>OY728133.1:1620870505-1630870505 GCA_963277665.1 Viscum album | reverse complement strand
CAAATAGTTATACTTTTCACTCTTTTATGATCCTTATGATCCATTAAAGGTGTATTTTAGTAATTAGGGTGTCAATTTTCATTTTTATATATATTTTTTTCGAGTAAAGGATGGAATAAAATTTTATTAAAGAAAAAAATTATAAAAATTTTAAAATATGTTATGTATATTTCATTAAATTAGTGGGCTGTAAAAGAATTACACAGCATTAGGAAAATGATCAAAAAATGATTTCCTAAAACCAGAAATTTTGTTGAACCAATTGTCACCTAGTAATCATTGATTTATAGATTTGAGTCCCCCATCATTCCATTAATCATTCCAATGATTGTGATTGATGACCTCAATCACTCCCTATAAATATTTATACATTTCCACAAATTACGTGTCACTAGTTCCAATAATGTTCTTCTACTTAGAAACCTAGTTATATGTGAGTCCATGTGACCTTTGTACATAACATTATCTATTTTCTATAGGATTTATTATGAACCATTCTCACTATGAGGTATTTCAAACATATGAAATATCAAAAAATCATTCACTAAGAATCCAGTTTAAATTTTGAGGACACAATTCAATTAAGGGGGGGAGAATGTAATTCCCGGAATTTATGACACTCATCAATAAGTGCGTAAGAGAATATAACATCCCAAAAATTTATAATATATTTATTATTTTGAATAAATTAAATTTATTTTATATCTTAAATTTCACATGACATTGGGTTAGAATACGTTGCACGCAATAATGAGTTTCTTCAATGGATTACATTACACGCAAGACTGATTTTTACCGAATAATAATATATTATTAAAAAATTATTATTTAAAATAATGAGATATAATATATAATTTCATTTAGTAGTTATATTAACTAACTTATTAAAATATTTTTTTTACCCAAAATATGAAATGAATTCATAGGTTAGTAAATAATTATAAATGATTATTAGATCCAATTGAATATAAAGGGATTGTTTTTTAGAAAAATGTTTTTATGATTACAAAGCTACATTATCATAATAAATTGAAATAATTAAAATTATTTAGTGATTTTAATTTAATATATATTATATTTTCAACCAAATATTTTTTTATATTCATCTAATTGTTTTGATAGGAATGAGATAAAAACAATTCCAATATTACACATAAACTCTTATATTTTTATTAAGGCGTTGTTACCGCCTTTTAATGGTGAACCAATTTCAAATCCAATTTTAGGAAGATTCATAAAACTTTTATGTAAAAATAAAAATAATATTTTAAATAAAAACATAAAATTCTGAATAGGGTTAATTTTTTTTATTTTTCTGTGATGTTTAATTTTTTATGAATAGTTAAAAATACTAAATTTTAATTAAAAACTTCTTTTCATGTAATTAATTAAATAAGTTAAATGATATTTTAAATTGGTTTCAAATTTTAATAAGATAATTTTTTGTTAATTAATTTAATATAGGTAATTTGATTATATTTTACATTGAAATTTAATATAAAAACATAGTAATATTTTGAATGTTTTTACTTTGAGAACCTGCATTTCCATCCCCTTTGTGGGATTAAATTTAAATTAATCTATACCACTTTTTTTATTGGAATTTTGAAAATTTGATTTCATATTTTTAATCATGATAATTTATAATGTATAATAGGTTTAAATTTTTTTTGAGAAAAATGTTTGGAAAAATAATTAAAATTAATTAAAATGATTAGGGTAAAAGTAAATGTAACAAGAGACAAAAACATAATATTAAGGACCAAAATCATTTATAAACCTATACGAAAACAATTTTATGGATATATTTTTACTATATCCTCCATTTTATATAATTTTTTTCATTACTTGAGCCACATACAGTGGAAAATATGTTTGTCGGATTCTATTTTCCATAATTTAAAAGAGTACCAATCTTCCTCCATTGTAAAAAGGTGTCCAATATCTAACTTAAATACACCTCTTAATCCAATTTGGATCGACCAAGATCATACAAAATATGTCCTCAACATCATTTAAATTATTCTATGAGCTTCCCTTTGTGCATGAATCCATCCAAGGAATCCCTTTGGTTCAAACTAACAGGACTTACCCAATGAAGAGGATACATCTTTCCACAAAATCTTTAGTTTTATTTCCATTATCCACAAACTAAAATATATTTATTATATTATTATATAAAAAATATATTCAATATATTGATATTTTGTTATATTAACATTTTTTCCTACACTTACAAAGACTTCAATCTAATGGGCAATGAACTTACTGTTTATGTGTACAGTGAACTACAGTCTCACAAAATAATGATTGTTATTTTTTCATTTACCACCTTCAATGGTTAGAAAATATGATGTAAACACAGTTTATATATGATATATATGATATTTACTATGTCCTTATGCTATTTTAGTTATTTTATACCACATATCTTAATACTTTCTATTTTGTGTAAATATGATAATATTGTTTAGGGAAGTGTAGACTACCGCCACCTCAAAGTGATGTGATTCGTTTGCGCTGTAAAAGGAACATGTTAAGGATGGTTTTAATAAACATATATGACATATATTAAATAAATTTGATATTTTAATTATTATATAAAGATATATTATTTAATTTTCATTGTTTTAACATGAAAACGGAATGTAAGTAGCATTCAAGCGTATGTACAACCTACCTTCTTCATGAACAGAGCATTTTATTTCTTATCTCCAAACATAATGGATTATTATAAATACATATATACTAGAAATATATGATAATAAAATCCTGATTTATATTCTGAAGATTAAGATACAATTATCAACTTAATAAGAACAACAAGTAACATTTCAAAACATACTCGAAAAACTATTCAATTAACAAAAAAATAGTCAAAATGATGAAAGATTGTTATGAGAATAGTAATTAGATATTATAAGAAGATAATATAAGATATCATAAATATTAAAATGGTTATCTAATAGTTTTTTAACATGTTTAAAACCCTTATAACTGAGGTTAAATTAAATTCACCCAAAAATTTAACGAAAGGTAAGGGATTTTCATTTCTCTTTTTACATATGTGAGATAAATTTCATATTCACCAATTACTTATTCTGTCTTGTGTATCTAATACCCCTATTTTTATATTATATCATCAATCCTTTAATGTTAGTATTTTTTAAAACACTCAATTGATATTATTTTTTCTTGAGGCTTATGATTTAAAATGTTTCAATGTTGTAAGGGTAACTTTGTAATTTTTAAAGTTTATTTTCCCCAAGAATAATTTTAATGATATTTCATTTCAATTCAAGGAAATTATATAACCATTATTCCATAAACCCTTTGACTTTCCACTACTCTGGTTACTCATTACCTTTTTCAAGTATTATTATCATTTTTCCACTCTTTGGTACTCAAAATATTTTAGATAATGTTTTTAATAATGCCTAAATTCATACTATCTTTAGTCAGAGAACTTGTTTTATTTTAAAAGCCCTATTTTTTAAAATTAATTTCCAATAAAATGTTTTTAAACTTTCTAAAATGATTTATTAAAAACATTTTTATCATTTTTTTCTTTTACCCATGATTTAAAATTATTCTTCTTGTTAATTTTCGAATAAGTATTTTTTATATCCTTTTTACCATCAGAAAGGAATATTATTTTTAACTCATATGACATGTAAGAATTTAACCTTTTTGATATCATGGAATCTTCCTTTGACTGATTAAAGTATTACTTCTTAAGGAAAATTTCGTCAAAAGTGATTTTCAATAAATTGTTTTTTTAGAAGCTTTTAAAAAAAGTTATTTTCCTCAAGAATTTTTTTAGATCTTTTTATAATATTTATATTCCCCAATAATAACAACCCTTGATTTTTATTCTCATGGGTTAAGATATATTGATACCATACATATTCATCCTCTAGATGGTCTATGATTATTTTTTTTGATGATATTATTGACATTAACTTCCTTGATTTATTTATTACCCTTGAAATATTAAATTTCCTATGATCATTTGACAGTGAATTCCCTCTAAATATCCATATCATTTTTAATCGATATGAATAAGGGTTTAACCATATACCATTTTAAATATGATTTTAACTTTGAAATTGATTATATTATTTAGGAAAATATTTATAAATATGTATCCTTTATTCTATAATAATTTTTTAAATAGCATATTCTATATTTGTTAGGGGGAATTCTTTGGACATGAAATATATGTGTTGCGGGCCATTTATGGTAATCTCTATAGATTTGGGGTTAGTTAATGAAATCCTATTGATTCCTCGGTAGTCTAATGATATTAAATTAGTTGGCGACAATACCTTTGAGTTTGATTCTAAGAAGAATATACAGGATTCTTCACATATACTTAAACAGGCTTTTGAATGGTCTTAATGGTAGTGGTTCATGTTCCATATACATTAAATCCCATAATTAATCATTAACTTAATTTACATTAATTTATTATTTATCTGTGATATTTTTTATCTAAATATCTATGGATAAATTTTACTCTTATTACATTTATTAAATGACATGTTTTTTCATTTTCTTATATTTCCAATTATGATTTTTCTTTATATAGTTATTTGAATGGTATTTGTTTCCATTTATTTACCTTACCATATGGTTTACACTCTTCATTCTATGTTTATTAATTATGTAGAATGTATCTTTAGTTATTACCTTTCCATATTGAATATTCTCATTTATTTATTATTTATTCTATTGTACTTTAACCTTACTTAGAATTTGAGCTCACCCTTATTATATATCATCTTCCTATGATTCCATGATGTATACTAAGAAATTTATATAGGGATATACTAGATGAAATAAAGTTATTATCATAAAAAGAAAAAATAATTGTAATTAGTGTATTCATTTGTAATATAAGCCTCATTTATATTTCTCTTTTACCAAGACTACTAAACTATTTAGTCCTTTGGGATGGGATTTACTTCTATATTATGCCAATGTTATTGATAGAAGACACTGAATATGGGATTAATAGGGTCGGGGTGCTATAGGTATGTTGAACCTTGTGGGGGTATTACTGTATATAGATACCTAGATAGGGTTAGCTCCTTATGTTTTATATGTTGTTGGTGTGAACCTCCCAAGAATACTCACATATGATGATTCTTAGAGTGGATCAGTGCCTCATATTCTGATTCTTGTCATGAATTTTTTACACCTATGTTATCATATTCTAACCCATGTGGGTCAATGATCTTTTTGCATGCCATTAGTTTGTCCACTTTAATAAGAGTTTATAGGATTTTTTGATGTTGGGTAATAGAGGATCTGATGTGGGTTATGATTCTCATGTGAGAAACATTGGGTCCAAGTGGATGGACATAGTGGAACTATTTTTATATTTTAATGGTATGGCTATCTGGGGGACCTATGAGCCATTAGTTTTGACATATACCCTAGTGGGGTTGTCAAATTTGGTTTCATCAAGAGAACCCAAATGATATTGGTTTAAGTGGTATTAAGGATGAATAAGAGGTGGTTATCATTCATTTACACTCATCTGGACACTAATATATCCAAGGTTCTAAGGTTTTTCATTATAGGAATGATGATTCTCTTGGTTCTTAAGGAAGCACCAAGGGTGTTTTGTTATAGAGACTAACTTTGATGGAAATATTTTTCATGTGACTTTCCCGATTTACATTTTTTTTATGTAGTACCATGTTTAATGAATGGGTGGATTCTCATGAATTGAATGGAATTTTGGGATGGGTTGTCATGGATTAAAACTTTATATAAGTGAGGTGACTTCTATTGAAGAAGAGTTCCAATGCATCACCTTGTGTGTTTACAACTGATGTTTCATGGATCTCAATTAGCTTGAACATTTCGATAGATAAAACATTTAAGTGTTAGTTAGTTCTACAACTAGTTGGTATAAGATTTTACACCCATTTGGCATAAAAATTTTAGTTTATGTTGTTGACACATGGTAAGTGGTTTATATGGAACATTGGTGAGAAGTCTGGTGTGATAAAAAGATTGACGACATAAATTATTATTCCTTGGAGGCATTAATACATGGAAAATTGGTTAAATTATAATAAGGGACCTGGAATGATGGATAATTTCGAAATTAACTGGTTGTTTTGTGTTGGTTGGCCCAATGGTGGTCCTTGATGAACATTGTCAAGTGACATGGTTTTTAGAGGTTACTGAAAGGAATGTAAAGCATGATTTGATGTTACTATGGATTAGGGAGGTTGATTAAAAAATTTCTATGGAATCATAGTGTAATATCCTTTTAGTGATTATAATTCCTCGTATTCAATGATCATACAATGTGTGCTGAGATAGAATCTTTTATACACCATGCTAAATTAAATAAAATACATTTCCTAGTTTGATATATATACTCCATGAGATCTATACTTTATTAGAGATATATGGTAATTCATATTTTTGGAATTTCACTATGGTCAAATGAGGATAGTGAACCTCATCATAAATTGTATTCTTTCTACTTACATTTAAATTATTATCAAGAAGTGGGAATAAGTAATGTTTTGATGTTGAAAGTTAATTCCTTGTAATTAATGAGTAATGAGGCATTTCTATAACTATTTTTAAAAATGGATGAGGCATGGGTTTCTTAATCATATTTTTCATTTCAATTAGTCATAAGGTGAAAAGGATACTCCTAAGGTGTAGATAAAGATGTTATATGGGGTGAGACTTTTTTACACCCCATGTCCATTATTATGAGGTTGTTTTGACACATTTAAGAGCCTGGTTTAATGTTTTGGGATTCTATCACAAATAGATTAAATAAAAATGATCCATGGATATGGTTTTGGATGTATAAAATAATGCTCGACATCCGAGTCTGATAGAGTTGGACATGGAATTACATGAATATGGTTGAGAATGGTGGACATGATATTATTCTTATTTTGTTTGGATGTTGGATCGAGGTTATGGTAGTGATAAGTCATGTATTTCTATATAAAATTATATTCATAATAGATGAAACTCATCATATGGTTAATCTTATATTGGTTATTTGGGAACCACAATGTCAATGAATAGTTATGTTCTAGACTGATTCTCAAGGAACCGTCATTTTTATTGCATGGGATATGACCTAAGTGTGGGTCATTTGAATGAATGTGGGATATTTTGGTTAGTTTAGGTCATCATAATTTAGCTTTGGAGTTCAATGAGGAGGTGAAAATCGATCTCTTTGTTCCTTTAATAATGCGTCAGGATATGGTTTTAGAGGTGTCAGGTATTAAGGAAGATCATTTTTTGAAAATTGGTATACAAAAGATATTTGACAAGTTTTTTCATGAGTATTTTGATGTGATAAGTAAGGAACCACATTGGTTATAAATTTAGAATGATATGGGTGGAAATAATTGGTTAGTTAGTCCTTCTAATGTAAAATCATGTGTGACAAGGGTATGTGGCCTCAATGAAAATTCAAAAAAAAATTGAACAAATCAAGAACCAAGGATAGTGGCATCATGTGTGATCAGTTTTAATGAGATTATAACTATATATGGATTTTTTTTTATGATTTTATGATCATGATCAAATAATAAATTCCAATTTTGGGTTTACCAAAACACAAAATTATCCATTTAATGATAAAACTTATGGTGAAGATAACCATATTCCACTTGTTGAAATGTATGGTGAAATGATTGAATCTTGCATTATAATGGCTCAAGTAAGTCCTATACTGATGTTTTGGGAATGGTTACAGGTTCCAGCTTGATATTCGGTTGTTTAAGCATTGCATGCTAGAATTAACTCTAGGAGGTACTTTGGGTGTTTAGAAATGAAACCTGGCCACATGGTTAGGAATCCACAACCCAGGTAGGTCGAGTGATATTTTTTCTATCCCCCAAGGATTCTTGGGTATAAAAAGTGATATGGTGGCAAGTCTTTAATATCTCATGTTTTGAACCATTCCAAATTATAAAGGAAATTGAGCATTTCATTTGATAGATCGATCAAAATCTAAACTCAAATATTGGATTGAAATTTCGAGAGTTTCAATCAATAAAAGTGATGTTTTTAGATGTGGAGTAATGTTCAAAGGTGAATTAAATTTTTTTTGTAGTGTCTTGATGGTTTGGGATCTAATGTGGATGTTTTAGAAGGTGCATCCTTGGGCGCACGGTTGGTTACAAGATAGGGATAACTTTTTGTCTTGATCGTGAAGACCATTTTGTAAAGGGACATAATTTTTTTAACTATGTGAGGGGATACAAACAATCCATGACACATCTTATAGATTTTTAAAATACATTCATGGTTGGAACACAATTTCTATAACCATGCACTTAAACCATGTTAGGTTGGTTTCTTTAGATAGTGGAACCACAAGGGTTACATAATGAGTTTGGTCATCTCTGATAAGAAACCATGCAATATAAGGGGTTTTGAATAGTGATTCAACATGGATGATGTATGGATTTTTAATTGGGCTTACATACCATGAACATCCTCAAAAAGGGGGAAAAATACCATTTTCCCTCTATACATTAATGGGTTTTACCGATTCTTTTTCCCCCATTTCACCAAGAGCTCATATGTTCACTCCCTCCTTCTATTCCCTTCCTCCATGGGAGATATACCTCATTATTGGTATGAATAGATTATCATCATAATAATTTAAAACCTAGAGGTCAGTCTACAAATAAAATTTCTTATTTTCTCTACGTCTTTCCACTATATAAATTTTATCATTTTCTGACATAAAACACCGATTTCTTGGAAATTCTATTTGTTATTCATTTTAACTTTTGTATGATTGATTGAACAGACAAAAAATAATGAGTGAAGAATCCTTGAAATAAGGTAGGTTTTCTAATGATTTTCCATAAATGTGTATGTGTTTATAATTTTAAACCATTTTTTTGTGTGTCGGACACATTGTTCGTATTACGTGAAATAAAATAAATTATTCAACTAGAGATTATTTATAAATGTTATTAAATCATTAGACATTGTTAGAGACTGAAAAACTAAACCTATACCTCCCACTAGTTGAGTTCATTGATATTACATAATGTATTATGTTTCCCTAGTTAACAAGACACCATTGAGGTGTTGTTGTATTTGAATTGGGTAATGAAATTTTATAAATTTAGTTAATGAAATGTTATTTGGAATGAACATACCCATTTACCACTTGATCAATAATATATAAATTTTAAGGAATTATGAATGGTAGAACCATGTCATATGACCCATGATATGTGACATAGTGGAATGTAGGTTATACTTGGCCCACTTATATTACTCTTCATACATATGTTTTAAATATAGAAGTGAATTGATTAAATGGTATGGATTATATTCCATGGATATGTATTGTGATAAGATATGGTGTGATCCCATCAAGATTACATTCCACATTATTAATGGAACTACATGTTATATATTTAGAATGATTGAGCAAGATGATCTTGGTTGTTTGTTTATAATTTCTATGACATGACTCTCTATATTTTTTATTTAAACTCATCGAACATGATACTTTTCATTATTTATTTGAACTAGTTATATATGATTCTCCATGATATTTATTATATATTTTTTCACATGACACTTTATTAAATTTATTATATTATTTTTTGATATGGTTCTTCTTAACATTTTAGGGAAATTACTGGATATAATGGTCTACAAGCCCCCTTCGGTTGATGCTCAAGTTGATAACCATATTTAAATGTGAACTATATATTATTATCAGTTCACAAGGATTCCTTTGTTATTTACCAATTTTCAAGAGTCCTTTTGTATAAAATATAAATATCCTAAGACAATCTATCTTAGTACAATGTATTTATGGCCGTCGGAGGATCCTATGAGGAACCTTAGCTCAAACCAGTTACTTTTACATTATTGTTGTACTTATTTTTTTATTATACATGAAAACTCTAAATTTTACATTCACATACTGAATTTTCATTATATACCATTGGTGGATTCCTGCTGAGTTTGACTCACACCCAATTTAGGCTTCTGTTTGGTACCCGGGTAGATCTTCTAACAGTGGGTTAAGACCAAATATTATGACACTCTACCATTACTCTTTATAGAATTTGAATTGACCTGGAGATAGGGTCTGATAATGTTCTTGGTAAACCTATAGAATTTGAGTAGTTTTTTTAATTATTTCCTTGTCTAACTAGGTATATTGTTTGAATTGCCTACAATATGTTTACTGCTTGTATTAATGAATCACTATTTTCATGAATGGATGTTTTTATTGGTTATTTATAGTTAGACTATTATTATTACTTCTTAAATTATTATTATATTCCCCTTTATATATATATTTATTTATATGTTTACAATTTTGTATGAGGACTAATCAATGGGGTATATTATTCCCACTATAAGACCATTAGACCCTTGCCTCAAGTTGGTAGCCTCCAGAATATAGGGATGAGTACTTGGCGCCATGTTACCAACTAGTCCAGCTACTAGTTATAAATTGAACTAGGTTGGGATGTGAAAACTACCTACCAAAATGGTATTTAGTGCCATACATGAAGGAGGTCGGTATTTTTTATGGGAATAAATAATGAGATATAGTATTCATATGTATCCCTATAAAGATAATCATAACACACATAGTTATATGTTCCATTATGTGAAAACATTTACTACTTATAGTCATGTGAACTTGACCGATTTTGATCTTTTTTGATATATATATATAATGGAATTATGGGAAGAAGGTGCCAAGAAATAATTAGAGTGGGGCTCAGACATGAGTACCCCAATCTAGTTTTCCCCATGTGAAATATTTCCCAATGTGGATAGACATGAATTGGACACAATTATAAAATTTACCAATAAGATTGATATTGTTATACCTAGAGAGAATATGGATTCCAGTTTTTGGGGGAATAATTTCAATGATTTAATTTATTGAATGTAGGATATAATTTCATATATTGGATTAAAACCTCATTGTGGATTTCAATGTAACTTGATTAATTATAATCATATTTGGAAATGTTTTAGTGATAAATATTAAGGTCATGTGAAAGGATTATATAGTTTATTTTAGGGGGAATAACATTTTCATGTAGTATTATATTTTGTGGATTGGATGTTACCTTATAGTTTCATCTCATGAGATATATAATTCATTCTATGATTTCATATTGTGAGATTATGACATTAGTATCTTCAATGGTTTCATGAAATCATATTTATTAGAGTTAATTATTTAGATATTCATTGTATGTACACTTCTCAAGTAAAATGGAACATTAATGGATAACAATATTCATAGAAAAAATAAGGTTTCCAAAAATTATATGTCACCGTCAATATGGATATCTAAGACCACATTAGCCATGCTTTGTGTGAGAAATAAGAGACAATAGAAGATAAATTATATTACATTACTATAAGAGGTTTTTGGGGACAAAACATGAGGATTACACTTTATGTAAAATTCATATTAGAGGTAAATGAAATCCATCCTTGATTCAAGAATTGGTAGTTACACCGTTGAGTAGTAACACATAGTGATCATGCTTCCCAAATTCTAGTGTAAATTAGAGGGGCTATAGGGGTTAGATAAATATGGTATCCAGAGAGTAAGCCTAGGGGATTACTGCAAGGGGTACTTCCTCAATGTAGGTTTCAAGGATCATGTCAAATTTTCAAACCATGTGTTATCCAGATGTTTGATGTATGTTGATCATACAAACACTAGGTGGTTGGTTTTATTATCACGCCCTGGTTAATTGAGTTTTCCAAATTAATTTTTTTAGTTCTTGAATTGCTCGGATTTCGAGGATTTTTTATCCTTGTTTTGCTAAAACAATACAAGGAGGATATCATACAAGGACCTCTAGGGTATAGATCCTCATTATTAAGGGGATACAATGTTATGAATAACCTATAGTCTTGACCCATCATCATAAAAGATACCGAGATTCCCTTTTATATAGAGAATAAACATTCAAAAGGGTTGATTTTAATCCACCTTAACCCTTGACCATTTATGTATGGAGGTAGAAAACGAGGCTTCAATTATTAAAACCCCATGTAGGGATTAGGGAGAAGGTGAGTTATTTAATAGAGGATATAGTTCCTATGGAACCCTTATTTCATGTCTAGGGAATATGGAACCCTAAATTGAAAACTATTATGATTAGATCCCTATTAGTTGTCTAGGATTTGTAGAACCCTAGTATGAATTCTATAGAAAGTGTCTTCCAAGTATGAATTCTTGGTATAGTGTCCCCTAATTATTCAAGAGTGGGTGAGTGAAATTCTAGTAGAAAATCAGTGAAATGTTGGGTTTTTCACTATAAGTTGATGTTGTTAGAGCTTCCCAAGCTCTAGACCACATTAAGAAATTATAGAGTGTTATCCCTAAACAAATTTATTATATTTTCTATCTATATAATATAAGGTCACTAAGAGGTGATTTGGACTCCATGAAGGTTCTTTAATAATTTGATTTTCTGGAAGGAGCAAATAAACATTCCCTTGTTTAATTATCATGTGTTATAGTTGAAAATAATATACCTAATGGGGGTGTGGGAGTCTATGTCATGACCTAACCCACCAAGGCTCACCTAGCTAGTAGTCAGACGAGTGAGATACCATAATCCTACCTATAATAGGGTAGATGATGGTGAATATTTTTGAGTATAAATTAATGAATATAGATTCATTTCACTATGTACCTATATACACACACAACCATGTCCATGAAATAGTGAAGTGATATATTAAAAAGGTTGAACAACTAGAGTGTGATCCTATATACAATAACCTCTATGAATTAATATAAGTAAAATAGTGTAGTAAAAATATATAAAGTGTAAAAATACATTTCCAACTAGATAATGAAGTATCAAAATTAAAAGAGTTGGTGAAAGAGGACTAAATATAGACAAGATCACAATTTCCAAGGCTAACCATAGAATGCGGTCAGTATAGAGACATGATAAGCTCTCCTAAAACTTTGATGACTAATATCACCTATGATCTTCTTATATTCTATAGGTTAAATTAATTTTCTAGGAAATGATAGTGTGTTTGTGAGTATATAAATACCCTTCTGGTTCCAAAAGAACCAGAAATGGGGAAACAAAAAATAAATAGTCATTTAAACCCCAAAATAAATAGGTTAAAGAGAAAACCAATAGATATGCTCATAATGAAACCAAAATGAGTGAAAATGGTGATATCATTATTCATATCCCATCTAATAATTATGATTCAACCTATAGGTCCAATGGAAAATCAATGATTCAAAACTCCAACACAATCTTACTAGAATATCTATGGACAGGCCTGGTACTTGCTTTTGTTCTCCACATATGAGGGAGCACCAACTCCTATGGTAGACCTGATTCCTACCAGATCATGGTAACGGAGGAGTACCACTCTGTAGATAGATTAATCAATCCCTATAAAGTATGGGGGATTACCCACTCTACCTATCTAAAGAGTATGAGTGACCTATACCCTAGTAAGAGAGGGGAGTACCAACCACAACATCTCAATAGGGATCGAACATGATCACTTTCATCATGCAAGCTTCACTGAATGAAGCATCACACACATAACACATTGTATTGTATCTTTGTTGGAAAAATGAAGGCTTCCATCACATGATACATAAAAATCCATATAGTATAGGAATATTGTAGGACCAAATCAAAATTTTGGATGAAAATACATATGGTGGAAGTCTCATAAAAAATAAATTACTTTAAAATGGGTGACATGATGTGTGATCTCACCTATATGTCTCGGAGTTTCATATCCTACACATGGATTTACTATCTATTGATAAGTCCACAAAATTTATAAGAAGTATATGAAATGAACATGTTGTACAGAGTGTGTCCTTTCTCACTCATCATGTTCTAGTGTACTAGGTTTGTTCCCTTATACTTGGCTTTTTTTGTGACCTTGTACCGAAAGAATTACTATGTACACCTAGGATATGACCATGGACCTATCCCCCATACATGGGGTCTTCCTAGGTTCTCATCCACAAGTCCATGTCCCAATACTCAACCTGTAATTCAATTACAAGGTGAATAGTTCTGAAATGTCATTCTTCCTCAATAGTATGTCACATAGTGTGTAATCAAAAACCACAAGATGTTTAGTTAGGATTATGAAATGGGGAATCCTTGTGAACCTCCAAAGACACTGGTTTATTCCTTATTAAGAACATATTGATCCTTAAGGGGTCCTTAGAAGTTATAAATGGTATTTAAAGCTCTGAAACAACTCATCTATGAGGATTGGTCTAAATAACTCAAAATTCACTTACATCTTGGAGAAGACATTAAACATATGGGTCACATGTCACTCTCGAAGTTGTAACACCTTGATTGAGTATCGATTATAGTAAATGATGATGTCTACTCTCATATCCTACCTTCTACTTAGTTCATCCAATGCGTAATGGATAAAATACCTCCCCTATTTCATTTTTATGAATCCAAATGGGAGGGTGATATGATAACCCTTTTGTTTAATTAAATAAACATAGTTAAATAATTAATTAATATATGTGTTTACCATAGGTCTTCTTCCACTGAACTCCCAACACCAACTAACATTATATCATGCCTAGGTGAAAACAATCATATCAAAATCAAAAATGGTATTAGATTTTCCATGTTAGGTACTAAATAATGGGAAAACTCTATATAACAAAAATAAGTTCTTGTGTGACATAAAATATAATAAATTTTAATAAATTAATTCTGGGATCCTATTACACCCAAACAGTATTACAAATTAAAGTTAATATTTATAGATATATATTGTTGTATTGGAAGGACTAAAACATTAAAACCAGAGTTGGATCATTCTTCCATCCTTCAAGGTTTTTCTCTATGAAAACAACAAGATACCTGAAAATCTAGGGGCACTAATCCCAAAATTAGATCTCAAAATTCCAATATCACTCTTATAGGCTCCCTTCTTTCAAAAGAACTTAAAACAATGTTATTTTCCATCCATATAGATCATTCTCCTGTCAGACATTTATCTACAACAGATACTTCACAAATGTGTCTTAATAAACTATATCAAACTCTATTTTTTCAATAAAATGCATATGATCCGGCATATATCTCCTTTGTTTTGTCATAAGGAAGATTCCATGAACTCAATCCAACTATGTGGGTATGAAAATGGGGTAATAATCCTTTCCAACACATTTATGGATCAATAATGAAACGTTGAACCCCAGCGGTATCTTGCTTCCCAAACCAAATCTCCACAATCCCAGTAGTGTGTAAACTCTCAAGAAATCATTGTCTCCCCACTAAAAATCCAATTATATTATATATAAATCAATGAAATGTTTAATTTATGTTATTGGTTGTCCTTAGATGACACCAAGTCACATGAATCTTATCTATCATTTCCTACACCATATCTATCCTCACAAGAAATGTCTAACCAATCTTAGTCCATGATAATGGTAACTTATATGGTCTCCCATATAGGGAATCAAAAGTTTTCATGTTGATAGTTTCTGATAAATATTATTATAAGATAACCCTAACAATGTATTGTGATCCTCCCAGATTCCACTTAAGCCTATCACATAAGTTCTCACCATATCCTCCGACACTTGGAGATTGCACATAGTTGGTCCACCTATTTTAGGGTGAAATTCCATGCACATTTGTAATTGGGTGAAAATATCCTAATGTAGGATACTAAAAACTATGATGCAAAACTACAATCATGGTAAGAGATGGTCTTTATGGTTACCCCATAAATCCATATGATCTCACACATGTAAAAATCCCTCAAACTCTCTACCAAAATATAATCCTGGATGGAATGAAAGTGTGTCGACATGTTGATTTGGTCTATAATCACTCATATAGTTTCATGGTGTCTCATTGTTCATGGGATCCCTATCATAAAATCCATCAACATACCACCCCACTTCTATTATGGGTTCTCAGAAAGTTTGGAAGATATTTGTAGGAACATGGTGTTTTGAATTTACTTATTTACATGTGAGGCATTGAGAGAAACATTTGGTAATGCTTTACCTCATACCAACCCACACAAAATATCCATTAAAGGTCCTTGTACATAATTTAAACCTTGGATTTGTAGCTATGAGACATGTTTTAAACACTCTCATTACCTCCTCTCCCTATATGATTGGAACCATTGTACATCCTGAGAAATGGATGATGTTCACATCCTTCAAAGAATCTTTTTGGCGCATGTCCAAAGGATATACAATAATTTAGAACTTCATAATTGATGTTTCCAAAGTAATTATCCCTATAATTCTATATAAATGGTGGCACCAGCATCATAAATTATGGAAAAAATAGCCCCCCCCCCCCACCTCAATAGGGTTAGCTGCAATGAATCCAACTAAAAATACACAACCTCCACAAAGCAGGGACATGACATTATGCTAAGGGAATATTCAACTATGTTTTCCATACCTTGTGAATAAAAATATATATTTCATAGACCTCTAATAAATCCAACCAATTTATCTAAATCTGGTCAATATATCTCAAATTAACATTGTAACTGATATTTGGATTGTCCAGGTAAATAGAAATCCATGTGCCCATAAGATAGTGCTACACATCTTCAGAGTGAAGACTACCACTTCCAACCCTAGGCCATGAATCTTGTTGTTTCTTTCATGGGGTATCCACTACCATAACCCTTAAACAATCATCCCCTACTACTTCATCAATAGAAAACAATTAATAGATTCTATGGGATTGGGAAAACCCACAATCATAGTGGCCTTCTCTAGAATTATGAACATATGAGTAGTATTAAACATCATCTTCAACTCCTCAAAGACCCACTAACACTACTCAATCAAGATAAAAAGCCTCCCCTTCTATTTAAAAATGGAAAATGGTGTTGCTAACCTATAAAACTAGAAAAAACCCTTTTATAGTACTCTATTAAACCATGGAACCCCCCCCCCCTATGAAATGCTATTTTAGGTTTCCCATGTAAGAAATTCATCGATATTTGATGTTTCTATTGCTAAACCATGACCACAGATTTCATGCCATATAATATAAATTTAAACAATTGAAAATTGATACATTCAGATCTTTCCATAGTGTTTATTCTCACAATGAATGTACAGGACTATCTTAAAATGGTCATCATGCTCTACCTATAACGTGGAGAAAACAATAATGTCACTGATTAATACCATAACTAACCAATTCATGTGTTTCTTAAAGATCATTTTCATAAGTTACCTGAACACAATGGGGGAATAATCACACCAAACTATCACTGCCATGAAATTAGAGTGTTGGTAGAGACACTAGAAATTTATCATTGGAATATCATCCATGTGAACCCTGAAATATTGGTTTCCAGTCCTGAGATCGATCATTGAGAACTAAATCACACCTCTCAACTAGTCTAAGACGTAATAAATCTCATAAAGTGGACATATTCAATACTTTTACTAGATTTAAGAAATGATAATCTATAAAAAAACATCAAAACACATTCCCACATTTTGTTGAGAAAAACTAGAGATGCCTCAGGAGACATACAGTGTTTGATAAATCCATTCTCTAGAAGTTCTTACATCTATAACCTTATGTACCTGACCATGGTGGGGGGGGGATCAGACATGACATAGAAGACATCAGTGTTGTTCTAGGGTATATGTAAATAAAATAGTTTGTCTCACAACTCAGAGTTAGTCCCGAAAAATCTTTGGATAAGACATATATATAATCCTCTACCACCACTGGGAGCTAGATGTTTGAAGATCCCATGTCACTTAGTGAAAATTTTGCTAACAAATGGTTGATGGGTTGTTTTCTTCAACTCACAAGGTCCACTCACTTAGTTATAAGATATCTATCACCCACAAATTAGAAATTTATCTGATCCATATCAAATCATATAACAATCCTACTATGATAGTCTATTTTGAAAAACATTGAAGTAAACTAGTACATACCAAAGTTGATGTAAAAAGGTTTCATCATGATGTCCAAAATGTCCCAAAATTAACAATCTTATCCTAAAGATAACTCTCACTTTTATTAGAGGTGCGATAAAATATAATCTTTTATATTAGGAACCTTTTCCATAGCTACTACACTAAAGTATCAATGTGTATATTTACCTCTTGCATGAGGGATATAGTGATAAAATAATGAATCAAAATTGTGTCAAATAGTACTGGTGAAAGAGTGGAGAGGATACATATCATAACTCAAATCATCTTATGAGTCACCTGACTAGATAGATATAAATCCAATAACTTCCTACATCCTCTACCACCGTCTCTATAATCCTAGAATGGGTTACCTCATGGTGGTGGTGGTGGTGGTGATTGTATCTCATAGAATTTTATTCTAGGAGAACCTCCCCTATATATCTTTACCATCTTTTTAATGAGAACCACCTATATTGTGGCTACCCTGGCCATGCTTGGATCCTCTACATGACCCATGTGTTGTAGATCTATCCAATTAAGTCCATGCATGAGTATTCCACATGCATGGAGACTATTACAACGTTCACCAACTAGTAGTTGTAGATAACTCAACCCAATGATTTCAACGACCATATTTAGCCACTCGAATTCCCTCTTCATGGAATCTCTCTATAAAAAATCCTTTTATGGTACTCTGGAATATGAGCATAGTTATAAAGAGACCACATTAGGGAGAATGTCTCTATGGTGTCCCTAATCAATATTTCGAGCATGGAATAACCCACCATGCATTATATCGAGGTGGTAATGTCTAAGATTGGTCATCCTTATGGAGTACTCAACAGAAGACATATAACCCTACTACATATTGATATCTTCATTTATATTAATATGTCACAAGCATGAGGGGTATTACTCCTTGTGGAATAGCTGATGAATGTCATACCATGATAGTTTCTTCACATCATGAGTTTGGGTAATTAAAATCCACCACCACCCTACTACTCGATGTAGAAGACTGGATGCAGGAAAACCCATCAAATATATAGGGGTTCACACAAGCATGAAGAAATGATCCATCAATTCGATCTAATCCTCTAATTTTTAAGGGTCAATATCACTGAATAACCTTAAAGTTCTCTATGATCCTGACTCTCTTAACATGATCATCCTGTTCATACCATCACCATGTACTTTTACGGTTATCTATAATTCAATAGGCATTTGATCATCTTATCAAATCACTATTGGTGGATCCACACACAACTCAATAGGTGTTGGAACCACTCTATCCCTACATAGTGAAAAAACCTCATGAGTGGATACATGAACCAATCCTCATCACTCAGTTGATCTTCATCATGATCTGGTACCATCACCATACATAGTTATCATCAGGGAAGCATCATCAATGTTATTATGACATAATACAATTGGATATGGATATATGGGGAGCTGACTCAAAAAAAGTAAACTAAATAGACACATTACTCTATGATGTATGAAACATTGGTTCCTTGAAAATTATATCTCCATGTGAAAAGTTGAAAAGAACATATTAAGGGTCCTGGTGTGTTGACACATTAGTAACCACACCAACATTGGGTTCCCTAGCCTTAAAGATAATATTAAGACACTCTGAAACCATTTCGCTATGTTCCTAAATGAAACCTCACACTAGTTCAACTCCACACACTAATTTGAGGAAAGACCACTTTAGATACCACTCTGTTACATCCCAACCCACCAAGGATAAAATGGTCTATGGTAATCTGAGTAAGACACCCCAAGACTGCCTCCAATAGGATATAGGATGGTTATAAGTGCTGACTAGGTATTGATGAATATGGGATGACATAGCCTAAGTACCTATACGCACATAGCCACCAATATCCATGAAATAGTTTAGATTTACAATAAAAAGGATGAACATATTTAATATGACCATACCTATAATAACAACCTCTAGAGAATTAGAGAGAAACAGTGTAGTACATGAATTTAATGTGAAAAAATATACACATATATATAAAATTGAGTCTCATCCTGGTAATAGTTGTAGAAAGGGGACCAAATAAATCCCCCTCAAAATATGCAAGACTGACCACCAAACATGGTTACATCCCAGAACAACTATGTTCCACTAAAGTCTAGACCACCATTATCATCGTTGATCTACATATCGTCTTCAAAAGACACAACATGTGCAGTAAAAACCTGTGAAGGTGTTTGTATAATTATAACCATTAGTAACCCCAAAGGCCAGAAATGGAGTAAAATAATAAAAATATTCATCTCTACCATAAAATCAATAGGCTAAATACAATCCCAAAATATTTTCTCATAAATAAACCCAAATGATGGAAAAGTGGGATCTTCATCTCCATAACCAAACTATCAATGATTAGTTAGAATATAGATGAAATAGGCATTCTATTATTTCAATCACCAATGCAATATTAACCTAATTTTAGTAGAGGGGCCCACTCATATATACTTCACTGCATATTCGAGGGAGCACCAACTCCCATGGAGGAACTACTACCCATTGTATCTTGATAACAGGGGAGCACCATTTCATAGATAGTGTACTTTTTCCCGTATATTATGGGGGAGTGCCGACTCTAACTATGTAAATATTTTGGGTTCCTGTACCATTGTGTGTTAGGGGAGTACCATCCTAGGAATCTCACTAGTGATTTGACACAACTACTGCCATCATCCCAGAATTACTAATGGAAGAGTGGTTATAATATGTCCTCATGTAATTTCTCTAAATCCAAAACAAAGTATTATATTGTGTACTACATGGGAAACCACTTAAGATAGGATTTTCATGGTCCCAAAAATGTTTTCCAAGGAAGAATATTCTGATGGACAAGGTCTGATAAAAAATGTAAACATCGTCTACATAGGTCACACATTTTTTGACCTCAGCTCAACACCTGGGAATGTATACTCTGACACAAGGCTTGGATGAAGATGTGGTATTACATGGTGTGTACATAAAGTAAATAATGTGTCTAGTATAACTACCTAAAAAAAGATTTCTGCGTCGGGCTATTTGAGATGGGAATTAATCCCGTCGCAAAATGTATGTCCCAGAGATTATTTGTGATGGGGGATTCTACCCATCACAAATAATTGGTTATTTGCGATGGGATTTGGGGTCCCATCGCAAAACGTTTGGCACAGTTAGTGCGGCAAACCACGGGAAGGTTATTTACAATGGAGAGATTCCCCTGGGGAAAATAGTGCGTTGGTCAGAGGGAATTTGCGATGGGACACATCGCTCATACCCGGCGGCAGTAAATAGGTTTTTGTGACGGGATGGACTCCCATCTCAAAAAGTGTGTCGGCATGTACCTTTTGCGACGGGTCCCATCGCAAATACTCTTTTAACCGCCGAATGTAATTAATGCGGGTGAAATTTTTTGCGATGGGTCCCGTCGCAACCAATATAACCTATATATACCCCCCATCCATTTTTTCATATCCTCCTCTCAATACTCTCTCTCTCTCTCTCTGAACTCTATTTTCATAGTGAAAATTTGTGTGAGTTAGTTTTTTTTTACGAAAATGTTGTGAAGCCGTCTACATCAAAATGATATCAAGTTTAAATGTATTTATGTTTTATTTAATTTAGTATTTATTTCATTTTTTGATGTTATTTTTAATTATTTTTGATTACTTGTAATTAAATATGATGTAAATTGCTTTATTATCTTTCTTTACTTGTAATAATAAATTTAAATTTTTAGTTCTAATTTTTAATAATTCGTAATAATTAGAAATAATTCCTAATAAATAGAAATAATTAGTAATAAATAGTAATAATTCGTAATAAATAGGTATAATTAGTAATAAATAGGAACAATTAGTAATAAACAGTAATAATTATCAATAATTAGTAATAAAGAGGAATAATTAGAAATACAAAGGAATAATTAGCAATAAATAGAAATAAATAGGAATAAATAGAAATAATTAGAAATTAATAGCAATAATTAGGAATATTTAGTAATAAATAGGAATAATTAGTAATAAATAGGAATAATTGGTAATAAATATGAAAAATTAGTAATAAATAGGAATAATTATGAATAATTAAGAATAATTAGTAATAAATAGCAATAATTAGTAATAAATTGGCATAATTAAGAATAATTAGAAATAACTGGGAATAAAAAGTTATAATTACTAATAAATCGAAATAATTAATAGTAATTAGTAATAATTCGTAATAAATCACAATAATTAGAAATAAATATCAATAATTAGTAATAATAAGAAATAATTAGTAATAATTAGCAATAATTAGTAATAAATATTAATCATTAGTTAAAATATTAATAATTCATATTAAAAAGTAATAAATAGTATTAAATCAGAATAAATAGAAATAAATAGGAATAATTAGTAATAAATAGAATTAATTAGTGATAATTGGTAATAATTTGGAATAAATAGGAATAATTAGGAATAAATAGGAATAATTATCCATAAATATGAATAATTAACAATAAATAGAAATAATTATCAATAAATAGGAATATTTAACAACAAATATGAATAATTAGCAATAAATAGAAAGAAATATCAATAATTAGAAACAAATAAGAATAATTAAAAATAAATAAGAATAAATATTAATAAATAGGAATAAATAGTAATAAATAGGAATAATAAGTAATAAATAGGAATAATTAGTAATAAATATAAATAATCAATAATAAATAGGAATAATTAGTATTAAATAGTAATAATTATTAATAAATAGTAATAATTAGTAATAAATAGTAATAATTAGTAATAATTAGTAATAATTAGAAATAAATAGAAACAATTAGCAATGAATAGGAATAAATAGGAATAATTATTAATAAATATCAATAATTAGTAATAATTAGAAATAATTAAGAATAATTAGCAATAATTAAGAATAATTAGTAATAATTACAAATAATTAGTAATAATTAAGTATAATTAGCCATAACTACAAATAATTAGAAATAATTATGAATAAATAGGAATAATTAGTAATTATTAAAAATAATTAGTAATAATTAGTAATAATTAGTGATAATCAGTAATAATTAGAAATAATTAGTCATAATTAGTCATAATTAGGAATAATTAGCAATATTTTGTAATAATTAAAATTAATTAGCAATAATTATAAATAATAACAATAATAAGGAATAATTAAGAATAAAAAGAAATAATTAGGAATAATTAGGAATAAATAGAAATAAATAGAAATAAATAGTAGAAAACAAAAAAAAATAGGATTAAATAGGAATAATTAGAAATAATTAGAAATAATTAAGAATAATTACGAATAATTAGTAATATATAAGAATAAATAGGAATAAATAGAAATAAATAGTAATAATTAGTAATAATTATTAATAATTAGTAATAATTAGGAATAAATAGGGATAAAAAGTGACAAATATGAATAAATAGTAATAAATAGTAATAAATTGGATAAAATTGGATTAAATTGGAACAAATAGGAATAGATATGAATAATTAGGAATAATTAGGAATAATTATGAAAAATACGAATAATTTAGAATAAATTGTAATAAATAAAAATAATTAAGAATAATTTGGAATAATTTGGAATAATTAGGAACAATTAGTAATAATTAGGTATAATTAGTAATAATTAGTAATAATTAGTAATAATTAGTAATAATTATTAATGATTAGTAATAATTAAGAATAACTATGAATAATTAGTAATAATATCAATTGAAATAAATTTTGATAACTTGTCATAACTTGGCATAATTTCTAGTGGATTGACGGCACTCATTTTGCTCAATGACACTTCTTCATTAAACTTTCACCGACTCAAAACATTATGAAAAGAATGCTTCTAAGTATGCATATCCAATCTCGTATGCACGAGTTTGAATATACATTTGTTGGACCACATTTTTCATAATGTTTTTAGGTAGTGATAGTTGCAAGAAGATGATTCATCGATGAAAAGGGGGCACTTTTGTCCAACAGCTAATTTAATTGAATCTTTCTCACACTAAAATCACAATGAAGAATCTACTCAAAGGTATGCTCATACATTCTTGTATGAATAAGAATGAATATACGTACCTCAAAGAAGATTCTTTATTTTGATTTCAGTGAGATAAATTTGCATGTAAATGAGCTGTTGGAAAAAAGAGTAGTTGTCAATCCATTAGAAATTTTTTCGCCCAAAATTAATGGTAATTATTAAGTAGTTTTAATTATTTATCTTCTTTTTTCGGATAATGTTTTTATAAATTAATATTATTCATAAATAGTAATGATTTTATATTTTGTAGAAAAATATGGAACAAGAAAATTAACATCAGTCATTATTATATTATTGTGCTTGGATAAATCAGCGTAGAAATCCAAACAGTTTTGGTTTAAATCCTGTTTATATTGAGGGTGTTGATGATTTCTTATCATTTGCATCATCAAAACTAGAATATGTTTCAAAAGTCACAATTAATTGTCCATGTAAAAAATGTGCTCTGAGAATGTTTGACACATTTGACAAGGTTGGGGGACATCTCTTGCGGTTTGGTTTTCAACCAGATTATATTTTTTGGTATCAACATGGTGAACGCAGTTATAGAGAAGACACTAATAACTTGATTCTGGATCCATCATAGTTTCAAAATTTATTACATGATGTTTCAGGTCAATCAGTTCAAGAAACTGAAACTCAAGATGATTTCGATTTAACTCCTATGTTGGCACCATTTGAATTTTATGAGTTTTTGAGGTCTGCTAAGGATGCACTATATCTTAATTGTAAGATTAGAAAATTAGAAGCGGTTGACAAATTCATCACTATTAAATCAAATAATGCAATGTCAAACAGCTATTTTGATTATATATTCTCTTTCGTTAAGACACTATTACCTAGAGGAAATGTGTTTCCTGTAAATTACTATGAGAGAAAGTGGTAGGTTCTTAATCTGGGCCTTAGTTATCTAAAGATTCATGTATGTTCAAATGATTTCATCTTATATTCTAGTAAAAATGAGTCATTGGATAGTTGTCCCACATGTGGAAAATCGAGTTATAAAGAAGCTCAACCAGGAAAGTCCGGATTGATTCCTATAAAAAATTAAGATGTTTTCCCCTAATACCCAGGCTACAATGTTTCTTTATGTCTCAGAACCTGGTGTCAATGATGTCATGGCACAAAACCAATATTTCAACTGATAAAAGCATAAATCACTTATCTGATGGTGATTCATGGAAACATTTTGAACGTCTGCATCCGTCTTTTTATTTAGAAGTCGAAACGTGTGATTGGGTCTTTATACTGATGGTTTTGGTCTGTTTGGTTCTTATGGTAGTCAGTATTCATGTTGGACTATCTTTATAACACAGTATAATTTACCTTCATGGATGTTAATGAAGGAGCCCTATATCTTTTTGACCTTATTAATCCCAGTACATCGGAAAAAGAATATTGATATTTATTTGAAACCATTGATTGATGAGATAAATGTATTTTGGAGTAATGGTGTTAGTACGTATGACGTTGTTGTGAAACAAAATTTCACTTTAAAAGATGCATTAATGTGGACTATTAGTGACTTTTCGGCATATGGCATGTTATATGGCTAGAGTACACATGGTCTGAAATCATGTCCTTACTGTATGAAAGACAACAATGCCTTTATTCTCATCAATGAAAAAAAAATTGATATTTTGACTGTCATCATAGATTTCTTCAACCGATCATCCTTTTGGAAAGAACAAATCTCATTTCAAAAAAGGCACAATTGAAAAGGATGAACCTCCAAAAATGATCTCAGGTACAGAGTTAAAATTGGTTTTATTTTCATTACCTCCCATCACATTTGGGCCAATAGTAAACCAACAGAAAATTAAAGGCTTTGGAAAAGAACATAAATGAATATAAAGAATCATTTTTTTGGATCTTCCATATTGGTCTGATTTTTTGGTCCGCCGCATGTTGGATGTCATGCATATTGAAAAGAACTATTTTGATAATTTATTTCATATATTAATGGATACACCAGGTAAGACGAAAGATATTATAAAATCATGATTAGATCATTCCCAAAATTGAAGGAGACCAGAACTCGTACTATTTGAAAATGTCAGATCATAGAGGTTAATGAAGCAAAAAGCAGCTTATACACTGTCCAAGGAGATTCGCTTATTATTTTTTCAATGGATTCCAAATTTGTGACTTCTTGATGGTTGTGTTTCTAATTTGGGAATATATGTTAAGAATGGTCATATTACCGGATTAAAAGGTCATGATTTTTTTCTTATAATGGAAAGGCTTATGCTGATTGGATTTAGAGGTTTTTTGAATTCTATTATTTGGGATTCGATAATAGACATATCATATTTTTTGAGACATTTGTGCAGTGACAAAAGACTATGATGCACTTTGAAAACTGGAAGAATATGTTGTTGTAATTATATGTAAATAGGAAAAAATATTTCTTCCCGCTTTCTTTGACTCAATGGAACGTCTAATATTAAATTTTACACCTGATGCTAAATGTGGATGTCTAGTACAGTTTCGATGGATGTACCTATTCGAGAGATGCATGAAGAAATTGATGAAAAAAGTACACAATAAATCATCATTTGAAGGCTCAATTGCTGAAGCTTATTTGGAAGAGCAAATTGCTTTTTTCTGCTCCCATTATTTCGAATCTGAATATCCCTCAAAACAAAACTGCATGGGACAAAACGAGGGAAACTCTAATGAAAAATAGAAAATCAATTGTCATTTTTTAATCAGTCAAATCTTAGCTTCGGTGGAGTTCAAGAACGATTTCTTTTAGATTATGAACATCACAGAGCTCATACATATGTTCTAATCAACTATGAAGAAATGAAATCATTTGTACAATGAGTGCTTCTATATTTTATTCTATAATTTATGTTATAGTATGTAAACTTATTTTATTTGTAGGTTATATGATAATCATATTAAGAAATAAGATCCACAAATTATAGTAGCTTCTCTTGAATAACGTAGACAAAAAAAATTCTCAATGGTTTCAAAAACTAGTAACATAAATTATTGATGGTTTAATATCAATTTAGTTTAGTATTTATTATATTGATAATTGTTTTGCAAATTTTCAAGTGTCTCAACATGCTGATAAAATTGATAAGAAACTATGTATATTGAGTAACCCACAATCCAAAATGCTTAAATTTTATAATGAATATGTGGTGAATGGTTTTCGATTTCATACACGTGCATATGAGGAATCAAAATAAATAATCAATAGTGGAGTTTGTTTGGGAGGATCAAATCATAGAGAAACTGATGTTGACTTTTACATCATTCTAGATGAAATTATTGAGCTCTGTTATCTAGGATAAAATAACATAATGATGTTTAAATGTCAGTGGTTGGATATAGAGAGAGTCTTTTGTATTCATCCGTTTCATGGAATCATTGATATTAAATATAAAAGTATTCTTGTAGTAAATGAACCATTTTTACTGGCTCAACAGGCACAAAAAATTTATTGTGCAAAGTACTGTGCTACATCAAGAGACCTGAGTGATTGGTGGATCATAATAAAAATGAAATCTCAAGAAAATCAGTTTACTCAAACTGAATGTGGTTCCACTGAAGTGGAAAGAATTAAAATTTTTCAAGAGACAACTCAAAATCCATCTTTTTCACAAAGATACATGAATATCAATGATGAAACCCCACAATTATGGTTTAATGGTGATGAATATATTAATGATGTTACAAATGAATTTGAAATGACATGATATGATGAAAGTGAAACTCATATGGATATAGATGATTTTGAGGATTAATATGAATACATTGACCTCGTTAGATATGAATATAAAGATGAAGGTGAACATTGACATAGTTAAATGCAGGTTATAATCATAGCTAATATTTATATATATAATAGTTATTTTCAACTATCTTCTAATAATAATATTTTTTTTGTTTTAGATGGACCCTTATCTATGTTGTGAGTTACAGGAGGCTGAGATACCATTTGATGGGGGGGATTAGGGATCAACTGACCCTCAACCTACTAGAAGATCAGGGTGGTATGCGGAGGGGGCGCGGTCTTGTATGACTGATGATTCTTGACCCTATCCCCAAGCGACATCCATGTCTCGGCTTCGATCCATGCACACTGAGGTATGGTAACCAATATATTTTAGTTATCTTTCATTCATTTATTTATATATATTCTAATGGTTTGATTATTTATTCTTCTTTTACAATTTTATGCATGTAGCTGTTGGACAGAGGAACGCTATCTTGCACAATTATTTTTCTCTACCATGGATCACATGGGAATAGATTCATGTTGATATACAGCTCGTTATGTTCAATTATTGGCTGGTACGTAAATAAATAATTTTTATTTTGAAATTTATTTTATTAATAACATTATATTATAAACTATTTTTAGGGATTATGGTATCCCATCAATGATAGCAAGCATGAAGCTATCCACGCAGCATGGGAGGCGTCTATGTGTGACTATTTCTATCAATTTTTGCACAATTTGAGGACTACCATTAAGAAAGAAGGAGTGATAGATTTTGATGAGTTGTGTAGAGCCCACCAACCAGAGTACATTTCATATCATGTTTGGGATGGATTATATTTACACTGGTTGGGTGGATGATTTTATAGGAGGTCTTCAATGGGTCTGAAGAACCAGGGGAGACAAGAGGTGACGCATCGAGTTGGTAGTCATACACTTAGTACGCATAGAGAGCATCTGGTAAGTATATTTTTTAAATATTTTATATAACATTAAATATAAACAGATTATTTTATAATTTTATTGGAAGTCCAGCATCCCGATATTACGGAGTATGACATTTATGGGGGAATGTACAATGATCAAGCAACTAGAGAGATTAGAGGTGATCGTCAGCGTCAGATTGTGGTTAGTACAAATTTTTTAAGTTTCAAAATTAACTGCATATAATATTTCCACAATTTTAGTTTCAAATTTGAATTGAAGAATTCATATGATGTTGTGACCTCTTAGACACAGGCTGAGAGTCAGAAATTGGTAACAGATTAGACCAGTTCCCACCATTTCGATGAGGTGGCATGGATGCAGGCGACTCATTATGGCTTTGAGAAGGGCAGAGTTGTTGATCTCATCTATCATGTGACTCCTAGTACTTATTATGGTACTACTATGATGTCAGCATCCAACTCGAGAGGAGCTCGTGGAGAGGCATCATCTTCTGCCAAACAGTATTTGGAACAATTACGTACTCAGGCTGAGCTTATAGAGAGTTTGCAAAAGCAACACGAAGAGATGTGTCAGTAACAGTAGCAACAGCAGCACGATGAGGAGATTCGTTGAGGGCATCAGCAGCATCACAAGCTGATGGAGTATATGTGTCGTCTGACTCGTAGTTTAGTGATGGAGTTTCTTCCACCATATCCTATAGCTCCCCCGCCTCCTCTAGAAGACTACCCCCCCCCCCAGTTATTTGTTTTATGTTAAAAACATTTGAATTCAAGAGTGTTTGTAATATGAACTATTTTCAGTTTCTGTCTTTTATATTATTGTGAATATTGCATAATTTCTTTTTTTTAATTTTTAATATTTTATTATTTATTATTACTATTGTATTTTTTAATGTTTTTTTATTTTACTAAAAATAATATTACTATTTTATGAGTTTTTTTTTATTTTTTGTGAATATTAAAAATTTGAATATTTTTTCCTTATTTTAATAATATTAATATTATTTATTCATTAATCATAATTTTATTAAATATATTTTTTTTGTATTATATTTTTTAAGGATTGTTTATTTTACTAATAAAAATTATAATATTTCATGAATATTTTATCTTTTTTGAGAATATTGAGAATTGAAATATTTATTATTTTTTATTATTTTAAAAATATTTATATTATTTTTTCATTAATTATAATTTTATTAAATATATTTTTTATTTTGGTTATTATTTGTGACAGGACCTGTTGCCACAGGATCCTATCGTAAATAGTTTTAATATACATTTTTAAATAATATTTGTGATGGTACCAAGGGTCTGTCACGAAAATTTTATTTATATATAATGTATATAATCGGAGGGTTATTTTCGATGGCGAAATTCCCTGTCGCAAAAAAATGGTATTTCCAACGCCGTTTTTTGCAACAGGCTATTAGTGACGGGACCCCATCGCTAATCTTATTTGCGACGGGATCCCATCACAAATAGCTCATTGAAAATAGCATAAATTCCAGTAGTGTATAACCAAGCTCATGACTATGTACCTAACCAATTCCAATGAAATTGTACATTTATGTACTCATGTACCTGGATTATTCTCATGTACACCTATGGTCAGGTTGTGTGCTTCTAAAAGACCATTTCCTTTAAACTCGGGGTCTCTTCTCATGTCCATGTCTATATATCAATGTCCCATAATATGGTGAAGACTCCAATTACATGAAATTTAGTCTAAAAAATTCCTTTTTCCATAGTGGAATGAAATAAAGACATGATGTCTTTATCAACATTCCATTTAACTAGGATTTATGAATAGGAAATCCTTACGAACATCTAGAAACCATTATTTCTCCCTGATTAAGAAAAGATCAACACCTATGGGGTTCTTATCAATCATAAAAGGGAATTAAAACTCTTAAATAACATGTATACATGGATTAAGATGAAAAAAAAGCAAAATTATCTATCCTCGTGATGATAACACCCAGGATTAATGTCCAAAGTGATGTCCTAAAGCTACTGTGTGACTGTATAGTCTTGATCGCCATTAGGGATGATGTTTGAAAGCACCCCATCCCTTCCCCTTAGTATTGTTTATGTACATGGGTGAATCTCACTCCCATATTCCATGCATAGAATTTAAAATGGAAGGGGGGAAATTTATCCCTTTTAATGAATTAAATAAACATTATTATTTTATTATCTTTTAAATCCCCTACCTATCTCCTTCCACTAAATCCCTAACACCAAAGAATTTTATAATGCATATAATGGGAAACCATGTGTATAGAAAATAACTGTGGTCTTAAATTTCCAATCCAAGGTTACAAACAATGGGGAAATCATTTTTACAAAAACTATACACATGCATGTTTAAAGTTGTTATTATTTTTAATATATTAAATTCAAGGACCTACAACACAAAAATACCACACTAACTCTGAAAAAAAAATTAGAGTTATATATATAAATATTCAAAGGACTAAACTAGTGAAATTACAGTCATTATAGACTATGGAATATAGAGATTCATGTGACTCATCATATTCCAAAAGGATCATCATTAGGACCCATGGGGATCTATATATAGGAAAAATAGTAGGCCATGTTGAATGGGGGTTGAGTTCCCCTATGGCACATATAGAGTTTCCATTACAGGAAGACTGGATTAATACACTTTTAGGATGCAACCTCTGATGAAGTGCCTTGGGAAAAGGGGTTCGGGAAAAGCGGTTTGGGAAAAGGGGTTTGGGAATAGATAACCATGTGATATTAAATGTATTAAAAGAGAAGTATATTGATGGTATCTCCTTTGAAAATACTTAACAATCCTTGGGGAATAAAAGGTTAGATACCTCAAAAGTACAGTATAATTTATTATATTTCACCATATTTAACACTGAATCTTAAACATATACCCTAATAAAGGAATTGGTAATTATTTCTTGGAGAATTACCTTTAGTATTATTAAGGATATGATGGGATTCATAATGATTAAATATTTCCCATATTAGGTTATCAATATGGAATTACAGTTATATGATACATAAAATGATTAAGTTTGTGGTATTGTTAATTTAATCAAATATATTTATTTGAAATTGTTTGGGAATTATAAATATTTGATAAATATACTCTAATAAAGGATTATATAATCAATCATGTCTTAAAGTAATTAGGGATATATAATTATTTTAAGGAATTATATTTAGTTCTATATGCATTGAAAATAATGGTGAACATATCCAAATAATCCACATCAAATTATATAGATGAGCAATTAGCTATGACACCATTACACTTCCATAAGCAATTCCCTGCTTTTAGAAATTATTCATCCATAAAACCATAAATATAACTAATATTAAGAGATTTCTTATCCTGATACAATATATAGTTATATGCATGTTGGTATTTTTTTTATATTATACCATCTTATGAAAACATTATAATTTAAGTGAAATAAAGTGTCACAAGTATAAGATATCATAAGAAAAAAATTATTACTATATATTAATAGTGAATTTCATATTCTAAAATAAAATACAATAATTTTCTATAGCTATTGAAAGTATTGGGAAATAAAATACTTAATGAGAAAATGCTTCATAGAATGGGATAGGATAGTTAAACCAATTAAACACGTAAATATTTAATATAGAATCCTGGGAGAGTCCCCAAGAGAGATATATAGAGAGATAAATTTGAAATTTTTTGTGGGGGGATTGAGAAAATTTGTTGGGTGTTTATATGTGCAGAGAGTGGAATTAAATTGAATATTGTCTGAAATATTGAAATCTTCCATTATCATAAGTGCTCCTCCCTCCCCCCATAGTTCCCCATTACAACCCATAACTTTAAAATATAATTTTTAGATCTAAACTTTTCTATATAGAACTACTTTGGATGAGTTGAGTTATTTTTAAACTAATATGTTCTCATATTTACTATATTCCGACATTTTTTTATCATATCTCACTATTTTTTGTAGAAATTACTAGATTTCACCAAACAAATAATTTTACAACAAAATTAAAAATATGAAATTAATATTACAAAATTAAAAATGGCTCATTTTTAACATCACTATGTTTATTTGAGGTTGATACGTATGATAGAGTTATTTTATTATAGTATACATAATTTAATTTTAAAATTAATTTAAAAAATTATATTACCAAACCTATATATACATGACCATTTCTAAGATAACGATATGAAAAAAAATGGTAAGGTATACAATGGTTGTACATTAATTTGGTTTTTCTACCGACATTAACCTAACTGTGATTTCCACTAACTGAAATATATCCCATAGATGATTCAACTTAAACATCAATTTTTTGGGGTTCTTCTTAGAATTTTTTATGTGTGGAACCAAGTGATTTTATAACAATTAAAATATTAGATAAATGATATTCACAAGGGATTCTTTTAACATATTAAGTAAATGGTTTCTCCTTTGTTCATAAATTTTATCTCATCATTACACTTAATACACAATAATTCTAACATTCCAATTATATCGATGATATTACATATGGTCACAATTCCCAACATAAATAAATTATATGTCTCATAATTCCACACTTAACAATTAATCATAGTTTATATGATTATTGATCTATCTTTCATTATATAATTATTCTTCCTCGTGTCCTTAACCCAATAACAAACTTTCTACAAAATTATCCCAATATGTTAGATTCTAACAACTTTTTATATACAACTCTTTATATAGTTTAATTTTTATACTTGATTGAAAAATATTAATATATGAAAAATTACATATAAATTAATATAGATCCCAACTTCCTTCATTGTTATGATATAATGAACATATAATTTCATTAATTGTTTAGATAGTTACATCATACAATACATCTATTTGTAAGTGATAGCCTATGCAATGATAAAGTTACATATTTTATACCTTCGGTCGGCTTGTCAAAATTTTGGTATGAATTGTAGTGCACTATTAAAAACCTTTATTATCTTTATTCAATTATTCTTCAAAAAATCACTTATATACATCCATTAATTATGATCTAGAGGGAAATATTCTCAAATTTTATGTAAATTGGATAATATTGTGAGAAAATTTAGAATGACCCCTATTTTATTACATCCAATTTATTTCTTTGGTTGAATAGTGATAAAATTCAATGTTATATTTCCCCTTTTACACAATAGTATAGGTATTTGATTCATAACACATTCTGGATGTTTTCTTTCATCATCCCATGGAGGGAAATATTCATATTATATTAGAATATGAAATATATCACTTTGTATTCTTCCACCAACAATAATATTTGATTTTTATATACATATTTATGATTAAAGTGTGTATAGAGTAATTTTGTATATAATATGAATCTGTGAAATCATTTAGGTTGTATAATGGTGATTAAACTCATAGACATATAAATAATAATAAAACATAATAATCACTAGTTTTAAACTCTATTAATTTCCAATTTCACACAACTTATATATTATTTTTTAGGGTTTCATCATCATATTAATCTATATAAATCCAAACTAATAAATAATTTTGGGGCAAATATATTCAATAAGGATTACTTATCCCCTTCATTTATAGTATTAAATACTCTTAATATTAAATCCCTTAGAATTGGATCCTTTCAACCATCATAATTGATATGTTATTATGACCTTTGTTACTCAATTCATCTAAATCATTAGTTTATTTCCCATTTTGATATTTTATAACATAATCATAATCCGAGAGTTTTTTTCACCATATAAACTACATCATGTAATGATATTTCTTAGTTATGATACATTTCAAAATCTTATAGTCATTATATATATATATATATCACATTTATCAGTATAAGGATAATTATTATATCTGTTTACTAAAAAAATTGTTACATAAAACTATAAATTATGATTTTGTCTAATTATTCTCATGGGGTTATAACTATTGAGTTTCATATGGTACCACAATAATATTTAATTAAAAATATTCCTTGTCCATTTCATGATGTAGATATTTAAATAACATACCATTAGTTTCTATGTGGATGAGTTAATATTGGTTAATTTAATAATATCGTTTTTAATTACTCAATTGTATATTTATATTCCTTTGAGTAAGTTAATTAAGTCACTATACAAGATAAATATTTAAATAGATTAATAAATTGATTAAAATTTTAAATAAATTTTTGATAGTATATTAGTAAGTCTCAAAATATATGAATTTGAGTTATGTTTCTGCGTCATTTACATTTTTTAGAGTCTATATTTTAAAAGGTTGAAATGATATTGAATTAGTGGAAAATTTTAAATAAAATTCAACCTATTTTAGTCAAATTTAGAATATTCTGAATTTCACATAAAACTAGTTTTTTCGAAGATTCTCATGTGTGATTTGAAAAAAAAAATTAATGCCTCAAAAAACTCTTGGAGAGTACATGAATATAATAAAAAAAACACCATCTTATCATGATAATCCTTGAATAAATATTTCATGAAATATATAAACATATATCGTGAATTTTATGACTGAAAATAAATGTTGCTAAATTTATAATGGCTAGAACTCATATGAAATTTTTTCGTTGGGATATCCTTCTTCAAAAAATTTAACAGAAGATAATCATAATGATGATCAATCTTTATGATCTATTAATCTCCTAGAATCGATTCAAAGAGTCCATCAATAAAATGAAATTTATACTTGTTTTTTATAATAATACCATTGATTTCCCTATGTTACATGTATAACCACATTTAACCATCCTTATTATTCCAAAATAAAACATGTTTTCACCATTGTGAAACATAGGAACCGAAGATCCCTTTATCACATTTGTCATATAATTTATTAAATCACTCAACTATTTCTGTTAAGAAGAATCTATATGGTGGATTAGATATGGGTTATCCATCCATGATATTATTAATACGGTATTTATCATCTCGATCTAGGGGAAATCAAGGTAATTCATAATAGAGTACATTAATATATTCCTTCTCAATAGGTATATCAACTAATGTAAAAACCACTATAACTTTCATGGATATATTTCCCTTTGCTACTTCTTTATTTATTCTCTTATGATGAAATTCTAGATGTGATTCCTAAGAAGATACCAATATATAAATATCCCATTATAAAATAAAAAATTATATACATGATTTGAAAATTATATCTACCATCTCTAAATATTAAACTAATGATTCATAATATTAGGGACTATCATCCCACAATATTACTTAAAAATCATCCATAGTTATAATGATATGTTATAAAATTTGAAACAACTATGGAATATATTTTAAACAACCAAGTAAATAATTATTCCTATCAATGTAACACATAGTGGTATAACTAATAAATTATTTACTAATTAATAAGGGGTGATTGGATATTATTTAACCATTCATGATATAGATGATTGAATATAACCAAAACCATATGATGTATTCGATAGTTATTATTGTATAATCAATATACATATAGTCAAATCCTTTTGAGAATATAGTAAATTTATTTTTATTTTAAAAGGAATGTCTTTGTCCAATAACCTCTTCTGAGGTAGATTCCACTGGCTCATCACATATTGTGTAGAGTTATTTCCCATATTATTGAGATTAAATTATTTCACATTAACTTCTATCCTTATCCATTTTCCCTCATGAGAATTCATACCTTTATAACCTAATTTAAAAATTAAACATAATCCCCATAATTATTTACATGGTTGTTTCTTTGTAAATTTATTTCATATAAATATCTATGTTATTTCATTTTATTCAAAATAATTAGTTTTATCAAGATGTAAATTAGACATCTATGTTGTTTCCTTTTGAAATTGAATGTTTTTTAAAAATCCCTTTAAGCCATGATAACACTTGATACTATCAAATCATATGTTTAAAAATGTTATGATAATAATAATCATTAAGACTATATCTTAAACCATAAAATATTCAATCAATATTTCTCTTTATGTTAAATAGATAATCCAAGTCATACCTCATGAACCTTATCAAATTACAAAACATTCAACCATAATATCTATTTATTTTTTACATTAATTTAATAACATTCATTCTATATCAACCCAATTCTATCAAGGGGGATATTATTATAAAAAAAATTACATGTTAATGGATTCTAATGACAGTATTTTATTTCCTTCACCATCTTATAATATTAAATTATAGACCACCTTTTTTCACATCTACCATTATATTATACAAATGAATGAAATATTTTATCTTTCTTTGTGCACCCCAATTTAAAAAATATATTTTTTAGAGACTTTTTATAATTATTTTCCAACATTGGATTTGTGTACCCACTAAATGATTGATATTGTTGCATCATTAAATGAGGTAGTGACATTGATCACTATTGAGAGGAAACTAGTCACTACATGATGGAAGATAATTTTTATAATCATAAAAAACATCCCAACAATAGTAATAATTTGATTTACATCAAAATAAACTCAATTATTTGGATTATGAATAAAATTACCATATTTAATAGATAATACTAAAGAATATATTCCTAAGCCTAGTTATAAATTTTTTTGTACATTTATCGATTATCAAATTAATAGATTAAATTCTTTAATATTATTTTATGATTGAAATTTATAAAACAAGGCTTAATTATCTTGTTATAATTGAATTTTTTCAGAAGTATAAGATGGTTTTATAACCCATTGTAGAATAATAGGTGGAATATTTTCATAGTAAAATCTTTTTTTTTTCAAACAATGTAATTTTAAATCTAGTTCTTAAGAATTCTATAAATCAATGAATTCATACCAACTGTAATGCTCCCATCCTATGTCACTAAGTTATTTCTAAATTTTATTTACATGTTAATTATTTTAAAAGAGGTAAAATTCCTTTAATCAATGTTCTTTTGTAATTATGAGGCATCATATATAGATATTACATTAAAAATGGATTATTACACATTTGGATATTATTATTATTCTAAATCTATAACACACTATGTTTATATTCATTTACCCTTGTCTTATGTAATATTATCTTATTTAATTATTGGGTTATGTTTTGGGAGCTTATAGGGTGTTTTGGAGTGTTTTAGAAGTATTTTTTGGAGGATTAAAGTAAAAAATGGTTAGTCGAAACCATCAACTATCTCCAAAAAAAATTTTAAGTTAGTATGGTAGTCACTAAGAATGGAAATGTTTTGCACATGTTTTAGCCAAAATATTTGAATTCAAAGGGAAGCTATGTGACACGGGATAGAGGGAAAAATGGTTGGCTTAATGTCTATTGAAAAATGAGAGAGAACTGTGTGATGTGTTAACCTTTAGATGACAACAACCCATTATTTAATAAAAAATAATATAGGATTGATTCATATAAATTTCCAAAAAGACTTGTTTCTTCACTATTAATCAATTTTTTTAGCCTCTTCTTTATCCTTAGGCTCCTAATAAATTTTCCCTCTATCTGGATGTAAATTTTTCCGATTAAAAGTGTGTTGGAGACCTTTAATCATTGGTAAGTCCATGTTCATCATTTTTATTCTTTGGTATACTCTTATCCTATATCCAATATCCATATATATAGTATTTTATTGATAAATTCAGGGATTAAAATGGGATTTTAGATGATATCTTGTTACATCTTTTGAAGAGAAGGAATTTTAGCCTAGATCTAAAATTTATAAGGATCATTTTTAATTTTTTGCATCCATTGAAAAATATGTGGTTTCAATCTCACCCCCAATTATTGTAATACATAAAGTATTAATTCAATTTTAATGTTTTTCTTGAAATTTATATTTAATAATTATGTGATTTTGTAACATAAACATTTTTGTGTTATGATTTATAATTATGTAAAAATTGAAGGCTTTTGGAAAACTCCATTTCCTTATAATTTTAAAATGATAATTTTAAATTCATGAAATTGATATTACACATGATAAGTGTATGATAAAATGATTTCAGATTAAGTTTGGTTTTAATAAATGATTTCTCTTGGAGTTTTAAATATCTTGTATAGAATATATTTAAAGTGGACAGAATATGGTCAGTAGTTCCACTACTGTGGTTGGATGGATTATGGTCATGATATACCACATTCAATGTTAACACATTGACTAAGTGAATGGATATGGATATGTATGTGAGTGTGAGTGTGTGTGTGTGTGTATGTCTAATCATAGAAATTAGTATTCTAAATATAGATGAAAAGTGACAATCTTTCCTATGGTTTTATCACAAGGGACTCCGAGATGGTTTTTATAAACAATTTAACTAATTTTTGAATTGTTTTTATATAATGTTATAACCAATTATTATCGTAGTGGAATGTGTTGGGAAGCCATTTGGTAATTCCTAATGAGTTTATTCTCACCACCTTCATGGGAAACTTAGTGAATTTTCATATATAGTATACCATGATAATATTAAAGGATAGATATTTTATTTTACTAGTGGTTCATCTTGAATCCATGGGAATGAAAAGTGGTGTTGGATCATGGAGAAATATTATGTGGTTATTTGGATCATTTCACACTGGGGTCCTTGTGTTATTTATATCGTTTTCTTTTTTGTTGATGTTCTATATTAAATCTTATATTATCATTCTTTTGGTATTATTAGGGTTGTATTACATGTCACCATGAATTATGTAGATGGAATTCGTTTTTTTGTCTTCTATATAAACTGTTTGTTTTATCAGTAATGGTAATATCATCCCACAATGTTCATTTAAGCCACTGGAATTTATTACTGAAAAATGGTGTCTTAAGGATATCACCAAATGTTAGGTACACTCTATCTCTCCTCAAGATAATGAGTTCGGGAAGGATTATGGAAATGGTATCATTCTTATTCAGTATTATATATTGAGATGGTAGCAAGGAGATAATAATTTCATACATTTAGATGAATTTATTAAAATTAAATATATATCTTTTTAGGTGGAACATCAAGTTATGGGTGTGTTAAGGAAAAAAAATAATGAGACCCTTTTAGGTTTGATGTCACCTCATCATCAAAGGTTTATTCAATGATTATTTAAATCATGAATTATTATTGTTATCACTATAACCACATTGTTCATTTCCTAATTAATTATTTTTGTAAATGGTTAAAATTGTTTATTTTTTGTAAATTATGGGTGAAAAGGTTTTTGATTATGGTGATCTTGAATTGTTTGAGCCGTCTATTTTTAGTGATTAATTACTAAATTTAGTTTTTTAATACCATATAGAGTTGAACTAGATAGGATTTATTTGAATTAATAAGATAAAGCTTATGAAATTGTGGTTTCATATAAGAAACAGGTGAACCAAAAAAATTATAATGTATTGTTTAAGCATTTACAGCCACTAAAAAGGAAGTATAAAGGATAAACCCAGACATGTGGATCACTCTATATAGTTTTAGAAGAATAATCCACCAATATTTTAGGGGAAATTGGAACTTGAAAGGGTGGCCTTGTTGCTGAATGAGATAAACTAAATTTTTGACTCATAGATACAATGACCAAGACAAAAGTCAAGTTTGTGAGTCATTGATGGAAGATATTTCACACTAGTGGTGGGATTTAGATAACCAAGATAATGTAGACCAAGTCATTAAATGGGAGGAATTTTAATAATGTTCTATTAAACAATTATATCCTCTCATTTTCTAGAATACAATAACAAAATATTTCTTCCTCGTGAAACAAGACAATCTATCCATCATAGAGTATGAAACCATGTTCATGAGTTGAGTAATCCTTTCATTGGTATTTTCCTCTAGTGTGTATTTAAAGAAACACATATTTTCATCTATTATAAGACTAGATATTCCCTTTAAGAAATTATTTCATTGTATAGCGGATTATATGAAGATGGTAATTAATTATATAGTGACGAAATAGGATAATTATTGAAATTCAGCTTGAGGAATTATGTTTATCTTGATGAGAATATATGGGAACTCAAATTTATTGAATAAAAAGAACAAGGACACTAATTTCCCAGGTGGTAGAGAATATTTGTAATGATCCAAGGTTTTATAAATGAAATTCCCTTTTTAAATGAGTAAATTCATTATTATTTAATGTAGTTATAGAAAACACATGTACTTTAATAACTATTTCATACTGTTATATAGAACATTGAATTTAAATTACCATTAAGTATAATAAAATATGATAATATATCTATTTAATAGTGACCATTATGTATAGTATATTAAGGATTATGAAAAGGTACAATTGAAATAAAAGGAAGGAGCAATGACCTCGACCAGTAGGATCTTACCCTATAAATTCCAATTATCGAAGCTTCTATGCGATATAGCATCACTAGTCCTTTCTCTTGACCAATACCAAGAATATATTTGATAACTAAATCATGAGATAAATCATTTATGGGAGATTTTCAAGCTTATATAAATCACAAGCCATAACATGTTTGATAACCCAGAAATAAAGTCTCGGCATCAAACACCTTACCCTAAGGAAATTAGTTGGTGTAAAAAGAAGTTATGTATCTCAACCCTAAAAATATGATTTTTTGTTTTTGTTTTTAATTATTATATTTATTTATTTCCATTATTAATTTTTAAATGATTAAAAAATTATTTTGATAAAATTTAGATTTTAATATGAAAAAACTAGAAATGTATTTTAAGAAAATATATAGTTTTAATTATAAAACCCATTTTGATGGATTAATTAATTAATTAATGTGAAAATATATATTACCACTTTAAAATAACATGTTTATTAGTTGATTAATTTTATAAACCCTTAATAAACCCTCTAAAACATATATATTGTATTTTATGGTTTTAATATCAATTATTTATAAACATTAATCTCTTCAACATAACCTATTGTATTATTTTAATGAGTTTAGTCATCATCCTTGTAAAATATTTAAAACAAACCCCCTTTGGTACAATCTATTAGAAAACCCAAGTATGGTTTTTGGTTTTTTTACGTTATCATATATAGTTTAATGCCAAGGTTGGTAAATTAATAAAGAACTCTTCTATGTTTTTATATATAATACCACCCAACCTCCCATTTTTTATCTCAAAAATCTTGGATCATGAAATTAATCTTCCCTTAATTATGTATATTCCCAATAATGTTTACTAAATCTATTAATAATCCCCTTCCAAGCTTTAATAAACACCATATCAAGGTAATAAATCCTCTCTATCTCAACATTATTCAATAATCTCTATTATTGTATTCATTTTGTTTAGAATTTTTACTTATTGAGATATATTCATATAAATTCCTCTTATTTTTATATATAATTGATAAGAGACCATTTTAACCCCCATTAATCCCTCCCATGAACCTTTATGTACCCTCATTATGATGAAATATTATCTTGTGACTTTCCATGCAAAACATTTGTGTAGTGAATACCCATACCCATTTCTACTCAAGGGTATTCACATAGTGGTACTAATAATACATTGATTGGGTAATTACATGTATGTAACCCACACTCCTTAATTATGAAATCAAATGTAATTAAATTCTTCTTTATGGTGAATTATCTATATGGAATACATGGGCATGTGCATATTATTATGGGTGTAGCTAGATAGAACTCCAATAAATTGTGTAATGATTTATTATCACGAGATGTCATGTATGGAATTATGGAGTAAAGAACCATTATAGGACTCTTTCTGCCATGTGTTTTTGTCTTTCCATTTATCCTTGGTTTAGTTTTATTAAATGATTTATGTTGTTTCCATATTCCCATGTTGCCTTCTTGTTATCATGTTATATCATCCCTCATTATTCAAGATGCTGATTTTCTCTCTTCTTATGTTACCTTTATATGCATATTGGATCACATGTACTACTTTACAATATGCTATTATTTCTTTATTCCCCTACTCATTTTTATAACATTCATGTTTTTTATGTATATACCCATGTTATCTTGTGTTGTTTTAAAAGAGCAATGAAATTTTAAGGCATTTTAAGTAAATTTTAAATAATGTTGTTTTATCATGTACGAAGTTGTTATGATATGTACGTAATCCTTCAAATAATCTAGGAATCATTATATTTTGGAATTTTATTATATGTAAATTTATGAAATAAATCATTAAACATTGTCTATTAATGATATGAGTTTTCATAGTTGGTTTCAGATCTAGTTTTAGTTGTTTTTAGTATTAGTAATAGAAAAATAAATGAAAAGAATTATGGATAAGTCTAAATAGGGGAAAAAATACCTAAATTTTGATAAAGGAAAGATTAAATGAATCATTATAAAAACATCTATTTATATATTGTACAAGTTTATTTGGATCTAGCATAGATATACCTAGAAACAATTACCATGAGAATGGTGTATTGAGATCTAATCATTCATAAATTGGTCTATAACAATGACACTTCCAACACTGATGGTTAGAAACTCAATGGAGGTATGATTTGCTAAATTCATAATCTATTTATAAACCATTATTAATGGAACAAATCGACCATAATATTTTATGATATAGATCTTGGATACAATAAATTGATGACTATAAATTTATAGGTTAGGAATATATGTCATTTATGAGTTATACCTTTAGTGATCATGGTTTGACATTAATGTGTCTTACAATTTAAAAATAATGATTCTTTATTTTCCCATTATTATAACCAATATTTAGAAATAGGATTCATCAATTCAACAACCAATGTGAGATAATGTGATGAATGCCCAATTGAGATACCCAACCTAATGAGAGTAGGATTCATGAAATTGGTGACAATATTTTCTCAGTTCACATAGGTTTTGATCAAAAATATTAATAAAGAGGAATTAACAAATCCCCCTAAGAAATTTCAATTTGAAATTCATACCTTTATGAAACAAAGTCCTACAACTTTAAATGGATATTATGATCCCATAATCATGAAAAAATGGATCTACTCATTTGAAAATATCTTCTTTATCCTTCATTGATCTAAGAAAGATAAGGTTATACTGGATGTATATCATGTAGGGGGAGAACCCTATCCATGGTGGAAATTGATCGAAAATATGAATATTGAGTAAGATACCAAGAAAACATAGTTAAAAGAATTATGGGGTTTTTTATAAATATTTTCATCTCACTATATGACCTAAAATTTAGAGGGAAATCCTTTTCCTTGTCAAAATGTTTGATAAATCAATTATGTAAATTGATAAAAAAATGTACAATATGTGAATGGTTTGGATCCATATTTATTATTATGAATGAATTAAGTATTTAATACTTCTATGGTAGGCTAAATCCAAGTCTATTAAATGTATTGAAAAATAAGTACTTTGATTGATATGAGGAAATTGTCTAATGTAACCTCACGGTCAAAATGGATATTGGCGAATTTCAAGGATCTCATTGGAATAAGAATCATATAATTTAGATTTATTATGGTGATATCATGGATGAATATAAAAGTTGAAAGAAATTACAAAGTCCTTATTATAAAATTTTTTATAAGAATAATGTGGGAAATTACCTGAAGGGGAGGGTGAAATTCTTTAGGGGTTATAAGTAAGGGAAACATGCTAGCAATTGCTAACCGAATAAACTAACCAATGTGATGGAATAAAGTAATGATCCATTAATCCCTCACCCAATAGTAAATTCTTTAAATGGAAAGGATTGCATGCATTTTGAAATTCAATTCCTTAATAAATAGTTTTTCAAATACAATGAATTCCAACAAACTCTAATGCAGTAATGGTGAGATTATGCAATCAAAACTGCTAAGGTTGATCTTGAAAAAAAGGTTGTGATAGTTAAAATATTTATACATTCAAGGATATAAAAAATACATTTTTATTCTAGATATATTAATTCATTCATATCTTACAAGATTATTAGAACTATACAGACACCAATAGAAATCATGGAAGAAGAGCTGTCAGTGAAAAGGGAAAATGGGATAATTAGTGCATCCCATGTAAAAAACTCATCCTATTTGAAAATTTAAATAATGAACATACCAAAAAAACTTGTGACACATTATTACAATATTATTAAATTCTATTTGTAGATTTTATTTCCTTATATTTATCCAACATAAATTTCCAATAGATTAAAATCACCATATGTATAATGAATCATCCTCTGATTCTATGGAAGGGTAGAAAAGAGGATGAATATTCATTGTAATCATCATCCCAATAATGGATATTATTTCACTTTGAGAAATATTATCTTGATCAAATGTTTAACATGAAATAAATTATCATCTTGATTCCATCCCCATTTTTATGGAATATGCTGATGTGTTTCTCAAAGAATTACATGGTCTTCTCTAAGCCAAGAGGTTGGGTTTTCCATTGAGCATATACCCACATAATTAAAAATATCCAAGACTACATATTCAATAGAATATTTTGAAACTAATTAGTTGTATAAAAAACTACATGAGAATTTGTATAAATGGTTTATATTTCTATTTTCTTTACTTTCAAGCCACCATTCCTCTCTGTAAAGAATAATGATGGGGAAATTCCCCTATTCATATATTATTTTGTGTTCAACGTTATCATGATCATGATAATGTATCATATACTATGGATTTGTTACTTTTTCTATCAACTATAAAGCCTCATATTTCTTCATGGAAGATCATCAGTCGAGATATTGTCATGTAGAGGTGATCAAGGAGAACATTCCCATGATTTTTTTCCTTCATGTTATAAGAACTACATGTTCATAGTGATTCTATTTGGGCTCAATAATTCTCTAGAAATATTCTAAGACAAAATGAATCATTTCATTATGGATTACCTCAACAAATATTTAGTATTTTTTATTGAATATATCCTTGTCTACTCTAAAATAAATTAGGAAACGGAGGACAATATGAAATCTATTATGAAGGCTCTGTGAAAGTAAAATTTATTTGTTGATGTATAGTAAATGTGATTATTGGATAGAGAAAGTAACTTTACTGGGTTATGTTATCATCAACAAAGGGGTATCTATTTATCCTTTAACAATAGATATTATTTAAGAATGTTAAAGATCATAATATAGGACAAATATCCATTGATTATATGGACTACCAATAAACTATCCTAGATTTATGAGAAACTTTTCATTATTTTCAAGACCATTGACCATGATAACATTAAAGGGGAAATGTTTTCCTAGAATAATGAATATGAAGAAACATTATAAGTGTTGTAGAAGATGATAATCACTACACCTATTCTAACATTACCCACCATTGGAAAAGGATTTGTGATTTAAAGTAATGCATCCAAAAGGGATTGGTTTGTGTACCCATGAAAGAAGAAAATGTGACAGCATATAGCTACCACCAACTAAAAGTCCCTGAGAAGAACTACTAAACTCATAATATATAATTGGTTGTAGTGATCTTCACATAAAATAATTGCTGTAATTATATCTATTTGGAAAAATATTAAATATAAATTGATTATAAAATACTTAACTATATATTAAAAAAGTATCTTAATATTTATAAATGAAGGATGTTACATATAAGAAATGATTTATATTCTTCGATCAATTACCATCTAGGGAACGAAAAAAATGGTTGATTATCTATGTATAAAGGATCTTGAAACCCTATTTGTAATGAGAATTAAAATTGGAACAACCATACTGAACACAAATATGATGGACATGGGAATAATAAAAAGATCTATATCCTACCAGTCAAAAATAACATCACAAACAATCATTCTTGAGATGATTATTGATGATAAGAAAAATGATTAATTTCAACATAATAAGGTATTAAGTATTCAGAAATTCAAATTTGTTCAAGATGGAGTTTAATTTTGGAAACATGGGTATGTTTCCAATCAAAACCATAAATGTAGAGGGGATATATTGATGATGCATATAGCTCATCCTTCTCTATTAGTTTAGGAATAACTATGATTTATAGTGATTTGAAGAAAACATTATGGTGGGATTACATAATTAGGGATATTTTGGAGTTCATATCTTGATGCTTCATATCCTAACATGTCATAAATGAATGATAAAAGTATTTAGTTATGATGAAACCATTTTAAATACTTGTATGTAGATGAGAAAACAAAACCATGTAATTCATCATAGTAATTTCAAAGGCATCCAAAGGAAATAATCCCATCAAGGTTGTAGCTAATCAACATACAAAATCGTCAATTTTCACCTCAATCAACGAGTATTTTTCTCTTGAACAAAACACAATGATATTTAAAAGTTAAATAGTAAAACTACATAAGGGTAAACTCTCCAATGTATTTGACTGATATATGGGGGTTACCCTATAGTTTTGGAGAAGCCTTTACCAAAAATTGAATAAAAAACAAAACTTCATCCCTGATTATCACTCTTAGATGGATGGTACGTCTAAAAATTCCATTCAAACTCTCGAGGATTTGTTAAGACTATATTTAAGGAATTTACAAGGATGTTTTAATCAACACCTTACACAAATGCATTTATCATAAAAAATAGTTTCTATTATCGAATTTTAATGGAACCTTTAGAGACTGTGTGTGGGAAGCGGTGTCAAAATCCAACATGTAAGGATAAAGGTTGAGGGAAAAGGTTTATGTGACCTGATATCTTCTAGAAGCTGATATAGATGGTTTTTAGCATTCAAATTCATATGAAATATTCACAAAGTAGATAAAAAGTAAATCACGAGAATCACATATGGGACCTTGAGTTTGATGTCATAGATGAAGTTTTCATTCTTATAAATCAGTGGAAAAAGTTTCATTGTGTTTGGTAATAATGGATTGCTTCGTATAAGATACATTGGCCTCATTGTGGTCCTTGATCGCATTAGAGAGGTGACTTATTGACTAGAATAACCATATAACATATTTCAATTACATGAAGTGTTCCATTAATCCCTATTGAGGATGTACATACCTGAACCCTCACATGTACTGAATATGGATGTGTTGAAATTGGAGAATGATCTTTCATATGAGGAGAAGGAATTAAATATATTATATCACTAAGATAATGTTTTACAAAACAAGACAAATCACTTAGTCTAATTGTTTTTCTAAAACAACAAATTTAATGAAGAATCATGGGAATTGGAACAGGCGATGGAATAGAAGTACACTCATCTATTTTAGAGTTTGAAAGGATATATTTTGATGTGGAAATTTCTAAAGGGGGAAGAATGTAATGGTAAGAAAAATTATATATGAAATACCATTTTAAAATGAATAAATTCCTTACTATTTAACATGTTTATTGAAAAGACATGCATTTCATTAGTTATTTTAGACTGTTATATTTTATTTAAATTTTAAAATACTATAATGAATCATAACCATTTATAATATAGTCATTTAATAGTGACCATTAAGTTTAGTATATTAATGTTTAGGATAATGTATGATTGAAACAAATTGAAGGATTAATGGCCTTGACCAATATGATTGTTTTAACATCCCTGCGAGTAGTAACTCGGATCCAATGCCTACATTATTACATGGGATTGAACACATGAGGTCAAATCCCAAAGGACCAATTAGTTTAGAAATTTTGGACAAATAGCTACATAGAAGGCACCCATTTCACATAGGTAATAGAAAACAAAACATAACAACATATAATTATCAGCATCCTTGAAACTAATTTAATGGATTCGTCTTTAAAACATGTAGAAAACAAAAAAATAAGGGTGAGTGAAAATGATCAGTAAGGATTAAGTATAGTTTATGCTATTATGAATCAATAAAGCATAATAAATAAAAATATATATATAACTCAATATACAATCCATTAAATCAATAACTTTAATTCATGATTGGATAAGGAATAATGAATATAGCAATTTAAATTACATAAAAGTCATTCCATTTAATAAATAAAATGATAAAAAAATCATCTTTAGATAATATAATTGTGAAAATATTAGAGAAATAAGAAATCAATTCCTAAAATATGAAATAGTGAATTATTGGATTTCATGTTCTCAAGCACATAATACCTCTACTGTCATGTTATTTCATAATATAGTTAAAAACAAATAGGTAAAACCCCATCTAATAAGGAAAACTATCTCATCTCATGAGATTACTAATGAATCGAGGAACTCTTTATAAATAGACCCCAACCATATCATCATGTAAAAATAATTTCACATATATAAAATGATCGATATAATTGATGAATAGTATTCCTTGTCAATTAATATTTCTATTGATTAAGGGATACATAGTTATCAATATTTCTCTTGTTACAAAAATAACATTCAAATTAATTATTGTATGTAAAAATGTCATAAAGTTAAATATATAATCATATCCATCATTCAAGGACATTTATATTTAATAGTAATTTAATTTATAATAAAAAAAATATTATAACAAAGAGACTCCTTGAAGATAAAGATAACCATCAAAAAATAAAGTTATATTATACAATAAATTTTACCACTTAGTAACTTTCAAGTCAAATCCCCTTAGATGGAATAATTCAAATTAAATATTAAAATATATTAAATAATTAATTAATCTTATTACATGTAAAATTGGTATTATATACACTTTATACGACAAATTAGGTTCATAATATTACAATATCCCTAAATGAAGATAAATTGAGATGGAGTCACTTACCTCACACTTATTTTTGTTTGAACATGCATAAAAATTTATATAATAGTTCCAAGAATGTTTTTAATTTATTTAATTACAAAATTCATATTTATAAGATAATATATAACCCCCTTATAAAAATTTCCCATATATTTGTTACTAATATTTAATTATTTTCATTGTTTCTGGTGTTAATTGAAATGTTTTCTCAAGCTTGTTTTTTCATGAGAGTTCATATTACTAAACATATTACGTAGTAAAATCATATAAAGAATGATATAAATATTATAGATTTTATATTTAATGATTATATATATTTTTAGAACAATTCTTGATGATTTTATAAGTAAAATGATTCACTTTGATTTATAGAGATTGTTGGTCATACGTACACACGAGTAACAATAACACAATCTTAAAAAGTAAAAGAGTGTAGAATTTGATGAAATGTTAATTTTTAATTATCAATATAATATCATATATATTATATATATTCATTAATATTACTTTTATTATATTCTATGTAATGTTTATGTGAAAAACGAATCACATCGCTTCGTGCGGCGTCATTCCGTCATACACATGAGTAACGTCATCATATTTCAAAAAGAACTTAATCTAAAAATCTATATATAATATTAAAATTAAATAATTATAATAAAATTATAAATAATATATAATTATTTTAGATTCATCCTTACATATTACCTTTAATGTTGGTGATGTAAAATGAATGATATTGGTTCACGAGGAGGTGGTCCTTCGTACACACGAATGTTTATTTTATAACCCATTTGGTGGAATATGAGAAGGATATATAATATTAACTTAAATTAATAAGATATATTTATATTTTATATACTATTTTTATTATATAATCATAAATTAATAACATTTTTAGGATTTGGATTAATAAATAAAATAAGAACACATTGTTTTGGATTTTACCTCGTATCGGACTACCTCTTATGGATCATAGTTAAAGTATTAAAATAATGGATTTATGACCCAAAAAAAGATTATAAGATGAGGAAATGGAATTTGGGAATTAATTTTGGTAGGTATAGGGTAATCAAAAAATGTTTCATTTTTTGAATAACGTAGGATAGTTGGTGGCCTTTTATAAGCGATGTTAGTGGCACACTTGTAATTTTTTAAAAGAAAAAGGTATAACCATGGTTTCCATTTTCCAAAATGGAAAAAAATAAGACTGTATAAATTCTATAATAGATAATGTAAAAAAATTTCCATCCAATTGGTTTTGGACTATTTTTTGGTCATTTTAAAAACTTATCTTTTTAGATTAACCCCCGTTAAACCCATTATTACCTTAACCATAGTATATATTTTTTACTATTTTTTAATATTCATGATGGTAAAATTTTAAGATGGAATTATTAGATAAAAAAATATTTCAAATTAAAAATATTGAATCCATTTTTCCAAATTCAATTTGAATTCTTGGAAAATTTTAATTTAAATTAATCCCACAGACACGATAAGAGATCAAGTTTTCAAGGAGAAAATGTTCAAAAGATTACAAAGTTATTATATCAAAATTAAGTATGAAATTAATTAAAATTAAATAAATTAAATTACTATATATATAATTCAAATAATTTTATCTTAAATCTATATTAATAGAATTGTAATGTTTTTATATTTTTTAAAATAAATGTCAATTTTTTATAAAAACAAGTATTTTCAATATTCATCATAAAATTAATATTTTTGGAAAAATTAAAAACAAATAACTATAATATTATTTTATTGTTTTGTATTAAGAAATTAAGTTAATTTTTTCAAATAAATTTTTTAAAATTTTCAAAAATTAACATTATCATAATTATGCAAAAAGTTACAAAACCATTTTTTGAGAAATAATGTATTTCCTAAAATACTTCTTATACTTTTAATTGATTATAATTTTATTTAAAATAATTAGATAACCAAAGAAATTTTGTAAACTATATAATACTAATAATTTAGTTAGTACTATTAATACCTTCCAACTTAATGGCTTTGTTATAATGGTCAGGTTTAATTAAAATTTTAATACAATGTTTTCATTTAAACTCAGTGTTTCATGCATCACAAGCTATTAAAGTGAATGAAATTATTTAGAAGGAAATAAATAGTAAATTGTTTGGGTGATAAATTATTCCGTCCTGAAAATATTTCATATTGATAAATTTATAGAGAATACCTTCAATATATATGAGGGTATTCATTCTTCATAACATCCTCTCATTCCCACATTGCTTCCTCTATTTTTTGATTTCCCCAATGTTCCTTTTTCAGAAGACTTCTCTAATTCCTCAATACTTTCACTCTAGTTTAAATATTATGGATGGAATATTAATAGTAATATTTATCAGGTTCCAATTATATTTAATATTTGGTTGTCACTTGCATTAGGTCTCACATGAACTCCCTTAACAATGATATATGAAACACATCATATACTTTTGTGATATATGGTATAATTTACAAATGAAATAAAAATCCCCAAATAATTCTAGAATTTCAAAGGGTATAATGTACCTAGAGATCAATTTCCATTTCTTACTGAATCCTATAACACCCTTCCATCGAGATACTTTAAAGAAGACATCATCTCACCCTTGGAATTCCAAATTATCCCTTTGATTATCGACAAAAATATATTTCCTACTTTAAGATTCATTATAGTAGGACAAAATAGATTTTACCTTTCTTTTAGTCACTTTAATAAGTTCTGGGCCTATGAGATTCTTTCACCAACTTTATCCCAATAATTTTTCGTATCACATCTTTTTTCATATAATTCATTATATGATGTTATTTGAATACTTGAATGTAATATATTTTTATAAGAAAAGTATAACAAAGGTAAATACATATACCACATAACTTGAATGTCGTATGAGTATGACTTCAACATGTATTACATTTTTTGAATAATAATTTTGGACTATCCATCAGTTTAATTATGGTAGGTAGTGCTCAAATAATGCTCAGTATTTTGGGATTTTTGTATATTGTTATATAATTTCTATGTACAATAGGGATCATGAACAGATATGATTGAAATAGGTTCACAATTAAGTCTTTACATTTCATTAATGTTGATCCTAGAGAGGCTCTCAAGTGGTTACACTTCGCTTATAGTGAGGAAACGTACATAATTGGTTAGGCATTCAATGATAACCAATATTTCATGATTCTTTCATGTAGTCTTTTTTAGTATTGTGACAATGTCCATTGTAATTTCATCTTATTCAGATAAAATAATAGTATGTGGTTCCATGAATCTTACAGGATGTTGTATCATATCTTTAACTTGTTTAATACAAAACATCTAGACACATAATTATCAATTTCCAATTCTTCTTATCCAACTAAAATTTTCCCTCAATTTCCAAAACATATTTTTGCTACTTCGGTGTATACTGAAATTTTAGCTATAAGATACATCCAAGAATTATTTTTAGATTAGATATATGTATAAAAAATAATATCATTCCAAATATAATAAAACAATCTTCACAAATGATGTCTAATAATTTCTTATCTTTCATGACATTAATTTTCTTCTTAAATTTTTCATCATCAGATTGAGAACTTTTTATCTTTTCTAATAAAAATTATTTCACAATCATTTTTAAAATTTGTGATGTTTATTTTTACATAATAATTTTTTTATCCATATTTACTATATCTATGAACACAATAAATGTCTCAATACTCAATTGTGTTAGGACTCTATGATATTTTCCACTCAATGCATTCAATGCATTATTTATTTTCCTAGGTCGTATTTTAACGAGAAATCATAGTAGATCGAGGCATATTATTTTTTTTATATTGAGATATTTTGTTAAAAGATATTATTTTAGGCATTTATGATCAATGAATATCTCATAACATTCACCATGGATATATTGCTTATATATATTCAATGAACATATTATTTTGGCCATATGAAGATTATTGGTTGGATAGTTATGTTCATAAGGATATAATTTACTTGATTCATAAGCAATAACATTATAAATTTCCATTATGATGAAACCAAATACCTTTATTGATGAATCACTATATTTTACAAACCCATCAATTCAAGAAGGTGAAGTCAAAATCAATGCATTAACCAGTCTTCTCTTTACTTAATCAAAACATTCCTCATATTAATTTTTCCAACAAAAACATAACCCCTTTATGTGTAATATTAGATAATGTGTTAGCCAATTAGAAAAAAATCATTGAATTATAGATAGTAACTTGAAAACCCAATCAAAGAACATACCTCAGTTATTTTCATTAACATAGGCCATTATATAAATACCATTTTCTTCACACGATCAACTAAGAGTTTATCATCAGAGATAATATTTCCATGAAAAGAAACTTCATGAATCTATAAACAAGAGACAAACAATTACACTTATTACATTTTCCTTATAAGAGTATCAAGAATGATTTTCATGTGATTGTCATTGTCCTCATAGATTTTATAATACGAAAAAATATCATTGGAAAATACTAGAATAAAATCATCAACATATTTCTTGAATATTTTTTATTTAATCCATAAAAACTATGGTTGTATTAGTCAATCAAATGTCGCATTATTGTTAACTCATAATTTTTATTTCTCATTCAAAATAATGTTGCTAGAATGTATTGTTTCTTTACTTTCAATTAAGGATACCCTAAACAATGGTTAATATTTGAAAAATATTGGGCTCTATAGAGTTGATCGAATAATTAATCAATTTGAGAAATAAGGTATTTGTTCTTTATTATAATATCATTAATATCTCTATAATGATTACATAGTCTCAATGGTCTATATTTCTTCATAATAAAGAGAGTAAGGGTTCCATATTGGGAAACACTAGGGTGAATATATCCCTTATCACGTGACTCTTAATGTCGTTTCTCCAACTCCAATAATTTCATAGTGTAAACTCTATAGGAAGTCCTTGATATTATTCTTGCGGAAGGGGCTAACTAAATGGATTGCTCAAATTCATAGTCTGGGTGATGTCTAAGTAATAAATCAAAAGATAGAACAATGTATTCATATATAATAGATAGATATTCAGTTTAAATATTATGTATTGCATCTCTAGATTTTGCTTTCTCTCATTCCTAAAGAATATCATTCAGTATAGCTTCTGAGGGTAGATCAATACATTTCCTATATAAAGATGTATCTTCTCTAACGAGAAGGAACTCTATATATTCTTTATGAATAATAATTTCTTTCTTATTATAATAAATTTTTGCATCATATTTTATATGTTTTTCCAAACCCAGGATCTTACCGACGTAAACCATATGTATGATAATAAGGTTATAAACTAAATCAAGTTTATGTTTTAAAATGGGGACTTCATGACACTTCATTGTTTTGGTGAGACTTTTACTTGGTTTTTTGATAGATAACATATTTCCTAATGTGCTGGGAAAATACGACATTTCCTTAGAAAACATGGAATATTTAATTGTGTGAGGATAGAGAATCCAATCAAATGTCATAAAAATTTGAAGATAGGAATAATGTACCATCCAAATAATCATAGGGAAATTCTACCTCAAGTATAGTGATCTCAAAATCATATCCTTTTCCATTTTGGCATCTTTTAGGGTAGATTCCCTTGACACATAGGGAATTTATTTTCATAGTGCTCCATATCTATACAGTTTAAACACTGAATATCATTTTTTGTCTTTCATCCCTTTTCATTCTGTACATTGATAACCCATATCTCCACACTTAAAAAACTCTTAATCCATTAAAGCATTTCCTAGGATGATTTTTTATGTATTTTTTATAAGGTGGAAATTTATCTGTTATCTTATTCTTATTATTCAATACATTTCCCTTTTCTTAGTGATGATTTCACTTATTATTTTTTCCCATTAAAAATTTAGGATCTATGGAATTATGTCCCCATTTTGATGGAACATAAAACTATTTCATCATAATATAAAAAATTGCGAGTGATTAGCACCCATCAGATACATGGATTATTACCTTTAGTTAAATAGTCATTAAACCAATCTATGTTTCATATGTAATCAGTATCATAAATATGGTAATACTTTGAAACAATTTCTTATTCATTTAACATTAATATTAGAAAAATTATATTCATTTCAATTTGGTTCTCACAAGGGAAATATTTGTTAAAAACTGTCTACTTAAATGTTATACTTTCCTTGAGTTCTATATTCTCTCCCTTGTTATTTTAGAATAAAGACCATAATTGATCAACATCACCATTGTTACAATACATTACAAGTGTAACCTTTTTCTTTTTCAACAATTCCTGAGTCCATATATTTCTTCGCTAGAGACACAATCCATTTATAAGCAATAATTTGATTAGTAGTTCCACCAAATGATGGTGTATTCTTTCACATAAGTAGATATATCATTAGAGAATATTACTATGGATTATTTTACTCTATTAGGTAAAGGTTACCTTTCATAAACTAATAAATATTTCATAATATAGCTATGATTTTCACAGTTCCAATACCATTTATATTGGCTTCCTTGGTATGGAAATCTCTAAGTTGCCCATGATTATTGATATACTACTTCCATAAAGGATCCATTTCTAAAAAAGGACATATTCTATATTAGACCATAAAATTATGAATTTTGAATCATGATGTATGATTCTAAATTTGGTGTAAAATGTAGCATAAATTAAAATTTATGAATCTTTAATTATACAATCATAAATTTGGTTTCTTTGGATATTTTTTTTCAAATCCTTCTGAATTATTTCTAAATAAAATGTGAATTATGATAAGAATATATGCTAGGGGTTTCAAACCAAGTGCATAGTAAGGCCTATTTTCATGCACTAGGTGATGATTGGGTCAATACAAATGAACAATTTTAATAGTTATTTTCCCTAGGTACATTTATTTCAGTATTATGTCTACTCATAGTATCCTGATAGGGATATATTGTATAGAAAACCCACATAATATCGTCCTTACTAAGACATCAGGATGTTTATACTTACTTTCATAAAATTATTTCTTAGGATTGTGTTACCAAAAATATGTTTTCCTTAATCTTGTTTCCTAGTTTCTTACTGAATTTTCCCGGATTCCAACTATACAATCCCAGACCTAGTAATCTGGAGTTGATGCTGACATTGTTACATTTTGTTAGATATATGGGGAAAATCAAAAAGTGCCAATTATATTATATGTTTTAAAGAAATATATTTTTACATTATACCCATTTTGCATTTGGAATATAAAATAAAACATAATAAAATAAAAAACATATCATCCTTGATACTCAATCAAATGATTCATATTTATAAACTAGGAAAATAAAAAAAATAGGCCGATCTTCAATGGTTAGTATGGGTCACTTAAAGTGGGATATATCACGAATAAATGAATCATTATCAATCGTGAAAGGTAAAAAATTAAACAAACATTCAATTGAATAAATAACATGACTATCCAAATAGGATGAGGAATATTAAATTTTGTATGGTTAATAAAAAAAATCATTTCATTTAATAAAAAATTGGAAATGAAATGAAACAAGATAAAATATAAAATTAAATATATCATGGGTTATAATAATTTAATTCATAATGTATAAAATTATGTTCTATGTGATCCCTTCAATCCTTCGATGTCTCTCCACTGTAGGTGACGACGGCGGTCTCCACACCGGCTCCTCCCCCCTCGGTGGGGGAGGGGGAATCGTCGTCCCATAAGAGATCAAGGATCTTCCAACCTTTCTCCAATCTGAAGTTTCTACCTCCTTTCCTGAATGTTGCTATAAACCCTAAGGTCCTAGATCTGGTTGACGGGTTACCGAATCTTCATCTTTCTTCATCCAAGTTTAAGGAATATTCCAACTTGTTGAATCTCACCCTTGTGGGTTGGTTCAAGAACAAGAGGCCTTATGTGGATGAATTTCACTAATTCGTTTTTGGTTTTTGGGATCTCCATGAATGAGCGGTGGTTGGCTTGATCGATAGTAAAAAAATTATGATTCAATTTGAGATAGAGGCATATCTCATTCAAGCGTGGTTTAGGGCCCCTCGCTACTAAAAGGGATCTCACTTTATTCTCCTTCCTTGGTCCTTCGACCTACATTTGAACCGTGACTCACCTTCCATCGCAATTTGGGTAATGTTTCCTAAACTTCCTTTGTCGTTTCAAAACCCTTCGATTATCCAAATAATGGGCAACATGGTAGGTCAATTTCTATGTTCTGATAGTCATACCGAGGCGGTTTTCCATCCAGTGAACCCCCAGGTGTGTGTTAAAATTGATTCATCTCGCAGTCCTTTTTGACTGTGTTTGGATCACAATTGGTGAAGAGTATCATTGTCAAGAGCGAGTTGTTTATGAATATTGGACTGTTTTTTGTGATTCTTGCAGGAGGCTGGGACATTCGGATGAGGTATATCTAAGTGGAAATCCTCCATAGTTGAGGGATATCCATCATAAAGGGAAACCGGCTCCTGTGAGCATGGCTGGTGATACTCATTTGGTGATAGGCTTAGTGTTGAGTCTTGATCTGAGGTCGATAGGGCCTCTTGACAGAGGGAGGTGATATGGTGTGTCTAGTTCGGATTTTGATGGTAACGCAGCTGGGTCTCATAAGGTTTCATTTGAGAGAAGTCATTATTCTAGAGCTTCGGGTGGTAAGCTTAAGTCTATCCTGAAGTTTGTTGAGAGTTTTCACAGGTTAAGGCAGGATGTTAAATATTCCACTAGCTCAATGGTTAGTGAGAGTGTAGGGATAGTTGAGGAAGGGAAGGTTTTGATTGCAGCAGAAGTGGTTTGATCAGCTGGTTCGAAAGAGTCTAGAGGTTTGGATCCTTTGGATCCTCCTTTTAATTCATTGAGTAACAGGTTTGATGTACTTTCTGATGGTTCAATGGCTGAGGGTTTGGAGGAGGCTGGTCTTATAGGAGGGGATGATGGTGAGGAGGCTCCAGAGAGATAGCTTGTTGAACGTTTTAAAAATGAACCTGTTATGGTCGGAGAAGTGGCTGTGGAGGTTCAATGGGCTGGCAATAGGGGGCAGGAGCTTGCAATTTTGATGGTGGAAGACAACCACACAGTGGTCAGGAGCTCCAATTTGGTTAAAACAGATATGAGACTAGATCTTTAGGCTAGTGGTGGTGTAAATGAGGCACATGTGGTGTCTGTGAAAAATGTGATTATAGAGGGAAAACACCTACCCTTAAAGGAGAATAAAACTCCAGGTCAACAGAGGGAGAACAATGCAGGTATTCCAATTTCGGGTTTGGGGGAGAAATCCGGTAAAGGAAGAGAACTTTCTAGGAGAGGAAAAGAACATTTGAGTGTCCCAGTCGATCGTTATTTCAAAGATGTTGTTGAAAGTGGGAATCAAAAACTGGATCCAGTTAAAGATCCATTTTCTACAACACCAAAAAGATGGCCATGTAGAGATTATTCATGCCTTATGAGGACGATGCAGACTACATATTCCTCTAATAGGGAAATTGAGGGGATTGTGGATTTTAAGAAGCGTAGTGTGGTCAAGAGGACATCACCAGACAATTCAGTACTGGATCAGCTTTGGAGTCGGGTTCAAAGTGAAAGATATTAGAGGTCACCAGAATGGGAATTGGCTAGGGCTACCAGAGAAGATGAATCCATCATGGGATGTAAAGAAGAGTATTGTCTTTATGATGTGTAATTTTGTGTTGGTTTGAGTTGTCTGATTTGTGTTTCTCTTGTTTGAGTTTGTGTTTGTAAGTTTGGGAACCGGAATCCCATAAACCGGCTTTTAAAAATTTAAATAAAAATGATTTTATATAATGTAGAAAATTATTAATTATTATAAGATAGATTCTCATGCACATGATACCTCAATCATCATGTTATTTCAGAATATATATTAAAACTACTCGGTAAAAAACCATCTAATTTAGAAAAACAGATATATCTCATGAGACTACTGATGCATCAAGGGGGTATATATAAATTATAAAAACCTATATATTTAATCCCAAATCAATCATCATCTATTGAATGGATGATTTAACTAATGAACAATATTCCTTATTAACAAATATTTGTATTGGGTAAAGGATTCATATTTAATAAAATTTCTCTAATTAATAAAAAAACATTAAAAACAAAAAACCAAATGTAAAAAAGGTATATGGTTTAGTAAAAAATCAAATAAATAATAAAATAATTTGGATATTTTTTTAAAATGTAACTTTCATTAAAAAAATATCACAAGAAAGTGATTTTTTCAATACAAAGTCAACAATCACAAAATAAACTGAGACTGTACAATAACATTTACTAGATGGTATTTTTCAATTCAAACCCCATTAGATGAAATCATTTAAATTGAAACATAAAATTCCATTAAATAAAAAATAAATCATGATATTAAATGTGAAAGGGGTAGTATATTCACCATACCAATTAAATTAGTTTCATAACATTACAACAGGTCTCAATGATGAGAGATTGAGATGAAGTCCCTTACCACATGATTAATTTTGGTTGAATGTGAATTAACCTCCTAAATAATGAATTTAAGAAAGTTATTAATTTTTTTAAGAACTATATTAATATTTTTAATATCATATATTATCCCTTATAACATTCTATTAGCAGTTTTTTAATAATATTTCATTAGATTCTTTGTTTTGGGTGTTAATTTCCATGATTTCTCATGTGTGTACTTACATGAATATACCAGTTATTGCAAATATTATATTATAGAATAATATAAATAATTATATAAAAGTTTTAAATATAATATTGAATCTTTATATACATTTTTATAATTATTCTTGAATGTTGTACATGGAAAATGAATAACATCGCTTCGTGAAGACGGGAGGTCATATGTACCAACAAGCACTGATATCATTACCTTAATAGGTCAAAGATTAAGGAAGTCTAAGTTATATAAAATTTACATAATCTTTATAATCTCATATATATCATATATATTCATTAATTCTATCCCAATTACATTCCATGTAAATACTATGTGAAGTTGAATCACATCACTTCAAGAAGTGGTTGTCTTCCGTACACACAAATGATGTTATCGTATTTTTAATAGAATGAAATGTAAAATAGAATATTGGATATTAATCTTAAATAAGTATAATAAGATAAAAGTTATCATATACATATTTTCAATCCATCTTTACATCAATCATTGAGAGTTGGTGATAGAAAATGTATTGTATCAGTCTGCAAGGTGGTAGTCTGGCATACACATGAATAATGATTTCATAACCTATTTAATGGAAGTGGGGTTAGATACAGTTCATGAACATAACATAATAAAATCTAATTATTTTTTAAAAAATGGTTTAAAAATATAATAATAAATGAAAACTATTTTAAGGAGGTGAAAGAACTCAAAAAATAAAAATGCATAGTAGGAAAGTTTACATCTTCTCACACAACCTATTTTAGATTATGCCTAATGTATTCCTACAATGTATTTATGACCCAAAAATTATTATATGATGATGTTATGAATGTTTTAAAGTAATGTTTTTAGGAATTATATATACAAAATTTATTTTATGGTGTTAATAAGGGAGGAGAGTGGGTGGCCTTTTATATGTATGGTAAGTGGAACAATTGTCATTTTTGAAACGAAAAAGGTGTACCAATGATTTAAAATTCCAATAGGATAAAAAAGTGACATTAAAGAAAATATAGGATACAATTTATAAATTTTTACAACCAATTGGTGTTGGGAATTATTTTTTACATTTTTAACACTTATCATTTTTGTTTAAACCCTCGTAAACCAATTTTCACCTTGACCAAGCTAAATAATTTTTATTATTTTTACTATTCATTATAAAGAAAAATTAATGTGACATTGTTAGAAAATTAAAATAAATATGATTCAAAATATTGAATACATATTTCTACATTCTCTTCATAGAGTTGAAAATTTTTAATTTAAAAATAATACTTTTGACATAATGTGAAAGAGAGTTTTCAAATAGAAAATGTTCAAAAGTTTACAATGTTTTTATATAATAATTAAATTTGTAATTGATTACAGTGACCTAAATTAGATTAATAGGTATATAATTGGACTATTTTTACCAATAAAAACCAATTAATTGTTTTTAATTTTTTGAATATTTTAAAATAAATGATAATTCTTAAAAAATAGTGTTCTTCACTATTTTTTAAAAAATAAAACATTTCTTAAAAATACCGAAAATTCACCATAAGAAAATTTTTATATGATAATTTTAAAAATGATGTTAATTTTATCAAATATTTTTTAAAATATTTTCAGCAAATTAATTTTATCATTAGTGTACAAGAAGCAATGAAACTGTTCTCTTTAAAAAATGCATTTTTGCAGAAAACATTTCATTTACTTTGAAATGATTTTTATTTTTATTTATCATCAATAATAAACCAATTAACATGAATAAAATATATATTTTACATAATTTATTTATTATTATTCATACCTTTCAACTTAATGACAATGTTATAATGGTCATGTAAAAATATTACTTTAATAGTGTATTTTAATTTAAACTCGGTGTTGCATGCATCACAATATAACAAACTTGCTCTTTATTACACACTTAAACATAATTTATTACATAAATTTGTACATAAGACACCTCTTATGATAGATATGTATAGTGTGTTGGGAAATTAATAACATTTCATAACAAATTAGAATATAAAACACAACATGTTTTTTAAAAACATTATTTACATGACCACAACATTCCCTCATACTTAGCATTGCGTGGGATAACCTGAGGACATGCTTGATAAATAGGTGAGCTATAAATTTTAGTAAGGGAGTAAACATAGCATAACATAAATAATAAAATACATGTTAGTAAATAATAATATCAATGGATCATAAGAGAAACATGGACACAAAATAATGATAGAGCATGATTATCATAACATGGAAATGTGGCATCAACATTTAACATGATATTACCATAATCCAAGGATCATTGCACATGGATCATGAGTAAACCCTCATTACACGTGAATTGGAATGATTAAACCCTCATTTCACTTGATTTATCATGATACTAATCTTTACCAAATGCATTGGAGCGCTATCAGGGCACTCCCTTCTTAATCATTTCATTTCATGCATAAGTGTGCCACATGGGTCATAGAACATGGAATCATTCAACAACATAATTTACTCTAAAATTATGGATTTTTTAATAAATACATGAAACTATATAATAAATATTTAAATGTTCATAATGGTGAATTCCCTTGATAGAAAAATGGGTATGGTATTCACAACACAATGACTTTGTCTTGGAAAATCACAGTGAAATTTCGGCAGAATAACATCATGACATAAGAATTCATAAAAATGGTTTATGAGAGAGAAAATGGTATATAATAATATTAAAATGAAATGTAAATTAAGTGTTTATATAGAAACATGTCCCAACATATGTAATGTAAATTAGATTCATAATACAAAATAATTTCTTGAATGTAAATCAAGAGAGACAAATTCATGACGGAATTTTGGCATGGTAATGGGTGTATATTAGAAGAATTAATGAAAGATAAAGGGTTATGACATCATTAAAACATAATTAGGGAAGTATATGGGAGGATAAAAATCATCCCCCAACATTATTAATTTAAAATAAAAGGATATAATAACATAATGAAATTCAGACAAAAAATGAGAAAGGAAGAAATCCCTTAAAGAATTTCAGTATGGTAACGGGTATTCATGGGAGTAATTAATGAGATAGAAATGGTTTTATGATCATTAAACAATAAGGATAGAAGTATGGGGGTGGTGAAAAATAATACACCAACATTTTTAATTGAATAAACAAGGATATAGCAACATAAAGTAACATGGAAAAAATGAGAGAGGAAGAAATCCCTTATTTGGAAGTGTGATCTCAAAGTCTTGGGAGAGGCTTGAGAGAGGCTTCGTAGGAACTTGAAAAACCTTGGGAGGATTATATTGAGAATAGGGTAGGATTTTTTATAGCTCAAGAGTCTTTGAGTGAAGAGGAAGTGGGACATTGGGTGTTTTTATATAGGTAAAGGGAGGGAATTCATTATTATTTAGGTTTTGGACACTACACATTAAAATTTACAAAACCACAAACCAACCCATGTTTTTTTCCCATGGTTTCTACCAAAGTGGAGTGGAAAAGCTTATTTTATAAGGCCAATGGCCGAAATTAATAAAATTTTAGGCTTTCTTATGTGGAGATGAGTCCCACCCTCAAAGAAATCATTTAAAAAAGATAAAATGTATTATAAGTCATGGAGGGTCCACTAAGGCTTTGTAAAATAAATCAAATAAACCTAAAATCACATTATTTTAATATTAAAATAGATATTGGCCAAAAAACTCATTTATAGTATTTTATTACATCACTATTGGGTCATTATGATGTCATAAAACACATTATATAATAAAACGGTATTTAATTTTTACCCAAAAATTCGACTTTCTCAGAAAATTATGAAAAATTCACTGTTGTATAATTTTGACATCTTCATTCTAAAAATACTATTCATTTTATATAAATAATTTTTTATATATGAGAATTTCTAATTTTAGAATAAAAACTGACATTTATCAAAAAGTCATGGGTTTTGCTAAAAATAGCTTCCAAACCATAATAAAAATTTAAATTTTATACATAAAAATTATATGATAATTTATATTTAATAAAAGGTAATTTAGTAATAATATTTTATTTAAATATAATTTAATTAAAAATTTCAATAGTTCATCCAAATATATTTCTTAATTTAATATTTACTAAAAATACTATTAGTGCTTCAAAAACTATTTACAGTGAATGTATATTCTCTATAAAAAAAATAATGCACATAATCATAGTGCTAGGGTCTTATTATATAACCCCTAATAACACCCGCATAATACCTTAAGGTATGGTGCGTGATGGTGACATACTCTTGGGGTTTCTCGGATAACATTGCATGGGTGGTAATCTCTATTAACTTTCACTTCTACTGTATATGGTTCCGCTCAAGCTTAATGTGTTCAAGCATGGATTGGGCTTTGTCAAGAGTGAGGTGCAGTGACACCATCCCTATTCCAAGCTCCAAAAAATTGTCCTCGTATGGATCAATTCTTCTAGATGATGTCATCACTTCCTTTGTCTGAGTAAATTGGATTTGTTAAAGCCCTATATTTACACTAATCATGTGATCACTGGTCAATAACTATATTATCAATGGTCACCATTTTTAACGGTATTTTAAAATACATAAAACATAAAACCAAATAAGTGAATATGTTATATAACCCTTTTAAATAATAATTAATTTAATTAGATCAAGAAAAATTTTCATTAATAAATGTTTGGGTCATTATAGTCTTCTCCCCTTAAGAAATTTCACCCACAAAATTTTCTTTTCCAACACTAAAACAAATGATCGTAACTCTGCTTCATTATGTCCTCTCGTTCCCATGTTGCTTCTTCAGACTTTTGGTCTCTCTACAACACTTTCACAAGGGGCATTGTACTATTTCATAGAACTTTTTCCCTACCATCTATGATCTTCACTGACTTCTCTTCAAAAGAGAGGTCATTCTTCAATGCTACCACCTCTGGATTGAGTACATGTGATAGGTCATGTATGTACTTAATCAAGAGTGATACATGGAATACATTATGTACTAGATATAGGTTCAGTGGGAGTGATAGTCGATAGTCCACTGCTCCAATGAGATTAAGGATCTCCAAAGGGATGATGTACCTTATAATAAGCTTTTCCTTCTTCCCAAATCTCATAACCCTCTTCCATGGTGATATGTGAAGGAATACCATGTCTCTGACATCAAACTCTAGGTCTCATTGATGATAATAAGCATATCTCTTTTGTCGACTCTGAGTAGATTTAGTGTGTTGATAAATGGTCATAACCCTCCCCACCGTTTCTTCAACCATTTCTGGTACTAGGAATATTTTCTCCCCAAATTCATCTCAACATGTCGGCTTTCTCAACCTCTTCTCATAAATGGCTTCATAAGGATCCATTTGGATGATTGAGTAGAAATTGTTGTTGTAAGAGAACTCAACCAGAGGAAGATGTTGATCCCATCCTCATTTGAAGTCCATTGAGAATGCTCTCAACATGTAATCTAGTGTATGGATAGTTCACTCTGATTGGCCATCAGTTTGAGGATGATAAGTCGTACTGAAGTTCATCTGAGTATTCAGAGCGTGCTGGAGACTCTTCTAGAACATAGGGGTGAATCTTGGATCTGGATCGAATACAATTGATAGTAGTAATCCATGTATCCTTACCACATATATGATGTATATCCCTACCAGTTGATCCAATAAGAAATCCTCTTGAATTGAAATGAGGTGTGCAGTTTTTTTAAGATGATCCAAAAAAACCCATATAGCATTTTTTATTTTTGATGTCTTCAGAAGTCCAGTAAAAAAATCCATTGTGATGTTCTCCCATTTCCATGATGGTATGGGTAATAGTTACATCATCCCCTTAGACTTCTACCTCTCATCCTTCACTTGATAACATACTAGGAACTTTGATGTATACTCAGCGATCTCCTTCTTCATGTTATCCCACTAATAATTCTCTCAGATATCTTGATTCATCTTTGTTTTCCTGGGTGAATGGAGAAATTCAAACTATGTGCATCATCCAAATGTTATTTCTTTAACATTGGATTTGATGAAACACATAGTCTTGACCCAAATATCAAAATTCATTCTTCATTAACATTGAACTCTAAGGATTTTCCTTTTTTGATAGTTTCCACTTTCTTCTAAATTCCCACATCATCCGTTTGATCATCCTTTAACCATTCCAAAAGAGATGGTTGATAAATAAGCTTTGAAAGGATAGATTATATTCCCTTCTTTATGATTCCCATGTCTATCTTCATCAAATCTAATAATATTGGATCCTTTTAAATTCTCATTAATGATAAAATTTTTAGGTCCATTCTACTTAGAGAATCCGCCACCTTGTTCAGTTTCTCATGGTGGTAATAGATTGAACAATCATAGTCATTGATCAAATCTAACCTTCTTCATTGGTGCATATTAAAATATCTATATGTGAATATATACTTGAGGCTTTTGTGATCCGTATATATTTCACACTTCTCCCAAAAGAGGTAATGCCTCAAAATTTTCGAAGCAAACATTACTACAGCCAACTCCAGATCATTTGTGGGATTGTTTTTCTAAGGAACATTTAATTGCCTTGAAGCATAGGAAATGACTTTTTTATTTTTCAACAACACAAATCCCAGGCCCTTCTTTGAAGAATCATTGAATACAACAAAAATTTCTCCACTTGTGGGTAATGTGAGTACAGGATTAGTGATAATCCTTCTTTTCAACTCCATAAATCTCTCTTGGAATTCATCAATCCAAGAAAAAATTACTCCCTTATAAGTTAACTTGCTAAGAGGGTTGGATAATCATGAGAAATTTATCACAAATTGGCAATAATATCTAGCTAACCCCAAGAATCTATGGATATTCGTTACTGATATTGGACTCGGACATCCCTCTATTGCAGTTGTCATTGAGGGATCCATTGATATCCCATTGCTTGGGATGATATAACCCAAGAATGAGACATCCTTCAACCAGAACTCACACTTATTGAAATTTACATAGATCTTATCCTTCCACAACGTCTCTAGTACAGTGATTAGATTCTCCTTATGATCATCCTTTGTTTTAGATTATCATAGAATATCATCTATAATGACTACCGCAAATGTTTTGAGGTAATATATAAAGACTCTATTAATAAATTCAATAAATATTTATGGAGAGTTAGTTAGTTTGAAAGTCATTACTATGAATTTATAGTTCCCATATCTTGTACGAAAAGCGGTCCTGGGGATATTATTTTTCTTTACCCTTACTTGAAAATATCCTGACTGAAGATCCACAATGGAGAAGTATTGTTCTCTACGTAGCTGATCGAACAAGTAATATATTATTGGTAGTGGATACTTATTATTTATTGTAATTTTTTTAAGTTCACAATATTCAATTCATTGTCACATTGAGACATCCATATTCTTGACGAATAGGACTGGAGCACCCCATGGTGAAGCACTTGGGCGTATAAACCCTTTATCTAGATTCTCTTATAGTTTTTTTTTCTACTCCTCAAGTTCTACAAAAACCATTATATATGAAGTATTGGATATTAGAATTGCCCTATGTATATGTTAAATTGATAATTAAACATCACTTTTAGGAGGAAGACTAGGAAATTCCTTGGGAAACACATCAGCAAATTCTCTCACAGTGGGCATGCCTTCAAGGATAGTTGCTTCATTAGACTCAATAATCTAAGCCAGATACGCATGCTCATAAGGTAGTAATATACATGCTTTATATGAAGGTTATAAATAAGATTCATCCTCATCATTGCACTTGTATAGAATTAGGGGGTCGATTTTCCATATGGATATTGATTTCCCTCTCACGGAAAGTTATGTTGGCTCTATATAGGGAATGCCAATCCATTCCATGAATTGCCAAAAAAATCCACCAGAGGGAAATTGATATTATTCTCCAAGAATTTAAATCCACAAATATTTACAAGGGAAGATTTATATTAATGGGATTCAATGATTTCCTTATTTTCTGTACTCACTAACATCTTTACGTTCATGGTTTATGATGGTGTTGGGATTGTTCTACAAAACTTTCGGAACATAAAAGAATATGTAGAACCATGGAAGATAACCTAGAATTTCACTTTTTAATTATATTTATACTCAATCCAATATATACATAGGGATAATTATATTAATGTATTAACACATAATGGGGAATCCAAACACAATAATGGATGACTTATAAATTACTTTTCTTTCTTTAACTTATTAATTTATAGGTTTTAATCTATGTTATCCATGATCTACTCCCCAAAATATATTATTACAGGAATTTTTTTTATTCCCTTAATAATGGTTCAAAATAATCTTATTAATTTACCAAAGCATATCTCCTGGGAGTTTCATAACCAATAGTGAATCAAGGGTCGTTGTCATGCACCAGTTCTCATTCGAATCTAGCTCAAAGTGGTGTTTTCAGGTTTTACCCCTAGATAAATTTGTGCCAGACCTGCATCTACCTACACATATCTTGATAGGGATGTATTTTCTTGATAAATAACTTACTAAATGCTCACCTAAATTTAGGGATATTTTTAATATACTTAGTCTTATCCATAAGGCTTACACTACGGTTTTCTGATCGTAATCCCAAAAATAACTAAACATATCCTCTGATACCAACTATAACAACCCTGCTCTTTATTACACACATAAAAATGATTTATTACATAAAATTTAACATAAAAACACTCTGAGGATCAATAGGTATAGTTTCTTGGAAAAATTAAGAACATTACCAAATAACATAGAACATAGAACACAACATCTTTATTGAAAACGTTTTTTACATGACCACAACATTCCCTCGTACTTAGCATAAATGGGATTACCTGAGGACATGAATAATAAAAGGGTGAGATATAAAGACCATTAATTGAGTAAAAAATGCATAACATGAAGAATGAAATACATTTCAAGAAATAATAATATCAACAGATCATAATAGAAACATTTACATAAAGTTATGATATAGCATGTTTATCATATCATGGAAATGTGGCATCAACATTTAACATGATATTAGCATGAGACAAGCCTCATTGCACATGGAGAATGAGTAAAAATTCATTGAACTAGAATTATCATGAGTAAACCATCATTTGACATGATATATTATGATACTAATCTCTACTCAATGCATTGGAGTGCTATTAGGGTGCACCCTTCTTAATCATTTCATTTCATGCATAAGTGTGCCACATGGATCATATAACATGGAATCATTCAACATCATAAGTTATTGAAAGATTAAAAAATGTGGAATACATACATGAATATATATAATCAATAATTAAATGTGCATATTTTTGAATACCCTTTTTAGATAAATGGGTATGGTATTCACTACACAATGACTTTGGCTTGGAAAATCTTAGTACAATTTCAGCAGCATAACGGTGGGACATAAGAATTCCTAAAAATGGTTCATGATAGAGAAAGGGGTATGTTATAATATTTACATGAAATAGACTATAATTTGTTCATATAGAAACATTTCCCTGCATAGTTGATGGAATTTATATTCATAATACAAAATAATTTCTTGATTATAAATGGGGAGAGAGAAATTCCTTATGGAATTTTGGCATGGCAACGGGTGTGAATGGGAGGAATTATGGTAAGATAAAGGGGTATATTATAATTCAAACATAATTAATGAAGTATATGGGAGGTTTTAAATCATACCCATACATTTTTAATTGAAAATAAAATGATATAACAACATAATGAAATGGAGACAAAATGAGAGAGGAAGAAATCCCTTACGAAATTTCGACATGGTAACGGGTGAACATAGGAGATATTAATGAGATAAAAAGGGTTATATCATAATTAAAACATAAGTAGGTCAGTATTGGGTGGTAATAAATCATATCACAACATTTTTAATTGAAATGACATGGATATAGCAACATAAAGAAACATGGACAAAAAATGAGAGAGGAAGAAGTCTCTTACATGGAAGTGTGGTTCAAAAGGCTTGGGAGAGGATTGATAGAGGCTTATTGGAAGCTTGGGGAACCTTAGGAGAATTAAAGGGAGAGGATGGAAGGGTTTGTTTGAGATCCTAAGTCATTGAGTGAATAAGTAGTGGGAACTTGGGTGGGTTCTTATAGGAAAATGGATAGAATTCTTTATTATTTATGTTTTGGACCTTACACATTAAACTAATCCAAACCACAAACCAACCATTGAATTTTTTTTCCCATGATTTTTTCCAAAGGGTATTGGAAAAATTTATTTTATATGTCAAATTACTGAACTTATTAAAATATTAGTCTTCTTTATGTGGAGGTGAGTCACACTTTCAAGAAAATCATTTTAAAAAGATAAAATCTTTTATAAGTCTTGGAGGGTCCACTAAGGCTTTTTAAAATAAATTAAATAAACCTAAAATCACATTATTTTAATGGTAAAACATATATTTTCCAAAAAAATAATTTATAGTATTTTATTACATCACTATTGGGTAATTATGATTCTATAAAACACATTATATAATTAAAAGGTATTTAATTTTTAACCAAAAATTAAACTATCTCATAAAATTATGAAAAATTCACCATTGGATAATTTCGACGTCTTGATTTCAAAAATAATATTCATTTTATCTAAATAATTTTCTAAATATTTGAATTTTTACTTTTAAAATAAAAACTGACATTTATCGAAAATTCATGGGTTAGGATAAGAACAGCTTTTAAACCTTAATAAAAATTACAATTTTATTCATAAAAATTATTTGATAATTTATATTTAATAAGAATTATTTTAGTAATAATATTTTATTTTAATATTATTTTATCCAAAAATCCATTAATTCATCAAAATATTTTTCTTAATTGAATATTAACTAAAAATACTATTGTTGCTTTCAAAACTATTTATGATGAATGTATATTTTATATAAAGAAAATAATGCACATAATCATAGAGCTAGGGTCTTGTTACATAACCCCTTATAACACCCACATAATACCTTAAGGTATGATGTGCGATGGTAATAGACTCATGGGATTTCTCAGATAACATTGCAGGGGTGGTAATCTCTATTAACTTCCACTTCTCTCATAGACGATTCCACTCAAGCTTAATGTGTTCAATATCGGCTTGTGCATGGTCAGGGGAAAAGCCCAGTGACACCAACTCCTTCACAAGCTCCAAAAAAGGGGCCTCGTACAGATAAATTCTATTGGATGAGGCCATTTCTTTCATTGTCTAATAAAATTGGATTTGTTAATGCCTTATATTTATACTAATCATGTGATCACTGTTCAAGGACTATATTAGAAAAGATCACAATTTTTAACGGTATTTTAAAATCCAAAAACATAAAACCAATAAATTTAATATATTATATAACCATTTTACATAATAATAAATTTAATAAGATCAAGATTAATTTTTATTAAATAAAATTTGGGTCATTACACTCAATCTATCAAAGATATTTAATTTTACTAATACAAAATAAATCTTTAAGTCTTGTGTTGTTATAAAAGTACCATAAAATCCCATTTATTGAAGATTATGAGAGAGGTAGAATCACAAGGCTTTCCCCTTTTATAAGACTAAGCTTATATTCGACAATTAAATCTTAAGAAATACCATTTATGGGAGATGTTTGTGCTCATCGATATCATGATCCCAACCATGTTCACTGAACCACCCTAAGAAAATATCACCATCACATATCTTATGCTTAGATATTTTTCCAGTGTAATATAGAGTTATTTATCTCAAACGAAATAGTATGAATTTGGGTGTTTTTATTTTTAAAGATTATATTTATTTAAATTTATTGTCAGTTTTTAAATTATTTAATAATGAGTTGGATTTTAAAAAATATATTTTAGTATGAAAAACTCATATTCTAATTTTGGAAAATATATAGTTTTAATTAAGACACTCCTTTACACTAATTCATCATTTTTATAAATAAATGATATATTAAAAAAATACTATTATAAAATATTACTTATTAAATATAATTGATAATATAATTTTATGAAGTCAAAAATAATTGTTATAAGGTTCATAAAACTATTACTGTAAGAAAATTGTATTTTTAATAAATGGGGATTTTGGTATAAAAGATTAATTAATACTATATTGAGATTAATTTCTGAAAAATTAATATTATTTTTGGAATCAGTATGTTTAAACATTTTAATAGTTAATTTTCTATAAATTTTTATGATAAGATATTTTTTTGATAAAAACTAAATATAGTTTATATATATAGTTTATCCTATGACATTATAATGACCTGAATTTATTTTAATAATTCTATAAAAGGAAAGAAATACCAAATATATTTTTTACTTTAAATTAATATTTTTTGACTGTTTTATTAAATTTATAAACCATTATGGAATCCTCAAAGAATTTTATGGTTTTGAAATCAATTATTTATAAACATGACTAACATCCACATCACCAAGTTTTTTATATTAAAAAATTTAGTATATACCCTTATTAAATAAATAAATACAGACCTAAAAGTAAGAAATCATGGGAAAACCATGGTAAGGTTTGTGTTTTTGAATACATTAACCTATAGATTTTGAAACATGTGTTTAGAAATTAATAAAGAACACTCCATTCTATTTATATATAAACCCACAAAACCTCACATTTATATTCACTCAAAACACTTTTATAATGAAATAGTTGTTATATTTAATCTCTATATTCCTCCCATGGTTCCCTCAAGACTACATTATTCTCATGTAAATATTTTATAAGTACACCCCCCCCCCAAAGGTTAGGGATCATCTCCTTATCCTCTTTATTCAAGCACCTCCTTTATGTTATCCCTTATGTTTTCTATTTCTTCATGTTGTGGTATGTTATTAAACATCCCTCTTACTATAATTATGATTTAAAAGTTATGAGATACCCCTTCCACTCTCATTTATATTCCCATGAATCTTTATGTATATGGAATCCTTGATTTTTATTAAATAAATTTTCATTACATGGTACAAATATATGATCTTTTAAAGTTTATTATCATGGAAATAAGGTACATAATCCACAAAAAAATAAAATATTATTCTAACTACACTTGAAAAAAATCTTCATGGGTTTATGTTAAGATTTTTTTACCGTATCTCATATCCTAGGGACATACATCAATGGAAATGGGTGAGCATGAAGCCTAATAAGGGAATAAGAAAGGGACACAGTAAGGAATGTGATCATGAGACAAATCAATAAAAACAAGAGGAATAACAATTATTCCTAAATAAGAAGAAAATAATAAAAATAATAACATGAATAATAAAATGGGTATGTGGCCAAAATATTTAAATGAGACATTCATTATAATATCATAAAGGTTAATCACAAAGTTGTCGTAAATAAAAATTGTCAATGATATACATCAATGTATCATAAAACATGTCATATGTATAGAATAAATTATTTACCCAATGAAATGGAGAACCTTCAGGGAACAAAATTTAGAGGTATTAAATTCATGTTATCTACATATATCATAAAAAATATTTTCATTAATGACTCATGGATAATACTGAACATGCTTCTTATAAAAAAATTTGGTATACAAAAGAGGTTAAAGATATGATGATTACATCATTTTTAACCAATGAAATGAAATGGGGGTTTCATATATGTAAATAACCCACTTGAAAAGTAATTTATAAATATATTTTAATTAAAAAACAAAATAAAATAGTTTTGGTTATTCAAATAATAAGAAAAAGTGAATTTTCCCTGTAAAAGATGGGAATTTGATATGTAAATTTGGCAGCATGATGGGTATAAAAATGGTTTTTTAAAAGGGTAAAGTGAGTGTAAAAAAGTTTATATGACTCATAAAATACTATTAATACCTTAATGGGATAATATAAATTATAAAAAATAGATTATTTTGGATATTATAAGACATCCCACATGATAAGGGAACTGTAATGGAAAAGGGAAGTAGATATTTCCCATACCTTTGAGAGTTGTTCTAAAACATGAGGATGGAACCTTTGAGGATATAAAACACATTGGTAGAAACATTGGAAAGAAATATCCCCATAAATTCATGGAGGATGGATTGGTAGTGAAGGGGAAATGTGAAATGGGTTTCTATTAATAGAAAAATTGGAAAAATTGGTTAATAATTTCAAAAAAAATTATTGGAAATCAATGTTATTGAAAATGAAAAGGCATTGTATTACCATGGTTTTTTTATAATGTTTTAGAATATTTCAGTCACATTTTATTATATTTTAGTCCATTATAACTGAAAAACATTTTTTTAATAATTCTTTTGGCATGGAAAAGTAAATATTCCACAATATAATGATTTTAAAAATCATGTTTTCTTTTATAGACATTAGGATGTCACGTATAATTTTAAAAATTGATTAAGATCTATTAAATTACATAATATAAAAAAAAACATATATTAGGTCATTTATTACGGTAAATTATTTATAATATAATTATTATATAGAGATAATTCATAAAATAAATCAAAAACCTAACATTGTAATTATTTACTATTCGAGAAAATTTAAATTATTTTAAAAAAATATCAAAAAAACACCCTAACCTAATTTTTATGTGATGATTTTAAATGTAATGTTTAATTTTTCAGAGTATATATATAAATATGGTAATGTTATATTTTAAATGTAAAATCCTTATTTATTTAAAAATAGAAGTTTTTAAAGTAGATCCACATTTCTAACACTAATAAAAAAATCCCATGCCCATTATAAAATTATTTTTTAATTTATATTTTGGTGGGAGATGATTAAAAGAATATTTTATTAAAATACTTATTATTCTGAATACTTGAGTTTATTAAAAAATGTTACATATTTTATTAAAAAAATAAAATTATGTTTTATTTGCATCTAAATTCAATTTATCAAAATCATCTAAATTAAAATTTTATTTTATTAGAAAAACAATTATTTAAATGAATTGATGGAATAAAAAATTTATTTATACAAATGAATTTACACATTATATAACTAATGACTCGAAACAGGACCCCTTATACCCTAAAAATACAGCATTATTTCAATCAAAATTCACATTAGTTTCACATAAGGTTATATTTTAATTTATTAAGATGTTGATTGGATTAATAGTTTTTTTCATTATTATAGTATTATTTTGGGGATGTGATGATTCTAGTAGTCTTCAGAAATCCATACTTTTCCATTTTAGTGATTTTATTTTATATTTTTTTCCAATGTAATGATTGGAATTTAAATTGGGTTCATAGATGACTGATGTAATTATCATTTATAGTGAGATAATGTTTTTTTCATTTATCATTATTTTTTATTTTTATTACATTATATAATATGTAATAAACATTTATAGTGAAGAAAAATATCATTTAAAAATTATTGTTCTTTACAAATATTTCCCCCTTAATAAATTTTATCCCTAAAATTTCTACTCATTATCTTAGTTGAGAAACGGTGAGGTTACATATTTCTCATTGCCTCCTAAGGTTCCCATGTTGCTTCTTCATATTTATGGTTCCCCCATGACACTTTGATGAGGTGAGTTGTATCTTTGCATATAACCTTATCTTTATGGTCCCAGATCTCAATCAAATTTTCCTCATAAGAGAGGTCATGTTCCAATTGTACAACCTACAGATTTAGTACATGTGAAGGATCAAGTATGTACTTCCTAAAGAGTGATGCATGGAATATGTCATGAACTTGAGCATGATTGGGTGATGTTCTTGCAGATAGGCCACTACTCTTATGAAATCAAGGATTTTAAATGGGTCATTGTACCTAGTCATAAGATTATAGTTCTTTCTAAATCACATTAATCTATTCCATGGTGATATCGAAAAGAAAAATTTGTCTCCAACATCAAAATCCAAGTCCCTTCAATGGTTTTCAACAGAGTCTTCTGCCAAATCTGATCAACCATTATATGTTGTTGGATGGAATGAACCTTTTTTCATCTCCTTTAAAAGATCAGGCCCAAATAGCTATCTCTACCCATCTCTATCCCAACAAGTAAGAGTTATACATTACATCTAATATATAGCTTCATATGGTGCCATTTTAATACTTGAGTTGATGTTTTTGTTGTTTGAGAACTCAACTAATGGGTGGTATTGATCTCGTCAACCTTTAAAATCCACTGAGACTATTACCAACATTTCTTACAATTTTTGAATTTTTCATTCATATTAGACATTAGATTGGGGATAATAGGTCATACAAAAATTCAATTTAGTATTTAGATAAAGTTAAAGGATCCCCCTAAATTAAAATGTGAACCTTGGATCATTATCAGAAATGATTGAAAGTGAAACCCCATGCAACCTCACCACTTATTTTATGTATATCATGGAAAGTTTGTCAATATATAAATCTTTCCAAAGAAAGAATAAATGGGTAGTCTTTGTGAGGTGATATTCTATATCCCATATCACACTATTTCCATGGGATGTTCTGGGGTGAATAGCAATGAAGTCCATAGTGATATTTTCCAACATCCATGTTTGTATGGGTAGTGGCTTCAATTCCCCTTTAGTAATTTGTCTCACTTCTTCCACTTGTAGACATACCAAGAACCTTTTACTATAATTTGAAAACTCTCATATCATATTATCACACTTATAATGGTCATGAAGTTCCCTTTACATTTTATTTATTTCATGATTTATAGATAATTTATAGTTATGAGCTTCATCCATTATATCTTTATTTATCTCTATGATTTATGGCACACATAACCTTGAATTAAATTTCAATACACCTTCTTGATCAATATTTAACTCTGAAAACATACCATTATTTACTAAATCTATATTCATTTATAATAAAGGATCTTCTCTTTGATATTTATATATCTTATCTTGTAATGATGTTTGAGAAATCATTTGGGATAGGTTTGATGATATTACTTCCCGTATGATGACCATTACCAATTTGAGTAAGTCATTGATCAATGGATCTCCCTAAATCATTATCATTTACATCACAACATGATATTTCCTACTTAATGCATCATTGACTATAATTTTCCCTTTTACGGTTATAATGAATTGAATAGTCATTTTCTTTATGAAGACCCAAACATATCATTTTTCTCATGTTCAATTCCTTTTTAATGAATATATAATTCATGCTTTGGTAGTCTATAAATATATCAATTTTATACCAAAAAAGATAGTGCCTCAAAATTTTAAGGTAAAAATAGTTATAGCTAGCTCCAGGTCATACATAGTATAAATATGCTCATGTGTCTTTAATTATTGAGATGCATAAGCAGTTATCATGTCATTTTGTATGAGGGTGCACCCAATCCCTTTCAGAGATACACTGATACAAATAATTTATCATTGTCAGATAAAGGTTAGAGTTAACACATGGGTAGTAACCAATCACATATTATATTCTCTGAAACATTTTTCAAACTCCTTTTATCAGATGAACTAAACCCATTTCGAGTTAACATGGTTAGTGGATTTGAATGTTGGGAAATGTTTTTCACAATAATCATATAATATTCTACTAAGACAAAGAAATTTTGAATCTCAGTTATAGTTATTGTATGATACCACTCATATACAAACATTTCCTTTGTACTATCAACTGAGATTTCTTCATTGGTTACAATGTTCCCCTAGAAAGGAACCTGTTTAACCAAAATCAAAATTTTCCAAATTTTCCAAATAGTTTCTCCTTCCTCATTTTTCCCAATATAATTCTTATATGATCCTCATGAATTTTTTAATATATTATAATATAATCAATAAAAATTACCATGGATTTATCAAGGTAGTCCTTAATAACTCTATTCACCAAATCTATAAATATAGCTGGATCATCGGTCAAGATGATAGGAATAATAACAAACTCATAATGCCTATTTCATTATCATAAGTAATTATTTGAAATATCTTCTTTCTTCACCCTCAATCGATGATACCCATATCGAAGTTCAATATTGAATAAGAATTAATCCCTATGAAACTGATCAAATAAATCATCAATCATTGGGTGAGGATAATTTTCCTTTACTGTGATCCCATTAAGTTCTTTATGATTAATTCATAACAACATTGGTATATCCTTATTCTTTACAAAGAGTACAGGTGATCCTAAATGAGACATAATTGGTTTGATAAATACCTCCTTGGAAAAAACATTAAATTATTTCTAGAATTCCTCTAACTCAATAGTTTCTATTCTATATGGGGTCTTTGGTATCATCTTTGATCTATGTATGAGTTAAATAGATATATCTACCTATTTTTATGTGGGAGGTCCCAAAAATATTTATTAAATATAAAAATGTATTAATGAATGATGAATACGTTCTCTATCTTTTTGATTTGATTTCCTTCTCCCTCTTAAATGATCATCTCCATAAATAAGGCTAGGGTTGGTTCTACTATAAAAATATCATATTGGGAAATATCACCTTTAAAAATGAAACTAGGTTGTCCATTCATGACTAATGAAGTTTCCTTGGTTATATAGTTAATATTATCCTTATGCTTTGATAGCTAGTCCATCCCTTGTATAGTGTCAAATTCCACGATGTGTTTGACTACTATAATTTTTCTGATATTTTAGATACCAATGTTAATAATAGATTTTATATACATTTTTAATTCTAGGATAATCACACCAGGTTTCTTGACTAATTACTCTACTTCCATAAGTTTAAGGATTTATTTTACATTATTAGAAAATTGGGATAAATTAAAGGAATGTGTAAAACCAAAATCAAATAAGGTACTTTATAGCTTTGAGGGAATGATATGTGTACTTGCCTCTACATGATTTAGAGCATCTACTTCATCCATCATAATAGAAAATTATTGAACATTCTACCATCTCCTATAATTAGTTTGATAGTGGACCCCCTCCATTATCATTTTATTTGGTCATTTATTAGATATATGCAAAATATTTTCACACTCGTAGAATTGAATGCTTGGCTTGGACTGCACCATCTTCCCTTTATCATTAGTGTTGACAAGTTGAGGCATCACCACCCCATGAAAATTTTGAGATATATGGCCATATCTTCCACACTTATAACACTTTCCACTTTCATTAAATTAGTCATTAGAATGATGCTTCCCACATTTGTTCACATGATAATTTTCAGTTTATTTTCTCTTCCTCCATAACCAATTTTCTTCCCTTAGATTGGCCCCATTTATCCCTTATTTTCAATCAATATATATGACCAATGAATCTCTAAAAACCCCAATTCAACTTTCATATCACTCCACACTACTCATTGTATTAACAATCTCAATTTCCTAGATTTCTACGCATATAGGGTCTTAGTCCACAAAATAATATATCAACTATTACTTTAGGATCTATAAAAAGCTTGATGTGTATTTAGAAAGTCTTTTAAAGTTCATCTCATAACTTCCCACCAATTAATTTTCTTTTTTATTTAGATCTTATAATTCCTTATCCATTTTTTCACATCGAATAGAGGAAATATTTACTGAAATATATTCCTTTAAAACATTCCCACTCTATATAATTAATCTAATTTCTAGTATTTTTGTTTTTAATTAGTGCCCACCATAGATCAGATTTTTCTACTAAGATTTATTCTTCTCAGCTGACTTTATCTTTCTCTAAACATTAGAGTACAAGAAAAGATCTTTCTTATAGATCTTATCCATTATTCAAATATCAATGGGTTGGTTGATCTATTTAAAGAAGGTGGTAATTGATGCGTAACGGGGTCCAGTGGAAAGTTATTCCCTTCAAAGTAAATCTGGTATATAGACTTGATTCAATTTGTTGTTTTTAACACCAGTCAGTCGATTCATGATCCTCATGGTGTTTTTTCACTCTATATTCTATCATAATTCTTTCAATGAATCATCTTTTTCACTCAACATTTACATAATTCCACCTATTTCTCACTAGTTTTATAAAAGAATAAAACATTAGTGAGACACATGTTACTTTTACAAAAATTATAATTAGAAAGGGATTTTATGTCATCAAACATCATGAACATATTTTTTATTAATATACTCTAATAACAATTAAATTTTATATATATTCATTATAATGGTTTATAAAAACCTTGTGATTAACCAAATATATCCCTCTGGAGAGTCAAACTAGGAGTTAAAAAAGGCTTGTTGTTGTGTACCAAGTCTTGTTCGAGTCATGCTCAAAGTGGGTTTTTCAGGTGTTACCCCTCGTTACATCAGTGCTAGAGCTTCATCCAATTATAGTTTCCAAAAAATGATTTAATTTCTTGGAAACCACTTTTTTAATACTCACCAAAATAATAGGATGTTTTCCTATATTTCAAATTGACCCTAGACTAATTCCTAAAGTATATTAGTCTTAATTTTCACAAATAACTAAACTACCCTTTGATTAGATCTATAGAATCCCACCTTTTTATTACTTAAATTTTCTTTACATGGTACAAATAGATGATATTTTAATATTTAGTTTCTTGGAAATAAGGTATATAATACCTAAAAACATAAAAAAACTTCTAAATACACTTGAGAAACAACTTATTGGGTTTACCCTAAGTTAATTTTACTATATATCATATCTTAGGAACATACATAAATGGAAAATTTTGATCACTAATCTAAATAATGAAATAAGAAAGGGAGAAAAAAACACATGTGACCTTGAGATATATCAATAAGAACATGAGGTATAACAAAAAAAATGAACAAGAGGAATATCATAATAATAAGAACATGAATAATAACATGTAAATGTGGATAAAACAATTAAATGACACATTTATAAGCATATCACCAAGGTTAATCACCAAGATATCATAAATAAAAATACCAAATTTATTCACCAAGGTATCATAAAACATATCACCTCTAGAGATTAAATTATTTACAAATTACATTAGAGAACTATAAAGGATCACCCTTAATATTTCTTAATTATTTTATCTATATAGATCATAACAAAACATTTCATTAATATCCCATGGATAATAATTAATGAGTTTCTTATCATAAATCATGGTATGCAAAAGAGCTTAAAGATATGATAATTACATAATTTTTAACCCAAGAAAGGAAATGTACATTTCATATATGTAAATACGCAAATGAAAAAAGTACTTATTATATATATATGAAAAATAATTCAAAATAATAGAGGTTTGGGTATTCAAATAAGAAGGAAAATGCAATTTATCATGTAAAATAAGGGAATTTGAGAAGTAAATTTGGCAACACAACGGGTATAAAAAATGCTTTTCGAAAAGGGTAAACTGAGAGGAGATAAGGGTTTATATTTCATATAAGACTATTATTATAGTAATGGGATACTTGAAACTTAAAAATATATTATTTATAAAATTATAAAACATACCACATAAAAAATTGAACTTGAATGGAATACAAAAGCGGAGATTTCCCTTACCTTGAAGAAGTGTTCCTAATACATGAGGATGAAATCTTGGGGACTTTAGGGGAACTTTTATGGGCTCCTTGGGAGTAATAATTACAAAATCATCATGGAGGGTGGATTGGGAGTGCAGGGTAATGGTGAAATGGGTGGGTGTTTTTAGAAAAAAGTGTATGAATTATTTAATAATTTCCAAATATTGGTCTTGGAAATCTAGGTTGTGGAAAATGAAAAACCATTGGCTTACCCATGGTTTGTTCTCATGATTTTGTACATTTGGGTAATATTTTAGTATATTTTAATCTTAAATAACCAAACACCGTTTTTTATACTTCTTTTTGCATAGAGAATTAAATATTTCCCAAAGTAATGTTTTTAAAATACAAATTTTTCTTTTTAGACATTGAAAGTCCCTTTTAGTTTTAAAAATTAATTAAAATCAATTAAAATACATAATATTAATAAAATAACATATTTTATTTCTTGTATTTTATTATACTAAATAATACATCATTATGACATAAATATGTTGTAATAAAGTATACCTAAAACAAAAAATTGTATTTGTTTAATATTCATGAAAAAATAAATTATTTTTAAAAATTATATTAAATTCACACCAAAAAAATTTATAACTTATGATTTCAAATATAATATTCATTTTTCCACAATAATTATTTTAATATGATAATTTTCACTTTTAAAAATAAAAATTCTAATTTCTATAATGATATCATTTTTAAAGGCAGATCATCATCTTAGGTGTCAAGGAAGATGGATACAAATATTTTGCAAATCTTAAATCAGGATAAGTCTCAATTAGAGTGGGAGATAGCTGGTGACTCTGATTATGGAAATGATATGTCGTATTATGATCTCTAGACCTGTTTTTTTTTAAGTGGATGAGGGAATTTATGTTTGTATGACCCTGTCTGTCGCTCTTATGTAGCTTTTTCTTTCTTTTTAAAAAATTTTCAAAAGCTTTACTTTTGGCTAGACTTGTCTGCTCATTTTTAAAGGCACAATCAAATTTCTGACACTTATAAAAGAATTTCCTAGGACATTATAAAATTATTATCTCATTTAGATTTTGGTGAGAGTTTTTTTCAAATACTATTTTATCAAAATATATATTATTCTGAATATTTGAGTTTATTATTAAATTATATATATTTTCTTGAAAAAAAATAGAATTTGGTTTTATTCATATCCAAAATTCAATTTATAAAATTCATCGCAATTAAAATTATTTTTTATTAATAAAAAATATTCTTAAAATTAATTGATGGAATAAATTATATTTTTATTAAAATAAATTTACACAATATATAACTAAGGTCGGGGAATGTAACCTATTATACCCTAAAAATACTACTTCATTGTTTCACTAAAAACTTACTAAAATACCACTTGACATTATATCTTCATTTCATAAGATGTTAATTGGTTTAATAATATTTTGTTTCATTTATATATATTTTTTTGTGGGGGTGATGATTCTAGTAGACTGGGGTGATCTATACTTTCCCATTTTAGATATTCTATGTTGTATTTTTTTGTCAAGTTTTAATGTTTTACGTGTTAATTAGTTTCATATCTGACAAATGTAATGATCATTGTTAATGAGATAATATTTTTTTGGTTTCTCATTATTTATTACATGTATAATATTATATAAAATATAATAGAATTTTATTTAGGTATCAAATATCATTTAAAAAGACTGGGTTATTACAATGTACCCCTGTTATGCTGGAAAAATGATCTTCATATTTTCCATGCCAAGAATTTTTGTACTGAATAACCAAACCCATTTCCAATCAAGGGTATTAACTAGTGGTTATTATAATTAATTGGTGGGGTAATTCAATGTATGTAACCCACACTCCATAATAGTGGCACACATTAGCATGTACATATTATGATGGATGCACCCAGATAACACAACAATTCATTGAGTAATATTTTATTCTCATGAGAAGTTATATATGGGATTAGAGATTAAACCTAATACTTTATAGGAATCTATCTTTCATGTGATTTTGCCTTGGTAGTTACCCATTATTTATGATTATTACATGAATTATATTGTTTCCACATTCTAATGTAGCATTTATAATATCAAGTAATATCATACCTCATTGTGAAAGAATATGATTATCACCCTACTTATGTTAAAATTATTTCACTCTCATCTAGCATGTGTTGTTTTACCTCATACTTTGATTTTTGGACTGCATTATTGGGATTTATAGTTCATCCCTTTTTTATATATGTCCCTAGGTTATCATGTGCAGTTTTAAAAGAGTAGTAGAATTTTAGGGAATGATAAGGAATTTTTCAATAATGTTTTTTATCAATGTATCATGTTGTCATACTATGTTAATAATTTTACAACTACAACAGGTTTAAGTATATTTATTGATTGTATTATGAGTAACTTTAGGAAATAAATAATTAAATAAATTATAATAAAGACACTAGATTTCATAGTCTTAGAAACAAAAAAGAACGATAGGTTAATTTCCATTAATAATGAAATATAAATATTGGATGATTCCAATTAGGTTGTATGTATCATAATAAGAGACAACTTATGAAACTGTGTCAATATTTTCACAACTATAACAAGATGGGTCATCAAAAACGTTATTGTTATAGTTCTATTATGTACGGGGTCAGAGATAAATCTAAGGTTTCTAAAACATCCATTGCTTCAATGGGGTGATCTTATCAAGATAAATATCATCCTACAAACTAACTTAGTCTAGGTGATTCTATGAACAACATCACTCCTCGAGTTATTCAATCTTATCAAGGAACCAAGGATCATGGACGTTCTACTAAAAACATTATGGGGATGAGTATAAGACCATCGTTGATCAGTTTGGAATTTCACTGTTGTGTGGTTAAAATCTCTTTAATTATACCCTTATGAAAACCATGTTTTCTATGGGATCATCTCTCTCTTTTATCACTTATCGTGTGTTTGATCATATCATTTTATAATTTGAGATTATTAATTATGGTTTGAATATTAAATCACCTCTCAGAAAATGGGAGAGTAGTGTTGTTAAGTATGTAGCATGATTTAAAACTATCGATGAGGATGAATTGGATTTGGATTTATATACTCCTGAAACGGATATATATATATAACCAAATTATGACTATATATGACCCCAATAGAGTAGTTATCTCCATGAAATGTATAAAAACATTCCAAACATCTCTTAATAGAGAATAATCTGACTTCCTGATACAGCCTCATTGGAATATACTGTTGAGTTTGATGTTGAATCTAAACTCCACCACCATGATGAGATCTAAGGCCAACTAAAAAATGGGACTATCGAGGAAATATTTTATAGTCAATAATTTTTTCCTTATGACTTTTCCATTCCTTCATACTTGGTGAGATTGTTGAGTCATTAATTTTTCCTTATGACTTTACCATTCCTTCCTGTTTTGAAAATCACAAACACGTTATCTCAAGGAAAATCTCATTTTTCCATGTGTTTTACTTCAGTAAGGAAAAATTTCCTTCCCCAAGTAAATTTATACTTACCATGTTTTCATTGGTTATATCATAATTTTTCTAAGTGTAAAATTCAGTTTATAACCAAAACCTCAGAATACTATAATTACCTAGATATGAAAAATTCTATTTTAGGTTCTGAATTCTCAGAATTCTGGTTACGAACTCTTTTGAGTTCTGACTCCAAATTCTGAATATGAATTCTAAGTGCGAACTCTTATGAATATTAACTCTGAATTCTTGTTACGAATTCCTCTGAGTTCTGACACTGAATTCTGGTTATGAATTCCTATGAGTTTTCACTTTGAATTATCATGAACTCCGAATTTGAACTCTGTAAGTTGAGGTTCTGAATACTTGTGAATTCAGATTCCGAATTTCCATGAAATTCAGACTCTAGAATTCTTTTGAGTTCAAGTTCCGAATTTCCAAGAAAACAGAATCCAAATATCCTTGTATTACAGACTCCGAATTCATTTTTGGTTAGACTCTGAACTTTTATTTTCTTACATTCTGAATATTGGTCTTTGGTTATGTAACCATATTTTTTCATACACTTGTTTTTGTTATAAAACGATGTTGTGCATTCAATTACTAACTAACTTTTGTTTGAGTGACATGTGTACAGGTCCCTCCAAAATTCAATGAAAAATATGACCATTGGAGGAGGGAGCTGACCATTGGTGGTGTGCCTACAAATAGAAGCTCATTTGAATGAGATTATAACTTTGGAATATTGTTCTATGACTCTAGAGATTACAAGTTATTGATGTGATTTCTAGAGAGAGGCTCTCATGCTTAGTATGTACAAAACTTCTTGTTCATATTTTCTTTGTGCAACTCTGATTGTTATTGTGTACAATCGAGGGCTTTTGGGGATAGGAAGATAGAGGTTCCGACTACCTTGAAGTTGAGGGCTTCCTTTCTGAGGAAGACAGAGGTGACGACTACCTTGATGTTGAGGTATTACGGGGATAGCAAGGCAGACTCCGATCTTCATATCGAGGGCTTACCCTGGTGTGGGTAAGACAGACACTCTTGAATGTATAAATCACTTTACCTTTATCCAAGGTTGTTGGATACCCTTCTCTTTGGGATAAAAGATTTACTACTTGTTACTTGTGTTGTTACGAGTTTTCTGCTACATTTTATTTGTTAAGGAAAGTATAAATATCTTATAATTCCTTGTACATGTACTCTGATTTAGTAATATTCTATATGCTTTAAGGTAGAATCTTTTTTGTTGTAAACATTCATTAAGTTTCACTTTCCGGAACCATTTTTTCAGAATCATTTTCTCGGAATCATATTTCATGAATCTAGAAAGTGTATAGAACTTAGAGGTTTTGTGAATTACCTTGTTTAACATTGTTAATCATAACTATCATTAGAAGTTCCAAAGGAATTTTTTAAAGAATAAAATTCACCCCCCTCTTGTATTTTAAGCATATTTAGATACTTTATTTAGTATCTCTATTATTTTGATCCTACATTTGGTATTATAGAGTATATCATTCTCACATACCATCTCAACAATTTGTAGAAGAGCATTGGTTCAATCTAAATTAATATCACGATTAGATTGATAAGAGATTTCATCTTTTTATTATTCTCAGAATCAGGTTTTCGGACTCATAAAGTTCAGATTCATTTTTTATTAGAGAGACTCTTGTTCTACATTATCCTTGCTCGAGATTATTTTCCTTGTTTACAAACTTTTTTTATTAACAAGTTTTTGTGGAAAGAAATTTTCATTAAGATGGTAGGAATCAATGTTGGTTCCATAGACAATCTCAATCCAACAAGACCACCTATTTTTGATGGAATTGAATATGAATAATGAAGAGATCGCATTAAGACATTCATTATCAATACTGGAGTTGATAATTTTGATCTGATTACTGGAGGATATAAATTCCTGACAAGGAAGTTAGTACCTTCACCAATCAAGAGAAGCATGAATATAAACTGAATTATAAGGTATGAAATACTTTTCTTTTTTATATGACTAGAAATATATATAGCCAAATTTCATCTTGTGAAGCAGAAAATTGTATATGGAAGAAATTCGAAGTTACACACTTTGGAACTTATAATGTAATTAAAACAAGAAGAGCCATGCTCAAAGCTGAATATCATGGTTTCTGCTTTCCTTATGGAGAACCCATATATAAGGTGCAACAAAGATTCATGACTATTGTGAATAGTTTACAATCTATGGGTGAGAAAGGATTGGATGATCAATCTCTTGTTGATAAGATCATAGATATAATTCCAAATGAGTGGGAATCCAAGAGAAATACTATTGATGAGAATAGAAAAGTTACTCAAATTTATCTTGATAAACTGTTTGGAACTCTTCTTCAACATGAGAATAGAATGAAAATAGATGCCGATAATGTTAAGAAGAATAATGGGAATGGAAGTGTTGCTTTTACTACAACTTCAAATCATATGAAAACTAAGACTCCAGAGAGAGTTACCATATCCAAATCTAAGAAGGTTATTATTCAATCTGAATATAGTGTTAGTGAATCTTCAGAAAATTAGTTTACCAATCTTTCTCGAAGCATGAACCAGATATAAGAAAAATGATAGGAAAGATATGAATGACTCAGAAGTCACATGTTATGAATGCAAGAGAGATGGATATATAAGACATGATTTTTCCATTATTAAGAGAAAAGAAAGAAAGGAAAAGTATTCTGAAAGAAAAAGAAAGAAGTATTACAAGGATAAAGCTAAGAAAGTCTTGAAATCTAATGATAACTCGAGTGCCAGTGGTGGTGACTCTTCAGATGAATCATTATATTACGAATCTTCTGGATAGAATAATCTTCGTCTAATATCTAGACTACTTATTGAAAGTCATTACTTAATGGATAAGGTACATAATGCTGAATCAATGAACAATGATTATTTAAATGAAAATTATGTTAATGATAAATATTATAACTCTTCGGATGAAGAATCCACTTCTGATGAAGATAATACTTTTCCTACCTATGAAGATGTTTCTAGGTTTTCCAAACTTTTTGAGATTGAGAATTCAAAACTCATGAAAAATCATGATAAAGAAAAATTCTAGGAATATTATCCTTACTAAAAAATATCATCTCTTTCTAATGATCTTGATAAGAAAAATGTTGATTTTGAAAGAATTTCAAAAAATATAGAGGAAGTAAATTCGGAGAAGAATAAACTTTCTAAGGATCTAGAAAAAGTAATTTCTAACAAAAATGTTTTCGAGCCTGACTCTAGTTCAAAATAAAATATTTTATAAGATAAGAACTTGGTTATCAAACTATAATCTTAATTTTTTTTCTTAAGAAAGTGATTGTCAAACTTTACCTAAGGTAAGGAAAATTTAGATAAAATGTATTCTCAAATCTGACCTCTAAAGAATAATTCCGGTTTTGGTTATAGTTCTAAACTGGTTTTTAGTAACAATTATTTTGTTCCTCAAAGTGCTTCATTCTGTACTATGTGTCAGTGTTGTGGGCATTGGGCAAAAAATTGTTCCCTAAACAAAACTCAACCTTTATGATTTCATAAAGCCTATTTTTCTAAAAAATGTGGGTGCATAAAGTTTTGCTTTCTAAAATTTTTGGATCCAGGAAGGTTTGGGTTCTGAAAGTCTAACTCTTTTGTTTTCAGAAAAATAGAGAAGGTACCAATAGCAATACTTGGTACATAGATAGTGGATGTTCTCGACAAATGACTGGTAACAAAAACTACTTTGAAAATATTATCAGGACGAAAGGAGGAAAATTAACTTTCGGATATAATGCTCAGGGAGAAATTATTGGTGTATGTAACATCATTCTTCTTGGAAAAACATTGATTTAAAATGTTTTATTTGTTAAGGGTCTTAAGAACAATCTCATTAGCATAATCCAATTATGTGATGAAGGTAACATTGTGATTTTTAGGAATGAAAAGTGCTTAGTACATAATTTCAAGGAAGAGTTTATTCTTTATGCCCATAGTCAAGAGAATGTTTACACACTAAACATAATATACCTTAGGAGCCAAGATCTACCTTGCCTTAGTGCAATGTAAGATCATTATTGGTTATGGCATAGAAGTTTAGGTCATTGTAACCTTAAGAACCTATGAAAACATTCTAAAAATATATTAGATAAGGATCTACCTGATCATAGATTTGATTCTTCAAAAGTTTGTGATCCTTGTCAATATGGAAAGAATCATAAATCAAGTTTTAAATTAATCGGTGAAGTCACAACTACTGATGCATTCAAATTAGTACATATGGATCATTTTGGTCCTACACAAACTGGAATCATTGGAGGAAAGTATTATGTATTTTTTTTAGTTGATGATTACACTATATTTACTTGGCTCTTTTTTGTATCAATGAAGTATAAAGCTTTTTCATATATTAAAATTTTTAGATCTCAAGTTAAAAATTAGAAAATACTTCCATTGAAATCTATTCATAGTGATCATGGAGGAGAATTTCAAAATTGTGATTTTGAAACTTTTTGTAGTAGAATAGTGATTACTCACAATTTCTCAGCACCAAGAAATCCTCAACAGATTGGTGTTGTCGAATGACAGAATAGAATTATTAAAGAGATAACTAGAACCATGTTGATTGAATATTTTATTGCAAGAAATTTTTGGGCTGAAGCTATAAGTAATTCTTTTTATACTATAAATCATGTTTTAATCAGACCTTTTCTTAATAAAACATTTTATGAGTTATTGAATGGTAGAAAACCTAAACATTCCTACTTCAAGGTTTTTGGTTGCAAGGTATTAATCTTGAATACTAAAGATAATCTTCATAAACTCAAACCAAAATCTGATGAAGGAATTTTCATAGGATACTCCACAACTTCTAAGGCTTATATAGTTTTCAACCAAAACAACTGTACTATTGAAGAGACAGTTAATGTCAAATTTGATGAAACTGATCCCTTTTTTTTTAAACAACCCCAACCTACATCTTTGGATGTGTTTTGAAAAAACTGATTATCATCCTTTGAAAGAAGAACCTTCTAATAAGGAAAATGTCCAAGAAGATACTTCTGAAACATTTACCCCAGAAGTTTTCCTACCCTATATTGATGAATAGGTTTTACAAAACCCAAATCAGTTGTTTCTAAAGAATCATCCAAGTGATAGTATCATTGGTGATGTGAATCAACCTATAATGACTAGAAGTTCTTTAAGAAATGAAGTAGAACATCTAGAATTCCTTTCTCAATTAGAACCAAAAATCATTAATGAATCTTTAGGTTATGATGATTGGATAAAATCTATGCAAGATGAACTAAATGAATTTGAAAGGAATAAAGTCTGGACCTTGGTTGAAAGACCTAAGGAAACTTCTATTATTGGAGTAAAATGGGTCTTCAGAAATAAGTGCGATGAAAATGGAATCATTATATGAAATAAATATAGATTAGTTTCTAAAGGCTATAATCAACAAGAAGGAATAGACTATGAATAAATCTATGCTCCGGTAGCTAGACTTGAATCTATTCATATTTTACTTTCCTTTACAGCATTCTTCAATTTCAAACTTTTTCAAATGGATGTTAAATGTTCTTTCCTTAATGGTTATGTTCAATATGAAGTTTTTATTGAACAAACTCCTGGTTTTAAAGATAAAAAACATATTGATCATGTTTTTAGACTTACCAAAGCTTTATAAAGACTTAAGAATGCCCTGCGATCCTGGTATGATGGACTTACAAGATTTTTTCTTCAAAATAACTATGTTATGTGAAATGAAGATCCATTCCTTTTTATAAAGATAGATAAAAAAATTTATTGTTCAAATTTATGTTGATGAAATTATATTTGATTCAACTCAGCAATCTTTAACCAATTCGTTTGCGGATCTAATGAAATATGAGTTTGAAATTAGTATGATGGGTGAGTTAACATTTTTCCTTGGTTTTCAAATTTCTCAAAAACCAGAAGGAATATATATATATATATATCCCAACATAATTATATTAAATATCTTCTTAAAAAGTTTGGATATGACAACACTAAGAGTATAAGTACTCCCATTGGTACCTCAAATACACTTGATCTTGATGAAGCTGGGAAACCAGTAGATCAAACATCTTTTAGAGGTATGATAGGAAGTTTACTTTACATGACAGCAAGTCATCTAGACTTAATGTTTTTAGTATGCCTATGTTCAAGATATCAATATAATCCTAAGGAATCTAATTTTAAGGCAGTGAAAAGAATATTTTGGTACTTAAATGGAACTATGGATTTAGGACTCTTTTATACATCTGGAAATGATTTTTTTAGAAAAGTTTTTTAGATGCTGACTTTTGTGGCTATAGAATGGATATAAAAAGTACATTCGGAACTTGTCATTTCTTAGAAGATTCATTAGTTTCTTGGTCTTGAAAGAAGAAAAACTCAGTAGAACTTTCCACTGCTGAAGCAGAATATGTAGTAGTAGGATGTTGTTGTGCTCAAGTGTTGTGGATGCAACACACACTCACAGACTATGGTATGAGTTTTACCAAAACACAAATTTTGTGTGATAATACAAGTTCCATTACCCTTAGTAAAAACCCATCACATCACTCTCGTGCAAAATACATAGATATTAGGCATCACTTTCTTAGGGTTCACACAAAAAAAGAGACATCATTCTTCAATTTATTGGAATGAAAGATCAACATGCTGATATTTTCACAAAATCATTACCCTATGATAGATTTGAATACATTAAACAGAATTTAGGAATGATAACCATAAGTTAATATTTCTTGTTAACTTCTTATTGAATCAATATCCTTATAGTAATAAACTGTTTTTCATAGGGGAGTACATTTGCTTCTTAGTTTTCAAAATTTTCATAATGAAGTTTTCAAATTTTTTGTAATAAAGTTTTAAAATTTTTCTTAATGAAGTTTTCAAAAAAAAAAATCATAATGAGGTTTTCAAATTTTTCCGACTGAAGTTTTCAAAAAAATTTGTAATTTAAAATTTTCCGTAATTAAGTTTTTAAAAAAAATTGTAATAATGTTTTCAAAATATTTTGTAATAAAGTTTTCAAAATCTTTCATAATGAAGTTTTCAGAATTTTTCATAATTAAGTTATCAAAATTTTTTGTACTTGAGATTTTTGTAATAAAATTTTCGTAATGAAGATTTTTCGTACTCAATTTTTTTTCATAATAGAATTTTTTTTCATAGTCAAGTTTTTTTCTGGAATATAAAGTTATTCAAGAAGATTATTACCTATTAATAATAATCTTCCTAGTATTCTGAAATGTGTGATTCTTTATTGATTTTTTGTAAACGCATTTTACTTACTGATAGTTTATTTTGTTTTTTTTAACTTCTCTGATTCCAGTTTCCTTAAATCCAAATGTTTTCTTCTAAAAGCCTCAAAATATCTGATCCAACCAAATTTTCCTTATCACTATCATTTCAATCATCAAATATGATCAGAATAATTCTCAGCCATTAGATTGAGATGGGAAGATAAACCATCACATCAAGAACCTATATAAAGGACCCTCGAAGGGTTGTCCCTCATTGATTTCAAGCCTTTCTGTGTCGAAGCTCCGCCCCTCCTACAAAATCTCGTTCTGAACTTCTCAGAGTTTTCTCAAGTCCGAATGTCTGCAAAAGAATCCTCTCAAAAAGATATGTCTTCTATCAATCCAATTTCATGGTGGAAAGTATATATAGAAAGTTTGGTACATCCTAATTTCTTTAACAAATATGATTCTATAATCACCAAGAACATCAAGCTTAATGGATGAGAAAGTGTTTATATATCGAATCCAGGGGCTGAAGACTTGGTGTATCCAAATCTCCTTATTGCATTATATGAATCAGTTAGTTTCCTTAAGGAAGAAGGAAGAGAAAACTTTTCATTCAAAAGCTATTGAAATACCTATGATCTTTCATACACCAAGGCTTCTATCTTAGTTGGAATTCCATATGAAGGGGAAGATGAGTTTTGTTCTCACAAGTTATCGGATGTTCAAGGATGTTTTGTCAAAGTAAGAGCTATGGAGTGTCTTGGACTTATAGATGTCAAGACTACAAAGATTGCTCATTTGACTACAAGCTATTAGATCCTTGAATTGTGGGTCCATGGTTTTATCGTTCCGAGAAAAGGTGATAAGGACACCTTGATGAAGAGTAACATGTTCATTCTAGATTTTTTGGTGAATCTAAGGAAGATAAACCTGATGAATCATATTCTCATTATGATAGAGAATATTAATAATGGTAAATTGAAAGAATAGATTATCATGTATCCATCCATCCTCTCCTATCAAATTGTTCGGTTCTTGGAGTCCTTCAAAATCCATTGCAATTCAAAGCCGAGGAATTGAAAGGTTATGTTAATCAGTGATGATACACTCAAGGGGATGAAAGTTGGTTTTTATAAGAAGTTAGGAGAATTCTTTGACTTACCAGAGGAAGAGACTGAAGCTGCTCTGAAGGAACAAGAGGTTCCTGAACCATCGAAAAAATGAGGAAAGAAGAGAAAGTTTAAGGAAGTGGTAGAAGAAGGAAAAATCCTAGAAGCTAAAGAAACTCAATCTGCACCTCCAAATCCCAAGAAGCAGAATGCTTATCTGAATGAGGTTTTTTCCAAGTGGAGGGAAGACAAAAAGAATCATAAGGAAGGAAAACCACATCTTGGCTTGGATCTTGTAGAGGCCAAAGCTTTGAATGAGAAGGAATCTAATGAGCTTCAGAAGAAAGCCAAAGAAAAGACACAGAATAAGAAAATGCTTGAGGCTGAAATTGTAAAATCACTTCTGAGGGATACTAAAATAGCATCCATGAATATCCCAGTACCGAAATTTTTCATGGTTGAGGCTTTACCTGAGACTCCTAGGAAAAAAATTCACTACAGAAAAACCCCATGAAAAGATTTTTGAAGAAAAGGTAGTTAAAGAAAAAGGAGAAGAAGAGGTTGAAAGTAGTGATGGTACTGAATACCTTATAAAGAAAGTTGAAGATTATAATGAAAAAGATACCCCATCTGAGAAACTATCAATCTGAATTTCTGAAGCAGGGTCTTCAAAGCTTCCAACTCCTAGGAAGGATGAGGAAGGTGATGATGAGAAGGGTGAAGAAGAAGTTAATAAATTGTCCGAGGAAGAATGTTCATACCATGATTTCATGCATCCTGAAGATGCTGAAGCTAGAGATAAGAAAGAGAAGGTAGATGAAAATAATTTTGTTCAGTTTTATGACGTTGAACACAAATCTCCAGATGAGGAATACATTATGATAACCAATAAAGGGAAACAGGTGGTTGTTGAGGTTACACCTACTAAAGTTGTTTTAAAGAATAAGGAAGTTGGTAGATCTTCGAAGAGGAAGCTTATTGAGCTAGAGAAAGAGCCCTCACCAAGAAAAGTCTCGGATTTACAATCATCTTATATGGGACATGATTTCATAGTACAACCCTTGAATACTATTTTTGGGACCATTCCAATTTTCCCAAGCATAGATTCCAGATTCTAGATGCTTCAACATACTTTGAACCAAAAATAAAATTCAGTGTCCATGGTGATGGACAAGTATGTCAAGTTGGAATCAGACTTCAAATCATTCCTTATCAACTTTGAATCCCACAAATGATCTTGTAAGAAAATGGTTAGCTGGTCAAAGAATACAGTTGAAGATTTAAGATATCTTGATGAGTTTCAAGATGATGTTAAGGAATCTTTTGATACTGAAGATATTAAAATCTAGGATCTCACAAATAGTTTTGAGGAAAAGCTAAACCTTTAGCAGAATACTCGGATTCAAGAGGTCAAGGATCTGAATGGGATGTTTTACTCTATTACCCAAATCTGGAATAGAGAAAGGGATCTCCAGATTGAGATTGAAGAGAAGCTAGTGAAGCAAGATGACTTTTTGAAGGATCGGGCAGAGGCTCTAAAGGCTCAGGAAGAAAAGATCAAATCCTTAGAGAAGCAAACAGAGGAAGGCCACAATGGGCTAAAGAAGCTGAAAACCATAGTGAAAAAAATTAAACCTAAGGAGAAGGAAGGAAAATAAATCCGATATTTTTTTATTTTATTTTTTTGTACAAATACTTCCAATCTTAATGAAATTTTGGTTGCTCGTTTCTATTTGCATACTTTGTACTAATATTTTAGGTACTATAATTTATTTTCCATTCCCTCAAATTCTTTTTGAAAATCACAAAGGGGGAGAAAGGAAAAAGAATGCTAAGAAAAGAAGAAATATCCCTAAGTAAGGGGGACTTATCTTGGGGAGTTTTCATTACAGAGATTTCTGTACTCAAGATAATGAAAAATCTCATTTCAGAAATTTAGAATACAATCCTTAGTGTTCAAAAGCCTAAGGGGGAGTTAGTCATATTTATATTTGACAATGTGAAAAGGGAGATAAGTTTTATTTTAAAAGCCTAGAAAAATATTTTCTAAGTCCTTTTATTCTTTTTTGTAAGGATGTTTGTGCTTTCCAAAAATGGGAAGATTGTTGATTCAATAAGGTTTCCTTATAAATTTTCCATTCCTTCATACATTGAGGAGATTGTTGAGTCATTAAGGTTTCCTTATAAATTTAACATTTCTTCTTGTTTTTAAAATCACAAAAACCTTATCTCAAGTCAAATCTCCTTTTTCCATGTGTTTTACTTCAATAAGGAAAAGTTTCCTTCACAAAGGAAATTTCCCTTTACCATGTTTTCATGGTTTATATCATAATGTTTCTATGTGTAAAATTTAGTTTATAATCAAAACCTTATAATCCTATAATTACTTAGATATGAAGAATTTTGTTTTATGGTCCGAATTCTCAGAATTCTAGTTCTGAACTCTTTTGATTTTTGACTCTGAATTCTGAAAATGATTTCTGAGTATGAACTCTTATGAAAACTAACTCTGAATTCTTGTTATGAATTCCTCTATGTTCTGATATCAAATTCAGGCTACGAATTCCTATGAGTTCTAACTCCTAATTATCATAAACTCTGACTCCGAACATTGTATGTTTAGGTTCAGAATTCTTGTGAATCTAGATTCTAAATTTCCTTGAAATTCAGACTCCGGAATTCTATAGAGTTATGGTTCCTAATTTCCTAGAAAACAGAATTTGAATATCCTTTTATTATAGACTCCGAATTTATTTGTGGTTAGACTTTGAAATTTTATTTTCCTAAATTCTGAATATTGGTCTTTGGTTATGCAACCATATTTTTTATTACACTTTTTTTTGTTATAAAATGATATTGTGCATTCAGTTACTAACTAACTATTGTTTGAGTGACACGTGCAGAGGTCTCACTGAAATTCAAAGAAAAATATTACTATTGGAGGAGGGAGCCGACCGTTGGTGTTGTGCCTATAAATAGGAGCTCATTTGAATGAGATTACAACTTTTGAATATTGTTCTATGAATTTTGATATTACATGATGTTCAAGTGATTTCTATAGAGATACTCTCATGATTAGTTCGTACTAAACTTCTTGTTCAGATTTTCTTTGTGCGACTCCAATTGTTTTAGTGTAGAATCGAGGGCTTCCGAGTATAAGAAGATAGAGGTGTCGACTACCTTGAAGTTGAGGTCTTTATTGCTGAGAAAGATAGAGGTACCTACTAACTTGAAGTTGAGGGCTTGTGGGGATAGCAAGACAGACTCCGATCTTTGTATCAAGGGCTTACCCTAGTGTGGGTAAGACAGAATTTATTGAAAGTATAAATCAAGGGACCTTTATCCAAGGTTGTTGGATACCCATCTCTTTGGATTAAAAGATTTACTACTTGTTACTTTTGTTGTTCCAATTTTTCCACTGCATTTTATTTTTTAAAGAAAGTATTACTATCTTATACTTCCTTATATGTGTACTCTGATTTAGTAAGATTCTATATGCTTTAAGGTAGAATATTTGTTCTTGTAAACTGTCATTATGTTTCACTTTCTAGAACCATCTTTCTAGAATAATTTTCTCAGAATCATATTTCCACAATCTAGCAAGTGTATATAGCTAAGAGGATTTTTGAATTACCTTGATTAACTTTGTTAAACATAACCATATTTAAAAGTTCCAAAGGAATTTTTTAAAGAATACAATTCATCCCCCCCCCTTGTATTTTAAGCATATTTAGATACTTTATTTAGTATCACTATTATTTCGATCGTACATTTGGTATTATAGAGTATATCATAATCACATAACATCTCAACAAATATTCCCCCAAAAATCCCAATTGTTTGAAACCTAAGATAAACTAATAGAAACCACTATATCCAAAAAAAAATAGAGAGGAAGCTGCTGAGGTTAATTATCTGATGTTCAAAACACCAATTTCTGTGGAATATAAGATCATCCCTCAATTACCCTTCTTCTGTGGAAGCCTTTTGGATACCCTCATATAATATTCCTCTATGTGTGTGTATTCTATATATTTAAATTTAATTATTCTATTAATTCTTATATATATCCTAATACATTGGTAATATAAAAATATTCACCACATATTGGATAGGTGGGAGGAGCCCCTCCACAAGGCACTGCTAAAGAAACTCCTCACCATGAATAATATCATGGGTGAACTTCATAGTGTTCTTAAACTTGATCACTTGATATCAATCCTTCATTACCTCTAAGTGAACATAGTCGAGATCCTACTTCTTTAATTCCTTCATGGTAAACTATAGGATTTCTATGAATATTTATTTTAAGAAATATTCTCATGAGATGTCAACATATTTCTGCTCCCTAAGATACAACATTCACCACTAAAGATCTACATCTATCATCATAAATACTACTAGTGGAACCCAATACTCTACCTAGGACCATATAAAACTAATGGATATATCAAGAACCTAAAACCAACACTATATCTCATAAGATGATATGATTCTATAATAATTTCATAGACAATGTCATTGAAATCCACGTAATTTCCTAAACCATTGCTCAAAATCTACCCAAAAATGGTCATTCAGGTCGTCTTTCTGAACCTCAACAGCCTAAACAACCGAAAGATGAAATCCAAGAGCCATAACTAAATTTAAAACAAGGATTTTTTTTATTCCATAAGTATGTAACATTTTTTTCAATTATTATAATTTATTTTATGTATCATAATTTAAACCATTCTATCAAATTCAATAGAAAAAATAGTGATTTATGTACCTTTCCTAAGACTCTACCATGGAAAATGAATCACTTTCCCAATAATTTTTTTTCAGTTTATGTACATTTCATAAAATTATATGGGGATCTAATATCTAGTGTTTTAGTTGGTCTACCTAGATAACATCACATGCTAGGTTCCCTAACTCTATCTCCCTATAAAACCAATGATATCCTCAAAATTCACAACCCCATGCTTTCCCTTATACCAAAAATATCAGCTTTGAAACAACTCTAACACAACCCACTACATTTAAAGGTAACCCTCTAGGGACGAAAATGAAGGGTAAGAGATAATTCCACCCATGTACTTCCCCTAGTGGGCCCTTGTTATATGACCATCACTTATTGTACATTGAATTCTATACATCTTTGATGTATTATCCTCATTAGAAATTTAATATTGGGAGTTATTATATCAACTTATAAATAGTTCTACAAGAAAAATAAAATAAAGAATACATCATATCATAAGATAAATTTTATTTCATGTGATGAAAAATATAAGTCTCTAAAAATAATACCAATTATAGTCCTATGAATACGACTCAACGTCTAAAATATATATGATATAGATGTTTAAATCTGTATATATCTCTCTCTGGATAAATTGAATATTATTTTATATATTCATAATGTGAGAATAACATGTTTTCTTAGTTGAATAACATCCAAAATACATTAATATAAATGTTATAAGTGAATAGAAATTATTAAGTGAACAAATAATAATAATAATAATCAATCATGTCGACCTCTTATCAACCTCACCAAGACTCACTCAACAAATTAAGAATAAAATTATAGTTATATAAAAAGGTGAATATAGATAATAAGTTTTCCTTACAAAACTTCCCCAATGATTTTATAAAATCAAGCCCCAATGTCATATGTCTCAACGATTTCATCACATACATATCCATAAACCTCATGTCATCAAAATCCTCATCATAATAGGAAATCCCTAGCTCTCAACCTAAGGAAACAACTAAATGAAATCCAAATTAAAAGAATAGCATGTTCCACAAACATCAAATCCACATAATCCCATTTCCACTACCATTAACCCAAATATTTATATATCATGAACATGGAGGAAATTATAATCATGCACTCCATGTACTATGCACAACCCCAACTATAAACCACATCACCCTCCCATGAATCATCACCCATGGTACACCATAACTGAAATTTGGTATGGCTCATATGTAATAAAGCTTCATAGAATACATGGTTGGGAATCATGGGTCTCCATCCATCCATCCTCCCCAACTAGGATGTCTGGGGAAACCACCCAGTACCTAAAACCAGTTGGTGTCTATGTTAACACACAATTGGAGTGTGGTGTGTATTGAAATCAAAAGGAAAATAATATGTAAAAGTTACTCACATGAACAACCTATGGTTGCACACAACCAATCCACTATATTATTACTACCTACACCACCACAATGATCACACAACATTATTTCTTCCATGTCACAATCAAACCATTCTATTCTAATAATAATGCACACAACCACACAACAACGTCATTGATACCATTTGAAAAAAATTAGAAACCTTTTAAATTTTCATTTATTATCATCCCATATCTAAATAAAACATCATTACCTCTTTCATTATTCCATTATTAATTTATTTCTGTCCCCAAATAAATTAGTCCAGCCCAAAATTAATTAACTAGATTTTAATAATTTTCTTAAATTTCATAAATACCAAGAAACTACCCAAAATACCATAAATCTATCAAAAATTACAATATCGACTCGATGCTTCCATATCACAAATTATCACCACATCCTTGATCACCATAAAACAACTTAACACATAGTTCAACATCTCATCTTAATCCAACCAACCTTGGTTTCCCTAACAATTGAATTCTACCTCAAACCTGGTTACCAACACTCCTGGTTAAAGAATGACAAGGTCTACACACATCACACAAAATAATGGAACAACAAAATGAATCATATTTTTAAGAACATATTTCACAACACCACGTTTCTATTTCAACAAAAGGGAATTCATCACAATAATTCATATTTAAGCATATGTATTATCACACAATTTATGGTTTCTATGGGTGACCAACTCATTAATCATTTATATTTTCATATGATTTTTAACCAGGTGACTTCCACTATGACACATCTTATGGGTTTTACAACCATAACAATTATAACACAAACAAGCCTCCTCAGAGAAGTGATTTTCAGAAACATAAGAATGGATGTGTAATTCTATTATCAGTATCAAAAAAAGTAGTAAAACATTTTGTATAATACACTTACCATTTAATAACTAATCACGTTAATTCATTATCATGTTATTTTATCACATATTTTAGGACCAAAGAAATGTAGATGAATAAAATTCCTTTAGATTCACACAACATAAGTGGAGAATGAGGATCCTATATCATGAATTTTGATTCTATTAGAACCACACCCTCAATGGAAGATCCAATGTAGGGATAAAACTACTCTAATATCAAAGGTAAAATCACCAAAACCTACCCAATATATGACATTCCAAATTATAGATAGAACTCGGTTAAGAATAAAGGTGTTTTCCATAATGATTATCTAAAAAATGGGCAATGAAAGAAAAATGGAGGGAAAATGATACCTTTTTCCAAAAGACCATGATTCTTTACAAAAAAAGATTTAATACCCTTAGGAAGATGATCCTAGAAAAATTAGGTGGTCTGGGGTTGACCATAGATAGAGGGGAATGACTAAAATTCAAACCTAGGAAAGTATAAACCACAATTAATAGAGGATGTTTCACTGGACACCATGATGGCATAGTGACCACCTATAACATCATTGTTCCAATATTCAAATAGAGGATTGAATCCACCAAGCCTAGATCACTAGATATCATGTGTTTTTCTAAATCTAATTTGACCTCCACCATGATTAATATCAAGGTGTGGTCCAGGTCGTGTTGGTTTTTTTGACAGCAACCACATCCAGCCACTACATCATGCCACCAATGAATTTACTATTTTCTCCTCACCCTGCCTATGACCATGACATGGTGGGATCAAGCTCTACTAAGTGGACCCTAAAAAAACTATTACTAGTGATATTACCATCATTGGGGATTTCTTAGGTTCTTGTTTAATAAAAGTGAAAACAAATTTTCCATTCCCAACACCAAGACCAACTAGTCCATTTCACTCATCGTAGAACATACTATCACCACATGACCAACCCCACAACAAACCTCTAAGAATATAATATGAAAATTGCCAAAATTGAAAACTACAACATGACATGGTGACCCTCTGAATGGCTAGAACACTTCTCTTAGACTCTAGAACGCCTTTAAACTCTTTATAGAATCAACTAATACCATAGAAAAAAGAAAATGAAGGGTTTTAAGAATCTAGTCCTTAATATTAGGGATAAGGTTTATTTTTGAAACTTTGTTTCTTCATCCCTAAATTTAACTACATTTGACCATTAGAGCCTTTTTCAACATGACTATCAATTACTATGGTAACATATAATTATATCTAAAAATTAAATGGAATATATTATCTAACAATAAAATGATTATTAAAAAATTTAATACTATTTTACCATATTCAATTTTGTGTTTTGATATACATTACTTGTGATAATGCTACGTATAATGAAATAAAAGTAGTTTTTAGAAAAATATATTCATATGTATAATCAAATTAACGAAAATCATGTATACTATTAATTCTCATTAAATTTAATTATTTTTAGTTAAAAAATGGAGTTTTATATGACTTTAAAAGAAATACTAAAACAAATTGAACATTTTTGAAGAATAATCTTTTTAAAATGAATAAAAAATATATTATATGACTAAAATATCAAAATGGATCCAAAATGTTTATCTTGTGTTTCTAACATCAATGTCATATTTTAAAATAACATTATTTTTTTCTTAAAATTCCATTTTGTAGGAAAAAAATGTATTCAAAATTTTTTAAATCATGATTATGTGATTATGATGACATTAAATTTTTCATATTTTTTAAAACTATGTTTCCATAATTAATCTAAGAATCTAATTTTTAGAAAAACATCAAAATTAATTTGAATATAAATCTAAGAATATGAGTAAAAAATTTAAAAAAATAGTAAAATTTTAAAATAAAATTTCAAAAAGTTATTATTTAACATAATAAAGAATACTATGATAATTTTAAAAAAAAATATTTTTAAAAATGAATTGAAAAAAATTAATAATTCAAATAAAAAATTATTACATTAATAAGTAATTGTTTTTATTAAAATAACAAAAAATTAAAAATTCAATTAAAACGTTTATTTATGAATAATATTCATGATATCAAATGGTTTTTGTTTTGGGTGGTGATTCAATTAGAATGGATCCATTAGTGATTTTTATGATCATGACTTCTCTTAGATATTGTTTTGGTCAAGAATTAAATGTTGATGTTTAGATTTGTATAAATTTAAGGAATACCTTAGTAATTAAATATCCCCTACAACCATAGATAAATGAATCTCGTCTGGAATACATAATTTATATAATTCAATTGGTTCTTCATTATAAATTTATTCTATAATGTGTTTAATATTATTTAAACTAATTAATTTAAAAATTATGTTATAAATAACATATATGAAAATAAACATCTCAATCATATATGATTATTTATTTTAGTTTTTTGTTGAATACAGAACAAAAAAGGTAATATAATATTAATTTAAATTAAAACAATTACTAAAATCATGTGTTGTTACGTATATAATTTAATAAATAACAAAATAAGTGTGAGCTTTTTAATAGATACGAGATGGGTCCTTTTATTGATATGATTGAAATACTTATTAGAATATATCAATTCCTTAATTAATATAGGATTTATTTTTCTAGTGTAATGTTGTTTATAAATTTTAAAATGGATGTTAGGTCATTAATAGTTCAAATGTTAGGATTTATATTTAATCTTTAATAGTTTTTACACATTTTTAACTAGAGACTATATTTATTACCATACATTATTTATCGATAAATTTTAATATTCACCCTAATAAAATAATTATATTTTTATTATTATGAACCTAATCAATGATTTCTACATCCTAATTTTTAATATTTATTGTGGTTTTTTAGTTACATTAAAACTTATAAATATTTTATCTTTTATCTGAAACCATAAATATATAAATAAATAAATAAATAAATTTTCAAGAAGAATGGAAATATTTTTATTCTCATTAATTTTATAATTATTCTCATGATGATAGAAAATTATTTTCAACTTATAATTTTACCTAAATTAATTTAAATATAATGATTTTTAAATTTATTATAATAAAATAAAGATTAACTAAATAATTTCTATCATTAAAAATAAAATATCGAAAGAATCTAAACTATAAGTAACATAATATCTTTTTTAATCTGATGATGTTCTAAGGGTAGATAAGTAATTGTTTTAGTCATACATTTTGATTCAATATACATAGATCCTATTGTGAGATATGTTGGTTTAAACATATATTTGTAGGAGAGTACATATGAATAAGTTTTATTGTTTTTCGTCTTGGACAATGGCTATGAAAGAAAATTATGTTGTTAAATCCATCATAAAATAAATAAAATAAGCCTCATATAGAAAACATAAAATAAATGATTTCGTAACATATCACATTCAAAAAAATCATCAATTTTATTAAGGATATTTAATCACTTATGATAAATGGTGAAATTATAGTGATAAAATTTCAGGATTACATTATTTTTGTATCTGATACACATCAATTAAATACATAATGAAATAATGTTTCCCATCAATCAATTATACCAAATTATTATGTATACCAAATAGATAAATAAACATGAATTATATATATCTCATTTATACATAACAATATACCCTCTAATAAATCTATGTATAGATCACCACAAACACTTTCATCATCCTCTAAATTGATCATATATTTCTAATATATAAAAATTCTTTAAAAACTATATTTGATGGTATTCATTATAACGAGGGTCATAAAGAGAAGTAATTAATAATTATAGAGTTTTAATTATATTATTTTTATTTAATTAAACATTTTTAATATTACATTCCTATATAATTCAGGTAATAATAAGGTAAATTTAATTTAGTTTTCTAAAGTCACACCTAACAAAATAAATCGTCAGTCGTTTTATTTTTTATTTTTTAAATTGATAATATTATTAAAATATTATAGTTGGAAAACTAATAAATAATTTTGGTTTGTCATTTTGTTCATTATATAAAATTTTATACCCTAAACATAAATTATATAGATAATAACATACAGAAGTTCATTATTTTGAATACATCTTTGGATTCTCGTGCCTCTTCGTCAATAATTTGGTTTCTCTATAATTCATTGAATGATGATTAGACTTATTTAAAATTATTTTTCAATAATGAACTATAGTATCCATTGTTTACTCCTCATAAGAGAGATATTGTCCTAATTATATGACCTTTGAGTTTAGTATTTTTTATTAGTATTTCACACACATTGTTATATGGGGAGCATGTGATACACTATTTATTTGTTGGATTTTCATTTCACATGATTGTTTTTATTATGCATTTCCTATTTTATAATGATTTTCTAGGAGACTAATGTATATCATTCCCTACATGTCCTTCATCCCAAATATCATAAATCGAAATTATTCTGATGTTAAACAAAATTCCTTAACCATGACAGAAAACTGTAAATATATTTAATGATAGTAAACATGTATATTATAACAATATTCTCCAATATTAATATATCCTTTTATGGTTTGAATTATTTTTTTTAAACTACAATCATTTCCTACCAATATTCTTCTCTTACATTATCATAGTATGTTATTATTCTATATCACTTCGAATATATTGAATCGTCTTGTTTGAATTGAATATTGAAGTAGAAAAATTTATTATATATATTAATTTTCAGAAAATATATTGATCATATCCTACTTTTAAATATATCATTTAAGATATCATCATATAAATTAAATATTTAATCAACAATTTAGAGTAACTAATAGTTTAATTATAATATTTTGTATTAAATTATAGTCATGTGAAAAATATTTCATGAATATTTCATCATAATTTTATCATTTTTCATTGATAATGGTTCCACATAGTTGAAAATATTAATAAATACTGTATTTCCATTTAATTTACATAGATTATTACTTTTATATTGTGTGATAATTAATCTCATATATATATATATATATATATATATATATTGAGTGATATTTTTTTTAAAAAAATACTCTAACACCTATATGGGATTCATTAATTTATATATATATATATATATATACTAATTTCATGTGGGAATTTGAAATTATTGGATCATTCCCTTATATTTATAATTCACTTAAATTCTCCCACTTATACCCCCTTCGACTGGGAGAAAAGATAGGGGTGACCCATAAATCCCATCTATAATTAACCATCAATTATCAACTATTATCGAGGCTATATAATAGACATATGGGGAGAATTTTCCATGATATTATCATGATATATACATTAAAATAAAAGGTAACTCTATGTCAACTCGTTATCCAATCTAAATCTTATATTTTCATGTAATTATTATCCTAAATAGAAATATAGCATAATAAACTATGAGCATGAAAAAAATCATAAAAACTCACTATCAACCTCCATGATCTAGTTTCATCTATCTAGATCACAAACTACTTAATAATGACATAAAGTAAATAAGTAAATGTATATATATATAATTGAGAGTATATATGTATATTAACAAGGATCAACCATGGATCCACTTTTGAAAATATTGAAAAACCATACTAATGACCCAATGGATAAATAGAGAAATCATTTTATTTCCTAAATGAGGATACCCATTATTCCTTATTCTATAGGTCTCACTCAATAAATAATCCACAAAATTATTAAAAATATAATATTTAAAAAAAAATAGAAAAGTTACTTCAATACAACATTTACACAGAACTAGTTGACATATACCCCCAATGAATTATGTTTAAATGATTCCATCCACTCCATATGTTATAATAAACGTCCTTTAAAACACATGATACAATCATCCTAAAAATAATATTTATATCACTGTCACATATCCACCATCACAAAGTATGACTGTGATCCATTAAATCTTTTTTGAACACTCACTAAATTTTAGGTTGTTATATAACATGCATAAGAACACATGTAACAGCCTCATGAAATTATATCCTGGCCATATTTATTTGATGTAATCGTAGGTGGAAAAACCTATATGTATATTTATATAATAATTTACATCAATTAAAGAAAATATGAGCACATATCTAAGCATCATAAACCCTTGTAGCCTAAATATTCCTAGAAACATTCTATATCTACATGTGACTTCGGGTTTGGCGGGAGTTGTCAACCATCTATATCCTTGGAAACATAGATATTAAGAAATTACTCATTACCCAAGGGGGAACAATAGTAATAACATTAATTCATAGTCTATAATTTTAAATAAATATAAAATAAATTATAAAATAAATGAAGAATGGTCACCATAAAGTTTTGGTGCATTTAGAGGCTAGGTACGTAAAAAAATTATTCATCAATGTTCTACAACATCTATCATAAATATTATTTTCACATATAACCCTTATTGATAATGGATGTATAAATAATTTTTATATAACCTATATAAATTAATTAATTGTAAAGGATTATTTTAGATTCATATTAAGGGAACAAATGGGAGATGAAAATCAAATAAAATAAGTGAGAATATGTTATCAATAATTGTATTAGTATACAAGTAAGGTTAAGGATAATATTATATGGGAATATTAAAAAAACATATAATTGATCACAAAACATGGGTGATGGTATATGGGTTTAGCATAACATTAAAAATGAACCATGAGGGAAAATAATAAGCATAAGTGTGTGTTATAAGAGTTATAAAAACAGATTGTGTTATAAGTTTGTTAAAAAAACATATGAAAAGAAAATAATTTCATTATTCATTTATCACTACAAATACCATCATCATAGTTCCATATTGAATTGTGTTAACTCCCCATTCGCATTAATATTGTGGATATACTCCCATAGATCATTGATCTCACTCCCAATTAAAATTCATATTATCTCATGAGATATAACTTTTTTATACCATTTTTTAGATTTATATATAATTATTGGACCACTTGTTAGATAATCAAAACAACACATACGGGTTCTACAAGAACATATAAATATTTACAATCTCATTATCACAAAAGAAACTCATCAAATAAATTGGGTTTCATGAAATATTCATTAAATCATCACCATATACCATTATTATAAACTATTATTATTGACCATATCATTTAAGGATGGGGTGGGTATAATAAGCCAAAATTCTTAGTGAAGAATAATAATTTAGAGTGGATTGTGACATATATATAAAATAATTCATAAAAGTACTTTAAAATTTTCATTGGGAAATAAGTAGAAATATCCTTCACATTAAGAAACTATTAAGTAACTAAAGTTTCATAGAAAACAAGAATACAATTTTATTTTTAAAACCATATAAACATGTATAGTAATATTGATAATGACTAATTTCATGATGGATAGAAAATTTGTTCAAGCGTTAAACATTTAAAAACATTATTTTATAATGTTTGCAATGAAGTAAAAATTAACCTCTTTGGAAACCATTAAATAGATTCCACCATAATAATTTATTAAAATTATCATAATATATCAAAATAAACTTATCCATTAATTTTAGGTATAATGAAATAAATTCATGAAATGATAAACAAATATGTATATGTATTAAAATAGATTCTGACTAAAGATAAGAAACATGGTTAGTTTTTCTATAAAAAATCATTTAGTATTTTCATGTAGTAATGAGTGAATCATGGATAGAATAATTTAAATCACAATAAATAAATAAATATAATAAAAATATTTGTAATTAGGAGTGAATGATAATAAATTTACAAAAATAGAAATTCAAACAAAAAAAATGATTTAAAGTAAAATGGAAACATAACCCATTAACTCAGTCTTCTAATTGGTTGGACATGTTCTAGAATTTTTTATAAGAATATAAGTATATTAAATTCTTTTTTTAGAACCATTAATGCATATTTCAATTGTTATGTTTCATTTAATAAAATATATTATTCTTTTTTAAAATATTTTATATTTTCTGGGCCATTTAGGATTAAAACTATTAAATTTTCCAAAGTATATTTGGTATGTATAAAATTTTCAAAAGAGTTATATCATAGATTAATCATCCCCAAAAGGCTAATTATATGTTTATTCACGGTATTGATATTTTTATATAGTCTAATAACCATTACATTGAATTTATAGAGACTCTTTCTTTGAATCATCAAAAATATTATCTTTTTTGTGTTTATTAAAATATCAAAAGAATTGTATTTATTAGTGAATATAATAATCAAACATAAAAAAATTAAATACATAAAAAAATTTAAAAAAATTAAAAGTATTAACATTATATAACATTCCTTATTCATTCATGATGTAAACATTGTAACATTCATAATTTTTGTAAAACTAACCATAAAAATACATTGTCATAACAGCAAAATGACCAAGAAAAATATTTATCATAATGGTGAAATTTATTTTATAGAATATTTATCATAAAATAAAATACATAATTATTCATTAAATTTATTTGTATAACCATCCATGTAAGGTAGTTTTGAAAAATTATATTCGTTAATCATGGAGGGGGTACCCCACCCTTATGGATGGTCAAAATGTAACTTTTAAATGGATTAAGATGAAAGTATTTAAGTAATGTTTTATATTTATAGAATTAAAATTATGTCATAAATATCATTTGTGTTTAATAAATCCATCTTTATAACCATCTATGTGAGGTGCTGCTAAAAATTAGAATATATTTTTCAAGAAGAGGGTAGTCTAAATCCATACATGAATGATATTTCGACTTTCCATTGGATGGAAATGATGACACATGTTGTGTTGATCCCCATGGATGGAAAGATTTTAGTATTTGATTGTGTAATAACCCTCATATCTTTGATATTTTATGTTTTTTTTATCTTGATATTGGGTTTTCCTGTCAGATCATGGAAGTTTTTTCATTTGGATGGTTTGTGGTTTTATCGAGGGATATACTTGTAGAGGGACTTGGGATTATAGTAAAATATTAGGAGTATGAATACAATGGATAGTGGGTGAGAGACCGTTGCCTTGCTAAGGGTTTTGGATGAATCCCCTAAATTTTCATTGGTGCACTGGAAACCTAGTTTCCATGTACTAGATGGCTGATGGGATATCAAATAGTATAGGAAATCTTCAGTATGCACCATCTACTTTCACTATACGACTGGGTAGTTTTTTTTCCTCAAAACATAGGCTAAATTTAGGTGGTGTTGTCTTATTTTCACAAAATCATTATATTTTTATTTATTTTCACTCTCCATGGACCATCCTTCATCCTAAATGACTTTAGGGACCACTCTTTTGTGAATTTTTCATTATCCTCCTCATTCCTTCACTATAAGAAGCGATGCTAGATCTGATGATTCTCATATGTTATTTTTAATGTTGAATAGATCTTTTATTCTCTATTCATCTTGATCTCTATTTTTTTAACCTTAATGCGATATAGTTAGGGTTAATCATAATGATTCAATGCATGGGGTTTACATGGGATTCCATTCCTCTAGTGAATCATGGATCTATATACTTATTTACATTTTAGGAAGGTTTTATTTACCATGTTATGGATGTCATATAGTGTATTATAAAATGTTTGTCCTTAGAGTCTTGTTTCTACATATATCTATAGTTAGATCATTTCTTTTGTAGTTCTTTGTATTACGCATGTTTGTGATATCATGAGAACGATTCTTTAAAAAAAATATGTTTCATCATTATTGTGCATGTGTTCATAATTACTACACAAATTTGTGTATTGATTAAATATTGGCATGTGATGACTACTCTATGGTTCATAATGATTACACATAGGTTCATGATGATTTCACATGGGTGTTTCGGAATAATATGTAGGTTTTGTTACTTATAAGAGGGATTTGGATCTTTTATAAAAAAATATTTTAATACGATTATACTTGTTTTTAATGGATGAGTATTGGTTATTGTGTCCTTCTTTTTGGGTATCAAATTGAATTCACCTTCTATTTGACCATGATTTTATGGTTGTATAAATTTTCATGATAACCTATTTTGATCATTATGACCTAAGAAATTTTTATTTTATTATTCTTTTATTTTAGTCATTTAATAAATATTTATATATTTGATGAACTTCAGTAAATGACATGTTTTTTCTATCGTACATGGTTATTAGTCACACTCTACATGGTAATTTGGGTGTGAATAAAGTTTTTATCATTAGGTATCCAACAAATAGAATGGTCTCTGTATTTGGTAGCTAACAATGGTATTGTTGTGGATTGGTTATGTAAATACTGAGATATACTCTAGGATTTTGTTCTCCATGCCTTATTCACTTTATATATAATAATTTTGTCACAATACCTTGATACTACTCTTTTGAAGAACATTATACTTGAAATATGATTATTTTATGCCATTTAATATTTCAAATATGACATTACTATTGGTCACTAGTTACATATTTTGATTAGTTTGATCGCATATTTCATATATTATCCAAGTTATGTCTGTCACTATTATGGTTTCCTATTATCAATGACATAGTCTCAAAATGGTTCCATTAAGGCCCCCTCTACTATTCCATAACTTCTTTCCTTTGGTGATCCACAAATATGGACATGTACCAATATAATATAGAACATATGATTCAGGTCCTTGTGATACAATTTTTTATCATAGAATTCTCTTTTATATGGGTCTACATGTCATAAAAAATGACCCTTAACATTTAGCAAAGCATGATATATCTCTATGGACTCATCTTCTTCAAATCCAATGTGAATTTCTATAATAAGAGAAATTATTTTCATAATTTAGTGAATATTGTCGTTCATAAATTTTCAGAACCCTAGATATGATGAAGTGTCTCCCATCATTCTTTATTATCAACACTAACCCTATATGGAAAACCATTGAGTGGGTTTTGTACATTAGTGAAATGAATACTATAGAGGATGTACTAGGGAACTGAACCTCATAGTCTTGATAGTGAGATATAATTACTACATATCAAAATTATAAAAAATAGAAATACATTACCAAATAGTAAATAAACACATAATCGATCAATACAATACCAAAAAATCACCGATTCAATATTTAAAATACCACCACATCATGAATATATATCTACATGATATTAATATATATATATGTGTGTGTGTGTGTGTGTGTGTCTGTGTGTGTGTGTGTGTGACACAAAAAACAATATTTTTTCTTATTCATGATGGAAAAAAATATCTAATAAACAAAACATAAAATAACACAATAATATACTCAACAATTTTATAACCAAATATATATTACTCAAATATATATCACTCAAATATAGAGACTTCTATATCTTGTAACCAAATCCATCATATAGTAACACATCCATATGCGTTAAAAAATATCTCTGCCATCCACTCATGATGTGACATAACATTGTGAACATGACTTCATGGAAAACCTAACAAAGTATTTCATTACATAGAATATTGTCGCATAATACATCAGACTCATTTAGAACCAATGAAATGAAAATAGATGTGGTTTGGAACATTTGGTAACATATATCTAATATTTGAACATACCATTCTTATTAAGAAAACAACGACTTTGAATATTTGAAATTTAAAATTTCATGTTTCCCCACTTGATGTTCACATATTTTTCTCAATTTACTTTTTGTATCCTCGATAAATACTTAATTTCCAAACCATGTATTATGAAGATATTTTTCATCATAATTGAGGATCAATGATAATTCCATTCAATGAAAACTATGTCGAGGTAATCCCTCTTGTTGTATAATTTTAATCCTTTCTCAATGGGATCTAATTTTTAATGGGTAGATTAATTACTTATTCTATTTTGGAATCAAACATAAATTTGGTTGATAAAAAACATAATGGGTATATAAACTGATTTTTATTTTATATAAATTAAAATTAAATACAAATAGTGATTTATTATAAATTTTAAATCATATATATATTGGTTAAGGATAATAATATAGTGTATATTCTAGCTTCCAATGTTGATAAATATTTATTTTCTGGTATATTCTATTTTCTCATTGTAGTAAAATTTTATTTTAGGGATGGTGTGAATATTGATTCCATTGGTCTCTTTACCTTTAGAAAATATTGAATTTCATATCATTATTCTCTACATCTTACATAATATAAAATGATTATATTTTGTTTGTATAGAATTATAGATATACATTTTATTGATAGTATCTCTATCATATTCTAAAATATATGTAACAAATATTCATTTAAAATATATTGTTAATATATAATTATTTTATGTAATATCCGGAGTAATTTAACATTGGTTTATATTCTATTTCATCCCAATTTTAATAAATTGTCTTAATTTTCAATTTTACTTGAGAAAAAAAATTAATTAATGTAAGTTATAGTTTCATAAAAAAATTTATTAATATCAATTTTATAACAATGATGATTAGTTCTACTTTTATACTCGCCAAAGATAGGGTAATTTACTTTTATAACTATCATAACTAACTTTCAGGTTTGAATTTTCATATTTGTTTTATATTATGACATCATACTCTTTAATCGTATATAATCATGTTCTTTGTCTTAAGCTTTTTGCTTCATATGTTAATATTGAAATTTTTTATGATTTATTTTCATATATATCACAATTCTATCTATAAAGATAATTACAGTAATTATTAAATATAATAATTAATATTATCAAATATTTAAAATGATTCATGTAAAGTTTTTCATTGAACATTAACTGAATCAACTGTTAATATAAAATATTTTAATTTTTCATGAAATTACAAACATATATCTCCTTTAAGGAATATATGTTTGTGAATAAAATTTATCTACAACAGGGTAAGATATTCTTAGGATATACTCTAGTGTATTATAATTCATTTTAATTCAAATATTCACCTTGATTATTCTTTCATGTGTGTGGGAATATTTTTATCCAAATAATTTTGAAGGATTATATAGATTATTATTATGGGGGAATATATTTTCAAGACACATGTGTTTCAAAATTTATATCCTAGATTTTTTTAAATCTATACAGAATAATGTTACAAGTAATTCAGTTATTATACAGTTATATTTAATGGGGACCTAGACATATCAATAAATAAGAAGGTTTAGTGAGTAAGGACTTCTCCATGGGAGTTTTTTTATGGTATAAATATTTCAAAAATAAATGCACATGATTGACTTATAGAATTTATAACATTGATTAGTGGGTATGAACTTGAGTGTTTTATTTTTGAACATTATAGAGTTTCCAGTTTGTTGAATGATTGTAGTGTGACCCAAAATGTTGATAATTTGTATAGGGGTATTATCTTGAAATGGGACAATAGACCTTCCTTTTGGTATTGGGAAGCCAGATTTATTAAAGGTGAAATCTCATAGTATGGCCCTCTTATAATAGTTAGTAAGGATGGACAACAGAATAAAGAATCTCTAGTAGTGTCTGTTATTTTTTCAAATTTTTAGGAGATTTAGAAAGTAAGAAACAAAATTATATAAAATTTAATGGGGAGGGGGATTTTTGAGATTCATAGTGGGTGAAAATAAGTAGAGAATATTCTAAATTATATAATCCCCAATGAGTTAAATTAATCCCCTTCCACAAGCATCCAAAAAAGGTAAAGGAGATAATATATCTTAACATTTACAATTTTCCTATTAACCTTTGTATGTCCAAAAATCTCCAAAAAAAAGATTAAGAAAATTCCATTGATTTGAGAAAGTGTATAGAGAAATCCCAAAATAATATTGAAGAAAATATTCAAAGGGATGCGACCACAAATCCCAAATAGATTTGTAGATTGCCACACAGTGTGGTGAGTGGCCGCTTCACTAAGCACCCATGAAAAAAATAGTTTGTGGAATGGAGATGGTGACATCAGTCCAATGAAATACAAATTGATTTTGTTTGTAGAAGGGAGGGGTGAATTAAGCCCCCAAAAATGAACATCCCATGCAAGCTAAGTAGTTTATGGGATGATGTGATGCATCGGTTCCCACAAAGGAAACCTAAGTCATTTGCGGGACCAAGGTGGTGACTTACACCTCCATGAATGAATATTCTAAGTGAACTAAACTTTTTTTGTATGAAGTGGTCCTAAAAGCTCCTAAAATGAAATAAAGTAGTTGGAGTGATCGGGGATGTGATTTCCACCCCCGCAAGTGACATCCCCACTGACAAAGCCATTCATGGGATGAGTATCCTCTATGGTCTTTTGCAAGATAAGGCATGGCCCACTATGTGTGACCAACCTGGATGGTACCTGGTCCCTCCATTTTTATATAAATGTACCATAAGGGAGACTTAGTTAGAAAATTATGGATCCCCACTGAACACACAAATTGGGAAAACCGGAGCCCTTCAATGATTCCCTACAGGTAAAACACGCCACATAACATTAAGTGTGAAATAATAAATCAGTTGTTGGTTAGTGAACACAATGTACCCCTATGAACATGATCTCATAAGATAAAAAACAAATTACCCCTTTTTGGTTAAGCATCCCACATATAAAAATGTTATACGGACCAAACGCAACCCCGTGTAAAAAATCACTACATGAGAGGAACTCAGCCCCGCATAGCAACATGTTACGTGGGAAGATCCTAGTAATGCATAGCCAAATTATATTTATGAAGAACCCAGGTATATGTAGAAAAAAACTATATATATGGTACCCTCACCCACGTAGCAATGTGCTATAAGGAGGGAACCCCATCCTGTGAGCGAACATGCTACACGGAATAGGAGATCATGGGTTGTTTTACTCTCTAGCTCCCATTATTCTCTTCTTTTGTTTCATCAGTTCCCATATTGGACCCTCCATGAACCATTATACTAATATTGGGCAAAGGCCTTTTCCAAATCCATCTTACACATATGATAAGATCATCGGGAACATCAACATGACCTTTCAAGTATACATACCGATGGTATGCGGAGCCGCGTGGGTGACCCCAGTGATAGGAAGGACCCTCAGAATGAAATTGTGTTTACATTCCCATTATAATGTGGGTTACAACCTTGGGGTGATCACATAAACCTCCCTATTCTAGGAGGTGAGGGAAGGGACACACTTTCCTTTCCCATTGATAGGGAATGAAGATATCCCCACTAAATGAATTCCAGTGCGCCAGTTATGAGGTAATCCCCTAAACACATTGTAGGATACCTCCTACTTCATTTCTTCATTATTATATCCTATTTACTAAATTAGAAGAGGAAACGAGCACAATCAATGACATACCTATCTTTATTTGGGTTCCATCACCACCCATCAGTGGAAGGAGAAAGATGTGTGATCTTCATATCCACTACCTCCTCTTGTTTCTCATACTGAGCATGACTCGCATGGGCTTAGTGGTTAGTGGTGATCATTCCATTTTCATGATTCAAAATCATATCTTGGGCCTCACGTAAAGTATATATTTCAAAACAATTCCCAAAAATGGTCATTATTTATGGATTTAATCCCTAAATTCAATGAAAACATAAATATTCCATGCATATGTTCCCACCACATACTCCAATTAAATGGTCATCATCTACAGTGTTAGCCCAAGTCATACCAAACTACGTGGCCTTTAAATACCAATTATTGGAATACGTAGGAATCATTCTTGAGGTCCAATCCCACCATCTTCATTCATCTAGATTTACATTGGACCATAGCCCTGATAAAATCATTCCCCCTACCCAGGAGACTACATATCTTATGTTCCCCTCGGGCCTCCTTGGTGTAAGTCCCCACACTATCCTTGATCAGGGAACCATTCACCTGGAAATCCATACTGCATGACGTTAAACTGCATGGTTGGTTACTTTTCATATGACCTTAAAAGGTGATGTGTCCAGTTAATAGGCACTGAACTACGTGAGTTATGACTCCTTTCATGAGGATACATAGAAATCCTATCATATAGATTCAATCACAACAACAAAACATCTTTTGTCCCCCATGGATGAAGGAAAACTCTAGATCACCCCATCATATGGCTTAAAACTTGAAGCATCCCAATAAATGATTAAATAAACCTTGACTTATCCAAAAACAGTAACATTTATGTAGAACCTTAGATAAATATAGATCCCTCAATTTATAGAGAACCTTGGATACATATAGATGATTAAGAACCCAAACATAGTCATAATGGATTGTTTCTTTAGGGTAGTCCATAATATACACACTTAGTAATGAACTAAGGATTCATGAACATATCTTTAATCAATAATAGTGCCTTGGAATCTATAATAATTCTCCCTAAAAGGGAGTGATGAGTAAAAATTAACATCATCTCTAAAATGATAGTTCTTAAGTTTCATTGGTCAAGTTACCCAATAAATATCTTCTTTGGAATAAAGGTACACTAATCATCGATGTGAAAGCTGTTAGAAGTTTCTATTTCAATAAACATACCTGTTGGAGACCGTTAAAATATTTTATACCAAATATCAGGTATTTCATATTAGTTAACCCCTTTAATCAATCCACTTGGGTATAAACCCATCTTTTTTAGGAACAAAATGGTGAACCTGTCTTGAATAGAAACCATGGAAGTAGTGTTACCCTGCTTTTGGCCCCTTTCACATCTACAGTGGATGAAGGGATAAGTGAGGACCTCAATTATGATTGTGGTCATGGGTTTCTATAATGATGATGGTTTATTGAATTTACTTATGACAAACATCGAAGGAACTCTTCATAGCTTCATTTAATCAAATGGTATCTCCCTAATTTCTTCAGACCCGAGAATCCACAACAGCACAGGTGGTTGTGTCTTCAAAGAAGCATAGTACTTCATCACCCACTCAACATCTACAAAATTGGGTTTCAAATGAACAGTTTTGGGAGTAAAATCATAATGGTAATCCCCCACCCTAAAGGTCGCTCAATAGGCCCTCCAGTCAATAAATCCCTACCAGCTCTCAACCCAACAACTTTCGGTAGTCCAGAACTAGACATCTTTACTAGCCATCTCTAATCGGTTTGAAATCCTATCCCTGAAACAGAATAATGAGTGTATCCCTTTACTTAGGGTGGCTGATTAAGTCATCACCAATTAATTCATCCATATAGTACAACAGGCATGCTCAAGTTCCTCGTCCAAAAGACATGTCCAACAATGTCATGTGGCCTATCATCCTCATAATTAAAAGGATACCACCATGTGGTCTTCTACTAATGTAAGTTGTACCATGTCCTCAAGGAAGCCTGCAGAGGGAAAAAACATATAATTATAAGCATACTGTCATTCTTCTTTCTAATGATTAATCCCACTAAGTAAATATGACAGAAATCCATGATCAAATGTATATTCTTTCTCACCCACAGGAAGTCCTTCAATCAAATGTGATAGTAAATTATTGGCATATGTATATTATTTTCCAAGTTACCTGGATCCTGATTTGTAAATACAATATCACATGAACTGATGTATATCCCTTCACAAAAATATGAAGCAGGTTAGTCAGATATGATGACAAAATATAAATTTGATTCAATTACTAATACTACCTCATAAACCCTCCCTACTATTAGGGAATTAATTACAGGCAGATGAATATTCCTGCAAATGAACGTGAACCTAGCTAGCCAAGTACATCACAAATCGATGAGATAATGTATATTAATTCTCACTCATATTATGACCATCAATAAAATATATAGGAAACCAAATAAAATCATAAGAAAATTCTTGCAGATTTAGATCAAGGATATCAGACAAATACAATGGAACTTATTGAAAACATGAAACTTCATGCTCCTTCATGTTAAGACCTCAAGTAAAATACTCCTATAGACTTGTCAATATGAAATCATGTTCATGGAATTATCAAGAAGTGAGGCCCACAACCCCAACTTCCCAAGTGGGGTGACCCATCCACATAAAACGGTGGTCACTCTGAAGCAATCATGCATCCCTTCTTCTATCCAGGTGGGTCTTCTATAATATTCTATAATAAATGGACAATTAGATTAGGAAAAAATACTCGTTCCAATAGGGGGGACTAGTAAACTTTGTTGTCTACTATAGGGAATTATATATCCCTACCAAGAATTCAGGTAGCTCGTTGGCTTATCCTAGTAGCACCACATGATCCACTCAAACAAGAACCCGTATATGATCATTTCCACCTACAAAATGCATCCCCAATCATGTGCAAGAGAGTACCCAATGATGAATCATGCCAAAAAAGATGAGAAATGAAGAGAAGACTCATGAACCTACTCTGGTGGAAGCAAGAGTTCTTGATTCCATAAAACATCTATCAATGATGAATCAATATCTTGCAGACCCATTACAAAATTATATAATTACCATTAGAAATTGGGAAGGTCCTCCCTACAACATGGTTACGAGAAGCTCTAGAGGCCCTTTTTGGATCATCGACCATGAAGGCTTCCATCATGGATACAAACTGATCCATCACAAGAAATTATTTTCTGATGAGCATACAGTGTCCCTTTTGTAGATAGAAGATCAAATAGAAAGAAACTCCACCCCTTTATGTCATCTAACATAATAGTCCTCCCAATGGTATATGTTGTATAAGTTATCCTTGCAGTCAGGTATCAAGCTATGATGGTATTCCTCACCATGATGGTATTCACTGTGATGTTCCTCCCCATAGTGACATAAAATAACAAAAAGGACCTCCCCATGTTATCATCTTCCAAGATGGTCCTTACAAGGGTATGTGCCACATACATCATCCTTATATCAAAGAATCATGAAATGATGGTAGTTCTCTCTATGATAGGATTCGATGTGGGTATCCTCCCTTTAGTGGCATCAAACAGCAAGAAATTCATCCCCATATCCTTGTACACCCTGAAGGTCTTCACCATGATATACACTGTAGAAATTATACCTATAGTCATGCTTCAAGTTGTGATGGTATATTTATTCTTAAAGGAACATGTTGTGAATGTCCTCCCCATAGTCTAATTTCACATCGGCAAGAAGTTTCATCCCTTTCCAAGTCAAATATGAGGAATCCCTCATACTCTGATCCACTTGGAAAGATATGTCCAAACATGTTAGATACCCTTTTAATAACAAGAAACATTCTTTCCCAACCAATAGGTGGTCGAGTCAATTCCCATCCCCTAAGACACCTCCATACTATTCACATTTCAGTGAGACTCCTACTAGCCTATCTACTTGTGAAAAATTCATTTAGTAGCATTCAAGTTGGGAAGATCAAGTAAAGGAGTCTCTGATTGAAGAATAAAAGGATATATTACTTGTGAGGAGAAACTTTTCTAGGGATGATATAAAAGTTATGTTTTCCTCCTGCCACCTCTCAGTTCAATATTCCAAGGGATCCCCATGAAGAATGCATACATAACATTTTTCTCAATATATGGAAAACTCTTTTCCACATAAAAACAAAATTATTTTCCTAAAATGGGTATGAATACCATATTAAAATGTCAGGAGAGATTTCTCATAAAATATACCTAGAATCCATTTCATCTACACAGATACCACAACTAGAGGTGATATAAAGATCTCTAATTCACCTACATTAATGTGTTTCATATGTTGTGTTGTCTAATTATTGATGCCCAGTCTGGTGTTAAAAGATGAGGATGGGAAGATCATGAAGGTTTTATTTTTCCCCATGCCCTGTTCAACAAAACTAATTGGAAATGATATCATGTAATTTAATTATCCAAATGCCATTATTATGTGAAATCCATTCCAAGGAAATGTGGTGTGCCCAATAAGCTTTAACCCTAAGTAAGTCTAAAAAGTGTTAGGTCTCACTAGGTAAATCCATAGAAAAACACTTAAACCATAAAAATAATAATATTCAGTAGGCTTCCCTCTAGATGGAATTGAATAATAATGAACTCTTGATGTCCTTAGAAACAAATAGATTACATGAAAACCCAACATCATATCTACCTCACACTCAAATAGGAATGAAGGATATCCAAAAAGTGGAAATAGTAGTAGAAACTTCCCTAATATAGGATCATATCCAACCTACAGGGATGGGGGAATTTTTAACACAAAATGCCCATGTAAGACCAACATATCTAGACCAAACCACAGTATCAAGATAATGAGAGTATCCCTAGCACACGGGGTTGGGGCATTTTTACCCCAACTTTCTCCTCAATGGAAATCAGTCTTTTCCCATTTATAAAGGATGAATAGTAGATATGTATTAGGTTCAATCCAATATCATGACTCAATTAAACAAATAGGGGGAATATAGAAAGTTTGTGTAGAGGTTACCTCTGAGTTACTTTTAGATAAGAGTCACCATGTGAATCCTAGAATGGAAGGAAGGGAACCAAAATATGATTAAATAATGCAACAGCCGTGAGATTTTCATAATCTTGATTTATGTCGTGAATTTACATTAAGGATCCTTTCAGGTTTAGAGTTTTATGTAATTATTCCATCATTAATACATATCATCCCACAATCATATAAGAGGATAATATCAAAAATAGTATCCATTTTTTTCACCAATGGAAAATATTTTAAAAAAACTAAAAGATGATTTATTTTTTCTTGATAAAAATCTTCTTGACGTCTTCGTTTATCTTACCCATCCATATACCTTGTGTAAACATTTTAAAAAATTTGGATGTGCACAAAAGTCTCAGTAAGGGATATAAAATAATGAAATGAAACGTTAGTCCATGAATATTTAAAAACCCATTAAATCATATGAATCCTAAAAAAATATAGAAATCATAAATGTAAATTATGGTATCCATATCATACATACTTTGTAGATTTTGATAGCTACATAAGGATTAACCTTCGTTGTTACATTTGGGATACCCATTATAGTATATTACATAAATCTCATAGGAGAAACCTTTTTGTTTAACTCTATCTTATTACCCAATTAATTGGAGAGCTATCATGGGATCACCTTCCCTCAGTTTATCATGGAACAACCCATATATATAAGCAATACCCAAGAATCAAAACATAATCATAACATAAAAAACATGCATAAAAGAAAAATAACATTTCCACATTGCAATCATATGATATCATTTAAAGATATTGGTATAATCAATCCATTCTCAAAAACATTTTCAATACAAAAATACCTAAAAAGTAAAAATTGTATTTACTTTTCTTTTAAAAACATTACGGCTTGTAGTGGAAGCCCAAAACAAAATAATTGCCATGGATGTGTGAAGGTCATTCTCACCGCATATGTTAAAAATCATTTCTTTTGTTATTTAAAAACACTTTGTTTAGAAAATATTTCATTTGAAATTTTTTGAATGAAAATTAAATTCAAATGGTTTTAATATACACTGTAAAAAATAAGGTTGTGTATAAATTAAAATATGCCTCGATAAAAGAAGATTGAGATGAAGTCCCTTACCCTGAGTCTAACTTGTATTGTTCATTATTTATCTTCTTGAATGATAAAAATAGTTTAATTTCGACTTACTTCAGAACATTTTTCATTTTTATTGTTCCCTTTATATCACTTATAACCATGTTATAATAATTAGTTAATTATTTTATTTCATGTCAGAAATTTAGTCAATAATCGGTTCTTCAGTCAAAAATGAACATGGTATGTTGTCACTAGTCCCTGTGGTCATAAGTCCATAAGATATAGAACAGTATTAATGACATAATAATCACTTTTATACATTAATCATACTTTTTAAATTAAAACATTAATAATTATTATGAAAAATGAACAATGTTATAATCATTAAGATGGTAGGTCGTATGTACGCATGAGTAACATTTCCATTTTTCATTGATCATTATGAAAATAAGGTAATTATAATTTTTATACTTTCATAATAATAATTATATTGTTAAAATCATAATAATCATTTAAATATACTTATATATACCATACATGTGATATAGTGAATAAAAATTAGTCACACCTCTTCGTGGAGGTGATAGTTCACACGTACGCACGAACGGTATTTTCCATTTTATAAACATGTAAGTAAGAATGTAATTGATATATTATTATTTTATAATGATTAATATGTCATTAATATCACATATGAAGATGAATTACATCATTATAACCAATATTGATAGACGGTAATGGAAAACAAACTAAATTGGTTTGTGTAGGTTATAGTTCACACTTACGCACGATGGGTTAATTCCCTTCCCTTGTTATGGAAGTAGATATGGATTTAGATGGTGGTATTAACATAATAACATCTTAATATATTGAGGATACATGATTTATTATCTCATCTTGGTTGGAGGATATTTTAAGGAAGTGAAAGAAGAAACAAAATAGAAACACTTAAAAATGATACATCTTCTTCGGTAGATCGCCTTTGAAGAACACCTTAACACCTTTAAAAAGGGTGTTATACCTAAAATAAGGCTTTAAAAATGTGGTTTGGGATTATAGGAATATTTTTGGACAGATCTTGTCCGGACTAAAATGTTGTGAGTATTAGAGAAGAGAGGGTACCTTTTAATAGGACAAGGGAGGGGCACCCACGGAAACTCTTAAAGTATTAAATTAATATAAATTAATTTATTAATAGAAATGTATCCTGCCTGAGATATGTATAATATAAGATAATTAAAAATCTAAATCCTATAATCCAATAATTTTTGTACATGTATTAGTTTTTGTTAAACCTTATCTTGTCAGTTTACCCTTAATTATTCTCTTTTAATTTGTATTATGGTAACAAAATTATAATTATTAAGAGTCTCTTAATTTTACTTATATGAGGTAAATTTTCATAATGGGACACTTAATAAACTTTTAGACCTTAGAATAATCACTTTATGATTTAAATAGATTTTTAGTAATTTAAAATAATTTAATAGATTACTATTTTTATAAAATTTTGAAGTGCCCAGATCAGTGTGAATCACTGAGAGGGGGAGGGGGTGAATCAGTGATCCCTTAAAACTTTTTACTAATTGATTCTTAATCAATTAAACCTCTATGTCTGGTTAAAGCCTCGATCCACTCTTCTTGTATCTCTCAACCTTTCCCGAATGATGTAGTAATGAAAAGGAACAGGACACAAGGATTTACAAGGTTTGGCACCAAAGGCCTACATCCTTGCCATGTTGGTTATACCCCCCAACATGGTTTCTCCCATTATAATCTGTTAGTATTACAATGGTCGATACAGAGTCCCACTGTATCTCTCCTGAGTCCCACAGGAGGGTCTTTATACTGCGTCCCACAGTGTTACCAGAGTCCCACTGGCCTACTCCAGAATCCCACTGAAGACTTCTTCCACCCTGAGTCTCGTAAGGGGCTTCTCCTGGCTGCTCGAGTCGCACGAGTAGCACTTCTTCTCTTTAGCTCTTCAAGTATCCTCAGCAGCCTGGGATAAAGGCTGCTGGCCTTGATCTATACCTCTGATCACTTGAGTTGATCAGGTCTTCTCATCTTGCTCAGGATTTATCTCCTTCTTCTAAGGATGACCTGGCCTCTCTCCAACTACTGAATACTCAGACAACTGATATCTTTAACTTCAGTCTGGTCCAGTCTCACTTCACTTCAACTTCATGCACTGAGTGCATGGCAACTCTTCATCTTCATGCACTGATAGCATGGGTTCTCAAATATCTTTAAGAACTCTTGGTCTTGGACAACTCAAATGCACACAAGCAGATTCAACTTGTTCACGTGTTCACGTGCATGCATGCAACCATGCACTCCCCTTTTTCTTCCTTTGGTTTGATAAACCCTCAAAGGGTGTAATTCTTTTTGACACACACCACTTCTTCCTTCACACTCTTTGTTAAATTTTTTAAACACTTAAAAGTGTGTTATACTTTATTGTGAGTCTTCTGCGTCCTTCTTCTATGTGTGTTCACTCCACTTAGAGCATACACATAGGTTCGGCCTTCTTATCTTGTTGCACACAAAACTTCTTCACTTTGGCACACACTTGAGCTTGGCCTACTTCACTTCTTCTTGCACACACACAAAGTATTCTTTGTTCTTCAAAGTGTGCACCCCAAAAGGGATACGGCCTACTTCACTTGCACACACAAAGTGTGTTCTTCAATTTTTCACTCACACAAAGTGTGCCCTCAGCCTTCTTGTTCACTTTGCACCCACAAACTCCTAAGATGTGGTCTTCTTTGTTTGCACAAGGCTACGGCCTTTCCTTCCCTTCTTGTACACACACCCCAATGTGTCCTTCTCCACTTATGCACACACACTGCCCATGGGTGTCTTCTTCAAGCACGGGTCGCGCATGTGTCAAGGGTGCAAGGGGTAGTTGTGGGTCGCGCAAGTCACAAGGGTGAAAGCGGCCTCGTTCGCGCAAGCCTCAAAGGGCTACGCAAGCGCTACTGCCCTCAGGCGCGCAAGTTTCTTGGAGCTCCTAGGCCACGCAATCAACCTTCTGCTGCGCAAGGGTAGGCGCGCAGTGAGGATGCTAACCTCCGGCGCGCAAGGCCTCGGGTGGCCACTACCGCGCAAGTGCTTACCACGCAGGGGCCGCGGTGCACAGAGGGGGCGCGCAAGTTTCTCCTGCCGCACAAATATGCGGGCAGGGAGAGCTCTTCCTGTCGCGCAAGTGATGCGCGCAGGGGACTCCCTCCTTCTTCTTTCGCGCAAGGAGTGCGCAAAAGGAACTTAGCCGCGCAAGTATGCACGGGGCTTTTTTCTTCGCGAGGCAGAGAGAACTCACGGGACTTCTGTTCTTCAACAAAGATTCAGCAAGAGACTACGAGGGCAAGGCCTCTATTTATATAGGCGAGAGATGCCTCTGTCCATCCGCGTGTTAAATCTTGAATCACCGAAGATTTCGGATCTTCAAAATCTTTCCAAATTTTTGCGTTTTCTCTTCGGTGCATGAGGGTTCTTTTATTTATTATTTATTTTTTATTCCTCTTCATGCACGTGCATGGAACAACATGCAGAGCCTCATTAAAATCCACTCCATGAAAAATACGAACCAACATAGCCTCGGCACTTCGTTTGCCTTCGGCCGAAACTCGAAAATCTTCATTTGTTGCATGAAAACTCATTTTCATACATGGTCATGTTCGGTAGGTCCAGACGAGCTCGAGGTTGGATTTAGCTTGTTCGGAGGTGGTTGGTAACTCGAAATACGTCGTCGGGGAGCCTCTGGTTCAGCGGCTGCTCGCGGGTGGCCTTCGGGTGAGCTCGAGGAAGGAGACGAGCTGGGAGCCGTCAGATCTTCATTTAAATGATGGCGGACAGCCTGGATTAGATCATCTCGCCGCGGATCAGATGTGCGTCTTAGATCATCCGCGCGATCAATCGTGCGGCTGGGATTTGCTCCGCGGAAAAATTCCGCATCCCACATCGAAGTGGCCTCCTGTTTTCACACGGCTTATCAAAGTGCCACTTCCGACCATCGTTCAATTAGCTCTCTCTCTCTCCCTCCATGGTGACGCCCCGCACCGTGCCTCTGCGGGCGTGCTCTGTGCCCACTCCTGTCACTCGGGCGCGCTGTGCGCCCACTATGCGTGCCCTCGGGCGCGCGCGCTGCGCGGGCTTCACCCCCGCGTAGCCTCCGGGGGCTTATACACGGCCCCTCTTGCCTTAGGGAGTCGCCTTGGCCTTGAGGGTTCCCCATGGGCGTGGCGCCTTAGGCCCACATGTGCCTTGGGTGATCCCTCGGCTGGCCTCCTTGGTGGCCTTTTTTTTGGCAAAGAAAAGTACAAATACTTTGTCAAAAACAAAGTAACCCATGAGTATAAGCCAAATGCCATGTGCCATTGAAGCCATTTCTTCTCCACTTCTTCTATTCTTCTTCTTAAGAATTCCATTACTTCTCCTCGTATGATCTTCACTTAGGATATGGAATTCAAAAGGTTCATCTTCATCAACCGAACTCCTGAATCACTTATAATCTTCAATGTTCTTTATTGATCTAATCAGAGATCAATTGGAACTTTTTCAATTCACATGCACTAAGAGTTAGTGCATTGACTTCATTAAAACCACTTCATCCACTTAGAACTTATGGATGGTTCACTTCAGCTCCTCATGCATTGTCAATACAATGCATGGTCTTCAATTATTTTTGTGACTTTGTATCATTAGGATACAAGTTATTTGAACTTAAAGAGCAGCTCAAAAATCATCAGATATTCATGGAGAATGTTTCAACCACAACATCCAATACCATTTAGTGAATCTCCTAAGTGATATGCATCTTAGTACCATGGCCATTCTCCATTCCTCACCAACACCATCACATCCTTTGTCATTCACATCTTGACATTCCTCGACATCCATTCATTCTAAGACAACAACATGTCTCATTGACAACAAATTCAACATAGTTCACTTCAATCTCCCCCTTTGTATTTGTTGTCAATACACTCCTTCAGCACATATGAATGGGTCAATATGTGTGCCAATATTTTCTCCCCCTTATTGGCAATCAAATGCAAAGGTGTGGTGTGGTTTTCTTTCAAAAAATCTCTTCCTCCCTTTGAAAAGAATCTTCTTGAAAAACACTAGGATAGGGATGATGTCACATGTTTTTATTTAGCAAAGAACCTTTAGTAGATCAACTTTAAGTCTACTTGGGCTAACCCAGTGTAGAAATCAAGTGTGATGTAACCAAGGAACTCAATGCTCTCCACATTCACTATAACATGTGAGATCATGCTTCAGGGGTTTGAAATTTTCAGATATTCAATGAATTGCTAAATCCTGCACATACTTCACAAAACTCATTAGAAAGTTCAGTGCAAAGATAAAGCTCCCCCTTTCATCTACTTTATCAAGATGATATTAATTTCAGAACATCATCTTCTCCAGATTGGATCCCCCTCAAGGGGTTCTCTCCATTCAATCAAAACCACTCTCCAGATGATAATGATCATCATCTTCAATTCCCTTCAATGTTAGCACATGTAAATACAAATGTATAAGGGAATAAGATGGAACCTCCTTGGTTCATCAATGTGAACAACAAGGTTGAGAAGATTCTCTCAACCGAGATGTCCCATTTTCACCATTCTTCACACTTGTACATCTGATCTTCAATGATGATTGTGCTTGTGTGGATCTCAACACATCTTCATGTGGAATCTTCTTCTTCCATTTTTCCTTAGAAATTCCCAGAACTTCCTCTTCAGCTTTTTGCAGTTCTCTGGCAAGTTGCAACTGATGTGGCCATATGACTAGTAAGTCACTTGGAAGTGTGGCCTCAGTTTTGGAAGTTCCACATGGTTCTTTGGATGCTGCTAAGCTACCTCTCTTAGGCAACTTATTTTCAATCAATCCCTTCTTCTTCTGGATGGATTGTCTTTTGGATTTCAGTCTGCTTCTATTCAGTTTCATGGCTTCTTTACAAAGATCCATGATGTGTCCTTTCTTTCCACAGTAGAAGCATGTCTTCTTGGTGGTCCTTCTGGATGCATCACCCTTCTTGGATTTAGACTCCAAGGACTTCTCTTCCCTTTTCACAATCTTCTTGGGAGCATCTTCCACTTTCTTATGCTTGCTTCCCACAGATTATTTCTTAGCCAGGTTCAGTGATCTTCTCTTCTTTCCAGCTTTGGATACATTTGGAGATTGACATGTATCTTTCTTATGACCACTTTTGCAACCATCCCAGATGTTGTCAAGTAGTCCAAATCTGTTAGTAGTAAACAGATGTCTCTGGACCTGTGGATGTTGCCTCTTTTCTTCTGGCTTGCTCCCACTTAGCATGGGCTTCCTTTGTGCTTTGACATTCAGTGGATTGTACCAACAATCCTTTGCACAGTGCCCATACTTGTTACAACACCAACACTGACCCACAAATCTTGACTGCTTCGATCCTTCTAATTGCTGGGTGCTTTTCTTGACTTGTTGTGCTGCTTCAGGAGAGCTTTTCTTATTTACTATCTTCATCCATACTTGTTTGGATTTATTCTTCCATCCTGCACTTTTAGTAGAAACACTTAGAAGCATGTGTACAAGATGGGATGGATGGTACCTACTTCTTAGAAGATGTTTCACTTTCATTAGAGGATGTCTTTCTTTTAGAATCATCCAGATCAAGGCTCACTTGAGTAGCAACATTTCTTCTTTCAACTGACTGGGAGGCTTCAGCTTTGGGTGATTGCAGATTTTTCAATATCACCTCTAGTTCAAAGCATTTCATGTTGAGGGAGTTCTTCTCACTACTGGAAAATGTACCTATCCCCACAGTTTTCACCAAAACCGTGGGGATAGACCCCCCCTATACCCACGGTTTTGGAAAACCGTAGGTATAGGTGAATTTTCATGACCTATACCCACGGTTTGCCAAAACCGTGGGTATAGGGGGCTCTATCCCCACGGTTTTGGCAAACCGTGGGGATAGGTCCTGAAAAGTCACCTATACCCACGGTTTCCCAAAACCGTGGGTATAGGGGGGGTCTATCCCCACGGTTTTGGTGAAAACCGTGGGGATAGGTCTGGGATAAAATACCTATACCCACGGTTATGAAAAACCGTGGGTATAGGTGAATTTTGTGTGCGCGGGAAAATTTTTTTTCCGCGGGAAGGAATTTTTTTTTTGGCGGGAAGCCTATACCCACGGTTCTTCCCTCTATACCCACGGTTTTTATAACTATATTTAACTAAATATATATATATATACATATACGTGAAGTTAGGGTAGTGGTTAGACGCGCTGTATACAGCGAAGAGGTTGCGGGATCGAAACTCGGCGCCTGTATTTTTTTTAGGACCTATACCCACGGTTTTGAAACCATGGGTATAGGTCGTTGACACCGTGGAAATTGTCTATGTTTAGGTGACACGGTGGCAGGACACCTATACCCACGGTTTTCCAAAACCGTGGGTATAGGCTGGGGACCTATACCGACGGCGTTCCAGCCCACGGTTCCCAAAACCGTGGGTATAGGCTATACCCACAGTTTTGGGGGCTATACCCACGGTTTTGAACCGTGGGTATAGGCCGTTTTTCCAGTAGTGTCTCATACTAAACCAATCTTATCCTACCTTCCCAATTCTATTTCAGCTGTTCCATCTGGTCATCATGCACCTTCTTTATTTCATGCAATGAGTTGTCAAGCTCCTTCGCCATTTTGACTTTGTCTTCGACTTGAGCATCTCTGACATTCATTGACACTTTGCACCTCTTTTCCAGTGCATGGAAAACATCTTTGATCACAGTCTTAAAGAATTCTTTCTCAGAAAGGCTTCTTTGCAATTCTTCAGTAGTGTCTTCATATCTTTCATTGCAAAGGGAAACTGTTTCATCCTTGGCATTCACCAGCTTTCTGAGAGTGTTGGTTATGCCAACCCTTTTTTCCAATTGGACTTCCAGAGAATTGGCTTCATCTTCTAGCTGTAATTTTTCTTCTTGAAGATAAAGGGCGCCTGTAGCTATACACATTGCCACTTCCCTGGGGACTATCTTCCGAAGATATTCGATTGCATTTAGAAGATCATTGATTCTTCCATCATCATCACAGCTAGGACAGGCTTCATCGGAAGAGTGATAAAAGGAATTTTCATGTGTTTCTCTATCAGCAGCAATCTTCTTCTTCATCTTCTTGGCATGTTTCTTCATCCTGTTTTTCTGAGTCTTGGCAGATATCTCCATTTGAGGCTGGTCACTCATTTCCTCAAATCTGCACTTAGTAAAGACTCCCTTGGATCTTTTAGAGGTAACCTCCCTTTGATACCAATTGAAATGCCCAGATCAGTGTGAATCACTAAGAGGGGGAGGGGGTGAATCAGTGATCCCTTAAAACTTTTTACTAATTGATTCTTAATCAATTAAACCTCTACGGCTGGTTAAAGCCTCGATCTACTCTTCTTGTATCTCTCAACCTTTTCCCGAATGATGTAGTAATGAAAAGGCAAAGGACACAAGGATTTACAAGGTTCGGCACCAAAGGCCTACGTCCTTGCCATGTTGGTTATACCCCCCAACATGGTTTATCCCATTATAATCTGTTAGTATTACAATAGTCGATATAGAGTCCCACTGTATCTCTCCTGAGTCCCACAGGAGGGTCTTTATACTGCGTCCCACAGTGTTACCAGAGTCCCACTGGCCTGCTCCAGAATCCCACTGAATACTTCTTCCACCCTGAGTCTCATAGGGGGCTTCTCCTGGCTGCTCGAGTCGCACGAGTAGCTCTTCTTCTCTTTAGCTCTTCTTCTCTTTAGCTCTTCAAGTATCCTCAGCAGCCTGGGATAAAGGCTGCTGGCCTTGCTCTGTACATCTGATCACTTGAGTTGATCAGGTCTTCTCGTCTTGCTCAGGATTTATCTCCTTCTTCTAAGGATGACCTGGCCTCTCTCCAACTACTGAATACTCAGACAACTGATATCTTTAACTTCAGTCTGGTCCAGTCTCACTTCACTTCAACTTCATGCACTGAGTGCATGGAAACTCTTCATCTTCATGCACTAATAGCATGGGTTCTCAAATATCTTCAAGAACTCTTGGTCTTGGACAAATCAAATGCACACAAGTAGATTCAACTTGTTCACATGTGCACGTGCATGCGTGCAAGCATGCACTCCCCTTTTTCTTCCTTTGGTGTGATAAACCCTCAAAGGGTGTAATTCTTTTTGCACACACACCAATTCTTCCTTCACACTCTTTGTTCAATTGTTTACACACTTAAAAGTGTGTTATACTTTAGTGTGAGTCTTCTTCGTCCTTCTTCTATGTGTGTTCACTCCACTTAGAGCATACACATAGGTTCGGCCTTCTTATCTCGTTGCACACAAAACTTCTTCACTTTGGCACACACTTGAGCTTGGCCTACTTCACTTCTTCTTGCACACACACAAAGTATTCTTTGTTCTTCAAAGTGTGCACCCCACAAAGGATACGGCCTACTTCACTTGCACACACAAAGTGTGTTCTTCAATTTTTCACTCACACAAAGTGTGCCCTCGGCCTTCTTGTTCACTTTGCACCCACAAACGCCTAATATGTGGTCTTCTTTGTTTGCACAAGGCTACGGCATTTCCTTCCCTTCTTGCACACACACCCGAATGTGTCCTTCTCCACTTATGCACACACACTGCCCACGGGTGTCTTCTTCAACCACGGGCCGCGCATGTGTCAAGGGTGTAAGGGGTAGCCGTGGGTCGCGCAAGTCACAAGGGTGCAAGCGGCCTCGTTCGCGCAAGCCTCAAAGGGTCGCGCAAGTGCTACAGCCCTCAGGCGCGCAAGGTTCTTGGAGCACCTAGGTCGTGCAAGCAACCTCCTGCCGCGCAAGGGTAGGCGCGCAGTGAGGATGCTAACCTCAGGAGCGCAAGGCCTCGGGTGGCCACTTCCGCGCAAGTGCTTACCACGCAGGGGGCCGCGGTGCCCAGAGGGGGCGTGCAAGTTTCTCCTGCCGCGCAAATATGCGGGCAGGGAGAGCTCTTCCTGTCGCGCAAGTGATGCGCGCAGGGGACTCCCTCCTTCTTCTTTCGCGCAAGGAGTCCGCAAAAGGAACTTAGCCGCGCAAGTATGCGTGGGGCTTTTTTCTTCGCGAGGCATAGAGCACTCACGGGACTTCTGTTCTTCAACAAAGATTCAGCAAGCGACTACGAGGGCAAGGCCTCTTTTTATATAGGCGAGAGATGCCTCTGTCCATCCGAGTGTTAAATCTTGAATCACCGAAGATTTCGGATCCTCAAAATCTTTCCAAATTTTTGTGTTTTCTCTTCGGTGCACATGGGTTCTTTTATTTATTATTTATTTTTTATTCCTCTTCATGCACGTGCATGGAACAACATGCAGAGCCTCATTAAAATCCACTCCATGCAAAATACGAACCAACATAGCCTCGGAACTTCGTTTTCCTTCGGCCGAAACTCGAAAATCTTCATTTGTTGCATGCAAACTCATTTTCATACATGGTCATGTTCGGTAGGTCCAGACGAGCTCAAGGGTGGATTTAGCTTGTTCAGAGGTGGCTGGTAACTCGAAATACGTCATCGGGGAGCCTCTGGTTCAGCGGCTGCTCGCGGGTGGCCTTCGGGCGAGCTCGAGGAAGGAGACGAGCTGGGAGCCGTCAGATCTTCATTTAAATGATGGAGGACAGCCTGGATTAGATCATCTCACCGCAGATCAGATGTGCGGCTTAGATCGTCCGCGCGATCAATCGTGCAGCTGGGATTCGCTCAGCGGAAAAATTCTGCATCCTACATCGAAGCGGCCTCCTGTTTTCACGCGTCTTATCAAAGTGCCGCTGTCGGCCATCGTTCAATTAGCTCTCTCTCTCCATCCACGGTGTCGCCCCACACCGTGCCTCTGCAGGCGCGCTATGCGCCCACTCCTGTCCCTCGGGCGCGCTGTGCGCCCACTATGCGTGCCCTCGGGCGCGCGCGCTGCGCGGGCTCCACCACCGTGTAGCCTCAGGGAGTCACCTTGGCCTTGAGGGTTCCCCATGGGAGTGGCGCCTTAGGGCCTCATGTTCCTTGGGTGATCCCTCAGCTGGCCTCCTTGGTGGCCTTTTTTTGGCAAAGGAAAGTACAAATACTTTGTCAAAAACAAAGTAACCCATGAGTATAATCCAAATTCCAAGTGCCATTCAAGCGCGCCCACTATGCGTGCCCTCGGGCGTGCGCGCTGCGCGGGCGCCACCACTGTGTAGCCTCAGGGAGTCACCTTGGCCTTGAGGGTTCCCCATGGGCGTGGCGCCTTAGGCCCACATGTGCCTTGGGTGATCCCTCGGCTGGCCTCCTTGGGGGCCTTTTTTTTGGCAAAGGAAAGTACAAATACTTTGTCAAAAACAAAGTAACCCATGAGTATAAGCCAAATGCCAAGTTCCATTAAAGCCATTTCTTCTCCACTTCTTCTATTCTTCTTCTTAAGAATTCCATTACTTCTCCTCATATGATCTTCACTTAGGATATGGAATTCAAAAGGTTCATCTTCATCAACCAAACTCCTGAATCACTTATAATCTTCAATATTCTTTATTGATCTAATCAGAGATCAATTGGAACTTTTTCAATTCACATGCACTAAGAGTTAGTGAATGGACTTCATTAAAACCACTTCATCCACTTAGAACTTATGGATGGTTCACTTCAGCTCCTCATGCATTGTCAATACAATGCATGGTCTTCAATTATTGTTGTGACTTTGTATCATCAAGATACAAGTTCTTTGAACTTAAAGAGCAGCTCAAAAATCGTCAGATATTCATGGAGAATGTTTCAACCATAGTATCCAATATAATTTAGTGAATCTCCTAAGTGATATGCATCTTAGTACCATGGTCATTCTCCATTCCTCACCAACACCATCACATCCTTTGTCATTCACATCTTGACATTCCTTGACATCCATTCATTCTAAGACAACAACATGTCTCATTGACAACAAATGCAACACAGTGCACTTCAAATTTAACTTATGTCAATTTTGACACAATTCACTTTATTGAATTTAAATAAAATATAAAAAGGGAGATAGCTTCAAGACAAAGAATTTAATAGTATTATAACATTTCATATTAACCTATTAAAATATTCTATGACATAAATTATGTCAAATAGTATATATTTTAATATTTCTAATATCATTTATTTGATTCTTTCATTAATAAAGTAATCACTACATCATCATTGTGTAATTATTAAATTTAATTATTAAATGTCTAAGATTTATAAATAAAATATAATGATTTATAAAATAATTTTATATTTTAAATTACAATTTATAGTCTAATATATCATTTATATAAACCCATATTAAATTTTTTTTATAGAGAAGATACATGTTTATAACATATTTACATTTATTTTAAATTAAAAGTTTTAAGTGTTATTATCACACCCAAGTGGCTTCTAGGGGTCCTAAAATCGACCCAAGGATACTCATGGTCATAAATATCTCATACAATAGTATTTTGACACATGTTATGGTAGTTTTATATTATTATAATAATATTTTTACCCTTATTTACCTGATTTACCCATTAACTATGGTGAAATAAAAATAACTACTGAAGATACTATTCATAATGTCGAAAAATAAAAGGGTCATATTTAAATAATTTTGACCTTTTTATTCCAAATATTTAATCCAATTTTTAAAATTCAAAACATATAAGTTTTATTAATTAATTTAAAATTAATTCCCATTTTAAAAAAAAACATGTTTTTAAAAGTTAAACCCCTTAAAAGATTGACATGTTTTTATATCGAATGTCAATGTGAATGTACCTTAAATGACCAGAATTGGATTAAATTATTAAAATATAATACATTTAAACTTTAAAACCAATTCAAATTATAATATACCAATACAAATAAATTTTACAAAAAAATTGTTTGGAATTAAAATCTTGTATTTTTAACTATTCATTAAAATGTGAATTTTATCATAGAAATACCCAAATTTCAACCAAGGTAAATTTTGAAGTCATGTTTCCAAATAAGAACATTATTTTTTAAAATAGAATTTATAAAATATAAAAAAACTAGATTTAAAAAGGTTTCTTCATCAAAAGGTGTTAAAACTACCTTTTAAACAAATATAAGAGTATTTATGCTTAAAATTATATTTATTCTCATTTTAAGCCTCTAAAATTTAAACTAATAACATTTAATAAACATTTGTAAACATTATTTACTTAGTTCTATTCATTCCCACCAATACAATGGTTCTGCGGTAACTACCATTTAAAATAATAATGTATTATTTTTTTGTATAACTTAGTCTTGTGTGAAATGTAAGATTTCAAAGAAACCGGTTATTGTGTGTCGAGTACGCTATTGAATATAGAATCCACATTGAGGTAAATCCACTATCTAATTCATAAATATTTAATAAATACCAAAAGGTGTTATTTTATAATTACCTATGATGTTACATTCTTCCCCCCTTTTGGAAATTTTGTCCCCACAATTTTATTTACTTATCAAAAAGTGGGGGTATTTATCCTTCCTAGTATTTTCAGATTTTCATGTTTCTTATTCTATCGTATGGTTTTTTCATAAAACCATAAACAAATTAATCACCTTATTTTGAAACACTTTCACTCTATGGTCACGAATCTAGACTGGTTGTTCCTCATAAGAAAGATACTCTTCCAACTGAACTACTTCTGGAATCAAAACATGAGATGGATCTGGAATATACTTTACTATCATAGATACATGAAAAATATTGTTTACCTAGGATAAATTCAGAGTTAAGTCAACTTGGTAGGCCATCGATCCAACTTTCTCTATCATTTCATATGGTCCAACGAACTATGGACTCAGCTTACCCTCTTTACCAAAAACGCATCACACTTCTCCATGTTGAAACATTGACAAAGAGATGATCACCTAACTCAAAATAAAGATACTTCCTCTGATTATCTGAATAATGTTTCTACCTACTATGAGTCATCCTCATGTGTTTCTGAATCAACTAAACTTTTTCTACCATCTCTTCTACAAATTCATGTCCCATCATGTTCATTTCACCTACATAATCCCAAAACATAGGATTTCGACACTGCTTTTGATATAATGCCTCAAATGGTGTCATCTATATACTGTAATGAAAACTGTTATTATAAGAAAATACATCCATATAAAAATGTCAGTCCTAACTTCCCCAGTAATCCATTGAACAAGAATGTCTCATATACTCCAACGTATGAATTTTTTGTTATTATATCCTATCAGATTGAGGAGGAAATGTTGTACAAAAATATAATTTAGTACTCAAGTAATTCTAAAGGTATTTCAAAAAAATTTAAGTAAACCTAGATCATGATCAGATACAATTGAGAGAGGAACTCCATGTAACCTGACTATCTATTTAAGATACAACTGAGAATGTTGATCAAGAGACTATGTGTCTTGAATAGAATGAAAATGAGAAGATTTAGTCAATCAATCAATAATAACATAGATTTCAATATTACATTGAGATGTATCTGATAATCCCACTACAAAATCCATGGATATATTTTCCCATTTCTACTATAGTACTGGCAAAGGATAAAGAATCCCTTTTGTAAACTATCATTCTGCTTTCACTTGGTGACAATTTAAACACTTCAAAGTAATGTCATCAATGCCTATTTTCAGTTCATCCCACTAGTAATACTCTCAATGGTATTTATACATCTTATTACTATGAGGATGAAATAAAAATGGAGAACTATGATATTCACATAATAAATATTTATTCAACTTTTAATCACAATCCACACATAATCTCTTCACAAATCTCAAAACACAATATGTATTAATGTTAAATTCAGGAAAATTTCCCTTTTGAACCAATTCATCCTTTTTCTTCAATTCACTATTTTCCTTCTGTGCTTTCTTAATTATGTATGATATATATTATTTCACTAAAACCTAAATCAAAATAGAGGAATTCCCTACACCAATAACTTCCATGACAAATTTCATCATATCATTAATCAAGGGATCATGTTCCAAATATATCATGGTTAATGTATCATTACTTTTTCGACTCAATGCGTCGGCCACATTTTCTTCTTTTCCATGAGGTATTGAATCATGTAATAATAATTCATGATTATTTCAACCATCATCTCTATCTCATGTTCAATTCATTCTTAGTTAATATATACATTTTACTTTTCTGGTCAGTATATATTTCACATTTTAATCAATTCAGGTGATGGATCCAAATTTTTAAAGTAATAACAATAGAATCTAATTCCAAATCATGGGTAGGGTCATTCAACTCATGATTTTTCAACTTATATTAAGAATATAAAATTACCTAATCATTCTACATTTATAAACAACCATGTCCTTTCATTTAAGCATCACTATAGATAAAAAATTCATTATTTCTGGAAGGTAATTCTCAAACTGGAGAATTCACTTATATTTTTTCAATTACTGAAAACAATCATCAAATTATTTTATCTAGATTAACTTAACACCATTTCGAATTAACATAATTAGTGGGATAGATTATCATGAAAACATTTTAACCAACCATTGGTAATATACATCTAAACCAAGAAAACTGTGATTCTCAGTGATATTTATGGGTCTTGGCCATTCATTAATAACTTTTTTTAGAATGGTCAACAGTTATGCAATATTTAGAAACAATGTGACCTAGGAAAAAATATTATTAACCAAAACACATACTCGATAAATTTCCCATGCAATTTCTTTTATTTTATGTTTTAGAATACAAACCTTAAATAAATTTTATGCTCCACTTTACATTTTAAATACACCCAAATGTCATCAATAAACAAAACCATAGAATTATCCAAGAACTCATGGAATATTCCATTCATAAGATTCATGAATAAAATAGGTGCATTAGTTCCCCCAAACTTCATAACTAAAAATTCATAATGGCCATATCTGGTACAAAACATAGTCTTAGTAATGTCTTATTCATTTACATTCAACTTATGGTACCCCAATCTCAAGACAACATTAGAAAAATATTTTTCTCCTGGGTGAAGATCAAGAAAATCATTGATATGAGGAAAATGATACTTTTTTTTAATAGTGATTTTAGTCTAGGATCTATAATCAATGGAAAATCTCATTGAACCATATTTCTTTTTATCAGACAAGACTGGAGCATCCCAAGGTGATGATACTATTCTAATGAAACCTCTATCTAATAACTCCTTCAATTTCCTCTTTAACTCTAAAAGTTCAATTTGATCCATACAATAATGAATTTTTGAAATTGTATTAGCATTAAGAACTAAGTCAACTGTTAATTCAATTTCATGATTTGGTATAATACCAGGAAACTCATCAAGAGAAACATTAAGATATTCATTTACCACTAGCACATAATTAATCTCATCAATTCCTTTGTTTTCAAAAATATGTGCAATGTATCATTCATTTACATCTTGTAATATTTTCTCAGCTTCCTGATATGTAATCAATGTAAAGGGTTTATTCTTGTAATCAAACTGAAAGTCATTATGGAAAGAAAACTCTTTAGCTCTACCGTCGATCATAGTATGGTAAAAAAAATCCAATCCATACCCAAAATAAGATAAAACTATACTAGATGAAGAACAATAAGGTCTGCATGTAGATTCTTTCCACAAACAAAAATAGGAAGATTCTTGTGATTTCTGTTTACCTCCACATTTCACCATGTGTTTTTACCATATGTTCTGGATTAATTTATTGAGATGGAATTTCCAATTTACTATAAATGTACTAAAAATGAATGAATATGTAGACTCTTAATCAAACAACACATTTTCATAATCTGAAAAAATCAAAAAAATGTACCTAATTCCACTTTATATGATGTTCCAACATCTTTTAATGTAGTTAAAATGGATTTCACCATAACTTTCTTCATATAGTTTGGCTTCTTCCCATCATTTGAGTTCTTCTTCAGACATTCATTTTCATAATGACCCATCTCATTTCTCTTAAAAAATTATACTACTATAAATAAAACATTTTCTAACCACTACCTTGATCTTTTTTAGTGTAATTACAAGCCTTATGTCCCATATTACCACATAATAATCACTTAACAGAATTTAAAAGGCATTCCCTAGTGTTATTTTTACCTTAATTTTAAAAAATATAAACTTAATTTTCTTACTATCAGTCTTTTTTGAATAATTCATCCATTTTACCTCCCTCATTGACCACTTATTCTGGTGTTTGTCAAAGAAAAAATGATCGTCATAAAACACTATTTTCACATTCTTCACACATTGAACAAGATTTTAATAACTTTTAAACTCATAAAAAGATAATTCCCTTTTATACTTTGGCTTTAATCCTGAGTAAAAATGATTGATTTTACTCTCAAGATCCCATATGAAATTTGGATCATACTATTCCAGTTGAGTGAATTTTTCTTCATAAGAAGCCACTGAGTCATCCTTATACCGCAATTCTAGGAATTTTTTTCTATACAAAGTCAATACTCTTTAGAAAAATATATCTCAAGAAAAATAACTTTGAATTCATCCTAATCAATAGAATCAATATCTTCATTATCCCTAATATCTTTATCCATCGACAACCAATGATCAGATTCACCTTCAAAATTGAAAACAAAAAGAATAATCCTCTGATTTTTTGAACCCCCCATGCCATCAAAAAATATTTTCTAATGCATGAATACACCCTTCAATTAGCACAAGTTTAGATGCTTCTCTGAATTATGGAGGATGTTGCCTCATGAAGTTCTCCACTACTAACATGTTCCTTTATGGTTTATCTGGATGATCCCATACATGGATATTACCACCATTTATAGCCTGAGTAAACAATTCCATCACTAAAAAAACATTTCAATTCCAATTCCAACCATCTTTTGTTGCTAATTTCGAAGGTCTTTTTCCTCTTGATGTCTTCCCATCCTAACTTCTCTATTTTCTCTAAGAAAAAACATTCTAAACAGAAATATCTTAGACAAAGAAACATGGAAATCTTCAAATTCTATATCATTTCAATTTTACCATAAAGTAAAAAACATTTATGGATACTCTATTAAAAATATCTTAACCCTAATGTTGTCTAAATTGACATATGGTACCAATTATTAGGTCACATCCTTAAACATTGCATAATCTTGATTTAAGTCACAAATTCACATTGAGGATCTTTTTAGGTTTAGAGAATTAGAGAATTAGGCCATCATTAATACATATCATCACATAATCATAAAATAAGATACTACCAAAAATAGTATCCATTTTCATCCACCAAAGAAAAAAAATTTAAAAAAACTAAAACATGATTTCATTTTCTTGATAAAAATCTTCATGACTTCTTAATTTCTCTTACTCATCCTTATACCATATGAAAAAATTTTAAAAACATGGGATGAGGACAATAACTTCGATAAGAAATATAACATAATTAAATAAAATGTTAGTCAATGAATATTTATAAACCCATTAAATCAAAAGGATCCGGAAACACATCATAGAAATCCTAAATCATAAAGATAAATTATGGAATCCATGTCATACTTACATTGTAGCTTTCATAGCTACAACTAGAATAACTTTTATGGTTACGATTGAAATACCCATAATAGTATATTCCTTAAATCTCTTTAGAGAAACCTTATTGTTTAACTCCTTCTCATTACCCAATGAATTTGAGAGATATCATGAACTCTCCCACCCTCAGTTTATCATGGAACGACACGTATACATAAGTAACACCCAATAATTATAAAGTAATCATAACACATAGAACATTCATAAAGGAAAAAGAAAATTTCCACATTGCAATAATATGACATCATTTAAAGATATTGATATAATAAATCAATTATCAAAACCATTTTAAATGAAAAAATAACTAAAAAATAAAAATGGTATTTACTTTTCTTTTAAAAATATTACATCTTATAGAGGAATCGAAACACCAAATAAAGGTCACAGCGGCAGGAAGGTCGTTCTCACCGCATATGTTAAAAAAGTTCCTTTTGTCATTTAGTAAAACACTTAATATAAAAAAGATTCCATTTGTAAACTATTGAATAAAAATAAAATTCAAATGGGTTGAATATACACTGTATAAAATAAGGTTGTGTATAAATCAAAATTGGCCTCAATTAAAGGAGATTGAGACAATGTCTCATACCCTGAGTCCAACTTGTCTTGTTCGTTATTTATCATCATGAATGATAAAATTAGGTTAATTTATACTTTCTTTAAAACCTTTTTCATGTATATTATTCCCTTTATATCACTTATGAAGATGTTATAATAATTAGTTAATTATTTGAGTTTGTGTTGGACATTTTGTCGATAATCAGTTATTGAGTCGAAAATGAACATGGTATGATTTCACTAGTCCATGTGGTCATAATTCCATCATATACAGAATGGTATTAATTACATAGTAATCATATTTATACAATAATCATAATTTTGAAATTAAAGTACTAATTATGGTTATGAAAAACTGAATGAAGTTATAAGCATGGAGACGGTAGGTTGTACGTATGCATAAGTAACATTTCCATTTTTCATTGATAATTTTGGAAATAAGGTAATTATAATTTTATATTTTCATAATGATAATTATATTATTAACATCATAATAATAATTTGCATATACTTATATATATCATACAATTTATATAATGAATAAAGATAAGTCACACCGCTTCATGAATGTGATAGTTCACACATATGCACGAACGACGTTATCATTTTTATGCACAAGAAAGTAAGAATATAATTGATATATTATTATCTTATAATAATGAATATTCCATGAATATAAAATATGAAGATTAATTACATCATTATAACCGAACTTGATAGACATTAATGGAAAAAAGAACTAAATCGGTTCGTGGATGTGATAATTCACACGTACGCATGAACAGTTAATTCCTTTACCATTTGATGGAAGTATAGATGGATTTTGGGGATTATGTTAACATAATAACATATTAGTATATTTATTATACTATATTTATTATCTCATCATGGTTGGAGGAGATTTTAAGGAATTGGTAGAAGAAACAATATAGAAACACTTAAAGAAAATGATTCCTCTTCTTCAGTTGATCTCCTTGAAAGAACACCTTAACACCTATAAAAAATGTGTTCTATCAAAAATAAGGCTTAAAGAATGTGGTTTGGGATTATAGTAAAAATTTTGTATAGATGTTGATGGAACTAAAAGGCATTAGAAGTTTTAGTATTAGAGAAGAGAGGGTACCTTTTTATAGGAGAGGGGAGGGTCACCCTTTGAAAATCTTGAAGTATTTAATTAATATAAATTAATTTTTTAATAAAAATTGATCCAAGATGAGATATTAACAATATAAGATAATATTATATTTAATTACTCTCATAAAATAATTTTTGTACATGTATTGATTTTATTTTGAACCTTTTATTTTTGGTTTACACTTAATTATTCTCTTTTAATTTTAATTGTAGTAACAACATTTTAATTATTCAGAGACTCTAATTTTACTTATATTAGATCAATTTCTCATAAATGGACACCTAATAAACTTATAAAAATTATAATAATAAATTTTAAATTTAAAAATATTTTAGGTTCTTTAAATTGTTTAATAATTTACTATTGTTATAAAATCTCAATTTTGTCAATTTTGACACTATTCACTTTATTGAATTTAAATAAAATATAAAAGGAGATATAACTTCAAAAATATAATTAAATAGGATTATAACATTCCACATTAAACTATAAATTTTTTTATGACATAGATTTTGTAAAATATTATTTATTTTAATATTTATAATATCATTTATTATATTCCTTCATCAATAAAGAAATCATTGCATCATCATTGTGTCATAATTAAATTTGATTATATAATGTCTAAATATTATTAATAAAAAACCATTATGTAGGAAGTAATTTTTTCTTTATAAATAATATTTACAGTATAAGATATCATTTATATAAAACCATATTAAATTTTTTTTGTAAGAAGACACATGTTTACAACATATTAACCTTTATTTTAAATTAAACATTTTAAGTGTCATAATCAAACCAAAGTGGATTCAAGGGGTCCTAAAATAGACCCAAGAATGATCATGGTCAGTAATACCTCATCAAATATGATTTTGACAAGTGTTAAGGTAGTTTTATAATATTGTAAAATTATTTTTACCCTTATTTACCCGATTTACCCATTAACTGTGTAACGCCCCGACCCCAGCTACCCAGAGTCGGTGCATTACTTCGTAACATTGGCATGATCACAAAAGATCAAGTCTCGAAAGACCAATTAGTTTAGTAGCCTTGGAAACACTAGATACATTCATAAGTCTTTCATTACATCAAAAAGTAGAAAAACTACAATAACATGGTCTTCATAGTCCACACTCATATCCTCACTGACTATTCTTGCAAGTCAGTCATAATACACTTCTTCAAATCCTGGAAAATATTAAAACATTGAAAGGGGTGAGCTCAGATGCTCAGTAAGGATAAAAATATTGCGGAAGCTTTTATAAGAAAACATAAGCATTTAAGGCAATGTATAGCTAAAACAAAAGCCTTATTGAACTTGAACTTCAGCATAATATGGCAAAAGTAAAATAAAATAATACCATTACTTACTCACATGGATATTCTACTAGACGAATAATCACATGAAATATCAATAACCACTTCCATAATGAGGGAATGTATAATGCCAGACATTCTGTAACATTTTTTCAAGGCCTCGGCCAAGACGTCTAAAATGATTAAGGCCTCGGCCAAAACCATAAATCAAATTGGGAAAGGGCCTCGGCCAATTCCACGTCTAGTTGTCTCATGAGACCTACCGATTCATCGAGGAGCTACAGCGGGCTCCACCCGTCACATATTAAGTCTAATACATTCCTCATATGAATAGGCTTAAACATAACATAAATATTCGTATTAAAACTAGCATACGGAATGTCAACAATTTCTCCATAAACTATGGATGGTATAAAAATAACACATCCACTGTCAAATATTTCACAAAATGTTAAATGGAAGTTTTTTATCGTAAATCAACTTCAATTAAACTTAAAACCCATGAAAGGATGTTGACATGGATGAAATCAAATCTATTTGAGAGTAATATCTCTCCTTTTTGAAATCATTTAAAAGTCCCATAATTATAAAATAATACATTTACTTTGAAGATATTCTTATAAGCTTGTTAGGGAAGCTTCGACGAAGTTATAATGGCGGAAAATAGCCGCACCCGCCGTATAAGTTAAAAAAAACATTCTTACCTTAAATTTGTCAAAGAGGTCAAAAAGTAAATTGTTTGGAAAACAACGGTAAGATTCCTTTCAAAAATTTATAAGGGTATAAATGACTTTAACACATTTTCCATTTAATAGTAAAAATGTTTTGAAAGAAATTTTTAAGAAACATGGATGTGGATGATAATGAGGTCACAGTAGATAATTATGTATAAACAACCTTGGATAATGAAGAGGTTGTGAAGTAAACCCTTACCTTGTACTTTTCCTTGGTTGGGGTAGGTTAACCTCCTGTATAATGGTGAAATAATTTTTATTAAATTATACAATAATCATATACATTCATATTATATCATATATGATCTTTTAACATTTCTTTGTTAACAATATCTTAGATTTATCGTTGTTTCGGGTGTTAACTTACTCGTTTTCTTTTATATGTTTTGTTTACGTAAGTCGTGTTTCTCATGGATAATTTGTATATTATTCATATCCAGAATGATATCATGTCCTTAAACATTATTTTTAAATCATCAAATGATAATTATACTTGAATGGATACGACGGAGAATGAATCTCATCGCGTTCGTGGAGACGGTAGTCCGTACGTACGCACGAGCGACAATATCATTATTTTGATATTAAAATAATATATAATTGGATAGTATATCATATATACAGAATAATTATCATGTTATATTTATTATTTACATGAATTACATATCATTATTATACCCATCTAAATAATAATATATTGAATAACAATTACACCACGACGTGGAGACGGTAAGCCGTACGTACGCACGTATGGTGACATGTCATTCAAATGATGGGTAGAATACTGAATATGGTTGTTCCATATTTATAATAACATCACAGTATATAGAAGATACTGGAGTTATAATTTTAGAATTGAAATAATAAACAAAGAGGGAGTGGAAGAAGAAAGAAACTTGAAAGAGGGTGATGAAAAAGTTACCTCTTCTTCGGATTCTTCCTTTTTATTTGATCAAAAGTACTCCTTAGGATGGCTTTCTGACTAAATTAAAGCTTCTAGGATGAAGGGAGAGAAGATGGGAGAGTATTTGGGCAGAGGTTTGCCGAACCAAAAGGCTTGGAAGTGTGAATAAGGTGGTAGAGGTGGGGGCCTTTTATAAGAGGAGAGGAGGGGCTCTTTTGGAAAGATTGAAATGTTACATTATTATACAATGATTTTCGGATTCTAAAGGTCCCACACTTATATAATTCGTGTCTAAGGTGATAAGGGTTCGAAATCTCCTCATACAATAGGCTTTTGACAAGTGTAATCCTTGTATTTTGCATTATCTTCTCATTTTATTTAAATCGTTAAATAATGAGGTCATCGCTGCATCATAATGATGTCATAAATAATTTAATTTATTTAATGTCTAAAAATTATAAAAAAAATACTATGATGTAGGAAATCTTTTTATATTTCTAATGAATATTTATAGTCAAAATTTGGATCTTTGTAACCCCACTTAAAAACTATTTTAGTAAAACAACTCATGTTTGTGTCAATTTAATTTTAACATTAAATAAATATATATCAATGTCATTTTCCAACTAAAGTGGCTCCATGGGGTCCCCAAGTTGACCCATGGGTTGTCTTGGTCGTCCATGACTCATCCAATAGGAGTAGGACAAGTGTCAAGCTCATCTCATATTATTAAAACATCATTTTTACCTTAAACTACACTAATTACCTCTAATCGTGATTAAGAACTTATTAGTTACTATTCACCAAAAATTATTTTAATCTCATTGAACCACATTTTACTTCTTAATGACAACCATGTATGTCGGATTTTTGAAAATCAAATCACAGAAGTGGTAATATTTCATTTTAACGAAAAATCAGTTTTTAACAACCACTTAGTGGTTTCACTATTCATCAAAAATTGAAGTTTTTCAGAATAAGGCCAAAATTTCACCCTAAGCTATAATTGATATTCCGAATTCAAAAATGATGTCTATTTTAAAAAATTCCAAATATATAAGTTGTATTAATTAATTTTATAATTAATTCCCGCTGTTACAACAAATAGCATGTTTTTTAGAAACAATTTATATCAAAAGATTGGCAATTGTTTATGTCCAATTTCAATGTTAAATTAATTCTAATGACCACCATTGGATAAAATGGTAAAAATATATTCTAATTATACTTTAAAACCACTAAATATTATAATTTATCACTATAAATTATTTTTATTAAAAAATTTGTTTTTAAGTATTTTTCACTATTCATAAAAATTTAGAAGTTCTCAAAAAAATACCAAAATTTCAACATAGGATAATATCAATATTCCGAATCCAAAAATGAAGTCTATTTTGATAAATAAAATTTATAAAATTTCAAAAAGTAGGTATTACTATTCATAACGGCTAGTTTAATTAGTTGTGGTGTGTGTTAGAGCTCGAGGTTGCGTACAACACACGCTATTGCATTATTCGAAGGGAAACGTACAGTGGAAGCTTGGGGTGTTACATTCTCCCCTCCTTCAAATAATTACGTCCTTGAAATTTCTAGGGTATTACTGCATAAAAAGACTCGGGTGGTTTTTCATCATAAATTCCTCAAGTTCCCACGTTTCCTCTTCCATTTTATGATTTCTCCACAAAACCTTCACCAGACGAGTCGTCCGGTTTCTCAGCACCTGCTCCCTCACATCAAGAATCCTGACGGGGTCTTCACGATAGGAAAGATCGGGTTCCAGTTCTAATTCCTCATAGGTGAGTACATGGGTTGGGTCAGGCATGTATTTCCTCAACAGAGATACGTGGAACACATCGTGAACTTTGGAGAGACTTGGCGGCATTGCCAATCGGTAAGCTACAGCCCCAATTCGTTCTAGAATTTCGAAAGGTCCGATGTACCTGGGACTCAATTTACCTTTCTTACCAAAACGTATTACTCCCTTCCATGGATATACCTTCAGGAAAACATGATCACCGACTTGAAATTCCAAATCCTTCCTTCGATTATCGGCATAGCTCTTCTGCCTACTTTGAGCTGCTTTGATGTGATTTTGGATTACTTTCACCTTTTCCACCGTTTCCTCCACCAGTTCTGGGCCTACAAGTTTTATTTCACCAACGTCATCCCAACAGGTTGGTGTACGACATCTCTTTCCATATAACGCTTCATATGGTGCCATCTGAATACTCGAATGGAAGCTATTGTTATAGGAAAATTCTACCAGTGGTAAATATTGATCCCACATACCCTGAAAGTCAAGAGAGCATGATCTCAACATGTCTTCTAAGGTTTGAATAGTCCGTTCTGATTGTCCATCTGTTTGAGGGTGATAGGCAGTGCTCAAACGAAGTTCAGTATCCAAGGCCTTTTGAAGACTTTTCCAGAATCTTGAATTAAAACGAGGATCACGATCAGAAACAATCGATAGGGGTACTCCATGAAGTCTTACAACTTCATTAATATATAGTCTTGCTAGACGTTCAAGTGGTAGATCCTCCCGTATAGCCAGAAAATGTGCTGACTTAGTAAGTCGATCAACAATGACCCATATTGCATCATTCCTTCTAGGAGTCTTTGGTAGTCCCATGACAAAGTCCATTGTAATATTATCCCATTTCCACTCAGGTATGGGAAGAGGTTGCAATACTCCACCAGGATGTTGCCTTCCAGCTTTCACTTGATGACAAACCATACACCTCGACAAAAAATCAGCAATCTCCCTCTTCATATTGTCCCACCAAAAATGTTCCTTCAAATCTCTATACATTTTGGTGCTCCCAGGGTGTATAGAGAAGTTGTAACTATGAGCATCATCCAGCAATTCCCTTTTTAGATCAGGTATATCGGGAACACAAAGTCTCTTCCCGAATTTCAAAATTCCATCCTTATACACAAAGTCCCTCAATATTCCATCATTCACACCTTTAATCTTCTTCTGAAATTCTTTATCATTGGTCTGAGAACTCTTAATCCTTTCTAGTAATGATGGTTTGGCAACCATTTGAAAAATAATTGATGTTTCACCTTCCCTAGTTATTCCCATGTCCATCTTCACTAGATCCAAGAAAATTGGATCCCTTTCAATTCTCATCACATTCAAAACTCCATGGTCTTTTCTACTCAAAGCATCTGCCACCTTGTTTGCCTTCCCCGGGTGGTAATGTATCGTGCAATCATAATCCTTGAGTAGTTCAAGCCATCTCCTTTGCCTCATGTTGAGTTCTTTTTGTGTGAAAATATACTTCAAACTCTTGTGATCAGTATAAATCTCACATTTTTCACCATAGAGGTAATGTCTCCATATCTTTAAAGCAAAGATCACAGCTGCTAACTCAAGATCATGAGTAGGATAGTTTTTCTCATGAATTTTTAGCTGTCGTGATGCATAGGCAATGACCTTATCATTCTGCATAAGGACACAACCGAGTCCTTTCTTCGATGCATCACTATAAATAACAAACCCATCATTCCCCGATGGTAGAGTCAATACAGGGGCATTGACTAATCTTCTCTTTAGTTCTTCAAAACATTCTTCACACTCTTTTGTCCAGACAAATTTAATCCCTTTACGTGTGAGCTTTGTCAATGGGTTAGCCAATCTGGCAAAATTCTGGACGAAACGTCGATAATAACCTACTAAACCAATAAAACTGCGTACCTCAGTTATACTTGTCGGTGCTGGCCATTCTTGGATTGCCTTGGTTTTAGAAGGATCAATGGAAATTCCATCCTTAGAGACAATATGGCCAAGAAAAGAAATCTCATGAAGCCATAATTCACACTTGCTAAATTTCCCATATAATTCATGTCTTCTAAGAGTCTTCAGAATAATGCGTAAGTGATTTTCATGATCTTCGTGGCTTTTGGAGTATACCAAGATATCATCAATAAATACCACTACAAAGTCATCAAGATATTCCTTGAAAACTCTATTCATTAGATCCATGAAAACAGAGGGTGCATTAGTCAATCCAAAAGGCATTACTGTAAACTCGTAATGCCCGTACCTTGTTCGAAATGCTGTCTTTGGAACGTCTTCCTTCTTCACACACAACTGATGGTATCCAGACCAAAGGTCAATATTTGAAAAGTATTGAGCTCCATGCAGTTGGTCAAACAAATCATCAATGCGAGGTAGGGGATACTTATTCTTTATTGTTATAGAATTGATCTCCCTATAATCAATGCACAACCTCATAGATCCATCTTTCTTCTTAACAAAAAGAGCAGGGGATCCCCAAGGAGAAACACTAGGGCGAATAAATCCCTTATTACTAAATTCCTCTAGTTGTTTCTTTAGTTAAACTAATTCCACAGTGGCCATTCTATAAGGGGTCTTCGATATGGGCCTTGATCCAGGAATTAAATCAATGGAAAACTCAACTTCTCGTTCTGGAGGATGTCCAGGTAAATCTTCCGGAAACACATCAACATATTCTCTCACAATAGGTACATCCTCTATTTGAATATTCCTTTCCTCACCCTCAGTAATTTCCTTCTCTTCCTCCCCAATAATTGAATTTAGTTGAGCTACTGGGGGTGGATCTAGATAAGAATTATGTGGCGACGATTCGTCTCTAAAGATAAGGTGTTCCTTATCATCATCATCAAGAATCGTAACCTCTTTCCTCTTACAATAAATTTTTGCATCATGGTCCGAAAGCCAATCCATACCGAGGATTATATCAAATTCAATCATGGGTATGACGATGAGATCAGCAGGTAAAGAACATTTAGGTGCTCTAATGGGAACTAATCGACAAAACTTTGTTGCAACAATACTTCCCTTAGGGGTTTTGACCGACAACTCCCTTGTTAAATCAAATTGGAAATATCTAATTTTCTTAGCAAACTGGGAAGATATGAAACAATGCGATGATCCAGAATCAAATAATGCATTTGCTAAACTTGAGGAAACCATTAAATTACCTGCCACCACGTCTTTCGGAGCTTCCACCTCAGCAGTAGTGATAGCATAAGCCTGGCCTTGATCCCTTGGCCTCTTCTGAGGTAAGTTCCCCTGACGCTTAGGACATTCATTTGCATAATGTCCCTTCTCTCTACAATTATAACATTCCACGTTGACAGCCGCTTTCTTTCCCTTGCATTCATGAGCTTGGTGGCCTTTTTCACCACACTTGTAACATACTCCTTTTCCTTATAGACAGGCACCAGGGTGCTTCCTACCACAATTATCACAGGGTGGAAATTCATTTCTACCCTTCTTCCCTGTTTCCTTATTTCCTTTCCCAGAGTTTTCAGCAGATCTCTTCTTATCATGCTTTGATTTAAAGTCATAAGACTTAGAGAATTCCTTTTCCGTCTTGATAGCGCACGAGACGATACCTTCGTATGAAGAGAAGGTTTGTGATACTAAATCTCGACGGAGAAATGGTTTCAACCCATCAAAGAAACGATCAGTCTTACTTCTTGGGTTACGTATGTAATCTGCAGCATACCTTGCTAACCTTGTAAAGTTAGCCTCATACTTTGCGACATTCTCATCCTCCTTCTGCCTCAGACTCGGAAATTGTCTTTCCATATCCGCTCGATGGTCTCGAGGAAAGTATTTTTCTAAGAACAGCTCTTTGAACTCCTGCCATTCCATGTTTGTTAATTCATCATCTTCCTTTGTGTTTTGAATTAGTGACCACCATTGATCGGCATCTCCAGTGAGGCGGTAAACTTCCATGACAACATTCTCCCTTTCACTACTCCCCAAGGCATGGAATATTTTCTCTAAGGAATTTATCCATTGCTCAGCTACTATAGGATTTGTACTCCCATTGAAGGTTGGTGGTTGTTGCCTCATGAAACGATCTATCATTGATCCTCCACGTTGCGGATCAGGGTGTTCCATACGAGTAAGGTTGTTATTCATAACCTGTGTGAGTTGTCCCAGTACAGTGAGAAGCTGATCAGCACCAGTTGTATCACTAGCTCCACCATAATTATCTTGAGCAGGAGGGCAATCCCTACACGGAGTGCGTGCATTGATACGGTTTCCATTCCTTCCACTAGGCGCCATTTCTAAATAATGGCATAAACTAGATTAGTTCATGAATCAAAATACATAATTCCATACTTGTAAAACACTTAACAAAAATTGAACTAATTATGGATATAATCCATAATTATAAAAATGTTTTCTTTGAGGAAGTATATACTCATAACCCTTCATAGTGGTTTGTAAAGAAAATGGGAATTATCCAAATCATATCCCCCGGGAGTGTCGTAACCAAGAGTGCAGCAAGGCTCGTTGTCGTGCACCAGTTCCCGTTCGAGTCTAGCTCAAAGTGGTGTTTTCGGGTTTTACCCCTAGGTACATCTGTGCCAGAGCCGCCTCTACCTGCTCGTATCCAGACAGGGATGTATTTCTCGGAAAACTCACAACATCTCTACAATACCAAAATTCTAGGAATTTCTTCTATACTAATCCTCAAGGTCTATCTTCGGGATATGTGCTCTAATCAGAGTTTATCTAAATCTAGCTTCCAAGGTTAGTACTAAACTGCCTCTGATACCAACTATAACGCCCCGACCCCAGCTACCCAGAGTCGGTGCATTACTTCGTAACATTGGAAAGATCACAAAAGATCAAGTCTCGAAAGACCGATTAGTTTAGTAGCCTTGGAAACACTAGATACATTCATAAGTCTTTCATTACATCAAAAAGTAGAAAAACTACAATAACATGGTCTTCATAGTCCACACTCATATCCTCACTGACTATTCTTGCAAGTTAGTCATAATACACTTCTTCACATCCTGGAAAATATTAAAACATTGAAAGGGGTGAGCTCAGATGCTCAGTAAGGATAACAATATTGCGGAAGCTTTTATAAGAAAACATAAGCATTTAAGGCAATTTCAAACTAAAACAAAATCCTTATTGAACTTGAACTTCAGCATAATATGGAAAAAGTAAAATAAAATAATGCCATTACTTACTCACATGGATATTCTACTAGACGAATAATCACTTGAAATATCAATAACCACTTCCATAATGAGGGAATGTATAATGCCAGACATTCTGAAAAATTTTGTCAAGGCCTCGGCCAAGACGTCTAAAATGATTAAGGCCTCGGCCAAAACCATAAATCAAATTGGGAAAGGGCCTCGGCCAATTCCATGTCTAGTTTTCTCATGAGACCTACCGATTCATCGAGGAGCTATAGCGGGCTCCACCCGTCACATATTAAGTCCAATACATTCCTCATATGAATAGGCTTAAACATAACATAAATATTCGTATTAAAACTAGTATACGAAATGTCAACAATTTCTCCATAAACTATGGATGGTATAAAAATAACACATCCACTGTCAAATATTTCACAAAATGTTCAATGGAAGTTTTGTATCGTAAATCAACTTCAATTAAACATAAAACCCATCAAAGGATGTTGACATGGATGAAATCAAAGCTATTTGAGAGTAATATCTCTCCTTTTTTGAAATCATTTAAAAGTCCCATAATTATAAAATAATACATTTAATTTGAATATATTCTTATAATCTTGTTAGGGAAGCTTCGACGAAGTTATAATGGCGGAAAATAGCCGCACCCGCCGTATAAGTTAAAAAAACATTCTTACCTTAAATTTGTCAAAGAGGTCAAAAAGTACATTGTTTGGAAAACAACGGTAAGATTCCTTTCAAAAATGTATAAGGGTATAAATGAATTTAACACATTTTTTATTTAATAGTAAAAATGTTTTGAAAGACATTTTTAAGAAACATGGATGTGGATGATAACGAGGTCCCAGTAGATAATTATGTATAAACAACCTTGGATAATGAAGAGGTTGTGAAGTAAACCCTTACCTTGTACTTTTCCTTGGTTGGGGTAGGTTAACCTCTTGTATAATGGTGAAATAATTGTTATTAAATTATACAAGAATCATATACATTCATATGATATCATATATGATCTTTTAACATTGCTTTGTTAACAATATCTTAGATTTATCGTTGTTTTGGGTGTTAACTTACTCGTTTTCTTTTATATGTTTTGTTTACGTAAGTAGTGTTTTTCATGGATAGGTTGTATCTTATTCATATCCAGAATGATATCATGTCCTTAAACATTATTTTTAAATCATCAAATGATAATTATACTTGAATGGATACGACGGAGAATGAATCTCATCGCGTTCGTGGAGACGGTAGTCCGTACGTACGCACGAGCGACAATATCATTATTTTGATATTAAAATAATATATAATTGGATAGTATATCATATATACAGAATAATTATCATGTTATATTTATTATTTACATGAATTACATATCATTATTATACCCATCTAAATAATAATATATTGAATAACAATTACACCACGACGTGGAGACGGTAAGCCGTACGTACGCACGTATGGTGACATGTCATTCAAATGATGGGTAGAATACTGAATATGGTTGTTCCATATTTATAATAACATCACAGTATATAGAAGATACTGGAGTTATAATTTTAGAATTGAAATAATAAACAAAGAGGGAGTGGAAGAAGAAAGAAACTTGAAAGAGGGTGATGAAAAAGTTACCTCTTCTTCGGATTCTTCCTTTTGATTTGATCAAAAGGACTCCTTAGGATGGCTTTCTGACTAAAGTAAAGCTTCTAGGATGAAGGGAGAGAATATGGGAGAGTATTTGGGCAGAGGTTGTCCGAACCAAAAGGCTTGGAAGTGTGAATAAGGTGGTAGAGGTGGGGGCCTTTTATAAGAGGAGAGGAGGGGCTCTTTTGGAAAGATTGAAATGTTACATTATTATACAATTATTTTCGGATTATAAAGGTCCCACACTTATATAATTCGTGGATAAGGTGATAAGGGTTCTAAATCTCCTCATCCAATAGGCTTTGGACAAGTTTAATCCTTGGATTTTGCATTATCTTCTCATTTTATTTAAATCGTTAAATAATGAGGTCATCGCTGCATCATAATGATGTCATAAATAATTTAATTTATTTAATGTCTAAAAATTATAAAAAAAATACTATGATGTAGGAAATCGTTTTATCTTTCTAATTAATATTTATAGTCAAAATTTGGATTTTTGTAACCCCACTTAAAAACTGTTTTAGTAAAACAACTCATGTTTGTGTCAATTTAATTTTAACATTAAATAAATATATATCAATGTCATTTTCCAACTAAAGTGGATCCATGGGGTCCCCAAGTTGACCCATGGGTTGTCTTGGTAGGCCATGACTCATCCAATAGGAGTAGCACAAGTGTCAAGCTCATCTCATATTATTAAAACATCATTTTTACCTTAAACTACACTAATTACCTCTAATCGCGATTAAGAACTTAAAAGTTACTATTCACCAAAAATTATTTTAATATCATTGAACCACATTTTACTTCTTAATGACAACCATGTATGTCGGATTTTTGAAAATCAAATCACAGAAGTGGTAATATTTCATTTTAACGAAAAATCAGTTTTTAACAACCACTTAGTGGTTTCACTATTCATCAAAAATTGAAGTTTTTCAGAATAAGGCCAAAATTTCACCCTAAGCTATAATTGATATTCCGAATTCAAAAATGATGTCTATTTTACAAAATTCCAAACATATATGTTTTATTAATTAATTTTATAATTAATTCCCGCTGTTACAACAAATAGCGTGTTTTTAAGAAACAATTTATATCAAAAGATTGGCAATTGTTTATGTCCAATTTCAATGTTAAATTAATTCTAATGACCACCATTGGATAAAATGGTAAAAATATATTCTAATTATACTTTAAAACCACTAAATATTATAATTTATCACTATAAATTATTTTGATTAAAAAAGTTGTTTTTAAGTATTTTTCACTATTCATAAAAATTTAGAAGTTCTCAAAAAAATACCAAAATTTCAACATAGGCTAATATCAATATTCCGAATCCAAAAATGAAGTCCATTTTGATAAATAAAATTTATAAAATTTCAAAAATTATGTATTACTATTCACAACGGCTAGTTTAATTAGTTGTGGTGTGTGTTAGAGCTCGAGGTTGCGTACAACACACACTATTGCATTATTCGAAGGAAAACGTACAGTGGAAGCTTGGGGTGTTACAAACTGTGGTAAAATAAAAATAATTACTGAAGTTACTATTCATAATGTCCAAAAATAAAAGTGAAATATTTACATAATTTATACCTTATAATTAAAAATATGGATTTTTTTTTAAAATTCAAAACACATAATTTTCAGTCATTAAATTAAAATTAATTCTCATTGTCAAAACGAGAAAACATGTTTTTAAAAGGAAATATTCATCAAAAGATTGGCCTGAGTGTATATCTAATTTCAACTTGCAATTACCTCCAATTAAAAAAATTGTATTAAATGATAAAAACCTAAAAAAATTAAAATTTAAAACATATTCAAATTATAATCTACCAATACAAATAAATGAGACTAAACCCATTTTTAATTAAAATGGGGTATTTTTAATTATTCATTAAAAATTAATTTTATCAAAAAAATACCAAAATTTCAACCAATGTAAATTTTGATGTCCCGCATCAAAATAGGAAGCTTATATTTCCATATTGAACTTATAAAAGTTATAAAAAAATATTTAAAAATGATTCTCCATCAAAAAACAATAAAACTACCTTTTAAACAAATAATAGATTATTATGCTTAAAATTGGTTTTACTCACGTTTAAATATTACAAACATTATTAGAAGAAAGTAAAAACATTTTATAAACATGTTTAGACATAATATATTTAGTTATTTCCATTCCCAGCAACACAATAGTTATGAGATAACTACCATTTAAAATAATAAGGTATTATTGTTTTCTATAACTCGGCCTTGTTTCCGATGTAGGATTTAGGAGAAACCCTTTTTTGTGTGTCGAGTATGATATCAAAGATAGAATATGTCATTAATCATCCCTCGGGGCCTGTTCCATGACTACTCCAAGACAACCTTCCATAGGCCAGGGGCTAGCAACTAGCACCATAAAGGTATATCCCTAAAACCGGGAAGACGTTTTCTTTTTAAAGTGCAAACTCACAAAACCAATCACATAGAAAGATACGAGGACAAATAAAATGTATAGTAAAAAGTGTGTGTACAGTAAGTAAAGGGTCTTGAATACAAGCCCAACTAGAAAGTATAAGTAAAACTAAAAACAGCTCCTGTGAACACCTGCCAAGGACCCTACCTGAAGGGTAGGTACAGGTCTCGAACAGTCGTCTCTGCAGTACGCTTCGTCTAAGGTCCACCCCTGAGCAACCTCCAGTCATAGTACCCTCTTCCTCGATCAAAACTCTCTGTCTTCTACACAAGTCACAATAATGTGCAGACATAGCCCGTGCAGGGGTGAGTATAATGATACTCAGTAGGGACCCCGAAACCACCTAAGGTCTCGCAAAATCCACCAAGGATAAACCAAAAAGCAAAACTGTAATCAAAAAGCATGAAACAGCAGTCAACCCTACTTAGTTATATTCTCATATATATACCTATCTTATCAAGTATTCCCATCTCATTCATGAGGAAACACAAGATCCAACTCTTTGGCCAAAATTTCAACTGTTCCATGAAGGGAAGAATACCACGAAGGTAACACCACAAAGGTAAGTACCCTAAAGGTAACAACACACATAAGAATACCACATAGGTATCACTATGAAGGTAATTACCAAAAAGTTAACGCCACACAAAAGATTACCACAAAGTTATCACCACACAGAAGAATATCACAAAAGTAATGACTCAAATCCCACTAGGTATAACATAGCTACAGTAGTAATAATGATTAGATGTAACTACTGAATCATATTACTCTGTTGGGAGGAAGACCCACATAGGATCCTAAATCATTAGACCCATATAGAATCCTAGTACCACAGACCCACGTAAGATCCTAGAGTGGATCCATGTGGGATCTTAGAACACAGACCCATGTAGGATCCCAAAGCACATACCCACATAGGATCCCAAGGCACAAACCCACATAGGACCCCTTTCTCATGTTACAGCCAGCCACAGGGTTCCCGCACTAAGCTCGCTTGAATTCATAAGGGTCCACACCTCAAGCCATAGTTTGATACTATAACTTCTATGAAGTCCCCGAAGAATTATCCCAAAGTATTTCCACATAATATGGGTCTCAATGCAATAGAAGTTACGTCAATCGGACATCCAGTCTTTAAGATATTGGCCTTTTAGTCTTGAGGGCCCAATTGGAGTCATTTTTGATCCAACCCGGTTGTAACCCAAAGTTACCCAAAATTCAAGAGGGGTATAACAGAAGGTCTTTCTCAATCCATGTTTTCTGATGCCATAGATGGTTCGTCAAATAAACGCTCGTAGCTCAAGTTATTGTCGAAATACCGGAAAGGGGTCGAAGCTGGTCGGAGTCCGGTCCAACCCGGTCGGACTGACCCAGCCCGACCCTACCTGGGCTAACCCAACACGGATCGGGTCGACCCGCACCAACCTAGGTCTGGCCCTAGATCCAACCCGGCCTATGGAAATCTGACCCAGACCACTGGGTCTGGCCTGGCCCGATGGGCGGCCCACAGGAGGCTCGCGGTAGGCCCGTGGCTGGTGGCCCTGCAGTGGGGTCTTCCCTAGTCGTTGCCCAAGGGGGAGGCACCCCTGGGTACCCCAAACAGCCTAGTCATTCAGGTTGGGTGGCCAACCGGCCGGTGTCACGTGGCGCTGATGTCTGGTACGTGGGACTCAGGGTCCCGGTCGGGTCCTTGGCTGGCCAGAAGTCCATCCCTCCTCCGTGGTGCGGTTGCACGCTGCGCCTCCACCAGCGGCCGGTAGCAAGCCCCCCCCCCCCCCCTTGTCATCACGACCTCATGATGCAACCCCTACAAGCCCAGCAGCAAAGACACACGCCATGTCCCCCTTCACGCGGCCGGCCTTGAGCCGGCTGCCTCCCTTTCTCTACCAAGGCCAATGGCCCGCGGCCCTCATCTAACAGCGTGGTCGCGCTGCCACCGTCTTCTTGTTTGGCCAAAGTGCCGGCCACCGCTCCTGATCCCTACCAACACTGGTCATCAATGAAGTTCCTCAGGTCACAGGGTGCACCCAGGTGGCTCGATCTTCATTCCAAAGACTCCCACACACATCTCGGCACATCACCATAGATTCAAGACCACCATAGTTGGAATTTGATCAACAAGAAAACAAGCCGTGAAGAACACCAAAATCAACAAATGTTGCATAGTGGTCAGGCCGTGTTCGTTTGGCCTTCACCCTTCGCATTAGAATGGTAGCAAGAGGCATAGTTGTTCTTAAGTCAAGAATAATGATAAGAACAGGGTAAGGGGTATACAAAAACAACAATCCCTACCTCAAAGATTCATTAACATCAGTGAGGTGAGGGAAAAGAAGGACGTCGGTTCATTTTCATTGAAGACGTTCCTCATTGGAGATCATTCGACGAACTTCTTTGTTTGGAGGATATTTCTCCAAGGCTCTCCTTTACCAAAGATTTCCTCCAACCTCAATAAAGGTGAGGAGCCAGCATAAAAAAGTTAAGTAATTAAATTTGGCTCATTATGTTGTGGAAAACCAAGAGTCTCCTCACATTATAGAGGGAAGTTCAAGTTGGGTGGTCCCCACCACCAAAAAAATCAAAATGGTGGTTTCATAAAAATAAAAGTTGTTTTTTTATTTTATTATTTTCTCAACTCTCTCATGAAAATAAAAAAAAAATAACTTCCACCCTCAACCTACTACGGTTGAGGTGATGGTCTCCTTAAGAGAATATTGGCGTTGTAAGTTCAACGTTGTCCTCAGATTTTGTTTCTGAGCACTGGTTCAAAATTTACAAAACGTCGCTTGCGCGTTTACTGAACATACCTAAAAAATGTTCAAAAATTCATTCTGGGCACACTGGGCCTCGGAATCATGCAACTTCAATTTTCACGGACTCATAATATTTCCATATAATTAAAAAAATACATGAAAAAATAAAGGTCTTTACATTCTCCCCACCTCAGGGCTTTGCATCCTCGAAATCCACATCACAAAAACTAAGAAAACAAGTGGGGGTACTGAGCACGAATCTGAGCCTCCCGCTCCCATGTGCCCTCATAGAGGTTCCCATGCTACCAATGTACGTGCACCAAAGGTATTGAGCACCCACAAACGACCCCTCCTATCTATCCTCAATCTCCACTAGAACCTCTGAAAATGTCACCCCATCATCGATGTCCAGCTCGCCCCAGTCAATGATGTGTGAAGGATCGTGTATGTATCTCTTCGGCTATGATATGTGAAAAACATTGTGCACCCGGTGCAACTGAGGTGGAAGTTTCAAGCAGTAAGCCAACTCACAAACTCTACTAAGGACCTGAAAAGGGTCCGATGAACTTTGGAGATAACTTGCCGCCCCGTCCAAATCTCCGCAAACCTCGGGGTGAGACCCGTAGAAAGATGTTGTCACCATCCTTGAACTTTAGAGTTCTTTGTCTCCTATCGGAATAAGAAATATTCATGCCTTGTGTAGTCTTCATAAGCTTCTGGATGATCGGCACATTCCCCATGGAAGCTCGTACCATCTCTGGTCTCACAAGTTTTGAATCCCCTGCGTCAGTCCATCACAAAGGTGATCTGCAAGGTCGGCCATATAGAGCCTTGAATGGTTCCATCCCAATGGTGTATTGATATTTGTTGTTGTATGAAAACTCCATAATGGTCAATTGATCCTTCTAGATATGACCAAAATTGAGGACACAAGCATGCAGCAAGTCCTTGAGGGTCTGAATGGTCCTCTAAATCTGGCCATCCGTCTGAGGATGGAAGGTAGTGCTCAAACAAAGCTGTATCCTGAAAGCCTCCTTCAACCCCTTCCATAGACTGGAATTGAAACATGCATCGTGATCAGAGACAATCATCGAGGTTACTCCATGTATCTGCACAATCTCTTTCACATAAAGGTGTCACATGCTCTCTACTGAACCCTACTCTCTGATCGGTAGGAAGTGCGCTGATTTGGTGAGTCGGACGATGATCACCTAGATAGAATCCTGAACCTTGGATGTTTGTGGAATTCATATCATGAATTCCATGTATATTACATCCCACTTCCATTCAGGGACCTTTAAATGTTGAACTAAGCCTGCTGGTAACTTATGCTCTGCCTTTACTTGCTGACAAGTGAGGCGCCGAGAGACAAACTATGCTACTGCTTTCTTCACTCGTGGCCACCACTGTTGTCGTCGGAGGTCCTGGTATATCTTTTACACTCCTGGATGTACCAATGAGGGTATGTGTGGAACTATCTCAACACATCCTTCTGAAGTGACACTGGTACCACGGTACGTCCTCTGAAAAGGATGACGTGATCCCCGCCTTCATAAAATCCATCAGTTGACTATCCTGTGGATATCTGAGCCTGTCGAGCCTTGTAGTCAGTGTCCCCATGTTGCACCCCCCTAACTCATTTAAGGAGTGGGGAGTAACTATAAGAAACTGAAGATAAAATGCTCCATCTCAATCCACAAAGGATATCTGTAAAGCGACCAGTTGCTCTGTCGCCTCACCTAGAAACTATATAACAAATCTTCTGCTGAGTGCATGTGCTACAACATTTCTCTTTCTAAGAGTATAAACTATCTCGAAGTCATTTTCCTAGAGGAACTTAATACATTTTCATTGTCTCAATTTCAAGTTCTTCTAGAAAATGATATACCTGAGACTCTGGTAATCAGAGTAAATCGTAAAACGCTCACCCATCAGATAATGTCGCCACATCTTCAAAGAGAAGACCACTGCTTCTAACTCAAGGTTATGGGTAGCATAGTTCTACTCATTCTATCTCAGTTTTCAAGAACCATATGTGATAACTTCTTGCTCTTTCATTAAGACACATCTAAGCCCAGTCCCTGATGTGTTGTAGTTGACTATGTACCCAACACCCTCCTCTGGAAGCCTCAACATGGGGGCATTGGTTAGGCTCTGCCTCAGCTTCTGAAAAATTTGCTAGAATCTCTCCAACCACATGAAGGGTTTCCCATTCTTAGTAAATGTTGTTAAAGGTGCTGAAACTTTGGAGAAATCTGGCACAAATCTCAGGTTGTATCCACCCAGACCCAAGAAACTGCATACTTCCATCACACTCTAGGGTGGCTCCCAAGAAAGTACCGCCTCAATCTTCACCAGATTCACTGCAAATCCATCCTCTGAGATGACAAGTCCCAAAAAGTGAACCTTTCGGATCCAGAATTGGAACTTCGAGATCTTACTATAAAGCTGGTGTTCTTGGATTGTGTCCAAAACTACCTGCAAATGATAGTAGCTGAGTATATCAGAATTTCATCAATGAAGACTACTAAAAAGAGATCAATGTATGGATAAAAGATCATATTCATGAGTCCCATAAACACTTCTGGAGCGTTGTTCATGCCAAATGGCTTGAACAAAAACACATAATGGTCGTACCGACATTTGAAAGTCATCTTCTGCACATCCTTGTCTCGTACTCTGAGTTGGGGATAGCCTGACCACAGGTCTATCTACGAGAACAACTGTGCTCCCTTCAGCTGATCAAATAGGTCGTCAATCCTAAAAAGTGGGTATTTATTCTTTATGGTCACCTATATCTAAAGTTTGGTTACCTTGGCCACAACCACCTTCTCAGCCTGATCATCTAGTTGTACTCTAGCTACTAGCCTAGTGAGGTGCTACTAATTATGATCCTAATCCTGAAGGTGGAGCTAGTATGAATACTCTCCCACTAGGAACTGATAGAAAGGTCTTAAAATCTATGTTTCCTACTACTATACAAACCAATTCCTAATCTCAATACTGAATTTCCCTGGCCTACCCCATCATCTTCCCTCATATTCTACTCAATGATAAGGTCATGATCCACTATTTTAGAAATGGTCGTCAATCGTAAAATGTTCACCTAGGATCAGATAGCATGTACAAGTCCATTCTCAAAATGTCTCATTGTCATCAACTTTTCACCGACAAGTGTCGTTGTGAAGTGTAGAGGCTTTGAAAAAGGATTTAAAAACTCCATCATAGACATAACACTCTACTATAGGTGCACAAACTCTTTATCGTGGCCCTCTCTCAGCATCTATGGAAAGAAATAATCAAAAAAATGTTGTTTGAAAGTCTACCCAGACTATACCCCGATGATGATCTACCTAAGTATTGGAATCCCACCATTGCTTATCCAAATTACACAAAATATAGATTGATAGATTTAACCTCACCTCTAATGAAATATCTACATGTTCAAATATCAATAACAAGGCCTCAATCCATGAATCAACTGTTTGGGGGCCACTATCTGTTGGGAAAAAATCCCAAAAGGTAACATTGCAGCATTTTTGGGTTGATTGTGTTTGTTGACAAAGCAGGTTTCCATAGAGAACTATTGAGTTAAAGAGAAGTTTTTGACAATCCATGTTCACAAAGAACAATGAAAAAGGAAAGGACGATATGGAGGCGGTACAAAAGAGCAGTACAAGGTGGCGTCGTTTTCCAGTGTTTGCCAAATTTTTGGGGTCCAAAATTTGAAGATGGAAGAGCTTTGTGAAAAGGTGATTTCCATGAAGAGCATAATTTAATATGGCAAAGGCATGAATTTCACGAAGATAGGTGGCATTTTTTGGAAATCGCGAAGACCAGAAGAATGAAGGCGGTGATTCTTCGCGATTACGACATGCTTCGCGAACGGTAGAGGTTGAAGTGCTTCGCGGTGGTGAAGGGATTTGAAAGGGAGATTTGTGGAAAACAGAAGGTTCTTCACGGTGAAGGTTCGAAGAAAATGACGGGACGCTCCGTGATTATGATGAGCTCCGCAATCCAAAAATTGCTGAGGTGCTTCGTGATTTTGAGAGAATTTCAGCAGGAACTTCAGAGCATCACAATTTGAGATGACGTGGCATTGACTTCGTGTGGAATGTTCGAGGGTCGGTGGAATCGCCTATAAATAGAGGCCGACCCCTTCGGGAGAAGTAGAGAGAGTTTCAGAGAAAATATTTTGCTCTCGGTTCGTGAAGGTGGTTCGCGAAGGAAGTGAACTTTATGAAATAGAGGTGCTTCGAGGCGGCTAACCTAGCTCCGTGAAAGGAAGTTCACTTTGTGAAGCTGCATGCTCTTAATAGTGTGCTTCGCGAAGAGGCAGGAGCTCCGCGACGGCCAAGAATTGCGAAGGCTTGAGCTTCGTGAGAGTGCTTTCTGATAGAGCATTGCGAAAAGGCAGGAGCTTCACGAGGGATTGTTTGAGCTTCGTGAAATTGGTAGCCTATAAAAGTAGGGTACTTTGCTAAGGTGTTTCCAAAGGGAATTGCCTAGTGGTTAAAGGCAAAGAGGTATTCATCAGTGGATGAAATTTGGACTTCAACAGAGCATCTATCAACAGTTGAGGATGTATTCCTTCATGCAAATGAAGAGACCTACAAGTCTATAAATTGTGATTGGATCCCTTCCAAGTGCAGTGAGTATAGGAAGAGGAAAAAGGTGATCCTCTCCACCAGCAGTGGGCCAGATCGAGAGACATAGGGAGTGACCCTTGGGAAAGCAGTGAGATGACCCTAAACCTTTAAAAGGCAGTGACCCTGGGGATAGAAGTGATCTATCCCAAACCTTGTAAAGGCAGTGAGCCTGGGACAGAGTGTCTGGTCCTGAATCCTTTTATCCACAACTATTAAAGAGTAGTGGTATTTGGTATGACCGGCAACCTGTTAGTGTATGCTCCTTGGACGTAGCCCAGTGCGGGTGAACCAAGTAAAAATCGTTGTCTGCCTGGTTGCTTCCCTGCATTGCATTCAAAGCATCATCATCAGATGAAGAGGAAAAGAAGTAATCATAATTAACACACAAGTATAAACAATGTGACCCATGTAATAAAGGGGTCAAGATCCAATGGGGTAGGAAGGATTTTGAAAAAGACTATCCATACCCTGATTCACCCCCCCCCCCCTCTCAGGGTATACAAACCCCTATTGGCCCTAACACCATCCCTTGAAAATGTGGGTGAATGATATTGCTATAATTCTCGCATCAACTATGCCATAGTAGAGGTAGGTCGGATAGCTCCTTGAATAGACTTCATAAATCAGATGAATCACTCTAATAATTGAGCATTGTTGCCCAAATTTGCAATAAAAGGATGTGTTTCATGTGGAACTATTGGAGGTAATACTGGTGGCTCTAGGACCACCACCTCTAGAGCACGGTGGTCACTTTCCTCTTGGTGGACAACTCAAGGTTGTAATTTTTGAATATTTCTACAATTCCAAACCCATGACTTAGAATAAATTTTTTATAATAGAACAGATCAAAAATAAAGGAATAAGACAGGTACATAGCCTTCCTATACAAAATTGAAACCTCTCTACCTGCTCTTAAATCCAGGTCTAGGTGATAATAAAGATCATAAAGGTCATAAGAGGAACTCCCTACTTCCCACTACTAAGTTCAGGTAAGGTTTAATGTATCACATCACATAGTATAGGTCTAGGTATATGGAGTTTCAATTGTAATATATAAAGGAAAACACAATTTACGTTGCAATTAGCATCTCCATTTAACAGTAGCCATTTTATTTAATAATTTAAATCTATTTAAGTCTATACTAATTTATAATTATATATACACATCAAGGTCTAGTTAGATGAGTCATGATTTCCAAGTTATAAATGCATAAGCTTTATAAGTTATAATTTGAACATCATGTAACTATGAACTAACCCTCAAATCCAGTATCATGATGTAAAAGGTCATATAAAATTATTTGATTAGATTAGTAACCATTCCAAATTTATTGAAGTATGTGCTTCATAAATTAGAATTGGAATTAATTTAATCAAATAAACTAAGATTTTTGCTAATGTGACCAATTGTCCATGAACCAAACATGGAATAATTGGTCAATTAAGGTGACACCATCAAGATGTACAGAAAAAACTATTTTATTTAATACATACACATTAATTAATCCAATTATTCTATCCCTTCAAGAAACATTAGAAAATTTTAAATATAACATTCATGGAACCAACAATATGCAATAGGAAATGCACATGGTAATATAAACATGACATGGAATGTGCATGGCATGTGAATCCTCAGGTGGCTACTATGATTCATGATCAATACTCCCTTACCTTACTAGAAAAAGGGAAAAAGGACATACATGATTATAATAAAAATATTAATTCCACAAATCTGGTGCATCACCCAATAGTGAAATCAATACAACTATAACATAAAAAAACTAGAACAAAACTTTCCCATACCAGGTAATTTAGATCATCCCTGTATGTGGGTTAGAAACTCCAAGGAATAGGCTCATCACTAAATCACTACACATTCCTAGTCTTCTATCTACTAACCAACAACAGTAATTCAAAAGGAAAGGAAGGCTCTGATACCAATTATATTGTCTTTAACCCAGTTCACTTATATGTAGTCAAACATGGTTGGCCACATGGCCTCAAGTGTTCCTCCACATATGATAGAGGCCACTAACTGGAAGCAAGAATCAATAGTGGTACAATGGGGAGACAATACCCTCATGATCATAGTGTAGCACAGTAGTATACAATAAAAGTAAGTAGAAAAAATAGTATAATGAATGAACTGTAGAAGTATAAGTCACCCAGATAAAGTAAACATGCAAGAAAAAAATTCAATATCATATAAAAATGATGTCATGTTTGTATTCTATAAAAAATGGGGAAAAGAACAAAATCCACCTCCAATAGAATCATTAGAATAAGTTTTCTCCTCTCCTACCGTAATCCATCCTTGATAGACAAACAAGCATCTATAGTAAAACCCTTTACTTTTTCCCAAACTACAACCAAGAGGTTTGTTCATGTAAAAAATGGTGACCCGAATAGGGTGTGATATATACTCAGTAGGACACCGCCAACAATATCAAGTATTATTCATATAGTGCATATAAAATGAAGTTTTTATTCATAACACTATAATGCATTCATGTAAATTGCAAACAATTTAGCTCTGGTTCCTAAAGAACACTAGGTTGACACTACCTACTTTAGAATAGTCCAAGATATCTTTAATAACGTGTCACAATGTACATATAATTATGTGTAAACACACACACACATATATATATATATATAAGTACATAGATATATATATATATATGAAATATATAAATAGTAACATATATATCCATATATATAGATATGTTGTGCTATCCAGTATCTAAGGAAAAACTCATGCATCCATGAATAGTCACATGAGTCTCATAGAGTAATAATGGATATCATTCCCAATTATCATGAGTAATAAATAATTACATACCCAAGTATCATAAATCACAAGGTAATCTATGCTTGAGTATCACATTAAATAAGGGACATCATGCCCAAGCATCATAAATCATAAGGGATGACATTCCCGAGTATCACATTTAACAATGGACACCATGCCAGAGTATCATAAATCCAATCTTATTCCATGATCAAGTATCACATTTAATAAAATACACCATGTTCGAGTATCACATTTAATAACAATATGTTTCGGTCAAACTTTAAAATATGCCAACGGGCAGTTTGTGATCATTCTACATTTCATTAGATAAGTGAATAGTCAACAATTTATATAAGATTCACATGACATGGTCAAACCACTCAAATTTTATTTAATTACAACAATCCATTCAATTAGGTGGAAAACCAACACCACATAGAAGGTGGTTTGACCCTATAAACATTTAGTAAGTCAAGGACATTTAATAATCACACCCAAAGGGGGTGGAACTTGTTGAGGTAGGCGACCACCTATAATAAATAACTGTCTAAGGGAGTTCCTATAACAAGGTTAAAAATTTAAATAAATAAAATTATAATTTTAAGGAAATTATTATAAAATTTGTCATATGGAATAATGAAACATGATATAAATAAATTCTCTTTAGGGAAAAATTACCATACAACCTAGCTTATGGGGGTAGATGACTCCTCATTTAGTATCAGCTTTAGATTTAAAGTAGAATGAGAGAAATTAATGAAATATCAAAATTCCCTTAAAATGGAGAATAATATCTCACCTAGAAATAGAATTCATTAGGAATATATAAATGAGTAAAATATAGAATATGGTCTAAGAGATTATCTTTATATATCCAATGAAACTAATAGTGAAGGAATTAGACACCATATAAGGTAGGAGGCTCAAAGCCTAGGAGAAGAGGAAATGAAGCTCTCCAAGTGCGTGTTCCACTATGAAAAAGGGGAAAGGGAAGGTGGTTTCAGTTCAATAGGAGGTAGGAGAAAAAATTAAATCTCACCCATCATTTAAATGGTTTCATGGTTTGGACAAACCATCATCCAACTGTGTGGGAATACAACTTAAGTGGCACTACCTGTGTGGGCTAGGTGCACAGTTTAGAAACCCATGCGAAACCAATGCAGGTCCCCTATAAAATTCCTATATAGTTTTTAATATTCCCATCAATCCTCCCTCACATAGTTTATCAAATCATGTCTCTCTATATATGGGTCACATGATTGATACAAATAATTACTACTAACCATATGCCAAACGTGCACTACATGTTGTTTCTCTAAAAACCAGTGATCTGGACTCTTAACATGATCCATATTCTCCCAAACCATTTCTCAAGACATTAGTCACTTCAATAAGGATAAAATAAAAGTTTAAAACAAAATTAAAATGATGCATACCTCATGAGAAAAAATTGGGATCTTTTATTTTTCATACCAATCACTTGTATAGTGAATACCCATCTCTATTCCCACTCAAGGGTATTCACCTTGTTGTACTTACCCTTAATTTATTGGGGATATATATGTATATAACCCACAAACATTAATCACTAGGTTAAGATTTATGAAATACATCCTTATATTGTATGATATATATAACACACTAATATATGTACATGATATGAAAGTGACGGGTGGGCATAAAATTATATATCCCTTCAATGCAATGGGTGATGTTTTAATCCCATGATATACCATGTATGGCATGTAGGAGGTTATACTAAGCACACTATGTTATGTTATCTTGGTGTTTATCCTTTAATTATGTTTATATTTCATGCTTTAACCTATATACACATTATTATATTGCCTTTATGATATCATGTTATGTCATGCATCATTTTTCAATATTATTATTCTTACCCCTCTTATGTTACCTTGATGTGCCTCCTGGAACACATGTACTAATTTACCTTATTCTATGATTTGTTTATTACCTTACTGGGCTTTATAGATCACCCCTTTTTTATGTACATCCCTTGGTTATCCCATGTAGTTTTAGAAGAATAGTGGAATTTTAGGAGCATGTTCATGAAGTTTTCAATAATTTTATTGTACTTTTATTGAAATTTTTTATTCTATGCACTTAATTTTACAAATACACTACGATTCACGATCTATTGGGATTGTATTATGTGAAACTATATGTTATAAACAAATAATTAAAGTGTATTAAAATTTGGGTTATCATAAATTAAGAATGGTAATACTAACCCTAATTATAATAAATCAGATGTTACATGTTTTTTAGTGCAGTAAGGAAGGACATATCAAACCATACTTTTGAAGATTGAATAATTAAAAAATTATAACAAGTTTAAAAAGAAATAGAAAAGGTATTTAACTATAAGCTGGAGTTACACTGAAGAATCTAATTCTAGTGAAGAATCTAGAAATGAAAAATAATCAGCTAACTTATTCTTTATAGAATCTATGAATGAGGAAAGTGATTCAGGTTTTTATTATGGATATTCTAATACTAATTCTAATTTTGATAAACTATGTTCTTATTAGTTAAATGAATAAATTGAAATATTAAGAAAATTTATCATTTGAATTGTCGAATTATATAATGAACTTCAAGTAAATAATATTTTTTTTTGGAGAAAATGAGTCTTTTAAAAAAATTAGAAGATTGAAAATTATTATTCTACTTTGAATAAGAAATGTTTAGGAAGATCCAAAGGCCACTTGAAAGCTAAATGAAAAACTAAAGCATAAGTTAGCTGATTATCTATATTTGTTCAAGAAAGAAATAGCTATGATAAAATTATGTCTTTAAATAATATGAACAAAAATAAGGATGGTTTTTTATATGATATGAAATTACCTCAAATGTATCAAAATATCTTTATAAAAAGTTAAAAATGCAGTATCTCTACTTTTATCTATTTTAGATGTATGATGAAAGGACACCATGCTAGTGAATGATCACCAAGGTTTTTACAATATTTGGGATGCACTAAAGCTCATATTTCTAAATATTTATCTTCTATAATATCTATAAATTCTTATTTAAAATCTATATGGGTACCTAAAAATAGTTTTACTAACTCTATTGAACCCAAAGTTTCATGGGTACAAAAACTGTATACTAATTAAAAATTTTAGGAAATATACTTTAGAAGTCTCGAGAATGATGTATGGTATATGGACAATGGATTCTCTAGGAATATGATTAGATACTAGTCCAAATACATTTCTTACAATATATGTGATAGAGGTGCAATCACTTTTAGAGGCAATTCAAAATACAAGATAATTTTTTTTGATTAATTTGGTTTATATAACTATAATATTATTAATAAATTTCTATATATTGATGGATTAAATCATAACTTGATTAGTTCTTCTGAATTATGTGATGATTACATGAATGATAAATTTCAAAATGATAAATTTATTGTTTTTAAAGATGATTCTATATTATTTTATTCTAGCTAAAATAAAAATATATATACTATATACCTTATTGAAATAGTAGTTTAGCATGTATGGTTTTTGAAGTTTGTATAGACATATATTATCCTTAAACATAGAAGGAAAAATCATATTATTTTCAAGTTTCTATATAAACTTGAGAAGTATAAAGGTATATTGAAACTACTAATTCTAAAGAAAGTAATGTTTCATGTGTGTGATGCTTGTATTAAAGAGAAACAACATAAGGATTAATTTAGGCTAATCAAGAAAATGAACAATAATAGACCACTATAGTTGGTTCAACTTGATTTTTTTGGACCTAATAAAACTACAAGTATCAGTTTTAAGATATTTTTTTCTATTTTAAATGATTTTAGTAGATTTACGTGAGTTTATTTTCTTAAACATAAAATTAATACTTTATTAAAAAAAATTATTACTATAAATTAGTTTAATGATAATATTGTTATTTAATTTTATCTACTCATAATGATAATAAAGGATAATTTTAGAACCTATATTTTGAAACTTTTTGTAAAAAAAATATAAATTTTCTTAACTTTTCATCCCCTTGAACTCCTTTAAAAAATAGTGCTGTAGAAAGGAAAAAATCAAACATTACAAAAAATAGATAGAACAATGTTAAATAAGCATAACTTACTTACATATTTTTGGGATGAAGCTACGAATAATACATGTTATGTTTCTTAAAAAAATATTATTATGCCCATTTTAAAGAAAACCACTTATGAATTATGGAGAGGAATGAAACATACTGTATTATATTTTAGATTTTTTAGTTGTAAAGTATTTATTCTTAATAGTAAATATAATCTATATAAATTTGATGGTAAATCCGATAAAGGAATACTTTTGAGATATTCTAATGTTAGTAAGGATTAGAATTTAAAATAAAAGAACTATTATTGTTGAAGAATATATTCATGTTATATTTGATGAAAATGTTCTAAAAGATAAATCATTTGAAAAAAATCATATTTTAGAATATTTTATATATTTCAAATTTGGAGAGAAAGAAAATTCACAATTGAATTCACATGTTGTGGGGAAGAAACACTATAAAACCTTCCTCTTCTAGAGAGGTACAAATACTTTTAAATTATTCTAAAACCCATTATATTTTTCCTTAAGTAAATATACAAGGGGGTTCATGGGGTCTTGGGAGTCTCTAGGTTACCTGGGAGGAAGTCGGGGCATGCGGCCAAGAAACTACTACAAAAACGGTCTTTATCAGTGCTCAAAACAGGCTTTATCAGCGCTAAAACATGTGTTGTAATTCTCGGTGTGGATAAAGGGGGATACCCTTTATCAGCTCTTACTGAGTGCTGATAATGGTGGACTTTATCAGCGCTAAAAAAAGCTAATAAAACAACCCTTTATCAGCGCTAAAAGAGCGCTGATAAATTCGTGTTTTATCATCGGTCCTTTAGTTCTAATAAACTAATCCTTTATCAGCACTTCTTTAGTGTTGATAAAGGTTAAGTTTATCAATTCTTTTTTAGCACTGATAAAAGCCCCATTTATCAGCGCTAAAAAAGTGTTGATTAATGCCTTATCTACTGCTATGAAAAATCTGTGGCAGCACACCTGAACACCTGTAAAAAAATTCAACATCTCAGTAAGCTAATTAGATCAAGTATACCAATACAAAATTAACACATAAATCATAAGCTAATTAGACCAAGTATACCCATAAAACAAGTATACTCATACTCCATTAACACATAATTAATATGTCAATTAAGTACATAATGAATTCAATTCAGAATTCAGGGGGTTGGGGTTGTTCAAGGGTTTGGGGTGGCTTTCCAAGGGGGTAGTGGATGTCCTGAGGGATGGGGGTGTTCGGGGGGCTTTCCAGGGGGTGGGCTGGTGTCAAGGGTGTCGGGGGGGCTTTACAGGGGGTGGGGGTGTCCATAGAGGTGGGGGTGTAAAGGGGTGGGTTGGTGTCAAGGGGGGTGGGGGCGGTCCAGGGGGTTGTTGGGGTTGACTCATACACATCACAAAGGACCCATGGATCTTTCTTATAAAAAATCTACACAATCCAAATGCTTTTGGTCGGATTTTCGTAGGTCAGTTGTTGTTTTCACTTAAAATTGTCTCCATTTTAAACCAAAGAGAGACCCTTTGAGTGTTACCGGCCACAACATGATTTAGATTGAAAATGGGATGACTCTTACATGTCACAAAGGACCCGTGGATAATTCTTCTAAAAGATCAATACAATCCGAATATGTTTGGTCAGATTTCTATAGGTCAGTTGTTGTTTCCACTTAAAATTGTGTCCATTTTAAACAAAATATATACCCTTTCAGTGGTACCATCCACACCCTGCCTTGGATTGAGGTGGGGTTGACTCATACATGCCACAAAGGACCCATGGATCGTTCTAATAAAATATCAAGACAATACAAATGCATTTGGTCCGAATTTCGTAGGTCAGTTGTTGTTTTCACTTAAAATTGTGTCCATTTTAAACCAAGGGAGACCCTTTGAGTGATTTAGGCCACATCATGCCTCAGATTGAGGTAGGGATGACTCGTACACATAACAAAGGACCTGTGTATCATTCTCCAAAAGTATCAATACAATCTGAATTTTTTTGGTCAGATTTCCGTAGGTCAGTTGTTGTTTTCACTTAAAATTGTCTCCATTTTAAACAAAAGAGAGATCCTTTGGGTGGTACTGACCACACTATGCCTTGGATTGAGGCAGGTTTGACTCTTACATGTCACAAAAGACCCATGGATCATTATTATAAAAGATTAAGACTATCTGAATGTGTTTGGTCAGATTTCCATAGGTCAGTTGTTGTTTTCACTTAAAATTGTTTCCAATTTAAATGAAAGAGTGACCCTTTGAGTGATAGTGGCCACACCATACCTCATATTGAGGCAGGGATGAATCTTACACATCACAAAGGACCTTTGGATCGTTTTCCTAAAGTATCAACACAATCCAAATGTGTTTGGTCGGATTTTCATAGGTCAGTTGTTGTTTTCACTTAAAATTGTGTCCATTTTAAACAAAAGAGAGACCCTTTGAGTGGTACCAGCCACACCGTGTCTTATATTGAGGTGGGGTTGAATCTTACACATCACAAAGTACTCATGGATCTTTCTTATAAAATATCAAGACAATATGAATGTGTTTGTTCGGATTTCCATAGTCCAGTTGTTGTTTTCACTTAAAATTGTGTCCATTTTAAACCAAAGAGAGACCCTTTGAGTGCTACCAGCCACACCGTGCCTCAGATTGAATTAGGAATGACTCTTACACATCACAAAGGACTCGTGGATCATTCTAATAAAGGATCAGTACAATCCGAATGTTTTTGGTCGGATTTTCATAGGTTAGTTTTTTTAACTTAAAATTGTTTCCATTTTAAACCAAAGAGAGGCCCTTTTAGTTCTATAGGCCACACCGTGCCTCAGATTGAGGTGGGTATGAATCTTACTAGTCAAAAATGGCCCATGAATTATTATCCTAAAGTATCAATACAATCCGAATGTGTTTGGTCAGATTTTTGTATGTCAGTTGTTGTTTTTACTTAAAATTGTGTCCATTTTAAACAAAAGAGATATCCTTTGAGTGGTACAGGACACACTGTGCCTCTGAATGAGGCAGGGTTGACTCTTACATGTCACAAAGGACCCATAGATCGTTCTTATAAAAGTTCAAGATAATCTGAATGCGTTTGGTTAGATTTTCATAGGTCAGTTGTTGTTTTCACTTAAAATTGTGTCCATTTTAAACCAAAGAGAGACCCTTTGAGTGATAGCGGCCACACCATGCCTTGGATAGTGGTGGGGATGACTCGTACATGTATAAAATGACACATGGATCATTCTCCAAAAGGATCAATACAATTTGAATGAGTTTGGTCAGATTTCCGTAGGTCGGTTGTTGTTTTCACTTAAAATTGTGTCCATTTTAAACAAAACAGAGACACTTTGAGTGGTACCGGCCACACTGTGCCTCATATTGAGGTGGGGATGACTTTTACATGTACAAAATGACCCATGGATCATTATTATAAAATATCAACACAATCCGAATGTTTTTGGTTGTATTTTCATAGGTCAGTTGTTGTGTTCAATTAAAATTGTGTCCATTTTAAACAAAAGAGAGACCCTTTGAGTGATATCAGTGACACTGTGCCTCGGATTGAGGCGGGGATAACTCGTACACGTCACAAAGGACCTTTGGATCGTTATCCTAAAGGATCAACACAATCTGAATGAATTTGGTTGAATTTCCGTAAGTTAGTTGTTTTTTTTCACTTAAAATTGTGTCCATCTTAAACAAAATAGAGACCCTTTGAGTGGTATCAGCCACATAATGCCTCAGATTGATGTGGGGTTAATTCTTACACATCACCAAGGACCCTTGGATCGTTCTTAAAAGAGATCAAGGCAATCCAAATGCGTTTGGTCAGATTTTCATTGTTTAGTTGTTGTTTTCAATTAAAATTGTGTCCATTTTAAACAAAAGAGAGACCCTTTGATTGATAGCGGTCACACCGTGCCTTGGATTGAGGCGGGGTTGACTCGTACATGCCAAAAAGGACCCTTGTATCATTCTCCTAAAGTATCAACACAATCCAAATGCATTTGGTTGGATTTCTATAGGTCAGTTGTTGTTTTCACTTAAAATTGTGTCCATTTTAAACAAAATAGAGACCCTTTGAGTGATACCAGCCACACCGTGCCTTAGATTGAGGCGAGGTTGACTCGTACACATCTCCAAGGACCCATGGATTGTTATCCTAAAGTATCAAAACAATTTTAATCCGTTTGGTTATATTTTTGTAGGTCAGTTGTTGTTTTCACTTAAAATTGTGTCCATTTTGATCCAAAGAGAGACCCTTTGAGTGCTACCGGTCACATTGTGCCTCAGATTGAGGTAGGGATGACTCTCACACATCAGAAAGGATCTATGTATTGTTATCTTAAAGTATCAATACAATACGAAGGTGTTTGGTTGTATTTCAATTGGTCAGTTGTTGTTTTCACTTAAAATTGTGTCCATTTTAAACAAAAGAGATACCCTTTGAGTGGTACCAGCCACACCATGCCTCAGATTGAAGCGGGGTTGACTCGTACACATCAAAAATGACCCATGGATCTTTCTTATAAAATATCATGATAATCTGAATTCGTTTGTTCAGATTTCCGTAGGTCAGTTGTGGTTTTCACTAAAAATTGTGTCCATTTTAAACCAAAGAGAGACCCTTTGAGTGCTAATGGACACACCATGCCTCAGATTGAGGTGGATATTACTCATAAACATCACAAAGGACCCTTTAATCATTCTACTAAATGAACAACACAATCCAAATGTGTTTGGTTGGATTTCCGGAGGTCATTTGTTGTTTTCACGTAAAATTGTGTCCATTTTAAACAAAAGAGAGACCCTTTGAGTTGTACCAGCCACATTGTGCCTCGGATTGAGGCAAAGATAACTATTACACGACAAAAATGACCCATGGATCTTTCTTATAAAATATCAACACAATCAGAATGTGTTTTGTAGGATTTTCATAGGTCAGTTGTTGTTTTCAATTAAAATTGTGTCCATTTTAAACAAAAGAGAGACCCTTTGAGTGATAGCAGCCACACCATGCCTCTAATTGAGGCGGGGATGACTTTTACATGTTAAAAAGGACCTATGGATTATTATCCTAAAGGATCAACAAAATCTGAATGGGTTTTTTCAAATTTTAGTAAGTCAGTTGTTGTTTTCACGTAAAATTGTGTCCATTTTAAGAAAAATAGAGACCCTTTGAGTGATACTGCCCAAACCGTTCCATGGATTGAGCCAAGGTTGACTTTTACACATCAATAAGGACCTTTGGATAGTTCTCCTAAAGGATCAACACAATTAGAATGCGTTTGGACAGATTTTTATAGGTCATTTGTTGTTTTCACTTAAAATTGTGTCCATTTTAAACCAAAGAGAGACCCTTGGAGTGCTTCCATCCACATCGTGCCTCATATAGAGGTGGGGATGACTCGTACACATCACAAAGGATCCTTGGATCGTTCTCTTAAAGGATCAATACAATGAGAATGTTTTTGGTTGGATTTTCTTAGTTCAGTTGTTGTTTTCACTTAAAATTGTGTCCATTTTAAACAAAAGAGAGACTCTTTGAGTGGTACCGGCCACACCGTGCCTCGGATTGAGGTGGGGTTGACTTTTAAACGTCCCAAAAGACCTTTGGATCATTCTCCCAAAGGATAAACACTATCCGAATGGGTTTGGTCGGATTTTCGTAGGTCAGTTGTTGTTTTTACTTAAAATTGTGTCCATTTTAAAAAAAAAGAGACCCTTTGAGTGGAATCGGCCACACCGTGCCTCAAATTGAGGTAGGGTTTATTTTTACAAGTCACAAAGGACCCATGTATTGTTCTTATAAAAGATCAACACAATACAAATTCTTTTGGTCAGATTTTCATCGGTCAGTTGTTGTTTTCACTTAAAATTGTGTCCATTTTAAACCAAAGAGAGACTCTTTGAGTGTCAGCAGCCACACTGTGCCTCAGATTGAGGCGGGGATGACTCTTACACATCACAAAGGATCCATGGATCATTTTCATAAAATATCAACACAATCCAAAATCATTTGGTCAGATTTTCGTAGGTCAGTTGTTGTTTTCACTTAAAATTGTGTCCATTTTAAACAAAAGAGAGACCCTTTGAGTGGTACCGGCCACACCGTTCCTAGGATTGAGGTGGGGATGAGTCGTACATGTCACAAAGGACCCATGTATCGTTCATAAAAAATATCAATATGATATGAATTATTTTTCTTGGATTTTCATAGGTCAGTTGTTGTTTCCAATTAAAATTGTGTCCATTTTAAACAAAAGAGAGACCCTTTGAGTGATAGCATTCACACCATGCCACAGATTGAGGTTGGGATGACTCGTACACAACACAAAGGACCCGTGGATCATTCTCCTAAAGTATCAACACAATCCTAATGTGTTTGGTCGGATTTTTGTACGTCGGTTTTTGTTTTTAATTAAAATTGTGTCCTTTTTAAACAAAAGAGAGACCCTTTGAGTGGTTCACCATTCTTGCATGTTGCTGGTGCATATCATCTGTTAAAAAGGGAAAATGACTCATTGGAGAAAGGATGTTTTAGTTAATAACAATTAAAATTTTCCTACGAACATTTACATACAACAATGTTTCATCTTTTGATCCCCTTAACCCCTCTCAAAAATTTCCACCAATTGTACATGTCCCCAAGTCAGATCTCATTGTATTTGTGTACAATCTGCCATCAGGTATGTAAGCCACTCGTTTCTGAACACATCTATATCGTCTTGTGAGTATGAGGATTTTTGGCAATCTGAGTAGTACTGCAAAATATAAAAATAAAGAATTAATAAATAAAGTAAATGCACTAGTAGTTGTTTCTTAAAATACCTCTTTAGAGATGCTAGTTTGTTGATGAAAAATGATCTCTTTAATAAATTTACAAACATAATAACCGCAATCATTATCGTTTGTTTTTTTTGGACACTACAAAAAAATTGATCATTATTAGAATAAGTAACTTGTGTGGAGATGTGTTTGGATAGTGAAATTTTATTATATATACCCTGATATTTGTCCAGATTTAGTACTTGCTCGCCTCCTTATGCTTGACCCATGTCCTCATTCCTTTTTTAGATGATATTGATACACCACCCTATCATAATAGAATCCTTAGTAAAAGATAATATAAATTATATTACATGATGTTTAGACCTAAAATGTAAGATGTAGTGTCTTACAGATTCACAAACTCTATCATGTGTGGTCGGTTTGATGGATATCCATGCTTTGAATCCAAAAAATAAATCTTTGTATTATCTAAGTTCACTGTAATTAGCAACCAATGTTGCCTAAAAAACAAAAAAATAATAATTAATAAAATAAGTGAAAATATAATTGATATGCTTTAATCGTATAGTTTTACCCCTGCATGGTTGGTATAAGAAAGAGTCTGTCATCTGTAATATTTCTTTCAAATGTTTTTAGCAAGCCGTTCACTATTGCATCCCTTTTTGATGGCTCTAATTTTGTTAGGTGTGTTGATGTGGTATGAGGACTAACGAGTCCAAATCATGGCTCATGGGAAAATTCCTTCAACTATTTTTCCTAAATGCGTCTTCCAACAATATAAATTTCATTTAGTCATAATTTTCACATTAGATCAGCTTTTAAAAAATCAATTCATGGAAACATACCTCATATATATATTTACAACTATGACGCCTAGCCAACCATTTTCAAGGATCTCGTTTTCATTTTCAGCAGCAACAAAATCTTGACTTTCTTCGTCATATATATTCTCTTCAAAACCCACTATATGACTATTACCATCTTTTAGCTTCGTATCCACATGAGTCTTCAATGCTAGTAAATGTGGATAGAGAACAGGTGGTGTTATTATGCTTTCAGTTGCTCATTGGGATCAGTTGGTCGATCCTTTAGATGGTTTTGAGATGATGTTTGTCACCCCCTTCCCTTTCTCCATCTAAAACAACAATCATTGGTTCAGGCCCTTTTTTCATTAATTGCTAAAGGTTTAGCTTGAAAAAAAAGGAAATAAATTCCTCTTTGTTTGCATGTACTCTTACAAGGTGTGACGACCATGCAATGAATGTCCCAATAGCCTTTTTGACCATATGAATATCATAATCATCAAGTGGAATAGGTAGCTCTGCATTTGGCTCATGAGCTACAGTAGTCATCACTTTCAGATGATCTTTTGGAATTGGTGTGTTATGCAGCGTGGAATCTGGGATATTGAACACTATCCCTCACTACAAGATGATTGGTGGGTGTTGACAGATATAAATCAAAATCATTATCACCATGTAGAAGATCAGTATAGAAAGATTATAAGAGTTTGTCTGATTCACATTTTATGGGAACAATTATTAGAATATTGATTACCATAGCTAAGATAGTTCTTTGAGGGGAATGGCTCGCCTCAAAGCTGGTGGGGGTGGGGCGGAATGTTCACCTGCTGGTTGTTCCTGAGTTGTGTCTTCCCTTTGCTTGCCACCCATAAAAGTTTCTAGCAACTCTCCCTGCCATTGTAATCATTCTTCAATGGTTGCTATTTTTTTGGACATTTGTTCCAATTTTTCATCTATATCATATGTTTTTCCTTCTTCTCAAAATATACTCGGGGTGTCACCCCAAACCCCACACCTTTAACACAACCATATTTTTCTTGCTACTTTAAACCCATCGATAATAGGTATGTATCCACTATAGGAGTAGCTAATTCTTGTGACTGTCGGATATAGGAAAATAACTAATTATTTTTATGTAATAGCAATTTAAAACAAATATTTTTATCGTCGTTTCATACTTACGCATATTTCCCACACATTTTATGTGTTCTCATCTACTAACTTCCCTTCCTTATTCACACGTTCCTCCTTCCATAGCACATGATGTGGGATAGAAGTGTATTTGGTTTTAGACTCATCAATCTACATATAAACATAGATGGATAATTATGATGTTGTTTATTGGAACCTAACAATATTACTGTAAATTTAAAATATGTACAATTTTCTTTTCTAATGAAGTGTACTCCATCCTTTCTTTATGATAGGGGTATGTTGGTTTTAATACACGTTCCTTATTTTCATTAAAGAGTTTCTGTTTCATAAATGAAATATTGACAATCAATGTGATGAATACAGGTATCCTCAAACAACGTATTGTCACCCACAATGTACCTGAAACTTCTCATCCACATGGCGGACAATAAATGCATCCCATGCTTCTTCAGATATAAGGTGATGGTAACAATGGGTGGGTTCAGGTTTATTTTACCTTTGAAATCTTTCAAGTGACATCTTATTAAAATAGTGTGAAAACCTCGATGAATCCTTCCTTCTAGCCTTAGTACATAATCCTTGTGTGAATCATCTACTATAAATGTACTCTACAAGAGATTGAGAAGAGTAAGACATTGTTTCATTATTTTATTTGCTAGTAAATTAAAGAAATAAATACATAATGTTACCATAATTTCTTAACAGATCACAGCCTTTAGCCCGGACACAACATGGTTCCATGAATCTATGTCAATCGGCACACATTGCCAAGTGACAACTCAAATGTAGCTGATAAACATAGCCTTGTTGGTATTCACCTGTTGGCCTCATTCATTCCATCCGACTTCAAATTTGATGCCTTTGATTTTCGCCTTAAGAACTTTGGCTAACATCATCAAACTAAGACGCACCTGTGTTTTCTACAATGTGGGTCATTCATTCCCGACCATTTCATCGATATCAACATCATCTATATGTTCATCTGAAATGGTATCAATAGCATGTGCTGATGGTTGTTGGACCTCAACACTAGGAGCAGTAGAAGCTGCAATAGCAGGAGCAGCAGGAGCTGCAGTAGGAGGAGCAGTAGGAGCAAAAGGAGCCGTAGCAGGAGCAGGAGCAGGAGCAACAGCAGGAGCAGCAGAAGCTGTAGGAGTAGCAGGAGCAGCAGCTGCTGCTGCAGCAGCAGCTTGAGATACTTGTTCAGCCTCAAGTTTAGGAGCACCATAATGTGCAGAAGTCATTATCTGCAAATGTGGTTGAACAATTAATTTAGATTACATAAATTCAGTAATGATAAGATAATAACATGAGATAACAAGATCTATATTACAAACAAAATATAACCTGTTTATTGAACTCTCTTTTTTTCAAAGGTTGAAGAGATTTGACACCTCTATTGATTATCCAAATCCCTTCATTGTTGTCCCCTCTAATATACAAAACATCATCTACATTGGGACTACTCCGAAATGATTGTGACGTAACACTAAAAGGATCATCCTCAATAGAATTTTCATCGGAACCTTCAGTAGTTTTGGATGATAACAGAACAATCGACCACTTTCAGTTTGCGGGATCTGGAACATAAAAAACTTGTACCACTTGTGATTCTATTAAAACTGTTCATCATTGTACCCTTCTTTACTAAAATCAACTTTCACAAATCCCCATTCATCTATTTTAACACCATTGTTGTTATCAAACCATTTTCATTGAAAAATCGTCAATTAGAATTTCATATAATCCAACTCCCATATTAGTTTGATAATCCCAAAGTATGACATATTTGCATAAATTAGATTTCTGTTCTTACTACCAGAAACATGCATCACTTCAGCCACTAGTGTAACTCCACTATTTTTCGTGGTACTATCTTCATCATGTTCGTCTGTATAGAATGTATAAACATTAATTAAATAACCACTGTAAGATAATACATACACACTTGGTCCAGCAGCTATCCATCAAAGTTGTTCTGAAATTAAATTTTGATTTTCATCCAACTGCTTAAAAATATGGTCCTGGAACCATCCTATAAACTGGTGATTTTGTGTATTTTATAACCATTTTCATCCCTTGATGGATTTAACTGCCAAAGAATTTCTTTTTGAGTTTCAATATATAGATAAACCTCCCAACTATTATGCAAAACATAAATATGGACCTTCTTTTGATCTGTAATATTGATTTTCACAACTTCTATTCCAGAAATTCCTTCACCCTCAATGTGTCCAGTGTGATGAGATTTTGGGATACCAATTCTTTCCACATCAGATAAGTATTCGGTATAAAATTCAATGGCTTCCTCAAAAATATATCACTCAACTATACAACCCTCTGGCCAACTTTTATTTTTGACATACCCTTTCAAAATCTTCATATACTATTCAACAGGATACATCCATCTATAGTGCACAGGACCACAAAGTCGAATCTCTCTCACCAAGTGAAACATCAAATTAACCATCATATCAAGGAATGTTGGCGGTAAGAACATTTATAATTCACATAATATGATGACAATTTCTTTTTCCATAGATGTAAATTTCACCGGGTCTAAAACTTTATTACATATAGCTTTGAAAAAGAAACAAAGTTTGGTTAACGTATAACAAATATTCTTGGGAAAAATTCAATGTAAATATATAGGAATTTGATCTTGTATCAAAACATGGAAATCATTTGATTTCAAACCTTTTTAAATTAAAATCATTCATTGACATAATGTTCTTGATATTTGATGAATACCCCACTGAAACCTTTACATCATTGAAAAATATTCAAAATTGATATCTCTCCTCCCTAGAAAGAGTATAATCAGCTAGAGGAAGAAACATTCGATTTTCACCATTCATGGGATCCAACTCTTCTCATATTCCCATGTCAACCATGTCCAACCTTTCCTTAATTCCATCTATTTTTTTGACAGGGGAATTTAGCCACATTCTGATAACACTATCACATACATTTTTTTCCACATGAATCACATCAAGAAAATGTCTGACGTACAAGTAATTCCAGTATGGTAATTCAAAAAAAACTGATCTCTTTTTCCAATAACTTTTCATAAGGTTTTTCAAAAATGGTTTACTAAAAATAGGGTTAAGATATTTTATATTCTCAAATAGTTGATCACCTGTTAGTGGAGACGGTGCTGCGCGTTGTTCTGAACTTCAATTGAATGATGTCGTCCAAGATCGGTACTTATGCTGACAAGGTAGAAATCTATGATGTCCTAGAAACACTGATTTCGATGAATGTTTCAACCTAATTTATTCTGTATCTTCTTCGCACATGGGACACCCTTTAGTTCCTTTAATGCTATATCCTGAAAAATTTCCATAAGTAGGGAAATCATTTATTGTCACATACAACATCGCTCTAAACTTGAAGTATTCACTTATATAATCATCATACAAGATAACACTTGAATCCCACAATAACTTCACATCCTTGATCAAAGAATCCAGATAAACATCAATATCATTACCTGGTTGTTTTGGTCTTGATATAAGAATAGATAACAAGATGAATTTCTACTTCAGGCATAAACAGGGGGGAAAGTTATAATTTACCAACATAACAGGACATATACTATGAGTTCTGGTTTGAAAACCAAAAGGATTCACTCCATCTGTAGATAACACAAGAAGAAGGTTTCTCATCTCTTTTCTTAATTCAGGATACTCACGATCAATTTTCTTCTATTGGGGAGAGTGGGTCGGATGACGTAATTTCCCATCTTTATTTCTTTTATCTGCATGCCATGACAATTGTCTTGCAGTTTCATTACTTCCATATAGACGCCTAGACCTTAGAATGATTGGAAAGTACCATACAACATTTGTAGGATTGAATTTATCTTTCTTGTATCGAGAAGCACCACACTTTGGGATTCTGTAACTGATTTGTTCTCCTTGAGAAACAATATAAAGTCTTTCAGGCAGGTATGTATTCTTTCAGAAATCATACCCATCGAGCGTAGCATTCATCTAGATTCATATGTCCAGCTTGGGAGCTCATTATCTTCTAGGAGCATGTCATTCAAGAGAGAAAGTAGTTCCGTAAAACTAGTATCACTCCATCTGTTTCCTGCTTTCAATTTATACAACTTCAGTACACCTGACAATGTTGTATACTTATTTTAACCAGCATACAATGGCGTCTTTTCACAACTCTTTAACTTCTCAAACAATTTTGGGCAATCACGGAGTTCATCTTCAATTGTCTTCTTCATTTCCTCAATAAAATATTTATCATCATTGACATCTTTAATAACATCCTCCATATGGTCTTCTTCATTATCTATATTTGTATTCATATCTGATGATCCAGAAAATGCAGTTTTATCTCAGCCAGTAGCTACATTCTCTTTTTCTCCGTGTTTATTCCAACATTTATAAATCCGACCTATTCTGTGACATATCAATTGTTATTCCAACTTCTCTAGAGTAAGTAGTCTATAATAACAACAATGTAAACAGAGACAATGAATTTCAGAAGGATCATTTGCATGATCCTTTGCAAACATGATGAACTCTTTCACTCTGTTCTCGTACTCTATTGTCAAATGATTAGAATCCATCCAATATTTATTCATCTTCATCTTATTTGAATCTCAAATATTAGTATTTATGGTTAAAGTACACAAAACAATACTTCTAAATATAGTATAAGAGAACCACTTCCTTATAAAAATAGATATTAATAGAGCCTAACCATTAGTATTTATTCATCTTCATTAAAAATAATTACTTTAGATTCATTATAGTTTCCTCAAATCACCCCAGATCAAACACAGGAATAATCAAGAATGATACATCTACCACACCTAGGTCTCTTCCCTATATTCAATGTCATCATGCCTAAATACCCATATATCCACATACACATGTCACAAACACATAAAATTTCATATCCACATCAGAACCAAAGTACCAATATGGATTTCAATCAGGTTACTCGACTCAAGTGGTCGTGTGTAAGAAATAATAAGAAAATATAATAAGTATATAGTCACACATAAATCTCAAACTGGTTTTAATAATCCAATAAACCCAAGGTATCATTCCATCTATCAGAATACTCTAAAGGAGCCCATATGCGATAGTAGTCCCAAGTGGTGAAGGTTCTTGAGGAGGAAGCGACGAACACGCACTTATCGGGGTTCGAGGTCAGGTCACTGAGGTTGAAGGTCGCCTGATATTCCTACAAGGGTTCATTCCATATTTCAAAAACCATGTCCTGGTACCCTGGGATGTTAACCAACTACTGGTGGATGTGAAAATGTTCCTGATGATCATTCCAAGAATAAATAAAAACCAAGAGGGGGAGTGAATCAAAATACCTCAAGCAAGATGGAAAAACATGGTATTTGATAATAGGTTAGTGGATTTCATGTTGGCTAGACACCTATCCAATAGACTCCACAAGCAGTGATAGCCCTTGCAGTTGTTGCACCAGGTGAAACTATCACCTGAGAAGCTGAGATCAATGAGACCCTTCCCAGCCATGAACTGAACAAACTCCATGTTGGCCTTCCTCTAGAATGGGATTCTACCTTTCCTTTCCTTTGGGTTGGAAATTAAATTAATGTAACCCCTAACAAACAATGAATGGTGGATGGGATCTAAGGTATTTTTTTCACTCCATAGAGATTCCCTTTGAAGAGGGTCATAGCTTCCAAAAACAAAAGTCATAAGGAAGGAGGTGTCACTGTTGGACACCTTGGTAGTGATGAATTGATTCCAATCTTGAATAGTCTCAAAAACATATTTATTGTGCCAAAATATCCATTTCTGTCTGTTGGAGGGGTCATAGTGTAGAAATCCATGTAACTTAATCTTCCAAGATAATTCTATGATTTGTATAGGGTTTTTTGTGTTATTTGACAACAATAACAATGACATTATGCTTTTTGATTTCTATAGTGAGGAAGTCCAATTTAACATGGGAACTAAGACCATGATCATTACATATGAAGATAATAATGATGGGTAGTACAGGGCTCTGGCATTGGATCTAGAGTTAGTGTCCTTATTAAAGTGGGAGGATGATCTCTAATTGAGGTCCCTTGATTTTGAACATGTTCATAATACCTTCTGGTTGGTAAGCTTCATATGAGTGGGAGATGAGGATACAAAGGGGAAGGGGAAGGATGGGTAATGAAACTTGGGGGATAGTGAGGGAGTTCTCTCTGGATCAATAAGTATTTGTAGTTGGATGACAAGATCAGAGCCAAGGGAGATAGAACAAACACTACTAAAAAGGGGCCTGGTCACTATAGAGAAGTAGTCAGTAACCTCAGTGAGGGAGAAGGATATAGATAGAGGTAGGTGTGGCAAGGCTAGAAATCTTGGTGGTCTTGGCATCATCCCATACAAGTTCACTACCAGACAAAGTCACTTAGATAGCATGAAGTAAAGAAGGGGGGAACCCCTCGAAGAAAATTGGGTTCAAGAATTGAATTACCTAGAAATGAATCAGAACTGGGTGGTGTTGTCCTTAAAGAAAAAGGTTGTCCTACATTCCTTACTTTATGGTGACATTGTGTTGGATATAAGAGAATTTATGATACCTAGTAAGAATCTAGTGAAACTGGAATACAAGTGTGAAGGACCTTAAATTTTTCATAAACATCACTCTGATAGTGTAAACTCATTGATCGCCATTGATGATGAGAATATAAATCTTTCCACCAATACTAGTTTAATCAAGAGTTATTTTACATGAATAAACCATCCCATTAGTCTGAGATATATGGATTTGAACTAAAAATCCAACATCCTAGTTATATGTTGTTTCGTGTGGTGTTGAGCCGCCACAATCCCCTTCTCACATCAGGTCGTTATTCATGCATGACATGCCAAAAATTATGGTACACACCCCATTTTGGTCCATGAATCATGAACATAAACCTTTTTTATCCTATACCTGTATTTCACATGGTTTAGGGTCTCTATAGATGGAAAATTCACCTCACCCTCACTATATGATCTAGTTGTATGATATGAAACAGTGTGACATTTTGGAAAAATATATTCAACCTTAAAATACATTATCATAATCCTAATCACAAGATATTAAAATGTGTGTCCAATGTTCTCATTTCATGAAGTTAAAAAACATGTTTCATGTCCCAATTGTATGATATAAAACTTTGAAATGAATTTATCCTTCAACCGAGAAGGCTCCCTCTTTCTGATGTCGATCACTTACCGCACCATGTTGAAGAACTAAATAAGGATTGATTCCTATTTAATATCATGGGATATCAAGAGATTGAAAAATTATATATCATTGCCTCAGCTCACTCATTGAACTACCTCAACACTTCCAACAATGAAAACAATTTTTTCTCTCACTCACGGATGCACTCCATCTATTAAAAATTTGCATTCAATCTATTAAAAAAACAAAACATTGTGGTCAACCATTTTTTAAAATTTATATTTCATTTTGTATAAATGAAAACATTCACAAGGAATTCTGTTTTCCTAAATTAATCTACTTTTTTAAAAATAACAACACACATATTAAGAAATACCTTTTAATGAAAATCAACCCATGTCAAGCATTCCCCAAAGATTCCACATTTTGATTTATAGTAAAAAAACTATACTAATAGAAAATCCTAGAATAATGGAGTAATGATAAAAGAAAAAATAAATAATCATGATAAGATTAAAACTAAACTGTAGAACAAGTAAATAATAAAGGTAATCAATGGGCGTAACACATAATCACAAAATCATCCATTAAAATAATTATGGTAAAGAAACTAATTTTAATTGGAGAAACATAGGATGATATCAGACTTATAGGTTCTAATGGAAATTGACTCACTCATGATACACCACCTGGTTATGTGACTAGACAATCAATATAAACGAGGCCTCTTGGGGACATCAAAAATAGACTCATGTGATCACCTCAAAGCTGACTAGATTAGAACCCATTAGATTACTCACAAATCTAAGGTCTCCCATGTACCAACTAACAAACATAAAGCAAAGTATTCATCACAATCATCAATAGTAAAATCCCAAAATCAAAAAACGATTTGGAAAACATGCCTTAAACATATCATTAACTTATTTTAGGTATATCTTGAACCTTGTTTTGGTCTCCTTATATTTGGAGATTATCTAAAGATGTTCTGAGTGAATTTTGAGAAATTTTGGTGGTTTTGGGGGGGGCGGGTTCACAGTTGGATCATTGTTAGGTAAAATCATCTCATTGGGACAAATAAACCATTCATCCTATGATAAGCCACTACAATGAGGTTCATATATTTTTCAGACTCTGCAAAGTGAAGCTCGAAGGGCGGCGGAGGTCCGGCACGCGAAGCTCAGTGGGAGGTGGAGGACGGGAAATGCGAAGCTCAAGGGTAGTGGAGGTCCGGCAACACGAATCTCAGTGGGTGGCGGAGGTCCGGTAATGTGAAGCTTGAGGGTGGCGGAGGTACGGAAACATGAAGCTCAGCAGGTGACAGAGGTCCGGAAACGAGAAGCTCGAGGGCGAAGAAGGTCCGGCAACGTGAAGCTGAGCGGGCAGCGGAGGGGAGTCGTAGGGTTCTAGTACCGCGAGAGCTTTAAGTCCTGATGAAACGAGGGCACTGTGTGAACGAATTTATAAAAAAATGGACTACGGTTTTATCTTCACTAACAAAGTGCTGATAAATAAAACCTTTATCATTGCTAAAATTTTAGTGCTGATAATGATCCTCTTTATCTGCGCTAAAAAAGTGCTGATAAATCCCCCATGTATCAGCGCTAACATTTTAGCACTGATAAAGGGATTCTTTATCAGTTCTTTTCTAGCACTGATAAAGGGTCGTTTTATCAGCTCTTTTTTAGCACTAATAAAGAGATTCTTTATCAGCGCTAGAAAAGCGCTGATAAAGGGTTTATTTATCAGCAGTTTTGTCTTGGCGCTGATATAAGGTGGTGCTTCCCTTGCCCATTTCTGTAGTAGTGAGAGGTTGTAGTGCCACTGGCTAGCTAGTGGCATTCTAGTAACTATTTATTACTACTAGAGGCCCATTTTCTAGCTGGTGAGGCCTATGTATGTCTTTTTATGAAAACATTTTTGGTCATTTACCCTTCTTTCTTTAATCCCTTTCACTCAATTTTCACCCCCTAAATGCACATCTCTCTCACATGAGTGACCCTCTCCTCCATATCCTTCCATGGAAAAAATCCTTCAATCCTTGATTTTTTGAGCTCTCGTTTGGTGCAATCAAATAATTAAGGTGATATTATGACTCATTTCCCATCTTTTATTATTTTCCTCCACTACTAGGTAGTTTTTTAATGGTCTTATTTAATTTTTATGTTTTATAGGGAAATTTCTATGCTACTTTGATATCTATAATTCTAATCTAAATCTATTGTCAATACAAGGCATGAAAACCTTTCTAGACATAAGGTAGGTGGTCCATAAGTTTCTCCCATAGTCACTCTCTTTTTCTTCTACTTCTTGTGTTGTGTGTCATGCCTATTTTCTATACATGACCCTTAAATTAGAAACTAAGTTTAAAATGTGGTTTTTACATGCTAAATTACTCAAAAAATTATTAAAAGATACATGTGAGGTGATTCCAATGGAAAATCATAACTACTTTAATATTAAATTTTTTTGAAATTAGAAACCATAATTTGTCATGTTGTGTATAAATTTGGATACCAATAATACACCTGATACATGGTGGATTGTGATAACTAATAATACACCTGATATGTGGTGGTTGGTGATAATTGAGAATACACCCGATATATGGTGGTTTATGATACCAAGAAAACACTAAGTATATGGAGGTTTGTGATATGATTTGGGTACTTATGATGGAATGATCTTCACAACATGATAAGATACATCTGACACTGGCTATAGCAGGCATGTCCAACCTCAATTGTCATCACAGATCCTAGGTTTATATGTTTATTTATTTATTTACTCTCTTTTAGGAATGTAAATTGTTTTACTTACTACACTTCACATGCACATGCTATCAAATGGATTTATTTAGGGACTCTATTGGTGATTTAATTTTAATTCATACTCACACCCTACTCAGGCCTCCATTTGGTACCCAAGTAGATTTCATGATTGTATGTCTGGACAAGAGTAAGAGCCCCATGAAAAATCATTGATTTTCTATAGGATGGAGCTGAGATATGGAATTCGGGATTGATCTTGGGGACTTTAGAGCCTTTGATCATTATTTTGGGTTTTGGTTTTTGGATTACTTCTATACTCGATGTATATCATGTACCTAATATATGAAACTGAACTCATATTTTTTTCTTCATAGTTATTACTTGATTTTATGTTTAGTTCTAGGCTTTTTTTCACTTTTCACCAGTTCTATTATGTGATGTAAGTTATTATTTATTTTTATCTATTATTTCCATCTAACATTGATGGTATATCATCCCCAAAGATTTACTTAGACCCTAATTGCTGGTTGGTAGCCTCTGGTGTATTGGGTTGCATTCTTGAGGTATATGGTGACCATCGATCCAGGCACCATATAATGGTCTAAGGTGGAAGGACAATACAAAGTAGTATAAAAATATTTCTTTTATTTTAATATGCGGTCATGTTAGATATAATACTAGTAATGTGTTGGGGCTTGGTAATGAGATCATTCTTGGGAGATGTTAACCCATGTATGATGAAAAACCCAAGTCCCTAGAGATGGGATTGTGGTTATTAATGTGCTTTTATAGTTTGTGTATTTCCACCTTGAGTGGTGTAATTTTTTAATACTATTGATTCTTGAGGATTTTATCTCTTGATCTAGTATGAAAAGAGGTGGGTGCACATTTATGCATCATGTTAGGAACCAAGAGTTTTCCTATCATTATATGTTGTTAGTGATTAGTATGTATATATATGTATATGAACCTACCTATTAATAATAATGGGATTGATTATTTAAAGTGCATGTGTCCATTTATATTGTGTTTTATTATATAAATTTATGGTGTAATACTAATTTGAAAATTACCTAAGTAGATATTTATTTTTTATACTGGGATAAATGATTATTATATGATGAAATTGGTCAGATAAAGTTTTAGTAGGAAACCTATAAGGCATTTCCCTCATAGCTTGTGACTGACACTATATATAACCAAGTTTTGGAAATTTTAGACTTGGAAATAGGGAAAAATAAATGATAAAGATGAATTGAAATAGGAATATTGAATGAATAATAGGAAGATAAAAATGCTAAATTTAAAGGAAAACTATGACATGTGATCTTGAGTTATAGACAGGGTTCAATGGAGATATTTTTTCTATGAGTTTTGTGTATCAAGTATGTAATGTTTTGAAATATTGTGTACTCCCCATTTTATTCATGATTTGATAGTTTCCATAATATGATTTTCTGAGTTTTTGTGTTATAATTGTATCTGTATGATGCCTTGGAGGTTTAGGTCCCCACACCATGAGGGTGGGGTGAGTATGTGCCACTGATAAGTAGACCAAATCCTCCTCATTTCCTAGGTCCATCTTGGAGTAATTGTTGTGAGATGGTCTTCTACACTTGTTTTAGTCGATGGAGAAGGACACTCCTAAAGTTTCACCATACATTTCTAATTTTAAGCATGAGTTTCAATGAAAACACCTTCCATTGTTTATGGGTGAGGGTGGTCCAAAGGTAGTAAATATACAAATGGAATCTATTAAAACTATTCTTGATCACTTAGAGGCCCCTAAGGATAACATGGTGAAGCTAACAATGTATATGTTTCGAGGGGAATATTTATGCTGATGGGTGTCCTTATATAGGTAGATCAACATGTTGGGTTGACCATAAAAGACTTCCAGATCATCTTTTTTAGCCACTTTTTCCAAAAATACCTTGTAGTCTAATAGGGCTTGGGGTTTCTTGAATTTAACACATGGGGATACATCAATCATGGATTATGCCTCTAAATTTATAGAAATAAAATGTTTCACTCCCACTTTTTCCAATGATGAGACCTCTAGGACAATCACTTTTAAGAGGGCCTCTGTTATGACATCAAGGTGTTGGTAAATGTATTTTTCATAATATATTTTTTTGAGATAGTAAACCAAGTCATAATTATCAAGAGGAATATCAATGATGAATGAACCATGGGGAAATTTTAACCAATATGTGGATGTGGAGGTCGATCATATAGGATTAGGAAATTTCATCTCAATGTCTTATTCTAGGAGGGTGGTAGTCAGATGAGGTAGAGAAGTGGCTCCTCCCTTCCACCGTGGGGAAGTTATGAGCTATGTTATTGTCATTGTGGAGCTCCGAGACATAAGAGGATGAAGTATACCTAACCACATAAGGAGTTCCATCGAAGTGGAAGAATGGTCCACCTCCACCATTTTTATACATAGGCATAATGGGCACCCATTGGAAAGGGTTTTGGATTGGTTCTGAGGTTTAGGACTCTGACCACTACACCCCAGTAGACAGGTGATTGGGATTCCACTGGCCATACAGGTTTTAGTGGTGGATGAGGGACCCATATTTAGAAATAGTAGAGACCAAAAGGGAATGTCACTTAGGTAATTCATATAGGAACATAGGGTTGTGGTATAGGGTATCTTCATGTTGTGGAGACTACCATTCCTGAGTAGGATGTGGGTCTATCTATTGTTCGAGGTACGATTCCAGTAACTTCTACTCTTACCTCAGTTTTATTTGATATATAAACTTTAAATTATTTTATCTCTACTCATTTTGTTAGAGGGTTGTGTTTTAACATAGAGTACCTTTATAGATTCTTATCGATCAATTCACCTTTAGGCACAAAATCTTTGGTAATCGACAAGTATTCAAGTTATTCCTGGGTGATTTCCACCTATCGATTCATTTAGGATTAATTTATTCTGAAGATGGGTGGTTTTGACGGGATCCTTAAGATGGATGGGATCATTCTCTATTAGGTGTAGGTTGATTGTTATCTTCAATGTGTATCCTTTACATCTCATAAGGGTTGAAGCATCAAGTATAAAGACAAGTGGGAAATCTTAGAAGTTCATGTGGGAATACACCTTCAATGGCTAGGTGGTATTATCACTTAGGTAGATGGTTTTTCCCTAGATGAGGGAGATACTTACCAACCTATTTTTAATTTAGTGGTTGATTTATTCCATTATTTATTTCCTAATTATATTTTAGGATGAAAACCCAACAACAATATTTATTTCATGATTTTGATATTTCTATGTATGGAGAATATTTATATCTCTCCTTATAGTACGGAACTGGTTGAGCTTCAGGAACTGCAATCATAGTTGGAGGATTTAAAAGAAAATGGTTGTATCTGACAAAGCATGTTCCCTTGGGGTACTCTGGTTCTTTTCACTAAAAAGGAATATGAATCTTGATATTATGTGTGGAATATTGGAGACTTATCTAGGTGATGGTTAAGAACTAATACCCACTCCCTTTCATTGATGAAATTTTCAATCAGTTGAAATGGTATAGTGTTTTCTCAAAGATCTAACTCTAATCAGGGTAATGTCAGTTAAGAGTGTGACCTTATGATATTCCTTTTATGGCCTTCAGAAGAATATATGAAATTTTTAAATAGTTTTTTATGTCATTTGGAAAAATTGACATGCCTTTAATCTTTATGGATCTGGTGAATAGAATCTTACACCATTATCTAGACTCTTTTTTACGTGGTTTTATTTGATGAAATCTTGGTGTATTCCAAGTCTAGAGAGAAGAATGTTAGGAATTTGGAGATAATTTTGAGTATTATTTGGTGTCAACAACTTTATAACGAACTCTCTAAATGTCAGTTTTGGTTGGATCAAATACATTTCTTATGCCATATTATTTATAAGGCTGAAGTTGAGAATTTTTATTGTTTGATTTCATGGGATTGGAATAAGAATGTTTTTAATATTTGTAGCTTCCCAGTGTTGTATGGATACTATCATATATTAATCTAGGATATTTCTTTCTTGGTGATGTTGTTGATGGTCTTGAACAAGAAAGGAGTGAAATTTTATTGGTATGATTCCTGTGAGGAAAACTTCAAAGATCTGAAGGTGAGGTTGAATTCTACACCAATTCTGACATTAAATGATCCATATATGGATTACACTTTGTATTGTGATTCGCTAGGTATCATTTTGGGTTTAGAGTTGTTGTAGGATGGGAGGGTAGTCACTTATGGGTCCAGACAGTTGTGGTCGCATGATTGTAACTACCCAGCTCATGATTTTGATTTAACAACAGTGGTGTATGCATTGAGATTTTTGTGACACTAACTTATGGGGGAGAGGTTTATGGTTAATAAAAATAAATAAAATCATAACATACCTTTTCTCCTAGTGTGACATAAATCTTAGGAAGAGAAGGTGGGTTGAGTACTTGTAATCGTTTGACTTTGAGTTGGCTTACACTCCTAAGAAGGGAAATGTAGAGGTAAATGATTTGAGAGATAATTATTAGTCGTATGTTGTCTAGGAGTTCAACTATGACTGAAAAAACATATAATTGTTTAAAGATATACACCTGGTTGTTAAAAAGTACCAATGCATCATGTATTTGTCTCCCTTGTCTATTACTTCTTCTCTTCTTAAGAGGGTGAAAGAGGGCTAGTTATCATATTTTGACTACCTGGTGATAAGGGATACTATATATAGTGGGGAGAATCCTATTTTATTGTGAGTGTGTTCCCTAGACCCAACTCCTTTATTTACTTTGATTACCATTACATGTATACACTTTGATATATATAAGTGTTTATTCTTACCATAATAGTGTTAATACTTCTGCATTCATAGTTTACATGGTAATGTCCCTAGATTATGTATCATATCAAAATGTTATATTAGTTCCTAGATATAATGAGAGCATTGAGAAACTATAAAATTAATATTAAATATATGTCTTGTTGTCTAGATGCATCATATTCACGGGACATAGATGATTTATAACTATCATGTGTTGGAGGATTATAAGCATTGATACTTCTTCTCATGAAGTTCACACTTGGTGATTTCAAGTAGATGGGATCATGAGGAATGAACCACTAATAAGAAAACCACATGTTTCAGATGTCATTGGTTGTTCCTATCCATGAAATTGAACTCATGGAGAGGTATCTTTTTTTGGGTGTGTCATTGGTGGTATGGTATTGGTTTAATGATGGAGATAGAATTTTTCGTTTCTAAGGTGAGCAAGATATATCTTGTTTCCCCAGGTTGACCGGGATGGCTGTAATTGTATTAAATCTCTGGTCATGATATAATAAGGTAATTCCATCTAGTAAGCTTACAAAATATATAAAGTAATAAAAGGATGACAACACAAGTGTGAATCCTTCTTTATGAGATATCATGAGACAATGATATTATATTACACCAAACATTTTATAGAAGGTAGTCAAATCTATAAAATTTCTCATGTCCTTAGGGTCTATTATGGGTTTCTATAATCCACACTTGATCTGTGGGATGTACTCACTACTATCGAGATAAGGACCCAAATGGACGCACACTAAGTGTATCCACAAGTTCCACTTATTCATATGAATAGGAGTTTAGGATGAAGTGGTCCTCAAATGAATGGGCCTATGAACTTCCAAGTGTGATTGATTACAAATAAAATAACTCAATTATATTTTTAATGTTTGGAATAATTATGATTGAATTTATTTCTCAAGTTATTCACAATTTTTTTGATCATGAAAGTGAATATAAGAAAATATAATTTTTCGAATGAACATATCATGTTCAAGGTTCATTAAACTATTTAAGGAGATCACAAGACAATTTCATGGTTTTTATTTTATCATGTAATATGTTAAAGTGTTATAACTAAGTGATAAAATATTTTTGACATTTATGACAAGTTTATTAAGTCATAAGTGTCTACAAAGGTCTCAAATGAAGATTATTACTTTCTAGTAACCAAAGTGAAATTTTGGAATGTATAAAATAAGAATAAAAACACATTTTTGCCTCTTGAATAGGTAGAACCATCATTTAGAATAATTTATTGAGATAATATCTTCTTTCATCTTCTCTTAAGATCTTAAAGAGATATTATAAAGAAATAACAAGGATGAATCGATCATGTCTTCTAGACCAAGTTTGCATTCTTTATGCGATCAAAGTGATATTGTAAAGCTCATATATATCCCATGCCAACACCTAGAAATTATATATTGATGATCTATGATATGTGGTGCACATGTGAATGATATATAAGACACCTAGTTTAGTGTCTTTAGACCACGACATTTTTACGGTGAGTGAATAAAATTGTCGACTTCAAAAGAGCAAGGTAGAATTTATGATTTCATTCGATTTTATTTTTCATGATTAAACTGAATTAAATGTGATACTTTAAGAAATATGAGAAAGGGTTCTTTTGGATTCAATGTTTTTAACATGAATCTAAAACTTAAAATTTAAATTTCATGTGTTTAATGCTTCTGTTGCGCCCTAGGTTTCTTCAATTTTCATTAGAGCATACAAGTAATTATTTAAGTTGAAAAATTATAAATTTAAATTAAATTTTTTATTATCCAGATAGAGGGTTTCAATAAAGTCCCAATTCAACTAACGATGTGTTGATATCTGTTTGTATCTCCAAGATATTTCTGATCAAATATCGAATTGTTTTACATTAAAATTTTGGTAGAAATTAAAGTTTTAATTTTTAATTATCTGTTATGGCTATCTGTGTGACATATTTTTAGACATTCCATGATATGAGCACTTTTTATATTCACTGAAGATATTGGAAGTCAGTTGGGGTAGTCCTTTGGAAAATTAATCTTACCTTAGAATCTTGATTCATTTTCCAAAAATCAAAAAAAAATTACAAAACTTCCATTGGAATCTTATAAAAAAAACAAAAAAACATTCAATGCCACTATTGTTTGGGTGTCGAAATGTTTTTCTCCCCTATTATGGGAGGGTTACATGTTTGAATTTTGTTATATATATATATATATTATTTATAATATAATATAATATATATATATATATATATATATATTTCACGTGTGTGTGTGTGTGCCCTTAAACAGATGCCCAAATTAGAATCGGGCCGGACTGGTATAGTCTAGGTCTGACCAGCCCAATCTTTCAACCTTATTAGAAGCCCTAAATCAATATCTAAGTATCTTCTTTAGGTCTAAATAGACCCAAAAAATTCTTATTTCTTTTTCAAATATTAAATTTAATTGTCTAGGATTTAATAGAATTATTTCAGGTGCTATGGGATGTATAGATAATTAATTAAAATTATTTTCATGCAAGTAAATGCATTAAAAACACCCTCGTGTTGATTTTTTGAAAATTTATTTTTCTAATGAAATATAATTTCATGTTAACTTATCATGAGTTGATACCAAACCATGCATGTTTTGTTTATATTAGACTAAATTTATTTATTTGATTTAAGTTTTAAAATTTTATAATTATTTTATTTTGATGATTTTCACATCGTACCTCAACATTTAATTTTTATAAGGATTTTATGTTCACATTTAACTGATAAAATTTATTTTTACACCCTAATTTATCCTTACCTATGTGTGAGTAAACATTGTAAAGGTCATATGAGTTCATGGAAAAGTGTTTCAATCCGAGAGACAACGTAAACCAAACAAGTTAAGTGAATGAGATTTGTGGGTGATACAATTCAAGTCAGGTATTGACATAAGGGATTCCCTTAAGATCTTGGTTAATTCATTATTCGCTCGATGGATTACCCAATTGTTAATAGCTCATTATCATGTCATTATTTATTTATTTATTTTATCATGTGAATGGTTTATTATTTTTTGAATGTGCATTTATTATGTAATATCGCATAGTATAATAATAAACAAGCACAAAAAGATAAAATGAACATGTGTGGTGAATGATTTCTATTTAAATCATGGTTAAGCTTTGAGTGAGATCACATAAAAAAATTATGTTAGATTGAAAAAAATTTCATTCGCTGAGATGAAATTACCAAATCCATCAAAGAAAATATTAAGTCATTAACTTCCTTCCATTACTTGAATTTGGACACAACCAATTCTTTTGGGTTCTCATAAACCCTAATTGAGGGTTCCTATTAGTATTGTGGAATTATTATGAGAGTGGTGGGTCAACTTAACTAATTTTGTAAGAAAAGTAGTAGCCATAGATAGCTTATTGAAACTTTAAAGGAAAATCACTGAGTGATGAAAATTAATTCTTTATAGGGTAAGGGACTCCACTAAATAGATCAAGGAGCCACAATTTAGTATGGATGGCCAGTCAAAACCCTACCTTAGAATCTTGGAGAAGTGGTAATGCCATATTTTAGGTTATGAAGATAAGGGATTATTTTCACTAGAATACTCAAGTACTGCATATTATGAATCTAGTAGTTGAGGGATACTAGAATTTGATAAAATAGTGGGATACATTTAAAATTAAGAATTTGAAAATGTTGACTGGTAATCAAGATAAAAGTACTAATATTCTAGTGTTTATTTTTTTAGAAAATTGGAAAGTAATACCACATATACACCATGATTATTATTGGACAAAGAACATGTCCTCACCAATGTGAAATTATATAAGTAGTACCAGTGCTTGCACAAAGTACTATGATATAAGAAATTATATGTTTCAGTATCCCTAAAACCCATTGAGCCACCTCAGGATGAGAGGGTGATAAAAATGCTTATAGAAGACAAATATATATTGAATTTTATTTTTTTCATCATAATGATATGATAAATCTCCAATTTGTTGTGGATAATTCATAAGGACATGGATGGTTTCACATATTGTTTCATCTCTGAGAATACTGTGAGGAGAATGTGAAGTGAGATATGAATGGGTGATGATTAAACTGAATACATGTAAATTGAAAGATAGATCACAATATTTCAATACATATCTTTCTAATATCTTCATCACCCAAATTACACCATTTTCACTTAATATTAAATAATTAATAGTAAATGTAGAAAATTACTCATTACCTTTATGTAAGGTTCAACAAGTTGATAAGAACTTGAAGAAAGATTAACCTTCTATTTATTATGGTGAATAAGTTGGAAGACAAGATGAAAAGTCCAATAGAAGGTGTAATGAAAAAGGCACTTCCATAGAATCCTTCAATAATGGAAGTAGATCATTGTTCATGAGACTTTTTTACATTTAATGTCATAAGATAAGTCTATGGAAGCTTAAATGCAATGAACTAAATTAAAAAAGAAAGCAGTTGCTTCTTCTTCAAGAATGTTCACCATTGTATATAATGTTTCTGTTGTGCTACTTGGGTATTAAATATAATATGCCTATCACATATGTATATTTAAATAAATTAACCAAGTAGGTATAGATATATTACAAGAGTAAGGTGAATTATCTAAGTGTCTGAGAAAAGGTGATTCCAATGTCAATAGTGAGAAGTTTATAATTTTTAATTATCAATATTAATGGTTTTAGTTTAAATTTTATTTATTATAACCAAAAAAATTATCTCATGTGTCCTTTAGAAAAAAGGAGAAATTATTACAGTTTCATAATGAATTTTGTTTATGGTGTCTAATACTCAACTAATATTTTTGTAATTCTAGAATCACTGACAATACATGATGAATATAAAATATATTACATATTTATACCAAGATACAGAGAGATAATTATTTTTCAAGTAAAACTAAAAGTGGTTTTCAAGAATATAACCAGTATAGATCTTAGGATCTTTAGAGGTAAAGACCATAGGTATTATCAACATATTATCTTATACAGTTTTTTTACAAAGAAACCTATAGTAAGAGAGTTATTTTACAAAGCTTTTTGAATTCTTTTATCTAGAGAGTATGAAATATTAAAAGATTGATATAGTGTTAAATATACGTTTTCAAGATTCCTTTAAGTGTTATTAAGGAATCAAAAAGTGAAGTATGATATATGAATGGTTAGAAGATATGAGTTTATTTAGGCCTATGTGTTGAAGAATATCTTGACTAAGAATTCATAGATCATGAAATATACAATGGATTTATTTCTGAAATAACATTTTCTTATACACATCAAATCTATGATGTTAGTAAGGAGGATTGATGATGAGACTTTCAAGAAAAAATTGATCAATAAAATTTAGTGTGGGGTAATTCATGAATAGTCATTTCCTTATACACATCAGAGTCATGATGTAAGTAAATGGAGCATTAATTTTGAAACTAATTTTCATTATAGAAAATTCCATTTTTTTTGAGACATGTTTTTAAAATAGCGGTGTTATACCATAATCATATTTCAACTATAATAAAAAATGGATATAATATGATTTATAGTATGATATAAATCCATTATGTCATAACAACATGTTTTTAGATGTAAAGTTTTTGTTAAGAACATAACAAAACTTGTCTTAAAAAACACAATGTGAATCTAAAGTAATTATCCTAATGGTTGCTAAGGATATTATAAAAAACATTGAGATATAAAATTGATAGCCAATTAATAGACTATTTTTCTATAAAAGGGTTAAATTTCCTATTTGATATGGTGGGGGAAAGATTGACTTGGATTTAATCAATGTAAAAAATGCACAGGTAGTTGGCATAAGAACAAGTTCCACAAGAGAACATGGAAAATAAATGTTACAGTGAAAAATACTATGTAGTAAGTTTAAAACCAAAGTGGTGTTTCTCTATTAACGATGTATAGTAACAAATTATTTATTAAGAATAATAAGTAGTACAGGCATTAAATATAAATAAGCTAAGATTATCATGTTCAATTAAAATTCAATAATGGATTCCATGTATCAATGTATAGGTTCTTAGTATTTTGAATGTTTCAAATATTGATATTGCAGTGGTATTACAAAAAAACATTACATGGATGGTATAAGTGTGGAACCAATAATGCATGATTGGTTATATCAAGTCATCATTCCTAAATATATTATAATTTTACTTGAAATATATAATTTATATTATCATTTCATATTGGTAATTGAATGTAAAGAACACCAATCTTAGAAGATGTATATAGAATGAAATCAGAAAGGGTTGGTGACACTATATAATTCCAATCAGGGTTGAAAGTTAATAAAATTCTATTTTGGATTGAATTAAGTAACAATATCATAGAACATTCATTTGGAATGATTTTTTACATGTTTCTATGAGTGGTTAGTGGGAGCACCATGGTTTTCCAAGTAAAATATGTTCGATAACATATAAAAACAACAATTGGTCTAATCATTGGTTAAGATCCGAATAAAATTTCCTCTATAGTGGTTGACTTAAAGTAGAAACAAAGGATTTAGGGAATAAGATATATTGAGGAAGATATAATAGGTTTCTTAGACCAATTCAAGTTATATATAATGACATGGTATTTAAAAATACAAGTTGGAACAATTCATGAGATAATTTTTACCACTATCACATGGCATAAATCTCTCCAAGACGAAATTTATGGGACATAGGAGAATATTAATGTGGTAATTATAATTACATAAACTTACGAAATAGATAAATCACATATGACAATATATGTATAAAATATCATATTTCCAATGTATATTTTATTATAGGAAAATATCATTTGAATCTAGGATAACTTCATGGGAAGAAATCATAACTATCCAATTGTTCTTAAGAAAGTACAAGGGATATATAACTACTAATTCGATAGGAAGGGAATCTAGTTTCAAGGGAACACAAACTAGTATTCTTTTAGATCAATATAATCTAATATCATAGTTAGGATAAGGAAATAAGAAAGTTAATCTCATTCTATCTGATGGTAGAAATATCTACAAAAGATGAGTACATTTTGGATTATGATGAAGCCAAAAAATAAGTGTAAAATGTGATGATTTGTTCAAGTTCTTAGAATTTTACCTAGTAAGTAATGTTTTATAATAATTATAGAAATCCTTTTATTGGTATTAATCAGTATTTCAAGTTTTTGATAGGGTATGAAAGGGATATACTCAAGGATATCTTCTCTTGAGTTATTTTACTTAAAGATGTGAAGACATGGATAATAGAGTATCCATAAAGGATAATGTGGTATACCCCCTAACTAAATCCATATCTAAAAATAATAATTACACTCATGTGAGAGCTAGTGAGTTGAGAATTATTAGCATTTGGCTCTAGTGAAAGTGAGATTATTATGATAGGGTGACCTAAACCCAACTCCTTTATGTAATTTTATTACCATTACATGTGTAAAATTTGATATATACATGTTTTTATTATTGACATAATAATATTTACACTTATGCACCCACTTTTTACATGGTAATGTCCAAAAATTACATGTCGTATCAAAAGGTTATTGTAGTTCTTATCTATAATGAGAACCTTGAGACACTATGACAATAATCTTAAAAATATGTCATATGGTCTATATACATCATACTGATGGGACACATATGATGTCTGACTATCAGGTTTTTTGGGATTATAAGCACTGAGTCTTCTTCTCATAAAGTTTTTTGCTGGTGATATCAAGTAGATGAGATCATGAGGACTGAACCTCTAATAGGAACACCACATGGTTTAAGTGTCATTGGTTGTTCTTGTCTATGGACATGTGTATTAGTCTCAAGACATAATATTGTTACCAATATGTATTATTGGATCACACACTTATATGCAATATAAATCATGACATTAAAGTCATGGTGAAGTAGCTTGTGTTGGGTGTGTCATTGTTGGAATGACATTGGTTGAATGATCAAGATAGAATTTTCTGCTTTTGAGTAGAGGAAGAGATATCTTGTGGGCCTAAGTTGACCTGGATGGTAGTACATTCATTAAATCCATGTCCATGGTAATATATGATAATTCTATCCATTAAGGTCATGAAATATATAAATTAATAGAATGATGATGACATAAGTGTGAAACATTCTTTATGAGATATCGTGTGATAAAGAGATTATATTACCCAAAACATGTTTATATGTGGTAGTTGTAGCTATGACACTCCTTATCTCTTTAGGGTACAAGATGGGTTGATAAACGCCACTCTTGTTCTATGGGATGGACTCACTACTATCGAGATATGGACCTAGAGGGTCATACACTAAGTATATCCACATGTTCCACCTATTCAGAAGAATATGAGTTCAGGACAAAGTGGGTCCCATGTGTGGGGTATGATGAAGGTCTGATTTTGATTGATCACAAGTAAAATAATTCAATTATATTATTCAAGTTTAGAATAATGATGAAATAATTTATTTCTCAAGGGATTCAAAATTTGTTTGAGCATAAAATTGAATATAATAAAATATCATTTTTTGAATGAACATAGCATGTTCAAGGTTCATTAAATTATATGGGGAGCTTATGGTTAGAGTTAACGGTTCGTGTTTTATCACATAACATGTTAAAGTGTTACAAGTTATTGATAAAATATTTGTGACATTTATTAAAATTTTATTAAGTCGTATTGTGTACAAAGGTCTAAAATGAAGATTATTACTTTAGAGAGACCAAAGTTCAATTTTGAAAAGTATAACCTAAGTATAAATTTTTTTATCCTCCTAAATTGATTACTCCGTAATTTGGATGAATTTGGAGAGAAAATAGCTCATTTATTCTCCTTTCATTCACTTAAAAAGATATTATTAATAAAGAACAAGTTTGGATCTATCTTGCCCTCTCGATCGAGTCCGTGTTCTTCACATATTCAATGGGACGTCATAAAGCTCTTTGATTTCCCATGATAGCACCTAGTAATCATAGATCAAAGATATAAGAGATTTATTTCATGTTTTTATGATCTATAGGATTCATATTTTGGTACCTTTGATCCATGACCTGTTGATGGTGAGCGAATCAAATCATCAACTTCAAACGATCAAAGTACCATTTATGATTTTGTTAGATTTTATTTTTCATGATTAAAATGAATTGAACGCAATACCTTAAGAAATATGGGCAAGCTATTTTGTAGATTCGGTGCTTTTAACATGAATCCTAACCCAAAATTTTAAATTGCACATGTTTCACACCTCTGTTATTCCCTAAGTTTCTTTATTTTGATTGGTCCTTGAATAATGATGAGATTATATATGTTTGAGGCTGAGTGGTAGTCCCCAAAAGCATAAATAAGGACATAATGAGGGACTTCCAATCCTCAATATGGGTTGTGTATCCCAGGATGACCAAAATCTATCATGATGTCCATAGACAGTATTGGTGTCCTTGAATGAATAAGGACATAACTGAGTTTGTTTCCCGATGCTCCACTTTCCAGCAGGTGGAGGCTAAGAATTTTCTCCCTACTGGTATAATAAATCCATTAACCATTCCAAAGTGTAAGTGGGATTATATCATTTTAGATTTTGTGACTATTCTACTGAGGACTTATCATAGACACAATATAGCTTGGTTTATCATCGATTTTTTTGAGAAGGTAGACCACTTATTACCCATGAAGGGGTCTTGTATAATTGAAGAGATTTTAAGACAATATGTACAAGAGATGGTATGACTATATGGGGTGCCACATAACATTGTATCATATAGGTATCTCATTTTAACTTGAGGTTCTGGAAAGGCCTTTATAATTCACTAGGAATATAGGTTCATCTGAGTATATATTTCCATTCTTAAATAGATGGTAAGTAAGAGTATACCATATAGGTGCTCAAGGATATGTTCTGAGCATGTTTCATTGATTTTGGTGATTCATGAGAAAGGAATATAGCCTAATTAAAATTCACCTGCAATAATAGTTACCATACATCCATTTAGGTGGCTCCATTCAACTCCTTGTATTATAGGCCATGCTAATCAACCTTATTCTAGTATATTTTGGTGATTCTATTATCCTTTGTCTAATCTTAATACAAGAGACTTCTGAGAAGATCCAACTAACCAGGAAGTGGTTTTTGACTACTAAATGTAAGTAAAGATCTTAAACCATTTGATTAATACATCCCTTGGAGTTTGAGGTTGGAGACCAAGCCTTATTATACGTGTTTCTAAGTTTAGGGAAACATTGGATTTGGAGGTAGATCATTTTGGTATCATGGTTCATCAAACCATTTGAGATTATAGATATAATTGGTCTTATATCATACTAACTAGCACTACCATAGTGGTACGCTATGATGCATGACATGTTTCACATCTCTCAAATTTTATTGTACCATCCCAACCCATCTTTTATCATCGATGTTGATTATGTCAAGTTATACACTAATAATTACTTTAATGAATGTCCCATGCATATCATGGACCATAGTGGAAATACACTTTAGGGGAAGTCCATTATTCTTGTACATGTTTTATGGAAGCATGGGACGAACCAAGAGGAAACTTCGGAATGTGAGGATGACATTTGAGAATGATAGATAGAGCTTTTTTATAAGGGTTACTGAAGGTAAATTATTAGATTATATTGGGGATGATATGATATATGGAGAGGAGGTTTTAAAACCTTATCCTTCCAGAGAGGTATGGATCCTTTTAAATAATGAAAAAACCTTTATTTTACCTTAAATAAATTTCTAAGGGTGTTTGGGCGGTCTCATGAGTCTTCATAGATCCCGAGAGGAAGCTAGGACTTGTATCCAAGAGTTTATAGTGCTATAAACTAGCCATTTGTAGACCACTAGATAGATTATGGACTTTTAGTATCTATTTATAGCCACTAGAGGACCACCAGCTGGATGGTGAGACCCACCAACTAGCCGATGGGGCCTATGTATGTTTTTGGGGGTGGTATTTTGGACATTTATATCTTTTTCTTTAATCCATATCATTCAATTTCCACCCCTAAATGCACAACAAATCTCCCATGTAATTAGTCTTCTCCATTATCTTTAGATTGATAAAATCCTTCAACCCTTGGGGTTTTGAGATCCCGTTTAGTATGATCAAAACCATAAGGTAATTTCATGACTCATTTTCTATCTTTTCTTATTTCATTCATTTTTGGGAAGTGTTACGATGGGTTTACCTTGTTTTTTTTATTTTTTTAGTAAAATTTCTTTACTACTTTGATATCTCTCATTCTTAGCAGAATTAGGGGTCAATATCAGGTGTGTGAACCTTCCTAAACCTAAGTTAGGTGGTCCCTAAGTTTCATTGATTTTTTTACTCATTTTATTTTGGTAATTCTGATGTGAATCATGATGGTTTTCCATGCATGACACCTTAATTAAAAACAAAGTTTAAAATGTGGTTTTTCTATTCTAAATTACTCAAAAAAATTGTTAAAATCTATGAGTGAGGTGATTTCAAAGGAAAAAAATAACTAATTTAATATTTATGATTTTTTTTTAAATTGGAAACTATAATTTTTAATGTTATGTATATAATTTGATACCAAGAATACACTCTATATGTGGTGGTTTGTGATAATTAATAATACAACCGATGCGTGGTGTTTTGTGATAAATGAGAATACACCTAATATGTAGTGGTTTATGATACTGATAATACATAAGATATGTGGTGGTTTATGATATTATTTGGTTACTTTTTTTGGAATGGTAATCAAGACATACTCAAAGTCATCCATCACTAGATGAAGATGGTAGGTCTTTCCTCGAGTGTCATTGTGGAGCCCGGGATTGGTTTTTTATGTATTTATTTACTCGCTTTGAGGAATGTAATTTTTTTACATAATGTATTTTCATAAACATTATATCACCAATATTTATTTACAGACATTGTTGTTTGGGGCCTATTGAATCTTCATCACCCCCTACTCAGATCATCGTTTGGTACCTCAATAGATTTCATGATTTTAGGTCTGGAAAAGCGAAAGCGCCCCATCGAAGATACTTTATTTTCTATGGGATGGAGTTGGGAGATGAAATTTATAACTAATCTTGGAAAATTTGGATTATTTTTTCATTCTTTTGGGTTTTGTTTTTTTATTACTATTGTACTCGATGTATATCATGTACCCGACATGTGACATTGGCTTATATTTTTATTTCTTCATGGTTATTGCTTGAGTTTATGTTTAGTTCTTGGATCATGTATCACTTTTCATAGGTATCATTATGTGATATTTGTTATATTTTTATTTTCCACTATTATTAAAATATGTCACTGAGGGTATAGTCTCCCCATGGATTTACTTATAGCATTGCCGCTAGTCGATAGCCTGTAGTATACGGGGAGGCATGCTTTAGGTATGTGGAGACCATCCATATGGGAACTGTACAATGGTCCTAACTGCTGGGATGTTACAAAAACCCTCATGAAATATCATGTAAAACTCTTAATGATCACCATATTAATTTATTTATATGGAATAATTATTCTATTTTATGAACTTGACAATCTTAATTTTTTGTTCATTCTACTTTTATTTCTGATTTTAAAAAAAAAAAAATTTTGAAGTTTTAAATGATCCCTACAAAATTTTAGCATGATGAAAAAAAAAATTTCTAGAAATAATGTTTGAGAATTGGTTATTCCACCTAAATATTCTTATATTATTGGTTCTAAATATATATTTAGAAATAAATTTGATGAATTTAGACAGATTATTAGAAAAAAATTATATTAGTTTCTCAAGGTTATTGTCAATAAAAAGGTATTGATTATGATGAAACTTTTGCATATATTTCAATATTATAATATATTATATTATTATTATCACATTCTACTAATTATGGATTTAAAATTTATCAAATTAATTTTAAAAGTATTTTTCTCAATGGTTTAATTTCTGATGTTTTATATGATAAACAACCACTTAGTTTTGAACATGAGAAATACTTTGATCATGTATTAAAACTTTCAAAATCTCTCTATGGTCTTAAAAAACTACTCAAGATTAGTATGAAAGATAATCTATTTTTTATTTTAAATAAAGGTTTTATGAAAGGTAAATTTGACTCTATAATATTTATTAAAAAAACATTTAAGATAATTTGATTATTCTGATTTTTGTTGATGATATCATTTTTGGTTCTTCAAGTGAATTGATTTGTAAAGAATTTTTAGATTTAATGACTTTATAATTTGACATGAGTATTATGGGAGAATTAAAATATTTCTAAGTCTTTAAATTTTTCAAAGGAATGATGAAAATTTTCTTAATCAATCTAAATATACTAAATAATTAGTTAAAGTATTTGGACTTGAAAATAGTAGAAGTTTAAATAACCCTATGAGTACTTCTTGTAAACTAGATATAAATAAAGATGAAAACCTATTGATATTTGTTTTTTGGAGAAATGACTAGTATTATATTATATTTAAATACTTTTAGACCAGATTTAATGTTTTTAGTAAGAATATGTGCTAAATGTTAAGTTGACCCCAAATAAAGTCACTTAAAAGTTGTTAAAGTATTTATAAAATATGTTAAAGTTTCTATAAATCATGGTTTATTTTATACTATAATACCTTTTTTTGAATTAAAAATTTATATTGATTATTATTTTGGAGGATTTTAAATTGATATAAAAATTATTAGTGGCATCTGTCATTTTATACATAAAATTTTAGTGCCTTAGAATTCAAAGAAACAATTATCTATTTCTTTATCTACAGCTGAAGTAGAATATATTTCTATTATAAGATATTGTTCTCAATGTTTATAGATTAAAAAAATTAACTGATTTTTTTATATTCATTTTGATAAGTTACATATTTTATGTGATAATTCATCTGCTATTTATTATTCTAAAATCCAATTAAAACTTTCTATAACTAAACATATTGAAGTAAGATATCACTTTATTAGATATCCTATACAAAAAGAATAAATCAATTTAGAATATGTTTCTACTAATGATCAATTGGAAGACATCTTTATTAAATTTTTGGATATAGTTAAGTTTTATAAAATTATGTTTAAAATTAGTATAATGGAAATATGATTTAATTCTATTATATTTAGGGAAGTATATAATATTTATCATTCCTTTTAATTTTTTTCATGTCCCCTTTTTAGTTATCTTTTTTTACTTTTATAGGAATATTTTAACACTTATTGTTATATCTATTTCAAAAATGTGTAAAAACAATTTTAGGGAAGTTATCATTGTTTTAATATTTTTTTATTTCTTGATACACACACTCACACATAAATTAATTTAGGAGGAACTATGTTTTACAAATCCACTTTAAATTTTCTTTTAAATATGTATTAAATTTGTTTTCAAATTTATTTAAAATTTATTTTTTAATTTGTTTTCATATTTTTGACTATTTCTAAAAAAGGGGAAGTGTATTTATAATTATTTTTTGATTTTTAATTATCATAAATGGGAGATTGTTAAGTTGATACATCCTATTTTATTTGATTGTGCTTTTATAATTATAAAATCCTCATTTTCCCTTTAACATGAGTTTTTTAAAGAGTAATATATTTATTTGATTGAAGCTTTCAATTCTTGTAGAAGAAAAGAATGATGTTCATTTTTTCTATTATTCATTATTTATTCATTGTTTAAATTTTTTCTTTAATAGTTTACTTATTTATTTATTAATGTTATTAATATTATTCTTATTTTGGTTATCTTCCTACTTTACTTATTCTAAAAATTATACTATTTAGAAAGTATTATTCCAGAATAATGTCATATGTTCTATTTTAAAAGTCTTATAATGTTTGGTATTTTTTTCAAAGTATAAGGTTTTATGAACTCTAGTAAAGTATTATATGGATTTTAAATGTCTTATGTGCTATAGAGAAATTATTATTAAGTGAGATATTTTATTAAGTATAAAGTTCCACGCAATCTAAAGTAATATTAGAATTATTTGGAAGACGTATAAAGGTTTAAATGTCTTATGAAAAAATGAAATTTTGTTATGTTTGAAGTCTTATGATACCAAAATGTGTTACAAAATATAAATGTATTATAAAATCATAAGTCTTATGATATTAAAGTATTATGTGAAGAATTAAATTTTTATGAGAATGTAAAGTATTACATGAAATAGAAAATTTTATATATGTTGAGAAGTCTTACAAAATAAGTATCTTCTAAGACTTATTGAATTTTTAGATTAGTATCTATTTTATTTATTATATTTATTATATATATTTCAATTGATATTTTGGGTTTATATTTTGAAATTAAAATTATTAAAATATTTTTAATGGATTATAAACAATTATAACATAATTTTTTATGAATTAAAGTTACAGTTTAGAAGTTAGAATTACTTATTATATTGCATTTTATTTTTTGGAAAGTATTTTTAAAGTTAAAATGATTTCAAAAAGAAACTAAATTGCTTAATTTCTGGGATTATTCAAAGAATTTTGAATATTTATTCAAGGAAAAAAATTCGTATTATTTCAAAGGGTTTAACAATTCTAAATTAGTTCATTATTTCAAAGATAATATTTTGGAATGTTTGACTTAGTATTCTCAATTTATTTTTAGATGTTTTATTTGTTATGAAAATTTGGGTAACATTATTATTATTATTGAATAATTCTAACCATAATAGAGTGTGTGTAGCTATTGAAGACTCTTATCTAAAGGAAGTTTAAGCTACAAGAAAGTAAAATACATATTACTTAAAAATAGATACATGATATAGTGAAATGATATAGAAATTACAAACATAAACTTATAATTTTACAAGTGACCTTGCGTGAACAATTCTCAAAGTATGAACTTGAAAAGAAGAAAAATTTTCATGATCACTACTACTTTGTTCTTGTAATGTTTGAAGGTTGTTCAAAGGTTGGTCAAGATGATACAACTATTTTACCTATATCTTCTTCAATTGGTTCTTATAGTTGTGTACATAATTATTTCTGTCTATTATCTTATGTTGTAACTGCATATTGGTTTATGTTTTTTCCTCATCAAATAAGTTTCTCTATCTAGTTATACCTTCATAAAAGGAATTTTTTATAATTGGGTTGTGACTCCCTTTTAAGAGTTAGGTAGTGGAAAGGTTTTTCTTCTAATATAAAATGCAGTTTGTAATTGGATTGTGAAACCCCTATAAAATTAAGGACTTTTAGTGAATATCATACCCCTTAAGGAGTAGAGTAATGTGAAGAGTAATTTTAGAATTGATTTTGATCCAAACTACTATAAAAATCACTTATGTTCTTTATTTTATCTTTCCACTACACTTGAACATGAATTAGTTTAATATTAACCCTTTTTTTAAAGTATAATTAATTATAATAGAGTTTATTCACCCAATACCTTTATAATATTAAGACATCTTACCATATGGGACAATGGTATGAATGTGATACTATGAGAGTTAGAACTCTGATAAGTGATGTAATAGACTTCCCTATCTTGGTAAGAATATATAAATGTTCAACATTTAAACTCATACTTATTTAATTTGGTCATGAATGCAATCAAAAAGAAAAATTAAGATCAGGTACTAAACTGTATTCTCTTTTCAGATGATACAGTTATCATTGAAGAATCTAATGAGATAATCAATAAAAAGTTAATTAAGAGAGACTCTATAATCAAGAAGTTTCTAACTTATTAGGGATGATACAAAATATATGGAGTTTAATTTTGGAAAGTGATCATGTCATGGTAACATGGATGTGAAATAAAAATATTAAGTCATTACAAAAGTAAATCATTTTCAATATTTATTTTATTTTATACAATGTATTAAAGAAATAAATATATATATATATATATATCTCATAAGATTCAAATTGGATGACTAAATAAAGAAATATTTTAGAGAAGGTTTTTGTTTATAAAATTCTTTTGAAATTGAAGGGAAGATTTTATAAGATGAGGATTAGACCTCCAATTATATATATTAATGAGTTTTTACCTTTAATAAGATAAAGGAATTGGGAATGAAAATATTAACATAGACATAAGAACATATAAAAAATAATAAGATAAAAAATTAGTGTATACACTAATTGGAGTAAAGAAGATTGATATGGGATTTGGATGTCTTGGAAATGTAAAAGAATATAGATGATGTACTTTTTAAAAAGTAAAAGTTATTAAAAAATACATAAATTAGGAAAAGTGGAAGAAGAAAAAAAATTAAATAATAAAATTCATCCAAATGGTCTTGATAATAACAACTTCAATGAAAATATGATATTTGATAGAGCTAATTGATGAAGTTTGATCCACGTAAACAGCCCCATTAAAAAGGATTTAAGGTTTTTTTGTTTTAATTTATTATAATTGTTTAAAACACTTACACCCTATTTGGTACATTATAATTTAGGAGTCGAGAAATAGTCAGAGAAAAGAAACAAATTTTCTTATGTTTGTCATGCAAGAAATGGATTTACACATAATGAATATTGATTTTCCATGGTTGGAGTTTGTAATTGTTTACAATTTCTAGGAAGTCTACTCATTGGACCAGACTACCCCTCTCCTCACAATGGGTGATGTGTCCATTTATTCCCTTCATCATATAGATAACCATTAGAAAATTTTATTCTACTTACCTTACATCGATGACCATTACCTGACCAATCATCAACTTATTTTTCTTTTCTATCCCATATCATGATAACCCCTACCCCTATCCATTATTTATGCTTCCTACTCTATGTTAAGTTATTCTTTATTTATTTACATAGATACCCCAACCCTATTATTACATTCCTTGAATTCAAATTATGTAGATTCCCCTTAATAAAGTTGATCCATTAGCATCACAATTTTTCATGCTGGTTGAATTAGGTAAAACTACCATTCATACACATGATCGTGCGTAGATAGAAGATTAAATATTTTAGCATAGAATTATAATCCATATAGACAACCGGAAAGAATTGAACCCCTAACCTCTCAAGAAAAATACCTACCACAAGAACACCCTAGGATATAAGGGAATGACTTTCCATTAGAATACCCTAGGGGATAAGAGGTGATAGTTTCAAGTTCTTATTATTCCTTTATTTATTTTACAACCATCTATGAGTTATTTTTCCTTCCTAGAGACTAATTTCTCCCCTATTCTGACCGAACCCACCCCACAAATCAAATTCTTCTTCTTCCTTCCTCATACTGAATATTGATTTTAGTATCCTAGAACCAAAAATTTGTATATTATATTGCATAAAAATTAAAAGAAGTGAATATTATAACGGTTGGGAAGGGGGAATTACAAATATACAAAGAGAATAGGCAGCACATAAATACAAAAGTGAATAATGATTAAATATCTAATTATATATCATTCATTATTCTAAAATACATAAATGTAACACTATCTTAGAGTATATGTCACATTGAAAGGGCCATAATAGTTCCTTGTTATGATGAGAACCTTGAAATTCCATGATGATATTCTTAAATATTATTCTACAGTCACATAACATTCTATAATTGGATATATAGTTTGTTGACTTGAAGGTGAGAGTACTCGTAAGAAAATAAGACTCCATCTCATTAAGTTCACACTTGGAAATCTCTAAGATGAGAGATTTTGAGAGAATAACCACCTATAAGAAATCCACATGTTTATGTGTAATTGGATATTCCTATCTATGAGATTATATAATGATACCTAAAATTTAAGATTATTATTAATGCATGTCATAATTTATACACTTTTATGTATCAACGTAAACTGGGATGACATATGATCATGGAAAAGTTGGGATAATTGGGTAAATCACAAATGATATGTTATTAATCAATAATTCAAGGAAGGATTTTATCTATTTTTTCTTTATGGAAGTTTATATATGAAGTGCCCAGATTAGTGTGAATCACTGAGAGGGGGAGGGGGTGAATCAATGATCCTTTAAAACTTTTTACTAATTAATTCTTTCTCAATTAAACCTCTATGGCTGGTTAAAGCCTCGATCCACTCTTCTTGTATCTCTCAACCTTTCCTCGAATGATGCAGTAATGAAAAGGCATTGGACACAAGGATTTACAAGGTTCGGCACCAAAGGCCTACATCCTTGCCATGTTGGTTTTACGCCCCAACATGGTTTCTCCATTATAACTTGTTAGAATTACAATGGTCGATACAGAGTCCCACTGTATCTCTCCTGAGTCCCACGAGAGGGTCTTTATACTGCGTCCCATAGTGTTACCAGAGTCCCACTGGCCTACTCCAGAATCCCACTGAAGACTTCTTCCACCCTGAATCTCACATGGGGCTTATCCTGGCTCCTCAAGTCACACAAGTAGCTCTTCTTCTCTTCAAGCTCTTCAAGAGTCTTCAACAGTCTGGGATAAAGACTATTGGCCTTGCTCTCTTCTTCTGATCACTTGTGGTGAACAAGACTCCTCTTCTTTTTCTCAGGATTTATCTCCTTCTTCTGAGGATGACCTGGCCTCTGTCTTCAACAACCTCTGATAAGGTTTGTTGGTCTTTCTCAACTCTTCTGATCACTTCAGTTGATCAGACTCATCTCAACTACTGAAACCTCAGGCAAATAATGTCCTTCACTTCAGCTTGGCTTCAGTCTCACTTCAATTCAACTTCATGCACTTAGTGCATGGCAACTCTGAATCCTCATGCACTGACTGCATGGCTTCTCAATATTCTTTACGAACCTTTGTTCTTGGTCTTTTTATATGCACACAAACTGATTTAGTCTTTGTTTACGTGTGCATGTGCATGCATGCAAGCATTCACTCCCCTTTTTCCTCTTGGTGTGATAAACCCTCAGAGGGTGATAACTCCTTAAGCACCCACACCTTCTTCTTTCTTCACACACTTTGTTCTTTTTTCTTACACACTTAAATGTGTGTTCTTCTTTAGTGTGGGTATCCTCTTATTCTTCTTCTTAGTGTGTATACTTCACTTATGAACACACAAAGGTTTCGGGCTTCTTCACAAGTTTAGTTCAAGTATGCACAAACACTTTGTTCTTTATTCCTCTTTGCACACACAAAATTCTACGACCTTACTCTTGTCTTGCACACACAAATGCCTACGGCCTTCCACTCCTTTTTCACACACACTCAAGGTGTGGTCTTTCACTTCACATAGCACACACACGAGGCAAAGCCTCAGCCTTCTTTGCACACACACAAGAATTGTGTGGAATCTTCTTCACCTGAACTTCAACACCAAGAGGGCACGCAAGGGGTGCGGCCAACTTCTTCTCCACTGTCACGTAGGGTCACAAGGCGCAAGGGCTGCGCAAGTCAGAAGGAACACAATGGCGCGCAAGTCCTACTGTCGCGGGGCGCGCAAGTGCGCTGCCCGAACTCTTTCTGTCGCGTAAGGGGTGTGCGCAGGGGTCCCTTCTCCTCTTCTTTCATGCAAGAGATGTGCGAAAGGATCCTCTCGGAGCTAATGGAGAGCTCCGGGCTGTACTGTCGCGCAAGTGGTGTTGCGTGGAGATATACTTCGCGAGGCTTAGGAGCTCTCACGGGACTTCTCTCTTCAAAGGTTCAGCAAGCAATCTTTGATGCCCAGGAGCTCCTTTTTTATTGGCAAAGGCTGCCTCAGATCTTCCGTAGAGATATAACTCAAATTCCCGAAACTTTCAAGTTATCAAGATTTTCCAAATCTTGATATTTCTCCTCTGTTCAACGCGGGTTCCCTCTTTTCTGGTTTCCTTCTTGTGCATGCGTTCTCGAACACATGCATGGCTTCATCAGTTTTAATCCATGAAAATCATCAACCCCACATGGCCTCAGCATCGTTGTTTGCCTCGTCCTCGACCGAAATCTTTCATTTGTTACATGCATGAGTATTTTATTGCATGAACAAGTTTGTTATGCTCAGAAGAACTCTATTGAGCCTTCATCTTGATCGGTGGTGGCCGGGAGCTCAAAATTCATCTTTGGGTTGCTCCTGGTTCGATGGAGGTGTCACACGAAGGCCTCTGCATGGCTGGAGGAAGAAGACAACTCGGGAGCTGTCGGATCTGCGTTAAATGATCTCCGATGGATGAGATTAAATCATCGTTCCGCGGGATGAGATGAGCGGTGTAGATTAGATGTGGGATCCCTTGGACGGCCAGGATTAGATCCTGGTTAAAAATTCCATGTCCCACATAGAATTCTCGCGTGTTATTTCCGCGGCTTATCAAATATGCGTTGCTGCTCAATGCCCAGTTTCACTTCCCCCTCCACGGTACCGCCCCGCACCGTGTTCTCTTCTGCGGGCGCGCTCTGTGCCCACCCTATGCCTCTCGGGCGCACCACTGGTGCCCACTATGCATCTTTGTGGGCGTGCGCTCTGGCGCCCAGGCTGTGCGGGCTTCATCACCGCGTGGCCTCGGGGCTTATACACAACCCCAGCCTCTCGGGCTGGCCCCATGGGATCCCCCTTGGGCGTGGCGACCTCGAGTCCCACAAGTGCCTTGGGGTTGAACCCTTAAGGTTGGCCCTTGGTGGCATATTTTTTTCAATGTAAAATAAGAAGTACTTTGTATAAAAACAAAGTAACCCAACATCAAATGCCAAATGCCAAGCCTTCTCCTTCTCATCTCCATTCTTCTTCTTCTTAAAAATTTCTCAATACATCTTCATCATTTCTTCTTCATTAGAATCCCTTCCATCCCTTCCATCTTCTTCAACCTCATGTAATTATTTACTTAGGAATGGAATTCCCGAAGGTTTCTTCATCAACTGATTCTCGTGAATCATACATTTCTTCAACATTCTTCATTGATCCAATCGAAGATCAAGTTGGATCATCTTCATGTTCTCATGCACTAAGAGATAGTGCATGGTCTTCATTGAACCACATCATCCACTCAGTAGTTGTGGATGGATCATCTTCATCTCCTCATGCATTGTGAAAACAATTCATGGACTTCTAACAATGTTGTGATATTGTATCCTCTTGATACAAGTGCTTTGAACTTTGGAATAGCTCAACAATCGTCTGATTTTACATGGAGAATGCTTCAACCATCATCTCCTATGCCACTTGGTGAATCTCTTAAGTGACATGAATCTAAGTTCCATGGCCATTCTCCATTCATTACCATCACCATCACATCCTTTGTCATTCACATATTGATACTCCTTGACATCCATCCATTCCATTTCACCTTTTTGACAGCAACATACTTCATTGACAACAAATGAAACACAGTGCACTTCAATCTCCCCCTTTGTATTTGTTGTCAATACACAACTTCTGCACATATGAATGGGTCAATATGTGTACCCATATTTTCTCCCCCTTATTGTAAATCAAATGAAAAGGTGTGGTGTGGTTCTCTTTCAAAAATATCTTCCTACCTTCGAATAGCATCTTCTTGAAAATCACTAAGAGAGGGATGATGTCACATGTTCTCTTTAGCAAAGAACCTTTAGTAAATCATCTCTAAGTCTACTTGGGCTAACCCGGTGTAGAAAGCAAGAGTGATGTAACCAAGATTTTTCAATGCTGTCCACATTCACTATACATGTGAGATCATGCTTCAAGGGGTTTAAATTTGTCAGATATAACAATGAATTTCTAAATCCTGCACATACTTCACCAAACTCATTATAAAGTTCAGGTTCAAAGATAAAGCTCCCCCTTTCAAACATTTTCCTTCAATCAATAATCCCCCTTAATTGACATGATGATATGATTAAGAAACAAGGGATGAAAGTATGATTGGAATTACCTTTAGGTTTCACAAGATGGTTTGAATCTCAAAATTCCATCTTCTACAGATTGGCTCCCCCTCAAGGGGTGCACTCCATTCTGTCCAAACCATTCTCCAGCTGAGAATGATCATCATCTTCAATTCCCTGCAATGTTAGCACATGTAAATACCACGAGTATAAGATAATAAGATGGAACCTTCTTGGTTCATCAATGTGAACAACAAGGTTGAGAAGATTCTCTCTACCGAGATGTCCCATTTTCACCATTCTTCACACTTTCACATTTGATCTTCAATGATGTTTGTGCTGGTGTGGATCTCATCACATATTCAACATCCTTGTGTGTGAATCCTCTCTTTCTAGGTGCTTTCTGATAACTAGAGTCTCCTGGTGCAATCTTCATTCTTTTCAAGAATTCCTTTTGAGCTGGAATGAGTGTCTTGCATTCATTACTTATATGGCCAGCTTTATTGCACCTCACACACAGAACTTCATCTTCATGTGAAATCATTTGATTACCTTTTGTCTTAGCAATTTCCAGTACTTCATCTTCATCTCTTTGCAGTTCTCTGGAAATTTGCAACTGATTAGGCCATATGACTAGCATGTCATTTGGAAGTGTGGCCTCAGTTCTAGAAATTCCACATGGTTCCTTTGATGATGTTAAGCTACCTTTCTTAGGCAACTTATTTTCAATCAATCCATTCTGCTTCTTCTGTATTGATTGTCTTTTTGAGTCATGTCTGCCTCTATTGAATTCCATGGCTTGTTTACAAAGATCCATGGTGTGACCTTTCTTTCCATAGTAGAAGCATGTTTTCTTGGTGGTCCTTCTAGATGCATCACCCTTCATGGATTTAGACTCCAATGACTTCATTTCCTCTTTCAAAATATTCTTGGGAGCATTTTCATCTTTCTTCTGCTTGCTTCCCAAGGATTCCTTTTTAGCCAGGTTCTGTGATCTTCTTTTCTTTTCAAATTTGGATACATTCGGAGATTGACATATATCTTTTTTACCACTTTTGCAAACATCCCATATGTTATCAAGCAATCCAATCTATTTGCAGTAAACAGATGTTTCTGGACCTGTGGATGTTGCTTCTTTCCTTCTAGCTTGCTCCCCCTTGGCATGGGATTCCTTTGTGCTTTTACATTTAGAGGATTGTACCAACAATCTTTTGCACAATGCCCATACTTGTTATAACACCAACACTGACCCAAAAATCATGACTTCTTGAGTACTTCTGGTTTTTGGGTATTTTTCTTGAATTGCTATGTTGTTTCAGGAGAGCTCTCTTTCTTCACCTTCTTAATCCATGCTTGTTTAGAGTTACTCTTCCATCCTGCACTTTTTTTGGAAACACATTTAGAAGCATTAGTACAAGATGGGATGGATGGTACCTTCTTTTTGGAAGTTGTTTCCATTTTATTAGAGGATGTCCTTCTTTTGGAATCATCCTTCTGAAAGCTCACTTGAGTGGAAACATTTCTTCTTTCAGCTGACTGGGTGGTTTCATCTTTGGGTGATTACTGATTTTTCAATATCACCTCTAGTTCTAAGCATTTCATGTTGAGGGAGTTATTCTCGTCCTCAACAAATCTTAGCCTTCCTTCCTAATACTGTTTCAGCTGTTTCATCTGGTCTTCATGCACCTTCTTCATTTCTTGCAATGAATTGTCAAGCTCCATTAACATCTTTGCTTTTCCTTCAAGTTGAGAATCTTTGACAACCATTGATACTCTATGCCTCTTTTCCAGTACATGGAAAACTCCTTTGACCATTATCTTAAAGAGTTATTTCTCAGAAAAGCTTCTTTGAAATTCTTCACAAGTATATTCATATCTTTCATTGCAAAGGGATACTATTTCATATTTGGCCTTCACCAGCTTTCTAAGAGTGTTGGATATGCCAACCCTTTTTTCCAATTGATCTTCCGTAGAATTGGCTTCTTCTTCTAGCTGTAATTTTTCTTCCTTAAGATCATCGATTCCTATAGCTATACACATTGCCACTTCCATGGGGACTATCTTCTGAAGATATTTGAGTGCATTTTGAAGATCATTGATTGTTCCAACTTCATCACATCTAGGACAAGATTTCTTCATCTTCTTGGAATGTTTATTCTTTCTATTTTTCTGAGTCTTGGCAGATATCTCCATTTGAGGGTATTCACTCACTTCCTCAAATTTGCACTTCATTCAGACTCCCTTGGATCTTTTAGAGGGAACCTCCCTCTGATACCAATTGAAGTGCCCAGATCAGTGTGAATCACTGAGAGGGGGAGGGGGTGAATCAGTGATCCTTTAAAACTTTTTACTAATTGATTCTTTATCAATTAAACCTCTATGGTTGGTTAATGCCTTGATCCACTCTTCTTGTATCTCTCAACCTTTCTTCTAATGATGTAGTAATGAAAGGGAACTGAACACAAGGATTTACAAGGTTCGGCACCAAAGGCCTACGTCCTTGCCATGTTGGTTATACGCCCCAACATGGTTTCTCCATTATAACTTGTTAGAATTACAATGGTTGATACAGAGCCCCACTGTATCTCTCCTGAGTCCCACAGGAGGGTCTTTATACTGCGTCCCACAGTGTTACCAGAGTCCCATTAGCCTGCTCTAGAATCCCACTGAAGACTTCTTCCACCCTGAGTCTCACAGGGGGCTTCTACTAGCTCCTCGAGTCACACGAGTAGCTCTTCTTCTCTTCAAGATCTTCAAGAGTCCTCAACAGTCTGGGATAAATAATGCTGGCCTTGCTCTCTTCTTCTGATCACTTGTGGTGAATAGGACTCTTCTTATTTTGCTCAGGCTTTATCTCCTTCTTCTGAGGATGACCTGGCCTCTGTCTTCAACAACCTCTGATAAGGTTTGTTGGTCTTTCTCAACTCTTCTGATCACTTAAGTTGATCAGGCTCATCTCAACTACTGAAAACTCAGGTATATAATGTCCTTCACTTCAGCTTGGCTTCAGTCTCACATCAATTCAACTTCATGCACTGAGTGCATGGAAACTCTGAATCCTCATGTACTAACTGCATGGATTCTCAATATTCTTCAAGAACCTTTTTTCTTGGTCTTCTAAGATTCACACAAACTGATTCAGTCTTTGTTTACGTGTGCATGTGCATTCATGCAAGCATGCACTCCCCTTTTTCCTCTTGGTGTGATAAACCCTCAGAGGGTGATAACTCCTTAAGCACACACACCTTCTTCTTTCTTCACACACTTTGTTCTTTTTACTTACACACTTAAATTTGTGTTCTTCTTTAGTGTGGGTATCCTCTCCTTCTTCTTCTTAGTGTGTACACTACACTTGTGCACACAAAAAGGTTTCAGCCTTCTTCCCAAGTTTAGTTCAAGTATGCACAAACACTTTGTTCTTTCTTCCTCTTTGCACACACAAAATGCTATGGCCTTCCTCTTGTCTTGCACACACAAATTCCTACGGCCTTCCACTCCTTTTGCACACACACTCATGGTGTGGTCTTCCACTTCACTTAGCACACACATGAGGAAAAGCCTCGTCCTTCTTTGCACACACACAAGAATTGTATGGAATCTTCTTCACTTGAACCTCAACACCAAGAGGGAGTGAAAGGGGTGCAGCCAACTTCTTCTCCACTGTCGCGCAGGGTCACAAGGTGCAAGGGTCGTGCAAGTCACAAGGAACACAAGGGCGCGCAAGTGCTTCTGCCGCAGGTCGTGCAAGTGTGCAACGTCCGCGGGCACAAGAGGAGCACGCAAGTGCGCTACCCAAACTCTTCCTGTCGTGCAAGGGTTGCGCGCAGGGGTCCCTTCTTCTCTTATTTCACGCAAGAGATGTGCGAAAGGATCCTCTCGAAGCTAATGGGGAGCTCTGGGCTGTACTGTCATTCAAGTGGTTTTGCGGGGAGATATACTTCGCGAGTCTTAGGAGCTCTCACGGGACTTCTCTCTTCAAAGGTTCAGCAAGCAATCTCTGATGCTTAGGATATCCTTTTTTATAGGCACAGGATGCCTCAGATCTTCCATGGAGATATAACTTGAATTCCTGAAACTTTTGAGTTTTCAAGATTTTCCAAATCTTGATATTTCTCCTTTGTTCAACGCGGGTTCCCTCTTTTTTGGTTTCCTTCTCGTGCATGCATTCTCGAACGCATGCATGGATTCATCAGGTGTAATCCATGCAAAGAATCAACCCCACATGGCCTCGGAAATGTTGTTTGCCTCGGCCTCGACCGAAATCTTTCATTTGTTACATACATGCGTATTTTATTGCATGAACGAGTTCGTTATACTCAAACGAACTCCATCGAGTCTTCATCTTGATCGGAGGTAGCTGGGAGCTCAAAATCCATCTTAGGGTTTCTCCTGGTTTGACGGAGGTGTTGCACGAAGGCCTCTGCATGGCCAGAGGAAGAAGACAACTCGGGAGTCGACGGATCTGCATTAAATGATCTCTAATGGCTGAGATTAAATCATCGTGCCGCGGGATGAGATGAGCAGTGTAGATTAGACGCGGGATCGCTTGGACGGACAGGATTAGATCCCGGTTAAAAATTACACGTCCCACATCAAATTCTCGCACGTTATTTCCACGGCTTATCAAAGATGCGCTGCCGCTCAATGCCTAGTTGCACTTCCCCCTCCACGGTGCCGCCCCGCACCGTGTTCTCTTCTGCGAGCGCGCTATGCGCCCACCCTATGCCACTCGGGCATGCCACCGGCGCCCACTATGCATCTTTGCGGGCCTGCGCTCTGGCGCCCAGGCTGCGTGGGCTTCATCACCGCATGGCCTCGGGGCTTATACATGGCCCCGGCCTCTCGGGCTGGCCCCATGGGATTCCCCTTGGGCATGGCAACCTCGAGTCCCACAAGTGCCTTGGGGTTGAACCCTTAAGGATGGCCCTTGGTGGCCAGTTTTTTTGCAAAGTAAAATAGGAAGTACTTTGTATAAAAACAAAGTAACCCAACATCAAATGCCAAGACTTCTCCTTCTCATCTCCATTCTTCTTCTTCTTAAGAATTTCTCAATACATCTTCATCATTTCTTCTTCATTAGAATCCCTTCCATCCCTTCCATCTTCTTCAACATCATGTAATTCTTTACTTAGTAATGGAATTCCTGAAGGTTTCTTCATCAACCGATGCTCCTGAATCATACATTTCTTCAACATTCTTCATTGATCCAATCAGAGATCAAGTTGGATCATCTTCATGTTCTCATGCACTAAGAGATAGTGCGTGGTCTTCATTGAACCACATCATCCACTCAGTAGTTTTGGATGGATCATCTTCATCTCCTCATGCATTGTGAAAACAATGCATGGACTTCTAACAATGTTGTGACATTGTATCCTCTTGATACAAGTGCTTTGAACTTAGAAACAGCTCAACAATCGTCTGATTTTACATGGAGAATGTTTCAACCATCATCTCCTATGACACTTAGTGAATCTCCTAAGTGACATGCATCTAAGTTCCATGGCCATTCTCCATTCATTACCATCATCATCACATCCTTTGTCATTCACATATTGATACTCCTTAACATCCATACATTCCATGTCACCTTTTTGACAGTAACATACTTCATTGACAAAAAATGCAACACAGTGCATTTTAATATATTAACATTTTGATTGATATGAAACCGTTATATTAAATTCCATGACCATGGTTTATAAACATATTCATTACAGATAGACAAAGAAAGACATATCAAACATATAGGTTGATGATATGTAAGTGTAACCAGCTTGATGAGATATCAAGACAAAGAGATTATAGTTCATACTGAGTGTTTATATGTATTTGTTTTCATTTTACATATATCCTTCCTTTATTGGTTTCTTGACTTATTGTTATACCGTAATCTTAGACTCTAGGCCAGCCTACTTAATTCCACTGAGTAAGAGGCCCATAGGGTCACACACAAATTTTTTCCGTTGATATCAGTTAAATATTATTTATATTTAACGATTAGAATAAATTTTATTATTTATAATGAGAAGTGATATTTATTCAAGTTTTCTTAATAGATCACAAATATTAAAAAAAATTATTCACAAGTTAATTATTTAATTACATTAATATATAAATAATAATTTATTTATTTATGTGAATATTAAATTAATAGTTATTATTTAAATTGTGAATAGAATATTTATTTATTTATTTATTGAATAATATTAATTTAAATATTTATTTGATAATTTAATAAATGTTGGGGAGGATGAGTAAACCAAATTTTATTCAAAGATAAATAAATATTTACCATATTATAAAACAAATATTTATTATTAGATAGGTTTGCAGATATCACATGTAAAATAATAATAATAACAATAATATTTACATGTCATGATGTTTATTGGGGATTAATTCATAGTTGAGGGCCTTTGTTAATTTAATTCAAATTCAAACATAACCCTAGGTTTATTTATAGACTGCTATATTAATCAAATACTGGTTAATAATTATGCTCAAAATTCCTATCCACTTTCTTCCTCCGCATATATTCCTATCAAGAATGAGAAGAAAAAGTGATATTACTTCAGGCTAGAAGGAACATAAATCAATTAAGCTGATCAACACAAGAAGATCAATTAGCTAAAATAACACCTGATGTTTCATCAGAATTATTCAGAGATCAAAGAAGCACATGTGGATCACCACTAGAGGGTATCTACTTTGGGTCCTCATGATACAATGAATATACACAGACCGGGTTCAAAAAATCATTTCCATAAACAAAGAAATATCTCAAGATCAAGGAAATATTTTTTCTTACAGTTTAAATTAATTATAATTTATCCTGAAAAAGATACTCAATTTTTTTCGGAAAAAAAATTCAATATTCATTGGAATAATTTTCATTGGTCATGGTGTTCATTTCATGTACATTGTAGATGATACATTGAATCTGAAAAATTTTGATTTGGAAATATTCCCAATAGGAACTTCTGCTACATCTGGAACCATTTAGTGGTATCATCCTAGTCATGTTCAATTTATAAATATTTATTGATTATTGATCCAATATGTATTCAAAAGTAAGTTTTAATTTCAAGAAACTCAATATTTTAAGCTACTCATCAAGATCCTTTCTTCCTCTATTATTTTCTCACACATATAACCCAAATATGGTTAATGATTAATAAAGAAAATCCTAAGAATCTATTAGGAGGTGATGAGGGTTTTGGCCGAATAACATAAGAGTACACAACATGTGGCCTAAAGGTACACTCCATATACCTGTGTTCAACACACTAGGAGGAATTTAAAATTAATTTATAGAATCTTTCATTACTTACACATGGGATTCATTAAATTAAAACCATGTGTTTATTAGGATAGGCTATCACATAGTTTTTCGGACTACACACCATGCAATCCATGTTTTTGCTTGAGGAAAACAATGGGTCCAAGTTGTATCAACCATTTATTACATGACATAGGGATTGGTATAAATGTGACAAGGAGGTCACACTGTGGGTACCCATTGTACACATCATGTATCATAGAAATGACCATGAAAAAATACAATTATAGTTCATATACATGTATCATGTACATACAAAGAGTATGATACATGATATGTAGTTGGATGTACATTTCATCTACCCAACATTTTTTACACAGAAAATTAAAATTTAATTTTTTAATCCTTTAAAATTTAACAACATGTTTTTTATGTGTCATTTATTAACTCATAAAAATAGTGTGAGAGTATATATATATATAATTCTTAATTAATTTCTATTTAATATTTTAAACTACATACCATGTATATTCATAATATGCCAACTACTTTGCATGCATTAAAAGCATTACATGCAATATTAATTAACATTTATTCTATGTTTCATTTATTAAATTGAACATGCCATGTAATTACATGAAAAAAAAATTATGATATGTGCCACATGAGTATATTGTATACGATCTCAATACATGTTGATTAGTTTAAAAAGGCACCCACCAAGTTGCTTCCATGTAAAATATGTGTATTTATTTTATTAAAATTTAAACATTATTAATTTATTTTATTTATTTAAAATCAAAATGGATGAGTATTTGTAGGGAATATTGTATGTATATTAAGATAAAATTAATTAATTAATTAATCATATAATGACTAATACTAATTCATGTGTGTTTTATCTAAATAAAATAATGAATTGAAATGAATTATAGCCAATTATTTTAAAAACTTATTTGTTACACAAGTTGATAATAATGAACATAGACCAACCTATGTGTGTGTATGGTTTATTTTAATTTAATTATTGCATGAATTTTTTGAAATTATTTTATTAAATTAAATTATTTCTTGAGATTCATCCTTATTTCATTATCTATGAGTCAATATTTCCATATTTTCTTTTATATAAACCCCTTTTATAGTTGTGGTTTCCTTTACCTTTGAGTGAAATAAAATCAGGGTAAGGATAGAACTCCTAAGTGAATGGAGTTAGTTCAAGATGGATCTAAGGTGAATCCAAACCAAGGAGATACATAAGACAAATGTATAATTCTATAACTCAAGCTCAGAATGAATCAATAAGTTTCTTTCCCCTAGGGTCAATGGTTTGTTTATTTCTCACTTAATTAACAAACTACTAGTTAAAACTCATGATCAAGACATATTTTATTTATTTTATTTTTTCATGATGTATGATTTATTTTATGGATGCAAGACCATGATCACATGAATAAATAGACTAATATGAAAATATGGAATTAAAATAAAATTATTATGCATAAATATTTTATCAAACACATGGTTAATCACTTAAATAAAATAAAATTAACATTAACAAGGCATGTAAATTAATAAAATAATAAATGTTATTCATAATAAAAAAATCGATCAAGTTAATATTAAGTCAATACAACTTCTATTATCTGAATTAAGATAAACCATAGTTAAAGTGTTGGTTTGGACAATAATCAAGGTACATTTAATTATCATAGATTCTTCACTAAGATGACCGGCTAACTTAACGGAAATTGTATTTAATTTAATAGACATAGTATGCTCAATAAATTTTTGGATTCAAGTGTTGTGGAAATATGAGTGATGATTTCTAAATTGGGGAGTCCACTCAATGGAAAAAATAGATGAAAGCCCACAGTTGTCAAGACCACCTACTTAAACACATTCTTATGGTTTTCATGGACATTGTCTAGATCATAAGGAGGTAAATATAGATCCTTTTCACTAGAATGTCTAAAGTTATTGGACATTATGAGTTCAATGCTAATAGACATTAAGAATTTATAAAATAGTGGGAGACTTGATAGAATTAAAATTATTATGTATCACATAATTTGAAAACAAGTATAGTACTAACAATATTCTCTATTATTATTATAGAATAATGAAAATTTTATCAACCACATTATCCCTGTGATCAATTATAGAGAAATGCCATCTCTTAACTAGTAGTAACTTCTAGGAATGGTTATAATGCTTATGGGTTATCCTACACCATGAACAGAATTATTATATTCTAGAATCCTCAATCCATTATATACCTTCTAAGGAGGCGAGTGATAAAGAATTAATTATTTATAAAAACCACCTAAATGATGTGCTAGATGTTTGGTGTTTGGTTTTTTCATCCATGTCTAGAAAACTTATAAAGTCACATGAGATCATGGATTTCTATTTCATTCTATAACATCTCCATGATATTTATCAAGAGAGTGCTAAGAAAGAATGGTTTGAGATATCCAAGGTTCTCTTCACTAGAAAACTTAGAGAAGGTGTGCTAGTTGGGACTTATGTACTCAAACTCATTGGCTACATTAATCATCTAGAGGTTCTAGGGTTTAAGATTCCAGAAGAACTGAACACCAATCTCATTCTTTTATCACTTCCTAAGATATTATCCAATTTTGTTGTTAATTTTATTATAAATAACATAGATAAGTCTCTCCTAGATCTTCTCACTCTAGTTTTCCAAGTTAATAAGGATATGAAATGTGAAATGATTTATGTCCTTATGGTAAATAAGAGGAAATTGTAGGTGAAGATACCCAAGAATAACTCCAAGTATAAATCTTCTTCATAATTCTCTTAAAATATAGGTAGGATCAATGGGAAAGAAAGGGACAATAATTTTCTTTGTTTCGCATGTGGAAATAAATGCCACTGGAAGAAAAAATGCACCCAAAAAAAGAATTAAGGGACACTTTAAGTGCATTCATTATCGATTAAAATCTAACTATTTTTATAAATTTGGTATTAGATAAAACATGAGGTTCTCACATATGTATTAAATTATATAAACCAAATAGATTCTAGAATATTTTCCATGGTGGGTTGGATCTATGAGTGGCCAATGGAATCAAACTTATTATTGTGGCTATTGGAGACTACCACCTCACATTGCTAACTGGGATGATCTCGGTATAAAAAAACTATTATTTTGTGACATCAGTTATCAAAAACATTATTTCTATGTTTATACTTGATACATATGGATTTATTTTTAAATTTGGAAATAAGTGTTGCTTCTTTGATAAAGAAATCATTTTTTATCATAAGGAATAATTAAATAATGGACTTTATGTGTTGGATTATGTTGACTGGAGTGGATACTCAAGAGGGGGTGAATTGAGTTCCAATTAAAATTTCTGTTAAAAATATATATATTGAAAAATCCCAAAAATTGAATAATAAGCTAAACTGTAGTGAATTTATAAAGCTTGAAAGGTTTCAATTAGGTTCTCAAAGATTGATTATTTCTCAGTTAACTCAATCTGAATATTGATTAACTTTTGAAACTAACTTACTAGCTAACAAAAGTTATAAACACTGGGTAGTTTAACTATCAGAGTTACTTTAAAATAGATTTGTATTTAAAGTACTTAGCAGTGGAATATTCAATATAGTTTAAAATAAAATAAATGAGCACAACAGTTTTAACCAAGAGGTTCAGTCTCAATTCGAGACTTAGACCTCTCAAACAATTTATATAAAATTTGATCCGCACCCTGGATTAGGGTTAACAATAGTAAAAAGGCTGTCCATATCCAAAGACCTCTACCACAGTTCTTCATGGGCAAACAAAAAACAATAGAACATAGGATATCTAGGTCACACTTGACCTCTACCACTATCCACAGTGGGATATAACAGTATAGGAAAAAGATTGTGTGAGGATTTAGAAATCCTCCAGTTCAGCACAGGAGACAGTGTGTGTCTAAAAACACAGAGTGCACACACTACTCAAAATGTAAATAAATGAATCACAGTAGAGAGAAACATGTAGAGATGAGTTTAGAAGGCTTTATGTGTTGTGAGTGAAGCTTTGGACTCCTTGGATTGATGCAGATGAGGTTTTGAGTCCTTCTCTGGTATTTGTCAAGAAAGTGATTGTCATTTTTGTTTTTGACTTCTAGTGTAGGAGTTATGCTCGAGTCATAGAGTATTCTTTGTAACACTTGATCTTCTTCTTTTAAAAATTCTGCTTGATGTGTATGAATGTTCTTTGAGTTATTCTCGTGTTCTTATTTTTGATTTTCACTTCTAGTGTCACACACTTTCACATATATTCCTTTCTCTTTTCTTAATTAGCTTATTCTTCCTTTTATACCTTGAGCTCCGGCAATGAGAATGATTACCTTTTTATAGGTACGAGGTACGGTTCCTGAAATACAAACCACTATCATTAATTAATAGTAGGTGAATTAAAAACATTAAATATGACCATTGCTAAATAAACAAATATAAATAGAGTTTAGAGAAATGATGATTGGATTCCATCGGTAGCTCTTAGTATCAGTGAGCTTGTATCGGTAGCTCTTCTGTATCGGTAGCTTCTTTGTAACGGTAGCTCTTTTATATTGGTAGCTATTTTATATCGGTGGACTATGTATCAGCAGACTTGTATTGGTAGACTTTTTCTTTCTGTATTAGTGGACTTCGTATCAGTAGTTATTTGTCTGTTTGTTTGTATTGGTGGCTTGTATAGGTAACTACGTATCAGTGACCTTTACTTATCAGTAGACTATGTACTGGTAGGTCTGTATCAATCAACTTGTGAATACTGGTATACTTATTATATCGGTATATCTTCTTCTATCGGTAGCTATTATTCATATCGGTGACCTTATCTATATCAGTAGACGTATGTACTGGTGTACTTAGCTTTATCAGTAGTTGTATATCTATTTGTCTGTATTAGTAGCTATGTGCATACCAGTGGACTTATGCATACCAGTGGACTTAACACTTATTTTTTCTATGTAAAACATATCCAGATTGAGTTATAATTATTTCAAAGTATGTATAAACATAGATAAACATTGATTAACATATTCCAATGATTATTATGATATTTTTATCAACTTAATAGTAGGATGTCATAGATTGAAAGAATTAATATATAGATAAACATTATTTGGGATTATCAAAGAATATTGAAACATAATTGAGATTATCAAAACAGGTGAGGTCAACAATCTCCCCCTTTTTGATAATCACAAATTATGATATTACAATCCAAAAATAATCAGTAAAGTAATAGTATAAAATACAATGGGTCTAATTTCTCAGTGTGAGTAATGACATTTTCAAATGTGAGATTTCAAAAGTATCAAAGGTTATAGTATTAAATGCAATTGTATCAAATGTAATAACAATGTACTAGAGTTACAAAAAAAATGTATCATAGAATATATTATTAGATGAAAATGTATTAGAGTTATGAAACAACTGTATCAAAGATATAAAAAAATGTATCAGAGATAAAAAAAAATATAAAACAAATTTACCAGAGGGAAATGTATTATGCTCATAAAATATAATGATTCTTCATATCAGTTCTCCCCCTTTGTATTATTTCTCCCCTATTATATTATTTCTCCCTTATTTCTCCCCATTAGATATTATTTCTCCCCCTTTGCGATTAGTAAAAAGTGGGATTTAAAGGAAATACAAGAAAAGATAACTAACAGAAGGTAAAAGAGAGAATGAAAGAATTTATATATTACTTGAGGCAAAAATACATTGAAATACAGAATTGAACCAAAAAGAATACAAGTAATTCCCATCAAAGTTCCTAGCCACTAATCAATACACCTCTTGAATATCAACTTTGGATTTGGATTTGGGTTCAGAGGTAGACTCAGGCTGGCTAGTTTCAGTAGAAGGATTGGGAATTCTAGAAAATACGACTGGTGGTTGGGAAACAGAGACTGTTCCTGTCCTATAGTGGGTACTCCTCTGTGTGATCATAGGAGTGAGGATCTGAATTGCTTGGACTGGAGTCATCTAAGGAATGGAGGAAGACTGAGAAGAGGTACGCAGAGCTGGAGGTGAAATGATAGGTGTACTGTCCACATGCAAAAATGGTAGCAAAAGATTTCTAAAGTCCATTATGATCCCTCCTCCTCTTTCTATAGTAGAAATTAAGTCATCCTTGTTCCCCATAAATTTATCTGGAGAAGGATTCAATTCCCTCAACTTGCTTACTTGTTCTATGAATTCTTGAGTTACTGGGGGTAGCTTCATGTTTTATAACATAATCTTGAAATGGTTGTTGAGCTGATGCTTGGTATAGACCCTTTGAAAATAGTAACCCACTTTGTCTTTTACCTCTTTCTGAGAAGTAGTGGCTTCTCTCATAAAATTCTGAACAATTTTCCATATATCCCTTGTGGTAGCTACCACTTAAGTCAAAGCAACAGAGTCTACAGAGCCACTAGTAGAAGACTTCCCAATCTCTTCTCTCATCAAAGCTTGAATCTGATCAATATCCAAAGAAGGCTTGGTAGAACTTAGAGGTGCAACAGTAAAGGCTACTATTTCCGTAAAAGATTTTGTCATCTCACTTATGATATTTTTTACAAGAGAGTCATGGGTGCTAAAATGCTGCTCTATATACTTCTTAAATCCCTCAAAAACATCCACAAATTGTCTTACTACACCTTTAATGTAATTGATATCACCACTCATTTGAGCTTGAGAACTACTCAATGTAGTTAGAGAAGCAATAGACTACTTCAAGGCAAAAACAACTCCTATACAGCTCTCATTCTGAGAATGACACACTCTTATCTCATTCATCATATCTATCACAGGGCCTAACACCGTAAACCCGAGAGAGAGTTCTAATGATTTTTCCATTTTTCTCAGTTCTTCAATAAAATAGCTCATTAAATCTTTAATAGAAGCAATCTAGGGGTCCTTCAACTCGGCCTTTGAAGACTCAAGATTAGCCTTAGTAACCAGACTATCAGGCACAACTAAAGGTGCTCTTTCTATCACAATACTAGCCACAAATTCAATCATAATAGAATGAATTGATGATATTAAAGAGGCTTCCATTCTTATAATCTCTTCCACAAATGAGGCCTTAAGATCAGAATTCAACTGATCTAGATCAGCTTTTCCTACCACATCCTCAGGTAAAAACTTAGAAAAGATATTATAGTCAACTTGTGGCCTGTTGATGGGTGTCACATCTTTAGAATCGGGATAGTCCAACCCACAAACTACAAAACCTAGGTATTCTGCCCAGTCTTCAATTCCATCAGCTACTGAAACATTTCCAAGTCTAGTTGGATTCTCCCCCTCAATTTGTGCATCCTCCTGTATATGTATAGCAATAGAACCCTCACCAGCTCGGTCTTCCTCAGAAGAATCCTCCACAACCATCTCCATTTCTCCAACTACAGGAGGCTCCTTGTGAATAGGAGCAGGTCTATCTACTTAAATAACATCCTTAGTAGGCATGGAGGAGTTCCTAATCAGTGGACTAAGACTTAAGAAATCAAAAGAAGATGCTTTAGTTTCAGATTCTCTTTCTTCTTCATTCTCTAGAGCATTCTGGTCTTCCACATCAATAGGAGCTTCTTCATTGCTTATTCCCAACACTGTTTCCTTTATAGATGATACAACATCAGCAACTGGACTTGGAGGCAAGTCCGGATCCCTTCCATCAGCTACAAAGGTATCCTCTTCATCAATATCATCACTATACTAAGGTTCTTCTTCATCAAGTCCTAGACCTGGATCCCTCACATTCTTAGGCCTAGAAGGATGATCCATAGGATTAAACTTATCATATTTCTTCTCATCATCACTGACCCATTCCCTTCTCCACGGATTCCAATTTATCTTCATGTATTTACGAATAGTTTTGGTAATACAAAAGTTGTCTTTCATAACCATTGTCTCATCATGAGACTTAGCCACACCTCTTACCTTGATCATCATAGAGATCAGCTTTGCAAAGAGTAGAGCATTAGTTTTTGACTTTGGCCTGGTTATATCTTCAATTTGAATCATTAATAGTCTACACAGATTCACCTTAATTCCATGTATTAACAGATGCAGCAAATAAATATCCTAGTATTTCAGATTTGCAAAAACCCATATTCTTGGACTTAGCACATGTTGAATGAACTTGAACAGTAACTGGTTCTCTCCATCCATTTCTGTACAAACTACCATTCTTAGTGTACCATCTCCTGTTAATTCTTCCAAAGCAACTTCATATTCAAATATGTCACTGGTAAAAGGTACTGATTTCAAGAAATACCCAAACTCTCCTTCATGTGGAACTTTGAGGAACTCAACCCACTCAATAGAAGAAAAATCTATTTCCTTACCATTCACAACTGAAACCATTCTATTCTCAACTTCTGATTTCTCAAAGCGAACAAATTCATAGAATTATTTTAGGTGCTTCAGATAATACGGACCATTGTTATTCGAGAATCACTCTACCCATTTCTGGTCCACCCGTACTTCTAGAACTAAAGATTTACTGGTCATCAACCATTCTGTGCATAGATCTTTCTCAACTACTATTTCCCTTTGAAAGAAATACGGATTTATAGGTTTCTTCACTTCACTTCCACCACTAGACTCTCCTTTGAGTCTCTTGGCAATCAACTCATCATCCTTTTCACTGACTGATGGTCTCTTTACTCTTTCCATTCTACGAATCGTGAGGCTTAGGGTTCAAGAGAAACATAGGTTTGGGAGCTAAGGATTAAATTTAAAGGGTTTGAGGTGGATAGAGAAGAGGTTAAGACTTATGTTTTATCATTTAGGAATCAAAAAATAAATAAATAAAACATAATAAGTAAAATATAAATGATACAGATTTCAGCGGCTAAAGATACAGAATTTTAAAACAGTGCAATCATAATGGTAATACATACTGGTGAGGATTCCTAATGGTGAGGTCCATTAACAGTGAGGTATAGAGGTGAGGTTCATACCAGTAAGGTATAAGAGTAAGGTTCATACTGGTGAGTTATAACAGTGAGGTTCATACCGATGAGGTATAATAGTGAGGTTCATACCGGTGAGGTATAACAATGAGTTTCATACCGGTGAGGTATACCAGTGAGGTTCATACCGGTGAGGTATAACAGTGAGGTTCATACCAGTGAGGTATAACAAGGAGGTTCATACCAGTGATGTATAATAGTGATGTTCATACCGGTGAGGTATAATAGTGAGGTTCCTAACGGTGAGGTTTCCACTAACCAAAGTCTATCATTCCTAACTCATGTCTAATGTAACTTAACCTATCCGAACTTAAAGGCTTGGTGAAAATTTCATCTAATTGATGTTCAGTACCTATAAATTCAAGAGTAATATCACCCTTTTGGTAATGATCTCTCAAAAAATGGTGCCTTACATCAATGTTTTTAGTCCTAGAGTGAGACACGGGATTCTTAGAGATATTGATAGCACTAGTGTTATCACATTTTATAGATACATGTTTAAACTAATATCAGTATTCCGAAAAAGTAGGTTTCATCCACAGAATTTATACACAACAACTAATAGCAGCAATATACTCAGCTTCAGCAGTAGACAATGCAACAAAATTCTGCTTTTTACTACACCATGATACTAAGGACATACCTAGAATATGACATGTTCCAGAAGTACTCTTTCTATCTAACTTGCAACCAGCAAAGTCAGCATCTAAATAACTTATTAAATCAACTATTGTTCTTTTGGATAAAATAATCCTAAGTTAGTAGTATATTTAAGATATATGAAAATTATTTTAACAACAATCAAGTGTGACTCTTTTGGATTAGCTTGAAATTATGCACACATACATACACTAAAAATAATATCAGGTTGACTGGCAGTAAGATAAATCAGACTCCCAATCATAACTCTGTAGTTGGTTTGATCCACTAGTTTCCAGTTTCATTAGCATCCAACTTACAATTAGTACTCATAGGTGTATCAGTTTCCTTAATACTATCTAAACCAAAATGTTTTAAAATATCCATTGTATATTTATTTTGATTTAAAATAATACCATTTTTATTTTGAAAAACATGAAATCCAAGAAAATATTTGAGTTCTCCCATTAAACTCATTACAAATTCATTTTGCATACTCTTTGAGAAATCAATACACAAAGCATTTTTAGAAGATCCAAAAATAATATCATCAACATAGATTTTTACTATCAAAACATCTTTAGAAATTATTTTAATTAAGATAGTTGGATCATCAATACCTTTAGAAAAACCTTTTGAAATAATAAAACTACTAAGTGTGTCATACCAAGCTCAAGGGGTTTCATTCAAACCATATAAAGCTTTAAAAAGCATAAAAATTTTATTTGGAAAATAAGTATTAATAAATCCAGGTGGTTGTTCAACAAAAACATATTAAATTATAAAACCATTTAGAAAAGCACTTTTAACATCCATTTGATATAACTTGAAATTCAGATGAGCAGAATAGGCAAGTAGAATCCTAATAGATTCTAATCTAGCTACAGGTGCAAAGGTTTCCTCATAGTCTATTTCTTCCACTTGACTATACCCTGTTTAACTAGCCTTTATCTGTTTCTAACTATCTTTCCTGACACATCAACCTTATTTCTAAAAACCCATTTAGTGCCTATGGTCAAAGTGTTCTTAGGTCTATCAACTAATTCCAAGACTTTTTTTCTTTTAAATTGATTTAATTATTCTGGCATAGCCATTACCCAAAATTCATCATTGATTGCATCATTGATATTTTTAGGTTCTAACTATGAAAGAAAGGCTTGATGTTCAACATGGTTTCATAGAGAAGCTTTAGTCTGTTTCACTCTATCAAGATTACCAACAACATCATCTAAAGGAGGATTCTTTATAATCCTAGTTGATCTAGTAAAGATGGGACTAGAAATGTTAGGTTCTTCTCTATGTTCAAGTTCACCAGAAGCAGATTCTGGAATATTTTCAGAACTGGACGTCTTTACAATAGGTTCATTGATTTTTTTCATTAAGGCCCAGACTAGATAGATCTTCTTCATGATTTTCAAGAGAAAACTTAGGTTTGTGCGGATCAGTTTCCTCAAATTTGATGTGAACAGATTCTTCCACATAGTTGGTTCTTTTATTAAATACTCTATAATATTTACTGGTTATAGAGTAACCAAGGAAGATTCCCCAATCACTTTTAGAATCAAACTTTTCAAGATTATCCTTAGTATTGAGAATAAAGACTTTTCAACCAAAAACTCTGAAGTAATTAACTTTAGGCTTCCTGTTATTCTACAGTTCATAAGGTGTCTTCTTATGAACAGGTCTAATCAAGACATTATTTATAATATAACAAGCTATATTCACATCTTTAGCCCAAAAATAAACAGGTAAATCATATTCATTGAGCATAGTTCTTATAATTCCCTAAAGGATTCTATTTCTTCTTTCTACTACACCATTCTATTGAGGTGTCCTAGGGGCAGAGAAATTGTGATTATAGCCATTGTGTAAGAAGTACGATTGAAACTCAGGATTTTCAAACTCACGGCCATGATCAGCTCTCAGGGTCTTAATTTTAAGTCCACTGAGGTTCTCTAAAGACTTGGAGTATTTAATGAATTAGGAACAAGATTCAGTTTTGTGAGCTAGAAAATATACCCAAATGTATCTAGAAAAGTCATTTACTAAGATATAGACATAGTTATTCCCATTTAAACTAGAAACTCTAGAAGGTCCAAACAAGTCCATGTCAACCAACTCGAGAGGTTGAGAAGTTGAAACTTCTTTAATTAATTTAAAAGAAACTTTATGTTGTTTTCCCTTTTGATAGAGAGTAAAAACTTTGTCTGATGGGAATTTTAGTTTAGGTAGGTCTCTAACTAAGTTCTTCCTAGTTTGTTTTTTAAGTGAATGTATATTGCAGTTTCCTAATATTATATTCCATAGCCAAGATTATCTATGAAAATCATTTAAACAGTTAACCTTTTGTTTGGATAAAGAATTAAAATCTACAGCATAAACATTTTCATTTCTCAAGGTATAAAATACCAAATCATTTTTATAATTAAAAATATTACAAGCATCATTTTCAAATTTAACATTGAAACCATGATCACACAACTGAGAAATACTTAACAGGTTGTATTTTAATCCATCAATAAGTAAAACTTTAGAAATTAAAACTGAATTAGTGTTACCAATCTGGCCTAAGACGATGAACTTTCCTTTTGAATTATCACCAAAGGTGACATATCCTCCATCAACCTTGATTAAACTCTTGAAACATGAGTAATCTTCAGTCATATGCCTTGAACATCCACTATCCAAATACCATATCTTCTTATGGGAACTCTTTAAGCAGGTCTCCTACAAAATAGGTTTAAACAGAAAATGATTTTGGTACCCCAGATCTTCTTGGGTCCATACAGGTTAGCGAGAAAAAATTTTGGTACCCAGATTTGTCTAATAGGTCTCATACAATCAATAGATTCAAAATATTTTGGAAGATAAACATTGTTTGATTTATAACTATGTGAATAGCTAGTTGAATCATAGAAATTTCCAAATATGGAACTAGCAGCATACTGTCCAGATTTAGGAATAAATCTATTTTTAGTAATTTGTCTCTATCCAGGATGATATCTTATTCCAGTGGTATATTTTGGTGACACTTGTTTACCTAACATTTGTCTAAGTGTGTCTTTTCCATTTGTGAATTTCTCTAAGTCCTTTCTTAATTTCTCATTAGAAAATTTCAGTTCAGTATTTTCCTTAAGTAATTGAGCATTATTTTCCTTTTCTATATCAAGTGTAGATTTAATAGAGCGGTTCAAAGCATGTTGTTTCTTCATGGTCTTATACTTGTCCTTCAATTCATAACAGGTTTCTTCTAGCATATAACAATATTCAAATAATTCATATTTAGTCATATTGTTGTTACTATTCGAATCACTTTCATTCCCAGAATAATAATCATTCAGTATAGGGGAAATAGCTACCTTAGAAGTATTAGTCATGAAACACATGTTGGCCTGATTCTTTTTAGAATCTGAAGTCTCAGATTCACTTGTGCTGTCTTCTGAAGCACTCTATGTTCCCTTCATGTATTTCTTATATTTTCTATCATTGTAGTCATATTTCTTCTTGAACTTCAATTTTGGATAGTCAACCTTAATGTGTCCTTTCCTTTTGCATTCATAACACACTATCTAATCATCCTTATCATCTTTCTTCCAATATTTATTCCACTAACCTTTATTGTCATACTTTCCCTTATAATTGGATTTTCTAAAAAATTTATTCTTTCTATAGAATTTTCTGAATCTCCTGGCTATTTGAGCCATCTCTACATCACTATCAGAATCTGAACATCCACTTGTTGTGCTTTCAGTGGGTATTTGAACATTCTCCTTGTCCTTTCTCTTTGATGAAGTAGACTTGAATTCCACTAACTTCCTCTTTGGTTCATCATCTTCCTCTTTGTGTACCATCAGTTCTTCTTCATACATTATCAACTTACCACTCATCTCTTTAACAGGCAGTGAACTTATATCACATGACTCTCTTATTGAGACTGATGTGCCCCTCTATCTGTCTGGAAGACATCTTAGTATCCTCATGATTTGCTCTTTTGCTGGAACAACTTTTCCAAGTGAGCTCATTGTATTTATAATTTCGTTAAACCTGAGATATATATCAGAAATAGGTTCATCAGGATTCATTTTAAAATTATCATACTTAATAGTATAGGTATTCAATCTCATTTTGTTAACATTGGTTTTTCCCTCATGAGAAACACCCAAGGTATCCCAAATTTCATAAGAAGTTTTACAAGAAGATATTTGATTAAATTCTTTATCTTCTAAAGCACAATACAGGTCATTCACTACTTTACAATTATTATTGTATATAGTTTTAGTAGGTTCATCCCAAGTACTTATTTCAGTTTCTAGAATCTTATACTGAGTCTCTATAGCAGTCTAGATATCAAATCCCATACTTTCTAAATGAATTTTCATTTTCAGTTTCTATTGGGCATAATTAACACCATTAATGAAATGAGGTATGTTGGTAGTAGCACCTTCTAGTCTATTATCCATAATTAGATTTTAGAAAATATATTTAAAGACATAAAATTTAGAACTAATAAAAATTTAAGATCATTATGATATAAATAAAAAACACAGTTGAAAAATAGAGTATTTGGAAATCCTTTAATATTAACAAGGAATCCTCTAATACCAAATATTGGTTGGAGTGGATACTCAAGAGGGGGGTGAATTGAGTTCCAATTAAAATTTCTGTTAAAAATATATCTATTGAAAAATCCCCCAAATTGAATAATAAGCTAAACTGTAGTGAATTTATAATGGTTTAAAGGTTTCAATTAGTTTCTCAAATATTGATTATTTCTCAGTTAACTCAATTTTAAGATTTATTAACTTTTGAAACTAACATACTGGCTAACAAAAGTTATAAACACTTTCTAGTTTAACTATTAGAGTAACTTTAAAATAGATTTGCATTTAAAGTACTTAGCAGCAGAATATTCAATATAGTTTAAAACAAAATAAATGAGCAAAGAAGTTTTAACCAAGAGGTTCAGTATCAAGCTGAGACTTAGTCCTCTCAAACAATTTATATAAATTTTTATCCACACCCTGGATCGGGGTTAACAATAGTACAAATACTATCCAAGTCCAAAGACCTCTACCACAGTTCTTCGTGGGAAAACAAAAAACAATATCACACAGGCTATCCAGGTCACACTTGACCTCTACCACTATCCACAGTGGGATACAAGAGTATAGGGAAAATATTGTGTGTGGATTTAGAAATCCTCCAGTTCAGCACAGTAGACAGTGTGTGTCTAAAAATACAGAGCACACACTGCTCAAAATGTAAATAAATGAATCACAGTAGAGCTAAACAAGTAGAGATGAGTTTAGAAGGCTCTATGTGTTGTGAGTGAATATCCTGACACCTTGGATTGATGCAGATGAGTTTTTGAGTCCTTCATTGGTTTTTTCCAAGAAACAAAGTGTCGTTTTTGTTTTTGACTTCCACTGTAGGAGTTATGCTTGAGTCAGAGAGTGTTCTTTGTAACACTTGAGCTTCTTCTTTGAAAACTTATACTTGATGTGTATGAATGTTCTTTGAGTTCTTATCATGTTATTCTTTTTTATTTTCACTTCTGGGGTCACACACTTGCACGTATATTCCACTCCCTTTTCTTCATTAGCTTGTTCTTCCTTTTATACATTGGGCTCCAACAATGGGAATGATTACCTTTTTACAGGTACAAGGTACGGTTCTTGAAATTCCAACCACTATCATTAATTAATATCAGATGCATTAAAAACATCAAATATGATCGTTTCTAAATCAACAAATATAAATAGAGTTTAGAGAAATGGTGGCTGGTTTCCATCAATAGCTCTTAGTATCAGTGAGCTTGTATCAGTAGCTATTCTGTATCGGTAGCTTCTTTGTAACGATAGCTCTTTTATTTCGGTAGCACTTTTATATTAGTGGATTATGTATCAGCATACTTGTATTGGTAGACTTTGTATTTCTGTATCAGTGGACTTAGTATCGGTAGCTGTCTATCTGTCTATTTTTATCGGTAGCTTGTATCGGTAACTACCTATCAGTGACCTTTACTTATCAGTAGACTTTGTACCAGTAGGTTTGTATCAGTCGACTTGTGCATACTGGTAGACTTATTATATTAGTTTCTCTTCTTCTATCTGTAGCTGTTATGCATATCGGTGACCTTATCCATATCAGTAGACTTCTGTACCGATGTACTTAGCTTTATTAGTATTTGTGTATCTGTTTGTCTGTATCAGTAGCTTTGTGCATACCGGTGGAATTATGCATACCAGTGGACTTAACACTTATATGTTCTATGCAAAACATATCCAGATTGAGTTAGAATTATTTCAGAGTATGTATAAACATAGATAAACATTGATTAACATATTACAATGATTATTATGATATTTTTATCAACATAATAGTAGGATTTCATAGATTGAAAAATTAATATATAGATAAACATTATTTGGGATTATCAAAGCATATTGAAACATAATTGATATTATCTAAACAGGTGAGTTCAACAGATTAAATAAACCAAGTAATGAAAATCAATAAATAAAATAGTTCACATGACTCATACCACACCCAACTATGGTATCACCAATTAATTTATGTGAATAAAGAGTGTTTAACCATATTACAACAAGATGCATATTTAGATTCATTTTAACTAAAACCACTTGGTGTATGTCACACATGTTTACAAGGAAAATTTACAAAATCCCCATTTAGTTGAAAAGGTTTAAGGGCCAAAAATATTCTTAATTTGGTCTATATTGTTGTGTGTGGACAATTTATAGTTGAATCGATGGGTGGGTAATCATCATTCACAACTTTTACTGATGATTTTACTATATATTGATAGCTATACTTATTGAGGTATAAGTCAGATTTGTCTAACAGATTCAAGCAATATAAAAATGAAGTTGAGAACCATCTTGGTAAGAAGATTAAGAAAATTTTATTAGAAAATGATAAAGAAAATCTTAATCAAGACTTCATTTATTATTTATAGGAGTTTTAGATTTTATCTCAACCCACTTCTTCTTACATTCCATAATGGAATGGTGTAAGTGAAATTAGTAACCACTCCTTGATAGACATGGTAAGATCAATGATGAGTCATGTGACTCTTACATTGTTTTTTAGGGATACACATTACATAATATAATGTATATACTAAACCAAGTTTCAAATAAATCAGAAACTGGTATTCCATATCAGCTTTGGTATGGAAATAAACTTGTGTTGTCACATATACAAGTGTGGGGTTGAGAAGCATTTGTTACGGATACTTTTGGAAACAAAATTTCACTCCAAGTCACTAAGGGTATCTTTATAAGGTATCCTAAGGAAAATAATGGATATTACCTATAAAAACCTAAAAATAATAAATTTATGGTTAATGGATGTATGAATATTCATAAAATGGATCATATATCTAAAAGAGATAGTAGGAGTGAGAAAGACTTTGATGAAGTCATGGATCAAGATACACATGAGTTGGAACATGAATTGATTCCACAAATACCAGTATAAGAGGGTGTTCTAAAGACATGAGTATTTTGTAGGAGTACAAGAGTAATTAGAGAACCTAAAAATATGGTTTTCTAGCCACTAAGGATGGTAAATCATTATTAGTTAATAATAATGATCCCATAATCTACAAGGAAGCAATAAGTATCATATAATCTATAAAGTGGAAAGAGGATATGAGTTATGAAATGGATTCCATGTACCAAAACCAAGTTTGGGTCTTGGTATATCCTCTAGTGGATGTAAATACCATTAGTTGTAATTGGGTATTCAAGAAGAAACATGGAATGGATAGACAAGTAAGTATCTATAAGGCATGACTGGTTGTGAATGTGTTTAACCGGTGTCAAGGCATAGACTATGATGAAACATTTTCACCATTTTCTATATAGAAATACATCAAAATTTTACTATTCAAAACAACTTACCATAACTATGATATTTGGGTTAAGGATGTATAAACATATTTTATTAATGGGAAACTTCAAAAAAATATCTATATGACACAACCAGAAGGGTTTATGACTCCAATGTATTCTAAAAATATATGAAATTTTTATATATCAATTTATGGATTAATGAAAGTATCTTGGATATGAATCATTCGATTTGATGAATCCATAATGGAATTTGGTTTCATAAATAATGAATGTGAGTTATGTGTCTATAAGCGATTTAGTGGGAGTGCTATCATTTTTTAGATTCTTATAGGATCATGCAGTCATGATGGGGGGTCAATTAGGGGTAAACAACTTTTTACTGATCGAGCTTAACTTAAATTATTTCTTTATTTAAGTTGATTGAACCTCTATTATCTATTAGGATGTATAGATATTTATACATTATCTCTCACTAATTTTCCCTTAGGTTATATAGTTAATGTAAATTAAACAACACACAAGTATTTTTATAATATTCAGCCTCAATGTGAGAACCTACTCCTTGTTGTGTTGACTCTCATCGAGTCATAAATTCCCTACTAATATATCCATAACAGATTACAAGTGGTGTGGGAAAGAATCACCCTTAACCCAAATACTTCACTATATTACATAAGTGATGGGTATTTATAAAATGTCTCATAGTTGATCTTTCTACTAAAAAGATACCCCTATCTACCAATTGGTATGTTGGAGTTATTTATAATAGATCCACCAGTCTTCAAGGATTCTCCCCAAACTTCCTCATGAATGGTACATCTGCTGACTTGTATTTTTTTCTACATTTAACATTCATGTTGGCCCTATCATGCTACTAGTACAAAAATATTTTGGATCTCTCATTTCCTTAAACATAAATTCACAAAAGTCTTGAAAATCCATACTTAACATTAATATAGATTTTCCCCTTACATTCCTCTAAATCTAGGGAACTCACTCATTAATTCATAACTTAAAGTACAGATCTACTAAACTAATCTACTGAATATAATCAGTGAATTTGAAGAAACCAAGATGATCATAAGGAAAAAATCACACTAAAGAATTGATAAAGTCCGTATGATTTATTCATGAGGAATATAAGGTGACTTTCACCTTACAAAGAGTGTTGTTTCCAAAAAAATGTCAAAGTAATGAAGTGAACCACCACCAAAAGATACACTAAACATAATAAGTTGAATTATCTTTGGAATATTATGTTACATAGTAAGTTGATAATCCCAAACTACTAAAATGTTCAAAACTTAAGAATTAGATTTCATAAGGATATTTTAAATGGAATGTGTAGATTTCACCAAAGATAAAATTTTCAGTAGGTGTTGTATAAAGTTGAATGTATTTGGAATTACATATTCAAAAACCCTAACCACTAAAGGTTTCAGAAGAAAATATTATACAGTGATACAATGTATTTTCATCATAATAACATAAATTTGGATGAATATCAATAGTGATTCAAGATGAGGAAGCCTGGACAAGAGAATGGAGTAATACCAGAAGCTAGAAACTGAAGTTGAATCGATCAAAAGAAGAAATTGTAAGTCAAGTTTGAACTAAATGAAGGTGCAATAGATGGAGACCACCAAAAGCACATGATTCATGCTAGAGGATGTTTAATTTACTAAAGTCTACATGAAATTGATTTGAGTAAAATGAAAAAACTAAAAGGAGATATTGAATTATACAGAAGAAAAGTTTTCTAAGGATGCAAGAAGAACTTTATATAGTTATAAATTCATACATTCTGATGATACTGAGTTAGAAATTTAATGTGTAATATTCACAGAAGGAAATTTCATGATTCAAGATGATATTTTAGGATGATTTGAATATTGTTTAAATCATGTTTTTTAAGATCCCTTAAGTAATTAAATCCTAATATTTTCATAAGATAGTAAAGGTAGTCAATTCAAGATATTATATAGTGGGAATTTCTAATAGAATCCCACATGTTCCATATATCTATCAGTGGAATCTTCGATATATATATATAAATGGGGATCAACACTTGAGTTGATTGTATGAAATATAGAGAACATTGAGAGAGATATTGGTTATTAAAGAGAAGTAGCATCTATATAAGAACTTCCAATGGAAGAACAAAAGGGTATTTTTCTGAATATATATCCTTCTAAATCTTCATTATGGTCGTCAATATCCCCATCTACTTTCTTCACCATTCAATGGGTTCTTTTAAATTCCCTATTGAGTTAGTACTTTAATCTTATATATCACCATATCCATGAAGTTTTCTTCCTCAACTCCAAATGTTGTTGACATTTATTCTTTATCCTTCAACACTAGTCATGAATATAATAATTATATATTCTATAATCATATGATGTATGTGGATGCATCTGGATATAAACATCCCACGCATATCTCCTTCATCTATCAGTATAACTAACTCCATTCATCTTCATTACTTATGATCATCTTCTGAAAGAATATCTTTCATCTACAGTGTTCTTGATTCTGTTGATTCAACCATCTGAAGCATGTTCTTCTAGTGTATTTATTTTGGAACATCTATATACAACTTCTTCTCTGTTAACTTACCCATTAAATTTACTACAAATTATTGAAAAAAAAATAAAATATATCATCATCATCACCATCATCATAATCATCTAATGGGGACTTCAATACCCCCTTTGTATTTTTTTTCAATACCCATTCAAACACTAAAGTCAATGATATTTCCCCCCTTATTGATAAAAAATTCAAAGTGTATTTTATCTCATTCTTTTGAGATATTTAAGTGAGGGGTCCTTCTTTAATTATTTTCTTCTTATCCCCTTTTATTACCTTAAACTAAATATAAACCTTGAATTTCTTAAGAAAATGAGAAAAATCACTTTTATTAAAGTGATAAGACATAAATCAACCAACTACAAGTCTATGTGAGCCATGATCGATGTAGAAAAAAAGTGCGATAAACCTCAAACATCAAATTTGTCTATAAAATTTTCCAAGATATTCCAAATTTTATAAAATATTATTTCAAGGGAAAGTTCAATATATTTTCACACAACTTATTTTCTATAACTATAGCAAAAAAAGATTAAATTTTTTCTAGCATAAAAAATCATGTTTCTCCCACATTTCAAGATAATTATTACTTTTTCATCAATAGAAAAATTTTCTCCCTTTTCATTTAAAATTTAGTTTTTCATATGAGGATGGGAGAGTATTAGAAGTGTACCTAAAAGATGAAAAATACTTCAATTCTCTAAATTTTTAGTATCTAGAAAATAATCATCATCTAAATCCTATGTCTTTGTGAACTTCAATCATCAATCCAATAGTTTTTTATAATCCAAAGATTGAGAACTTTGGTTGTCTGGAATATGACTTTAACTTCAAATTATAAATATTATATAATAACCAAATTCTATTTCACTTCAAAGATCCCTCTAAATTAAATCACTAAAAAATCCATATTCACTAAAAACATTTGGACTTAATCAGGGATTCTTTTATTTTTCAGATTGAGTAATAGGGTTTATAGAGTTTTCTTAACCCATAAAATCCCATCAATTTAGCTCCATTTTTCTTCAAGCCTTAACCCTTGGTTTTCTAATCACAATATTCTTGGGAGGCATGGAATTATTCTATTCACTTTTATTTTTCACTTTTTTTGGTGGTTTCTTCATAACATCAACCTTGGTTTCTTATGATGTTTGATTTTACTTTTTTGCCAACTTCTCTTACCCTTGTAATACAATTGTGTATTTTTTAGAAGTGTGTTTGGCCTTATTACACCTTCCACATATCTTATTAACTTCTAGTAAGTTACTCTTTATAGGTAACTTCCAATGATATCAAACTTCTTCATTAAAGATGTCTTCCACTATTGCAATCTTCTTGCATCCTTCTTAGATTGATTTAATTTATTTTTTAATATTACTTTCATTATCATGGACATTCATAGAATATTTACAACTATCCATGAAGTGGTATTTTCTTCCACAAAAGTAGTATCTTTTTTTGGGTGTGACATCTTTTAAAACATTCCTCTTTGGTGTAACATTCCTTATAGCTTTCTGTTGTTTTAACCTTAAGGTAGAATTATATTCTATCTTCCTTTTAATTTTGTTTAGATTTTATGGCCTCCTTCTATTATAATTTTATTATTTTCTGTTAGACCCTTCATGATAATGTATCTTTCATAATCACAAATAATGTCAATATATAGATTCATAACTTTCATGCCAATTTTTAATATTTCTATGTATATCAAATATGTCATACACCAATATATACTTTAATAAGTCAACTGCTTATAATTCATGAATCAATATGTTTACAAGTGTATTTTTACATATACTTGATTAACAATTCATCTTGTAATGGTATGTGTAAGACAGACCCTTCATAGTCATTTTTGGATTCCCTAACACACCAAAACTGATGTCGAGACACCGAAACTGAAGTTCGACAGACCAAAAATAATGTATGACAAACCGATGTTATCAGACCGAAGTATTACACACCAAAGTTCGACAGACCGAAGGATGAATCACTGAAGTTGAAACACCGAAACCGAAGTCGACAGACTGAAACCAAAGGTGACACACCAAAACTGAAGTTGACACACCAAAGTTTGAAAAACTGAAGATGAAACACTGAAACCAAAGTACGACAGACCGAAGTATAATAGACCAAAGTCGAAACACCAAAGATGACATACCGAAGATGATAGAATGATGTTATCAAACCAAATACAAAAGACCGAAGATTAATCACCAATTTATATAAATAAATATTTCCATTTTATTAATTCAAATTTATTTCTAACGGTCATATGTAGACAAACTAATGTTTCTGACATTATTTAATGTTTTCTGTAAGACAATCCGTAGACAAGTATGAGGTACATGCACATGCGAAGATCCTTATGCGTAGAGAATCATGGAGTATAAAAGGACCTCATATTTTACGATAAATATACGATGATGATGAGAGTAGCAGTACATGATGATACACATACTGTGCGAATACGAAAAGATAAGAACTAAGCGCTTGAGATTAAAAGAAGACTATGACAAGCTATCTTCACCAAAAAGGCTCAATATACATTGAGATATCAATGAGATGAACCTTTTCACTTCCTAAAGCTGGATTATAGAAACTGTGATACTCTGTTCTGAAGAAATCTTCCAGAAGAAGACTCAAATACCTGTTTTTCAACATTCATTGAGTCTAGAGCCTCACTTCCCAACACACAGAGAATTCTTAACTCTATTATCATCCTTAACTTGGTTGTGTTTTATATTTTATATTTGAGGAGTGTGAATATATATTTATATAACACACATTGTCTCCTAAGCATAACTGGAGGATATCAAACTATCCTCATACTCAATCACTTATTACATTTTGTTTCCCATGAATAACTGTGGTAGAGGTCAAGTGTGATCTGGATAGCCAGGTGTACTGTTGTAAACCTCGATCCAAGGTGTGGATCAAAAGTTTATTTATATAAACATCTTGGTGGTAGATGATCACCAAGTGGAGAGGATTAAGTCTCTACTTGAGACTGAACCTCTTGTTTACATTGTTTTTCTAATCTTCAATTACTCTGTTTTTTTTATCTGCTGCTTATATTTGTAAAAACATAAAACTATTTTTTCTTACACTTTGATAGTTAGTTTTGGTTACTGTGTGTATTTTTTTAATTCATTAAACTCATTTCAAAAGTTGAATTAGTATTCTAAACTAATTTAACCAAGGATTAATCACCCTTTGAGAAACCTATTGACCAATTAAACATTTACATTTCTACTTCCTAAATTAACTAGTCTATTTTTAAAATTGGGGGTTTTATTAATCATAATGTTTTTAAACAAAAATTTTTAATTGGAACTCAATTAACCCCCGTCTTGTGTATCCACTCCGACCAACATTTGGTATCATAGGGTTATTTATTTTTCAAGTTTTTCAAATTATTTTTAATTATGATTTTAGTTGTATCTTAAAGATCTTAAAATTTCTATCATATCTAAATTTTTAGTTATTTAAATTATAAGTAACTATGGAAACTAGAGTTGAGGTTGTCGATACTAATAGGCCACCTTTCTTTAATGTTAATAACTATGCTCAGTGGAAATTAAAAATGAAAATGTATCTAGAGAGTATGGGACCTAAAATCTGGGACATAATTTAATAAAAACATACATTACCTGCTACTGCTAGGGATACATGGTCTCAGTTGACTAAATATAAATATAATAATAACTACAAAGAAATGAATGTCTTATACTGTTCTCTAGGTGATGATGAATTCAATGGAATATCTACTTGTAAAACTGTATATGAAATTTGGGATACTTTAGTTGTTTCTCATGAGGGAAGAACCAATGTTAATGAAATGAAACTAAATACATACACTATTAAATATGATAATTTTAAAATAAAGCCTAATGAACCAATCTCTGAAATGTATCTCAAATTCAACAAAATAGTGAACACTATGAGTCTTCTTGGAAAACTAGTGGAAAACAAGGACCAGATTATGAGACTGCTTAGATACCTACTTGACAGATGGAGGGGAACATCTGTTTCCATCCGAGAATCTTGTGACATAATCAAGCTAATAGTGAAAGAGCTAATTGGAAAACTTATGATGTACGAGGAAGAACTTAAGGTGAATCGAGTGGTAGATGAGGAACCAAGGAAGAATTCAGTAGCATTCAAGACTACTACCTCAAAGAGAAAAAACAAAGAAAAATTTCAAGTTTATGTAGACAGCTCCACTAGTGAAGAGTCGGATTCAGAAAGTGATGAGGAGATGACTCATTTTGATAGAAGGTTCAAAAAGTTTTACCGAAAAATGAAATTTTGTAGGAAGTAAAACTACAAGGGAAATTATGATAGTAAAGGACAATGGAAGAAAGATAGAAAATGGAATGATAACTCAAATGAAATAATCTGCTATGAGTGCAAACAAAAAGTTCGTGTGAAGGTAGACTGTCCCAAGCTGAAATTTAAGAAGAAATATGAAGACAGGGGAAAAGGATATAAAAAGGATATGAAAGCTACCTGGAGTGCTTCAAAAGACAGATCTATTAGATCTGATGCTTCTGATAGTGAATAGAATAATCATGCCAACTTATGTTTTATGACAAAGACATCTGAGGTAACACTTAACTCTTCTATACATAATGTCTACTATTATGGGAATAAGAGTGAGTTAATAATGATGAAGATATTACCAAGGATGAACTATTTAAATATTTTTAAATTCTTTAGGATACCTTTAATGTGCTCAAGGACAAGTATAAATAATTAAATAGACAACATGCTTTAAATGAAAACTATAAGTCAAGTCTGTCTATTGAAAAATAAAAACTCTCCTAACTGTTAAAAGAAAACACTAAACATGAGTTATCCAATGCGAAATTAAGAAGAGACCTTGGGAAGTTTACTACGGGTAGAGATACCTTGACTCGGCTTCTAGGAAAACAAATTTCCCCAAAATATACAATTGGTCTAGGATATCTGCCTAGACAGAGAAATATCAATAAAACTAAATTTATTCCAAAATCTGGACAGTTCACTACTAGTTCAAGTACTATACCATTTCTTGAAAAACAATTCTCTAAATGACCAAACAATGTATTTATGTCTCAAAATATATTTGTTAATTATAGGAAATCTGTGAGACATGTATGGGTTCCCAAAATTTTACTTGCTAACCTCTCAGGACCCAAGAAAATCTAGGTACCAAAGTTACCCCATGTCTAATCTATTTTGCAGGGATGTTTCCTAAAGAGTTCTTGTAAGACTCTTTGATATATGGATAGTGGATGTTCAAGACATATGACAGAAGACTACTCATGCTTCAAGATACTAATCATGGTTGATAGTGGTCACGTAACTTTTGGTGACAATGCAAAGGGAAAATTCATCAGCTTATGCCAGATCGGTAACCCTAATACAATATTAATTTTCAAAGTACTTTTTGTTGATTGATTAAAGTAAAATTTACTTAGCATCTCTCAATTGTATGATGATGGTTTAAATGTCAAATTTGAAAATGATGCATGTAATGTTTTTAATTCCAAAAATGATTTAATATTTACTACTTTCAGAAATGAGAATGTGTATGTTATTGGCTTAGATTTTTTATATAAGCTAAATGTTTCTTGCTTAAATGATTTTCATAAGGAATCTTGGTTGTGGCACAGAAGATTAGGACACTGTAATGTTCACTCTCTTAGGAAACTGACTAGTAAAGGTTTTGTTAGAGACTTACCTAAACTAGAATTCCCACATAACAAAGTGTGCAATCCTTGTCAAAAGGGAAAGACCCACAAAGTTTCTTTCAAACCAAAGAATGAAGTTTCTACTTCTCAACTACTTCAGTTGGTTCACATGGATTTGTTTGGACCATCAAGAGTTTCAAGTTTAAATGGGAATCACTATGTTTATATTCTTGTAGATGATTTCACTAGGTACACTTGGGTATACTTTCTAGCTCACAAAATTGAATCTTGTTCTCATTTTATCAAATACTCCAAGTCTGTAGAAAATCTTAGTGGACTTAGAATTAAGACCATAAGAAGTGATCATGGCCATGAGTTTTAAAATTAAGAGTTTGAATCCTATTTCTCACATAATGGCTATAGTCACAATTTCTCTACTCCTAGAACAACTCAACAAAATGGATTCGTTGAAAGAAGAAATAGGTTCCTTCAAGAAATAGCTAGGACTATGCTTAGTGAATATAATTTACCTATTTATTTTTGGGATGAAGCAGTAAATACAGCTTGTTATACCATTAATAGAGTCTTAATTAGACATGTTCTTAAGAAGACCCCTTATGAACTTTGGAACAATATAAATATTAAGGTTAATTACTTTAGAGTTTTTGGTTGCAAAGTCTTTATCCTTAACACTAATGATAATCTTGAAAAAATTTCTTTGAAGAGTGATGAAGGAATTTTCTTAGGTTACTCTACCACCAGTAAAACCTATAGAGTATTCAATAAGAAGACCAAATGTGTGGAAGAATCAGTTCATGTCAAATTTTATGAGACTGATCCACATGAACCCAAAACCTATCTTGAATATCTTGAGGAAGATATGTCAATTCTGAACCTTAATGATAATGACAGTGAATCCCCTGTAAAAGTGACCAGTTTTGGGAATCTTCCAGAATTTGCACCTATTGAGTCTGAACAAATAGAAAATAATGGGGAGTCTAGTTTTAATCTTTTTAGAGGTATTAGAACTCTCAAAAATTATCATTTATATGTTGTAGTAGGTGATTTAAACTGAGGGACACAAACTAAAGCTTCTCTAAGAAACCAGGTTGAACATCAAGCTTTTCTTTCACAGCTTGAACCCAAAAATATTAATGATGCTATCAATGATAATTTTTTGTTGATGGCTATGAAAGAATAATTAAATCAATTTGAAAGAAACAAATTTTTGGAACTAGTTGAAAGACCTAAAGACACTTGGACCATAGGCACTAAATGGGTTTTTAGAAACAAAGTTGATGAGTCTAGAAATATAGTTAGAAACAAAGTTAGGTTAGTTGCACAAGGATATAGTCAAGAGGAAGGAATAGACTACGATGAGACCTTTTCACCTGTATCTAGGTTAGAGGCCATTAGGATACTACTCGCTTAAGCAAATCATCTGAATTTCAAGCTTTTTCAAATGGATGTCAAAAGTGCTTTTCTAAATGGGTATATAGTTGAGGATGTATTTGTTGAACAACCCCCTATCTTTACAAATCCCCACTTTTCAAATCATGTTTTTAAACTTTCTAAATCTTTATATGGTCTAAAGCAAGCTCCAAGAGCTTGGTATGATAGACTTAGCTCTATTATCATTTCAAAAGGTTTTATTAAAGGAATAAGAGATTCTACTTTGTTTATTAAAAGGATTTCCAAAGATGTTTTGATAGTACAAATTTATGTAGATAATATAATTTTTGGATCTTCTAAAAATTCTTTATGTACTAATTTTTCAAAAATAATGCAAAATGAATTTGAAATGAGTTTAATTGGAGAACTTAAATTTTTCCTTGGATTTCAAATTTTTCAAAATAAAGATGGTATTATTTTAAATCAATGTAAATATACTAAAGACCTTTTAAAACGTTTTGGTTTGGATGGCAGTAAAGGTAGTGACACACCTATGAGTACCACTTGTAAGTTGGATGCTAATGAAGCTGGAGAATTAGTGGATCAAACCAACTACAGAGGCATGATAGAGAGTATTCTCTACCTTAGTGCTAGAAGACCTGATATTATGTTCAGTGTATGCATGTGTTCTTGATTTCAAGCTAATCATAAAGAATCTCATTTAAATTCTGTTAAAAGGATTTTCAAATATCTCAAATATACTCTCAAATTAGGACTATTTTATCCAATAGGATAACTATTCGATTTAATAATCTATTCAGATGCTGACTTTGTTAGTTGTAAGCTAGATAGAAAAAGCACCTCTGGGACATGTCACATATTAGGTAAGTCACTAGTATCATGGTGCAGTAAATAGTAGAATTTTGTTTCATTATCTACTGCTGAGGAAAAATACATTGCTGCCGGTAGTTGTTGTGCACAAATTTTGTGGATGAAACACACATTACTAGACTATGGATATCAATTCAAACATGTCTCCATTAACTGTGACAACACAAGTGATATTAACATTTCTAAAAATCCAATATCTCATTCTAGAACAAAGCATATTGATGTAAGAAATAAATTTTTGAGTGATCATTATCAAAGAGGTGATATAACTCTTGAGTTTATTAGAACTAAACATCAACTTGCTGATATATTTACTAAACCCTTAAATTTCGAGAGAATGAATTACATCAGACAGGAACTAGGAAAGATAAATTTGTAAAATCGATCTTTGTAAAACTGATCTTTTTAAAACTGATCATTGTAAAACTAATTTTTTTGAAACTGAACTTTGTAAAACTGATTTTTATGAAACCATTTTTTGTGAAACCGATTTTTTGTAAAACCAATTTTTGTGAAACTGATTTTTATGAAACCGATTTTTGTGAAACCGATCTTCTTAAAACAGATTCTTTGACACTGATATATTTAAGGGTTGTTTTTTAAATTCAATCTGCTTTAGGTGAAATGATGTTGTTTCATTTCTTTCGATTTATCATGTTTAAATTTTATGTTTTCTGATTTACAATTCCTAAATTATATATTAAGTTCAATCGATCCCAACCTTTCATCTTCTACATAGACATAAAGCCTCCTACATATAGTCACTCTCTCTCTTGACTCTCAACCTCTCAACTCAGTTAGAATCTGCAACTTCTCCATGGAAAGGAATAAGCGCGTAATGGAAGATCCTCGAAAATCTCCTCTTGCTAAGTGTCAGAAGGGTGAAACCAGTGGGACTTGGAAACCAAGCTTAGAAAGTCAGGTTGTTACAGTTGAAAAGGAAGTGTCTGCTGAGTGGCTTCTATCAAGAAAATCATTTCTACTAAAGGTACTGGAATCTCAAGGGTGGCTCAGTTGGTTTATCAAAACTGAACGACCCTATTATCCCCAGCTTGTGCATGAATTCTATCAGCATTTAATTATATCACTGGATGAAGCCGATGTAGCAAAGATGAAGTCCATAGTTATGGGAAAGGAAGTGGTTTTCTCTTCGAAGGAATGGGCTGAATTCCTAGAGGTACCTCATGAAGGTGTCTATGATGACTATCCAGGTAATATTCCACCTTCATCAAAAAAAAATCATATGAAGATGCTGTGAAAGAGCATACTAGAAACAGAGAATCTAGGATAACCATTGCAAATGAATTTTAAGGACAAGTGAGATTGATTTTTAAGTTCATTCAACATCAAATCTGCCCTAGGGAGGGAGATTTATCTGCAGTGAAATATCAGTATGTGTTCTTGATATTTTTGTTGAAACATGGAATAATGGTGAATCTGTGCAGATATCTTATGCTGCATATTTCTAAATTGATTAATCCATCTAAAAAGGTATCCTTCTTATACTATCTGAGAATGATTTATGCTATGCTGAAGAAATTATACTGTGTAGAATATGGAGATAAAATAATAACTGCCTGTAGTGGTTTTTGTCTTCAAAAAGACATTTGTAAAAGGATGAAGTTATTCTGGAACCCATGGAAGAGATGTTGGGTAAGTGATGGAGAAAGGTTGTATGAGGAATTCAATCTAGTTGACCATCCTTCTAGACCAAAGGACCAAGATGATCCTGGTCTCAAACCTGGAGAACTTATTGTCTATTCTAATGAGGAAATGGAGGCTGAAGTTCCTAGGGAAGAAGGATCTCCTTTTGATGATAGTAGTGATCCTGATATCGCTGAAAGTCCCAAGAACATGACTTATGGACCTGCTAGTCCACCTATGGAACTACCTTCAAGAGAAACTATTCTTGGTGATGAAGAATAGGAAGAAACAGAAGTTTCTGGAGTTAAAGGTTATATTAGAAAATCATATGAGGAATTTGATAATGATGATGTTGATGATGATAATGATGATGATGATGATGATGGTGGTGGTGGTGGTGGTGGTGGTGGTGGTGGTGGTGGTGGTGGTGGTGGTGGTGTTGATGGAGGAAGTGTTGAGCATGTGAGTGATTCTTTAAAAGTGGGACAACAAGTGGTTGAGAGATCCAGTGAGGAATCTGTTTATGGAGTTGGTGATGGAATAGAGCCTGCTGATCAACAAGATGACGATCATAGAGATGATGGACATGAAGACAAACCACTTCATCCCATTTCTAAAAATTAAGAGATAATTCAAAAATTGAATGATATTATAGCATCTTTCCAAGAAGAAGAAGATGTAGTTCCACTGCCTCAAATTATGCAAGTACCTGGTGAAGCTGAAGAAGCTAGTGCTCAGGCAGAACCTAAAGTTTGTTTGGTTCCTGTCCCCAGACAAGGTATTATGGATAGAGACCAGGATGAAGAAATTGGTGATATTGATGTTATTCCTGAACCTTAGGGAAGAAGGGTAGGAACTGATACAGTTGAGATAAGAGATTAGACCTGTGCTATAGAGTGGAATAGTAATCCATGATATATTCTTTCTGATTTAGAATATGATTCAGATGAGGAGATGGTACCTACTCTTCCTGTTCCTCAAGTCCATACTGACCCAGAGCCTGCTACACCTATTCCAATAGTTGCATATCTAGCAGTTGACCTAGTTGCTCAGTCAGTGCCTAGTGACTATGTCACTAAGGATGATTTGGAAAAGTTTAAGAATGAGATATGTGAGTCTGTGGCAGCTTCAATGGGATCCATAAATGAAGCCTCCACCTTAATAAGTATCTTGAATGTTGATGCAGCAAAAATTGCAAGAATTGTGATTCGGGAAATTCAACTGTATCTTATTACTACAACAGAAACTATTATTAGACATAACACTTTGCTGAGAGAAGAAGTAAGAAAGATGAGCAATGAGATGAATTCATTAACCTATGACTTCAAGACCTCCTTTAGTGGTGTTCTGTATGTTCTTAGGAACTTGGTAACTCATCTACTCAATGTTGATTTGAAAAAGTTGAAAGAAGAGCTTGGAAAAATGTTGATTGGACCATCTAGTTCTAGAAGTGGGAGAAGTACCATTGCTGATTTAGAGTCTCTCAAGACTATGATGAGAGAGGAGATTCAGAAACTCTAGATTGTTTCAGATAAGGAAACCCTTTAAAAGGTACATCGTAATATAGATATTTTATACAATATGGTCATATAATTCACCAATAAAACCTCTTCAGATCAAAAGGAAATTCGAGAAAAAGTGGATAAATTTTTCACTAAGATATATACCAATCATGACCTCATCAATAGTTTCAAGTTTCTGGTAGAAAATCTTCGAATTCTCCCAGTCACAAAAGCTTTCAAAAATAATGTTCTCCATTTTAAAGAGTTTACACCTCTACTGAGTAAGTTTATGAAGAATAAGGATGACTTTGAGAAGGCAATGCAATATGGAGGAGAATTCATCAATGACTTCATCAAACTGCTCAAACCTTATCTGCATGTTCAGGCCGAGGCTATTGTGGTCCCTCCAGCAGCTTCAATTGGTACTACCTCTTGGCATCCTACTCAAATGACTATCTCTCAAGCTCTTACACATATTTGACTAATCATTACAGAGTAGTCTCTCGGTCGTGTGTTGTCAGAGAGAAGGCCTACTCTTGCAGCTACTATTCCTACAAGATTTTCTATACTTGGTGTTGTAATAAGATCACCTCCATCCTCTGCTACTCCCAACCCTTCTTCTTCTCCTTTGGATCCTTTAGACAAAGGAAATGCTCCTCAACATCCTAACCCTTAGTAGTGATTGATTATTTCTTTTTAATAGGGATTTTCTCCTTTTTGTTTCTCCTATACTCTTATGATTTTGAATGAAAATTCTTTTGGTATATTTCTTTTATCTTATTTTACCTTTCTACTTTTCTCTTTTTGTTAATCCCAAAAGGGGGATAAAATCCATATGGAATATGATAAAAGGGGATAAAGTAAGGATGATGAGAAAACAAGGGTGGTATATACTCTCCTTAATCCATCTCATGAGGGGGAGGTTTGTTTTAAATAAATTCTAGCAATGTCAAACTTTAGTTATATTGGGCAAGTATATTCATCCATATTTATTCTATATATTTGCATATATGGCATAATTTTTGAATATCAAAATGGGGGATAATGTTGGACCCTTCATGATAATTTATTTTTCATAATCAAAAATAATTTCAATATACAGATTCATATCTTTCATGCTAATTTTTAATATTTCTATTTAAATTAAATATGTCATACAGCAACATATACTTTAATAAGTCAACTTCTTATAAGTCATAAATCAATATGTTTAAAAGTGTATTTTTATATATACTTTGATTAACAATTCATCTTGTAATGGTATATGCAAGACAGACTCTTCATAATCATTTTTGGATTCCCTGACACTCCAAAACCGAAGTCGACACACCAAAACCGAAGTTCAACAGACTGAAACCAAAGTACGACAGACCGATGTTATCAAACCAAAGTAATACACACCAAAGTTCGACAGACCAAAGGATGACTCACCAAATTCAACACACTAAAACCAAAGTCAACACACTGAAACCGAAGGTGACACACCAAAACCGTAGTTGACACACTGAAGTTTGAAAAACCAAAGATGACACACCAAAACTGAAGTACGACAAACTGAAGTATGAGATACTGAAGTTGACACACCGAAGATGACAAAACGATGTTATCAAACCGAAGAAAAAAGATTGAAGATTACTCACCAATTGATATAAATAACTATTTCCATTTTATTAATACAAATTTATTTCTAACGGTCATATGTAGATAAATTAATGTTTCTGACATTATTTAATGTTTTCTAGAGGACAATCTGTAGACAAGTACAAGGTACATGAACGTGTGAAGATCCTTATGTGTAGAGAATCATGGATTATAAAAGAACCTCATCTTTTACAATAAATATATGACGGTGATGAGAGTAGCAGTTCATGCAGATACACAGACTGTGCGAATACAAAAAGAGAAGAACTAAGTGTTTGAAATTACAAGAATATTGGGACAAGCTATCTTCACCAAAAAAGGCTCAATATACATTGAGACATCAACGAGCTAAACCTTTTCACTTCCTGAAGCTAGATTATAGAAACTACAATACTCTGTTCTAGGGAAATCTTCCAGAAGAAGACTCAAATACCAGTTTCTCAACATTCATTGAGCCTAGAGCCTCACTTCACAACACACAGATAATTCTTAACTCTATTCTCATCCTTAACTCTATTGTGTTTTATATTTTATAATTGAGCAGTGTGAATATCTACTTTTATAACACACATTGTCTCCTGATCATAACTAGAGGATATCAAACTATCCTCATACTCAATCACTTATTACATTTTGTTTCCCACGAATAACTATGGTAGAGGTCATGTGTGACCTGGACAGTTAGGTGTGTTGTTGTAAACCTCGATCCAAGGTGTGGATCAAAAGTTTATTTATATAAACATCTTGGTGGCAGGTGATCACCAAGTGGAAAGGATTAAGTCTCTACTTGAGACTGAACCTCTTGTTTACATTATTGTGATAAAATTCAATTACTCTGTTTTGTTTTATCCACTGCTTATATTTGTGAAAACATAAAACTGGTTTTTGATTAAACTTTGATAGTTAGTTTTGGTTAGTGTGTGTATTTTTTTAATTCATTAAACTCATTTAAAAAGTTGAATTAGTGTTCTACATTGATTTATCTGAGGACTAATCACCCTTTGAGAAACCTATTGACTAATTTAACATTTACATTTCTACTACCTAAATTAACTGGTCCTTTTTTAAAATTGGGGGTTTTTATTATCATAATGTTTTTAAACAAAAAATTTTAATTAGAACTAAATTCACCTGCCCTCTTGAGTATCCACTCTGACCAACAGTTTTATTTAGTAGAATTAAACTATAAGAATCCAGTTTTTATCTCAGGTACAGATCATTTTTTTGGTTAAAACCCATGTTGAAATTATCTTCTGGATTAATATGAAATCACACCTTTAGTCAGATTGCTTTTTTTTAGAAGAAGGGAATAAGGGGATTTAGTTTTTTTATAGGCCAATTACATGGCATGTAATTGTAATAAATGACATGTAATGATCTTATTAGAACCTTTAATGTCATGTAAAAGGTTTTTCCAAGGGGTTAAAAACCTAAGCTTTACAGGGCGTGTAATGAATTTACACATTGTGTAAATGCCTAAGAATTTTTTTGAATATGAGTAAGGGGATCCATTTTTCAGATAGTCCCTCGCCTCCCTTATCTTTCTTATGTAGGAACCCCCTCTCACGCCTAGACCTAGGATTTTTTTTCCTTTTTGATCTGGACTCTAATTCAATCACTCTTTATCACATTGGATGTATATTGGTAATATCTTGATTCCTTTTTTAATCTGTCGTCATTATTATTCCTATCAACGATGATATTTAGATGTTGGATCATATGCCCCAATTTTAGATAATTGACCTGTTATTCAGATATCTTCTAATCCATGCCAAACCAGAGGTTTATAATGGATGATGAGATTCATAAGAGTATAAGGTAGGTGGTCTGAAACTAACTCATAAAGATTATTCATTTTATAAATTGTCATGTGTGCACATCAATTTCATTGGGTGTCATATTCTTAAATTATGTGTCTTTCTTATAGTTTTTAGAACCATGTTCTAAGACCCATTTCATTAGTGTTATTCTACATTGGTGGTTATTTCCATAGTGCCAACCACCCCAAGTAGGTTGTTATTCATAATTGGGTTTTTAGTGTTTTGACATGTTCATCTAATCCACCATTCGAGTGTGATTCAGCTTGAACCAGATAATGGTAAGACTTATTTGATTAAATGACAATTTAATTTAATTGATAAATGGAAGGTAACATGTTTTATCCTCACTTGACCCACCAAAGGTAAGTGATTCACCTTATTAATCACTATTAATTGGAAATAAAAATTATATTTTATATATATGAATTGGCCTAAGGAATGGTAATTGAATGAATCATTTTCACATCCATAACACCCCTTTACATGTTTAATGGAAGGTATCAGAGTGAACCATATTAAATCATTATGACTCAAATGAATTGTAAATGGTTGCATGTATTGAGATGACATGTCACCTGTATAAAAGGCATGGAATGAACCCTTGACTTGTTAAATGGTATAATTATTACATGTAATAATTAATTTAATGAATTAATTGTAAGGTTCCTTGTATATGGAACTTAACATATTTATAAGAGTGGTTTGACTTGATCTCTCCTTGGACTCCTATGGGAATTCATTAAGCACTTGAGGATGCCATTCCAATTCAAGGATGTCATTTTCCTTGGTTGATACCCACTTTAGAACCCAATCACCTTCTATCAGTGGATGCCCGATATGACACCATTGGATCCCTCCTTTACTATATAGGATCCCTTGGATACAATACTTAGATATATCATGGCTTATATGGACATAAGGTGACTTGGTTACATCCTTGGTCTTAGCCATTGCTTATCCCGTTTTACCTTGGATGATTTCCCTAGACTTAGTTAGATCATATTATTATAGGATTACTTAGACAATTATCATTGGATTACACTCTTACCCATATATCCATGCTATATTTACCATTGAGGTTTAGGTTTCTTTGATTACTACCTTGGAACCTTTCATCATCATTATTATTATCATAATGGTTGCCTTGTTACATAATGGAACCTCTATTATTACTATCACGAGGTGATTTTAGTGCTGGATATGACTCCCATGACATAATTATATAAACTGGAACTTAATTAATTCTTAGACACCAACCAAGGGATGAACCAGGTACTTGGGTATTTATGTTACTGTACTTCTTTAATTTTATATATGCATGCATGAAAAATGTTCTAGTTTATATTACACAGAAAAGATGTTATAGACACTATTGGTGGTAGCCTACTGAGATTTATCTCACACCCTATCTGAGATACCATTGCTACTCAAGAAGACTGTATGTATGAATATTTTCTTAAAGGGAAGTGTATCGTCTCAAACACTTTATTTCTTGATTACTTAGGATGGAGCTGGTAGCAAATGACTGAGGTGGATCTCAGGATGGTGGGGATAGTTTTTAGTTTCTTTTTTCTACTTTTGTATAGAAACTTTTCTACTTCTTTGTATTCATGTTTTTCAAATTATTAGATACATGATATATCATCATCAAATGTTTTATATTTTTATCATATATTCATTTGTTTATTACTTCTATATACTTATGCATCTTGTTTATTATTACATTACTTCCACTACTTATCTACCTATTCGTATATGTTATCTTCTATGGTACACTCTGGTAATGAGGTCATATTATCCCCATGGACACACCCTAAGCCCGTACTACAAGTTTTCAGCCTCTAGCATTCAGGGAGATTCTCTTGAAGCCATGTGTCCCATTGGGATTTGGGAACCTCTAATTGGAATCTAGGCCGAGGATGTCACAAAGTGGTACCAAAGTTCCTTTCCTTTTTTACTATTTGGAGAAAAAAGATTGGAGATTAAGAATTCTTGTAACTTGGTGATAATCCATGATTGGGCATTGCAAACCCATGTTTGGGGAAAAGGATAAGTTTCCTGAATTACAATTATTGTTCTACCTTTTCCGATTATAGTTGATATCATTTCAACATTGGGCGACTCACATGCTATGCGGTGTTGTTAATTTTTATTTTTATTGAGGATATTATTTTATCCTTAGCCTTATGATATGAGGGTAATGATCATTATTACATGCATCATCGTAGGCACCTATAATTCACATTCCATGCATATTTCCATGTCATTTATGTGAATTTCACTTCTTCCATCGCTTGATATGCCAATGATTATCTAGTGAGGCTTGTTTGTGTGTATATATATATATATATATAATTATGATACACTTTGGTTGTGATTGATTGATTTCTAGTTTCGATTCATGAGATGTTATGGGCCCTCGTGGGTTGTAATGGGTAATATACCAAGTTTATCCATTATATTAAAATCAATTGAAATCTATTTTCAAGGATATGGTGAATGGGATCTGATTCACTCGGAATGGAAATCCATTTTAAATGAACTTTGATATAAGTTATAAGCAAATGATAACTGTAAAAGTGAAAAATGGATTCTAAAATGTAATAGTAGCACATCCTTATCCCATCATATCATGTTTATGAAAGGTAAAGGATTGAACCTAACAATTAAATATAAAATTAATAAAATGATTTCCAATAAATGATGAGGAAAGGTGCTATTAACCCTTAATCTACTGAAACCCCTATAAATAATAATTGAGCACTTACCAATACCTGAACTTATTAGTGGGTAGTTGGTGTAATATACCATGGGTGTTGGGACCAAGTTGGATATATAAGGAAGTAAGAAGAGTTTGATGTTATAGAGTGTTGTCTTTTGTGCTCAAATAATACAAATCAATTCACTTTGTAAAGGATGTGAAAATCAGAAAATGATTTGCTGATTTGTATTTCACAAATATCATAAGTTAAGAGAACTTATGATGCAAGAACTATAAAGTAAAGGGGGAGTAAATGTGCTTCCAGTCATATATAGTTTTGACTGGAAAGAAAAATGCTAGTTGAAGATAGGGGAGGTTCATTACCTTCCATTAAAAATATGATGATGCTAAAGCTGTTCAATCAATGGATACATATCACAATAGTGGATTTCATGATGAAAGCTGATGAATGGTTATGTGATGCAGTGAAGAGAGAAATAAAAAAAGAATGGACAATCTGGAGGTGGCATAAAAGAATGTTTTATGATGGCATTGTTTCCTAGTGAATTCCAAATTTTAGACCCTGAAAATCAGGAGATGAAGAAATGTGTTTTTGGAAAAGGATGTTGTGTATAAGTTTGAAGATGGCATGGTATGTTGCGCACAATTGGAGGTCCATTATACTAACATCAAAATTTGGAAAAGGTGAGGCTTGCATGAAAGATTTAGTTTTGTGCGCAAGATTGGTTTTTTCACACAATATTGAAGGGAGTTTGGAATCTTGCGTGCAAGGCATGATTTGAGGTCCAAACTTCGAAAAATAGAAAATGAATGAAGTGAGAAAAAGATTTAAAGAATCGTGAGAAATATGAGGTTGGCATGAAAGATACTTACACGCCCAATGCGACGTCAAATGTGGTTTTTCATGACGTGCGACTTATGTGCCCAATTCGACATCAAATGGAGTTTTGCGCGACGCGTCAGGATCTTGCATGAAGCATCAGTGTTTTTTCGCATAGGGGTCAATGAGGTCTATAAATAAGAGGTGACCCCCTCACACTGAGGGTGCTCGACACTTAGAGAAATCTCGCTCTCTAAGGCATGGAAAAATATTAAGAAAAGAAGTGTGTGTGAAAAAAATAGAGTTGTGCGCAAGAAGGAGAAGTTGCGCGCAAGAAGAGATTTGCATGCAATATTGATGTTGCGCGCAAGAGGTGTTTCATGACAAAAGTCAAATATTGAGTGTGTGTTGTAAAAGTTGTGTGCAAGACACCTAAAAGGGTGCATGAAAGATTTTGGGTCTTCGCACGTATTCGGTTGTGTGTAAGATAATTCTTATTGGCTTCTGGGTAAGATAGTGAAGATTTGTACCTCAAGGAATACACTTGTTCAATTGTAAAGAAGCACTGAAATACTATAATTCCCTATTTGTGCTAAGAGGGTGCACATACACTTTAACATTGTTTTTCAAGTGCTACATGAGTGTAAGGGTATATCCTACTCATTGAATTCCGCATCAAAGGATTGTTTTCTAGTGAATTATGTAGTACTAAATTGTTTCAATACCATACCAAGGATATAGCTACTCTTGTAGAGTGGTGAACCTTGTAAATCTTGTGTTCTTGTAGTTGTGTGCATTCAGTAGGGAGGAAACTCTTTAAAAGGAGGTGAAGGTTGTTTCAAAAAGAAGGAAACATAAAAAGAAAAATATATCACTGATTCACCCCTCCCCCTCTCAGTGATACTTGGATCCTGACTAGGAACTTTGATTAGTATCAGAGGGTAGGTTCCCTTCATTTGTTCTTTGATGATGTTTTAAAGAGAATTTGTGATGGAGAATCTAAATTTCATGAACAGTAAGGGGATTCTGATTTTTTAAGGAAATAATTATCATATCTGGAAAGATAGAGTGATGCCTTATCTTATGTCTCTTGGGTATGAAGTTCTTGAAACAACAACAAATAGATTTCTTCTTATTGATGATAAGGTTTCTCTTACACATGTTGATAAGAAGAATCTTGAGAATGATAGAAGTGTTAAAAATATATTACTCTCATCTCTTTATGAGAGTGAGTTTTTGAGATTTAAAGGTGTTGTTATAGCTAAAGGAATATGGGATAAGATGAAGAACATCTATGAAGGAAATAAAAAATTGAACAAGGAAAAACTAAAAATATGGAGGCTGACGTATGAAGACTTGAAAATGAGAGAGTCTGAATCTATTGGAGACTTATTTACAAGGGTCAATGATATAGGCATTACAATTAGAAGTCTCGGTGAAAAGTTTGAAGATTCTACAGTTGTTGAAAAGATCTTGAGAATTCTTCCCAAAAAAATTTATGCTAAAGTTTCATCACTGGAAGATAGAGACCCTGAAACATTATCTATGGATGATTTACATAGCACTCTTATAACAAATGAAATGAGAAGGGAGAAGACTATGAAGAGAAAATAAAAAGATGACAGAGACATGTCTTTCAAGGCTGCAATGAAAGAGAAGTTGAAGAAAATTCATATTGAAGGAGAAGCTCGTGAATCTGACTCTAAAAATGAGGTATGTCAAAATTTTGATGAAATTTTATCCTTTTTTGTCTAAAAATGTTAAAAGAGGAATAGGAAAATACAAAGGAAAACTCCCTTTGAAATGTTTTGAATGTGGAGTTGTTGGCCACTTGGTGGATGATTTCCCTCAAAAAGGGAAAGATGAAGACAGTGATTAAGAAGACATAATAACAAGAATATCATGGAAGAAACAGAATAGAAAAGGAAAATATTCTAGAAGAGGTAAGAATAAAAAGTTCTTCAAATCAAAATGAAGAAGATTTTTGTCAAAAGATGAATAAGATAATGATAACGAGACTAAATCTGAAAAATCAATTACTAAGAAAGCTATAGAGAGTACCTTTTTTTCAACATTGAATAATGATGATTATGAGAGCAGTAGTACTGAAGAAGAAGAAGAAACTCAACTTGAATAGTATCTGAAAGAAGAGATGAAGAAATGTTTGAGAAAGATCGGAAGGATTGAAAAGGAAAACAGAAAATTGACAAATGAAAACTCTTCATCAAATGGACAAACATGTTTTGTTAATAAGAAAGAAAAATATGAAAATAATATTGATGATCTAAAAAATTCTCTTGAGAGAGAAAAGAATCGTAATGATCATCTAGAACTAAAGATGAAGGAAAAAAAGATGATTTGGAACTTTTACAACATAAAATTTCTAAATTTGGGGAAATGAACACACGGTTCAAAAATTCTGTTATAAAAGTTGATGAATTTTCTGCTAAGAATGATCCAAATAAAGATCAAAAAAAATTCCTTCAAAAGTTGAAAAGAAAGATGGAATGGGTACTGATAAAAGAAATGTTAGAAAGCCTACGTATATGGTCAAAGTGAGAAATATTGAAAAACCAGAAGCATATAAAAATATTTAGTCCAGAAAGATGTCTACCACTTCTGGTTTCAGTAAGACTGGAGAGAAATTTAACCTGAAGAAGAAAGTTACATTTGAAAATATGAAGGTCGATGTTCAAAAAAATTATGGTAAGAAGTTTGTTGAGAAGCAAGTTCACAACTTCGGTTAGTATGGAAGTTTCTAAGGAAAATATTTATTCTATGGATACTGATGGTATTTTGGTGGATTTGGACACATGGAAAATCTGTGTTGGTTTAACCAACAATATTATAACTATTCCACACATCTTGAAAGACAAGGATTGAGGGGGGGTCAATCCTTTCAAAAGAGAAAATCTCTAAATAAATTTTAGAAGATATCTGAGAAGGTTGGTGTAAAAGTTGAAAATAAGTTCTAACAACTAGAAACTATTTTTGAAAGATGTGATCAACCTGGAAATCTTACTAAGGGCTGCCTTAGTTTGTTACCAGAGAAACAAAAGTTTCTTAATAATCCTCAAAATCTAGAGTTTTTAAAATCTAAAAGGGATAGGTCTGATAAGTCTGAAAAGAAATAGTACATGGTTGTCTGTCCAGAACACATTAACTTGGCTAAAAAATTGGAGGAAGCACAATAGAAAGTGGAAGAAAAGGAATAAAAAAAGTTGTCATTGTCAAAACGGCTTTGAAAGATACAAAAAGGAAATTTCCATGGATTCTTGATAGTGGGTGTTCCTCTCATATGATATGAAACTTAAAGCTGCTGAAGAATGTGAATGACTTCAAATAAGGAACAGTGACATTTGGAAATGATGAATCTATAAGGATCAAAGGTGTTGGATCAACCATCATTGGAAAAAAAAGATTAAATACAAGAAAACACTATATTTTGATGAGTTGAAACATAACCCACTTAGTGTGTCACAAATATGTGATAAGGGAAACAAAGTTATATTCAGAAAGGATGGATTTGTTGTGAAAAGTGAAAATGATGGAAATATAGTCACAAGAGGTCAATGTACAAGAGGAGATTTGTTCCAAGTTGGTGAAGTGCAGAACTCTTATTAGATAGGTGTGGTGGATGAAAATTAGTTATGGCATAAAAGGCTAGGACATATGTGTCAGAGAAATATGTGTAAGTTATCAAAGAGAGATATTGTTTGAGATATACCTGATTTATCAAGAAGAAGAGATTGGTGTTGTTCTATTTGTGAGAAAGGGAAGATTACTAACTATATTCATAAGAGAGTTGAAATTCGCTCAAAAAGACCCTTGGAACTTATACACTCTAATATCTATGGACCAATGAGAAAGAAATCTAAAAATGGAGATAAGTACTTCATTAATTTTATTGAAGACTTTCCTTGTATTACTTGTGTTATGTACAAGAGACATAAGTCAGATGCTCTAACAATGCTTAAGATTTTCAGGATAAAAGTATAGAAGGAATGTGAGTATTCAGTGAATAAGTTGAGAAATGATAATGGTGGCGAGTATAATTATGAAGAGATTGAAATTTACCTCAAGAAACATGGAATTTGGAATGAGTTTAGTTCATCATACACACCTCAACAAAATGGGGTTGCTGAAAGAAAGAATCGAAGTCTAGTGGAAATGGGGAGAACTATGTTACTTGAACATAGTCTTTCTCAATATTATTGGAGGAAAGAAATGATAAATGTTATGTATATTCATAACTGATGTTTCTATAGGCCAAAATCATATATGACTCCATACGAAATGTTCTATGGAAAAACTCCAAGTCTGAAATAATTAAGAGTTTTTGGGATTCCATGCATTATAAAGAAGAATGGTGGAAACCTTGAAAAGTTTTAGAAAAGATGAGATGATGGAATTTTTCTTGGCTATTCTCCAGAAGGAAGAGGATATAGATGTCTCAAAAAAGAAACATGATTAATTATTGATTCATCAGATGTAAAATTTAGTGAAAATGTGGAGAAAGAAAAGCAGTCATATGTTGATGAAAAAGTTGAGCATGATAGAGAAGATTTTGTTAATGATTCTGATATTTCTGTAGTCTTTGTTAATCCTACTCAAGAAGAGGAATCCAACTCGTAAATCTCAATTGATGAGTATGAATTTCTAAAAACACATCCTAGGATGAGTAAACAAGTGGGGGCTCATAACATTATTGGATATCAAATCCAGAGGGTTCAAACAAGAAGAACAACGAATGCTATAACACATACTTCTCTTTATTCGAAAGTTGAACCAAATGATGTAAATTAAGCATTTTATAATCTATAATGGGTTAATGATATGAGTGGAGAGCTTAATTAGATATAGAATAATAATACGTGGGAACTCTTACCTAATCCAGACAACAAGAACATTATTCATATTAAGTGGGTTTTCCAGAATAAGCTGAATGAAGAATGTAAAGTAATAAGAAACAAAGCAAAATTGGTTTGCAAAGGGTATTCACAAATTGAAGGCATTGATTTTGATGAAACCTTTGCTCTTGTGGAAAGATTAGAAATAATCAGAATCATTCTTTCTATTGCTGCACAATGAGATTACAAAATCTCTCAAATGGATGTAAAATCGACATTCTTGAATGGTGACCTTGACGAGGAAGTTTACATTGATAAACCTTGAGGATTTGTTTTTATAAAGGATGAAAATTATGTGTGTGGGTTGAATAATTCATTGTATGGGATAAAATAGGCTCTCGGGTCATGGTATTCTAAATTAGATACTTGCTTGAGGAAGATGAATTTTAATAAAGGTAGAATTGACATCAATATTTACATCAATGAGTGTCAGGAGTTTTCACTGATCATAATTGTTTATGTCGATGACATTATATTTGTTGGGAATGATGAAAGATCGTGTGAAAGAATTTATGAAAAGATGAAGAAGTTTTTTGAGATGTCCATGTTTGGAGAAATGAAATACTTTCTTGGGTGACAAATTTCACAGAAGAAGAATCACGTTTTTCTTTCTCAAGAAAAGTATGCTAAAGAACTTTTGAAGAAGTTTGGAATGGAAAATTTGAAACTAGTGTCCACACCAATTTCAGTGGGAACCAAGTTGTCTAAATATGGATAAGGGAAGGAAGTTGATCAGAAAGAGTTTCGAAAGCTGATTGGAAGTTTGTTGTATTTGACTGCCTCAAGACCCGACATCATCTATGATGTCACTTTATGTGCAAGATTTCAGATCGCTCTTAAAGAATCACATTTGATAGCTAGAAAAATAATTCTTAGATATATCAAAGGCACAAAAAATTTTGGAATCAGGTATGATGGAACAGGAAATATTGATCTATTCGGGTATTCAGATGCTGATTGGGCAGGAAATGTTGATGATCGAAGATCCACATCTGGTGGAGTTTTCTTTCTGGGGAAAAGTTGCGTTAGTTGGCATACCAAGAAATAGAATTCAGTAACTCTTAGCACATCTGAATCTGAGTATGTTTATTTTACTCAATCTGAAACAAAACTAATATGGATGAAGACTCAGTTGAAAAATCTACTTGTTGAAGAAAATATACCCTTGATCTTGGGTTGGGATAATCAGAGTACAATCAATCTTACAAAGAATCTGGTACAACATTATCGTTCAAAACACATTGACATAAAGTACCACTTCATCAAAGAGAAGGTGGAGAAGAATGAATTGAGGCTGGATTATGTTCCTACATTAGAACAAGTTGTTGGCATATTCACTAAACCATTACTGAAGGAACCATTTGCTAAATTGAGGTTGAATATGGGTGTCCAGCCTAATTCTCATCAAGGTTGATGTATGTGTATCTGTCCCCTCTCTCATATTACCTTTGGATATTGTTTTCAAGGGGGATAATTGTTTCATAAATCTATCCTTATGGAAGCATGCATAAAGGGAGAGTTGTGGGTAAGCTATGTGTCCATCGTGTATGTGTGTGAACTATTCTAACTATTTGTTGGAGTGGTTGTAGGAAATAATGTTTTTGTTTTCCAGGAAAATTGAAGAAGTGAATAATGCTGAGGTAGAATCTTTGAATATGTTCTGAAGAAGGATGGGGAGATATGATAATGAAATTTCATAGTCACTGTTTTTAGCCAGCATGGTTTTGACTGTAAATAATTCTTATTTCCTATAATTAGTTAGATCATGTAGCTCACTGTTTTTAGAAAGCATGGTTTTGACTGTCAATAATTCTTATTTCCTACAATGAGTTAGCTCACATTGGTTTAGAATTTTTATATATAATCCATTGCATAAGGTTACAAAGTTTAGTGATTTATGAATCTTGGTTGACAAAAAAATCCAAAGGGGGAGATTTTTGGGACAAAGTTGGATAGATAAATAAGTAAGAAGAGTTTTTTGTCACAGAGTGTTGCCTTTTGTTGTCAAAGAAGATAAATCAATTAAATTTGTAAAGGACATGAAAATCAGATGATGCTTTACTGATTTGTATTTCACAAATATCATAAGTTAAGAGAACTTATGAGGCAATCACTATGAAGGAAAGGGGGAGTAAATGTGCTTCCAATCATATATAGTTTTGACTATAAAGAAAGATTCTAGTGAAAGACATGGGAGGTTCTGTACTTTCCATTAATAATATGATGATGGTAAAGTTTTTCAATAAAAGGATACATATAATGATAGTGGATTTCATGATGAAATCCAAATAATGGTTATGGGATGCAGTGAAGAGATCAATGAAAAAGGAATGGACAATCTGAAGGTGGCACAAAATAACGCTTTAAGATGGTGTTGTTTCCCAGTGTTTTCCAAATTTTAGGGCCTGAAAATCAGGACATGAAGAAATGTGTTTTTGGCAAAGTATGTTGTGCACAAGTTTGAATATTTCTTGGTATGTTGTGCACAATTGGAGGTCCATTATCTTAACATCAAAATCTGGAAAATGTGAGGCTTGTGTGAAAGATTTATTTTTTTTCGTAAGATTGGTTTTTTCACACAAGATTAAAAGGATTTTGGAATCTTACGCGCAAGGCATGTTTTGAGGTCCAAACTTCGAAAAATGTAAAATTAATGAAGTGCGCGAAAGATTTAAAGAAGTGTGAGAAATATGAGGTTGGAATTAAAGATACTTATGTTCCTAATGCAACGTAAAATGTGGTTTTGCGCGATGTGTGACTTATGCACCCAATACGACATCAAATGGGGTTTTGCGTGACACATCAGGTTCTTGCATGACGCATCAGTGTTTTTACACACAAGGGTCAATGAGGTCTACAAATAAGAGGTGACCCCATCACACTGAGGTTGCTTGACACTTAGATAAATCTCGATCTCTAAGGCATGGAAAAATATTAAGAAAAGGATAGTGTGCAAAAGAAATAGAGTTGCACGCAAGAAGAAGAAGTTTCATGCAAGAAGTGAGTTGCGTGAAAGATTGATGTTGCGTGCAAGAGGTGTTTTGTGAAAAAATTCAAATATTGCACGCATGGAAAAAAAGTTATTCGCAAGACACCTAAAAGGGTTCATGAAAGATTTGGGGTATTCACACGTATTCGGTTTTGTGTAAGATAGTTCTTATTGGCTTCTGGGTAAGAAAGTGACGATTTGTACCTCAAAGAATACACTTTTTCAATTGTAAAGAAGCACTAAAATACTGTAATTCCCTATTTCTGCTTAGAGGGTTCACACACACTTACATATTTTTTTCCAAGTGCTACACAAGTGTAATGGTATATCCTACTCATTGTATTCCACATCAAAGGTTTATTTTCTAGTGGATTGTGTGGTACTGGATTGTTTCCATACCATACCAAAGACGTAGCTACTCATGTTGAGTGGTGAACCTTGTAAATATTGTCTTCTTATGGTTGTGTGTGTTCAGTAGGAAAGAAACTATTTAACCGGAGGTGAAGGTTGTTTCAAAAAGAAGGAAACATAAAAAGAAAAATATATCACTTATTCACCCCCTCCCCCTCTCAGTGATACTTGGATCCTGACTGGGAACATCAATGGGTAGTGAGACCTTTCTTATATTTGTATTTTGTTATTGTTTTTATCTATCTTCTTAAATATTGTTCTGAGGCACATTCTTGTAATTTGTTGGAAAATGACACTATGAAGTCCTCATGTTGTGCTTCAGGAGGGTGTAAATGGCCATGCTCTATACATGGTAGTCCCTTGGATTCTAATATTACCACTAGGAGCACCACTTGAGGCACCAAATGTTATACTTAATCTAGGCATTGATTCTTATCTTTGTGATAATTTCCTACATTTGATGCTATAACAACCCCTCTCTTTATTTCGCACTTCAACATAATTTGTTACATAAAATCTTCACTTGATACAACATATAATATAGATAGGTATAGTGTCTTTGGGTCATAGGAACATTACATAACAACTTAAAACAAGAAATACCCATATTTATTGAAAAAATCTTTTACATTACCACACACATTCTTTCGTACTTAGTATTTCATGGGATAACATGATAACATGAATAAAAAAAGAAATATATAAAGAACAATAAGGGAGTAAATAAGGAATAACATGAAAAATATAGTACATGTTAGTAAATAGGCATATCAATGGATCATAATAGAAACATGAACATAAAGGCATGATATAGCATGATTATTATAACATGGAAATGTGGAAACAACATTTAACAAGATATTAGCAAGATCCAAGGCTCATTTCACATGGAGAATGAGTAAACACCCATTTCACTTGAATTATCATGATTAAAACCTCATTTCACTTGACATATCATGATACTAGTCTTTACCCAATGCATTGGATCACTATTTGGGCACACCCTTCTTAATCATTTCATTTCATAGATAAGTGTGCCACATGGATCATATAACATGGATTCATTAAACACAATAATTTATTCCACAATAAAGGAATGTGGAATTTATACATGAAACTCTATAATCAATAAGTAAATGTGAATAAATTTTAATACCCTTGATAGATAAATGGGCATGGTATTCACTACACAATGACTTTGGCTTGGAAAATCGCAGTGCACATTCGGTAACAAAAGGACGTGACATAAGAATTCATAAAAATGGTTGATGAGAGAGAAAGGGGTGTCTCGTCATATTTACATGAAATGTAAATTAATGGGTCATATAGATACATGTCCCAACATATGTAATGGAATTTATATTCATAAAACAATAGAATTGCTTGAATGTAGATGAGGAGAGAGAAATCCCTTATGGAATTTCTGCATGGTAATGGGTGTACTTGAGAGAAATTAATGAGAGAAAAAGGGGAATATGATCATTAAAACATAAGAAGGGAAGTATAGGGGAGGTGATAAATCATACTAAAACATTTGTAATTGAAAATACAATGGTATATCAACATAAAGAAACTTGGAAAAAAATGAGAGAGGAAGAAATCCCTTACTTGGAAGTGTGATCCCAAAGGCTTGGAAGGGGCTTGAGAGAGGCTTATTCGGAGTTTGGGGAACCTTGGGAGGATTTTAGAGAGATTAGGTAAGGTTAGGGACTTGAACCAAAGGTTTTGAGTGAATATAAGTGGGATCTTGGGTGGTTTTATATAGGAAAAGAGAGGGAATTCTTTATTATTTAGGTTTTGGACACTACACATTAAGCTAATCGAAACTAAAAACCAACCCATGGTTTTTTCCCATTCTGAAAAGGGTATTGGAAAACATTATTTTATAATTACAATGGACAAAATTATTAAAATATCAGGCTTTCTTGTGTGGAGGTGAGTCACGCTATCAAGGAAATCATTTTAAAAAGTTAAAATGTTTTATAAATCTTGGAAGGTCCACTAAAGCACCATAAAATAAATAAAACAAATATAAAATCACATTTTTGAATTTTAAAACAAATATTAGACCAAAATACCTTTTATATTATTTTATTATATCACTATTGGGTCATTATGATGTCATAAAACACATTATATATTTGAACAATATTTAATTTTTATCCAAAAATTTGATTGTCTAGGAAAATTATAAAAAAATCACCATTGGATAATTTTGACGTCCTGATTCCAAAAATAATATTCATTATATCTAAATAATTTTATAAATATTTAAATTTTTACTTTTAAAAAAAAACTGACATTTATCTAAAATTCATTGGTTTTTGACAAAAATGGCTTTCAAACCTTAATAAAAATTATAATTGTATTCATAAAAATTATATGATCATTTATAGTTAATAAAAATTAATTTAGTAATAATATTTTATTAAAATATTATTTAATTCAAATATCCATTAATTCATTAAAATATATTTCTTAATTTAATATTAACTAAAAAAATACTATTTGTGATTTAAAAACTATTTACAAAGTAACAATAATAAAATGAATGTATATTAATTATTCTATACAAAAATAATGAACACAATCATAGTGATAGAGACTTGTTACATAACCCTTTATAACACCTACATAAGACCTAAGGGTAAGGTGTGTGATGGTGATAGACTCTTGGGGAGGCTCAGATAACATCGTTTGGGTGGTAATCTCTATTAACTTCCACTTATCCCATAGGCAATTCCGTTAAAGCTTAACATGTTGAAGCTTGACTTGGGCTTGGTCAAGAGAGAATAATAGGGATGCCACCTCCTTTTTGAGCTCCAATAAATGGACTTCATATGCAGCAATTCTACTAGATGAGGCCATCAATTTCTTTGTTTGAGTAAATTGGATTTGTTAAAGCCATTTATTTATACTAATCATGTGATCACTTTTCAATAGATATATTAGAAAAATTAACTATTCTTAATGGTATTTTGAAATCCAAAAACATAAAACCAAGGAATTTCATATTTTATATAACCATTTTACATATTAAGTCATTTAATTATATCAATAGGAATTTTCATTAATAAAAGTTTGGGTCATTACAATCTTCCCCCATTAAGAAATTTCACCCTCAAAATTTCTTTTTCTCACACTAAAATAGATGTGGGTAACTTTGCCTCGTAAATTCCTCCAGTTCCCACGTTGATTCTTCAAACTTGTGGTTTTTCCACAACACTTTCTTGAGGAGCATTGTCTTATTTTTTAGAACTTTTTCTCTACGATCTAAGATCTTCATCGTCTTCTCTTAATAGGATAGGTCATTCTCAAATGGTAACACATTTGCATTTAGTATGTATTATGGGTCAGGTATGTACTTCTTCAAGAGTGATACATAGAAGATATCATGTACTTGAAATAAGTTTGGTGGGAGTTCTAGTTGATAGGCCACTGCTCTAATGTGATCAAGGATCTCAAAAGAGCCGATGCACCTTGGAATAAGATTTCTATTATTCCAAAATCTCATAATTCTCTTCTATGGTGATATGTGAAGGAATACCATGTCCCCAACATCAAACTCTAGGTCTCATCGACGATTATCAACATAGCACTTTTGTTGACTCTGAGTAGCTTTAATGTGCTTCTTTATGGTCCTAACCTTCTCCACCATTTCTTAGACCATTTTTGGACCTATGAGTTTTCACTCCCCAAGTTCATCCCAACATTCCATTGTTATGCACCTCTACCCATAATGGGTTTCATAAAGAGCCATTTTGATGTTTGAGTGGGAACTGTTATTGTAAGAGAACTCAACCAGAGGAAGATGTTGATCCCATTTTCTTATGATGTCTATTTTCATGATCTCAACATGTCCTAAAGTGTTTGGATAGTCTGCTCAGATTGGAAATCAGTTTGAGGATGATAAGCCATACTAAAGTTCATCTCAGTATTCAGAGCACGTTTAAGACTCTTCCAGAACTTAAAGGTGAATCTTGGATCTCGATAAGATATAATAGATAGTGGTACTCCATGCAGCCTTACCACTTCTATGGTATATATCAGTGCCAGATGATCCAATGAGAAATCCTCTCAAATTTCAATGAAGTGTGATTTCTTTGTAAGATAATCCACAAAAACCTAGATATCATTGTTTCTTTTAAATGTATTCGAAAGTCCAGTGACAAATTCCATGGCGATGTTCTCCCATTTCCATACTGGTATGGGTAATGGTTGTATCATCCCCTTAGACTTCTACCTCTCAACCTTCACTTTAGGACATACCAGGAACATTGATGTATACTCAGTGATCTCCTTCTTCATGTTATCCCACCAATAAATCTCTCAGATATCTGGATACATCTTTGTGTTTCCTTGGTTAATGGAGAAATTTGAACTATGTGCATCATCCAAAAGATCTTTCTTTAACTCTGGATTTTATGTAACACATTTTCTTGACCCAAATCTCACAATTACTTCTTCATTAACATTGAACTCTGAGGATTTACCTTTTCTGATAGTTTCCACTTTCTTTTGAATTCCCACATCATCCTTTTGAGCATCCTTTAACCTTTCTAAAAGAGATGGTTGAGAAATAATTTGTTAAAGGATTAATGATGTTCACTTCTTTATGATTCCCATATCCATATTCATCAAATCTAAGAAGATCAGATCTTTTTCAATTCTCATCAATGATAGAATTCTTGGGTCCTTTCTACTTTAAGCATCCTCTACCTTGTTCGCTTTCCCAGGGAGGTAATGGATTGATCAGTAATAATCTTTGGTCATCTCTAGATATCTTTATTGTAATATATTCAACGATTTATGTTTGAATATATACTTGAGGATTTTTTGATCCATGTATATTTCACACTTCTCCCCAAAGAGGTAATGTCACTAAATTTTTAAAGCGAATATTACTACAGCCAACTCTAGATCATGCATTAGATAGTTTTTCTCATGAACTTTCAATTTCCTTGAAGCATAGGCAATGAATTTTCCATTTTGCATCAACACACAACCTAGGCCCTTCTTCGAAGCATCACTAAATACCAAAAAAAGTTCTCCACTTGTGGGTAGTGTGATCACAAGAGCAGTGATAATCCTCCTTTTCAACTCCTTGAATATCTCTTCACATTCATCACTCCAATAAAACTATACTCCATTCTGAGTTATCTTGGTAAGATGGTTGGACAATTGTGGGAAATTTTTCACAAATCAGCATTAATATCCAGCTAACCATTGGAATCTACAGATATTCATTACCAATGTTGGCCTCAACTATCCCTCAATTATAGCTATATTAGAGGTATCCACATATATCCCATTGGTTGTGATGATATGACCCAAGAATGAGACCTCCTTCAACCATAACTCACACTTGCTGTACTTTTCATAGAGATTCTCCTTTCGCAAGTCTTTAGTACAATTCTTAGATGCTTCTCATGATCCCCCTTGGTTTTGGAGTGTATTAGAATATTGTCTATAAAGACTGCCACAAATTTGTTGAGGTAATCTTTAAAGACTATATTCAGCAAGTCCATGAATATTTATGGATCATTAGTGAGTCCAAAAGTCATTACTATGAATTCATAGTGCCCATATCTTGTATGAAAAGCAGTCTTGAGGATATCATCCTTTTTTACCCTAACTTGATAATATCCCGACCACATATCCACCTTAGAGAAGTATTATTCTCCACATATATGATCGAACAAGTCATCAATTCATGGTAGTGGATACTTGTTATTTTATCATTATTTTGTGGATCCCATGATAATCAATGCAAAGACGCATTGACCCATCCTTCTTCTTGATGAAGAGGACTGGTTCACTCCATGGTGAAGTACTTGGGCATATAAACCCTTTATCCAGATTCTTATGTTGTTGTTTCTTTAGATTCTCAATCTCCACAACATCTATTATATACGGAGTCTTTGATATTGTAAATGCTCCAGGTATATGATTAATTGAGAATTAATCATCTCTTCTAGGAGGAAGACTAGATAATTATTTGGGAAACACTTCAGCGAATTCCCTCACAATAAGCATGTCTTCAAGGATGGTTGATTCCTTAGACTCAATCATATGAGCAAGATACACATGCTCATAGGGAAGTAATATCCATGCTTGAGATGATGGTGCTAAATAATATCCGTCCTACTCTTTGCACTTGTATAGAATCAGGGGTCAATTCGCCATATGGAGAGTGATTTACCTCTCATAGCAATTTATGTTGTCTCTATATAAGGAAAGTCAATTCATGCCAAGAATTGCATCAAATTACACCAGAGGGAGTATGACGAGGTTCACCAGGAATTTCAATTCAAAAATTATGACATGGGAGGAGTTGTATTCATGGGATGCAATGATTTCCCAATTTTCCATTCTCACCAAAATCTCTACTTCCATGATTTTTTGTGGTGTAGGGACAATTCTACTAAACTTTTAGGATATAAAAGAATGCATAGAACTAGAATTGAAAAATATGTTCACTATTCTTGAATGAATAACTAGTTTACCTATCACCACTTTGTTTTCGGGGTTCACTTTAGCGGTAGTGATGGAAAAATCTCACCCTTACTACCTTGGAGGTTGTTGTTTACATTCAAAAACCCTTGTCTTAGGGAACTGGTTTTCAAATTTCCCTAGTTCTTTGTAGTTGAAGTAATGAACAATGCGTTTAGGGTCAAACAGAGTGTTCCTTTCCTCTGTCACAGCTGTGGGTTTTTCTTGTCAGCAGTTAATGGCTAGGTTCCCTTCTCTTCCACACCTAAAGAATTTCTTCGCCCCCCTCAGGAAATTTCCGAGGTGCTTATATCCACACCTTTGGCAAGTGGGGTACTGGATTTTATTAGCACCATTGGATTTATCCATTGGACCACCAAAATTAAAATCCACCTTATACTTCTTATCCTCATGATACCCCTGAGATTTACCGATCTCTATTTCGACTTTGAGGGAACATAATACAATTTATTCATAGCTCTCAAAGTCACAGATTGCTAGGGATTTCCATAGGCATGGTTTTAGCCCACTAAAGAAGTTGCAAACCTTGAATTCAGGGGTAATTAAAAAGTTGGAGGCATATCATGCAAGCCTTTTCAAGTTTTCCTTGTACGCTCTGATAGATTCATCATCTTTTTTTCTTGAGGTAAAGGAATTCCATTTCCATCTTAAGTTGGAGGGTACGTGGAAAATATTTATCAAAAAACATTTTCTGGAAATCCTTCTATTCCAATGCCTCGGTCTCTTCCTCAGGCTTTATATTTTTGATCAATATCCACCATTTATTAGTTATTCCCTCCATGTGATAAGAAGCCAGAAGAACCTTCTCTTGTTTGGAACATTGAAGGATGGAGAAGAACTTTTAAATGGATTGTATCCATAGTTTTGAAATTGAGGGATAAGATGGTCTATTAAAGGTGGGAGGCCTTTATCTCATGAATCTCTCAATTGTGACTTGTGCCTTCTTAGTGGGGGTTGAATGTTCCTCTTGACCTATGTTTCTATTAAAAATATTAGTTAACTAAGAGAGTATCATGACAAAGTTTGAGATTCCCACTCCCATCAGATTGGGTATCTCATTATAACAGTTATCACATTGATCTTTGCATCGGTGGTTAGCCTGAGTCCTCTTATTACTGGCCATTGGTTGGAATAAAATGAAAGTTAGGGGTAACACATTAAGGGTAATCCAAAGACAAAAATAGATTACTTATAAATTACTCTTATTTACTTAATTTATGAATTTATAGGCTTTGATCTATGTTATCCATGATCTACTTCCCAACATATATTCTTAGGGGATTTTTTTATTCCATTAATAATGGTTCATACTAATCTTATGAATTTACCAAAGAATATCCCCTAAGAGTGTTGTAACCAAAAGTGAAGTAAGGCCCATTGTCATGCACTAGTTCCCATTTGAGTCTATCTCAAAGCGGTGTTTTCAGGTTTTACCCCTAGAGACATTTGTGCCAGAGCCTCCTCTACCTTCTAATATCTGGACATGGATGTATTTTCTTGATAAAACACTTAATCAATACTCACCAAAATTTAGGTATGTTTTTATTATACTTAGTCATATCCCTAAGTCTTCCACTAGAGTTTTTTAATCTTAATCCCAAAAATAACTAAACCTATCCTCTAATACCATCTATAACAACCCTTCTCTTTATTTCAAACTTAAACATAATTTATTACAGAAAATATTCACTTGATTCAACATAGAAGATCGAGAGTTTTAGTGTCTTTAGATCTTAGGAATTTACATAACAACTTAAAACATGAAATAAACATCTTTATTGAAAACTTCTTTTATATAACCACACACATTCCTTCGTACTTATCATTGCATGGGATAACTTGAGGACATGAATAAAAAAGGGTTAGATACAAAGCCTAGTAAGGGAGTAAACAATTCATAACATGAAGAATACAGTACATGTTAGGAAATAGACATATTAATGGATCATAAGAGAAACATGAATATAAAGGTATGATATTGCATGATTATCATAACATGGAAATGTGGCAACAAGATTTAAAATGTTATTAGCATGAGCCAAGGCTCATTGCACATGGAGCATGAGTATACCCTCATTGCACTTGAATTATCATGAGTAAAACCTCATTTCACTTGACGTATCATGATACTAGTCATTACCCAATGAATTAAAGCACTATCATGGTGCACCCTTCTTAATCATTTCATTTCATGCATAAGTGTGCCACATGGATCATATAACATGAATTCATTAAACATTATCATTTATTCCATGATAAAGGAATGTGGAATTCATAAATGGAACTATATAATCAATTAGAAATTGTACATAAAGGTTAATACCCTTGATAGATAAATGGGTGTGGTATTCACTACACAATGACTTTGGCTTGAAAATTTGTGGTGCAATTTCAGTAGCATAATAGTGTGACATAAGAATTCATAAAAATGGTTGATGAGTGAGAAAGGTGTGTGTCATCATATGTACATAAAATTTACAGTAAGGGGGTCTTATAGATACATGTACTAACATATATAATGGAATTTAGATTCATAAAACAAAATAATTTCTTGAATGTAAACAACGAGAGAGAAATCCCTTATGGAATTTTGGCATAGTAACAGGTGTAATTGGGAGGAATTAATGAGAGAGAAAGGGTCTATCATCATTCAAACATAAGTAAGAAATTATATGGGTGGTTTTAAATCATACCCCAATATTTTTAATTGAAAATACAAGGGTATAGAAATATAAATAAACTTGGACAAAAAAATGAGAGAGGAAGAAATCACTTACTTGGAAGTGTGATCCCAAAGGCTTGGGAGGGGCTTGAGAGATGCTTATTGGGAGATTGGGGAGAATTGGGAGGATTTTAGATATAAAAGGTCAGGGTAGGTACACTATCCAAGGTTTTTTATTGAAGAGAAGTGGGATATTGTGTGGATTTATATAGGAAAAGAGAGGGAATTATTTATTATTTAGGTTTTGGACACTACACATTAAAATAATCAAAACAAAAAACCAACCCATGGTTTTTGCCAAAGGGGAGTGAAAAACATTATTTTATAAGACCAATGGCCAAAATTATTAAAATATTAGGCTTGATTATGTGGATGTGAGTCACACTCTCAAGGAAATCATTTTAAAAAGTTAAAATGTTTTATAAGTCTTAGAGGGTCCACTAAGGAACTATAAAACTAATCAAACAAATATAAAATCACATTTTTTAAAATTTAAAAAATATATTTGCATAAAATCCCTTTTATAGTATTTTATTATATCACTATTGTGTAATTATGATGTCACAAAACAAATTATATATTTAAACGTTATTTAATTTTTACTCAAAAATTTGAATGTCTCTCAAAATTATGAAAAATTCATTGTTGGATAATTTTGACATTCTGATTCCAAAAATAATATTAATTTTATATAATTAATTTTCTAGATATGTGAATTTTAACTTGTAAAATAAAAACTGACATTTATAAAAAATTCATGGGTTTTGACAAAAATGGATTTCAAACCTTTATAAAAATTACAGTTGTATTCATAAAAATTATACGATCATTTATATTTAATAAAAATTAATTTAGTAATAATATTTTATTAAAATATTATTTAATTAAAAAATCCATTAATTTATCAAAATAGATTTCTTAATTTAATATTAACTAAAAAATACTATTTGTTCTTTAAAAACTATTTACAAAGTAATAATAATAAAATGAATGTATATTCCTTATTCTATACAAAAATAATGCATGTAATCATAGTGTTTGGTTCTTGTTACATAACCCTTTATAACACCTGCATAAGACCTAAGGGTATGGTGTGCGATGGTGACAGACTCTTGGAGAGGCTCAGATAGCATCACTCGGGTGATAATCTCTATTAACTTCTACTTCTCCCATAGGTGGTTCTATTCAAGCTTAACATGTTGAAGCTCAACTTGGGCTTGGTCAAGAGAGAAACCTTGTGACTCCACCTCCTTTCTGAGCTCTAAAAAATGGGCTTCTTATGGAGAAATTCTACTAAATGAGGCCATCAGTTCCTTTGTTTGAGTAAATTGGATTTGTTAAAGCCCTATATTTATACTAATCATGTGATCACTATTCAACGAATATATTAGAAATGATAACAATTATTAATGGTATTTTGAAATCCAAAAACATAAAACCAAGGAATTTCATATTTTATATAACCATTTTACATAATAATAAATTTAATTAGATCAAGATGAATTTTCATTAATAAAATTTTGGGTCATTACAAATGTTTTCCAAGGAAGGTGCGCCACTTCCTATACCTATGATGGCTGGTCTGACCTATGAGTTCCAACAGCAGCATCCTCTTACCTTTTTAGGGGGTAATAGTACATAGGCTATTGATTCATGGATAGAGGCCACCTTGTCTATCTTTTAGCATCTAGAGACACCTCCAAAGCTTAGGGTCACGATTTCTATGTACATGCTATGTGATTCATCCAAGCGCTGGTGTAATGTAGTTGCCTGGGATTGTCACCATTAGGGAATTATATGAGATGATTTATAAACTTCATTATATGAACAGTTCTTTCCTCAAACACTGAGAGTTGATAGAGCTAGATATTTCATGCATCTCAAGTAGGGTTCTATGTTAGTTATGGAGTATTTAGCGTATTTCACTAAGTTACCACACTTTTCACCGCTTCAAGATGGTTATGAGATTTCGCATGCTAGATGCTTCAAGGATGGGATTGTGTATTCCATACATACTCACGTAAATGTATTTCACCTACCTATATTCTATGAAATAGTTAATTAGGCTCTTATCACTGAACACAACCTAAGTGAAGGTGATAGTAGAAGTTATAGAGGACCAATTTCACAGCAAGACGGTAGTTCCTCCAGTAGCAGGAAGAGATCCCCAAAGGTTTATCATCAGGTAAGTGGAAGATAGAGTATCCATGATGGTATCTTTATGGAGTGTCCTCAGTGTGAAGGATAGAGTCACATGAAGACTCAATGTGATAGAGACCCTCTGGAGTGTTAGTCTTGTGGATGTATGGGGAATCTTTAGAGAATATTTCAGACCTTACTATTAGCTTCTAGTGGGGGAGGATCTGCACCATCTCTACCTTTAGGGTAAGGTTCTTTTAATTTTCATTAGGAGAGGAGTTGGAGTACCACCAATAGGACTGGATGAGGATGAGTTCATGGTTGTAGTAATCGGACTCTTGATCACTAGTAGCACCAATAGAGATGTTTTTATCATGGAAGTCCAGATATTGAACAAGGTTGTGGATGAGGTCATTTTCATGCATTATAGCTAATACCTAAGGATTAGGATGCAGGTCCATCTATAGTATGAGGTACTATTTTTGTAGCCTCTACTATAGTATATTCTTTATTTGATATAGGTTCTACACACTCCTTTATTTCCTTATCTACCATGAAAATCCTTGGGATGGAAATATAATATAATTGTGGTGTAGTAACCCTAGATATAGAATTGAGAGTATGGTAAAAGGGCATACAATAGTGTTGGGACTATACCTTTGAGGTAGGTAGTTACCCTTTTTTATAGGACCTATTTTTTCTTGAGATTATAGGCTTTGATTTCATTATCAGGATGGATTGGTTGCTTCCATATCACACCTTTGTAGACTGCTATCACCTCAAGGTCCAAAGAGAAATTATTATCTATATAAGGGTGAGTGGAGTGTCTATGATGTAAGAGATAGACTAGAGAATTATGGAATAGGTAGAGTGACCACCCAGATTTCCAAACTTTTTATGGAGGATCAGGTTTTATATAAGGTTTAATTCCCTCTAGTAGTAGATCATTTCAAGGATGCCTTTCCCAATGACTTTTCTAAATTACCTCCTGAGAGCGGGGTAGATTTAATGATCAAGATTGTTCAAGGAATATAACTAGTTTCCATTACTCCATAAAGGATAGAACCTCCTGATATCCAAGATCTCAAGAGATAGTTAGAGGATTTAGAGCCCAATGGTTTTATATAGCCTAGCACTTACTATTGGGGTTTTACCATTCTTTTTTCCAAGAAGGTGGATGGGACCCTTCATCTATTTGTAGATTATAGATGGTTGAAACATATTATGGTTAAGAACTATTATTCGATGCCTCAAATAGATGATCTCTTTGACTAACTCTAAGGACCTAGGGTGTTTTCAGATATCAACCTGAGATCAGGCTATCATCAGGTGCGAGTCAGGCCATTAGAGTTACCTCATAGATCATTCTGTAGTAGGTATGGTCTGTATTAGTAACTCGTTATGATGTTCAGTCTTAAAAATACACTAACCATTTTCATGGATCTATTATCATAGTTTTTATTGACAACATCTTGGTGTATTCTCACACTCATAGTGATCAGGCTAAGCACCGTGAGATCGTTCTAATTATACTGAGAGAGTATCATATTTATTCTATACGTGTTAAGTTACACTTCTATTTTGACAAAGTTCACTTATTGGGTCATATTATCTTGCGATCAGGAGTCTCTATTGACCTAGAGAAGGTGAGTGTTGTGGTTTCTTGGGAGTATCCCAAGAACATGTTTGATATACCAATTTTCTTGGGGTTGGATGGATATTACATGAATTTTATATAGGAATACTCATGCATTTCTTCATCTATTACTAGTCTTACAAAGAATGGTGTTAAGTTCCTATGGTCATAACCCTGCATGAAATATTTTTAGGAGATAAAATGGAGGATTGTCTAAATGCCTATTCTGATTCTTTCAGAGCTTGGAAGAGGTTATACCATGTTTTGTGATGCATTAGACATTGGATTAGGGGTAGTTCTGATATAGGAGGACATATTTGTTACATAAAAATATATATAGTTGAGGTATCATGAGATAAATTATCCAACACATAACCTTAAGATAGAAAAAGTTGTCCATTACTTAAATTTCTAGATACATTATCTGTTGGGTGAGCACTTTTTGTTGTATACAGACCACAAGAGTCTCATATATTTCTTTAAATGGTGTGAAATGAATCTCTGACAGTAAATGTGGGTCAAATATCTTCATTATTTCTATTTTGATCTTCCCTATACACCTGTAAAGGGCAATGTGGTAGTGGATGCACTGAGTCAGAAAATTCAAGCATAGGCTGTACATGAAGCCAATTATGAATGGAAATTTATGACCCTATTTTTTGAGTTACATTTAGAGTTTTATTATGTTCAAGATCAATATTATCTTTCAGACTTGATAGTTACCTATTACCTCCTTGAAAATGTGAATATCGGGAAATTTTTAGATCCGTGAGACTATTTCAGGAGATGAACTGCCTTCGGATTGATCTATTGATAGAGATGAAATCCTATGTATACATGGATATGTTTGGGTTCCTAAATATATGAGAGAGGAGTTGATGAGAGAGTACCCCACTTCTCAGTGGTATGTTCATCCAGGAATCTCCAAAATTTATCAAGATATACGGCACTGGTATTGGTGGCCTATGATGAAACATCATATAATAGATTTTATCACTAGGTGTTAAACCTATCAGAAGGTGAAGGTAGAGTACTAGAGACCTGCATGCTTTTTACAGCAACTTCCAGTCCCAAAATAGAAATGGGAATATGTTACCTTGGAATTTATAGTTGGCTTACCTAGGTTTCCTAGAGGCAGCAACGCTGTATGGGTTTTCATTTCAAAACTGAAGAAATTATCCCACTTCCATCCTATATGGGAAACATTCTCAGTTGATGAGATGGGAAGACTGTATGTATCTTAGATCATATGACTACTTGAGGTCTCTCGCACTAACATTTCAGATACGGATGCTTATATCACATCATGGTTTTGTTAGGGGTTGCAGAAGGCTATGGGTAGATAGGTGCTTATAAGCACAGACATTCACCCATAGACCGATGGATAGTCTGAATTAATGATAAATGTTTTACAAGATAGGATACCATCATGTGTTCTTGATGTAGGTTGTTCTTGGGAGAATCATATCTATCTCTTTGAGTTCACTTATAATAATAGCTTTCAATTGACTATCCAGATGACTCCTTTTGAGGCCTTATATGGTAGGTCATTCCATTCACCCCTATACTGGCTAGAGGTAAGAGAGTCAGCCCTACTAGGTACTCATCTCATATAGAAGTCTTTGGACTAGGTTAAGCTGATCAGAAGTGTATGACTACTACTCTGTCTAGACTAAAATAGTATGTCAATCATCATCGATGACCTCTAGAGTCTAAGGTTAGGGAATGTGTTTTCCTATGGGGGCTAGGGAATAGATGGATATGGAGGTAAGTGAATCTATAAACTTGTTATGTAGGGCCTTTTCAGATATTCATGAGATTTAGGATGGTATTATATCAACTACTACTGGCTCAGAGGTACTATTCCATGCATGAAGCCTTCCAAATTTTATAGATTCAATATTATCACACTGAGCCGTCTTATACTTTTGATCTCGAGGAAGTTGAGTTAGATGTTGATGCTTTATTTTAGGAGTATCCCAAATGCATCGTTGATTGGAGAATGAAGGATTTATAAGGATATTCTATCCCTTTAGTATGAGTGTTATGGCAGTATGGCCATGTACATGATGAGACTTGGGAGCGGGAGACTGGTGTATGTGCCCAGTGGTCGGATTTGTTCTCAGATTGTGTTTTTGCTCCCTTGGAAGGGGAACTCAAGGATGAGTTACTTTACGGGGGGAATACTATAAGAACTCGATTTTTATCTCAGGTACAATTCATTTTTTTCTAGTTAAAACCCATGTCATAGTCCTATTTTGGATTAAATATGAGATCACACCTTTAGGATGGTTGTTTTTTTTTTGAGAAGAATGGAATAGGGGGGCTATAAGTTGGATGTAGGACAATTTCATGTAGTGTAATTGGAATACATGATGTGTATTGATTACACAAAGTGTAATGGTTTGATAATAACCTTTCACATCATTTAAAGGGTTCTTCCAAGGGGAAAGACCTCAAGATTTACACGATGTGTAAATCATTTACACGTCATGTAAATTCCCAAGAAGTTTTTTTAAATAGGAGACATTGACTCCCTAATTAGGAATGAGCCTTACCTCTACCCTATCTTATGTGAAGGAACCCCCTATCATGCCTAGACCTAGGTTTTTGTGTTTCTTCATGATTCAAAATCTGATTCGTTCATTTTATGTCATGTTGGATGTGTATAAATAACTCCTCAATTCATTTTTAATCTTTCATCAGTCTTATTCCTATCAAAAATACTATTTAGTTATAGTCTAATATTCCCCAATTTCAAGGGATTGATCCATTCTCCAGATATCATCCAATCTAGGAAAAATTAGAGTCTGATACTAGATGAGGAGAGTCGTACGAGTATGAGGTAGGTGGTCTATAACTCACTCCTAAAGATTCTTCATTTTATAAATTATTGTGTGTGGGCACTGATTTCATTGGGAGTAGTCTGTTTGAATTATGTTTCTTACTTATAGTCATTAGAACTATGTTCTAAGACCCATGTTATTAATGTTATTCAATGATGGTGATTATGTTCACAATGAAAACCACCCCAAATAGGGTGCTATTCATAATTGGGTTTTTAGTGTTTTGACGTGTTCATCTAAGCCACCATTCCGGTGTGATTTGGCTTTATCCTGCTAATGGTAAGCCTTCCATGATTAAATGAATATTGAATTGAATTGATAAATGGAAATTACCTTGTTTTCTACTCACTTGACCTACCTAAGGTAAGTTATTCACCTTATTAATCACTATTAATTGTAAATGGTAAATATATTGTATATATAAGAGTTGGCCTAATGGATGGTAATTGAATGGATCTATTAAACATCCATAACACCTTTTTCTGTGTTTAATGGAAGGTATTAGAGTGAACCATATTAAATAATTATGACTCAAATTAATTGTAAATGGTTTTATGACTTGAGATGCCTTTTCACTTGTATGAAAGGCATAGAACAAACCTTTGACATATTAAATGGAATTGTTATTATATGCCCTAATTAATTAAATGAATTAATTGTAAGTTTTCTTATATACATACCTTGACCTATTTATAGGAGTGGTTTGACTCATGATCACCTTGGATTCTCGAGTGAATGCCTTGAGCACTTGAGGACACCATTCGGATTCATGGACATCGGTTGCCTTGGTTAAGACCCACCTTTGAACCCGATCCTCATATATCATTCGATGCCCAATATGAAACTGTAGGATCCCTCCTTTACTATATAGGATTACTTGGATACACTCCTTGGATCTAGAATGGCTTTAACGAACATGAGGTTCCTTGGTTACATCCTTGGGCCTAGCTATTGATTATCTCATTTTACCTTGGATGTTTTAATAGGAATCGATTAGATCATATTATTTTGGAATGCCTTAGATGATACCCCTTGGATTACACTCTTACTCCTATATCCAGGCTATAATTACTACTGATTTGGCAACCCTTGAGGTCTAGGTTGCATTGGTTACTACCTTGGAACCATTCATTATTATTATCATCATCATGGTTTCCTTGTTAAATCATGGAACCTATATTATTACTATAACTAGGTGATGGAATTAATGGCTATGCCTCACGTGACTTAACTATATAAATTGGAACTTAATTAATTAATGACATGGTTACATGTTTAGACACCAGCGAAGGTATAAAGAAGTTACTTGGATATTTACATTACTGTACTGCTTTACTTTTATATATGCATGATTTCACACCGTTTCAATTTATATGACAAGGACATGATGTAATAGACACTATTGGTGGTGACCTACATAGATTTATCTCACACCCTATCTAAGCTTCCATTGGTACCTGGATATACTACATGTATGCAGGTGTTGTTAAAGGGAAGTGTATCGCTTCAGACACTTGATTGCATGACTGATTAGGATTTATTTGATTGTAGATGACCAGGATAGATCCTAGTATGATAGGGATAGTTTTTGGTTTTTTTTGTACTCTTGTATAGCATGATTTTCTGCTTCTTGTATCTATGTTTTCTAGCTTATTAGATACATGACATATCATCATTAGTTGTTGTATATTTTTATCATATGTTCAATTGTTTATTATTTCTATTTTCTTTTTCATTTTATTTATTATTACATTGCTTATGCTACTTATTTACCTATTCTTATATGTTATTTGTTGTGATACACTGTGGAAATGAGGGAATAGTCTCCACTAGACACACCCTAAGACCTCGCTACTAGTCAGGAGTCTCTGGCGTCCGAGGAGATGCGCTCAAGGCCATGTGGGCCATCAATCTTGGGGCACCTCTAAGTGGAATCAGGGTCTAGGACATCACATAAATTGATACTCTTTATTTCTGTAACATGTGAGGCTCTACTATAGCAGGCAATAGTCGTACCATGAGCTATTGCATAAATGTGCCCTTTAAAGAGATTTTATTCAAGAATATATTTAAAAGTAAAATTTTAGAATTTAAAATTGAATAAACTAATTAAATTTTTGAATTAAACATATTAATGTTTTCTTATTATGAATTTTTGATCTTTTCTAAAAAGGTCAATTTTTAGTTGAAAATTATGGTTTTCTTGAAACTTTTAATTTTCATGAATTTACTATTATATAAGAATGAACTATAAGTTTATAAAACCATTTAAGTAATAAAATATTAATTTAAGAAATAAAATTATAAAATTTTCAATATTATTTGAACTTAAAAAACCTATGATTAACATTTTTAGAACAACTTAAAATGTTACTTCAATATAAAAAATGGTTTTCTATCTTTTCATTGAATGAAGTGTTTTCTAGAGAGATTCAGTTTTGTATTATCTTGAAAACCTCATAAAATTTATTTATTTTATAATAAATCAATTTATTTCATTAAAATAAATAACTAAAATAATTTTACAGTATATATAAATTTAACGATTAAAAACACTATTTCTATAAAAACGGTTCTTACACGATTAAGCATATTTATTTTAAAATTAAATATTCACACATTTAGAAATTTTATTTTATAAAATTATTTTCAAATATAAAATTAGAAGTATCAAATTTGGTAAAAATTTCAATAATAATTATTTTCATTAAAATCAATTACTAAGAATAAAAATTAATTACTAGGGTAAAAGTTAAAGGGGTAAATTGAATTTAACCTAGTGTAAAAGTCATAAATTTTTTAAAAAACATGACCAGAATTGAATGTTTGATATTTTGATCAACCAATTCCTGTTTTAAATATAATTTTTTTTATTTTTAATCCATTGAACCTTGAATAGTGTCATGTAATTATTAAAAAATGTAAAGGTGTTCCAAAAACAACCCTTCCCTTCACTTATAAAACGAGGAATATCTTCACCACTTCATGATACTACTCAAATTAGAATTTCTCCTTAAAAATATGAAAGTTTCTATCCCTATAACCCTATCCCAATAAAATAATCCCATGTTCACTGATTCTTTTCCTAATCCCTTCTAATCCAAGGAGACTTCCATAGAAAAATCAAGTCCCCAATATGAGTATTATCGACTACATAGTTTTTTTCTTAATTACATTATTTAAAACTAATTATATCCACAATAATATAATGATAATATTATTATTTATATATTTTAATGTTTCTATATTAATTTTATTATCATTATTTACTCATACACCTCATCCTTTAAGGAAAAAATTGTTGTTCAGGTGTTTTGTGGACTATCACCTCCACATTATACCATGTTTCATTTTACTTCACCGACTTACAAGGTTGAATATAAGGATATTATTAAAGGATAAGTATGATTTTTAAGATATCCTTAAGGTTATATTGGGAAAATTTTAAGTACCTATTAATGAAATGACTAACAAGAAATCATCGTTAGTTTAATCCTTTAAAATAAGCATATTGAGAGGATAATCTTTTATTCAAATTACGTAATGTTTTCATATACATTACTTTTTACTCTTATAATTCCATTTAATTTTGATATATCAAACTAATAAACACTAAATAATATCATTATACTCCTGATATAATTATATTACAACTAAACCATCTCATAATCATCCACTAATCAAAGTAGGTCCATGTTTGGGTCGATTTAGCCACCTAATTGAATAATATAATAAATTTATGTCATGAATGAATATGAGAACTTATTTAATGGTATAATAAGATATAAATGTTTAATTAATGATTTTTTTGGTTCTATATATATTATATCTATATTTTATTCATCAATTAATGAAACAACATCCATTCATCAAAATTCACCAACACATGATTATTATCGGCTTTATCTTCAAGGATAAGGTATAAAACAATCATGGAAGGAATTTAAAATATCATAAATTATTATAAATAATAAATAATAGTATATTTAATGAACTAGTGATAATTAACTTTGGAATAAGAATAAATACGAGCGCCACTATTATCAAACTAGTACAAATGATAAAAACTATAAACCCCGATATGGAAAATCAGAAGAAATCATATAGAGAATTACCATTTATGAAGATAATGAATGAAAATATATATGAGTATTGTTATTAATTAAGTTATTAATATATATATTTCAATGATATAGGAGGTTAAAATACATTCGTGGAATTTATGATAAAAGGTAATGGTTTTCTGTCTCAAATTCCTCTTCACGGGATATGTTATAAATGTGCACCTAATTTCCTTTATGTAGTGTATATACTGCCTATTTATGATGTTATATCATGAAATTATTTTATTCATAGTATTTTAAGATCATGTTTAAGACCACTTTTTGAAGGAACCCAGGGTGCATTTGAAGTATGAAAAACACACAATTCAAAATTTTGGATTCAGATTCATGTTAAAAATATTGAATCCACAAAACTCCTTACTAATATTTCTTAAAGGATTTCATGGAATTAAATTTAATCATGAAAAATAAAACCAAATGAAAGTTTAAATGGTACATTTTTTATTTTAAGTCAATGATTTTATTCACTCTCTATCAGCATGTCATGGCCCAAATACGCTAAACTATGTGTCCTCTAGATCTTCCACACATTCACCACAACTCTTGGATCATAAATCTATGATTCCTGGGTTATAGTGTAGGAAATATAATAGATTAAAGATTTAACTTTTATTGTGTGAATAATTCATACATGATTGATAAGATGATATCAATTCAACCTTATTCTTCCTTTAGAATCTCTATCTATGAGATTAAGAGAAGAGGAGAGGAGAGATTATCTTTCTAAATTAATTCAAATGTTGGAGAAAACTATTCAAGAGGCTAAAATGTATTTTTATACCTAGGTTATACTATCTAAAATTTTACTTTGGTCCCTGTAAAGTAATAACCTATATTTTATACCTTTTTCACACTTAAGACTTAATAAACTATCATGAATGTCATAAATATTTTATCACTAACTTTTAATACTTTAAAATGTTTTGTGATAAAATAAGAACCATTAACTTGGATAGAAATCTCACTAAATAATTTAATAAACCTTAAACATGTTATTTTTATTAGAAAAATTATATTTTCTTGTATTCACTTTTATGATCAAACAACTTGTGAATACCATAAGAATAAAATTCCAATCATCATTATTCAAAAATTGAATAATTTAATTCAATTTTTTTACTTTTGGTATATTAAAATCATATGTTCACTGGTCCCTGAATGTTTCTCCCACTTCATCCTAAACTCATATTCATTCAAATAGGTGAAACTTGTGGATACACTTTGTGTGTGACCCTATAAGTCATAATCTCGATAGTAGTGAGTCCAACCCATAGACAAAGAGTGGAGTATAGAAACCCATCATGGCCCCTAAGGAGATATGTAATGTCAAAGATATGACTACCTCCTATGAACACACTCTGTTTAATATAATCTCTTTTCCCACAATGTCTCATAAAGTAGGATTTACACTTGTTTCATCGTCATTTTGATAATTTATATATTTTTTTACCTTTCCAAATAGACTTAACTTCTTATACCATGTCCATGTATTTAATAAAGGTACTATTATCCTAGTCAACTTGGTCCCACAAGATATCTCTTTTCAACTCATAAGAAACAAATTATATCTTGATAATTCAACCAATGACATACCACCAATGATGCACCCAACATAATCTACCTCACTACTAATTTAATGTCATGGTTTTATCCTTGCATCAAAGTATGTGATCAAATTATATACATTCACAATGATATAAATTCAAGTTACCAATACACATGTTCATATATAGGAACAACCAATGACACATAAAACATGTGGTGTTTCTATTGATGGGTTCGTCATCATGATCTCATCTACTCAAGATCATCAAGTGAGAAAATCTTAAGAAAAAGTCTCAATGCATATAATCCCCTAAAAAATGATAGTCATGCATCATCTATGTCTCTTAAATATGATTTATCTAGACCATAGAAAATATATTTAAACTTACTATAATAGTATCTCAAGGTTCTCATTTTAGCTGGGAACTACTATAACCTTTTTATATGACATGTAATCTAAGACATCACCTTGTAAACAGTGGATGCAGAAGTATCAAAACTATTACAGTATGAAAAAACATAGACACACACACACACACACACACACATATATATATATCAAATTATATACATAAAATGGTAATAAAAGTATATAAAAGAGTTATTTATAGGTAACCCACTCACAACACACCCCACTTGCACTAGATCTAGCTGCTAAAAATTCTCAACCCACCAACTCTTACATGAGTATCATGCTTCTCCTAATATATGAATTTAGTTAGAGGGTCTTCCATGTTATCATATGAGGCTACTCTTCTAACCATTACTTCACTTAACTAAGTAAAACCCCTTGATATATGAAACTTCTAAAGTATATGCTTTGTCTTGTGGTGTGATCTAGTCTCCTTAGAAAGTACCACTGCCTTAGTATTATCATAACATACTATAATAGGGTATTCCCTTCGAAGTAAAATACCAAGATAAAAAATATATTTATATCCAAAATACTTCCATAGCTACATAAAAATTCAATATATACCCAAAATACGCTCTATTATTGGTAACCACATACTACTTCAAACTCCTCCAACTCATTATATCACCATTCAAGAAAAATACATAAACTGACTATGATTTTAGATTATAATTATTTGTCTAGAAACTAGAATTAGTGTATCCCATCCCAACTAGCTCCTCATCTAGTCTATACAACAGGAACATATCCCTTATAAATCTCATGTATTTTAGGATAGTTATTATAGCTACCCAATGCATCTGTTTGGAATTGGCTTGATATCTTCCCACCATGCTTAAATAAAATAGAAAAATCAAACTTAGTTTATATCATGGAATACATGATAGGACCCACTGTTGAAGAATAATGGATTGTACTCATTCTTTTAATATACTCCTGTGTCTATGGAAATATATTTTTAGAGAGATTAATATAATGTGACACTATGAACAATCCACTCTTGGATTGTTCCGTATTATACCTTTTGACTGCCTTGTCAATATATGTACTTTGCATTCGGCTAAGAATCCTATGAGATTATCTTGATAGATATTAATCCCTATAATATTGGTTGTTTCACTTAAGTTTTTCATTGAGAAACATTCATTTAACTAAGTCTCACTGATTTTTAGACATTCACTTTATTCCCCATTAATAATATTTCATCAATATATAATAATTGGAAAACTATGGAAATTAAACTAACATTATTATAGAAACATGGATCAATTTTATTATTAATGAAACCATGTTCTCTTATGGCCTCATCAAAATGAAAATTCTTTGATCATGATGTTTTCTTAAATCCACAAATGGATCTCTATATCTTTTATACTTTATTAAAACTCTTTGACATAATAAACCCTTTGGGTTATATCATATAGATGTCTTCAACCAACTTCCCATTTATAAAAGTAGTTTTGAAATCCATTTTCAAAATATCATAATCATGGAAGGCTACTATTTTAAGTTGAATTATATTGGATTTTAGAATTGAAATTGGTTATAAGGGTTTATCATAGTTGATGCCTTGATGTTTCCTAAAACCCTTCACTACTTGTCGTACCTTATAGGTGTTTACTTGACCATCCATGACCAAAATTTTCTTGAATAACCATTTAAACATAATAGGTTTTATATCATCTGGTGGGTCTACCAAAATTCAAACTTTATTACAAAGTATAGACTCCATTTTAGAATGTATATCTTCTTCCCATTTAGCAAAATCCATTCCATATACTAATTCCTTGTAGGTTGAAGGTTCATCATTATCTAAGAGTAATGTTATAATTTAATCAGTGAAAAGAAAACCATATATATCTAGTTATCTAACCTCAATAGTAGACCTACATAATACTTGTGTATCTAGAATATCTTTATCTCCCATTGTATCTTGTGGAGATTGTTCTCGTACCAACTCTTGTGAAAGTAGTGGATCAACTTCATCAAAGTCAATCTCAAACCCATTATTTTCAATGGAACTGTTTTCTCTTTCTATAAATGTGTCATGTCTTTCTATTATCACCTTTCTATATGAAGGGTTATATAGTTAATATCCTTTAGTATCCTTATGACAACATATAAAAAATAACTTCGAGATGCTAATTTTTTACTAGGTATAGTCTTAAAAAAAGCCTTACATACCCATACATGTATGTGTGACATAATAAATTTCTTTCCATACCAAAACTCATATAGAACCTCATCTGTTTCTTTATTTGGAACTCAGTTTAGTGTATATTCCACATTCTCTGGTTAATATCCCAAAAGGATAATGGTAGAGTTTTATAACTCATAATTGATCTAACCATGTTAAGAAGGGTTTGATTCCTCCTTTCACTTACACCATTCCATTATGGTTTATAAGGAGGAGTGTGTTTGGAAACTATCCCATACTCTTTTAAATGATAGTTGAAAGCTTTGTTAAGATATTCTCCACCACAGTCTGAAGAGAGTTTCTTAATATTTTGAAAATTTTGATTTTCTACTTCATTATGATATTATTTAAACATGCTAAATGAATTTTACTTATACCCCATTAAGTAGATTTACCCATATCTGCTATATTAATCAGTAAAAGTAATGAAGTAAGAAAAACCACACCTTGCCTATAATGGAAATAGACCATATACATCAATATGAACCAATTTCAATGGTTCTTTAGCTCTTCCTCCTTTTCTAATAAAAGGCACTTTATCGATTTTACTTTATAAAAAATCATGACATACATCCAAGGGTTTTAACTCAATGAAGTCTAAATACCCTACTTGATGCAATTTTCATAAATGATTCTCATTTACACAACCTTTCCTAAAGTTCCATGGGTGGGTAGGATATGAGTCACTCTCACTATCATTGATGTCCAAAACTAGATTTTCTAGTTAAAGTATATATTATTAATATGTTTCATACCATAAAAGATATTATCCTTATACATAAGACAATATTTATTTAAAAACATAAAATAAAATCTCGTAGTGTCTAAACTCAACACTGAGAATATGTTTCTAGTAATAGATGGTATATAATAAAAATTATTTAGTAAAATAATCATTATACTAGGAAAAGTAATGTGATAATTTCCCAATGTTAATGTTGTTAGTCTCACAATATTTGCTGCTCAGAGATCTACTTCACCTTTTTCAATTCTCTTGAATTTACTTGGTTCCTATATTTAAATACAAATGTTTAATCCACTGGTAGTATCCAATACACAAATTATATAAATAGACAAATTTCATTCAAGGAAAAAAATACTTGAAGCTAAATCATCAACTTTAATTTTCTTCCTAGTTGTGCAATTCTTCTCCCAATAACCTTTCTTGCCACATGAAAAGAAAACCGCCTCCTTCTGATTACTCTCTATTTATATTTTTTGATTCTTATAAGGGTGGTGCATTTTTTTATTTGACTTATTCTTATCCATTAACACTTTAGCCTTTCCTTTACTCCTCTTGTTCACTATAAGGACCGAAGAGTGAGAATTATTCATATCCTTATCTTCTTGGAAAACTAAATCCATAAAATCTAGGAGTGAACTACTACAAAATTGGCCTTTAAAATTTCTAAAAATAGACTTTATTAGCACTAGAGATGTTCTGACCACCATAATAATATTAAAAGCCCTAATCTATTATTAAGGATTCAAAAGGTGTTGATAAAGGGGCATGTTGTAGTGTGTTGTAATAGCACATTGTAGAACCAGTATAGTGTGCTATAAAAGAACACCGTAGAACCAAAAACACCATGAATTCAGAAAATCGGGCACCAATACATAATTTAAATGAAATTAAATTTACAACACAAATACAAGAAAAAACTATATTATATACATTTCAAACATTGGTTTATACAATCACATAAGTACAAATTATTGTATACATTCAAAAACATCAATGTTCCTTTGTCTTTTGATCCTAATCCTTGCTCGAGAAAAAGAAAACATCCATATAAGAAAAAAATTATTATGTTAGTAATAATATAAATAAATTAATTAAAATAAATTTTTAATTTTAAACTAAACTTTGTGCCATACTAGAATCACTATGTATCAGATTGAGTTGTGGTTGATTCTTGCACATAAAACCATTTATTTTTCATCTTCAAGCATTATCTCTGTGAAAATTAACTAAATAAGTAAACAAAAAAATTATATGGAAATTAATTAATTAATAACATATATAATGATGATAAAACAATCTATGATTGTTTTCTTGGTTTTGGAGATGTAATGAGTGTTTTAAACAAAAATAACACTTATATATTGAAAAGATACACTTGGAGTCATATGAGTCACAACATGTGTCATATTGAGGTTAAGATGATTCATACTTGTCCCAAATGACTTATGGATCATTTTAATAAAGTATCAAAACAATACGAATGATTTTTCTCAGTTTTGAGTATATCACCTGTCTTTTTTACTAAATTGTCATTTTAAACCGAAAACATGTACTTTGAGTCATACCAGTCACATCATGTGTTGGTTTGAAATGAGATTAATTCTTACACATAAAAAAATGGATTATGAATAATTTTACTAAATTATCAAGACAATATGAGCATGTTTTCTTGATTTTTATTGAGTGACACATTTTGAACTCAAATGTCGATTTTAAACTGATAACAAAAATTTTGGCCATACCAGGAACATTTTGTATCAGATTGAGGTTTAGATGATTCATTCACATAAAAAATTATTTATGGATCATTTTCCTAAATTATAAAAATAATCCAAATGAGTTTGCTCAGTTTTGAGTATGTCATCTATTTTTTTTACTAAAATTGATGCCAATTTTAAACAAAAAGATGCACTTGGAGTCATATCAATCACACCGTACATATTATTGAGGTAAAATGATTAATAAGGATCCCAAATGACTTATAGATTATTTTATTAATATATCAAAACAATCAAATTGCGTTTCATTAGTTTTGAGTACATCAATTTTCCTTTTTACTAAAATGTCATTTTAAATTAGAAACACACACTTTGAGTCATACCAGTCAAATCATGTGTTGGTTTGACATCACAAATGACTTGTGAATTTTTTTCATAAATTATCAAGAGAATACGAGCATGTTTTCTTGGTTTTCATTGAGTGGCACTTTTTGAACTAAAATATTTATTTTAAACTGATAGTAGACACTTTGAGTCATTCCGGGCACATTGTGTTTTAGATTTAGGTGAGGATGATTCCTACACATAAAAAAAAGTCTTATTTATCATTTTAATAAAATATAAAAATAGTCCAAATTAATTTTCTTTATTTTGAGTAGGTCCATTTTCTTTTTTAATAAAATTGATGTCACTTTTAAATAAAAAGACACACTTGGAGTCATACCAGTCTCACCATGCATCATATTTATATTTTTACAATTCCTAAACCTCCAAAATGACATAAGGATCATTTTACTAAAGTATAAAAACAATCTAAATAAATTTTCTTGATTTTTAGTGTGTCACTTGTCTATTTTATAAAATTTTCATTTTAGACTAGAAACACACACTTTGACTCATACCAGTCACATCATGTATCAGTTTGACGTGATACCAATTCCTACACATCAAAAATTACTTATGATTTGTTTTAAAAAATTATCAATATAATACAAATGTGTTTGCTTAGTTTTTTGCGAGTGCAACTTTTTTAACTGAAATGTCAATTTTAAACTAACAATATATACTTTGAGTCAAATCAGGAATATCGTGTATCAGATTGAGGTGATGCTGATTCTAACTCATTAAAAATTACTTATGAATCATTTTCCTAAAGTATGAAAATAATTAAAATGCATTTTTTCAATTTTCAGTTTGTCAGTTTTCTTTTTTACTAAAATTAATGTCAATTTTCAATAAAATGGCACACTTGGAGTCATACCGGTCACACTATAAATTAGATCTAGGTGAAACTAATTTTTAAAAGTCTAAAATGATTTATGGATCATTTTCCTAAAGTATAAAAACAATATTAATGTGTTTTTTTAGTTTTTGAGTAAATCACTTATCTTATTTACTAAAATGTCATTTTAAACTGGAAACATGCACGTTGAGTCATACCAGTCACATCGTGTCTCAGTTTGATGTGAAATAGTTTCTATACATAAAAAGTTAATTAAGAATAGTTTTAATAAATTATCAATACAATCCAAGTGCATTTTATAGGTTTTCAATGAGTGACACTTTGAATTAAAATGTCAATTTTAAAATTATAATAGAAACTTTGAGCCATAATGGGAACATCGTGTATCTTATTGAGGTGTGGATGATTCCTACATGTCAAAAATGACTTATGTATCATTTTCTTAAAGTATAAAAATAATCCAAATCTGTTTTATTGGTTCTAAGTAGGTCAATTTTATTTTTTACAAAAATTGATGTCAATTTTAAATAAAAAGACCTACTTGGAGTCATATCAGTCACACCATGTGTTGGATTGAGGTGAATCTGATTCTTATACCTCCAAAATGACTTATGGATAATTTTAATAAAGTTTAAAAACAATATTAATGCATTTTATCATTTTTGAGTAAGACACTTTTATTTTTTACTAAAATGAAATTTTAAACTGGAAACACACACATTGAGTCCTACCTGTCAAATCGGGTATCATTTTGATATGAAAATGATTACTACGCATCAAAAATAACTTATTAATATTTTTATAAATTATCAAGACAATTCACACATGTTTTTATGGTTTATAGGGAGTGACACTTTTTGAATTAAATGTGTATTTTAAACTGATATTAGACACTCTGAGTCATGTTGGGCACATCCTGTATCGAATTGAGGTGCGACTGATTACTATACATAAAATTGACTTATGGATAATTTTCATAATGTATGAAAACAATCTAAATATGTTTTCTTAGTTTTGATTATGTTAGTTTTCTTTTTAGCTAAAATTAATGTCAATTTTAAATAAAAAGAAGCACTTGGAGTCATACCAGTCACACCGTGTGTCAAATTGAGGTGAGAATGATTTATACATGTCCCAAAGTCTCAAAAAAATTACAATTTCTAATTTTACCACAATTTCCATTGGTTTTATTTATTTAACTTCCAACACTGCATATTGAGTCAATGTTATTAGCTGAAAAAAACTCATCTAAGAACATTGACTCAATATACAGTGTTGCGGTTTGAAAAATAAAGATAATGGAAATCATGATAACATTGGATGTTTAAATTGATATCTATTTTGTGACTTATTGGATATAGTTGAAAGAAAAATATGAATTCCAAAAATGTATATGGAAAAAGATAAAAAAATTATTAGATAAAAATGATAAGGAAATTAACTTAAAAATAATAGCTAAAATGATAACAAAAATAAATAAATAAGTAGTAGGAATTCACCTTTTCATGATGGTTATATACATTCTTGACTAATTTTCTTGTCTTCATTATCTCATTTGCAGGCTCAAAGTCCAATCTCTCATGAGCATTAGCAGCTTCGAACAAACAACCCCATCTCGAACAAAAAAATCCACCTGTATAAAAAAATATTATATGAGTAATATTAAAAAAAACATAAATATGAAACAATATATTAATTCTATGCACAGTGATTTTATTTTGAAAACATCAATATTACCTCTGTTATTGACAATACGTAGCGTCGTTTCTCTTCTTTTAAAGGCAATGGAGGGAACTTGATAGAAAGTGATAAATGCCAACACTACAGGGGTCAAAAGGTTTTGAGGGAGAAAAAATATGTGTAATTAATGGTATAGAATGGCATGAAAGATGGAAAAAAATTCTAAAATAATGGATCTATACAATGAATAATTAAAATTAAATCAACATTTCATTATATAATTTTTCGGTAAAATAGAAAAAAAGTATATCGTAACATTAAATTTACATATTCCCAAAGGATTTACTTCATCACAGTTAGTTCTTCCATGGGAATGGTAACATCATCATGTGCAGAATACATTGTCCGTATGAGTAGTCAAAAATTTAATTTAGATTATTTTAATTTAGTAGAAAATAGATAATATTATGATGAAAAAAAATATTTTATTAAAAAATATTTTTACCTTCTTATTGAACTCTATTTATATTTTATAAAGGTTTTAGGAATTTCATTCCTCTATCAAGAATCGAAATCACCTCTTTGTGTTCCACTCTAACATAAAATACATTTTCTACTTTGGGACTAGTATGAACTAATTGTGGTGTCCCAATGAAAGGGCCACTCTCGATTGAATTTTCATCTGACCCAACATTTGTTTTAATCTCAAGTAGGAAAATTGACCAATTCTTGTTTGCTGGATCTGAGACATAAAATAATTTATCTTCTTGTGATGCCATTATGAAAAACGCATCCTTTTCCCCTTCCACACTAAAATTCACCTTCACTAATCCCATTTCATCAACTTTAACTGTAGTCATATTTTCAACCCATTTGTAGTGGAAAAGAAACACATGAATTTTTGTATGATTCATCTCATATATCTATTTGATAATTCCAAAATATAAAATATTTTCATAAATTGGATTTCTATCCTTGGAACCAGATATGTGCATCACTTTTTCTATAAGCATAACACCACTGTTTTGCATTGTAATGATGTCATTGTGTTTTTTTGTATAGAATGTATAACCATTGATTAAAAAACCAGTGTTAGATATAAAATTTTCATTTGGTCCCCTGGGTAGCAATTAAATTCAATCAGTAATTGAATTCATATTTTTAGATAACTCATTATAAATTTGACCATAGAAGCATACTATAAACTCTAGATTATGTGTATTTGATATCCATACTTTAGTCATTGATGGATTTAAATATCTAAGAATTTATTTATGGGATTCAATGTATGGATCAACATATTCACAATTATGTAAAATTTAAAGGTATGTTATCTCCCACTCTTTTAGGGTAATTATAACAACATTTCTTCTGGAAATCACATCACATGTAAGGTGTCTGCTGTGATTAGACATTGGTAGATCGATGTTGTCATCATTTGATAGGCAATCAATACAAAATTCAACACCTTCTTCAACAATATATTATTCTACAATAAAACCTTCTGTCCAAATTCGATTCTTGACATACCCTATCAAAATATTCATATACCATTCAATGGGGTACATCCATATATAATGGATAGAACCACATATTTGAACCTCTCCAACAAAGTGAACCATCGGGTGGACCATGACATCAAATAATTACGGTGGGAAGAACATCTCTAATTCACATAATATGACTGAAACCTCCATATTCATGATTGGAAACTTTGTTGGGTCTATAACTTTACTATATATGTATTTGAAAAAGAATTAGATTATGGTTAATGTATTCCATACATTTTGATTCGAAATGAAATAGAAATAAACATGCATAAAATATCATATAAAAACATGATAGTTGTGTGATTTCCTCCCCTACAACTTCAAATTAGTCATTGAAATGAAATTCTTGATATTTTATGAATACACCTCTAGAATATTTTCACTATTAATGAAAATAAAAAATTTCAATTTTTTCCTGTCTGAATAGAGTGTAAGATGATGGAGAAAAAAAATTCGGCCCTTTACCCTTCACCAGTGCCAACTCTTCCTTTATCCACATGTCCATCATGTCCAACCTATCCTTGACGCCATCTTTCATTTTTTTTATGAACATTTAGTAACATTCCAATAACACTATCAAATATATTTCTTTTATACATTCATGAAATCAAGAAAATGTTTGACATACAAAAAATTATAATACGGTAATTAAAAGAAAACTAATCTCTTCTTCCAACCTAATTAAGTATGTTTTTTCAAAAATGGTTTACCAAAAAAAGTGTCAATATATTTTACTATATCTAATAGAAGATTAACCATTACTGGAGTTGGTGTTCTACCTTGTTTGATATTCCCATCGAATGATGTCATCCAAGATCGGTATTTATGTCATTGAGGTAAAAAAAATTCAATGTCCTAAAAACATAGTTTTGAGCAATGTTTCAACTGAATGATGTGTGTGAGTTCTTCACAAATGGGATGCCCCAACATTTCTTTAATGCTATAGCCTGATAAATTTCCATAAGAGGGGAAGTCATTTATCATTCTATAAAACATGGACCGCAATGTTAATTCTACACTTCTATGAGCATAATACACTACTGGAAACTGGATCTTTCCCAACGCTTCTATACCAACGGTTTGCAAAAACCGTCGGTATAGGTCCCCTTTTCCAACGGTTTGGCCAAACCGTTGGGAAAGGGCCCCAAATTGGCCACCTTTCCCAACGGTTTGGCCAAACCGTTGGGAAAGGCCCCCAAATTGACCGCCTTTCCCAACAGTTTGGCCAAACCGTTGGGAAAGATCCCCAAATAAGCCACTTTTTTCAACGGTTTGTCCAAACCGTTGGGATAGGTCCACCTTTCCTAACGGTTTGGCCAAACCGTTGGGAAAAGTGGGCCAAAATTCAACATCCACCCCAAAATCAAAATCATACCCAAGGACCTATACCAACGGTTGCTAGAACCGTTGGTATAGGTACTTTCATTTTTTATCGGACCTTCGTACCGAGAACATTATATAAATCAAAATTTAAAATATTTATGAGAATACATATATATATTTATGTAATTATGATCACAAAAGTCATGTTAGGTTAGTGGTTGAGTCGTTCAATGATAAACGAGGGGTCCTGGGATCAAATCCCAGTGAATGTTTTATTTTTGGAATTTATATACCAACGGTTCCATTACCGTTGGTATAGATTTCATATTACCTATACCAACGGTTTCCAAAACCGTTGGTATAGACCTATTGCAATGGCTTACTTGGCTACGGTTCTCCAAACCGTTGGTATAGGCTATACCAACGGTTTGGAGGCCTATACCAACGGTTCCAAACCGTTGGTAAAGGTTAGTTTTCCAGTAGTGATACATTGTAACACATGTATCTCATATAAATTTTAGATCTTTGATCAATAAATATAAATAGGAATCAATATCATTATTGGGTTTCTTTGGTCCAGATATAAGAAGAGATAACATAATGTACTTGCACTTCATGCATAACCATGAGGGAAAGTTATAATTTATCAACATGATGGGCCATGTACTGTGAGTACTACTCTATAAACCAAAATGATTTATTCCATCTGTATATAATTCCATACAAAAGTTTCTCATATCATTTCAAAATTCAAGATACTCGTAATCAATTTCATTATGTTGAGGAGAATCTTATGGATGACATAGGTTCCCATATTTAATTCTTGTATCTACATGGCATGTCAATTGTCTCAAACTTTCCTAACATCCATATAGTCTTATAAACCATAAAATTATATAAAACTACCATAAAAATTTTTAAGGACTTGATTAAATTTTCTTGTATCAATCCATGTTGCACTTAGGACATTTTATGAGTAATTCATGGTCCTTGAGAAATAATATTCAATCATTTGGACAAGCATTTATTTTCTAGAGGTTATTACCATTGAACATAGAATTCATTTAGCACCATATGTTCAACATGGTAGTTCATTTTCTTCCAGTAGAATATCATTAGGGATACCACATAGTTCTATAAAGCTGGTGTCACTCCATCCATTGCCATATTTCAAATTATATAACTTCAATACATTTGACAATTTTGTGTATTTAGTACAACCAGTATACAATGGTCTCTTAGTATATTGATTTAACTTCTCAAAAAACTTTGTACAATCATGAAGGTCATATTCATTCTTCATTTTCATTTCTTCCATGTGATCTCCATCATCATTTACACTAGTATTCATATCAAAAGATCCATAAAATACAGTATCATCTCAATCGGTGTGCACATCCAGTTTTTTCTTATGTTTACTCCAACATTTATAGGTCTGATATTTTCTGTGGTAAATTAAATGTTCTTCCAACTCTTCTGAACTAATATGACTTGAATAACAATAACATAAACACAGGTAAAGGATTTAAGAAGTGTCATTTGCATGTTCTATTGCAAACTTTATGAACTCTTTATCTACATCTTCATACTCTTTTGTCAAACAATTAGAGTGCATCCATTTTAGATTCACATCCATCCTATTGGGTTCATAAAATATTAATTTTTTGTAATAAATAAATAAATACACATAATATATTCCTTATCAAAGGTTAAAGTTATAGATAATTCTAATAAGGGAATCCCAACATTTTATTATTTTAGATAATTTGAGTATGCTTTGAAGAAAATGTGTAATTGAATTTAAGAAAATAATTACTCTACTATGGTAGGTGTTATACTATTAATTCACTCAATGGTGAAAGTTATAGACAACTATCATCCTCATCAACTCATATATTGAATATTTATCATTGAATTTTGTTTTTTGACACGCATCCTCTATCTCTTTTGGACATGAACCTATGTTGATTGAAATAATATAAGCAATAGTCATACATGGTATGAATACTACTAAGAGTTTTATAAGAAACATAAAATATATGGGGGATGAGTCTAAAGAAAAAAATTGCAATAATAATTGTTCAGGAGATGAAGCTAATGAGGATGACAGTTGTACTTAATTATGTTCTCTAAAAGGGGTAATGCCTCCCATTTGTAATAATTACACAATTGGAACTAATTATTAACTCATGACCTATTAAATTTGATATTTGGGGGGTATAAAAATTCATTTCTATGATTCAAGGGGTCTCGAAAGGGACATGTTATGATATATGAATATTTAAGGACTCTATTAATTCTATATTTATAGGATAAATCCCACTTTTAATACTTTCAATCCTCTAAATAATACTAGTTCTACCTCTATTAAAATGAGTTATAAATTCTTTCTTAAATCCCCTAAACAAATGAAAATATAATATAGGAAATTAAGGAGTAATAAAAAAACCCAAATATGATAAACAAGAATAATAAACTCTCATTAAATAATCTAGAAGATATAAAAATGTTTTAATAAAACATTTTAATAAATAAAGATCTATTTTATATACATGGATAGTAATCAGATATTCTTAGGGGTGCAACCAATACATATAGACATAAAATGATGAATACCTAAAAATAATTTCTAATAATTATTACAACATATTGGGAATCTTATAACCTTCATTGACTTTTTTGGAACATGTGACGTAACAACCTCAGAAATTATTACATTTAATATTAATGGTATAATAAATATTTGAAAGCATCTCAAAATTATAATTTCAATAAAAATAAATAAGGAATATAAAAAATAATTTTAGGGAAACAATATACCTAATAATGATAAAGGTTTTAAACATCTCAAATGTCTTAGTTGATAAATTTATTCAAGAATTATGTCTAGATAGGTTCGAAACAAGAATTATTTTCAAGAATAAGAAGAATAGGCTTTATAAGAAAATTTCACTTTCATGTCCATTATTGGTTCCATGGTGATTGTGGGCACCTATTATAAAATTTTAGTCATAATGAGATAAATAATAGTAATTATGGAAGATATAGAGATTTTAAGTTATATAGAAAATGGAACACTCTTACAAAAATAGTTTCAAAGTGAGAAGAATATTCATAAGTAAGATTGGATAATGACTTTCAACTATTGAATGAACTCTATTGAACATGTAAAAAATTATATGGGTGTATAAAGGATTGTCAAAATTTTCTAAAAACATATATGAATGTGAAGAAAGAATTAGAAATGTATTATATGAAAAAGAATGTAATGTAAGAGGAATTTAAAATTGATTTCATACTAAAGGATTTACAAAAGAAACACTCTTTTATATTATATATTGGTTTTTCATCTCACATTATAGGTAAATTTATGTAATTAAAGAGTTTTTATAAGTTTAGAGGGTACTTATTATTTTAGAAATATCAGATCTCTTAAGATAAATTGTTTGCATTTAAAAGATGTTGGAAGTAAAAGGAAATATTAAAGAATGATATGTTTTTAGATGGATTAAATTAAAACATATATAGCATTTATTATATGTGTGATGAAGGAAATGAAGTTATTTTTAAGAAGTATTAATGAGTGGGTTATCATTTCATATATGGCTATATTTTTACAAATGTATAGAAAAATAGACGAACCATATTCTAATTTGGGGTTAGTAAAAATTTATGGTAATTGTGTTTGAAAGAGGAAATTTATTATTTGGTTGTGAAGAATTGATCATATTTGATAATGACACATTAAATGCTAATTTAAAAAGGGAGAGGTTGAGTATTAAGAAGAAGTATTAATAACGAGTTTCATTGTGTTGTAACGAAATCTATATTAGATTATGGGGTTGAGTATATGACATAGCAATTATAATCAATATCATTCACCTAGCTACCTATGACTATTTATCCCATGTAAGGAACTAGTGCATTACTATCACATGGTCATTAGGATTGGTATTTCATAAGTAAAATGGTAGGAGGAATACCTCAACTTAGTAGAATAACCCTTGGATTCCACATACATCAGGCTGGATAAATGAAGAGAACCCCATTGTATATATCCAATGGTCATTAATTCATTCCCCATATTGTCACCAATATATATCATATTTAAGATAATTTTTTAAGGGGAAGAATTTATTGAACAATAGTGTGAGAAGAATTAGTTGTGTAATGAATATCATCTATTAATAATATTTTAGGGAGGTCCCTCTAAGTGTAGTTTCATCCTCCTTATTATGGTGAATCAATAAATTCTTGGTCCATCATTAAATGGTTATTGAGAGACTAAATAACACTAGAGTTTAGAAGGTATGGGATATGGGCATGATCCTCTACTTTGGGCTTCCACTAGTGAGATTTCCTCTTGGATATACTCTATTAGGTGGCAGTGCACATTTGATGCAACTAGTGATCTTGAAATATGAGTTGTATCTCAACTTACTTGCAAGTTTTAATTAGAATAATTAGATCATATATTATAAGGTTCAAAGGAATGTGATCCTTCCTTAAAGTGGTCGTTTAAATTGGACAATGATCACCTTTCAGAATGGGGATATAACATTGATTCTATTTTTTATTCTTTATCAAAACACACCAACAATCCTCTTAAATGGAAGTAGAAATATATTCCTACTCCTACATGTTGTTGAGCTACTCTAGTGGAGAGAGCTCAAATATATGAGTTTCCACTATTGAAAACAGGGATATACCGATGGTAAAGAAGTAATGATGATAAAAAACAAAAATAGATTTCACCAAACAATCAATGAATGAGTGAGGAGGAGGATAGAATACCTTGGATTGAAACTTTGAATTGTCTAAGAGAAAGTGGAGATAATGCCAAAATTGGAATTTGTTTGAGCCTTGGATTCATTCGACCTTTGAATCGTTCGAGCCTTGGATTCAAGCCTTGGAATTGTTCGAACCTTGATTCAAGCTTGGAATCAGTGAGGAGCACTGGAAGTAGGATGCTTCTGCGGAATGATTTGGATGTCGCGACAGAATAGGGTTCTTTAAATAGATTAGGACACTTTTATCAGTACTTTCAAAAAAGAGCTTATAAAGATCCCTTTTATCAGTGCTAAAATAATAAGTGATGATAAAAGACAACTTTATCAGTGATTTTTTAGCACTGATAAAGATAGAGCATTATCAATGCTAAAAAGTGCTGATATAAGTCATCTTTACCAGCACGAATGTTTTAGCGCTAATAAAGATGGATTTTATCAGCACTGATAAATCTCTATATTTATCAGCACTAATAAAGATGACTTTTATCAATGCATATTATTTAAGTGCTCATAAAATATTTATAATTATAATTATAAATAAAAAATTTTTGTAAATATATTTATATAATTATATATATATATATATTAAATATATATATATATGAATATAGTAAATATATTCTTTATTTAAATATATTTATTATAATTTTATAATTATTTAAATATATAATTATTTATTTATAATTATACAAATAATTTTAAAAAATAATATTTATATATTTATATCATTATATATATATGTATGTACAATTTTATATATATATATATATATATATATTTAATTAATATATATAAATATAAATATAGTAATATATTAATTATTTAAATAAATTTATTATAAATTTTATAATTATTTATTTATAATTATATAAATACTTTTTTAAAAAAAATATTTAATTATTTATAATTATAAATATATAAATGTATAAATAAAATAAATATACATTTATAAATTAATTAATTTATAAATATTTTTTTACAAGTATATTTTTAACATTATTAATGAATATTTAATCTTAAGTGAATGTATGTTAAAAATGAGTGAAATTGAATAATTAAAAATGAATACATTTTAACAATATTGAAAAAATGGATAAGTGTTAATAATTAAATATAAATTATTAAAAAAATATGGATATATATATATAAATAAAGATGAATACATATTGAAAATATTAAAACATAGTAAATAAATAAATATATAATAAATAATAGAAATTGATTAAATTCCAAAAATGAAAAATAAATAAAAAATAAAAATAAAAAATTATTTAATACCTAACTATAATAAAATTAAAAATAAATAAATAAAATTTACTTATTAAAGACATTATATATTAAATTTATCATGTAATAATAAAATTCTAAAATGAATACTAAAATTTTAATAAATTACATAAATATTAGGTGTATGTGTTTCTATATAAGTTTTCATTAATTATGTAAATATTTGTGTGTGTGTGTGTGTTGTATATAAAGATGCATTAATTAAATATATATGAATCAATATAACACATGTTTTATCTATGTTAAATTGAAAAATCAATCAACATTCAATTATTTTCTTTACTCTATGCAATTAGTCAGTATTTTTTATTCATATTAATTTTTAATTATATACCATTATTCACTAAATATATGACTATTTAATGTAAAGTAAAAATATTTTGTATTATATAGATCATATTTATATACATTCATATATTTATATATATTAAATATATGCTATTTATTAACATTTTCAATAATTATTTAATTAATAAATGCTTAATATTTTTTTCAATTTACTTATTTTTTTTAAAAAATTGATTCATTTTCATTTTACATATATTTATATATTAATATATACTATTTATTAGTATTTATAATTTATATATAGAATAATCAATTTATTCATTTTTATTAATAATTATTTAATTAATAATTTTATAAAAAATTTTAAATAAAATCATTTTTATTCATTATTTTTTTAATTATTCCATTTTATTCGGACATTTATCAGTACTAAAAATCATTGATAAAGGATTCCTTTATCAGTGCTAAAAATAAAGCGTTGATAAAGGGAACTCTTTATCAGTGCTAAAAACAAAGCACTGATAAAGGGTACCATTTATCATTGCTAAAAAAATCATTGATAAAGGTTACCCTTTATTAGAACTAAAAAAGTACGGATAAAGAGTACCTTTTATGAGAACTAAAAAAGCACCAATAAAAGGTACCCTTTATCAATGCTTGTTTCAGCGCTGATAAAGAGAACATTTATCAGCATTTTTTTCTAGCACTGATAATGGTTAGCACTATTAAAGTCATGTTTTATAGTATTGGAAGATTATTCATGTTATTGATGTTATAATTAATAATTAAATTCATTAAGCTATGTGGTAATGGGGAAATAATGGGATCAATTGCTTGATCCTGGTTCAGTTTGAACCCTAGGGTTTCCAGTTTCTCAGTGTACTTGATCATCTTGAATACATGAGGTTCTACATGATTCCATTTTGCTAACCTAAATCTATACAGAGCACTGAATATCTCATATATTTCTTATCAAGATCTCTCCCTGTATAACTCTTGGAGATAAGACAACATTTGGAAAGCATCTTTTTCCTCATGCATTTTCTGCAGTTCATTGGACATGAATGAAAACATGAAACATTGAACATTTAATGCATCATCTATATGATTCTTGTATTTATCTTTATACACCTTGCTTCATTCCTAATGGGGATCTACAAGAAGTGGGGATTCCACCACATAAATATTCCTCTCTTGGTGTAGTACTATGCACAAGTGTTGTACCATTCTCGAAAGTTATGACCGATTAGGATATTCTCTTTATCCAATATTGATTGTAGTGAAATTAAATTTGTGGTAGTCTATATTTGAGCAACAAAAAAACATAGAATATTAGTAATTTATCTTTATTACCATTATACATTTTCAAATTATTATTTTTAAATGTCTCCCACTATTTTATCAAACCCTAGTAGCCCTCAAATACTAGATTCAGAATAATTTGTCACTTGAATATTGTAGTGGCAAGGATTCTTGTAACCTCTCCTCATAGTATACAAGTTATAGTTATTCCACTACTTAGAGAATTTTATGGTATGTGTTTGACTAGCCAATCATATTAACTCATGACTCATTGATCTATTGAGCATAATTTCATCTACTGCAAATAATTACTTTCCATTTCTCAACATTTTTCCTTTGATGTTGAAAGGATAGTTATAGATACTCCTCTACTACAAACATTAGTTAAGTCAACCGACCACTTTTATAATAAATCCTTATTAGTAAGAGGCGCCCTGAACTAGGGATGATGAGCACCTCGAAAAATCATTTGTGTACAAATTCAAGCTATGTAATATATTTAATGACTTAATATTTTCTTTAAAGTATTTTTAAATTTAACTTAGTAAATGAAATCCATTTCTATTTAACTATATTATTCTATGTGATTTCACTCACAACATAACTATAATTTTAAATAAAAAACATTCACCACATATGTTCATTTTATCTTTGCATGCTTTTTTATTATTATACCATGTGATTGTTCATAATAAATACACATTCAAAAAAAATAAACCATTAATACAAAAAAAATAAACAAATAATGATGTGATCATGAATCATTAACTATTGGTTAATCCATTGAGAGAATAATAGATTAACTAATACACTAGGGGAACTCTATAAGTCATTACCTAACTTGAATTGCAATTCCCTTAAATTTCATTCACTTAACTTTTTTGGTTTACACTATTTCTTAACTCGAACTGATTTGAAAATAACTCATTTGATATTTACAATGCATACTCACATGCAGGTGAGGGGAACTCAGAGTGTGAAAATACATTTTATAACTTAAATATGGACATGCAATCCCTTATACAAATTAAATTTGGAGGGATGATGCAAAGATCATTAAAATAAAATAATCATTATATTTTAAAAATTAAATGAAATAACTAAATTAAATAAATAATGAACCAAACGTGAATCTCATGATTAGTCAACATGTAATTATATTTCATAAAAAAATAATTTTTCTAAAATTTAACTCGATGAAATTTTTAATACATTAACTTTTAGTAAAATAATTTTAGTTAATTATCTATAAATCCCACAACATTCAAAATAATTTTATTAAATTCTAGACCATTAAGTTTAATTTCTGAAATTTATTCATAATTTTTTGAGTCTATTTGGACTTAAATAAGATTTTCAAAAAATAATTTTGGACTAGTGATGGGTTGGGCTAGTCAGATCTAGACTATACTGGTCCATCCCAAGTCTAGTTTGTCATCCATTTAAAAGACACACACACACACTCAAACACACACACACACTCAAATACACACACACACACATATATATTTTAAAAAAACAAGCTTCCAAGGGAAGCTTTTCCTTTTTTTAATCAAGCATCCCAGAGAAGCTTTGTCCTTTTTTAAACAAGATTCCAATGGAACCTTTGTATTCCTTTTCCTTTTTTTTGATTTATGTAAAATTCATTAATATTTCATAAAAATCTTATATTGCTAAAAACTACCCCTACCAGCTTTTGATATATCCAGTTAACACACAATGTACTCACATAATTCTCTAAAAAAATGTAATACCAGTAGCCATTAAAATGAATAAAAATTTAAAACATTAATTTTCATCACAATATTTAAGTAAAACTCATTGAACTTTGATCGATCATATATTGGAGATACGAACTCGGATTGATGTATCGTCCATTGAGTTGGGACAATATCGAAACTACATTTCTAATTCAAATAACATTTTATCAAAATTTTAATGTTTTTAGCTTAAATAGTTGCACATTCTCTATGATACCAATTGAAGGAACCTAGGGCATATATGAAGTGTTAAAAACACACAATTCAAAATTTTGGATTCAGATTCATGTGAACATCATTGAATACACAAAACCCCTTACTTGTATCTCTTAAAAGATCATTTGAAATTAAATTTTAGCATGAAAAATAAAACCAAATGAAATCATAAATGGTACCTGGTTCATTTTAAGTCAATGATTTGATTCTCTCACCATTGGTGTGTTGTGATTAAAAAGAAACAAACTTGGAATCCTCTAGATCATCCACATGTTCACCACATCTCCTAGATCATCAATCTATGATTCCCATGTGCTATAATGGTAAATCAAAGAGCTTTACGACATCCCTTTGAACATTTGAAGAACGTGAACTCAGTCGAGAAGAAGAGATCAATTCAACCTTGTTCTACCATCAAAATTTCTCTATAAGGGCTTGAGAGGAAAGAATAGAAGATATTATTTCTCTAAATTCATCCAAATTATGGAGGTAACTATTTCAGAGAATAAAAAGTGTTTTTATACTTAGGTTATAGTTTCCAAAATTAGACTTTGGTCCCTCAAAAGTAATAACCTTCATTTTAGACCATCGTGCGCACTTATGGATTATTAAACATGTCATAAATGTCACAAATATTTTACCACTCACTTGTAACACTTTAAAATGGTATGTGATAACATAAGAATCATTAACTCGCCCTGTAAGCTCCCTAAATAATTTAATGAAACATGAACATATTATACTCATTTGAAAAATTATATTTTCTCATACTTATTTTCATGATCAAATAACTTGTGAATATGATGAGAAAAAAATCAATAATCATTATTCAAAACTTGAATAATATAATTGATTTATTTTTACTTCTGATTGATTAAACTCGGATGTTCATCATCCCCTGAATATGGGTCCCAATTCATCCTAAACTTTTATTTATTTTAATAGGTGGAACTTATGGATACACTTATTGTGTGACCCTATGGGTACTTATCTCAATATTAGTGAGTCCAACTCACATACCAATATGATCACACCTTGTGTAATATAATATTTTTGTATTATGATATCTCATAAATTAGGATGCACATTTGTGCCATCATCCTTTTGATGCTTTATATATTCTTTGGCCTTACTAGATGGACTAAACTTTTTGTACCCTGACCATGTTTTTAATAAAGGTAATACCATCATGGTCAACCTGGGACTACAAGATATATCTTCCTCAACTCGAAAGAAAAAAATATATCATGATCATTCATCCAGTGTCATAGAATTGATGATGCACCCAACACAAGATTACTCACCATGAATTCAATTTTATGGTTTTTCCTTGCATCAAAATATGCGATCAAATGGTACACATTGACAAAAATCTCAAGTCAAGAGACCAATACACATGTTCATAGATAATAACAACCAATGTCACCTTAATCATGTGGTGTTCCTATTGGTGGTTCATTCATCGTGATCTCATTTACTTGAGATCACCAATTATGAACTTCATGAGAAAAAGACTCAATGAATATAATCCCCCAACACTTGATACTAAGACATCACCTATTTCATGTCAGTATGATGTATCAAAACCATAAGAAATATATTTAAGATTACTATCATAGAATCTATAGGTTCTCATTATAGCTAGGAATTGCTATAAAATTTTTTAAAATATGTAATCTACATATATTGACATGTAAACAGTGGATATATAAGTATCAACACTATTATGGTAAGAATAAACATATGTATATATCAAACTATATACATGTAATGGTAATCAAATTACATATAGGAGTTGGGTATAGAGAACCCACTCACAACAACTTTTTCAATAATTTATGATTGAATTGTTAGACCAACCATAAGTGTGGTTTTCCATCTCAATTTTCATTCTTTTGGACTTATGTTTTAATCACCACCTATTTTCTTTTGGGTGGTGTATACATTTTCATGAAATAATTTTTCCATGTTGCCCATGAAATTTAAGAGATTTAAAAGACTATAATGTTATCCCTCTATCATATTACTTTGATTCAAGAGTTACCTTTGATTCAAGAATTTATGATTTAATTTCTTTCCTACTCTCATAACTAACCAAAATCTTATGAATGTAATTTACCTTTTGAATATATAATTATGTCATATTTAGTACTATAAAATTGTATAATGCATACCCACTACATGATAAAACCAACTACATTTTATTATATTAATTTAAATATTACAATTAGGGAATAAAAATAGTCATAACAATTGAAATCATTATAATTAGAAAAAAAATTGAAAGTAACATAACAATAATAGGAAAATTTGGGTATGTTTGATCCCCTAGAACAATCACACTTACAAACAAAACTGTAGAAATGAAGAAGAATATTAGTAATGCAATATTCATTTTGAAAATGAAAATATATATCTAAATATGAGAGAAAATAAAAGTGAATGTATTATAAATGAAATATTTAGTATTTATAGAATTTATGGATCCTATATAACCATTAAAAATATGACTATTAGAATAGTAATTTGACCATTGTAATAGTAACTTGATTGTTGGAATAGTAATCTGACCTTTAGGAATGGTAAACTCTATTAGAATAATATCCTCACCTATGTAAGTGTAAAATAATATTTAGGTATCTAATAAAATATAAATATGGCATATTTATATCATGATACAAGTAAATAAAATTTTTAAATGTTAAAATAAGTGATTATATCATTGTAAAACATATATGTTTTATTTACATTTTTCATAACAAATATAATTATTTAAAAGAATTTTCATTTTCATAAAATGGGTTTATAAATTAATATTATGAAGTATTATAATGATAATATAATTTTATGAGACCTTAAGTGAATTTTTAAAGGGTTATAAAATTGATCATAATATTAAAATTAGTATTTTTCAAATAAATAGGAATTTTATTTTAAAATTAAATTTCTCATATTTAGAAAATTAAATTCATAAAAAAATATTTCATTTTTGGAATCTAAACATTTAAAATTGTTTAGGGTTAGTTTTTTTGGCATTTTTCTAAAATAGTTGATTTTTTATGAATAGTGAAAAACAACAAAATATGATATTTAACATTATAAGCTAAATACATGAATTTTTGAGTCATGGATGATGAAAGAATCCATTGGTTTAAAATAACATGCACCATTTTATATATATACTCCTAATAATCAATAAAATTGGTAGTCTTGAGCTAAAAAAATAAATTAATGAATATAATATTTAAAAACGCTTCTCTCCTCCCATTATAAATATCACCCCTCACTACCCCTTCTCCTAAAAAATTATAGGCCTTGGAGATTGCCAAATTTCTCTTCAATTAACTTTCCAATCCTATCTCCCATTTTCAAGTGATGTTGGTCTCATCCAAAGATCATTCCAAGCAGTCCTAAGGGATAGCATAAAAGGAGACAACCAAAGGGAGAGGTAAACTCTAATGTAAATTTCTTTTCATTTTATTCTTCTTATACCACCCTCTATGTTTCATATCCACCGATAAATAGTAGAATAAATATCACAAATATATTGATATGTTATTATTATGTTTTAATATTCATCTTCTATCCTACCTTATTTAGATTCTAAAACACAAATGTTGATTACAATATGATTGGTTCATTGCCTCCATGAACAACGTACTTTGTTTTACTACACCACCTTCAAGGATGATCAGAAAATGTTATTATTATTAAATAAGATGATAATAAGTATAGTATAACTTATTTCATGTTTTGTAATAAATATACAGACATAATATTAAATAAAATTAAACTAGTTCATGATGGTCGGTAAAACTGCCTAAATGAACTAACCATATAACATCCACATTTTTACTAAATAAATCGTCCCTATTTAGAAAAAACAAAAGAATATTTGGGTCCATTTAAATTTATGGGAGTATATGAATACAACTTCATTTCACTTTTAAAGTTTTAGTCCCATTTGAAAAGAACATCAATAATTGTCTGCAAGTGACGTAACCTTGGAACCATAAAACAAACACCCTCAGAACAATGAAATTAGCCTTTATATCTCAATAAAATAGTTATAAATGAATATAATATAATTATAATAAATAAAATATAGATTTAAATTTTTATGAATTAAATAATTAATGAATTTAATTTTATTATTTATGATATTAAGTGTAATTGAAAAATGATATTGGAACATAAGGTAAGGGAACTCTCTGAACCACCCTTTTTCTTTTTGGTTATGAAATTTATCTCTCTTAATCATTTTTTATATCTATTTGATTTTATTTAATGGTTATAAATTTTTTATAAATTTTTATTACATATATAACTATCTTATTATCCCTTCATTTTATGGGTTTATACAAGCCCTAAGTTCATTTATCAAATGCATTCTTTAAAATCAAACCTGATTAAGTGTAAATTTTATATCCCTTAATCCTTTTATGTAATGACCATTTAAAGTTTTTATTCGCATTAATGATTTTAGTAAATAAAGGAATATTTTAGGTATAACCATTCTAGTTTACCTATGGTTTTCAAAGAAAATATCATACTTAGTATTTCTCCAAAAGTCTTTAACCAATTACATAAAACACCATTTTGAATGTTCATTTCTATACCCAATTTTCTACCCTTTCACATGATTTTTTTCCGAATGAACACCATATTTTGAGACTTATGATTATGTACTCAAATATTAATGTCAAAATTATTTAATTCCTCCTTATATTTAGAATCTTTATGAAATATCCTTTAATTATGATATGTGACAAAATTATGAAACTCGTTTATTTCCATGGGTAATTATTATGTTTATCCGTTATGATTGATTTACTTTTGTATTGTAAAAGTTGGTTCCCTAGACCCAATTTGTTTAGTAATTTTGATTACCATGTCATGGATACAATGAGTTATACATAATTTTCACTTAGCATTATAGTGTAGATATTTCTATATCCAGTATTTAATGGTAATGTCCATAGATTAATTGTTGTATAAAAAGGTTATAGCAGATACTAGGCTATAATGAGAACTTAAAGATATTATGACATTAATCTTATGTCATATGGTCTAGATACATCATACTGAATGGAAATAGTAGATGTCTTACTATCAGTTGTTGGGGTATCATAAGCATCGGTACTTTTTCTCATGAAGTTTTCACTTGGTGATCTCTGGTAAATGAGATCATAAGGACAGACCCACCAATAGGAACACCACATGTTTTCAGTTCCATTGAATGTTCCTATCTAGGGACATGTATAATATTCTCCTAACTTGATATCATTTTCAATGTGTGACATTTGATCCCATAATTTGATGTAAGGTAAAAACCACGATAATTAAATCATGGAGAGTTATCTTGGTTGGGTGTGTCGTTGGTGGTATGGAATTGGTTGTATGGTCAAGATAGAATTTGTCGATTCCGAGTTGATAAAGATATATCGTAGGATAGGTTGATCAGGATGTTAGTACCTTAATAAATCCATGTTCATGGAATTAGAGGTTAAATCCATCCAGTTATGTCAACAAAAAATAAAGCAAGAAAGGACAATGACACAAGTGTGCATCATACTTTATGAGACATCTAAAGACAAAGAGATTATATTAAACAGTTCATGTTCATATGTTGGTTATCATTGCTATGACTGCTTATTATCTCTTTAGGATCCATGATTGGTTGTTATATTCCTCTTTTGGTCTATGAATAGTACTCACTTCTATCGAGATAAGGGCCTAGAGGGTCACACATAATAGTGTATTCAAGAATCTACCGTATTCTAGTGAATAGGTATATAGGACATTGTGGGCCCCACCAATGGGGTTCAGGATTTTTTCAAGGATGTAAAATCACCAATGAATAAATAAATTAATATTTTTCGAGTTTATAATAATTAGAAATGAATTTATTTATTAAATGTATTTATAAGTATTAAAGTAAATACATTGAAAATATTATATGAATGAATATTATTTTAATATTCAAGGTTCGTTTAATATTACTGGGAATCACAAGTCGAGTTAAATGACTTGAGTTGATAACATAATATATTTAAATATATATTACATGTATGTGATAAAATATAAATAATATTTATGACTCAGTTTAGTTCATCATAATTATTATTTATTACTTATTTAGTGGATGTTAAATATATAGGGTTTGGGAACCCTTTCCGATTATTTGATTATCCACTATTTATAGGAGGAGAGAGGCTCTCACAAGTGACTATTCATGGAAAGCTCTTGATAGATTATCTCTCCACTCCTTTCTAGAGAGAGAAACTCTCGATCCATGTGATCGGATCGAGTCCTCCCTCATACATCACAAGAACGTCGATGATGAGATCTTTAGGGCATCGAAGACATTATCATATCTCCACACTAGTACCTGAAATTTGATGATTGGTGCTCCCACAAATATTTGAAGCATGTGTGGATAATCTAGATGAATTTGACTTCATATTCTTTAAAAATTGATTATCGGTGAAGAAAAGGTGACAAACACACAACTTTAGATCTAACTAGGTATTTTTTGTTTAATTTTGTGTATAAAAATTTTCACATGTGATCTTTGGTCTTAAGTCGGGCTAGCGTTTCACCGGAGATGATTTTGTTACATCGATCACTGATAAAAAAAATTTAAATTCCTAGCCTATAGGCTTCCTCTGCATGCCCCAGTACCTTCAATTATTATTAGATCAATACTTGAAAATTTTAAGCCATAAATGTTCATTAAGTTTTGAAGAGGGTATAGTTATGCCCCTAACGTCGTAGACAACGTTTCAATTCGACATCAAATGAAAATTTTCCATCATCTAAAGTTTTAAATCAGATTAAAATTTCTTTTTTGTGGTTATTAAATGGAAGAAAACATATATTTATTTATATGATGTAATACCTAAATATAGTTGGTGTAAGTATTTTCAATGAACTCATACACCGACAAAAAATCCCTTTCCCACCAGAAGAGTAATTTCCAGCCATTGGGTATTATTCCATCAGTGTGAGATTTAATAATAATTAAAAAATTCTAAATCCTAAATGTATAAGCTATGAAATTTTTATAACCCAAAAAAATTCTTAGATAAAGGGGCTGACTAAGATTTTTTTTAATATGTTTTAAAAAAATATTTTTTTTTAAATGACTAGGTTTAAAAAAAATAAAACTGCGCCTTAAAGGCGGCATCGGCATCCGCGATGCCGCCTTTCCACTAAAACCCAAAAAATGTCTTTTTAAAAAAAAAATATTTTTATTTGTTTTATATATATATATATATATATCAAAAAAAAATAAAGTTTTTAGTAGAATTTATCTGATATTTAAAATCCAGCAGTACTGCCATTACAGCAGTTTGGATTCTGATAGAAGCTCTCACCCAGGGCTCCCTTTTATAAGAGACCTTACCCTAGAAATCATTCTGCATTTCTGATGTGGGATTTTGGTTCTCCATTTCCTACACAGAACATTCTGCATTTCCGATGTGGGGTTCTGTTTCAAGTACAAGACTTTGAAAGACTATAAAATATAAACTATAAAACCAATATAAATGAAACATAAAACATGGATTAAACATATAAAAAATAGTTGAAAATAAAAATAATTTCATAAAAAATGATGATAAAAAATAATTTATAAGCTTTAAAAACCACATACTTGATACTTAAAAACTTTCCAGTACATGACTTTCGAAGCCCATTAAATATAAACTACAAGACCAATATAAATGAAACTTAATACATGGATTAAACATATAACAAATTGTTGAAAATAAAAAGAATTTTGTAAAAAAGGTTGATGGAAAATAATTTATAAGTTTTCAAAGACACCTACATGAAACTTAAAAATGTTTCAAGCACATGACATTGAAATCCTATAAAATATATACTATAAGACCGAAATAAATGATACTTAAAACATGGATTAAACATATAACAAATAGTTGAAAATAAAAAGAATTTCATAAAAATGTTCATGAAACCTAATTTATAAGCTTTCAAAACCACCTACTGGAAACTTAAAAATGATTCAAGTATGTGGCTTTGAAATACTATAAAATATAAACTATAAGACCGATATAATATAAATTTAAAATGTGGATTAATCATATAATGAATTATTAAATTATTAAATTAATATTATTAAAAATTAATTATATAATAATTAATTAGTTAATTATTAATTATTATTAATTAATTATATAATAATTAACCAATTAATTAGTAATATAATGACTTTTAATAATTATAATTTAATAATTATAATGAAAAATTATAATTTATAACTATATTACTAATTAAATAATTAACTATTATATAATTAATAATTTTATTACTAATTAACTAATTAAGTATTATATAATAATTTTTAATAAATACTAATTAATAATTATAAGTTATAATTATATTACTAATTAACTAATTAATTATTTTATAATTAATGATTAATAATTACTGATTAACTTACTACAAATTATATAATTAATAATTATATTACTAATTAACTAATTAATTTTTATATAATTGATAATTATATTACTAAGTAACTAATTAATTATTAAATAATTAATAATTATATTACTAATTAACTAATTAAATTACTAATTTAATAATTAATTATAATATAATTAATTATTAATAATTACTAATTAACTAATTATTATACAGTTAATAGTTATATAATTTATAATTATATTATTAATTAACTAATTAATAAACAAAAATTAATAATTAATAGTTATAATGAATAATTATAATGAAGAATTATAATGTATAATTATAATGAATAATTATAAAGAATAATTATATTACTAATGAACTAATTAATTATTATATAATAATTTTTAATAATTACTAATTAATAATTATAATGAATAATTATATTACTAATTACCTACTTAACTATTATATAATTAATAATTATATTACCAATTAACTAATTAATTATTATATAATAATTTTTAATAAATACTAATTAATAATTATAATGAATAATTATAATTTATAATTATATTACTAAGTAACTAATTATAAAAAGGTCCCCACCTCTATCGTTCTCAAAAAATTAACTAATTAACAATTATATATTTAATTATTAAATTACTAATTAACTAATTAGTTATTATATAATTAATGATTAATAAATAATAATTAACTAATTACAAATTATATAATTAGTTATTATATTACTAATTAACTAACTGATTATTATATAATTAATAATTATATTACTAAGAAACTAAAAAATTATTAAACAATTAATAATTATATTACTAATTAACTAATTATATTATTAATTAACTAATTAATTATTATATAATTAATTATTACTAATTACTAATTAACTAAATAATTATTATATTATTAATAGTTATATAACTAATAATTATATTAGTAATTAATAATTAATAATTAATAATTATAATGAATAATTATAAAGAATAATTATATTAATAATTAATCAATTAATTATTTTATAATAATTTTTAATAATTACTAATTAATAATTATACTAAATAATTATATTACTAATTAACTAATTAACTATTATATAATTAATAATTGTATTAACAATTAATTAATTAATTATTATATAATAATTTTTAATAAATACTAATTCATAATTATAACAAATAATTATAATTTATAATTATATTACTAATTAACTAATTATAAAAAGGGTCTCAGCTCTATCTTTCTCAAAAAATTAACTAATTATTATATAATTAATAATTATACTACTAATTAACTTATTAGTTACTATATAATTAATGATTAACAATTAATAATTACCTAATTACAAATTATATAATAAATAATTCTATTTCTAATTAACTAATTAATTAGTATATAATTAATAATTATATTACTAAGTAACTAATTAATTATTAAATAGTTAATAATTATATTACTAATTAACTAATTATATTACTATTTAATTAATTAATTATTACATAATTAATTATTAATAATTACTAATTAAGTAAATAATTATTATACAAAATATATGTATATAATTAATAATAATATTATTAATTAATAATTAATAATTAATAATTAATAATTAATAATTATAATGAATAATTATAATTAGTAATTATAATGAATAATTATAATTAGTAATTATAATAAATAATTAGAGTTAATAATTATAATGAATAATGATAATTTATAATTATATTACTAATTAACTAATTAACTATTATATAATTAATAATTATATTACCAATTAACTAATTAATTATCATATAATAATTTTTAATAATTACTAATTATTAAGTATAATGAATAAATATAATTTATAATTATATCTATAATTAAATAATTAATAATTATATACTGAATAATTATATTACTAATTAATTGGTTAATTATTATATAATTAATTAATAATAATTACTAATTAACTAATTAATTATTATATAATTAATTTTAAATAATATTAACTTATTAATTTATTAATTTATTAATTTATTAATTTATTAATTTATTAATTTATTATATGTTTAATCTATGTTTTAACTTTAAATTATATCAGTATTATAGTTTATATTTTATAGTATTTGAAATTCACATACTTGAATCATTTTTAAGTTTCAAGTAGGTGGTTTTGAAATCTTATAAATTATTTTTCATGAACATTTTTTATGAAATTATTTTTGTTTTCAACTATTTTTTATATGTTTAATCCATGTTTTATGTTTCATTTATATCAGTCTTATAGTTTATATTTTATAGGCTTTCAATGTCACGTGCTTGAAAAAATTTTATGTTACATGTAGGTGTCTTTGGAAACCAATAAATTATTTTTCATCAGCATTTTTTACGAGATTATTTTTATTTTCAACAATTTTTTATATGTTTAATCCATGTATTAAGTTTCATTTATATTGGTCTGGTAGTTTATATTTTATAGGCTTCTAAATTCATGTACTTGAAACATTTTAAGTTTCAAGTATGTGGTTTTGAAAGCTTATAAATTATTTTTTATCATCATTTTTTATGAAATTATTTTTGTTTTCAACTATTTTTTATATGTTTAATCCATTTTTTTAATTTTCATTTATATTGGTCGTATATTTTATATTTTATAGTCTTTCAAAGTCACGTACTTGAAACAGAATCCCACATTGGAAATGCAGAATGTTCTACACAGGAAATGGAGAACCAGAATCCCACATCGGAAATGCAGAATGATTTCCAGAGTAAGCTCTCTTATAAAAGGGAGCCCTGAGTGAGAGCTTCTGTCAGAATCCAGACTGCTGTAATGGCAGTACTACTGTATTTTAAATATACATATATATATATAAACAAAACAAAAAAAAAATTAAAATTTAAAAAAAAAATTAAAACAAAAAATAAAACAAAAAAATAGTTTTTTTTTTGTTTTAGTAGAAAGGAGGCAATGGTTTTTCCGCCTTTCCACTAAACCCGAAATATGGCATCGTCGATGGTGCCTTTGCGCAAAAACACAAAGGCGGCATCGGCGATGCCGCCTTTATAGCATATTTAAAAAAAAATAACCTAAATTTTTTTCTAGAAATATTTTTTTTTAAACGCATTTAATAAAAAACCAGCTCACTACGGAAATGGTGTAACATATCATAATAATGATTTTTTTTTTAAGTTTATGAATAGGTTTTTGGATAAAAAAAATTGTAATAAAGGTGGGAAGCTAAACTAGGTTAGTTAAGAAAATAAGGGTCAGTTTTATTTGTCAGCAAATGGCCAAAGAATAAATTATTAAAAAAATGGTAGTTGTGTGTGAAAGGGGACACTACTATTTATCTTCCCCTACAATCTCTGAGTTCATCCTACTCCACCTCGTCAGGACATCATGATCCACTAAGACCATCCCTTCTCCCTACTCTTAGCCCATTTCCACGACTTGAACCTCCCATCTGGCAACCACCCACGAAACTCCCCCCTGTGCATGCTACTCGATAGCCACCCCTCTGAACTTGTCCCTCCACCGACATATCCCATTGGAACCACCTTTGTCAGTGATACACCTAGATGGAAACATGACCCACAACATCACCCTGGATGATGCTCGGTCCATGGGCTCCTCTGGTCGGACCCGTTGGCCAAAGTAGCCCCACATCACTCTTCCCACACCACCATCTAAACCAGAAGACTCATCTATAGACCACCACTCACACAAGATCTGAGATCTATGACACTTCCCACTTTTAACCACTTACCTTCTCCGGCCTCCCCAGCACCACGATCAAACCCTTCGACTAGATCTCCACCACCCACCGAGATCCCAGCCTGCGTTACCAACTAGATCATTCTAGACCACTTCCCTGAGAAAGGAATCCTCACCTCCCTTATCTATCCTAGAACAAGTCTTAACATTTCCCCATAGATCTAGAGCCTCCAACCAGTGGCATACTTCCTCTTCCAGATCTGGTTTCAGAGCCACAATCAGACCCCCACCACTGAGCGCCTCCCCAGACAGCCCCACAGGATCGCTAGCAGTTAGGTACCCTGCTTATTTATGTGACACTAGCCCAAGAATATAGACCCCAAATAGGATGGGTGAGTTCTTCTTGGCTCAAAATAGGTCTAGAGGGGTCCATCCTGATCCAAGAATGGTCAGGATGAGTTCTTTCTAACCCATCCGTCCTATTCCAGGGTGTGGGGAGACATAAAAATAAATAAGTAAATCAATATATATTTATTTATAAATGATATATATTTCTATATAAGTAATATTTGAAATATATATATATATATATATATATAAATTAAAAAATAATTAATTTAATAATTAATATTTCAAAATAAGTTAAATTTTAAAATAAAATTAAATTAATTGATGGTACCAAATGGATAAAATTTCTGAATTAAAAATTACAGTGAATTTTTAATTCAATAAAATTTTCCTCAAAAATAATTTATTACAGATTTAGTTTTTTTATTTAATTATTTTTATATGCAATTTTAATGCATATTGACTGATCATGGGCCATAGACTGATCAATGCATGTCTGGTGTTTTTTTATTTAATTATTTCAATTCTTTTTTATTATAATTCGTTTAGTAAATAGCGATTTGTGAATCATCTTTGCATCATTATATTTATAAGGGTTTTCACACCCAGGAAAAAAATATATTTTTATTCTATATTCCTAGGACCCTGTCATCTATGTGAGAGTATTGTTGTATAATGGCAAGGATGTGCAGTGACGTACTTAGTGATGAGATTTGGCGACACACTAGACAGGAGATTGAAATGTTGAATGGGTGAGCGCCACAACTTGAGTTTCAAGTGACATGATTCAATGAGTTATCCCTAGTGTGTAGGTTGATCCATTATTCACTCAATGGATCAAACATTTGTATCAAATCATTATCACATCATATTATTTTATTTTTGAATGATTTAATATTTTATGTATTTTTAGTTTTATAACTGATCACATAAAATAATAAGCAAGCATGCAAAGATAAAATTTACATGTGACTTGATGAATATTTTCTATTTATTGCATGATCAGTTGTGAGTGAAATCACATAGTATGTGCTTATGAGATATAAAATGATTTAATTTCATCATGTAATAATAAAACCCTCAAAGTAATATTAAGTTTCAAATGCCTTCTGTCATTTTAATTTGAACACAACTAGGTGTTCAGGGTTCTCAGTCAGCTATAGTTGAGGGTTTCTCCTACTAATAGGGAGTTCTTATAATAATGATGGGTTGACTTAACTGAAGTTGGAAGAAATGTAGTATTCATATATAGCTTTCTGAAAATTTTGAGGTAAGCATTGAGTAAATTATATTTATAATTTTAAAATTTGTGACTTCACTCAACAGATCTATGAGCCATGAGTTAATGTGGTTGGTCTGTCGAACATCTACCTTGAACTCTATCAGTAGTGGTATATCCATAGTTTTTTGACAATTTGGGGAAGTTAAATGACCCTTTCCACTAAAATACTAAAGCGAAAAATTATTCTGATTCAAGTATAGAGGGTTTCTAGTGTTCAATAAAATAGTGAGAGGCCTTTAATGATTTAATTAATCAATCACTAATGTAAAAATTGATAATCAAGATAAAAGTACTAATCTACTAGATTTTATTTTTTTGGAAAATGGAAATAAATACCACAAGACATATATTTGATATTTATTGGAAAAATTCAATGTCCAATTCGGCATGAGATTCCAAGTGTAGTACAGTCACTTGCACAAAACACTATGATATTAGAAATTTAAGGTGATGGTGTCCCCAATACCTATTAATCCACCTCATGTATTGAGGGTGTAAAAGTGCTTATAAGAGACTCATGAATTATACATATGATGGTTATTTCATAATGTTATCATCAAAATTCAATGTGAGTTATAGAAACTAAATTAGACCATGTATGATATTACATGTTGTCTCATCTCTGAGAAGATTATGAGGAGAAAGTGAAGCAAGATATGAATTGGTTATAATTACAATAGTTACATGAAAACATGAAAGGAGGATAATGATCTTTCAAGACATACTATTCTTATATATTTTTCACCCAATTACTCCAATTTTATTTAAAATTAAAAATTGAACAATATGGAGAAAACCCTTCAATACCATCTAGGTAATGTTTTTCCAAGCAAAAAAAAATTATAGAAATATATTCTATACTTATTATGGTGAATAAGTTGAAAGAAATGGAAAAAAGGATAATGGAAAGAGTGATACTAAAATAACATTCACAATATCCTTCAATGAAGGATGTATTAATCAAAAGGCTATTTTCATCGCATGAAATAAACCTTTGAATGTTTAAATGTAATGAACCGAATCAAAGAAGAAAGTAATCACTTATACTTAAAATATATTCATCAATTACATGTTATTTTTCTATTATACTTGGGTATTAAATACAATATTCCAATCATATATCTATATTTAAATATAATAAACAAGTATATAAATGTTACGATAAGTATAGTGTATTCTATATGTGGCTGAGAAAGGATGGTTCCTAAGTCAGCAGTGAGAAGCACACAACTTATAATTTCCAAGTTTAATGATTTTGGTAGAACTGTTATTGATTATTACCATAAAAATTATCCCACGTGTCCTTTATACATAAGGAGAAATTATTCCATGTTTATGAATTATTTTTTTGTGGTGTTTCATACTCAACCAATAATTTAGTGATAATTGAATCATAGGAAACACCTGATGAATATAAAATGTAATAATTATTTACCCAGTTGTGGAAATATAATTCTTTGTCAAGTAAAACTAATATTGGATGTAAAGGATATACCCAATATAGTATTTAGACTCAGTAGATCTAAAAACCTTAGTTATTATTGATGTATATACTTATTTAGTTTGGACAAAGAAAAATTTAGAAAAAAAGGTAAGCCACAAAGATATCATAATTAGTTTGGAAAGATAGAACAAAATATTCCAAGGGTTAACTAGTGGTAAGTATACTTCAGAATATTTCTTTAAGTGTTTAAGGAACGTGAATGTGAAGTATGGTATATTCATGGCCAAAAGATATGAGATGCTTCAGGCTGGTCTTCCAAAGAATATCTTGGCCAAGAATTCATCTATCAATATAATGTAGCATGGAGTAATTTTTAAACACAATTACCTTATCCACATTAGGCATATGATGCTAATAAAGAGGATCGAGGATAATTATTACATGTTAACATTGATAAAAAATGTATTGTGGAGTAATTCCTAAACACACATTTTCTTATACAAATTTGAAAAATTATGTTAGTAAAAATAGTATAAATGTTGAGATTAATAATCATTGTAGAAGCTTCCATTATATTTCGAGACATTCTTTTAAAATAGATACATTGTTTTATAACCATATGAAAGATGGATATCATTTTATTTTTAGTATGATGGAATTACATTATATTATAAAAACATGTGTTTATATGAAAAGAGTTTGTTAGGATATAAACAAACTTACATCAAGAAAAACACAATGTGCATCTATAGTAATCATCCAAAAAGTTTCTTAGGATATTATAGAAATCCCTATGATAGAAAAGATATAGTCAAGTTGTAGACTATATTTCTATAACAAGGGTGTACATATCTATTAGAGATAGTGGGAACAAGATTTAATTGGGTTTAGTCAATGATAAAAATGCAAAAGAAGTTGTAATAAGAACAATATCCACAAGATCATGTGGAAAGAGATTGTTCCAGAGTCACATACTGGATATGAAGGATAAAACCATGGTGATGGTTTTAATTTCACTATGGTCGGTGATACTTTATTCATTGAGAATAATTAATCCTAAAATTAATAATTATATAGAAATTATCTAAGATTAAAAAGATCAATTAAAATTCAATAATGGATTCTATGTATCAAAGTATAGAGGGATTATTATTTTTTTATGGTGGGTATTCAAGTGAGACGATACATGGGTGGTACAAGCATCGTACCAAAAAGGATCAATTGGTAATACTAATTCATTATTCCTAAATCCATTATAATTTTACTTTTCATTGCTATTTTATAGGATCATTAAATTGTGCATTGGATTTCAAGGCCACCAGTCACCAAAGGAATATATACGATGAAACCAAAAAGGGATGGCGACACCATGGAATGTCAATAAGGGGTAAAAGTTACTTAAATACAATTTAGGATTGAAGTAAGCAACAATATCATAAAACATTTATTTAGAATAAATATTTTCCATGTTTTTACCAGAGGTTAGTGGATCATAATTTTTTCAAGTAAAATAATTTTGGTAACATATAGAAAAAAACTATTTGTATTAAAGTTAGTTAAGACTAGGATAAAAGTAATTCTCTAGTGATTGACTTTAAGTAGAAACCTAAGTCCTAAGAAACAGGATATATTTAGGTAGATATAATGGTTTCTTAGACCTATACAATCATACATATACCGATAAGGCATTGAAAAGTATAGGTTGGTACAATTTGAGAGATAATTGTTGGCGATTTCAGACTAAGGGAATGAGCGATACAAGACCATACAAGCTAGTGGTAACAATGAATACAAATACTGAGTACAGTGTGGATTTTGATGCAGCTAAAGAATCAGTGTATAATACAAAACAATTTGTTCCAATTCTTGTAAGTTCACCTAGTAAGTAAAGTTTTATCATGATGATAATAATTTTACTATTAATATCCAAGATGTAAATTTTTCATAGTGTACAAAAGGAATACACTTGGGGTTTATATATCTTGATTAATTTCACTCAAGGAGGTGAGGTCAGCCATAGTAGAATAACCATGTAGTGGAGACATGGAAAACCCAGTAACTAAAGTCGTGACTCAGTAGAAACATGATCTTAGTCATGTGAGAGCTAACAAGGATGGTTATAAAGTTGGCTCTAGTGCAAGTGGGAGTGTATTAAAAGTGGGTGCCCTAGACCAAAATTTATTAGTACTTTTGATTACCATATCATGGATAGATTGAGTTATACATGATGTTTACTTACCATTATAGTGTATAAATTTATTCTTCCACTATTTAATGGTAATGTCCATAGATTAATTATTGCATCAAAAGGTTATAGAAGATCCCAATCTATAATGAGAACCTCGAGATACTAGGAAATTAATATTAAATATATGTCCCATAGTCTAGATAAATCATACTGATTGGACATAGTAGATGTATGGATAACAAGTGTTGGGGTCTCATAAGCATTGAGACTTCTTCTCATGAAGTTCACACTTGGTGATCTCTGGTAGGTGAGATCATGAGGACAAACCCACAAATAGGAACACCACATGTTTTGGGTTCTATTGGATGTTATTATCTACAAACATGTGTATTGGTCACCTGACTTGAGATCATTATCAATGTATGCCATTTGATCACGTACATTGATGTAAAGAAAAAACCATGATAATGAAATCATGGTGAGGTATCCTATATTGGTTGCATCACTAGTGGTATGACCTTGGTTGAATAGTCAAGATAGAATTTGTCACTTCTTTATTGAGAAAGTTATATCTTGGGCTAGGTTGATCGTGATGGTAGTACATTCATATATCCATGGCCATCATAGTTGAGGGTAAATCCTTCCAGTTAGATCAAAAAATAATAAAGTAAGAAAGGATGATGACACAAGTGTGTATCCTTCTTTATGAAATATCTAAGATTATATTATAGTGTGTGTTCATAGGTTGGTTGTTATTGTTGTGACTACTCTTTATCTATTTAGGGACCATGATGGATTTCTAGATTCTACTATTGGTCTATTAACAATATTCACTACTATTGTGATAAGGGCCAAGAGGGTCACACACCATATCATATTCAAGAATCTATCCTATTTTGGTGAATTGGTATAGAGGATATGCTGGGCCCCACCACTAGGGTCCAGGATTTTTCCAAGGATGTATGATCGCCAATAAATAAATAAATTCATATTATTTGAGTTAAGAATAATTAGCATTGAATTTATTTATTAAATGTATTTAGAAGTATTTAAGTAAATACATGGAAAATATTATACGAACAAATATTATTTTAATATTTAAGGTTCATTTAATATTAGCAGGAATTTTTATTTAAGTTAAATGACTCAATCTTATCACATAATATATTTAAATATATATTATAAGTATGTGATAAAATATAAATTATATTTTTTACATAATTTAGTTCATCATAATTATTATTTATTACTTATTTAGTGGATGTTAAACATATAGGGGATGGAGAAACCTTTATGAGTATTTGAGCATCTACTATTTATAAGAGGAGAGAGGCTCTCTCAAGTAACTATTCATAGAGATATATTGAGATCTTCTCTCTCCTATCCCTCTTTATAGAGAGAGAAACTCTCGATCTAGGTGATCGGATCGAGTTCTCCCTTATGCATTAAAAGAACATCAATGCAGTTATCATCAGTGAATTGAAGGCATTATCGGATTTCTATACTAGCACTAGGAATTCAATTATCGATGCTCCCAAAAATTTATTAAGAATGTGTGGATAATCTAGATAAATTTGATTTCATATTCTTTGAGTAGTGATCACCAGTGAAGAATTGATGACTAACGCATGGATTCAGATCTAAATATGTATTTTTGTTTTTATTTTTTGCTTAAAAAATTTCATGTGTGATCCTTGGGCTTAAACTAGGGTATCTCTTAACTGGAGATGACTTTGTAAAGTCAATTTATGGGGGTAAATTTTAAATTATCATCCCACCAACTTCTTTTGTGTTCCATGATACCTTCATTTTGTGTCACACATAAGCATGTACATGTTATAATGGGTGCACCTAGATAGTGCTGAAATGAATTGTTTGATGTATTTATCTCATGAGACAGTATTTATAAGATTAAGGAGTAAACATAATTCACAATGGGACTCTATCCCAAACTTGTGCCTAAAAAACATGTGAGAGCTTCTTAGGTACCCATGTGTAGTGGAGGCCCAAGATTGGTGTGAGTACAACTCATTAGGTCTCCATCAACTGTTTCTAAAGAAAATACCATTTATGGAAATAGTGTATGCTAGTAAACAATGAAATAAATAGTATTACAGAGGAGCAGATACATAATATGAATAAAATTATGGGGATTTTTATTTATCATATAACACATAAATAAAGAATACATAAATCTAATGTACCTATCTTATGTACCCATGATATCTGTTCCCAGAGATTCATTTTGATATCTCAAACCATGAATGTGGGGAATTTTTCCAACATCCCAAACCATATAGAATATTATTGGTTCTTATAGTTTCAATACGGCACCTAAACCATGGATGAGTAACGTCATGTTCGGTACCCTAAACTATATAAAATACTACTTGTTACTAGATCTTAAGTATGGAACACAATACATTGATATGGAAAACTATGTTCATAACATTGGAGTCAGTGGAATCATTTCATCCTAAAAAAATATGATGCATCAGGGTGATTGGAGCATCATCCTAGCCTTCCCAAGGGAGAGGAGCATCAATATAATTTCCCAAATAACCATATATAATATCAGTGGTTCCTAGAGTATAAGTCTGGCACCTAAAACATGGATAAGGAACACCATTTCCAACATCTAAAACCATTGTGTTGTAAATAAATTACATTATTCAAGATTCAACATAATTAACCTTTTTATCATATTAACATCAATGTTTAACCACCATTCATTTATCAATATTAAATACAATTTATCATTTCATCATTTAACAAGGTCCCAATGATCTTTAAAACTAAAACATGCATCAACAAGGCCCAACCCCTTTCACATTCCATAGAAATACTAAAACCAAACATCATTGTCAAACTTTTGGAATCCATCCATAATAACATGGGTCTTCCTATTGAGAAACCAAACAAGGTACAAGATCTTAATTTTCCATCAAAACCATTAAAAGGTCCTTAAAAAAATCACCAAAGAGGTGAACATGCACCCATTTCAAATAAAAATTTGAATATCACCTTAAAACTCCCTAAAACAACCTTGAGGTCTGCACCTCATTTAAAAACATAATCCACATTAAAACATAATTTATGCTCATTAAAATCACTAACAGATCAATGTCCAAGCACACCATTTAATCCATTTAAAAATCCTCTTTCTCCTATCACAAAATATTAGAAAATAATACATATTAATTCAATATATTAACATGTCATAAAAACTTCTTACCATATTATTCCAATTTTCTCTTTAAACAAGACAACATGCGAATTTTCAATTAAGACCCATTTAATCCTATAAAATATCTATATCATGATTTTCATTTTCATTAAACTACTTTCAAGGGTTTTTCATGCCCATGGGTAGCCATAGGTCTGGTTTCAAATCACTAACAAAGCTCACAGGGTTCATGAAGGGTCAATCACATCAAATTAATTCCCAATTTACTTTTCTTAGTTAAAGATAAAAAATGTAGAAATGAAATGCATTATCACAACCACATACACATATAAAAAACTATCAAGGCTATAGGTAAAGTTCTTAGACCACCTACCTCATTAGATAAGATTTCCAAAATAATTCCAAATCATGAAGGCCTTGCCAAGGCTAGTCCAATTCTCATCCAAACTCATTGACATCCAAAAAATCTCATCTTAACCACCAAATATCTAAAATCACATCAAGAATCAACAATTAATTAATTTTCATAATTATAATTAATTAATTAATTAAAACCCAACTTGGTATAATTTGGGAAAACTCTTCTAGTGTTCACCTCTCATCAAAATTCTAAAAAACTGCCAAGGTAGGTCCACAAGAGGATCCCAAAACCATTCCCAAAAAAGGCCCTAAGAGGTGATACAATTACAAAAATTAATAAAATTAATTAATTTTGTAAAACCTAATAAAATAAATGGTGAACACATACCTTAATTAAATGCCACACAATGATGTGTGTAAGTCATCTTAGGATCTCCTCTACCCAACTCAACAAAAACACCAATCATCCTTGGTTGATTCCACCATGATCCAATGGAATTAGAATCAAATCCCTAAACCCACACATCTAAAATTAGAAGGAACCAAGGAAATGTAGAAATGTAAGATGAAGTAAAATATGACTTTAAACACCAAAGAAACTCCATGAACACACCCACAAATCGAAGGAGGGAAGAGGAGGAAGGGGTTGGGAACCCCCTAGTTCATGCACACCAAATGGGGGGGAGGGTCGAGTGTGTAACGACCCAAACTATTATGAAAAAAAATTACCTTTGTTTAATTAAATATCTTATGGATATAGAAAACACATGAAATAATTTTGTTTTATTATATCCAATTAAATTTAAATGACTGTTAAGTATCCTTACTATTGATAATATAGTAGTTGAACAGTGATCACATGACTAGTATAAATATAGGGTTTTAAAAAATCCTTTTGACACAGAAAAAGGAAGTGATGGCCTCAACTAATAGAATGATACCCTATGAATCCCATTTATTAGAGATTTTTAGGGAGATAGAGTTTCTGAGATTTTCCCTAGACCAATCCCAAGCTGGGATCCAGCAACTTAAGCATGAGCGAAACCATTTACTGGAGAAGTTCAAGATCATCAAGATCACAACCAAAAACATGTTCACCAAATTTACCCATGAAATACCCACCATTTAAAACCTTACTCTTAAGATTATGTGCATTGTTTTTTATAGAATATTGAACATTCTATCATTATATTAGTTTTTCTTTTAAATTGTTTTTAAAGAACAAATAGTTTTTTTGTTAATATTAAAATTCAATTACGAAGTTTATTTTAAAGAATTAATGGATTTTTGAATTAAATAATATTTTTAATATTATTATTAAATTAATTTTAATAAATATAAATTATTGTATAATTTTTATGAAGTCAAATGTAATTTTTATTAAGGTTTGAAAACTATTTTTGTCAAAACCCGTCAATTTTCAATAAATGTCATTTTTTATTTTAAAAGTGAAAATTAATATATTAAGAAAGTTATTTAGATAAAATGAATATTATTTTTTGAATCGGGATGTTGAAATTATCTAATGGTGAATTTTTCATAATTTTCTGAGACAATTGAATTTTTGGGTAAAAATTAAATATCGTATAAATATATAATGTATTTTATGGCATCATAATGACCCAATAGTGATCTACTAAAATATTATAAAATGTATATTAGGACAAATATATTTTTTACTTTAAAATAATTTAATTTCAAGTTTATTTGATTTATTTTATAAAGTCTTAGTGTATCCTCCAAGACATAAAATATTTTAAGATTTTAAATTTATTTCCTTGAAATTGTGACTCACCTCCACATAAGAAAGGTAAATATTGTAATATCTTCAGCCATTATCCTTATAAAATAATTTATACCACTTACCTTTTCCAGAAACCATGGGGAAAAACCATGGGATGATTTTTGTTTTTAAATATTTTAATGTGTAGTATCCAAAACCAAAATAATAAAGTATTTCCCCACCTTTCCTATATAAACCCACCCAAGAACACATTTCTCTTCACTCATTATCTCTGAAGTGTGACCACCCTATTCCCCTATACTTCCTAGAGTCCTACCAAGGTGACCCCAATCTCTCATGAAGCCTCCCCCAAGCCTTTGGGATCACACATCCAAGAAAGGAATCCTCACTTTCTTCTCCACCTTTCAAATTCAAGCATCTTATTTGAAAGTAATTCTTGTAATTTCAAATAGTTATAATTTCATTCAATTATAATCATTGAATTACTATCCATTTGATTTTTTTTAATTAGGGATCATTTAACCTCTCCCATTTGGACCCATACCTAAGCCGTTACTATGCCAAAATTTCATAAGGGATTTCTCTCTTCTCATTTCCATTAAAGAATTTCTTTTATATTATGCATCTAAATTCCATTTCACATGTTGGGATATTATGTTCTATTATCCTCTTATTTTTCATCCTATATATAAATTATGATATACCCATTTTTCTCTCATCAACCCAATTTATGAATTTCCATATGACGTTACGCTACCAAAATTGCACTGTGATTTTCCATGTCAAAATCATCATTTAGTGAATACCATAACCATTCCTCTATCAAGGGTATTCACCTATATTCACATATAATTAACAAATTGTGACTTAAATTTATGAATTCCACATTCCTTGATCATCTAATAAATTATTATGTTTAATGAATCCATGTTATATGATTTATGTGGCCCACTTAAACATGAGATTGAAATGTTTATGAAGGGTATGCCCTGATAGAAATCCAATGCATTGGGTAATGTTTAGTATCATGATATGTTATTTTAGGATAGGGGTTTACCTGATTCCATTATATTAATTTTTTTCCCTCATTTGGGATATGGTCTTACCTGATTCCTTTATGTTAATGATATAGTGTTTTAAGTTGTTTCCACATTTCCATGTTATGAATATCATGTTATATCATGCCTTTATGTTCATGTTTCTTTTTCACTCCATTTATATTCCTATTGACTAACATGTATTGTATTCCTCATGTTATTCCATTTTTATTCCCTTACTGGGCTTTATAGATCACCCTTTTCTTATGTATGTCCTCAATTTATCCCATGCAATGCTAAGTACGAAAGGAATATTCTGTTCATGTAAAATAATTTTGCAATAAAGATGTGTATTTCATGTTTTAAGTTGTTATTTAATGTTACTAAGCACCAAAGACACTATACCTCTAAATATTCTAAGTTTTATTAAGTTCAAGTTTATGTAATAAATCATGTTTAAATATGAAATAAAGATCATGGTTGTTATAGTTGGTATCAGAGTATATGTGTAGTTATTTTTTGGATTAGGATTAGAAAACTATAGTGGAAGCCTTAGGGATAAGACAATGAATAATAAAATAATCCCTAAATTTTTGTGAGTATATAGTAAGTGTATTATCAAGAAAATACATCCCTTTATGGATACAAATAAGTATAGGTGGCTCTTGAATATATGTATCTAAGGGTAAAACCCAAAAACACCACTTTGAATTAGAATCGAATAGAAACTGGTTCATAACAACGGGCCTTGCTGCACCTTTGGTTCAACACTCTAAGGGGATATTCTTTTGTAAATTTATAATATTATTATGAACCATTATTAAGGGAACAAAAAATAACCCATAATAATATACGTTATAAATTAGATCATGGATAACTTGGATCGAAGCCTATAAATTCATAAGTTAAGGAGATAAATGTAATTTATAAGTTATCCCTTTAATTTCATTGGATTCCATTTATGTGTTTAAAATTTTAAAATACTCATATATAATTATATATTGGATAAAGTAGAACAAAAATAAAAAAGTTAAAGGTAGGGTTATCATCCAGTGTTCTATATATTCTTTTATATCCCAAAAGTGTAGTAGAATAATCCAAAGACCACCACAAAGCATGGAAGTAGAGATGTCAGTGAAAATGGGAAATGGGGAAATTATAGAATCCCATGAATATGAATCCTCCACTGTTATAATTTTTTATTTTAACTTCCCAAATAACCTCATAATACTTCCCTTGGTGTAATTTGATGCAATTCTTGGCATGGATTGTCTTTCCCTATATAGATCCAACATAAGTTGTCGCGAGAGGGAAATCACTCTTCATATGGTGAATTGACCCCCAATTCTATACAAGTGAAAGGAGGAGGATGAATCTTATTTATCACCAACATCTCAACCATGTATATTACTGAAATATGAGCACATATATCTTTCTTAGATAATCGAGTCTAAGGAAGGAAAAATCCTCAAAGACATGCCTATTATGAGGGAATTCGCCAATGTTTTTCCTGAGGAATTTCCTGGTATTCCTCCTAGAAGAGACATTGAATTATTGATTGATCTTATACCTAGGTAATTACTAATATCCAAGACTCCATATAGAATAGTTTTTGGGGATCTTGAGAAGCTAAATAAATAACTATAGGGGAATCTGGATAAAGGGTTTATATGCCCGGGTACTTCACCATGGGGTGCACCAGTCCTCCTTGTCAAGAAGAAGGATGGGTAAATGTGTCTTTGCATTGATTATCACGATCTCAACAAAATCATGATAATGAACAAGTATCATTTTCCATGAATTGATGAATTGTTCAATCAGCCACATGGATAAAAATACTTCTCCAAGGTAGATATGCAATTAGGATATTGCCAAGTAAGGGTGAAGAAGGAGGTTATCCCCAAGGATGCTTTCTGTACAAGGTACAGGCACTATGAATTTATATTAATGCCTTTTTGACTCAATAATTCTCTAGTAATCTTCATGGAATTGATGAATAGAGTCTCTATATATTACCTTGAAAAATTTATGGTAGTATTTATAGACGATATTCTAATATAATCTAAAACCAAGGAGAAGCATGAGGAGAATCTTAGAACTATACTAGAAACCTTATGAAAGGAGAATATTTATGATAAGTATAGAAAGTGTGATCTCTAGTTTAAGGAATTCACGTTCTTGGGACATATCATCACAAGCAATGGGATATCTTTGGATCCTTCTAAAACAAAAGAAATCGAGGGATGGTTGAGGTTGAAATATGTGACAGATATTTGTAGCTTCCTAGGGTTAGCTGGATATTATCACTGATTTGTGATAAATTTCTCACGATTGTCAAAATCTCTTACCAAGATAACTCGAAAGGGAGTCAAGTTTTCTTGGAATGATGAATGCGAATAAAGCCACATGGAGTTCTAGAAGAGTCTTATCACTTCCCCTATGCTCACACTACCCACAAGTGGGGATATTTTTGTAATCTTTAGCAAAACTTCGAAGAAGGTCATGAGATGTGTGATGATGTGGAATGATAAAGTCATTACCTATGCTTTAAGGAAGCTGAAAATTAATAAGAAAAACTATCCCACACATGATCTAGATTTTGAAATGGTGATCTTTGCATTTATAATCTGGTGGCACTATCTCTTTGGGGAGAAGTGTGAAATATATACAGATCAAAAAAAGTATCAAATATATATTCACACAGAAAGAGATGAATATACACCAACAAAGATGGTTAGCTCTCATCAAGTATTATGGTTGCTTAATCCATTACCACCCTAGGAAAGGGAACAAGGTGGAGGATGCTCTAAGTAGAAAGGACCCAACAATTATATCATTAATTAGAATTTAAAAGGATCCAATCTTATTATATTTGATGAATATAGACATGGGAATCATAAATAAGGGAACATCATAAATTATTTCAAAAATGATTTCTCTGCTGTATCTTTTAGAAAGGTTAAAGGATGCTCAAAAAGATGATGTGGGAATTCAAAAGAAAGTGGAAACGATCAAAAAAAGTAAATCCTTGGAGTTAAATGTTAATGGAGAAAGATTTGTGATATTTGGGTCAAGACTATGTGTTCCATCAAATCTAGAGTTAAAGAAAGGAATTTTTGATGAGGCACATAGTTCAAATTTCTCCATTTACTTAGGAAACATAAAGATGTATTAAGATATATGGGAGCACTATTGGTTGGATAACATGAAGAAGGAGATTACTAAATATACATCAAAGTTCCTGGTATGTCATCTAGAGAAGTGTGGATGGAATAAGTATAAGGGGATGATGCAACCATTACCCATACTGACATGGAAATGAGAAAACATCACCATTGACTTTGTCATCGGACTTCCGAAGACATCCAAAAGAAAAAATGATGTATGGGTTATTTTGTATCATCATAAAAATACTTCACACTTCATTTCAATTCGAAAGGATTTCTCACTAGATCAACTGGCACAGATATACATTAGATAAGTGGTAAGGCTGCATAGAGTACGACTATCAATTATGTCTGATCAAGATCCAATATTCACCTCTAATTTCTCAAAGAGTATCTAATATGATCTAAACATTTAGTTTAACATCAACATATCCTATCACCCTTAAACTAATTGCAGATCTAAGTAGACTTTCCAGAAATTTTAGAATATGTTGAAAACTTGCTCAATGGACTTCAAAGGTAGATGATACCAATATCTTACATTGGCAGAGTTCTCTTATAACAACAGTTTCCACTCAATCATCCAAATGGATCCTTATGATGCCCTTTATGGTAAGAGGTTCAGTACACCAACATGTTTGGATGAAGTTGGGGAACAAAAACTTCTAGGTCTGGAAATGGTCGAAGAAATGGTGGAGAAGGTTAAGACCATCTAGTAGTACATCAAAGCTGCACAGAGTCGACAAAATATCTTTGATGACAATCATCGACAAGACCTAGAGTTTGATGTTGGAGACATTCTATTTCTATGCATATCTCTATGGAATAGAGTTATGAGATTTTGGAATAAGTTAAAGCTTAGTCCAAGGTACATCGATCCTTTTGAGATCCTTGATTGCATCGAGTTAGTGTCCCATTGACTAACACTCACACTGAACCTCTCTCAAGTACTTGATGTATTCCATGTATCACTCTTAAGTAATTACAAACCAAACCCATCATATGTACTCAATCTAGAGGCAGTACCATTAGATAATGACCTTTCTTATGGTGAGAAACTAGTGAAGATCTTAGATCATAGAGAAAAAGTTCTATGAAATAAGATGATGCCCCTTGTCAAGGTGTTGTGGAGAAACCACAAGTTTGAAGAAGAAATGTAGGAACTAGAGTAAGTGATGAGGCAGAGTTACCCTCATCTATTTTAGTGTTGGAAAAGGAAATTTTGAGGGTGAAATTTCTTAAGGGGGAAGGTTGTATTGACCCAAACTATTATGAATAAAATTCCCTTTATTTTAATTAGATGTATTATGTATATAGAATACACATGAAATACTTTTGTTTTATTATATCTAATTAGATTTAAAAGACTATTAAGTATCCATACCGTTGATAATATAGTTGTTGAACAGTGATCACATGACTAGTATAAATATAGGGGTTTAATAAATTCTTTTGACATAGACAAAGGAAATGATGGCCTCAACCCATAAAGACATACCCTATAAATCCCATTTATCAGAGCTTATAAGGTACATAGAATTTCTGGGCTTTTCCCTAGACCAATCCCAAGCCAAGATCCAACAACTTAAGTATGAGCGAAACTGTTTGTGAGAGAAGTTCAAGCTCATCAAGATCACAGCCCAAACCATGTTCACCGAACGGCCCCATAAAATCCCCACCATCGCACACCTTACTCTTAGGGAATATGTTGGTGTAATAAATGGATATGTAACAAGACCCTAGCATTATAATTATATATATTATTTTTGTATAGAATAATTAATATACTATTATTCTATTATTGTTACTTTTAAATGATTTTTAAAGAACAGATAGTATTTTTTGGTTTATATTCAAATTCAATTAAGAAATCTATTTTGATGAATTAATGTATTTTTTAATTAAATAATATTTTAATAATATTATTAAATTACTTTTATTAAATATAAATTATTGAATAATTTTTATGAATTCAAATGTAATTTTTATTAATGTTTGAAACCCATTTTTATCAAAACATGTCAATTTTCAATAAATGTAGGGTTTTTTAAAGTGAAAATTCATATATTTAGAAAATTATTTAGATAAAATGAATATTATTTTTATAATTGGGGCAACAAAATTATCCAATGCTTAAATTTTCATAACTTTCTGAGACAATCGAATTTATAGTTAAAAATTAAATACTGTATAAATATATAATGTATTTTAGGACATCATAATGACCCAATAGTGATGTAATAAAATACTATAAAATGTATATTCAGTGTAATATATGTTTTGTATTTAAAATAATGTAATTTTAGGTTTATTTAATCTATTTTATAAATACTTAGTGAATCCTCAAAGACATATAAAATATTTTAATATTTTAAAATCATTTCCTTGAAAGTGTGACTCTCCTCCACATAGGAAAGGGAAATATTTTAATATCTTAGGCCCTTAGCCTTATAAAATAATTTATACCACTACCATTTTCTAAAAACATTGCGAAAAACCATGGTATGGTTTGTGGTTTTTAATATTTTAGTGTGTAGCATCCAAAACCAAAATAATAAAGAATTCCCTCATCTTTCCTATATAAACCAACCCAAGAACTCATTTATCTTCAATCAAGATATTTTAAACCTGACAAAACTATTCCCCCAAACTCCATAGAGTCATCCCATGGTTCCCCCAAGCTCCCATGAATCCTCCCCCAATCCTTTGGTTCACACATCCAAGTAAGGGATCCTCACTTTCCTCTCCTCCTTTCAAATTCAAGCAACTTATTTGAAAATGGTTATTTTAATTTCAAATGGTTATAATGTCATTAATTTATAATAATTACATTACTATCCATTTTATTTTATTTCAATTTGGGATAATTTATCCTCCCTCATTTGGACCCATACCTAATCCGTTACTATGCTAAAATTTCATAAGGGGTTTCTCTCTTCTCACTTCCATTCAAGATACTCTTTTATATTATGCTTCTTAAGTTCCATTTTTATATGTTGTGTTACGATGTTCCATGATCCCAATACTGTCCATTTTATTTATATATTATTATATCTTCCTTGAAATTTCATCAATCCCCCATATGATCCTTTAAGTACACCCGTTACTATGCCAAAATTTCATAACGGATCTCCCTCTCTTGTTTTTCTTCAAGAACCACTTTTATCTCATGCCTTTTAATTTCTATTTTCATGATTTGGGATATTTTATTCCATAACTAATTACTTTCCATTTTATGTATAAGATATTGGATCTTTCTTTTACTACCATTAAGACCCCCTATGATCATTTAAACCCACCTGTTGCTATGTCAAAATTTCGTAAGGGATTTTTATCTTCTCATTTCCATTCAAGAATTTATTTTATATTATGCATCTAAATTCTGTTTCACATGTTGCGATTTTATGTTTCATGATCCCCTTACATTCCATACCATATATAAATGATGATATACCCCTTTCTCTCTCAACAACCCAATTTATTAATTTCCATATGATGTCGTTATGCTGCCAAAATTGCACCATGATTTTTCATACCAAAATCATCGTGTAGTGAATACCATACATGTTCCTCTATCAAGGGTATTAAACTTTATGAACATATACTTATAAAATGGTGACTTATATATATGAATTCCAAATTACTTTATTTTTGGAATAAATTATTATGTTGAATGAATCCATGTTATATGATCTATGTGGCACACTTAATCATGAGATTGAAATGTTTATGAAGGGTGCACCATGATAGAGGTCCAATGAATTGGGTAATGTTTAGTATCATGATACATCATGTTGGGATAGTGGTTTACCTAATTCATTTATAGGACTTTTTTCTATCATGTTGGGACAAGGGTTTACCGGATTTTTTTATGTTAATGATGTAGTGTTTTAAGTTATTACCACATTTCCATGTTATGAATATCATGCTATATCATGCCTTTATGTTCATGTTTATTTTGCAATCAATTTATATTCCTATTGGCTAACATGTATTGTATTCCTCATATTATGATATGTTTATTCCCTTACTGGGCTTTATAGATCACTCTTTTCTTATGTATGTCCTTAGGTTATCCCATGAAATGCTATGTACAAAGGAATGTTCTAGTCATGTAAAAGATGTTTTCAATAAAAAAGTGTATTTCATGTTTTAAGTTGTTATGTAATGTTCCTAAGCCACAAATACACTAGAACTATTGATATTCTGAGTTTTATTAAGTGAAAATTTATGTAATAAATCATGTATAAATATAAAATAAAGAGAAGTTTTGTTATAGAGTAGTTAAAAATATCAAGGGGTATTTTAGTCTTTCCCCCCTTTTTAGTGAAATATGAGAAGTCTCATTATTTTACCTCACAGTTTTTCAAATTGTTCACTAACAATGTGGTTGGAACTATCCAAGCCAACACTCCTACATGTTTTGACCTCATTGTTGGACAAACCATATTCCAACCATGCACACCCCACTGGAAAACTTCTATAACTAGGTGAACGGTTTTTCTAAAACTATGCTCAGGTCATGCACCATGTCTCAGACCCTCCTTTACCTCACACGGTTTCCCCCTTGTCATGCATGGTTTACCCCAAACCATGATTAAATCATAAAACACAACTATTCTCTATTCAAAATAAACTATAAACCTCATGAGCATTAAGATGTCTCATGGTTTCCCCTAAACCATGAAGACCTAACCCTACACCTACGAAAAACATGTTGAAACTTATTAAAACTTAACCTGAAGCATCCATATCTCATCTAAACACCCAGGATAACTACATAGAATCATTCCTCATCTCAAAACATTAAATTTAGGTATTATAACTCGCAAAATATTATTCTTATTCTTGATCCAAAATTTGACTCATCCAGTAAATAAAAATTCAAAAACCTTCTGAAATTTTTGACCCATCCAAACACAAGTTGAACTCCCCACCATAATAATTATCATCATCCAGAAGCCTTGGTGGTCATCCATATAAAATAACTAACCTAAATCGATCAATAGATTTTAACCAACAACCCCATTTATCGTTTGACAACCCGAAACACTATTAAGGCACAACCTCTCACCCAAGGCCCTCAACAACCAAAAAACTAAGAAAACACTCGTTTCCAAAACCAAAACCCCATGATGGAAATTATCTAAGACCATAAAATAGAAACATTTATTACATCATCACTTGATTATTCATCAATCTATGGTGTTCCCCCACCATAATCTTTAGATTAATATAACCAATAACTTCCAAAACTTAATCACTTCTTCCATCATAAAATTCCAAAAAAACCTTGAAATCATTCTCCCAACATGAGCTCAACACAATTCCCAATATATGACACCCTAACATACCTGATAATGAAAATCATAATCAACACTTATCCTAATCATCAAAAACAAATTGTGGCAGATGCATACCAGCCACCTAATCATGAACTAAGAACGAACTGGATTTTACTCAAGAGCCCAGTTTAGAATCTAAATCACACTTGTTTCACATTTAACACAAGTCATTTTATACTTGGTAAAATCATCCTAAAAGTGATTGGCTACCACTATCAGCACATTTCTACCTCACCTTATCATAATTTCTTCATGCATGTAATAATTCCATGATTATTCAAACATGATCACTAGATTCCATACCCAAATACCAATGAGATTCCTCAGACAGGTCCTCTACTACCTCCAAACTGTCATCATGACCTGCCACACAAATTGATGCACCTCTAAGATAGGAATATCAAATTACTTTTCAGAACCACCTTGATCCCAAATCCAATGCTCATATCAATCATCCACCATAACTGATTTCCAATTTTCATTCCCTATATAATTTAATCACATGCCTTAAAGATTCCTCACTAGAATCACGATGCCACCTTGAATGATCCTTGGCTAAAACTACACACCCATGACCCCTCTCACTTAAGAGTCACACCTCCTTTAACAACATGTTACTCACCGCCATAGGAGTGTCATTTGTTTCACCTCCCTCAAGAAACTCCAACTACCCATTCCCAGTATCCAAGCATGGAACCCGTGTTATTCACTGACATCTATCCTATTGTAATGACCTTTCTCACAAATGGATAATGGTGCACTCCCACCATACGACTTCATATACACCACTACATGAGTGCCACCTCCCAATAGATCTTTTATCAAACAAAAAAACACATTTAGATATCTAGGTATGTGGTCATTTCCATTTCATAATACCAAAGACGATGTTAAGATATGGGGAATGACCATCTCTAGACTAATAGTACTTTAATATTTAATTGATTAATACCACCAAAAATCATCCATTTTTGATGTCACCTTTATCTATAGGGACATGTCAAAATCATCCAAAGGTCATGATCCTCCCTTCCCACAAGTATCTCATCACATTCGTATCAGTTCTCAGCCTACTTAGGAATGCCTACTATACTTAAGAACCTTGGGTGTATGCTCTCATAACATTAGATCCAAAAAACAAATGACAGAGTGTGCCACTACCTACTCATGTCTCCAAAATCCCATTAACACTTAACCATTACATATTCTTGTTTAAACCAACCACATAACCTGATTATAACTCTAAAGAGTCACATCCCATGAAAACTCAACTCACAAACATTATCCACTAGCTATAACACTCTTTCATTCCCATTTCACCCAGCACAAATCACCCTTAGTGCTTTAAAAAACCAAAAGAAACTCTCCAAACCAAAACCAGTTTCTCAATCACACAAAACCAAATCTTTATTACAAAAAATTCCTTAAAGACCATTTATGTTCTTACTATATTCCTAAAGATTCATACATTGCTAACTAAGCCAGGCACCTAGCCAATCCTTATATCAAAAACCACAATCACTACCAAACCATAAACACTCCAAGAACTTTACATCTCAAGAAAACAATAAATATTCTTGTACCTCAAGCCAAAAGAAACCCCACCCACATAGTCACTACCCAAATATAACCCAAGAAAATAAAACCACATTCTCTCGATCACCTACTTTTCTCTTATTCTAACTCATAACCATCAAGAATATCTCTCATACACAACCATTACCCAGGATAGGCACCTGAATGAGCCTACCCCTCTATAATACAACCACCAAGATGAATCGCTAGCAAACAATTATTTTTTATCAAAAAAAACATGCATCCAATGTGCCTAAACCAAAAACTAGGTTGCACCCATTATGAACCACTATTAAAAGTCCCAAAACATCCACTAATTCCTCATACACCTAAAGAAACACATAACTTAGTTGAACCCTCTCATAGGTCACCCTCAAAGTTCAAACAATACCAAATCCCAAAACTGGAGTCATTTTAAGAAGGTTACTAGGCTCTCCAACCTATCCCCATGAATCAAGTCTCACAATTAGTCACTAGGACAAGTTACCTAGGTCCACACAAACTCACAGAAGGACACAATTCACAGAGTATAAATCATGCTCATGTCCCAACATCACACAACATCAACATGTCAAAACACTCATATATAGAGTCTCATATATATAAAAATGTCACATGAAAAACCAACCACCCGCAACCTGGTCACCCATCCACTCTGAGAATATTCACATCATACCTCTCTATAGAGGACTAGGTAATAAAACTAACCTCGAACAAAACCACACACAAGGGTCCAACGATCATATACCCACGCCGTACTGACCTACCAAATTCATTACACCAATTGTTCACATGGACCACACCAAAATCCTCAACATTGAACATCTCACCACAGATCCAAAGAACTCACCATCAAAAGGAAATACATTAAATCACACACTATCAAGTCTATAACATGTGGATCTTACATGCTTAACATGATGCATGAGATGCATATTTCCTCTACAAGAAAAGATTCAATACGAAATCACATGCCTCTTTACAATGGTCCAAGAGGCAAAAATCCATCATGAACCACCAAATATAAATAACATGTGTGTCTCCCAAATATAAAATCATAAATAACCATAACATCACAAACTGAGGACACCAATCCCAACCCTAGTAACCTGGAATTACTACTATAATAGGTGTTTGTGATGCACCAGATCAGAAACCACTATAAAATCTGATACATTTCTATATATCAAGTCTAACAAACCCCAAATCGTAAAATAATAGGAAGGTAAACTACTCTGATACCAATTTTCAACATCCAATCATAGGTTCCACTAAACTGGTTCCCCAGGCTAGTTTTCCATATGACCTCAAGGGTGCCTCCTCATATTCCAGATACATCTGACTAGTTACATGGGTTTAAGGTGTAACTATGAAGAAACTATATCCCCATATTAGAGTTCACATCTAGAAGTAATTACCAAACATCATACACATCAGATTAAATGGAAAGAATAAGTACATTGAAATAGAATCATTCTGTAATAAGATTAAATGTATTAATGACCTGAATAACCATGCCATTCATAAAACATTGATCATCCATTAGGATGATTATATATACAAAATAAAAAATTGAAAAATAAATGCATCAGACATTTCTAACTACTCTAGGAAATATCAAATACCCAGACTCCAATACCAAGTTGATCAATCCTACCCAATCATGAAAAACTCAATACAGGACTTATCCCAAACTTGTGCCTACAACAAACATGTGATATATACTCAGGTACCCATGTATAGTGATTTCCTAATCAAACTGTGAGTACAGTTCAGTAGGCCACCACCAACGGTGTCTAAATCAAATATCAGTCATGGAAACATTGTATGTAGGTAAAAAGTGAAATAAATAATAGTAAATATGTGTAGATGAATACTATGAATAAAAGGAGGGGTATTTTTATTTATCATATAAATCATTAAGGATTCCATGGTGCCTATCTCATATACTCATGTGATTTATACCAATAGTGTTAGTATGGCATCTCAAACCGTGAATATAGAGTGTCAGTCCAACATCCCAAAAAATATAAAATACTACTGGTTCCCATACCGTTAGTCTAAAATCTAAATCATGGATGAAGAATTTCATTTCCAGCACCCTAAACCATATAGAATACTATTAGTTCCTAGATCATTAGTCTGGAACCTAATCCATTGATATAGAACTCCAATTCCCTAGCCTTGGAGTCAAGAGCATCAGTCCATCCTCCAAAACTATGATGCATCTGAAAACCTGGAGCATCAGTATGGCCCGCCCAATAGAGAAGAGCATAATTCCAACATCCCAACCAACCATATATAATAACAATGGTTCCTTGAGTGTCAATCAGACACATGAACTATGGATGAGGAATGCCATGTACAACATCCTAATCCATTATGTTATCAATCAATTCCATTATTGAAGGTTCAAAGTACTCAACATTTTTAATATATTAACATTAATGGTGAACCACCATTAATTTATCAATATTCAATACCCTTTATTATTTCATCATTTACCAAGGTCCTAATGACCTTTAAAATCAAAACATACCTCAATATGGCCCAACCCCTTTCACATTTCATAAAAATACTAAAACCAAACATCATTGTAAAAAATTTGGAAGCCACCCTTAAAAACATGGTTCATAATCTCAAGAAACCAAGAAAAGATCCAAGGCCTTCATTTTCTATCAAAACCATTAAAAGAGCTATCAAAGCATTTTCACCAAATGGGTTATTGCACACCCATTTCAAATCAACATTTGAATCTCATTTGAAAACCCACATTAAAATTACCTTGAGGTCAAAACCTAATTTAAAAACATAATCTACTTTAAATTTTTTTTTCCACTCATTAAAAACCATAACCAGATCAATGTCCAAATACACCATTTAAACCATTTAAAAATACTCTTTGGCATATCATAAAATCTTATCTAATAAAATATTTTAGTTCAACCTCTTAACATGACATAAACACTTCTTATCATACTATTCCAAATAGATCTTTTACCAAAGCAACATTCAATTTTTCAATTAAGACCTATTGAGTCCCATAAAATATCTATCTTATGATTTTTAGTTTCATTAAACCATAATCGAGGGTTTATCATACCCCATGGATAGCCCTAGGTCGGGTCTCAAATCACTAACAGACCTGACAAGGCCCGTAAAGGGTCACTCAAATCAAATTAATGCCCAATTTACTTTTCCTGGTTAAAGACACAAAACTCATCAAGGAAGCACATTGGTACAACCAGATACACATATAAAACAATTATCAAGACTATGGGTAAAGCTCATAGACCACCTACCTCATTAATGAAGCTTTCCATAATAATTCTAAATAATTGCATCCTTGTCAAGGCCATTCCAAGTCTCGTTCAAAATCATTGACATCAAAACAAGATTGTCTCAATCACCCAAGATCTAACCTCACACCAAGCATAATTAATTAATTAACTATCAAAATTATAATTAATTAATTAAACCCCAACTCAACATAATGCCAGAAAACTCATTGGGTGTTCACCTCTCATGAAAACTCCACAAACCTGCCAAATGAGGTCCACAACGGGCTCTCAAAACCTTTAACCAATAAATCCCTATGATGAGATACCATTACAATAATTAATTAAATTAATTCATTTGTAAAAACCAAATAAAATTCACTGAAAATAGATACCTTAACAAAATGCAACACAACGACGTGCAGAAGCAATCTAAGGATATCCTCTTCCCAAGCCGACAAAAAGCCCCATAATCCTTGGTAGATTCTACCATGATCCAATAGAATTATAATAAAATCCCTAAACCCACACATTTGAAATTAAAAGGAACCATGGAAAGAGATAAAGGGAAGGAATGGGAAGAGAAATCTCACCTTAAACACTGAAGAACTACCACGAACACACCCCTAAATCGAAGAAGGGAGGAGGAGGAGGAAGGAGGTTTGGAACCCCTAGTTCATGTACAACAAATATAGAAGGAAAATGGTAGAGTGGATAAAAATACATAGGGATATTTTGGTCATTTTTATTTTTTTAATAAAATATTGCCAGCCATATGGTTTGGCCGTACGATTTTCCAAACCATGTACCAATCGTGTGATTGGAACTATCTAAGCCAACACCCCCTCACAATTTGGCCACACATTTGGCCAAACCATGCTCCAACCATGCATGCCCCACTAGAAAACTTATGTAACTAGGAATATGGTTTATTTGAAACCATGCATAGTGTTGGTCGGAGTGGACACTTAAGAGGGGGGTGAATTGAGTTCCAATTAAAATTTCTGTTAAATATAACCTCTATTTAAAATCCCCCAATTTATAAAACAAGTTAAACTATAGTGAATTTATAAATATTGCAAATGTTCAATTAGATTCCTAAAGATTGATTAGTTCTCAGTCAATTTAATTACAGGATTAAACTGGATTTTGAAGCTAACCTATTGGTTCACAACAAGCATAAAAACTTGCTAATTTAACTATCAAAGTTACTTTAAAATAGTTTTATATTTCAATTTAATAAGTAGTGGAATATAAATTTGATATAGTATACTTTAAACTTAAACAAAATTTCACAGCAAATATAACCAAGAGGTTCAGTCTCAAGCCGAGACTTAGTCCACTCAAATTTATATATATAATTGATCCACACCCTGGATCGGGGTTAACAACATTCCAAGACTGTCCAGGACACATAGGGACCTCTACCACTATTCTTTGTGGGAAATTAAAACAATGACCAGTCCACACAAGGACCTCTTCCACTGTTGTCGTGGGTAAACAAGAGTAAACAAATTTGGTTTGAGGATTTTTATATCCTCTAGTTCAGTACAGGAGACAATGTGTGTGTAAAATAAACAGTGTACACACACTGCTCAAAAGTAAATAAAAATCACTCAGAGAGAGTATAATGAAGTTTAGAAAATCCCTGGTGATTAGCAGTGCATCTCTGGACTCGTTGGATTCAGCAGAAAATCTTCTGAGTCCTTGGGTTTTTCTGTTGAAAAACAGAGTGTCGTGGTTTGACTTGTGTTCTTTAGTAGTGTAGGATTTCACTCATGAGAGTTCTTTGTAAGTCTTGCAATCTCTTCTTCAGTTGTGCTCAGAATTGTTCTTCTAGTTCAGTACGGGGCACATGTGTTTCTTGAGTTGTCGCACGTATGTATGTTCTTGACCACTTTTCTACGCTTTTCACACCCACGCTTTTGCGCACGTGTATAGCAGCTCAATCTTCCTTATATTCTACGAGCTCTAGAAGTAGGAATGATTTTTTCTTCATAGGTACGAGGTACAGTCTCCTGACAAGCCAACAATTTTTATTAAATATCATTAATTGCATTAAACGCATCAAATATGACCGTTAGCATTATTTAAATAATATTGACAAAAAGGTTAACAAACGGTGTCACAGTGATTATGTAAACCGGTGTCTTCATCACGGTATTTTCTTCACGGTATGAGGCTTATGGTAGGTACTTCATGGTATGAGCTTCAGGGTAGTTGCCTCACGGTAGGTTCTTCACGGTATGAGCTTCACGGTAGTTCTTCACGGTATGAGCTTCACGGTGTGTTGCTCACGGTGTGTCATTCACGGTGTCTGGTTCACGGTGCGTCATGGGTCACGATGTGTCATCATCACGGTGTGTCAGGGGTCATGGTGTGTCATGGTCATGGTGTGTCAGGGGTCATGGTGTGTCATCGTCATGGTGTTTCATCGTCACAGTGTCTGGGTCAGGGTGTTTCATAGTCACGGTGTCTGGGTCACGGTGTGTCATCATCACGGTGTCTGGGTCACGGTGTGTCATGGTACTTAAGCTTCATGGTGTCTTTCTTACACACAGTCTGTCTAACTATGTCAATAATCATGGTGTCTTTATACTTAGATAAATATATGTATTTAAACTAAAGCAGTAATATGTGAATTAAGCTTAACCATTAGAGTGTAAGATAACTTGAAATATAAATACAAAGGCTTGATAATGTAAGTGAAATATATGATCATACAAATTATTTGTAAATAAGAATAAGATTAATTGACATTAATGAGATGTGAAATCATGCAAACAAGAATTATTGAAGTTTGAGATCATTAACAAGATATTCAGTTAAGACTGAGATCAATTGTCAGTAATAGGATTTGTGATTATGATTGAGATATGAGCAGTAGTAAGATTTGTGATCATTAAAACATGATTAATACATGAGGAGTCCAACAATATCCCCCTTTTTGATGATCACAAATCATATATAGGCAAAGTATAAATGAAATGCTACATTAGAGAAAATATCACATTATCACATTAGAATACTAAAAACTGTTACTTTTTCTCCCCCTTTTGATACTTGTACTATTTTCTCCCCCTTTTGGGATTATCAAAAAGTGAAACAGAGAAAAGAGAGTGTTATATTGTATTTGTCATTAAAAACGTCCAGAATACAAGATATAGCAGAAAGACAAACATAAAGACATCCCCATCAAAAAAAAGAAGTCACTGGACTCTTCAGGGATCATCTTTTTCCTTGCCTTTATCAGCAGCAGTAGGTGCAGATGTAGAAGAAGGCAGAGAAGTGGTAGAAAGAGATGGTAAGGGAGGGCCTTTAAAAACAAATGGAGCCAAAGGATTAGTAGAAGATCTAGTCCTTGGTTGGTCAAGAATGACAGGTCTGATCTGATAAAGAGCTTGGTTGACTGACATAGTAGTTGAAGCTAGGGAAGGTACACCAGTTCTAAGAGGTGCAACAGCTGGAGCAACAATAGAAGTACTCTGCACATGAAGATACGACTTCAAAAGATTGATGAAATCAGTAATGATTTCTCCTCTACATTGTATAGCCTTTTCAAAATCTCCCTTATTCTCTATGAACTTGTCCAACAATCTGGTGAACTCTGTAAGCTTCTGAACTTGAGTATTAAACACCTAAGTCACTGGAAGGATTCTCAAATTTTCTACAAGATACTTTAAGTGACTTGTCATGTCATTTTTAGAGAAAATCCGGGAGAGATAATGGTTTATCTTCTTAGTTATCTCTTGTTGAACATCATTGGCTATCTTAGAAAGGATTTGAACAAGGTCAAGTGCTCTATCACTATTCGTCATAACTTCAGACAAAGGAGACAAATCTAAACCACTGAAAGCAGTCAGAATTTATTCCTGGATTATGGATCTAATCACAGAATCATCCAAAGAAGGTGTGGATATTTTACCAGAGGGAGTAGAATCTTTCACAGCTTTGGTTAGAACTTTAAGTTGTTTCAACACTTTCTACAGACATCCAGAGTACTCATCTGTGAGCTTATTCAAATTTTCTACAATCTCTCTCATGCGTTGCAGCATCTTTGTGTGTATTGATCCAATATTCTCATCAAAATATATCAGATAAGGGTGAACTTGAGACACAATCTCTCTATAAATGTTATCAACATTTAGTTTAGGAGAGTCAGCAATAGGTGTAGGAGCAGAAACAAGAGCAGGCACAAGCTCTGATCTTGAAGACAGTTCTGATTGCAAGTTTTCCACCAAACCTTTCAACTTAGCAACATTAGTACTAAGCAATTTATTTTCAACCCTGACTTCTTGAATCTCACGAATCATCCTTGGTTGAATGTGAAAAATAATATTTTCTAGTAGAATTATGGCATCTTCTTGACTTAACTGAGTCACAGGATGAGGTTTAGTGGATAAAATCTTCTCAAAACTAGCCAATATAGTCTCTCCAAAGACTTTAAAATCATACTTAGTGACAAAAGATTATTGCTCTGGTAAGAGAGTAGATAAAGGAGGTGAAACAGGTTCTGGTGCAGATTCTGGTTCTGGTTCAGAGTCATCTTCAGACTCAGATTCTGATTCAGGTTGAGGTTGAGGTTAAGGCTCTGGTTCTGATTCTGGATGAGCTACAGACTTCAGTTGAAACAAGGAGGAGAGATCTATGCTAGTTGTAGTCACTTGTTGTGATTCTCTCACATCATAAAAGCTTGGAAATTCAAAACAAGTGTACACTAAATATGTGACAGTTTGTTGAGATGTTTCAGCAGGTCTAGCTTCATCAATTTCAAGTTTTTGTGGTTCCTCCCCCCTCAAAATGTGCTTCCATTTCAAATTCTCGAGACTCCGGAATTTGGTCATGATCCACAGGATCATATCTAATATCTTCAACAATATCTTGCCTTTCCAACTGAAAGGAAATTTCCATCCTCTCTTCAGTAGAGGGTATGCATTCAGGAACTGATTGTTTCACTGGTTGTGCTTCCAGACTTGCTTCTTCTTCAACAGGGAGATCCTCTTCAACAGGATCTGTCTCTACCATTTCTTGCTACTCTAAATCAGGAAAAACCAATTCTCTTGCAGCCTTAGGATGAGTTTCTGGATTGACATCCTCACTAAAATTAGGAGCTTATTCTTCTTCTCTAAAACCAACAGTGATTTCCTCTCTTGAAGGCATTTCATCAAGAACATCAGTAGGGATAGCAGTCCTTCCTTTCTCAATAGGAGCTACTTATTCTTGAGGTATTTCAGCCTCTCCTCTAGGTAGTAATTCAGCTTCCACTTCCTCTTCCTCTTCTTCTTCTGGATACTCAGCTACTTCATCTGGTTCCAAACCCGGATCAGCAAGGTTCTTAGGACTTCTTGGATAATCAACAAGATTGAACTTTTTATAGAGTTGATTATTATCCTCAACCCACTACTTCTTCCAGGGGTTCCGACTAATCTTAATCCTTCTGATGATGGTCTTAGATAAGTATAAATCAAAGTCTTATAGCTTTTCTTCATTCGGTCCAACCATTCCTTTGGCAATTAGCATGACTGAAATCATTCTTGAATAAAACAAGGAGGTGGATTTGGAAGTGACTTTAATCAGCTCACACATGTGGTTAATCACATACTTTCATATGTTGATCTTATGGCCATTCTTCAACAGGTGAATCAGGAACACATCCTGATACTTCATTACAGTAAAATCTTCTTTCCTTGGGCTAATCAAATTCTGAACAAATTTGAATAGCAGTCTTGTCTCCCCATCCAATTCAACAGATATGGCCCTTCACTTGGTGCCATTTCCAGTCCGGATTTCCAAATCATTTTCCAAGTCAAAAATATCAGATGTTAGAGGAGGTTATCTTTGATAATCGTCACACACTCCTTCATGTGGAATCCTCAAACATGCAGCCCACAGCCTCAAAGAGAATGAACACTTTTGTCCATTTATCCAGCTTACCACCATAAAGCTTTCTCCAGCATCAAAATAAAACTTTATATACTGATAAAATTGAGATACCAACCTCAGGAAAATCGGTCTATCTTGTCCATAGAACCACTCAAGCCATCCTTGTTCTCTTAAAACTTTTAGAACCAAAGACCTACTAGATAGCAACCACTCAAGGAAAATCTCTTTTTCAGGAGTTACAGTTTAGATTACAAGGTTTGGATTTAGGGGTCCTTTGGGAGCTATCCTCGGTATCCTCCTCTGTTTCTTAGAGCAGTGCTTCTCAAATGAGGGTGAAGATGGACGCTTCATCCTTGGCATCCACTGATGGTTTTGGTGAGAGAGAAGGGGAAAAGGTTCTCAGGGTAAAGAGGGTTCAGAATAGAATTTGGGTAAGGAAACGAATGAAACCCTTAAGTTTTATCATTTGGGAATGTCAAACGTCATAAAATAAAAATGCAGGAAATCAAATAGTAGTGAAATAAAAATTACCATGATATGGGTTAAAATAAAAGTATAAATAATCTTCACAGTGAGACCGTGAGTAGGCATTACGGTGTGATGAAAAAAATTCATCATGGTGACACAGTTGATTTTCGTCAAGGTGAGATAGTGACCATTTTGTGCAGTCACGGTGAGATAGTGAGGTGACAGACCGTGAGCACAGGGTGTTAACTATGAGACCGTAAGCATGAAACAGTAACTTAGAAACAATGAGCATGAAACCGTAAAGTAAAATAGTATAATATTAGACAGTAAGACTATTAAGATATCTATTTATGATTAATCATACCAAGATCATGTATGATGTAGTCTAATCTCTCAGAACATAATGGTTTAGTGAATATATCAGCAAGTTGACATTCAGTACCAATGAATTCCAAAGTGATATCACCTTTTTGATAATGATCCCTCAAAAAGTGATGTTTTACATCAATATGTTTTGTCCTTTAATGTGAAACAGGATTCTTTGAAATATTAATAGCACTTGTGTTTTCACAATTTATTGGTACATGTCTGAATTGATATCCATAGTCTAGTAAAAAAAATTCATCCAAAAAAATTGTGCACAACAACTACCAGCAGCTATGTATTCAGCTTCTATAGTAGATAATGCAACAGAATTTTGTTTCTTACTACACCATGATACTAGTGACTTGCCTAAAAGGTGACATGTTCCAGAGGTGCTTTTTCTATCTAACTTACATCCAGAAAAATCAGTATCAGAATAACTAACTAGTTCAAACAATTGTCCTTTTGGATAAAACAGTCCTAAATTGGGAGTATGCATGAGGTATTTGAAAATTCTCTTTAAATCATTTAAAGGTGACTCTTTTGGGTTTGCTTGAAAACGAGCACACATACACACACTAAACATAATATCAGTATGACTAGCAGTCAAGTAGAGTAAACTTCCAATCATTCCTCTATAAGTGGTTTGATCAACAGATTTACCATCTTTATCAAGATCCAACTTACAGGTGGTACTCATTGGAGTGTCACTACTTTTTGTGCTATCCAATCCAAAATGTTTTAAAATATCTCTAGTATATTTACTTTGAGTTAAAATAATTCCATCATTATTTTGAAATATTTTAAATCCAAGGAAAAATTTGAGTTCTCCCTTAAACTCATCTCAAATTCATTTTGCATCATTCTAGAAAAATCACTACATAGGGAATTTCTTGAAGATCCAAAAATAATATCATCTACATAAATTTGTACAACTAATACATCTTTAGAAATTCGTTTTATGAAAAGATTAGGATCAGCTATTCCTTTTGTCAAACCTTTAGAAATTAGAAAAGTACTTAATCTATCATACCAAGCTCTTAGAGCTTGATTTAAACCATATAAAGCTTTTGATAATTTGAAAATATGATTTGTAAAATGAGGGTTTGTAAATCCAGGTGGTTGTTCAACAAAAACATCCTCAGCTATAAACCCATTTAATAATGCACTCTTGACATCCATTTGATGTGGTTTGAAATTTAGATGTGTAGTATAAGCAAGTAAAATCCTAATGGCTTCTAATTTGGCTACTAGAGAAAAATTCTCCTCATAGTCGATTCCTTCCTCTTGAATATAGCCTTGTGCAACTAACCAAGCTTTGTTTCTAACTATATTTCTAGATTCATCTACTTTATTTCTAAACACCCATTTAGTGCCTATAGTGAAAGTTTCCTTAGGTCTTTTAACAAGTCTCCACACTTTAGTTCTTTCAAATTGATTGAGTTCTTATTGCATATAAATTACCCAAAATTCATCATTAATAGCATAATCAATGTTTTTAGGTTCAATCTGTAACAAGAAGGATTGATGTTCAACCTGATTTCTAAGAGAAGCTCTAGTCGGTGTCCCTCTATCAATATTACCAACAACAACATCTAAAGGATGATTCTATAGAATCATAGTTGATCTAGTAAAGGTAGGGATAGAAATATATGGTTCTTCTCTATATTCGGGTTCATTAGGAGAAGATTCTGAAATATTTCCAGAACTAGTTGTTTTTAAAGCAGGTTCATTGATTTTGTCATTAAGGTTTAGAACAGATAAATATTTTTTAAGATTTTCAAGAGAGGTTTTAGGCTCATGTGGATCAGTTTCATCAAATTTGATGTGAACATATTCTTCCACACACTTAGTTCTTTTATTGAAAACTCTATAGGCTTTGCTAGTTATAGAATAACCAATGAAAATTCCTTCATCACTCTTAGAAGAAAACTTGTCAATATTATCCTTAGTATTGAGAATAAAGAATTTACAGCCAAAGACTCTAAAGTAACTTAATTTAAGTTTTCTATTATTCCATAGTTCATAAGGGGTATTTTTGAGAATAGGTCCGACTAAGACTCTATTAATGATATAACAGGCTGTGTTTATAGCTTCAGCCCAAAAATAAATTGGCAGGTCATATTCATTAAGAATCATCCTAGAAATTTCTTGAAGGGTTCTATTTATTCTTTCTATTACACCATTTTTCTGAGGTGTCCTAGGGGTAGAGAAGTTGTGAGTATAGCCATTTTGTGAGCAAAAGGATTCAAACTCTTGATTTTCAAACTCATGGCCTTGATCACTTATTAGAGTTTTAATCTTAAGTCCACTAAGGTTTTCTATAGACATGGAGTATTTGACAAAGTAAGAACAAGATTCACTTTTTTGAGCTAAGAAGTATACCCAAGTATATCTAGAAAAGTCATCTACTAGAACATAGACATAGTTCTTCCCATTTAAACTAGAAACTCTATATGGTCCAAACAAATCCATGTAAAAAAACTTGAGAGATTGAGAAGTTGAGACTTTTTTCTTTGATTTGAAAGAAATTTTGTGTTGCTTTCCATTTTGACAGGGATTACAAACTTTGTCATTTGGAAACTCAAGTTTGGGTAAGTCTCTAACTAAATTCTTCCTAGTTAGTTATCTAAGTGAATGTATATTACAATGTCCTAATATTTTATGCCATAACCAATACTCTTTATGAAAAACATTTAAACAAGTAACATTTTGCTTAGATAAAGAATTTAAATCAACAGAATAAATATTTTCATTTCTTAAGGCAGAAAATATTAAAACATTCTTAGAGTTAAAAACATTACAGGAATCATTTTCAAACTTAACATTAAAGCCATCATCACATAATTGAGAAATACTCAACAGGTTTTATTTCAGTCCATCAACAAATAAAACTTTAGAAATTAAAACTGAATTAGTGTTACCAATTTGTCATATCCTGATGATCTTTCCATTAGAATTATCACCAAAGGTGACATAGCCTCCATCAACCTTTATTAAGCTCTTGAAGCATGAGTAATACCCATATATATGTCTTGAACATCCGCTGTCAAAATACCATATCTTTTTGTGGGAACTCTTCAAACAGGTTTTCTATAAAACAGATTTAGATAGGAAATGACTTTGGTACCCAGATCTTCTTGGGTCCAGACAAGTTAGCAGTCAATGATTTTGGTACCCAAATTTGTCTTATGGGTCTCATATAATTTGAAGTGTCAAAATATTTTGAAAGGTAAACTTTACTTGATCTATAACTTTGTGAATAACTAGTTTAATAATATGACTTTTCATAACTAGAACTAGAAGTATTTTTTCCAGATTTAGGAATAAATCTATTCTTTGTAATCTGTCTCTGTCTAGGTTTGTAGCCTATTCCATTAGTGTATTTTGGTTCCACTTGCTTTCCTAGCATTTGAGTAAGTGTATCTTTTCCATTTGTGAACTTTTATAAGTCTTTCCTAAGTTTCTCATTAGACATTTTCAGTTCAGTATTTTCCTTTAACAGTTGAGAATTCTTTTATTTTTCTATATCAAGTGCAGATTTAACATTTGTAGTGAGAGCATTATGTTTCTTTAATGACTTGTATTTGTTTTAAGTTCATTGCATGTTTCTTCCATCATATTGCAATATTCGGATAATTCAGCTTTAGTCATGTCTTTAGAATCAGATTCAGATTCTGCATCATCTCCAGAATAATAAGAATTTGAGATAGGAGTGTCTAAGGTTACCTCAGATGTGTTGGTCATGAAACACATATTGGCACGATTGTTTTCAGAATTAGAAGTTTCATATTCACTTGTGATGTCTTCTGAAGTGCTCCAAGTAGCTTTCATAGCTTTCTTGTAGTTTCTATACTTGTAGTCATGTTTCCTTTTGAACTTCAGTTTTGGACAATCAGCCTTGATGTGTCCTTTCCTCTTGCACTCATAGCAGACAACTTCATCACTTTTATCAGCTTTATTCTAGTCCTTCTTCCAATTTCCTTTACTATCATACTTTCCATTGTAATTTGTTTTTCTGAAGAATTTCTTCTTCCTATAGAATTTCTTGAATCTCCTGGCTATTTGATCCATCTCAGCATCACTATCAGAGTCTGACTCTTCACTTGTTGAGCTATCAGTGGGTACTTGAAATTTGTCATTTTCCTTGCTCTTAGAAGTAGTAGACTTGAATTCCACTGATTTTCTTTTTGGTTCATCATATTCCTCCTTATTTTCTTTGAGTTCTTCCTCATACATCTTAATCATACCAATAAGTTCCTTGATAGGTAGAACTCCAATGTCACATGATTCTCTGATTGAGACAGATGTGCCTCTCCATCTATCTGGAAAACATCTTAGTATCCTCGTGATCTGTTCTTTTGTTGGAACAGCATTTCCGAGTGAATTCATTTTTTTGACTATCTCATTGAACCTGAGATACATATCAAAAATAGGTTTATCAATATTCATTTTAAAATTATCATATTTAATAGTGTAATTATTTAATCTCATTTCTTTAATATTGGTTGTTCCTTCATGAGAAAAACCCAAAGTATCACAAATTTCAAAAGCAGTTTTACAAGAAAATATTCTATTGAATTCCTCATCTCCTAGGGAAAAGTAAAGAGAATTCATAGCTTTATAGTTATTATTGTAGGCAGTCTTTGTAGGTTCATCCAAAGTTGTTCATTCAGTTTCTGGAATTTTATATTGAGACTCTATAGCATTCCAAATATCAAAACCCATACATTCCAAATGTATTTTCATTTTAAGATTCCACTGGGCATAGTTGGTACCATTAAAAAGGGTGGCCTGTTAGTAGCAGCACCTTCTAGTCTATTATCCATAACTATATTTTAGAAATTAGATTTAAAGAGATAAAATTTAGAACTAATAGAAATTTAAGATCTTTAAAGATGCAACTAAAATCATAGTTGAAAAAACAGAATGTTTTGAAAACATTTAGAAAAAACTAGATCCTCTGATACCAAATGTTGGTCGGAGTGGACACTCAAGATGGAGGTGAATTGAGTTCCAATTAAAATTTCTGTTAAATATAATATCTATTTAAAATCCCACAATTTATAAAACAAGTTAAACTGTAGTAAATTTATACAGATTGAAAATGTTCAATTAGCTTCTTAATGATTGATTAGTTCTCATTCAATTTAATCATAGGATTAAACTGGCTTTTGAAGCTAAACTATTAGTTCAAAACAAGCATAAACACTTGCTAATTTAACTATCAAAGTGACTTTAAAATAGTTTCATATTTCAAAGTAATAAGCAGCAGAATATAAATTTGATATAGTATACTTTAAACTTAAACAAAAGTGCACAGCAAATATAACCAAGAGATTCAGTCTCAAGATGAGACTTAGTCCTCTCAAATTTATATATAAAAGTGATCCACACCCTGGATCAGGGTTAACAACAGTCCAAGACTGTTCAGGCCACACAGGTACCTCTACCACTGTTCTTTGTGGGAAATTAAAACAATGACCAGGCCACACAAGGACCTCTTCCAGAGTTGTCGTGGGTAAACAAGAGTAAACAAATTTGGTTTGAGGATTTTGATATCCTCTAGTTTAGTACAGGAGACAGTGTGTGTGTAAAATAAATAGGGTACACACACTGCTTGAAAGTAAATAAAAAATCACTCAGAGAGAGTATAATGAAGTTTAGAAAAGCTCTGGTGATTAGTAGTGCAGCTCTGGACTTGTTGGATTCAGTAGAAAAGCTTCTGAGTCCTTCTCGGGTTTTTCTGTTGAAAAATAGAGTGTCATTGTTCGACTTGTGTTCTTCGGTAGTGTAGGATTGCACTCATGATAGTTCTTTGTAAGTCTTGCAATCTCTTCTTCATTTGTGATCAGGATTGTTCTTCTAGTTCAGTACGGGGCACTTGTGTTTCTTGAGTTGTCACATATATGTATGTTCTTGAGCGCTTTTCACACCCACACTTTTGTGCACGTGTATATCAGCTCAATCTTCCTTATATTCTACGAGCTCCAGCAGTAGGAATGATTTCCTATTCATAGGTACGAGGTACGGTCTCCTGACAAGCCAACAATTTTCATTAAATATCATTAATTGCATTAAACGCATCAAATATTACCATTAGCATTATTTAAATAATATTGAAAAAAAGGTTAAGAAACGGTGTCACAATGATTATGTAAACCGATGTCTTCATCACGGTATGTTCTTCACGGTATGAGGCTCATGGTAGGTACTTCACGGTATGAGCTTCACAGTAGTTGCCTCACGGTAGGTTCTTCACGGTATGAGTTTCATGGTATTTCTTCACAGTATGAGCTTCACGGTGTTTCATTCACGGTGTCTGGGTCATGGTGTGTCATGGGTCACGGTGTGTCATCATCACAGTGTGTCATCATCACGGTGTGTCAGAGGTCACGGTGTGTCATCGTCACGGTGTGTCATCGTCACGGTGTCTGGATCACGCTGTGTCATAGTCACGGTGTCTGGTTCACATTGTGTAATAATCACGGTGTCTGGGTCACGGTGTGTCATGGTACTTAAGCTTCATGGTGTTTGTCTTACACACAGTCAGTCTTACTGTGTCAAGCATCACGGCGTCTTGATACTTAGATAAATATCTGTATTTATACTAAAGCTGTAATATGTTGAATATGAATTAAGCTTAACCATTAGAGAGTAAGATAACTTGAAATATAAAAACAAAGGCTTGATAATGTAAGTGAGATATATGATCATACAAATGATTTGTAAATAAGAATGAGAGTAATTGACAGTAATGAGATGTGCAATCATGAAAACATAAATTATTGAGGTTTGAGATCATTAACAAGATATTCAGTTAAGACTAAGATCAATTGTCAGTAATAGGATTTGTTATTATGATTGAGATATGAGCAGTAGTAAGATTTGTGATCATTAATACATGACTAATACATGAGGAGTCCAACACATAGGTCATGCACCATGTCTCATACCCTCCATTACTTCACATGGTTTCCCCTTTTCTTCTCACAGTTTACCCCAAACCGTGTTCAAACTATGAAACTTAACTTTGATTAGTTTAAAAATAACTAAAAACCTCTTGAGAATCAATTTGTCACATGGTTTCCCCTAAACCATGCACATAAAATCATGTAACTTGGAAAAACATGTTGAAACTTCCTAAAACTTAACTCAAAGTCTCCAAATCTTATCCAAACACCTGTGAGACCTCCTCAGTATCATTCCTCATCTCAAAAAATTAATTTGAAAAATTAAAACTCTCAAAATATCATTTTGAGACTTGATCCAAATTTTGACCCGTCCAGTAAATAGAAATTCAAAATCCTTCCAAAATTTTGACCCATCAGGACACAGGTTCTAATATATTATGAACATAGTCTTATAAAGACACTAGGCCTCATGATATTTGGGTTGTGTTTATTGGATTTCTATATTAAATATCATGGAATAATATGTATAAAAGTATTAGACCACTATAAAAAACGTTCTAATTTTTGGTAAAGTAAAAGTGTGTGTAATTTTCTATAAAATACATCACTGCTAAGATACTAGAAAGTGGATTCAGTTATGAAACCAATGTACCTAGGGTTAATTACCCTAAAAAGGTTTGGTTTAGAATTGAATCAATCATCACCCTGATGCATGATGAGTGGTCCTAAGACTACACATTTAGAAAGACACTCCTGGAGGATATGATTTGTAATATTCATGTTCTCTTAATGAACCCTGATGGAGTTTTTTTCATTCCATTTTCTTGGTCTTCTACCAATGCAATCTATTGAATCCAATTAAAATCTTCCATGGATATAGTTTCACATTTTAAGTACTGTAACAACCTAAACTTTCAATAATTAAAATTCCTCCTGATCTATTTAAATGACTTATTATGGTTATATAAAATGTGAACTTCATTGGTTTTATGTTTCGTTATTTTAAAATATTGTTAAGAATTGTGACTATTTATAATATATTCATTGAACAGTGATCATATGATTAGTATAAATATGGGGCTTTAACAAATCCAATTTACTTAGATAAAGGAAGCGATGGCCTCATCCAATAGACTTTCCCCATACGAAGCCATTTTTTCAGGGCTTGGAAAGGAGGTGGTGTCATTGGGCTTCTCTCTTGACCAAGCCCAATCTGAGCTTGAACACTTTAAGCTTGAGTGGAACTGACTACAGAAGAAGTGGAAGTTAATAGAGATTACCACCTAAGCGATGTTATCTAAGCCACCCCAAGAGTCGATCACCATCGCACACCTTACCCTTCGGTCTTATGCGGGTGTTATAAGGGGTTATGTAACTAGACCCTAGCACTATGACTATATACATTATTCTTGTATATATAATATACATTCTTTTTATTGTTACTTTGTTTTTAAAACACAAATAGTATTTTTTGTTAATATTCAACTAATAAATCTATTTTGATGAATTAGTGGATTTTTGAATTAAACAATATTTTAATAAAATATTATTATTATTATTAAATTAATTTTTATTAAATATAAATTATCATATAATTTTTTGAATGCAATTGTAACTTTTATTAAAGTTTGAAAGTTGTTTTTGTCAAAACCCATGAATTATCGATAAATGTCAGTTTTTATTTTAAAAATAAAAATTCATATATTTAAAAAATTATTTAGATAAAATGAATATTTTTTTTGGAATTATAATGTTGAAATTATCCAATAGTTAATTTTTCATAATTTTCTGAGATAGTCGAATTTTTGGGTAAAAATTAAATACCGTCTAAATATATTATGTGTTTTATGACATCATAATGACCCAATTGTGATGTAATAAAATACTATAAACCTTATTTTTAGCCAATATATGTTTTACCATTAAAATAATGTGATTTTGGGTTTTTTTTATTTATTTTACAAAGCTTTAGTGGACCCTTCAAGGCTTATAAAACATTTTGTCTTTTTAAATTGTTTTCCTTGAGAGTGTGACTCACCTCCACATAAGAAACCTTATTATTTTAAGAAGTTAGGACATTGGCCTTATAAAATATTTTTTTCCCTTCCCATTTGGAAAAACCCATGGGAAAAAACCATGGGATGGTTTTTGGTTTTTATTAGTTTAATGTGAGGTGTCCCAAACCTAAATAATAAAGAATTCCTTCTCCTTTCCTATATAAACTCACCCAAGATCCCACTTACTCTTCACTAAAATCCTTTGCAGTTTGACCAACCCCTAACCTCCTCTCTCTAGAATCCTCTAAAGGTGACCCAATCTTCCAAGAAGCCTTTCTCAAGCCTCTCCCAAGTATTTGGTATCACACTTCCAAGTAAGGTATTTCTTCCTTTCTCATTTTTGTCCAATTTTATTTAAGTTTTTATGTCATTTTTTCAATTAAAACTGTTGGGGTATGATTTCGAACCTCCCCCATACTTCCATTTTTATGTTTGGATGATGATATACCCCTTTCTCTCTCATTAATTCCTCCCATGTACACATGTTACCATGCTGAAATTCCATGAGGGATTTCTCTCTCCTCTTTTACATCGAAGTAATTATTTTGTATTATGCATATAAATTCCATTACATTTGTTGGTACATGTATCTATATGAACCCCTTACTGTTCATTTCATGTAAATATTATGAGTTGCCCCTTTCTATCTCATCAACCATTTTTTATGAGTTATTATTTCATGCGGTTATACTGCGGAAATTGCACTACGATTTTCCATGCCAATGTCATTGTGTAGTGAATACCATTCCCATTTCTCTATAAAGGGTATTCACCTTTATGAACATTTACTTATTGATTATAAAAATTCATGTATGTATTCCACATCCCTTTATCTAGGAATAATTGATGATGATTGATTCCATGTTGTATGATCCATCTAGCACACTTATGCATGAAATGAAATGTTTAAGAAGGGTGTGCCTTGATAAGACTCCAATGCATTGGGTAAAGTATAGTATCATGATACGTCATGTAAAATGAATGTTGAATCATGATAATTAAAGTTCAATGAGGGTTTACTCATGATTCATGTGCAATGAGGGTTTACTCATGCTTCATGTGCAATGCGCCTTGGCTCATGCTAATTCCATGTTAAGTGTTGTTGCCACATTTCCATGTTATGATTATCATTATTTATTATGACTTTATGTTCATTTTTCTCTTGTGATCCATTGATATGCCTATTTTATAACATGTATTTTATTCCTCATGTTATTCCATGTTTATTCCCTTACCGGGCTTTATAGCTCACCCTTTTCTTATGCATGTCCTCAGGTTATCCCTTGCAATGCTAAGTACAAGGAAATTTAGTGGAAATATAAAAGAAGTTTTCAATAAAGATATTGTATTTCATATTTTAAGTTGTTATGTAATGATCCTAAGCCCAAAAGACACTAGAACTCTCGATATTCTATGTTGTGTCAAGTGAATTTTATATAATAAATCATGTTTTAGTGTGTAATAAAGAGCAGAGTTGTTACAATTGGTATCAGAGGATAGTTTTAGTTGTTTTTTGGGATTAGGATTAGAAAACCCTAGTGAAAGCCTTAGGTATAATACTAAGTATAATAAAAATATCCCTACATTTTGGTGATTATTGAGTAAGTAGATTATCAAGAAAATACATCCCTATCTGGATACGAGTAGGTAGAGGTGGATCTAACACAGATGTCTCCTGGTACATGACAACAGACCTTGTTGCACTCTTGGTTATGACACTCTCGAGGGACATGCATTGGTAAATTCACAAGCTTAGTATGAACCATTATTAAGGGAATAAAAAAAATTCCCCTAAGAATATATTTTAGAAATTAGATCATGGATAACATAGATTGAATCCTATAGATTCATATGTTAAGAAAGTAAAAGCTATTTATAAGTCATATGTTTTTGGATTACACTTTATGTGTTACCCCTAAATTTCCTTATATTCCATCCAATGACCGGTAATAGTAGGACTCAGGCTAAAAACCAATGTGAAGACCAATGTGATGACTATTCTAATGAGATTCCCAATCCGATGGGATCAGGAATCGCGAACTCTGTCATGATACTCCTTCAGTTAACTCAAACATTGAATATAAACTCGGGTCCGGCCCGGATGGCCTGGGCCTTGGCAGGCCTGGCCTGTTGGGCCGTTGTCCAGCCCGACCAATGTAGGGGGTGGCCAGGCCTGGCCAGCTGGAGTGGTCTTCCCGAGCTGGAACCAAAGGGGGTTCACCCACCTTTCATTCAGAACACAAAAGGGCAGCACCTTAGGATGCTTCCACATCACCTGCGGGACCCAAGCGGGTCCTGCCGATCCACTACAGTCGGTCGGGTGCTCCGATCGGTCCTCCTCTCAGCAGCACAGTCACACGCCACTGCTCCACCATGGTCATCCAAGTGTCGACCAATCTTCAGCCTCTACTACAGCCAAATGGCCACAGTCTCATGCTCATCTGGTGGCGCGGATGCACATCGCCCTACCTCCATGCAGCCGGTCGGTGTGCCGTCCCTCCTTCTCTTCTGCAGAACACTTCATCTCCGTTCTTAGCCTGAAAAATAAAACGATCACATATTCGCAATCCTTGGGTCAAGGTCTCCATGTCCAAATGTTTCGATCAACAAAATATCACATTTCTAGCATCATTAAAAATTTGGCGTTGAAGAACGCAAGAAGAATGCATGGAGAATAAAAAGGGAAGAGGAAAGGTATATGTGTGGGATGATGGCCATGTTAGTTTGGCCATCTTCATTGTGAAACCCAAATATGAAGAATTGATAAATAAATTCAATCATATATAAATAAAATAAAACCCCTACCTTGACGTTTTCCCATAGGAGTTGTTGTGAGGAAGAAGACAAAGTTGATGAAGAGTGACGTCGGCGTTCATCACTCCCATAATATGTTTCCAATCCAGGCTCAAGCGTCATCTTTGTTCTTCAATTCCGGAGGATGCTCTTCATTGGAGAGGGTGTTCTTTATTGAATAATGTTCTCCCAAAACTCCTCCCCTTTTTCAAACCATTCCCCCATGAGAGATAAGATGCCAAACTAATAGGATTAAGTTTATGAATTAATCGATTAATTTGTTGGAAGATTAATTGGGGAATTCCAATGGTTAAAATTGATTCATTAATTCTGAATTAATGAATCCTATTAATTAAAGAGGAATTTGGTTACACATTTTGTGTAACCGAGCATTTTAATACCCAGTATTAAATGCCCAACCACCCTCTTTGGTCCCCACCTTCATGTTTCAAATGGGAGGTTTCAATTTCAAAAATAAATTAAAGCATGTTTATTTTATTTTCTCTCATGAAAAGTCCAAAAACTAACTTTCACCTTTGACCTAATACGGTCTAGGTGAGGGTCTCCTTAAGCGAATATTGGAACTTTGAGTTCAACGGTGTCCTCAGATTTTAATTCTGAGCACCGATTCAAAAGTTACAAAATGCCGCTCATGGGTTTACTAAACATACCTGAAAAAAAAAGTTCAGAAATTCATTCCGAGCACACCAGACCTCAGAATCACGTGCCTTAAATTTTTTTGGACTCATAATAATTCAATATAATTAAAAAAATACATGGAAAATCCAAGTCTTTACATTCTCCCCACCTCATGGATTTTCATCCCCGAAAGCCACAACACAAACTAGGGAATCAAGTGGGGGTACTGAGCGCAAATCTGAACCTACTACTCCCATGTTCTCTCCTAGAGGTTCTTGTTCTTCCAATGAACGTGTACTAGAGGTATCGACTTCCCACGAGGGACTGGCTCCTATTGATCCTCAATCTCCACTGAAACCTCCAAAAACGTCACCCCATCATCAATGTCCAGCTTACCCCGGTCAATGATGTGTGAAGGATCATGTACGTGTCTCCTCAGCTAAGATACGTGGAAAACATCATGCACCCAGTGAAACTGAAGTGGATAACTTAAGCATTAAGCCACCTCGCCAACTCTGCTAAGGACCTGAAAGTGTCTGATGAACCTCACAGAAAACTTGCCACCTCGTAAAAACCTCTGCAAACATCGTCAAGGTGACACCCGTAGAAAGACATGGTCACCATCCTTAAACTCAAGAGGTCTTTGTCTCTTATCATCATAAAAATTCTGTCTACTCTGTGCAGTCTTCATCCACTCCTGGATGATCTGCACCTTCTTTGTGGTAGCCCATACCATCTCTGGTCCCACAAGTACTGACTCCCCTAGGTATGTCCAGCACAATGGTGATCTGCAAGGTCACCCATACAATTCCTCGAAAGGTGTCATACCGATAGTGGAGTGATAACTGTTGTTGTATGTGAACTCCACCAAAGGAAAGTGATCCTCCTAGTTGTGGCCAAAATCAAGGACTCAAGCATATAGCATGTCCTTGAGGGTCTGAATGGTCCACTTTGTTTTACTAACTATTTGAGGATAGAAGGCAGTGCTCAACCGAAGTTGTGTCCCGAACGCCTCCTACAACCCCTTCCATAATTGGAAAGTAAAATGTGCATCACGATCATAGACAATCATATATGGCACTCCATGAATCCATACAATCTCTTGTACATAGAGGCATCCCAAGCTCTCTAATGATCCCTACTCTTTGATAGGTAGAAAGTGGGCTGACTTAGTGAGTCGTTCAACGATCACCTAGATAGAATCATGACTCTTGGATGTGCATGGAAGTAAAATCATGAATTCCATGGAAATTACATCCCACTTACACTTTGTCACCTCTAGTGGATGAACTAAGCCTGCTGGAACCTGATGCTTTTCCATCACTTGCTGACAAGTGAGGCACCGAGAGACAAACTCTGCTACAACTTTCTTCATTCCCGACCACCAGTGCGGATGCCGAAAGTCCTTGTACATCTTCGCCACCCCTGGATGTACCACTAGAGGGGATGTATAGAAATCCCTCAACACTTCATCCTGTAGTACCATCGGTACCATAGTATGCCCTCTGAAGAGGATGACGTGCTCCCCACCTTGAGAAAATTCATCTGGTGCATGTCCTATGGATATTTGAGAACGTTGATCCTCACAGTAAGTGTCCCCAAGTTGTGCCTCCCTAACTCATTGAAGGAGTGGGAGAGTTACTGTCGGAGACTGAAGATAAGCTACTCCATCTCAATCCACATAGGATATCTACAAAGCAACTAGCTGCTCCGTTGGCTCACTCAGCAACTGTATACCAGATATCCTTCTGAGTGCATCTACTACTACATTCCCCTTCTCAAAAGTATAGACTATCTCGAAGTCATAGTCCTGGGGGAACTCAAGCCAATGTCACTGTCTCAGGTTCAGGTCCTTTTGATAGAAGATATACCTGAGACTCTTGTGATCAGATAAGACTGTAAAACATTCTCTCATCAAGTAATATCACCACATCTTCAAGGCGAATACCACTACTACTAATTAAAGGTCATCGGTAGAATAATTTTTCTCATGTTATCTCAACTATTGAGAACCATATTTGATCACTGCTTTCTCATACATCAAGACACATCCAGGACCAGTCCCTGATGTGTCGCAGTAGACTACATACCCAACGCCCTCCTCTGATAGCCTCAAGATGGGGGAACTCATCAGTCTCTACCTTAGCTCCTGGAAACTTTGCTGGCATATCTCCAACCTCACAAAGGTTTCCCCTTCTTTGTCAATGCTGATAAGGGTGCCACAACTCTGGAAAATTCAGGCGAAAATCTTCAATAGTAACCGGACAAACCCAGGAAACTCTACACCTCCGTCATGCTACTGGGTGGCTCCCAAGAAAGCACAGCCTTAATCTTCGTTGGATCCACTATAACTCCAACCACCGAGATAACGTGTCCTAGAAAGTGAACATCTCGGATCCAGAACTGGCACGTTGTGTGCTTACCATAAATTTGTTGCTCTCAGAGTGTGTCCGGAACTATCTACAGATGATAGACATGCTCCTCTTCCATCACTGAGTAAATCAGGATTTCATCAATGAAGACTACCACAAAATAATCAAGGTATGGCTTGAAGATCCAGTTCATGAGTCCCATGAACACAGCTGGGGAACTGGTCACACCGAATGGCATAACCAAGAACTCATAGTGGCCATACCAACATCTGAAGGTTGTCTTATGCACATCCTCATCTCGTACCCTGAGCTGGTGATAGCTTGATCTGAGGTCTATCTTCAAAAACCATCATGCTTCAATCAACTAATCAATGATATTGTAAATCCTTGGTAGTGGGTACTTTTTCTTCACGGTCACCTGGTAAAAATTCTGATAGTCCACACAAAGTCTCAAAATACCATCCACCTTCTTGGCGAACAAAATCGGGGCTGCCCAAGGGGAAACACTAGGCCTAATAAACCCCTTGCTCTGCAAGTCCTCTAGCTATACTTGTAGCTCTCAATGCTCTGCGAGATCCATCTGATATGTTGGAGTAGATATTGGTGATGTCCTTGGGTACAATTCGATGTAAAATTCCACCTCTCTGCGAGGAGGTAGACCCAGAACTTCATCAGAAAAAACATCAGCATACTGGTCTACCACTACAGGATAGCTCGGACTCTCAATATCCACCGCTCCGAGGGTAAGTCTATCCAACTGATATGTGATCAGTTTCACCCTTCTCCAGGTAACTCTATCCTACGCTGCAAAGGTTCCCTTCTCACCGGTGAAGGAAAACATGGCCTCATCTGTGCAGACACACCGAACTTTGTGCCTAATATATTAAATCTGAGCATGGACTGTGGATAACCAGTCCATACCTAAGATGACGTCATAAGGACACAACGCCAATACTAGAAAATCCCAACTGAAGCTCTATCCTCCTAGAGTAAACTTATACTATCGACACCAGTGCGTAATCATCGAATCTTCTCCCGTAGGGTCTCTAGCCTTAAGGATCAAGCCAACGGCTCCACCGGAATCTCTGAGCTCTGAACGAGGGCCATGATAATAAAATAGTGACTCGCACCTCTATCTATAAGTACTACAGCTAGGGTGGAGTAGACACAGATCATACCTTGTAGTATCACTAGAGTGCTATGGCCGTAGGCCTCAGCTACCTGGAGCTAAGCTTGTACCTATCCACCAACTCCCTGTGGTTGGGGTGGACCTCCTGGTGGTGGTGGCAGTGGAACCTCAAATCACTACCCACTGTCTATTGCACGGCCTGCTCCTCTGCCATGTCTACCTCCTGCCTGCGAACCTCCTCTATCGAATCTTCACCTCTTCCCAAGCAGACCTTCAATCGTCTGTTGTTCGTCTGTATGGAGAGTCAGAAAATCACGAGCCATGTGACCCTGCCCACTGCACAAGTAACATTGCATGATCCTCACCTATCCTGCTCTACCTCGAGAGCCCCACACCACCAATCTTGTATCCTACAGTCATCTGTCTGTAGGTATAATCCTCTTGGACATCTGCATCATTTTTCTATTGCCAGATGCCGATGACTCTGCTTAGTGTTGTCCGGTGGTGGGTCTTGCTACTGGTGACTGCTCAACAAGGATACTCTCTACTAAAAGTGCTCGATCTTACACCCTGCCTATGTCAGGATGTTGAGAGAAACCATAAAAGCTCTAATATCCCATCTGAGCCCCTGCTCGAAGGTTCGAGCCCTAAAGAAAGTGTCTCTCACCATATCAGTGGAGCAGCACGATAGGTCAGTGAACCTCGCTAAATACTGAACCACGGTCATGCTACCCTACTGTAAGTGGATAATCTCTTGTATATGCACTGATCATAAGGTAGTTGGGATAAACTCTGCCCCAAAAAGGCTCTTGAAGTCCGCCCAGATGAGATTCACCTCATCGTGAACCTGGAGCATCAATCTCCACCATCTTCCCGTTGCTTCCTGAAGAATATTGGTGCCAAGGATCACCATGAGATCAACTGGTGTCTCTACCAGTCATAAAACTCTAACCACGGTCTCTAGCCAGTCCTCATTCACCTGTGGATCTATCTCACCTCGGAACCTTTTTGGCCTCTGGCACTGGAACTCGTTCAATGCACTCAAGCAGCATGCACCCTCTACTACTAGGGCTGGTGGCATCAGCTGCCCAACGGGTAGTGGTGCTGCTGGTACACCACCCGATGGTACAACTGCCGTAAGGGGGCCTTGCACCGAAGCATCATCGCACGGTGGGCTATCATCATCTACTCAAACCGGAACCCTGATTGTATGTCTACATGGAGGAATCATAAAAAGAAACAGGCACACCATGATCATTAAGTTTATACCTGGTGAGCTGACTCAAAGTGATCACAAAGGAAACTTTTCAAAAAACACATACACAATCAGTGTTTTCATGCACTGAGTCAGAAATCAAAAGTCAGGGTCTTGGTGTATGGATACGTTGGTCGTTGCACCAACACTAGACTCCCCAAACTGAAAACCACACTCATAACACTTAACACTATTGCTTCACAAAAAATATCAGGGTCCTAGTTCTTCAGTAGAACCGAACTCCTCTGATAACAATTTGTCACGACCCGTCCCCCGGGGCCCGTGTCGTGACTACCCCAATCCCGCCTTCCATAGTCCATGGGCTATAGAATAGCACCGAAAGTCATACTCCCTAAAACGAGAAGGCATTTCCTTTAATACTGTACAAAAACACAATCCAAGAACATGGAAAGAAGCAACTGTGAAGTAAACTGCTATAGAAAAAGAGTGCTGAAAGTAAAAGGGTTCAGAATACAAGACCAAATGTAAAGGTATAAGTAAAACTGAAAATAAAATACAACTGAAAGAAAAATGAAAACAGTTGTTGGTTCATCCTCCGAGGATCCTACCTGAAGCGTAGGTACAGATCACCTCCTTAGCATGCCATGTTCTCCCATCTCCTCTGTGTACTGCCTAGTCTCGGCTCCCTCAAACCTCAGCCCAGCTACTCATCATCTACAAAAGACACACCAAGGTGCGGGAATAGCCCATGTAGGGGTGAGTATAACGATACTCAGTAGGGACCCTAAAACCCCCGAAGGTCTCTTAGAATTTCACAAGGGAAACCACAATGCATAATCTTGATCACAAAGCACAAATCAATAAACATATCTCAATTAGAGTCTCAGCTCAAACTAGGTATACAACTATGAGAAACAAGATTATGATGTTGAACCACAAAAGATTTCTATGAATGCTGATATCCAACCACAGGATTCTCTAGGGATAACAACCAGTAACATCCTTAGTCACAACGTCGAACACCTCGACTGTTGGAGAACTCCTCCTCTATGGAGTACAGTGGGACTACCACATCACACAGAGTCACTTCCCACTAACCTTGGACTGCTGAGGTACTCCTCCTATCGAGTACTGTGAGTCTGCAACGTCACACAGAGCTGCTCCCCACTGTGGGTCTGTCACGTCACACAGAGGCGCTCACCCTTGTGTCCTATTAAGGTACTCCTCCTATCGAGTATCGTGGGTATGTCGCGTCACATAGACATGCTCCCCATTGTGGGTCTGCTACGTCACATAGAGGCTCTCCCCACTTTGGGTCTATTGTGTCACATAGAGGCGCTCTCCACTGGGCCTGTCAAGTCACTCTGAGTCAAAATGGTCAGCAATCGTCAAGTCTCAGCTAGTCATAGGGTTCCGTACATAGCGTTCTTGGGAGAACTGCTCTTGAAGCCATCAGTTATACATCAACCACCCTGAAGTCGCACAAATAAGTATTCCAAAGGTCATTCACATCATAAGAGACCCAACGCAACAGACGGTGTGTCAATCGGACGTCTGGTCTGTAAGTTATTAGTGTTTCCACTCCGAGGGCCTGGTTAGATTCAAGGTTCGATCCAACCCAGTCGTACTCCAACTTTATCCAAAACTCAAGTGGAGTATATCAAAAGTACCGGCTCGATCCAAGGATTCCAGTTCCATAGACAGTTCATCAAATTCATGCTCTATTCACAAGTTACGACCAAAAAGGAGAAATTGGGTCCGAATGGGAGCAGGTCCGGTCCGACATAGTCGGACTGACCCATCCCAACCCGAGTCCGGCCCGGATGGCCTGGGCCATGGCGGGCCTAGCCCGGCCCATCGGGCGTGGACCGCCTGAGTTGGCACTAAAGTGGGTGCGCCCCCCTTTCATTCAAAAAGCAAAAGGGAAGCACCTTAGGGCACTGCCATGTCACCCGCAGGACCCAAGTGGGTCCTGCCGATCCACCACGACTAGATGGGTGCTCCGACCGATCCTCCTCCCAGCGGCATAGTCACACACCGCTGCTCCACCACAGTCGGACAGGTGTCGGCCACTATTTTGCCTCCATCATGGCCAAACGATCACGATCTCCTGCTCATCTAGTGGCGTGGACACGCACCGCCCTACCTTCATGTGGTTGGCCGGTCTGTCGGCCCTCCTTCTGTTCTACAGGTCATTGCATCTCCGTTCTTAGCCTGAAAAATAAAACAATTGCATATTATCAATCCTTTGGTTGAGGCCTATGCATCCATATGTCGTGCTCAATAGAATATCACATTTCCAACGTCATTAAATATTGAGCATTGAAGAACACACGAAGAACGCATGGAGAATCAAAAGGGATGAGGCAAGGTATATGTGTCGGATGATGGCCATGTTAGTTTGTCCATCATCGCTATGAAACCAAAATATGAAGAATCAATAAATAAATTTAATCATATATAAATATAATAAAACCCCTACCTTGATGTTTTTTTGTAGGAGTTTCCACGAGGAAGAAGATGAAGTCGATGAAGAGTAGCGTCGATGATCGCCGCTCCCACAAGATGTTTCCGATCCAGGATCAAGCATCATCCTTGTTCTTTGATTCCAGAGGATGCACTTTGTTAGAGAGGGTGTTCTTCATTGAATAATGTTCTCCCAAAACTCCTCCCCTTTTCTAAACCTTTCCCCCATGAGAGATGAGGTTCCAAATTAATAGGATTATGTTTATTAATTAATCAATTAATTTGTTGGCATGTTAATTAGGGAATTCCAAGGGTTAAAGTTGATTCATTAATTTTGAATTAATGAATCCTATTAATTAAAGAGGAATGTGGTTACACATTTTGTGTAACCAGGCATTTTAATTCCCAACATTAAATTCTTGACCAGCCTCGTGTGGTCCCCACCTTCATGTTTCAAATGGGAGGTTTCAATTTCAAAAATAAAATAAAGCATGTTTATTTTATTTTCTCCCACAAAAAGTCTAAAATCTAACATTCACCCTCGACCTACTTTGGTCGAGGTGAAGGTCTCCTTAAGTGAATATCGGCGCTGCAATTTCAATGGTGTCCAAATATTTTAATTCCGAGCACCGGTTTAAAAGTTACAAAATGTCACTCGCACGTTTACTGAACGTACCCAAAAAAAAGTTCAGAAATTCATTCTAGGCACACCAGGCCTCAGAATCACATGCCATGAATTTTCATGGGCTCATAATAATTTCATATAATTAAAATAATACATGGAGAAATCTGGGTCTTTACACCGAACCTTCTCATGTGAACAATTTTGATGATGTTGATCTTGAGATAGAGGAATCCTTTGAGGAGCATCTGATATGTGTGTTGGATAGTAGTGAGAAAGTGTTGCATAGAAAGACCATGATAATAGTTCATGTATTTTGGAAACATGGTCACATTCAGTATTAAACATAGGAGAGGTAAGTAGATATGAGGGCTCAATGGCCCGATCTTTTTTACTCATAATCTTAGGGATGCTTGGGAGTACAGCTCGAGGATGAGTTGTTATAAGGTGGGGATATTGTAAAATATTAGACTTTTATATAGTTATCTTGGGCTCATTTACAGGTATTCTTTTTCCTTTTGTTGATTACTTTTCATTTGGGTTTTAACATGGGGTGTGTTTGGGAGAAATTTTGAGAAAAATGGAAGAAAGAGGGTAGTGCACAGTTAGCGCATGATTATCCCTAATAGTGTTCCCTGACCTAATAAACTGTGAAACTCTGAACGGAGGGGTTTTTCATGGATGGCACATGGTTTTTCAAACTTTGTTCCCTAAAATGAGAAATTGTGCACCCCCCCCCCCCCACCCTCTTAAGAGTCACACAATTAATGGAAATTGTGTGCCCCAAGAAGCAAACCATGCATACAGGATTTTAATCACCAGAAAATTATTTAAAAAAAATCCCAAACCCCTGTATAATACCCCTTGAATTCCCTATCTCGACCCATAATCATTTTCTATCAATTATACAACCTTAAGAACAGATTCCAAGCCAATATGACCTTTTTTCTTAGCGATTCAAAGTCTGTTTGGTAGATATGCACATCTTTGAGTATGTAGTTTCTTCCCAAATGATCTCTCATTCTTCTCCCATTATTTTGGTGGGATGTTCCTTCCAATTTTGGTTAGATATAGATCTAGGTTTTTGGATCTAGATCTAGGGTTTCCGATCTAGATCAATATTTAAGGGATCTTATTTTGTTCAATCTTGATTTAGGGATTAAGATCTGGATCTCATTTTACATCATTATTCCATCGAAATTGGGGATTCTTCCATTGGTGAGTGTTTTCAACAAATTGAGGTAGGTTTTCTTTACTTCAAATATCATAGTCTTGATTGAAATTATGTGTATTTAATTATAGGATTTCTATTTGATGTTTCTAAATTGATTTCTTGATTGAATTAATTAATTTGGTGAATTAATTAATTAAGGGAGATGAAAAATTGGGGATATTTGGGATTATATATTTGAGATAATTAATTCTAGAATTAATTATGAGATATTGAGATGTGTGATTTGATACAATTAATTGATGAATTAATTATTAGATATTGGGATAGATGATTTGAGATAATTAATTGATGAATTAATTAGGAGATATTGAAATTGTGAATTGAGATAATTAATTGTTGAATTAATTATGGGTTAATGATTAATTAATTGTTTAGATAATTAAAGAGACTGATGTGATTAATTGATTGCGGAAATAATTAAGGGGAATCATTTTATGACTAATTATTGAATTTTTATTGAGATTGTGATGATTAATTAATTGTTGAATTAATTAATGGGATTGATATTATAACATCCCGCCTTTTTATCACATAAACATTCATTACATTATACAAAAACCGAGGATCTTTAAGGTTTAGTGTCTTGGAAACCAGGAACTTAATACAGGACAAAAAAACATTCTTCTTAAACACTTGAAAGGCTCCTTAATTTGTTCATCCTAAGTTCATTACAGCATCTCATAACCTGGGAGCATACATCAAAGGAAAGGGTGAGCAGAAGGCCCAGTAAAGGAAACAAGGGAAACATTTAACATGTTAACTTGAGATATGTCAATAAAGTCATGAAAGGAACTTTAAGGCATGAGAAAGGAATCATGAGGCATATCATAATAAAAATAATACATTTCATAACTTGAAGATGTGGCTACAACATTTAACTTAGACAATCATGAACATATCACCAAGGTCCATCCCCAAGGTGTCATTAAAATTGTAATCTCTAGTGGTTACATCATTACCCAATGCAATGGGGCGCTATCTGGGCACACCCTTAAAATTGTAATCTCTAGTGGTTACATCATTACCCAATGCAATGGGGTGCTATCAGGGCGCACCCTTAAATTTGTCTTTATTATCATGTGAGCCACATATATCATCATCAAACATTTCATAAATAACCCATATATCATAAAATAAATGGATTTCATTTCATAATCATAACTTTTTTGAAAACTACTTTAAATACATGATCTTTATGTCACTTTAAACCCACGGAAAAGGAAAGAGGGTCTCATGTATGTAAATCCCAGAATTTAAAATAGAACATTTAGGTATATATGTGAATACCCTTTTAGAAGAAAGAGCTTTGAGTATTCCCATAATAAAATAAATTAATTTGAGAATAAGATAGAGACATTTTGAGACAAAAATTCTGCAGCATAACGGCTATGATTCGGGGTTTTAGAAAACATTGAAAAGAGAGGGGACATGGGTCACCCACTCATAAATGATCCAAAGAACAGTATAGGGACAGAATAAATTTTTTATGAAAACATGGTAATGAAATTTGAAAGACATTCCATATGAAATGAAAACATGGAAGGAAGACAAAAATAATATTTCTCTTATGAAAATTCGGCAGCCTAATGGCGTCACTTAAAACATCAAAAGAATTAATTGACAAGATAAAATAGGGTCTCTCATCATATGATCATAAAATATCAGTATGATAGATATAGAGATCATACCCCAACATAATAAAAAGGAACTTGAAAGACTTGACATGAAAGTAGAACTTTAAAAAGAGAAGGGTGAAAGAATCAATTGAAAATTCGGCAGCCTAACGGCGTCACTTAAAACTCCAAAAAATGAATTGATGATATAAAATAGGGTCTCTCATCATATGATCATAAAAGATCAGTATGATAGATATAGATATCATACCCCAACGTAATAAAAAGGAACTTAAAAGACTTGACATGAAAATAGAACTTTGAGGGGAAAAAAGGGTGAAAGAATCCCTTAAAAATTCGGCAGCCTAACAGCGTCGCTGAAACATTCTTAAAATGAAATGTTAAGAGAAAGGGGGGTTCTCTAATCATATTAACATGAAAATTAAAGTATTATGAAGATAAAAGAACACCCTCAACATAAGAACTTGGGGATTAAAAGAAATTACATAAACGAGAGTACTTGAAATGAAAGAGAGAGGTGAGATCCCTTACCTTAAAACACAACTCTTAAAACTCAAAGGATGAGACCTTGAGGGCTTGAGGGCACCTTGGGAGGACTCTTTGGGAGTTAATGAGACCAGAGATTCGTTGGGGAGAGTTGGGAGTGAAAACTAAAGGAGGAAAGAGTGGGTATTTATAGGGAAAGTGAGGGGACAAGGCATTAATGGCCAATGGACACCTCATTGGTTGTATTGGCAAAACCATGGGATTTCCCATGGTATTTGCCCATGGTATTGGACACTTGGGACACCTCACACAATAATTCATCACCTTTGGTCGGCCAACCCTCAAAATATCTCATGACATCATCATGACATAGTTATGATGTCATTAAACATACCGAAACCCTAAAACTGTATTTTTACTATTTACTGAAAATTCAACTTTCTCAGAAAAATCCCAAAATTTCACCCTAACCAAATATCGATGCTCCGATTACAAAAATGAACTCCATTTTAGAAAAATAAATTTCTAAGTATTTTTAATTTAATTTTTAAATAAATACACTATTCATCAAAAATTCATTTTTTTCAGAAAAATCCCAAAAAAATTACCGTAACATAATATCGATGCTCTGAGTTCAAAAATGAAATCCATTTTATAAAAATAATTTTCTAAACATTTTTAATTTAATTTTTAATTAAAAAACACTATTCACCCGAAAAAACTAATACTTGACTAAAAATTAATGAAACGGTTATTTACCTATTTTATCGAATCACATTACTTAATCAAGGTTCCTAGATTATATTAAAACTTTCTTTAAGTGAGATTACTAATCCATTTGGTCACATTACTAATCCTAATCATAAAATCACTATTCATAAATTACTATTCATCAAAAATCAAGTTGATTTTATTATACTCTAAATTTCGTGCTGAACATAATTGTAGAAGACTATTTTTTGAAAATCATTACACATAATCAATTATTTAAGGTTTACATAAATATTTTAAAATATAATTTTTTTTAATTCATCAATAAAATACATCCTATATTCATATGGACACTTTGAAAATTCACAAACTTCACCATAAGAAGAAAACACAATTTTATTTATCTCAAGGTATTACACAAAACAGTTATGGTCTCCTTACATAGCCCCTTATAACCCCAGCATAGGACCTAAGTGTAAGGTGTGCTAAGGTGATAGAATCTGAGGGCGGCTCGGCCAACATATCACGAGTAGTAATTTCTATTAGTTTGAACTTCTCGTGAAGGCGATTCTGTTCTAGCTTCACACGATGAAGTTCAGCTTGGGTTTGGTCCAGAGCAAAGCCCAATGGTGCTACCTCCTTCCCAAGTTCTGTTAGATGGGCTTCGATTGGACCGAGACTACTAGATGAGGCCATCAAATCTTCTTTCTATATCAATTAACCAAGATCACTTGTATTTAGAGGCAAATCACAACATTTAGTTTCCAATGGTCATATTGACCAATGGTCATATAACAGTTGAAACCCAATGGTCTCATTTTAATTATACTCATGTTATCAAATGAAACAGTTTTGTTGAGTATAAAAAATAAAATAACTCACAAAATTAAGGAACGAGATTTATTCAAAATTTTGGGTCATTACATTCTTCCCCCCTTAAGAAATTGCGTCCTCACAATTTTTTTTAAAAAAAAGGGTTTGGAAATTTCATTGAAAGTCCCACATCGGAAAAGGAGTCAGTAAAACTATTACTTTAAAAGAAAGAAATGGAAATACAAAGGTCACCCGAGTTAACTCATACTGGGATTCCATGTAGGAAAAACATGGATATGGAAGAAAAAAGTAAACGGTCATGCTCTGATGGAGAGTAATAGAAAACATGATTAAGAGAAAGTTGACCACCAGAAAATCACAAACTTATGATGTGTGAAAACGGTCTTTGATTACCCAGTAGGAAACGTAAACCAACAATGTTTTTTTACATTACTTTTCATAATTTTAAGGAATTCATTTACTACATAGAATAAGAACATAAGAAAATATATTTACCTTCAAGTAGAGTTTGATCCTCTAATAAGTTTCTACAAAAACTAATCTTTTCTCCAAACGATGAGCATTCAAAAACACTTGGTTTCATCAAAACACAAGAATTATCTTCTAGAGAGTCACCTAATCCACAAAATATTAACTATATATTTCTTCGATCATTAGACATTATCCCAAAAACAAAAAGGGTAAGATAAAACAACTCTTCAAAAGAAAGAACCTCATAGGAAGGGAAACTACATTAAATCTTCAAAGTTCCACAGTACTACCCAGAGTTCATCATAGACCATTCCATAAATAACTGTCATTAAAATTCCTCAAAATAAACCAAACTAAGGTTGAAACCCAAATATAAGAACGGTTTTATAACATAGTCTTCCAAGATAAACTTTATCATTTATCTCCAAACAACATCAACCACTCTTAACGTCTTACAACCAAAGTAACTAACTTAATCACATTTTCCCCAAGATAGGTTAATCATTTCCATAAGTAACCTAAATTACTATAAGTTCACCTTAAATTCATCAATTCATCAAAATATAAGTCAACCTTTACTCCTAAAAGAAAATACCGTAGTAATCTATTTACCTCGATCATATAGGGTTCCCAAAATAGTGAACGTCTTCCAAAATAATAATCATATTTTAATCCCCTAATCAACTTTATCGGATGAACATCCTTAAGACTTCGTCTTCTTCTTCCTTGATGAATTTAGGCATTCAACTAGTTACCAATTATTAGTTGTGATTTTTGATAGCTGGTTTGGCATAATCACAATATGTTCAACTTGATATCTCATCATCTCTGTCATATTAATAGGGCAATAGTAACATTTCCTATCACATTGGTTGTTGGGACATGTTCATCTATTTCCCGCCATTAACTAAGAAAAGAAAGTATAATTAGGGGGCTTAAATACTCAGCCAATAATCATGAAAAGGAAACTTTAAGCATAGAAGGATAAACTTTTAGAAGAAAAGTATATCCTAACATGTGATTCCCTAGGTTCCAATCTAGGTTATCCATGATCATATATTCTTATGTGAGTCTTTATTTTATTTTATCTTTGTTCCTTTAATAATGGTTCATACTAAGCTTACGAATTTACCAAAGCATATCCCCCAGGAGTGTCGTAACCAAGAGTGCAGCAAGTCCCGTTGGCGTGTACCAGTTCTCGTTCGAGTCTAGCTCAAAGCGTTGTTTTCGTGTTTTACCCCTATGTACATCTGTGCCAGAGCCACCTCTACCTGCTCGTATCTAGACAGGGATGTATTTGCTTGTCAACCCCTTACTCAATACTCACCAAAATACCAGGAAGGTTTCCTATATTTAATCTTTTCTATAGGGTTATTACCAAAGTTTTCATATCCTAATTTCCACAAATAACTAAACCATCCTTTGATACCAACTATAACATCCAGCCTTTTTATCACATAAACATTCATTACATTATACAAAAACTGAGGATCTTTAAGGTTTAGTGTCTTGGAAACCAGGAACTTAATACAGGACAAAAAAAAATTCTTCTTAAACACTTGAAAGGCTCCTTAATTTGTTCATCCTAATTTCATTACAGCATCTCATAACCTGGGAGCATACATCAAAGGAAAGGGTGAGCAGAAGGCCCAGTAAAGGAAACAAGGGAAACATTTAACATGTTAACTTGAGATACGTCAATAAAGTCATAAAAGGAACTTTAAGGCATGAGAAAGGAATCATGAGGCATATCATAATAAAAATAATACATTTCATAGCTTGAATATGTGGCTACAACATTTAACTTAGACAATCATGAACATATCACCAAGGTCCATCCCCAAGGTGTCATTAAAATTGTAATCTCTAGTGGTTACATCATTACCCAATGCAATGGGGCGCTATCTGGGCGCACCCTTAAAATTGTAATCTCTAGTGGTTACATCATTACCCAATGCAATGGGGCGCTATCAGGGCGCACCCTTAAATTTGTCTTTATTATCATGTGAGCCACATATATCATCATCAAACATTTCATAAATAACCCATATAGCATAAAATAAATGGGTTTCATTTCATAATCATATCTTTTTTGAAAACTACTTTAAATACATGATCTTTATGTCACTTTAAACCCACGGAAAAGGAAAGAGGGTCTCATGTATGTAATTACCAGAATTTAAAATAGAACATTTAGGTATATATGTGAATACCCCTTTATAAGAAAGAGCTTTGAGTATTCACATAATAAAATAAATGAATTTGAGAATAAGAGAGAGACATTTTGAGACAAAACTTCTGCAGCATAACGGCTATGATTCGGGGTTTTAGAAAACATTGAAAAGAGAGGGGACATGGGTCACCCACTCATAAATGATCCAAAGAACAGTATAGGGACAGAATACAATGTTTATAAGAACATGGTAATAAAATTTTAAATACATTCCATATGAAATGAAAACATGGAAGGAAGACAAAAATAAGATTTCTCTTATGAAAATTCGGCAGCCTAACAGCGTCACTTAAAACATCAAAAGAATGAATTGACAAGATCAAATAGGGTATCTCATCATATGATCATAAAAGATCAGTATGATATATATAGAGATCATACCCCAACATAATAAAAAGTAACTTGAAATACTTGACATGAAAGTAGAACTTTAAAAAGAGAAGGGTGAAAGAATCAATTGAAAATTCGGCAGCCTAACGGCGTCACTTAAAACTCAAAAAAATGAATTGATGATATAAAATAGGGTCTCTCATCATATGATCATAAAATATCAGTATGATAGATATAGAGATCATACCCCAACATAATAAAAAGGAACTTGAAATACTTGACATGAAAGTAGAACTTTGAGGGGGAAAAGGGGTGAAAGAATCCCTTAAAAATTCGGCAGCCTAACGGCGCCGCTGAAACATTCTTAAAATGAAATGATAAGAGAAAGGGGTTCTCTAATCATATGAACATGAAAATGACAGTAGTATGAAGATAAAAGAACACCCCTAACATAAGAACTTGGGGCTTAAAAGAAATGACATAAACGAGAGTACTTGAAATGAAAGAGAGAGGTGAGATCCCTTACCTTAAAAAGCAACTCTTAAAACTCAAAGGATGAGACCTTGAGGGCCTGAGGGAACCTTGGAAGGACTCTTTAGGAGGTAATGAGACTAGAGCTTCGTTGGGAGAGAGTTGGTAGTGAAAACTAAAGGAGGAAAGGGTGGGTATTTATAGTGAAAGTGAGGGGACAAGGCATTAATGGCCAATGGACACCTCATTGGTGGTATTGGAAAAACCATGGGCTTGCCCATGGTATTTGCCCATGGTATTGGCCACTTGGGACACCTCACACAATAATTCATCACCTTTGGTTGGTCAACCATCAAAATATCTCATGACATCATCATGACATAGTTATGATGTCATTAAACATACCGAAACCCTAAAACTGTATTTTTACTATTTACTGAAAATTCAACTTCCTCAGAAAAATCCCAAAATTTCACCCTAACCAAATATCGATTCTCCGATTACAAAAATGAACTCCATTTTAGAAAAATAAATTTCTAAATATTTTTAATTTAATTTTTAAATAAATACACTATTCATCGAAAATTCATTTTTTTCAGAAAAATCCCAAAAAATTACCGTAACATAATATTGATGCTCTGAGTTCAAAAATTAAATCCATTTTATAAAAATAATTTTCTAAACATTTTTAATTTAATTTTTAATTAAAAAACACTATTCACCCGAAAAAACTAATACTTGACTAAAAATTAATGAAACAGTTATTTACCAATTTTATCGAATCACATTACTTAATCAAGGTTCCTAGATTATATTAAAACTTTCTTTAAGTGAGATTACTAATCCATTTGGTCACATTACTAATCCTAATCATAAAATCACTATTCATAAATTACTATTCATCAAAAATCAAGTTGATTTTATTAGACTCTAAATTTCGTGATGAACATAAGTGTAGAAGACCAATTTTTGAAAATCATTACACATAATCAATTATTTAAGGTTTACATAAATATTTTAAAATATCCTTTTTTTTAATTCATCAATAAAATACATCCTATATTCATATGGACACTTTGAAAATTCACAAACTTCACCATAAGAAGAAAACATAATTTTATTTATCTCAAGGTATTACACAAAACAGTTATGGTCTCCTTACATAGCCCCTTATAACCCCAGCATAGGACCTAAGTGTAAGGTGTGCTAAGGTGAGAGAATCTAAGGGCGGCTTGGACAACATAGCACGAGTAGTAATTTCTATCAGTCTGAACTTCTCACGAATGTGATTCCGTTCTAGCTTCACACGATGAAGTTCGGCTTGGGTTTGGTCCAGAGAAAAGCCCAGTGGTGCTACCTCCTTCCCAAGTTCTGTTAGATGGGCTTCAATTGGACCGAGACTACTAGATGAGGCCATCAAATCTTCTTTCTATATCAATTAACCAAGATCACTTGTATTTAGAGGCAAATCACAACATTTAGTTTCCAATGGTCATATTGACCAATGGTCATATTGACCAATGGTCATATAACAGTTGAAACCCAATGGTCTCGTTTTAATTATACTCATGTTATCAAATGAAATAGTTTTGTTGAGTATAAACAATAAAATAACTCACAAAATTAAGGAACGAGATTTATTCAAAATTTCAGGTCGTTACAGATATGTTTGACTAATTGTTGAATTAGTAATTGAATTGATGTGGATAATTAATTATTGAATTAATTATATGTTTATGAATGGTAACATGGTAATTCAATTGTGAAGGTATGAATGGTAAAATGGTTATTTAGTTGTGAAATAAAGAATGAGAACATGGTCATTCAATTGTATAAAGTATGAATGGTAACATGGTAATTCAAGTATGAATTAAAATAATGAGAGCATGGTCATTCTATTGTGTGAAGTATGAATGGTTACATGGGAATTAAAATATTGATTAAATAATGGTAACAATGTTATTCCGATATATGATATCCCTCTGACATACATCAGTCTCCGACATGAGCTGAATCAGGTATTGTGGTATGGGTGTCTATAGGAACTTGGGGGTTTATGCGGTAAAACAAAGAATAGTTGATAATGTGGTAACTATTTATTTATGCATTGTGACTTATTCTTTATATAACTATATACACTGTTATTTGGCTGGACATTGTTTTAGATGCTATTGGTGGTGGCCTACTGAGTTGTACTTATACCATACTTGGCTTCTTGATCGATACCCAAATAGATTACATGATTGCAGGACAGGTTAAGGTAAAAGGCTCTATGCTACATGGATGAGTTGGGATGAATCATGGATGAACAAACCGGATGTGGTTTGGGACCCACTTTGTAGTTTTCAATGTATTTACTTTCAATTTTTTATTTTGAAACTTCACACATTCATTAGCATGGAAAATCTATTGTTCGATTTTGATTTTGTATTTCTATTTTTGGTCACCTTATGGCACTGGTATGGTTTTCTTATTAGTTATATCATTTGGTTATTATTATTCAATTCTGTTGTTGAACTACTTTAATAAAGAGGGTAAAGTCTCCACATGATCTATAATAAACCCTCACTACTAGTCGGCAACCTCTAGTGTATGGGGAGGATCACCTGAGGTCATGTGGTGAACCAGCTCGGGGAATCAGTGTGTAGAAACCAGGTTGGGATGTTACAGGAAAAAAAATTCATTACTCTCTAGATGAAAGGGTATCAGATCCCTAAAAAATTTGATATGGCTACTTTGAAAGTGTTAGATTTTTTTGTTCTGGATTATCTTGTTAATATGAAGAAGATTAATCTGATAAATTTCATTTTCATTATGATAGAGAAAATAAAAACTTCTTTAATAAAGTCAAAGATTATAATGATTCTAGATTTTATCAGCAATTTGATTTTGAAGTGTACTGAGATCTTTAAAGTGGAAAAAATCATATCCAATCATAGAGAAGATTTATTTTATAAGTGAAGATTCCATGTCAATAATGAAGTTAATTTTTGATGCCAAAACAAATAAGTTTTTTTGAAAAAGTTAAAGGAGCTGTTTCTGAAGCTCAAACATCAATGAAAGTTGAGGAAGTTGAAAATAATAAGAAAATAAAGGTAGATACTTCTCTACCCATCAAGAAAATAACAATTCTAGATGAAGAAAATTCATGATGAATTATTTGAGAAGATGATGGCTCTTAAATCTCAGAATAATACATGGGATCTAGAGTTTGGAATTAACCTTACAAAAGATAAATATTTCAAGATTTGAACTACTTAATAGCTTCAAGAAGAAGAGAAGAGAATAAAGTAGAAGAAGAGATTACAAGAATCCAAGATCATAGAGAGTCTTTTGAAAGGATTTGAAATAGATTCTGATAATCCATTACTTCCAACATCTCACACTGATCAAGTAAAACCGAAAGATAGATTACTTTTTAAAGAAACCTCTACTGTTCATACTGATATCCTTTCTGTGGTAAATAAGGGAAAGGAAAAGGTTGTTATTGAATAACTAGTTCCAAATATTCCTGAGAAATAATCAGAACCTGAATTAGTAGGAAAGGGGAGCTTAAGAACAATAAGTAAGTTATAAGAAGAACTTGATAAAGAGGTTAATAAGGAAGTCAAAGAAGGAGATGAAAAAAAATATGAAGAATTAGAAGAATAATAAGTTGAAGTAGATGAAGAAAAAAATGAATAAAAAGGAGAGGATGAGGATTAAGAAACTCAGTCAAATAAGTAGTCATTGGAATCATCATATTCATCAAGTTTACTATCTAAGTCTAGAAAGGGTGAAAATCTCAATGTAATTAGGAAGAACAATTGGCATTAGAAAAGGAAGAAGAATAATCTTAAAATAAAGAATAATAATATCAAAAATCAAATACAAAAGCATCTGACAAATAAAAATACAATAAAGATATATAAATTTTTGAAGTTTATGATGATAAGAAAGTTTTAAGGGAAGTTGTAAAGAAAGAAAAAGAATAAGATGTTGGAATGAGAAGGCTAAAACTTCCTCAACTTGATCTGGATCAATCTTACTTTGAAGCAACTATTGTACAAAATGGTGTTGACTTTATTTGTCTTTCTTTGAAAATATTAAAAAATTAGATTCCCTATTTTCCAAATATTGAATCAAGGTGTAAGTTACATAAATAATCCATGAATTAAAAAATAGATTCACTCAAGGTTTTGATAGAAACAATTATAAGGATTGAGACTGATTTGAAAGTGTTTCAAGAAAATTTCAAAATGAAAAATTCATCATCCAATCAAATGGTGAAATGTTCAAATCATATTGATACTAAAATCTGTGAGCATGATGATCATATTTTTGTAATTGAAACAAATTTTTTAGAAACAGTTAACTGCTTCAACAAATAATATTCATATACTGCAAACAAGGTTAAGTTTTTTCAGGAATTTTGAGATACTACTAATGAATGGACTTAGGATGTTAATTTATTGAAAAAAATATATAGGATATGGAGTTGGAGATGAGCAAACTCAGATCTTGGAAAAAATGAGTTGATTATTAAGAGAGAAGAAAATAAAGAATTATCTAAGGAAGTTAAAATTTTGAAATCCTAAGTTTGTAAGAATTCCACTATAGAAGAAAAGGTTGAAAAGCATGAGAAAGATTAACATGATTTCAAGAAGATAAAAGCCTTTGTGAAGAACCTGATGAAGAAATAATTAATTTTTTTCTTTTAAACTCTTGATTTTTTATTGTAAAACATTTGAATGCATGTTTATCAAGAATTACTTTTCATCCAAATACTTTGTGCATGAATGTTTTCTAATTCTAATTGGTTATATGTTCTTTCATACTTACACGGATGACTAGTTAATTCAATATTATTTAATATTTTATTTTTATAACATTTCAGGAAACTTTATATTATTCCCCATTCATGTTTTAAAATCACAAAGGTGGAGAATATCTTATTAAGGGGGAGAAATTTTATCTAAAGGGGAGATTTCTTTTAAAAGGAGAGATATTATTCATAGGGGAGAAGTATTACCAAGGGGGAGAATTTTTCTTTAAGTAAAAACTTTTATAATGCTCTCCATCATATTTAAAATAGTTACAAACTTTGGGGGATTTAAGTTCAAAAGAATAACTTCAAATTTCTTAAAAGAAAAAAGGATTGTAAATTTTTCAGGATATTTTTTCATTTAAGTTTTGTGATTTTTTCTTTCCAAAAATGGAGAGATTATTGAGTCATAAGTGTTACTTCTTACTTTTATATTCCTTTAGTTTTGGAAATCACAAACACTTTCTTAAAACATGTTTACTAACTTTTTATTTCCCAAGTATTTTAGAATGTTTTTGTAGAAAACATTACTTTTTACAAAACATATAAAAAGTACTAATGTATTAAAAATATAAACTTATCATTCTTCATTATGATCATCGGATTGAGAATGCATTTTATTAATAAAAATTATCTTTAATTAGACCAACAGTTAGACTTTTGTCTTGTCTATCATACTAAAAAAATTCATCACCATCGAAATGATTTTGGTATTGAAAAAATTGGACTGATCCTCATAAGAATTATCATATTGAAAATTTATAAGGAAGTTCATCAGACTATTATATGTTCATAATCTAAATACATAGATTTGTTTTTATCATAAGGAATATATGTATCATTGTAATGGTGCTAAAACAAAACTATGTTGGATATTCAATTATTCCATAGCATTTTGATATGTCAAGAGTTAGTTGTCTGAGTCTGTTGCAAAAAACTCAAAAATATGACCATTATAGATTTGCATATAAATAGTGGGTCATTTAAAGAGTTTAGTTTTGATCAAATCCACAACTCAAGTCTTTTGAAGTTTTCTCTATGTGAACATCTTGTTCCTAATGATTGTAATACTTTAGAGAGTTGTAGTTATAAAGAATACTTGTGAGGTTATTTTCTTTAGAACATTTTTCTTTTGTAATCATGTGTCCAATCATTGTTACGATTGATGGATTCTGATGATAGGTAGATGGTGAATCCGATCAATTAGATCAATGGATTCCATGGATAGGAAGATAGACATTGATCCTCGTATAAAGGGATTCTAGGGATAGGAAGACTGTTTTATTCTGATCATCGTATCAAGGGATTTATTTATAAGGAAAGACAGACTTTATAGTAAGTATAAAACTATGGATACCTTTAGTTAAGGTTATTTACTACCTTACTCTTAAGGTTAAAAGAGTTAAATCTTTTGATATATCTTTTAAGTCATTCTTAATATTACTAGATATTGAATTGCTTGTCTTTACAAGTTTCTATTCTGCTGTGCATGTAATAAAAAGTTAGTATTTATACTTAACTTTCTATACTTTTTGTTTTATCAGTATAAATTTGAATACGATAATAACATACTTTGATATTAATCAGATCCATTTTTATTCTAATATTTACTCTAATAATAAGACTAATTCTGAGTCCAATAAATTTAATTTAATAGGTATTGTGTTTTGATTAGTTTAAAATTTTTAAACTACAATTCACCCCCCACCCTCTTGTAATTTTATCCATTTAAGATACTCTTATGATCCTACACCTTATACACATCAATGTTATGATGTTGGAAAGGAGGATTTATGATGATTCAAAGACGGAAATATTGGTTCATAAAATGTAGTGTGAAGTAATTCATAAACATGCATTTTCTTATACACATCAGAATCGTGATGTAAGTAAAAGGAGCATCAATGTTGGAACTTATATTCATTATAGACACTTCCATTATTTTTCAAGACATGAATCATAAATAAAAATTTTATCCCATAACCATATGCCAACTATAATGACAAATGGATATCATATGGTTTATAGTATGATATAAATCAATTATGTCATAAAAACATGTGTTTGGATGCAAAGAGTTTGTTATAGATATAAAAAAACTTTCATAAAGAAAAACAAAATGTGCATCAATGTAATTATCCTAAAGTTTTCTAAGGATATTATATAATACTTCAAATAGAAAATCTATAGTCACATATTGTGCTATATTTTTATAAAAGGGTGCACATATCTATTTGAGATAGTGGGATCAAGATTGAATTGGGTTAAGTCAAGCCTGAATATGCACAAGTATTTGGAATAGGAACAAGTTCCATAAGAGCTAGTGTAAAAGTAATGTTCCAGAGACACATACTTTGTAGGAAGGATGAAACCATAGTGGTAGTTTTATATTCATCATGATCGGTGATGCATTATTCATTGAGAATAATGAATCCTACATGTCAATAGTAAATGGAAAGAAGCTAAGATTGAAAAGATAAATTAAAATTTAATAATGGATTCTGTGTATCAAAATATAGGGAATTATTATTTTTAATACTTCAGTGGGTATTCAAGTGAGACTATACACGAGTGTTATAAGCATGGTACCAATAATATTTGATTGGTAATACCAAGTCGTTATGTCTAAATACAATAGAAATTTACTGGTCATAGCTACTTTATATGATCAATAAATTGGAAAATGGATGTCAATACCACCAATCACAAAAGGCATCTATAATATGCAACTAGAAAGGGTTGGTCACACTATAGAGTTCCAATAAGTGGTACAGATTATTGAAATCTAGTTTTGGATTGAAGTAAGAAACAAGGTCATAGAATATTATTTTGGAATGATTTTTTTTCAAGTGTCTATAAGAGGTTAGTGGGAAAACCATTGTTTTCCATAAAAAATATATTTGATAACATATGGAAAACAATTATTGGTCTTATAGTTAGTTAAGACCATAATGAAATAAACTCTCCAAAGATTAAATTAAAGTAGAAACCTACATTCTAGGGAACAAGATCTACTAAGGTAGATCTAATGGTTTATTAGACCTAGTCAATATTACATATACTGACAAGGTATTGGTAAAATATAGGTTGAAATTTTCAAGAGAGAATTCTTACCAATGTCACGTGACCTAAATCTTTCCAAGAATACATGTATGTGACATATGAGGAGATTAATGTGATGAGTTAAATTCCATATGCTTCTAAAATGGATCAATCATATTTGGAATGCTATATACTAAATATGATATTTCAAACATATATTCTATGGTAGAAAAATATCAGTAGTATCTAGGATAACTGCATGAGAAGCAGTCAGAACTATACAATTTTACTTGAGAGAGTACAAGAGATGTGTATCTAATACTTGGAAAGTAATCTAGTATTATTTGGATCAATATGATATAATATCAAAATAAAACTAAGGTAATAGTAAATTGAAGATCATTCAATCTAGTGAATCCATATCTACAAATATCGATTGTGTTGTAGCTTCTGATGCGGCTAAAGAAGCAGTGTAAAAAATACAACAATTTGTTTTAGTTATTGCAATAACACCTAGTGCGTAATGTTTTATCATAATAGAATTTATGAAAATCCTACTATTGGTACTAGATAAGATGTCAGGTTTTTGACAATGGATAAAAGGATTAGACTTAAGGATATTATCTCTTGATAATTCTTACACAAGAAGGTAATGTTATAGATAACAGAATTTTCATGTAGCAGAAGCATGGTAGGCCCAATGAATAAATTCATAACTCAACAGAAACGCGATCTTACCATGTGAGAATTAAAAAGTTTCATTAGAAAGTTAGATCTAGTGAAAGTGGGAGTGTTATAAAAGTTGGTTCCCTAGACCCAACTTGAAAAATACTTTTTGATTACCATATCTTGTATGCAATGAGTTGTGCATGATGTACACTTATCATAATAATGTTTATATTTCTATGCCTATTGTTTACATGGTAATTTCCATAGATTAATTGTCATATCAATCTTAAACATATGTATTATGGTCTAGATACATAATATGGAGTGGATATAGATGATGTATGACTATTAGGTGTTGGGGGATCATATGAATTGAGACTTCTTCTCATGAAGTTCACACTTGGTGATCTTGAGTAGATAAGATCATGAGGACAGAACCACCAATAGTAACAACATATGTGTCAGGTGTCATTGGTAGTTCCTATCTACAAATATGTGCAATGGTATCCAAACTTGATATTATTATTAGTGTATACTATTTTATCGCACAATTTGATACAAGGGAAAAAATATGACATTAAAGTTGTAGTGATGTAGCTTGTGTTGGGTACATCATTGGTAGTATTAAATTGATTGAATAATCAAGATAGAATTTGTTTCTTGTGATAGAAAGAGGTATATTGGGCCTCGTAGATCAATATGGTAATACAATCACTAAATCCATGGTCATGGTAAAAGAATGTAAGTTTGTCTAGTTAGTTCAATGAATAATAAATCAATAGAGGATGATAACACAAAGTGTTCATACTGCTTTATGATATATCACGAGACAAAGAGATTATATTACACAATGTGTGTTTGTAGGAAGGTTTTTGTTTCTATAACTATTTCTTATCTCCTTAGGGGATTTGATGGGTTACTAGACTCCACTTCTGATCTATAAATGGTATTCACTGCTATCAAGATAAGGGACTATAGTATCACACACTAAGAATATTGAAACTTCTGACTTATATTTTTAAATAGGATTTTAGGACATGGTGGGCCCCTCTATGGGGTTTGAAATATGTTTGAGGATATATGATTCCCAAGGAAGAAATAAATTCATATTATTCAAGTTTAGAATAATTATCATTGAATTTATTTATTAACAGTATTTAAAAATGTTAAAGTAAAAATATAAAAATTATATGAACAAATATTATTATAATATTTAATGTTTTTTTAATATTTGTGGGAATATTTAGTTGAGTTAATGTCTCAATTTTATCATGTAATATATTTATTATAATACAAGAAATTGATAAAAATATAAATGATATTTATGACTTAGTAAAGAAGTAAAAATATGTCATTTATAGTGAGTAATAAATATTTGAGGGTTTAGGACCCATTTTCAAGTATTTTAGAATCTCATTATATAAAGGAGGACAGGCACACACATGGGTACTATTCATCACACAACAGATGATAGCCTATCTCTCCTCTCTTACTTCTTAGAGAGGGAATTGGATGATCCAAGACTTCAATCAAAGTTTTGATTCATAGATCAATGGATTGTCATTGTGGTGACCATCAGTATGTCAAGGCATCTTCAGGATTCCACACTAGCACTTGAAATTCAACGATCGACACTCTCACAGATTTTTGAAGTGTGTGCGGATGATCTAGTGGGAATCAACTTCAGCTTCTTTGAGCAACGGTCGATAATGATGAATGGTTAATGAATATAGATTCAGATCACATGATGTATTCATTTAATTAAATTTTTTTTGCATAAAATTCATCATGAAGGATCCTTGGGCCTTTCCAGATCATCAGTTCACCGACGATGATGTAGTTACGTCAATCACTGGTGATTTCTTTTAAATCCCCAGCCCATCTACTTTTGTTATATTCCCTAATAGCTTCAAGTTGATATTTTGATCATCCAATACATGTTTACCCAATACTTTTGTACATTTTGAGTCATTGAACCTATAATAGTCTCACAATATTATTGAAAAATGTAAAGGTGTTCCCAAAACAACCCTTCCCTTTATAAAAGGGGAACATATTTACCACTTCAAGACACACCAATCATTCAAATTTCTCCATGAACATATGTCATGTTTCTCTCCCTAAAACATTATCCCAAGAACATAATACCTTAGTCACTCATATTTTTTCTAATCCCTTCAAATTCAAAGAGGCTTCCAAGGAAAAATCAATTCCCCAACGTGAGTATTATCAACTACATAGTTGTCTTATTAATTACCTTCTTTAAAATTTATCATATCCAAAAAAATATAATGACATTATTATAATTTATATACTATATTATTACTATATTAAGGTTATTATAATTATTTATTCATATACCTCATCCATTAAGGAAAAAAACGGTTGTTCATGCGTTGTGCGGACTACCGCCTCTAGAACATAATGTGTTTTTTCCTTCATCTCTTTACAATGTTGGATTTAAGGATGGAATTAAATGATAAATATGATTTTTATGATAAAATTAAGGGTTTTAATGACTAATTTGAGAACCTATTAATTATATAACCAAAAAATCATTCATTATTAGTTTAATCATTTAAAATTAGCGTACTAAGAGGATAATCTTTTATTCAAATTCATAATGTTTTCATATCCATTTCTTATTCTTCTACTTCCTTCTAATTTGGATAGATCGCACTAATAAACACTAAATAATATCATTATACTCCTTTTATAATGATATTACAACTAAAACATCTCGTAATCATTCACTAATAATGGTAGGTTCATGTTTCGGTCAGTTTAACCACCTACTTGAAAAATACTATACATTTATGTCATGGATGACTATGAGAACTTATTAAAAGGAACATTTTGAGATATTCCAAATATTAAGATGGGGTGAATCAGTTTTGGGAATTTTTTAAACCCAATACAATTTTTATCCCTTTACCTCTTTAACCTATTAGGTTCTCAATTTTCTTGTTCTCTTTTTCCTCTCGAATGCAAGTATATGAAAGCGGTAAAAGACAACACATGATATTTTTACAAAGTTAACTACTAAATAAGAGTATATAGTCCTTGGAATGGTATAGAAATGATCCAACCATGCAACCACTGAAAATTAATCCTTTAAATGTGGTTACAACAAGTAGGAAATACCATTTCACATGCAATGCACTATAGTTCATTGATAGTGTATGTTTTAAAACACTTGTATAGATATTTATACTTCCTATAAAGAAAGTATTCACCTTATTTATAAGGTTATTTTTAACAAAAATAAATTCTTACACCTATTGATACTATTTTTGTATGTCACAGTGCTGCTTAGTTCTTCTACTAACTTATTATTCTTCACTTGGTTACTTGCACATTAGCAAGCAAGAAACCTTACTCTACTTCACATCAGCACACTAGAAGATGCACTTCTTCTTATTATTCTATCATTAACAATAATATGGATGTGTTCTGAACTGATAAAAACCAAATTCTTCTATACCTGAATTATAATAAACTGATATTAACTTGACCAATCACTTATTCTTCTTCAATGCAAAACTGACTACACTGAAACTTCTTCTTCTTCTTGATAGAATCAAAAATTTATTTATGATTATTGAAACACTAAAATATTAGTTAAACTTAACTTCATCACAATTACATTGTTCTGAATAATAATCAATTTATAGATTGACCACTTTCTTCTTCTTGTCTCTCTTATCTTCACGTGAGTGCAACTACACGAAATCACTTCTATTCTTCCTCAATGCATACAATATTTAATGAAAATTATTCACATCTAACTTTCAATATAAATTCATGAAATAATGATCATTCCCAAATTAAAATTAATCTCTTATTTAATTAAAACTTGGTTAGATTACATGCACTTCATGCATCAATTTGTTTATCGATATTTTATATGTGATATTCAATCCAATTTAAGGTATCTCAAATGCATAACCATTTATGTGCACATGAGAATTCATATATTCTTGAAATAATGAATACACTATCCATGTTCACTGTTATTTTCTTCACACACACATTGTGTTTTCTAGTTCACTGTCTCGTATGAACTCCTACTATTTTATTCTTTTAAATTATTTATCTCTTCAAACAAGAACCAGATTTGTGTATCTTAAAATTGTGTATATGAGTGCATGCACATTATACATACATTAAATAACCCTTGCCTTCTTCTTCTCACAAACCAACTATTCACACAATGGTTTAGCATGCACCTATTTCTTTCTTCACACAATCCAGTAGGATTTCACACGGAACACTGAAAATACTTGCTTCGTGTGCATACACAGAAGCATTATTATTTATTCTTTACATAACTTAGTGGGAGTATGATAATCATCACTATATTTTAGAACATTCCATATTCAAGAAGCATGGTGGGGGTATATAAATACCAATCGCATGTCCATGGGATCTTCTCCTTCGCAAAATCTTGTCGCGGTTCTACTACGTGCAAAACAATATGAAGAACTCCCCTTCTTTAAAAAGCCTCATAGGATTACGGATCACTACTTCCTCTTCAAGAAACAGGAATATGAAGATTCTATATTTTCCAAGAAATTGAGAGCTCTCTAAGGAATATGCGAGAAACAGCATGGTTGACCTCAGGGCTTCATTATTTATAGGTAGGATTCACCGTATATGCCTTGTTCAATCACTGACTCAATCCCGGATTTTATGATATGTAAATCAAGGATTTGAATTCCCATAGATCTTAGCTTTGAATTATTCAAATGCATGATAAATGACGCCTAATATCATGGTATTTTTCCTTCATGAACTTGGATTCCCCTTGGTTGCATAAATAACTCATCAGAATGTAGTATAGAATTTTCATGCATATGAAAGATCGAATTCTATCCATGCATATTGAATGAATAAATCAACCTATACAACTCTGTTTTCTTTTAGATAAAGCATCTTCTTCAACCAAAAATGTTCATGTGAAGCGTAGCATTCATGAATGAAGGTTCATACCTTCATAATCTCAAAATCTTGAGCATTCGAGATTGGATCGAAAATAGAAGTCATGGCATGAAGAACCTAGGGAATACATGTTTACTCTATCGAAGGTTGTGGGTTGAAGATGATCTCCCGTGACAATCAGACATCTGGGATAGATTGAATCGGGCAGTTGTGTTATATCAGAGAGTTTTTAAAGAGGAGGAACAATACCACATCACCACATGTCCCACATCGATCTCTAACATAGTTTAGCCGCTCTATATAATAGATTCTATATCCAGTACTACTTCGATTTGATATCCAGATACACAGAACAGCATGCCCACAGGGGTTGTGACATACACAGTCCATTAGTTATTTGCTGGTTTCTAGCCCCACCTATGTGCGCCTATGGGTGTGCTCACAATGAGCCTTATACACGGGGTTTCAAATCCTCTTACACCATGTATGGTGGCTCAATATGACTTCCCATGGGTGTAGTTGACCTTCGGGTCCCACATATTTCATAGTTTGGTTAAGGTTGGATTGGCTACCTAGTATGGTTTTCCATTATTTTTAGTGTAATCCCCATAAAAATACTTAATAAAAATAAATAATAAAATTATATCCAGCTTCAAACAGCCACCTATTCTTCAACATTTATGAAATATGTGTGTGCACAATGAGCCTTATACACGGGGCTTCGAATCCTCTTACACCATGTATGATGGCTCAATATGACTTCCCATGGGTGTAGTTGACCTTCGGGTCCCACATATTTCTTAGTTTGGTTGAGGTTGTATTGGATTCCTAGTATGGTTTTCCATTATTTTTAGTGTAACCCCATAAAAATACTTAATAAAAATAAATAATAAAATGATATCCAGCTTCAAACAGCCACCTATTCTTCAACCATTATGAAATATGTGTGTGCACAACGATCCATATACACGAGGTTTCTAATCCTCTTACACCATGTATGATGTCTCAATATGACTTCCCATGGGTGTAGTTGACCTTCGGGTCCCACATATTTCTTAGTTTGGTTGAGGTTGGATTGGCTACCTAGTATGGTTTTCCATTATTTTTAGTGTAAGCCCCATAAAAATACATAATAAAAATAAATAATAAAATGATATCCAACTTCAAACATCCACCTATTCTTCCCCTCTTACACCATGTATGATGGCTCAATATGACTTCCCATGGGTGTAGTTGACCTTCAGGTCCCACATATTTCTTAGTTTGGTTGAGGTTGGATTGGCTGCCTAGTATGGTTTTCCATTATTTTTAGTGTAAGGCCCATAAAAATAATTAATAAAAATAAATAATAAAATGATATTTAGCTTAAAACAGCCACCTATTCTTCAACCTTTATGAAATATGTGTGCGCACAAAGAGCCTTATACATGCGGTTTCGAATCCTCTTACACCATGTATGATGGATCAATATGACTTCCCATGGGTGTAGTTGACCTTCGGGTCCCACATATTTCTTAGTTTGGTTGAGGTTGGATTTGCTAACTATTATGGTTTTCCATTATTTTTAGTGTAGGCCCTATAAAAATAGTTAATAAAAATAAATAATAAAATGATATCCAACTTCAAACAGCCACCTATTCTTCAACCTTTATGAAATAAGTGTGCGCACAACGAGCCTTATACATGGGGTTTCGAATCCTCTTAAACCATGTATGATGGCTCAATATGACTTCCCGTGGGTGTAGTTGACCTTCGGGTCCCACATATTTCTTAGTTTGGTTGAGGTTGGATTGGCTTCCTAGTATAGTTTTTCATTATTTTTAGTGTAATCCCTATAAAAATACTTAATAAAAATAAATAATAAAAAGATATCCAGCTTCAAACAGCCACCTATTCTTCAACCTTTATGAAAAATTAGATTTACAAAAGACTTCAAATTAATTCCTCATGCATTAATAAATTACTTTTTTTCATGTCCACATTAATCCATCTTCTTATTAACTTTTTTGAATATAAATTCCAAATAACTCTTCAACATCCAAATCAAGAAACCAATTTCCAGATCATCTTTCTTCTTCTTTGTTATAAACAATGTGTCACCATTGACAAAAATTCTTTGAACTAAGAACTAGTTCAAAAATTATCGAAGTTACTAGGAGAATTATTCAAGACTAAAATCTAATGTCATTTAATAAATCCATAACAATTCTCTAGGCATCACCTTGAATCCATAACATTTCTCTATACATTACCTTTGGAAAATCAAAGTCTTCAGACCATTTATATGTTTCTTAAAATTATAAGACTTGATAATGTCATCCAAGGTCCATTGACTTTGTAACTTCTTCGTCAAATTAACATCAATGAAGTCATCATATTTCATTGATCACCAGTTTCAACCAATCATAATCATTGACAACAAATTCAACTCATACAAAAAGTAGTATATTCACTTATTCAAGGATATGGTCTAAAACACTCATGAAAGAAATTTGAAACATCATAAATTATTATAAATAATCTCTAATGGTATCATAATGACTTAGTAATAATGGAATTTGGAATAATAATGAATAAAACACCGCTATTATGAAACTAGTCCAAATAATCAAAACTATAAACACCGATGTGGAAAATTCAAAGAATTAATGTAGTGAATGACCATTTATGAATAGAGTGAATGAAAATGGATATTATTAAGTTTATAAATTAATTGATTAATATATCTATGTTTTTTATTTATGAGGTTAAAGTACGTTCGTGGAATTCAGGACAAGATGTAAGGGGTTTTCATCTCAAATTCCTCTCATTGTGACTTGTTTTGTAATGTGCACCTAATTTCTTTTATGTGCTGTATATAATACCTATTTAAGATTTTATATCATTAAAATTATTTTATTCATGGTATTTGAAGATTAAGTTTAATCCCTATTTTTTTAATAGGTTACAATTAAATTCCTACCCAATCCATAAGTGGGGTTTTCCGTCTGAATTTTCATTCTTTGGGACTCAATTTTGTAATCACCACCTATTTTCTTTTGTGTGGTGCATACATTGATATGAAAGATATTTTACATTTCACTCATGAAATTTAAGGTATTTACAATTATATATTATTATCCCTCTCTCATATTCCTTTGATTCAAGAGTTTTTTTTTCATGGTAGAAAAATAATCTTATATTTTGGTAAAGTAGAAGTATGTGTAATTTCCTAGAAAATATATCTTTTTCTAGATACTATAAAGTAGATGTGGGTGTGGAATGAATGTTCCTATGGGTAATCACCCCAAAAGGTCGGTTGATCATTAACTCAATCATCACCCTAATGCACAATGAGTTATCCTAGGACTATACACTTGGTGGGACACTCTAAGAGGATATTCTTTGGAATATTCGCACGCTCTTAATGTACCATGATGAAGGATTTTTTCAAAAATTTCCTTTTTCTCCTACCAATGAAATATATAGAATTCAGTTACTATATTTTATGGATAACCTAGCATATTTTATGTTCCCTCTTTACTATACTTATTTGATAAGGGTACTTAATGTTACATTGATGATACCCTCATGGATTTCATGTTTATTATGGTATGTTTTTCTAGACATTCATACTATTCTATTGAATGAGTAAGTATTTTATATTAGTGTTTATTATTATATAGATTGCCAAGTTTTGTTTAGTAAGAGGTTCCTCAGGGAACAATATGAAATTCCTTGATGACTTTTATAGTGAATGCATTGAACTCAATCAAGTGATGGGTGAGGCCTAACATTATATAGCCCATCGATGCATCGACATGTCTCATGAGATAAAACATGTTGGGTCTTGGTGTATTCCTATTCCAATAATAGGATAATGTCTTGACTGTGGTTTTGATGACATGTAATTATTCTTAACATAAATTCTTGATAGAAATATTTTGATGTATGGAATTATGAATTCCATTAGTATGAGATCAACAGTTATTATTATCCATGTTTTCATTTAGTTTCATGAATATAGAATTCCATCTATTTTAGTTGGTTATGGCTTCAGGTTGTTCATTTATTCTTTTCATATCACTTATTTCATGTTTATGTTATGTAAGATTTCATTGTATGCTACACCTTACTGAGCATCTGAGTTCACCTTTATTTGTTTTTCTTTCCCCAAGAAACCTAGATGAGGACTGTGTGTGATTTTCAAGGATATGATGGAAGAGATTATAATGTTCTAAAAATGTGTTCATGTTGTATCTCATGTTTTCAAGTGTATTTTATGTATGTATCTAGTATTAAAATACTACTAAACGGTTTGATACTTTGAAAAATCTTTTACTTTGTACCAATAATGTAATATAACTACCTATACTAGGTTTCTAGATTCTATGATATTACAATTTTCATGACCACTTCTTTATAAACTTCCAAATTATTTTTTATGATATTCAAATCTTTTGAATGTTAGTAAATTTTTATTCTTTGGTGGGGGTTAAGTGTACTTAGATGAATTTTTCATTTTTCTCCTCCTTAATGTTAGTCTCCTCTTTTCTTTTATTACTCCCACCTTTATAGAATAGGTGGGTTTCTCTATATATTTTTCCACCCATCATTGTTCATAACTAAAACTTACACTATTCAAAGTATGGAAATTAGTGCATACAGATTCATTAGAATGTTGGTGTACCTTTTTCTTCAACTTATCAAAAGATGATACTTTCGATGCTTTCACATTCTTCCTCCTGTTAGATTGAGTCTTTCCAAAAATAAGACTATCTATTAAAATTTTGGAAGTGGTTCTTTTCTCAGTTTTATGTGAAGATTAAACTTGAGCGGCATCCAATTTTTTTAATTTTATTTTCAACTCAAGATACTTTAGATTTAAAGGGTTCTTATGATATTCAAAGAACTTCACATTCTTTTCAAATTCAAATTTCCACTTTCAAATTATTTCTTCATGCATATTCCTTTCATTTTATATAAATTTTCCCAACTCTTTTATTCATTTGTCTTTTACTTTTAATTGTGAATTATTCACTTCTAATGTTTCTTTTGATGCATGGAATACTTATGAAAAAACGTCCAAATTTATATTCTTCACACAAAGAATTATTTCCAATTCTTCTTCAAGTAGAAAGAATCTTTTGTTGAACAGTTTCACAAATTTTTAATTTGATTCTATAATTTTTGTGAGTATTTTACATTTTCAGAACTTCTTCCCCAATGCATCTTCCATTTCTTCAAGTTCTGATTCTAGCTGTGATTTTTCCTACCCAAACTCATTAATATACGCAAGTATATATGTAATAAATTAAATAATTTTTTCATATAGTCCTTTATTTTCAAGAAAAAATATTCAAAAAACTCAATAGGCTCGTACTTACCATAGCTAGAGAAAGATTCTTCTTTAGATGAATTTATTATAATGGATTTTTCAATAATATTACCACACACTTTAACTTCTGGTAGCAGTGGATCCTCCTTCAGTTGCTTTTGAGAGAGACTAACTTCCACTTCTTCTGATCTAGTTTCTTCTTTCGTTCTTTATGGTTTTGGTTGAAACATCCATGTTGTCGTAACTAGGTATAACTTCCATTTTCTTCAACTTAGGCTTAACTTTTGGTAGAGGTATCTCTATGTCTTCCATAAATATTTACTTAATATAAAGAAATTAAACATGACTATGAACAAAAAAAATATAGGTCCAAATAAATGTGACCTTTCCTCTAATGCCAATTGAGATTCCTAGTGGATCGTACAGTCCTCCTCCAATGGCCCGAAGGCCTTCATTTTTTATTGATTTTTGATAATCCACCTTTCAAGGGGTGAGGTGGAACCCTTACAAGGCCCGAAGGCGAAAGCATTACATGGATCGTAGGCCTTAGAGGAATTACAAGGCCCGTAGGCTAAGGAGATTACATGACCCGAAGGTCTTCAGAGATTTCAACCAGACTATCTACAAGGAACTGCCCCTCCCAAGCATCTGCATCTTGATAGTAGCTCCCCACCTTTGCATGACCGTATGGCTAGGCATCCCCGTGTAAGCACAGGAAAGTCCCGATGGCATAGCCATACCCTCTCTTTCTGACAATCCATTTGGCTCTGCTCTGGTGAGTGCACCTGCTCTGAATCCTCATCTGTAGCAGGCACTGTTTCCAAATATTTACCAATTAAGTTCAAATTAATTTTTTTCCTCCTTTAAGTTTAATGAACCCCTATTATCAATTAATATGTATGTATCTTTATAAATTTTCCTTCACCACTTTTCCCTTATGTTATGAAGTTAATGTAAAAACACACAAGGATTTTTACAAGGTTCGGCCTCAATGTGAGAACCTAATCCTTATTGCATCGACTCTCATCAAGTCATGAATTATCCACTGATATATCCATAAAATATTAACAGTGGTGTGGGAAGGAATCACCCTAATCCCAAATACTTCACTACAATACACAAGTGAAGGGTCTTTATACTGCATCCCAGAATTAAGCTATCTCCTAAAAAGTTCATCATATCTCCAAATAGGTATGTTTTCATTATTTATACTAGAACCCCAAGTATTCAAGGATTATCCTCATAATTTCTTATGGATGGTACTTCAACTACCTTATATCTTCTATTGTACTTAACATGCACATCTTCCCTATCATCCTTATGGTAGAAAGATCTTATGGAGCTCTCACTACCTTGAACTTTGATGTTTGAAACTTCCACAAGTTAATTCTTGATATTAGTATGGCTTTCCTCATTCTATTCATCTAGATTGGGAGAACTCACTTAGTACTTTGGAACTTCAAGTTCAAGTATTCTCAACTTCAACCCATCTATTCTTTCGAAGGAAGTGCTTGGCAGACTTCTTCCTCTCTTTGTTAATCAATAGTTTTCTCAATGTTCTACATTTTTCATACAATCAACTCAAGTGTTGTTTCTCATTTATATAGCCAATATTCTTTTGATATATATGGGGAAAACATAGTCTTATATTTTAAATTATCACTATTACATCTCTTGAATTTACCTCCATCAATATCTTACAGAGATATTGGGATTTAATTCCATAAATTATGTTGTAAAATTTGGCGTCAACAATCTTCAACTCATCCTCAAATATTGGCTTGAATAAAAAAAATATTCTATGAATATTTCACTTTGAACGTCCAACTCAACATCATTAGAATGTATGACTTTACAAAAATGTAAAGTCCCAACATCTTCAAAATAATGTTCTTCAGTAGAAGTCAATCAAATCCTTCTAGTTCTACATTTTCCTCAACTCAATTTTTTTTGCAGCCTTTAGTACTTCAAACATCCTCCAGCATGATTCATGTGCTTCTAGTGGTATCTATTCGATGAACATTCATTTAGTTTGAACGTTAATTTCATATTCTTCTTCCAATCTACTCAACCTCATCCTCCAACTTCTTATATTACTTCTTATCTAAGTTTCATCAACTTGGATCACTATAGGTCTTCATCTAATGTAATTTTATTTCAATGAACAAATGGTTCAACATTGTTTTACTTTTTTCTTATACAACCTTAAGTGGTTTGAGTTTCTCAGTATGTACTTCCGAAGACTTTCAACTTTATGTTAGACCTACTATAGCATTTATCTTTAGTGAAATCATAAAACTCATTCTAGAATCTTCTTATGGGCTTTTGAACACTTCAGTCATTTAGTTTTCTCAACTTACTATGCAGCATAATCTTCTAGAGATCATTAAACATGTTATGTTTAGTGTATCTTCCAATGGTATTGTTCTTTATGCCTTTTCCATTTCTATGGTAGAAAATTTCTTTGTAAGGTGAAGGTTACCATACATTCCTTGAGAATAAATCATTGGGACTTTATCAACTCTTCAGTGTGCTTTGTCCTTTTGAACATATTGGTTTCTTCAACTTCACTAATTATCTTCATCAAATCTTCTTCCAAATACATCTCCTTCTAAATCTTCAATAGGGTCTTCAATCTCTCCATATATTCACTTTACCATTCAATGAGTTCTTTGAAATTTTTTATTGAGTTTGTACTTCAATCTTCCAGATCACCATATACGAGTGACTTTCTTCTTCAACTCTAAATTCTCATGACAGTGCATCTCCATCCTTCAAAACTAGTCATGAATACAATGAAGACCTATTCTGTAGTCATCTAATGTATTGTCCTGATTTCGAATATAAACATTCCACGTATTTATCTGTCATCTTTCATCATCACTAACTCTAATCATCTTTATTACTTCTGATCATATTCCGAAAGTAGACATTTCATCTATGAAGTTCCTTATTCTGATGATTCTTCCATCCAAAGTATTCTCTTCTAATGGATTTCTTTCAGAAAATCTATAGGAAACTTCTTCTCCTTCAACTTACTCATTGAATTTTATACAAACTATTGACTATTGGAGTCGGTGCCTTAAAACCAAATTCTATGTACTTTATAATAACTTGTATTCATAGTTTTCAATATTAATAAACCCCTTATCACATCATGATTGTTCTTCTATGTAATATATTATGTGAATGTCATAAGAGTAGTTGTCATGATAAAAGGTCATAGAAGTTCCCCGCTATGATGAGAACCCAAAAGTGTTATGACACTATTCTTAAATATATGTTCTATAGCCGGATAATATCATTTGAGGGACACGAACGATACATGTTATCATGGGTGGAGACTCATAGGAATTTGAGGCACCATCTCATGGTGTACGCCCTCAGTAATATCTAGTATAGGATATTATGAGAATGAGACCCGCCAATAGGAAATTCATATTTATATGTGTCATTAGATGCTCCTATATGCGGACGTGTGTATTGATCCTTAGAATTTAATATTATCATTGTTGAGTATTATAATTTGTGTACTTTGATGTATTAATGAAAACCATGAAGACATATGTTCATGATAAGGTGGGATAAGTTTGGTGGGTCATGATTAATATTGCATTAATGAATAATGCAAGAAAGTATTTTCCCTTCTATTCTTTAATGGAAGTTGATATCTCAGGCCCTTTGATGGAAAGGATATAGCCTAAATAAATCCATGACCATGTTGTTCTATAGGAAAGTTATATTTCTAGGAATTCAAAAAAAAAGACATCGATAACATAGGTTGATGGCACCGACATGAAACCTTCTTGATTAGAGATATCACGTTAAAGGGATTATATTACTTAGTAAGCATCCGTATAAGTTATTATGTCATTTTAGCATTAACTTCTTTATCTATGGGTTGTTTTGCATGTTGCTAGATACTAACCTTGGACTTTAAGTTGTTTCACCTAATTTCGATGAGAAAGAGGCTTAGAGGGTTACACACTAATTATACCTAGAATCTCAATTAAATAATATACTGTTATTTATTATTTAACAAGTTGAATAAAATTATTCCCCCACATGGTTTAATAATTATTCAAGTATGCTTGATCATATATATTTCATCAGTAATTATTCAAGAGAGTATTATGTGATTAGAATATTTAATAAATATTTATTTTCTATTTAATGAATGTAATATTTATTTATTTATTGAAAAATAATGAAGTGATATTTAATTATTAAATAAATAGTCATTATTCAAGTCCCATTAAATATTTTGGAGGAATGGAGGATCGAGTTTTTAGGTCTGGTGAGAAATAATATATATTGAATATTATTTTATTAAATAATATTTAATTTAATTTACAAGTTAAGAGCGTGTTGAGGAAATAATGATATTATTATTATTTTAAGACATGGGGTTCCATAAGGGATTAAATAAATATTAAAGGGAAGTTGTGCAGATATTTATTTCTAAACCCTAGTGGTATTTAAATCCAGTTATATTATTTTCCATGTGAGCCAATTCATTTGTGTTGTGCACAATGACAGCCAAAGAGAATACACTCAATCCCTAGAGAGCTTCCTCTCCAAAATGATCCCAATAACATAGGGTGGTCTTCCACCACCTTCCACTCCTGAGTCTAGAGAGATAAATGATAACACTTTTGAAGTGATTCTCTTGGAGATCAAAGGAGAACAATGCAAGTGATAGGATCTTTCATGCTGGCACCTAGAGATTCCTATAATGACATTCAGAGATTTTTGGAACACATGTGGATCACCACTAGAGGGAATCTTCTTTTGATTACTACAACGCAACAAAGATACAACATAGATCTGTTTTCAGGTCCATCAATGATGAAATAATTCATGCATGGTAATTATTTAATTAATTAAATTAATTATAAATAATATGTGATGATTCTGTGCTTGGTTATGACCTTCTATCCCTTGTCTATTTTCTTTGATTCAATTCCATTGATTATGGTATTCATCATCACGTAAATCTCAAATTGATCATCGATCATGATAAAAAAGAAAAGTTGGGCATGACTCATTGCACGTTATGCTCCACCTAGAACCTAAAAGTGGTATTAGATCAGTCACATAATTACTTATAATTATTTAAAGATCATTGATTGATTTATACATTTATCATTTATTTTTTAATTCAATTTTAATCACTCTTTTAATCTGAATTTTGAGATATTATTATTCCTCTTTTATTTCTCATAGATCTAATCAAAACAAATAATTTTATGAATAAAATAAAATTGAATATCTCATCTAGAGGTTCTGAGGATTCTAGATGGAGAACACAAGAGTACACGCTGTGTAACTGGAGTTACATGTCGTATACTAGAGTTCAATGCACCAAGAATTAATTCAAAATTAATTCAACCCGTGTTCATTGAATACACACAGTACATTTAATTTCTTAAACAGCGTGTCGAATAGGTTAGCCTGGTGCACGATCATCTAGAGTACAGGTCATGTAGTCCATATACACGACATGTAGTCCTTTTAAGTCATAGACGGTCCATGTATTTCTATGCACAGCCTACCTAACTAGTGACTATGTAACTTAGAGACCATAAATTGTGTATCCCTTTGTACACATCATGTACTCTAGTTTTTTCAAGGCACAGTTTACACGCTGAGTCCCTAGGCGTGTGCCTCAGATAAGTGTTGAGAGACGTACACACTGTGTAGCTCACATGTACACACCGTATACTTTTTCCAAAATACACATAATTATGATTAATTTATTATACTATGTAAACCTTATCGATATGTGCTTGCATGTAGTCGTTAAGTTGATAGGACACACCATGTGGTGTTTTTTAATATGTGTGTGTGTGTGTGTTTAATTAATTTATGCGCAATGTTTAGATATGCATATCATGTATGATTTGTATTATGGTTATTACTCTATGTGAATTAAAGCATGACACGTGACAAAAAAATCATATAATTTGTATAATAATTAAGTTGATAGTACATGTCATGAAAGTACGTGATAAGTCATGTATGCCATATGTCATAAGAGTAAACGGTATATGAATATAATACATGTTGGGTAGATTCAGATGGGTATTCACTGTGTTGCCTCCAAGGTACATTTGTGTACATAGTTAATTTTTAAAAAAATATTTAATTTGTTTAAAATTATAATAGATGAGAATCTCAAGGAAATTCAGATGAGAATTAAGATAAAAGAATTGATTAATTAAAGAAGATAATTAATTAATTCGAGAGGGATTTATCTTAAATAAGAATGATTAAGAATTGAATGGTAGTTTTATTAAATGTGTAATTTGTTGCATGCATGTGGATGATCATGAGCATTCACCAAACCATTGTATGTGATTGGTTTCATTTTATTTATTATTAAATTAAATTTGTGGTCGTTGTGTCATCTCTCATCTCATTATGTACGGGCCTACATGCTCGTGATTTCTTTTATGTAAGCCCCTTGTTTCTCTCACCTATGTGTGAGTAAAATCATATATAATGGATAGATCTCTCAAGCTAGTGGAGGCAGTTCAAGTATGGAGCTAAGTAAAAACCAATCCAAGAGAGGTATATAGGTGGATAGGTGGATAGGTGGAAAGCTGTAACACGAACCATAATTGGTTCAAGGTGTTTTTCCCCTAGGTTGACGGTTAGTTTATCATCATATAGATAAAATAACCAGTAGTAAAAGCTCATGATCATACCGATTTATTATTTTATTTCTGTCAAATTGCATGGTTATTTCATTATGAATGTTTCTTTACGATCACATGAATTAATGAATTAATGAATTAACAATCATGCATGATAGAACTAAAATAAATTAGCTTATACGTAAATATTATCTAAGACATGGTTAATCACTTATGTAAATCCACTTAATATTAACAAACATATAATAAAGATAATAATTAAAAAATTATGCATAAAATAGAAAATCAATCAATTATATATATTAATTCGGTATAGTCTTCCACTGCATTAATTAAAATCGAACCATAGTTCAAAGTGCTTGACCAGTCAAAGTTGGGATGCTTTCAATTATCAAAGAATTCTAACTTGAAGTTTTGGGTTAAATTAACTTAGTTCACATCAAGGGTTGGCTACCAAAGATAGACATGGTGTAACTGAGAGGCAAGGGTTAAGGAAATGCAATTTAAGGATTTCGGGATTGGAGAGTCCACTCAACAGATCAAGGAACTGTGAGTTAATGCAGTTGGCATTTAGAATGCCTGCCTAAAAAGATTCAAGTTGCTTGACCAACCAAACTTGGGGTAGTGATAAGGGGAATATAGATCCTTTTCACTAGAATTTCCAAGAAATGAGATATTCTGAAGCCAATGGTGAGGGATATTGGGTTTTGATAAAATAGTGGGAGATTAATAAATATAATATTTATTTATCTATCTAAATTTTATTAGATAAAGTACTAAAATTTTGTTCATCTTATTTGTAGAAACAATAATAAAATGACTTCAAATATATCACTACAATCTATACTTGAGAAGCATAACTGTATCACTAGCACAAATTTCCAAGAGTGGCAAAGGAGCTTACGTGTTATCCTTCATAGGAAAGGAAATTGTATGTGCTGGAAGAACCATTTCCTAATGTGCCTAGAAATGAGGCTAGTGACAAAGAGTTGTCTCTCTATGAGAAACATTTGAATGATGCTACATATGTTTAATGTTTTATGCTATCATCCATGACTAATGAGCTTTTGAAGCATCATGAGGACATGGATGCGTATAACATGATGTCTCACCTTCATAATCTCTATCAAGAGAAGGTAATAAAAGAGAGATAGGAGATCTCTAATGCTTTTTTTACAACTAAGCCTGGAGAGGTTGTGCTAGCTGGGCCTCATGTAGTCATTCTTATTGACTACATTGAATGTTTAGACATCTTAGGGATTAAATTCCTGAATTAATTGCATACAAATCTCATACTTTCATCACTTCCCAAGAACTTATCCAATTTTATTGTTAATTACAATATGATTATTAATGAGAAGAGTCTTTCGAAAATTCTTTGATTCGCTAAGTGGATAAGGACATGAGGTGTGATAAACCCATAGTAATTATGGTGAATAAGAAAAGGAATAACAAGTTGAAGGTGCCCAAGACTCATAATAAGTCTAAAGCTCTCAAGCACCATCCTTCCAAGAAGAGGAAGATCCAGGGGCATGGAAAGGAAGAAGAAGAAATATGTTTTACAAGTGGCAAGCAATGCCACTGAAAGAAGAACTGCACCTAGAAGCAAGGGGAAGCTAAATGTGCATCCGTTATCAAGTTTAATCTTTCAATATCTACACATTGGGTATTAAATACAACTTTTGGTGCTCACATCTACATACAAATGTAGGAACTGAGTAGATTTTGTAAGATGTCTAAAGGAGAGGTGGATTTGTGAGTTGTCAATGATGCGAGGCAGGCTGCTCTAGCCATTGATGATTACCACCTTTCATTGCCAGCAAGAATGATTTTGGATTTAGAGGTTTTATATAATGTATCAACTATTACTAAGAACATAATTTATGTATCACGACTAGATGCAGATGGGTTTATTTTCAAGTTTAGAAATAAAAGTTGTTTCTTTTATAAAGACAACATATGTTATGGTATGCCACAATTAAATAATGCTCTTTATGTATTAAATTATGAAAACCAAGTACTGGAAATTGATAACGAATCATGTTCACACAACTCATATAACACTCAACTATGACATCACTGTATTGATCATGTAAACAAGAACTGTTTGAAAAAGCACTACTAAGATGGTTGTTTAGACTCATATGAGATAAAACCACTTGAAAGATTTCATGCTTGATTATAAGAATATGACCAAACTGTCATTCAGTGGATAGGGTGAAAGGGCCACAGAGCTTTTAGGATTGGTACAGACTGATTTGTGTGGACCATTTCTAGTAGAATTTAAGGTGGGTATTCTTACTTCATAACTTTTACTAATGACTTGAGTAGATATGGTTATGTCTACTTGATGAGGTGTAAGTCTAATTCCTTTGAGAAATTCAAGGAATTCAAGAATGAAGTAGAGAAACAACTTGGAAAGAAGATAAAGAAGCTTCGATTAGATCGAGGTGGTGAATATCTTAACCAAGAATTTATCAAATTTCTACAGGAGTTTGAGATTCTATCTCAACTCAATCCACCTTACACATAACAGTGGAATGATGTTAGTGAAAGAAGAAACTGTAACTTGTTAGACATGGTAAGGTTGATAATGAGTCATGCAGATCTTACATTATCCTTTTGGGGATATGCATTAAAAATTGTGGCATACATATTAAACTGAGTACCAACTAAATTGAAAAATAGAATTCCCTTTCATTAATGGAGTGGAAAGAGACCTGTTTTGTCACATACACATGTATGGGGTTGTGAGGTGTTTGTTAAGGCCTTATCAAGAAACAAACTAGCACCCTAGGGTAAAATGAGTATCTTTATATGGTATCCTAAAGAAATAAAGGGATATTACCAGTAAAACCCCTCAGAAAAGAAAGTGATTTCCATCTGACAAGCCATTTTTCTTGAGAGGAAGCACATCCTCAAAAAGGATAGTGGAAGAAAGATTGAATTCAATGAAGTTGATGCTCAAGATACACAAGAGTTGGTATAAGAACTAGTTCCAAATGTCCTTGTGGAAGATGTAGTTCCTGAAACACAAGTATTGTATAGGAGCATAAGAGAAGTAAGAGAACCATAGAGATGTGGTTTTCTAGTCACCAAAGATGGTGACTCATTATTGGTTGACAATAACAAATCTCTCTCCAACAAAGAGGTAGTAGAGAGCTCAGAAGCAACAAGATGGAAAGAATCTATGAATTCTAAAATAGACTTCATGTATCATAACTAAGTTTGGGTTATGATGGATGTGTTAGTTGATGTAAAACCTGTAGGGTGTAAATGGTTATTCAAGAGAAAATTGGACCTAGAATGTAAAGTAAATACCTATAAATCAAGGATAGTGGATAAAGGGTTTAAACAGTGTCAAGGAATTGACTCTGATGAAACATTTTCACTAGTTTCCATGTTTAAATCCATTATAATTATACTTGATATAACAACTTACCATGACTATGAGATTTGGCAGATGGATGTCAAAACTGCATTCCTTAATGGGAAACTTCAGGAAGATGTCTATATGACTCAACCAGAAGGGTTTGTGACTCCAGGTGATGCCAAAAAGATTTGAAAGTTGCATAGATCCATTTATGGATTGAAGTAAGCATCTAGGTCATGGAATATTTGATTCAATGATTCTATACAAGAATTTAGATTCATTAAGAATGAATGTGAGACATGTGTTTACAAAAGGTTTAGTGGAAATATAGTCGTTATCCTAGTAGTATATGTTGATGACATATTACTTATTGGAAATGACATACCAGTCTTACAACCTATTAAGGACTAGTTAAACAAATGTTTTTCTATAAAGGACTTAGGTGAAACACCCTATATTCTAGGGATCAAGATAATTCATGATAGATCTAAGAGGATGCTTGGAATAATTCAAAGTACATATATTGACTAGATACTAAAGAGATTTAGTATGGAGCAATCCAAGAGGCGATAGGTTCCAGTGTCACATGGTTTATATCTTTCTAAGAAAATGTGTCCTCATACACAATAGGAGAAAGAGAGAATAAGTAAGATCTCATAAGCTTTAGTGATATGATCAATCATGTATGTCATGTTATGTACAAGATTTGATGTTTCTTATACATTGAGCATGGAAGGCAGATATCATGTAGATCCAGGAGAACAACATTGCTCTACTGTTAAGGTTATCCTTAAATATTTGATAAGAACTAAGGATATGTTCTTGGTGTATGGAGGAGATGAGGATTTGGTCATTAAGGGTTATATTGTTCTAGTTTTCAAATAGATTAGAATGATATAAAGTCGCATTCAAGATATATTTGTTGTCTCAACATAGGAGTTGAGAGCTGAAAGAGTTCAAAGCAACCAGTTGTCATTGATTCTACAGCGAAGTCTGGGTATATAGCAGCTTTTGATGTAGCCAAGGAATCCATTTGGATATGAAACTTTGTCCAGTAGATTGATGTGGTACCTAGCATTAAAGAACATATCACATTGTTTGGTGATAATACTATAGCAGTAGCTCTTGCAAAAGAGTCGAAGGTCACACAAATAAACAAAGCATATACTTTGGAAGTATCACCTCTTGAGGTATTTTTATCAGAGGGGTGAAGTTGTAGTAAGAAAAGTACCCATAGAAGAAAATGTGGTGGACCCCTTGACTAAAGGTCTATCTTAGCAAAAGCATGAGTGTCATGTGAGAGCTAGTAGACTGAAGGTTGTTAGTAGTTGGCTCTAGTGCAAGTGGGAGTCTGTTGGAGTTGATTCCCTAGAATCAACTTTTGTGTACTTTATGATAAATTGTATTCATAGTTTTGAATATTAATAAACCCCTTATCACATTGTGGTCTTTTATGTAACATAATATGTGATAATGTCCTAAGAGTAGTTGTCGTGCTAAAAGGTCATAATAGTTCCTCGCTATGATGAGAACCTATAAGTGTTACAATACTATTCTTAAACAATGTTCTATAGCTGGATGATATCATTTGAGGAACACAAATGATGCATGTTATCAGGGGTTAAGACTCATAGGACTTTGAGGCACCTTCTCATGGTTTATGCCCTTAGTAATATCTAGTATAGGATATTATGTGAACGAGACCCGCCAGTAGGAAATCCACATTTATATGTGTCATTGGATGTTATTATCTATAGACATGTGTATTGATCCTTAGACTTTAAGATTATTATTGATGAGTATTATAAGTTGTGTACATTTATGTATTGACGAAAACTGTGACGACATGTGTTCAAGATGAGGTAGGATACGTTGGGTGCATCACGAGTAATATTACATCAATGAATAGTGTGAGAAAATATTTTTCTCTTCAATTCTTTAACGGAAGTTAATATCTTATACCCTTTTATAGAAATGATATAACCTAAATAAATCCATGGCCATGATGTTCTATAGGCAAGTACAATTTCTGAGAATTCAAAGAAAGAGAAATCGAGCACATAGGTTGATGGCATCGACAAACAACCTCCTTAATTAGAGATATTACATTAAAGGGATTATATTGCACAGTAAGAATCCGTATGAGGTATTATGTTGTTGTGGAATTAACTTCTTTCTCTATGGGTACATTGGTGTGTTGCTAGATGCTAACCTTGGAATTTAGGGTTTTTGTCTAATGTTGCTGGGAAAGATGCCTAGAGGGTCACACACTAAGTGTATCTAGAGTCTCAGTTAAATAATATACTATTATTTATTATTTAACAAGTTGAATAAATATTATTCCCTCACATGGTTTAATAATTATCCATTCATGCTTGATTGTATATATTTCATCACCAATTATTCGATATAGTATTATGTGAGCATAATATTTAATAAATATTTATTTGTTATTTAGTGAATATAATATTTATTTATTTATTGGCGAATAATGCAGTGATATTTATTTATTAAATAAATAATCATTATTCAGGGCCCGATAAATATTGTGGAAGAATGGTGGACCAAGTTTTTAGGTTCGATGAGAAATAATATATATTGAATATTATTTCATTGAATAATATTTAATTTAATTCACAAGTTAAGAACATATTGAAGAAATAATATTATTATTATTTTATAACATGAGGTTTTGCAAGGGATTAAATAAATATTAAAGGTAACTTGTGAAAATATTTATTTTTAAACCCTAGCGGTATTTAAACCCAATTATATTATTTTCCAAGTGAGCTAATTCATTTTTGTTGTGCACAACGACAGCCAGAGAGAATCCTCTCAAGCCTTAGAGAGCTACCTCTCCAAGAACGCTCCCAAGAAAGGAGACCGGTCTTCCTCCACCTCCCACTCTCGAGTCTAGATAGATCAAGAAGAACGTTTTTTAAGCAATTCTCATGGCGATCAAAAGAAAAAGACAGAAGTGATAGGATTTTCCATGTTAGCACCCAAAGATTCCTACAATGACATTCAGAGATTTGTGGAACACATGTGGATCACTGTTAAATGGAATTTTCTCTTGATTCCTGTAACGCGACGACGGTACAACGTAGATCTGTTGTCAAATCCATCAATAAAGAAAGAATTCATGCAAGGTAATTTTTTAATTAATTATAAATAGTATGTGATGATCCTGCGCTTGGTTCCCACATTTTATCCCTTGTCTATTTTCTTTGATTCAATTCCGTTGATTACAGCATTCATTGTCATGTAAATCTCAAATTGATAATCGATCCTGAAAAAACCCCAAAGTTGGGCACAACCCATCACATACTTCTGTCGCGCCCGAAACCTACATTTACAACAAATAAAATATATCATCACTGTCATCTGATGGACACTTTAATTTTCATAATAGTTTATATCTATTAGGTCCAAAGGGGTCCCAGATACCCTCAGAGGGGGTGGATTAGGGTATGGAAATTCTTTTCAAACTTCTTCCTGCCCCACTAGATCTTGACCTCATTATTACAAGGGTCACTTATTATGCTCTTTAATGTTAATGTTGATCGTGTCCTTTCCAATTGTATATGATGATAATGCACTGAAATTAAAGCAATAAAGCAATCACAAGGACATAAAGATTTTTACTTGGTTTACCCTCACTGGACTACATCCAATGAGCATACAACGGTAATGTGCTGATTGTACCAAATTCACTAAGGCTCACTACTAATAATGATGCTTGAGCTAGATCACTTCTATGCCTAGGCTCACTGCCTTTACAAGGTTTAGGGTCTGCTCATTGCATTCCCAAGGGCCACTCCCTATGTCTCTTTCTCTATCTCATTGTTGGTGGAAAGGATTATCGTCTTCCTCTTTCTTCGTACACTACTCTTGGAAGGGATCGACTCACAGTTTATGGACTTGTAGGTCCCTTCATCTTCATGAATTCTTTATCCTCAATTATAGATAGATGCTCTTTTGAAGTTCCACTTTCATCCACTGATGAATACCGCTTTACCACAGATGTACTAGATAACTTCACACCTTCACGCAACCTCAGGGTGACTTGCGTGCTACTTTAAGCATGGCATGCAAGTGTCTCCTTTGTCATGGAAAAACCAACTTTCGCACTACTCAATACTTGTGTGAAAATAAATAATTATGCATTAATCCATTCTAGCTGTGCAACTCCCTCATGTCGCACAACTTTCAGGCAACTCTCTTCTTGTCGCGCAACTTTCTTCTTCACTCTCTTCTTGCAGGACCCTCAATACTTGCGTGAACAAAGATCTGATTTTCTCTAAGTGTTGGGATCTATACAGAATGAGGGGGGTATCTGCCTATTTATAGGAATTTTTATGACCCTCCGTGCAAGATACACAACTTTCCCCTGAACACGCAAGTCCATTCACCCAATCATCTGTCGTATAAACTCATCTTTCACGCAACTCCATAACTTGCACGCCCTTGTTTCCTCCAGATCGGTCATTCTTTTTTCATGGATCTTTGTCAACATACCCTATCAAAAATCACTCTGGAATTCCGCAACTAACTATGGAATCTCGTTTTTTCAACAAACATAATTAACCCAAAAATACTGCAATGTTAACTTGAGGTATGTTTGCCCAATAATCTCTCCCTTTGGGTTTGTTCAAAACTCTTCACCATTTGATACCTCGTGAAAGATTCTTCCATCTTCTACCATCATTCACTTTTTGTGATTCAGATAGTGATCAAATATTTACTCAAAACATACTCTAAGCCCACATAAGCAATGCTTGGTGTGAGAAACAAGAGTAATATGAAAAGTTCATTAATGAATCACTTCGTTTCAGAAACCATTCATCTGCTTTCATCATGAACCTTAGATGTTGTGATATATATCCTTTGATCGCTCACTTCTAGCATCATCAGATTAAAAACTCCTCATATCTCGCTACTCCACCTGTCAGCTTATCCCCTCCACCTGTCAGCTTCTCCCCATGTCTTGACTGATACATTTTCTTCCTTCTATAGCCATAAATTTCCCCCCTTTGTCAACAAAGTCAAAGGCCACTTCATCAATAAACCCGAAGGTCACTGCATTGTGGTTTGCAACAGGGTAAAGAACACATATTAGTACATTAGGAAAAAATAGTCCATGCCTTGGGGAGAGAGGGCCCCACATCCATACTTTTTCAAGTATGGGGAGTTGACTGAACTCTTAAAGCCAGTTAATGCCTCTCAATGAATCTTTGGGTAAGGCCTTTGTCTGAATGTCTGCAACCTATAGTTTTGTAGGCACATACTCCAACTTCACAATACCTTACTCCACCTACTCCTTGATAAAATGATATTTAATTTCAATGTGTTTAGTCCTTGAGTGATGGAATTATTTTTTTCTAAGATTGATAGAACTTGAATTATCACAATGGATTTTGATTGAAGACTTCACATCAACTCCCATATCTTCAAGTTGCTGCTTCATCCACAATAACTGCATGCACACCTGAGTAGCCACAATATATTTAGATTCTACGGTGCTCAATGAAATGCAATCTTGTTTCTTACTTAGCCAAGAAATATATAGTCCACTAAATAGAATGCACCACATGATGTTTAATTTTTGTCATCTGCTGATCCATCCCAATATGCATCTGTATATACCAATAACTCTAGTTGAGATTTATCATTATACATCAAGACAAAATCCACAGTACCCTTGATATATCGAAGTATTCTTTTCTTTGTAAGCATGTGTCTTTATTTGGTATTACTTTGATATCTCGCTTCTTGACACGTGGAAAAAAATACCTGGTTGTGTCGCTGTTATGTACAACATACTTTCATTGATTTGTCTGTATTCTACTACATTAACCACTTTGCATTCATCATCTCATGACAGTTTTATCTGGGTAGCCACCGGAGTCATCATCTCATTGGAATTATCCATTCCAAATCTTCTCAAAACCTCCTTGACATATTTTGATTCAGAAATGAATGTGTCATTCACCAAGCAATAATTTCAATTCACCAATCATTGACATTTCGAACTCATTTTTCATTAATTTAGAAAACTGTCTGCACTACACTTCATCTGATCCACCAAAGATTATGTCATCGACATATACCAGCACTATTATCCTTTGATTATTGTCATTGTTCACATATAGATTGTAATCAACTCCACCACAATGAAAACCAAGCTTTTTCAAAAACTGATCTAGTCTTGAATATCATGCTCTTGGTGCTTGCTTTAAGCCATATAGTGTCTTTCTCAATCGAAAAACTATGTTCTCATCTTCATGAATGAGAGAACCATCTGGATGCTCAATATACACTTCTTCCTCTAAAACTCCATTCAGAAACGCTGACTTGACGTCCATCTGGAAAACATTGAAACTCCTTTTCACTGTTATGGCTAAGAATAATCTGATATTCTCTATCCATGAAACTAGTACAAATGTCTCATCAACATCTATACCCTCTATCTGGGAGTACCTTTCTCACACCAGTCGTGCTTTGTTTCAAATCATTGCATCATCTTCACTCATATTATTGTGAAAGATCCATTTAGTCATGATGACATTCTTATCAGTTATCCTTAAAATAATCTTTCATGTCTAGTTCTTTTCTATTTTGTCAAGCTCTTCATTCATAGCATGAACCCAGTTCTCATCTCCAACTGCTTCTTCCTAATCAGCATCTTCTTACGAATCATCATTTTATACTTTAACTCCCTCTGAGTTGCTTACCTCCTTATCACTATCATTAGGAAATAGTTCATTGTGTTTTTGAAGATTTTGAGCATTCTCTACTACAGTGATATCATTGCTTTCAACAACTTTCTCAACCTCTTGTTGAACCATTGTCAATATTCTCTCGTAGCTTCTTGGTATCCTAAAAATAGTTAGCTAATACCATATTGTTAGAAAAAATAGACAATCACGAAATACAAGATTTCTACTACTTCTCCCCCAATCGGTCTTCTTGATGTCAGACAACATAAACTTTCATCCTTTATATCCCATTGAGATCTTACATCTAATTAGAAGATAGAATTCTCCCCCTATGATGTGCAACTCTTCCTATTGTTGAGCCCACTTTAGATCCAAGAACATTCTTCTTATCCTACATCATTTATTCTCATGTGGCACTTTACATTGAGCCATCAACAAAACCTCTAAGCCTATTGAGTCAAAACTCAGTGTAGGAAACAAGAGATAAAGATAATAATTCAATCATTGCCTATTGCGCTCAATTAATTCCATACATTTCAAGAAGTCATAAGTCATTAACTCCTTTAAAGGAATTCTTCTAGATTAATTCTTCAGCTCTTGTGACTGATTTGAATTAGGTGAAATTCAAGAGCACATCACATCACCATTTTTCATCTTTTGATGCAAATTCCCCTTGGATTGTATCTCCCCAAAAACCTAAAATACTTGAACATCAGTTAATAGCATTTAAACTCATAGGGAGAGGGGAACCACCAGAATCCTCGAGATGGGGATTATGGATGATCCTGATGGATCAACCCTTTGATACTATCTTGCAAACCACTGTATTGTTTTGTGCTTGTTCCAACTGCCCGGCCAACTTCAACAGTTTTGGCCATATGACTAAGAATTCTTTACCCATCCATCCAATATTAATTTTTTATTAACCTCAAAAAGCACTTTTAATGGGAAAGTGGAACCCTCACATTTCAATGGGTTCACTAAGAATTCTTTACCCGTAGGTTGAGTCTTATTCTGATATTTAGGTTCTATAGGTTGTTCCTTTTTCCAAATTTTGGGTCTACACTCTCTAGTACCAATTTCCTTCATTGATTTTCTACCAAAATTACATTTTTCATGATTCTTTATCTAGATAGGAATCTCTTCACTGGTCATCTTCTCTTGTTTATTCCGCTATTGGAGGTCTATTTCCCCTTCTTTCACTTATCTCCTTTTGACACATGTGAGATTGCGGAGACAATCTTTATTCATTTTTATTTTATCAGTTATTCGAGTCTCCACACTGTTTTTTACTGCTTGTGGGTTATTCACTGAACATACATTCTTCTTACTCACAACTGGAGTAGCTCCTCCCTTTTTCTTCCAAGTTTTTTCACATTCATTCCAAGAGTGTAATTGTGAGTGTAGCAGATGAGGTGCTTGATACACCTTTCATTTAGTTCCTTGTGTTTCCTTCGAGACTTTAAACTTTTTTTTCAACTTATCATTGTATTTTAGTATAGGATTTCTCGTTATACACCACTGGAGTTAGAGATCTCCATTTGAATTCATTTTCTCTCCTTGCTTTCTTCCAGCTGCAATATCTTGCAAAATGCCCATGTTTAGAACATTTAAAACATCTCTCATTAAAAACATACATCATGTAATCATTTCTCGGACGAGATGTTGATACAGCTTGAGTTTTTCCTCTGACATTGAGCTCCTGGCCTTCTTGACACATACTCATATTATGTCACTATCTTCCATAATAATAGAATTTGATGGATGCTTTCTTCTGAGAGGCATTCCTTTCAAAATTTTCAAGAAGCTTCTTCTTATTCTCATATTTAGCAATATTTCTTCCTTCGCAGCATGAAATATATTCCAAATCCTCTGAAAAAAAACTTAATGTATGAACATGAATCCCACATAAATAGCACATGATGTCATTACTTTCTGTAAAAGCCTTTTTAGGTCTATCTTTAGCACCTGCTAAAAGTTTTCTATTTCTGGAACTATTCATGACTCTTTTCCATTCATGCATGGGAGAGGGTTCATCATATACAATACCAGCTTTTCCCAAACTAGATGGCCTTTGGAATGAGTCAATACTTTCATGATTCTCCTCTAAATTAGCATATTTTCTTTTCATTTCATCATCACCTACCGCAGGATAATCAAATAGTAAGTGTAAAGCATCCTTCAATTTAGGCTTTCCTTTGACATTAGATTTCTCCACTTCTTTCTTCAGAAACTCCAACTCTTCTCCCAGTTGTTTAATCTTCATATCCCTTGATTCAAGTTCATCATTAAGTTCTCTCTTGAGATTCTTTCCACTAGTTATCTCAACTTCTAATTCTAGAGAGATCTTATACATTATGTCAGCTTGATCCTTTATTTTAGAATCTTTCTGAGCAACAGAGTCATAGAAACTTGCATTCTCTTTCTATAGCCTTTGGTTCTTTTGAACCAGTTCAGATTGCTTTGTAGCATGATCATCATTTCTGGCTTTTAGATTCTAAATTTCTTTTGAGTTCAAACACTTTCCCTTGTAATCACCTTTGAGTTTTTCTACCTTTGTATACATCTTTTTCATTTCTTCGGCTTGGGAATCATTCTTCTCCCTCATATTAGTAGCCACACCAATAAGACTTTTATTTAATTATCTGATCTTGTTGACCTCAATTTCCCGCACTTGGATTCAGATATCCTTAGATTTAATTTCATCATCCAATTTCTAATCCAATTCATTTGTTACATGGAAAACTTTAACTTTTGGTCTTCTTGCAGTTTCTTCTTCATCAGTTGTTCCAGTATCACTTGGAACATCAGGTTCTCCACTCATCCCTGCAGCATCATTGAGTGAGTAAACACTTTCACTATCTAATTCATCAAAATCATTCTTCAGTACACTACTTGTTTCCTTTAACTGAATCACACACTTTCATAGACACTTCCACACTGGGGAATTTCACCAGACTTCTTCTTTGAAGTTTTTCCATTTTCCATGGCACACCAAGATAAGAGAGGACTAGATCTTTAACTTCAATAATCAACCGAACCAAGTTAGAGAAAACAAATATGATAAAAGAAACCTACACTTTGATATCAATTGTTAGGTCCAAAAGGGGTTTAGATACCCTGAGAGGGGGGTGAATCAAGGTATGGATATTCTTTTCAAACTTTTTTTGTCCCACTGGATCTTGACCTCATTATTACAAGGGTCACTTTTTATGCTCATTAATGTTAATGTTGATCATGTCCTTTCCAATTTTATATGATGATAATGCACTGAAATTAAAGTAATAAAGCAAACACAAGGGCACATAGATATTTACTTGGATCACCCTCTTTGGGCTACAACCAAGAAGCATACAATGACAGTGTGTTGATTGTACCAAATTCGCTAAGGCTCACTGCCAATAATGATGTTTGGGCTAGATCACTTCTATGCCCAGACTCACTGCCTTTACAAGGTTTAGGGTTTGATCACTTCATTTCCAAGGATCACTCCCTATGTCTCTTTCTCTAGCTCACTGCTGGGGGAAAGGATCATCGTCCTCCTCTTCCTTCGCACACTGCTCTTGGAAGGAATCCAATCATAGTTTATGGACTTGTAGGTCCCTTCATTTGCATGAATTCTGCATCCTCAACTGTAGATAGATACACTTTTGAAGTTACACTTTCATCCACTGATGAATATCGCTTTACCACAGATGTACTGGGCAACTTCACACCTTCGTGAAACCTCAAGGTGACATGCGTGCTACTTTAAAAATGGCACGCAAGTGTCTCCTTTGTTACAGAAAAACTAACTTTCACTCTGCTCAATACTTACATGCTAGTCCCTTAAAGTCGCGTAACTCCCTTCTGTCGCGCAACTCTCTTCTTGTCGCGCAACTTACTTTTTCACTCCCTACTTGTGCGACCCTCTCTACTTGCTCAACCAGTGCTCCGATTTTCTCTAAGTGTTGAGCTCTTTACAGAATGAGGGGGTAGCCACCTATTTATAGGCATTTTTCCAACCATGCATGCAAGGCGCGCAGCTTTCCCCTGAACGCGCAAGTCCATTCACCCAAGCCTCTGTAGCACAAACTCATCGTTTGTGCAATTCCATAACATGCATGCCCTTGTTTCCTTTGTCATATTTTGATATTCTGATCTTGAAACATGTCTGGCATGCAACTTTCTAACCGGCCTTAACACTGGAGAACAACTCCCTTTGTTAAAATACTTTTCTCTATTTTCCAATTTTGGACCCAAAAAATTGGCAAACACTGGAAAACGACGCCACCTTGTAAACAATCTTTTTATACGACAACCAAATCGTCCATTCCTTTGTCATGGATCTTTATCAACATACCTTGTCAACAATATCTATGGAATTCCATAATTAATCATGGAAACCCGCTTTGTCAACAAACACAATTAACACAAAAGTGTTGCAATATTAACTTAAGGGATTTTTGCCCAACAATATCGATGACATGATACTTATTGGTAACAAAATATTAGTCTTATAGTCCATTAAGGCCTAGTTAGACACATGCTTCTTGATGAAGTACTTAAGCAAAACAACATATATTCTTAGAATCAAGATTCATCAGGATAGATCGAAGAGGCTCCTTGGACTAAGTCAAAGTACGTGCATTGATAAGATACTGAATAGATTCAATATGAAACAATCAAAGAGGGAATTGTTGTCAATGACACATGACATTCATCTTTCTAAGAAAATGTGTCCCCGAACACATGAGGAGAGACAATGGATGACAAGGACCCCATGTTGCGAAAATGCCGGGAGCAAGAAATGACAAATGATTTGCAGAAGAGCAAAAGGGAAAAACAAAAGAAAGAGAAAAAGATCACATGACACAATGATTTACATAGTTTGGGAAATGATTCATACATCCATAGAGAGGTAGAAATTTCATTATGATCAGAAGTAGAATTACAAGGAGGTTTCAGAGTTTTTAAACACAAAGAAACCCTAACTCGAATGAACTCTTAAAAGAGATGGTGTCATTGTGCCACCAACCACATAGTAATTCTATTGTGCTATAGTAACTGGTGGCTAGAAGTCTGTAGAGCTACAGTGACCTGTCGGTGTCACCAATCACATCGCATTTGGATCAACTTCATCCAAATAGATCAGGCTACACCATTCCAACACCCCATACACATCATTGATATGGTCAGTCATGTATGTTATGCTATGCACTATGCTAGATGTCACATACGCCTTAAGCGCGGTAGAAAGATATCAAGATGACCCAGTGAACCACCATTGGATGACAATCAAGACCATCCTTAAGTATCTAAGGCGCACTAAGGATATGTTCTTGGTATATACAAATGCTAGTTTCCATATACATCAAGATGATTTGAAATCACGATTGGGATATATCTTCACTCTCAATGGAGGTGTTGTGAGCTAGAAGATCTCAAAGCAAGTTGTGGTCCTTGATTCTACAGCGGAGTCCAAGTATATTGAGTGTTCTGAGGCAGCTAAAGAAGCGGTTTAGATACACAAATTCATCCAAGAGTTTGGTGAGGTGTCCAACAATAAAGACCTTATCAAACTTTACTATGATAATACCACAACGGTGACTCTTGCGAAAGAGTCAAGGTCACATTAGCAGACAAAGCACATACTTCAGATTTATCATATATTGAAGGATTTTTCTCAGAGATGTGACGTCACCGTGAGAAGAGTTTTCACGGAAGACAACGTGATAAACTCCTTAACTAAAGCTTTAACTCAGTAGAAACATGATCATCATGTGAGAGTTAGCGAACTAAAAGTCGTTAGCAGTTGGCTTTAGTCCAATTGAGAGTCTGTTGGAGTTGGTGTCATAAAACCAACTATTTTTACATTAGATTACTTATATATTCAAAGTGAATATTAATAAAATATCTTATTTCATATCATTCATAGTTTTTTAAGACTTTAATGTAATAATGTCCTAGAGTATTTGTCACCTTCAAAAGGTCATAGCGGTTATTCGCTATGATGGAAACCTTAAAATGACATGACGATATTCTTAAATATTATTCTATAGTCAGATAACATTCTATGATGAGACACATTGTATTTTGGATGTTAAGTGTGAGTACTCATAAGCATATGAGACTTAATCTCATGAAGTTAACACTTTATAATCTCCAAGACATGAGATTATGAGAACAGACTTGCATGTAGGAAATCTACATGTTTACATGTCATTGGATATCCCTGTATGCGAGCATGTGTAATGATCTATAAACTTTAAGATTATTATTAATGCAAGTCATGACTCACACACTTTGATATATTGTCGTAAATCGTGACGACATATGATTGCGGTGAAGTTTGGTACGTTGGGTGTGTCACGAATGATTTGTTATTAATGAATAAGTCAGGAAAGGATTTGTCCATTCCATCTTTATAGAAGTTGATATCTCAGCTCTTTGATTAAGATGAAATCATCACATTAAATTTCATGGTCATGATGTATAAACGAGTTCCTTTCAAATGGTCAAAGAAATATGTATCATGCATATAGGTTGATGACACGAGTGTGCAACCTACTTGATGATATATTGAAACAAAATTATATTACACAGTGAGTGTTCGTATATGTTTTTGTCGTTGCCACATATCTTCTTCATTTGGTCTCAGTTAAATATTATTTATATTTAACAATTGAAATAAATATTAACCTCAAAGCCGATAAGTAATCTTTATTCAGGTTTTATTAATCGGTTGCAGATATTAAATAAATATTTATTCACGAGCTAATTATTTAATTATGCAAATATATAATATTTAATTATCACTTGCTATTCACACGGTAATAAATAAATATTTATTTATTAAATAAATAATTTATTTAGGTGCATGAATACTAAATAAATATTTATTCATCAGACTGTGAATATAATATTTATTTATTTATTAAATGAATAATATTTATTTGAGAAATCAATAAATGTTGAGGACGAGCATACCAAATTTTGTTCTGCGATAAATATTTATTTACCAGACTGTAAAATAAATATTTATTATTGCGCGAGTTTGTGCACGTCATAAGTAAAATAATAATATTATTATTATTTATATGACAGGAGGTTTGTTGAGAATTAATCCATAGTTCATAGCTTTTGGGCAATTAATTGGAATTAAACCATAACCCTAAGTTTATTTATAGACTACCATGTCAATCGAAAAATGGCTAATTATTGTGAATAATATTTCTCTCCATTTTCTTCCTCTTCATCTCTTCCTCACAAGACCGAGAACAAGAGAGATTCTTTCAAACATGAAGGAACGTGATGCGGTCAAGATGATCAACGCAAGATGATCAATCGGTCGCGCTAGAACCCAACGTTTCATCGGCATTATTTGGAAATCAAAGAAACACGTGTGAATCACCGTTGGATGGACTTTGCTTAGGGTTCTCGCGATGCGATGACTATACACCAATTGAGTTCAAACGATCAACATCATCAACGGAGAAAGATCTAAAGGATGAGATAATCTTTCTTCATATTCTTTAAATTAATAATAAATTAACATAAAAAAGATGTCTGTCTTTAGGTTCAAGCAAAAATTTGTCAATATTCCTTAGAAAAAATTTCGATAGTCATGACATCCACATCATGTACATTGTAGATGATCCGTTAAATCCGACAATAATCGATTTTGTCATAAGCCTAATAGACGCTCCCGTTACACCCAGAACCATCATTGACTAGCACCAATGCCCTCCCCCGCTTCTTTTTCCTCCTCTACTATAGACAACCAACAACAATTGACTAGTCAATTTTGGGAGGGGAGGAAATTGATCGGTGACCAAAGTTTCACCATTGACAAGGGGGGAAAACTGCGAGGATTAAGGAAAATGATCCTTTCACTAATATTTATTTTTTATATAAACGACAAGTGCTATGAATTGTTTTCAACAAGTGTAGCATTAATTTGAAATGTGCAGATATATAATTCACAGCCTCATATTCATCGTTTTGACTAACCACTAACATTCTAACTGAAACCACAACAGACAATAACCCAATTTGGGTTTGAAAAAGGCAGCCCAACAAGTCATCCCCATAAGCTCGGAAGTTGTACCGCTCCTGGTACGGGCCGTTGAAGAAGAGATCAGCCTCAAACCACTTCGGGTACCGAACAAGGTCCCCTGCCACAAACCTCATGTGTTGGGTGCCATCGGTGCTCCCCTCCAGTAACACCCTCACCTCCCCTTTCTCAATGTAGACCAGCTGGTCCACATGCCAATCCCAGGGCAGCTTGCACTTCCCCCCGGTCTTCCACACCGACCATCGTGAAACTTTGAGCTCGGCCAAGCGCTGCGATGTCACGTTTCGTTCGACTCTGACATTGTAGAGCTCTTCTAGAGGTCTCTCGATCCTCATTGCAGGGATGGCGTTATGGTTTGATCTTTTAGACTGGTGGCTTCCATTTATGGAGATGGAGTTGAAAGTGGGAGTTACGATTGCACATGCCATCCCTGCATATAAATTGAGATTAGAGCTGGAAGTTTTTTTTGTTCAAGGAATAGAAGAATTAGTTCTGGGGTTAGGACATTGTTTGGTGAACATTCACACTATATTCTCTTTCATGGTTTTGTGAGAAAATAAAATAAAATGCAGTATTTTTTAAATTTAGCACAATGAAAACTTCACGCTTTCCATTTATAGGGACATTGTTAGAAAGTGAAAAAATACATTTCAAAAACCTGCAAATAATGGTCAAGTAAGATCATTTCTTTCCATCATAAAACCCCCAAATGATGAAATAATATACCTATTTAGCTTCATTCCATACCGAACATTCGATTACATTTTATAATCGTGTCATGTTTTTTGGACACCAATACATCCACATCCTGCTCACACCTACAAAGAATCTATGCAAATTGTTGTCACAAACATGTCATAGCAAGTCAATTTCTATAATGTTTTCATGCAGGTGTGGGTGAAGTGTCAACGCAGGGGTGTCAAGGAATCATTAATGCCATCTAAAACTCTCAAACACACTTTAGGCTTTAACTGAGGCTACCAAGTCGTGCTAAGACTCTTTTTTTATTTTTTGAAGAAATTAGGAAAACCTTGCTAAGGTAATGCTCTCAAGTAAGAGTGACAAAAACATGCGCGTTCCCACATTCAGAGAAAACAAATGGTTGCAGTCAAGCAATGCTCAAAAAATTAGAACTCTCATCTCACACAGTATGAGAACCGATAAAAGGCACCTCAAATCCAATTTTGCCTAAAAACAAGCGCCCTTGCTTTCTACTCAAACCTAAAATTTCTGCATCGAACAGCTTTTCACCTGTTCATTGGATTTTAGGTGCAGCAACATGAGTGATCACAGTCTAATCCAGAAGTGGTCGAAGGGATATTTTCTATTAAAACTATGGGGTCAGACAAGCTATTTCCCCATAGTTTAGAAATATCATCGCAGTTCAATCAAGTTGAATTGCAGTAAGAAACAATTACAGAGGCACAGGAATCCCTACCGCATCATTACAAATGGACAGAAAGTAACAGAAATTTCCAGGTTTATACCGATACGTGGATGCCGATCTTATGGTCTGGATGTTTAATTTGGTGGCCCTCCTGTAGGTGAGCACTGAACAACGACTTTCAGTGAGGAGGGGGAAACGGGAGGCATACCTGAATTTCGTCGGATCCTTCGTCGGAGGTGCCGCGGAAGAGGAAGACACGCCGGCGATGCACAAAGATAAAACGTGGGAGTGGGTTGCGATGCAGGGCGGGCAGCAGTGGGATGGATTTACGGATTGGATCGGGACGGACCGGACCGCACGAACCCATAGGCCAGACAGCATAATATTAAAAATTTAAAAAACAATACAAAAATACATATGTTAAAAACACACACACATACACTACGGTTGGTTCTACACATTGATGCACATACATATAAAAATTACATGTTTCAAAAAAATATAAAAAAATAAATAAATCACATCCAGCACACACGTTGATTGCTAATACTGCTACCGGAAATAACAGAACCTATTTTGCTTCTGTTGATGGTGCTTATTGATACTGTCACGCTTGTGTAGTGGTGCTAAACACTATTGCACACCAGGGTCGGCCCGCAAAACCCTGAAAAATTGTGTTGCCCAAGACACCGGGGTCCGTGTCGTAACTACCACAATCCCGCCTTCCATAAGCCAGGGGCTGGCGACTAGCACCAGAGGCGTAAATTCCTATAACTGGGAAGGCATTGCCTCTTTAAAACGTAAAAACACACATCCAGAGTACAAGCGGAAGTAAACACTAAGTAAACTGTAAGTACAAGAAAGTGTGGAAAAGTAAATGGACCAGTATACAAACTCAAACTGAGAGTACAAGGAAAAGACAAACAGCAGAAAAGTGACAAGCTGCTCCTCAATCGTCCTTCGGAGTTCCTACCTGAAGGGTAGGTACAGATGGTCACCTCAGCTCTCTACGTCCGTCTGTCACCGTCGCGTACCGTCCAGGTGGGCCGGCCGAGTCTCGCCGCAGAATCCCGCGGTCCCGCGTCCTTCGGCGCCGGCGGCCGGAGTTCCGGCCGCCGCTTCGAGCTCTCCGGCGGCCGGTTTTTCCGGCCGCCACTTCCAGAAATGTCACGAATCCGTCCGGCGCGGCGTGACGACGCCGCGCTCTTCCGCCGCGGCCCGACTCCGGCCGCGACCTCATTTGCAACCAACGACACAGCGCGACGACGCCGCGTTTCTTCCTCGCAGCCCGCTCCGGCCGCGTTTTCTTTCGTTCCTGCGCTGTGCGACGACACCGCGCCGTCTTCGCTAATCAACACCAAAGATTAGATGGGGGAGGAGAATCGGTCGTGTTCGTGTGGTCCGGTCTCCTCCCGTTAAAACGATAGCAGTCGGCCAATTGTAAAAACACAACGATTAACTTTTCACAATTTTTAATTTAATAAAAATTGAAACAACACCCAACAGAAAATTCTTCCATGTTCGAGGGAAAGAATCATGTAACTTAAATGAACAAAACCCCTACCTTGAGTAAACACCGATCGGAAGGAGGCGTCGTCGTTCGAGGTTCGTCGCGGTACGACGTAGTGAGGATGACGACGTCGAAGGGGGACGTCGGCATTCGTCTGTCTCGAGGGAAGGCGAAGCTGCCATCGCTCGCTACCTGATTCCGCTTCCGAGCTTGTTCGTCGGTCCATTGACGACGAAGGGGAAGGAGAAGATCCGTTGAAGAGTCTTGCCGCAGAAGGGAATGATTCCGAGGAAGAAAGTCGAGCGTTTCTTCGTCGGAGGTGGCGCGTTCTTCGCATTCTTCGCGTTCTTCGGCGAAGGAGGAGGAGAAGGAAATTCCCAGCGCAACGCTTCCCAATGCAAAAATAAAACAAGGCTTGGCCTTATTTTATTATATTTTCCAACAAATTCGAAATTCAAATAAAACCTAACCTACATAATTAATTACACGTGTGTTGTGAAAATTAATTGGTAGGTTAAGTTTTAAAATTTAAAAACAAGAGAGTGAGGAGTTAAGGCAATTAATGGGGGAGTTTTTGAGGGTTTGAAAAAGGGTGGGGCTCGTGCGGGACCCACCTAGTTAATCCTCCCGAGGGAGGTTATGCGGGGGTGGGCCCGACCACCATAACCTCATGAGAGGTTATGGTGTGGTGGCCCCCACCACAACCACCACTTGGTGGTTTAAACTACCACCACCAAGAATAAAATTTGTTACACAAATTTTATATAATTCTCAAATTTTAACTCCTTCACTTGAGCAAACGCAACTGTGGTGAAGGTCCCCTTAAGCAATTACCGGCGTTGCGAGTTCATTGGTGCCCTCGGATTTCGATTCCAGGCACCGGTTCAAAAGATAGTAAAACCCGCTCGTTCGTTCACTGAACGTACCCGAGCTAAACTTCAGAAATTGATTCCGGGCACACCGGGCCTCGGAATTAGGTGCCGTCAGAAACTGCGGACTCGTAAAATTCCAAAGAAAATTAAGAAAAAAATTACCTTGAAATTTCCAGGTCTTTACATTACTCCCACCTCAGGGCTTTACATCTCCGTAAAGCATCAACTCACACTAAGGGAAACAAAGTGGTACTGAGCACGCATCTGAGCCTTACGCTCCCATGTGCTCACCTGAAGGTTCTCGTGCTACTTGCGAAAGCACACCAGAAGAATCGTCCGTCCACGTAGAACCCGCTCCTGTCGATCCTTGATCTCGACTGAACCTCCGAGAATGTCGCCCTGTCATCAACGTCCAACTCCCTGTGGTCGATAACGTGTGAAGAAACATGCACGTATCTCCTCAGCTGAGATACGTGGATGACATCATGCACCCGGTGCAACTGAGGTGGTAAGGTCAAGCGGTAAACCTCCTCGCCTACCTTGCTGAGGACAAAAAAGGTCCGTCGAACCTCGGAGGTAACTTGCCACCTCGGCCACATCTCTGAAAACCTCGTCAAGGTGAGACCCGTATAAGGACGTGTCTGTCATCCTCGAACTCCAAAGGCCTTTACTTCCAGATTAGAACTGAAACTCAAAACCCATGCTGCCTCGAGAGTAAGGTTGACCGACTCAAGAGTGGTCGGTCGCACCCTCTTATGCATGAGTTTACTCTGTACTGCCTGAGGTTTCTTTTTTGCCGACCAAGGAAAACTCATCCCAACGTTGTAGATAAACCACAACCTTTTTGCCTAAAACAGTCAACCTGGGTATGAATTGTGAACCAAATCCATACCCAGACCAACGTCGTAAGGCCTCGACGCTGCCACTAAGAGATTCCAACCGAAACTCTCGCCTCGAGGGTCAGATCACTCAGTCGGCGTATGTGTGATTATCGAGTCTCCTCTCCAAGGTATCTCCAGACGTGAGGATCAAGTCAACGGCTTACCCGGAACCTCTAGGTCTGGGACAAGATTCGTGGAAGGAAAGAATGATTGGTACCTATGTCTATTGATATGGCAGCTCACAGTAGACATAGACCGTACCTCAAAACATTCTTAGAGCCCCTGGGTCAAACTCCTTGACCGCATGCAGCTACTCTCTCCCCCCTTACCCTCCGGCTCCCTGAGCCTGGTGGGGACTACAAAGGCGGGTGGTTATAACATGTCAGAATGTACACCACCACATGCTGCTCTCTAAGCTCTGCTTGCACATCTGCTGCTTAGCAGATTCATCTGTCCTGCGCAGTCTTCATCCACCCCCCAAAAAACTGCGCTTTCTCTATCGTAGTCTAAACCATCACTGGTCCAACAAGAGCTGCTAAGATTTCTTCTTTGCCGATAAGAGAAATCCGGTCTCGTCCCCAAGACAAACCACGTTTCTTTGCCTAATATAGTCAATCCTGACATGAATAATGCATTCATGCCATGAACGACGTCGTAAGGCCTCGACGTCACTACTAAGAGATCCAACCATCACTCTCGCCTCCAAGGGTCGAGTCACACTGTTGGAATCAGTGTGAGGTCACTAGGTCTCCTCTAGTAGAAATCTCGAAAGTGAGGGTCAAGCCAACAGTTTTAACTGGTACCTCTCAGTATCATCCAAACAAAAGGACAGGGAAGTAATCATCATAAAGAAATGTGTCTTTTTATTACTGCAGCCCAGAGTATAAAGACACAAAGGCAACAACAACATGGAACTTGAAGTGCCAAGAACAAAATGGCATCTACTAGTTCCACTTCTGTCCTCCTGCCTTCCCACTACTAACCTTCACCGGCTGTATCCACTCAGCCAAAGAATTTACAACCACAAAGGTTCTATCTAGCACCCTAGCATAATTAGGAATGCATAGTGGAAAAGTGATGTCTCATATGTCCTTAAGACACACTTCGTTCAGAAGTTCGAGTCTAAAGCACTGATCACATCGTATCCAACGAGTACCAGGAACGATTGGTACACCTCGTTGAGTGCTCTGCTTCCGACATGTCATACTATCGAAGCTGTATAAGCTCCAGAAATCTCACAGCCACCTCCTCAAGCCAGTTCTTAGCCGCCTACGATTCAGGCTCGCCTCGGAACTTGAGGGATATCTGGTGCTAAAACGTATGTAAGGCACTAAGCCTACGAGTGTCCTCTACCGGTACCGCCGGTAGAGTCTGCTGACCAACAGGTAGCAACATAGCTGGCACACTACCCGAAGGTGCTATCTCAGGCATCGGTCCACATACCGGAGCCTCATTACTATACGGACCAACCTCATGGTCTCTCACTGGAAGACTCTAGTAGTGAAGGTCACCATCCGCTATACTAGTGTCTAAGCTAGGCGTAGAACTCTAGCAATCACTTCCATCCAGTCCACTGCTGCCTGGGAAAAACTGTCTCGCCTCGTAACCTTGGAGGCCTCTGCTGCTGGAACTCGTGCAACACGCTCTGTCAGCGTGCACCGTCAACTAGTACGGCTGGCGGCATCTGCTGCCTAACAGGTGGTGCTGCTGCTGGTACACCACCCGAAGGTGCCAACAATGAAAAAGGGCCCTGCACCGGAGTCTCGCCGCTCGGTGGGCCGTCATCATGTACTCTTTTTAGGGAACCCTAGCTGACTGTCTTCGCAGCGACATCCTGATAAGAAACAGGTGTGCCACGGTCAAATGATTTATACCTGGTGATCTGACTCAAAGTAATCACAAAGAAAACTTTAAAACACACATGCAATCAATGTTTTCGTGCATTGAGTCGGAAATCAGAAGTCAGGGTCCTGGTGTATGGATACGTCGGCCACCGCACCAACACTGGACTCCCTGGACTGATAACCACACTCAACACCCTTAACATTATTGCTTCACAAAGAAGAAAGATCAGAGTCCTGAGTTCTGCGGTAGAACCGAACTCCTCTGATACCAATTTGTCACGACCCGTCCCCTGGGGCCCGTGTCGTAACTACCCCAAGCCTGCCTTCCATAGGCCAGGAGCTGGCGACTAGCACCAGAGGCGTAAATCACTATAACCGGGAAGGCATTGCCTCTTTAAAACGTAAACACATACATCCAGAGTACAAGCGGAAGTAAACACTAAGTAAACTGTAAGTATAAGAAAGTATGGAAAAGTAAATGGGCCAGTATACAAACCAAAACTGAGAGTACAAGGAAAAGACAAACAGTAGAAAAGTGAAAAGCTATTCCTCGATCGTCCTCCGGAGTTCCTACCTGAAGGGTAGGTACAGATGGCCACCTCAGCTCTCTACGTCTGTTTGTCACCGCCGCGTACCGTCCCATCATGATGACCTTCTACGGGTACCGTCTCGTCGTGGGGTCCACCTCCAGGTACCGACTCATCGTGCGATCCACCTTCGGGTACCGACTCGTCGTCAGGTCCACCTCCGGGTACCGACCAACTCTACAAGTCTCGACCTTGACCAGTGTTGTCCTTCGTCTACAACCAACACAACGTAGTGCGGGTAAATCCCATGCAGGGGTGAGTATACGCTACTCAGTAGGGGCCCCAAGACCCCCGAAGGTCTCCCAGAATCCACAAAGGATAACCACAAGAAAAGATAACGATCACGAAGTAACATCCAACACTACTTAGGTATATGACCATAAAAATACCTAAGTCATCGATTCTAGCTCCACTCACGAGCTCAAGTATAACCCAGTCCACACAGAACAAAAATTCCAGTCTTCACAGGAAACCACTACCAGTCCACACAGGAAACCACTACCAGTCCTCACAGGTATCCACTACCAGTCCACACAGGGAAACACAACAGGTCCACACAGGATATCACTACTGGTCCACATAGGAAAATAGTACAGGTCCACACAGGATTACACTACTGGTCCACACAGGAAAATAGTTTAGGTCCACATAGGATATCACTACTGGTCCACACAGAAAAAACAGTACAAGTCTACACAGGATAACCACCAAGAATACATAACAATAACGAAGTAACGACCAACACTTATTAGGTATATGCCCATACATATACCTAAGTCTTTATTTCTATCTCTGCCCACGAGCTCAAGTACAACCTCGTCCACACAGAACGACACAAAGAAAATCCACACAGAAAATCAAGCCAACTCATCGAAGATGAGGACCAAAAGTCAAGACTCAGCTCACACAGGTATGCCACAAATAAGATAGCGGTTAAATGATTATTTGTAGCCACTGAATCATCTACGCTGTTGGACCCACACAGGATCGATAGGTACTAACCCCCGCAATGACCCACATAGAGTCGGTAAGCGCTGGTCCACACATAACCGCTGGTCCACACAGAACTGGTATGTGCTGATCCACACAGATTTGCTGAGCGCTGGTCCACACAGAACCGTTGGTCCACATAGAACCGGTATGCACTGATCCACACAGAGTCGCTGAGCGCTGGTCCACACAGAACCGCTGGTCCACATAGAACCGGTATGCGCTGATCTACACAGAGTCGATGAGCGCTGGTCCACACAGAGTCGCTGAGCGCTGGTCCACATAGAGTCGCTGAGCGCTGGTCCACACAGAATCGCTAGTCGTCGTCGTCGAACCCACGGAGGATTCCAGTACAGAAGTCGATGCAGTCGCGGCCAGCTCTAGGGTTCCCGCACACAACACGCTCGTTCCGGGAGGGTCCGCTCCACGAGCCAAGGGGTCGATACATCAACTATCATAGAGATCGACATTGATGTATCTCAAAGTTTCGTCATGACAAAAGGAACTCAACGCAACAGACAGCGCGTCAATCGGACGCCCGATTTGAGAGATATTGGCTTTTTCGTCCCAGGGGCCCGGTTGATTTTTAAGTAAAAACCAACCCGACCGTACTCCAACTGCGTCCAAACCTCTAGTGGAGTAATCCAAAAGGTCCTTATCACTAAGATAAATCCACTGAAGTCGACGACACGTCAATCGGACGTCCGAAGCTCAAGATATAAGCGTTTCTGCTCCGAAGGCCCGGTTGGTTTCGTGTTCGAACCAACCTGACCGAACACAATGTTCTCCGAAACCTTAAGTATAGTATACCGAAATAACCGTCTTGATCCAAGTATTGCATCACAACTGACGGTTTGTCAATCGGAGTTCCGTAGCCCAAGATATAGGCATTTGAACAATTCTCTCCGAAAACGGGGGGTCTGGGCCCGGTCCGACCCGGCCCAGTACCCCCTGGGCCGGCCCGGGTGGCAACCCGGCCGGGTGGCCCAGCTCGGATGGCGGCGTGGCCAGCGCGGCACGACCAACGCCAAAGAAGGGGGGGGGGGGGGGGCGTTGCCCCTCTCTTTTATTTTTCTTTTTTTTTTAAAAAAACGGCGGCCCCTTAATGGGTCCGCGCCTATTTAAACGCCGGGGGGGTTACACCCCCCGGCTCCTCCTTGTAACGGCCGACCAGGTGGGCCGACCAAGTCTCGCTGCGGAACCCCGTGGTCTCGCGTCCTTCGGCGCCGGCGACCGGAGTTCCGGCCGCCGCTTCGAGCTCTCCGGCGGCCGGTTTTTCCGGCCGCCACTTCCAGAAATGTCGCGAATCCGTCTGGCGCAGCGTGACAACGCCGCGCTCTTCCGCCGTGGCCCGACTCCGGCCGTGACTTCGTTTGCAACCAACGACACGGCACGATGGCGCCGCATTTCTTCGTCTCGGCCCGCTCCGGCCGCGTTTTCTTTCATTCCTGCGCTGTGCGACGACACCGCACCGTCTTCGCTAATCAACATCAAAGATTAGATGGGGGAGGAGAATCATCCGTGTTCGTGCGGTCCGGTCTCCTCCCGTTAAAACGATAGCAGTCGGCCAATCATAAAAACACAACGATGAAATTTTCACAATCTTTAATTTAATTAAAATTGAAACAACACCCAACAGAAAATTCTTCCATGTTCGAGGGAAAAAATCACGTAACTTAAATGAAAAAAAACCCTACCTTGAGTAAACGCCGATCGGAAGGAGGCGTCGTCGTTCGAGGTTCGTCGCGGTACAGCATCGCGAGGATGACGACGTCAAAGGGGGACGTCGGCGTTCGTCCGTCTCGAGGGAAGGCGAAGCTGCCGTCGCTCGCTACCCGATTCTGCTTCCGAGCTTGTTCGTCGGTCCGTTGACGACGAAGGGGAAGGAGAAGATCCGTTGAAGAGTCTCACCATGGAAGGGAATGATTCCGAGGAAGAAAGTCGAGTGTTTCTTCATCGGAGGTGGTGCGTTCTTCGCGTTCTTCTCGTTCTTCGGCGAAGGAGGAGAAGAAGGAAATTCCCAGCGCAACGCTTCCCAATGCAAAAATAAAATAAGGATTGGCCTTATTTTATTATATTTTCCAACGAATTCGAAATTCAAATAAAACCTAACCTACACAATTAATTACACGTGTGTTATGAAAATTAATTGGTAGGTTAAGTTTTAAAATTTAAAAACAAGAGTGAGGAGTTATGGTAATTAATGGGGGAGTTTTTGAGGGTTTGAAAAAGGGTGGGGCTCGTGCAGGCCCCACCTAGTTAATCCTCCTGAGGGAGGTTATGCGGGGGTGGGCCCCACCACCATAACCTCTCATGAGAGGTTATGGTGTGGTGGCCCCCACCACAACCACCACTTGGTGGTTTAAACTACCACCACCAAGAATAAAATTTATTACACAAATTTTATATAATTCTCAAATTTTAACTCCTTCACTCGAGCAAACGCAACTGCGGTGAAGGCCCCCTTAAGCAATTACCGGGGTTGCGAGTTCATCGGTGCCCTCAGATTTCGATTTCGGGCACCAGTTCAAAAGATAGTAAAACCCGCTCGTTCGTTCACTGAACGTACCCGAGATAAACTTCAGAAATTGATTCCGGGCACACCGGGCATCGGAATCAGGTGCCGTCAGAAATTGCGGACTCGTAAAATTCCAAAAAAAATTAATAAAAAATTTCCCGTGAAATTTCCGGGTCTTTACACAATTTTCCATACTTGAGAAAAATACAAGTTGGCACTCGATTAACTAGTTCTAACAATCATGTTTGTGATATCATAAAATGGCATAAAAATTTGAAAAATTTGTTCTCCAATTTTCCACTACTAAGGAACCAGCCTGAGCTTTCATTTTAACCAAAACTTGACTTGGCCTGAAGGATGTTCCAGATCCTCATGGGTAGACAATTAGTGTTTGAGCATCAAAGAAAACTGCATTAGGAACAATTTAGCCCAAACAAAAGTAATTAAACAACCAGTGGAACTTTATCGAAATTATGGCATGACACATATTCAAATTAGACATCAACACCAAATTAGATAAGCAGAAGAAAATAAACAAGAAATCATATATAACAGATGAAAAATAAACCACTCCACTCACCCCCAAGTCCCACCATCAAAACAGCTGCCACTAGTATCACCCAGTCTCCACATATATAACATGCATCCACCAATAACCATAATCTAAAGTAGTAAAAGAATACTTGGTCGGTGAAATAAGGAAATGAAATAAACAAAATAAACAACTAAACTCCTCATGAGAATAAGTCACTATTTGATCCCAACACAATCAACACTCCAAGAGTGGTCAAGATCAGAACAAAACCTGAAACTAAAATGTAATATAAGTTCTAGCATAAAGAAGTTCAGTAGGCTACCATCCTCATTTCCACATGCCAAAATTTTAATCATAAATATAATATTTATCTATTTTAAAATATAACCATAATACAGGTTTTTGAAACTCATGTTCATGAAAAATCAATATCAAATCTGAATCCATTTTTTGAACTTCCCTTTTTTATTTTCCTTAGATAAAAACAATCACTTAAAATACATTTCCTCAGCCCAATCCATTTTATTCAAATACCCACCTTGAACCAATTTTAAAACCTAAATTTAAATCTTTTAATCTAAAATGGATTTCCAAACATCATTGAAAAACCATTTAAAAAGAAAATAAGTAAAAACAAAGGGGTAGAGCATGCTTTAAATTCAAAAAAAAATACACCCTTCAAATCATTTTACAATCAATATGTAAAGTAATCCAAAGACCAAACCATGGTCAAATACAAACACACAAGACACTAATAAATAATAAAAACATGCTAAATGAACCAATCTTATAGAGGTTTCTTGTAACAAATAACAGAGGATACAAACAAGGGATAAATATAATGGGACCCCTAAGTTATTTTGAAAGGATCAACACATCATGGGAAACTTGATAGGACTCAAGTACAAACTGGAAACACAATTTTGAAGATGACACTATTGAACCCATCACATCCCAATAGTCTCGCCAAATTATCCAAAGATAAACCTCTTAGGATCCCAATGATACCACATGCCACAATAAATTCTACTATCCCACTCGGTTCAGCAGTCCATAATAAATTTCACTAGCTCACTTGATCTAGAGGCCACCCTCTGTAGTAGACACACTGACTACACTAGGGATTTCACATATTAAAACCCATACATAGTCACCTAATACTCCCATGACATGTATCCAATAGATGTAATCAATCAAAAGCATCAATATATCAAAAGTAGTAAATATCATCTCATCTCCTACATCCTCGCAAGAAATATCCCCCGTCTAACATTTCATTCACATCAAAATAAGTATACAACATGCCCTTCATACCACAATCTATATCAAACAACAAATAATATCTACCTAAATGGTAATAATATAACAAGGGGGTTTATGATGGTCTCACATGCACACACACCATTTGGAAACCATTCCCAGTGCCAAACATGCCTTTAAAACATAACACTCAGAATACCGAGCCATTTTATCCACATCAAAAAACCATTTGAAATATAATTTCAAACATCTATTAAAACAAACCATTTCAAACATGTTAGAATCCATTTAAATACACACTATCTTTATCAAAACTAATTAGGAATTCAAGTACTTCTCCCAAAAAAACATTTAATCCAATTCATGGTCAAGATGATATAAAACACGATTTAAACATAAATTTAACCCAAAATAAACCTTATTGGACTCTTTTAAAATCAATTGACATCCATTCAACATTTTACAAAATATGAAATCTCAATCATCATTTGAAATTCTAATTAAAACCATAATTCTAAGAGATAACCTCTTTTAAAACACTTTATCAACACTAATAATTTTCAAGAGTTACTTAAAATTCCAAGTAAAACCTTTGAGAATTTACTTTGAAAACCGAACACCCTTTAAAATCTCATAATCTGCTCATAAAGGCCATTAAAGAAATTTATCAAGCACATGGAATGAATAGTTTATTAAAAAAAATTTAAAACCAACATTTAAAGTGGGAAAAACCATTTTCTATCCATGAAAATGATGAATAAACACAATTTATTTCTTAGAAACCCAATAAACACATACAATAACATTGTTAGAAAATTAAAACAAGAATTTTAAATTCAATCCATCAACAATTATATAATTTTAAGTATAAATATGGGAAAAAACTAATAAAAATAAATGGTGGATGGTTCAAATCTTTGAAAATGGGTTGCACAAGACACAAAGAAGGGATCACACACCCTAAAAAAAGAAACCCACAAAAATCAAGTTAATACGACACCCCTAGAGTTCGACCAAATGAAAATGCAATGGAGGAGAAGAAGAAACTGTAAGCAAAGGAAGATGACATGGAAGAGGAGTTCCTACCTTGTATTTTCAATCCCAAATCATTAAGATTACACTTGGAACAACCAAGAATGGATAAGAATTAGAGGATGAGTGCTGCATGAAAGAGGGGTCTCGATAGGGGGTCATGTGATGCGAAGGAGAAGGGGAAATGATAATTTTGGGGTTTTAAAATCATTAAGGTATTTTTTTTAAAAAAATTGGGAACAACACATGGTTAACTCACACTTTTTACCAAACCATGAAATACCCACATGTCCTGCATTTGAAACCCCAAACTCACTCTACAAGATTTCCCCTAGGACCCTTCATGGTTTAACTAGTCATGTTATAACCGTGCCAAATGTCACTGCCCAATTCAGACCCCAAACACATGGTTGTCACATGGTTATTCCTAATCATGTGCAATCCATGCAACAACCAAAAAAATTCTGATAATTTTAAATTGAAATCTGAAAATTTCCAGAACTTAAAATAACCAAAAATAAAATAAATAAATACAAAATAAACTCCACAGTGACATGGAAGATGTCACAATTATCCCCACCATGAAACTTTCTTCCCTTAGAAATTCTCAAGTCAAAGTTAAGGACAAGAAAAAATGAATTCTTAAAAAAAAATTACTCTTCAACCAATAGGATAAATCTTCAAGCCACACCAAGTATTCTCAAGAGCGATCCAATATATGACTAATCAAAGTCTATAAGGAAATGGAGACATAAAATATGTCTCCCCACTATTTAGAATTGATCTAAATTAGTGGAACAACCAAAAATATCTTTACCATAAAGCGAGAGGATGTCACCAAGAATCTACATTCTCAAAACCTCCAAAAAGGAATCATGAGGAACCTTTAGCCACAATCAACCACAACCAACTAGCTTAAAACCATAGGAGAGAACAAAACCAAGAAGCATCCCATAAGACCAAAAAGATGTAAAACATCCCAAAAGATCATAAGGTTGGCTCACTAAAACCATGGCATCCCAAATACAAGGATCATAACAACTGGAGACATGCCTCACCAAGAAATGACATGGTTCTAACCTTGGGGGTATCAAACTATATATAAGGGTAACTTAGGTCTAAACATGTGGAATACCATCCCACGATAATCCAAATAAAACCACTCAACCCAGTGGCACCCATAGTCTAATCAGAACCAAACCGCAATCCTAGTTACCCATTCATGTACCCAAGGTTTCCCTATGGTCAAACTAGCCAACCAAAAACCTATCCAAGGTTTACACCATGTACAAGAAACACAACATCACTAAGAAATGAGCCACAAACATCCCCAAAATAACCCCCACTCATACAGAGAAACCAAGGAGGCACCTGAAGAATATGCTGGGAAAATATTTCATTAAGCTACAACTACTCCAAACTCACCGATCATAAATCGAAAAACATTTTTTCATCCAAAAGAGACATTGAAAACACATGAGGGTCACATAAAATGATGTCCACTCCATCAATCTGAAACATCTACAAGATTTATTGAACAAATGTGCCAAACTAGAGCTCATATATGAGTCTCTAAGAAAATTGACCTCTATCAGTCTAACCATTAATCCATGGCTCACAAACTAAACTACTTGACCTATAAGGTCCCTAAACACTCTTGAAAATGAGCACTACCTTGAATAACTCCAAGGAACACCACGAAAATAAAAATACAACACATTTGAATATATTTAGAGCCTAAACATTGTTAACACCTAAAGGAGATAAAACCCTTAAAGCGAAGCACTCTATCTTTACACTAGGCCTTTCTAGGTGGCTGATGATAAATCAATATGATACATAACTAAATCCAATCACCCCTCCTAAATCACACCATTTATAAAAAAAGAAAAATGATTTTATATTTCCTCTTTTAAAACCATAGACTCCCTTCATAGAGTCCTAAAAAAAGAGATCAATCCCAATCATGAAACCACCAAAGAGGCTACACCTTTTAAACACCGATTCCAAAATAAACACCTCATTTAATCTAAAAATATTCTCATTTGAAATAATTTCAAACCAACCTCTTTTCCAATACTCACCAAGGGTCAAAACTCAACAAGCCCCAAAATCTAGTTTTGGAAAAACATTGGATTCCCCTAAAATGAGAAGCCCACCTTTTACATGTTACTCGTTACTTTTTGAAAACTAATAAAACCCACTTCACCACTCTTTCAAAATACAAAATTTTAAATCCACCAGCTTCTTTAAAAACCAAATCCCACTTTTAGGATTTCACTTTATTTTCAAAAATACTCTACCCACTTGCATCTCATAAAACATAATGGTCCCTTGATTATAAAATTAACCACCCTTAAAATGTCTCTTACTAAAACTCCATTCTCAATTTCAAAACATCTCTAACAAGTTTAAAATAAAACCACTTTCTAGATTTCATAATGAAATCAACCACTTTAATTTTTTTCATGAAAATAAAAAAATCCCCAATCCCTTGTTTCAAACCAAAATCATTTTCTCATGAAATCCATTTTTCACACATGAAAATCTGATTTCATGACGCACATGACATCCGATAAACAAGGACATAATACAAGCCTTAACCAAAATCCAATCTAACGATGCCAACATACCATAAGACCCACCATGACTCCTTTCCCTTAACCCTAACCACTCTAGGAAATCTAAGGGTAAAGGGGTATAAATAATAAAATCAATTGGGATGAAGAACCGTGATCGGCTTGGACACATGGTTGAAAACCACATACCAATTATGAAATGACCCCCAGAACATGTACAAAATCAAGCACTTAGTTATTTTATGGGTTATCAAGCCTGGTATTCCAACCTCATGCATTGATTCTATTTTCCATCACCATCTCAAAACACTAGACATTAACCCTGAGGACACTCAAGATATTCCAATAAGGATCAAAACACCATTTACATAGACATCAAATCAGAATCCATTAATTCCATTAAATGAAAAGATACAATCAATGAAGAAATCATGACTACCCATGGAAACTCAAGTCCCAATGTGTGAAAGAGCTCATGATACTATCCTATCACCTAAATTTAAAGTTCCAATGACAAATTATAACTTGATTATACCATGAAACACCTAAATAACATAAGGGCTCTCAAGAAACCTAGGATCCCACCGAAGAACCTAGTCTCTGATACCATTTGAAACAAACCGGTCTGAGCTGCCATCTAAACCAAAACCTGGCCCGATTTCCATTGTACTGAAGGGAGTTTCTGATCTCCAAAGGCTAAAAACTAATTCTTGGGCATCAAATAACACCCCATTGGGAATGATTTGGCCAAAAAAGAAATTAAACAAGATATGAAACTTTAAAAAAATTCTGGTATGACCTGTCAACAAGTCAGACATCCACACCAAATTTGATAAGAATAAGTAGTTAAACAAGAAAAAAATATAATAGATGAAAACAATAAATTCCTCCCCTCACCCTCAACTTTCTCCATAGAAATATCCACCACCAATATCAATCATTATCCACACATATAATGTTCATCCACCAATAACCATTAATGACAGTAGTAAAGGCCTACTTGGCTGGTTCATGGAGGAAATTAAATAAAAATAATAATAAACTAACAACCTAGTGATTATAGGTCACTATTTAATCCCAACACAAGAAACGCACTAAAATAAGTCAAGAGATGAATATAACTTGAAATTGAAATATAATATAGGCATAAGCATAAACAACCTCAGTAGGCCACCACACGCCTTTCCCGTAGCACCCCAAAAATTTAGTTTAAAATAATACTATGCTTGATATCCTTCTTAACACACAACACCAAAATTTAAACAAACTACAATCTATTATAAAAATATCATTATTTAAATGTGATTGTTATAAATTAGCTGTTAAAATGATAGGTATGAATATTAATAAATACATTATGAAAAATATGTATAAATGTTTTAAATAATTCAAATGTATTGATTAATGCATAATAAATAAGTACTCAATTTTTAGTAAAGTATTTTTATGCTTCAAAAATATGTTTTCTTCAAAAATGGCTTTAATTATATTTTATGAATAAATATTATAATTAATTTAGGTTACTTTTATAAATATTATTTGAAAATATTAATATTATTTTTGAAATCACAATGATGATATTATCTTAGGGTGAATTTTTGGGATTTTTTTAAAAATTGTTTATTTTCAGTGAATATTAAAAATAACGATTTTTTTAAAACCCTCATTTATTTTCTTTAAATCATGTAATTTAAATATAATATTTTTTTTATTTTTTAAAGTAAAATAATATCTATTTTATTAAACATAATCTAAATAATTCCATAGGAATCAACATTATATTTGATTTTGGTATAAATTCATTTTTGTGCTTACAAAACACATTTGTTAAAAAACTGTTCTTCATTGAGTTTTATGTATTTATATTATAATTGATTTCTAAAACTTATTTAAATTTAATCTTAAAAAATTAACTTCATCTTTTTAATATAAATTTCAATATTTTTCTTTTATTTTTGGTCATTATGAATAATAACCATGGTAAATATTTTTCACCATAGCAAGTGATAAATTAGATAATTAAGGTTAGAAATTATATTATAAGCTTTAAAAATATATCCAACAACTTACTTTATTTCATTTTATGAGATAAATTTGACTATATTCATCCTAAATTCGAATATATAAAATTTTGGTACCATTTTCCAATGACACTTATATTATTTTAAGTTAAGAAAATTACAAAATGTCACTCTCATTATTTTAACATCTCTAATATATTTTCATTTCAAAAAAAAGAAGTTATGATTGGTTATAAATGGTTATTTATAATATTAATACATTATTTTTTTGATATTAATTTATTTTTATTTTTAGTGATGATATAATTACCCCAAATGCTTAACCAATATCGATACAATGATTGCGTAAGTAGTAGAAAAATCAAGGTAAATGATTTTAAAAGTAACAAAATTAATAAGATTTGGATGAATTATGATATTCCATAAATTTAATAGGTAATTATAAAGTATAATTAATGTTAAATGATTTTATATTTTAAATCCATTTTAATCTTGATGACTTTAAAGTCAAATTAAATGAATAGTCCCAAAAATATATTTAATGATATTTTATGTTAAATAATATTTTATTAAATGATTTCAAAATAAAAAAGAGGAAAAGTGGGTTAGGAAATAATCTAAAATTTCACCCATGTACCATTTGTGAGTCACTTTTCACCTTAGAAGTAAATTTATAACGCTTAACGTCTAAAAAACATGTTACCATGGTTAAGGTTAAAAGGGGTTAGTAAGGGGTTAAAATCAAATACAAGGTTTAAAATGTAAATCATATATATCTAAATTTTATCTGTTGAATTTATTTCTACCTTATCATGTCCTACCTTCAAAATTATTCCCATTTGGTGCCACTTGACATGATTATGATACATATTATATTTCAATCTTTTAGTTAATTTCAAGGGTTCCCTTTCTCTCACTTATAAAAGAGACCATCCTCTTCCCCTTTATTTTCAATTTTTAACCCCCAACTCAACCAATCCTATAAAACCATGAGATTTTATGAAATAGTTTTTTAAACAAATTTAATTTATTCGATATCTTGTGTTATATGCAACACCGAGTTTAAACGAACCATGATATACTATTAAAATATTATTATTTAATATGAAATTTATCACCTAACTATTGTATTAAAGTGTATTAATATGAAAACTTAATTATGAAAAAAATTTATGATTATCAATTAATTTTAACTGAAAATAAAAAATCATTTGAAAATAAAAAAGTTATTTTTTAATGAAAAACAGTTTTTATGCGTGCAATATATTTTTTATCTTAATAAATTAAATTAATCACTATTAGTGAATTATTTTAATTAAAATTATATATTATATATTCAATAAAATTTTTAAACATTAATATAATATTTTTACGATGCATGATATAATAAGAAATCTAGTTTTATGCTTAAAACCCATATTTTTCTAAAAGTGTTTTTCATCGCGTTTTGGGAACTTATTTTAAAATTAATTTCCACCACTTATAGGTATTGAATTTAATAAAATTGTTTACATATTTTGAATCAATAGGTAATTTTTTTTAAATAGGACCCTTATATTTTTGGTCAATATGAATAGTAATTGTGGTAAAATTTATAACCTCGGTATACGGTAAATTGGGTTAATCTTGGTTAAAACTAAGTGATAAGACCATAATTTTTCATTATAATTTTATTGTATGAATATAATTATACCATTATCATCATATACTTTAAATTTAATTGTTTTAGGGAAACTTGTCTATGAAAATGATCTATATAATATTTAATCAAAGAAAGTTACAAAATGGCACTATCTTAGTTTTAAATATCTCTTATGTGTCAAAATAGGGACAAGATCATGTTATAAATGAATATAAGTGCATATTTTGAGATTAATGAAATTAGTTTCATTATAGAAATTTATTTATAATTTTTATTAATTATATAATGGCCTTAAATTCTTATGCAACACTGATGCAATATTTCTCCAATTAATAAAAACAATATAATAAATGATTTAAAAAATATTAAAAATAATATAATTTGAGCAAGTTAATATGTTCCATAAATTTTTTATATGTATATGAAATATTATTATTATTTTAAATGATTATATTTGAATTTATACTTTTTATTTATGTATTTTAAGTCAAATTAAATGAATAGTGTCTAAATTGATAATAATGATATTTTTGAAAATGATATTTAATAAAATTATTTAGAAATAATAAATTTTTTAAAGAGGAAAATAAAGATAAGATATGGTAGAAAATTTCATTAATTTTCTATTTATGATATAATTATCAAATTATATGTAACTTTAGAACCCTTTAAGAGTGAAAAAGACGTTACCGCAGTTAATGATAAAATAAGTTAACTAAGGGATTGAATCAAAGGATAAGGTTTAAAACATCACTTAAACCTATAAAAATTATATTGGTTGATGGGATTAAAAACCAAACCTATCTTATAATCTAATACCAGGAATTTTGGTGGAATTCTTTCTAGATAAGTACTTTCTTATAATTTAATCTTTTAAGAAATTCCAAAAAGTGCCTCTCACCTCAATTATAAAAGGGAATCTCATCTCTCACTTATTTACACAACTTTTATCCTTCTATATAGACCATAACATGATAAAAAAATCTTCTAAACTTTCATATACACATTATAAACGTGCTTATATTCCCAAAATACCAACCTTAGGGCCCTTAAGAGGAGATCTAAAGGATCCGTTTCAAAGAAGATGAAATCACCTTAACCGATCGCTTTCTTTTTAATTATTCTTTTACCTCTACTAAATATTTTATATTTTTAAAAAAATAATTAAATCAGTATCATAAATATATTTAAATTTTTTTATGGTTATGAAACCACCTTTATTCACCCTATCTCTATCAAATGAGAAGTGAAAGCATCTCACGCATGTACATACGACTTACCGTCTCAATGTAGCGATACAATTAATTTTCCATAACCATATTTCATGGATGGTTATTATGATGGATTTAATATTTATATATGATAATTATGGAATAATTATACTTCTGAAATTATGAAATCACATCTAGCTTCTTACCTTCTAATCCATTGGAAAATGACAACGTCACTTGTACGTACATGTGGACTACCACCTCTACGAAGTAACGTGATTTGTTTTTAATTTTAATTTTATTTGGATGGTAATAAGGATATATTTAATTAATATATAAAATATATATGATATAATAATTATTCTATAAATGTGAATTATTATTTAAAATCCGTTTGTTATATCTTTAAAAAATTGAAAACAACGTCCATTCGTACGTATGACCTACTGTCTCCATGAACGATGTAATTTATTTTTTTATCTCTACATTTTTGGATGGATATAAATATATATATAATGAATTTATATAATATTTATATCATTATAAAATTTCTGTATAATATGGAACCATAATCAAAATGCAAGAAAAAAACTACTGAACCAAAACATATGTGAAAAATGAAACAAATATCACATGAAATAAGGATTTTAATAAAAAAAATTTAACAAATGGATGATAAAAGGTTATAGGTAAACCATATATGGTAATATATATTTGATTATGTTTCTGTAATATATTTATAATAAATATATATTTATTATACATAATATTCCAATGCGTACCAAGGAAGTAAAACCTGAGGTAATAGATCTTCATCTCACTTTTATTTTTATGAAACACAGGCCATATTTCCCACTTATTTCTTTTATGTTATATATATAATACCCAAGAATGTATTTTATAATTAATATTATGAAATTTATGGGGATTTAAATATCCACATAATTTTATTTATTTAATGAGTCTTATGATATAAAAGTTACCATAACGTTAATGGGTTTATGTTTCAATCCTATTTTAATCGAGATTGTTTATGGTTTTAAATTTACATTAGAGGAAATTATATTATCCTTATATTATTAATCCATTAATATTTTATTATAATATGGTTATTTATAAAGAATATATGTTTTCATTTAATTTTCCTCTCTTTAAATACTCAAGATACTGAATGAACATTTTTAAGGAAAACCGACTTTGTTTTACGATTTAGCTGAGAAACTTTTTCTTCCATATCCATGTTTTTTCTAAAATATTTTCAAGAATGTATTTAATATTATCCTATGAATTTTTAAATACATTTTTACCCACTATTTTATTCTTATAAAATGGTTTAAAAGGAATATTCTTACCATTTTCCAAACGAGGTACTTTTTGAATTTTTACCAAAAATATAAAAGAAATGTTTACTTTTAACTTATATAGTATAAATGGAATTTCCCACTATCATGACCTATCAATAATTTGAAGCTTCATTTACAAGTTTCAAAGTTAAATTTCAATGAAAATGTTTTCCACAATATTTGGGAAATATTTTTATTTTAAATGTGATTTTCAAAATGGAAATGTTATTTTCTTTAAGAAATATTTTAGTGATGTTTTAAATGAATTTTCATATATGTTAACATCCTTTGATGGTAATTATGGTTTATTAGGGATATCATTAATTTATACCATTATTATTATTTCTCTATATAGTTAATGTTTTTGTTGATGAGATGTTTATGAAACCCATTTATTTTCTATGAGTTATGCAATGATTAATGGATGAAATATTTATGAAACCCATTTTCTTTGTATGGGTTATGATGTTATATTATGATGAATGTTTTATGATCTTTTTTCACAACATATATATTATTTTAATTATGTGAAATTAGTTATCTTAAAACCAAGGATAGTGGTTATGTTATAATTAAGGATGGTGGTTATGTTATAAACCAAGGACAATGGTTATGTTATAAACCAAGCATAGTGGTTACGTTATAAACAAGGATGGGTGGGACCAGAATTATAAAGTCCTATAATTTATTAGGTAATGATTGATATCTAATGAGATAAACATGAATGTAATGGGGATTGAACCCAGTTCAGTAAGATACTTTTTCCACTATGATATTCTTGGGAGTGAACCTTGACTACTCTGATAGAATGAGAAGTAAAACCAATCCACTATTATTATAGTCTTGTAAATGATCCTTGACACTAAGGGAATGATTTTCTATTATTATTCAATTATTCCATGTCTTATGCCAATGTTATGCTCTCATGAATCATGTTATTTGATTCCTTTATGATTAATATCTAATGAAATTCCAAGATTTATGCCATGAATCAAGATTATGATATTTGATATACAAGGTATGTTTTTAAAATGTTATTATCTTGTTCTAATACCCCTATGCTCATGTTATGTTTAAGTGATCATTAATATCTCCATTATTTATCCTTACTGAGCATTTGAGCTCACCCTTTCTTATGTTTCCTTTCCCTAGGTTATGAATAAAGGTATTAAGTATGATATGTACAAGAAGAGTGAAAGTTATGAAGAACTTAATGGGAGACACTTATGAACTAGTTTTTTTTGTGTTTAAGTTTCCAAAGATACTAGAACTATATGATTATGAAATGGATCATAATATAATGTAATTAATATTCTTATAATAAGATGTAATATCTTTGTATGAAAAGTATGAGATGATATAGTTGGTATTAGATCAAGGTTTAGTTAACCTTTGAAAACTAGGATGAGAAAAATTTAGTGAGAACCTCGAGGATAATCCTACATATAGGATAATATCCTAAAGTTTTGGTAATAATCAAAAATGACATAGGTTAAACATAAGGTGTAATGAATTGAAAATAATGTGTCAAGATTTGGAGATCATATGATTTTTTTTATGATTGACCACTCTAATCAAATATTCTTGACAATCATACTAAACATTTTAGTTTTACTAAGGGATTAAAGATAGAACAATGAGGTTGAGGTGGTGACAGGTACACTCAAATATTGAATTATATTATTTGTGCTTAGTTATATGAATTACCTTATATCATGAAAAGTATATAGGAATAATAATTCCTATCCTCTATGATTAGATATTGAATTAACAATGAAAACACCTAATGGTGTGATGATCAAATATCATGTTTACGATTCTTCTCTGGTTGTATTTTGTGGGAATGTGATTTATAAAGATCTTTTTATTCTTCATCTAGTTTAATTATATGTTATTTTGGTCATGGATTAGATTTATCTATATAAATTCCACATCAATTACTGAGGAAGTAATTCCATTTTTGATATTTCAAACCAACCTATGATTATCTATTAGTGCGATGATAAATGTTAACTTTAAATATAAATCACATATATTAAATGGGTCTTGATTACTATTCATAAGGGATGTTTATCACATATGGTTGGGGAGAAACTCAATGTCAAATTTATTCCTATTGTATGAGAGTTTGTTAATGTCTTTCTCGAATAATTTTTTAGTCATCCATATAATTGCAAAGTTGAGTTCTTAATAGAACTCATACTTGGTGTTATAACTATTTTAAATACTCTATATAGAATGAACCTAATTGAGTTACATGAATTCAAAAAGAAATTAAAAGATATTCTTGATATGGGATTCACTCAAACAAGTGCATCACCATGGGGTACACTGGTTCTTTTTATTAATAAGAAAGACAGATCAATGATACTATATATTGATTATCGATAGCCTAACAAGATCAAAATCAAGAATAAGTATCCTCTACCCAATATTGATGACTTGTTTGATCAACTATATAAAGATCAATACATTTCTAAGATTGAACTTTATTCTGGATATCATAAATTGAAGGTAAAAAAGGATGATATTACCATGATACCATTCCATTCATGGTATGGATACTCAAAATTTATAGTGATTCCATTTGGTCTTACTAATTACCTTTCTATATTCATGTATTTAATGAATAGAGTCTTTATAAATTACCTTGATCTGTTTTTGGTTGTATTTATTGGAAATATTCTCATATATTCAAATAGAAAGGAAGAGAATGAAGATCATTTGGTAATTGTGTTGAAAACCTCGAGGAAGGAGAATATTTTTTCAAAATTTACCAAGTGTGATTTTTTAATTTGTAAAGTTTAATTATTGGGTCATATAATTTCAAGTGAGGGTATATCATAGATTCTTCATTGACAGAAGTTACTGAACATTGGCCCCGACTAACCACTTTGACTGAGATCTCTAGTTTTATTGGTTTGGCTAGATATTATTGGCACTTTGTGGAGAATTTATCATGTTTGTCTAATCCACTCAACAAGTTAACATGAAAATGATCCAAGTTTCTTTAAATGTATGAATGTGAGGAGAATTTTAAGGAATTGAAGATAAGGTTGGTCAGTACACCTATCCTCACATAGCCTTATAGTGTATAAGTGTTTGTAATCTATAACGATTCATTCAAGAAGAGAATGATATAAATTCTCATGAAGAATTATATGGATATATCTTATGCCTCACTCCAATTAAAGGTACATGAGAAACATTACCCAACTCATGATTTGGAGTTAGTAGTGGTAAAATTTTCATTCAATATATGGAGGTATTATCCCTACAGAGATGGGTGTGATATATACACTTATCATAAAAGTTTAAAGTATATTTTCACACATAAAGAGTTGAATATTCACCAGAGAAGATGATTAGATATGCTTAAATATTATGAATACTTAATACATTACCATCTTGGGAAAGAAAACAAGGTGGAAGATGCATTGAGTTAAAAGAATCGTGCTAGTTTATGTATGATGAGGATCATGAAAGATATGGTATTTCTGGATTTGGAAAGGATGGATATGGAAATATTGAAGGAATGGGAAAGATATTATCTTTCTCAAATGAGTGTTCCACTATTTATCCAATTGAGGATTAAAGAGGCATATAAGAAAGATATGGAATTGCAAAAGAAAGTGAGATATGTTATTGAGTTTAACCTTGATTGTGATGGAATGATAAGGTTTAGAAACTTTTTATGTGTCCCATCCATACTAGATTTTAGGAAGGAAATGTTAGAGGAATCTCATGGTTCTTCATTATATATTCATCCTGGAAGTATGAAGATGTATAGAGATATGAAAGAGTATTTTTGTGGGATTGCATAAAGAGAGATATTGAAAATTATATTTATTCGTTCTTGGTATATCATCAAGTTAAGACTGAGATACAAAATTCTAAGGGGATGTTACAACTATTACCAATACCACAATTAAAATGGGAAAACATCACCATGGATTTTGTCATTGGACCCCCAAAACATCTAAATGGAATAATGATATATGGGATTTAGTCGATCGACTTATAAAATCATCACACTTCATTGATATTAAATAAGATTTCTCTTTAGATCAAATTTCTATAATATACATTAAGTAAGTGGTAATGTTTCATGAAGTACCACATTCTATTATATCTGATCGGGATCTGAGGTTTACCTTGAAATTCTGGAAACGTCTTCAATAGGATTTGGATACAGAGCTAAGTTTCATAACTTCTTATCACCCTCATAAAAATGGATAGTCTAAGAGACCCATTAAAATCCTAGAGTATATGTTGAGATTTTATTCTATAGATTTTAAAGTTAGTTAGGATTAATGCCTTCCTTTAGTCGAGTTTTCTTACAATACTATCTTTTACTTGAGCATTTAGATGCATCCTTATGAATTAATATATAGAAAGAAGTGTATAACTCCCTAATAACAGGATGAGGTTGGAAAAATAAAGATATTGGGACCTGATATAACTGAGTAAATCAAATATAAAGTCATATCCATTTAAAATCACAATAAGGATTCTTAGAGATGACATAAAAGTTATGCTAAAAATCATCAGTGTGAACTAGAATTTGATGTTGGTGAGAAGGTTTTTTGATGAATTTATCCATGGAATAAATTTATGATATTTTTAAATATGGGAAAGATAATCCCTAGGTATATTTTCCCTTTTTATATTCTTGGTTGAGTAGGTATGGTAGCTTATTTCTTGGCACATCCACTGAACCTCTCTCAAGTTTATGATGTGTTCTATGAATAATTACTGAGGAATTACATACCTAAACCATCACATGTATTGAACTCAGTAGTCATACTATTGTAGAATGATATTTCTTATAAATAATAACTAGTAGAAATCTTGGATCATAGAGATAAATTACTAAGGAACAAGACTACTCATTTGGAGAAAGTTATTTGGAGGAATCAGAAATATGAAGAAGTTATTTGGGAACCTGAGGATATAATGAAATAGAGATATCATTTTTTTGTGTTATAAGGATAAATTTAGAGGGATAAATTAATTTTAATGGGTTTTAATGTTACACATTGATATTTTATGATATATATTTATTAAATAAATTAAAATTTTCTTCGATAGCTTAACACCGAGTTTAAATGAACCACGATACACTATCAAAATATTATTATTTAATATGATAGTTATCAACTAGACATTAAATTGGTGGTTATTAATAGTACTAACTAAATTTTTTTTATGGTTATCAATTAATTATAAATAAAAATAAAAATAATTTGAAAATAAAAAGAAGTTTTTCTAAAAAAACTATTTTTATGTGTATAATATCTTTTTATATCAATAAATTAAATTAATCACTAATTTTTAATGATTTTAATGAAATTTATATATTATATATTCAATCAAATGTTTTAACATTCATATAATATTTTTATTATGCATGGGATAAGAATAAATCCGGTTTTATTCTTAAAAACTATATTTTTCTAAAAGTGTTTTTGTCGTGTTTTGCAAACTTGTTCTAAAATTAATTTCTACCACTTATAGGTACTGAATTTGATAAAATAGATTCCATATTTTGAATCACGAGGTTAAAATTTGGTAAATAACCCCATTTTACTTTTGGACAATATGAATAGTAACCATGGTAAAATCTATCACATCGGTAAAGGGAAAATCTGGTTAATCTAGGTTAACACTAAGTGATAAACCCATAATTTTTCATTATAATTATTATTGGATGAATAGAATTTTTACCTTATCACATTATTCTCGAAATTTAATTGTTTAAGGGCCACTTATCCATGAAAATGACCTATAGAATATTTAATCAAAGAAAGTTATAAGATGTTACTCTCTTAATTTTAAATATCTCTTATGTGTCCACATAGGGACAAAATCATGTTATAGATGAATATAAGTGTATATTTTTAGATTAATAAAATTATTTTCATCATATAAATTTATTTATAATTTTTTATAATTATACAATGACCTTAAATGCTTACGAAACATCGATGAGATATTTATCCAATTAATAAAAATATAATAAATGATTTTTTTAATATTAAAAGTAATATAATTTGAGTGATTTAATGTATGACACAAATTTTTTAAATGAATATGAAATATTAGTGTTATTTTAAATGATTATATTTTAATTAAAACTTTTTTATTTATGTATTATATGTCAAATAAAATAAATAGTGTCTAATTTGACAATAATGATATTTTATAAAAATAAAATTTTATTAAATTATTTAAAAATCATAAAAATTATGAAAGAGGACAAGGAAGATTATACAGAATTTGTTTTCCTTCATTGACCATTTATTATCCACTTTTCACCTTATATATAATATTATAACCCTTTAAGAGTGAAAATGATGTTACCACATTTAATAATAAAATAGATTAACTAAGAGATTAAATCAAAAGATAAGGTTTAAAACACCACATAAACTTATCCAAATTCTATTGATTTATGGGATTAAATACCGATACTATGTTATCTTTGAATATATGTATTTTTGGAGGCATTGTGGATAGATAATAACTTTATTATAATTTAATCTTTTAAGAAATTCCTAAAGTGCACCTCACCTCAATTATAAAAGGACACTTCCTCCCTCACTTATTAACACCAATTTGAGCCTTATATCTAGAAAATACCATAATAAAATATATTATAAACTTAAATATCCACATTCTATAGGTTCTTTTCTTCCCAAAATACCAACCCTAGGCCCCTTAAAAGGATATCTAAAGAGTTGTTTCAAATAAGAGGTAATCACCTTAACTGATCACTTTTTTTAATTTTTATTTTAACTCTTATAAATAATTTATATTCTTCATAAAAAAAAAACTTCTATATCCTAAATTTTCTTAATTTTTTTATGGTGATGAAACCTCCTTCATTCATCCTCTCTCCATCAAATTAGAAGTGAAAGTATCGCTCGTGTGTACGTACGGCTTATCGTCTCCATGTACTGATAAAATTCAATTTCCATCATCGTATTTCATAGATGGTTATTATAATGGGTTTAATGTTTATATATGATAATTATGTAATAATTATACTTCTATAATTATAATATCAAATCTATTTTCTTACATTCCAATCCATTGGAATACATTAATGTTACTTATGTGTATGTGTGGACTACCACCTCCACAAAGCAATGCGATTCGTTTTTTCATTTCCATTTTACTTGAATAGTAATAAAGATATATATATTATATAATAATTATTCTTTAAATGTGAATTATTATTTACCATTCCTTCATTTCATCCGTCAAAAAGTGAAAAAAACATTCTTGCGTACGTATGACCTACAGTCTCCATGAACGATGTAATTCATTTTTCTATCTCTAAATTTATGGATGACTCTAAATATGTATATAATTAATATATATAATATTTATATCTTGATTAAATTTTTTTATATGATCAAACCATGATCAAAATACAAGGAACATAACCACCGTGCCAAAACATACATGAAAAATGAAGCATATATCACCCGAAACAATGATTTTAATAAAAAGTTGTTAACAAACAGGTGATAAAAGGTTATAAGTAAACCATATATGGTATGATATATATGGTTATGATTCTTTAATATATTTATAATAAATATATATTTACTATACATATTTTTTTGAGATTTCCCAAGCAGGATCAAGTATCACTGAGAAGTGGAGTGGGCGAATCATTGATATTTTTTCTTTTTAAGTTTCCTTTATTTTGAAACAAAATTAACCTCCTATTAAATAATTATCACCTTGATGAAAAAAAAATAACACATACATAAGAACACAAGAATTTACAAGGTTCATTACTCAACATGAGTAGCTACATCCTTGGTATGGTTTTGAAACAATCCAATACCAAACAATACACTAGAAATCAATTTTTTTGTGTGGATAAGACAAGTATGATATTCCCTTAAACTTGTTTAGAATTATGTTAAATAAAAAAGTTAATTTAATTCAAGTATAATTAATTATGTAATACATTTTTTTGTTACAAGTTAATAAACATGTTACCATGCTTCTTTTTCAACTTTTAAAAATATGATCTTCAAGATAATTCTTCACTTTTTTTACCTAGCAGTAGGGAAGAACTTACTAGAATTTGTAATGATACTAAGTCCAATTTACAAGTCTAATTAACAAGTAAAATTGCTCAGTTTGATTATATAACTCTATCAGAATACCACTGAAACAATTATAACTTCTTCTGTATGAATCTAGAAATATCAGTCTGATTTCTTAGTCTTATTCATAAAATCTGATTACAATATTATCTGTTCTTATTTCTTCTTTTCTCCAGAAAACTTGTTCAGGAAATCATGATACAAAAACTTCTTCTCTCTATAATCTTTTAGCACTCTACATTGTCTCTTGAATAGTACATCTATGTAAAAAAATACAAATTACTTTCTCCTTTTATAGGTGACCCAAAAAGTTGTTTAGGTAGGATTCTGAAAAACTTTTCCACTTAACCAAATTCCCCAAATCATAAATTTTCCTTAAATTTTAGATAAATATTAAACTTATTCAAATATTCTTAACTCTTCTAGAACCTTCTCAAATATTCACATGAATTTATCTTGCTTCATAATTTCATAAGAATCTTCAGTCTGATTTCAATTTTCATTACGATTTACTCATTACGATAAAGGAATATGTTCAACAATGTATTCCTCATTATGGTTCTCCACACCAATTGAAAATAAGATGTAAAATAGATGTATTATTAGTATTATGATCAGTACCAATATCTAATTATGATGCTCTACACTAACTATTAAATATAACTTTATTGAAATCATTCTTTCATAAATGAAGTATCAACTTATAAAGATTCCAATACTTTCTCTACAACACTTCATCATTGGATTAAAACTACCTTAAAAAAAATTTCTCTCCAGGATCCCCTTGAAAACACTTCTATAACCTCTTTGAGTAGTTATTATTTTCTTATTTTCCTTAGACCAATGATACTATGTCCAATGATGTTATCTGTGTCATCTTGTGTCTAATGGATCAGTCTCTGGTTCACTCTGAGGATCAGTCTCAACACTAGTCTGATAACACATAACCAAAATGATAAAATCATATCAATGTTATTATTTCATAATTGACCTAATTGAAAATAATAAATGTAATTCAACCCAATGAAAATGCTCGACTATATTTTTGATTGATCTCTGATCATATTTTACATTGGTCCCAACAAACTTCACTTTCTTTTCCTTTTCAATTGGTCCCAACAACTCACAATAAAACAATTATTATTCAAAAATATTTATTTATAAGTCTTCTTCTGATTCCCCTTTGAAACTATTATAGCATCTGATGATCATTATCAAGATGACTTTGATGATTAGTGGCACACCGCATCCGATGGAATGGTTCTAGTAGCTTCAACTTTAACAACTTATTTCCTTTTCTGATTATGATAGAAATGAAATTCCAAAACTCAAATTCTTTCTCGAATGGTTTGTATCTTGTGGATTATTGGTTTGAATAAAAACCACCATCTTCATATTGTCACATTTCAATCAACCTTTTCAACCTTTAAACAAATCTGTATCTGGTGAGCTTATACTGATGAACTGAGACCAGAAAGCCTCATCTTTGGAAACATCATCCTTTCACAAAATTTTTCTTGTATCATGAATTCCTCATGAATTTGAATACGTTGATGAACGAAATAACATATTCTAACTTACATTTAGAAGTATTGTAACTTCCAATACTTTCAACATCTTCTTTATTTCGAACCAATCTTCAATATGATTGGCACCCCCCTATTTCCTTCATAAGGCTTACATCACAATTTACCAAACAAATTATGAATTTTTTGAAATACAAAACAACAAAGAATTGTTAGTTATACATAGAATCCATGAAGACTCTGATTCAGCTTCTCATTATGATATTCATTCTATTCTAGAATCAAGGTGAGTCCAATGAACCTATTCTTCTAGAAAACTTCTCCTCAATCTGATGAATTTTCTTAAGAAAAGAGAGTCCAATATTATGAATACAATGGTCAGTATAATTATAAAAACTTGACAAAGTTATTTGATTAATTTACTTTTAAATAAAATACAACACCTTAAAAATAAAAACTTCTTTCAACTTCAAAAAATCTTATCCAGTCAACTTGTTCCCAACAACCCCCCCTTTGGATTTTTTTTGTCAACCAAGGTTCATAAATCACTAAACTTTTCAACCTCTATATATGGATTTCTTATCAACAATTATAATCCTATGTGGGATAACTCATTATAGGAAAAAAAATCATTGACAACAAAACCATGCTATCCAAAAGTAATGAATCATGAAATAAATTAATATTTTATTCACATATTTCTTCAATTATTCAACTTTCCTATCAACAAAAGTTTCCTATAACAACTCCAACAAATAGTTATAATAATTTAAAAACTTATATGTTGGATTGAAAACTTACCCACAACTCACCCTATATACATGATTCCTTAAAATGTTGAGCACATATCAATAGATTGATTTATGAAACAATTCTCCACCTTAACAACACTATCCAAAGACTTGATGAGATAGGAGAAAAGAAAACATACCTCATCTTTGATGAGAAGAAGGTTGGATGGCCATGTTCAACCTCAATTTATAAAAAGGTTCCTTTGATAAAGGTTTTGTGAAATTTTTAACAACTTGTTCTGATGTAGGAACATACTCTATCTTTAATTCATTATTTTCCACATGCTATTTGATGAAATGATATTTGATATCAATATGTTTTGAACAAGAATGTTGTACCCAATATTTTGAAAGGTTGATTTTACTTTTATTATCACAACCAAAGAGAAAGGGTAACTTTACTTCAACAAGTAAGTCTTCCATTTGAGTCTTAATCCACATTAATTGAGTACTATCTTGAGTGGTAACAACATACTTAGCTTCATTCATTCCAAGAGTTACTAATGTTTTTTCTTTGTATGCCAACTAACACAACTTTTCCACAAAAATAAAAAACTACCAGATGTGGATCTTCTATCATTAACATTTCTTAACCAATCAGCATCTAAATACCCAAAAAAGTCAATAATTTCTAAGATATCATACCTGATTCTAAAATTTTTTGTGCCTTTGATATATCTGATAATTATTTTTCCAAAAAATAGATATGATTATTTTAGAGAAATATTGAATATTTCACATAAGGTAACAACATAAACAATATAGGTTCTTGAGGCATTCAAATATAAAAAACTTCTAATCATCTTTCAAAACTCTTTAATAGTAACTTCCTTTCCTTCTCCATATTCAAAAAACTTGGTTCCCACTAAAATCAGTGTGGAAACTAGTTTAAAATTTTCTATGCTGAACTTCTTAAGAAGTTACTTAGCCTAATTTTCTTGAGTAATAAAAATGTGTTTCTTATTTTGTGACATTTGTAACTCAAGAAAGTATTTCATCTTACCCAGCATGGACATCTCAAACAACTTTTTCATCTCTTTAGAAAATCTTTCACAAGTTCTTTTATCATTCCTAGAAAAGATAATGTCATCAACATAGAAAATCACAATGATGGAAAACTCTTGACTTTATTTTATGTACAGATTACTATAAACTATTCCTTTCTTAAAACTGACCTTCCTCAAGCATGTATCTAATTTGGAATAACATGACCTTAAATATTGATTTATCACATATGGGGATTTATTTTACTTGCACACATAACTTTCATATTTCCCAATAACAAATCCACATGGGTTTTTAATATAACCGTATTCATCAAGACCCCCATTCATAAAAACAATCTTCACATCCATCTGAAATATTTTGTAACTTCGTCGTGAAAAAATAGCAAGAAAAATTCTGATTGTTTATAATCTCTCCACAAATGGAAAAGTTCCATCAAAATTAACTCCTTCAATCTAGGAGTAACCTTTGAACACTATTATTGCTTTGTTTCTCATAACTTCACCATTCCTATTATGATTGTTTTGGAAAATTTATTTTGTTCCAATAACATTTTTGTCATTTGGTTTAGGTACAAGTTCCCATGTATCATTATTTTCTATCTGATCCAGCTCTTCAATCATATCCTGAACCCATTTTGGATACTCAAAAGCTTTATTCACTTCTTTCAGTTCAAATTTTGAATACAGTGGAGCATGTGTAATGAATTTTGATGTTATTATTGTTTAAACTTTTTGATGCTGATCACCAATAATGTTTTGATCTTCCGCTTGCTTCCTCCACCTGGGATGATATTTTTGAGATTCATTATCATAACTGGAAATAGATGAGTTTGATTATTCTTCCTGAGTAGGATTACCATTGTTAGCAACCTTATCACAATTCTCAATAAATATTCTTTCATCATGTTCATCTTCCTTATCTTCATGAGTCTGTTTATCTTACTTAACTTTCTTAATAACTTTCACATAAAAAGATTCAACTAATCTTCCTGAATATTTGTTGAAATATTTGTATCCTCTTCTATCTGAAGCATATCCACAAAAAATTCTATCTTCACCTATCTGCTCAAACTTTCCAAAGCTTCCACCCTTATTTTTTACAATACATGGAATCTCGAAAACTCTAAAGTGTTTCAAATTTGGAGTTTTATTACAAAAATTTCATAAAGATTCATCTATGAACTTGGATAGTATAAATATCAATTTTGAATATACATAGTAGTGATCATGGATTGCCTCCAAAAATAATGAGAGAGACCATGTTCAAGTAACACAGTTCACCCTATTTACACCAAAATTCTATTATTCCTTTCAGCAAAACTATTTTTTTGAGGAGTGTATAGTGTGCTAAACTCATGAAAAATTACATTCTTCTCAAGATAAATTTAAAATTATTCATTCTTATATTCACTACCATTGTCTATTCTCAACTTCTTCACTGAATACTCACATTCCTTCTCAGCTTTCCTTCTAAAAATTTTAAACATTTCCAGAGCATCTGACTTATGTTTCAAATACATGACACAAGTAATGCAAGTAAATTCATCAATGAATGTGATGAAATACTTATCTTTACGATTTTATTATTTGCTCATAGGCCCATATATATCTAAATGAATATGTTCCAGAGGTTGTTTTGAAAAAAATGTAAAGTTTCTTATGCACCGAGTTTGTAATCTTTCCTTTTTTAAAGATCGCGCAACACCAATATATTATTCTTAACATATTAATAATTCCATGAATATTTTCTCTCTTTGTCAACTTAATCATGTTTATTTGACATATGTGTCCCAACCTTTTATACCACAACTAATTTTCTTTCACCATGCCTAAGTAACAAGAGTTTAGTATTTCACCAACTTGAAAGAAGTTTCTTTTTTTATGTTGGCCTCTTGTGACTATCTTTACATATTACATTATATTTACAAAAAACCCATATTTTTTGAAAATGACTTTTTTTCCTTCATCAAAAAATTATGAAACACTTAACAGATTGTGTTTCAGCCCATCAATAAACAAATCTTTCTTAAATTTTAGCTTTTATTCCCCTATGATGGTTGATCAAACACATTTGATTCCTAGAGATTCATCATTACCAAATGTCACTATCCCTTATTTTAAGTCTTTTACATTATTCAAAAAATTTAATTCTTCTATCATATGAGAAGAACACCTACTATCCAAGATCCAAGGTCATTCTCCTTTTATAGCTTTTAGAGCAGTTTCTACAATAAGAGTTTTTTATTTCCCTTTATCTTTCTTAACATCTAAATTTTTAGAATTGTTAGAAAACTTTTTTTGTGATGGTAAAAAACAAGATATACTTTCTCAATATTTCTCGGTTGTTCACACACCTCACAAATAGTTTCTAGAGGTTGGAATCTATTTTCAAATTTTACTCTAACCTTCTTATATTTCTTCACAACACCCTTCTCAAACTTCTTACTTTGATAGGATTGACTCCCCCTAAAAAGTTTCCTTCTATAATTTATAGGATAGTGGTAATTTTGTTGGTTAAACCAAAAAATATTGGTTGTATGCCTGAATCTACCACAACACTAGCAGTATCCATAGAAAGAATATTTTCCTCTGAAACTTCCATACTGTGCAGAGTTGTGACTATGTTTCTTAGAAATATTCTTATATTTCTTATCAAAAATTTGTTAACCACTGAAATTTATATTATTAATTAGAATATTATTTTTTAGCTTAGTTTTATTTTCATCCTTATCGAAATCAAAAGTATTATAAACTTTATTAGACTTATAATTTTTAGAAACTTATGACTTCTCTACTTTGTTAGTCTTGGAAACTTACATAACATTCCCAAATTTCTTCTTCTAAGAAATAATTTCAACCTTTGAATGTAATTTTTGATCCCTATCAAGTTTACCATTTTTATAGTTTTCACCAACTTTAGAGATAGAATTATTGAAACTTGTAACCATGTGTTCTACTTTAGAATTTTTTTGTTGGAAAAGTTCCAACTCTTCTTCTTTTTTCCTCAAGATTAATTTCCATATGTTCATTACAATTCTTTTCTTTCTCAAGACATTTCTTCAAATAATCAATCTCTACCAGCCTCTTGAATTTCTTATCAGGAAAACATTCTTGATTACTTGTTAAAGAATATTCATTTTTTAACTTCCTAATTTCTTTCTCAATCCTCCCAATCATTTTTATACATTCTTTCAATTCTTCTTTCAGATGATATTATAATTGAATTTCTTCTTCTTCAGAACTACTGCTTACAAACTCTTCTTTGTTAACTATTGCAATAAAAATATTCTCTCCAATATTTTCAATAGACTTTTCAAATTCAGATTCGATGTCTTCTTCTTTATCTCATTTAGATAAAAAACTTCTCCCTTTGGATTTAGAGAATTTTTATCCTTCCCTTTGGAATAATATTTATCCTTATCACCCTATTTATTCCATGATCTTTTCTATCTTCTATCATCTTCCTCACTATCCTCTTCTTTATTTCTCTGAGGAGAATTAGCAACAAAGTGCCCCACAAATCCATATTAAAAACATTTCAAGGAATTTTTTCCCTTATATTTACCTATACCTCTTTCCACTTTTTTAGAAAATAAGGATTAAAATTCATCAAGTTTTTTACATACCTCATTTTCAGAATCAGATTCACCAGCTTCTTCTACATAAATAATCTTCTTTTACTTTTCCTTTTTGTCAGCCTTGAAAGACATTTGTCTGTTAAATTTTGTTTTGTATTTCATAGTTTTCTCTATTATAATTTCATATGTAATGAGAGTGCTATGAAAATAATCTAGAGATAATTTTTTTGGATCTCTATCTTCCAAGGTGTAAACCTTAGAATCAAATTTTCCAGGAATAAATTTCAAGATCATTTCAACAATTGTAGAATCTTATAATATTCACTAAGACATCTAATAGTGCTGAAAATTCCATTCACCCTAGTAAAGAAGTCAGTAATAAATTCATACTCACCCATATTGAGATACTTATACTTTAGCCTCCAAATTTTTAACTTTTCCTTCTTTAAATTTTTATTGCCTTCATAAATGTTTTTAGATCATCTCAGATACCTTTGGCTGTGGCAACACCAATTATTATTAAAAAATAACTTTCAAAAAGTGATAAGAGTAAATAATTCTTAACTCTTCCATAATTCTCAAAAATATTATTTTCAACATATGTGAGAATAAATTTATCATTAATAAAAGGAAATCCACCTGTTTCAGCTTCAAGAACATCATATCCAAGTGACATAAGATAATGAAACATTATATCTTTCTGAATATGATAGTTCTTACAAAAGAAGAATGGAATCCCCTTATTGGTCACACAATTGAGATTCTCCATCATAAATTCTCTTTCAAAATTTTAGTAAAGAGTAAATTAAGGGAACCTTCATATTTAATACCAATTGAGATTTCCCAATTAGGATTAAGTATTAATAATTGGGGGAGGAGGTGAATCAGGGATATCTTTTTCTTTTAGGTTTCCTTTCTTTTGAAACAACTTCTGCCTCATGCTAAATATTTATCACTTTATTTAAAACAAAACAATCACACATCCATAGTAACATAAGAATTTACAAGGTTCACTACTCAATAAGAGTAACTACATCCTTGGTATAGTTTGGAAACAATCCAATACCATACAATCCACTATAAAACAATCCTTTAGTGTGGATACAAAAAGTAGGATATTACCTTACACTTGTGTATCCCTATGATCAACAAAAAAGTGTATGTGCTTCAAGTAAAACAAAATGATGTAATATAATTTTGTGTAACAAGTTAAGAAACATGTTACTATGTTGACTTGTTAAATTTCAAAAATATGATCTTCAAAATAGTTCTTCACTTTCTTACCCAGAATTAGGAAAGAACTTATTGGACTTTGTAATGATACTCAATATTATTTCCAACACCGATTCCACATTATGATTATATATCTCTATACGAATACCACTGAAATAATTTTGATCTTCTGTCTAAATCTAGAAAATTTAGTCCGATTTCTTAGTCTGATCCAACAACTACAATTATGATCTTGTATCTTCTCCTTTCTTCTTTTTTTTCAAAAAACTTCATGAGGAAATCATGATCCATAAATTTCTTTTCACTATAAAATTTCAGCACTCCACCTTCTCTCTTGAATAGTACATCCATGTTAGAAAGTAAAAAGTACTTTCTTATTTTATAAGTGACCCAAAAGTGGTTTAGGAAGGATTTTTATAAACTTTCCTACTTAACTAAATTTCCTAAATCATAATATTTCCTTAAATTTTGGATGAATATTTGAATTATTCAATGCTTCTAAAATATTCTTGAACCTTCTCAGATATTCTCACAATGTCAAATTTCATTATAATTTCTTAACAATCTTCAGTATGATTCTGATTTTCATTCATATTTCCCAATATAAAAATTATGCTTCAACAAAATTTTTTTGTCAATCTACCACTGATTCCCATTTACAACCACCAAAACATCTAATAATAGGTTTTAGGATGACTTCAATGATTAGTGGAACACCATTTCTAATAGACTGGTCCCAATAGCTTTGACTTTAGCAACTTATTTCCTTTTCTGAATTTAATACCAATGAACTTCTAGCTCTTAACTTCTTTCTGCGAAGATTTGTATCTTGTAGCTTATTGGTCTGACTAAAAACCAGTATCTTATAATTCTCACATTCCAATAAACCTTCTTATCCTTAAATAAATATGCATATAGTGAGCTCATAATGATGAAATAATACTAGAAATCTTATTCGTCGACAACTTTCTCCTTCCACAAACATTTACTTGTATCATGAATTCCTCATGACATTGAATACATTGAAGATTAGCATAGAATCATCTAACTTACATTGATTAGTATTGTAACTTCTCAGACTTCCAACATCTTATTTATTTCTAACAAATCCTCAATATGATTGGTAGGACCGTATATCCTCATTTCCTTCATAAGGATTGCCTCACAAGTTCCTAGAAAACTTATGACTTTTGTGAAATAAAAAACAGCAAAAAATGGTCAAGTATAAATAAAATCCATGAAGAATCTAATTTAGATTCTCATTACAATATTCTTTCCATTATAGACTCAAGTTAAGTATGATGAACCTATTCTTCCAGAAAAATCCTTCTCAATCTGATGGATTTTCTTAAGAAAAGTGAGTTTGATATTCTGAATATAATGGTCAATCCGATTATCAAAACATTACAAAGTGAATTGATTTATTTACTTTGAAAAAAACACAACACCATAAATGAAAACTTCTTTTAACTTCCAAAAATCTTCTCCAAACAACTTGGTCCCAATAGTTTCAAATGCATATGAAGGAAGTTGGACCTGAGGTAAGGGGTTTTTATCTCACTTTTATTTCCATGGGACACATTCCATATTCACCACTTGATTGTTTTGTGTGGTGTATATACTAACTATGGATGTATTTTATGATTAATAATATGAAAATTATATGGATTTATATATACATATAGGATTATTTATTTCATGGGGATTATGATTCAAAAGTTACTAAAGTGGGAAGGGATTTATGTTTCAATCCTATTTTAACTGGGATTGTTTATGACTTAATTTTCATTAGAGGAAATTATATTATCTTTAACTGATTAATCCATTTAATTTTTATTCTACTATATTTATTTATAAAGAATAAATATTTTTCCATTAATTTCATTTTCTTTAAAAACTCAAGATATATAACAAACATGTTTAAGGAAAACTGACTATTTTTTACTATTCAGGCAAAAACCCTTTTCTTCCATATCCATGTTTTTTAAAAAATGTTTTAAAAAATGTCTTTAATATTATCCTATGATTGTTTAAATTCATTTTAAAAATGATTTAATTTTTATAAAATGTTTAAAAAGTAATTTTCTTATCATTTTATGATTGAGATACTTTTTTACTTTTTTTTCTAAAAATGTAAAAGTAATATTTTCTTTTAACTTATACAACATGATTGTAATTTCCCACCATCATGAGTACTAAATAATTTGAATCCTCTTATACAATTTTACAAGTTTATTTTTAAATAAAATGTTTCTATAATATTTTGGAAATATTTTTATTTTAAAAGTGTTTTTCAAAATGGAAATGTTATTTTCCTCAAAAAATATTTCAATAACATTTTAAAGAATTTTTTATATATAATAATATCCTTTGATTTTAATTATGATTTACTAGGGATATGATCCATTGATTCTATTATTAATATTTCTCTAGATTGTTAATGTCTATGTCAATTAGATGTTTATGAAACCCATTTATTTTCTATGGGTTATGCTATGGTGAATGGATGAAATGTTTATAAAACCTGTTTTATTTTCATAGGTTATGATATGATAATTTTTTTATGATATTATGGCACATATATATATAGTTTTCATTACATGAAGGTGGTTATTATATAACCAATGATGGTGGTTACGTTATAACCAAAGATGGTGGTTATGTTATAAACTAAGGATTGTGGTTACATTATAACCAAGGATGGGTGGGCCCAGAATTACATATCCATCCAATGCATTGGGTAATGATTGATATATCATGAGATAATCAAGACTGGAATAGGGAGTGAACCCAGTTCAGTAAGGGACTATGTCCACTATGATAATATTAGAAGTGAAACTTCATTACTATAATTAAATTGGGAGTAAACCCAATCCACTATGATAGTATTGGAAATGAACCTTGACTACCAAGGATATGCTTTTCTATTATTATTCTATGATTCCATGTCTTATGGATATGTTATTCTTTCATAGGTCATGTTCATTGATTCATTTATGATTAATATTTTATGAAATACCATGATTTTTCCATAAATCAAGATTATGATATTTGATATACAGAGTATAATTTTCAAATGTTATTCTCATGTTCTAATACTCCCATGCTCATGTTAATTTTATTTGATCATTAATATCTCCCATATTTACCCTTACTGAGCATCCAAGCTCCCCCTTTCTTATGTTTCATTTCACCAAGTTATTAATAAAGGTATTAAGTATTATATTTCTAATAATGGTTCAAGTTATGAATAACTTAATGGGAGACACTTGTTAAATGATTTTTTATGTGTTCAAGTTTACAAAGATACTATAACTATATGATTCTGGTGTGGATCTTAATTTTATGTAATGAATATTCATCTAATAAGATTTAATAGCTGTGTATGAAAAGTACGAGTCACTATAAATTCTTACCCTATTACCTTCCTAACTTACTTATCCACTTCCTATAGCTTTTGGTATTCTCTTAATACTATCCTAATAAGAATTATGGTGTAATCCAAGGGAGGTCTCTTAATGAAGAGGTAATTATCATACTATACTCTTTAAAAGTTTATTTCTAATTCTACATTATATAAATTCTTTGTATCCATCCTAACATAATTAATCCAATATCTTCAATATACTTTTTTTATGATTATGGGACAACCATTTTCCACCTACTTTTCATCAAATAAGAAATGAAAGTATCACTCGCGCGTACGTGTGGACTACCGTTTCCATATAGTGATATGATTTATTTTACATCAGCATCTTATAAGTTTGGTTATTATTATAGATTTAATGATCATATATTGTATTTATGACATAATTATGACTCTATAAATATAATATATTACTATCCTTATAACCCTTCCACTTGTTAAAAAATGAAAATGTTGCTCGGATGTACGTGTGGGCTATCACCTCCATGAGGCAATGTGATTCATTTTTCATGTCTTAATTTCATGGATGATTATAAAATTGTATTTAATTTTTAAAAATGATAATTATTTCATGATTAAAATTCTTCAAATAATGGATCAATTACTCCTTTTACTATGTTTAACCTATTGAATTTGTTCTGTGATTATGAATCGAATGTTCTCAAAACATTTGACATGAACTTAACCGATTTAATAAATATATAAGGAATGGTAGTAAATGAAATAAAAGGGATAATAATAAGTTAATACACCTGATTTTTTTCCCATAAAGTATATTATTAATATAATTTTATTATAAATGATATAAAATACATACATGGTGTTTCAGGATTGAGGTAAGGGGTTTCTTAACTCAATTTCTCTTCACTAGGTTATATTACTTTTTCATTGCATATATTATGAAAATATTATATATGAAATTAACTATGATTATTTTATTTTGTATTTATAATTTTTTTATTTGGATTTAAATTTGTTACACATAATCACATCATTGTGTAATTCTCACTTCAATGTAACGATCTTTGTAAGGGTTTCTCATTTCCCTTTTTTTATGTGAGACATATGCTGTATTCGCCACATGTTTATTTTGTGTGGTGTTTATAAAAACTCTTTGATAATTTAAAACATAAATATATTTATATTCACGATATTTAAAGTTTTATTTGAAGTTATTTATTTTAAGGGGGTTATGATTCAGAAGTTTACAATGTGGTTAGAGTTTATTCTACAATCTCATTTTTATTCAGGATTATTTATGTTGAAATATACATTAAAGGAAATTATGAGATCTTTATCTTTTAAAATATGTCAGTTTTCTTCTTAACTGGTTATATATAGAGTTTACATGTTTTACTTTTATTTTCTTCTCTTGGGTACTTAATATGATTGTGAACATTTTTTTAAAGAAAAACTTACCTTTTTTCCTCTTTGGTCGATGAATTTTTTCATACATGTACATTATCTTCAAAATTGTTTTATAGAAGTTTTTCCTATAATTGAAATGTTTTAAAAGGTAAATTTAAACACCTTTTAATTTATTTAAAAAGTTTTAAAAGGAATATTTTTAATAAAATATTTTTCAAACAAGTAGTTTTTGACTTTTCACAAAAGTGTGAAAAGAATGTTCCCTTTTAATGTATATAGTATGAATATATTTTCCTAACACCATGTCTATTATTTTATTTGAATATTCATTTATAATTTTCCATAGTTATTTTAAAATATTTTTTTCCTTAATACTATGGAATTTTTTTAAATTTTTAAAAAAAATTTCAAAATAAAGATGGTATTTTCCTCACAAAATGTTTCAATGATATTTTAAAAGTATTTTTATCCATGTTAATAATACTTTATGAATCTTATAATTTATTGGGGATATAATCTAATGAAACCATCCACCATATTAATCTTAATAGATTATAATCATGATGATCTATTTTTAACTGGGGAAAAATATTTACATTATGTATACTAATTTTCAAATACAGAAATTTATGAGGATTATATAATGTATTGAAAATTAACCCCTTTTCATATGATGAATGAATTAGACTTAGTAAGTGACAAGAGAGGCCCATTATAGCCCCTCAATGCATCAGTAGGTGTCATAAGAAAAACTATCCTAGGTATTTGGTGCATGCTTTACTAATTATTTATGATGTATTAACTTGAGGCCTTAATGATATGTTTATGATGTCTTGACTCTAGGACTTAACAATATGATTATGATGTTTTATATTATGAATTCCATAATTATAAAGCCATTTATTGTTATCCATATGATTATTTATGTTCTTATGTTATCTATAGATATACTCCCATTTTATGATATTAGTTATAAGACATATTTGATTACTGTTTATCTTTGTCATATTATTCACGTTTTATTTATTTTATGATAGATTATATCATACTCTTTCCCTTATGAAGCATCTGATATCACCCTTTATTATTTCTTTCCATTCCATATGATACTAATAAGGTATATATGAATGATTTAGGGATATAATAGAAGAAATAATAAATTTATCATAATTATCTGAAGTTTAATTTCATGTTTTGAAGTATAATTTGATAATCATGTATTTATATAGTCTCTAAAGACTACTAAACTATTTGATCCTTTAGAATACAATATTTTGTATCTTATTCCAATGTAGTAAGACAACCACTTCCTCTAGGTTATCAGAGTCTGGATGTTACAATTAGTATCAAAGGGAATTTAGTATGACCCTTGGGAACTAGAATTAGGAAAACATAGATATGATACCATAACCCTATGATAAGTTATAGAGATTAGTCTAACTATAGAGTAAAACTAAACACATAGATTGAAACAACTAGGGGGTATTCTTGGGTTAATTTACATTTTCATTCTGAACTATTATGATGAATGAGAGGATATAACCTATGGAAACCTATGATATTCCATAGTGATACGGGATAAACCTAAAGTGTCATAAGTTGACAAGTATAAGGTTAATCACTAGTTTAATGGAACAAATACCCCCTTTTTAGGTTTTATATGATGAGAGTTTAAGATGATAAAGAATATTTTGGGATATATTTATGGGAATACAACCCTTGGGTTTAGTATATAGTTTAGTTTAAATGTTATGTGAAGAATAATTCTTTTATATTTTTTGAACATATGTTTAATATAATTGGTGACCATAAGGGTTAATATTATCTTTGATGTTGAGGTAATTATGGGTTATTACATTTTGGGAACATATGTTTTATATCATAGATAACCATGTGATTGAAAAGTGATTTATAAACTAATTGATTAATGTTATTTTGAATGAAGTTCATTATATTTTTATGGAACATTATATTATTAAGGTAAACAAAATATCATTTTATAGGATGGGATTTCATTTAAGGGATAATGATTGAGTTAGAATATGGAAGAATATATGTTTTTGTAGTGTTTTTATAGAGATTCATGTTATTTTTTGTAAATTATTAGTATATTGTATAGAATATATGATCAGGGTGTATACATTTCTGTATATGAATTTATGAGTGATTAATTTTTCTTGGAGACAATGTTAGGGTGATCTGGAAAGAATATGTGATAAAATATTTCATATTTTTTCATTTCAAAATTAACTATAAATATTTTTGAAGAGTATTAAGGTCATTTATTTATGGAATTATTTTAGTTGAACTTTATGTGTTATTATTGAGGCTTTAGAGATTAATGTAGTAATTCATCATATGAAGGTTTATTCATAGTGGTTATTATTTTATATTATTCTAACCATTTTGGTTTTAGACATAAAGAATAAATTTTCATCATTTTTTGAAAATTTTAGTTTCTTAAAAGTTATGTTTATTGATTTAGACATGAAAATTTATCTTTATTATTTATTTCTTGGAGTAAGAGATAAGATATAATAAGAAATTGACCAAATAAAAACAAAAGGATAAAATTATTCATATGAAACAAAAAGAAATAAATTACATATATTTTCTCATATTCTCTATATTGATAGAAAAAAATACCTCAAATCAAGAAAAAGGATCTTGAAATAAAAAATTTATCCTATTACCTTCATTTCTGATGAATTTATGGTCTTCTTTATCTCCGATTGATTTATTGTTTCTTGGTGATTAAATTTATCATGACATGTTATTTATCACTATAATATTCTTTAGACATTATATTTATCTTTCTTGTTCATATTTTCACTTAATCTTAATGTTATCCATATCTAGAAACTCGATTATATGTTATTTTTAATAAAATTTATGTTTCCTACTTTCCCTTTTCAAAGGATGTTTTATTATCCCTTTGTACAATGCGAGTTTTAAACAAAGGTATTTTAAAATATTGAACCTTTTACTACCAAGATAAAAATCGCAAGGACATAATTTATTTAATGGGGTAGAATTTAGCACCCTAAAAATTTATTTTAAAATAATACTAATCTCAATATCTTTCTTAATATGCAACATTGAGCTTTAAGTAAACTGTAATATACTATAAAAATATTATTATTTAAATATTACTATTATAACCTTTCCATTAAATTAGAAGATAAAAATAACAATGACTATATTATGAAAAATATGTATAAAGGTTTTAAATAATACAAATTTATTTGTTAATGTATAATAAATATGTACTCAATTTTTAGTAAATTAATTTTATGCTTCAAAAATATGTTTTCTTCAAAAATGGGTTTTATTGAATTTTGTGCACATATATTATAATTAATTTCTATTAATTTTATAAATATTATGTTAAAAAATTAATTTAATTTTTGAAATCATAATTTCAATATTATATTAGGGTGAATTTTTCTATTTTTTCTAAAAAAATTTATTTTTTAGCAAATAGTGAAAAATATCGATTTTTATAGGACTATCATTTATTTTATTTAAAAAAAGAATTAAAAGTCCCATAATATTTTGGATTTTGTTTTAAAGAAACATAAGATACATTTTATTAAACATAATCTAAATAATTCCATTCTAATAAACATTAAATTTTATTTTGGTATAAGTTCATTTTTATGCTTAAAAACACATTTGTTTAAAAACCATTTTTCACTGAGTTTCATGTATTTATATTAAAATTTATTTCCTAAACTTATATAAATTGAATATATAAAAATATATTCTATATTTCTAATCAAGATGTTCAATATGCACCTTTTATTTTTGGTTATTATGAATAATAACCATGGAAAATATTTTTCACCACAGAAAAGGGTAAATCGCGCAATTAAGGTAAAAAATAATGTAACAAGGATTTAAAAATTTATCTAAAACTTTAATTAATTTCATTTTATGGGATTAATTAGACCATATCCATATTATATTAAAATATATGTCATTTTGGTTCTGTTTTCCTTTGATAATGACATTATGTTATTTTAAGTTAAGAAAATTACAAAATGTCATTCTCTTTCTTTTAATATATTAGATATATTGTCATTGGGATAAATATAAATTATGATTGGTTATAAATGTTTATTTTTAATATTATTACATTATTTTTTATGATATTAATTTATTTTATCTTTTAATAATTATATAATTACCTTAAATTCTTATGAAACATCGATATAGTGTTTTTGAAAGCAATAGAAAAATCAAGGTAAATGATTTTAAAATTAATAAAATTATCATGTTTTGGATGAATTTTGGTATTAAATGAATTTCATATGAAATTATAAAGTATAATTAAATTTAAATGAGTTTATTTTCTAAATCCATTGTAATCTTTATGACTTTAAAGTCAAATTAAATGAATAGTTTCGAAAATGAAATTAATGATATTTTATGTTAAATAATATTTTATTAAATGATTTTAAAATAAAAAATATATTTAAATAATACAATTGTGATGGTAAATTGGAATAAAATTTCACCACTGAACCAATTTTTAGATACTTTTCACCTTATAATTAAATTTATGACCCTTAAATGCTATAAAATACGTGACTATGGTTAAAATTAAAAAGGGTTTATGAGGGGGTTAAATCCAAAGATAAGGTTTGAAATATAACTTATACATGTCTAAATTTTATTATTTGAAGGAATTTTTAACTAATAATTTCCTAAATTCAAAATTATGTCAATTTGGTTCCACTTTACATGATTATTATATATATTACATTTAAATATTTTAAGTATTTATAAGTGTGTCCTTTCCCTCACTTTTAAATGAAAACCTCATATTATCATTTATTCATAATGTTTGAGCACACTAGATAATACAATTCCTACTTTAACACCTTAATATTTTCCTTATACACTCCCTAGATCTTTTGTTCTTCTCCTAAGACCATCCTAAGAAGGACTAAGTTGTAAATCCAATGAGGTCTCTTAAAGAAGAGGTAATCGTCTTACCCAACTCTTTAAAAGTGTATTTATTGTTATACTTACTATAAATCCATTGTATCCATCCTAAAACAATTAATAAAAGATAATCAATATAAAAATATTTTATTATGATTACAGGACAACAATTTTTCACCTCTTTTCAATCAAATAGTAAATAAAAGTATCGCTTGTGCGTATGTGTGGACTACTACCTCTACATAGCGATATGATTCATTCTCCATCACCATCTTTCATGGTTGGTTATTATAATGGATTTAATGAATATATATTATATTCAAAATATAATTATGATTCTGAAAATATAATATATCACTTAACTTCTTATCCTTACACTCGTTAAAAAGTGATTACATCTCTCATGAGTACGTGTGGATTACCACCTCCATGAGGTGATGTGATTCATTTTTTATATCTACCTTTCATAGATTATTATAAAATTGTATTTACAGTATAAAAATTAATAGTATTACTTGATTAAAATTATTGAGATGATGTAACCATAAACCCTTTTCCCAGGTCCAACCTACTGAAGTTATTCTGTGATAATGAATTGAACATTATAAAAACATCCTACTTGAACTAAAATAATTTAATAAATATATAAGGAATGATAATAAATGAAATAAAATGGATAATAAAAATGTCATAACCTGAACTAATGGGGATGGAGTTGAAACTACCTCAAGCTCGTCTCAATAGGCCAGGGTCTGGTGATAAGCACTGGAAGGAATAACTAACATGGGAGGCTTCTGCATATTGTACTTGTATGCACACACTTGGCCATCTCAATGTAGAAGTGAAAAGGAATAAAAGAAAAAGAGGAAACATCTAGAGTAATAACCATGCATGTGAAACCTTTAGGGAATATAAAGAGTACTATAGTGTAAACTAAAAAGTAAAGAGAAAAAATACATGCCATAATAGATAGATGTCCTAACCTGACAAAAATGGAAAATAAAATGTTGAGAGAGACCAACTCATAATATCTAAGCTGTAACTAGCTAATGCAGTAAAATGCACCTGATATTTCTATGCTCCTCTATAATAGTCATCGACCTGTCCATTTTCTACATAATACACGACACATGTGGGAGTGAGTATATACATACCCTGTAAGATGCCCTGAAAGATGAAGGGGGAGCAGTAAGATAAATGATAGAAATTTATAATAAACAACTCAACTTAAAGCAAGAGAGTACAAAATTCAATGACATGGATATATATATATATATATATATATATATATTTATTTATATTTGTGTGTGTGTGTGATCAAACCAAAGAAACCCAAATGAGAGAGAATGGGGATCTCTATCTCACAACTTAGCTCAGGAAAAGAGTGCCATCAGTTATAGAAGTTCCATCAGCAATGCCCAACATCTTATGTGTCAATCCAAAGAAGTAACCTGTGGAGGGACCACTCCTCACCACTATGACACACAGTTGAGAGGGTATAATCTCCAAGTAGAGGAACCACACCATTGCGTGTCAAGGGGGTACCACTTAGTATAAGGAGGACCCACGTCCTATCTGATAGGGGGTACAACTCGGTAGATAGAGAAACTGAACCCTAGTCTATCAGGGGGTACTACTCAGCATAAGGAGGATCCACACCCTAATTCCATAGATAGTTACCAATAAGTAGATATAGGACCTAGACCCTATTACATTGAGGGGGGGGGGGGGGTACCACTCAGAAGATAGAAGACCCTACTCTAATTTCGTAGGGGGGTACTACTCAGTATAAGGAGGACTCACACCCTATCTGATGGGGGGGGGGGTACCACTCAGTAGATATAGGACCCATAATCTAATTTCATAGGGGGTACTACTCATCGTAAAGAGAACATTAACCCTATTCAATAGGGGTACAACTCAATAGATAGAGAACCTACACCCAAATTTCATATGGGGTGCTACTTAATGTAAGGAGGACCCATACCATATCCGATAGGGGTACCACATGGTAGATAGAGGACCCACACCCTAACACCATATGGGGGTATCACTCTAATGATACTACCTGATCACTACTATCATCGAGCACCACCTAAACAAGAATCACACCTAGATTATTTTTCATCTTATCTTAAAATCAATTATGGAGTCCACTATTGTGTACTAAAAAAACTCAGGATAGACTACTCATGTGCCAAAATCTGAGTCCAAAAAAGGAGATATGAGAGGTAGAAGATTCATTAGGAAGGAAATAGGGGTAAACAATGTGTAAGGGAACTGCATGATGTGTGGTCCCTCTTTTCTTCCTTGACGTGTCCCTGATGGTACATGGGTCACTTACCGTGTAGCACTACATGGTGTGTAGGTGGGATACACAACACGCATCTACAACTCGAGGTCCTTCCCATGGTCCCAGCCATGTCCATGTAAGTTTTCCTATGTCCATTTACTTTGGTACATGGAATGCCCTTCCACATGGAGTTTCAACCCATGTCTTAGGCCGTGTCCATGTACATCGGTATACGGCGTGTTCTTAGCCGTGTTGTCACGAAACAGATCTGGTCTCCATCCAAACCAGCACCATTCCCAGCCCATGAAAATGCTTGAAGGGAATTCCCAATCCCCACGGGCTGACACAAGTTCCCGGGTATCATAAAATAATTGTTGGGAATGATTTACCTGAGTTTATAAACTTAAAACAACGAACGAAACCAATAAAATGATTCAAGATTTTCCAAACTAAATCATCCTTTACAAAATTTTAGAATTGAATTACATAGTTTAAAACAATTATAAAAGACTAAAACAAATGAAGAAACTCACAATGAATAGCCCAAGAACCATCCTCATGGCAAGAGTCACTACCCTCAAGCCATCTCCACAAGACAACACCACGAAGGACCTGCTAGAAACCCGAACCACTGGCACTAAAAACTATGGCCAAACCTGTGACAAAAATAACCAAGTCTACTTACAACCAAAGGTGTAAGTAGGTTGTGATCCAAATCCCAGTTGGATACCAACACTAAGAGATTCCATGTGATAAACATTTTAAGACAAAAAGCATTGCATGTTTTGTAAATAAGAAATGCTAGTGATAGTTTCTAAAAGATGCAACATTAAAAATAAATAGTTTTGAGGTGGGATATTTTAAAGAAAGAAAGATTTTAAATAAAACCAACATGCTACTGAATTTTTCCAGCCAATAATACCATATGCCAATGGTAATCACAAAATATCATGTGATCACAAGAAACATGAAATAACCCCTAGGCACTAGCTCTCTTTGGGTCCCAGGTACCTCGTATCTCTGTGAGAGTAACCATCACAATATCCATTATCTTGCATGAGCCACTAGTAGGAAACATATCCATAAGATAGTGGTCCCCAATCATCATAATAATAGTTTATTTGGCGTTGTAAGCATCAATCTTTCTATGTAAAACTGAGGCCAAACCCCACAAGATCACTAGCATACTAGTACACGTCCACCCACCTAGATACCCGGGTTTCCCTCTTGTGCTCAAACAAGTTCAACAAGACAAGAAATATAATCATCATGTGAAAATATCACTTACACATCAAACATTAACAAAAAAAACCCACATGTACATTACACAAGTCACAAAACCCACTTTTTATTAAAATGCATTTTGAAATCATACTCACACCAAAAATAGCCCACAACACTTTTCACATTTCTTTAAAAAATCCACAAATCCTTTAAATTTTTTTATAAAACCATTATAAGATATTCCAACTCACATAATAGCCCACACACATATCACATAATACTTATTTAATTAATAAAATTCATTTTTCACAACACACTCACACAAAACATCCCACAACCATGTTTCACACCTCTCTTTCCATTTGATAAAACATTTCAGCACTTTATAAAATATTCTAAAAATGTTTGACATCTTAAATCACCACCTCACCTTTCAAAAACCTAGATTATGTGAACAAACTCACCAAACAGTACATATACACCCTTTTTCCCACTTTGTTTAACCAAATAAAACATTCACAATTTTCATAAAACCCACACAAGGGGTGTAACTATGCTTCGCACACAAAAACCATTTCAAATCCATAATTTGAGGCCAAAATCATATCAATACCACCCCAAAACATAATTGGAATCCATATAAATGTTAATTAAACAACTCCCAAGTGTTATAAAATTACCTTGAATAGTACCAAAATAGATACACATGAAAACACACATTTTCATAAAACACCTTCAAAGAGTAAGACAAAGTTTTGCACATAAAACCCATTAAAAACTATCTTTTAAACCCAAAGGCACACCAAGACCATACCAAATCAGAATTTTTATCACCAAAAATATTTAGTAAACCAACTTCAAATGTTATAAAATACATCCAAATAATACGCCAAGAGTTACACATGAAACACACCCAATTTCAAGCTAAAATCGAACTATAAAATTAAATGATTAACCAAATTCATCATAAACAGTTTTCGCACCAAAAAAAAAATATTAGTAACATGATAAATTAATAAACCAAAATATAACTCACCATAAAATGGTTACACATTGAATCACCTACATTTTGAGTCAAAACCCTTAAATATTGGTGTGAAACCTCAACCACACCTCCGCCACACCAAAAGGGAGATAAATCCAGCCCTAGACCACAAGATTTCACCAAAAATACTCATATTTAAACCCTAGGTACGAATCCTAAATGTTGGACACTTTATAACATCATGGAAGAGGAAATAAAACCAAAGGAATATGGGAGAAACCAAGAAGGAATCACTAACCTTGAAGAATCATGGAGTTTCACCACCAAAAACCCTATCAAAGATGAGTTCCATAAGATCTTGAAGGATCTTAGAGACCTACCATGGATGTTGGGTTGGAATGGGGGAGAAATGGGGTGGATTAGATTTATTTATGGGAGGAAAAAATATGAATTACAAAAATATTTTAATGACCTGGACATACCTGCACGGTTTGGAACTATGCGGCCAAACCGTGCGGCCTGTTCTAGCCACACCAAAAGTGTTGTTTTACCTCCAATTCCAAGGGGGTCCATGGGGGAGACCAAGGGGTAAATATAGACCCAATATATGAGAGAAAAATTCCCAAAATAAACCATACTATTAACCCCAAAACTCATCCAACTCAAGGGTACAAACCACCTCAACAACTTACCCCATAAGTGGTGACACTAGGAGTGTCAATAATCCAACCCCAAAACACCACAACATAATACCAATATTTTGAGAAAACAGGAGGCCAATTACCACACAAATACCCTCAATAATAAGGTCATATATCATAAACCTGGGAGACAGTACTACAAATATGTCTTTTAATATCACTAAAAACCACCTTTAACAGGGCTAAAAAATTTTTGTTAATCGCAGTGAAGATGGGGAGGGGGGAGGTCCCTTTATCATCCCTCAAAATAGCTCTCATAAATGGTCACCTTTATCCGTGCTAAAAAAAACACTGATAAAGGTCACCCTTTATCAGTGCTTGTTTAGCACTGATAAAGGTGGCCCTTTATCAGCACTATTTTGAGCGCTGATAAATTCCCCCTTTATCAGCACTACTTTGAGTGCTGATAAATGTGTAATATATTAGTGCTCAAAATAACACTGATAATCTGAGGGGAGCCTCTGAGAAGAGACATTTCCCTCTAAGTGGCGGGCTAGGGTTTCTTCTCCGGTTTCACCCCTCCCTCCTCCAACGTGAAGAGGTGCGGGTCAGCGTCGGTGTATTCATCCTCATCTCGGTGTCGGTGTGACTTATTCATCCCTTGAAAAGGTGGATGACTGCGATCCCAATTGACATCTCTGGCCCCTACCTCGGTGAAGGCTCATGCTTCAGCTTCGGCTGCATCTACTTGGTGCGTTGGCCCGACGATAGTATGGATCTGGCTTTGATTCCATTCGGTTAAAGTTTCAAGTTGTGGATCCGGCTTTTCATCGTGATGGACCTCGGTTGGGTGTTGGATGTGGCCTCGGCCAGGAAGGCTTGATCAGGGGAGGCTCGGCACTGGCCCTGGTGTGGCGCAGAGGGGGGAGGGTCTTCCTGCGGCTTCCTTGCAGGTTTGATTTTGGTGGTTTTTTGTCTTTGATGCTGAATGTGGGGTGTGCTGGGAATTGGTTTTCTTGGTTTGTTGTTTGGTGTTAATGGTTTATCGCCAGTATCCCTCTCCGTTGGGCTCTCACTGCTTTGTAGTCTTCTTGTTCTATGGCTGTGGTGGCAGTGGATCGATGCGTTAGAGATGTAGAGAATCACGATGATGTTTTGATGTATGATGGTGGTCTACTAGGAATGGTTTGTTGTTGGGTGATCTTTTCATGGTGTGATTTTCTTCTTGTGTTGTGAGTCTTCTTCTTACCGTGAATCTCCTATGCGAATCTGGTTGTTTTTGGTTGGGTGGTGTGTTCTGCTATGTGGTCAAGGGTCTAATGGTCTATGTTTTCCATATATGCATCAAGGGATGCTCTATATGAGGTTTATAGTTGATAGTTTTCATCAGATCATGGATATTTGGAATCGAACGTTTGAGAGGGTATGACTTTTGTCATCGGTACCAGGCCCGTGCATCACTGCATGGGACGCTAGCCGAGTAGCATTGAGAAGGTGGAAGCTGAAGTGATTGTTTTTATGATGGGGAGAGGCTACCCTTTTTGATTTGATATGGTTTTATGGATTTTGATCCTTTGGGGCACAATTTAATGTCTTATGTCCTTGAAGTCATGTTCGGTTCCCCCTCACCCGTTAAAAGGGGTTTATGATATAATAAAAAAATAATTTTCAGTCAATCAGTCAAAATAACATTGATAAAGGTCACTTTATCAGTGCTAAATAAGTGCTGATATATTAGACATTTATCAGGGCTTAATTTTCATTGATAAAGGCCATGTTTCTTGAGCAAACCCAGCACCTGCACAACACCTGCACACCTAAGACAACACTTTCACACACAACACAAACAACACCTACACACAAAGCACATAAGAAAAAAAATGCTATATACATTTACTTGAAATCATGAATACAAAAAAAATACACTACTATATACATTTCAAACAATGTTTAATATGGTTATAATTACAATTATCCAACAAAAAATTAAAAACATTAATGTTTCATCTTTTTTTCATCCGTGATCCGCTCTCAAAAATTTTCGTCCATAGTATTTGTTGCCGAACAAAGCATTCTAACTCAGAAAAAAAAATTCACCTTATAAGAAAACAAATATTATGTTAGTAATACAATAATTAAATAAATTAAACATTAATATGAAATAATACATTAATAAAATGTCAATTGTTACCTGTTTCAACCTTTACATGTCCATGTTTCCTTGGATTGAATTAATATTTTAGAAGTGGATCAACATGATTCATTGAATTATAAATATTGTTTTGTTAAGATTACATGGATGAGAAAAGAAGAGTAAGAAATTCCAACAATAACATGGAATCCAAAAGGTTTCATTTATTGATAATAAAAAAGGGAGAAATCTCCACAGGTTATACAATATGACACATACATGATGGTGTATTCAATTTCATAGGAGTATTCAATTTTAGAATAAATTCTAACATGTTTCTAGTGATACCACCATCCTAGATAGGTTATAAACCTAATAGTTACATATATCAGAAGCCTTTAAGAGTGTACTCTCACATGGTAGGTCAAAGGGAATAAGTGCAAGCGTGTCCACATCAGACATTGGGTCCAACCCTGCTTGGACCCTGACCATTTATGCCTCTCCAAAGACCCCATACAATATCTAGGGTCCCATTGAAGGTATTAAAGGAATGTATTTCTCAGTTTTAGAGAGGGCCTGATGAGAACCTACACAATTAGATAAGCGATGATCATACCAGTTCAATTTTCTCTTGATCTCCTAGTTCTTTAGTGTGATTAGCCAAACCCCCCCTCACTCACCTTCCTGAGATAGCCCCCCTGGATAGCCCCCTTCCCACCCCTGGATAGCCCCCAACCACTCCACCTGTAGCCCCCTCCCTACTCCTGGACAACCCCTCCCTCCCCCTAAATCCCCTCCCTTTCCTTGGACTACCCCCTTCCCACCTGGACATCCCCCTCCCCTCTTAGACAACCCCTTCCCCTCCTGGACACCCCTCCACTCCTAGACACCCCATACTTCCTATAAAACCCCCTCCCTCCCCCTACAACCCCCCTCCCTTTCCCCGGACAGCCCCCTTCCCACCCCCTGGACAACCCCCTTCCCACCCCCTGGACAACCCCCTCCCCTCCTGGACACCCCCACTCCTGGACACCCCCCACTCCTAGACACCCCTCCCTCCTGGACACCCCCTCCTTCCTGGAAACCCCCACCCACCCTCCCACCTGGACACCCCCTCCCTCCTAAACACCCCCTCCCTTCTAGTTCTTTTGTTTATACCCATTAATAACCTTATTTATCCCACTATATTTTCCTCATCTATTTGATAATGAAATAAATATTATTCATATACCATCATTCACTAATATGAATTATAAAATTATATATATTTTGAAGATATAAAGTTCAAAAAATCAAGGGAAAACAACAAACATAAAATATATTGGAAGAATAGGAACAAAATTTCACACAACATTATCAAAAATATAATTTAAAAATACATAAAGCAGAAACATAGAGATCCTATGACACAACAGGCAGACGCCAATCCTATGGAAAGTGGGAGAATGGATATATATATATATATATATATATATATAAGTAGTGGGGATACATCTTCAAGATTTCAATTTCTGGTAAAAAACATCTCATTCCATAGATTTCATCCACATGCCAGGATTGAGGGTCAAAATTGATTTAGATGAGAGTGTCCTCACAATTCTTCTAGATCATAAATTATTCCTTTCATCAAACTCATATATCATCAGTAATTTTTCCAGCAGATGTATTCTACTACAATGTTGGTGTAGAGAAAAAGTGTGTTTCTTAGAAATCTAATCTGAGAAAGGTAAATGATGCATATGTTGGGTCTTTATGACATTGAATAAGATATATTGGGCCTCAAATTGAACTGGAATATAATTATTGGGACTTTACATGGGCTTGGAATTGGTTTGGTTGGTTGGAACTTTTGATGCCTCACTACATACCCACTTCAGGCTACTCTAGAAGTGATCTACCCATTGTATATTATTAGTATTGAATGGAATTTAATGGATCTCTGCCTGGACACTCCCTCCCTTTTGGACACCCACCACTCTTGGACACCCCCTAGACACCCCCTCCCTCCTGGACACCCCCTCCTTCTTGGACACCCCACCCACCCACCTGGAGACCCCCTCCCTCCTGGACACCCGCTTCCTCTTGGACACATCCCTCCCCTCCTGGACACCCCCACCCCCACTCTTGGACACCCCCACCCACCCTCACACCTAGAAATACCCTCCCTCTAGGACACCCCTCCCTTCTCGACACACCCCCTTTCTCTCCTCCTAGACACCCCACTCATGGACACCTCCCTAGACACCCCCCACTTCTGGACACCCCTTGGACCCCCTCCCTCCTGGACACCCCCCTCTTGGACACCTACCTCTCATCCTGGACACCCCCACCCTCACTCTTGGACACCCCACCCACCCTCACACCTAGACACCCCTCCCTCCTGGACACCCTTCCCTTCTGGACACACGATCCCTCCCCTCCTGGACACCCCACTCAGGGACACCCCCTTGGACACCCCTCCCTTCTAGACACACACCTCCCTCCCCTCCAAGACACCCCACTCATGGACACCCCCTGAACACCCCCTCCCTCTTGGACACCTCCCTCCCCTTCTGGACACCCCCACTCTTGGAAACCCCCTCCCTCCTAGACACCCCCACCCACATATAAGGGAAACTAATTATAAAATTGAAAATCCAAGATATTGGCTCCCATCAAGCTTTTAAGATGCTTGTGAGTGGACTGAATGACTATTCATTGGTCTGATTCCACACTATCGACCATTGTATTCCAAATAACTACAACCTCCTCAGCTTCAATTCTTGAATTCATTTGTATCATAATAAATAAAATTTTGATTAATTATGAAAATGGAGGATTTTGGGTTAAAAAATGGACTTGAGTAAGAAAGGGGCACATGACTAATTAGAAATATCATATTAAGTGCATGACTTGTTCAAAGTCATGTGATCACATGAACAAAATAGGATCACATGATCAAATTAACTTGGGATATTTATACGATTACATGACCCTTGAAGCTTTATGTGATCATGTAAATAAGACAAGAATATACGAATCATGGTTCAAGTTAATTACCTTAATGAATTATGTGATTTGTTTATGCGATTTGATCATGTGATGAGATCACACGATCAGTTAACATGAAGCATTTATACAAACAATCTTATGTGACACGATTTACATGAAGAGGATTATGTGAAGTAGAGAAAAAAACCTAAGAGTTCTTGTAGAGATATGAAATTTTGAGTCATTGGTGAAATAGAATTCCCATTACCTCGGTTATTGAGCAGACACAATGTCGTTTCTCTTCCTGCAAAGGCATGTCACATTGACAGAAATCTTTTAAAATAAATAAACCCTACAAGGAATAATTAAAATAAAATCAATTTTTCATTATATAAATTTTCGTTAAAATAGACATATTATATCGTAACATTACCTTTACATCTTTCCAAATGGTTTCTTTGTTCTAGATATAAGCTAATAACAAAACTAATGATTCTTTGTGCACTTTACTATTGTTGGTTAGAAGAATGAAATATATATGACATTAGTTTGTTATAAAAATTCATATTCTATATCCATGTTACTAATCACACCCTTCTTTATTAGTTTGGGTATCAATTTCCACTGATTAGATGAGTGGACAAATTAGGGATATGTTCAACATTGAGATGGGGTGAATAGGTATTAGAGAATATTTATCCAATTTAAAACCATTATATCACTTTCCTTTTACTTATACACATTTAGGTTTACAAATATATAATTCTTTATTCTCACATTTTTTTGAGTGAAACACATTTGAACACACAAAGAAGAGTACAAAAAATTTACAATGTTAAAATTTCAAAATGAATGAATAATACTTGGTGTGTTTTGGATTCCATCAAGACCACATAAACCACTTGTGTGAACATGTGATTATAAATGTATAGATATATAAAAATTAAACTCATGTAATATGGCTTATGATAGTGTATGGAATATTTTTAACATCTATATATTTTCAATGTGTCTTTATACTACCTCTTGACAGTGTAAAATAATGCCGAGTAAAAATAAGAGAGACTTACTTTCAATTTTTTCTTTTGTATATTATTGGGGAGTTTAATTGAACTATTACAATTATTTTAACTTCATATAATCACAAAATACACTTCATCCTGTTATTTTCTAACACAATAGTGGAAACCCCATTTTCTTCTTCTTTACCACTGCAAACTAAAATGTTTGTCCTTCTCCTTCTCTTACACAAACAAAAGAAACATATTTTTTATAAAACCTGTAATAAAAGAACTTTTTCATATTTCCCATACATATTCTTACAAATTAGTGAAACAAAAAATGAATTAGAAATCTTCCCTCATTCTCTTAATCACATAGGGCTTATAAAAAACATAAGTAGTGTTAGGCATTCTCCAATATCATTGATACTTCTAGATATTAATATCTAGAATAGTATTAGATATCATTATTTTATTTTTTCATTGAACATCAATAAATATATAAATTAGTTTGTAATTTCATATATCTTCTTTATCTTCCTTTTCTTCTACTATATTCACTACATCACATTTGTTAAATTTGAATTACTATGATTCTTGTTTATTCAAAAATCCCAAAACATCAGATGCCTAAAGACATTTCATTAACTTACCTGAAAATCATCAACCATTAAAAATATATACTAATGTATGTAAACATGTGATCCTTAATTCTATTTTATCTTCCAAAAACTCATCTTTTACTTTTTTCATAAAACCACCAAAATATCCTTTTAATCCAAACTCTGCAATGCTTTATTTCATGCATTTCATAGTAAAAATTTCTCCTTGTAACATGTCATGAAGTGATCTTAAATTATCTTTATTCATAATTGATTATTTTTTAAAATCATAATAAACTATATCCAAATATTTATTATAATGAATATAAGATAGCCTAACATTGGTATATTTAAATCTATCTTATTTTAGAGTATCCTCATGTTCATAAAAACTTTAGAATCTAATTTTCATAAGGGTTTCATAGAAAACATTCATAAGAATATTTTCTTTCATATGATGTTATAAATTTCATATTAATTCTAAAATACTTTCATAAGATATCTCAATTTTCATATGAAGATCACCTTTAATATAATATACTATTTTATATTAGAAATTCCCTTTTGTAAAACTCTTTAGAACCTCTCATATAAAAATTATCTTTATAAAATTAAACTTTATTCTATCTATGTATTCCATACAAGTACAATGAGGATTAATGACTTTTCCATTTATATCCAAACTTCTTGACATCAAAGAAAACTAGAATAATTCAAAATAACTCTTGGCTTGGTATAAACTTCTTTAAACTGATCTCATCTATCTTTAGTAAAAAATTCACCTTAAATAACTTAGATAATTTTATATATGTTTGATTTTTTTGATTAATTAAAAAGAAACCAAAATAATGACATCATATATACTTCAAAATTCATCTGAATAATTTCAAATTAATTATAGTATTCTATGCTTGCAACCATAATGATGGAACTCCTCAATCATGTCCATCATAAAGAGATAATATTGTTCATTATATATTCTTTATAGATCTAAATTTATTGAAATAAAATTTTCATTCAATATGATTGAGTCTCTAATACACCAAAGGTATGATCTTCTATTTTCATTTTATAATTACATGAAACATCCAAATAACATCCAATAATTTTTAAGGGATCTTTATTTAATTAGAATAAATATACACCATCTATGGAACTCTTCTTCAAAACAATCCCGGGTTCCTCTTTTAACTTCCAAGCCATTATTATTCACTCTAATTATTATTCAATATATTTATGCCAATATTCACTAACACTCTTTATTAATTGAAAAAAAACACAACGCACACAACGTGAGATAAACATTTATAAGCTTAATAGAAACCTCACAATGTATGTGAGGTGTCCCAACAATCCTCTCAACTCTTAGAGGATCTATGAAGGAAAATTACAATTATGGAATTCTTATATTCAATTTCACCATCAATACATATGTATCAAACCAATAATATTATAAGATATCCTGAGGTGTCAGTAAATGCACTATTTAAATGATTTATTTTCAAGTTGTGTTTCCAAAACCTCGATATTACTTCTTTGAGGTGAGTGAAGAAATTTTTTATGTTAGTGTGATTTTGTAACTATATTATCTACTTAGTTCTCAATGAGTTTTCCAACACCATCTCTAGTGATTTTGGAAACATAGAAACATAAAGAACTAGTTCATAAGAGTCTCTTATTAAGTTATGCTTTACTAGAAAGACAAATCATTTCTAAAACCATTCTTCATAACCTAAGGATATAAAACATAATAAAGGTTTATCATATATTCTCAATAAGTGTAAACAAGGGATATATCAATGATCATATAAGGATAAAAAAATTATTAGGAATTCACCTTCATCCTATTTGTGTACTATATTCCATCAGGTATGCTGCCCATTCGTTTCTAAACACATCTATATCATCTTGTGAATATGAGTTTTTGCGACAGTCATGGTAGTACTAAAAAAATATATTTACCCAAAGGTTTAATAAATATTTTAAATGAAATAATATTTATTTTCAAAAATACCTCTTCAGGGATGCTAGTTTGTGATTAAAATATGATCTCTTTCATAAATTTACAAACATAATAACCACAGTCCTTTCCGTTTGTTTGTTTGGACACTGCAGAAACATTGATAAAAATAATTAATTTGTTTTGATATGTATTTGGATAATGAAACGTTATTATATATACCAGGATACTTTTCTAGTTGTAGATCTCATAGGCATTCTTGTCCTTAGGCCATGGATTTATTCTATGAAGTATACGATATTGATACACTGCCCTATTATAACAGAATCCTCATTAAAAGATAATATAAATTATATAACTAGATGTTTAGTTCTAAAATGTTTGATCTAGTGTATTACAAATTAACAAACTCCATCATTCATGGTCAGTTTGTTGCATATCCATGCATTGAATTCAGAAAATAAATCTTTGGAGTATCCAAATTGACTACAATCAACATCCAATGATGACTAAAAACATAAAAAAGGAATAAGTAATGAAAGAAATGAAAATATACTTAATATGATTAAATTTTAGAGTTTTACCATGCATCTTTGGTATTAAAAAGAGTCTATCATCCATAATTTTGTTTTCAAACGATTTGAGCAGGGATGAAATTATTGCAACTTCTTTATCAGAATCTATTTCTTCTTTTGAAGAGGTGATGTGAGGACTAACGAGTCCAAATTTTTTTTCATGGGGAAATCCCTTCAATTGTTTTTCATATATACACCTACAAAAAATATGAAATGTATTTAGTCATAATTATTAGAGTTTATCAGCTTTTGTAAAATAAAATCATGAAAACATACCTCATGTATACATTTATAACTGAGGTGCCTAGCCATTCATACTTGAGGATTTCATTTACATTTTCAGCACTAATAAAATCTGATTTATCCTCTCCATACATACATTTTTAAAAATCAACTGTGTGAGTATTGTCATCTATCAACTTTGTATCCACATGAGCCTGCAATGATATTAACTGTGGATATAGAACGGGTGGGGTGAAGGTCCTCCCAGTAGACTGTTTCAATCGGTTGGTTGATCCTTGAGACAGTTTTGAGCTGATATTTTTTTTACCCAATTCTCTTTGCCGTTATGTAATAACATTAATCGGTTCAGACCTTCTTTTTATTAAATGTTAAAGGTCCAACGTGGAAAATAAATTGGAAATAGATACCTCCTTGTCAACATGTTTTTTACAAGAATTGGCGGCCATGCAATGAATGTTCCAATAGAATTTTCAACCATATGAATGTCGTCATCGTCATTTGGAATAGGTATCTTGTTACTCGGTTCATTGCTATGTTAATTGACACTCTAAAATAATCTATTGGAAATGTTCTATTGGGTAACATGTCATTCTACATATTGAACACCTTATCCCTTGCTACAAGGTGATATGTGGGAGTTGATATATACAAATCATAGTCATTTTCACCGTATAGAATATTAGTACAGGAAAGGTATCAGTGTCTATGTGATTCAAATTTCACAAAAACAATTATTAGAACATTGATTACCTCATCGAAGTCAAATTTTTAGTGGAATGTCTCACCTCAAAGCTGGTGGGGGGTGGGGAGAGATCTTCATGCACAGGTTATTGTTGAGTTTTTTCTTCTCTTTGCCTCTCCCCCATAAAAATTTCTATAATCTCTCTCTGGTATTGTAATTATTCTTGAAAAATTGCTAATTTTTCTTTCATATTTTTCATTTCCTCAGTTTGATCCTCCGCTTGTTTTTGTTTTTGAAAATATGTTCTAGGTGTCACCCCAAAACCCACACCTCTAACTCGATCATACTTTTATGGCTGCTTCAAGGCCACTGAAATTATGTTTTCATCAAGTATGGGTGTTGTTGATTCCTGTGAATATGTCAGATAGAAAATATAAGAAAATATATAGTCATTGTTATGCAATATCAGTTTAAAGAAAATAAAATTTATATTATGTCGTACTTACACATGTTTCCCACACTTTTTTCTGTGTTTTCATCTATTATTACCCACTATTTATTTACATGATCCTCCTTCCATAGCACATGAGGTGGGATAGATATGGCTTTCGATTTCAATTCATCAATATACATATAAACAACGAAACATGGTTATGATGTTGTTTTATGTCACATAAAAGTAGTACGGTATATTTCAAGACATACCAATGTTTTCTCAAGTGAAGCGTACCCCATCCTTGCTTTATGGTAGGGGTAAGCTGGTTTTGTTTCACGTTCTTTATTTTCAGCACTCAGTTGCTATTTCATAAATAATAAAATGTTAATCAAAGTGATGAATACAAGAAACTTCAAACAACGTATTACCAAACACAATGTACATGAAAAGTCTGCTCCCTACGATGGTTGCTAAACACATCCCACACTCCTTGCGATATCAAGTGTTCATAAAGAGGAGGTGGGTGTGACTTGATTTTCCCTTCATCATATTTAAGATAATATTTCATTAAAATTGTATGGATGTCTCTATGAATCCTTCCTGAAACTCTTAATACATATTCTTTGTTCGAGGAATCTATTATAAATGCACTCTTCAATGGATGATAATGATTAATTCAATGTTTTAGTATTTTATTCTATTTTAATAAATTAAAAAAAAAATGATTGTAAAGACCCGTAAAATTCAATGGAAATTTTTTCTTAATTTTCTTTGGAATTTTACAAGAGCGCGGTTTCTGACGGCACCTGATTCCGAGGCCCGGAGTGCCCGGAATCAATTTCCGAAGTTTGGCTCGGGTACGTTCAATGAACGAACGAGCGGGAATTTCTAACTTTTGATCCGGTGCTCGGAATTGAAATCCGAGGGCACCGATGAACTCGCAGCGCCGATATTCGCTTAAGGAGACCTTTTCCGAGGTTGCGTTTATTTCGGGATGAGAGTTAGTTTTTGGGAGTTTAGAATAAGTTAAATAAAAATTGTGGATTACATATTTTTATTTAAACTTATTAGTTAACATCTCTCAAAGGAAGTTAGGGGTGGGACCCACACCCACTTAACCTCCCTTGAGAGGATTAAGTGTGGTGGGGCCTACACGAACCCTAAACTTTTCATCTTCTCCCAACTCCCTTAACCCCTCTTTAAATGACATGAGTTATTTAATTTTGGAGTTATCCTTTTTGAATTTCAAACCTTTGAAATTCATTTGTTAAGTTTGTGAATAAATTAAGCTCGTATCTTTTTTTGTTGGGTTAGAAATCTTTAGCCATCTTGAGAGCTTTTGAGAGTTTTTCTTCCTTCTTCAATCTTTGACGAAGAACGCTCAGCTTGACGAAGAACGCTCAAGCTCCGACGAAGAACGCCGCTTCCTCCTCGGACTCCCTTCGTCGGCATACGAAGATTCGCCAACGACGTACCTCTTCGGACGTACCTCTTCGTCATCGGATTTGACGAACGACTACCGCGACGCCCGACCTCCACGACGTTGTCTTCCACGGGACGTTGACAAATCTTCGAACCTATACCCAAGGTAGGGGTTGTTGATTTTTGTTTAATTATTATTCTTGTTCGTGGTTCTAATATGATTAACGAAAGGATATTTAAGTTGTGTTATCATTTAACGTGAGGGGGCCGGACCGCATGAACACGGCCGAACCCCCTCCATCGTTCTTGTTGATTTACCTTGCGGGTGGAAACAAGGTGGCGTGGTGCCGTCGCACCACGCGGTTAATCGTGCGATTATATTACGCGACGCCGTCGCGCTGCGCCATGGAAGAATCATCAAGAACGCGACGCCGTCGCTCCGCGTTGAAGGAAATCAAAGGCGCGACGGAGGGGCGCGGTGCCGTCGCACCGCGCCGGACGACGAACACCGCGGCCGGTTCCGGGCCGCAGCGGGACGAGAAGACCGGCGGCCGGGCCGCCGGCGTCGAAAGGCGGAAAGGGGACCGGATTTTCCGGTCCCGTTGGAGAAAACCGGCCGGCAGTTGGCCGGCCGGAAGGTCAAAGGCCGGGGGAAAATTAATCCCCCGACCAGCTTCTAAAACCCCCCCTCATTTATGAGGGGGGCGGTTTCCTTGAGGGGGGAAGGAGGCCCCCCGGTTCCCTTCAAAGCAGGCCCCCCACGAAGGGGGGGGGGGGGGGAGGTTTCCAAAAGGGGCGCGACATAATGCCGCGCCGCCTTTCCAAGAAGCGGGGGGCTTTGCCCCCCGCGCGCTGCCTCCGTGCGGTGCCAGGCCGCCGCGGCCGCCGCGCTGCCGGCCGGCCGGGCCGGGTCGGACCCGGGTCGGGTCGACCCGGTTCGGGCCGACCCAGGGGGGGGGGGGGGGGGGGGGTCGGGCCGGGTCGGCCCGGACCCGGACCCCCCGTTTCGAATCAGTTTCGGTCTTTTGGCCATAACTTGAGCCACGGACCTCAGATTGACGAACCGTCTGCGGCAACGCGATCCTTGGATCGAGACGGTCGTTTCGGTATATCGCACTCAAGGTTTCGGAATACTTTGAGTTCGGCCGGGTTGGTTCGTTCACGAAACCAACCGGGCCTTCGGAGCGGAAACGCTCATATCTTGAGCTACGGACGTCCGATTGACGTGCCGTCAGCTTTGTTGTGTTCCTCTTAGTGAGACAGATCTTTTGGCATACTCCGCCTGAGGTTTGGACGTAGGTAGAGTACGGTCGGGTTGGTTTTGCCTTAAAAACCAACCGGGCCCCGGGGACGAAAATGCCAATAACTCTCAGACCGGGCGTCCGATCGACGCGCCGTCTGTTGCGTTGAGTTCCTGTTGTCGATACGGAACTTTTGGATACATCAACTCTGGACTTTGTGACAGTTGATGTATCAGTCTCTCGGCTCGTGGAGCGGACCCTTCGAACGAGCTTGCTGTGTGCGGGAACCCTAGTGCTGGCTGCGACTGTTACTGTGACTACTACTGCTACTACTGCTACTGTGACTGCGACGACGACAGTACAGAGATCCTGTGTGGATTCGACGACGACGACTTCAGCACTCAGCGATCCTACGTGGATCAGTGCTACAGGTCCTGTGTGGGCCCGATCCTGTGTGGGTCCGATCCTGTGTGGGTCCTTGCGCTCAGCGGTCCTGTGTGAACCAGCGCCTACAGGTCCTACGTGGGCCCGATCCTGTGTGGGTCTTTTGCGGGGGTTAGTTACCTATCGATCCTTCGTGGGTCCGACGACTTAGATGGATCAGAGATCATCTTTATGGTCTTTCGAAGAAGTATTCCTGTGTGAGCTGAATCCTGTTGCTTTCCTGTGTGGATTGTGTTGTGCTATCCTGTGTGGATTACGTTTTGATTTCCTGTGTGGAATACGTTTACTTTCCTGTGTGGACTGAGTTGTACTTGGGCTCGGAGGTTGGAGCGTATTTGAAATTGATGACTTAGGTATATGTATGGGCATATACCTAAGCAGTGTCGGTTATTACTTCGTGATTGTTCCTTTCTTCGTGGTTTATCCTTTGTGGATTTGAGAGACCTTCAGGGGTCTCGGGGTCCCTACTGAGTAGCTTATACTCACCCCTGCACGGGCTTTGCCCGCACTACGTTGTGTTGGTTGCAGACGACGGACAGCGTTGACCTTAGCTGAGGCTTGCAGAGCGGGACGGTACCCGGAGGTGGACCACTGGGCGGGACGTGCTCGGAGCGGACGGCGGGACCCGTGGAGCAGAGGAGCTATCTGTACCCACCCTTCAGGTGGGATTTCCAGTGGACAGCTCGGTGTAGCGGATTTTACCTTTCAGTTGCTGTTTTCCCTTTCGAGTTGTACTTTACTTTCAGTTTGGGTTTGTATACTGGCCCATTTACTTTTCCGCACTTTCAGTTGTACTCTGCTTTTGCTTAGTGTTTACTTTCCGCTTGCTTACTCTGTGGTGTTTGTTTACTTTACAAAGGCAATGCCTTCCCATTTTTACCGGGATTTACGCCTTGGTGCTAGTCGCCAGCCCCTGGCCTATGGAAGGCGGGCTTGGGGTAGTCACGGCACGGACCCCGAGGGCGGGTCGTGACAATGATATCATAATTTTACTGTAATCTCTTCCCACATTAGTGCCTTAATCCCGATGAAAACATGGTGCCATGACTGTACATCAATCAGAACGTGTTGATGAGTGATGATTACAATGTAGCTACTAAAGATGGATTTGTTGGGGTTAACATTTTGGCCTCACTTATTCTATCCCACCTCAAATTTGATGCCTTTTGCTTTTTTCCTCAAGGATTTTGGCTAACACTATCAAACTGCAACGCTCTTGTTTTTTTTGCGCCGTCAGGGTTTCAATTCCTACCATTTCCTCAGAATAATCACTATTATGTTCCTCTGGAGCTCTAGCATCAGCACTGGGACCAGCAACAATAGGTTGAGAAACCTATTGTTGCTCTGCACTGGGACCAACAACAACAGGTTGAGAAACCTATTGTTGCTCTGCAATGGGACCAACAACAATAGATTAATAGACCTATTGTGCCTCGGGATTGGGCGCATTAGTAGGTGTAGAAGTCATTATCTGCAGAAGTGGTTTAACATTTAATTTAGATTACATAAAAGTAAAAGCAAATAGATAATAACATAATGTAACAAAATGTATATTACAATAAACAAATAATATGATTATTGAACTCTTTTTTTAAAGGTTGAAGAGATTTGACCCCTCTATCGACGATGTAATTCCCTTCATTGTGGTCTACTATGAAATACAAAACTCCATCTATATTGGGACCGTTGTGAAATGATTACGAAGTCCCTTTGAAAGGTTTATCCTCCATTGAATTTTCATCTGAACCTTCAGTTGTTTTGGTCGATAAAAGAATAATTGACCAGTTTTGGTTTGCGGGGTCTGGAACATAAAATACTTGTATTGCCTATGATTCCATTATAAATGTTTTTTCTGTATCCCCTTTCTTACTTAAATCAACTTTCACAAACCCCAATTCATCTATTTTAACAGCACTCTTGTTATCAACCCACTTGAATTGAAAAATCAGCACTTGGAATTTTGTATAATCCAACTCCCATATTTGTTTGATGATGCCAAAGTATGATATATTCACATAAATTGGATTTCTATCCTTAGTACCAGAAACACACATCACTTCATCTACAAGTGTAACCCCACTATTCTGCATGGTATTGTCTTCATCATGTTCATTAGTATAGAATGTATAACCATTAACTACATAAGCATTGTAAGATAACACTTACACACTTTCTCCTCCGGATAGCCATAAAATTCATTCTAAAATTGAGTTAGGATTTTCATCTAACTTCTTAAAAGTATAGTCCCAAAACCATCCTATAAACTGTCAATTTTTTTTGTATCTGATATTCATTTTTCATCCCTAGATGGATTCAAATGCCTAAGAATTTCTTTATGGGTTTGAACATATGGGTCAATGCCAAAACTATTATAAAAAATGTAAAGGTGGTCCTACTCCCGATCTGTAATATTGATTGTGACAACCGCTCTTCCAGAAATTCCTTCACCCTCAAGCCGCCCAGTGTGATGAGATTTTGGTAGGCCAATGTTTTCTACTCCAGACAGGTATTTGGTACAGAATTCAATGACTCACTCAACAATATATTTCTCCACAATAAAACCCTCTATATGACTTCAATTTTTGACATATCCTTTCAAAATCTTCATATACCATTCAATGGGGTACATCCATCTATAATATACCAGACCACATAGTCAAATCTCTCTCACCAAACGAACCATCAAATGAACCATCATATCAAAAAATACTGGCAGGAAGAACATCTCCAATTCAAATAATATAAAGGCAATTTATCTTTCCATAGTTGAAAATTTCTCCAGGTCTATAACTTTACTGCATATAGCTTTTAATAAGAAACAAAGCTTCATTAATGTATAGTGGACATTCTTGGAAAAAATGCAATGTAAAGCTATAGGAATTAGATCTTGCATAAAAACATGACAGTCATGTGATTTCAGAACCTTCAATTTTAAATCGTTCATTGACATGATGTTCTTGATATTTAATGAATACCCCTTTATAACCTTTACATCATTCAAGAAGTTGTAAAACTGACATCTCTCCTACCTGGAAAGAGTGTAAGTAGAAGGAGGAAGAAATGTTCAGTTTTCACCCTTCACTAGTGCCAATTCTTCTCGTATTCCTATCTCAACCATGTCCAATATAACCTTAATTATATCCTTTATTTTCCATGTGCATTTAGCAACATGCCAATGACAATATCACATACATTTTTTTTCAACATGCATAACATCAAGAAAATGTCTAGCATACAGACAATTCCAGTATGGTAATTCAAAAAAAAAGATCTCTTTTTCCAACTATTTTTCGTAAGGTTTTTCGAAAATGGTTTACCAAAAATAGTGTCTACATATTTTACTTTCTCAAATAATTGATCACCTATTAGTGGAGACGGTTCTGTACATTCTTTTGAGCTTCTGTCGAATGATGTCATCCATGATCAGTACTTATGCCGTCGGGGTAGAAATATGTGATATCCTATAAACACAGTTTTCAATGAATGTTTCAACCTAATTGACTGTGTACCTTGTTCGCAAACAGGACACCCTTGAGTTCCTTTAATGGTATATCCTGAAAAATTTACATAAGAAGAAAATTCATTTATCATCCCATAAAACATGGATTTAAAGGTGAAATCTTCATTTTTAAGCATCATACAACGTAACACCTGAATCCCGTAATAATTTCAAATCCTAGATCAATGAATCCAAATAAAAATCAATATCATTACCCGGTTGTTTTGGTCCTAATATAAGCATAGATAACATGATGTATTTTCATTTTATGCATAAACACCATGGTAAGTTATAATTTTCCAACATAACCAGCCATGTACTGTGACTGCTGCTTTGAAAACCAAATGGATTCCCCCCATATGTAGATAACACAAGATGAATGTTTATCAGATCGTTTCCAAATTCAGAATACTCATGATCAATTCTCTTCCACTAAGCAGAGTCTACTAGGTGACATAGTTTCCCATCTTTAATTATTGTATCTGCACGCCATATCAATTTTCCTGTAGTCTCCTCACTGCCATATAGGCGCCTAAACCTTGGAATGATTGGAAAGTACCATACAACTTTCATAGGACAGGAATCATCTTTCTTGTATCGAGAAGCACCACACTTTGGACATTCTTTAAGTGATTTGTGGTCCTTGTGAAACAATATACAGTCATTCGGGTAGACATGTATTCTTTCAAAGATCATACCCATCGAGCATAGCATTCATTTGGCATCGTATGTTTGGATTGGAAGCTCATTATCTTCTAGGAGAATTTCATTCAGGAGATCAAGTAGTTCCATAAAAATGGCGTAATTCCACCCATTTCTTGTTTTCAAATTATACAACTTCAGTATGGCTGACAATGCTATATATTTAGTGCATCCATCATACAATGGCATTTTTTCACAACTCTTTAACTTCTCAAACTATTTTGGGCAATCAAGAAGTTCATCTTCAACTGTCCTTGTCATTTACTCAATATGATCTTCATCATCATTCACATATGTAATCACATCCTCTATAAGATCATCTTTATTGTTCATGCGTGTAATCATATCAGATGATCCATAAAACGCCGTGTTATCCGAGCCACTACCAACATTCATTTTTTCCCTGTGTTTATTCCAACATGTATAAATTCAATCTATTCTGTGACAAATCAGGTGTTCTTATAATTCCTCTGGACTAATTTTTCTTGAATAGAAACAGCATAAACACAATCAAATGATATGAAAAGGGTCACATGCATGATCTTTTGCAAACTTGATAAACTCTTTCACGCCATCTTCATACTCTTTTTTCAACCGATTGGCATTCATCCATTTTTTATTCATATTCATCCTTTTTGATACAGTAATATTAATATATAACAAAATAATAACACAAAATATGTTCAACAATCTATGAGAATCCCTTGCACTAGAATGTTTTAGAATCCCACATGTGATCTATATGCATTGTTGTAAACCGGTTATTTAGTGTTTCTCTAGAAACATAATGTCTCTAGTCAAGAACTATGGTACTAAACTAATAGATGGTATTATTTTCAATAAAGTGATTGTGGGTGGAAGGATTCATTACATGTGTTGTTATTGTTATTTGACTAGGGTGTCCATAAAGTGTCTCATAGAGTCCTCTAGTGAAGTGGTTTTCTAGGATTCACTAGAATTTCACTAGTAATAAAATGGTGGTTCCATTTAAATGGGTAAAGTTTGGATTGATATTTAATGGAGGATGAAATAAAACATGGAAAAAATGTCACCAATCATTCCAACAACTGAAACACCATACAAACACACAATCGTGCTCATAATCGCAACACCATACAAACCAAACAATCATAGTTTTAGATTTTACAAAGCATTCCTTATTCAATTTGGTTTGTTAATTCAGGGTTTATCAGAGAAGTTTTATCATCCTGGGGAATTTTTCATAAGTCAAGTATACATAAATTACCAATTTTTATATTCAAATGTTCAACAGGAACCAACTAACATGCAATTCATTTAGTGCACAAACAAGGACCACCAACGACCATGATTTTTAGAGGGGCGTTTAGCCCATACATTTCACATTATAACCATCAATATCAAATAGTAATAAAATGTGAACAAGAGGAATCCAATGAGTAACATGAGAAAACTTACCACGAAGGTGTCATTCAGCATGCGATAGAGGTGCATTCATGATAGAGGAGAGGCGCGCAGTGGAGGAGATTTCCAACTGAAAAGAAAACATAAAATGAGAACTCATATGTTATACCTATCCAAAATAGGTTCAATGAGATTTAAGAATGGGAAATTTTTTGTTAAAAATCATTTAAACCTATATATGATGATCCATGAAACCCAACCCTTCAAGGGCACAATTGTTTCACTAAACACATCATCAGGTTCATGGTGATACCCACCATGATCCTGATCCTAAGTGTTTCCCACCATCGTAAATGCCTATTGTAACACATCATCAAGTAGTCCAACAATACACTTGGTGTGTTTTACAACTAACCAAACCAAAAAACATATAAAAAAACCTCCAAAATCTAGTACTAGTTGTCATATTTTATTCCAAAGAGAATCAAACAAGTCTCTACTGCTTATGAACAAGGCACTAACACACCGACTTTCCCTCAAAAAGTCCCAGTCATTCCTCAAAATGAACCTATCATACCCAATATGAAGTAACCATTTCCCTATATTACCTACAACATCTAATCTCAGGGGAAACACTACCACTAATTTTTTACACATGATTCAATCTTTGAATCATGTGAAGAAATAGCTCCACCCCCTAAATAATGCGATGAATGGGTTTCACCCCCAAAATCACACGATGAATCATGATTTACCTCATGAATCACCTTGGGATTACATCATGATTATCATGATAATTATATAAACATATAAAATTTATCTAGTACATCATTTAAAATCTAAATATTTTATTTATGTGGGACAAGATAAATCAGATTCACCAACTCAACGACATACAAATGCCATATCAACCATCCAATAACCAGTTCCATTATATTGAAGACCCTTGTAATATGAGGGTCATACCTACATAGTGAATGATCCATATATTATCATAGATATTTAATATATGTGACCATATTTATCATACCTAACCTCTAACATGAAATATCAAGTGCCACATATTCCCCGATCAATGAAATATTATACCCATCACCCATTGAAATTAATCTAAAATGAAAGTCTCACCCTCAACAACAATTGGTTCACTCCCCACTACATTTTTACCTTATAAAACTTATCGAACAACACCTCAACATGTTCTATCACCAAATGTGCATTGATTATCCTGATCCATGGTCATTTATCCAAAGAAACACCTGTCTAGGATTAACTCTCGGATCAAACATGACACTATATTTGATCCATTTGTGACGTATCCTCCAAAGTAGATTGAAATTTTCTATTTCATCCAAAACCCTACAAAATTGAGTCTAAAATAATTTCTTTAACTCCATTGGTCCTTGAATCACACTTTACATCTCACCGACTTAAAATTTAAATGGGTACCACACATAACTGGCGTGTACCATTCTCACCTCATCCAATATAATGGGTGTACAATATTGTACCACCTGATCAAATTACATGACTCATGATCCCACAAGTCAAACACCATTTTGTTATAATAAAATATCATCTCCATGATATAATCTCATTAACCTGATCTATAAACTTACTAATGTACACCCTATGTAACCGCATGAGCCAGTCTCCAAAACAGTGATCAACAACCAACATTATCAAAATAATGCATGTCTAGAAAGGTTTAAATATATGTGATACCCTAAATTATCACCTGACTTGGACTAAAATGATTCTTATCTCATCTATATTAGGCTCACATGCCTAATCCCATGACCATTCTCTATGGTATGTCAATCATCAAAACAAAGAACCTCCATGCTACTTTCCAACAAGATTAACATTCTTAAAATTTGCATGAAAACCACACTAATGCCTTTCAAATGGTATCATCTCAAAATAACATGTTTCCATCCATAATATAATATCTAATTTACTAAGAAACACATAAAAAACATAGGAATAGGAATCATACTAATCTTACCCTCGAAACAAACCTTGATACCAAAAACCTCGACACTCAAGGCACCCTTCTCAAAAATATTCCATGGAAATGACTATACAATCTCAAGTCAAGAAAATTACCCATAAATTCCACATTCCCAATGTCTAAGACATAACCATTCATATACCCTAAACTTAGTATGATGCCACTTATGCTAATCACAACTCAAAGCATATACATTTTCTTCATGTTTCTAAAGATTTCACAAGACTAGGCTAACCCCTAACATATTTTACATCCATAAAACTCATTTAATATCATTCATAATACCCAAAACACTCAAAGCTTATAACTTTATAGAGGAGTCAGTGGAAGTGGAGACAATGGCAGCTGCGGAGGCAGCGGTGGTGGAGGAAGCGGCAGTGGAGGTAGTGGCAGCGGAGGCAGTGATGGAAGAGGCAGTGGCGGTAGAGGAAGTGGCGGTAGAGGCAGCATCGGCAGAGGCAACAAAAACAGAGGAGGAGGACGGTTGTGGTAGACGAGGAGGAAAAGGAAGTGACAATGGAGGAGGTAGAAGAGAAGGAGGAGGAGGGATCGCGGTAGAGGAGGGGTCGGGTTCAGCTTCCATGAAGGCTTGAATGTGTGCAAGAGAGGAGGGGCCAGTTAGGGTTCTTTTATAGAAACTGATGGAAACATTATCAGTTCTAGTTAAAAGCACTGATAAAGGTATGTTTTATCAGCGCTAAAATAAAAGCACTGATAAAACATACCTTTATCTGCGTTAAAAAAGTGCTGATAAAACATTTATTTATCAGTGCTAAAATTATAGCGCTGATAAATACTTATTTTATAAAAGTATAATTTTATTAATTTATTTATATTCTTATATATTTATTTAAAATTATATATAGGATAAATATATATATATTTATTAATAATTATAACTATAAATAGTATATATTTATAAATATTGGTATATAATTGTTAATGTATACAAAAAACATTATTTTTGAATATAAATATAATAATTTTATATAAATTAATAACAAAATTTTTTATCAGTGCTTATAATAGCACTAATAAATGTACCATTTATCATTGATAAAAAAATAACTGATAAAGGGTACACCTTTATCAATGCTTTTAGCTAGCGCTGATAAAGGCACACCCCTTTATCAGTGATTTCTGTTTAGTATTGATAAAGGGTAGTGCTTCCCTTGCCCTGTTTTGTGGTAGTGAGACACCAAAAATTCAAACTCAGAACACCCGGAAACCAAAAAAATGATAAGAACCAAATGAGGATTTTAACAAATCATGGAATTGAAAATCCGGGTGTGACACGTGTTCTCCCACACGGGGTCCTAGCCATGTGCTCTACCACATGGCTTGTTTACTTAAGGAGGGATACATGGCATGCGGTCCAGCCACACAACATTTTATCCTTAACATTCTCAAAACCCTAGCTCCATAGGAAAGGGGTCACACAACATGTGTTCTTCTGAACTACCCAGAGTATAGTGAAGATTTTTACAGAAAGTTATATCTATTTATTACATTATAGATATGGCTCTTCCAAATCCAATTGAACCATAAGATCACCCAAAATCTATAATTGGAGTCTCTATTCATCATTTCTAGCACTATATTTGTTGTAAAATGGATTTTTAATTCATCCACTCACATCTTATATGCCTCATATGCTTCATACCATGCCAAACCCCACTTATGATCCTAGATTCATGCAAAAATCACATGCAACCCATATATTCTTAGAATTTATCCCTGATTAATTATTATGTTTGTCTTATATGAATTAGTTATGAAACTGGGTGTCTGAATGGGCTCAATCTTACAAGATAATGTCAAACCAAGACCCCATAGGCCAATAAGTGAAGAACATGAAGAATCATTGGGAGAAATGCATAGGAACAAAGGTGAAATGATTACTAGACAATCATCCTTGGCCAACGAACATAGACGAGGATTCTTGGGGTAAAAATAATTGAGTAATCAATTAAAACTGGTACATGAGTGCATGAAAAAGATTGCAATTGATGTAGATCAAAGAGGCAATAATATCGTGCTCAAATAATTTAATCAATAGGAAAATAATACAAAAATTGAGAAGTTAGACCTCAATTTGGATCATTCATCAATGAATAATTATATTTCAAATGAATGAGAGGGGTTTTTGCATTCACTGCATCTCAATCTACCTCGATCTGGAGTATTGTCATCATTTGATTCTGATTTACTAATGATAGGTGAAAGGAAATATTCTCAATTCTCCAAGGGTTTATGTAGCTAAACTTATAGAATCATCTTAATGGAATATTTATATATGAATTCTATTTAGGTTATATTAATTAATTAATTAATTTAATTAATTCATTAATCCCCTTAACATACTTCCAATGGATGTTTTATCTGAATTCCTCATGTCAACCTATTTTTGGTCGAACCTATGGTAAACCTCATATTCTATACACAACCATGGTCTCATATTTTTGATCCAAAATTATGATTAAGAGTTATCCCATTTTATTTAAGAAACAAATCACATGTAATATATAATATATTTAATATTTTTATAAAATTAAATCCATACACACCAGGCCTTAGAATAACATTCTGTATCAACTTCTACCTCCAAAAATATTTACAGATATATTTTAAAGTTTTAAAAGTAAAAAAAGTGTCTTTACATCATTCCCCCTTCAATATTTTCATCCGTAAAAAGAAAAACTAAACAAAAAGATTTGGATACTAAGCCCGCATCTGGCTCTCACATTCCTAGGAGCTCTCCTATATGATCCCATGCTTCCACAACACACAAAACAAAGGAATGGTCCATCCATGTTGGGTCTTATCTTATTTATCCTCAATATCCATCAGGTACTCCATAAAAGTGGCTTCATACTCAATGTTCACCTCACCCAGTCAATAACTTTCATGGGGTTATGTACATATCTCCTCAGCTATGACACATGGAAGATGTCATGCACCTGATCTAACTGTGGGGGTAGGGAGAGGCAGTAAGAAACCTCTCAAACCCTTTTCAAGATATCAAATAACCTAACGAACCTCATAAATAGATTTCCTACCTAACTAAATATCTATAATCATCACCATGATTATAATCTTAGGAAAATGTTTTCTCCATACTCGAACTCCAAGGGCCCACGATGTTGATATGTGTAAGATTTATATCTATTCCGATCCATCCTCATTCGCTCATGAATAAACTGGACCTTCTCTATCACCGCCTGCTCCATCTCTAGACCCATAATAGACACCTCACCGATCTCTATCCAGCACAAATGTGACCTATAGGGTATCCCATACAGGGCATCAAAATGTGCCATGATAATAGTAGAGCTATAAATATTATTGTATCTAAAATATACTAAGGGTAAGTGATCCTACCAGCTCCAAAAAAAGTCTAACATGAAATCCCTCAATATATTCTCTAACACCTAGATAGTACACTTGGTTTTATCATCGGTCTAGGGATGAAAGAATTTAATCATCCTTCTATGGGTCCTGAATTCCTCCTACAAGTCTCTCTACAATTGTGACATGAACCGTGCATCATGGTCATAGAAAATATTCAAGGGAACCCCATGAAGACGAACAATCTCCTGTATATATATATGCCCCAAATTCTCCACCGAACTCTACTACCGGACAAAAAATAAGTGTATTGACATTGTGAGTTATTCAACTATCTACTAGATTGAATCATAGTCTCTCATTGTCCATAGAAGACCAGTTACAAATTATATGGATATGCTGTCCCATTTCCACTCTGAGATCTCAAGGGGCTGAAAAAATATGTCCGAACGAGGTGTTCAGCCTTCACCTACTAACAGGTGAGGCACTATGAGATGAACTCAGCCTTGATTCATCTCATACTGGCCCACCAAAACTAACACTAAAGGTATCTATATATCTTTCCCACACTGGGATGTATAGCCAAAGGAGAAGTGTGTAACCCTATCATTATCTCCTCCCACATCATGACTAGGACCACTATCTATCCCTGAAAAAGGATGATGTGATTCCTTCCTTTAGAAAATCCATTGGGTGAATCTTCTAAGGATATCTAGTCATGAAAGACCTCACAATAAATGTATCACAACTGGGACTCTCTCGCATGATAGAGGAGTAGAGGATCCAACACCATCGATTGAAGAAAAGATTCACCCTCCTTCTTAACTAAGGTTAACTACAATGAATCTAACTACTCAAATGCCTCCCACACCAAATGAGTATGGGACTTCTTTCTAAGGGAATATGCTACTACGTTACCCTTCTTAGAAGTATATAATATCTCAAATTCATAGTCCTACCTGAACTCTAACCAATACCTCTATCTTAGGTTTAAGTATCAATGTGTGAAGACGTACCTAAGACTATGATGGTTCGAGTAAACCATGAATTTCTCTCCCAGAAGATAGTGCCTCCACATCCTTAAAGAGAAGATCATTGTTGATGGATCTAGATTGTGATTTGTGTAGTTTTTCTCATGGGGCCTCAACTGCCTCAACCCATATGTGATAAATTCCTATCTCTACATCAACAAGCAGCTGGGTCTAGATCCTAAGGCATCACAATACAACACATACTCCATGCCCTCCTCAAGTAGTTTAAAAACATGATCACTCATCAGCCTCAGCCTCAACTCCTCAAAGGTTCTCTAGAACTACTCAATCCAAGTAAAAGAATTCCCTTTCCACGTCATGGTTGTCAAATGGGATTAAATACTGAATAATTTAGTTACAAAGCTCCGACAATACCCCTCCAACCCAAGGAAACTTCACACCTCTGATATCTCTTGGGTGGATCCCAATAAATAACTACATCAATATTTTTTGGGTCCAAAACTAATCCATGCCCAGAAATGAAATTCCATAGAAAGTGAACCACATGACTCAAGATCTATCACTTCAAGAGATTACCATAAAGATGGTGTTCTGGAATAAAATCTATGACCATCTTCAAGTTCTAGCATGCTCCTCCTATGACGTAGAGTATATGAGCATGTCATCGATGAAGAAAATAAAAAAATAGTCTAATTACAGTTGGAAGACCCAGTTCAGCAAATCCATAAACACGATAGGGAAATTAATCACACCAATGGGAATCATCAGGAGCTCATAGTGTTTGTAGTGACATCAGAATTATAGCTTTAGAATATCAGCCTCAAAAAATCTCAACTTATGGTATTTGGACTGGAGATTGACCCTCAAGAAACATCTCGCACCACGAAACTGATCAAAGAGGCCCCCAATCCTCAGAAAGGGGTAATTTTTCTTAATCATTTCCTGATTTTGGTGATGAAAATCTATGAAAATCCACAAGATCCCATCCTCCTTTTCATGAACAATAATGGTGATGCCAAGGGAGACACACTAGGTCTAATAAAACCCTTCTCTCGAAGGTCCTCTAACATCAATAGTAACTCCCGAAGCATGGTAGGTTCCATATAATATACTAAAAAATATATCCAAGTGTTCTTGAGATGAGAGTTGATATGAAAATCCATCTCCCACCTTGGAGGTAGTTCGAGAATATCCTCAGGGAATACATCCATAAAATCCTCCATGACTGAAGGAATTTAGATGCCTGAAGATACTTCTTCACTAAGGGATACACTCACAAACTTATGGGTGATGGGATTCAAACTCCTACTTAAAACCCCACTCATCCCTCCATGATATCTCCCTCACCCACAAAGGATAATCTCATCCCATCAGTGTAAAGGCATTTGAATCATCTGCAGTGATAGCCAATCTAGACTTGGAATGTGAATAACCAATCTATACCAAAGATAATGTTATATGGTTCCATAATGATGAACAAAAGTTCCCATGAGAACCTATCTCCACCAAGAAATAGCTCGCACTCTCAGTAGATAAAAGATATAGAAGAAGCATTCCCCACAGGAACCTCAAGACAAAACTGCTGGGATAACACCTCAACTAGGTGCTCCAGATCTTGCACTAGGAGTAAAGAGATAAAGGAATTACTCCCACATGTGTTTAATAATACCGAAGAACGACTATAATAAAAACAAATCATACCTGTAATTATCTTATAGGCTGCTAGGTCATAAGTCTCCATAGCCTGTAGTTATCCATGGACCCATCCGCCAGCTCCCTAAGACTAACATGGGCCACATGGTGATGTTGGTGGAAGGATCTCATTACATCATCCACCACCCATAGCTCCTCCTCCTATAGATACACTCGATCCTTTACCAATTACACCTCCTTGGGGGCCATCCTGACCTCTCCTAGGAGATCCATGATCATGGTGCTACCTATATCGTGATTTTTCATCTACTATCATCCTTCCCTACTTAGCATGTTGAGCCAGGTAATCACATGCCATGTGACCTAAACCGTCATATGTATAGCACCTCTCCTCTCCAAGATACCCTGGTCCCCTATGTGGTCCCTGTTCTATACAACCACATGCCTAAGTCTGGTCATGGGGGGGTCTCTTATGATGAGATACAATCAAATGGTGCCTTTTAGCTACTATAGATAACTCAACCCTATAATGACCATTTACATCTCCAGATACCTGGAATCCCTCGGACAAGAAGCTCTCAATAACCAGTGCCAACTCTAACACCCTGATATAATAGGTAATTCACAAGGGTACTACATTGTCACATATATATCAAGGATACCCTTCTCAAACTTTTTTGATGAAAAGTAGCCATCACAGATCATATCATGGGAGTACTATGTAAGGTCTGTAAAAATCGCAGTATAATTTGCAATTATCATCCCTACCTATTACATCTCTAGAATCTCCTGAATCTATACTGATCTCAAATAGGAGGGGTAGTAATCCTCATGGAATATATGTTGGAATTTGAGGCATGAGAGTGTCAAATCATTGTTCATATGTGTAACAAGACTCCACCAACACTGACATACTCCTTAGAAAAGGCTAGATTCTAGTAAAACTACCTGATCCATTAGTGTCTAGATAATACTAAAAACATAGACCACCAAATCTATCCAATCCTCCACTGCCTGGGGATCTAGCTCATTGTGTTACCTCAACAGCCTCTGGTGCTGGAACTCATAGAGTGCTCTAAGTCTGTGTGCATCCTCAGCCAACACTTCTAGTACGATCTTTCGCTTAACAGGTAGGGGTGATCTACCTATCCACCCAATGGAAGAATATCACATGATAGACCCTAAACTGAGGCCTCATCACTCATCAGATCTTCATCATTATCTAGAATCGGTAACTTGGATGGTTGTTATGATAGAGGAATCCTGAAAATTTAGTCAAGATGTACCATGGTAAGATGAGCATATATAAATACAATGAAGAGCCAACTTAAGAAGGGAAATAAAAGGACTCAATAATATATGATTCATGTATTATTAATCCCTAAAACCAACATAACACCCCAAGATTCCACGGCATGCTTCTCTTTGAATAATAAAATAGCGTGTGTTAAACGTAACTTCGAGTTCTAACACACCACAACCAATCAAACTAGCCGTTATGAATAGTAATACTCACTTTTTGAAATTTTATAAATTTTATCTTTCAAAATGGACTTTATTTTTGGATTTGGAATATCAAAATTATCTTATGGTGAATTTTTGGTATTTTTCTAAAAACTTTCAATTTTTAATGAATAGTGAAAAACATTGAGTTATAGTTTAAAACAGAATTTTTATTTAAATAATTATTTATTTTATTTAAATTTTTTTAGGTCAAAATAGATAAATAATACCTATATAAGTTCAACGTAATTCATTGGAGCCAGTTTATAATAATTTTAGATATATAAAAATTTTATTGAACTTTTTATCGTCTTTTACCCACCTCCTGGGAGCATTTGAAAATTTACTTAAAACTTAATTTTACCACTTCTGTGAGTTGAATTTCAAAAATATGAGGGACATGGTTGATATCAGTAAGTAAAATGTGGTTCAATAAGATGAAAATAATTTTTGGTGAATAATAACTTTTTACTTTTATTTACCACGGTTAAAAGTAAATAAGGTAATTAAGGGTAAAAATGACATTATTATTACCATAAAACATGTCCTAATTTTATTGGATAAGAATAATTAGAAATTAAAACAACATTAGGAATAAAATATGTTCATTTAGGTCCACTTGGATTACATTAGGACATTTTTTATTATTCAATTCAAAGAAGAGTTAAAAGTGTTAAATTCAATGTTTAATAACTAAACCATTTTTAATATAGGGTTACACTAAGATAAATTAGTCTATAAATATTTATTAGAAAGATAAAAAAGATTTCAGACATAATGGTATTTTATTTATATTTTTTAGACATTAAATAATTAAATTTATTTATGACACAATGATGATGCTGTGATTACCGTATTAAAGAAAGATTAAAATAATTGATATTATAAATATCCAAATAAATGTAATTTGAGACTTTTTATGAATTAAACTAATTTTCTAGGTTAATATGACATATTAGGGTTGGTTAGATGTTTTTTTTGAAGTAATAATGCTTTTATAAATTTAGAAAAAACAAAATACCAAATAGTGTCAAAATTGACATAAAATAGTTTTTAAAACAAATATTATATTATTAATTGATATTCTATTCATAAAAATACAAGGTTCATCCAAAAGATTTATGTAATGATATGTGTATCATTAATTAACCACTTGGGGTTCTCTTGGAAGTATATAGTAAGTTTATTAACCATATAATATAAAAATATAAAGAGACATGGTAAATGTCAAACTACTTAACTAAGACTTAAATCTAAAAGATAAGGTTAATATAGTGACCCAAACTTGTCTAAAACCTATTGTTTGAGTGGGTTTCAACCCATAACCACCTTATCCTTTAAATAATTTTTTTTGGAGCCTTTATAAACTTAAAATTATTTTATTATAAAATAACATTTCTAGCTTTTCCTAAGGTGCCCCTCACCCCTCTTATAAAAGGGCACTCCACCTTCTCTCTAATTCACACCTTAAAAGCCATTTAGCTTGGACAAACTCTACCTAAATACCCTCTCACCTGTCCTCCCTTAATACTATAGGCCTTCCTTTAGTAATAAATCCATCCTAAGGATCCCTTTTGATCAAATCAAAAGGAAGAACCCGAAGAAGAGGTAAATATTTCATCACCCCTTTCAAGTTTCTTTCTTCTTCCACTTCCTTTTTCTTTGTTTTTTCCATTATAAAATAATAACTCTAGTATATTCTATATACTGTGATGTTATTATAAATATGGTACCATCATATTCATTATTCTATCCATCCTTTGAATGACATGTCACCATACGTGCGTACGTACGTGTTACCGTCTCCACGTCGTGGTGTAATTGTTATTCAATACATTATTATTTGGATGGGTATAATAATGATGTGTAATTGATGTAAATAATAAATATAACATTATAATGATTCTGTATATATGATATATCATCCAATTATATATTATTTTAATATCAAAATAATGATATTGTCGCTCATGCGTACGTACGGATTACCGTCTCCACGAACGCGATGAGATTCATTCCTCATCGTAATCCATTCAAGACTAATTTTCATTAGATGATTAAAAATAATGTTTAAAGACTTAATATAATTCTTAATATGAATAAGATAAATCCTATTCATAACAAACATTACTTATGTAATAAATCATATAAAGGAAAATGAATCAGTTAACACCTGAAATGAGGATAATACTAAGATATTATTAACAAAGTAATGTTAAAAGATCATATATGATATCATATTAATGTATATGATTATTGTATAATTTAATAAAAATTATTTCACCATTATATAGGAAGTTAACCTACCCTCGACCAAGGAAAAGTACAAGGTAAGGGTTAATTTCACAATCTCTTTATTATCCGAGGTTGTTTTTACGTAAGTATCTACTGGGACATCTTTATCATCCACATCCATGTTTTCTTAAAAATGTATTTCAATTTTTTTCTATTTACTATACTATAAGATAAAGTCATTTATACCCTTATTTGACTTTTTATAATATGTTTTTTAAAGGAACCTTTCTTTCGTTTTCCAAAAAATGTACTTTATAACCTTTTCAACAAAACTAAGGTAAGAATGTCTTTTTTAACTTATATGGTGGGTGTGGCTATTTTCCAACGTTATAACAACATCAAAGCTTCCATTACAAGCTTATAAGAATATTTCCAAAAATAAATGTTTTCTTTTATAATTATATGAATTTTAAAAGATTTAAAAATAGAAAGAGATATTTTTCTAAAAAAGTTTTTGATTTCATCTATGTCAATATCCTCTGATGGATTTTAAGATTTTTAGAAGTTGATTTATTCTGATACAAAACTTCCATATTGTATTGAAGGTTTTTTGATATATTTGACTATGGATGTGTTATTTTTACCCCATTCATGGTTTATGGATAAATTATTGACATTTCGTATGCTAATTTTAATATGAATGTTTATGTTATGTTTAAACCATTTCATATGAGGAATGCATTAGACTTAGTAAGTGACGGGTGGAGCCCGCTATAGCTTCTCGATGCATCGGTAGGTCTCATGAGACAAACTAGTTCCTTGGCACAGGGCCATGACAAAATCTTATTTGTAGTCTTGGCACAAGGCCTTGAATATGTGGTTATAAAAGTCTGGCATTATGCATCCCATCATTATGAAAGTGGCTATTGATATTGCATGCGATTATTCGACTAGTAGAATATCCATGTGAATAAGTAAATGAAATTATTTTATTTTTATCGTTTCCATATTATGCTGAAGTTCAGGTTTAAAAGGCTTTTTTTAGTCTTATACATTGCCTTAAATGTTTATGCTTATTTATGAAAATTTCCGCTATATTGTTATCTTTACTGAACATCTGAGCTCACCCCTTTCTATGTTTTATTTTTCCCAGGATGCGAAGAAGTATATTATGACTAACTTGTAAGATAGTCTATGGTATATTAGTGTTTTCTATGGAAACAATGTTGTTGTAGTTTTCCATTTTATGATGTAATGTTAACCTTATGAATATATCTAGTATTTCTAAGGCTACTAAACTAGTCGGTATTTTGAGACTTGATATTATGTGATCTTTCCAATGATACGTAATAATTCACAGACTCTAGGATTATAGGGTCGGGGCATTACAGTTGGTATCAGAGGAATTTTAGTACAAACCTTGGAATCTAGATTTAGGTAACCTATGATTAGATCACATTACCCTAAGATAGACATTGAGGATTAGTATGGAAGAAATTGTTAGAATTTTTGTATTGTAGAGATTTTGTGAGTTTTCCAAGAAATACATCCATGTCTGGATATGAGCAGGTAGAGGCGGCTCTGGCACAGATGTACCTAGAGGTAAAACCCGAAAACACTACTTTGAGCTAGACTCGAACAGGAACTGATGCACTAAACGGGCCTTGCTGCACTCTTGGTTATGACACTCCCGAGGGATATGATTAGGATAATTCTCATTTTCGTTAAAAACCATTATGAAGGGTTTATGAGTATATACTTCCTCAAAGAAAACATTTTTTATGATTATGGATTATATCCATAAACTGTTCAGTTTATTTTAAGTGTTTTACAAGTTTGGATTTATGTATTTCGATTCATAAACTAATCTAGTTTATGCCATTGTTTAGAAATGAAGCTCAGTGGAAGGAATGGAAACTGTATCAATACACGCACTCCTTGTAGGGATTTCCCTCCTGCTCAAGATAATTATAGTGGAGCTGGTGATACAACTGGTGCTGATTAGCTTATCACCATACTGGGACAACTCACATAGGTTATGAATAATAACCTTACCCGTATGGAGCACCCCAATCCACAGCATGGAGGATCAATGTTAGACCGCTTCATGAGGCAACAAACACCAAAATTCAATGGGGGTACAAATCCATTAGTATATGAGAAATGGATAAATTCCATAGAAAAAATATTCCATGCCTTGGTGAGTAGTGAAAGGGAAAAAGTTGTCATGAATGTTTACCACCTCACTGGAGATACTGATCAATGGTAATCATTTATTCAAAACACAAAGGAAGATGATGAAGTATCAAATATGGAAGGAATGGAGTTTAAAGAGCTTTTCTTATAAAAATAATTTCCTCATGACCATCAATCAGATATGGAAAGACAATTTCTAAGTCTGAGGAAAAAGGAGGATGAAAATGTCACAAAGTATGAGGCTAAATTTACAAGGTTTGTGAGGCATGCTGTAGATTATATACATAACCCAAGAAGTAAGATTGATTGTTTCTTTGATGGGTTAAAACTATTTCTACATCAACCATTAGTCTTACAATCCTTATCATCATACGAAGATATTGTCTCATGTTCTATCAAGATATAAAAGTAATTCTCGAAGTCTTATGACTTTAAAGAAAAGTAAGAGAAGAAGAGATCTGCTGAACACTCTGGGAAAGAAAATAATGAAATAGGGAAGTATCATTACTACAAAGTTTTGTGAATCAGTTCCCATTAGGGCATATAAATGTTCTTTATCTACTAATCTCATCATCATACCCATGATTTAATTTGATAATCCTTGGTATGGATTGGATTTCAGACCATGATGAAAAGATTTATTGTAAGAAGGAGGTTACGATTTTTGATGACAATGATAAAGAACACCTTATCTTTAGAGAAGAATCACCACCACCTGATTCTTATCTAGATCCACCCCCAGTAGCTCAACTAAATTAAATTATTGGGGAGGAAGAGAATGAAATAACTGTGGGTGAGGAAAGGAATGTTCAAATAGAGTATGTACCTATTATGAAAGAATAAGTTGATGTGTTTCCAGAAGATTTACATGGATATCCTCCAGAACGAGAAATTGAGTTTTCCATTGATTTAATTCCTGGTTCAAGGCCCATATCAAAGACCCCTTATAGAATGGACACTATGGAATTAGTGGAACTAAATAAAAAAATAGAGGAATTGAGTAATAAGGGATTTATTCTCCCTAGTGTTTCTCAATGGGGATCCCCTTTCCTTTTTGTTAAAAAGAAAGATAGATCTATGAGGTTGTGCATTAACTATAGGGAGATCAATTCTATAAAAATAATGAACAAGTATCCCCTACCTCGCATTGATGATTTATTCGACCAACTTCACATAGCTCAATAATTTTCAAAGATTGACCTTCAATCTGGATATCATTAGTTGTGTGTGAAGAAGGAAGACATTCTGAAAACAACATTTCAAACTAGGTACGAGCATTACGAGTTTACAGTAATGCCTTTTGGATTGACTAATGCACCCTCTATTTTCATGGATCTAATGAATAGAGTTTTCAAGGAATATCTTGATGACTTTATAGTGGTATTTATTGATTATATCTTTGTATACTCTAAAATCTATGAAGATCATGAAAATCACTTGTGCATTATCCTGAAGACTCTAAGAAGACATGAATTATATGGTAAGTTTAGCAAGTGTGAATTCTGGCTTCAGAAGATTTCTTTTCTTGTCCATATTTTCTCCTAGGATGGAATCTCTATTGATCCTTATAATACCAAGGAAACCCAAGAATGGACAACACCAATGAGTATAACTGAGGTATGCAGTTTTATTGGTTTAGCAAATTATTATCGGCATTTCGCCTAGAATTTTTCCCAATTGGATAACCCATTAACCAAGATCACACATAAAGGGGTGAAATTTGTTTGGACAAAAGAATGTGAAGAATGTTTTGAAGAATTGAAGAGAAGATTAGTAAATGATCCTATATTCACTTTACCATTGGGGAATGATGAGTTTGTTATTTATAGTGATTCTTCAAAGAAAGGACTTGGTTGTGTCCTTATGCAGAATGATAGGGTTATTGCCTATACATCATGACAGCTAAAAATTCATGAGCAAAACTATCCTACTCATGATCTTGAGTTAGCAATTGTGATCTTTGCTTTGAATATATGGAGACATTATCTCTATGGTAAAAAATGTGAGATATATACTAATCACAAGATTTTGAAGTATATTTTCTCGCAGAAAGAACTCAACATGAGGCAAAGGATATGGATTGAACTACTAAAGGATTATGATTGCACGATACACTACCACCCAGGGAAGGAAAATAAGGTAGAAGATGCTTTGATTAGAAAGGATCATGGAGTTTTGAACAAGATGAGTGTTGAAAAGGATCCTATATACATATATCTAGTAAAGATGGATATGTGAATCACCATGGAAAGTGAAACATCAATACTTTTTCAAATGGTTGCCAAACCAACTTTACTAGAAATGATAAAGAGTTATCAGACTAATTATGAAGAGTTTTAAAAGAAGATTAAATATATGAATGATGTGAGATTGAGTGACATTGTGTATGAAGATAGAATTTTGAAATTTGGGAAGATACTTTGTGTTCCCGATATACCTGATCTAAAAAAAATCGTTGGATGATGCTCATAGTTCCAATTTCTCTATACACCCTGGGAGAACCAAAATGTATAGAGAATTGAAGGAACATTTTTGGTGGGACAACATGAAGAGGGAGATTGCTGATTTTGTGTCAAGATGTATGGTTTTTCAACAAGTAAAAGTTGGAAGAAAAAAACCTGGAGGAGTCTTGCAACCTCTTCCCATACCTGAGTTGAAATGAGATAATATTACGATGGAAGTTTTCATGGGACTACCAAAGACTCCTAGAAGGAATAATACAATATGGTTCATTGTTGATCGTCTTACCAAGTTAGCACATTTTCTTGCTATAAGAGAATATTTACCACTTGAACATTTAGCAAGACTGTATATTAATGAAGTTGTAAGACATCATAGAGTATCACTATCGATTGTTTCTAATCATGATCCCCATTTTAAATCAAGATTCTGGAAAAGTCTTCAGAAAGCCCTAGATACTGAACTTCGTCTGAGCATTGCCTTCCACCCCCAAACTAATGGATAGTCAGAATAGACTATTCAAACCTTATAAGACATGTTGATATCATGATCACTTGACTTTAAAGGTATGTTGGATCAATATTTACCTATGGTATAATTTTCCTATGGTATAATTTTCCTATAACAATAGCTTTCATTCAAGTATTCAGATGACACCATATGAAGCATTATATGGAAAGAGATGTCGCACACCAACCTGTTGGGATGATGTTGGTGAAAGAAAACTCATAGTCCTAGAACTAGTGGAGGAAACAATGGAAAAGGTGAAGGTAATCCAAAACCACATCAAAGCAGCTCAAAGTTGGTAGAAGATCTATGCCGATAACCGAAGGACAAATTTGGAATTTTAGGTAGGATATCATGTTTTCATGAAGGTATCTCCATGGAAGGGTGTTATATGTTTCGGTAAGAAGGGTAAATTGAGTCCTAGGTACATCGGACCTTTCAAAATTCTAGAACGAATTGGGACTGTAGCTTACCATTTGGCAATGCTATCAATTCTCTCCAAAGTTCACAATGTATTCCACATATCACTGTTGAGAAAATACATGCCTGACCCAACGCATGTACTCACTTATAAGGAATTAGAACTGGAACCCGATCTGTCTTATTTCGAAGATCCCATCAGGATTCTTGATACAAGAGAACAAGTGTTGAGAAACCAGACGACTCGTCTGGTAAAAGGTCTATGGAGAAATCATAAGATAGAAGAGACAATGTGGGAACTCAAGGAACTTATGATGAAGAACCTCCTGAGTCTTTTTATGCAGTTATATTCTAGAAATTTTGAGGACAAAATTATTTGAAGGAGGGGAGAATGTAACACCCCAAACTTCCATGGTACGCTTCTCTTTAAATAATACAATAGAGTGTGTTGTACGCAACTTCGAGTTCTAACACACCACAACAAATCCAACTAGCCATTATGAATAGTAACACCCACCTTTGAAATTTGATAAATTTTATCTTTCAAAATGGACTTCATTTTTGGATTCTAAATATCAAAATTAGCTTAGGATGAATTTTTTTTATTTTTCTGAAAACATCCAATTTTTTATGAATAGTGAAAAACACTAAGTTATAGTTTAAAACATTATTTTTATTTAAATAATTATTTATTTTATTTAAATTTTTATTAGGTAAAAATATATAAATAATACCTATATATTTTCAACGTAATTCATTGGAGTTAGATTATAATAATTTTAGGTATATAAAAATTTTATTGAAATTTTTACCGTCGTTTACCCACCTCCTAGGAGCATTTGCAAATTTACATAAAAATTAATTTTACCACTTCTGTGAGTTGAATTTTAAAAATCCTAGAGACATGGTTGATATCAGTAAGTAAAATTTGGTTTAATAAGATAAAAATAATTTTTGGTAAATAATAACTTTTTACTTTTATTTACCACAACTAAAAGTAAATAGGGTAATTAAGGGTAAAAATGACATTATTATTACCATAACACATGTCCTAATTGTATTGGATAAGTGTAATTCGACCAAAAAAATCTTAGGAATAAAATATTATCCTTTAGGTCCACTTTTATTAGATTAGGACATTTATTATTATTTAATTCAAAGAAGAGTTAAAAGTGTTAAATTCAATGTTTAATAAATAAAACATTTTTAATATAGGGTTAAACATAAGATAAATTAGACTGTAAATATTAATTAAAAATAAAAAAATATTTCCTACATAATGGTATTTTATTTATATTTTTTATACATTAAATAATTAAAATTATTTATGACACAATGATGATGCAGTAATTACCGTATTAATGAAGTATTAAAATAATTGATATTATAAATATCTAAATAAATGTAATTTGAGACTTTTTATGAATTAAACTAATTTTCTAGGTTAATATGACATATTAGTGTTTGTTAGATGAATTTTTTTCTAAGTAATAATGATTTTATGAATTTAGAAAAAACAAAATACCAAATAGTGTCAAAATTGACATAAAAGAGTTTTTAAAACAAATATTATATTATTAATTGATATTATATTCCTAAAAATATAAGGTTAGACCAAAAGTCTTATGTAATGATAGGTATATCATTAATGAACCACTTGGGGTTCTCTTGGAAGTATATAATAAGTTTATTAACCATATAATATAAAAATACAAAGAGACATGGTAAATGTCAAACTATTTAACTAAGAGTTAAATCTAAAAGATAAGGTTAATATAGTGACACAAACCTATCTAAAACCTATTGGTTGAGTGGTTTTCAACCCATACCCACCTTATCCTTTAAATAATTCACTTTTGAGCCATTAGAAACCGAAAATAATTTTATTATAAAATAATATTTCTAGCTTTTCCTAAGGTGCCCCTCACCCCTCTTATAAAAGGGAACTCCCCATTCACTCTAATTAACACCTTCTAAGCCATTTGGCTCAGAAAAAATCTGCCAAAATACCCTTTTAACTATCCTACATTTATCCTAGAGGCCTTCCTTTAGTCAAAAAGCCAACCTATTGAGTCCTTTTGATCAAATCAAAAGGAAGAACCCAAAGAAGAGGTAAATATTTCATCACCTCTTTCAAATTCCTTTCTTCTTCCACTTCCTTTTTATTTATTGTTTACATTCTAAAATAATAACTCCAGTATCTTCTATATAATGTGATTTTATTATAAATATGATACAACCATATTCATTATTCTATCCATCCTTTGAATGACATGTCACCATACGTGCGTACGCACAACTTACCGTCTCCACGTTGTGGTGTAATTGTTATTCAATACATTATTATTTGGATGGGTATAATAATGATGTGTAATTGATGTAAATAATAAATATAAAATGATAGTGATTTTTTATATATGATATAAAATCCAATTATATATTATTTTTATATCATAAGAATGATATTTTTGCTCGTGCGTACGTACGGATTACTGTCTCCACGAATGCGATGAGATTCATTCCCCATCGTAATCCATTCAAGACTAATTTTAATTAGATGATTAAAAATAATTTTAAATACTTAATATCATTATGAATATGAATAAGATAAATCCTATCCATAACAAACATTACTTACATAATAAAGCATAAAAAGGAATACAAATCAGTTAACACTTGAAACGACGATAATACTAAGATATTATTAACAAAGAAATGTTAAAAGATCATATATGATATCATGTTAATGTATATGGTTCTTTTATAATTTGGTAACAATTATTTAACCATTATATAGGATGTTAACCTACACTCGACCAAGTAAAAGTACAAGGTAATGGTTAATTTTACAATCTCTTTATTATCTGAGGTTATTTTTACGTAAGTATCTACTGAGACATCTTTATCATCCACATCCATGTTTTCTAAAAAATGTATTTCAAAACATTTTTTAATATTTACTAGACTATGGGATAAAGCCATTTATAACCTTGTTTTACTTTTTATAAGATTTTGTTTAAAGGAATCTTTCCGTCATTTTCCAAACAAGGTACTTTATAGCCTTTTCGACAAAACTAAGGTAAGAATGTCTTTTTTAACTTATACGATGGGTGTGGATATTTTCCTCCGTTATAACATCATACAAAATTACCTTAAAATATTATAAGAATATTTCCAAAATAAATGTTTTCTTTTATAATTATATAAAATTTAAATGATTTCAAAATAGAAATAGAAATTTCTCTAAAAAAGGTTTTGATTTCATCAATGTCAACATCCTTTGATGAATTTTAAGCTTATTTGAAGTTGATTTATTATGATACAAAACTTATATATTTTATTGAAGGTTTTGTGATATGTTTGACGATGGATGTGTTATTTTTACACCATTCATGGTTTATGGATAAAGTATTGACATTTCGTATGCAAGTTTTAATACAAATGTTTAGGTTATGTTTAAACCTTTTCATATAAGGAATGCATTGGTCTTAGTAAGTGATGGGTGGAGCCTGCTATAGCTCCTCAATGCATCAGTAGGTCTCATGAGACAAACTAGTGTCTTGGCACAAGGCTTTGATTGACTGAAATATACTTCTTAATTACCCTTTAAAGGATAACAAGCAAAACAATGAACAACCCTTCAAGGAGGAAGAAAGTGATGAATTCCCAGAGCATCCCCTTGCACCACGGAGGAGCACTCAAGAGGGAGGGAATTCAAGATATCATAGATCTTAAGTGGATCCTCCTGCCTGCCAAAGAAGGCATGTGAATTCGCTGCAAAGTTAGATTCCCTCCAACTATGATGAATAATCCTTCCATGATTGGTCTCTGCCTTGCACCTCCAAATGAGATACATCAATTCCAACGACGTCTCGCGTCCCCCCTGTAATGCTCTAACTAGAACCTCATAATCGGACTCCACCTCCGTCACCTACAACCCTCTTCACCTACAAACCATCAATCCTGAGAGAAGCACCCGAACCTCTGCACCCAAAGAGCTCCCTGGACCATAAAAGGCACTAAAGGAAAAAATAATATCCATATTATGCTGAATTTCAAGTTTAAAAGGCTTTTGTTTTAGTCTTATACATTTTCATAAATGTTTATTCTTATTTATGAAAGTTTCTTCTATATTGTTATCCTTACAGATAATCTGAGCTCACCCCTTTCTATGTTTTATTTTTCCCAGGATGTGAAGAAGTATATTATGACTAAACTTCAGGGATAGTCTATGGTATATTAGTGTTGTCTATGGAAACAATGTTTTTGTAGTTTTCCATTTTATGATGTAATGTAAACCTTATGAATGTATCTAGTATTTCCAAGGATACTAAACTAATCGGTCTTCCGAGACTTGCTCTTTTGTGATAATGAAAATGATATATAATAATGCACCGACTCTAGGTTTTAGGGGTTGGGGTGTTACAACCAATGTATTAGTATGTCAAGTTGAAAAGAAGTTAGTCAAGGTATTAGTGAGTGGATATGTTGGCCGCCACACTAACATTGGGTTCTCTAGCCTAAAAGCCTTACTCGATACACTTTGACACTATTGTTATATATACCAACCAAATACTTGTAAGGGGATTACTCCAAACAATATCCCAAAGATCGAACCACCTTTGATAAAAATCTGTCATGACCCGACCCAATGGGGCTCGAGTCGCAACTACCCTAAACCTTCCTCCCTAGGCTCAGGGATAAAGACAAGTGACTAAAGGCATAACTAACAGTGAGTCCTTTTTCTAACATACCTTTAGAAACATACCAAACCATATCAATGTATAAGTATAGAGGAATAAAAGAAAAAGATAAAACATCTAGTCTAATAACTATGCTTTTAAAACTTATAGGGAATACAAAGAGTACTATAGTGTAAATGAAAAGTAATGGGGAAAAATACACACCATACTAGATAGATTTCCCAAACTAAAAAATTAGAAAGTAAAATGCTAAGAGATCCAAGCTTATAATCTCCAAGCTCTAAAAACCATACAGAGTCCAATGCACCAAGTATCCCTATGATCCTCTATAATCATCGCTGATGTTTTCATCATCTGCATAAGACACAACATGTACGGAAAAATCTGATGCAGGGGTGAGTATATACATACCTAGTAGAACGCCCTGAAAGATTAAGGGGTAGTAGTAAGATACATGATAGGAATAAAAAATATATAGTGAAACCCAAATCAAGAGAGTACAAAATACAATGACATCGACACACACACACACACACATGTGGTCAAACCAAATAAATAAAAATGAGAGAGGAGGGGGATCTCTATCTAACATCCCAACCTAGGAAAATAGTTTCATCAGTTCCCTAAGCTCCATCAACGATGTCCAATATCTCACATGTCAATCCAAAGAAGTAATCTTATAGAGGGACCACTCCTCACCACTGTGACACACAATTTAGGGGATATAATGTCCATGCAGAGGACCTGTGACCTAGTTAATTTGGAGGGTTTCACTTAGTATAAATAGGACCCATGCCCTATCCTATTTGGGGTACAATTCAGTAGATAGAGGACCTATTCCCTATTCCGTCAGGGAAGTATCACTTAGTATAAGGAGGAGTCACGCCCTGATTCCATAGGGGGTACCATTCAGTTGATAGAGGAACTGTATCCTAGTATGTGAGGGGGTACCACTCAGAATATAGAGGACCCACACTCTAATTCCATATGGGGGTACTAATCAGTGTAAGAAGGACCCTCACCCTATCCAATAGGGGGTACCCCTCGATAGATTGAGGAACCACACCCTAATGCCATAGGGGGTATTACTCAGTGTAAAAAGGACCTTTACCCTATTTGATAGGGTAACCACTTGATAGATAGAGGACCTACACCCTAATTACATTGGGGGGGGGGAACTCAATGTAAGTAGGACCCACAACCTATCCGATAGGGGGTACCCCTCGATAGATAGATGACCCACACCCTAACGCCATAGGGGGTACCACTCTAATGATCCTTCATAATCATTTCCATAGATGGGCACCACCTAAACAAGCATCATGCCCTGAACATCTTGCATCATATCTCAAAAGTCACTATGGAGGATACAATAATGTTCTATGTGAAAAAAGATTCAGGATAGGCTACTCATGGGACAAAATCTAAGTCCAAACAATGGATATATGAGTTGTGTAATGTTCCTCGGAAAGGAATTAGGGGGTACACAGTGTGTAAGAGACCCACACAACACATGGTCCCAGTTTACTACCTTGACATGTCCCTACTTGTGCACGAACCACTTACTATGTGGCACTACAAGGTGTGTAAGTGGGATACACGACATGCCTCATCCACTCGGGGTCTTAATCATGCTCCAAGCCATGATTGTGTAAGTCTAAATGTGTTTGTGTACTTCAGTACATAGTGTGTCCTTCTACATGATGTTCCACCCCATTTCCCTAGCCATGTCTATGTACATCGGTACACGGTGTGTTCCGGGTCGTGTTCTCCTACACAGGGTCTTACCCACATGCTCTACCACACAACTTGTCTATCTAGGGATGGATACATTGCATGTGTCCCAACTACATGAAATTTCATCCTTAAAAATCTCAAAACACAAGCACCACAACCAAGGGATCACATGACATGTGTTATTTCGAACTACACAGTGTGCAGTGAGAAATATTTCTAGAAATTTAGACCCATTCGCCTTGTTCCATATTTGGATCTGCTGTATCCAACAACACCTCAATATCACCCAAAATTGATAGTGGGAGTATATATTCTTCATTACCATACCTCCATTTTATATAAAATGGATTTCTAATTTTTGCAATCAAATACCATACACCTCATACACATTTTACTACACCAAAACCCACTTTAGATCCCAAATCCATGAAGTAATTATCAAAAACCCATAAATCATTCGAATACATACCTAATTCATTGTTCCATTTGTTGTATGTGAATCTATCATGAATTTTGGGGTCCTATTGGGTTCAATCCTATCTGACAATGTTGAACCGAGACCCCTTAGGCTAATCAGTGAAGAACACAATGAATCATTAGGATAAATTCACCAAAAAAAGGTACAATGATTTTTGGCCAATCATTATTGGTCAATGAACACAAAAAAAGTTTTTTGGGGTGATAATAACTTAATAATAAATTAAAACTAGAACATGGGTGCATATAAAAGCTTGCAATCGATGCAGATCAAAGAAGAAGTAATATCATGCTCAAACAATTTAATCAATAGGGGTAGAATCAACAAATTGATGATGCCTGCCTCAATTTAGATCATTATTCATTTATTAATGTGATCACCAATCAATTATATGGGTCATTTCATTCACTTAATCTCGATCTATCTCAATTCGGAGTCTCATCATCGTCTGATTCTGATTCGCCAACGAGAGGCGGAAGGAAATCCTATCAATTATCCCAAGGTTTATGTGGTTAAACCTGAAGAATATTCATAATGGTATATTTATATATGTATTCCATTTAGGTTAGATTAATTAATTAATTAATTCATTTAATATACTTATAATAGCCATTTTATCCAAACACCTCACGACGAACTATTTTAGGTCATTCTCAGGGTAAAACTTTCATTTCAAACTCAACCGTGGTCTCATATTTATGATCAAATATTATATTTAATATTTATCCCATTTTCTTTAAGAAACCATGCATGCATAATATGAAATATATTTAATTTTTTTTTTTAAATTAATTCTTGGCACACCAGTCCTCGAAATCGTACGTCGTCTTAGTTCCTGAACCCGAAAACATTTATAGATATATTTAAAAGTATTAAAAGAAAAAATAGGGTCTCTAAAAATAAAGTAACACACCTAGTTTTCTTTTATCTAGTATAAAATTAATATAAGTTTATTATACAAGAGATAAAGTACATACATGATGAGTCAGACTCGAGGAAAGATGTTTCTTAACTCAATTTATTTTCATTGAGGTATACTAATTATTATTTATCTATTTTAGGCCAAGATTATGTGTGTAATTAACTATGATTATTTTATTTTTTATTTCACTTATTTTATGTGGATTTATATTTTTTACAGATAATCACATCATTGATCGATTCTTACTTCAATGCTATGATCTTCATAAGTGTTTTCCGTTTAACTTTTGTTTATGTGAGACATATGCCATATTCATTATTTGTTTGTTTTGTGTGGTGTTTACACTACCAATTTGATAATTTATATCATAGATTTATTTATATTCACAGTATTTAAAGTTTAATTTTAAGTTTCTTTATATCAATGGGGTTATGATTCAAAAGTTACCAAAGTGGTAAGGGTTTATTATACAATATCATTTTTATTTGGGATTTTTTATGTTTAAATATCCATTAAAGAAAATTATAAGATCTTTCTATTTAAAACTTTATATATTTTCTTATTAATTGTTTATCTATAGAGTTTACATGTTTTCCTATCATTTTCCTCTCTTTGGTAATTAATATGATCGATAAAATGTTTTGAATAAAACCCGAACTTATTTTCTCTTTGGTCAATGAAATTTTTCTTCCATGTATACGATCTTAAAAATTGTTTTATATAAGTTTTTACCTATACTTGAAATGTTTTAAAAAATTAAATTTCATTTCCTTTTACTTTATTTAAAATGGTTTAAAATGAATATTTAAATTTATTTACAATTTTTTTACCTTTTACAAAAGTGTGAAAAGAATGTTATCTTTCAACATATACGGTATGAATGGGTTTTTCATTGTCATGTATATTATTTTAGTTGAATATTCCTTTATAATTTTCCATGGTTATTTTCAAGTAAAATATTTTTTCCTAATATTCTAGAATTTTTTTTGATTTTAAATAAGTGATTTGAAAATAAAAATGGTATTTTCTTTAAGAAATGTTTCAATGATATTTTAAAAGTATTATCATATATTTCAAAAATCCTTTGATGAATCTTATGATATACCGGGGATATGATTTAATGAAACCATCCACTATATTACTATGGATAACTTATGATCATGATGTTCTATTTTTTACTGGAAAAAATATTTACATCATGTATGCTAGATTTCAAATAAAAATATTTATGTTGATTATGTAATTTATTAATTATTCACCTATTTTAATATGATAAATTAATTGGACTTAGTATGTGATGTTTGGGGCCTATTATAGCCCCTTGATGCATTAGTAGGTCTTATGAAACAAACTAGCCTAGGTAATCGTTACATACCTCCCCAATTTCTTATGAAGTCTTAGCATGAGGCCTTATTGGTATGTTTATGATGTCTTGGTTCCAAGAATTGATGGTATGATTTTGAAGTTAAAAATTATATATTCCATCATTATGAAACCATTTATTGTCATCTATGTGCTTATTTATGTTCGTTTTTTTATATATAGATATATTTTTTTATGGTATTAGTTATATGGAATATTTGATTACTATTTATCCCTTTCATATTATTCATGATTTATTTATTCTATGATAGCTTCTATTATATTATTTCTCTTAAGAATCATATGACCACACCATTCATTATTTTATCCATTCACTAGGGTACAAAGAAGGTATCTATAAATGGTTTTAGGGATATAATATAAGAAATAATAAAGTTTTCATAAGAATATTAAGTTTTATTTCATGTTTTCAAGTGATATTTGATAATCATGTATATATCTAGTCTCCGAAGACTAATAAAACATTCTATCCTTCAAGATGTGATCTCTTATATATTGCATAAATTTAGTAATATAACACCCATATCCGAGTTAATGGAGTCCAGGTGTAACATTTCCACATGCTGAACTTTTAATCATAAATCCATTTTTAGCTAGTTTGAAATATAACTAGTTTTTTTTTCAAACTCAAGTTCATGAAAAAACAATATAAAATCCAAATCCATTTTATGAATTTCCCTTTTTTATTTTTATTAGATTAAAAAAATCACTTAAAGTAAATTTCCTTGGACCAAGCTATTTTAACCAAATACCCACTTCAAAACCCTTTGAAAACCATCCTTTAAATCCTTTAATCCAAAATTGTGGTATAAACATCATTAAAATAACATTTAAAATAAAAAAAGGAAAATCCAAAGGGTTAGAGAATGATTTAAATTTTAAAAAAGAAAATACAACCTTTAAATAATTTTACAATAAAATTATAAAGTAAGCCAATGACTAAACCAAGTTCAAATATAAACACATATGGAACTAATAAATAAGTAAAACATGCTAAATGAACTAACTAATAGGGGTTCTATGAAACAAAGAATAGGGTATACAAACAAGGAATAAATATGAAAGGCCCCCCTAAGCCATCATTAATGGATCAAAGCATCTTGGGTATCTTTGCTGAACTTCAGTACACTGATCCAAAATCACAACATGATTAATAGGAAGGCACTACTAAACATTTCACATCCACAATATTCCCATCGAGCTATCTTAAGATAAACCTCTAGGGAGCATAACACTATCACAAGCCACAAAAATTCAACTTCTCACTTAGTCTAGTAGGACATAATAAAGTTCACTATCTCACCTAGTCTAACAACCACCCTCCCTATTTAAAACACCATCTACACTAGGTACAACCCCTTATCACATTTCATTTATATTACATGAAATGTACAACATTCACCTTAAGCAAAAATAATATTAAGATACTAATAGTCTCCCGCTCATAGGTCAAAGTATGACAAGGGGTTTTTAGAGGGTCTCACCCACACACACACCATTTGGAAACCATTCAAAGTGCCAAACTTATAACAACCCAAATTTTTATAAAAATTATTATGGAAAACACATGAACTTAATTTTTTTATTATATCCAATTGGATTTAAAAACCATTAAGTATCATTTCCACTGATAAGTATGGGATGTTTTTAATAAGTTCGGGCCTTGGACTTATAAAATAATAAAAACCACTCCCATTTGGTAGAAACAATAGAAAAAACCATGGTATGGTTTGTGGTTTTTTATATTTTATTATAAAGAGTCAAAAACCTAAATAATAAAGAAATCCCCCTCATTTCCTAAATAAAATCTCCCAAGATCCCATTTATATTCACTCAAACTCCTTAGAGAATGTAGATAATATTAACTCCACTCTCTATATTCCTCCCAAGGTTCCCCAAATCTCTCAATAATATCCTCTCAATATTTTGGAGTCACACACTCAAGTAAGGGATCCTCACCTTCCTCTCCTCGTTGCAATTGAAGCACATTTTTTGAAATCAGTCTTCTTAATTTCAATTTTTCATATTTTCATTAATTTATAATAATTCACTTACTATACAATTGATTTTATATGAATGAGATATCATTTATTATCTCTCATTTTGACCCTTTACTAAGTCGTTACTATGCCAAAATTCTGTAATGAATCTTTTACTCTTCGCTTTTATTCAAGAACTTATTTTATGTTATGTCTCTTACATTCAATTTTCTCATGTTGGGATATGTTATTAAATATTACCTTACTGTAAATTTAATTTATAAATGATGATACCCCCTTTCACTCTCATTAATCTTCCCATGATTCTTTATATTCACCCATTACCATGCTGAAATATAGTTATGATTCTTTTCTCTATTCAAGTTTCTTTATTAAATTATGTATTCAATGCGAAATTTATAATGTTGGGATATTTTCTTACATTTCCCTATTACTGAACATTTTATGTCTATGTGGTTAGATACTCTTATCTCTCATTAACCCATTTTTATGAATCTTTAAGTGATACCATTATGCTACCAGAATTTCACTGCGATTTTCCATGCCAAAACAATTGTGTAGTGAATACCATAACCATTTTCTATCAAGGGTGTTAACATTTATGCACATGTACAATTTTATTAAGGAATTAAATATGTGAATTCCACACTACTTGATCATTTAATAAATTATTATGATGAATTAATCCATGTAGTATGATCTATGTGGCACACTTAAGCATGAGAATGAAATGAACGTGATGGGTGCACCCTAAATTACATTGTGCTCCAATGCATTGGGTAATGATTATTTTCACGATACATCAAGTTGGTATAGGTAGTGAACTTGATTTTTAGGGACTTTTTCTACCATTATGTCTTGGTGGTTTAGCCTTGACCAATGTTTATAATTCAGTGTTTTAAGTTGTTTCCATATTTCCCATGTTGCCTTTATGATTATCATGCTATATCATGTATCATTGTTCATGTTTATGATTCATACTATTTTTATTCCACATTGATATGCCTATTATCTAACATGTATTACCTTATGAAATGTTTATTCCCTTACTAGGATTTTAGGTCATCCCTTTCTTATGTTTGTCCCTAGGTTATCCCATGCAGTTTTATGTGCGAGAATGTTAAGGAAGTTTTCAATGAAGACATTGTTTTTCATGTTTTAAATTGTTATACTATGTACCTAGTTCCCAAATAAAATAGACTTCTAGAACTTCCAGGTTGTATTAAGTATAATCTTATGTCATAAATCATGTATTAATGTAAAATAAATAGCAAGGTTTTTATAGTTATTATTAGAGGAAAGGTTTAGTTATTTTTAGGATCAGGATTAGCAAACTATAGAGAAATCATTAGGGATAAGAATAAGTATAAGAAAACATACCTAATTTGTTGTAATTATAAAGTAAGTAGTTTATTAAGAAAATATATCCCTATCTAGATACTATAAGTGAATGTGGTTCTACCACAAATGTACCTAGGGGTAACAACTCAAAAAAGGCGTCCTGAGTCTAACTTGGGGTAACCCGGTTCACAACAATAGTCCTCACTACGCACCTGGTTTGACACTCTTGGGGAATATTCATTGGTAAATTTATGAGAACATTATGAACCATTATTAAGGGAACAAAAAATGCCCATAAGAATATATGTTAGGAAATAGATCATAAATAACATATATTAAAACATAGAAATTCATAAGTTAAGGAAATAAATATAATTTATAAGTTATCCCTTTAATGTCATTAGATTGACCTTTATGTGTTTAATAGTTTAAATAATCATCCTTAATTTTAATTTTATTCTATCCAATGGATGAAAATAGGAGTAATCAGGGAAATAATCAATGAGACGAGCAATGTGATGACTGCCCCAATGAGATGCCCAACCTGATGAGAGTGGGAATCGAGAAATTTATAATAATACTATCTCAACTGACTCAGGTTATGAATAGAAACCTGGATCAATAGGATCACCCAAACCCCCATAATAGAGAAGAATCCCCAATCGAGAGCTTCATGTGACAAAGGCCTCCTACTTTTAATGGATCATATGATCCCTTAATCACAAAATAATGGATCGACTCCATTGAGAAGATTCTATCCATACTTTGATGTTATGTTCAAGAGAAGGTTCTACTAAAAATGTTTATCATATGGAGGGAGAAGTTGATCAATTGTAGACATTGATAAAAAATATGAATCCCAAGGAAGAGATTGAAGTGATGGAGTGGAAATAATTTTGGAAAATGCTTTTCAATAAATATTTTCGTCTCACTCTCCAACTTAAAATGGAAGGGGATTACCTCACCCTCAAGTAAAAAAGATGACGAATCTACCAGGGCATATGTGAAAAAATTTACAAGACTTGCATGATACACCTTAGGCTTTTTTATTACCCTTGAATACAAGGTTTATGAATTCTGTGGTGGGATAAAACCTAGTCGATGAAAATACCTGGTGATCCATGACTTTGATAACTATGAGGAAATTATCCGATGTGCCCTCAAATTCAAAATAGATATCATTGAATCCCAAGGGTATCATGAGGATAATAATTGGAAAGTGGAGTTTAATTCTGTTGGTCCGATGGAGAAATATAATGGTTCCAAGAAATTTCAGTATCCTACTTGTCAAAGGTTTGTAAAGAAGCACCTAGTAAATTTCTTAATGGGGATGAAGAAATGATTTAGGTGGGGGAAGGAATGGCACCTTGCTAACAATTTTCAAAAGAAAAAACCCACTAATGAAATGGAGGAAATTAATTCTTTAGTCAACCCTCAATGAATTATTCATTTATTCAACTTCAAGAAACTATGAAACATTACAAACAAATTCACCAAGCCAAGGGTTTTTAGAGACAACTAAAAACCTCCATGGCAGTATGGGAGATATTTTTCCATCACTATCACTGAAGTGGATCCTAACAATGAAGTGGTGATAAGTATACTAATTATTCATTCAATAATAGAGAATGTAATTTTTTATTATGTTTATAAGAATTCCTTCATATCATGTATGTTTAGTAGAACTATCCAAACATCACCACAACGCATGGAAGTAGAGCTGTCGGTGAAAATGGAAAACAGGGAAATTATTACATCCTCAGTATATAACTTCTCCCTTATCAATTTTTATGTGATAAACTTACCTATGAATCTTTTAATACTCCCTTTGGAAGAATTTTATGCAATTCTATGCATGGATTGACTTTCCCTATATAGATCCAACATAAATTTCTGAGAGAAAGAAATCACTCTTCGTATCTTGAATCATCCTCTGATTATGTACAAGTGAAAGGAGGGGGATGAATCTTATTTAGCACCAACATCTCAATAATGGATATTATTCTCCTACAAGAATGTGTATCTAGATCAAATTATTCAGTCTAATAAAATAATAATCCTTCAAGACATGCCTATTATGAGGGAATATGTTGATATGTTTCCTAAGTAATTTCTTGGTCTTCCTCAAATCTGATAGGTTGAATTTTCAATCAAGCTTATACCAGAGCATTAAAATTATCCAAGAATCCATATATAATATAGGTTGTATAATTTGAGGTGTTGAAGAAACAAATATATAAGAATATTGATAAAGGGTTTATATTCCCAAGTACTTCACCATAGGGAGCACCAATCCTCTTCATTAAGAAAAAGGATGGGTTAATGCACCTTTGCATTGATTATCATGATATCAAAAAGATCATGATAAAGAAAAAGTATCCTATACCCCAGATCGATGACTTGTTTGATCAACTACATGGAACAAAATACTTTTCCAAGGTGGATCTCAGGTCAGGATATTATCAAGTAAGGGTTAATAAGGAAGATATCCCCAAGACCATTTTTTATAGAAGGTATGAGCACTATGAGTTCATAGTGATTCCATTCAAACTCACTAATGTTCCAACAATATTTATGGACTTGATGAATAGATTATCTAGATATTACCTCAACAAATTTGTGGTAGTCATTATAGATGATATTATAATATAATCTAAAACAAAGGAGGAGCATGATGGGCATTTGAGCACTATGCTAAAGACCCTACGAAAGGAGAAGCTTTACGCCAAGTACAAAAAATGCAATTTCTAGTTGAAGAAAGTCTCTTTTTTAGGGAATATCAACACAAGAAATGGGATATCTATGTAACCTTAAAATACTGAAGAAATTTAAGGATGGTTGAGGACAAAATATATGATATATATCCATAGTTTTCTTGGGTTAGCTAGGTATTATCGTCGATTTGTGAGAAATTTCTTGTGATTTCCAAACCCTCTTACCAAGCTAACTTAGAAAGGAGTGATGTTTTTCTGGATGTAAGAATGCAGAGAGAGATTCAAGGAGCTGAAAAGAAGGATTATCACTATACCTATTCTCACACTACCCACAAGTGGAGAGATTTTCAGGGTGTACAAGGATGCTTTGAAGAAAGGATTGGGTTGTGTGTTAATGAATAATGACAAAGTCATAGCCTATGCTTCATGTTAGTTGAAAGTTCATAAAGAGAAATATCCAATGCATGACCTAGAGTTGGAAGTAGTGATCTTATATTTGAAAATATGGTGGCATTATATATATGGGTAGAATTGTGAGATATATAATGATCACAAAATCCTAAAATTTACACACACAGAAAGAGCCTAATATTCACCAACAAAGATAGTTAGACCTCATCAAGGATTATGACTTATCAATCCAATACCATCCTGGTAAAGAAAATAAGGTGAAAAATTATCTAAGTAGAAAAGATCTGTTATCTTTATCAATGATGAGAATTGAGAAGCATCCAATCTTCTTAGATCTGAAAAAGATGATCATGGGAATCATTAAGGAAGAAACAAAATAAATCCTTTCTCAAATGATTTCTAAACCATCCTTTATGGATAAAATAAAGTATGATCAAAGAAACGATGTATAAATTTAGAAGAAGGTGGAATCCATGAAAAAGGTGAAATCCTTAGAGATTAAAATTGATAAAGGAATTATGATATTTGGGTTAAGACTATGTGTTTCATCAAATCCTAAGTCAAATAAGGAACTATTGGATGATGCACATAGTTCAACTTTCTCTATTCACCCCGAAAGTACAAAGATGTATCAAGATCTCCATGATCACTATGGTGGGACACTATGATGAAAAAGATTTCTGAATATACATCAAAGTTCTTGGTATGTTAGCAAGTGAATACTAAAAGGCAGAAGTCTAAGGAGATGATTCAACCATTACCCATACCAATGTGTAAATGGGAGAACATCACCATAGATATTTTCCCTGGTCTTTCAAAGGCATCTAGGTGAAACAATGCTATATGGGATGCTGTGGATCATCTTACAAAGACAACTCACATTATCACAATTCAATAGGAATTTTCACTAGATCAACTTATACAAATATACACTAGAGAAGTGGTAATGCTATATAGAGTATCACTATCAATTGTATCCAATTGAGATTTGATATTCACCTCCAAGTTCTAGAAAAGTCTCCAATATTCTCTAAACATTAAGCTGAACTTTAGAATGACCTATCATCCTCAAACTAATAGACAATATGATCTGACTATTTAGACACAGTATGACATGTTGTGAGCATGTTCTATGGGCTTGAAAGGAGGATGGGACCAACATATTCCTTTGGTTGAGTTCTCTTACAAAAACAGTTTCCACTTGAGCATCCAAATGGCTCCCTATGAAGACCTTTATGGGAAGAGGTGTAGAATAACTGTCTTTTGGGATGAATTTGGGGAACAAAAACTTCTAGGTCCTAAAATGGCTAAGGAAATGGTGGAAAAGGTTAAGACCATCCAGTATCACATCAAGGATACCTAGAGTTGATAGAAGATATATGATGATAATCATCAATGATACTTAGAGTTTGATGTTGGATACATGGTATTCCTACACATATCTCCATGGAAGAAAGTAATGATATTTTGGAAGAGGGTAAATCTTAGTCCAAGATTCATTAGACCCTTTGATATCCTTGATCGTATCGGAGTAGTGGCTTGCTTACTAGCACTTCCACCAAACATATCTCAATTATATGATGTATTTCATGTATCCATATTAAGAAAGTACATACTATACCCCTCACATGTACTCAATCCAGCGGTAGTACCATTGGACAATGATCTTTCCTATGAGGACCACCCAATAAAGATCTTAGACCATAGAGAAAAAGTTATATGAAATAAGAAAATGAACCTTGTCAAAATTTTGTGGAGGAACCACATGTTTGAATAAACAACATGGGAACTAGAGGATGAAATTAAGTAGAGTTAAACTTATCTTTTTTAGTGTAGGAATTGAAAATTTTGTGGGTGAAATTCTTAAAGGGGGAAGATTGTAATGACCCGAATTGTTATAAATAAAATTCACCTTTTTTTAAATAAATGTATTATTATGTAATATGGTTATAGACAACACATTAACTTCTTTTATTTTATTATATATAATTGGATTTAAAATACTATTAGGTATCATTACCATTGATACTATAGCTACTGAATAGTGATTACATGATTAGTATAAATATAGTGTTTTAACAAATCCAATTGACACAGACAAAGGAAGTGATGAACTCAAATAGTAGTATAGTACCCTATAAAGTTTATTTATCAGAGATTTTGAGGGAGATGACATTTTTAGTATCTTCACTCGATCAATCCCAAGATGATATCAAATAACTTAAGAATGAACAAAATCATTTATGAGAGTAGTTCAAGCTCATTGAGATCACAACTCAAACCATATTCTCCAAACCATCCCATGAAAGTCCCACTATCACACACCTTACTATTAAGGAATTTTCTTGTGCATTAAATTTATATTTATAAATACCCTATCAATATGAATATATACGTTATTTTTTTATAAAACAATGAATATATTATTGTTACTTGGTATTTTTTTATTTTGATACAATAAAGAACAAATTTTTTTGGTTAATATTCATATTCAATTAATGAAGTTATGAATTAATGGGTTTTTGAAATAAATAATATTTTTATATTATAAAATAATGTTTGATCATATATTTCTTATGAAGTCAAATTTAATTTTTATAAGGGTTCAAAAAATGTTATTGTAAAAAAACCCAAAATTTCATAATAAATGTTGATTTTATTTTAAAAGTGAAAATTCACATATTTAATAAATTATTTAGATAAAATGAATATTATTTTTTGAATTAGAATTATTAATTATCCAATGGTGAATTTTTTATAATTTTCTAAGATAGACGAATTTTCGGGTAAAAATTAAATATCGTATAAATCTACTTTGTGTTTATGACATCATAATGACCCAAAAGTGATGTAATAATTACTATAAATGTGATCCAATTAAAAATCAATGTTTTCCATTTAAAATAATGTGATTTTAAGTTTATTTGATTTATTTTTTAAAATCTTTATGAATCCTCCAAAACTTATAATATATTTTATGGTTTTAAAATCATTTCTTTAAGAGTGTGACTCACCTCCACATAAGAAAGAGGATTATTTTAATAAGTTCTGACCTTGGAATTATAATATAATAAATACCACTCCATTTTTCAGAAACCATGGAAAAAACCATGGGATGGTTTTTTGTTTTGGATATTTTATTATGTAGAGTGCAAAACCTAAATAATAACCCCCCTCATTTCCAATATAAACCCACCCAATCTCCCATTTATCTTCACTAAAACTACTTGGAGCATATAGATACTCTTCCCTCTACTCTCTAGAGTCTTCCAAAGGCACCCCATGCTCTCAATAATCCCCTCCTAAGCTTTTGGAGTCACACACTCAAGAAAGGGATCCTTACCTTCCTCTCCTCCTTTCAATTCAAGCACGTTCATTGAAATTCGTATTCTTAATTTAAATTTAGTATATTTTCATTTATTTATAATAATTCCATTATTATCTAATTGATTTTTTATTAATTATAGACCATTTATCCCCTCTCATTTTGACCCTTACCTAAGCCGTTACTATGCCGAAATTCTGTAAGGGATCTTGCACTCTCCTCTTTTTATAAAATAATTATTTTTATGTTATATATCTTAAATTCCGTTTGATTATTTTGTGATATGTTCTTATATATTCCCTTACTATCCATTTAATGTATAAATTAAGATATCCCCCTTTAAACCTCATTAAAACTCCCATGATTCTTTATGTACACCCATTAACATACTGAAATATAGTTATGATTCTTTTCTTTATTCAAGTTTATTCATTAAATTATGGATTTAATGCCCAATTTCTAATAATGAGATATGTTAATACATGTAACTATTACTTCCCATTTTTTTCTATGTGATGAGAGACCCCCTTCCCTCTTATCAACCCATTTTTATTAATATTTAAGTGACATCATTATGCTACTTAAATTTCAATGAAATTTTTTCCAAGCCAAAACAATTATGTAGTGAATACCATACCCATTTCCTATCAAGTGTGTTCACATTTATCTCATTTAGTTTTAAGTGCGAGAATGTTAAGAATGTTTTCAATAAAGATATTTTTTTTCATGTTTTAAATTATTATTCTATGTACCTAATTCCCAAATATAGTAGACTTATCAAACTTCTGGGTTGTATTAAGTTAATCTTATGTAATAAATCATGTATTAATGTGAAATAAAGAACATGGTTTTTATAAAAAAATTATTTAAAATATAATGCTCAGAATTCTGAGCCATTTTATCCACATTTGAAAGCCATTTGTAAATTCATTTCAAACTTCCCTTAAAACCAACCATTTTAAACATGTTGGAAGCCATTTAAATACACACTATCTTTATCAAAACCAATTTTGAAGTCAAAAAATTATCCCAAAACAAAATTTAAACCAATTCATGACCCAAACCAAATAAAACACAATTTAAACACCACTTTAATTGAAAATAAGTCTTATAAAACTCTTTTAAAATAACTCTTCATCCATGATTTTTTTATAAAATATGGTATTTCAATCACCGTTTTAAATTCTAATTAAAACCTTTATGATAAGTGATAACATCATTTAAAAAACATTATTAACACTTTGAATTTCCAAGGGTCACTTGAAATTCTAAGTAAAACCTCTGAGAATTTACTTTAAAAAATGAACCCTTTTTAAAATCTCAAAATCCACTCATAAAGTCCATTTAATAAATTTAGAAAACACATGGTATGAATTATTTATTAAAACAAATTTAAAAGCAACATCCAAAGTGGAAAAAACCCTTCATTTTCAATGAAAATGATCAAGAAACTCAATTTATTTATAAGAAACCCAATAAACACATGAAATAACATTGTTGGAAAAATAAAATAATAATTTTAAATGAATTTCATCAATATTTATATACCTCAAAATAAATGAAGGATGGTATGAATCTTTGAAAATGAGCTGAACAAGATATAAAGAAGGGATTTCCACCCTAAAAGGAAATAACCCACAAAAATTGGATTAATTCAACATACCTAGGGTTAAACCAAATAAAAATTCAATGGTAGAGAAGAATAAATCATGAGTAATAGAACAATAGAGGTAATAGTAATACCTACCTTGGAGTTTCAAGCCCAAACCATAAAGATCTCACTTGGAATCGCCATGAACAGAGAAGAATTGGAGGATGAGTGACACACCAAAGAGCGGTCTCTATTGGGGGGGGGGGTTAAAAATATGAAGAAGAATGGGAAATAGGATTTTGGGGGTTTTAAAATTATTACTTGTTTTTTTAATTCTAAAAAATTTGAAATTAGGTATGATTCATGGTTAACCCACATAGTTTACAAAATTGTGTAGTACCCATGCATCCTACACTAGACACCCCAAAATCACTCCACATGGTTTCCTATAGGACCCTATAGAATTTAACTATCCATGATCTAACCGTACCAAATGAAACTATCTAAACAATACCCAAAACTCATGGTTGTCACATGATTACTTCTAACTATTTAAAACCTATGAGACACCCAAAAAGTTTCCAATAATTAAAAATTCCATGACAAAAATTAATATAACCTAAAATAACCAAAATAAAATAAATAAATACAAAATTAACTCCATATTTAAATAGTGGGTGTCACACCACTCCTTGTTTGAAAAAAATGTTTTATAATTTTTATCATTCAATGAAAGAATAGAAAAATATATCTTGTAATTTAAATAATTTTCAAGAATAAAATAAGTTGAATTAGAATGAGTTAATATATTCAAGGCCAAATAAACATTTGTACTTGACTTGACATTCCTTACAAAATCTTTAAAACTTTTCATTAGATCTTATGAATTCTTAAAATATTTAATAATTTCTCTTATTCTTTTATTTTCAATCAAATCTACTTTCAATCCTTTTTGAAAAACCAAGTTCAAGATATGTGCATAACATATAATATAGATACCTTCACCATCACAAGACAAGTATTCATGTAAGAATTTTTTTTACATTAGACTGTATAGTATAATTGGAAGAAGCATTTTACAATGTCAAATAAATGGGTTTCTTCTCAATTCCCCAATCATTCAAAATATGCATTTCTTTCCTATCTATCTCAATACATGAAAGTTGGGATGGAATATTAAAAAGATAGATAATCTTACTATTTGAATCCTATTTCAAATCAATATAATGAGTATCCAAAAAAAATATCCTCCATTATAACAAGCAGTCCACAAGTCACATGTAGAACATATTATTCCATAAATGTTTGTCAATTATTCTTTCAACTTTTTCATATTTTCCAAAAAAAAAATCCAAACATCAACTGTTGTTATATGATAAGAAATAAATTTCACCTCATGATTTAAATATTTCTAAAAAAATTCCCACCATATCATATTCCATATAGGAAAAAGGAATGTCTATTTTATGATTGATAGGGAAACTAAATCTCAAAAAACATTTTGATTCATATTTTGAATTTTCAACTTTACATGATGATTAATTATCATTTTATAATTTTTTTTGATGCATGACTCATAATAAAATTTTGATATATAGAGATTTAGTGAAGAGGTTTTATGATTCTTTCCACCCACTACATAATTTTCTCCACATCTTTTACATTGAGCATGTGGTTTCCCATCACTCCCAAAACCTTGATTGTAAAAACAAATCCATATATTTAAAACATTTTCCCTTATTTTCTAGTCCATATTTAACTTGTTCTAGTATCTATTTGGAGTCTAGCTTTTGAATCGTGTGTTCTTTTAATACATTTTTGTTTAAATCTTGAAAGTGAATGAGTAGAGACAAAAGTTACATTGCCTTCAACGTTTTTTTAATGAACCTCTAAATTTTCCTCAGTATCAACATAATAGATTGAAATATTTTCAATCCTTCAAATCAATTATTACTTATGTTTGAAAAATTAAAAATTAATTAAAATACTGAATTTAAATAAAATTTACTTCACTTCCAACCACACGCTTTTTAATAAATTTAAATTGTGTTATAATATTTAGAAAAACATATTGTAATTTCAATTTGATTAAAAAGTTTGACTATTTACATGTGTTTATTGTGTTGAATTAATATAAAACAAGTAAATTAAAGTAATTGATAGAATAAATATAACATACAATAATAATTTCATTGATTAATCATATATCAATCAAAGAAAACCACTCTATCCAAGTATATTTAGAGAAGCAACTAAAATAAATCTAAAAAGTACTCCAAATAGACCAGTGAATGAAATAAATCTAAATTGACTCTAAATAATCAAACATGTCAAATAAAAAAAAGAGTTTATACCAAATAATATATAAATCAAAGTGTTTAAATAATTTTAAAAAATCATATTCAAACAGATCAAATAACATATAAAATAATATAAATCAAATAATATCAAAATAAATAAATACAGTTGGAACCCTTGTTTAAACTATCAAAAAATCATTATTATTAAGTTTTTAATGGTTTTAATGTTTTATGATAGCATTTTATTCAATAAAGAATAATTTTAAGAAATCTAGCTATGTGTCAAAAAGAGTCACTACCAAGGATAAGTCACTATTATGAATAACTCACCATCACGAATGAGTCACTAAAAGGAATGAGTCACCATGAGGAATGAATCATTGATAAAAAATACCTCTCACTAAGAAAGACTCACCAACATAAAAGATTTATCACTGAGTATGATTCACTGTTGAATATGAACTACCATCAAACTTGAGTCACTGTTGAAGATGACCTACCGTCAGAGTTGAGTCACTGTTAGAAATGAGTCGCCGTAAAATTTTACCTACCACCAGATGATCTAACACTGAGAATGAGTCACTATTGAACACGAGTCACCACTATATGACCTACTTTCAGAAGACCTACCATTAGACGAACTCACTGTTGGACTATCTCACCACCAGACATAAGTTGTCATCAGTTTGTTCCAGCATCACTATTCTAAGAAATTTCAATTAAGTGCTCTCAATGATAATATTAATGAAATTAATGAGAAGAGTTATTTTATAATTATATTATTAACTATTACAGGTTAATATTAAAGTCTATTTTAGAGCTCAGTACAAAGATGCAAAAGACCATGATGATTATTCTTCAAATGGACTCTCCATCTTGAAGAGCATTATATTCAAAGAAGTCTCCCTCATATGTATGGGATATGATAGTAGAACCTGAAAAAATATGATCTAGTGTCTTTCCTACTAAATACCCCCATAAAAACTAGTTTACATGTATCATACTTACCTACATTTTGACTATGGAAGTGTGGAGTACATCTAACATCCATATCCCTTCTTATAATTAGAAAAAATAGAGCTTTGTGATGCTCTGTTGTACTTATATTTTTAGAGAAATGACCCTAGGTCCTATTCAAGACAAATTTGTGGAGACTAAAGCATTTGGATCACATCATATCAAGAAAAACTATCTTTTCCTTATCCTATAGATTTATCTTTTTATTTTTTTCATTCAATTTTTGAGAAGTGTGATGTTTATCTTGTTTATTAGCACACAATGTATCCTTTTCTATAACTAGAGAATACATGATATTCTCTTAAATATATTTTCATTTGTATTCCCATGGTGTTTTTGTAAGAGGTACTTCTATGGATTGAGTTATTTTTCTTCCCATGATTATTATATAGGAGGTACCTACATTACTGGATAGATTATTAGCTGTCATTTGTATACCCAATCAAGGTTATGGATCAAATTATATTTACATAATATTCTTTGTAGTGGGTGATTTCCAAGTTGAGGGAATTGGGTATTGTCTTGAGACTAAACCCCCTTTTTTAATTTTGTTGTGTGTTTTTGTTTTGTTACATTATTTTCAAATATTTAAACTGTATTTGTTTTTATGCTACAAATAAGACTGATACTATGATAGTTAATATTTATTAGTGTTTATATAAATATTTGATTAAGTAAATTGATTTCAAAAGTTAAAGTAATTTTCAATATTTTAACTGAGCACTAATCAAGATTTGAGAATTATTTTAAAAGATCAAAATTATATTAAACTACTCTTTTGATTAATTGGGAAAATTAATTTTAATTGGGTGATTTTATTTAATTTTTTTAATAGAAATTTTTATTGAGAACTTAATTCACCCATACTGATTTACTCACTCAGACCAACATTTGGTATCAGAGGTTTTCAAAACCGTTTCAACTGTGATTTTAGTTGTGTTTTAAGGATCCTAAATTCCTGTTAATTCAAAATTTAGCTCTTTAAATGGATAATAGAAAATAAGGTTTCACTTCCACTAGATCTATTTTCTTTAATGGAACTAACTATGTTCAATGAAAAATCAATATGGAAATGAACATTGAAAGCATGTGTTTTGAAATATGGTATGCTATTGAGGATCAATATGAATTACCTAAGACTGATAGATCTACATGGGATTATTCTACTAAAACTGCTTATAACAATAACTATAAATCCATGAATGTATTATATTTTACTTTAGTATATGAATAAAACAATAGAATATATTCTTGTAAAACTATATATGAAATTTGGGACACTTTAGTTGTTTCTCATGAAGGAACAATTACTATTAAAGAAATGCAGTAAAATAATTATACAATTAAATATGATACATTTAATATGAAACTTGATGAGATTATTTATAAAATGTATCTCAGGTTTAATGAGATAGTAAATATAATGAATTTCTTTGGAAATCTAGCTTTATAAAATACCAAATCATGTGACTATGGAGGTGTCTTCTAGAAAGATGGAGAGGAACCTTTGTCTCAATTAGATAATCTTATAATATTAGTAATCTACCAGTCAAGAAGTTGATTAGAAATTTAATGATGTATGAGGAAGTACTTAAAGTGAACTGATAAGAGTATGATTAAAATAATATAATTCCTTATATTTCAAGTCTATTACTTTAAAACAAAAATAAAAATTTCAAGTTGAAAGCTCAAGTGATGATGAATCCCTAGCTGATAACAATGAAGTGATGGAACATCTGGCTAGAAGGATTAAAAGGTTTTATAATAAGAATATTTTTTTTGAAAACCAATCTATAATGAAAAATATATTAATATAGTAAATTTGAATAAATATTGGAAGAGGGATGATGCTAAAAATGAGATCATCTACTATGAACATAAGAGAAAGGGACATGTAAAATCTAACTATCTAAGGATGAAGTATAAAAAGGAGTTTGATGAAAAGGGTAGAAAATACAAGAAATAAATGAAAGAAACCTAGAGTGTTTATAAAGACATCTCCAATGACTCAGACTTGACTAATGAAGAAAAAAATGACAAAAAAATATTCATGCCATTAAAAACACATCTGAGGTATCTCATGAACTTACTAATTATACTATAAAAATTTATAATCTTTATGAAGAAGAAAATAATTATGAAAATATGAAAAATTAAGAGATTCATGAATATTGTAACATGCCGGAGGATACTTTCAATGAGATTAAAGATAAGTTTAAAATTTTGAAAAGACAGCATGATTTTACTACTAATATTAAATTTGATCTTGATGTATAAAAAGATAAGAATGATAAACTATTGAAGGAAAACACTGAATTAAAATTTTCAAATGAGAAAATTAAAAAGGAATTAGAAATATTTAATAATGGAAGGAATACTCCCCTTAAATACTAGTAAAATAGATTGTGCCTAAGTACATAACTATCCTAGGTTATTAACAAAGACAATGAATAATTATCAAGAGAACTTTTATTCCTAAATCTAGTTTTGGAAATTCTATTGCTTTTTATTATTCAAGTGGACCTAAGAGTGTTTTTATTTCAAAAAGATTACTATCTTCTTATATGAAAACTATTAAGAAAATATTTGTTCCTAAAGACTTAATTACTGACAAATCTAGACCCAAGAAGATTTGGGGTACCAAAATAATTTTTGGTATAAAACTTGTTTTCTAGTGAACTTTATGGAAGAGATATAATAAAAGTCTATAGTATCTAGACAATAGCTGTTCATGATATGTGAATGGAGATTACTCAAGATTCAAAAATTTGATAAATATTGATAGTGGACAAGTCACCTTTGGTGATAATGATAAAGGGAAAATAATTAGCCTTGGAAAAATCGGTAACTCTAACTCAGTTTTAATTTCTGAAGTATTATTTATTAATAGTTTAAAGTAAAATCTATATAGCATCTCATAGATATGTGATGATTCTATTAATGTGAAATTTTAAAACAATTCTTGCAATGTTTTTGATTCTAAAAAATATTTATTATTTACTGGATTAAGAAATGAAAATGTTTATGATGCTAAATTAGATTCTTTGTTGTCTCAAAATGTTTCTTTTCTAAGTGTATTTATTAAGGAATATTGAATTTGGCATAGGATACTAGGACATTTTAATATTTACTCACTTAGAAAGCTAACTAGGAAAGGATTGGTTAAATATATTCCTAAACTTGAATTCCCAAATGATAAATTCTTTAACCCATGTCAAAAGGGGAAATAACATAAAATATATTTCAAATTAAAGAAATAAGTTTTAACTTCTCAACCTTGAGATTTGGTTCACATGGATTTATTTAGACCATCTAGATTTTCTAGTTTAAATGGGAATCACTAGGTCTATGTCCTTGTAGATGACTTCTCTAGGTATACTTGGGTATTCTTTTTAGCTTACAAAAGTGAATTCTTCTCTTAATTTAACTAGTATGATAAATATATATAAAATCTTAGTGGACTTAGGATTAAGGCCTTAAGTAGAAATAATTTCTATGAGTTTAAAAATCTTGCCTTTGAATCCTTTTTCTCACAAAATGAATATACTCATGACTTTTCTACTCCTAATACCCTCTAGTAGAATGGTGTTATAGAAAGAAGAAATATGATACCTAAAAAGATTTCTAGGGAAATTCTTAATGGATATGATCTTAATTTTTACTTTTGGGAAGAGGATGTGAATACAACCTGATATATAATTAATAGAGTCTTAATTACACCTCTCTTAAAGAAAAAACCATATGGATTATGGAATAATAGAAATCCTAAGGTTAATTACTATAGAGTTTTCAGTTTAAAAGTCTTTTTTCTTAACAATAAGAATAATCTGGGAAAATTTTCTTCCAAGAGTGATGATGGAATTTTCTTTATCTATTCAACATATAGTAAATCTTATAGAGTGTTTAACAAAAGAACCAAGAATGTGAAAGAGTATGTTCATATCAGGTTTTATGAAATAGATCCACATAATCCTAAAACCACATTAGAAAATATTGAGGATGATTTTTCTACTCTAGAAATTAATTCCAGACCTACTAACACTTTTTTGAAACATGTAGGAAAATCATCCAGTTCCAAGGAACTTACTGAACTTGAACTTGATACTATAGATGACTATGAGTTAACCAACCCTTTTTTCAAAAATCTATTGGGACTCATAGATATCATCCTATAACTGATTTAGTTGGAGACCTAGATAGAGATACACATTATAGGGATTCTCTTAGGAATTAGGTTGAACATCAAGCATTCTTGTCATAACATGAACCTAATAACACCACTAATGCAATTAATGATGAATTCTGGGTAATGGATGTGCAAGAAGAATTTAACCAATTTGAAAGAAATAATGTTTGGGAACTTGTAGTTTGATGTAAATAAACCTTGACTACTAGCACTAAATGGGTATTTAGAAACAAGGTTGATGAATCTGGACCTATAGTAAGAAATAAGGATAGGTTGGTTTCAAAAAGGTATAGTCAGGAAGAGGGTATTTACTATGAGGAGACATTTTCACCTGTATCTAGTGATTACACAATTAAAATACCAATTTCCTATGTAGTAGATTTGGACTTCAAACTATATCAAATAGATTTCAAAAGTTCATTCTTAAATGGTTATATAGTTGGGGAAGTTTTTGTTTAACAACCCCTTGATTTTAAAAATACACATTATCTAAATCATGTCTTTAAAATAACAAAATCCTTATATGGTCTAAAACTAGATCTTAGAGCTTCTTATGATAATCTCAGATCTTTTCTTATTTCTAAAGGCATTTAAAAAGGTATAGATGATCCTACTATTTTGATAAAAAGAATTTAAAAAGATGTTTTAGTTGTTCAAATCTATGTAGATGATATTATCTTTGGATATTCTAAAAATTCTTTATGTACTGGTTTTTCAAAAATGATGGAAAATGAATTTGAAATGAGTTTAATGGGATAAATTTAAATTTTTTCTTAGTTTTATGATTTTTCAAAATAAATAGAGAATTATTTTAAATCAAAGTACACCAAAGATCTTAAAAAACATTTTGGTTTGGAAAGTACTAAGAGTAGTGACACTCCCATGAGTAACAACTATTAGTTAGATCTTGATGAAGCTAGGAAACCAGTGGATCAAACTAGTTATAGAGGTTTGATTAGAAGTATTATCTAATTAACTGGTAGGCATCCTTATATTATGTTTAGTGTTTTTATGTGTTCCCATTTTTAAGTAAACACAAAAGATTTGAATTTATTTTATGTTAAAATAATTTTTAAATACCTAAAATATAAAACTAATTTTGTATTTTTCTATCCTAAAGGACAAGATTTTGAGTTAGTGAGTTTATTAAATGCTTATTTTGGTGGTTGCAAGTTAGTTAGAAAAAGAACCTCTAGAACATGTCATGTTTTAAGAAAGTATCTAGTATCTTAGTGTAGTAAGAAAAAAAATTCTATTGAACTATCTACTGCTAAAGTTGAATACATAGTGGTAGGTAGTTATTGTGATCAATTTTTTGTAAATGAAACATGCTTTTCTAAATTATGGATATCAATTTAGACATGTCCCTATAAATTGTGAAAACACAAGTGTAATAAAAATTTCCAAGAATAAAGTGTCTCACTATAGAATAAATTACATTGAGGTAATACCTCAATTTTTTAGGGATCATTTTTGAAAGGCTGATATAACTCTTGAATTCATAGGAACTGAACATTAGTTTGAAAATATTTTCACTAATCCATTGGATTATAAAAGATTAAACTAAATTAAACAAGAATTAGGAATGATAAATTTTTGTTATTATTGGTTGAAAATTACCCACCACTAGAAATTACCCACCATTGGGAATTACCCACCATTGGAAATTACCCACCGTTTGATAACCTAGTGTTGAAAATGACCCACTGTTGGAATTAAGCCACCGTTACTATTTTTTTAGTTTTGGGTTATTTATTTATTTATTTTTGATTTAGATGTTTTATTTCAAATTTTTTATTTCCAAATACCTAAATGATATAAATTAGGGACTTTATCTAATCTTGGCACACTCTCTCCCTCACGCCTTTTACCCTTCAAATTTCTCTGTGAAATTTTCTATACCAAACTTTGGCCTTCCTTCATCCTCGCTTGAACCTTCACTCCATTGAAATGGTTTGAGATAAGATTTATGCTAACTCATCTCTTAAGGAGTTGAAACCTTTTAAGAAGTCTAAAGGATATTCAATCCATCTGGTAGTTGAGCCGTGGAACCCACAACTCGTGAATCACATAGTAGTTCCTAAGAAATAAGTTAATGTTGAGTGGTTTTTGTCCATAAAATCATTGGTTATTAAAGAGATCCAGGACTAGGGATGGATAGACTAGTTATCAAGTAATGATATTCCATTTTATCCTAGGTTGGATCATGAATTTTATCAGAATGTTAAGTTTAGTTTTGGGGAAAATAAATATTGGATTAGAAGCGTAATATATGGATAAAAGGTAGTATTTTCTTCGAGACAATGAGATAGTTGTATTAAAGAAGCTCATAAAGGAGTCTATAATAACTATCATGGATAGATTCCAAGAGTTAGTGATTATTTTTTGTATTATAATGCCTTGGTAGAGATGACATGAGATGAAACTTTAAGAACACCTGCTACAATCGAGTTAGATGGTGAGTGCCATTTTTTGTTCAAGTTTAAATAGAACTTGTTATAAACTCAAAAATGATACTTTAACATGATGAGATACCAAGATGTATATATTCTATAAATCATGAAAATTGGATGAAGAATAAACCTATGCAGATATTTGATGGTTTATATAATATAAATTTTCAAGAAACATTCTAGGTCAAAATCCCTTATTTTTAAAATGTTTATTTCATACACGCTTGAGGATAGAGGTTTGGTTAATGAGGATGAATAATCATAGGTGAAGCATGTTGGATTTTGTCTTACCAATGTCATCTACAAAATAATGAAGGTTAGTTAGAACCTATGGTTAATGAAATGTATTGATGATGTTGATAAAATTTATAAGAATTTTAATCCTAAGCATCACCCTTCCTGACCAAAGAACATTGTTGATCCTGAATTGGATCTAGATGAGGTTGTTGTGTACTCAGATGAATAACAAGAAGAAGCTGATGAGGTGGTTTCATATGGTGATGAGGGGGAGTCATTCTATAAGTAGGGTAGTGACCCTAACATACCAAAGAGCCCAGTGGTCTCTTTTGGCCAAGATAGTCCTCCCAGATCACTTCCTTATAGAGGGATCCTTCTAAGTGTAGGTGATGATGAGAAGAAAATAGAAGAATCATGATAAGAATAGTATAAGAGTTCTTCTAAATATTTTTACGATGTTTTAGCTTTATCTGATGATGAGAACGGTCATGAAAATGTAAATAAAGAAATTAATGATAATAAAGAAGAAAATTAAAGTGATGAGAGTGATGAAAATGGTATGAATATAGGAGATAATGATGTATATGGAAGAGAAGATGGTTCTGATCATGATGGTCTTGATGATCATGAGATGACTCAGACACTTCTTCATTATCTAGTTATATCTGCTGCTACTAGGTCTAGGGAGAGATTAAGTTTTGTTTAAGATATTGATGAATATTTTAGATTTGAGTTGATCTAATAAATTGAGGGGTAGGAATCCCCTAGATTTGTTATATAAAAATTTGATCCTAAAAATGTAGATTGTGATGATGTGTCTTCTTCTAGGATGGATGAATCAGTTTTTAATGAATTTGAAATATTCCCAAGGTATGCTAAACTGGGTTTGGACTACTTTGACTCTAATGATGAGATATGTGCTTCCCCATCTCAAATGGATATAGATACTAAGGGATCCATGGTAGAAAATATTGTTGATACATGAGAGATTTATATATTTTTTTAGATATTATTTCTAGATTTGAGCTAGCAGAGGATGTTGTGCTACCTATTGAGTGAACTACTACACCCATGCCTGTTGTTGTTGCTATTTATCCTTCAGTGCTTGCAGATGCTGTTTCCAGAGTGGATATGTATTATTTTAGAGAGAGGCTTGTTTATGATTTTTGAAGAATTTTGAGGAGTCAGTCACTTTTAGTCACCCATATTAGTGATCATGATTATAGACATCTATTTGAGTTGGTTGTGTGCTACATTCAACCTAAGATGATTCATCATATTCAAGAGCTTGAGATAGAGAACACGTGGTTAGCCAATGAGTTGGACACCTTGAGTTCTATAGTAGAGGAGATGAGGAAATATTCTTATGTCACTCTGTCATTTTTTTGAGAGGTTATAGGAAATTACTTTTGTGGCCTCTACTTCTAGTTATCCACCTCCCACTACCTTATTGGATAGAGAGTTTATTTAGTCAGTGGTTAGGGAGGAAATTCATGTTGATTCAGGAGATGTTCCAGTTACTTCATAGGATATTCTGAGTTATATCAAACATAATAGTGATCATTTTTATAAGATGGTAAGAGAATTCCTAAATAAAATAAGATATGATCGAGAAAAAATTACCAAAGGTATAAAATATTATCTTTTGTGGATTTACATTAAGCATGAGTTGAACTCCCATTTAAAGTTTCTAGTTGAGAACCTCTGAATGGCACTAGTTACCCATGCTTTTAAGGAGTATATCAATCATTTGAAGGTAATGAAACCCATGCTTATGTTTTTTATGGAGGAAAATAAATACTTTTCCAGTTCCATGGATCTTAGAGAAAACATCATTATGAACTTCATCAATCTTATGAATCCCTTCTAGAATGTTTCTGATACTACAGTTATATCTCATGAGGTGATTATAGTGACTTCTCATATTTCTTCTCCACCACTACCCTATAGTATTTTAGAATTTCTATTGTCTATAATCCCAATTCACCTTTGTCAAATCTATTCCAGCCTCTCAGTTTTTCACCAATGGAAGCTATTCAACATCTTCTGCCAATGATCATCCAAGATCTACCCACTTTTACTTTTTTCCCTACAACCACTACCTCAGCCTCAAATTATACCTCTGCTCCTCCTATCCCTGACAAGGGAAAAAACTTGCTGATCTAGGCCCCGAAGCTAAAATTGTTTAAGATTAGTATTTTGTATTTGATAGGTACTTCTTTGTATTTTATTTTATCTTCCTTTTAGATGCAATAAAATCTCTTTTTTACTTAATGGAATGTATCTTATTACTCATATTTTATTTCTTTTCTGATTACCATTACTTCTCTCCACTTTTTGATAATTCCAAAAGTGGTAGAATAAATATGGAATTTATTTAATAAAACTAATTATGATACTTTTCATTTACCTTGTTGTTCTTATTTATTACCACATCTATGATACCTTATATATTTATTTTTCTTCTATTTTAATGTTTTCAAATTTATGATATCTTTTGATACCTACATCATTTTATCTTCTATTTTAACTTTAATGTTTATGGTCAAACTCTCACATAATCTTGTTAAATTGTTAAGAAGACATCTTTAATTTTTTGAAATACATATTTTTTATGCCAAAGTTCATTTTATACATGGTTTCTATAATTCCATGATTTGTGATCATAATAAAGGATAAGATTGTTAGAAAACTTGTTTTAATGATAAAAAAATCATGATTAGTATGTTTTAATGGTTTTACTATTTTATGATATCATTTTATTATGTAAACCATAATTTGATGAAATATAGATAAGTGTTGAAAAGAGTTTCTTCCAGAGATAATTCACCACCAGGAATGACTCATTGTTAGGAATGAGTCACCATCAGGAATGAATCACTACTAAAAATTTCCTACTGTTGATAATGAATCATCACAAAAAAGATTCATCACTGAGTATGAGTCACAGTTGAAGATGATCTACCATCAGAATTGAGTCACCATTGAATATGACCGAACATTAGAGTTGATTCACCACTAGAAACAAGACATTTCTAGACTTAACCTACCACTATATGACCTACTTCTGAACATGAGTCAATTTGGAACATGAGTCACCACCAGATGGCCTACTGCGAGATGACCTGCCATCAACCTGACTCACCGTTGGACTATATCACTACTAGACATAAGTCACTATTAGTTTTTTCCACCATCACTATTTTGAGTCATTTGAATTAAATTCTCTCAATGGCTATATTATTGCAATTAATACAAAGAGTTAATTTATAATTATATTCTTAACTATTCCTAGTAAACATTCAAGTATATATCAGTGATCAATACGAGGATGCAGAAGATTGTGATTATTGTTCTTTAAAAATTATCTCCATCCTATATTTGTTGATATTCAAACTAGTCTCCCTAATGTATGCGGGTTGTGCTTTCAGAATGTGAAAACATATGATCAAGTGTGATTCCTACTAAATACTCCCACAAAAAGTAGCTTACTCACAACATAATTACCTATATTTCGACTATAGAATAGTGGATTACAAAAAACATCCAGATCCCTTCATACAGTCAGAAAAAATAGATCTTTGTGACACTTTATTTTACTGCTATTTTCAAAGAGATGGATCAAGATCCTCTCCAAGACACATTCAAGGAGACTCAAGAATCTAGAGCACATCATAACAAGAAACACTATATTTTCCTTATCCTATATCTTTCTCTTTTAGTTTTTTTAATTTAATTTTGAGAAGTGTGTTGTTTTTCTTGTTTATCCACACACACTATCTCTTATGCTATAACTGGAGAATAAAATATATTCTCTTCACTCTCTTTTCATTTTTATTCCAATGGTGTTTATGAAATAGGTCCTTATGTTTAATGAGTTATTTTTATTCCCATGATTATTTTGGAATAGGTCCCTTAGTATATTGTATAACTTGTTAGCTATTATCTATATACCTGATTTAGGTTGCGGACCAGATTATATTTACACAATCTACATAGTAGTGGGTGATTTCCAAGTCGAGGTGATTAGGTATTAGCTTGAGACTGAACCCCTTGTTTAAATTTCATTGGGTGTTTTTATTTTGTTTCATTATTTTCAAATATTTAAAATATTTTTTTAATGTACAAAAAAAACTAGTACTTTGATATTTAATCTTAACTAGTGTATATATAAGTATTTAATTGAGTAAATTTATTTCAAAAGTTAAATTGATTTTCATTTTAGTTTAACTGATAACTATTCAATATTTGAGGAATCTTTTAAAATATCAAAATAATATTAAACTCATATTTTGATTAACTGAAAAAATTTATTTTAATTTTGGGATTTTATTTAAACTAGTTTTTAACATAAATTTTTACTAGGAAATCAATTAACCCCTCTTGAGTTACTCACCCCAACCAAAAAATTCTAAAAAAATATCTCACTAACAACTTGAACTTAGGAATTATATATATTAAAATATTGAATCACGCAACAACCAATTTTAGATTGAAGAAGATGGAAAATGAAATGATTTAGGGTTTGAATATAAAATTAAAAAAGGGGGAAGAAAGACTATATACTTAAAATTGATGAGATGAAGAATGGGGATCAAACAATAGTTTGGGATGTTCAATATAGTAAGCCAACTAAACTGTGATGATGGAGAGGAATGATGTGAAGAATCTGGAACTTGTACTGAAAATCCATATTGAAAAAAGGATAATGAGTATACATGTGAGGTGTAATGTGGACATGATGGTGATGAAAATAGAAAGGAAATGAAATGGAAAAAATTCCCTACATGAAACAAGTAAATTTAGTAGATATGTGATAATACGGAGTGGTGAACACATCCAAGTTTTCTGAGTAGGTCTATTTGGTGACTAATAATAGTGGCATGGAAAGTATTTTTATAACAAACCTCCTATTTATTTCACACTTAATCATAATTTATTATATAAACTCATCTATTGATAAAACATAGAAGACCGAGATGAATGGTATCTTTGGGGCTCAGGAACATTACATAACAACATAGAATATAAAACACAACATCTTTATTGAAAACTTCTTTTACACGACCACACACATCCCTTCATACTTAGCATTGCATGGGATAACCTGAGGACATGCATAAAAAAGGGAGAGCTATAATGCCTAGTAAGGGATTAAAAAAGTAATAACATGAATAATACAATACATGTTAGGCAATAATAATATCAATGGAGCATAATAGAAACATGAGCATAAAGGCATGATATAGCATGATTATAATAACATGGAAATGTGACGACTACATTTAACATGATATTACTATTAGACAAGGATCATTGCACATGGAGAATGAGTAAAACCTCATTTCACCTGAATTATAATGAGTAAAACCTCATTACACTTGACATATCATTATACTAATCTTTACCCAATGCATTGGAGATCTATCAAGGCATTCCCTTCTTAATCATTTCATTTCATGCATAAGTGTGCCACATGGATCATAAAACATGGAATCATTAAACATAATAATTTATTCCAAGATAAAGGAATGTGTAATAAATACATGAAAATCTATAATAAATACGTAAATGTGACTAAATGTGAATACTATTGATAGATTAATGGGCATGGTATTTACAACACAATGACTTTGGATTGTAAAATTGCGGTGCAATTTCAGCAGCATAACGACGTGAAATAATAATTTATAAAAATGGTTGATGAGAGAAAAAGGGGTATCTGATCATATGTATATGAAATGGACAGTAAGTGGGGAATATATATACATTCCCCAACAAATGTAATGAAATTTTGATGCATAATATAAAAGAATTACTTGAATGTAAATTAGATGAGAGAAATTCCTTATGGAATTTTGGCATGGTAACAAGTGTACATGGGAAGAATTAATGAGAGATAAAGAGGTCTATAATCATTAAAAAATAAATAGGGAAGTATGGGAGAGGTGAGAAATTATACCCCAATATTTTTAATTGAAAAAAAAGGTATAACAACATAATGAAATTTGGACAAAAATGACAAAGGAAGAAATCACTTACTTGGAAGTGTGATCCCAAAGGCTTGGGAGAGGCTTGAGAGATGATTCTTTGGAGAATGGGTAGCCTTGGGATGATTATAGAGAGGGTATGAAATATTTTTGTAGATATCCAAAGTATTTTAGTGAAGAGGAAGTTGGAGCTTGGGTGAGTTTATATAGGAAAAGAGAGGGAATTCTTTATTATTTAGGTTTTAGACACCACACATTAAACTAATCAAATCAAAAAACAAAACCATGGTTTTTGCCCATAGTTTTTTTTTCAAAGGAGAGTTGAAAACATTATTTTATAATTCCAATTGCCTAACTTCTTAAAATATTGAGTTTTCTTATGTGGAGGTGAGTCACACTCTCAAGGAAATCGATTTAAAAAGTTATAATGTTTTATAATTCTTGGAGGGTCCACTAAAGCTTTGTAAAATAAACCAAAAAAAACCTAAAATCACATTATTTTAATTTTAAAAAATATATTGTCCAAACATACCATTTATAGTATTTTATTACATCACTATTGGGTCATTATGTTGTCATAAAACACTTTATATATTTAAACGGTATTTATTTTTTACCCAAAAATTCGACTGTCTTAGAAAATTATGAAAAATTTACTATTAGTTAATTTCAAGATACTGATTTCAAAAAGAATATTCATTTTATCTAAATAATTTTATAAATATGTGAATTTTTTACTTTTAAAATAAAAACTGACATTTATCGAAAATTCATGGGTTTTGACAAAAATGACTTTCAAACCTAAATAAAAATTACAATTGTATTCTTAAAAATTTTATGATCATTTATATTTAATAAAAATTAATTTATTAATAATATTTTATTAAAAAATTATTTAATTCAAAAATCCATTAATTCATCAAAATAGATTTTTTAATTGAATATTAATTAAAAATACTATAAGTTATTTAAAAAAACATTTACAAGGTAACAATAATAAAATGAATGTATATTATTTATTATATACAAAAATAATGCACATAATTATAGTGCTAAGGTCTTGTTACGTAAACCCTTATAGCACCCACATATGAACTAAGGGTAAGGTGTGCGATGGTGATAGACTCTTGGGGTGGCTCGGATAACATCGCTCGGATGGTAATCTCTATCAAATTACACTTCTCCTATAGGAGGTTCTGTTTGAGATTAACGTATTGAAGCTCATCTTGGGCTTTGTAAAGAGAGAATCCCAATGATGCCACCTCCTATCCAAGATCTGATAAATGGGATTCGTATAGAGAAATTATACTAGATGAGGTCATCACTTCCTTTTTCTGAGTAAATTGGATTTGTTAAAGACCTATATTTATACTAATCACGTGATCACTGTTCAACGACTATATTAGAAATAGTAAAAATTCTTAACGATATTTTGAAATAAAAAATCATAAAACCAAAGAAGTTCTTATTTTATATAACCATTTTACATAATAATACATTTAATTAGATCAATAAGAATTTTCATTGATAAAAGTTTGTGTCATTACAATCTTCCCCCCTTAGGAAATTTCTCCCTCAACATTTCCTTTTCCCACAGTAAAACAGATGTGGTTAACTCTGCTTCACCACTTCCTCTGATTCCCACATTACCTCTCCAATGGTACCACCTCTGGATTGAGTACATGCGATGTATCAAGTATGTACTTCCTCAAGAGTGATATATAGAATACATCATGTACTTGAGATAGGTTCGGTGGGAGTGCTAGTCGATAGGCCACTACTCCAATGAAATCAAGGATCTCAAAAGGACTAATGTACCTTGGACTAAGATTTATCTTCTTCCCAAATATCATAACCCTCTTCCACGGTGACATGAAGAGGAATACCATGTCTCCAACATCAAACTCTAGGTCTTGTCGACCATTATCATCATAAAATTTTTGTTAACTCTGAGTAGCTTTAATGTGATGCTGGATGGTCTTAACCTTCTCAACTATTCCTTCAACCATTTTTGTACCTAGTAGTTTTCACTCCTCAAATTCATCCCAACATGCCGGTTTTCTGCACCTCTTCCCATAAAGGGTTTCATAAGGATCCATTTGGATTCTTGAATGGAAAATGTTATTGTAAGATAACTCAACAAGAGAAAGATGTTGATACCATCCTCCTTTGAAGTCCATTGAGTATGCTCTCAACATGTCCTCAAGTGTTTGGATAGTCTGATAAGATTGGAAATCAGTTTAGGGATGATAATCTGTATTGAAGTTCAGCTCAGTCTTCAGGGCATGTTGAATACTCTTCCAAAACATAGAGGTGAATCTTGGATCTCGATTAGATATAATCGATAGTGGTATTCCATGAATCCTTACTACTTCTCTGATATATATTCATTCTAGTTGATCCAGTGAGAAATACTTTCAAACTGCAATGAAGTGTATAGTCTTTGTAAGATGTTCTACAACAACCCAAATAGCATTGTTTCCTTTGGATGTCTTCAGAAGTCTGGTGAAAAAGTCTATGGTGACGTTCTCCCATTTCAATACTGGTATGGGTAATGGTTGCATAATCCCCTTATACTTATGCCTCCCAGCATTCACTTTCTGACATACCAAGCACTTTGATGTATACTCAACGATCTCTTTCTTCATGTTATCCCACCAATAAAAATCTCTAAGATATCGATACATCTTTTTGTTTCCTAGGTGAATGGAGAAATTCAAAATTTGTTCATCATCCAAGAGTTCTTTCTTTAACTTTGGACTTGATGGAACATATAGTCTTTTTGAAAATCTCACAATTCCTTCTTCATTAACATTGAAACCCTAGGATTTCCCTTTTCCGATAGTTTCTACTTTCTTCTGAATTCCCACATCATCCTTTTGAGCATCCTTTAACCTTTCCCAATGATACGATTGGGAAATAATTTGTGAAAGGATTGAATATGTTTAATTGTTTATGATTCCCATGTCTATATTCATCAAATCTAAGAATATTGGATCCTTTTTAATTCTCATCAATGATAGAATTGCTGGTTCCTTTCTACTTAGAGCATCCGCCACCTTGTTCACTCTCCTAGGGTGTTAATGGATTGAGTAGTCATAGTCTTTGATCAGCTATAACCATTTTCTTTGGAGCATTTTCAACTCATTCTATGATAATATATACTTGAGGCTTTTGTGATCTGTGTATATTTCACACTTCTCCCCAAAGAGGTAATGTCGCTAAATTTTTAAAGTAAAGATTACTACAGCCAACTCCAGATCATGTATTGGATAGTTTTTCTCATGAACTTTCAATTGCCTTAAAGCATAGGCAATGACTTTGTCATTTTGAATCAACACACAGCCTAAAACCTTTTTCAAAGCATCACTAAATACCACAAAAAGTTCTCTACTTGTGGGTAGTGTGAGCATGAGCGTAGTGATAAGCCTCCTTTTCAACTCCTTGAAGCTCTCTTCACATTCATCACTCTAAGAAAAATTGACTCCCTTCTGAGTTAGCTTTGTAAGAGGGTTTGAAAATCATGAGAAATTTCTCAAAAATCAGCGATAATATCCCGATAACCCTAGGATGCTACATATATCTATTACTGATGTTGGCCTCAACCATCCCTCAATTGCAGCTTTCTTGGAGGGATCTATAGATCCCATTGCTTGTGATGATATGACCCAAGAATGAGACCTCCTTCAACCAGAACTCACAATTTCTTTACTTTTCACAGATCTTCTCCTTTATCAAGGTCTCTAATACAGTGCTTAGATGCTCCTCATACTCCTCCTTGGTTTTGGATTATATTAGAATATCATCTATAAAGACTACCACAAATTTGTCGAGGTAATATCTAAATACTCTATTCATCAAGTCCATGAAGATTGCTAGAGCATTAGTGAGTCCAAAATGTGTTTCTATGAATTCATAGTTCCCGTATCTTGTACAAAAAGAAGTCTTGGGGATATCCTCCTTCTTCACCATTACTTGGTAATATTCAGACTGCAAATCCACCTTGGAGAATTATTGTGATCCTTGTAGATGATCAAGAAGTCATCAATTCATGGTAGAGGATACTTATTCTTTATTGTTATTTTTTGAGCTCATGATAATCAATACAAAGGTGCATTAACCCATCCTTATTCTTGACGAAGAGGATTTGTGCACCCCATTGTGAAGCGCATGGGCATATAAACCCTTTATTCAGATTATTCTGTAGTTGTTTCTTCAAATCCTCAAGCTCCAAAAAAACCATTATATACAAAGTCTTGGATATTGACAACACCCCAGGTATAAGATCAATTGAGAATTCAACATCTCTTCTAGGAGGAAGACCATACGATTCTTCAGGAAACACTTTAGTGAATTCCCTCACTATAAGAATGTCTTCAAGTATGGTTTCTTCCTTAGACTCAATCATCTAAGCCAGATACACATTCTTATAGGGTAGTAATATCCACACTTGAGATGATGGTGCTAAAGAAGATTCATTCTCCTCCTATCACTTGTACAGAATCAGGGTTCTATTTTCTATATGAAGAGTGATTTCCCTCTCACGACAATTTATGTTGGATCTATATAGGGAAATCTAATCAATGATAAGAATTACATCAAATTCTACCAAATGGAGTATAAGGAGGTTCACTAGGAAGTTGAATCCACAAATTATGATAGGGGAGGAGTTATATTCATGGGATGCAATGATTTCCCCATTTTCTTTTCTCACTGATATCTTTACTTCCATAACATGTGAGGGTGTTGGGATTGTTCTAATAAACTTTTGGGATATAAAATAATGTGTAAAACCAGAATCAAAAATTACATTCACTATTCTTTAATGAATTACTAGTGTACCTTTCACCACTTCATTGTTGAGGTTCACTTCAGAAGTAGTGATGGAAAAATCTCTCCCTTTCTTCCATGGAGGTTATTGGTTGCCTCAAAAAACCATTGGATTAGGGAAATGGTTTGAAAAGTGCCCTAGTTATTTATATTTTAAGCAATGAACAACGTGTTGAGATTCAAACAGAGAATTCCTTCCCTCTATTATAGCTGTAGGTTTTTCTTGTCTTCAGTTAATAGACTGGTTCCATTCTATTCCACGCCTAAAATATTTCCTCGTCCCCTTAGGAAAATTTCCTGGGTGCTTCTTTCCACACCTTTGGAAAGTGGGGTGCTGGATTTTCATAGCACCGTTGGATCTATCCATTAGACCACAAAAATTGAAGCCCACATTACACTTCTTATCCACATTATACTCCTAATATTCTCCAAACTTGATTTCGACTTTGAGGGCACATTGAACAATTTCTTCATAGCTATCGAAGTCATGGATCTCTAGGGATTTCCGTAGGCTAGGTTTTATCCCACCAAAGAAGTTGTCAACCTTGCATTCGGGGGTAACGACAAAGTCGGAGGCGTATCGTGCAAGCCTTGTAAAGTTTTCCTTGTACTCTCTGATGGATTCATCATCTTTTTGGTTGAGGGTAAGGAAGTCCCTTTCCATCTTAAGTTAGAGGGTTCAAGGAAAATATTTGTTGAAAAACATTTTCCAGAAATCGTTTCATTCCAACACCTCGATCTCCTCCTCATGATTTGTATTTTTGATCAATGTACACCATTGATCATCTTCAACATCCATACGATAAGCAGCCTTAAGTACCTTCTCTTGTTCAGAACATTGAAGGATGGAGAAGATCTTCTCAATGGAGTTGATCCATTGTTTGGAGATTGTGGGATCAAATGATATATTAAAATTAGGAGGCCTTTGTCTCATAAAGTTCTCGATTGTGACTATTTCTTTCTTAGAGGAGTTTAATGTTCCTCTTGACCCATGTTTCTATTCAAAACTTGAGTTAACTAAGAGAGTATCGCGACAAAGTTCATGATTCCCACTATCATTGGAATGGGCATCTCATTAGAACAATTATCACATTGATCTTCACATTGGTTTTTATCCAGATTACTCCTATTATAAGCTATTGGATGGAATAAAAAGAAAGTTAGGGCTAACTCATAAAGGGTAATCCAAATACAAAAAATGGATGAATTATAAATTACTTTTATTTGCTTAACTTATGAATTTATAGGCTTAAATATATGTTATCCATGATCTACTTTCTAACATATATTCTTAAGGGAATTTTTTTATTCCCTTAACAATGGTTCATACCAAGATTATGAATTTACCAAAGCATATCCTCTAGGAGTTTCATAACCGAGAGTGCATCAAGTCCCATTGTCGTGCACTAGTTCCCATTCGAGTCTAGCTCAAAGCGGTGTTTTCAGGTTTTACCTGTAGATACATCTATGCCAGAGCTACATATACCTGCTCGTATCCAGATGAGGATGTATTTTCTTGCTAAACCACTTACTCAATAATCAATAAAATTTAGGGATATTTTTATTATTCTTAGTCTTATCCCTAAGGCTTCCACTGGGGTTTTCTAATCCTAATCCAAAAAATAACTAAACCTATCCTCCGATACCAACTATAAAAACCTTTCTCATTATTTCGCACTTAATTATAATTTATTACAGAAACTATTCACTTGATACAACATAGAAGATCGAGAGGTATAGTGTCTTTGTGGCTTAGTAATATTACATAAAAACTTATAATATAAAATACAACATCTTTATTTAAAACTTCTTTTACATGACCATACACATTCCTTCATACTTAGCATTGCACGGGATAACCTGAATACATGGATAAGAAAAGAGTGAGCTATAAATCCCAGTAAGGGAGTAAACAAGGTATAACATGAACAATATAGCACATTTTAGACAATAGGAATATCAATGGATAATAATAAAAACATGAACATAAAGGCATGATATAACATGATTATCATATCATGGAAATATGACAACAACATTTAACATGATATTAGCATGAGACAAGGCTCATTGCACATGAAGAATGAGTAATACCTTATTGCACTTGAATTAGCATGAGTAAAAACTCATTTCACTTGATGTATCATGATACTAATCATTACCCAATTCATTGGAGTGCTATCAGGGAGCACCCTTCTAAATCATTTCATTTCATGCATAAGTGTGCCACATGGATCATACAACATGGAATCATTTGACATCACCATTAATTCCACGATAAAATAATGTAGAATATATAAATGAAACTCTATAATCAATAAGTAAATGTGTGTAAAGGTGAATACCATTGATAGAGGAATGGGCATGGTATTCACTACACAATGACTTTGTCTTAGAAAATCGCGGTGCAATTTCAGCAGCATAACGACATGACATAATAATTCATAAAAATGATTGATGAGAGAAAAGAGGTATCTCATCCTATGTACATGAAATGTATAGTATGGGGGTCATATAGATACATTTCCCAATATATATAATGGAATTTATATGCATAATATAAAATAATTTCATGAATGTAAATGAGAAGATAGAAATTCCTTACGGAATTTCGGCATGTTAACTGGTGTACATGAGAAGCATTAATGAGATATAAAGAGGTATATCATCATTAAAACATAAACATGGAAGTATGGGGGATGTGGTAAATCATTCCCCAACATTTTCAATTTAAAATAATGGTATAACAACATAATGAAATTTGGAAAAAATGAGAAAGGAAGAAATCCCTTACTTGGAAGTGTGATCCAAAAGTCTTGGGAGATGCTTAAGAGAGGCTTCTTGGGAGCTTGGGGCACCTTGGGATGATTCTAGAGAGAATAGGTCAGAGGTTGGTTGAGCTCCAAATCCTTCGAGTGAAGAGGAAGTGTGAGCTTGGGTGGGTTTATATATGAAAAGAGAGGGAATTCATTATTATTTTGGTTTTGGACACCACACATTAAACTAATCAAAACCACAAACCAACCCATGGTTTTTTCCCATGAGTTTTACAAAGGGGAGTGTAAAATATTATTTTATAATGACAGTGTCCTAACTTCTTAAAATATTAGGATTTCTTATGTAGAGGTGAGTCACACTCTCAAGGAAATCAATTTAAAAAGTTAAAAATTTTTTATAAGTCTTGGAGGGTCCACTGAAGCTTTTTAAAATAATTCAAACAAACCTAAAATAAAATTATTTTAAGGGAAAATCATATATTTTTTGAATATCCCATTTATAGTATTTTATTAAATCACTATTGGGTCATTATGATGCCATAAAACACATTATATATTTAAACGGTATTAAATTTTTACCCAAAAATTCGACTATCTCAGAAAATTATGAAAAATTCACCATTAGATAATTTAAACATCTTGATTCCAAAAATAATATTCATTTTATCTAAATAATTTTTTAAATATGTGATTTTTTTACTTTTAAAATAAAATGGGCATTTATCGAAAATTCATGGGTTTTGAAAAAAAAGGATTTCAACCCATAATAAAAATTGTAATTATATTCCAAAAAATTATGTTCATTTATATTTAATAAAAATTAATTTAGAAATAATATTTTATTAAAATATTATCTAAGTCAAAAATCCATTAATTCGTCAAAATAGATTTCTTAATTGAATATTAAATAAAAATACTATATGTTCTTAAAAAACATTTACAAGGTAATAATAATAAAATAAATTTCTATTATTTATTATATACAAAAATAATTCAAATAATAATTGTGCTAAGATATTGTTACATAAACCCTTATAACACCCACATATGACCTAAGGGAAAGGTGTGTGATTGTCACAGACTCTTGGGGTGGCTCGGATAAAATCGTTCTGGTGGTAATCTCTATCAACTTCCACTTCTCCCGTAGGTGGTTTTGTTTGAGCTTAACATGTTAAATCTAGGCTTGGGCTTGGTCAAGAGAAAATACCAATGACGCCACCTCCTTTTTAAGATTTCAAAAATGGGCTTCGTATGATTCAATTCTACTGGATGAGTCCATCACTTCCTTTGTATGAGTAAATTGGATTTGTTAAAGCCTTATATTTATACTAATCATGTGATCACTGTTCAATGGCTATATTAGAAATGGTAACAATTCTTAACAGTATTTTGAAATCTAAAATCATAAAACAAAAGAAGTTCATATTTTATATAACCATTTTACATAATAAGACTTTTAATTAGATAAATAATAATTTTCATTAATGAATGTTTCGTTCGTTATACCTATTCCCTGCCTCCATCATGTAAATTCATCCAAAAAATAGACTTGTTTTATGTAAAAAAATACCTTTAATTTATCTATTTGATTTTTTGTGTGTGTTATAGTTTAGTGAACTAAAATATTTTTTTAATAGACACCAGAACACGAGCCAATATATGGGCCCATGGACCAATATAAAAAGCCTATGGGTTTTTAAACACAGTCCATTTAAGTCTGTTTAAGTGATTTCTTACTTCTTTAAAGTATATTCCACCCTAAAAATGTGATCTATCCCATGAATCATAAATATTGTAGGCCTTTCAATCACCCTAAGTATGGGGGAGGTGATAGAGATAAATCAGATCAATAATAAGACATAGAGCAGAAGAGTTATGTGAGTACTTAAAAAACATACCCAATTTTTTATATTTTAATAGATTAAATTGAATAATTTTATTTTAAAAACTAAAATATAACATGGAAAAATTAAACTGATAATAAAATCAAAATAATAAAATTTTATAAAATATATAAAAAAATTATTTAAATATACTCTGTTTTTATAAATATTTAGTTAAATCAAGTTAATACTTACCCATTTTAGTGGATTAATATCATCTTAGGTTCACATATGAACATGAAAGTTAGGTTGGCCATTAGATAAATTCCATATAGGATAGTAGAATCATGAACACCAAAATAATGGTTAATTAAAAAGTGATATAGTGATAAAACAGAAGGAAATGTTGTTTTTTTCCCACTAAACAGACCATTTAATATTTCTCTATCAGACAGGATGGTGATACTCATGTGAAAAAATTCACTAATATTAGATAACTGAAAATTGGAATCACAAATATATTTGATACATATTCATTCCTATTGTGAGATAGGAAGGATACATAATTTGAATGGAGATTTTTTTCTTAACTTATAGTTCCCAAATAATATTTTCATCTTTTTATAGATTTGATTGAAATAAATAAAGAACTCATAAGTTGTAAGTAGATTTTTTTCTTATACTAGAGTTCCTAAAACATTTATTCATCCATTTATAGAATTTATTATTAAATTATATGTTATTGTGTTTTTATATTGGAAATTTCTATATAATAAACTATAAGGTTTTAGTAAAATGTTTTAGAAGAATTACTTATCACAAGATTTATGTTATTAATTACATTAAATGAAAGATGTATCACATAAATTTTTCAACTGAAAATTTGTAAATTAATTTTTTAGTGAAAGTTTTAAATTATGGTTTCTTTTTCAAGTAATTTTTTAGCTGTAATTTAAATAGAAAGTTTCTAGTGAAATGTAATATTATAGGTTTCAACTAAAAATTTCATTTAAAATTTTTAGTTCATGTCTCTAGTGAAAATATTCACATAATTTAAAATTTTCCTCAAAAATTTTTAATGGAAATTTCCATTGTAGGTTTTTAGATGAAATTTTTATTGTAGGTATCTAGTGGAAATTTTTAGTGAAGATATCTAGTGAAAATTTCCACTGCAGTATAATTTTAACTTGAAAATTTATAATGGTAATTTCCAATGTAGGTTTTTAGAGGAATTTTCCAGTGAAAGATATCAGTAATAATTTTTAGTGCAAGTTTGTACTTGTAAAGACCCGTAAATTTCAAGGAATTTTTTTTCTTAATTTTATTTGGAATTTTACAAGAGCGCATCTTCTGACGACACCTGATTCCGAGGCCCAGTGTGCCCGGAATCATTTTCCGAAGTTTGGCTCGGGTACGTTCAGTGAACGGACCAGCGGGTTTTTCTAACTTTTGAACCGGTGCCCGGAATCGAATTCTGAGGGCACCGATGAATTCGCAGCGCCGATATTTTCTTAGAAACACCTCTTCCGGAGTTGCGTTTTCTCAGGTGTGGTTTTTAATTTTTTGGGTTTTAAGTTTTGAAATAAAATAAAGTTGTGCGACAATTTTATTTCTATTTCACTTAGAGCCGCTTGAAGACCACTTAAAGCAGCTTAAGCTGAGTTGTTGTGGATAGGTTGCTATCCAGAAATATCCTACCCTCTTGGTAGGATATTTGTGAGGTGGGTCCCACACGAGCCCCACCGTTTCTTTCCGCTAAGTAACGCACCCACGAAAACCCGTCATTATGAAAGTCAACTGACGCGTTTTCTTAATTTCTTAACGCACCAATTAATTGGGCGGTTTTATTCGTTGAATTAATTCGATGAATTAATTCAATCGTTTCTTAACCGGTTTGAAATCCGTTGGCGTGTTAATAAAATGAGACCAACGCCAACATTTGGAGGATTACCCATTGTGAGGCTTTTGACAGAAGTTCTTGTGCCTTCATCCTCCTTCGCGAAGAACGCGAAGAACATGAAGAACACGAAGAACGCGAAGAACGCCGTCACCCTCGAAGATTGACGACACTTCTTCCGATACGTTCTTCCCTGCAACGATCTCCGATCACCGGCTGCTTGAGGTAAGAGACTTCGGTTTTCTTTTTTTTAAACTCCTTTGTGGTTTTTAACAATGCATGGATTTAATTATTATTAATTAAATCCTTTTGTTCTTGAATCTCGGAGTTCGTCGACGCGACGCCTTTTCGCGATGACGTGACACCCTTCCGCGACGCGATGATCGCCTCCTTCCTCGGTGATCAAATCCGCAAAGAACGCGCGTGCGACGACTTGACGAGGTAGGGGTTGTTGTGAAAAAATTTTATATTCCCATGATCGTTTTTTTTATAAATGAAGAACCCGGTTTCATAAAAACAATTTTTGATTCATTAAAATTGTTTTGGTTATGATTTCTATGTGTTGATTAATCCTCCCAACTGTTATCGCCTAACGCGGAGGGTGCGGGCCAAACGAACACAGCCCGACAACCCTCCGTAGATCTTCATTGTTGTGCGGATTTGGCGGGCGATGGCAAAACGTGCCGCAGAAGCGATTTGAGAGCTTCGCAGTGAAGATCGGGACCCGAGAGGAGCTTCGGCACATACAGAAAGGAAATCGGACCACCGGAGCAACTCCGGCGGCCCGCGGAACTCGCCGGTGGCGCGGGTCGCCGACGCGGCGACGCCGGCTGCCGGAAGCGGCGGCGCCCCGGCGCGTCGCCGGACAGGGCCGCGGCGGCGGCGGCGGCCATCGGACCCGCGACCGCGCGGGTCCGGCTCGAACGCACGGGACGCGGCAAAGGCCGCGTCCGCTGATCCAGCGCGACCCCACGCGGGGGCCGCGACATCCTCATCCCACGGGGGCGGCGCCCCGCGGCTTCCCCTGCCGCCCTCGGCTGCTCGGCCGAGCCGAACCAGGCCGGTCCGATCGGCCGGGCCGTGCCCTGGCCGGACCGGACCGGGTCCAGTCGGGTCGGACCGGTTCGGCCGACCCAGGGGGGGGGGGGGGGGTCGGCCCGGGTCGGCCCGGGCCCAGACCCCCCGTCTTCGGACCGTTTTGGTCTTTTGCCCATAAATTGAGCTACGGGCCTCCGAACGACGCGCCGTCAGCGGTGATGTGATCCTTGGATAGAGACGGTCGTTTCGGTATATTACACTCAAGGTTTTGGAGAACTTTGGATTCGGCCGGGTTGGTTCGTACACGAAGCCAACCGGGCCCTCGGAGCGGAAACACTCATATCTCAAGTTCCGGATGTCCGATTGACGTGCCGTCGACTTTGGTGGATTCCTCTAAGTGAGACGGATCTTTTGACATACTCTGCCCGAGGTTTGGATGCAGGTGGAGTGTGGTCTGGTTGGTTTTGCCTTAAAAACCAACCGGGCCCCTGGGACGAAAATGCCAATAACTCTCAGATCGGGCGTCCGATTGACGCGCCGTCTGCGACGTTGAGTTCCTGTTGACGATACAGAACTTTTGGATACATCAACTTTGGACTACGTGTCAGTTGATGTATCAGCCTCTCGGCTCGTGGAGTGGACCCTCCCGAACGAGCTTGCTGTGTGCGGGAACCCTAGTGCTGGCTGTGACGACGACGACTGTGCAGAGATCCTCAGTGGACTGCGACGACGACTGTATAGAGATCCTCAGTGGACTGCGACGACTACTACACTCAGCGATACTACGTGGATCAGTGCTACAGGTCCTGTGTGGGCCCGATCCTGTGTGGGTTCGATCCTGTGTGGGTCAGCGCTCAGCGGTTCTGTGTGAGCCAGCCCCTACAGGTCCTGTGTGGGCCCGATCCTGTGTGGGTCTTTGCGGGGGTTAGTTACCTACAGGTCCTGTGTGGGCCTGATCCTGTGTGGGTCATTGCAGGGGTTTGTACCTATCGATCCTTTATGGGTCCGACGACTTAGATGGATCAGTGATCATCTTTATCATCATCTGAAGAAGTATACCTGTGTGAGCTGAATCCTGTGTTACTTTCCTTTGTGGATTGTGTTGAACTATCCTGTGTGGACTTACTGTTTACCTTCCTTTGTGGATTCGGTTGAGCTATCATGTGTGGATCTACTGTTTACTCTCCTTTGTGGATGTGTTGTGCTATCCTGTGTGGGTATACGTTTTTCTTTCCTGTGTGGACTGGGTTGTGCTTGGGCTCGGGTGTTGGAGCCGAACGAGAATTGATGACTTAGGTATATGTATGAGAATATACCTAAGCAGAGTCGGATGTTACTTCATGATTGTATCTCTCCTTTGTGGTTTATCCTTTGTGGATTCCGGGAGACCTTCGGGGGTCTCGGGGTCCCTACTGAGTAGTTTATACTCACCCCTGCACGGGCTATGCCCGCACTTCGTTGTGTTGGTTGCAGACGACGGACAGCGCTGATCGTGGTCGAGGTCGGCAGAGCAGGACAGTACCTGGAGGAGGACCACTGGGCGGGACGTACTCAGAGCGGACGACTGGACCGAGGAGCTGTGGAGGCTATCTGTGCTCATCCTTCAGGTGGGACTTCCAGAGGACGGCTCGATGCTGCGGCTTTACCTTTAGTTGCTGTTTTCCCTTATCGAGTTGTACTTTACAGTTGGGCTTGTATTTCCGGCCCCTTTTTACTTTTCTGCACTTACTATTGTACCAGTTTTTACTTAGTGTTTACTCTTTCCGCTTGCTTACTCTTTGGTGGTTGGTTACTTACAAAGGCAATGCCTTCCCTGTTTATCGGGTTTTACGCCTCGACGCTAGTCGTCGGCCCCTGGCCTATGGAAGGCGGGCTTGGGATAGTCACGGCACGGGCCCCGAGGACGGGTCATGACAGTACTGGTAATTTACATTAAACATTTCTGTTATAAATTTATAGTATAGGCATCCAATGGAAATTTTCATTACAACAGAAGTTTTCTTGGAAAAATTTCAATGGAAATTTACAATGCAGGTTTCTAGTGGAATTTCCTTAAATAAGATACCAATGGGAATATTTAGTGTAAGTTTATAGTGGAAGTTGACACTGGATGTTTCTAGTTGAAATTTATAGTATATTTTTAAAGGGTAACTTTCAAATGCATGTTTTTAGTAATTATTTTCATTATTGTAGAAAATTTATAGTAGTAATTCATAATATAGGTTTCCATTGAAAATTTTTAGTACACTTTACTGATGAAATATTTAGGGAAATATTCTAGTGGTAATTTACATTGGATGTTTCCTATAGAAATATTCACTATAGTTTAAGTTTCTTTATAAATTTTTAGAGGCTATTTTCAATATAGGTTTCCAGTGGAAATTTCTAGTGCAAGATACTTGTGTGGATATTTAATGAAATATTTAAATGGTAATTTTTACTAGATGTTTAGAGTGAAACTTTTTAGTGATTGGTTTTAGTCGGAGTTTCATTGGAAAATTTACAGTGGTTATTTCCAATGAAAGTTTATAATAGAAATTTTCAGTTTAAGATACCTAAGGTAATATTCAATGAAATATTCTAGTGAAAATTTACATAGGATTTTTATAGTTGATCTTTGGAGTGCATGTTTCTAGTGGAAATTTTCCCTATAGTGTAATTTGTTGGAACTGAGGCTATTCCTTACTAGAAATAGAGTATGGTTTGTGATTGTTTTCAATCCATATTGGGTTGATGAAGGAGTTTTCAAAGAATGTGGTCTTATGATAGAGGATAAAAGTAATATTTAAGGTGGCATATTTTCCCTGTGTTTTCCAATTTTTTGGGCCTCAAAATCGGGAGTTGGTTTTTAGAAAAGGAAGAGTTTTGGGAAAGGAAGCGAATTGTGAACCATGTTCTGGGAATAGTTCACGGATCATGAAATTTAGTATGCAGAATGGAGAACCAAAAAACAAAATGTAGGAATGGTATGTGGACCGCATAGAAGGAACAATTCATGGAGTGAAAGAGTTCATGGGAAGGACTGCGGTTCGTGGAAGGAAAAGGATTCGTGAGATAGCGTGTCATTCGCAAAATTGAGGTGGAGTTTTGAGAACCATGAAGGGTGTCATTTTTAGAAATGAGATTGTGATTTGTGCTGCCATGTAGGGAGAATGGCAGTACTTAGAGCACATAGGGAAAATATTTTATTGGAGATGCATGATATACGGTGAATGAAGTGACATAATGAATATTTGGTAAATCTTAGTTTAGTGGATTTTAAAATCTATTTTCCTATATAGGGATCACTAATCCCTTCATTAGAGGGTGTGAATAAGATTAAAAATCCTAGAGATTTCAGTGAAGTCTAGAGTGGTTCGCAGGAATAGAACTTTGTGAAAGAGGTTCTAATTAGAAATTCGGAAAAAGTTGGTGAAGTGTGAAGTGGTTTATCGAAATAAATATACGCATAGGAGAGCTAGTATGCAGAGGAAGAACTAGTTCCATATAGTTATTACAGTATGTAGAGAGGAAGAAGATATAGTCCAAGGAGCCTTGTGGTTCACAATAAAATCATTTATAGAGTATGAAAATTAAGGTAGTATGTGGAGCAGTGTAGTACATAGTGGACCAGGGAAATATGCGGAGCTGGGAAGTACATAGAAGAAGTAGCGTGCTATGAAAAGTATAAAGGTTAGCTCGTAGAGGAGTAGTTCACAAACTATCAGTACACAAAAAATTAAACTTCATCTTTAGGTAAAAATGGAACTTCAATAGAGCATACATCTACAGTTGGGGATGATGATTTAATGCCAACCCATTAAAGCGAAATTCATGTTTATAAGCTGATTTTAGATTCTTTCCAACACAATGAGTAAGGGGGATCCAACAAAAGTGATCTGAGAAATGCAGTGTGCCATCCCTAAACCTTATAAATTCAATGATCCTACCATAGAATGACTCTGTTAAAATTTTGTTCTCCACAACTAGAAGATTAGTTTATTTTAGTACGATCGACAATCTATTAGCATATGCTCCTTTGACGTAGCCCTTAGTGGAAAACAAAGTAAAATTTTCGTGTCTTTACTTTGCATGCTATTATTTGTTTTATCATCTTTCCCATCAGACATGTTTAACAGGTTCCTACCAAAGTGGGAATAAGATCATTCAGTTTTAAAAAAAAATTTACACCTTGATTCACCCCTCCCCTCTCAGGGTGTTCCGAGTTCCTTCATAAGTTTCCATTGAAAATGTGTACTAGATATTTTCAATATAGGTTTCTATTTATAATTTTTTAGTAGAAGATACCAAGGGTAATATTTAGTGAAAGTTTTATATGTTAATTTACATCATACGTTTCTATAGTAACTTCATACTGCATTTTCTAGTGAAAATTTTCATTGGATTTTAATTTTTACAAAAAAATTTACAATTTTGATTTCCAATGTAGGTTTCTTGTAGAAATTTCCATTGTAAGTTTCCATTGTGATTTTTTCATGAAATTTTTAAGTGGAAATTTACTATTGGAAGGCATATGGAATTTTCATTTTAAGTTTTTAGTTAATTTAAATTATCTCCACAATGATGTCTATATATTTATCGATAAGAATTTTATAGGACATAATGGATAGAATCGAGTTGGTTCTCTAAAATCTATGGAATTTAGAACATAGAAATTTGGCGTATTTTGAATAATTTGAGGGATTTCAAATGACTATAGCTTGAGATAACATGATAATGATAAGATTAAAAAATCAAATTATAATACAGAAATGTTAATCAATAGTGATGATGTTTCATATTCATAGGAAAGTACCCCATATAATAGTCTTATAAATAAAATAATCACTACATAGAAACCAAACATTGAGATGGTTTTTAAATTAAAGTCTGAAGCCTATTCATTTTATTTTACTTATAGAGGAATGGTTGGTTTCATTATATGGAATTAGTATGCCAATAGACATAATAAGGACTAAAAAATAGTGGCATAAACATTGTATACATGTAGAAAATAAGGAATAAGATGAGTAGAAAAATGTGATATCTGTTTCAAACCTCCACGTGCAGAGACAAGGACAGATTGTCTTACATGAATGGGAGTTATTTATATGTTGAACATGAAATGTAAGTATAGTTTTTTTATTGGGGATTATAACCACTCATTACATTATTTTTAAACCCTACACATTATAAGGTAATAATAATATATCAATGACACATAATGTATAGATTTGGATATAAATGATAAAGCTGGTGTAAATCCTATTGATTCATTTTCACTTGTAACAACCATTACATGCGGTTTTGATAGTCTTGTATATACAAGTGTAAATGAAAATTTTTTATGATCTAAAAGGAATAGAGAGTTTCTTCTTGGTGAAGCTAAGGGTATGTTACAATACCTAGAGAAACAATCAAGGGATAATTCATCCTTTTTTTGTACTCAATGTAATTTGACATGTGGGGTAAAATTACTAATATTTTTTGGGTTGATCCCAAAATAAATGTGAATTATGAGAATTTTGGAAACATTGTTATGTTACACAATAATTTCAACAAAAACAAGGATTTTATACCTTTTTGGTAAAAACCATCACAAAGAGACTATCGTTTTCGATGTGGAATTGTTATATGACAAGATAACAAATTCATTTAGTTGGTTGTTCAATAGATTTTTTGATTTTAATGGTATGAGGATTCTCCAAATTATTTGAATAGATCAATATGAGACCATGTATAAAGACATTTCTTTAGCTCTACATAAAAAATGTTGGGTTTCTAAGGACAAATTAACACTTAATTAGCATAATAGGAACAATAGGAAACCCAAGAGTCAAAGATCTACCCTGTTTTATAAACAAAACCATACTAAACTATAAATAAAGAAACCAAAAAACTTACATTGATAGAAAACTATTTCTCCTTGATATTAATTCTTGTGGTTGATAAATATTACTATGTATTAATAAAAAAATCCTCCCTCCATGGTGTAAGCATGGGTTATACTGAATTACCCATCATATGAGAAATACCCTCCTCAAAACAATGATATGCTAGTATCTATCAGTGGCTAAGTAAGAGAGGAGGAAGAGAGCTTCAAGATAAAAGATATTTAACCAATTATTAACCAAGTTCCACTAATTTCCATCTTCATGTTAGTATCCCATTTTGTAACCCCCCTTGCATTTACTCATGTGTTATAAAATGAATAAGTAAAAATTTAGTTGTTCATGAATTCATCACATGAATACTTCAAACCTCCCATGTGTTTAATCTAATTAAACATATTTAATAATGATAACTATTGGTATACGATATCTAAATAATTGAACTTATCATTTGGTTTACAATCTATCATAGGATATGATCTATGATATTTCCAAGGTAGTAAAGCCTAATGGAATCTCTATATCATATGGAATCATATACGTAAGCATCATGTTTCATGTAAAGATATCATACCATAAAATATATTATATATTCACATATGATATGGGGAAATAAACATCAAATTTGTAAAGACTTAGGTTATATCTTCTTTAATCTCCCACTCGCACTAAAGCGTAAAAAACTTTGTTTCATTTCAATTTATATTTTATCAAATACAATAACTTGTGAAACCATGTCCAAAGTCCTTTTGGATATCTTCCAAAATGATTTTGGTAAGATATCATAAATTTCACCTTGTATCACATCATATGAAATACCACGTGGATACTCATACAAAACCCCTTCCGGATTAACTCTAAAAGTATTTTAGAGATTCTCTATGAGTAAAAATCAATCCCTATTCGGTTATCCACAAAATCTGATCCCATGGGCCTTTAAAATGTTGACAAAAAATATAAATTCCGAAATAAATAAATGCAATAAAATAGATACCTTTATAAAAGTATTAGTGATACTCAAGGTATAAATGGATTTAGTGTGATCTCCATCAAGCACACATATTAGTATACTTGTGTCCACCAGTTGTATCATATGTAAGCATGAATTTTCATATGATCCCTTTTCCCAAGACATCAAGTGACCATAATACATGAAGTATTTTAATCTCATATAGCCAAATCATACTTTATTTATTCTTCATGTGCAGAATTAATTGGTAAATAAATACATCACATGCCATTTATTTTTATGGAGGGAAACATCACATTCCCCTCACCTGATAGATATGTACATCAAATGTATTATCTAGGTATAGTCTCACACTTCCTTAACCTTTTATAAATAGAGGGGCCAGATGTTAAACTCATTATATGTGGGGAAAAATCCTATCTTGGTTAATCTCCAATCGATGACATGATCATTAAGATACCCAACTACCCCCTGAGTAGTTATGTCTTAAGGCCTTCATAATAAGTTTATCAATGTTGGAAGGTTCCCATTCTAGGTATCTCACCAACCATAGGTATTTAGGACTCCAAATATGAATCTTTCACCCCTATTATACCAAATACATAGTGTATTCCACTCTATGTGGTATAATTCATGGGAAAACATTATGGGGAAAACATTTTACATATAATTTTTTTCTTGAAAAGGTTCCCATTAAACCCTTAAAAGTGGATTCATTTTTTCAAAAATCCAAAAAAGAGAATTTGTGGTATAATTCATGCATTATCCAATTCACAAAACTTTTTTTTGGTTCATTAGCTTATTATGTATTTTGATATATGAATTATACCCACACCAACCTTAAAATTTTATTACAACCTATAATACTGCATGGAAAACACCCACTTCATAAAATATATATATGTAGCCAATGTTAATGAATAATAAAGTTGATATTTCTTTTTTATATAGCATGATACATTTTATATTCTTAAACTCCTTCAAGAATACTTAAAAATATCATATATAAACACCTGTCTCACCATATCACATATGATAAAAAACTATATCAGCCCTATCTTTGATACACTTCTAGAATTTTATTAAACTCATTTCATATATATGTAATTTCATAAACATATGATGGATTTTTATGATCATAATATGATCACAATAGTAGATTAAACCTACAATAATGCATGATCTATCATAAAAAAGTAACATGCAATATGAAGAATATAAAATATAAACAGACATGACTTTATTTCAATGAGTTCCATCCATGTAAATCATGATGGAGTATGGTTGATGGATATCACGGAGTGATATCCAAGGGATTATCACCTCATTAAGTACTACACTAGCCAATAATATCCTCACACATTATAAGAACACCCCCAAACACCAAAATTATTCTAAAAGATTATTCAATAAGATGAATGGTGAACATGGAGGAAGGGATAGATTCGAATAGGCTTAGAAAAAATCATTCATATCTAATAGAGGGATCACATCTATTTATATAGTCTCCCTTTATTTAATGTAGGGAGTTGAGTGTAGGATGCCATCACATAGTAGTTGGCATGCATTACCCATAACACACACATGTTGAGAATATTATCATTTGAATGTTTTAAATTATTTATCAGGCTATAAATGAATCAAACCATTGATTCAAAACTGATGGAAACCAAATGAGATACATAGTAGTGGACATGAACTCAATATTGTATATCACTTATTTTTCAAACACTATGATGGATATCAGTCATAAAATTAAATAATATAATCTACATGCCTATATCATTGTAAAAGACTCATGGTATATCATACAATATGATATTACCATTTTAGTTCATTTCCAACAAAATATTTATGAGACCATTTGAAAAAAACCTTCTAATAAACTTATTTAGTGAGTAACATCTATGAAGTAATCCATTTTAAATAATTATAAGATTTAGTAATTATATTGTTAATGTTCAACTCTTTGAACATATTCAAACTACTTTACTTCACAACATCAAATATTTTAATGTTAATAACATATATCTTCAACTAAAAAATATTTCTAAGTTCATCATTATCATTATCATTGGATCCTTTTTCATCAAACCATTTCATTTTAATATTTTGTTAATGAATGTGACTATTTATATTATTTATTTACCAACACATCCTAAACTTATTTAGGATATAAAGTGACATTAAATTTGAATTTTGAGTAGTATATTCCTTTATTAATTGAACTTTAACTCCTTAAAGCCCAAACGTGCTCCCACTAGCCTCTTAAAAACTATATTATCTTCAAAATATCATAAAAAGAAACATATATTACCTTGTTATAGAAAATAGATATTAGTTAATTTAGTTAAATAATTAACAAATAAATCATTGTATTTATATCATGTATTTTTATTCTAGAGATTTTGAGAAATATTCTGAAAAGAATACATTATTATTTAAAATATTACACTGATAGTGGGATCAAATCCCGCATATTTTAACAAACATATGGATAAAATCTTTTATCTTGAATTATTATTTTTATCACGGATAAAACATTTTTATCATTATATTATTCTCAAGTAAGCTATAGAATCTAAATCATAAACCATGTGCATTAAATCCATCATCTCATATTGTTCATAACAACTATTTGTTAACAAACAACTTCTTTGATCATATTAGAGAAATAATTTTAAAATACACATACATTATAAAGATCCATCCAATGTTGATAATATTATTATTCATTAAAATGTTTGATTCATGAACCCTTTTCTTTGTCATCAGAGTTAGAACTAAAAGAACTATAGATCCTTTAATCTATTTTTAACTCCTACATTTTTACAACACTAGTGAAACATTAAGTTGGTTTCTTAGACACTTTCAAAGTCAAATAATTGATTTCTATTACACCAATAACTTACATGGAAATTCTATTAAGTTTCTATAAACCATTTCTAGCTTCCCAAACAATTATATCATATGGATTCATTACTCCTTCCCAAAACATCCTTTAGGTTTCAATGTTTTTTTATAGCTATTGGAAGAACCATTATTAGACATTATAACTAACTTTTATTATTTCCATTTTAACGTTTACCCACATATACTATCAAAATAGTACCAAAACTAGGAAATCACAAGCCTAGTTCATCAACCCTCAACACTTTGAGAAAATAGGGTAAAAAGTTTTTGAACTCATCCATCTCATCCGAATATTTCCAAAAAAATGAAGTAATTATATAGAATAATCATTAAAAGAACTATTAAATGAATATTTCTATACTTCTGATAAGTATCTAGATTCCCTTTTTGAACAAATTCAATAGTTGGTTACTTTGGAAGGGTTTCTTCAAAACACATAAATTTATTACTTAATAAATTTTCTTATATTTATTGTATTAGGAAGTTACTTACAATAAGAATTCACTTTTATTTTATAAAATTGATTTCCATGTCAATTTGAATTATGATGAAAGTTATCTACAATATAATATTTTATTAGAAAAGTATCATGTTTTACATTCATTTAATAAGAAAATTTATTATATATGCTCCTACTAAAATAATTACTTTATTTTAAACTAATAATATCAATTAGTGTGCCAAGATCCATATTTCACTAAGAAATGAGTCTTCTTTGGAATTCCTCCCACCAATTATTTATTTAGGTAGACCATCATGTCAATCATATCATATATGAATCTTGTATAATTGAGTAAAAAACCATTTATCCAATCTATCATATAGATAAAATTAACAACATTCCTCTAGTATAATAAATCATAGGGTTTTTAACTAAATATAACCCAAATATCACAATGGGATTTGGTTACCTAACTCTTAGGTTTATCCATTTCCACCATGCCTTGAACAAGATAATACATGGGAACCTCTCTTTGGTAGAGCTTACTTGGTTGAATAATCGAGGTAATGAAATGTGTTTTCTTTGGAAATAATCTAATACTTAGTATGTTAAGGGGATTTAATCTCACCATCTCATCTCATGTTATTTCCTTTCCTTGTATGCATGCTGCTAATGATTTAGTTTTGATTCTTATTATTTCCACTAAATCAATATGTTCAAACCATGTTGATGTGTAATCCTTTACACAAATCATATATTCTTTTACTAACCCAAATCAAAACCCAAATATATTCATACATATCCAAATTCATCCCATGAATAAGGTACATGAGCAATTTCATTTAAAAGTTTAGAACTATATAAAATCAATAATACCCAAAAGAGTAATCTTGGTGTGATAGATAACCCATCCCCATATTTCTATATAAGGAATAAGATTCCAAGCCACTGAGTAGTTTGACCCAAATCCCCTCTACCCAAAGATACTTTACTCAATAGAGATATCAATTCCACCATAATTTTAACACCTAATATTTATAAACTATAATTAAATTTTAAATTAAAGATCATAATACATTATATTCTAAAGCCAAGGTAGAAAGAAAACAAAATAAATTACCACAACCAACATCTAACTTCTTATAATCTTATATGAAAATTTAAAGATACAGTTTAACACTTTAAACATAAGCATGCATCCATTCATAATATAATAATTATATTCATGATTAAAAAAAGAAATACAATAAATAAATAAATTATTAATATATTTAAACATGTTATAAATAATTTATAAAAATAATAATAAATAATTCAATTATAATCATTTTATAATAGAACCATGAATTATGGACACTCTATAATTAAATAAATATAAATAATTTATATTTATTTCTAACATAAACTCCTTTATATTATTCATTATATGACATCTACTTGAATATATAATATTATATGAACCAAATTATATTTCTATTCTATTATGTAAATAATATAAGTAATCTAAATATCATATATTTGTATTATTTAAACCTTGATCATATTAATTATCAAAATTCCTTTTGATATGATTTAAATAATTTATTTAATAAGTACTTTAATTTAGATATTTTAAATAAATATTTATGAATAATTCATAATTCAATATAAAATCCATTATATATTTCCTTATTTTTTATTTTATAAACATTTTTTAAATTACACTTATAATCTCTATATAATCATTTTACATCTAAATTATAAACCATTCTATATAATTTTGAATATTTATTTTAATATTAAAAATTAATATCATGAATTTTATTTAATAAATGTTTTATAAACATTAAATTAATTAATTTACAAAAATTTTATAAATTCAATAAATATTCTAACATACATTTTCCATAATTTAGGAAAAATTTATAAATTATTTAAATCAATTCAGAATTAAAATCTAGAATTTTTTTCTAGTATATTTTTTTAATGATATACTATACATCGTTATCAACATAAAAAAGTTGTGGTGATTTGGTGCTATAAATTTTGATTTATGATTAATAACATGACTTGCATTAGATAAAACAAATGTCAGATGGAATGTGTTGGAATAACTCATGTGACCTAGCAATATCATGTGTTATGATTAGCATGCATAATAGTAACTCAACATTGGGTAACCTCCGTAGGAATAACCCAATGTCTATGAAAATCGAGTATTATGATATACTCCACATAGAATTAAACTAACATCGTAATAATATATTGCAATATATTCTAAATCACATCAATGATACTATGATATGTTTTTTGTAAAGAATAATGAAATCATTGGTTATGATCGATAAATATCATATGTTTTGATATACTATAAACCATCGAATTATGTTGTGTCGCTTATTATGATATCTTATATCATACAAGGAAATTACCCTCATGGATTATGATATCACATATTATAAAACCAAGAACAAAACAAATATCAATTGTATTTTATTATAGCCATTAGGATAATAATTTTATATATATTATTATTCATTTTTCAACATGATTTTTTAGATTAAAAGAACACAACATTACTCTAATATAACTATTGGGAAACTAAGGATCTATTAACACTCAATAAACATATTAGAAACAATAGGAGACCCAAGAACCAAAGGTCTATAATGTTTGATAAACAAAACCATAAAAAAATATAAATGATGAAACTATTTACCTTACACTAATAGAAAACTATTATTCCTTGATCTTCATTAATTATGGTTAGAAAAGATCACAAAGTAGTAATCACCAGAATCCTACCTCCATGGTGTATCCATATTTTTCACTAAATCACCCATCATATGGAAGAAGCCTCCTCAAAACCTTGATATAAAAGTATCTCTCAGGTGGCTAAATAACATATGAGGAAGAGATATTTTGACATGATCCCACCCATCAGGACACCTTTTGGGTAGTGGTAGGCTGAGAGTGCCACCCTAAGCTCACCTCCAATAGGCCAAGGGCTGGTGACTAGCATCAAGTAGACATATCTCACATTATGGGAGGAATTAGACTAATTCATTTATTCACAACACACACCGACACACAAGACATAGTCATTAAAAATAAACAAAATTAACTCAATATAATATATTTAAAATGAATGATACCACTAAGATACACATGAAGAAATAATTATATAAACCACAAAAAAGGAAAAGATACATTCCCAATAAATCTAAGAATAAAACAACCTAAACAATTGATGTGAAGAGGTCCTTGAAATAAAAAATCTCTAGATATAAACACCATCCACTAATACCACCTCTAGTTATCACTAAGATACACAACCACCATGTCAACCATGGTTATAATCGAACTATACATAATCTATAGAATACACAACACATAAATGATAAGATGACCATACATGGGTGAGTATAAAAGTACCTATTATAACTCCCCAAAAACTATAATGGATTAATTAGGAATACTAGGTTGATAAAACCATAAGGTAATAAACAAAGTATAACCAATGAAAACCTAGAAATTATTTAAAGAAGATAACTTGAGACATTGAGAAGAGACCTTCTTTTCAAGATCAACTATAAGAGAATAAAAAGAAACCCCTAAGAATAATAACAACCTAAACCAAGTAAATTACATCACCTCACTAGAAATATAGTGGGGGGGACTAGTATCTCATTGTGGGAATTCATAAGTTGTGAGAGTACAAACCCTAAATGATGACCTAGACCTTACCTAAGCTCGTAGACAAGGGAGTACTGACTTTGTAGATACAGGACTTGTGAACCAAGTATATAGGGTATTACCAAACACTATATTAGTTTTGAGAAACCCATTCCCTAATATAAACTCACTTTTAGTTAAGAATCGATCCCGTGAATTCTTTGATCTTCATGCCTAGTTCCCATATTCATACCTACAAATCTAAATCCTTAAACTACATATCACTTCCCAAGCTATATAATATGATCCAATAGATCACACCATCAAAATTTATATAAAAAAACTCAGGAAAAGCTATTTATTTTCATTAAAATTACACGTAGTGAAAATTATACAAAAAACCCCATAAAGTAAACAAAGGCCATGTGGAATCCATTAAGGTATGTCACATGGAGAGGTAATTACCCATTAGGCATGTAGATCCCACAAATTTCACGCATTCGGGTTGGGTAGACCCAAAATGGCCCATTTTCCCACTAGCTCGACCGGTCAGCCTGTACCACACCACCCACTGTGTGGCAGGTGACTGGCCATCTGATCATGACCGATAGGATGGTAGAGAATGGTACCATAGGCACCTTCCCTATTTATATACCCTTTCATGTCATGAAATACTAAGGTCTTCCACCTAATCATTACAGATAGATGACCTCCCCCACAACGATGTTGTACTACCATGAAACCTCACTATGCTTCTATTCATCCATGTTGTTTCAACCCTCCATGCCCTATCCTACCAATTTATATTCCCTACTATTCTATAGAGAGAGAAAAATTGGAGGGGGGGGTGACCTTCTGGCCATCATCGATAGCTTAGTACCATGCTATGGGGGGTACATAATCCAGAGGGTTTAGGTAGAGGTGTTAGAACCATCATAATTTATTGATCTACAATAATTATTCCAATCTCTATCATGATTAATAAAGTTCATGGTGTGGGGGGGGGGATAAAATTCTACCCTATAATTCATGGAATGGCAATAAAAAACTCAATAACCGAGAAAAAATTATAAATTTGATATATAATTGGAATAAGAAATAGATCTAAAATGATATAATGAGTCTTACCTATGGTTTGGATCAACTAATGAAGTGTTTCATGCCCTCCATGAGATCCACTAAGAATTACGATGGATAATTTCATTCTTCTGGTTCCATAGATCCTACATATCTCTTTCTCTCACTCCATCTCTTGAGCTATGTTTTTCTAAATAACCATAGAGATAGAGGTTAGTAATGAATTGAAATTGGGGGGATTAAGTTAATGATTTAATCAATCTGTCAATTAATTGATTAAATCAATTAATTAATCCACATATAATGATTCAACATCAGATCCACTAATGTGAATTAATATTATATCACCTATAGTGTAAACACCCCATTACAAACATATCCATGATCTTAGATTTCCCACCTGAGGCTTCATTTTGAATGAAAAGAAAAATTATCATAAACACATGAATGTACACTAAAATTAATATATTATTATCGATGCTCTATAATTCCCACAACTTCACACCTTCTTAGATATTCATCATAAAAATATTATTTAAAATATTATAAAAGTTTGAATAGATAAACCAGATCCCCTATAGCTTTGGGAGAAGATAGATTCAGCCATGGCTTAATAAATTATGATTGATTTCCATATCGATGGAAGTATCCCTTTTTATAAGTCGAATTTCATTTTCACATGTGTTACAAAATTCAGGAGTAAATTTTTTTCCATTCACACATTGATCACATGAATACACCAAACCTCCCGTTTATTTCATCTTATGAAACATCTGTAATAATGATAACTATTGGTATAATAGATCAGAATGATAACACTTATCATTTGGTTTCCAATATATCATAGGATATTCTCTATGATATGTCCAAGGTAGCGAAACCTTATGATATCTTTATTTCATAAGGAATGATATACTCAAGTAGCATGTTTCATGAAAAGATATTATATGATATGATATCTTACATCATCACATATGATATAGTCAAATACACATAAAAAATGTAAGTCTATAGAATATATACTTCAAAAAACACATTGTATATACACTTGTCACTTAATGAAATATTACATTAAACATTTAGGACCTTCAATGAAATATGGGTTAACATTCTTAATAACATTTAATTAGTGAATATATGGGGTTGATGGTATTTCAAAATTTTAATCTCTATGGGAAGAAATCAAAGAAAAACATGTTAATTTTAATTTGACATAGTTAAATTATGTGTAAATATTAAAAGAAAAATGGTCTTGTTATTTTATAAAGAGCATGTTAACATTTGGAATTCAAATCACACAGTTGAGTGAGAGTTTAAATGGTGTATTAATGAATTTCTTGAATAATTATTGAGTATCTTATAGTTATTCAATAAATTTGAGATTGTATTGTAGAATAATTGGTATTATGAAATGATGGATGAATTTGAGGGTAAGGGAAATCTATCATGAAATCATTTTCCATGTCTTCCAATCATGGATGAAGTTATAGCGTCCTTACAGATTTTTTATTTCTATTATTTTATTTATTGTCATGTGAAATGTGAAAGTTAATATATGCTTGGATAACTTGGGTGATGGGTTGAGTGTCCACTCATTACATGTAGATGATGGTGCTACCCATGAACTTTGGGAAATGGAGGTGGAAGTGGGTGTCACTGGAGTGGAAAATAACTATTCTTATATTGGCAATAGAGTATGGAAAGAAGTGCCACTACCTATCAAGATCAATACATACAACTTCTTTGTTGTAGATATAACATAAAATGATTGATAGATTTGGTATTCATATATATGATAGGTTCTATGATGTGTGAATGTATGGTCTACCATATTCCCATAATTATTAAAGTTGATGGATACATTGAACAACTTGAATAAACTAGTATTATCAATGCTTATGGCTGGTTTAATTGAAGGTTTTGATGACCTAATGAATTGAAGAAGAAATAATAGTATGATGTTTTCAATGACTTCTTATATCAATGTGAAATAACACTTGGATGATGATTTATAAAGGATGTAGTATAGATGAGAGTGACAAGTGTAGTGATCCACACAAAAGAAATCAAATAGAAGTATATATGAAACATAAGTAGTTGGTAATAGAGATGAGGTGTTGAAAATTTTTTCTAGAGATGATTTTGAAATACTATAAATAAGAGACAAAATTTAAAAATCCCTAACTGGTGTATGTGTGACACATATTAGTGTATGTGTCATCTATAAGTAGTGTAAGTGTTAATAGAGTCAGCATATGAGTCATTCTATAGGAAAAGTAATCTGTGTATGTGTCATCATATACCAATGTTTGTGTGATTAGGGGTTTATGTACGTGTTAAAATTCTCACTGTAGGTGTCATAAGAGTTTAGTGTAACTATATTTTGAAACTTGGGAAAAAATTGATAAAATTTTAGACTGAAGTTTGAGAAATATATATTTTATATATGAAGAGAGAATTGAATTTTGAATATTCCAAAGTTGTGTCTCAAGGATTTATATAACATAAACACCAAAAATGCTTTGTGATTCAATCTTGTTGTTTAAGAGAGCTGATTTAATGAAGTATTAGTGTTTAAAGTTGAAATATGGATAAACCTGTAACTTGTGTAAAGGTAAATCAAAACCTGTGTAAAGGTAAGACAAGGATTACAAGGGCTATTTAAAGGTAACTTACACTTACATAAAATTCATCTATGTATTATTCTAGTGATGTAAAGGTGATATAAAGCTATGTAAGGGTTATATGTTAATCACATGGACCACATAAAGGTAAACCATGCCCTATGTAAAGGCAATGTGAAATGATTGAAAGATTTATAAGAGTAATTGGACTATATAAAGGTAAATATGTGTCTAGGAGGCCTATGTAAATGTGATCCAAAGCTACATAAAGGTCAACCTAAGTTTTTAAAATCTATATAAAGGTCATGTAGACCAATTTAATGGTAATCAAGGACCTACATAATGGTCATAATGAAAAATCATGAGCTATGTAAAGGTTATGATTTTTGAGATTATGAAGAGTGTTCCCTGAATATTAATTCTAAAGTATTATAGAATTAATTCATATGATTTATGGATTTAATTTTCAATGAAATGAATAATTGTGATTCATGATATTAAGTTTATATTTCTAGTGGAGGAAGAGGTTATAGACTAAGATAATTCATTTCAAATAAATAGAGACCACGCTGTAAGAGCCGTGAAATGAAGGGGACCACACCATAATGATTTTTTTATGGATGTTTTGATGACTGTTTCTTAAAATAAACTCATCTATAAGAAACTACCATATATATATATATATTACATCATATATTAATTTATAGTGTGTCAAGTTAAAGGCTAGAGATCAAAATGACATGGACCACACTGTAGTGTATTTTCTATTAGTGTTTTGAGAGTTGTAAAAGAAATTAAGATCAAGATGATAGATGAGTATTATAAGAAGAATATGGTGTGGATTTTGGGAATGATGGAAGACTTTAGAATATATGATTATAAAGAGAAATAAGATAATAAAAAGAGAAAATCATGGTCTCTCTTGGTATTCTATAGGATATTTTTGAGTGATGTAAAAATAATAACAAAAAATGTAGAGACACACCCATGTGGTTTTTTCATAAGAAAAATACAAGATCATGGGAGAAAACCCAGGTATAAGACATTACTAAAATGAAGATCATGGGAAATAAAATATTTTATGGGATATTCTATATTTTTATTATATAAAAATATATTTCTAGTAACCTACATATATATTTTTAGAGAGAGTTTCGTGTTCATGAAATCAAGATATTGTGTTGTGAGTTAAAAAATAGAGATCTATCATAGATGAATATGGATATTTTTAAATTTAATCATCATATGTGTATTTAAGATGATGAAAAAGAATATATAAGGCCTCATATTGAGATCAAATGAATGATCCGAATTAGTGACAAGAAGAAGAAAGAGTTGAGGAGAGATCGACTATGTTTCTACTATTCAGATCATTTGTGATTCATATTTTTCAAAGACTAAGAAGTGAGTAATCCAAGTGAAAAGTTTCTATTAAAGATCTATGAAGTTGATCCAGTTCAGAGATTGAGTTCCATGTTATTATTCTTTTATGTTCTTATATAATTTTAAGTCTCTACTTTAAAGGAAGTAGACCATTCTTTGATATAGAGATATCCCATGCTTTCCAATTGATCTACTTTAAGAAGGATTTTTAAATGAACACTTACATATACATAGAGAGAATCCATAAAACACATGGGAATTTGGGTATAAAGATAAATCATAGTGGACCTATGTAACTATAGTGATAATCTATTAAAAAAAGTCACGTGTGAATCATGAAATTTTATACACTATTAGACTCAATGTAGGCTTGAGAAGCACCATACATTATATTTATGGATTTATTATGGTATAGAAACCATGATCGATGGGAACAACCAATCATGGAAATGAGTAATCCTTTGAGATGAAATTTGTAAAAATACTACATGCACTCTTTAATTTTTTTACTTACATTTCATATGTTTCAATATTTATTATTGAAACATAAATAGATCCCTATTCACTAACCATAAACAAAGGTTATATTAAAATGGGGTTAAAAGTTCTAAATAGAAATTGGAATTTGTAAAAAATAGGCAACACCTGAATCAACCTCCTCTTAAGTGTCTACACTAATCCTATTGAGAATTTAAATTGGTATCATGGAAAAGGTCACACTCTGATTGGATTTATTTGGAAGACCCACTTAATTTAATTTGATTGTATTGAGTGAAGATTTGATATGTTTTAGTAAGAAGGTTAGATGAATGAATATATATCAATTCTTGTTAGTGATGAATTGGAAGTATTTTATAAGACATTGAAAATAAGGATGAATAAAGATTCAGAGAAGAAAATAATAAATTTGAAGAGAGACATGGATCAACCACTTCTTGAAGTTGAAGAAATTTGTATGTTGTTATCTATTGAATTTATTAATAGAGATCCTTTTGATGAATCTAGTTCAAGTAATTCAGATCATGAAGAGATTAAAATAGTGAAAGAATTTTACTCTCTTATAAACGGTTATCTGAATAATTTTATTGATAAACTTGTTTCATACATCATTTGTTTATCAAGGAAATATTTAATGAAAATTTATAGATAGAGGAAGAATCTCATGCCATGGAGAATGAATTATATAAATGGGTTGGAAAAAGAAACACCCTATCAAAACTAGTGAAATAAAAGGGAGAAAAAACTCATTTTTAAATGATAAAATGTCTCTAATTGATGAAAAATTTCAAAGAACATTTGTCAAAAAGGAAGTGTTTAAAGATGCAGTTACTGAGTTATTCCATACATTAAACAAGTTACATAATGTCACATTGGATGTCAAATATTCCCAACTATATTTGAAAGATAAAATAGTGGAAAAACTTAATAATTCACTTTAAGGGACAAGAAAGATTCATAATGAACATGTTCCGAAGATAAATTATGAATGAGAGAGTATGATCAAATCTATTGAGATTGTGAAATATTGACTCAACATGATTTTTTTTGAAATTAGAGAAAAGTTGAGAAATCTGGAAACTGTTCAACCTAAATCCTCCCAAGATACTAAAAAACTATTATACCACAAAATTTGCTAAGAATTTTGTGAAGATCTGGGCCTGTACACCCGAATCTAGTGCTCATAAATTTTTTCTTTATATACTATCTTTGAAATGAACCAAAGAAACCCAATTTTCACCATAAATAATTATAATATCACAAAAAATATTGAGTCATATACATTTGAAGGACCATTTAGGTTTAGAGATTTAGAGAGTTAGAAAAAACATTGAATGAGAAAAATCCCAGCTGTTTCTCATCAAATGGGTACTTGGAACTATATAGGAAACTACTTAATATATAATAATTCTTCATCATATCCCAAAAAATTCTCTACACATACTATTTTCTTATGGACATATTGAACGCGTTTTTCATGACACGTCAAATTGATTATGTTTTTAAGGTTGATTTATAGTCTAGGGTAGACCCTAGGTCGTCTCTAAAGGAGCGTTGGTAGGTTTAGAGTGTGTATTTTTAATAAAACTGACTAAGAGAGGGGTGGTTTTGAAAACAATTTAAAACAATGACTTAGTTGAAATAGATTAAAAGATGAGTGACCAAGTGGATTCTGAGAAAATATGAGATAAAAGGGTCAATGTGATTTCACTACACACATATCAAGTTCATTGTTCATAAAGATGCATTTTAGTTTTTAGAGTAATTATTTGGTTGGAATTAATTGGAATCCCGATTAATTCCTAAGCTCATATTTCAATGCTTAATGAACCAAACCTTGACATAACAATTATATTGACTAGGTCCAGAACTTATGCATGGAATAAGAGTTTCCAAATCATATTGAAATCTCAATAAAGTGGGGAAGAAAATGATTCTTGTGTTGTCCAATCGGAACAACACAAGTCACACACTCAAAACCTCACACCGATCGGTTAGAAATTAAGAGAAAAACACTCGCATGCATCAAATCAATCATTCAAATCTGAAATAAAGAAAGATACATGGAATGTAATGTTCAAACACCCAAATTACTCCAAACCAGTAGCTAGTGTATGCATCGGAACTCCCTTGACATGTGTGTAGCTCCCTCACAACGAACACCCAACTTTTAGCTCGACATCGGGAGGAGGAGGAAGCTCGGGTGGAACTCCTTCTTCATCCTTGATTCCACTATGAGGATAGGGGCCTCCAGAACTTCTTGGATGGTGAGAGGACTCCTTTGGGTCTCCAAAATGGCAGAGTTTGGCTTCTGGTTCGAACTTACAAATGGGGAGCCCAAGGTGTCATTTTATAGGAAAATTGGAAGGTGGTTTTAGGCACACAGATTTCATCAATCCACTTGTACCACGCGTTTCGGCCTTCAGACAATCTTATCTTGCATTGAAAAAAATAGAAAAGTTGTATCCCCACTTCTTGACTATCTCCACTGAAAGTTTGGAACCGTTTGGACAAATATAGCTCATGATATTGTTAAAATACAGAACACCGCATTTGACTTGGTCCCACTTTGATTCCTTGGACAGATCAGCAAATATTGGCATCGTAGAGGCCGAATGGGGCTTCGGTTCCTTAATATGAAATGTATCACATCAAAATGTGGTCCGGCCCCCAAAATATCAGCCAATTTGGATGCACGGATTTCGCATACTATTAAAAAAAGTGGACAGATGTCCATGGATCCATGCAAATTTTGGCCCATTTTTCTTCCACTTCATCAAGGGCCCTCCAAATCATCTCCTCCTACAATGTAAACACTTAAACAAGTAACATTTCCCTATTAAATGATAATAAACATTAATTCATTAAATAAAACAGTAAGTTCAATTTATTATTATATTTGGAATATTCATTACAAAACCTGTTTAAAACAGTGGTGTAAGGGTGGAATAAAACAGTGAATCGTGGTACGATCACACCCCCACACCTAAAATTTTTCACTCCTGAGCAAAGTCACATAAAATGATTAATATAAATTCCCAAAATCATGAAGATTTAATATTTGAAGAAATTTTATTTAATGAAATGTGATCAATCCACGAACTAAACCAAGGAGTTCTTCCTAGTGAAAATAGAAAATGATGTCTCATAAATCATATTATAGTGAAATTCAAAAAGATTCATGATAACAAATTGAGCAAGGAATTCAGAAGTAAAACATGACACTAACTCTCCATGTGTGTGTGTGAAAACCATTCCATGCTATTTTTCCACTTGCTATCCAATAAATATATGTTATTTTAACATTTTTCAGCTTAAATGATTTTGTCCACCGAACCTACCACACATCCTTTGCAATCAAATTTCAAGACCCACTCACTTAAGCATTCCCAGAAGTCAAACCATAAGCTCCCAACCTAGATATCCCCATATGTTGCACATTTCATCACTCCCATCATTTATTTATTTTTTCCAAGTTGCATTTGGAACAAATCTCACACTCATCTCTCAACCCCTGTTTGATCTCCTCACGACACTAATTGTAATAGTTATAACAAGATCAAAGGTTGAGGAGGAGTGGTTTTTGACCTACCCAAGACACAACCCTTTTTTTTGAGGGAGTACAACAGTCAGATATTAGGTACACACACATAGGTCAATCTGGTACAATAATGAAACAGATTGGATAAGGGACGAACGTATGGAAATATCATTTAAAGCTGAAAAATATTAACCCAACATATATTTATCTCATATTAAGTAAGAAATATTCACACTTTGTGGTTTGGTGCAATTTGTTTTTGGGAGATATTAGTGACACAGTTTTCCCAAAAACAACTCACACAAAGGGAATCAATCATCTCAAAGGTTTCACATAGATATGACCATTTATATCATTGACAAAAAACCAATTCACTAAAGAAAATCACTCTCTGATGTTAAATTCATACAAATACTCATTTTCACCATTCTTTATGGTATTTTCACTTTCCCCACTTTATGGTCACCGAATCATTGAACTTTGAAATTTTTTATGGGGAAAAGAATGAAAATACCATAAAGAAGGCGAAAAGAGAAAATGATGAAATTTCGTATCTAACCCAGGAATGTATCCACCCCCCACACCTAGAGTATGCAGTGTACTCACTGTAGTAAAAGAGAATGTGGGATGAAAGGATAAAACCTGGTGGATGTCATTCATTGTTTGCTTCTTGAACTTGGAGTTCCTCCACCGGGGACTCCAGAACGGCTTTATGAAAGTGTTTCAACCGCTGCCCATTGACAGTGAAGGTTTGCTTGGTTTCTTCATTTTGAACCTGAACAAAACCAAATGGAGAGACATTAGTAACAATGTATGGTCCAAACTAGTGGGAACGAAGCTTACCGGGTTGCAATTTCAGCCTTGCATTGAAGAGGAGGACCTTCTGCCCAATTTGGAACTCTTGATGAAGGATAAGGCGATCGTGGGCATCCTTGGTTCGCTTCTTATAAATCCTGGAGTTCTCATAAGAATCTCTACACATTTCTTCCAGCTCCTGTATCTGTAACTTCCTTTGAGAACCTGCACCAGAAAGGTTAGAATTGCATTTTTTAATGGACCAGTAGGCCCGGTGCTCAATCTCAACAGGGAGGTGACAACTCTTTCCAAAAACAAGTCTATAAGGTGACATTCCAATGGGAGTTTTAAAAGCAGTACGGTAGGCCCATAATGAATCATCGAGTCTAAGACTCCAATCTTTCCTATTGGGTTGGACCATTTTTTCAAGAATTTGTTTTACCTTTCTATTTGACACCTCTGCTTGACCATTAGTCTGTGGGTGATATGCAGTAGATACTCGATGAGCGACCCCATACCTACGCAAAAGTGATTGCATTGTTCGGTTGCAGAAATGAGAACCCTGGTCACTGATGATGAACCTAGGTAATCCAAACCTACAAAAGATCTGAGTTCTCAAAAATTCTACAACTGTTTTGGAATCATCTTTCCTTGTGGCTCGTGCCTCTACCCATTTTGATATGTAATCAACGGTCAAAAGAATGTACAAGTTGCCAAAAGAATTGGGAAATGGCCCCATAAAGTCAATACCCCAAACATCAAAGATATCATGAAAGAGCAAGGGTGGTTGTGATATTTCATTTCTTTTAGAGACATTCCCCATTCTTTGACAACGAGGACAAGATTTAAAAAATTCATGGGCATCCCGAAAAAGTGTTGGCCAAAAGAGACCAGAATCAAGAACTTTGCGAGCTGTCCATTGGGAACCAAAGTGGCCCCCACAAGCAAGAGTGTGGCAGAATCTAAGGACAGACTGCAAATCACTATCGGGAACACAACTCCTAAGGATCTGATCGCTACATGTGCGCCAAAGGTAGGGTCATCCCAAATGTATCAACGAGACTCATGTTTCAGACGATTGGCTTGGTTTTTGTTGAAATTAGTAGGAATACAAGATGCTACCAAATAATTTACAATTTCAGCATACCAGGGAATAGCATCTTGCACTTTGTACAATTTATCATCAGGAAACATGTCATTAATGGGAATACAGGGGGGTGAGAAAATGTCCAAGGATGAGGGGATCCTACTGATATGGTCTGCCACCACATTCTCTGCTCCTTTTTTATCTCTAATTTCAAGATTGAATTCCTGAAGGAGGAGCATCCAATGAATGAGACGTGGTTTGGCTTCCGGTTTCTTTAGGAGATACCGGAGGGCTGCATGGTCGAGAACACAATAACTTTGGACCCTAAAAGGTATGACCTGAATTTATCCAAGGAAAACACTATGGAAAGAAATTCTTTTTCAGTTGTAGTGTAGTTTTCTTGGGCAGGGTCCAGTGTACGTGAGGCATAGGCTATGACATGTGGAGCTTGGTCAACCCTTTGTGACAAGACTGCCCCAACTGCATAGTTAGAGGTGTCACACATGAGCTCAAATGGTAAATCCCACCGAGGTGGTTGGATTACCGGGGGTGATGTGAGACTCCATTTTAATTTATTAAAAGCTTCTTCAAATTCTTTATCAAAAACAAAATCATTTTCTTTCTGGAGTAAGAGGGAGAGGGGGAGTGAAATCTTACTAAAATCACGAATGAAACGACGGTAAAACCTAGCATGACCTAGGAAAGACCGCACATCACGTACATTTTTAGGGAATGGAAGGGAAGAAATGACATCCACTTTCGATTTATCTACTTGGATACCATCCCCAGAAATGACATGTCCCAAAACTATACCTTGTCGCACCACGAAATAACATTTCTCATAATTTAATACAAGATTCTTTTCAATACAGCGACGTAGGATGGAACCAAGACTATATAAACATTCATCAAAATAGGATCCATAAACAGTAAAATCATCCATGAAAACTTCCATGCAATTCTCCAGGTAATCCGAAAAAATACTAACCATACATCGTTGGAAAGTACCCGGAGCATTGCACAGGCCAAATGGCATCCTTCTATAGGCAAATGTGCCAAAGGGGCAAGTGAAGGTTGTCTTTTCCTGATCCTCAGGGGAAATATGGATCTGAAAGTATCCAGAATACCCATCAAGAAAACAGTAATGGGACTTCCCCGCTAGCCTCTATAGCATTTGGTCAATGAATGGAAATGGGAAATGGTACTTTCTAGTGTATTGGTTTAGTCGACGATAATCTATACAGACACGCAAACTATTCTGCACACGAGTTGGAACCAATTCATTGTTTTCATTTTTAATTACCGTTAGGCCAGTTTTTTTAGGAACTACTTGAACGGGACTGACCCATTGGCTGTCAGAGATGGGGTAAATGATTCCAACAGCCAATAATTTTGTTACTTCCTTTTTAACTACTTCTAAGAGGTTTGGGTTCAGTCGACATTGTGCCTGCCTTACTGGTTTAGCCTCATCAGTTAATAAAATATGTTTTGTACAAATTGATGGGATAATACCAGGAATGTCCGCAAGTGTCCATCCTAATGCTTGTTTATACTCCCTCAAAAGTTCAAGCAGTTGCAATTCATGTTCAGGAGGGAGTGAACTAGAAATGATGACAGGCAACTTGTTTCTATTCTCAAGATATGAATATTTTAAATCTTGAGGCATTTGCTTTAGTTCCAATTCAGGTGGATTTTGGATTGATGGGAGTGTGTGTGAAAGTGAGAGGTCACAAATCACATATAACTGCTCAATGGTATCATCCTCAGTTGAGGAATTAGATTTTACAAGCGTAGCAGTATCATCGATGGTCATGTGATCCTCCGTGTTCAAGAAATTATCAATTAATAAACATGCATGACACTTTTCTAGACCACTACAACAATCAACACATGATTCATTACCAAGAATTTCAATCAAAGAGGAAAATTCAGAAAGGGGATCAGGGGAAACAAATGACGTGTTTTTAGGGGAAGGGAGTACATCAATTGAATTTACCGAGAGAGAGGAATGTTCTTCTGAGGGATGCTTCATGGCATTAAGGATGTTAAAATGGAGTATGTCACCACCAAATTACATAGATAATGTACCATTATGAACATTAATTATGGTTTTGGCGGTTTTCAAGAAATGCCTCCCCAATATAATTGGGGCGTGTCCATTCATCTTATCATCTTCCATTTTTAGCACATAAAAATCAGAAGGAAATATTAAATTTTGAACCCTCACATGAACAACCTCTAACACACCAGAAGGGTGTGCTGTACTCCGATTTGCTAGCTGAACAACTATTCCTGTGGGATTTAGTTCACCGACCTGCAAAGAAGAGTATATGGAGTGAGGCATCAGATTAATAGAAGCACCCAAATCAAGCATAGCATTGGAGAAAGAATACTCCCCTATGGTGCACGGAATTGAGAATGTTCCAGGATCATTGCACTTGGTGGGAAGTGATGGTTGTATCAATACTGAGACGTTCCTCCCCAGGCTCACCTTCTCATCACCTCTAAGTCGCCTTCGGTGGGTACACATCTCCTTCAGAAACTTGGCATATCTCGGAATTTTCTTGATGGCATCAATCAAGGGTATGTTGACCTGTAATTTTTTGAATGTTTCCAATATTTCCTTGTCAAGTTCGGTTTAATTTTGTTTTTTTGGTTGGGTTGCCCTTTGGGGAAATGGAAGAGGGATGGGTATGCTTGTTGGATCATTAATAGAAACACTCTTTCCTTTTTAAGGGATCCTATCATGACAAGGTTTTCCAATATTTGGACCTTTTTCAATGGTTGAAATGGTGGTTTTATCAGAAGGGGATGACTCTAATGGAGGTGTTATTTGGCTTTTAAGTTGAGTTCCACTCCTAAGGGTGATGGCACTAACATTTCCCTTATCCCTAGGGTTGACAAGTGGTTGAGAGGGTAGTTTACCAGACCCATGGCTTTGGATTTCACCCACCGAGTTAGCTAGTTGGCCTAATTGGGTTTTGAGGTCTTGTATGGCTGCCTGAGTGGTTTGTTGGAATTGAAGATTATTGGCAACCAGTTGTTTCATCATATCTTCTAGGCTAGGCTCAGTTTTTGGAGGGGGTTGTTGGAAAGGCCTTTGGGGTGGTTGAGGATTTCTAGGTGGTGGTGGATGACTACTCTGACCTTGTTGGTTCCATTGTTGTTGAGGTTGGTTTGAATACCCCCCTTTCCTATAGGCTTGGTTGTCTTTCCACCCAGGGTTGGATGGATAGTAAGGTTCTTGCCTAAAGGGTTGGTTATAGGGGAGTCCAGGAAATATTGCCTCACAACTCTCAGAAGTTTCTCTCAGTTGGGGGAATTGGTCAGAAAAGTGGGTATCAGAAGAGCATATACCACAATGGATGGGAGGAGGATATTGAGATTTCCCTTGGGAGAGAGCGAGTTGTCGTAGAAGGGTACTTACCTCTTCAAACTTTGTATCCACCTTCTTCTCGAATTCAGTACTTTGCACCTCATGGACACCTCGAATTGGTACAGTGGACCTTGAACCAAATTGTTGTGTGTTTTGTGCCATGTTCTCAATTAGGGTCCTTGCAGCGGTTGGGGTTTTATCCACTAGTGCACCACCTGCAACAGCATCAATCATGTTTCGATCAATAGGAATTAAACCTTCATAAAAATACTGAATTAAAAGTTGATCACTTATTTGATGATGTGGACAACTTGAAAAAAATCTTTTAAATCTTTCCCAATATTCATGAAGTGTTTCCCCATGAGATTGTCTTATACCACATATTTCTTTCCTTATTGTTGCAGTTCGAGAGGCTGGGAAATATTTTTCAAGAAAAAGACGTTTCATGTCTGCCCAGCCTCTTATTGGTGAATTAACATAGTATAGACAATCTTTAGCAGTGTCTTCTAATGAAAAAGGAAATGCTCTAAGTTTTACTTGGTCCTCATCAACATTAGCTGGCTTTAATGTAGAACACACAGTATGAAATTATTTTAAATGTTTATGTGGGTCCTCTCTAGGATGTCCATGGAATCTTGGTAATAAATGAATTAAACCCGATTTAAGTTCGAAATTAGGTGCCTCTCCTTGTATTTGAATGTATGCAGGTTGGACATCAACATCAAGTGAGGTTAATTCCTTTAATGTTATATTATTTTCACCCATGTTATACAAGTTTATTACAGTTTTTATTTGGGTTCTAGAATAAGAAGAAGAAGAAGGGTGAAGGAATGTTTCAGTGTGTGGTGTGCCCTCCTTCAAATTGTTGTCTTGTATGTCTCGGTGTCGTTGACGTATGATCCTCTCCGGCTCGGGTTCGAAAGGTGGTAAATCTCCCGGATTAGAATGCGTCATGCACCAAACCTACACATGGAATAGATCAGAATACAAAAGGATGAAAAAGGTATAAGAGAAAACAAATAAATATTCACAAAAGTTTTACAAATAACTTATAAAAAATACGCACTAAAAAAAAACGCTCCCCGGCAATGGCGCCAAAATTTGAACGCATTTGTCGTGACACATCAAATTGATTATGTTTTTAAGGTTGATTTATAGTCTAGGTTAGACCCTAGGTGTTCTCTCAAGGAGCTTTGGTAGGTTTAGAGTGTGTATTTTTAATAAAACTGACTAAGAGAGGGGTGGTTTTGAAAACAATTTAAAACAATGACTTAGTTGAAATAGCTTAAAAGATGAGTGACCAAGTGGATTCTGAGAAAATATGAGATAAAAGGGTCGATGTGATTTCACTACACACATATCAAGTTCATTGTTCATAAAGATTCATTTTAGTTTTTAGAGTAATTCTTTGGTTGGAATTAATTGGAATCCCGATTAATTCCTAAGCTCATATTTCAATGCTTAATGAACCAAACCTTGACATAACAATCATATTTCCAAGGTCCAGAACTTATGCATGGAATAAGAGTTTCCAAAGCATATTTAAATCTCAATAAAGTGTGGAAGAAAATGATTCTTGTGTTGTCAAATCGGAACAACACAAGTCACGCACTCAAAACCTCACACCGATCGGTTAGAAATTAAGAGCAAAACACTCGCATGCATAAAATCAAGCATTCAAATCTGAAATAAAGCAAGATACATGGAATGGAATGTTCAAAAACCCAAATTAATCCAAACCAGTAGCTAGTGTATGCATTGGAACTCCCTTGACATGTGTGTAGCTCCCTCACAACGAACACCCAACTTTTAGCTCGACATCGGGAGGAGGAGGAAGCTCGGGTAGAACTCCTTCTTCATCCTTGATTCCCCTAGGAGGATAGGGGCCTCCAGAACTTCTTGGATGGTGAGAGGACTCCTTTGGGTCTCCAAAATGTTAGAGTTTGTCTTCTGGTTCGAACTTACAAATGGGGAGCCCAAGGTGTCATTTTATAGGAAAATTGGAAGGTGGTTTTCGGCACACAGATTTCATCAATCCAATTGTACCATGCGTTTCGGCCTTCAGACAGTCTTATCTTGCATTGGAGAAAATATAAAATTTGTATCACCACTTCTTTAATATCTCCACCTAATTTTTGGCACCGTTTGGACAACTATAGCTCATGATATTGTTAAAATACAGAACACCGCATTTGACTTGGTCCCACTTTGATTCCTTGGACAGATCAGAATATATTGGCATCGTAGAGGCCGAATGGGGCTTCGGTTCCTTAATAGGAAATGTAGCCCATCAAAATTTGGTCCAGACCACAAAATATCAGCCCATTTGGATGCACGGATATCGCATACTAGTCAAAACAGTGGACAGATGTCCATGGATCCATGAAAATTTTGGCCCATTTTTCTTCCACTTCGTCAAGGGCCCTCCAAATCATCTCCTCCTACAATGTAAACACTTAAACAAGTAACATTTCCCTATTAAATGATAATAAACATTAATTCATTAAATAAAACAGTAAGTTCAATTTATTATTATATTTGGAATATTCATTACAAAACCTGTTTAAAACAGTGGTGTAAGGGTGGAATAAAACAGTGAATCGTGGTACGATCACATATCATGTGTAATATTTTTCTTCACAACACAGACAAATGAAAAGATAAGAAGAGTGATATCAAATTAAATATAATGGAAAATGTAAATCAGAAGATATCAAGGCATGAACTTATCATGAACAATGTGGATGAAAATAAATGATAATCAAATAATGTCATATAACAGATCACATTAGATTGAAACAAATATATTTTTAACAATATAAATAGACATATGTAAAATAATAACTAAATTCATAGTGATGGAATGTATAATGTTTTTCATATTTTACCACCAATTCCTCAACCAAGGAATCATTATTACTGTGAATGTTTTTGATAAGATATCATTCTTACTATCAAGCTTGAAACCAAGACAACATTATTGTATTAGGTAGCCATACAAAAAATTACTAAAAATTTTGTCTCATGAGACCAAATGATTCATTGAGGGTCTATATAATACCAAAACCCACAAATCACTTCTTCTTTTTCTAATTCATTCACTATATGAATGATATGAATATCAGTACAATAGAAAATCAACTTTCTTTATCAATCAACAAACATTCATATTGAGATATAAACATACAAAATGCCAATATTTTCACCATGCCAATAAAATGGATAAAATGATCATAAAACATCTTTAAAAAGAATTTTTATGGTTAAAAAAATACATATCAACAATTCTGAGATATAAACATTCACATCAAAATAAAAAATATACCGATTTTTAATAGTTCCTTAGTCAATAAATGGAATATCTTTCTCTGTAAGCACCCATCAAACTAACACTATATAGAACAAGGGGTATATGGTTAAGTCAATAATTTATCTAATCAATCAAATTATGGAATCTTGGTGAACACACTTCAATTAGAGGAATAAAATATGGAGTGTTCATAGTGGAAAGGTATTGAATCAAAATCATGCCAATAATAGAGGGTGATTTGGAAATACAAAGGTAGTGATACATTTCCATGAGTTTAATACCCTAAAAGAAAATATTATAATAAGATTTAGAAGGTAATACATGAAAAATATATACACTACAAAAGGGAAATAAGTGGTGAATATGAATCATATCTCAATAAATCATAATTGAGATGAAAAAACCCTTATGGTATTGGTAATATAATAATAAAAGGAAAATGAAAGGGATACCATGAAATTAAAATATAATGAAATAAAAGATATTAATTATACTTGGAATTAATGGGGAAGTAGATACACCATATAAAATAAAAGATTGTGTATAAGGTTGATGTGATTTTCTGTTAAAAATAAATAGATCAATGAAATATCTTGAAATAAAATCTTTTTGAACTCATTAGCTCGCTGAGAAATTCTTGATTAGATGAAATTAATTAGAACTTTCCTTTCCATATTGAGGAATTTAACATATTTCTTCTCCAGATATGAAACTCCAAACATAGATTTCATAATCTTAGGAGGTCTTACTTCATCAATTGTATCAAGAGTGACATTAAAGTCGAAAATTCCCTTATATGGACTTTGAAAAATTCCATCCATTTCTATAGACGAGATCAATGAATCCTTCTGATTAATCATTGATGTGAATAGGTCTTTATTATCTCTAGAATTAAAGACAGCATGCTCATAATATTATCTTACTTATTTCCCAATGAATAACTCCATCAACTAATCATTATTGACATACTCCAAACATTGGTGATTTTGACTTTCTTCAACATCATATCCATTCCGTCCAACCTATTGAAATCCATTTCTTTTACAATGAGCACCTTTCTCAATGAGTTTGGTCTCTTTGATCTACTGTATGTAGTAATATCAGAATGATTTTTCTTTACCATAAACAAATAATATAAAATAAACTAGGTTCAGGGATTTAGTGTAAGTAAATTTTGAGAATGAAGGAACAAAGTTATGAGGTTCAGAATGGTTTTTAGGTTTCTATGCCTAAGGCTGATTTAGTATCTCTATTTTGAGATACAAAAATGGTCACATTGAGTTTCATAAAATGTAAATAAAAATATATATCATGTCACTTTATGACATTTCATGAACCAACATATGCAACTCTTAATAAAACTGGTGAGAAAATAAGAAAAAAATAAAAAAGAATGAAAATAAAGAAAACCACTTAATTGAAAATATATTTCCTTATAGAAAATCACAAAATAATTAATTATAATAAATTCAATTGAAATAAAAAAAATCATAATCTAGGTTTGATAAAATCAAATCGATCAATAGACAATGGATTAATAAAAAATTATGAAAATTGATTCTCAATACAAATTAATTCCAATAAAATATCCCATTTTTATGAATGATCTCATATGAAATGACACCTTAAGTAAATGAGGTTTTTTATTGAATGGTTTGTCTGATTTTTTGAAATTTTGATAGAACTCGTGTTTTCACATTTGATTGGAATATGATCAAAGTGATATCCAAAATCCATTAGGATGTGTTTCATCCAAAAAACTAGTACACAATAACTACTAACTACAATATATTCATATAATGTAATTGATAATGAAATTGATAATTGTTTCTTACTAAACCATAAAACTAAACATTTTCCTATAAAATGATATATTCCTAAAGTATTATTTAAATCCAGTCCACACATAGAAAGATTATCATCTGATTATGAAGAAAAATTAAATTCATAAGTATTTAGAAATAGGAAAGACAAAGAAATTATTCCATTCAAATATCTTAAAGTTCTTTTGGTAGTAGTAAAGTTATATTCTTAAAGGTTTGCTTTAAAATATACACAAACGAATAAAAAAACATAATATTTAGTATATTTTTAGTGAGATAAAGAAATGTCCCAATTATTCTTCTATATAACTTTTTGTTAACTAGTTTTCTAGCTTCATCCAAGTTAATCTTAATATTGGAACTCATAGAAGTTTAATTTTTTTTACTGATTTCAAGTCTAAATACTTTAAGTAAATACAATATTTATATTATTTGGTTAAAAAAAATTAAAACCTTTTTCTTAAATTGGAAAACTAAGGAAATAGTTTAACTCACCCATTATACTCATTTTAAATTATTTTTTCACGAGTTTTGAAAATTTGTTACACATTTTTTTTGTTTTTTAATAGAAAACAAAATAATTAACATAGATTTGTAAAATTAAAGTATTTTTTGATTAAATTTTCTTAAAATAGTGGGGTTTTCCAATTCCACATTAAAACAATTTAACATAATAAAAAAACTTAATCTTTTACACCAAACTCTATGGTCTTGTTTAAGACCCTAAATATCTTTGGTAAGTTTGAAAATAGAACTTTGAAAGTGAGAGTCTTCAAAAATAGAAGATTTTAAAACATAAAATTACTCCATTAAAAGTTCATTTATAAAATCATATTTAATATCCATATTATATAATTTGAAATTCATATGAGATGAATATAATAAAAGTATTTTAATGTATTATAACCTATAAATAGAGAAATTTTTTCCCTCATAATCTATTACTTCTTGATTATAAAATTTGGAAACTAATGTAGATATATTTATAGTGATCACTCCTTGGTTATCCTTTTTATCATTAAATACATATTTTGTTACAATAACAAGATAATCAGAGAGTTTATCAACTATTTCTCACACCATGTTCCTATTTAACTAGATTATCTCGTCTTGCATAAAAACTACCCAATTTTCATCATCGAGAGCCTCTTATATGGTTTTAGGTTCAAGATAGTAAATAAAGGAAGAAAATTTAAAAAGGTTTACTATGTTTATTTTAGTAATAATACCTACATATAGGTTTCATAAAATAGTTTCCAGAGGAGTGTATTTAAGGATTATAGTTTTTCTGGGTAGCACACTTTTTGATTCTTCAAAATCATTCTCTTAAGAACTAGATTTATCTTGATCATATTCCAAACCATCATCATTTTTTGTTATCAAAGAGAGTTTCAGGTTATTATTTTTCTATAGAATCAATTAAGTTATCAATTTTAGTAACTTTTTGATTAAATGGATAACTCTAATTAAATTTAACATGAGTATATTCTTCAACTACCTTTGATTTTTTTTTGAAAATCCTATAATATTTGGATGTGGTAGAATAACTTAAGAATATTCCTTCATCATCATTTGGATTGAACTTACCAAGATTTTCCTTGGTTTTCAAGATTTACACTTTACATCCACAAACTTTAAAGTATCTAACCTTTGGTTTCCTATTATTCTATAACTCATAGAAAGTTTTTTTAAGATAGGCCTTATTAGAACTCATTTAATAACATAATATACTGTGTCAATAGCTTCATACTATAAGTGAGTGAGCATGATATAATCACATAACACCATTCTAGAAACTATTTACAAGGTATTATTCCTCAGTTCAACAAATCTATTCAATTGAGGTGTTCTATGAATATAAAATCTATGTTTAATAGAATGTTTTGAGAAAAATTAATTAAATTCATAATTGTGAAACTCTTCCCCATGATCACTTCTCAAAGATAATTTTTTTTTCATCTTTTTTATTTTTTATAATCTTGAAAATGTTAATAAAAATAGAATAGGCTTCACTATTATGTTTTAAAATCTAAACCTAAGTAAATTGAGAAAAAACATCAACTAAAATATAAATAAAATATTTACCAACTAGGTTTGATGTTCTAGAAGGTCCAAATAATTCCACATGGATAATTTTTAAGGGTATAGAAGTAGAAACTAATTTTATTGGTTTAAAATATAATTTATATTTTTTTAACATTTATAATGCTTCACATAGTTTATTTTTATCCAATATAAGGTTAAGAAAATCATAAATCAAATTTATTTTTGATAACTTTATCAAGAAATAAAAATTAAAATGTCTAAGTCTTCTATTCCAAATTCATGATTCATTTATTTCAATACCCAATCATTTTTTTCTACCCAAATAATTAAGATATAAGGTATAGAAATTTTTAGTTCTCGATACTTTAAATTTAAGGGATTTAACATTAAAAACTAAAAATGCATTGTTAGAAAAATAAATAGAATATACATCATAAAAAAATGAGAAATACTCATCAGGTTGTGCATTAATCCTCCCATATAATGAAATTTATTGATGAGAACTAAATTTGGGTTTCCAACCGATCCAACACAAACGATATTTCCTTTAAATTGTCCCCAAAAGTGACATAGACTTTATCAATCTCAGATATCGGGTAAAAGTTAAAAAAATATCAACCCATATGTCTTGAGAATCTAATTTCCATATACTAATTCTCATTGATTTTCTTATATATTTTTTTACTAAATACTGATCTAAAATATTTTTTTTTAATTTTAAAGAAACCACGACTGAAGAAAAAAAATGGGATCCCTGAACAAGAAATATATTGATGAGAATATAAGTACTTTGGAATCAAAATCTAAATGTGTTTTTTTATAAAATATTGTACTAAACATAGATACACTTTTTTAAATAAAGGATTTCTTAACACAAAAAATTTCATGTTTTTTAAGACAAAAAATATTGGTATAATGTTGAATTTTTACACAGTGAAAATAAGAAATTTTATCTGGGATTTTTTTCTTAGAAGTTAGCATAAAATAATTTACATATATTTTATGTTTATCTCCATTACTAACTATACCAAATAATTTTCTGTTCTATTTTTTTACCAAGGATTTTGTTTAGATGCTCTCCTAGTAAAAAAAACAACAACATATTTAAAATATTTCACTTTTTATGTAATATTTGAATTTTATCATCATGACCAGTGCAAGTGTGAAAAAATTTTTCTATAATTGTTTTTATATATGAGATCTACGTATCAAAATCATATTTTTAACTTATGAAATTATCATAAAATTTTCTAAGAGTTTTTTCTTCCTTTTTAAGATTTCAGATTTATCTTATAGTATAGTATAATATTCATTTAATTATTAAAAAGACAAATTTTTAGTTTAAAATTTAGTTTGATATTAAAAGGGATAAAAATAATTTTCCTCTGGTGCTTGATCTATAAAGTACATATTAGTTTTCTAATTTGAGATTTAGGTTTTAGATTTAAAAGGTGATTCATTACTAGAATCTTCTAAAGTACTCAAAATAACCTTCATGGATTTCTTTGATTTCTTCTTATAGATTTTATTTTGAATAAATTATTTTTAAGAATATTGTTTTCTTGAAATTGATGGTAGTTAGGATTAATTTTTCTAATATTATTGCACTCATATCATCTAACTTCTCTGGAATTTCCATCAATTTTTTTTAATTGTTTACAGATTTCTTAAATCCTATTATCTTACTATATTAAAATTTTAAATTGTTAGAAAACCAAGAAAGTTCACCCTCATCACCAAAACTATTTGAGTATTCATTATTCGATGAGTTAGATAGAGATAATTATTTTGATTTATTTCCATCATTTTATATAGAATATTTTAAAGCATAATTTATCTCTCTATAAATATTTCTAAAGGTTCCAAACTTAAATTTGGTAGTTTTTTACCTTATATGTCATACATTATCATTACCTTCATAAGATACCAATATAGTTTTTCCATTTAATGTATTGTATCACTTTGAGAAGCCCTATTGAACTCATTTGAAGCAAGTCCTAATATGATTGAATTCATATCTTTGGAGTTAAATTTATATTATCCTTCTATACTGGCATCTCATTTTTCTAGATATCCTTTAGGAATTTGGTAAGGGCTAATATATTTTAAGTAAAACATTAGACCATGGTTTTTTAGATAGATAACCATATGAGCCTTCCAACATCCATAGTGTTCTATAATGAAATATAGATATATGATCATAGAAATTCCTTATTTATTATTAGTTATTATTATAAATGGACATTTTAAAATCAACTAATTATAGTTGTGAACTCATAAGCAACGTTATTTGACACCGATTTTTGGTTAGATAAGTGTTGGATAATGCCTCACAAGGAGGGGGGCGAATTGAGTTCTTGAAAATTTTCTTCACTTAAAACTACCCTCTCTTTAGGTAATATAAATTCTAATATTATTTTATTATAAATAAGAAACATATTGAGAAATAGTTATAGAAAGTTATAACACATATGATTTATAGTGGTTTGTGGCACAATGATTTCCTAGTCCACTCCACCAACACTCTACTCTATGAGTTTGATGATTTTCACTAGAATAATCCTTTTTTCTGGGACTGCCTAGATATGTGCAAGTAGTTATCACTTGGTACAAAGGATTAGAATATTTAAACAATGATATCCATTGAAAATACCTATCCATGATATTAAAACAGTTTAACCCAATGAGTGTATATCATTACAAAGATAAAAAATGAATATTGATATAGGTTCAACACATAGTTGCAAACAAAAAATGTCATATGAAGAAGAAACATCCAGAGAGATAAAATATCTTCAAGTATAGTATCTATAGATTATTCAATTAAAAAAGATAAAATTTTAAATAAAAAAACATAGATGCATAATAATTGACCATGAATCAGAGTGAGGTAATTTTTTTTTAAATCTATCATGCTTCTTGCATGAATCTGCATATTCATACATTTATATGTCATATTTTGAATTTTAACTAGGAACACTTATTAATAAAAATGAATTAGTGAATAATAATTTTTAAAACTAAAGAAATATTCTCTGAATTAGTGTGTATCCTTATTTTTAAAATATGGCATGAATATAGATGGAAGGATGTAGCATATTGAATCTTAATTGGATTTTTTGTTTCTCAAAAACAGATGTTTTCATAAAGTTAGACTTTCCTTATTTAGGTAAATTATTTTCTGATACACACAGAATAAATATTTGAATTTCTATAATGAGACTCTAACTTTGAGAATAAAATATCAATCCTTCATAAGATAATTTGATCATTGTAAGATAAATTTCTTGAAGTAATATTCTCATATGATAATTTCAGTGCTATAAGATAAAATAACTTTTATAATATAAATAAAATTTCACAAGATAAAACTTATCAGATGTTTGATCTTTTCATCATATAAGATAATTCACTTATGAATTTCATTTTCATAAGATAAATTGGAATCAGTGTAATAGAATTGACTTAGATGAATATCCATATACATTATCTTTTTGAGAATGACTTATTTTTTAAGATAATTCATATACTTTATAAAATAATTTACTTATGTTATAAGATAAATGATTTACTATTGTTTTATGTATTCACAAGAATGAGTCTATTCATAATAGATTTCTTTAGCATGTAAGATAAATTTAGGCACATAAGATAAATTACTTAGGAAAATTTTTATATGACAACTATAATCAATCAAATATGTTAAGAATAAGAGATATGATCCTAAAACACTTAAGATCAACATATCAGTAAAATAAATGAGGATTTTATTAGCATCAAAATAGAGATGAGTTTATGAGATATGGTGGAACAAAATAGGTCTATTCAAAACATGCACCATATTAAAGAATGTTCAAAAAATTAAAGTTTATAGAAGATTGAGCTAAGTTGGACGAATGACTAGAATGACCAGATTGACTTCTATGAAAGAACATGTTTTGAATGTTGAAAGGTGGACTTTACATTGTTATAAAGTTATAAACTATGATGATGATTAACTGGAAATTCAAAAATACTATATTCATTGAAGTAAAATTAATGATTCAATCCGAGATATGTGGAAGATTTGAATATTGTTGCTGCCATGTTTTATGGGATCTTTGATAAAGTGAAATCATGATATCTAAGAAAGATTTAAAAGGCTGTTAGTTAAAGAGTTAAGATATAGATAATCTTCAAATTAAGCCAAAATTTTCCCCATATATATAATATATATCTTGCATATAACAGATAAATTAAACTTGAGATTATCATGAAGGAAAAGAGAGAATATTGAGAGATCTACTAAATATAAAGTAAAGAATCTGACCAAGAACTTCCATCAAAAGACCAGAATAGTGAAGGTTGAGAAGATCAGAACTTCATGTTTCAAAGTACTAAGTAATTTTCCTAGATTAAGAATACTAGAAGTAGTAGAGATAGAAAAATTTAAATCACTAACCTATAAAATTTTTGGACATTAAAGGTTGAGGCATTGAGAGTTCCAAATGAACATTCATATGAAAACATACATTGAGAGTTTTGGAAGAACATTATTCAGAAAGAATATAGATATGTCTAAAAAATGTTGATTAAATTGGGATATTGAAGGAAATTTAAGAACCATCCATGAGTAAGTTTTAATAGATTAATATAAGACTAGTTGTTCTCGTATAAACAACACTAAGGAAGAAGGATCATGTAACTAGGGTTTCTATCTAGTTTTTTATGAGGCTCAAGGGCTGGGGTCTATAACCATTCATGGAAGAGGAGGAGGAGAAATAATTTTGGAGTGTATAAAAAATTATGGAATAAGAGTGTTTTGGTGGTGTGTATAACCAATGTTAACTATAGGATCAAGTACTGGGGTGTATAACCATTTTCTACCTATGACTTTGCAATCCCTAAAAAGATAGTAGTGTAGAATCCATGTTGGGGTGTATAACCAACATGGAATGAAGTAAGTGTTTATGAAAAAACTTGTAAATCCCCATTTTATTATTTTTAAAATTTCATTTTCATACATAATATGTAAGGTTGATATTTTAAGAAAGAGTGGATTGATGATTTAACCAGTTGTAGATGTTGAAGTGCTTAAAAAGAAGGAAATTTCTAAAAAAAGAAATCCCTGATTCCACCCTCCTAGACTTAGTGATCCTAATTGAATGAGTTATTTAAAATATAATTTGAAGAAAAAATATCATCTTTAATAGTATTCATTTCATAGGATATTTCTTATTCCCACAGTCTAGGTAGTTCATATTGATTATTTTTCTCATTGACCATCGGGTTCGTGCATTGATTTTCATAGTGATCAATTTCCTTGTAATTGAAGAAATTAATTTTTGTATATTATAAATTTATCTTGAATATATGATCTTGATTAACTTAATTTTAAAACTTATAGAAAATTAACATTCCTTTCAAGAAATATATGAGTTGTTTCTTCCCAAATTATTGACACATAGAAAAATGAATCTTCATTCCTTCATCATCTTTCTCACCTGAACTTACATGAAACATCATCCTTATCATATTTTTTTGGAAACTAAACTAATTTTATATTATTAATAATGATTATTAATAGTTGTTTCAACAAAATTAAAGGTTTCTTACATCATTTCTTATCTCATTATGTTTTTCATTGGGACATTCCCTATATTTCCCATAAAATCTAGTATTATCTTGATTCTTTTTGGATTCATCCATTACTAAAACCAACAGGGTTTAATGTGAGTGATGATCAATTAACATAATAATATAATTATCATAAATTATCCCATGAAAAACTCAACATCAAAATATATTACTCTTTGAAACATCACATTAGCTTTTAGTTCAACTTAAATCATTCTCAGTTCAATCCTAGTTTCATTAGGTTGAGTTCTCTTATACTTAATGTATTAATTACTTAACATAATAAATACTTAATAATGTAATGAAAAAATAATTTTATTAACAAAAGAATATACCCAAGGATTTTCAAACCAGGTGTTCATTTATACAACTTTTTCAGGTACTAGGTGAAGATTGAATTAATACCCAACACACCCTTTTTTGGGTTATTACCCCTAGGTGTATTTGTTCTAGATCCTAAATCAAATTATAATATATATAAAAAGATTTTATTTCAATTAAAACCACACAATATATACTTTACCAAAATATTATGATGTTATCCTATATTTAGAATCATTCATTAGGCTTATCCTTAATTTTTTCACTAAATATATCTTATCTCAGTTCATAAAATATTAAATATTACTTTAACTAACCTAAATGGATATCTATACATATGAAATTATGAAAAACATTAACTTATCAACCCTTAATAAAATTTATAACTCTTAAATTATACTCAAATGATGATAACCTAATCTATAATGTTATCTAAACCCTCATTTTATACCAAATTTGAATCCCCAAACCCACACTCCAAGATCTAGTGCTCATAAACACCATTTTTACATACCAACTTTGAAATGATATGTAGTGACCCAATTATAGCAACAAATAATTATAATATCATTAAAAAACACCGAGTCACATAAATTTTATGTAAATTTTTATATTTAGAGTTTTAGTTATTCAGGAAAAACTTTTAACTAACAAAACCCATGTATTTCTCACCAAAAAGTCATTTTCCCACTATATAAGAAACTACTTAATCTATAAAAAGTATTCAAAATCTCCAAAAAAATTATTCACACATGCTATTTTCATTTATACATATCATGTGTAATACATTTATTTATAACCCAAGGATACAAAAGCACAAGAAGGGTGAGATTAAACTCCTAGTAAAAAAAACATATCAGAAGATACCCAGACATAAACTTTACATAAATAATATGGAAAGAAACAAATTATAATCAAATAATTCCATATAATATATCACATGAGCTTAAAAAAATCATTATTAATAATATAAATAAACACAAGGACATCAATAATTGAATTCATGGTGATGGAATACATAATTCCTAACATATTTTATCATTAATGCATCAATCAAGACATCATTATTACTATCAAGGTTTCAACTAAGAAACCACTCTTACCATCAAGGGTGTAACCCAAACATTGTGCTTGCATTAAGTAGGTATAAACCAAATACCCAAACCTTTTGTCTCATGAAACCAACCGATGCCTCAATGGGCTATATAATATCAGTCCCTACCCATCACTTCTTTAACTCCAATTCATTCACTATATGAATGAAAAAAATATAAATACAATACATAATCAACTTTCCTTTGGTATTAATACACATCCGTGTTGAGAAAAAAACATACACAATGTCAATATATTTTCCCATGTTAATAAAATGGGTAACACGATCATATATAATCTAGGGAAATAATGTGGATGGTTAAACAATACATAATCAACATGCCTAATTAATCAATAAACATCCGTATTAGAACAACAAATATATTAATTTTCAATAGTTACTCAATTAATAAATGTAATAGATTTCTATGTAATAATATCATAAAATAAAAATATATAGAGAAATGGTTATAAGATTAATTAAATAATTTCTCCAATCAATTAATATAAGGAATCTAGGTGAAAAAACTTTAATTAATGAAAGGAAATACAGAGTGTTTATAAAAGAAATACATTGGAAAGAAAATGATGCATATAATAGAGGATGATTTGGAAAAGGTATTGATATATTTCTACGAGTTTAACCCCAAAAAATATAATAACACGAGTGGATTTATAAAGTAATACATGGAAAATATATACACCAAAAGGGGGAAAAGGTGGTAAAAATGAATTATATCTCAATGAGGTAAAATTAAGATGAAAATCCCTCACGATAGTGGTAACGCAAGAATCAAATGTATATGAGATGGGTACCATGAAGTTAAAATACCATGAAATGAAATATTAATTATACTTAGAGGTAATAGGGTAGTGAATACACTATATAAAATAAACTATGGTGTGTAATATCAAACATGTCTAATATAATTGAAAAAAGACAAATAACACTTATGACTTTATAAACTTTTGAATCAGAACCCCTTGAAGGATATGATTTCAAATGAAAAATTAAATAAAATTAATAATGAGAGTAAAATGAAAAAAATAATAAAGGGTAAATATATACACCATTCTATATAAAACACAGTGTATAATAAAAAATATGTCTCAAGGGGTGAAAATTTGTGAAAAGAATCCATCACATTATTCTAGATTCATTCAATGCATGCAACTAACTTCATGAATAATAAAATTAAGTTTATTAGATACCTTATTATTAATATTATTAATCAAATATTTAATTTCATATGTACAATTTATCATCATGTTTCTTTTATTTATTATATTGTTTTTACTTATGTTTTTTGTGATAATTGAATCGATGTCATCTTATTTCGCTAATTTTGGAGACCCATGATGATACTTTAATAATAAGTTAAATACTTAATATACAATTTAAATTCCTATAAAACAATCATTATTTTCTAATTAACTTATAATAACATTAGTATTTAAGTTTATATATTCATCCACGATAGATTTTTATTTCATTATTCAAGTAGGTGGTTAAAGAAATCCCAAACATGAGCATGTTATATCTCAATGAGTGAGTATGATTAAGGATGAATATAATATTTTTATAGAAGAATAATAATTATATTATTTATATCGTTTTAATTTGTTGAATCATAATTTAAGTAGTAATATAAATAATTAAAATCATGATGAAAAATGAAAAATGTTACTTGATGGAGGTGATAGTCTGCACAATGCATGATTAAAGTTACATTGTTTTTCTAGGTGTATATATAGGAATGAATAATGGTTTTACCATTAATATAATAAAAATTAATTATAAAAATGATACTTTTTTTATTATATCTCTATGTTTAGGGTAGTTTTTGAAAATAAATATTAAGAAGAAAAGTTAAGGAGTGAGTAATACTCACTTTGGTAACTTGAAATTTCTCATGAAATTATCCTAAAAAATGAAGAAATTAGGATAATGTATTGATACCAAAGGATTATTAACTTGATATAAATTTATAAGAGGAGAAAAATGGCATGGTTTTTGTAATAAATTCTATGTAATGGGTGTTTAATGAATGGGAGAAAGTTTCCCCTTTTATAAGTGAAGAAAACACACTTTTTTGAACACATATTATATTTTCAATAATAGAATGAAAATATTCAAGGGGTAAAGGTTACAAACGTGATAAATAATGGATTTAAGGTTGATATTTTGTCTATAAATCATCACAAAATTATTTCCACACATTTGGTCTACCATGGTGAAGAAGTATGGAGAGCATACCTTGAGGGGGATCTAGTGAAGAAGTAAAGGTTTCAAGAGTTTTATCCTTTATCCTAAAACTAGAAATATAAATATCCCCAATAAATGATAAATTTTTATGTATGATACCCACTCTCCCATCCATGTTATGATTTATTATTTTTAAATTATTAAGGGGGAGTAATTGTCTATCAAAATGGGGAAGTAAAAAAATTCACTTGAATGTTTTTGATTTGTTTTGTAAAGTTGAGTAAATGTTCTTTAATGTATTAAAAAATCTATTTTTATAGTACCCATGTAAATAAAATATGAGTTGGTACTACATTAATAAATGTGTATGGATAACTTTGATTCATTTATAAACTAACTCTTATTTTCTACATAGGGTTAGCCTAAATAGACATAGAGATTAATTACTTAAGGATTATTGTTAAGAAATCTATAGTGCCTACCTTCTCTAACGATACTAGATATCATAGTGGAGAAGAATTTATTTTAATTCATGTGGGATATGCATGTGTGTTGTAATGTCCTTGATCTAGTAGCAACTGGACTCAGCTCACCGAGCTGGGTCGACACATGATCTTAGGTGTGCCACCCCATATTCCAGATGCTTCTAATTACAATCAAGAGTCTATTAGAACACATTGGGAGACTATAAATTCTTTATCACAGTAATGTATAATATAAAAAATAATGTATAAAGGAAATATACTAACCAATAATCATGAATTACCAATATTTCCAAAAAACCTGGGTACAAGCCCACAACTAAATAATAAATATGCTATGCCATGTCAAACAATTTGAAGTGTATGAAAACCCAAAATAAATATAAACTAAATAATCCCTAAAATGGTTACTCAAACCAAATCTTGATCCCTCATCCATGCACATACCATGCCCAAATTAACCGTCTAACATATGTCTCTTTACCTTGTCCTGACCTACAATTATGAAATATGCTCAGGTACCCAATAGAGGATTGAAAAGGGTGTGAGTACAACTCATTAGGACACCACAAATAGTGTCTAAAAAATATCATATCTAAAAATATAGTGTATTAAAGTAATAAAATAATAATATTTCAAAAAAAGGTAACCCAGGTGCCATTAGTTAACATAGTTCCCTTAAACAATTTTCATCATTTATACCATGGGCTAGGATTTTTTATTAATCACACTACGGAATATTCCAATAAACTACCATTAATATGGGGATGGTAAAGTTCCCTATCCCACTAGGGTAAAAATTTCATAAACAATTTCATCATTCTTACCTTGAATCCTCAATCTTGAAAGTCTCATCAAAAGAAATTTTTAGGGGCATAAAGCCTCAGTCTAACCACCCTAACTCATGCATTAAAGGGGGTGGGTTTTATAACCTCATTCTTACCTGGCCCTTGGGTGTAGATCCCCATGTACAATACCCCACACTTACCACCAAGACATGTGCACATGCTTCTTTAATCATTTACCACATATACCATTTCACAAACCATATTCAATCAAAACACATAACATTCATAAATCATAGTTTGTTCAAACACATAAACCATCATTATTCTATATACTATTTACACATTCTCATTTATATGATTTAACTCATTCATATATTTACATTAAAACCCATAACTCATTTAGAATATTCACTTTGATTCATTTTACCTATTCATAATATTCTAAAAAACCCTTATGCCATGTCAACAACTAGATAAAACTACCTTTAATTCCTTTTCATAATTAAATATAACATATAAACATGATTATTATGAGATTTAATTAATCATAAATCAATTCTAGGCTTAACAGTACAATTTTCTCTATTTGGGATGGTGGTACACCCCATGGGTGGACCTATAACCGGTTTAATGAACCTCAATGCATCTCACATGGATCACAAGGGTTTCAATTCATCATTTAGAAAACCAATATATCATTTCACACTATGGGAATCAAAATCACAACAACAAGGAACCAATAATGTAACCACATACACATGAACCAACATCCAGACTATGGGATATAACTTTCAGTCCACCTACCATGATTTCGAAGATGAATGATTTCTTAACCTTAGCCTTTGATTCAAGTTAGAGATCCCTTCAAATATCCAACCTAAGATCCGTTGGGAAAATAGGGTTTTAGTTCTTTGGAAGAATAATAACAACTACACAAGACCTAATCCAAAATTGAGAAGGAAGAGTAGTGTTAGAATCAATTTTAGTTCTTTGTAAGAATAATAAATGCACAAGACCTAATCCAAAAATGAGAATGAAGAGGAGTGTTAGAATCACCCAAATCTTTGATACACACCTAATAACACTCAAAACGGACTAGAAATGAATGAGATCGATCCTTAGGAATCCTTGAGTGATTTGGTTCATCACTAGGGAAACTAGGGGAGGAATAGAGGAATATATTGAGTTATAACATCTATGGATCAAGAATAAAAAATGGTAAAATACCACATTTAAAGGGGTACATGGTTAGAAAAACCATGCACCGAACGTGCACCACCCTCTATCCAAGATGGGGGGTGTTGAAATAGTGTGTTCCTTAGATCTAACTATTCTGTGATTTTGATTACCATATCGTGTATATAGTTAGTTATACAAGATGTCATCTTACCATTATAGTGTAGACTTTTCTGCATCCACTTTTGAAATGGTAATGTATAATGATTAATTGTTGCATCGAAAGGTTATAGCAGTTCCTGGGATTTAATGAGAACCTCTAGATACTATGAAATTAATCTTAAATATATGTTATATGGTCTAGATACATATCACAGATTAAACATAGTAGATGTTTGACTATTGGGTGGTGGGGGCTCCTAAGCATTGAGACTTCTTCTCATGAAGTTCACACTTGGTGATTGATAGTAGTGGGATCATGAGGACTGACCTTCCAATAGGAACACCACATGTTTTAGGTGTCATTGGATGTTTCTATCTATGATCATATGTAATGGTCTCCGGACTTGAGATCATTACCAATGTATATCATTTGATTGCATACTTTGATGCAAGATGAAAACAATGGAAATAAAGTCATGGTGTGGTAGTTTTTGTTGGGTGCGTCGTTGGTAGAATGTCATTGGTTAAATGGTCAAGAAAGTATTTGTCGCTTCTGGGTTATGGAAGTAATATATCTCAGGTCATGTTGATATGGATGGTAGTACCATTATAAGATCATGTCCATGGAAGTCAAGGGTAAATCCATCCAGTTAAATCAACAAATAATAAAGAAAGAAAAGGGTGATGACACAAGAGCACATCGTGCTTTATGCGATATTATAAATAAAGATATTATATTACACAATATGGTTCGTAGGTTAGTTGTTGTTGTTGTTGTGAGAATCCTTATCTCTTCAGGGGCCATGATGGGTTTCTAGATCCCACTCTTGGTCTGTGAATATTATTCACTACTATCGAGATAAGGTCCTAGAGGTTTACACACAATAGCGTATTCAAGAATCTGCCCTATTTAGTTGAATATAAGATTTGGACATTGTGGGCCCCACCATTAAGGTCTGAGATTTTTCCAAAGAAAAATGATCACCAATGCAATAAATAAATTCATATTATTCAAGTTTAGAATAATGAGTATTGAATTTATTTATTAAATGTATTTATATGTTTTAAGTAAATACTTGGAAAAATATTAATTAACGAATATTATATTATTCAAGGTTCAATTAATATTTATTGGAGCGACGAGTTGAGTTAATGACTCAATTATTATCACATAATATATTTTAATATATTACAAGTGAGTGATAATAATAATTTTTACTCAGATAAGTATTCATAATATGTCGTTAATAGTGTGTTGATTATCTGGGGGCCGGGTTGGAATTTTCAGGTAATTAAATGACACTATCAATATAAGAAGAGAGTATATTGACAAAAATTATTCATGGTGATTCTCTCTCTTCTCTTCTCACCAATGATCTAGGGAGAGAGGCTCTGGATCCAAGGAGCATGGATCAAGCACTCTCTTAGGCATCACCTGGGAAGCGAAGTAGTGATCGTTGAAGTGTCGGAGGCATCGTCGCAATTCCGTGCTAGCACCTAGATTACGACGAACGAAACTCCCCCAAATTTCTTGAAGTGTGTGAGTATGATCTAGAGGTTTTCGATGTCAGATTCTTCGAGCAGCAATCACCAATGATGAGAAGAAGTCGTGTGTGGCTTCAGAATTAAACCAGGTATTTTACTGTATATTTTTTACTTAAAATCCTCAACGCGTGGTCCTCGACTATGACCATGCTTCTGTTCATCTATGTCGACATGTTTATGTCAATCTTCAGTGGAAATATTTTAAAAATCCACCTGTTTGGGGCTTCCACTGCACGTCCCGTTCCAACAAGTGGTATCAGAGGGATGTGAGAAAATTTTAAGACAAGAAAAATTAAATTTGAATTATGTTATGAAGAGGGTGTCAATACAGTTTCAATGACACAGACTATGTTTTAATCTAATATCAAATGACCATTCTGCGGTCATCTGAAGTTTAAAGTTCGAATTAAAACTGGTAGTTTAACAAGGTTCTAATTTGATGAACCAATTTTATCTTAATCCATTTACACCGAAATAGTATTTTCTGGTGAGGATTATTAATTATTATTGTTATGATAATTTTATTATGATAATTTTATTATAATAATAATAGTTTAATTATAATAATAATTTTATTATTATAATATTATATTATAATAATATTATATTATTATAAGGTTTAATATTTTCTAGTCTAAATATTGACCTAATAAAATTTTATTATAATATTAATTATTAATTTCCAAAGCCATGATAGGATATACATTTTTTTTAAAAAAGGTGTAGGGTGAAAGAGTTGCAAAGAAAGTCTTGGTTGGACTAAAAAATAAAAATAAAAAATAAAAAATAGCGGCAAAGGGTGACCAGAAAAGCAGGTCACATGTCAAAAAAAAAACAAAAGGGACAGAGGAAAATGGGGGGATTCACTTGGAAAAAAAGAAAAATAATAGTTTTTGGTTTTGGGGCTCAAGTGCCCCCTGTCTCCCAAGCACGGTATCCCTAAGTGCCGCCTCCTCCTGATGCAAGTGAAGCGGCACCGGGACTAAACCCAGTGCCCACTAGACCAGTTCGCCGCCCTTTCTCGTGTTGGTCTCCCTCCTACAGAGTTGTCCTATGGGCTCCCTGAACCAGGCGACATCAACCTCAAACTAGGCATGCCCTGTGCATCCCATACTCGAGGCCCCACCCACCGATCCCGCTTCCTCTCCTAGCGCCTCCTCTCCCTGAACCATGCCAATACCCAGTAGACAACCTCCCTCCCCGCATCAGGCAGTGCACCACACAGGCGGTCACCTTTCTATATCGGCATTACGAGCCACCCTGGAGGTCTCTTATGCACGCTGACCTATGTCTCCCTCCCCTTTTCCAACAGCGTCATGACACACCAAGCCCTGACGAGTCTTCTCCCTCACGCAGAGTTGCCACCTCTCTTTCAGCTCCATGTAGCAGGCCCGCACCCTAGCTCCTTCAGCCTCCTCCAGCGTCCAACACACCTAGCCAGAACAGCCCGCCTGTCTCCTTCGACCAGCAGCGCACCGGGGTTTCCACCCTCAGGTATTCTCCTTCCCCACGGAGGTGAGGTGCACCAGGATGGCAACCCCACACCGACAGCCTGCCTTGTGACCCTTGGTCTGAGCCTCTCGGTTTCCCATCCCCGCATCTATCTAGGCATTCGCCTCTGCATAGGCGTGACAGCCCCACCATACCCTGACTGCTTTCCAGTGTCCAATCTGACACACTTCCCCATTCGGCTACCCCTTTCAGCGGCGCATTGCCTACCGTGGACCAGGCACACCGGTCATTCGGTGTTCTCCAGATACAGGTCAGTACAGCCTGGACTGGGCCTAAGTAGGTTCGTCCCGACCCGCACAGGCCCTGCCTGAGATTTCAAGGGATCGGGTAATTTTATTTTAATAAAAAATCAATTAAAAAAATTAATTTTATTTTATTTTAGAATTAAATTAATTAAATATTAATTTTGGGTTATTAATTTTTTTTCTGGTGTAATAAATTTAATTGGTGTTTAATTAAAATAATTAATTAATTTAATTTTTAGTTTTAAAATTAAATTAATTAAACGGGACTGAACGATGAAATTTGTTGAATTAAATTCAATGTGAAATAATAATTCAATAAATAATTCTCTTGGAATTTATTTTATTGAATGTTTAATTTTTATTCTGCATTTATTTAATATACGCGAGTTTAATTTATATATGTTGATCAGGATCTGAAGACCGACCAATTCATGTCTGGTGGTTTTTATTTATTTTCATTTATTTAATTATTTAATTATTGCATGTCGGTTTGTAATAATTAGATTAATTAAATAAAATACAATATGTGTGTCATCACAACTGTCATTACATGTATAAGGACTTATGTGCCCATTCTGAGAGATGCATTTTATACCCTGATACCTCCTCACCTATGTGTGAGTACAGTTGTATAATGAAAAGACAAGGTATGATGCACTTCACTCCAAATAAAAAGGATGCACTAGACAGTAGTTGGAGTCATTGGATGAGCAGACATTGTTATTCAAGTTGCAAGCCACGTGACTAAAGGTATTGTCCCTAGGGTCTTGGATGGTCTTTTATTCACTCAACGGATCAACCATTAGAACTAGATCATGATCAAATATTCATTTTGTTTTTCATGGTTTATTAATTTTTTGCATGTGTATTTTATTGCGCAGTCACATAGTATAATAATAGACAAGCATTCAAGATAAAATGAACATGTGACGTGAATAAATTTTTATTTCTTATACGGTCAGTTGTGAGTGTGATCACATAGTCTGTGCTTATAAAAATTGAAAATGATTTCTTTCATCAGATTTAAAATAATAAAACCCTCAAATATATATTAAGTCTAAACAGCCTTATGTCATTTAAATTTGGACAAAATTGGCTGTTTGAGGTTTCGGTCATGCCATAGATGTGTTGAGCAAGTTTTGTTTTCAACAATACATAATATTTTTATTAAAAAGGGGGAGATTGTTGAGAACAATACTTTATCTCTTTATGATGATTTTGATGCTCACAGATACCCTTAATTTTTTTCTAATGATTTTACTTTAAGTATATTTATAGAATTAAATATTTTATATATTCTTATTTTTGAAAGAGTATTCAAGTGTTTATACAGCATGGAACAAGTGTTAAAGAGTTTTGAAATCAATTCAAAGTATCATGGAAACACTATTCATATCCTACATTTGAGAGCGTAGCATAAAGAAAGGAACCCGCTGTTTACTTTTAAAGTTATTAGAAAGGTATGGTTAAAAAACAATACGTTATTGGAAAAGTATATAAGAACAACCCTACATTAGGAAGGAACCCTACGTTAGGAAAGAACCCAACGTTTAGGTTACTGAAAAATCAGATGCTGAATCCTTTCCATTAAGTGTTGTTGCATCAAGTTGAAGCTGAAAATGAGAACCAAGCATAGCGTGCCTCTGATTCAGTAAATATAGATATGGAGGAACTAAATAGAAAGTTGACTGAAGCTGAAAAGAAGAATGATACTCTACAGAGTTCATTAGAAAAGGAAATTTTAAATTTTCAAAGGTTGAAAGAAAGTACTATTTCTAAACAATAAGTTGAAAGTCTTAAGCAGGACATGTTAAATGAAGTTGAAAAGTTGAAATATGAGATGGTTATGAAGAAAAATTTAATGGAATTTAGATCTCTCATGGAGCAATAATTTTCATCTGTCAGAACCAGTGAGGCCAGTACATCTGGTACTACACCTGATTTAATCTGAATATTTTAGGCTATTATAGTGGTCATGGAGAATATGAATGCCATACTATAGGACTTACAGTGCAACAATTCTCCTTTTTCAGTATTGTTAGATAATAAGAAGTTTCTAATTGCCCAGTTGACTTCCAGTAAACCAGGAATTAGAACTATTCTGAATTAGTTCACTGAAAATTTGACTCTTTTTATGGTGAAGGAAGAAAGATTTAATGAGTTTTTTAGAGTAAATCTGATTGAAGATATTCATTTGTCTCAAGAAAGAAAAGATCTATTTATCCAGTTGGGATATGGATTAATGAGACGTTTTAGGGAACAATTGATAGAGATCAAGGCAATAGTTTAGAGGCGATGAACCCTACCTTACACCCTTACCCAATCTTGATTCCGGTTTCTTTTCATTACTATACTTGTAATTCTATTTTCAATATCTTTACATCTCATTTTCATGTGTTTTAATTTGTTTTACTGTACTGTCTATGATAGAAATTCCTGTAATTCAGATTCACATATTGATAAATAGTTTATTATAGAATTTACTTAAGTTCCGTGCTACATTAAAATATGTTACATTACTTATTCTATCATTCTTTTTGATATCACAAAAGGGGTAGAAATTAGGATGACCACAAAATTTTGTATTTACAATTTTTTTAATCTTTTTTTTACAAAGGGGTAGAAATAATAAGCATTATCTTAATCCTTTAAGGGGGATAATTAAGTTAAATCTAATATTGTATTTATCTAAGCAAAATTATAAAATATATGTAATTATTTTTAAAAGTTAATTTCATTTATTATTTTATGGGTTTTGTGATCATAAAAAATAAAGAGATTGTTGAGCAAGTTTTGTTTTCAACAATACATAATATTTTTATTAGAAAGGGGGAGATTGTTGAGAACAATACTCTATCTCTTTATGATGATTTTAATGCTCACAAATACCCTTAAGAGTTTTCAAATGATTTTACTTTATGTATATTTCAAGAATTAAATATTTTATATATTCTTATTTTTGGAAGAGTATTCAAGTATTTATACAGCATAGAATAAGTGTTAAAGTGTTCGGAAATCAATTCAAAGTATTCTGGAAATACTGTTCATATCCTATGTTTGGGAGCATTGCGTAAAGAAAGGAACCAGCTGTTTACTTTTCAAGTAATCAGAAAAGTATGGTCAAATAGCCATATGTTATCAGAAAAGTATGGAATAAGAACCCTACATTAGGAAGGAACCCTACGCTTAGGTTATTAAAAAAGTATCGAAGAAGAACCGTACGTAAGTTTTAAATGTTACGTTTGTTTCTCTAACGTATGGTTCATCCACCTTAATTTTGTGAATAACCTTACATTTCATATAAATGTATTGATTATGTACCTTACATTTATAAGCTTATAAAAGTATGGATCATTTACCTTACGTTTGAAGGATGTGTCATTAACCCTATATTTGTATTCAACCTTACATTTGAAGGATGAAACCTCAACCTTACGTTTGTGATATACCTTACGTTCAGAAGATGCATGCTATATAGTTCAACCTTATGTTTGGCATCGAATAATTAAAGACGAAATTATTATACAACAATCTAAAAGAAAATTATTAGGCTGATTTCAAAACTAGAATAAAAGTTGATTTTAAAGAGCATCTTTGAAGAGTTCACAACCACTTATTTATGATTCAAAAGATATAAATTAAAGGATCTTTTCATGGAGAATTTCAAGGGGAGTTACGACTACTTGATTAATTCAAAATTTTAAATATTGCAAGTCAGAATGCGACTTTTTTTTATCTAACTTTGTTAAGAAAGTGCTCAATATATTTGTGCTATTTTTAAATTAAAAAAATACAAAACATACAAGGTCTGAATTCAGAACATGAGAGAAGATACACTTACGATATACAAAGATTTTTTGCATGAAAACGTTGATATATAAAAGATAAATAGAGACAAATAAAGATTTATAGATCTGATGATTAAAAAGAGCGAAAAATCTTTGTTTATTGAAGAATTAGAAACATGACCGATGATTCACCCATTCACCATTAAAGATATATTGTGAATCTACTACTACTGAAGTTGCAAATTATATTTCTATATCTACAAAAACCAGATCAACTCAGAAAGAATCTTACTTGAAGATCATTATTTCTGAAGACAACGATCCATCTACTATCAATTTCATTCTGTTGCAATTGTGAAGAAAAACTGGGAAATTATTTTCAACGATAAAATACTCTTTTATCTTGAGTGATAAGCTTCTCATACTAAGTTGTGTATTAGGTTCTGCGTTTGAACTAGAAGGCTTTGTTTTGCATTAGATTGTAAAGGTGTAAACCGCCTCTATTCAGTTGTAGAATGGTCTATTGATAAGAGGACCAGATAGTGAAAATCACCAAGCTCATGGAGTAGAGTGTTGGTGGAGTGGACTATAGGCCTTTTGTTACTCGAACCACTATACATCGTGTGTCCCTACTATTTAAATTCTCGCTGCATTATTCTATCTGATTAAAGTTAAAGGACAGAACATGATCTCATGAAGAATTTGAAAAAGTCACAATTCACCCCCCTCTTGTGTATATTTAGTATAACCTGATCCAATAATTGGTATCAGAGGAAGATATTTCTGATAAAGAACTAACAAGCTGAAAGTGATTAAGTATTATACACAGAGCAAGATGACTGATACAAGAGAGGGAATGTCTATGGTCAGAGCACCGTACTTCAACGGAGAAAATTATGGATGCTGGAAGTTGAGAATGAAAATTTATCTGAAAAACCTTGGATATAGAGTATATTCTAATTTTATGAATCCATATAAAATACTAGAGAAACATAAAACATAGAGTGCAGCTGTAGAAGCTGAGTATGACATGAATTAAAAGGAAATGAATGCAATTATATGTGGTCTAGGACCTGATGAATTGAACAGAGTATCTCAATGCCCGACAACATATAAGATGTGAAAACTATTTCTGTTGCTTATGAAGGAACTGATAATGTTAGGAAAATGTGATATGCTACTGCTAAGCTTAAATTTGATACATTTAGAGTGTTTGAAGGTGAAATCATTACTCAAATTAATGGAAGATTGACAGAAATTATCAACAATATAACTGCTTTGGGAGAACCAATCAAACAAGAAAATTAAGCTTTTAAAATTACTGAGAGTACTACCTACTAAATGTATTGGAATCTCTACTACAATCAGACAATCAACACCTGTCAAAGACTTAACCATGAGAGAGCAGATTGGAACACTTATGATGTATGAAGATGGGATGCAAGATGAAGAAAATGAGCATAAGGTTTTTATCAAGAAAGATAACACTTCTTTAAAAATGTCATCAAAAAGTAAATGTAGAAAGATAAAGAAAAAGGAAATAAGGAGAAATCAAAAAGATCTGATTCATCAAATTCTGACGTAGAACTGGCTCAGCTAGCCAGAAAGTTTAGTAAATTCTACAGAAAGAAGAAATGCTTCAGAAAAACATTCAAAAAGGATGAAAATGAAGTTAGATTCTATGAGTGCAAGAAGATGGGTCATATCAGACCTGACTGCCCTCAATTAATGGAAGACAAGAAGAAGTTATTAAAAAGGAATTCTTATGAGAAAAAGGACAAGAAGGTAATTAAATATACATGGAGTGTATCTGAAGACTCCAAAATCTCATCAAAGTATGATTCAGAAAAGAGGAATCTAATTTGAAGGCAAATATGTGCTTTATGACAGAAACTGACGAGGTACAATCCTATTACTCCACTGTCTCTAATTCTGAATCAAGCTATACAAATGATAAACTTGAAACTTACTGTAATATGCTTGAAAAGAAATATGATTATTAATTTAATAAACACAAGTCTTTAAAGAATATTCATAATTCTATTTTATGAGAAAGAGATACTCTGCTAAAAAAACATCAAAAATTAATGAAAAAATATAATTTGATAAATACAAACAATACAGATCATGAAGCTAAAATAAAAACACTACAAACTAAAGTGGAAACATATAAAAGTGAAGCTCTTATTTTTACAAAAGGAGAAAATACACTGAAATAAAATTATTGGATAGAATGTGATTAAAAAGGTAAGATATGGAATATTAAGTAAAGTTGAAAATCCTAAACTATACAAAAATTACTTTGTACCAAGTACTAGAAAGGTACTCTATAACTATTGTGGTGGAAAAGGACATCTGTCTAAGAATTGTTACTTAAGGAAACCGTAGATAAGTGGAATAAGGAAAACCTTTGTCTCAAACAATTTATATTATTCTGTTGATTTTAGAAAAAAAAATAAAGTTTGGATTCCTAGATCATTGCTATCTAACACTCTTGGACCCAACATAATATGGGTTCCAAATTAGAAATTAGTTCATAGAAGAAAAAAGGTCATATGGTATATGAACAGTGGCTTCCCCAGGTATATGAGTGGAAACTCATCAAATTTCAGTACACTAACTCAAAAAGATGGTGGACGAGTCACTTTTGGTGACAATGCCAAAGGAAAGATAATTGGCATTGGAATAGTTGGAGATCCCTAAAATGTATCAATCAATAAATTACTTTATGTACAAGGATTTAAACACAATCTGATAAGTATCTCTCAACTTTGTGATGATGGTTATGCTGTTTATGTTTCTAACAATTTCTATTCTATTTTCAAAAATAAATTGCTTAAATTTAGAGCTCCAAGAACTGATAATGTGTACACCCTAGATTTAAATTCCTTGTGTAAACAACAAGTACACTGCTTAACTACTAAGATAAATGAATCCTAGATCTAGAATAAAAGACTTGGACATTGTAATAAATATTTTTTAAATAAGTTATCTAAGAAAAATCTAGTTTTTTATTTGCCTAGTCTCAAGTTTGAAAGTGATAGATTTTGTGATTCATGTCAACTTGGCAAGCAACAAAAATCATCCTTTAAATATGTTAACAAAATTGCTATATCTAAACCTATAGAACTTATCCATATGGATTTGTTTGGACCTTCAAGAGTAGAAATCTTGGATGGAAAATTATATGTGTATGTTTTAGTTGATGAATATTCTAGATTTACATGGATTTTCTTTTTAAAATTTAAAAATGAATCTTTTACATTATTTGAATGTTTTTAAAAAGCTATTCAAAATGAAAAAGGTTTTAAAATAATTTCATTAAGAAGTGATCATGGTGGAGAATTTATGAATTTGGAATTCAATTCCTTTTGCTCAAATATGGGTATTAAACATACCTTCTCTTCACCATGAACACATAAACAAAATGGAATTATTGAAAGAAGAAATAGGAATATTCAAGAAATTGCTTGGACTATGGTAAATGAATGTAGTCTTCCTACCCATTTTTGGGTAGAAGCTGTAAGTACATCATATTATATAATGAATAGAGTTTTAATTAGACCAATTTTGAAAAAGACACCCTATGAACTCTGGAATAACAGAAAATCTAAAGTAAATTACTTTAAAGTTCTTGGATCCATGTTTTACACCTTAAACACCAAGGAAAATCTTGGTATGTTTGATCGAAAATTTGATGAAGTCATTTTCTTAGGATATTCTGCTACTTCGAAAGCATATAGAGTTTTTAATAAAAAGTCAAGGATTGTTGAAGAATCAGTTCATGTGAAATTTGATGAATTTGATCCCTTTGAGAAAAGGACAGATCAAATAGATGTACTAAATTATAATGATAACATGAGACTTGAGAACCTAAAAGATGATTTTGAAAAAGATATAAATGAAATTCAATCCAGTCCAGAACAACATGACACTGAAGAACCTATAATTTTTATACCTAGACATTCAAGGACCCTAAAGAATCATCCTTTATAAACTGTGAAGGAGACTTAGACACAAGAATAAAAACTAAAAGGAACATAGAAAATCTTGTTGAGTTTTCTTTCTTTCTATCCCAATCAGAACCCAAAACTATAGAAGAAGCCTTAGTTAATGAATGTTGGATGATAACAATGCAAGAAGAACTAAATCAGTTTAAAAGAAATGAAGTTCTGAAATTAGTTAAAAGAACACAGAACTATCCTGTTATAAGTCCAAAATGGGTCTTTAGAAATAAACAAGATTATCAAGGAATAATAACTAGGAATAAAGCAAGACTAGTAGCTAAATGATATAATCCGGAAGAAGGTATATATTAGGATGAGACCTTTTCAACTATAGCTAGATTAGAAGCCATTAAAATCCTTTTAGCATATGCATCTTATATTAATTTTAAATTATTTTAGATGGATGTTATGTCTACCTTTTTAAATAGTTATTTAATAGAGGAATTTTATGTTGAGCAACCTCCTGGTTTTGAAAATTCACAAAAACCAGATTTTGTTTTTAAACTTACTAAAGCTTTTTATAGCCTTAAACAAGAACCTAGATCTTGGTATAAAATATTAAGCTCTTTTCTTTTGGAAAATGATTTTACTATTGGAATGATAGATCCAACACTATTTAAGAAAACTATAAACTCTAATATTTTATTGGTTCAAATTTATGTTAATGATGTAATTTTTGGATCAACTAATAAATCTCTTTGTCATGAGTTTACAAATCTAATGCAAAAAGAACATGAAATGAGCATGATGGGAGGATTAAATTTTTTTTAGGACATCAAATTTATCAAAAAGATTTTGGAAATGTTTTAAATCAAAGAAAATAAATTACTGATTTACTAAAAAAATTTGGACTTGAAAATAGCAAGTCATATACAACTCCTATGTGTACTAATATAAAACTTGATTTGGATAAAATAGGTAAATCAGTTGACAACAAGTTATATAGAGGTATGATTGGTTGTTTATTATACCTTACTAATAGTAGGACAAATATAATGTATTCAGTATGTCTTTGTGCTAGATTTCAATCAAATCCTAAAAAACCCCATTTAACTACTATTAAAATAATTTTTAGATATTTAAAAGAAACTATTTTTGAATCTCTTCTCTATCCAAAAATGTATGATTTTAATTTAATTTTATATTCAAATGCAGACTTTGGGAGTTGTATATTAAATAGGAAAATCACTTCAGGTACTTGTCACTTTTTAGGAAAATCCTTAGTATCATGGTCTAGTAAGAAACAACACTCAGTTTCCCTATTAACAGCTGATGTAGAAAATGTATATGCTGGTAGTTGTTGTGAACAAGTTTTGTGGATGAAAAACACTCTTATAGATTTTGGAATAAATTTTAATAATACACCTATATTATGTGATAATAAAAGTGCTATAAATATTTCAAAAACCCCTATTAATCATTCTCTAACTAAGGATATTGATATCAGACATCATTTTCTAAGAGACCATGTTCTTAAAAATGATATATTCTTTGAATTTTCAAGTACTAAAATTAAATGAACTGATATTTTTATTAAACCACTTCCCAATGCAATGTTTGATTTTATTAAGGGGGTTCTATGTTTATTTAATTTTAAATAATGTTTTATTTTATTCATTTGATTATGCTATTTATATTTTTTTAATATTGTTTAAAATAAATTAGTTTTTTGTTTTTCAAACATAATTTTTTTCATTGGATTTTTTATATATGCACATGTATAATTTTATTTGTTTTTAAAATTTATGTAATGATTATTGATGAAACATGAATCAAGGTTGTCAGAGCCCTTTAGAATTTTGAATCGTTTCATTTCTAAAAAAACCCTTTCGAGCCCGCAAAGCATTATCACTCTTTGTCAATCCTAATATGAACCTTTGAAACCCTAATCTTTGAATCTTCAGAGACCTTCAGAGCAATGGCCAAAACCAAAAGAACTGATGAGCCAGACAACAGCACTGTGAAGAGGCAGCATTAGGCATGGAGAAAGATTTTACAAGAAAAAGTCATCGATCTGGAATGGCTCTATCAGACAAATCTAATGCTAAATCAAGACATAGATTTTCAGAACTTAGAATAGACATTTAATGGAGATCATACAGAGTTTATATATTGGGTATAACTTCATCATTTCTTTAAGTCAGTACAATTTAGTCTAGGAAATTATGAGGATTCGATTGTTGCTATGATTGAGGATCTAGATTTTTCAATCTCATCTATATAAATTTCTCGAATTCTTAACTTCCCTCATGAGGGAGTTTTTCATTTTGATTTAAAAAATATTGGTGATTCTATGCATAAATCAGAAGATATTATGTACTTTTTGTTTGGAACACCATCTATAAATAAGATGTTTATGAAGGATTTGGAACCGGATGAAAAAATATTGATTATGTTTGTGCAAACTGGTATTTCACCTAGAATGTCTGAGATTGAAAATATTATTTACCCAGATATATATATATATATAATGTTTTTACTATTGAGTGATATCAAATTGAACTTTCCGAGATACATGGTAAGGTATCTCAGTTACTGTTTCCAACCAGAGGCAAGAATGAATTTTTATGCTTTTGAAAGGTTCATCTCTAAAATTATGTTTAAGACAAGTATGGTTAGATTGGTGGATGCTCGGGTGAAATTCCATCATAGTAACATCTTCAATGCTAGTATATTGAGAAAAATTAGATTTTTCTAGGGCACTATTAAAATCAAGCTACTGTCTATTAGAGATAAAGAGGATAAAGAAAGTGCTCAGGTCCAACCATCAACATCAAAAGAAGGACAAGATGAATCAAGAATCAGTGTTGTATCAAGAAGACTTAGGTTTGAGGCTATAGAATTATCAGAAGAAAGAAGTCAGGAAGGACTTCAGTTCAAAAGGACCAGGGGTCCTAATCCTATTGATGAGCCTATTGTAACTTCAAATGTTTTTACATATGGTGATCTCTTAAGCTATAAGTTTTTGAGAGAGGCTGCATTTGAAGAAATGATACAGGGTGTAGTTGCTCAGAATAAGGTGACTCCTCCAATAGAGTAAGAAAGTTTGGATCAGGAAGTGACAGAACAAGAATCTCAAACAGAAAATATAACTGAGACAGTGCATGGTGAAGGAGAAGCAGTGACCCGAACTCAAATTGATGAAGTCGAAGTTGATCAAGAAAATATTGTTTTGGAAAATCCAGTGATAGAGGAAGACCATGTAGATGATTCTCATGATGAGCAACCTCCAAAACATGACAACCAGGAAGAGAATGCTTATGAGATTCATACTAAGGTATTGAATAAGAATTTTTATATAGATGAGTCTGGAAAAGTCTCGGAGGTAAAATTTATTTAGAAACCAGTACAGGGAGGAAATGATGAAAAATCAGATGCTAAATACTTTCCATTAAGTGTTGTTGCATCAATTTGAAGCTTAAAATGAGAATCAAGCACATCGTGCCTATGATTCAGTAAATACAAATATGGAGGAACTGAATAGAAAGTTGACTGAAGCTGAATATGAGAATGATTCTCTACGTAGATCATTAGAAAATGAAATTTTAAATTTTCATAGGCTGAAATCCAGTACTGTTTCTAAACAATAAGTTGAATGTTTTAAGTAGGACATGTTAAATGAAGTTGCCAAGTTTAAATCTGAGATGGTTCTGAAGACAAATTTAATGGAATTTAGATCTTTCATGGAGTAACAATTTGCATCTATCAAAACCAGTGAGGCCAGTACATCATGTACTTCACCTGATTTAATCAAAAGATTTCAGGCTATTACAGTGGTCATAGAGAATATGAATGCCAAACTGCAGGACTTACAGTGCAACGATGCTCCTTTGTCAGTACTGTTAGATAATCAATGGTTTCTAGTTTCCCAGTTGACTTCCAATGAACTAGGAATTAGAAATGTGCTAAATTAGTTCACCGAAAAGTTGAATCTTTTTATGGAGAAGGAAGAAGACTTTATGAGTTTTCAGAGTAAATCTGATTGAAGATATGAATTTGTCTCAGGAAAGCAGAGATCTAATTATCCAGTTGGGATATGGATTGATGAGGCATTTGAGGGAACAATTAATAGAGTTCAAGGCAATAGTTCAGAGACGATGAACCCTACCTTACCCACTTACACAATCCTGATTCTTGATTCTTTTCATTGTTGTACTTCTAATTCTATTTTCAATATAATTATATCTCATTTTCATGTGTTTTAATTTATTTTATTGTAATGTCTATGATAGAAATTCCTGTAATCTAGATTCACATACTGATAAACAGTTTATTATAGCATTTACTAATGTTCAAAGCTACATTAAAATGTGTTATATTTCTTATTCTATCATTCTTTTTTATATCACAAAAGGGGGAGAAATTAGGATAACCACAACATTTTTTATTTGCAATTTTTTTAATCTTTTTTTACAAAGGGAGAGAAATATTAAGAATTATTTTAATCCTTTATGGGGTAGAATTTAAGTTAAATCTAATATTGTATTTATCTAAGAACAATTCTAAACTATATGTAATTATTTTTAGAAGTTAATTTCATTTATTATTTTATGGGTTTTATAATCATCAAAAAGGGTGATATTGTTGAGAATGTTTTGTTTTCAACAATACATAATATTTTTTTATTAAAAAGGGGGAGATTGTTGTGAACAATACTCTATCTCTTTGTGATGATTTTGATGCTCACAAATACCATTAATTTTTTTATAATAATTTTACTTTAAGTATATTTCAGGAATTTAATATTTAATATTTTCTTATTTTTGGAAGATTATTCAAGTATTTATACAGCGTGGAACAAGTGTTAAAGAGTTCAAAAATCAATTCAAAGTATTCTAGAAACACAGTTCATATCCTACGTTTGGGAGCGTAGCGTAAAGAATGGAACCCGCTGTTTACTTTTCAAGTTATTAGAAAAGTATGGTTAAACAACCATATGTTATCAGAAAAGTATGGAAGAAGAACCCTACATTAGGAAGAAACCCTATATTTAGTTTATTGGAAAATTATGGAAGAAGAATCATATGTATGTTTCAAACGTTAAGTTTGTTTCTCTAAAGTATGGATCATCAACCTTACTTTTGTGAACAACCTTACATTTCATATAAAAGTATGGATCATTTACCTTATATTTAGAAGATTATAAAAGTTTGGATCACTTACCTTACGTTTGAAGGATGCGTCATCAACCCTACATTTTTATTCAACCTTAAGTTTGAAGGATGCGACATCAACCTTAGGTTTGTGATCTACCTTATGTTCAGAAGATGCATGCTATACAGTTCAACCTTACATTTAGAGTTGAATAATTAAAGATGATATTATTATGCAATGATCTACAAGAAAATTATTAGGCTGATTTCAAACCAGATTAAAAGATGATTTTAAAGAACATCTTTGACGAGTTCACAACTGCTTATTTATGATTCAAAAGATCAAAATTAAAGGTGCTTTTCGTGGAGAATTTCAAGGGGAGTTATGACTGCTCTGATTAATTCAAATGTTTGAAAATCACAATTCAGAAGGTGACTTTTTTGGATCTAACTTTGCAAAGAAAGTGCTTGACATATCTGTGCTATTTTGAAATTTAAAAAAAAACACAGCGTGCAAGGTCTGAAACAAGAACACGAGAGAAGATATACATATGATATACAAAGATTTTCTGCATGAAAACATTGATACATAAGAGATAAACATAGACAAATCAAGATCTAAAGATCTGATGATTACGAAGAGCAACAAAGATCTATTTATTGAAGAAGAAAAAACACAAGAGAATATTCACTCATTCATCATCAAAGATCTATTGTGAATCTACTACTACTGAAGTTGCGAATTGTATTTCTATATCTACTGCAACCAGATCGACTCAGAACAACTCTTACTTGAAGATCATTATTTCAAAAGATGGTGATCCATCTACTATTAATTACATTCTATTACAATTGTGAAGAAAAACTAGGAAATTATTTTCAATGATCAAATACTCTTTTATCTTGAGTGATCAGCTTCTCGTACTAATTTGTGTATTAGGTTCTGCATTTGAACCAAAAGGCTCAGTTTTTCCTTATATTGTGAAGGTGTCAAATACTTGTACTCAGTTGTAGAACGGTCTATTGATAAGATGACTAGATAGTGAAAATCACCAAGCTCATGGAGTATAGCGTTGGTGGAGTGGAATTGGGGCATTCTGTTCCCCAAAACACTATACATCATGTGTCCTTGCTATTTAAATTTCTGCTGCATTAATCTATCTGATTAAAGTTAAAGGACATAACACGATCTCGAAAATAATTTGAAAAAGTTACAATTCACCCCCCCTCTTGTGTACATTTTGTATAACCCGATCCAACAAGATGGGGGCGCCTCTTACTACTGGGGAGTTCTTATAAGAATGATGGGTTGACTTGACTAAAATTGTAGAAAAGAAATATCTATAAATATCTTGTTGTGATTTTAGAGGCAAGAGTTGAGTAAATCAAGTTCTGATTTTATGAAGCTGAGACTTTACTCAATAGATCAAGGAACCACTAGTCAAAGCGGTCAGACAGCCAAAAGCCTACCTTAAATCCTTTAACTAGTGGCGTAGCCATAGATTGTAGGCTATGATGGGTGGTTCTAGGATCCTTTCCACTAGAATACTAAAGAAAGAGAGTATTATGATTCTATCACACAAGGTTCCTAGAATATGATAAAATAGTGAGAGACATTAAATGTTTTAAGTAATTAATCAAAATGTCTAAATTGATGATTAGATAAAAGGAACTAATCTGCAATTTTTTTTATAGTTAAATGGGAAGTTATACCACAATTTTAAAAATTGAAATAAATATTGGACAAGGTCTATGTCCACATTGGCATGAGTATCCCAAGAATAATATGAGCACTTGAGAATAGTATTATGATATAGGAAACTCAAGATACGATTGTCCCCAACACTGTTTAATTACCTCAAGAAGAGAGGGTGAAACTGCTTACAGGAGACTAATGTATAAAGAATATGATAGTTATATTATTATGCTTTCATCAATGTATGGTGTCAGTTGTGGGAGCTACACTAGGACATGAATGATATAACATGAAGTCTCATCTCCAAGATGTTTTCAAGGAGAAAGAAAATAAAAGATATGAATAAGGCGATGTTACACTTGCATGTGTAAATTGAAAGATTGATCATGATATTTAGATGGATCCCTTTCTTATATCATTTTTACCACTTTACTCAAGTTTCTTTTTAAGTTATAAAGTGAGCAAATGTTGAGTAAATGCTCCATTACCTATCTAGGCAAGTTTCGCTAAGTGAATAAGAATATAAAACATTTAAGTTTTATTTATTATGGAGAATAAATTGAAAGTAAATGTGAAAAGGTCAAAGGAATGTAATTCCAATGGCACATTCACAATGTCCTTCAATTAATGAGGTATTAACAAAGGTTATTTTCATTGCATATTATAAAATAATACTATGGAAGTTTAAAAGCAATAAACTGATTTAAAGAAGCGAGTTTCTGCTTCTACACCAGGCATATTCATCAATGTAATGTTTTATTTTACTACTTGGGTATTAAATACTATATGATTTTTACATATGTGTATTTAAATATAGTTACCATGTAAGTAAAGAAATATTTCTAGAAGTCAGGTGTATTCTCCAAGTGGCTGTGAAAGGGTGATACCTAGGCCAGTGATGAGAAGTACATGACTTCTTTAAATTTCCAAGTGAAAGATTCATAATTAATTATTATTGAGTATAGCCACAAACATTAATCTCATGCGTCCGTGGACACAGGGAAACATTCTTTCAGGTTATGGAATTAATGTTGTTTTTGGTAAACTCAATCACTAGTTCAGTAATACATGAATCATAGGCAATTGGTGATGAATATAAATGTAAGATTTATACCCATTTGTGACAAGATAATTCTATGTCAAGTAATAATAAAGTGGACTTCATGAATATTCCATGTATGGTATTTAGGCTCGACACGGCTAGATACTTTTGGTATTATCAATGTCTTTAGTTTGGACAAAGGATCCTTTAGAAATAAAGGTATGTCATAACGATTTTGGAAATAGTTCAACTAGTAATCCTGAACTACTCCAAGTATAAGTTAGAGGTATATATACTTCATAAGATTCCTTTAAGAAATTAAGGAATAATGAAGTGAAGTATATGCATGGTCACGAGATATGAATTGCTTCAGGTTGGTGTACCAAAGAATATCTCGACCAAGCATTAATCAATCTTAATAACGTAGCATAGAGAAATTCTCAAACGCACATTACCTTATTGATATCAGGAAATTGATCTTAATGAAGATGATTGATGATTAAGTCTTACATATCAATATTGACCAAAAAAACTGTAGCGTGGACTAATTTCTATACGCACATTTTATACATCAAAGTATTGATGTAAGTAATATCAATGTTGAAACAAGCATAAACTTCCATTATATTTCATGAAATTATTTGAAAATAACGGCGATATCCCATAACCATATGTCAACTATAATAAAAAATGGATACTATACGAGTCATAGTATGATGTAAATCCATTATGACATGTGTTTGGATGAAAATAGTTTGTTCAGATACAAAAAAACTTTCATCAAGATAAACACATTGTGCATCTAATGTACTTATCCTAACATTTTCTTTGGATATTACATAAACAATAAGATAGAAAAATTGTAGTCAAGTGATAGACTACACTCCTATGTAAGGGTTCACGTCTCTATTAGAGATAATGAGAGCTATATTGACTTGTGTTTTGTCAATGATCAAGATGCACAAATAGTTGTCATAGGAACTAGTTCTACAAGCGCATGTGGAACAAAGTATGTTCTAGAGACACATACTGCATAAGAAGGATAAAACCATTGTGATGGTTTTATATATTCACCACAGTCGGTGATCTATTATTCAATGTGAATAATATTTCCTACAAGTAAGCAGTATATAGAAATTAACTAAAATTTATAAGACCAACTAAAATTCAATTAATGGATTCCATTTATCAAAGTGCAATGGGGATTATTATTTTGAATACGACGGTGGGTATTCAAATGAGTTGATACATGGATGGTACAATTGTAGTACCAATAAGGCTTGATTGGTTTCACCTAGTCATTATGCCTAAATATGTTATAATTTTACTTGTCATAGCTAATGACTATGATCAATTTATTTTGCATAGGATGTCATGACCACCAATCGCGGATTGTGTCTATACGACGCAACCAGAAAGGGATGGTCACATCACAAAATGATAATAAAGGTTGCAAGTTATTGAAATATAGTTTAGGATTAAAGTAAGCAACAAGGTCCTAAAATATACATTTTCAAAAAAAAAATTCCATGTGTTTACAAGAGGTTAGGGGAAGCATCAAAGTTTTCCAAGTAAAGTTTTTTTGGAAACATATGGAAAATAGACGTCGGTCTTACAATTAGTTAAGGACAAAATGAAATTTATTCTCCAATGATTGACTTAAAGTAACAACATAAGTTATAGGGAACATGATCTACTGAGGTATATCTATAGGTTTCTTGCTCCTAGTCAATCATACATATCGTGACAAATAAAAGTTGGAACAATTCAAGAGATGAATTGTTGTCTATGTCACATGGTATAATCTCTTCAGGTTGACATGTCTGGGACATAAGAGGAGATAAATGTGATGAGTTAAATCAGTACATCGAAGTGATGGATCAATCACATATGCCATGATATGTACAAAACTACGATATTGACAAAGTATATTTTATAGTAGGTGAATGTCAGTTAAATCCAAGAGCACTATAAGGGATGTAGTAAGAAGTATCTAATTGTACTTCAGCAAGTACAAATGATATGTAATTGGTAAGTGGATAAGAAAGGATACTAGGTTTTAGGGATACAAACTATTTCTCCATAGATTAATGTGATCCACTATCATAGTTAGGCTAAATATGATGAGTGATTCAAGGTCATATAAGCCTGTGGTAGTCATACCTTCAAATACTGAGTATATTTCATCTTTTGAGGCAGATAAGAAGCCGATAAACACAATGATTTGTTATAGTTCTTGGAATATCACCTATTATGAAAAGTTTTTATCATAATGTAAATTATGATATTCTTACTAGCCAAGATGTCAATCTATGACAGTGGAAAAGTGAGATATAATCGGGATACCTTATCTTGAGAAGTTTTACTCAAGGATATGAGGTCTCCATAGAAAAATAGCCATGCAGCCAAACTGTGGTAGACCTAGTAGCTAAATCTATTACTCAGCAGAAACATGATTTTCATCACGTGAGTAGCTAACAAGTTTGGTTAGCATGTCGGCTCTAGTCCAAGTGGGAGTGTTGAAATGGTGGGTTCCCTAGACCCAACTATTCAATGCTTTTGATTAACATATCATGTATACAGTTAGTTATACATGATGTCATCTTACCATTATAGTGTATACTTTTCTGCATCCACTATTGAAATAAAAATTTCCAAAGATTAAATATCGTATCGAAAGTTTATAGCAGTTCCTAGGCTATAATGAGAACCTCTAGATAATATGACATTAATCTTAAATATATGTTCTATGGTCTAGATACATCTCATTTATTGGACATAGAAGATGTTTGACTATCATGTGGTGGGGGATCATAAGCATTGAGACTTTTTGTCATGAAGTTTGCACTTGGTGGTCTATAGTAGTGGGATCATGAGGAATGACCCACCAATATGAGAAACACATATTTCGAGTGTCATTGGATGTTCCTATATATGATCATGTGTAATGGTCTCCTGAATTGATATCATTGCCAATGTATGTCATTTGATTGTGAACTTTGATTCAAGCTGAAAACCATTGCAATGAAGTTGTGGTGAGGTAGTTTGTGTTGGGTGCATTGCTGGTGGTATGTCATTGGTTGAATGGTCAAGAAAGGATTTTCCACTTCTGAGTTATGGAAGTAATATATCTCAGGCCATGTTGATAAGGATGACAGTATCTTTATAAGACCATGGCCATGGTAGTCAAGGGTAAATTCATCCAGTTAAATAAGAAAACAATAAAGAACGAAAAGGGCGATGACGTGAGAGTGCATCATGCTTTATGAGATATTACAGACAAAGTGATTATATTACACATTACGTGTTCATAGGTTAGTTTTCACTACTATGACAACCTTTATCTCTTCAAGGGACATGATGGGTTGCTAGATCTCATTCTTGGTCTATGAATACTTTTTACTACTGTCGAGATAATGGCCTAGAGGGTCACACACAATAGCATATTCAAGAATCTGCCCTATTTAGTTGAATGAGAGATTTGGACATGGTGGGAACCACCACTGGAGTCCAGGATTTTCCCAAAAAAAATGATCACCAATGCAATAAATAAATTTATATTATTTAAGTTTAGAATAATGAGTATTGAATTTATTTATTAAATGAATTTATGAGTTTTAAGTAAATACATGGAAAAATATTAATTGATGAATATTAAATTATTCAATGTTCAATTAATATTTATGGGAGTGAGGAGTCATGTTAATTACACAATTATTATAATTTAATATATTTAAATATATTACAATTGAGTGATAATAATATTTTTGACTCAGATAAGTAGTCATAATATGTCATTAATACTGTGTTGATTATTCGGGGGCTAGGATGGAATTTTCGGGTAATTAAATGACACTATAAAAATAAATAAAGTGGAGATTGAAAAACATTATTCATGGTACTTCTCTCTCTTATCTTCTCACCCATGATCTAGGGAGAGAGGCACTGGATCCAAGGAGCATGGATCTTTCAATCTCTCAAGCATCACTTATGAAGCGATGCAGTGATCATTGGAGTGTTGAAGGCATCATCACAATTCCATGCTAGCACCCAGATTATGACAAACAGTTCTCCTATAGATTTCTTGAAGTGCATGTGGATGATCTAGAGGAGTTCGATGTTAGATTCTTCGAGAAGCAATCAACAATGATGAGCAGACGTCGTGCACCGCTTCATAATTAAACTAGGTATTTTACAGTTTATTTTTGTGCTTAAAATCCTCAAAGTGTGGTCCTCAGCTAAGACCGAACTGCTGTTCACTGACGTCGACAAGTTTACATCGATCTTCGGTGGAATTTTTTAAAAAACCAACCTGTTTGGGGCTTCCGCTGCACACTCAGTTCCAACAAGTGGTATCAGAGGGACACATGACGATTTTAAGCCAAGAAAAATTAAATTTTCATTAAGTTATGAAGATGGAATCAATACAGTTCCAATGCCATATACTACATTTTAATCCGATATCAAATGACCATTCTGCGGTCTTTTGAAGTTTAAAGTTTGGATTAAAATCACTAGTTTAATAAGGTTCTAATTTGATGAACCAATTTTATTTTAATCCATTTACATGGAAATAGTATTTTTCAGCGAGGATTATTAATTAATATTTTTATAATAACTTTATTACTATAATAATAGTTTAATCATAATAACAATTTTATTATTATAATATTATATTATAATAATATTTTATTATTATAATGTTTAGTATTTTATAGTCTAAATATAGACTTAAGAAAATTTTATTATAATAATAATATTATTAATTTCCAAAGCCTTAGTAGGGTTTAGATTTTTTTTAAAAAAAAGGGGTTAGGGTGAAAGACTTGTAGAGAAAGTCTTGGTTGGACTAAATGAAATAAAAAATAGGGGCAAAGGGTGCCCTACAAAGCAGGTAACGGGTAAAAAAACAAAAGGGATGGAGGCAAGTAGGAACTGTGCCTAGACAAAAAAGCAAAAAAAAAGTTGTTGGTTTTGGGGTCCGAGCAGCCCCCCGTCTCCCAAGCGCGGCAGCTCCAAGGGCTGCCTCGTCCTCCTACAAGTGCAGCGACACCGGGTCCAAACCCAGCGCCTACTAGTCTGGTCTGTTGCCCCTGATCGCGTTGGTCTCCCTTCTATGAAGCTTCCCTATGGGATCCCTGAACCAGGCGACATCCACCTCAAACCAGGAACACCCTGCACATCCCAGACCTGAGGCCCCACCCACTGGTCCTGCTCCCTGTCTCGGTGCCTCCTATACCTACACCAGGCCAACACCCAGTGTATATACTCCCTCCCCGCATCACGCATCGCACCGCACAGGTGGTCGTCCCCCTGTATCAGTATTGTGAGCCATCCTGGAGGCCTCTTGCACACATCGACATGTGTCTCCCTCCCCTCTGCCCGCAGTGCCACGACACACCAAGCCTTGTCGGGTTTTATCCCTTGCGTAGAGATTCCACCTCCCTCCCAGCTCCATGCAGTAGGCCAGAACCTGGGCTCCATCAGCCTCCGCTGGCATCCAGCACACCCGGCCAGAACAGGCGGCCTGTCTCCTTCGACCAGAGGCACACAAGGGATTCTGACCTATGGTATTTTGCTTCCCCATGGAGGCAAGGTGCACCAGGCCAGTGACGCTACCCCAACAGCCTTCCACGAGACCCTTGGACCATGCATCCTGGTTGCCTATCCCCACATCGACCTAGAAATCCACCTCCACATAGGCGCGCACGCACATAGGCGCGCCTGCCCCGCCGTGCTCCAAATGCTTTCTGACACTTGATCTGACGCACCGCCCCATTCGACCACCCCTTTTAGTGGCATGCTACCCACTGTAGACAAGGCGCACCAACCATCCAACCTTCTACGGTTATAGGTCGGTACAACCCAGACTGGGCCTAAGCGGGTTCTCTTTGACCCGCACAGGCCGTACCCGATATTTTCGAGGCTCGAGTAATTTTATGTTAATAAAAAATTAATTAAAAAAATTAATTTAATTTAAGTTGATAAATAAATAAATTAAATATTAATTTTTTATAAAATTAATTACGGAATAATAAATTTAATTGGTGTTTAATTAAATTAATTAATTAATTTAATTTTTAGTTTTAAAATTAAATTAATTATATAGGACCAAATGATGAAATTTGTTGAATTAAAATCAGAGTAAAATTTTAATTCAATAAATAATTCCCTCAGAATTTATTTTAATGCAAGTTTAACTTTTTATTCTGCATTTGTTTAATATATGTGAGTTTAATGCGTATATGCTGATCATGTGCTGGAGACCGACCAATGCATGTTTGGTGGTTGTTTATTTATTTTCATTTATTTAATTATTTAATTATTGCTTGTTGGTTTGTAATAATTAGTTTAATTAAATAAAAGATGATCTGTTTTCCATCTCAAGTGTCATTACATGTATAAGGTCCTGTGCACCGATTCTCAGAGATGCATTTTATACACTGAGACCCCCACTCCTGCATGTGAGTATAGTTATATAATGACGAGACGAGGTATGACACACTTTGCTCCAAATAACGACGACACACCAGCTAGCAGTTGAAGTCCTTGATGAGCATACATTGCTATTCAAGTTACATGCCATGCAACTAAAGGTATTGTCCCTAGGGTCTCGGTTGGTCCGTTATTCACTCAACGAATCAACCATTAGAATCGACACATGATCAGATGTTCATTCTATTTTGAATTGTTTATTATTTTTGTGCATGTGTAGTTTATTGCACGATCACATAGTATAATAATAAACAAGCATGTAAGATAAAATGAACATGTGAGGTGATGAAATTTTTATTTCTTGCATGATCAGTTTTGAGTGCAATCACATAGTACGTGATTATAAAAATTGAAAATGATTTCTTTCATCACACTATAAATAATAAAACCCTCAATGATATATTAAGTATAAAAATTATTCTGTCATTTAAATTTGGAAAAAACTAGATGTTTGAGGTGTTGGTCTTTCCATAGCTGAGGGTGCCTCTTACTACTGAGGAGTCCTTATAAAAATAATGAGTTGAATTGACTAAAAGCGCAACAAAGAAATCTTCATAGCTAGATTGTTGTAATTTTAGAGGCAAGAATTGAGTAAATCAAGTTTTGATTTTAAGAAATTGGGACATCACTCAACATATCTAGGAACCACAAGTTAAAGCGGTCGGCCAACCAAAATCCCACCTCGAACCCTCCAAGTAGTGGAACAACCATATCTTATTGACTATAAAGGGTGGTTCAGGGATCCTTCCCACTAGAATACTCAAGAGAGAGAGTATTCTAATTCTAGCATAGAGGGTTCCTAGAATCTGATAAAATAGTGTGAGACATTAAATGATTTAAGTAATTAATCAAAATTTATAAATTGAAAATCAGATAAAAGGCACTAATCTACTAATTTTTTTGTAGTTAAATGGAAAGTTATACCACAAGTATAAAAAATGCGATAAATATGGGATAGGGTCAATGTCCAAATTGGCATTAGTATCCAAAGAATAATATGGGCCCTTGTGCATAATATTATGATATAGGAAACTCATGATACTAGTGTCCCCAACACTGTTTAATTACCTCAAGAAGCGAGGGTGAAACTGCTTATAGGAGACAAATGTATACAGAACATGATTGTTATATCATTATGCTTTCATCAACATCTGGTGTTAGTTGTGGGTGCTAAACTAGGACATGGATGATATAACATGAAGTCTCATCTCTGAGATGTTTTCAAGGAGAAAGCAAAGCAAAGATATGAATAAGGCGATGTTACACCTGCATGTGTAAATTGAAAGATTGATCATGATATTTAGATGGATCACTTTCTCATATCATTTTCACCTCTTTACTCAAGTTTTGTTCTATGTTATAAAATGATCATTTTTTGAGTAAAAGCTTCATTACCTATCTAGGTAAGGTTCACCAAGTGAAAATGAATAAAAAACATTTACATTTTATTTCTTATGGAGAATAAATTTAGAGACAATGTGAAAAGGTCAAAGTAAAGTAACTCCAATGGCACATTCACAACACCCTTCAATTAATGAGGTATTAACAAAGGTTATTTTCATTACATATTATAAAATATTACTATGTAAGTTTAAAAGCAATAAACTGATTTAAAGAAGTAAGTTTCCGCTTCTACATCTGGCATATTCATCAATGTAATGTTTCCTTTTACTACTTGGGTATTTAATACTATATTCTTTTTAAATATGTGTATTTATATATAGTTACCATGTAAGTATAGAAATATTACTAGAAGTGAGGTGTATTCTCTAAGTGGCTGCAAAAGGGTGATACCTAGGCCAGTAATGAGAAGTACAAGACTTATTTAAATTGCCAAGTGAAAGATTCATATTTAACTATTATTGAGTATAACCACAAACATTAATCTCATGTGTCCTTAGACACAAGGAGACATTATTTCAAATTCTGAAATCAATGTTGTTTTTGGTAAACTCAATCACCAGTTCAATAATACATGAATCATAGGTAATTAGTGATGAATATAAATGTAATAATTATACCCAATTATGAAAAGATAATTCTTTTTCAAGTAATACTAATCATGGATGTCATGAATATACCATGTAAAGTATTTTGGCTCAGAATAGCTAGATACTTTTGGTATTATCGACATCTCTAGTTAGGAAATAGGAGCCTGTAGAAATAAAGGTATGTCACAAAGCTTTTAGAAACAGTTCAACTAGTAAGCCTAAACTATTCCAAGTATAAGCTAGAGGTATATATACTTCATAATATTTTTTTATGTAATTAAGGAATAATTAAGTGAAGTATATGCATGGTCATGAGATATGAGTTTCTTTGGGTTGGGATACCGAAGAATATCTCAACCAAGAATTAATCAATCATAATAATATAGCATGAAGCAATTACTAAACTCACATTACCCTATCGACATCACGACATTGATGTTAATGAGGAGGATTGATGATGATGTCTTACATATCAACATTGATCAAAAATTGAAGCGTGGATTAATTTCTAAACGCACATTGTATATATCAAAGTATTGACATAAGTAATATCATTGTTTCTACTAGAAAAAAATTCCATTATATTTCATGAAATGATTTTCAAATAATGACAATATACCACAACTATATGTCAACTATAATGAAAAATGGATATCATACGAGTTAGAGTATGATGCAAATACATTATGACATGTGTTTGGATGCAAATAGTTTGTTCGGATACAAACAGACTTGCATCAAGATAAACACATTGCGCATCTAAGTTACATATCCTAACGATTTCTTAGGATATTACATAAATCCCTTAGATAGAAAAATTGTAGTCAAGTGATAGACTACACTTCTATATAAGGGTGCACATCTCTATTAGATATAGTGAGAGCTATATTTACTTGTGTTTAGTCAATGCTAAAGATGCACAAATAGTTGTCATAAGAACTTGTTCTATAAGCTCATGTGGAACATAGCATGTTTCAGAGATACATATTGCAAAGGAAGAATAAAACCATAGTTATGGTTTTATATATTCACCACGGTCGATGATCTTTTATTCAATGTGAATAATATTTCCTACAAGTAAGTAGTATATAGAAGTTAGCTATAATTGATAAGACCAACTAAAATTAAATTAATGGATTCCATGTATCAAAGTGAAAAGGGGCTTATTATTTTGAATACTCTGTTGGGTATTCAAGTGAGTTGATACATGGATGGTACAAGTGTAGTAACAATATGGCTCGATTGGTTTCACCAAGTCGTTATGCCAAAATATGTTAGAATTATACTTATCATAGCTAATGTCTATGATCAATTTATTTAGAATTGATGTCATAACCACCAATCATGGATGGTGTCTATACGACGCAACCAGAAAGGGATGGTCATGTCACATAATACTAATAAAGGTTGCAAGTTACTAAAATCCAGTTTAGGATTAAAGTAAGCAACATGATCCGAGAATATACATTTTCAAAAAATTATTTCCATGTGTCTACGAGAGGTTAGTGGAAGCATAAAAGTTTTCCAAGTAAAGTATGTTCAGAAACATATGGAAATAGATATTAGTCTTATAGTTAGTTATGTCCAAGATGAAATTTATTCTTCAATGATTGACTTAAAGTAGTAGCCTAAGTTCTAGGGAACATGATCTGCTGAGGTAGATCTATATGTTGCTTGGTCCTTGTCAATCGTACATATAGTGACAAATACAAGTTGGAATAATTCAAGATATAAATTTTTGTCCACATCACATGGAATAATCTCTTCAGGTCGACATGTCTAGTACATATGAGTAGATAAATGTGATGAGTTAAATCCATACATCAAAGCAATGGATCAATCACGTATATGATGATATATACAAAAATACGATATTTCCAAAGTATATTTTATAGTAGGTGAATATAAGTTATATCCAGGAGCACTACTAGGGATGCATTTAGAAGTATCTAATTGTACATCACCATGTACAAAAGATATGTACCTGGTAAGTAGAGAAGAAAGGATACTAGTTTTCAGGGATACAAACTAGTCTTCTATAGATCAATGTGATCTAATATCATAGTTAGGCTAAAGATGATGAGTGATTCATGCTCATATAAGCCAGTGGTAGCCATTCCTATAAATACTGAGTACGTTGCAGCTTCTGAGGTAGCTAAGAAGTAGATAAATGCAACAAATTGTTCCAGTTATTGGAATCACGCATATTAAGAAAAGTATTATCATAATGTAAATTATGATATTCTTACTAGCCAAGATGTCAATCTATGATAGTGCAAAAGTGAGATATACTCAAGATACTATCTCTTAAGAAGTTTTTCTGAAGGATATGAGGTCACCATAGCAGAATAGCCATGTGGAAGAACCATGACAGACCTAGTTTCTAAATCCATTACTCAGTAGAAACATGATGTTCATCATGTGAGTAGCTAACAAGTTTGGTTAGCAAGTTGGCTCTAGTGAACGTGGGAGTGTTGAAATAGTGGGTTCCCTAGACCCAAATATTCTATTCTTTTGATTACCATATCATGTATACATTTAGTTATACATGATGTCACTTTACCATTACATTGTAGACTTTTCTATATCTACTATTGAAATGGTAATACCCAAAGATTAATTGTCGTATAGAAAGGGTATAACAGTTCCCATGCTATAATGAGAACCTCTAGATACTATGACATTAATATTAAATATATGTTATATGGTCTAGATAAATTCCACTAATTGGACAGAGTATATGTTTGACTATCAGGTGGTGGGGGCTCATAAGCATTGAGACTTCTTCTCATGAAATTTGTAATTGGTGATCTATAGTTGTGGGATCATGAGGACTGACCTGCCAATAGGAGCACCGCATGTTTCAGGTTTCATTGGATGTTATTATATACGATCATGTTTAATGGTCTCCTGACTTGAGATCATTATTAATGTTTGTCATTTTATTGTGTACTTTGATTCAAGGTGAAAACTGTGGCAATAAAGTCATGGCGAATTAGTTTGTTTTGGGTGGGTCGTTGGTGGCATGTCATCGGTTGAATGGTCAAGAAATGATTTTTCGCTTCCGAGTTATAGAAGTAATATATATCCAGACATGTTGATAAGGATATAAGCACATTTATAAGACTATGGTCATGGAATTCAAGGGTAAATCTGTCCATTTAAATTAGAAAACAATAAATATAAAAAATTGTGATTACACAAGAGTGCCTCCTGCTTTATGAGATATTACAGACAAAGAGATTATATTACACAGTACACGTTCATAGGTTGGTTTTCACTACTGTGACAATCCTTATCTCTTCAGGGGCTATGATGGGTTGCTGGATCCTGCTCGTGGTCTGTGAATACTATTCACTACTATCGAGATAAGGGCCTAGAGGGTCACACACAATAACGTATTCAAGAAGCTTCCCTATTCAATTGAATAAGAGTTTTGGACATGGTGGGCCCCACCATAGGGGTCTGGAATTTGTCCAAAGAAAAATGATCACCAATGTAATAAATAAATTCATATTATTCAAGTTTAGAATAAAGATTATTGAATTTATTTATTAAATGCATTTACGAGTTTAAAGTAAATACATAGAAAAATATTAATTGATGAATATTAAATTATTCAAGGTTCAGTTAATATTTATTGGAGTGATGATTCAAGTTAATGACTTAATTATTATGAAATAATATATTTTAATATATTACAATTGAGTGATGATAATATTTGTGACTCACATAAATAGTCATATTATGTCGTTAATAGTGTGTTGATTATTCGGGGGCTGGGTTGGAATTTCTAGGTAATTAAATGACATTATAAAAATAAGAAGGGATGAGATTGAAAAACATTATTAATGGTTCTTTTCTATCTTCTCTTCTCACCCATTATCTAGAGAGAGAGACTTTGGATCTAAGGAGCATGGATCAAGCACTCTCTCAGGTATCGCCTGTGAAGCGATGTAGTGATTGTTGGAGTGTTGAAGGCGTCATCAAAATTCCACTCTAGCACCTGGATTATAAAGAACAAAACTCATGATGATTTATTGAAGTCCATGCAGATGATATAGAGGATTTGGATGTCATATTCATTGAGTAGGTATCACCCATGATGATGTAAAGTCCTATGTTTTTTAACCAGGTATAAAATATGAATGATTTCGAATTTGTTTTGGGTTTATTGATAGTTCGGTTTTTAAATCGAGCTCGAGAATTTTATTATGAGTGTTGGAACACCTAAAGGTGTCGTTTTTGGACTTTTATAATTACCTGATATTTTTTAGTGGGTGTCCTAATGAGTCTCAGGGAACCAGATCTGGAAAAGTCCACTTTAATGGATTTTTACGGGCAATGCAATGTTGCGGTCCAACCCATGTAGTTTACCCTATTAAATAAATTATCTAATTTAATTAAATAATATTATATCATAGATTGTGATTAATTAAATTAATGTTTTCATAATAATAATAATGAATTTATTATTATTATTATTGTGGTTGTTTAATTAAATTAATGATAAATAATTAATTAAATGATGGTTGAAGAAATTAATGTGGATTTGGGGTTTATCGAAGAATTTTTTTAATTAAATAAAGTGTTTTAGAATTATTAAAGGACCATTTATTATTAAATGGAGGAATGTTCTAATAATAATAATGTTATTATTATTATTATTATGGTGTCATGAATTATTTTGATGATTTGAGATTTTAATTTCATGTTAAAGGAGTGTATCATTTATGAGAATTTAATGTAGATTTTGAGATTCTCAAAGTAACATTTAATTTAATGAGGAGTTTCAAATTTAATGATGCATTGTAATTAAATATAGGTTTTGGGTTTATCAAAGGTTTTAAAAATATTAATAATAAGATTATTATTATTTTAGTTCTATGAATGTAATAATTTTTATTATTATGGTAATTAAATTAGGGGTTATGGGTTATAGTTTTTATCATATTAATGATATTGTAACAAATTGAGGGTTGGGTTTTAAATAAATTAAAGTTGTAATAATAATAATTATTATGTTATTATTATTTTTGTGGTTATTTAGTTAATTAAATGTTAAAATAATTTAATGACCAATAGGGAGTTTCATATTTAATTACAAAACATTTATTAAGAGAATAATAAATGAAGAAATGTTTTTAATTAAATGGGGAGTTTTTCTCTCATTAGATAAGTGCTTAGTGTATATAATAATAATAATAAAATGATTATTATTATTTTAATTATTACATTCACTTAAATGAATTAATTTAAGGGGAAAAAAGAAAATAAAAAGGGTAGGTGAGACCTCTCATGTTTCTCCTCATCCATGCGCAAAACAGATGCATATCTAACCTCCTCCTCTGTATGATCCTCCTCCTTGGGACCTACAATAGCATGCAACCCTTGGACGACCCTCCCTGTAGTAGTGCGACACCCAGGCGGAGCTCTTGCAGAGCGCGATCCCCCTCCTGGTAGTAAATGGAGGCGCACCACCCCCTCTCCTGGACTCCACTTTGCACGCGATGATTCCTCTTGGACTCTTCACAAATCTTATCCACCTCATCATGGTGAGTCCATCTATATATAACTCATGATTCACATTGGCCATTTTATAACTCTCTCTCACCTTGTATTCTCAGACAAAACCCTAAGGTTCGAGTTTAATCCGATCATTGCGTTCCTCTATTTTTAAGATATGAGAATGTTGACTCGAGACCCATTGGTCCATAATCTGGCTTCCACTGCCAAGGGAAAGGTTAATGGTCTTGAATTGTTTTTCCACCATTGGTACGGGTAAGTTTCTAAACTCGCTGTTTGGTTTTTACCAGTTATATTAAAGACTGTTAATTTTTTATGAGTTCATTGTACCAAGTTAGAGGTGCGTTGTTCATTACTACTTTGATTCTGGGTACCAGTTTAATATATTGAATTTTTGTTTATCAATGTAGATGACGCACACGCGCGCACACACACACACATATGAAGGTGTGAGCACATGCGATTGTGGACCAGTTGTGGACTTGTTGCTTCCAAGTACAATAAAGCGTTGCAGAATAAAAATGGTGCCACCCCAAGGTAGGGTTCCAAATATTTATCTATTTATTTAACAATACCTTTTAGATTCTTTAAATAAATTTAGAAAGTGAGTGTCCTTTCTTATGGAACGACTAAGTTTTATTGAAATATTGATTAAATATAAACTGCTTGTTAGTGGTAATGTCATAACATACTTGCTATGGTTTTGATTTTCATATGTCCTCTAGCTGGTACTGATATATGATTTGTCGATGCATTACACTTTTGTTTTATTTACTGATATCACCCACGTGAGATAAATGAGGACTTGATCATGTGTTGGTTTTAAGAATGTATTATTATTTCATTTAAGTAATATGTTTAAATAGTTAAATGATTTGAATGGAGATGTTTGAGTAATAAGGTAATTAATCAATAAATTAATTATCAAAATGTGAGTTGGGAAATGGTGGAATTTACTGAATATTTAGAATATTGAATATTTTGACATGCTCAAAATATAAATTGGTATTTGGTAAAAATTAATGGATGGATTAATTATTACATGACAAATGGTAAATGGTTAATTAATTTATGAAATGGTTAAAGAGATATGATTTAATTAATTAATTATTGAATTAATTAATTTATATTCATTAATTTAAGATTGTGAATTGATTGATTATTATGACTGTTGGCCAATAATACCTTTTGACGTGTATTAGTTATCCATGCCTTAAATTGTCTTGGAAGGAGTTATTTTAAAATATGATATGCCGTGTGAGATGGTTTCTAAATATTTAGGATTTGTTCAACATGTTTTGATATTATTTTGACGTGCATGTAAATTGTAAAAGTTCTGGTCAAATCACTGTTTGAGTTGATGGGTTCAGACTTGTTGAAGAATTTGTATAATTAAATGTTGAGTAAATAATTTAGTTGGCTTACTAAGAATAATCAATTGTTAATTAATTATTTACTATTGATATGTTGAATGGTTAATTAATTTTTTACTTATTTGACAGGATATTTATGTTGTTAATTAGTTATTGAATTAATTAACGTATTGGATTAATTACTTTATGAATTAATTAATGGATTATTTTGGGGTCTTAGACCTGACGTTCTACACCAATCATTAATATATATGTATGATTGATAAATGGGTTGTGAGACAGGGACTGATGCTCCAAATACTCATGGGGTACTAGACATGGCGTTCTACACCCAACTTTCAAGAAAATATTCTTTTATGGGATAAGAACTGATGCTCCAAATACCCGTGGGTCGTGAGACAAGGACTGGTGCTCCAAATACTCACGAGTGTTCTAGACATGATTTTCTACTCCTATTAATTGACATTAAACTCTGTTTCTAATTGGTTGTACATGAAATGAATTAATGGTTATTGAAAACTATTGTGACATGATGTTTGTGAATTGAATATAAGTAGGGGTTCAAAGTTATTAATGAATTGGGTGAATCACTATTAGTTAATGGACCCAGGAGTGAATCAATGATTTTAGTGGATGGGCTTAGGCATAGTATATGAAATATTAAATTGAATATGACATGTTATCTATTCCAAATCACATGCTTGGATTTAGTCTTTACTTTGATTACTTAGATGGTCTTTAGAGACATCTGTGGTGAGTGACTTATATGGGAGATGTCAGGCTTATGCTGAATCTCGAGACTTTCATATTTTAATTAGGTTTGTATAATTTATAAATGAAAATGATTGTGTAATGACTATTGTGTATACATGACAAATGTATAATACATGTTCAGAAACCAGTTAAGGGCTGTATCATGTACTTGGGTATATAGTTACATTGTACTTCTTGATTTATTTATGCATGCTTTTACATGGTTTAAATTATTTATTAAATGTCTGGATTTGGGGTAGACACCAGTGGTCCCGACCTACTGATATTTTTATCTCACACCCTACTTGGGCCTCCATTTAACTGGGGTACTCGAGTAGATTCTATTTTGTTCCAGGATTATGCAATTTGCATTTACTTGGGAGATATGAGAAGGGGACCGAGCGAAAGCTCATGATGCTTGAGGAGACCACCCTTAGAGCTTTGAGTCATTGTATATATTTTTTGTATTGGAATGTAAAGCATGCTATTTTATTCACTATTTTCCATTTTTGTATGATTAGAATGAAATACATGCATATGCTGTATAATTGGCATTGGACATTTGTTTTGTACAAGATTTATAAAATCTGACTTCTGCTGCTTTATCATTTATTAGACTGCTTCCTTTTTTTTATTTCCATTGTCTATTATTGAACACTGATATGAGGGTATATTCTCCCCACTGACTATCCATAAACCCTCGCTGCTAGTAAGAAACATCTGGCATATGGGGAGATGTGCTTGATGTCATGTGGTGATCAGTCTAGCCACCAGTTTAGTGGTGAGCTAGGTTAGGATGTAACAAAGTGGTATCAGAGGAGGTTATTTTCCTTTTGTCTTTCTATTTCGGGTTGGTAGATAGAAGAATAGAAAAGTGTCATAACTTGGGTTAATAGCCATGCTTAGGAATGATCAACCCATGTACGGGAAATGACCAAGTGGCTAGGGATGGGAATTGATGTTTGTAATATTTGAGGTTACAATTGATATGATTTCACCTTGAGTAACTGGTGTATTTTCTGTTACTTATTGATTTTGAGAATTTTGAAAAATAATTGTCTTGGCCTGATATGGCAAGGAAGTTTCATACATGCATCGTCTTAGGAACTTAGATATTCACATGTCATGCATATAACATGCCATGTAGTTACATTAGTAGGATGCCTGCAAATTTGGACTGTGTTCCTTGGGTGCAATTCCATGTTTTGATCTGCTTTAGTATGCCTCTATAGATAGCATGTTTCAGTGATAGATTTAACATGCTTGAGTGATTATATGCCATACTGCCTCAGTTATTATCATGTTTTGTTAGTGTTCCATGCTTCTGTGTTATAACATGTTGTTGTCTTATTTATTATGCTAACATGCTAGATATGTTTTGATATATGAAAGGGGAACTTAAGTTAAAATTTTAAATGAATATTGATGTGATAAATGGGAGCCAAATTCCAGCGATAAGGTATTTGGGTGCCTTATCAATTGGTTGATGGCCACCCATGGGTTTGAACCTTATATAACCATAGTTTGTTTGAAAATGGTTATAAATGTAAAAATGATGAGTTTTGATTGAAATGAACTATTGTTGTGTTTCTTTTTGAAGAACCTGAATTGAATTAATGGGACCCTTGGAGGTCTTCTTCTTAGTAAAAGGAATTTAGATGCTAAATTTTCTGTTTAAATTTAAATAACCCTGAATGTTAAATTATTAAAGAGGATGTTTGTGATAACATGCCTATTTTTTTCTGTAGGGATTTGTTTTGAAAACCAAGTGAATTGTTATAAAAAAAAGTACTTGTTTGTTTGTTGAAATTGATTCCAATGTTGAAAGGTTGAAATGAATTAATTAAAATGGGTAAAACGAAAAGGGGATTTTGAATCTTGTGATTTTGGTTTTGTGTGACCAGGAGAGAGGGTCAAAATTTATGTTTCGTAAGGGGATAACCCATGGTAGGTAGTACCCTTAGAACATTCTAGACTATTAATGTAAGTTCATCCCACTGCTTGGGAGGACTTCTTGTGACTCAAATGTTATGGAACACCGATAGGTTTATGTTACAAATTTTATGATCAATTCTTGATGTGGTGATGGTCTAAGGAATGTCACATGCATGCGTTATTGTATTCTAAAATAGCATGCTGGTGAGCAGCTGATATTTTTTTCAACATCATGGACAATTTTAAGGTGGGTAGTGTCGCATCATTTTTGATAAACTTTTTGGCAGGAGATGCCGGGATTTTAGAATAGAGTTATCCGGTAGTAGTTCGACTGATCTTCTTAATGACCTTGGTTTTCTCTTAGTGTGCTCTTCTAAATATGACAAGCATGTCCCCTATCTTGACATGTCATTGAGACACTAAGATAGTGTCGGTCTTACGCCGTGCTAAAGTTTTAAATATTGTTTGGGTTGATAAGTTGTTGTTATATGGGTTGTACGTAGGATGTTTGGTTTCTTGAGGGTTAATCTATTATTTGTGTTGGGACATGGTTGTTTTTTTAAAATATCCTTGTGATGGCTTGACATGGAAATTTCACCAAATGTTAGGTATGGAATTCGATATACATGCGGATGGTTATGGAATAGTTTTAAAGGCATGTTTTCAGTTAAAGGGTGAATATAGGTTTTGGGTCCACGGCGTCTTTCAAGGGAAGCATGCACAACCTATTTGGTTGGATGATCTAGATTCAAGCATTTTCATTGACAAGGTCCCTGTAATGGCCTCATATATAAGCTTTGTTTCGATGTTTAAGCTATAAAGTGAGCTTTGGAACTAGTTTTAAAGGCTTAGCTGTTAGGCTTGTAAAGGGTTAAATGTGCTTTTGGTGTTGGGAATGATACACATCTGTTCTAACAAGATTAAATGAACTTGGTAGGTCAGTTGTTTAAGTAGTGATTTCAATGGATTCTTGGGGATGAGAAGTTTTTAAGGTGGGTAGATTATAAAGTCCCATGTTTTTTTAACAAGGTTAACATATGAAGGTTTTTGATTTTTTTTGGGTTTATCGATAGTTTGGTTTTTAAACCGAGCTTTAATATTTTATTCCAAGTGTTGGAACACATAAAGGTATCATTTTTGGACTTGCGTAATTACCTGATAATTTTTAGCCGGTGTTCCGATGAGTCTCGGGATCACTGGATCTGAAAAAGTCTACTTTAACGGATCTGCACAAGCAGTGCATGGTTGCGGTCCAACCCGTGCAGTTTACCCTATTTAATAAATTATCTAATTTAATCAAAGAAGATTATAAGAGATACTGTGATTAATTAAAAAAAGTTTTAATAATAATAATAATGAAGTTATTATTATTATTTTGTTTTTTAATTAAATTAATGATAAATAATTATTTAAATAACGGTTGAAGAAATTAATGTGAATTTGGGGTTTATTGAAGAACCGTTTTAATTAAATAAAGAGTTTTAGAATTATTAAAGGACCATTTATTATTAAATGGAGGAATGTACTAATAATAATAATATTATTGTTATTATTATGGTGTCATAAATTATTTTGATGCTTTGATATTTTAATTGAATGTTAAAGGAGTGTATCATTTATGAGAATTTAATGTGGCTTTTAAGATTCTCAAAGAGACGTCGAATTAAATGAATCATTTCAGATTTAATAAAGTGTTGTAATTAAATAGAGGTGTTGGGTTTATCAAAGGTTACAAAAATAATAATAATGAAATTATTATTATTATAGTTTTATGAATGTAATAATTTTTATTATTATGGAAATTAAATTAGGGGTTATGGGTTGGAGTTTTTATCATATTAATGATAATTTAATAAATTCGGGGTTTGGGTTTTAAATAAATAAAAGTTAGAATAATAAAAATAATGGTGTAATTATTATTTTTGTGGTTATTTAGTTAAATAAATGTTAAAAAGATTTAATTATCAATAGGTTGTTTCATATTTAATTACAAAACGTTTATTAAGAGAATAATAAATGAAGAAGCATTTTTAATTAAATGGGGAGTTTTGCACTTATTAGATAAGTGTTTAGTGTATATAATAATAATAAAAAAATGATTATTATTATTTTAATTATTACATTCAATTAAATGTATTAATTTATGAAAAAAAATAAAAGGGGAGGCCCGACCTGCCGGTGGCGCGATCTCCCATGTTTCTCCTCCTCTATGCACAACGTTGAAGCATCTCCAATCTACTCCTCCACACAGATCTCCTCCTCAGGACCTCCAGGAGCATACAACCCCTGGACGACCCTCCCTACAATAGTGCGACACCAGGGCAGAGCTCCTGCAGTGCGCGACCTCCCCCAGGCAGTACCTAGAGGTGCACCACCCCCTCTCCCAGACTCCACTTTGCGCGTGACAATTACTCTCGGAATCTTCAAAAATCTTGTCCACCTCATCAAGTTGCATCTTTCCATGTATAGCTCATGATTCACCTCATCCATTTGACTATTCTCTCTCTCTCTCCATATTTTCTTGTTTGAAACCCTAAAGTACAGGTTTAATCCGATCATTGCGTTCCTCTATTTTTTGGATATGTGAATGTCGACTCAGGACCCATTGGTCCATAATCCGGCATCCACCGCTAAGGGAGAGGTGAATGATCTTGAATTGTTTTTCCACTATTGGTACGGGTAGGTTTCTAAACTAAGTGTTTGGTTTTTCACTGGTTATATTAAGGCATGTTAATTTTTATGAGTTCCTAGTACCAAGTTAGAGGTGCATTGTTCATTACTACTTTTCTTCTAGATACCACTTTAATATATTTAATTTTTTTGATCAATTTGGACAACACACACACACACACATATAGGTGTGCATGCATGTGACTGCAGACCAGTTGTGGACTGGTTGCTGCCAAGTACAATAAAGCGTTGTAGAATAAAAATGGTGCCACCCCATGGTGGGGTTCCAAATCATTATCTATTTATTTAAGAATTCCTTTTATATTATTTAAATAAATTGAGAAAGTGAGTTTCCTTTATTATGGAACTGCAAAGTTTTATTGAAATACTGATTAAAGATAAACTACTTGTTAGTGGTAATGTCATAACATGCTTGCTTTGGTTTTGGATTTTCATATGTCTTCTTGCTGGTACTAATATATGATTTGTCGATGCATTAAACTTTTTTTGTTATTAAATGATGTCACCCACATGAAATAAATGAGGACTTGATCATGTGTTGGTTTTAAGAATGTATTTATATTTTGGTTTAAGTAGTATATTTAAACAGTTAAATGATTTTAATGGAGATGTTTGAGTAATAAGGTAATTGATTGATAAATTAATTATCAAAATGTGAGTTGGGAAATGGTGGCATTTACTAAATATTGAGAATATTGAATATTTTGACACGTTCAGAATATAAATTGGTATCTAGTAATAATTAATGGATGTATTAATTATTACATGATAAATGGTAAATGGTTAATTAATTGATGAACTGGTTAAAGAGATATAATTTAATTAATTAATTTTTAAATTAATTAATTTGCATGCATTAATTTAAGATTGTGAATTGATTGATTATTAGGATTGTTGGCCAATAATACCTTTTGATGCATATTAGTTTTACATTCCTTAAGTTGTCTTGGATGGAGTTATTTTAAAATATGATATGCTGTGTGAGATGGTTTCTAAATACCTGGGCTTTGTTCTCCATGTTTTGATATTATTTAGACATGCATGTAAATTGTTAAAGTCCTGGTCGAATCACTGTTTAAGTGGATAGGTTCAGAATTGTTAAAGAATTTGGATAATTAAATGTTGATTTAATTATTTAGTTGGTTTGCTAAGAATAATTAATTGTTTATTAATTATATACTATTGAGATGTTGAATGGTTAATTAATTTTTGACTTATTTGATGGCCTATTTATGTTGTTAATTAGTTGTTGAATTACTTAACAGATTGGATTAATTAATTTATGAATTAATTAATGGATGGTTTTGGGGTGTTATACATGGAGTTCTACACCAATTATTGATATATATGTTTGATTAATAAACAGGCTGTGAGAAAGGCACTGATACTCCAAATACTCATAGGGTGATAGATATGACATTCTACACCCATCTTGCATGAAAATATTCTTTTATGGGATAGGGACTGATGCTCCAAATACCCATGGGTTGTGAGACAAGGACTAATGCTCCAAATACTCATGAGGGTTCTAGACATGATGTTTTATTCCTATTAATTGACATTGGATAGTGGGACCAATTGACCGTACATGAAATGAATTAATGGTTAATGGAAACTGTTGTGACATGATGTTTGTGAATTGAATATAAGAAAGAGTTCAAACTTATTAATGAATTGGATGAATCACTATTTGTGGACGAACCCAGGAGACAATAACTGATTTTAGTGGACGGGATCAGACATAGTATATAAAAGATTAAATTGAATCTGACATGTTATCCAAGCCAAAGAACAAGCTTGGATTTGGTCTTTACTTTGATTACATAGATGGTCTTTAGAGACATTTGTAGTGAGTGACTTATACAGGGGATGTTGGGCTTAGGATGAATCTCAAGACTTCCATATATTAATGAGGTTTGAATAATTGATAAATGAAAATGATTGTGTAATGAATATTGTGTATGCATGAAAAATGTATAATACAAGTTCAGACACTAGTTGAGGGCTGAAGCAGGTACCTGGATATATAGTTACATTGTACTACTTACTTTATTTATGTATTCTTTCACATGGTTTAAATTATTTATAAAATGTCTTGATTTGGGGTAGACACTGGTGATCTCAGCCTACATATATTTATATCTCACACCCTACTCGGGCCTCCATTTCATTGGGGTACTCGAGTAGATTCTATTTTGTTACAGGATTATGCTCTTTGCATTTACATGGGAGATATGAGAAGAGGGCTGAGTGGAAGCTTGGGATGCTCGAGGAGACCTCCCTTAGAGCATTGAGTCATTGTATATTTATTTTTGTATTGGAATGTAAATCATGCTATTTTATTCATTATTTTCCATTTTTTTATCATTAGCATGAAATGCATGCATCTGATATATAATTGGCTTTGGCCATTTATATTGTACAAGATTTATAATATCTAACTTCTATTTCTTTATCATTTATTAGAATGATTATATTTTTTTATTTCCATTATCTATTATTGAACTATGATATGAGGGTATAGTCACCACAATGACTATCCATAGACCCTTGATTCTAGTCGGATGCCTATGGTGTACGAGGAGATGCGCTTGAGGTTATGTGGTGACTGGTCTGGCCACCGGTTTAGTGGTGAGCCGGGATGGGATGTTATAGACAAGCAGACGTCGTGCGTGACTTCAGAATTAAACCTGGTATTTTACAGTTTATTTTTGTGCTTAAAATCTTTCATGTGTGGTCCTCAGCTAGGACAGAGCTACTATTAACCAATGTCGACATGTTTACATCGATCGCTGGTGGATTTTTTTTAAAAACCTACCAATTTGGGGCTTCCACTGTATGCCCAGTTCCAACAGGGGCAGGCCGCATGGTTACCTGGGAATCCCACATGGTTTTACAAACCATGCACTGACCGTGTGGGATGACTATGTCCAAGACCACATGGTTTTTTCTTCCCCTTTCATAGTTTCTTCAAACTATTCACCCTCCTATAAGGATGCATGGTTAGGGTGCACAGTTACTACTAACCATGCGTTAACCATGCGACATGCATTGGATGGGATCGTTATCCTTTCCTTCATGTCCCAAACTCCCGAAACACCCCCAAGCCACCTCATAAACTTATGGAAAAAACATTAACAAAATTTAAGGGATTTAAACTAAAAATTAAATAGAAATATACCTCTAAGATGCCCCAGATATTACAAATTCCCCACCATATAATGGATCATCCTCAAGCCGCACTCCCAAGCATCACTAAGCTTCTAAGGAGAAGAGATCAGGCCACTAGGCCCACATATTAGTCTCCCTCTCCCAAGTATCTTCTTGGAAATTACCATAAATTCACAACAATAAAAACAAAGGTACAATTTTACCTCAAAAAACATTCTCATTGTTATAAAAAAATGAATTGTATACTCCTCAAAGGACGCATCAACCTCAAACCAAACATCAAACACAAGAACTATATAGGGAATCATAGGAAACACTTCCTAAATCACAACACATGAAAACATCGTACATATCACCATACCACCGAGGAAGATCCAATTGACACTCCACTAACCCGATCCTCTTCACAACTCATGGCCCAAATCACTTGGTTCCATCTTACCCCCTTTTTTAAAATCCAACATGACCCATGCTTGGCCTCACCCAAGGGATACCCTATTTTCCTACCACATTTCCTAAACTATGATTTCCCACAACTTGAGGCCCAATTTCCACACTCTATAATCAAACATCTGAAGCAAAATAAAATAATAGCATTCATCCCAAGGTACTCAACTTGTCAAAACATGAGCCAACACCCTTCACTAAAATTAAAACACCAAGATGGTTCTTACCTAAGTCCATCCAACCCAAACATTGATCACTTCATCAACCTACCACTTTCTCACTATGGTTCTCCCCAACATATTCTTTAGATTACTACCAAAATATTCCCATGTTGGGAACTTCCACCATCAAAAGGGTCCACTAAAACCACAACTCAAAGTTCCACAATATACCAGGCTCGTTTCCCAACTCATCAAACCCAAACATCCACAAGAACATCATCCTACATTGGCATCTAGCATTGCCATCAAAAACACCTGTGATGGACATGCATCCACCACCCTTTTTACAACTAAGAACAACTTGAACTCCTTCAAGGTAAACCTTATCTATGAAATTAACATACCACTAAGGACATCAAATCAGATGTGGGTCCTAACTAATAACATCTATTCCTTTTACAATATCGTGTTGGACCACCCTTAAATAAATTTTCCCAAAACACCAATCTTACACTATTGACATGCTATACCTTTATTTACCCATGGAACCTTCTCACTCAAGGACCATCACTATTGTCTAACACACCCACTAGGGTGATTCCCTGAATTCCAATAAAACTCCACTGTGAAGACATCCACTACTCTCCAAGCCATCATCATTCTCTACCGCACCCATCAACACTCCAAGAACAAGCACTTATACCATCCATACATTGACTAAAGATGACTATATTCTTAGTAAAATACCATTTAAAAACATAGGATCATACTTTTCACTTTAAAAAATTCACCTAAGGCGGTTTTCAACTCACTACCTTCATCCCTTGTTCCTAGATGTGTCGAGCTATCCCTAACTGACTCATCCTGAAAAAACTCAACTTCATAAACGGAACACCACTAACAAACTTGAACAAGATGACTTCAAACATAAGGAAACTCTAGGTTCACCTAATCACACAAACCAGAGTCCATAACCAATCTTCTATGAGGTTCTACAACCCAGCCTCCCTTTCCATGAATTGTTTTCATGCCTTACCATGACCAACAATGAATTTAACACAAGCATGTCGAATTTTATTTGGAACCACCCCAAGCCCAAAGCCAATGCTTGGATTGTTCAAACCCACACATACAAGGAACACCTAGCCTTTTATGAGGAACCCAACGTGCACCTTACATGTTTCTCATTGGAATCCTGATGCCATCACATCAACTCCATGCTTTGCTCTATACATCAATGACTAAAATAATGCTCCTCACCTTAAGAGTGTCTTTATAACCACTTTACTTAAGTAATTTAAACCATTGTTTCTCACACTTTAATCACAATTTGAACTCCATTACTTGGATGTGGCTATCCAAATTCTCCCGAAACAAAAAAACAAGCATCGCTTGATACCCCTTCTCAGCTTCTGAGAATGGAACCTATAGTGTTCTTCGACACCCATTCCATCTTGTGGACCTCACCTATAAATGGTAGATGGTGTAAATCCCACCATACATATCAACATATAACACTCCATAATCATAACCTCTAAGAGGCCCCACATCTAATTAAAATACATCTAGGTAGTTGGCATAATGCCAGATGTCTCTCAGCATACCCGTGATGATGTCAAGACATTGGGAATGATCTTCACTAGTTACAAGTATATAGTATCTTGCCTTTTTTATTTCATAACTTTTCATTACATTTTACAAATAGAGGATCTTTAAGGTCTAGTGTCTTAGAAATCAGGAACATAAAACATTAAAACATTAAAAATCTTATAATCCACTTGTAAGGATTCATAAAAGATTCATCCAAAGTAAAATTACTGAATCTCATAACCTAGAGACATACATTAAAGAAAAATAAGAGTAGAAGGCCTAGTAAGGAAAGCAAGGGAATCAGTTTACTTGTGAAATCAATAAGAACTTGATAAAAAACATAAAGAAATGTTCAATGGATGTAGAGGCATATCATAAAGAAAAGAACTTGAATCATAACTTGAATATGTGTCTAAATCATTTCATTTATACATTCATGAACATATCACCAAGGTTCATCCCCAAGGTGTCATAAAAATATTACCAAGGTTATTCACCAAGGTATCGTGTAACTTGTCATCTCTAGATATTAAATTCTTTACCCAATGCATTGGATCACTATCAGGGTGTACCATTAATATGTATTTATTTTCATGTGATTCACATAGATCATAATCAAAATTTTCATAAATAACCCATAGAGAATAAAAGAAATGGGTTTCATTTCAAAATCGGGACGTTTTAAAAGTTCTTAAAAATAAGATCATTATGTAATTTATAACCCATGGAAAGGGAGTGAGGATTATATATATGTCAATTCCAGAATAAAATATATAATTTTTTGTGTATTTATGAACACACATATATACAAAATACATCTCGGTATTCACATGAATAACACAAGAGAATTTCTTGAGAGAAAGAGAGAGAAAATTTGAGATGAAATTTCTGCAGCATGACATCGATATAACATGGTTTTAAAAAATATTAAAAATAGAGGGGACAAGGGTATCACAAAAATAAATGAATAATTTTACAGTATAGATACAGAATAAAAAGAAATAAGATCATGGTGTGGACATTAGAATGACATACCACATGAAAAGGAAACTTGAAAGGAAAGAGAATATGCGATTTCTTTTACAAATATTTGGCAGCCTAACGACATCACTTAAAAATTCCGAAAATCAATTAACGAGAGTGGAGAGGGTGTATCATCATTTGGAAATGAAATGGACTATAATAAGGATATATAATAACATACCCCAACATAATATGATGGAAACCAGAAGACATAACATAAAGGAAGTCATGACTTAAAAGTGGAGGGTGAAAGGTTCCCTTACCTTGAAGAGTGACTTCAAAAGCTCAAAGGTTGGGACCTTAGGGGATTGGGGGAACCTTGGGAGGACTCCTTGGGAGGTAAAAGAAATAGAGCTTCATTTATGAGGATTTTGGAATGAAATTAATGAGGGAATGACTTGGTATTTATAGAAAAAGTGAGGGGATATTTAATTAATTTCCAAGGGACACCTCATCGGTGGTATTTGCAAAACCATAGGCTTGCCCATGGTATTTTCCCATGGTATTGTCCAATTTAGACACCTAATAACATATATTACTATTAAAAAGTCGAAAAAATTTATTAAATCATGATTACATCATCAATGATGTCATTAAACACCCACAACTCAAAACTGTATTTTTACTATTCACCGACAATTCAACTATTTCAGAAAAATCCCAAAAATTTATCCTAACCTAATATTGATGCTCTGAATTCAAAAATTAATTAAATTTTATAAAAATAAATTTCTAAATATTTTTAATTTAAATTTTAATTAATTTTATTTTTAAAAAACAACTCTAAAACTATAACTTGTTTTGTAACACATTGAAAAAGTAATCAAGGTCCCATAAGATTATATTATAACCATATGAAAATAAAGTAACAATTTATGATTACATTTTATGAAAATAAATTTCCATTTTAAATTATTAAATTAATTATAAAATTGTAAATAAAGTATTTATGACATACAAAAATACGAAAAATTATACTATGATCATTTTTCACTTTTAAGATGTCTATATTATATTCATACATTAATGGGGTGAAGTTTCTATTTTTTGGCCGATTTACTATTCATTACTATTCATAATGGTATGTTACTATTCATACTTTACTATTCACTATAAAAACAAGTTGATCTTATTAGATACTAATTTTTTTACTGATCACAAATGTGGAAGACCATTTTTTGAAAATAATTTCACATTATTAATTATTTAAAGTTTACGTGATTATTTTAAAAAACCCTTTTTCAAAAATTCACCAATAATATTTATCCTATATTTATTCAGACATTTGAAAATCACAAATTTTACCATAATAAGAAATAACAATTTTATTTATACCAAGGAATTACAAAAATTATCTAAGGCCTTGTTACATAGCCCCTTATAACACCTGCATATGACCTAAGTGTAAGATGTGCTATGGTGATAGAATCTTGGGGCGACTTAGACACCATTTACTGAGTGGTGATTTCTATAAGCTTGAACTTCTACCTTAGGTGATTCTGTTAAAGCTTTACATGTTGAAGCTCAGCTTGGGCTTGGTCCAGAGCAATGGCCAGAGATGCGACCTCCTTCCCAAGCTCTGAAAGATGGGCTTCCTATGGCCCGAGTCTACTGGATGAGGCCACCGAATCTTCTTTCTTTATTAATTAACCAAGATCACTTGTATTTGTAAACAATAATTGTAACATTAAGAGTTTAGTTTCCAAGGGTCATATTGACCACTGGTCATATTGACCAATGGTCATATAATAGTTGAAACCCAACAGTCTCATCTAATTATACTCAATTCATTAATTAAAGGATATAGTGTTGTTGAGTATAAAATAACTTAGGGGAGAAGAGCTCGAAGCCTCAGTGGGGGCAATGACCTAGCAAGGATGCCTGTGGATATGGACCCCTACTCCTCTCTGGGGGAGGGGGGACTGCTTCCTCATTGATTCCTTGGACTTTCATCCCCTTCACTAACCCAAATTTACTTCATCCATTATAGTCGATCCACTATTGCCCTATGGTCCTGGATTTGTATAACGTCTCACCTCAACTCGCTCTTTCATCAAAAGAGTTCCACAGAGCTTCAGATCTTCATAGGTCGACTCTAGTGGCTTTCTGCAGGGGTATACGACTATCAGTGAATGATTTTGATAGATTTGTTTTTTACAAATGGGGTCTTTAAGATCATGTAGTGGTGGGTCTTCTTGATCGGCGGCAATTGATAACCCGTTTATCCTCAGAGGAAGATATGATTTCCACTTGGTCTTTCACCCCTTGCATTTTCAACGACAGTAGTTTTCACCTCCTCAAATGGTCTTTTGTGTTCAGCATGAATCGGGATGCGACTTCGACAACGGTATGGGTATGCTTCCCGGACCTACATCTCTCTTTTCAGAATCCTTTGATTATTTGCATGCTGAGTAATCTGGTCGGAAGGTATTTGTGTTCTGATATCCACACCTCTACATTTTTTCATCCAATCACCCCTCACATATGTGTCGAGGTCGACATCTCGAAGGCTCCAATAGAATGGCTATGGATCTCGGTTGGCGAAGAGTTCAGATGGAAGAAAAGAGTGGTCTTTGAGTCATGGCCTGCGTTCTTCTTGGGGTGCCACTGATTAGTCCATTTGGTCTCTGGTTTCTACCGCGGTCTCAGTGGTAGGCATATCACAACTCTAGTGGTAATTCTAGATGAGGGGAATGAAGTTCAGGTAGATTTTGTAGTCCAACAGGCCTGGGATAATAATGGCATGGGAAATCATGAGGAGGTGAGTGGGGCTGTTTCAAAGGTAGTGGAATCAGTCATGCAACATGACTGTAAAAGAGTGGAGTCTAGCTCTCAAGAGGATCCGCTAACTTTGCTTCCGTCGGAGGCAATGAAGTGTGTGAAGTCGAAGGTGGTATAACCATGGGTAGCAGGTGTTTTTGACCGCCTCAAAGAGGATTTGGGAATTACTCTTGTATAGGAGGGCAGAAAGGAGGCTATGCAGGGAGGGGAGCACAAATGAAGGCAGTGGATATATCAGACTCAAACGGTGTGAGGGACTGGATTGTTGGTGATGCCTAGGAAGACACTAACAAGCATCTTTAGTTCATGGGGTGAGGATATGAACAGACCACTAGTAATGACATGGTACAGGAGTTTTACGACCCACCATCGGGGCCCATTCCGTGACTACCCCAAGCCCGCCTTCTATAGGCCAGGGTCTGGCGACTAGCACCAAAGGCGTAATGCCGATAAAAAGGGAAGGCATTGCATTTTAACCTATAACACAAACACAGTCTGAACACAAGCACTAGAGGAAACAAGTACTAAAATAGAAAAGTAAGGTGTGCTGGAACTATGTGGGCTAGTATACAAACCCAACTGAATAACATGTACAAGTACAAGTAAAAAGGGAAAACAGCTTCTGGATTGTCCACCTGAAATTCCTACCTGAAGTTTAGGTACAGAACTTGAAAAACTCATCCCTGTGGTATATCCCGTCTATTCTAGCTTTGAGCAGTCTCCCATCCATCACCCTCAGCCTCTATCACTGCCGTCCGTCATCTGCACAGAACACAACAAGGTACGGGCGAAGCCTATTCAAGTGTGAGTATAACAATACTCAGTAGGGGACCCTGAGACCCCCGAAGGTCTCCTAGAATCAAAAAAGGATAAACCATAGTATAAAGATACGATCATGAAGTATCAACCATCCCTACTTAGCTATATTACAACACATATACCTAAGTTACCAGTCACAGTCCATCTCCAACTCTTGAGACCAAACACAACCTAGTCCACAAAGGTATACATCTTTTGTAGAGTGATAGAGATGATCAGATGTAGTCACTAATTCATCTAAGCTGTCAGACCCACACATGATACTGGGCCAGCTAAGCTGTCAGACCGACACAGGATACAGGACCAGCTACTCGGTTGGACCCACACAGGATATAGGAATAGAGGTCAGAACTGTCAGACCCACAAAAGATCTCAGTACACCAGTCATCGCTGTCGAACCCACTGAGGATTCCGGTTTAGTAGTCATTGATATCGAACACACAGAGGATTCCGGTTCAGTAGTCATCGCTGTTGAACCCACGGAGGATTCCGGTATAGTAGTTGTCATTGTCGAACCCACGAAGTATTCCGATACAGTAGTCGTCACAGCCAGCTCTAGGGTTCCCGCACACAACACGCTTGATTCTGGGAGGGTCCGCTCCTCAAGTGAAGTGTCGATACATCAAATATCACAATGTCTTGAGTTGATGTATTCTATAGTTTTGTCTCATCAAAAGGAACCCAAAGTGACAGATGGCACGTCAATCAGATGCCCGGTCTGAAAGTTATTGGCATTTCCGTTACAGGGGCCCGGTTGGATTTACGCTCGATCCAAACCTGACCGTTTCCCCAAATTTTTCCAAAACTCACTTAGAGTATCGCAAAATTACCGCTTCGTCGCGAGGTTCCCAGTGCCATAAACGGTGCATCGTCCAAACAAGCGGTCTAAAAGATATTCGCATTTAAGTGATGTCGGGCCCGACCCGTCAAGCTCAGTGGGCTGTGGTGGGTTGGACTGACCTGGCTCGGTGGGTCCGATCCGGCTGGGGGGTTGGCCCAGCCTAGGTTAGTAGGTTTGACCCGGCTGGGGGGTCGGCCTGGCCAGATGGGGCGCGACCCACCTGCGTACCCGACCCGCACTGCAGGTCGGTTCGGTTCACCTGGCGGTGGCAAGCAGTGATGCCTCCCTGTTGTCCGGCCGACCGTAGCCAGTCGGTTCAGTTTCGTGTACGCGGCCCACGGTTCTTCTCATGCGGCGCCTAAGGGTTCCGTGGTTTTCCAGCCCGAATAGCAGGCAGCCGGCCGGTTCACCCAGCAGAGCGACCAACGGAAGCAGGCTGTGGTCTTCTCCACGTGGCGCCTGAGGGCACCCTGATCCTCTAGCCCATCCGGAAGGCGGCCGACCATTTTTCCCAACCAAGCTGCCCGTAGGTGCTAGCCGAGGTCTTCCTCCACGCGGCGCCAACGAGCGCCGCGGTCTTCCCGCAGGCCGGCCGGTCATACCGCTGTCCTGCTCTATGGCGGCAGGCTCGGTTTTCCGCCTCTACACCTCCACCATGGAACGATGGTGCCATGGTACTTCTCCGGTGTGATGCGATGGCACCACGCCCGTTCATCTCTGCCGCATCCCGATCGGCCGTGGGTTTTCTTTGCGTGGCACGATGGCGGCCCTTGTGCTATCGGCTTCTTCTTCAATCCACCTCTTTCATCAAAAAGATCAACAAGAAAGGGGGAGGGTCGGGCCGTGTTCATACAGACCAAGACCTCCTCATTACATTGATAACAATTGACACATCATTCCACCAATTTAACGATGTAGAATGAAGGGTAGAACCAAACATTAAAGTAACCCCTACCTCGTATTTGTCATTGTACATTGACGTGTCGCGGAAGACGGGCGTCGCGGAAGACGGATGTCATCCCGTTAATGTCAGAGGGATTAGAGCTCAGTGAAGTCGAGTCAAGACGATGCCCTCGGTGTGCTTCGTGGGTGGTAGTGCTTCCCTTCCTTGCTCTGGTTGATGAAGATAGAAGTGAAGTTCTTCGTTCTTCATTGGAGAGAAAGGGCATTCTTCACGTTCCTCATTGGATGAAGGATTCTCCTCCTCTCCTTAGTCCTCCTAACAAAGTTTATGCCAACCAAAATAAAAATAAAATAACAGCCTCAATATATTTTAATGATGCCATGCATTTCAAAATAATTCAAAAGAATTCAGAACACCATAAATTAATTAATTAAGGCATTAATTAGTCCTTGTGTTGGTACCATTATGAGGGAAGGTGGAAAGGCTCCACCATAAAGTGGGTGTTCAAGAGTTAAAAGGGGGTTTCAAGGGTATTTAAGGAGTTTGTTTCTCATGTCGGCACCACCACATAAAATACTCCCATGGGAGGTTATGTGGGGGTGGGACCCACATACAACTTCCCCTTTGTGGATTTAACCTCCACTTAAATAAAATTATGTCACACATAATTTTTATTTTACTTATTCAGAATCCCCAAAAATTATCTTCCACTCCCAATAAAATGAAACTACGGTAAAGGTCTGCTTAAGTGAATACCAGCACTGCGAGTTCATCAGTGTCCTCAGATTTCAATTCCTAGCACCAGTTCAAAAGATATAAAAACCCGCACACATGTTTACTGAACATACCTGAACAAAACTTCAGAAAGTGATTCTGGGCACATCGGGCCTCAGAATCAGGTGCTGTCAGAAACTGCAGACTCATAAAATTCCTATGTATTGAAGAAATTTTTTTTTCAAAGGTTTTCTAGGTCTTTACATTCTCCTCACTTCAGGGATTTATGTCCCCATAAGCTCCAACACACACTAAGGAAACAAATGGGGGTACTGAGCATGCATCTGAGCCCCCTGCTCCCATGTGATCTTCTGGAGGTTCCCGTGCCGCCAGTGAACGTGCACCAGAGGAATCGACCATCCATGCAGGATCTTCTCATATCCATCCTCAATCTCCACTGGAACCTCCATGAATGTCGCCCCATCATCAATGTCCAGATCCCCGTGGTAGATGATGTGGGATGAGTTGTGAACATATCTCATCAGCTATGATACATAGAAGATGTCGTGCACCTAGTGCAACTGAGGTGGAAGAGCTAAGCGGTATGCCACCTCGCCTACTCTGCTGAGGACCTAGAATGGTCTGATGAATCACGGATATAACTTTCTACCTCGGCCAAATCTCTGTAGACCTCATCGAGGTGAGACCCATAGGAAGACGTGGTCACCATCCTCAAACTCCAGTGGTCTCCGTATACTATCAGCATAGGACTTCTGCCTGCTCTATGCAGTCTTCATCCGCTCCTGGATGATCTACACTTTCTCCGTCGTAGCCTGCACCATCTCTGGTCCTACAAGTGCTGACTCCCTTGGGTCAGTCTAGTATAGAGGTGATCTGCAAGGTCGGCCGTACAGTGCCTCATAAGGTTCCATCCCGATGGTATAGTGGTAGATGTTGTTGTTCGCAAACTCTACCAAGGGTAAGTGATCCTCCTAGCTATGACCAAAGTCGAGAACACATGCACAGAGCATGTCATCGAGTGTCTGAATGGTCCTCTCAGTCTGACTGTCCGTCTGAGAATGGAAGGCTGTTCTCAATCGAAGCTACATCCCAAAGCCTCCTGCAAACCCTTTCATAGCCAGGAAGTGAAACTGTCATCTCAATCGGAGCTGATCGGTGATGGCACACCATGAAGGCTTACGATCTCCTGAATGTAGAGGCATCCCAAGCTCTCTACTGAGCCCTTCTCTCTAATCGACAGGAAGTGGGCCGACTTGGTGAGTCAGTCGATGATCACCTAGATATATTCACGTCCTCTAGATGTACGTGGAAGCCCCATCACAAAATCCATGGATATCCAGTTCCACTTCCATTCTGAGACTTCTAAGGGCTGAACCATGCCTGCTGGAACCTGGTGCTCCCCCTTCACTTGCTGACAAGTGATGCATCATGAGACAAACTCTACAACTGCATTCTTCATGCCTGGACACCAATGCTAGCATCTGAGGTCCTAATACATCTTCACCACTCTTGGATGTACCACTAGAGGGGAAGTGTAGAACTCCCTCAAAAACTTCCTTCTGAAGTGAAATTGGTACAATGGTTCGTCCTCTGAAGAGGATGACGAGATCCCCACCTTCATAAAACCCATCAGGTGCCTACGCTAAGGATATCTGTGCACGTCACATCTCATAGTCAAGGTCCCCACGCTGTGCCTCTCTGACTTGCTGAAGAAGTGGAGGAGTGACTGTGAGAGACTGTAGAAAGGCTGCTCCATCTCTATCCACAATGGATATATACAACGCAGCTAGCTACTCTGTCACCTCTCTTAGCAGTTGAATGCCTGATATTCTACTAATATCATCTACTACAATGTTCCCCTTACCAAGAGTATAGAGTATCTCAAAATTATAGTCCCAGAGGAACTCGAGCCATCTTCGCTATCTCAAGTTCAGGTCCTTCTGCGAGAAGATGTTCTTGAGACTCTGGTGGTCAGCGTAGACTATAAAATGCTCACCCATCAAATAGTGCTGCCACATCTTCAAGGAGAAGAAGACTACTGCTAACTCCAGGTCATGGGTAGTGTAGTTCTACTTTTGTTGTCTCAACTTCCATGAACCATACACAATCACTACTCGCTCCTGCATCAGGACACACCCATGTTCGTTCCCTAATGTGTCCCAATAAACTACATACCATACGCCCTCCTACAATAGCCTCAAGATGTGTGCACTGTTTAGCCTCTTCCTCGGATCTTAAAAGCTCTGTTGACATCTATTTGACCACACAAAGGGTTTCCCCTTCTTCGTCAATGCTGGAAGCGGTGATTTAACTTTGGAGAAAACTGACACAAATCTCCGATAGTACCCAGCCAGTCCTAGGAAACTCCGCACCTCTGTCACACTCCTTGGTGTCTCCCAAGAAAGTACTTCCTCGATCTTCACTGGAACCACTACAACTCCAGCATCTGAGATGATGTGTCCTAAGAAATGAACCTCTCGAATCCAGAATTAGAACTTTAAGAGCTTACCATAAAGATGCTGCTCTCGGATTTTGTCTAGTACTACCCACAAATGGTAGGCAAGATCCTCTTTAGTAGTCGAGTAAATAAGCATGTCATTGATAAAGACTACGACAAAACGATCAAGGTATGGCTGAATGATTCTGTTCATGAGACTCATGAACACTACTGGTGCATTGGTTACGCCGAAGGGAATAACCAAGAACTCGTAGTGGCTATACTGACACCTGCAAGTCGTCTTCTGAACATCCTCGTCTCGAACTCTGAGCTAGTGATAGCCTGACCTGAGGTCTATCTTCGAGAACCATCGTGCTCCCTTGAGCTGATCAAAGAGGTCGTCAATCCTTGAGAGCGGGTACTTGTTCTTCACAGTTACCTGATTCAGGCGATGGTAGTCGACACACAGTCTCAATCTCTCATCTGCCTTCTTAGCAAACAAATTCTGAGATGCCCAGGGTGAAACAATGGGTTGGATAAATCCCTTCCCCTGCAAGTCCTCCAGCTATACCTATAGATCACAAATCTCGGTGGGATCCATCCAATATACTGGAGTAGATATTGGTGCCATCCCAGGGTACATGTCAATGTATAAGTCTACCTATCCGCGAGAAGGTAGTCCTGGAACGTTGTTAGGGAAAACATCTGCATAATGATCCACCACAACAGGAAAACTCAGACTCCACAAGTCAACCGCTCTAATGATGAGACTAGCTAATTGATGTGTTATCGACTGCCCCCTCCTCTGTGTATGTCCATCCGGCACTGCAAAGGTTCCCTTCTCACCAGTGAAGGTGAACCTGGTCCCATCCCTGTGGATACACCACACTTTGTGCCTAATACAGTCAATCAGAGCATGAAATGTGGATAACCATTTCATACCCAAGATGATGTCATAAGGCCTCGACGCCAATACAAGAAGATCCCAGCTGAAGCTCTCGCCTCCTAGAGTAAGCTCACACTGTAGGAACTAATGCGTAATCTTTGAGTCTGCTCCTATAAGAGTCTCTAGCTATAAGGATCGAGCCAACAGCTCCATTGGAATCTCCGAGCTCCGAATGAGGGTAGTGGCAATAAAAGAATGACTCACACCTGTGTCTATAAGTACTGCAACAAGGGTGGAGTAGACATAGATAATGCCTCCAATCATCTCAGGTGTGCCGTGGTCATAGGCCTCGACTTCCTAGAGATGAGCCCCCCTCTTTCTACCAGCTCCCTGTGGTCGGGGTGGACCTCCTGGTGGTGGTGGTGGTAGAGCCTCGAAACGTCGTCAACCACCCACTTCTCAACCATCTCCTCAACTATGTCCGCCTGCTCTCAGCGGACCACCACGGTTGAACCACTGCCTCTTCCTGGGAGTTCCCTCTACTGTCTACTGCTCATCTGCATGCTGGTTCAGGCAGTCACGAGCCATGTGGCCCTACCCTCCAGATGTATAGCACTGCCTGCTCCTTGTATAGCTGGCTCTGTCTCATGTTCCCCGCACAACTGTACCTGTATCCTGGGATCGTCCACCTGATGGCCTAGTCCGCTTGGATTTCTGCGTCATCTGTCTACTACCGGCTGCAGAAGACTCCGCTACGTGTCGCCCTATGGTGGGTCTTGCCGCTGGTGACTGCTCAGCAAGAAAACTCTCCACTATAAGGGCTCACTCCAGCACCCCTGCCTGTGTCAGAATGCTGAGGGGAATCATTGAATCCCTGATCTCATGCCTAAGTCCCTGCTCGAAGGTCTGGGCCGTGAAGAATGGGTCTCATACCATATCCATTATAAAACCCCCGGTTTGAGGTATATGGCCTTATTTTATGCATTTTTATGTGTTTAAAATGCATGGGATGAGTTGGGAAGAGGTTGGGAGACTTTGGAATGGTTTTGGATGAGTTTGGAGGCTTTTAAAGGGGTGCACGGTTAGTGTAAACTATGCGGATTCCCCAGGAAACCATGAAGACCCTTTTTCTCGAGACAGTAGGCCTTGTACGGCCTATGCATGGTTTTATAAACCGTGCTAGGAAACCCTGTGGACCCTGGCGTTCGAGGTAGTGGCGTGTTCACGGTTAGCGCATGGTTTTCCAAACCGTGCGGGCTAACCGTGCTGCCACTTAAAATTAGGGTTATAAAACCCAGGCTCACTCGAGATTGCCTCATTTCACTCCTCTCTTCCTCCCAATAGAGCCTCACCTGGGATTTTGGGTTCTCAGGGGTCTAGGGTGCTCTCCCACTCGGTTTGGAAGGATTTCGAAGGGGTTTCAAGGTGGTTTGAAGGTGGTTTCTCCCGGGTAAGTCTCTCCTCTTGTTCCTCTTGTGTTTTCATCTAGATCTACATACCTATCCTTCTTGGTTTTCTAGATATACACTTTTTTTGTGTATATCTAGGGTTGGGGTTGCCTTGGATGTTAATTTTAAGGCTTGTGATGGTTAGGGAAGGTGATCTAGAGAGGTGCCGGTGGTGCGTTCACTGGATTTGAGGCATGGTTGGTTGTGGGTCGAGTTCGCCGGAACCCTAAAGGTAGGTGGCTTCTCTCTCAACTACACTTGGTTAGAATTAGTGGTTACATGTTACAATTAGTTTTTTGTGCTGAAAATTAATTGTATTTGTTATTCGAAATTTGTTGGAAATCCATTGGAGGATTTTTTTTGGGAAAAGGGGGTTTCATGGGGAAATGCTATTGTGGTGAATTTTAAAATGGGGATTTTAAAATAGAATGATATGGTTGAATTGTGAAATGATTGATGAAAAATGGTTTTCAAGAAAAAAGGTGTTTTTTTTGAAATGGGGTTTGGCATGGAAAATAGTTTTCAATAAATGGGGATTTATTGAGGTGGAATCATATGCAATGGAATTTTGTTGATTGCATGATGTTGTATGCTTGGTTGTGATTGTCGAAATATTTTGTGGAAGTGGGCAGGAAGTACCACTATAATGAAGGGAATGGATAGTGGACATAAGGGCCACCATCAAAGTGTAAGTGGATGGGAAGTGCCACTAATTTTGAATGGGTGAACGGGTTGGACAAAAGTGCCACCGTTTGGTTGTTGTGGTTGTTGTTGTGCATTGTTTTGCAAGATGGAATTGTTGTGCTAATGTATAAATGTTGGAATGGTTCGTGGCTTGTTGTTTAGATTTCCCTTGGTTTCTTGGGTTGGATGTGGTGGTTTGGTCAGAGTATGGTGGGTTTATGGTAATGGTTGCACTTGTGATTATTTTCTATAAATTGTGTTATATAAATGTGCTAACGGTTTTATCCTAGTGGCGTGTGTAAGGAATTCATTTGGGGAAATCCTACTATGTTTTAGTACTCACCCCCTGCTTTGGAATTGTGGTGTCTTTACAGATGTTGTGTTCCGTGATGTGGGAAAAGGTAAGGCATCGACCTCCTTTGGTAGAGATGTGTAATTCCTCATTGGAGCTTAGAGCCTGGAGCTTAGTTTGGCATTGTGGTGGTGTCATGGCTCGTGGAGTTTCTTGTCGAGTGTTCTGCATTGTACTTTGATATTGTTTTAGGTTGTGTTGGCATGGATGATTGTGGATTATCTGGTTTTCTATGGTAATGTACGAGTTTGGTTTTGTTGACATGAATCATTTAGTTGTGGTTGTTTGGTTGGTTTTTTCTCAAGGGAAAATCGTTCCCCAATTTTTCTCGGAGCCCTCGACATTTATTTCTAGCCTTTAGTGCCTTGGGAACGTCACTTAAGGCCAAGTAACCCTCACCACCTCCTCAAGCCAATAAAGTAGAGATGGGGTGTTACAAGTGTTATCAGTTTGTTCGGTCCTTTGGAGTTGATTCTCAGATTTGGTATTGACATTCGTTGTGGTATACTCCTTGAGTCGGGATGGTAGCAAGGCGTAGGATTGTCAGAACATGGAATTTATAACATAAAATGATGTAGCTAACCCTTTTATGATGAAATTAAAGTTACCAGGGAGTTGGGTACATAAGTGTTTTGAAGACACTTATAGGCATTGGATATCTCATTGTCGTGGGTGTAGCCAATGAGATGAGCATGACAGGCATGGTAGAAATGACTTCCATCTATAATTCCTATTTCATTGGGGTATAATGATTTATGATGTGATAATAATATGTGAAATTTTAATGTGGACAAATTTATATTTTGAAAATGGTTGGGTTTTCAAAAAGGTGAAACATAGCACATGTGGAAAAAATGTGAACGGATGGAAATCCTTGTGGGGATAGTGTGTTATAATGTGATTTTAAATGGGATTTCATGATGTTTATAGAAGTGAGAATCATGGTTGTTTGTTTTATATTTATAGAAATGGCACTGGGTTGGTGTCTTAGAGACCAACTGGAGGAGGCTGTTGAGAATATGGTTGCACCTGAGCCTCAGGTGAACCAGCAACTAGTGCAAAGCATAGTGCAAGATTTCAAAGCCATGGGAAGTTGAAATAAAGATGATGAACCAAGGAATGTGGATCATGTGGTTCAGTTTCAAAAAAAGAATCCACCCATCTTTAGGGGTGATTCAGATCCAGAGAGTGCAGAAGCATGGTAGAATAGAATGATCAAGATCTTCGAGTTCTTGGAAACTCCGGTAGAGTTAAAGGTGAAGTTGGCCACGTATATGTTGGAAGATCTTGCCCTTTAGTGGCGGGAGTTGGTAGTCCAAGCAGGAACGGACCAGGGTATGATGTGGGAAGGCTTTGGGGAATTTTTTAACAAACAATTCTGCCCACATATGTTCAGAATTCAACGTACAACTGATTTCTTCAGTTTAAAGAAAGATCTTATGTCTATGATGGAGTATGTAGCTAAGTTTATGAACATAGTGTGGTTTTCACCCGAGGTGGCGGGTAGCACATCGTTGAAGGCAAGGATATTTGAAGCGGGGTTAAGGCAAGAAATTCGTTCAAAGATAGCAGTATTGTGTATTGATCATTTCACAAAGATGGTGAATAGTGCTTCAGTGGCTGAGCGGAATCTGTTGGGAGCTCCAGGCAGGGGAAGCATTGTGGTACCCATGGGGAATAGTGGGAAATCTAACGCTGTGTTCAAGAGGCAGTGGGACACTTATTCCCAGGGTGGGAATATGGCATATAATCTGACGAAAAGATCGATGAATCTTCCTCCGAAGCCCCAGAGAAAGTCGGGATGTTTTCAGGGTGGTTCGATGAGCCACATCAAGCGGGATTGTATGACACAACCTCGTGCATGTCATAATTTTAAGAAGATTGTCCATCTACAGTGTTATTTTCAGAATGCTCCAAGGTCGGGTGTGCATGACACTCCTCAGGGATCGCAAACATCGTATGCTTTGATGGGACGGGGGCAGCAACATACCCCACGACAGCAGAGTAAAGTGGGTCCTAGTGATTCTCGGAATACCACGATGCCTCAACAGAGCAATAAAGAATAGAGTGTTGCAAGAAAACATGTGTTCGGAGATGAACAAGTTGTGGTGGATGATCAGTTGGGACCATCCACGATGTGAGGTACTATTCTTTTAAATTCTACCTTGATGCAAGTGTTGTTTGATACGGGTGCTTCACACTCTTTTATTGTTTCACGTGTGGTTGATTTACTGGGTTTAAGGGTAGAAATGATGCCCTTAGTTTTGAAACTTCAAACTCCTCTTGGTCGAAGAGAGTGTCGAGCCTTCCTGTGTAGAGAATGTTGTATTATGGTGGGCGAGGTTGAGATAGTGTGGAACTTCTCAATGCTTGAGATGAATGGTTATGATGTAATCCTGTGAATGGATTGGCTGGTGGATTTTAAGGCTCACATCAATTGTGATGCGTGGATAGTGGCTTTTATGACACATGATGGCATTAGACATCTCTTTAGAGGAGAGAAGCATGAAAGGCAGGGAGCAATGAGTTTATTGGCACCAGTAGTGGGGACGTTATCGTACCAGTTGGTGGTTTTGTCATTGGAATCGGTAGACGGTGTTGAGCAGAGTGTTCTTTCTACAGTGGTGGATCAGTTCATAGATGTTTTTTCTGATGAATTCTCTGGGTTACCTCCCGTAATAGAAGTGGAGTTTATGATTGATCTCCTTCCATGGACCAGTCTTATCTCACATCCGTCTTATCGGATGGCACCAGATGAATTGAGGGAATTGAAAATCTAGTTGGAAGAGTTAGAAAAAAGGATTTATCCATCCTAGCATGTCTCCGTGGGCAGTGCCGGTGTTGTTTGTGAAAAGGTGGATGGAACTTTGAGGTTATGTGTTGATTATCGCAGACTTAACCAAGTTACGATAAATAATAGATATCCACTTCCACGAATTGATGACTTGTTCAACTAGTTGAGGGGAGCTAAGTGGTTCTCCAAGATCGACTTGAGGTCGGGATATCATCAATTGCGGGTGAAGAAGGAGGATATTCCTAAAATAGATTTCAGAAGTAGATATGGACATTATGAATATGTGGTCATGCCCTTTGGTCTAACAAATGCGCCGGTGGTGTTTATGGCATTTATGAATTGGATATTTCAGATATATCTGGATTTATTTGTGGTGGTGTTTGTGGATGATATTCTAGTATATTCAAAGACAAGGGTGGAGCATGAGAAGCACTTGGAGACAGTACTGGGGATCTTGAGTGATCATCGGTTGTATGCCAAATTGTCAAAGTGTGACTTTTGGATATAGGAAGTTCATTTTCATGGCCATGTGATTTCTGAAAGGGAAGTTTCAGTGGATCCAGAAAAGATAGAGGCTGTTATCTCATGGCAACCGCCAAAGAATTTGTTTGAGATATGGAGTTTCCTTGGTCTAGCTGGGTATAATTGGCATTTTGTTCGTGATTTTTCATGTTTAGCCTCCCCGATGATAACTTTGATAAGAACGAATGTTCTATTCCAGTGGAATGAACAATGTCAATAGTGTTTTGAGGAGTTAAAGGGTCTCCTTGCATCAGTACCAATCTTGGTTTTTCCAGAACTAGGAAGAGGGTACGTGGTGTATTGTGATGCATCAGGATCAGGTTTGGGGTGCGTTCTCATGCAAGGGAATCATGTGGTTACGTATGGATTATGACAGTTGAGAGTGCATGAGAAGAACTACCCAACTCATGATTTGGATCTGGCAGCAGTGGTCCATGCTTTGAAAGTGTGGCATCATTATCTCTTCGGTAAAAAATTTACGGTATATACAGACCATAAGAGCTTGAAGCACATTTTCTCACAAAGGGATTTAAACTTGAGGAAAAGGAGATGGATGGAATATCTCCAGATGTTTTGATTTTGACTTTATGTACACATCGGGTAAGGGAAATTCGGTAGAAGATGCATTAAGTAGGAAATCATATGCTCAGATGGGGAAACATGCATCAGACCAGTGGCAGTTGATGTTGGTTATAGCTGATATGTGGTTGGAATGTGAAGACCAGGGCGATACAGTAGTCTTCTTTCCGGTTTCATTGATTCCTGACTTGGTTGGCCTGGTTAGAGAGGCATAGATATTCGATGCTCATTGTGTGACTGTGGGGTCAAGACTCAATGTTAGGGAGAACATTGAGGGTTGGAAACTAAATAGAGATTTGGTTTTGTGTTTTTGGAATCGGATGGTTGTACCATTTTCTTGTCAGGAGGATCTTCTCAGGACATATCATCATTCCAGGTGGGCTGTTCATCCTAGAATTCAAAAAATGTATAAAGCGTTGAAAGCACAGTTTTGGTGGGATGGTATGAAAATAAGTGTGGCTAAGTTTGTTTTGAGATGTTTGACTTGTACGCACATCTAGGCAGAGCATCAGAGGCCAGCAGAAATGTTGCAGTCTTTACCAATCCCTGTTTGGAAGTGGGAGTATATAACGATGGATTTTGTCATAGGTCTCCCAATAACGGTCAGAAAGCACGATGCCATTTGGGTGATAGTGGATCAGCTAATGAAGTCGGACCATTTCATCCCAATTAGTGAATCTCATACGGTGGAGGATCTGTCCAAAATCTATATACGGGAGGTGGTAAAGAGGCATGGTGTTCTAGTTTCGATTGTATCAGATAGAGATCCAAGATTTATGTCTCCACTGTGTTGGGTGGAAATGGGTGAGTCCTCATTGGTTGGACCAAGTCTTGTCCAGGAGACTACGGAGAAGATCAATTTGATCAGGGAGAGGATGGAGACGGCTTAGAGTCGTCAAAAATCATATGCGAATCATCATCGACGACCGTTGTCGTTCGAGGTGCGTGATCATGTATTCTTGAGGATCTCTCCTAGGTTGGGACATCGTCGGTTTGGAATGTAGGGAAGGTTATCTCTGAGGTATATTGGGACTTTTGAGATTCTTGAGCGGGTTGGTGAGGTGGCTTATCGTTTGGCTTTTCCACCATGGTTTAGTGCAGTGCACAATGTGTTTCATGTGTCGCAGTTGAAAAAGTACCAGTCGGATCGTGACTATGTGATTTTATGGGATCATCTTAAGCTAGAACTAGATTCTTTGTTGGTGCATGTGCCAGTGCGGGTTTTGGATAGGCGAGAGAATGTATTGTGTGAAAAAATCATTGGTTTAGTTCGTGTTTTGTGGAAACATAGTCAGATTAAAGAGGATACTTGGGAGCGGGAGAAAGAGATGGTCGAGCAGTGGCCCGAGCTCTTTCGACAAAGGGCGGGTTCACTACTTTCTGAGGACGGAAAGTCCAATGGTGTGGAGAAATGTAGCACCCCCGTTTTGAGGTATGTGGCCTTTGTTAATGCATTTTTATGTGTTTAAAATGCATGGGATGAGTTGGGAAGAGGTTGGGAGACTTTGGAATGGTTTTGGATGAGTTTGGATGCTTTTAAAGGGGTGCACAGTTTAAGCACGGTTAGTTTAAACCATGCGGATTCCCCAGGAAACCGTGCAGACCCTTCTTCTCAAGAAATTTGGCCTCGCACGGCCTGCACACGGTTTTCCAAACCATGTGGACCCTGGCTCTCAAGGTAGTGGCATGTGCACGGTTAACACATGGTTTTCCAAACTGTGCGGGCTAACCATGCGGCCACTTAAAAATAGGGTTATAAAACCCGAGATCACTCGGGATTACCTTATTTCACTCCTCTATTCCTCCCACTCAAGCCTCACTTGGGATTTTGGGTTCTCAGGGGTATAGGGTGCTCTCTCACTCAGTTTGGAAGGATTTCGAAGGGGTTTCTAGGCGGTTTGAAGGTGGTTTCTCCCAGGTAAGTCTCTTATCTTATTCCTCTTGTGTTTTTCTCTAGATCTACATCCCTCTCTTTCTTGGTTTTCTAGATCTACACTGGATGTGTGTAGATCTAAGGTTGGGGTTTCCTTTGATGTTAATTTTAAGGCTTGTGATGGTTAGGGAAGGTGATCTAGAGAGGTTCCGGTGGTGCGTTCGCCGGATTTGAGGCATGGTTGGTCATGAGTCGAGTTCGCCGGAACCCTAAAGGTAGGTGGATTATCTCTCGACTCCACTTGGTTAGAATTAGTGGTTACATGTTACAATTAATTTGTTGTGCTGAAAATTAATTGTATTGGTTATGCGAAATTGGTTGGAAATCCATTTGGGGATTTCTTTTTGGGAAAAGGGGGTTTCATGGGGAAATGCTATTGGGGTGATTTTTAAAATGGGGATTTTAAAATATAATGCTATGGTTGAATTGTGAAATGATTGATGGAAAATGGTTTCCAATAAAAAGGGGGGGTTTTATTAAAATGGGGTTTGGCATGAAAAATGGTTTTCAATAAATGGGAATTTATTGAGGTGGAATCATATGCAATTGAATTTGGTTGATTTCATGATGTTGTATGCTTGGTTGTGATTGTTGAAATGTTTTGTGGAAGTGGGAGATAAGTACCACTATAATGAAAGGGATAAATAATGGATTAAAGGGCCACCATCAAAGTATAAGTGGATGAGAAGTGCCATTAATTGTGAATGGGTGAATGGGTTGGATGGAAGCGCCACAGTTTGGTTGTTGTGGTTGTTGTTGTGTATTGTTTTTCAAGATGGAATTGTTGTTCTAACGTATAAATGTTGTAACGGTTTGTGGATTGTTGTTTGGATTTCCCTAAGTTGCTTGGGTTAGATATGGTGGTATGGTAAGAGCATGGTAGGCTTATAGTAATGGTAGGACTTGTGATTATTTTCTATAAATTGTGTTATATAAATGTGCTAATGGTTTTATCCTAGTGGCATGTGTAGGGAAGTCATTTGGGGAAATCCTACTGAGTTTTAGTACTCACCCCCTACTTTAGCCCAGTGGTGTCTTTGTAGATGTTGTGTTCCGTGATGTGGGAAAAGGTAAGGCATCAACATCCTTTGGTGGAGCTATGTGATTCCTCATTGGAGCTTGGAGCCTGGAGCTTAGTTTGGCGTTGTGGTGGTGTCATGGCTCGTGGAGTTTCTTGTCGAGTCTTCTGCATTGTACTCTGATGTTGTTTTGGGTTATGTTGGCATGAATGATTGTGGATTATCTGGTTGTCTTTGGTAATGTACGAGTTTGGTTTTGTTGACATGCGTCATTTATTTGTGGTTGTTTGGTTGATTTTTTCTCAAGGGAAAATCATTCCCCAATTTTTCTCAGATCCCTTGACATTTATTGCTAGCCTTTAGTGCCTTGGGAACGTCACTTAAGGCCAAGTAACCCTCACATCCTCCTCAATCCAATAAGGTAGTGATGAGGTGTTACATCCATGGAGTAGTGTGATAGGTCGGTGAACCTCATTGAGTATTGAGATACTGTCATGCTGCCCTGCTACAGATGAAGTAACTCATGAATCCGAACCACACGAAGGGTGGTTGGAACAAACCTTGAGTGAAAGAGACTCTTAAAGCCTATCTAGAGTAATGATGCCTCGTCATGATCCTGGAGCATCAGGCTCCACCATTTTCCTGCTACTGCATGAAGGATACTCACAACAAGGATCACCATGAGGTCGGTTGGTGTCCCTACCAATATGAAAACTCTCACGACAACCTCCAGACCATCCTCAGATGCTTGTGGGTCTGTCTCTCCCTAGAACCTGGGTGGCCTCTAGCACTGTAACTTGTGCAATGCACTTAGGCGATGTGCAATCTATGTTGCTGGAGATGGTGGTATCGGTGGCCCAGTAGGTAGTGGTACTGATGGTACCTCTGGTATGAAGGGGCCCTGCACTAAGGACTCGTCGCTCGGTGGGCTACCATCTCATACGTAACTCGGAACCCTAGTCGGATACATTCATGGGGTCATCCTGAAAAGAAAGATGTGTGCCATAGTTAAAACAATATATGTAGTGAGATGACACAATGTAATCATGAAGAAAACTTTTTCAAAGAAAATAGTCACGCAATCAGTGTTTTCGTGAACTAAGTCGGAGATCAGAAGTCAGAGCCCTAGTGTATGGATACGTCGGCCGCCGCACCAACACTGATTTTCTTAAACTGAAAACAACACCCAAAACACTTAACACTAATACCATTAAAAGAATCAGATTCCAAGTTCAGTGGTAGAACCAACTCCTCTGATACCAATTTGTCACGACCCGTCCTCGGGGCCCGTTCCATGACTACCCCAAGCCCGCCTTCCATAGGCCAGGGGATGGCGACTAGCACCAAAGGCGTAATCCTGATAAAAAGGTAAGGCATTGACTTTTAACCTGTAACACACACATAGTATGAACACCAGTAGTAGATGCAACAAGTACTAAAATAGAAAAGTAAGGTGTGCTGGAAGTAAGTGGTCCATAATACAAACCCAACTAAACAATAAGTACAAGTACAAGTAAAAAGGGAAAACAACTCCTAGATCGTCTGCCTGAAATTCCTACCTGAAGGGTAGGTACAGAACTCGAACAACTCGTCCCTGTGGTATGTCCCGTCTAGTCCAGCTTTGAACAGTCTCCCGTCCATCACCCTTAGCCTCGATCATTGCTGTCCGTCATCTGCACAGAACACAACAAGGTGCGGGCGAATCCCGTGCAAGGGTGAGTATAAAAATACTCAGTAGGGGACCCTGAGACCCCCTAAGGTCTCCTAAAATCAAAAAAGGATAAACCAAAGTAGAAAGATATGATCACGAAGTATCAAAAATCCCTACTTAGCTATATTCCCACACATATACCTAAGTTACCAGTCACAGTCCAGCTCCAACTCTCGAGCCCAAACACAACCCAGTCTACAAAGTAAGTAAAGTCAATCACTTATATGATAATTATTGAAAGACAAGACTCAACTCACATAGGTATACATCTTTAAAAGAGTGATAGAGATGATTAGATGTAGTAACTGATTCATCTAAGATATTAGACCCACACAGGATACAAGAACAACTAAGATGTCAGACTCACACAAGATACATGACAAGCTTCTATGTCGGACCCACACAGGATACAGAAACAGAAGTCAGAACTGTCGGACCCATGGAGGATCCCAGTACAATAGTCATACCTATCAAAACCACAGAGGATTGTAGTTCAGTAGTCATTTCTGTCAAACACATGGAGGATTTTAGTTCAGTAGTCATCGTTGTCAACCCCACAGAGGATTCTGGTACAATAGTCATCGCAGCCAACTCAAGGGTTCCCACACACAGCACGCTTGATTCTGGGAGGGTCCTCTCCTTGAGTCAATTTTCGATACATCAACTATCATGAAGTCTTGAGTTGATACATTCTATAGTTTTGTCTCTTCAAAAGAACCTAATGTGATAGACGACGTGACAATCAGATGCCTGGTCTATAAGTTATTAGCATTTACGTTTTAGGGGCCCGATTGGATTTACTCTCAATCCAAACCCAGTTGTTTTTCCAAATTTGTCCAAAAATCACTTAGAGTATCAAAAAGGTACCACTTATTTATGAGGGTCCTAGTGTCGTAGACGGCGTGTCGTTCGGACGTGTGGTCTTAAAGATATTGGCATTTAAGTGAAGTCGAGCACGGCCCGTCAATCCCATTGGGCTGTGGCAGGTCGGCGGGTCCGACCCAGATGGGTAGTTGGCCCGACCCAATGGGGTGCGGCCCATCTGCGGACCTGGCCTGCGCTGTGGGCCGGTCTAGTTCGTCCGGCAGTGCCACCTACTTGCTGCCCTGCCGGTCGTAGCTGTCCAGTTCTGCCCGACGCACACGGCCCGCGCAACGGCCAACGGTTCTTCCCACGCGGCGCCTGCGGGCGCCGCGGTTTTCTAGCCTTCCCGGTAGGTGGCTTGTCGGTTTGCCCAGCAGAGCGGCCCATGGAAGTGGGTTGTCGTCTTCTCCACGCAGTGCCTGCGGGCCCCGCGGTCCTCCAGCCCGGCCGGAAGGCGGCCGTCCAGTTCGCCCAGCAAAGTGTCCCGTGGGTGCGCGCCGCGGTCTTTCTCCACATGGCACCTACGGGCGTCGCGGTCTTCCAGGGGGCCGGTCAGTCGGCTGGCTGGTCATCCTGCTGTCCGACTCTACGATGGCTAGCTCGGTCAGCCACATCCGTACCTCCACCATAGTGCGACGACGCCACAATTCTTCTTCGTCGTGGTGTGATGGCACCACGCCCATTTGGCTCCACCACGGCCCGCTATGCCGTGGTTTTTCTTTGCGTGGCACGATAGTGGCCCTTACATCGTAGGCTTCCTCTGCGATCCACCTCCTTTATCAAAAAGATTAACAAGAAAGGGGGAGGGTTGGGCCATGTTCGTGTGGACCGAGCCCTCCTCGTTACATTGATAATAATCAGTACATCATTCCATCAACTTAATGATGTAGAATGGAGGGTAGAATCAAACATTAAAGTAACCCCTACCTCATATTAGTCATTGTACATTGACGTGTCATGGAATACGAGCGTCGCGGAAGACGGGAATCGCGGAAGACAAATGTCATCCCGTCAACGTCAGAGGGAGTAGAGCTCAGTGAAGTTGATTCGAGATGACTCCCTTGATGAACTTCATGGGCGGCGGTGATTCCCTTCCTTGCATCGGTTAAAGAAGATAAAAGAGAAGTTTGTCATTCTACTTTGGAGATAAAGGGCGTTCTTTGTGTTCTTTACGTTTCTCTTTTGATGAATGATTTTCCTCCTCTCCTTAGTTCTCCCAACAAAGTTTATCGCAACCAAACTAAAAATAAAATAATATCCTCCATATATTTTAATGATGCCATACATTTCAAAAGAATTCAAAAGAATTCATAACACCACACATTAATTACTTAAGGCATTAATAAATCCTTGTGTTAGAACCATTATGAGGGAAGGTGGATAGGCTCAAACATAAAGTGAGAGTTCAAGAGTTAAATGGGGTTTCATAGGGATTTGAGAAGTTTGGTGCTCGTGTGGGCCCCACCACATAACATCCTTCCATGGGATGTTATGTGTGGGTGGGTCCCACCTCCAACTTCCCCTTGGTGGATTTAACCTCCACTTAAATAAAATTGTGTCACACATAATTTTTATTTAATTTATTAATAATCCCCAAAAATTAACTTCCACTCCCGATAAAACACATCTGCTGTAAAGGTCTCCTTAAGCGAATACCGGTGTTGTGAGTTCATCGGTGTCCTCAGATTTCAATTCCGAGCACTGGCTCAAAAGATATAAAAACCCACATGTACGTTTAGTAAACATACCCGAACAAAACAACAGAAATTGAATCTGGGAACACCAGGCCTCAGAATCAGGTGCCGTCAGAAACTAAGAACTCGTCAAATTCCAATGTATTTAAGAAAAAACATTTCCACTGGTTTTCCAGGAAATTACAAGGATACTAACTTGTTGGTTGAATTAGAGACTCAAAGTATACAAGAGAGGCCAAATGGAGTGACTGTATTGGGGACCTTAGACACTAACACACTCGGTGATAACCTGACACCTCAGTTAAAGGATGGGAATGGGGAAAGAAGAATGGATGGGGGAACAAAGAAGGAAAGGGGGAGTCTCCGGAAAAGAAGAGGGGAATTAAAGAAGGTTCTGAGATTAAGATAGGGAACCGATTTGAGGGCTTGGAGGTTCATGACCCCCCCCTTGACTCTTGAGAAATAATCTTCAAAAGATGACAACTACAGTCAACTCTCGGTGGATAGCATGGACTGATTTCAAGGGAAATGGACTCATAGACCTAGAAGGAAGAAGGGGAAAAAGGATTTTGAGATTCAAGAAAATGTATAGCAGTTCAACGGAAAAAGCCAAAGGGACACAAGGATTACTCGCACTTACCAAAGCCAATGGAGACAAGGTCGGCCATGAAGGACATGAATAATGGAAGCAAAAGCCTAATGAATAAGGATAGTGAAGAGCCTATAGAGTGTTTGAATTTGATTCTGCACTCCAAGGAAGAAATTTTAGAAAAAGCTATCTGACCTAATGTCTCAGAAGAGGAGATCAAAAGAATTTATGAAAGAAGGTTGCAAGTTGAATCCAATAAGGAGAAAGAGATATGGATAGATAAACAAGAGCAAATACTGGCTAAAGGCTTCAATTAGAGCATAATAAACTCATAGGAATTCATCCAGAAAATGGAGATTATGCTCACCCACCTTGAAGAGCTTATTAGAGAGGACCCATAAACACAGGTTAGTCCACTGCAATGGGAACTTTATAGGGTAGCTAACTCGAGTAATCTAAGTCTCTTGTTTAATAATTTTGTGATCTCTTTTAGCACGTAGTGGTCTTGTGTGAGAACTATGGTTTCCCATTTTCCATAAAAATGGATTAATAATAAAAAATTTAAATTTGGAGGAGTATAAAATAACCCAAAAATTATTCAAAATTTTGGGTCGTTACATTATTTCCCCCTTAAGAAAATTTCATCCCTAAAATTTTAACTTGTACCCTAATAAGAGAAAAGGTGTGGGTACTTTTGCCTCATAGACTCCTCTGGTTCCCACATGCCTTCTTCGTATTTTTGGTTCCTCCACAACACCTTAACAGGGTGGGTTGTCTTGTTGCGTAGAACATTGTCTCTACGATCCAAGATCTCCACCAGCTGCTCCTCATAAGTGAGGTCAATTTTCAATTTTACCACCTTTGGATTTAGTACATGTGAAGGGTCAGGTATTCACTTCCTCAAGAGGTATATGTGGAAGACACCAAGAACTTGTTCTAGATTTAGAGGAAGTGCAAGCTGATAGGCCACCGCTCTCACATGATCAAGGATTTCATAGGGGCCAATGTACCTAGGTATAGGCTTCCCTTTCTTCCCAAACCTCATGTATCTCTTCCAAGGTAAAATTCAAAGAAATTCCTTGTCACCAACATCAAACTTCAAGTCCCTTCGATGGTTGTCGGTATAGCTCTTTTATCGACTCTGAGCAGCCTTAATGTGTTGCTAGATGGAATGGACCCTTTCTATCATCTCTTGCATAAGATCAGTCCCAAGAAGCTTTCTCTCACCAACTTCATCCCAACAAGTTGGAGTTCTACATCACTTACCATATTGAGCTTCATAGGGTTTCATTTGAATGCTTGTGTGGAAGCTGTTATTGTAAGAGAACTCAACTAAAGGGAGATGTTGATCTCATCCACCTTTAAATTCCATTGAGCATGTTCTCAACATATTATCAAGTGTTTGAATAGTCCTTTCAGATTGGCCATCAGTTTGGGAGTGATAGGTTGTATTGAAATTCAATTCGGTACTCAGATCATGTTGAAGACTTCTCCTGAATTTTGATGTGAACCTTGGATCATGATTAGATAGGATAGAAAGTGGAACTCCATGCAGCCTTACCACTTCTTTCACATAAATCACGACAACTTGATCAAGAGATAAATTTTTCCTAATAGAGATAAAATGAGAACTCTTGGTGAGATGGTCCATAAAAACCCATATCACATTTTTTCATTTGGAAGTTATCAGGAGAACAGTGACAAAGTCCATAGTGATATTGTCCCACTTCCATGCTAGTATGCGTAGTGGTTGTAATACCCCTTTAAGAAGTTGTCTCTCTTCCTTCACTTGATGACATACTAGGAATCTTGAAGTGTAGTAAAAAATCTCCCTTTTCATATTATCCCACCAATAATGATCACGAAGGTCTCTATACATTTTTTTGCTTCTAGTATGTATAGATAAAGTAAAACTATGAGTTTCAATCATCAACTCCTTCTTTATTTCTAGAATAGATGGAACACATAGTCTTGTATGAAATTTTAGTACACCTTCTTGATAAATATTGAACTCGTGAAACTTCCCATCCTTTATAGACTCAAACTTCTTCTATAACAAAGGATCTTCTTTTTGATCTTTCTAGTTCTTCTATAGTAATGTTGGTTGAGAAATAATTTGGGTTAGGGTTGATGATTTCCCTTCCCTTATAATTCCCACGTCCAGCTTTACTAGGTCATTGATCAAATGATGTCTTTGAATCCTCATCATGGAAAGAACAACTTGGTCTTTACTAATTAATGCATTAGCAACTTTGTTTGCACTTCTGAGATGATAATGAATTGAACAATAATAGTCTTTAAGAAGTTCCAACTATCTCCTCTATCTCATATTCAATTACTTTTGTGTTAAAATATACTTCAAACTTTGATGGTATTTTTATATATCACATTTCTTCCCATAAATATAGTGCCTCCATATCTTTAGAGAAAAAATGACCACATCTATATCCAGATCATGCATAGGATAGTTCTACTCATGAGTCATCAACTGTCGAGATGCATAAGCAATGAACTTTTCATTTTGCATGAGGATAAACCCAATCCCTTTCAGATATGCATCGCTAAAATAATGAATCCTTCTCAACTTGAGGAAAAAGTAATCATGGGTTCAATAACCAATATCTTCTTCAGCTCTTGTAAACTTTCTTCACATTAGTTTGTCCAGATGAACTTAACCCCTTTTCGAGTTAACTTGGTTAAAGGATTAGAATGTCATGAAAATTTCTTCACAAACCCCCTATAATAACCCGCTAATCCAAGTAAACTACAAATCTTAGTTATTATTGTAGGCTGAGGCCACTCATCTATAAATTTTTTCTTTTCATGGTCAACTTTGATTCCTTCATTGTTAACAACGTTCCCCAAGAAAGAAAATTTTTGTAACTAGAATTCAATTTTACTGAACTTTCCAAAAGCCCCTCCTTCCGTAGAGTTTTCAAAATAACCCTTAGATGGCCCTCATGCCTCTCATGACTTTTAGAATATATCAGAATATCAATAATTAAAACTATCACAAAGTTATCAAGGTAGTCCTTAAAGAATATATTAATCAAATCCATAAAAATATCAGGTGCATTAGTTAGTCCGAAGGGAATAACAAAAAACTCATAATGCCCATATCTTGATCGGAAGGTTGTTTTCGGAATATCTTCTTTCTTTACCCTCAATTTATGATAACCAGATCGAAGATCAATCTTAGAGAAGAATTGAGCCCCATGAATTTGGTCAAATAAGTCATCAATTCTTGGAAGAGGGTATTTTTTTTACCATGATCCTATTCAGTTCTCTTTAATAAATGCATTGTCGCATTGATCAATCCTTCTTATTTACAAAGAGAAATGGTGCTCCCCAAGGAGACACACTCATTCGGATAAAATCCATTTCCAAAAGATCTTGGAGTTGATTCTTTAACTCCTCCAGCTCCACATTTCCCATCCTATATGGGGTCTTTGATATCATATGGGATCCATGTATGAGTTTAATGGTGAAATATACCTCTCTTTCTAGGGGAGGTCTGGGTAACTCCTTAGGAAATACGCCAATGTATTCCTGGATGATGGGGACATTTTCTATCCTTATACTCTCATTTCCTTATTCTTCTTCATCGATAAAATTAATAAAGAAAGATATAGAAGGTTCTTCTAGAAAAAGATTAGGTTGAGATATCTCTCCTTTGAAGATAACTGTAGGTTTTCCATTCAAGACTACTGAGATTTACTTGCTTCTTCATTTGATCTTAGAATTATACTTTGAGAGACATTCCATTGCTAGTATAATGTCAAATTCCAACATAAGAATGACTACTAGATTTGTGATAATATTATGCTCACTAAAGTAAAAACTAGAGTTTCTAAACACTGATGATGCTTGGATAATCCCACAAGGAGTCTTGACTGATAACTCTAATTTTAGAAAATTGGGGTTTGATTCTAAATTCTTTGCAAATATGGAGGAAATAAAGGAATGCGTAGAACTAGAATCAAACAAAGTACTTACTAGATTTGAGAGAACAACAAGAGTACCTACCACTACATATTTGGTGCTTCAACTTCAGCCGTAGTGATAGAAAAAGCATGAACTTGATCCCTTGGCCTATGCTAAGGATGATGGTTATTCCCCTCCACTACCCTCAGTATTGGATAGTGATTGAAAAAGTTACCATGTTGTCCAAGCTTATAGCATTGTACATCAGATAGGGCCTGCACCATCTTCCCTTAGTTGTTAGTGTTGGGAAGTTGAGGCTTCTCCTCACTACGAAAATTCCATGCGATATGGCAATCTCTTCTACACTTGTATCACTTTTCACTCCCAAGAAATCAGTTCCCCAAGTGATTCTTCACACATTTATTACACATGGGATGTTGTACTTGCTTTCCTCTTCTTATCCAATAGAAGCTCCTCCATAAGCTTGGATCCATCGATCGCTTCTTTTCATTCGATTATGAGACCCCTCTATCTCACCAAACTCTAGTTTGGCTTTCATTGCACTCTGCATGATCTTCTCATAGCTATCATAGTCTCAGTTGGATAGATTCTTCTACATATTAGGTCTTATTCCAGCAAAGAATCTATCGAACTTCCCACTAGGATTCATGAAAAAAGATTGAGGTATAATAGGAATGTCCAGTGAAGTTCATCTCGTATATTCCCACATATTCATTCTCCTTCTACTTAAGCTCTAGAAACTCCTTCTCTATTCTTGTTCTCATCGATCGAGGGAAATACTTGTTGAAGAATATTACTCTGAACTCTTCCCACTCCATATCTTCGACTTTCATTCTTGGATTTGTGTTTTTAACCAGTTCTCACCACTGATCAACTTCTCCCTCTAAGCGATAAACAACCAAAGTAACCTTCTCTTGTTTAGAACAACATAGCACATAAAATATATTCTCAATAGAGATGATCAACTATTCATCAATCAATGGGTCAGTAGATACAATGAAGGTTGGTGGTCATTGATGCATAAAAGATTCAACAGAAAGTTGTTCCCTTCATGGTGATATCGGTCTCTCAGCTTGATTCAAGTTATTTCCCATAACTTGAGTCATTTGATTCATTATTCGCATAAAAGTTTCCATTCTTGCTTCCATTGGAGGGCTGTCAGTGCATGGTCCATTACAGTCACCATTTTCATGGTTCCTCCTATTGACCTCCATTCTCTAAAAGAATAAAACCTTAGTGAGAAGATTATTTAATTTATGAATCTTTTAACTATAAAGTATTTTATGTCCTAAAACTTCATGCTTTAAACAATTACATTTCTCTATAAATCCTTCATAATTATTCATAAAAATCTTATGATTAACCAAATATATCACCCAAGAGTGTCGTAACCAAGAGTGCAGTAAGGGCCGTTTTCGTGTACCAGGATACCCCGCGTCAAGCCCGAAACTCCTTGTCAGAGTTTCACCCCTAGGTACATCTGTTCCAGAGCTACCTCTACTTGCTCGTATCTAGATAGATATGTATTTTCTTGATAAACCACTTACTCAATACTCTCCAAAATACTAGGAAGTTTTTACACCATTAATATTTTCTATAGGGTTCTTACTAAAATTTTCATATCATAATTTCCATAAATCACTAAACTATCCTTTGATACCAACTATAACATCCCACCTTTTTATTTCATAACTTTTCATTACATTTTACAAATAGAGGATCTTTAAATTCTAGTGTCTTAGAAATCAGGAACATAAAACATGAAAACATTAAACATATTATAATATAATTTTAAGGATTCATCAAAGAATTATCCTAAGTACAACTAATGAATCTCATAACCTGGAGACATACATCAAAGGAAAGGGTGAGCATAAGGTCCATTAAAGAAAGCAAGGGAATCAGTTTACTTTTGAAATCAATAAGAACTTGATAAAAAACATAAAAACATGTGCAATGGAAGTAGATGCATATCATAATGAAAACAACATGAATTATAACTTGAATATGTGACTATAACATTTCATTTAGACATTCATGAACATATCATCAAGGTTCATCCCCATGGTGTCATAAAAAAATTACCAAGGTTATTCACCAAGGTATCGTGAAACTTGTCATCTCTAGAGATTAAATTATTTACCCAATGCATTGGGAACTATCAGAGAACACCATTAATATTTATTTATTTTCATGTGAGCCACACATATCATAATAAAACATTTCATAAATAACCCATAGGGAATAAAAGAAATTGGGTTCATTTCAAAATCATGATGTTTTAAAAGTACTTAAAATAATATCATCATGTCATTTATAACCCATGGAAAGGGAGTGAGAGTTATATGTATGTAAATTCTAGAATAAAATATATAATTTTTTTTATTTATGAACACCCATATAAACGAAATAGGTCTGGGTATTCACATTAATAACATAAGATAATTTCTTGAGAGAAAGAGGGAGAAATTTTGAGACAAACTTTCTGCAGCATAACGACTATATAACGTGGTTTTAGAAAATATTGAAAAGAGAGGGGACAAGGGTATATTATCAATAAATTAATAATTTTATAGTATAGGTACATAATAAAAATAAATAAGATCATGGTGTGGACATTGAAATGAAATACCCCATGAAAATAAAACTTGAAAGGAAAGAGAAAATGCGGTTTCTTTTACTAAAATTTGGAATCCTAACAACATCACTTAAAAATTTAAAAAATAAATTGATGAGAGTGGAGAGGGTATCTCATCATTTGGAAATAAAATGGACAGTAATAAGGATATATAATAACATACCCTAACATAATAATATGGAAACTAGAAGACATAACATAAAGGAAGTCACAACTTAAAAGAGGAGGGTAAAAGGTTCCCTTACCTTGAAGTGTGACTTAGAAAGGTCAAAGGATGGGACCTTGGGGGCTTGAGGGGACCTTGGGAGGACTTCTTGGGAGGTAAAAAGATAAAATCTTAGTTGAGGAGGACTTTGGAATGAAATGAATGAGGGAATGTCTTGGTATTTATAGGAAAAGTGAGGGAATATTTAATTAATTTCCAAGGGACACCTCATTAGTGGTATTTGCAAAACCACAGGCATTCCCATGGTATTTGCACATGGTATTGTTCAATTGGGAAACATCACAACATATTTTACTATTCAAAAGTCTAACAGATTTATTACAACATGATTACATCATTAATTATGTCATTAAACACCCGCAACTCAAAACTATATTTTTACTACTCACCAAAAATTCAACTACTTCAGAAAAATCCAAAAAATTTACTCTAACCTAATATCGATGATCTGAATTAAAAAATTAATTCCACTTTATAAAAATAATGTTCTAAATATTTTTAATTTAATTTTTAAATAAAATCATTTTTTATTCAAAAAAACAACTCTAAACCCATAACTTGTTTTGTAACACCTTGAAAAAGTAATCAAGGTCCCATAAAATTATTGTATAACCATAAGATAATAAAGTAACAATTTATGATTACATTTTATGAAAATACATTTACATTTTAAATTATTAAATTAATTATAAAATTATAAATAAAGTATTTATGACATACAAAAATACCAAAATTTATACCATGATCGCCTTTTCAATTTTAAGATTTCTACATTATATTTATACATTCATGGGTGAAGGTTCTATTTTTTGGCCGATTTACTATTTATTACTATTCATAAGGGTATTTTACTATTAATACTTTACTATTCAATAAAAAAATAAGTTGATCTTATTAGACTCTAAATTTCATATGGATCAAAATTGTGGAAAACCATTTTTTAAAAATCATTTCACATTATTAATTATTTATAGTTTACTTGAATATTTTAAAATAACCTTTTTTTTAAAAAATTCATCAATAATATTCATCCTATATTTATTTGGACATTTGAAAATCACAAATTATACCATAATATAAAATAAATATTCTATTTATACTAAGGGATTATAAAATGTATCAAAGGACTTGTTACATAGCCCCTTAATACACCTGCAAAGGACCTAACTATAAGATGTTCTATGGTGATAAAATCTTGGGGCAGCTCAGAAAACATTACCCGAGTGGTGATTTCTATCAGCTTGAACTTCTACCTTAGGAAATTCCATTCAAGCTTCACATATTGAAGCTCAAATTGGGTTTGGTACAGAGCAAATCCCAGAGATGCTACCTCCTTTCCAAGCTCAGATATATGTGCTTCGTACGGACCAAGTCTATTGGATGAGGCCATCGACTCTTATTTTTGTATCAATTAACCAATATCACTTGTATTTATAAACAATAATTGTAACGTTAAGTGTTTAGTTTCCAATGGTCATATTGACCAACAATCATATAACAGTTGAAAACCAATAGTCAAATTTAATTATACTCACTTCATTAATTAAAGAATATTGTTTTGTTGAGTATAAAATAACACAAAAATTTAGGAAACAAAAATTATTCAAAAGTTTGTGTCGTTACAAAGTATGCTGAGAAGTCATCGACGAACACCACCATAACTACCCATCACTGATATCAACTCCCACTACTAGAAAACCTTGACCTGTTGAAATCCTTAGGCTTCCCTACCCACCAACACATCATCAACACCCATCCACCACAACTCAATTGGGGTTACCAACCAAACTCACCACCACTTCCTGAATCTCTACTGAGAAGCCATAAACCAATGCTTCCCATGGAACTACTTCCACAAAACCTGTCAAGTTATTCCAGAATGACCCTGGTAACCCACATCAGAAACAAATCAGTCCCAAACTAGATGGTCCCCTTGCATCACTAGTTCTTTCCCACTTAGATTCCATGGAAAACAACATATGCCTATACCCAAACTACCTATGTATATATCCCTATAACATCTAGTATCTATATCATGTTACCAACACTAAATCCTCGTTAGAACCTTCATGGTCAAGCAATTTCCTTTGTTTACCCACTAATCTCAAATCAAGATCCCAAGAAATGTAAATCACTAGGGATTGGCCCAATGCCCACTCACACCCTAGCCATGCCTCCTGGTCCATCAACCTCATATAACTTGAGAAATTGTCAATGTTTACTTCCAACCACCCATCCTTTCACACAACAAGTCCAAACACATGACCAACCCTCACTCTGGGTGTCACTTACATACCCATAACATCCATCCATTCTTTGATCATCCTACCTTGTCCACCTAGAGTCATCCCGATTCCCTCATTAAATGTTTTCAACACTGCTGTGTTAGTTATTCTAAATATTATTCCATTTTAAAACAACCTTATTACCCACCACAGGAACTCAAGTGCTTCTTTAAAATAAACTAAGGCACAACAATACAATTAACTGAAACTCAATGGTACTCACTATGCATAAATTCCAACTATGAAGCATCTCTCATGCTTCATATTCCAAGGAACCTAAAACAATTGGATAACATCCCCTGAGTAAACCCTCAATTTTACCAAGAATTTCAACTCATAGTCACAACCCGAGTCAATTCCCAAAAACCATTGATGTTCCCTCTTGGCCCTCTAGGCTAATCTCACAACTGTCTAAATCCAAAACATCCACCTGTGACCCATGCACCCAAGAGAAACCACAATATGGTTGACCTCTCTCATGGGTCTCCCTTGAAGGATAAATGATACCAACATCCCAAACTAGGGCTAGGGGTAACAAGTAACTAGTCCCTCTCTCTAGGCAATATATATCAATCTTATAACAAGCTTCCACTCATGGGTGGATCTCCTACTCCTATTCTGAAACACTACATCCAACACACCGAAGAAATAATCTACTTTAGGTTCTAAGCCCACAACAACACAACCACCACTAATGAAACCACAGACTATGAAATCAATTTCAAAACCCAACTCAACCTGCACGATCCCAACCCACACGGGTTACCACATACATGTTATCAGATGATGCCTCTCAACCTTAAGGCCATATTCTAACCAAAAGTACAACAAGGAACACCCCTCTATCCAACACATCAAACACACCAAGGTACCCAAACTAAGGCACTTTCACTGCCCAAACTACTCATACATAGGGTCTCTTTACAACACTAGGGATACCCATTTCCCATGTCCCTTAATGTTTCATTCTGATGCATGTTCAAAACTCAAGTCAACCCTCCCCAGTAAACGTTGTAGGGTGTTACAACTAAAAGTCTCTAATCAAATCCATCATACATGACATGACCCAACAAGGGTCCCATTCCATCATCTGAATAAAATAATATTTTTTTTATGAAACTACCTCTCTCCACTGTTAACTTGGATCACCAGGGTTTCTTTCGCCACTTCTGGAGAAGCGTTCTCAGTGATATCCTCTTATCACCCAACCAGAACACATCTTCTTGGATGAATTTCTCTATAATTTCAAGCACACATATCAAAACATATATCATAAAACATTCATATATTTCTCAAAGGATAGATCCCGCTATCCATAAGTAATCCATTATGCATACACTACCCCCAAAAGACAGAGTTAGGTCTCTACCACTACCCTTAGCCATCCCTACCATGATTCATGGTTAACATGGGGAAAACAACTGAAAAAACTAAATTTCTTTTTCATTAAACATACCTTTTTAAGCTTTTACACTTTTAAAACACAAATCTTTGTCTTCTAGGAAACATTCCATCTTTACAACATGTTACCACCAAAATTTTAACCCATTTATAACGCTTCAATAGGCACTAATATGTAACCATTATTTTAAATTCTTTCCATTTACCCATTTTCTCATCTTTATTAGACACCACTTCTTTCAAACCTTCAAAGAAAAATGAAATGCATTTTATCCCTCTTGTCCCACACATCTTCCCCGTGTGTTCCTATCATGGTTCATGCCACCTATATCCATGAGTGACTAAAATTATGCATGAATGAAAAACCTCATACAATTTTATACATGAGATAAATATCATAAAATATTTTCATCACATAATAAGTGAATCAAACAATAGTGAAATATCATTCAACTATAACAACACACATACAAGAAAATAATCCTACCCTGGGTTACTTGGGTTTTACCTCATACATGGGTTAGATAATCTCATGCACGAGCACATTGAAAAGGCTTGAAACTTTTAATTTTTTCATCTACCATTACCAAATAATAAGACATAGAAAATAAAACATCCTCTGATACAACTTTGTAACATCCCTGACCCGGTATCCACTCGACTCAGTGACCGTTCTGGGTCATCACATGACCTCAGGAATGCCTCCCCATATTCTAGAGGCTTATGAATAACAATGAGGGTCTATTAGAAAACATAGGGAGACTATAAAATCTTTATTAGAGTAATCCACTTAAAATAAAAACTATAAATAAAGAAAAAAACTGACCAATAATCATACATTACCACCATTTCCCAAAAATTGGTACAATTACACAACCAAATAATAAATATGTTGTGTCATGTCATATAGTTCTAAGTGTAAGTAAACCCAAAATTAAGTTAAACTAAAGAATCCACAAAATAGTTCTGGACTCTAAGTCCGAATCCCTCATCCATGCACATCCCATGCCCAAATCAACCATATAGCATAGGGCCCTTACCCTTGTCCTGACCTGAAACCATGAAATCTTCTTAGGTACCCAATGGTGACCCGAGTAGGGTGTGAGTACAAGTCAGTAGACCACCACCAACGATGTCTAAAAAATATCCAGTCTAGAAAGATAGCTTATGCATGTACTAAATAAACAAAAAGTCAAACAAAAGGTAACCTAGGTGCCATTAGTTAACAAAGTTACCTTAAACCATTTCCACTATTTATCCCATGGGTTAGTCATTTTTATCAATAAAACTATGGATTATGAAGGTCAAATACCATGCATAAGGGGGTGGTCAAGTTCCCTATCCCACTAGGGTAAATATTTCACAAACAATTTCATCACACTTACCTTAGAGCCTTGGTCCATGAAGTCTCATAAAATGAAATCATTAGGGGTATAGAGCCTCAGTAAGACCACCTTAACCCATGAATTAAAGTGGGTGGGGGTTTAGAAGATTAGTCTAACCCAAAATATGGTGTATATCCTCATGTCCAATACCTCACACATACCACCAATCCATGTGCGCATGCTTCTTTAATCATTTACCACATATACCATTTCAAAAACCATATTTAATCAAAACAGATAACATTTGTAAATCATAGTTTGTTCAAACACATAAAGAATCATTAATCCATATCCCATTAACACCTTCTCATTTATATTATATAACTCATTCACATGTTTCCATTACAACCAATAAGTCATTTAATATATTCACTTTTATTTATTTTACCCATTCACAATATTTCAAACAACCCCTTATACCATATCAACAAATTGAAGCAACTTACATTAATGTCATTTCATAATTCAAGATAATATTTCAACATGTTCATCATGGGATCTACTACGTCATAAATCAATTCTATGCTTAATATTACAATTTTCCATGTTTGGGTTTGTGGAACACCCCATGGGTAGCCCTATAACTAGTCTAATCAACCTCAATGCATCCCACATAGATCACGAGGGGTTTAATTAATTATTTAGCCAACCAATTAATCATTTCACACTATGGGAATAAAAATAAAAACAACAAGTAACCAATAGCACACCCACATAAACATGAACCAACATCAAGACTACGAGATATAACTTGTAGACTGCCAACCTCGATTATAAAGACGAACGCTTGCTTAACCATAGCCTTTGATTCATGTTTGAGAACACTTAAAATCATTAACCTAAGATCCATTGTAAAAAAGGGTTTGATTTATTTAAAATAAGAATAAAAACTAAATAATCCCTAATATAAAAAAGAAAAATAATAATATCATTATACTCACCCAAAGCTTCAATCTACACCCAACGATGCTCTAAATGACCCAGAAACAAAAGAGATAGATCCTTAGGTATCCTTGGTGATTTGGTTCATCACTAGTGCTACTCGGGGATGAATGGATACAAATCCCAAGTTAGAACACTTAAGGCCCAAGAAGGAAAAATGGTAAAATCCCAATTTTAAAGTGGAGTACAGTTTGGCCACACGGTTGGCCAAACCTTACGCCAACCGTGCGACACCCTCTGGCCAAGAGGGGGGGTGGGGGAGGAACATAGTTACTTGAAAATTATAAAAGGTTTGAAAAACTACTTGATGATCATAAAGGATGGTTCTATCCAATCCCACAGGGTGTATCCATCCCCCTTTCATGGTTTCCTCAAACTGTGCACCCCTCCTCTAGGCATGCATGGTTAGGGTGAACAGTTACTACTAATCATGTGACATGAATTATATGGCCCCATTATCCTTTATTTCTTGTCCCAAACCCCAATAACACCCCGAGCCTCATCATAAACTTAGGGAAAAAATTATTATCCAACTTTAATGGATTTAAATTATAACAAAAAAATGAACGTAGTACTATGATTCACATGATCATACATGTTTCCTCTCATGTTTCTCTTACATTAAGGTGGGGGGAATTTTTTCCACTATGTATTCATTATAAATAATGAGAAGAGGAGAAACATTGAATTGAGGAGTTAAAGTGATACTGAAAAAAATCCAAATGGGGAGATTAAAATGCCCTTATGGACTGTGTGTTTCTATTATTTTATTTTTTATCAATGTGTAATGTACAATTCAATGTATACATGGATATATTGAGTGATTTATTGAGTATCTACTCATTACATGAAGATGATGGTGCTAACCATGAACTATAGGCATAAGAGGTTTATTTTTTCACTATCAGAGTCATAAAGTACTATTCATATTTTGGAAATAGAGTATGGAAATAAGTGTTAGTACTTATAGAGATATGTATGATAAAATTCTAAATTGTAGATATAACTTTAGATGATTTATAGAATCAGTATTCATAGTTAGGATAGGTGATAAGCTATATGAAAGTTTTGTCTACATTTGTCCCATAAGAAGTGACACTGATAGATACAGTGAATAGTTTATGGAATCTATTTGTATCAATGATAATGGTTATTTTGATCAGAGGTTTTGAATAGCTAAGGTATTATAGAATACTTCTTAGTGTGGTGAAATTAATTACTATTTATATTAGTGTAAAACTACACATGGATTATAGTTTGGATATGATGAAGTGGAGATGAGAGTGAAAAATGTAGTGAGATATATTGAATATATTAAAGAGTAGTATATATGATGTATAAGTGAATAGTAATGGAGTTGAGGGTTTTGAAAAAAATTCTAAGATGATTTGGAAATTTTGTTTTGAAGTGAAAAATAGAAATGTTTCTGAACTCTGTATGTGTGACAAAAATTAGCATATGTGTCATTTTCAAGTAGTACAAGGGTCAATGGTATCAGTGTATGTTTCATTATAAAGGAAAATATCTTTGTATATGTGTCATAAAATAAAATAATTTGTGTGATTATTGGTTTAAATACATTTCAATGTTTTCAGCGCAAGGGTTATCTGGGATGAGTGTAAGTTTCATTTGATACTTGGGAAAAAATTTAGAAAAGTAGCAGAATGATTTTTGAGAAATCCTGATTTTATATCTGAAGAAGGAATTTAATTTTGAATATGCCAATGCTATGTCTCAAATATTAATATAATATGAACCCAAAAATGGGTTTTTGATTCAATATTTATATTAAAGATTTCATATTTAAATAATCATTAGAGTTTAATTTTGAAACTCTAATAAATCTAGAACCCATGTGAAGGTAAAATAATACACATATAAAAGTAATTCAAGGATTACAAGGGCTATATAATGGCAACTTAAACTTATTATAATGTCATCCATGGTATCTATTTGCTATGTAAAGGTTATATGAGGATATGTAAGGGTCATATATAAATTTCATTGGATATATAAAGGTAAATTATACCCAATGTAAAGGTAATACAGAAGGTTTGAAAGCTACGTAAGGGTAAGACTCTATGTAAATGTAAATATGAGTCCATGAGACCTATATAAAGGTAATCAAGATCTAAATAAAGGTTAATGTTAGAATCTAAATTATATTTAATGGTCATTATGTAAGGGTAATTGAGGACCTATATAAAGGTCACAATGAAAAATAATGAGATTCATAAAGGTCATGATTTATAATAATATATAGATTGTTTCTAGATTATTAATTTTAAAGTGTTTCAAAATTAAATCATATGATTACTAACATTGATCCTTAATGAAATTAAATATCACCATCAATGATAATGACTGTGATTCACGTTGTTGAGTAAGGAGTTCCAATGTTGGAATAAGTTAGAGACTGAGATGATCTATGCTGAAAAAATTGATACCATACCTCAATAGGTATGGAATGATGGAAACCATTTCATAGTGAATTTTATATATCATTTTTTATATGTGTTTAATAAATTAAATCTAATTATATGAAATGGAAATTCAGACTATACCACAGAGGAAGTCATGGTGTTTTGATTTAAAGGATGGATATCAAAATTACATGGATGTTGCCGTAGTGTATTTTCTATGACCATTATAGAGTAGGATAAATAAATTGATCTCAAGTTGAGTGATGTTTTTTCTTAGAATAATGATATAAGGATCTAAGACTAATGGATGACTTTAGAATATCTATAGACCAAGAGAAATGAGAAAAGCGAGAAGAAAAAAATAAGGGCTCTCCTGGTATTTTACAAGATACAATCTTATGATGAAAAAAATATTTAGAAATGTGGAGACAAATCCTTGTGGGGTTTTCATGATGGATGAAATGGGATAATGGGAGTATACCCTCATATAATCCATTAAGAAAATTAGGATAACGAGCACTTAAATATTTGATGGGATATTCTATATTTCTAAAATATATAAATATATTCTTGGTAACCTATATATAAAATTAAAATTATGGGGAGATAAATATATGTTTATGAAATCAAAATAATATGCTATATGTGTAAAGATAGAGGCCTTTTGAGGAAGAATATAAAGAAGTTGAGCTTGTGTTTAAAGTTGATCGTCATATGGGTATCAAAGATAAAGAAAAATTTATTTTCATCCATCATACTAAGATCATTTGAGTGAGATAAATCATTTAGAATATGAAGAAAGATATTATTAGAGACTTATTATGTTACTATTGTTTAGATCATTTTTGATTCAATCCATTCATAGATTGATAAATGATAAATCCAAGAGAGTAGTTTCTGTTAAAGAGTTGTGAAGCTAAGTTAGAGTATAGACTGGGTTGTAGGTTCTTACTCTTAAAGATATTATAGCTTTAAAAGACTCTATTTGAGAGGAAAAAGATCATTATTAGACATAGATACATCTTATTTTATCTTATTGATCTACATTAAGAAGGAGTAGTAAAGGACCACTTTCATATATATGGATTAAATATGTAGAGTTTGTGGGACTCGAGGTATATAGGGACATCATAGTTTGACTCTATGACTATAATGAGAATATGTTTAAATAATTCACGTGAGAAGTTAGAAAGTGTATATATTTTTAGACTCAGTGTTTGGGTGAGAATCACTATACATTGTATCCAATAATTAATTATTGTAAAGAATCCTTTATGGAGGCGAATAACCAGTCATGTCATTGAGTAATCTTTTGAGCCAAACCTTTTAAAAATACCTCATACACCCTTTAATTTATTTATTTTAATCACATGTATTTGATGATTATTTAGTAAAACTAAAATATATATATATTCAATTCTAAAATAAAATGGTTCTTCTATTGGGTTTTGAGTATGGGCCACATGCACCCCCTTTGTTCAAATTTTTTTTGACTGTTGAGCCTCCTCTAATGCTCCCATTACTCTCAAAATCTTCCCTACTACCGTTAGTTGAATATCCCTCCACTTCCCAGGTTGACTTTCCCAATGATTTCCTCTTTATTATTTATGATTCATCTCCCCTACTGTCTGTTGGAGTTTCTTCGGGTAGTAGATATGTTAAGAAAGTTCTTCTCAAAGCCCTATCGTCTCATGATGGAGATCTTCCCCTCATCCTATAGATCTCTCTAGATCCTCCAATTTCATTGATGGTGGAGGGTTTTACAAAACATTCCTTCTCAGAAGAGGGATTAATAGCCACTTCATACTTCCATAAGTGGACTTTGGTGGCTCAATTTAGATCCAAGAGTCCAATGCTTCCATTCTTTCAGGATTTTATTAGTTATTGGGGTGTTTGTTCTCTGGAGAGGGTGTTAGTGCTAAATTGTAAGGATTTTAGTGTGGTTATCTCATATAGGGTTGAATTTGTGAAGGTATGGTCATTGTGGTCCTGGTTCTATGGGTGGTGTAGCTTCAACTTATTCCAGTGGCATGTGGACGTTCATGCTGGACGATACTCCCCATAAGCTATTGTTTGTCTTAGTTTACCAAGGATTCCTCTTCCATTCTAAAATAAATCATTTATTTATCATATTGGAGATACTAATGGATATTTACTATGTTTGGATGATATAACTTTATAACTTCTTGATGTTTCATCGTCTTTCATTTGGGTTTAATTGGACATTTCCAAGCCTCTCCCAGATTGTATCCTTTTTTGAGCTGGTGGGTCCTTCTCGTGGCAGAAAAAATCCTCTATGCCTCTCCAATTTGTTTTTTTAAGTACCGACACATCCAAGGGAATTATCTATCACTGTGTAGGATACACCATTATTTTATCTAGGGAATGGTGGCGTCATATGATCTGGGATCCTTTCGTTCTTATTCGAAGGGTAAATCCAATGTTTGTAGTTCCTCCCAACCCTTTATATTAGGTTATGCTATGCAGGTCCGTATTGTTCCATCAATTTTATCCTCTTCAGTGGATATCCTCTATTCCTCCCCAGATTTCCCACCACCACCCCATGCCATATATTGCCTCTATCTAGTGGTCTATAAGACACCCTGACCTATCTTAGTTCCAACTTCTAATATTCCTTTCTAGAACTACCCCAGTAGGAAGGAGATTTATTGTCTTCCCTCTTCCCCAATACCTTCTCCAGTGGAATAACCTGACCCCAAAGGTGTCTCACCCACTCCCCTATCTAATGAATTTTCCATTCTCTCCAATAAATTCTTGGTTAATTAGAGATTGGGAGTCCTAGACCTTATTTCTAACCTAGTCACACCATCCCCCAATGGCATCCAAACTTGCTTGAAATACAAGCTTGATCAAGACTCACCACCACCCCTTTCCAAGAAGCCTATGATTTCAGGATCCAAATCTAGATGTATTCACTTCCATTATTAAAATTACTCATTTGGAACACCCATTGTCTTGGTGATCTTGAAAAATTGGATTTTGTCTCCAATGAGACTCTCTATAATAAATATTCTATGATATAAATATTAGAACCTAATAAGAATGTGTCCAAGATTTATACCTTCCTTAATATAATGATACTCTATCATTGTATGCATGATCATTTGGTGAACCATCACATTTGGATATTTTGGAATTACAGCATCTCAGTAGAAAAAATTAAAGACCTTGACAAGTTCATTAGAACCAAAATTACATTAGGTATAGATCATTGTTTTATTTTTTTTCTATACCAAATGAGATACACTGACCATGGAATCCTTATGGAATGACCTCAGTTCCTTCAACCAATTTGATTAAGCATGACTAGTGTGAGGATATTTCAATTCCATCTTATATCCATCATAAAATAAAGTTAGAGGTTACCACTATAGGAAATCCATCCAAGACTTCATGTACTTTTATTCACACAAAGAGATATTGAATATGGGTTCTACAGGTGGAAAATTTACTTAGTGAAACAACTAAAATGGTACTATCCACAGTTAGTGCCCTTAGGATCAGTGCTTTTCCAACCTTCAAGCAATATCATCTTAGCTAAATGTGAAATTTACCCACCTCATCCAATAAATTTTATATCATTATCCAATAATTATAAATTTTCACTAGGATCAAAGGTAATAACCACTTCTTCTTATCTTGTAGATGGTCATCCGACCCCACATTCTATCAAGCAGTGCAGTCCTCCTAGACCAGACCAATTTAGGGAAACTAGTGGGAGGGTCTTCATCATAAATTAAGATGTATGAAGAAAGAGTTGAAATCCTGGATCATCAATTTCTAACCTACACAACATAATATGGATGAGTTAAAAATTTATATCTATTAGATAAAATCATAACTCAAATATGTTTGGAATGAAGAAGTGTTCAGTTCTCTCCCCTAAAAGATATTCTCTTACAAGAATTACTCCTTGAACAAGCACATTATTCCAATGAGAATTACAAATCCACATGGTTAATAGAAGGGGACAAGAAAATTAGATTCTTTTAAGCATGAGTAAAATAAAGGAGTCATGCCTATAGACCAACCATTCTTTTGGGGGAAAAGTTCTTCTCAAATGATATTGATTCTATTGGAGGAAAGGATTATTTTTTTAGAAAATATCATAGATGGTCCTATTTTGTGTATGAAATATGGGTTCTTGAGGGGAAATAAGTCTCTTTTAGACTCCATCTACAATGTGGTGAAGGTACACACAAACCTCTACTTAAAATACATTCTTGGGGAGAAGGTGATTTAAGAGGTAGTGGGTGCTCTCAATATGGAATTCTCCCCATCACTAGATGGTTTTCTAGGTTAATTCTATGTTTCTAGTTAGGAAATTGTTACGTATGATCTTGTGGATGTGGTGAAATACTTCATTCTAGGTGGTGGTTTCCCCTGGGTGGCCAATAATAATACTCTATTCCTCATTCCAAAATACAAATACCCATCCCCATTAAGTAAATTTCATCCAATTAGCACGTGTAATTTTTCATATAAGGTGTTTTCTAGTGTAGTTAATAGGATAATTTCTTCGAGTCTCCAAACTTGGATATGAGAGGAGAAACATGACTTCATTAAGGTTAGTTCTCTAATGATATGGTTGACTAGATCAATAATAAGACCCAAGGCTCAAATATAGTCATCGAACTGGATATGGATAAAGCCTATAACAGTCTTGAATGAGGTTTCATTTTAACTATTTTAATTTTATGGGTTTTTTATATTGGTATATTGATATGTTATTTATATGATTTAGCTATCCTTGGTTATCTATCTATTTTATGGGGAAGAAATATGGGCTCTTTAAATCTATTTGGGGTTGAGGTAGGGGAACCATTATGACCTAGTCTCTTCATCCTAGCCCAATATTCTCTAAGTAGATTTTTAAATTTCAATATTCTTGTGGGGAACATAAATCTATTTCAATGTAGATCTAACTTATGAGGTCTATCTCACTTGATATTTGCTGAAAATTTGGTTATCTTCCTTAATGGATTAGCACACTCTATATGAGGCATTAAAGAATTTCTTAAATAATATTGCAGGTGCGATGGGAAAAAATAATACATCATAAAAAATACTTATATCTCCAATCAATTCTTGGAGAGTAGTGCTCATAAAATTGAAACCAGTACTAGTTTATACATAAGAGGCTTTCCAATGGACTATCTGTGAGTGCCGATCTCATTTGAAAGGCTCTAGATGTAGAATTTTGATAAGGTATTGGAAAATATCTCATCCCACATTAAAAATTGGAAAAATCTTTATCTCTCATTTAGTGGAATAATAATGCTTATTAATATCATTCTCTACTAAGCCCCCATGAACATCCTCTTGAATCTTAAATCTACAAAGGTGGTCACCAAGAGCATTGAGAAACTACTGAACTCTTTTATTTTGGATTCTTATTCAGAAGGTCAGTTCCATTGGGAATCTTAGGCTAGGATAGACAAACTAATAGAGGAAGGCAGAATTGGGATAAGGAGGGTCTCTAATGTGATGCAATACCTTCATGCTAGGTTGGCATGGGAGGGTGGGGAAGGCTGATAATTATGGGATAAATTTATTAAGAAGAAGTATGGGAATAATCCGGAAAATTTGAGTACGATAACATCAAATATATAGAAAATGATCCAAATCCATATCCCATATTATAGGGCCATGTATGATGTATTATTGGTGGGGGACAGATTAGTTTTTTTCATGAAAACTGGGCTGGTTCTCTGCTAGGCTTTCCTGGTTTTCTGATCCCCAACTTAAAATTCATTCAAACTTCCAACTTCCTCAGATTAACCTTGGAGGTTTTAAAAAACCCCAAATCAACACCTTCCACCTCATTAGTAATACAAATGATAAGGATAGGTGCAATTTTATGGAATCTTCAATGTGTAACTGCACTATCAAGTCTTATAAATCTATTCTATCTGACCCACATGTAATCGATACTTGGGGTCATATTCCCTAGTGAAAAGTGATTCCATCAATTTTTATCTTTCTCATATGGAATTTATATAACCATGTACTACCCACTGATTATGTGTTAAATAAAAATTGGAATATAACTACTTATAAATGAACCAATTTTTAACACCCAAACGAGAAGTCAATGACCCATTTTTTCTTTGAGTTTGTCTGGGAAAAAAATGTCTGGGAATCCGTGAGATAATTCACTGGATTTTCATATCTGGTCCTCCAAGGTGATAGTTTTCTTCAATGTTTGTTCCAATGAGTTGGTTTTAATAACACTGAGTTGAAGGCTAGAGTCACCATTCTGGAAACAGAATGCTAGTGCATCTAGTCAGCATTGAACAAAGATCATATTGAGGGGATATCATGACCAATAATGAATATTATAGAAAAAACCAGGGGAATGGTTTTAGACCTGGATAATATTATGAAAAAAATCAGAGGAGGCCCCATTACATAGGCACATTTTGACATACAGGAATCACCACCTCCTCATTTATAGAGGTTCTTCCAAGGGCCGATGGATTTGTTGTTCCCCTCATAGCAATGAGTTGAAGCTTGATATTAAAGACTCATGTACCATGGGTTTGATGGGGGGGGGGGTGGTTTTGGACCTCAGTAGTTATATGGTTATGAGATTCTCTACTTTATTAGGGAGAGGTTATTCTCTTTAGGAATAGGCTTGGACAATGCTTAAAGGCCCTGAGTTTTTCATTTCAGAGTGCATCACTATGGAAGTGGTCGAAAGTTACTCCATGAAATTCTATAGTGCTCTCAAATACCCCACCTATACCCCATGATCCATTGCTTATCATATCCAAATACGAAGGTCCCCCATCAGTGATATAATGATATTATTTCATCCTTGGTGAGAGGGCATCAAGGTGGATGACTATCTTGCATCCAATTACTCCCATGATATACATTTCATCTCCTTTTCTAGTTTGGGATCCCTTCCCCCTGAATATGTGACCCTTGTTATTAGAGACTCTCTTAGGTTCCACTGTTTGAGACCCCCTAATACCTGGCCTCTTCTTATCTCTTGTTCAATCTCTTTAATAATATATTTATTGTTGATTACGAATATGGAACTAACCAGAAACATTGGTTAAATTCCAAGGGGGTTAAAAGTTCCAAAGAGAAATTGGAATTTGGTAAAAAATAGACAACACTTTATTAACTCCCCAAATTGTGTATCTACATAAAACCTATTAAGAATTTCACAAGAAATCAAGCTTTACACTAAAAAACATTCAATCTTTTTTAGTATTAACACCTACTTTTTTGGTGATCATTTCTATAAGTATTGTGATTAAACTAAATTTCTAATATTTTTGGTGGAATGAATAGTAACTAAAATGATTTTTGTTGTTGTAATATATCAATATTAACCTAAGATAATAAATTTTATTAGAATTAAATTTGAATGTTATAGGTTTTTATGTTGTCATTCACTAAAACTATTAGATAAAATGGATGTAAAATTCTTGTAGAAGTGATATATTGTAATGGACCAGACCCTTTTGGATCATTACTTTGTGCATCCGAGAGTTATGAAGTTTCCTAGAGTATAAAGAAGAGTTTACCATCCTGAAAAAAACCACACCATATCATTGGGAATGGATCTATCCATTTGAATTTATTGAAGTTCCAAGGGTGGTGTATTTCATTTTGGCTATGAGTTTTGGAAGGGTGAGCATTTTGGAGTTTGTTGTGAGGTGCTTGGCACACCACAATGAGTAAAATTTTTCATGGTTGGTCATTTAATTGGGTGTTTGGTGTTGTATAGAGGTATCCTAGCCATGTGAACTATGTAAAGGTAAAACAATTTACCTTAATATGAGTTGTCATTGTGTAGAGGTATGATCATTTACCTTTACGCAAGGTGCCACTTGATGCTGAAGTGAACCACCAGTTGTGAAATGGTTTAACTAGTTGTTTTAGAAGCCATTTTTATAGAGAATAAACCTATAAAAAAGGTACTAATAAAACAACCTAATTTTTCCATTTTTTATGGAATGATGGTGATTTTTAATGGAAGACTAAGATATACTATGTTTTACAAGTGAGAGGATTAAACAATGAGCATAGGGTGTCTACTCTATCATCCTAAATATGGAAGTTTGAAAATAATAGTGTCCTTTCACTAATTTTTAGAAGAGGCCATTATGTTGGAAGGATGTAGTTTATAATGTTGTGTGAGGCTAGATAGGTTTCACGTGAGGGTCCCCGAGAGATTTTGGATCCAATTTAAATGTAGTCTTCAAATCACATGCGGGTAGGTCCTTCATTACTTTAAGGTAATCCATGGTTATAAAACATTTCATAATATTAATATAGTATGCATCAATGTGGGTTTAAATATCATTTTATAGTATCCCTCTACATAAAGTTAAAACATATTACCCTTATGCAACACCTTATTTCATGTGTGGGTAATGTTTCTCATGTAAACAATTATAAATTTATCACAGTATGGTTATACCACAAGGGTTTCTGAAAAATATAGAAATTTTAAATGAAAACCATGGATTTTAAATCCTATATACTGAATATGGAATCAAATATTTAATCTCATGAAATTATAGGAGTTTTTAATAGATCATGGGGGGGAATTAAATGGAAACTAATTTAATTTGAATAAAATTTTGTGAGTTTGTCTGAGTATTTTGGGATATCCTAGTAAAATAATATATGTTATTATAAATATAGATTATTTTCTCCATTGATGTTACTTAATATCCATAAATTATGGGTGATTAAACCTTTCCTACTGAGTCTAGTGAGTTCCCTATAATTGTTCGAGTTTTTTGTTGTATTTTTGATCTTATGTGATTATCTTCTTTCCTTATCTCTATTTGAGTGCATCACATAGTGAAGATTATTCTAGGTAGGGGATTCAAGACCCCGTATCTATTTTATTGGTGCAAATTGTGTGTTTATCGTGATATCTATTTCATTTGTAATTGGTATAAATTAAATTAAGAAATATAATAATTAGAATAATAGGAAATAAAAAAATAAGCAATACACATGTATTTTATTTATATTTCATCAATATTTTATGTGTTGTTGTTACTTCTACTATCATAAATGAAAATAACATGAACAACCATTAGAAAATATTAACATAAAGGATATGGAGTTTATGGAAATAACATGATGCATGAGTTTGTATTTTTCTATGAAATGTAATGCTTTTTAATTTGAGGAGTGTTTGTTATACATTTTATTTATTAGTGTAAACACATTTAAAGATATAAATTATTTTTTACTTTAAATATGAGTTATTTTTGTGTTTTCTTACTAGAAACACATTGAATAAGTGAATGATAATTATAGCTAGTAATTAAATGGGTTTTTTGAATAATCAGAACTTGAGTAATGTTGATGTTGGACTATGAATTTTGTATTATTAGAAGTATGAATGTTTTTTGTTGTTTTGATGGCTATAAAATGTGAGGTGGTTGGTATAATATGTGTGGTTTGTTAGTGATTATTATTAGTATGGTTTGTGATAGAATTAATAGATCTAAACACTAGGATGTTGTTGAAATAAAGGTAAGGGTGGGATGTTAATTTCATATGGATAGTGGAAAGGCTGAAATTAATGGATGTAGGTTGTAATTAGAATATAAATGATTAAAATGAATGAATAATGTAAGGAATAAATGTGGGTGATAGTTGAGAGTGGTCTATCATTAAATATGGGACTAAAGGGTATAATGATCCAAATATTGGTTGATGATGGTAAATCTAGATTTTTCTAAATAAACACTTAAATGAGAATCTATAGTTATTTGTAAGGATATTTTTTTCATGGTTATTGGATAGTTTGGGTTATAGAGTTAGCGAGGTTAGTGGATGGGTAGTGATGATGATATGGTTAAATAGATTAGCATTTCTAAAACTAGTTATATGCACCTCTAGGTTAGGATTTTCATGAGACTATCTATTCTTGTATTTTTATTATGATTTTTAAATTCACCCTACTTGAATCAAATATTTTACACTAACACAAAATGTTTTAGTTCAAGGTGTTTTACCTAACATCTAGGTTAGTGAGTGAAGATGTATGACAACTCCCAATTCTAAGCTCTCCAAGTAGTAGTAGACTGACTGTGATGGCTCAAGGTGGGTTTGATCATGTAAGTTATGGGAGTTATAACAAAATAGGTTTAACATACATGGATATTACATCATTTTAGATGAATATTCCGCACATTACAAAAAAACATGCTCGAGGGCCAAAACAATTTAGTGTTTTTTAAAACATGGAAACATAATCTTCTAACTTGGTGAAATATATTCAATATATCCCTTAAATATCTTTCCCTTTAGTACTCCTACTTAAAACCATTATTTATAATCTGGGGAAATGAAACATAAGAAATAGGTGATATTAGATGCTCAAGGTTAAACAAAGGAGATACATAAGCATAACATAATCATAGGGGTATAAGAACATGTGTATAAAATTGAAAAAAATAATACTCTACATATCAACGAATATAAAAATTAATCATGGAATAAAGATTGGTAGTTCATAAGACATGAATCCTAATGGAATCAATTGAATTATCCGTGAGATTATAACAAAATAATAAGATATATAATTTTTGGCAGACACATAAGCATATAACAATGATTTCCATGGTAGTCAAGAATTAATTCCATAGACATATTAGTGGAATGGTTTCACTACCCAAACCATCTTAACAGTCAAGGTCCACGCCAAAGGACATATTAGTGGAGAAGGTCCTTTATTGAATCAGGTTCACTCCCCATTCTAGCCCTATATTACTGAACTAGGTTCATTTCTTATTCCAGCCCTATATTACTAAACCACGTTCACTCCTTGTTCCAGCCATGTATTACTAAACTATGTTCACTTCTCATTCTAGCACTATGTTACTAAATAAGGTTAACTTTTTATTTCATCCATGTATTACTGAACCAGGTTCACTTCCCATTCCAATACTATATTACTGAACCAATTTCACTTCCCATTCCATCCCTATATTACCGATCTAGATTGAATTCCTATTCCATCCCTGTATTACTAAATTGAGATCACTCCTCATTCCATCCCTATATTTCTGAACCAAATTCACTCCCCATTCCAGCCATTTATAACTCATGTGATATAAATATTTACTCATTGTATTAAAGGGAGATATAGGCCCCACTCGTAACATAATAAAATCATGCATACATGTACTATAATATAATAAAACATTCATCATATCATGACCTATATAAATATATGGGTTTCATACACATCATATTATAATCCATGAAATAAAATGGGCATCATAAACATGTCATCATATCATTACCTATGAAAAATAGATAGGTCTCATAATCATTTCATCAAATCATAACATATGAAAATAAGGGAGTTTAAAGATCATATAACCCATGAGAGAGAAACATGTGTCATAAACATCATTCCATCAAAATAAAAACCATTCAAGAAATAATATGAATAGGATTATTTGATTATATCCCCAGTAAAGCATACAATATAACAATGTATGTCATATATGGAGAAATTTTTTGAAAGATCACATACAACACTTATTAAGGAAAATATCATTTTTTTTCAAAAATCCTTTTCAAAAATCTATTTTAAAAATACTTTTTTTTATAAATAAGTCCTTATAATTTCATTTAAAGCATTTCAGAAGGAAAATATCTTTTCCTCTTTGAAAAAATATTTTTAAAACATAAATAATTTTGAAAACCTTTTTTCTTATAAAATAGATTTGAAATTTTTTAAAGTATGATTTAAAAAATTTAAAAAACTTTTTAAATAAAAAAAATTAAAACCTTTTTATAAAACATGGTTTATAAATAACACATATTTCCAACCAAATAGAGAGAGAAAGTCATATTTTTCTAAATACTCTTTCTTAATCATATTAAGTTACAAAGAGTGGAAAAATGGTACCAATACATGAATATATCATGAATAAAAATAGGAGAAGAAAATTAATTAGTGTTATTGAGATATTTATTGTAAAATTTAATCAATGGAATCATAATCATAAACAATCTCGATAAAGGATGAGATTATAGTAATAAACTATTACCACTTTAGTAAATTTAAATCATGATCCTCTTAGGAGACTAAAATTTCATGAAGATTATAATATTAAAAAAACGAATAAAATTAATGATATAACACATCAAAGTCAGTATATACACCTCATAGAAATATATAGGTTCATAACATGACATGTGTCTCAAAGAAAGTTTTTTTGAGACAAAACTACTTTACAGATTTGGTAACTTTTGAAACATAAACCACATAAAAGATAGATCATAAAATATTTATGTAAATAAACATAAATTAAAGTATAATTATCATTTAATACATTCATGGGAAGTATGTAAACCTCATAAAATATATGAGAGGTGAACATGGCATGTATCTCATAGATAATAAAAAGTTAGATGAGAAAACCCTCACCTTAAGCCTTGAATTTATATTTACACAATAAAACCTCATGTATAAAAAATATAAGTTTATTATAAATATAGTAAATAACCATATTATTATATATAATTTCACATATTAATTTTTTATGAATATATAATACCCGTTTACTAACAATCCATGTTAATGTTTCATTTCAGGTAATATCTGATTTTTTTCATATATGTTTTGGCTTGTTATTCTTGATAATATTAGATAGATAATTATTTAATTATTTATATAATGTAAAAAATTATATAAATAACATATATATTCTGTATACATGTATTTATAATAATCTATAAAATATAGAAATATAAAATGGAATACATCATTCATGGAGATGGTACGCTGTACGTACGTATGAACGATGTTTCCGTTTTATTATCTTATTAACACACAAGAAAGTAAATAAAATATATGAATATATATATATATATATATATATAATATCATCAACTTTTAATTATTATTTCATATTTATCATATTATTTCTATAAACCCATCCTTAATACATTCCATGTAAAGTGTGAACGAATCACATCGCTTTGAGGAGGCGATAGTCCACACTTCCATAAATGAAGTTATAATATTTAAAAAAATGGAAAACATTAAGGGATTTTATATATAATACTTAAATAAGAATAAAAAAATAATAAATATCATAAATATCACATAAAAAAAATATTTTCCATCATAATTATCAACCATTAGAGGTGGTAAAGGAAAAACGAACAATATCATTTCGTGAGGTGGTAGTTCTCTCTATATAAGAATGGTAAGTTCATTACCCATTAGATGAAATTGTATGTAAGTGTAAGTATAAAAATTATAATAAAAATATATCTGTATATTTATCATACTAATGTTATTATATAATCTTGTAATAATAATATTTTATGGTGTGGATTAGGAAAATAAAACAAAGGATCTTGTGGAAGGATCTTACTTGTTATTTGGGTAAATCCCTTTGAGTTTCACAAAAGGGATTACTTGGAGGGATTTATTCATAAAGGTATGATTATAGGATGAAGGTAAGGATTTTGGGAGATTATTTTAGTATATTTTATGTGATACAAAGGGCTTTAGAGGTGTGAATAAGTGGGAGGGGTGAGTGCCTTTTAATAGTGGAGTAGGAGTGACATTCTTGTAAATTTTTTAAAATATAATTTCATCCAAGTTTTTCCCTTTTAAATTTGATAAAATAATTGTTCTAATTAGATAAAATAATGTATATGGTAGAAATATTGAAATACAATGGATTTTGTACAAGTTTATAGGCCGTTTTGGGCCTTACGTTTAAGGCTTAGTCCTTTGTTAAGCTTATTTTTCTCTTAATCGTTGTAATTAATTTTAATCACTTTCCCTAATATTTTTCATCAAAAATAAGTTGACATTATTATAAATTATAAATTAAAATAATTAAAAATATGGAATCCATTTTTGCAAATTAAAATCACATAAGTGGTAGAAATTAATTTAAAATTAATCTCGTAGATGGGATGATAATGCAAGTTTTAAAGAAAAAGGTCCAAAAGTTTGAAATGTTTTAATATAAAGTTTCATTTTGAATTTTTCTAAAATGAACATAGTTAGGTTAAGTGATTTTAATTTATCTAATTATACTTTAAAACAAAATTAAAATAAAATTTAACTATATAAATAAATTAGATGAAAAAACTATTTTGAATTAAAATTCAACATTTTTCACTATTCATCAAAAAATGAAACTTCTTAGAAAAATACCAAAAATTCTCCCAAAGTAAATTTTTATATTAATATTTAAAAAAATAATATATTTTTGAAAATAAAAATTATTAAATTTTCAAAAATTATATTTAAATTGGTTTCATGATTAAAAGGCGGTAAAATTACCTTTTAGAAAAATACATCGTTTTATTCATAAAATTATATTTTTTTAATATTATACCTATAAAATATATTGTATGGATATAAAAAATATTTATTGAATATATAATATATAAATTTTATTGAAAACGTTAACTGTAAGTCTTTTCTTTAATTTATTGAGATTAAATTGTGTTTCTACAAGAAAAATAGTTTTCTTGGAAAAGAAATTTCTTTATTTTCAAATAGTTATTTCATTCACTTATACTAGTTGATAACCAAAGGATTAATTTTATGAACTTGTATAAGTAATATTTTCACAATTTAGTTAATTTTATTTTTAACTTCAATTCCATTATCTAGGTTGTAGCTATAATAATATTTTATTAATCATATTAATACTATATTGTAGTTCGGTAAAAACTCGGCCTTATGTGTAACTAAAGATATCGAATGAACTAAGTATTATGTGTAATACATGCCAAAAATAATGTTTCATATTCCACAATATAATATAAGTTTTCATTTAGTGAATGATTAACTTGGTGTTTTATATAATGCAAGAAAAACATAGTGCTTTTATATAAAAAAACAATATTTAGTGTTGTGTGAAATGAAAAATATCAAAAAGATTAAATTGATTCAAAAAATATATTTCTCAAAATCTCAGGGTGTTACATTATTCCCCCATTAAAATGAATTTTGACCTTGGAATTTTTCTAATTTATTTATGGTTTACTACTTGAAAGTTCTATTCATAGAAACCTACATCCTAAAAATGAATACTAAATCTTTCTTTAAAAACGGAATATTGGAAACAAGAAATTTACCCAATGTAACTCATACCTAGGTTTCCACATGGGATAACATATGTGGAATGTGAAACCATGGACATAGAAGAGAAATAAAACTATAAATATCCAATGGAGCGTGATAGAGAATATGGTTAGGAGAATTTGAAAATAGAAAATCCATAACCCAAAGAGGCTTGAAAAAGGTCATTGATATCATAAGAAATTATGATAAATTGACTTTATTTTATTTCAAGAACATTTTCCCTTAAAGTTGATGAATTTTTATGAAAATATATACTTATATGATTTTTTAGACAACATTTTTTCTTTGTTGTTCCTTGATCAACTTTCACTTCATCTCTTATTCCAAGAGATGAAGGATAATTTTCCATTCCTAAAGCATTAATAGGTCATGAGATCCATAAATAGAATAATAATTCAATCCATATGTCATTAGTTAACATCACAAAAAAATCATTAGCATAGTATATCCAATATTCATAAATTCTCATATGGTGATATGATACTTTATTCTATAAAACCTCATCCCAAGTTTATCTTACACCATTCTATAAATAGTTAACCTTATAACCCTTATGAAATATGGAAGTTAAAAAAAATAAGAAATATGGTCAATAAATTTCTAAAAAACAACTTATCATTGACCCCCCATATATCTTAATGTAACTCTTGTTTTTCACATACCAAACATGTGGATACCATTATCATGTATTCTCTTGAAATATGGTAATAACCTAAATTATCAAAAATCATAATTGAAAACATGAATATATCCTTATTCAAAATTTTATTGAATATATTCTATAAATCAAAAAATGTTGTAAAATTTACCAATGATAGCATAAACCACATGTCAACAAATCCATAATTTATTCCAAGGTAATGAGTACCATCCAATTCACTTATTCATACCCGATAAATATTTATCTAAACATAATTATCTTAACATAAGGAACATATTAAGAGTTTTCTTTCCCTCAATCATCTGTTTCCCATCAAAATCATCATTCCATTAATTCACTTTTCTAGTCTATTAGAACCATTCAACATATTCTTTTAAATCCTTAGAGAAATAACATAAACTAAAAAATATTTATATTTCACTATTCATATAACATAATTCATGAATCCAAATACATAAAAACTTTGATTATTCCACTTCATACTTATTAAATTAACAAGGATACCTCATTATATTATGTAATACCTATTTCCTTTCATATTTCTCTTATATTCTCATTATCACCAGTAATATAACCATTAATAATACCACCTTGATGATTCTCTTAATGAGATTTCCACTTGGGAGATCGATTTTCATAATGAACATTCATTCCACACTTAAAGCATTTAACCTTTGATGATGTCTTCAGGAGGCCAATATTACCATCTATTTCATTAACTAAACTCATCATTTTTATTTTACAACTACTTACCTTGTGTCTTTCTTTTATATAGTCAAAACATCTTCTTATTCCTCTGAGACATTCAATTTGGAGATTCTTTCCACATTCACGACACAAAGAAAACTGAATATTCTTTCTTATATGGTCTCCATTACCTAAAATCTCATAAAACTCCTTCCTTCTCTTCATTGGTGAGTATGAGAGTTTGTTAAGGTACACATTATTAATCATGTTCTGTGTAAATTGATTAGGTATTGTCAAAAAATACTTCACTCTAGTGATCATCCCATTTGAAGAACCATCTAAAAATTTTCCATCACATTCAATATTAACCCATTCCCTTCTAGTTCCTACCATTGAATAAAACTGTAAATCATATATGGAGAATCACTTATCATAGTGAAAACCACATATTCATGAAAAAACTCTTCTAGGATGTCATACTTATGACACCTTACTATGAAACATTAGGATAATCCTTAGATAAATCCCTAGAAATATCCTTAAAAATATCCCTAGGGACATCACTAAGGTTTTCTAATATTATTTTCCAAAGGTTTACTAAAAATTTCCTTTGATACAAACTATAGAAACACCGACTTAACATACATGGATATTACATCATTTTAGATGAATACTCATCACAATACAAAAATACATGCCTAAGGACCATAATAGTTTAGTGTATTTGGAAACATATAAACATAATCTTCAAACTTGGTGAAATAATTTCAAAATATCACTTAATGACCTCACCCTTTAGTAATCCTACTTAAAAAATTTCTTTGTAACCTAAGGAAAGGAAAAATCAGAAAGGGGTGAGCTCAAATGCTCAGTAAGGGTAAAAAAAGGATAAACGTAACCAAAACATAAGAATAAGGGTATGAGAACATGTGAATAACATTAAAAAAAGCATACCCTACATATTGAAAAAATAAATATGAATCATGGCATAAATATTGTCAATTCATAAAACACGAATCATAAGATAATCAAGATAATTATTCATGAGATCATGATATAAGAATAAGACATAGAATTTTTGACAGAAAAATAAGCATATAACAATGATTTCTATGGTAGTCAAGGACTAATGAAAAGGCCATCTTAGTGGAACATGATAACTCCCCAAACCATCTCAGTAGTCCAGGTTCACTCCCTAGACCATCTTAGTGGAAAGATCTTTTATTGAATTAAGTTCACTCCCTATTCTAGAACTATATTACTGAACTATGTTCACATACCATTCTAGCCCAGTATTTCTGAACCTAGTCCACTCTTCATTCCAGCTATGTATTACTCAACTAAGTTCACATCCCATTCTAGCCCTGTGTTATTGAATCGAGTTCACTTACTATTCTAGCCCTGTATTACTGAAGTAGTCTCACTTACTGTTCTACCCTTTTATTACTTAATCAGGTTCACTCCCCATTCCATACTAATATTATGGAACTGAGTTCAATTCCCATTCCAACCCTATATTTCTAAACTAGGTTCACTTCCCATTATATCTCTATATTACTTAATCGAGATCACTCCTCATTCCAACCTTTCATTTTTTAACTGAGTTCACTCCTTGTTCTATCCATTTATATCTCATGATATACAAATCATTACCCAATTTATTGGTAGGAGATATAGGGCCCATCCATTACATAATTAAATAATACATACATGTGTCATAAGATAATAAACCTTTCATCATATAATAACCCATAAAAATATATGGGTTTCATAAACATTATATTATAACCCATGAAATGAAATGGGTATCATAAAAATTTCATCATATCATTAACTATGAAAAAGAAATAGGTCTCATAATCATTTCATCAAAGAATAACCCATGAAGAGAAGTAGGTTTCAGAATCATCTAACCCATGGAAGAGAAACAGATGTCATAAACATCATTCCATAAAAACATAAACCATTCAAGAAAGAATATGAATGGTACTCTTGGATCATATGTTTAGTAAATAATAAACTATAAGAAATTATGTCATATAAGACAGAGAAGGATTTTGAAAGATAAAATGGAACATTTATTAAGGAAAACAACATTTCCTTGAAAGAAATTTTCATAAAAACATTTTAAATATCATTTTCTTAAAAATAAGGCTTTACAATTTCATTTAAAATATTTCTGGAGGAAAATATATTTTCTTCATTGAAAAATACTTCATAAAACATAAAGCATTTTGGAAAACATTTTATTTTAAAATACATTTGAAAACATTTAAATGATTCTTATTTTTTTTAAACACCTTAGAAACATAATATTTTTTCAAAATCTTTTTAGAATCTTGGTTTTGAAATAATAAATATTTCTGACCATATAGAGATATAATGTTGGATTTTCTTAAAAACACTTTATTAATTATAATAAGTACTAAAGTGTGTAAAAATGGTACTAATAAATAGTGATATCATTAATAAATATATGAAAATAAAATTCATGAGTGTTATTTATATATGGATCATAAAATTTCATTAATAGAAACATAATCATAAACAATCTTGATAAACGATGAGATTATAACAATAAACTTTTACCACTTTGGTAACATTAAATAATGATCCCATAAGATAATAAAATTACATGAAGATTATAATATAATGAAAAGAATAAAATTCATTTTATAACATGTCAAAGCTATTATATACACCATATATAAAAATACAGGTTCATAACACGACATGTGTCTCAAAGAAGAAAAATTGAGACAAAACTACTTTACCAATTTGGTATCTTTTGAAACACAAACCCCATGAAATAGAGATCATAAAATGGATATGTAAATAAATATAAATTTTCATATAAGTATCATTGAATAAATTTATGGTTAGTGTATACATCACACAAAATAAACAAGTTGTGAACATGAGATGTATCTCATAGATAATAAAAAGTGTGATGAGAAAACCCTCACCTTATGTTTTGAATTTATTCATACATGTTAAAACATACTGTATAATAAATATATGTTTGTTATAAATCTAAAACATAACAATATTATTTTATATAATACCATATATTATTTGGTTATAACTTTATATTACTCATTTATTAACAAATCCCTGTTAATGTTACATTTCGGGTAATATCCGCCTTATTTTTCATATATTTTTTGACTTGTTATTCTTGATACTCTAAATTATAACATGATTAAATTATTTTAATAATATAGAATATGGTATAAAAATAATAGATATTCATTATATATGTATTTATAATAATCTATATAATATGTAAATATGAAATGGAATACATCATTAATAGAGATGGTAGGCCGTACATATATATGAACGCTATTTTTGTTTTATTGTCATAATAAAAGAAAGAAAGTAAATGAAATATATGAATATATATAATATCATTGAATTAAAATTATAATTTCATATATATAATATAATTTACTAAATAAATATTTAATACATTTTATATAAAGTGTGAACAAATCGCATCACTTTTAGGAGGTGGTAACTCACACATCCACAAACGAAGTTATCATATTTACACAAAATGGAAATCGTGAAGTTTTGTGTTATATAGTAATTAAATAAGAATAAATACGTAATTAATATCATATATATAATATAAAAACATAGTTTCTATCATAAATCCCATCCATGAGAGGTGGTAAGGGAAAAACAAATAACATCATTTCGCGAGGTAGTAGTTCGCGTACACAAGAATAGTAAGTTTGTTACGAATTAGATGGAAGTATGTGTAACTGTAGGTATAAAACTTAGAATAAAAACATATTAGTATATTTAGGATAATTATTTTATTAGATAATCATGTAATAATAATATTTTAGTGGATGGAGAATGAAAATAAAACATAGGAGCTTGAGGTAGGATGTAACCTCTTCTTTGGGTAACTTTTCTTGGTTTGCACCAAAGGGCTTCCTTGGTTGACTTTATTACAATAAATAGGATTATATAATGAAGAGAGGTATTCTAGGAGATTATTGGAGAATAATTTGGGGGATAAAAAGTTCTTTATATGTGTGAATAAGTGGGAGGATTGAGTTCATTTTTATTGTGGAGGAGGAAGAACATTCTTCTAAATTTTTAAATAGGGAATTCAAATGACATTTGTATTATAAAAAATGGAGCCAATAATGGTAAAAATTCAATAAAATGAGTATAGGGTAAAAATATTAACATATAATTAATTTTCTAATAATTTATAAGTAATTTTGGGACTTAAGATTATGAATTATTCCTTTGTTAATCTATTTTTTTCTTAATCGCTCTAATTAATTTTAATCACTTTCACTATTATTTATGGTAAAAAAATAATTTTACCATATTTTACATTATAAATTATTATTATTTAATATATAAAATCCATTTTTAAAAATTAAAATCACTTAAGTTTTAAAAATTAATTTAAAATTAATCTTGTAGATAGGATGAAAATACGGGTTTTTAAAGCAAAAATGTCCAAAAGATTGAAATGTTTTTTTATCCGATTTCATTTTGAAAATGGTTACAATGACCTAAATTAGATTAATTGATGTATAATTTATCTAATTATACTTTAAAAACAAATTAAAACATAATTTAACTATATGAATAAATTAGATGAAAAAGGAATTTTGAATTAAAATTGTGTTTTTCACTATTCATCAAAAAAATGAAACTTCTCAGAAAAATATCAAAAAATAACCCAAATTAAAATTTTATATTAAAATTTCAAAAATGAAGTTTATTTTATCTGATAAAAAATATAAAAGTTTCAAAAATAATATTTAAAATGGAATCTCCATTAAAAGGTGGTAAAATTACCTTTTAAAAAAATACATCTTTTAATTCATAAAATTGGATTTATTTTTATCTCATAACAATTAAATAAATTGGATGAGTATAAAAAATATTGATTGAATATATAAAATATAAATTTATTGAAAACATCAACCAAAATTTGTTTTTTAATCTACTGTGATAAAATTGTGTTTGACATAAAAAAATAGTTTTCTTAGAAAACTAATTTCTTTATTTTAAAATATTTATTTCATTCACTTCTATTAATTGAAAACTAAAGGATTAATTTTTAATAAATGTGTAAATAATATATTCAATTTTTTAAATCTTATTCATAACTTCCATTCCAATGACTAGGTGGTAGATATAAAAATATTTTAATAACCATATTAATAGTATATTCTAGTTCCTCAAAAACATGGCATTGCGTATAATGCTAGCTATCAATGGGAATTAATATTGTGTGAAATACAATAGAAATATAGTGTTTCATATAATGAAATAAAATATAATTGTTTTGTGCAATTCAAGATTAAATTAGTGTTTCATATAATAAAATCCAAACATAGTACTTTTATATAAAAAAATATATTCAATTTTTTGTGAAAAGAAAACACCAAAAAGATTAAATTAATTCAAAAAAACACATTTAAAAAAATTTTGGGGTGTTATAGGAGTAATATATAGAATAATCTATGATTTTTTAATGATGATATGATGGTTATTTGGTGTGGGTTGTGTATTATAGGATGAGAACACTAGGTTGATGTACTTCATGTTGATGATACCCTACTACTCTGATCTTATTATATAATGGATGTGGTATGTGGTTGATGACGAGGTTATGAAAATTGTAATTTGGTTTTCTCTGATGCCAACACGAGATGTTAGACCTTACGAGAGTTGGGGTATCTAGTGTTTCAAATTGACCCACGTCAGACATGAAATGATACAAGTATAAGACAATTGATATTAAGGTGTGAGAGAGAAAAACCGTTGAGGAAGTAGTTACAGGGCACCTATGATTATACAATTCTAATATTATTTTTAGTATAACATGGATGAAATGCTTGGTGAGGAAGCCTTAAAATACTAAAAAACACGTATTTAACTGTATTGGTATTTTTCAACTTTAGAATGAAATGATGATAAGTGGCATCTTTATCAGCGTTGATAAATCTAACCCATTATTAGTGCTTTTTTTAGCGTTGATAAAGGGTCCCTTTATGAGCTCTTTATTTTTAGAACTGATAAAGGGTACCCTTTATTAGTGTTTTATTTTTAGAACTAATAAAGGTTACCCTTTATCAGTGCTATATTTTTATCTCTCACAAAGGAATCCTTTATCAGCATTTTTTAGTGATGATAAAGGTCTGAATAAATAACATTAAATAATTAAATAAATAAATAATAAAAATGAGTTTTTTTAAAAAATATCACAAATTTTATTAATAAAATAATTATTGATGAAAATAAATAAATTTATTATACTATATATAAATTAAAAATACTAATAAATAGTATGTATTAAATATATAGATATATGCAAAATGAAATTAAACAAATTAAATTTAAAAATAAGTAAATTGAGAAAAATATTAAAAAATTTATTAATTAGAAGATTATTGATAATGTTAATAAATAGTATATATTAAATATATTGATATATATTAATGTATATAAATATGATTTATATAATAAAAAATATTATTTATGATTTACATTAAAGAGTAATATATTTAGCGAATAATAGTTTATAATTAAAAATTAAACTGTATTAAAAATACCGACTAATTGCATTGAGTAATGGACATAATTGAATGTTGTTTGATTTTTCAAATTATAAAATATATCAAACGTATAATATATTTTTATATATACTTAATTAATGCATTTTTACACACACACACACACAAATTTTTTTAGAATTTAATCAATTTATATCATTTATTATATATATATATATACATTTAATATATTTTAATATTTTCAATATCTATTCATATTTATTTCCATATATATCCATTTCTTAATGATTTTTATTAATCAAACTTATCTGAATAATCAATATTATACTCATTTTTAATGAATCACTTTTACTTGTTTTTAACATTCATGAACTTAAGATTAAATATGAATTAATAATGTTAAAAATACATTTATAAAAAAATATGTATAAATAAATAAATAAATATATGTATGTATATTTACTATTTTTATACATTTATAATTATAAATAAATAAATAATCTTTTTTTAAAAAGTATTTATATAATTATAAATAAATAATTATTAAATTATAATAATGAATATATTTACTATTTTTATGTATATATAATTATATATATATATATATATAATGATATAAATATTTTTTTAAAAAGAATTTATATAATTATAAATAAATAATTATATATACAAAGAATTATATAATTATTATTTTATAAAAGGTATTATTATAAGTATTATATGTATATAAAATAATTATACTTTTTTTAAAAAGTATTTTTTTAAATTATTATAATTATTTATCAACACTTTTTTAGAACTGATAAACATAGAGATTTATATACGTTAAAAGAACACTGATAAAATAAATCTTTATCAGCGCTAAAACATTAGCGCTGATAAAGATTGATTTTATCATCGCTTTTTTATGGCTGATAAATCTCTATCTTTATCACCACTAAAAAAATCATTGATAAAGATTCATTTTATCAGTGTTTATAAACTTAGTGCTGATAAAAAGGTATCTTTATCAATGTCTTTTTTGAATCATTGATAAAAATGTCATGATCTATTTTAAGAACCCTAACCATCATGAACCCATTTGCGATATCTAAAACTCTCCATAGAAGAGACCTGCTGCTGCTGCTCCTCATTGTCAAATCCAAGCTCAAATCTAGGTTATAATCAAAGCTCCAAATTTTCCAAAGCTCGAATCGAAGTCTCGAGCGATTCAAGGGTTATAGTCAACCATGAATCGAACATAATCTAGGTTTTTTGATATCTCTAATTTCCCTCAGCTATCCATTGAAACTTCAAATCCCACATCCGTGTATCCCAAAAATTATATTTTCACCATCGTATAATAAAACAACACAATATTCATTATTTTGTAGAGATATTGAAGTATCATATTCTTTGATACCATGTGATTCTCCTTAGGACAACATTGGTACTATTCACCTTGAAATATATCAATCCCATTGTTGGGTCAAGTTGTTGGGAGGTATAATAGGCTCCCAATACCTATATTCCATGATATCTACCTCTTGCAATCATCAATATTTGAAAAATTCATCCATATAAGGGTCGTTATTGTCCTTGGTTTGGAATATTACATTAAAAATCACTTGGATGATGAAATATATGACATCATTGGGGTTTTATATTATGTCTTGCACTAATTGGTACTAAGAGGGTTGAGTGAGGAGGAACTGAAATATATGGTTATCCCATTATATTGGAAATGTAATTCTAGAAGTTGTTTCCAAAAAATGGATGATGAAATATCCAACACATGAAAATAACTATATAATTAATTTTTTATGAAATTTTTTCCTAAGATAATGACTACAGAAATATAATGTAAAATTAATGGATATATTTAGGATGACTATGAACTATTTCATGAGGCTTAGGATAGATTTAGGGGTCACTTATGAAATTTAAAAATCAAATAATAATGACGAATCTATAAAATCAGATGAGAAAAAACATTATATATGTTTGATTTGTTATCCTATTTATTTCATTACTTCTTGAAAAAATATAATGTTTTCAGTTTTTATTTTTTAAATATTTCAATTTGATTATAAATAATATGAATTAAATTCTATAAAAATAAAAATAAAATTCTATAAGGTTCTATAATCCTTAGACTATATTATATATGAAAAACTGATTTTGATATAAAATGTAATTGATATTTTGATTTAGGTTATTAAAATATAGTCAGAAAATAAACAATTGGAATGACTGATTTTCTAGGAAAAACTTAGTATCATGGTGTTTTAAGAAACAAAATACTGTTTCATTATGTGGTTCAGAAGAAGATTAAATTTTGGATAGAATTTATTGTTCTCAATCCTTTAGGATTGATCAAAATTTTTATAAATTTAATATTTTCTTTAAAAAGTAACTTATTTAATGTGAAATTTTTTATATTATTTAAATTTTAAAGAATATTTTAAATCATTCAAGAATAAATTTTATACCACTATATTTAAATATTTTTTATAATATAAAATATTAACATTGATTGATGAAAATTTAATAAATAATTTATAATATAATCTATTTTTTTGAAATAAAAATTATTTTTCATGGATAAAATCTTGACACCTTTAGAATCCAACTTCAAGTCAACATTATTTTTTTTTGGATTTAATAATTTAATGACATTATATGTTCACTGAGGATTCTTAATTATATTAAATTTTATGGTTTGCTAACATAAACTTAAATGCATTTTTTATTTTCTTGTTGTGGTAATATGGTGCGCCACAGATGTGACTATCTCAATTACATGACATAAAAAAATGTTTCATTATAATACATTACTATAACCTTTTATGTTAAGAGTTTTACAGTATTAGGATAAACAATTAACTAAAAACTCATGTGTTTTTAAACTAATTGGAATTTTTTGGAATACTATATGCAACAAATTGATCCATAAGAAGCCTTCATTGTTCTTATTCAGATCAAGCTCCTCATGTCACATTGTTCTTTTTCAGATCAGGATCCTCATGCATAGATTTGATCTAATTATCATCCTTTTTAGATTATCCAAATTATTTAGGCTTTACTTAGGAAAAAATGAGGTTTTTTAGAGTCTTACTCTTTCAAGTATTCACCGAAACTTTCTGATCACCAATGCAATTTTATCCATTTATTTTAGCCTTGCTTATATTTCTTGAAGTTGATAAAAATATAGCCATATTTTAAATTATCACCCACTGATTAATACTTCTTAAAAATCACTTCATTTATTTCATAACACATCTAATAAACACTATATGTTTTACGTTAATCCATCTAGAAATAGATCATTCTTTAACACCACCTTTTGGTTCCACCCTTAGGAATCTCTAATTACCATCCATATAATTCTCACAAATGGGAGGCATTCACCTTTGATAATGAATATATTATGTGTATTTTTTATTTATTGTATAAAATTAATATTTTATGAACCCAATAAGATATCTTTACTTTCTCTCAGATGATTCAAATCTTCAATCTAATGTATCTTATTTTCCCCCATCCTCCTCAATCATTGATTGATTGTTTGGAGAGATCTATTTGCATTTTTTTATCATCATTATTACTTTACCATCAGTATATACCTATAGTCAAAAATGTTTTAATAGTTAAACCATTATCCATAGAATTAATGTATTTTTTCATATTTATGTTTAGTTTATTTATTTTCAGTATTACTTATATAATAATTGTTTTCTTAAACAATTGGATTCTTTTTTTTTGATTTGGGGTGGTTTTTTAGAAGATGTTCATGCTAGTGAGTGATTGGACTTTGAGCCTACAACTAAGATAATGAAAATAAAGAAATGTGTTTAGAATTAATACATCTATTAGTAAAAGGTGAATTCCTACTACTTATTTAATTAATTTTGTCATCATTTTATCTACTATTTGTAAGTTTATTTCCTCATCATTTTATAAAAAAATAATTTTTTTTTCGCATATCATTTGGGAAGTCATATTTTTATTTCAACTATCTACAAAAAGCCAAAAAAGAGATAAAATTATTCTTTAGGACAATGTAACCATGTTTTCTATATTCATTTTCATTTTTGTCAACCTTCCAACACTATATATTGATTTTATGTTGTTATCCAAAAAAACATTCTCGTGGTTGAAATATAGAAGATTAGAGGAAGTTCGTTTTCCCATTATGGTGACTTATCATGATATAATGGAAACATGAGATTCTTTGGCTCTTCTGAATTTCAACAATGAGAAAGAAAATTTGGCTAAGAACATTGAGTCAATATACAGTGTTGGAAGTTCAACATAAAATGAAAATGGAAACATGTTTACATTGATAGTTAAGATTTTTTTGAGACTTTGTGACATGTGAGAATCAACCGTACGTCAATCTGTCACATAGTGTGACTGATATGAATCAAATTGCTTCTTTTTTATTTAAAATTGACATGAATTTTAATAAAAAGGACAACTAACATACTCCAAGGTGAGAAACAAATTCAGATTATTTTGATACTTTAAGAAAATTATCCATAAGTCATTTTGAATGTATAATAATCATCCTCACCTCAATTCGATGCATGTTGTGACTACTATGACTCAATGTTTCTATTATCAGTTTAGAATAAACAGTTTAGTTTAAAAAAATTCACTTACTGAAAATAAATAAAACAAAAAAAATTGTCTTGATAATTTAGTACATGGATTTATAAGTCATTTGTGATGTTAAAGAATTTTTCTCACAAAAAACGAATACACGTTGTGATCAATATAGGTCAAAGTGCATGTTTACAACTTAAAATGCCATTTTAGTAAAAAAAATGACATACTGAAAACTAAGAAAATGCATTCATATTACTTTGATACTTTATTAGAATGATCCATACATCATTTGAGACATGTAGGAATAAATTGTACCTCAATCTGATGCATGGTGTGATTGATATGACTCCAAGTCCTTATTTTAATTTAAAAATGAAATCAATTTTAATAAAAATAACAACTGACCTAGTCAAAACTAAGAAAATGCATTCATATTGTTTTGATATTTTAGGAAAACTATCCATAATTCATTTGAGAAATGTAATAATTAGCTGTACCTCAATCCGATGCACAATATGACTGGTATGACTCCAAGTATGTATTTTTATTTAAAAATGACATCAATTTTAATAAAAGGTACAAATGACCTACTCAAAACTGGGAAAACACATTTATATTGTTTTAATACTTTAGGTAAATGATCTATGAGTCATTTTTATATGTAGGAATCAGATTCATCTCAATTCGATACACAATGTGCCTGAAATGACTCAATGTATCCGTTAAAAGTTTAAAATTGATAGTTTAGTTCAAAAAATGTCACTCACTAAAAGTAGATCAAACAAACTCGTACTTTCTTGATAATTTGGGAAATATATTCAAAAGTAATTATTTACATGTAAGAATTCATATCACTTTAAACTGATACATGATGTGATCGATATGAGTCAAAGTGTGTGTTTCTAGTTTAAAATGACATTTTAGTAAAAAAGTCATTTGACACACTCAAAATTGAGTAAACACATTTGGATTGTTTTGATACTTTATGAAAATGGAACATAATACATTTGGGAAGTTTTAGAATTATTGTCACCTAAATATGACACACATTGTGACTAATATGACTCCAAGTGTGTCTTTTTATTTAAAATTGATATTAATTTTAGTAAAAGGGAAACTCACCTACTCAAAATAGAGAAAAAATATTAGGATTATTTTGATACTTTAGGAAAATGATCCATAATTCATTTTCAATGTTTAAGAATTACCCTCACCTCAATACAATACATGATGTGTCTATTATGACTCAATGTGTCTGTTATCAGTTTAAAATCAACATTTTAGTTCAAAAGTGTCACTCACTGAAAACCAAGAAAAAACACTTAGATTGTATTTATAATTTAAGAAAATGATTCATAAGATATTTTTGATATGTATGAATTAGTATCACATCAAACCGACACATTATGTATTTATTATGAGTCAATGTGTGTGTTTCCATTTTAAAATGACATTTTAGTAAAAAAGACAAGAGGCGTACTCAAAACAGAGAAAACACATTCATATTGTTTTGATAATTTAGAGAAATTATCCATAAGTTATTTGAGACATGTAAGAATCATCATCACCTCAATCTGACACACGATGTGACTGGTATGACTCCAAGTGAGTTTTTCTATATATAAAAATCATTTTAGTTTAAAATGCGCATAATGTCGCCAAAACAATGAAAACAAGCCTAGATTTTTTTATCTTTATTTAAAATCTATATTAATACTTGATTTTTCTAATTTCATTGTGTTTTGGTGCAACAGTGTGCTGGTAAAACACACTATAGAATTTCCCTTTATCAGTTTTTTTTAATCAATGATAAAAGACTCGAGCTATTAATCTCGCTCAAGTAGTCAGCACTGATAAAGTTTATTTTTAGTGATAATAAAGGACTATTTTTTAGTAGTGTTAGTGAGTTTGGGAATGAGTATTTTACCTAATAGGAGTTCATTTGTTATAATATTTACTCACTATATAATTCATATTATTTTATTAATTTTTTAAGAGGTACCAAGGAGGATCCTACTGATTATATATGTTATTATCACACCTATATATTAATGGTGGACAACAGGGTTTTGGAGACTAAGATGGACCAGCCTAGCTTGGAATTGGTGTTACTGTTTGGAGAAGTTTCTTAGGAGTGGTTTGGTATTTTTATTTTTTAGATTTATTCTATATGACATGAAATTCATTTTGGTAATTATTTCTATAGATCTTTGTACCTTTTATATAGTGTGGTTTTGATAAGTTTTTCCCCTCATATCTCATTTCCTTAATTGATATTATGATGGTAATACATTCCATTGCATGTTTTATACCCTCAGTTCTAATCACCAACCCATGTCCTACTAGAGGTAGTATATGTGGTTTATTAATTCTCTTTATTTTTCACCTAGGAGGAGTAGTTTTAGGGGGTTGGGTCATGAAAAAGTGGTATCGAAGATGATGACTGTTATATAGGAAAGATATTGGAGTTAGGAACCATGAAGATTGCATGGGCTGGTAAGGAAATGTTATCTGTTGAGCTTAATGCTTGACATAGGCCATGGATACCTAGTAGAATATGATATTTTAGGGCCCTATGCGGTATGATGCAAGGAATCCGAGTCTACCAAACAAAATGATAAGTGTTACTACTTATAGGGTAGAGGCCTAGGAAAGCTACATGTATCATATATGTTCATGATTATGTTTAAATGGAGAGATCATGGGAATTAAATGAACCAAATAAAATAAATTTTAATGAATTTCATGACACTGGGATTGGGTATTTATCTTGTGTTAGTAATGTATGTCATGAATTCAAGCATATTAAGGGAGGGTACACCTCCCCCATCAGGACACATTATTTTCATTATCCATTTTAAAGTTTTGTAGGTGAGTTAGGGACACCAAATGTCAAAAATATTATGATGTGGTGGATAGATTACCTTTATTTTTATACTTGTGAAAGCTCAGTTTATATTAATATATTTTCATGTGTTGTTTGAGGAGTATAATAAGGCGATGAAAACAATCTAGGAAGTAATGAAATTCACTTGTGGTAAATAATGAATTAAAATGTTACAATTTATATAATGTCTAGTTGGGTGTGTTTTTAGTAATTTATAAGTTGTTAACAATCCTAGATGATCTTTATACTTAATAAAATAAATGATTTTCAAAATCATGTTTTATGAAGAATATTTTTTGTTAATTTGGATTATCTTATTTTGAATTTATATAGGTCGATATTAAATTAACAATAATAATGATTATAAATTTTATTGTAGTTGGTTAAAATATTTATTAATGGATTCTTAACTTTCTTTAAACTGTGATATTTTTTTTAATTAGTGATATGTATTCTTTTTATAATGGTTACAATTATTTTCAGAGTGATCATATAAATGTTTTAAAGTGTTTTGTAAAAAATATTATGTTTTACTTGTGATTTAAAAGTAAAACCTAAGAGTTTTTTTTAAAAATTGTTTTAAATAACGATTTAATAGTTACACATTAAATTTTTTTTGGTATCTTATAACATTTTTAATTCATAGGTTTCATGAAATAAATTTCATTTTTTTTAAATTATGTTTAGTTGTAATGTCTTTTCAATTATTATTTTAGTAATTAAAACTTCTATAAGGTTCATAGATGAATTTAGTATTTGATTTGTGAATATGTTTGAGTGTTTATTTGTGCTAATGAATATCGATATGATGTGGTCATTATAATTAAAATGTGTTCATTTTAAATTAATAAATTCCAGCTAGCACAAATTTTGTGAGAAGTTAGAAAATGATGATACACTTAGTTCCTATTTAAAAAAATGCGTATTAAGAGAATTTTTACATATCATGTTGGACACACTATTCATTATGACTTAAATTTTATTATAGATTTTTAGATTAATGGATAATATGTTAATGTTTCAATATAGTACTGGATAAATAATTATTATCCTATTAGGCATGATAAGTTTAATTGGATTTAATATTTGGTGGTAAATATGGACTAAACTGGTAATGAGATTATTCTATGAAATTTATTTATATTTTTATATATTGATTTGGAGAAGCTAATTATATGTTACTTGGTGATACTTGGTATTGGTTACTTGACTTGCTAAAATTTTAATGATTTTTGTGGGAATTTTTTCCCAAATATGTTTTGATTTTTATTTTAAAAAGGTTGTATGAATTTATTATTTGATATAAACTTGTTTCTTTGATTATTGGGGGAAAGATATGTTGAAGAAACATCCCTATAATGATGTGTTTGAATGGAAAGAGAGGGAGTCATTGTATGAGGTGTTGTTTTGATTTCCAAAGATGAAGGTGCCAATGATTCTATTTCAAGAATCAATTACTAGATTTTAGAAACAAATATTATAGGATGAGGTCACCTTTGATTTGACAAGGTCCCTAGACCAGTTTTGGGTTTCCTTAGCGGTTTGTACACTCTATGGGGTAGCCTGAACATGGTGAAAGATAGACCATAGTAAGATAGAGGGAGTATCTGAAAATTAATCACTTATCATGGTCATGGAGTAATTCATTCCAAAAGGGAGTAATTATAATACCTTGATATTTTATGAAATGTGTCTCTTTAAATAAGTTAAATTTCTTTGATATCTTGCATTTCATACAACACCGAGTTCAAACAAACCATGATATACTACTAAAATATTATTTTTAATTTGATAGTTATCCCATAGAAATTAGATTGGTGGGTATGAATAGGGATAAAAAATAAAAAATATTATTTTTATACATGTATAAAATGTATTCATTGGTTATCAATTAGTTATAATTGAAAATAAAATCATTTGAAGGTAAATAGAGGCATTTTATGAAAAATGGGTTTTATGTGTACAATGTGTTTTTATCTAAATAAATTAAAATAATATGTATTTAAGAAGAATTTTAATGAAATTTATGGAAATATTTTTCAATAAATTTTTATAACATTCATCTAATAGTATTTATTAGGCATAGAATAAGAATAAATAGAGTTTTATACTCAAAAATATTTTTTTTTCTATATATTATTTTTGTTGCATTTTATGCACTTATTTTAAAATGAATTTCTACCACTTATATAAATTGAATATTTTAAAATTTTTTAAATATTTTTAATCAAAATAATTAATATAATTTAATAAGTCCAACTTAATTTTTAGTCATAATGAATAGTAAAAATAGTAAAATTTTGTTACCACAGTTAGGGTGGGTTAAAAAGGGTTTACCCGGGGGTTATTCTAATATATGATGTTTAAAATATTATAAAAAACAAGATTTAATTTGATTATTTTATTTTATTTCTCCATTATTATTCCTATTTTCAAAGTGTTGAAATTTTTGAGCCACTTGACTTGAGTAATACATTTGTATATTTTAATCTTTTGAAAAATTCAATGTGTGCCATCTCTCCATTATAAAATGATACTAACTCTCCTATCTTTATAAAACTTAATTATCCCTATATATCAGTAAATAACTAAAATAATACGTTCCTAACATCCCTATTCATGTTTTATAGGTTCTTATTTGATCAAAATACAATCCTTTCTGGGCTTGTGGTGTAAGCCAAATGAGGTTTCTCAACAGAGAGGTATAACTCTTAACCGAGTAATTTCAATTTATTTTCTTATTATACCTCCTCTAAATATATGGTATCTATTATGAAATAATTATTTCATTATCTTAAAAATAATTAATTCTTATTATGATGATGTATCAACCATTTTCCACCTCTTTTCTATCAAATGGGAAATGAGAGTATCACATGTGTGTATGTGTGGACTATCACCTTCACACTGTGATATGATTCATTTTCTATCATTGCCTAAAATTGATGTCTGTCATGATGGATTTATTTTTTATACATTAAATTCATCAAATAATTATTCTTCTATAATTATAATATCTTATATACCTTCTTACCTTCAATTTTTTGGGAAACGATAACGTCCCTTGTGCGTATGTTTGAATTACCACCTCTACACAGTGATGCGATTCGTTTTTAATCACTGATTTATATAAATAATAATAAAAGTGTATATGATGAATAAATTTGATACTTATACCATGATTAATATTTTTTAATATTATTAAACAATGAACAAGGTGAAAGTACCAGAACTGGTGAACTGAAATATACAGAGAAAATAGAATAGATTTCACCCGAATGTTAATTTTAATGAAGAAATTGTTAATAAAAAGAAATTTAAAAATTATAAGAGAATAATACATAGTAATTTAGGTAAGAATATGGTTCTATAATATATTTATAATAAATCAATATTTATTATAAAATTTTATTGGTAAATCAATTCACCCCATCTTGAGTTACTAACTCTGACCAATATTTGGTATCAAAGGTTTTTCAAAATCTTTTCAACTGTGATTTTAGTTGTGTTTGCCAGATCCTAATTTTTTTGTAGTTCTAAATTTAGTTACATAAATGGATAATTTACAAGAAGGTTCTTCTACTAATATTCATCCCTTATTTAATTAAATAAACTCCGTTCAATGGAAAATCAAGATGAAAATGCACATTGAAAGCATGTCGATTGAAAATTGGTCTACAATTTAAGATCAATATGAATTACCTAAAACTATTAGATCTAAATGGGATAATAATAATAAAACTTATAATAATAATAATTGTTAAATCATGAATTCTCTTTATTTTACTTTATAAGATGAATAATTAAATAAAATATCTTCTTGTAAAACTATATATGAAATATGGGACACCTTATCTATTTATTATAAATGAACAAATAATGTGAAATAAATTTAGTTAAATAATTATAAAATTCAATATGATACATTTAAGATGAAAACTAACAAACAAATTTATGATATGTATCTCAGGTTCAATTAAATAGTGAATGGAAAGTGTTCTTTGGGAAGTCTAGCTTTGAACAAAGATCAAATTATGTGACTATTGAGGTGTCTTATAGAGAGATAGAGAGGAACCACAATCTTAATTAGATAGTATTGTGATATTAATAAGCTTTAGGTTTAAGAGATTATTGGTAAGTTAATTATCTATGATAGGGAACTAAATTTTAACTGATAAGGGTAAGATAAACCTAAAAAGAAGTAAACTACTTTCAAGTCTACTGCTTCAAAATAGAAAGAAAAATTTTAAACTAAAAGTTCCAATAATGATGAATCACCAGCTAATCGTAATGAATAAATGGACCATTTTTATAGAAGGTTTTGATGGTTTTACAAGAAAAATAAATTATTTATGAAACCAAGAAACAAAGGAAAGTATGATAATATATGCAATTAGAAGAAATATTTGAAAGGGGATGATGTTTCAAATGAGATCATCTGTTAAGAATGTAAAAGTAAAGGGTATGTCAAAGCAGAATTTCCCAAGATGAAGTATAAAATGAAGTATGATGAAAAGGATATTAAGTTAAAGAAAACTATTAAATCCACTTGGATTGATTTTGAATACAGTTTAAGTGACACAAAGTTGAATCATGAGGAAAAACATGACATAGAATACATATGTTTCATGGAAAACACATCAGAGGTATCTTATGCACTTACTTCATCTCCCTTAAAGTTTCTAATAATTATTAAGAGGATAATAATGATGAAAATATGTAAAATGAGTATATTTTTTAATTTTATAACATGATATAAGATTCCTTCAATTAGATAAACTATAAGTATAAAATTTTTAAGAGAAAACATACTTTAACAGTAAATATTAAATATGATTTTACTGTAGAAAAGGACAAAAATTCTCAATTATAGAAAATTATACTAAATTGAAAAATGAGAAAATAAATAAATACCTAATGAGATTAACTAATGTAAGAGAAACTCTAACTCAAATACTATAAAAATAAATAGAACCCAAGTACGTCAATGTCATAGGTTGATACCTAAGATGTATTTTCTATGAAACACATGTTTTCTTTGTCATGTTTTCCACATGAGTCAACTCTGAGTCACTAGAGTTATCTTCTAAAGCAATATAGGTGGATTTCATAACTTTCTTTTACTTCTTATCCTTGTCATCATACTTCTTTTTATATTTCATATTGGGAGAATCAACATTGACTTGCCCTTTCCTCTTATATTCATATAAGATGATCTCATTTACAACATTATCCCACTTCCAATATTTCTTCCAATTTCCTCTATTATTATACTTTAATTTGTATCTTAGTTCCTAAATAATTTATTTTTCTTGTACAACCTTTTAATCCTTCTATCCAAATGGGCCATTTCTTCATCGCTATCAGCTGGTGATTCCTTATCACTAGAACTTTTGGCTTAAACTATTTATTTTTATTTTGAATAATTAGAATTTAATGCTATAGAATTTCTTTTATGTTATTCTTATTCTTCTCAATTCACTTTAAGTTCCCCTCCATACATCATTAACTTACCAGCTAGCTTCTTAACTAGTATCTTTCCAATATCACAAGATTCTCTAATTAAAACCTAGGTTCCTCTCCATCTCTTTAGAAGAAACATTAACAATCACATGATTTTATCTTTTTCAAAAACTAGATTTACCAAAGAATGAATCATATTCACTAATTCATTAAACCTAGGATACATATCATAAATGATCTCATTAGGTTTCATCTTAAATGTATCATATTTAATTGTACAATTATTTAATCACATTTCATTCACATTAGTTGTTCCTTCATGAGAAATAGCTAAAGTGTCCCAAATTTCATATGTGGGTTTTCAGGAATATATTTTATTGAATTATTTATCTCCTAAAGAAAAATAAATATAATTAATGTCTTTAAATTTATTCTTATATTCAGTTTTGGTAGCATCATCCAGTATATCTTTACCAGTTTTAGGTAACTCATATTCATCTTCAATAACAGACCAAATTTTAAAACCCAAGTTTCCAATGTGCATTTTCATCTTGATTTTACATTGATCATAGTTTGTGACATTAAATAAGGGAGGCATGTTAGTAACATTACCTTTATGTCTATTATCCATTTAAAGAACTAAATTTATAACTGACATAAATTGATTATCTTTAAAACATAACTAAAATAACAGTTGAAAAGATTTTAAAAAATATTTGATACAAAATATTGGTCACAGTGTGTAACTCATGAGGAGGTGAATTGAGTTCCCAATAAAAAGTTCTATTAAAAAAGGATTGAATTGAAGTCCCCAATTAAAATAAATTTTCCCAGTTTATCAAAAGTGTAGTTTAATATAATTTAGATAATTTAAAAGTTTCATCAAATATTTACTAGTTTCCTGCTAAAACAATATTAAAATTAAATTAAAAATTTTAAATCAATTTACCCAATTAAACACTTAAAATAGTATCAATCTTTTGATATATTATGTTTCTTAAAAATACGCTATTTGTTTTGACAACGAGAATTAATTATTAAATTGTTTAATGCAACTTATATGTTTTTAATTTTGTAAAATAGACATCATTTTTGAATTCGGAATATAAAATATAGCATAGGGTCAATTTTTGATATTTTTCTGAAAAACATCAATTTTTGATGAATAGTGAAACCACTAAGTGGTAGCTTAAAAATTGATTTTGCATTTAAATGAAACTTTACCACTTCTGTGAGTTGAATTTCAAAAATCCAAAATACATGGTTGTAATTATAATATAAAATGTGGTTCAATGGGATGATAAAAATTATTTGGTGAATAATAACTTTTATGTTTTATTAATCGCGATTAAAGGTAATTAGTGTAATTTAAGGTAAAAATAATGTTATGATAATATGAAATTACCATGAAACATGTCCAACCCTTATTATACGTGTCATGGATGACCAATAAAATTCATGGGTCAACTTGGGGACTCCATGGAGCCAAATCGGTAAGAAAATGACATTAATAACTTTTTATTTAAAGTTAAAATTAAAATGTCACAAACTGGCATGGTTTTACTAAAAAAATTTTACATGGGGTTATACAAGTCATATTTTTTACTATAAATATTCATTATTAAGCTAAAAAAAATTCCTACATCATGATATTTTTTTTATAATTTTTAGACATTAAATAAATAAATTTATTTATAACACCCTGAAGATGCAGCGATTGCCTCATTAATGAATGATTTAAATAAAATGAGAAGATAAGGTAAAATATCTGACTTACACATGTCAAAAACATATTGGATGGATGAATTTTGAACCCTTATCCCATTATCCTCTAAATCTATAATTGTGGTAACTTTTATATCCGAAAATCATTTTATAATAAAGTAACATTTCTTGACATTCCAAGAGTGCCCCTCCCCCCTCTTATAAAAGGCCCCCACATCTACCACCTTACCCACACCTGTCAAGCCATTTTTTCTGCCAAACGCTTCTCATTTCATCTCCCCTCATCCCTCTATTAATCATAGAAGCCTTACCATAGGAATAAAGCTCTTCAAGAAACCCTTTTGGTTCAAACCAAGAGGAGTTACCCGATTTAAAAGTAATGTCTTCTCTTATATCCTTTTTTTTTATTTTGCATCTCCAACCCCCTAAGATCTTTTTATTAATTTATTTTTTAATAACACCAGTATCATAAATATACTAGTATGTTTTTATGAGAAGTATTTGATTTAAACTAACGCAAACCTCCGTCTAATTGTTAAAGAACATATTGTTTCTGTGGATGGCGAATTTCTGCCTCACGAAATGATGATTGTTCAATATTCTCCTAACACCTTTCATGGTGGCCATTAAGATGTCAATATATTTATATATGATATATATTATGTTTATGTTTTCTATATGCTTCTGTATTATTAATTTATGGAATACCTTTATTTTTTCCATTTATGGCTAAACACGATATCTTCATTTTAGGAAGTACGGACTACCGCCCCCTCAAAGTGATTTGATTCGTTAATGCCTTATGTGGGACGTATAAAGGATGGGGTTAATGATATTATATATATAATATTTTACTGTAATTATAATATACCTTTATAACATTATGATTTCATTACATTAAATACTAAATAGAAATGAAAGTAGCGTTCATGCGCACGTACGGCTTACCGTCTCCATGAACGATTCATTTCATTTCTTACCTCTAACTGTTATGTATTATTATAAATATATTTATATAGTGTATATATATGAAATATATTATATCTAAATATTGAATATAATTCTGTATATAATGGATATTTTATCAAATGAACAACTTGTAATTATAAGAAGTTTATTTTTGACTCAAGCACCAATGATCAACCAAACGATCGTTATTAACATAAATAATTAAATAATGTTCATAAAATAGTAATAAATGATATAAAAGAAATAATGACCTTAAAAAAAGTTCTTAAGCAAGTAGAAATTAACTCTAGTTTATTATTCAGGAGATTAAAGGACGATCGAGTCAATTCGGACACAAGGTAAGGGATCTGACCTCTCTCTTTCTTTTCAAGTACTCTCTTTTATATCATTTCTTTTATATTTCATGTTCTAATGTTAAAGGACGTTATTTTATTTTCTACATACTATAATTTTTATATTCATATTATGAGAGACCCTCTCTAACTCTCATCAATTAATTTTATGAATTTTTAAGTAGCGCCATTAGGCTGCTGAATTTTCATAAGGGTATTTCTTATCTCACTTTTAATTCCATGATATTTACATTGTTGGCCACTTATTTATTGAATGTGGTGTATTTTTTACTTCCATTAGATATAAATTATCATGATTATATCTATATTTATGGTGTTTTTTAATTTATTTGGTGGTTATTATATTTTGGTCATACGACTTCATTGATTACAACGAGGTAAAGGGTTTTTATCTCACTTATTATTCCCATGAGATTCATGATAAATTTTCCACTATTCATTTTGTGTGGTTTATTTACATCCCATTATTCTAATATTTTTTTAATATACTCTCATTTATGGGTATTTGCATCTTTATTTTATGACCCTTCTTTCGTGGGGTATGCGTTTCGAAAGTTACCCAAATCAGTAAGAGAACCTTTCACCCTCCTCCTTTTTAAAAGACTTCTTTTGTTGTGTCTTTTAATATATGTCTTGTTATGTGGGGATATATTCTTATATATACTTATTGATGTAGATTTTATGTCCAAGTGATGAGATACCATTTTCTCTCTCATCAACAAATTTTATTAATTTTAATGTGATGTTGTTAGGCTGTCTAATTTTTGCTAAGGAATTTCTTAACTCAATTTAAATTCTTTGGGTTAAACTTGTACTCCTTGAATATGTCATTCTATGAATATGTGTGAATGAATATGATTGTTTTACACTTAATATCCACTTATATTGGGTGTATTTTTATTTTCCACACATAATTATGTAATTTATTTATCCTTAATCTAAGGATACTATCTTTGTACGAGACTTCATCTCAATCTTCCTTCATTGAGGGAAATTTTGTTTTATACACAACTTTCTTTTATACGGTGTATAAACCTCTTTGAATTTTACTTTTATTCAAAATGAATATTTTTATATGAAGCGTTTTACTAAATGAAAAAAGGAATGTCTTTGTCTAACCTATGCGGCGACAAAGACTTCTCTGCCGTCGTGACCATTATTTGAGTTTCAGATTCCTCTACAAGCCATAACTTTTTTTATGTGAAAAATAAATACCATGTTTTACTTTTCTTTTATTTTGGTAGTGAAATTTTTTTTGAATTTTTTTTTATTATATCAATGTGTTTTTGACATCTTGTGATTGAAATGTGGAAATGTTATGTTTCCATTATGCATGTTTTATGTGATACGATTATGTTATGGTTCTTAGGCATTATTTATGAAGAAGTGTTGTTACGTGATCAACTAAGGGTGGATGAGCCTGTGATACCTCTCCAATGCATTGGGTACCTCAAAGTGGTTAAACGCTAAGGTTTCTCCGAAAATATTTAGGGAATATACTGTAATGGGTATTCCAAACGTAACCATGAGGGTTACACTCTACATAAAAATTTTATGAATGATTTAAGTTAGCTTTATGTCATATGATTTCTATGAGTTATTAAAAAATATTATGATTTCATAAGGTATGTTAATTTTCTTATGTTTTATGAGTAAATTGTGATTTCATTGATTCTTATGTATACATGGACTAATTTTTTCTTTCCGTATTTTTATAACCCTTACTGAGCTTTTTTATGCCCATCCCAAGTTTTTGAAATGTTTTTCACTGGACATAAAGTGGAATAGGGTCAAGGATGGGATCAAGGAAGTGTCATGCTGTCTAAAACAAGAAACTAGACATGACACTTTTTTCAAGAGTTTTTATTTTGTGGATAAAATGAAAACTGAGAAAATGTGTCTACTTTGTAATCTTTGAGATGTAATAGTTATGTCCTAATTATCTAAAACACTAAACCTGAAAAGAACATCAAAGTGAATTATTCAATTTAATTCAATATTAAGTAATGTTTTAAGGTTGGGTCCTAATAATTACTGCCAAGACCACAATGTGGACAATGCCTTTTATGAAACTGAGTTTACATTTCATTCCAGTCATGTATTACAAAATAGGGTTTACTTATCATTCCCTAAATGATTATATCATAAGATATAAATCATTAACCAATTCATTAGAGGGTGATTTAAGTCCAAAATATCTTATAATGAAACCCTTCATACGTGTTCTACAAAAACATAAAAACATTTACCATAGTATGACCCATGAGAAAAAATTGGTCTCTTAAACACCATTCCATAATAATTGATAAAAAAATGGATTTCCTAAATAAAATTCAATCATAAAAATAATAAAATCATGGTAATAACAAGGATATAAATATAACTTTATTTAAAGAGATTCATCATAGATGGAAATAAATGTTGAGAAAACACTTGAAATTAATTTCTGCAGAAAATATAATTTCTTCTTAAAAAACATTTTCCTTAATCAAAATTCTACCCAATTTTATAGGAATTAATTTTATATGAATATAACCTTTTAATATTGTTGGGTATGTTTTAATGAAATATGTAATTATGAAAGAGAAAAAATTTGTTCATTTCGTACAAGTAAAAAAACATTCTTCTTGTACTTTTTCTAGAAAAGTGAAAAAGTACATCGTAATGAAAATGAAAAAACATTCCATTCATGCCATTTAGAAAAAATTAACCAAAGTTTAAAATTTACTATTTCAAATTATATAAGTATATAAATAATATTTTAAAATACATATTTAGGAAACATGGATGTGGATGATAAATATACCCCAGTAAATACTTACGAATAAACAATCATGGGTAAATGGGAGATTTTCAAATTTATCCCTAACCAATTATAATCAGTAAAATTATATTATTCATATTTAAATATCATAAATACCACAATTAAAATCATAAAACATTCATGTGAAGAAAGACAACCCATAAAATAAATAGGTGGTGTATAAGGCATATGTCCCATATGAATAAAAGTGAGACAAAACAATCTCTTGTCTTAGGTCTGATATGCTTCAAATGTATCTAAAACTCTTGTATATGGGGGTTATACCTATTAATAACTTACAAAAGCACAAAAATTATATTTATGGTATTATATATGATTCACTTATGACTTTATATTACCGGTTTATTTATCAATTCCATGTTAAAGAACCATTTTGGATAATAATCGTTTTATTTATTGAACATATTTTGACTTCTAATGATTGATATTACTACATAGATCATGATTTAATGACTTATATATTGTAAAACATGATTTATGTATCATATATATTGAGTAAATAAATATATATATTAGATAGATAAATTAAAATGTAATACACCGTTCATGGAGACAGTAGGTCGTACGTACACATTATGATGTTTATGTTTCCTTATAAAATTGAGTGTAATCAAGTAAATGACATATATATATATATACAAAAATAAATATTTTTGAATTATTATTTCATGTATTTCATTCTTATTTATTCTATATGTGTAATAATCATTCTTGAATGGAAAACGTGGAGAATGAATCTCATCGCGCCATGGAGATGGTTGGCCACAAGTACGCACGAGTAGAGATATCACTCACTTAATGGTTAAATGGTAACTAATTGGATGGTATATTAATTATAAATAATAATAATCATGTTATATTCATTATATAAATCATTATACCCAAATAAAATAAGTATTTTGGAATAAAAAATTACTCCATGGTGTAATGACGGAAAGTCATACGCACGCACGCATGGTGATATTGTTATTCATAGGATGGAAAAAAGGAAGTATAATCTTCTTCCAAAATTATAACAACATATAAGAATATATAATATACTTGAGTAATTACTTTATTATGGGAACAAAATATAAAGATGAAGTAGCTAAAGAAATTAATTTTGAAAGAGGTGATAAAATAATTACCTTTTTTCGAGTATCCCCATTTTACATGAACAAAATGTCACCCTAAAATAGATTTCTACCAAAAGTATTGCCTCTAAGATGAAAGGAGTTCTATTGGAAGGTGATTTGAGTAGGTCAAGCCTAAGGTCTCTGGTGGTGTGATTAAATGAGAAGGATATGTGCCCTTTTAGAAGAGTGTGGAGTGGTACCTTATGAAAGTCTTGCAATATTAATTTATTATAAATTCATTTTTGGTTTATAATGCTCCAAAACTAATTTATTTCGAATATAAGATGATTATGAGAATAAATAATCTCATCCAATAAAATTTATACATTTTTTATCTCATTTTAAACCTTATCATTTGGATTTATCCGTATTTAATCTATTTTATTTTATTTCTGGTAAAAAAAATTAAATAATAAATAGTTATAAATTGTTTCCGATGCTTTTGACGGGGCGCGCACATCCATCCGCGGAGTGGCTCATGGATTGTTGCCCCACATTCCCACTTACCAAAGGCGGGTGGCATCTGTTCCTTGTCCAGGGACATCTGCTCCTTCATCGAAATGGGATGATGGGATGTCGGTTCCTCCTACCATGGATTCCTCCTCGGAACTTGTCACCAGGTCCGAGTCTCCCTTATAGATTTAAAATGTTTGTTGTGAAACTCTTCCCAGTGCCATATCTTCATGGACGTCGGTTAATTACGGTGCTTCTATCAGGACATTCCAAAGCGTCCGGTCAGGGCAGCAACCTTTGGTTGGGAGAGTAGTCATGTCGAGACATCATTGACGTGTCTGAATGCTGGGGATTGGCATGTCTATCTTCTGTCCTTTATTATAGGGATTCTCGAGGGCATGGATGCCCGAGACATCCCACATCGAACGTAGGTAATTCTTATTCCATAGGCATTTCTATGAGGTTTTTCTCAGCTTCCCATGTTTAACACGGGGTATGCCGCAGGTTTAACGTCCAGTGGAGATGGATCGGCCTGATCAGAACACTAACTGGAGTGGATCAGATTGAAGAACCCCCTAGAGGGAACGCCGATGTAGGGGCCAGCGCATGGGCGTGTTCCTGAATTTTATGGAAGTGGATAGGATGGCATGATCTCACCGGGATGTGGCAGCCCGAATAGAAATCAAGATGGATGATGGTGGTGACGGGATGGAGTGGGGATTACACTCTAAGGTGGCCCACAATGGATTGGACGTCGAAAGTTCGTCGTCAAGGTGAACACATGGGGAGTCCATAGATGGTGGGCTTGAACCTCATGGAGGCTTCCTATGTACCATGCATATCATGTATCAAATATCACGTATTTATGGTTGAATGGGGCTTACGCACTGAGACGGCCTAAGGTGCGACAAAGCGTGACAGATGAGTACGGTGGAGGTGCATAGGTTTAACCTTCCGTGGGATAGATTAGGGGTCACACATTGAGGTGGCCGCCCTAGGTGTGACAAAGCGCAATGGATGAGTATGGAAGAGGTGCATAGGTGCAACCTTCCGTAGGATGGATTAGGAGGCACACATTGAGGTAGCTACCCTAGGTGTGACAAAGCATGACAGATGAGTACGGAGGAGGTGCATAGGCGCAACCTTCCGCAGGATAGATTAGGGCGATCACACTGAGGTGGATGCCCTAGGTGCGACAAAGCACGATGGATGAGTACGGAGGAGGTGCATAGGCACAACCTTCAACAGGATTGATTGGGGGGCTCGCACTGAGTTGGCTACCCTAGGCGTTGGTGAACCGACATGAAGGAGTCGGGACGACTGGTTGGTGGGCTTGAACCTCGTAGAGGATTCCAATGTACCATGCATAGCATGGATCAAAGACCTCGTAGTTCCAGTATACAGTTTAACATCATGCTGGACGAAGGCACTCAACGTGAAGAAATGACCGAGTGGTGGGCTTGAACCTCATAAAGGCTTCCTACGTATCCCCGTGGCAGGGAATCAAAGTCCACTTAGTTTGATAATGTTAGGCTTATGCTCTGGGGCAGCCCAGGGTGGATTCATCGGTGAGCCGATGTAAATGTGAACCCGGGGGGTCCACTGGTGGTGATGGAAGAACCGATGTGAATGCTGCTGGGACGACCAAGTAGTGGGCTTGAACCTCATGGAGGCTTCATACATACCATGCCTTAGCATGGATCAAATACCATGTAGTTCAGGTATACAGTTAAACATCATGCTAGATGGTGGTATAGAGTTTAAAGTCATGCTGGACGAAGGTATACAGTTTAACGTCATGATGGATGAAGGCATAGAGTTTAACGTCATGCTGGATGAAGGCATACAGTTTAACGTCATGCTGGATGAAGGTATATAGTTTAACGTCAAGCTGGAAGAAGTTATGTAGTTTAACGTCATGATGTACGAAGGTATACAGTTTAACGTCAAGCTGGACGAGGGTGGAACTCGTCGTGTAGAAACGACCGAGTGGTGGGCCTGAGCCTCATAGAGGATTCCTACATATCCCCGTGGCTGGGAATCAAAGTCCGCGTAGTTCACTAATGTGGGGCTTACGCTCTAAGGCAGCCCATATGAGGAGGTCATGGTCGATGCGCACCTTAAGCCCACATGAGTCATGCTCAGTGTGAGAAACAGGAGGCAGCAAGGACTAGAAAATCACGTCACGAAGGGTGTGTTCGTGGGAAACGAAGAGGGGATTATGCATTAGTCAGCCCTTGGTGTCGGGACATACTCGAGGATGGAGGCCTGAGGTGCGACAATGTGCAGTGGGAGAGGGACTCCACTGGCTTCGGCACCGAGGAAGTGAGGAGGTATGGTGGAGGTGAATTGGTGCAACCTTCCACAAGAGTAGCTATGGGCTTACACCAAAGTGGTTTCCCTTTCCCCCCACGGACAAACACCACTTCAATTAGGAGGATATCATCCCCTGTGGAGACCAGTGGGTGTGTAGAATGTCCAAGGTGGGGGTAACCGGTGTGAGAGGCATGGGTTGATGTCACAGTTTAACTTCATGTGTTGAGGACGGGGTGGTTAGTGGTTTAACGTCCTGCAGCTCGGACGAGGTGGGTTTAATCCACACCCCTAGGACTTACATAACCAGTACCCTCTGACCCTTATGGGAGGGAAAGCATCGGCAAGGCCATGTAGAAGTGGGGTCGCAGAGCGAACCATCAAGGGGTCCACGTTAGAATGACTATGAAAAGAAGAAATATCCATTAGCGTGCCTATGCGAAGAAGCATTAGGCGAAGCTACGCTATGGGAGGTGTTGTCCAGAGGACTTTGAAATCACATCGTTCAAGCCTTGAGGGCCGCACGGGAAGAGAGATTTCTAAACAGGAGGGTCCACAGGTAAAGGCCATGCGGAGCTCGGTTGCTTTGCGTAAGGGAGGACACCTGCGAGTGAAGGTGCTTCTCGAAGTGGGTTGCCTCAGCCTTAGCATGGGGCAGGGGTGTGATCGGGGGTGCATCACGAAGTGGAATAGTATTTGCGGAGCACCGCCTCATGAAGCAAAGTGTCACTAAGAAATGTTATTCACAAAGTACAGTGTTCCTATCTTGGAAAGTGGATCACATGTATATGATGGGTGTTTCACAAAATATAAATGCTCCGCGACTGCCCGAGTTCCTTAAGGGATCCCCCTTCCTTCACAAATGCCCTTGGGATTTGAGAAAGGCTTCCCTCTCGGAAGAGGGGCTCAATACAAGACAAGATGAATCCATCTTGTGAAGCAAAGATACATCGCGGAGCTCATCCTTCCCAGAGCGGAGAGTGCTTCAGGATTTGATATCTGAGAAGATAAAAGGTCGGGTTGTCCATCTGGAGAGCTTAAGGGGAGCTCGGTATTTATAGGCAAGAGGCACTGTGAAGTAGAGCTCACGCAGCGCGAAGGGGGCTTGGTTGATTCGCGGCAAGTTCGCAAACTTCAACTGAATTCAAAAATGATTACCGCCTTGGGTGCTTCGCGGCTGGTTCGTGAACGTCCAATGAGTTTACAAAGCGTTACCGCCTCCTCTGCTTCACGGCTGGTTCGCGAATGTGAAATGGGTTTGTGAAGCGTTACCGCCTCCTGTTCTTCGTGGATGGTTCATGAAGGTCAAATGGGTTCACGAAGCGTTACTGCCTCCTCTGCTTCGCGGTTGGTTCATGAATGTCAAATGGGTTCACGAAGCGTTACCGCCTCCTCTGCTTCACGGCTGGTTCACGAACGTCAAATGGGTTCGTGAAGCATTACTGCCTCCTCTACTTCTCGGCGGCCGCGTTGCTTGGGTGTCCACCTCTTCGGAGCTTCGCGAGGCAGCTTGCAGTCATGATTTTCTTCTTCTTTTGTGTCCAATATTTTGGCACCAACAAATGCCCCCCTCATACTTGGAGCCGCAGAGGTATCAAGGGTCGGAGTTTGAGGGAAAATCGCCAAAATTTTCGGCTGTCCACTGTGTGGACTCGCATAGAAGACATGAGAAGCGGACATCGGCCGCATGCTCTGGACTCGTCGCGATGCTCAGCGTGGAGCAGATGCACCGCGAAGCTCCAGGGTCGTCGCCTATAAATAGGGGTCCGACCTCTCTTTTGTCTTCTTTCTGCTCTGCAACTTTGTCATTTTGTGCTCTCAATTTGTGATGCTCCACGTACTCCGCGTCCGCTCATCGTGAATCGAGGTTTGCGGCGAACATGAGGGCTTGTATGAGGTGGCATGGGCCTCACAATTCCACATTTATCAACCGAAGTAGCTGATGCCAGAGCTGTGGAGAAGGTGGTCATCTGGGACCAACACCTTTCATCTGCACCATGGAGAGGCGAGCATCAGTCTGTGGGATGTCAACAAGATTTCGGGGGTTCCGATCATGGTAGCCATGTACGACGAGTTCCTTCCCGTCATGAGTGCATGGGAGGACCCAGAGCAGATGTCACGGCTGGCGCTAGCACTGATGAAGTTGGTCCCTGGGTGCTGAATACTTCTTGCGGGCGTATCCAGCAAAGGAGCCTGCTGATCAGGCAGACTGGGACGAAATGGCATCTGATGAAGAGGACAGAAACATAGTCTGTCGCCAATCATGGATGTTGATCTGGCTCTTCATCGATGACACCCCCAAGCTCTGTGGCTGAATGAGATGGGAAGACTCCGTTCACGGCTACAGGAGTTGTGCGCTTGGTGAGTGGATGCCCAGTGTCCTCATTTGCTCATCTGGGATCTCATGGATGAGAAGATCCGGAAGTATGATTGTGGGATCAGCATGGGCTGGCAGCGGAGGAAGGCGGCAAACATCATGAAGCTACAGGAGGCAGAGGACAAAGTTCAGCAGCTGCAGATCCAGGCAGATGAGTGCTCAGCCTCTCTCGATGAACAGTCTGAGCTGGTCTCGCGACTGAAGGCCCAGCTTACGAAGGCTGAAGAGGGATTACAATGGGCTGCTGGGGAGATGTCCATCATTCTAGCTGACCTGGAGAAGGCCTGAGCTGGGGCTTACAAACTGGCCCCCATCGCTGCTGAAGAGGAGCGGGAGCTGAGTTGGCGGCAGTGATTCTTGGAAGCCACAAGTCGGAGAGTGGTGGAGTTGCAACGCTCTTTTGACGAGGTTAATCCATCCATGTGGGGAATGGACCCTCGAGTACTGTAACAATTGAAAACCCTTTAATGGTACTGTAGTGCATCGATTTTTTTTTCGAATGCCATAGCATGCACGATTTCTACTGTTTTCACAGGCTTATTGCATCCTTACACAGGGGTGTAAACCAGGCTTCGGGCCTCCAAGGATTGGATAACCGGTCAGGATTTCTGGGAGGTAGGAAAGACCTGACTAGAGAAAGGAGTTCTCATAACATCCAAATTACCTTTTTTAGCGTGCTCTTGCGCATGAACAGTGCAATTCCAGGGGTGCTAAAATCAGTCCGAACAGATGGGAATGGAAAATGTGAACCACGATACCCAGGATTCGGACCCTTGTGAGGGTGGCGTGACAACCAAGAACAATCGTTAACTGTGGCGGAAAAAATATGTCCTTAATGCGTTAGCCTGAAATGGGGACAAAAAATAAGGGTTGACTACTGACCGTTTTCGAAACACAGGACCATGTCACAAATGTTGTCGATCAGTCTTCCGAGAAATTGGCCCAGGATAGCAGGCGGATCATAGGTCAGGCCTTAAAACTATTAGGGGATCCCTTCAAACGTGATCGATCTTCCGTAATGTTGGCCCAGGACTGTAGGCAGACCATAGGTCTGGCCTTAAAACTGTTAGGGTGTTCTCGGAACATTGGCCGAGGACAGCAGGTGAACCATAGGTCATGCCTTAAAACTGTTAAGGGGGTTCTCGGAACATTGGCCTAGGAGAGCAGAAGGACCATTGGTCTGGCCTTAAAACTATTAGGGGGGGCTTCTCAGAACATTGGCCCAGGACAGCAGGTGGACCATAGGTCAGGCCTTAAAACTGTTAAGGGGTTCCTTCAGACATGAAAAAGGACAAGAGTCTGAAATAGGGGCACGCAAAGCATGAAGTGCAGAGTGAGGGTTTGTTTAGACAGAATACAACACTCATGAAATTACACCATCGTGGTGGGAGTACGCTAGATGGGGGCATCGGATTGATCATAGATCTTTCCTTCTATTAGATTGGGCCTCTCTGGTGAGGGAGTCTATTGTTTCCTATTATTTTGGGACATCCTGAACTTGTTTAGGGTAGAGTTGTGGTTGTTCGGTTCCCTATGAGAGGTCCGGCCAGGGGCTAGAAAGAAGAAGAACAGGATTTGCAACTCCTGGGGGATGGACCCTAGGGAAAATACCAGGGTGTCCCTACGTATCCCATGGATATGGGAATCAAGCCTAACATAATTCTAGAAGCACATTTTAACGTCATGTAAGATGATAAGAAGGTTGGTTGCACTGGTACAAATTCCACCAAAATCACTAAGCCCACGTTAGCCATGCTCGATTGTGGGAAACAAGAAGTGATGGAGGACTTTCCCAACACAAGAAGGGATATTCTAGGGTGAAGGGATGCACAGTGGATACCGACCCAATAATGCTAACACATCCATGTAGTGCACTCAGACGCAGAAAGAGATAAAGTCAAGTATGTCAGAATTCCACTTGAACATGAAAAAGTAAAAATGTTTGAATCATGACGCTTGAGATTTGGATGGTAGTGGTGGCGGCATAACGATATGGGAGTACTACTAAATGTGGTGGAAAAGGAACATCAATATCGCACTGACCTAGAATGGGGACAAACAAATGAGGGTCGACCGTTGACCATGTTTGAAACACGGGACCTTTTCACAAATGTCATCCAAAGTCTTCCGGGGCGTTGGCCCAGTATGGTAGGAGATAAAATAAACTTTGATGATGTATCCATGCCATTCGGGGGTCCGTTCATACTTGGAAGTGTTCAATAATCCAAATAGCGAGCGCATGAAGCTTGGACATGGAACGAGGGGATGTCCTCGTGAAAATTCCACACTCTGGGCTCTTTTTCAGAACACATATGGATACGTTAATGGGAGTATCAGATAGAGGGAGTCGAGTCCCTTCCCATAAAGAAATCTTAGTTTATAGTCGTAGAATTTGGACCATGGATGAGAGGAAAAACACAGGAGGCATGTAACGGGTATTTAGGAAAAACCCGATGCGGATGAGAACCGGGGGTGTGCACGGTGCGGTGAACAAATCGACGTGAATGAGGACATAATCCCATACGACACCGCGTGACCCCCTTTGTGCTGGTCCAAAAAAAGTGAAAAGGCATTCCTATGTACCCCATGGGGATGGGGATCAAGATTCACGTAGTTCTAGAATGGTGTGCGGGTCTAGCCCTCGGACCAAGAGAATTGATATTTGATAAATCTTGTTTGTCCTTTAAGGTGAGTGGACATTTTTGTAAAGCGACAGACCTAGGGTAGAAAGTCCTGGTATCGCCATAAGAATCAAGCCATAGTAGGCATTGACAAGTGGAATGGCACATGGCCAATACCCAACGTGATGTTCTTCATGATGAGGTCATCACTACGCAGTGCCGTTTTTTCGTTGTGCGGCTAGGACAATAATGTCACAGTTTAGGGTCATGTGATGGGACCAGGCATGCATTTTAACATCATGCAGTGCAGACATAGCAGAGGTGATGCTAGGCGGGGAATGTGCACAGTGTCATGCAACACAACCGACGTGAATGAGGACTTGATCCCACGCTACGCCGTGCACCATTCCGATAGGGAGACATCAGGCCAAGGGGCCAAAGATGTGAAATTGGGGGGAGAGAATTGCTCCTAAAACTGGATGGACCCGAAGACAAGACATCCGGGCAGTCCTACATATCCCATTAGGATGGGAATCAAGCTGTACGAAGTTCTGAGGGGATATTTGTTTATGGTCTTAGAGCTTTGACTGTGGGAGCCCTGAAGGATGCCTAATTGCAGCTTTATCCCCATGACATCCAAAGGTGCACTGAGGGATGTTTCCAAAAGTGTCGAGATTCCACCTAGATAGGATGGGAGGTGGAGAACGTAGTGTGAATCATGAAACCAACATTTAAGGACTGAAGGTGCCAGCGTAATGAAATAGGAGTACTGATGGCTGTGGTGGAAAAGCAGCATCGATATCCCACTAACCCATAGTGGTGAGCAACAACCGAGCATCAACCGCTGACCATATTCGCAACGTGGGATTTTATCGATTCGTTGTCTGAAACCCTTAGAGTCATTGGCCCGTATCGGTAGGTGAGACAATAAACTTGGATGATGTATCAATACCATTCATGGGGGTCCCTCTGGGTGTGGAAGGTAATGAAAGTCCTAATGAAGAGAAACACGATGATTGAAAAGTGGAAGGAACTTGACCAAGTCAAACCTGACAGTCTTGGTAATAAACTAGAGTACTCTTAACACATGGTGGACCACTAGAAGGGGTAGAGGGACTCAACTTGAGGGTTATCAAGAGATGTCGGATTCCTAGGAGAAGGGGAAATATCAAGGAGGTGGGGCTAGACCCGAATTTTAGACATCCGGGTGGTCCAACGTATCCCATAAGGATGGGAATCAAGACACACATAGTTCTGGAAGTGCAGTTTAACGTCATGTGGAACGGAGAGGAGGGATAATTCATAAAACATGGTTTGCGCGGCGCAGCTATTGCAAACCCAACTTGAATGAAGACATATTCCCACACCACATCACGCAATTCCGTAGTCGGGGTCCCGAAGGAAAGATCGAAGAGTCAAATTAGCAGGACTCAAGATGGACCCAAAGATAGGAGGTCTGGGTGTTCCAACATATCCCATCAAGGTGAGAATCAAGCCAGACGTAGTTCTGAGAAGATCTTAGTTTATGGTATTAGAGCTCGAACCAGGGGAAATCATAGTTTAAGGTCTTAGAGCTCGGACCAGAGGGGTGGATGGTACCTTTCCGAGTAAGCGCAGACCTCAACCCAATCCCTAATCCCACGTGAGTTAAACTCGGTGTGGGAAACAAGGGGGGAATATCCTTATCGTAATACTTGGGATAGCCACCTGGAGAGAGTCGGTGAAGAGTCCTGAAATACACCATTAACATGGAATTGTTCCCCAACATGCAGATGCGCACTGAGGAATAGTACCAAGAGCTTTGAAACTCTGCTTGGACATGATGAAGTGAAGGAGGGTGTGAAAGGTTTAACCAACATTTTGGGATTATTGGGGTTTTGGGCATAACTACATAGGAGTACTACTTACCGTGGAAGGAAAGCAGCATCGATGTCGCACTGACCCATAGTGGGGAGCAACAACCGAGCATCAACCGCGGACCATATTCGTAATGCGGGACTTTATCGATTTGGTGTCTGAAACCCTTGGGGGCATTGGCCCATATCGGTATGAGAGCCAATAAACTTTGACGATGTATCCATGCCGTTCATGGGGGTCCCTCCAGGTGTGGGAAATAATGGAAGCCTTGATCAAGAGAAACAAAAAGCCTGAAAAGTGAAAGGAACATGTCGTGAGCAGAGTCTGACATTCCAGGTAATAACTAGAGTACCCTTAGGCACATTGGTGAACCGCCGAAAAGAGCCAGCGAGGCAACTCAAAGGGGGAGAATAGGCCAAGGGGCCGATGTGGGATAGAGATTCCCGGAAGATGGGGCTGGACCCGAAGCCTAGGCATTCAAGTGATCCTACGTATCCAATAAGGATGGGAATCAAGACACACGTTGTTCTCAAGATACAGTTTAATGTCATGCGGGATGAAGATGAACAGTTTTACGTCATGACGGATGAAGATGAATAGTTTTACGTATGAGGGACGAAGATGAACAGTTTTACGTCATGAGGGACGAAGATGAACAGTTTTACGTCATGATCGGGATGAAGTTGAACAGTTTTACATCATGAGGGATGAAGATGAACAGTTTTACGTCATGAGGGACTAGAGAGGGAGTTGGACTCCCTAGACAGAGGAGATGTATGATGCGGTGAGTAGCCTGACGTGAATGAGGACACAACCCCATGTTACGTCATACATTCTGGGTAAGAAGTTGGGTGAGGTGCCCGAGAAGGCCGAGGGGCCTGAGGCTAAGCCATGATCAGAGAGTTTGTATGGCATGTCCAGTAACCCGTCATGAATGAGGACGCAATCCCATGCTACGCCACACAATCCCTTAAGGAAGAACATGGGTTGGGGGACCGAAAGCAGCCAAGGGGCCTGAAAATTGGGGGATGGGTCAGGAAGACCTGACTGGCATGCGGTTCAACATCTTGCAGGGAGGACGGGGGTCGTGGGCCCGGAAAGGCTGAGGCCGGGCCTCGTTCAGGAAATGTGTACTGCATTGCCAACACCTCGATGTGAATGAGGACATAATCCCATGCTACACCATACACCCCCTTTTCATGGAGGACCTGGGTCGGGGGCCTGAAAAGGCCAAAGGAAAAATATGGGTGATTCAGTCAATAAGGCCTGACCGGCCTACAGTTTAACATCTTGCAGTAAGGACATGGGTCAGGGGCTCGAAAGGTCCGAGAGGCCTGAGGCAGAGCCTCGGTCAGGGGATGTTTACGGCATAGCCAGTAACCTGACGTGAATGAAGAGATAATACCATGCTACGCCATACACCCCCTATAGGGAACCTGAGCTGGGGCCCGAGGAAGGCCAAGGGGCTTGAAAATTGGTGGTCGGGTAAGGAAGGCCTGACCGTCATGCAGTTTAATGTCTTGCAGGGAGGACGGGGGGTCGTGGGCCCGAGAAGGTAAAGGGGCCTGAGGTAGGGCCTCAATTAGGGAATGTGTGTGGCATGGCCAGTAACCCAATGTGAAGGAGGACATAATCCCACACCACATCGCACCGCACACCCCTTAAGAGAAGAATCGGGGCCATGGGCCTAACCGTTGGCACCACCGGGAGGAAAGTTTGTCGCTCTGGGATGGGGAAGAACGAATCACTACACTCTATGTCGGGGACATCTTGGGGAGGACTCAAAGATCTAGAAAAATATTGACCATGTTCAAAACACAGCGTCTCTATTGTGACTGGTCGAAGCTTACTCGATGCAAATTGTGGAAAGTGTGCACCCTGTCATATGTCTCAACCCAAGGGGAAGATTTTGGCTTTTGGGTTGGGCCAACAGAGGACATGTCAGAGCGTTCCTACAAATCCCATAAGTATGGGAATCAAGCCTTACGTAGTTCTTGAAGGCCATGAAATTTAACATTGTGCGGTAAAGACGTGGGAGAATAGAAGAACGGGAGTGGGCACATGGTGTGACCATTAAAATCCTCGTATGAGTGGGGCCAAGAAAGCCTATTCCATATCATGAGAGGACCCTCCAAGGAAACTATACCCAGAGGGGATAGTCAAACGGAAGAGACCGGGGCTGGGCTCATGACGGGACGTCTTAACATTCCTATGTATCCCATAAGGACGGGAATCAAGCCATACATATTTCTCGAAGCACAGTTTAACGTCGTGCGGGACGAGGTGCAGTTTAACGTCATGCAGGACGAAGGAAACATCTCGTCGGAGGATATGTATGGTAAGGAGGGTAACCTGACATGAATGAGTATATAATCCCACACCACATCGTACAATCCTGCGAGAGGGTCTGAGTAGTGGAAGGCCATGGGGCCTCGGTCAAGGAGGCCTGACTAATTTGTAGTTTAACGTCTTGCAGCAAGGACTAAGGCCAAGGGGACTAAAAAAGAAAGGCCAAGGGGCCTGAGGCTGAGCCTCGGTCGGGGGACGTTTATGGATTTTGAGGGCATAATCCCATGCTATGCCACACACCCCTCATGGAGAGCCTGGGCCGGGGGCCCGAAAAGGCCAAAAGTCCTAGAAAAGGAAGTCATAGTTATGGAATTTGTACGGCATAGCCAGTAACCCAACGTGAATGAGGACATAATCCCATGCTACGCCGTACACACCCTACAGAGATCCTAGGCCAGGGGACCGAAAAGGCCAAGGGGCCTGGAAAGGCCATCAGGCTTGGAAAAGAAAGGGGGCTTGGAACATCCATGGTGCTTGAAGCGGGACATCGGTCAAAGGATATGTACGACATAGCCAGTAACCTGACGTGAATGGGGACATGATCCCATACCACACCGTACAATCCCCAACAAGAACTTGGTTTAGGAGCTCGAAAAGGCCAAGGGTCCCTGGTCAGAAAGGTCTGACTAGCTTGTAGTTTAACGTCTTGTAGCAAGGAAGAGTGTGCAGTTTAATGTCGTGCGGGACCTTGCAATGATCTTAGTTTAAGTTCTTAGAGCTCGGACCAAAGGGTTAGAATTTAAGGTCATGCGGGACTGTGCAGTTTAAGGTCATACAGGACCATATAATTTAAGGTCATGTAGGACCAAAGGGGCTCAAGAAAAGTATCGGTTGAGGATATTGGCATTGGTGGGAGGAGTTATACGCTCACCATCCATTGTCACAAAAGAGTATGCTCCATCGGGGTAAACCTTGTGAATGACGTAAGGTCCTTCCCATTTGGGATCCAGCTTTGGTGGTTTCCTGCCGGGGATCATTGGCACTCGAAGGGCCAATACTAGGTCGCCTTGTAGAAAAGAGCGAAGATGAACCTTCTTGTTGAAGGCTCTAGCTATCTTATTCTAATGCCTTTGTAGACTATGCAGGGCACAGAGCCTGTTTTCGTCCAATGCATCCAACTCAGCGAGACGGACTTCAGCCACCTTATCGGGCACTTACTGGTCATAGACTGCAGTGCGTATGGATGGCAGCTGGATCTCGATGGGTCAGACAGCCTCAGCCCCATACACTAGGGAATATGGATTCACCTGGGTGGAATTGTGAGTCATCGTCCAATTGGCCCAAAGGGCGTTGGGGAGCTTGTCTGGCCAACTTTTCTTATTCTGATCAACCATCTTCTATAGAATGTTGGAGAGGGTTTTGTTGAACGCCTCAATATGTCCATATGTCTACGCATGAAAGCAAGAGTTATGGTTCGAACGGATATTGTACGTGGCATACAATTTCTTCAGCTCGGATGCTCAGAAGTTGGTGCCGTTATCGGTGAGGACAGCATGAGGGACTCCAAACCGGTGAATGATATTGGAGCTCATGAAGTCTACGATGGAATGGGCCTTAACCTCTTTGAGTGGAACTGCCTCCCCCAATTTGGAGAAGAAATCTGTAGCGGTCAGGATGAACCTTAACTAGTGAGTTGTAACCAATGGGTATGGCCCCATGACATTGAGTCCCCACACAGCAAATGGCCAAGAGTACTTGGTGGAGTGGAGAGGCTCTGGAGGTCGATGCAGGAAATTATCATGCACATGTCACGTGTGGCTTCTTTTGGAAAACTCAATACCATCGTGGATCATAGAGTGCCAGATGTACCCCAATCTCCGGATCTGATTGGACAGCTTTGGCCCAGCCTGGTGGGCACCATAGGAACCGGTGTGAACCTCTTGCATGACTTAAGAAATCTCGACTCTTTGAATGCAACGGAGGAGAACACCATCAAAGCTCCGCTTATAGAGAATCCACTCAAGGCTGGGACCGCTCTGAAGGGTAAACTGTAGTGTGTGGCATCGAATCCGCTCGCGCTCAGCCCGATCATATGGGAGGCAACCATTTTTGAGATACTCGACAAAAGGTGCCCTCCAGTCGGGGTTGGCCTCGACCACTGCATCTAAAAACCCTGGTGTTCCTGACGTGGAGAGTCCGGAAATAAGATGGCTTACTCGAGGAACTTTGTCATCCCCTGGGGTGACGGGCGCGATAACTCTTCAGTGTGCCACACCTATGATTAGGTCATCTTGCTCGGGTTCTGCGAGGGATGCAGCCAGGCCGGCCAAGGAATCCGCTCGACCATTCTGTGACCGAGGGACATGGGTAACTTCCGGTCGAGAAGGGAACTGGGCCATTAGGCGGAGCGTGCACTCCAACAATGGCACGAGCTCTGGAATCCTGACAACATAATCAACGTTTACCTCCTTGATGACTAGTTCGGAATCCTATTTTATGTGAAAATGGGGAACATCGATTTCAAGGGCCAGCTCGAGGCTGGTGATGACAGCCCGATACTCTACCTCATTGTTGGTACAGCCTTCTGACAATAGGAATGAGTATGGCAGGACAACATGTGCTGGGGTGATGAAGACGACACCCATACCCACTATGTTGAGCTTAAGATCGTTGAGCCTCCTACCGGTGGGGCTCTAGGAGGCACCGTTGAAGTGCATTTTCCAACATGAGGCGGCATGATCGACTGAGAGGATTGCCTCATCAAGAAAATCTAGGTCCAGGGATTGATCCACAGGAGTTGGATGTGCAGCTAAAATGTCTGCCAACGTCTGTCCCTTGATAGCCTTCTGAGGCACAAACCTGATGTCAAAGAGCTGGAGGATCACCGCCCACCGCGCTAGTCGGCCGGTCAAGATGGGGCGGTTCAGAATGTACATCAGTGGGTCTCCCCTAGAGACCAACTGTAACTCATGGTGCTGCAGGTAATGCCACAATTTTTGGATGGCGAATACGAGTGAAAGGTAGCTCTTCTTGATGGGAGTGTATCTGGTCTCTGTGTCGAGGAGCATGCAGCTGAGGTAGTAGAGACTATTCTCTGTACCCTCGTTGTTCTTCTGGGCGAGAAGAGTGCCCAGGGATCATTCCAGGGTGGTCACATAGAGGACCAGTGGCTTTCCGTAGACGGGTGGCATCAGGACTTGAGGTTGGAGCAAATACTTCTTGATTTCCTTGAAAGCAATCTGACACTCTTTATCCCATTCATAGGTGGAGCCATTCTTCATGAGCCTAGAAAAGGACTTACACTTGCTAGCCAGATTTGCAATGAATCGGCATATATAGGCTAAGTGGCCTTGAAAACCTCGAAGACCCATGATATTGCTCGAGGGAGGCATCTGAAAGATGGATTTGAACTTCTCTAGGTCAATCTCAATGCCTCGGTACCTGACAACAAAGCCGAGAAAATTCCTAGAGATGACCCCAAAGGCACACTTCAGTGGGTTCATCTTCAGGTGGCGGGAACAAAGGAAGTCGAACACTTTTTCATGGTCCTTGAGATGGTCCTGGCGCTGACAGGATTTAATCACCAGGTCATCTACATAGCATTCCACCAATGTCCTGAGAATAGTCTTGAATATGTGGTTCATGGCCCACTGGTAAGTGGCACCTGCATTTTTCAGGCCGAATGGAATGACCTGGTAATATAAAGTACCTTGGGGAGACCTGAAGGTAGTGGAATCCTCATCTTTGGAAGCCATCTAGATCTGGTTGTACCTGTAATACCCATCCATGAAGGAGAGTTCTTGGAACCCAGTCGTGGCATCAATCAACAACTCTGTCACCGGAAGGGGAAAGTCGTCCTTCGGGCAGTAGCGGTTGAGATCGACGAAGTCGATGCAAACTCTGATCTGCCCAGTCTTCTTCCTGACTGGCACAATGTTGGCTAGCCACTTGGGGTACTGGACCTCTTTGATAAAGTTGGCTTTGATGAGCTTTCCAACTTTGGCCTCAACCATGGCACCGTGAGAAGGGTGCATTTTTCTGGGAGGAAGCTTGAATCCGCGATGGTTCTTCGGAAGACAAAGGTGGTAGACGATTAGCTGAGGATCTAGTCCTGGCATCTCACCGTAACTCCAGGCAAACACATCGTGGTGCTACTTGAGAAATTCCACATAACGTTTCTGCTCTTCGAGGGACATAGTGGCATTGATCAATGTGGTCCTTGAATCTGCCTTGCTACCAAGGTTCACCTGTACCAGTTCATCGGTCGTGGTAGCAACTCCTTCTTCAAAGGCAAGGGAGAATCCTCCAAAACATCTTCGGTGCTCGTGGAGGGGTCTTCCGCAAAGGGAATTACTTCTGAGCCACCCGAATCTGATGGAGGGGTTGTGCAGGCTGTAGCGGCGGTGGTTTTCACGTCTGTAGACTCATGCACCACTAAGACCATGGAGACGAAGGTGGTTGATCTGATTCCATCCGGTCTTCGGCCCAAGGGGCCACGCTTGACTACATCAAAGCAGTAGTGGCAAGTCGACTCGAACCGGTTGATTCCAGCCTAAAGGAAGAGGCATGTATGTCATACTATCGTTTCCATGAACTGCACATTTCAGTACTGCACAGGGGTAAGAAGTTTCGGAATCACCTGAGCCTGGTTGTGTAGGAGTACGAGGTGATTTCCCGAAGTCGTGTGGACCTGGGAATATGTCTTCCTCTGGTACCCAAAACAACAAAACATTACACCATATTTGGGGTTGTGGCCTCCAATCGATGGATTGGAAAGACATAAGTGTTGTACAGACCTGTCCAGGGATCACTTAGGACCGGAGTGAGTTCATCCTCGTCTATCATAATTTTCTTGTCCTTTATCTTGTAATAGTCGGCATCCAGATAGCGGACTTCACAAGAGGAAAAAAGAGATGCATCTTCTTGGAGAAAGCCTACTCAACCATGGAGGGAGTATTTGAGGAATTGATGATATGATGAAGAGACCGTTGCATGTAGGTATAACCAAGGCCTGCCCATCAATGCATTGTATGCGGTGTCCTGGGAGACAACCACGAATTCGGTGCTAGAAACTAGGCCACCGAACTGGGTCTTCAAACGGATCTTGCCGACTGGAGTCTATTCGGTCCTATCATACCCCTGGATTCTAAGGTCAGAGGGAGTTAAATCATCTTCTGACAAGCCCAGATTCTGTAGTGTCCGAGTCGGGATTAGGTTAATCCCAGAACCCGTGTCGACTAGGCAATGATAGACTTCAATGCCTTTGAACTAACCAGTGATGTACAGTGGGTGGATGTGACCCTATATGGGAGAGTAACCATCTTCACCATAGAACGAGATAACCACCTAACATTCGGCGTCCCCAACCATCTCAGCGTGGAACGCTTCTGCATCTGCTACCTCTGTCTCAAACTGGAGGGGGCTCCTTAGGGCCTCGGAAAGTGCCTCACGCATTTTGGATGACAAGCGAAGAGCCTAAAGGATGGAAGTCCTCACTGTAATGCTGGTAAGGTGCTTCGAAAACATCATACATTCATTCCATGTGTGAGCTTCTAACTACGGGAGGTCTCTTTGCAATTGGAGGCACGGCGGGCCCTGTTGGCTACACCGGTGGCTGACTGGTACATGGCACATCCTGCTGCCTACTAGTTGAGGCTTGAAGGGAAGCTATCGGCTGACCAGACAACTGAGGTTGATCTACGGTAGGGCGAGGATGCTTTCCCAGATCCAGTAGCACAAACAGTGGTGGAGAAAGATCTGAGGGCACCAGATGAGGTCGTGCTTGCTGAGCTCTGCGTTGGGCCTGATGTCTGGTTTCAGTGGCGGGCACGGTCTGGATGAAAGTTCCTGCTGATGTGCCTTGAAGACCCACACAGTTGTAGTTCCACTGACATTGGCGTCGACTGGGGACATTGGGGAGGTTCTCCTGGCGTTCCCCGTCATCGGGAGTCATGTAGGGATTTACCAGCTCTACAGTGTTAAATGAAGCGTACCCCTAACTATCACTTGAGGAATCCTCCACCACTGGGAGGATTCTTGGAGGGATCCCCATCTCAAGGGGAATAAAGTCACTGAGAGTAAGAGATGAGGATGGCAGTGGTGGAGTGTGTTCTTTCTTCTTACGTCATCGTTGCTTACCCTTTTGGGAAGAGGCTGGCTGATATGACGACGCAGAGGTACTAGTTGCTTCCCCTGAAGGTTCCGGCTGATTGAGGCATGCCTGAATGATACTATGTTCATGGGAAACTGTTTTATGAGCCATATAGTCATCATAATTCTGAGACCCGTGGCTAGGAACCTGCTGCCACTTGTCTTCGTCATCGCTACCGCTTTCTGGCCTTATGGAGACACATTCGACTTGTGTCGGAGCCGGGATGAGCCTGACTATGTTGTTATTGAGCTGTTCATGGAGCCAGTATTTAAAAACAAAGCACTACTTGAGGGTGTTCCCCAAGAACCTGTGGTAGGGGTAGTAGTCAGGGCGATAGGTGAGATACGCCTCTACCGTCCTTCTGCACTCGGGAAAACGCACGATTCCCTGCTCTAGGGCACTTCGGAAGTAGTAGGGGACCTGATCCTCACTGAACGAGTAAGTAAGGTACCTTCTCTCCGGATAAGGGGCTCTGGAATCCTAGCTCGGAGGAGGGGGCCGCCGAGGAGGCGGGGCCTGATTGTCTCCTCTAGGCGGAAGTGGTGCATTGCGCGAGGGAACATGTCGGTTCTGAGGCGGTCTCTGCTGGGCAGGAGGTTGCGCCTGAGGTGGAGGACCCCTAAGGGGTTGTAGAGCTGGCGCTACTAGTAGCAACCCTAGCTGCTTAGGGGCCTCCACTTGGGAAACTACAGCGGGCTCAACTTTGTCTCTCCTTGCTGGGATCACATGGTGCATAAAACGCACCTGATTGGCCTATTGCAGAGATTCCTCAAGGTGTTGAGCCTTGTCCAAGAAGTCCCAGAACTCTCTAGGATAGTTCTTGGTGATTAGGGAAGGAACCAGCTCAGTCTTGACATTCCCTATGCACATCATCAGTAATTTCTCCTAAGTCAGTGGCATATCCAGGGAGTATGTAAGCCCTTTCCACCGGGCGATGATGTCTAAGACTCATTCATCTGGCCTCTGTTTTCCCATGAAGAGGTCTGTGATACTGGTCTTTCTTGTGGTGGAGCTAAACTGGTATAAGAACTACCGGCGGAGATCCTCCCAGCCGGTCACTGATTCAATAGGAATCTGGAAATACCAGAAGAATGCAGGGCACTCCAATGTTTGCACGAAACATCGGAGCTAGGCGGCCTCCTGCTATGTTGGGGTTCCCAACATGGGGCCACACCTGGAAGAAAATTGGGCCAAGTGCTGAGGCGTGTCCCCTGTCCCGTTGAAGGGCGATAAAGTGGGGTTCCTGAAATCAGGAGGTGCAGGCATGTCATCCACCCATGCAGGATACAGCTTGCCATCTGGTGGGACTGCCACCTGCCGCGTTTCCAATGCCTCATGATGGGAAATGAGTGCCTCTATAAGATCATCCGGGTTGGGGTCCCTGTCTTGACGGGGATCCCTAACCACAAGTGCATTGTCAGGTTCTTCGACACGGTAGTCGGCTTCAGCGGCTCATGGAGCGACTGGTGGAATGGCCTATGGAGCAGTCAGGGGAACCCGAGCTGGATTCTTTGGATTACCGTGCCGTTCTGGAGGGTTTGGCGATACATACCGTGGCTTTTTTCCGTGAGCTCCATCTTCTACCATGTCTATAGGAGTAGCATGATTAGGGTTGCCTGGAGGCATCTCACAGGGGGGAAATTGTTCCTGCCCCTACTACGCCAGCCTAGGATCACTATAATCAGGTCGTCGTTCTACAGTGCGCTCGACCATGAGTTCATTGACTAGCCTTTTCTACTCAGTGATCTGTTGGCGCAACACGACCTTCTCATGGTCTTCGTCCATCTTCTGCACTGAAGTGGACGGGTCAGAGTTCTTGACAGCTCTGATGTGCTCCTTGCCTTTACCAGCATTCCGGCCAAGCACCAGTGACTCGGTGGGTGCATGGAGTCCTAGAATGTTCTTCTGCTGACGAGTAACCCTCCCTGATAGATCCAACAATGTAGGTACACCAACAGGGGGTAAGTCTCCATCAAGTAACTCTAACTCGTATTCCTTGTATGCTATGTCAGTCATGTGGACTGAAACCATTCCCGGGGTCATGTCCTCAATGTCGCATAGCAAATTGGATTGCTGCCAGATGGGACTGAAAAGGAGCACGGCGTACTGTCCCCATCCATGGACTTGCACATGGGGGGAAGCTTCCCTGATGATTCTGAGGAGTACTTTGAACCTCTGAACGCATTTCTATTGCAGGGCGCTCTGGCGACCTGGCGACTCAGGGCACTGGGCCATGTGGAGTGTGGACAAATCAACCAGATGGCATTGCTCGACGATTTACTCACAGTGTTGTTGTCTCCTTGGGTACACTACCTGCTCGTAACGAAGGCGGAAGTGCGTCGCCTACAAGGTTTGGTGGATGAACCCTACCTTCTCCGGGGTGAGAGATTCTAGGGCATGAAAGTCCGATGTTGTCACTGGACATAATTTCTCCAGGAAGTGATCCGCTGTGATAATATTCTAGAATCTCCTAGGCTCGGATTTAGGGTTTGGCCCCGTGTTTCCCCTCTCGTCAACCATAGGTGGTTGAGGAACTGGTAGCGGTACCGAGGTGGACCCCTGGGACTGCATGATGGGTGGCATAGAATACGGAAATGGAGCAGACTGTCCACCAAACTCTGGGCCATCCTCCAAAAAGTGACGTGACCTGATTATGATGTCTCGGTAGGACGTGCTGATGACCACAGCTTCTGGTTCAGGGATTGTAGTTACCGGTGATGGGTCGCGCCATTTCTCAATTGTCGATGGTCCCCAATACAACTCTCTGTTTTCTTGGGTAGTGGTAGAGGGCGCTTCTGGTGACGATGGTGGTGACCGCACTGTTGGAACCTGTGGGCTTCCCACAATTTCCCCCTCCTGGATGTACCTGCTAAGAGAGGCAGAAATCCATTGGACCTCGTATTCTGGGAGAATGAGGCTAACATGCCTTGTTACTACCCCGGTCCTTGATGTAGTGGAGTGGGGAGAAGATTCCATCATTGAGTCGCATTCCGCTTCAGAGTCCGAGAAGCGGGAAGGCTTGATCTCTAACCAGGCATTCTCTGGGTTCTTCTTATGGCGGCGACGACCCGCTCTCCTGCCCCGGGATGGCTCTTTGGGATAGGTTTGGTTCCCGACAGGTTGTCTCGGGGCCGCGCTGGTGTTGGGTTGGAGAGGAAATCCGCTCAAGATGGTCGTGGTGCGAGGGGCACTGGGGAAGATTTCGAAGGGTACATGGGGAGAACCTTCATGAATGGCACATGTGCGAGCAGAACCCATGTTGGAACTAGCCGAAGCATGAGGAGGACCTCCATGCATGATGCAAGCAGAGCGATGCTGACCCTCACCCCTCTAGTTGCTAGAACGAGGAGGACCTTTTCCAGTTGCAGAGAATACGTAGGGAGGATCCCCACATCAAAAAGGGACCGGATGGGCAATAACTTCACATCGACTGTCGGGGGAAGGAGGGACTCCATGCCCAGTGTGGTGGCCGCGGGAGAGGCTTCTGCACCAAGTATCACTGCCTCGGGGCAGGTCTTCATTCGGGGTGGGGGTAGCGTGAGTCATACCTCCATGAAGAGCTTCAGAGTGGGGAAGGCCCATGCTCTGTGGACTGGTGGTACGAGTATGGCCTCTGTATGGGGTGACATCACCGCGAATTGGTTCACGGCGATCACCACACAGGCCTGCGACCCAGGGAGTCAACCTAGCCTGACCATGAGGCGGTTGGGGTCTCGGTCCCGGTCGGGCATTGCATTTCCCCTGCTCAGTGTGTGCAGGTACTTCATAACGTATGTCGACGGTGGCTCAGGCCACAATAGTTGTTGACGTGGATGCCGCTTGATGGGAGTCCTCGGCTCAGGCCCAGCACTGGCGTCGGGTCAGGCGGGCCGGTGCAGGCGGTGCAGGGGCGTAGCCTACCTACTCCTCGGGTAGGACCAGACAGTGGCACTGACACGGCCTGGTGGGGGACCTTTCCTGGATCCCTCGGACCAGGGCCCTAATTGGGCGAAGACGGGCATCACCCTCCTCATTTGCATGAGGCGGGGAGTCGTCAAAGCGTTCTGGGGACAGGCTCCCGAACTGGTTGAATGTCAGAATAGGGAGCTGGGGCTCCCTCCGTAGCCCTTGAGGGAAGCGTTGGTGGAAAGGCCTGGAAGCCTCCAGGTCCAGGCGGGCCATATCCCGAGTTGGGATGACCCCTTCCTCCTCTTACTTATGTACAAGGTCATTGATCACTCTTCGTTGAATAATCTCTGACGGGGAGAGGGGATGTGGGCATCCCGCATTCATGGATGTAGATGACATCATCGCTGTGGTGGATCCACGCGTTATGGCAGCACCAGTATTTCCCCCACCCCTGCGTAGACGAGCGGGCGGTGATCGTGTCTTCACAGTAGCAACCTAGTTCCTCGAAAACAGGGAGGTTAACTCATCAGCAATGCGAGGAGGAAAATGAACACCCAGTGCCCCAACATCACTTTGTCTTCCGTGGTTGGTAAGAGGGATCCACACCGACAACGTCGCATAATGGAATGCCCTATGTTCTACTATCCCAACTGTTGGTGAGTTTCATGCCAGGCCCACTATTTTCTTAGCAGGACCCAGGGCCAGACATCTAGATCCAGTAACACGTCAATCTACTGATGTCCAAAGCATTACTAATCCTTATATTTAGGAGAAGAATTTCACGTCGGGTTCACCATTTCTATTTCCGACACTTTCGTCGTGGTGCGCGCATCCGTCTTCGGAGTGGCGCACAGCTTGTTGCCCCGCATTCCCGCTTTCCAAAGGCGGGTGGCATCCGTTCCTTGTCCAGGGATGTCTACTCCTTGATCGAAATGGGATGATGGGATGTCAGTTCCTTCTTCTGTGGATTCCTCCTCGGAACTCGTCACCTAGTCCGGGTCTCCCTTATAGATTTAATACGTTGATCGTGAAACTCTTCCTAGAGCCATATCTTCATGGATGTTGGTTAATTACGTTGCTTCTATCAGGACATTCCAAAGGGTCCAGTCAGGAGATCAACCTTTGGTTGAGAGATTAGTCATGTCGAGACATCATTGACGCGTCTAAATGCTAGGGATTGGCGTGTCTATCTTTTGTACCTTATTATAGGGATTTTCGAGGGTACAGAAGCCCGAGGCATCCCACATAGAACGCGGGGAATTCATATGCCATAGGCATGTCTCTGAGGTTTTCCTCAGCTTACCATGTTTAACATGGGGTATGACGCAAGTTTAACGTCCAGCAGAGACGGATCGGCCTGATTAGAACAGTAACTAGAGTGGATCAGATTAAAGAACCCCCTAGAGGGAATGTCGATGTTTGGGCCTATGCGTGGGTGGCTTCCCGAATATTATAGAAGGAGATAGGATGGCATGATCTCACAGGGATGTGGCATCCCGGATAGAAATCAGGATGGATTATAGTGGTGATGAAATGGAGTGGGGTTTACACTCTGAGGTGGTCCATGATGGATTGGACGTCGTAAGGCTGATGTCAAGGTGATCCCAGGTGGAGTCCACAAATGGTGGGCTTGAACGTCATGGAGGCTTCCTACGTACCGTTCAAAGCACTGATCAAAGATCACATAGTTCTGGTTGAATGGGGCTTATGCACTGAGAAGTCCCAAGGCGCGACAAAGCGCGATAGATGAGTACGGAGGAGGTGCATAGGTGAAACCTTCCACAGGATGGATTAGGGGTCACACATTGAGGTGGCTTCCCTAGGCGTGACAAAGCATGACGGATGAGTACGAAGGAGGTGCATAGGCGCAACCTTCCACAGGATGGATTAGGGGGCACACATTGAGGTGGATGCCCTAGGTGTGACAAAGAGCGATGGATGAGTACGGAGGAGGTGCATAGGTGCAACCTTCCACAGGATGGATTAGGGGGCTCACATTGAGGTGGCTGCCCTAGGTGTGACAAAGTGCGACGAATGAGTATGGAGGTGGTGCATTGGCGCAACCTTCCGCAGGATGGATTAGGGGGGGCTCACACTGTGGTGGCTGCCCTAGGTGTTGGTGAACGGACATGAAAGATTCTGGATGAATGGGTGGTGGGATTGAACCTCATAGAGGCTTCCTACGTACCATGGATAGCACCGATCAAAGACCTCATAGTTCCCGTATACTGTTTAACGTCATGATGGACGATGGAACTCGACGTGAAGAAACAACCGAGTGGTGGGCTTGAACCTCATGAAGGCTTCCTACGTATCCCCGTGGTAGGGAATCAGAGTCCACGTAGTTTTCTAATGTGGGGCTTACGCTCTGGGGCGGCCCAGGGTGGATTAATCGGTGAGCCGACATGAATGTGAACCTAGGGGGTCCACTGGTGGTGATGGAAGAACCGACGTGAATGCGTCCAGGATGTCCAAGTAGTGGGATTGAACATCGTAGAGGCTTCCTACGTACCATACCTTAGCATTGGTCAAAGACCACATAGTTCAGGTATACAGTTTAACGTCATGTTGGACGGTGGTATACAGCTTAACGTCATGGTGGACGAAGGTATACAGTTTAACGTCATGCTGGACGAAGGCATATAGTTTAACATCATGTTGTACGAAGGAATATAGTTTAACATCATGTTGGATAAAGGTATACAGTTTAACGTCATGCTGGATGAAGGTATGCAGTTTAACGTAATGTTGGACGAAGGTATGTAGTTAAACATCATGCTGGACGAGGGTGGAACTCATCGTGTAGATATGACCGAGTGGTGGGATTGAACCTCATAGAGGCTTCCCACGTATCCCTGTGGCAGAGAATCAAAGACCTCGTAGTTCGCTAATGTGGGGCTTATGCTCTGAGGCGTCCCATAAGAGGAGGTCATGGTCGATGCGCACTCTAATCCCACGTTAGTCATGCTCGGTGTGATAAAAAAGAGGCAGAAAGGACCAGATGATCACATCGCGAAGGGTGCGTCTATGGGAAACGAAGAGGGGCTTACGCGTTAGGAGGCCCTTGGTGTCGGGACATACTCCATGATGGAGGCCCGAGGTGCGACAATGTGCAGTGGGAGAGGGACTCCACTGGCTTCGGCACCGAGGAAGTGAAGAGGTATGGTGGAGGTGCATGGGTGAAACCTTCCACAAGAGGAGCTAGGGGCTTACACCAAAGTGGATTTCCTTTACTCTCATGGAAAGACACTACTCCAAGAAGGAGGATATCATCCCCTGTGGAGACCAGGGGGCGTGTAGAATGTCCAAGGTGGGGGTACCTGGTGTGAGAGGAATGAGGTGATGTCACAGTTTAACGTCATGTGTTGAGGATGAGGTGCATGGCAGTTTAACATCCTGCAGCTCAAATGAGGTGGGTTTACTCCGCACCCCTAGGACTTATATAACCGGTTCCCTCTGCCACTTATGGAAGGGAAAGCATCTACAAGGCCATGTAGAAGGGGGGTTGCAGAGCGAACCATCGAGGGGTCCATGTTAGCGTGGCTATGCGAAGAAGCAATAGCCATTAGCGTGCCTATGCAAAGAAGCATTAGGTGAAGCAATGCTACGGGAGGTGTTGTCCATGGGACTTTGAAATCACATCGTGCAAGACTTGAGAGCCACACAAGAAGAGAGTTTGCCAAAGAGGAGGGTCCACAGGTAAAGGCCATGCGGAGCTCAGTTTCTTTGTGTAAGGGAGGACACTTGCAAGCGAAGGTTCTTCGCGAAGTGGGTTGCCTCGGCCTTAGCATGGGGTAGGGGTGTGATCGGCGGTGCTTCGTAAAGTGTAATGGTATTTGCGGAGCACCGCCTCACGAAGCTTAGGTACCTGATGAAGCAAAGTGTCGCTAAGCAATGTGCTTCGCGAAGTACAGTGCCCCTGCCTTGGAAATTGGATCACATGTATATGATGGGTGTTTCACGAAGCATAAATTCTCCACGACTACCTGGATGCCTTACGGGATTCCCCTTCCTTCGTGAACGCCCTTAGGCTTCGCGAAACGCATCCCTCTCAGAAGATGGGCTCAAGAAAAGACAAGATGAATCCCTCTCGCATAGCAAAGGTACATCGTGGAGCTCATCCTTCCCAGAGCTGAGAGTGCTTCACGATTTGGGAGCTGAGAAGCCAAAAGGTCGGATTGTCCATTCGGAGAGCTCAAGGAGAGCTCGGTATTTATAGGCAAGAGGCGCCGCGAAGCAGAGCTCATGCGGTGCGAAGGGGGCTTAGTTGCTTCGTGGCGAGTTCACGAACATCAACCGGATTCGCAAAGGATTACGTCCTCTGGAGCTTCACGACTAGTTCGAAAACATCAAATGAGTCCATGAAGCATTACCAGCTCCTCTACTTTGCGGCTGGTTTGCAAACGTCAAATGGGTTCGTGAAGCGTTACCGCCTCCTGTGCTTCGTGGCTGGTTCGCAAACATCAAATGGGTTCACAAAGCGTTACCTCCTCCTCTGCTTCGCGGTTGGTTTGCAAACATCAAATGGGTTCACGAAGAGTTACCGCCTCCTATGCTTCACAGCTGGTTCGTGAACGTCAAATGGGTTCGCGAAGTGTTACCGCCTCCTCTGCTTCGCGGTGGCCGCGTTTCTTGGGGGTCCTCTGCTTCAGAGCTTCGCGAGGCAGCTCACGGTCTTGATTTTCTTCTTATTTTGCGTCCAATATTTTGACCAAACATAAATATTTACTTATGTGTTTCCACGTGTCCATAATTAGATACGTTAGGAAACTTTTAACCATATAATATTTACTTGGTAATATGTAAATAATTTTTTTTTTTGTTTTTGAAATAATTTAATAACGTGTTATTTTTTAAAACTATAAATAGTGTCAATTTTGACACTTTTCATTTATTCGACATTGAATAAAATTAAAAAGAAGAAAAATTCTAAAAAATATTTAAAAAATTACTAATATGTCATAATCTCATAGAAAATTAATGGATAACAATAATTAGTTCATATAATATTTATTTTAATATTTTTAAAACCATTAATTTGATATTTCTATTAATAAAATAATTTCAACATCACTATTGTGTCTTCCTTAGTTTTAATTATAAAATATCTAAAAAATATAAATAAATTAACATGATATTGATAATTTCATTATATATTTGGATAGTATTTATAATAAATTTTTATCATGTTTATCTCTACATTAAAATTATTATACTAATATGATATATGTGAGTGAAATGTACTCACCTTCATTTGATTTAATTATAATCATATCAGTTTCATGGAAAAAAATTAAATGAATAAATTCAAACTCATATGAGATGTTGTACTAATTCAGTTCATCCAATAGTATTTTCTCAAGTGTTAGGGTAATTTTATTATCTTTATCATATTGTTAGTTACCATAATTTATAATATTTACCTTTAGTTGTGGAAAATAACAATTACCATCGTTCGGATTCAAAATATCAAAAATAAGTAACCTATTAACATAATTTGGACCCATTGACTTCAAATATGTAATCCATTTTTCATAATTCAAAACACAAAATTGGAATAAATTAATTAAAAATTAATTCCCACTGTCAAAACCAAAAAGCTTGTTTTTAAAAAGTAAAAAACATATCAAAATATTGTCTTCTATTTTTGTATAATTTATTTGTGAAATTACCTCCCATTAACAAAATTGGATTAAATGATAAAAAAATCCAATCAATCTTTAAAAACTTATTAAAAATTAAATCTAACTATATAAATAAATTAGGTCAAAAGGCAGTTTGAAATTAAAATGCAGTATTTTCACTATTAATTAAGGTAAAAATTTGATCAGAAAATAGAAAAATTTCAACGAAGTTAATTTTTTTTGTCCCACTTAGAAACGAGATGATTATTTTTTCAAATAGAACTTATAAAAGTGTCAAAGACTATATTTAAAAAGGGTTCACCATCAAAAGGCTGTAAAATTGTATTTTTTTCAATAATATTTCTTTTATCTAAAAAATTGAATTTGATCTTATATCATATCTAGAAAATAAATAATATGAATTCTAATGTTATATAAAATTAAAAATTTGGTTAATAATATTCATAAAGGCTAGTTTATATCCCTTTAAATTTTAATATTCTAATAATATATCATTGTTTAGTGAAACTTGGTATTACGTACAATGCAAGCTATCAAGGTAGGTTGCTCTTGCGTTTAATGCAAGCCTAGTCAGTGTTTTTTCTAGTAAAGGCTTCCTTTTATTTTACATATAACATAATAAAGACATAGTTATTTTATAAATTGAAGAAAATCAACACTCAGTGTTTCATAAAATGAATTCTATAAAAATAATATTAAATTGTGTGTAACACTAGCTAGGTATAGTGTTGCATATACTGAAAGCTAATGTTGTGTGGTGTATAGTGAATGATAATCTTAGTGCAGTGTACAACACAAGATATAACTGAAATTAAAAATAATCTATCTCATAAAATCATGGGGTGTTACAAGATATATCTATGATAGTTGGGCATGTGGTCCCTTACGATCTATGATTATCGGAAATGGCATCCATTATTTCTATGTGTGACTCGAGTGACTAGACATAGAAACATAAGTTGAAACTAAATTCCCATTTGGAAATATTTATTTATATATGTGGATATAAACATCAAAATTTATAAATAAAATATATGCACAAACTCACAAATATACATATATACATATGTTTAGGGTGACATCTGTTAAGAGTTTTTTCTAACATGGGACAAATTAGGTACTGTATGTCTGGTGTCCTTCATGAACAAGATTCAACCCTTTTAATTTTAATTAATACTTACAGTTATTATATTTCAACACTACTCATATTATATTCTCTATTTGGAAACTCCAAGACACTATTGGTTGTGGCCTACTAAAAATAACTTATACACTATTCAGAAGGCTGTTTGGTACTCGGACATACCATATGGATGCATGTAGGGATTGGGGAGAACAAGACTGAGTGATGGATTGTGATGTTGTCTAGAGAGATTCTTTGTAATTTTTTTCTTCTAATTTTACATTACTATATGTATATGTGAACACTACCATGTTTTCCTATTGATTTTTTTGGAGACATGAAATTACATAATTTAATATATGGTATTAAATATTATTATAGATGAATATTTATTATTTATAGATGACATATCTTATAATGCTTTTTGATATCATGCTTCCACCATTTTTTCATTTATTACCCCAAAAATTTACAATGATCATGAGGGTATCGTTTCCCCACTATACCACCTTGTAACCATTCTTCTAGTTTATATCCTTTGGCATATAATGAGGTGTGCTTGAGGCCATGTGATTGGATATGTTTAGTTACATATGAGTGATCTAGGTCCGGAATGTCACAATGTGGTATCTTATTGTTATTATCATGGATTATTACTTTGGGATGGTAGAAATAGGACTGGAAAAAATCATAATTTTTTATTGAGACATTTCTTGGGAGTAGCTGACCATTGTCCAAATAAAAAAAATTTGTAAAGGTTGAAAATTACTATTTTGGATTCCACTTATTAATATTATTTCGATTTCACCGTTATGTGATATAGATGATGTGTGATGGAAATTGTTATCGCAGAAGATTATGAATAATCTTGTTCCTAATAGGAAAATAAATTTTTGTCTCATGCATCATCATGGGAATGTAGAGATTCACATTTCATGCATTATTCCATACCATAGTGGTGAACCTTGTTGCTTGTATTTCCCATGATTTCTATGAGTATATTTATGAGCATGAAGATAATTATACTATCTTTTATTATAGTGGAATAAAAAAATATATTTGTTACATAATGTTTTAAAAGAATCCTTATAGTGTTTTCCTACATATCTTGATGCTATCACCTTATGTAGTCAATTATTACTCATTTAGTCATGCGATAATGGTTGTATGGGCTGGAACATGTAAATGGTTTGGATTTAATCGAATCCATATTTCAACATATAGAGTGTATGGGCCTTTATGACATGGAATTAGTGATCAATATTATTCAAAAATTTAAAAAATAAATATAAATAAATAGAAATTTAAAATAATTTAAATTATTAAATGAAATGTTTACTATTAAATAGTGATTCCAATTGTAAATTAATCGGTGTTTCCTCAATAAAATTAAATTGAAACCCTATATAATGATACTCTTAAATAATATTAGATAACAAGACATTATAACAACATTAGTAGTGTGATTTATGAATTGTCTCGTTTGTTTTTGTATTTGTACATTGCTCAGACCATGATTTAAGAACATGCATAGGGGTGTGACATTATTAACAAAGGATTTTTACATATTATATCTATGATATTATACACCAACATGGGGTTCCTCATAAAATTATTTCTGACTGGACATCTGTAATGCTCTGACCCCATTTACCCAGAGTTAGTGCATTATTACATGACATTAACATGATTATAAGGGTTCAGGTCCCAAAATATCGATCAGTTTAGTATCCTTAGAAGTAATAGATACATATATTTGTTTTACACTAAATTATGAAATGAAAAACAACATCACTGTTTCTTCTTTGAAAAAACTCGTATCACATATCTTATCCATGAATTTTAGTCATAATTTACTTCTTCACATCTGAGGAAAAATAAAACACAGAATGAGGTGAGCTCAGATGCCCATTAAGGATAAAAATATAGTAGAAACTATCATTATTAAGCATAAAAATTAAGAAAATTTATAAGACTAAGACACAAAAAATTTAAACATAAAATTTAGCATAATATGGAAAAGATAAATCAAATAATTCCATTCTATTATTCACATAGATATTCTACTAGTCAAATAATCACATGTAATATCAATAGCTAATCTTATAATGATTGAATTCATAATGATAGAAATAATAACCGCATAGTCATGGCCTTGTGCCAAGACTACAAATAAATATTTTTTCAATGCCTTGTTCTAAGAAACTAGTTTGTCTCATGAGACCTACCAATGCATCGGGGGGCTGTAGTGGGGCCCACCCATCACTTACTTCATACAATGAATTCCTCATATGAATATTTAAACACATAACATAAACATTTTTATTAAAACTACCATAAGAGATGTCAATACATTAACCAAAAACTATGAATGCTATAAAAATAGCATATCCATAGTCAAACAAATCATAACTCATTAAATAAAACATAGAAGATTATATTATAATAAATCAACCTCAATTAAGAATAATATTCAATAAAGGATGTTGAAATAGTTGAAAATGATGAGTAAAACTCTTTGAGGGAAATATCATTTTTTGTGAAATAATTTAAAAGTCATACATCTATAAAGAAAATAATTTAAAATATATTTTTGAATCAAAGTGTCCCATACCACTTTGAAACTTTTGAAATAAATTAATATTTTAAAACAATCATGTCCATATAAAAAAATCTTTTAAATCATTTTTAAAATATGGAAATTAATTAACAAGATTTAGAAAAATAAATCATTAGAACATTTAAGATGATGATATTTTCAAATATTCCCTTCCACAAAAACATATAATATTCTTTTTGAATTTTTTTAAAGATGGAAATGGATGATAAATATTTCCCAATAAATACTTACACATAAATAATTTCTGATAACAATGAGATTGGGGAATTAACCCTTACCTTGTAATTTTCCTTGGTCAAGGGTAGGTTGTCCTTGTGTATAATAGTTAAATCAGTATTGTTAAATTATACAGAAACCTTATACATAAATATGATATCATATATGATCCTATAATATTTCATTGTTAATAATATTTCAGTAGTATCATTGTTTCGGGTGTTAACTGATTCATTTTCTTTATATGTTTCGTTATGTAAGTCATGTTTTGTTATGGATAGGATGTATTTGAATCATATCCAAAATTATATTATGTTCTTAAACATTATTTTTAATCCTAAAATTAAAATTATTCTTGAATGGTTACGATGGGGAATGAATCTCATCGTGTTCGAGGAGACGGTAATTCATACATACACACGGGTGACAATATCATTCCACTAATGGTGAAATTGTCTATAAATGTATGGTATATCATATATAAAAAATCATTAACAAGTTTTATTTATTATTACATCAATTAAACTCATTATTATACTCATCCAAATAATAAAGTGTTGAATAACAAACTACATCACAAAGTGGAGATGGTAAGCCGTACATAAGCACGTATGGTGAATTGTCATTAATAGGATTGATAAAATTATGAATAAGTTTGTAGAATCCCAATAATAACATTATAGTATGTTGAATTTAATAGAATTTATTATTTTTCTATGGAAGAAAAAATGAAATAGGAAGTGGAAGAAGAAAAGAACTTTGAAAGAGATCATAAAATTATTACTTCTTCTTCGGGTGCTTCTTTTTGATTTAATCAAAAGGGCTCCATGGGATGGATTTATGATCCATGTAATGCCTCTAGGATAAATTGAGAGTATATGGAAAGATATTTTAGTAGGTTCTGGCTGAGCCAAAAGGATTTGTAGGGGTGAATTTGACAGAAGGAAAAGTAACCTTTTATAAGAGTGGTGAGGGTCACTTTACGAAAAACTTGAAATATTATTTTATTATAAAATCATTTTCGGTTTATAATGCTTGAATATGGATTTAATTAGAGGATATGGTAGGGATGGGTCACATAACACTCAACCAATAGGTATTAGACACGTTTATGTCACTACATAACCTTATATTTTTTATTTAACTTTTAGTTAAATAGTTTAACTTTTACTGTGTCTTCATGTATTATTATAATATATGGTTAAAAAATTACTATAAAAAGAAAATTGAATCCCCTAGTGGTTCATTATTTACATATCTAACCTTATCTAAGTCCTTTTGTTGAACCATAATTTTTTTTAAATATTATATTATTTAATAAAATAATATTTTAAAAAAAAACACATATATATAATTTTCTACACTATTTAGTTTTTGGATTTTAGGAAAGTCATAACAACTTTATCACTTCGAAAAAATTTATTTAATAAAGCCTAATATGTCATATTAACTTATAAAATTCGTGTAATTCAACCAAAGTCTCAATTTACATTTAATTGAATATTTATAATATCAACTATAATAATCAATCATTAATAAAGAAATTACTACATCATCATTGTGTCATAAATAAATTTAATAATTTAATGTATAAAAATTATAAATAAAATATCAATATGTATGAAATATTATTTTATTTTTAATGAATATTTATAGTCGAATTTATCTTTTTTATAACCTTATATTAAAAATTGTTTAGTTATTAAAATTGGAATTTAGCCCTTTTAAGTCTTCATTAAATAAAATATAGTAAATATCATAATCTAATACAAGTGGATAAATAAGAATCATATTTTATTACTAAGGTTTTTTGGGTTGAAATAAACTTATACAATAGAATTATGGCATGTGTTAGGGTAAATATAATATCATTTTTCCTTTAATTTCTGTATTTACTTTTAACCGTGGTAAATAAAATTCAAAAGATATTGTTCACCAAAAAATATTTTCATCCTAGTGAACCAAATTTTACTTATTAATGTCAACCATGTTTCTTGGATTTTTGAAATTCATTTTAGTGAAGCGATAAAATTGCATTTTATGCAAATTCACAAATGTGTCTTGAAGGTGGGTAAAAGACGTTAAAAATTTTGATAAAATTTTATACATTAGATCTTATTATAAAATGACTAAAACAAATTAAATTTAACAAATATAGGTATCATGTATTTATTTTTACTTTCAAATAAATATTAATGAAAATAACAATTATTTAAATTAAAGTCAGTCTTAATCAATAACATAGTGTTTTCACTATTATAAAAAAATTGAATTTTTTTTTAAAAAATAAAAACAATTCACCCTAAGATAATTTCGATTTTATAAATTAAAAAATGATGAATATTTTACCAAATTCAAAATATATAAGTTGCATTAAATAATTTAAAATTAATTCTTGATTTTAATATCTGAAAGCGGGTTTTTGAGAAGTATAAACTATCAAAAGATTGATACGTGTTTATGTCCAATTTAAAAGTAAAATTACTTCCAATAAATAGGATTAAATGAAAAAAAGATAACCTAATTATACTTCAAAACCATTCAAATGTATAATTTAAGACTCTAAATTATTTTCATTAAAAAAGTTTTTTTCAATTAAAATCTAGTATCTTTCACAATTCATAAAAATATGAAAGTTATCAAAAAAATCCAAAAATTTACCCAAACTAAATTTTTATGTCTCAAATCTAAAGAAGAAGTTTATTTTATCAAATTGAATATATAAAAGTATCATATATATTATTTAAAAAGGGTTCTCCATTAACAGGTGAAAAAATTGCATTTTTTTGAAAAATACTTCTTTTATTTGTAAAATTTAATTTTTTTTATATTATTTCTAAGAAACACATAATATAGATGTTAAAATTATATAGGGTATACAATATGTAGTTAATACTATTCATAATAGTTTTTTGAATGGCTAGTTTGGTAAGTCGTGTTATGCTCGAACTCAGTGTTACATGTAGCCAAAGCTATTGAGTTACTTTAAAGAGATAATGTACTATGAAATCTTGGTGTGTTACATTCTACCCCCTTCAATAAATTTTGTCCTCAAAATATGATATTTTTCATTGATAATGAAAGATTTAAAATAGAATCTATCTTTTTGGAAAACACACACCTGAAATATGGTTAATAAAATTTAGTCTTAATAAGAGAGAAAGGGAAATAAAGAATTCACCACAAATTTATGATTTAAAAAAAAGAAGAGAATTTTTGGAAATTAGAGATAAATAATTGGATGGAAAACGTAAATATTTATAGGGAGTGACTGAGGTCATCAATCACAAACAAGTGAACACATAATGGAAAATTAAGGGCCTCAAATCCATAAATCAATGATGACTTAAAATATCATCGGTTTAATAAAACATAAGGTATTAAGATAACATATTTTTGGTTTTTAGATCATATACCTAATGTCTATGAATTAATTTCTTCATAAAGTAATAAGATAAAAAAAGAATACTTGAAAGGTAGAGTTCCATATATTAACTCATTTCTACCAAAAACTCATCTTTTACTCCAAATGTTTAAAGTTTTTAATAATATTCTATTTAAAGTAACCATATAGGGATACAAAAAAAAAGAATTCACAATTCATATTTCATAAAATTTAAAAAACTACATTGTACCAACCAAGACATCACATTGGCCAGTGTTAGGTGATGCACCCTTATCACCCTTTGGTTGTGGGTTCACGTATCGTGGTCGTGCCAGATGTGACAAGTTGGTGACCAACCTCTGAGTTGTCCTTTTTATAACAATCCGAAAATAATATAAATAAATTTTTTTGACCTCAAACAATTGTATCCATTGTCTAACTAAATCCATTCGAACATTTAGACTTACCGAAATATTTCGGTCAAAACTCACATTCCAAAATTCATAAATAAGGCCACATAACATACATGTGAATACATTAATCATTTATTATCTTAAGACATGGTAATAAACTGAATTACCAGAAAAACATATTGAATATGTTTATTATTCTTTATTCATTCTGTAAAACATAGAATACTTGATATACTCCTTAAATCAAAAAATGTTGTAATCTCCAACTATAATGGAATAAACAAATAATTAATTAGTTCCCTGTTAGTGAGGAATATCCATTATAATTTATCCAAATAAACTATCCCATAGTCAAAAATCACTAAATCGGTATCAGGACAAGATTAAGGTTTATCTTTCCTTCAAACATTTATTTTCCAAAATGTTTAAATTACTATTGAGTCACTTTTCTTATTACCATATAATCATGAATCCTCAATGAAATAGTATTGTAGAACATTACTTATATACTCTATAATTATTATAACTTTTACATCATTAATAAAATACTCAAATGACATAATTATTTAATAAAAACATAAGAACACTAATAATTCCTCTTAATCTGCGGTAGTATCATATCTTGATTATTATCTAGTATCATCATTTGGGGTATACTCTAATGATTGGGACCTTGATTCACATAGTGTCCCAACTCCTTTCAGATGAAGCATTATACATTTGAAACCTTTTTATTACCCTAGAAATCACGAAACTGGTGTCATTTTTCTCCACACTTATAAAAAATAATATTCCCTTAAATCATTTTCCAAGATGATTATTTCAAAAGTTATGACATATGGGAAAATCATACATTACCTTCTTCCCTTTATCCATCTTTCTCTCTACCATTCTTTAATTCCTTGGGTTCCCTTCAAATCCACTGGGATAAAAGAATTCCTTAAATATCTTATTAACACATGATACTATTTTTTCATATGACACAGAGATTTGGGAGACTATTTCCCTTCATAATGTTGTCTTAAGACCATGAAATATATGATCCCTCTTACTCTTTGGATCATGCGTAATATTGGTGTTCACATTCTTTCTACTTGGTACCATTTTTAAACAATAGAACACACTAAGTTATATTATGAATCACAATGCATAATTCAAAACATGTAAAATACCAAACGTAAATTGAACAGTTTATGTATATTATCTATAATCATAATAATGTTTTATTTGAGGAAATACTTACTCATAATTCCTTCATAATGTTTTGTAATGAAAATGCAAATTATCCTAAGAATATCCCCCAGGAGTGTTAATACCAAGAGTGCAGCAAGGCCTGTTGTCGTACACCAGGATACCTCGGGTCAAGCCCAAAACTCCATGTTAGATTTTTCACTCCTAGGTACATCATTACCAAAGACACCTATACCTATTTTTATACAAACATGGATGTATTTTCTTGGAAAACCCACATACTTTTTTCAATACCAAATTTTTTGGGTTGTTCTTCTATGAAAATTATTAAATTCTATCTTAGGGTAATGTTCTTTAATTATAGATTATCTAAATATAGTTTCCAAGGATTGTAATAAACTTTTTCTAATACAAACTGTAATGCTCCGACCCCAGTTACCAAGAGTCGGTGCATTATTACATAACATTATCATGATCATAGGGGATCATATCCTGAATGACTAATCAGTTTAGTAGCATTGGAAGTATTAGATTTATACATAAGTTTTACATTACATTGAGAAATGAAAAACAACATCATTGTGTTTCCATTGAAGAAATAAATAACAAATAGCTTGTCCCTGTAAGTCAGTCAAAATATACTTCTTCAGATCCTGGAAAAAATAAAACATAGAAAGGGGGTGAGCTCAGATGCTCAGTAAGGATAGAAATATAGCTGAAACTATCATGAATAATAATAAATATTTATGGCAATGTATGAGACTAAAACACAAGAATTTTAAAATTAAAATTCTGTAAAACATGGCAACGATAAATAAAATAATTCCATTTACTTATTCCCATGGATATTCTAATAATCAAATATTTACATGTAATATCAATAAGTAATTTCAAAATGATGGAATGCATAATTCTGGAAATCATAACCACATAGTCAAGGCCTCATTCAAAGACTACAAATAATGATTTTGTCAAAGCCTTGTTCCAAGAAACTATTCTATCACATGATACCTACTGATGTATCTAGGGGATATAGCGGGCCACACCCATCACTTACTAATTCCAATGAATTCCTGTTATAAATTTTTTTAAAACATAACATAAACATTCATATTAAAACTATCATAAGAAATGTCAACAATTTAAACATAAACCATGAATGGTATAAAAAGAAAAAATCCATAGTCAAACATATCATAACTCATTCAATACAACATAGAAGATTGTATTATAATAAATCAACCTCCATCAAGAATAAAATTCAATAAATGATGTTGACATAGTTGAAAATGATCAGCAAAATATTTGAGAGAAACATTGAAATTATTTAAAAGTCACACATTTGTAAAGGAATTAATTGAAAATATATTTTTGAATTAATGTTTTCCATACCACATTGAAACTTTTGAAATAAATTAAAAATTTAAAACGATCATGTACATATCAAAAATCCTTAAACTCTTTTTAAAAGCATAGATATTAATTAAAAATATTTAGAAAAATTAATCATTAAAAAATTTAATATGATGATCTTGATAAAGAGTCCCTTCCAGAAAAACATAAAATATTCCTTTTGGAAACATTTTTATGAAAAATGGAAATGGATGATATATATGTCATAGTAAATACTTACACATAAAAAACTTGGATAATAATGAGATTGAGGAATTAACCCTTACCTTGAAATTTTCTTTGGTCGAGGGTACATTAACCTCAAATATAATATTTAAATAAATTTTATTAAATAATTCAAGATCCATATACATAATTATGATATCATATTCGATCCTCTAATATTGCTTTATTATTAATATTTCAGTAGTATCATTGTTTCAGGAGTTAATTGATTATTTTTTCTTTAGATGTTTCATTATGTAAGTCATGTTTGTTATGGATAGGATGTATTTGATTCATATCCCTAATGATATTAATATTTTAAAAATTATTTTTAATAATAATATGGTAATTATTCATGAATTTTTACGATGGGGAATGAATCTCATCGCGTTCATGGAGACGATAATACGTATGTATGCACGAGAAAAAATATTATTCTAATGACGGTGAAATCATTTGTAATTGGATTTTATATCATATATAAAGAATACATAACATTTTATATTTATTATTTACATCAATTATACTTAATATTATACCCACCCATATAATGAAGTGTTTAATAACAACCCACACCACGGCGTAGAGATGATAAGCCATACATACGTACGTATGGTGACTATGTCATTCATACGATGAATTGAATTATGAATATGGTTGTTCCAAATTTATAATAACATCATAGTATGTAGAAGATATTGGTGGTTTTATTTTTCTATGGAAACAACCAATAAAGATAAAGTAGATGAAGAAGAGAACTTTGAAATAAGTGATGAAATTATTACCTCTTCTTCATGTGCTTTCATTTGATTTGATCTAAAGAGTTCTATATGTTATCTTCTGACTAAAGTACGGGCTCTATGTTAATGTTAGGGTATTTGAAAGGATATTTGAGTAGGGTTTGGCTAAGACAAAAGGATATGGAGGTGTGATTTTGAGATAAGGGAAAGTACCCTTCTATAAGAGAGATGATGGTTACTTTTGGAAAAGCTTGAAATATTATTTTATTATAAAATAATTTTTAGTTTATAATAGCTCCTAATAAATTTATTTCTAGGAAAAGGTTAGTATGGGTATAAAAACTCTCATCTAATAGGTTTTAGATAAGTTTAGGTCAACATATTAACCTTATCTTTTAGATTTAACTTTTAGTAAAATAGTTTAACTTTTACCATGTCTTCTTATATTATTAAAATAAATGGTTAATAAACATACTATAAAAATCCAATCAAACTCCAATTGGTTCATTATGGACACATATAGTCTTATAAAAGTCCTTTATCCTAACAGTATATTTTTTGAAATATTATATCATTTAATAAAATAGTATTTCTTTTAAAAACCCATTTGTGTCAATTTTTACATTATTTAGTATTTGGTTTTTATGATTCATAGAAACTTTATCACATCATAAAAAATTATTTAATCAAACCTAACAGGTAATATTAACTTATAAATTTCAGGGAATTCACCAATAGTCTCAATTTACATTTATTTTAATATTTATAATATAAAGTATCTTCACCATTCATTAATAAGTTAATTACTCCATCATAATTGGTCTTAAATAAATTTAATTATTTAATGTATAAAATTATATAATAAAATATCATGATGTAGGATATATTTTTAGATTTATAATGAATATTTAAAAGTTGAATTTATCATATGTATAACCTTATATTAGAAATGGTTTAGTTATTACAATTTAAATTTAACACTTTTAACACTTCATCAAATAAAATATAATAAATGCCATAATCTAATTCAAGTGGATCAAAAGGGATAATATTTTATTCCTATGGTTTCTTTTGGTCTAAATAAACTTATCCAATAGAATTGGGACAATGTTAGGGTAAATATAATTTCATTTTTACCTTTAATTACCATATTGACTATTAACTATGGCAAATAAAATCCAAAAGTTATTATTCAAAAAATTATATTCATCCTAGTAAAAAACATTTTACTTAATGATGTCTATCGTTTCTCTCATATTTTTGAAATTAAATTTACAAAAGCGATAACATTACGTATTATGAAATTTTGCAAATGTGCCTAGAAGTTGGGTAAAAGAAGTTAAAAAGTTCAATAAATTATTATACATCCAATCTTATTATAAAATGAATATAATGAATTAAATTTAAATAATATATTTATTATGTATCTATTTTGACTTTAAAATAAATTTAAATAAAAAAATATTTATTTAAATAAAATTTAGTTTTAAACAAAAACAGAGTGTTTTCACTATTCATCAAAAATTGAATGTTTTCCGAAAAATATCAAAAATTTACCCGAAGCAAATTTTTATATTCCAATTTACAAAATGATGTATATTTTACCATATTAAAACCATATAAGTTTCATTATTTAATTTAAATTTTATTTATATTGCCATAACCAGAATATGGGTTTTTGGGAATTAACAACTATCAACAGATTGATACGCGTTTATGTTCAATTTAAATGTGAAATTACATCCAATGACCAAAACTATATTAAATGATAAAAATATAATTTAATTATACTTCAAAACCAATCAAATGTATAATTTAACACAATAAATTATATTGATTAAAAAGTTGTTTTCAATTAAAATTTAGTATCTTCCACTATTCATCAAAATTTGAAAGTTATCATAAAAATGCCAAAAAATTATCCAAACTAAATTTTTACATACCTATTATAAAAAAGAAGATTATTTTGTCAAATTAAATATATAAAAGTCTCAAAATTTGATTTAAAAAGGTTTTTCCATTAACAAGTTGTAAAATTTCCTTTTTTTAGATACTTCATTTATCTGAAAAAATGAATTTGTTCTGACATTATGTAGATTAATCTCATAATATGGATGTTAAAATTATATGGAGTAGAAAAATGATGTTAATACTATTAACAATACCTACTTGAATTTCTAGTTTATTAAGTCTTGGTGCGCTCGAACTCGATTTTGTGTGTATCGCAAGCTACTGAATTACTTTAAAGAGATTATGTACTATGAAATCATGGGGTGTTATAACATCTCATTATATGTCATAGTTTTGGATGGGGTAGTAGAAGGATATAAGGACACAAGTGTTTCTGAGAACAACCTTTCCCCCCACAGATATATGGATTTTCTAATTAGATAATAGAGATTCTCGAGGAAATGATCCAAGCGTGTGTCCTTTATTTTAGGGGTTTTTGGGGGAAACATATACCTATTATTGTGATTTCCTATAATAATATTTTCTATATTACTATTCATATGGATCCTTAAGATACACTATATAGTTGTTTGTGCTCTTTTCCCATATGATAGTTAGAGTTATGAGAGGAATCACTATTAAGACCTCATCTCGTTCATGTGATATTAGAGTATGTATAACTTGTCAAGAAGTGAATGGTTACTTTTATGTCTAGATTGAAATATTATGTCAGTTACCATTGATTTCCTCTGGTTCTTGATGTCAGGGATCATGATTTCTTACCTATCTCACCTTGGTTAGGGCATAGAAATATTTAAAGGTAGGGAAATATATCACCTTATTATATATGGCCTATTGAGATATTAGAGAGAGTCCTTATAGTAGAATAATTGATTTATTTTTCTCAAAGGTACAGTGTAATGAATTAATTATTCCATATATCATAGCTTTATCAATATCATGTTAACCATTCACATCTTATTGATATTGATGAATTTGAATTGGAGAGAGACGCTTCTTTTGAGTTGGATCCTATTCATATTAGTGATCGACTTATGAAGGCCCTCCAAGGTAGGTCTATCCTTTTAGTATAGGTGATATCGTAGAATTACCATATACCAGAAAATATATGGGAGAGAGAGGCCAATGTACGTTGTCAATGGCTAGTGTTTTTATCAAATGATGTTTTACAACCATTATAAGAGAAACTCAAGGATGTGTTGGTTTTAAGGAGAATAATGTTGGGTCATAGGTTTTCACATGAGATATGGTTTCTTAAAATTTGGGTTAAACCCTAAATGAGGTTTTATTTTTTATATTAATCATAGAGAACTTACTTTTATGATGGTTCATTCATTTCTGGGAAAAAGTGGGAAGAATATAAGAGCTCAGCTACAGAACAAATAGAATACATGAATTGGGATGGCGATTCCAATTTCATGATGTGCATTGGTTTTCCTAGGGAGAACCCATGATTTACAAGACAGTCAAATAAAACCATCATGAATATCCATGGTTCTTTTAAAAGGGGGAGAATAACAGCTTTGATAAATCCATTATTTTTCTTTCTAATTCTTAACAAGTCCATTGATATAAAGATCATGTTTGAGGACTAATCTAGTTCTATTATTTATTCTTCGCGCTGACCCTGATTGAACAACAATTCATCAATTTGGATGCACATTAGTAAGATCTTCGATCTATATCCTAACATTCTTGGGTTATCTCGATATATTTTGTGCTATTTTGGTGCGAGATAATATGATTAATTTTCAGGATGGTTTTTTGGTTTGTTAATTTCATCCACTATAGGATGGGTCAAAAGATAATAATCTTTGAATAGTTCTCTATATACATATGGTATGTGGTATAGTTATTGAATGACATGAAGTGTTTCTTATATTATGTGTTGTGATGATGTACACCAAATTATCCTTGTGATGTCAATAAAAATTAACATAACCCTTGTGTTATTTTTTATACTTGATATTAATGACATTGATTTCCTTTATTCATATTATGTAAGTCCCAATCTACTATTTCCACCACATGAGGTGTGCCTATTGAATTTTCCCTAGCATTATAAATCCTTATGTGACCAAACCATCTTCTATATGGTTTTGGATTTAATCTTAATGGTAATGAATGTATTGAATAAAATGGGGAGTGAGTTGTATAAACACATCACATGTTTTTATATAAAAGTATTACACATTTTTTAAAGTGGAACATTAATAAATTAGATAACCTTTTTTACTGCATATACTTATAATAATATAGTATGAAATCCCTTGTAATTATCACATTCAGGAATGGAATCCATTATACACCTGATACTCAAGATTGGCGTCTAATATATCTGTGATACTTGGGTTGGGTGGCTCTTATGATATATAATACTCTATCATGTAATCCCCTGTTTCATTGTGTAACTCCTAGGACTAGACATGGATGCTTGAGCTATACATAATGTCTTAGATATCACTACCTATTTATATATATGGAAATAAACACCACCATGTATATAGATCATAAACACAAATAATCATATAAACATATATTTGTATTAATTCTTGGTGAGACCTGTTCTGATGTTTTCTCGACATGGTGTGAAGCATGTATTGTCACCCTGGTGTCATTCATGCACCAGAGATGACCCATTATGGTTTTCATTACTTATTTTTATAATTATATCTACACATTGCTTAAATTATATGAAGTATTTGGATACTTATAGATACTTTTTAAGGTGGTCTACTGATTGGGTATCACACTCTATTCAGGACATAGTTTGGTACATGAAAATAAATTCAATCATGCAGGTATGGATAAGTGAAATAACCCAAATGATGATGATTAGTATGTTTTTGGGATGTGATAGGGTAATCAAAAGACTAATTTAAGACTCATGATGATTTTTGGAGATAATATATGGTCATTTTGGTTATTTTTACATAACTATATGTATTTGGGCCTATTACACTTTTGACTGTTCCATTTTAGAGACATGAAATTACATTTTTTCGTATATGGTTTTCAATATTTCTATTTATGGCTATTTATTTTATCTATAAGATTTATTATCTTATCTTATTTTATATTATTCCTCCTTTATTTTTCTTTTTATTACCCTAATACGTTACTCAAATCATGAGGGTATTGTGTCCTCATTTTACTACTATGGACCCCTGCATCTAGTTAGCCACCTCTGGCATATGAGGTGACAAGTTTGAGGCCATATGATAGAATGGTTTTGGATACATCTTAATGAACTAGTAATAGAATATTACTTTTATATAATATCATTTATAAATTTAATTCCATAATTCATTCATAAATTATGCTACTTTATGATTCAATTTAAATTAAATGGTCAAAGGGGTTCTGTCTTGAATTCTACCAAATGATATGTGATTTCAAAACTTACTTTATTTTCATTGGGTTATATCACTCATCGATTAAATATATTATATATTAATAATTTATTAATTGAAATTTTATTGATTTATGTTATTTTATTTTATATATTCATTTGTTATATGTAATAACCCCATTTTTTAATTTACAATTCAATGATATGATCATTGTATGGGTTATTCATATCGAAATTTCTTTATTGGGTCATTCATTTGTGTTATAAACCTATTTTATTTTAAGAGGTGTATATATTACCCTATAGAAATTTTATATAATAAATATCATTATAATAATTATTATTAATTTTTATTTAAGTGTTTTTAATTTTTATTATGATTCAAAATTTACTAATGTGGTATGGGGTATATGTTTCATTCCGTTTTTAATTTAGATTATTTTTGATTGAATTTCCTTTGAAGAAATTATATAAAATTCAGTTAATAAAACATTTGTATTTTTATTATCCTATATATAATTTTATAATTTTATGTTTATGTTCTGTTTTCCCAAATTTGATAATTAAAATGGTTCAAATATTTTTTTAAAGAAATCTTGGCCTTTTTCTTATTATTTAGTACTAAAAGATTTTTCATTGATTTAATATTATTATCAAATGTTTTCAAGAATGATTATGGATAATAAAAATTTATTATTTAATTTCATATGTATAATGTTTTATTTTAAGAAAAATATAAATTAGAATTTTATTTTCATTTTCTGAGTAACAAAGTTTTTATCAAATGATTGGAATAATTATATCTTTTGACTATTATATCTAAAATTTATAGAATATCTAGAAATCATGACCACCCAATTTATTATAGTTTAATTTAAATATTTCCATAGTTCAATTAAAATAAAATTTTATTACTAATAATATAGAAAATATTTGTATTTATATTTTATTTTCAAATTCATAAGTCTATGTTACTGAAGAATGTACTACTTTTTATTTTTTCATGGAATTTTCATTCATCAACTAAAAACCATTATATTAATTATTCTCCATTTTTCATATGCTATAATGGTAACAAAATTATTCATTATCAAGATATATTATTTACTATTCAATGATATTGACATGGAATATATTTTTTCGATAGCTTACTCAAGATACAAATGAAAAATAGTTATGATTACATTGAAAAATGAAAGCATTCAATTGTTATGATTATGTTATGTTTGTAGGGTATTTTCATGATGATGTGTGAGAAATATATAAGTATTGAAGATGGGTGTTGATGATATATATCTCCAATCCATTGGGAAATTTATTATGAATTAAACCTAATATATTAACTTTTTAAGAGATGTTAAATGTTAACCTGTTAAATGGTTACTCCCAAGAGATTATGTGTTTTAACTAGGCATGTTTATCCCAGTGATATGGTTTCTTTTAAGGGATCTATTAATATAATGTTCCATGATACCAATAAATTATATGAATAATTTCTATGAGTTTTAAATCATTCCACAGAACAAGATTAACATCACAAGGTTTGTGAATATTGATTCTTATATAACACTTATATTACAGTAAAGAATAATTATATGTTTCATTTATTTATCCAGGTATTTATGGGTATGAATTATCTTATATTATAATTATTAACATTTATTATGCAATCATACCCTTATTCACATATTATTATCATTTATGTAATTGAATTATTAATTAATATTTTTACAGTTACTTTGCGTTTGAGCTCATAATTCATATGTTTTACTTTTCCAAGTGTTATCAAGAATGATGTTAAATGAATTATTTATAGAAATATTTTATGTATGAATCATATTATGGGATATGATGAAGACATAATATGGAATACTAAAAGATGGGTATAAGATGGAAGTGAAACCCAATTAAATTAAATGTATATTTATATAACTGTTTCTTCTAATTCTCTAAAACTATAAACCAAAATGTTCGTTTTGTATGTAAGTGATATATTACACCATTTTTAATTTTTATGTTTTTGATGGTTGAGAATGGTTAACATTTATTTGTATCAAATGAAAAATTTTAAAGATGATGTTTCTATAGAATATATAGATTTGTGGTTTTGGGGGTGTCATAAATTCTCCTACCATGTTTATGGATTAAATTAACTTGATTATTCAAATATTATTAAACACTTTCATTTCTATTTAATTGTGGTTGATAATTTAGTGTATTAGATATTGGATGAAAAAATGATGATCATCTATATATTGTTCTTAGAACACAGAATTAATAGTGTCTATGTAGAATGATTTAAAAAAATTTGTTTTTGATATATGAATTGAAATATTTGGTCAATGTGATATATATTATTAGAGACATAGAAATCTAGAAATTATTATGTTTATGATTCCTTCTGAGGAACACATAAATTTCATTGAGATTGGAGGTTTCTTGGATTTATTAGATTTTAAAGATGTTTTGTATGGATTTATCCAAGATCACATATCCTAAGGATGAGTAAACCCATAGTAGTGTTTTGTTTGAATGGAAAGATACATTACATAGAATATTTTAGGAACTATTGTTATGGTTGAATTTTACTCCATTTCAAATTATTTTGGAACTATTCCCAAGCTATAATGTTCTTTATGATGCCTTATTTTCATGATGAAGATGTAATGAGATGTAGGCAATATAGGTTTTGGAGTATCTTTCTCAAAAAATAAATCCTAACGAGAAGAATTATCCTACAAATGATCATGAGTAGGCTGTAATGATTCATTCTTTCAAGACAAGGCTGTAAAGACCCAAAAATTTCAAGGATTTTTTTTTGGAATTTTACAAGAGCACAGCTTCTGACGACACCTGATTCCGAGGCCCGGTGTGCCCGGAATCATTTTCTGAAGTTTGGCTCGAGTACGTTTAGTGAACGGACGAGCGGGTTTTTCTAACTTTTGAACCGGTGCCCGGAATCGAATTCTGAGGGCACCGATGAAATCGCAACGCCGTTATTTGCTTAGAAACGCCTCTTCCGGAGTTGCGTTTGCTCAGGTGTGGTTTTTAAGTTATGAAATAAAATAAAAATTGTGCGACAATTTTATTTTCATTTCACTTGAACCCACTTGGAAGCCACTTAAAGCCACTTCAACTGAGTTGATGCAGATAGAGTGCTATCCGAAAATATCCTACCATCTTGGTAGGATATTTGTGGGGTGGGGCCCGCACGAGCCCCACCGTTTCTTTTCCTCTATGTAACGCACCCATACCCCCCCTAATAATTGAAAGTCAACTGGGGCGTTTCTTAATCTAATAAACGCTCCTTTTAATGGGTCGTTACTTAGCATATTTTTTTTTCGTTGTTGGCATGTAATAAAATAAGGCCAACACATCCTTCTTTTGAAATGTTCTGTTAAACCTCTGGAGGAAAGCGTCCTTCTTCGGCGAAGAACGCGAAGAACGCGAAGAACGCGAAGAACGCGAAGAACGCGAAGAACGCCGGCCTTCGAAGAAAGGCGACGAAGAACGCCGAACCTTCGGAGATCGACGACGCGAAGCCTTGTACCGCGAAGCCAACGGATCTCCCTTCGCGGCACTTCTTCCGCAACGATCCAACCCCGTGACAAGCTTCGATCGACAACGACAGGTAAGGGGTTGTTGTGAAAATTTTATATTCCCACGAACGTTTCTTTAAAAAAATTAAAGGACCGGTTTCATTGAACAATTTTATTTTGTTAAACTTGTTGTTTCTTGTGTTGAATATTTTTCTCCCGTTGTTTTTATCTAACGTGGAAGGTGCGGGCCAAACGAACACAGCCCGACAACCCTCCGCCGTTCTTCGTGGTGGTGCGGATTCGGCGGGCGACGACGGAACGTGCCACAACGGAAGTTTGATGGTTCCGTAGTGAAGAACGAGTCCCGGGAGGAGCAACGGCGCAGACGGGAAGGAAAACGGGCCACCGGAGCGACTCCGGCGGCCCGCGGAAGCCGGCGGCGCCCGGCGCGCCGCCGGAAGAGCCTGCCGCGGCACCGGCCGCGGCAGCGGCGCCTGCGGACCCGCGGCCGCGCTGGTCCAGCGCGCGCGGGAGGCGGCTAAAGCCGCGTCCGGACACCAGTTGACACCCCGCGGGTGTCGCGGGGGTGTCACGCGGAGGGCGGCGGCTCCCCCCCACATCAACCGGGACGCGGCTTCAGCCGCGTCCGGTTGTCAGGCCGACACCCCGCGGGTGCCGCGGGGGTGTCACGCGGGGCAGCGGCTCGCCCCGCGTCGGCCGCTCGGCCACTTGGTCGAGCCGAGCCGGACCGGTCCTGGCCGGGCCGGGCCGGGCCAACCGGGTCGGACCCGGGTCAGGTCGACCCGGTTCGGGCCTACCCAGGGGGGGTCGGGCCGGGTCGGCCCGGACCCGGACCCCCCGTTTCGGACCGTTTTTGGTCAAACCCCCGTAACTTCAGCTACGAGCCTCCGTTTGAAGAGCCGTCAGCGGAAACGCGATACTTGGATCGAGACGGTCGTTTCGGTATATTAAACTCAAGGTTTCGGAGAACTTTGGGTTCGGCCGGGTTGGTTCGTACACGAAGCCAACCGGGCCCTCAAAACGGAAACGCTCATATGTTGAGCTCCGGACGTCCGATTGACGTGTTGTCGACTTTGATGGTTTCCTATAAGTGAGACGGATCTTTTGTCTTACTCCGCTCGAGGTTTGGATGCCATCGGAGTGCGGTAGGGTTGGTTCGCTCACGAAACCAACCGGGCCCCTGGAACGAAAAAAATCCAATAACTAACAGACCGGGCGTCCGATTGACGCGCCGTCTGTTTAATTGTTTTCCTCTTGATGAGACGGAACTTTTGGCTTTCTCCGCCCGAGTTTTGGATGCATTTGGTTTTGGGCCGGGTTGGATCATACCGAAATCCAACAGGGCCCCTGGAGCGGAAAAGCTGATATCTTTCAGACAGGACGTCCGTTTGACGAACCGTCAGCGGCGTTGGTGATCTCGTTGAGATACGGTCCATTTGAGTATACCCTATGAGAGTTCGGGGTACAGTTGAAATATGTCCGGGTTTGGTTCGCTCACGAAACCAACCGGGCCACTGGGACGAAAAGGCCAATAACTCACAGACCGGGCATCCGATTGACGCGCCGTCTATTGCGTTGAGACCCCTATGACGAGGCGGTCCATTGAGATACTTGGAGTATCGACTTGTAGCTCGTGGGGCGGACCCTATCGGAGATGAGCGTGCGGAGTACGAAGACTGTGTAGCAGACTGAGACCTGAGGACTGCTTGACCGACTCGACTTGGAGTGAGTCGACTAGCCCAGTGGACGGAGCGCCCGGTATTTGGCGACAGACCCATGGCGAACGGAGAACCCGGTAGTTGGCCGCAGACCCGCGATACTCGTCAGGAGGAGTATCTCTGTAGGCTATTTGGGTGAGCGCCCGGTAGTTGGCAGCTGACCCTCGGCGGACGGAGCGCCCGGTAGTTGGTAGCAAACCCGCAGTACTCGACAGGAGGAGTACCTCAGTAGTCTTAGGTTAGTGAGTTGTTCCTTGGAGTCGTGACAGGACCACTGTACACTCTAGAGACGGGGCTCTTTAGCAGTTACGGTTTCGATAATGAAAATCCTGGTTTGAGCTGAATCATTGACCTTTGTGTTTACCTCATGAATGAGATGGGTCACTTGATAAATTAGGTATATGTATGGGCATATACCTGGGTAGTGGTTATCTGTTGATTTCAGAATCCTTGTGTTTCCTCATGATTGTGATGGGTTACTTGATAACTTAGGTATATGTATGGGCATACACCTAAGTAGAGGTTATCTGTTGAGACCTTCCTTGTGGTTATATTTGTTGGTTTTAGTGAGACCTTGAGGGTCTCGGGGTCCCTACTGAGCATCGTTATACTCACCCCTGCACGGGCTATGCCCGCACTTCGTTGTGTTGGATGCAGACGACGGACAGCACTGGTCGAGGATGAGGTTTGTTGAGCGAGTCGGTACCCGGAGGTCGACGTGACGACGAGACGGTACCCGGAGGTGGACGTGACGACGAGACGGTACCCGAAGGTGGACGTTACGATGAGAGACGGTACCCGGAGCTGAGGTGGCCATCTGTACCTACCCTTCAGGTAGGGACTCCGGAGGACGATCCAGGAGCAGCTAGACACCTTCCTGCCATTTTTTTTCTTTTCTTGTACTTTACAGTTGGGATTGTATTTCTGGCCCCCTTTACTTTCAGCACAGTTGTTTCAGTTTTACTTAGTGCTTTACTTCCGCTTGTACTCTGTGGTGTTTGTTTACTATTATAAATTCAATGCCTTCCCAGTTATCGGGATTTATGCCTTTGGTGCTAGTCGCTAGCCCCTGGCCTATGGAATGCGGGCTTGGGGTAGTCACGGCACGGGCCCCGAGGACGGGTCGTGACAAATTGGTATCAGAGGTGGTCGGTTCTACCGCAGACTCTGATATTTCTTCTATGTGAATCAATAGTGTTAAGAGTACCGAGTGTGGTTTTCAGTTCAGGGAGTCCAGTGTTGGTGCGGGCGGCCGACGTATCCATACACCAGGACCCTGATGACTGAATTCTGACTTTGTGCACGAAGACACTGATTGCGTGTGTGTTTCCAAAAGTTTTTCAATGTCAGCTCAAACCAGGTCAGCTCACCAGGTATAATCGTTTGACCGTGTCACGATGTTTCTTTCTGGATGCTTTTTCACGGACGACCAGCTAGAGCCCAGAGGGATGTGCGTACTGACAGCCTACCGAGCGATGAGGCTTCGGTACAGGGACCTCTTGCAGTCGAGGCACCAGCGGAGGCACCAGCGGTACTACCATACATTGGGCCACCGATGCCACCAGCCCCAACAGCAGAGAGTGCACGTCACTTGAGCGCGCTGCACGAGTTCCAGCGCCAGAGGCCACCCAGGTTCCGGGAAGAGACGGACCCGCAGGTGGCTGAGGATTGGCTAGAGGCTTTGGTGGGAGTATTCAGGCTAGTGGGGATGCCATCAGACTTCATGGTGACCTTTCTGCCAGCCTCCTTCAGGAAGCAGCAGGCAGGTGGTGGAGCCACTTGTTCCAGTTTTGTGATGGGATGGCCTTCTCGTGGGAAGACTTTGAGACCTTCTTCAGGATGGAGTTTGTGCTAGTAGCTCTACACCCCGAGCGTGTTCAGGAGCTGCTGCCTTTGCCGTATGTTTTTCGATCAGTAGCCGAGTCATCTGTGGGCAGTAGACAGATGATGCAGAGGTCCAGGAGGACCAGACCAGCAGTCAGGCGATCTCGGGTTTTAGGACCAGTGGTTCGGGGCACTCGGGGTGGGGTCAGAGCCAGGTGTGCCAGAAGCAGACTGTGTTACTCGTGCGGCGGGAAGGGTCACCTGGAACGTGGCTGTCTGACTCCTCGTACAGTTGATCTGCAGGCTTTGGAGGAGCCACCGAGGTAGAGGCAGCGACGATTGCTTGAGCAACAGCCGAGCAGTGGACATGGCAGTAGATCCCCTGGAGCAGGTGGACAGGAGAGGAGCTAGTGGATACGTCTCTTGTACTTCTAGTTCCGTGTTTATGTTGTTTTCTTTTTTGTGTCTTTGTACCTGAGCTGCAATAAAAATAAAGACACTTATATTTGTGATGTTTTCTTTCCTGTCCTTTTGTTTGGTTGATACTGAGTGGTCCTGGTTAAGACTGTTGACTTGACCCTCACTTTCGAGATTCCTACTGGAGGAGACCCTGTGACCTCACACTGATGCCGACAGTGTGACTCTACCTTTGGAGGCGAGAGTGACAGTTGGATCTCTCAGTAGTTACGTCGAGGCCTTACGACGTCATCCATGGCATGAATGAATCCTTCATGTCAGGATTGACTGTATTAGGCAATGGGCGTGGTTCATCCAGGGGGGATGAGACCGGGTTTCTCTTATCGGCAAAGGAGAAAATTTTTTAGCAGCTTTTCCAGATCATATGCAAAGGGGTGCAGATCATCCAGGAGTGGATGAAGACTGCACAGTGCAGTAAGAAACAGGGAACCGGTTCCAGTCTTAGAGACTCGGGCGTGTTAAATGTTTCAAGGAGAGGAATCTTTAAATAGAGATGAGTCTGCAAAGCGGCATACGTGGAGGCAGAGCTAGGAGATCAGCATGAGGTGGTGTACATCTTGGCATGGTACAACCACCCGCCTTAGTTTTCCCGCCAAGCTGAGGGAGCTGGAGGGCGGAGGAAGAGTGCGGCTACATGCGGTCAAGGAGTGTGACCCAATGGCTCTAAAAATGATTCAAGGGACAGTCTGTGTCCACTACTAGCTGCTGTAGTAACAGACGTCGATATGAATCATTCTTCGCTTTCACAAATCTTGTCCCAGACCTAGAGTTTCCGGTAAGCCATGGACTTTCCCTCACGTCTGGAGATACCTTGGGAGGAGACTCGATGATCACACTTACGTCGACGGTGTGGTCAGACCCTCAAGGTGAGAGTTTCGGTTGGAATCTCTTGATGGCAGCGTCGAGGCCTTACGACGTTGGTTTGAGTATGGACTGGGCAATCACAGTTCATACACAAATTGACGGTATTAGGCAAAAAAGGTTGTGGTTAAACTACGACGTCGGGATGGGTTTTTCCTTGGTTGGCGAAAAGGAAACCCCAGGCAGCATAGAAGGGTGTGACCGATCACTCTTGAGTCGGTCAACCTTACCCTCATGGCAGCGGTCGTTTTGAGTTTCAGTTCAAGGTGGAATTGGAGACCTCAGGAGTTCGAGGATGACAATCACGTCCTTATACGGGTCTCACCTCGATGAGGGTTACAGAGATGTGGCCGAGGAGGCGAGTTATCTCCGAGGTTCAACGGACCTTTCTAGGTCCTCAGCTGGGTAAGCAGGATGTTTTACCGCTTGGCCCATCCACCTCAGTTGAACTAGGTGCACGACGTTTCCACGTATCTCAGCGGAGGAGGTACGTGCACGACCCGACACAAATTTTTGACCATGGGGAGCTGGTCTTTGGTGATGGGGAGACTTTTGCGGAGGTCCCAGTGGGGATTTAGGGTCGACAGGAGTGGTCCTACATGGGAGATCGATTCCTCTAGTGCACTTTAGATGGCAGCTCAGGGACCTCTAGGAGAGCACTTGGGAGCGGAAGGCTCGGATGCGTGCTCAGTACCGCCTTTGTATCCCTAAGTTTGTGTTGGAGCTTTACGGGGACGTAAAGACCTATGGTGGGAGTAATGTAAAGACCCTAAAATTTCAAGGAATTTTTTTTTGGAATTTTACAAGAGCGCAGCTTCTGACGGCACCTGATTCCGAGGCCCGGTGTGCCCGGAATCATTTTCCGAAGTTTGGATCGGGTACGTTCAGTGAACGGACGAGCGAGTTTTTCTAAATTTTGAACCAGTGCCGGGAATCGAATTCTGAGGGCAGCGATGAAATCGCAGCGCCGATATTTTCTTAGAAACGCCTCTTCCGGAGTTGCGTTTGCTCAGGTGTGGTTTTTAATTTTTGGGTTTTAAGTTATGAAATAAAATAAAAATTGTGCGACAATTTTATTTTCACTTCACTTGAACCCGCTTGGAAGCCACTTAAAGCCACTTCAACTGAGTTGATGCAGATAGAGTGCTATCCGAAAATATCCTACCCTCTTGGTAGGATATTTGTGGGGTGGGGCCCGCACGAGCCCCACTGTTTCTTTTCCTCTAAGTAACGCACCCGTACCCCCCCTAATAATTGAAAGTCAACTGGGGCGTTTCTTAATCTAATAAATGCTCCTTTTAATGGGTCGTTACTTAGCATTGTTTTTTTCTTTGTTGGCATGTAATAAAATAAGGCCAGCACATCCTTCTTTTTAAATGTTCTGTTAAACCTCTGGAGGAAAGCGTTCTTCTTCAGCGAAGAACGCGAAGAACGCGAAGAACGCGAAGAACGCCGGCCTTCGACGAAAGGCGATGAAGAACGCCGAACCTTCAGAGATCGACGACGCGAATCCTTGTACCGCGACACCAATGGATCTCCCTTCGCGGCGCTTCTTCCGCGACGATCCAACCCCGCGACAGCCTTCGATCGACAACGATAGGTAAGGGGTTGTTGTGAATATTTTATATTCCCACAAAAGTTTCTTTAAAAAAATTAAAGGACCAGTTTCATTGAACAATTTTATTTTGTTAAAATTTTTGTTTCTTGTGTTGAATGTCTTTCTCCCGTTGTTTTTATCTAACGCGGAAGGTGTGGGCCAAACGAACACGGCCCGATAACCCTCCGCCGTTCTTCGTGGTGGTGCGGATTCGGCGGGCGACGATGGAACGTGCCGCAACGGAAGTTTTATGGTTCCGCAGTGAAGAACGAGTCCCGGGAGGAGCAACGACGCAGACGGGAAGGAAAACGGGCCATCGGAGCAACTCCGGCGGCCCGCGGAAGCCGGCGCCGGCGGCGCCCGGCGCGCCGCCGGAAGAGCCCGCCGTGGCACCGGCTGCGGCGGCGGTGCCCGCGGACTCGCGGCCGCGAGGGACGCGGCTGAAGCCACGTCCGGACACCAGTTGACACCCCGCGGGTGTCGCGGGGGTGTCACGCGGGGGGCGGCGGCTCCCCCCCGCGTCAACCGGGACGCGGCTTCAGCCACGTCCGGTTGTCAGGCCGACACCCCACGGGTGCCGCGGGGGTGTCACGTGGGGCGGAGGCTCACCCCGCGTCAGCCGCTCGGCCACTCAGCCGAGTCGAGCCGGACTGGCCCCGGCCGCGCCGGACCGGTCCTGGCCGGGCCGGGCCGGCCTGGACCCGGACCCCCCGTTTCGGACCGTTTTTGGTCAAACGCCTGTAACTTGAGATAAAGGCATCTGTTTGACAAGCCTTCAGCGGCAACGCGATCCTTGGATCGAGACGGTCGTTTCGGTATATTACACTCAAGGTTTCGGAGAACTTTGGGTTCGGCCGGGTTGGTTCGTACACGAAGCCAACCGGGCCCTAGGAGCGGAAACGCTCATATCTTGAGCTCCGGACGTCCGATTGACGTGCTTTCGACTTTGATGGTTTCCTCTAAGTGAGACGGATCTTTTGGCTTACTCCACTCGAGGTTTGGATGCTGTCGGAGTGCGGTCGGGTTGGTTCGCTCACGAAACCAACCGGGCCCCTGGAACGAAAAAAAGCCAATAACTAACAGACCGGGCGTCTGATTGACGCGCCGTCTGTTTCGTTGTTTTCCTCTTGATGAGACGGAACTTTTGGATTTCTCCGCCCGAGTTTTGGATGCAGTTGGTTTTGGGCTGGGTTGGATCGTACCGAAATCCAACCGGGCCCCTGGAGCGGAAAAGCTGACATCTTTCAGACATGACGTCTGTTTGACGAACCGTCAGCGGCGTTGGTGATCTCGTTGATATACGGTCCCTTTGAGTATACCCTATGAGAGTTCGGGGTACAGTTGAAATATGGTCGGGTTTGGTTCGCTCACAAAACCAACCGGGCCCCTGGGACGAAAAGGCTAATAACTCACAGACCGGGCGTCTGGTTGACGCGCCGTCTGTTGCGTTGAGACCCATATGACGAGGCAGTCCTTTGAGATACTTGGAGTATCTACTTTTAGCTCGTGGAGAGGACCCTCCCGGAGATGAGCGTGTGGAGTACGGAGACCGTGTAGCCGACTGAGATTTGACGACTGCTTGACCGATTCGACTTGGAGTGAGTCGACTAGCCCAGTGGACGGAGCGCCCGGTATTTGGTGACAGACCCACGGCGGACGGAGCGCCCGGTAGTTGGCCACAGACCCACGGTACTCGTCAGGAGGAGTATCTCTGTAGGCTATTTGGGTGAGCGCCCGGTAGTTGGCAGCTGACCCACGGCGGACGGAGCGCCCGGTAGTTGGCAGCAAACCCGCAGTACTCGACAAGAGGAGTACCTCAGCAGTCTTAGGTTAGTGAGCAGTTCCTCGGAGTCGTGACAGGGCCACTGTACACTCTAGAGACGGGGCTCTTCAGCAGTTACGGTTTCGATAATGAAAATCCTGGTTTGAGCTGAATCTTTGACCTTTGTGTTTACCTCATGAATGAGATGGGTCACTTGATAACTTAGGTATATGTATGGGCATATACCTGGGTAGTGGTTATCCGTTGATTTCAGAATCCTTGTGTTTCCTCATGATTGAGATGGGTTACTTGATAACTTAGGTATATGTATGGGCATATACCTAAGTAGAGGTTATCTGTTGAGATCTTCCTTATGGTTATCTTTGTTGGTGCGGATTCGGCGGGCGACGACGGAACGTGCCGCAAAATTTCTTAAGAGGGATTGTACTGCTCACCCCATTATCACGTTCAATTGAAATAATAATGTCTTGGAGTTTCATTGACCACAAAATTCCTTTTTAATTGTTTTTTATTTTGATTATAAATGAATTTATTCAATAATTAATGTATTAAACACTTTTTTGTACTTTAATGGGACAATAAAAGTGTATTTTAATATCTAAAAGCGGAACTATTTTTTTTAGCATTAAAGAATGAATAAAAATATTAAAGAAATATTATTCTTCATTTTTACTTGATATTTTAATTAATAAATATTGTTGAATGATTTCTAGATTATGTTCTTTGGCTGAAAAGTTAATCAATGTAGAACTATATTCTTCTCTATGATGGAAATTTAGTGTTTTCTTATTTGTTATAAATTTTTTTGTCTACTAGATGAAATTGAATTTGAATCAGTTTTCATTTCTTATGTTTGTTATAATTTGTTTTTCTCTACTAGATGAATTTAAATTTGAATTGATTTTTTTCTTGATTTTATGAATTATATAGTCTGTTTTTTGAATATTAATTTACATAGAAATCAGAACACTGGTTAAAACTCTACAAAATTATTTGGAATATTTTAAAAATATTTTGAAATGTTTTAGAATTATTGTTTCTTACTGTAATCACTAATTAGAATACTTATTTCCAAATTCATTTTTATAATCCTTATAATCTACTAAAAAATAATTTTACAACTATAAATTTTAATGTAAAATTGTTTTTAAAATGTAAAATATGTTATTTTTAACTTCATTAACACCCTTGAACATTTTATTTAGTGTTTTTTTAAGTCATTTGTAACATAAATTGTTAAGATGTTCTACCATATTAGAGTTCATAACACAAGGATAATGTTTGGTTTTACATAGGAGTGTGGTTCTATATTTCATGATAAACATTATTTCATTGATTTTACCTCATAAATGGACTATTTTGTTAAAATTAAAATTTTCATTAATCATTTTTTATTTTAAGTGGTTGTATAGTATTCTTAAAACTGGTTACTATTTTTCCACTTATATTGATTAATCACTTCTATTTGACAATGTATACAAAAAGGTAAAAAAATTCTATTTCCTCTTGAAATCACATGTGTTGGTAAATTTTTGGGTAATGATATATAATTTTAATTGGATTTTTAAATTTTAATCATATTTAAACTAATAATATTTTCATTAATTATGGATAGAGATACACTTCTAATCCTAGGTTATTCATTTTTATCATTAAGTTATAGCCATTTGATGGGTTAATTATTCTTTAATATAATTATTAACTCACTCATCCATTAATATATGTCTAATTATTCTCTATTATAAAATAATTGAGCATGTTCAATGACTAGAAAAAATAAATTTGAAGCCAATATTGAATGAAAAATTAGTTTTGATTAAATTATTTAAAATATTTGAAAGTCAATCATCTTTTTAAAAATCAAGCCCATTTTCTCAAAAAAAATTAATAAATAAAAATCGTTCATTTTTAATGGATAGAGTTCATGAAGGGAAACATTTTAAAAAATCATGTCTTTATTGGTATAGAAATTCCTTCATTTTTTATTTTAAGTTACTTCTGTTGAATTTTATAAATTTATTTCTTGAGAAAACTCAATGAGTTCAGTGTGGGTAAATTTGATATGGAATTAATATGATACATTTTTTCCTTTAATATATTTGGAAAATAGTGTTTATTTCATTCCAAAATGTCATTTTAATGGTGAATTATTGATTCTTTATCAACAAGAGTTAAAAATATACTTCTTTAAATTTATGAATGAAAATGAGTATCCTTAATGCTAAATTATTAAAATTATATTTTGCTTAACTATTATTAATTTAAATATAACATATTTTTCAATACGCAAAAAAACATTCTCTTTTTATGTAATATTTCAAAATTCCATTTATTTATATTTGACATCATTTATTAGAAGTCATTATAAAATATCTCTTTAAAATTTTGATTTTATCATTGTAATTATATCTAATTTTATATTTTGAACTATTAAATCATAAAAATGTTTCAATTGTAGTTGCTATAGACCCACAAGGACATCCTTATATAGTTATAAAATAACCCACCCCTAAGGTTGGTAAATATGAATCTTTTATGGTAGGTGGGAAACTCATAAGGTGCATCAACTAATATCTTGTAAGGGTAGAAGTAGTAGAAACCATTCTTGTAAGGTTGGAATATCATCATAAGGTTTCTACTTGAGAATATCATAGGTTTGGAAGCCATTACCATAGGGTTTCATGTATTTTGTATGGTTATACACATAAGAGATTCCAATATAGGGTTCCATGATGGATTAATTTTCTACATGAAACCTCATTTATTGGATTGAATTATATCAAAGTGGAATTCCAGGATTAAATTAAAATTTGAAGTGGATATTAAAAAGAATATCTAAAATATTGTAGTGGAATCTAGGAATAATGAATGAAATACACATAGAGCTATTGAAATTCTATGGGGGCCTCGACTTGAGTAATAATAAGGAAGATTCTCTACAGTGACCAAATACATGTAGAGAGAAGAGATTAAGGACTATAGATGTTGTTAGTAAGTCTCAACTCTAGGATATCTTTAATTTATGTGTAGAGATATATTTTAAGAGGTTATAGGGACATGTTAAGTAAATAGGGATTTATAATATATAAATGAAAGGGAATCTGTGGTTAAGAAAGTGTTTTGAAGGGGTCTTTGGCTTAATAGGGGATCATACTCATTAGATAAGAAATATATTCATCTTCTCATCTTAATTGGTTGTACATTTTTGGATATGTATTATATGTGTATTTATATTTCTATTTCAATGAACATTTACAGCTAAACTAGTTTTTTATTCTGTCTTGTTTTGAATTTATATATATTTTATAGATCAAGTTAATATGTCTATAGTGGACTATCATTCTTCTTGGGTCCTTTAACTTCACACTTGTCTACTTTCACTAATGAAATATTCATAATTAGTTTTTTTAATATTTTATTAGAATAATAAAATTAATTTATTCTTCATTATTATTTAACAATTATAGTGGGATTTCTCTAAGATTTCAATGATGTGTTCTTTTCTTGTAGGTTATTCATTTTATTATTCTTCTTGAGTTTCATTTCTTACTAATCCATGTTTCAATGTGTGAATAATAGTTAATATTTAGCCTTTTGAGCATCAACTGAAGTAATTAATTTTAAAATGGAAGATGTTTGTTTTCACCATTATTGATCATCCATTTACTTGGTGTTTTATATAAATATTACCCCTTTGGAGGGTACACTAGGAATGATTATTTTCCAAATGTTAGATAAGTGTTTTAACTAACTTACTGCATTGATTGTTAGCACTATTAGGATTAATCTTGTTGTAATAGTTGAGTTATTTTATTAATTAAATTTATTCTAGTTTCCCATAAATCAATAATTGTTTACTATTTTCTATTGTTGTTTATTTTTTCCATTTTTCACTTCATCATTGATTTCACATCCCATTTTTCTTTATTCCATCATCATATTTATTTCCTCATTTATTCCATATTTCTTTGATTTTTGTTTATTTTTTTCCTTTCATTTTGGGACACACGGAATTTTATTCCACCTGGTTGGATACTTCTGAAAAATATCTAGATGTATGTTTTTTTCATATATTATATATTTTAATTTTTCAATGGCATACTATCATTATCCCCCACTAATTTAGTATTTTAACATTCCTAGATAACCAAAATTTGAAAAAAAAAATTAGATACTCCCAATACACATACATCATGATAATAATCAAGGTGTGACACCCCTTTCCATGACATGGATTCCCCAAACATGAAATATGTTTCCATTCACTCATGAACCAAACATGGCATGAACAATACCAATCATTGAATAATTTTGCCTATATAGAAAATACAAACCATGAAGAGAAAATTCACATACATAAAACTAAACCCATATTTTAAGAAAAACTCCGTGTTTTTTCAAATAATACCTCAATAATTTATGAATTACAATGACTAAATAGTTTTTTAATAATTTTAAATTAACACAAACCATAAATAAATTTTAGGGTATTATAAACATTCCACCATATGAAGGCTTGTCCTTAAGTGGTATTCTCGAATGTTGTTGGCCTCATCAAGGAGAAAATCTAATAATCGTGACTAAATATCTAACTTCTTCAAACAAATTTCCTCCTAGATACACTCATTATACCCCAACACTCATACTAAAGGAAAAATATTTCCACTTCCATTCTCTCACTATGATCAATAATATGAACTGAATTCTAATCAAATGATGTATTTTCCTAGAGTTAAAAAAATGGAAGTATTAATTAAAAAATATGAACTAGGATAATACTATAAAAGATGTGATACATGAAATAAGTCAAATGTAGAATCAAAATATGTGGGAAGATCCAACCATTTTTCTACAATACTGATTCATTCAACAATCTCAAACATCCCTACATACATGGGTTACAATTTATCATGCCAAAGAATATGATGGTTTCCTAATCAAGATGATAGTCATAAAAATACCTAATCACCACCTCAAACTTCAGAGGATGGTTCCATCATTTGGAATACATACTTTGTCTACTCTAAGTGGTCCCCAACCACTTCATAATCAATAGTATTTGATCTGATGTCTGATATGTGAAACTGAATCCAATAATGATCCGATCTATATCATCCAGCAAATAAAATACTGATCTTCATGGCCTTTCATATGAAACATCAAAAGGTTCCATCTCAATCAATGTCAAATAATTATTTTTGTAGGATAATTGTGCTTTACCAAAAGGGTTATCCTATCTAAAATCACGGTAAAGGAGGGTATTAAAGTATGAAGAGGAAGTGAATTAAAGTCAAATGTGGATTTATAATTTTTATCCCACTCGATAGTTTAAGTTATTTGAATGGTATAAACAATTAAAAATTAAATAAAAATAAAGTAAAAAATACTATTTTTAGTGGAAAATAAAATAATTATATGTTTAATATTTAAACAATAAAGGAACTAAAATAAAAAATTAAATAAACAATGTAATAAAATGAAACATATAGAATAGTATATAAATAAAATAATAATAATTAATGGCTATTATAACCAGTAATTTAATTCATAGAAACCCTTAACATTAATCCAAATGTCATAGGATGGTTGGTATCCAAAACCAAGTTTCACAAGATTCATACCAGGAAGTTCATCGATCTCATTGATTGAGAATAAAAAAATTAAACTTAGATATTATTTGATAAATAGCCAGAAACATGTTTCTATATACCTAGGATCCTATTTAATTGTAATGAATGACAGTAAGTCTAACACCTTGGAATATTTTAAATAATTTTTTTTGAAGATATAGTTTCCTTTCCCCAAAAACTATTTGATCACATAGGATTAGAACAATTAAATAAAAAATAACTAAGATATTTTATAATAAATACTCACACATTAAATCACCAAATACGAATACTAAAAATTACAATAATTATAAGAAATTAAATCATTTGAATGATTTAAATCATTATTATTTCACTCATTATAATATTTTTTAATGCTTACGTGTATTATTCCTCAAATAGTTGATGTTGTCATAATCCAATCCAATCGAAATGTCTAAGATCATTAGGTTTAGTTATAATAGCATTAGAATCAACTAAATACATTTTATTAAAGTTTTAAATGTAACATAAAAAATATATGGGATGTAAGCATTCATTTAGTTCATTAGAAATTAGGGAATCAATAGATTAAAATTATAAAAAAGTAAATCCTACAAAATTATAAATTTATCATAAATTAAATATGATATGTACTATGATTTTTGAAACAAGGATACTAAATATTTCATTTTTCTTTATAATATCCTCTTTTATGACAATAACATTTTATACATGAGTACATAATAATTGGGTAATTTGGATAAAATTAAAATAAAATAAAAATCTGTATTGCATATGATAATACACCCCCTCAGTATAATATTTTGAATATTTAAGTCTCCCCCTTTAAGAATATTGAAACTCAAAAACACTTTAGTAAAAAAATTATCCCCCAAAAAAGAAGGAAGACATTCCATAAATAAGAATTTACAAAGGTCTCCCCCATTTTGGTTTTCAAAAATAAAACTATATAATAGAAAAATATGAAAATATAATTAATAAACATTTAATATAATTGTAAATAATTTATATATTATGATATAACAAATAAAATCAAAATTGAATGAATTTGGGTTTAAAACTCCTTGTTAGTTTTATCAACTTACTCTCCTAAAAAATATAAAATGAGTATTAGAGAAGTTGCCTCCCCAAATAAAACCTATAAACTAATTTATCCATCTCCCCCATATTAAATCCTCAAAATCATGGACATTATATTATTTTTTAAATATGAAAAATAAAAAAGAAATATATAAATATTAAAATTAGGAGTTGGGTAAAATATGTAAAGTCCCCTTCAAATGTTATATTCGGGTATAAATGTATGACCCTCTTATATTGGTTATTGAAATGAAAGTTGTATTGAAACACATATGCATAACTTCCATAGATACTCTTTATAAAATAAATATCCCCCTTAATTTTGTATATATTTATTTACTCTTCCCATCATGTATTTTATAATGAAACAAATCATTGAACTACTATCTTTTGTCTTCAAGGATATTCATTTAAAAATATAATATTTACAAATTATATTACAAAAAATAATATCACTCCACATTTTCCAAGTAGTAGGTTAGATAATAGAGATAAAATGTCAACGATACAAATAATAACTCTCATTCATAAGGGTTAATATGTAAAAAATCATATATAAGTTATTAATATTGTATAAGACTATGTAAAAATAAGAGTAATAATATCAAATGTAACATTAAATTGTGTATAGGTATAAGTAATCTAAAAAAATTAATGGGGTATTCTTAGAAGCATAAATATATTACTAAGTAGATAGTAACTTCCAAAAGATAATTATCAATATAATTAATGATCCAGGTAACTTCTATAATATAAAAATATAAATGATTTTGAAAGTGAATATCGTAATTTCCATTCAATCACCATAAAAATATAATGTAACTGTATGGAAATTTAGAACAATACAAAATAAATAATTTCATCCCCTTTTTATTGTCATATGAATAAAAAAATTAATACTAAAATATGAACATATAATATAGATCATAACAAACTTATATATAACAGAATTAATTACATCATTTTTTAAGTTATAATAAAAATATTATCAATGTAATATTAATTTATGATAAAATCTCAAATAATATCTCATTTTTATGTGGTCTTAGAGTAAGTAGTGTCTAAAAATATTTTTACTTCACTTGTTAATATTCTAATATGTTTCTAGATAAATAGAGAGTTTTTTATTGTCACTAATAATAATATTTTGAGTAAAATTCATACCATAATCACAAAGTTTGTGCGGAATTCACAAAAAATGGTCATAAAAACAACCAATTTCCACTTATTCGGTATTAGAAATGGAATGTGGACCAGAGTTTTTGTTCTTGTTGGAACAATAAATTAATCATTCACAAAAAAAGTGAAAAGTTTTATAATTATTCTTTTGATCCACTCTATAATCAAGGAACACTATATCCATATAACTCTTAAGTGTAAACATGGGCCTAAAATTGTTGAAAAATTGACATTATAATGTTCCTTTGTGATTAAATAAGATCTATTATAATATCTTAAGATGGTACTCTTTCAGATTGGCTTGGAATCTTGTATACAATCACATAGATTTCTGGATTTTTAGTTGACTTGCTAGAAATTAAAGTAAATAAATGAACATCCCTCTAAAAAAATTGATTTATATTTTTCCCATATTCAAAAATTTCATGTTTACAATACATATATACTGGAGTAGTGATACTTGAGGAATAATCAAGTCCATGATTTTTAATATTTTTAAGTGACAATATAATATAATTATTCTGATATAAGATTTCTCATTTCAATCTCTATTTAATTGGAATCAAATAAATTAATTAATTCCACCCATCATACTCATGTAAAATTCATGATACATAATCTTTGAAAATTTATATACTATTTTTTCTTGGGTTGAATAAAAATTAATGTCATCAATATAGATCTATACTATATTGGTGTCTTGAAAAAAACAAATTTGATAAAAATATTTGGACATTTAATTCCATTAAAAAATTTATTTTGAAGTAAGAATATAGAAAATATTTCATAAGAAGATCAAGATGATTTATATTTCTATAATGTTCTTTTGAAATTTTGAAAACATGTTTTGGAAAATTGATATCCATGAATCTAGATGGTTGTTTACCATAAAAATCCCATTGAGTTTAACCATTAAGTAAGGCACTCTATAAATACATTTCATATAGTGTAAATTTTATATGATTTGTGATGGTGAATATAATTTTGAAGGATTTATGTATAGCTACTTAATAAAACATTTCTCTATAATATTTTCCCTATTCTAATTTATAACCCTTAGAAACTAGTCTCCCAATTCTAAAAAATCATTATATTCTCATCACACTTATCTTGGAAGGAACATTTGACTCCTATAACTAGATGATCATTTTGTTGTTAAACCAAAGTCTAATACATATTCTGTTCAAATTGATTAAGCTCTTATTGTATATAAATTTTCTAACACTCATCACCGAGTGTGTCATCTTTCAATTTAGGTTAAGATTTACAAAAGAGTAAAATATTCTCACATTTCTTTCTTAGGTATGTTTTATTTATGATTGGTTGATCTTCTTCACTAATGATGTTATCAAGGGGATTATCCTATAATATTATCTAGTTTCTAATAAAATAAAGCAACACTATTCCTTATATACTAGATTATTAACTTCCATTACTGTAGATTTTATTAAGATAACTTTATATATTTATAGTTCAACATTCTAATTAAAGTATATGGGGGGTTAAAAAAATTAGGATTATTTTCATCATAAAAATGTTTGACTTTGTAAAATTATTAGCCTCATAATTCATTACATTTAAATTATATATATCGGCATGTTTCCATTTGATTAAAACATAGATATAATTTAATTTGGTGGAGTTACCAAGAAAAATAACTTCATTAAATTTTGAATAAAATTAATGTAAATTGAATATAGTATTCATGATGAACCTCATACATCTGATAAACTATATCTAATTCTATTTTTTATTCCTTACATTCCATAATTAAATATATTTTTTTTTAAAAAATGGGAAAATTCAAGATTTATATTATATAGACATGACTCAATAAGGCCCAATTTGATAGATGTTATCTAAGAGAATCCCCCCAAACCACCTCTAAAAGGTCAAGGGTTAGGGTCTATAATGGATTAGCCATATCACATGCTTGGGATTCCTTAACATAAAGTAACTATACACTTTCACCTATCTCCATACACCAGTATAATAAAGAAATGTAAATAATTAATATTATAAATATATTCATAACATCTAACATTGTATCAATGCACAAAAAAAGAGTAGAAAAAACCAATGTGAAAAATATAATCCCACTAATATAGTAATGGAGTCTAACATGAAAACAAAAATGGAACTTCTACCAAAATAAAACATTATAATCTATATGTGGTCTATCTAGACCATCTATTCTCTAACTTCCAGGTCCAACTAAAACATTTTCAAATTTATTTTTGTCTACATAAGAACAAACAAGTTTATACAGATCCCATGTAGGTATGAGTGTAAACAAAATTAACATGACCCAAAAAAATAACTAATCACAAAGATTCAATTGGGGAGTTATCTTTAAATCAAAAAATAATAGAAGATAAATAGAATATCCATGGTATAATTAAGGAAAACACCAAGTCACAAGGTGATGTTTATCCTCATTGGCCTCCTAAGGATTCTACTCGAGGATCTAAGGTAACACTCTTCCAAGGGAACTCACTCATTGGGTCCCACTAACACTTAGTTAACTCATCTATGAGGTCTCACTAATTGGGTATCACCGTGTTAAAACATAAAATGGAACTATTAATATTTCAATAAAAACTATAGGGCCACCGTGAGGGACTTTAGGGGATACTTGGAATAATAGAGAATTACCCATTAGGTAGGGGATTCTATGTTCTAGATTTTGGATATGGGATAACTTCCAAACAATATGGATAAATGAGATATAGGATCACACCATTTGTAATATGAAGGTATACCTAACTATATCTAGAACTCCAATAGAGGGGAACACTCATATAATTCTTAGAGTGAGATTTGACACAATTCCTTCCTTATGATAGATTGTGGAAACATACCCATACAAAAATGGAATCCATTACAAATAAATCATGTGATTAAAACTACCTTGGAAGGATTACACCTGTGAAACCCCATGTCTATACAGGCATACAAAATTCATAATATGATCGAACTTTCAAACTGATAAGCATTTTATTTTAATTACCATGGTCTGGTTGAGTGTAATAAATGGTTATACATCTCTATATACTATTTTTATTTGGATAAGGGGTCCAATGAAATTCAGAAGTAGTTGGATGTTTTGGAGGAAGATAGAGGGTTGTAACATATTCCTCTTGTACCACTGGCTAGATAGTATAGATTTATTGGCTAAGTAATTGAAGGTAAAGAATACATACATGTTGTTTGGGTTCACCATATGGAAATTGTCCCAATGGTAGCTATAGAATAGGGAAACTGTGAGTCGGTGGAGGCTATTGGATAGAAAGTGGACTCATATGAATTTTTAATGTAGCAGTGAACTAGGAATTTCACTAGGTCTACAACTTTTTTCTCCAACATGGGAATTTATTCCCTCCCTCATTTTATACTTTTTCCCAAGAGTGGGGTTCTCCTTCTTCTTCCACCCTGGTAGATTCTTCAATTCAGGGTCTGATTATTCATTCATCTAAAGTTTTGGTGAGATATGTGTAATATTAAGATGCTTTTTATTTACTATTTTCTTATAGTAATTTCATTGTTGTTCCAAATATGTATTTTAGTGATAGTTCCACTAGAGGATGGTGGAATCAAACTGAGGCCAGGGAACATTATTACTTCCTATATAGAGGGTCACTTGAATTTATGACTGCACATTTTCACTTGTTGTTTTTTAATGGTATGGAGATTTGTGAGTTTCTCAAGGGGACGGAACTTCCTTGATTCCTAGAGATAGGTTCAACTGAGTTGATGACATCATATTTTCACCTGTTTTATTGTCAATGGTATGGTACTACATGATTTATTAAGTTTTATCCATAAATTAAATGTTTATTATTATTATTATGGTTCCAAATGATATTTATTTATCCTAAGTGAGTTCTCAGAGCATGTCATGAGCCTTTGTGGAGTATCAGATTCAGTTCTAGGTTATAACAGGAAATCGGTGAGTGTGTTTGTATTTATACCTTGGTTTCAAATTTTGGTTTGTTGTTTATTAGTCATTAAATAAATTTTGAATATTTTTTAATTAATTAACCATGGTTTTTGTGGTATGAGTTAGAATTGAACATGGATTTAGTGTTCTCAATGATCTTGGATATGCTTATGTAGTGGGTGGTAAAGCTAAGATTCAAAGTATGAAAGCTTTAAAATTATTTTATGTTGTCACATTTAATTAACCACATTCCATTCATTTTTATTATATTGGTGTATTTTACTTTTATTCTAGATGTTTTACGACTTGAACTAATCAAATTAGATATTTATGTAAAGTGTTTAACCAAGTCACATTCCATTTTATATTTCAGAGACCCGTGTAAAATGCTTCCCAAAGTGGGGTTCCCATGGTAATAAGTGGAAGTTGGGTTATAAGATAATGGAATGTGAAATTGTTTCTTGAACATTTTTTAAAGAAATGGATATTAAATTTTTTTAAAATTTTGGAAAGAAATTTTCAATGAAAATTGGAAAAACAAATTGTGTAAATTGTAATGTATGAAATTGATTTCTTTATATAAATTTGAAAACATTCATTGCGAAGATTTGGTATTAGAGGAAAAGAAATAGTTTTGTTTTTCGAGGAAATACTAAATGATCCTCTATAAATTTATATATTTTACATTATGTAATTATTTTGGTATGCTTGATGGTTGATCTCGGGTTGAACACGGACCATAGGTGGACACTAGTTATTATTCTTAACTCAAGGGTGAACATAGAAACCTTGGAGAACATGTTACTATGGTTAACCTGGAAATGAACACAGACCCTCAAGGGGCATTCCTTATTATGGTTATTTATGTTTGAACAAGAAACCCATAGGACACATGGATTTGGTGAAGATTATATTACCAATAGATTCTAATTTGGACAAGAGATGTGAATATTAACCCAAGTTAGAAAGATGGTGGGCATTGTAATAACCCAATGTTTTATCAAAGATATTAAATTCATATAACTATGTCCTATATAATAATCATATAATATTAAATATAAAACACAATAAAAACCTTATAAATGAATAATTTTTAAAATAAAATTTATATCTATAAGTTAAGGAATTTATACTGAATAAATAGTAACTTGGCCTTTGGAATAGTAATGTGACCCTTCTGAATAGTAAACTGGCCAATTGAATAGTAACCATACTAATAATAGTATAAATAATATTTATCCATATTATTAGCTTCAATAAGATATAATTATATCATAGTATAATTAAGTAAATATGTTAAGCATTATTAATTAAGTGATTGTGTTTTTGTATGTCATGTATATTTAATTAAAATATTATGATTAATTTAATAGTTTAAAAGAAACATCATCCTCATAAAATGTATTCAAAAATAAGTATTTTGATTAATTATTATTATAAGATAATTTTAAGAGACCTTAATTAAATTTGAAATTGTTAGAAAAACGATTTTAATTTAAAATTTTGTATTTTTCAGGTAAAATATTATTTTAATTAAAATTAAAATTTTCATATTTATAATTTTATTTTCATAAAATGGAGTTCATTTTTGATTTCTAATTATTGAAAAATTGTTGGTGTCAATTTTTGGGATCTTTCTAAAATACTTGAATTTTTTGTGAATAGTAAAATATGATAATTTGGGATAAATGCTAAATAAATGAATTTCTGCATCATGCTTGAGTCATGGATGATGATAATGGACATTGGTTCAAACTCACATGATCACTTTACTCATTTACATAACATGAATCAAGACTATTCATAGTCTTGATAAAAAATATTCAAAATTGGTTAAAATAATGGGACACACCTCCTCTCCTCCAATATAAATACCACCCCTATTTACCTCCACTCCTCACACATCTCAAGCTTGGTTACTACTATAAATTCTGGTCAAATTTCTCTCTAAAACCCTATCACACATCCAAATCCCCGTTCTCTTTAAAAGACAAAATTTTCTCCCCTAAAGAGGTTCTCCAAGAAGATATATTCAAGAGGTAAATTCAACTTTTTGTGTCTTTTATTATCTTTTATGTTTCTTTATTGATTTTTGTTTCCTCGCCTCCTTTAATAAAAGTTTATGATAATTCCATTACCTTACATTTACTATAATGTTTTTATTATAATGGAATAATTCTTCATAATCTCTCATTTCCTCACATTTCATACTAGAAATGAAAACATTATCCATGATGTGTTAATTTCTCACACTGAAGAATGACGGGTGTTCAATTTCTATTAATATATTCAATTATATTCATGAAACCATTTTTATGGTAGAACCATACTATAATAAAATAAATAAGTCTATTTTATGGTTCATTAATCTTTTTTAGACATGATATTAATTTATAAATCAAAATGCGTTCGATGTGATCAAAAACCTCCAATTAACAAAAAACGGTTATCATTGCTGTTTTTTATAATGATTCATCAACATTAAAAATAAAAAAATGAATTTTATATTCATGTAATATTCTGTATGTTCAACAATAACATACAACCTAAATCATAGAAAACCATTCTCATCTTACATGTATATACTTACATGTATATAAGTAAACCAATCATGAAAACCAAGGAAACAAATGCTTTAAAACAATGAAATTCAACCTATTAACCTATCAAAAATTTCACAAATATACTTAATAAGGTTATAATTATTCAATTACATAAATAATAGGTTATTTAAATATTAATTAATGAATTAAATTTGGCTATCCATTGCATTAAGAACAATTTAAGGGTACCTTTGGACTTAAGGTAAGGGATTCTACTCGAACCTCCATTATTCCTTCAGGGTTCTCTATCTTTCTGTTTACCCAAATGATGTTATCTATTCATCTTATGTGCATATTAGAAATTACTTTTAAATGATCCATACTAATTTACCAATATCTATTCATCATTATATTTTAGAGATATACTGGTTTTTAGGTGGTTCCCTCCTCAAAACTTCACAATAAGCAAACCTATTTAAGGGAACATCCCAAATTCATACCCAATATCAAGTGAACTCTTTCATAAATTTTAATCCACTACAATTTTTAAAAAATCAGTATTTTTATTATAATAACCTTCTTTTTTCTCTTCTTATTTTGTATAAAATATTATTCCCTTTTTTGTTTTAAATGATCATTAGTATTTTCCTTAAAAATGCACTGAAATGATTAAATTCAAAAATTTATTAAATACAATTATTACATATAGTAACGTCTATCTTAAAACACTTACCATGATATATTACTATTTTCGATTATGAATTTTTATGTATGTTTTAATTCTATTCTATCATGTACGCATTTATGAAACACCCATTTACTATACTTTATGACATGATTATGATAACCAATTCTTTATTTGGGTTCCCTTATATATATCTATGAATGATTATGTATGATTAATTATGTGTCCAACATATTCATGTACATGTTAATATGGGTGTACCCATATATTGCTCTAATTCATTGGGTAATTTTTAGTCTCCTGAAATGTTATTTGTATTGTTCTTGGTGATTATCATTTACTCATGCTACCATGTGCAATGGCCTCGGTGGTTAACCATGACTTGTGATCCTTTATGTGGAATGAGACTTAAATTATGCTAAATTCCTATTTTTGTTGCTTCTTAATTACTATGAATCCATGTTTACATGATCCCATATTTATATTTCATGATTCCATATGTTCGATGCCTTTTTATATCATTATGTCATGTGTTCTAACACATGTGCTAAAGCTTTATTCTTATGTTTATTCCCCTACTAGGATTCATAGACCATCCCTTTTTCATGTTATCCCTTGGATATCCTATGACAGAGTATGAGAAAAATGGAATTTATGCTATCTTTATGAAGAATAGTCAAACAAATGTATTATTATTCCCATGTTCTTAGTTTTTTGTACCTAGTAATCCATAACAATAGAATTTAGGATCCTTGTCTTGTAATATGATATTTTATTATGATTAAAATCATGTAATAATATGTGTAAAATTATAGGGTCACTATCATTGGGATCAAATCATGGTGTAGTTATTTTTTGTGATTTGGAATATAGCACTTTTGTAAGAACCTTAGGGATGAGACTGTGTTTCAGAAAACATCCCTAAATTTCGGTAAATATAGAGTTAGTGGTTTATCATGAAAATAAATCTCTTTTTTGATATGAACAAGTTGATGTGGCTCTAGAATAGATGTATCCTAGGGTAAATCCATAATAGGCCACTATGAGCTTAACATTAACTGGAATTCATGCACGAAAAGGGACCTTTCTGCACTCATATTTTGACACTATCTAGGGATATTCTTTGATAGATTCATAATCTCATTATGAAACATTATTAAGGGAACAAAAAAAGAACCCATAAAAATATAATTTTTCAAATAGATCAAGGAGAACCTATAATTAATGCTATTGAATCACAAGTTCATATATACTTTTACTTTACAACTCTAAATATTTATATTCATACTTTCCTTTTATAATTTTTAGCTAAGTCTTCAATCCCTCTAATTTTACGTTATTTTCCTTAGTTAATGGTAGGAAAAATAAGAACACATGTCTACAATTAATTTGATAGAAAATGTAATGATTTCCCTAATGATATTCCTTATATATTAAGAATAGGTTCTCAAAACATTATGATAGAACTTTCTCAGATGGATCACGTTATGAATAATAACTTGAATTATATGGAACACCCTCGTCCTCAAAGGAAGGATTATGTTTTCATTGAATCATTCATGTGGAAAAGTCCTCCCATGTTTAGTCTATATTCTAATCCTCTACTCACAGAATAGTGGATTAACTCCATTGATAAGATATTCTCCATCCTCCAGTGCTCAAAAGAAGTTAAAGTCATACTGGTGGTCTATTGTTTTATAGGGGGAAGTTGATCAGTGGTGAAAACTGATCAATAATACTATTTCATAGGAGAAAATTGATTACATGGATTGGGAGAAATTCAAGAAAATGGTTTTCATTAAATATTTTCCTGGAACCCACCATCTCAAGTTGGAAAGAGATTTCCTAGGACTAAAGAATTAGGTATATGAATCTATTGGGGTGTATGACGAAAAATTCACGAGGCTTGAAAGATACACCTCCATATTTTTCATGAATAGTAAATGAAAGGTGGAACACTTATTAATTGGACTAAATACAAGTATCTAAAAAATATTAGTGATTCAAAACCTCAAAAGTTATTAGGATAATTATTTTTTTCCTAAAGAGTAAAATAGAGATCAGAGACTCTCAATTTTCTCGTGGGCCTGGTGAAAAAAAAAACAGAAAATTAAGTATAATATGGGTGGTTTTTAAAACAAATCTTACGATGGAATTAAGATAGACCACCCAAAGTTTCACAATTATGGGGAGAATCATCTTGGGAACTGTCTAAAGGGAACCATAAATTTCGTCAAATGTAGAAGGATGAGAAATCTAGATATAAACTACAAGTGGGATATGAGTAATCCCACTAACGTGTAAGAATAAATGAATGTTCATATCAACACACAGCCTACAGTGTAGTTTTATAAGTATAAGGAACATGGGAATTATGTGAACAATTTTCCTAATTCATGTGTTATTGGAAGAAATCTGCAACAACCTATAAGGAAACTAGGATGGGCTTATGATTTCACTACTGTTGAGGTAGAGCCAGACAACAATGGGGTGACATGTACGCTAGTTCTTTATTCAAAAATAGTGAATGTACTATTTTATTATAGTTATACACATTTGTTTATATTTAAATTTTAGTATAACTATTCCAACATCCCCTCAAAATTTGGAGGTTGAGTTTTCTCTATGAATAGTGAATGGGGAAATTATTGAATCTGTGGTTTATAACTCCCCCGGTAAATATTTTGTGGATTAACCCTCCTAGTAAATCCTTCCCCACTCCCACTGGTAGATTTTGAGGCTATTGTTGGGAATGTATTGGATATCTTTATAAAAATACAACATTAACAATCAAGAAAGGGAGATCACTATTCACTTCCCCGACTATTCTCTAATCACATACATGTGTAAGGGAAAAAAATTAATCTCCTTTATAATCATCATCTCAAGTGTGGATACTGTTTAATTTTAAGCATGTATATCATTCTCAAATGTTTGAGATTAAATAGATGACACTTCTCAAGGATATTCCCATCATGAGGGGTCACACTAATGTATTCCTTGAATAATTTCATTATTTTACTCCCAATGGAGAGTTTGAGTTTTCAATTGAAATTATTTTTCGATCAATGCCTATATCAAAGAAACCTTATATAATGGCCACCATTGAGCTGGAAGATCTGAAGAAATAGTTTCAGGGGAATGTAGAGAAGGGTTTTATATGCCCGAGGGCTTCACCATGGGGTTCACCAGTCCTATTTATTAAAAAAAGTATAGATCAATGCTCTTCTACATTGATTATCATGAGCTCAAAAAAATCATGATAAATTACATGTATCCCCTACCTCAGATAGATGACTTTTTCGATCAACTATGTGGGGCCAGTTATTTCTCTAAGGTGGGCCTTTACTCAGGAAATCAACAACTAATGGTGATGAAGGATTATATTCCCAAAACTACCATTATAATGATGTATGGACACTATGAGTTCATAGTTATGCCCTTAATATTGACTAATACTATAAAAATATTAATGGAATTACTTAATATATTCTTTAGATATTACATTGAAAAATTTGTGGTACTCTTTATCGATGATATTCTAATTTACACCAATAGCAAGGTGGAACATGAAGGGAATATGAATATTATGATGATGAGTTTCTAAAGGGAGAAATTTTTTGCAAAGTACAGTAAATTTGAGTTATTTATAGAGGAATTGTCAATCATGGGGTATGTTATCAGTAGAAAAGGAATATATTTGGACCCTTCATCCCAATATTCTAGTGTTCTCTCCTCACACCTCTCAATCCATCTTCCTAGTCCAAATTCTACTCAAATCTCTCACTAATAACCAATCCCACTTCTAATATCCCTTGGACTCTTCAAAATAACAAATCATCTCCCCTAAATAGATTCTCAAGGAATGTATATTCAAGAGGTAGATTCCTCTTTTCATTTAATTTATTTTCATTCATGTTCTTTTATTTTTATTTATTATCCTCATATAATACACATGTTATGATAACTCCAATACCTTACATTAACTATAATTTTTTTATGATAATGGAATAATTAATCATCATCACTCCTTTCTGATCATTTTATAATCGAAATGAAAACATCATCTGAGATGTGTTAACTTTTCACATTCATGGAGGATAGGTTTTCAATTTTTATTACCGTATTCAATTCTGGTCATGATACTATTTTGAGAGTTTAATTAAACTATAATGTATGTATTATGTCTAATTTAAAATTATGTAATCTTTTGTTCATGTGATATTCATTTATAAAGCAAAATGTGTTTGATGTGATCAAAAACTGACAATTAATCACAAATAGTTATCATTAATGTTTGATATAATGATTCATCCTCACTCAAAATAACCAAATGAATATTATAAACATTTAATATTTTATATTTTCACTCATGAAATATAATTTCAATTTTGGACAACCATTCTCATATTACATGTTTATCCTTATATGTATATAAGTAAACCAGTCATGAAAACCAAGGAAATAAGTGCTCCCAAAAATGAAATTAAACCTCTTAACACATCAAAAAGGTTATTAATGAAGTTAATAGAGTTATAATAAATCAATAAATGAATAATAGGTTCTTTAAATATTAATTAATTAATGTAATTTGGTTATTTAGAAAATTAAGATCAATTGAAGGACACTGTCGGTCTTAATGTAAGGGGTTCTACCAGAACCTCCATTATTCCATTGGGTTTCTCTATCTTTATTTTTATCTAAATAATTTTATATGTTATTTTAATTTAAATATTATAAATTCTATCTAAATTATCCAAAATCATATATAAATTTCCATTCATCATTCTATTTTAGCGATATATATGTTTTTTGGTTGCTTCATCCTTAGTATTTCATGATAAGAAAACCCATTTAATGGAACTTACCAAATTATTACTCAATTTCAAGTGCACTCTATCATCATTTATAAGAGACCATTGTTTTTATAAAATTAGTTTTCATCTAATGAAATAATTCTCAGTTCACTTTTAGTTTTATTTAAAATGTCATTCCCTTTTCTATTTTAAATTCTCTTTAGTGTTTTCCTTAAAACAGCACTAAAATGTTTTAGTACTAAAATTTCTTAAATAATATTGTTACATGTTTCAACTATTATTTGACATCACATACCGTGATATTTCCCTATTTTACTTTATATATTTACATGTATTTTTTAGTTCCTTTAATTCATGGACACTTGTATGATAAGTCCATTTATTATGCTTTTAATATGATTATGATAATCATTTATTTCTATGGATGCCCTTATTTTTATGTATGATTGATTTTATATGATTAATTATGTGGAAAAACTTTTTATGAACATGTTAAGATGAGTTCACCTAGATAGCACACCAATGCAATGGGGAATGTTTATTCTCATTATACGTTATGTGTAACGGTCTTTGCAGGTTTCCTTGACTCAGGATACCATGTCCAATAGTCTTGGTGGTTAATCTTGACTTGTGATAATCTATGTGAAAAAATCATTAACTCATGCTAATTTCGTGTTTTTTGTTTCTTCATAATTACTATGAATCCATTTTTATATGATCCCATGTTAAAATGTCATGATTCTATATATTCCAGACCTTTTTATATCATTATGGAATCCCTTCTAACCCATGTGCTAAAGGTTTATTCTTATGTTTATTCCCTTAATTGGGTTCTTAGCTCATCCCTTGGTTCATTTATTCCCAGGGTTATACTATAAATATTTATAATCATAATGTATGTTAGATTCTTTTTAAGAAAATTAAATAAAGAAATGTTTTAATTTGTCTCATGTTCTTAGTTTTATTAACATATTCTTCCAATACACTGGACCTTATGATCCTTGGATTATTATATGATGTTTTATTATTTCAAAAATCATGTAATGATATGTGTAAAAATATAGGGTCTCTATAGGAATTGTTAACTAAATTTGGTCATAGACAACCATGCACTATTTTAATCTGGTATGTACTATTCCCAGGATGAACATATCCCACCAGTTTTGATATGTGTTTAGGTTTCAATTTTAAATGTTTTACATTGTTATAATTTTTTTCATTTATATGTATAACATCCTAATGAAATATTATAGAATAGATATTTTAGGAAAATCATTTGTGTTGGCCTATTTTGTTTTAGTCACATCCTTCTCAGAAAATAATGGCACTTGAGTACCAGAGAAGATGTTACTTGTTTTTCAATACAGGTAAGTAGAGGATTCACTTCTAATTTTTATAACACTTGTATGACAGAGGATGGGTGTTAAGAATGGGTCAAGGATCAGATCCATGTTGGCTTATCCCATAGTTTTGGTATTTTGGGTTTGGTTGTATGACAACTTGGATTGTACTCTCTACATTTAATTCATGATGGCATAGTTTATTTGGATTATCAAAAGCACTTCCTTACTATCTATTTTCTATTTGTTCTAGATAATTTATTTTTTATTAGATTTAATCTATTTTTATATCTTTTAAAAGAGATTATAGTCTCCCTATTTTACTACCATAGACCCACATTTGTAGTCAGCGCAATTTACTATATGGGGAAAAGAACTTGAGTTCATGTAGCCTACCTATCCATTTATTATTCTTAGAGTGAGATGACTAAATATTATAAAAATTGGTATTGGAGAATTTTTATATCATAAACTAGTTCTCATGATTTCTGATACTTTACCTTTTCTCGTATCTAGGTACATGATTTCTGCAAAATAACAAAAGTGCTAATGTAGAGGTTAATTCAAAAAATCAGTAGGTTTCCCCTAAGGACATCCCAACTCACACCACTAGTATAGAACATGTTAGCATAACATATAAAAAATTATATAAAACACCTTTAAAATAGTTTCATAGATCATATCAAATCTATGATGTTCATATCAAAACTGTCTTCCAAGGAAAACACAAAAACAATTTTTTAAATCATTTGACATTAATGTTTGGAATCACTAATTCATTTCCATGTAGCCACATATCCTACCATTCATGCAATCCATGGATCTACCTATACTTTTGAGTGGTGATCTATAATTCCAATAAGTTTTCACTTAGTGGACCACATTGATAGGGGTAATTCATGCCCATATCTGTCCCAACCTTTTGATTGGGTACTTCATTCCCCTATCCATCCCAATTCACATAAACACATGACACTAAAACCATGCCAACCCCATTCTAAATAATTTTATACTCAAAACAATTAAATAAAACATCATTATTTTTATTGAAAATCATTTTTACCCATGTGAAAAACCAAACATTTATTTTAAAACAACCATTTTAAAATCATGTTATCAAAACACTTTCCAATAACACCCCAAATTACCAAATTTCAACAAACCATCACTCAAAAGAGTTTCAAATTTAATTCCACTATTAATGAAAAACAAATTCAAATCATAGAAATCAATTTAAAACTAATATTTTGTGTTATAAAATATAGGATTCCATAGTGAAGCCACATACCTCATGTTTTTAGATGAAAATGATGTATGATAAGAAGAACATCCATGAAACCGAGTTAAATCTCTTAAACCACACCTTAGATCTCTTTCTATATCAACAAAAAGTCCAAATCTCGGCATATTTGCTATTCTCAACCCTAGATATGACCACAACAAGTATTTATCTATGAAACTGATATAAAGGGAGAAGTAGATCTAAGAAAACTCATCAATAACTACAATGAATGAAGTGCTATCATAAGAATATGACTTTAAATCCCCAATAAAAGCCTCAGGTTTGCCTATGGATCAATGGGAGAACCTTCATTGACATTTGGGATGATAAAATAATGAGTTAGGGCCACATAGGAAGAAAAAAATGTACTTAAATAGTATAAAAAGTGAGATAAAAAAATTTAGGATCTCACTTTGGACTCCTGCATGATTAGTCACATGGTTAGCCAAATATTGTTCTAACCATTCATTAGACACTTATTCAATGGTGTACCTCACACAATCATCTTATAAGGTTACTAAATTGTGCACCAATCATGCCAAATCTCACTATAAAAAATATTCACAACACCACACAGTTTCACTTAATATTACTCATGGTTTGGACAACCCGTGCATAGTCAGTGCACCTTTTCATTAGATGATGTTTCAATGTTCATTATTTTTTGTTTGTGTTAAATATTTTTTCCCAACCATGCACCAACAATGGACCTATTGAAAAGACAAAAAAAAATCTAAAAGTTCATCAAATTCTATCAAACTTCACTAATATACTTTACATCCTTAAACTGCATAAAGAATGGGTTTCTTACTAGAAACATGGGGTGATAAATTTTCACCATCATTAGTCTTTCCATCCACGGAAAGTATAAAACAATCATTTTCTTAAATTACTTCCATCCATTACTATATAAGTTCCTTCTCTAATTCCCATGTATCATATTGACTCTTATAATGTTTCCACAAAAATTACTCTAGAATGATTTTTTTCCATGAAATACATTATCTTACCTATCCACAATTTGGACGGGAATGTACACAAATTAAGTATCTAATTCTAGGTAAATGTGATCCCATTTGATGACATAGTCAGGATCAGGCTAATACTTTTTCAACTAAGATACACATAACATATTTTTCACCATTATGAACTATGGCGGAAATTCTAGTTGATATTCCACCTCTCTAACATGTTAGAATATCTCAAAATGGCCTATGTATCAAGGAAATAACCAGCCCTATTTTCCAAAATAATGATGTCCCGCTGTTGGAGAGATCCTCAAGAACAAATGATCAGTTATAGTGAACAAACAGATTCATTGATGATGATCTGCACATGGTTTCAAATGACTATGATCTATCTCCACCCTCTATCTGATCAAATGAATATTCTCCATTGTTTCTTGGACAAGGGTCATCCCAAATAGTGAATTTTCACCTATTTCCACCTAAAAAAATAGGGAATGAAGATGGATCCCATAAAATGATTCAAAATTATTCATATGTATTGAGTCTGGATGGATTTTGTTATATGATAACTCTACTAATGGCATATTATTTTCATATTATCCCCCAAAATACGTTACACAATCTCATAACATGTCTTCCAATGTTTGTATCATCTATTCGGTTTGGATGTCCATGTGAGTATGATGCACCGTACTTGTAGCCAACTGAGTCTCAAGAGAATGTGTAAGGATTTCCAAAAATGTGAAATAAACCTGGGGTCTCTATATAACACAATCAAAACTGGTATTCCATGCCTCTTTATGGCTTCTTAGATATAGAGTTTTGAAATTTCCTCCACTAATTGAGATTCACAATAGTAATGAAATGAGTCGACATTTCAAGATAATCCACTATCACCCATATGAAATCATCATTCCAAACCATTCTTTGGAGGAATATTTAATAATACACAACTATTTGATTTTATTTCCAAACTAGGATTTTTAAATATGGCAACCAACCTACTAATCATTGATGTTATGATTTAACTTTCCAACAAATTATAAATCTTGAATCAAGCCAAGATACATTCTTCTTCATGTTAATCCACCAAAACTACTCTTTCAATGATTTATACATGTTATTTATTCTTGGATGAATAGTCCACCTTGAATGTTTTTAAGCATGAAAGATGTTTTTTCATAGAAGCCTTAGGTAAAACTATCTAATTTCTAAACCCGGACACTGAAATCCCATCTATCTTTCATCCCTCAGTGGTCTCCCCACCATTAAATGTTTTAATCATCGTAGCACATTCGAAATCATAAATATGTTCCTATTTAAGCATAATTACAAAATCAATAAATATATAAACAAGAAATAAAACCACCACATCACCTTGGTATTCAAATTCCAAACTCATGTTTGTTAGGACTGAAATCAACTTCGACTCATTTGAGGCCTCTTTTGATAACTGAGCATACATAATTCTTCTAAATTAATCATCCACTAAATATAATTTACCTCGTTTATATATTAATCCAAATTCAAACATTTGGAGATAATACATCCATCTCCTTTTCATCAGATTCAAATCCATTTGTGATAAAATATGATTCATCCTTTTATGATCCATAAACATTGTATAATTCTCACAAAATATTTATGACAACATGTTTTAAAAGCATGGACGATTATAGCTAACTCCAAAATGTTTATTGGGTATTTATTATCATCCAAAATTTACTACCTTGAACCATAAGAAACTACATGTTCTCCTTTCATGAGTAAAAACACCAACCCAGATCTCGATACATCACAATACACCATGCACCACTGTCCTGGTTTTGAAAAAAAAAAAATAGTTCCTGATGTAAACAAACGTTTATCTCTTGAAAAGAGTTATATCCTTCCTAATCCAATTAGAATAGAACATTATTATTTTCCAAATCATTCTTTGGTGAAACTAGTCATGAGAAGTCATGAAAAATGACTCATTAATAACCATCAAGACCAAGAATAATTTTTATCTCAAAGATATTATTTAGCGGTTTCCAAGAGAATGCAACTTGTAAAGTTATAGGATATACTGAAGAACCCCTCTTAGAAATTATGTGGCCATGAATACATAACTATATTATGAAAAAAAATTATGTTTGATGATATTTCAAACAACTGATGGTCCCTTAAGAATCCCAACACAGTCACCAAGTATTGATCAGGCTTATCCCTTGTCCATGAATATACCAAGATATCATCCAAATACATCACCACAAACGAATTCAGATATCACTGAAATATTTGATTCATAAATTCCATATATACTTCTATAGAATTTATAAAACCAAAAGGAATTATCACATACACATAATGGTCATATCATTTTCTGAAATTTGTCTTTAGAATATTCTTTTTTCGAACGTGCCGTTGGTGATATCATAATTATAATTAAATCTTAGAGAACCACTGATATCCCCTCAATTGATCGAACATATCATAAATTATTAGTAGTGGATAAAAATTAATTATTCTAACCATGTTAATCTTACAATAATTTACAAAACACAAAGAGTTTCATTATCTTTCATGACAGACAAAACAGCTACTTGACAAGGAGATGTGCTTGTCCGAATGAACCCATTACTTTACAACTCTTCCAAATGAACATTAAACTCCCTTAATTCTATTGGTTCCATCATATAAGATGAAATTGAGATAGGACATGTCCTCTGGAGGATATTAATCATAAAATCTACTTCCCTTATAGGTTGTAACCCTAAGAAGTTGTCAGAAAAAAAACATCTGGAAATTGATCCAGGACTGTTAGAATATTGTTACTCTCTATCTATTCTATCTCTTACAAATTAAACACTACAAACTTGTAAGATATCATTCCAAATACATGTTCCCTCAAGTTCATTGGACATGTATTTACATTCCTTTCTCCATCTAAATAGATGCTTGAAACCATCCTCAATCGCAAAACTAATTGTTCTTCTATAATAGTCAATGTGATCCTTGAATAAATATCAACTAATATATACCTATTATTATGTCATAAATATTTATTTAAGTCATAGATATATATCATTTCATCTCAGATCCATCAAAAATTATTATATATTATCTACAAAAAAATTCACAACAATTGATTTATCCATGAAAAGTTTAATGTTTCATCATAGAGGAAATCATCTCATGTTTTAAATGTAGTAAATAAATAAACAGAGAAAAATAAAGTAATATGATGCACTGTTATTAAACAACACATTCAAAAAGATGGAATTAAAAAGAATAGTGCCTCTCACTATAGATGGTCTATAATGACTGTGGACAATAACCTGCTGAACTCCATATAATTACTCCATAGCTACACATTTATACTTGTTTCCATGTTAATGTTTTCCTACCTGAGGAGTTATTTTATTCCTAGAATCAGCATGGATAGCTCTGTTCTACTAACTAGATTGATTTTTATACCCTCTCCATTTTGAAACATATGATTCTTATGACACCAAATAAGTTTCAAGAACACCTAACCTTGGAGTATTGTAATAATAGCACAGAATATTTCCCATCAATAATTAGTTTTGTAATTATTTAGGTTATGTTTTAAACACTCTCTTTGTGTGGTAAAGAAAACCACATTGGATACATCCTTCTTTTCTCTTTGTTTATAGAGGAAGGTTTACTGATTCAACTATATGATTTTGATTCATACTCCCACCTTGGAAATAGGTCACCCCTTTTCTCTTGCTCCAATCATTATACTTTCTAGTATTTCCCTTTGGTATCAACATAAATCCTCCTCCCATTTCACCTGAGGTGTCATGCCAATCCACTGTCACTCTATTCACAATCATTTTATAATTTATAATATAGAGCACATCTATACTCGAATGAATGTCTAGTCTCAACCATGATTCAATGATTCATTCATTTAAGGATGTATTAGGAGAGACATTATGTGAAAATTGAACCAAATTCCTAAATTTAGCCACATACATAGTTATAGAGGGTTTTACAGCTTCAACCTGAAGAAGTTCATCATTATTTACATCCTGAACATGTGAGGATAGAAATGTTTTTTGAAAAATTCTTAAAAATCCACCAACCATAGACTTGATCTACATTATCCTACACAGCAAGGTTCCACCGCTATCATGCAAGATCCTCTAGTATACAAATCACTATCTTTGACATCATCTCTATCGGTGTGCCGATAAAATCAAAGACACACCTCTGTTTGATCTAGATCTGAATCACCATGAATTATGGGTGGAATATGCTTCTAGAACTGGATTTAATGATCCACTTACATCATCTCATCCCTCTAGTTCCCTCTGTAAACATCATGAAATTCTTGAATTATACTCTGAACCATATTTTGGTTCACCAGTGGCTCAGGTGAAACCACACTCTCCACTGCTTCTTCCAGTTGGTTACTATAAAGCCTATCAGGTTACTTTTCCTATAACCAAAACAAATAGCATAATTCTCACTCTCTATCAACTTAAGACATTATATTTTAAACTATATTATATCCCACAATATTTCTTTCCAAAATCAACATTTTTCCATGTTCATGCATTTGTGAAAACATTAACCATTGTTTTGAAAATCAAACAATTTTCTAAATCACCATTTCACACATTTTCCAAAATAACACATTTAAAAACACTTTAAAATTTTTAAAGATGAAAAAAATCAAAAAAAAAACACTGATCATTGATCAAAATTATATATTCACTCATATTTGGAATTCATTCTTCTAATGAATTCAATGCTCATCTCATTGGTCGAACCCATAAAAATGAGATTCCAAAACCTATAAGTGTCTCTAAAACACTTGTATACCCAAAACCCTGGTAACTTGATGTTAAAAATAGAAACTGTTTCTACATATTTTTATGGTCTACATTTCAGGTTCTGACAATCCAACTCCTTTCTATGATGCCAACCTAAATAATAGTCCAGAATGAGTTCAACTCCAAGACCAACAACCAATACCTAGTCAAATACAACATGTTTCACAATGGAAGCACAAATCTAATACCACTGGTTCCAAAATGGAAGGACCAAATTGATAACACTTGTCACAAATAGACATTAAGCTAAACAAAACTGATACCAATTGTAACATCCCTCCCATCCTCATAGATTTAAGAAGGAATTAGAAAATTACATAACCTTAAGCAACATCCCCATGATGTTAAATGATTGAAATAAATGTTGAAGGGCTTCAATATATGTGGGGTATAATTTTCCCATTGAAAATAAACAACCAAACAAACAAACCATAACCAAATAAAACAATACATTATGCCTGATAAAAATGAAATACAACTCAAACATTCCATTTATATCAAAACCAACCAAAGATTACCATAGTGGAATACAAACTAAAATCAATGTAAACAATGGAAGACAAAACATTCAGAGCAAAATGATAACTAAGTAACTCTATATCTCAACATGCTCAAAGATTCTACTCCACAAAACATCCCAAACATCAATAAGTAGTGCTAATGATGCAAGACACTACCTTTTCCCGTATCACAATAGATGATATCTATAAAATCACCAAAGTTCCAAATTAGGGGTGAGTACTAAAACTCTTTACATTTCCCCTAATAAATTCCCAACTCAATCCACTATGATAGAAAATGTTATCACAATATATAAAAATAAATTATATAAATAACCTTTTATGGAGTTTAAAATTTTATATCAATGCTATGAAGTTCATATCAGAACAATTTTACAAGAAAGCACAGAAACAATTTTTTAATAATTTATCATTCCTATTTGGCATCATCTATTACTTACCATGTAACCACACATCATAATAGGAATAAAATACATGGACCTCCCTATAATCATGAGTGGGGAGACATCTTTATACTAATTTTTCACTTATTGTACCACTTTGATGGGGGTATTTCACACCCATGTTTTCCCAACCTTTTGATGGGGTACATCACACCTTTATCCATCCCAATGCCTATGAACACACTCTACAAAACCAAGCCAATCCTATTCCAAATCCAAGTGTTTCCAAACCATTTCAATAAAACATCATTATTTTTATTTAAACCCATCTATATTCCTATAGAAAAACCAATAATTATTTTAATATCATCATTTGAAAAAACATGTTACCAAAACACATTCAAATAACACACAAAATTTACCAATTTCCACAAATTATCCCTCATGCGAGCTTAAAAAATTATTCTATAGTGAATAAATAATATATTTTAATCAATATAATCAATTTCAATCTTATCCTTCAAGTTCTAAAATATAGGAGTTGAGAGTGAATCCACCTACCATGGGTTTTAAGAAGAAAATGATGAACGACATGATGAATGTCCTTCAAATATAGTTAAATCTCCAAAAAACCTCTTTAGATCTCTTCCTGTATCAAACAAAAAGAACAAATACAATCCTATTTGGTATTTGCAACACCATATATACCCACATCAGTTGTAGATATAAGAATCTAATAGAATGTGATATGTAGATCTATGAAAACTCATCAAGAACAACCAAGAATGTAGTCTTATAATAATAATTTTACATTAAAAAACCAAGAAAATCCTTTGGGTTTCCTTCTAATAAATATTAGAATGTTATTTGAAATTTTGGAAGTTATACTCTTCTGTTAGGGCCACATAAGAGGAAAAAATGGAATTATAATGTAAAATGAATGAGATCTGCAATTGAAGGAGCACACTTTTGACCCATCCATGATTAGCCACACGGTTAGAAAAACTATGTACTAACAACATATTAGATAATACCTCATTTGAGGACCTCACAAGACCGTCTTGCATGGTTACCAAGTCTTGTGCCAATCGCTCCAAATCTCAATGTCCAAAATATGCACAACAACACACATTTTCTTTTATGATTTGGCATGTTCTGTAAAAACCCTATATAGCCCATGTTCCATACCTTTATACCATGTTTCACTATGAACAATTTCATGTCAGTGTTCCATGGTTTTCAAAAACCATGCACCAACCATACATTTATTAAAATGCCCTAAAACAATCCAAAAGGTTTCAAAACTCTCCCAAACATAAACCATATACATTAAATCCTTAAAAATAACAAATCAATGGTTACTTACAAAAAACTAGGGGTGCTACAGATGGTATGGAACTTTTTCCTAGGAATGTCCAACCCCTATATGAGGGAATTCCATGTTTCTAGTGATGGGATTATTTTTCATGACGCTCATATTTTATAGATGGGGTGATTTCACCTTGAGTGATGCACTTTATTTTTAAGGATAATGAATTGTGGGGGGGCGGTATTGTGCTATTGTGTAAATAGAGGTTTTTTAATGTATTATATAATGTATGTAGTGTTCATGACTTTGATTTCCTATGAGTTTTTAGCTAAACTGAGACCTAGTATTGATTATTTAATCTTTCTACAACCATGTTATGATGTATCTGTATCAATGTATGGTAGAATATTACTTAACTGATCCTTTAAAGGGATAAAGGACTTTTTTGGTATTATTATTATAATGTACAACATAAATGAAATTCCATTTTCAACATAAAGTATTTCATCCTTTTTAAATTATTATTTATATCTTATTTAACTAGACCTTATCTATAAAAACATATGGTTAAGGGAAATGGTTAAATAAATTTTTTTTATGTTTATTCATTTTTATTTTTATTTGGAATCATATATATAAATTTCCAAGATGAAATTATAAATTATTTTTCACAAAAACTTGTTCATTACATAAAATTTAACTGACACTTGTTTTAGAAATAATTTTTTCAAAAATAATTGTAAAATAATTTTCTTTCTAATCCCTTTATATGTGTATGATGGTACCTGTGAATGATACTTAGTGGTGGGTGTTTTAAAAAATTCATGTCATGTGACCTTTAGTAGGGGTGATTTTTATCCCGAGAGTTGTGGAACTATTGAGATTAGATGTGTGGATTAGGTGGAGATCCCAGTGATTGTTAGCGTAACTCATGATTTGGAAGTTGTAACTTATGACCTTTGAGTGTGACCTATGAGAAATATAATCTATGGTTTTGAGTTCCTCTAGTTTTCTAATCCATATATGGATGTCTCTTCTTGGGGAATCTGTTCATGAGGGGTGCTATCAGGTGTGTGGTCTAAGAGCCTTATATGACTTTGGATTTTTGGGGGGAAATTTTGATTTTGTGCTTTTGGTTTTGAGGCTAGTTGGGATATGGAAGGATCATTTATTTTCCACCCCTCTTATCTATATTTTGTTGTTTTAGTGTGAATCATGGGTGATGGGATTAGAGCTAGTGTTTTGTGGCTAAATTCTTTTCTAGATATTATAGAATAATAGGTGCTAGATGGGGTGTGGTGTTAGAAATGTGATATACCTTGGAAAATTTTTTATATGTGGGGTAGGTATAGTATATTTAGATGGATCTGGTGTGAGGTTCTTGGTGATAATAATCACCTAAAAATCAGTTTAATCTGAGACATATGGAAATTCCTGGTATTCATCGATGGATAATAAACAGGAGTGTTAGTGTTCTTATAGCATGTATGACTTAAACATGTACGAACAATAAGGTACCAATCCCTATTGTCTCAATATGATCTTTCAATAAAGTGGTGAGAGAAAGAATAAACTATAGTGGGAAATCAATTTGATTCTTATGTTTTGAGTGGTCATGTGAATGGTTTTTTCTTAATGAATTACCTCTTTTTACCAATGGAACTAAGAGTGATTTCATTTAGTGTAATTGGAATATAAGAGATACATAACTATTGGTTGAGACTATTGATCCTAGAATTGGTAATATGTGAATCCTTGTGGGAATATTCTAGTCTTTTATTGGTTTACACTATGACATGTAACTATCAAGAAACAATAGATTTTGGGGGAATGAATGTGTTAGAGATGCTTTTTTTGTTTACCATATGGTATTAGAAAAATTGTAGAGTAATCCTTTGATATTTAAATAAGTATGAAGTCATTTGTGTATTGAGGAATTATGTGGCTCTGACTAGGATCTTACAGGGATGAAATACTATTTCCTCTTCTGAGAATCATAATGTTCTAACATGGGAACACAAGAATAGATGAATCATGTTTTGATACATTGATGACATAGTTAAAACCTCTATGAAGTGTTATAGGTTACAGTGGCCAATGTGGAAGCATAGATCAAGAGGATTTTTGTATCCATGGTTCTTTTGAGGCTTACCTATATTATCACTCTAGGGGGAATAATGGTAGAGTAAAAGGGTGTAGACTACACCATCATTCATTTCAAGGAGGCGTGTTTATTGTCAGTGGGTTTTATACAAGATATTTATGTAATGTTTCTATCTATCAGGATAGGTTTTTGTTTCCATTAAAATTGATACTCAGGGATAAGTGGTCTTAGAACCATCTATCCATCATGTTCTCTGATAGGTAGAACACATGTTGTGGGGATCGAGCATTGTCCTAAGTATTGGGGTTAATTGAGAAGGCCAAGATGTGATTTATTTGTTAGTGTATTGGTTATAGTTGTTTAGTAATGATAGAAGTAGGGTTTTAATGTTTTGACTGTTAAATATATTTATGTGACTTGGGTAAAAATTATTTGGGTTTCATCGTATTATTATATAATACTTTGGGTTTATTACACCACAATTGGACGAGTCAATGGTGCATCAGTGATCAAGGAAGATCATTTTTTGGAAAACTCATCCAAATAAGGTTTGAGTTATGTTCTTGTGTATAGTCTGAAGTGGTGGCTCGAGAGCCACTATGGGACCATCATTTCAAATAGGATAAATATTTTATGTGATTAAATGGATTTTTTTCAAGGAAATGGATATCTTACTAAATTGATGTTGGATCATGGAAGGATGTATGAATTTTTTGGAATTTGTTGATGGCCAGGGATACCGGTGTTGGACTTGTATTTTTTTTAAATATTATGCCTGATGTTATGGGAACCATATCCATGGGTATCATTGGGACATTTGGCCCATGTTTTGATAGGATATTCTAATGGTAGAAAGTGATATAGCTTAATATTATCTTGTATTATCTCAGTTATATAGTGGGTAAAACCATTTTCTAGTTTATTGATTGGATGAGGACTCCATGGGTATCTTAGGAAAAATGGGCATGGGTGTGTACTATATTAGTGTTCCATTAATGGGTTAATTACTTGGAAGTATTCTTGAGGTTAAGGATTTTAGAAACATTGTGCATAAGAATTGCATTGATAATTCAGGTCTTTAGCATGGCAATTAGATGGGATTAATGAAAAATACTGGATTTCTCAAGGATGCTAATTTATATGGTGAGATGATTATAAAACCCTATCTATGTATGAGAGTATGCACTTAAATAGGATTTTTCACTTTTAAAATAATGAGTGGTTTATCTTAAGAAAAATGGGTTTTTAGTGTATTAATGGTTTTAATAGTTATAATTTATGTTTTTTGACTTTGAGAAAGGGATTTTTGTCATTTGGATGTATAAATAATTACCAAGGGAAGATACATGGCTGCAGTATGTTATTGTGGTACCACAGGTCAATAGCATAGAGATGACATCTTTTATGTGGTAAGGCAAAATACATTGCAAGCTACCTCGATTAATTGACTAGATTATTGCCCTGGAGCAGCTAGTCAGTGCGACACCAACTAGTCAATTGAGGCTACCATCCATATAGTGGTCTTCTGGTTCCTTTTATGTTGTAATTCATTGTAATTTGGTCGAGGGTACCCCCTTTTCTTCTAATCGTGACTTTCCTCTCTCCCACATCCAGTAGCACCACCAATGTCACGACCCGTCCTCGGGGCCCGTGTCGTGACTACCCCAAGCCCCCCTTCTATAGGCCAGGGGCTGGAGACTAGCACCAAAGGCGTAAATCTCGATAACTGGGAAGGCATTGCTTTTATAAAAGTAACAAAAAACCACAGAGTACAAGCGGAAGTAAAACACTAAGTACAAAAGAAAGTGCTGAAAAGTAAATGAGCCAGAATACAAACCCAAAAGAAAGTACAACTACAACTGAACAAAGTACAACAGGAAAAGACAACAGCAGTTAGAACAGAAGTGGCTCCTGGGTTATCCTCCTCGGATCCTACCTGAAGGGTAGGTACAGATGGCGCACCTCCTGGATTGTCCACCACGGATCCTACCTGAAGGGTAGGTACAGATAGCCTCCCCAACGCTCTCGCCCGTCAACCTCCTCCGAGTGTCATCTCACTGTGAAGTCCACCACCAAGTACTGAATCGTCGTGTAGTCCACCTCCGGGTACCGTCCAGTCCTTAAACACTCGACCTCCGTCAGCACTGCTCATCGTCTGCAACCAACACAACGAGGTGCGGGCATAGCCCGTGCAGGGTTAAGTATAACGATACTCTGTAGGGACCCCGAGACCCTCAAGGTCTCACTAAAACCAACAAGGATAACCACAAAGAAGATCTCAACAGATAACCTCTACTTAGGTATATGCCCATACATATACCTATGTTATCAAGTAACCCATCTCAATCATGAGGAAACACAAGGATTATAAAATCAACGGATAACCACTACCCAGGTATATGCCCATACATATACCTAAGTTATCAAGTGACCCATCTCATTCATGAGGTAAACACAACGGTCAAAGATTCAGCTCAAACCAGGATTTTCATTATCGGAACCGTAACTGCTGAAGAGTCCCGTCTTTGGAGTGTACAGTGATCTTGTCACGTCTCCGAGGTACTGCTCACTAACCTAAGACTGCTGAGGTACTCCTCCTGTCGAGTACCGCGGGCCTTCCACCTCACATAATAGTGCTTCCCGCCGGGGTCTGCCACCCAAACACAGTAGTGCTCCCCCCTCATAGCCTACAGAGGTACTCCTCCTGTCGAGTACCGCGGGTCTACCACCTCACATAGTAGTGCTTCTCCGTTGTGGGTCTGCCACCTCACAAAGTAGTGCTCCCCACTAGGCTACGTAAGTCACTCCGAATCGAATCGTACAAGCAGTATTCAGGTCTCAAACGACTACACGGTCTCCGTACTCCATACGCTCATCTCTAGCATCGCGGGTCTGCCGCTACAACCAAGCGCACCACCTCTATCAAGCACCGTGGGTCTACCAGTACAACTAAGCGCTCCACTGCTGCTACAACCAAGCGCACCACCTCTATCGAGCACAGCGGGTCAATCGCTACAACCAAGCGCTCCACCGCCAAGGATCTGATGCTACAACCAAGCGCACCACCTCTACCGAGCACCGCGGGTCTACCGCTACAACCAAGCGCTCCACCGCCAAGTATCTGCAGCTACAACCAAGCGCTCCACCGCCAAGGATCTGCTGCTACAACCAAGCACACCACCTCTATCGAGCACCGCGGGTCTACCGCTATAACCAAGCGCTCCACCGCCAAGGATCTGCTGCTACTCCGCTAGCTCGTCACTGGGAGGGTCCGCTCCATGAGCTACAGGCCGATACTCCAAGTATCACGAAGTCCCACGACGAAGTATCTCAAGTACCGCCTCGTCATAGGGGTCTCAACACAACAGACGGCGCGTCAATCAGACGCCCGGTCTGTGAGTTATTAGCCTTTTCGTCCCAGGGGCCTGGTTGGTTTCGTGAGCGAACCAACCCGGCCGTATTTCAACTGTACCCCGAACTCTCATGGGGTACACTCATAGGGACCGTTTATCAATGTGAACACCAACGCCGCTGACGGTTCGTCAAACGGACGTCATGTCTGAAAGATATCAGCTTTTCCATTCCAGGGGCCCGGTTGGATTTCGGTACGATCCAACCCGGCCAAAATCCAACTGCGTCAAAAACTCGGGGGGAGTATTCCAAAAGTTCCGTCTCATCAATAGGAATTCAACGAAACAGACGGCGCGTCAATCGGACGCCCGGTCTGTTAGTTATTGGCTTTTTCGTTCCAGGGGCCCGGTTGGTTTCGTGAGCGATCCAACCCGACTGCACTCTGACGACATCCAAACCTCGAGCGGAGTAAGCCAAAAGATCCGTCTCACTTAGAGGAATACATCAAAGTCGAAGGCACGTCAATCGGACGTCCGGAGCTCAAGATATACCTGTTTCCGCTCTGAGGGCCCGGTTGGTTTCCTGTACGAACCAACCCGGCCAAACCCAAAGTTCTCCGAAACCTTGAGTGTAATATACCGAAACGCCCGTCTCGATCCAAGGATCGCGTTGCCGCTGACGTCACGTCGTTTGGAGGCTCGTAGCTCATGTAACGGGCAAAAGACCAAAAAGGTCTGGAAACGGGGGGTCCGGGCTTGGGCCGACCCGGCCCGACCCCCCCTGGGCCGGCCCGAACTGGGTTGACCCGACCCGGTCTGACTCGGATGGACCCGGTCCAGCCCGGCAAGGGCGCGACCTGGCCCGGCCGGCCGGCCCGGCTTGGCTCGGACGAGCGGCTGAGCGTGGGAGCCGCGGGGCGCTGCCCCCGCGGGATGGAGGTGCCGCGGCCCCGCGTGGGGCCGCGTTGGGTCAGCGGACGCGGAAAAGGCCACGTCCCGTGTGCGTCGGACCTGCGCAGCCACGGGTCTGCAGGCGACGCTGCCGCCGCCGTGGCTTCAGCCACAGCGGCTCCTTCCGGCTGCACGCCGGGGAGCCGCCGCCTCCGGCCACCGGCGTCGCCGCGCCGGAGACCCGCGCCGCAGGTAGCTTCCGCGGGCCACCGGAGTTGCTCCGATGGTCTGATTTTCTTCTCGTGTACGCCGAAGCTCCTCTCGGGTCCCGTTCTTCATTGCGGAAGGATCAAATCGCCTCTGCGGCACGTTTCACCGTCGTCCGCCAAATCCGCACAACAACAAAGAACTGCGGAGGGTTGTCGGGCCGTGTTATTTTGACCCGCACCCTCTGCGTTAGATGATAATAAACGAGAGAAAAATAATCAAACATAGAAAACATAATCGAAAAAATTTTTAATAAATTAAAATTGTTCTTGTGAAACTGGGTTCTTTGTTTTAAAAGAAACAATCACGGGAATATAAATTACTTCACAAACAACCCCTACCTCGTCGAGTCTCCGCACGCGCGTTCTTCGCCGAATTGATCCTCACGGAAGGAAGGAACTGTCGTGTCATTGTGGTATCCGGTGTTGCGTCGATGAACTCCAAGGACCAAGAAACAACAGATTTAATTTTATTAATTAAATCCATGCGTTGTTATAACCGCAAAGAAATTTAAAGAACCGCAATCTCTCACCTCAACGGATGATCGATGATTTGGTTGCGGATGAAGGAAAGTCGCAGAAGAACGTCACGGGAGAGGAAACGTCGGCGTCGCGGCACACGGCATTGCGTCGTCGATTTCCGTGGGTTCGACGTTCTTCGTCAGAGGCCGGCGTTCTTCGCGTTCTTTACGTTCTTCGCATTCTTCGCGAAAAAGGAGGAAGAACTTGAGGTTTCTGTCAAAACCTCTCAACGAACATTACTTAAGAAGAAAATCATTGGTCATATTTTATTATTATTCCAACGGAAAGTAAACAAGTTAAGAAACGATTAAATTAAATCATAGAATTAATTTAACGAAGTTAACCGCCCAATTAATTGGTGCGTTAAGAATTTAAGAAAACGCATCGGTTGACTTTCATAAAAACGGGTTTTCGCGGGTGCGTTACTTAGGGGAAAAGAAACGGAGGGGATCGTGTGGACCCCCCCAAAAAATATCTTATCAAGTGGATAAGATATTTTGGATTGCACCCTATCCGTTTCAACTGAGCTTAAGCAGCTTAAAGTGGTCTTTAAGCGGCTTTAAGTGAAATGAAAATAAAATTGCCGCACAGTTTTTTTTTCATAACTTAAAACCCAAAAATATAAAAACCACAACCGAGAAAACACAACTCCGGAAGAGGCGTTTCTAAGTAAATACTGGCGCTGCGATTTCATTGGTGCCCTTGGAATTCGATTCCGAGCACCGGTTCAAAAGATAGAAAACCCCGCTCGTTCGTTCAATGAACGTACCTGATCCAAACTTCAGAAAATGATTCCAGGCACACCGGACCTCGGAATCAGGTGCCGTTAGAAACTGTGTTCTTGTAAAATCCCAAATAAAATTAAGAAAAAAATTTTCCTTGAATTTTATCGGTCTTTACATTACTCCCACCTCAGGGCTTTACATCCCCGTAAAGCTATAACACAAACTATGGGAAACAGAAGTGGTACCAAGAACGCATCTGATCCTTCCACTCTCATGTGCTCACCTGGAGGTTTCTGAGCTGCCTATGAAAATTCACAAGAGGAATCGACCATCCTCGTAGGACTCGCTCCCGTCGATCCCCAATCTCCACTGGAACTTCCGTGCATGTCTCCCTATCATCGACGTCCAACTCCCTGAGGTTGATGATGTGTGAAGGATCGTGCACGTATCTCCTCGACTGAGGTATGTGGAAGATTTTGTGCACCCAGTGCAAATGGGGTGGAAAGGTGAAGTGGTAAACCACCTCACCTACCCTGATGGGGACCTAGAAAGGTCCGTTGAACCTCGGAGATATCTCGCCACCTCGGCTATATCTCCGTAAACCTCGTCGAGGTGAGACCCGTATAAGAACGTGATCACCATCCTCGAACTCTAGAGGTCTCCCTTTTCAGATTATAACTGAAACAAAAAACTCCTGCTACCACGATGGTAAGGTTGGCCGACCCAAGAATGATCAGCTACACCCTCCCATGGGTATCTCCAGACGTGAGGGTCAAGTCAATGGTTTACCCGGAACCTCTAGGTCTGGGACAAGATTCGTGGAAGGATAGAATGATTGGTACCTATGTCTATTGATATGGCAGCTTGTAGTAGACATAGACCGTATTACGAATCATTCTTAGAGCCATTGGGTCACATCTGTTAGGTCCACTAGGCTGAATACCCTGAGAGGGGGGGTGAATCAGGGTATGACTAATTAAAAATTAAAGCCCTTTTCCGATCTTGTTTCGCTGTTAAGCAAAACACTCTTCTCTCTCTTTCCTGCTGCACAATATAAACAGAAAGTAAAGCAAGCATAGGACACAACAATTTTACTTGGTTCACCGCTAAGGGCTACGTCCAAGGAGCATACGCCGACAGGTTGCCGGTCGTACCAAGTCCACTAAACTTCACTAGCTGCGGATTACAATGTTCGGGCTAGATCACTTCTATGCCCAGGCTCACTGCCTATACAAGGTTTAGGGTCAGCTCACTGCTTTCCCAAGGGTCACTCCCTGTTTCTCTCTCTCTGGCTCACTGCCGGTGGAGAGGATCACCTTCTTCCTCTTCCTAAGCTCACTGCTCTTGGAAAGAATCCACTCACAGTTTATAGACCTGTAGGTCTCTTCATTTCCAATAAGGAATGCATCTTTCTCTGTATGTAGATGCTCTGTTGAAGTTCAACTTTCACCCGTAGATGAATATTCCTTTACCCCTGAACCACTGGGCAATTCACTTTGGAAACACCTTCGCAAAGCACCCTACTAAGCGAGGCTCCCAATTTCGAGAAGCTCAAACGAGCCTTCGCGAAGCTCCTGCCTTTTCGCGAAGCTCCCTCGCGAAGCTCCCTCGCGAAGCACTATCGCGATGCTCAAGCCGTCGCAAAGCAACGACCCTCGCGAAGCTAAGTAAGCCAACGCGGAGCTCGCAGGTTTCGCGGAGCTACAATAGCCGCCGCGAAGCACCTCTTTCGCGAAGCACACTGGCTCCGCGAACCACCTTCGCAAATCGAGAGCAAAGTATTTTCTCTGAAAAATCTCTCTACTTCGCCCGAAGGGGTCGGCCTCTATTTATAGGCAATTCCACCGACCCTTGAAATTTCCACGCGAAGTCAACGCCACGTCATCTCAAATCGCGAAGCTCCAAAGTTTCTGCCGGAATTCTGTCCAAATCGCGAAGCTCCACGGCAATCATCCATTCGCGGAGCTTGACGTAGTCGCGATGAATCACCGTCAACTTACCTTCGCGGCTCGCGCCTTCGCCGCGAAGCTCTTTCGCAAAGCCCTTCTCCGCCGCGATGCGCTTCAGCATCTGCCGTTCGCGAAGCTTAACGTAATCGCGAAGCATCACCGCCTCCATTCTTCTGGTCTTCGCGATTTCCAAACCATGCATCCTATCTTCGCGAAATTCATGCCTTTGCCATATAAAATTATTCTCTTCATGGAAATCCACTTTTCGCGATGCTCACCAAACTTCCAAATTTTGGACCCCAAAAATTTGGCAAACACTGGGAAACGGCGCCACCTTGTACTGCTCTTTTGTACCGCCTCCAGATCGTCCATTCCTTTGTCATAGTTCCTTGTCAACATGTAATGTCAACAACTTCTCGGGAACTCGACAATTATCCATGGAATCCTGCTTTGTCAACAAACACAATCAACCCAAAAATGCTGCAATGTTACCTTGAGGGATTTTTTCCCAACAATCTCCCCCTTTGGGTTTGTTGACAACTCTTCACAAATTTGCTCAGAATGATTTTCTGCACTTTGATACCTTACTGAGTCTTCTTCCAGCTGCTATCACCATTCGCCTCTTGCGATTGTGATAGTATTCAAGGATTCACTTAACACGTACTCTAATCCCACATGAGCAATGCTCGGCGTGAGAAACAAGAGTAGTATGAAAAGTTCATCAATGAATCACTTCATGTCAGACCCCAATTGTCGGTTCCACCCTGATACCAATTCTTAAAATAAAACCAGTTGTTGAACCCCACTGATACCAATTGGTGAATTCTTATGTTGATACCAATTGTTGATAGCTGGACACCGTCTGACACCATTCCAACACCACTGTTCTGCTTTTATCACGATCCTCAGTTGTCGTGATTTCTATGATTTGATCGATCACTTCTAGCATCGTCAGATTTAAAACGCTCTCCCCCTTGCTCATTGCTCCCCCTTTCTGGCTGCTCCACCTGTCAGCTTCTCCCCGTATCAAATATGATTTATCAAATCTCCGCACTATTTTCTCTCTTGAACAAACACTTTTCTCCCCCTTTGTCAAGCACTTGTCAAGCACTTTTCTCCCCCTTTGTCAACGAACCCAAAGGTCACGCCTTTGTAGTCTGTAACATAGTAGAGAACACATATCAGCGCATTAGGGAAAAACACACCATACCTCGGGGAGAGGGGGGGGGGGGGGGGTCCCACATCCACACTATTTCAAGTGCGGGGAATCGACTGAACTCCCAGAGCCAGTCGATGCCTTTCAAATGCTTCCTTGGGTAAGGCCTTTGTCAGGATGTCTGCAACCTGTAGCTCTGTAGGCACATACTCCAACTTCACGATTCCCTGCTCAACCTTCTCCTTGATGAAATGATACTTGATCTCAATGTGCTTTGTCCTTGAGTGATGGACGAGATTTTTGCTGAGATTGATAGCACTTGAGTTATCACACTGGATTCCGATCGGAGACTTCACTTCAACTCCCATATCTTCAAGCTGCTGCTTCATCCACAATAACTGTGTGCATGCTTGAGTGGCCGCAATATACTCATCTTCTGCAGTGCTCAATGAAATGCAATCTTGTTTCTTGCTTAGCCAAGAAATACACAATCCACCAAGATAGAATGCACCACCTGACGTTGATTTTCTATCATCGGCTGAACCAGCCCAGTCTGCATCAGTGTACCCCAATAACTCTGTCTGAGATTTGTCATTGTATGTCAAGCCGAAGTCCACCGTTCCCTTAATATACCGAAGTATTCTTTTTACTGCGAGCATGTGACTTTCCTTGGGATTACTTTGATATCTCGCTGCTTGGCATGTGGCGAAAACAATATCAGGCCTTGTTGCGGTTAAGTACAACAGACTTCCAATGATTTGCCTGTATTCTGTGATATTAATTGCCTTGCCATCCTCATCTTTTGATAATTTCATCCGGGTAGCCACCGGAGTCTTCATCTCCTTGGAATTTTCCATTCCAAACCTTCTCAGGACCTCCTTGGCATATTTAGATTGAGAAATGAATGTTCCATTCCTTCCTTGTGTGACCTGTAGACCAAGGAAAAACGTTAGCTCTCCAATCATTGACATTTCAAACTCATTTTTCATGAATTCGGAAAACTGTCTGCACTGAGCTTCATCTAATCCACCAAATATTATGTCATCGACATAAACCAACACCATCATCCTTTGATTACTGTCATTACTGAAATAGAGATTGTAATCAACTCCTCCACGCTGAAAACCAAGCTTCTTCAAGTACTGATCAAGCCTTGAGTACCATGCCCTTGGTGCTTGTTTCAGCCCATACAATGCCTTCTTCAGCCTGCAAACTTTGTTCTCATCCTCATGAATGAGAAAACCATCTGGCTGCTCAATATACACCTCCTCTTCCAGAACCCCATTCAAGAATGCGGATTTGACATCCATCTGGAACACTTTGAACTTCCTTTGCACTGCGATGGCTAGGAATAATCTTATTGTCTCCAGCCTTGCAACCGGTGCAAATGTCTCATCAACATCAATTCCCTCGATTTGGGAGTACCCCTTGCACACTAGTCGTGCTTTGTTCCGAATCACTGTGCCATCTTCATTCATCTTGTTGCGATAGACCCATTTGGTCCCAATGACATTCTTGTTCGCTGGCCTCGAAACAATCTCCCATGTCTGGTTCTTCTCAATCTGATCAAGCTCTTCATTCATGGCCTGAACCCAGTTTTCATCTTCAGCTGCATCAGAAAAACATTTCGGCTCCACTTGAGACAAAAACGATGCTTGCTGTGATGATTTCATTCTTCGAGTCTGAACTGGAGCTGTTTGATCACCAATGATATTCTGCCTATCAATCTCAGCTCGACTCTTTGTCTTCCTCGCAGACACTGACTTGACACTTTCCTCTTCATCATCAGTATCTTCTTCTGAGTCAGCTTCTGCCACTTCTGCTCCCCCTGGGTTGCTTACCTCATCATCACTTTCATCCAGGAACTGTTCACTGGGTCGTTGAGCAGTCTATTCATTTTCGACTATAGTGACATCATTACTCTCAACAATTTTTCCCAGCCTCTTGTTGAAGCATTTATATGCTTTGCTTTTCCCTGAATAGCCAAGGAATATCCCTTCATCTCCTCGTGCCTCAAACTTCCTATGATGTTCTTTGTTGAGAATGAAACACTTACTTCCAAAGATTCAAAAGTATTTCAACGTTGGCTTCTTTCCGTACCACAGTTCATACGGAGTCTTCCCTTGCTTCGGACATAACAGGGACCTGTTTGAAACATAGACCGATGTCAAAACTGCTTCCTTCCAAAATTTCTCTGGTAGGTCCTTATCAATAAGCATTGTTCTGGCCATGTTGTTAATGATCCGATTCCTCCTTTCTACCACTCCATTCTGTTGGGGAGTTCTTACTGATGAAACTTGATGCCTTATCCCATGTTTCTCGAGATAGTTTTCAACCTGACTGTTTGTAAATTCTGTACCGTTATCAGTACGAAACTTCCGAATTTTCTGCCCAAGCATCTTTTCTGATTCCCTCCTGTACTGCTTTATGCAACTGAACACCTCTGTCTTATGGGTAATGATGAATACCCAGGCCATTCTGCTGTAGTCATCAATGAAAAGAATATAGTACCTTTGCCCATCTATAGCTCGTGGTGAGATAGGTCCACATACATCAGCATGCACCAATTCGAGCACTCGAGTTGCTTTTTGTTCCTTTGGCCTGTATGTCTTCCTGATGATCTTCCCTTGTTGACAAGCATCACACGTATGAGTGCGATCACGTGATAGTTTGGGAAGGTCTCTAGCAGCATCACACTTTACCAGATCTTCCATAGATGGTTGACATAGATGACCAAGTCGCTTATGCCACAGCTGATTTTCTTCTTCTCTGGATAAAAGGCATGAATCTTCTTCCCCACCTACCAGGTAAAGATTACCCTTTGTTCGTTTTCCCTGAAGAATGACTATTCCATCTTTTCCTTTAACAATACCCATCTTCTTGGTAAAAAGTATAGAGTGCCCAGAGTCACATAGTTGACTGACGCTAAGCAAATTATGACTGAGACCCTCTACCACCAAGACATCAGCATGTCTCATTTCTTTGCCCCCAAACTTGGATTTTCCTGAGCCAACAATCTTCAGGCCTTCATCATTTCCAAACTTGACAACTCCTTCTTTGTCATATTTTATGCCTGTAACCAGATCCTTATTACCCGTCATGTGGGATGTGCAACCACTGTCAAGGATCCAAACACCAGAACGATCTGATGCTTTAAGGGCAATTTCAGCAACTACGGCCTTCTTAGTTTTCTTCTTCCTAGTCCATACTTTTTCTTTCATACTCGGCATGGATTGAGGCTTCTGTTCTTTCTCAGAGTATGATGGACCAGCTTCATCTTGAAAAACTGCAAATCTGTTCTGAACTTTTAACTCATTTGTCGGTTTACTGATCTGCTGCTTGCGAACATTTTGATTCTGCTTTGGCACATTTTTCTGAATGGTCGGAGTGCAGTACCTAGCCATGTGTCCAAATCCTCCGCACCAAAAACAGTGTCCTTCAAAAAATGTTCTGGAAAACCGTTCTCTGTTTGGCTGCCATCTCTGTTCTTGTTCCCTTCGATATCTTTTGGCTATGGAACACACATACTGTGAATGTCCCATCTTTCCACAACAATAACACCTGATATAAGGCGCATTCCTTCGTGTTACTTCAGCACTACGAGTTTCCCCTTTGGATATCTGAGTATTTTGATCCTTCTTTGTGATCAAATCCACTTTCAATCTCGGGACAGGTGCTTGCGGTCTAACTTCAACTGCCGCAGATTTTTGTTTCTGATTAAGCCGTGAATCAGCCTTAACATATGAGTTCAATTGCTGCTTCTTTCCTGCTGAACTACTAGGCTCTTCTTTCTTCTTTTCCGTCTTCGTAACGACCTGATTTCCCAAGAATGTGTTGGGATTCAAAGGTTTTTCCTGGTCTTTAACTTTTTTCCACAGACCGACAACTTCCTCTTCAAGCTCTTCAATACGCTTGACGTGATCCTTCACTTTTCGACTCAAGCAATCGATCTCCCTTTTCTGCTCTTCAATCTTGAGCTTATGCTCATCAACCTTTTCTGTGCGCTCTGGCCTGGAAGACTTAAGATTCTCAATTTCTTTCTCAAGCTCAGACTTCTCTTCTTCTTGTTGTTGCATGTAGAGTTTGGCATCACGAACTATCTTGTTGGCTTTCTTTGTTTTTGCTCGCCAAACATCTATCTCTTCAAGAGCTGCTTCTAATTCAGCTTCCATGTCAACTCTCCCTTCAATTTGTTCTTCTTCTTCATCAGTTTCGGTTTCTTTCTTTTCTAGATCACTACTAGCAATAGCCACCATCGCATTTTGACCATGATCTTTGCAGTTTTCTATCTCTTCAACTTCTTCACCCTCAGACTCAGCTGAACTGTCAATTTCTTGGGAAAGAAGATTCTTCTTCTTAAAGAAATTTCTCTTGAACTGCTTCTTCCCTTTCACATAGGCTGAAGATTTTTTTATGGGAGTCTTAACTTCATCTTCATCGCTTTCTTCTTGAAACTTTTTGGGGCATCTTGCAGCAAGATGACCAACCTTTCCGCATCGGAAGCATGCTAGTGGAAGTTTCCCTTTAAACTTTCCTTTTCCTCTTTGCAGATTTGAAGAAAGGAACGACATCACCTCATCTGACTCTTCTTCCTCCTGAGAATCTTCAATAGTGAGCCTCTTCATGGCCTTAAATGCCACCTCTTTGGATTTCCCCTTTTCCACAGCATCGTTTTCATCATTTCTCATTTCATATGCAACAAGAGTGCTGTGTAGGTTATCCAATGTTAGCTCTTTCGGATCTTTATCTTCCAACACAGAAACTTTCGGATTGAACCGAGGTGGAAGCTTTCTCAAGATGCGCTTTACGATTTTAATGTCTTCGATAATTTCTCCAAGACCCCGCATGTCTTCTACCACAGCATTTACCCTGTCAAAGAATGCATCAACGGACTCATTCGGGTTCATTTTGAGATCTTCATACTTGTTCCGCAACACTTGCAGCTTTGCCTCTCTGACTTTGGTATCCCCTTCATAAATATTCAAAAGTTTTTCCCACATGGCATGTGACGTTTTGCATGACATCACCTTTGTATAAATGGGATTAGAGAGGGCTCCACCTAAGGCGTTTATTGCTTTGGAATCAGCATCCAACTCTTTGTGCTCAGCTTCTGATAATGCACCACTAGTAATATCAGCTGTGATACCATGCATAGCTGCTGAAAACACATCCATTCCCAGAGATCGGAAATAGTGTTGCATTCGATTCTTCCATATCTGAAAATTACATCCGTCGAAGATCGGAATCCCTCTATGATTAGTGACCTCCATTGAGAGAATACCAACTGTTAACCTTCCCTCTGATACCACTTGTTAGGTCCACTAGGTTGAATACCCTGAGAGGGGGGGTGAATCAGGGTATGACTAATTAAAAATTAAAGCCCTTTTCCGATCTTGTTTCGCTGTTAAGCAAAACACTCTTCTCTCTCTTTCCTGCTGCACAATATAAACAGAAAGTAAAGCAAGCATAGGACACAACAATTTTACTTGGTTCACCGCTAAGGGCTACGTCCAAGGAGCATACGCCGACAGGTTGCCGGTCGTACCAAGTCCACTAAACTTCACTAGCTGCGGATTACAATGTTCGGGCTAGATCACTTCTATGCCCAGGCTCACTGCCTATACAAGGTTTAGGGTCAGCTCACTGCTTTCCCAAGGGTCACTCTCTGTTTCTCTCTCTCTGGCTCACTGCCGGTGGAGAGGATCACCTTCTTCCTCTTCCTAAGCTCACTGCTCTTGGAAAGAATCCACTCACAGTTTATAGACCTGTAGGTCTCTTCATTTCCAATAAGGAATGCATCTTTCTCTGTATGTAGATGCTCTGTTGAAGTTCAACTTTCACCCGTAGATGAATATTCCTTTACCCCTGAACCACTGGGCAATTCACTTTGGAAACACCTTCGCAAAGCACCCTACTAAGCGAGGCTCCCAATTTCGAGAAGCTCAAACGAGCCTTCGCGAAGCTCCTGCCTTTTCGCGAAGCTCCCTCGCGAAGCTCCCTCGCAAAGCACTATCGCGATGCTCAAGCCGTCGCAAAGCAACGACCCTCGCGAAGCTAAGTAAGCCAACGCGGAGCTCGCAGGTTTCGCGGAGCTACAATAGCCGCCGCGAAGCACCTCTTTCGCGAAGCACACTGGCTCCGCGAACCACCTTCGCAAATCGAGAGCAAATTATTTTCTATGAAAAATCTCTCTACTTCGCCCGAAGGGGTCGGCCTCTATTTATAGGCAATTCCACCGACCCTTGAACTTTCCGCGCGAAGTCAACGCCACGTCATCTCAAATCGCGAAGCTCCAAAGTTTCTGCCGGAATTCTGTCCAAATCGCGAAGCTCCACGGCAATCATCCATTCGCGGAGCTTGACGTAGTCGCGATGAATCACCGTCAACTTACCTTCGTGGCTCGCGCCTTCGCCGCGAAGCTCTTTCGCAAAGCCCTTCTCCGCCGCGATGCGCTTCAGCATCTGCCGTTCGCGAAGCTTAACGTAATCGCGAAGCATCACCGCCTCCATTCTTCTGGTCTTCGCGATTTCCAAACCATGCATCCTATCTTCGCGAAATTCATGCCTTTGCCATATAAAATTATTCTCTTCATGGAAATCCACTTTTCGCGATGCTCACCAAACTTCCAAATTTTGGACCCCAAAAATTTGGCAAACACTGGGAAACGGCGCCACCTTGTACTGCTCTTTTGTACCGCCTCCAGATCGTCCATTCCTTTGTCATAGTTCCTTGTCAACATGTAATGTCAACAACTTCTCGGGAACTCGACAATTATCCATGGAATCCTGCTTTGTCAACAAACACAATCAACCCAAAAATGCTGCAATGTTACCTTGAGGGATTTTTGCCCAACAACATCCCTTGACCGCAAGCAACTACTTTCTTCACCAGCCCTCCTTCTCCCTGAGCCTGGCGGGGACTACAAAGGTGGGTGGTTGTAACATGTCAAAATGTACACCACCACATGCTTCTCTCCAAACTCCGCTTCCACGTCAGCTGCTTTGAAGATTCATCCATGCTTAACATTTTTTCTTCTTGAAACATTTTCGACGCCCAAGTCTCCGAGACTGGCGCCAGTTTCCAGCTTCCCACTGCAATCCTTCATTGACTGCATCCATCTGGCGAAAGGATTCTTAACCAAAAAGGTTCTTTCTATCACCCTGGCATAAGTAGGAATGCTTAGAGAAAAGGTGCTGGCTCAGATGTCCTTAAACACACCACGCTCAGAGGTTCGAGCTCTATAGCACTGATCGAAATGCATTCATCGAGTACCTGGAAAGTTCGGTAAGCCTCGATGAATTTTCAGCTATCGATACGTTGTCCCGCCGAAGCTGTATACGCTCTAGAAAACTCTCAGCCACCTCCTCAAGCTAGTCCTCAGCTGCCTGTGAGTCAGGTTTGCCTCGGAACTTGAGGTTATCTGATGCTGGAACATGTGTAAGGCAGTAAGCCTACATGTGTCACCTACCAGTACTGCCGGTTGTAACTACTGACCAACAGGTAGTGATGTATAGCTGACACACTACCCGAAGGCACTATCTCAGGCATCGGTCCACGTACTGAAGCCTCATCACTAAACAGACCAACCTCAGGGTCTCTCACTGGAAGACTCTAGTAGAGAAGGTCACCATCTGCTCTAATAGTGTCTAAGCTAGGTGTAGAACTCTAGCTATCACCTCCATCCAGTCCACTACTACCTGGGAAAAACTGCCTTCTCTCATAACCTCGGAGGCTACTGTTGCTGGAACTCGTGCAACGCGCTCTGCCAGCGTGCACAATTCGCTAGTAACGATGATGGCATCTGCTGCCCAATAGCTGGTGGTGCTGCTGGTACACCACCCGAGGGTGCCAACATAGAAAAGGGCCCTGCACCGGAGCCTCGTCGCTCGGTGGGCTGCCATCGAGTACTCACTCAGAACTCCAACTGACTGTCTGCGTGGAGACATCCTGAACAGATGCGACACGGTCAACGTTTTATACCTGGTGAGCTGACCTGGTTTGAGCTGACTTTAAAACTTTGTAAACACACACGCAATCAGTTTCTTCATGTACAAAGTTGGAAATTAGTAGTCAGGGTCCTGGGGTACGGATACGTCGGCCGCCACACCAACACTGGACTCCCTGAACTGAAGACCACACTCGGTACCCTTATCACTATTGCTTCACATAGAAAAAGATCAGATTCCTGAGTTCTACGGTAGAACCAAACTCCTCTGATACCAATTTGTCACGACCCGTCCTCGGGGCCCATTCCGTGACTACCCCAAGCCCGCCTTCCATAGGCCAAGGGCTGGCGACTAGCACCAAAGGTGTAAATCCCGATAACTGGGAAGGCATTGCCTTTATAAAAGTAACAAAAAACCACAGAGTACAAGTGGAAGTAAAACACTAAGTACAAAATAAAGTGCTGAAAAGTAAATGGGCAAGAATACAAACCCAAAAGAAAGTACAACTACAATTGAACAAAGTACAACAGGAAAAGACAACAGCTGGTAGAACGGAAGCAGCTCCTGGGTCTTCCTCCTCGGATCCTACCTGAAGGGTAGGTACAGATGACGCAGCTCCTGGATCGTCCACCACAGTTCCTACCTGAAGGGTAGGTACAGATAGCCTCCCCAATGCTCTCACCCGTCAACCTCCTCCGAGTGTCGTCTCACCGTGAAGTCCACCACCAGGTACTGACTTGTCGTGTAGTCCACCTTCGGGTACCATCCAGTCCTCGAACACTCGGCCTCCGTCAGCACTGCTCATCATCTGCAACCAATACAACGAGGTGCGGGCATAGCCCGTGCAGGGGTGAGTATAACGATACTCTGTAGGGACCCTGAGACCCTCAAGGTCTCACTGAAACCAACAAGGATAACCACAAAGAAGATCTCAACAGAGAACCTCTACTTAGGTATATGCCCATACATATACCTAAGTTATCAAGTAACCCATCTCAATCATGAGGAAACACGAGGATTATGAAATCAACGGATAACCACTACCCAGGTATATTCCCATACATATACCTAAGTTATCAAGTGACCCATCTCATTAATGAGGTAAACACAAAGGTAAAAGATTCAGCTCAAACCAGGATTTTCATTATCGGAACTGTAACTGCTGAAGAGTCCCGTCTCTGGAGTGTACAGTGGTCCTGTCACGTCTCTGAGGTACTGCTCACTAACCTAAGACTGCTGAGGTACTCCTCCTGTCGAGTACCGCGGGCCTGACACCTCACATAGTAGTGCTTCCCGCCGGGGTCTGCCACCCAAACACAGTAGTGATCCTCCCTCATAGCCTACAGAGGTACTCCTCCTGTCGAGTACCGTGGGTCTGCCACCTCACATATTAGTGCTCCTCCACTGTGGGTCTGCCACCTCACAAAGTAGTGCTCCCCACTGGGCTACGTAAGTCAGTCCGAATCGAATCGGAGAAGCAGTCTTCAGGTCTCAGCCGGCTACACGGTCTCCGTACTCCATACGCTCGTCTCGAGCATCGCGGGTCTGCCGCTACAACCAAGAGCACCACCTCTATCGAGCACCGCGGGTCTACCGGTACAACCAAGCGCTCCACCGCCAAGGATCTGCTGCTACAACCAAGCGCACCACCTCTATCGAGCACCGCAGGTCTACCACTACAACCAAGCGCTCCACTGCCAAGGATCTGCTACTACAACCAAGAGCACCACCTATATCAAGCACAGCGGGTCTACCGCTACAACCAAGCGCTCCACCGCCATGGATCTGCTGCTACAACCAAGCGCTCCACCGCTAAGGATCTGCTGCTACAACCAAGCGCACCACCTCTATCGAGCACCGCAGGTCTACCGCTACAACCAAGCGCTCCACTGCCAAGGATCAGCTGCTACTCCGCTAGCTCGTCACTGGGAGGGTCCTCTCCATGAACTAAAATTCGATACTCCAAGTATCATGAATTCCCAAGAAGAAGTATCTCAAGGACTGCCTCGTCATAGGGGTCTCAACACAACAGACGGCGCGTCAATCAGATGCCCGGTCTGTGAGTTATTAGCCTTTTCGTCCCAGGGGCCCGGTTGGTTTCGTGAGCGAACCAACCCGGCCGTATTTCAACTGTACCCCGAACTCTCATGGGGTACACTCATAGGGACCGTTTCTCAACGTGAACACCAACGCCGCTGACGGTTTGTCAAACGGATGTCATGTCTGAAATATATCAACTTTTCCATTCCAGGGGCCCAGTTGGATTTCGGTACGATCCAACCCGGCCAAAATCCAACATCGTCCAAAACTCGGGCGGAGTATGCCAAAAGTTCTGTCTCATCAAGAGGAATTCAACGAAACAGATGGCGCGTCAATCGGACGCCCGATCTGTTAGTTATTAGCCTTTTCGTTCCAGGGGCCCGGTTGGTTTCGTGAGTGAACCAACCCGACCGCACTCTGATGGCATCCAAACATCGAGCGGAGTAAGCCAAAAGATCCTTCTCACTTAGAGGAATCCATCAAAGTTGATGGCACTTCAATCGGACGTCCGAAGCTCAAGATATACCCGTTTCCGCTCCGAGGGCCCAGTTGGTTTCGTGTACGAACCAACCCAGCCGAACCCAATGTTCTCCGAAACCTTGAGTGTAATATACTAAAATGACTGTCTAGATCCAAGGATCGCGTTGCCGCTGACGGCGCGTCGTTTGGAGGCCCGTAGCTCATGTTATGGGCAAAATACCGAAAAGACCCCGAAAAGGGGGGTCCGGGCCCAGGCCGACCCGGCCCGACCCCCCCTGGGTCGGCCCGACCCGGTCCGACCCGGCTGGACCCGGTCCTGCTCAGCCAGGGCGCGGCCCGGCCCGGCTCGGCTTGGCCGAGCGGCCGAGCGTGGGAGCCGCGGGGCGCTTCCCCCGCGGGATGGAGGTGTCGCGGCCCCGCGTGGGGCCGCGCAGGGTCAGCTGACGCGGCAAAGGCCGCGTCCCGTGTGTGCTGGACCCGCGCTGCCGCGGGTCCGCAGGCGCCGCTGCCGCCGTCTCCGGCCGCCGGCGCCACCACGCCGGAGACCCGCGCCGCCGGTAGCTTCCGCGGGCCACCGGAGTTGCTCCGGTGGTCCGATTTCCTTCTCGTCTGCGCTGAAGCTCCTCCCAGGTCCCGTTCTTCACTGCAGAATGATCAAATCGCCTCTATGGCACGTTTCGTCGTCGCCCGCCAAATCCGCACAACAACGAAGAACTGCGGAGGGTTGTCGAGCTGTGTTTGTTTGACCCGCACCCTCTGTGTTAGATGATAACAAACGGGAGAATAGAAAACATAACCGAAAACAATTTTAATAAATTAAAATTGTTCTTATGAAACCGAGTTCTTTGTTTTAAAAGAAACAATCACGGGAATATAAATTACTTCACAAACAACCCCTACCTCGTCGAGTCGTTGCACGCGTGTTCTTCGCGGAATTGATCGTCGCGGAAGGAGGGAACCATCGCGTCGTCGCGGTATCTGGCATTGCGTTGACGAACTCCGAGGACCAAGAAACAAAATATTTAATTTTATTAATTAAATCCATGCGTTGTTATAACCGCAAATAAATTTAAAGACCGGCAATCTCTCACCTCAACGGATGATCGAAGATTTTATTGCGGATGAAGGAAAGTCGCAGAAGAACGTCGCGGGAGAGGAAACGTCGGCGTCGCAGCACACGACATCATGTCTTCTATTTCCGCGCGTTCGACGTTCTTCGTCGGAGGCCGGCGTTCTTCGCGTTCTTCGCGTTCTTCGCGAAGAAGGGGGAAGAACTTGAGGTTTCTGTCAAAACCTCTCAACGAACATTACTTAAGAAGAAAAGAATTGGTCTTATTTTATTATTATGCCAACAGAAAGTAAACAGGTTAAGAAACAATTAAATTAATTCATAGAATTAATTTAACAATGTTAACCGTCCAATTAATTGGTGCGTTAAGAATTTAAGAAAACGCATCGGTTGAATTTCATAAAAACGGGTTTTCGCGGGTGCTTTACTTAGGGGAAAAGAAACGGCGGGGCTCGTGCGGACCCCACCCCACAAATATCCTATCAAGTGGATAGGATATTTTGGATTGCACCCTATCCGTTTCAAATAAGCTTAAGCAGCTTAAAGTGGTCTTTAAGCGGCTTTAAGTGAAATGAAAATAAAATTGTCGCACAATTTTTTTTTCATAACATAAAACCCAAAAAAATTAAAACCCACAACCGAGCAAATGAAACTCCGGAAGAGGCATTTCTAAGTAAATATCGGCGCTGCGATTTCATCGGTGCCCTCGGAATTCCATTCCGAGCACCGGTTCAAAAGTTAGAAAACCTCGCTCGTTCCTTCACTGAACGTACCCGAGCCAAACTTCAGAAAATGATTATGGGCACACCGGGCCTCGGAATTAGGTGCCAACTGAAACTGCGTTCTTGTAAAATACCAAAGAAAATTAAGAAAAAAAATTTCCTTGAATTTTATGGGTCTTTACAACCCAAAGGGTCTTTATCCTTCTTCCTATACCTTTATTGCTTCCTCTCATTTTTAGTCTAATTTTCCTTCTATATAATGAGTTTTCAATATATATCTAAGGATATGTATTCAAGAGTTCTCTGATGCATCCTCTCTTTTCTCCAACGCACTGGTTGCAAGGTTTGTGCAACGACGGCCTTCGATAGAGGTATTTGATAAATTTGTGAATGAAAATTGGGGTCTTACTCACCGGGTGGTTGTCGGGATCTTGGGTCCGCGTCAGTTCCTTCTTTACTTTCTGGATGAAGATGACCTAGCGCGGTCTTGGTCCAATGCTAGTAGGTCGATTCGCGGATTTCGTTTTCATCTGCTTCGCTGGACTTTTGAATTTCATATGAATCGCGACCCTTCTACCTCTGCGATTTGGATTCAACTTCTAGGTTTACCTTTACCGTTCCAAAACCCAGCGTTGTTAAGTTCAATAGGGAATTCTATTGGTCGTCTCCTGTGCCTTGATCAGCGAATGGCTACCTTGAGGAACCCGAGTGTTGCGAGGCTGTGTGTTGAACTGGAACTCTCCCGGCCCCCTCTTGAGATGGTGTGGGTTGTAATTGAGGGGGAATACATGTATGCACAACCCATATACTATGAGTCCTGGATTGATTACTGCTCCTGCTGCCACAAACAGGGGCATGATCTTTATGTGTGTCGCAAGAAGGGAGTGCGTGAGTGTCCTGCTGCTACAAATGATCCAATTGTCCAGGCCATGATTGATGAGAAATCAACTGGCCATGTTAATGAAGAATTGATTCAGGATGATTCCCCCTTCACTAAGGTCTGTGATGTTCAGGAAAATGGGGGTGTTATGCGAGCTGTGAGGGAGGATTTGATAGGGATGTCAGGGCCCTCTGTTGCTGCTGTATTTGAACGGCTAAAGAATGACATGAGTCTTAGCTCTATGTCGGATGCATCAAGGTCAATAGTGAAAGTGTGTGATGGTGTTGAGATGCAGGGTGACCAGGAAGCTGAATTGGACTCAAGAAGGCTTCCCAACACACAGAATGGATGTTGTGAGGCACCTATCTCTGTCCCATGTCCTCAAAGTATGGGTAGCGGACATGGGCACCCAGGGGGTGTTAAATCTGTACCAGATTTCTGCTCCATGAACCAATTTGCTGCACTGGATGGGGCGGAAGAACCTGATGATGGTCTAGGAGTGGGGGAAGCTGATCGGCTTGATCCACAGCAAGAAGATAATGGGACAATCTTGCTGGGTGGAAAACTGATGGAGGAGGAGACCTCCAACTTTGAAGCAGATCACCTGAAGCCTGTGGAGGTTGCAGTGGTTGAGGATGTGGAATTTCCAGGTTTGAAGAATCAGTGTTTAACCCCTATCGACTTAAATCAAACTTCCTTGAGGGATGGAACAGTGGAGTTAGGAAGGAATTATTGCTTCAAGGGATTGAGAGAAGCTCCTAAGAAGGGGGGAGATGTTTCCAATGGAGAGAGAGGAAATGAGAGGGAGGTGCTCAAAGCCTCTTATAGTGATATGGTTCGAGGAGAAAGGAAGGAAACCCTTGATAATGGGATTGAGAGTATGGGGGCAGGAACTGATCCAAAAAAGAAGAAGCCAAGAAAAGACTACTCCAACATGCCGAGGACGGTGTCTACTAGGTCCTCTGCCAAGAATGGAAAAGGGAAAGAAGTAAACTCAAAGAAGGGACAGAATAAGGCAGTGATCAGGACATCTATGACTGAAAGAGAGTTATGTCTTAGGGAGAAATACCTCAACATGATCAATCAATATGCTCCATCTGAGTGGGAGTCGGCGGATCCAGATGATTCAGAGGATGGAGATGTTGGAGATTTTGACACATTTTGACTGGCACTGTTGTTGGGGGTGTTTTCATATCATTTCATTTTCTTTGTACTTCGTACTGATTTTTCTTTAATAGATTCTCATGGGACCAGGCATTCGGCCTGGGCCTGCATCTTTCTGGTATATGTGACATTATTTCTAGATACATTGTAAATATATTTTTAATGTTTATTAATTGAATAATTATTTGTATGGGATTTTCTATGGGATTTTTTCACATCATATATTTCCTAATCAATGTGAAACAAATTTTATCACATAATTTTCTTAAATGTTTTTTGCCATAAACAAATTTTCACATCGGTTATTTTATAATCATGTGAAAAAACAATCAATATTTAAATTTCATGTCGGTATTTAATAAATTGCGTGAAAAATCAATAGTAATTTCTTATTGATTTCAGTTATCATATAACTTACATAAAAAAACCACGTTATTTTCATATCATTTATGACATAAATGACTTGATTTTTTTTATCATGTCAGTTTCTAAAAAATGATGTCGCAAAATTCACAAATATTTTATTCACATTAGTTATGAAGTAAAATAATTGAATAAAAGTAACAGATTTTTTATTCCTCGTCCCCATTGCCATCAATACCGTAAAAATATTAGAAATGTAGCAAGAAAATCCAATAAAACACACTTATAATTTTTTCTCTCATGTCTACATTATATGTGATAAGTAAAATAAAATTTCATCAAACCTATTAAATGATTTTACCACTAAATTTGTATGTGTATCTTCAATTTTGCACTATAATTTCAAGGGTCATTAAATAGATACAAATTGAAAGGACGTAATTTAACATGTATTCTGAATAAAATAAATGAAATATAATATAAAAGTTAATAAATAAATCTAACCTACTAGAACATTGTAACTATCCCATTTGAAATTATTTTTTACATAATTCGTGAAAAATGGTATAAAAATTTCATTATTCCTTCTAGTTTATGAAAATTAAGTTTTAAAAAATAAAATCCAAATAAAATTATTAAGTAATATATCCAAAATTTAGTAATTTTAAATAAAAATTCACAATTTCATTTATATATTTGATCTTGGTGCTCTGATTTATTATGGTATCTTTAAAGAAATTCAATGCCCTGTTTGAAAATAACATTGTTAAAATGAATTTAATGTAATTATATTATAAAATAAGTATTACAAAACTAAAAATTACATATCCTATAAATTCATAAAATTTTCTCACACTTCACCATTGATAAAGCATAGTTAGTAAAGTGTCTTCTCCCTTAGAAAAATAGAACCCAATATCCAATGATCATTGATACCAAAGAAAATTTATTATTAGAGGTTATTATTCTCAAGGATACATTAAACATTATGAGATATATGTTTCATATTCTTGAATATTAGGAAAAATGTCACACTGAATAATTACAATCTTTTGAAATCATTCATAAGTATAAACTGTTATTTCAGCACCAATAATTTTAATTTCTATAGGTGAAATAAATTGAGGGTCTATAAAACCATATACATGTGTATATTAATTCTAACTAAAAATTGTATAATTATACCTAATATAAAACAACTATATGTATAAATATTCAATAAATTAAACTAATGGAATTTTTTTAATTTAATTACATGGAAAAAACATGCATCATGTTGATTCCCTACTGATCTCCAGTTAAAATCTTCGTAATATCATTTTTAGAAGAACCGTAGTCATCACACTCCCAGAAACATCTTATTCAATAGAAATCTCATAAATATCCAACAAAAAAATTGAATATATTGGAAATATATCAAGACAAGTCCAATTTGTATCTTAACACATAGAACTTTTTATTTGTTGTTTTCTATATAGTATATAGGTTCATGCCCCGAATTCAACTTCTAGGTGCCCCAAGGAAGTTGTCTACAAGACCTCAAACACACCTCCACAAATGTAAGAGGCTAGTGACTATCAATGAGGCACTTAGCTATGTCCATGGAGAGATAATGTCCCCATCTGTTAGAGTAGAAGAAGACATTATATATACCAAATAGAAGAAGCACATATAACTAATACACAATAGTGTAAATAGAATAATTAATCAGGCAAGATGAATAAATAGTTACCAGAAGATTAATAGTAATAAGATACAATTTAATGAACTATTCGTGGTAATGTAATTATACAAAAATTAATAAGTTGGGTTAAGAGATATGTGCATATTAAACATTCTATCTAAATAAAAAATATTGAAAAAAACTATTGAAACAAGTATCTTGAGCATTGGATCAGTCCTATTCCCCCAAACTCCATCACAATTTTGAAAATCAATCATTAGAAGTTGGCTGCTTCCCTTTGTATAAAACTACATCCAAAAAGTCTACTCAAGATCCAAAGAAAACCAAGTAGGGTGTGAGATACAATATTAGTAGGATGACACCCACATTGTATTGTCCAATTTATAACATGTGTTATAAATTTAATAGTGTTCCATTTTAATTAAATGTAATACAAAATAAATAAATAAATGCAGTGTGAATGGTTCTACATGGAGACCCACCAAATTACTTTCTTCAGACAGAGCGAGTAAGTCTAGACGAAGGAACCTACAATGGTAAAGTGAGATATATTAGGTTACAAGTGGTGGATTTTCCCTATGCTTGTTCTTTGGACTGAATGACATGTCCCTAAGTCTATAATACTAATGGATAAAATCTCATTTTGAAGTTATTCATTTATATTTTTCTATAATTTTAGAACCACTTTGATGTATTGCGACACACACTTAGCCCATCCATAATAATTTTGAAAGACATTCCAAGTGTTTCATGAGGGGCTCAGTTTAAATCCAATTCTAAGGACTCCATCCATGGAAACCCAAGTATGAAGTCCCAAGTGTCTCTCTAGCATGGTGTGAAATAGTCAATGTCTAATATTCCTCTATGTCTATACCTATTATCACGCATAGGGGCCTGATACCCACTCAAGGAATACTACAATCAATTATGTCGTTAAGAGTTTCTCGTATGGAAATTGTATCACTCATCTAGAGTTATAAATAGATAACACACATCAAGCTCATATCAGGCATAAATGAGGTTTTGCCTAGCATGTTTCCAAGAATTTGTTGTTCAATCAATAAAGAAAGAGATTCCATACAAAAGGTTCTAAAGTTATAACCCCCTATTTCACCCTTGGGGAAAGGGTAAAACTGTTTAACAAATTGATTCACAAATTACAAATTCAAATGAATGTATAGTACATTTAAGTCAAGAATTTATCTGGTAATAGTCACAAAGTTCAAGGAATGTATTTGGGCCATTACCTTTTAATTCACAAGCTAAAAGTAATAAAGCACTTGGAAATTCCTTTAATCCTGACACTTCATTTATAGAATGGGTTTATTGGGTCCTAATACATGTATCTTCCCTCGAATCAATGAAATAAGTCAATATAAGATATTGGTCGTATAATTACACACCCAAGGGTGTTTGAAAAAATTAAACAAATGGGAAATTAGGTAATAAGGGGTAGAAAAAATCCATTGTGGTGGTACAAGGCATGGAAATAAACCTCAGAGGTGATTCTCCAATAGATAGGATCATTTAACATATGAAAACAATTTGGAATAGATAATTTGACATTTTCAAGGAATTGCCAAAATGTCCTGGTGAGTAGAATAACTATAAAATTTATAGAACACAATGAAATGATGGGAAAATTCCATGACCACATACCTTAGACTTATATAACATCCCATAGAGAGTTCAATCATTGATTCGAGCCAGGTGGGATAAAAAAATAAAGAATTGTCCAATGCCCTAAAAATTAGGAAAATCAGTTTGCACCAAAATAGAATAAGAGATGATAAGAGAACCCTAGAATAGAAATATGTGGAGTTGATAACATACCGATAGGATTCCAACACATCTGGTGGTGAAGGAAACAGAGTCTGGGTGGAGGAGGCCATGATAAACCTAGGTGGAGCACTAGAGGATCCCTTGTGTGATGATCCTTGTACTGTATAGGGGGAAATATTTACCCCTTCTAATAAAAACAAGGGCCCCCTCCATTAAAAAAAGTTGGTAATTTAGATGATGTGGAATTCTTAGTCTATCCCTCCTTGGTAAAATCCACTACACTACATGAATGGGGTATGGGTAACCAATTACATGTCATGTATTTTTTTCTATAGCCAAGTTCCATCCAACTAACTACCTCCTCTTCAAAAATGAACCATTTAGTTATTAGGACCAGTCTCTATATTTACCAAAACTAAAATAAATTTACCTTTCTAAAAAAACAGGATGTTATATACTACCCTATTTAAGACAACTCATTCCCATGTTTCATCTACAAGGGTAGTGAAACATCATTTGAGAAAAATTTTGTACACTGCACACGTGTATTAGCTTATCTCTCCACGGTCTCGTCCTATAAATGTAGGTGATACCATAATACTCAGACTAGAGGAATGAACCTACCTTAAAGAGCATTCATTTTATGATCAACTATACATATCAGATTATCCGTGAAGGACACATCCTTCTCCCACTAAATATCCTCATGGTATAATGAATGAGATGGGTTATAGTGATACTTTCTAGTCTGAGATATGTGGCATATTTTATTCATGGAATGGTGCCTCTGAGGTAATAAAAATTGATAGTTTTCCTCCTAAACTCTCTCCACTATCATTAAATGTCCAACATATCTTGGTGATAGCTTTCCATGTATCCGGATTTTTCTCTTACCCAGAATAGAAAATACATGTAGAAATACCCAATGTCAATCCTCAAACTCTAGAGGTCTATGGTGTTGATCGGCATAAGTCTTTTTCCTGGATTGAGCTATATCTAAATTCTATTGAATCATATGGACATAATCTAAAGACTCCTAAACAAGACAAGGACCTAATAGAGTTACCTCACCTAACTCTAAGATTAACTGAGGAGAACTATATGATCTACCATAGAGGGGCTCATATTGAGCCATCTAAATTCATTCATGGAAACTATTGTTGTAGGAAAACTAAACATGGGGAATATTTTTTTTCCATAAACCACCAAAATCAATGATACATGACTATATCATATATTCTAACAATCATATTGACTATGTGGACAGCCCATCGGTCTAAGGGTGATATGACATTATCAATATAACATGTGAACCAAATGTCTTCTGCAACCCTTTCCCAAACTATGGTGCAAAGTGGGCATCACGGTATGATATGATAGAATGAGGAACACCATGTAGTTGCACTATCTACAAAATGTATAGCCTTCCAATCTCATATACAAAGAAGGAATCAAAGATAGGTGGAAGTTCACAACATTAATCGGCCTATCAATGATCACCCACATTATGTTGTTTTCTCAAGGGGATATTAGAAATACTTTCATGAAATACATGGTAACATACTTCCATTTCCACTCAATAGTGGAAATATAATGTAGATGTATGGCAGGTCACTGGTGGTGTTCCTTCAACTGTTGATAGGTTGACCATCGAGAAATAATGTCAATTATCAACCTCTTCACATTGGGCCACCAATTCTAAATATAGATTTATCGATACATCTTGGTGAGAAAAGGGTGAACCAACCATAATGAGGCATTTATATCCCCTATCAAATTTTAACTTCTATCTGCAGGCACCCAAACATGTCCATGTAATTGTAGTGTCTCACAAATATCCACAACCCATCTGGGAGGTAGGTTCTCTCTTATGATGGTCTCCCTTACAACAAGGCATTTTTAATCTTATTACAACCTCATCTGAACTCATTATAAAAGATATGATTTCACTTCTAATTCTATTAGAACTAGCTTCTCATGCTCTTCATGAACCACTTGAAGAATCTCATAGAACAGATCCATCAATTTCCTCACACAGTAGGCCTCCATGATGGATTGTGTTTGAGTTTTCTAGTCATGACCTCATGTTTGTTTTCATGGTTGTTTCTAGAGTGTAAATAATCCACAATGTAGTCTATGAAGACATCCAAGAAGGAATCAAGATGTGGGAGAAAAACCTGATTCATCAAATCCATAAAGATTGATGTAATGTTAATCAATCCGAATGGCATAACCAAATACTCATAAAAGTTATACCATCTTTGAAATGTTATATGTGGTATATCTAATATCCTCACATGAATACGATGATAACCCTACTTCAAATCGATCATGGATAAAATATTTTCCCTTAGAAGTTGGTCTAGGAGTTCATATATATAAGGTAACAAATATCGGTTCTTCAGCTTAAATTGGTTCAGTTGGTTGTAATCCACTCACAATCGAAGGGAACCATATTATTTCTTGGTGAAAAGGATAGGTTAACCCCATGAAAATGTGTTGTGTTGTATGAAACCCTTATCCTCAATGTCTTGAAGCTTCCTCTTGAGTTCTAAGAGCTTTATATGTGCCATGCTATTAAGATGAATGGACACTAGTGCCACACCTAGAATAAGCTCAATGGTGAACTCGATCTCCCAATCATCATGTAAGATAAGGAAGTATTCAAGGTATACATCCCGAAAATTATCCACCATATGAGGTAATTCCACAAGCTATATCCCTTAATTTTTCATAAAGATACTAGACATCTTGGCTGTAATCCCACCCACCCCAATATACTTAAGTGCGACTTGATTTCCCTGAATATACTATTCACCCTTTTGGATATATGTTTTTCCCTTAGGTGATGTAAATGAAACTCAGTGGAAATAGAAATCTATCTGGTCTCAATAGGGAACAATCACATCCTTTCCAATAATGACATCAAATCTAGTCATCATGAGGATGAAGAAGCTCCATATCAAAAAATATCCACATATTTCAACTGAAACTCCTTTCTCTATAGTAGAAAATATTCTCAAACTCCTATCAGAATTTCAAGGTTCATGTCACCGGTGGAGTACTATAATATTAAGACCAGACATCCCATGGTTGTTGTAGATAGAAAAAATTTGGATTCATTTGTTTCGAATATAAAATATACTAAAGTGTTGGCTACCAGAAAAGTACCTCAAATTATAGATAGACCTATACTTTTGCACTTTTGGCATAGGCTGACCAAAAAATATATGGTCTAAACCATTGCCCTGATATTTTTCCAGAGTATCCTAAGAAATCCCACTTTCCTGACAATAGAACTCTGAAGACTAAATACCTCAGAAACAACCACCTGCTTGGAAAGAACGACATTTAGAAGACCCAATTCGTGTCTGATGAGGTTTCAGTGATCCTGTACCTAAATATTGTGCTGGAACAAAGTTCCTCTCACATGTAACTAAAGGAAATGATTGGAAGAAACCCTAGAGGTGTCCCATCCTACCACAATACTGACACTCGATTAGGTTACATGTACACTGGGGATTTTTGAGTCCTGGCATGCCACATTGGTGAAAAACTATATTGGTGTCCCTACATGCCACCTGGTGGGTAATTCCCCCATGTTTATCTTCAAATATTCACTTCCTTTCTTCAAATAACCCACTTCTAGTTAGTTTGGAAACTGAAAGACCATGTTTCACATCACCTTATTCCCTCTTGTTTCGCTCAGCGATAAGGGCTTGGATTACTTTCTCTAAAATATTTATCATCCAAAATACATTCACCTATGATCAAATGGGATAAGCAAGCCTGTTCACAAAGTTCCTCAAATAGTCAGCTCATTACCAGTAATGGATTGTGCAAAATACTGGAATTTGAGGAAGTGATTTGAGTATTCCATCATATACATTTTACCATCCTCAAGGTGTATAAGTTTATAGATACTATATGCTCACATGGTATAATGTAATAAGTAGTTCAAAAAGGTTTTCTATAAGTTTTCCTAGACCATACCCTACTGTCGACCAACTTGAATTCGAAAATACCACCAACACTTGGTGGAGTCACATAATAGATAGGACACGAACATAACCCTCCACTCTAGAGGCATCCTTATATGCTCAATTATTGATACAATAAACCCTAACAAAGATTTAATGACCCAAGGTCTTCCATCCTCTGAGAAGGTGGGAGGAGTTATTGTTGAAAATCATGGGTCAGTTCTTCCATAGAAGGGGTAGGTAAAGGTGCACCCTAAACGGATTTCTTTTATCCTAGAAGTGTAACCGGGAATAGGCCATCAGTACCTAGTGGAAGATCTGAATGAGGTTCCTGAAGTGAAATAATATGAGTTATCATAGGTTGATCAGGTACCCAAACCCTAGTAGTATTCACATCATCTCTCTCCAAGCATACAATATGAGTTCCTCATGGTGGAATAGTTCTACAATGCTAAATACATGACTTAGATAGAAATTATAATTGGTAAGGAAAGATTTATAGAATTATAGGTATAAGGAAATAATCTATGGAATCAACATCTATTATAACTTTCTAGGAGTTACGTATTGGTGATAAGAATGAGCAATTAGAGTAGTATAAGATACATGCCCTACAACCTACTACTATGGTCGGGTCGGGCTATGGTCTTAGGTCACATGTATAAAGGGGTAAACATTTGATTTTAATTCATTTAGATTCAATATTATTTATTTGTTTTTTATAATCATGGTCCAGTTATCTATGTTACCACTTATAACTCAAAATGTCCAATACACCTTATAAATTGAAATTTGTGTGTCAAAAAATTGTATCCCAGCCTTCAAACCAAAGGATGGGTGTAACATGCCATAGATGTGGGTTGATCATATGATTAGTTGAAAAAACTCAACAATCAACCCAACTAATGTGGAATTATTAGTAAATTAAACCAATTATTTCATATTAAGAGATTTATTACACTTAAAATCATAGAAAACAAGGCACAAATAGAAATAATCGAAAAATAGCAATGCTTGTAGAAAAATAGATATAGAATGACAGTTTAAGACCTACGGTTCCTATTATGATTCATGGATTTAATGTTCCCTTTTTTTATAAAGATTAAATGATTAATATCTCATCATGATAATAAAAATATAAAATAATTCTCTCACTCTATGGTGAAATCCATGAAAATGTAATTATAGAATCAATAATAGCATTAACCCATCCCATATATTTTGGGTTTCCCCTGTATTTGGGGTAGCTACTCCTATGCATAGGATATTAAGAAAATTCAAATATCCTAGTCTCATATCTAACCCAAATAGTAAAAAATTTAAGGAACTCCTCAGATACCACTTTTTAGTATATCGCCTCAGATTCCACTTTTAGGTGCCCATATACAGTTGTCCATAAGACCTCAAGAACCCCTCTCCGATTACTAGAGGCTGTAGACTAGAAGCGCGGGCCTTGGGTAAGTTTGTATGAAGAATATTCCCTTATCCACCCGATTATAGCATAACATTAGACACAATAATTGGAAGAAGAACATGTAACCAATAAATAACAATAGAAACATAATAAGTAATCATGCAAATAGAATTAATAGTAAGGTAATGATGAATAGTAATAAGAAACAATTTAATGTTCATTTCATAATGATGTAACTAAACAAAAAGGAATATTCTGAGGATGGGGATATAATAATTTACAAAAAAAATACCATAATAAATATGTTCAAATATTTCTAATACTTTTATCTAGAGCATAAGATCAGACCACTGGTCCCAAAATCCATCGTAATGATGGAAATCAAACATTCGAAACTAGATGTGTCGCATTGCCCAACCCTACAACCAAATAGTCTAATCGAGTAAAAAAAGTTCCCATGAAGTGTGTGACAAAAAAATCTCAGTAGGCCGGTACCAAAATATCTATGAAAATTCATAAAGTAAATTATATATTTAATTGTGTGACATAGTAATTAAAATAAATGAAAAATAAATAATTAAATTCATTGGGATGGTTTCCACTTGGAGAACCACCCAAACAATTGTTTCAACATAAGCCAATAAGATTAACCCAAGGAACCTGTAATAGTAAAGATGGATATATATGGTTCTATGTGGTGGATTTCCCAAAATCTTGTGCTTTGGCTTGAAGGAAATTTAATTATGTCTTTTGAACTAAGGGATATATTCTAATTTTCAAATATTAAAATAATATTTTAATAAAATTGAAAACAACCTTAAAGAATGGTGAGACACACTTATCATATCCTTGAAAATACCTAGAGACTTTTCATGTACCACTTCAAGGGATTGTTATAAATCTAATGCTAAGGTGTTTGTCTATGGTGGCCCAAGTGTGAGGTCACAAGTGTCACTATGACATGGTGTGAAAATAATTAGTCTAAAAAAACTCTGTGTCCATACCTAGTATTATACGTAGGGGCCCTAGTCTCACTCATGGAATGGTATAACCATTCATTCCATCGATACCATCCATGGGGTTTCCCCTAAGGAACTGGTATCACTCATCTGGAGGTGTAAACAGATAACGCATGGTGATCCAATATTAGGGTGTTTAAAAAACTTTAAAAAACAACCATTTAAGGAAATTAGGCAATGAGGGGTGAAAACACCCATTTGGGTAGTCTAGGTGAATTCAATCAACATAAGAGGTTATTCTACCCTATATAAGACCATGTTATTTATACAAACCACTTCAAATAATTAATTTGAAAATTTGAAGGCATCTACAGAATGGGCTGACAAGTGGCCCAATTGAATAATTTATAGAACGCATCAAAATGATATGAAAAGGCCAAGAATACCTAAATTATCCTCATAGATATTCCCTAATCCCATATCAACCCTTAATTTTATCTAGGTTTTAATAAAAATATTGAACATTCCAATTCCATACAAATAAGGAAAATAAGCCTTTATAAAAATAACATAAGAGAAGAGAAGATAAACGAAGAATAGAAGGATGGAGAGGGGAGAGAATACTAAGAGGATTGAAATGAACAAGTATGGATGTAAAAAGTGTCTGAATAGAGGAGATGTTGAAAAACCTATGTTGTGCTCTATAGGATCCTTCATGTGTTTCTCCTTCTTTATGGTGGAGGAAAATTTACCCTTGTTAAAAAATAACGGTTTATGCCTTTTTTATAAAAACTAGGTTAGGAATTTTCATGAAGTGTAAATGAATTACACGTTGTGTCATTCTCAAGCTATACCTCATTGGTAAACTCCTCTATATGACATGAATATGCTCGACCAGCTGAATACTCATCATGTAATTTGGATAATGGCCATGTTTTTTCCCACCAAATACATCCTCACCTATAATAAACCAACTGGTACTTTGGTGTAGTATATGAATTTACAAAAACTAAAATAATAAATACCTCACTAAAAATCTGGGTTGTTACATATTATTTCTTTATCTTTATCGTATTCATATATAAAAATAATGATAAAAACATTAAAAGGTTAAAACAAATTTAATAGAAAAAATAAAATAAAATAAAATGTATATTAATACCTATATGTTAATATGGATAAAAATTCTAGATGAATACAATAAAATAGTGTTTGATAAATTTTCCAAATATACTCACCCAATCTATAGATAATGGTTTTATTTATAATCTATCTATAATATCCTAAAAACTGGCCCTATGTTTCTATATCTCTATCTATTGGTGATTAATTGTATTAACAATATAAAATATCATCTCACATGCAACAATATGATACAATGGATCAAAAACATATAACTAAAATTAACTAAGAAGTTATGGGGAAGGGTTATAGGACTAGGATAATAATGAGTGGGTTTTGTTGGTGGAGGTGGAGAAGTGGGATCTACTGGTAGAGGTGGAGGAGTGGGATCAGGGGTCTAAAATAGTATTTTCAATTTAAAAATGTTGATTATACCAAATCTATCTATCTATCCACCATAATAACATGAATATCCTAAACATATGCATAAAAATATTATATTTATTGATAAACACCCTCTATTAAAGAAACTTAAAAAGTAGAAAATGATTTTTTACTAATACATCTGCTAGGTATCCTCACACACACCCTAGTTTTTGGGATTTCCCAATGATAAAGCTAAAATATCTTTCCTACCCTCATCTATAAATACACCCTACGTTCTCTTATCCTCTAGAGAATCATATAGGGAATATTTGAAAAAAAACATAATGAATCACAATATACAAACAATTAATTTAACATAAATAAATAAATAAATCTTACTATCATCATGGAAACATCCCTCAACACTTCCATAATATGTTTTCATTCTTTTTCAATCAATATATCTTCTATTATTCTTGGATTTCAGGGGTAGGGTCAACCAATGTACATCCTAAATATTTAGTTCTGTGTTTTTACAATTTTTTTTATATCCTTTGTTCATCCAATAATATATACCCTCCCAAATATAAAGTATGATGGTATACATTTCTATATTGGAAATTCTGATGATATCACCTTGATTTCTAAAAATAATAAATAAACAAATATTTAATAATATCATTAATATAAAAAAACTTCTAAAATATAACATTGTACATAGAATTATTGATTCTCATAGTATACTTTCAATAAATTTATTCCATTTAACTTCATCTATAAATTGAAATATATATTACAAGTCTATGCCCAAAAATGAAATCTGATGTGGTGGTTGATTTAAAATCCCTCCATCTACTAGAATCCAATGATAAAAATTTCATATTCACTGCTCCAGCATAAGTTATATCATATATCATCTGATAAGATGGGGGGAGTTGTTAATAAAAATTTCAGCAATAGTAAAATAATAATAAGAAATATTACCAATATGGTCTACAACATGTGATATATTGTCAATTTTTCAATACTTCTTCAATCATTAACCAAAATACTAACTTTTTTTCCTCAATTGCTATATAAGACATTAATTGTCTCAAATTTAGACCTCTTGTAATACCATTATAGTCATGGTTAATTGGTATCATGTGGTCCTATATATTGTAAACTCAAAATTTTGGTAAGCATGTGTTTCCATGTTTACTAACCCTCAAACACTTATTTGGCCCCGTACAAGTAGATTTCACTTTTAAGGAAAGAAGAGGCTCATCAATAGGAGAATATGCATATTCCTCCCAAGAGGTATGAGTATGACCATGTCTAAAAGTATATGCTGGATCAGATGATTAATCTACCATTACCTAAAAAATCAAAGAACAAACAATTAGTAAAAAAATATACAAATCCAACTATTATATATAAATGAAAATAAGAAATTAAAAATTATCAAACAAAATGTAAATTATGAATAACTTAACAAATTTTTTTCATATTTTTTACAGTTAACTAAAATTATAACAACATTTAAGATATATGGAATGAAATTTAATTTAATGAAAATAAATCCAAAAATCGTTTTGAATAGTAATAATGCTCCAACCTAATAAATCATTTTTGACACCAAAATTAATATTTTTTAAATACACACTTATACTTTTTTTTTGCTTTTATTTAACATGTTAGCTTAAAAATATTTTTTTTGAGATGATATATTTATATATAAGTTATTGAAGAGTAAAAATAGTAAAATAAACAAAAATAAACTAATCTAACAAAGAAAATAACTTATTAGTTATCATATTTGTTTTAATAAAGAATTATAAATTTACATATTTAACAATTAATGAAATTTAAAAATGTAAATGAGAAATAAACATATGTTACATATAATATAAGAAATGTATTAAAGGATTGTTTTCTTAAACCCCTTTAACATGATCATTCAATATTTCATAACCCATGTCGACGATATTCTCATCATTACTATCTATTAGTCTTTACATAAAAGTAGGGATCTCAAATAAACCATTGTTTTTGTCTAGTTTATCATCACTAACATACAGTTTTTTCCTTGAAAACAATAAAAAAACAAAATATTGTATTCATCAAGATCATAAAAATATGATTTTCAAGTTTTTATAGGAAAAAAAGGATCAACTTTGTATTCCAATATATTTATATTAACTAGTGTCATTCCAAATTCATTGTACAAGACACTGTTTTTTCTGGTAAACCATTTCCTATTAAATAGTGTCACCTGAAATTTAATGCAACAATCCTCCCATGTTTCTTCAATGAATCCATAATATGAACTTGATGTGTAAATGTGGTTTTATTTAGAACTATACAGAATACATTACTTCGGCAAACACCAATACACTACTATTCTTAACTGTACATTCATTTTTTAGATCTTTTTTATGAAATGTATACCCAATAATGTCATACTCAGATCATATTATCCAATTTAAGCATGGAAATTTCACTAACATTATCTATGTTTTAGATTCATATTATCCACTAAGATAGATCCCCTTAAACCATGGGAAAAAAGTTTTTTTATGCTCATTGAAAATCCTCATATCATTATTATATGGATAAAATTGTTTGAAAACATTAATATGTAATTTTTTCTATGTAATAACATAATATTTGTTACCTATGATGTATAAATATACCTTATTTATCATTCCACTTATAAATGATTTTACATTTAAGCCAAATATCCCCTTTCCCCCATAATGGAATTGTTTATTGAGAGATGTAGGCAAATTATTATGCTACACTACAAACAGGCAGCTTGAAAAAAACTCCACAACATCCTCATAAAAATACATCTCAATGATGGAGGCTTCATTTCAATATGGTTTATTAACATACCCCTTCAATATATTCATATAGCTTTCAAAATTATATATCCAACATGTATATACAGGTCTACAAATCATTATTTATGACACCAAATTAACCATTAAATGCACTATGATATAAAAAAAGATGGAAGAAAATACGTTTTCATTTAGAAAAGTATGGAGACTGATTCATTCACTAAATTATTAAATTTATTCAGATCAATCAACTTAATATAAATTTAATTTTAAAAAACACAACATTAGTATTGTCATTCTGGCATGGATAGGAAATATTCTATGCAATGAAATTGGTTAGAACTGTTGCATCATGACAGGAAAGTGATTAGATTTTATACATATCAACTTCAAATTTCTAAAAAACCCAATATTTTTTTTTCATTTGAAGAATATCCCAATAAAAATTTGATTCCATGAAGAAAATGAAAAAGGCTAATTTTATCTTTCATGGATAATTTATGACAAGCTGGGGGCCAGAATGTTTGTCTTCTATCAAGAGAGAAAGTTAACTCAAAACTTATTCCCATTGATAGTAAGTCCAATCTTGGGTCCATCCAATATTTAGTATTTCCGTTAATATATAACAATGTTTATATTATGTTGTCACAATTGTTCTTTTACTCATTCATGACATCAATATTAACACAATCATCTAGATTTTACAATTTTTTATCTCATATCCTCTCATTTACATGCCATCTTAGCCTTTTTTTGATCATGTGAATTTTGAAAAAAATGTTTCAAATGAGGAATTATAGGAAGATACCAAAATTACTAGGAAGGTTTCTTTATAACTTCTAAATATTCCTTTAATTTTTATTTCTACTTATACCATGAAATCCCACATTTAGGATGTCATGAAAAAAATCTATATTCGTGGATCTATGGAACCTTGAAATTTGAGAAGGCATGTATTTATTTTCATCTTAATCCTATTGGGAGTAGTATTTTTTCACTTTTTAATGAAAATATAAATGTTCATTATCTTAAGGAAGAACATCATTCAATAATTGTTGTAACTATGAAATACACTTTCCTCACCATCCATGTTTTTCCTTATATGTAAATCAATATTAACACAGTTGATAAAACTAAAAATTTCATACAACCTAGATACAATATACTTTTATCAAAGACATCTCGATTTTATTTTTTCAGTTCTTTCTCATTTTCCTCTACTTTAATGTGATGTATTATTTCTTTAATTTGATCAGATTTATCAACTTAAAATGCATCAACGTCAGTAGATATGAAATTACTCCTTGATTCACAATACAAAATACAAGTTCTATAACTCAAATTAAAACCATGAAAAATTAAATATTTTTGATCTCTCTTATTTTAAAATTCTTTATATTAATAAATTCAAAAAGTGAAATAAAGACATGGAATTTTTTAAAACATCTAGTTTACCAAATTCCAAAAAATCATCAACAACTTCCAAATATTCTTCCATTATTTGAAGTTTCATAATCCAACCTAAACTCATTATTGTTTATACAAATATAAAAAATATAAAACATTACAAAATAATTTACTGGTGATAAACATGAGAATAATTAATTAAAGTTAAAAAGGGTTTATATTTATATCAGATATTTTATAATTTTAAAGTAACAAAATAATGAAAATTAAAAAATATATATGTGTATTTGGAATGTATAATTATAAATTCTATAAATTTTGGAATATATATTTAAATGTAATGGGTAAATCATATAAAAATAAAATTAATTTAAAAAGAAACCATAGTTAGACCATTATATCATTTTTTATTTTATTCTAAATGAAATAAAATGATTCTTGAAACTGAATATTAATAACTACAATACAAATCAAGTCCCCAATTTCCATTTTTATTACAATATTTTTCTTTGATTTTTAATATATTTTTGTATCAAAAAACCAACAATTATTAGAAGAAACATTAATTCATACTATAATATAATCATATAGTAGTGTTCAAAAAACACAATGATTAATTTTTAATGCAATACATATATATATATATAATTGATATTATATTTTATTTAGGCCAATTTATTATGGAAATTATTCAATTCATATTATATATAGTGTATTGTAATAAAAAATGTTTTATTTTAATGCAACACACTAATTACCCACATTTTATATATTTTAGTCAAAACCATTTGATTCAATACAAATACAAATTTATGTGGAGAAAAATGTTGTAAATGTGAGTACGATGTGATACATGTGAAATTCCATAAAAATATCACATATAAAAAATCTACCTATGAAATAAGATAATCCTCTAAATTAAACATTTTTTGTAATCTAAAGAGTGACTAGGGATTTGAAGTGCATCAACCTCTAGCATCATTTGGACAAAATGGTTTGATTTTCCCAAATAGACTAAAAACCTAAGATATATTTATTAGAATATAACAATGATATGAAAGAAACCAATTGATTGTTCCTATTTTGTATTTTCCAATAATTTCAACATAATATTGATAGTAACTCATAATTCACAGAAAAAATATTTAATATATGATTTATTTAGCACATTAATATGTTCACATCACAACAAATGTATGAAAATTTCAATGTGCGTATAAATTATATTTTAAGATTACTAAGTCATTAATAAATTCATATAACTAATTGAAATATATCCATATACATGGTATTTTTGCAAGAACAATGAATGATTCACAAACATCATCAGAATAAGTAACATTTAGATATTCAATGTTGAAATTTAATATGTGAAGCAATATAAAAATATGTGAAACAATTTAATGAAAAATACATTACATGTAGTATAAATACTAGAACATTAATATATAATAAATAAATTTAAGACATAACATTGGTCATTATGTTATAAAGAGATCAACACACCTTTTCACTTCAATCAATGGATAACTAAGGTATATGAATATAGTAATACAATATTTTAGATGAGAATACCTATATTCGAACATGAAATTATGTGTCCAATGAAACATGAGGTTTTAAAAATATAGTAATGTGAGATTTGTTTCCAAGGAATTGAAATCAAAATGAGCTTTATGGTCTTTGTGAGATTGAATAAACAAAATAGAAGATCTATGTGTTAGGAATACTTGAGAGTTGAGAGACAAACAAATTGAATGCATAACAATGTGGCTAACAAAAACTGAGCAAGAATGTAGATAGAAAATGATATTTCAGTTCAACTTATTGAATAAATTAGGGTTAGGCCCTCTTTATGAGAGAAATGATTCTGCTTTCATGATATTGAATTACACCAAAATGATTCAAAGTATTAATAACATCATCCAAAAATACTATTTAAATAAAATCTAAAGTATAATTTAAAAAAATGGATCCATTACATATTCACAATATAATAGAAAGTATTAATGACTTCATCCAAAAAATTATTAACAACACAATATTCACAGAACAACATCTAAGAAATTTATTTAATTATTTCATGCTATCTTTTAACTAAATTATTTTATAGAGTTTGTTTTGATGAGAAATTGTTTATACATTTATGTTTACTATAAAGATATTCAAAATACAATGGTTTGAAGTCACCACCATGATCACTTCCTAAAATGAAAACAAATAGGTTTTTTAGATTTTATACAATGACCATAAAACCCTTAAAAATGGAGAGTTTTTTTATTTATGAGTAACAATATTAACCCAAGTAATCCTAGTGTAATCATTAACTATGTTACATACATTGTGTTTTCCTTCGATACGCCTAATTGTTTTTGTAGGTAGGAAAAGGTGCATGTTCACAAACTCTAAATATTATAATTTTGAGAATTAATATATATGTGTATGTATCATAATATATTTTCCAACAAATTTTAAAGGGCCATGGACTCTAAAATAATTAAACACGTGTTCTAAAAGATCCTTTAATTGTCAAAGGTTTGTTGTCTTGGAATATTTTTATTATCCAATCATCTCATTCCAAAACAAATGATTTGAATTAAATTCAAATCCATCACCATATTTTCCTTTTATAAAAAAGTTATTTTTTGATAGATTACAATACACGTAAAAAGGTTTTGAAAAAAAAAAATTAGTTACGTTTTGCATAGTCGGTTAAATTCTAACACTTATAGAGAATTTATATGTTATATAAAAATCAAATATTTTTACATTCATCCAATATGTCTTATATGATTAATATAAGAACAAAACTTATTTTATGAATAAGAGCATTTATTTTTTTAAATATAGTTTTACAACCTTTTCTTGGAGTACTTATTTGAAATCCATTTTTGACAAATTTTAATATTTTATTGGAAAAAATAAACTTCATATTTTGATTAGGAATATATAATGTTACTTTGGTTTAATTTTTTGGTATTTTTATGATTAGTTTCAAGTCCTTTATAAAATAGTGATAAACTATTGTCGTTTAGTTAAAAATTGATTTTTTGTCTAAATAATTTATAGTGTTAAATTATATTTTTAATTGTTAAAAATTATAATTAGATCAATTATTTATAATTTAATATAATTTATGTAATTATAATCATTTCTATATTTAATAAGTATAGAAAAACATTTCAGTGTTTTGAATGTTTTGACATTAAAATCCATCTTTCACTCACCATTTATAGGATTAATTTTAAATTTATATTACCACTTATGTGTTTTTAATTGTGACATATGGATTAAATATTTTCAAACATAATGTTAATTTTTTTTAATTAGTTCTACTTTATTTTTTAGAAAAATGCGAATAATAAACATTAGTTATTTTTAATACCACTGTTAAGGGTAAATCTGGTAATTAAGGGTAAAAATAATATTATAAGTACAATACAATTACCCTAAAACTAATCCAAATTTTGTTTGAAGAACTATTTTAAATGAAAATAATTCATGTGTAGATTTTATTGAATTTTGTATCCACTTGGAGGATATTAGGGATTTTATAGTATCTAATTATAAGGAAAGTTCAATAAGGCATACCCATATTTTTAATAAGTATTAAATTTTCTATAGACATATATTTAGAAGCTATCTTTAACTCTAAATGCTAATTTTAAATCTATAATGTTTATATTTATCCTGATTTTTTTTAAATTTTTCAGTAATAAATAATTATATTAATGGCATGTATAATGATGATGTAATAAATGCTTAAATAATGGACATATCAAACAAATCTTATTAGAATATTAAAGTATATAAAATTTGATATAATTAAGGTATCCACTAATTTGATAGGTTAAAGTGAAATATTATGTAAGTTTTAAATGTTTTTTTGATGTTATATTTTGTATTGGTATTTTTTAAATTGTCAGGAATTGAATAGTGTCAAATTTGACATCAATAATATTTTAAAATAAGTATTATTTTATTATATGATATAGAATTCATAAAAACATAAACTCCATAAAAACAAAATTTATAAGGTTTCAAATGTCTCCCATGTCTAATTTATGGTTATTTTTTCCTTTTATGATAAATATATTCACCATTAAAGGGTAAAAATACGAGTTGTTATGGTAAGAGATAATGGGTTTAACTAAGGGTTAATTCCAAAAGATAAGGGTATGAATGTGACCTAAAATTGTATAATAATTATTTTATGATATTATTTCAAATTTTCCTCATCTTATATTATAAATATCCCTCTTTGGATGAATTTTTAATTGAAATTTAATTTATATAAATTTAATATTAAGAGATTTTCCAAAAGTACCCTTCACCTCAATTATAAAAGGAATCATCCTACCTCACATCCTCACACCAATTTGAGCCTTCTATATCATCCAAAACAAGAACAAATAATTTCACAACATCCTTATCCTAATAATATAATCCTAAATTTTGGTTGAAATCAATCCAAGGAAGATGTTTGGTATAAACCATGAATTACCCAAATAAGTGGTAATGTTAATCAACGATGACATTATTTTTATTTCATTCCCTACCCCTAAATCTATTATTATTAAATTATTATATAACAAAAATAGAGCACTAAATATAATTATATGTTTTTATGTTATGGTTTTTACCTACACCAAAAACCACATCCATCAAATAGGTAATAAATTTATCTTTCATGTAAGGAAAACTAATGCTTTGTGAAATTATGTCATTCTGTTTTCCATTACAACCTCTCATGGTTGTTAATTTTGATGGATAATCTATTTTTATATGATATATATTGTATTTATTTTTTCCAAATAATTCTATAATTTTTATACATACCTTCATGTTTTCCATTTTGTGAAAATATGAAAACCACATTTACGGAAGTGTGGACTACCGAATCCTCTAAGCGATGTGATTCATTCATACTATACAAAGAAAATATAAGAGATTTTTTTAATATAAATATCTGATATATATGAAATTTATATTATAATGTAATTTTAAAATACAAATATATCTTTTAATTTTGATTTTTTTAATACATAATAGAAATAGGCACAACATTCATGCTTATGTACGACCTACCATCTCGATGAATGGTGAATTTCATTTATTATCTCAAAATTTTAATGATTATTCTATATACATATATAGTGAATATATATTATATTTTTATAATGGTTTTAATTATTCATATTATTGAATCATGATGTAATTAATATGAATAGCACATAATAATTCAAAAAATACTCAAAAACTAGGCAATTAACATGAAAAATTGAGAAAATAATGATTGATTATTAACAAAAACATGATTAAAAAATATAATAAGACCATATATGATATCATAAATATTAAAGAGGTTCTTATATAAATTAATAACATGATTTAAACCATTATAGATTATGTTAAATCATGTATAATGAAAGAAGAAGTGTGAGGTAATTATTTTATTATCTAACTTTTACTTCTGTGAGATATTATCCGTCTTCACCACTTATTTTTTTGGGTGTATCTGTACTACCCATTGATATATAATATAAAAATTATCATGTATTTATGATATTAAGATTTTTCAATGTGGTATGGGACACTTTTATTTTAAATCATTTTTAATCGATTTTTTGATATATTATGAATGCTTTGGACTGGTACGACAAAGGTTGGGTAGAATTTTAAGTAATCCCCTCAAGGAAACAGTAGTCTCATGAGATGAATCAATTGCCCAAATTATATGGGTTTCTACCCAATATGAGAAAACTTATTTTGAAATGACTTGAATTTAAATGTACTGTGGACCTAGGAAAGAAGGACCCCATTAATTAAGCATTCCCTCTATTGAGAATTCAGTTTTTATTATTATCCATGTTATTATTGCATTGACATTATATATATATATATATATGCATTTCATTCTCAAATTATTAACTAAATATAATATGTTGCAGTTATATACCATTCCATATTGATTATGCACTATCCATTTATATGAATGATGTCTGTTTTTGTTATTGACATATCCTAATAGATTTTTCCTCATGGAATCATTATTTCCCTTATTATACTTACACTTACTAAGAATTTGATCTCACCATTATTTTTTTTACATTACCAATCTTTTTAATTTGAATTATTTTAATTAGTTTCAAGGATTTCAATAGTTTACTTATGTTATGACTATTTTTCCCCAATGTATTATGTGTATCAGGTATGTAATCCGTTTTTCTGAAAAACTACTAAGCTATTTGGTCATTCAGGACTTGATTCCATGTAATCATGGAAACATAAAAAAATTATTCATCAAATCTAGGTTTCTATGGTTAGAGAATTATAGTTGGTATCAACGTAATTTTGGAAACAACCTTGGATAATATATTTAGAAAACATAGATTATGGAACATAACCCTAATATTGACATTGAGGGTATGTATATAATAACAATATATAAATTTGGTAAGGTAAAGATTATGTGGGTCTTTCTATAAATACATAAATGTCAAGATACTACAATTGGACATGGATCTAGAACAACTATACTTAGGAATAAAAACTCTGAATAGGTGTATCATGCCCGACTTGATCATAAACCAGTACAGGAAAATGGGCTCACTACGTACCTAGTTTGACACTAACATGAGATAAAATGAGGATAATTCAAATTTTCTTCAACTATCATTTGGATTGATATGAAATTAATGACCAACCCAAAACTAATGTTTATGATTTGTGTTGCATAGATTTTTAATTTCTATTTATTTTTATATCATATTTGACATTCATAATCTTATGAGCTAATCTAGTATATATCATTATTTAAAATGTCACTTATAGGTATGGGTGTTATAAATACTCATTGAAAATGTATAGATTATCCTGATGGAGAAACCAATATGGATAGTATTAAAATGAAGAAAATTATGGAGATATAAGGGAAACTTAATCATGTTGTGACAAATAACCATTCTCGAATGGTGAAACATATTCAAAAAATATAATATCATATGTCAGATACATTTATGCAACAGTAGACCCCATTGTTTAGTGGGAATACTAAACCAATTGTAGTTGAGCTATGGATTATATCTCTCGAGAATATATTTATGGACGTGGGATGTAGTAAAATGGAAAAGGATACATTTGGGGTGTATTGTATCAAAGGTGATTCTAATTAGTTTTGGTCCTTGATTAAGAATACTATGTAGGAAAATAAATTCAATTCCTAGAATAGATAACCTTTAAAGATACATTTATTTAGAAACATTTCCCTTACGATCAAAAAATTGGATGAAGATAGAGGTACATAGAAAAAACAAAATGAAGAAGAGAGTGTTTCAAATTATTAAGATACCTTTATATTTTTATCTTAGTGTAATAAATATTATATATGAAACGGAAAGTGTAATATTGATCACTACTTTCTGGGTTTTAAGACAAATCTCTAAAGGGTGTTGGTTTCTCAAAAAACTTCATCATATGATCAAATAATTGTTTCCTTCATCAAGATAGAGAAGTAATTTTATAAAATCAATATATAGAATATGAATCATGAGAACAAGAGTTTATTTTATATCCAAGATAAATTTAATATATCAAATAATAAGATGAAAAAATTTCAATCATTTGAAAACTATGGAAACAGTCACCCAGGGAAATGTTAAAAAGGCATGATAGTTTTTTAATGAGAGTGGAGAAAGGGTCTATCATGTAATGTAATGAAAAGAGAAGAAGGAAAACACCATTATTCAGTGTTTAAACATCATGTAGATAGGCCAATGTGGAGATAAATTCCCAATGCATCAAGGGAATCTAGCATGGAATGGGACAATGGGATATGGCCAGGATTATGCAATCACAATAGCTGATGAAAACTACCAATGTTGTGGTCGCATGTACATTAATCGTATCATAAACTTTTTTCAATGAATTATTATATTATTGATCATTTAAATATTTAATATCCTCTATGTTTTCTATGAAAATTATACATTTATATTTTAATTTAATAAGTGATTTTTTATTCATAACTTTTAACGGTTGTCTTATTAAAACAAAGATTTATTGGGGGTACCATTTTTGGCCGATAAACATGTTTTAATTGATGAACATGTTATAATACATATGCTTTAATTTTATATAATCCTTTATGTGGATTTAATTTTAAAAATATAATAAAAAAATGTATTATTAGAGGGGTGAAATTCTTATTTGTGAGGAAGAAATGAAATTCCTTATCATTTGGGAAAAATTTTCCTCGCATAATTCTTATCTGGATCCACCACAAGTAGCACTAATGAATTAAACTTATTGGGGAAGAACAACAAACAACATCCTATTTTGGATAAGTAAATTTTTAAATTGAGTATATACTTATTATTTGGGAATATGTTGATATATTTCATGAGGAACTAATAGGACATCCCTCGGAGTGTGATGTTGAATTTTTAATTAATTTAATCTCTGATGAAAGGAAAAAATAAAAGGATCCCTAGAGAGTGGCCACTATGGAATTATTAGTGTTGAAGAAATAGCAATAGGTTTTGGGTAATAGGTATTTATTCACCCAATTGTTTCACCATGGGATCCAATATTCTCTTCATTAAAAAGAAATATGGATCCTTAAGATTGTGCATTGATTATATGGAAATAAATTCTATTAAAATAGAAAAAAAAGTATCTTATACCTTTAATTTGTGAATATTTTGGTCAATTTCATAGTTCCCAATACTTTCCAATGATTTATATTTGGTTTGGGTGTCACCAATTGGGATTAAACAATGAAGACATTCCAAATATCTATTTTTAGGCGAGTTATGGAAATTCTGATTTTACAGTAATTCCATTCGGATTGACTAATGAACCATATATTTTTATGGAACTAATGAATATAGTATTCATGGAATATCATGACAATTTTTTAGTGGTATACATTGATTACATTCAAGTGTATTTTAAAAGCTATTAGGATCTTCTGTAGTGGCCCAGACCTCTCCGGTCTATTCCATTGTCAAAATGTGGTACTAGAGGTGTTGCAGGAAGTCGAGGTGAATTGGGGGTGTGTTTGGGTGGACTTTTAAGGAAATATAAAGGTTTATGGTCTTTGCACGATATGTGCACGGTTTGCCTAAACCGTGCGGCCAAACCGTGCGAGGATGGTCATGGTGGTAGTGTCTAATGCACAGTTAGTGCACGATTTGTCTAACCATGCGGACTAACCATGCGAGGAGTGATGGTCGAGGCAGAATCTACCGCACGGTTAGCACATGGTTTGTTAAACCGTGCGGGCTAACCATGTGGGCACTTAATGTTAGATCCTAAATTTGTGGATTTAACTCATTTTTCCTTTAATCACGCCATTTAAGCCCCTAATCAGCCATAACTCGGGATTACCCTTCCTTGGAGGTGGAAAAACCTCTCCCAAGCATTTTGTAGGTGATCAGGAGGCTTCTCTTTGCGAATTGAAGTTGGTTTCTTGAGGTATGTGGTCGTTCTTCCTCATTCTTGCTTGGTTTCTTAGATCTTCAAAGATATACTCCTCCTCTTTTCTCATCTTCTTAGATCTATGCCCGTTATGGGTAGATCTAGGTGTTTAGATGTCGGTTGTGGTGATCTTTGGTATTGGTTGTGATAGGAGAGGAGATCTAAGGAGGATTCATTGTGAATCGACCCGGTTTCTTGGGTGTTCATCGATCGTTGTGGCTTTCCTCGAAAACCCTTGAGGAAGGGGATTTGTGGCTTCTCTAATTGTTATGTGCATTTGTAGAGTTAGCATGATTTAGCCCTTTGGATCACAATGGAATTGACATAATTTAATACATGAACTATATTAAAATAATTGGATTGATCTCATGTTGTTGCTTTGAACCGTGATAACGGTTTGCCTCTTGATTTGATAGATAGTGTGGTATATATGCCTTGCTTGTTAGCATGTTGCTCTTGTTGAAATTGATAAAGAAAGTAAAGACAGAATTAATTGATAATTAATTGGATAAAGATAAAGAGGCATGTAAATGAATCTGTCTGTTTCCGTTGTGGTAGTTATTCTAATTTGATGTTGATCAAATTTGGCATAGTAAGCATGTTTATTCTTCGGTGATAGCTTACTGAATTGGTTTCTAATGTTGGAACCAACGAATTGAATTGTTAATTCAAGATGGATTAAGTAACATAATTGAGTTCCATGAAGGGTTTAGAGTTACCCTCTTGTTGTGATTTAGGGCTAAAAGCCCATTTGATGTGATTGTTGGTGTTTGTTATTTGAAGGCCATATGCCTTGTTAAAGTTACAAGAGCCCATTTGTTGTAATGATTGTTTTATTGCTGCTTGTGTTGTGCTGTGACCCAGGAAGGGGTGCTTTGATATCTAGTGTTGTGATGTGACCCTGGAGGGGTCTTGTGATATGTGGAGGCAGGGAGGCCTTATGGTTGTGGTAGCGGATGATCTTAGAGTGGTGAGATGCATCAGTTTATGCATGTGGGTGTCAGGGAGGACACCGTGGATGATGGAATGGGATGGTTGTGACTGTTGGATGTTGTTGATCCTTGGTTATTTATCTTCTTTACTTTTCCTCACTTCTCAAGGCAGCTGGTCTTGATTACCTTTCTTTCAAAAGGGGTGATGACGCGTGGGGTATGTCACATGCTCTGCATGTTTAGCCTCTCGAGGGATAAATGGCCTACACTCTTACTATAGGCAGAAAAGACTTGACGGGTAGTATATCTACTCACCATGTTGAGCACCCTTGTGTTTAGTAGTATAGTATGCTTTTCTAGAATGCCTGGGAATATAGGAAAGTATTTCTGAAATGAAAGTTTGATTAAATGGTGATAATCCACAGGGATGGAGATGCTGGTATTTAATGGTGATGTTGTAACTTTAAAGGAACATTAAATTTTGAATGTGATGCCAAGAAAGTTAATGTGGGTTGTTCATGGTTAATTAATGAAGGAATACTTAATTATCGTACAGTGGAATTGATGAAAAAAGGAATGAAGTAACCTAATTAAGTTCTTTAATTGGTTGTGTGCTTGTAGGATACCTATTATTAGAAATAAAAGCATGGATTCTGAGAGACATTAGCTGCACTTGAGGCTAAGACTAGGTTATGCCCATAGTGTGGTGGTGAGTTATATATATATTATGTACTTTTTATCTTTCTATATGCTACTCCACCCTGTCGGTAAGGGAAACTGACACCCCGGGGATTCTGAGCCCTGGGGGTGTTATCCCTAACATTCTGGTGGGATGATGAATGGGTGACTACCCCCTTTGACCCCACTCTATTCTCTTGGTAGATATTAGTACCGTGAGGCATAGTGGTTAGTTTTCCCCATATATGTGTGTAAAGGGATATAATGGATTGTGGTTATTCACACACATATATTCTGGATATAGTATACTATGGAATACTATAGGTGTAACGTGTATAGGATGTGATGGCTTGAGGATCCTTACTCGGTGTATGGGCTGTAATGGCTTGAGGTATAATACCCTCTGTATGATACACGTTATGCAAGCTGTGGTGGCTTCCGGAAACTACCTAGTTAATTTTGGTTGAGAGGATGGTGTGGTGCTTAGCCCAGGTGTCTGCGGGCAAGCTTTGTGGTGCACGAGGTGCATATTGTGGAGCTTAGCCCATGTTTATATGGGTAAGCCTTTGGAGAGAGATGCACAGGATGTATGTCGTTGGGGAAAATTGGTAAACCATTGGGGAAGTATTAGCGGGGTACACCATGGATGATGGAATGAGATGGTTGTGATTGTTGGATGTTGTTGATCCTTGGTTTTTTATCTGCTTTTGTTTTCTCCACTGATCAAGGCAGTTGTTCTTGCTTACCCTTCTTCTAAAAGGGGTGGAGACACGTGGGGTATGCCACATGATTTCTATGTTTAGCCTCTCGAGGGAGAATGGGCCTACGCTCTTTCGATAGGCAGCAAAGACTCGACAGGTAGTATATATACTCACTGTGTTGAGCCCCCCTTGTGTTTAGTAGCATAAGATGCTTTTCTAGAATGCCTGGGAATATGAGAAAGTATTTCTGAAATGAAATTTTGATTAAATGGTTATAATACACAGGGATGGAGATACTGGTATTTAATGGTGATGTTGTAACTTCAAAGGAATGGTAAATTTTGAATGTGATTCCAAGAAAATAAATGTGGGTTGTTCATGGTTAATTAATGATGGAATAATTAATTAACATACATTGGAATTGATGAAAAAGGGAACGAAGTAACCTAATGAATTTCTTTAATTGGTTGTGTGCTTATAGGATACATAGTCTTAGAAATTGCAGCACGGAGTCCGAGAGATGTTAGCTGCAGTTGAGGCTAACACTAGTTTATGCCCATAGTGTGGTTGTGAGTTATATATATATTCTGTACTTTTTGTGTTTCTATATGCTACTCCACCCTATCGGTAAGGGCAACTAACACCCTGGGTATTCTGAGCCCTAGGGGGTGTTTTCCCCAACATTTCGGTGGAAAGATGAATGGCTGACTACCCCCTTTGACGCCTCTCTCTTCTCTTGGTAGATACTATTTCCATGAGGCACAACGGTTAGTTTTCCCCATATATCTGTGTAGAGGGCTGTAATGGATTTTGTTTATTCACAAACATATATTCTGGATATAGTATCATATAGACTACTATAGGTGTAACATGTATAGGCTGTGATAGCTTGAGGATCCTTACTCAGAGAATGGGCTGTAATGTCTTGAGGAATAATACCCGACGTATGATGCACGATATATGAGCTGTGGTGGTTCTAAAAAACTACCTGGTAACTTTCGGTTGAGAGGATGGTGTGGTGCTTAGCCGAGGTGTCTGTGGGAAAGCCTTTGTGGTGCACGAGGTGCAGATTATGGAGCTTATACCAAGTTTATATGGGTAAGCCTTTGGAGAGAGATGAACAGGATCTATGTCATTGGGGAAAAGCGGAAAACTAGTTGGGAAGTAATAGCGGGGTACCCTTGATATTCTTTACTTATTTCTATATTTTGGTATGTTTTACATGGTGAGAGTAGCCATGGTGAGGTTGGGAACATAGTATACCTATTTAGGTGATGAGTTAGTTTCACTGTTGTTCACTAGGATTTAGTATGCTTTCTTTACTTTCGCACGAGAGGCTTCGGGGAGGATCTTACTGAGTATACTGTTATACTCACCCTATGTATATATAAACTATTTTTCAGGTCTCTTGGAGAAGGTTGGAGATCAAGCTTATTTTTATGAGCTTGGGGTTGCAGGAGCTATTCGGGATTGTGGTCGCTGCTGTTTTTACTTTCATTTGGGTACTTGTAGTTTTTCCCTTTCAGTTGTAGTACTTTTGCATGGAATTTCATATATTTACTTTGGTTTCTTTTATACTTCAGTTGGATTTTGTTGGTGTCTATCTTGTCGCTCTCTTCCACATGTGTCCTCTTAGAGGGTAATGCCTCCCATTTGTGTGTTTATTATACCCTTGGTGCTAGTCGCCAACCCGGGGCCTACTGGAGGTAGGACTCAGGGGTCATTATCTCCCTTTCCACATTGCCAGCGCCAGAGGGGTAAACTATGTGGGGAGGGGGTCATGACAGAGTGGTATCAGAGGTCTGGTTGATGGATAGGATGGAGTTTTATGTTAGGAACAGGTGATGTTGTATGGGTTTGTTGGGCAATGGTGTCATTCATGTTTAGGAAGTGAGGTAAACACTAGATACCAGCTGAGACATAGGCGTTTTAGAATCCCTATGATATGATGTACGGACCATTAAGTTTACAATGGATACTAAACAGGGTGATACTAGTTGCGGGGTATAGACCTAGGAAAGGATCACACATCATTCTTCTTTGTGCCTGTGTTTTAATGGGTAGACCTTGGGATAGGTTAACCTAAAACGAATAGAAGAAAACAATTAATTAATTAATGTTGAGTCTTCCATATTCCAGGATTAGGAGCTCTAATTGTTTGTTATTTTGTAGTTATGGCTCCCGGTCGATGTCCTCATCTGGGTTGCGTAGAAGATGTCCAGCAGGCTGTTCCAGCAGGTCATCATAGGGTGGAGGTCGAAAATGAAGACACATGGAGGAAGACACTCCAAGAGTTTCAGCGCCAAAGTCTACCGAAGTATGTGGGATCAATTTTAGATGCAGTCACTAAAGACTGGTTGGAGGAAGTTGAGATAGGCTTTAGTTCTATCTGTGCTCGGAAGGGGCACTGGGTGTCCTTGGTTGTGATGATGCTACGTGGATCAGCGAGGCATTGGTGGCTCTGGTTCCTCGGGGATCGTGAGGAGTCAACGATCTCATGGGAGGAGTTCCGAGACAAGTTTAGAGTCGAATTTCATTCCTCGACTAAAAAGGCATCCAATCTCCAGGAGATTTTTACCCTTTGGTAGGGGAGCTCCAATGTTTGAGAGTTTGGAATCCATTTCCAGAACCTTCTACGATACGCTTCGGACCTATTACCAGATGAGGAGGCCAGGGCGAGGCATTTTGAGGAGGCTTTGCATCCAGAGATCCAGCACCAGGTCACCCCATTTATGATAAATACATATCTAGAGGTGCTGGTGAGGGCAGAGGTTGTCGAGAGGACTTTGGGCAGGACCGGATCATCATGATAGGGTAATCAGCATGATTCCTCGTGAAGCAAGGCTATGGTTCGGGGTTTCTGGTTTTCTGGGCAGAAGGGTTTCCATTCAGTCGGGTGTAGGTGCCAACCCTTCACATCTCGTTTCTCCGGAGGCAGCAACTCTCAAACCTATGCCAAGGGATATGGAACTAGTTTTTCTTGTGGTGGTCTTGGCCATCAGCAGCGGGAGTGCCTGAATTTTCAGAGAGGTCATCGTGTGTCGGGCGCTCCACTATAGGTTCCTCTATTGAGGCAGTTGTAGTCAAGGCAGCAGTAGCCAGTTGCACCAGCTTTCGATCAGCAGAGGGTAGATGGGGCAGGCAAAGGATAGCCCCATGATTCTCCTTGTCCTCAGAGAGTAGAGCACAACCGTGGTGCTGGTTTTCATCAGGGTTACAGAGGTTGTGGTGGAGGTTGGGGTCAGCTTCATGCCCTAGCGTTTCCATATACAGACGAGCCAGAAGTCATTAGAGGTACCCTTTTCTTATTTCTACCTTGGTGTATGCCTTTTTTGATTCAGGAGTGACACACTCCTTCATATCACCTACCCTTGTCCATGCCTTGGGACTTGAGGTAGTGAGTCTTCCAGTGCCCTCGGTGTTGACTACACCAGTTGGAGGTTGAGCTATCTTGTTTAAAGTATGTAGAGATTGTGAGCTAGTGTTTGGGTAGCACCGCTCCTGGGGAGATTTCCTACGTTTACGAATACAACCATATGATGTCATCCTCGGCATGGATTGGTTGTATTTGGTGCAGGCTATTGTGGATTGATTCAGGAAGAAGGTTGTCTTCCTTGGTGCCGATGGGGAGTAGGTGGTGTTTTTTGGTGAGAGATATCCTTGGATGGGTCATAGGCACGTTCCATATTTATCATCCATGATGTCTGAGTTGATGCTGGGTTCTTCAGAGGTTCTTCAGTTGTCGTTTCCAAGGGTTGTAGAGGAGTACCCTGATGTCTTTCCCGAAGAGGTTGTAGCATTACACCCTTGATGAGAGATCGATTTTGGGATCGAGCTACAGGCAGGAGTGTCTCCTATCTCTATGTCTCTATATAGCATGGCCCCTTCCGAGTTACGAGAGCTATATATATCTTGATGGTTTGTTGCAGTGTGGTTTTGTTTGACCAAGTGTGTCACCATGGGGTGCACTAGTTCTGCTCGTGAAGAAGGCTGACGGCAGTTTGCGGTTGTGTGTCGATTATCTCCACTTAAACAAAGTGACAATAAATAACTGATATCCTCTTCCATGGATTGATGACTTATTCGATAAAATTAAGTGTGCATGTTGGTTCAAAAAGATCGACATGCAGTCAGGATATCATCAGATGCGTGTGAAGTATGAGGATATTCTAAAGACTACATTCTGATGTCATCATGGGAATTATGAGTTCGTTGTAATGTCGTTCGGCATGATGAATGCTCCAGCTGTGTTCATGGGATTGATGAATGCTCTGTTCCATGAGTTCCTGGACAAGTTCATGGTAGTCTTCATTGATGACATCCTTGTGTACTCCATGTCTGAAGAGAAGCATGTTGAGAATCTGCGAGCCGTTTTGGGAGTCCTTCGTCGACATCATCTGTTTAAGAAGTTGTTGAAATGTGTGTTTTGGGATTGAGAAGTCTATTTTTTGGGGCAGGTGGTGTCCCAATAGGGAGTATCTGTGGATCCATCGAAGATAGAGGAAGTGGTGTCTTGGGCAGCACCTAAGATAGTTTCATAGGTGCGAAGTTTCCTTGGGCTCGCAGGCTACTATCGGAGGATCATAACCAATTTCTCATGGGTTGCAACTCCTATAATAGCTTTGAACAGGAAAGATCAGGCTTTCATATGGAAAAAACAGTTTCAGGCAGCTTTCGAGTATCTAAATAAGAAGGTAGTAAGTCCTCCAGTCCTTTGTCTTCCAGTTGAGGGAGTCCAGTTTGATGTCTTCTATGATTCTTCACATCTGGGGTTAGGCTGTGTCCTCAAGTAGTGGAGGTCAGTTGTTTCTTATGGGTCTTGGCAGTTTCATCCTCATGAACGCAAATATGCCACTTATTACCTTGAGTTGGCAGCTATGGTGTTTTCTTTGAAGTTGTGGAGACATTACCTCATTGGTGAGCGCTTTGTGGTCTTCACTTACCATAAGAGTTTGAGGTATGTTTTCTCCCAGCGCGACATGAAATTGTGGCAATGTCGGTGCATGGAGTTCTTGTAGGAATATGACTTCGGAATATCATATACACCTGGAAAATGGGAATGTTATAGCTGATGCGCTAAGCCAAAGGTCACGTAGTTATGTTGTGCATGAATCTGGTGATTCCTGGAGAGTAATGGAAGAACTGCTAGCATTACATCTTGATATGGAAAAATTTGGGGGTAATGGTTGTCTTTTCCTGATGACGGTACAGTCATCCCTCAAGCAGAAGGTGGAAGAGTCCCAGTTGGGAGATCTATAGGTGGAGTTTTTGAGAGACCGAGTTGTTTGTGGTGAGGCCCCAGATGGTTGGACGGAGGATGAATAACACCGAGTGTTGTATCATGGAAGGATTTTATTCCCTTAGAGATGTGCGAGACAGTTCTCAGATAGTTCCACAGTTCGCCTTTAGCAGTACGTCCTGGTGTGACAAAGATGTATCGATCATTGAGGAGTCAGTTTTGGTGGCCTGGGCTGAAGCGTGTGATTGCGAAGTTTGTGTCTCTATGTTTAGTCTGCAAGAAGGAGAAGGCCAAACACCAGGTTCTTGGTGGTCTTCTCCATCCATTAGAGATTCTTCAGTGTACGTGGGAGGACATATCAATGGAATTTTTTATAGGTTTACCTCAAGCTCCAAGAGGAGATGATGCTATATGGGTGTTAGTGGATCATCTAATAAAATCGCCCCACTTAATAGCAATCAAGGAGTTGAGCTCAGGAGAAGTTTTGTCAAGGCAGTATCTGGAGGAGTTGGTGAGACTTTATGGAGTCCAAAGGATGATCATATCTGATCAAGATCCTCATTTTACCTCAAGGGTGTGGAGGGGTCTCCAACATGATTTCGGTTCTCATCTATTTCTTAGCAATGTTTTCATCCTCAAATGGATGGGCAGACAGAGAAAACCATCCAGACTCTTGAAGACATTTTATTCTCTTGTGTTCTTGATTTTGGAGGCTCATGGGTGAGTCACTTACCCTTGGGGGAGTTCGCTTACAATAACAGTTTTCACTCCACTATTGGTATGGCACCGTTTGAAGCCTTGTATGGATGACCTTACTGTTCTCCGTTGTGCTATACTGGTGTTGGATAGTTAGCAATTCTCGGACCAGAAATAGTGCAGAATACAATAGATATGGTTCAGGTGATTCATGAGAGGATGAAGACAGCGCAGGATCTTTATAAATCATATGCCGATCAAAGACAGAGACCCTTATAGTTTGATGTTGGGGATCATGTGTTTCTGAAGGTGACTCCTCGTCATGGGCAGCGAAGGTTTGGTCATGGAAGTAAGCTTTCTCCTCGCTTTGTTGGGCCTTTCGAGGTGTTACCTTGTGTTGGAGCTATGGCGTATCAAGTAGCACTTCCCCCACAGATGAGTCGGATACATGATGTTTTCCATGTTTCATAGCACCGTCATTATCTTCATGATGACTCACACATCATTGATTGGGGAGAGATCGATGTTAATGATGATTCAACTTTTGAGGAGTGACATGTGGAGATCCAAGAACTCAGGAAGAAGGTGTTGCGTGGATGTTATATTCCTTTAGTTCATGTCTTGTGGCGACATGGTAGCTTGGAGGAGAGTACCTGGGAACGTGAGTCATAGATACACGCCCAGTACCCTGAGCTATTTTAATTTTAACTCTTTTCATGTATCATTGTAACTTATGTGGTTTTAAAACCTTCATGTTTATGAGATGGCATCCTTTGTTGCTTTGGTGGCATGATCTCTTTTGAGAGGAATCTCGTTGGGTGGTTGTTCAGACCCTGTTTCATTTTCTCTTTAGGTGGGTTTTGGATTCTTGAGGATGAGAATGTTTTGAGAGGTATCTGATGTAATGGCCCGAACCTCTCCAGTCCATTCCTTTGTGAAAATGAGGTACTAGAGGTGTTCCGGGAAGTCAAGGTGACTTGGGGTGCATTTGGGTAGACATTTATGGAAATATAAAGGGTTATGTCCTTTGCACGAGAGGTGCACAGTTTGCCTAAACCGTGCCTCAAAACCATGCGAGGTTGGTCTTGGAGGTAGTGGCTAACTCACAGTTAGCGAATGATTTGACTAACTATGCTGACAAACCATGCGAGGAGTGACTGTTGAGGTAGAAGCTAGAGCACGGTTAGTGCACTATTTGTTAAACCATGCAGGTTAACCGTGCGTGCACTTAAAGTTAGATGCTAAATTTCTGGATCTAACTCGTTTTGCCTTTAATCACCTCGTTTAAGCCCCTAATTGGCCATAACTCTGGATTACCCTTACTTTGAGGTTGAAGAACATCTCACAAGCATTTTGGAGGCGATCCAGAGGCTTCTCTTTGCGAATCGAAGCCGTTTTTTTGAGGTAAGTGGTCGTTCTTCCTCGTTCTTGTTTGGTTTTTTAGATCTTCTTGGATCTACTCCTCCCATTTTCTCGTCTTCTTAGATCTATTCTCTTTATGGATAGATCTAGGTGTGTGGATTTCATTTGTGATGAGCTTTGGTCGTGGTTGTGAAAGAAGAGGATATCTAAGTAGGATTTGTGGAGAATCAACCCGGTTTCTTGGTCGTTTATCAACCACTGTGGTTTTCATCGAAAACCCTTGAGGTAGAAGATATGTGGCTTCTCTAATTGTTATGTGAAATCATAAAGATAGCATGATTTATCCCTTTGGATCACAATGTAATTTACCTAATTAAATACATGAACCAGATTAAAAGAATTGCCTTGATCACATGTTGTTCCTTTGTACTGTGATAACGGTTTGCCTCTTGATTTTTTAGATAGTGTGATATATATGCCTTGCTTGTTAGCATTTTGATCTTGTTAAAATTGATAAAGAAAGTAAATATTAAATTAATTGATAATTAATTGGCTAAAGATAAAGAGGCATGTAAATAAATCCAGTTGTTTCCGTTGTTGTAGTTATTCTAATTTAATGTTGATCAAATCTGGTATAGTAATCTTGTTTAATCTTTGGTGATAGCTTACTAAATTGGTTCATGATGTTGGAACCAACGAATTGAATTTTTAATTAATGATGGATTAAATAACTTAATTGAATTCCATGAAGGGTTCAGAGTTACCCACTTGTTGTAAATTAGGGCTAAAATCCCATTTCATGTGATTGGTGGTGTTTGTTGTTTGATGGTCGGATGCCTTGTTAAAGGGCCAAGAGCCCATTTTTTGAAATGATTGTTTTCCTGCTACTTTTGTTGTGCTGTGATCCTAGAAGGGGTGCTCTTATATTTGGTGTTGTGATGTGACCCTGGAGGGGTCTTGTGATATGTGGAGGCAGGGAGACCTTGTGATTGTGGCAGAGGATGACACCTAGAGTAGTGAGATGCATCAGTTTATGCATGTGGGTGTCAGGGAGGACAACGTGGAAGATGGAATGGGATGGTTGTGATTATTGGATGTTGTTGATACTTGGTTATTTGTCTACTTTACTTTTCCCCACTTCTCAAGGTAGCTGGTCTTGATTACCCATCTTGCAAAAGGGGTGAAGACACGCGGGGTATGTCACATGCTTTTCGTGTTTAGCCTCTTGAGGGATAAAGGGCCTACGCTCTTTCTATAGGTAGCAAAGACTCGACGGGTAGTATATCTACTCACCATATTGATCCCCCTTGTGTTTAGTATCATAGGATGCTTTTCTAGAATGCCTGGGAATATAGGAAAGTATTTTTGAAATGAAAGTTTGATTAAATGGTGATAATCCACGGGGATGGAGATACTGGTATTTAATGGTGATGTTGTAACTTTAAAGGAACAGTAAATTTTGAATGTGATGCCAATAAAGTTAATGTGGGTTGTTCATGGTTAATTAATGATGGAAGACATAATTAACGTACAGTGTAATTGATGAAAAATGGAATGAAGTAACCTAATTAAGTTCTTTAATTGTTTGTCTACATATAGGATAACTATTATTAGAAATAAAAGCCTGGAGTCTGAGAGACGTTAGCTGCAGTTGAGTCTAAGACTAGGTTATGCCCATAGTGTGGTTGTGAGTTATATATATATTCATGTACTTTTTGTCTTTCTATACGATACTCCACCTTGTCGATAAGGGAAACTGACACCCTGGGGATTTTGAGCCCTAGGGGGTGTTATCCCAAACATTCCGGTGGGATGATGAATGGGTGACTACCCCCTTTTACCCCACTCTCTTCTGTTGGTAGATACTAGTTCCATGAGGCACAGTGGTTAGTTTTCCCCATGTATGTGTGTAGAGGGAGGTAATGGATTGTGGTTATTCACACACATATATTCTTGATATAGTATCCTATGGACTACTATAGGTGTAACATGTATAGGCTGTGATGACTTGAGGATCCTTACTCAGAGTATGGGCTGTAATGGCTTGAGGTATAATACCCTACGTATGATACATGTTAAGTGAGCTGTGTTGGCTTCCAGAAACTACCTGGTTAATTTTGGTTGAGAGGATGGTGGGTTTCTTAGCCCAGGTGTCTGCGGGATAGCCTTTGTGGTGCACGAGGTTCAGATTTTGGAGCTTAGCCCATGTTTATATGGGTAATCCTTTGGAGAGAGATGAATAGGACGTATGTCGTTGGGGAAAAGTGGCAAACCAGTGGGGAAGTAGTAGCAGGGTAGCCTTGATATTCATTACAATATGCTATATTCTTGTATGTGTTACTTGGTGAGAGTAGCCATGGCGAGGTTGGGAACATAGTATATCTGTTTTGGTGACGAGTTAGTTTCAATGTTATTCACTGTGCTTTAGCATGCTTTCCTAACTTTTGCATGAGAGGCTTCGGGGAGGATCCTATTGAGTATACTATTATACTCACCCTATGTATATATAAAATGTTTTCAGGTCGCTTGGAGATGTTTGGAGAACAAGCAGGTTTTTACTAGCGTGGGGTTGTAGGAGTTATTCGGGCTTGTGGTCACTGCTGTTTTTACTTTATTTTGGGTACTTGTAGTTTTCCCCTTTTAGTTGTATTACTTTTGCATGGAATTTCATATATGTACTTGGTTTTCTTTTATACTTCAGTTGGAGTTAGTTTGGGTCTATCTTATCTCTCTCTTCCGCATGTGTTCTCTTAGAGGGTAATGCCTCCCATTTGTGTGTTTATTATACCCTCAGTGCTAGTAACCAACTCAGGGCCTACTGGAGGTGGGACACGAGGGTCATTATCTCCCTTTCCACATTTCCAGCCCAGGAGGGGTACACTTTTTGAGGAGGGGGGTGTGACATCATGAGATTCACTTACAAATCATTTTTATGACTCTTATAATGGAAGAGTTATATATGAAATTTTGTACGATAACATTCTAGCTTCAAGATGTTCCTTTTATTGGCTACATTGTCTCCAGTGATGTAAATTTTATTTGTTACAATGAAAAAAAAGGTATCCATAGAATGTAGTACACAAAAATAACCAAGGTATGTAGTTTCATTTGATTGGAAGGTTACTGTGGATGATTATTTTATATATTTTCCCAAGTTTCTAACCCATTAACCAAAATTTCATGCAAATGGGTTATGATTTTTTGGATAAAGTAATTTGATGAATGTTTTTCAGAACTAAAGATAAGATTATTCAGTGATCTGATTTTGAATCAACCATCTGGAGGTGTGGTTTTTTCATATATAGTGATGCTTCTAAGAAGAAACATGGTTGTGTCCTAATTCAAAATGATAATGTTATCACATATTCATCAAGTAAATTAATGACTCGTGAACTAAACTATCCTAACCATGATATTGAAATAGCATCTATAATCTTCAATTTGAAAATAAGGAGACATTATCTCTATATATTAATATGTTAGTTATACTCTGATTATAAAATTTTGAAACAAATCTTTTCATTGAATGATATCAACTTGAGGCAAATATGATGGCTCGAGTTAGTAAAAAAATTTGATCTCTTAGTACACTACCACCCATGGAAAGAAAATAAGTTAATGGATGGTTTGAGTAAGAAGGATCATGGAGTTCTAACACAAATGATAATTGATAAGGATCCTCTATTCATGGATCTAGTAATGATGGATATAGGAATTTATAATGAAGGGGTGAAATCAATAATTTTTCAAATAATTGTAAAACCATAATCATTAAAGAAGATAATGAATTCTCAATTCGATGATGAGAAATTTGATAACAAAATTAAAGGTGTTGATGAAGGAAAATTAGTACAATTTATCTCTAAAGATGGTGTTAAAAAATTTGGAAAGAGGTTTTGTGTTATGTCTATACCTGAGCTAAAAAAAAAATTGGATGATTCTCATAGATCAAATTTTTTTTACACCTCGGTAGCACCAAAATTTATAGTGTCTAGAAGGAACATTTTTTTGGATAATATGAAGTGGGAAATTAAAGTTTTTTTGTCCAAATGTTTCTCTTTAAACAAGTGATAGCTGTGAGGAAACCTCCTAAATGATTTTTACAACCTCTTTTTATTACTATGTGGAAGTGGGATTAAATTTATATGGACATTATCATGGGACTACCAATGAATGCTAAAATGAATGATTCAATATGGGTTATTATAGATCACCAATCCAAATCTGTACATTTTCTTTCTATAAGAGATGATTTAATTCTGGAAAAACTTTCAAGACTCCATATTAATGATGTTTCAAGACATCATGGTGGACCTATATATATTGTGTCTTGTTTAATATCCTTTTTTACATCATTATAGAAGAGTCTTCAGAAGGTTGTAAATACTAAGCATTGCTTGTGCATACTATCCTCAAACTGATGGGAATTCTGAAAGAACAGTTCAAAAAATAAAATTCATGTTGACATCATGTTCACTCAACTATCAAGTTACATGGGATTTGTACCAACCATTGATATATTTTTCCTTTAATAATAGTTTCGATTAACGTATTCAAATGGTTTTGTATAAAGAATTTTATGGAAAGTGGTGTCATAATGCAACTTTTTGGGATAAAGTCAGTGAAAAGAGACTCATAGTCCTAGATCTTGTTCAAGAGATAATGAGAAAGGTAAAGGCTATTCTGGATCATATTAATGCATCTAAGATTATCCACAAAATTTTATGCTGCTAGTTGGAGTAAAGATTTAGAGTTCCCTGTGGGATATCATTATTTCATAAAATCATCTCCATGGAAGGGTGTTATAAGGTTTGGTCAGAAAGGGAAAATGAGTCCCCAAATACAATGGAACCTTTGAGATTCTTGAAAGGGTTTGTGTTTTTTATTATCCTTTGTAAATGTCTCAAAATATCTCAAAAGTACATGATGTGTTTCACATATCTCTTCTAATGAAATATATGCCTAACCAAATGCATGTTCTCACCAATTATGAAATACATTTGGAACTAGAAATTTCATAATATGAATAACCCATCCATATTCTTGAAACCATAGTTAAATTATTGAGGTATATGATGAATTTACTAGTATAGGTACTCTAGAGAAATCACATTGTATAAGAAGCAACATGGGAACCTAAGGATTCAATGAAGGAGCAAAAATAACATATTTTTTTAAGGTAACACCCCTAAAATTTATAAATAACTTTGTATGAGTTAAGAATGTATCACCAAAATATTTTACTATATTTTTCTTGTAGAATAAATTTAATTTTGTTGATATCTTATAATTCACACAAGAACGGGTTTGAACAAAACACTATTTAGTAACATTTTGAATAGTCAATTAAATTATAAAAATTATAATGAATTTTTAGAGTGAATTAATATTCTATAAGTCCAACAAAATATTTTTAAATTTATCCAATAAATTTTATAGGCATAAAATACGAACAATCCATGTTTTACGTATAAAAAATAAATTTCTATAAAGGTATTTTTAAATCATTTTAATGGAAAAACTATTTCAAATAAATATTTTTACACTTATATATTTTATTTGAAAAAAATATATATTTTAATTTTAATATAGAATAAAATATTTTACGTTGGATTAAATTTTTTTGATAAGCTTCATGTTTTGACGAACAATGTAAAAATATTTTACTTTAATTGAAAACTGATTTTTCTTCTAAATAATTTATATTGATAAATTATATTATAAAATGGTTTTAAAGTATAATTAGATATGTTTTTTATCATTTAATATAATTTTGTTTATTTTAATAAATTTCACATTGAATAATGATATGAAAACATTTCAATATTTAGAGTATTCTCACATTAAGACACCACATTCTAGCCAAGACTACAAGATTAATTCTAAATTAATTTTTATGAGTTATTTGTTTTTGTTAAATGCATTATATATTTAATATCATAATTTAAAAGGTTAGTAATTTGGTACCTTTTATTTTTGGATAAAATAAGAATAATAAACTTTGGTGATTTTTATTACCATGGTTAAGTTAAAATCGGGTCATTAAGAGTAAAAATAATATTATAAGTATTATAAAATCATACTAAAACATTCTCTGATTTTTTCATATGATATATTTTTGACCAAAATCGTCTTTAGGATGATTTTATGGCCTCTTGGAACCACTAGGATGACTTTAATTATTTTATAGTATTTTATTCAAAGCAACGAACAATATATCTTAATGTTGTTTTTAATAAGTACTAAATTTTGTTATATATGGATATTTATAATATGTATTTGAAAATTAATATTAATTTAAAATGTAAAATGTTTATCTTAATAATTATAATTGATTATTAATTTTTAGGGAAGAAATAATTAAATTAATGGATTGTAAAATGATGATACTGTAATTGTTTAATTAATTTTCATGTCAAATATATGTTATTAAAACTATTATCATAAATATAAATTGAGTTAATTAATTTCATATTATAATGTAATAGAATACCTAGACATAATAGGTATTTATTAAATGTTTTTTAGATGTTATCATGTGAATAGATATTTTTTAAAAAGTCAAACATTGAATAGCGTCTAATTAAGATTAATGATATTTTAAAATAAATAATATTTTTATAAATGATATAATCACCTAAAAATTTAAATATCATCCAACTAAATGGTTCAAATTTTTAAATTTCAACCGTGAATTATTTATAGTTCTTTTTTACTTTTATACTAACTATATTAACCCTTAACAAGTAAAAAATCAGGTTGTCACAATAAGCATTAATGGTTTTGACTAAGGGTTAAAGCCAAAATATAAGGGTAAATTTGACCTAAACATCTATAAAAATTATTCTATTAGAGTATTTATAACTATAATTATATCATATTCTAAATAAATATCTTTCATAAATTTTTAATTGAAAATTAATTTATATTATTTTAATATTTTGAGAGTTTGAAAAGTTCCCCTCACCTCAGTTATAAAATGGCACATCCTACATCACTTATTCATGCCACATTGAGCCTTCTAGATCATAAAAAACATGGTAAATTAGTCACCCAACATCCCTCACCTAATCCTTGAAGCCTAACATTGGGAATAAATCAAACCAATTTTGCCTTTTTTTATAAACAAAAAAGAGTTACCCAAATATGTGGTAATGTTTTTCAACGATCACTTCAATTTTATTTATTTCCACACTCCTTCATTAATTATTATTCCGTACTCATATAAAAACAAAATTATCATAAATATTATTATATTTTTTTATGCTAAGGTTTATAACTACACCTAAACAAACTTCCATCAAATGGGTAACAAATTACCCATTCGTGTATAGTGAACTATCACCTCATGAAATGAGGTCGTTCATTTTTCCTTTACCACTTCCCAAGGTTGGTAGTTTTGATTTAAATTATATTTTCATATTATATATATGATATTTATGTTTTCTTAATAGTTATTTAATTTTTATATACACCTTCATGTGTCTATTTTGTGTAAATATAATTGCATCTTTTGTGGAAGTGTGGACTACCGGCTCCTCAATGCGATGTGATTCATTCACAATAAAAATGGAATGTATAGAAGATGAAATTAATAAATATAGGTCATATATGTTTTTATTTAATTTTAATATATATATATTATTGAGTTTTCATTACTTTCACATGAAAATGAAGTGAAAGCAGTGTCCGTGCATATGAATGGCATACCGTCTCCATGAGCGGTGAATTTAATTTTTCATCTCAAAATTTTAGGGATTGTTTTAAATACATATATACTAAATATATATTATATTTAAATAATTGTTTAAATTATCAGTATCACGGAATAATGATCTAATTAATAGTAAAACTAGATAAAAAGTAAAAACATACTAAAAACATTGTAATTAAATCCAAAATAGTGTAAATAATGAAGGATTTATAACAAAAGAGTGATAAAATAATATAAGAAGATAAAATATGATATGAGAAATATGGACAAGGCTTGATATTATTTTAACAAATTTAATTAAATTAGTATAAAAGATTTTAAATAAAATACAACTAAAAAGGATGTGTGATGTAAGGACTTTACCGTCTCTCTTTTACTTATGTGAGATATAAGCCTAATTCCCCACTTATTTCTTATGTGTGGTGTATGTATATTACCATTAGATATATCATATAATAAATATAATTTTCTTCATTTCATTAAAAATTTTAAATTTTTTATCAGACACTTTGATTTAAAATCATTATTTTAAATTGATTATTCGATATATTAAGAATGCTTTAGAATTATATAGAATGGGTTGGAGAAAGTTTAATGTAAGCTCCTCAATGCATCAGTTGTATAATGAGATGAATAATTATGAAAAATTAGATGGGTTTCTAATGGATACTTTAGTTCATCTTGTGAAAAAGTTTTACGGTAAAGTCGCCATATAACAAAGAAATATGGGGTCATATAATTAAGAATTTTCTCTATTGATAGTTCTATTAAATTTATTATTATTATCCATGAGATTATTGATTTGAAATTATCTATGGATGCATTTATTTCTTAGATTATTTATTAAATGGAATGTTTTTCAGTTATAAACCATTCCATATTGATTATTCCTTATCCATTTATTTGAATTGAATGTTTTTTCAGTTCTTAACATTACCATATCGATTTTTTCTCATTTATTCATTATTGGTTCAACTATATTTTCCCTTACTGAACATTTGATATCGCCATTATTCTGATTCCATTACCCTATTTTTGAATAGGAATCCATTAAAAACGTTTTAAGGATTATAATCTTTTACTTATTTTATTCTTAATTTTATTTACACAATATATTATTGGTATCATGTGGGTAATCTGGTTTTCCAAAATATCTAAATTGTTGAGTCTTGTAGGATTTGATTGATTTTAATCATATAAATGTTATAAAATAACAAATCAGGTCTGTGATTCTAGGGTCTTTTTTCTACATAGGATGATAGTTTATACTTTATCATGATTATCGTAAGTTAAAATTTAGACTCATTGTAAACTTGTTATGGTGTATTTTTCATTCCCAAATTTGATGGAGTATCCTTTATAATATAATTGGCTTATTCTAATGAGGTTGTGATTAATACTAATATGTTAATGTATTTTTGAAATAATTTTCATATTTATAGTTAATAATCTCTAATTCAAACTATTTTTACTTAAATATTTTCTATGAAAGTAACAATTCCACCATCAACCTTCTTTATGTTATAGAAATTAGAGTTTTTAGGTGCATCAACTTTAGAAAACAAAATATTAAGAACCCACATTTTTATAACCATATAGTGTTGAATAGATAAATTTTTGATAAAATTTTAATCCATATGAGTTATTAATAATTAAACCTTATTAAATGAATAATTTTCTTCTTGTGACCTCCCTTATAACTCTTACTGAAAAAGGGTTCACTTTTGAGAAAGAAATAATTCATCTTGAAATGTGACTTTGTTAAAGTAAATACAATTCTATAATATGTATGAATACAATTCAAAATTCATAATATATTATTTAAATTTTCCTTTCCATGAGAAAAAATATATTAGAGATTATCTATACATTGAAAATTGGATTTTAGTTTTACAATGTTGATTCGATAATTATTAGTTGAAATATAAATAGATTTGGAATATTACTCATAATTAAGTTTATAAATTATATAATTAGCATTAACAAGATATTACTTAGCTAAACCATATTCAATATTTATCATCAAATTTTTCTTCTCTAGAAATGTCTCATATCAATCACCATAATTATATAGATTTTTATTCAAAGAAAAGAGGAAAAAAAACAAAACAACACCCTCACCAAACCCCAACCCCCTGCCCCCACCCCCAAAGACATGAGCTAAGGAGGTCTGAAATAGTGAAGACCAAGAGCATCCCCTCTAATCAAATTGACCCCTTCAGGTTTCAAGCTTTCCCTAGTATGAACGAATACATCCTCATGCCTTGAAATAACCGGAGAAGTGAGTTGATCAGCCACATTGTTACCCTTCCTCCAGGTGTGTAGCACTTTAATGTTTCTGCCAAGAAAGCACAGGCATTTTCTGATGGCATAGGTGATCGACTAGGGAGGGAGAACTTGCTCCTTTAAGGACTTGAGCACCGACATTGAGTCAGTTTCTGCTACAGATATGTCCAACTCCTTCTGACCACATAATATTTGACCATGGAGTATCGCTAAGGTATCCACCAATAAAGCAGAACCATGCCCTAGCCTTATTGAAAACGTCATGAGCACTGACCCACTAGTGTCACGCACCACTCCTCCTCCCTACATTAAACCCGGATCACAAGACCCATCTGTATTGAGTTTTAACCCCCTAGCTGGAGGGATCCAACGAACCCATTTTCCCTTAGTTCCACTAACTGTGGGCACCGCACATACCCTTTATTGAAACTGATCTAGAGATGGGGCTTCCCTCCAGTTCCTGACAACCCTATCTAGGTCTCCTAAAAGATTTCTCGTCCAAACAATAACAGTACGTGTCGTCACACCCACCCCTTCATGTCTCACTATATTACTTTATTTTTTTAAGTTATTTTCATTTATATATACTTGTTTTTGAATTTCATAAATCATGGTCTAATGTTTTATTCAATATTACACTCATACAAAATAACATCCATAGAATTCATCTTCTCATACATCTCTTTCATATCATTTTGATGATCCTTCTGGGTGTCCATATTTCATTAAATCACACTCATTCATGCTGTGAGTTGTATATGTTTTCCATTATTAAAATCCAAACCATTATTATCTAAATTATTTTTATATTTTCTCTTCCTGTACGCTTCAATATTTCATCTGTAAATGTTTAAACATCGATAGTTGATGGAAATTTCATTTCATTAAATCTTTTCTATTTTTTATCATCTCATTTCAACTAGTATTCATATTTCAAGAGAGTTGTAATAAAATCATCAAAACTAAGATTCATTATATTCTTAGTATCATAAATAGTAGTCATTTTTTATTCTCATTATTTAAAAAAAATCAATAATCATTTCCTCAATTCAATAATCCATAATTTCATTCTCTCTAAGTGATTGAAACTCATTTATTACAATCATAATGAAATAGAGTGATTTAGAAATAGTTTCACCTACAAGAAATTCAAAATCTTGATAATCACCTCAAATAATATATATTCTAGTTTCCAAAACCATTGTTTTTCCAAAATGATTGATTTATAATTTTCAATAAATTTTCTTTTTTTTCTTACGGGATGAAATCTGGTTGTATATGTTCTATGTCAATGCACCAAACAAAGTATTTATATATCTATATTAAGATTGATATTCATGATTTTCCTCATCTGTAAACAAATATATTTATTTATATGAAATATTATAATTTTTTGTTATAATTTTGTAATTTCCCACTATAATAATATTGAAAAACAATTCCAAAAAAATCAAGAAAATATTCATAGTAAACTCTATAATAAAATAGAGGATTAAATAGATTAAAATTATCCATAGTTTTAATTGGTATCACATAGAGGAAAATAATAAAGAAAATTCCCCTTGAAAATATCAGTGTAATGAAATGGAAAACATTTCAATCCAAAGGAAAGGTTAAGTTCCAAAAAATTAAATCAGTACGTATAACGGATCTAATATTGTGAGTATTATGCTAAAAGAAAAGGCAAGATCTGATACCTTCTATTTTCATAGTAAATTAAAAATTAATGATTTAAGTGTGGGTGTGAAATGAATTTGAGCATTGACATTGAATTTTAATACTACTCAAGAAATAAAGTTGTTAAGGAGTTATAAAACCCAAAAAATTAGAGAATAACATAGTAAAAATACAAACTATGGATGAAAATAAAATGTTAATAAGTTCAAAATGAAACTTATAAAGACAATATAATAAAAAAATTAAACAACAATAATAAAAAAAATTGTACTATATTACAATACATATTCTACTAATATGATATTACTATTAATAGTTTAGGTTCATAGGAAATCTATTCTTTTATCCCAAGGTAGTAGGTAGTTTAGTAACTAGAACCAAGGTGTACAATCTCCACACTAGAAATATAATTGATCTCTATAAATTTAAATAATAATTTTTTGGGACATGGATCTTCATCCACACAAAATCCAACTTAGTCATTGATATCCTAAAGACCCACCATGATCAGAATGATCATTAACTATCTTCAAACACTAGACTTTATTGAACAAAAAGTCTAGATGATATAGATTCTAATCCTAGGAAACTCTTCAATTATAAATGATCAAAACAAATGATTACTAATTAAAAATTGGGATATTTTATAATAAATTCACTTAGATGAAATAACATAGAAAAAACAAAAAAAATATTATAATCATAAGAACTCAAATAACTTAGATAATTTATATCTTCACAATTTCACTAATTACAATTATTTTAAACTAATGTTTGTAAAATTCCATAAATAATTAGTTAAATTTATAAATATTATCATAAAAAATATATTAGTAATGATTTATATCTTTTGGATCAGTTATAACATCATCAAAATGAACTTTTAGTTTTTCCATAAATATATTCCTTGAAAGATAACAAATATCTGGGATATAAATGTGCATCGAGTTCTCTGAATCTTGTTAGAATTGGAAGTTAAAAAATAAACACCAAATAAACTTACAAAATTATCATGTTATAATAAATTAAATATGAAGACTATTTTAATTTTCAAACAAAGATATGAATGATATCATTTTACTCAACACTAAGAACACTAAAAATATATGAAACATGTATGTAGTATAAACTATAATGTCTTATTGGTACACTCAAAATTGCATATTTTTTAGGATGGTAAGAAGCGATCAAATGTACTTAGTTATCCAATAAATTATATAACCCTTTATATAAGTGTAAGGTAAAATAGGCATCCCATTCACAAACAATACTCTAGGGTTCCCCATATAGGGGTACTATCTCCCACACATAAATATTCCTCGTCACTTTTGAAGAGAACCTATCTCATATCAATAGGAAATGGGACACCATATTCAACCATTATATAATAACCCATACTTCATAACAGTTTAGATTACTCCTCAATATCCCTATAAAAAATACCCCTAGTAATATTATCCCACTTCAACTAAATAATGATTACTGATTGAATATGAAAACTACATCATGGTTGCTTGACCATTAGTTTCTTTTAAGTGTGGAACCTCATGATGAACCTAAAAGTATCTATCTTCTTCTCATGCTACAATTATTTTCTAGGTATATCTTTTTACAACTTGGTAAATACTGGGGGAACAAAATATGTTTATGTATGTGATTCCATCATTAACTCCTTATGCATGATTATAAGGAATAAAGCACAAACATAATCATAAAGAATGAAATATTCATTAAGATACTAGTTGCATCAATAATGTTCACCGTATATAGTATGAAGCTAATAATTGATTCTATTTCAACCTCATAAGGAGTTTTGAGGTGATAGTCAAGGATATAATGGTCGATCTTCTTGGATACACCTAGATACTCATATAAAACTTCGCAAAAAAATGTCATAATATAAAGATTGTTATGGGGATATTACATCATATGTTTCTGATTCTTCATACTCAGTGCTTCGGTAATGACGTTTTCCTTTTCTACGGTATATTATAATACAAAATTTAAGGACATTACCTACTCAACCCACCTCCACAAATTTTTCAAACCGCACTATGATAAAATGTATTTCATAATCCTATGGTAATTGTATTCCATAAAACTCTCACTTAAAAGGGTTTTTCCCTAAACCTCTAGGTATTCTCCACTTCTACCAACTCAATATCAAGTATCATGTAGTACTCCTAATGTGGCCTTAATTTCCTAGACCCATAAAAAACTGCATGAACACCCTTCATTAAAATTACTCCAATAATAATTCTCGGTGAATTGCAATATATAATATACTCTTTATTCAAATAAGGTAATGAAATATTTGGTGCGGTTTTAAATATCCATTTCATATCATAAGAGTCTATCCTATAATAATCTAAATAGAGGAACATTTCCTCCTGCTTTTAACGGTCTTCATCATCCCTACCAAGTAGGAAATATCTTCTATAAACCTATGGTAATAAGTGGTTAATCCCAAAAAACTATAGATATTTAAAATGTTTCTAGGATTATCATAAGAAACTACATCCTCTTCCTTTATAGGGTTAGCTAATTCACCAACCTATAATATCATGTGCTCTAAAAATCAAAAGTTCTCAATATAAAACCAACACTTTGTGATCATGACTTTAAATTGATTCTCTCTAACCATACTAAAAATTATCTTAAAAATATTGATTATGAACCTACTAGACATGGGAATATATAAGAATATCATTGACCAATAGAATAAAAATGGAATCCAAATATGGATTTAAAATTAATTCAACTAGGATATAAGAATTTTTTACACATCTATCAATCTAAATAGAATTAACATACCCTTATATAGACCATTCCCACTCTTAAATGTAGTGTGTGGTATGTCAACAGGATCACCCTAATCTAATAAAATAATGATCTCAATTAAATATCAAAAACCACAGTAGACCCTATTAACTAATTAAATGATCACCAGTATATGAAAATGGATACTAGTTATTGATCATCACATTTTTCATATTTTGATAATCCATAACCAATATTAGTGAACCATCCACCTCTAAGGAAAACAAAACTTAGGCACTGTAATGAGATATTCTCAGCCATATAAACCCTTTATCATTTAATATTCCAAATTGGATTTATTATATTTATTCTTTATAGGATACATCTAGTATTGTGGAATATATATAAGTTTCATACCAAGTAATAGATCAATGGAAAACTCAATCAAATTTATGGGTTGAAATCATGAGAAATACTTGACAAATACCTCTTAAAATAGATCAACTGTAGAAGTAAATATTAACTGATTTTCCATCACATAATACAGATTGAGACAATAAACCTATTTTGTGATCTTACCTTTGTATTGGTGGCTATGTTCAATATTAGGTGCGTTTATATACCATTCTATAAAATAAACATATTTTTTCCCCTCATCTAATATAAACAATATATGTTAAAATAACAATTGATATATTATGAAATGAATTCCAAATACCATATAAAATATGAAATCTATCATATAAATTATCCCTATAAGAGTCTATTACTTCTAACCCCTATGAAACACTCCTGAAATCTATCAGTAACCTTGGATGTTGTCCCTAAAGGTGTATTGATATGCATCAAATCATGTTGGTTCTATTTAGTTATCCACAAACCAACCATGAACTAAGAATATATAAAATAACATGAATTAATTATATAAAATAGATAAAACACCATTATATAAGCTATTGAAACCTTTCCGTAAATAGAAGATGGCCTAATATCTCAATTAATATAAGTTTTCTTAATAGCAAGTAACTGGATAGAACTATTTGACTAAGTCCCTACATGAAGAACCTATAACATACTCATCTAATATCATTTCATACCAAATTATTGGGAACATTATCATCTACATTATCTTAAATTATTATTGGAATTATTACTACCAATATATTTTGGTGTTCCAAATCTTACTCTTAATCCATGTGTCTGCATAAGACTCATTCCAACAAATAACTATTGACTAAACATTAAATAACACTATAGGTTTCCCATAATCCCATATAATTTTAACATTTAAATAGTTTTTATAAATGAAGATCAACTGTGACAAAACCCATTGCATGGATAACACTCTACAAAACCACCTCTTGAAATAGAAAGATATGAACCACTACTCTAAAGACTATATCCACCATCTACCTGAAATGAATAATCTAACCATAACTTCCTACTTCCCAAGGATTAAGTATAGGCTCCCTTATCCAAATACATGTAATAATAATCACTTCCTTCATTTATGTTCCTCTACATGATGAGGTGTTTATTAAAAATATTTGATAAAACTGACAATAAAAAATGCTTACCATCACCTAGATTGTATATTTTCACCATCCTCCAAACATCTCACCTTGGGATCCTCATCCATAGCTATCATCTAGGAAAATTAATGTAACTTAGTAAATTTAACAACATCATCCATAACATAAATATACCTCTATGTGAAAATAATTGAATCCCTATACTAGTCATCCCTCAATGTCTTTGGTAATAATTGAATGAAAAATCAGTAAAAAATCTCCCAAATATAACCCAATATATGGGTCTATCTATTCTATAATATATTGGTTGTTCCTAGTTGTCCCTCAAATCATATAAACTACCAATATCTCACTCACCACAATGGTTGTATCAATATAGTCAAATATAACATGAATCTAATCCACATAGATTTTAGTAGCCTCAGGGACACCCTCAGCTATGAAAATTTATTGGCGTTGCATCTCGAAATTTTGTATCATATCAGACATAGATGTTACCCTTCATAAAGTATATCTCATTAAAGACTACATAATCCATGGTAAAATATTAATGGGTTAATCATCCATCATACTTAGCTACCCTATTGGCATGTTTAGAAAAATAATAAATGTGGTATACTTATCGCCACACTCTTAGTGCTCCAATGGTGGTCTCAATGGTGACATGTCTCTAAAATTCAAAATAGATGCATAAAACCACATTTTTATCATAGTTCCTAATATCAAAATATAAGGAAATCAGTGACACATAATGATTCCCCCATATTTACTTATATTCAATATATTACAAATTCATATATCTTAGGATATCATAGTATAACTATCTACCAATTATAAGGGTCATCCCCATATATATAATATTCATCACAATCCATTTAATTTTTTTATTAATAAGGTTATTAGAATTTTTTTTGGATAATTGAAATATTAATAAAAAAATTATGATTTTATACTTTATAATGTTTTATAAGAATTTCATTTAATATAAATCATTATTAATATTAACAATAAATCACTTAAAATAATAACAAAAACTTCTAGTATTGGTTAGAAAACCTTACACCATCTTATTATATAGGAAAGAATAAAAATTTATGGTGACACATTAAATTTTTTATCCCCATATCATGAATAATGTAAGCAATTATAAGAAAGAAAACACATGTCATGTCATTTTAATATTCCCAACATATTTCATGAATACACAGACTCCTTCCACCCTAGTCTATGAGTAAAAATCTCATAAATAATAATTCAAAATCATGTTGTATTACATGTACTAATGAACCAATCATAAGATAAAAATCCCAGATTAAAAGACTCATCCTTGTTTACATGGAATTATCTCTAGCATGGATCAACTAATACCGATTGGGTGATATATACCAAGTTCTAGTAACATCTTATATCCTATCAACCCTTCCAAAAAATTAAGAAAAAGGAAAACAAAACAAGGATCTGATACAACTTTCTACTTCCATATCCCATCTCTTTCCATGGTTACCAAATTGGAGATTTATATATAACCTATGTTGCACCTCCATAGGTGATAGAGGTTATAAAATAGCATCTAGGGTCAATCAATATTATTGTGAGTCTATATCCATCATGAATTTGATATCTATAAGTAATAGATAATGTAAAAACAATAATAATCATCCTAATAAAAAATCATAAATAAACATCATAAAAATGATAATAAACAAATATACTAGAATTTTATTTTTGAAAATGAATGGTGTAAATACACAAAAGCCTTATAGAAAAATTGATATCCTAATGGGTAGATCCTAAACATCAATATCAAGAGTAATAAAAAATATAAAATTTAGTGAAACACTTCAAAAATTATATCAACTCCATGCTTGGTACCCTCAACAAATACTCTATCTCAACCACATAGATCACCCATCTGTTATAGGTCCATATCTATTTTCATGACCATGAACCATAAAGTCTCCTTGAGTACCCATAGAATCCCATTGATTGTTTTAGTAAAGCTCAAAATGCAACCATGAAAAATTTATTTAAAAATATCTATTCTAAATAAAGTGCATTATAATTTTCCATAACACATAACTAAAATCACAAAAAAAAAACATTTTTAATCCATGATATCTATGGTGTCGCACATGATAAATCATACCTATTTCGACTATTCTTGGATGTCTATAAACATAATGAAACACCACCCAATGGAAAAATTCATTATGTCTTTAAATATATTAGAATTTCCCCTTGGGTATCCCGGTTCTACCTCATAACCTCTTATAATATAACTTAAAGGGAACCACTACCCACCCAATAACCATTTTTAATATAACCAAATAAAATGATATCATATCACATGAAAATTTACTGTATCAACTAGGGGATCCATGTCCTACCCATAAAAATTTTATAATATAACCTAGGGGGATGACACCATATCATAGAACCATTTAAAATATCATCCATGATAACTATGTCCTACCCTATAACAATTTTAAATACCATCTAGGGGAATGAAATCTTACCAAGGAGTCCCTTAGAATAACACTTAGTGGTATCAATTTTATATACATAACCGTTTTAAAATATCACCTAGGGGTAACCATGATCTTCCCCATAGCCTCATAGAATGTCACATACTGGTACCATGTCCCACAGAGGATCCTCTTAGAAAATTACCTATGCGAAATTAAATCTTTACAAGGAAATTTTTATTTCAATATATAAATATTTACCACATAATATGCTCTTATAATTTATTTTCATGTTACGTCGTATAAATTTTCAAGATTAAGACCTTGGTTTAATATTCAAATTAATCAAAATATAGTTTAGATCACTCCTTCTTGTAACATCACCCATTCTATTTCTACATGGAATGTTTCTCTTGGTATAAAATGTTTTCAGATTCATAATTATCAATGGACTACTCATATCTCACACAAATTAATTCACCAGATAATTTATATCATAACCACGATCATTATGTATAATGTCATAAACAAAATAGGATGACATTACTACATGTTATATGTGGACAAAATAGATATGGAAATTTTGGGGATGCTTAAGGACGATATACCTTATTCTCATAGAATATTCCCCATTGAATATCATTAGTTGATCCAATATCAAATTAAATGATTCGAATAGTCTAAGAGAAAACATAAAATAGAGCATAAATTGTCCTAACCATAGTAAGACCACTTGTCTATGAGATTATATAACAAAAGATCATAATAGAGTGATAAACATAACATTGGTTATCACTTGTAATTGATGATAATTTATTTAGTTGAATGATGAATAAAAAATCAACATAAAAGAAAACTCGTCAAGAGAAAATGGATGAAGGATACATGATATTAGAGAAGTGGAGAATCCCTTATTATTATCATTTAATAATATAACATTTTGTTAAATTTATTTATTTTATAAAATATATCTAGGTTTAGTTTCATGGTGGGATGTTTTAGGTCATGTGGTGGCCTATCTTTCTCATGATATAGTTCACTTCTCCCTAGAAAAACCATGAATATCATACTCTAGGATGTCATATAGTTTCTTTCCCCATACATATCATCATTGACCTTCCTGGATTGGTTTAATGGTATTCCCCCTTACTGTATAAATCTCCTTATCTAGCATTCATAGAATAAACCATAAGCCATAGTGCATGTAATAGCCTATAATCCACATTTATAGATATTATTATAAAGATGTGAAATTTAAAAATGTGACCCAATATTTTTCATTCAAAATATAAAACATAAAAAATTAAATAACAGATCAGTTAGATACCTAAGACCTATTTGGTTTAGTATTTTTTATAATTTGGAAAAAATCTTAACAAATTTGGTACATAAACAACTGGTTCATAAATATTAACATTATATCACACTATACCAGTATTTTTCTATTTCAAGATAGGTCATCAACATCATCAAATTGAAAAATATATTTAAAAAATTAATTTAGCATCATTCCACATAAACAAGGGAGAAAAAAATAAGAAAAGTGTGACATCGTATATTCAGTAGGGGTAATCATAAGATATATCGATACATGATCATATGAAGGAAAAATACAAGATTGAGGGAATATGATCATGAACATAAATTAATATATTCTTACCTAACCTATCCTAGATCATAAACATGAACCTTGTTAGAAAACATTATCATTTTAATAAACATGAATCGTGAAAATTATTATTCATCATAACACGATCATGAACCATAAGTTCATGTAATAAATGTGTTTAGAATAATCATAATTATAGAAACAATTTAATATGTAATGTGTAATTACCAAAACCATAATATTAGGAATTAACACATATTTCCCATAATTTATCACGTACATTGACTTGTTTACTATAACATATCAATCACATCAACTTATTTCCCATAGTGGATGAAGAATATCAATTTGTTTCCCTTAACTATCTAATGAGATATAATTCATTAAAAGTTATTTGAATATAGATATAACTCTATACATTTACATGAAACCATATATAAGTGTTATATAGGACCACAAATTATTCAAAACATTATAACTTTTTAAAAGAAATGAGATTTATTAATATTTCATCATAGAATAACCCATGGAAATATATTGGTTTTATAAACATTACTCCATTATAAAAATAAACCATTAAAAGATAGATTAAGGATGTTATTATTGTGTATTATCTCCAATAAATAATATGTAACATTAAATAAGGTCACATTATATGGAAAAAAAATTAAATATCACATGGAATAATTTTTTATTAAAATATTCATTAAATTTATAAAATCATGTTTTTAAAAAAATACATGAAATAATAAAGGAAAAAAATTTATTTCAAAATAAGCATATAAAAATGTAATGGATTATCCATGAAATTAAGACTTCATAAATTTGAGAATATAATCTCTTTCCTTTTAATTAAAAACAAATTCATTTGGTACTATTTTTTGCAAGATTTTCATAAATAATCTTATTCAGAAATTGATAAAAATAATCATTTCAAAGAATTTTTAAAAAGAAAACATCTGTAAAATTGACATTAATCATTCTTAGGATAATATTAAAAACATTTTTGAAATAAATTTTAGAAAACATGTACATGTAAGATAAATATTCCCAAGTATAGATTAAAAATAAACAATCCTAAATAATAATAAGATTGTAAAATAAACCCTTACCACTTTGTAATCAATTGAATAGTATTACCCATAAAATAAATAAACATTGATGTATATTTAAATCTCATAATTTTTAATATAATTCAAATATATGAAATTCATGGGTAGTTTATAAACCACGCTAAGTAAACAAATAGTGTATAGAAAATGTGTCCCAAAATAATAAAAGTGAGACATAAATATCTTACCCTAATTCTGGATTTTCTTCATTCATATTAAATACAAATGTATAATAAATATTAATTTATTATACATGGGTTCCATAAAAATATTTCTATAATACATTATATTATTTTTTATAACATGACATCACCCATTTATTAATTTTTTTTATTAAAATAACTTTTACGGGTGATAAATACTTCATTTTCCAAGCATTTTCAGTTCATCCATGTTCTCCCCCGTATTTTTAACATGGTCTCATTATTTATATAATTTGAACCATGTTATAAAAATAAAATAGAATTACTATATACATATTTATAATAATTCATATGAAATAGATATAGAAAAATTTACTACGCTATTCATAGAGATGATAGGTTGTACATACACGTAAACGTTGTTTTCATTTTTCAATTGATTAAATTCAAGAAAGCTAAATAATAATATAATAAGTAATAAATTATTATTATGTTATTTATATAATATTTGTTGATAAAATTCAACCAAATTATTCTCTATGTAAAATATAAATTAAAAACCAATCATATCACATCATTAAGATGGTAGTCCATACATACACATGTACAACGATGTCATTTCTCAAAAGATTTGATAATAATTAGGTAAAAATAAAATTATTATTAAATAAGTATGATTATTAATTAAATATAATATATATCAATTAAACCCATCATAATTAAATTCTATAAAATATGGTGATGAAAAAAGTAATTGTATCATTATGTTGGGATGATAAGTTGTGTGTACACACGAGCAATACTTTCACTTCATGTTTGATCGGAAAATGGGGTTTATAATGGTGTTTTAAAAATAAAATAAACCATTAATAATATTTATGATAATTAATATATAATTTTATGATTAAAATCATAGATTTATTATAGTTAGAAAATCCAGAAATAAAAAGTGATTAGTTAGAGTGATTACATATTCCTTGAAACATCACCTTTGGATCTCCTCTAAAGTGATATATAATTAGACTATTGAGAAGACTATATCCTTTAAAATGTATCTCAATAAGTTGGAATGATAACTTGGTAGAGTATAGTTGATCTAGAGGGATCACTGTTGTATAAATAAGTGAGAGATGATTTTCCCTATTTATAATTGTGGTGAGGGGAACTTTTGAAATTTCTCAAAACATTATATTATATTAAATTGATTTCCATTAAACAATATCTCTGAATAGACATTTATTTTAAATTATGATAATATAATATTGTAATATCATCAAACAATATATTCTAGACTAGTTTTTTTAAACCTGATAATTTTTTTTTCACTTAGTTAACTTAAATTAATATTAATTATTACATTAATTGTTTTAATATTAAAAGGTTGTAATTTTTTAAATATATTTGGTAAATTTTCCATAAATGATACATTTATTGAATATTGGACAATATTATAATAAATTTTTATTTTATTAAATATTTTTTATTTTTATTAAATAATCTAATAAAATATTAATCCAATAAAATATTATCACTAGAAACTCTGATACTATAAACTATTGTAATTTTAATAATATCAATAAAACATGTAATATTCAAAAAAATTATATCCATAACATATAAAATCCATCTATAAAATTTTTGTGTTATATTTTTTATCTCGTATTATATTTATTTTAGTATTTTTAATATCATTAATGAGATTTTTCTATTAATAAAATAGATATTTCAACAGCGTTGTTCAATAATTTAAGGTAATTATTTAATTTTTAAAAATTACCTATAAATTTACATGATGAGGATAAAACATTTATATTTTAAAGTAAAACATATAGTCAATCCTAACCTCTGGATAAACCCGCATTAAAATGCTATAGTTGTTAAAATAATATTGTTATGTGTTTGATTTTTCATTAAACAAAAATAATATAAATGTAATAATCATATCCATGTAGCCACAGAAGCCATAAATAAATTTATATCATGAAACTATGTTATTAATTTCAAAATTGACACTTAAATTCATTCATTAAAAACTTTTTCCCTTTGTTTACACATAATAGATATTAAAGATAATAAAAGTGAAATTTTGTAATTTTAGTTAATTTAAATAATATATAATTCATTTTCAATGAAAAGTGTCAATTAAGAAACTCTATTTATAAACTTATGCGTTACAGGTCGAATTAAGTTAGGATAATTGTTTTTAGCATTTTCACTAATTTTTCATCCATATTAACATGTTTTACACTTTACTAAGGTAATAATTCTTACCACAATTCATAACACATTGGTCAAAATATAAGTGAAATTTTTACTAGATTTATGGAAATGATTAAAAATTTTAATTCATCAAAACTAATTTAAAACATATAAGTTTTAGTATTTAATTTAAAATTAAATCGTTAAAAAACAATAAAAATGTGATTTTCAGGAAAAATACCCTTTTCAGACATAAAATGTTTTTATACTAAATTAAAGTATAAAATCCACCTAAAAACCCTATTTGAATTATTATAAAGAAATATTAAATAATTAGAAATTAAAACGTCATTAAAACATTATTAGACCCTGTAAATATTTGAAAATATAATTTTTATTAAAAATCCGTATTTTTAACTATTCATTAAAAAAATATAACATTTCATAAAATTATCAAAATTTCACCATATTAAGATTTTTTTATGATGATTTCATAAACTAAGTTTACTTTTTAAAATTGACTTTCAAAATTATCTAGAAATAAATTAAAATATTTATACAAAAAAACAGAGAACCCCATTTTTTGAAGTAAATGTATTTTTGAAGAATAAATTGAATTCACTAAAAGTTATGAGATTAATTTATATTAATTTTATAATAAATTAATATTGTGTTGTACGTTTATATTAATATCACAAATCATGTATTACTATTCATACATACCTTTTTAAAAGCTAGGTTATAATAGTCCAAGAAGAATATTTCGTTATTTGTTTATTCTCTGTGATGTGTGTCTATAAACTGTCAAACAAATTATTTCTTTATAAAATAACAGAATATTAAATTATCCCCCCTTTCAAAAATTTTCCCTCATTATTTTATATTCTCCTATATAACTAATAGTTTTACTTTTCAAAATTCATTTGTTGAAATCCCACATTGGTAATAGGATCAATAAGACGTCCTCTTAAAAGAGGGATAATAAAATGTGGTGATCACCTCAAAACATGGAGTTTGGTTAAGTGAATGTTAGTTTAAAGTTAATATATGGACATATAAGATATTTTTTATTATAATTTTCTCAGGGATAGTTATATACAATATGGTAATTATAATGTTCACCATTAAAAACCATAAATTTTTAATGTGTTAAAAGTCCATTGATTCCTCAGTAAGAAAAGTAAATGGATAAATTTTCTAATATAAAACTATTTTCCAAGAGTATTAGAAATATTTTTATCCTAGAGATAGAACATAAGAAAATATACTTAATTGAAAAATAATATTTTCATCCTTTAATACATTTTCACCACAATTTCATATTTTCCTCCTATGATGAGTATTAATGATGAATTATTTTATACCTGAAGCATGAGAATCATCTTCAACATATCACTAAATCCAAAAACTAATAAATAAATATGCTTGATGTATCCAGGTATTAACCAAAACCAAAATGGATAGGATAAGATAATATAATTCCTTAAAAATAATAAACCATTATATGATGAAAAACTACTTTAACCTCTAAAATTCAATAGTAATACTCAAATTTCAAGATGGATCATTAAATAAACAACATTAGATAGAGTTCTTATAACTAGTCAAAACTAATATTGAAACCTGAAAATCCGAAGAATTTAATCATATAGTCTTCTCAAATAAATATTAAAAATATTATCAATCACTCTTAAGGTCTCATACTGAAATGTTATTTCCCAATTTAGATAATTTTTAATATATTCTAACCATTTATATAAATAATCTAAATAAAAAAAATCCACAATAAAATCATATATAACTCTAAAATAATATTTTAATCATTTTTAATCTAATAAAATTACATAATATTATTTTAATCATAACCATAGAGTGTTCCCTAAATAGATAATGTCTTCTGAATTGACATTGATCGCTTAATCACAAAATCAATTTCCAATCTCAAAGTTATCAATATGATAAATTGTATTTTCCCATAAAGAACATAACATTTATCTATCAATATTTTAAATCAGGTAAAATAATTTCATTCTAATTGGGACATCATTTAGACTAATAATAGGTGTTTCATCCTTGTCACCCTTTGGTTGTGGATTCAATTCCCATGGCTTTTCTAAATGCGATGATTTTTTAGTGGACCTACAGGTTATCCTATTTTTTATAAAAATATAATTATTATGGTATCACTAGAAATCTGAAAAAAATACTCAAAAACGCAGGATATATTCAACATTAAATAAATTTGTTAACCTCAATGGTTATCTCATACCATTCATTTTTATCTGAAAATGTAATTACCCATAATTTCCTCAAAAATAAATATCTTTAAAAAAATATCATTAGTCACCTTAAAATTTCTTAACATAAATTTTCAAAATGGGTTAAAAATACATTGTTATTATAATAAATTATAAAATTATAAATCATAATTTTATCCCCAAATCTTATGATAGATTCTCGAGAAAACTTCAAAATCTCTAAATTTCTCTAAACCCTTCTTTGATACATATTTTAACAGCCCCAAATTCATACTTCAATATCCAGTGATAAATACATAACCTTTAATATTTTAACCCAAAATTTTTATTCAAAATATACAATTTCAAAATGGAATATCTTATCAATTTCATACCCAAGAACTTTTTATGTTTAGAGTTTTAGTGAATTTTTAAAGACACATAACAACTTGGGTTCAAAAAAATGGTTCATAAATATCATCATTATCTCCCAATATACAAATCTTTTACTATTTAAAAAGAAGAAATAAAAGTCAACCAAGTGATATAATTTAATAAAAAATTATTTTAACATCATTCTAAAAAACATGGGAAAATAAGCATATAAAAAGTGTGTTCTCAGATGCTCAATTAAAGTAAATATAGGATATATAAATCCATGATTATATAAAATCATAATATAAGTATAAGGGTTTTTGATCATGAAAATAACATAATATATTCATTCCCACCCTATCCTATATCAAAAACATGAGTCTTATCCTATAAAATTATAATTTGACATCATATGAATTGTAAGAATAATATTTATTTATAACTCAATAATAAAACATAATTTAAGATACTAAACATGCGTGGAATCATCATAAGTATATAAACCATTTAATACGTCAATTTTACCTACAAATATCATTTGATCATGACTCTACACATGTTTACAGTGATGGATTAAGCACATCTACTTGTTTCCTATAATAGCTAAAGCATGTCAACTTGTTTCCCATTGTGGATCCATCACATTGACTTGTTTCCCTTAACAATCAAATGGAAAATAATTCATTAAATATGGAATTAATGGTTGATATAGCTCATATCCATCACATACTGAATCCATACATTGTGGGATATAAGAAGATAAATCATTCATCATCTCAAAACAAATGAAAAAAATGGGTTTCATAAGTATTTTGTCATATCATAACCCATAAAAATAAAAAAAAGTATTCATAAACATAATTCCATCAGAAAAGAAACCTTTTAATAAAAGAAAGTGGATTTAATCCTTGGTTAATATTCATAATAATGAATTTTTAACTTAAATTAGTGTAATATTATAGAGAAATTTGATTTTTTATTGATCACTTGAAATAATTCTTAAGTTAAATATCCATCCATTTTATGAAATAATTATTTTATCAAAAACACATAATGTTATAAAGTAAAGAATTTAATTTGAAAATAAAAATGTAATATTGTAAATTATTCCACAGTAAATTATGGTTTCATAAAAATTATAAAATACACCCATGTATTATAAGTAAAAAAACATACCTTGAGTATATTTTTTAAAAAAATTCACATAGAACATTTTTTAGAAAATGATACAAAAACAATTTTCAAACACTTTTTAAAATGCAAAACAAGGGTAAAAATGACATTAAAAATTCATATAAGAATATTAAAATCCTTTTTCAAAACATATTTATAGAACATGCCCATGAAAGATAAATATTCACCTATGTAAACATAAATATAAACAATCCCAAATAATAATAAGATTGTGAAATAAACCTTTAACACATTATAGTCATTTGAATCAAGTTCCCTATAAAATAAAGAAACTTAGATGGATATTTCAATACAATAATTTTTAGGATAACATCATAAAATAAAATCATGGGTAGTATATACACCGCACAAAATAAGAATTTAGAGTATAAGGCATATGTCCCATAGAAATAAAAGTGAGACAAAAATAACATAAGTCATGTCTTGAATTTCTTTTTTCACTTTGAAAAATATTTTATAATAAGTAGGAAGTTATTATAAATATATTCCATAACTATTTATATATATATATATATAAACATATATGATTTTTATAACATCTTATCACTAGTTTATTAAGAATTCGTTATAAAAATCATGTTCTATGTGATAACTTATTTGTTATCCAAACATATTCCAGTTCAGCAATCTTGGTCTTTATAATTTGATCATAGTATCATAATTAATATTATTTTAACCATTTTATAAAAATAATATATAATAATTATATAAATTTTTAAACCATTCACAGAATTTAGAGTTAGAAAAATGAATTGCATTTTTCATGGAGACGGATGGTCTTACGTACGTATGAACGTTGTTTTCTTTTTCGATTGATGGAATTAATGAAATCTAAATTAAACTTTAACATTTAAATAATTTTTATTATTCTTTATATATCGTATATATTCATAAAATTCATCCTTATTACCATCCATTTGGAATATAAATGAAAACATAATCGCTTCGTGGAGATGGTTGTCCGTAATTACGCACGTGTGATGTTATCATTTCTCAAAAGATTAGATGATAAAAAGGGAGACATAATATTATCATTCCATAAGTATAGTTATGATATCAATATAACATATTAAAATTTATCTCCTCATACACACTATCCAAAAAATATGTTGATGATAAATTGAATTGTATCGCTGCATGGAGATGGTAAGTTCGTTCGGACGAGAGATATCTTCACCTCATATTTAATAGAAAATGGGGTGTATAATGGTGTTTTATTTATCATAATAACATTTTAACATATTTATGATAATTAACCCAATATATTATGATAAAATTTATATATTTATTGAAGGTAAGAAATATTATTAAAATAAAGTGATCTGTTACAGTGATTACATCTTCTTTGAAATGTCACCTTTGGATCTTCTATAAAGGGCCCAAGGGATGGTCGTTTGAGTGCAACAAAACCTCTAAAATTTAACTAGGGAATTTTATAATAGAATTTGATATATTATGGTAAATCTTTAAGTCTCAATGTTTTGTAAATGACTATGTTAGGTGGTTCCATTTGTTAATTGAGGTGAGGCGCACTTTTGGAATTTCTCAAAAGCTTAAATTATAATAAATTCATTTTCACTCCAAATTGTGCCTGATGGAAATGGATTCAATTTTAATATAAGATAAGGTTGTAATATCATCAACCAATATATTTATTAAATGTTTTTTTATTATTTTAAACATTATCATTTTGATTAACCCTTATGTAACTTATTTTAATTTTAACAATGTTATCTATTTTTTATAATTTAAAATGTTGTGATTTTTTACATATATGGAGTAAATTTTCTATAAATGACAAATTTATGAAATATTAGACCATATCATAGTCAATTATTATTTTTAATGATTTTTTATTAATTTTTAATGACTAAATAAATATTAATTTAATAAAATATCTTCATTGTCAATTTTAATACTATTCACTATTTTGACTTTAAAAAATATTAAGAAAACGTGTCAAATTTGAATAAAATTATTTTATTACTTCCCTAATATATCAAATACATCTATAATTTTTTTTATTTCATTAATTATAAAATTTTATATTTATTTTTATATATTAAATTTTATTTTTTCCATGAATTAAATAATCACTACATCAAAATATTTCAAGCATTAAAGGTATTTTTATAAATTCTAAATTTTTTAAATAAATTAACATATTTAATATTAGAAAATTTCAAAATACTAATTATATTCAAACCTAGCCTATGGATAACGGTATTTTAAAATGATATAATTAAAAATATAATATTGTAAAATCTTTTCCTTTTCATTAAATAAAATATTATATTGTTTACAATCATTTTCCAAATGGCCAAAAATGTAATAAATTAATTTATATCATGAAAATAGATTTATTAATTTTAAAATTATCACTTGGATTCATTCATGAACTTATATGTTTCCATATGGAAACATAAGATATATTTAAGACAAAAAATTTGCTTTTAGTGATTTTTGTTGAGTTAAATTATATATGTGTCATTTTCAAGGGAATGTTTCCATAAAAATATTCACATTAAAACCATAGATATAAAAAATAGAATTAAATCCATCTAAAAATATATTTTGAGAAATAAATTATAGCCTTATACTTATTTTTCACCAATATTAATTTATTTTACCCTTTACTGAGATAATAATTTTAACCATACTAACTATTCATATTTACCAAAAATAGAAGTAAAATATTTAGTAAATTAGAACCAATTGATTCAAAATAATTAACTAATTTTATTTAATTAAAAATATTAATTTTTTATAATTTAATTTAAAAAATAATAGGAAAAACACAACCAAAAATAGATTGGTATAAAAATGCAATTTTTAGACATTAAATGTTTTTATACTAAATTCAAGTATAAAATATACAGTATTAAACCTAATTATATATATTTTAAAAATTAAAATGAACTAATTAAAATTAAAAATAAATACAAAAAATAATTATACCTTGAAAATATTTTAAAAATATAATTTTTAATTAAAATCGATACTTTTACTCTTCATCTAAAAATCAAACTTTTTAAAAAATTCAAAATATTACAAAAGTAAAATATTAATATTGTGATTTAAAAAATTAAACTCATTTTTTAAAATAATATTTTTATATCTTCTAGAAATTATTTATAATATTTTCTGATATAATAAAATAATAATTTACCTATAAATTCATATTGAGTAAAAATTTTATATTTATTTCATAAATAAATTATTCATATTTATATACACCAATTTATGTGATAGGTTATAATGGTCGTATTAAAATATTTCCTCGTTCATTTATGCTCGATGTTACGTATTTTACGCAATATCAGAATATAATATTTCCTTCTAAAATATCAAGATATTTAAATTTAAACATACGAACTCTCCAAAAATCTCAAAAAATATATAAGAGCTTCTATACCCCACACTTAAGGATCATTATTATGGTGTGATTATCACTTACATAGATTTATTTCTCCAGACTTGGGAACTTGTTTAATTCAAAAAGTCACCCATCACAAAGTGACTTATACCCATTATAGAGTTATGGAACCTCTAAAACTAATAATATCAACCTATAAAAAGTTATCATTCCTAAAAATCATCCACATTACCCTAAACAACTATGTTTCATAAAAAACCATAAATATTTATAAACTCCAAAGAAAAATGAGCTTTAGGGAGAAAATTTAAATGGGTTTGTACAATAACATGGTCTTGGGTGTCACACTACTAACCAATAAACCATATAGATATTATATCCATATTTAATCTCATCATGTTTTTATATTTTTATTTTTAATTAGTGATGTAGACAAATTGTAAGCATCTGAATAGAGTATATATACTTGGTATTGAACAAATCTCAAATTAAATGATCGTGGCTAATGAGAGAAATAATTTTTTGATATGGAATATTATATGTTTAAATAAATAATAATAATAATTTAAAATATGTGAATTTATTATGGGATGGGTGTCCTCAATTCATCTTGAAAAGTAAAATGAACTGTTTATAGGTTTTATTTAAATGTGAGGAGTCGAGAAAAAACTTATAATAAGCATGAATTTTTTTCCGTCATTGATAATTTTTTGGCCATTTATTAATATGTTTTCTATTATTATATTAAGTTCCCTAGAACTAACTAATTTTTAATTTATATTTTCTATACATTCATTTAATTTAATATAAATAAATTTCTTATCACAGATTTATTTAACATTAATGAGACAATGTCTTAGAATACTTGTCACATTGAAAAGGACATAGTTCTTCCACCACCATCATAAGAACCTTAATATGATATGATTTTTTTAAAATATATATCATTTTCTCATATTATGTAATATTATAGGACATATATAATGAAAAATATCACATCTCGAATACTCATAAAATTCTAACACATTATCTCATGAAGTTATCACTTTAGTTATCTCTATGATGGAAGACAATAAGCATCGACCCACTTGTAATAATTACACATGTTCTACATGCCATTTAATATTCCTACCAACAAATATGTTTAATAATAATTAGAATTTAAGATTATTGATAATACATATCATGATTCACATACATATATGTATTATTTTAAACTATTAAGACATATGTTCACAATGAAGTTGAATACATTAGGTGTGTCATGAATGATATAATATTAAAGAATAAATCATGGAAGGATTTGTCACTTTAATTTTTTAAAGATTCCATTTTATTACATAAACTTTTCATTAAATAAAACAAAATATAAGATCTTTTAAATTTTAGTTTCGTTTAAATTAGGAACAAAATGATTGAAAACATATATCATTCTTCTAATCCATATCAAATATTTCGTTATTATTTAACCCTATACTATTTTTACTATATATAATTTACTAGGGACATACATCAATGGAAAGGGGTCAGCAATATCCCTCTAAGTGAAAAATAGTGTGAGACATTTATCGTGTGATCCTCAGGAAAAACAATAATAACATGAGGTATAACAATATTGAAAGATCAAGATTATATGGGTTATATCCTAATAGAAGGAAGTTGGATCATAACTTTTTTATGTTTCTATAATATTTAAATGAAAATTTCATAACCATATAACACTAATTTATCACCAATATATCATAAATCAAAATTACCAATTTTATTCACCAAGGTATGGTAGAACAAGTTATCTCTTGAGAATAAATTTTCTTACCAACTTAATTAGAGTTATATCAGGGTTCACCATTCATATGTATTAAATATTTTGATCTAAATAGATCATAATAAATAATTTCATTAATTAACTATGAATAATAAAGAATAGGTTTCTTATGAAAATCATGGCACCCAAAAGTGATTAAAGACATGATTAATACATCATTATTAACCCAAGAAATGGTAATATGGGTTTCATATATTTAAATCCAAAAATAAATTAATCATATAAACATATAGTTGAATACCCATGGATAAATTAATTTTTTTTACAATATAAGAATAGCTTATGTAAAAGATTAAAATTTTAGGAGTAAATTCAACAGTATGAGGGGTAAAAAACATTTATTTAGAATTGTTTAAAATGAGGGAAAACTATTTTCTAACACTGAGAAAATAATTTTTAAGTAATTATAAGATCATAATAATATAAAAATAGTGTAACTTACCATTTAGAAGATGTATAGAAATATAATTACTAATGAAATAAAATATGATGAGAATTCCTTTACCTAGAAGAATTTCTCCTAAATATTGAGGATGGAACCTTGGGGGATTAAGGAATCTGTTGGGGAATATTTTGGAGTAAAAATCAATACAACTTAATAGAAGATGAATTTTGAGTGTACGGGAAGGAGAAAATGGGTGGGTATTCATATAAAAAGTGAAGTAATTGTTTAATAATTTCCAAATACAGGTATTTGAAATCTACATTGTGTAAAATGAAAAACCATTAAATTACCCATAATTTTTACTCATGGTTGGACTATTGAGACACATTTTATTATATTTTAATCTATAACAACCTAACACCATTATTAAATAGTTTTTTGGGCATAAAAAATAAAATTTTATACAATATAATGTTTTTAATATAAAATATTCCATTTTATACTTTAGAAAGACTGTAATTGGTTTTGAAATTGATTAAAAGCTATTAAAATACATAATATTAATAAAAAAATAATTTAGTCCATTTATTGTGGTTAATTAATGATTAAGTAATCATTAAATAAATTTGATTTTATAAAACATACTGCAAACCCTACAGTGTATTTTAGTATTCATTGAAAAATATTGTATTTTAAAAAATTCTCAAAAATTCTCCCTAAAATAATTTGATGTGATGATTTGAAATATAATTTTAATTTTATAAAATTAATTATCTACAAATTTTTATTTTATACTTTTAAATATAAAAATCCTTATTTACTGAAAAATATCTATTTTTAAGGTATAACTAGATTTCTAACACTTTTGAAATTCTCTATGAGCCTATAATTTTTTTATTATTTATATTTAAATAATACTGTTTTAAAATTATATCTCATTAATTAATATATAATTTAGAATGAGTAGGTTTATTATAAAGTTTTATATATGTTTTAAATATAATTATGTCTTATTTGTGTCAAAAAACTAATTTATCCAATTCTTCTTACTTAAAATTATATTTTATTAAGCAAAATTATTCAAAAAATGGGGTAGATTGAATAAAAATTTATTTTTAAAAAGGGAATTACAATTTAAGAATGTAACATCTTAATATTTTGTGAAATATTATTTTTTAATTAATTTAATCTTTTTTATATTTTACATTTCATGCAAGACTAAATATAGATTTTACATTAAAGAACTAGGATTGGTATGTGTTATACACAACACCTATTTAATAATTTACTAAAAGTGACACATATATTATCTTGATTTACATGAAACACTATGTTTGTCTCGTATTACAAAAAATATAAATTCCCTTCAATATCTATTGTTACACTCGAGTCTGATTTTTCACTGAAGAGAAATATACTATTAATATGATTATTAAAATGTTACAATAGCTACGACTGAGTTATTAGAAAATAATTTATGAATAATAACAAATAAATTATGAAAACACAATCTAAAAAAGTATTTAAAATGAAACCATTAGTCATTAATGAGAAGGATTTAAGGAATGAACTACTTGAAAATAAAAAAATTACTCTTATAAGAAAACTATTTTTCTATGTACAAATTCAATTTTATCTCTATTAATTAAGAAAAATTATTTTAATTAATGGCTTCAATATAATTTATATATTATATATTCAATCAATATTTTTGATAATAAACCAATATATTTGTAAGGTATAACATAAGAAAAAAATCCAATCTTATAAATATAATTTTTAATTTCATATAAAATGTGATTTTACAACATTTTAAAGGATAACCCATTATAAGTATTATTTTTAACACTTTTATAAATTTTCTATCATCCTATCGACGATATTTAATTTGAACTATTTATACCACTTTTTTATTGGAACTTTTAAATAGATTCCATATTTAGAATATAAATAATATATAATATCAAATATGTTTAAATTATTTTTTTATAAAAAAATCATAGAGAATGTAATTAAAATTAATTATAATGATTAAGAGGTAAATTAGCTTAACAAGGGACTAAACCTTACACTAAAGGGCCAAATTTACGTAGAAACTTGTCCAAAATTACTTGGCTGGCCATATTTCGACCATGTCCTCCCTTTTATCTACATTTTTTCATTATTACAAACACATTTCATGGAAAATGTGGGTATAATTTTATTTTCCAAAAAATTACAATAATGTCACTTCTCCACTATAAAAAAGAACTCACCCTCCCCCTAATTCACACCACTAAATCCAAATCAATCACTATAAATATATTCAAAAAAGATAAAAACATCCCTCTCTTTATTCTATATTCATCCCTTTATCTGTAAATATATCCAAGGAATCCATTTGGTTCAAACCGTTATGGTATACCCAAAGAAGGTGTAACATCCCTCCTCAATCGCCTGTTTTATTTTCATTCTCCACTTCCTAAAATATTCTTATTACATTATTATATAAAAACCTCATTATACTAAATATATTGTGTTTTTTTATTCTAAGGGATCAAAAAACACTTACACCCACATCTATATAATCGGTAAAAAACTTACCTTTCCTGTGTACAAAGAACTACCGCCTCACGAAATGGTGTTTTTCATTTTTCCTTTACCTCCTCTGATGGTTAGGAATTATGACAGAATATATATATTTATATTATATTTAAATAATAGATTTGAAGTATTTATTCTTATGTAATTATTATATAAAACATATCATCATTCTTTCCATTTTTTTGTAAACACAATACCTTCAATTGTGTTTGTGTGGACCATCGCCACATCAAGGTGATGTGATTTGTTCCCATTCTACATGGAATGTATTATGGATGGATTTAATGATCTCATATTATATAAATAAAATAATTATACTAATATAGTGATATATATATTTACATATATCTAATTTACGTTTCCTCAACTATGTCGAGATAACATAAACATCATTCATGTGCACGTACGGTCTATCATCTCCATAAATGGTATATGTAAAGACCCATAAATTTCAAGGAAATTTTTTTCTTAATTTTCTTTGGAATTTTACAAGAGCGCAGCTTCTGACGGAACCTGATTCTGAGGCCCGGTGTGCCCGGAATCAATTTCCGAAGTTTGGCTCAGGTACGTTCAGTGAACGGACAAGCGGGTTTTTCTAACTTTTGAACCGGTGCTCGGAATCAAATTCTGAGGGCACCGATGAAATCGAAGCGCCGGTATTCTCCTAGAAACGCCTCTTCCGGAGTTGCGTTTTCTTGGGTGTGGTTTTTAATTTTCGGGCTTAAAGTTGAGAAATAAAATAATTTTGCGACAACTTTATTTTATTTCACTTAAGCCACTTGGAAGCCACTTGAAGCCACTTAAAGGCGGCTTGAACTGAGTTGAACCGGATAGGATACTATCCAGAAATATCCTACCCTCTTGGTAGGATATTTGTGAGGTGGGGCCCGCACGAGCCCCGCCGTTTCTTTCCGCTAAGTAACGCACCCGTGAAAACCCGTCATTATGAAAGTCAACTGACGTGTTTTCTTAATTTCTTAACAGACCATTTAATTGGGTGGTTTATTTTCGTAAATTAAATGAGATGTTTATTTCGTTGAATTAATTCTACGAATTAATGGTTCGTTTCTTATCTTTTGAAATTCAAATGTTTAGTTGTGTAAATAAAATAAGGCTTAAGCTTATTTTATTTTGGGTTGAAACTTGTGGCGTGGAGAGGATTTGGAGGAAAGCGTTCTTCTTCGGCGAAGAACGCGAAGAACGCGAAGAACGCGAAGAACACGAAGAATGCCAAACCTTCGGAGATCGACGACGCGAAGCCTTGTACCGTGACGCCAACGGATCTCCCTTCGCGACGCTTATTCCGCGACGATCCAACCCCGCGACAGCCTTCGATCGACAACAACCAAGGTAGGGGGTTGCGCTTCTTTTTATTTTCTTTTTGGATTTCAACAACAACATGGATTTAATTATTATTAATTAAATCCATATGTTCTTGGTCCTCGGAGATCGTCGACGCGACGCCCTTCCACGGTGTGACGATCACCTCCTTCCGCGACGGTCAATTCCGCGACGACCTCGCATCCGACAGCGACGGCGAGGTAGAGATTTATTTTGGGAATTACCCCCTTTTTATTTTTATATTCCCGTAATTGTTTCTTTAAAAAGATAAAGAACTGGATTTGTGAACAATTTTAAAATTATTAAAATTGTTGTTTCCGTTCAAATAAGGAACCCGTTTTTATGAAACAATTTTATTTCATTAAAAATTGTTTCGGATATGCGTTCATGTGTTGAACTTTAATTTCTCTCGTTGTTTATATCTAACGCGGAGGGTGCGGGCCAAACGAACACGGCCCGACAACCCTCCGCCATTCTTCGTTCTTGTGCGGATTTGAAGGGCAACGACGTAACATGCCGCAACGGATGTTTGATGATCCCGCAGTAAAGAACGGAACCCGGGAGGAACAACGGCGCAGAGAGGAAGGAAAACGGGCCACCGGAGCGACTCCGGCGGCCCGCGGAAGCTAGTGGCGGCGCGGGTCGCCGGCGCGGCGGCGCCGGCGGCCGGAGGCGGCGGCACCCCGCGGGTGTCCAGCGCGGCACCCCGCGGGTGCCCTGGGTGTCCTGGGCGGCACCCCGCGGGTGTCGCGGGGTTGTCACGCGGCACCCCGCAGGTGTCCAGGGCGGCACCCCGCGGGTGACGCGGGGTTGTCACGCGGCACCCCGCGGGTGTCCAGGGCGGCACCCCGCGGGTGCCGCGGGGTTGTCACGCGACGCGTCCGACTGTCTGGCCGACACCCCACGGGTGCCGCGGGGGTGTCATGCGGGGCGGCGGCTTTCCCCCGAGTCGGCCGCTCGGCCGAGCCGAGCCGGACCGGCCCTGGCTGGGCTGGGCCGGGCCAACCGGGTCGGACCCGACCCGGTTCGGGCCAACCAGGGGGGGTCGGGCCGGGTCGGCCCGGGCCCGGACCCCCCGTCTTCGGACAACTTTCGTTCAAACGCCCGTAACTTGAGCTACGGGCCTCCAAACGACTCGCCGTCAGCGGCAACGCAATCCTTGGAGCGAGTCGGTCGTTTCGGTTTATCGCACTTAAAGTTTCGGAATACTTTGGGTTCGGCCGGGCTGGTTCGTACACGAAACCAACCGGGCCCTCGGAGCGGAAACACTCATATCTTGAGCTACGGACGTCCGATTGACGTACCGTCAGCTTTGTTAGTTTCCTCTTAGTGAGACGGATCTTTTGGCTCACTCCGCCCGGGGTTTGGGCGCTGGTGGAGTACGGTCGGGTTGGTTTTGCCTTAAAAACCAACCGGGCCCCTGGGACGAAAAAGCCAATAACTCTCAGACCGGGCGTCCGATTGACGCGCCGTCTGTTGCGTTGAGTTCCTGTTGACGATATGGAACTTTTGGCATCCTTCGCCCGAGTTTTGGATACAGTTGGTAGTAGCCGGGTTGGATCGCACCCGAAATCCAACCGGGCCCCTGGAACGGAAAAGCTGATAACTTTCAGACAGGACGTCCGTTTGACGAACCGTCAGCGGCGTTGACGATCACGTTGAGAAACGGTCCCTATGAGTATACCCTATGAGAGATCGGGGTACAGTTGAGATACGGCTGGGTTTGGTTCGCTAACGAAACCAATCGGGCCCCTGGGACGAAAAAGCTAATAACTCACAGACCGGGCGTCCGATCGACGCGCCGTCTGTTGCGTTGAGACCCCTGTGACGAGGTGGTCCTTTGAGATACTTCTTCGTGGGACCTTGAGATACTTGGAGTATCGACTTGCAGCTCGTGGAACGGACCCTCCCAGAGACGAGCGTGTGGAGTACGGAGACCGTGTAGCCGACTGAGACCTGACAACTGCTTGACCGACTCGACTTGGAGTGAGTCCACTAGCCCAGTGGACGGAGCACTACTTTGTTTGGGTGCAGACCCATGGCGGACGGAGCACTACCTGTGTGATAGTGCAGACCCGCGGTACTCGTCCGGAGAGTACCTCTGTAGGCTACTAGGGGGTGTGCACTACTGTGTTTGGGTGACATACCTCGGCGGGAAGCACTACTGTGTTTGGGTGGCTGGCCCGCGGTACTCGACAGGAGGAGTATCTCAGCAGTCTTAGGTTAGTGAGCAGTACCTCGGAGTCGTGACAGGACCACTGTACACTCTAGAGACGGAGCTCTTTAGCAGTTACGGTTTCGATAATGAAAATCCTGGTTTGAGCTGAGACTTTTTGACCTTTGTGTTTCCTCATGATTGAGATGGGTCACTTGATAACTTAGATATATGTATGGGCATATACCTGGGTAGTGGTTATCCGTTGATTTCATGATCCTTGTGTTTCCTCATGATTGAGATGGGTTACATGATAACTTAGGTATATGTATGGGCATATACCTAAGTAGAGGTTATCTGTTAAGATCTTCTTGTGGTTATCCTTGTTGGTTTTAGTGAGACCTTGAGGGTCTCGGGGTCCCTACTGAGTATCGTTATACTCACCCCTGCACGGGCTATGCCCGTACTACGTTGTGTTGGTTGCAGACGACGGACAACGTTGATCGTGGCTGAGGCTTGCAGAGCAGGACGGTACCTGGAGGTGGACCACTGGGCGGGACGTGCTCGGAGCGGACGACGGGACTCGAGGAGCATTGGAGTTATCTGTACCCACCCTTCAGGTGGTATTTTCAGTGGACAGCTCGGTGTAGCGGCTTTTACTTTACAGTTGTTGTTTTCCCTTTCAAGTTGTACTTTACCTTCAGTTGGGTTTGTATACTGGCCCATTTACTTTTCCGCACTTCAGTTGTACTCTGTTTTTACTTAGTGTTTACTTTTCCCGCTTGCTTACTCTGTGGTGCTCGTTTTCTTTTATAAAGGCAATGCCTTCCCTGTTATCTGGATTTACGCCTTTGGTTCTAGTCGCCAGCCCCTGGCCTATAGAAGGCGGGCTTGGGGTAGTCACGGCACGGGCCCCGAGGATGGGTCGTGACAAATTGGTATCAGAGGTGGTCGGTTCTACCGCAGACTCTGATCTTTCTTTCTGTGAAGCAATAGTGTTAAGGGTACCGAGTGTGGTTTTCAGTTCAGGGAGTCCAGTGTTGGTGTGGGAGGCCGACGTATCCATACACCAGGACCCTGGCAACTGATTTCCGACTTTGTGCACGAAAACACTGATTGCGTGTCTGTTTTCAAAGGTTTTCTCCCTTAAAACAGCTCAAACTAGGTCAGCTCCCCAGGTATAATCGTTTGACCGTGTTACGTTGTTTCTTTCAGGATGCCTTTTCTCGGATGACTAGTTAGAGCCCAGAGGGATGTGCGTGCTGACAGCATGTCGAGTGACGAGGCTTCGGTACAGGGCCCTCTTGCAGTTGAGGCACCAGCGGAGGCACCAGCGGTACTACCATACGTTGGGCCACCGATGCCACCAGCCCCAGCAGTAGGCGATGCCCGCTACTTGAGCGCACTGCATGAGTTCCAGCGCTAGAGGCCACCCAGGTTCGGGGAAGAGATGGACCCGCAGGCGGCTGAGGATTGGCTGGAGGCTGTGGTGGGAGTCTTCAGGCTAGTGGGGACGCCATCGGACTTCATGGTGACCTTTGCTGCCAGCCTTCTTCAGGAAGCAGCAGGCTGGTGGTGGAGCCACTTGTTCCAGTTTTGCGATGGGATGGCTTTCACATGGGAAGACTTCAAGACCTTCTTCAGGGTGGAGTTCGTGCCAGTATCTCTACACCCCGAGCGTGTTCATGAGATGCTGCCTTTGCCGCGTGTTTTTCGATCAGAAGCCGAGTCATCTGTGGGCAGTAGACAGATGATGCAGAGGTCCAGGAGGACCAGACCAGTAGTTGGGCGATCTCGAGTTTTAGGACCGGTGGAGCGGGGCACCCGGGGTGGGGTCAGAGCTAGGCGTGCCAGAAGCAGACTGTGTTACTCGTGCGGTGGAAAGGGGCACCTGGCACGTGACTGTCCGACTCATCGTACAGTTGATCCGTAGGCTTTTGAGGAGCCACCAAGGCAGAGGCAGCGACGAATTCTTGAGCAACAGTAGAGCAGTAGACAAGGCAGTAGAGCTCCTGGAGTAGGTGGACAGGAGCGGAACTAGTTGATACGTCTCTTGTACTTCTAGTTCCATGTTGATGTTATTTTTGTGTCTTTGTACCATGAGATGCAATAAAATAAAGACACTTATCTTGTGATGTTTGCTTTCCTGTCCTCTTTTGTGATGTTACTAAGTGGTCTTGGTTAAGACTGTTGACTTCACCCTCACTTTCGAAATTCCTACTGGAGGAGACCCAATGACCTCACACTGATGCCGACAGTGTGACTTGACCCTTGGAGGTGAGAGTGACAGTTGGATCTATTAGTAGTTGCGTCGAGGCCTTACGACGTCATCCATGGCATGAATGCATCATTTATGTCAGGATTGACTGTATTAGGCAACGAATGTGGTTCATCCAGGGGATGAGACCAGATTTCTCTTATCGGCAAAGAAGAAATCATAGCAGCTCTTGTGAGGCTAAAGGAGGTGCAGTTCATCCAGGAGCGGATGAAGACTGCACAGTGCAGTAAGAAACAAGGAACCGGTGTTAGTCTTAGAGACTCGGGCGTGATAAATGTTTCATGAAGAGGTAACTTTAAATAGAGATGAGCCTGCCATGCGGCAGACGTGGAGGCAAAGCTAGGAGAGCAGCATGAGGTGGTGTACATCTTAACATTCTACAACCACCCGCCTTAGTTATTCCCGCCAGGCTCAGGGAGCTGGAGGGCGGAGGAAGAGTGCGGCTGCATGCGGTCAAGGAGTGTGACCCAATGGCTCTAGAAATGATTCAAGGGATAGTCTATGTCCACTACTAGCTGTTGTAGTAACAGATGTCGATATGAATCATTCCTCGCTTCCACAAATCTTGTCCCAGACCTAGAGTTTCCGGTAAGCCGTGGACTTGACCCTCACGTCTGGAGATACCTTGGGAGGAGACTCGATAATCACACTTACGCCGACGGTGTGGTCAGACCCTCGAGGCGAGAGTTCTGGTTGGAATCTCTTGGTGGCAGCGTCGAGGCCTTACGACGTTAGTTTGAGTATGGAATGTGCAATAACTGTTCATACTCAAATTGACGGTTTTAGGCAAACGTTGGGATGGGTTTTCCTTGGTCAGCGGAAAAGGAAACCCCAGGCAGTGCAGGGTAACTCTTGCACAGGAGGGTGCGACCGATCACTCTTGAGTCGGTCAACCTTACCCTCATAGCAGCAGTCGTTTTGAGTTTCAGTTCTAACAGAAATGGAGACCTCTGGAGTTCGAGGATGACGACCACGTCTTCTTATGGGTCTCACCTCGACGAGGTTTACAAAGATGTGGCCTGGGAGGCAAGTTATCTCTGAGGTTCAACGGACCTTTCTAGGTCCTCAGCTGGGTAGGTGAGGTGGTTTACCGCTTAGCCCATCCACTTCAGTTGCACTAGGTGCATGACGTTTTCCACGTATCCCAACTGAGGAGATACGTGCTCTACCCCTTCGCATATCATCGACCATGAGGAGCTAGACGATGGCGATGAGTGTCTTATACGGAGGTTCCTGTGGGGATCGAGGATCGACAGGAGCAGATCCTAGGAGGATGGTCGATTCCTCTTGTGCACTTTCTTTGGCAGTGCGGGAACCTCCAGGTGAGCACATGGGAGCGGAAGGCTCAGATGCGTGCTCAGTACCGCTTTGTTTCCCTAAGTTTGTGGTGAAGCTTTACGGGGACGTAAAGCCCTGTGGTGGGAGTAATGTAAAGACCCTTAAATTTCAATGAAATTTTTTTCTTAATTTTCTTTGGAATTTTACAAGAGCGCAGCTTCTGACGGCACCTGATTCTGAGGCCCGGTGTGCCCGGAATCAATTTCTGAACTTTGGCTCGGGTATGTTCAGTGAACGGACGAGCGGGTTTTTCTAAATTTTGAACCGGTGCCCGGAATAGAATTCTGAGGGCACCGATGAAATCGTAGCGCCGTTATTCACCTAGAAACACCTCTTCCGGAGTTGCGTTTTCTCGGGTGTGGTTTTTAATTTTCGGGCTTAAAGTTGAGAAATAAAATAATTTTGCGACAACTTTATTTTATTTCACTTAAGCCACTTGGAAGCCACTTGAAGCCACTTAAAGGTGGCTTGAACTGAGTTGAACCGGATAGGATACTATCCAGAAATATCCTACCCTCTTGGTAGGATATTTGTGAGGTGGGGCCCGCACGAGCCCCGCTGTTTCTTTCCGCAAAGTAACGCACCCGTGAAAACCCGTCATTATGAAAGTCAACTGACGCATCTTCTTAATTTCTTAACAGACCATTTAATTGGGCGGTTTATTTTCGTAAATTAAATGAGCTGTTTCTTTCGTTGAATTAATTCTACGAATTAATGGTTTGTTTCTTATCTTTTGAAATTCAAATGTTTAGTTGTGTAAATAAAATAAGGCATAAGCTTATTTTATTTTGGGTTGAAACTTGTGGCGTGGAGAGGATTTGGAGGAAAGCGTTCTTCTCCGGCGAAGAACGCGAAGAACGCAATGAACGCGAAGAACGCCAAACCTGCGGAGATCGACGACGCGAAGCCTTGTACCGCGACGCCAACGGATCTCCCTTCGCGACGCTTCTTCCGCGACGATCCAACCCCGCGACAGCCTTCGATCGACAACAACCAAGGTAGGGGGTTGCGCTTCTTTTTATTTTCTTTTTGGATATCAACAACAACATAGATTTAATTATTATTAATTAAATCCGTATGTTCTTGGTCCTCGGAGATCGTCGACGCGACGCCCTTCCGCGGTGTGACGATCAACTCCTTCCGCGACGGTCAATTCCGCGACGACCTCGCATCCGACAGCGACAGCGAGGTAGGGATTTATTTTGGGAATTACCCCCCTTTTCTTTTTATATTCCCGTAATTGTTTCTTTAAAAAGTTAAAGAACTGGATTTGTGAACAATTTTAAAATTATTAAAATTGTTGTTTCCGTTCAAATAAGGAACCCGTTTTTATGAAACAATTTTATTTCATTAAAAATTGTTTCGGATATGCGTTCATGTTTTGAACTTTAATTTCTTCCGTTGTTTATATCTAACGCGGAGGGTGCGGGCCAAACGAACACGGCCCGACAACCCTCCGTCGTTATTCGTTCTTGTGCGGATTTGACGGGCAACGACGGAACATGCCGCAACGGATGTTTGATGATCCCGCAGTAAAGAACGGAACCTGGGAGGAACAACGGCGCAGAAGGGAAGGAAAACGGGCCACCGGAGCGACTCCGGCGGCCCGCGGAAGCCGGTGGCGGCGCGGGTCACCGGCGCGGCGGCGCCGGCGGCCGGAGGCGGCGGCACCCCGTGGGTGTCCAGCGCGACACCACGCGGGTGCCGCGGGTGTCCAGCGCGGCACCCCGCGGGTGGCGTGGGGTTGTCACGCGGCACCCCGCAAGTGTCCAGCGCGGCACCCCGCGGGTGCCGCGGGGTTGTCACGCGGCACCCCGCGGGTGTTCAGGGCGGCACCCCGCGGGTGTCCAGGGCGGCACCCCGCGGGTGCCGCGGGGTTGTCACGCGACGCGTCCGGCTGTCTGGCCGACACCCCGCGGGTGCCGCGGGGGTGTCACGCAGGGCGGCGGCTTTCCCCCGCGTCGGCCGCTCGGCCGAGCCGAGTCGGACCCGACCCGGTTCGGGCCAACCAGGGGGGGGGGGGTCGGGCCGGGTCGGCCCGGGCCCGGACCCCCCGTCTTCGGACGACTTTCGTCAAATGCCCGTAACTTGAGCTACGGGCCTCCAAACGACTCGCCGTCAGCGACAACACAATCCTTGGAGCGAGTCGGTCGTTTCGGTTTATCGCACTCAAAGTTTCGAAATACTTTGGGTTCGGCCGGGTTGGTTCGTACACGAAACCAACCGGGCCCTCGGAGCGGAAACACTCATATCTTGAGCTACGGACGTCCGATTGACGTACCGTCAGCTTTGTTAGTTTCCTCTTAGTGAGACGGATCTTTTGGCTCACTCCGCCCGGGGTTTGGGCGCAGGTGGAGTACGGTCGGGTTGGTTTTGCCTTAAAAACCAACCGGGCCCCTGGGACGAAAAAGCTAATAACTCTCGGACCGGGCGTCCGATTGACGCGCCGTCTGTTGCGTTGAGTTCCTGTTGACGATACAGAACTTTTGGCATCCTTCGCCCGAGTTTTGGATACAGTTGGTAGTGGCCGGGTTGGATCGCACCCGAAATCCAACCGGGCACCTGGAACGGAAAAGCTGTTAACTTTCAGACAGGACGTCCGTTTGACGAACCATCAGCGACGTTGACGATCACGTTGAGAAACGGTCCCTATGAGTATACCCTTTGAGAGATCGGGGTACAGTTGAGATATGGCTGGGTTTGGTTCGCTCACGAAACCAACCGGGCCCCTGGGACGAAAAGGCTAATAACTCACAGACCGGGCGTCCGATCGACGCGCCGTCTGTTGCGTTGAGACCCCTGTGACGAGGTGGTCCTTTGAGATACTTCTTCGTGGGACCTTGAGATACTTGGAGTATCTACTTCCAGCTCGTCGAGCGTACCCTCCCAGAGACGAGCGTGTGGAGTACGGAGACCGTGTAGCCGACTAAGACCTGGCGACTGCTTGACCGACTCGACTTGGAGTGAGTCGACTAGCCCAGTGGACGGAGCACTACTTTGTTTGGGTGCAGACCCATGGCGGACGGAGCACTAACTGTGTGATAGTGCAGACCCGCGGTACTCGTCCGGAGAGTACCTCTACAGGCTACTAGGGGGTGTGCACTACTGTGTTTGGGTGACATAACTCGGCGGGAAGCACTACTGTGTTTGGGTGGCTGGCCCGCGGTACTCGACAGGAGGAGTACCTCAGCAGTCTTAGGTTAGTGAGAAGTACCTCGGAGTCGTGACAGGACCATTGTACACTCTAGAGACGGAGCTCTTCAGCAGTTACAGTTTCGATAATGAAAATCCTGGTTTGATCTGAGACTTTTTGACCTTTGTTTTTCCTCATGATTGAGATGGGTCACTTGATAACATAGATATATGTATGGGCATATACCTGGGTAGTGGTTATCCGTTGATTTCATGATCCTTGTGTTTCCTCATGATTGAGATGGGTTACATGATAACTTAGGTATATGTATGGGCATATACCTAAGTAGAGGTTATTTGTTGAGATCTTCTTGTGGTTATCCTTGTTGGTTTTAGTGAGACCTTGAGGGTCTCGGGGTCCCTACTGAGTATCGTTATACTCACCCCTGCATGGGCTATGCCCGCACTACGTTGTGTTGGTTGCAGATGACGGACAACGTTGATCGTGGCTGAGGCTTGCAGAGCAGGACGGTACCTGGAGGTGGACCACTGGGCGGGACGTGCTCGGAGTGGAAGGCAGGACCCGAGGAGCATTGAAGCTATCTGTACCCACCCTTCAGGTGGGATTTTCAGTGGACAGCTCGGTGTAGCGGCTTTTACATTACAGTTGTTGTTTTCCCTTTCGAGTTGTACTTTACTTTCAGTTGGGTTTGTATACTGGCCCATTTACTTTTCCGCACTTCAGTTGTACTCTGTTTTTACTTAGTGTTTACTTTTCCCACTTTCTTACTCAGTGGTGCTCCTTTTCTTTTATAAAGGCAATGCCTTCCCTGTTATCTGGATTTACGCCTTTGGTGCTAGTCGCCAGCCCCTGGCCTATGGAAGGCGGGCTTGGGGTAGTCACGGCACGGGCCCCGAGGACGGGTCGTGACAGTATATTCCATTTCAAATATATATATTTTATAGATTATGATAAATATTTATATAATGAATATATATATTATAAATAAGTTATGTTTTAAATTCTTTAAATAACTAAATCATCTTCTATGTAAGAGTATTAAGAATAACAAGACAAAACACATACGATAAATAAAACAGTTATTACCCAAAAATTTTCTTTCATATAGAATTATTAATAAATATGTAATATAAATTCATAAGTGAAACATATATTATATGATATACAGTAGTGTGTTTTTTTGGTATATTTTTAATAAAGTTATATTTATTATACTATAAGTTCTAACATGTACAAAGAAAATCAAGACTTATGGTAAGGGTTTTCTCATCTCTCTTTTTATATCCATGAGATACATTCCATATTTACCACTCGTTTATTTTGGGAGGGGTATATACTTCCTAGGAATATATTCTATGATTAATATACTAAAACTTATGGGTATTTTCATATCCATTTTATGATATTTCATTAATAGGGTCTATGGTGCAAAAGTTATGAAATCAGTAAAGTAATTTTTGCTCAATTGTTTTCTAAAATATAAATGTCATTTTATGAAACAATCTTTTTATATGGGGTGTATATATTACCCATTTGTAATGTTATATCATGAATATAATTCTTTTTATGACATTTTATGCTTCAAGTAATTCTATTATTTCACGGGGATTATGATTCGATGTTATAAAAGTGGCAACATTTTATTTCAACAATCTCATAATTTATCAAGATTGTTTAGGATTATCCATCCATTTATGAAATTATTTGACCCATATCTGATGAAAACTAATGAATTTTCTCCTCCTATGGTTATTCAAGTTATATTAATTTAATGGTGCCATTTTCACAATTTGATATTTATGATAATTAATGAAATATTTTTCTAAAAATATGACATTATTTCTCCTTTTGGTTGGAAATGTTTCATTATTCAAAGCCATGTTTTCAAAAAAATGTTTTTAAAAATGTTTTAATATTATCTTATAATTTTTAAAGTAAATTTTTACCCATGTATTATTTTCATTAAATAGTTTAAAAATGAATACTCTTTTTGTTTTTTCCATAGAGACAATTTTGTAAACTTATACAATTTAAATGGAATGTTTAGTATGTATGGCTTAATCCTCCATCATTGTCATCCTTCATTTAGATCATACATTAAATGTTTAAAATATTTCTTTTTATACAAAAAAATGATTTCCCTAATATTTAGGAGATTTTTTTTAATAGTGGTATTTAAAAAAATGTTTTAAAAAATGTTTTGTGATTAATGAAGATCTTTAAATGATTATCAAATATTACTTTAAATGATTTAAAATCTATTTTAAAAGAAAAGGGTTTTCAAATATGTTTTATATTTTATAAATGTTTTAATTGTTTTCTAGATTCCTTTATAATTTTTCTGTTTTATTTTCAAATAAAATTGTCTTCCAAAAGTTTTTTGTTTTCAAAATAAATTTTTTAAAGAAGAATGGACATATTCATAAATAAATGCTTTAAATGAAATTGTTAAGATTTATTTATAATAAAAGGACTGAAGAAATTGTTTTATGGAACGGATTCTCCAATAAAGGCTATTTAAATTATGAAATGATACATGGGATCCTTTAAAATCCTTCCCCATATAAGATGAAATACTTTGTTATAGTTTATGATTTACTAGGAAAATGGTCCAAAAAACCCATTCATATTATTTATTAAATGGTTTATGTTTAGATGGAATGATATTTATTACACATCTTCCCATTCCACAGGTTATATTCTTTTGAGACCTGTTACATTTCATGAGTTATTCACTAATGAAATTAATATGAATCCTATCTCATTTTCATTATTAATGATATGATAAAATGTTATCATATCTATTTCATTTCATGTGTTATGGTATGATGTTTATGAAAACCGTCTCTATTATGGGTCATGATATGATGCATGTTTTATTTTCTTATGGAACATGTATGTATGATTTTATTATGTGATGGGTGGGACCTATATCTACCTCCAATGCATTCAATAAATATTTATATATCATGTAATAATGACGGTAATCAATTTAATTTGCATGATATACTATAAGAGGACGGGGAAACCAGATCAACTACGAGAAGAAGGGGAAATTTGATCCATTATAAGGAAAGGACTATGACTGGGGATTGTGGTGTGACTTTTTCAGTAGGTGTAATCCCCATGAAGATCCATGTTATGTTTTTTCAATGCTCCTTGACTTATAACAAATGATGTTACATTTTTATGCGCATTCCATAGATTCTATGTCTTACACCTTTAATATACGCACATGGTTCATGTTATTTACTATCATATATTATTTCATTTCTTATGAACTGCCAATCTTCATGAAATGTCTCGTGGTAATGTTTTTCAATGTAGTGTATTATATTAAAATGTTATGTCCACGTTCTAATACCCTCATATTCATGTTATGCCTATGAATTTCCTTTATTTACCTATAAAGAGAATTTGAGATCACCCCATTCTTATGTTTCCATTCCCTAGGTTATGAAGAATGGTTTTATGTATGATTACCAAAGGAGAAGATCAATAAAGAAGATGTTAAATTTGTTTCACCAAACTAGAAAAATGTGTTCTAAGATTCCAATGTTAGTAAATTATCATCTTCCATAAGAATATAGTTCTGTAAATTTTTTAATATTAATCTAAAATGATTTAATATCCATGTATATTAAGAATGTGACTCTATATTGTTTATAAATGGAATGGTTTAGACAAAATTTGGAAACTAGGATGAGAATCTTTTAGAGATCCCTAGCAAAATTTACAAGGATCTGTCTAGGGGTGACATTAAGGATGATTCTAAGGATGTGTCAATGTTTATGAAAATGTAATGGAATTTTGGTAATGGATTGAGTGAGTAACTTCCTAGAAATACATCACTCTTCATATGCTATAAGTGGATGTGTCTCTGGAACATATTTACATAGGTCTAACAACCCCAAAACACTATTTTGAGGTAGATTTTTGTGGGTATTTTTGAATAACAAGAGGAATTGATACACACCTAGTCTGACACTATTGTGCGATATGGGTTCAGAATTCCCAAAATCTTTACAAACCATTATGGAGGAATTATATAAAATATGGCTATGTATAACCTAGGATAAACCTATGGTTTCATAAATTAAAGAAGTAGGTGTCATGATTTTCATATCTATTAATTTATTTCTCATGATTATGAGGTTCTTTGATATGTTAAATATTTTTCACAATATGATTTCTAATTTTTTTCAATAGAGGGAACTGAAAGGAACTGTGTTAAAGTTTTCTGTGATGAAAAATTTGTTTATGATCAGTCAAATGGGATGATCATTTGAGAAAAGGACATTTTGGTAATACTTAATCTATTTTGATGGAAAATGATTAACAATGTGTAGATTAATCATCTCTCAGACACACCATGGATGGAAAAGAGAGAGTTATATAAGAATTATGGTAACGGAGACACCATAAGAAAGATGATTCGGTTTCCTATATGTTAATAATATGGAAAGTAACACCCAATTGAATGTCTCAATGAAACAAGAATATTTTTTGATTGTGGAAAGGATGTACACAGAGAAAGTAACTACAAAGGAAAAATGAAAAGTTTCATTAAAGAAATGGATGGAAATATCATCCAACTTATATTATTTTCAATAGTTCAATGACTAAAATGTGGGATGAATGGTTACTATTAAAATTGATGTCTTAAGTAGAAAAATATCAAAGGGAATCAGCAAGGTGGTACGAGTAATGGTTATATGACTTATTATGATGGGACAACATATGAAATACAAAAGGAAATATGTGTTAAGTAATGTGATGAGCTATCCCTATCAATGGATTATGAATAAGGTAGAATAATAAAAAATTATATATTTTGATTCAATAAATGTAAAATAGATATGGATTTTTTCAGTCTATGTTTTATCTCACTAAATATTTACAAGAATATGTTGAATGGTTCCCATGTACTTGAAAAGTGATTTCATGGTAATGTGACATTTATTCTGAGGGAGTTTAACCTTTAATGTTTTCCTAATAGTATAATTTTGATAAAGATATATATGGTATGAATAAGTAAATTAGACAGTACTGATTACACAAATAATTGATAATGGATTTTTTTGACAAAGAAGTTTTTGCTATCATAGACAGAATTTTCATCATGTATAGATTTATTAAATTTATCCGCTAACCTTTGGAATAAGGAAACTAGCATTTCATAAATAAGGATTTGTGGTAATTCATTTTATTTCCATATTTTAAGAAAATATATGATGATGGTATTCAAATGGTTGGTATGATATAACTAAAAACTACCTTACGATATATGGAATATCAATGATAAGATGTTTTTGAGAAATTTAGTGACCTTCAGGCTAAAGTTTTGGACATCCATATTTAAGAATCATTATAGGTTAATCATTTATATATTGTTTTATGTTAATATTTGGATGAGGTTTTATAAAATAAAGTAGTATCCTTCCATATAAGAATTTATTCATATTTGATAACATTTTAAATCATTTTTATTTTGATAAAGATAGATGGAACCACCAATCATTCTATTTTTGGATCTCAAGATCTATTAGTGCCTCAAGAAGGAAAAAATTAACCTCTATTTAATTGAATAAGATATGATGTGGAAGTTGATAAAGTCACAAAAAAGTGTAAGTTTATCTGGAAATCATGTAATTATACATTTTCATTAATATTCGTCAACACTAGGGAAAATATTCTTAAAATAAAATGTTTTCTGGTTATCATCATTTTTATGATAGTGATGACCTTTTTCGAGCCTCTTTGGGTTATTACCTTATGATTGTAAAAAAAAATTGTCCACATTATGTATCACTATCCATAATAACATAAGTGTTATAGTTCTTGTTGGATTCACCTATTTTGATAATCCCAAATCATGTTTAAACATTGATCATGACGTATTAAGCCTTTTACTAATCTTGTTAATTTATGCTTAAACTCACTTCATCCTAGACATTTTATGCTCTTACTCTCATGACTTTACTGCAACAGATTACAGTTACGTTTAATAAGGTCACCATTGATGGCTACTGGTAAAATCCTTCTGTTCAAAGTCACAGTTACAGCTGATAGTCACTTTAAGTCACCATTGCAAGAAGATCACAGTTGAAGATCTACTGCTATGATTAAGAAACTACTGATACAAGGTTACAGTCACAAGACTATTGCTTAATCATTTGTCAAAGCTCACAGACAAAGAGTCACAGTTGTAAGGTTACTGATATGACAAGGCTTCTGTTAGAAGTTCACTCTGTGACTCCTTCCTTATCAAGTCTTCTATTGAGAATTTCTTCGATCAAGCCTACAGTCGCACGAGTCTACCGTTAGTAGAGGACTACAGTTAGACAACTTCCACTCTCAACTAAGTCGATTGGAAATCGAAGTCTACAGTTGAAAAGGTTACAATTGCAACAATTTGTTGTTACAGATTCATCGTTGAAGTCTACCGATATGAGGCTACAGTTAAACAGAATAATAGCTACCGTTGCAATCCTACAGACAGAGAACCCACAGTCGAAGTCCACAGTTAGAAAAAGTCTACAGTTGGAAAGTCCTCAATTGAAGTCTACCGTGTGACCTGAATCTGCGACCAGTCTAATGATATTATATTATTTCTCTTTGTCAAATTTATTAATACTATTATATAACGGCCATGTCTGAAAAGATTAATACACCTGAAATTATTTATTAATACTTGTAGGCATATTAGGAAACACTACGATGTACAAGGAAAAGCACACATGATTGGGTGAAAAAGGTGGACAACACAAGATAAAGATTTACAGAGCTTAAACAGCCAAAACCAAGAAGACAAGCATTTGACATTTTTTTTCTGTACACAATACTCTCGAGCATTCTCTTGCAGAAGAACAAAAATATTCTCAAAGTGTACCGACTGAAAGAACCCTCTTCGAGCTGTGCTGTGACACACTCAAATCTCAATGAACTGATCATCTATACATCTGGAAGTTGGGACACTCTGTTTTTGGAGTCAACTCCCAGAAAAGGACCAAATATTCACCTCATCCATTCCAACGAGTCCAGAGCTGATCTTCCAATGCTACAGAGCATTCTAAACTTATTCCTACCATTTTTTAGCTCTGTTGTGTTTAAAGTTTTTCTTACATTTGTGAGCATTGAGTTTGTATTACACACACACTGACTTTTGAGCTTAAACTGAGGGATACTAAAAATCCCTATTTGAAACCCTTTTTACTTTTGTTACCCACGCATAATTGTGGAAGAAGCCTGGTGTGGCTTGGTTATTTTGATTTCCCATGTATAACTGTGGTAGAGGTTGTGAAACCTGGACAGTTTGTGAAAACTGTTTTAAAACCCGATACAGGTTGTGTATCAATTTTTTAATAAAATTACTTGGTGGCAGGTGATCACCAAGTGGAGAGGACTAGGTCTTGGCTTAAGACTGAACCTCTTGTTTAAATTAGCTTGTTCATCTTTTCAGTACTCTATTTTTAATACTTATCCGCTGTGCTTACTTTCAAAAACAGAAATCCTTTTTATTTACTCTGATAGTTAAATTTGGTTAGTGTGTATATGAGATTTTTTTAGTAAACTTGTTTCGAAAGTCAAATTAGTTATCATACTAATTTTACTGAGGAGTAATCAACCTTTGAGAAACCTGTTAAACAATAAGTCACTTATATATCGACTGCCTTAATTAACTGGGCCTCTATTAAATTAGGTGATTTTAATCCTAGAAGTTTTTAACAGAAATTTTTAATTGGTACTCAATTCACCCCCCCCCCCTCTTGAGTATCCACTCCGACTAAAATTTGGTATCAGAGGTTGGAAAATATTTTCTAAAGTACTCTGCTTTTCAAACTGTGATTTTAGTTTTATCCTAAAGATCTTAAATTTCTGTTATTTCTAAATTTTTATCTCTTTAAATCGTTTTCCAAAATCTAGTTATGGATAATAGACTTGAGGGTGCTGCTACTAACCGGCCACCTTTCTTCAATGGAAATAACTATGCTCAGTGGAAACTTAAAATGAAAATCCATTTAGAAAGTATGGGTTTTGATATCTGGACTGCTATAGAGTCTCAATACAAAATTCTGAAAACTGAAATAATAACTTGGGATGAACCTACTAAGGCCGCTTACAATAATAATTGTAAAGCAATGAATTCCCTCTACTATGCTTTAGGAGATGAGGAATTCAATAGAATTTTTGCCTGCAAATCTGCTTTTGAAATTTGGGATACCTTAGCTGTTTCTCACGAAGGAACAACTAATGTTAAGGAAATGCGGTTAAATACTTATACTATTAAATATGATAACTTTAAAATGAAAGCTGATGAACCCATTTCTGATATGTATCTAAGGTTTAATGAGATAGTTAACACAATGAGCTCACTTGGAAAGGTTTTTCCAGCAAAGGAACAAATCATGAGAATACTGAGATGTTTTCCAGATAGATGGAGAGGCACATCTGTCTCAATCAGAGAATCCTGTGACATTGGAACACTGCCTGTCAAGGAGTTAATTGGTAAACTAATGATGTATGAAGAAGAATTGAAGGTGAACAAAGAAGAATATGATGAACCCAAGAGAAAATCCGTGGCATTTAAGACTACTGCATCAAAGAGTAAAGACAAGGAAAAAGTACATGTGCCTACTGAAATCTCATCTAGTGAAGATTCAGATTCTGACAGTGATGAAGAAATGGATCAAATAGACAGGAGATTCAAGAAGTTCTATAGGAAGAAAAAGTTTTTCAGAAAACCTAACTACAAAGGTAATTATGATCAACAAGGCAAGTGGAAGAAGGATTGGAAGAAGTCGGATAAAGAAGATGATATAGTCTGCTATGAATGCAAGAGGAAAGGACACATCAAAGCTGACTGTCCTAAGTTAAAATTCAAGAAAAAATATGACTATAAGGACAAAAAGTACAAGAAAGCTATGAAAGCAGCCTGGAGTGCTTCAGAGGACAGCACAAGTGAATCAGAAGCTAGTGAATCTGAAAGAAATCGTGTTAATATGTGTTTCATGACTAACACATCCGAGGTACCTATTTCACCAGTTTTAAATAATTATTATTCTGGAAATGACCATGATTCAGAAAATGAGGAAAATATGTCTAAAGCTGAACTGTTTGAATATTGCAATATGCTGGAAGATACTTGCAATGAACTAAATAATAAATATAAATCTTTGAAGAAACATCATGCTTTGACTAGTAATATTGAAACAGATTTAAGTATGGAAAAGGATAAGTATGCTCAACTATTGAAAGAGAACACTCAACTTAAATTATCAAATGAATAATTAAGAAAAGATATTGAAAATTTCACTGCTGGTAGGGATACCTTGACACAACTTCTAGGAAAACATATTTCTCCCAAATATACAACCGGTCTAGGATATCAGCCTGGACAGAGACAAGTAAGCAAAACCAAATTTGTTCCAAAATCTGGACAGTTTTCTGCTAGTTCTAGTTCAGGACCATCTTATACAAAACAGTTTTCCAAAGGACCCAACACAGTATTTTTCTCTCAAAATATGCTTTCTGGTTTTAGAAAAACTATAAAGCAAATATGGGTTCCCAAAGTTTTATTAGCTAACCTTTCGGGACCCAAAAAGATCTGGGTACCAAAATAGCCTATGTCTAATATGTTTTGCAGGGAAATTGTTTAAAGAGCACCTGTAACACTCTATGGTATTGGGATAGTGGATGTTCAAGACATATGACAGGAGACTATTCTTTCTTCAAGAGTATGATTAAAGTTGATGGTGGGAATGTCACCTTTGGTGACAATGCAAAAGGAAAAATCATCGGCTTAGGCCAGATTGGTAACCCTGATACAATTTTAATTTCTAAAGTACTTTTTGTCGATGGATTAAAGTATAACTTACTTAGTATATCTCAGTTATGTGATGATGGTTTTAATGTTAAATTTGAAAATGATTCATGCAATTTTTTTAATTCAAAACATGACTTAGTTTTCACTGCATCTAGAAATGAGAATGTATATGTTGTTGATCTAAAATCCTTGGTCAAACAAAATGTTTCCTGCTTAAATTCTTTCTATAAAGAGTCTTGGTTGTGGCATAGGAGACTAGGACACTGTAATGTTCACTCACTTAGGAAACTTTCTAAGAAATAATTAGTTAGAGACCTACCCAAATTATAATTCTCAAATGATAAAGTGTTAATCCATGTCAAAAGGGAAAACAACACAAAGTTTCTTTTAAACCAAAGAAAGAAGTTTCAACTTCTCAACAACTTGAATTGGTTCACATGGATTTTTTTGGAACTTCAGGAGTTTCAAGTTTAAATGGGAAGTACTATGTTTATGTTTTTGTAGATGATTTTTCTAGATACACTTGGGTATACATTCTAGCTCACAAGAGTGAAGCCTATTCCTACTTTGTTAAATATTCCAAGTCTGTAGAAAATCTTAGTGGACTCAAAATTAAGACCCTGAGAAGTGATCATGGTCGTGAGTTTGAGAATCATGAATTTGAATCCTACTGCTCACACAATGGCTATAATCATAACTTTTCTGCTCCTAGGACACCCCGACAGAATGGTGTAGTAGAAAGAAGAAATAGAACCCTTCAAGAAATTGCAAGGACTATGCTTAATGAGTATGACTTACCTATTTATTTTTGGGCTGAAGCTGTAAATAAATCTTGTTATGTCATTAATAGAGTTTTAATTAGACCTATTCTAAAAAGGACCCCTTATGAACTTTGGAATAATAGGAATCCTAAGGTTAATTACTTTAATGTTTTTGGTTGCAAAGTCTTTATCCTTAACACTAAAGATAATCTTAACAAATTCACTCCCAAAAGTGATGAAGGAATTTTCCTGGGTTACTCCATTTCAAGTAAAGCCTATAGAGTATTCTATAAGAAAACCAAATGTGTGGAAGAATCAGTTCATGTCAAATTCGATGAGACTGATCCATATGAGCCTAAAACCTACCTTGAATATCTTGAGGAATATTTGTCAAATCTGGACCTTAATGATAAGAATACCGAATCCCCTATAAAAGAATCCAGTTCTGGAAATTTTCCAAAATCTTCTCATACCAATTCCAGACCAGCAGATAACCCTGAAGAAGCCAGTTCAACTCCTTATAGAGGGGTTAGAACTCTCAAGAATCATCTTCTTGATGCTGTTGTAGGTGATTTACATAGAGGAACACAAACTAGAGCTTCTCTAAGAAATCAGGTTGAATATCAAGCTTTTCTCTCACAGATTGAACCCAAAGATATCAATGATGCTATCAATGATGAATTCTGGGTAATGGCTATGCAAGAAGAACTAAATCAGTTTGAAAGAAAAAAGTTTGGGAATTAGTGGAAAGACCTAAGGACACTCCAACCATAGGCACTAAATGGGTGTTTAGGAACAAAGTTGATGAGTCTGGAAATATCATTAGAAATAAGGCTAGGCTAGTTGCACAAGGCTATAGTCAAGAGAAAGGAATAGACTATGAGGAGACCTTTGCACCCGTGGCTAGATTATAGGCCATTAGGATATTACTTTCTTATGCTGCTCATCTGAATTTCACACTCTATCAAATGGATGTTAAAAGAGCTTTTCTAAATGGATATATAAATGAGGATGTATTTGTTGAACAACCTCCTGGTTTTACAAGTCCCCATTTTTCCAATCATGTTTTGAAACTATCTAAAGCTTTATATGGTTTAAAGCAAGCTCCAAGAGCTTGGTAAGATAGGCTCAGCTCTTTTCTTATTTCAAAAGGATTTACTAAAGGAATAGCTGATCCTAATCTTTTCATTAAATGGATTTCTAAAAATGTTTTGATAGTACATATCTATGTAGATGATATTATTTTTGGATCTTCTAAAAATTCTTTATGTATTGATTTTTCAAAAATAATGCAAAATGAGTTTGAAATGAGCTTAATGGGAGAACACAATTTTTTCCTTGGATTTTAGATCTTTCAAAATAAAAATGGTATTATTTTGAATCAAAGTAAATATATTAAAGATCTTCTAAAACATTTTTCATTGGATAGTAATAAAGGCAGTGATACACCTATGAGTACCACCTGTAAGTTGGATAGTGATGAAACTGGAGAACCAGTAAATCAAACCAACTACAGAGGTATGATAGGAAGTCTACTATACCTTACTGCTAGTAGACCCGACATCATGTTCAGTGTATGCATGTGTGCTCGATTTCAAGCCAACCCAAAGGAGTCTCATTTGACTGCTGTTAAAAGAATTTTCAAATATCTAAAACATACTCCCAACTTAGGACTATTTTATCCAAAAGGACAATCATTTGATTTATTGAGTTATTCTGATGCTGATTTTGCTGGCTGTAAGTTAGACAGAAAAATCACCACTGGAACATGTCACATCTTAGGCAAATCGCTATTATCTTGGTGTAGTAAGAAGTAGAATTATGTTGCATTATCTACTGCCGAAGCTGAGTATATAGCTGCTGGTAGTTGTTGTGCACAAATGTTGTGGATGAAACACACTTTACTAGACTATGGATATCAATTCAAACATGTCTCTATAAAGTGTGACAATACAAGTGCTATTAACATTTCCAAAAATCCAGTATCTCATGATAGGACAAAGCATATTGATGTGAGACATAAATTTTTGAGGGATCACTATCAAAAGGGTGATATCACTCTTGAATTCATTGGCACTGAACATCAGTTAGCTGATATTTTTACAAAGCTGTTGAATTCTGAGAGATTAAATTACATCAAAATGAGTTAGGTATGATTAACTATAGCACAGTTGAACCTCATAGTTGAACCTCACAGTTGAACCTCACAGTTGAACCTCACAGTTGAACCTCACAGTTGAACCTCACAGTTGAACCACACAGTTGAACCTCACAGTTGAACATCACAGTTGAACTTCACAGTCGGACCTTACAGTTAGACATCACCGGTGTACCTCACTGATACATCTCACTGTAGGCTACTTCTCTGTTTAAATCGTTTTTTTTTGCAGAAATTCGAACCGTTTTCTTTATTTCTAATCCCTAAATGATAAAAGTAAATGCATCGAACATGACTCAATCCACTTCCTTTCTCTATCTCTACCCTTGCTCTCGAACGACCTAAACCCTAAGCCTTCAACTAAACCTAGTAACCTCGTTCAAATCCCATGGCTAGAACAAAGCGACCCCCGTCTGTCAATGAGAATGTGCCAATGCCGAACAGAACTCGAGCCAAATCCAGTGGCACCAGTAATACCCTAACAAGACCTGCAAACCCGCATCTGACCAAGAGAGAAATCTTTGCGGAAAAGGAGCTAAGTGAAGAATGGTTGTTGTCGAGAAAATCGTTAGTACTAGAAGTACTAAATGTGCAAGGATGGACCGAATGCTTCGCCAACAACAATGGACCATACTACCCAAAACTTGTGAAAGAGTTCTATGAATTCCTAAAGTTGGAAGAGGAGGATGATATGCATAGACTAATATCCAGAGTAAATGGCAATGAAGTTAGTTTCTCGTCTGTCGAATGGGCTGCCTGTTTAGGAATTCCTCATGAAGGAATATATGACTACTATTCTGGAGTAGCTCCTACGGATAGTGGTATATTTGAGTATGATAAGGCTCTGGAAGAACTGACAGGTAATGGTAAGTTAAGGAAGATTATTGCTGCCGAGATGAATGGAGAAGATAGACTTCTGTTTAAGTTTGTTCAGCATGTACTAAGTCCCAGAAGAGGAGACTTTGCAGTACTGAAGTACCAGGACATATTACTGATGTACTTACTGAATCATGGAAGGAAGATCAACCTATGTAGGTTGCTGATGGCACAAATGGAAGATATGATTAAGGCCAGCTCAAAATCCAATGCCTTGTTTTATGCTAAGCTTATTTCGGTGATGCTGAAAGTAAAGGGTGTAGCTGGAAATCAAGAAGACATAATTGTGGCTAAAAACAGTGTCTGTATCTCAAAGGTAATCTGAAAATTCATGAAGATCAGCTGGAATCTCTGGAAGAAAGCATGGGTGAATGATGAAGAGAGAATTTATGAGAAATTTGATCCCTCTACTCATCCATCTAGGCCGAGAAACAAAAGGGATCCAGGATTAAAGCCTGATGAGCCAGAACCTGTGTATTCAGATGAAGAGGAGGCTGAAGAAGCTAGTGACCCTCCAAGAGAGAACACCCCCATTGATGATGGGAGTGACCCTAAGCTACCTCACAGTCCTGTCAGGACAATAACTTTTGGAGCAGCAAGCCCTTCAAAAGAACTGCCAAGTAGGGAGACTGTTCTAAGGGACAGTGACAATGAGTCTACTGAAGAAGAAGAAGATGAATCTCAATACGTTGTCAGAGATACCTCTGAAGAGGATGAAACTGTCGAGACAGAAGAGGCTGGGGCTAAGAATGAGAAAAATGAAAATGTTGCTGAAGCTGAAGAAGAAGAGAATGATAGAGAAAGAAAAAGAGCTCAGTTTTAGCCCTCCAATAGGCTATACAATTAAGTCGGTGTCTGACCAGGAAGCAGGAGTGGCATCCACTGCTGTTGATATGGAAGACATTGATGACTCAATAGAGAAAGAGGCTAACCTCACTGCTGAACCAATAGAGGCAACTACAGTCGAACCTGTTGGGACTGCAGAAGAAAATACGGAGTTACCCAAAGTCGAACAGATAGAGGAAAATGCTCAAGAGAAAGCTCCAAGTGAGGGGGAGAATTTTTGTTCAGTCTCTGTACTTTATGATATATAAGGATGGTCATCAGATCCAGGATATATAGTCCTTGGACTTAACTATGAAGATTCGGATGAGGAAGACCAGCCACCAAGGGATCCAGTTATCCTGACTAAACACCTTCCAATGCTTGAGACTGACAACTTGGAAACCAAGGAGGACCTTGAATCCTTAAAGGTTGAAATTAAGGAGGCTATAAGACAATCCATGGAAGAGTTGAAAACCAGTCTTGTTGATGAGCTGAAAAGTATGGATCAATCTTTAGAATTATCCCTGGGATGTGTTGTGGCAAGCCCAGTAAAAGAAACGATGAATGAAGTTAAAGTATGTCACACTCAGATTGAAAGCTGGACTGAAGCTGTGGTTGCCCTAAGACAATCAGTTGCTTCTTTGACTGCCATGAGCAGTTCTCAAACTCAAGTGGCCGTTGAGATTCGGTACATCAAAGAGGTGGTCAAACAATTTGTGGAAGTGTTTGAGCGTTTCATGAAATCAGTCAAAGAACACTTAAACAGCCAGGATGCTCTTGTTCAGAAGGTGGTTGGAAATTTGACTCAGTCCTTCAAGGAGACAGTGGATTTCTCTGTCAAATCCCTTCCTTCATCTAGCTCTCCTATAGACCTTGACCAGTTCAGGAATGTAATCAAAGAAGAACTTTCTAAGGCCAGCGCCAGTGACACCTCTGACTTACAGATTCTTGTTACCACTAGGGAAGTAAGTGGCATTGTTCGTGAACACCTGCAAGTGGCTACCGCTTCTCAGGAGGCCATTAAGAACAAGGTTGACTATTACTTTGATAGGATTTATACCAAGCATCAGTTGACCAGCCACTTCAAGCTCCTGATAGAGAATATGAAATTGCCTCCTGTGACTCAAGCTTTTAAGCAACAAGTCAGCAAATTAAGCGAATTGACCCCTGCATTGGATAAATTTTTGGAAACTAAGAGTGAATTTTTATCTGCCATGGACAGAGGAGGAAGCATTATCATGGATTTCCGAAACCTTCTTCTAGCCTTTCTCCATGTGGATTACACACCTGTCATAGTACCTCCTGCCTTGCCTGTCTCAAATCCCAACGGTTCCTCTGTGATGTCTCCTACTGATGCTGTCCGAAATCTTCTTCCCTTGATACCTCAGCAAGCTACTCACTACAGATCCTCAGGAGCCTCTGTTGCTGCCCCTCCAGTCATTCCTGCTGCCATTCCTAAACCTGCTGACCCTCCTGCTCCATCTTCTTCCTCCAAAGGAAAATATCCCTTACCTACCGATGAAGAGGATTGAGTCTATCTATGTATTTTTGATAGGGATTTTGTACTCCTTTTTTTCGGTCATGTAATGTCCTAATTTTTAATACCATATTTCTTAAATTGTTTTTTTTCTAATCACAAAGGGGGAGACATATAATTAATTGGGAGAAATATAATTGGGCTAATTCTAGAACCTCAAATTAGGCCTTTGCATTCCTTTTCTCTACTACATCTATACTTTATACATATGCTGATCTATACTTTATATATATGCTAACATAATTTGTGATTATCAAAAAGGGGGAGATTGTTGGATTCAACTGTTTTGATAATCCCAAATCATGTTTAAACATTGATCATGATGTATTAATCCTTTCACTAATCTTTTTAATTTATTCTTAAACTCACTTCATCCTAGACATTTTATGCTCTTACTCTCATGACTTTACTGTAAAAGATTATAGTTACGTTTAATAAGGTCACCATTGATGGCTACTGGTAAAAGCCTTCTGTTCAAAGTCACAGTTACAGCTAACTGTCACTTTAAGTCACCATTGAAAGAAGATCACAGTTGAAGATCTACTGCTATGATTAAGAAACTACTGATACAAGGTTACAGTCACAAGACTACTGCTTAATCATTTTTCAAAGCTCATAGACAAATAGTCACAGTTGTAAGGTTACTGATATGAAAAGGCTTCTGTTAGAAGTTCACTGTGTGACTCCTTCCTTATCAAGTCTTCTGTTGAGAATTTCTCCGATCAAGCCTACAGTCGCACGAGTCTACCGTTAGTAGAGGACTACAGTCAGACAGCTTCCACTATCAACTAAGTCGACTAGAAATCGAAGTCTACAGTTGAAAAGGTTACAGTTGCAACAATTTGTTGTTACAGATTCATCGTTGAAGTCTACTGATATGAGGATACAGTTAAACAGAATAACAACTACCGTTGCAAGCCTACATACAGAGAACCCACAGTTGAAGTCCACAGTTAGAAAAAGTCTACAGTTGGAAAGACCTCAATTGAAGTCTACCGTGTGACCTGAATCTGCGACCAGTCTAATGATATTATATTATTTCTCTTTGTCAAATTTATTAATACTATCATATAACGGTCATGTCTGAACAGATTAATACACCTAAAATTATTTATTAATCCTTGTAGGCATATCAGGAAACACTACGATGTACGAGGAAAAGCACACGTGATTGGGTGAAAAAGGTGGACAACACGAGATAAAGATTTACAGAGCTTAAACAGCCAAAACCAAGAAGAAAAGCATTCGACATTTTTCTGTACACAATACTCTCGAGCATTCTCTTTCAGAAGAACAAAAAGAGTCTCAAAGTGTACCGACTGAAAGAACCCTCTTCGAGCTGTGCTGTGACACACTCAAATCTCAATGAACTGATCATCTATACATCTGGAAGTTGGGACACTCCGTTTTTGGAGTCAACTCCCAGAAAAGGACCAAATATTCACCTCATCCATTCCAACGAGTCCAGATCTGATCTTCCAATGCTACAGAGCATTCTAAACTTATTCCTACCATTTTTTAGCTCTATTGTGTTTAAAGTTTTTCTTATATTTGTGAGCAGTGTGTTTGTATTACACACACAATGACTTTTGAGCTTAAACAGAGGGATACTGAAAATCCCTATTTCAAACCCTTTTTACTTTTGTTACCCACGTATAAATGTGGGAGAAGCCTGGTGTGGCTTGGTTATTTTTATTTCCCACGTATAACTGTGGTAGAGGTTGTGAAACCTGGACAATTTGTGAAAACTGTTTTAAAACCCGATACAGGTTGTGTATCAATTTTTTAATAAAATTACTTGGTGGCAGGTGATCACCAAGTGGAGAGGACTAGGTCTTGGCTTAAGACTGAACCTCTTGTTTAAATTATCTTGTTCATCTTTTCAATACTCTGTTTTTAATACTTATCTGCTGTGCTTACTTTAAAAAACAGAAATCCTTTTTATTTACTCTGATAGTTAAATTTGGTTAGTGTGTATACGAGATTTGTTTAGTAAACTTGTTTCAAAAGTCAAATTAGTTATCATAATAATTTCACTGAGGAGTAATCATCCTTTGAGAAACCTGTTGAACAATAAGTCACTTATATCTCTGCTTCCTTAATTAACCGGGCCTCTATTAAATTGGGGGATTTTAATCCTAGAAGTTTTTAACAGAAATTTTTAATTGGTACTCAATTCACCCCCCACCCCTCTTGAGTATCCACTCCGACTAACAGTTCTCTTCTTGGTCAATGTTTTCACTTTACATTTATTTTCTCTTACGTATGAATTAATTTTGGTAGTTGTTATGGTTCCATCATTCCATTTTTAAAGTAAGATTTTGTCCTAATTTTTACAATGTGGTTTTCTAGGAATGAAAATTTAAAGTATTAAACCATTGATAACCAAGATGAATTTTGAAGAAGATATTCATTTTAATTTGGGTACAATGTAACACCTACATATTTTGGGGAAAAAAATTTTCAAAATAATTTTACGTTTTTTATATTTTCTAATTCACACTTCCCTGGATATAGTTTTTTATATAAAATGATTATGTTTTTCTTGTGTTATATGAAACCCCAAGTTAATCAAGCACTACATGAAAATTTTTTATTATTTTTTCATACATGAAACACTATATTTTTATTTTGTTGCATAAAATATCTAGTGCGTTCAACAACTCGTGTTATATGCAAGGCTGAGTTTTTACTGAAATAAAATATATCATTATATGATTATTAAAATATTATTATAGCTACAACCTAGCTATTTGAATGGAATTTATAAATAAGATTAATTAAACTTAAAAAATATGGTCTACAAATGTATATAAAATTTATCTATTTATTATTAATTAGTATGAGTGAATGTGAGAACAATTTGAGAATAAGTAAATTTATTTTCTAAGAAAACTGTTTTTATTTGGACAAAACCCAATTTTATCTCAATAAATTAAAAATACAATTTTGATTAAATTTTTCAATAAAATTTATATATAACATATTCAATCAAAATTTTTGATAGCATAAAATATATTTTATAGCTATAACATATGAATAAATACAATTTTATTGATAAAAATTTATATTATTTTAAAAGGTTATTTTAATGCCTTTTAATAAAGAACCCATTTAAATTATGATTTTTAAAAATGTTATAATTTTTATTTTATAAATTAAACTTAGTTAGATGATATCAGAACACAAAAAATATCTTAGGGTGATTTTTTATTATTTTTCTATGAAGTTTTAGTTTTTATGAATAGTGAATCATACAAAATTTTAATTCAAAACAATTTTTAATCTAATTTAATTATAATATTAAATATTTTTTTATTGGCTTTAAATTTATATTATATAAATTATACATATATTAATACAATTTTGGTCATTGGGTATATTTCACTTTGAAATTACATATAAAAAAATTCCAATGTTTTGAACATTTTTACATTAAAACATGATTTTTCATCTAGTCTGTGGGATTAAATTTGAAATATTTTATTCTACTTCAATTATTTCAATTTGAAAAAATGTATTCACATTTTGGATCAAGAATAATATATAATTTAAAATAAGTTCAAATTAATTTTTTACTAAAAATATTAGTGAAATTGATTAAAATTAATTACAACAATTAACCAGAAAAGTTGATTAAAAAGGAACTAAACCTCACACTTAAGGGACAAAATGACAAAGAAACATGTTAAAGTGTATTTTATAAAATTCCATTTTAAAAAATTTACAAAAATGCACTTATCCCTCCCACTTGATCACACCACTAAATTCATTTGGATCTACTAAAATATATTCAACAATGCTAAAAGAGCCCTATATTAATCATATAATCCTCCCTTTGGGTCTGAGATCCAACAAAGTAACCCCTTTGGTAAAAACCAAGAAGAGTTACCCAAAGAAGAGAGAACAACCCTCCCCAAGATTCTTTGTTATATTTTCATTCTACACCACCTCAAAATATTCTTATTAAAAGTTTATATAATAGCCCCATTATAATAAATTTTCTTATATTTTTTATAACAAATTCTCTACCTACACTTTTCCACACTTCCATATAATGGGTAACAAACATAACATTCTTTTGTATAGAGAACTGCCACATCATGAAACGATGCCATTCATTTTTCCTTTACCACCTTTCATGGTTGGTAATTATGATATAAAATCAAATTTTTATGATATAGATGGTATTTATTCTATGTTTATTATTATTTAATTGTTATATAAAGCTTAACACCATGCTTTCCATTTTGGGTGAATATGATAACTTCATTTGTGGATGGGTGGACTATCGCCTCCTCAAGGTGATGTGATTCATTCACACTCTACATAGAATGTATTAAGGATGTGTTTAGTGAAATTATATGATATATATGACATAATTATGCTACTTTAGGGATTTTATTATTATATATATATATATATCATTTACTTTTCTTTCACTATAATAAGAAAATGGAAACAATGTACATGCGTATGTACGCCATATCACCTCAACAAATGGTATATTCCATTTCATATATCTATCTTTTATATATTGTTATAAATATGTATATAATTAATATATATGATATATAAATCATGTTTCATATTCTTTAAATAATTAAATCATGATCAAAGTAAGAGTATCATGAATAATAAGTCAAAACATTTATGATAAAGAAAGTGGTTATTACCTAAAATGCTTCTTTAACATATAATTTTTAATAAATGGGTAATATAAAGTCATAAGTGAGTAATAAATGGTATTATATATTGGAATATGGTTTCCTATTAGATTTATAATAAACTTATATTTATTATACATGAGTTTTTAATGTGTACAAAGAATATAATGACTTGAGTAAGGGTTTTCTCATTGAACATTTTATATCTGTGAGATACATTCAATGTTCACCTCTCATTTCATTTGGGTGGTTTTTATAATACTCATGAATTTATTTTATGTCTATTATAATTAATCTAATTTTATTTTATATATCCATTTTATGATCTTTCATTCATGGGGATTATAGTTCAAAAGTTACTAAATCAGTAAAGTAATTTTGCTTCAATTTTCCTTCTTTAAGATACATGTCATATTATGGACCATTATTATTATATAGGATGTATATACTTCCCATTGACCTATTATATCATGAATATAATTAGTTTCACGCTATTTCAATCTTCCTATAATTTTATTAATTTAGGTGGAGTATGATTTATATTTACCAAAGTAGTAATATTTTATTTCAAAAATCACTTAGTTTATCAGAATTATTTAGAATTATACTTCCATTGATGAAATTATATAACTGATCCCTCAAGAAAACCCTTGAATTTTCTCCTTCTATTCTTATTCATGTCATATCTATGTAATGAAACCAATTTTCACTCCTTTTTTCTTATGATAACTAATAATTGTTTTTACGATTCAGCCAGGAATATATGTAAATTAAAAACCGTGTTTTCTAAAAAAATGTTTTCAAAAGTGTTTTAATATTATCCTTAAATTTTTTAATCAAATGTTTAACATTGTTTTACCTTTTAAAATATTATTAAAAATGGAATATTCTTTTCATTTTCTGATTAAGGAATTTTCTAAACATCTACGACACAAAAGGAATGTTTGGAATGTACAGATTTATCCACCATCATGGACATCCTTCCTTCAAATATTCCTTTACAATTTGAAAGGATTTATTTTTATGAAAAATTATTTTCCTAATATTCTGGACATTCATTTTCATTAAATTTATTTTCAGAGATACGGGTTTTCAAAAATTGTTTTATTATACAAGAAGTGTTCCAAATGATTTTCAAAGCATCCTTTAAATATTTTCAAAGCTATTTCCAATGAAAAATATTTTCAAAGATGTTTTATATTTAAATTTTTTTTAAAATGTTTTTTATCTTCATTTATAATTTTTATACTTTACCTTCAAATAAAATAGTTCTTGAATGATTTTTTGTTTCTAAAAAATATTTTTCAGAGAAGAAATGATATTTTCATCAATAAATAATTTAAATTAAACAGAAAACGTTTATTTAAAATAAAATAAAGTTTTAAATGGTTTGATGAAAATGGATTTCTAGGTAAGGTTATTTAACATAATAAGTGTTACATGTGATATTTCAAAATCCTTCTCTATCTAAGATGAAATACTTGTTTATAGGTTATTATTTATTGGGAAAATGATAAGGGAATACCATTTATATTCTTTCTTGAATGGTTTATGTTTTTATGGAACAATGTTTATGACACCTTTTCCACTTCCATGGGTTATATGCTTTTGAAACTCTTTCCTTCTCACGGGTTATTCTTTGCTGAAATTATTATGAAACCTATCTCTTTTCCATAGGTAATGATATGATAAAATGTTATGATACCCATTTCATTTGTTGGGTTAGGATATGATGTTTATAAAACTCATAGATTTTTTAGGTCTTGATATGATACAACTTTTATTTTCTTGTGGCACATTTATGTATTATTTTATTATACGAGGGGTTTGACCTATATATTTCGCCAATGTGTTAGGTACTGATTGATATATAATGTGATAATGATGGTAATTAAGTCAATGGTATTGATCTATTATGGGAAGATGGGAAACTAGATCCACTATGAGAGTATAGGGAAACATGATCCCTTACAAGGAAAGGATTGTGACTGGGGATGGTGGTGTGTCCCACCAAATAGTTTTAGTCACCATGAAGTTCCTTGTTATGTCTTGGAAATATGCCTTGAATTATAGGTAATGATGTTACATATTTATGTGTTTGGAAAAAATTATATGTCTTAGGCATTTGATATACTGACATGGTTTATGTTCCTGATTATCTTATAAGTATATGACTTATAAACTACCAATGTTTATTCCATGTCTCATGATTAAGATATTGTTTATATTTGGTATGATATTAAAATTTCATGATCATGTTATAATGCCCTTATGTTCATTTTATGCGTATGTAATTACTTTTTTTACCATTATTAGGCATTCGACCTCACCCCTTTCTAATTTTTCCTTTCCTAAGTTTATGAATAAAGGTTTTAAGTAGGATTACAATAGGATAATATCTATTAATAAGAAATCTAATGTATTTCAAAAATTAGAATAATGTTTTCCTGGTTTCCAAAGATGCTAAAATATTACAGTCCTTGGGCTTGTATTTTTGAAATGTCCTAAATATTAATCTAAAATGATGTAATATCCATGTAAGTTAAGCCTGGTTCACTATAAATAATATATTTTGAAGACATGTAACCCCTTATTACACATGAATTCACCCTAATGTTAATGTTTGTGATGTGGGTAGTTTCATGGGGTGGTACAGCTAAAATTTTCTAAGTACTAATCTCTACTAATGTGAACTTATCCCATAGTTTTTGTCGTTTAAGACTATCTTATTGAAGCTCATCTTGGGATTGGTCATGGGTAAATCACAGTGATGCTACCTCCCTCCCAAGTTATGAAAATGAGCTTCAAAAAGTATGACTCTGATTTTTAGGTCCATAGTTTCTCCATTCTACATCAATTATAATTTTTTATTACATATTGTAAATATAGATTATAAGGGTAAAATTGTTAAAAATTGGTATAGTTCTCAATTATCAAAATAATCAATAGTTATACTGTTCATTGGTCAAATTTCCCCTTCATACCCTAAAAATAACACATCATTATTTCACTCAATATTCACTACAATGCAACCTATGGTTATATTTTTAATTACGATGATATCTATTTTTTTGATAATATACTACTCCACTTCTATAGTATTTATCCTGGGGGAGATGATCCTATCAAATTCGGTAAATTCATATTTTTCAATTTTATCTTTTCTATTTTTTATTTAATTATAATGTTTAACATTTCAATTAGTTTCATAGACAACTAATGTAAATTTATTTATTAATGATAATTTGTTTTTTTAGATCCTATATTATTGTTTACATTTATAATATAATATAACACACATTTTATCATGAAATAATTATCAATTAAAAATACATGACCATTAGGTTCTTCCCACTATTGAATTTTGATCCCCAAAATTTAAAATATTATTAGAAATTGAAAATAGGTGAGGGTACTTCTATATAATTATTTCCTCTAATTTATATGTCACCTACTCATACTTATAGTTCACCCATAACACTTTTATATGGTGAGTTTTCTTTCTTCATAGAAATTTTCATATATGATCCATGATCTCTATCAGTTAATCCTTATAAGAGAGGTCATCTTCTATTTGTTCCACCTCTGTATTTAGTACAAGTGGGGGACTGTGTATGCACTTCCTCAAAAGAGATACATGGAATAAATAATAAACATGATCTATATTTGGTGGAATATCTAGATTATAGGATATTGGTCTTATGCAATCAATAATTTTAAAGGGACTAACGTACCTAGGTCTAAGTTCCCTTTTCATTCCAAACCACAAGATTATCTTCCATAGTGATATCTGAATGAATGTTTTTCTCAAATATCAAACCTCATGTCCCTTTTTTGGTCTTCATCATAGTTCTTATATCGAAATATGAGTAGATGTTATGTGTTGTTGGATAACATGAACCTTTTCTTTCATCTCTTGTACAAAATCGGACCTAAGTAGTTTTCTATCACTAACATCATCCTAACAAGTATGAGTTCTACATCACTTCAAATATAGAGCATCAAAGGGTTCCATTTGAATACCTATGTGGAAGATATTTTTTAATGGGAACTCAACTAATGGGTTGTTTTTATTGTATACACCATTAGATTCTATTGATCCATGTTCTAAGTATTTCATCGAGTGTCTCAATAGTCCTTTCAGATTGGCCATTAGGTTGGGGTGATGGTCTGTAATGGAATTAAATTAATTATTCAAAACATGAAGATTACTTATCTATAATTTAAATGTGAGCTGTGTATTATGATCCCATATAATTTAATGTGTCACCCCATGCATCATCACCACTTCATTTATAAATAACTTTTTATATTGGTCAATAGATAAATCTTCCTTAATTGAGATTAAATGGAAAGTCTTGGTGAGTTGATCCAATATAACCCATGTGGCATTATTTCATATAGATGCTATTTGAAAACCAATGATCAATTACATAATGATATTATCCTATTTTTATGTTGGTATGGGTAGTGGTTGAAATACCCCTTTTGAAAATTTTCACTCTTCCTTCACTTTTTGAATCACCTTTTAGTATACTTGGAAATCTCCATTTTTCTATTATACCACCAATAATGATCATAAAGGTCCCCATACATTTAATTTCTTCAGGTATTTATAGGTAATATATAGATATAATATTTTTTCATCAAATACATCATTACATCTAAGATATATGTGACACCAAGCCTTGTACAAAATTTCAGTGCACCTTCTTGACCAATATTGAACTAATGAAACTTCACATTATTCACAACCTCTATATTATTTTGTATAAATGGATATTCTTTTTTATCACTCATTAAATTCTCTAGTAATAACGGTTGAGAAGTAATTTGGGATAGTATTGATGAATCCCTTTCTGTAATAATTCCCATATCCAACTTCACTAGGTCCTTGTATCAATGGATCTCTTTAAATACTCAACATTTCTAGCACAAAATGGTCTTTCATACTTAATTCATCAGTGTAATTGTTTTATATTATAGGGTGATAAATAATTTAACAGTTATTGCATTCTATAATATCAATACATCTCTTTTTTCCCATGATTATTTTATATTCTGTGAATATTTACATCAAGCATTGATGGCCTATGTTTATATCACATGTCTCCCTATAAAGATAGAGCCTCCATATCTTCAGAGAAAAAAATGATAGCAGCTTACTCCAGGTCTTGCATATGATAATTATTCTCATGAGTCTTCAACTATAGGGATGTATAAGTGTTCTCCTTATCCTTTTTCATGAGGACTCACCAAATACCTTTCAAATATGCATCACTACAAATAAAAAATCCTTCTATGATAATGGATAGAGTTAAACATTTTATTATAACTAATCTATTAATTAGTTTATTGAAAAATCATTATTAGTCCATTGTCTAGATAAAATTATATCCTTTTGGAGTCAAATTTGTTAGTGTATAATAATTTCATGATATTTTTATTCATAAACATCCAATAATATCATGCTAAACCAAGGAAACTATGAATATTACACTACTGAAAATTAAGCCTTTACCAACAGTTTGAAATCGTTGGTAAGGGCTTCCAAACCATTGGTATATTGTATACCAGCAGTTTGGAAAACTGTTGGCAAGTAAGGCATGGAAGTATCCCATTACCAACAGTTTTTGTATAACCATTGGGAAAGGCAGTGTAATTGGAGTATTTCCAACGGTTTTACAAACCATTGGCAATAATAGTAGTGTAAATTTTTTTACCAGTGGTTTCCAGAAACTGTTGGTATATATTTTATACTAAACACTATAGCAAAGGTTCTAAAACATTGGTATAGTTTTTAAATTTCTATTTCTAGAACTATTATACCAATGGTTTTGAACCGTTGGTAATGTGTTTTTCCAGAACTATTATAACAATGGTTTAAAATCGTTGGTAATGTGTTTTTTCAGAAATATTACACAGCAGCCCTCCAGTAGCCCGTCTAGTATACACCTGTATAAAAAAAATCACAAAAACCACATACATACTTAAAACAGCTTAAAAAAAACCTAAAATAACACAAAAAACACATAAAACCATCAAACTCTTCCAACCATGTCATGTACTACAATTCCCTATTTCAATCTTTACATGACAACAATCATCCAGTAAAGTTAATAATAGTTTCAATATCTCAAAAATTATTTACCCCCATTTCTATCTTCAAATAACAACCACTCTTCCAGTAGTAATTCACCTCACCCCTGCACAACCCCCCCAACCTACACATCCCCCCCACATCCCCATCAAATTCTAATAGGCAGAATAGTTTGAGAAATACTTATTAGAGTTGAATAAGAGTTTGAAATTGGCTCAAATCCCAAATTTCTTTTTCTGATCCCAGATTTGGGTAGGTAATGATTTGTGATTCATTTTGCATTGAACATGTATTTTTTATAATATATTGTGAAAAGGTATTTTCATAGGAGTCTTGTCACTTACGTGCCAATGATTGAAACTACCCAACTCATGAAAAAAAGTTTGCGACTATCATTGATGAGTGTAAATTTAAGTTGTTGTGTTCACTTAAAATGATGTCCATTTAAAACAAAAAAGATACACTTTGAGTGGTTCTAGTCACACTGTGTCTCTGATTAAGGTGGGGTTGAATCCTACACATCACAAACGACCCATGGATCGTTTTCTTAATGTATCAACACAATACGAATGCGTTTGGATGGTTTCGCATATGCCAGTTGTTTTTACTTAAAAGCATATCCATTTTAAAGAAATGAAAGACACTTGGAATGATACTGGCCACACTGTGCCTTGGATTGAGGCAGGGTTGAATCATACACGTCACAAATGACCCCTGGATCATTTTTGTAAAGTATCAACATAATCCGAATGCATTTGGTCCATTTTTCATATGTCAGTTGTTGTTTTCACTTAAAATGTTGTCCATTTCATAGAAACTCGAGACACTTTGAGTGGTACTGGCCACACCATGACTCAGATTGAGATGTGGTTGACTCATACAAATCAAAAATTACCCATGGATTGGTTTTCAAAAGTTTCAACAAAATCCAAATGCATTTGGTCAGTTTTCCTTATATCAGTTGTTGTTTTCACATAAAATTATATCCATTTTAAACAAAAGACAGACATTTTGAGTGGTTACGGCCACACCGCGCGTCAGATTATGGCGGGGTAGACTCGTACATGTCACAAATGACCCATGGATCATTTTCCAAAAATATAAACGTAATATGAATGTGTTTGGTCTATTTTAAGTATGCCATCTGTTGTTTTCACTTAAAATCTTGTCCATTTAAAACAAAAGAGAAACACTTTGAGTGGTGTCAGCCAAACAAGCCCTCGGATTGAGGCAGGGATGACTCGTACATGTCACATATGACCCATGAAACATTTTATTAATGTTTCCATATAATATGAATACATTTGGTCGGTTTCCTATATGTCAGTTGTTGTATTCACTTAAAATTAAGTCCTTTTGAAATAAAAGAGAGACACTTTGAGTGGTGTCGGCCACACTGCACCTCATATTGAGGCGGGGTTGACTCGTACACGTAAAAAATGACCCATGGATATTTTTCCTAATGTAGAAACACAATCTGAATACGTTTGGATGGTTTTCCGTATGCCGGTTGTTTCTACTTAAAAGCGTATCCATTTTAAACAAAAGAAAGACACTTTGAGAGGTACCAGACACACCGTGCCTCGTATTGAGGCAGGTTTGACTCATATACATCACAAATGACCCATGGATCATTTTCCTAAAGTATCAACAGAATCGAATGCTTTTGTTCCATTTTCTGTATGTCAGTTGTAGTTTTCACATAAAATGTTGTCCATTTGAAAGAAATGTGAGACACTTTGAGTGGTACCGGCCACACCACGCCTCAGACATGGACGGGGTTGACTCTTACATGTTAAAAATGAACCATGGATTGTTTTCCTAAATTTTCAACCGAATCTGAATGTATTTAGTCTATTTTCCATATGTCCGTTGTTGTTTTCACATAAAATCATGTCCATTTTAAACAAAAAAGAGATATTTTGAGTGGTGGTGGCCACACTGCACCTCGTATTGAGGTGGGGTTGACTCGTAAACGTCAAAAATGACCCATTGATCATTGTACTAAAATATCAATACAATCTGAATGTATTTGGTCCATTTTAAGTATGCCAATTGTTGTTTTCACTTAAAATATGTCCATTTAAAACAAAAGAGAAATAATTTGAGTGGTTTCAGGCACACTGGCCCTCGGATTGAGGTGGGGTTGACTCATATACGTCACATATGACCCATGGATCATTTTCCTAAAATTTCAACTAAATCCGAATTCATTTGGTTGGTTTTCCATATGTCAGTTGTTGTATTCACTTAAAATGATGTCCTTTTGAAACAAAAGAGAGAAACATTGAGTGGTGCCGGCTACACAGCACCTTGGATTGAGGAGGGATTTACTCGTACACATCACAAATGACCCATGGATCATTTTCCTAAAGTATCAACACAATCTAAATGTGTTCGGTCAGATTCGACCACCCCACACACACTTTTCAAACACGCCGAACACCTAAAAAAACATATTCAGCTGTTCAGTGCAAACCTCACCTCTGAATGACGTGTCGTCTCCTCGTACACCTCATAAATAATAATTAAGGTGTTCTCATGTGATTTAAAGTCATTATGATGTCGTTTGGCATTCATTTGACCATTAAACACATGTTTTGGCCATTTACGACATGCGGAGTGCGTTTTTGGCCAGTGCGGTCACACGGCACCTTCGGTTGACATGTTGTCTGGCTGACCATTTCCCAATTCACCCACCCTTTGTTGTCGTCCGATTTCATGGCATTCTGAGGTCATTCAGCCAGTATCAACCAACCCATGAGTGCTTTTCAAAAACACCAAACACCTAAAAACACATATTCAGTCGTTCCGTGCAAACTGCACTTCCGAATGACATGATGTCTCCTCATACACCTCACGGAATAATAATTACGGTGTTTTAGTGTGATTTCAAGTCATTCTGATGTTGTTTGGCATGCAGTTGACCCTTAAACGCATGTTTTGTCCATTTACGACACGCAGAGTGCGTTTTCAGCCAGCGCAGTCACACCACACCACCGATTGATGTGTCGTCTGGCCGACCATTTCACAATTCACTCACCCTTTGTTGTCATCGGATTTCATGGCATTCTGAGGCCGTTCGGCCGATTTCGACCACCCCACGCGGGATTTTCAGGCGTGTCAAACACCTAAAAAATATATATTAAGTCGTGCCACACAAACTGCTCGTCTGAATGACGTTCTGTCTCCTTGTACACCTCAAAAATAATAATTAGGCTGTTTTCGTGTGATTTCAAGTCACTCTAATGTCGTTCGGTATGAATTTGACCGTTAAATGCATGTTTTGGCCATTTACGACATGCAGAGTGTGTTTTTGGCCAGCGCGGTCACACGACACCTCCGATTGACGTGCCGTCTGGCCGACCAATTCACAATTCACCCACCCTTTGTTTTCTTCTGATTTCATGGAATTCTGAGGTCGTTTGGCCAGTTTCAACCACCCCACATGCGCTTTTCAAGAACGCCAAATACCTTAAAAACACATATTCAACCGTTCCACACAAACCATGCGTCCAAATGACATTTCGTCTCCTCATACACCTCGAAAATAAAAATCAGGGTGTTTCGTGTGATTTCAAGTCATTCTGATGTCGTTCGGCATGAATTTGACCGTAAAACACATGTTTTGGCCATTTACGACAAGCACAATGCGTTTTTCAGCCAGCACAGTCACACAACACCTCTGATAGACGTGTTTTCTAGCCGACAATTTTACAATTCACCCACCCTTTGTTTTCATTTGATTTCATGTCATTCCAAGGTCATTGGGCCTGTTCAAACCACCCCACGCACTCTTTTCAAGAATGCCAAACCCCTAAAAAACGCATTTTCAGCCATTCCACACAAATCGCATGCCCAAATGGTGTTTCGTCTCCTCATACACCTCATGAATAATAATTACAGTGTTTTCGTGTGATTTCAAGTCCTTACGATGTCGTTCGGTATGCATTTTACCGTTAAACGCATGTTTTGGCCATTTACGACACGTAGAGTGCGTTTTCGGCAAGCGCGGTCACATGATATCTCTGATTGACGGGATGCGTGGCCGAGCATTTCACAATTCACCCACCATTTTTTGTCCAATTTCATGGCATTCTGAGGTCATTCGGCTAGTTTCGACCACCCCAAACGTGATTTTCAAGCACGCCAAACACCTTAAAAACACATATTCAGTCGTGTCATGAAAACCGCACATCTGAATGATGTGTCGTCTCCTCTTAGACCTCACGAATAGTAATTAGGGTGTTTTCTTATGATTTCAAGTCATTACGATGTTGTTCAGCATGTATTTGACCATCAAACGCATGTTTTGGCCATTTACGACACGCAGAGTGCGTTTTCGGCCAGCGCGGTCACACGACACCTCCGATTGATGTGACGTCTAGCTGACCACTTCCCAATTCACCCACCCTTTGTTGTCGTCCGATTTAATGGCATTTCGAGGTCGTTCGGACGATTTCGACCACCCCATGCGAACTTTTCAAGCGCGCCCAAAACCTAAAAACACATATTCAGCCGTGCCGCGCAGGCCGCTCATGTGAATGACGTTCCATCTCCTCGTACACCTCATGAATAATAATTAGGGTGTTTTTCATGTGATTTGAAGTCATTCTGATGTTGTTCGGCATGCATTTGACTGTTAAACGCATGTTTTGTCCATTTATGACATGCAGAGTGCTTTTTTGGCCAGCACGGTCACACGACACCTCTGATTGATGTTCCGTCTCACCGACCATTTCACAATTCCCCCACCCTTTGTTGTCATCTGATTTCATGGCATTTTGAGGCCATTCAGCCGGTTTCGACCACCCCACGTTGGCTTCTCAAGAGAACCAAACACCTTAAAAACACATATTCAGTTATGTCGTGCAAACCGCGCATCCGAATGACATGTCGTCTCCTCATACACCTCAGGAATAATAATTAGGGTGTTTTCATGTGTTTTCAGGTCATTCTGATGTCTTTTGCCATGCATTTGACCATTAAACGCATGTTTTGGCCATTTACAACACACGGAGTGCGTTTTTGGCCAGCACGGTTACATGACACCTCTGATTGACATGTCTTCTGGTCGAAAATTTCACAATTCACCCAACCATTGTTTTTGCAAGATTTTATTGCATTCTGAGGTCTTTTGGCCGGTTTTGACCACCCCACGTATGCTTTTCAAGCACGCCAAACACCTAAAAAACACATATTCAATCGTGTCGCGCAAACAACGCGTCCGAATGACGTGTCGTCTCCTCGTACACCTCACGAATAATAATTAGGGTGTTTTCGTGTGATTTCAAGTCATTCCGATGTCATTCGGCATGCATTTTACAGTTAAATGCATGTTTTGGCCATTTACGATACGCATAGTGTGTTTTAGGCCAGCACAGTCACACGACACCTCCGGTTGACATGCCGTCTAGCCGACTATTATACATTTCACCCACCCTTTGTTGTCGTCTAATTTAATGGCATTCCAAGGTCGTTCGGCTGGTTTTGACCACCCCACGCGCGCTTTTCAAGCGCGCCAAACACCTTAAAAAACATATTCAGATATTCCGCGCAAACCACGTGTCTGAATGATGTGTCATCCCCTTGTACACATCACAAATAATAATTAGGGTTTTTTCGTGTGATTTCAAGTCATTCCGATGTCGTTCGACATGAATTTGACTGTTAAATGCATGTTTTGGCCATTTACGACATGCAGAGTGTGTTTTTGGCCAGTGCGGTCACATGACACCTCCGTTTGATGGGTCATATCACTGACCATTTTACAATACACCCACCCTTTTTTTCATCCGATTTCATGGCATTCTGAGGTCGTTCAGCCATTTCGACCACCCCACGCATGCTTTTCAAGTGCGCCAAACACCTAAAAACACATATTCAGTCGTTCCATGCAAACCGCACGTCCGAATGACAAGTCGTATCCTCGTACAACTCATGAATAATAATTAGGTTGTTTTTTTGATTTCAAGTCATTCCTATGTCGTTCGACATGGATTTGACCGTAAAACACATGTTTTGGCCATTTACGACACGCGGAGTGCGTTTTCAGCTAGCGCGGTCACACGACACCTCCGATTGACGTGCTGTCTGGGCGACCATTTCACCATTCACCCACCCTTTGTTGTCATCTGATTCCATGGCTTTCCAAGGCCATTCGGCCATTTTCAACCAGCCTATACGGGCTTTTAAAGCGCTCCAAACACCTTAAAAAAACTATTCCACCGTGCCGTGCAAACCATGCGTCCGAATGACGTGTCGTATCCTCGTACACCTCAAGAACAATAATTAGGGTGTTTTCATGCGATTCCAAGTCATTTTAATGTCGTTCGACATGCATATGACTATTAAACGTATTTTTGGCCATTTACGACACGTGGAGTGCATTTTCAGCCAGCACGGTCACACGAAACCTCTGATTGATGTGTCGTCTATCTGACCATTTCAAAATTCACCCACCCTTTGTTTTTGTCCGATTCCATGGCATTCTGAGGTCATTCGGCCGGTTTCGACCACCCCACGTGCGCTTTTCAAACGTGCCAAACACCTAAAAACACATATTCAGTTGTGGCATGCAAACTGCATATCCGAATGACGTCTTGTCTCCTATTACACCTCACGAATAATAATTAGGGTGTTTTCGTGTGATTTCGAGTTATTATGATGTCGTTAAGCATGCATTTGACCGTTAAACGCATGTTTTTTCCATTTACGACATGCTGAGTGCATTTTCAGCTAGTGCGGTCACACGACACCTCTGATTGACATGCTGTCTAACCAACCATTTCACAATTCACCCCCCTTTGTTGTTGTCCGATTTCATGGAATTCTGAGGCCGTTCGGCTAGTTTTGACCACCCAACGCCCGCTTTTCAAGCATGCCAAACACCTAAAAACACATATTCAGCTATGCCGCACAAACCGCATGTCTGAATGACGTGTCGTCTCCTCGTACACCTCAAAAATAATATTTAGGGTGTTTTCATGGGATTTCAAGTCATTATGATGTTGTTCAGAATGCATTTGACAGTTAAACACATGTTTTGGCCATTTACGACACACAGAGTGCGTTATTGGCAAGCACGGTCACACGACACCTCTGATTGATGTGCCGTCTGGATGACCATTTTACTATTCACACACCGTTTATTGTTGTCCGATTTCAGGGAATTTTGAGGTCGTTCGGCCGGTTTCGACCCCCCCACACGCGCTTTTCAAGCGCGCCAAACACCCTAAAATAACATATCAAGTCATGACGTGCAATCCAAACATCTGAATGATGTGTCGTCTCCTTGTAAAGATCACGAATAATCATTAGAGTGTTTTCATGTGATTTCAAGTCATTATGATATCATTCGGCTTTCATTTACTGTAAAACGCATGTTTTTTCCATTTACGACATGCCGAGTGCGTTTTCGGCCAGTGCGGTCACACGACACCTCCAATTGACGTGTCGTCTAGCCAACCATTTTAGAATTAACTCACCCTTTATTGTCTTCTGATTTCATAGCATTCTGAGGTCTTTCGAATGGTTTCGACCCCCCCACGTGTGCTTTTCAAGCGCATCAAACACCTTAAAAACACATATTCAGCCATGCCATGCAAACCTCGCATCTGAATGACATGCCATCTCCTCGTACACCTCAAAAATAAAATTTAGGGTGTTTTCTTGTGATTTCAAGTCATTAAGTTGTTGTTCATCAAGCTTTTGACCGTTAAACGCATGTTTTGTCCATTTACAGCATGCAAAGTGTGTTTTTGGCCAGCACAGTCACACAACACCTCTGATTGACGTGTAGTCTAGCCAACAATTTAAAAATTCAACCACCCTTTGTTTTTGTCTGATTTCGCAGCATTCCGTGGTTGTTCGGCCAGTTTTGACCACCCCACGCATGCTTTTCAAGCATGCCAAACACCTAAAAAAATATTCAGCCGTGCCGTGCAAACCTGGTGTCCGAATGACATGTCGTCACCTCATACACCTCACGAATAATAATTAGGGTGTTTTCGTGTGATTTTAAGTCCTTACAATGTCGTTCGTCATGCATTTGACTGTTAAAGGCATTTTTTGGCCATTTATGACACACAAAGTGCATTTTTGGCCAACGCGGTCATACGACACCTCTGATTGATGTGCTGTCGCGCCGACCATTTCACAATTCACCCACCCTTTTTTCTCCCAATTTAATGGCATTCTGAGGTCATTCGGCCGGTTTCAACCACCCCACGAGCACTTTTCAAGCTCACCAAACACCTTAAAAACACATATTCAGCCGTGCCATGAAAATCGCGCATCCTAATGACGTATCGTCTCCTCTTACACCTCACAAATAATAATTAGGGTGTTTTTATGTGATTTCAAGTCATTATGAGGTCATTCGACATGCATTTAACCATTAAATGCATGTTTTTACCATTTACGACATGCAGAGTGGGTTTTTAGCCAGTGTAGTCACACGACACCTCCAATTGACATGACGTCTGGCCGACCATTTCACAATTCTCCAACCTTGTGTTGCTGTTCGATTTCATGGCATTCCAAGGTCGTTCAGCTGGTTTCGACCACCCCATGCGCGCTTTTCAAACGCGCCAAAAACATAAAAACACATATTTAGTTGTTCCGTACAAACCACTCATCTGAATGATGTTTCATCTCTTCGTACTCCTCATGAATACTAATTAGGGTGTTTTTGTGTGATTTCAAGTCATTCCGATGTCATTTGACATGCATTTGACCGTTAAACACATGTTTTGGCCATTTACGAAACGCGGAGTGCATTTTCGGCCAGCGCGGTCACACGACACCTCTAATTGATGTTCTGTATGGCCGACTATTTCACAATTCACCCACCCTTTGTTGTCATCTGATTTCATGGCATTCCGAGGCCGTTCGGCCGGTTTCGACCAACCCACGTAGGCTTCTCAAGCGCGCCAAACACCTTAAAAACACATATTCAGTCGTGCCGCGCAAACCGCACGTACGAATGACTTTTCGTCTCCTTGTACACCTCAAGAATAATAATTAGGCTGTTTTTCTATGATTTCAAGTCATCTGATGTCGTTCGGCATGCATTTGACCATTAAATGCATGTTTTGGCCATTTACGAAACGTGGAGTGCATTTTCAGCCAGCGCGGTCACATGACACCTCTGATTGACGTGTTTTCTAGCCAAACATTTTAAAATTCACTCACCCTTTGTTTTTGTCCGATTTCATGGAATTTCGAGGTCGTTCGGCCGGTTTCGACCACCCCACATGCGCTTTTCAAGCGCGCTAAACACCTAAAAAACACATATACAGTCGTGTCGTGCATACCGCATGTCCTAATGATGTGTAGTCTACTCTTACATATCACAAATAATAATTAGGGTGTTTTCCTATGATTTTAAGTAAATTCTGATGTCGTTCGGGATGCATTTTACCGTTAAACGCTTGTTTTGGCCATTTACGACATGCAGAGTGCTTTTTCGGCCAGTGCGGTCACACAACACCTCCGTTTGACATACCATCTAGCCGACTATTTCACAATTCACCCACCCTTTGTTTTCGTCTGATTTCATGACATTCCAAGGACGTTCAGTCGGTTTCGACCACCCCGCGTGCACTTTTCAAGCGTGCAAAACACCTTAAATACACATATTCAGCCGTACTGCAGAAACCGCGTGTCCGAATGATGTGTCATCTCCTCCTACACCAGAAAAATAATAATTTGGGTTTTTTGTGTGATTTCAAGTCATTACGATGTCGTTCGGCATGCATTTGACCGTTAAACGCATGTTTTGGCCATTTACGACACACATAGTGCGTTTTCGGCCAGCGCGGTCACACGACACCTCCGATTGACGTGTCGTCTAGCCAAACATTTTAAAATTCTCCAACCCTTTGTTTTCATTCGATTTCATGGCATTTCGAGGTCGTTCGGGCATTTCAACCACCCCACGCGTGCTTTTCAAGCACGCCAAACACCTTAAAACACATATTCAGCTGTTCCGCGCAAACCACGTTCCTGAATGACATGTCGTATCCTCATAAAAACTCAAGAATAATAATTAGGGTGTTTTCGTGTGATTTCAAGTCATTCCAATGTCGTTCGGCATGCATTTGACTGTTAAATGCATGTTTTGGCCATTTACGACACGCAGAGTGCGTTTTCGGCTAGCGCGGTCACATGACACCTCCGATTGACATGCCGTCTGGCCAACCATTTTACAATTCACCCACCCTTTTTCTTCCGATTTCATGGTATTCTGAGGCCGTTCAACCATTTTCGACCAGACCACACACGTTTTTCAAGCACGCTAAACACCTAAAAAACACATATTCAGCCAGGCCATGCAAACCGAACATCCAAATGATTAGCCATCTCCTCATACACCTCACAAATAAGAATTAGGGTGTTTTCGTGGGATATAAAGTCATTATGATGTCATTCTGAATGAATTTGACCATTAAACGCATGTTTTGGCCATTTACGACACACGGAGTGCTTTTTCGGCCTACGCAGTCACACGACACCTCCGATTGACATGCCATCTAGCCGACCATTTCACAATTCACCCACCCTTTGTTGTTGTCCTATTTCATTGAATTTCGAGGTCGTTTGGCCGGTTTCGACCACCCCTCACGTGCTTTTCAAACACACCAAACACCTAAAAAACACATTTTCAGTCGTGCTGTGCAAACTACGCGTCCGAATGACATTTTGTGTCCTCGTACACCTCACGAATAATAGTTAGGGTGTTTACGTGGGATTTCAAGTCATTCTGATGTCATTCGTCATGCATTTGACCGTTAAACGCATGTTTTGGCCATTTATGACATGCCGAGTGCATTTTCGGCTAGCGCGGTCACATGACACTTCTGATTGACATGCCTTCTAGCCGACCATTTCACAATTCACCCCCCCTTGTTGTCATCTGATTTCATGGAATTCTGAGGCCGTTCGGCCAGTTTCGACCACCCCACGCGCATTTTTCAAGCGCGCCAAACACCTAAAAACACATATTCAGCCGTCCCGCGCAAAACGCAAGTCCGAATGGCGTTCAGTCTCCTCATACACCTCATGAATAATAATTAGGGTGTTTTCATGGGATTTCAATTCAGTTCAATGTCATTCAGAATGCATTTGACCGTTAAATGCATGTTTTTTCCATTTACGACATGTGGAGTGCGGATTCGGCGGGCGACGAAGGAACGTGCCGCAACGGAAGTTTTATGGTTCCGCAGTGAAGAACGAGTCTTGGGAGGAGCAACGACGCAGAAAGGAAGGAAAACGGGCCACCAGAGCGACTTCGGCGGCCCGCGGAAGCCGGCGCCGGAAGAGCCCGCCGCGACACCGGTCACGGCGGTGGCGCCCGCGGACCCGCGGCCGCGCGGGACGCGGCTGAAGCCACGTCCGGACACCAGTTGACACCACGCGGGTGTTGCGGGGGTGTCACGCGGGGGGCGGCAACTCCCCCCCCCCCCCCCCCCGCGTCAACCTGGATGCGGCTGAAGCTGCATCCGGTTGTCAGGCCGACACCCCGCGGGTGCCGTGGGGGTGTCACGCAGGGCGGCGGCTCGCCCCGCGTCGGCCACTCGGCCGAGCCGAGCCGGACCGGTCCTGGCCGGGCCGGGACGACCCAGGGGGGTTCTGGCCGGGTCGGCCCGGACCCAGACCCCCCGTTTCGGACCGTTTTTGGTCAAACGCCCATAACTTCAGCTACGGGCCTCCTTTTGACGAGATCTCAGTGGAAACGCGATCCTTGGATCGAGACGGTCGTTTCGGTATATTACACTCAAGGTTTTGGAGAACTTTGGGTTCGGCCGGGTTGGTTCGTACACGAAGCCAACCGGGCCCTCGGAGCGGAAACACTCATATCTTGAGCTCCGGACGTCCGATTGATGTGCTGTCGACTTTGATGGTTTCTTCTAAGTGAGACGGATCTTTTGGCTTACTCCGCTTGAGGTTTGGATGTCGTCGGAGTGCGGTCGGGTTGGTTCGCTCATGAAACCAACCGGGCCCCTGGAACGAAAAAAAGCCAATAACTAACAGACCGGGCATCCGATTGACGCGTCGTCTGTTTCGTTGTTTTCTTCTTGATGGGACGGAACTTTTGGCTTTCTCCGCCCGAGTTTTGGATGCAGTTGGTTTTGGGTCGGGTTGGATCGTACCGAAATCCAACCGGGCCCCTGGTGCGGAAAAGCTGATATCTTTCAGACAGGATGTCCGTTTGACGAACCGTCAGCGGCGTTGGTGATCTCGTTGAGATACGGTCCCTTTGAATATACCCTATGAGAGTTCAGGGTATAGTTGAAATATGGTCGGGTTTGGTTCGCTCACAAAACCAACCGGGCCCCTGGGACCAAAAGGCTAATAACTCACAGACCGGGCGTCCGATTGACGCACCGTCTATTGCGTTGAGACCCCTATGACGAGGCGGTCCTTTGAGATACTTGGAGTATCGACTTGTAGCTCGTGGAGCGGACCCTCCCCGAGATTAGTGTGCGGAGTACGGAGACCGTGTAGCCGACTGAGACCTGACGACTGCTTGACCGACTCGACTTGGAGTGAGTCGACTAGCCCAGTGGACGGAGCGCCCGGTATTTGGCGACAGACCCACGGCGGACGGAGTGCCCGGTAGTTGGCCGCAGACCCGCGGTACTCGTCAGGAGGAGTATCTCTGTAGGCTATTCGGGTGAGCACCCTGTAGTTGGCAGCTGACCCTCAGCGGACGGAGCGCTCGGTAGTTGGCAGCAAACCCGCAGTACTCGACAGGAGGAGTACCTCAGCAGTCTTAGGTTAGTGAGCAGTTCCTCAGAGTCATGACAGGACCACTGTACACTCCAGAGACGGGGCTCTTCAGCAGTTATGGTTTCGATAATGAAAATCCTGGTTTGAGCTGAATCTTTGACCTTTGTGTTTACCTCATGAATGAGATGGGTCACTTGATAACTTAGGTATATGTATGGGCATATACCTGGGTAGTGGTTATCCGTTGATTTCAGAATCCTTGTGTTTCCTCATGATTGAGATGGGTTACTTGATAACTTAGGTATATGTATGGGCATATACATAAGTAGAGGTTATCTGTTGAGATCTTCCTTGTGGTTATCTTTGTTGGTTTTAGTGAGACCTTGAGGGTCACGAGGTCCCTACTGAGTATCGTTATACTCACCCCTGCACGGGCTATGCCCGCACTTCGTTGTGTTGGATGTAGACGACGGACAACGCTGTTCGAGGCTGAGGTTTGTTGAGCGAGTCGGTACCCGGAGGTCGACGTGACGACGAGACGGTACCCGGAGGTGGACGTGACGATGAGACGGTACCCGGAGGTGGACGTTACGATGAGAGATGGTACCCGGAGCTGAGGTGGCCATCTGTACCTACCCTTCAGGTAGGGACTCCGGAGGACGATCCAGGAGCAGCTAGACACCTTCCTGCCGTTTTTTTTCTTTTCTTGTACTTTACAGTTGGGCCTGTATTTCCGACCCCCTTTAATTTCAGCACAGTTGTTTCAGTTTTACTTAGTGATTTACTTCCGCATGTACTCTGTGGTGTTTGTTTACTTTTATAAAGGCAATGCCTTCCCAATTATTGGGATTTACGCCTTTGGTGCTAGTCGCCAGCCCCTGGCCTATGGAAGGCGGGTTTGGGGTAGTCACGGCACGGGCCCCGAGGACGGGTCGTGACAAATTGGTATAAGAGTTGGTCGGTTCTACTGCAGACTCTGATCTTTCTTCTATGTGAAGCAATAGTGTCAAGAGTACCGAGTGTGGTTTTCAGTTCAGGGAGTCCAGTGTTGGTGCTGGCGGCCGACGTATCCATACACCAGGACCCTGATGACGGAATTCCGACTTTGTGCCCGAAGACACTGATTGCGTGTGTGTTTCCAAAAGTTTTTCAATGTCAGATCAAACCAGGTCAGCTCACCAGGTATAATCGTTTGACCGTGTCATGATGTTTCTTTCATGATGCCTTTTTACGGACGACCATCTAGAGCCCAGAGGGATGTGCGTACTGACAGCCTGCCGAGCGACAAGGCTTCAGTACAGGGCCCTCTTGCATTCGAGGCACCAGTGGAGGCACCAGCGGTACTACCATACGTTGGGCCACCGATGCCACCAGCCCCAACAGCAGAGAGTGCATGTCACTTTAGCGCGCTGCACGAGTTCCAGCGCCAGAGGCCACCCAGGTTCCGGGAAGAGACGGACCCGCAGGCAGCTGAGGATTGGCTGGAGGCTGTGGTGGGAGTATTCAGGCTAGTGGGGACGCCATCAGACTTCATGGTGACCTTTGCTACCTGCCTCCTTCAGGCAGCAGCAGGCAGGTGGTGGAGCCACTTGTTCCAGTTTTTCGATGGGATGGCCTTCTCGTGGGAAGACTTCGAGACCTTCTTCAGGGTGGAGTTTGTGCCAGTAGCTCTACACCCCGAGCGTGTTCAGGAGCTGCTGCCTTTCCCACATGTTTTTCGATCAGTAGCCGAGTCATATGTGGGCAGTAGACAGATGATGCAGAGGTCCAGGAGGACCAGACCAGCAGTCGGGCGATCTCGGGTTTTAGGACCGGTGGTGCGGGGCACCCGGGGTTGGGTCAGAGCCAGGCGTGCCAGAAGCAGACTGTGTTACTCGTGCGGCGGGAAGGGTCACCTAGCACGTGACTGTCCGACTCCTCGTATAGTTGATCTGCAGGCTTTGGAGAAGCCACCGAGGCAGAGGAAGCGACGAGTGCTTGAGAAACAGCCGAGCAGTGGACATGGCAGTAGAGCCCCTAGAGCAGGTGGACAGGAGCAGAGCTAGTGGATACGTCTCTTGTACTTCTAGTTCCGTGTTGATTTTTTTTGTGTCTTTGTACCTGAGCTGCAATAAAAATAAAGACACTTATCTTTGTGATGTTTTCTTTCCTGTCCTTTTGTTTGGTTGATACTGAGTGGTCTTGGTTAAGACTGTTGACTTAACCCTCACTTTCTAGATTCCTACTGGAGGAGACCCAGTGACCTCACACTGATGCCGACAATGTGACTCGAACCTTGGAGGTGAGAGTGACAGTTGGATCTCTCAGTAGTTACGTCGAGGCCTTACGACGTCATCCATGACATGAATGCATCCTTCATGTCAGGATTGACTGTATTAGGCAATGGGCGTGGTTCATCCAGGGGGATGAGACCGGGTTTCTCTTATCGACAAAGGAGAAATTTTTTTTGCAACTCTTCCAGATCATATGGAAAGGGGTGCAGATCATCCAGGAGTGGATGAAGACTGCACAGTGCAGTAAGAAACAGGGAACCGGTGCCAGGCTTAGAGACTCGGGCGTGTTAAATGTTTCAAGGAGAGGAAGCTTTAAATAGAGATGAGTCTGCGAAGTGGCAGACGTGGAGGAAGAGCTAGGAGATAAGCATGAGGTGGTGTACATCTTGGCATGGTACAACCACCCGCCATAGTTTTCCCACCAGGATCAGGGAGCTGGAGGGCGGAGGAAGAGTGCGGGTGCATGCGGTCAAGGAGTGTGACCCAATGGCTCTAAAAATGATTCATGGGACAGTCTGTGTCCACTACTAGCTGCTATAGTAACAGACGTCGATATGAATCATTCTTCGCTTTCACAAATCTTGTCCCAGACCTAGAGTTTCCGGTAAGCCGTGGAATTGACCCTCATGTCTGGAGATACCTTGGGAGGAGACTCGATGATCACACTTATGCCGATGGTGTGGTCAGACCCTCGAGGCGAGAGTTTCGGTTGGAATCTCTTGATGGCAGTGTCGAGGCCTTACGACGTTGGTTTGAGTATGGACTGGGCGATCACAGTTCATACACAAATTGACGGTATTAGGAAAAAAAGGTTGTTGTTAAACTACGACGTCGGGATGGGTTTTTCCTTGGTCGGCGAAAAGGAAACCCCAGACAGCACAGAAGGGTGCAGCCGATCACCATTGAGTCGGTCAACCTTACCCTCGTGGCATCGGTCGTTTTGAGTTTCAGTTCAAGCTGGAATTGGAGACCTCATGAGTTCAAGGATGACGGTCATGTCCTTATACGGGTCTCACCTCAATGAGGGTTACGGAGATGTGGCCGAGGCGGCGAGTTATCTCCGAGGTTCAATGGACCTTTCTAGGTCATCAGCTGGGTAAGCGGGATGGTTTACCGCTTGTCCCATCCACCACAGTTGCACTAGGTGCACGACGTTTCCACGTATCTCAGCGGAGGAGGTTCGTGCATGACCCGAAACAAATTTTTGACCATGGGGAGCTGGTATTTGGTGATGGGGCGACTTTTGCGGAGGTCCCAGTGGGGATCGAGGGTCGACAGGAGTGGTCCTACGTGGGCGATCGATTCCTCTAGTGCGCTTTAGATGGCAGCTCGGGGACCTCCAGGAGACCACTTGGGAGCGGAAGGCTCAGATGCGTGCTCAGTACCGCCTTTGTATCCCTAATTTTGTGTTGGAGATTTACGGGGACGTAAATACCTGTGGTGGGAGTAATGTAAAGACTCGAAAATTTCAAGGAATTTTTTTTTTGGAATTTTACAAGAGCGCAGCTTTTGACGACACCTGATCCGAGGCCCGGTGTTCCCGGAATCATTTTCCGAAGTTTGGCTCAGGTACGTTCAGTGAACGGATGAGCGGGTTTTTCTAACTTTTGAATCGGTGCCTGGAATCAAATTCTGAGGGCACTGATGAAATCGCAGCGCCGGTATTTGCTTCGAAATGCCTCTTTCGGAGTTGCGTTTTCTGAGGTGTGGTTTTTAATTTTTGGGTTTTAAGTTATGAAATAAAATAAAAATTGTGCGACAATTTTATTTTCATTTCACTTGAACCCGCTTGGAAGCCACTTAAATCCACTTCAACTGAGTTGATGCGGATAGAGTGCTATCCGAAAATATCCTACCCTCTTGGTAGGATATTTGTGGGGTGGGGCCCGCACGAGCCCCACCGTTTCTTTTCCTCTAAGTAACGCACTCGTACCCCCCCTAATAATTGAAAGTCAACTGGGGCGTTTCTTAATCTAATAAACTCTCCTTTTAATGGGTCGTTACTTAGCATAGTTTTTTTTCGTTGTTGGCATGTAATAAAATAAGGCCAACACATCCTTCTTTTGAAATGTTCTGTTAAACCTCTAGAGGAATGAGTTCTTCTTCGGTGAAGAATGCGAAGAAAGCGAAGAACGTGAAGAACGCGAAGAACGCCGACCTTCGACGAAAGGCGACGAAGAACGCCGAACCTTCGGAGATCGATGACGCGAAGCCTTGTACCGCGACGCCAACGGATCTCCCTTCGCGGCACTTCTTCCGCGACAATCCAACCCCGCGACAGCCTTCGATCGACAACGACAGGTAAGGGGTTGTTGTGAATATTTTATATTCCCACGAACGTTACTTTAAAAAAAATTAAAGAACCAGTTTCATTGAACAATTTTATTTTGTTAAAATTGTTGTTTCTTGTGTTGAAAGTTTTTCTCCCGTTGTTTTTATCTAACGCGGAAGGTGCGGGCCAAACGAACACGGCCCGACAACCCTCCGATGTTCTTCGTGGTGGTGCGGATTCGGCGGGCGACGACGGAACGTGCCGCAACGGAAGTTTGATGGTTCCGCAGTGAAGAACGAGTCCCGGGAGGAGCAACGGCATAGACGGGAAGGAAATCTGGCCACCGGAGCGACTCCGGCGGCCCGCGGAAGCCGGCACCGGCGGCGCCCGGCGCGCCGCCGGAAGAGCCCGCCGCGGCACCGATCACGGCGGCGGCGCCCGCGGACCCGCGGCCGCACGAGACGCGGCTGAATCCACGTACGAACACCAGTTGACACCCCGCGGGTGTCGCGGGGGTGTCATGCAGGGGGTGGAAGCTCCCCCCTGTGTCAACCGGGACACGGCTTCAGCCGCGTCCGGTTGTCAGGCCGACACCCCGCGGGTGCCGCGGGGGTGTCACGCGGGGCGGCGGCTCGCCCCGCGTTGGCCGCTCGGCCACTCGGCTGAGCCGAGCCGGGCCAACCGGATCGAACCCGGGTCGGGTCGACCCGGTGCGGGTCGGCCCGGACCCGGACCCCCCGTTTCGGACCGTTTTCGGTCAAACGCCCGTAACTTGAGCTACGGGCCTCTGTCTGATGAGCCTTCAGCAGAAACGCGATCCTTGGATCGAGACGGTCGTTTAGGTATATTACACTCAAGGTTTAGGAGAACTTTGGGTTCGGCCGGGTTGGTTCGTACACGAAGCCAACCGGGCCCTCGGAGTGGAAACACTCATATCTTGAGTTCCGGACGTCCGATTGATGTGCCGTAGACTTTGATGGTTTCCTATAAGTGAGACGGATCTTTTGGCTTACTCCTCTCGAGGTTTGGATGCCGTCGGAGTGTGGGCGGGTTGGTTCGCTCACGAAACCAACCGGGCCCCTGGAACGAAAAAAAGCCAATAACTAACAGACCGGGCGTCCGATTGACGCGCTGTCTGTTTCGTTGTTTTCCTCTTGATGAGACGGAACTTTTGTCTTTCTCCGCCAGAGTTTTGGATGCAGTTGGTTTTTGGCCGGGTTGGATCGTACCGAAATCCAACCGGGCCCCTAGAGCGGAAAAGCTGATATCTTTCAGACAGGACGTCCATTTGACGAACTGTCAGCGGCGTTGGTGATCTCGTTGAGATACAGTCCCTTTGAGTATACCCTATGAGAGTTCGGGGTACAGTTGAAATATGGCCGGGTTTGGTTCGCTCACGAAACCAACCGGGCCCCTGGGACGAAAAGGCTAATAACTCACAGACCGGGCGTCCGATTGACGCGCCGTCTGTTGCGTTGAGACCCCTATGACGAGGTGGTCCTTTGAGATACTTGGAGTATCGACTTGTAGCTCGTGGAGCGGACACTCCCGGAGATGAGCGTGCGGAGTACGGAGACCGTGTAGCCGACTGAGACCTGACGACTGCTTGACCGACTCGACTTGGAGTGAGTCGACTAGCCCAGTGGACGGAGCGCCCGGTATTTGGCGACAGACCCACGGTGGACGGAGCGCCCGGTAGTTGGCCGCAGACCCGCGGTACTCGTTAGGAGGAGTATCTCAGTAGGCTATTTGGGTGAGCGCCCGGTAGTTGGCAGCTGACCCTCGGCGGACGGAGCGCCCGGTAGTTGGCAGCAAACCCGCAGTACTCGACAGGAGGAGTACCTCAGCAGTCTTAGGTTAGTGAGCAGTTTCTCGGAGTCGTGACAGGACCACTGTACACTCTAGAGACAGGGCTCTTCAGCAGTTACGGTTTCGATAATGAAAATCCTAGTTTGAGATGAATCTTTGACCTTTGTCTTTACCTCATGAATGAGATGGGTCACTTGATAACTTAGGTATATGTATGGGCATATACCTGGGTAGTGGTTATCCGTTGATTTCTGAATCCTTGTGTTTCCTCATGATTGAGATGGGTTACTTGATAACTTAGGTATATGTATGGGCATATATCTAAGTAGAGGTTATCTGTTGAGATCTTCCTTATGGTTATCTTTTTTGGTTTTAGTGAGACCTTGAGGGTCTCGGGGTCCCTAATGAGTATCGTTATACTCACCCCTGCACGGGCTATGCCCGCACTTCGTTGTGTTGGATGCAGACGATGGACAGCGCTGGTCGAGGCTGAGGTTTGTTGAGCGAGTCGGTACCTGGAGGTCGACGTGACGACGAGACGGTACCCGGAGGTGGATGTGACGACGAGACGGTACCCGGAGGTGACGTTACGATGAGAGAAGGTACCCGGAGCTGAGGTGCCCATCTGTACCTACCCTTCAGGTAGGGACTCCAGAGGACGATCCAGGAGCAGCTAGACACCTTCTTGCCTTTTTTTTCTTTTCTTGTACTTTACAGTTGGGATTGTATTTCCGGCCCCCTTTACTTTCAGCACAGTTGTATCAGTTTTACCTAGTGCTTTACTTCCGCTTGTACTCTGTGGTGTTTGTTTACTTTTATAAAGGCAATGCCTTCCCAGTTATCAGGATTTACGCCTTTGGTGCTAGTCGCCAGCCCCTGGCCTATGGAAGGCGGGCTTGGGGTAGTCACGACACGGGCCCCGAGGACGGGTCGTGACAAAGGCACCACTATCTCATTGGTTAATTGTTTAATATATATTCAGATCAGGATATCCAAGGATATATATTCTACAATATAGGGTTGACCATAAAATAGGTATTCTATGATGGGTATCTACAGACTTTTGATTTTTGATACATCAAATAGAAATATTATATAGAATTAAGTTTCTGAAACATTGAGAAGAATATCACTAACTCATGCATTGAAGGAATTAGTGAAAGGGTTGTTTCTGAAGTGATTGATTCATTATATGAGTGTTAAAGTTGAAACTGATAATGGGAAATGTGTTTTTAGTTTTTGTGGTAGATAATTAGTCATGGTATAACTGGGTTAATCTAGGGAAATAATCATCCTTCAATTTATGGTTATTTAGATAAACTCTTTGTTGTTGGATATGTCTTGTAGTAGGTCTCGGTCTCCTGATTGTGTCTTGTGCATCCATGAAACATTGATAATATCTATATATCAATTGATAAAATAAGAGGATTATGTAATATCTTCAAGTTATCTAATGAACCAAAGAAATATAAATATATATATTAATTTGAAGTTTCATTATTGGGGGTTTGTGATGAGGCGGTCGATGGAAGACCTCATTCTATGATGTCATACCTTTCAGAAAACAATGGTAGAGCTCTTTGTTCTATGTAATGTTTTTCTAGATGTTACACCTTATGTTATGCATGTGGGAGGATATAAACATTTACATCGATGTCAGTTTTGGTAAACCCTGACCCTAGTATCCCAGATCAAATGGTTTCTCAATTACATTGGCACTCAAAAAAATTAAGGAATTTTGGATGGACCATATACTTTTGTATTCATTGTAAACAAGATACATACTTGAATCTCATTTAAATTTGAAAACATAAAAAATTATTTTATTTGAGAAATATGGTCTATCTCATAAATCTCATTATATATAAATTATAGTACATTTTCTATTCTATTGGGGAAAGGCAGGAAAGAAAGAGTTATCACATATTCGTAGTATGGGTCAAATAAAATGGAAGGTGTATTTAAGAAAAAGGCATAACAAATATTAAAATTTCAATTATGAAAAGACATTCCATTAAATTAATAATTATATCATGTAAAATAATATGATAGAAGTACATGATGATCAAATAATTCCATATAAATAATTACATGATCTTGAAACATAACAATATATGTCATAACTTTTCAAATAATCACATGAACATCAATAAAATATTTCATCTTGATATAATTCCTTTTTAAGATAAAATAAATATTCAATGAAGGCATCATTCCTAGATCTGATAAATATACCATCAAGGCCACATTACCAGAATTAATACATAAATTAGTAATACTCACCAAATACCAAAATTAATTTTATAAATGGGACAAATTAATACATATATGTTCTATAATGATCCCCTGCCATTATTTAATATGTTAATTACATTCATCATATGAATAAAAATACAACTTAATCTAAATTACTTATTAATAAATAATAGTTTATAATGCAAGTACATGAAAACAAAATGTTAATAACCTCACCTATTAAACTGATCATATACCATTGAAATAAATAAAATGGTTTTTATCATTTCAATATATCCATAGGTGAAAATAAATAATATAAATTATTAATTTCATTTGCAAATAGAAATACCCTAAAAATACCCAAATTTTTTTTCGAAGAAATTAACATTTTCACATTTAATTTCAATTTCAAAATCAAAAACATTCAAGAATTATAGGGAAAACCATTCCATTGAATGTAATCATGAGTATTTATAAAGTAATATTAGATGTATTGGGCCATCATAATGGCCTATATTTCTTTTCATATTGTGATCATTAAAATAACATTACAGGTCACACCTTCAAAAGAAGTTATTTTTTTAGAAAATAATAAGTATAAACTATTTTATTACATTTTGTAAAAATTCATACATGGGATGAAAAGAAATTAAATATTAATTTAATATTACTTAAATAATAGGAAAATATTTTTGAAACCAGGGATATAGAATAAAATAGTTTTCTAACTAAATAAAGAATTAAGTTATTTTTCCTGAAAGAGAAATCTTCCAGTCACATGAGTACAAATAAGAGTAAAATTTTTTAGAGATGTATAATTTCTTAAAATAATTTTAGGAGAATAATATATTTAGGATTTTAGATAGAAATATCATATAATTTTCCCAATGGCGAGTTAAATATATAAAATCCATAATAATAACTGGTTTCTGAAATAAACCCTTAAATATTTGGTATCATTTGTTTCATAACCAAAATGAATGGAATAACATCAAATGAGTATTAAAATATCAATAATATAAAGTAAATAATGATATATAATATAAATGTGTAAGTATATACATCACATGAAGGAATAAAGTTATTAATACAACATATATCCTATAGAAATAAAAGGCACACAATGAATCCATTTCAAAGATCATAATATTTGAGTGATAATTTAATCAATGTAGTGATTATATGTAAAAATAATTAAATCATAAATAATAATTGAAAATACAACACAATAAAATAAGTGGTCATTCCCTACATAATCATGGACTAACATCATCATTGACGTTCAATTATAACCCAATCAATGGAAACATAGTTATGAAATATCTTACCTTAGGGTCAACTGATCACATATGTTATTTATATTAATTAATAATAAAAATATGATAATTGTTAACCCTTTTAGGGTTATTTTTATTTTTATTATTAATTTTATTTATTTAGTTAAAATATTATGTTTAATTACATAATCAAATAATTTCACATCAGATGTTTTTACGATATTCAATTAATCTACCCAAAATGACTTCGATATAATGACACTATTAAAATATTTCATTGACCAATCATATTAAAAAATTATTTTCATTAAATAATTATAATTCCTATAATAAAATTTACTTTTAAAATAAACAATGTAATATGATTAGGGACAATTACCAAAATTACAATCTTGGAGATGGAAATTCATACATTCACTTGAGTACAACTTCTATTTTTAATGTATCACAACGGATAAAATAGATTTATTATTTTAAAACTACTAAAATATCGTTATATATACAAAACTATATTTTTGAAATAATTTTATATATAAAATAAGGACCGGCCTTAAACATTACATAACATAGTAAATTTAATTTTGAATTTACTTTCATACATTCCCAAAAATGTGTCGGTTTAGAGTGTTAGAGAATTAGACAATAATTCTTATATATGAACTGAAGTACTACAAGGTATACACTTATACATGCTATCCATTTTTTCAAAAAAACTATTAAAATAAAACATTTTTTCTTTTTTATTTTAGTCACCACAACTATTCCCTTAATACCATCCTTGCCTCTATTATCCCTTAAATTCTATTAAAAACGTTTTTAAAAATTGGATGAGCAAAAAAAAGCTCAGTATGGGATACAAAAAGAAGTAAAACTATTTGTATTGTGAAAACAAGAAAACCCTGAATACTTTATCATAAAGTACTAATTTTCACCTTTAAGTAGTAGTAAATAATCCTCATAGAATATAATATCATTACATACCATTTTTGTAATCAAAAGATTAACATAAATCCTATAGAAAGAAATATATAACATATAAAAGGTAACATGGGGCATAATCACACATAAATGGAATAACAATACCGTCAACTTCCACACATATCATTCTTACAAATTGAATAGCATTATGGAAAAATTCCATACCCACTGCATTGATGGTCATAATGTATCAACCAATCATGAGTTTATCTCAAAACCACCCATTTTTAGTTTATCACATAACCACCCATAAAATATCCATGTACCATTATATAATCATAACAAATAAAATAATACAATTATCAAAATTTCACTCATAAAATTTAATTCAAAATCAAAATAAATAATTTCTAGATATTGAAATAGTCAATCCCCTTTCAAAACCATTTTAAATAACAAAATGCTGAAAAAGTAATAAGGTTTTTCTTTTTTTAAGAAATTATGTCTTTTTAAGGAATCCAAATATCAAATAATAGTTATAATGATGAAGAATTTGTTGTTATTGAAAATGTTAAAATATACCTTGTTTCTTTTAGTAAATTGATTTTTATAAAAAATATTCCCTTTGAAAATATCAAATGAAAAGAAAAGAAAATGGGGATTATTATACACTATGTAAAATAAGGTTGTGTATCTTATCAATGTATGACTCAATAAAAGCATATTGAGTTGAATTCCCTTACATTGGGTCTGACTTGTCATGTTCGTTCATTATCTTCCTGAATAATAAAAATAGGTGAATTTTTACTCGCTTTAAAACCTTTTTTAAATTTATTATTCCCTCTATAAAATTTATAATCATGTTTTAAAAATTAGTTAATTGTTTTAGGTCATATCGGGCGTTTTGTTGATGTTTGGTACTTGACTCAAAAATAAACTTGTTATGATGTAAATTGTACATGTGGTCATAAGTCCATCATCTATAGAATAATATTCATGAAATAATATTAAATTTTATATATTAGTTATAATTTTATATCCATTCAATAAATATGGATATGAAAAATTGAATAACGTCACAATTATGGAGATAGTAAGCCGTTCGTATGCATGAGTAACATTTACCATTTTTCATTGATCATTATGGAAAGAATGTAATTTTTTATATTTAATTATTTATAATAAGATTTTAAATATAATATTAATAATTTAAACAAACTTATATATGTATTTATAATCAATCTTGAGTTGTTAATGTGCATAATGAATCTCATCACGTCGTAGAGATGACAAACTGTACGTATGCAAGACCAACGATATCATTAAATTAATGGTTAAATGGAATTGAAGTGGTTGATATAATAATTATATATATTCATTATCATGTCATATTAATTATTTACATATTTTATATTCATCATTATATCCATCTAACTAATTTATAGAAGAAAAACAGTTCACAACACGACACAGAGGTGGTAAACCGTACATACACACATATGGTGATATTGTTTTTCAAAGGATGGGTAAAAGAATGATTATGGTTGTAAAATTACTATAAAAACAAATCAGAATACATTATATGATGTAGTTATTACAGTATTATGGAAAAAAATATTGAAACAGAAGTAGATTGAGAAAAGAACATTGAATGAATTAGTAAAACAATTACATCTTCTTCGAGTTTATCCATTAGAATTGCATAAAACAATTCCTTAGGTTGGTTTTCTACCAAAATTATTGCCATGAACCGACCCCAGTTACCAAAAGTTGGTTAATTTTTACATATCATTGGCATGATTATAAAGAATCAAGTCTTGAAAGACTGATCAATTTAGCAGTCTTGGAAAATAGATTACATACAAGAACATTACATTATGATTTCTAACATACAAAACATCATAAATAATCTTTTGGGAACACCATTGATACCTTATCTTAACCTTCCATCTCAATCATAAAACACTTCTTTGGATCTTGGAAAAATAAAACATAAGAAAGGGGTGAGCTTAGATGCTCAGTAAGGGTAAATAATTTAGTGGAAGCTATTAACTTCTAAGGCAATATGTGTAATAAAAACAAAAGCCTTTTAAACATAAACATGAACATAATATGGAAAAAATAAATCAGAAATTAAAATATTATTGTGAACATGGATATTCTACTAGCTGAATAATCACCTGTAAAAAAACTAATTTCATAAGGAGGAAATGTATAGCACCAGAATTTAATTGATGTGCCATGACCTCGTGCCAGGACCTAGGGGATAACTGTAACAAGACCCCTACTCAGAGAGAATCTGTAACCGGACTCCGACCCACAGATCCTCTTTAACCAAACTCCAACCTAGAGAGCCTCTATAAATGGACTCCAACTCAGAGGGTATGCTGTAATCGGACCCCAACCCGGAGGGCTTACTATCATCGATCCCCAACCCGGAACATACTAGTCCAAAATATTCATCATAAAAATGGTTGAAATATAACATAAACATTCGTACTAAAACTAGCATAAAAATGTTAATACTTTTACCATAAACCTTGAATGAAATTAAAATAACTCATCCACATTCAAACATATCACAAAACATTAAACAAAATATGGAAGATTTGTATCATAATAAATCAACTTCAAACAAGTCTAAAATTTATCAAATGATGTTGACATAGATAATATCAAAACTATTTGGCAAAAAATATCTCTCTCTATATTAGAATAATCTAAGTGTCACATTATTTAAAGCAAATATATTATTTTGAAAATATTCATATAATCGTGTAAGGGATGCTTTGATGATTTTATAATGGTGGAAAGTATCCACACTCTCTATTTAAGTTAAAAATAAATTCTCACATTAATTTTTCTAAATTGTCATAAAGTACATTGTTTGGAAAACGACTAAAAGATTCCTTTCAAAACATATAAGGTCAAATAAGGGTATAAATGAATTTAACCCATTATCTAATAAATAGTAATAATGTTTTGAAATACATTTTTAAGAAACTTGGATGTGGATGTTAAAGAGGTCCCAATAGATAATTTCCTATAAACAACCTCAGATAATGAAGAGATTGTGAAATTAACCCTTACATTCTACTTTTCCTTAGTTGAGGGTATTTTAACTTCATTTATAATAGTTAAGTCATTTTTATAAAATTATACGAGAACCATATACATAATTATGATATCATATATTATCTTCTAATAATTCTTTGTTAATAATAATTTAGTATAATCGAAGTTTCGTGTGTTAACTGATTCATTTTCCTTTATATTATTTGTTACGTGAGTCATGTTTGTTTATGGATGGATTTTTTTTATTCATGTTCGTAATGATATCATGTCTGTAAACATTATTTTTAATAATAAAATGAAAATTATTCTGAAATGGTTATGATGGGGAATGAATCTTATCGGGTTTGTGGAGACGGTAATCCGTACGTACGCACAAGCGATAATATCATTATTTTGACATTAAAATCGTATATAATTGGATAATATATAATAGATAAAAAATAATTATAATGTTATATTTATTGTTTACACCATTTATACTCATTGTTATACCCATACCATAATGAAGTGTTTGAATAACAATCTTCACCATGATGTGGAGACGGTAAGTTGTACGTAAGTACGTATGGTGACATTGTCATTCATATCATGGATAAAATAATGAATATGGTTGTACTATTTTTATAATAACATCAAAATATATAGAATATACTTGTTTATTGTTTTATAATGGTACCAACAAAGAAATAGGTAGTGTACGAAGAAAATAACTTGAAAGAGGTGATGAAATATTTACCTCTTCTTCGAGTTCTTCTTTTTTGATTTGATAAAAAAGATCATTAGGTTGTCTTTATGACCAAAATTAAGCCTATACGAAGAAGGGAGGATAGTTAAGAGGATATTTTGGAAGGTTTTGGACGAACCAAATGGCTTTGAAGGTGTGAATTTGAGAGAAGGGAGAGTGCCATTTTATAAGAGAGGTGAGAGGCACCTTAGGAAAAGATAGAAATATTATTTTATAATAAATTAATATTCTGTTTATAATGAATAAAAATTTATTTATTTCTAATATAATGTTGGTATGGTTCTAAATACTCTCAAAAAATAGGTTTTATACAAGTTTAGGTTACCATTTGACCTTATCTTTTAGATTTAACTCTAAGTTAAATAATTTATCTTTTACTGTGTCTTCTTGTATAATTACACTATATGGTTAATAAACATAATATAAATTTAGAAGAGAACCTCAAGTGGTTCATTAATGACATATATAATATTATTTAAGCCCTTTTGCCGAAACTTATATGTTTAAAAATTTTATATCAACCAATAATATAGTATTTGTTTTCAAAATTAATTAATGTCAATTTTGACACTATTTGGTAATTTGTTTTTGTGAAAGTCGTAAAAACCTTATCACATATAAAAAAAATTAACTAATCATCCATAAAATTTTATATTAACATATAAAATTAATTTAATGCATCAAAAGTCTCAAATTTCATTTATTTGGATATTTATAATATCAATTAGTTTAATCTTTCAATAATAAGGTAATTACCACATCATCATTGTGTCTTAAATAAATTAAATTATTTAATGATTAAAATTTATATATAAAATATTAATATATATGAAATATACTTATCTTTTTAATGAATATTTATAGTCAAATTTATCTTATGTATAACCCTATATTAAAAATGTTTTAGTTATGAAAACATGAATTTAACACTTATAACTCTTCTTTAAATTTAATAATAATAAAATGTCATAATCTAATCCAAGTGGACCTAAAGGGTCATATTTCATTCCTAAGTTTTTTCGGTCTAATTAAACTTATCTAATATAATTAGGACATGTTTAGGGTAATTATAATATCATTTTTACCCTTAATTACACTATTTACATTTAACAGTGGTAAATAAAAGTCAAAAGTTACAATTCACTAAAAATTATTTTCATCTTAATGAACAAAATTTTATGTACTGTGGTTAACCATGTCTCTAGGATTTTTGAAATTCAACTTACAGAAGCGGTAAAATTATGTTTTATTCAAATTTTCAAATGCTCCTAGAAGGTGGGTAAAAGACGATAAAAAGTTCAATAAAATTTTGTATATCTAAACTTATTATAAAATGACACCAATTAATTACATTGAACATAAATAGGTATTAAGTATTTATTTTGAACTAAAATATATTGAAATAAAATAAACAATTACTCGAAATAAAAAGTTATTTTTAAACAATAAAGTAATGTTTTTCACTATTCATCAAAAATTGAATGTTTTGAGAAAAATACCAAGATTCACCCAATGATAATTTTGATATTATGAATTAAAAAATTAAGTCTATTTACCAAATTAAAAACATAGAAGTTTCATTCATTAATTTAAAACTAATTCTCGTTGTCAAAATCAAAAGGCGGGTTTTAAAAAATAGTAAAAACTACCAAAAGATTGACTTGTGTTTATGTCAAATTTAAATGTGAAATTATTTACAATGAAAAAAATGTATTAAATGATAAAATTATAATCTAATTATATGTCCAAACCATTCAAATGTATAATTGAACACTATAAATTAATTTGATTAAAAAAAATTTAGTTAAAATTTAGTATTTCTAACTATTCACCCAAATATGAAAGTTATCAAAAAAACACAAAAAATCTATCAAAACTAAATCTTTATGTCTGTATTCTAAATAAGAAGTTTATTTTGACAAATTTAATATATAAAGCTGTCAAATATTGGATTTAAAAAGGGTTCACTAACAAAAGGCGATAAAATTGCATTTTTTGTTCTGAAAAATATTTCTTTTATCTGAAAAAAAAGAATTTGTTCTCATATTCTGTCTAAGAAACACATAATATGGATTCTAAAATTATATAGAGTATATTAAATTCAAAATTCAGTTAATACTATTAATATCGTCTTTTGAACAACTAGTTTGGTATGTCATAGTGCGCTCGAACTCAGTGTTGCGTATAACACAAGCTATTGAATTATTTTGAAGAGATGACGTACTATGAAATCTTAGGGTGTTACATTCTCCCACCCTTCAATAAATTAATTCCATGTAATTTAAAATTTTTCTTCAAAAATAATAGTTTTAAAATAGACAATACCTTTGTGGAAAACCCACATTGGAAATACGGTTAAAAAAATTTAGTCTTAGTAGGAGGGAATGGGAAATGAAAATGTCAGAACCAAATTATGATCTCGATTAGAAGAAAATTTGTGATAATTAGAGACACATAATTGGAGGAAAAATTAACTATTTATAGGGAATGATTGCGGTCATCAATCACAAACAAGTGTAAAATTGAGGGCCTCAAATCCATCAACTTATGATGATTTAAAATACCATCAGTTCAATAAAACATAAGGTATTGGGATAACACATTTTTGGTTTTAAGATACCTTCCCAAAACTTTTATAATTATTTTATACATAGAATAAGAGTGAATATATATATACATGACAGGAAGAGTTTCATCCTTCAACTAATTCCTACCACAAACTCATCTTTCACTCCAAAAGATTTCCAAAATAATCTATTTATCCTAATCGTATAAGATCCCAAAAAAATGAATTTATAATTCACCTATCAGAACTTTTAAAAAAGAAACTACATTTTACAATCCAGAACATCACGTAGGCCAGTGGTAGGTGATACACCCTTGTCGCCCTTCGGTTACAGGTTTAAGTCTTGTGGTCTTTCCAGACGCGACTGGTTGTCGCCTGACCTTCGGGTTGTCATTTTTATAACAATATAAAAATAATCATAAAAATAGTATCCTATTTAAAAATTAATCTATTCCAACCGTTAGACTTATCAAGTATAATTCTATCCAAACTCACAATCCAAAATTTATAAGGAAGTTAAACACAATGAAGGTCATTTTTTCCACGTAATAACATGTGAATACCATCATCATTTATTCTTTTAAAACATGATAACACTCTAAATTACCATAAAATCTTATTGATTAAATTCATTATTTCTTATTTTTTTTTAGAATACAAGATATATTCCTTATATCCAAACATTTTTAATATTCCAACAATGATGAAATAAACAAACTATTTATCAGTTCTAATTAAGTCAAGAACATCCAATATAATTTATCCCAATCAACCATCTCTTATTCCAAAATCACTACCTCATTATCAGGACCATATTAAGGATTATGTTTCCTTCAACCACATATTTTCCAAAAAGTGTAACTTACTATTAAGTCACTTTTCTTAGAACCATGTTATCTCAAATCCCTAATAAAATAATATTGTAGTACAATCCTAATTTATATCCATAATTCATATAACCAGTATATTGATGATACAACACTAAAATGAAATAATTCTATAATAACAACATAAGAACACTTGTCATTCCTCTTTATCTGAGGTAGTATCATAACATGATTATTATCCAATATTATCATTTGGGGTATATTCTGATGATTTGGACATTGATTCACATAGTGTCCTAACTCTTTGCAGATGGAGCATTGAACTGTTGAAACCATTTTATTACCCTTGAAATCATGTACTTCATGTCCTTTTTCACCACACTTATAACAAACTATCATTTACTTCAAGTATTAACCAAGGTGATTCTTTCCACAATTATCACATATGGGGTAATCATTGTTTTCCTTCTTCCCTTTATCCATTTTTTCTCTCAACCATCATTTTCTTCTCTAGATTTCTTTCAAATACATAAGACTCAGAGAATTTTTTTACCTATATTATTAACACATGATACTATTTCTTCATATGTTAGGAATACGTGTTAGACCATTTCCCTTCAAAATGATGGCTTAATACCATGAAATATATGATCCTTCTTAATCTATGGATCATACATATTGCTGGAGCTCTCATTCCTTCTACTGGGTTCCACTTCTAAACAATGGCATACACTAGGTTAGTTTATGAATAGTAATTCATAATTCTAATCTTGTAAAGCACCTCACATAAATTGAATAGTTTATGGATATAATCAGTACCCGTAAAAATATTTTCTATGAGGGAGTATTTACTCAAAAATCCTTTATAATGGCTTGTAATGAAAATGTGAATTATCCTAAGAATATCCCCCAGGAGTTTCGTGACCAAGAGTGAATCAAAGTTTGTTGTCATGTATCAGGATACCCTAGGTCAAGCCTAAAAATCCTTGTCAGAGTTTTCACTTCTAGGTACATATATTCCAGAGCCACCACAACCAACCCGTATCCTGACATGGATGTATTGTTTGGGAAACTCACAAAATCGCTACATTACCAAAATTATAGGAAGTTCATCTATACTAATCCTCAACGTTTATCTTAGGATAATGTGCTATAATAAGAGTTTATCTAAATCTAGTTTCCATGGTTATTGTTGAACTACTTTTGATACCAACTTTAACACCCCAACCCTATTTACCTAGAGTCGATGTGTTTTTACATAACATTGTCATGATTATAAGGAATCAAGTCTCAAAGGACTGATCAATTTAGCAGTCCTGGAAAATAGATTACATACATAAATGTTAAGTTAAAATTTATAACATACAACACAACATAAATAATCTTTTGATAATTCCATTGATCCCATATCTTAACTCCACATCTCAATCATAAAACAAATTTTGGGATCCTCAGAAAATAAAACATAAGATAGGGGTGAGCTCAGATGCTCAATAAGGGTAAATAATTTTGCCGAAGCTATAAACATTTAAGGTAAGATGTGTAATAAAAACAAGATCCTTTTAAACATAAACCTGAACATTATATGGAAAAATAAATCAAACATTACCATATTATCATGCACATGGATATTCCACTAGTTAAATAATCACATGTTAGAAAACTAATTTCATAATGAGGTAATGTATAATACCAGACTTTAATTTCTATGTCAAGGCCTCATGCCAGGACCTAGGGACTAACTGTAACAGGGCCCCTACTCGAAGAGTCTCTGTAATAGGACTTCGACCTGGATAGCCGTTGTAACCGAACTCCAACCCAGAGGGTTTGATTTATCCGCACCCCAACCCAGAGGGCTTACTTCTACAGGTCCAAAAACTAGAACATTCTAGTCTAATACATTCCTCTTAAGAAATGGTTGAAATATAACATAAACAATCATATTAAATCTAGCATACGAAATGTTAATACTTTAACCAAAAACCATGAATGGCCTAAAAATGACTCATCCACAATCAAATATATCACAAAACCTTAAATACAATATGGATTATTTATCTCATAATAAATTAACATCAAACAAGTGTAAAATTTATCAAATGATGTAGACATAGGTGAAATAAAAACTATTTGAGTGAAATATCTCTTTCTATTTTAAAATAATTTAAGAGTCACATAATTATAAATAATTTTTTTTAAATACTCTTATAAGCTTGTAAGGGAAGATTAGACGGTGTTATAATGGTTTAAAATATTCATACCCACCGTATAAGTCAAAACAGATTCTGACCTTAATTTTGTCGAAAAGGTCATAAAGTATGTTGTTTGGAAAATGACGGAAAGATTCCTTTCAAAACATATAAGGTCAAATAAGGGTATAAATGTATTTAACCCATTTTATAGTAAATATTAAATATTCTTTGAAATATATTTTTATGAAACATGGATGTGGATGATAAAGAGGTCCCAATAGAGAAATTGCATATAAACAACCGCAGATAATGAAGAAATTGTGAAATTAACCATTACATTGTACTTTTCTGTGGTCGAGGGTACGTTAAACTCATATATAATAGTTAAGTAATTGTTATTACATTATAAAAGAACCATATACATAATTTTTATATCTTATATGATCTTCTAATAATGCTTTGTTAATAACATTTTAGTATTATTGTTGTTTCGGGTGTTAACTGATTCGTTTTCCATTATATTATTTGTTACATGAGTCATGTTTGTTTATGGATGGGATGTTTCGTATTCATATTCAGAATGATATCATTTCATTAAACATTATTTTTAATCATAAAATGAAAATTAGTCTTGAATGGTTACAATGGGGAATGAATCTCATCGCGTTCATGGATACGGTAATCCGAACGTACGCACGAGCGACAATATCATTCTTTTGAAATAAAAATCATATAAAATTTGTTGGTATATCATATATAAAAAGTAATTATAATGTTATATTTATTATTTAAATCATTTATACTCATTATTATACCCATCCAATAATGAATTGTTTGAATAACAAACTTCACCATGACGTGGAGATGGTAAGCTGTACATACACACGTATGGTGACATTGTCATTCATATGATTGATAGAATAATGAATATGGTTGTACCATTATTATAATAACAACATATTATATATAAGATACTATAGTTATTATTTTATAATGGAAAAAAAAATGAATGAAGAAGTTGAAGAAGAAAATAACTTGAAATAGGTGATGAAATATTTACCTCTCTTTCGGGTTCTTCATTTTGATTTGATCAAACGGTCTCATTAGGTTGGATTTCGGACCAAAGTAAAGCCTCTAGGATGAAGTTTGGATAGTTGAGTGGATATTTGGGCTGAGTTTGGCTGAGAAAAATGGCTTTCAATGTGTGAATTGGAGAGAAGGGGGAGTGCCGTTTTTTAAGAGGGGTGAGGGGAAAATTAGGAAAAGATTGAAATAATTTTTTATAATAAACTCGTATTTTTTTTATAATGGCTCCCAATTGATTTAATTATATTATTAATTGGTTATTAGTATAAATCCTTTCAACCAATAGGTTTTATACATGTTTAGGATACCATTTTAACCTTATCTTTTAGATTTAACTCTAATTTATGTAATATAACTTTTACCATGTCTTCATGTGTTCCAACACTATATTGTTAATAAACATAATATAAACATACAAAAGAATATAAAGTGGTTCATTAAAGAAATATATAATATTATTTATTCCCTTTGGTCGATCATAATAATTTTAGGAATATTATATCAACCAATAATATAGTATTTGTTTTAAAAATTAATTTTTGTCAATTTTGACACTATTTGGTATTTTTCTTTTGTGAAACTCATAAAAACCTTATCACATCAAAAAAACCTAATCAACCTTATCATGTATTATTAACTTATAAAATTATTTTAATGCATCCAAAGTCTCAAATTACATTTATTTGGATATTTATAATATCAATTTTTTAATCATTCATTAATAATGTAATTATTGCATCATCATTGTGTCATAAATAAAGTAAATTATTTAATGTCTAAAAATTATAAATATAAAACAATTATTTAAGAAATCAATTTATCTTTATTATGAAAATTTATAGTCGAATCTATCTTATTTATAAGCTTATATGAAACAATGTTTTAGTTATGAAAACATGAATTTAACACTTTAAACTCTTCTTTAATTTAAATAATAATAAATGTCCTAATCTAATCCATGTGGACCTAAAGGGTCATATTTTATTACTAATGTTTTTTTGGTCGAATTATACTTATCTAATAGAATTAGAACATGTTTTAGGATAATTATAATATAATCATTACTCTTAAATACCATATTTAATTTTAGCTATGGTAAATAAAAGTCAAAAGTTACTGTTCACAAAAAATTATTTTCATTTTATTGAACCACATTTTTTTAGTGAGGTTAACAGTGTATCTAGGTTTTTTGAAATTAAACTCATAGAAGCAGTAAATTTATATTTTATTCAAATTTTCAAATGCTCCTAGAAGGTGGGTAAAAGACGTTAAAAAGTTCAATAAAATTTTATATATCAAAACTTTTTATTAAGTGACTCCAATTAATTAAATTGAAAATATATAAGTATTATGTATTTATTTTGACCTAAAATAAATTAAAGAATAAATTGAATAAATAAAAAGTCAGTTTTAAACTATAACATAATGTTTTTTTACTATTCATCAAAAAATGAATGTTTTGAGAAAAATAACTAAAATTCACCCTAAGATATTTTTGGTATTCCAAATTCAAAAATAAATTCTATTTTAAAAAATTAGAAACATAGAAGTTGCATTTATTAATTTAAAATTAATTCCCGTCGTCAAAATCAAAAAGCGGGTTTTAAAAAAAAAGTTAAAACTATCAAAAGATTGACATGTGTTTATCTGAAATTTAAATTAAAAATTACTTATAATGACCAAAATTGTATTAAATGATAAAAATATAATCTAATTATACTTCCAAACCATTAAAATATATAATTGAACATTAAAAAATTATTTTTATTAAAAAAGATGTTTTCAGTTAAAATTTAGTATTTTTCACTATTCACCCAAATATAAAAGTTATCAGAAAAACACCAAATATCTATAGAAAATAAATTTTTATGTCCTTATTCTAAATAATAAGTTTATTTTTTCAAATTTAATATATAAAAGTGTCAAATATTGGATTAAAAATGCTTCCCTATTAAAAGGTTGTAAAATTGCATTTTTTTTTGAAAAATACTTCTTTTATCTGAAAAAAAGAATTTGTTCAGATATTATGTCTAAGAGACATGTAATATGTATTCTAAAATTATATAGAGTATTTAAAATTAAAAATTCAGTTAATACTATTCATAACTGCTTTTGAACCGCTTGTTTGGTAAGTTGTGGTGCGCTCGAACTCGGTGTTGCATGTAGCGCAAACTATTGATTTTTTTTAAAGAGATTACTTACTCTGAAATATTTAGTTGTTACAATTATGGAATATAATATGTTTTTAGGGTAGTCAAGATGAGAAATCTGTAGGTTTTGGCTGAACCAGAAGGCTTTAGAAGTGTGAGTATTACAGAAGAGTTGGTACTTTTTTATAGGGGAGGGGAGGGGCACCCGTGGAATGTATTAAAATACTAAATTAAAATTAATTAATTTTTTATCCAAATTCATCGAACCTCAGATATTTCAAATTTAATATGGGGATAATTTTAAATCTTTCAATCCAGTAATTATTAGAAATATATTGATTTTATTTTAAAACGAATCTCTTCAATTTACCCATAATTATTGTCTTTTAATTTTAATTACAGAAAAAATATTTTAAATATTAAGTGTCTATTCATATATTTATATGGGATAATTTTTCTTTAATTAGACCCTTAATGAACTTTTTGACCAAATAATAATCACTTATTTTCATTAAAATATTTTTTATTTTTTATGTAATTTAATAAATTATTATTTTTATAAAATATCAATAATGTCAATTTCTAAACTATTTATATTATTATATTTTAAAAAAATATAAACAGGGAGATAACATTGAATAAGACCATTAAATAATAATATAACATGTCATATTCACTTATAAAAATCTTTTATGACATTTATTATGTAAAATAAAGTTTATTTTGATATTTTTAATGACATATATTCTATTCCTTCATCAATAAAGCAATCACTTCATCATTATTGTGTTGTAATTAAAATTAATTATGTATTTTTTAGCAAATTTAAATAAAATACCATGATTTAAGAAATATTTCTATATTTCAATTGAATATTTATATTTGAATATATAATTTATATAATTGAATATTAAAATTGTTTTAAAAGAAGATACATGTTTATAATATATTTTAATTAATATGACATTAAAAGTTATAAGTGACATAATAAATCCACAGTGGGTTCCAAAGGCCAAATGTTCATCTCAAGTGTTATTTTTTCTCCCATAACTTTTCTAATAGAATTTGGACATGTTTTAGGGTAGTTTTATATTATTATAATATTATTTTTACCCATTTTACTTGATTTACCCTTTAACTATGGAAAATAAAAATAATTACTAATGTTATTATTCATAATGTCATAAAATAAAATGGATCTATTTAAATAATGTGTACCATATGATTCCAAATATGGAATAAATTTTTTCAAATTAAAAATACATAAGTTTCTATAATTAATTTAAAATTAATCCCTCTTGTCAAAATGAGAAAACAAGTTTTTTAGAAATAAAACCCATTAAAAGATTAACATGTTTTTATATCAAATTTATTTCTGAAATTACTTCAAGTGAACAAAATTAGATTAAATTGTTAAAAATTAATCCAATTATTCTTTAAAACCAATTAATATGAAGTATATAAATAAATTAGATAAAAAATTTGTTTTGAATTAAAATCCATTATTTTTCACAAATCATTAAAAAATAAATTTTCTCAAAAAATACCAAACTACATATAAATACATTTTAATGTCCCACATTTAAATAATACAAATAGTTTTTCAAATAGAACTTCTAAAATGGTAAAAAATTATATTTAAAATTGGTTCACCAACAAAAATCAATAAAACTCCAAACTAAAAAATATTAGAGTATTTTATGAATAAAATTGGATTTTTTCTCATTTAATCCACTAAAATTTATTAGGCGAATGTAAAAATATTTTAAAAACATGTGTACTTATAATATGGTTAGTTATATTAATTACCTCAATTAAAATGACAAGGCATTAACAATCATTAAAAATAACAATGTTAATGTTGTATTACTTTTTGGTATAACTCAGTCTTCTATGGAACACGATATTTTATAGAATCCCATTGTATTGTTTCAAGTAATATATCAAATATAAAATCCATTTTAAGGTAAAGACACTACCTAATTCTTTTATATTAAAAACTGTTAAAGATTCTAATTCTATAATTACCTAAGATGTTACATACCTCAACCATTTTGAAAATTACATCCCCAAATTTTTAAATTTGGTCTTAGTAACTAAGGTATCACCTTTCAAATTTGATTCATTGAAATCCCACATTAAAATAGAGTTAAAAAAAATCCACTTTAAAAGAATGAATGTGAATTAAAAAATTTAACATGAGCTAACAAATAATATGGTTCCATGTAAGAAAACAAGGATATAAAAGAAAAATTAATGATCATGTCATGACAGAGAGTGATATAAAACATGGTTAGGATAAAGGTAACAATCACAAAACTATAAAGTTGTTATTGGTTAAACATTCATTGACTTCATCGTAGAAAAATAATATAGATAACATTTTTGTTTTATAATATTTTCACTATCTTGAGATATTCCTATACTTCCTAGAATAAGAACATAAATAAACATACGTACTTGAGGTGAAGAGTTTCATCCATTAGTAAATTTCATCTCTAAACTCATCTTATATTCTAATTGATGAATATTTAAGTTAAATTTATGAAGCCTGAATTAATATAATAAACTTTTAAAAAATCACATCATCCAAAAAAGTTTAATTATCTATTTATTTAACATTTAAAAATTATCCGAAACAAAAAATGGTTTGTAAAACATTAATAATTATCCAAAAATAATAAACATTATATAATGAATAACTACTTATTTTTCCAAAATTCAATAGTAATACCCAATGATCAATATAGATCGTTCAACAAATAATTATAATTAAAATTCCTACAAATAATCCAATCTATGTTTGACACTAAACACTCAAATAAACTTTTTCACATTGACTTCTCATATAAATTTTAACATTTATCTCCAAATATCATCAATTTCATTGGAAGTCTCAAACAAATAGTTATTGTTCTAATAAAGTTCAAGATACACTAAAAATTTCCATAAAAATTGTATCACCATAAGTCCATCATATATTCTTCTAATATATAATTCCATGTTTACACTTTAATTAAAATCCCTAAGTATTATGTTTACATTAATCAAATAATGTTCCAAAAATAGTGAACATATTTCAAAATAACATTTATCACATAATCCCCAAATCGTTTTTCAATGGCAAGGATATCTATTTGATAAGACATAAGTTCCTAAAATAAACTTCTTCTCATTTCATAAACATGTTTAACTAAAAAAAGTCATACTAGCCTGGGACTTCACATAGGCATGTGGTAGGTGATGCAATCTTGTCTCCCTTTAGTTGTGGGTTTGATTCCCACAGCCTTTCTGGATGTGACGGGTTGTAACCCATCATATGAGTTGTCCTTTTTATAAAACTATATAATTCACATATCATTCAAAAATTGAGATGAAATGTTAAAAAAAAATCATTAGATATTTTAACATCATTTTTTATCGCAGGCCTTTCATTTTTCATCCCAAAATGTAATATCACATAATTAGCTAAAAATATATAAACCCTAAAGGTTTTCCATAATTATGTCCAAAAAAGGAATGATGATTCTTCTTCGAAAAATATTTTCAAATAACAAGCATCATTATTACAAATAATCGACACCAATCTTCTAAAGTGATCTCATCATAAAAAGAGCATTAATACTTTTAAATGGTTCATTATCTATAGATCTAACATAATTCTTGATTCCCTAAAATATAGACACCTTAATAATCAGGTATTCTTCATGATCCCTTAATAGTACTTTTTATTTCTTAGTAATTCTTTCCTGAAAAAAACATTAATCGTGTCTTAATATTGAATAATGTCCAAACACTAGTCATGAAATAATCAATACCCTTCATATGTCATTTTAACTTTCCTAATTTTCAATTATAATGACCAATGGTATTTCTAAACATATATTTGTATAGCCATGCTGATCCCATTATTGAACCATCTTTGTATGAAATCAAATGTCATAATGACCATACTCCACTAATTAAGAGAATTCAATTGATAACTCTGAAATAACAACATTCACTTTCTTAGTTTCCATTGAACACTTCCTTTTTCATTGGTAGGTTATTACATTATGAACACAATTTCCACATCTATAAAATATTCTGAACCCTTTAAAACATTTCTCGAGGTGTTTATCTCCACATCCATGACACATATGTCATTGAATATATTTACCTTTATGATTATTACATGAAAATCCATATAGATTCATTTCTCTCATATATGATGCTTCAAAAAATTCACTAAAGTTCAAGTGGATAATCATGATTTCAAATAGTTGGTTTAGAATAACCAAGAGAATTATCAAAACCCATTGGGAACAGGTACAGTAGCAGAACTGTAGCGCACTGTAGTAGTGGCAGCACTGTAGCAACAATGAGAACTATAGTGGCGGTAGGCCACTGTAGCGGCTGTAGGGTATTGTAGCAGTGGCGGTACTATGCGGTACTGTAGTATCTTGGGTATTGTAGCAGTATTATTCACAAAATGGGTTTTGGGCCAAAAATTTGGCCTACAGGCTATATAATTGGATAATTAACCACCTGACCGTCGAGCTATGTAATGGGTCTACCTCTACCTAGTTAACAAGGTCTTTTCTTTCCTTTAATAATAAGTTAGGCTTTAGCCCAAACCACTAATTGGGTTTCATAAAAGGAGAACCACCACATTTTACTTTACATCCATTATTACTTTGGTGCCTGCTGAATCTAGCCATTTAGTAAAACCAAAATGGTTAGTGAGAGTATACCAATAATATCATCATATACTATCATATTAGGAGGATAAATGGTAATATATATTTATTCAAGTTATCTAAAACTTGTTAAATTTATCTAAAAAAAGTATAACTCTTTATAATATGTTTAACATTGTGTTTATATACAACATGCAACTTATTCTTAAATAAAACCCTAACATCTAAAGTTATCTAATCCATTCTCTGATACAAACTATAAGACCCCAACATTAAACATTTCATAACATAGTAAATTCAATTTAGAATTTATTTTCATACATTCACAAATACATTTTGGTTTATATTTTTTGATAATTAGACCATAATTCTTACATAAGAACTGAACTATTAAAAGTTTACACTTCTACATGCTATCTATTTTTTCAGAAAAAAAAACTATAAAAATTAAATATGGTTTTGTTTCATGTTAGGTAATAAAAACTATTCCCTTGATCCCATCCATGTCTCTATTATCGCATTAATTCTATGTAAAAAAATTAAATTCTTGGGATGATCATAAAAAGATCAGTAAGGGACACACAAATAAGTAAAACTGTTAGACATGTAAAAACATAAAAACTATGAATACTTTATCATAAAGTAATATTTTTCAACTTTAAGAACTAGTAAAAACTCATCACAAAATATATTCTCATTTATTACCCTTTTTGTAATCAAAATATTACAATAAAATTCATAAAAAGAAACATATAACATATATAATGTAACCTGGTACATAATCATACCAAAATGTAATAACCATAAGGACAACTTACACACATATATTTCTTACAAATTGAATAGCCATATGACGGACATCATTACACAATTCATTGGATGTTATAACGTAACAACCCTTAAATGATTATGATGAAACCACCCATCTTCAGTTTATCATGTAACAACCCACCAAATGTCCAGGAACCATTATATAATCATAACACAGAAATGATTTCAGCTATAAATAGTTCACTCATAATATTTCATTTACAATAAAAAAATCATTTCAAAATATAGAAATATTCAATCCAAATGAAAAATCATTTTCAATACCGAAATACCCAAAATGGTAAAGAGGCATTTCATTTTCCTTAATGAAAATAACGGCTTATTAAAAAATCCAAATATCAAATAACAGTTACAGTGAAATAGAAGTTGTTGCCGCTAAAAATGTTAACAAAATTACTTTTCTCATTTAGTAAAATGATTTACCTAAAAAAGATTCCCTTTGAAAAAATTCAAAGACAATATATGTAAAAGCGTTGATTATACACCGTATAAAATAAGGTAGGTTATATTATGAAAATATGCCTGAATGAAAAAAGATTGAGATGATGATTTTTACCTTGACTTTGAATTGTCTCATTCAATATTTGTATTTCTAAATAATAAACTTAAGTTAATTTCTAATTTCATTATAAAATTTTTCTAGTTTATAATCCCTCTTATATAACTTCTTAACATGTTATAAAAATTAGTCAATTATTTCTGTTCATATTAAAATTTTTGTTGATGTTATTTACTGGAGTCAAAAATGAACCAGTTATGATGTAAATTGTGTCATATTTGGGGATCTAGAAGCAACTATTTTAACTTTGATTACATGAATATTTAATATAAAGTAATACTAAACATATTATTACATATATTTCATTGTTTTCCATAATAGTATTGTAATAATTTCTTGGAGTATTTGTCTCATTGACAAGGTCATAACAATTCCACGCTATGATGAGAACCTTGAATTGCTACGAAAATATTCTTAATTATAGTTTTGTGGTTTGATGACATACTATGATGGGACACATAGTATATAGACCTTCAGGTGTTAGTAATCATAAAAAGATGAGACTACTTCTCTTAATGTCTTCACTTGGCAATCTCCAAGATGGGAGATTATGAGAACAAAAACTCTAGTAGAAATTCTGTAAGTTTTGGTGTCATAGGATATTCCAATATATGATCATTTGTAAAGGTCCTTAGGCATTAGGATTATCATTAATAAGTGTCATGAGTCACGTACTCTGATTTACTGACAAAAAGTGTATTTCAAATAGTTTTCAGGCTGTAGGGTACATTGGGTGCATGATGAATGACATGTTATTAATGGATAAGTTAAGGAAGTATGTGTCCCCTTTATTTATGGAAGTTGATATGTCGGCCCTTTGGTTTACATAGAATGATCACATGAAATTCATTGGCCATTGTGTAATGATGAGTTTATTTTAGGTAGTCAAATAATGAAATATCAAGCATAAAGTTTGATGACACTATCATGAAACTTGATTGATGAGATATTGAGACGAAAGGGGCTACATTACATAGAGCACATTCATATGTGGATGTCGTTGTTGAAACAATAAGTTCATTCTCTTAGAAGCATTGACCCATTGTTAGAAAATACTATTGGACTTTAGGCAAGCCCATATAATGTCAATGAAAAGGAATTATAGAGGGTTACACACTAAGTGTTTCTGGTCGACTCATTTAAATTCTATTTAAATATAATTAATGGAATATATATCATTCACAAGAAAGTGGAATAAATTTAATCTTGTTAAAATAATTTCATAAATTAAATAATTATTTTTTCACGGGATTGTGAATAAAAATTTATTAATTTATTTTATTGAACATTGAATTAATATTTATTTAATAACTTGTAAATAAAATTAATATTTTAGAGAATAAGTAATTTATTTATTCTTTCGGGTCCTCAATAAATGGAAGTGGAATTCAAGTTGACCAAGGACGGTCTGGTAGTCAAATAATTATTTTCAACAAAGTAAATAATTATTTAAATATTTGGCACAAATCAAAATAATACAAATGCAGTTATAATTATGTTGCATGATATTTTATTTATTATTCTATTTTTCACAAGTTCTTGTGCCACAAATAATGATGTGGTTATTGTTATTATATAGCAAGGGTTTTCTCTAAGGATGTAAATGTATTTAATTTATACTATGAAATTAAATATTATAATTGAATCCCCATGTTGATAAATTGATAAGATTGACTATTATATTATACATGGGAAAACGATAATGCAGGAGAAATTCCATGTCATGAAATTTATCTCAACTAATCTTTTCTATGCCTCTGATGAATGAGAGATGTTATTCAATATTGAAGAATAGGATATGAAGATCGATCGATGCTAGACATTCTCCTCAATACGAAATAACCCATAAAGAGTGTGGAATAAATTAGAGACCATTTAATCACAAGTGGATCACCTTTAGAAGAATTTTTATTTGGATCCTTACAAGTGCAACAAGACAATATGAAAGGGTCACCCCGATTGATCAACATCATCAACGAAAAGAGTACCGAAGAACCAAGTATTTTATTCATTTATAAAATAAATTTAGATTAATTATAAACCAAAAGTTAAAGATCCTCTCTAATTGTTAAAGGCCTCTCCCTTCTTTATCTAAATCATTAATTCTATTCCATGGAGATTGGCATTCATTGTTGTATTGATCACGATATAATCATTGATCCTGGTAATAATTGAAGTTGGCCATTGGCCCAACTATACTTTCAATATGACCAAAACCTTGAAGTGGTATCAAAGGTAGGTTATAATAGTTTATAATTATTTAAATAATTTATTGATGATTTACAGTTTAATAATTTAGTTTGTCAATTCAAGGTTAATCATTCTTGTAAACTAGATTTCTAGAATGGTTCTCCCTCTCTGCGTTTCTCACATGTTTCATATAAATGAATGTTTTTTTGATTAAAATTAAAATTTAAGACAAATGAGGAGGTTCTATTGATTATGATTAGGTGACACAAAATTTAATGTTGTGTGTTCGAACATACACATCGTGTTCACTACCATACATGTTGTGTAATCTGGACTACACACCATGTAGTCATGTTTAGTTCATTGGGAGTAATTCAGTAATTACTAAAGCCATGATAATTTATTGCACATGGTGTACATAATTCTATAGCCTGTATTGACCAGGATAAATAGGCACACACTTACTAGATTACACATTGTTGGCACACGACACACAACATGTCGTCCCTTCAGGTCAGGGGCCAATCTGTGTATACCATACATGGCTAAGATGATCGGTAAACGTGTAACATGAAAAAAGCAAGGAATGTAGCCCACTGTACCCACTGTGTACTCCAAAATTTCTGATGTATGCTTCACATGCCGAGTCCCAAGGTGTGTACTTCCGGGAGACAATGAAGGTAGTACACACTGTTTAGTCGTAACTACAAACCTTTTACTGTACCAAATTATACAAAGTTAAAACATTTATGTTTGCATAATGTCCAGAACATCAAATCATTTATAAATTGTATGATAGGTTGTTATATTATGAATTGAAACATCATTTATTCTATATGTCATAAGAGTAAAACTGTATGTGAATATAATACATGTTGTGTATATTCGAATGATTATTCAACAGGATACCTCCACGGTGCATTTATGTACTAGGATGAGAATCTCAAAGATATTAAATAATTGATTGAATAATTAAAGATATTAATTAATCAATCAAAAGAACAATTTATCTTAATAAGAAATTTTAATGAATTTAATACTAGTTTTCTTAAATTTGTAACTCGTTACATGTATGTGGGTGATCATGATCTTGAACAATACCTTTGATTGTGATTGGTTCCATTTTAATTTATTTATTGTGTTTATTATTGGCCTACGACCCATCTCTCTTCATTAATATGTAGGGTCTATGTGCCCATGGATTCTTTTTTGTAAACCCCTTTTTTACCACTCACCTGAATGTGAGTTAAAAAGCATATTAATTGGATGGAGCTCCCAATCTTGTCGATGCAATCCAAGTCAGGAGCTGTGTTGAAACCAATACAAGGAGATATAAATGTGTACCGGTGGAAACCTATAAGCACAAAGAAGTTTCTACCATATGATATGGTTAGTTTAACAACAACTAGATAAACTAACCATTAGAAAAAAAAATCTCATGATCAAGTCGTTTACTTTATTTTATTTATATTAGTTTCATGATTTTTCATTATTGATGTATTGTAGTGATCAAAAAAATTAATAAACATACAAGATTGAAAGCTGGAACTAAAATAAACTAGGATTATGCTTAAATATTATCAATGCCTGGTTAATGAATTGATTATGTTCCACATAATATTAACAATCATGTCATAAATATAATAAGAAAATTTACTCTTATGAAATAACAATCTGTCAATAAAATATTAAGTCATAGTAACCCTTCTATTACATGATTAATGGAGCGACTCAAAAAAACTATGTGTTTTACCAACCCTTGTTGGGACACTTACTTTTATATAGGAATCCCATATGAATGGTTTTAGGTTGAGTTAACCATATTACATGAAAAAGAGTAGCCCATCTAGATATGGTGGAATGTTAGAGGCAATTGCTGAGGAAATCTAAGTCAAGATTACAGTATTGGGGAGTCCACTCAATGGATTAAAGAGATGCAGGCTCACATTGGGAATAATCCTGCAAACCTAAATACTTCAAAATATCTAGTGAAACGTTTTTTGGGGATATGAGAAGGGAAATATGAATCCTTTCCACTATAATTTCATGACAACTGGACAATCCATGTTCAATGGTGAGGGTCCTTGGGACTTGATAAAATATTGGGAGACCTAATAAACATAATTTATTATTTCTCCTAAAATATATTCCAGAATGTTCTAATGAACTCCTCTTTTAATTGTAGAATAAAATGACAATATTTTCAACCACATTAACCCTTTGATCTGTTCTAGATAAAGACAACACCCTCAATAGAAGTAACTTCCAATAATGATTTAGAATCTTTCTGGTTATTCTACACCATGAATGGAATTCATACATGCTAGAGTCAACATTATATGATCTTCCTACCCAGGAGCTGAGTGACAAAGATTTATTGGTCTATTAAAAACATATGAATGAAGCAATTGATGTTCAATGTTTGATGTTATCATCAATATCTAGTGACATGATGAAGTCTCACAAAAACATAGATGCCTATAGCATGCTCAAGAAGCTATGTGGTCATTACCAAGAGAGATAAAGACAAGAATTATTTGAGATATCCAAGGCACTCTTTTAGAGTAATATTAGAGGGGGTTCCCCAGATGGGCCTCACATAGTCAAAATCATTGGCTACATTTAGTTCTTTGAGTATCTAGATTGTAATCTTCCCAAATAACATGGTACAAATCTTTTTCTTTCACCACTCCCTCGTAGCCTCTCCATATTTTCTGTTAATTTCAAGATGAATGACATTTAGTAGTCTATATCTGATCTTCTTGTCCCCATTAGCCAATTGGACAAGGATATGAAAAGTGAAAAGCCTTATTTCATTATTGTGAATAAGAGTAAAGGGAAGGATAAGAGATTTAATACCAAAGTCTCTTCACGCCCTTCAAAGAAAAGGAAGATCAAAGGGGGGGAAAGGAAAAAGAAGATTTTTGTTTAGAATGTTTCAAGAAGGGACACTGGAGGAAGAACTAAACCTATCCTAAGAAACAAGAGAAAGGTTTAGGTGAATTTTTTATTGAATGAAATCTATTTGTTTCTACAATGTGGTTATTAAATAAAGGGTTTGGTTCTCATATATGTGTCAAAATATTAGAATTATGTAGATTTAGGAAGATTTACCGAGGGGTGGTAGATCTACAAGTAAACAATGGAACCAGACTTGCTGTTATAGCTATCAAAGACTACCACTTCATGTTGCCAACTGGGATGATCTTGGTGTCAAAGGGTTGTTATTATGTTCGTATGTTACTAAAAACATTATTTCTATATCAACTTTAGACATAGATGTATTTGTTTTCATGTATGGAAGTGAATGTTTCTTCTTTTACAAAGATAGATTTTTCTTTGTAGGGCACATTTATATAGATGTCTTTACATGCTTTATTACAAAAAACACATAATGAAAATTTATAACAAAGATAATTCTCAAGACTCATACTATACCCAACATTGTAATCAATAGCTTGGTCTTGTAAACGAGAAACACTTAACAAAGTTAAAATAAGATGGATATATAGATTCTTTTGAACTAAAACCACTTGGTGTATGTCATTCATGTTTACAAATAAAAATGACCAAATCCCCATTTAGTGGGAATGGTTAAAGAGCAAATGAGCTTTTTGAATTGGTTCATACTGATGTGTGTGGACCATTTCCAATTGTAGAAAGGGGATGGTACTCATACATCATAACTTTTACTGATAATTTTAGAAGATATGGATATATCTACTTAATGAGGTATATTTGAGATTCTTTTATAAGTTCTAGGAATACAATAATGATGTTGAGAATCAACTTTGTATGAAGATTAAGAATATCTACTCAGATAGAGGTGGAGAATATCGTAATGAAGACTTCATTGATTACTTACAGGAGTTTGCATTCATATCCTAACTCACTTCTATTTACAATACCTAGTGGAATGGTGTGATATAAAAGAGGAAACACGCCTTATCAAACATGGTGAGATCAACGATGAGTCAAGAATTTATTTCATTATACTTTTGGGGATATGCATTACAAACAACAATTCACATACTAAACCAAGTACCCAAAAAATAAATAAACGGTATTCCATATGAGTTATATAGTGGAAATAAATCCATGTTATCCAATTTACATGTGTGGGGAAGTGAATCATTTTTAAGGACTCTTTTTGTAAGAAACTTGCACCCCGAGGCAAAACGTGTACCATTATAGGATACCCGAAGGAAATAAGGGGATACTATCTATAAAACCCCTAAAACAGAAAGGTTATTGTTGCAAGACAATATATATTCTTTGATAGGGAGAAGATCTCCAAATGAGATAGTTGGAGTGAGAAAGACTTTGATGAAGTTGAGAGTCAAGGTTAACAAGAGTTGGTAGAGAAATAGATTCCACAAAGCTCCATGGAAGAAATAACTGTTCCAGAGACACAAGAACTACGTAGGATTACAAGAGAGTTTAGAGAACTCGAACAGTATGTTTTTCTAGTTACCGAGGATGGTGACTCATTATTAGTTGATAATAATGATCCTCTACCCTACAAGGAAGTAGTAAGTAGAACAGATGATGCCATGTAGCAAGAATCCATGAATTCCAAAATGGATTCCATGTACCAAACCAATGACTAGAATTTTGTAGATCCTCTACTTAAAGTAAAACTTATTGGGTTCAAATGGATATACAAGAACAAACTAGACATGGAAGGAAAATTCAGTACTTATAAGGAATGAATGGTTTAAAAATGGTTCAAGCAGAATCAATGCATTGACTATGATGAAATTTTTTTACAAGATACAATGCATAAATCCATTAGAATTCTATTTTCTAGTGTTTATTACCATGACTATGAGATTTAGAAAATGGATGTAAAAACATCCTTCCTTATGATAACCTTTTTGAAGATGTCTACACGACAGAACCTTAATGGATTATGACTCCAACAGATACCAATAAGGTATTCAAGTTACATAAATACATTTATGGAGTAAATCAAACATCCAGGTCAAGGAAATTTTTTTTTATGATTCCATAATGGAATTTGGTTTTATCAAGAATAAATGTGATCCTTGATTCTATAAACGTTTTATTAAGAGTGCAATCATTTTACTAATAGTATATGTTGATGACATATTACATATTGGAAATGAGATACCAGTCTTGCATTTTGTTAAGGCATGGTTGAATCAATTCTTCTTCATGATGGACTTGGGAGAGGCAACATATATTCCTCGGATCAAGATCCCTCATCATAGATTCTAGAGGTTGATGATCCTAAGTCCATGTACAAACATTTACATGATATAGAAGATATTTACTATGGAACAATACAAGATGGGATTACGTCCAGAATCACATGGCATTCATCTTTCAAGGAAAATGTGTCCTCAGAAACATGAGTAAAGAAAGAGAATTAAATGAACTCTATATACATCATCGATTGGGTCAGTCATGTATTTCATGCTATCAACTAGGCTGGATGTCACCTATGCATAGCTTATGGTAGAAACATATGATGCTAACCCAGATTACCACCATTGGATGGCTATCTAGACTATCCTAATGTATCTGAGGCATAATAAGTATTTTCTATTTGTTTATAGAAGGGATGATGAATTAGTCATCATTGGATATGAAGATGATAGTTTCCGGACAGATCAATATGACATAAATTCTCAAATGAGATACATATCCACATTTTATGGAGGTTCATTGAGAATTAAGAGCTAAAATATGTGTTTGATCAATGATTCAATAGTAGAATTCAAGTATATTGTAGATTTTAAGGTAGCTAAAGAATCAGTTTGGACGTAGAGCTTAATCCAGGAGCTGGATATGATACCTAGAAGTAAATATCACATCACAATTTATTATGATAATACTACAACAGTGGACCTAAAAAAATAACCATGGTCACATCAGTGGATAAAGTACATACATTGGAAGTATCATCTCATGATGGATGTTTCTTAGATAGGTAAAGTTTTAGTGAGTAGTATTACCATAGAAGACAACTTGGTGGTCACCATGACTAAAATCTTGACTCATCAAGAACATGATCATCATGTGAGGTCTAGAGAACTGAAATTCATAAGCATTTGGCTTTAGTCCAAGTTAGAGTTTGTAAGAGTTATTGTTCTAGAACCAACTGTTTGTACATTTATTACATTAATATTTACTATATTAAAATATTAAATATCATATTACATTTTGTACATTGTTCTTCAAAACTATAATATAATAATGTTATGGAGTATTTATCACTTTAAAAAGGACATAATAATTCTCTACAATGATGATATCCTTGAAGTGCTGTGACAATATTCATAAATATAGTTCTTCATTTGGATTTCATACTATGAAGGGACACATTGTATATAAACTGTTAAGCATGAGTACACATATGCAGATGAGGCTTCTTATCATGAAGTTCACACTTGGAAATCATTATGATGGTAGATTATGAGAACAAACCCATAAGTAGTAATTCCACATGTTTTGGTGTCATCAGATATTCCTATCTATGAGTATCTGTAATGGTCATTAGACATTAAGATTATCATTAATATGTGGCATGACTCATGCATTTTTATTTACTGATGAAACCATCACGATGACAGTTGGCGAGAGGTAGGGTGCATTGGGTGCATCACGAATGACATGTTATTAATTGATAATTCAAGGATGGATTAGTTCCTTCTATTTATGGATGTTGATATCCCTTTGATTCAAATATAACTATCACAGGAAATTCCATGGCCATGGTGTAATGATGATTTTATTTTATGTAGTCAAAGAACGACATATTTATCATAATGGTTGATTCTACTATCATGAAACCGGATTAATGGAATATTGATAAGAAAAAGATTATATTAAAAATTGAGCATTCATATGTGGATTTCATTGTTATGATGTTAAGTCCTTTCTCTTTGGTTCATTGACACATTTCTAGATAGTAATCACGGACTTTATGAAAGCTCGTCTTATTCCCACAAGAAAGAATCCTAGACTGTCAGACACTAAGTGTTTTTGGTGGTCTTAGTTACATTGTATTTTAATTTAATTAATAGAATAAATATCATTCTCAAGAAGGTGGATAAATTTTATTCATGTTAAAATGGTTTCATAAATTAAATAAATATTTATTCATGGGAATGTGAAGAAAAATATATTTATTTATTTTATTGAATATTTAATACATATTTATTTTCTTGTTTGTTAAAAAAATATTTATTTATGAGAATAAATTATTTATTTATTTATCCAGGTTTTTAATAAATGGAAGTGAATTTTGAGAGGACCAAGCACATTCCACTAGTAAAATAATTATATTCAAGATGGTAAATAATCATTTAACCAGTTGGCACAATAAAAATTAATAAAAACGTGGTTATAATTATGTGTCATAATATTTCATTTATGATTCTATTTTTTTCAAGTTGGCATGCCAAAAGTGATGACACGATTATTTTTATTATGTAGTATGGGTTTTCTCTAATGTTAATAATGTATTTAATTTTTGTTGCACAATTAAATAATATTACTGGATCCCCATGTTGACTAATATATAGGTACGTGTATTGTACCATACACAGGAAATTGGGGACGCAAAAGCAATTACATGGTAGAAATTTTCTCTTGACTCGTCTCCTCTCTCCCTCTTTAGAATGAGAAATTTCCTTCGTGTCTGAACAACATGAGATCAAGATAGATTGATGTAAGGAATTCACTTCGCCGCACAAGCACCCAGAAAGTGAGTTGCATCAATCGTGGACTATTGCAGCATGTTTGGAATACCACTAGAGGGAATATGATTTTATCATCGCAATCAAAATGAGACATACTGAAAGGGTCATCCAGAATGATCAACAACATCAATGAAGAAAGTATTGAGGAACCAAGTATTTTATTTCATTTGAAAATAAATTTAATTTAATTATAAACATGAGGTGTAATATCCTCTCTAAATTTTTCATCCCGCCTAATTATTTATCTAAATCATTGATTATATTCCATGGATACTGGTGTTCATTGTCATATTGATCTCATAATAATCATTGATCATGGTAAAATTTAATGTTGGGAACCTGCCCAACCAAGCTTCCGCTGTGCCCGGAACCTTCAAATTACCCATGTGGTAATAATTCAAAAATTTATAGATTATTATTAATGAAATAACAATAACCATTATATATTAATTATACTTTTATATACATTCATTAAATATTTATATAAAAAATGTAACAACATTACAATCATGTGGATGTTAAGTCGTACGTACGCATGAGTAACATTTTCCATTTTTCTTTGATCATTATGGAATGAAGGTAAATATTATTTTATCTTTCTATAATGATTATAAAATAATTAATATAATAAAAATAATTTTATTATACTTATATATTTATTTATAATCATTCTTGAATATTTAATGTGGAGAATGCATCTCATCATGTCGTGGACATGGACATCCCTACGTACACACGAGCGACGATATCATTTAATTAATGGTTAAATAGTACGTAGTTGGTTGATATATTTATTTAAAAAAATAATTATTGATTAATATTATGTTTTTACATCCTTTATATTCATTTTTATATCCATCTAAATATTTTGTAGATAAAAAATAGTTTACACCACAAAGTTGAGATGGTAAGCCGTACGTACGAACACATGGTGATATTTCTTTTCATAGGATGGGTAGAAAGATTAATATGGTTTTTACAAAACTATAAAAACATATTACAATATATTTTTTGATAATGTTATTTCATTATTATGGAAAAAACTTCGGAAAAGGATGTAGAAGGGGAAAAATAACTTTTAAAGAGTTTGTAGAACAATTACTTCTTATTTGAGTGTCTCCATTTGAATTACACAAAAGGACACCTTAGGTTGGATTAATACCCAAATTATGGCCTATAAGATGAATTTAAAGATGTTGGTTGGAGAAATGGGTAGGTTTCACCAATCCAAAAGTATTTATAGTTGTGAGTATTAGAAAATAGCTGGTACATTTTTATAGGAGAGGTGGCATCCATGGAAAGTATTAAAATGTTAAATTAATATGAATTATTTTTTTAATAAAAATGGTTACAACATGAATTATTTTTATTTTAAGAAGATTATAATTCTAAATCCTTTCATAAAATAAATTTTATAAATCTATTTATTTTATTTTAAGCCTTATCTTTTTGATTTACTCTTAATTATTCTCTTTTAATTTTAAATGTGGCAAAAAAAAATTATTGAAAGGCTATTAATTTAATTATATGGGTCCAATTTTTAATAATTGAAGACAAAATAAACTTTTAGACCATATAAAAATCAATTTCTAATTTTTAAATTTTTTTATCAATTTTTAAATAATTTAATAAATTATTATTTTTTTAAAATATCAATTGTGTCAATTTTTTCACTATTCAGCTTATTGAATTTAAATAAAATATACAAAGAGATATAACTTCAATACAAACCATATAATAGTATTTTAAAATGTCATATTAACATAAAAAAATAGTGGATAACATTAATTATGTTATATAATCTTTATTTTAATATTTATAGTATCAATTATTTTATTCCTTAATTAATAAAGGAATCAATTCATAATTATTTTGTTGTAATTTAATTTAATTAAATAACATATAAAAATAATAAACAAAATACCATGATGTAGGATTTTTTTAGATTTATAATTTGTATTTATAGTCTAATTTATTCTTTATATAAACCCATATGAAACTTGTCTTTGTAATAATATACATGTTTATAACATATTAACCTTTATAATACATTCAATGTTATAAGTTTCATAATCACACCCATGTGGCTTCCAAAAGATAAATTTGCATACCAAGGGTTTTTTAGGTCACCAATAACACATAAAATAATATTATTACAATTTTTAGGATAGTTTTATGTTATTATAACATATATTTTTACCCTTTTAAACCAAATTTACACTTTAACCGTAGTGAATAAAAATAATTACTAAAGTTCCAATTCATAATGTCCAAAAATAAAAGGGACCTATTTACATAATTTTTAACTTATTATTAAAAATATGGAATCCATTTTTCCAAATTAAAAAAACATTAGTTTCAGTAATTAATATTAAATTAATCCTAGTTGTCAAAATGGGAAAACAAGTTTTTTAAAAGTAAAACCCATCAAAAGATTGCCTCATGTTTGTGTGAAATTTTAATGTGATCTTTTCTCAATAACCAAAATTGGATCAAATGTTAAAAAATTATTCCAATTAAACATTTAAAATAATTAATAGTATAATATAACAAAATAAATAAATTTGATGAAAAGTTAGTTTTGAATTAAAATGTAGTATTTTTCACTATTCATTAAAAAAAAGGATTTTATCAGAAAAATACCAAAATTCAGCACAATTATATTTTTAAGTCACAATAAATTCTAAATAAAAAGTTTATTTTTACAAATATAACTTTTAAAAGTTTCAAAAACTATATTTAAAAGGGGTTCTCTATCATAATTGAATAAAATTTCTTTCTAGGAAATATTATAGTATTTTATAATTAAATTTGGATTTATTCTCATTTTAAGACTCTAAAATTTATTTGATGAATGTATAAACATATAAAAAACATGTGAAACCCTAATATAGTTATTTATTTTTATTCTTTCAAATAAAACAGTTAGTCGTTAACTCTCATTTAAAATAATAATGATAATATTGTATTATTTTTTAGTATAACTTAGTCTTATGTCCAATGTATGGTTTTGGAGAAACTTATTGTTGTGTGTTGAGTACACTATCATATAGAGTATCCATATCAAGATAAAATCACTATATAATTCATAAATATTTAAAAAATGTAAAAAGTATATTTATATAATTACTAGGGATGTTACATATAGTCCATGAGATGTGGTGATGGTAATCAGATAACATTTCTTTGTGGAGGTGGTAGTCCAAATATAAACATGAACGACATTGTCATTTTTTAGTGGACATAAATATAAGAAATATATGATATATTATCTTTTAATAATGATAAAACTTTCATGAATATCACATCAAAAAATTAAATATATCATTACAACAATTGATGTGATGTGATATTGTGAAAAAAATTTCATTGGATCGTGAAGCTATTGTCCACCGTACACAAGAACAACAGTTTCATTTTCTATTTCATGGAAGTGTAGATGGATAGATGGTTTCCCTTAAATGTAAAAATATATCATTATATGTATGATACATTTTTTTATTTTATCATTTTTTATGAATACATAAAAAAGGTAATGTATAAACAAAACCTAAACACTGGATTTAACGATATGCATCTTCTTCTCGAGAGAACCTCATTTTCAATACACACTAATCTATAAAAGGATTCTATTCTATGTAAAATTTAACCTAATGAATTTTTAAAAGAATTTCTAAAATGAGTTTTGTAAGTATTTTCCAACACAAATCGACTTGATGAGTGGATAGAAGTAGAGACGGGGTTCACTCTTATAAGTGTGGGAAGGGTAGTTATTGAATTTATTAAATTATTAAATATATATAAATTAATTATAATATTGAAATGTATTGAACTTTTTAAATTTGATAATAATATTAGGTTTAGTTATTATACTTATATCCAATATTATATGGTCGATCATAGTTTAATTTTTCAACATAATCCTTTTGTTTTAACCCCCATTAACCCTTTATACAATTTCTCTGGAAATATAGTTTTTTTACTCTATTTATTTTATGAATTATAATATTAAAGGAATGGTGACCCATAAATGGAAAATGAATTATATAATTAAGTATTTCAAAATAACATTTAATAATATATGATTTTTAGGAACTTTAAATTCCCAAATAAAATATTAATTATATTACAATATCAATAATTTAATTCATGACATAATTTAGATAAATGACTTTGAATGAAATACGATAAAAAAAGAATAAAAATGACATCTTATAAAATGTCTATAAAAAAATTTATATATGAAATTATTGTCATACACTATCTCTAAAATATTAAATTGTATTTAATATTTTTAGAATCATTTCATTTATTTTTCTATATTTTTAATAAATACACTATCTGCATTGCATAAGAATTAATAATAATTATTTTCATAAAAAATAGAAACTAATATTATTGGTAAAAAAATATTTTTGATTAAAATAACCATTTATAACTTGACATAAGAAATTTTTGACCCACTTAAAAAATATTGTAGATATTTGAAGTAAGAAAATGGTTTCTTTCTTTATCCATTAGTAAAATATTATAAATGTTAAAATCAAATATCAATGGAAGGAATTTTCCTAATTTTCGAGAAATTTATAGTAAATTATTAATTAAACTAATCTAATATGATAAAATAATGGGTTAGGAAATTTTTTTCATATTATAGTACTTTTTCTCCAATTTAATGATATAACTTTACCAAAGTGAATTTTTTTAAATTGGATACTATTCATAAAATCGAGAAATAAAGAGGAAATACTTATCAAATATGTAAATCCTGATTAAAAATGTGTAATAAATTCTTAGTATTGAATTTTAATAATTGTTTTAAACTGTTTTATGATGAAAATATAAAATGTAATGAAATTTAGTTTTTATTAAAATCATTTTTTAGTGTAATTTATTTTTCAAATTAAACCCTAAAATTGATTCTAATAATCAAAATTATATTTTTCAAAATATAAGATTAAAATTTATAATTTATAAAAATTATAACTATGTTGAACTCTATAAAATATAGGTTAAATATTATAATTTTTAATAAAAAGTAATATATTTCAACATTCACTGAAAAATCAACCTTTTTAGAAAAATTGAAAAAATTCATCCTAAGCTAAAATAGATAATATTATTTCAAAAAGTAAATATATTTCATTTGGGATAATTTAAAAGGTCCCTAGATATTATTTATAAATTCAATCATAGAAATCATTATAGTTTTTTAATGGAAAGAAATTTTTCTAAATATAATTTTAATAAAACAAAATAGAGTGCTTATTCAATAAAAATTAATCAATATATATTTATTGAGTAGTAAAATTATTTATATTTAATCATACTGTTAATCTTATGAGTACCCAATAATTCAATTTATTGGTTATATATATAACATTAAAATAATAATTTTTTGTTGTTCCTTGGAGTTTGGTGTTGTGTTTCATATGTTATATTGAAAATAATGTTACCTGCCTGTCTCAATGCATCACATTCTCTATACAATTTATAAATTTTTTCCTCACAATTTTATTTTTATATTGGTAATGATGTGATTGAATTTTGAATTTTTTTTGAAATCCTACATAATTTAATTTATTAAAAAATCCATCGTAGAAATCGAGAAGGGGTAATATGGATGTCATCTAGTATAACACATAAATAGTTCTCCAAATAATATGATAGAATTTGGAATTGAATATAATGTCATGAAGGAAATAGATGTTTCTAAATAATGAATGATATTGACATAAAACGTTGATCAAAATAAAGTGACTGATTTTGAGAAATTTAATGACCACAAAACCAAATGTATATAAGGTGTGAAAAGACCATCGATTCATAGGGAATTTATGTAATATAATATTTTTTTTTCAATATCCTCTTCCTAGTGTTGAGGAATTCCTAAAACAATCTAGAGATAAAACATAAAATAAATATATTTATATGAAAAGTTGAATTATATCCATTAATATATTTCTCCTAAAATATCACTTTTTCTCCAAATTATGTGTATTTTAGATGATTTTTTCCTTGAATCACTAAAATCATAGTAAAAGGGATCACATGGTTATGAAAAATGATATCAAGATATCCCTAAAATCATTCAAATGAAGCTTAAATGAAAAAAATCTTAGCACAAGTTCATTTATTCAAAAAATAAATACACATTCATTTTAATCTAAAAATTAAAAGTTGAACAGAAATAATTCAACAAATACATAATCTCACATATATAATAAGTTCAAAAATTAAAGAATATAGTTACATTTATCCAAAATATTCATTCTTATAAAATCACATATTAGACCTATGGGTTACATATACCCCATCCAAATGGGAAAATCATTGGAAATAACATCCATCTCTTCAAAATACTAAAAATTCAAAACATATTTGATCCTATAACATGATTCTTGAAATATTCTTCGTATTTATCCATAATAAATTTTAATAAATAAAAATTTTATACTAACTAGTACATCACATGGGATAGTGATAGGTGTTTCACCCTTATCTCCCTTCATTCATGAGTTCTTGGTTCACATACATATTGAAGGAAACATGTAGTTTCTAGTCATTTGGGGTATTATATTTCTAGAAAAATTCTATTATAAATCAAATAATGTTTGAAATAAAATGATTGACAGACCGAAAATACAATAAATTATCAAATAAAGTTTTAACCATGACGGTTTTCTATAAAAAATATTTTTACCAAAAAGCTAAAAATCCTAGTTGAATATTATAACCCTAACAAAAATAATCATATTACCACTATATGTTGTTAATAACATTAAATAATTTTCCATAAAATATAAAACCATTCACCTTTAAATGAATTTCACAATAAAAAATACTAAACTAAAGGGTTGTATTCTATAAAATTCTCTATAAATATCTGTAATAATCATAAAACAATCCTTATATAAAACCTCAAAATATGTATCTATGCATTTATGTTTATAAATAAAAATAGAATTATAATACCAATATACTATAGTTATTTCCTTTATCACTATGTAATATCATAGGATTCAATAGATTATACTTCTTATTTAATAATATTGGTTCAAAATTTATATAGGAACTAACCCATGTATTTCCTAAAGAGTGTCGAAATAAGATCACCTCAAGGTCATACTCACTGTATGTGAGAATGAATACTAAAATATACTTGACACACTATTTTTTTGGATATTACAAATACATGAATCTATATAAAAATTGCACACATGTATTATCCATAGAGGGATTATTTGCCTAGAAAACCACAGAATACCTATCAAAACCACTATAAATTGACATATCATCATAGTTTGTCTAAGTTTATATTCCACAATCTATGTTATTATAAATCTAGTTCACATGAATTTCACTAAAAATTATCTAATACATACTAAATATACCTAACACTAGTCACCTATAGGTCATGGATACAATATTATATTAGCATTATATTCACTAAATCACATACACAAGGACAAAATTTCTTAGTAGTAATTTTAAACTGGATACATACTGGAATGTCACATACATTAGAGGAAATAAAATATAGAAAATTATGTTATATGATAACATCTTTATTTCTTCAAGAATAAACTTTTATATAAATCATATTAAATTTCGTATAATGCTTGAGAAAGAAAACTATCAAAGGGTGTGTTTAAATACTGAGTGGGGGTTATGTAAAATAGATATATTATGATTAAAAAAGGAATAATAAATATGGAAACATAAATAGCTATAAAACATTCAATTAAATAAATAACTTCATAATTAAGAATGATAATGAAGGAATACATGATGATAAAATAATTATATATAAATAATCACATGATCGTGAATATTTTCTATGGGTATCATACTATATAAATAATCACATAGAAACTAATAAAATATTTTATCTTGAGGGAATTCATAATGTCAAACATCCTAATCATACCATCAATACCTCATTCAAATAAATTATAAACAGACGATAATGGATCAATGCAAATATAACATTCATAAATTAGTAATCCTTGGTGAAATAAGAAAAAGATGTTTCATGTGAACCACCAATGAATTGAGGGAATATAATGGACCATTCATGTAACTTACATGGTATAATTCATTAATCATATGAATAAATAATATATCATAATCAACATGCCTCAACAATAAACAGCTTTTTATGTTGGAAGGTCTAGATTATGGAATGTCAATACATTTTCCAGTCTAAATGATTATAAATAATATAGAAAAACAATATAATAGTATCATTATATCATATTGCCATTGGAACATAATTAAAACAAACAGATGTTGTTGGTGATGAATATAAGTATCATAAAAATATAATTAAAAATAGTATTGATTATAATAACCTTTTCAAATTAAAATTAAAATTTCAAAAAAATGTAATATAATATTAGAAAATAATTCTTTTTTTAATTAAGTAATGGATACATGTAAATTTTACATTAAATAATTGGAGATCATGACTATAAGAAATTTAATTCATGTTGTAATCATTATAAAAATGATTCAATTCAAATATTCATTAAACATTACCTTATTCAGATAATGAAAAGTAGATTATTTGTTAACCAATTTTTTTTAAAGAAAAACATGGGGAAACTGAAACTAAAAAATAATTAATTAATATTTATAAACATTTTAGAATATAATTATATAGAATAAAATGGTCTCTCACTGAATAGAAAACAGATTCCTATTTCATAAAAAACATTTTAGTCTCATGAGTATGTTAATGAGGAAAATAAATAGAAAATTTATAATTTTAAGAAATAACTATATGATAATGAAATAGATTGGGTTCAATATAAAAATATCATATTATTCCCCCAATGGACACTTAATCATAAGAAATATTAAATAATTATGAGAATGTGAAATAAAGTCATACTGATTTGTTTACTTTTGAATCATAACCCCCATGAAAGAAATAAATTCAAATTAATCCTAAAAACCCATTAATATAAATATAATTATGATTTATAATATAAAAGTAGTTGAATAAAAACATAATGAATTAAAAACATCATGAATATAACATATGTTTCAGGAGAACGAAATTGAGAAGGGAAATCCTTTACTGGATCATGTCATTGGATTGTGAAATTAGTTAGAGAATGAATTATATGTAAAAAATTAAAATACACATAAAATAAGTGGTAAAAATAAATTCTTATGAAAGTTAAAAAATATAATGGAATAATAGAGTCAAGTACAATGAAGAATAACTCAATGAATGAAAATGGAGTAATGAAACCTATAACTTGTGCTGTGATAGGTCACTAATGTTCATTATAATAATGAATAAAAAAACATGTTAATTATGTTAATTTATTTTGTGTATTTTTGTTTTTATAAATAGATTTATTTAATTGTATACCTTGTTATATTTAATTATATAATCAGTTAAGTTCACATTATATGTTTCGAATATATTCTATTCATGGGTCTAAAATGCCATCAGTAGGATTAATATGGTAAATGAAGCCATTATTCTGTAATATATTGAAGAAAAACCAATAAATATATAAATTTTTCTAATAAATTAAAATAAAAAATATGAAATATGGTTATGATCAATGAACTACATTACAATCATGAAGATGGTAAGCCATGCATAGGCATGGGTAATGTCCCCATTTTTCAACAATCATCATGGAATCATTATAAGTATTAATTTATCATTATGGAATTATCATTATAAGATAAATATCATATAATTTATTTATATAAAATTATATATATGATCCATGTGATATGGTTAGGAAAAAAAATCACAACACATTGTGTTGGTGGAAGCCCATGTCTACAAAAAATAGCATAATCAGTTTTCAATGGATGAAAAGGTAATAATGTTAATGATAAAAAAAATTTAAGAATGAAAAAATTTCATGAATATCATATATATAAATTTAATCATTCATTTTGACCGCCCATGGGATATTGTTATAAAAATTTAATTTCATCGGTTTGTGAGATAATAGTCCACCGTACACACGAACAATGAGTTTTTTTCATTTAATGGAAGAGGATATGGATATATGTTATTCCATTAACATTAATAATCAATTTTTATGGTTGATACTGGTTTTAATATTTCATCATGTTTGAAGAAACATTTGATGAATTAGAATAATAAATAAAGCTAAAATATTTTCTTAAAATATATATCTCTTTTCATACCACCCCTTTTCAATATACTTAATTCCCTATTATATTGAAATTATATCCCTAACAAATACATATAAAATTTGTATAAGTTGTTAGGATGGTATAGGGATGGGTATTTTCTAATGAAAATTCTTCTCAAAGTGTTTATAAAATAATAAGGGGGTCCCTCAAGATTTTCATAGAGTATTAAATTTATATAAATTAATTCACACCATTATGTTTCTCCTATTAGATCAAATTCAATTATAATATGTGGTTGATTCATAATAAACCCATACAATAAATTATTTACATGTTTTTTTGTTGTCTTTTTGACACTTATCCTTTCTTTAACCCCATTAACCCTTAAGACAATTACCACAAAAAATAGTTTTTTAATAATTTAGGGATAATAAATGATACTATTAATGGAATAGGGACTAATAATTTAATCCAAGTTGATATTTTCAACCATATAACATTAATTTGGAATAATATTAGGTTTTGAAGAATTTTAAATCATGTACTAAAATATTATATATTCTAAAGAATCCAAAATTCCATATTAGACACAATACACATATTTTTAATTTGAATTTTACATGACCAAAATTGAATTAGAATTTCAATAATTAATATTTTTTGAATATTAAATTAATATCCTTAAAAGTTGTGGGATCGTTTAAATCTCCCAAATAATATTACATTTACTATTTTTAGAACCATTTAGTTTATTGATATTTTAATTTTATAAATGTTCAATCAAAATTGCGTATGAATTTAATTTAATCATATCATCACTAGAAATTAAAAATAAATTATCATTATTAAAAAATTACCTTTTAAATATTTCTCTAAAACCAAGAATATTTTTTAATTTTCAATGTCATAACATGTTACAAATATTTAAAAATAAGAAACCAACATTATTAACATTATCATTTACTATAATATTATAATGGTTAAAATCAATGAAATAAGGATCCATGTTTCAATATTTATGAATAATGGAAATAAATTTATGAAATCCAATCATTTAATAGGATTAAGGAAACCGTTAAGGTAATTTTTTAAATTTTATCATATTGTTTTTCCTTTATTACTAGATTTTCTGTTACCATTGTGATAATTATTTACTATTAATGATATTCATAATTAAAAAAATATTCTGGACCTATTTAAAAATTTTAAACTATAGTACCCATGTACATAAAATATTTTTTTAATATTAATTTCTATAAGTGGTAGAAAATAATTCATGACTTAAAAAATACATAAAAATAGGTTTTCAGATAAATGAAATTTTAATTACAAAAAAATATTTTTACCAAATATAACTATAAAATAGATATTATTTAACATAATAAGAAACATAATAATATCAGAAAACTAATTTCACTTTTTAAAAATTCAAAAAAAGTGTACTTTATATATTATTGAGATAAAAATAAAATTTTCAACAAAAATTAGCGTTTTTCATTATTTTTGGGAAAATAATTCATTTACAAAATATCTTAAACATTCATTATAAGATAATTTTATATTCTTATTTAAAAAATCATATTATTTTTATTAAGAATTTTTTTATATCTAAAAATTAATTAAAATATTGTTGGGCAAAAATCCCTCATGGCATCATTGAAGCATTTTTAAGGTGATTGTGTTTGTTGACAAAGTGAACAACTGAGCAGTGATTGTTGACAATGCAAACCAATGACATTCAAACTTGTTGACAAAGGGGATTTCGAAGTAGAATGTCAAGTTCAAGAGCTGAGATCAACGATCCATGGTTGGTTCAAGAACGACGACAAAGAGATGGATGATCTGGAGGCGGTACAAAAAGAACAGATACAAGGTGGTGCCGTTCTCCAGTGTTTGCCAAATTCTTGGGCCTGAAATCATCCAAATGAAGAAAAGTGAATTTTGGCAAAGGGGACTTGTGCGCCCAAAATGTACTTGCGTGCCGCATAGTTAATGGATCTCATACTTGCGCGCCTTATGTTTTTGGGGATCAGAACACCAAAAAATGGCTAAGGGAAAAAGTTGTGCAATTTTGGAGTTAGTCTCGCAGGGGTACTTGCATGCCCAAAAGGGACTTGCGCGCCGTTGCCATGGAATCCTCAGAACTTTCGCACCTATGTTGTTTTCAAATGAAAATATCAAAATAATGACAAAGGAAGAGGATCACACAAGTTTGGAGTTTGGTCGCGCAAGTGGGACTTGCACGCCTATGGAGGACCTGCGCGTCGGGGCTTGCGCGGCAGCGGTAGAGGCACAGCAGAGGGACCTGTGCACCGAGACTTGCGCGCCTGAAGGGATACTTATGCGCCTGAGGGGGACTTGCGCGACCATCAAGCAAGTGGATAAAATTTCTATAAATATGGGACCACCCCTCCTCATTCTTTACGGAGTTCATCCCATTGAAGATTCAGAGCTCCCGTCGCGCAGGTGTAGGTGTCACGCAAGTGTAGTGTGGTCGCGCAAGTGGGACTTGCGCGCCAGTCTTGAAGAAGGGTGACAGTTGTTGGGTGTGTGCCTAAGGTGGAGTAGGAGGCAAAGGAAGTGGGTCGTGCAAGTTTTGAGGAGATTTGGCTTGTGTCGCGCAGGTGTCAAAAAAATACCTGCGCGCCTATGGTGACTTGCGCGCCATACTTGCGCGCCGAAGTTGACTTGCACGCCAAGTAAGGGTGAGTTCCCGGCCGGACTTCTGGGCCGCGTGGAAGCTGGAAGATTTCCCGATACCTTTGGTGCAAAGAGAAATTCATCTACGGGTGAAGATTGAACTTCAACAGAGCATCTACATATAAAAGAAGTTGCATTCATTCATGAAAATGAAGAGACCTACAAGTTTATAAACTGTGAGTGGATTCCTTCCAGGTGTAGTGAGCATAGGAAGAGAAAGAAGGTGATCCTCTCCATCGGCAGTGAGCCAGAGAGAGAGAGACATGGAGTGACCCTTGGGAAGCAGTGTGCTATCCCTAAACCTTGTAAAGGCAATGAGCCTGGGAAAGAGTGACTGTGCCCAAACATTGTATCCACGGCTAGTGAAGTTTTAGTGGAATTTGGTACGACCGGTAACTTGTCGGCATATGCTCCTTGGACGTAGCCCAGTGAGGGTGAACCAAGTAAAAATCGCTGTGTCCTATGTATGTTTTACTTTTTATTCATATTGTGCAACATGAAAGAGAGAGAAGAGTGTTGTGCTTAACAGCATAACAAGATCAGAACAGGCTTTAATTTTTAACTAGTCATACCCTGACTCACCCCCCCTCTCAGGGTATTCAGCCTTGTGGACCTAACAATTGGTATCAGAGGGAAAGGTTGAAATTTGTTATTCTCTCAATGGAGGTCACTAATCATAATGGGATTCCGATCTTCGACGGATTTAACTTTCAGATATGGAAGAATCGGATGCAGCACTATTTCTGATCTTTGGGAATGGATGTGTTTTCTGCGGCTATGCATGGTATCACAGCTGATATTACTAGTGGTGTGTTATCAGAAGCTGAGCATAGAGAGCTGGATGCTGATGCAAAGGCAATCAATGCCTTAGGGGAGCCCTTTTGAATCCCATCTATACAAAGGTGATGTCGTGAAAAACATCACATGCCATGTGGGAAAAGCTATTGAACATATATGAAGGGGATACAAAAGTCAGAGAGGCGAAGCTACAAGTTAGGTGGAACAAGTATAAAGATCTGAGAATGAACTCGAATGAATCTGTTGATGCATTTTTTGACAGGGTAAATGCTGTTGTGGAAGACATGCGGGGTCTTGGAGAAATCATTGAAGATATAAAAATTGTGAAGCGTATATTGAGAAAACTCCCACCTCGATTTAATCCGAAAGTCTCAGTCCTGGAAGACAAAGACCCAAAAGAGCTTACATTGGATAACCTGCACAGTACCCTTGTTGCATATGAAATGAGAAATGATGATAACGACGCTGTGGAAAAGGGGAAATCCAAAGAGGTGGCATTCAAGGCCATGAAGAAGCTCTCAATTGAAGATTATCAGGAGGAAGAAGAGACAGATGAGGTTATGTCATTCCTCTCCTCAAATATCCAAAGTGGAAAAGGAAAGTTCAAAGGGAAGCTTCCACTTGGTTGTTTTAGATGTGGAAAGGTTGGACATCTCGCAGCAAGATGCCCCCAAAAGTTTAAAGAAGAAAATGATGAAGATGAAGTTGAAATTCCCAAGAAGAAATCTTTAGCCTTTGTGAAAGGGAAGAAGTCGTTCAAGAGAAATTTCTTCAAAAAGAAGAATCTTCTGTCACAAGAAATAGAAAGTTCAGATGAGTCTGAGGTTGAAGAGGTTGAAGAGATTGAGAAGTGCAAAGATCTAGGAGAAAATGCTATGGTAGCAGTCGTTGATAGTTCTCAGGAAAAAGAAGAAGCTAATGCTGAAGAAGAAGAAGAAGAAGTTGAAGGAAGAGTTGACATGGAAGCTGAGTTAGAGGCTGCTCTCGAAGAAATAGACGTTTGGAGAGCTAAAAAAAGAAAGCCAACAAAGTTGTTCGTGATGCCAAACTCTATATGCAGCAGCAGGAGGAAGAAAAGTCTAAGTTGTTAGAAGAAATTGAAAAACTCAAGCTATCAGCACCAGAGAACTCAGAATCTTTCAATGAGTATAAGCTCATGATTGAAGAGCAGAGACGAGAGATCGATGGCTTGAATGAAAAAGTAAAAGTTCACGTCAAGCGTATCAAAGAGCTTGAAGAAGAAGTTGTTTTCCTATGGAGGAAAGTTAAAGATCAAGAAAAACCCTTGATTCCAAATATAGCCTTGGGAAAGCAAGTCATTTCGAAGACAGAAAAGCTGAAAGAAGAGCCCAGTAGTTCAGCAGAAAAGAAGCAACAATTGAGCTCAAATGTTAAGGCTGATTCAGGGCTTAATCAGAAGTAGAAATCTGTGGCAGTTGAAGTCAGACCACAAGTACTTGTCCCAAAATTGAATGTTGACTTGGGTGCAAATCAAAATCAGAACGTTCAGAGATTTCAAGGGGAAAATCGTAGACCTGAAGTTACACAAAGTAATGAACCTTACATTAGGTGTTATTGTTATGGGAAAGTGGGACATTCATAGTATGTGTGTTCCATTTCCAAGAGATACAGAAGGGAACAAGAACAAAGGTGGCAGCCAAACAGAGAACGATTTCCCAGAGCTTCCTTCGAAAGACACTGTTTTTGGTGTGGAGGATTTTGGAACATGGCCAGGTACTGTACCTCAAATATTCAGAGAAATGCGCAGAAACAGAATCAAAGTGTCCGCAAGCAGCAGGTCAATAAACCGGTAGATGGGATAAAAACGCAGAATAGATTTTCCGCTCTGCAAGATGAAGCTGGTCCATCACACCCTGAGATAGAACAAAAATCTGAAGTCATGCCAAGTGTGAAAGAGAAAGTATGGACAAGGAAAAAGAAAATTGAGAAGGCTATGGTAGAAGAGATTGACCTTAAAGCATCAGATCGCTCTGGTGCATGGATCCTTGATAGTGGTTGCACATCCCATATGACAGGCAATAAGGATCTTGTAACAGGCATAAAATATGACAAAGAAAGAGTTTTCATGTTCGGAAATGATAAAGGCTTGAAGATTTTTGGCTTAGGGAAGGCCAATTTGGGGGGGCAAAGATATGAGACGTGCTGATGTCTTGGTGGTAGAGGGCCTCAGTCATAATTTTCTCAGTGTTAGTCAATTATGTGACTCTGGGCACTCAATCCGTTTTACCAAGAAGATGTGTTTGGTAAAATGAAAAGGTGGAGATCTGGTTCTACAAGGAAAGAGAACAAAGGGAAATCTTTACCTTGTAAGTGGTGAAGAAGATACGTGCCTTTTATCCAGAGAGGAAAAAGTCAGTTGTGGCATAAGTGACTCGGTCATCTATGCCAACCATCCATGGAAGATCTGGTGAAGTGTAATGCTGCTAGAGATATTCCCAAACTATCACGCGATCGCACTCACACGTGTGATGCTTTCCAGTAAGGGAAAATTATCAGGAAGACATACAAGCCCAAGGAACAAAGATCAACCAAAGTTCTCGAATTGGTGCATGCTGATGTATGTGGACCTATCTCACCACGAGCTATAAATGGGCAGAGGTATTATGTTCTTTTCATTGATGATTATAGCAGAATGTCTTGGGTATTTGTCATTACCCATAAGACAGAGGTGTTCGGTTGTATAAAGCAGTACAGGAGGGAGTCAGAAAGGATGCTTGGGAAGAAAATTCTGAAGTTTCGTACTGATAACGGAACAGAATTCACAAACAGTCAAGTAGAAGATTATCTCGAGAAACATGGGATAAGGCATCAAGTTTTGTCGGTAAGAACTCCCCAACAAAATGGAGTAGTTGAAAGGAGAAATCGGATCATCAACAACATGGAAAGAACAATTATTATTGAGAAAGACCTGCCAGAGAAATTTTGGAAGGAGGCAATTCTTACGTCGGTCTATATTTCAAACAGGTCACTGTTGTGTCCGAAGGAAGGGAAGACTCCGTATGAAATGTGGTACGGAAAGAAGCCAATGCTGAAATACTTTCGAATCTTTGGAAGTAAGTGCTTCATTCTCAACAAAGAAAATCACAGGATGTTTGAGTCAAGAGGAGATGAGGGGATATTTCTTGGCTACTCAGGGAAATGTAAAGCTTACAAATGTTTCAACAAAAGGATGGGAAAAATTGTTGAGCGCAATGATGTCAATATTTTTGAAAATGAACAGAATGCTCAACGGCCCAGTGAACATGTTCTGGATGAAAGTGATGATGATGCAATCAACACAGGGGGAGTAGAAGTGGCAGAGGCTGACTCAAAAGAAGACACTAATGGTGAACAAGAGAGTGGCAGGTCTGTATCTTCAAGAAAGCCAAAGAGTCGAGCTGAAATTGATAGACAGAATATCATTGGTGATCAGACATCTTCAGTTCAGACTCGAAAATTAAATCAATACAGCAAACATCATTCATATCTTAGGTGGAGCCAAAATGTTTTTCCGATGCAGCTGTAGATGAAAACTGGGTTCAGGTGATGAATGAAGAGCATGATCAGATTGAGAAGAATCAGACATGGGAGATTGTTTCGAGGCCAACAAACAAGAATGTCATCGGGACTAAATGGGTATTTCGCAACAAGGTGAATGAATATGGCATTGTTATTCGAAACAAAGCATGGCTGGTGTGCAAAGGATACTCCTAGATAGAGGGCATTTATGTCGATGAGACATTTGCACCAATTGCAAGGCTGGAAACAATCGGATTATTTTTAGCCATAGCTATGCAAAGAAAGTTCAAAGTATTCCAGATGGACGTCAAATATGCATTTTTAAATGGATTTCTAGAATAAGAAGTGTACATTGAATAGCCAGATGGTTTTCTCATTCATGAAGATGAAAACAAATTTTGTTGGCTGAAGAAGGCGTTGTACAGGTTGAAACAAGAACCAAGAGCATGGTACTCAAGGCTTGATCAGTATTTGAAAAAGCTTGGTTTTCAGCATGGGGGAGTTGATTATAATCTCTATTTCAACAATAGTAGTGATCAAAGGATGATGGTGTTGGTATATGTCGATGACATAATTTTCGGTGGATCAGATGAAGCTCAGTGCAGACAATTCTCTGAATTCATGAAAAATGAGTTTAAAATGTCCATGATTAGTGAGCTAACGTTTTTCCTTGGTCTCCAGGTTACCCAAGGAAAGAATGGGACATTCATTTCTCAGTCCAAATATTCCAAGGAAGTTTTAAGAAGGTTTGGAATATAGAATTCCAAGGAGATGAAGACTCCGGTTTCTACCCAGATGAAACTGTCAAAGATGAGGATGACAAGGCAGTTGATATCACAGAATACAGGAAAATTATTGGAAGTCTATTGTACCTGAATGCAACAATGCCTGATATTGTCTTCGCCACATGCCAAGCAGTGAGATATCAGAGTAATCCCAAAGAAAGTCACATGCTTGCAGTAAAAAGAAGACGTCGGTATATCAAGGGCACAGTGGATTTCGGCTTGACTTATAAAGATAAATCTCGAACAGAGTTACTGGGATATACGGATGCAGACTAGGCCAGATCAGCGGATGACAGAAAATCCATGTTAGGTGGTGCTTTCTATCTTGGTGGAATCTGCATCTCTTGGCTGAGCAAGAAGCAGGATTGCATTTCATTGAGCACCGCGGAAGCTGAGTACATTGCGGCCACTCAAGCTTGCACACAATTATTGTGGATGAAGCAGCAGCTTGAAGATATGGGAGTGGAAGTAAAGTCTCCGATCAGAATCTAGTGTGATAACTCAAGTGCTATCAATCTGAGAAAAAATCCCGTCCATCACTCAAGGACGAAGCACATTGAGATCAGATATCATTTTATCAAGGAGAAAGTTGAGCCAGGGATTGTGAAGTTGGAGTATGTGCCTACAGAGCTACAAGTTGTAGATGTTTTGACAAAGGCCTTACCCAAGGAAGCGTTTGAGAGGCATCGACTGGCTCTGGGAGTCCAGTCGACTTCCCGCACTTGAAAGGGTGTGGGTGTGCCCCCCCCCTTCCCGAGGTATGATGTGTTTTCCCCTAATATGCTGATATGAGTTCTCTACTCTGTTACAGATTGCAAAGGAGTAAATCTTTGGGTTCGTTGACAAAGGGGGAGAAAATAGTGATTGTTCAAGGGGGAGACATTGCGGCGATTTGATAAATCATGTGTGATACGAGGAGAAGCTGCCAAGTGGAGTAGCCAGATAGGGGGAGCATTTAAAATCTGACGATGCTAGAAGTGATCGATCAAAGAACAAATATCATGACAGTTGAGGATTGTGATAAAGGCAGAAGAGTGGTGTTGGAGAATGGTACAAATATTTCTAACATAGTTGTTCAACAATTGGTATCAGTGATGTGTCAACAATCGGTATAACTTTGACACTTGGTATCAGTTTGGAGACAATTGGTATCAGTATGGTGCTAACCGTGGTTGTCAGAGATGAAGTGATTCATTGATGAACTTTTCATTTACTCTTGTTTCTCATGCCGATCATTGCTCATGTGGGCTTAGAGTATGTGTTGAGTGATTCCTTGATCGCTATCAGAATTGCAGTAAGGCAAATGGAAGCTGAGGAATCAACGATGTATGTTTTAATAGAAGAGTTTTCAACAAACCCAAAGGGGGAGATTGTTGGGCAAAAATCCCTCAGGGCATCATTGAAGCATTTTTAAAGTGATTGTGTTTGTTGACAAAGTGAACAACTGAGCAGTGATTGTTGACAATGCAAACCAATGACATCCAAACTTGTTGAAAAAGGGGATTTTGAAGTAGAATGTCGAGTTCAAGAGCTGAGATCAACGATCCATGGTTGGTTCAAGAACAACGACAAAGAGATGGATGATCTAGAGGCGTTACAAAAAGAACAGATACAAGGTGGCGCCGTTCTCCAGTGTTTGCCAAATTCATGGGTCTGAAATCAGCCAAATGAAGAAAAGTGAATTTTGGAAAAGGGGACTTGCGCGCCCAAAATGTACTTGCGCGCCGCATAGTAAATGGATATAATACTTGCGCGCCTTATGTTTTTGGGGATCAGAACACCAAAAATGGCTAAGGGAAAAAGTTGTGCAAGTTTGGAGTTGGTTGCGCAGGGGTACTTTCGCGCCCAAAAGGGACTTGCACGCCGTTTCCATGGAGTCCTCAGAACTTGAGTGTCTATGTTGTTTTCAAATGAGAATATCAAAATAATGACAAATGAAGAGGATCGCACAAGTTTGGAGTTTGGTCGCGCAAGTGGGACTTGCGCGCCTATGGAGGACCTGCGCGCCGGGGCTTGCGCGGCAGCGGCAGAGACTTGGCAGAGGTGCGGCAGAGGGACCTGCGCGGCGAGACTTGCGCGCTTGAAGGGAGACTTACGCGCCTGAGGGGGACTTGTGCAAACATCGTGCAAGTGGATCAAATTTCTACAAATATGGGACCACCCCTCCTCATTCTTTACGGAGTTCATCCCATTGAAGATTCAGAGCTCCCGTCACGCAGGGGTAGGTGTCGCGCAAGTGTAGTGTGGTCGCGCAAGTGGGACTTGCGCGCCAGTCTTGAAGAAGGGTGACAGTTGTTGGGTGTGTGCCTAAGGTGGAGTAGGAGGCAAAGGAAGTGGGTCGCGCATGTTTTGAAGAGATTTTGCTTGTGTCGCGCATGTGTCAAAAAAATACCTGCGCGCCTATGGTGACCTGCGCGCCATACTTGCGCGCCGAAGTTGACTTGCGCGCCAAGTAAGGGTGAGTTCCCGGCCGGACTTCTGGGCCGCGTGGAAGCTGGAAGATTGCCCGATACCTTCGGTGCAAAGAGAAATTCATCTACGGGTGAAGATTGAACTTCAACAGAGAATCTAAATATAAAAGAAGATGCATTCATTCATGATAATGAAGAGACCTACAGGTCTATAAACTGTGAGTGGATTCCATCCAGTTGCAGAGAGCATAGGAAGAGAAAGAAGGTGATCCTCTCCATCGGCAGTGAGCCAGAGAGAGAGAGATAGGGAGTGACCCTTGGGATGCAGTGTGCTATCCATAAACCTTGTAAAGGCAGTGAGCCTGGGACAGAGTGATTGTGCCCAAACATTGTATCCACGACTAGTGAAGTTTTAGTGGAATTTGGTACGACCAGCAACTTGTCGGAGTATGCTCCTTGGACGTAGCCCAATGAGGGTGAACCAAGTAAAAATCGTTGTGTCCTGTGTATGTTTTACTTTTTGTTCATATTGTGCAACTGGAAAGAGAGAGAAGAGTGTTGTGCTTAACAGCATTAAAAGATCAGAACAAGATTTAATTTTTAACTCGTCATACTCTGATTCACCCCCCCCTCTCAGGGTATTCAGCCTTGTGGACCTAACAAATATTCACTAAAAAAATTAAATAACATTTTTTAAGAAACATTATTATTGAAGAATAACATGTCTTTACAAAACATTAGAGTCCTTATTTACTAATAATTAATCATTACATTTGTATTGAGAAGGAAATTTTTATAATTTTAATAATATATATTCGTATTAATAACTACAAATCTATTGGCTATGTTATAACTGTAATATTTAAATAATAATATTTTGTTGTTCATTTAGGATTGGGATTTCTTATCGTATATACTATCAATAGTAGTGTTATTTTATAATCCTTGGATGTTATAGTTTTTTATAGAATATTTTAGGATAGGATTTCATTAGTTTAATTATTGATCATCACCTAAAATTAGATCATATCCTTCCTATTAGAGAGACAGGGATGGAGGAATGGCACGAGAACATATATGTTCAGGAGAACATGAAGCTCAATGGAGTGACTTCTCTTATTGTTTTAGATAGGGATATGTTATTTAATTCCCTATTTTTTTATTGTTGTAAGACTCCATGATTATCTTGTTCGAATTAATCATGACATATCTCCCTCAAATGTATTTGATGACCGAGGAAGTTTTTCTAGTTTATGAGGTTATTCTTAAGGATTATGTGATTGATTTTAATCGTTCTTTGTGAAGATTTTTTTTAATTAAAATCACCTATAATAATCGTTATTACTCATTGATTAAAATTTAACCCTTTGAATAATTTTAAAGGAAACCATGTATATAGACTATATGTGTGAGGGAATTAGGGGAATAATATTTTTTTGGACATAGTGTTTTTTAAGATATGACTAAGAACATTCAATTGATTTTAAAAATAGTTAATGGTACATCTGATTCTTGAGAAATCCTATGCGGATCGCCGTAATCACATGTTGGATTTTTTGGTCGGTGATCTTGTTTCTTCAAGGACTCACCTATCTTGTGTCATTAGGTTTTCTCTAATAATGGAATATCGGTATTGAGGTTTTTTATACCTTTAAATATCATAAAATTAAAAATAATGTGTTTTATTGAATTTAATTTCTATCTCCCTTATGGAAAATTCACATTGTGTTTTCTATTTTACCGTATAAGAGGTTTCAACAAGACCCTCCCCTTGGGATTAAATAAAATGATATTAATCTTGATCCCAACACCTCAGTGGATGAATAAAAATTTCAGATCATGGGTCTTCATGATAAGCTATTCTACGAATGGAAAATCTATGTTTTCTATGTATTATTTAGGTGAGGGAAAGATAGCCATGAGACATGGTAGGGGAAAAATTAATTATATAATAATGGTCTTTTATTTTTGAAATTCCAAAATAATTATAACATTATTGTGAAATAATTTAGCATTTAGTATATAATCGGGATTCACTCTGAGTTAGGGGTATGATTCATTTTGAGAATTATGATATTTAAATTCATTTTTAGAAGTTTCTTTTATTCAATATTAATTAATGGAATATTTTTTCATTCAATTTGAAATAGGTTCTAGAACGTTTAATTTTAAAATCTATGTTGATATTAGGAATATCATGTGGGGAATTATATGGGCCAAAACAACCATGGATGGTTATGGTTTCTTGAATTTGATAATGGTTGTATTCTTATAGACTGAGACCATATTGTCCACCACCATTCCATAGTGGATGGAGTTTTATAAAAAAATGGCCATGGTTCTACATTGTCTTATAAGTTTTCATTAAATTGAGATACCATGGATTGGGGTGGTATAGGATACCACACCGTGGTTCAAAGCATCAGGCAATGGAAGCAATTGTCTTTGAATTTGAATTTCTTTATTCATATTCTGATCATCCCTGAGATATTTCCCCACATTAAAAAAAGGAAAATGCCACCATTAATGTAGAATTTTTATTATGGGATAACCTATTTTTCTCTTATATTAAGTCTTTTTTCCACCATCACTTTTTAGGGATCTCAATCCAATAGACTCTAAAAAATGTTTTGGGCATTCATCATTCTTCAAGAAGAGGTTTTTTAGTTACTCTATTGTTGATGGAATTGTAAATATTTAACTTGTATCATGGGGATCTCAATATAATAGTTTCTAATAACCAGTTTCAAAGATGATAGGGTTACCTTTATAGGTTTGGTATGTGTCTCTATAAAATGGTTATATCTTAAGACATACATGATGTTCTTATAAATATCATCAAGATTAGATTTTGAATTCCAAAAATTTGAAATTAATGTTGGGTTTTCTATGAAATTTCATCCTATGTTTCATGGAAAAAGAAATTTATTTTAATAATTTTTTTGAACATTATTTGTTTGATAAATGTAAAAAATAATGTTTTCTACTCTAAAATTAATTATCATTTATTGGAGCAGTGATTAATTTCAGTTGAAAAAGTTATTTTAAATTATCTTAATGGTTTATCAAATGTTTTGAGTGCATATGGACATTAATAGAACATTGGTAACAATGGTTGTGTTAAGATAGGATATATGTATAATATATAATATGTGGAACAATTATAGGTTTTGGATTTGTTATCGACAGTCTATTGCAGGTCTCAATAAAATATGATTTATATTAATTCTCTCTTAGTGTTCCTTACCTGTCCTAATTATATATTCAAACAATCATATCCCATTTCTAATTTATCTTGTTTTTATTTTAATACCATGTTTCGATTTTCACCTATTTATTTATTTTGATTAGGGATTTTATCCATCTATAAGATCTATGTTATCATTTATAATTTTGATCACAATCATGTGTCTTTGGATATTGGTTTTTGAAAGGAAATGAAGTGCATGTTTTCTTTAAAAAAAATTCAATTGTAATAGAATTATGATTGTTTTTTAATCTAAATATAATATTTTCATGAGTAATGATATTTTATAGATTGTATGTGGGATCCTATTTGTTTTTTCCCTTGCATTAATAATACTTATTTTTTATTGTTTATTTTTTATGGAACGATAAAGGTAAAAGAAAGTGAACAATATACCTCTTTGTATTCTCTTGATCGATGTCATATTCATAGTGACTTGGGTTAGTCGTGATAGAAGGTTTCATAGATACTCTTATAAGCTCTTTTTTTTTATTTTTGGGTTTTTCTTTTTAGGATAGATTTTGTACATCTCATGGTTTTCAACTTTTTCATATGAATTTTAGTTTGAAATTTTTTCTTCTATTTAGTTTAAATGAGACATGTTTGTTTTTTTTAAAGATGAACTATTTTATAATGTTTTTATGTCGACACCAAGGTTCATATAACCATCTTGTAGAGATCGGTAAAATAATTCATTGTATATTTCATGCCATATTTTGGAATATTTTTAGAAAACTCAGAGTGTTCAGAAGCCATCTATTCCCATGAAAATAAATAAAATGTCATTGTAGATCATAGAATTTTTTTTGTTATTTCCAAAATATATCAATAAAAATCCATTAAATGTATTTAATTTTTCATCTCATGAAAAAAATTTCATGCAAATTACCTTCACCAGTAGTTTTCAACCTGGGTTGGACACACTCAAAACAGGAGTTATTGCGAAACATATTCCACTACTTCTACTTGATAACTAAACAATTAATATATATTTATATTATTTTTTTATATTATTTTGAATCCCTTTTATTTGTGTGTTTTAAAAACATTTTGGAAGATGTTACATTCCAAATATTTATATATATTATGAAAATTGTTTCTTATTCCTCATATTTCCACACATGTATGTCAATTGATTATTTTTAGAATTCTTATTTTGAAACTATTTTTTGGATCCTTGTGGACTTTTCCTAGTCGCACTTTATATTCATGGTTAGAAAAATATATATATCATGTTTGGTCTGATATAAGTAAAGTAGTTGTACCACATGGTGGTGGTGAGTTTTCAAGTTAATAATGTGTGGTAGTCTAAAGGTGACTACATATTATATAGAGATGGGTTTTTTTGAACTTGATAGTGGGGTTTTCAATGAAGTTTCTATATTGATGTGTTTTTCTACATTAGTGGCCTTACCATTATGTATTTTTTTGGAATAATGATGTTTTATTTATTCTTGTTTTATTATTTTTGTATTTATTTGTTATGAAATAGTTTCCAAAATCAAATATTTATTCCTTGGTTATCATCACCAATATGTGGGGATCTGTAGCACACATCAAGCAGTGTAAGGGCCAGATCATGAGATAGAAATTTGGTTGGCCAACATGGTTCTTGAAAACGTGTCACATCATAACATGATATATGCTATAAATTTGTATTTTTATATGAAACTTTTTAGGTTTAGGATATTAATGTTTGTAACCAATTCTACGAGAATAGGACTTTTAATTTCTATTAAAAACTGATTTATATAATTTCATGGTATATTATATTATGCAACTAGGTGTTTACTTTGTAAAATAGGCAAGATCAACATGCCCAACATATGGTGTGATCTTAGGCTTGGGGTACTTGAATCCTTACTATGATGTATAACTAGGTTTTCTCCACAACACCATACAAAAGATAATGTTGGCCCCAAAACAACCATCGTTTAATTACAACAACATAGGTATTTTGAGATTCAGACTCATTAGAGTAGAATTATAAATGATAACTAGATTCCCACCACACCATGGTGTCATTAGTTATGGAATTTCTAATGGATTATTTTGATTCCTGGTCTATCGGATGGCGTAACACCATTAATACAAATTTTATGATCAACAAGTATTTGGTTTCTGAAATTTTTTCATTATTTTCTTTTCTCATTCTTCTATCATTTTTTACCATTCCAGGGTTTTATTCAGATGTATTTAAAATTGTAGGTTTTGGGTTACCTCAATTTCATTGATATTTTTTCCTAGATGTCATCATTTATTCCTCTTTTCATCGATTAGAGTCTTTATGGTAAATTTCTTAAATTGTTTTGTGGGTTATATTTCTCTCTACCAATATAGATTACATTTGATTATATGTTTATGAATTGGGTTTTTTGGCCTGGGGTTATTTATTATCTCCCTACGGCTATCTATCAAATGGATTATTGATATCATCCATTCGTTGTAGGTATGAAGTGTTTCAAAAGAGGTGGAAACATGATCTTTCATTATTATCTATATTATTATTGTTTGATAATTAAAAATGGGTTTTAAAATGTAATGAAAAATATTATTATAGAATACTCTTGAAAATTTGTCTTCATTTTTTAAAAGAGTGGCATATAAATATTATTGATTAGTTAACATCCTATTAAAATGGAAAATTCAAATAGTTTTTTCTATATAAATAGTTTTTATTTACTTTATGAATGTTCATAATGATAAAATTACAATTGAATGATTATAATATTTTAATTACATTAATGATCAATGATGAGGTAGCGATCCATCAACATGGATGAACTCTTATACTGATAAATTATTCTTCTAGGGAAATGTGTGCGCATGGTTACATAAGGTGTGTCATGGAGAATATGAGGGATGTAAACACTTAACCCATAGATTATATATACTATTATAATATGCACATTAGGTGGCCTATTATTAATTCTACTAGTATAAGGATCCCCAATAACATGGATTAAATGTGATTAAGGGTTACTTTTCAATGTTAATTATATTTTACATGAATAATTGTATTATTTGTTGAAATGGTTTAGAAATTATTTTATTGGAAATTTGTATAAAATGCAATAAATTGATTATTTTTTTGGGTTTTTATTTAAATTATAATTTTCCGCTCAGTCTTTAGTAATGATTACTTTTGAAAAAAATAGCTTGTTTTATAATTTCTTCATTTAGAACACTTTCTTAGTCCTATCAAGAATAATTATTTGACAACATTTATAGACCAATTGGTATATAATGATCTTCTCTTCTTGATAAGGAAAAAATAATTGTGTTGTGGGGTAGTATTGGGTCTGTTCTTTATGAGGGTGAAAAATTATTGACTTGAAAAAAAGTCACATGGAGCATGGGTTTTTTTTGTACATGTGATCTGATCTTTCATTGTGGGGTTTTTATTTTTATTTTTGAAAATTTAGAATTTTTAACATTACTGGAATTTTACCCTTTTCCAACGGTTCACAACCATTCGCAAAGGCCTAAAAACCATTGGTATATGGTATACAAACGGTTCCCTCAACTGTGGCCAAGTAAGCCTGACGATAGGTCTATACCAATGGTTTTGTGAAAACCGTTGGTATATGTGCCAAAATAGAAGGTATACCAATGGTTTGCTACAAACCATTGGAATATGTGTGTTAAATATAACATATATCAATGGTTTGTAAAATCGTTGGTATATGTGTGTTACACATATACCAACGGTTTACAACCATTGTTATAGAGGGGATATGGCAAGCCGTAATGTTATACCAATGGTTCTATTATAACCATTGGTATAAATCTATACCAGAGGTTATAACAAAACCATTGGTATAGTTATATTATAGAATATATACCAACGGTTTTGAAAAACGTTGGTATACATTTTCTCAACCCCAAAGCAGCATGCCCCTCTGCCCCCTCTCCAGACCTACAACAAGACAACTCCACCGCAATACACCTCCCCCACTCCAGACCTACAACAACACCAATACAAAATACCCATCTAAAGTATTCAAAGTTTAGAATTCATTCTAGAATTCAAAAATTTAGAAATTTAGAAATTCAAATGCAATAAATTTTTCCAGATGAGTTAGTGGGGAACATTGGCCAATCTCGACATATGATATGGGTTACCAGAATAGCCTACATGTTTTTTATAGACTTTTCAATTAGAATAAGGTGGTATGTGGGTAATTGTAATTTTCACACCTGGATGTGATGTGAGATGAATCTCCATCTTGGGTAGTGGGTATGAATTTTATATTGTGTCTTTGGTATTGGGTACCCAAAGGGACTTTGATTTGGTCTTATAAGACACTATTTGAGGATGGGATTGAGGTGATCCATGAAGCTATGGTGTCACCATATGTATTCCTCACCATTGTGGTATTTTTATGAAACTTTGAAACTTATTTTTCAAGAATCTATGTGTAGTCAGGATGACCAATTTGTTATATGGTATGCTTGAGTGTTCATAGGTTTCATATGAAATCACTATTTGATATTTATTTGTTGTATCTTATTGTATAGAATGAACGACCCATGATTGATAATTAGAACATGAGTGCCGGTGCATGTTCATGATGGGATGTCGAGACTCATTCCTAATATAATTAATGTTTTTCAATATATACTATGACCCATTGTGTTTCAATCTATTCCTTGTGAATATTTTCTTCTAATAATGTATGACCAATAAAACATATTTTATTTTTTATCCCTCAATTTCAAGAATCTATGTGTAGCCTTAAGAAGATTTTCCCTATGCCAGTTGTTGTTTTCACTTAAAATGTTGTCCATTTCAAACAAAAGTGAGATACTTTGAGTGATTTTAGTCACACCGTGCCCCAGATTGAGGCTGGGTTGACTCGTACCTATCAAAAATGATCCATGGATTGTTTTTCTAAAGTATCAACACAATCCGAATGCATTTGGTCATTTTTCCTTCTCCCATTTATTGTTTTCACTTAAAATCTGATCCATTTCAAACAAAAGTGAGACTCTTTGATGGGTACCCGTCACACCATGCCTCGGATTGAGTAAGGGTTGACACATACATGTCAAAAATTACCCATGGATCATGTTCCTAAGTTATCAACACAATCAAAATGCATTTGATCAGTTTTCCATATGCTAGTTGTTGATTTCACTTAAAATGTTTTCCATTTCAAATAAAAGAGAAACACTTTTTGTGATACCAGTCACACTGTGACTCAGATTGAGGCGGGGTTGAATCGTACACATCAAAAATGAACCATGGTCGATTATGCTAAATTATCAACAAAATTCAAATACATTTGGTTGGTTTTCCATATATCGGTTTTTTTGACATAAAATGTTGTCCATTTTAAACAAAAGTGAGACATTTTGAGTGGTACTAGCCACACCATGCCTCAGATTGAGACGGCATTGACTCTTACATATCACAAAGGGAAAATGGATCGTTTTCCTAAAGTATCAACATAATCTGAATGTGTTTGGTCAGTTTTCCTTATGGAATTTTTGGTTTTCACTTGAAATGTTGTCCATTTAAAACAAAAGTGAGACACTTTGAGTGATACCGGTCACACCATTCATTAGATTGAGGTGGGGTTGACTCATACTCCTCACAAATGATACTTAGATCATTTTGATAATGTATCAACATAATCTGAATGCGTTTGGTCAGTTTTATGTATGCCATTTATTGTTTTCACTTAAAATTTCGTCCATTTTAAATAAATGTGAGACACTTTGAGTTATAATAGCAAAACCAGGCCTCAAATTGAGGTGGGGTTGACTCAAAAAAGTCACAAATTACCCATGGATTTTTTCCCTAAGGTTTCAACACAATCCATATGTGTTTGATCAGTTTTTCGGAATTCCAGTTGTTGATTTCACTTTAAATGATGTCCACTTCAAATAGAAGAGAGACACATTGGGTGATACCGGTCACACCTTGCTTCGGATTGCGGTGGGTTTGACTCTTATACATCACAAATGAATCATTTATCATTTTTCTAAATTATTAACACAATTTGAATACGTTTGTTTGGTTTTCCATATGTCAGTTGTTTTGGCATAAAATGTTGTCCATTTTAAACAAAAGAGAGACACTAAGAGTGATACCAACCACGCCATGCCTCGGATTGATGTGAATTTGACTCTAACACGTCAAAAATGACCCATGTATCATTTTCCTAATGTATCAAGACAATATAAATATCATTTGGTCGGTTTTCCGTATGCAATTTCATGTTATCACATAAAATTATGTCTATTTCAAATAAAAATGATACATTTTGAGTGGTACCGGCCACACCATGCCTCGGATTGAGGTAGGGTTAACTCGTACACGTCACGAATAATAATTAGGGTGTTTTCATGTGATTTAAATTCATTCCAATATCGTTTGGTATGCATTTGATTGTTAAACGCGTGTTTTGGCCATTTATGACATGAAATGTGCATTTTCAGCCACCGTGGTCACACGACACCTCTGATTGACGTGTCTTCTGGACAACCATTTTAAAATTCAACCACCATTTGTTTTCATCCAATTTCATGGCATTATGAGGTCGTTCGGTTGGTTTTGAACACCCCACGCATGCTTTTCAAGTGCGCCAAACACCTAAAACACATATATTCTAACGTGCCATACAAACCACATGTCTGAATGATGTGATGTCTCCTCATACACCTCAAGAATAAAAATTATGGTGTTTTTGTGTGATTTCAAGTCATTATGATATCGTTATATTTGCATTTGATAATTAAATGCATGTTTTGGCCATTTACGACACGGAAAGTGCGTTTTCGGCCACGGCAGTCACACGACACCTTAGATTGATGGGCCGTCTTGAAGACCATTTCACAGTTCTCTAATCCTTTGTCTTCGTCCGATTTCATGGCATTCTGAAGTCGTTCGGCTGGTTTTGACCACCCCATGCACGCTTTTCAAGCACACTAAAGACCTAAAAAACACATATTCAGTTGTGCCGTGAAAACTGTGTATCCGAATAATGTGACATCTCATCGTACACCTCGCGAATAAAAATTAGGGTGTTTTTGTGTGATTTCAAGTCATTCCAATGTTGTTCGGTATGCATTCGACTATTAAACGCATGTTTTCACCATTTACGACACACATAGTGTGTTTTCGGCCACCGCGGTCACATGACACTTCTGATTGATGTGTCGTTTGGCCGACCATTTCAAAATTCACCCACCCTTTGTTTTCGCCTGATTTCAATGAATTATGAGGTCGTTCGGCTAGATTTTACCACACCACGCATGCTTTTCAAGGGCACCAAACACCTAAAAACATGTATTTAGTGGTGTCATGCAAACCGCACATTCGAATGACATGCCCTTAGTTCGTACAACTTGCGAATAATAATTAGGGTGTTTTCATGTGATTTAAAGACATTCTGATGTCTTTCGGTATGCCTTTGATAGTTAAATATGTGTTTTGGCCATTTGCGACATGCGGAGTGCATTTTCGGCCACCAAGGTCACACGACACCTCCGATTGATGTGCCTTATGGCCAACCATTACACTATTCTCACACCCTTTTTTCGTCTGATTTCATGGCATTCCGAGGTCGTTCGACCTATTTTGACCACCCCACGCATGCTTTTCAAGTGTGCCAAACCCCTAAAGAACGAATATTCAGTCATGCCACTGAAATCCATGCGTCTAAATGATGTGTCTTCTCCTCTTATACCTCATGAAAAATAATTAGGATGTTTTCATGTGATTTATTGTCATTATGATGTCGTTCGGTATGCATTTGACCATTAAACGCGTGTTTTGGCCATTTACGACACATGGAGTGTGTTTTCGGCCACTGCGGTTATAAGGCCCCAGCCTTAAACCTTACTTAATCTTGAGTTATTACAAGATTACACATTGAGGATCTTTTCGGGTTTAGAGTTTTAGAGAATTAGATCATAAAACTTTCATTACATTCCACATATAAACAAAGTGGTTACATAAAGATAGTATTATTCATTCCCATCAATGGAAACACATTTAAAATAAAACATGGATTATTTCTTGACACATCCTTGACTCTATCATCTTATCATATACCTTTCCCTTGACCTGTGAAAAACATTTCAAAAACTTGGGATGAGCATAAAAACTCAGTATGGGTTATAAAAAAAACATGGAAAGGAAACATGAGTTCATATATACATAAGAATGAAATCATACTTTACTCATAAAACATAGGCACTTTAACATACCTCATAAAATCATGAATAAATCATAGAAATCATAAGACATAAAGGTAACTTGAGGCATTCATAACATTCTTACGTAGGGAGTAACCCTCTTGGTTACGTTTGGAATACCCATCACAGTATATTCCCTAAATCTCTTCGGAGAAACCTTAACGTTTCACTCCTTCGCATTACCCAATGCATTGGAGAGCTATATCGGGCTCACCCGCCCTTAGTTTATCACGGAACCACCCGTCTTCATAATAATGCCCAAGAACCATAACATAATCGTATCACATAAAACATGCATAAAGGAAACATAAAATTTCCACATTTCAATAACAAGATATCAATACAACACAAAAACATTGTGAAAACCATTTTCCATACCAAAATAAAAGAAACGTAAAACATGGTATTTATTTTTCTTTTAAAAAGAAGGTATGGCTTGTAGAGGAAGCCGAAACTCAAATAACGGTCACGACGACGGAGAAGTCGTTGTCTCCGCATACGTACGACAAAAACATTCCCTTTTGTCGTTTAGTAAACGCTTCGTATAAAAAATATTCATTTTGAATAAATGTAAAAGTTAAAGAGGTTTTTACACCGTATAAAAGAAAGTGGTTTATAAAATAAAATATGCCTCAATGAAAGGAGATTGAGACGAAGTCCCATACCTCGTATCCGACTTGACCCGACCGTTCTTTAATCTCCTGAATAATAAACTTGAGTTAATCTCTACTTGCTTATGAATCTTTTTCAAGTTCATTATTCCTTTTATACCATGTTATGAACATCATGTAATCAGTTAAGTTAATAATGTTCATTTTGTCGGTATTTGGTTCTTAAGTCAAAAATAGACTTCTTACACTTACATGTTGTTAATTTGGTCAAAGGTTCATTATATCCAAAATGGTATTCATGATTTAGATATCATATATGTCATATATATTCAGTACATACATGCATTTATAATATTACATAATCATTTAAAGGTAAGAAATGAAATGCACCGTTCATGGAGACGGTAAGCCGTACGTACGCATGAACGCTACTTTCATTTCTATTTCATATTTTATATAATGGAATCATAATGATATAAAGGTATATTATAATTCCAGTATAATATCATATATAATATCATAGTTCCATCCTTTATATGTCCCACATATGGTATTTAACGAATCAAATCACTTTGAGGGGGCGGTAGTCCGCACTTCCTAAAATGAAGATATCGTGTTTACCCATAATGGAAACCATAAAGGTATGCCCAAAATGAAAAAAAAACAGAAGCTTAAGGAAAACATAAACATATTATATATCATATATAAAAATAGTGACATCATAATGGCCACCTTTGAAGGTGTTAAATGAGTGTTGAACAATCATCGTTTCGGGAGGCAGAATTTCTCCATCCACGGAAATCGTATGTTCTTTAACCATTTGATGTAGTTGTGTGAGAGTGTATCTCAAATAAATATTATAACAACATCCTAGTATATTTATGATACTGGTTTTGTTACAAAATAAGTAAATAAAAAGAGTTTAGGGGGTTGGAGAAGCAAAATAAAATAAATGAACATGAGAGAATGAATTACCTTTAAAAGTGTAACTCCTTTTGATTTGAGCCTAAAGGATTCCTTTGAAAGGATTCTGCCCAAAGGGAATCCTCTAGGATGAGGAGAGGGATGTGGAGAGAGTAAATGGTCAGGGGTTGGCCGAGCCAAAGGCTTGTGGAGTGTGTGAAATGAGGTAGAGGTGGGGGCCTTTTATAAGAGGAGAGGAGGGGCACTTTTGGAAAGTAAAGAAATATTACTTTATTTGAAAATGTGTTTCGGTTTTAAAAGGTCCCACATTGATATAATTCGTGGATAAGGTGATAAGGGTTCTAAATCCACTCATACAATTGGTTTTGGCCATGTGTAGTTCATAGATTTTACATTGTCTTTCCATTTTATTTAAATCGTCAAATAATGATGTCATCACTGCATCATTATTATGTCATAAATAATTTAATTTATTTAATGTATAAAAATATAAAAAAATACTATGATGTAGGAAATATTTTTAGCTTTCCAATTACTATTTATAATCAAAAATCTGATCATTATAACCCCATGTAAAAATTGTTTTCGTAAAACATCTCTTGTTTGTGTCATTTTTACTTTAACATTTAATAAAAAGTTATTTATGTCATTTCCAAACCAAAGTGTCTCCATGGGGTCCCCAAGTTGACCCATGGCTTGTCGTGGTAGGCCATGACACAACCAATAAGGTTGGGACATGTTTCTAGGTCATTTCCTATTATTAAAGCATTATTTATACCTTAAACTACCCTAATTACCACTAATCGCGATTAAGAACTTAATAAGTTACTATTCACCAAAAAATTATTATAATCTCATTGAACCACATTTTACTTCTTAATGACAACCATGTATGTCGTATTTTTGAAATTCAAAACACAATGATGACAAAATTTCATTTAAACAGAAAATCAGTCTTTATAAGTACCACTTAGTGGTTTCACTATTCATCAAAAATTGAAGTTTTTCAGAAAATTACCAAAAATTCACCCTAAGATATATTTGATATTAAGAATTCAAAAATGAAGTCTATTTTACAAAATTCAATACATATAAGTCAAATTAATTAATTTAATAATTAATTCCCGCTGCCAGAGCAAATAGCGTGTTTTTACAAAACAATAAGTATCAAAAGATTGACACCAGTTTAAGTCTAATTTCAAAGTGAAATTGATTCCAATGACAACCATTAGATAAAATGGTAAAAATATATTCATATTATACGTTAATACCAATTCAAAAGATAATCTAATCATATAAATAAATTATATTAAGAGCAGTTTTGATGTAAAATGCAGTATTTTTCACTATTCATTAAAAAATGAACATTGTCAGAAAAATACCAAAAATTCACACAAGGTAAATTTTGATGTCCCAATCATAAATAATAAGTTTAGTTTGACAAACATAGTTTATAAAATTGTCAAAATATAGATTCAAAAATGGTTTTCCATCAAAAGGCACTAAACAATCTTTTAAGAATATTAGTGTATTCCATGCATAAGATTGTATTTATTTTCATTTTAAGCCTCTATAACACTATCTTAATCATTAATAGACATAGATAAAAATATCTATTATTCATTACTTACTTGGGATGTTACATCCTTCCCCCCTTTAGAAAATTGCATCCCCGCAATTTATTTACTTATCGAATAAATGGGGGTACTTATCCCTCATTGCATTTTCAGATTCCCATGTTGCCTCTTCAATCATGTGGTTTTTCCACAAAACCTTTACCTGATTAATCACCTTATTCCATAACACTTGCTCCCTGTGGTCAAGAATCTGGACCGGTTGTTCCTCATAAGATAGGTTCTCTTCCAGCTGAACTACCTCTGGACTCAAAACATGAGATGGATCTGGCATATACTTTCTCAACATTGAAACATGAAAAACATTGTGTACCTGAGATAAAATCGGAGGTAAAGCCACCTGGTATAAAACTGATCCAACTCTCTCCAGAATTTTGTATGGTCCAATGAACCTTGGACTCAACTTTCCTTTCTTACCAAATCTCATCACACTTTTCCAAGGAGAAACCTTGAGAAAAACATGATCACCTACCTCGAAAGATAGATCCTTCCTCCGGTTATCCGCATAACTCTTCTGCCTGCTCTGAGCTGTTCTCATGTGTTTCTGAATCAGGTGAACTTTTTCTGCCATCTCTTCTACCAATTCTGGTCCCATCAACTTCCTTTCACCCACTTCATCCCAGAAAGCCGGAGTTCGACACCGCTTCCCATATAATGCCTGAAATGGTGCCATCTGTATACTGGAATGAAAACTGTTATTATATGAAAACTCAACCAAAGAAAGATGTTGGTCCCAACTTCCCTGATAATCCATAGAACAAGCTCGTAGCATATCCTCCAATGTCTGAATTGTTCGTTCTGACTTCCCATCTGATTGAGGATGAAAAGATGTACTAAAATTTAATTCAGTACCCAACGACTTCTGAAGGCCTTTCCAAAAGTTAGAAGTAAACCTAGGATCACGATCTGATACAATGGAGAGAGGAACTTCATGTAACCTGACTATCTCTTTAAGATACAAACGGGAAAGTTGATCAAGAGAGAAAGTATCTCGTATAACAAGGAAATGAGCAGATTTGGTCAAGCAATCAACAATAACCCAGATTGCATTATTACCTCGAGATGTCTTTGGTAACCCAACAACAAAGTCCATGGATATATTCTCCCATTTCCACTCTGGCACTGGTAAAGGCTGAAGCATCCCTTTCGGTAACTACTGCTCTGCTTTAACCTGCTGACAAGTCAAACACTTCACAGTAAAATCAGCAATATCTCTTTTCATTCCATCCCACTAGTAATACTCCCGCAGATCTCTATACATCTTAGTACTGCCCGGATGAACTGAAAACGGAGAACTATGAGCTTCACATAACAACTCTCTCTTCAACTGTGAATCACAAGGCACACACAATCTCTTCCCAAATCTCAAAATATCAATGTTGAATTCAGGCAACTTACCTTTCTGAACCAGATCTACCTTTTTCTGCAACTCACTGTCTTGCTTCTGTGCTTGCTTGATTCTATCTGACAGAGAAGATCTCACTGATACCTGAAACAAAATAGAAGGACTTCCTGCACCAACAAATTCTATGCCAAAGTTCATAAAATCCTTAACCAAAGGATCACATTCCAAACGCAACATTGTTAATGAAGAATTACTTTTTCGACTCAAAGCATCAGCCACTTTATTTGCTTTTCCCGGATGGTAATGAATTGTACAATCATAATCCTTGATTAATTCTAGCCATCTCCTCTGTCTCATGTTTAACTCTTTCTGAGTGAATATATACTTTAAACTTTTGTGATCGATATATATTTCACACTTTACTCCATACAAATGATGCCTCCAAATTTTTAAAGAAAAAACAACAGCAGCTAGTTCCAAATCATGTGTAGGGTAATTTACCTCATGAGTTTTCAACTGTAGTGAAGCATAAGAAATTACCTGATCATTCTGCATTAGGACGCAACCAAGTCCTTTCAATGAAGCATCACTGTATATAACAAACTCACCATTCATGGAAGGTAGTGCCAAAACTGGAGCATTCACCAATCTTCTCTTCAATTCCTGAGAACAATCATCACATTATTTTGTCTAGATAAACTTAACACCCTTCCGAGTTAGCTTAGTCATTGGACTAGATAACCGTGAAAACTTTCTAACAAACCTTCGGTAATAGCCCGCCAAACCAAGGAAGCTACGAATCTCGGTTACATTTGTGGGTCTTGGCCATTCTTCCACAACTTTTTTTTGCAGGATCAACAATTATTCCATCTTTAGAAACAATGTGACCAAGGAAAGAAATTTGTTGCAACCAAAACTCACACTTTCTAAATTTCCCATACAATTTCTTTTCTTTTAAGGTTTGCAAGATAACCCTTAAATGTTTTTCATTCTCCTCTTTACTTTTAGAAAACACCAAAATATCATCAATGAAAACCACCACAAACTTATCTAAGAACTCATGGAAAATTCTATTCATTAAGTCCATGAATACAGCAGGTGCATTGGTTAGCCCAAAAGGCATTACTACAAATTCATAATGGCCATATCTCGTACGGAAAGCGGTCTACGGAATATCTGCCTCCATTAACTTCAGCTGATGGTACCCTGATCTCAAGTCAATATTTGAAAAAAACTGAGCTCCCTGGAGCTGATCAAACAAATCATCGATATGAGGCAAAGGATATTTGTTCTTAACAGTGATATTATTCAAGGCTCTATAATCAATGCAAAGTCTCATAGAACCATCTTTCTTTTTAACAAATAAAACAGGAGCACCCCATGGTGATGTGCTAGGTCTAATGAAACCTTTCTCTAATAAATCTTTCAATTGCTCCTTCAACTCTAAAAGTTCAATTTGTGCCATTCGATAAGGGGGTTTTGAAATTGTCTTAGAATCAGGAACTAAGTCAACAGTGAACTCAACTTCCCGATCTGGTATTATTCCAGGCAACTCATCAGGAAAAACGTCAGGATACTCATTTACCACTGGCACATCATTAATCTGAACAGTTCCTTTATTTTCAACGACGTGTGCAAGGTAACATTCATTTCCATCTTTTACAAGTTTCTCAGCCTCTTGATATGTTATCAAAAGTAAGGGTTCATTCCTGTAAACAAACTGAAAGTCTTTATGAAAAGAAACTTCTTTAGCTCTATAGTCAATCTTAGCATGGTAAATAGAGAGCCAATCCATACCCAGGATAACATCAAACTCTACTAGAGGTAGAACAATAAGGTTTGCAAGTAGGTTCTTTCCACAGATAAGGATAAGAAGATTCTTATAAATTCTTTTTCCCTCAACATTCCCCCCAGGTGTTTTTACCAAAAGTTCAGGAGTCATTTCTTGAGATGGTATTCCCATTTTACTAGAAAAGGTTTCAGAGATGAAAGAATGTGTAGACCCCGAATCAAACAACACACTAGCATAATCTGAAAAAACAAACAAAGTACCTGATACAACTTCATTTGATGGCCCGACATCTGCTGAAGTAGTTGTAAAGGATTTCACCACCCCTTTCTGCTTGTAGTCTAACTGCTTCCCATCACTCAAGCTCCTTGTCGGACACTCGTTTGCATAGTGACCCATCTCATTGCACTTATAACATTTCACTAACTGTAAATCAAATTTGTTCTTACCTTCACCTTGATCCTTTTCAGTGCAATCACGAGCCTTATGTCCCATCTTACCACATCGGTAGCACTTCCCAGAATTCAGAAGACATTCCCCAGCATGCATTTTTCCACATTTATCACAAACAGGAAATTTAGTTCTCTTACCATCAGACTTTTTTGAAGAATTCTTACCTTTCTCTTACCACCTCAGTCTCTTCTTCTGCTGGTTGTTATAGAAAACTTGGTCATCGGCAAACTCCATTTCCACCTTCTCAGCACATCGAACAAGCTTTCCATAACTTTTAAACTCACGATAAGATAATGCCCTTCGATACTTTGGCTTTAATCCTGAGTAAAAACGATTGATTTTACTATCAAGGTCCCGGATAAAATTTGGAGCATACCTTGCCAATCGAGTGAACCTTTATTCATAGGCAGCCATTGAGTCTTCCTCTTGCCTCAATTACAAGAATTGCTTTTCCATCCTAAGTCGAACAGCCTTAGGAAAATACTCCTCAAGAAACATACCTTTGAATTCATCCCAGTCAAGAGCATCAATCTCATCGGCATCCCTGATATTTTTAACCATAGACCACCACTGATCTGCTTCACCCTCCAAATGGTAAATAGCAAGACTAACCTTTTGATTGTCTGAACACCCCATGACATCAAAAATCTTCTCCAGTGATTTAATCCACCCTTCAGCTAGCACAGGGTCAGATGACCCTCTGAATGATGGTGGATGTTGCCTCATGAAATGTTCCACCACTGACATGTTCCTCTGCGGTTGTTCTGGATGATCTCGTGCATGGATACCACCGCCATTTATCGCTTGAGTCAACTGCGCCATTACTGCAACAAACTGTTCAGTTCCAATTCCGACCATTTCTGGATGCTGATTCGGAAGGTTATTTCCTTCTGTATGCCTTCCTAGCACTGCTTCCCTGTTTCCTCTACGGAAAACCATTCTGAACAAACATGTCTTAGATGAAGCAACATGGTAATCTTTAAATGCTATATCATTTCGAAAAAAATATTTTTGGATAATCATTAAATATAATTCTAACTCCTAAAGTTATCTAAACCGACCTATGATACCAACTATAAGGCCCCATCCTTAAACCTTACTTAATCTTGAGTTATTACAAGATTACACATTGAGGATCTTTTCGGGTTTAGATTTTTAGAGAATTAGATCATAAAACTTGCATTAAATTCCACATATAAACAAAGTGGTTACATAAAGATAGTATTATTCATTCCCATCAATGGAAACACATTTAAAATAAAACATGGATTATTTCTTGACACATCCTTGACTCTATCATCTTATCATGTACCTTTCCCTTGACCTGTGAAAAACATTTCAAAAACATGGGATGAGCATAAAAACTCAGTATGGGTTATAAAAAAAACATGGAAATGAAACATGAGTTCATATATGCATAAGAATGAAATCATACTTTACCCATAAAACATAGGCACTTTAACATACCTCATAAAATCATGAATAAATCATAGAAATCATAAGACATAAAGGTAACTTGAGGCATTCATAACATTCTTACGTAGGGAGTAACCCTCTTGGTTATGTTTGGAATACCCATCACAGTATATTCCCTAAATCTCTTCGGAGAAACCTTAACGTTTCAATCCTTCGCGTTACCCAATGCATTGGAGAGCTATATCGGGCTCACCCGCCCTTAGTTTATCACGGAACCACCCGTCTTCATAATAATTCCCAAGAACCATAACATAATCGTATCACATAAAACATGCATAAAGGAAACATAAAATTTCCACATTTCAATAACAAGATATCAATACAACACAAAAACATTGTGAAAACCATTTTCCATACCAAAATAAAAGAAAGGTAAAACATGGTATTTATTTTTCTTTTAAAAAGAAGGTATGGCTTGTAGAGGAAGTCGAATCTCAAATAACGGCCATGACGGCGGAGAAGTCGTTGTCACCGCATACGTACGACAAAAACATTCCCTTTTGTCGTTTAGTAAATGCTTCGTATAAAAAATATTCCTTTTGAATAAATGTAAAAGTCAAAGAGGTTTATACACCGTATAAAAGAAAGTGGTTTATAAAATAAAATATGCCTCAATGAAAGGAGATTGAGATGAAGTCCCATACCTCGTATCCGACTTGACCCGACCGTTCTTTAATCTCCTGAAAAATAAACTTGAGTTAATCTCTACTTGATTATGAATCTTTTTCAAGTTCATTATTCCTTTTATACCATGTTATGAACATCATGTAATCAGTTAAGTTAATAATGTTCATTTTGTCGGTATTTGGTTCTTAAGTCAAAAATAGACTTCTTACACATACATGTTGTTAATTTGGTCAAAGGTTCATTATATCCAGAATTGTATTCATGATGTAGATATCATATATGTCATATATATCCAGTACATACATGCATTTATAATATTACATAATCATTTAGAGGTAAGAAATGAAATGCACCGTTCATGGAGACGGTAAGCCGTACATACGCATGAACGCTACTTTCATTTCTATTTCGTATTTTATAGAATGGAATCATAATGATATAAATGTATATTATAATTCCAGTATAATATCATATATAATATCATAGTTCCATCCTTTATATGTCCCACATATGGTATTTAACGAATCAAATCACTTTGAGGGGGCGGTAGTCCGCACTTCCTAAAATGAAGATATCGTGTTTACCCATAATGGAAACCATAAAGGTATGCCCAAAATGAAAAAAAACAGAAGCTTAAGGAAAACATAAACATACTATATATCATATATAAAAATAGTGACATCATAATGGCCACCTTTGAAGGTGTTAAATGAGTGTTGAACAATCATCGTTTCGGGAGGCAGAATTTCTCCATCCACGGAAACCGTATGTTCTTTAACCATTTGATGTAGTTGTGTGAGATTGTAGCTCAAATAAATATTATAACAACATCCTAGTATATTTATGATACTTTTGTTGTTACAAAAGAAGTAAATAAAAATAGTTTAGGGGGTTGGAGAAGCAAAATAAAATAAATGAACATGAGAGAATGAATTACCTTTAAAAGTGTAACTCCTTTTGATTTGAGCCTAAAGGCTTCCTTTGAAAGGATTCTGCCCAAAGGTAATCCTCTAGGATGAGGAGAGGGATGTGGAGAGAGTAAATGGGCAGGGGTTGGCCGAGCCAAAGGCTTGTGGAGTGTGTGAAATGAGGTAGAGGTGGGGGCCTTTTATAAGAGGAGAGGAGGGGCACTTTTGGAAAGTAAAGAAATATTACTTTATTTGAAAATGTGTTTCGGTTTTAAAAGGTCCCACATTGATATAATTACTGGATAAGGTGATAAGGGTTCTAAAGCCACTCATCCAATTGGTTTTTGCCATGTTTAGTTCATATATTTTACATTGTCTTTCCATTTTATTTAAATCGTCAAATAATGATGTCATCACTACATCATTATTATGTCATAAATAATTTAATTTATTTAATGTCTAAAAATATAAAAAAAATACTATGATGTAGGAAATCGTTTTAGCTTTCCAATTACTATTTATAATCAAAAATCTGAGCTTTATAACCCCATGTAAAAATTGTTTTCGTAAAACATCTCTTGTTTGTGTCATTTTTACTTTAACATTTAATAAAAAGTTATTTATGTCATTTCCAAACCAAAGTGTCTCCATGGGGTCCCCAAGTTGACACATGGCTTTTCTTGGTCGGACATGACACAACCAATAAGGTTGGGACATGTGTCTAGGTCATTTCCTATTATTAAAGCATTATTTATACCTTAAACTACCCTAATTACCACTAATCGCAATTAAGAACTTAATAAGTTACTATTCACCAAAAAATTATTATAATCTCATTGAACCACATTTTAATTCTTAACGACAACCATGTATGTCTTATTTTTGAAATTCAAAACACAATGATGGCAAAATTTCATTTAAACAGAAAATCAGTCTTTATAAGTACCACTTAGTGGTTTCACTATTCATCAAAAATTGAAGTTTTTCAGAAAATTACCAAAAATTAACCCTAAGATATATTTGATATTACGAATTCAAAAATGAAGTCTATTTTAAAAAATTAAATACATATAAGTCAAATTAATTAATTTAATAAATAATTCCCGCTGCCAGAGCAAATAGCGTGTTTTTACAAAACAATAAGTATCAAAAGATTGACACCAGTTTAAGTCTAATTTCATAGTGAAATTGATTCCAATGACCACCATTGGATAAAATGGTAAAAATATATTCATATTACACGTTAATACCAATTCAAAAGATAATCTAATCATATAAATAAATTATATTAAGAGCAGTTTTGATGTAAAATGCAGTATTTTTCACTATTCATTAAAAAATGAACATTGTCAGAAAAATTCCAAAAATTCACACAAGGTAAATTTTGATGTCCCAATCGTAAAGAATAAGTTTAGTTTGACAAACATAGTTTATAAAATTGTCAAAATATAGATTCAAAAATGGTTTGCCATCAAAAGGCACTAAAACAATCTTTTAAGAATATTAGTGTATTCCATGCATAAGATTGTATTTATTTTCATTTTAAGCCTCTATAACACTATCTTAATCATTAATAGACATAGATAAAAATATCTATTATTCATTACTTACTTGGGATGTTACAGCGGTCACACGACACCTCTAATTGACATGTCGTCTTGCCGACCATTTTACAATTCACCCACCCTTTGATTTCATCTGATTTCATGTCATTCTGATGTTGTTCGGCCGGTTTTGACCACCCCACGAACGCTTTTCAAACACACCAAACACCTAAAAAACATATAGTCAGTTGTTCCACACAAACCATTCATTCGAATGATGTTTCATCTCCTATTACACCTCATGAATAACAATTAGGGTGGTTTTTTGTGATTCCAAGTCATTCTGATGCCGTTCGGTATGCATTTGAGTGTTTAACGCATTTTTGGCCATTTACGACACGTGGAGTGCAGTTTCGGCCACAGTGGTCACAAGATACCTTAGATTGATGTGTCTTCTAGCTGAACATTTCATAATTCACCCACCATTTTTTTTCATTCAATTTCATGTCATTATGAGGTCGTTCTTCCATTTTTGACCAACCCACACAAGCTTTTCAAGCGCGCCAAACACCTAAAAAACACATAATCAGTCGTGTCGCGCAAACCGCACGTTCGAATGATGTGACATATCCTTGTACACCTCAAGAATAAATATTAGGGTGTTTTTTGTGATTTCAAGTGATTCTGATGTCATTAATTATGAATTTGACCATTAAACGCATGTTTGGGCTATTTACGACACGCGGAGTGTGTTTTCGGCCACCGTGGTCAGACGACACCTCTGATTGATGTTCCGTTTGGCCGACCATTTCACAATTTACCCACCCCTTGTTTTCATTCGATTTCATTGCATTAAGAGGTCGTTTGGCTATTTTTGACCACCCCACGCACACTTTTCAAGCACGCCAAACACCTAAAAAACATGTATTCAATCATGTCGCGCAAACCGCACGTCTAAATGACATGTCGTCTATTCGTAAACCTCAAAAAAAATAATTATGGTGTTTTTGGGTGATTTCAAGTCATTCTGATGTTTTTCGGTATGCATTTGATCGTTAAACGTGTGTTTTGGCCATTTACAACACGCGAAGGGCATTTTTGGCCACTGCGGTCACACGACACCTCTGATTGATGTGTCGTTTGGCCGACCATTTTACAATTCACTCACCCTTTGTTTTCATATGATTTCTTGGCATTCTGAGGTCGTTCAGTATGTTTTCACAACCCCACACACACATTTCAAGAACGCCGAACACCTTAAAAATAGATATTTAGTTGTGTCGTGCAAACCGTGCGTCGGAATGATGTGTCGTATCCTCGTACACCTCACGAATAATAATTTGGGTGTTTTCATGTGATTTCAAGTCATTTAGATGTACTTCGGTATGCATTTGATCGTTAAACACATGTTTTGGCCATTTACGACATTCAAAGTGTGTTTTCAGCCACATCGGTCACACGATACCTCTGATTGATGTGTTGTTTGGCCGACCATTTCACAATTCACCACCCTTTGTTTTCGTTCGATTTCATGGTATTCTGAGGACGTTCGTCTAGTTTTGACCACCCCATGCACACTTTCCAAGTAGTCCAACCACCTAAAAACACATATTCAGTCGTGCCACACACACCATGCATCTAAATGACGTGTCGTCTCTTAATACACCTTACAAATAAAAATTAGGGTGTTTTTGTGTGATTTCATGTCATTTTGATATCGTTCAGTATGCATTTGAGCGTTAAACGCATGTTTTGGCCATTTACGACACGCGGAGTGCATTTTAATGCACCGCGGTCACAAGACACCTCATATTGATGTGTCGTCTAGCCAACCATTTCACAGTTCACTCACCCTTTGTTTTCGTCTGATTTCATGGCATTCCGAGGTCGTTCGGCCAGCTTTTTCCTCCCCACACACGCTTTTCAAGTGCGCCAGACACCTAAAAAACACATATTCAGCAGTTCCGTGCAAACCGCGCATCCGAATGACACGTCGTCTCCTCATCCACCTCAAAAATAAATAAATATGGTGTTTTTGTGTGATTTCAAGTAATTCTAATGTCGTTTGGTATGTATTTTACCGTTAAATGCATGTTTTGGCCATTTACGACATGTGGAGTGCGTTTTAGGCCACCGCGATCACACAACACCTCTGATTGACGTGCCGTCTAGAAAACAATTTCAAAATTCACCCACCATTTGTTTTTTTCCAATTTCATGAAATTCCAATGTTGTTCGATTGGTTTTGACCACCCCACGCACGCTTTTCAAGCACGCGAAACACCTAAAAAACAAATATTCAGTCATTTCACTCAAACCACACATAAAAATCACGTTCCTTTTGTTTATACACATCACGATTAAAAATTTGGGTGTTTTCGGGTGATTTCAAGTCATTCTGATGTCGTTCGGTATGCATTTGACTGTTAAACGCATGTTTTTTCCATTTACGACATGCGGAGTGTGTTTTCGGCCACCGTGGTCACATGACACCTCTGATTGATGAGTCATCTAGCCGACCATTCCACAATTCACACACCCTTTGTTTTCGTCTGATTTCATGGAATTCTTGAGGTCATTCAACTAGTTTTGACCACCCCATGCACACTTTTCAAGCGTGCCAAACACAAAAAAAATACATATTCAGTCATTTCGTGCAATCTACGAATCCGAATGATGTGTTGTATGTTCATGAACCTCAAGAATACTAATTAGGGTGTTTTCATGTGATTTAAAGTCATTCCTATGTCGTTTGATATGAATTTGACCATTAAACGTTTTTTTTGGTCATTTACGACACGCGTAGTGCATTTTCGGCCACCGCGGTCACACAACACCTCTAATTGATGTTCCGTCAAGCCGACCATTTCACAATTCACCCACCATTTTTTTGGTCTGATTTCATGGCATTACGAGGTCATTCAGCTGGTTTTGGCCCCCCCACAAACACTTTTCAAGCACACCAAACACCTAAAAACACATATTCATCTGTGTTGCGCAAACTGCGTGTCCAAATGATGTGTCTTCTCCTCATACACCTCATGACTAATAATTAGGGTGTTTTCATGTGATTTAAATTCATTTTGATGTCGTTTAGTATGAATTTGACCGTTAAAGGATTGTTTTATCCATTTACGATACACAAAGTGTGTTTTCGGCAACCACGGTCACAAGAAACCTCTGATTGACATGTCTTCTAGTCGACCATTTCACAATTCATCCACCCTTTGTTTTCATCTAATTTCATGGAATTCTGAGGCCGTTCGTCTAGTTTTGACAACCCAAAGCATGCTTTTCAAGTGCACCAAACACCTAAAAAACTCATATTCACCCGTGTCGTGTAAACCGTGCATCCGAATGACGTGAGCTGTCCTTGTACACTATAAAAATAATAGATAGTGTGTTTTCGTGGGATTTTAAGTCTTTCTGATGTCATTCATTTTGAATTTGATTGTTAAACGCATGTTTTGGCCATTTACGTCACGCGAAGTGCGTTTTTAGCCACCGCAGTCACACTGCACCTCTGATTTGATGTGCCATCTAGCTGACAATTTCACAATTCACCCACCATTTGTTTTCTTCTGATTTTATGGCATTCCAAGGTCATTCTGTAAGTTTTGACCACCCACACACACTTTTCAAAAGAGCCAAGCACCTTAAAAACACATATTTAGCCATCTCACGCAAAACATGTGTCTGAATGATGTGTTGTATCCTCTTACACTCACGAATAAAACATAGGGTGTTATTTTGTGATTTCAAAACATTTTGATGTCTTTCGTTGTGCATTTTACTGTTAAACACATGTTTTAGCCATTTACGACAAGCGAAGTGTGTTTTGGCCACCGCAATCACATGACACACCCGATTGATGTACCGTCTGGCCGACCATTTCACAATTCACATAGCCTTTGTTGCCATCCGATTTCATAGAATTACGAGGTCATTCGGCTAGTTTTGACCACCCCACGCACACTTTTCAAGCACGCCAAACACCGAAAAATCACATATTCAGTCGTACCGCACAAACCGCGTGTCCGAATGACGTTCTGTCTCCTCATACATATCATGAGTAATAATTAGGGTTTTTTTGTGTGATTTCAATTCATTCTGATGTCATTAGGTACACATTTGAGCGTTAAACACTTGTTGTGGCCATTTAGGACACACGAAGTGCATTTTCGGCCACCTTAGTCACACGGCACCTCTGATTGACGTACCATATGACCAACCATTTCAAAATTCACCCACACTTTGTTTTTTGTCCGATTTCATGGAATTATGAGGTCGTTACTCTAGTTTTTACCACCCCACACATGCTTTTCAAGAGCGTCAAACACCTAAAAACACATATTCAGCCATGCCGCACAAACCGCATGTATGAATGACGTGCCATCTCCTCGTATAACTCAATAATAATTATTAGGGTGTTTTCCTATGATTTCAAGTCATTCTGATGTCGTTCTGTATGCATTTGAGCGTTAAACGTGTGTTTTGGCCATTTAGGACACACATAGTGCATTTTTGGACACCACGGTCACACGACACCTCTAATTGAAATATTGTATGGATGAACATTTCAAAAATCACCCACTCTTTGTTTTCATTCCTTTTCAAGGAATTATGAGGTCGTTTGTCAAGTTTTTACCACCCCACGCAGTGCCGCGCAAACTGCGTGTCCAAATGACATGTCGTATTCTCTTACACATTACCAATAATAATTAGGGTTTTTTAGTGTAATTTCAAGTCATTATGATATCATTTGGTATGCAGTTGAGTGTTAAACTTGTTTTTTTTTCATTTATGACATGCAGATTGCATTTTCGGCCACCTCTGTCACACAAAACCTCTGATTGATGTGTCATCCGGCCGACCATTTCACAATTCACCCACCCTTTATTTTCATCTGATTTCATGGAATTCTCAGGTCGTTCTGCTAGCATTTGACCACCCCACGCATGCTTTTCAAGTGCGCCAAACACCTAAAAAACACATATTCTCTAGTGTCGTGCAAACCACGTGTCCGAATGATTTTCCTTCTACTCATACACCTCAAAAATAATAATTAGTGTGTTTTTGTGTGATTTCAAGTCATTCTGATGTCGTTAGGTATGAATTTGAGTGTTAAACACATGCTTTTTCCATTTACGACACATGGAGTGCGTTTTCGGCCACCGATGTCACACGACACCTCTGATTATCATGTCATCTAGCAGACCATTTCACAATTCACCCACCCATTTTTGTCATCTGATTTAATGGAATTATGAGGTCACTCTCCCAGTTTTGACAACCCACTCATGCTTTTCAAGCGCATCAAACACCTAAAAAACATAAATTCGGCTGTGTCATGAAAACCGCACATCTGAATGACAAGTCATCTCCTAATACACCTCACGAATAATAATTAGTGTGTTTTTGTGTGATTTCAAGTCATTATGATGTAGTTCAGCATTCATTTGATCGTTAAATGCTTGTTTTGGCCATTTACGACATGAGGAGTGCGTTTTTGGCCATCGCGGTCACACGACACCTCTGATTGACGAGGCGTCTCACCGACCATCTCACAATTCACCCGCCCTTTGTTGTTGTTCGATTTTATGGCATTCAGAAATCGTTTTCCTGGTTTTGACCACCCCACGCACACTTTTCAAGCACTCCAAACACCTAAAAAACACATATTCAGCTGGGTCACGCAAACTTCGCATCCAAATGATGTGTCGTCTCCTTGTACACCTGATGAATTACCCATGGATCATTTTGTTAAAGTATCAATACCATCCGAATATGTTTGTTCAGTTTTCTGTTTACCTATTGTTTTTACTTAAAATGGTGTTAATTTTAAACAAAATAGAGACATTTAGAGTGATACAAGCCACACCGTGCCTTGGATTGAGGCGGGGTTCTCTTGTACACATCTCAAATGACGATCAGATTGTTGTCCTAAAGTATCAACACAATCCAAATATGATTGATTGGTTTTTTGTATGTCATTTGTTGTTTTCACTTAAAATGTTGTCCATTTCAAATCAAGGTGAGACACTTTGAGTGATACCAACAACACAGTGTCTCAGATTGAGACGTAGTTGACTCGTAACCATCACAAATGACCAATGTATCATTATCCAAAAGTATCAACACAATATGAATGTGTTTGATCAGTTTTCTGTATGTCAGTTATTATTTTCACTTAAAATCTTGTTCATTTTAAATAAAAGTGAGAAAATTTGAGTGTTACCGGCCACACCGTGGCTAGAGCAGCACCCCCACACCCTGGACAACCCCCCTCACCCCAGACATCCCCACCCCCCCAGACAACCCCACACCCCGGACAACCCCCCTCAACCCATACATCCCCCCACCTTGGACAACCCCCACCTCCGACATCCCCCACCCCCAGAAATCCCCCCACCCCTAGATAGCACCCCACAGCACCAAGACAGCCCCCCCCCCCCCCGCACCACTCAGACAGCCTAATGGCCCCCCGGACAGCCCCCCCCCCCCCCCAAAACCTAGACATCCCCCACGCCCTGGACAGCCCCCAACCCCTCCCCCAACCCGACCCCCCGAACAACCCCCACTCACCCTGGACAGCCCCCACCCCTCAGACATCCCCCCTCACCCCGAAAATTCCCGTAAACCCCGAATAGCCCCCCAACCCTCGGACCCCCCCCACCTCAGACAACCCCCTCCCTCGGAAAGCCCCTCCACCACCTGGACAACCCCCCTTAACCAGGACAACCCCACAACCCCAAGACAGCCCCCCACCCCTCCCACCCCCCGAACAACACCCCTCACCCCAGATATCCTTACCCCTCACCCCGGACAGCCCTCCAACCCTCGGAGAGCCCCCAACCCCTGGACATCCCCCCCGGATATCCCCCCACCCCACACCTCGGACTGCCCCCTCCCCCAGAAAGCCCACCCACTCCCCAGAACCCCCCCCGGAAAACCCCCAAAACCACACAGATAGTCCCCCACACCACCCAGACACTCCAAACACTCCTTGGATGGCCCCCACCCCAGACAACCCCCCACCCCCAGACATCCCCCTCACCCCCAGATAGCCCCCCTCACTCCAAGATGGTTCATTGTCATTTCACAAATTCAATCATTTAAAACTACTTAAAAAACATTAAATAGTTCAACTCACTTCGTTCAAATAATTTTTTTCATTCTTTGAATAAAAAACTATGACAAAGTCTCAATTTCACCAATTTATTCTTTAAATATTCTTTGAAAATAAAACTAAACAGTCATTGAATTGAATAATTCATAAACAATTTAAATATGTAAAAATTATAGTCATCAAATTCATGACTTGATAAATTCAATGAGAATAGGATTAAATAATATTTCACAAGGAATTTCAAGGAAATCCTTCATAGAAACTTTGTTAAAATCTAATAAACACATATAAATGAATTCACAAGTAACAATTAATTACAAGATGATGAAAAAGAATAAAAACACATACTTTGTAAATATGGAATCCAACGGCAGCAACTCTATGATGTTTCTCCTCCAATGGAGGGTTGAAGATTTAACTAATTAAATGGATCCGATGGGATCGAGAAAATCTAGGTTAAATCAAAACAGAAAAAAGATACACATCAAAATTAAAACACAAAACTAAAATATTAGATGAATAATAATAATAATAATGTAACACTTAAATATTTTATGTGCAGAAGGAAGAAAATACCTGATTTGAGATGGATCTGATGAAGATTTAGAAGTTCGGATGAGGGAAGTCGAGCGAGGATGGCCTACAGCTGCTGCACATTCTATTCTGTTCATGAATGAGGAGGGGCTGCTAAATAGGGAAAAAATTTCCAATGGTCTTCAAAAACTATTGGTAAATAGTGTCTATCCAAATGGTTTATTAGAACCAATGGTAAAATCCCCAAAAAATAGGCTTTACCCAACGGTCCTGTAGAACTATTGGTAAATCCACTTTCAAACAAGCCTTTCCCAAGGGTTCTATAGAACTGTTGGTAAAGGCTTCTAAAAACTAGCCTATACAAATGGATTTGTTAAACCATTGGTATATCCTCCCATCCATAATGTTTTTTGTAAACCATTGGTATAAAAGCATTGTGAGAACAGTAATTTCTAGTAGTGTTAATATTTTGGACTAATTTTTTAAATATTATTTCTTCTATAATTCATAAAATACTCTATTTTATTATTTTGTTTAAAAATTATTCAAAAATAATGTTTTTGATTCCCAGGAACCAGTCACCATCTAGTGGTGATAGGTAAATACCTTTTGGACACATTTTGACCATGTTAGTTTTCTGATAGTTGGTAAATTGAGGTTGGATCATGAGGAAAAATATTTAATGCCTAAAAAATCTTCAATTAATAACAAGTTAAATATCATGTTTGATATAGACTAGAAAATCATCATCTATATATAAGGTATTCTTTCCTAAATCATGTTTTTTAAACCCTATTATTCCTGATTAATTTGACTACATTAAGGATCCTAAGGCTCAAATGATTCTATCCTAGAGAAACAAGATACAAGTATGAAGAGTACCATTTTTTTCTTCTATGTTAGTGTATTCTCTATTTGAAAAAGTATACACTCAATCAAAAATGTCATCATTTAAGGTGGACATCTTAACAGGACCAATAGAACTCATTCCATTTATTATAGAATTAGTGAAAACTCATGGAAATAACATGTGGATATTTTTTATTCACCTCTTAGATATTAATAATATTTTATATTGAGCATGTTTTGTATTTTATGGATCTCAAAACTGACCTCTTAAATTTATATATCACAATTGATTGGTTAATTAAGAAAACATATTGGATTAATTTTTTTATCATTTTAATGTTTTTTCATCCAAAAATGGGTACTTCCATGTGTTTCAAAAATAGGAGGACCCATGGTGAAATTATATTAGAAAGTATCTCATAGATCTTAGTCTATTGGTTTGTATATTTTTAGATTAGATGGGACAAAAATATTTAAATGTTGATCCTCCTAATGTTGTTAATTTATTTTCTAGGGTTTTTCTAAATAGTGTTTATAGATTTCATCTAGAGTGATAGGTGGTGATATCAAGGGAATTATTTCTAAGAACATATCCAATAATTATTCCTTATTTTCAGATGACATAATGTTAATTTAAATAGTTGAATATCTGGGTGTATTTTTTTTAAAAGGATTTTCATTATATATTTGAGTCTGTCATCTAAGAAATAACCTATGCACATTTTCAAGAAGTGTGGGAGAAAATTCCACCAATGAGTAGACTATTAATGTATAAACCATGTAATGATGAAGAAAATATTTTTCATTGCATGAATGGATTATTTATTCAATCATTTGAAATAAAAAAAGTGGTTCTCTAAAATATATATTTAGTTTGACTACATGATGTTTATAATCAAGGAGTTAAATCCTTTAAAGACCACATTCAAGAATTGGTTTAGGAACTCTGATTACCTCATGATTACAGTTGAAATTTACAATTATCATGTTATCCTCATGAAACAAATGAGTACTATTTCCCAAAAATATCATTACATGTTTTTTGTGGTGTTCATATATAGAATTCTAATATACTATTTGATTAAATAAGAACATGTGTAATAATTGAGACATGTTTCTAGAATCATAAATTGTCATTGTCTTCGTGAAAAATTATAAATTTTCAATTTAGTATTTTAGAAGTGATTTTATTGGGACACATTATTCCAAAAAATGATTTATTATTATCCAAAAAATGAGACATTTTTCATGAAATGGGAATAAAAATGTAATTTCATTGACTTTTAGCACTTCTTAGGTTTTTCTGGATATTATTGGTGATTCATAAAAGATTTCTGAAGGAATGTTTTATATATGACTTCACTCAAAGAGAATTTTGATATGATCATGTTAGAATAAAAATTGTAGACATCAATCAATGAAATAATTTGGGTTTTAACCTCAAATCCGATTTTTAATATACTTGAGACCATATAGATTTAAATGTTTTTTTGGTTCTCTTGATGAAAAAATTCAATTAATTCTTATTCTGAGAGATCATGTGGGGAATTATATATCATGTTATCTTCTAAAGCATTATAGTAACAATACAACAATTTATTTTGAAATCACATTAATTGAAATTTATCATTAGGTTAGGACACACTGTCTTTATAGGGAGAAATTTATTTATTACCATCATCCCAATTAATTGAGGAACACATTTTACCAAAAAAAAATTAATCATGAAAAAATAATTTGGTAGAATAATGGAATCCATTAAAAATTAAAAATGTGTGTACCAGAGGATGGGATAATGTGGATACTTATTATCTTAGTCATAAGTTTCCTTCTTTGTTTTTGGTAGAGGAAAAACACTACTAGAACATAAATGTACTATTTCTCAAATAAACCATGGATTTAGGGTAGTGGAGTCTAGTATTCTTATTACTAGAGTTAGTTAATCATTTAAACTTCTTGAGATAATTCCCTATGAGTAATAGTTGAATGTTGAGTTTTGAAATATTGAAGATTCTATTTACTATGGGTAAAACAATTATTAGTGGTCTCTCATCAAGGAAATGATTTTTAAACTTTGAAACTTATACATTTTTTAATTGACTATGAGTATTTTAATTGTTGTAAATTTCCATTATTCATTGTGTATTTTCTACCCTATCATTATAATGATATTTTATGATATGATGCATCAGTTATAGTGGCCTAGTATGTAATTGGAAATTACAGATATTATGACTCAATGCTGCACATGAAATGATGTTAAGGTTGTGCTAAAAATATTTCATATTTTCTTTATCCTACCTCATGAAAATTTGGAAATGGAATTATATATTAATAGATTTTATTGTGGAAGTAGCTATCCCAATGAAATGAATATAATTTTGAGGGTGATTGATCAGTTAACTATGTTGACACATTTCATGCCTCTTCACAGAACCTCAAAAGTGAAAGACATGGGGAATTTTTATTTTTTAATGAAATTTTATGGTTTCATGAGACTCTAAAAAATTTATATCAAACAGGTTCCCACACATTACATCCTTGTAATGGAAGGATCTCTAGGAGGCCATGGGTGTTGATTCCTTGTTAATAAAAACAAATTATCCTAAAAACCTGGGCAGATAGAAATGGAGAATTTTTTTGGAAGATGTTTTTTGTGCATGTGAGTTACTGTTTGGAGATGGTTATGACTTATATTTAGTTATTTTTGAGTATTATAATTATTACAGTTAGAAATAATCTTATATTAGGGATCCTAATTAATCTCTATATGTTTTAACCTAGAAATCACTTCTCTATTATTCATAAGATGTGGATACTAACATAATTGAAGAACAATTGGTTGAAAAAATAATACCACATAATCAAGTGAATTTTAAGCATTTGGTAATGGTACAAATATGGAACAATTCTAATGATGATCACTTCCATCATCATTTATTTTCTGCATTTTGTTACCATTTTTTTTTAAAATATCATAACACATATTTCACCAATTGAAAAAAGGGGGAATTTGAGTACAAGATATGTGGGGTTAAATGATATCATTATATTTATTGTATATGTTGTGTATAACATCTCTTTTCCATATAAATTTTATTTTATTCACAACATCTTAATTCTTTTCCAATAAAAAATATATAAATTCAGTACATTAGATATACTAAATAGGGAGAACCTAAATATAGAACATGAGTTTCCTATGATCTAAAATCCATTTCATGTTGGTGAATCTTATTTGAAGGGTCTATATGGGATGTCTACACAATTGGGTTTGAGGTATATTTATGTAAAGAATGTATTCCCATTAAAATTGAGATCATGAGTGGTTCATGGGGAGAAATGTACACGGACATTCTGAGATAATTTTTATTTGGCTTAAAATTATGTAGATATAATGTCTCACAATGTGGTGATTATCACATTTCGAATTGTGGTATTCCATAATTACGATCATTGGGATGGTTGTGTTTTGGTTCATGGTGTGTTGGGTGATTCTTGATTTCTCCACAGTGTTCATTACAATTTTATTATGTAAAATGAGATAATTGATGATGTGTTGAAAGTTATTTTGAGACTAATGATATCCTATATACCACATCATGGACCAACACACCTTGTGTAGGGTTTGGTCCGAGGTATGGGGTGTGGAAATCCCCACTGTACACCATCACCGATCATCCTCCACGATTCCATAATATTGAGATTTATGTGACTAAAATAGAAATATTTTATTTTCAATATAGTGGTTAGTCGATGTCTTGGGCTTTGATGTGTTGTATGGTCAAGGAAAATAATGGGTTTGTGATGTCCCAACATGTCATGGTGTTGCCGAAAAAAGAATTTTTAACAGACCAGATTGACCACTTCATCTACAGTAGGGTGTTTAAACATTAATGGTGGATATCACATAATTTGAGGAATTTGTTTTTATAAATTTTTCATGGTAATCCTTTTGTAAACTTGTATCCTTCATTTCCTTTATATCTATCATGTTCTATATTGATTTCCAGGTTGGTATTGAGTTATGTGGTTTCTCTAGATCAAAAATAAACTACAAAAAATATAATTAGATGTTTCAAACATGGGTTTGTATTTTGGGGGTTCATTTTTACCTATCTAGTTATCTCCATCTTATGGATTTTGGATCTCATCAAATCATTGGAGGTATGAAGTGTTTCCATATTTTTTAATAATATGAAATTATTATTCAAATATTTTTCTCCAACTCATTGAAATTGGTTTCTAAAATTGTATGAAAAAATGATCTAGCTATTTCTATTAAAATGGGTTCTGAAATTATTTCAATGGATTTTCTTTTGTAATATCATCATTTGATAAAATTCCTTTTGATAATGATTTCCCATTATAATTTTTAAATTGAAATGGTTTGAAAGAATTTTTTGAAATGTTTCAAATACTAAATTCACTTTGAATAATTATAATAACGTAGTCATATATGTTATCTTTGGTGAGTTAGGGATCCATACTTAATGATGAACTATTACTACTAGACCAATTTTGATTGGGTAATGTGAACTACAGGATTTTCTTTTATGGAAAAGAGAAACACTCAAGAAGAAAATAATACCCCTTAGATATGCTCTCCTTGAATAATGTTCACATGAAGGATCCTCATAATCATGATTATGGTGTGAGGATAATCACTAAACTAGAACTTATATTACAAAAGTTCTAATTATCTAGTTTTATGATATTTGTAATATATTTTTGGATGATTTTTGAAAATTAATTAAAAATAATTTCATTTATATATTTTAAAATATATTAAAAAAGAGGTAATAATCAATAATTTGATATAATTATGGAAAATTTTATTTCACAAATTATATTTGTCACTTTAGAATAAATGCTTTATTTTACAATTTACTCTCATGAAACACTTGGTGAGAATTCACCCCAATTTTTCAAATCACACCATACATCAAGCATTTGGTGTATGGATAATTTATTATTCCAATATAGGTAAACAAATGATGTAATATTTTTGGGGTTGGTTTTATTATTATTAGGGTTTGAGAGTTTTGAGGTGACCTTAAGACACATTTATCGGGGGTTTTACAATACATGAGCTTTGTTCATTATTTAGGTTTTTAGACACATGTTTTTCCTAACATTAGTATCCTTTCCATTGTAGATTTTTTTTGAATAGATATGATTTATTTTTTAATGTTATCATGTTTTTCATCTATTTATTGAATGGAATTCAAAAATTTAGTTAATTATTCCAAGGATAATTTTTTTCTCTAAGGGGTTACAAACAGACATTAGGTCATGTCAAGACCAAATCATATTCGAGATAATTTTGAAAACCAACATTGTTCTATGTTATGACACTAGTTTATTAATTATGGATTGAGTGGTAATTATCCAAAATGATTAACAAGGAATAATATAGAGTTTTAAGGACATTTAAATATAGGATATTATCAGTAATTATGTTTGATGGTATTGAGGAGAAGATGTCGAAAGGCTGTGGGGATAAAGTGAGATATGCCCCAAGAATATAGTCAAGATTATCAATATTATATTATAAACCCAAGTACATCGATGAACCAGGATGTTTATATGACCAAAGGATATTCCCATTGAAATGATGTAGGAAGAGTGTATTTTGTTTACCAGTTTTAACTATTTTTTTAGAGGGGCATTATAAAGGTAGTTGTATACTCTAGATTACCTCAAATCTATTTACTTATTTTTATTGATATAAAAGAATCCTAACCATTTATATATGTTCAAATGGTTGTTGCTTAAAATTTTCCAGTTATGTAATATTTTGAGTTTGATTATCAAAACACGAGTCTTGGAATTAATGTTGATAGTATTCTATGGCGTATTGCATGTCATGTAGTTTTTTTTCTAGTTATAGATATCTATAAAACATCTTGGTTTGAGTTGGATATTTTTGAATTTATATTCATAATGTAATTTTTGAATAGTCACCAAGGTCACATTGAATGTTACTGAATATGTGAATCAATCAGGAATGCCTAGAGGATATACATTCCTAATGATGAGGGAGTGGGATATTTGAGAACTAATAATTGGACTGGACCAAACTCTAAATTTAACAATCACATCACAACTACTATCTTGGATCTTTTATTTATTTAAAAGTAACTCCTTCAACCATTCCTATAGTGTTGGATCAATATCCATTTTTTTTCTCAAATAACATATGATGTTTCCATCTAAATTGATAAATTTTATTTTATATGGTTCAAATGCTTAGGATTTCCCAGATATTAATTTCTCCTTTTGTTATGAATCACACATTGGTTAGAAATAGATGAATGTGTATTTATATAATTAGTAGAAAAGGGAATTTATCTAGTTGAGAAGGTTTCCTTGGGGTTCTTCAATATTTTCTTCTATAAAGGTAGATGTTAATCTAGAGATTTGTGTAGAATACATGACGGTATATTTGGTATGAATGAAGAATAAGATCCCTTAACTTGGGATTGGGGACTTTTTTTATCATTATTGTAGAGATTGATGGTTTTACAAGTTTAATATTAATTATTGATATCATATCTTTAATGTTATATTAATGGATATTCCATAAACATCATTTTCGAGTAGATTATTACTATACGAGTATCATTTTAATCCTTTTGTGTTAATAAATTATATAGTGATTTTCATATCTATCATGAACTAGATATTTAATACATATCATGACTCATTAATCATTGAATATATAGATTATATATTGATATATTCAATGTCATCATGTTTTCATGGTTAAAACCTTGGATTCTGTTGCGTAGACTTCGAGAAGGTCAACATTATGCCAAAATTTTGATGTGTCACTTTTTGATTCAAGAGTGCCTATTCTGTAATAATTTTATTCATGATGATGGTACATTAACATAACTAGAGAAGGAAGAAAAAATGATTTCTCGGTAATGTCTGAATAATGAATTTGATATCAGGAGTTTCCTTGGTCTTGTGGGTACATTAAACCTTCTTCAAGGACATTACTGATTTTTAGCGTTGATGAATGTGACAAAAAATTAAGTGATGTTTGAGTTTCTTATAAATTATTATGTTTCCATCCTAGAGATGAAGAGGATATTTATGAAAAATTTAGTTTTAAACCTTCTAGAGGATGAGATTTGATTGAAATATTATTTTTTTGCATCATGTGTTGGGTTTATAGAAGTGTTGTATCATGGATATATAGAAGCCTGCTCTGGGTCACGTCGACTATAAACCCATGAGAAAGACTTATTAATGCATGACATATAGTTTCTAAAAATTCCCATATAATGATAGACATCACTGATTTTTTTCATTATTTCTTTCCAACTATAATTTAAATATTAATCAAATGTCTTTTGGTGGATTTCAACAGTAAACACATGTGACAATTTGAAAACGGGATGACATTAAGATTGAATTCATGTTAGGGTTACCCCATTCCCAGAAGAGCCATAATGTTTTTCTAATGGAACATGATAGTATAATCAATTTTTCATATTTTCTATTGACTCGTGAGTTAGTTTAAATAGATGGTGTTCAAATACTATATTTTATAGAGATTTTAATCTTACAAACATTTAATTTTATAATATTATCGAAAATAGGTTTGTATTCAATATTTTGGTTCTAGTAGGGAGTAAATAACTCTTTATTAATACAGTCAAGATTACATAAATTGTATTATCCACATATTGATTGAAAGTTAGAGAGGATACTCCAAATTATTGAGTACGTGCTGTGGGTTTGAAACATGGACTATATTGGATAATGTTTTTATCACCAAACTTTGGTTTATATTACATACACCAAAATTTTATAGACCATAATTCATATTTAAACCTTTGTGTCCCTTCATAATTTTTCATTCTTCTCACTTATTTGTTGGAATGAGATTGGTGAGGATATTATTGTGTGGAAATGTTTGGTAATGGAGAAAATGAGGTAGTAAATCTAATCTGAAAGGATTAAGTCAACTCCTAGGGTAGGTAGTGACTATTTGATGATAGGTGATGGTGGCAGTTTGAGTTCACTATGGGTGTCATAATTTTCTTATGGTGAATTCTCAACCAAGGTGTCAACAATTATTGAAGAACGTAAAGATATTAATGATATTTTTAAAAAAAATTATTTAAAATATAATTTTGTTAGTTCCTACCAAATTTCACTATTCTCAGTGATATCAATGTATTAAAGATGTTTTAAATGTCTCCCAACTTTGGAGGTACAATTTCGATCCTACACATGTGATCAATTATGACGAAATTGATATAGGTATTGGCGTATCAATATTGGAGTACCAATTGTGGATCATAGAATATAATGAGAACGTTCCATGAGGGAAGGTGGTTCCACTTGTTAAAGTCTTATGGTTACATGGTTGAATTGAGGGGGAGATTTGGAAGTGTGAGTTTGATGTTCAATATAGTGTAATGAGTTGTTCTATCAAGACTACTTGAGACACTTCCTATCGATGAGATTTGTTTAGAGGGGTGAGTTTTTAATATACATAGTATTAATGAAATTTAATTTTGAGACTCATGAGCATTAATTTTGGTTTAAAATGTGTTTAAGATCCCTATTAGATGAAATAGGTTTTTCTGCTACATCGACATACCCCTTTGGTAGAACTATGCTTTGGTGGAGGTCATTATAAGCCTATATCCTAATTCAGTTCAATGATAAAGGCCACCATTCCCACATTAAAAATATTCTTGAACATATAACAGTTGGTTCCATCTAGTGGTAGATGACTAGATAGGACTGTCCATGTTTAGTTTGAAGGAATGGTTAATTGAAAATAGAGAGAGAATTTTTTCTATGTCAATGTGACATTCCATGCCAGAGAACATGGTCATAGAAACATTGAATAAACTATAACTATGGTAGGAATCACTATTTTATTTTAGAAAAATTTTAGGAAATTTATAATCGGAATAACGATAGAAAGACATTATTAGATCCATGAATATCGAAGAAGAAACATGTATGATCATTACTAAAGGATATTAAATTCCCCTAGAATAGCGTTCTCATCAATTTATTGATTTATCCTTCCACTCTATTCATCTCATCAGGGATAGATGATTACATGATGAATAAAGGTGTAAATTACATTATATTTCTTCTATTACTAGTGATCTGAGAATATTTCATCTTTCAGGGTATTGTCATAATTTAGCGAGTGTTATTGGGGATCCAAAAAACCTTATGTACTGATTTTTTAGAAGTGATGAGTTCTCTTCTTTGGGATAACCTATATCCTACATTTGATGTTGTTTTTTGGGGATCCATTATGTGTGGGTTGATCTAGGGGTGCATGAATGTGATTATAGAGTCGACTCTCATCATCTCGTGGTAATGAGGTCAATAAAATTAAGGTATGAAGATCTTTATCATATTTGGATAATAAATTTTTTTAGAGTATTGAAATGAGTGCATGTAAAATTTTATATGTATCCATGTTCATGATATTGATCATATGTGTGTGTCTCCTGTGTGATAGATGTTTGAAATTGATCATATTATTGTGCTTATGTATCCCATGAGAGACAAGTTTGATGCTAATCACATTTATGTGTCAATGTATATATATTGATATAAATTTTTGGTATTTCATGATATCCAAATAATTATTATGGATCACTATTTCTAATGTATGAACATTGGAGGATTTTCATTTGGTAAAAAATAACAGGAGGACTATCATGGTTTATCCATCCTTTATATGGGGAGTATATGTGACAGGGGATGATGATGAAGATTGAATAAATGATAGGGAATGGGTATGAAATTCTTGTTTCATGAAATGAGATAGTTCTAGGATATGACAAACATGTGTCCTAACATAATATAGGGTCAAAATTGAATTACTATGATGATAAAACTATGAAAGAGAGAAGTATTGATTGAATTGTGGTACAAACCAAGACTCGTTGTCCCTATGGTTTTATAGAGACACATGTGGTGTCATTATGGATGACCCTAGTTAAGAAAAAAATCATTATTTCTATTCATCATCATAGGATCTAAAATAATTATAGCCATGGTTTTTCGTGGATTGGTTTGTGCATGACCACATGATAAATGGATGATTTTAACCATATTTCACTATTTCATTTTTTCATGTCATACACCTCCTTAACATGTGAATATATGATAAGGATGAATTGGTTATGTCTTATTGTGATTATACTTAACCTATGATCTAAAGTCTCGATGCAGATGTATAAATCATTATTAGAAATAGATATAAGGATAAGGGACTAGTTACAGGTATGTGAGGAGAGGGTACAATGGGTTTGCATGTGATACTGTGACAGAGTCCAGAGGGTTTCTACAATGTATATATACACTTCCACTTTTTTTATAAAATATTTCAACCATACAATTTCTGGGTTCTTAGTTAATTACCTGATTAACTTTCTATAGACATCAATTAAACTAACAGATGATTTTGATTATTCTTTTTGAAGTGTTATTCTTGTATTTTTTATACTTATTTGTGTTTTTGGTCTTCAAATGTTGATATTTATGGTGTTTATCCCCACTAATATTTTGTGTACCATCAATGCTAGTTTGAAACCTCTGTCGTACTTTGATACACACATGATTTCATGTGAAACATCGACCCATACAAGGTCATTCAAGATGGGGAATTATACCTCTCACCTAAATGGTGTGTCTAGATTTGCCTCTTACATTGGAATCTTTACCAGCAAACATCCTCAACATAACACTTTTCCCATTATGAAAGGAACATTTCCATTAAAGATCTGTGTTGTATCATCACCACTATATCATGTATTTTCCATTAAAATTATATTATATAACATGATAATGAATACGATACCTGATAAATTTCCATCTCCATATTCTTTTCATCCCTCACTAAATAATTTATAATAGTCTAGTTTAATACTATGTTTGGGAATCCACTTTATCACCATGAACGTATCTCTAAAAAAAGTTTATATAGAAAAATGTTAAAAAAAACCATTAATACATTAGGCCTGGTGTTCCCAACTGCAAATAAATGGGAACATCGAAAAAACCAAAAACACTTTCTAAATATACAATACTTAAAAAATATAAAATAATGCAAATCAAATTATATAATATTAAAAATTATAACGATACAGGGGTGTAACAACACCCAATATAGTTGATTATTTTTCATTTATTAATTTATATATAAATATATTTGTATTAATTAATTTTCTATATATAATATAATATGTAATCATGTATTGATAAATAAAAAATTCCTTATATTTACACTATATCATGTTGATGATTATATATGAATTGTTTTTAAAAAGTCATTAACTCTAAATTTTCCACATTAATATTATATCATTTTGTAATTTCATCTTATAAATTATATTGTGGTGTTAATTTATATTTTTAAGAATGGATAATGATGTTTATTAGACTTTTAAATGGTTAACTTGGTAGAATCATCATAAATATCTCACGATTTTTTTCATGATTATAAAAACTCAAAAATATAAAATGAGGACCTTAACCCTAATAGTGAAGTGTTTATCTACATGTATTTTAATTAAAACCATCAACATTATGATACATATAATCTATTCATTTATTCTAATATTGTGATATTAAGTCTTAATTTTTGAATTATTTAATTCAAAAAGACTATTATATTTTATTTTAATTTATTTTCATTTGATAAATTCTTATTGGTGTTGTTACTAGGATAAGGTTTTTTGAATGATCGTTCATGTTCGATGAAGATATATAGATGTTATCATTTTCCATACATCTGATTATATAATATAATAAAATATAGGTATTTTTGAATTATAATCGCATGATCAAAAAGATTCAGTTCTAAAAACTAATCTGTATAGATCTATTTATGGTCCAATTAACACATTGGGTCAAAATAATTTTTTTCAATAGATATGAATATTAGAATACGGTACAATAATATTTTTTTTTGTATTTTATAGATTAGTTTCTAGAACATAATTGAATTGTTATAGAGTATTCTTATACTTTATTAATCATTAATCATAATTAGTTACATTAATTTATAAACTATATGTATTCTGGAAAATATTCATTCAACTACCTATTATTTCAGGACTATAATTTATTTTTCAAATGATTATGTTCTTTATTATATCCTTTCAAACTACACTATTGAAAAGAAGATTGTTTTTATTATTGAAAAATGTCAATTTACTCTACCATTAACTCAATTTTATAAGACAATAATTATAATTTTTTATTACCATTGAATTATATTATATATAATTTATAAATAATTTATAATTTCTATTGAAAAAATATTTTATATTACATACATTATAGAACCTAAACATAAATAAATTATTTATCATTTAATTATTAATTGTGAATACTGAATCTAATAGATGTAGAACTTTCATAATGATAATGGAGTTTATAATTGATAATGAATTGTAAAAAATAAATAATTCATGAAAAAAATTCCAAATTTTACATGATAACTGAATATAAAATATTATTTCGACTACATATCATAGATCATGATTACTGTTTTGAAGAAAAGAAATATATATAGATAGAGTTTTACATATAAAACTTCCATAAAAAATTGGATTAAATTTTAATTTAAACTTCTTGAAACACCAACAATTTTTGAATCATAATTGTCCTTGTTTCAATAAATATATCAAAAATTTGATTTACATTAAAAGTAATATGGTCTCAAATGCATTAGATATACTTGACTTCAGTTAATGGTTTTAAATCAAATGGGGCATGAGATATAAGTAAAAATTAGTTGGTGATGATGATTATTGATATTCAACTAAAATTATAGGCGTCAAAGATGAAAAAAATTAATGGTACTAAAAATATTATGAAATTAAATATATATAGTATTAATAGAACAATAATGATGTGTTATAATAAGATAATAATTAGTGTAATATAATTAAAACAAAATATTTAGGTTTATAATTTTCTACTAATTATAAATTTATAATATAAAATATATCTACTAAATTTAATACTTTTAAGAAGTGTTCTTATGATATTAATATATATCGTAGTGATGAATAATATTTATAACTAGAAAAATTCATTGAAATAATGTCTATAAATATATATTTTTAAATAAAAACTAGAAGGATAGAAGAGATATATTTGAGTTTTTTTTAAGAAAGTTTGATAATAAGGATTAGATATTTTTTTATAATTGTAAAGATCAAGGATATTATATATTGTATTTTCTAGGTTTCAGAAATAAGGATAAGTGAATTTTAATGATTATTTATGTATAAGGGGATAAATATTGTCAAGGGTACAAATACGTGAAATGTATGAATATCATGTATTGTGTCTGAATTTTATTTGTTCTCAATGGTTATTATTAGTATACAATGGTGGTAAATGAAATAGTAATATATTTTTGTGATTTTATAAATGTGACGAAGTCAAAAATGATTTTCTAGAATATCTATTGAAGTATCAAATATATTCAAGATTAATATAGAGATATGAATAGCATGTATTAATGGATGTTGGGGATATAAATAAATTATTATATTCCTGTGGAAGTATATTTAACGACATTGATTTTATATTTGATTATTTATTTAACTGATCTTCATGTCAAAGACATGTTTCAATGGTGATGTATTTTTTACCATAATTTTTAAGTATGATTGGATGATGAATAGGTGTTTGGAATTATTTTTAGAAAAATAAAATAAGTGGTATTGTTAAGGAATATAATTTAAATAATGTCATGAAATATTTAATTACAATATGAGAAATATTAAATAAATTATTTTATAAATATGAAAATAAAGAATACATCAAAAAAGTTAATGAAAAATATCATTTTTCATGATGAAGAATAGGTCTATTTAAAAAACGCATAAGGAATAGATATTGATATGTGAAGGAATTTATGTTTTTTTAGTTTAGCTGATAGAATTATAAAGGAAATTAAATGGAATTTATTTATATTGGTCACCTGTAATTAAAAAAATAATGTTTCTGTCTTTGATAGATAAATGAGACCATCCATCAACTACCTAAGTGGTTAGGTTCAACCATATGTGAGTGGTGTTGTAGGAACAAGAGATTAGGGGACATAATGAACAAGTATAGTAGGGATGGGTATGATTAAATGGGTTCGTATGCATAGAATGTGGGAATTGACACAGGTAGGAAAAACATTGGAGCATGAGAGAAAATCGTGGCTACACACATCAAGCTGGTAATGTAATAAATTGATTTAATAAGAAGTACTCAGATTATCTAGTTTTGATATTGGATGAATTTTAACATGTCTATGTTTCTCTATAATAAACAAATTTACATTTGAACCACCATCCAATAAAATAGATATTGATAATTTGATTGCATTAATGTGGTTTTATTCAACATCTCACTTACCTATCTACCCCGATATCGATATTTCTTTACTCCATCCACCGCTATTGATTTTTATATTCTAACTATTGATACCAACGTAGAAGGAAAATATTATATGCGACATAATCAATCATCATTGAAAAAATGTTTATATATTTTTTATAAGAATATCCACTATTAAGATAAAAAAATATGGTTAAAAGTATTATACTCAATGCCACATGGATATAAGGAGTTGTGGTAGAAGTAATTGATCTTTTCTTCAAGCACATGATGACTATACAATAAATAGAATATGAATCTCATTTCACAAGTTTCATAATTTTTTATTATCTTATGTTGTTTTAAAATGTCATAAACATTTTATGAATTAAAAATTCTATGATATTTCATGATTTTTGGAGTCCTGAACCGACTAATTTATGAAGATTATAAGGAGTTGAAAGGTGGTAGAACAAATGTTATGAATACTAATAAAAAGAAGACAAAATTGTTTCTTCAATTCATATATATCATTATAGATATCATTTTTTATTAATAATAAAACATCAAGTGGAATATTTTTACAGGAAGAGGCATATGGATCCAAAAACCCCATAGCAATGTGAATAAGTGTAGTTTCATGCTAAAAAATTATCTTAAGAATAAAAAGGTATTATTTTTCAATGGTGATAGAGTTATATCCCACAATATGATTTTGTAAAGGATTTGACCCCTTGAGATTTCGACTTTCATTTTCTATACTCAATGTGATTGTAGAGGGAGAAGTTTCATGAATCTCTCTGCATGAGCAAAGTTAAATTATTTTTAGGCCAGTGCCTGTGTAATTCATTATCATCATGTTTTGTGATGTTTAGACACTTTGTATGCTTACAAAGAGAAAAAGTTACATGTAAATATTTAGTGAATTTAAAAGGTAATGATGGGATAACAAAATAAATTAAAATTTAAATAAAATAAGATACACTTGCCCATATGAAGGAACATTTTTAACATGTACTATTGAATGAATTATCTATGAAATAATATTCATGTGTTCACCATGCATGAATTAGAATAGAACATATGAAATGAATATTAAATAATTCATAGATGAATGACTTACCAAAATATAATACAAATATAATCTATTATAGTAATAAGGAATATATACACGATAGAATTTCAGAAGTCTCGTGAATTATGTTACATATGATTGATGATTGATAAATGAATATATGGTGTGATTTTAATAAATATTTTGAAGTAAACTTATTACTAATGCTATGCTGAATATCTAAAGAGTTAATAACCAATTCTTCTTTGAATTATATTCTTCAAGGTAAATCATTCATGAATTAATATTGGATGTTCATTCTGATTAATTTGAAGAAATATTTTATTAACACAGATGAACAACGTTGAACTAATATTACATTAAAAATATATATTTTATTTTAAGAAATAGAGTATTAATTGTGATGTTGCTGATTTTAGAATTTATTTTTTGGAAAATAATAATGGGGTATTGTGATTATATAATGATAATATATATAGTATACTATAAAGAATAAGTGTGGATTGACTAGATACTAAACAAAGTTGTGATTATAATTTTCTTTGAAGAATTAATCATAGATTATCTGTCCAGAAAATATTCAATTTTTTTATACTAGTTAGAATAAGATTTATAGTGGTCTTTCAGTTTCCAGCTATAAATATGATTAATAGTTTCCTTGCAATTTTTTTCCTGTATTAATGAGAAGAATATTTTCTTAAGGAAATAAACAATATTTTGAATGCCATCAAAAGTATATTCTTGTAGAATAATATCATGATGTTAAAAAAAATAGGATAATACTAACTTTAGAGGAAGTAAAAAAGTTCAATCTAGGAGGTGAAAATCAAGAACAATCAATTGACTATTGTTAACCACAAGTGAATGTACATTTCCTATTTTCTACAACTAAATTAAATGTATTGTGTTTTTTATGTTGTGTGATATTATATTATTTATAAATTATCTCATGTAATTACAACTCATATTAAGTGTTGTACCTTTTATAAATATCATCTTCCATTATTACCTACATTATATTCATGCACATTTGAAGAAAAAGAGAATAGTATAATCAATATCATTGCAAGTTATATGTTCAGGGGAAAAAATATATAAACAATTAAAATGTTTCAAATAATAATTCACCCCAATATGTGTTGAGAATATCCAAATGTGGTCCTCTCAATTGGAATTAGTTCCAAGATTCACTTATATTGTATTATATACTAATACTTCTATTTTCTTTTATATATTTTGAGTTTCATTGATGTGTTTACAATGAAGTTAATTTTTTATGATAGATCAATTATCTATGAGGTATAGTCTATAACTACTAATACCATGATGAATTAGAGAATAAAATATAATGGAAAGAAGTAAAATATTCCCCTATTATATAAGTAATATGGTTAATAAGTTTCTCTATACCCTTCCATAAATAAAGACATACACGGCATAGAATGTGAAGAGAAGTCGAATATTTCTTCTTATATGGATATGGAAAGTATTTGTACCTAAAATTCATGAAAATGTTTAATTTACTATGTAGTAATTATAAATTCTTATAAAAAATGTCATGAATAATTTCCATTAATAACATGGTAGTGATAAAATATCTTCTTATTTTCCAATTTATGCATCTATGAGATTGATGAATGGATATCCAAAATAAATAGTCTCTGTAATCTTAGAGAAAATTGATAGAATATAATAATAAATCACTCAAATTGTAGATAATATAGATTATATTGAGTTTCCTTTATATTGAAAATTCTAGAATACATTAAACTCTCTAGAGAGGTTGGAGACTATAAATCATTAACAAAGGAACATTAAATAAGCACATGAAAATGGATCAACGAATTCAAATAGAAAGGGGGAGTTAAAACAATTCTAGGAGAAAATATCCCTGAACAAAAAATAATTGAAAAACCATATTGATTTAAGGGATTTATAACTCAATGATAAATTCAAGAAAATCATGGAATGTGACACTTTATTACAAAACAATGTTAGGATGCCAGAAGAGTATAATGAAGGAATATAGAACACTTGTGAAGAAAATATGATTATGATTAATGATCTAAAAAACACCCTCATTATAAAATTGTAAGAAATACATGACGAGTTGTCCAATCAAGAAAAGACACATATTCATTCTTCAAAAAATAATGAGACGGTTTATAATACTATAAGATACATACTAGATAATTATATGGATAAAAGAACTACAACATCTGATAAAAAGATCATGAATTCATTCAATGATCTATATAGCGCATTTGTGAAGAAAGATATAACTTCCATAATATCTTGTAATAAAAATCTCAATACTATTTACATAATCAATATAGGTTTAGAAACAATTATGCCAATATATTGATGATGATAGAAGATGATAAACCTACCACCTTGAGTAGAATGTATATAAATAAGAGAGTATACACTGCCTATAATGAAGCGTCCAACATTTTATAAAAATTTAAAAATAATCCTTTATAAAAAATCATATGATCAGGGTTTGTGGGTTTATTTTGGGTATAAAACAGATTTAGGATTTGTTAACTAGATTTTTGGTTCAATACATTAAATTCAAAATTACAAAAAAGACACACATTACAGTTTAGAAAGTTAGAGTCTATGAAGAAACATCCATATGTCGAGATAAATATGTATACTTTCAACAGATTCATAAATCATGAAAATATATGTCATATAATAAATGGTAGTCGAAAAAATAATGGTTCATGCTCCTCATGACATATATTTAATTCAAAAGATAAAATAATATTATATAAGTTGGTTATTAAAGAAGAAGATACTTTAGGATGAATGAATATGAATGCCACAAAGCCAAAATATCTCCAAAAATATTATAAGGTATTATTATAAGACTAAATTTGATTCAAAATCAAATAATTTAATGAAAAATGAATCCTCCAAAAAATAATAATAATAGATCTCAAAAGAATCATTGTCGAAGTACCAAACTTCATAATATTTTTCATAATGACATATCGTTCTCTATCCTGAGAATTTGGAGTAACTAAGAATAATGGAAGAAGAAAAATATAAGGCTTGTGGAAAATTGAATGATTGGAATCAATAGAATGAATAAAAATTAAATGATTAGTTTTTAATAAAAGATAAATCTTAACTTAAAAATTTTTCCCAGAGAGATATTAAAATGAGAGAAATTGCGATAAAGGTTGATTAACCTTAATCCAATATTTTGAATCATCCTTTAAGAGGGTTAAAAATGAATCATACATGAATGATATTAATAAGAAAAATTCTTCGTTTTTAGAGGAAGAAAATTTATAGATATCTATACTACACCAACATACTCTTGAACAAAAGTTCTAATGTGAAAGTAGGAATACCAAAATAATGGAGAATGTTGGTTGTGAATACCATCTGTAAGATCCAAAATTTTAATGGTGTTATCTCAGGCATGAATTAATGTACTATTCACTCTCTTTTTAAGAACCTTTGATTGGATTTAACACTTAAGGTTTGTTTTGGTGGAGTTTCTAAGAACAATTGAGATGGTTCTATGCACAGTTGGCGCACCGTTAGCGTAAAATGTGTGCCCAAATATGGCTAACCATATGAACCTAGAGAGAGGGGTTCACACAGTTGGCGCATGATTTGATAAAACATGTTCCCAAACCTAGAGAATCATTAAACCATGGGTAGTGAGATTTGTATGGATGACACAATTATTGTCAAACCATGCTCCCCACCCAAAAAACAATGCATGAGGATAATTTCACATGCAAATTAATTGTAAATTCCATTGAACCCATGAAACACATCCATTTCAACCTTGTATCAGGACTAAAATTTTTTGGGAAATTATAGATCTTTTCATAGGGGTTGAAAGGTCTTATGACCTTCATTCTTTAATATTTAATGCCCTAATAGAATATCCTCTATTATTTTAATAAGTGGATCTCATCCTGAATCTTATCCTAACTATTTTCATGATCGATTGATGGATTGTTTCCTATTTTCCATAGATATAAATTTTTTTGGTGAGATATTGATATAGGAATGTAGATCTAGATCTAGATTTATAATATACGGATATTCGTGTTCCTTATTTAGGTATTTAGACCAGGAACTGAAATCAAAGTCGTTATGCTTCTCAGATTTTGGGGATTTCCAATGAAAGAACTTCCATCAATGATTTGAGGTAGGTGGTCTAAAATCTAGTACCCATTGTAATGGGTTTGATGCATGTATGAATAATTTTATAATTACAAGCATTCCTTATTAATTTAATTTCTTAATTTGGGTTAATTAGGTTGACCAATTGATTAATCGAGGCATTGTTGAATTAGATGATTAATTAGAGAATTGATCAAGATATTAAGGGGTGGACCTAGTAGAAAATTAGTTGTGGAATTAATTATGACTATTTGATAAAAAGGATGAGATTATTAATAATGTAAATTTAATTATGGATTATTAATTTTGAGATAGAATAATTATATTATGAATAGATAAATGGGATTGAATCACTTAGTTAATTGTTTAGTTAACTATTAGATTTGATGAATTTTTCTAATTTTTGAAGTTGTTGTGGAATTAGTGTGTGCAATTAAATATGAATTAATTATAATAGAATGAATGGGAACATGGTAATTCTATTGGTATGTATAAAAGGTTACATGGTCATTATACTTATGAGTAAGAGAATTGGAACATGTCAATTCTACTAGGAAGTATACATTGTAACATTTTCATTATACTTATGAGTAAGAGAATTGGAATATGGTAATACTATTGAGAAGTAATAATGGTAACATGGTTATATTACATCTGATTTGTTATTAGTATCTATGGCGTTTAAAAGTGAAATTAAAGGATGGAATTAATGGAACTCCATGTTATGGCCTCACACGAGAATAATTTGAACTCTAGTATGAGTAAAATTAGTTAATGAGATAACATATCATCATTGAATACTTTGATCACCAACATGAGTTGGAGCAGGTATTAAAATAGGATATTCCTTAGGGAATACTTTGGGTTCTGGAACGATCTGAAGATAGTATTGAGGTACATGTCTCCTTAGTGAACCTAGAGTGAGTGTTTTAAGATAAGAATAAATGATAATATAATGAATGGGTATACATTCATTGCAAATATTTATTATAGAATTATATACACACTCTTTTGAAAGGACATGATTAAGACACTATTGAGGGCAGAATATTGGGTTGCACTCACACCCAATTCAGGATGCCTAATCATTACTCGAAGAGATTATAATTTTCCAAGACATGTTAAGGAAAATAGACAGGTATTAGATGGATGATTGGGATGGAGCTTGGGTGAGGACACTTGATTTGGTTGAGGAGCTATACTGGAGTCATTAGTGTAATTAGTTTTATTTTTTTTGAAACATTGACACCTTCATTAAAATAGCATGTTTCCCTTTCATTTGAGTATTGTATTTAGCTTTTTGGTTACCTTATGACTTTGTTTTTTCTGGTCATTTTATTCTCATCTTATTGATTATTTACTTTTGTTGGTGTTTTACATTGATAAAAGATTGTATAATCTCCCAATGACTGACTTACCATACCATCACTACTAGTCGGAAGCATCTAGGGTATGGGGAGTGGCATTGAGGTCATGTGACCAACATGCTTAGAGCACCGTTGTGTGACTCCTAGGTTGGGACATCATAAATTGGTATCAAATCTGTAGTTTTGATTCTTCTTCTTTTTTATTACTTTTTGGGTAAAGGTAGATATGAGACTAATAAGATTCATGGGCTTAGTAAAGAGATCGTACATGGGAGTTGAAAACCCATGTATGGGGGAAAACATGGGTACTCATGGTGGGATTATTGTTATTGTTTATTTTCTATTAAATATGAATATTATTTTACCATGGGTGATAAACATGTTGTTTTATGTGAATATTACTTCTAGAATTTCTTGATTTTTGATTCGTGGTCCAAAATGGAAAAAGTTCTATGTCTATATGAATCATTTTAGGCACTCAGGATTATTATGAAATGCATCATTTTAGGTGTGCATGGGAAAACATGCTCTGGTTAAGTTGTTGAATTGAACTATTTTTCCTAGTTTTTCAAATTGAAATGATAAATAGTTTCTAACATTAATTGAGAAACATTTTAAAATGATGAAAAATGGGAATTATTGGATTTCTAAATGAGAAACATGAGTATGATAGTGTGTTTTTAATCTTATGTAAATGATATAAAGTTGTGTTATGAGACTTAAGACGTGTGTTTGGATATATAGAGAATATTCATGTCTAGCTCTTATTGAGGGGAAAATCAATAGGAATGGATAAGAATGGTTTTCTAGTATGTGAACATGAGGCATCAATGGTTCCAACAAATGATATAGGGGATCGGTTCCAATAGAACATTTCCTGCTTCATGCAATTCATGGAAAGAGACCCAGGGTGGGAAGTGAAAAGAATGTCTATGTTGATAAAGGAGATTCAATTGTAGAACCATATAAATTTAATTAAATAGTATGAAAATGGGGGAGGTAAATTTTTGATTCATTCCATAGAGAAAATAATTGGCCATTTAGAGACTCCGTCTGAGAGGGGGGGGGGGTCAAACTGCTACATATATGCTACAAGGATCAATAAAGTGCTGGTTGGACATTCAAGACTTAACTGGACAAACTAACAGTATGTTATGAAATAACTCATTGGAGAGGATTTTGGATCACTTATATTTAGATATGATTAGACAATATGAAGACACATAGTTAATGAATATGACATAAGGGAGCATATATGTGATGGATTATGTTGTATGTTTCATAGACCTGAAATTATTTTGTTTAGCGTTAGCAGGAGATGATACAACTACAGTGAAACTCTTTCAAGATAGACTTAAGTGATAGATCTAGTCCCATGTGAATATTTTCTGGTTAAAGATGTTTATAAGGTGGTGGATGAGGCCCTCAAAGATAAAGGGAACCCATGGTAGGCTTGTAGTACTGGACATGTAGTTGTTATTAAGAAGTTCAGTAGGTGTGACTCTCGAGAGAAGAAAGTGTCATTATTACAACATTAGATTGGGAAGTGGGAAGAAGAGTGCACAATTAGGAGGGCCAATTAGACAAGATCTTTCTGTGGTGATCTATCATTAGTGAGGTTGGATAAGACGTTATAGTAAACACTATACTTGACCACCAGTAGATTTTTGGTCCTACAGAAAGATTGGACACCTACAGAAGTTCTGTAGGTTGCAACAATAGACTAGTATTAAGGGAGTAGCTAGACAGAGTCAAAGTGTGGGAAAAATATTTTCTACACCATATCAGTATGGAATTTATACTTCTACTCGATGAGGTGGTAGGGGTAGTGGATTTGGTAATTATTGCTAGAGCTCCCCTATCATCTGATTTGTTCTACATAGGAGAGTCAGACATCATCATAGGCTAGAGGGGTAGGGCATTTATATACAGTGTAGCCTACACTAGTGGAGAGTGAGGATAGGCCATCTACAATGATAGGTACTATTCTAATATCGTGTACTTCATCTAGTGCCTTGTTTGATAGTGGTACCTCTCATTCCTTTATACTAGTAAATCATTCTAATGGTTTGAGCCTGACAGTGGAGTTTGTAAGTTGGGTAATAGATATAGATACACCTTTGGGAGTATAGTCTAGGGACATTTTTATGTGAAAAGGATGTTCTCATGAGATTGTGTAGTACCGTTTCAAGGGGATCTCATTATACTTAGCAGGCATGGCTTCAGTCTAATTATGGGTATGGATTGGCCAGTTGAAAAATGAGACCACATCGACTGTTACCTTAGGAGAGTTATGTTTTCATCTCCTAAGGGTGACCTTTACCTTCACCATGGGGAGTGGGATATACCAGAATAATGAGAAGGGCTATTTATATAGCAATTGAGAGAGATCACATCCAATGTTACTAGTCTCTTGTTGAATGACAGGGGTGTTTGGAATGATGTGCTTCCACTATTAGTAGAACAATGTTAGGATTTCATTCTAGAAGATTTATTATGGATAACACCATAGAGAGATGTGGAATTCACAATTGATATCATGTTAGAGTACAAGCTAGTATCTTTTCCACCTTATAGAATGGCAATGACTGAGCTCCAGGAGCTAAAGAAATAGCTGTAAGAGTTGATGGATAAGGGTTTTATCCATCCAATTACATCACATTGGGGACCACCTATTTTGTTTGCAGAAAATGCCAATGGGAGTTTATGTTTTTGTGTCGACTACCAAATGTGGTACAAGATGACTGTGAAGAACCAATATCCCCTTCCACTTATCAATAATTTGTTTTAATAGTTAAAGGGAGCTTATGTTTTCTCCAAGATATATTTGAGATCGAGGTATCTGTATTTGAGAGTTCAGACTTCTGATATACGATGGACATCTTTCATGACTATGTATATGATTTATGAGTTTTTCATAATACCCTTTAGGTAAATAAACTCAGTAGTAGTGTTTATGGCTTTGATGAATATGTTATTTCTTCCATATCTATATCAGTTTGTGGTGGTGTTCATGGACGACATATTGTTATACTCCAAGACTCATGGTGACCATGCCCAATATCTTGACATCATTCTAGGAACAGAGAGAGATGATCAGCTAAATTTCAAGTTATCTATGTTTCAGTTTTGGATTGACGAGGTACACTTTATATGACACATCATCTTGGAGGAAGGTGTTTTAGTGGACATAGAGAAGGTTATGGAAGTTGTATCTTGGAAGAATCATAATAATGTTTTCAATATCAGATGTTTTTTTGGTTTAGTTGGATATTATAGTAGATTCAACCAAGATTTTTTATATTTTGAATAATTGCTTCCAAGATTGACCAAAAAAGGAATAATGTTTTATTATTCAACCAAGACTTTTCATATTTTGAAGAATTTCTTCCATGATTGAACAAAAAAAGAATAATTTTTTAGTATTAATAGACCAGCAATGATGCTTTTCAAGATTTGAATAATTATTTATCATCACCACCAATTTTGATAGTACCTAAATCAGGTGAAGAGTACACAGTGTACTATGACACTTTTGGGATAGGACATGGAGCAATGTTGATGCAAGGCGATAAATTTGATGTGCATGGGTCTCTATAGATAACACCACATGAAAGTAATTATGCTATGCATGATATTGAGTTGGCAATAGTGGTTTATGATTTGAAGTGTTGATGACACTACATCTTGGGTGAGAAGATTACAGATTATAATAAACACAAGATTTTGTTGTATAACTTTCCATAGTGTGATTTGAATATTTAGTAGCAGAAATTGGTTGATTATACATAGTTGCTTGATTTTTTTCTATAATAAACACTCCGGAAAGGAAATAATGTTTCTGATACATTCAGTAGAAAAACCCAGACTCCGATGGTTCAGAAGTCTAGTGAGGAGTGGAAGATGATGTTGTTGCTAGTTGAGATGCACATGGTAGTTCAAGAGATATTGGATCAAATGACTCCCATGTTAGTTTCAGTGGAGTCTATACTTTTGAGATGGATCATGGAGATGCAGTTTGAGGACTCAGAGTTAGTGGACTTAATAGAAAGCCTTGATAGTGGGGAGATATCTTCAGACTAGATGACAGATGAGGATGAGATCATCTATGTTAATAGTCGAGTTATTGTTCCTTCAGGAATGTGAGAGGAGATTATCTGGTAGTTTCATGACACAATGTGGGAGGTGAATCATGGTGTGATGAAAATGTAACATGAACTATGATGGTGTTTTTGGTGGCCTGACATGAAGAATGAGATATCAGGGTGTAGGACACAATGCATCACCTATCAGGAGGTGAAGGCAGAGCATCAACAACAATGAAGATTAATAAAACCTTTTCCTATTCTAGAGTGGAAGTGGGATGAAATAACCATGGACATTGTAGAATTTAGTCCTAAGAAACTTAGGATGTATTACTCTATCAGGGTAATTGTGAGTTTACTAACTATGGTATCACATTTCTTTTCTATAAAGGAAACTATTAAAGTAGAACAGTTGAGAGAACGATTTTTTCGTGGGATAGTTCGTTAGCATGGGGTTCCATAGACTGTAGTATCAGATCATGATTCACACTCTACTTCATGCTTCTAGAAGGTATTTTAGAAGGAACATAGCACACAACTGTTGTTGAGTACATCTTTCCACCCATAGATTGATGGGAAGTCGGAGCATACAATACAGATTCTTGAGGATATGATGTGGGTATTTGTTTTTGACATTCATGGGTGTTAGGAGATTCACATTAAATTAGTGGGGTTTACCTGTAATAAAAGTTATTAGGAAACTATACAGAGGAAACCATATGGATACCTTTATGGTAAGCCCTGTAGATCACCCCTATGCTGAATAGAAGTTGGTGATTCGATGTTTTTGGTACCAAGTCTCATGAATGATACATAAAAATAGGTATAATTGATTTATTAATGTATGGATACATCTTATAGTAGCCAGACATCAAATGCATACAGATGAAGAAAACCCCTAGAGTTTATATAGGGTGATCATGTATTCTTTCTAGTTTCACCTATGATGGTTCACCGCAGAATACTGAGGGAGGTAAAGTTGGCATCTAGGTTCATTGGAACATTTGAGATCATAGAGAGGATTGGGATAGTGGAATACCGAATAGCTTTACCATGGAAATATAGTGTTATGCATGATGTTTTCCATGTATCACATCTTTAACAGTATCACTCTGACCATTCGAATGTGATCAATGTGGATGATTTTGGGATTTAGGTAGATGCATCTTTGAGGAGCATCTGATACGTGTGTTAGATCTTAGTGAGAAGATGAACAGTGGAAAGACTGTATCGATAGTTATTGTATTATGCAAACATGGGAATGTACAAGAGGAAAAATGGGAAACAGATGCAGATATAGGGGCTCAATGGCCTCATATTTTAGGATGGGAATCTTATAAAATCATGGAAGTACATCTTGAGGAAGATATATTATAAGGAGGGGAGATTGTAATATCCTAAATTTTTCTAGTTTTATCTCCGTCTTAAATTCAGGTACTTTTCATTCTATTCTTGAGTAGCTTTGATTGGAGTTATGGATTAGGGTGTGTTTTGGTGGGGTTTTTATGAGAAATTGAGAAAATGTGTCAGTACACAGTTGGCACATGGTTAGTGTAAATCATGCACCCAATCCTAGCTAACCATGTGAAAGTAGACAAATATGTTCGCACAATTATTGCATAGTCAGATAATATAGGATCCCAAACCCCAGAATGTGTACAACCATAGGAGGTTTGGACCACATGGTTGGCACACAGATTGTCAAAGTGCATTCCCCAACAAAGAATAACCATGTGTGTAGTTTCTTTCAAATAGAAATTAACTTTAAAATCCCAAAACCCCCCAAAACACCTGCATTTTGACCATGACTTGGTGGAAAACGTTTTTAGGGATTTCCAGTTCTTTTTGTAGGGGTTCCAAGGCCTTCTAACCTCTTTTTCATTATTCAATTCTCGAATTGAAGATCTACTAACCTCATGGTACATGGATACCATCATGATGCTTATCCTCTCTATTTTCTTGATATTTTTATGGTTTTTCCCCTATTTTCATTAGATATAAAATATTGTGGTCATATCAAGATCAAGGATTTTATATCTAGATCTATATTGATTATATCATTATATTCAAGATCCTTATTTAGGGATTTAGATATGAAAGTCTCGTTGTGCTACTCAGATTTTGGGGATTTCCATTAAATGAATCTCTATAAGAAATTTGAGGTAGTCGGTCTAAATTCTAGTTCCCACAGTCATGGATTTTATGTGTGTATGTAAACTTGTAGAATTGATATCCTTCCTTAGAAACATAAATTCTTATATTGGGTTAATTTGGTTGACCCATTTATTTATTGTGGAATTATTGAATTAGACGATTAATAGTAGAATTGAGCCTCTGAATAAAGGGAAGACCTAATGAATAATTAATTAGAAAATTAATTATTAAGAGTTGATATTTAGGATGAGATAATTAATTTTGGAAAATTAATTACTATTTATGAATTGTGATTTAGATTTATTAATTATTGAATTAATTGATGGGTTTGAAGTGCGTAGTTAATTCTTGGGATAACAAATAGAATTGATGTATTATGATAATTTTATAATTATTAGTGGAATTGGTGTGTTTAATTTTTTATGAATAAATTATGTGTGAATGAATGGTAACATAGTTATTCTATTAATAACTATATATGGTAACATGGTCATTCTACTTATAAGTAAGAAAAAGTGAACATGGTCATTCTTTTGAGAATTATACATGGTAATATGGTCATTATACATATGAGTAAGAGAATGGGAATGTGACCATTCTATTGAAAATTAATAATGGTAACATGGTCATCTTAATTATGATTTTTTATTGGTATATGTGGTTTTTAAATGTGAAATTAAATTATATAATTAATGTAACTCCGAGTTATAGCCTTACAAGAGAATAATTCAATCTTTTGCATTAGTAAAATCAGGTAATTAGATATCATATCACATTTGAATACTTCATGATCTGAAATGAGTAAAATCAGGTATTAAGATATGATATTACCTGGGGAACACTTCTGGATCTTGAATGAGATGAAGCTTGTATTGAGGTACGGGTCCCCATGGGATCCCTAGTTTTAATGTAGTTAGATAAGAATAAATGATAATGAAATAAATGGTTTTTTATGCATTTCAATTATTTATTATAGAAATATATACACTATCTTTTTAATATACCTGACATAGAAACCTTTGATGGTGGCCTAATGAGTTGTATTCACACCCTAATTTGGTAGCCAGATCAATACCGGAATAAATTATATTGTTGTAGGATATGTTAATGTAAAATGACCTATGTTAGAGGGTTCATCAATATAGATTTTGGGTGATGGGACTAGATGTTGAATGAGACCTATTTAAGAGTTATTAGGGTATTTATATTCAGTTTTTAGACACTTTTTCACTTGAATAAGCATATCATGTTTTCACTTTTAGTTGAGTATTATATTTTTTAGTTTTGTTACCTTGTGAATTTGATTTTTTTCTGATTATATATATATATATATATGATTCTATTATTTATAATTTACTTTTTTTGGTATTTTACTCTAATAAAAGAGGGTATAGTCTCCCCAAGACTAACATACTAGACCCAATCTACAAGTTGTCAGCCTCTACTATATGGGAAGGTACGGTTGGGGTCATGTGAAAAAATGGCATGGGGAACCATCGTTTATCTCCTGGGTCAGGACATCACACCATCTTAAGTAAGTTTTTTTACTTTATGTAGAAAAGAGGAAAAATCTTATTCCATTAACTATTGTATATTGTATTTTTGGTTAAAATAGAGTGAATTTATGGTGAAATGATTTCTTAGGTGGAGAAACTGAGAACAATTGAGTGTTGTCAATTTTTTATAACAATTCTAGAGATAACATTATCCTCAAATGATTCACCAACTAGAGAATATAAAAATATGATATATGATCATATTTGATGAATTTTGAGACTATGTTATAACATATGGAAAATATTTATAAATAAGATATCATATTGTTTTTATCTTATATTGTATATTAGGAATAACAAGTGTTTAAAAAGATCATCATTAGTCAAAAAAGACATGTTTTCTAGTCTAAAATTGAAGAATCATTTGGGTGTATTATCCAAATCTGAATAAGATTAAACAATTCGTTGATGAGATCCACCATTATGAGTATATTGAGGTAGGGTTCCCTTGTGGGGAGACAAATAATATAAAATTAATTTTCTTCAAGACAAATTATTTCAAATTGTATGAAATATAAGTATTCTATAATGTGCCCAATTATCATGTCATTGGAAAAAGTATAATTTTATTATTATACCATCATTCTTTATAAAAAGATAATAGAACTGAAAGGGGGATTAGTTAAAATAATCAATGATAGAAGAAAAAGTGGAATAATAGAAGTTTCCCAAGTCCACTAATCCTTCTTGTTGGAGATTAATTTATATATTTTTTTATTAAATTGAGTTCATGAGTTCTATGTTTTTTTAAAAATAATTCATATCGTGGTTTTTATCATCATCTAGGAACATATTTGGATAACTATTGAAGTCCTTTTGATAAGTAATCATATAATTTTCTATTATGATCAGTTGGTATTGGAAAACTCTATTTTATGAATAAAATCCATTTTTATACACTGCTAATGACTTGGGCAAACATAGAGTGAATTTTGGATGACACACTACTTAAGTGTGAATAGATACATGTTTCCCATGAAAATTGTATTTAACTTCAATAATGGTGATTTAAATTAAAATGAATATTTGTGAAGGTAAAGGGGATATATTCACATATTGAAACACTCATTTTTAAAGATATTTGAAGGTATTTGTGGAAAATAGAATGGGGTGGTTTAAGATGAGACATTGTGTATGTGTTATGTTTTTTTAATGGTTATTATGGTTTTCAATAGTGGTTAATGAAATACCATTATATTTTTTTGATATCATTATATATTTTAAGACTTATATATTTGTTTTTGGATGTTTAGTAGAAGTATCCATGATCTTCTTACATAATAAAATTATTTATTTATCATGGATGAATGGATAAAGAATATAGTACTAAATTATATGATATTATATATTATCTTTTGAAGAATTTGAGTTTATAAGTATAAGGATTCATAGAATTTATCTTCATGTAAATTATATGTGTCAAAAGTGACACATTATTTATGAAATCATAGAATGATAATTAGATGATGAAAATATATTTTGAATTAATATTATAAAATATCAATGAATTCAAAATGATAAAGAAGATACAATGGATTAGGTCATAGGTCATTTTATTACTATATGAAAAAAATTACAGATCTTATTTGAATACAATGAAATTATTTATTTTCCAAAAGAAGTAATTAATGGTGGTAATGAAAAATATCATTTTTCATGATGATGAATATGACCATCAAATCTAAATACTATTTTCACTATGAATTAATGTAGAAAATTGAAGCTATTTATAAGGTTCGGTATTTTTTTATTAGAATAATAAGTCATATGGCATGGATGTTATTTAAATTTTTTGGACAATGTTATTAAAAAATGTCACCGACCTAGCCCATGATGGGGACCCCACAACCACTACATAGGTGGGAAGGGTAACCCATCATCCAACCATTTTGGTGATATGATATCATGTAGGATATATGGAACTTGGATAGGTACACATGGTTGTGATAATGTGGGTCAATATACATAACATGTGGGCATGCTATAGGTTGAAAACACAATGGAGCATGGTAGTGAACCGTAGTTATACACTAAAAGATAGTAATGTATCATATTTATTTACTAGTAATCACTTTACTAAACTAGAGATAAATGAGGGATGGAGTGTAATATAGAACTATAGATATGTAATTAAAAATATAGACATTCCATCCACCAATCAATCAAACTAATATTAGATGTTTGACTATTCTTGTGAGTTTTTATTCAACCTCTCACTTACTTGTCCAGCCTGATGTTCAAATTTCTTCACTTTGACCATCTCCATTGATTTAGTTACACTGATGGTCAAAAAATAATTGGAGAAAAAGATGATATAAATGATTCTTGATCATCCCCAAATACATTATTTCATATGTTAAAATTTTTACCCATGTACAATATAAAAAATTGATGGAAATAGTCAAATATTCATGGTAGAATGTTTTCAAAGAGTAAAGGTAGAAACTAGATATAATATTTTCATTCAAGTGAGGAATTAAATGTGATGAGAGACTCAAATTTTATGAAAAAAAGATTCCACATTCTTCATCATAGGGGTTTTGATTACATTTATGAGGATTAGGTAAATAAAAAAGGTTGTGATATGAAATGATGTCTGGATCATTGACAAAAAATTATTTTGAGGCATCAAAGGCAATGAAATTCAATGGAACCACACAAATCAAAATCGAATCGATGAAGATGATAGTAGTTCTATCATTATTATACCTCTTGAGATCCCTATATTTTTATAAAAAAATATCTTCTTTCCAAGCATTAATTTATGTGAATAGGGAAACGGTTCCATGATATTGTTGGTTACATGAATAATTTGATCTTTGTGCTCATACATAGCATAAATAAAATTATATCTCATTCTATTTATGGGAATTATAATACCTCCCATTATAATAATGTGAAAATTAAGAGATCTTGTATGATTCTGACTTGTGATTATGACTCTCAAAGTGCTTCATCCAAACTAACTTTCACAAATATATCTTCTTGTGTGAATATGAATTTTTTCTGAGCTAGGGATTGATTAATTCAACCTCATAATGTTACTTGATGTTCAAAGCCTTCATAAAATTAGGAAATTTATAATATAAATAGAATAGTTTTTAATGTAAAGAGGATAGAGGATAGCACACAATAAATTGAACATAACATAAATTATGATACACTTACATATTAGAAAGATATATGTAACTTCAACTATTGTAAAAAGAGTGTAAAAATAGAATTTTATTTCATTCATTTCATAATAACAGTTCATGTGACATCGAGAATAAATAATGCATATGTGAATTCCAAACAAAAAAATTTAAAATACAATTTTAAATGATAATAAGTAAAATATATGTTATAAAATTTGATAAGAACAATGCATTGTGTTACACATGCTTCAATATTGTGAAATTACCGTGCTATAATATTTTTATAAATAACGGACAATGATCTTGAGACTATATAAAAGAAGAATATAAAGAGTATTAATATCTTAGTTGTTAGTGAATTTTGTTTTTTTGTACCAATTTTCATTAATTAATATTGAATGTTCTATGAAATTCCTTAGAATAAATATTTGTTTCATCAAGAAGAAGAAAGGTGTAAGGAAACTACATTCACTACTAGAACTTTGTCAAATAATGAAATAATTAATTATGATGATTTTGAACTGAGCATTATTATTTTTTAATTATAAAAATGAAGGTTTCTTACTATATAAATACAATAAATTTATTTTACTAAAAGGAATAAGTATGATTTGATTCGATGTTGAGTAGAGTTATGATTATCATTTGTGTTAAATAAGAATATGAAGATTACAAGCCCATGAAATATTCATATTATTGTGGCTCATGTCTGGGGAAGAAAAAAGAGAATATCTTAGTTTTATTCTTTAAAGAAGAATAAATGATTCCTTCCTACTACTATGCAAGTATTAAAATGAAAATGAATTTTGTGCATGACATGTTTATATTAATAAAATAAAATATAATTATCATCATATATAATCACCGTAAGAAGAAACCAGGCGATCCTCATGACAATAAGTAGGCTTTCAGGGGGAGGGATCCTCATAAAGCTGGAATTTCCTCTTTTGTTGAGGCTATTCAACATGGTATGCCAAAGCCTGTTGTTTCTCAGCAGCCTGTTAATGGTGTTACCATGCCGGTGGTTTCTAGTTAAGTGGAGCAAGGAGCAATTGGAGTGGCTAATGTTAGAAAGTCCTGGGATGATGTGGCTGAGGAGGAGGAATCAGACCATGAGGCTGCTATTTAGAATGATGTTAATAAGGAGTTGGAGTGAGCTTCATTTGCCTCTTATGGCAGGAAGGGTAAGATGAAGATTCTGGATGCTGATGGCTTCCAGTTGGTGATGCCTATGAAGCCGAAGGTCATTTCAGCTACTCATGTTGATGCACAGATGGTAGGAGAGGATGCTGCTCATACATGGATCCCTGATAAGTTGCAGGTGGCTAATTTGGATATTGCTACTGGAGGTGTTCTTATTTCGCAGGAAAATCAAGATGAGGTGTAAATGGAGGCCCTGATGGAGGTGTCAAGGGCCTGTCCAGCTGTTTGTGATGATGCACGGGTGGCTGCTGTAGGAGTGGATGCTGTTGTCGCTGGAGTTGCTAATATTAAGCAGGGAAATCAGCATGAGGTCTAGGTGGATACTCAGATGAAGATAGTTCCGAGGATGGACAGTGAGGTTGTACGGGTTGCTGCAATTAAAAAGGGGACTCTAACTGAGGTGTAGGTAGAAAAACCTTCTTCTGTGGAGAAGGATGGCGGTTCGCAAACTGTTTCAGGAGGAGAGGGCCTACCTCCATCTTCTGCAGCTAATCAGGATGTCAGTCTTGAAGTAATGGACCCAGTGCGATCTTCCCCTGTGTCTGATCATGGGGGGAATAAAATCAATGTTGCCTCAATGGATGTTACTAATAGGGTAGAGTAAATAGGATCTGATAAACCAGCAGTCAATTTTTTTTCAATGTTAGAATCCATCAATACTCATGAGTTTGACATGCTTAATCTTGAAGGGCTCAAGAATTCAGGATGCAGTAACCGAGTGTGCCTCTCCTCAGCACCTTCTGTTGTTGATGGTTTGGAGACCCTCAGTGTGGTGGAGCAGGGCTCCAAGGATGTACAAGATGCTTCTCAAGTGTAAGAGGGGTCTTCTCATGATGCTGCACATCAGGATCTTGGACCTTCTTTTGAGGCTGTGCAGCACACGGTGGTTCTGGGTAATGAACCAATGATGCAAAGGGGATGAGGGAAACAACCAGATCATTGGGGAGGATCTTGGGGTCGAGGACGGCCTAGAAAAAGGTAATAACTGTGTTTCTGTTGGGTCTGTCCATTTTGTTTTCCGGGTGCGACATTTGGCATGTAAGAATTTCCTCCTATCTGCTGTACCTTTACATTTCTTTAATAAATTTGTGGGTCATGAGTTTTCGAACTCATGGCTGAACCAATTTTAGTATATAATGCATTCGTAGTGTTACAGTGTACTGATAATAAGGAGATGACTATCATTATAGGTAATATAAATATGTATCCCAATTCTATAAAATAAGAATATTCAATTTACTAAGGTTCAATTTATGTGAGAGGATATTTCTGACATTATATAACAATATTTAATAGATTTTCTCCAAGGGTTGTGTGGTCTTCTATTATTTCTAATCAATGAAAATTAATTGCTACTTTTTTTAGTACATAATCATATAAAAATATCACGATCCATAATTACATTTTTTCATACACATGTATATATTATGGAAAGAAGAATAGTATAATCAAGATACTAAATGGTCTTAGACGTAAAGGGATTAATTTTATATAGGATTAAAATTTTCACAACACTAATTCATCACCCAATTAGTGTTGAGTATATCCCAATGCATTCCACTCAATTATTATGGGACTCTACAATAAAATTTATTTTAGATAGTGATTAGTATTGAGTATTATTTTCTTTTATATAAGATATTCACTGAAATAAAACATATTTCATGAATATGATTACTAGATCTTTTAAAAACATGAAATTATAATTGTATTATTCTACAAATGAAAAGAATTATTCTATATATTTTTTAAATAAAATTACAAAAAACAATAATAATATGGATAAAAAATAATATATTTTTTCAAATTAATATAGGTAACATAATACCAAAACTATGATTTTCACTGAGATTGTATTGAAATATACATTCAACATGAATTCCTCACCAATATCTACTTTTTTCATAACACATGAATAACATTATAAAATAGAATTTCAATTGATTATCTACATGAATCTCATTCATATTTTATACTAGAATTATAAATTATATTGTAAAATCATTGTATAATGATACCACATAAGGATTTATAAATAGTTTCATTCTCTTTATTGTTGAATCCATGCAATCAATCAATTTCAATTTTATGAAATTTTATTAGTAGTCTAATAATCATCAAATTAGGGTTACTAGATTTGTAGATAATCTATTTTTAAATTTTAATAATATAGACTATATAATGTTGATAAATATAATGAAAATACTATATTCCACATAGAATATTTATATAGATGTGGGTCCCATTGTTCAATCCAATAATTATTTCTATACAAAATTATTTTATAGTAATAATTTATTAGTTTCTTATGTTTCTTTTAAAATTGATGAGAAAAAATGTCATTATTTCATCATACATGGATGACACTTAATAAATATGTCTATAAACAAGTCAATCTGTGAAAACAAATATAATTTAGTGATTTGACCAATAATATTAATTGTTAAGGTCAAGTATTACATCATGAGAGTTGGTGAAATATCCATCCACATTGAGACCTTAAAATTGAATATAGTATTTTTATAAAAAATGTAAAACATTATTATGTGGTAATTCCATAATGTGGTTTACTATATGATATTTATGATTTTTAAATTTAACATAAAATAATTAGAAGGAGTTTACATCATTTAAAAAATTTATTTTGTCAATGATAATAATATTGACTTAAAATACCAATACGTTCAAAAATTTCAACCCATAATAAAACTACTGATACATTATTACTTTAGAACATATGATTAAGATTGAACAATAATTACAGTAATGAAATATTTCCCTATATTGAAATTCAAATTTATATTTAAAAAATATTTAATTCAGTTATATTTTTTGACCAATGTATAATGAAATGAAATAAATATATTTTTATTAAACTATTAAAATCAAAATATGAAATCCAACACAATTTGTTTATATGAATATATTTTATAATAAAAAAGTAGATTTATTACAGTTAATAACGTTTTTCTATCATATTTCAAGGACATAAAAAGTATCATGGGGCTTTTTCAAATAAACAAATAAAAAACACTCTTGTTATTTAAAATTCTTATTTCAACAGTTCAAAATTGGAATAAAACTATAATTAAAACTTTCGAGAGTGGTCATTTGAAAAAAAATTAGAATACCCAATTTGAGGGCTTTCCCAAAATAATTCAATTTTAAATTAATCTTACACATAATGAATACCATAAAAATAAAATGAAGTGAAAATAAAAAGTTATAACAATATTTAGAAATTTACAATCTATGTTGTGTTAATATCATGGTAGAAAAAATAGGAGGATAAAGCTATTAACACTACTTTATGTACAATAAAATGGATCTAACATCATCTTTTCAAAAATAAATACAAATTCTTCTTGTTATTTTGGGACTCCAAATGGATGTTATTACTGTGTTTTTAGATATATTTTGACCATTATAAATTGTAGATATAAGAAAAATAAGTTATATCTAAATAATATTTAAGGGGTTTTACAATTTTACTCCAATATATATTACAATTATTTATATATTAAATGTATAATACATTAATTCAACATTAACTTTTTGGTAGTAATGTTTTAACTTTGGTTCTGGATTACCTTTTTCCTTGGTTGAGTAATGCTAAGAAGGAATTTGGAGGATACCTATAATGGTGATGTCAAGGATTTGATGGAATTATCTGCTAAGATCAAAAAACATTTATAATCTCTGGGAATATGCATGATGTGAAAGGGAAGTGTACTCCATGTAATGGATTACATATATTATCCATAAATAAGGTATAAAACATGAATGGTTTACATTCTATGTAATAGGTACCCACCAGGTAAGGGAAAATATTTTTTTAATTAAAATATATTATTTTCTGGCATATGTGACCTCATGGAATAAGTAATGTCTAAAGGGTTACATTCTATCTAATACTCATGACTCATGAATTTATGGTTCTTTTCTAGCGTTTTAATCAACCATTCATCTAGAACCTCATCTTCCTCATTATAGATATCTCCCTTATGGATTTCATCTGATTCCTTCCAATTTAGATAAATTCTTCCAAAAATTTATCACTATTTTTGAATGGATTTATTCTCCCTATGAATGAAATACATTTAATTATTCCTGTATTTTCAATGATTTTGTAGGTTGATGGAGGATTTTTTATCTAATTGTCTTTTCTATTGATCTGTATTAGTTTCCTACTATGTCTTCTCTATCAGTGGTCATTCTCTTGGTTTCTGGTAACTATTATAAAAAGAAGGTGGGTTCATGTCAAGGTTATTGTATATATAAAATGGGTTAATTTAATTAATTTTTTCTCTAGATAAATTACATGTTTTTCATTGATTTGAAGTGATAAGTTTTTTCAATTTAATACATATAATGAAAAATGTTTTCAAAATTGGATTTAATTTGAAAATAGATTCATGATTTAGATAAGGGTTTGTAAACACTAGAATGGTTTATATTGGATTTAAAAATTCATTACAAAATTATGAGCATTATTTAGAAAATGTTTTCTACAAATTCATGTTGTGAAGATTGAGTGAATTTGGAAAGAGAAATGGGTAGAATTAGTGTGTTTTTCATGATTAGGAGGTGTCATTTATGACATCGGTTGGAAAAACTTGATATATTTTGGATGAATCATTATGCATGCTAATGAATTGGAGTTTCTTGTATGCAGCTTCCATATGATAGACCCAAATATGTTGTGATTTTTCATTTTTAATTTTTGATTATATATCACTTTATTGTTTATATAATAGAAGTTTTCTTACAGATTTTTATATGAGGTTGTATAACATAGCTTTGCATGATATCTTTATTCATGTATAAGTTTTTACCTATTCACCACTTGATTCATGGATATGATCACTTCTTTTTATCAGATATACATGTCATATTTCTGGTTTTAGAATATGGATGTAAATTCTAAAAACCAAAGGAAGAAAAAGGGAAAATGATTTATAAATGGTTAGGATTTTTGACAATGTTTTCTAAAAGTATTTCTTTTAAAGAATGCATTGTTGAATTATTTATACTATAAATTTTATAAAAACTTTGGTGGTATACTACTAGTCTTTGGATCACACCCTTTTTTATCCATTGGAGATTTTTATTCTTTTTTATTAATGGATTCATTTAATTAGAGGAGAATTATGTAGTATGTTGGTTTCTACCATTGTTGTTCATTTTTGTTTGGGATGGTATATAGGTGACTATTGGTCACCTGGGGGTATGAATTACATTCAAGTTTATCATTATTTTTTTAATAATTTTTATTTGTGGTATCTTTTATATTGCATATTTGTAATAAATTTCTACATATTGTTTTACTTATATTAAATTATGGTTTTGTTATCTTGTTTTATCCTTATCATGCGATGATCCTGGTCTGGTGGCTTTTCTAGATATCTTTTGTTGGTTTGTAAAAATTTGGTATCAAAGGGGACAATCAAACTGTAGTGTTTTAGCACATATAGTGTTTTTTTAAGTCTTGTATATACCGGATTTAAGAAGATTAGTATTCCGATTGTTTTTTCAGAAAAGGGGTCAGGATAGCTCACTATTGGATTTGAAACATAGTTACCATGGGATTTCATAGAAATTTACCTAGTTTGAGACTTGGAGTTCAGTTCATTTGAACGAACATAATGGTATGTTTATTTAAATTGAATTGTTCATTTTTATTTATATTTTCTCATTGATTATTTAAATTAATAAATTTTAATTTATTTTCTATCAATAAATAATGTTATTCGTATGATTTTTTGAATTTTCTAGTGAGATATTAGTTTTGGTATTTTGTTTGAAAATGCATCCAAGAAGAGATCCTCAAAAATGAGAGAAGAATATGTGAGACATGTTTCACATGAAATCAATCTAGAGGACTTTAGATGGATTGAAGATGTTTTCTTCAATATTAAAATGCTTGGCCATGTTTGTGTTAGGAAACTCAGAATTCATAGTTGATCATTACATGAAATTTACAATGAAATATCCACCTTTCATACATGGTGAAAATGGAATCCAATAATCCAAGGTGTGTTTTGAGAGGATAGAAAAGATATTAAACTTCATTAATTCTCCTAATGATTAAAGTTGGTTATTTTTATGTATATTCATGATGGACTAGGAAGAAAATGGTAGGACTCTACTATGAATGTTAATTTCCAAGAGGATTTTACCTCTACATTACTCAAAAAAATATTTCACCAATAGATGTATCCTAAGACATTCTACCTGGATATGAACCTGGAGTTTTTGAGCATCAAGTAGAGGGTGTGTACTATTCTTTCGTATTCTACTCTTTTGGTTGAGTTAGTGAATTTGGAACTGAATCTTGTCAGTAATGAGTACCTGAAGGCTTTGATGTTTGAGTTTGGAATGAGGCCATAATTTCCATCAATATTGATACTCTAGTTCCTTAAAAACATTGTGGGGTTAGTTAATATTGAGAATTTAAGAAGGGTAGATATATTGTGGAATACAGGTTTGGTTAGAATATATTGGTTTAGTGGTTATTTTGGGTCCACTTTCTAACCAAAAAATGATGTGTAAGAGTGATCAGATTCTCACAAGGCTTGTCTCAAGGGAGATGACAGGGAAACATCATTTTTTAAGCTACTAGTGTTAAATGTGAGGTAATACTGATCCTAAGTCTATAGAGGATCTTATGAAATTTCATCTCTTTGGATGATCTAACCATATTAAATGTTATTTTAAAAAAATATCTCAGGGTATTAGGGAAGGATCTACTCTCACCAAGGGTTTGTATGTTCATCTAGATGCATCCATGGGAGGTGGGTCTAATAATCAGGCCATGGGAGATTTTCATGTGGATATGACCACATGAATTTATACAGTAGAGTATGCACTAGAAGAATCATAATCGGGGATTGTGAGTATTTGTAGTTATGGTGTTTATCACATATAATATGGTGGAAGATTTGTTTAATATGGGTGCTACTCTTTCATTTATATCGTCAAATTTAATTTTTGTGCTGGGATTTAATTTTGAACATATGTATTTCTTGGGAAATTTTCCACACCTTTCAGAAAGTGGTATGAACAAGGTTTTAGAAGACCTTAAAGTTAGTGGATGATAGAATAAGTTGAGGTGGAGTGCGAATTCATCATTATTGATATTCACGGGTTAAAATTTATTATCAAAATGGATAAGATGATTATAGTTACATCCAAGATAGACTATTATCATTGTAGATTTAATTTAATTTAATCATATGAAGTCACTCATGTTTTCCAGGATGAGTGGGACTATAGAACAGGAAGGGAAGGGGATACAATTACATATGGAGGGGTAAACTTGTTTCAGTTGTAAGAGGTTATTCTTGATGTGGCTGATATTTTATTAGGTGTTTGACATCCTATAGTTTTTTTCATTTCTTGAGGACTTTACAGATTGTTTTTCTTATTTACCACCACTGAGAGAGGATGAGTTTTCTATTGACAAGCTATTTAGTATGATGCATGTTTCTATATCATCTTATCAAATGACACATGATGAGGTGTTAGAACTTAAGGTCAAACTTGGGGACCTAGATTCTAAAGGATTTATTAATCCTGGTGTTTTATCATGGGATTAACCTTCCCCCTATTTTAAGAAGTCATACGTCATCCTTAGGCATTTTAATAATTATCTATTGTCTAATTGGGTGACTATTAAGACCAAATATAAATTATTAAAGGATATATCTTATCATTGATAAAATTTGAGGGGATAGTTGTTTTTCATAGCTTGACTTTTATTTAGGGTATCACCATTTGAGATTCTGAGAAAATTATATACCTACAACATCCTTTAGGAGTCGATATTGGAATTTAATATTTATGGTTATGCCATTCATTCTCACTAATTATTCTTTTGTATGTAATTTCTTGATAAACCATATATTTCTTCGGTATTGTGAATATTTTGTTGTTTTTTTAATGGATGATATTTTGGTGTACTCCATGTCAAAGGATAATCATAGGTTTAATTTTGATATCATTATTCAAAATATTAAAGAAAATATTAAATACACTAAGCTCTCCATGTTATAGTTTGGGATCTGTGAGGTGATGCTTCTTGGCTATATGATATTTGGGAGGGGTTCTCAATAGATCATGAGAAGGTACATGAAGTTATGTCCTAAGAGAATCTTATATTTTTTTTTGATATATAGATTCTTGGGTTTCGATGGTTTTTATAGATATTATTTTTATTGTCTTTTCAATGCTCACTTCTTTGATGAAAACATTAACTCATAAAGGATTATTGTTTGAATTGAATGAAAAATATCATAGAAATTCTTAGGAGATGAAGGGGAGGCAGAATTTACCACAAATTTTGATTCATATGGAACCAGAGTTAGGTTATGGTGTTTTTTATATGTCTGGTTAAGGTTTTGGATATATCTTGATGAAGGGGAAATATGATGTGGCTTATAGATCATTCTCACTATGATGTCATAATAAGAACTACCTAACCCATTGTCATTAGTTTCCATATATTATTATTTATCACAAAATGAGGCATCACTATCTTATTGGGGAGAGGTTTATAGTATATTATCACTAGTAGAAAAATGGTTTGTATTGTCTTCAATTTAACATCGGTTTCTTATAAATCAACGTAAAATATGTTTGCAGAGACTTTTTGGCTTTGGTTTTAAAAAAAATGTTGAGAAAAAAAATTTACGTCATTTTTTATCAAAAAAATATAAAAATTAAAAAAAATAAAGTTTTAGATAATTCTTTAGGATTCTGATTGACTATTCGTGGAGCAAAAACAGAGTTACAGATTAAATTTTATGAATGATTAAAGATGATATTCTCTAAGAGATGTATTAAAAAATCCCAAATTTTAAATGCCATAACTTTTAATTTGTAACTCTATATTTTCTTCAAGACCAATCAAATTGAAGATTAGGGAATTTTATAAAATAGTGTATATTTTTATTTTTTTTGTCGGTTTTAATAAAAACCAACGGCAACAATTTTTTTTAGTTTTTCATGAAGTTTTTTCTAAAAACTAACGCCAAAATAAATTTTTTATTTTTTTGCATCATTTTTTAATAAAACCAATGCGAATTGTTTTTTAAAAAACTCTTAACATCGGTTTTTTTTAAAATTGATGGAAAAATAGTTGTTTTTTACATTTTGGTGTTGGTTTTTAAGAAAATTGATGCGAGATATTTTTTCTAATTTTTAGCGTCTGTTTAATTAAAATTAGATGCCAAAAAAATCTAAATTGGCATTTTTTCATCAGATTTCAAAAATACTAATGCCAAAAGACCAATGTAAATACTTTTTTATGTGGGTTGAAAACCAAACAGATGCTATAGAATATTCACCAATATGCGGGATTAAAAACATAGTTTTTTTTTTCACAATGTACATTTAACTTTTTAAAATCCTGCCTACATTTTCATACAATGCAACAGAAAAATATTTTCATTTACAATATATAAATTCATTTCTCCTTCGATCATTATTTTCAACCTCTACAATTCAATCAACTTTTCAACGCAGCTTCAATTGTTAATATGAACACGGTACCTATTCTATTTGTTTATTTTCTTTTTAATTATTATTGTTCATTTCTAAATAACTTGATTAGATTTTTTATAAAGATGATTTACTCATATTATCTAGTTACAAATATACAACATTCGGATGCGATTTACTAACCATAGTGTAAATTTAATTATCTATCAATATCTTCATTGTCGTCTGAGTTTTACCCTAAATATAAGAGATATGATGATAAACAAAATATCATTTCGTTGGAAGCTCCTAAAACCATTGAAATATGTTTGACGTATTATGTTTATTTTATTTCATTTGGTGTATGTGATTTTAATTCATGTTTATCATGTTTTATTTAAAACAAGTTGCTTAATCAAAACATTGATAAGTTCAACTTCTGACGACGATAAATTTTGATCTGTAACTCTGTTTTAGCTCCCCAACTAGTCAAATCGAAGATTACAAAATTATATAAAACATAGAAAATATAAAATTACTTTTACGCATCAGTTTTTGTAAAACCTGACCCCAATAATATTTTGTTAACATTTTGGTATATGTTTTTAAGGAAACCAATGCCAAAAACGATGTGGATGAGTTTTTTGGCATTGGGTTTTTACAAAACTGATACCAAGAAACAAATATAATTATTTTATAGTGTCGGTTTACAAAAAATAGATTTAAAAAGTCATATTTTTTACATCAGTGACATCAATTTTTGTTAAAAACCAACATCAAAAATAAAAAAACTGATGTTAAAGACCATTTTTCTACTAGTGTATATTCATAAGAGCCTGTAATTTATTTTCGCTCATAGGGATATAAAATTTTGATAAAGTAGATGGGTGAAGAATTTTCATACTTTTAATTTTTAAATTTATTATACATATGAGAAAGTATATTTTCGTGCCAATTCATTATGTAGACAATCATGGACCAATGTTGTGAAGGAATCAGTTAAGATGTGGTCCCCAATGATTTTGATTGCTGAGATGTGCTTGGGAGGGGATGTTCTTGGTGTAAAGGTGTTCGTGTCTTTTATGAAAGATGAATCATGTTTTCATCAGTTATTTTATCTCAGTGTTGGTGAAATACACTGAGTTACAACACTTTAGTGAGAGAATTTATGGTGGGGAGACGTTGAGGGAGTACTTATTATCTTCCATTTGATCTATGTGCTGACATAGATGGTTGGTTGTTCTGTTTTCATTGATATTTGAGTTTTTGGACTATAGAAATCATTCTCCATGGATTGTACTCTTTAGGGATGCAATGATGTATTATGACTTGAGGTGTTAGTGTTGGTGGAAAGGGATGATATGTTTAATAGAATAATTTATTTTTTAGTACCTTACTTTCATATGAATTATGGTGGAATACGTGAGTCTTGTAGGGTTATAATATACTTTACCTATTCAAATAAAGATGTTGGAAGAGCTTTCCAGTAACTTCATCATTATTTTTACATATAGTCTTAATGGGAGGGGTTAAATTTTGATTATCATAGTCTGAATCATAAAATAAATGCATTTCCTATATATCTATGAGGAAAATAATGCGGAACAGCTTAGAGACATGTTTGTTTGATAGATTGTGAGACTTAATGGGACTCCCTCTGTAGTTGTTTTTTTTCATATTGACCCATGGTTTACACCAATGTTTTCAAATGTTTTGAAGGGGGATATGGTTTACCAGACTAAATTAATCATAGGTTATCATCCTTATATAAAAGGACATAAATAAATGGATATTCATGTTCTAGATGGTATGATCTGAGCTTTTGGGGTTGATTTTAGAGGATCCTGGAAACGAAAAAATCTTCTGTTTTATTATAAAAATTGTTATAGTTATCATAATTCGATATAGATGATACAATATGAGTATTTTCATGGGTGGTATTATTGATCACCCTTGGGTTGGGAAGAGTTTAGAGAATGGTCCTTGTTTGGACTGAGTGATCTTTTGAAGATAAAGTGATGGTATAATTGATTTAGAGGAATTTTATAGTGGTAAAGAGTCATAATAAATCCGATGGAGATTGTTTGTGTGGGTTGTTAGAGTTTTTATTTGGTGATATAGTGTTTATTATAGTTTTCCCATGCTTAGTACATTGTCAGTTGTGTGTGTGGGGTAATTTGGAACTAAGGTTTGTGGGGGCTCATTTAGATATTTAGATGACATGGGAGGTTTGAATATCAATATCAATTTCTATATGGTTTGATAGCTATTCATGATGAGTTTAATGTTTCGTAGAAGAATTGTTATAAACTATATCCTTCCAATGAGATTATATGAGGAGGACCTTGATCTTCATCCTGACTACAGTTTCATGGATCAACCAATTTATATTATCGATCACCAAGATAAGGTACTATGTGGTAAAGTGATCCCCCTCATCCAGGTAATGTACAAATGAATAATGAGTAACCACAAGATGTGGGACATGTATTTTTTACTGAAGAATCAGGGGCCTTCTCATTCTTCTAATGCAATATCATGAGAGATTTATAAGGTAGAAATTATTTAGGGTGGAGAGATTTTAACACCACATTACCATTTTGACATGTATGTTTTATCCTTTGATTTTTTTTTCTTTTTCATAGGTTGATTAATGTATAAATAGAATTTGGAGGATACTTATAATCTTGAATTTAAGGATTTATTGAGATTATCCTTATAGAACTACAGTTTTTACTACTATATGGGAACTTACACATCTTTTAAGTGAAATACACTCTATTCAATGACAACAAAAATGATTCCATTAACTTGGTTCATAGCGTGAATGGTTTACATTCCATGTAACAATTATATGTCGTGTAAGTGAAAATATGAGGTTTTTAATAAAAATAGATTATTTTTTCATCATATCTAGGCCTTGTAGAATAAACATCCTTCAATGGGGTTATATATCATGTAATAGTTATGAGTTAGTATTTTAAGGGTTTATACATGAATTTAATTTATTAATTCATCTTCATCTTCCATTCACTTGGTCTACATAGCTCCCTTAAAGACTTTGGTTGATTTCATTCCATTTGGATCAATTAATTTAGTGAATGATAACCATTGAAGTTGGATTTATTATCCAATGGTGGGTAATACTTTCAGTTCTTCTTGGTGTTTGGATGAGGTTGTGGTCTGGCTGCATAATTATTTTTCAGATATTGTTTTATATCGATCCTTCTCAGTTTCATAGCATTATGGGTCTATACAAGGCCATTTTGTTGTATTTTAATCTATGTTATTGAAAAAATATTGTTTCATACCATGTTGAGGTCGGTTGTTCTGTTAAACAGGTTAATTTGATGAATTGCATGTTTTAATGATAAATTTAATTGAGTCTTTGATTAATTCAAGGATACTAAGTATTTCAAACGATTTCATTGAATGTAAACTTTTTTCAAAATGAATGTTTTATTTGAAAATGGATTTCTTTAATGTGTAAATGGGTTCTAAAAATATAAAGTTTGTTTGATTAGCTTTGAAAATGTTTTATGAACTTGTGATAATGGTTTTGAAAAGTTATTTGATAATTTCACTTTTAGAACCACGGGTCCATCGAGAATGATACACAAGTTTCCCTAGTGTGTGTTATTCCACTATGAGGTGACCTTTAATGATATTGACTAGTATGAATTGATATATTTTTTATATGACATTAATATTGTTTATGATTTTCAGTATCTAGTATATAGTTTTCTATAGGACAGATCCCAGTAAGAGATTCTTTTTCATTTTTTATGGTATTTTATCGCGTGATTTTTTTATCATGGATGTTTTCTCAATGATTTATATATGAGGTTGTGTCACATATATTTTCATGATAAGATGATTCATGGTTATGTGTTTACCTATTTAACTCCTAAATAATTGATATGAAATATTGTTTTTATCACTTCTAGTTGTCAGATTTCATTTTTGACTTTGTTAATGGAATTTATGTAAACCAAAGTAATAAATATAGGAACTAATTGATAAATGATTTTTTCTTAAGAAAGTTATATGTAATATTGTATTATTTTAAAATCATGAATTGTATAAGTTTTTACTTATTTCTATTATAGTAACTATTTTGGTATCCTACTGGACTTTAGCTCACACCTTAATTCATCCTTCAAGAATTTGTAGATTTTTTTAAAATTCAGGTATAGGGAAGAGCATCTTGTAGAACACATGATTCTCATATTGATGTTGCATTTAGTTTGGGTTCAACTATAGGTGAAAGTTGGTCAAAGGGGGACATGAATTAGTTTTAGTTTTATACTATTTTGTCTCATATTTTATATCATTATGCTATCTTTTCTGTTTATTCTTTGTACTTTGGTTTTATGTATTTTTTGTGTTTATATTCAAGATTGTTTTTTGTTATCTTGTTTTATCCCTATTATTTTCTAGGATAGTATTAGTTTTTATGTAACATCCCAAGACATAATAATAATTTCATTTTAGAATAATTTAATCTTGTTTCTATCATTTTATATACAACATCATGTTATGACTAAGCTACACACAATACTGAGTAGTCTTGCTTTACAAGAAAGATCATGTTTTTCCTTATTTTTATAGTGTAACTATTTTAAAACTAAAATTTAAAAATTTAATGAATATTATTTATCAAAATATAATTCATTTTTCAATTCATAATTTAAAAATTATCCTTGGTTTATTATTTTGTGTTTTTCTAAAAAAACATAATTTTTTTTATCATTAGTGGAAAATACTTCATTTTAATTGAATGCGGAAACATAAAAGATACCTAATTATTCGTATATATGTCATAATTACCATTTTGGGAAGATTAAATCTTACTTACCTTCTTTCCATAATAACCATGAAAAAATGGTAATGTTAATCATTCATACATACATCCTACCATGTCCATGATAGTTATATTTTTTCATTTATCATAACCCTCATTCATGATTCATTTTAGAAGTATAATTTATGTGTAATTATGATATTTATTTCATTAATATTATTATGAATATTATTATATAATGACCCCTTTGACTGTATTCATCCTACCAAAGTCACTTTTACACATGAACCAAATTTCATCTAAACACCCAATGTAAAATTAAATGTTTAAGTAGTTGTATAAAAAAATATATTTGGTGAAGTAAAATTCATAAAAAAAATGAGAAATCTCCAAATTATGTAAATAATAGACATGATGTTATTATTATGGAAGACAAAGACACACTTGAAAGGTCATTCACCAGGTAAGGGATTCAAGTCTCACATTTTTTCCATGATAGATACACCATTTCCAAAATAATTTATTTTTTGTGGTGTATATTAAACCCCATTTTCATTTTTTTTCTTTATTAAATCATATTTCAGGGTATTAAATCATTATATTTTAGTTATCTCATCCAAGGTGTTTGATTTAAAAATTTCCATGTCATAAAAGTAATATTTGAAATCTCACATTTTTTTGTGACTGATAATTTTATCATGAAATAATCATTTGTAATAATTTTTCCTTGGAATTTATATTTATTTTATTATCAATATTATTTTATGATTTATATTATTATTTCCAAAACCATACTCCATTTTTACATATAGCGTTCACTTTGAAATTTATTGGATTTTTGGTAAATATTGATAAAATAGTATCCATTACTCAATTTGCATATTTGATGATGATCATTGTTAATGATTTAAATGTATTTGTCAATATATGAGTAATGATTTGGAAATAAATTTAAATGGTTGGGTACTTTTTACTGTAATCCCATCACTGGATTAGTAGACTAATAGGATAAAAAGAAATGGTGAAAAACACTTTGAGTTTGTTTCCATGCAGTTTTAAACTATTGGGATGATAGATCATGACCCCAAAAAGATTGGTTTCTACCCACCGACATAAAATACCTTGAGGATAGAACATATTAATAACTATATTGAGGTTATATTTTGATATTTCAGATTTCAAAAAATTTCCATTCCATCATCATCATTATTCCATGTGATTATTTTATTTTTTAGAATATTCATGGTCATGTTTTAAGATCATGTGATTATTTATATGGAATTATTCTTCCGTATTTTATTATTTCCATATTTCTTATTCATATTAATTATGTTTATCTTTATTTATAAAATACCATTACTGATCATTTGATTTAACCCTAAGTTTTTACAGTCCACAGGATTTGAAGATAATTTCTTGGAATGAGATTCAAGGATGCTAAAATTTTTATTTTGGTTTGTATTATGTTTATTTATTCACAATGTAAAATGGATTCCATGTATGTAATCTAGTTTTGTAAGAAAATTTAACTTATCAGTTTATTAGTATTTGATTCTTCAAAATCATTCCAATGTAATAAATTAATGCACCATATTTGGGCTTCTATAGTCTAGGTGTTACAGTTGGCATAAAATAATGTTTAGTTGAATCCTTGGAAACATTATTTAGGAAACCATTGATTAAAGAAAATAATAAAATGATAAAAATTGAGGAAAATAATAGAAGAAAATCCAAAATAAACAATGTTTATGATTTTGTGATTAGATACAGATAAATGTTTTAAATAATGTTATGATTTTCCTAGTTTTTGGATTATATTTGGAAAGTTCTAGTCGAGTATATGTCTTCAATTAGAAATGACATCTAGAAAAAGTAATGTTAACATCACCAGTACACACGATCCAATGAGTAAGAGTAATAATATCATTTATAGTCATATGATAATATTTTAAATTTAACTTGTATCACAAGATTTCATATCATATGAGGATATAATATCATCTAATAATGATAAAAAGAATGAAATATCTAAGTACTATTCTTTTGGAGGGAAGAACAAAAAAAGGATAGCTAGAAAAAGTATGGATAAAGGGAATATGAGAAAGAAGTATTTTACTACATTTAATAATTGTGGAAGTAATCATCTAGGTTCACTATTAAAGAAATTGGATCTTTCTACCTATGTGGAGTGAAAGGCAACAGTTCTTTTAATTTTAATTAAAATGGAAAGGATTCTAATGTACAATGACTAAACAATAATGTAACACCCCAAGATTTCAGAGTGTGTTATTTCTTAAAAATAATTCAATAACTTGCACTACACGCAACACCGAGTTCAATCACACCATTAAAAGAGGTCATGAATAGTATTAACTACATTTTGAACTTTATATAATCCTTATAATTTTAGAATCCCTATTATGAGTTTCTTAGTCATAATGCAAGAACAGATTCATTTTCAGTATTTCACTTTTATCAACTTCTAATAGTGAAACCTTTTTAAATACAATATTTTAAACTTTTTGACTAAATGGGGACATCAAAAAATTAAAATGAAACACCCCAAGCTTCCACGGTACGTTTCCCTTTGAATAATGTGATAGCGTGTGTTGTACACAACACCGAGTTCTAACACACCATAACCAATCAAACTAGCCGTTATAAATAGTAATACCTACTTTTTGAAAATATATATATTTTATATTTCAAAATGGACTTCATTTTTGGATTCGGAATATCGAATTTAGCCTAAGGTGAAATTTTGGTACTTTTCGGATAACTTTCATATTTTGATGAATAGTGAAAATTACTAAATTTTAATTAAAAACAACTTTTTTAATCAAAATAATTAATAGTGATAAATTATGAATTTGAGTGGTTTTAAAGTATATTTAGAATATATTTTTACAATTTAATATAATGTTGGTCATTAGACATGATTTTACAATTAAACCGAACATAAACAAGTGTCAATCTTTTGATAGTTATTATCTCTTAAAAACACGCTTTTTGTTTTGACAGCGGGAATTAATTTTAAATTAATTTCTGCCACTTCTGTGTTTTGAATTTAGAAAAATGGATTCCATATTTGGAATCAGGATGTTCAAATTGTGTAAATAGTTAACTTTTATTTTTAGACATTTTGAATAATTACTGCGGTAAATATTTTATTTACCATGGTTAAGGGTAAATTCGGTAAATAAGGGTTAAACAATAATATTATAATAATACTAAATTACCCTAAAACGTGTCTTAACCCTATTGGTTGATACATGGTCGACCATGGGCATCTTTGTGTCAATTTTGGGACCCCATGGATCCACTTGTAAGTGATAATGACACTTTATTTTAATTAAGTCAAAATGAATACAAAAATGACACAAGCATATATCTTTTAGAAAAACAATTTTTACATAGGGTTATATAAGTTGGATTTTAGATTATAAATATTCATTAGAAAGATAAAAATATTTCCTACATAATGATATTTTATTTATAATTTTTAGACATTAAATAATTTATTTTATTTATGACACAAAGATGATGCAGTAATTACTATAATAGTGAAAAATTAAAATAATTGATATTATAAATACCCAAAACAAATATAATATGAAACTTTTAATGAATTAAACTAATTTTCTAGGATAATATGATATATTAGGATTGATTTAAGTGACTTTGTTCGAAGTAATAAATCTGTTATGAGTTTCACAAAAATCAACTATTGAATAGTGTCAAAATTGACATAAAAGAGTTCTTAAAACAAATATTATATTATTAATTGATATTAAATTCCTAAAAATATAAGGTTCGGCCAAGAGACTTATATCAGGATAGTTTCATCATTAATGGACAACTTGGGGGTCTCTTGGATGTATATAGTAAGTTTATTAACCATATTATATAAAAATACAAAGAGACATTGTAAAAGTGAAACTAATTAACTTAGAGTTAATACTTAAAGATAAGGTTAATATAAGTACCCAAACCTGTCTAAATTCTATTGGATGAGTTGTTGTCGACCTATCCCCACCTCATCCTTTGAATAGTCAACTTTGGAGCCTTTAGAAACCGAATATGAATTTATTATAAATTAATATTTCTAGTTTTTCCAAAGGTGCCCCTCACCCCTCTTATAAAAGGGCACTCCTCCTTCTCATTTCTTCACACCTCTCAAGCCACTTGGCTCGTCCAAACTCTGCCCAACTAAGCTCCCCACATCCCTCTCCTCCTCCTTGAAGCTTCCCCTTAGGCAGAAAGCATTTCAAGAAGTCCTTTGGTTCCAACCAAAGTGAGTTACCTAAATTAAAGGTAACGATTTCTCTTAAATTATTTTCATTTATTTTGCTTCTCCAACCCCCAAAATCTTTTTATTTCCTTTCTTTTGTAACAACACCAGTATCCTAGATATACTAGGATGTTGTTATAAGAAGGATTCAATCTACACATACACACAACTCCATCTAATGGATGATGAACATAATGTTTCTGTGGATGGCAAACTAACGCCTCACGAAACGATGATTGTTCAAATACATCTTACCACCTCTCATGGTGGCCATTATGATGGAACTGTAATTAAATATGATATTAATGATATATATTTTATATATAAGCTTCTGTAATTCCATTTTATTTCATACCATTATTCGTTTCATGTTGTATATACATACGATAATTTCATTTGAGGAAGTGCGGACTACCGCCCCCTTAAAATGATATGACTCGTTCATACCACACATGGAACGTATAAAGGATGGTGTTAATGAACTTAAGTAACATATATAAAATACTATACTGGAATAGTAATATACCTATGTATCATTTGGATTAGATTCTTTTAAAATAAAAATTAAATGGAAGTAGCGTTCGTGCGCACGTACGGACTACCGTCTCCACGAACGCGATAAGATTCATTCTCCATCATATCCATTCAAGTCTTATTCTCATTTTTGGGTTAACAATAATGTTAATATAATTCTGGATATGAATAAGATACAACAAACATGGCTTATGTAACAAAACATATAAAAGAAAATGAGTAAGTTAACACCCGAAACGATGATAATTCTAAGATATTATTAATAAATCAATGTTAAAAGATCATATATGATATCATATTAATATATATGATTCTTGTATAATTTAATAACAATTATTTCACCATTATACAGGAGGTTAACCTACACCAACCAAGGAAAAGAACAAGGTAAGGGTTATTTCACAATCTCTTCATTATCCGAGGTTGTTTATATGTAATAATCTACTGGGATCTCTTTATCATCCACATCCATGTTTCATAAAAATGTATTTAAAAACATTTTTACTATTTACAAGAATATGGGTTAAAGTCATTTATACCTTTTTTTGACTTTTTATAAGAGGTTTATAAAGGAATCTTTCCGTCGTTTTCAAAACAAGGTCCTTTTTAACCTTTTCGACAGAATTGAGGTAAGAATGTTTTTTTTAACTTATACGGCGGGTGCGGTTATTTTACGCCGTTATAAAATCTTCAAAGCTTTCCTTACAAGCTTATAAGAATATTTTCAAAGAAAATGTTTTATTTTATATGGATCTTAAATGATTTCAAAATAAAAGGAGATATTTCTTTAAAAAGAATTTTGATTTCATCTATGTCAACATCCTTTGATGGATTTTAAGATTATTTGAAGTTGATTTATTATGATACAAAACTTCTATATTGTATTGAAGGTTTTGTGATATGTTTGACTGTGGATGTGCTATTTTTATACCATTCATAGTTTATTGTGAAAGTATTGACATTTCGTATGCTAGTTTTAATACGAATGTTTATGTTATGTTTAAACCTTTTCATATGGGAATGCATTGGACTTAATAAGTGACGGGTGGAGCCCGCTATAGCTCCTCGATGCATCGGTAGGTCTCATGAGACAAACTAGTGTCTTGGCACAAGGCCTTGACAAAATCTTATTTGTAGTCTTGGCACGAGGCCTTGGCTATGTGGTTATGATAGTCTGGCATTATGCATTCCAACATTATGAAAGTGGTTATTGATTTTTGCATGTGATTATTCATTTAGTAGAATATCCATGTGAATAAGTAAATGGCATTATTTCATTTTATTTATGCCATACCATGTTGAAAGTTCGTATTTAAAAGGCTTTTGTTTTAGTTATACATTACCTTAAATGTTTATTCTTATTTATGAAAGTTTCCACTTTATTGTTATCCTTACTGGGCATTTGAGCTCACCCCGTTTTTTTATGTTTTATTTTTCCCAGGATGTGAAGAAGTAAGTTATGAATGACCTGCAGGGGTTTTATGAGGGGTTAATAGTGTGGATTCTGGAAACATTATGTTGTTGTATTAGTTTTTCATTTTATGATGTAATGTAAAACTTATGAATATATCTAGTGTTTCCAAGGCTACTAAACCAATCGGTATTTCGAGATTTGATCTTCTTGTGATCATGCCAATGTTATGTAATTAATGCACCAACTCTGGGTAGCTGGGGTCGGGGCGTTACAGTTGGTATCAGAGGAAGTTTAGTACAAACCTTGGAAGCTAGATTTAGATAAACTCTGATTAGAGCACGTAGACCTAAGATGAACTTTGAGGATTAGTATAGAAGAACTTCCTAGAATTTTGGTATTGTAGAGATTTTGTGAGTTTTCCAAGCAATACATCCCTGTCTGGATACGAGCAGGTAGAGGCGGCTCTGGCACAGATGTACCTAGGGGTAAAACCCGAAAACACCGATTTGAGCTAGACTCGAACGGGAACTGGTGCACGACAACGGGCCTTGCTGCACTCTTGGTTACGACACTCCCGGTGGATATGCTTAGGATAACTCTCATTTTCTTTACAAATCATTATGAAGGGTTTATGAGTATATACTTCCTTAAAGAAAACATTTTTATGATTATGGATTATATCCATAAATAGTTCAATTTATGTTAAGTGTTTTATAAGTATGGGATTATGTATTTTGATTCATAAACTGATCTAGTGTATTCCATTGTTTAGAAATGGCGCCCAGTAGAAGGAATGAGAACTCCAGAAATGCACATGATCCAAAGAGAAGGAAGGATCATATCTTTCATGGTCTTAAGCTAGAATTTATAAGAGAAATAGTCTCCCATGTATTATCATCATATGAAGAAATAATATCATGTGTTGATAAGACAAGTAAAGAGTTTACTGAGTCCTATGGCTTTGAAGGGAAGCAAGAGAAGAAAAGGATGGAAGAGAGAAAGATGGATAAAGGGAAGAGGGAAAAGAAGAATTTTCCCATATGTGGTAACTGTGGAAAGAAACACCCTGGAACTTGCCTGAAAGGAATGGGAGTTTGTTATAAGTGTGGAGGAAAAGGGCACAAAGTACGTGACTGCAAGGGTAAGAAAATGGTTTCAAATGTACAATGCTTCATTTGCAAGGAGTTTGGACACTACGCGAACCTATGTCCCAGTCATCAGACTATGCCGCAAATGATGCTATTGGATAATAATCAAGTTATGATACTACCACAGATGAAGAGGAATGATTAGAGTTCTTATGTTGATTATGTCAATTGAGTGTTGTATCAACAATGTACTTGTTATAATAATTATGGAGTATATAAGGATTGTACGGCAGTACTATTTCATTAAGGACTTGAGATTATGTGGAACAACGAAAAGTGACTCAATAGCAGGATAAATTTTTGGAAAATATATGGTTGAGAGAATGATAAACCATAATATAGTTCTGATACCGAAGTAGTGATTTTGGAATAATACATGATTGTTTTGGATAAATTATATTGGATATTCTTGACTACCTTCGAACTGATTAATGATTTGTATATTCCATCATTTTTGGGGTTTAAAACATTTTTGGATTAATGAAGTATATCCATCTTTCTATACGGAATAAGGGAGCATGAATGTAATCAATAAGGAATATGGTAATTCAGGATGTTTCAGTGCATTAAAAGAATACATGATGAAGGTATTCATATGCTATTACGGGGTAAAAAGGATCTATATTATGTTTATCTTCCTTATAAATGTTGGACTGTGAGTTTGGATAGAAGTATTTTGGATAGTTCTAGTTTGGATTATTTTGGATTTCCATAAAAGGACAACCCGGAGGTCGGGCGGCAACCCGTCGCGTCCGGCAAGGCTGCGAGACTTGAACCCGCAACCGAAGGGCGACAAGGGTGTATCACCTACCACTGGCCCACGAGATGTCCTGGATTAAATAATGTAGTTTTTATTAAAAGATCTTGTAGATGAATTATAAATTCCTTTATTTTGGAACCCTATACGAATAGTGTAAATAGAATTTTTTTTACATTCTATTATCTTTTAGAGTGAAAGATGAGTTTGTGGTAGAAATTTATTAATGGATAAAACTCTAATTATAATGTAAGTATATCTCCTTATGATCTTAGCCAATCTCAAAAATAAATTCCTCAATATTAAGAAAAGCAACTTAGAACAAAAATGTTTTCCTAGATGGTACCTTAAATCATCACTAATTTATGGATTTGGAATTGTTGGCCTTTTCATAGACATGTTCTCTACCACTCTCCATCAGATAATTGATGGTTAGATTTTTCTTCCATATCCATATTTTCCTACATGGAACCCTAGTATGAGTTATTTTTGGTAATCTTCATACTTTCGACTCTTTATTTTAAATAGAGGCCTCATTAATTCATTTTTCGATGTGGGATTTCAACTAAGATATTTTGAAACGTCAAAAATGTGTTATCCTAATACCCTATGTTTTGTTGAACCGAAGGTATTTCAAATCATCATAGATTGATGAATTTAAGGACCTCAATTTTATACTTGTTTGTGATTGATGACCTCAATCACTACCTATAAATATTTACGTTTTTCCTCCAATTATATGTCTCTAATTGCCACCAATGTTCTCCTAATCGAGATCATAATTTGGTGGTGACCCTTTCCTTTCTCTTTTCCTCATATTAAGACTAAATTTTAGTAACCCAATTTCCGATGTGGGTTTTCCCACAAATATATTTTCTATTTTCAACCTTTTATTTTCGAAGAACAATTTCAAATTGCGAGGACGCAATTTATTGAAGGAGGGGAGAATGTAACACCCCAAGATTTCAGAGTGTGTTATTTCTTAAAAATAATTCAATAACTTGCACTACACGCAACACCGAGTTCAATCACACCATTAAAAGAGGTCATGAATAGTATTAACTACATTTTGAACTTTATATAATCCTTATAATTTTAGAATCCCTATTATGAGTTTCTTAGTCATAATGCAAGAACAGATTCATTTTCAGTATTTCACTTTTATCAACTTCTAATAGTGAAACCTTTTTAAATACAATATTTTAAACTTTTTGACTAAATGGGGACATCAAAAAATTAAAATGAAACACCCCAAGCTTCCACGGTACGTTTCCCTTTGAATAATGTGATAGCGTGTGTTGTACACAACACCGAGTTCTAACACACCATAACCAATCAAACTAGCCGTTATAAATAGTAATACCTACTTTTTGAAAATATATATATTTTATATTTCAAAATGGACTTCATTTTTGGATTCGGAATATCGAATTTAGCCTAAGGTGAAATTTTGGTACTTTTCGGATAACTTTCATATTTTGATGAATAGTGAAAATTACTAAATTTTAATTAAAAACAACTTTTTTAATCAAAATAATTAATAGTGATAAATTATGAATTTGAGTGGTTTTAAAGTATATTTAGAATATATTTTTACAATTTAATATAATGTTGGTCATTAGACATAATTTTACAATTAAACCGAACATAAACAAGTGTCAATCTTTTGATAGTTATTATCTCTTAAAAACACTCTTTTTGTTTTGACAGCGGGAATTAATTTTAAATTAATTTCTGCCAATTCTGTGTTTTGAATTTAGAAAAATGGATTCCATATTTGGAATCAGGATGTTAAAATTGTGTAAATAGGTAACTTTTATTTTTAGACATTTTGAATAATTACTGCGGTAAATATTTTATTTACCATGGTTAAGGGTAAATTCGGTAAATAAGGGTTAAAAAATAATATTATAATAATACTAAATTACCCTAAAACGTGTCTTAACCCTATTGGTTGATACATGGTCGACCATGGGCATCTTTGTGTCAATTTTGGGACCCCATGGATCCACTTGTAAGTGATAATGACACTTTATTTTAATTAAGTCAAAATGAATACAAAAATGACACAAGCATATATCTTTTAGAAAAACAATTTTTACATAGGGTTATATAAGTTGGATTTTAGATTATAAATATTCATTAGAAAGATAAAAATATTTCCTACATAATGATATTTTATTTATAATTTTTAGACATTAAATAATTTATTTTATTTATGACACAAAGATGATGCAGTAATTACTATAATAGTGAAAAATTAAAATAATTGATATTATAAATACCCAAAAAAAATATAATATGAAACTTTTAATGAATTAAACTAATTTTCTAGGATAATAGGATATATTTGGATTGATTTAATTGACTTTGTTCGAAGTAATCAATCTGTTATGAGTTTCAAAAAAATCAACTATTGAATAGTGTCAAAATTGACATAAAAGAGTTCTTAAAACAAATATTATATTATTAATTGATATTAAATTCCTAAAAATATAAGGTTCGGCCAAGAGACTTATATCAGGATAGGTTCATCATTAATGTACAACTTGGGGGTCTCTTGGATGTATATAGTAAGTTTATTAACCATATTATATAAAAATACAAAGAGACATTGTAAAAGTGAAACTAATTAACTTAGAGTTAATACTTAAAGATAAGGTTAATATAAGTACCCAAACCTGTCTAAATTCTATTGGATGAGTTGTTGTCGACCTATCCCCACCTCATCCTTTGAATAGTCAACTTTGGAGCCTTTAGAAACCGAATATGAATTTATTATAAATTAATATTTCTAGCTTTTCCAAAGGTGCCCCTCACCCCTCTTATAAAAGGGCACTCCTCCTTCTCATTTCTTCACACCTCTCAAGCCACTTGGCTCGTCCAAACTCTGCCCAACTAAGCTCCCCACATCCCTCTCCTCCTCCTTGAAGCTTCCCCTTAGGCAGAAAGCATTTCAAGAAGTCCTTTGGTTCCAACCAAAGTGAGTTACCTAAATTAAAGGTAACGATTTCTCTTAAATTATTTTCATTTATTTTGCTTCTCCAACCCCCAAAATCTTTTTATTTCCTTTCTTTTGTAACAACACCAGTATCCTAAATATACTAGGATGTTGTTATAAGAAGGATTCAAACTACACATACACACAACTCCATCTAATGGATGATGAACATAATGTTTCTGTGGATGGCAAACTAACGCCTCACGAAACGATGATTGTTCAAATACATCTTACCACCTCTCATGGTGGCCATTATGATGGAACTGTAATTAAATATGATATTAATGATATATATTTTATATATAAGATTCTGTAATTCCATTTTATTTCATACCATTATTCGTTTCATGTTGTATATACATACGATAATTTCATTTGAGGAAGTGCGGACTACCGCCCCCTTAAAATGATATGACTCGTTCATACCACACATGGAACGTATAAAGGATGGTGTTAATGAACTTAAGTAACATATATAAAATACTATACTGGAATAGTAATATACCTATGTATCATTTGGATTAGATTCTTTTAAAATAAAAATTAAATGGAAGTAGCGTTCGTGCGCACGTACGGACTACCGTCTCCACGAACGCGATAAGATTCATTCTCCATCATATCCATTCAAGTCTTATTCTCATTTTGGGGTTAAAAATAATGTTAATATCATTCTGGATATGAATAAGATACAACAAACATGGCTTATGTAACAAAACATATAAAAGAAAATGAGTAAGTTAACACCCGAAACGATGATAATTCTAAGATATTATTAATAAATCAATGTTAAAAGATCATATATGATATCATATTAATATATATGATTCTTGTATAATTTAATAACAATTATTTCACCATTATACAGGAGGTTAACCTACCCCAACCAAGGAAAAGAACAAGGTAAGGGTTATTTCACAATCTCTTCATTATCTGAGGTTGTTTATATGTAATAATCTACTGGGATCTCTTTATCATCCACATCCATGTTTCTTAAAAATGTATTTCAAAACATTTTTACTATTTACAAGAATATGGGTTAAAGTCATTTATACCTTTTTTTGACTTTTTATAAGAGGTTTATAAAGGAATCTTTCCGTCGTTTTCAAAACAAGGTCCTTTTTAACCTTTTCGACAGAATTGAGGTAAGAATGTTTTTTTTAACTTATACGGCGGGTGCGGTTATTTTACGCCGTTATAAAATCTTCAAAGCTTTCCTTACAAGCTTATAAGAATATTTTCAAAGAAAATGTTTTATTTTATATGGATCTTAAATGATTTCAAAATAAAAGGAGATATTTCTTTAAAAAGAATTTTGATTTCATCTATGTCAACATCCTTTGATGGATTTTAAGATTATTTGAAGTTGATTTATTATGATACAAAACTTCTATATTGTATTGAAGGTTTTGTGATATGTTTGACTGTGGATGTGCTATTTTTATACCATTCATAGTTTATTGTGAAAGTATTGACATTTCGTATGCTAGTTTTAATACGAATGTTTATGTTATGTTTAAACCTTTTCATATGGGAATGCATTGGACTTAATAAGTGACGGGTGGAGCCCGCTATAGCTCCTCGATGCATCGGTAGGTCTCATGAGACAAACTAGTGTCTTGGCACAAGGCCTTGACAAAATCTTATTTGTAGTCTTGGCACGAGGCCTTGGCTATGTGGTTATGATAGTCTGGCATTATGCATTCCAACATTATGAAAGTGGTTATTGATTTTTGCATTTGATTATTCATTTAGTAAAATATCCATGTGAATAAGTAAATGGCATTATTTCATTTTATTTATGCCATACCATGTTGAAAGTTCATATTTAAAAGGCTTTTGTTTTAGTTATACATTACCTTAAATGTTTATTCTTATTTATGAAAGTTTCCACTTTATTGTTATCCTTACTGGGCATTTGAGCTCACCCCTTTTTTTTATGTTTTATTTTTCCCAGGATGTGAAGAAGTAAGTTATGAATGACCTGCAGGGGTTTTATGAGGGGTTAATAGTGTGGATTGTGGAAACATTATGTTGTTGTATTAGTTTTTCATTTTATGATGTAATGTAAAACTTATGAATATATCTAGTGTTTCCAAGGCTACTAAACCAATCGGTCTTTCGAGATTTGATCTTCTTGTGATCATGACAATGTTATGTAATTAATGCACCGACTCTGGGTAGCTGGGGTCGGGGCGTTACAAATAAGGTTATTGAAAACTAAAAAAAATAAATTTATCATGTTTCTATAGAATATTTCCCAAATGAGGCAAACAGAAAATGGTAATGATTTTTTTCTATTTCCATAGATAGAGACGAATGATTAATATTCCTATATTTCGAATAAAAAATTATGTCATTTGATTATTTTATTATTAAGGAACTTGTTAAGAGAGATATGAAATATATAATTATTGTATTGCATAAATATCTCATTAAAGGTTATAAATCATTTGTCGAATGGAACTTGTAAATTTGATTTAGTTATAAGAGAGTCATTTATAAAAACACCTGGTTGAGGGAAACATATCTCATAAAAATATTTTAATGTTGAGAAAATCATTCCTTGAAAAAGATATGATTGATAAGGTTAAATTAAATTGAATAGTACTAAATGTTTTGGAACTGATTCTAATTATTTGGATGAAAATACATGGAAGGTTCATAAGGATAAAAATTTATGAACAGGATTATGTTGAACATTTGACAACGTTTTAGAGGCTAATGTATCGCTTCACCTTATGATGCGAAATGTTCAAATAAATGATGTAAAAATAGTTCAAGAAACAAAAAAATGATAATATTGTGTTTATGAATGATAAATGTATCAATTAAATGTATTTTCATTTCATCTTAGAGAGTGAAAATATTTCTCAACTCTTGGAAAAAGGTCATAAAATAAGTTTTTCACAATTATCACCATTTATGATGATATTAATGATTTTTTAAACCTTATATTTATTTCATTGTGTTCAAAAAACATTATCATGATCAGGTTCACTACCACTCTCTATCAGAACTCGAATGTTATATTTTTCTTCCATTCCCATGATTCCAATAATATTTTCTTATTTGAATGATTAGTTTTTTGTTAACCATCACATATCAATTTCCATATTATTATGAATATGGCTTATTAATCCTATTTTTAATGTGATTTTTGAAATAATAGTATTTTCAAATATCAAACCCTCGATTATTGTGAACATTTAAATTGTAAGGAAACAATTTAATTCAGTTAGGGAGAATATATCACCCCAATTCATTTCGATATTTCTATTTTTGGCATCATATAATTTTTTTTCTAGATTTCTTTATACAAAAAACCATTTTATGCTTTCTCTATGCACAATATTGAGTTAGCCAGTGTTATACACAAAACTATGTTTTACCACATCTTAATGGGATTCAAATTTTAAAAATAAAATTTGACAATTTCGAAAATTTTACATTTGAGAAAAACTTCAATTTTTAATTGCTAATTTCAAAATTATCTAAGGTTTATTTTTTTATATTTTTATGAGAATATTTATTTTTTGAGAAATTGTTAAAATACTGTATTTTAGTTGAAAATTAATATTTCATTTCATTAAATAATACAATAAAAATACATTTTAAAATGAATTTAAAGTCCAAATATATCCATAATATGTCTATTAATCAAATTTAGGTCATTAAAATTATTTTTATATTGGATTAACATATAAAAACATAATGAAAATTGTGATCATTTTTTATTAATACCCGTTTTTATTGCAACGTCTACAAGATTAGCATTGAATATAATTTTTCCACATCATTGAATTAAATTGTAAAAATAAGATATACATTATTAGAATCAGTATAATATTTATTATATAATAAGAATAACAAAAGTTTGGACAAAAAAGACTACAAAATGTATATAATATTAATCACAATGATTACGTTTAAAATTAGAATACATTGTGGTTAAACCTTAATCTAACGATGAAAATTGATCTAGATACCAAACCACAAGGACTTGGATAAGAATATTTTGATCATATACCAACTTGAATGTAATTTTATAAGTTAGGGGCATACTATTACATAAATGATACATATATGATAAATTATATAAGGGAAAAAGTGAAAAGGGGAACTTTCCTTACCTATAACATTAATAAAGCCTCGAGATATGAAAAAAAGTTCATATTTTACATTATAAATATCTTTTTTAATGATAAAAGATTTATTTTTATCATAATAATTTATTATTAATTTTAAGAGATTAATAAATACTAAAACTTATAAATAAACACTAATGTAGTAATTATTTTGTTTGAAATTAAGTAAAATAAATGGTACTAAAAATATTAAAAGTGAAGAAAAATAAATGAACTATTATAGCCAGTTATCTCATTAAACGAATATGTCATAGTAAATAATTGTTAACATAATATATATTAATTTGACCATTTTTTATATTTCAAAATTTAAATATAGTAAATAATGTCAAATTTGACATTAATGCTATATTATAATATATGATATTTTTTTAAACATTTAAAATTTAATAAAAATAAAACATTCTTAAAATTAAAATATAAATGTTAAAAAATATAAAATATGGTCTGTTATTGGGACAATTTATTTCACCACTAAATAATAAAAAACATTGTTAGCATTGTTCAAGTAAAAGCATTTTCCATGCACGTGAAGTGAAATTATGATAAAATTATTTACTAACTGGGAAGAGATGATAATTTTTTAAATTATATAAGATATTTAAGATTTATTCAGTTAATATGTTATAATAAATCTCTCTAAAATTTATTATTAATGGTTAAATTTCATAGGATAAAAAACAAGTTAAATTAATTAAAAGTGGTAAATGTTGTGAAATATATATGATAAGGAACATAATTATAAAAATGAAATTATTTTAATATGTTAGAAGTTTCTATCGACCATAGATTCACATTAATCAATTATTTTTTAATTTCAAAGTAACATGATGTAAGGAATACCTATGAATAGTGATTAAATTTTAATATTTAAAAGGATACCAATTCCCTCTACTATAAAATATAATTCACTCATCCCATCATCACACATCTAAAGCCTATTTTTATCATATAAAATAGCCCAAATAAGCTACTGAAATCCATTCCGTCAACCTATAATTCTCCCTTTGAGAATAAATAAACCCATTGATTTCCTTTAGTGAAACCCAAGACGAGTTACACGAAAAGACATAACATTCTTTAACGATCACTATTGTTTTGATTTTTTTTCAAAAAATTAAAATTTTCTTATTCCATGAATATATAACAACAAAATTATCATAAAAACTAATATTATTTCATGTTAGATTATATACTTAAACCAACACACAATTCCATCAAACGGGTAATGAATTTTCCATTCATATATACAACTGACTTCTTTCTAGTGAATTGATATCATTCATTTTTTTCATTACCACCTCTCATTGTGGGTTATTATTATGGAAACACTATTTTTATGTAATATATGTGATATTTATGTTTTATTAATACTTAATTAATTATTTTATATTATATACCTAAGTGATTTCTATTTTTGATAAATACAATACCATAGTTTGTGGATGTGTGGACTAACAACTCCTTATATCCATATGATATGTTCACACATTACATGAAATATTTTAAGAAATGGTTTAATTTAAAATATCTAAAATACTGGAAATAAAAATAATTTTTCTTAAATAATTTCTTTTATATAAATACAATAAATAATTTCCTTCATTAACATTTTCACACACTAAAAAAGATAAAAAGGTATTCATGAACGTGTGGACTACCACCTCTTTGATGCGATGTGATTCCATTACATAAAAATAATTCTATATATAAGTATATACGATAAACTAAAATGGTATATTTAATATAATTATAATTTTTGAATGATATAATGTTACTTTCCATCTTTCCATAGTGATCATTTATGAATGGGAACATTACTCATGCGCATGTATGACCTACAGTCTCCATAATTATAACTTTGATTCATTTTTTTGTAACCGTGTTACATAATTGATTTTAAATGTATAATTGAATTATAAATAATATAACTAGATTATTATTATTATTATTTATATGTTTATATAATTACCCCTTTAATAATAGTATACCGGACGATGTCCTTTTTAACACATGAACCAAATTTGGACGAAACACCAAACATAAATTTAATTGATTATATAGTTTTATAATAATTTTAATAAGTGAAAAAATTAATAATGAATATGAAAATGTTTCTAAATAATGTAAATAATTAATATAATATTGTTATTTTTAAAAATATGGACACATGAGACAAGTTAGACTAAATGTAATGTATTCTTTTCTATGTTTTTGTTCCATGAGTCATACAAAATTTTCACTACTTATTTAATTTATGTGGTTTATATTCTACCTCTTTTTCATTTAGTCTCACGATTCACTCATATTTCATGATATTATATGTTAATATTTGATTTATCTCATCCAAGAGGTCTGACAAAGAATTTTCTATATGGTAAAAGTTGTCCTTAAAATCTCTTTCTTTTTGTGATTGTAAACTTTCTACTGAGAAAATCAATTTCTCATATTTTTTTAATTAGAAATTATATTTTTTATAATATTATTATTATTTTATTATGTACATGATTATTTTCAAAAATTTAAACCATTTCTATTTAAGGTGTTAACCTTGAATGTTATATTATTGATTGGGGAAATGTTGAAAAATATTTATACTTTACTCAATATGGATATTTGATCAGGAATGTTTTTTATGATTTAAATTAATTTTTCAACATATGTTGAATGGTTTGTTAATAAATTATAGGGGTTTTTGACTAGTTAATGCAACCTCTATATGTATCAGTAGCCACATGGGACAAAATACGTTGGCAAAAAACCCTTCGTGTTTGTTCCCCAGCCATTTTAAATTGTTAGGAGGCTATATATTGACAAAAGTTTGACGGGTTTCTACCCACATACATAAAATAACATGAGAATATATATAGAGAGTAAATATCTTGAGGATATATCTTGATTTTGAACAAGTGCAACATTAGTCATTTCATCCTCATTATTATTCCATGTGATTATTTTATTAGATATAATATATATGGTAATGTTTTAGGATCTTGTGATTATTTATATAGAATTATTCAGTGATATTTTTTTCTTTCCATATAGATTACTCATTATTAATTCATGATATCTTTTGCAATACTTTACTCTAAGTGATCTTTTAATCTCAGCCTTATTTTTTATCATTTCCCTAGGGTATGAAGATGAGTTCTTGGAATGAGTTTCGAAGAGGCTGAGAATTTTATTTAGTTTCTTATTAATATTTTTTTATCAATATATAATTGGTTCCATGTATGTAATCAAGTAGTCAAAAACTACTAAACTGAACAGTACTTTTGTGAATTGGTTCAATATAATCATTAATATATAATAATGTAATACACTAGCTATGGGATTCTAAGGTCGAGGAGATACAACTTCCCTGGTTGAAATGGGTTGGTTTGTTCAAAAACTAACCAGTACTGAAATCATACATGTTTAATGTGATTAAACTATTATTCCTATGAATTCAAAATGTTACTATTATTAAAGAGTTTTATATTATATTTTTAAAAAACCATTAATTTTGGTCTTGAATTTGACAAACAAAAAACTATTACACTCACTTTGGATGCATGTAATTTAATGAATAATAATATAGATAATTTTAAATAACTATCCTTTTTCATTGAAACTATAAATTATAATGGAAATGAAAAATAAAAAATGTCATATGTAATGTTGAAAAAATTGTTGAAATCTGATGTAATAATTGTAATGACTATGAACACCATTTATTCATGTCTTAGTTTGATGATAAAATAATAAATGATGCCTTAGGTTATGAGAGTGAGATAATAGAGGATAATAATGGACTCAATCAATTATAATATATTAATATATGTGATTTTTTATATGTTGTTAGTTATAATTGATTTATATGAGTAGTGTGGTCCATAATAAATATGATAGATGGAAATTGAATCATAGTTAAAAATAAAGATAGATCAATTATTAATGAATAAATATTAGTATTGGTCCAAGACTATGTTGAAATTAGTATTCAAGTATCTATATTTTGTCGTATAATAATTTTTTAAACATTTTATAAACAATAGGTGTTATATTGGACATCATTAAAATCTATGATGTTGAGAATTTTTATGTTGAAAACCATTTAGGTTTGTTAGATAAAAATTTTCTAGAACATGTTAGGATTAATTTAGTGGGGTATTATGATCGAAAAATATTTCTAAGGGTAATGTATGATATATTATTTGTATTCTTACAAAAAACTATATTGCAAACGGAACTATAAATCCCAATTTTGTTATCTTGATTTCGGAAATGAAATTGTTTTTAAAAAATTCTGTTTTGTTGATATAATTTTTGGCCCACTTAGAAATAACATCAAAAGTCGTTCTCAAAAACTTATGAATAGTAAATTAGAGATCAATATAAATGGTGAATATATAATATTTATTTAATTTTAAATAGAATAGAAAATGAAATCATTCTATAAAATTAAATATATATAAATAAAATACATATTTAAATTGTTTAGTATTGAATATTATTTATGTATTACTATTATGGTAGGTATAAAATATTATAATAATTTGGATGAATCATTGAAATTTAATGTTCAAGACCATTATAGAGGTATAATCATAGTTGTTTATTAATAGACTAGTAGAAAACCCAAAAATATATTCTCTATTTTCATATGTGATATATTTCATTATTATATGATAAAATTGAATATTAATATAGTAATTTTAATCTTCTATTATCTTAATTGAAAAACCCCAATACGCAATTCAGGATTTAGAATAGAAAAATTCTATATATTGTTTTGATAAAATAAAAGTAAAACATACAAGGATAATTTTACAGTCTTTGACCATTTTCGTTTTATGTATTGGATAATTATAAAAATACATTACAATTGTGAGTGTTGGAAGAAAAATTCAATTTTCTTTGTCTCTTCTACCTTTATAAATGAAACTAACTACAAGTGAAATTCTACCAAACATTTGAAAAACAATTTAAAACTTTGGTTGAGCATTTACTTTTTCTATAAGGGGTATTTAATCTATTTGGAAATAATATTCTTGAAAACTATATATTTGTTTGTAAACATCTATCTTTTGATAAATTTAATACTTAGAAAATGATTTTCCCACTTTGAAACATTTTATAATTATAATTAAGTAGTTTATTTTACTTTTAAAACAATATATTTTATAAAATATAAATACTTTTGAAATACATATTGGATTTCACTATTTTTAAAGTAAAAACATTTAAGTAATATTTATGATACATACCATTCCATAGAAAAAACACAAGCCAACAATGCCACATCACATGTAGGAAGAAATCCCATTTAGGTAATGGGTTCAATATTTATACCACATCATATCATTCAATACTCTAGTGACCTAATTTAATAAAACATTTTAAATGGTCCTACCTTTCTCACTCATAACCCAAAAACAAATAAAACTTATATATAAATTATTTTCATAGAGTAAAATAAAAATTTAATTCCATGAAATTGTATATTATTGTTTTTAATAAATTCTAAAAAAAATTATGATAAATCCATACCTTCATCATATCTCATTAACTTTAGAATAAATAAACACAATTTCATAGAAATTTAAAATAATTACTTATTCTAAAATGCATTAAATTTCTTTGATATCTATAGATGATTTCTATATCTAAAATATTATTGACATTCTAGGAAATATATATAAATTTCACCCCTAAAAAGATAAATTCTATCCTTTATAACTTTTGTTAAATTAAAATAACACATAAAATGATAACATATATTGATAAAATAATATCTTTACTCAATTTAACAGAGGGAAATTTTGTAAAACAAATTTAAACATAAATAATAACAAAAAATATTTCATTATTGATTAAAATATTTTTTAAAAAATTAGATAAAAATTCATCATTACATTAATCCCATTTTTGAAGAAATAATATATATAGAGAGAGAGTTCTTTAAAAAAATAAATTATTGAATTCAAAATGATGCACGTAGAAGGTTTATAATTCAAATATAGTAGAAAAAAATGAATTTTTTTATCTAGGAACATAATCATGATGAGATTTGTGAAATTATAATATTATTATATTATTAAATTTGAGAACATATATATACATAAATAATAAAACCAATACATCCCTTACCTTAAATTGTATAATGGATGAAGAAAAGCTGCTGGATTTCAGACACATATAAAAGAAGAAGTCGAGGGTGTTTGGGAGTTCATGGTGAGAAATAATGAAAGGTTTTATACTGAAATATTAATTTATATATTTTATTCAGTTTAGCTAACTTGGGTGAAGAATTTTTCTATGTGACACTACATGTTTCCTTAAAAAATCATCTAAGTGGTTTTATAACATGGAAAAATATTTGGATTATCTTATTTGAAATTATATAATATATATATATTATTTTCCTTAATTTCTATATGCTTTGAAAATAGTTTTATTCAAAATTTAAACATATATAATGAGATAGAGGTGTTGATTATTGTAAATCATAATGAACTCATTGTGATATATATATATATATATAATATATGTCCTTAACTTTCTATGGAATTTGAGAGAGGATAATAAAAATTGAAATATGTAATCTTGGTTAGGAGTTCATTTTAGAGTTGAAAAAATGTTTATAACATTTATAAGAGAAACCAATTTGAGTTGGGGCCATGGGTTTAAGAAGATCATGATGGTGAAGAAGTGTAACATGTAAAGGGTGAGTTTTTCCAAAATTTGTGGAATATAAATAGAGGAAAAGATAAACAAATGGAAAGTAAATAAAGGATCAGAAGAGGTTGCTCCCAAATTCATGGCCAAGATCAAAACTTATGGAATAAAACTCATACCACATCGGAACAAGGAGTGTTCAGTAGACTCTTTAGAAAAAAACTATGACTCATCTATCACGAAATCACAAGCACACATAAAAATGGACTTGTACACTGTTTGAGTGGGATTTTTAAAAACTATCCATAGATTAGAAATGGTTTTACTCATGTGCCCCTGCCTATCCTAGGTGGGTACTATGACTAAACCAACTATCTTACATGGTGCTCTGAACACAGGTACCCCCACTCAACAAAGCTGTAGCCAGTTTCCACCTAAGAACTGGTTCAATGACTTCCTTTGGTGATGGGTGAGTGGAAATATATTCTTTTCAAATGTAAATTATTCTATAGAATGTAAATATAAATAACAAAGTTTTAAAATAACATTTTTTACATATAATTATTATTTTTAATCATTTTTTATGTTACACATACCTTTAGAAATGTTAGTTTATATTAGTATTATAATGACTATTTTTTGAGACTAATCATTTGAATATATCATTTAAATTTATTTGATTTTGTAATTATAAAAGATTTATGGTATTATTTTAAATGTTTTACTTATTATTAGGAATTTTCATTATGTGATATCTTTTTGAATATTATTATTTTGATTTTTAACAATCGTTGAAAATTCGTTTCATATTTCATTTTTATTCTCTTTAATGGTTACTAAGACCCAAACACTTATATTTTCAATGGCCAAAATAAAGATTCTTCTAAATACCTATATATGATGGTATATAAAAAATAATAAAAATTCCTCAATGTTCATTTATTTCATTAATAACAGTGATCTACATCTATCTTGTTCTCAGTGTTTTTTTATTAATCTTACCACCAATGTTTTAATTTTGACAAATTTAGAAGAAGTGGGTTACGTATTGGGAAATACAGTGTCAATCGGTGGTGCTCCAATGGGGCTATGAGCACATATATTAGGATAAATGAATTAGTAGGGTTACTATTTTTATAAAAAAAAGTAACGAAGTTGGTGCATTATTAATAAAAAATATTGATCATTTTTTTCTTAATTTTTGAATTCTTTTTTATTGATAGTATTTATTAAAAAAATTCATCACAGATATGGGATGTTACATTTCCCCACCTTAGTTGAATTACACCGTCATAATTCATTCATAAAAACACCCCACATCATGCTTCAAACTTATTCATTAGTTTTCCAGAATAAATAATATTATTATAATTACTAATTATTAAAATTTTATAGTAACAATTATCTCATACCATCACCAGAATATCCAACGTTGGTGATGACCATGAAAAAGAATATTTCATCCAAGAAAACTGATAATCAGAGAGGATTCACGTCCTTCAACTTAATTTATCTATAAAAAAATGAGGAATTTTAGTCAAAGTAATCTAATCATTGATAAGATGTTGATATAATGGTATCAGGGATACAATGTTTAGAGATATATGAGTGGACTTGAATCCTATAAAACAATTGATCTGACAAATATTATAATATTGGAAAGAATATTAATTTTCCATCAAAAGTAACATGAAATTCCAGAAACATATAGGTTGTGTAGAGGTCAACCTCTTCAGCCTCTTCCAGAAATTCCAATAATGTTTCAAACAAATCATATATGGAAAAACAATAGAAAATAACCCCACAACATTTCCCTTGTCATTCATAGGTTAAAAGTTGAGTATTCCCAATGAAATAATTGAGAAAATTATCCTATAAAAATTCATACTATATCATGTGTGATTAATAACATTTTAAGGAGTTTACAAGACTATTGAAGGTTTGTAATGGGCTTGATATCATTTGATAATGATTTTAGAGTTATATTTTTGAGTAATTCATCTTGAAGTTATAAAATGGTTGTTTCTATTCTTCTTCCTTCCATCTAAAAATGTGATGGAAAAACAATTTTACAAAGGAGTCACACATAAAATATTAATTTTTCCTAAATTTTCTATATTATCTACATTTTCACTCTGATACCAACTATAAATCCCTAAACATGCACTTCTAAATTCAATAGAAAAAAAATGTTTATTTTTTTATATATAGTCAAATAAAATATAAACAGATAATTTTACATTTCCAGTCCTTTTTTGGTCTAGGTATTAGAGAATTATGCATATGCATTATAATTACAAAATAAATAAAAAATTTATCAAATTTATCCTCATGTGAGATTCCTCTTCATATAAAAGAAACACAAATTGATATTCTACAAAAACCAATGAAAAATAATTCAAAACATAGGGTGGGAATTAATATTCCTAATAAAGGGATTTAAAATAATTTGAAAATATATTTCTTGAAAACTATAATTTTTTTAGAAACACTTATCATTTAATAAAATTAATAATTTGAAAAGGATTTTCAGAAATTAATTTTTTTTTTCAAATATATTATTAAATAGTGTACATAACATTGAAAACCATATAATTTCAAAATAATAATTATTTTTAAATACTTCATTAAATTTCAATATTTTGATATTAATAACATTAATGGATTATTTATGATACATATCTGGTTATAAAACACCATGAGGCATCCTAGCCATATCACATATATGATAGTTTCTTCTTAGGGTACTAGTTTTAACCCCCATACCACATCACAACATTCGACAATCTAGTTCCATAATTTAATAAAACATTTTAAATGGTTCCTCCTTTCCCACTCATAACCAAAAAATAATCACCATCATAAATAATGTATTTTCATTCAATAGAATGATCACACAACTCCATTACATAGAAATAATGTTATTTTTAATAAATTATAAACGATTTAAGAGAAATCTATAACTTTATATTATTGATATAATTTAAAAAGTCATAAACATAATTTAAAACAAATTTAACATAATTTCTCCTACTATAATGAATGAAAGGTCAATGATATCGAAAGATAAGAGACATATCTAAAATACAAATCAAATTCATGGGCATAAAAAGAATTTACACATAAAATGATAAATTATATCCTTTATCACTGTTTTTAAAGAGGAATTACACATAAAATGATAAATTATTTTAATAAAATAATATCTTATATCAATTTAAAATAGTGAGTTTTAAAAAAATTTCAACATTGAAAATAACAAAAAAATATTTTTTTATTATTTTAAAATAGTTTATCTAAAATCATAGAATAATTATTCATAATATTAATAACCATTTTAAATAAATATAATATATATAAATATATAATGTTTTTTAAAAATGATAAACTATTGAATTCTACATGTTTCCTTTATAAGGGTTATAATTCAAATTAATGTTTAAAACCAAATAGAAACATTGTTTTCTAGAAGCATAATATTTGTCAAAATTTTGAAGTATTAACAACTTTTTATTATAGAATTTGAGAATATATATATATATATATATATATATATATATTGATACATAAATCATAAAACAAATCCATCCCATACCTTAAATTTTCAAAATGACAATGAAAATATGCCCTATTTTAGACAAAGAAAATATAAGAAGGAGAGGGTGTATCAGGTTATTTAGGGGAGAAAAAATAAGGGTTTTATATAGAAATATAATTTTATATATTTTATTTACATTAACTGATTTGGGAGTATAATTCATTACTGTGACATGTTATGTTTGCTTTTTGAAAAAATCTCTTGAAGGATTGTATTTCTTGGAAAAATGTTTTGATTATAATATTTGATATTAAATATAATATTTATATTATTTTTTTTAATTTTTTACAATGTAATGTCCTGTAAATTTCAAGGAAATTTTTTTCATAATTTCTTTGGGATTTTACGAGTATGCAGTTTCTGACGGCACCTGATTCCGAGGCCCGATGTGCCTGGAATCAATTTCAAAAGTTTAGCTCTGGTATGTTCAGTGAACGAACGAGCGGGTTTTTTTCTAAAATTTGAACCGGTGCTCGGAATCGAAATATGAGGGCACCAATGAAACCGCAACACTGGTATTTGCTTAAAAAGACCTTTACTGGAGTTGTGTTTTCTCGAGAAGAGTTGTTAAAAAAATATCGATTAAATGTAAAGTGAAATAAAAATTGTGTTACAATTTTTATTTCTTTTCTAGGTGGTTTAATCCTACGAGAGGAAGTTGGGGTGAGACCCACAAAATACTAACCACCCATGTGTGGTTAAAGGTGAGGTGGGGCCCATACGAGCCCAACCCCTTCAAATTCTCTAACTCCCCCATTTTTAATTCTTCTCAACATAACTCTTAATTAAATTTTGACAACTCAAGATCAATTTATAAAGGGAATTAAATTTTGAATTTTGAATGGTTTGGCAAAGTGAAATAAAATAAGTGTAGACTTATTTTATTTGGGGTCGTCTCATTGTGTTGGGGATTGTAGGAGAATGAACTTCATCTTCTTTGTCGGAGAACGCGAAGAATGCCGACACAAACTCGACTTTTCTTTTTCCCGACGTTGAAGAAGAGATGCCATCATTCCGGGACTGGAGCGGACCACGGCGGTGGCGCGTGGCACCGTCGTGCCACCCTGGAGGACCCGAGGGAACCGCAGCCGGGGCGTGCCACGGCCGAGGGGCACAGCGTCGTCACACCGCGCTGGACTGGAGGAAGTCGCGGCCTTTGGCCATGGCGGTTCAGCAAGTGGGCGGCCGGACTCAGCCGGCGGCCGGCGCACATGGAGGTGGGACCTGTTAGGGTACCATTGAAATTAATCAGCCAGCCATAATGTCTGGTCATATCCTATTAACCGGGGGCGTAACCCTTGGTATTGTTTCCTTAGGTCGAACCCCACCAAAAAGGGGGGGTCGCCGTTCGGAAATCAGGGGGCGGTGCCCCCCCCCCTCTCGCTCCCGCGCTGGGCTCGGCAGCCCGCACCGGGCCAGGCCGCCCGAGCCCGGACATTCCACCCACGCCGAGCCGGGTGGCCCGCACTGGGCCAGGCCGACCTAAGCGGTATTGGGCTGGGTCGGACCGGGCCCAAACCCCATGTTTACAGGCAGATCCGTTCAAACGCCCATAACATGGGCTACGGACCTCCGATCGACGCACCATCAGTTGCATTATGATTCTTGGATTAAGATGGTTGTTTCGTGATATTACACTCAAGGTTTCTGAGAACTTTGAGAATGGCCGGATTGGTTCGAACACAAAACAAACTGGGACCTCGGAGTGGAAACGTTTATATCTTGAGCTCCGGACATCCGATTGACGTGTCGTCGACTTTGTTGGATTCCTCTTAGTGAGACGATTCTTTTGGCTTACTCTTCTCAAGGTTTGGACATAGCTAGAGTATTTTCGGGTTGGTTTTATCTTAAAAACCAACCGGGCCCCTACGACGAAAAGGCCAATAACTCTCAGACCGAGCGTCTAATTGACACGCCATCTATCGTGTTGAGTTCCTATTGACAAGAGATAACTTTGTAATACATAAATTCTAGACTTGGTATCAATTCATGTATCGACACCTTGGCTTGTGGAGTGGACCCTCCCAGAATCGTGCATGTTGTGTGCGGGAACCATAGAGCTGGCTGTGACTGTGATGACGACGACTGTACTGGAATCCTCCGTGGGTTCGGCAGTGACTACAACCGTACTAGAATACTCCGTGGGTTCGACGGTGATTACTACTGTTCTTATATCATGTGTGGGTCTGACAGTATTGACCTCTGTACTTGTATCCTGTGTGGGTCTGGCAGAGTAACTGGTCTTGTATCCTGTTTGGGTCCGACTGCTTGGCTGGACTTGTATCCTGTGTGGGTCCGACAGCCTAGATGAATTAGTGGCTACATCTGATCATCTCTATCTCCATACTAAAGAAGTATTCTTTTATGATCTGAGTCTTTACTTTCAATCATTATCAACAAAACGATTGACTTAATATCATGTGTGGTTGATTTTTTTTGTGGATGATTTCTTGTGTGGATAATTTCCTGTGTGGATGATTTCTTTTGTGGATCATTTCCTATGTGGATGATTTTCTATGTGGACGATTTCTGGTGTATAAGATTTCCTATGTGGACAGAGTTGGGGTTTCTTCTGTGGATTTTTTATGTTTTCCTGTGTGGACTGGTTGTGTTTTATGTGTTGACAGGTTGTGTTTCTTGTGTGGATTGGTTATATTTTTTGGTGTGGACTGGTTGTGTTTCATATGTGGACTGGCTGTGTTTTCTTTTGTAGACTGAGTTGTGTTTTCCTACGTGGTATGGGTTGTATTTTCCTATGTGGACTGAGTGGTATTTCTCTGTGTGGATTGGGTTTTGTTTTCCTGAGTGGAGTGGGTTTTATTTTCCTATGTGGACTGGTTGCGATTTCCTGTGTGGATGATTTCTTGTGTTAACTGAGTTGTAAATTCTTATGTAGATTGGGTTGTGATTTCCTGAGTGGATGGGGTTGTGAATTCATTTGTGGAATGGGTTGTGCTTTTCTGTGTGGACTGGGTTGTGATTTCCTGTGTGGACTGGGTTGTGAATTCTTGAGTGGACTTGGTCGTGGTTTCCTGTGTGGAATGGGTTATGCTTTCCTGGGTGGATTGAGTTGTACTTTCCAGTGTGGAGTGGGTTATGTCTTTTCTGTGTGGACTGGGTTGTACTTGAGCTCGTGAGTTAGAGCAGAACGACAATTGATGACTTAGGTATATGTATGGGCATATACCTTAGTAGTGTTGGTTGATACTTCTTGTTTGTATCTTTCCCTTGTGATATATCCTTTGTGGATTCTAGGAGACCTTCAGGGGGACTCGGGGTCCCTACTAAGTATCTTATACTCACCCCTGCACGGGCTTTTCCCACACTACCTTGTGATGGTTGCAGACTACGGACAGTATCGATCGTGATTGAGGCTCGAGGAGCGGGATGGTGCTTGGAGGTGGACTATCAGGCGGGACGTACACGGTGTGGAAGGATGGATCCGAGGAGTAAGGGAGATAACCTGTACCCACCCATGAGGTGCGGCTTCCGGAGGAAATTTCAATGGAGGTTGCAATACTTTTCAGCAGTTGTACATTACTTTCTCAGTTGTAAAGAACTTTCAGTTGGGTTTTTATACTAGCCCATTTACTTTCCATCACTTACTTTTGTACTCAGTTTACTTAGTGTTTACATCATTTTGTGTACTCTGTGGTGATTGTTTTATTTTATAAAGGCAAGTCCTTCCTTTTTATTGGGATTTTTCACCTTTGGTGCTAGTCTCCAGCCCTGGCCTATGGGAGGCGGTCTTGGGGTAGTCACAGCATGGTCCCTGAGGATGGGTCATGATAAATTAGTATCAGAGGAGTCGTTTCTACCGAAGAACTCATGACTTTGATAATTTTTTCTCTGGGAATAAATAGTGTTAAGAGTATTGAGTATGGTTTTCAGTCCATGGAGTCCAATGTTGGTGCGGCGGCCGACCTATCCATACACCAGGACCTTGACCTCTGAATTAAGACAGAGTGCACGGAAACACTGATTGCGTGTGTGTCTCAAAAGTTTCCTTTGTGGTCTCTTTGAGTAAACTCACTAGGTATGTTATTTGACTGTGGTACACCTGTTCTTTATCAGGATGCCATTGTGAAGACAGCTAGCTAGGGTTTCCAAGAGAGAGTACACGATGTCGGACCACCGAGCAACGAGACTCCGGTGTAGGGCCCTCGTTCTATGTTGGCGCCTTCAGGTGGTGTACTAGCAGCACCACCACCCATTAGGCAGTAGATGCCACCAGCCATACTAATGGATGGTGCACGCTGATAGAGCGCATTACACCAGTTCCACTAGTAGAGGCCTCTGATGTTATGAGGCGAGACCGATTTTCCAGGCAGCATTGGACTAGATGGAGGTGATTGCTAGAGTTTTCTGTCTAGTTGAGACACCAGTAGAGTGGATGGTGACCTTAGCTACTAGTGTCTTCCATTGAGTGACCATGGGGTTGGTCTATATAGTGATGAGGCTTTGGTACGTGGACCGATGCTTGAGATAGTACCTTCGGGTAGTGTGCCAGCTATGTCACTACCTGTTGGTCAGTAGACACTACCGGCAGTACCGGTAGAAGATAATTGTAGGCATAGTGCCTTACATATGTTTCAGCACCAGATATTCCTCAAGTTCCAAGGCAATACCGACTCATAGGTGGTTGAGGATTGGCTTGAGGAGGTGGCTGAGATTTTTCTGGAGCTTATACAGCTTCGGCAGTATGACATGTCAGTAGCCGAGTATTTATCAAGGCGTACCAAACCATTCCTGATACTCGATGGATACGATGCGATCAATGCTTTTGGCATGAACTTCTGAACAAGGTGTGTCTAAAGAAAATCTGAGCCATCACATTTCTTTTATGCATTCTTAATTATCATAGGGTGCTAGAGAGAACCTTTGTGATTGAGAATTATTTGGTTGATCGGTTATTGCCAGTGAACGTTAGCAGTAGGAAAGCAGGAAACTGGCGCCAGTCTTGGAGACTTGGGCATGTAAAATGTTTCAAGAAGAGGAGGTGTTAAGGGCAGATGAATCTACATAGCAGCAGACGTGAAATCAGAGCTAGGAAAGCAGCATGTGGGGGTGTACATTTCGACATGTTACAACCACCCGCCTTTGTAGTCCCCACCAGGCTCAGGGAGTAGAAGGGCAGGGGAAGAGAGTAGCTGCATGTGATCAAGGAGTGTGACCCAGGGGCTCTAGGAATGATACGAGGTGTGGTCTGTGTCTACTATGAGCTGCCTTATAAATAGACATAGATACTAGTCATTCCTTTCTTCCATGAATTTTGTTCCAGACCTAGAGATTCCGGTTAAACCGTTGGCTTGAACCTCACGTCTAGAGATACTTTTGGGAGGAGACTTGATAATCACACTTACACCGACGGTGTGATCTGACCCTTGAGGCGAGAGTTTCGGTTGGAACCTCTTGGTGTCAGCATTGAGGCATTACAACGTTAGATTGAGTATGGACTGGGCAACCACAGTTCATACACAAATTGATGGTATTAGGCAAAAAGGTTGTGGTTTATCTACAACGTTGGGATGGGGTTTCTCCTTGGTCAGTGAAAAAGGAAACCCATGCAGCTTAGGGTAAAATCATGATTAGGAGGGTGTGGCCGATCACTCTTGAGTCGGCCAACCTTACCCTCGATATAGCAAGAGTTTTCAGTTTTATGTTCCTCCAGGACTATGAATTCGAGATAGTATATACTCCTAGAGAGGGGGAACGTTGTAGCAGATGTTCTTAGTAGGAGATTGGGCATTCAGCTGTTAGAGGTGGCGAGACAGCAGCTGGACGCGTTTCAGATATCCTTTGTGGATAGTGATGGATTCAGCATGTGTAGAACCAGAGATGGTTCAGGTTACAACGAAAAAGGTGTAGATCATCCAAGAGAGAATGAAGACTGCACATAGTAGACTAATGTCCTATGCTGATAGGAGACGGAGACCACTGGAGTTCAAGGGTGGTGATCATGTTTCCTTACGGGTCTCACCTTGATGGGGTCTTTTGAGATGTGGTCGAGGCGGCATGTTATCTCCGAGGTTCATCAGGCCCTTTTTGGCCCTCAGTAGGGTAGGAAAGGTGGCTTACCACCTAACCTTTCATCCTTAGTTTCACCGGGTGCATGACATCTTCCATGTGTCTCAGCTGATGAGATACGTGCATGACCCGACACATATCCTTGATCACAGGGAGATGGACATCGATGACGGGGCGACTTTTGCGGAGGTCTCGGTGGAGATCCAGGATCGACAGGAGAGGGTCCTACATGGACGGTCGATTCCTCTAGTGTGCATCAGGTGGCAGAACGGGAACCTCCAGGAGAGCACTTGGGAGAGGGAGGCACAAATGCGTGTACAGTACCCTCATTTGTTTCCCTAGTTTATGATGTATCTTTATGGGGACGTAAATCACTGAGGTGAGAGTAATGTAAAACCCCGTAAATTTCAAGGAAATTTTTTTCTTAATTTCATTGGGATCTTACGAGTACGCAGTTTCTGACGGAACCTAATTCCGAGGCCTGGTGTTCCCGGAATCAATTTCCAAAGATAAGCTCGGGTACGTTCAGTGAACGAATGAGTGGGTTTTATTTCTAACTTTTGAACCAGTGCTCGGAATCGAAATCTGAGGTCACTGATGAAACTGCAGTGCCAGTAATTGCATAAAAGGACCTTTACTGGAGTTGTGTTTTTTCGGGAAGAGTAGTTGAAAAAATTTGGATTAAATGTAAAGTAAAATAAAAATTGTGTTACAATTTTTATTTCGTTTCTAAGTGGTTTAATCCTAGGAGAGGAAGTTGGGGTGGGACCCACTAAATACTAACCACCCATGTGTGGTTAAAGGTGAGGTGGGGCCCACACAAGCCACACCCCTTCAAATTTTCTAACTCCTCCATTTTTAATTATTGTCAACATAAATCTTAATTAAATTTTGACAACTCAAGATCATTTAATAAAGGGAATTAAATTTTGAATTTTGAAAGGTTTGGCAATGTGAAATAAAAAAGGGGTAGAATTATTTTATTTGGGGTTGGCTCATTGTGTTGGGTATTGGAAGAGAATGAACTTCATCTTCTTCATTGGAGAAGGTGAAGAACGTCGGTGCAACTTCAGCTTTCATTTTTCCCGACGATGACGAAGAGACGCTGTCATTCCACGGCGACGTCAACGGAACAACGAAAGCTTCTCCTTCCTTCTTCAACCAATCGAACTTCTTGATTTGAGGTAGGGGTTGATATTACGTTCATGTAATTAAATCAACTATATTTGTTGGTTAATTTTGGCCGATTGTTACCAACGTAACGGAAGGAGATCGGACCACACAAACACGGCCGATTTCTCTTCACTGTCTTCTTGTTGAACGTTGATGGCAAGTGGTGAAGAAGATGGCACGTACCGTTGCACCGCACAGGTAAAAAATAACCGTAGTTGGAGAGGGATACGGCAGAGGTGTGCGGCACCGTCGTTCCACACTGGAGAACCCGAAGGAGTCGCGGCTGGAGCGGGCCGCGGCGGTGACGCGTGGGGCCGGCGCGCCATGTCAGAGGAACCGAGGGAGCCGCGGCTGAGGGTCGCGGCACTGTCGTGCCTCACCAGACAAGAGGAAGCTGTGGCCTTTGGCAGCGGCGGTTCAGCAAGCGGGCGGCTGGACTCAACCGGCCACCGGCGCACCTAGAGACGGGACCCGCGAGGGTCCTGTGGCAATTAATTGGCCCACCATAAAGTCCGGTTGTATCCTATTAACCGGGAGGCGTAACCCAAGATATTTTTTCCTTAGGGTGCACCCCACCAAATAGGAGGCCCGCCGTTCAGAAATCAGGGGGGCGGTGCCCCCCCCCCCCTCTCGCGCCCGTGCTGGGCTCGACCGCCCGCGCCGGGCCAGGCCACCCGAGCCGGGTCGGGACACATCGGTCAGGCCGAGCCGCACCCAATTGGGCCGAACACGGACCCGGGCCGGGTCGCCCCGGTTCGGGCTGACCCAGTGGGTATTGGTCCAGGTCGGACCGGGCCCAAACCCCTGTTTACAGAAAGATCTGTTCAAACGCCCATATCATAGGCTATGGACCTCCGATCGGCACACCGTAAGTTGTGTTAGGATCCTTGGATCGAGACGGTCATTTTGGTATATTACACTTAAGGTTATGAAAAACATTGTGTATGCCCGAGTTGGTTCGAACATGAAACCAACCTTGCCCTTGTAGCGGAAATGCTTATAACTTGAGCTCCGGACGTCTGATTGACGTGTCGTCAACTTTGTTGGATTCCTCTTAGTGAGACAGTTCTTTTGGATTACTCTGTTTGAGGTTTGGATGCAGTTGGAGTACAGTCAGGTTGGCTTTTTCTTAAAAACCAACCGGGCCCTATGATGAAAAAGCCAATAACTCTCAGACCGGGCGTCCGATTGACGCACCGTCTGTCGCGTTGAGTTTCTATTGACGAGACTCAACATTTTGATACATCAACTCTAGACTTCATGGTAGTTTATGTATTGAATTCTTGGCTCGTGGAGTGGACTCTCCCAGAATCGTGTGTACTGTGTATGGGAACCCTAGAGCTGGTTGTGACTGTGACGACGACGACGATTGTACTGGAATCCCCCGTGGGTTTGGCAGTGACGACTACCGTACTGGAATCCTCCATCGGTTCGATGGTGATGATTATTGTTCTTGTATACTATGTGGGTCCAGAGGTATTGCCCTCTGTACATGTATCATGTGTGGGTTCGGTAGTGTAGCTGGTCTTGTATCCTGTGTGGGTCCGACCGCATGGCTGGAATTGTATCCTGTGTGGGTCTGACAGCCTAGATGAATCAGTGACTAAAACTAATCATCTCTATTTCCATACAAAATAAGTATACATGTGTGAGATTATTCTTGACTTTCAATCATTATCATCAAAATGAATGACTTAATATCCCGTGTGGATGATTTCCTGTGTGGACGATTTCCTGTGTGGATGATTTCCTATGTGGATGATTTATTGTGTGGATAATTTTCTGTGTGGATGATTTCATGTGTGGATGATTTCCGCTGTGGAAGATTTCCTGTGTACACAATGTTAAGGTTTCCTATGTGGATTGGTTATGTTTTCTTGTGTGGACTGGTTGTGTTTCATGTGTGGACTGGTTGTGTTTCCTATATGGATTGGTTATATTTTCTTGTGTGGACTTGTTATGTTTCCTATGTGGATTTGTTGTTTTTTCCTGTGTGGACTGAGTTTTGTTTTCTTGTGTGGTCTGGGTTGTATTTTCCTGTGTGGTCTGAGTGGTGTTTCCCTGTATGGTCTAGGTTGTGTTTTCTTGTGTGGAGTGGGTAGTATTTTCTTGTGTGGACTGGTTGCGATTTCTTTTGTGGATGATTTCATGTGTGGACTGAGTTGTAAATTCCTATGTAGACTGGGTTGTGATTCTCTGAGTGGATGGGGTTTCGAATTTCTATGTGTACTGGGTTGTGCTTTCTTGTGTGGATTGGGTTTTGATTTCCTGTGTGGACTGGGTTTTGAATTTCTGAGTGGTCTTGGTTGTGCTTTCCTGTGTGGAATGGGTTATGCTTTCTTGTGTGGATTCAGTTGAACTTTCCTATGTGGAGTGGGTTATGTTTTTCCTTTGTGGACTAGGTTGTACTTGAGCTCTTGAGTTGGATTAGAATGGAAATTGATGACTTAGGTATATGTATGGGCATATACCTAAGTAGTGTTGGTTGATACATCGTGTTTGTATCTTTCCCTTGTGATATATCCTTTGTGGATTCTAGGAGACCTTCAGGGGGATCGGGGTCCCTACTGAGTATTGTATACTCACCCCAGCACGGGCTTTGCCTGCACTACATTGTAATGGTTGCAGACGATGGATAGCGCTGATCGTGATTGAGGCTCGAGGAGCGGGACGGTACGTGGAAGTGGACTATTAGGCGGGACATACACGGTGTGGACGGACGAATCTGAGGAGCAGGGGAGATCAACTGTACCCACCCTTTAGGTGGGTCTTCCAAAGGACGTTTTAGTGGAGGTTGCTTTAATTTTTAGCTATTGTACTTTACTTTCTCATTTTTACTGCACTTTCAGTTGGGTTTGTATACTGGCCCATTTACTTTACAACACTTACTTTTGTTCTCAGATTACTTAGTATTTACTTTAGTTTGCGTACTCTGTGGTGATTGTTTTCTTTTATATAGGAATTGCCTTCCCTTTTATCGGGATTTTTCTCCTTTGGTGCTAGTCGCCAGCCCCTGGCCTATTGGAGGCGGGCTTGGGTTAGTCACGGCACGGGCCCCGAGGACGGGTCATGAAATACAATAAGAATAAAAAGTAGTAGTATTTGAATTCTTGACATATTGAATGAAAGATAGGAGATTTGATTTAATGTGGGGAATTTAATATTATACCTAAAATAATTAATCTATAAATAAATCAAAAATGAAATGAAATGCTGATAATTGGAAAATGATTAAAATATAGGAGAAATGGATAATTGTTTATCAAAAGAAGGATAAATTCTGAATGTCAAAAGTATTTCTTTTAAATAAAATAAACTAAAATTTTTATTCCACCATAAATGCTAATGGAATTTTTAGTTCCTCTTAATTTTTTATATATTTTAATATTAAGTAAATATTCATAGATTCTATGTTCATGTTTGAGGTTATTTTATTTATCTACCACATAGGATGTACATGGATTTTTCATCACATAATATTCATTAAACATTTGATTGAATTAGGTACATCCAATACTAAAAAGAGAGGTATTATTTTGTTTTATTAATTTAATGATATCCTATAGATCAATATATTGACAAATAAAAATACACATATAATCTTATGTTACTAGATAAGGATTTTGGTTATGTTATATTTTATAATATCATTACATTTGATGAAATATATTTGGAATATTCTCATTTCAAATGAAACATGTTCTTTTATACAATTAAGGATAATAATTAACTTTTTATAAATGGACGGATATGCTGAAGAGAGTTAGAAATAGATTTAGAAATTATTTTTATTTGGATGATATCATATGGCCTATTATAAGTTGGTTAAAATAAATTTCTATTAGCATTGGATTGATAATTTGAGGATGGAGTGATAAATTAGTATTATTTTTCATATATAAATATATTTATGATAAAAGGATTTTGTGTTCAATACATTTACATTTAGCATAGTGCTTTAGTCAGTGACAAAATCAGTTTTAATAGAACAATGATATTCCCCAGTAATTGATTTATAATTAATAACATAATATTAAAACTTTATAAATGATAGGAACATATGATTCCAAAAATATATATAATTAGTGAACCTCCAATGAAATCATCTTGGTCTTCAGATGTACAAATATAATAATTATCTATATTGGACATAAAAATTCAAATCTTCTAATCAATGTGGATCTATTGTTGAAATTGATGCATATAGATCTAGAGTTATCCTTAAAATTATTTAAAATTACAGGAGTTTTGGTGATAAGAATAATAAAATCCACTATTAAATCTACAATTGAGAATACATATGATATCTAAACATCATTGTATTTTAACATCACAATTTTTTTTATCATTTTATAGTTTATATTATTTTGTTCAATTAGCTGAGACAATATGTATTAGTAAAAAATCTTTATTTTCATTTTATTATTTAGATTTTTATAATATTAGTATGTTATTATAGAAAAATTATATTATATTAACTTCCTTTCTCTACTAATTATTCCATGAAAATTCATATAATTTCTAAATTATTAATTTAATGATCCATATTAGGCTATCTTACTTATAAAATCATATGTTAGGATTTTATTTTTGTTGGTGCAAAAAATATTTGAAGAAAGGAGAGATGAAGAAAAGTCATGCGTGCTGCCTCACGAAGCTCCGGTGCGGAGGACGCCCAAGCAATGCGGCCGCCGCAAAACACATGTGGCGGTAAAGCTCCGTGTACACGGTTGATGTTCTTGAGCCCGCCGCGAAACAAAGGAGGTGGTAACGCTCCGCGAACGCACCTGAAGTTCGCGACCCGCCGTGAAGCATAAGAGGCGGTAACCCTGCACGATCCCGCTTGACGTTCGCGACCCGCCGCGAAGCAACCGAGGCCCCTTTGCGCCATGTGAGCTCTGCTTTGCGGCGCCCCTTGCCTATGAATACTGAGCTCCCCCTTAGATCTCTGGATGGACGATCCAACATTTTGGCTTCTTCTTTCCCGATTCGCGAATCACTTTTCCGCTCGGAGAATCATGAGCTATGCGAGGTATCTTTATATCGTGAAGCACCTCCGTCTGGTCTCATCTTGACCCCACCTTCTGAGGGGGATGCCTTTCACGAAGCCCAAGGGCATTTGCGAAGGAAGGGGGATCCCCAAAGGGACCCGGGTAGTCGTGGAGCGTTTATGCTTCGTGAAACACCAATCTTGTACATGTGATCCCCATGCCAAGGCAGGGACACTGTACTTCGCGAACCACACTGCTTAGCGACACATCGGTTCGTGAGGTACCTAAGCTTTGTGAGGCGGTGCTCTACGAATACGATTCCAATTCACGAAGAACCACCCATTCACACCCATGTCCCATGCTAAGGTGAACGAACCCTACTTTTTGAAGCACATTACCGCGCAAGTGTCCTCCCTTACACAAAGCAACCGAGCTCCGCAAGGCCCTTTCTTGTGGACCCCTATGCTTGGAAATCCTTCTTCCCGTGCGGCCCTCCTGGCTTGCACAATGTGATTTCAATGTCACATGGACGACACTGCCTGTAGCGTTTCTTCCCCTAATGCTTCTTCGCATAGGCACGGTAATGGCTATTTCTTCTTCATATAGCCACAATAATGTGAACCCCACAGTGGTTCGCTCTGTGACACCCCTTCTTCACGGACTTTCCAATGACTTCCCTCTCATAAGAGGTAGAGGGTACCAGTTATGTACGTCATTGGGGTGCGGAGTAAACCCACATCGTCTGAGCTGCAGGACACTAAACTGCCAAGCACCTCAACCTCAACACATGATGTTAAACTGTGACATCACCCCGTGCCTGTCACGCGGGGTACCCCCACCTTGGAAATTCTACATGCCCCTGATCTCTACAAGGGATGATATCCTTATTCTAAGAGTGGATTTTGTCCGTGGGAGAGAAGGGAAACCTCCTTGGTGTAAGCCGCTAGCCCCTCTTGCGGAAGGTTGCACCAATGCATCTCCTCCGTACTTCCCCACTACCAAGGCCAGTGGAGTGCCTGATAGGGAACGAGGTGTCTCTCATCTTTGGTCCCAAGTCCCTCTCCCACTGCGCTTTGTCGCACCTTGGGCCTCCATCCTGGAGTAAGTCCCAGCACCATGGGCCGCCTAACGCATAATCTCCTCTTTGTTTCCCACAGACGCATCCTTCGCGACGTGATCATCAGGTCCCTGCAAACTCTTGTTTCTTACACCGAGCATGACTCACTTGAGCTTAGAGCGAGCACCGACCTTGACCCCCACATATAGTGAACTACGTGGACTTTGATCCATGCTAACGCATGGTATATAGGAAGCCGCCACAAGGTTCATGCCCACCACTCAGTTGTTTCTTCATGTCGAGTTCCACCCTTGTCCAGCATGACGTTAAACTTTATGCCTCGTCCAGCATGATGTTAAACTGTATGCCCTCGTCCAGCACAATGTTAACCTATATGCCCTCGTCCATCATGACGTTAAACTGTATACTTGAACTACGTGATATTTGATCTGTGCTAATGCATGGTATGTTTGAAAATTCCAAAAGGTTCAAGCCCCACCATCATGGGTCGTATCAGAGTGTAATCCCCATACCTCATTACCTGATCTAGGTAGACTTTGATCTATGCTAATGCGTGGTATGTAGGCAACCTCCACGAGGTTCAAGCCCCACCATCATGGGCCATCTCAGAGTGTAAGCCCCATAATTAATTACCCGAACTACATGGACTTTGATCCATTCTAATGCATGGTACATAGGAAACCTCCACGATATTCAAGCCCCACTATCATGGGCCGTCTCAGAGCGTAAGCCCCGTACCTCATTACCTGAACTACATGGAATTTGATCCTTGTAATGCATGGTACGTAGGAAACCTCCACGAGGTTCAAGCCCATCACCAATAGAACCCCTGGGTTCACCTTCACATCGGCCTTCCGGCGTCCAATCTGAACTACGTAGACATTGATCCATGCTAATGCGTGGTATGTAGGACTCCTCCATGAGGTTCAGGCCCACCTGGACCCCTGGCCCCTTCACGTCATTTTACCAACTCAATGTCCCTGGGTCACCTCAAAGTGTAATCCCCATTCCATCATTGAACTATGCGGACTTTGATTCCAAACCATGGGGATATATAGGAAGTCTCTTTGAGACTCAATCCCTTCACCACCATCATCTATCCTGATACCCACTCGGGCCACCACATACCTGTGAGATCATGCCACTCCATTCCCTCCCACAATATTCGGGAAGTTGGCCACATTCTCGCCCCGACATCGGTGTTCCCGCTAGGAGGTTCTCAATCTGATCCACTCTAGTTAGTGTTTCGATCAGTCTGATCCATCTCCACTGGATGTTAAACTTGCGGCATACCCTGTGTTAAACATAGGAATCTGAGGAAAACCTCAGATACATGCCAATGGAATATGCAGTTCCCCACGATCGATGTGGGAAGCCTCGGGCATCCACGCCCTTGAGAAGCCCTATAATATGGGACAAAAGACATACATGCCAATTCCCCAGTGTTCAGACACGTTAATGATGCCTCGACGTGACTACTCCCCCAACTAAAGGTTGCTTCCCTGACCGGACACTTTAGACTGTCCTGACAGAAGCAGCGTAATAAACCGGCGTCCATGAAGATATGGCACTGGGAAGAGTTTCACGAACATCATATCAAATCTATGAGAGAGACCTGGACTAGGTGACGAGATCTGAGGAGGAATCCACGAAAGGAAGAACCAACATCCCATCATCCCAGTTTCGATCAAAGAGTAGATGTCCCTGAACAAGGAACGAATGTCGCCCACCTTTGGAAGTCAGGAATGCGGGGAAACACAAAAAAGTCACGCCGACGTCCCCACACAGACGGGGGCGCGAGCCCCAGTGAAAGGTTCAAAAACAGAAATGGTAAAACCGACGTGAATTTCTTCTCTCCAATTTGGAGATTAGTAGTGCTCGAGACATTAGTATATTGACGTGTCATAGGATCCAGATATCCGACGATGGGTCCCCGCTAATCAAATAGCGGGCTTGGAATGAAACTCAACAGATTTTGGGGAAGTAGAACGTGGGGAACTCCATTCTACAACATTGTCGGCATGGATCCCTCTTACCATCCACAGAAGACAGAATGACGTTGGGGCATTGGTTGTCAGTTTTTTTCCTCACAATGTTGATGAGTTAATCTCTCTACTTTCCAGGAACCAGGTCCCTACTATGGATATCATATCACGGCCCACCCGTCGACGTAGGGGCGGGGAAAACATCAACATAGTCACTCCGTGTGGCTCCACCACTGTCACAATTGTGTCTACAACCATGCACGTTGGGCACTCACGCCCCCTATCCCCATCAGAGATCATCCAACGAAGGGTGATCTATGACCTCGTGCGCAGGTATGAGAAGGAAGGGGTCATCCCAACATAGGATATGGACTGTCTGGACCTGGAGGCATCCATGCCTTGCTGTCAATGCCACCCTTGAGGGCCAAATAGGGAGCCCCTGCTCCCCACCTCGACATTCAATCGTTTCGAAATCTTGTCCTCGGAACTCCGTGACGACTCCTTACCTTACACAGATGAGGTGGGTGATGTCCAACTCAGCCCGGCCAGGGTCCCAATCCAAGGGCACCAAGAAAGGGCCCCCACCTGGCCATGTTAGTGCATCCATCCAACATTTACAGAGGAGCAGGAAGGTTATGCCCATGCACCACCTGCACCAGCCCGTCTGACCCGACGCCAACATCGGGCCCGAGCCGAGGGCGCCCGCCCAGGGGCATAGACGTCGACAGCTACTGTGGCCCGAACCACCGACGACATGCATCATGATGTCCATGCATACACTGAGTAGGGACATTCTTATGCCCGACTGGGATTGAGGCCCCAACCACCCCATGGGCAGGCTGGGTTGACTCTCCAGGTTGCAGGCCCGACTAGTGATCACCGCCAGCCAATTCGCGGTAATGTCACCTCGTTCGGAGGCCCTCCCCGTACCACCACTCCATAGAGCATGGGCCTTCCCCGCTCCGAAGCACTTCGTGGAGGTATGCCTCGTGCTACTCCCAACCTGAATGAAGACGTGCCCCGTGGCAGGGATACTCAGCGCGGAAGCTTTTTCTGCGCCCACCACACTGGGTATGGAGTTCCTCCTGCCCTCAACCATCGATGTGAAGGCATTGCCCATCCAGCCCCTCTCCAACATGGGGGTCCTCCCTACGTCCTCTCTACAACAGGAAGAGGTCCTCCTCACCCAGGCAACCAGAGGGGCGAAGGCCAGCCTTGCTCCACCCGCGCGAAGCACGGAGGTCCCCCCTATGCTCTTTCTGGTTCTAACATGGGTTCTTCCCACACAGGTGTCATCCATGGAGGTCCTCCCCATGTTCCCTTTGACATTTTCCCCAGTTCCCCTCACACCCTGGCTGTCTCAAGTGGAAGTCCTCTCTGCCCTAGCACCAGCATAGCCCCGAGACTACATGTCGGGAATCAGCCTTGTCCTAAAGAGCCATCTAGGGGTAGGAGAGCGGGTCGTCGCCGCCACAAGAAGAACCCTGGGAAGGCCCAGGTGGAGATTAAACTGGCCCACTTCTCATATTCTAAAGCAGAATGTGACTTGGCGATGGAACCTTCCCCCTGCTCCTCCGCATCAAGGACCGGGGCAGGAACAAGGCGTGTCAGCCTCATCATGCCGGAATGCGAAGTCCACCGGATTCCCACCTCTCTCCCCCAGTACATCTCAGAGGAGTAAATTCTAGGAGTCCCATAGGTTCCAACCATTTAGTCACCACCGTCATCACCAGAAGTGCCCTCTACCTCGACCAGAGAGCACAAAGATCTATTTTGGAGACAGATGGCAGTTGGGAAACATCACGACCCATCATCGGTAACCACGATCCCTGCACCGGAAGCTATGGATGTTAGCCCATCCTACCAGGACATTGTGATCTGGTCACCTCAATATTTGGATGATGGCACAGAATTCAGTGGTCAGCCGGCTCACTTGCCGTATTCTCCGTCGCCCAACTTATTGACCCAGCGGTCCACCTCGGTACCGCTACTGGTTCCTCAGCAGCCTCTGGTTGACAAGTGGGGAAATATAGGGCCGGATACTGAATTCGAGCCCAGGGGTTTCTGGAACATTCTCGTGGTGGACCACTTCCCAGAGAAATTATGGCCGGAGGCAGCGTCGGACTTTTGTGCACCAGAATCCATCACCCCAGATAAGGTATGATGCTTCTGCCAAACCCTGTGGGCGAAGCACTTCCGCCTTCGTTATGAGCGGGTGGTTTACCCTAGTATCCAACAAAACATTGAGTAAATCGATGAGCAATGTTGTCTGGTTGATTTGGCAGCACTCCTCGTGGCCCAGCGCCTTGAGTCGTGAAGTCGCCAGAGCACCCTTCAATGGAAATGCATTCAGAGTTTCAAAGTACTCCGCAGAATCATTAGGGAAGCTATCCAACATGTGCATGTTCGTGGATGGGGGCAGTATGCCACCCTCTTTTTTAGTCCCATTTGACGACAGCCCGATTCGTTATGCGACATTGAGGACATGCCCCCAAAAACGGTTGCAGTCCACATGGACGACATAGCGGACATGAAGTACGAGTTGGAGTCCCTTGACGGAGACATACCCACCGAGGGTGTACCGCTATTATTGGACTCATCAGGAAGGGTTACTCATCAACAAAAGAACTTCCTGGGCCTCCCTACACCCACAGAGTCGCTGGGGCTCAGTCAGAATGTCGGTAAAGCTAAGGAGCACATTGTAGATGTCAAACACTCCAAACTGTCCGTCTCGGTGAAGAAAATGGTCGAAGACCCCGAGAAGGTCGTGTTGCGTCAATAGATCACTGAGAAGAAGAGGCTGGTCAACAAAATTCTGGCCGAACGTGTTGTAGAGTGACGACCCGACTATGGTAATCCAAGGTCGGGGCAGTAGGGGCAGGAACAATTTCCCCCCGGCGAGATTCCATCGAGCAACACTGATCAGGCTATTCCCTTAGACAGGGCAGAAGCCGGAGCTCATAGCAAGAGGTCATGATACATCTCTCCAAACCCTCCTGAACGGTGAGGCAATCCAAGGAATCCATCTCAGGTTCCCCTAGCAGACCCAAAGGTCATTCTGCCTATCACTCCACAGGCCGTTAAAGCTGTCTACCATGTTGACAAGCCTGGAAACACACTCGTGGTCATGGATCCCTGATAAGACAGGGACCCCCACTCAGATGATACTATAGCGGCACTCATCACCCATCTCGAGGCATTGAAAAGGTGGCCGGTGGCAGTCCCACTAGATGTAAAGCCATATTCCACGTGGGTGGATAAAATGCCTGTACCTCCGGGTTTTGGGAACCCCGCCTTCTCACCCTTCAATGGAACAATGGACCCGTCTCAGCACTTGGCTCACTATTCCTCCATGTGTGGCCCCATGTTGGAAACCCTAGCACAGCAGGAAGCCGCCAAGCTCTGATGTTTCATCCAGATATTGGAGGGACCTGCATTTGTCTCATACAACCATCTCTCCATCAGATCGGTGACCGGAAGGGTGGATCTCTGCCAGTATTTTCTATACCGGTTCAACTCCACAATGCAAAAGACTAGTATTTCAAACCTGTTCAAGTGAAAACAAAGGCCTGATGAGTGAGTCACGGACTTCATCTCCCAGTGGAAGGGGCAAACATACTCCCTCGACATGCCACTGACTCAAGATCAATTACTGATGATGTGCATAGGGAATGTTAAAACGGGATTGGTTCCTTCCTTAATCACCCAGAACTACCCTGGAGGGTTCCGAGAATTCTCAGATAAGGCCAAACGCCTCGAGGAAGCTCTGCAACAGGCTAGTCATGTGTGTTTGCTGCCCCCTGTGATCCCAGCAAGGAGGACTAGATCTGAGCCCGCTGCGGTGGCCCAAATAGAATCCCCTAGTCAGCTAGAGTTTCTACCAGTAGCGCTGGATCCGCAACCCCGCAAGGGTCCTCCACCTCAGGCGCAACCACCTTCCCAGCAGCGACCGCCTCAAAACCAACAGGTTCCCCCGCGCAACACGCCACCACCTCCTAGGCGAGACAATCAGGCTCTGCATCCTCAGCAGGCCCCTCTGGACCCTCATTAGGGTCGGGCTCCCAGGGAACCTTATCCAGAAAGAAGGTACCTTACTTACTCATTCAATGAGGATCAGGTCCACGGTTTCTTCCGAAGTGCCCTAGAGCAGGGGATCATGCGCTTAACCGAGTGCAAAAAGCCGGCAGAGGCGAATCTCACCGATCTCCCCAACTACTACCCCTACCACCTGCTCTTGGTTCACACCCTCAAGCAGTGATTTGTGTTTAATGTCTGGCTCCAAAACCAGGTCAAAAACAACATAGTCAGGCTGGTCCTAACTCTAACACATGTGGCAAGTTTCTTCGTAAGGCCAAAAAGCTGTAGCGACGACGAAGGTGAGTGGCAGCAGGTTCCCAGCCGTGGGTCCAAGAAGTACGACGATTGGATGGCTCATAAAACAGTCTCCCATTCCCATGGTATCATTCGGGCATGCCTAAATCATCTGGAGCCTTATGAATAAGCAACCAGTACTTCTACACCATCATCTCTACGGGTATCTACCCAAATGGACATACAGCGGTGGTGTAAGAAGAAGCAACGCGCTCCACTATTTCCATCCTCATCCCGCAATCTCGGTGACTTTATGCCCCCCAAGAAGGGGATTCCTCCCAGAATCTACCCAGTGGTGGATGATTCCTCAAGTGAAACTCAGGGGTAGGCTTCGATTAACACTGTAGAGCTGATAAATCCATATATGACTCCAGATGAGGGGGAACGCCGAGCGAGCCTCCCCAACGTCCCTAGTCAACGTCAACATCGGCGGAACTACAACCACATGGGTCGTCAAGGTATGTCATTGGGTGCTTTCAACCAGGCCATGCACGCTACTGAAACCAGATAGCAGGCCCTGCACAGAGCTCATCATGCGCAACCTCATCTGGTGCACTCAGATCTACCTCCACCGCTGTTTGTGGTACTAGATCAGGAAGAGCTACCTTGTCCATTCCACGACCAGTCTTGTCCTAACTCAAGACAATCTCAATTGTCTAGACCTAGTCCGAAAGCCTCTCTTTAGGCCTCAACTAGCAGATAGTGGGATGTACCCAGTGCCAGTCATCCACCGATCCTGCTGGTAGGGCCCACCGTGTCTCCAATTGCAGAACGACCTCCCGTAAGTAGAGGGTCGTGCTTGGCATGAAATTATGATGTTCTAAAGTACCTCGAAAGCATCCCTGTGAGGCTCTCTATCCTTGAGGCTCTTCATTTTTCATCTGAAAAGTGTGAGGCGCTTGCCGAGGCCCAAAGGAGCCCCCTCCAGTTCGAGACGGAGGTAGCAGCTATAAAAGTCTTCCATGCCGAGGCGATTGAGGACACTGAGTGTCAGGAAGTTAGGTCATTCTCTAGTAAAGATGAAGACCCTCCCATACAAGACACATTCTCCCACTATACATTACTGGTCAGTTCAACGGCGTGGAAGTCCGCTGCTACCTTGTCGACACGGGTTCCAAGATTATTCTAACCCCAACTCGGATACTGCGGAAGCTGGGTTTGTCCGAGGATGATCTAACTCCCTATGACCTCAGAATCCAAGGGTATGACAGGACCGAGGAAACTCAAGTCGGCATGATCCTCTTGAAGACCCAGTTCGGTGGCCTAATGGCCAGCATCGAATTCATGGATGTCTCCCAGGACACCACGTACAATGCATTAATGGGTAGGTCGTGGATCCACCTACATGAAGTGGTCCCTTCGTCATACCACAAATGCCTCAAATACTCCCTCAATGGTTGATTAGGCATGCTCCAAGGAGATGCATCTCCTTTTTCCTCTTGTGAAGCCCGCTATTTGAACGCCAACTATAAAAAGAGTAAGGATAAGAAAATCCTGGTAGGTGAGGATGAACATGCACCAGTCACAAGTGATCCCTGGATAGGTCTGAACGAAACTTACCTCTTATCAATCCACCAATTGGAGGCTACAACCCCTGACATGGGGCAGTATTTTGTTGTTTCGGGTACAAGAAGAAGGCATATTCCCAGGTCCAAGTGACTTCGGGAAATCACCGCGTACTCCTACACTAACTAGGATCAGGTTATCCTGAAACCTCCTACCCTTTTACAGTATCGGAATGTTAGGATCATGGAAACAACGATATGTCATACATTTCTCTTCCATCAGGTGGGAATCAATCGTCTCAAGCCGATGCACCACTACTGCTTTGATGTCATCAAGAATGTCTCCTTGGGAAGAAGGCCGAATGGAATTGGATCGACCGCCTTCATCGCCATGGTCTCAGTGGCGTGTGAGTCTCCTGATATGATAACCACCACCGCTCAAGCTGACACCATTTCCCCATCAGAGTCTGGTGGCTCGGAAATGACTCCCCTCATGGAAGAACCCTCCACATATGGAGAAGAGGATTTGGAGGATGATCCCCCTACTTTTTAAGAAGGTGTCTCTACCACATTTGATGAACTGGTACAGGTGAACCTTGGTAACAAGGCAGATCCGAGACCGACGTTGATCAGTGCTTCCATGTTCCTCGAAGATCAGCAGTGGTATGTAGAATTCCTTAAACGTCACGATGATGTGTTTTCATGGAGTTAAGGCGAGATGCTAGTACAAGATCATTAGGTGGACATCCACCGCCTTGGTCTCCCGACAAACCATCCTGGGTTCAAGCAACCTCCCAGAAAGATGCACCCTTCTCATGGTTCCATGGTTGAGGCCGAAGTTGAAAAGATCATCAGAGCCAGCTTCGTCAAGGACGTCTAGTATCCCAAGTGGTTGGCCAACATTGTGCCAGTCAGGAAGAAGAATGGGTATAATAGAGTCAGCATCGACTTCCGTGATCTCAACCGCCACTACCCAAAGGATGATTTTCCCCTCCCAGTGACAGAGTTATTGATTGATGCTACGGCTGGGTTCCAAGCCCTCTCATTCATTGATGGGTATTCCTGGTACAACCAGATCCAGATGGCCTCGGAAGACGAGGAGTCTACTACCTTCTGAGCTCCCAAAGGTACCTTCTGTTACTAGATTATGTCCTTCGGCCTAAAAAATGCAGCTGCCACATATCATCGGGCCATGCACCGCATATTCAAGCCAATTCTCGTGACATTGGTGGAGTGTTATGTGGATGATCTGGCGGTGAAATATTGCCAGCGCCAAGACCATCTCAAGTACCTTCATAAAGTGTTTGGCTGCCTCCACTCCCACCACCTGAAGATGAACCCGTTGAAGTGTGATTTTGGGATCACTTCCAGAAAGTTATTGGATTCATGGTTAGGTACTGAGGCATCGAGATTGACTCAGAGAAGATCAAAGCCATCAGCCAGATTCCTCCCCCGAGTAATATTAGGGAGCTTCGAGGTCTCCAAGGCCACATAGCCTATATACGTCGATTCATTAAGAATCTAGATGCCATGTGTAAGCCATTTTCCCGGCTCATGAAGAAGGGATCCGCCTATGAATGTCATGAAGAGTGTCAGACCGCCTTCAAGGAAATCAAGCAGTATCTACTCCAACCTCCGGTCTTGATTCCACCTATCTCTGGGAAGCCACTGGTCCTTTACATGACTGACCTAGAATGGTCTCTAGGCATGCTTCTTGCCCAGAAGAATAATGAAGGGATAGAGAATAGCCTCTACTACCACAGTCGCATGCTCCTCGATACGGAGACCAAGTACTCTCCTATCGAAAAGAGCTTCCTTGCGCTTGTGTTCGCCGTATAGAAATTGCGGCATTACATGCAACATCATGAGGTACAGTTGGTCTCTCGGGTAGACCCACTGAAGTACATCCTGAACCGCCCCATGTTTACTGGCTGACTAGCGCGGTGGGCTGTGATCCTTTAGCAGTTTCACCTCAGGATCGTGCCCTAGAGGGCTATCAAAGGACAGGTGTTGGAAGACATTCTAGCTGCCCATCCATCCTCCATGGATTAGTCCCTGGACCTGGATTTTCCTGATGAGGAAATCCTCTCAGTCGATCATGTCGTCTCATGCTGGAAAATGCACTTTGACAGTGCCTCCCAGAGTCCCACTGGTAGGAGGCTCAACGATCCTAAGCTCAACAGAGTGGGTATGGGTGTCGTCTTCATCACCCTGACGCAAGTTGTCCTACCATACTCATTCTTGTTGTCAGAAGGCTTCACCAACAATGAGGCAGAGTATCAAGCTCTCATCACCGACCTCGAGCTGGCCCTTGAGATTGATGGGCCCCATTTGAATGTAAAAGGGGATTCCGAACTAGTCATCAATCAGTTCAACAGTGATTATGTCGTTAGAAAGCCAGAGCTCATGTTGTTATTGGAGTGCACCCTCCACTTAATATCCCAGTTCCCTTCTCGACCAGAGGATACCCATGTCCCTCAGTCACATAATGGTTGAGTGGATTCCTTGGCTGGTTTAGCTGTGTCACTCACAAAACCAGAGTAGGATGACCTAATTATACATGTGACACATCGGAGAGTCATCGCCCACGTCACCCTAGAGGACGACGACGGCCTATGGGTAAGCCATCTTACCACCGGACCCTCCACTTCAGGAGCACCAGGATCTTCAAATGCAGTGGATAAAGCCACTCCCGACTGGAGGGCACCTTTTGTTGAGTATCTTCAAATTGGTTGCCTCCCGGATGATCGGACCAAGCGCGAGCGAACCCAATGCCTCACACTGCAGTTTACCCTTCAGAGTAGTCCCAGTCTTGAGTGGATCCTATATAAGTGGAGCTTCGATGGTGTTCTCCCCCATTACGTTCAAGAAGTCGAGACATCTCAGGTCATGCGAGAGGTTCACGCCGGTTCCTACGGTTCCCACCAAGCTGGGCCGAAGCTGTTCCAACGGATCCAAAGATTGGGGTACTTCTAGCCCCCTATGATCCATGATTGTATTGAGTTTTCCAAGCGATGCCACGGGTGCCAAGTGCATGATAATTTCCTACATTGACCTCCCGACCCTCTCTACTCCACCAAGTACTATTGACCATTTGTGGTGTGGGGACTCAATATTGTGGGACCATATCCACCAGTGACGGATTTCTAGTACAGGTTCATCCTGAATGCTATAGATTTCTTCTCCAAGTGGGTGGAAGTAGCCCCACTCAAAGAGGTCAAGGCCCGTTCCATCATTGACTTCGTGATCTCCAATATCATCCATCAGTTTGGAGTCCCTCATGCTGTTCTCACTGATAACGACACCTACATCCGAGTAGCCGAGTTGAAGAAATTGTACTCCAAGTACAACATTTGCTCGAACCATACCTCCCGCTATCATGTGCAGGTGAATGGACAGATCAAGGCGTTTAACAAAACCCTCTCTAAATATTTGCAAAAAATGGTTGGTCATAACAAGAAAAGTTGGCCAGAGAGGCTCCCCAACACCCTTCAGGCTTATCAGATGATGACTCGCAATTCCACCTAGGTGACACCATATTCCCTGGTGTATGGGTCTGAGGGCATCCTGCCCATCGAGATCCAGCTGTCGTCCTCACGCACTACAGTCTATGACCAGCAAGTGTCAGATAAGGTTGCTGAAATTCATCTAGCTCAGTTGGATGCACTGGAAGAGAATAGGCTTTGTGCCTTGCATTGCCTGGAAAGGCATCAGAATAAGATATCCAGAGCCTTCAACAAGAAGGTTCACCTTCGCTCGTTTCTGCAGGGCGACCTGGTGTTGGCCCTCCGAGCGCCGATGATCCCTAGAAAGAAACCACCTAAGTTAGAGCCCAAATGGTAAGGACCTTACATAATTCATATGTTTTACCCCAACAGAGCATACTCCTTGGTGACCATGGATAGTGAGCACATAACTCCTTCCACCAATGCTAGGTTCTTCAAGCAGTATTTTTCTTATGCCAATGGTCTGAGCTCTAAGGCCATAAACTAAGATCCCCTCAGGGTCCGAGCTCTAAGACCTAAAACTGAGATCTTCACCCGGTCTTTCATGACATTAAACTATATTTGGCCCTACATTTGGTTCCCCATGGTCCTGCACGACCTTAAACTGCACAATAATTCTTGCTGTAAGACGTTAAACTGCATGCTGGTCAGGCTTCCTGACCAAGGCTCTACCTCAAGAACCATGGCTTTTTCAGGCCTTTTGTCCTTTTCGGGGCCCCAACCGAGGTTCTATATGATGGGATTGTACAACATTGTGTGGGATTATGTCCTCATTCACATTGGGTTACCCTCCGTACTAAACACATCCCCGGAGGAGGTACCTTCCATGGCCCTCGTCCTCGCTGCAAGATGTTAAACTGCAAGCTGTTCAGGCCTTCCTGACCGAGGCCCCATGGCCTTTTTGAGCCTCTGGCCCAGGTTCCCTATTATGGGATTATACGATGTGGTGTGTGATTATGTCCACCTTCATGTTAGGTTACTGGCCATGTTGTACACATTCCCTGACCGGGGATTAGCCTTAGGCCCCTTGGCCTAGTCGGCCCCCCTAGCGATCATCCTTGCTACGAGACATTAAATTGCAAGCCGGTCAGGACTTTTTGAATGAGGCTATGTGTCCTTCCACAATTCAAACTCTCTCATTGGATTTTCCAATGTGGTGTGGGATTATGTCCTCATTTACATCGGGTTACCCTCTGTACTGCACATATCCCCTGATGAGATGTGTTCCCCGTCCCGCATGACGTTAAACCGCATCCCTTCCCACATGACATTAAACTGCATCTCGTTCCACATGACGTTAAACTGCATCCCATCCCGCATGACTTTAAACTGCATCTTGTCCCACAAGACGTTAAACTATGCTTCAAGAACTATGTACAGATTGATTACCATCCAAATGGGATACGTAGGAACGCTCAAACGTCCCATCATGAGCCTTGCCTGAGTTCTTCCCTTTGACTCTCCCCCTTGGGTATAGTTTCCTCAGAGGGTCCTCGCATGATGAGGAGTAGGATTCCTTAGCCCTACTCATACGAGGATTACAATGGTCGCACCATGCACCCACTCTCATTCTTCTACCCTTCCACGTCTTTACCTTGCGACGTTAAACTGCATGGCCTTCAAGAACTATGTATGGCTTGATTCCCATCCTTATGGGATACTTAAGAACGCCCGTACATTTCATCTGTAGGCCCATCCCAAATGCCAAAATCTCTCCCTCTGGTTGAAGACATACAGAAGGGTGCACACTTTCCCCACAAACTTCCATTGAGCAAGCCTCGACCTGGAAAGATGTCCCAAACATCGAGTGCATTGGTTCGTCCTGCCCAACCCCGAAGAAACAAACTTCCCTTCGAGTAGGACCGATGGTTGGGCCCATGGCCCTAATTCTCTTATAAGGGGGGTGTACGGCATAGCATGTGATTATGCCCTCATTCATGTTGGTTATAGGCCATGTTGTATACATCCCCTGAACAAGGTCTAGCCTCAGGCCCCTCGGCTCTTTTCGGGCCCCTGGCCCTTGTCCTCACTGCAAGATGGTAAACTACATGCTAGTCAGGTCTTCCTAACTGAGGACCAGCCTCAGGCCCCTTGGGCTTTTCAAGCTCCTAGTCCATGTTCGTATCTGGAGTGTAGAGCATAGCACGAGATTATGTTCACATTCACGAAGGGTTAATCGTCATGCCAGACACCTCCAATGTCTAGTGAATCCTATTCCCTGACCCCCGTTTTTACTGCAAGACATTAAAATGCAAGCCTGTCAGGCATTCCTGAATAAAACACCAACTATCTGGACTTTTGGCCTCTCTGGGCCCCCATCCCAAGTCCCCCTTTGTGTGTGGTGTATGGTATGAGGTGGTATTATGTCCTCGTTCACGTTGGCTTGTTCTCCATACCATGCGTCTCCCATGTTCAAGAGTTCCTCACTCCCCTCCTCGTCCTGAATGACGTTAAACTACATCTTGAGAACTATGTGTGGCTTGATTCCCATCCTTATGGGATATGTAGGACCACCTGGATGTATAGACTTTGGGTCAATCCCCATCTCTTGGGAATCTCTATCCCACCTTGGCCCCATGGACTACTTTCCCTTTTAAGTCGTCTCGCCGACCCTTTTTGGTGGTTCACCGATGTGTTTAAGGGCACTCCGGTTATTACCTGGAATGTCAGACTTATCTCAAACATGATCCTTTTTCTTTTCAGGCTTCGTGTTTCCCTTCGTCAAGGATTCCATTATTTCTCACACCCAAAGGGACCCCCATGAATGGTTTGGATACTACGCCTATGGGCTCTCCTACCGATACGGGCCAACGCCCCAGAGGGTTTCGAACAACAAATCAATAAAATCCCGTGTTGCGAATATTGTCAGTCGTCGATGCTCATTTGTTACTCCCACCACAGGATAATGTGATATAGATACTGATTTTTCACCATGGTTACTAGTACTCCATGTCATCATGCCAACCCCACTATAGGTTAATGTGATATAGATACTGCTTTTCGGCCATGGTAAGTAGTACTCCCATGTCGCCACACCAACCCCACTATAGGATAATGCGATATAGATGCTGCTTTTCCTCCATGGTCAGCAGTACTCCCATATCGTCACGCCAAAAAATCCCACTAAGCCAAAAATATTGGTTACACGATTCACATCTTCCTTCAATTCATCATGTCCAAGTAGATTTTCGATTCTCTTGGTGTTATTCCTCAGTGCGCATCTGCACGTTACGGGAACAAAGCTGTGTCAAGGTGTTCTTCAGGGCTATTCACCGACTTCCCTTAGATGGACATCCCAAGTATTGCGTTGAAGATCTCCCCCTTGTTTCCCTTGCCGAGTTTAACTCACATGGGCTTAGGGATTGGGTGGAGGTCTGCACTTACTCAGAAAGTTGTCATCCACCCATGGTCTGAGCTCTAAGACCATAAACTAAGATCCCCTCAGAACTACATCTGGCATAATTCCCATCCTAATGATATTCGTAAGAATGCCTAGACCTCCTATATTTGGGCCCAGCCTATGTTCATCTAATATGTCCTTTCGAACCTACCTTCGGGACTCTGACTACGGGACCGCGTAGCGTGACGTGGGATCATGTCCTCATTCACGTCGGATTTGCAATAGCTTCACTATGTGCCCCCCTTTCTAAGAATTAGCCCTCCTATTTCTCCTCCTTAATGAAATTAAACTGCACTTCTAGAACAACGTGTGGCTTGAATCTCATCCTTATGTGATACGTAGGACCACCTGAGTATCTAAATTACGGTTCCATCCCCACCTCTTAGAGATTCCCCCTTCTACCGAGAATCCTCCATCTATTGGTCACCCTCAAGTCGAGTCCCTCTACCCCTTGTAGTGGTTCACCCATGTGTTAAGAGTACTCTATCTTATTACCAAGAGTCTCAGGTTCAACTTGGTCAATTTTTTTACACTTGTCAAGATTAGTGTTCCCCTTCATTTGGGCATTCATTACCTTCTACACCTGGAGGGACCCCCAATAATGGCCTGGATGCAATACCTAAGGGCTCTCCTACCAATATGGGCCAACGCCCCTGAGGGTTTCGGACAACAAATTGATAAAATCCCATGTTGCGAATATCGTTAGTGGTCGATGCTCGTTTGTTGCTCCCACCACAGGATAATGCGATAAAAATGCTTCTTTTCTACCATGGTCAGTAGTACTCCCATGTTGTCACGCCATACCCTTCAGTCATTGAATTTTGGTTGCATGACTCACACTACATTACCCTCCATCCTATCCAGGTGGAATCGTGGCACTCTTGGCACTATCCCTCAGTGCACCTTTGCATGTCAGGGAGATTAAACTGCAATACGGCGTCTTTCAGGGCTCCCACGGTCCGAGATCTAAGACCATAAACTAAGATCATTATCCAGAACTACGTATGGCTTGATTCGCATCCTCATTAGATACGTAGGAGCGCCCAGGTACTCCCCACGGGCCCAGCCTGATTCTCATGTTTGGTCCCTCAACTCGAGCACTTTCCCCATCCATGGTCTAAATTCTACGACACTAAACTAAGAACTCTCTATGAGAGGGGACTCGACTCCCTCTGTCTGATACTCTCATTAATGTATCCAAATGCATTTTGACAAAGACCCCAGAGTGTGGAATTTTCATAGGGACATCCCCTCGTTCCATGTGCAAGCTTCATGTGCTCGCTATTTGGATCTTCACCCACTTCCAAGTCTGAACAGACTCCCTAACGGCCCGGTCCCATGCCGCATTGGCTCACCTACCATCCTAGTCCAGTGCCCTGAAAGACTTTGGATGAAATTTGGGAAAAGGTCCCGTGTTTCGAACATGGTCAACGGTCAACCCTCATTTGTCTGTCCCCATTCTAGGATAATGCGATATAGATGTTACTTTTCTGCCACGATCAGCAGTACTCCCATATCGTCATGCTGCCATCACTACCGTCCAAATCTCGAGCATCATGATTCACACATTTTCAATTCTTCATGTTCAAGTTGAATTCTGACATACTCTTCTTTATCTCTTCACATGTTTAGGTGTGCCTTATGGATGTGTTAGCATCATTGGGCTAGTATTCACCGAGCATCCCTTCACCCTAACACACCCCTTCTTGTGTTGGAAATGTTCTCCATCACTTCTTGTTTCCCACATCGAGCATGACTCACATGGGATTAGTGGTTTTGGTAGAATGTGTACTGGCACAAACAGGCTTCTCATCATCCTACATGACGTTAAAAGGTGCTTCCAGAACTATGTATGGATTCATCCCATTCTCATGGGATACATATGGACACCGTTGTATTTTTCCTAGGGTCCAGCTCCCAAGAGTTATAAATAATGTTCTTCCCCATTCTGGCCCCCTGGTCGGACCCTTCAAGGGGGACCGTACAACTATACCTCTTCCCTGAACAAGTTCATGATTCCCCACGATGATATTGGGAAGCGACATACCTGCTCGCCAGAGAGGCCCTGTCTGAATGAAAGAATGATCTATGATCAAACTGATGCGCCCATCTAGCATACTCCCACCATGGTGGCATAATTTCATGAGTGTTGGATTCTGTTTGAAAAAACCCTCACTCTATATTCCATGCTTTGTATGACCCCTCATTCAAACTCTCGCCCTTTTTTATGTCTGGAGAAACCCCGTAACAGTATGGATGTCTACCCTATGGTCCGCCTACTGTCCTGGGCCAACATTCCGGAAGACTAATCATGTTTGGAGAACACCCTAACAGTATGGATGCCTGACCTATGGTCTGCCTGCTGTCTTGGGCCAACGTTCCGAGGGACCCCCTAATAGTATGGACTTCTGACTTATGTTCCTCCAGCTGTCATGGGATAACATCCCGAAAGATTGTTCGATGATATTTGAGTCAAGCCTCATGTTTCGAAGATGGTCAATGGTCGGCCCTCATTTTTTGTTTTCAATATAGGCTAATGTAGTAAGGACATCATTTTTCTGCCACGGTTAACGGTTTCCCTTTATTGTCACGTCACCCCTACAATGTTCCGAATTCTGGGAATCGTAATTCACACTGACCATTCCCATCTGTTTGGACCGATTTCAGCGCCCCTGGCATTGCAACACTCATCCACAAGAGCATGTTGGAAAAAGGGTAATTCAGCTATTCTAAGAACTTCCATCTCCAGCCAGGTCCCTATTATTTTCTAGAAATCCGGACTGGTTATCCTAACCCTAGATGCCTAAATCCTGGTCTACACACCTAGGTTTGGATAGAACGATGAGGCCACTGTCTCTTGTCTCTCACGTACGGCCCAAACCACGTGACCTTAGGGGACTCTAGCCGGACATTCTGTAGACATTATAATGATGAAACTTCAACGGAACTCATGCATGCTACGACATTCGGAAAAAAAATTTGATCGAAACACGAAAGTACCTTTAAAAGGTTTGCAATTGTTATAGTACTCGAGGGTCAACTTCCCCCATGGATGGATTGACCCCGTCAAAAGAGCATTGCAGCTCTGCCACCCTTCGACTTATGCCATCCATGAATTGCCGCCGCCGACTCAGCTCTTGCTCCTCTTCAGCGGTGATGGGGCGTAGTTCGTCAGCCTCAGCTCGGGACCTCTCCATGCCATCCTGAATGATGGCCATCTCCTCAACAGCCCGCATCAAGACCTCTTAGGCCTTTTCCAGCTGGGCCTTCAATCACAAGATCATCTCAGACTGTGTATTGAGAGAGTCTGAGCACTCGTTCACCTGGATCTGCAGCTGTTGGACTTCATTCTTCGCCTCCTGTAGCTTCTTGATATTTTCCACCTTCCACCGCTGCCAGCCTACGCTGAGCCCGAAATCATACTCTCGGATCCTCTCTGCCATGAGATCTCAGACGAGCATATGGGGACCTTGTTCATCCACTCCCCCGGTGCACAGATCGCACAGTCGTGAACGAGTTCTATCAATTTTATTCAGCCACAGCATTTGGGGTTGTCTTTAATTAAGCGAGTGATCAGATTCTACGATCGGTGATGGACTATTTTGTTGTCCTCTTCATCAGAGGTTGTTTCATCTCAGTCCGCACGATTGGTAGGATCATATGATGGATAGACCCACAAGAAATCTTTAGTAGGATCTATATTTGGCGTCGAATCCTACACGACATCTGGTGCCGGAGCAGGCGTGACGGGACTTGTGTCGTCTGGTTGATCATCATCATCGTATCCCACCTCAATAACCTCGGGCATGACCCTACTAGTGGTCCCACCGACTATAGAGAGCGCTGCCACTCGGGCAGGTGATGTAACTATCTCCACCATCACCTACATTCCCTTAGGAGGAATACCGCCAGACATCCCAACCAGCCATGCCACAACAGCCCACGCCAGCCGTAGAACATTATGTGACAGGGAAGAACATGGAAGTCAGTTGGAATGACCAACATATGACAGAAATGAATCCAGTGGAGGAGACTTACAAAGGTCGAACTCCTGGTGCTTCTCTTGAGTCGGTACTGACGGGACCCCTAGGCGTTGCCCTCCGTATATTTTCGGAAGGTTTGGTGATTCTGGAAGAGCCACCCCAGGTGTCCTATCCCCTCCATACATCGGATTGGATGCCGCCATAGGAGCCGGTCCCAAAGGCCATCTGTCATCACGCACCGAGGAGAGAGAGCGCGGTCTGCGTACAAGTTCCTCTTGTATGGTTTATATGCTCATGAGAGACCCATAATGGCCTTATAAGAGACCATGGGGAAAGATGCTCGGAAGGCTACCTCGAGGACCTCTGCGACATCGTCAGAATCTGAGTCCTAATCTTAGACTTCACCCTCCTCCAACGGGTACCCTCATCTGGCCTCGTTTTCCTCAGAGGATTCACTTGATTATTCAGGCATGGGGAAGCGCTCCCTCATCTCAGCATCCAACATTTTTGGGGGAACCGTTCGATCCAGCAATACCCTCACCTGGTCTGTCATTAGGCAGGGGACACCACTAGAGTGGACATAGTCCTCTAGTTCGTCTAGATATTTTCCCACCTTTGTCGAAGACACCGTGAAACTGGCCCGGACAGAGCCTATACCATGTAACTCCATCCCAATATGATTCAGGTGTTCCCACATCTCAGGTGGACTAAATAATTGATGGTTAATGTCCCAAATTTCCTAGACCACGGAGAAAACAGAATCCTCTAGCCTGTCAATATAGCGCAATCGCTTCCCCGAAGCCTGGGTGGATATTCTGTGGAATCCCCTTGGCGCCCACCCCTACGGATGACTCTGCTCTGCCGGGACCACCGGATCCACTACCACGTGGAAGTCTGCCACTGCAGCCTCATTCTCAGCCGGTGCAGGTCTCGCTGCCATGGCATCCTCGCCACCGCGAGACGCCCTTGCTGCCCTCCGACCCCGACCTCAGAATAGGGGAGGCCCGCCGTCACTGGATCGAACTATTGGCTGCTTCAACATCTCTCCCAGGTAAGCTATCTCCAAGATGAGGGCATACTCCTTTACCAACCTAAAGGTGGCAGTGGACGAAGGCAATGTCATTAACATTTTCCCATCTTCTCGTGTGAACATGAGCCACAGCTTCCCCATTACATGTGGGTGCTCCTCTTGATGAAACTCCATGTAGACCTGTGGGGTTAGCCGCTAGAGGAACCAGAATTTCCTCGCAAACCAATGCGGGGTATACGGTTCGTAGATCAGCTCACGGTCCACCCTTTCCACCAGGACTCCACCTCAAAAGTCCAGGAGATAGGCCCAGTGCTCTTCCATTCCCTGATCGTCATCGGTGAGCACCCCTGTTGGCAATAGAAACGGGTGGATGTTAAACTCATTCGCTTTCCATACCCAGTTCAGCACCATTGGTATGGTTAGCTTGCTTGGGAAGCTTCCTACAGCATTCAGGATGGAGGGGTGGAGGTTCAATCCTGGTGGCGAGATGGGGTTTGGATATTCATAGAACCCCCTGATGTGCGCCGCGATCCACCCGTACAGAAGGTGTAGGGCCTGCATATCCTCGGCGGCTTCTTGCCCTCGCTAATGTGTCGTAGCATCCTGTACAACAGGGTGATCATCAGGATACCCAGATTGACCTGTCATCTCGTGGGCAGCATGGACACCATGATGAAGGAGCTGGGTCGCACCCCCATATTTCTATCCCTCATCGGTAGGATCCAACCGCAGATAAGGGTCATGATAAAGGTCGCCAGCCTGACTATTGGCTGTTATTCAGTATTAACACTGATGCCCCAGATCATCCATTGGATGTCCTCCAGGATCTGCCAGTACGAGTGTTCCTTGCCTTGTTGAGCCACCTTCGGACAAGTTGGAGGCCTTGGAGGGAATTCTCAATCCTTTGGGAGGTTCAGGAAATTCTTGAACCACTTCTTAAAGTGAACATCCCTCACCGCTTCCTTGCCCACTACGGGGACCAATCCCATCAACACCAGCACTAGCCGCAACATCTACTTTGGATCCTCCCACACACTCATGACAATGAGGAACTCGTCATACATGGCCCCCAAGATCAGGACCCCCGAAATCTGATGGAAATCCCCCAGACTGATGGCCACCTCCCCATGGTGTAGGTGAAAGGTGTTGGTCCCAGATGACCACCTGCTCAACAGCTCCGACATCAGCTGATTTGGTTGATAAATGTGGAATTGTGAGGCCCATCATGCCTCATACATCCCACTCTCTTCAACTCAGCCCCGAACTCCTCACATGAGGCACCTACCTAGTAGGTCCATGCCCAGTCAATGGTGAAGATGTATCCCTGGCACAGGTCCCACTCATCGGACCACCCCTTCCACGAATCCCTTAAAGCTGCCTCCAAAATGGTGTAGTACATGGGAGGGGACGTCTACGGTTGCAATGGATTCCCATCGATGTTGTTCAGATGTTTTTATAGGCAGTCAGCAGTGACAGGCGTGATGTCCTCCCGGGCATGACCATCAGCCACCCGGAACCATTGATGCTGGCACGGCGTACTCCTGAACCAGCAAGTTGGTTCATCCCTGCCCGCCTCAGAGATGATGACGTCATCCCTCATCCCAAATCCATACAAGGGCAGCATCTTGCACAACAGATAGTTCTTTTGACTCTCCGACAAGAGATCAGTTAGAGACTCATGGTCTGAATGGCTTCTGATTAGCTCTCCCAGACCCAGACAGTTGGCCATCTCATCCCTCCGGGCAGCGTCTTCGAGCACCCCCTGTGGAGCTCCTCGATGGGCCATTGGTTCCGAGACTTTTAGCAAGTTTTCAGTATCGGGCGCGAAGATCAACCATAAATAACGCTTGTGGAGCTCGGTCGCAAAGAACAGACACAAATCCTGGCTTCGGTACGCAATAAGTCGTTCGCTTGGCACTGTCGTGGAGGTGGAGACTCACGTTCGCCGCAAAACACGATTCACGATGAGCATACACGGAGTACGCAGAGCATCACGAATCGAGAATGCAAAAGTATAAAGTCACGGAGAATGGAAAAAGACAAGAGAGGTAGGCCCCCTTTTATAGGCTCCGACCCCCAGAGATTCACGGCGCATCCGGAATGCGTGCCCCTATCCGCCTCGCGCGCCCGCCTCATGAGTCATCACCACAATCGACCAATGATTTTTGCGATTTACTTCAGACTTCGACCCTTGATTCCTCTATGGCTCCAAGTCTGAGGGGGGGAAATTGTTGGAACCAAAAATATTAGATGAAAGAAGAGATTAAGAAAAGCCTCGCGCGCTGCCTCACGAAGCTCCGACGTGGAGGACCCCCAAGCAATGCGGTCGCCGCAAAGCACAGGCGGCGGTAACGCTCCACGAACGCGGTTGACGTTCGCGAACCCACCACGAAGAAAAGGAGGTGGTAACGCTTCGCGAATGCCCCGGATGTTCATGACCCGCCGTGAAGCACAGGAGGCTGTAACCCTGCATGATCCCGGTTGACGTTCGCGACCCACCGCGAAGCAACCGAGGCCCCTTCGCGCCGTGTGAGCTCTGCTTCGTGGTGCCCCTTGCCTATAAATACCGAGCTCCCCCTGTGCTCTCCGGACAAACAATCTGAACTTTTGGCTTCTTCTTTCCCGAATCGCATAGCACTTTTCCGCTCGGAGAATCATGAGCTACGCAAGGTATCTTTCCTTCACGAAGCACCTTTGCCTTGTCTCGTCTAGACCCCCCTTCCAATGGGGATTCATTTCACAAAACCCAAAGGAATTCGCGAAGGAAGGGGGATCCCCAAAGGGACCTGGGTAGTCATGGATCATTTATGTTTCTTGAAACATCCATCTTGTACATGTGATCTCCATACCAAGGTAGGGACATTGTACTTCGCGAAACACTACTTAGCGACACTTCACTTCACGAGGTACCTACGCTTTGAGAGGCGGTGCTCTGCGAATACCATTCCACTTCACGAAAAACCACCCATTCACACCCTTGACCCATGCTAAGGCTGAGGCACCCCACTTCGTGAAGCACATTCCTGCGCAAGTGTCCTCTCTTATGAAAAGCAACCGAGATCTGCAAGGCCCTTTCTTGTGGAACCCTATACATAGAAATCCTTCTTCTCATGCGGCCCTCCAGGCTTGCATGATGTGATTTCAAAGTCCCATGGACGACACCGCCTGTAGCATTACTTCGCCTAATGCTTCTTCACAAGGACATTCTAATGGCTATTACTTCTTCGCATAGCCACGCTAATGTGGACCCCACGGTGGTTCGCTCTACGATACCCCTCCTCCATGGCCTTGCCGATGCCTTCCCTCTAATAAGAGGCAGCGGGTACCGGTTATGTATGTCCTAGGGTTACAGAGTAAACCCACCTCATCCGAGCTGCAGAACGTTAAACTGACAAGCACCTCATCCTCAACACATGACGTTAAACTGTGACATGGTCATGTGCCTCTCATGCGGGGTACCCCCGCCTTGGACATTCTACACGCCCCCTAATTTCTACAGGGGATGATATCTTCCTTCTTGGAGTGGCGTTTTTCTGTGGGGGAGAAGGGCAGCCACCTTGGTGTAAGCCCCTAGCCCCTCTTGCGGATGGTTGCACCCATGCACCTCCTCCGTACTTCCCCACTGTCAAAGCCAGTAGAGGGAGTGATAGGAAACAAGGTGTCTCTCATCTTCAGTCCCAAGTCCCTCTCCCACTACACTTTTTCACACCTTGGGCCTCCATCATGGAGTAAGTCCCAGCACCATGGGCCGCCTAACGCATAATCCCCTCTTTGTTTCCCACGAACGCATCCTTCGCGATGTGATCATCAGGTCCCGGAAACCTCTTGTTTCTCACACGGAGCGTGACTCACGTGAGCTTAGAGCGAGCAATGACCTTGACCCCAACCTATAGAGACCTACGTGGACTTTGATCCATGCTAAGGCATTGTACATAGGAAGCCTCCATGAGGTTCAATCCCACCACTCAGTCGTTTCTTCACGTCGAGTTCCACCCTCGTCCAGCATGACGTTAAACTATATGTCACGTCCAGCAAGATGTTAAACTGTATGCCCTCGTCCAGCATGACATTAAACTGTATTCTCTCATCCAACATGATGTTAAACTATATGCCTAAACTACGTGGTCTTTGATACGTTCTAATGCATGGTACGTAGGAAACCTCCATTAGGTTCAAGCCCCACCATCATGGGTCGTCTTAGAGCGTAATCCCCATACCTCATTACCTTAACTACATGGACTTTGATCAGTGATAATGCATGGTACGTAGGAAACCTCCACTAGGTTCAAGACCCACCATCATAGGTTGTTTCAAAGCCTAAGTCCCATACTTAATTACCCAAACTACGTGGACTTTGATCCGTGATAATGCATGGTACGTAGGAAACTTCCATGGGGTTCAAGCCCCACCATCATGGGTCGTCTCAGAGCGTAAGCCCCATACCTCATTACCCAAACTACATGGACTTTGATCTGTGCTAATGCATGGAACGTAGGAAACCCCCACGAGGTTCAAGCCCATCACCAATGGACCCCCCCTGGGTTCACCTTCACGTCGGCCTTCTGGCGTCCAATCTGAACTACGTGGACTTTGATCTGTGCTAATGCATGGTACGTGGGATGCCTCCATGAGGTTCAAGCCCACCTGGACCCCTGGTCCCTTCACGTCGTTTTACCGACTCCATGTCCCTGGGCCACCTCAAAGTGTAAGCCACATTCCATCATCAAACTACGAAGACTTTGATTCCTCACCACGGGGATACATAGGAAGTCTCTTCGAGACTCAAGCCCATCACCACCATCCTCCATCCTGATACCCACTCGGGCCGCCACATTCCGGTGAGATCATGCCACTCCATTCCCTTCAACAATATTCGGGAAGCTGCCCACGTGTTGGCCCTGACATCGGTGTTCACTCTAGGGGTTCTCAATCCAATCCACTCTAGTTAGTGTTTCGATCAGTCTGATCCGTCTCTGCTGGACGTTAAATTTGATTCATAACCTGTGTTAAACATAGGAAGCTGAGGAAACCCTCAGATACATGCCTATGGCATATGTCGTTCCCCATGATCGATGTGGGATGCATTGGGATTCCGCGTCCTCAAGAAGCCCTATAATAAGGTACAAAAGACAGACACGCCAATTCCCTAGCGTTCAAACACGTTAATGATGCCTCGACGTGACTACTCCCCCAACTGAAGGTTGTTGCCCTGACCGGACCCTTTGGAACGTCCTGACAGAAGCAGCGTAATTAACCGGCATCCATGAAGATATGGCACTGGGAAGAGTTTCATGAACAACGTGTTAAATCTATGCGAGAGACCCAGACTAGGTGACGAGTTCTAAGGAAGAATCCACGAAAGGAGGAACTGACATCCCATCATCCCGGTTTCGATCAAGGAGCAGACATCCCTAAACAAGAAACGGATGTTTCCCGCCTTTGGAAAGTGGGAATGTGGGGCAACACAAAAAAGTTGCGCCGACGTCCCCCCACAGACTGACACGCGCGCCCCAGCGAAAGCATCGGAAACAATTTCATATTAAACATTAAAAGGAACATCCTTTACATTATTCATGATATATGTAACATATATCAAATTTTATTGAAAAAAATATGATGTAATATCATTTTAAAATTCATAGAATCTTGACTATGATAACCACTTATCCCATAAAATTTATTCAATAAATGTGGTGTATTGTAATATTTTAGTTCCCATTTTCTTTAATTCAATGTTAACAACTATCTCTAACAAATCTATTTTATGAATACTCATATAGATGTTTTCATTAGTTTGATATATTTTTAAATCGTCATTACAGTTTCATTTATTATAAAAAATTATAACAGTAATCACATAATAAAAAATTTATCATAAATTGAACATCAATATTTTTTTAAAAAATAAATTTTTTTACCTTTCTCTTCACCCCATTGATATAATTTCGAATAAATATAATACTTTTATGATATAAAATATTATATTAACTATTATATACTCAATGATTTTTTTTGTCTATATTATATTGATATTATATAAATCATTTTTATTTTTATATATAAAATATATCAAATAATTAATATCCAACAAATGATATATGATAATTATAATATTCCTATATAGAATTTAGTTTCACATATAGATAATCAAGATGAATTTGTACTATAGATTCAGTCTTTTATTATTAAAATAATCATCATGAATAATTTACAATTTAATAACCTTCTCATTTTTCAATGAAAATTTAGTAATAATGATACCTGATTTTCAATACAAAAAATTTGGTGTTTTTATATTTCATGGCCTCAAAAATTATTAGTTTTGGATTCGGTTTTATTTCAATTTTTAAAAAAACATATTTTTTATATATTTACATTAATTCATTTCCTCAATATAGAAAATTTGGAAATTTTCTATAACTTTTCACCTTGATCTACTCCATTATATAAAATATTTTCAATAATATTTAATTATTTTTTGATTTATTCAACAATCATGTTACATATTCAATTTTTATATGATGTTGATATATCATTTTTCCTTTTATATTTTTATATTCCTGAATTTTATTATCATTATCCTTATTTTTATTATCAAAATCATCACTTATAAATTATTCATATTTATATTTAGTAGTACATTTTTTCATATCATAAAAACATTAATATTAGATAAAATTATCATCTTATAACATTCCATTCAATTGCATTTATATAAAATTATATATATCCTTACATACATAACCCATTTTCTATAAACTATAAATTATTTTTATCATGATAAACTTATTATCCCCTATCATTGAAAATGACATTCAAGAGAATCCTTTTGAAATTTTATATTCTTTTAGCATAAACATTTACAATAAAAAATAAAAAAAGAACTATAAATTAAATACATCCTTCGTAATATACTCTTGTAAGTACTATCATTACCAAAATCTATTAGAATTGCTCAAGATTTTGTAGTGAATCTAAGGGAGACCTTTGAAGACCACCTATAGTAGGAATGAGGATTGAGACTAGTACTAAGGGAATGTATAATGTAACAAGGTATTAATTACTATATTTAATCAATTTATTTATTAAATATAATAATAAAATATATTCATAACATATTAAATATATATACCTTCATTCTAAAATTTTAATATTGTTATAATTTCGTATAAACTAAACTAGGTCATTGGACATATAAAGAATCAATTAAATCCCAAATAACATCAACTCCACCAATTTTGACTGGAATTCCATGTCATAATATATTATGTCATACCCCAATCTCCAACTCCATTAAAAAAAATTTAAAAAATATTAAACATTTTGGATAACTGAAAAATATATTGAGTTGGAACCCCTAAAATATATATTTTGTTGATCCATATTATAATAGTAAAGGTTATTTATCTAATAGTGATACATGAATATATCACATACCTTGATTTCTAAACCCTAATCTCATCTTTTGGACCCTCTATAAATCAACCTAATTTTTTTTAATTCTGTTAATATTGAAATATTGGTACACCACACATGCTTCCCTAATAATCTATAGTCCTTATATATCAATGAAATAGATCATAGTGATTCCAAGACATCATATATTAATATATCATGACCTCTAAATAGATACACATATTCTAAACTCATAATCTATTTACATAGTGAATCAAAAAACTATATTGGAGTCCAGAATGTATCAGAACTATATTAACAATCAAAAAAATTAAATCCAATTATACTTAATCATTCATTAAATGAGAGTTTGAAATGTTCATTTTCATCAACAATAATGATATTTCTATATATCCTAGTGAATAGGAGCTAACATATCTGTAACCCAAGATACATGACACTAAAAGTTCTTTTTATTACATAAAATATAGAAAACATATTTATTATAGTGTACAAATGTAATCCTAAGATCTATATATTATATTTTTACCATTAATAAAACCTCATCATCACAAGATTTGTGAAAAAACACTAATATTGAATCTAATTAAATAATGAGTTCAACAAATCAATTATAAAATTCATCAAAATATAAATTCTATACTTATTAATATTCATTATCATTTATCAATTAGAATATCATTATTTTATAGATTAAATTAGTTTCTTTATCATATTACATACATATAATTCATTGAATATTAACAATATGTAACCATAATGTAATATTAATTTTAGTATTTACTAGTTTCCAAATATTTCAATATCCAAATTTGAAATATTACAATAAATTAAGTATATGTTTCAATAAATATTTAATTACCCACATTTCCTCTATATAAATAACCATACTAATAAATTCGGTGATTTTTTATGCTTTTAATAGGTCCTTTTCCATTTTATTTCATATTTTTTCACTAACAAATTAATGTATTTTTTTATCCATTAAAAACATTGTTGTCAAGTCTATAACAACCTATCTATACTGCCACAAAAATTAAATTAAACCATATATCCCCATATATCAATGTTTATATTATGTCACTTCATTTTACACCACTCTTATATCTATTGGTGTAACATATATCAATGTAAATATTTTAATGATCATTCATAACTTCAAAATTCTACAAAAAACATCTATAGGCCACCTATATGAAATGATTTATTTAATATTTTGAGGGTAATAACAGGTATAGAATAATGGAAACAAATTCCTAATAATTGAATACTAATAATTGACATGAAAAATTAAATATAGGAATCACCTATATAAAATCAAATCTTTAATCATCATATAAATCATATATAATTTATAATGTTCAAACTCCCACATTATCACTAGTATATTTGAGGGAACCATAAATATACCAAACTAACATAATTATTCAACCACATCAATACATTAACATATATAGATGAAATCATCACAAAATATAATAAATTAGTAAAATGTGTATACATGATTTTATTTATAAAATAATATTGTTTTATGAAAAATATTAGTGATAAAATTAACCCCATAAATTAGAACTATTATAATCCTCAGTTAATTAAAGTAAAAAAAGATCAATTTTTTGAATGTGATGAACAAAGAGAATTAATTCAGATTGAAATTTTTTGTGGGCCGAATATTATCAGAAAATATTATGTGTCATCATGGTGTATATTTTTTAATCATTATTAAAAAACCCATGAAGTTATAAAACCTAATATTCCATAATAATCTTGTATTTTTTTCACTATAATTTCATAATAGTGACTAAATATGTTTATTTGAAAAAATAAATTTTCCATTTTTCAGGAATGAGACTCAAACCACGAGATGAATACATTATAATCTCTTTGAAAATTTCATCATTTTTAAACTATGAATTTACGAAAAAAATTCATTCAGGTCAAGGTTTTAAAGGGGGCATAAATTTATCTATTAGAACATGGGTCATTTTGATATAATGAAATCATAATGGGGTTCTGAGTGTTTAATTCTTTAAAAGGGTTGTTCAATGTGGTTTATATTCTCATGGAATACTTATGTGATTGGAAAATTTACAAGTTGTGAATGAGAATAATATGATTATGTAAATATCCTTAAATATATATTCACATCTTGATTTTCCATTCATGATGTGAAAGAGGTGCTCTGGGTCTTACCTCTAGTATAAATTGTGTGAAACCTAGTTTTGAGTAATGATTCTTGAGGGGCTTCTATATTTTTTGGGTTATATGGGGTGCTTGACTACCTTTTTTCTTTAGGAGAGCTTATCATCAAATATAGGGATCGACTTAAACCCTTTTCCATTCTTTCATCACAATTATTTGAGATCATGGGTGTTATTCGATGAAATTGATAAGCATGATCTTCTTCCTCACTGCATCCATGTTGTTCATCCCTAATATTTTCTATTTTTTACTATTTTAGAAGTATTTCTATATTACATCATAATATTGTTCAATCATACATTTTTAATTGAAATATCTCTAATTATAGAAATATAGAATCACAAGAAAATGTCAGCCTGAGCTCACACATCTATTTATTGTTGGTTGACATTATTTTGATTATATTAATAGGGATTTTCATAAATATTATTTCATTAGGGGAATAAAAAAATTAATAATTTATTTTATGAATCCTATATCTAGGGTATATTTTGGTGTATAATTCACCCTTTTGTTGGGTTTTTAGTGAATTAGAATAAACTAGTGACATAAAAAGCCATATGTCAAGCGTAATTTTAATTAATTAAATAATTTAATATTTCAATAATTTATCAATCATTATTTTATTCTTTGAGTTATGATAATTTTAAACACTCATGAATAATAAATGGTTAAATGATTAAATGATATTACTCATTTTTATAAGGTTCACCTTTTTTTTTGGGACCCTTATAGATTAAAAATGTTTAGTTAAGAATTATTGGTGAGTAATAGTGATTAAGATGGGTGACCTCCTAGGAACTTTTCCAATATGTGTGTGGGTGAGGAAAAAGCACACCAAAAGAAAAATTGTAGGCTTGTGGGGAAAATCATTAGACTAATGACTTGTTTGAGCACATGGGTGGTCTCTAATTAGGGGATCATTCGTCTGTGGAGAAAGTAGTGGTATATGGAAGTTTAGGACCTAACAACTATGTTAAGACATGATTTCTATGTAGTCACTATGGCCCCTTTATTACGTTGGTATTAGTGAGGAAACCCCATCTTAAGTGCGATCTCACTACCTAGTTATAGACTTAGGGTCCACAAATAAGATGTTATTCTCCAATGGGGGTAGGTCAATGAGACACCCCAGAATAATAATGTTTTAATGAAATAATAATATGAATGATATTGAATATGTGAACGTTTATTTTTAGAAATCAACTTGATTAGAACTCCAATGTTAATCCAGATAATATTGGGGAAATGATCAAGATAAGATAACTATTGGTATGTTTTTATGGATGTGTGGGAGTGAGGAAAATGCACAATAAAATGACATATGTTCACCTATAGGGATAAAAATTTTCTGATGACCTGTTTAGGCAAGTGGCTGATCCCCAGAAAAGGGACCATTTGTTTGTATGTAATTGGTTGTACCTAGAGGGCCTGGAACCATAGACCAAATTAATGTGGGGCCAGTTAGTAAAATATTGGGGGACATGATAAGGCTATTTATAAACAAAGGATAGTCTATATGAACTTATTTGTGGTCTTTTCAACAAGGAGTGACTTTTTTGGGAGCCTACCAAATTAGTAATCCAAAGTAAAGTGCACTTGGCTTGGAGTAGTGATCAAGATGGGTGATATGAGGAGATGTTTCTTAGGGGGTGTGTGTGTGTAGAAAATGATGATTAGAAGAACATGTTTTTGACTATAGGAACAATCATTAGTTTTATGAGCTATTTAGGAACTTGGGCGGGACCTAGGTAGGGGAACACATGTATGTAGGGAAACTGGTAGTACCCAGCATGCCAGGACCCAACGACCATATTAAGGATGAGTGACCTTGGAGTCAGTGGGGCCATGTTGTTACACAATTTGGGGCCAAAAAAAGTTTTAGAATGAAAAATGGATAGGCCAGATGACCTTTGAAGGCCTTGCCAGCTATCACTAGTCCTTTGTGTTAAGGAGGAAAATCATTTCTTAATCCATGTTTCCACTAAAAAGGCCATATAAAAATTATGTTTGATTTTTAAACAAGTGAATGTTAATAAAATATGTTGATTGTGACTCCCCCAACTATATTAAATTACTAAATTTATTAATTAATTTTAAGTTCATAATTGAAATACCTGAACACCATGGGTCCAGAACAATATTTATCTTCTTTCATGAAACAATTTCCACCGATGGTCGATTATTATACATAGAGGCACTAGTTGGAATCAATATCATTTATGGGGTGTTGTTGAACCATAATATTCTTATAAAAACTAAATGGGATTTGTAAATTTGGGGTATCATCTATTAACATTGAGTTGTTTGGGATCATTTAGATGAAGATGGATTGTTGGTCCCCAAGCTATCTAATCTTTCCTACCCTAGGATGATAAACTAAAGGATGAACAAGATTTTGATAGGGAGATAGTACTTTCCGTGAATGAAACTAATGGTTATGATTGGATATTTTATACCTCATTATATAATCTCATGTTAAAATACCTTGAGTATGTGGAAACTTTTTTCCAACCATAATATTATGTTAGTGGACATGAATTCTTAGTGCATCAGGTATTGACATAAGATGTTTCCCATGGGAGGATATCCTTATGAGGATTCCTCCAGTATTATGAGAATGAGGGGACCTATTAGGGCCTATGTGGCTTACTAATCCTGGGTTTTATATGTAAGAAAATTATCGGTGTATCCTCGTAACCCATACCAAATGGGTGGGACATTGTGTGTAAAGACATTTATCATGAGAATTAATGTTTTGATGTACCTATATTACTAAATATTGTCAGAACAACCATGATTATGACTATACCAATATTCATTGGAATTTGACATTATTTTTAGGGGATTAATCTCCAATGTCATTAATTCACCTTGGATATGGATTCCATGGAATTACAACCATGGGGGATGTGTATCCTCAGAGTCGAGGAATCTGATCAAACTATTTTGGGAACTATCATTGATGTGGTGAATACCTCATGGACATTATTATAACAAAATGAATATGGGGGAGGGAATTTTATGCACCCACATCATGAATGAGATAAAACTATCATGTGATGCATCCCCAAACACCTGAAGACCTCTTGGATATATATCTCATCAAAGAACTATCTGGGAATGGTGTATCCCCAAAGTAGAGGAATCTAATTGGACTATAATGTGATGTATCCAGAAATTCATTAAGATTCCACATATATGGATCTATTGATAGAGATTCTAATGGAGGTTTTATCCTTAGATACCAAGAATTTGATCAGCTTATGTTAGATACATAAGAAAAATCATGATAAACTCAATGATTTGGATCTCTTTAAATAATTATTATTATAGGGTTGGAGGTGTATCAATGAAGTATGGAATTAGAACCAAAAAACATGGAAACCATCCCTATAGTGATGAACAACATAGATGTTTTCAATGGATTTGGAACTAACATGAAACATGTGGGGCTTGGTCATCATAATGTTCTTAGGGACACTCTGACATCATTCCATAGAAGGCATGGTCTATCGAGGTCACAGTCCAAGGGATCTAATGTAATTTATTATTTAGAGTTTTTCATTATTTCCAATGAGCATGTAACTTGTACATATAACTGAATCATATGGTTAGTATAGGACAATGTTGGTGGTTCCCTATTGAGTTATGTATTATAACCCTACTCGGGCCACTATTGCACATTAGTTAATGAGAAGGAATTCCCTTGTTTGTAGGAAAAAGATAGATTGAGGCAATAACTATCATTTTGAAGTATGATATATTATATGGTATTATGTGATTTGAAGAGGTTCGACTTATAGATGCATTATAGAATTTTTTATTTATGTTATTATGGTTTTTATATATGAGTTACATAGTGGGTAGATTGTTGTATATATAACATGGATGTTTGAGCCTCTAATGTATTTTTATATTATTATTGGAATTTATTTATTTTATTTACTGTAATCAAAGTAATATTTATTTTTGGATTAGTTATTTTTTAATTTATTTTATACATTGGAATTTGAGGTATAGTAATCCCAAATTACAACCTTATACCAACAATCCTAGTTGAACACCATTACAGTTTGTGATGGTATGCTTGAGTTCAAGTGGTAAACTGGTCAGGCAGCAAGATTTGATTGAGATGGGTGAGATGTTACAAATATGATTCATGGGATTTGTTTTATTTTTAATTATTATCCTTGAATATAGTATATTTTAGATTTTGGAATGTGTTAGAACCTATTATTCATAAGAGGATGGCAGGTTTATAAAATCTATTTTGGTAGAAATTCTATCTTACCAAAGCATGGGGTTTATATTCTCATTATTTTTTTATTTTCATATTTAATTTTAACATTAAGAAATGAACATATTTTTTAAATGTTTTTATTTAAATTTAATATCTATTAGAGTTTCCATTATAGTTATCAAGTTATTTTAAATTGAATCTTGGATTATAGGGTCAAGAGGCATTTCATGCAACATATTAGGAACATGGTTTTGACATGAAATATAATAATTATACTGTGTGATTTTATAATTATTTTCATCTTATGTAAATTCATGTTAATATAAGATGATATTTTTTATGATGTGGAAAAACATTACTTATACAATCTTAAGAGGTGTAGTGACTCTATTAAGGTCAGTTTGGCACATAGTACTTAAGCATTAAAAACCATGGTTGTTTTTGATTTTTTATATAATACCTTTTATTTGTGAGCACATAGAAATTGATGTTATGACATGATGACTCCTTGTGTCATTGGGATGAGATAATTCCTAATTAACTAATATTTTTGTTCTTTTTGAGTTTGAATAATAGACTATGTCGTCATACCTAGAGGATTTTGTGAGACCTGAAATCTAATTATAGATGAGAGACTGATAGTCTATTATTTATTGCTCTAACCCTGGAGGGTTAGAATACTTATTTTTCAAATTGATTCAAATTTAAGTGGTTTCCCCAACATTGGCGTTTTTTTGGACCATAATACTGATACATGTTAGGTCCCACATAGTTTTTGAAAAATGCATGGTTATGATAATGTTTCTTTCTAAAGGAAGCACCATGAGTGAATATAGTTTCCCTAACGGATGGGTTCGAGGGTTAGGATCAATTAGATGCATGACCCTATAGTTCTGTGTTTTTATAGTTTGGGAATAATTTTATATATTCGATAGGTTATTAAAGGGTGATTTGAGTGTGGGCAGACAGTTCTAATATGGGAATGACCCTTGGTGTGATAGAGAGTAATGTTGTTGTGATTGAATCATGTGAATGGTCAAATTATTGGAAATAAATGATTAAGATAACTAATCAGTAAAAAATATAATGATCTAGGTGGCATATTAATTTTATTTTAATCGGAGTTTGAGACTATTTTCAGTAATAAACAACTAAATGGATTCGAGTCACGTTCATTGAATTGTTAGAGGATAACATATGACCGTAGGATTTAAGGTGAGGTTGTATTGGATAGAATATATTGAAGATGATGGATCATATTTGGTATATGAAAATTTGTATATATCAATAAATTTTATATTTTTTATTTATGAGTTTGGTGTTTCATTCTAGCCATGTTCAGACAATTTTTCTTATGCCTGATATAATGAATATGATGTGTTTTTGTTAAAAAAAATTATAGTCTTAATAGAAGAATTCTATGTCTAAGGTGGTCAAAATTCCATAAAAATATATAGATCGTGGAATCTTAGAAGAGGTTAATTATGAATTACTATTTTTGGAAAAATGATTCCCTCTTATCTCATAGTGTGATAGAGTTTATGAGACACTTTTATGAAGGGTGTCTTGGGGCATATGAATTGGTTTAACGTGTCTATGTAGGAAGAGGCAATAGGAATAATGGGTGTACTATAGTTGTAATATTTTATTAGAACATAGTGTACTCATAGTATATATATTATCATGTTCAAAATGTTAACATCGTGTTGAGTATTCTGAGATAGTATTAGTTATATGATAAGATATCTAAATGTATTATCTTGTCAGAGGAAATGCCTCCCGGGGGGTTTTTCTCAATGAGCATTGTATGGGTGGCTGTATGGAGGGGAGACCACTATAGGCTACCAATGGATAATTATATTGCGATAATTTTATTTTTCAATGATGGATGTATTGATTTATTTTTGATGTGTAATTTGGACAATTTTGAGCTTAAATTGTGATTTATCTAGTTCCATGGAAACAGTAGATATGATATTGATATAAGACATTTGATGGTTTTTGTCTGTTTACATTGAGCCTAAAATGTTATTATGTGATCCAAATGAATTTTATGGGGGTTATCCTAAGTTGTCAACCATTTTTCATGGAGTGATCCCAGATTCATGACTTGTTTCATGTAGTGAATTAGTTTCATCGCCTTCATTAATGGGTGAATGATTTTTTTGAAGCTAGGTTAAATGATTGAAACTGGTGATGAAATAATTTGTGACATGGTTTAGGGTGTCAAATTGTTTCATCTCTTTCATCACTAGATGAATTCATTTTTAATAATATGTTTCACGTCACTAAAAATGTGATGAAATATTTTGTGACATGTTTTAGTTTCTGAAACAAGGGATGAAAATTGTTAAATGTTCCATTTTGGGTGACTTTCATTGGAATTCAGGGGAATTTAATACCATGGTATGGGTAAATAATTTTTGCAATGAAAAGGTGAATTCAAAGGTGTGACCATAACATTTTTGAGTAATGGTTGATATATGTGGGCCCTATTATTGCATAGTGGATACTCTTCTCTTTCATATCATAGATATGATGTAGTATATGATTGGGATGGTGTTTTTGTATATGTTTGAGTATCATGAGACCATAACCTTGTCGAGCTAGTTATTAGAAATTTTTTATTATAATTCAATATGTGATACTAATACTGGGGAGCATGGTGACTTGGAAACTGGTTTAGTAGAAGAGTCTTATTGTGGAGATCAAAACAAGTAATTCTAATGAGTTGGTTTATGAAACAGTGGTGTTCAAAAATAAATGCAATTTTTGGAAGTACCTTCTCTGGGATTGGTGACAGTTATGAGAAGTTAATTGGGTTTTTCTTAATAATGCACCTCAAGTTTGGAGGTGTGAAATGAATTATATTTCAACAATTTCAAGTGTAATGTAGTTAATTTATACAAATTTTCCAAACATTGTATGTCTTTATTATCTAGTGAATGATTGATAAGACTTGTAATGAATGATAAGTTTCATGGTAGGTAGATTATAAATAACCGAATGTTTATGTTTTTTCACTTTTAGTGTGAACTTTAACTTCACCATCGCTGGATTGTTTTTTATGAAATCTATAAATAGAAATTAGTCTTAGAATGTCTAGAAACACAATAATAGTGTTTTTTGGTGGTTTATATTTGAATTAAAGAATCAGGTTCTTAGGAGAAATCAGTGGATTAAAAGTCCTTTTGGGTTACTAATAATATATGTGAAAAGATATACAAATCATGAATTTAAATTGATGATATGATTGAGATTTATGGGATTTACCTCAGGTAACTCAGGTCTTAAAAGGGTATCCTGTTGTCCTACCTAGAAACTCAGTATATAGATCCTAGTTTCACACAAATAATCTCAAAGGCCTTTTTTAAAGGTTAAATAGGGATCTCTACTCCCTTAATTATCCAGTAATGTGGATAACACAAGGGAGGTATTGACCATGACCAGTATCTATACATAATTCACCATTATTGGTGATCTTGCCTGTGATGTTATGGCTTCAACATGTTAAATATTCCTCCTTCAACCTTATGTATTATTCTTCCCCAAACATGTATAATTATGGAAGATTTGTTTTTATGTTTCTACAACTATTATAAAGAATTATATTGAAGTCAAATGATTCAAATAGGTATTTCTGAAAACCTAAGGAATGAGATCCCAAGAAATTTTCTTTTAACATTTTCATGTCGATCCATTAACATTGGACATTATTTCTATTTTAAAAATATGTTTTCATTGAAATAAATTATTGGTGGACTATTGAATATATTGAAATAATTAGGTACATTGTGATGCCTAAATCTGGAGATGCATCATCATTAAATGGCCACTTTCAATAATTGGTTCAACATGGAAGAATAACTTTTTCATTTAACCAAATATAGAAAAAATTAATTTTAATTAAATAATTTATTATTATTTTCATTTATTAATTAATAATTGGTTCTAAAAAAGATATAGGATAATTTTTACATGATATGGGTATAGTTGAAAAATGGGGATACTGGATGAGATTAGCGTCTCATCACATGTACTTTTACCCCATAGTGTCATCGTGAAACATATCCTTTTATGGTGGTTGTATCATGGTCTTGGAAAATAGAATTTACATTCAAAAAAAATTATATGTGAGTGCTGAATAATTAAACCGAGTGGTATTAACCATGTAAAATTAATTAAATATATGTTCTATATAAATTAATTTTTTTGATTAGAAAACATTAACTCTAGAAGTAACGAGTGATCACTATCATCTTTCGTGACACCTAATCCATAGGTGGTCAATGAAGAGACCACTAGAAAATGGCTGGACTCTAAATATCTTGTGATTCCATGATATGAAACACGACATTTCACACCTATATTTTAGATTTCATCTTTATAGGAATCCATTTTGGATATTGGTATATTCATTATTATGAACATGAAAACATAATAAATGACCCTATCCTATCAGATGTGACCAGGCATAGGAGAATGCACCGTAGGCTTACTAAGACAAGTTTTCCTAAGTATAATGACCTTGAGAGAACATGAATGAAAAATATGGGATAATGACTATCTCAACCCTAAAACTCCTGTGGTGGGACATTGAGTCTATTTAATGGCCATGTTATCCATCTATTAATGTCATCGAAAGAAACATATTATTAAATTATTTGTTAAATTGAGACTATGATCGAGACTGAGGAACCCACAAATATTTCACTATATTTATAATACTAAGGGGAACCAATATGTTATCCATTTAATGAGAACCCCTGAGTTGTTTACATTAGATGGTTATAGGTGTCTTTATGAAACTCGTACATAACAGGTGAGACCTAAAGGTTTGAGATAATTATAATGGGGGTTGAAGTTTGACTAGAGTTTTTATTTCATATCAATGAATAGAATTATTGGTGTAATTATATATCCCTAGAGTCATGGAATATGATCATAATATCATGAGATGCATCCATGGATTCTTTAATAACTCAGGGATATGGAGCCCTTGATAAGAATTTGAAAGGGTGGTGTGTCCCTAGAGTTAAGGAATCTCATCTAGCTTCTATGGAATTCTTCCCTAGATGCATGAAGACCACAAAGATATAGATCTCATGATAGAACTAATGGGGGTATATATATACCAATAGTATAGGAATATAATCACACTCCCATGAGATGTGTCCCCAAGTCATGAATACCTCATTCATATAGAGTTCATGATAGGACTGTCTTGGGGAGGTGTGTCCCTAGAGTTGAGAAATTTGATCAGAATATTTTGGAATGAAATCCCAGTGCCATGAAGACATCATGGATATAGATATCATCATAGAAATTTCTAGAGTTTTGGGTATCCAAGATCATTGAAATCAAATTGGACCACCATGTTATGTATCCCTAGACTGGTGAATCATTATGAATATGAATTTCATGATAAAACAATAATTTGGGATGTTTATCCCATGATTTGAGTAATCTGATTCAACTTACATGGGATGAATCCTTGGTTTCATGTGGACCTCATTCGGCTACCATGGATTTGGAACCACTTATGATACTTGGGATACATGTTTAACACAATGTTTTTAGAGACACCTCAATATTGGGTTGAATCTTCTATTGTTGATTGAGGTCGTAGAGATGAAAATCATCATTAACATATCTATTTAAAGTTCTCCTCTATTTTATCCAATCATTATGCATACACATATCAATTCATATCATAGTAAGTATGGAACCCCATTGGTGGTTCCCTACTGAGTTTTGTACTCACGCCATAATTAGAAAACCACATCCCATGGTTAGCTAAGAATTAATTCACATAGTTACTATCATAGGCTAGGTTGAGGCCATATGTAACATGGAGGAGTATGATTTCTTAAATGGTATCATGATTTATGTTATTTTTCATCTCATAGATATATTTTTTACAATTTTAATTATTTCCCTTATTATAGTATATATCTATGACTGGCCCAATATCTGGATTATTTAATGTATATCACTATTGTTTAAAACATTAAAAATATTCATGCATTATTTTAACATGTTTATTTATTTTGATTAATCTGTTTCATTACTAATTTGGATGGTACATTGTTATATTATATCATATATTTCACTACGATATAGGCTGAATAATATCCCCACAGTACCACATCACACCCCATATATTATTTTATATCCTATAGTGTATTCAAAGGTTCACCTAAGGTCATGTGGTTTACCAGTCGGTGTACTATATTTGAGTGATCTATATCTGAATGTATCATGGAACATTTTTTATTCCATTTTTACATGCCATTTTTGACAAGAAATTATTAAAACCCTCTAAACACAAACATGATAAAGAGTTTTTCATCTAATACCACATCATTTCAAAGAGAAGAACAATACATTTTTTCTCCCAATAGAATCATAAAATAGTTTAAAAACTTATATGATATTACTTTGATTATATCCTCGAAGTTGATGAACATAATGATGAAGATAAAAACATAGTATGATGTTTTATAAGTAATTTAAAGGATTATTTCAGAAAAAAATAATTTTAGCAACTTAAATTTATCTAAAATATACAACTCCCTACATTAAAATTCATAAAACATAAATTGTATTCTATAAGGAAATTTTAATCTCTATATTATGTAGAATTTAACTTACATTCTACAAGTGCTTAAAAAATTTATATGGTATTTTATTTATATAAATGTCAATTTCTATAAAAAAAATCATAGGATGGTTGAATATGTACCCATTAATTCATTTCATAATGATCAAGGTTTGATTTTAATTACAATGATTGAAAACTATTTCTCAGGTATTGAAAAAATCATTTTGGAATGATTTTAGCATAATATCTAAATAATCACACACAAAATTCCACATTAAATCCTACAATATTATCCCATATATCAGATTCAAATTCCACTATTAATAATTCCTATATATAGAAGTAATAAATGAGGGGAAGACTCATCATAATAGAATAATATAACCTTCCATAATTTCATAAGGGTAAAACACATTCCATTTTGGATATGTATATGAATAGACAAAATATAAGAATATAAATAAGGATAACATGGATTATACAATAATATCTATATACAATTCCTATAAATACTAATAATTCCCCGCAAATAAATCTCCATGATACAAAAAATAACTATAATATTTTATTATAGGATGAAAAAAAATTATCATGGAATTCCACGATGATAATCATTACTTATATGACACAAAACTGTGCTTTTATATTCCCTATCACATGAAAAATGTGTGTGCCATCTCCTAGTATGACACCAATATTAATCTATATAGTATCAATCAAATTGTAGATTTTTTAGTTTTGAAATAAAAGAATTGATAAAGAATGTAATAAAAATATTTCATAATGAATTTGTTTTTTAACAAAAAACTATTTAATATAGCTATAATTACCAAGATTAATATAACTAAAATTTGGACATAATAGTGAAAAATAACAAAACCATTCAAATAATAATGTAGGTATAAGAAACTAAATTTATCACTCCATATTCAACCAAGGGATCTAAACTATTACAAATAAAATCTAAGATGTTCTCAGGGAGTAGTTCTCATAATTTGTATAAATAACTTTTCCTGAACATCATAAATACTATTTAACCCTATATTTCTATTACATTCACCAAAAATATTATCCGTTAACTATATAAATATTGATAATAATATAAAAAGGGAATCAATAATCTATGTCAACAACAACACACATAATTTCTCCCATGTATTACTTATAATAGTTTTAAATCTATCATTTTCATGATTTAACAAGTTACCGAATAATCCAAAACCCACATCAATTTAATCATTTCTCACATAATAATTCATTTTATATATAACATTAAAAAAATATAATAAAAAAACTTATTTATAACATTTTTACAATGATCTTGTGGGTGTAAATATAATTTGATTATAAAACAAATAGAAATCACCAACCAAATCATTATATAATAATAAAAATTTCATCCTTCAATAGAATCTCTTAAAACCAATGTTAATTTATTTTTATTTCTCTAATAACAATTGAAATACAATAAAATTACATATTACATTATAGTGATTAATTATGTATAGAAAGATACCTCAAATATACCATAATATCTTCTCTCCCACTAATTACCATATGAAGAGAAGTAATGGGATCCTCTCTACAGTACTAAAATATCAAACTTTGTTAACCACAAATTAAATTCTCTAGTATTAAACTATATGGGTATAGAGGACTTTAATTTTCAAATGGGAAGAAAGAAGAAGATGATAAAAAGGGAATGGTGGTGGAATCAAGGTGAAATCAATTTAAAACTAGAAGCGCTAAACCAAAAGAATGTAACCCATGTTGATATATCTCTGATGATCCATTATAATCATGTATATAGGATATGAGTATATATTTGTGAATCCAATTTCATCTATCATCATCAAAATATTTTTTAATATGAAAAATTATAAACAATATCAACTAGTAACACAATTATTTATAAATAAAATTTCAGAAGAGGTATTTAAATAATTTTTCATATTTATAAATTTTGGTTCATGGAAAACTATAACACTTTATAATTTAATAAAAATATATTCATCAATGATTAATAAACGTTTTATACTCTTGAATATGAATTAAAATGTCTAATTTCATCAGTTTATTAGTAGTTACCTATAAAAAATTCTTTCCACCTAGACATTTAGGTAATTTAAATTTTTTTTACAAATATGTCTCATCCCATTTCAACAACAGAATGGTAAGAGGCTACAATAACCTATGAAACCATAACATCTTGGATTTAATCTTAGGACTACTATGGAACTGAGATAAAATATCATAAATTACTAGATTAATCCTAGGACATAAAAACAACCCCTTGAAATCATAGTACATCTTCATTTCTCTATGGTAAACAATACAAAATCAATAGTTTCCTCCCTCTATCAACTCCATTCTCAATTCCATTGGAATGATAAGAAAAATATTAAAATGAATCGAACTATATTGGTAGAAATTATTATTTCCCTAGTTCTCCACCACACTTATAAATCCACTTATATTATATTAATCAAAATCATTAACATTGTAATATATATAAAAATATCCTAAAAAATGGAGTCATCATATACAACAAAAGAAAAGTTTCATGATAATATTTATAGTCTACATTAAATAATTTTATTGTTAAAAAATTAACCTTATGATATGCATAACATGTTTCCATCATAGAATGAGATATTACTTTCCCAAACATTTAAACAGAGACAATTTTATTTTTACATGTTGTGTGTGTTATATCAATGAAAAAAAACTAGATGTATTTCTGTAATCACATTTTTGAACGTTTGAGATCACTTTTATAAAAAACATACATTAATAAATCATCATCATATTTTTATGTATTCCATTACAAAAGAAGATAGTGGTTCCATGTCATTGATATAGGCATCACCACTCCGAATTCATGGTCATGGATGGAGAAATTCATCTAATGTGGTAATATCTAGTGAGTTTCTTATGATATTACATGAATTGGATACATAAAAAAGGAATCAAACGAAATAAAAATGACAAAAAAATTGATATATATGAAAAGTATATATAAATTATTTAGGAAATGGGATTCGATCATGTATTCCATTATCTTGTTTTTTTTGCATATAATGAATTTCTCATCCAAATAAATAATTACTATCTCTAGAGATTATGATAACATGGTTTATTCAATCAAAGATAATTATTGAATTAATATCTATTGTTATCAAACAATAACATAGAATCCTATGTCATCCAAAATATTCTTGGACTTTTCCTAATAAAATAATGCATGAATATTCATACTGTTTATGGATATTATTTCCTTCAATAAAAAATAGACCAGAAAATTCCAATCATTGATTCAAGACAAGAAGGGGGAATACATCAATGATAGAGATGTCACAAACCGGTTATCAAATAATCATCTATATATTTACAATGAACTTATAAATCCATTGAGTAGACTTATATGTCTCCAAAATGATTTGAATCATGCTAAAACATCAAATTCATTATGTTTTTTTTAATGGTTGGGGATAAAGCCTCATTTAATTATTAAAGCAAAGAAAATACCTCTTTAACTGGGTATAGGGAAACCAATTACATAACCTGAAGGCCCAGTGGGCATTTAGCCTATTACATGACCCGTAGGCCCATTTTTTTGGCCCAAACCCCATTCTGTGAATAGTACTGCTACAGTACCCACATTGCTACAGTACTGCACAATTCTCGTTGCTGCTATAGTGCTCTGCCACCTCTACAATGACATGTCGCCGCTACAGTACCCGTCGTTGCTACAGTGTTGTTGCTTCTATAGTACGCTACAGTACTACTACAGTGACCTGCACCCAATGGGTTTTGAACACCCATTTTTCATGTAGATTTAAGGGGTGCTTACCATGAAGCCAAACCCCAACTACATCAAATTCATTATGTCATTCATAACATAATGATAATTTTTTATCTAGAAAGGATATAAAGAAACATGTATGATAGAAACATTCTCTTCAATGTGACAAGTAGAATATTCCACCCCTACTACTTAGAAGATTATATCTATAAAACCCTGATATTTTTTGATTTTTTAGTTAAATTGAATATTTCAAATATTTTTTTATTACTAGAAACTTTTAGTTCATATTTCATTACACACAACATCATTTTTATCATGAATTATATTCCACTCTAAGATTAAATGAAATATGATGTACTATTATAATATAATTAATTAATATCATAGTTATCCCCTAACTATTTGAATACAATGTATGAATATAATTAAATAAATTATGATGATATATGAATTTAATATTTATATATAATTAACACCATGGTTTAAATTTAATTATAAATTTAAATTGAAGCATTTGAAATGAAAGGGAGTCATTTTCTAAAAAAACTAACTTTTATCTGCATAAATAAGATTTCTCTAAAAAAATAAATAAAATTTTGTGACTTATTTTAATTGATTTTATTTATATAATATTTTATCAAACTTTTAAAATTCATCTTATATTTTATCTATATAAAAGATAAAAATAAATCCAATTTTACTCGTAAAAATATATTTTGCTCAAAATAATTTTTTATTATTTTAACATGTATTCTAAAACTAATTTTTGATACATTTAAAAATTTTATTTTAAAATATAATTTTAATTTTTGAAATCACTATATCATAGTTATCATATGGTGAATTTTTTAGAATTTTTTTGGAAAGTTAAATGTTTCGATGAATATTGAAAAATGCTTGTTTTATTTGGAATTTTAATTTCATTTAAGGATTTTAGATATATACACTTTTTATATGTTTTTATAATATAGTTTAATTATATATATATATTAATAAAAATTACTTCATCAAAATCATTTTCAATTTTTTTTTTAATTTAATTTTTTTAAACTTTTGAACATTTTATCTTGGAAAATCATATATCTCGTCACATGTGAGAGATTAAATTTAATATAAAATTTTCCACACATGTGAATATAATTTGAAAAAATTCATTCCATATTTATAATAAAAAAATATATTTTATCTAATAATTTCAAATAATTAGTTGATCATAATTAATTGAAAAAAAATAAAACTTATTTCTCGCTACTATGGTAAAAATTTGTTTACTGTGTGTTAAAATAAAATGATAAGGGTTAAATATTACCAAAAAAAATTTCCAATGCCCATTTTATTCCCATATATATAAATTATCTCTTATTTGATCTATAATAGTCAATTTTTTTCTTTTATTTAATAAAAATTAGCATTCATGTTTTTAATTTCAAATAAAATTACAAGTGTTCCACTCACATCACTCATAAAAGGATTCCCCTTAACCTCTAATATTAAGAGTTCCAAAAAAAATTATTATTCCAATATAGAAAAAATCACTTCCATTATTCAATCCTCTAATCCGGGAATATTTATTATTGTCAGAAATACAATTTATGAATCATTTTGGTGCAAAACAAGAGAAGTTTTATGAATAAGTAGTAATGTTCATAATCAAGTATTTTATTTTATTTCTTTCTCCAAATCCCTAAATTATTATTATACCATAACAATATAATAATCGTATTATCTTCATTATTATTATTCATTATTATTTTAATATCATAACCTAAATCTTTTTCCCTCTCAACCAATGCATTATGAAATCATTATTCATTTGTATGATGGACTACTGCATCAAGAACTAAGGATATTTATTTTCTCACACCAACTATAAATGAAATATATAATGATGGATTGATTGTTTATATTTTATATTTATGAAATTATTATGCTTTTGAAATCCTGATATCATTTTTTCATTCTTACTTTCCCTTCTATGGGAATATGACAATGTCATTCGTGTGTACGGTGGATTATTTCCTTATGAAGAGATGTGATTCGTTCACACATTAAATAAAAGGTAATAAATATTGTTTTAATGAACATATGTTACTTTTATAACATCAATTTTAATATTTAATGGTAATAAATTATTTACCTTCAATTCTTTCTCTATATTAGAAGAATGGAAATAATGTTCATCTGTACATATGACATCCCGTCTGTATGAATTTTTTATTTCAATTCCCCTCTCAAACTTTTTTTTATCACTCTAAATTCATGTATAATGTATAAATATTATATTTATATTATGTATAAAAATATATATATTTAATAACTATGATCAATGAGTGAGGATGAAAAATAAAAATTAAAGGAATACATGAAAAACGAACAGTTGTTAACAAAAAAGTGACTTTAACATGGATTTTTTAAATAAATTTGCAATTTAAAGTAATAAGTAAATGATATATGGTATTATATATGTATTTATGGTTATACTATATATTTATAATAATATTATATTTATTATACATGAGGTTTTAATATATATGAAGGAGGATGAGAATCATGGTAATGGATTTCTAGTCTCTCTTTTATTTCTTGGTGAAATAACAAAAATCACCACTCATTTAATTTTTATGGTGTATATACATCCCCTTTGACATGTTATATCATGAATATCCTTATTTACATCATATTTAATGTCTAATTTAATGTTATTATGTATTGGGCCTTATAGTTAAAAAATATTAATAATGTGGTAAGTGACTTCTGTATCAATTTTTTACTTCTATGAAACACATTCCATATTCACCACATATTTCTATTAGGTAGTTTGTATATTCCGCATTAATGTATTTAATAATTCATACAAAAATATTACTCATATTTAAATATTAATTTTATGATATATCTTCAAAGGGGAATATAATTCAATGTTATCAAAGTAGTTAGAGTTTTATGATAAAATCTCAACTTTTTATCCGGATTGTTTATGTTTAGGATTTTGATGATGAAATGTTTTGAACAATATCTCAAGAAAAACATGAATTTTATTATCCTCTGGTTATACCATGAGAATAAATTCTTTCCCTTATATTTACTCTTTTATTAACTCAAGAGTTAGAAAGAATGTTTTTTTAATCATGTTTATTACTCACTTTAGTTGAAAAACTTTTTACTTACAAAATCATTTCATAGAAAATATTTTCAAAAAATGGGTGTTATCATTCATAAAACTATTTATAAAAGAAAATTTTAACATGTTTCAATTTTTTTCCAAACAATTCCACTGTGTATTTTACATAAAATTTGAATGAAATAATTAGTTTAACTTGTAAAACATAAAAGGTTTATCCCACCAACAAGAATATTATTTTATTTTATGATTTAAATAAATGTTTTTAGGGTTATTTTCAATGAAATCAATTTCTAAAAAATTAATTTAAAAATCACCTTCCAAATAATATGAAATAATTTGATGTTACTTATGATTTATTATATATAATATTTAATGATACCAACATTATTATTTATGTTGATTTTTAATGTTTATTTTGATGAAAATATTATGAAACCAATTTAATTTTCATTAGTTATGCTATAGTGAAATGATGAAATATTTGTGAAACACATTATAGTTAAATTTATTATGATATGATGATATGATGAATGATTTATGATACTATTACCTGAATAAGTCTGGTTTTTATTTTGATATGAATGGGTCCTATATCTACAACAAATTCATTAGGTAATGCTTTATATCTCATGAGATAATATTGAGAATCCAGTCATCAGACTTGTTCCAGTATGGAAAATAGGTGCGTCATAATCCACTAAGGGAAACCGATGCTTCCTAATCAACAAATAGAGACAATTCTATCCTATACATAATGGAAAATAAGTGGCATGTTCTAATGCAATATGTTTATGGTATTTTTAGTTATCCTTGAAATATGAAATGGAAATATAGATTTATTATATTTACACACTTTATGAAATAAGATTATGGTTTATGATTGATTTATGATGGTTTCTCCCTCTTAAAGGACATGGATTTAATAATGATAAATTTTTATTCCATGAATCATTTTTATGATCAATGAGAGGCTGGGTATGAACATCATATGTTATGTTCATGATTACAGAACCAAATTCTTATCAATATCTTTAATATGAAAATGGATCAATATTTATGATTTTGACCCATAATGGGAATCTAATCACATTATTTTTTATGTTTCCTTCCACATGTTATTAATAAAGGTTTAGGTATGGTATACCCATAAGGATTACTATGTGAGAAGTTATTTTTGGGGTATTTTGAAGATAGTTCATGAAATAAAAAGATTTGTTTTCTAGTATCCAAAGACACAGATATATTATGGTCAATGGGATGTGATTATGAAATATATTGAATATGGTTTTAATAATATGTGATATTTATGTTTGAATAGTCTGGTTTTCTATATCTTGTATTATAGGATTTGTTTAGATAACATCTTAGAAACTAATACATGAAAAAAATAGGATATCTAATGATATTCCTTAGGATAAATTCAAGGATGATTCAATGTATAGGAAATTATCCAAGAATTTTGGTAAAGGATAGAGAGAGCAGTTTCCAATTAATTATCTCTATGCCTATATTCTACAAGTGAATGTGGCTTTATAATAGAGGTAATTAGGTGACATTATTCTGAAAATAGTGCATTGATCTAGACTCACTCATCACTCATTACACAACAATGAGACTTTCTTCACAACTTCTTTTACAGTCTTGGGGGACATGCTTTGGAAATTAACAAACTATTTATGAACCATCACGTTTAACATAAATAATTTCCATGAATGAACAAGGTTAATCTTACGGTTTCATATATTTAAATGTGGGTTTCATGATTTAGATAACGTATAAATGATTTTTCATGATTAGGTTATTTTACAAAATGATTATTATTTCTTGACCTATGATTTATAGTTTTAGTCAATAGCTAGAATACAAAGGAACTGTGTTATTTTTTAGTATGAAGGAAAATTAAATTAATTTCTTCATTTGTTGAAAAATGTTGTGGTATCTAAATTGAAACTTTCGGTTACTATTATCTAAATAGATTCTCAAGATACAAATCATAGTGATCTTCTAAATGATAAAAGGTTGGAATAATATTATGTTGATTCCTTCATGAGGAAATCACAACCTTATTTTATTGGTTCCAATGATTCATAGTTTATAAGAAATTGATTATAACCATATAAAAGATATTTTCAGTTATTCCTTGTTTGTATATTGAAAAAATAATTTTTGATGATTATCATTGAGAAGGAAAAGCATATCAGTTGTGTAATCTTATTAAGAACATAAGGGAATAATAATGGACTGAATATATACAATGAGACGAGTATAAAAAAATATTTATCATTGTATACTTTTCTTGAGTTATAAAATAAACTATAAAGAAGTAATACCTTGATATTAAGATAATTTATGATTAATATATTATTTCCTATAAAGCTAATTTTATATTTCTAGCAAGGTATGCTTCTTGTTTGATCATCATTCCATAAAAAAATTTATATATTCTTTTTCTGCATAATTAAATGTATTCAAATGGCCTTTAATTATTATCGACTTTCCTAATTAGGATGAGATTATTTCTTATGCACTGTTGGTAGAAATGGAAACTCGATATTCCCACCATTACCATGTTCATTATAATAAAAAGAAGATAAAGTATCCTGAAAACTCAATTAAATCATATGGTGAAATAAAATCCCACCCATCAATAGGCCATTAATGTAGGAAGAAGCATCATATAAATTCATTTAATTGAACTAGGTGGTGATTTAAATTTTTAATGGTATTTCATAAAGTCTGTAAAATTCAGAAATTGATAAATGGTACATTTAATGCTTTCAATGACACATGGATTCCATCTAATGCACCACACACACTCCCTATTTTCAAGTTCATGGTGTTTTGGAATTATGAAATTCAATTCCCCAATCTAATGGATAGTGTGACTGATATGACACAGTAACAAATAAATGGAAAGGAAAAAGTGATGAGTAATAAAATCACAATGGATAATGCGAATTATTGTAATTAAGTCACCCTTATTATTCCATCCTTAGTTCATAATTTCGTGTTCGACATTATATAAATGAGACCAATTAAATTATTATTATTGAACATTTTGAGAAATTTCATGTCATTATCCCCCTCTACATGGATAATAGATTAATGAAATCACATTTTCCATTATATCTATTAACTGATGATCCTAATCATCCAATCATTCTTTTGTATAATATAAGATCTTAATAAGGATGAAATGGATGATTTACATTTTAATGTGTATATGTATACATGTCTTAATAACATGATAATTATTGATTCCATGATGGGATTATGAGTTTACAGTTTATCAAATATCAAATTTATTAACACCCATTTTTTGTTTTATTATGATGGGGGATTACCAAGATTAAAGATATGTTAAGAGACATTTATGAAAATAAAATCCTTTAGTTCAATATATGTTTTCCTTAAAAAATTTATATGATGGAAGATTCCTTTAATCTCTATGGATATATGTTTAAATATATTAGTAACTATTAAGGTTTATATTATTTTTCATTTTTATTTAATTATGGGTTGTAGTTGATCACCACAAGACGTCAACACACATTGTGGTAGTTTTAGATGATTTCTCTCTAGATCCACTTTCCAAAATATACATTTATAAAGTTTTAATATTTCTTATAGAGCCACATTCAATTGTATCAAATCATGATATGGATTATTTTGAGTTAAATATGTTGATTATATTAAAATAAATATGTGATTTAAATATTTTCCTTAGAGAATATAAAAGAAATCCAATCAAATGGAATGTGATTTTAAAAAAATATTTCCAACATTCTCAAATTATTTTATACAGTGTTTATTATTTGAAATTTTTATAAATTACTAAGGAGGGTTCAATATGATACACCATGTGCATAATCAATTCTATTAAATACTATTAAATGAAATTTTAAGGTAGCCTACCCTGTATGGGTTATAATTATAGATATATTTTTTCTATGATGATGTTTAAGAAGAAAATAAATAATAAACATGTATTTGATGATTACAATCATTAATTAATATTTTTATTATGACATGATGTGGAAAATCTAGTGGAGCATTATTCTGGTAGTGGGATATAATTGTTATTTTTTTAATATTTACATATTAAATTAACAATATAAATTAATGAGATAATCATTGAAGTATATTTGAAACTAATCCATTGTGTATTAATGTATATTAGAATCTTATCATGTATTATAATAGAATATCTATATTAATAAATACTTTAATAATAACTAAGGGGTAATGTTTGAGGTGGTTCAGATATTATATAATTAATGTTAGATAATTTATGTATACCATAGGTTTTATTTAATTTTATAAATTTGTTCACACAATAGGATATCATTTGGTTATTTAAACTCCTCATATATTTATGGTAGTCAATTGTTTCAATAGACCTATGAAACTGTAAGGATTTACCTAGGATGTATATTATAATAGGAAATGGCAAACAACTTTATAATATAAAACTAAAGGATCAAAATGTAAAGATTTTAATATTTATGACTTAAATATTCATTGTAAGTTTTACCCCAAAATTGAAAAATGTTAAATATAACAATTTTTAGTTCATCACATACCATTTTGTGTTATCTTATGATAGTTTATGGTTTACTTAGAGTATATAAGGTGGATTTATAATTTTAATGTTTTAATTAAAAAAATTTATTATTCGTTGGACTGTATGAAAAGAATGAAAAGTAGAAATATGCGAAAGTTAAAGGGGGAACTCACACAAATCATCCAATTTATGTTGTAACCATACAAAATATCAACATCCTAAAATTTTCAAGTGGAAAATCATTGAATATAGGACATTAAAATTTATATTATTAAAATTTTAATGATTATTTTCACTATGAAACCAATTAAATAATAATGATTAATTAAAAGGGATGATTTCTAAAATAATTAATTCAAATTACATATTTAAATAAGATAATTTTCTCAAATTGTAAAATTATCAAATCATCATAAATATTTCTGTAAGTATGATTTAGAACATTATAAGATAAATAATATTGTATATGTGTATGGTATATATTGTAAATAAGTAGCCTATTCCAAAATACAGAATAAGGATAAAATTTATTTGAAATTTATTTTTATGTATTTTTATTTAGTCTAATCATAATGATATACCCATGTTATATTATGTGATAAAAAAATTGTTTTATTTTAGAAACATTTATATCATCTTATTGAATAATGAATGTGATAGAATCACTACAAGGAATTATATTGTTATTATAATTGAATGGAATGTGTATAAAATAGAGAAATAAATAAAATTGAAGGGCCATGTTATTTCATATAATGAGATAGATTTAAAAGACAGAATCATCAATATAACTTATATCTCATTATATTATATGTTTTAAAAAATAATATTTTTTAATGAAGAATGTAGAGTTCTCTACATCAAGGTATCCATAAAATTATTTGAGTAAAAATCGTATTTACTATCATGAGGTTTTTTAATATAAATGATATGATAAAGGATCAAAATCATAGATATCTTGACACAATATTATTCTTTTATATTTTACAAGATATGAGAAAATTGATAACATATTGAAATTTAAAACTCTATTTTTTATGAATATTAAAAAAAATCAATCCTACTTGTGATAAATATATCCAAGAATATTAAAAAATATAAAGAAGTGAGATGACTAGAAATACATATAAATATTATAATTTATACCATATTAGTTAGTGATCCATTTTTATAATATTCAAATGTTACAATACATGTAAATAACTAAAAAAGTTAATTATAGTTATTATTTTTGGATTTAGATCAGACCAATACATTCTTCGAGGAACATAAGATTACATTAAGATGATACATTATAATTGCATCACTCTTATTCTCGTAATTTTGATGTACAATTATTTTTGGTGTTAAAAGTTTAATAAAATTTTGTTTCTTGATATTATTCTTAGTTGATTCATGGAATATGGGAAGCAAGATATTCTAGTTCTCAGTCTATTTTATAACAATAATAGAATATGTGTGTGAATGGGCGGGAAATGTAAAATCGTGACATTATGTAGAGATGTGTTGATAAATTTTAGAAGTAATATTTTCTCTTCTATTCATTACATTTTATTTGGGCTTTATATTGCGATGTGTTTAGGTGAAAATATAAGAAAATTAGTTGAATGACGAGAGTATTCTATTAGATCACATTTTTACCTAACAGTGCATCATAATGCAAAAAACCAAGAAACCCAAGGCAAAGAGGGTTTTCACGGATAGCATAGAGTTTGTGAAACCATGTTCCCTAAATGGAGAAACTTTGAACCCCATCACCCTGAAGAGGCTCACATTTATGGAATGTGATTTGGAAAATTGTGTGCCTCTTCACAACAAACCATACACGAGATTAAAGTTAATCTGGATTTTTAAAAAATACCCAAACTGCCATATTAACCTAAATTCACCCCCACTCATTCCAACACGTTTTCACTCATTGTTGGTGGTCCCTGGATGGCTTCCAAGAGCTCTAGACCTCTTTTCTTGGTTATTCAATGCATAGATCAACAATCTCCACCTATCCTAGAGAGTAAATCTCATCCTGATTAGGTACCCATATCTTTCACATTATTCTCTCACAATTGAAAGGATTTTTATCCTTAATTGATTCTAAATCTATATAATTTATTATTATGACATGATTTTTTAGATCGTGGATCAATGTTTCGTATCTATATCTTGTTCTTCAGCATGTTCTTGATTAATCCGCACAAAATTGGGTTTTCTTCTATCAGCAATAATTGATCAACAAAATATGGTAGGTGGCTAATTATTCAAATTCCATATTAATGATTTCGATTACATTTATGTAATTTGTTAATTGATATGGTTTTTTAGCTATTAAATTTCATAAATAAATTTATTAATTTGGAAAATTAATTAATCAAGGGATTGTGGAATTCGGGATAATTAATTGTTGAATTAATTATTGGAATATTAAAATCGTGGGATTTGGGGAGTAGTTTATTTTTGAATTAATTGTGGGATTCATTGATTCTGAGTGTGGATAATTAATTGTTTAATTAATTATGACATAATGAGATTGTGAATTTGAATAATTAATTTTTGAATAAACTATGGGATATTGAGATTATTAATTTGGATAATTAACTAATTAATTAATTATGGGATATTGAGATTGTGAAATTGAATAATTAATTTTTAAATTAATGATTGATATTGAGATTGTGAATTAGAATAATTAATTGTTGAATCGATTATTGGATGTTGATATTTTGAATTAGAATAATTAATTGTTGATATAATAACTCGATGTTGACATTGTGAATTAGAATAAAAAATTATTGAATTAATAATTGGATATAGATATTGTGAAGTGAATGATTTATTTTTTAATTAATTAATGGAATTTATGTGAATAATTAATTGTTTAAATGATTAATGGAATAATTTTGTAATACAATTTTTGAATGTGATTAATTAATTAGTGAATTAATTAATATGATAATCATGTGTTTGACATAGTCCAATGAATTGAAATCCCATAGTATGAAAAGAAATGATGAATGTTAATAATGGAATTCACATGTGGTAATTGTGTGCGAGACATGGTTTGCTACATCAAAATTCTATAGTGAGATAATAAATGATTAATTGTATCAACAGAATTCACATGTGATTATTATATGTGAGACATGGTCGTTGCATCAAAAATCTATAATGTGAATTAAAATGATGAATGGTAACAATTTCATTCATATGTGATTTTAAATGATGAATTTTAAGAAATATATTCACATGTGAATTTTCATAATTAATGGTATCAACGTCATTCAATTATATTATATTCCTTAAAGAAAGTATAGACTCATGCATGAGATAATGTTGGTAAAGGGAGTTTGAGTGCCCTCAAGAACCCAGGTGTTATTTCATTATGTGAAGACTAATTTAATAAGTGTAAATTATTACATTATTGATTTTATATATTCCTTATACAGCTATATACAATTCATAATGATGTGATATTATTTTAGATGATGTTGATGGTATTTTACTAAGTAGTAGGAACAAGCTACTAAGGATGGTGGATCGGTACATGAATAGACTTAATGTTTTCAAGACTAGCTAAGAAAAAATCCCATATGTTATATGGGTTATTTGGGAAGGATCATTATTGAGGGAATCATGTGTGGTTTGGGACCCCTAGAGAATTTTCCATTTCATTATGTTTTAGTTTCTTTTTTTACACATGAATAATATTTCAATGGAATATCTAATATTAAATATTATATTGTATTTCTAGTCTTGGTCATCTTCTGATATTGTTATCTTCTTGGTTATTCTTATATTTCCTTTGGTTATTGTGTATTTATTGTCATTGTAGAATTATTCTTCTAAAAATGGTATTATCTTCCAATGATTGATTACATCTCCTCACTATTAGTCCACAAATTCTGGAATATGTGGAGGCACTACTAAGGTCATATGGCTGGCTGGCTTGAGGCTCTGAAGTGTGGAACCCGAGCTAAGATGTTACAAAGTGGTATCAAAGACCATTTTCTATTAATTTCTATTGTATTATTATCTGGGTTTAGAAAATAGGGGACTAGGATGTTTCGGGCCTTGGACACGAGCTTATGTGTGGGAGTAGATAACCAATGTATGGTGGAAACTCCAATTACCAAGGGTGGGATGATTATTATTGGTATTTACAGTTATAGTTGAATGTTATTTCACCTTTCATGACACAATTTTGGTGTGATGTGAACATTATTTTTGATAATTTTCTAGCATTTGAATCATGGACCAGTATGGCATGAGAGTTGAGTATACAAGAATCATTCTAGGTAATTGATATTTTATTTTGGCATGAATCGTTATAGGAATTCACAATTAAATGTGGTTTGTGTATGTTTTTTAACATGATATTTTTTCCCTTGTTTGTGAAATTGAATTCAAAATGGTACTTAATAAGAATTTAAAATTGATAAAATTATGTAAAATGTGAATAATTTGATGTAAAAATGAAAAAAATTGAATATGATAAAGGGTTTACCCTATTTTTACTATAAACAATATGTAGGATATTTGTGGGTAGTGATAGGGCCTTGGTTTTGACCATATGGATAGGTTTGGGGAAAAGAGTTGTTGAACCTTGCATTGCTTCCCTATAATGTAACCATGATAAAGTGGTGTTATGTGTACAAGGATGTGTGTTTCAAATTTTAGATATATTCCTCCATGAAAACTCTTGCAGATAGGATTATAAGAGAACATGGGTAAAGATTCTCCTCCATGAGAGGAATGTGAGGCACTGGTAGTTCTAGGTGGGGAAGTAGGAGAGTAGTTTCTTGAAAACATCACTCACATCATGCAATTTATAGAGAGATGCCAAAAGTTGGTTTTCACGATCATATTTTAATTGATGAGGGAGTTTTAGTTTCATCACCCTCAAACTTTTACTGGATTATGTGGACCCGATGAAGCTAAATTATGGATTGAATCCATCCAAACTACACATGACCATTTTGAGGCTCATGATAAAAAGAGGTTCAAGTTGGCTAATTTTATGTTATAATGGTCAATTAAGTGCTAGTGGGACATTTTTGTTTAGAAAAAAAATCTAATGGTATGTTATGGAAGGAATCCTTAGGGATGTCTTTGGAGAAATTCATTCTAAATATGCCTAGATATGAGTGATATGTTGAGTTCATGAGGTTAATCTAGTATAGTATTTCTATGATGGTCATCATGGGTAACTTTATATATTTTCTACTCTTTTCTCTATCGTTGGCATTTTATGGGAAATCTACAGTGAGACATTTCCTTAATGGACATAAATGTTAGATTATATCACAATTTATCCTCTTCTAGATGATGATGTTTTCTGAGGCTGTGGATAAGGATCTCATAAATGAGGGTAGATTGAGGAAGGCTTCTAGAGTAGGACATATGGTTTCTACTGGACGATCATTAGATAGATCTTTCAAGGAAAGGTAGCATCACTATGATAATGTTAGGAAAGGGAATATTAGGAAGAGTGGCCAGGGGAGGATTGGTTACTCAAGATCTTACCCAATTTCTTTTCTACCAATGTTGTAGGATGATCCACTTTTTAAAAAATTATCCCCGAACACTGGTAGAGTGTCCATTCTATGGCATTATGGAAAATATATAGTGGTTCTACATGATCCCTTGATAGTCGGGTAGCGTTGGAGCCACTAGATAGAATTAGCATGTGAGAATGGGATCCTTTTCACCATATCATTCTAATAGTTGGAGTTCTACAAGATGAGGTAGTAGAGGTAGTGGGAAAGGTTCTTATTGGAAAGAGCACCAATATCACTAGTGTGGTACATCATAGGGGACTTAGAATACTTCATGGAAAAGATATATAAGATTGTTTCATGTGGTGTATCTTATACTTGTGGGAATAGGGGATAGACTCTCGACATTAAAAAATAATATTCATATATCATCTATTTTATCTAGTGACTTATTTGATATTGGTTCTTATTATTATTTTATATGTGAAAAAATTGATTATGTTTTAAGTCTAGTAGTGGAGTTCACGAGTGGGGTTATGACAATAGAGACACCATTGAGAGTATAGATGAGAGACATTTGTTTGTACAAGGGGTATCCTCTTGAAGTGGTGGAGTGTCACTTTATATAGGTCCTCAAATTCTTGAATTGAAAAGATTTGACCCAATTGTTGGTATGTAATGGCTACTATAATTTCAATCCCACACAGATTTTAACTACAAGAGAGTGATTTTTAAAATTTACTAAGGGTGAAAAATATATTCACTATGATGAATGGTATATATGGGCGAGTCAGGTAGGAACAGTTCACCGGAAATAGGGGGATCTTACTACTCATTTTTCTAGTTTGTTTCTAGATGATGGTGTTCTAAGGAAGAACGTATTTCCACTTATAGTGTGAAGATTTTGGGATGTGTTTCTTAAAGACTTATCAAGTATTCCACCTGAGATATATGTGTAATTTTTTATTGATATCATTTTGAGGGTAGAGTTAGTTTCTATTAAACTATATATAATGGAACAAATAGAGCTTAAAGAGATCAGGACTTAGCTAGATGGGTTTATGGATATAGAATTTATCTATCCGTGTATTTAACCTTGCATTTGACTAGTTTTTTCTTTCAAGAAAGATGGCTGATGTTTGTACATGAGTGTCCATTAGTGAATGTTGAACTTGATGATTATAAGGAACTGGTTTCATCTTCCATGTATCGATGGTCTATTTGAACATTTGTGAGGATCTTGTGCCTTTTAAAAGATATACTTGAGATTAGGGTGTCATCAGTTGGGAGCCCAACATTCGGATATACCTCGGACAATATTAAAATTTTGGTATCGCATATATGAGTTCCTAATAATTATTTTTGGGTTGATAGATAAACCATCGGGGATTATGGCCTTTATGAATAAATCTATTCATCCATTCCTAGGTTAGTTTTTGGCGGTGTTTTTGGATGAAAATTTGGTTCACTTTAAGAATCTTGATGATCATTCCCAACACCTTTACATCATCATGCGTATATGGAGAGACCATCAACTATAAAAAAAGATATCTAAGTGTCATTTTGGGATTTATCAGGTACAATTAATGAGTTACATTATCTCAAAGGAAGGTGTTTCTATGAAACCAAATAAATATTATGCAGTTTTTTTATTAAGAGAATCCCATGAACATTCTCTATAGCCATATATTTCTTGAATTAGATGGATATTATAGGAGATTAATTCTTGAATTTTCCCATTTGGTGGCGTCGTTTTCATGCTTGAAGAAAAAGTGGATATAGTTTTACTGATCGTAAGAATGTGAGAGTGATTTCTAGGAGATGAAAAAGGAGCTTGACATTCGCACCGACCTTGATATTACAAAATCTAAGTGAGGATTAAATGGTGTTTTTTGATTCTTCATTGATTCTACATGGATCGGTGTTGATGAAGTAAAATATAGTTGTGGCATATGAATTTAAATAGTTGATACCGCATGAACATAACTGAACTACACATGAACATGATTTGGAAATAGTAGTTTCTGCTTTGAAGTGATTGTGGTATTATCTAATTGGTGAAAGGTTTACTATGTACATGGATTATAGGATCTTAAACTATATATTTTATTAGTGAGATTCGAATCACCAGTTGTGGAGATGGTTTGAGTATATATATTTATATGATTTTGATATATAATATATTCTATGGTTGGAAAATAACTATGATTATTACTTTTATAGTGAAACTTAGACTCGAGTGTTTCAGAAGTCTATTGTTGAGTGGAATATGATGCCAGTACAAGATGAGATGCATTTCATTCTTCTGGAGATCCAAGAGAAAATAACTATCTTACCAATTTCAATGGATTAAATAAGTAACTAGAGTGTACGTAACTATAGTATTAAACCATGAGGGAAAGATAATATAAGTAACTATAGTTTTAAACCTTGAGGTAAAGACATGAAGGTGGGGAGTCGCCTTCAGATTAGACCATAGATGAGGATGAGATATTCTATGTTAGGAATTGGGTTATTATAACTATGAGTATGTGGGCGGTGGTGATGTATGTGTTTCATTCCTTAAAGTGGAAGGTAAATCTAGGTGTGACCAAAATGTATATTCCCCCATGATTATAGTTTTTGTGGTCGAGTTTGAAAGAAGATATCGTAAGGTTTGTGGCAAGAAGAAACACTTGTTAGTAGGTGAAGGCCAAGCATCGATGACCCGATCAATTATTATAACTATTTCCCATTCTATAATAGACGTGGGATGACATTACTATGTATATTTTGGTGTGTCTTCCAAGGAAACAATAGAATAAAGAAGCTATTTGTGTAAATATGGATCCCTTTAAAAAACTAGGACACATCATTCTAGTGTAGGGGAGTTTTTTTGTCGATCAGTTGGAAGAGTTATATGTTTAGAAGATACTCCATCTGTATAGGGTTTCATAGACTACAATTTTATATTTTGACCCAGTTTTACATCACATTTCTATATGGTCTTATATAAGGATCATGATAAAAATATTTTATTGAGTATGAACATCCACCACCATACATTTGGGTAGTTGGTATGTACTATGCAATTGCATGAGGACATATTGTGAGTTTGTGTTAAAGACTTCGGGGGGTCTTGGGTGAAGTTACTTTATCTGGAGGATTTTTCCAATAAAAACAGTTATAAAGAAACTATTTCTATTGTATAATACAAATAAGTTTTTGTATGTTCATGATGATAACCACTATGTTTGATGGAGGTAGGTGATTCATAGTTGTTAGGATTGGGTCTTTTGCAGGAGAAGTCACAATAGGTACAACAAAGATAAAAGTATATAAATGCGGCTAAGAGTATATATAAGTCATATTATGAAATACATCGATGACCCTTAGAGTTCAAATAGGGTGATTTTTTTCCTTATGGTGTCACCTTGGTTGGGTCACTGTAGGATATCCAAATAGGGAAAGCCGGTGCCTTGGATCATTGGACAGTGGTGTATGGGTGTTCTCTTCCACAGAGAAAAGGTTCTATGAATGATATTATAAAGGTGTCATAATATTGATGGTATCACACTAACCCTTGTCTTGTTATCTATGTCTATGATGTTGAACATGAGGTTAACGCATCCATTGAAAAGAATCTGATACATTTGTTTGATCTCAGGGAGAAAGTGTTGTGTGTAATGACTGTGATGATTATTCATGTATTGTGGAAACATGGTCGTGTTAAAGAGGGATCATGAGAGAAATAATAATTTATGTGGGTTTAGTGACCATATCTTTTTGACTCGTAATGTTAAATATGTTTTGGAGTATAGCACAAGAATGAGTTGTTATAATGTGTTGAGATTATAAAACCACAAAGTTTTTTGGAGATGTATCAGGCTCCTTCTATAAGGACCCGACCTTAAACATTACATAATATTGAATTAATTGGATACTTTACATTTAAGATCTTTTCTGGTTTAGAGTTTTAGAGAATTAGTCATAACAATTACATTACATAAAAATTACAAAGTAGACATTTCTACACAGTTTCCATTTTTGTTACAAAACATGAACTCTTGAAAAAAAAAGAGTCATGTCTAGTTCCTTGTTTTAGATAGCATGACTTTTCTTTGATCCCATCCGGGACCCTATTCTTATTTTAGTCCTGTGAAAACATTTCAAACTTGGGATGAGCATAAAAATCTCAGTAAGGGTTTTAAAACAAATAATGAAAACATTTGTTCATAAATACATACAAAACATGAAATCTTTTACTTACCTCATGAAATCATATGATTTAATAAAGAAACATAGAAATCATAAATCATAAAGGTAACTTGTGCATCCATATCATACTTGAATTATAGCAGTCACAGCTATATAGGGAGTTAGTTTGGAATACCCATCACAGTATATTCCCTAAATTTATTAGGAGAAATATTCACGTTTACCTCCATCACATTACCCAATTCATTGGAGAGCCATCTCGGGCTCACCCACCCTAGGCTAATCACGGAACCACCCGTACACGTAAATAATGCCTAAGAACCATAACATCATCATAACACATAACATTAGCATAAAAGAAAGATAAAATTCCACATTGAAATAATAAAATATCATTTCAAGATATTGAAATAATAAATCCATTATCAAAATAATTTTCAATACCAAAATATATAAAAAGAGTATATGGTATTTATTTTTCCATTTAAAAACATTCTGTCTTGTTAAGGAAGTCAAAGATCAAATAATACTCGTGGCGGCGAAAAGGTCGTTGTCACCGCATACATTAAAAAAACATTATTTTTTGTCATTTTGTAAAATGCTTCATAGAAAAATATTCCCTTTGAAACGTCAAGGGTGTTAATACAGAGTATAAAATAATTTCGTGTATTAAAACAAAATATGCCTCAATGAAAATAGATTGAGACGAAGTCCCTTACCTCGTGTCTAACTGGACCCATTCGCTCTTTAATATACTAAATAATAAACTCAAGTTAATTTCTACTTGATTAAGAACCTTTTTTAAGTTTATTATTCCTTTTATATCAATTATTACCATGTTATAAACATTATGTGAACATTTAAGTTAATAACGTTTGTTTTGTCGATATTTGGTACTTGAGTAAAAATGGACTTCTTATAATTACATGTTGTCCATGTGGTCAACCGTTCATCATATCCAGAATAGTATTAATAATTTAGATATCATATATATCATATATATCATATATATATAGTATATACATGTATTTATAATACTTCCTAACATTTAGAGGTAAGAAATGAAATAAACCATTCATAGAGACGGTAAGCCGTACGTACGCATGAACGCTACTTTCATTTATATTTCTTACTTTAATGAAATTAAAACATAACGATACATAGGTATATTATAATTCCAGAATAATATCATATATAATATAATTAAATCTATCCTTTATACATCCCACATCGGGCATTAACAAATCACATCACTTTGAGGGGGCGGTAGTCTGCACTTCTCTAATGAGATTATTGTATTTAACCACTATGGAAACCATAAAAGCTTGATATAATTGGGAAGTACAGAAGAATAAGGAAATAATAAACATAATATATATCATATATAAATATAGTACCATCATAATGGCCACCATGAGAGGTGGTTAGATGTAATTGAACAATCATCGTTTCGTGAGGCGTTTGTATGCCATCCACAGAAACATTATGTTCTTCATCCATTAGATGGAGGTGTGTGTAAGTGTAGTTCTAATCCTTCTTATAACAACATCCTATTATATTTTGGATACTAGTGTTGTTACAAAAGAAATGATTAGAAAAGATTTTAGGGGTTGGAGAAGAAAAATAAAAGAAAACAATTTAAGAGAAACTGTTACCTTTAATTTGGGTAACTCACATTGGTTTGAACCAAAAGACTTCTTAAAGGGACTTCTTCCTAAGGTGAGGATTCAAAGAGAAGGATAGAGATGTAGGGAGATTATTTGGGCAGAGTTTGGATGAGAAAAATGGCTTGAGAGGTGTGAGTAGTTGCATAGAAGTGGTCTCTTTTTATAGGGGAGAGGAGGGGCTCTTTAGGAAAGTTTGAAATTATTATTTTATTATAAACTTATATTCGGTTTCAAAAGGTCCACAAATCATTGAGGTAGAAGATAAGATGATTCAGGGTTGAAATATAATCAAAAAATAGGTATTGTACAGGTTTTGGATAATATTTTAATCATTATAATCTTATTTATTTAAATGATTTATTAATGAGGTAAATACTGCATCATTATTGTGTCATAAATAATTTAATTTATTTGATGTCTAAAAAAATAAAACAATTAACATGATGTAGGAAATCATTTTATCTTTCCAATGAATATTTATAGTCGAAAATAGGACATATATATAACCATATAAAAATTAATTACTAAATGATTTTTTGTTAATGTCACTTTTCACTTAACATTAAATTAATTTATCTAAAGTGTCATTATCATTAATAAGTGGATCCATGGGGCCCCAAAATGGACCCAAGGATGACCATGGTCGGCCATTACTCATCCAATAATTTTTGGACAAGTGTTAAGGTAATTTTGAATTATTATAATATTCTTTTAACCTTGAATTACCATATTTACTTTTAACCGCGGTAAATAAAAGTCAAAAGTTACTATTCACCAAAAATTATTTTCATCTTATTGAACCACATTTCACTAGATAATAACAACCATGTATGTCGGATTTTTGAAATTCAATTCACAGAAGTGGTAAAATTTTATTTAGATGATAAATTCAGTTTTTTAAATACCACTAAGTGGTTTCACTATTCATCAAAAATTGAAGTTTTTTCGAAAAATACCAAAAATTCAGCCTAAGATAAATTTTATATTCCTAATTCAAAAATGTTGTCCATTTTTCAAATTTAAAACATAGAAGTGGCATTAATTAATTTTAAAATTAATTCCCGTTATAAAAACAAATAGCGTGTTTTTAAGAAACAATATCTATCAAAAGATTGAAACTTGTTTAAGTCCAATTTCAAAGAGAAATTATCTCCAATGACCATCATTAGATTAAAAGGTAATAATATATTTCAATTTTACTTTAAGACCAATTAAAAAGATAATCTAACCATATAAATAAATTAGATTAAAATGCACTTCTGAATTAAAATACAATATTTTTCACTATTCATAAAAAATGAACTTTATCACAAAAATTCCAAAAAAATACCCAAAGTAAATTTTGATGTCCCAATTCTAAAGAATGATTTTATTTGTTCATATATAATGTATTGAAGTTACCAAAACTAGATTTAAAAAGACTTTTCCATTAAAAGGCGATAAATCGGTCTTTTAATGTAAATTATTCTTAAAATTAGATTCATTCACATTTTAGGACTCTAACTTGTAAATACATGTATAATAATATTGTAGTTAGTTTTCTTCAATCCAGACAATACAGCAGCTATGAGTTAATTACCATTTAAAATAATAATATTATATTATTAGTGTGCAACTTAAGATTCCAAAGAAACCCGTTGTTGCGTATCGGGTATGCTATCGAACATAGCAACCCTTTTAGACTAAAATTAATATTTAATTCACAAATATTAATAAATATAAAATATGTCTTATTCTTCATTTACATGGGATGTTACATCCTTCCCCCCTTTTGGAAATTGTGTCCTCGCAATTTTTATTCACTTATCAAAATAAGTGGGGCTATTTATCCCTCATAGCATTTTCAGATTCCCATGTTTCCTCTTCAACCATATGGTTTTGTCACAAAACCTTTACCTGGTGAATTACCAAATTCTACAACACCTGTTCTCTATGGTCAAGAATCTGGATTGGCTGTTCTTCATAAGAGAGATTCTCTTCCAACTGAATTACCTCTCGGCTCAAAACATGAGATAGATCTGGCATATACTTTCTCAACATCGAAACATGAAAAACATTGTGTACCTGGGATAAACATGAAGGTAAAGCCACTATGTACGCAACTGATCCAACTTTATCTAGAATTTCATAAGGTCCAGTGAACCTCAGACTCAACTTTCCATTCTTACCAAAACGCATTACACTTTTCCAAGGAGAAACTTTGAAAAAAACATAATCACCAACCTCAAGAGAAAGATTTTTCCTCTGGTTATCTGCTTAAATTTTCTGACTGCTCTAAGCTGTTCTCATGTACTTCTGAATCAACTGAACTTTCTCTATCATCTCTTCTACCAATTCTGGTCCCATCAGCTTCCTGTCACCTACTTCATCCCAAAAAGTTGGAGTTCGACAACACTTTCCATATAATGCTTCAAATGGAGCCATCTGTATACTAGAATGAAAACTGTTATTATATGAAAATTCAACCAAAGAAAGATGTTAGTCCCAACTTCCCTGGTAGTCCATAGAGCAAGCACGTAACATATCCTCCAAGGTCTAAATTTTTCGTTCTGATTTCCCATCTGATTGGGGATGAAAAGTTGTACTAAAATTTAATTCAGTACCCAATGATTTCTGAAGGCCTTTCCAAAAGTTAGAAGTAAACCTGGGATCACGATCAGATACAATGGAGTGGGGAACTCCATGCAACCTGGCTATCTCTTTAACATGCAACCGAGAAAGTTGATCTAGAAACAAAGTATCTCTAATTGGAAGGAAATGAGTAGATTTAGTCAATCGATCAACTATAACCCATATTGCATTATTACCTCGAAATATATTTGGTAATCCCACAACGAAGTCCATGGATATATTTTCCCATTTCCACTCTGGCACCAGTAGAGGCTGAAGAAACCCTTTCGGTAACTGCAACTCTGCTTTAACCTGCTAACAAGTCAAAGACTTCACAGTAAAATCAGCAATATCTCTTTTCATTCCATCCCACTAGTAATACTCCCGAAGAACACTGTACATCTTATTACTGCCAGGATGAACTGAAAATGGAGAACTATGAGCTTTACATAACAACTCATTCTCCAATTGTGAATCACAAGGCACACATAATCTCTTTCCAAATCTCAAAATGCAATCATTATCAACGTTAAAATCAGGAAACTTACCCTTCTGAACCAACTCTATCTTTTTCTACAACTCACTATCTTCTTTCTGTGCTTGCTTTATTCTGTTTGATAGAGATGACCGCACTAAAACCTGAAACAAAACAGAAGAATTCCCTGCACCAACAACTTCTATGCCAAATTTCATCAAATCAAAAACCAAAGGATCTCGTTCCAAATGTAACATGGATAATGAAGCATTAGTTTTTCGACTCAGAGCATCAACCACTTTATTTTCTTTTCACGGATGGTAATGGATCATGCAATCATAATCCTTGATTAATTCCAACCATCTACTCTATCTTATGTTCAATTATTTCTGAGTGAATATATACTTAAAACTTTTATGATCAGGATATATTTCACATTTTACTCAATACAAATGATGCCTCAAAATTTTTAAAGAAAAACAATAGCTGCTAATTCCAAATCATGTGTTGGGTAATTTAACTCATGTGGTTTCAACTAACATGAAGCATAAGCAATTACCTGATCATTCTGCATTAGGACAAAACCCAGTCCTTTCAACGAAGCATCACTGTAGATAAAAAACTCACCATTTCTGGAAGGCAGTGCCAAAACTAGAATATTCACCAATCTTCTTTTCAATTCCTGAAAACAATCATCACATTCTTTTGTCCAGATGAACTTAACACTTTTTCGAGTTAACTTAGTCATTGGATTAGATAACCATGCAAAATTTTCAACAAACCCCCAGTAATAACCTGCCAAACCATGAAAACTACGGATCTCGGTTATATTTGTGGGACTTGGTCATTCTTCAACAACTTTTGTTTTAGCAGGATCAATAGTTATGCCATTTTTTTAAATAATGTGACTACGAAAAGAAATTTGTTGTAACCAAAACTCACACATACTGAATTTCCCAAACAATTTCTTTTCTTTTAAGGTTTACAAGACAACCCTTAAATGAATTTCATACTCTTATTTACTTTTAGAATAAACCAAAATATAATCAATGAACACAACCACAAACTTATCCAAGAACTCTCGGAAAATTCTATTCATAAGATCCATGAATACAGCAGGTGCATTGGTTAACCCAAAATGCATAACTACAAATTCATAATGGCCACATCTATTACAAAACGCAGTCTTTGGAAAGTTTTCTTCTTTTACTTTCAACTGAAGGTAGCCCAACCTCATGTTAATCTTTGAAAAATATTGAGCTCCCTAGAGCTTATCAAACAAATCATCGATATGAGGCAAATGATACTTATTATTAAAAGTGATGTTATTCAATGCTCTATAATCAATGAAAAGTCTTATTGAACCATATTTCTTTTTAAAAAACAAGACAGGAGCACCCCATGGTGATGTTCTAGGTCGAATGAAACCTTTATCTAATAATTTCTGCAATTTCTTCCTTAACTCTAAAAGTTCAATTTGAGTCATTCGATAAGGGGTTTTTGAAATTGGATTAGCATTATGAACTAAGTCAATAGTGAATTCAACTTCTAGGTCAGGTATAATACCAGGAAACTCATCAAGAAAAACATCAAGGTACTCATTTTCCACTGGCACATCATTAATATGAACAGTTCCTTTGTATTCAACAATATGTGCAAGGTAACATTCATTTCCATCTTTTATTAGTTTCTCATCTTCCTGATATGTTATCAATATCAAGGGTTCATATTTGTATACAAACTGAAAATCATCCTAAAAAGAAACCTCTTTATCTCTACAGTCAATCTTAGCATGATAAACAGATAGCCAATCCAAGCCGAGAATAACATCAAACTCTACTAGAGGTAAAACAATAAGGTTTGCAGGTAGATTCATTCCGCACACAAGGATAGGAATGTTCTTATGTTTTCTTTTTGGCTCAAAATTTCCTCCATGTGTTTTTACCGTAAGTTCAGTATTCATATCATGAGATGGAATTCCCAATTTACTAGAAAAAAATCTCAGAAATGAAAGAGTGTGTAGACCCTGAATCAAAAAACACAATGGCATAATAAGAACAGACAAAAAGTGTACCTGATATAACTTCATTTGATGGCCCAACATTTGCTGAAGTAGTTGAAAAGGATTTCACCACCCCATTCTGCTTGTAGTCTGGCTGCTTTCCTTCAGTTGAGTTCTTTATTGGACACTTATTTGCATAATGACCCATTTCATTTCACTTAAAACATTTTACTAATTGTAAATCAGATTTTGTCTTACCCTTACCCTGATATTTTTCAGTGCAATTACGAGTCTTATGTACCATTTTACCACATCGGTAGCACTTACCAGAATTCAAAAGACATTCCTCATGATTATTTTTGCCACAATATTCACAAACTGTAAACTTAAGTTTCTTACCATCAAAATTTTTTAAAGAGTTCTTTTTTTCACTTACCAACTCGGCCTCTTATTTTGTTGTTTGTCAAAGAATACCTTGTCATCAGCAAACTCCATTTCCACCTTCTCCGCACAATGAACATGTTTTTCATAACTTGTCAACTCACAAAAAGCTAAAGCCCTTCGATACTTTGGCATTAATCCTGAGTAAAAATGGTTGATTTTACTATCAAGATCTCATATGAAAGTTGGAGCATACCTTTCCAGTCGAGTGAATTTTTCTTCATAAGTAGCCACTGAGTCATCCTCCTGCCTCAATTCCAAGAATTGTTTTTCCATTCTAAGACAAAACACCTTAGGAAAATATTTCTCAAGAAACATACCTTTGAATTCATCCCAATCAATAGCATCAATCTCCTCACTATCCCTGATATTTTTCACCATCGACCACCACTGATCAGCTTCACCTTCAAAATGGTAAACATCAAGACTAACCTTTTGATGTTCTGAACAACCCATAACATCAAAAATATTTTCCAATACTTTAATCCACCCTTCAGCTAGCACTGGATCAGATGATCCTCTGAATGATGGGGGATTTTGCCTAATGAAATGCTCCACTACTGACATTTTCCTCTATGGTTGATCTGGCTGATCTCGTACATGGATACCACCACCATTTATATCCTGAGTCAACTGTGCCATCACTGTAACAAACTATTCAGTTCTGATTCCAACCATCTCAGTTTGCTGATTTAGAAGTTTGCCTTCCTCCTGATGTCGTCCCAACATAGCTGCCCTGTTTCCTCTATGGAAAACCATTCTGAACACAGAAATATCTTAGGCGAAGCAACATGGTTATTTGTAAATTCTATATGATATCAATATTAACATAAATTACTTTATCGAAATTAATTTAACAATACCCTAACTCTTGAAGTTATCTAACCTGACCTCTGATACCATCTATAAGCACCCAGCCATAAACATTACATAATATTGAATTAAATGGATATTTCACATTGAGGATCTTTTCTGGTTTAGAGTTTTAGAGAATTAGGCATAAAAATTACATTACATAAAAATTACAATGTAGACATTTCTACACAGTTTCCATTTTTTTTACAAAACATGAACTCTGGAAAAAAAAACAAGTCATGTCTAGTTCCATGTTTTAGATAGCATGACTTTTCCATGATCCCCTCCTTGACCCTATTCTTCTTTAAGTCCTGTGAAAACATTTCAATCATGGGATGAGCATAAGAAGCTCAGTAAGGGTTATAAAAAAAATAATGAAAAAAATTGTTCATAAATACATAAAAAACATGAAATCTTTTACTTACCTCATGAAATCATATGATTTAAGATAGAAAAATAGAATTCATAAATCATAAAGGTAACTTGTTGCATCCATATCATACTTTCATTGTTGCAATCACATCTACATAGGGAGTTACTTTAGAATACCCATCACAGTATATTCCCTAAATCTCTTAAGAGAAACATTCATGTTTACCTCCGTCATGTTACCCAATGCATTGGAGAGATATCTCGGGCTCACCCGCCCTAGGTTTATCATGGAACCACCCATACACGTAAATAATGCCCAAGAACCATAACATGATCATAACACATAACAAAAGCATAAAAGAAAGATAAAATTTCCACATTGAAATAATAAAATATCATTTCAAGATATTGAAATAATAAATCCATTATCAAAATCATTTTCAATACCAAAATATGTAAAAAGAGTATATGGTATTTATTTTTCCATTTAAAAACATTCTGGCTTGTTAAGGAAGCCAAAGATCAAATAATACTCGAGGAGGCGGAAAGGTCGTTGTCACCGCATACATGAAAAAAAAATTTTTTTGTAGTTTTGAAAAATGCTTCGTAGAAAAAGATTCCCTTTGAAAATTCAAGGGTTCTTATACAGCGTATAAAATAATTTCGTGTATTAAAACAAAATATGCCTCAATGAAAGGAGATTGAGACAAAGTCCCTTACCTCATGACCAACTTGACCTGTTCGTTCTTTAATATCCAGAATAATAAACTAAAGTTAATTTCTACTTACTTAAGAACCTTTTAATGTTTATTATTTTTTTATATCAATTATTACCATGTTATAAACATTATGTAAACATTTAAGTTAATAACATTTGTTTTGTCGATATTGGGTACTTGAGTCAAATGGACTTCTTATAATTACATGTTGTCCTTGTGGTCAATATTTCATCATATCCAGAATGGTATTAATGATTTAGATATCATATATATCATATATATCATATATATCTAGTATATACATGTATTTATAGTAGTTCATAACATTTAGAGGTAAGAAATGAAATGCACCGTTCATGGAGACGGTAAGTCGTACGTACGTATGAATGCTACTTTCATTTATATTTCTTACTTTAATGGAATTAAAAAATAATGATTCATAGATATATTATAATTCTAGTATAATATCATATATAATATAATTAACTCTATCCTTTATAAATCCCACATAGGGTATTAACAAATCACATCACTTTGAGGGGGCGGTAGTCCGCACTTCCTCTAATGAGATTATCATATTTACCCACTATGGAAACCATAAAGGTATGATAAAATTTGGAAGTACAGAAGCATAGGGAAATAATAAACATAATATATATCATATATAAATACAGTTCCATCATAATGGCCACCATGAGAGGCGGTAATATGTAATTGAACAATCATCGTTTCGTGAGGTGTTAGTTTTCCATCCACAGAAACATTATGTTCTTCATCCATTAGATGAAGGTGTGTGTAAGTGTAGTTCGAAAACTTCTTATCAAAACATCCTAGTATATTTTGGATTCTAGTGTTGTTACAAAATAAAGGAATATAAAAGATTTTATGGGTTGGAGAAGCAAAATAAAAGAAAACAAATTAAGAGAAACTGTTACATTTAATTTGGGTAACTCACTTTGGTTTGAATCAAAGGACTTCTTAAATTGACTTCTGAGTAAGGTAAGGCTTCAAGGAGGAGAATAGAGATGTAGGGAGATTATTTGGGCAGAGTTTGGATGAGACAAATGGCTTGAGTGGTGTGAGTAGTTTCATAGAAGTGGTCTCTTTTTATAGGGGAGAGGAGGGGCTCTTTAGGAAAGCTTGAAAATATTATTTTATTATAAACTTATATTCTGTTTCAAAAGGTCCAAAAATCATTGAGGATGAAGATAAGATGATTCATGGTAGAAATATAATCATCCAATAGGAATTGGACAGGTATTGGATAATATTTTAATTATTATAATCTTATTTATTTAAATGATTTATTAATGAGGTAAATACTGCATCATTATTGTGTCATAAATTATTTAATTTATTTGATGTCTAAAAATTATAAAAAATTACCATGATGTAGGAAACCTTTTTATATTTCCAATTAATATTTATAGTCGAAAATAGGACTTATATAACAACATATAAAAATTATTTACTAAACTATTTTTTGTCAATGTCACTTTTCTCTTTACATTAAATTAATTTATCTAAAGTGTCATTATCTTTAATAAGTGGCTCCATGGGGCTCCAAAATCGACCCAAGGATGCCCATGGTTGGCCATTACTCATTAAATAAAGTTTTGGACAAGTGTTAAGGTAATTTGGAATTATTATAATATTCTTTTAACATTGAATTACCCTATTTACCTTTAACTGCGGTAAATAAAAGTCAAAAGTTACTATTCACAAAAAATTATTTTCATCTTATTGAACCAAATTTTACTAACTAATAACAACCATGTATATCATATTTTTGAAATTAAATTTAAAGAAGTAGTAAATTTTCATTTAGATGAAAAATTCAGTTTTTTAACTACCACAAAGTGGTTTCAATATTCATCAAAAATTGATGTTTTTCCGAAAAATACCAAAAATTCAGCCTAAGCTATATTTGTTATTCCTAATTAAAAAATGATGTCCATTTTTCCAAATTCAAAACATAGAAGTTTAATTAATTAATTTTTAAATTAATTCCCGTTATCAAAACAAATAGCCTGTTTTTAAGAAACAATAACTATCAAAAGATTGACACTTATTTAAGTCCAATTTCAAAGAGAAATTAACTCCAATGACCAATATTGGATTAAATGGTAAAAATATATTTCAATTTTACTTTAATAACAATTAAAAAGATAATCTAACCATATAAATAAATTAGATTAAAATTCACATTTGAATTAAAATACAATATTTTTCACTATTCATAAAAAATGAACTTTATCAGGAAAATACCAAAAAATTACCCAAAGTAAATTTTGATGTCCCCATTCTAAAGAATGATTTTATTTGTTCATAAATAATGTATTCAAGTGACCAAAACTATATTTAAAAAGGGTTCTCCATTAAAAGGCGGTAAATCGGCCTTTTAATGTAAATTATGCTTAAAATTAGATTCATTCAAATTTTAAGCCTCTAACTTTTAAATTCATGTATAATCATAATGTAGTTAGTTTTGTTAAGTCCCTCCAATAAAACATCTAGAAGTTAATAACCATTTAAAATAATAAAATTATATTATTAGTGTGCAACGTAAGATTCCAAAGAAACCCGTTGTTGTGTATCGGTTATGCTATCGAACATAGAAACCCCTTTAAACTGAAATTAATATTTAATTCAAAAATATTAATAAATATGAAATATGTCTTAGTCTTAATTTACCTGGGATGTTACACCTTCATTGGTATTTTTTCCTTATGTAGAGTAATGTTTATTTGGTTTTTACCTTTAGATGTGTTTGGGTGAAAATTTGATAAAAATGAAAGAATGAGGGTAGTGCACAGTTAGTAATAATTTTCCCTACTGGTGCATCACATCCCAGCAAATCATAAAACCCTAGATAGAAAAAGTTTTCACAGTTGACACAATGTTTTTCAATTGGTGTTACCTATTAGGATAAAATATGACCCCTAAATGTGGTCCATGATTAAAGTGCATGGTTCTGAAAATCATGTGCCTCTTCTCCAAAAACAATGTGAATGATTTATGTTAATTCAAATTTTAGTTTTAAAAATACATGAATTCTTATATTTAGCCAAAAATTATCCCCACTCATAGCAACTCATTTAATCTTGTTTTTGGAGGTTATGGGACACATTCCTATGTATCCTAGACTCTGATCATGAAGATTCAATGCTCGATCAATGATATGCACCTTCACTTGTAAGTGAATCTATCCCTGATTGGTTTCCAATCTATTTCCCATTATTCTCACTTCCTTAAAATGATCTATATCTACGATTGATTCTGGATCATTTTACAGTATTATTAGATAAATATTCATTTTATAATGGATATAGGTTTTAGATCTAGATGTTTTTCTTCATCGTGTTCTTGATTAGTCTGTATAAAATTGAGAATTCATCTGTTGATGAGTGTTTGCTAATGAATTGATGTAGGATGTCTATTATAAAAATACCATACTCATGATTTCAATTAGATGTAAGTTCTCTTATAATTTCTAGGGGTTTTTAGACATTATAGTTTTCTAAAATAATTAATTAATAAGGCAAATTAATTAAATAATGGATTGTGGAATCGGGGAAAATTAAATTTTGAATTGATTTTCGGAATATTCAAATGGTTCAATTTGGAGAATATGTAATTGTTGTATTAATTTTGGGATATTGGGATTTTGAATTTGGAAAATTAATTGATAATTTATACCTATGATATTGAGTTTTTGAAATTTGATATTTAATTTTTTAATTAACTATGGGATATTGAGATTGTGAATATAGATAATTAATTGTTTAATTAATTATGGGATATTGGGATTGTGATGTTGAATAACGAATTTTTTAATTAATTGTTTTTGTTAATATTTTTAATTATAATCATTAATTGTTGAATTAATTATTGAATGCTGAGATTTCAAATTATAATAATTAATTGTTGGAGAAATTATTGGATGTTGAGAATGTGAATTCAAATAATACATTATTGGAAGTAGAGGTTGTGAATTGATTAATTGATTATTGAATTATTTAATGGAATTGATGCAATTAATTAATTTTTTAATTATTTAAGGGAATAATTGGTATGTGCATTTTTTGAATGTGATTAATTAAAGGTAGGATAAATCAATGTGATAATAGTGTGTCGGACATTATCTGCTGCATTGAAAGCCCATAGTATTATAAGAAATGATGATTATTAACAATGGAATTCATATGTTGGAAATGGCCTACTATATCAAAATGCCTTAGTGAGATAAAAAATGATGAATGGTAATAATTGCATTCACATATGGTAACAATGTTTAGAACATGGTCCGATGCATCAAAATCCCACAGTCTAATTTAGAATGAAGAATGGTAATAATTTTTTCATATGTGAATTGAAATGATGAATGGTAATTGCGACATTAACTTGTGAATTGTGATACTAAATGGTCACAGTGGGATTCCATTAAATGATATCCATTTAGGATAGTACATACTTTGAAATAAGAAGAAGTATATACCAAGACTTTAGGTTTCCTCGGGAACTCTCATGTACTTGGTTTAATAAAGAGTAATTGAATAAATTTAGATAATTTACCATATTTATTTCAGGTATTTATTTACAATTTTATACACTTTTTTATTGTATATTTTTATAGATGTAGTTGATTGTGGCCTACTGAGTTGTAATGAAACCCTACTCGGGTTGTCTAGTAAGAATATAAATAAACATCATGTTTCATAGATAGGATACGGGAAAATTCCCAATGTTATATGAATGAATTCGGATATAACATAGATGAGGGAACCAGACATGGTTCAAGACCTAATGAGTACTTGGTAGTGTTTTTAATTTTGAATTTTCTTTTTGATATATTATTCATATTGTCATGGCATATATACTATTCCGTTTGATAATGTATTTCTAGTTTTGGGAATCCATGGATACTGGTATATTCATAGTTATGCCTATATGTATTTAGGTTATTTTTTTATTTTTGATGTGGTATTACTATGATAAAAAACCATTAGTATCACCATGATTTATTTCAGATCTTCACTACTAGTCGGCTGTCTTTGGCATACATTGAGGTGGGCCTGAGGTCTTGTGGCCCACCGACTTAGGACACGGCTTTGTGGCACCTGGGCTGAGACATCTCTAAATACCACTGTTAAATGGGGATGCGGATATACATTATCAAGTGATCCCTTATTGGGAAACAATTGAATCATTATCTCTTTATATTCAAGATTTATGAAAATTAAAATCAAGTATATTTATTGTACTGTGAAGATCAAATAATAGAAGATATATAGAGGTAACATAAGGGATAATTGTTTCTATTATTCAATACTCCTCAAAACTTATTCACCTTACTCAAGTGTTTGTAATAACCAATAATGATAAAAACAATTGGTATTGAATCTAATATTACACATCTAATTGGATTCATAAAAATCGATGATTTTTTTAACTTTATTCCAATCCTATTGAAATCCATCATGAATTTTAAAATATAATAAATTTCCATATGTTTTGATATAGATAAAATCAAATATGATTTGGATGAAGGATAAAGTGTAAACAATTCACCTATAATGGAAATAAACATCTATTCTACAATAAAAGATATAAAATTATATTAATAAAAGAAGATAAATAATCATACTTTCTAAGACTACCCTAGAGTGGAACCAAACACTAATAGAGTATATTTTAATTCTTATGAATCAAAACATAGATCATTTTTTTCTATAATTACAAATATGTATAAATATTCCAATGAATAAACCATGTATTTTTACTGAAATTTGATGCACAAGGGAGTAGATACCATGTCTTGAATAAAAATTTCAATAATTATTGAGATATTTAAAATAATTTTTTTTAAGTGAATAAATCACCTCATAGATTTAATTCCCATAATGTAAATGAATATAGATAATGAATAATGGTGGAAGAAATTATAGAGTTGGTGGATCAATTAAATATATGTTAAAAAGAATGTAGGGAATGTTCAAGAAGAAATGATCTATGAAAAAGGGGAGAAAAAGAACTTCTATATATATCTAGAATGAAAAGTTAAATATAAAACAAAATAAAATAAAAGAGCTAGTAATAATATTCAATAAGATTTACAGAATGAGTCATTTTATTCAACATAAGGTTTTCTGTGATAATAAAGAGTGTAACAAAACAAGATTTTAATATATGATTTCCTTTAAATAACTCTATGTATTTAATAGTATGATCCTAACATAACACCAAATATAATATAAACTATAATATATCTTGATAAAAATATAAATAACATCTGTTAAAAGTAAGTTTACTCAAAAATCTTTTTAGTAATTAATTTTTCAATTAAATTTAATTTATCTAAAAGCTTATGTCACACATAATATCATGTCTAAACAAACAATGAAATAAAATTACAAGTTCAATGTAACCAAGATGTTAAATTGGAATGTATAAGTAGGGTTAAATAATTTATAAAATATATTTAAACTCCCTACTCAATATAAATATTTTGATAAATAATTTTATAATAATTACAAAATTTAGAGTAAATCCATTTTATTCATAAAAAATATACTATTTCGAAAATGAATTTTCATTATTTTTAATGAGAAAATATATTATTAATTACAATAAATTTTATGAATGTTATAGTAAAAAATGGGAAACAAATTTGGGATCCAGATACTAAATTATCAAAGTTTTATTTTTTTGAAAATTTTATAAAAATATTTATATTATAGAGAAATAGTGTGAAATAAAATTTTTATTCAAAATGAAAAGCAATTGTGGTAAAATTTATCACCTTGGTTGAGGGTAAGTCAAATCAATTTAGGATAAAACAATGTGATAAAGGAATAGTTACGCATCCTAAAAATTATATGATGATATTAATTTTAACCTTATCATATTAAGAAGAAAATGTATTTTTTTAATGGAATCATATCTATGAAAGTGACATTTATAATATTTAAAAAAATAAATATTACAAAGTCTCATAATATTAGATGTAAATATACATTATTTATTCACATTTGAAAAAAAAACTAGTTATGAATGAATCATGATAGTAATTTTGAGATTAATGAATATTTTTTTGATTTAAATTTGTTTATAAATTTTAATAATTATATAATGACCAGGAATTCTTATGAAACACTAATGTTATATTTCATAATGAAATCAATTAATATTATAAATGGTTTTATAAATTTTAAAAATAATATAATTTAGGCAAGCTAATGTGAGATAAAAAATATGTAGATTAATATGACATATAGGTGTTATGCTAATGAATTATATTTCAATTCCATATTTTTATTTAAGTCTTCTATGCAAAATTAACTTAATATTATCAAAATTATCATTAATAAAATTTTATAAAAATAATAATTTATTTATTTATTTGAAAATATTAATATTTTTAAAAGAGAAAAATCATGATAAAAGTAGTTATAATAATTCATCCGTAATTAATTTATATGTCATTGGAATAACTTTTATTGGTAATGAATTCATTTTATTTTAATATTTTATGAAATTTCATGTGTGTCCCACCCCACCCTTATAAAAGGACACCCCTTTGTTCACTTCTTGACACAACATTGAGGCTTAAATCTGGAAAAAAACATGAAAATTATATTATCAACTTCTTGATCCTCATTATAGTGGTGTTTTTATTCTAAAAATTCCATACTTATGGTCATTAAAATGATATCCAAGCCAGTCCGTTCAAAGAAGAGGTAACACCTTAACAAATAACTTTCTTTTTTTTTACTTCTTATTTTTTATCCTTTAAATATATTTTCTTTGTCATTAAATAAGAACATAAATACACTAAAACATAAAAATATTATATTATTATTCTTAAACATCCATTATCTACCCTTTTTCCATTCAATGGTTTGTGAATATATTACTCATGTGTATATATGACTAACCGTCTGCTTGTAGTGATAAAATTTAATTTTCATTACCATACTTAATATATTGTTATTATAATGGTTTGAAAATAAATATATGACATTTATGATATAATTATTCTTATTTATTGAAAATATAATTTATGCCTTAATACCTTTTAAACTATTGGAAATCTATAATATCACTACTGCATAAGTGTGTACTACTACTTTCTAGAAACTATGTCATTCATTTATTAATTTATATATTTATAGGAAGGAATGAATAAAGAATAAGAAAATTATATATATTTTTAAGACATAAAAATTACTCTTGAATATTGAAATATATGTTACAATTCTATCATTCCATATATCATAAAATAAAAATATTTTTCTTGCATACGTATGACCTACCATCTCCATGAATGGTGTAATTCATATTTATATATATACATTTTTGAATGACTCTATATTTATATATATAAATAATATATTAAATTTATATTATTTTTAAAATTATTTAGATTACACAACCATGATCAATATTCCAGGAACAACACTACCAATCAAAATTATATATGAATAACAAGGCCCATATAACCCAGAATAAAAAGTTTCATAATGAATTGTTAACAAACAGGTGATAAATTGATATTTGTAGATATTATATTATATTATATATATGATTATAGTTGAATAAATTGTTTTTAGTAATATTAAATTTATTATAATTGAATTCTCAACATGCACGATGAATGTCGTACCTAATAAAAGGTATTTTCATCTCACATTTATTTATGTGGGACACACACCATATTCAATACCTGTTTCCTTTATATGGTGTGTATATATCCCATAAATTTATGATATTAACATTCTAATAGTTGTATTTTTATTTAGATAATATATTTTTTTATTTATTTAAAGTCGTGTATGATCCAATAGATACCACACTTATAATGGAATTATATTATAATATCATTGTTTTTTCCAGACTGTTTATGATTATATTTCCACTGATGAATTCATATGAGTTTTCTCTCATATAAAAAATTATTTCTCATCTCATATATTTATTTCTTTAAAATGAATATTCTTATCCCTTTATAATCAATGTAATTACTCATGACTCATAAAATAGTTTTTATGGAAAATTTACTTCATTTATTTATACGATCAAAAAAATATTTTCATCCATATATGTGTTTACAAAAAAAGTTATAAAAATGGTTATAACTATTTTATAGTGATTTTTATTTTCATTTATAACATTTTTTTATTTTTAATAATTGTATTTTTAGGAATCATATTGTTTTTTTTCGAATAATGTAATTTTTATTCTTTTTAATTTTATTAGAATTTTTTTATATTATATGGAATGTACAGAATTTTTTGATGTTATAACCACTAAAACTATTAAAGCATCCATTATATGATTCGATAGACACTTTTGAATAATTTTTTCTTCCATAATTTATTTCTTTTTCTTTTTTTTAGTTTTTTTCATAAAGATAATATTATTTTCTTAAAGAAATATTAGAAGAAATCATTCAAAATCATATTCCATCTAAGATAACATCTTTTGATTTTAATAATTATTATCTATGAATTATGATCCAATAATTAAAAACATATTATTTCTAGAAATGGTTTATTTTTATGATCAAATGATTTTTAGGAAACCTACTTATTTTCAATATGTTATACTATGATGAAATCATGAAATTTTTATGAACCCAATTTTTTTTCCATGGATTATAATATGATAAAATATTTATGAAATCCACTTAATTTCATGGGTTTTGATATGAAAAATGTTTTATTATCTTATGGAATGCATATGTATGATTTTAATTTTTTGATTGATGGTACCTATATCTCCCTCCAATGAATTTGGTAAAGATATATATATTGTGAGAAAACCCAGACTATAATGAGGAGTGAACTTAATTTAGTAAAAGAATTTTACACTATGATAATCTTGGGAGTGAAAATAGAAAATTATAATGGTTTGGATAGTGGAACCATTCCATTATAATAATATTGGAAAATAGCATTGAATAATAAAGGAATGATTTCCTATTCTTATCTTTATTCCATAATTCCATTTGTTATGTATATATTGTGCTATCAGGGATTAAGATTATTTATTAAATTATAATTCATTTCTTTTAAACATCAAATATTTATTACATGACTCAATATTATGATCTTCGATATAAAAGGTATGGTTTTCTAATGATAATCTCATATTATTATACCCTTTTTCTCTATATCACGCATATATGGTCATAAATATCTCACTTGTCTACTCTTACTGATAATTACAACTACAAATTTATTATTTTTCAATTAATATGTAATAAATAATGATATTACGTATAATATTTTTAAGAAGGGTGATAATAAAGAGGATCTAATTGGGATATGATGTAGAACTATTATAAAGCAGTTGTTCATGTTTCTATGTTACCAAATATAACAGAATCATATATATCAGGCATGGAATGCTCTAATATATAAATAATATTCATCTATTTTGATTTAATATCCATTTTTTTAAACTATATTTTTCCATATTTGGTATTATGTTATGGTTTAATTAAATATTGGAAACAATAATGGGAAACATTTTGTGAGAACCATGGGATAAATATATATATACAATAATATAATAATTTTTATGTAATTAACATGTATAACGTAGGATAAACCTATGGTGTTATAATTTAAACATCATATAAATTATTTTTCAGAATTATGGTGTTTTCCATTATGGTTGTTTATTCATAAAACAAGATATATTGTTTTAGTCAATGGTTGTAAAAAGGAGGATTCGTGATAGTGTTGGATGTGATAGATAATGGAATGATTATCCTCATGAAAAACCAAATGAATAAGGATTTTTAATATGACACAGTGTGGTTATTCATAATCAGATATCTCATTATATGACTAAAATTATCAATATTGTTGAGTTTCTTGAGACAACTAATATGAGAAATATGGTGTTTCATGAAAATAATAGACGTAGGAGGATTCAACATCTTATTTTTCTGGAATTATGAAATAAGAACTCAAAAGAAGGTCTCAAGGGACTGTGGAGATGTTTTGGGTTTGGGAAATAAGGACATAGAGTAAATAATATAAAATAAAAAATGAAATTTTTAGTTGACATAAATGATTCAAATAATGTTCTAATAAATATATCACCATCAGTTGAATGTTTTAATGTTTTAACATGTTTTTATTATTTGTATCAATGTCCTATAAAAAATCATGAGAAGAGAAGAATCAAGGTTTAATGGGTAATGATTTTAATGGAGATGATGTCAAGACTATGAATTGCATATAAAATATATAGTCTATTTTAATAATATTAGTTATGTTAAATTTTAGAATCATTATTATATTAAGGTTGATGAATCTTAAGAAAATATTCATAATTCATATTCAAGTATTGGAGAATAATATGGTAAAGGATGGATAAATAAGAAAGAAGTAATGGTAATGATGGAAGTATTTATGTATTTGGAATCAGTAACTATATCTATGATATCTTTGATAAGATAATCATGGAATAAATAATTGTTTTCAAATAATAGTTTCCTTTAATAATTTCAAAACACAGGTTGGAAGGTTCCAATAATGAAAAAAGTGATAATGTTTAGTTCATATATAGAGATGAGCAACATTGGTACGATATTATATCTAAACATGAAATTCATTGGTTGGTGGCAATGTGATTTATGTTATCTTTGATAATGTTCATTGTATTTTTTGATTTATAAAATTAATTCAATTGTTTATAGACAAATTTTAGGAATATAAACATTGTTAATTTTATGAAGCACATATTTTTTTTATTTGATGTTTTCTAGAGTTTTACAGATACCGTCTTGGGTTTATATGTTTTATTTTGATCATATGTTCAATTTACTAGACCCCATTTTTTATATCCTTATATAATGAAATTTTAAGGTGAATAATGATATTTTAGGTTGAGGTATATGTAACCCATAGGTTTAATGTGAAGTATTATTTTAGAAAACTACTATTACACTTTTGGTGATATAATAACGAGGACATGAAATAATTTTGGAGTTTTAATAAAATATTAAATTTTTATATTGAGGATATTTGGGATATAATGTAATTTATTTATGGAAATGCTTATAATGTTTCAGAGGCTATGTGATTAAGGAATATAGATTATTGATATATGAGTTTATGAGTGACTAATTGAGATTGAATATAAATATTAAATTAATCCCAAAATAAAATGTGATCTAATAATTATGATTTTTTTAGTTTCATACTAATCCTTGATTACTTTAATTTTTTAGGAACAATATTTTGTGAAATTATTTAGTATGATCTTTCAGTATTACTCAGTAATTTTTGACATAAATATAGTATTTCTTCGAATGATGGTTTATTCATATTGGGAATCATCATACAAAATGCTATAATTTTTTTAACATATAAAGATATATAGAATTTCATGTGACCCTATTATAGAATTAAATGTTCAATTAATTGTTTTTTTAGTTCTTGAGGCCTGAAAATCCATCTTTAATACTCATCGTATGGCACAAAAGGTGAGATTGTCTAGAAAATTGATTATTGGATAAATGTGAATTTTCTAGGAAATTTATTTTCTTATATTCTTAGTACATATTTTCAATTAATTCAATAACTCAAGGAAAATTATTTTATGAAGAAATTTTGTCATGTGACATTCAATTCTCATGAATTGATGATATTTTAACTCCTCAATGATTTATGGTTTTATGGTCAGTGAATTTCTCTGAACCATGTTCTCTTTCAATCTCTATATGTCCATGGATTTTAGTTTTCTCTTAAATATACATGATTTAACATCCCAATAATGTTCTCATATTCATAATCCCAATGTTTTTATTCAATATGACTTTTATATTCCCTATTATATCAATTCAAGAGGAAGTTTCATTAACACTTTTTACTATGTAGGATTTGAAGAAAGGAATTTTGAATAGTGAATCCCTATTCACCAAGCCCAATTTGAAAGTTTGAGGATAACATTTATAAGTGGGGGGAGATGTATCACTCTATGATTTTGTCAAATATTTTTTCCAATTAATTTTTTCTTCTTCGATTTCTTGTGTTACACACAACACTTGGTCTAGAAGAAATATGAAATATAATTAAAAGGGAATTATAACATAGCCATTAAATTACAATATATGATTTGGATTAACAAAATTATGAAATAAAAATAAAATTCTCAATGATTATAAATTTATTGATATATTCTCAGTATATAATTACTCAATTTTGAGTTAAGTCATTTTATTCCTAAAAAATTTGTTTATTTAAAAAATTATTATTATTTATATATATGAAAAATATTTATATTGATTTCTAAAAGTTATAGGAATGTTATTTTAAAAAATTATCACGATTTATGATATATTCATGTTAGAATTATATTATTGTGAATTTTGTTAAAAAAATTGAAAACATTTATTTTTTAATAAATAATGAAAAATATTTATATTTATTGAAAATTGATTTATTTTCAAGAATCTACAAAGTTTCATTTGTTTTTTAAAATGGAATGAACCTAAAATTAATAATATTATATTTTTATTTAATAAAAATAAATTTATTAGAATAAAATCGGTGATAATAGTTATTATAAAAACAATTTTTTATACGTAAAAATATATTTTGTATGAAGTCAATTTTCATGCGCATAGTGTGTTTTTATATTTATAAATTATAGTAATAGATATTAATGAATACTTTTAACAAAATATTAATATAATATATTGTTCATGATTTTTTTATCATTCATCTAATATGTTTATTATGGGTGGAATAATAAATATCATGTTTTATTCGTAGAATAATATTTTTCAAAAAAATGAGTTTTATCGCATTTTGCGGGCATACATTAAAATTAAAATCTAAAATATATAATTCTATATTTTGATAAAATTAATTTTATATATCTAATCAGGATTTTTAATTTTGTTAAAAATAGAGATTATATTTTTGGACAATATTATTAGTGACTATTATAAAATTTATTACCTTAGTAAAGGGTAAATTGCGTTAATTTAGGTTAAAACTAACTAAAATAGAAATAATTTCACATAATAATTTTTATTCCAAAATTTACTTATTTAATGTAAACATTTTAGTGAAAATAAAATTTATAATATTTAAAAGCGGTAAAAAGTTACAAATTACAATCTTTTGGTTTTTATAACTTTTATGTATTGACATACAGAAAAAAACTCAATATGAATAAATACTGATAGAAATTTTTGGATTTATGAAATTATTTTCCTAAAAGAGTTATTTTTCTAATATTTATAATTTATATAGTCTTCTTATATTATTATATAAAATTGATTCAATTTTTCTCAAATAAATAAATCAATATAACAATTTTTAAAAATATTTTAAAATTTATATAATTTGAGTGATTTAATGTGTGCCACATGTTTTGTGGATAATTATGAGATATTATTATTATTTTCATTAATTATATTATTATTAAAACTTTTATTTTATGTATTTTATTTAAATTAAAATTAATTGGAGAAAAGTTGACATTAATTTTTTTTATCAAATTAATATTTTATTGGAATATTAAAAAATTTAAAAATTATTAAATGTGGAAAATATGGATAAGATATGTTCTATAATATTATACACTATGAATTTTATTATAATTTGTAAATAATTTATTGACAATGAATTTTATATATTTTAATATTCTATCAAATTTTGTGTGCTTCCTTCCCTTACATTATAAAATAACACCTCTTCATTCACATCATTAGAAAACATTGAGCCTTCAATATCAAATAAACTCTAAAAAATTAACTTTTGAAAAAAATTATCCTCATTATATTGGTGATATTATTATAAATATAAATACCCTAGTATTATTAGTAATATTTCAATTGAGTTTCTCCAAAGAATAGATAACGATCTTAATTGGTCACATTATTTTTCTTTCATTTTTTATTTATTCTAAATATATGGTGTTTATTATAAAATAATATATTCTATATAATAATTATTCTTATATAAAATTATGATTATGAAACCACCATTATCCACCATCGTTTTATTAAATTATAAATGGATATATCACTAATAAAAATATATAGTTCTTCAAATCCACATTGCAATAAAAATCGTCTTCCTTCCCAATCATCCATGGATTATAATTAAAATATGTATAATGATTATATTTAATTGTAATGAAAAATTTAATATTCTATAATATAATATCATTTCTACCTTCATACCTCACAAACCATTGGAAAATCATCACATAGCTCATGTATATGTGTCACGAACCAAGCTAAGATACCATCCATCCCAACACTCGGCCTGATTCATGAAATAGCACAAAGGGAATCCTCAGTCCCTATGGGATAGAAACCAGTGCGTGGGTATCAACATCATTCTATGGGAATGATTTCACCCATTTTTGTAAGTTTAAATATCAAATAGAAATTAAAAACTCAATAATAAATAACTAAATCCCAACTTGAAATTACAAATTTATGAATCAAGGTTTACATATTTATAGAAAACCCAAGAGTGATACAACAAAATGGAACAAAAACTACCCCAAAAAATCCACACGATAAGAGGAGCATAACCTTCAAGTCACCACCACCAACACCTATAGCAGTGAAATTCATGAAACTGGATCCACTATCACCATTATATATATTTACATTTCATGTGTCATACTTTATAATGTCTACATCCACCCAAATGTGTAAGCATTGTGTGATCCATAACCAAGTAGAATTACACCGAAAAGAAAATTTTCAATTATACAACAATAAAATGAAAATAAACATTCACATTTCCTTTGAAATATTTGAAACACTTCTAAGAAAACATTTTTAGGAAACCATTTTACTGGAAAAAAAATTTAAGAAAAATAATTTTCTAGACAATAAGTCTTGAGATAAATTAAACACAAGGTTTATCGTATGTCGATGGATTGTAGAATTTCACATTGGCATCATATCACAAGAGAAAATCATTACTAAATTTCTTTAGGTAACTAGAATTAGTGGGACCCCAGAAACCCAATACCTTATTCATAAATCCTCCTATAAACTACCAAAAATATCCTTGTCCATGATTAATTAGAGTGGAATGAATCCCAAAATTTAATGTTCTCTAAAACATCATTCCCATTCATGATACAGTAATGAGAAATTTATCCCATGGTATAGTGGTATGTGATCATATCATATGTATAGTTTTTATTGAAATCGAAAATCATTCTTGATGAATCCAAGCCTTTTCCACCTCCAGAAAAACTAGTGTACTAGTTATCATTTTCCTACCTAGATACATGGGTTTTCATTTTTGATAATTTTTATTTTCACATATCAAATAGGTCATAAATTTCACATACACATGAAAATCATCACAAGAACTCTGGGATATCCTAACATTACATAACAAATAATTTGAAAATAAATTTTACACTACATGCACCATTTAAGAAAACACTTTGATTATATGACAAGAAGATCACAAGTACAAGGAAAATCATTTATATAGCAAAATCCTATTTCAATATCAAATTCACAACAAAACCGTTTATATTACATACATTACAAGTACAATGAAACTTTTATGGTATATAAAAAAGATGTAAATATACCAAAACCCTCATTTTACATAGAAAATACACTTTTATAAAATTTCCACCTATAATACAATTTAAAAATATATTATACACATTTCACACAAGGCATATAACATTTTCAAGAAAAACCATGATATGGCATACAAGAAATAAAAATAATTTCCTATTAAGACCCCATGTTCTTCACATGTAGAACATTAATCTTTTCAAAAGAAAGATTAACTCCTCATAAATAGTACATAAAACATATTTAACAAGTTATGAAACAAAGATAAACTCATCCAGTAAAATAAACTCATGGAACCACAAACCTCTAACATGGAAACTCCTAGAAAATGATGAAAAATGTCAATTACCGCACCAAAAACCCAAAAAAGGAATATTTAACAACAACCATCAAAATATTACTCAATAATATAAGATCAAAGCCTCCCTCAGTCAAAAAACACACTGAAAAATAGTAACTAAAGATTGATCGAGGCGAAACACTAAAAGTAGGATTAATCCATGCGAGAAATGCACTTATATGAGAATCCTTAGATAAACCACAACAAAACCATCCTAAAATAAAGATCAAAGGGAGAAAAAGGGTGATAATAAGTTCTTGGGGTGATGAATCCTGATTTGGGGTAAAATGGGGGGAGACATGGGTAAAATCAAAGACGAAAAAATGGTAAATTCATAAATTTTAGAAACATATACAAGATTCATGGCTTTAGTTCATGATTTTCCAAACCGTATAGTAATCTTACACCCCTTATTATCCACGAGGCATTGATGTCATGGTTTTTCTGTAATGTTTGACCTGCATTTCTATAACTGTGTCATAGCTACTATCCAATCCCACTATCTACTGCATGTTTACCTGGGAAAGAGTACATGGTTTCCCATAACCATGTTCCAAACAAGAAACACATTTTTCCAAGGAAAAATTTCTCATTTTTACAAAAAATACAATGGAACCCCTAGGGTAAATTTCTTGAACAAAAATAAATATTAAAATACCTCTTATTAAAATCAAAGATGTTAAAATTCTCCTCACATTAAAAACATTCCACCCACAAAAATTTACTCAATAAATTATTAGGGAATAAAATGAATGTTCCTTCTCAACCTAATAATTTCTATCCCATGTCTCATGAAAATAATTTTCATATTTCCAAAGAAATCAAAAAAATTGAATAGGCTTTCCAAGATGTACTTTTTCAAGAGAATCCATAATTTTTATAGGCTTTTCAAACACTGATAAATTTAGTTTCAATTCATACTCTTCTTAATTCATTGAATTAAGTATATCTCGGTTGTACTTTTTGAAATGGGAGACATGAAACACAACATGAATTATTGTCAACAATGAAGGAAAATCTAACCATATTTCCACTCCAATAATCCGATGGATAATCTCAAAGATACCAACATGACTTAGTGTTATCTATCATTGCTTACCCAAATGATGATGAACCAAGCTTGGAGACATATCTAGAAACACCAAGTCACGCATAGAAATATCCAAAGAATAGTGCCTCTGATTTGAATGAGACATGTGAGGCCTCTAAGCTATAATGAATAAATGCCTGATCATATTGAAATTATCAGTCATGTCATGTACAATGTTCAGTCCCAATAATGATTTATCACCCACATCATCCAAACACATATGTGATTGACACAGACAACCATAAAGATCCCAAAAGGTATCCATCACAATTGAGGAATGATAACTATTGTTACATAAAAACTCAACCAATTAAAAATTTTCTCCACATAATCCTCAAAAATAAAACACACATGCCCAGAACATGTCTTATGAAATATAATTTTTCTACTCCATTATATCATCCATTTGAGGATGGTATGCTGTAATAAACATGAAATGTATCCCCAATTACATTTTAAGGCCTTCAATAATTGAGAGTTGAAATGGGGGCCCCATTTGGAAACAATTTTTCATGACACACCCTGAATCCTTGAAACCTCATGAATGTACAACTAGCCCAAATCATTAATCAGTGTTGATTTTTTAATTAGAATGAAATGGGAAAACCTGGTCAAATGTTCAATCACTACAAAAATAGAATTCCTCCCCCAGGGTGTATGAGGGAATCCTAGGATAAAATTCATGGATATCTTGTCCCAATTCTAGGGTGGAATATCCAGTTAATGAAGAAAATAGAAGATCATTTTGTGTTCTGATTTATCCTATAGAAATTTATAACACCACAAAATAAATATATATACATCACACCTCATACCTGGCTATCCAAACTACAGACACACATCATAGTAAATCATGGTAGAACTATGGTAATAATTCTAATGGGACTGGTGGCTATCCTGCATCCACACATTTTATAGAGAAAACATCACCAAAAAGAGACCTTGAAGCACAAAACCCTGTCATGAGACAATGACTAATCACAAGGTGTCTCCCCACCATTAAAGAGTTTCATAGATATCAAGGTAAACTCAACACTTAACTCTTCAAAACGAATAAATTCTTGAAGAGAGGGCTCCAGCTAAATGATATCCAAGAATGCACCTCCTCTGTGCTTCTTGGTATTTGAATGCATCTAACCAAAGAGCCAAATTAGTTCAAACTCATCAATGGACTTCTTCAATTCTTGCACTAGTACTTTTTTTCTTAAATAATCTGCAACAAAATTTCTATTTTATGGGGAATATATGATGTCACAATAAAACATGCGACGATACTAAACTGAACCACATTGACTAAATTTAAAATCTATTTAGGGTAAAATGTAGTCCTTGAACATATAATAAAAATTTATTAAAAATTTATTCACAAAAAGATAATTGTGCCATGTTTCTATGGAATGCATCACCATCGTTAACTATGGGTATGGGTTGGGTAATTATTTTCTTGTGGTAAGAGTTAGTGCATGCCATAATCCACCACAAAATAATTTTTCAGTAGCACACACCCAATAACCATACATGAGGAATCAAAATATACCACATAACCCTTTCCAAATTTTAGAAAGACCAAAATAGGGGCAACAATAAACTTCTTTTTATGCTCTTAAATGGTTGGTTGGCACTCTGGGTTCCAATCAAAATTTACTCCTATTTAGGTGAGCACTATCATGGATGAAGAAAACTAAAAAAATCTTTAAAAAATCACCTAAAATATCCTTTAAGGATCAATGATATTTTGATATGAAAAACTTTCTTTGGCTGCTCCAATGACATAATGACATTGATATTCTTTGGGACTTCTAAAACCTTATGTTTCAAGATCATGTGACCATACAATTCTCTTCTATAATACAGAAGTTGAAAATAGAATAATTTTGATAGAGGCGATGGTCCTAAAGAGTTCCCAACATGAACTTAAAATTCTACTCTTCCTCCTCAGATCTAGAATAGACAAGGATGTCATCCACAAATACCATGAGATTGGAATCAAGATAATGGTGAAATACCATGTTCATAAGTACCATAATGACCACTTGATCATTTTTCATCTTTAAGGGTATGACTCGGGATTAAAAAAGCCATACCAAATTTGGAATGTTGTTTTCAATACATCCACCTCCCTATCACTAATGCGATTTTACCCAGAATGCTAATCAATATTAGAGATCCACCTTTCCCTCTTATGATGAGTGAAAAGGTCATCAGTATAGGGATAATATTACTTGTTCTTTATTGTTACCTTATTCAAAATCCATTAATCAAAGCACAACTAGAGGGATCCATCAGCCTTTTTCCTAAATAGAAATGGGGAACCCCAATGTGACATTCTTGAGAAAATGAATCCTATGGATTCCAAATCGTCTTATTGTAACATTAATTCCATCAAATAAATGGGGGCCATAGAGTATGAGGTAAGATATTTCAGTGGTGTTCTTACTGAAAAATTGATAAAAAACATCACATTTATTTTTGGAGGGAAACTTGAAAAATCCTCTAGAAGAACCTCTAGGAATTTATCCACCACGTGAGGTAATCCACTCTTAGAAACACCATCACCATCCTCCAGTGCGAGTGACATGACTTAATAAATCATCTTTCCCAACTCTATAGGTAGAGGTCTAGCATGACCTATTCAAGGATCCCACTCTCCCTAAAATAATTGGTTACTACCATTAGATTCCATAAAATTCACTCACGGCTAATAACAATCAATATGCACCTGAAAATTCCTAATCCAATTCATACCGAGTGTCACATCAATCAGGTCCATCTCAAAAATTTGAAAACCCCATTCTAAATCAACCATTAACATGGTCAGTATAGAATTTGGAAACCTGAAACCCATATATATTATCTTAGAAATAGGTATTACAAAATCCATCGCATACTGCATAAGCATAGTTGGAAACACTAAAACATCAACAAGGTAGGAATAAATAAAAGAAACTGAAACAACATTATCAAAGTGAACAATATTAAATTATGAAGCAATAAGAATAGTACCTTGATCTTTCATAGGTCGTGTATCTAATTACACTAGTGCTCGATACACCACATGGAGTTTCCTCATCTTATTCTGGGATTTTTAATGACTATTAACCATTGGATCTACCCTGAAATAAGTCTAAACAGATGATGATCTAGCCATGCATCCATGACCCCCAAACCAAGAACTGGCTGTCTTGGATGGCCCTGGCAGAGCTGTAAGCCCCTTAGATGCCAAAAATCATGATAGTTTGGAAGGATAGCCAAAACCATAACCTCTATTCTTCCCATTTTATTTCCACCTCCTTTTCATCTCCAAATAAATGCCACTTCCCACTCAAAAAATGCTCCATACATGGTAGACATGCTTCCATGGTCAGTTTTCACCATCATAGTATGGTCAACCAACTTAGTATACATTTTCAAATAGAATAGGAATTCCCGAGATCATATTTCTAGACACAACCCATTATTGAACTTATGAGCCTATATCTTCTCATTAGAAACGACCTCAGGTGCGTTCTATACAAGTTATTCACAGTGATTGGTATATTCAACTGTAGACCAATATCTATGGCTAAGTACATAAAAAATGACCTAAAATTATCCAAAATCTCATGGCAATACTACTCAATGATGAAATACTTAATATCAATTCAACTCATATGCTCATGGATTCAATCTTTCAAGACTGTGTCCCACCACTTCCAACTAGGTCCTTCCAATATAAACGAAGAAAATTTTAACCTAATCACTTTAAGAGTATCAAAAAACATGGGAAACTTCCCTATCATCTCAATACATTACTATAATTTTAAGGGATTCATGATACCTTATAATTAAAGATTCTTGTTCTAGAGGAACTCCTAAGACATTTCCTTACCCAGACCTAGTTTAGCTTCTCTATCATGAGATGGACCAGAGCCCGCTTCTTTCCCACAATATTGAACATCCTGAATCATTGATTCCATTATACACTTAAAAAATTGTTAGTTATAAATATCTACAGACTCTTCATGTGGCTACACTGGAGGTATTTAAGGAGGAATTTTACTACAACAAGTAACAATCACAAGGCATAACCACCAAGACAACCATCAACACAAATTATGATAAATTTCAACAGTGACAACAAGTCTCAACAACTTTCAAAAGTCAGAATAAACTGGATTCATTATAATAAAAAGTCATACTAAACTATTATACCTCTATAAATAGTGTTCATATATAGTATACATCTTGTAAATATCATTTGTAGTATAACTAAAAACTAATCATATCATCCCATGGAGACTTGAGTCTGATTACAAGGTATTCCAGCCAGGAACCCTACTCAATACCAGAACCTAAAGCCCTGCAAATCCGATCTTCTTTCTATCCATACTCATCCCATATAACATGACCTAAAAAGTGTGACCTGCTATGAGACCATTTTATCACAAACCAATTTGGGATGGCATCAAACATGACACCTGGCCTGATTGATTACCTGGACTGAAGGGAGTTCCCAATCCCCATGGGGTAGAAACTAGTGGTTGTGTATCAAAAACATTCTTTTGTTAATGATTTCACCTATTTTTTGTAAGCATAAATAAATAGAAAAAATAAATATATCAATAATAAATAACCAAATACAAAAAATGTATAACAATTTTTTGATTCACAGTTGAAATCCGTAGAGAGAATCCAAGAGTTATTGAAAAAATGGAACAAAAAAAATCTCAAAAACCTCCACACAGCAAGTGGAGTATCACCAACAAGTGAACGCCACCAACATCTACAAGATGTGGAACTCTAGAAACTGTATCCACCAACACCATGATACATGTTTCTATTACCTGGGTCATATATCATAATGTGTAAACACACAAAAATTTGTTTGTAATGTTTAAGACTAATCCCAGAAATATTCCACTGAAATGAAATGGTTCCATGCTATAACATTAAAATTAATATTAACATTATCATTTCCTTTAAAAATATTTAATAATTTAGTGGAAAACATTTTAAGGAAACTATTTTAATAAACAAAAGTTTTAAAAGTGATCTTTTTCTAAAAATTATAGGTTGAAATAAAAGTATACAAAAGTTCTACTATATGTTGATGGCTTGAAACATATCAAATAGGCATCATATCAAAAGAGAGTTCAATGGGTAAATCCTTATTGGTAACTAGAACTAGGGGGACCCTGGAAACCTTATACCTGGGTGATACATCCTCCTGTAATATAAAAATGACATCCCCATAAATAATACATTATAGGGGAACATATCCTAGGGACCAATGTTCTATAAAACAATGATCCTATATATGAGACACTATAATGTAACACATACAAAGGTCATGTGATCAGAGATCATATCATATGTTTAGTAAGTGTTGCAATTTCAAATCATTCTAAATGAATCTCGGCCTTATCCACTTCTCAATCAAATAGAATAATAGGTCTAGTTCACCCTAATAGATACCTAAAATTCCATTTGTTCTCAACTTTAATTTTACATATCAATTAAACCGACACTTTCACATATAAATTCAAAGAATCATAAGCACACATGTAAATCACCAATTTCCATAACAATGTCATATGAAATACATATCACATAGCTTGCACCATTTATGAAAACCATTTGATAATATGAATGGAAGATCACATGTGCCAGTAAAATCATTTCTATCAGAAAAGCCTATTTTAAAATCATATTCAGACCCAAAAAGAATTCAAACAAGATTCCCAATTTCAAGGTTACATTTAAAGTGAAAAACAATGAGGTAAATATAATAAAAACACATATTTAATTTAAAATATACTTTTATCACATTTTCACCTTTATATTCCATTAAAAATACATTTACCAACTTCCACACAAGGAATATAACATTTTCAAGAAACACCATAACATAGAATACAAGGAATAAATCCAATTTCATATAAAACCCCATTTTTATAACATTTTTATCATAAAAACATTTGAAAAAATTATTCACACCTCACGAACAATCCATAGAATAGATTTAATAATTCGAGAAATAAATATAAACTCATCCACTAATGAAAAAGCATGTAACCACCGACCTATCACTTAGAAACTTCTAGAATATGATAATAAACCCTAACTGCACCACCAAAAGACTCTAATAATGCATGATTTAACATAAATTATCAATATATTATCTACATCATAATGTCAAACCCTCTCTAGGTAAAAAAAAACAACTAGAAAATATAAAATCATGATGGTGGGAGTAGAAACCCAAAAAAAGATGAAATCATGGGATAAAGACACTTAATTGAAGATCATTAGAAAAATGCACCCCAATGAAAGCCCCAAAATAAGGATACAATGGACCAAGGAAAGAAGGTAGGAGGCTCCTAGTGTGAATAATCATGAATGGGGGAGTTATGGGGAAGATATGGTTAATATTGACGAGGTGAAGAAGCTAAATTCTCAAATTTTAATGAAAACAAAAAGATGAATGTGTTTTCCAAAGGGTTTCCAAACCATGTTAAAACAGTGAACCCCTTGCATTCTAAGAGGCATTGAACTTACTTCTGGTCCACATGGTTTTACTTACTATGTGCTAACTATGTAGTAGTTACTAACTAAACCCACCATCTTCTACATGGTAGCTTAGGAAGGGGAACAAAACTTCCCCTAACCATGCACCAACCATGAACCACATGCTACCAAGTCCACATTTCTCATTTCTCTGTAGAAATAAAAATAAAACCCAATGGAAAAATTATAGACCAAAAATATATAGAAAATACATCAAAATTATATCATAGTTGTCATAATACATGTGGACTACCACATCCAGGATGTGATGTGATTCATTGTTCATTTATATTATACATGTATATTAATAAGTATGGTTGTGATTAATATATAAGATTTGTATGGTATAAAAATAATTCTTGAAAGGTGAGAAATATTATATTTTTCTATCTTTATTTTAGTTTATAATCCAAACTTGTGCTCATGCATACATACGGCCTACGATCTCCATAAATAGTGTGATTAATGTTTATACCTCTAGTTATATAGATTAATATAATGATTTGTATAATGTCTATATATTAAATTTATATCATTCTTTAAATTATGAAAATTATTTAACCTTGAATTATGGGAATGGGAAAAAGTACCAAACCAAGGAATATATTTAAAACAAAGTAGATATAACCCAAAACAGTAATTTTAATAATGAATTATTATTAACTAGGTGAAAATCATATAATTAAATAATATATGGTATAACATATTTTTTTATGGTTTTGAAATGGTTTTATAATAAATTTATATTTATTATATAATATGTAACAATGACTAAAAAATAAGTCAGACATATGGTAAGGGATTTTCATCTCAGTTTCACTTTTATTGGACGTAGGCCATTTTCAACACATTTTTATTTTGTGTTGTGTGTATACTACCCTTGAATGTATTTTATGATTCTTATACTAAAATTATGTGTAATTAAATTTTCATATAATATTATTTTGCTAATGGGGAATATGATTAAAAGAAACTATTTTGGTAAATGTTTTCTTATAAAATCTCATTATTTATTAGTATTATTTATGATTAATTTTATAATTATTTAATATTACGGTTTATCTCTCATGATTCTAATCAGTTTTCTTCCCCCTTATTTATTTATTTTAAATAAATGGTTTCCACTCATTTCCTTCACACTATGTAATCAATGGAATGAAAATATTTTTTTATGAAAATTGACTTTATTTCTCTCTTGGATCAAATTTTTTTTTCCAATTATATACTTGTTTTAAAAATTATTATTTAAAAATTATTTTTATTATTATAAAATGATTTAATAATGTCACTTTTATCCTTGTTTAAATATTTATGTAATATTTTAATATTAATCATTTTATTTTTTTCTATTTATGGTACTTTTAAATATTTTCTTTCAAAATATTAGAACATAATGTTTTCACTTCACTTAGACATCATGGAAATGATTTCCCACCAACATTACCACTAAATGCTTTGAAGATTACTCTTATAGTTTCCATGGTTATTTTAAAAGATTTTTTTTCATACCAACCTATAAATTTGTTATATTTTATAATGCGTTTTCAAAATTGAATGATTATTTTCCTCATGTAATGCTTCAAGTTTAATTCCAAAATAATTTTCCACATATGATGACATAATTTTATGTTACATAGTCATAACTATGGATTATTTTACAAAAAACCCATAAAATTTAATCATATGGATGGTTTATATTTATTATGAAAATATTTTATTAAAACCCAATCATTTTCCATGGGTTATACTATGACGAAATTATAAAATATTTGTGAATGTCTTTTATTTTCAATGGGTTATTCATGGATGAAATGATTATAAATCCAAATTATTTAAACGTACAATGATATGAAGAATGTTTTATGATATTTTCAAACACATATTTATGATTTTAATCTTTTTATGGGAGAGAAATAAATCTTCTTCTATTATATTGGGTAAATATAGATATTCTATAATTGAGGGAGTATTATAATGGGGAGTAAATAATGTATTGTAAAAGGATTTGTCCACTTTTATCTTTAAAAAATAATGATAGTAAATTTTTTTAATCCTTTAACATATAAGAATATATATTTATAATGTAATTTATATTATTTAAAAATAAAATAACATGTTATTTATCCTAAGAGTAATATTTTGGACACAGAAGTAATATGTTAATAGAGAAAACAATTTAACTGAATTATATTTATAATCACAGTTCATCTCATGATTAATTTAGAACTATCCAAAATGATATAATGTTTTATGGTTGTACAATCATATTTTGTAATAATGTCAAGTAATTTAGTATTAATATTGATTAATTTTTATCTAAAACATTTAATAATGATTTTTAAATGATTTCACTAATATGATTGTAGAACTCATATATAATTATATTCACAATAAACTCATTGGTATTTAATTATAAATAAGATTAAAAAGGCATATTGGATAAAACAATAGTTTTCTATACAAATCAATTTTTACAAATATAAAATATTTAGATTAAAAAGTTAATTTTTTCCTATTATAAAATTTAATAAAAGTAAATAGATATTAGATTTTGGTTCCACAAGCCGAAATTTTCTATTTGTTGTTATTGTATATTATTAAAATAATCCCAATTACATACTTGAAAATTTCTTTCCATGGAATGATATAAAAAGGTAAAAATAAATTCCTAGTAAAAAATGACATCCATCATACTTGAAACATTTGTAGAAATAATTTTTAGAGGTATTCTCAAAACATTATCACACCACACTCTGATATTTCTAACATTGTGAGTTGTTAATTATATCGATGAAAAATAAATGTTTATTTTTAAAAGTGGCCTTTTAATAGAGTATAAAAGTTGAAAATTCCAAAAATTAATTTCAAAACTCATTCCTTCACATTAACTCTTGAAACTCAAAATTATTTTAAATCTTAGAAATATCTCCCATTTATATAGGCCTCCAGACTCATTTTTATATCCTAGGAACCTCATTTTCAATGAGATTTCAAGAGGGATAAAACCTAGAATATGGGCATTACTTAATCCTAAAATAAATTATTCTTAATCATTATATTCCAACCATATTCAAAAAATAATAATTTTATACCTTCGAGATCATAATTTCACTAAAATGGTTTTATATTAAATGAAAAAACATTATTTATTTACATAAAAAATAAATGTATATTAACACCGCATTTTGTAGACAACTACTTAAATGAAGTGACGTATATCTTTTCTCATATTTATTTTCATTCCATATCATATTAGACTAAAATTTAATTCACCACAAAAATGATATAAATAATAACAATAATCATATATTATAACTATAATATACCTTTCTAGAACCACACTCGCCCTTCAAGTCATATCATGTTCATGTTTGGATTTTTTTTATCCACCAACATAACTAATTATAAAAAACACTCTAATAGATGACTATAGAAAAAAATATAATAATTTTATTGGTATTTTTTTATGTAATGGTCATATAATTTACTTATATTATCATTAAAACATCATTTTCAAGTTCTAATATTACTAAAATAAGCTAACACAGTTCAATTTTCATGATAATAAGTAAAAACATTTTATTAAAGAAATATAATATAAAAATAAATGGTTAAAAAAAATTAAAAATAGAAGAATATTTTAAAAAATAAGGTATCACATAATTATAATTTCATTATTCAAGAAGTTATTTATATGCACATAATAAATCTTGTATGAGGAGTGTGTTCCTTATCTGAAATTATCAGCCCATCCTTCAAATTTTATATTTTAAAATATTTTTTAAATGTATGTATTTTTCCACTAACTAATAAATATTTTGTATCATAATAATATAATTTTTCATGTTTTTTAAAATCCTATTTGAAATCACATCCCTTATGAGGTTTTGATTTATATTTATCCAATATTGTAAATTTGTTATTGTTCTAAAATAAAAATAATTGAGACATCATACATTTTATGAAACATGGTTTTATTATATGGTTTATTTACTAACTATGAATGGTATTTTACATAATCATTGTGTTCTATGGTATTTATTTTCCAATTAATTTTCCCATATTCATGTTTATATTTGATATGTTTTTTCTCTTTTATTAATGATTTTTATAACTCAACAATTTTTTGTTCAGTTATGATCATTATTTTGAAATTAGATATGTTGGGTATGTTCTATAATCAGTTGTAGAAACTGAAATTCTTCCATTTTTTTTATCTTTTAAAAACCTGTAATAAAAGTCCATATTGAATATTTTATACCATATGTTGTATATTTCCTGTAATAAATATTGATAACTCAAATCTATATACATGTAGGAATAATGTTTTATTTTAGAATTTTTTTTCATTGTTCTTATTCTCCAAAAATAATATTTTAATATATTTTATATTATATTCCTCTTTTAGAAAATAATGTTTTATAAAAAATAATGTTTTTATTCTGTTTTTCTACATTGTGGTTCTTTATATTACTAAAAAAGTCTCTTTCATATTTATATGTTGTATATTTAAATCCAAATATAATATATAAAACTTTATATCATATTTAAGGAACCATTAATGGAAAATATTGTTAATGTATATTTTTATAAATTCCTTCTGTTCACCATTTCAAAATTTACATTTATATATAACACACATGATTCTAGTTTACATCAATTTAAAAAGTTTTATAAATGAAATTTTATGACTTCACCAAAAAATTTCATTTCATATTCAATAAGATAAACAATTATGTGATTTATAATACATTATTTATTCCTTTATTAATATATATATTTATAATTTGGGGGAATTTTCTTAGGATATCAAAAACATTAATTCAAGATCACATCTTGTTTGATACCCTTTGAAGCATTATTTTTCATAGAGTTTTCTCATCTAAGTTAAAACCATTATAATATTAATTTATTACATGAGGGATATGTTATTTATTAACCATCCAAAACCATTCTTGTAAATTATTATTTAACAATATTATGTGTCATTTATAGGATCAATCACTTCAATTGACAATAGGTTTAATATTTCCTATATTTCTATTAATTTTTTGAATACCATATTTTAAATTTCATTTATTTAAGGTTTTCCACAATGGTTCTATACATCAATAATATTTCGAAATAATGGAATTAAATATACACCTATTTCCCTATAAGTTGTCCTCATAAGGTGTTCATATATATAAATATATTTAATTTATTGAGAAATGAACAATTAAAACTCATATATTTTTTATTCATGTAACAATGCCTTTTGATTTTATAATAATTTTAAATATATATTTTTTAACCATCCTAATTCTTCCTTAATAATGGTTATAATCATTTTATCCATTTTCTAACATGGTAAATAGTATTATCATTCTGTACATTTTTTCAATATAGATGATTATTGGAAAATATTATTTTAAATTATTTATAAATTTTCTCATATTGTGAATGCATTGGTGTTTGAGATTTGATGAGTGGGGCCTGACATTACAATTCCCTTTGATTCATCATTTGGTTAAATGAGAGAATCATGTATTATTATTTGGTATACCAAATTAAAAAAGATGTATTGACTATGGGTTTGAAGAAATGAAAAAATTACTATGCCCTTAACAATAAAAATGATGTATTTGATAAACAATTTATTAAAAGATCAGGATATTTGTAATTATGAATTCCATAACTAAGAATTTATTTATTTTTATCATCTATGTGGTATTCTTATTTTCATTAGTATCCTTGGAGATATCACTCTCCCATTTTTATTTCAATTGGGAATTATGAAAATTAATTATTCATTCCATAATATTTATTCCATGTTTAGGGAAATATTTATTCAGCTATATTATTCCCCAGACAAACATCTTGATATCAACCATCAATATGGTTCCATTTCTAGGGGTTAGTATGAAATAATTTTGATATTTTATATTACTAGAAGAATAACTAATGTGGGATATTTTTTGTCAGTTTTAAATACTCATTATAAACTAAATAGTTTATTATATTGTGGAAAAAAATTCATTAGTTGGGAATGATATGTCTACTAACTGATTAAAATTTTTTGAACTCTCTAGGGACATAAACCTAAAATGTCTCTCAATTTTATGTAATTTTCATATTATTTGCATCTTTTAATCATATTAGAGTAATTTTTGGGGATTAAAAGTTGGCATCAAATCTAAAGTTAAAATTTTCTGTTTATGGTACCAGATCAGAGAGTATGGGTCTGGGGTGTCACAATTGTTATCATAGAAGGGTTTAGATAACATTAGAGTTTATGATGTTAGTTAAAGACAATTTTTTGGTTTTCATGTTATGTTTGACCATGTTTTCAATAATATAGATTAAAATTATGTGGTTTTAGGTAATATTGAGTATTCTAAGTATTATGAGAAGAAAACATTAGTGAAAACAATATGGATAAGTCCAAGAGAAATTTCTATTTATTGGATATCATCCTGAAGTATTTATAAAAATTAGATTGTTTGGTTCTCCAATAAATAACAACCATATAAAGATCCTATAGATGGATCTATTCTCTATAAAATATGTACCCATATCTATTAACCTAGAAAAGAGTGGATTGGGTATTAACTCAACCATCACATGACACATATGAAAGATAACAACATAAACATATATTTAGAAACTTATAATGGATATGACTTGGGTAATTATACATTATCTTATGAAAAATTTTAAATCATTTTAGTGTGATGTTAACTAATTATGTGTGGAAAACTAATAGAAATATTTACATGGATATCTATGGATTTAACAAAAGAGTGATAGGTTGGAATAAAAATATATTATCTTATAAATGAAGGTGACATTTATGAAGACATATTTGGATTGATGATTTCATATAAAAATATTAAATTTTATCGTAACAATTTTTATATAAGTACTAGGTTGAAAGATAATTATAATGATGATATTGAGAAACCAATGTAACATGGAAACTCTGCGTATTATATCTTTAAAAGTGTTCTTATATAAATAGTTGATAATTTTGTTATCCTCATACTATGATGAATATGGTTAATTTACTAGTTTTACACATTTTAATGATATTTATATACTTATAGAAATTAATTGGTGAACCACTTAGTTATTTTTATCACCATGATTTTTTATTGATGATATTATGGTATTTTATAAAATTGCCTGAGGTGTATGTGAAACATTTAAGGATTTTTATTCTTAATTCTTACTATATTGTATAAGAAACATATACTAAATGGTATTGATGTCCTTCAAAAGTGATATTTTGATAGGTTGTTATTTTTAGGGATAACTACTGCAGAACACATGATTCATAGATGAATATATAATTGGTTGAAAATATGTTTGACAGTAATGTAAATGTTTTTATAGATTTTGTAAAAAGTGTGTTTGATTGTATTAATAGTCGTGGAATTTATTATTAACAAAATTATATATTGATCCATAATTTTGTTTATGAGTATTATGTAATTATTTAGAGGATTATATTTGTTAACAACTGATTAACAATACACACTTGCTATTAAGAAATTTCTAGATTAAAGATAATTCTAATTTATGAATGATTTTAAGGATTCAATATGTTATAATATAATGGATAATCATATAGTATTATTAATGGTATATTTTGCAGAATTTATTGTTAAATACTATTCACACTTGAGTTTTTGATTGTATGAATGATTAATTTAGTTTGAGGAAGGATAAGTGAGTTAATATAGATAGATATTGTAATATTCAATTTAATTTTATTCCCTCAGATAATATATAAGATGTTGTTTCTCGTGCTCAATGTGAATTGAGGCTGAACTACGATATTTTCCTTGGGCTATAATTTTCACTATCTATAGAACCGGTTCATGTAATTCATGATGTGAACTGGACTCATGATGTGAATATGTTTTTTGGAAAATCTAGAAATTACTAGTTTAAGTAATGAAAAATGTTCATGATGTTAAAAGAATTAAAATCATTAAATCATTGTTTTTTTAAAAATAGTTCAATTCCTTTTCAGTGTACATGAAATATGGAATATTCATGTCATAAATCACGTGTTCATGATTTGAATTATTTCTTCCCATTGGTTTTTCTTCAATCACAAACCTATTACTCCTCCCATTTGGCTTTTATTTTTATTTATAAAATTCTAGGTCACTCGAAGAAAATTTTGTGTGTTTCATATAAGTTATGTTTCTCCATGCAGTGGTGCATATCTAGTCCAGTTATCTTCCCCTATATTGGTGTGTTTTTCTCTCTCTATCTATTACCTTCATTGATTATTGATCAGTTTGGATGAGTAGTTGGTTCTATTTTTTGGGGAAAAAATTTGGATAGGTTATCCATCTTATTCCCTTTTAGTTTCTTTATAGTTTTTGTCATTAAAATGTTAGATCTATTGTTGGTAATGGTGTAGTACATAATCTTTCTATGGCATTTGTTTCATTAACTACTTTATCGTTCTTTTTTCTTATGGAATTGGGTTTTAATAAGTGATAATTTATGTTAGGTACTCCATTCATAGATCTTGTGTTTCGTTTCAGGTCATGGTGTGTATGAATCCAGCTGCGTGTTGTGTGTGACTCAAAAATGATGTAGATGGTCGCATGATAGGCAAATATTTTTTATACTTAAATGTTCTTGGTTCTATGAATTTTTTTATAAATTAATTTAGCATGATATTCTTATTATTTGTGTAGTCTATTTAATTGGACTTTTTGAAAAAAAAATATGATTTTCTGACCATTTTTGTCAATGCAAAGGTATTTTCAATGAATTAGGAAAACAATTTTTGAAATGGATTTTCAAAGTATTTAGTTGAAAAAAATTAGTGATTGGAATCACTTTCAAATTGATAATCCATTTTGAACTCATTGATGTATATTTCATATTAGAGCATTCTATACATAGATAGAGGGTTTTGTATTGGGCCTTATCCATTGATTCTATCAAGGGGTTAAATCTTGCTGTTTTCCCCATTTCCCTAGTCTTTGTGTCCTTGGGATGTGATCATAATATTATAGGGGGTTCACTCATGTTGTGATCCTCTATCCTTTATGCCCTTTGTCCTAGGGACATGTGTGAACAACGCTATTATTTATCATTATAGGAAAATTCAGTTAGTTATCTCATCATTTATTATTATATAGGTGATTACCTTTTTTATTTTCCATATACTATTTTTGATTTAATTTAACTACTTGAAACATTTGAATAGTTTTTTAAAATATTATTTAAAATTGAATTTGTATATTTTAATTTTAACTATGAAAAATTGAGATATTATAACATGATTTTGATGTTAAAATTTTTAAATTTTGATGATTATTTATTATCTTAAATTTTTGAATTTTAAAATTATTTGAATAGATATTTGAAATTTAACACCATGGAGAAATCCTATTGAGCTTTTTTATCCTACACCCTACACATTATTTGCTATATTTCTAACCTTGTTTAATATTTTGATGCAGGAAAAAGAAAGGCTTTTCAGTTATACCAAGAAGATTATATTAGATTGGAATAGGTTTCTACTGGTTTGGAGGGGAATTTATTTTTATCATAATGAGTAACTATTTTCTTTTTCAGTTTTCCATTTTTGATATTACAAATGTATTTGGGTTTTTATGGATTTATGTGTTGTATCACCAACTTTTCATTATTTATTTATGGAATATATTTTGTATAGTTCTTCTTCCACATGTTAATATATGTGTATACGACTTGTATCATATTTCTAGTTAGGTGAAATTATTCCCTTTGGTTTCTATTTGATGCACGAGTGCTAGTTTATAGCTATTAGAGATTAATAACATAAAATGGTTTTGTAGAGGATCAGGGTAGCTAATATTTTCTGAGGGTACCTTTGGTAGGTTTGTTACAAATTATTATTAGATCATGTTTATGCATAGTATTGTAAAGATGGTAGATAAAAGATAAGATGGTTTGGTGATTAGGGGTAGGTTGGGGTAATTTCCAAGTGAACCCATTTCATGACGAGTCTCAAGATACCATGGTATGTTTGGATGTGTGTATCTTATGTGGGGTTTTATTATTAATCTCATTATCATATTTTTTATATCTTAATCTGTGATTATCATGGTGTTTGATCATTTCAATGGTTTTAGTGTAGAATAACAAACCATTGAGATTTCATGAAATGGTTTATTATGATGGTTTTATGAGAGATAATCCTTAAAAGAATCCTCATTTTTATTAGAATTATCTAGAGGTTATCCTATATTCAGTTCATAATGGGGACCGTAATGTTTTGTACAATTTGAACTTGACTTTTGAGGCACTTTGGGGAGATGTGGGAGACTGAGTTTAAGATTCAGTTTTTATATATGATAATACCATATCGTTTAAGGTTAAAAAAGGATCTACATTAGGTAGATGGATATATATAGATAAGAACAATATATTATTTTACATCATAGATATACTTGATGCTAAAAAGGTTAATGGTGCATCGCTCAGACTGAAGGTCTGAAAAAGTGCTAGTGGGATTCTATTGTATAAAAAACTGGCATGTGAGATGATATTTGACATGATTCACAAAGTTCTTCATTCCAAAGTTATTATGTTTTAAAAAAATGATGTAAAATTCCCTTGGTATCCTCTCTCTACTACAGCGAAAAAATTCATAGTGAATGTACACACACTGGCTTTCAGAGATGATTCATTTTTTCTCAAGAGGTGGTAATGAATTACCACCTAAAAGCTTAGAAGTACCATTAGTGTTTGAAACTAAGGATATGATAATTAGTATTTAAATGAATTAATTCTGACTATGTAGTGATTATATATAATGATATTATGGAATATGTGGATATGGTGGGAAATACTAGATACTAAACCCTTTATCATCCACCCATTTGTATTTTCATTGGCATTAAGTGGAATATGTGGAAGTTGAATGGAAATCGTAAGGTTAGAGATTTCGGTTCACAACAATAGGTATCCTATTCATAATCAATATCAAACATTAATTTTACACTTACAAGGTATTTTTTGAGGTTTAATAAACAATTCATACTTTTCTAAGGACCATTAATATTTCTAATTCTTCTAACCCCTTGGTCTACTTCTTGTGATTCCACCCAACTGTATCTATTAACTACTATGGCAAGAGATCCACATTTATGATGGCCACTATAGTGAAGTAATAATCTTCAAAATCAACATGTCTCTATCCACATGCATCAAGAGTGATGCACCATTGTTCAATAGATGAGTTTATGATGGATTTTTATGTGGGAACATAAGTAGTGAGAGGTTCCATTATTATTTTATCTTCTATAGAAAATGTAATTTTTCCTACAAGTTCTATTTACATGATTATATCATAACATTTTTTGTTGAGATTAAACATTCAATGGAATTCATTTACATTGTTATAGAGGTGAATACTCCTCCTGAAAATATGGAAGAGCATGGGTTTAGTTTTCATATGTGTTGTCTATCAATAGTAGGTGGATTATAAGTATTGTATTTATCGGTTCCTAATCAATATCTATTATACATAATCATCGAGATGTGTTGTGTAGTTTCTCTTCATGATTAGATTAATTTTTATTTTTATTTAAATTTTTTCTTCCCCTGATTGGAGATCTCTTGTGTTTTATAGAGAGTGGGAGTTAAGTTCTGTTATTGTGGGACCTTACCACCCATAGCTCTGAGGTTATTTTTCTATTGATTATTTTATTTTTATGATGTTTCTACATTTCATTATCTTCCCTTATTTTTTATGGAAATACATGATATGTAATTTGGAAACATCTATGGTTTTAATCCATAAATAGAGGTAATGTGATTTTTTGTTATGTAGTATAAATATGATTTCATTACGCAATTATCGAATGGAACATTCAAAGCTAAAAGATATTTTAATCTAGTTACATGAACATATAGAAAAGTGTTTTTCCCTGCTGATACACCATGGGAATCCCCCACACCCATTACCAATAGGGATGATGATTCAAAACTGTTTATGTGTTGAATATCGTATGTTGAACTAGAAGAAATTTATGAACAATAACATTTCCCCTTGTGTATAAAAATCAAATATTTAAAAGGCAGTGATGTGGATTTTAAAAATCAAACTTCTATCTGGATATCATGTAACTAATTTTTGAGAGTCTGATATCCTAAAGATAGAATTTGGTAAAAGCTATAGCCAATATGAATATCTTGTAAAAGGTTTTGGATAGTCAAATTATCGTATAGTTTTCATTTATTTGTTGAAATAGATATTTATTTAGTTTCTCAACACATTTTTTTCTCATTGTTGATATTTTGGTTTATTCAATATCTATTAATCAGCGCAATCAATATGTGAACATTTTTTAGGTAATCCCAAGAAGACACCACCATAATTAGAAAATCACAAAATGTAATTTCATGATTTAAAAAGTGAACTTCATGTTAAACATGATTCCAAAAAATGGAATTTCAGTTGATCTAGAGAAGGATATGGATTCACTACTGGAAATAAATGTTATCCCAATGCTTTTATCCCAATGGTTTACAAAAACCGTTAGGAAAGGGAGGCTATACCAACAGTTTAACAAAACCATTGGCATAGGCTTGTTTGTAGGAGCCTTTTTCAATGGTTCTAGAGAACTATTGGGAAATGCTTATTTGTAAGAGGCCTTACCAACAATTCTACAGAACCGTTGGGTAAAGCCTGTTTTTTTGTGGATTTTACCAATGGTTCTATATAAACTGTTGGGATATGCACTCTTTCTCAATGGTTTTTATAAACCATTGGGAAATGTTTTCCCCAATTAGCAGCCCCTTCTCATTCATGAATAGAAGTAAATGTGCAGTAGCCGCAGGCCATCCTTTCTAGACTTACCCCATCCGAACTGCTAAATCTCCATCAGATCCATCTTCAATCAGGTATTTTCTTCTTTCTAAACTTAAAATCCTTATGTGTTACCATATTATTATTTCTATTCATCTAATATTTTAGGTTTGTGTTTTTATTATGATGTGTATGTTTTTTTTCTATTTTAATTTAACATAGATTTTCTCCATCCCATCGGATCTATTTAATTAATTAATCTTTAACCCTCTACCGGAGGTGAAACATCTTAGATTCTTTGCTTTCAGATTCCAAATTTTCTAAGTATGTGTTTTGTGACGTGTACGAGTCAACCCCGTCTCAATCTAAGGCATGGTGTGACTGGTATCTCTCAAAGTGTCTCTCTTTTATTTGAAATGGATAGCATTTTAAGTGAAATCAACAACTAGCATATAGAAAAACTGATCAAATGAATTCGTATTGTGTTGATACATTAGGACAAAAATCCAGGGGTCATTTTTGACGTGTATTAGTCAACACCGCCTCAATCTGAGGCACGGTGTGGCCGGTACCACTCAAAATATCTCACATTTATTTGAAATGGATGGGATTTTAAGTGAAAATAACAAATGGCATACAAAAAACTAACCAAACACATTCAGATTATCTTGATACTTTAGAACAATGATCCATGGATCATTTTTGAAGGGTACAAGTCAACCCCTCCTCAATCTGAGGCATGGTGTGGCTGGTATCACTCAAAGTGTCTCACTTTTGTTTGAAATGGATATCATTTTAAATGAAAACCACAAATGGCATAAGGAAACGTGACCAAACGCATTAGTATTGTGTTGATACTTTAGGAAAATGATCCATGGGCCATTATTGATATGTAAGAGTCAACTCCACCTCAATATGAGGCATGGTGTGGTTGGTACCACTCAAAATGTCCCACTTTGGTTTAAAATGGATAACATTTTTAGTCAAAACAAATAACAAGTAGAAAAATGACCAAACATATTCTAATTGTGTTAATACTTTCGAACAACAATCCATGGGTCATTCCTGATATGTACGAGTCAACCCTACCTCAATCTGAGTCACAATGTGACTAGTATCACTCAAAATGTCTCTCTTTTATTTGAAATGGACATCATTTTAAGTGAAATCAAAAACTGACATATGGAAAACTAATCAAACACATACAAATTGTGTTGATACATTAAGACAACAATCCATGGGTCATTTGTGACGTGTACGAGTCAACCCTAGCTCAATACATGGAATGGTGTGATGGGTACAACTCAAAGTGTCTCACTTTTGTTTGAAATGGACATGATATTAAGTGAAAACAACAATTGGCAAATAGAAAACTGACCAAATGCATTCGGATTGTATTGATACATTAGCACAACGATCCATGGATCATTTGTGACAGTTAAGAGTCAACCCTGCCTCAATCCGAGGCATGGTGTGACTTGTATCACTCAAAGTGTCTCACTTTTGTTTGGAAGGGACAACATTTTAAGTGAAAAAAATAACTATCATACTGAAAATATTCATAAGGCTACACATAGATTCCTTAAATCAACGGATAAAAAATAAAATATGGTATATTGGTCATACTTTATTAGATGAAAATATTCACAAGGCATAGGTTGAAACACAATGGGTCATAGTATATATAGAAAAACATGAATTATTCTAGGAATGAGTCTTGACATCCCATCATGAACATGCACCAACACTCATGTTATAATTCTCAATCATGGGTCATTCATTATATAAAATAACATACAAAAAATAAATATCATATAGTGATTTCATATGAAACCTATGATAACTCAAGAATACCATAAAACAAATTGGTCAACAAGGCTACACATAGATTCTTGAAAAATAAGTTTCAATGTCTCATAAAAATACCCCAATGGTGAGGAATACAAATGGTGACACCATATCCTATTGGATCACCTCAATCCCATCCTCAAACAGTGGGTTCTAAGACCAAACCAAATTCCCATTGGGAACCCAATACTAAAGACTTAATTTAATATTCATACCCACTACCCAAGATGGGGATTCATCTCACATCACATCCAGGAGAGAAAATTACAATTAGCAACATACCCCCTTATTCTAATAGAAAAGTATATGAAAAACATGTAGGCTATTCCAAAAACCCATCTCATTTGTCGATATTGGACAACGTTTCCCATTAACACATCAAGAACCATTTATTTCATTTGAATTTCTAAATTTCTATATTCTATAATGAATTCTAAATTTTGATTACATTGGATGGGGATTTTGTATTGGTGTCATTGCAGGGCTTGAGAGGAGGAGGTGTGTTGTTGTGGAGCTGTTTTTTTGTAGGTCTAGAGTGGGAGGAGAGGGGCCTGCTACTTTGGGGTTAAGAAAATTTATACCAATGGTTTTCAAAACCATTTGTATAGATTCTATAATATAACTATGCCAATGGTTTTGTTATAACCATTGGTATAGATTTATACCAACGGTTATAACTGAACTGTTGGTATAGCCTTATGGCTTACCATATCCCCTCTATACCAATGGTTGTAAACCGTTGGTATAAGTGTAACACACATATACCAACGGTTTCACAAACCATTGGTATATGTTATACTTTAACACACATATGCCAACGGTTTTTAGCAAACCATTGGTATACATTCTATTTTGACACCTATACCAATGGTTCTCATAGAACCATTGGTATAGGCCTATTTTCAAAGCTAACATGGACACGGTTGAGGGAACCACTAGTATAATATATACCCACGGTTTTCAAGCCTTTACCAATGGTTGTGAACCGTTGGTAAAGTTTAAAATTCCAGTAGTGATTTCATTCCATTCGAAATACCATAAAAATAAATAAGATATTTAGCATTATTTTTATGGATGGATATAACCAATGGTTTATTAGGGATTCATAAACATCAAAATCATCTTTATAGACCGTACCACGAATGGGGTGAAATTAAGCTAGGATGATAAATTTTAGACTTATTTTTGATTAATTATAATAGCTTCTTGCATTGGTTTCTATTCTGATCTTACCTTATTATAGTAAGGTGTATATAGTATAAATTTATACATCCATAGATCATCTATGTTGTGTTCTTATGCAAGATAATCATGCTGTGTCCTATGTATAAGAGTAACTTCAACCACCTAAGTTAGATTTCCCAAATAATGAATATGATCTTGTCGCTGTTAATCATGAACATAGGTGTTCTAAATACTATATATTCTAGGAATTGTGGCTTTATGGAATTTTTTATCACAATTATTTGATATTTCTATTTTTCTCAATAAAATCAGATTATCTGGAAGAGTTGATGGGTGGAATACCAAAATTCATTTAAAATGAAGACCACCTACACCACATGAATGGGGAATTTTATCACAAATGATCTATTTTGTAATGTTCAATCACATTACATCATAGAATCAATTTAAGATTGGATCCCTATGGCCAACTTCAATTATTTTCAAATAGTTGTACGTGAGGTTGATTCAAGTAGTTTAGTGTTCTTTTATCATATTCTATTCTTTCCTCTATTCTATAGTTCCAACAATAGAATGATGAGTTCATAGGAATCATGAAAACCTTAGGTTGTGGGGTGATCATTTCACGATGTTCACTCACTTATTATTTTATTATTCTCTTTGGGATTGTTTTTCCATACCATTATCTATTAAGAATTCACTGCTTCACAATTTAAAAAATTCTTCATGGCCTATTAACCTTAAAACTGTGATGATGTATTATGACATGCAAGGATGTTTTTGGTAGAAGGGTATAGAGCGAGACATTTCAGATTTTTTTTCACTATAACATAAGTAATCATATATAGGGAGAGAACCTAAGTCCTTCTAGTCCACTAAAAAATCTTCTGGTGCTATTTTGGAAGTGGGATGATGTGTCAACAAACAGCGTGTTAGGTTTCTATGGAATCCACGAGGAATGAATGCTATCTTGGTGTTGACAGATCAATTGATGAAATGATCCCATTTCATTCTAACTAATAACACAACTAAAATTAATGATATTGTTAAAATATACATATATTAAATTATGTGGTTTCATGGCATTTTGTCTTCTATTATTGAGAATATGGATTCGAGCTATAATTATTGATTTAAAAATAGTATACATAAGGTGATAGGGACATGGGTAAGATTTAGTACGGTTTAATATTCACATATAAATGGATAGGTAGAGTGTGATTTTAATATCATTTAGGACATGATCTTTTCTAACTTTTTGGATTTTAGTGAATCATGGGACAACAACCTAGGACTAGTAATATTTTCTCATAATAACAGTAACTTGTCAGCAATCATAATGGAATATATTGGGGGAATTGAATGGAAACCCCTAAAGGCCACCCCAATTTTTGGGAATAAGAAGGTGAGTCGCCCTTTTTGAACTGAGACTCATTTGGGTGATGTTACTGAGGATTTGAGACAAACATTGAATCTTCGTTATGGATTATAGTAAGAATAAATATTATGCAGATCATTGAAATTGACCTTTATAGTTCCCCATTAGAGACTGGGTTTTATTGAATTTGTATTCCCATATTGGTAACTTTAATCTTTCAAGAAAATTTAATGTGGCCCTGATCAATGTTGGACCATTTCATTTAATGACTCATATTTTCCTGATTATTTTAGATATTATTTTGGAAATTGCAGAGATTAGGCGCTAAGATGTTGTAAGATTTCAAGGCCAGGTGCGCCCAGAAATATTCATTGAAAAATGTTATGTTTTTAATAGAATTTTCACATGAATTTCCTTAAACGTTGAAATAACATTTAATAGGTTTCTCAGATTGGAAATCAAGGAGCACTACTGGGCTCAAAAGAGTGGATTTTCCCTAGGTGCGACCTAACCTTGGTCGATGCGGGTCATTTTTAGAAAAATCCACTAGGGATGTAATCATAAATAAAATAATAAAATAAAATTAATTGCTTTTAAAATCCTAATAACTCATAAACTATAACTCAAATTAGAAATCTTAGACCACCACTGAGTTCACAAGGGGGTGTTTTCCTTTATAGTGGCCTAAAATCAGTTAATGTGAGATGGCTGTAAAAGATAGTATTTGGGACATAAAAGTCATTAAAAATTTAATAAAACAAATTTTTGACATGGAGAAGATTTTTACATTAAAGTCATACTTATGTAGGAATACCTTGGTTATTCGCATAACCCTATGAATGCCAGAAAATCCCAAGTGGGGGAGAGGATCTAGATGTTTAATATGATGAATGATAAAATGAACTTGGATAAAGGTCGACAGAACAATGCAACCTTGAATTACATGGATCAAGAATCAACAAAATATGATGACACATCTTATCTCTTCATCAACGATCATTCCATATCAAGTTAGGGCATGTTCATTAAATTTATTCCTTCCCCATTAAAATTTCCTACAATGAACGTTAATCAATCAATGATCTGTTTGATTCATTGTTCATGTGTATTGAGTTAAAGGATTATATTTCCAAGAATTATTAATCGGTGTTTTTTATGGATATCTTATTTTGTTTTCTTTATCTTTATTATGCAATGGATCAAGGCCATAGGGAACCAGATTTGATCTTCATTCTATGGGTGTTCTATATTCTTTTCTCTCTTGATGTTCATTGTGTTCACTGTGGTTTAACAATAGAAGATCAGTGTGCCTCATTTTTAGGGTGCAACGATCCAAAATAGAGGATCCAATGTTGGGATGACCTACCAGAGTTACGACAAAAATGGATATTGAATGATCGGAGTGAGTATGGAGATATCATTGTTCGAGAGGTGTTTAGTCAGGATGAATCATGACATTGATCCGAGCATGGGGTGATAAAAAAGGTGACCCTTGGGTCATAGGTGTGCCTTTATTTAGAAAAAAAGAGCACCATAGGTGAACTAGTGTCACGAAAAAGGAGCCACCAGGGACAGTGGCGTGTGATGCGGCGGCAATGGCTGCGTGAATAGGGGAGGATACATTGAACCAGTGGTGGCGGCTTAGGGTCGTTCTAGGAGGTTGTAGCACTGACAATGGAATCTGGTGAGGGGTGCCTTGTTGAGTAGTGTGGCAAGAAGCAAGGGTGGGCCACATGCGGCAAGAAGGCTAGCACCCACACATGTGGTCCATATTTCAATGGAGGTGCCATGATGATTCAATGGCCCAGAAAGTTAGACCAGCGGTTTAGCAGGCTTGGCCGGTTTGGACCAGACCAGATTAGACCAGGTCTAGTTCATCTAGAATGGGTTGGGTCAGGTCTTGTAGGTCGGATCAGACCTAGACTAGACCCATGTAGACACCTTTAGTAAATAATATAGAACATTCAAATTATGTGTTTGTTTGATGAGCCATTTGCGGAGATGATACCCTTGCTAGATGAAGGTAGTTTTGAGAAACTTTAAGTTAGTTTTTGGTTTTTTGGAATACTTCCTAATGGATTTAGGATTAGGTTCTCCCTATATAATTGTTCAACGAGAAAAAATATTGGGGATGGATGTGACATGGTGACTACATGACATGGGGGCCGCATGACTTATCGACACTCCATGTGTTACCGACACTATGTTCGTCACTGAAACTCCCTGTGTTACTGAAACTCTATGTGTTACTAACACTCCATATGTTACCAATAGTCTGTGAGTTACTAACACTCCATTTGTTACTGACACTCCTTGTTTTACTGACACACCATGTGTTGTTAACACTCCCTCTAATATTGAGAGTGTATATGTTATTAACACTCCTTGTGATATCTAAACTCCATTTCTCATAAAAAATCCATGTGATAGAGAGACTATATATCTCAAATAAACTACATAACTTTTAGAGACCAATTTGTTTCTCTTGGGTACTTTTGTTTGACATATTCTACGTACTTCTTTTTGATAGCTCGAGGAGTTAGATATCACGAAACAAACATTCTACAAGTGAAACAATATGGCTGGTAGTCGATGATACCTTTGATTCATGTATTAATTTAAGATTATATATAAATGTTCTTGATATTTGTTTTATAGACATATACTTATGTTGAGATGACTATATCTTCTTAGTGATGTTTCCTCTATGGTATTTTACTTCTTTTATTTGGGGTGTCATACTGAGTGTTGTTTTACTCACCCCTATACGGGTTTTTTCTGGCATGTGTTGTGTCATGTATAAATGATCATCCTTGTTTTGGAGCTCCATACAAACCAACAAAAGATAGTTCTTGGTGAGTTCAAATAGATTGGAGTGTGTTCCTATATCTTCAGTCATCTGACCATTTCACTACCCTTCAAGTGTGATTTTCTACAGATGAGTTTTAGGAACATGTCCATTCACTTTTAAAAACTCTGTATTTTGGTTGGATTGTATTTTATCCATGTTTACATTTTAGTTTTATTTTATAGTACATTTTGGTTATTATCATAGTGTATGGAGGTTTTTTTACTTAGTGTTTGTTTATTTTAGCACTTCGGTCTTAGAGATGCGTGTGTGTGTGTGTGTACATGTACTTAGGAAAAGGACCCCCATTTAGGGGATATTCCTACTTGATGCTAGTCTCTAAACCCTGGACTTGGACGAATTCATAACGTAGCCATGACATGGGCCCAAATGGGATAGTTCATGATAGAGTGGCATCAGAGTGCTCAGTTATACTAAAGGGATGGGAGTATGTGAGGTTTGTTTCAGGAAACAATATCGAGTGTTTTAGTTTCGGCTTTCAGGTCGTAGAATCTTGTCTTGGTGTGGATGACGATGTTTCCATACACTAGGAATATGGATACCTATTGTTTGACTTAGTAAATAAAAAAATAGGTTGTAGGGGAAACAATGGAACATACATCATATAAGATTTGTGTGTGTCCCCATATACTTCTTGATTTAGCTCACCAGGTATACAATATTGACCATGATGCATCTTGTTTTCATACAAAATATATTCATGATGCCAGCTAGTGAGGTTTCCATAGTAGTATTAGGAGTTCGACCTGATGTTTTATGACTCCTCCATGAGGGGATCCAGTCACAGAGTGGTTTTTCATCAGGATGGTCAATAAGTGGAACTTTTTCCTAATGATCAGTTCATAGACCCTCCTTATATGGTTCAGGTTGATTCAGTTTGATATACTAAGTCATTCATAGTTTTTTGGGAATTTAATGGTGATATATAGGGTTCAATTGTGTATCATAGGGTTCTGAGGTAGCGATCACTGAGGATGCAGGGTCAGCAGGACCAATAGATAGTAGGTTCATGACATGAGTAGCAAGATATTTGGTTTCATTAGAAGAAACAAGGGCATGATATTTTCCAGAAGAAGATTCCTTTTAATGCTTATTGTGGTAAGGGACACTCCATTCAAGACTATCTAACTATTCAGGATGTATCTAGAGAGGCAGATTATGAACCTCCAAGGAAGAGGAAGTGGTTGGGGTAGAGAGATCTATCGGGAAACAATAGTGGTAGATGAGCTGGAAAAACAGTAGGGGTGGACTATGTTTTGACGTGTTACTACAACCACCACAATGTAGTCCATACTAGACTCAATGAGTTAAAGAACTAGGGAGGAGATATTTGTAGGTTGTCGAAGCATATAACCCTATGACTCTGAGAATGGTTCAAGGTACGGTATATTTCTTTCTAATTTAGCTATAGTAGATAGACACCTGTGCTACTAATTCATTTATTTCCGCATTTCTTGTTTAATACAATGAGGTTCTAGTTAAATCGTTGACATTAAAATTAGAATTAGAGACACCTATTAGAGAATACTCGATGATCACAAGAAAGTCCCAAGAGTGTTACCTGACTCTTAAAGGTAAGAGTTACGGTTTGGATCTCTTGGCCGTAGAGTCAAGGCCTTATGATGTCACTCTCGATATGGACTAGTTTCTACAGTTCACAATTAGATCGATTGTTTTAGAAAAATGGTGCTATTAGAAAATAGTAATATAGCTAGATTTCCATTTTTATAATCGAAAGGGAAATACTTGCATCTCATTTTTGACACACGTATTGGATGGTGTAGCCACTCACTCTTCAGTTTTCTTCTTGACCCTCAGTTTAGTGGATGTGATGAGTCCCCTATTTTCTACAGTGGTTTTTTAGTATAATGGAATATTCCCTGAAAATTTTATAATTTTACCTACCCCTAAGAGTTACACTTTTGTGTTGATATACACACCAGGACAACACCAATATCTTCACAAGCTTATCGAATGTCTCTAGAAGAGCTTCATGAGCTAAGTGTGTAGTTGGAGGTTTTGATGTGGAAGGGATTTGCGAGACCCAATGTTTTTCCCTAAGACACATCATCTTTGAGACTGGAGTTACGATGGATCTAGTGAAAGATGAGGCTGAGTTTGATTAGCGCTCCCATATTGACGTTTCTAGAGGAGGGTGTTGGGGATGTAGTGTTCTATGATGTATCAATAATTAGTCTTGGTTGTGTCTTAATGTAGCAGAAGGTAGTGATTTCCTATGGTTCATAGTAGTTGAAATCACATGAATAGAACATTGAGACCCCAGCTCTTCAGTTAAAAGTAGTAGAATTTTTATTGAATATGTAGTGATGCAACCTAATGGGTGAGTGGTTTATTGTCTAAAACGACAATAAGAGTCTCAAGTATATATTCTCTTAGAAGGATCAAAACATCAAATAGTGTAATTGAATAGTGTTACTCTAGGTCTATGGCTTGGATATTTTTTATACTCATGGGAAGGGGGAACATAGTGGAGATGCTCTTAGTAGGAAATATAGATTTCAGTTTCTGAATGATGAATCAGAGTTGTTAGCCTCGTTATAGATGTCCTTTGTGGATGGACCAAGAGTTGCTTATCTTCCATCCATGGTTTTCAACCCTCCACTCTAAAAGAGATTCATGGTGGTACAACTTAGGAGTACTGATTGTGAGGCTCTATATGATAAAATGCCTATAGGGAATGACCTTGATGGATATTCAGAAGGTGGGGATCCCTTTGTTTATTTCAAAGGATGTGTGATGATACTAGTGGCGTCGAGAGATGATGTTATAAAGTAGATTCATAAATCATGTTTAGTGGTACATCCAAGTGTTTAAATGATATACCATGATCTCTGAGATGAGTTCGGTGACCAGGTATAAGGAAGTAAGTTTCATAGTTTATTCCTAGATGTATTACTTGTAGACAAGTGAATGTTGGGAATCGGGTTCCATCGGGTTTGAATCAACCCATTGAGGTGGTGAAATGGAAGTGGGATGGGATAAAAATAGACATTATGATTGTATTACCACATACATATAGGGGTCATGATAAAATCTATGTGATCACTGACTGACTCACCTTGTCAAACCACTTCTGAACTATCTGAGAGTAGAGTTTAGTTGACATCTTGGGATTCCTCTATGAGTAGGGGATAGTCTGACTCCATGAAGTTTCATAAATGATTGTTTCATATCATGATCCTTACTTAATATAACAATTGTGGAAAGGATTACATGAGGAATTTGTGAATCGGTTAAGCTTGAGAAAAGTGTTTCACTCGCAAATAAATGGCTAGACTGAGCAGATCATTCAAGTTCTTGAGAACACAATTTAGTCTTTCATGTTAGGTGTTTTCCATAGTTAGGAGGATTGACAACCTATGGTAGAGTTTACATACAACAACAGCTACCCCTCCACAATTGGAATGCGTCATTAGAGGATTGGTAAATGAAACCCTACATGTCAACACTATGTTGGACTGACCCAAGAGAGTCGGCACCCATGGGCCTGGATTTTGTGTAGCTGACAATAGAGAAGGTGAAGTTCATCCAAGATTGAATGAAGACTTCATAGAGCTATCATAAATCTTATGTTGATAGGCGATTGAGGCTATTGGAGTTTATGGAGGGAGACCATGTGTTAATTTGGGTCTCTCCCTAATGTGGGATATAGAGTTTTGGCTGGGGTGGAAAGTTATATCTAAGTTTGATCGGCCTTTCTCTTCCACATACTATGCAGAGTTGGTGAGGTTGTGTACCGCTTGGCTCTAAAACCTCTGTTAGATCTGGAACACAATTTCTTCCATGTGTCAAAAAGGAGGAGACATGTGCATGATCCATCATATGTCATCGAATGTGAGAGCTGGACATCGATGATGGGGCCAATTTGGAAGAGTACCCAATTTAGATAACAAATCATTTAGGGATAGTTGATCCCCTTGGTGCATGTATGGTGACACCATAGTGATCTCCACGAGAGCACATGGGAGTGGGAGGTTCAAATTTTTTCTCATTACCCTCAATTTTTTGAGTTTCCCTTTCTTTTGGTTTTTGTGGATGTAAGGTTCTATAGTGGTGAGAATTTAATGACTCATATTTTCTTGGTTTTATTTTTTGAAATTATTTACGAAAATTCTGAGACCGGGAACTCAGACAAAGTTTGATTCTGATGCTCGGTGTTCCTGGGACTATTCTTTTAAAAAAATTATATTATTAATTGCACGTGTAGAAAAATTTTTATAAAAATTGAAATAACATTTAATTGGTGTCCCATATTAGAAATATGAGTTCATCATTGGGCTTAGAGTAGTGGTTTTACCCTAGGTGTTTCCTAACCATGTTTGGTGAAGGTCAACTATAGAAATATCTACCAGGGACATAACCATAAATAAAATTATTAAATAAAATTATTATATTTAAAAAATCATAATAACTCATAAAAGGTAACTTGGTTTAGAAAATCGAGACCACTGTAGAGTTCATAATGTGGTTTTTTCCTAAGGGGAGGCCTAACATCAGTTGGCGCAAGCTAGTTGTGAAGAATTGTTTTTTATACATAAATATAATTAAAATTATTTAATAAAAATTATATTTAGTACAACCATAGTTTTTCATTTAATTGAATAATTATGAAGAAATCATAGGTTAATCTGCAAAACCCTAGAAACAGCAGATAATTTCTAGGGAGAGAGAGAGAGCCTCTAGAGGATCCATCTGATGAATGAAAAAGAGAACATGGATCAAAGATTGCATATCAACATGACCATGAATTCATTGGATCAAAAATTAACCATAAATAATGATGCAGATTTGATCTTCATCAATAATAATTGAAACTTGAGGTAGATTTTGTGATTTAAATTGATTTCTTCACCGTTCTTATTTCTTATGACAAATTTGAATCGATTGACAAATGGATTCATTAATGGGTATTTCATATTGTGGAATGTAATTATAATTTTAGAAATTATTTATCACGGTTTGTTTATGAAGATCTGCTTTTATTTTCATGACCTTTCATAAGGAATGGGTCAAGGATAGAAGGAAAAATCGACAAGGTTCGTTCCTTGGGTCATTATATGGTATTTTCTCCCTTGATTTTCTTCACATTCTTCATGGTTTAGGAACAGATGATCATTGCACATCTGTTTCTTGGTGAAATTATCTAAAATCGTGGATCCAATGTCTAAATGACCTACTAGAGGTGAAAAGACGACATCAAGGGAAGGATCAATGAGGGTCGAGAGATATTATCGTTTGATTGGATTTTAATCTATATGAATCGCGACATTGATCTGAGCCAAGGGCGATGAAAAACCTGACTTGAGGATCATAGGTGTGCCTTTGTTTAGAAAAAAAATGAGCACCAGAGTTAAATCAGTGGCCCATAGAAGGGGCCACCATTGTGCAGACATCGGCGATCAGTGCTAGAGGTGGAATGTTGCAATGATAGCTGCTTGAATGGGGTAGGTCATGTTAAACCCACAATGGTGGGTGAAGTCCATGGTAGGATACCACTTCTCTAACCAAGAAATTTAGTGAGGGGAATCATGTTGACTAGCAGGGCAAACGGATGGGGTAGGCCATGTGTGGTGAAATGTCCAACCCATGTGCAAGTGGGTCCAACTAGATCAGAGGAGCTAGGAAAGACTACACTACCCAGTGGGTTGGTACTAGGAGGCCCATCCGGAAGGTTAGTTTGGGCTAGACCAAACGAGACCGAGTAAAATAGGTCTTCTAGAACAGGTCAGGTCATCCAGCAGATCGGATCTGGTTCAGTTGGTTAGATCGTACCCAGACAAAACCTAGGTCAAATATTTTTCAGTAATATAGCCTTAACATTAAATTATGGGTCCCTTTGAGGAGATAGTTATAGCATTGGGACACTTTTGATGATAAGTTCATTTTAGGATACTCTAAGTGACGGTTTTGGAGAAGTTAGAATACTACCAAATGGATTGATGAGTAGGTTATCTAGTTACAAGCACGATACAAGAAGAAATCATATGGTTGGTTGTGACTTGGTGATGACATTACATGGGGGATGAATTACATATCTATGTTGCATGTGTTATCGACAATCCAGGTGTTACCAACACTTTGTATGTTATAGACACTGTATGTGTTACCAACTCTCTGTGGGTTACTAACAATCCATGTGTTACTGACACTACATGTGTTACCGACACTCTGTGTGTTACCGACACACCAGGTGTTATCGACACTCCATGTGTTACCAACACTCAGTGTGTTTTCAACACTCCATGTGTTATTGACACTCCTTGTGTTATCGAAGCTCAATGACTTATCAAAAACCAAAATCACAGAGAGACTAGATATCTAAGGGAAACTACATAACTTTTCTAGACCATTGTGTTTTACTTAGCTACATTTGGTAGACATATTCTATATGCTTCTATCAGATATCTCAAGGAGTACGATCAATCATATCAAACATTCTACGAGTGAAACTATACAGATGATAGTAGATGAGATGTTTGAGGGTTGGAATACATTATGAGTGTATTTGGAAATTCTTTCTATATATTTTGCAGACATATAGATGTGTTGAGATGACTATATCTTCTTAGTGATATTTTTAATGTGGTATTTTACTTAGTGTTTTCAGGATTTCCTATTGAATATTGTTTTACTCACCTCTATACTATCTTTTCCCACATGTGTATTATGTGGTACAGACAATTGACTTTGTTATGGAGCTCTAGGGAGACCATGAAATTATGGTGCTTGGTGAGTTCAGACAGACGAGGGTCTACTCCTATGACTTCAGTCAGCTAACCAGTACCTTGCCCTTTAGGTGGGGTATTCTGTGGATGAGTTTTAGGAACTTATGCATTCACTTTTACAGAATAATTCTTTTGGTGGGATGGTATTCTAGACAAGACTACCTTCTAATTTTCTACTGTCAGTATCAAAGTGTATGCATTCTTTTTCTACATAAGGTTTTTACAATTCAGTAGTTTGGTCTTGGAGATGTGTGTGTGTGTGTGTAGGTATATGGGAAATTTCTCCCATTTGTGGGATATACATACTCAGTGCTAGTAATCTACTATGTCCTTTAGAAATGAACATGGGGTAGTCACGACATGGTCCTCACTTGGAATGGTCCTGACAATTGAGGTCCGTAAGTGGTTTTGTTGTTTTCTTATCAGCTAGAATTATTGTTTTAGAATATAAATATACATGTTTTCTTTCACATATCTCATCAAATGAAATATAATCTTCATTCCTCCCACATTAAAAGATGTTTGGATATTGTGATAGGTTAAAATGTAGTTATTCTTTAGCATCCAGTGGAGATCATGGCCTCACATATGAATGAATTGAATTGGAAGCATAATATTTTAGTAAATGTTTGGTGGTAGCATTGATCATTCTATCATGAGACATGGGATCATGATTTGCTAGTGTGGGATAAATGGTCTCACAATTTTGTAGATAACCCTTATTATAACTGAATTTCTTGTGAATTAATGTTCTGTGGTTGAGATATTGGAAAATATATATGATAACGGTATTCTCTCTTTTATCCTTAATAATGTTCATTCCAATGTTCTTAGGTAATTAGAGATGTTCTGGGTGTTTTTATTAGTGTATGTTCTTTCCATTGGCTATATAAATAGTTTACACCATTAAATGCACTCATGTTATGAAAATATTTGAGGGAAGAATCCATCAACATTAGGTTTAAGTCATGAAAACATTTCATGAATTTAATGCAATTCACATCACCAATTTATCATTTCAATTTTTAAAAGAAGGCGATTTCATTTTTGAGAAATACCAAATATTATAGATTCACAACATAAATAATACATTCACATCCTGAATACCTTATTCCAAGGAAATTTCAATCGTTCCAAAAAATCAATCCCCTATAATATTTCTTATTCTTTCTAATTTAAACCTGTGTCCTCCCAGAGGTTCTTTTGGGTGGTTTATGCACTTACATGTTCCATAGTTTGACACTTGATATCTATCTTGGTTTATCAATCCTCATTTGGAATGGGTTTTCTCTCACTTTAATTCCCTTATGATCACATATAATGGATGAAAAATCAGGTTATGTTTTTTAGGATAATAAGTGGGATGTGATCTCTCTTAATCCTTCGTAGTTTCCATGTCGTGTTTTTATTCAAGGGGTGTGATCTCGTGTTGGGTTTTTTGTGACTCCAAAAATTTCAGATGAATTTTTTGCAATGAAATCTTCATTGAAACCTTTTCTTATAAAATTATATTATAAAATGAAATATATGATGCTAGGGACACTATTTATTTCTTTACTTTTCTACTCATGGTGTGTGTGGTTCCTTCTACGGGTGGTGTGTTATCCATGTTTGTGGTAGATGGTTCAATATCATTCCTATGTTAGATGAACCTTAATTATTATAGATTTATATATTATTTTATAAATTAATTTATCATGATATTATTGTTGGTAATTTTTTGTGTAATTTTTTTAGAAAATATGGGTTTCACCTCATTTTGGTGAATGAAAATTTATTTTCAAATAAATGTGAAATTGATTAATGAATATTGATTTCAAAGAATGGTTTTTTGAAAAAAAAAATTGTAGAATGTAATTTTTCGTTAATTGAAAACACATTTTGAACAGATTTATGCATTCTCTATATAGGATCCATGGGAGATTAGGTGGAGGGTTTATATTGGGACATATCTATTATTTTTTTCGGAGATTCATCATTGGGTGTTCCTCTATTACCATGGCTATGTTTCCTAGGGACATGTTATTGAAATTATATAAGGTTATATACATTGGTGCTCATGTATCCCTTATACCATGTTTCCTTGGTAATTGAGAGAAACAAATTCTTTATTTTCAATTATGGTATGCATGATCTAGCTAGCTCAACCATTATTATCCTTGAAGAATTTACCAATTCTCTTTAGAATTAGTTGTTTTTGTTCTGATATACCATCTTGATATATGTGAATAATTATTTAAAATAAACATAGACACTGGTAACCTATAATTATTTTATAACCTTTGAAAATGGAAAATTATTAAACAATCTTTTTATATAATATTTTTAACTGCACTCCATTCCTTGTTTTTTTTTAAATTGAGCATGTTGGAATTATTATAGACATATATTACGTAAAGATCCTTGGTGGTATCCTACAAAGAAGGTTTATCTAACACCATGATAATTCCCTTAGGAATGTTTTTATATTATATTTCCGCATTATGTAAGAAAGGTTAAGCCACTACAGTGGGGTTGTTAGGTTTATTTAATATGGGAATGACTATGTGGTGGTGAGAAGGTTGGGTGTTTCATGCTTATCAAATAGAACATGTATTTCTAGTTTTTGTTGTCCCTTGTGTATTTTGGATGTCCAATAGTGGTTTTATCTTCTCTTTGGATTACATATTTTCATTACAATTTTTTCTTTATGGTGTATATCATTTTTAATTTTTTCATCCTCATGTGTGTGTCCATATATATTTTCCTAGTATATTGATTATAATTGGGAAAAATCATTCAAGTTAGTTTTTTTATGCATCACTTCTATTTTATAGCACATAGGGGTGGGAACACCCTTCGAGTATATATCAAATAGGTTTAGGAAATACTTTTGATGGTATAACATGTCAGTTCATTATAGAGAGGGTAAAGTACATTTCATATTATATGTTGTATCTGAAATGATAAATAGTTTATGAATACCATAATCTATATTATCAATGACTGGTAATTAAATGTTTTGATGATGTTATTTATTTATGGTGGGTATAATTTGACATCATGCATTTTAATATATGAATAAAATAAATAAATTCAATATTTTCAAAATCTATCACTAAAAAAACACCATATTTCTAAAAAAACTAATATATATTAAGATAAAAATTGAAATATTTAATTTGGTGGTTAAAACCCAACATTTGAAATTGGATTAATTAATAGGAGTAACTAATTTAAGAATTATATGCATAATGAAAATAAATGTGACAATAATATGAATAATGTTCTATTAGATGACCTAAAATGACTTAATTATTATTTATTGTTTAAAAATTTATTTTTTAAAAGTTACCTTTTTATGTGATATTTATATGTAAATAAAAATGATTAGTGATGATAAATTATATTTTATATTAGTAAATTACTTATAAAAATGTAGTTTATAAATAATATGTAATAAGAAGAATAAGCTAATATTTGAAAATGTTATTATCTAGTAAAATTTGGTTTTCATTATATGTTACGCTTTTATATGAAATTTGATTCTATAAATTTTAAAATAATAATTATAAAAAATTAAAATATTATTTCAATTTATAAAAACTCTATTAGGTTATTTATATTTTTTGTCATTTGTGAAATAAAAATATTTTTTTGGTTATTAGTGAAAATAATATATCGATTTTGTAAAACTATCACCATTATGGCAATATCATAATGAATGTGTGAATTAAATGTTATGAAGCCTACTTATATAAAAATTCACATATTAATAAAATTAAATTAATGATTAAAAGTCATTTTCTAATTTTAAAAAATTATGACTAATGTTTTGGAAAATTATGTAATATTTTACTCTAAAACTACTTTTAGTAAATTATACAAATAATTAATTTTCACCGCATGTAGATACTTATTATATAATAAATTATTTCGTGTTTTTGATCTAGAATTGGATATTATATAATATGTTCAATTTCAATATTTTGTTATAAAATTAGATTTATTATGATTAATGTTAATGTTCTTGATTGGGTTGAAATAATTATTTAAAATGATTTTTTATTAATATAGCATTATTTTTTTCATATTAATGTAATTATTAATTTTTAAATGATTAAATTAATATTTATTTTACAAAAATATATAATTATATTAATAATCATTTAACTAGTAAAAATATTTATATAACATTATGAATAGATAATTCTTTTAACACCATTTTAATATAAAAAATATTTTTCAATACTAATGATATTTTATTTCAAAAGATAATTTTCTATTAATAAGAATGGGAATAAAATTTAATGGATATTAAATTTACATTTAGAAAAAAATACATTTTCTGGGTTTATTTATCTTATATATATTTTTGGACATAAATTACAACATTAGAAATTATTTACCATAGTAAAAAACTAAAGTAAAAGTAAAAACATAAGAAGAAATCACATCCAAACATTTTAAAACCAATGTGAAAATAATTTTTTGAGTAATTATTGAAAATTTACCACTACTCATTCTATTATTACTATTATATTTACTCTTTTAGACTAGAATGTTTCAATTATATCATTGAAAAATAAAGGGGTATTCACTAAAGCTCTATTTTCATCACGTATAAATGGAGAAACATCACCCCATCATGACATACACATTAGTTCCCATTATAATGTGATAAACTTATATTATTTTTATACTATAATATAGTTTAATATTTATACTTCACTAGTTTCAATTAGTTATCCAAGAAACATAATTTATATTGAGATTTTTAATTGAATGTTCATGGTGGAAAAATAAATGTCACATAATAATTAAAATTTATACGAAATAATTCTCTTCCAAAAATATAAAACACATATTAATTTGATCATATCCATATAGTTATTATATATAATTTTTATTATATTAATTTAAATAACATTATTTATTCATTTCCTTTCACTTAGAAAATCAGAAGGATGTAAATAGTAAATTAAGGGAACCAAATTCTTTATAAAGTAGAATTTTTTTCATCGGGATTTTCAATCTTTACCTAAACCATATAAAATATGATTATAAAACATAAATAAATAGAAATAAATATCAATATTCATATACTATAATGACATTTTACCATTCTTTAACCATAGTTACCCACTGAGTTATAGTTTTTTTATGTTTTCGCTGGTTTAACCACTAACATGAATAACACAATAAAAATATAACATGGATAAATATGTGAAATAAAATGATAACATAAATATATTTTAAAAAGAAATTTATTTACAAAAGTATGGAATGGTTATATTTTGTGTTAGTCTAATCATTAAAATATATTATCTGGTCGCTAATATTACCAAAATAAGAAGACGCAGATAAAATTTTCATATAAACATAAAATAAAATTATATAATTAATAATTTTTATATGATAATACATTGTCAACAATATAATTAAATTATAATAATTTTTTTTAATATTAATTTATACAAAAAATATAATTTTGTTTTCTAGGAAGTAAAGTACAAGTATTTCATGGATCGTGTGAAAGGCAAGGGTTCTAGAATAAAAAATTTCACACCATGGGGAATATTTCCTATTTAAACCATGTTTTCATTAGAATAGTGGATTTAAATCCCCTATAATAGTATTTATCAGGATTATCACATTAATCATGGAATTTAATGTTTCATTTGATATCATAAGCTTTAATTTGTTTTCATTCTAATGTTCAATATTTTGTAATGCTCTCCTTTGTCTCAAGTCTAATTATTTTAGAAAGAATACACTTTATACACCACACTTTATCTCTATGCTATATTTACATCCCACTGATATTTTTTATCATTATATTTATATTTAAATGTATTTATTATTTTAATCATTATCCTTTATTCAATGGTAAATGGTTAAATTGATTCCATTATAGTTACTATTATTTTTATGTTATATTTCATTCATTTTCTAAGTGTCCATCACTTGAATATATTTCATATATGTTAGGAACATTCAGCTCATGATTAAATTTGGTGGTATTCTTCCATATTCGTTTGTATTTATTTATATTCTCAACATAATAATACATATTTAATATTTCTTACCTTATGTTGCATGATATTTTTTTAGATATTGAAATATTTAAAAATTTCTCGTAGAGTAATTATATTTTTTTGTTGATCATTATTTTTCCATTCATAGGTTATCCAACCGTAATAATGTTTTTATTTTTTATTTTAAATTCAATAATGGGAAAATTTATTTTTAATTAAAGCAATGATTTATTTCTATTTTCTTTGAAAATGTGGGACTTTAATGTTTTAAAAACGTTCCTTTAATAATCAAATGTTTTATAACAGGCTCCACATTCCATATTGATATAATTATTTAATTTTGTAGGATCCTTCATTGAAGAATATTTTTTAATGTAAAATATTCCAATATTTCTTACTTATCTTTTTCAATAGTTACTTTTGACATTGAAATTTAATAGAGTAATTTTATGTATTGTTAATTTTTTAAGGATCACTAAGTTTTCACTACCATTTTTAATTTAATATTAAAAATGATTTATACTCATGGTATTTTTTTCAAATATTTTATTCTATAATAAAAATACATATTTATAATTTGGTGGGTCGAACTCATGATATCCAATAATTCATTTCTTTATCACTTCATTACTCTTATCATTCAAATCATTGTCTTGAAATGATGATTATTATCTATATCAAATTATGATGAGTATGAATGGCTATGATACATATATATTATTTTGAAACCATCCACCTTCTTACCCTTGATGTACATTCTATAATTCATCTATATCAAATATATTTTCCATCACTACCTTTTGGAATATGTATAACATTTATTCAAATACATTTGCTTTATGAATAACTTTTTATCCATTTAATTTAATTAATGGTGTAAAAGTAGATGTCATATATCAATTGATTTTTGAAATTAATTGAATAAATATAGTGATCCAAACATTTATTAATGAAAATTTCTCTTGATCTATATAAATATACTATTATGGTTATTTAAAAAATTTCACTTCATTGGTTTTATGTTTTTGCATTTTAAAATAACGTTACGAATTGTGATTGTTGCTAATATAGCTATTGAACAATGCTAACATGATTACTAAAAATATAGTAATTTAACAAATCCAATTTACTTAGATAGAGAAAGTGATGGCCTCATCCAAAAGACTTTCCCCGTATGAAGCCCATGTGTTGGAGCTCGGAAAGGAGGTGGATCCCTTGGGCTTCTCTCTTGACCAATCACAAGCTGAGCTTTAATATGTTACGCTCAAACGGAACCACCTACGAGAGAAGTGTAAGTTGATAGAGATTACCACCCGAGTAATAATATCTGAGCCACCCTAAGAGTCAACGGCCACCCCACACCTTACACTTTGGTCTTATAAGGGTGTTATAATGAGTTATGTAACAAAACCTTAACACTATGATTATGTGCATTATTTTTTTATATAATAATTATTATTATTATTACTTTGTAAATAGTTTTTAAAGCAAAAATAGTATTTTTAATTAATATTAAACTAATAAGTCAATTTTTAGGAATTAATGTATTTTTTAATTAAATAAATAAAATATAATTATAATTATCAAAATAATTTTTATTAAATATAAATGATCATATACTTTTATGAATGCAATTGTAATTTTTATTAAGGTTTGAAAGCGTTTTTGTCAAAAACCCATGAATTTTCGATGAATGTAGGTCTTTATTTTAAAAGTAAAAATTAAAATATTTTGAAAATTATTCAGATAAAATGAATATTATTTTTTGAATCAGGACGTCGAAATTATCCAGTGGTGAATTTTTCATAATATTCTGAGACAGTCAAATTTATGGGTAAAAATTAAATGTCCTTTAAATATATAATGTGTTTTATGACATCATAATTACCCAATAGTGATGTTATAAAATACTATAAATTATTTTTTTGGTCATTATATGTTTTAACACTAAAATAATGTGATTTTAGGTTTTATTTTATTTATTTTACAATGATTTAGTGGACCCTCCAAGACATATAAAACATTTTGTCTTTTTAAATTGATTTCGTTGAGAGTGTGAATCACCTCCACATAAGCAACCTTATTATTTGAAGAATTTTGGCCATTGGACTTATAAAATATTTTTTTTCAATCTCCTTTGAAAAAACCCATGGGCAAAAAACATGGGCTGGTTTGTGGTTTTGATTAATTTAATGTGAGGTGTGCCAATCCTAAATAATAAATAATTTCTTATCCTTTCGTATATTAACCCTCCACAGATCCCACTTAATCTTCACTCAAAGACTATTTAGTTTTTCCAAACTCTTCCCTCCTCTCTCTAGAGTCCCCCCATGGTGCCACAAGTTTCCAAGAATCCTCTCTCAAGATCTCCAAAGCCTTTGGGATCACAAATCCAAGTAAGGGTTTCCATATTTTCTAATTTTATCAAAATTTATTAATATTGTTATGCCCTTTTATTTTCAATTATAAATGTTGTGGTATGATTTCTCACCTCCCCTATACTATTCTCTTTATGTTTTAATTATGAGATAACTTTTTCTCTCTCACATATGCCTTCCATGTATACCTGTTACCATGCGGAAATTCTGTAAGGAATTTCTCTATCCTCATTTACATTCAAGAAATTCTTTTGTATTATGAGTCCAAATTCCTTTAATTTTCATTGTACATGTATCTATATAACCTCTTACCATCTATTTCATGTAAATATGATGAGACACCCCTTTCTCTCTCATCAATCATTTTTATAAGTTCTTATGCCACGCTGTTACGCTACCGAAATTGGACCCAGATTTTCCAAGTCAAAGTCATTATGTAGTGAATACCATGAACAATTATATATGAAGGGTATTCACCTTTATTCACATTTACATATTTAATATATAGATTCATATATGAATTCCACATTCCTTTATTTTGTAATAAATTATTAGGTTTATTGAGTCCATGTTATATGATCCATGTGGCATGCTTATGCATGAAATGAAATGTTTAAGAAAGGTGCGCCTGGATAGCGCTTCAATGCATTAGGTAATGGTTAGTATCATGATATGTCATGTTCAATGAGGGGTTACTCATTATAATTCATGTGAAATAAGGGTTTACTCATTCTACATGTGCAATGATCCTTGGATCATTCTAAAATCATGTTAAATGTTGTTGCCACATTTCCATGTTATGTTAATCATTCTATATCATGCCTTTATGTTAATGTTTCTATTATGCTCTATTGATATTCCTATTTCCTAACATGTATTGTATCTTTCATGTTATTCCTTGTTCACCCCCAAATTAGGATTTATATCTTACCCTTTTATTATGCATGTCCTCAGGTTATCCCATGCAATGCTAAGTACGAGGGAATGTAGTGGTCATGTAAAAAAACTTTTCAATAAAGATGTTGTGTTTTATTTCTAAGTTGTTATGTAATGTTCCAAAGCCCCATAGACCCTAGACCTCTCGATCTTATATTTTGCATCAAGTGAATGTTATATGTAATAAATCTTGTTAAGTGTGTTATAAAGAGCAGGGTTGTCATTGTTGGTATTAGAGGATAGGTTTAGTTATTTTATGGGATTAAGATTAGAAAACCTTAGTAAATCCTTAGAGACAATACTGAGTATAATAAACCCATCCCTAAGTTTTGGTGAGTATTGATTAAATGTTTTATAAAGAAAATAAATCAATGTATGGATACGAGTAGGTAGAGGCGGCTCCGGAACATATGTACCTAGGGGTGAAAACCTCGATAATGAGTTTCACGCTTGACCAGGGGTATCCTGGTACACGATAGTGGGCCTTGCAGCACTCTTGGTTACAATACTCTCAGAGGATATGCTTTGGTAAATTCAAAAGCTTATTATGAACCCTTATTATGGGAATTAATAAAAATCCCCTAAGAATATATGTTAGAAATTAGATTATGAATATAAAATATTGAAGCCTATAGATTCATAAGTTAAGGATTAAAAGTAATTTATAAGTTATCCATTTGTTCAATGGATTACCATTTATGTGTTACCCCTAAAATTATTTTTATTCCAGCCAATGGCCGGTAATAGGAGGACTCAGGATAACAACCGATGTGATGATTGTGCTAATGAGATTCTCAATCTGATGGGAGAGGGAATTGAAAACTTTTTCATGCTACTCTCTCAGTTAACTCATGCTTTGAATAGAGACATGGTTCAAGAGGAACATTCAACCAACCCTAATAAAGAACAAGTCTCTATCGAGAGTTTCATGAGACAAAGGCTTCCTACTTTTAATGGTTCATCTGATTCCTCAATCATTGAATAATGGATTAACTCCATTGAAAGAATATTTTCTATCCTTCCATGTTCTGAACAAGAGAAGGTTCTTATGGCTGCTTATCATATAGAGGGTGAAGCCGATCAATGGTGGACATTGATCAAAAATTAAAATCATGAGGTTTGATCGAGGCATTGGAATAGAAGGATTTTCTAGAATATTTTTTAGATAAATTTTTTCCACGCACCCTCTGACTTAAGATAGAAATGGACTTTCTTGACCTCATGAAAAAAGATGAAGAATCTGTCGGAACGTACGAGGAAAACTTCACAAGGATTTCACCATATGCATTCAACTTTTTCATTGCCCCCAAATGCATGGTTGACTGCTTCTTTGGTGGGCCAAAACCTAGAATGTGGAAAGCCATCAGGATCAGTGACATCAACCGCTATGATGAAAATTGGCTGATTTTCCATCAAAGTTGAAATGGAGATCGGGGAATCTTCGGGGTATCAAGGTGATAAGAAGAATAATTTGGGCTTCAATTCTAGGTGTTTGATGGATAAATATAATGTTGCTAAGAAAACAAAAAACCACACTTTCCAATGGTGCAGAAAGAGGCACCCCAAGAATTTCTTTAAGGGGATGAGGAAATGCATTAGGTGTGTAAGAGAAGGGAACCTGACTATTAACTATTGGAAAGAAAACCCCATGGCTACAATAGATGATAGGAACACTCCGCTCGACCTTCAATGTGTTGTTCATTGATTCAACTATAAAGAGTTGGGGCACAGTAAAAATTAGTTCCATAAACCAAGGGTTTTCATAGGAAACCAAAAACCTCCATGGCAGCAAGGGTGAGATTTTTCCATCACTACCACCGAAGTGAACCCCAACAAAAAAAGTGGTGACATGTAATCTAGTTATTCATTCAAGAATAGAGAACATACTTCTTGATTCTAGTTCTACACTTTCTTTTATATCCTAAATGTTTAGTAGAACAATCTCATCACCACCACAAATCATGGAAGTAAAGATGTCAGTGAGTATGAAAAATGATGAAAACCTTGCATACCTTTAATATAACTCATCCTATGTCATAATCTATGGAAACAACGATCCTGAGAACCTCATCATACTCCCTCTGGTGTAATTTTTTGCAATTCTCGGCATGGATTGGTTTTACATATATAGAGCCAACATAAATTTCCATTAGAGGGAAATCACACTCCATATGAAGAATCGACCCTCGATTATATACAATTGCAAGGAGGAAGATTAATCTTCTTTAGAACCATCATATAAAACATGGATATTACAATCCTATGAGAATGCGTATCTAGATCAGATGATTGAGTCTACAGATGCAACTATCCTTGAAGACATTCCTATTGTGGGGGAATTCACTAATTTTTTTACTGAGAAATTTCTTGGTCTTCATCTTAGAATAGATGTTGAATTCTCAATTGATCTTATACCTATGGAGTTACCAATATCTAATATGATTTATATAATGGCTATTCTAGAGCTTGGGGAGATGAAGAAACAAATAAAAGAGAATCTGTATAAAGGGTTTATAAGCCCAAGTGGTTCACCATGGGGAGCACTAGTCCTATTTTTCAAGAAGAATGATGGGATAATTCACCATTGAATTGATTATCATGTGCTTAAATAATCATGATAAAGAACAAGAATACATTTCCTTGAATGGATGACTTGTTCGATCAGCTACATGGAGCATAATGCTTCTATAATGTGGATCTGCAGTAGGGATATTATCAAGTAATGGTGAAGAATGAAGATACCCCCAAGACTGCTTTTCATACAAGATATTTCCACTGTGAATTAATATTAATGCCTTTCATACTCAAAAATGATCCAAAAATCTACAAGAAATTGATTAATAGAGTCTTTGGAGATTATCTCGACAAATCTGTGGTAGTCTTTATAGATGATATTCTAATATACTCCAAAACCATGGAGGATCACGAGGAGCATCTGATAAATGTACTAGAGACCTTGAGAAAGAAGAATCTTTATGAAAAGTGTAGCAAGTGTGAGTTCAAGTTGAAGGAGGTCTCATTCTTGGGGCATATCATCACATACAATGGGATATCTATGGATCCTTCCAAGGCATCTACAATTAAGGGATAGTCGACGCCAAAATCAGTAACGGATATCCGTAGCTTCTTGGGGTTAGCTGGATATCATTTCTGATTTGTGAGGAACATCTCATGATTGTCAAACCCTCTTAGCAAGCTAACTCTGAAAGGAGTAATGTTTTCTTGGAGTGAAGAATGTGAAGAGAGCTTCAAGTATTTTTAATAGAGGCTTATCACTGGTCCTGTGCTCACACTACCCAAATGAGGAGAACTTTTTGTGGTATTTAGTGATTCATTGAAGAAGGGCCTAGGTTGTGTGTTGATTCAGAATGATAAATTGATAGCCAACGCCTCAAGGTAGCTGAAAATCCATGAGAAAAACTATCCCACACATGATCTGGTGTTGGCGGTTGGGATCATTGGATTAAAAATTTGGCGGCATTATAAATAATGTAAGAAGTGTTAGATATATACTGATCACAAGAGCCTCAAATATATATTCACACAAAAGAACATAATTGGTGCCAATGTAGATGGATAGATCTCATAAAGGATTATGAATTCTCAATCCACTGTCATCTAGATAAGGCAAACAAGGTGGTGGACAAACTTAGTACAAAGGATCCAACATCTTTATCAATAATGAGAATTGAAAAAGATCCATTCTTCTCAGATTTTCATAGGATGGACATGGGAATCATTAAGGTAGAAACATATTCAATCATTTCTCAAATTATTTCTCAAACATCCCTCTTGGAGAAGATAAAGAATGCTCAAGGAAGTGATGTGGGGATTATGAAATAGGTGGTAGCAATCAGAAATGGTAAATCCTCAAATATTGTTGTTAAAAAGAATTGAATTGTGAGATTTGGGTCACGATTATGTGTATTTCCAGATCTAGAGATAAAGAAGGATCATTAGGATGACTCACATAGCTCAACATTCTCTATTCACCTAGGGAGAAAAAGATGTATCATGTTCTATGAGAAAAAATTTTGTGGGATAATATGAAAAGGGAGATTGTAGAATACACATCAAAGTGCCCAGTAAGTCAGAAAGTGAAGGCTGAGAGGAAAAAGTATAAGTGGACGATGCAACCACAATCTATACAATAATGGAAGTGGGACAACATTACCATGGACTTTTTCACTGGACATCCAAGGACATTGAGAGGACACAATTCTCTATGGGTCATTGTGGATATTCTTATGAAGACATCTCACAATATCATGATTTGAGAAAACTTATCATTGGATCAATTTGAATGTATTTACAACAAAGAAGTAGTAAGGATGCATTAAGTACCACTATCTATTGTATCTGATCATGATTTGAGATTCACCTTGATGTTCTGCAAAAGTCTCCAATGTTCTATAAGCGCTGAACTGAAGGGCAGTAAGGCTTATCATCCTCAAACTGATTGCCAATCCGAGCTGACCATCCAAACACTTGAGGATATTTTGGGAACTTTCTCGGTGGACTTCAAAGGAGTATGGGACCAACATCATACACCGGTTTAATTCTCCAACAATATCTGTTTCCACTCGAGCATCTGAATGGCTCCATATAAAGCCCTTTATGGGAAAGGTGAATAACACTTGTGTGTTGGGATAAAGATGGTGAACGTAAGCTCCTAGGACCTGATATGGTCGAAGAATTGGTAGAGAAGGTGAAAACCATTCAATAGTATATCAGGGCAGCCCAAAGTCGACGAAATAGTTATGCAGATAACCATCGACGATACCTTGAGTTTAAAGTTGGAGACATGAAATTTCTATGCATATCTCTATAGAATAAGGTCATGAGGTTTGGAAATAAAGGTAAGTTAAGTCCTAGGTATATCGGCCCCTTTGATATTCTTGATTGTGTCAGGACTATGGCCTATCGACTAGCTCTACCACCTACCATGGGAAAAGTACATGATGTATTTCATGTATTCCACCTATGGAAGTACATACCAGACCCTTCACATGTACTCTCTTTAGAAGTGGTATAGTTAGAGGATGATATTTCTTATGAGGAGAAACCAGTAAAGATCTTATATTGTAGAGAAAAAGTTCTACGAAATAAGACAATGCCCCTCGTCATGGTGTTATGGAGAAACCAAAATTTTGAAGAAGCAACATAGGAATAGGAGGAAGTGATGAAGCAGAGTCACCCACATATTTTTTAGTGTGAAAACAAAATTTCTATGGACAAAATTATTAAGTTGGCAATGTTGTAACAACCCAAATATTCATTAATGAAATTCATCTTGATCTATTTAATTATCTTATTAAGGTTATGTAAAAATTAAACACTTCCTTGGTTTTATGTTTTTGTATTTTACAATACCATTATGAATTGTGATTGTTACTAATATAGCTATTGAATAGTTATCACATGATTATTATAAATATTTGGCTAAAAAATCCAATTTACTCAAAAAAGGAAGTTATGGCCTCATCCAGTAGACTTTCCCCAAATGAATCCCATTTGTAGGAGCTCAGAAAAGAGGTGGCGTCATTTGGCTTTGCTCTTGACCAATCCCAAGCCAAGCTTCAACATGTTAAGCTCGAATGGAACCACCTATGAGCGAAGTGAAAGTTGATAGATATTACCACCTGAGCAATGTAATCTAAGCCACCCCAAGAGTTTTCCCCCATCGCACACCTTACTCATTTGTCTTACACGAGTGTTATAAAGGGTTATGTAACAAGACCTTATCACTATGATTATGTTCATTGTTTTTGTATATAACAATTCTTATTATTGTTACTTTGTAAATAGTTTTTAAAGCGCAAATAGTATTTTTAGTTAATATTCAACTAAGAAATCAATTTTGAAGAATTAATGGATTTTTGAATTAAATAAATAAAATACTATTATTATTATTAAATTACTTTTTATTAAATATAAATGATCATATAAATTTATGAATGCAATTGTAATTTTTATTAAGGATTGAAAGCCGTTTTTGTCAAAACACTTGAATTATCGATAAATGTTAGTTTTTATTTTAAAATTAAAAATTAACATATATATAAAAACTATTTAGATTAAATGAATATTATTTTTGTAATCAGGATTTTGAAATTATCCAACGGTTAATTTTTCATAATTTTCTGAGACAGTCAAATTTTTGGTTAAAAATTAAAAACTGTTTAAATATATAATGTGTTTATGGCATCATAATGACCTAATTATGATCTAATAAAATAATATAAATGATATGTTCTATCATTAAATGTTTTACTAATAAAATAATGTGATTTTAGGTTTTATTTTATTTATTTTACAATGCTTTAGAGGACCCTCCAAGACAAATAAAACATTATTGATTTTTAAATTGATTTCCTTGAGAGTGTGACTCACCTCCACAAAAGAAACCCTATTATTTCAAGATGATTGGAAATTGGAATTATAAAATATGGTTTTCCTCTACCCCTTGGAACAAAAATGGGAAAAACCCATGGGCTAGTTTATTGTTTTGATTAGTTTAATGTGAGGTGTCCCAAACCTAAATAATAAATAATTACTTCCCCTTTCCTATATAAAACCACCCAATATCCCACTTTCTCTTCACTAAAAGCATTTAGAGTTAATCCATACTCATCGCTCCTCTCTCTAGAATCCTTTCAAGGAGCCCCATTATCCCATGAATCCTCTCTCAATCCTCTCCCATGCCTTTGGGATCACACTTCCAAGTAAGGGTTTCCTTTCATTCTCATTTTATCCATATTTCTTAATATTTTTATGCCCATTTATTTTAAATTATAAATGTTGGGGTATGATTTCAAAACTCCCCTATACTTTCCTATTTATGTTTTAATGATTAGATACCTCTTTCTCTCTCACTTGTTCCTTCCATGTATACCAGTTTCCATGCGGAAATTCCGTAAGGAATTTCTCCCTCATTTACATTCAAGCAATTCTTTTGTATTATGAATCCCAATTCCATTACATTTCTTGGGAAATGTATCTATATGATCCCTTTACTGTAAATTTCATTTATATATGTTGAGACACAAATTTCTCTCTCATCAACCATTTTTTGAGTTCTTATGTCACGCTGTTATGCTGGTGAAATTGTACCTTGATTTTCCAAGTCAAAGTCATTGTGTAGTGAATAAAATGACCAATTATCTATCAATGGTAGTAACCATTATGCATGTTTACATATTTATTATAGAGTTTCATGTATTAATTACACATCCCTTTTTCTTATAGTAAATGATGGTGTTTATTGAATGCATGTTATATGATCCTGGTGGCACGCTTATGCCTGAAATGAAATGTTTAAGAAGGGTGTGCCCTGATAGTGCTCACATGCATTGGGTTAAGTTTATTATCATGATATATCAAGTAAAATTAGGTTTTACTCCTGGTAATTCATGTTCAATGAGGTTTGACTCATGCTCCATGTGCACTAAGTCTTGGATGACGCTAAAATCATGTTAAATATTGTTGCCACATTACCATGTTATGTTAATCATGCTATATCATGAAATTATGTTCATGTTTCTCTTATGATCCATTGATATACCTATTTTCTAACATGTATTGTTTCATTCATGTTATGCCTTTTTCACCCCCTTACTTGACTTTATAGGTCACCCTTTTCCTATTCATGTCATCAAGTTAACCCTTTCAATGCTAAGAATGAGAGCATGTAGTGGAAATGTAAAAGAAGTTTTCAATAATGATGTTGTGTTTTATGTCTAACTTGTTATGTAATTTTCCTAATCCAAAAATACACAAGACCGATCGATCTTCTATGTTGTATCAATTGATGTTTTTATGTAATAAATCATGTTTAAGTGTGTAATAAAGAGAAGGTTTTTCATAATAAATATACACCACATACCATATATGGTGTTAGCCTATGATATTATTATATATAATGATATTCACTTTTTCAATTAGGAAACGATTGAAAATATTTATATTTTTTCTATGATACATATGATTCTTTATTACTTGGGAATAATTAAAATTAATTTTTGAACTATCCATATTATTTTCTCATGTGGGGAGCTATTGATTATTGGAATGTTTGATTATGTATTGTTCATTCATGTTCTAATATTGTTAATGAATTGGACAAAAAAGGTGATGGGTGGGCCAATAATTATATTTCTCATTGATCCATTGGTAGGTCTCATGGGAAAATAATATTTGGGTATATTTTTTGTGCCTAAAAAATTTCACTAGATGTATCCACTTAATTAATGATAATAATAATGAAGTCGTAGAAACAACCATTATGAAAAAAAATCTTTTCATTTACATCATTACAATATGATCAAGCCACATGATATTAAGAATTGCATTACTATATTCAGTTATTTTGATTTATGTTATATTATTTTCATTTTTATCCATGGGTATATTATGTGGTCAATTTGGATGGATAATGGAAATATGATGATTACTTGTTTCTTCCATAACATTTTTAGTTTTTTTATTCCATGATTTTCTTATATATACTTTTCCCCTTACTAAGCATTTGAGCTTACCTTTTCTTAGGTTTTTATTTCACTATGTTTTATTTAGATATATTACACCTGATTTAAGTAAATAAAATATAATGTTTCTGGAATTTATTGGAGAGTCTAATGACATATTATGAAATAAATAGTCTCTTATACATTAGAAGAAAAATCACCATTAATTAGAAAAAACATGGTTATTTTTATGAATATATTTTGATAACATCATAAATATATAAACCAAAAATGTATTGGGAATATAAATAATGAATATTATGACTAATAGAATGTAATTATATCATATTTGGGTCTAAGAATCTATAGTTTATATCCAATATTATATGTCAAGTAATTTTTTATATCCCTAGATCTAGTAGATTGGGTCTTTGGCATCAAAAAGAGCATGAACAGAAAATAAAAACAATTACCAATGATAACAATGATTATAATATTAAATATCACAAGTTAGGGGTAAAATATATAAATCACAAAAAATCACATCTTGAGAATTCTTGGTATGATAAAACCAGGTGATGGAGAGTTTCTTTTATTGATAACTACAAATAGTGACATTATAAAAAATTCCTCCCAATTATAGAAACAATAACATGATATCATATAGTGATCAATTTTTTGAGAGATCAAAAAAAACGGACCACACATTTCAAGAATTATAATATAAAATATTTAGGGATTCCAATAATGTGAGAGTTACAAATTAAAAATTACAAATATATGGATGAATATAAAAGAAGAATAACCAGCCCCTACATGTTTAATAGTTAATGGAAAATATATATGAATTTATTATATATATGAATCCAAATAAAATGATTTATCATCATTTAAATGATAAATATTCATCTATATAAAATTATAGTTCAGTAATGCAGATTAGTTTTTTTTATTACTCATTCTATGAAAGGATTAGTGATGATACACATGATTATTTTATAATAACTAAAACTTTGGATGGATATAGGAGCCTATCTCAAGTGGGTGGGGGTCAAAAGTAAGGTAACTAAATTTAATTGAAGAATTAAAAACAGTATACCCATCACATTTCAAATATTAGATAATTTCATTTTAATTATTAATAATACATATTGTTTTGAAGATTTATTCTTTTAAAAATAATCAAAAAATGTTTCTAAAATGTTGACCCCAATAATATATTTTATTAATGGAAAAAATTGATTACAACATTGATTATGTATAGTAAATTTATTTATCAAAAAAGTAAATGATTAATGGATTATTAAAAATAATAATTAAATAATTTTGCAGGGAAATTATAGGGTTTTCAAAAAAATAAAAAAAAATCATGAACATGAAGAAGACCAACATGGTTGATTCAGTAATAAACAACAATTTTACCAAATTTTTTTAGAATTTTAATTAATATTTATTTATTGAAAACAAGTAATTATCATTAGTGTTGAATTTATTAAAATAAACCAATTATTATTTGAACAAATTCATAAAAAATAAAATTTCTTTATTTTTTGATATTCTTAAGATTCAATGTAGATGTTCCAAGTATGAAGTCCATGTATCTACTGATTTTTTTATAATATTCATAGGGAAATTAGAAAATGGATAAATGATACAAAAATCATATTATATTTAATGTGCTAAATATATGCTAATAATATTACTTGTAGAAGCTTAATTTTAATTAATATTATAAAAGTTGGAAAGAAAATTTCCCATTAGTTTTTTTGGTCAAATTATTCTTGAACAATCATACCAATTCATGAGGAGGTCATTAATCAATGGTTTACATCACTACTAAATTCTTATACCTTGATCGGTCATGATAATTAGTATATCCAATGTAATTAAATTTATGAGAAGCGTATCATAACCATTAATATTAAAAAGCTCACAGTTTTGAATGATAATAGCGACAACATGAAGAAAAATATAAAAAATATTATATAAATTAAATCACTAAATTTTTCAAGAAATAATTTACAACTATATTTCTCTCACCTATGGGAAATATAGACAAGCTATATTTCCATATCTAATGAGGGGAATTTTTGTGATTTATATCCCTAGAATTCTTGCGAATGAAATTTTTCATGGGAAGGACACATGAAAATGAGTATACTGGAAAATTTAATTCTTTATGATTTGATACTCATGTAGATTTATTCACATAGATAATGGGAGGCTTACCATATTTAACACTAGTTTACCACAATAAATTAACATTTTGGAAGGATCCCAAGGTGAGGCTCAAGATAATAGTGCAACAAACCATTAAATCCTCACTACCAAGTCTCTAGGTCTTTGTTCTCCTTCCCATTTACTCTTCCACTAGGTTCCCTAGTATTTCAGGAAGCCAGATTCTTCTTCCCTTAATAATATGGTACCCATAGAAATGTAAATCACTCATATTTTCACTTTTTTTTCACCACATTTTTATGATATATCATTTATCCATTTATAAGGTTTCAAGAAAACATATCCCCTTTCATTTATCCAAATGTCTTGATTTAGGTAATCCTCTCTTAGAGGATTAAATCGATTCTTCTAACTCACTCAGAGTTATAAAACATGATGTTGATGGAATTATTCTTTCTGAAATATGTAAAGTCTATCAAGGGAAATAAACAAAATCAGTACCATGTAACTTGCAGTATGGTTACTCATTTAATGAGAAAAAAACGAATATCATATATTCTCTCAAAATAAATGTATGTGGTGATATTAATGACCAATCCTCATCCTTATCACAATTTCATTTTTAATTTTTAATTTTTCTAATAGATTCCCTATTCCAAATAGAGTATTCTATAAATAATTACCATTGTAAAAAATTTTATATACAAAAAAACGAATATGGTTTATATAATTAATGATTATTCTTGAAACTGCATGATCCCAACTACATTCATGGAATAATAAACAATTATCGTATCATAATTTTTTATGATAATCAACTTCATGTATAAATCATTAATTTTTATCAACTATAAATTAACATCAAGATAATCCATGATTACACATAATTAATTATGGGTATTATTTATGAAAAACACATAGTTAGACAAATGGGAGGAATATAAAAACTATATTGTCAATAAATTGTAGCCCCACATCATAGTTCATCAAAGGCTATTTTGATACAATTAATTAGAAATGTAATAAGAAGGGATGAGGACCTGACATGATTCTAGAAATAGAAGACTTTCTTTTTATATATCTCATAATAGTGATATAGATATGGGTTTTAAATTGTATAATTACCAATGGTGACACATAAATCTTGTATGTAGTATTAATTGGTGTCATCTAGATAGATTCCTTAGTAACTAGAATTATATATACTTATTATCATGACAATTTTCAACTCATCTAGATCAATACATATATGTTCATACACCATTATTTCTAAAAATACATTCTTTTATGTCATCTAACCATTCTTTTCAGTATTCAAAAGGGCGATTGGATGATAATTACATCATGAAACTGATATACACATCCACAATTTATACCATTTATGGGAATGATTTGATGGTACTAAAAATCAATGTATACATTAATGTGATACTATTACGAATAATTATAACCAATTTAATATAAATATTCAAAATTAAGAGGATCAAGAGAAAATATATCAATTGGATAGTATGTTAGTTGTTCCGATGCATGACGAGTCATTTATTCTCTATACATACAAACGAAATCACCTACAATACCTGCAACATAATTAATTAATACTTTTTAGGTGTAATATATCGATATGCTAATAATGGGTTGTTACAAAATTAAAACCTATTCAAATTATACTTTAAGGTGAAATTTACCATTTGAGAATTAAATTTTGAAAAATATGATGGATCCTTCAAAAGTGATTTAAGTATTTCAGGTCCCTTTATAGTATCTTATTTCAATGATTTATTCCTAGATCCCCATTATATAATGAAAGTGATATCTACTTTTTGGTTAAATTATTTCAATCTCTTAGGGAAATTTTCAGGGACTGTTGAAGAACAAAAAACAACTTAATGTAGTCTATTTCGAATTAAAGAGATTAAATTTTCCATAAAATTTTACAATCCTAACATTATAAGAGACCTGGATTGTTTTTCTTGGTTCTCACATTATATCTATATAGGACTTCATCCAAATTAGTTCATATATTTAGATGATGATTAATTTATAGTATAACATATCCATACAATAATTTTTTTACACTATTCACGTTTTAATCATTAATGTGAACTAACCCAATGCCATTAATATTTTAAACAACAAGTATACATAAATTTTCATTGAAAGTACTAAAGACTGTTAAAAAAATGTATTTCATAGTGTCTGAGTCATAAATTTTTTGATGAACACAGTTTCTTCCTGAAAGAGAGAAGTATTAATTGTGAGAATTAATTTTCATAAGAGATATTTATAAATTTTTGTTGACTTCTGGTATGATAAATATTAGGGTGAAACATATACTGAAATGATTTTATTTTGATGAAATATTTTATTATCTTGAGTGTATTGAGTTTATAATTATTTTTAGAGCTCATCTATGACCTTATCTTATATGTATACATATCATAAGGGTTCTTGGTATCCGTAAAGGTTAATATAATTATCTACTTATAATTTGTGTGGGGACTTTATCTGAGTGATCCCTATCCTCTATACACTTCATTATCCATTATCATGTTGTATTAAAAATATACCCTAATTCATCTATAATAAGTGAGATGTTTTAAAATCATAAGATTATATATTATTAATGAAATAGACCTTTTTATGAAATACATTTCATTGTTAATTCTAGGTTAAATTGAATCCCATCTTTTTTTGGATCTAGAATCGTAATTAAATAGTGAGTGTCAGGAGTAGAAATGTGAGAAAAGGTTATGTCTATATCAAAAATAAATGGATGTTCAAGTAAATCATTGTAATTGATATGTGGGTTATAATATGTAGAATTGATTTTACATGTGATTTAATTTTTTCTTTAGTTTTTAATGAGAGATAGAATATCCAACACATTGAATGAATTTGTAATAGTATATTTAAATGGACCCTTATTTATAAGAGTATCTTCCCCTCCATTGTAGGTATAATTTCTATGAAAAAAACATCCTTTATTTTATCCTAATTCATGTTTTATTGGATTATAAAACACCCAATCAAGTGTAATGTATCATAGGGGGATCTTAAATAGTTTCATTTTGGATGAATATAAAGAGGGAAAACACCATTGAGCTAGATGGTCAATAATTGGAAAAATAATAGATAAAATGGTTTTTAATTTTAGTATTGTAGTTGAATTTATTAAATATTTATTTTATTGGAATTCTTAGTGTTGTATATTTGGTGAAAATTGATAATGAATATTTTTTCTAAACCACTTTTCAACTAGACTGAAGATTCCTCTTTCTTATAACTATATTGTAGCCTCCAAGGTATCATCGAGAATAATTATTATATATCACGATGGATTATTATACATATAGACATTTTATTAGTAGTATAATATTTAGTGTGGGTGTCCTCTTTTATTTCTAGGATATAATATTAATGATTTCAAATTCAGACTCAGATGAAACAACCACATAAATTTAGATATAGTCTTCATAGATGATCAGATGATTGTTTATAACACTATTTTTCTTATTGATAATACAAATATATATTTCATCACTACCTCCCCTTGGAAAATCAACAATATCATCGATTATTATAAAATATGACATCTTTATGAACAAAACACTCATAGATAAAAGATATTTATTTTATTCATTATTAAAGCTTAGTACATCCCTACAGATAAAGAGGTAATATTTGAAGGTAATTTCATTACATCAAAATTCATCTATTTATAGAATGCAATAGTTAACGATTTTATTAACTCATTAACAAATTGTGATATGGAACATTATATCTAGTCTGTTGTTGGAATCTTAGTGTTCATAATCCTCTATAGTTCTATTGATATATTCATGGGTAGTTAATTTTTTATTCATTTAGGTGACAACGATGATTCTTAAGGATGTTTAATTTTTTATGTAGTATCATTCATAGTGATTTTGAAGACTAAGAATGAAATTTGTAACCAAGGGATTAAAGTAAATGATGATCCCTACAAATTTATGTTTCTCACCCATGTGTTCTCATTTAGCTCAAAATATATGATACTTGTGTTTTTATTTTATACAGTAAGATCATTACCTATCCCACCCTGTATTGAGGGAATGGATTACTATATATTGTAAATTCATTGGTTCTGTTGGAATGAACAATGTTTGACCCTTACGTTTAAAAATGATCTCTTCTATGTTAATTGTGTTATATGTGGTGGTGGTATTATATAAAACTATATCAAAACCATATTCCATTCATTATTATCCTTTAATAAAGTGAGTACATAAATTATACCATAATATCATGCTATTATAACTTGAATATCTCATTATATGAAAAAAAAAATAATAATTACATAGTATAATCATATTCCGTTATGATTATTTAATCCATATTTGTCCATTACCCTAATGAATAAAATCATTTTATGTAAAATTACAGCATGAATGAGAATTATTCCCAAATTTATAGAGATATACCAAGCCAATTGGGAGGTGATCCATGTGACCGACATTCTTTGACCTTAAGGGAATCTGGTGGAGGTGTTAGTCACATTCAAGAACCCAAAAAGGTTACAAGTATAGTATTTTGATATTTTGTGAGTGGATACACTTGTGACCCAATATATTCAAAATACAGGATGATTCCCCATTTTATTTATGTTTTAAAATAAATCCTTCCATTTTTAGTAGAAATGAATCCCCCATTGTGCACTTATCTTATTATAGTTATCATGAATCCGTTTTTCTGAAAAATATACACCCTAGGGATGTTAAGGATTCTATTAGAAGTATACGATATATTTTATGTATCTATCAAGATATAATCTCTAAACTTTGCGTCAAAAGTATTATTTAACAAAGATATTATTGTTTATTTCTGTGGAGATAGAGGTTATTCTTTGACGTTGGGTGTGTGAAATACTTATAAAATTATAAAACTATAAAAATATGAATTCTTATAAACTGAATAAATTATTGCAATGAATACATTTACATAATGATTCTATTATAAATATTTTTTAGAAAAAAATACATTCTAATATTATGGTGGAAAAATTGATTGATTCAATAACATTAAATAATAATGATTATTTTATACTGGAATGTAATGCTAAATTATTTGTTTTATAATTTTTGGTTCTTAATTAATTTTGGGATGGGTGAAGTATATTTCAAACTATAATTATCAATGAACAAATTTTTCAATTGGTTTCATAATTTTTTCATTTTAAAAATATCTAAATTATATATATATATATATCATGTTTTTTCAAATGCACAAAATTATAGATAGTATTATTATGCATATTATTTTTCCATTTTTCCTACAATGTTAATGGATCATGTATTTTTATAGTGTAGTATTCATATATATATTTTCTGAGATAATTGACACCATATTATATCGAACATTTATTATTTATTTCAAATTATTTGGAGAGGACAAAATGAAAGAAGCTGGTGAGGAATGGGTGTTAAAAGTAATGTAATGTGAAAAATTGGTATTAAATTTAGTAATTATTTGGATATGAATATTTTTAGCAATAAGTATTTAAAAATAATAAATAGGTAGAGAATTATGGATAATATTTTTTTGATTATATATTATTTCTTAGATTGAATAAGGATATTGTTCTTTTACTATTTAGATGTTAATTATCAATATTTTGATAAGATGAGATGTTGGGACTTCATATCATTCCCTATATGAGTTTATTCTTCAGTCAAACAAACAAGAATATATTAAATATATATCCTTGATATGTATAGTGGTTTAATGACTATCAAAATTACTTAATTAAATTTATTTATTCCTAATTAGGAAAATGAACTTATTGATAAAGAGATTTATTTTATAGGAATTTTTTTTAAATTTATTCCTCATTAAAAGACATAAGTGTATCACATTTTAAACATTTTAAAATAGATATGTCATTTGTCTAAATCCTTGTAGGTTTTCAGAATATTAATTTTTTATCCAAATTTAAAGGCCCCCATGGTTGTGAGACTCATGGACAATTCATGATAAAGAGTTAAGTTAGGATAATATGGGATTATGTTCTATTTATAACACATATAATTTATAATCTAGTAGGGAAACAAAACTTTTATATTGTAGGGTGGACACAAACTATTTTAAGTCTTGTGGGTTTAAAAAATGTACAGTCTAGTTGGGAAATATTATATAATGAACCCACATATAAAAGAAATATGGGTGTTCTAATTAAAAATAAATTTTATTTAGTTAACAATTTTATCCCCCCTGAATGTTGGGGATTTTTTGGTATTAATATTGTAATTCAAACTAAATTTGGTATCCTATATTTCCCACACAGATCAATCAAAACTATTTCTCTTGATATTTATTAGTTTGGGGTCATATGTTATTATTTTTCATATTAATATTGTTATATGGTTTGAATGGTTGATTTATGAATGTAACACTAATAACGGTGAAAACAACATGACACTAGTAGCATATATCCAATTCATTACATTATTACATTAGAAGAGACAAAATATTCAAATCCAAAAGGACCAAAAAATGTAGCATCTTTTGAAAACAAAATTACTTACATGAAAACCATAATACCTTGGGAGATGAAAATAAAGCCTAATGATCGTAAATATTCAACAACCATGAAAATTATTCCATGAATATTTTTTCACTTTTTTGGGGAATGAAACAAAATATTGGTGATCTAAAATTCTCAGTATGGGTTAAGTACATTGAGATTTGTAATTAATGAATAAACATGATCAATAGGGCTAGGTAATAATTGAACACATATGAAATATACTAAATTTACTAAAAATAAAATTCATAAAAAGATTTTTTCTTAGTGAGAATCATATGGATAACAATAATTTAAATTCTAAATGAGGGAAACTATTAAAGATTTATTGTATTGTATCTGGAACATGAACCCCCATACCATAAAGTTATATTCTAAAGATAGTTTAAACTATTATGTTTTTTCCAATTGATTCATCTCTTGAGACTACAGATTCATTGAGGGTATATCTATAATTTGTCCCACCCATGCCTTCTAGTCTAAAACATTCGATATATATCAAAAAATCGATTTACTTAATAAATAATGTGCCTCATCATAAAACATATTTATAGAATAAAAAATACAATTTTATCAATATTCACATAGTTAATTAAATTACATTGAAATTATTAAACATCAGAAAAATGGAAAAAGGTTTATGAAATGATCAAATCCATAACACATGAATATCAATATTTAATAATAATTTAATTTAAAATGAAAAATATTAAAATAATGTGATATTCTCAACATGAAATTGACAATTACAAAAGAAAGTGAGATTCATTATTAACATTTACTACTTGGTGATTTTCAATTCAAATAATATTTGATGAAATAATTCATTGTAAAAAATAGAAAACCATGTATACTGACTAATTAATTATATGATATGTCAATGGGGTAGTTTATACATTACACTAATGTAAACTGGTGCATAATAACAAAGAAGCCTCAATGAAATCTAAATTGAGATGAAACCCTTAAATACTAGAATTAATTTTCATTAATGATATCCATATAATAATAAAAATAATTGATAACTTTAATATTATAAAATACATTAAATTCATGATATAAATGTTCATAGGGATTTACATACACCACATATAAGAAATGAGTGGTAAATATGGAATAAGTCTTGAAGAAATAAATGTGAGAATAGAAATCCACATACTGCTTGGTGAATTTGAAATTATAAGGACCATGAAAGAAAAAACATGAAATGAAACATTAATTACCATGTTGAAAAATTTATTAGTCATAGATAATAAAATATGTTATTTAGATAAACCTCACAAAAGAAATGAGTGGTGAATTTGGAATATTTCCCAGGGAAATAAAAGTGAGACTATAAAACCCACATACAATTCTAGAAACATCTGAATTGAAAATCCCAAAAGTAATATTCATCAATTGAAAAATTTAAATAACATGAAGAAAAAAATTATTCATGAAATAATATATAAAATGGTTCTATAGATAAAATACACCAAATAAGTAAGTGTGAATATTAAATTTATCTCATACATGTAAAAAAGAAAGATGGAAATACATTACTATAGACTCTCATTTGATTGAATTCCATTTAAACACATGTATAATGGTTTTGAGAATTTTATTAACATATAATATTACCTTATTAATATTTATAATATCATATATGACCCATTAATAAAATATTATCATCTTTTTTCTAATAATCAATCATTATTTTGATTAGTTTGGGTGTCAATTGCCTTGTTTTTCTAGTATGTTTTGACCTCTCATTTTTTGTTCTTTTTATATAGATCTTGATTTCATCATCAATATAATGTAAACCATGATGTAAACAAATTATTTATTTAGTATATATTTATTTATTATAATCCATAAAATTTGGTGATAGGAAGTGAAATGCATTGTTTATGGAGATGGTTGGTCATACATATGAATGAACACAACTTCCATTTTCTAGTCATATTAAAATAAAGAAAATATATTTGATATATATATATTAACTCTAGTACCCAATTAGAAATATATATATTAAATTTGTTTATTAAAACCATTCTCAATATATTCCATGTAATTTGTGAATGAATCACATTGCCATGGGGAGGAAATAGTCGACACACCCACAAACGATGTTATTGCATTCCCACAAAATAGAAAGAATGAAGGTACGTGTTATGAAATATTTCTATAATCATAATTAAATTAAACTTTTATATATATATAATATATAGATAATAAATCCATCACTTTTTCCAACCTTGAAAGGTGGTAATCGAAAAATGAACAACATTAGATCGTGAGGTGGTGGTCCACAGTTCACACGGATAATGATTGTGTATCCCATTTGGTAGACCTGTGTGAAGTTGTATTTCATAACAAAAACATAAAAACATATTAATATACTAAATATAATTAGGTTATAATATAATATATATATATATATGAATAACTAAAGGGGAGGATAAATAAATTAAACAAATGTGATAATTGATGAACATTACCACTTTTCAGGTTAATGCTTATTTGTTTACACCAAATGACTTACACTAATGGATTTATTGTAACACCCCAAGTTTCCTCGGTATTTTTCCTTTCGAATAATGCAATGGCGTGCATTGTACACAACTTCGAGATTTTAACACACCATAACCAATCAAACTAGCCGTTATGAATAGTAATACCTACTTTTTGAAATTTTATAAATTCTATCTCTCAAAATGGACTTCATTTTTGGATTCTTAATATCAAAATTATCCTAGGGTAAAATTTTGGTACTTTTTGGATAACTTTCATATTTTGATGAATAGTGAAAATTACTAAATTTTAATTAAAAACAACTTTTTTAATCAAAATAATTAATAGTGATAAATTATGAATTTGAGTTGTTTTAAAGTATATTTAGAATATATTTTTACCATTTAATATAATTTTGGTCATTGGACATAATTTTACAATTAAACCGAACATAAACAAGTGTCAATCTTTTGATAGTTATTATCTCTTAAAAACACGCTTCTTGTTTTGACAGCGGGAATTAATTTTAAATTAATTTATGCCACTTCTGTGTTTTGAATTTAGAAAAATGGATTCCATATTTGTAATCAGGATGTTCAAATTGTGTAAATAGGTAACTTTTATTTTTAGACATTTTGAATAATTACTGCGGTAAATATTTTATTTACCATGGTTAAGGGTAAATCCGGTAAATAAGGGTTAAAAAATAATATTATAATAATACTAAATTACCCTAAAACGTGTCTTAACCCAATTGGTTGATACATGGTCGACCATGGGCATCTTTGGGTCTATTTTTGGACCCCATGGATCCACTTGTAAGTGATAATGACACTTTATTTTAATTAAGTTAAAATAAATACAAAAATGACACAAGCATATATCTTTTAAAAAAACAATTGTTACAGAGGGTTATATATGTTGGATTTTAGATTATAAATATTCATTAGAAAGATAAAAATATTTAATACATAATGATATTTTATTTATAATTTTTAGACATTAAATAATTTAATTTATTTATGACACAATGATGATGCAGTAATTACTATAATAGTGAAAAATCAAAATAATTGATATTAAAAATACCCAAATAAATATAATATGAAACTTTTAATGAATTAAAATATTTTCTAGGATACTATGATATATTAGTATTGATTTAATTTACTTTGTTCGAAGTAATCAATCTGTTATGAGTTTCACAAAAATCAACTATTGAATAGTGTCAAAATTGACATAAAAGAGTTTTTAAAACAAATATTATATTATTAATAGATATTAAATTCATAATAATCTAAGGTTCGTCCAAGAGACTTATATCATGATAGGTGTATCATTAATGGACCACTTGGGGGTCTCTTGTATGTATATGGTAAGTTTATTAACCATATAATATAAAAATACAAAGAGACATTGTAAAAGTGAAACTAATTAACTTAAAGTTAATACTTAAAGATAAGGTTAATATAAGTACCCAAACCTGTCTAAATTCTATTGGTTGAGTTGTTTTCGACCCATACCTACCTTAACCTTTTAATAGTCAACTTTGGAGCCATTGGAAACCGAATATGAATTTATTATAAACTAATATCTCTAGCTTTTCCAAAGGTGCCCCTCACCCCTCTTATAAAAGGGCACTCCTCCTTCTCATTTCTTCACACCTTCAAAGCCCTTTGGTTCGGCCAAACCCTGCCCAAATACTATATCAACTTCCCTAAATACAACCTAGATGCCTTAGTTTGATTAGAAATCCAACCTAAGGAGCCCTTTTGATCAAATCAAAAGGAAGAACCCGAAGAAGAGGTAATGTTTTCACCACCCCTTTTCAAGTTCCTTTATTCTTCCACTTCCTTTTTCTTTGTTATTTCCATTATAAAATAATAACTCTAGTATCATATATATACTGTGATGTTATTATAAATATGGTACAACCATATTCAGTATTCTATCCATCCTTTGAATAACATGTCACCATACGTGCGTACGTACGGCTTACCGTCTCCACGTCGTGGTGTAATTGTTATTCAATATATTATTATTTGGATGGGTATAATAATGATGTGTAACTCATGTAAATAATAAATATAACATTATAATGATTCTGTATATATGATATAAAATCCAATTATATATTATTTTAATATCAAAAGAATGATATTGTCGCTCGTGCGTATGTACGGACTACCGTCTCCACGAACGCGATGAGATTCATTGTCCATCATATCCATTCAAGTATAATTATCATTTGATGATTTAAAAATAGTATCTAAGGACTTGATATCATTCTGTATATGAATAATATACATCCCATTAATAACGAATATGGCTCACATAACAAAGAATATAAAGTAAAATGAACCCGTTAACACCCGAAATGACGATAATTCTAAGATATTATTAACAAATCAATGTTAAAAGATCATATATGATATCATATTAAAGTAAATGATTCTTGTATAATTCAATAACAATTAATTCACCATTATACAGGAGGTAAACCTACCATCGACCAAGGAAAAAGTACAAAGTAAGGGATTTTCTTATCTCACTTTCAATTCCGTGAGATTTCCATTTTTCGCCACTAAATTATTGAAAGTGGTGTATTGTGTACTGCCATTTGATATATATTCATGATTCTATTTATATTCATGTTATTCTGTAAATCATTTGGTGGTTATTAACTTTTGTCCATACGACTCAGTTGATTAACGTGGTAAGGGGTTTCTTATCTCACTTTTAATTTCGTGAGATTTCCATTGATCTCCACTTAATTATTGCATGTGGTGTATGTGTACTGCCCATGACTGTATTCATTGTGTAATATACTTTAATTTATGGGTATTTGCATCATCATGGTATGATACTTCTTTCATGGGTGTATGTTTCGTATGTTACCTAATCGGTAAGGGAATTTTAGATTTCAATTCCCACTCATTTGGCTTTACGCATATTTCATTGATTATATTACTCCATGATTATGTGTGGAATCACTATTCATTTGATTATGTCATAATTTCCACTCCCCTTCATGTGGATATAAGTTTTATACACATAATCACTCATTGGTAATTCTCAAGTCATTGATATGAATTTGATAAGAGTAATTTTAACTCATTCACCATTTGTTGAGTTAAACATCCAATTCATTGGTGTTGTTTTTACAGGAATATGTGTGAATATCCTTTGATTGTTTTACACTGAATATCCAATCATATTTAGTGTATTTATATTTGTCACACATAATTATGTCGTTGATTTATCCTTAACCTAAGGATACGGCCTTTATGAGAGATTTCATCTCAATTTACATTCCATTGAGACTTCTTTGTTGATATACACCAAATCACTTTTATGTGGTGTATATAATGTACTTTGACATAGTATATCATGAATCCCTTTATTCTCATGATATTACAAAGTTTTGATTACCTCAATTATTTGTATTCAAGTGTCTCTTTTGGTTAGAATCTCTAACTAAAATACCATTTTTAAATGTTTTAAAGACTTATTCTTCTAAATCTTGCTCATTAATGTCCATGTTTTAAAAATGGTTTTAAGGATTTATTTATATGGACATTAATGTTTTAGAAATTAAAACTCCTTTCAAAAAGTTTCAAAGTGGTATGCGACACTTTGATTCAAAATTCTACTTTTAAATGGCTTCTTGACAAATAGTGTGACTTTTAAATGTTTTCAAGAAAAGGGGGATAATTCTCTCAAATAGTTTTGATGATTATTTTCATTTATGTCAACATCATTCATTATTCTTGATTGAGGTTAATGTGATACAATACAATCTTCCATATTGTATCGAATGAGTCATGTTTGACTGTGGATGCGCTGTTTTTATACCATTCATGGTTTGTGGTAAAAGTATTGACATTTCGTATGCTAGTTTTAATACGAATGTTTATGTTATTTTTAAACATGTTCATATGAGGAATGCATTGGACTTAATAAGTGACGGGTGGAGCCCGCTATAGCCCCTCGATGCATCGGTAGGTCTCATGAGACAAACTAGTGTCTTGGCACAAGGCCTTGACAAAATCATATTTGTAGTCTTGGCACGAGGCCTTGGCTATGTGGTTATGATAGTCTGGCATTATGCATTCCAACATTATGAAAGTGGATATTGATATTGCATGTGATCATTCGACTAGTATAATATCCATGTGAGTAAGTAAATGGAATTATTTCATTTTACCTTTGCCATTTTATGCTGAAGTTCAAGTTTAAAAGGCTTTTGTTTTAGTTATAAATTGCCTTAAGTGTTTATGCTTATTTATGAAAGCTTCTGCTATAATGTTATCCTTACTGAGAATCTGAGCTCACCCCTTTCAATGTTTTATTTTTCCCAGGATTATGAAGAAGTAATTTATGAATGGCCTGCAGGGATAATATGAGGGGATATGAAGACAAGATGTTTTTTTATGATGTAATATAAAAATTTATGGATGTATCTAGTTATTCCAATGCTACTAAACTAATCGGTCTTTTGAGACTTGATCTTTCTCGTGATCATGCCAATGTTACGTAATAATGCACTGACTCTAGGTAACTAGGGTCAGGGCGTTACAGTTGGTATTAGAGGAAGTTTAGTACAAACCTTGGAAGCTAGATTTAGATAAACTCTGATTAGAGCACGTAGACCTAAGATGAACTTTGAGGATTAGTATAAAAGAACTTCCGAGAACTTTGGTATTGAGAGATTTTGTGAGTTTTCCGAGAAATACATCTCTGTCTGGATACGAGCAGGTAGAGGCAGCTCTGGCACAGATGTACCTAGGGGTAAAACCTGAAAACACCGCTTTGAGCTAGACTCGAATGAGAACTGGTGCACGACAACGGGCCTTGCTGCACTCTTGGTTACGACACTCCCGGGGGATATGCTTAGGATAATTTACATTTTCTTTACAAACCGATTTAAGTAATATATACATAAGATGAGAGTAAATGACCTTGGTTAATCCTAATATGTTTCAAATTGAGAATATGGTGACATTTTAATCTCTAAATGATTTTGCGACTACTATTACTCACACAGTGCTTTCTGGTTTTAGTCAATGGCTGGATTCCAAGGAAGTCATAGTGACTTTGAGAATGATGTACAAGGTGGGAACGGTGGTGGAAATGAGCAACAAAATGGAATGTTGATAGGCGTAAAAGATATTGTCTTTATGCCAAATCATTTTTCCAAAAATATGATCAACAACATATATATTAACCGACTCCCGGACTCAACAAGGAAGAGAAAGGTGATAAATGATAATATCTCCAGCAATGGAGACCATGCAGAAAAGAAACCTCAATTTTCATCATGCAGGAAATGTGGAAAGAGACACCCAGGAAAGTGTCTCAATGGGACAACGAAATGTTTTACGTGCGGGAATTAAGGACATAAAGTGAAGAATTGCCGAAGAAAAATGAAGAGTACTATGGAAGAAGATAAAAATGGTCCCAAGAGTCCATTTACAGTCATTTGCCGTAAATGTAGGGGACCTGGCCATTACCCGAGTGAATGTCCTATTCTATAGGATATTTACTTGGTCAAAGAAGAAGATATGTGGAAATAAATGGTTGGAGAAAAACTTAAAAAGTATTAGCACTCCTTGTTGATGGGTACTTTGGAATAATTTTCTGTTGTATTTGTAGCCTCGCAGTTTGCCATGTGAGAATGATATTTGAAGAAGAATTGTCTCTTCTCTTGTGTATATAGGTATAAATAACCATTTGGTTTTATATGATCATTGGGGTTTGAGAAAATTATAAGTTATTATAATTTGGGATAAAAATGCAAAGTTTGATATAACATTTGTGATTAAATTATGTTATTTTGAGGAATTTATCTCATTTTGGTAATATTATAAAATATAGTTTTTGAAAAAGGACAACACGTAGACCGTGTGACAACCCTTCGCGTCGGACAAAGCTGTGGGAATCAAACCCACAACCAAAGTGCGATTGGGATTTATCGCCTACCACTGGACTACGTGAAGTCCCTGGTTAATGTGACTATTTTTTTTGTTAAATGATTTTATTGATCAATAATAAGATGATTTGGGTTCTTATGTCTTATCAAATGAATACCCTTGGTATAGGAAAATGATTTGGTGATTAAGTGATAAATGTTATTTTGGAAGATGTTCGCTTTGTTGGAAACACTATATGCCCAAGGAAAATAGAATACAATGGGGTTTCATTTGTAGAGTAATGGTGGATTTTTATCTATGTTTTTAGTGTTGATTTATAGTGATTTGGGTTATTTATGGATATTATTAACCTATAACAGAGAATATGTGATGATGTTAATTACTTTTAAGTATGTGACTTTAAGAGTATTTGATGTCATTTGAAGATACAATGTAACATGGGAGACTACATAATCAAATTCTTCTATGATTTGGGTTTCAATATTAGTTTGTATTATATTAAAGTATTTTAAGGACAATTGGTTATTGAATGGTATCTATTTAACTTTGGGGTATTGTTGGTTTAATTTTAGAAATTAAGATTAGTGCATATTTATCTCAATGAATATCCTTTTGGGGGATCATTAGATCATTCACTAACCATTTTGGTTTTGATTAATCTTCAAAGACAATGTAAATATATGGTTTATCCTTCATGGATCATGTGATTCTATAGAAGTTTATTCTAGCTCTTCCAGTGTGACCAAGTCTTCTTGAATACTCATCGTTTAAAAAAAATTGAGTTAGTGGTGGAAATTTATTAAAGAATGAAAATTTACTTAAAATGTAAGTATATCTCATAATGTTCTTAGTCAATATCATAAATTAATTCCTCTTCTTTATGTAATGTAACTTTAAAAAAATGTTGTCTGTTTACTTTCTTACTAGGAGACTAATGGTCGTTTGTCCCAACACAAGTTTGTGGTTTTCTCATTGTTAACTTTCTCCTGATCATGATTTCTATCCCTCTCCATCAGAACTTGACACTTAGTTTATCATTCTTATCCATGTTTTCTTACATGGAATCCTAGTATGGGTTATCTTGGATGACCCTTATACCTCTCTTTCTTTCTTTTAAAGTGATAGTTTTATTGGCTCTTTTTCCAATGTGGGACTTTCCATTATATTCCCAAGCAAAATTTTAAAAATTGCGAGGACGCAATTTATTGAAGGAGGGGAGAATGTAACACCCCAAGTTTCCTCGGTATGTTTCCTTTCGAATAATGCAATGGCATGCATTGTACACAACTTCGAGATTTTAACACACCATAACCAATCAAACTAGCCGTTATGAATAGTAATACCTACTTTTTGAAATTTTATAAATTCTATCTCTCAAAATGGACTTCATTTTTGGATTTGTAATATCGAAATTAGCCTAGGGTGAAATTTTGGTACTTTTTGGATAACTTTCATATTTTGATGAATAGTGAAAATTACTAAATTTTAATTAAAAACAACTTTTTTAATCAAAATAATTAATAGTGATAAATTATGAATTTGAGTTGTTTTAAAGTATATTTAGAATATATTTTTACCATTTAATATAATTTTGGTCATTGGACATAATTTTACAATTAAACCGAACATAAACAAGTGTCAATCTTTTGATAGTTATTATCTCTTAAAAACACGCTTTTTGTTTTGACAGCGGGAATTAATTTTAAATTAATTTCTGCCACTTCTGTGTTTTGAATTTAGAAAAATGGATTCCATATTTGGAATCAGGATGTTCAAATTGTGTAAATAGGTAACTTTTATTTTTAGACATTTTGAATAATTACTGCGGTAAATATTTTATTTACCATGGTTAAGGGTAAATCCGGTAAATAAGGGTTAAAAAATAATATTATAATAATACTAAATTACCCTAAAACGTGTCTTAACCCTATTGGTTGATACATGGTCGACCATGGGCATCTTTGGGTCTATTTTGGGACCCCATGGATCCAGTTGTAAGTGATAATGACACTTTATTTTAATTAAGTTAAAATAAATACAAAAATGACACAAGCATATATCTTTTAACAAAACAATTGTTACAGAGGGTTATATATGTTGTATTTTAGATTATAAATATTACTTAGAAAGATAAAAAGATTTAATACATAATGATATTTTATTTATAATTTTTAGACATTAAATAATTTAATTTATTTATGAAACAATGATGATGCAGTAATTACTATAATAGTGAAAAATCAAAATAATTGATATTAAAAATACCCAAATAAATATAATATGAAACTTTTAATGAATTAAAATAATTTTATAGGATAATATGATATATTAGTATTGATTTAATTTACTTTGTTCGAATTAATCAATCTGTTATGAGTTTCACAAAAATCAACTATTGAATAGTGTCAAAATTGACATAAAAGAGTTTTTAAAACAAATATTATATTATTAATTGATATTAAATTCATAAATATCTAAGGTTCGTCCAAGAGACTTATATCATGATAGGTGTATCATTAATGGACCACTTTGGGGTCTCTTGTATGTATATGGAAAGTTTATTAACCATATAATATAAAAATACAAAGAGACATTGTAAAAGTGAAACTAATTAACTTAGAGTTAATACTTAAAGATAAGGTTAATATAAGTACCCAAACCTGTCTAAATTCTATTGTTTGAGTTGTTTTCGACCCATCCCCACCTTAACCTTTTAATAGTCAACTTTGGAGCCATTGGAAACCGAATATGAATTTATTATAAACTAATATCTCTAGCTTTTCCAAAGGTGCCCCTCACCCCTCTTATAAAAGGGCACTCCTCCTTCTCATTTCTTCACACCTTAAAAGCCCTTTGGTTCGGCCAAACCCTGCCCAAATACTATCTCAACTTCCCTCACTACAACCTAGAGGCCTTATTTTGATCAGAAAGCCAACCTAAGGAGCCCTTTTGATCAAATCAAAAGGAAGAACCCGAAGAAGAGGTAATGTTTTCACCACCCCTTTTCAAGTTCCTTTATTCTTCCACTTCCTTTTTCTTTGTTATTTCCATTATAAAATAACAACTCCAGTATCATATATATACTGTGATGTTATTATAAATATGGTACAACCATATTCAGTATTCTATCCATCCTTTGAATAACATGTCACCATACGTGCGTACGTACGGCTTACCGTCTCCACGTCGTGGTGTAATTGTTATTCAATATATTATTATTTGGATGGGTATAATAATGATGTGTAACTCATGTAAATAATAAATATAACATGATAATGATTCTGTATATATGATATAAAATCCAATTATATATTATTTTTATATCAAAAGAATGATATTGTCGCTCGTGCGTATGTACGGACTACCGTCTCCACGAACGCGATGAGATTCATTGTCCATCATATCCATTAAATTATAATTATCATTTGATGATTTAAAAATAGTATCTAAGGACTTGATATCATTCTGTATATGAATAATATACATCCCATTAATAACGAATATGGCTCACATAACAAAGAATATAAAGTAAAATGAACCCGTTAACACCCGAAATGACGATAATTCTAAGATATTATTAACAAATCAATGTTAAAAGATCATATATGATATCATATTAAAGTAAATTATTCTTCTATAATTAAATAACAATTATTCCACCATAATACAGGAGGTAAACCTACCATCGACCAAGGAAAAAGTACAAAGTAAGGGATTTTCTTATCTCACTTTCAATTCCGTGAGATTTCCATTTTTCGCCACTAAATTATTGAAAGTGGTGTATTGTGTACTTCCATTTGATATATATTCATGATTCTATTTATATTCATGTTATTCTATAAATAATTTGGTGGTTATTAACTTTTGTCCATACGACTCAGTTGATTAACGTGGTAAGGGGTTTCTTATCTCACTTTTAATTTCGTGAGATTTCCATTGATCACCACATAATTATTGCATGTGGTGTATGTGTACTGCCCATGATTGTATTAATTGTGTAATATACTTTAATTTATTGGTATTTACATCATCATGGTATGATACTTCTTTCATGGGTATATGTTTCGTATGTTACCTAATCGGTAAGGGAATTTGAGATTTCAATTCCCACTCATTTGGATTTACGCATATTTCGTTGATTATATTACTCCATGATTATGTGTGGAATCACTATTCATTTGATTATGTCATAATTTCCACTCCCCTTCCTGTGGATATAAGTTTGATACACATAATCACTAGTTGGTAATTCTCAAGTCATTGATATGAATTTGATAAGAGTAATTTTAACTCATTCACCATTTGTTGAGTTAAACATCCAATTCGTTGGTGTTGTTTTTACAGGAATATGTGTGAATATCCTTTGATTGTTTTACACTGAATATCCAATCATATTTATTGTATTTATATTTGTCACACATAATTATGTCGTTGATTTATCCTTAAACTAAGGATACGGCCTTTATGAGAGATTTCATCTCAATTTACATTCCATTGAGACTTCTTTGTTGATATACACCAAATCACTTTTATGTGGTGTATATAATGTACTTTGACATAGTATATCATGAATCCCTTTATTCTCATGATATTACAAAGTTTTGATTACCTCAATTATTTGTATTCAAGTGTCTCTTTTGGTTAGAATCTCTAACTAAAATACCATTTTTAAATGTTTTAAAGACTTATTCTTCTAAATCTTGCTCATTAATGTCCATGTTTTAAAAATGGTTTTAAGGATTTATTTATATGGACATTAAAGTTTTAGAAATTAAAACTCCTTTTAAAAAGTTTCAAAGTGGTATGGGACACTTTGATTCAAAAATCTACTTTTAAATGGCTTCTTGACAAATAGTGTGACTTTTAAATGTTTTCAAGAAAAGGGGGATAATTCTCTCAAATAGTTTTGATGATTATTTTCATTTATGTCAACATCATTCATTATTCTTGATTGAGGTTAATGTGATACAATACAATCTTCCATATTGTATCGAATGAGTCATGTTTGACTGTGGATGCGCTGTTTTTATACCATTCATGGTTTGTGGTAAAAGTATTGACATTTCGTATGCTAGTTTTAATACGAATGTTTATGTTATTTTTAAACATGTTCATATGAGGAATGCATTGGACTTAATAAGTGACGGGTGGAGCCCGCTATAGCTCCTCGATGCATCGGTAGGTCTCATGAGACAAACTAGTGTCTTGGCACAAGGCCTTGACAAAATCTTATTTGTAGTCTTGGCACGAGGCCTTGGCTATGTGTTTATGATAGTCTGGCATTATGCATTCCAACATTATGAAAGTGGATATTGATATTGCATGTGATCATTCGACTAGTAGAATATCCATGTGAGTAAGTAAATGGAATTATTTCATTTTACCTTTGCCATTTTATGCTGAAGTTCAAGTTTAAACGGCTTTTGTTTTAGTTATAAATTGCCTTAAGTGTTTATGCTTATTTATGAAAGCTTCTGCTATAATGTTATCTTTACTGAGCATCTGAGCTCACCCCTTTCAATGTTTTATTTTTCCCAGGATTATGAAGAAGTAATTTATGAATGACCTGCAAGGATAGTATGAGTGGATATGAAGACAAGATGTTTTTTTATGATGTAATGTAAAAATTTATGGATGTATCTAGTTATTCCAAGGCTACTAAACTAATCGGTCTTTCGAGACTTGATCTTTCTCGTGATCATGCCAATGTTACATAATAATGCACCGACTCTAGGTAACTAGGGTCGGGGCGTTACATTTATGCCCAATGTGAGGATTATAGAATTATAAAATGGTTAGTTGGGAGATTATTTTGTCATATTTTGGTTGATCTAACGGAATTGAGAGGTATGATGAAGTGTAGTGGGTGAGTGCCCTTTTATAGTTGAAAAGTGGCATTTTTAAAAATTCCAAAAGGTAAACACGATTGGAAGGTCTCCCTTACATAATGTAAAATGAAAAATTTAAAAGAATATGAAAGAGGTTATATGGTAAAAATATTGCCATAAAATGGTATTTGTAAAATATTATAGTTCATTTCCCCCATTAATATTAATGTTTAACCAATATGAAAGCTCATTTTCATTATAATCTCTACAATTAATTTTAGTTGATTTCAATAATAATTTTGGTCAAAAACTATGTTTTCAAAGTTATAAATTTTATATTATGAATATTAAAAAATGGAATCCATTTTATCTAACTTATAATCACAAAATTTTCAAAAAAATTTAAAATTAATCCTATAGATTGGAAGAAACAAGAATTTTTTTAACTAAATTTGTTCAAATGTTGGAAATATTTGTATATCCAAATTAAATATAAATTTATTTCCCAATAAAATATATTAGAATAATTGATGTAAAATTGATCTAATGAAATTTCAAAACAAATTAAATATATATTTTAAATATATAAATTGTTAAAAAAGTAAATTATCAATTAAATATAAATTTCACTATTCATAAAAATGAAACATCTTATATTAATACCAAAAATAACTCTAAGATAATATTGAAATTAATATTTAAATAATATATTAATTTCTCTATAAAAAATTATATATGTGTCAAAAATTAATTTTAAATAATTCCTTGCATTAAAAGGAAATGAAACTACCTTTTAAAAAAATACCACTTTTTATGCTTAAAATTTTATTTGTTCTGATTTTATGCCAGTAAAACATATTGGAAGAATTGAAAAAAAAATATTAAATATATAAAAAATAAATTTCATTATGATAATGAAATAATATTAATTAATTTAATATATTTTGATAAAATTTAATTGGGGGCATAAAATAATTGTATTATAAAAACATTACCTTTATATTAGTTTTCAAAATCATTTTTAATTACTTAGTCACTAAATAATTATATAAATATATTTAAAAAATCCAAATTTATTTAATCTTATTCCTTAACTCTATTCCAATAGGTGGTTGGTAATTATAATATTAATAATAATTTAATAAGATTATTTGAATAAATTTTTAAAACGCATTCTTGAGTGTAACCAAAGCCATCAAAAAAGTTTATTGTCACGGGTAATTTCAGCTAACTCAATATTACATGCACTACAAGAAATAGAATATATTGAATTTATTTAATGTATTAAATATATTTTAAATACTAATGATGTTATGTCCCATTGTACTCTTAGTGTTTAATGTCCTACACGCTATCGAATACAATGTTATTACTTTATAATTTCAAGGTGTTACAACCTCACCACCTTAATTAAATTGAATCCTCAAAATTTAAAATTTTTCTAAAAAATATTTGGTTTGATATTTAAAAAAATCATTTGATTAAATCCACATATTATAGAAGTGGAAAATAAAATATTAACTTAATAATAGAGAAGTAAAGTGAAAAATTCATTTGAAATAATCACATAACTAGTGGTCTAGATATGAGAACATAGTTGGGGATGAAATCATGAAAATAGAAGAGAAAACTAATAATCATGTTCGCATGGAGAGTGATAGAGAAAGTGGATTATTAGAAAGTGGGTGACATAGAGAAGCTAAAAACCATAGGGCCATCGACCACCGAGGTTTAAAGAAGGTTATTGATATAGGATTACATTTTTTTGTTTCAAGACCCATTTTCCTAGAGTTGAGGAAAAATTAAACTCTCTTTAAATACAATGAAATATACATACTTGAAAATATTATAATTATTAAAAACAACATATCTTTTTGTCGTTCATTGAACTACTTCTACTTTATATATCATCAAAAGATGCATCATATGTTGAATAAATATATCAATATCTAAAACCATGTACAAAGATCAACTTAAACCATTTCATAAATGGTCAACCATTCAAAAATTATAATATATAAAAAAATAGAATCATTTCAAGGGTATTTAGCAGTATCCAGCTAAATTTATCCATATCAATCATCTCTTTATCAAAACATCATTACCTCAACATTATGAACATAATAATTCTTATTTTTCAATTTAACATGTTTTTACAAAAATGTATAACTTGATACTCAATAAATTTTTATAGTATTATTCAACATATATAATAATCCATATTATGAAAAAGTATTACAATACAATCTTTACATATTTAATAATTCATATGATTAGAACATAATCTATAAAAAAACATTTACATCATATTTATTAAATAAAAATATTTAATTACATTAATCATTCCACTTCTATTGTGTCAATAACATATTATTGAGCATGATCCCTTATCTTCTTTCATGTTATATTCCCTTGACACTTGGAGAATTATTTTTCATAATTACATGTATCATTGTTCTTAAAGCACTGAAAATTAAAACTTTATTCCCATCCTATGCAATCACAATCTTGTCAGCCTTCACCTCCACACCTATAGATTATTACCAGTCCTTTTATTAATTTACATGGATAATTATTTATATGATTCTCACATGTTGTAAGATCATACATTTCTTTCATCATTTAATTAGTTATTTTATCTTTGGTCCTATTCTTTTCTTTCTTCACTTTGAAGACATAATACTTCAAGAATACATTCTCTCCCTTGTTAGAACATATAACTATTTCATCGTATGATTGAAAAATTTAAGGATCCATTTCACTATAGATATTTGGCTTAAGCCCATCCAAGAATTTCTCAACATTTAAATTCATGTTGCATATGAATTTTGTTTCATACCTTTCTAGCCTTGTAATTGTACCTTAAAACTCTGCAAAACATTCATCCACCTTTACATCAATCTATGTAACTTCTTATTTATCTATATTTTTTTCCTGTGAGGGAAATATTTATTGAATAACGTATCGTTAAAATGTTTCCATTACATGAGTTCTATTACCTCTTTTTACTTGGTCTTCTAGATCAATGACCACCATTGATCAATATAACCATTGAGACAATACACTACAAGTGTAACATTTTATTTTCACTACATCATAATTTTTTATATATATTCTCTAATTACTTAATCCATTGATCAAAATCCATAAGATTTGTAGTTGTAATAAATTATTGGGGGATTTGAAATGGACCAGACCCTCATGATGCATCCCTTTGCCAAATTCTCAGATCCTAAGGGGTCGCTCCTGGTTTGGTGTGACCGATCGACGCAAACGATCGGCGCGAACGATCCACGCGACTGATCTGTGGGACTGATCGGCATAACCGATCTGCACAACCGATCGATATAAGCGATCAGCACAACTGATTGGCGCGATCGATCGGTGTGACTGATCAGTGGGACCGATCGGCGTGACCAACCGATCAGTGTTATCCAACCTTGACGGTTTATCCTTCTACAGTTTTTCCCCCAATGCCTATTTTTGGTTTTTCCAACCTTTTAAGGCGTTTCAAGGCCATTTGTATCCCATAATTAATATCTAAAAATCTCAAGAGACCTACCTATTAAATAACAATTAATTCAGTCATGTGTAAGCACCCAACCGCGTGGGAAACCACGATCTGACTTTCCCGGCATTCAAAATCCCCATATCCCGTAACAACAGGATCTTATCTTTATATCACATGGGAATTTATTCTTCCTTCTTCATTATTTTTTCCGACTTCTCTCTTCTCCCTAGTGCACTTGAAGCCCCTCTTTTCCGAGACTTGTGGAGGAAGTTGTCTATTTGTCCTTGGAGTTCCCGACGCCCCTCCCCTGCAAGTCGTGCATCCCCTGTTCCTGGCACGTGGAGAAAAACTTTGATCGTTGATCAATCTAGTAGGAATTTCTCCTTTGTCTCTCCTTTATGTGTATCATGCTGGGTGGGAATGTTTTTACCTTTGTGGAAATTGATGAAACTGGACTTAATGAAGATAATGAACGGACCTTTAAAGATTGAAAGGGGGTGCGATCGATGTTCTGTTGTACTACTTATATTGTTATGTTTTTTGAATTGTAGGGCCTATGTTCACTGAAAATCATGGTCGTTTGTGGTCTTTCTCTATGCACTAATGAACCTAGATTCTCTTAGATGTTTAAACAACCATAACAATGAATTGGATAATTACGTATACTCGGTTAAATTAATTGAAAGTGACGGGATCAACCCTTTTATGTGATAACCCCAGTTAAAGAACAGTGGAATTGAAACCATGGAGTGTGTTAAATCTTTTAAATCTAAAAATACCTGCATGGGTCTTCCTCGTGTTGGTGGTGGCGGTTTGGTTGTTTCTTTCATGGGACAATTTCTAGGGTGATATGGTTGGGGATGGGATCCCCTATTGTTATGCTTTCGCTGGTTGAGAATTTGAGGTTGTGGTTACCCTACTTATATCATGAATTGGGGTGGAATCCTCAGTTGTTGAGAAATTGTTGGCTCCTAGATTTTGGGGATATGGGTTTGTATCTCGGGGTTTTCTTTGGTTCCAGTACTTTGAGGGATCTCACTTATCCCTTTGTTTTTGTGACTTTTCAAGAGAACCGGTTGTGAATGCTTAAATTGTTGTTTGGCTGTTTCTTTCCTTTTGGCTTCTGGTTATGAATGTTAGTTTCCTGGTAGTGAAGAATTCACCCTAATGGGATCACTTGAACATGAAAACAAGAATGGTTAAGTGGAGAATTAGTTTGGGAATGGGCTGTGACATGGCCGCGAGTGCCGCGACTTCTTTTGTGAATGAATAGTAACAAGGGTGTTTGTGCTTAGGTTTTTGGAACCCCTAGGTTGGGATGAGTGTTTGTTAACTATACATATATATATGTAGCTTTTATGTTTCTTATTTGTTCCCCACCCAAGTTGAGAACTTAATGTCGAACACCCCATTTCATGGGGAGGGTGTTTTTCCCAACACTCTTATGAGTGGCTGGTTATTAGCTCCTTTTCTGCTCCCTTTCCTGAATATCCCAAGACTCTTTGGGTAGTCTATGATGGCCTGAGATCCATTATTATCCCAAGAATCATTGGGCGGGGTAGTTGTGGTGGTTGGCCAAGGTGTCTGCGGGCAGGTTGTTTCCCAAGTGTCTTCGGGATGAGGCCCAGGTGTTTTCGGGCATGGCAGTAGTTGTTCTGGCCTAGGTGTGTGTGGGCAGGGTTTGGTAGTGGGACTGCGGTGAGGTTCTGGACCAGGTGTGTGTGGGCGGAGTTTTGTAGTGGGACTGTGGTGAGGTTATGGCCTAGGTTTGTGCGGGTGGTGTATGGCAGTGGTACTACAGTGAGAATGGTGGGATTGGTTTGATGCATAGGATGTCTTTAATAACCAGTGGGAATGTGGCGTAGGGTACCCAAATATCAATATGCTATTACTATACTTTACTTGCCTTGCGTTATTTGGGGAGTGTTCCTTGGTGAGACTTGGGTGGATAGTTTTTCCTTGCTAGGTGCTTTGGTTTTCTTTTCTCACAGGGCATTAGGATGCCTCTCCACTTGTGCTTGAGATTCTTTGGTTTTCCCTACTGAGTGTACTTGTTTGCTCACAGTACGTATATAAAACTATTTTCAGGTTTCTAGGAGGACATCATAGATCGTGCGGGACCATACTAGCTTGGACCTCGGGGCAATTTTTATTGTCGTTTTCCTTTTCTTGGTACTTTACCTTTGGAGTTTTTGTGCATTGTATTCCTTACATTGGAACATGCATATGAGAATGGTTTACTTTTGGATTTACCTTTACTTTCATCTTGGGTGCTTTTGGGGTTGCTATCTTATCTCTCGATTCTTTAAAAAAAAGGGTAATGCCTTCCGTATTGTGTGTGATTCTATACCCTTAGTGTTGGTCGCAACTCTGGGGCCTATTTAAGGCGGGTCTTTGGGATCATTATCTCTTCTTCAACATAAAGAAGGAAGGGTCTGGCAATATGCTATCCCTGCCCTCCTTTTAGTGATGGCAGGTCATTACAGAATGGTATCAGAGGAGTAGGTTTAGAGATAGGATGGAGTCTGGAGTTAGGCACAGTGAGGATTGCATGGGATGGTAGGGCAACAGTGTTGGGTGACCTTGGTACATGAATTAGTCCAGGGAAGACTGTCTAGGACATGGGATTTTAGGGGGCCCCGTGATCTGATGCAAGGACTCTGGACTTACCGAATGACCATGTGAGGATACACTAATTGTGGGGTAGAGACCCTAGTAAAGGTATACGCATCATAATGACTTGTGTTCTCGTGTTTTTGGGTTGTTTTTGGTAATTAAAATGAATAAGAAGTTTAAGGAAAATTTAAGAACAATATTCTGCACTACTTAGGCTTAGGAAATCTTTGTTTACTATGCAGCTATGGCACTTGGGAGATGACCACGAGTTGTGCAAGCTATCGAGGCCCTAGAGGTTGACTCGGCTGACCGACGGAGGGCTGAACGAGAGGAGGAGGATGATCAGTGGAAGAAGACGCTTCGTGCTTTCCAGCGACAGACCCTCAAGAAGAATGAGGGCAGCACCTTGGATATGGAGACAGAGAGCTGGCTCGAGGATCTAGTGATAGACTTCGGCTTGATTCAAGCTCCAAAATAGTACTAGGTTCCTCTGGTCATCAGCCAGATATGGGGAGCAGTGCGTCAATATTGGATGCTTTATCTCGGGGAAAGGAAGGAGGCTGATATTGCGTGGGATGACTTCGAGAAGGAGTTCTGGGTGGAATTCCTCTCTTCCATGATGAAGGCCGAGAAGAGGCAAGAGATAATCTCCCTCCAGTAGGGGAATATCTCAGTAATAGAATTGGAAATCAAGTTCAAGGATCTCCTTCACTTTGATCTGGACCTCTTTCCGGATGAGGAGTCTCAGGTGAGACGTTTAGAGAAGGCACTCTGACCTTCTCTTCAGTACGTTGTTACCCCCTTAACACTACCAACATACTTGGAGGTGTAGAAGAAGGATGCAGTGGTGGAGAGGATGTACATGCTGGGAGGTGTGTCACGTGAGGGAATCCAGTTGGGCTCATCAAAGGGAAAGGCCATTAGCAGCAGGCCTCTAGCATCAGGGCCCTCTAGATTTCGACCATCAGGGAGTAGGCCACAATAGTTCCAGTTCTAGTCTCTTGGTCCTCACCCTTTCCCTTCGGGCCTAGGAATGAGGTGCTTCATCTGTGGCATCCATGAGAAACTTCAAAACCAGTGCCCGGATAGGGTGCAGTACGGTGATAGTGGGAAGGCCCAGCACCCACCTCAGCAGTAGCTTCCAACTAGGCCCTTTCAGTAGCAGTAGTAGGGGCAGTGAGCTCCCTCTCCTCCGAGAGAAGACATTGTGGGAGGAGGCCACCCCCAGGGTGGTACTCAGGGACCTTGACCATGGTGTGGTCGGGGAGGCGGCCGATAGCCGAGGCGCAGAGGAGCTAGGCGTGGGTAGTTGCATGCCGCGGAGGTAGCAGTTCCAGTAGGGCCAGGGGCCGTTCGAGGTACGATCAACTTGTTTAGTACCCTTGTGTATGCCTTGTTCGATACAGAAGCTTTGCACTCCTTTGTTACACCCAGTCTGGCCCATGCTCTGGGTTTAGACACTGAGAGACTTCCATTTCCCCCGGTGCTGAGCACACCAGTCGGAGGTCTGACCAACTTATCGTATGTTTTTCAAGGATGAAGAGTGATGATAGGGTCACATCAGTCGGTTAGGGATCTTTTTCTGTTATAGATACAACCATACGATGTCATCCTAGGCATTGACTGGCTGTTCTCTGTTTGTGTCATCATTGACTGTTTCCAAGGAAGTGTTATGTTTTCAGACATGGGCAGCCGACGGGTGACCTACACCAGCGAACGGGGTTGCCTGAAAAGCAGCAGGTGGGAGGAATCCTTCTTCTCCTTATTAGATGAGCAATTAGAGGAATCGGTGGATGTAGAGATGGTGTAAGTTCCAGGTATTGTTAGTGAGATTATGGATGTCTTCCCTGAGGAGGTTACGACTCTACCCCCCCCCCCCCCCGACATGATATTGAGTTTGGGATAGACTTGCAGCCTGGTGCTCGTCTGATTTTGATGGATCCCTACCGGATGGCACCTTTGGAGCTACGGGAGTTGCGGATTCAGATTGATGATCTGATGAAGAGGGGTTATGTACGACCAAGTGTGTCACCGTGGGGTGCTCTAGTCTTGTTCGTGAAGAAGGCAGACGGTGGTCTCAGGTTGTGCATAGACTACAGAAGGATGAATCAGGTGACAATCAACAATCTCTACCCTCTTCCAAGGATAGAAGATCTCTTTGACCATCTCAAGGGAGCAGGATGGTTCTCAAAGATCAACCTATAGTCTAGATACCACCAGTTGAGGGTAAAGGAGAGAGACATCTTGAAGATGGCCTTCATATGCAGATATGGGAACTTCGGGTTTGTGTTCATGTCGTTTGGTGTTACGAACGCTCTAGACATGTTCATGGGACTCATGAACTCCGTTTTCTGGGAATACCTAGATCGGTTTGTGGTCGTGTTCATTGACAACATCCTGATCTACTCAAGATCAGAGGAGGGCCAGGCTGAGCACCTCAGGATGGTTTTGGAGGTCCTCCGACAACACCAACTCTATGGGAAGTTGTCGAAGTGCAGGTTCTGGATGTGAGAAGTGCACTTCCATGGGCACGTGGTGTCCGAGCAGGGAGTAGCGGTAGACCCATCGAAGGTCGAGGTGGTTGTTTCTTGGGCCACATCCAAGAACGTGGCAGAGGTTTGTAGTTTCCTCAGGCTGGCAGGTTACTATCGGAGGTTCGTACCCAAATTCTCTCGAATTGTGGCACCTTTGACGGCCTTGACCAAGAAGAACCAGGCTTTCATATAGAGTGAACAGTGCGAGGCAGCCTTCAGCTACCTGAAGGAGAAGTTGGTTAGTTCCCCAGTGATGAGATTTCTAGAAGAAGAGATGGTGTATGAGGTGTACTTTGATGCTTCAGGACAAGGCCTCGGGTGTGTGCTGATGCAACGACAAGGAGTTATCTTTTATGGGTCGAGATAGCTACGCTCTCATGAGCGTAATTATGCCACCCATGATATGGAGCTTGTGAAGGTTGTTTTCACACTAATTTTGTGCTGGCATTATCTCATTCGAGAACTCTTTGTTGTCTTCAAGGATCGCAAAAGCTTGGGGTATATCTTCTCCCAGTGGGACATAAACTTATAGTAATGAAGGTGGATGGAGTTCCTCTAGGATTAAGACTTCGAGATTTTCTAAACATCAAGAAAAGTGAATGTAGTGGTCTATTATTTGATCAGGAGTTCGCAGAAGGATGTGGTCCGAGAGTTGGCAGATGCTTAGAAGGCAACGGAGGAATTGGCTGCCTCGAACCTGGATGCGGTGATGGATAGTGGTGGAGGTTGCCTGTATCAGATGACAGTGCAATCTTCTCTATTTCATAAAGTGGAAGAGTCTCAATGGGGAGACTCAGAGTGCGAAGTGATTCATGATCGAGTTGACCAAGGCAATGCTCCGGTAGGGTGGACGGAGGATGGTCAGAATCAGATTCTCTTCCGGGGGAAGATGTTTGTTCCAGAGGCGATGTGTGGAAAGGTTCTTAGTGAGTTCCACAACTCACCCCTAAAAGTACACCCAAGAGTTTTCAAGATGTACCAGGGTCTTAGGAGACAGTTTTGGTGGCCTGTAGTAAAGCGAGCAGTGGTAGAGTTTGTGGCCAAGTGCCTAGTGTGTCCACAGGAGAAGGCTGAACACCGTGTTCTAGGTGGTTTGTTGCAACCTTTAAGTGTCCCCGAGTGGAAGTGGGATGAAATCTCGATGGATTTCGTCACGGGGCTACCCTAGGTGCAAGGGGATGCGACACCATCTGGGTAGTAGTGGACCGGTTGATGAAATCGACTCACTTTCTGGCAATCAAGGAGTCGAGTACAGTGGATGCTCTTGCATGGAGGTATGTGGACGAGGTGGTGCGGTCGCATGGGGTTCCAAGTACCATAATCTCGGATAGGGATGCACGATTTACCTCATGAGTATAGAGGGGTTTGCATCATACTTTTGGCACCCATCTGCACCTTATCACTGCCTTCCACCCCCAGACAGATGGTCAGATAGAGCACGCCATCCAGACCTTAGAAGATATGCTCCAAGCATGTGTTTTGGACTTCAGGGGATCATGGGTATGACACTTGCCTCCAGTAGAGTTTCCTACAATAATAGCCATCACTCTACCATTGGCATGGCTCCATTAGAAGCCCTATATGGAAGGTTGTGTCGCTCACCCCTGTGCTGGACTGAGGTTGGGGAAGCAGGTGTTCTTAGCCCGAAGGTGGTGCAGAGCACAACAGAGAAGGTTCAGCTTATATGAGAAAGGACGAAGGCGGATCAGGACCAGCATAAGACATATGTCGAAGACAGGAGGAGACCCTTGGAATTTGAGGTCGGGGACCACGTGTTCGTGAAGGTCTCCCCTCGGCGTGGATAGTGGAGGTTCGGCAGGGGAAGTAAGCTTTCTTCCAGGTTCATCGGACCCTTTGAAGTGTTTCAGTAGGTCGGTGGAGTGTCTTATCAGCTAGCACTACCACCGCAGCTACTGAGGATACACGATGTATTCCATGTGTCCCAGCTCCGATGATATCTACATGACATTTTACACTTCCTCGACTGGGGAGATCTAGATATCAAAGATGATGCAACCTTCCTGGAGAGACTAGTGATGTTCGAGGGTCTTGAGGAGAAGGTGCTTCATGAGTGAACTATTCCATTGGTTCGTGTGTTGGGGAGACATGGTGGGCTTGAGGAGAGCACATGGGAGAGGGAAGCGTAGATGCGTTCCCAGTGCCCACAGTTTTTTTGAGTTTTATCTTGTTTTTTCAGTACTTTTTTGATATTTAATGCTTTACCTTATTGATTATGGTATGAATGTGTGTGAGGTATCTTAAAGGATGGGGAGGGGAGGACCTGATTCCTAGTAAGGATGAATTAAAGTGGATTCACCCGATCCCGTGTAGGCAAGTCAGTGCTGCCCAAAGCGGATAGTATCTTAACATGGAGGAAGAGAAACCCCTCTCCCACTTGGTTGAATGATTTGGTATTTTGTTTTGCGTGGTTTCACGGGAGGAAAAGTAGTAGGACCTCCATTATTATTCTAGAGATATGGTGTTCCTGTGTCAGAGAGGTTCACTTCTGAGAGGTATCTTCCGGGGTGGTTGTTTGGACCCCCCCCCCCCCTCTTTCCTTCAGGGCTTGTTCTGGATTCTCGAGGGAGATAATAGTTTGAGAGGTATCTGATTTAATGGCCCAAACCCTCATGATCCCTCCCTTTACCAAATTATAGTATCCTAAGGGGTTGCACCTCGTTCGGTGTGACCGATCAGCGCGACCGATCGGTGCGACTGCTCGGTGGGACTAATCGGCGTGACCGACTGATCGGTGCGACTGATCGGTGCTGTCTAGCCTTGACGGGTTTTCCGTCTATAGTTTTTCCTGAAATGCCTCTTTTAGGCCTTTTTGAAATTTTTTGAGGTGTTTCAAGGCCGTTTTTAACCCATAATTAATATCTAAAATTCCCGAGAAACCTCCCTATTAAATAACAATTAATTTAGTCGTGTGTAACCACCCAACCGTGTGGGAAACCACGATCCGACTTTCCAGGCATTCAAAATTCCCATATCCCGTAACAACGGGATCTTATCTATATATCACACGAGAATTTCTTCTTCCTTCATCTTCCTTTTGGCCAAATTCTCTCTTATACCTGGAGTTCTTGAATCCCCTCTTTTCCGAGACTTGTGGTGCACCTAGGTTGAAGTTTTCTATTCGTCCTTGGAGTTCCCGATGCCCCTCCCCTGCAAGTCGCGCATCCCCTGTTCTTGGAATGTGGAGAAAAACTTTGGACATTGATCAATAAAGTTGGGATTTATCCTTCGTATCACTTTTATGTGTATCATGCGGGGTGGGAATGTTTTTCACTCTATGGAAATTGATGAAACTTATCTTAATGAAGATAATGAAAGAACCTTTAAAGACTGAAAGGGGGTGTGATCGATGTTCTGTTGTACTCTTTATGTTGTTAAGTGTTGTGAATTTTAGGTTCTATGCTCATTGAAAATTAGGGTTGTTGGTGGTCTTTCTCTGTGCAATAGTGAACCTTGGTGCTCTTAGATGTTTAAATAACCGTAACATGGAATTCGATAATTATGTATACTTGGTTAAATAAATTGAAACCACTAGGATCAACCCATTTCTGTGATAACCCCGGTTAAAGCACAGTGGAAGTGAAACCATGGAGTGTGTTAAATCTTTTAAATCTGAAAATACCTGCATGGGCCTGCCTCTTGTTGGTGGTGGCAGTTTGGTTGTTTCTTTCGCGGGCCAATTGATGGAGTGATATGGGTGGGGATGGGATCCCCTTTTGTTATGCTTCCACTGGTTGAGAATTTGAGGTTGTGGTTACCCTGCTTATATCACGAATTGGGGTAGAATCCTTTGTTTCTAAGAAACTGTTGGCTCCTAGATTTTGAGGACATGGGCTATATCTCGGGGTTTTCTTTGGTTCCAGTACTTTGATAGATCTAACTTATCCCTTTGTTATTTTGACTTTTCAAGAGAACCGGGTGTGAATGATTAAATTGTTCTTTGGTTGTTTCTTTTCTTTTGGCTTGTGGTTATGCATGTTATTTGCCTGTTAGTGAAGAATTCACCCTAATGGGATCACTTGAACGTGAAAACAAGAATGGTTGAGTGGAGAATTAGTTTGGGAATGAGCTGGGACTTGGTCGTGAGTGTCGTGACTTATTTTGTGAATGAATAGTAACAAGGGTGTTTTTGCATAGGTTTTGGAAACCCTTGGTTGGGATGAGTGTTTGTTACCCATACATATATCAGTAGCTTTTATGGTTCTTATTCACACCTCACAAAGTTGAGCACTTAGTGTTGAACACCCCATTTCATGGAGAGGGTGTTTTTCTCAACACTCCTATGAGTGTCTGGTTATTAGCTCCTTTTCTGCTACCTTTCCCGAATAGCCCATGACTCTTTGAGAAGACTGTGATGGCCTGAGATCCATTATTAGCCCAAGAATCTTTGGGTGGGGTAGTTGTGGTGGTTGGCCCATGTGTCTGTGGGAAGGTTGTTTCCCAAGTGTCTTCTGGATGAGGCCAAGGTGTTTTCGGGTGTGACAGTAGTTGTTCTGGCCCCAGTGTGTGTGGGCTGGGTTTGGTAGTGGGACTACAGTGAGGTTCTGGCCCAGGTGTGTGCAGGTGGGGTTTGGCAGTGGGACTGTGGTGAGGTTATGGCCCAGGTGTGTACAGGCGGGGTATGGTAGTGAGATTGTAGTGAGAATGGTGGGATTGGTTCGATGCGTAGGATGTCTTCAATAACCCGTGGGAAAGTGGCGTTGGGTACCCAAATATCGATGTTATATTACTATACTTTACTTGCCTTGCGTAATTTTGGGAGTGTACCTTGGTGAGACTTGGGTGGATAGTTTTTCCTTGCTCGGTGCTTTGGTTTTCTTTTCTCACTGGGCATTAGGATGCCTCTCCACTTGTGCATGAGAGTCTTTGGTTTTTCCTTCTGAGTGTACTATTATGCTAACCCTACGTATATAAAATTGTTTTCATGTTTCTAGGAGGACATCAGGGATCGTACGGGACCGTACTATCTTGGACCTTGGGGAAGTTTCTGTTGACATTTTCCTTTTCTTGGTACTTTACCTTTGGAGTTCTTGTGGCTTGTATTCCTTACTTTTAAACATGCATATGGGAATGGTTTACTTTTGGCTTTACCTTTACTTTCATCTTGGGTTTTGTTGGGGTTTCTATCTTATATTTCGATTCTTTAAAAAAAAGGTAATGCCTTCCGTCTTGTGTGTGATTCTATACCATTGGTTCTATTCTTCATTTCGGTACCTATTGAAGGTGGGTCACAGTTATCTCTCCTTTAACTTAAAGAAGGAAGGGTCTGGCAATCTGTTTTCCCTTCCCTCATTTTGGTGAAGGCAGGTCGTGATAGGCTCTATCACATAAAGTAACCCAACATAGTAGAATATCGTTGTGGAATAGTCTACTCCATCAAGATAAGTTATTGTTTATCACATGATTTAGATTCCATAATATATCCATAAAGTACATAGTTCAAATAAATGATATATAAGATTTATCAGTAAGGAAACCTATAAATTATCTGTAACACCCCAAGCTTCCACGGTACGCTTCTCCTTGAATAATATAGTAGTGTGTGTTGTACGCAAATTCGAGTTCTAACACACACCACAACCAATCAAACTAGCCGTTATTAATAGTAATACCCACTTTTTAAAATTTTATAAATTTTATCATTCATAATGGACTTCATTTTTGTATTTGGAATATCAAAATTAAATTTGGGTGAATTTTTGGTATTTTTCTGAAAACATTCAAATTTTGGTGAATAGTGAAACAAACACTGAGTTATAGTTTAAAACTGAATTTTTATTTAAATAATTATTTATTTTATTTAAATTTAATTAAGTTCAAAATAGATACATAATAACTATATAAGTTCAATTTAATTCATTGTACTTAGTTTAGAATAATTTTAGATATGTAAAAATTTTATTTAACTTTTCACCGTCTTTTACCCACCTCCTATGAGAATTTGGAAATTCACATAAAACTTAATTTTACTACTTCTGTGAGTGAAATTTTGAAAATCAGAGAGACACGGTTAATATCAAGGAATAAAATGTGGTTCAATAAGATTAAAATGATTTTTGGTGAATTGTAACTTTTTAATTTTACTTACCACAGTAAAAAGTAAATAGGGTAATTAAGGGTAAAAAAGATATTAATATTAAACTAAAACATGTCCTAATTCTACTTTACAAGTGTATCTCGACCATAAACAACCATAGGAATAAAATATTATCATTTATCTCCACTTTTATTAGATTAGAAAATTTATTATTATTTAATTCAAAGAAGACTTAAAAGAGTTAAAATCAAGGTCTAATTACTAAAACATTTTTAAAATAGGATTATACATAAGATAAATTTGATTTTAAATATTCATTAGAAATATAAAAAAGTTTCTTATACAATTTTATTTTATTTATAATTTTTAGACATTAAATTATTTAACTTATTTATGAAACAATGGTGATGTTGTAATTACCTAATTAATGAAATATTAAAATAATTGATATTATAATATCCAAATAAATGTAATTTGAGACTTTTTATGAATTCCACTAATTTTATAGGTTAATATGACATGTTAGTATTCATTTAATTATGTTTTTTTAAGTAATCATTATGGTATGATTTTCACAAAAAATCAAATACCAAATAGTCTCAAAATTGATATAAAAGAGTTTTTAAAAAAAATTATATTATTAATTGATATTGAATTCCTAATAATCTAAGGTTCGGCCAAGAGACTTATATAATGATAGTTGTATCATTAATGGACCACTTTGGGGGTCTCTTGGATGTAAATGGTAAGTTTATTATCTATATAATATAAAAATACAAAGTGACATGGTAAATGTAAATCTAATTAACTAAGAGTTAAAACTAATAGATAAGGTTAATATAATAACCCAAACATGTCTAAAATCTATTGTTTGAAAGGATTTAGACCCATCCCCACCTTATACTTTTAATAATCAACTTTTTAGCTATTAGAAACAAAATATGAATTTATTATAAAATAATACTTTAAGTTTTCCTAAAGAGCCCCTCCTCCCCTTATAAAAGGACACCACTTCTAAAAAATTATTCACACCTTCAAAGCCTTTTGGCTCAGCCAAACCCCGACCAAATATTCTCTCAAATTCCATCACTTCAACCTAGAGGCATTATTTTGATTATAAAGACAACCTAAAGAGCCCTTTTGATCAAATCAAAAGGAAGAACCTGAAGAAGAGGTAATGTTTTCACCATACCCTTTCAAGTTCCTTTCTTCTTCAAATTATTCTTTCTTTGTTATTCCAATTCTAAAATTATAACTCCAGTATATTCTATATACTGTGATATTATTATAAACATGGTACAACCATATTCAGTATTCTATCCATACTTTGAATGACATGTCATCATACGTGCGTACGTACATCCTACCGTCTCCACGTCGTGGTGTAATTGTTATTCAATACATTATTATTTGGATGGGTATAATAATGATGTGTAATTCATATAAATAATAAATATAACTTGATAATGATTATTTATATATGATATACCATCCAATTATATATTATTTTAATATCAAAACAATGATATTGTCGCTCGTGCGTACATACGGACTACAGTCTTCTCGAACGCGATGAGATTCATTCCCCATCGTATCCATTCAAGTATAATTCTCATTTGATTATTAAAAATAATGTTTAAGGACTTGATATCATTCTGGATATGAATAAGATATAATCTATCCATAACAAACATGACATATGTAATAGAACATATAAAAGAAAACGAGTTAGTGAACACCCAAAACAATGATAATACTAAGATATTATGAACGAAGAAATATTAAAAGATCATATATGATATCATATTTATGTATATGATTATCTTATAATTTAATAACAATGTTTTAACTATTTTATAGGAAGTTAACCTACCCTCAACCAAGGAAAAGTTTGAGTTAAGGGTTTATTTTACAATCTCTTCATTATCTGAGGTTGTTTATACATAATTATCTACTGGAAGCTCTTTATCATCCACATCCATGTTTCTTAAAAATGTATTTCAAAACATTCTTACTATTTTACATAATATGGGTTAAAGTAATTTATACCTTTTTTTGACTTTTTATAAGATGTTTATAAAGGAATCTTTTTGTCGTTTTCCAAACAAGGTCCTTTTTAACCATTTCAACAAAATTAAGGTAAGAATGTCTCTTTTTAACTTATACGGCGGGTGTGGCTATTTTCTACCATTATAAACTAGTCAAAGCATTACTTACAAGCATATAAGAATATTTTCAATGTAAATGTTTTATTTCATAATTATGTGCCTATTAAATGATTTCAAAGTAGATAGAGATATTTCTCTAAAAAGAGTTTTGATTTCATCTATGTCAACATCCTTTGATGGATTTTATGTTTATTTGTAGTAGATTTATTATGATAAAAAACTTTCATATTGTATTGATGGTTTTGTGATATATTTGATTGTGGATGTGCTATTTTTATACCATTCATGATTTATGGTTAAAGTATTTATATTTCGTATGCTATTTTTAATACGAATTTTTATGATATGTTTAAACCTTTTCATATGAGGAATGTATTGGACTTAGTAAGTGACAGGTGGAGCCCACTATAGCTTATCACTGCATCAGTAGGTATCATGAGACAACTATATGTGGAATTGGATGAGTCCCTTTCCCAATTTTATTTATGGTTTTGGCTGAGTCATTAATCATTTTTAGACATCCTGGCCTAGGCCTTGACAAAATGTTTCATAATGTCTGGTATTATACATTCCCTCATTATGGAAATAATATTTATGGTTCATGTGGTCATTAAACTATTAGAATACCCATGATTATGTTTTATTATGGCATTATTTACTCATCTCATATTCTTTCCATAAAAGTATTCATGTTTATTATTGGTAATAGAATGTTGTTTCAATTATTTACCATGCTTAATATTTATGTCATTTTCCACTGTATTACTTACCCTTACTGAGCATTTGATATCACCCCTTTCTTATGTTTTATTTTCCCAGGATATGAAGAATTTTGTTATGAGTGACCAGCAGGCATAATCTAGGAGTCTTGGATGCTTTTAATGAAATATATTTGTGTTGTATTTGTTTTCATGTTGTAAAGTTAAACTTATGTATGAATCTTGTTTCCAATAATAATAAATGGGTCTTTCTTTTGAGACATGATTTCCTTATGATAATGCCAATGTTATGTAATAATGAACCGACTCTGGGTAACTGGGGTCAAGGCGTTACAGTTGGTATCAGAGAAATTTTAGTACAAACATTGGAAACTAGTTTTAGATAAACTTTGATTAGAGCACATAGACCTAAGATGGACTTTGAAGATTAGTATAGAAGAACTTCCTAGAATTTTGGTATTGTAGAGATTTTGTGAGTTTTCAGAGGAATACATCCATGTCTGGATACGAACAAGTAGATGTGGCTCTGGCACAGATGTACCTAGGGGTAAAACCCGAAAACACCACTTTGAGCTAGACTCAAATGGGAACTGGTGCACGACAAGGGGCCTTGCTGCACTCTTGGTTATGACACTCCCTGGGGATATGCTTCGAATAATTCTCATTTTCATTACAAAACATTATAAATGGTTTATGAGGATATACTTCCTCCATGAAATATTTTTAATGATTATGGATTATATCCATAAACTATTGAATTTACGTTAAGTGTTTTAGAAGTTTGGAATTATATATTTCGATTCATAAACTAATCTAGTTTATGCCATTGTTTAGAAATGGATCCTAGTAGAAGGAATGGAAACCGTATCAATGCGTGCACTCCATGTAGGGATTTCCCTCCTCAAGATAATTATAGAGGAGCTAGTGATACAACTGGTTCTGAACAGCTAATCACAATACTGGGACAACTCACTCAGGTTATGAATAATAACCTTACCCGTATGGAGCACCTTGATCCACAGTGTAGAGGATCAATGTTAGATTGCTTCATGAGGCAACAACCACCAACATTCAATGGGAGTACAAATCCCTTATTAACTGAGAAATGGATAAATTCCATAGAGAAAATATTCCATGCCTTGGGGAGTAGTGAAAGGGAAAAAGTTATCATGGAAGTTTACCGCCTCACTGGGGATGCAGATCAATGGTGGTCATTGATTCAAAACATGAAGGAAGATGATGAAGTATCAAATATGGAATGGAGGGAGTTCAAAGATCTATTTTTAGAAAAATACTTTCCTCATGACAATCAAGCAGATATAGAAAGGCAATTTTTGAGCTTGAGACAAAAGGAGGATGAGAATGTCGCAAAGTATGAGGCTAACTTTACATGGTTAGCAAGGTATGCTGCAGATTATATACATAACCCAAGAAGTAAGATTGAACATTTTTTGATGGGTTAAAACTGTTTCTCTGTCGATCATTGTTCTCACAATCCTTCTCGTCATATGAAGATATTGTCTCGTGTGATATCAAGATAGAAAAGTAATTCTCTAAGTCTTATGTCTTTAAAACAAAACAAGAGAAGAATAGTTCTGCTGAACACTCTGGGAAAGGAAATAAGGAAACAGGGAAGAAGGGAAGAATTGAATTTCCACCATGTGATAATTGCGGAAGAAAGCACCATGGTGCATGTATAAAAGGAAAAGAAGTATTCTACAAGTGTGGACAGAAAGGCCATCTAGCTGGTGATTGTAAAGGAAAGAAATATTCTACCAAAGTTCAATGCTACAACTATGGAAAATGGGACATTATGAAAATGAATGTCCTAAGCATCAGGTAAACATACCACATAAGAGTCCTAGGGACCAAGTCCAAGCTTATGCAATCACTACTGATGAGTTTGAAGCTCCAAAAGACATGGTGGAAGGTAATTTAATGGTTTCCTCAAGTTTATAAAATGTTTTATTTGATTCTAGATCATCACATTGTTTCAAATCCTCCCAGTTTGCTAAGAAAATTAGAAATTTCTAATTTGATCTAACAAGGGAGTTGTCAATTAAAACTCTTAAGGGAAGTATCATTGCAATAATGTTTGGTGAATTAGTCCCCATTAGAGCACATAAATGTTCTTTATCCACTGATCTCATCGTCATACCTAGGAATGAATTTTATATAATCCTTGGTATGAATTAGCTTTTTGACAATGATGCAAAGATTTATTGTAAGAATAAGAAGGTTACAATTTTTTATGATGATGATAAAGAACACATTTTCTTTAGGGTAGAATCTTCACAACCTAATTCTTATCTAGATCCACCCCCAGTAGCTCAACTAAATTTAATTATTGGGGAAGAATAGAATGAAATAACTGTGGGTGAGGAAAGAAATGTTCAAATAGAGGATATACCGATTGTGAGAGAATATATTGATGTGTTTCCAGAAGATTTACCTGGACATCCTCCCGAATGAGAAATTGAGTTTTCTATTGATTTAATTCCTGGTTCAAGGCCTATATTAAAGACCCTTTATAGAATGGCCATTGTGGAATTAGTTGAACTAAAGAAACAACTAGAAGAATTGAGTAATAAAGGATTTATTCTCCCTAGTGTTTCTCCATGGGGATCCCCTTCCCTTTTTGTTAAGAAGAAATATGGATCTATGAGTTTTTGTATCGACTACAGGTAAATCAATGCTATAACAACAAAGAACAAGTATCCCCTACTATTCATTAATGATTTATTTGACCAACTGCATGGAGCTCAATAAATTTCAAAGATTGACCTTCGATCTGGATACCATTAGTTGTGTGTGGAGATGGAGGAAATTTCGAAGAGATCATTTCGAACCAGGTAAGGGAATTACGAGTATACAGTAATGCCTTTTGGGCTAACTAATTCACCCTATGTTTTCATGGATCTAATGAATAGAGTTTTCAAGGAATACATTGATTACTTTGTAGTGGAATTTATTGATGATATCTTGGTATACTAAAAAAGCTACAAAAATCATGAAAATCACTTGCGCATTATCCTGAAGACTCTGAGAAGACATGAATTATATGGGAAGTTTATCAAGTGTGAATTCTGGCTTCAGGAGATTTCTTTTCTTGGCCATATTGTCTATAAGGATGGAATTTCCGTTGATCCTTCTAAGACAAGAGAAATCCAAGAATGGCCAGCATCGGTGAGTATAACTGAGGTACGCAGTTTTATTGGTTTAGCAGGTTATTATTGACATTTAGTCCATAATTTTTCCCAGTTTTCTAACCCGTTAACAAAGCTCACACGTAATGGGGTTAAATTTGTTTTGAAAAATGAGTGTAAAGACTGTTTTGAATAACTTAAAATAAGATTATTCAATGATCCTATATTGACTCTACCATCGAGGAATGATGTGTTTGTTATTTATAGTGATGCATCAAAGAATGGACATGGCTGTGTCCTTATTCTGAATGATAGGGTTATTTCCTATGCATCACGACAGTTGAAAATTCATGAGCAAAACTATCCTACTCATGATCTCGAGTTAGCAGTTGGGATATTTACTTTGAAGATATGGAGACACTACCTCTATGGTGAAAAATGTGTGATTTATACTGATCTCAATAGTTTAAAGTATATTTTCACACAGAAAGAAATCAACATGAGGCAAAGGCGATGGCTTGAACTACTCAAGTGTTATGATTGCACTATAAACTACCACCCGGGGAAGGAAAATAAGGTGGAAGATGCTTTGAGTAAAAAGGATCATGGAGTTTTGAACAAGATGAGAGTTGAAAAGAATCCTATATATATGGATCTAGTAAATATGGATATGGCAATCACCATGGAAGGTGAAACATCAATACTTTTTCAAATGGTTGCCAAACCATCTTTACTAGAAAGGATAAAGAGTTCTCAGACCAATGATGAAGAATTTCAAAAGAAGATTAAAGCTGTGAATGATGGGAGATTGAGTGACTTTGTGTATGAAGATGGAATTTTGAAATTTGGGAAGAGACATTGTGTTCCCGATATACCTGATCTGAAAATGGAATTGTTGGAAGATGCTCATAGTTCCAATTTCACTATACACCTTGGGAGCACCAAAATGTATAGAGATTTAAAGGAACATTTTTGGTGGGACAACATGAAGAGGGACATTGTTGATTTTGTGTCACGATGTATGGTTTGTCAACAAGTGAAAGCTGGAAGAAAACAGCCTGGAGGAGTCAAGAAACCTCTTCCCATACTGGAGTATAAATGGGATAATATTACGATGGACTTTGTCATGGGGCTACCAAAGACTCCTAGAAGGAACAATGCAATATGGGTTATTGTTGATTGTCATACCAAGTTAGCATATTTTCTTGCTATAAGAGAGGATTTACCACTCGAATGCCTAGAAAGACTATATATTAATGAAGTTGTGAGACTTAATGGAGTACCCCTATCAATTGTTTCTGATCGTGATCCTCGTTTTACTTCAAGATTTCAGAAGAGTCTTCAGAAGGCCATTGATACTGAACATCATTTGAGCACTGCCTACCACCCTCCAATAGATGGACAATCAGAACGGACTATTCAAACCTTAGAAGACATGTTGAGATCTTGATCACTTGATTTTCATGGTATGTGGGATCAATATTTACCTCTGTTGAATTTTCCTATAACAATAGCTTCCATTCAAGTATTCGGATGGCACCATATGAAGCGTTATATGGAAAGAGATATCGCATACCAACCTGTTGGGATGATGTTGGTGAAAGAAAACTTGTAGGCCTAGAAATGATGGAGGAAATGATGGAAAAGGTAAAGGTAATCCAAAATCACATCAAATCATCTCAAAGTAGGCAGAAGACCTATGCCGATAACTGAAGGAAGGATTTGGAATTTCAGGTAGGAAATCGTGTTTTATTGAAGGTATCTTTATGGAAGGGTCTTATACGTTTTGGTAATAAAGATAAATTGAGTCCCAGGTACATCGGACCATTAGAAATTCTAGAACGAATTGGGGATGTAGTTTACCATTTGACAATGCCACCAAGTCTCTCGAAAGTTTACGATGTGTTCCACGTATCACTGTTGAGAAAATACATGCCTGACCCAACGGATGTACTCACCTATGAGGAATTAGAACTGAAACCTGATCTGTCTTATTGTGAAGAGCATGTCATGATTCTTGATACGAGAGAACAAGTGTTGAGCAACCATACGACTTTTCTGGTAAAAGTTCTATGGAGAAACCATAAGATGGAAGAGGCAACATCGGAACCCGAGGAACTTATGATGAAGAATCACCCGAGTCTTTTCATGCGGAAGTATTATTGAAATTTTTAGGATGAAATTATTTGAAGGAGGGGATAATGTAACACCAAAATCTTCCACAGTATTCTTCTCCTTGAATAATATTGTAGCGTGTGTTGTACGCAAAATCGAGTTCTAACACACACCACAACCAATCAAACTAGCCGTTATGAATAGTAATACCCACTTTTTGAAATTTTATTAATTTTATCTTTCAAAATGGATTCATTTTTGGATTTGAAATATCAAAATTAGCTTAGGGTGAATATTTTTTATTTTTCTTAAAACATTCAAATTTTGGTGAATAGTGAAAAAAACACTAAGTTATTGTTTAAAACCGATTTTTTTTAAAATAATTATTTATTTTATTTAAATTTAATTAAGGTAAAAATAGATACATAATTCTTATATATGTTCAATTTAATTCATTGGAGTTAGTTTTGAATAATTTTAGATATATAAAAATTTTATTGAACTTTTCACCGTCTTTGACCCACCTCCTAGGAGAATTTGGAAATTCCCATAAAACGTGATTTTTCCACTTATGTGAGTGAAATTTCAAAAATCCAAGAGACACAGTTAATATCAAGGAGTAAAATGTGGTTCAATAAGATAAAAATAATTTTTTTTGAATAGTACCTTTTTACTTTTATTTATCACGGTTAAAAGTAAATAGGGTAATTAAGGGTAAAAATGTTATTAATATTACCCTAACACATGTCCTTATTTTATTGGAAAAGTGTATCTCGACCAAAAACAACCTTAGGAGTAATATATTATCATTTAGGTCCACTTGGATTAGATTAGGACATTTATTATTATTTAATTCAAAGAAGAGTTAAAATAGTTAAAATCAAGGTTTAATTACTAAAACATTTTTAATATAGAGTTATACACAAGATAAATTTGATTGTAAATATTCATTAGAAAGATAAATATATTTCCTACATAATTTTATTTTATTTATAATTTTTAGATATTAAATAATTTAATTTATTTATGACACAATGGTGATGTAGTAATTACCTAATTAATGAAATATTAAAATAATTAATATTATAAATATCCAAATAAATTTAATTTGATACTTTTTATGAATTCCACTAATTTTATAAGTTAATATGACATGTTAGTATTCATTTAATTATTTTTTTTAGAATTAATCATTATTTTATGATTTTCAAAAAAAATCAAATAAAAAATAGTGTCAAAATTGACATAAAAGAGTTTTTAAAACAAATATTATATTATTAATTGATATTCAATTCCTAAAAATCTAAGTATCGACTAGGAGACTTATATCATGAGAGTTTTATCATTAATGGACCACTTGGGGGATCTCTTGGATGTATATGTTATGTTTATTAACTATAAAATATAAAAATACAAAGTGACATGGTAAATGTAAATCTAATTAACTAAGAGTTAAAACTAAAATATAAAGTTAATATAATATCCCAAACCTGTCTAAAATCTATTGGTTGAACGTATTTCGATCCATACCCATATTATACTTTGAATAATCCACTTTTGAGCCATTAGAAACCGAATATGAATTAATTATAAAATAATACATTATGTTTTCCTAAAGAGCCCCTCCTCCCCCTTATAAAAGGACACCACTTCTAACAAATTATTCACACCTTCAAAGCCTTTTGGATTGGCCAACCTCTACCCAAATATTCTCTCAACTTCTCTAAATTCAACCTACAGGCCTTAGTTTGATCAGAAAACCAACCTATGGAGCCCTTTTGATCAAATAAAAAGGAAGAACCCGAAGAAGAGGTAATGTTTTCACCACCCACTTTCATGTTCCTTTCTTCTTCAACTTATTCTTTATTTGTTATTAAAATTATAAAATAATAAATACATTATCTTCTATATACTGTGATATTATTATAAATATGGTATAACCATATTCAGTATTCTGTCCATCCTTTGAATGACATGTCACCATACCTGCGTACGTACGGCCTGCCGTCTCCATGTCGTGGTGTAATTGTTATTCAATGCATTATTATTTGGATGGGTATAATAATGATGTGTAATTAATGTAAATAATAAATATAACATGATAATGATCTTGTGTATATGATATACCATCAAATTATATATTATTTTAATATCAAAAGAATGATATTGTCACTCGTGCGTACGTACGGACTACCGTCTCCACGAAGGTGATGAGATTCATTCCCCATGGTATCCATTCAAGTATATTTATCATTTGATGATTAAAAATAATGTTTAAGGACTTGAGATCATTCTGTATATGAATAAGATACAACCTATCCATAATAAACATGACTTATGTAACAAAACATATAAAATAAAACTAGTAAGTGAACACCCGAAACAATAATAATACTAAGATATTACTAACGAAACAATATTAGAAGATCATATATGATATCATATTTATGTATATGATTCTTGTATAATTTAATAACAATGTTTTAACTATTATACATGAATTTAACTTACCCTCAACCAAGGAAAAGTACAAGGTAAGGATTTATTTCACAATCTTTTCATTATCCGAGGTTGTTTATATGTAATTATCTACCGGGACCTCGTTATCATCCACATCCATGTTTCTTAAAAATGTATTTCAAAAAATTATTACTATTTTAAGGAATATGGGTTAAAGTAATTTATACCTTTGTTTGACTTTTTATAAGATGTTTATAATGTAATCCTTCTGTCATTTTCCAAACAAGGTCCTTTTTAACCTTTTCGACAAAATTAAGGTAAGAATATCACTTTTTAACTTATACGACGGGTGCGGCTATTTTCTACCATTATAAACTCATCGAAACTTCCCTTACAAGCTTATAATAATATTTTCTAAGTAAATGTTTTATTTTATAATTATTTTAATCTTAAATGATCTCAAAGTAGAAAGTGATATTTCTCTAAAAAGAGTTTTGATTTTTTCTATGTCAACATCCTTTGATGGATTCTAAGTTTATTTGGAGTTGATTTATTATGATACAAAACTTCTATATTGTATTGAAGGTTTTGTGATATGTTTGACTGTGGATGTGCTATTCTTATACCATTCATGATTCATGGTTAAAGTATTGACCTTTCGTTTTCTAGTTTTAATATGAATGTTTATGATATGTATAAAACTTTTCATATGAGGATTGTATTGGACTTAGTAAGTGATGGGTGGAGCCTGCTATAGCTCCTCGATGCATCGGTAGGTCTCATGACACAACTAGATGTGGAATTGGATGAGGACCTTTCCTAATTTGATTTATGGTTTTGGCCTAGGCCTTAATCATTTTTAGACGTCTTGGCCGAGGCCTTGACAAAATGTTTCAGAATGTCCGGCATTATACATTCTCTCATTATTGAAATAATATTGATGGTTTATGTGGTCATTCGACTAGTAGAATACCCATGATTATGTTTTATTATGGAATTATTTACTCAGATCATATTTTTTCCATAAAAGTATTCATGTTTATTATTGGTAAAGGCATGTGGTCTCAATTATTTACCATGCTTAATATTTATGTCATTTTCTGCTGTATTATGTACCCTTACTGAGCATTTGAGCTCACCCCTTTCTTATGTTTCATTTTCGTAGGATATGAAGAATTTAGTTATGAGTGACCAGTAGGCATAATCAAGGAGGCTTGGATGTTTCTAATGAAATATATTTTTGTTGTATTTCTTTACAAGTTATAAATTTGAACTTATGTATGAATCATGTTTCCAATAATACTAAACTAATCTGTCTTTTAAGACATGATTTCCTTACGATCATGCCAATGTTATGTAATAATGCATCGACTCTAGGTAATTGGGGTTGGGGCGTTACATTATCCATGAGTATTGAAACCCTTCACTCATCTATTTTACATATCTAAACAATGGAATACAATATATTATATCGTGAAATTTTGTAACATAATTTTGAATCCCAAATACTAGAAAAATAATTAAAATAATTATCATAAATTGAATTTTTTTCCCTTAACTAATATAATAAACATTGATTCTTTGGGGATATACTTACTTTAAAAGTATTCATAATGGCTTGTAATGAAATTTTTAATTATTATAAGCATATCCCCTAGGAGTGTCAAACTAATTACATAGTTAGGCATGTTTCCATATACAAGGTTATGCTCAAGTCAATCCTAACACACCCTTTTCATTTTTATCACCCTAATGTACATTTGATACAGACCACATCCACTTGTATTATCTATAATATGATTTATTATTAGAAATATTCACCTAACATATACCTTGCCAAAACCTTAGGTTGTTCTTATATACTTATACTCATAGTCTACATTTGGTAAATGTCCTTAATATTTATTATCTTAAATATAGTTTCGATAGTTTCTACTAAAATTGCTATGATACTAACTTTAACAACCCCAACCCCGGTAGCCTAGAACTGGTGCCTTAAATTTATTACATTAGAATATATACAAAATTAAAACCCCTATGGAACAAACTGTTTAATAGTTTTGGAAAAAATGATTAGATAGATGATGAATATAATACATTTAGACAAAAAAATGAATCATAAAGAAAGTAAAAGATATGATTCCATCAAAAGCATTCAATGAATTTGTCTTCATATCCTCTAAATAGAAAACAAATTAAGGACATTCTATAATTCTCAATTAGAGTTAATTAGATTTGAAGAATAATTTATCTATGAGAATAATTAATATGGAAAAGTAATAACATAACATGCATGCCATATAATCAATACACCCAAAATGAAATTCATCCATATATTTTTTTCCTAGTTAAGATAATCTGGGTAATAATAACTAAATAATGAATGAAGGAAATGCTTAAATACTAGATTCCATGTATCTGGAACATGATACCATACACCATCAAGATAAATTCTTGATACAGTTTACGTACTCTAATTTTTTTCCAAATAATTCACCTCATGAGACTAACAATGCATTGAGGGGATAACTATAAAAGGGCCTGACCATGTTGGCCAGTAAATAGAGTTTTTAATATATCAAATGATATATTTAATTAATATAAAATGTAACCTACCATCATATATCCATGTTGAAAAAATGATAAATATTTATTAATATTTACTTAGTTAATCAAATAACATTTAATGTAATATTCATATAAAAAATGGAATATGGATTAGGAAATAATCAGATCCGTCATACAAGAATATGGATATTTAATATAAATATAATTTCCAATGATGAATTATAAAAAAAATTATTACCTCAAGATAATGTTAACAAGTACAAAAAAATGATATTTTCCATTAACTTTTACTCTATGGTGATATTCAATCAAAATACTATTAGAAAAAATAATTAAATTAAAATTATAAAAACCCATAAGTAATGAATAATTCATTATATAAAATGTCATAGGGGTGGTTTATAAACTGAAAAAAAAATTATTGGTTCTATAAAAAAAATTCCCATTTGAATATAAATTACAACGAAAATTTGTGCTACATGATTAAATTTGGAATCATAGGATCCATGTTAGAAAAACATAATTTTCAATTTCAGTGTCATGAAATAAATTAAATTCATGATATTACATGTCATATGGATTTATATAACCCACTCAATATAAATGAGTGGAAAATATGTCATAAGGCTCATTGAAATAAATGTGGGGCTAGAAATCCCCTTATTGTAGGCTATATTTTGAACTATAATCCCAATAAAGGAAATAAAATCAATTTAACATTAAATAAAATTATAATAAAATTATGAATAATATATAAGAAAATTGGGGATGTATATAAACCACAAAAAATAAATTGGTAGATAATATGACCTAAGTCTCACATTTAGAAAGTGAGACTATAAATCCCCTAACAACTATGGTAACATCTAATCAAAATCTCAAAAAGTTGTAATCATCACATAAAAAATTAAAGTAACATTAATTTAAAACAATTAATGATATAATATAAAAAAGGTTCTTTATATACACAATAAAAAAAATATGTGAGTGGTGAACAAGATATTTATATAACATATTTAAAAAGAGAGATGAAAATCCCCTATAATAAACTCCCTTTTAGTTGAAATAACTTTAATATCATGTATAATACTTTTAAGAATGTAAATAACTTATAACCGAAACATATTAATATTTATATTATCAAATATGTTCATTTTATAACATCTTATCACCCATTTGTTAATAATCATTCAATATTTTCATTGTCTAAGATGTTAATTGGCTGGTTTTTCGAGTATGTTTTGAATTATTATGTTTATTCTTTTTATTTAGAACAGTATTTAATAATTTCCAAAATTTAAAAAATTATGTATATATTATATATATTTACTATATATATAATTTCATGAACCGTCCCCCAGGGCCTGTTCGGTGGCTACCAAAATCTCACCTTCCATAGGCCAAGGGCTAGAGACTAGCACCAGAAAGGAGTATCCTTAAAATGGGAAGGCATTGTCATTAAAACTGTAGAGACACACAATCCGAGAACACAACATGATGTACCATGAAGTAAACTTCTATAGTAAAAAGTGTGTTGAAATAAAAAAAGAGTGATGAAAGGAAAGGGTCTGGAATAAAAGCCCAACTAAAAAAGTACAAGTATAACTGATAAGTAAAAAAATAAAACTAAAAAGTACAAAACAGCTCCCGAATCTTTTACCAAGTATCCTACTTGAAGGGTAGGTACAGATCATCACCAGAGCACTCCACGTCAGCCCATCTCCTCCGTGTATCGCCTAGTCCAGGTTCTATCAAGTCTCAGCCCACCTGCTCCTAGTCTGCACAAGATACAAGAAGGTTCGGGCGAAGCCTGTAGAGGGGTGATTATAACAATACTCAGTAGGGACCTCGAGACCCCTAAAGGTCTCCTAGAGTTGGGAAAAGGAAATACAACAAAGTAAGGACTCAAACTCAAAGAACTAAGCGATAGACATCAAATCTACTTAGGTATATTCCCATACATATACCTAAGTTGTCAAGATATACTAATCTCATAGAGGAGGGAAGAATACCACAAAGGTAACACCATGAAGATAGAAGTGCCACAGAGGTAACACCATGAATATAACACCATGAAGGTATAATTACCACACAAGTAAAACCATGATGATATAAGTACCATACATGAGACACCACAAAGACATAACCACGAAGGTATAAGACTCATCTCACAATCAGGTATAACTAAATTATATAATTATAAATGATTAGTCTTAAAATAGATCATTTTATTCTGTTAAGAGGCATTGATGCTGACCCACACAGGATTAGTATGTAATAAAATAGGGTGGAGGGTGTCTAATGCATGTATGATTTATGAGGTTTCATTAATAAAAACATTCCTAAATTCCAACAATGTCGTTTCTTAGGATTTGTAGGGTCAAGCCATTTAATGGTTTGACACATCTCTAGTCCCACACTATCGCTTATCTGTTAGAGGAGAAAGAAGAAAGAAATAAAACAACAAATTTATTTCATTTATTTTTTTAAATTCCAAAATCTTACTTCTTTTCCAGACATACTACGGTGGAAGTGAATTCTCCCTTATGTGAATCTTGGTGCTGCGTATTCAATGGTGCCATCGAACTTTTAATCCAACCACCGGTTCAGAAGTTAGAAAATGATGCTTGTGCATTTACAGAACGTACATAAAAAAATTTCAGAAATTCATTTCAGGCACACTGGACCTCAAAATCATGTACCATAAATTTTCATAGAATCTTAATATTTCCATAAATTTTTAGAAATATCGCAAGAAAAAAATGAATTTTATTATCCTCTAGTTATACCATGAGAATAAATTCTTTCCCTTATATTTACTCTCTTTATTAACTCAAGAGTTTGAAAGAATGTTTTTTTAAATCATGTTTATTACTCACTTTAGTTGAAAAACCTTTTACTTACAAAATCATTTCATAGAAAATATTTTCAAAAAATGGGTGTTATCATTCATAAAATTATTTATAAAAGAAAATTTTAACATGTTTCATTTTTTTTCCAAACAATTCCACTGTGTATTTTACATAAAATTTGAATGAAATAATTGGTTTAACTTGTAAAACATAAAAGGTTTATCCCACCAACAAGAAAATTATTTTATTTTAGGATTTAATTAAATGTTTTCAGGGTTATTTTCAAAGAAATGAATTTCTAAAAAATTAATGAGGAAGTGTTATTTTCCTCCTGAAATGTTTTAAATTAAATTTAAATATTCTTTTGTATGTTTCCATTATTTACTTTAATGAAACAGTTTTTTAAAATTTTTTATGTTTGAGAAAACATTTTTTAAACTCTAAAATACATTTTTCATAAGAAATGATACATGAAATATTTAAAAATCACCTTCCAAATAATATGAAATAATTTGATGTTACTTATGATTTATTATATATAATATTTAATGATACCAATATTATTATTTATGTTGATTTTTAATGTTTATTTTGATGAAAATATTAGGAAACCAATTTAATTTTCATTAGTTATGCTATAGTGAAATAATGAAATATTTGTGAAACACATTGTAGTTAAATTCATTATGATATGATGATATGATGAATGTTTTATGATACTATTACCTGCATAAGTCTGGTTTTTATTTTAATATGAATGGGTCCTATATCTACAACAAATTCATTAGGTAAAGCTTTATATCTCATGAGATAATATTGAGAATCCAGTCATCAGACTTGTTCCAGTATGGAAAATAGGTGCGTCCTAATCCACTAAGGGAAACTGATGCTTCCTAATCAACAAATAGAAACAATTCTATCCTATACATAATGGAAAATAAGTGTCGTGTTCTAATGCAATATGTTTATGGTATTTGTAGTTATCCTTGAAATATGAAATGGAAATATAGATTTATTATATTTACACACTTTATGAAATAAGATTATGGTTTATGATTGATTTATGATGGTTTCTACCTCTTAAAGGACATGGATTTAATAATGATAAATTTTTATTCCCTGAATCATTTTTATGATCAATGAGAGGCTGGGTATGAACATCATATGTTATGTTCATGATTACAGAACCAAATTCTTATCAATATCTTTAATATGAAAATGGATCAATATTTATGATTTTGACCCATAATGGGAATCTAATCACATTATTTTTTATGTTTCCTTCCACGTGTTATTAATAAAGGTTTAGGTATGGTATACCCATAAGGATTACTATATGAGAAGTTATTTTTGGGGTATTTTGAAGATAGTTCATGAAATAAGAAGATTTGTTTTCTAGTATCCAAAGAAACTGATATATTATGGTCAATGGGATGTGCTTATGAAATATATTGAATATGGTTTTAATAATATGTGATATTTATGTTTGAATAGTCCGGTTTTCTATATCTTGTATTATAGGATTTGTTTAGATAACATCTTAAAAACTAAGGCATGAAAACATTTTTAGGATATCTAATGATATTCCTTAGGATAAATTCAAGGATGATTCAATATATAAGAAATTATCCAAGAATTTTGGTAATGGATAGAGAGAGTAGTTTCCAATTAATTATCTCTATGCCTATATTCTATAAGTGACTGTGGCTTTATAATAGAGGTAATTAGGTGACATTATTCTGAAAATAGTGCATTGATCTAGACTCTCTCATCACTCATTACACAACAATGAGACTTTCTTCACAACTTCTTTTACAGTCTTAGGGGACATGATTTGGAAATTAACAAACTATTTATGAACCATCACGTTGAACATAAATAATTTCCATGAATGAACAAGGTTAATCTTACGGTTTCATATATTTAAATGTGGGTTTCATGATTTAGATAACGTATAAATGATTTTTCATGATTAGGTTATTTTACACAATGATTATTATTTCTTGACCTATGATTTATAGTTTTAGTCAATAGCTAGAATCCAAAGGAACTGTGTTATTTTTTAGTATGAAGGAAAATTAAATTAATTTCTTCATGTGTTGAAAAATGTTGTGGTATCTAAATTGAAACTTTCAGTTACTATTATCTAAATAGATTCTCAAGATACAAATCATAGTGATCTTTTAAATGATAAAAGGTTGGAATAATATTATGTTGATTCCTTCATGAGGAAATCACAACCTTATTTTAGTGGTTCCAATGATTCTTATTTTATAAGAAATTGATTATAACCATATAAAAGATATTTTTAGTTATTCTTTGTTTTTATATTGAAAAAATAATTTTTGATGATTATCATTGAGAAGGAAAAGCATATCAGTTGTGTAATCTTATTAAGAACATAAGGGGACAATAATGGACCGAATATATACAATGTGACGAGTATAAAAAAATATTTATCATTGTATACTTTTCTTGAGTTCTAAAATAAACTATGGAGAAGTAATACCTTGAGATTAAGAGAATTTATGATTAATATATTATTTCATATAAAGCTAATTTTATATTTCTAGCAAGTTATGCTTCTTGTTTGATCATCATTCCATAAAAATATTTATATATTATTTTGCTGCATAATTCAATGTATTCAAATGGCCTTTAATTATTATAGACTTTCCTAAGTATGATGAGATTATTTCTTGTGCACTGTTGGTCGAAATGGAAACTCGATATTCCCACCATTCCCATGTTCTTTATAATAAAAAGAAGATAAAGTATCCTGAAAATTCAATTAAATCACATGGTGAAATAAAATCCCACCCATCAATAGGCCATTAATGTAGGAAGAAGCATCATATAAATTCATTTAATTGAACTAGGTGGTGATTTAAATGTTTAATGGTATTTCATAAAGTCTGTAAAAGTCAAAAATTGATAAATGGTACATTTAATGCTTTCAATGACACATGGATTCCATCTAATGCACCACACACAATCCATCTTTTCAAGTTCATGGTGTTTTGGAATTATGAAATTCAATTCCCCAATCTAATGGATAGTGTGACTGATATGACACAGTAACAAATAAATGGAAATGAAAAAGTGATGAGTAATAAAATCACAATGGATAACGTGAATCATTGTAATTAAGTCACCCTTATTATCCCCTCCTTAGTTCAGAATTTCGTGTTCGACATTATAGAAATGAGACCAATTAAATTATTATTATTCAACATTTTGATAAATTTCATGTCATTATCTCCCTCTACATGGATAATAGATTAATGAAATCACATTTTCCATTATATCTATTCAATGATGATCCTAATCATCCAATCATTCTTTTGTATAATATAAGATCTCAATAAGGAAGAAATGGATGATTTACATTTTAAAGTGTATATGTATACATGTAAGAATAACATGATAATTATTGATTCCATGATGGGATTATGAGTTTACAGTTTATCAAATATCAAATTTATTAACACCCATTTTTTGTTTTATTGTGATGGGGGCTTACCAAGATTAAAGATATGTTAAGAGATATTTATGAAAATAAAATCCTTTAGTTCAATATATGTTTTCCTTAAAATAATTATATGATGGCAGATTCCTTTAATCCTTATGGATATATGTTTAAATATATTAGTAACTATTAAGGTTTATATTATTTTTCATGTTTATTTAATTATGGGTTGTAGTTGATCACCACAAGACGTCAACACACATTGTGGTAGTTTTAGATGATTTCTCTCTAGATCCACTTTCCAAAATATACATTTATAAAGTTATAATATTTCTTATAGAGTCACATTCAATTGTATCAAATCATGATATGGATTATTTTTGAGTTAAATATGTTGATTATATTAAAATAAATATGTGATTTAAATATTTTCATTAGAGAATATAAAATAAATCCAATCAAATGGAATGTGATTTTAAAAAAATATTTCCAACATTCTCAAATTATTTTATACGGTGTTTATTATTTGAAATTATTATAAATTACTAAGGAGGGTTCAATATGATACACTATGTGCATAATCAATTCTGTTAAATACTATTAAATGAAATATTAAGGTAGCCTACCCTGGATGGGTTATAATTATAGATATATTTTTTCTATGATGATGTTTAAGAATAAAATAAATAATAAACATGTATTTGATGATTACAATCATTAATTAATATTTTTATTATGACATGATATGGAAAATCTAGTGGATCATTATTCTAGTAGTGGGATATAATTATTATTTTTTTAATATTTATATATTTAATTAACAATATAAATTAATGAGCTAATCATTGAAGTATATTTGAAACTAATCCATTGTGTATTAATGTATATTAGAATATTTTCATGTATTATAATAGAATATATATATCAATAAATACTTTAATAATAACTAAGGGGTAATGTTTGAGGTGGTTTAGATATTATATAATTTATGTTAGATAATTTATGTATACCATAGGTTTTATTTAATTCTATAAATTTGTTCACACAATAGGATATCATTTGGTTATTTAAACTCCTCATATATTTATGGTAGTCAATTGTTTCAATAGACCTATGAAACTGTAAGGATTTACCTAGGATGTATATTATAATAGGAAATGGTAAACAACTTTATAATTTAAAACTAGAGGATCAAAATGTAAAGATTTTAATATTTATGACTTAAATATTCATTGTAAGTTTTACCCCAAAATTGAAAAATGGTTAATATAACAATTTTTAGTTCATCACATACCATTTTGTGTTATCTTATGATAGTTTATGGTTTACTTAGAGTATATAAGGTGGATTTATAATTTTAATGTTTTAATTAAAAAAAATTATTATTCGTTGGACTGTATGAAAAGAATGAAAAGTAAAAATATGAGAAAGTTAAAGGGGGAACTCACACAAATCATCCAATTTATGTTGTAACCATACAAAATATCAACATCCTAAAATTTTCAAGTGAAAAATCATTGAATATAGGACATTAAAATTTATATTATTAAAATTTTAATGATTATTTTCACTATGAAACCAATTAAATAATCATGATTAATTAAAAGGGATGATTTCTAAAATAATTAATTCAAATTAAAAATTTAAATAAGATAATTTTCTCAAATTTTAAAATTATCAAATCATCATAAATATTTCTGTAAGTATGATTTAGAATATTATAAGATAAATAATATTGTATATGTGTATGGTATATATTGTAAATAAGTAGCCTATTCCAAAATACATAATAAGGATAAATTTTATTTGAAATTTATTTTTATGTATTTTTATTTAGTCTAATCATAATGATATACCCATGTTAGATTATTTTATACAAAAATTGTGTTATTTGAGAAACATTTATATCATCTTATAGAATAATGAATGTGATAGAATCACTACAAGGAATTATATTGTTATTATAATTGAATGGAATGTGTATAAAATAGGGAAATAAATAAAATTGAAGGGCCATGTTATTTCATATAATGCGATAGATTTAAAAGATAGAATCATCAATATAACTTATATCTCATTATATTATATGTTTTAAAAAATAATATTTTTGAATGAAGAATGTAGAGTTCTCTACATTAAGGTATCCATAAAATTATTCTGGTAATAATGGTATTTACTATCATGATGTTTTTTTAATATAAATGATATGATAAAGGATCAAAATCATAGATATCTTGACACAATATTACTATTTACATTTTACAAGATATGAGAAAATTGAAAACATATTGAAATTTAAAACACTCTTTTTGATGAATATTAAAAAAAATCAATCCTACTTGTGATAAATATATCCAAGAATATTAAAAAATATGAAGAAGTGAGATGACTAGAAATACATATAAATATTATAATTTATACCAAATAGTTAGTGATCCACTTTTATAATATTCAAATGTTACAATACATGTAAATAACCAAAAAAGTTAATTATAGTTATTATTTATGGATTCAGATCAAACCAATACATTCTTCGAGGAACATAAGATTATATTAAGATGATACATTATAATTGCATCACTCTTATTCTTGTAATTTTGATGTACAATTATTTTTGGTGTTAAAAGTTTAATAAAATTTTGTTTCTTGATATTATTCTTATTTGATTCATGGAATATGGGAAGCAAGATATTCTAGTTCTCAGTCTATTTTATAACAATAATAGAATATGTGTGTGAATGGGTGGGAAATGTAAAATCGTGACATTATGTAGAGATGTGTTGATAAATTTTAGAAGTAATATTTTCTCTTCTATTCATTACATTTTATTTGGGATTTATATTGCGATGTGTTTCGGTGAAAATATAAGAAAATTAGTTGAATGACGAGAGTATTCTATTAGAACACATTTTTACCTAACAGTGCATCATAACGCAAAAAACCAAGAAACCCAAGGCAAAGAGGGTTTTCACGGATAGCATAGAGTTTGTGAAACCATGTTCCCTAAATGGAGAAACTTTGAACCCCATCACCCTGAAGAGGCTCACATTTATGGAATGTGATTTGGAAAATTGTGTGCCTCTTCACAACAAACCATACACAAGATTAAAGTTAATCTAATTTTTTAAAAAATACCCAAACTGCCATATTAACCTAAATTCACCCCCACTCATTCCAACACGTTTTCACTCATTGTTGGTGGTCCCTAGATGGCTTCCAAGGGCTCTAGACCTCTTTTCTCGGTGATTCAATGCGTAGATCAACAATCTCCACCTATCCTAGAGAGTAAATCTCATCCTGATTAGGTACCCATATCTTTCACATTATTCTCTCACAATTGAAAGGATTTTTATCCTTAATTGATTCTAAATCTATATTATTGATTATTATGACATGATTTTTTAGATCGTGGATCAATGTTTCATATCTATATCTTTTTCTTCAGCACGTTCTTGATTAATCCTCACAAAATTGGGTTTTCTTCTATCAGCAATAATTGGTCAACAAATTATGGTAGGTGGCTAATTAATCAAATTCCATATTAATGATTTTGATAACGTTTATGTAATTTGTTAATTGATATGGTTGTTTAGCTATTAAATTTCGTAAATAAATGTATTAATTTGGAAAATTAATTAATCAAGGGATTGTGGAATTCGGAATAATTAATTGTTGAATTAATTATTGGAATATTAAAATCGTGGGATTTGGGGAGTAGTTAATTTTTGAATTAATTGTGGGATTCATTGATTCTGAGTGTGGATAATTAATTATTTAATTAATTATGACATAATGAGATTGTGAATTTGAATAATTAGTTTTTGAATAAACTATGGGATATTGAGATTATTAATTTAGATAATTAACTAATTAATTAATTATGGGATATTGAGATTGTGAAATTGAATAATTAATTGTTAAATTAATGATTGATATTGAGATTGTGAATTAGAATAATTAATTGTAGAATCGATTATTGGATGTTGATATTTTGAATTCGAATAAATAATTGTTGATATAATAACTGGATATTGACATTGTGAATTAGAATAAAAAATTATTGAATTAATAATTGGATATAGATATTGTGAAGTGAATGATTTATTTTTTAATTAATTAATGGAATTTATGTGAATAATTAATTGTTTAAATGATTAATGGAATAATTTTGTAATACAATTTTTTAATGTGATTAATTAATTAGTGAATTAATTAATATGATAATCATGTGTTTGACATAGTCTAATGCATTGAAATCCCATAGTATGATAAGAAATGATGAATGTTAATAATGGAATTTGCATGTGGTAATTGTGTGTGAGACATGGTTTGCTACATCAAAATTCTATACTGAGATAATAAATGATTAATTGTATCAACAGAATCCACATGTGATTATTAGATGTGAGACATGGTCGTTGCATCAAAATTCTATAATGTGAATTGAAATGATGAATGGTAACAATTTCATTCATATGTGATTTTAAATGATGAATTTTAAGAAATATATTCACATGTGAATTTTCATAATTAATGGTATCAACGTCATTCAATTATATTATATTCCTTAAAGAAAGTATAGACTCATGCATGAGACAATGTTGGTAAAGAGAGTTTGAGTGCCCTCAAGAACCCAGGTGTTATTTCATTATGTGAAGACTAATTTAATAAGTGTAAATTATTACATTATTGATTTTATATATTCCTTATACAACTATATACAATTCTTAATGATGGGATATTATTTTAGATGATGTTGATGGTATTTTACTAAGTTGTAGGAACAACCTACTAAGGATGGTGGATCGGTACATTAATAGACTTAATGTTTTCAAGACTAGCTAAGAAAAAATCCCATATATTATATGGGTTATTTGGGAAGTATCATTATTGAGGGAATCGTGTGTGGTTTGGGACCCCTAGGGAATTTTCCATTTCATTATGTTTTAGATTCTTTTTTTACACATGAATAATATTTCAATGGAATATCTAATATTAAATATGATATTGTATTTCTAGTTTTGGGAATCTTCTGATATTGTTATCTTCTTGGTTATGCTTATATTTCCTTTGGTTATTGTGTATTTATTGTCATTGTGGAATTATTCTTCTAAAAATGGTATTATCTCACAATGATTGATTACATCACCTCACTATTAGTCCACAAATTCTGGAATATGTGGAGGCACTACTAAGGTCATATGGCCGGCTGGCTTGAGGCTCCGATGTGTGGAACCCGAGCTAAGATGTCACAAAGTGGTATCAAAGACTATTTTCTATTAATTTCTATTGTATTATTATTTGGGTTTATAAAATAGAGGACTAGGATGTTTCGGGCCTTGGACACGAGCTTATGTGTTGGAGTAAATAACCAATGTATGGTGGAAACTCCAATTACCAAGGGTGGGATGATTATTATTGGTATTTACAGTTATAGTTGAATGTTATTTCACCTTTCATGACACAATTTTTGTGTGATGTGAACATTATTTTTGATAATTTTCTAGCATTTGAATCATGGACCAGTATGGCATGAGAGTTGAGTATACAAGCATCATTCTAGGTAATTGATATTTTATTTTGGCATGAATCGTTATAGGAATTCACAATTAAATGTGGTTTGTGTATGTTTTTTAACATGATATTTTTTTCCTTGTTTGTGAAATTGAATTCAAAATGGTACTTAATAAGAATTTAAAATTGATAAAATTATGTAAAATGTGAATAATTTGATGTACAAATGAGAAAAATGAATATGATAAAGGGTTTACCCTGTTTTTACTATAAACAATATGTAGGATGTTTGTGGGTAGTGATAGGGCCTCGGTTTTTACCATGTAGAGAGGTTTGGGGAAAAGATTTGTTGAACCTTGCATTGCTTCCCTATAATGTTACCATGATAAAGTGGTGTTATGTGTACAAGGATGTGTGTTTCAAATTTTAGATATATTCCTCCATGAAAACACTTGCAGATAGGATTATAAGAGAACATGGGTAAAGATTCTCCTCTATGAGAGGAATGTGAGGCACTGGTAGTTCTAGGTGGGGAAGTAGGAGAGTAGTTTCTTGAAAACATCACTCACATCATGCAATTTATAGAGAGATGCCAAAAGTGGGTTTTAAAGATCATATTTTAATTGATGAGGGAGTTTTAGTTGCATCACCCTCAAACTTTTACTGGATTATGTGGACCCGATGAAGCTAAATTATGGATTGAATCCATCCAGACTACACATGACCATTTTTAGGCTCATGATAAAAAGAGGTTCAAGTTGGCTAATTTTATGTTATAATGGTCAATTAAGTGCTAGTGGGACATTTTTGTTTAGAAAAAAAATCTAATGGTATGTTATGGAAGAAATCCTTAGGGATGTCTTTGGAGAAATTCATTCTAAATATGCATAGATAGGAGTGATATTTTGAGTTCATGAGGTTAATCTAGGAGAGTATTTCTATGATGGTCATCATGGGTAACTTTATATATTTTCTACTCTTTTCTCTATCGTTGGAATTTTACGGGAAATCTACGGTGAGACATTTCCTTAATGGACATAAATGTTAGATTATATCACAATCTATCCTCTTCTAGTTAATGATGTTTTCTGAGGCTGTGGATAAGGATCTCATAAATGAGGGTAGATTGAGGAAGGCTTCTAGAGTAGGACAGATGGTTTCTACTGGATGATCATTAGATAGATCTTTCAAGTAAAGGTAGCATCACTATGAGAATGTTAGGAAAGGGAATATTAGGAAGAGTGGCCAGGGGAGGATTGGTTACTCAAGATCTTACCCAATTTATTTTCTACCAATGTTGTAGGATGATCCACTTTTTTAAAAATTATCCCCGAACACTGGTAGAGTGTCCATTCTATGGCAATATGGAAAATATATAGTGGTTCTACATGATCCCTTGATAGTCGGGTAGCGTTGGAGCCACTAGATAGAATTAGCATGTGAGAATGGGATCCTTTTCACCATATCATTCTAATAGTTGGAGTTCTACAAGATGAGGTAGTAGAGGTAGTGGGAAAGGTTCTTATTGGAAAGTGCACCAATATCACTAGTGTGGTACATCATAGGGGACTCAGACTGCTTCATGGAAAAGATATATAGGATTGTTTCATGTGGTGTATCTTATACTTTTGGATAGAGGGGATAGACTCTCGACATTCAAAAATAATATTCATATATCATCTATTTTATCTAGTGACTTATTTGATATTGGTTCTTATTATTCTTTTATATGTGAAAAAATTGATTATGTTTTAAGTCTAGTAGTGGAGTTTATGAGTGGGGTTATGACAATAGAGACACCATTGAAAGTATAGATGAGAGACATTTGTTTGTACAAGGGGTATCCTCTTGAAGTGGTGGAGTGTCACTTTATATAGGTCCTCAAATTCTTGAATTGAAAATATTTGACCCAATTGTTGGTATGTAATGGCTACTATAATTTCAAGCCCACACAGATTTTAACTACAAGCGAGTGATTTTTAAATTTTACTAAGGGTGAAAAATATATTCACTATGATGAATGGTATATATGGGCGGGTCATGTAGGAACAGTTCACCAGAAATAGGGGGATCTTACTACTCATTTTTCTAGTTTGTTTCTAGATGATGGTGTTCTAAGGAAGGACGTATTTCCACTTATAGTGTGAAGATTTTGGGATGTGTTTCTTAAATACTTCTCAAGTATTCCACCTGATATATATGTGTACTTTTTTATTGATATCATGTTGAGGGTAGAGTTAGTTTCTATTAAACTATATATAATGGAACCAATAGAGCTTAAAGAGATCAGGACTTAGCTAGATGGGTTTATGGGTATAGAATTTATCTATCCGTGTATTTAACCTTGCATTTGACTAGTTTTTTCTTTCAAGAAAGATGGATGATGTTTATACATGAGTGTCCATTAACGAATGTTGAACTTGATGATTATAAGGAACTGGTTTCATCTTCCATGTATCGATGGTCTGTTTGAACATTTGTGAGGATCTTGTGCCTTTTAAAAGATATACTTGAGATTAGGGTGTCATCAGTTGGGAGCCCGACATTCGGATATACGTCAGAAAATATTAAAATTTTGGTATCGCATATATGAGTTCCTAATAATTATTTTTGGGTTGACAGATAAACCATCGGGGATTATGGCCTTTATGAATAAATCTATTCATCCATTCCTAGGTTAGTTTGTGGCGGTGTTTTTGGATGAAAATTTGGTTCACTTCAAGAATCTTGACGATCATTCCCAACACCTTTACATCATCCTGCATATATGGAGAGACCATCAACTATAAAAAAAGATATCTAAGTGTCATTTTGGGATTTATAATGTACAATTAATGAGTTACATTATCTCAAAGGAAGGTGTTTCTATGAAACCAAATAAATATTATGCAGTTTTTTTATTAAGAGAATCCCATGAACATTCTCTATAGCCATAGATTTCTTGAATTAGATGGATATTATTGGAGATTCATTCTTGAATTTTCCCATTTGGTTGTGTCGTTTTCATGCTTGAAGAAAAAGTGGATATAGTTTTACTGATCGTAAGAATGTGAGATTGCTTTCTAGGAGATGAAAAGGAGCTTGACATTCGTACTGACCTTGATATTACAAAATCTAAGTGAGGATTAAATGATGTTTTTTGATTCTTCATTGATTCTACATGGATCGGTGTTGATGAAGTAAAATGTAGTTGTGGCATATGAATTTAAATAGTTGATACCGCATGAACATAAGTGAACTACACATGAACATGATTTGGAAATAGTAGTTTATGCTTTGTAGTGATTGTGGTATTATCTAATTGGTGAAAGGTTTACTATTTACATGGATCACAGGATCTTAAACTATATATTTTATTAGTGAGATTCGAATCACCAGTTGAGGAGATGGTTTGAGTATATATATTTATATGATTTTGATATATAATATATTATATGGTTGGAAAATAATTATGATTATTACTTTTATAGTGAAACTTAGACTCGAGTTTTTCAGAAGTCTATTGTTGAGTGGAATATGATGCCACTACAAGATGAGATGCATTTCATTCTTCTGGAGATCCAAGAGAAAATAAATATCTTATCAATTTCAATGGATTAAATAAGTAACTAGAGTGTACGTAACTATAGTATTAAACCATGAGGGAAAGACAATATAAGTAACTATAGTTTTAAACCTTGAGGTAAATACATGAAGGTGGTGAGTCGCCTTCAGATTAGACCATAGATGAGGATGAGATATTCTATGTCAGGAATTGGATTATTATAACTATGAGTATGTGGGCGGTGGTGATGTATGTGTTTCATTCCTTAAATTGGAAGGTAAATCTAGGTGTGACCAAAATGTATATTCCCCCATGATTATAGTTTTTGTGGTCGAGTTTGAAAGAAGATATCGTAAGGTTTCTGGAAAGAAGAAACACTTGTTAGTAGGTGAAGGCCAAGCATCGATGACCCGATCGATTATTATAACTATTTCCCATTATATAATAGACGTGGGATGATATTACTATGTATATTTTGGTGGGTTTTCCAAGTAAACAATAGAATAATGAAGCTATTTGTGTAAATATGGATCCCTTTAAAAAACTAGGACACATCATTCTAGTGTAGGGGAGTTTTTTTGTCAATCAGTTGGAAGAGTTATATGTTTAGAAGATACTCCATCTGTATAGGGTTTCATAGACTATAATTTTATATTTTGACCCACTTTTTACATCACATTTCTATATGGTCTAATATAAGGATCATGATAAAAATATTTTATTGAGTATGAACATCCACCAACATACATTTGGGTAGTTGGTATGTACTATGCAATTGCATGAGGACATATTGTGTGTTTGTGTTATAGACTTCGGGGGGTCTTGGGTGAAGTTAATTTCTCTGGTGGATTTTTCCAATAAAAACAGTTATAAAGAAACTATTTCTATTGTATAATACAAATAAGTTTTTGTATGTTCATGATGATAACCACTATGTTTGATGGAGGTAGGTGATTCATAGTTTTTAGGACTGGGTCTTTTGCATGAGAAGTCACAATAGGTACAACAAAGATAAAAGTATATAAATGCGGCTAAGAGTATATATAAGTCATATTATGAAATAAATCGATGACCCTTAGAGTTCAAATAGGGTGATTTTTTTCCTTATGGTGTCACCTTGGTTGGGTCACTGTAGGATATCCAGATAGAGAAAGTCGGTGCCTTGGATCATTGGACAGTGGTGTACGGGTGTTCTCTTCCACAGAGAAAAGGTTCTATGAATGATATTATAAAGGTGTCATAACATTGATGGTATCACACTAACCCTTGTCTTGTTATCTATGTCTATGATGTTGAACTTGAGGTTAATGCATCCATTGAAAAGAATCTGATACATGTGTTTGATCTCACGGAGAAAGTGTTGTGTGGAATGACTGTGATGATTATTCATGTATTGTGGAAACATGGTCACGATAAAGAGGGATCATGAGAGAATTAATAATTTATGTGGGTTTAGTGACCATATCTTTTTGACTCATAATGTTAAATAGGTTTTGGAGTATAGCACAAGAATGAGTTGTTATAATGTGTTGAGATTATAAAACCACAAAATTTTTTGGAGATGTATCAGGCTCCTTCTATAAGAACCTGACCTTAAACATTACATAATATTGAATTAATTGGATACATTACATTTAAGATCTTTTCTGGTTTATAGTTTTAGAGAATTAGGCATAACAATTACATTACATAAAAATTACAAAGTAGACATTTCTACACAGTTTCCATTTTTTTTACAAAACATGAACTCTTGAAAAAAAAGTCATGTCTAGTTCCTTGTTTTAGATAGCATGACTTTTCTTTGATCCCATCCTTGACCCTATTCTTATTTTAGTCCTGTGAAAACATTTCAAACTTGGGATGAGCATAAAAAGCTCAGTAAGGGTTATAAAACAAATAATGAAAACATTTGTTCATAAATAAATACAAAACATGAAATCTTTTACTTACCTCATGAAATCATATGATTTAATAAAGAAACATAGAAATAATAAATCATAAAGGTAACTTGTGCATCCATATCATACTTGAATTATAACAGTCACAGCTACATAGGGAGTCACTTTGGAATACCCATCACAGTATATTCCCTAAATTTATTAGGAGAAACATTCACGTCTACCTCCATCACTTTACCCAATGCATTGGAGAGCCATCTCGGGCTCACCCACCCTAGGCTTATCACGGAACCACCCGTACACGTAAATAATGCGTAAGAACCATAACATGATCATAACACATAACATTAGCATAAAAGAAAGATAAAATTCCACATTGAAATAATAAAATATCATTTCAAGATATTTAAATAATAAATCCATTATCAAAATCATTTTCAATACCAAAATATGTAAAAAGAGTATATGGTATTTATTTTTCCATTTAAAAACATTCTGGCTTGTTAAGGAAGTCAAAGATCAAATAATACTCATGGCGGCGGAAAGGTCGTTGCCACCGCATACATTAAAAAAACATTATTTTTTGTCGTTTTGTAAAACACTTCGTAGAAAAATATTCCCTTTGAAACGTCAAGGGTGTTTATAAAGCGTATAAAATAATTTCGTGTATTAAAACAAAATATGCTTCAATGAAAAGAGATTGAGACGAAGTCCCTTACCTCGTGTCCAACTTGACCCATTCGCTCTTTAATATACTAAATAATAAACTAAAGTTAATTTCTACTTGATTAAGAACCTTTTTCAAGTTTATTATTCCTTTTATATCAATTATTGCCATGTTATAAACATTATGTAAACATTTAAGTTAATAACGTTTGTTTTGTCGATATTTGGTACTTGAGTAAAAATGGACTTCTTATAATTACATGTTGTCCATGTGGTCAACCGTTCATCATATCCAGAATAGTATTAATACTTTAGATATCATATATATCATATATATCATATATATCCAGTATATACATGTATTTATAATACTTCATAACATTTAGAGGTAAGAAATGAAATAAACCATTCATAGAGATGGTAAGTCGTACGTACGCATGAACGCTACTTTCATTTCTATTAATTACTTTAATGAAATTAAAACATAACGATACATAGGTATATTATAATTCCAGAATAATATCATATATAATATAATTAACTCTATCCTTTATACATCCCACATCGGGCATTAACAAATCACATCACTTTGAGGGGGCGGTAGTCTGTACTTCTCTAATGAGATTATTGTATTTAACCACTATGGAAACCATAAAGGCTTGATATAATTGGGAAGTACAAAAGCATAAGGAAATAATAAACATAATATATATCATATATAAATACAGTACCATCATAATGGTCACCATGAGAGGCGGTAAGAGGTAATTGAACAATCATCATTTCTTGAGGCGTTAGTATGCCATCCATAGAAATATTATGTTCTTCATCCATTAGATAGAGGTGTGTGTAAGTGTAGTTTGAATACTTCTTATAACAACATCCTATTATATTGTGGATACTAGTGTTGTTACAAAATAAAGGATTAGAAAAGAGTTTAGGGGTTGGAGAAGAAAAATAAAAGAAAACAATTTAAGAGAAACTATTACCTTTAATTTGGGTAACTCACATTGGTTTGAACCAAAAGACTTCTTAAAGGGACTTCTGCCTAAGTTGAGGCTTCAAAGAGAAGGAGAGAGATGTAGGGAGATTATTTGGGCAGAGTTTGGATGAGACAAATGGCTTGAGAGGTGTGAGTAGTTGCATAGAAGTGGTCTCTCTTTAAAGAGGAGAGGAGGGGCTCTTTAGGAAAGTTTAAAAATATTATTTTATTATAAACTTATATTCGGTTTCAAAAGGTCCAAAAATCATTGAGGTAGAAGCTAAGATGATTCATGGTCTAAATATAATCAAAACATAGGTATTGGACAGGTTTTGGATAATATTTTAATCATTATAATCTTATTTATTTAAATGATTTATTAATGAGGTAAATACTGCATCATTATTGTGTCATAAATAATTTAATTTATTTTATGTCTAAAAATTATAAAACAATTACCATGATGTAGGAAATAATTTTATCTTTCCAATGAATATTTATAGTCGAAAATAAGACATATATAAAACCATATAAAAATTAATTACTAAATGATTTTTTGTTAATGTAACTTTTTACTTAACATTAAATTAATTTATCTAAAGTGTCATTATCATTAATAAGTGGCTCCATGGGGCCCCACAATGGACCCAAGGATGACCATGGTCGGCCATTACTCATCCAATAATGTTTTGACAAGTGTTAAGGGAATTTTGAATTATTATAATATTCTTTTAACCTTGAATTACCATATTTACTTTTAACCGCGGTAAATAAAAGTCAAAAGTCACTATTCACAAAAAATTATTTTCATCTTATTGAACCACATTTCACTAGCTAATAACAACCATGTATGTCGGATTTTTGAGATTCAATTCACAGAAGTGGTAAAATTTCATTTAGATGAAAAATTCAGTTTTTTAACTACCACTAAGTGGTTTCACTATTCATCAAAAATTGAAGTTTTTTCGAAAAATAACAAAAATTCAGCCTAAGATAAATTTGATATTCCTAATTCAAAAATGATGTCCATTTTTTCAAATTTAAAACATAGAATTGGCATTAATTATTTTTAAAATTAATTCCCATTATGAAAACAAATAGCGTGTTTTTAAGAAACAATATCTATCAAAAGATTGAAACTTGTTTAAGTCCAATTTCAATGAGAAATTATCTCCAATGACCAACATTAGATTAAAAGGTAAAAATATATTTCAATTTTACTTTAAGACCAATTAAAAAGATAATCTAACCATATAAATAAATTAGATTAAAATGCACTTTTGAATTAAAATACAATATTTTTCACTATTCATAAAAAATGAACTTTATCACAAAAATTCCAAAAAAATACCCAAAGTAAATTTTGATGTCCCAATTCTAAAGAATGATTTTATTTGTTCATATATAATGTATTGAAGTGACCAAAACTATATTTAAAAAGGGTTTTCCATTAAAAGGCAATAAATCGGCCTTTTAATGTAAATTATTCTTAAAATTAGATTCATTCACATTTTAGGACTCTAACTTGTAAATACATGTATAATCATACTGTAGTTAGTTTTGTTCAGTCCAGACAATACAACAGCTATGATTTAATGACCATTTAAAATAATAATATTATATTATTAGTGTGCAACTTAAGATTCCAAAGAAACCCGTTGTTGCGTATCGGGTATGCTATCGAACATAGCAACCCTTTTAGACTAAAATTAATATTTAATTCACAAATATTAATAAATATGAAATATGTCTTATTCTTCATTTACATGGGATGTTACATCCTTCCACCATTTTGGAAATTGCGTCCTTGCAATTTTTATTCACTTATCAAAATAAGTGGGGCTATTTATCCCTCATAGCATTTTCAGATTCTCATGTTGCCTCTTCAACCATATGGTTTTTCAACAAAACCTTTACCTGGTGAATTACCTAATTCTGCAACACCTGTTCTCTACGGTCAAGAATCTGGATTGGTTGTTCTTCATAAGAGAGATTCTCTTCCAGCTGAATTACCTCTCGGCTCAAAACATGAGATAGATCTGGCATATACTTTCTCAACATCGAAACATGAAAAACATTGTGTACCTGGGATAAACTTGAAGGTAAATCCATTATGTACGCAACTGATCTAAGTTTCTCTAGAATTTCATAAGGTCTAGTGAACCTTGGACTCAACTTTCCCTTCTTACCAAAATGCATTACACTTTTCCAAGGAGAAACTTTGAAAAACACATGATCACCAACCTCAAGAGAAAGATTTTTCCTCTGGTTATCTGCTTAAATTTTCAGACTGCTCTGAGCTGTTCTCGTGTGCTTCTGAATCAACTGAACTTTCTCTGCCATCTCTTCTACCAATTCTGGTCCCATCATCTTCCTGTCACCTACTTCTTCCCAAAAAGTTGGAGTTCGACAACGCTTTCCATATAATGCTTCAAATGGATCCATCTGTATACTAGAATGAAAACTGTTATTATATGAAAATTCAACCAAAGAAAGATGTTAGTCCCAACTTCCCTGGTAGTCCATCGAGCAAGCACGTAACATATCCTCCAAGGTCTAAATTGTTCGTTCTGATTTCCCATCTGATTGAGGATGAAAAGTTGTACTAAAATTTAATTCAGTACCCAATGATTTCTGAAGGCCTTTCCAAAAGTTAGAAGTAAACCTGGTATCACGATCAGATACAATGGAGAGGTGAACTCCATGCAACCTGGATATATCTTTAACATGCAACCGAGAAAGTTTATCTCAAAACAAAGTATCTCTAATTGGAAGGAAATGAGTAGATTTAGTCAATCGATCAACTATAACCCATATTGCATTATTACCTCGAAATATCTTTGGTCATCCCACAACGAAGTCCATGGATATATTTTCCCATTTCCACTCTGGCACAGGTAGAGGCTGAAGAAACCCTTTTGGTAACTGCAACTCTGCTTTAACCTGCTAACAAGTCAAAGACTTCATAGTAAAATCAGCAATATCTCTTTTCATTCCATCCCACTAGTAATACTCCTGAAGAACACTGTACATCTTAGTACTGCCAGGATGAACTGAAAATGGAGAACTATGATCTTTACATAAAAACTCATTCTTCAATTGTGAATCACAAGGCACACATAATCTCTTTCCAAATCTCAAAATTCAATCATTATCAACGTTAAAATCAGGCAACTTACCCTTCTGAACCAACTCTATCTTTTTCTACAACTCACTATCTTCTTTCTGTGCTTGCTTTATTCTGTTTGATAGAGATGACCTCACTAAAACCTGAAACAAAACAGAAGAATTCCCTGCACCAACAACTTCTATTCCAAATTTCATCAAATCAAAAACCAAAGGATCTCGTTCCAAATGTAACATGGATAATGAAGCATTAGTTTTTCGACTCAGAGCATCAACCACTTTATTTGCTTTTCCCGGATTGTAATGGATCATGCAATCATAATCCTTGATTAATTCCAACCATCTCCTCTATCTTATGTTCAATTCTTTCTGAGTGAATATATACTTCAAACTTTTATGATCAGGATATATTTCACATTTTACTCCATACAAATGATGCCTCAAAATTTTTAAATAAAAACAACAGCTGCTAATTCCAAATCATGTGTTGGGTAATTTAACTCATGTGGTTTCAACTAACATGAAGCATAAGCAATTACCTGATCATTCTGCATTAGGACAAAACCCAGTCCTTTCAACGAAGCATCACTGTAGATAAAAAACTCACCATTTCTAGAAGGCAGTGCCAAAACTAGAATATTCACCAATCTTCTTTTCAATTCCTGAAAACAATCATCACATTCTTTTGTCCAGATGAACTTAACACTTTTTCGAGTTAACTTAGTCATTGGATTAGATAACCATGCAAAATTTTCATCAAACCCCCAGTAATAACCTGCCAAACCATGAAAACTACGGATCTCAGTTATATTTGTGGGACTTGGTCATTCATCAACAACTTTTGTTTTAGCAGGATCGATAGTTATGCCATTTTTTTAAATAATGTGACCACGGAAAGAAATTTGTTGTAACCAAAACTCACACTTTCTGAATTTCCCAAAATATTTCTTTTCTTTTAAGGTTTACAAGACAACCCTTAAATGAATTTCATACTCTTAATTACTTTTAGAATAAACCAAAATATCATCAATGAACACAACCACAAACTTATCCAAGAACTCTCGGAAAATTCTATTCATAAGATCAATGAATACAGCAGGTGCATTGGTTAACCCAAAAGGCATAACTACAAATTCATAATGGCCATATCTATTACAAAATGCAGTCTTTGGAATGTTTTATTCTTTTACTTTCAACTGATGGTACCCCAACCTCATGTTAATCTTCTAAAAATACTGAGCTCCCTAGAGCTTATCAAACAAATCATTGATATGAGGCAAAGGATACTTATTCCTAAAAGTGATGTTATTCAATTCTCTATAATCAATGCAAAGTCTCATTGAACCATCTTTCTTTTTAACAAACAAGACAGGAGCACCCCATGGTGATGTGCTAGGTCGAATGAAACCTTTATCTAATAATTCCTGCAATTGCTTCCTTAACTCTAAAAGTTCAATTTGAGTCATTCGATAAGGGGGTTTTGAAATTGGATTAGCATTAGGAACTAAGTCAATAGTGAATTCAACTTCTAGGTCAAGTATAATACCAGGAAACTCATCAAGAAAAACATCAAGGTACTCATTTACCACTGGCACATCATTAATATGAACAGTTCCTTTGTATTCAACAATATGTGCAAGGTAACATTCATTTCCATCTTTTATTAGTTTCTCAGCTTCCTGATATGTTATCAATATCAAGGGTTCATATATGTATACAAACTGAAAATCATCCTAAAAAGAAACCTCTTTAGCTCTACAGTCAATCTTAGCATGATAAACAGATAGCCAATCCAAGCCCAGAATAACATCAAACTCTACTAGAGGTAAAACAATAAGGTTTGCAGGTAGATTCTTTCCGCACACAAGGACAGGAATGTTCTTATGTTTTCTTTTTGGCTCAAAATTTCCTCCATTTGTTTTTACCGTAAGTTCAGTATTCATATCATGAGATGGAATTCCCAATTTACTAGAAAAAATCTCAGAAATGAAAGAGTGTGTAGACCCTAAATCAGAAAACACAATGGCATAATCAGAACAGACAAACAGTGTACCTGATATAACTTCATTTGATGGCCCAACATCTGCTGAAGTAGTTAAAAAGGATTTCACCACCCCATTCTGCTTATATTTTGGCTGCTTTCCTTCAGTTGAGTTCTTTGTTGGACACTCATTTGCATAATGACCCATTTCATTTCACTTAAAACATTTTACTAATTGTAAATCAGATTTTGTCTTACCCTTACCCTGATCTTTTTCAGTGCAATTACGAGTCTTATGTCCCATTTTTCCACATCGGTAGCACTTACCAGAATTCAAAATACATTCCTCGTGATGATTTTTGCCACAATATTCACAAACTGTAAACTTAAGTTTCTTACCATCAGACTTTTTTAAAGATTTCTTTTTTCACCTACCACCTCGACCTCTTATTTTGTTGTTTGTCAAAGAATAACTTATCATCAGCAAAATCCATTTCCACCTTCTCTGCACAACGAACATGTTTTTCATAACTTGGCAACTCACGAGAAGCTAAAGCCCTTCGATACTTTGGCATTAATCCTGAGTAAAAACGGCTGATTTTACTATCAAGATCTCATATGAAATTTGGAGCATACCTTTCCAGTCGAGTGAATTTTTCTTCATAAGTAGCCACTGAGTCATCCTCCTGCCTCAATTCCAAGAATTGTTTTTCCATTCTAAGATGAACCACCTTAGGAAAATATTTCTCAAGAAACATACCTTTGAATTCATTCCAATCAATAACATCAATCTCCTCACTATTCCTCATATTTTTCACCATCAACCACCACTGATCAGCATCACCTTCAAAATGGTAAACAGCAAGATTAACCTTTTGATGTTCTGAACTACCCATAACATCAAAAATCTTTTCCAATACTTTAATCCACCCTTAAGCTAGAACCGGATTATATGATCCTCTGAATGATGGGGGATTTTGCCTAATGAAATGCTCCACTACTGACATTTTCCTCTGTGGTTGATCTGGTTGATCTCGTATATGGATACCACCACAATTTATAGCCTGAGTCAAATGTGCCATCACTGTAACAAACTATTCAGTTCCGATTCCAAACATCTCAGGTTGCTGATTTAGAAGTTTGCCTTCCTCCTGATGTCGTCCCAACATAGCTGCCCTGTTTCCTCTGTGGAAAACCATTCTGAACACAGAAATATCTTAGGTGAAGAAACATGGTTATCTTTAAATGCTATATGATATTAATATTAACATAAATTACTTTATGGATATTAATTTAACAATACCCTAACTCTTGAAGTTATCTAACCTGATCTCTGATACCATCTATAAGCGCCTGGCCATAAACATTACATAATATTGAATTAAATGGATACTTCACATTGAGGATATTTTCTGGTTTAGAGTTTTAGAGAATTAGGCATAACAATTACATTACATAAAAATTACAATGTAGACATTTCTACACAGTTCCCATTTTTTTACAAAACATGAACTCTGGAAAAAAAACAAGTCATGTCTAGTTCCATGTTTTAGATAGCATGACTCTTCCTTGATCCCATCCTAGACCCTATTCTTCTTTAAGTCTTGTGAAAACATTTCAATCATGGGATGATCATAAGAAGCTCAGTAAGGGTTATAAAAAAAATAATGAAAGAATTTGTTCATAAATACATAAAAAACATGAAATCTTTTACTTACCTCATGAAATAATATGATTTATGATAGAAAAATAGAAATCATAAATCATAAAGGTAACTTTTTTGCATCCATATCATACTTTCATTGTCTCAATCACAGCTACATAGGGAGTTACTTTAGAATACCCATCACAGTATATTCCCTAAATCTATTAGGAGAAACATTCATGTTTACCTCTGTCACATTACCCAATGCATTGGAGATCTATCTCGGGCTCACCCGCCCTAGGTTTATCACGGAACCACCCATACACTTAAATAATTCCCAAGAACCATAACATGATCATAACACATAACATAAGCATAAAAGAAAGATAAATTTCCACATTGCAATAATAAAATATCATTTCAAGATATTGAAATAAATAATCCATTATCAAAATCATTTTCAATACCAAAATATGTAAAAAGAGTATATGGTATTTATTTTTCCATTTAAAAACATTCTGGCTTGTTAAGGAAGCCAAAGATCAAATAATACTCGAGGAGGCGGAAAGGTCGTTGTCACCGCATACATTAAAAAACATTTTTTTTGTAGTTTTGTAAAATGCTTCGTAGAAAAAGATTCCCTTTGAAAAGTCAAGGGTGTTTATACAGCGTATAAAATAATTTCTTGTATTAAAACAAAATATGCCTCAATGAAAGGAGATTAAGACGAAGTCCCTTACCTCATGTTCAACTTGACCTGCTCGTTCTTTAATATCCTGAATAATAAACTAAAGTTAATTTCTACTTACGTAAGAACCTTTTCATGTTTATTATTTTTTTATATCAATTATTACCCTATTATAAACATTATGTAAACATTTAAGTTAATAACATTTGTTTTGTCGATATTTGGTACTTGAGTCAAATGGACTTCTTATAATTACATGTTGTCATTGTGGTCAATAGTTCATCATATCCAGAATAGTATTAATGATTTAGATATCATATATATCATATATATCATATATATATAGTATATACATGTATTTATAATAGTTCATAACATTTAGAGGTAAGAAATTAAATGCACCGTTCATGGAGACGGTAAGCCGTACGTACATATGAACGCTACTTTCATTTATATTTCTTACTTTAATGGAATTAAATAATAATGACACATAGATATATTATAATTCCAGTATAATATCATATATAATATAATTAACTCTTTCCTTTATACATCCCACATAGGGCATTAACAAATCACATCACTTTGAGGGGGCGGTAGTCCACACTTCCTCTAATGAGATTATCATATTTACCCACTATGGAAACCATAAAGGCATGATATAATTTGGAAGTAAAAAGCATAGGGAAATAATAAACATAATATATATCATATCTAAATATAGTTCCATCATAATGGCCACCATGAGAGGCGGTAATATGTAATTGAACAATCATTGTTTCGTGAGGCGTTAGTTTTCCATCCACAGAAACATTATGTTCTTCATCCATTAGATGAAGGTGTGTGTAAGTTTATTTCGAAACCTTCTTATAAAAAAATCCTAGTATATTTTTGATTCTAGTGTTGTTACAAAATAAAGGAATATAAAAGATTTTAGGGGTTGGAGAAGCAAAATAAAAGAAAACAAATTAAGAGAAACTGTTACATTTAATTTGGGTAACTCACTTTGGTTTGAACCAAAGGACTTCTTAAAGTGACTTCTGACTAAGGTGAGGCTTCAAGGAGGAGAATAGAGATATAGGGCGATTATTTGGGCAGAGTTTGGATGAGACAAATGGCTTTAGTGGTGTGAGTAGTTTCATATAAGTGGTCTCTTTTTATAGGGGAGAGGAGGGGCTCTTTAGGAAAGTTTGAAAATATTTTTTTATTATAAACTTATATTCGGTTTCAAAAGGTCCAAAAAACATTGAGGTTGAAGATAAGATGAGTCATGGTCAAAATATAATCAACCAATAGGAATTGGACAGGTATTGGATAATATTTTAATTATTATAATCTTATTTATTTAAATGATTTATTAATGAGGTAAATACTGCATCATTATTGTGTCATATATAATTTAATTTATATGATGTCTAAAAATTAAAAAAAATTACCATTTTTTAGGAAGCCTTTTTATATTTCCAATTAATATTTATAGTCGAAAATAGGACTTATATAACAACATATAAAAATTAATTACTAAACTATTTTTTGTCAATGTCACTTTTCTCTTTACATTAAATTAATTTATCTAAAGTGTCATTATCTTTAATAAGTGGCTCCATGGGGCTCCAAAATCGACCCAAGGATGCCCATGGTTGGCCATTACTCATTCAATAAAGTTTTGGACAAGTTTTAAGGTAATTTGGAATTATTATAATATTCTTTTAACATTGAATTACCCTATTTACCTTTAACTGCGGTAAATAAAAGTCAAAAGTTACTATTCACCAAAAATTATTTTCATCTTATTGAACCACATTTTACTAACTAATAACAACCATGTATGTCATATTTTTGAAATTAAATTTAAAGAAGTGGTAAATTTTCATTTAGATGAAAAATTCAGTTTTTTAACTACCACTAAGCGGTTTCAATATTCATCAAAAATTGATGTTTTTCCGAAAAATACCAAAAATTCAGCCTAAGTTATATTTGTTATTCCTAATTCAAAAATTATGTCCATTTTTCCAAATTTAAAACATAGAAGTGGCATTAATTAATTTTTAAATTAATTCCCGTTATCAAAACAAATATCCTGTTTTTAAGAAACAATAACTATCAAAAGATTGACACTTATTTAAGTCCAATTTCAAAGAGAAATTAACTTCAATGACCAATATTGGATTAAATGGTAAAAATATATTTCAATTTTACTTTAAGAACAATTAAAAAGATTATATAACCATATAAATAAATTATATTAAAATTCACATTTGAATTAAAATACAATATTTTTCACTATTCATAAAAAATGAACTTTATCATAAAAATACCAAAAAATTACCCAAAGTAAATTTTGATGTTCCCATTCTAAAGAATGATTTTATTTGTTCATAAATAATGTATTAAAGTGACCAAAACTAGATTTAAAAAGGGTTCTCCATTAAAAGGCGGTAAATCGGCCTTTTAATGTAAATTATGCTTAAAATTAGATTCATTCACATTTTAAGCCTCTAACTTGTAAATTCATGTATAATCATAATGTAGTTAGTTTTGTTAAGTCCCTCCAATACAACATCTAGAAGTTAATGACCATTTAAAATAATAATAGTATATTATTAGTGTGCAACGTAAGATTCCAAAGAAACCCGTTGTTGTGTATCGGGTACGCTATCAAACATAGCAACCCCTTTAAACTAAAATTAATATTTAATTCACAAATATTAATAAATATGAAATATGTCTTATTCTTCATTTACCTAGGATGTTACACCTTCATAGGTATTTTTTCTTTATGTAGAGTAATTTTCATTTGGTTTTTACCTTTGGATGTGTTTGGGTGAAAATTTGATAAAAATGAAAGAATGAGGGTAGTGCACAGTTAGTGAAAAATTTTCCCTACTGGTGCATCAAATCACAGCAAATCATAAAACCCTAGATAGAAGAAGTTTTCACAGTTGACACAAGGTTTTTCAATTGGTGTTACCTATAAGGATAAAATATGACCCCTAAATGTGGTCCATGATTAAGGTGCATGGTTTTGAAAATCATGTGCCTCTTCCCAAAAAACAATGTGAATGATTTATGTTAATTCAAATTTTAGTTTTAAAAATACATGAACTCTTATATTTAGCCAAAAATTATCCCCACTCATAGCAAATCATTTAATCTTGTTTTTGGAGGTTATGGGACACATTCCTAGGTCTCCTAGACTCTGATCATGGAGATTCAATGCTCGATCAATGATATGCACCTTCACTTGTAAGTGAATCTATCCCTGATTGGTTTCCAACCTATTTCCCATTATTCTCACTTCCTTAAAATTTTCTATATCTAAGATTGATTCTAGATCATTTTACAGTATTATTAGATAAATATTCATTTTATAATGGATATAGGTTTTAGATCTAGATGTTGTTCTTCATCGTGTTCTTGAATAGTCTGTATAAAATTGAGAATTCATCTGTTGATGAGTGTTTGCTAATGTATTGACGTAGGATGTCTATTATAAAAATACCATACTCATGATTTCAATTAGATGTAAGTTCTCTTATAATTTCTAGGGGTTTTTAGACATTATATTTTTCTAAAATAATTAATTAATAAGGAAAATTAATTAAATAAGGGATTGTGGAATCGGGGAAAATTAAATGTTGAATTGATTTTCGGAATATTCAAATGGTTTGATTTGGAGAATATGTAATTGTTGTATTAATTTTGGGATATTGGGGTTTTGAATTTGGAAAATTAATTGATAATTTATACCTGTGATATTGAGTTTTTGAAATTTGATATTTAATTTTTTAATTAACTATGGGATATTGAGATTGTGAATATAGATAATTAATTGTTTAATTAATTATGGGATATTGGGATTGTGATGTTGAATAACTAATTTTTTTAATTAATTGTTTTTGTTAAGATTTTTAATTATAATCATTAATTGTTTAATTAATTATTGAATGCTAAGATTTCAAATTATAATAATTAATTGTTGGAGAAATTATTGGATGTTGAGAATGTGAATTCAAATAATACATTATTGGAAGTAGAGTTTGTGAATTGATTAATTGATTATTGAATTATTTAATAGAATTGATGCAATTAATTAATTGTTTAATTATTTAGGGGAATGATTGGTATATGCATTTTTTGAATGTGATTAATTAAAGGTAGGATAAATCAATGTGATAATAGTGTGTCGGACATTGTCTACTGCATTGAAAGCCCATAGTATTATAAGAAATGATGATTATTAACAATGAAATTCATATGTTGGAAATGGCCGACTATATCAAAATTCCTTAGTGAGATAAAAAATGATGAATGGTAATAATTGCATTCATATATGGTAACAATGTTTAGAACATGGTCTGATGCATCAAAATCCCACAGTCTAATTTGGAATGAAGAATGGTAATAATTTTTTCATATTTGAATTGAAATGATGAATGGTAATTGCGACATTAACTTGTGAATTGTGATACTAAATGGTCACAGTGGGATTCCATTAAATGATATCCATTTAGGATAGTACATACTTTGAAATTAGAAGAAGTATATACCAAGACTTTTGGTTTCCTCAGGAACTCTCGTGTACTTGGTTTAATAAAGAGTAATTGAATAAATTTAGATTATTTACCATATTTATTTCAGGTATTTATTTACAATTTTATACACTTTTTATTGTATATTTTTATAGATATAGTTGATTGTGGCCTACTGAGTTGTAATGAAACCCTACTTGGGTTGTCTAGTAAGAATATAAATAAACATCTTGTTTCATAGATAGGATACGGGAAAATTCCCAATGTTATATGAATGAATTCGGATATAACATAGATGAGGGAACCAGACAAGGTTCAAGACCTAATGAGTACTTGGTAGTGTTTTTAATTTTGAATTTTTTTTGATACATTATTGATATTGTCATGGCATATATTCTATTCCGTTTGATAATGTATTTCTAGTTTTGGGAATCCATGGATACTGGTATATTCATAGTTATGCCTATATGTATTTAGGTTGTTTTTTTATTTTTGATGTGGTGTTAATATGATAAAAAACCATTAGTCTCACCATGATTTATTTCAGATCTTCACTACTAGTCGGCAGTCTTTGGCATACATTGAGGTGCGCCTGAGGTCTTGTGGCCCACCGACTCAGGACACGGCTTTGTGGCACCTGGGCTGAGACATCTCTAAATACCACTGTTAAATGGGGATGCGGATATACATTATCAAGTGAGTCCTTATTGGGAAACAATTGAATCATTATATCTTTATATTCAAGATTTATGAAAATTAAAATCAAGTATATTTATTTTATTGTGAAGATCAAATAATAGAAGATATATAGAGGTAACATAAGGGATAATTGTTTCTATTATTCAATACTACTCAACACTTATTCACCTTACTCAAGTGTTTGTAATAACCAATAATGATAAAAACAATTGGTATTGAATCTAATATTACACATCTAATTGGATTCATAAAAATCGATGATTTTTTTAACTTTTTTCCAATCCTATTGAAATCCATCATGAATTTTAAAATATAATAAATTTACATATGTTTTGATATAGATAAAATCATATATGATTTGGATGAAGGATAAAGTGTAAACAATTCACCTATAATGGAAATAAACAACTATTCTACAATAAAAGATATAAAATTATATTAATGAAAGAAGATAAATAATCATACTTTCTAAGACTACCCTAGAGTGGAACCAAACACTAATAGAGTATATTTTAATTCTTATGAATCAAAACATAGATCATTTTTTTCTATAATTATAAATATGTATAAATATTCCAATGAATAAATCATGTATTTTTACTGCAATTTGATGCACAAGGGAGTAGATACCATGTCTTGAATAAGAATTTCAATAATTATTGAGATATTTAAAATAATTTTTTTGAAGTGAATAAATCACCTCATAGATGTATTTCCCATAATTTAAATGAATATAGATAATGAATAATGGTGGAAGAAATTATAGAGTTGGTGGATCAATTAAATATATGTTAAAAAGAATGTAGTGAATGTTCAAGAAGAAATGATCTATGACAAAGGAGAGAAAAAGGACTTCTATATATATCTAGAATGAAAAGTTAAATATAAAACAAAATAAAATAAAAGAGCTAGTAATATTATTCAATAATATTTACAGAATGAGTCATTTTATTCAACATAAGGTTTTCTGTGATAATAAAGAGTGTAACAAAACAAGATTTTAATATATGATTTTCTTTAAATAACTCTATGTATTAAATAGTATGATCCTAACATAACACCAAATATAATAGAAACTATAATATATTTTGATAAAAATATAAATAACATCTGTTAAAAGTAAGGTTACTCAAAAATCTTTTTAGTAATTCAATTTTCAATTAAATTTAATTTATCTAAAAGCTTATGTCACACATAATATCATGTCTAAACAAACAATGAAATAAAATTACAAGTTCAATGTAACCTAGATGTTAAATTGGAATGCATAAGTAGGGTTAAAGGCTTTATAAAATATATTTAAATTCCCTACTCAATATAAATATTTTGATAAATAATTTTATAATAATCAAAAAATTTAGAGTAAATCCATTTTATTCATAAAAAATATACTATTTCGAAAATTAATTTTCATTATTTTTAATGAGAAAATATATTATTAATTACAATAAATTTTATGAATGTTATAGTACAAAATGGGAAACAAATTTGGGATCTAGATACTAAATTATCAAAGTTTTATTTTTTTGAAAATTTTATAAAAATATTTATATTATAGAGAAATAGTGTGAAATAAAATTTTTATTCAAAATGAAAAGAAATTGTGGTAAAATTTATCACCTTGGTTGAGGGTAAGTCAAATCAATTTAGGATAAAACAATGTGATAAAGGAATAGTTAGGCATCCTAAAAATTATATGATGATATTAATTTTACCCTTATCATATTAAGAAGAAAATGTATATTTTTTAATGGAATCATATCTATGAAAGTGACATTTATAATATTTAAAACAATGAATATTACAAAGTCTCATAATATTAGATGTAAATATACTTTATTTATTCACATTTGGAAAAAAAACTAGTTATGAACGAATAATGATAGTAATTTTGAGATTAATGAATATTTTTTTGATTTAAATTTGTTTATAAATTTTAATAATAATATAATGACCATTAATTATTATGAAACACTGATGTTATATTTCTTAATGAAATCAATTAATATTATAAATGGTTTTATAAATTTTAAAAATAATATAATTTAGGCAAGCTAATGTGAGATAAAAAATATGTAGATTAATATGACATATAGGTGTTATGTTAATGAATTATATTTCAATTCCATATTTGTATTTAAGGCTTATATGCAAAATTAACTTAATATTATCAAAATTATCATTAATAAAATTTTATAAAAATAATAATTTATTTATTTATTTGAAAATATTAATATTTTTAAAAGAGAAAAATCGTGATAAAAGTAGTTATAATAATTCATCCTTAATTAATTTATATGTAATTGGAATAAATTTTATTGGTAATGAATTCATTTTATTTTAATATTTTATGAAATTTCATGTGTGTCCCACCCCACCCTTATAAAAGGACACCCCTTTGTTCACTTCTTGACACAACATTGAGGCTTAAATCTAGAAAAAAACATGGAAAATTACATTATCAACTTCTTGATCCTCATTATAGTGGTGTTTTTATTCTCAAAATTCCATACTTATGGTCTTTAAAATGATATCAAAGCCAGCCCGTTCAAAGAAGAGGTAACACCTTAACAAATAACTTTCTTTTTTTTTACTTCTTATTTTTTATCCTTTAAATCTATTTTCTTTGTCATAAAATAAGAACATAAATACCCTAAAACATAAAAATATTATATTATTATTATTAAACATCCATTATCTACCCTTTTTCCATTCAATGGTTTGTGAATATATTACTCATGTGTATATACGACTAACTGTCTGCTTGTAGTGATAAAATTTAATTTTCATTACCATACTTAATATATTGATATTATAATGGTATGAATGGAAATATATGACATTTATGATATAATTATTCTTATTTATTGAAAATATAATTTATGCCTTCATACCTTTTAAACTATTGGAAATCTATAATTTCACTACTGCATAAGTGTGTACTACTACTTTCTAGAAACTATGTCATTCATTTATTAATTTATATATTTATAGGAAGGAAAGAATAAAGAATAAGAAAATTATATATATTTTTAAGACATAATAATTACTCTTGAATATTGAAATATATGTTACCATTCTATCATTCCATCTATCATAAAATAAAAATATTTTTCTTGCATACGTATGACCTACCATCTCCATGAATAGTGTAATTCATATTTATATATATACATTTTTGAATGACTCTATATTTATATATATAAATAATATATTATTTTTATATTATTTTTAAAATTATTTAGATTACACAACCATGATCAATATTCCAGGAACAACACTACCAATCAAAATTATATATGAATAACAAGGCCCATATAACCCAGAATAAAAATTTTCATAATGAATTGTTAACAAACAGGTGATAAATTGATCTTTACAGATATTATATTCTATTATATATATGATTATAGTTGAATAACTTGTTTTTAGTAATATTAAATTTATTATAATTGAATTCTCAACATGCATGATGAATGTCGTACCTAATAAAAGGAATTTTCATCTCACATTTATTTATGTGGGACACACACAATAATCAATACCTGTTTCCTTTATGTGGTGTGTATATATCCCATGAATTTATGATATTAACATTATAATAGTTGTATTTTTATTTAGATAAGATAATTTTTTTATTTATTTAAAGTCATGTATGATCCAATAGATACCACACTTATAATGGAATTATATTATAATATCATTGTTTTTTCCGGACTGTTTATGATTATATTTCCACTCATGAATTCATATGAGTTGTCTCTCATATAAAAAATTATTTCTCATCTCATATGGTTATTTCTTTAAAATGAATATTCTTATCCCTTTATAATAAATGTAATTACTCATGACTCATAAAATAGTTTTTATGGAAAATTTACTTCATTTATTTATACGATCAAAAAAAATATTTTCATCCATATATGTGTTTACAAAAAAAGTGATGAAAAGGGTTATAACTATTTTATAGTGATTTTTATTTTCATTTATAACATTTTTTTTATTTTTTATAATTGTATTTTTAGGAATCATATTGTTTTGTTTCCAAATAATGTAATTTTTATTCTTTTTAATTTTATTAGAATTTTTTTATATTATATGGAATGTACAGAATTTTTTGATGTTATAACCACTAAAACTATTAAAGCATCCATTATATGATTCGATAGACACTTTTGAATAATTTTTTCTTCAATAATTTATTTCTTTTTCTTTTTTTTAGTTTTTTTCATAAAGATAATATTATTTTCTTAAAGAAATATTAGAAGCGATCATTCAAAATCATATTCCATCTAAGATAACATCTTTTGATGTTAATAATTATTATCTATGAATTATGATCCAATAATTAAAAACATATTCTTTCTAGAAATGGTTTATTTTTATGATCAAATGATTTTTAGGAAACCTACTTATTTTCAATATGTTATACTATGATGAAATAATGAAATTTTTATGAACCCAATTTTTTTCCATGGATTATAATATGATAAAATATTTATGAAATCCACTTAATTTCATGGGTTTTGATATGAAATTTTTTTTATTATCTTATGGAATGCATATGTATGATTTTAATTTTGTGATTGTTGGTACCTATATCTCCCTCCAATGAATCTGGTAAAGATATATATATTGTGGGAAAACCCAGACTATAATGGGGAGTGAACTTAATTTAGTAAAATAATTTTCCACTATGATAATCTTGGGAGTGAAAATAGAAAATTATAATGGTTTGGACAGTGGAACGATTCCAATATAATAATATTGGAAAATAGCATTGAATAATAAAGGAATGATTTCATATTTTTATCTTTATTCCATAATTACATTTGTTATGTATTTATTGTGTTATCATGGATTATGATTATTTATTAAATTAGGATTCATTTCTTTTAAACATCAAATATTTATTACATGACTCAATATTATGATCTTCGATATAAAAGGTATGGTTTTCTAATGATAATCTCATATTATTATACCCTTTTTCTCAATATCACGCATATATGGTCATAAATATATCACTTGTTTACTCTTACTGATAATTACAACTACAAATTTATTATTTTTCAATTCATAGGTTATAAATAATGATATTATGTATAATATTTTTAAGAAGGGTGATAATAAAGAAGATCTAATTGGGATATGATGTAGAACTATTATGAAGCAGTTGTTCATGTTTCTATGTTACCAAATATAACAGAACCATATATATCAGGCATGGAATGCTCTAATATATAAATAATATTCATCTATTTTGATTTAATATCCATTTTTTTAAACTATATTTTTCCATATTTGGTATTATGTTATGGTTTAATTAAATATTGGAAACAATGATGAGAAAAATTTTGTGAGAACCATGGGATAAATCTATATATACAATAATATAATAATTTTTTTGTAATTAACATGTATAATGTAGGATAAACCTATGGTGTTATCATTTAAACATCATATAAATTATTTTTCAGAATTATGGTGTTTTCCATTATGGTTGTTTATTCATAAAACAAGATATATTGTTTTAGTCAATGGTTGTAAAAAGGAGGATTCATGATAGTGTTGGATGTGATAGATAATGGAATGATTATCCTCATGAAAAACAAAATGAATAAGGATTTTCAATATGACACAGTGTGGTTATTCATAATCAGATATCTCATTATATGACTAAAATTATCAATATTGTTGAGTTTCTTGAGACAACTAATATGAGAAATATGGTGTTTCATGAAAATAATAGACGTAGGAGGATTCAACATCTTATTTTTTAGGAATTATGAAATAAGCACTCAAAAGAAGGTCTCAAGGGACTGTGGAGATGTTTTGGGTTTGGGAAATAAGGACATAGAGTAAATAATATAAAATAAAAAATGAAATTTTTAGTTGACATAAATGATTCAAATAATGTTCTAATAAAAATATCACCATCAGTTGAATGTTTTAATGTTTTAACATGTGTTTATTATTTGTATCAATGTCCTATAAGAAAATCATGAGAATAGATGAATCAAGGATTAATGGGTAATGATTTTATTGGAGATGATGTCGAGACTATGAATTGCATATAAAATATATAGTCTATTTTAATAATATTAGTTATGTTAAATTTTAGAATCATTATTATATTAAGGTTGATGCATCTTAAGAAAATATTCATATTTCATATTGAAGTATTGGAGAATAATATGGTGAAGGATGGATAAATAAGAAAGAAGTAAGGGTAATGATGGAAGTATTTATGTATTTGGAATCAGTAACTATATCTATGATATCTTTGATAGGATAATCATGAAATAAATAATTTTTTTCAAATAATAGTATCCATTAATAATTTCAAAACACAGGTTGGAAGGTTCCAATAATGAAAAAAGTGATAATGTTTAGTTCATATATAGAGATTACCAACATTGGTACGATATTATATCTAAACATAAAATTCATTGGTTGGTGGCAATGTGATTTATGTTATCTTTGATAATGTTCACTGTATTTTTTGATTTATAAAATTAATTCAATGTTTTATAGACAAATTTTAGGAATATAAACTTTGTTAATTTTATGAATCACATCTTTTTTTTATTTGATGTTTTCTAGAGTTTTACGGATACCGTCATGGGTTTATAAGTTTGATTTTGATCATATGTTCAATTTACTAGACCCCATTTTTTATATCCCTATATAATGAAATTTTAAGGTGAATAATGATATTTTAGGTTGAGTTATATATAACCCATAGGTTTAATGTGAAGTATTATTTTAGAAAACTACTATTACACTTTTGGTGATATAATAACGAGGACATGAAATAATTTTGGAGTTTTAATAATATATTAAATTTTTTTATTGAGGATATTTGGGATATAATGTAATTTATTTATAGAAATGATTAGAATGTCTCAGAGACTATGTGATTAAGGAATATAGATTATTGATATATGAGTTTATGAGTGACTAATTGAGATTGAATATAAATATTAAATTAATCCCAAAATATAATGTGATCTAATAATTATGATTTTTTTAGTTTCATACTAATCCTTGATTACTTTAATTTTTTAGGAACAATATTTTGTGAAATTATTTAGTATGATCTTTCAGTATTACTCAATAATTTTTGACATAAATATAGTATTTCTTCAAATGATGGTTTATTCATATTGGGAATCATCATAAACAATGCTATAATTTTTTTTAACATCTAAAGATATATTGAATTTCATGTGACCCTATTATAGAATTACATGTTCAATTAAATGTTTTTTTAGTTCTTGAGGCCTGAAAATCCATCTTTAATACTCATCATCTGGCTCAAAAGGTGAGATTGTCTAGAAAATTGATTATTGGATAAATGTGAATTTTCTAGTAAATTTATTTTTCTTATATTATTAGTACATATTTTCAATTAATTCAATAACTCAAGGAAAATGATTTTATGAAGAAATTTTGTCATGTGAAGTTCAATTCTGATGAATTGATGGTATTTTAACTCCTCAAGGATTTATGGTTTTATGGTCAGTGAATTTCTCTGAACCATGTTCTCTTTCAATCTCTATATGTCTATGGGTTTTAGTTTTCTCTTCAATATACATGATTTAACATCCCAATAGTGTTCTCATATTCATAATCCCAATGTTTTTATTCAATATGACTTTTATATTCCCTATTATATCATTTCAAGAAGAAGTTTTATTAACACTTTTTACTATGTAGGATTTGAAGAAATGAATTTTGAATAGTGAATCCCTATTCACTAATCCCAATTTGAAAGTTTGAGGATGAAATTTATAAGTGGGGGAGATGTATCACTTTGTGATTTTGTCAAATATTTTTTCCAATTAATTTTTTCTTCTTCGATTTCTTGTGTTACACACAACACATGGTCTAGAAGAAATATGAAATATAATTAAAAGGGAATTATAACATAGCCATTAAATTACAATATATGATTTGGATTAACGAAATTATGAAATACAAAAAAAATTCTCAATGATTATAAATTTATTGATATATTCTCAGTATATAATTACTCAATTTTGAGTTAAGTCATTTTATTCCTAAAAATATATTTATTTAAAAAATTATTATTATTTATATATATGAAAAATATTTATATTGATTTCTAAAAGTTATAGGAATGTTATTTTAAACAATTATCATGATTTATGATATATTCATGTTAGAATTATATTATTGTGAATTTTGTAAAAAAAATTGAAAAGATTTATTTTTTAATAAATAATGAAAAATATTTATATTTATTGAAAACTGATTTATTTTCAAGAATCTACAAAGTTTCATGTGTTTTTTAAAATGGAATGAACCTAAAATTAATAATATTATATTTTTATTTAATAAAAATAAATTTATTAGAATAAAATCGGTGATAATAGTTATTATAAAAACAATTTTTTATAGGTAAAAATACATTTTGTATGAAATCAATTTTCATGCGCATAGTGTGTTTTTATATTTATAAATTATAGTAATAGATATTAATGAATACTTTTAACAAAATATTAATATAATATATTGTTCATGATTTTTTTATCATTCATCTAATATGTTTATTATGGGTGGAATAATAAATATCACGTTTTATTCGTAGAAAAATATTTTTCAAAAAAAGTGAGTTTTATCGCATTTTGCGGGCATACATTAAAATTAAAATCTACAATATATAATTCTATATTTTGATAAAATTAATTCCATATATCTAATCAGGATTTTTAATTTTTATAAAAATAGAGATTCTATTTTTGGTCAATATTATTAGTGACTATTATAAAATTTATTACCTTAGTAAAGGGTAAATTGCTTTAATTTAGGTTAAAACTAACTAAAATAGAAATAATTTCACATAATAATTTTTATTCCAAAATTTACTTATTTAATGTACACATTTTAGTGAAAATAAAATTTAAAATATTTAAAAGAAGGAAAAAGTTACAAATTACAATCTTTTGGGTTTTATAACTTTTATGTATTGACATACAGAAAAAAACTCAACTTGAACAAATACTAATAAAAAAATTTTGATTTATGAAATAATTTTTCTAAAAGAGTTATTTTTCTAATAGTTATAATTTATATAGTCTTCTTATATTATTATATAACATTGATTCAATATTTCTCAAATAAATAAATCAATATAACAATTTTTAAAAATATTTTAAAATTTATATAATTTGAATGATTTAATGTGTGCCACATGTTTTGTGGATAATTATGAGATATTATTATTATTTTCATTAATTATATTATTAGTAAAACTTTTCTTTTATGTATTTTATTTAAATTAAAATTAATTGGGGAAAATTTGACATTAATTTTTTTTATCAAATTAATATTTTATTGGAATATTAAAAAATTTAAAAATTATTAAATGTGGAAAATATGGATAAGATATGTTCTATAATATTATACACTATGAAGTTAATTGTAATTTGTAAATAATTTATTGATAATGAATTTTATATATTTTAATATTCTATCAAATTTTGTGTGTTTCCTTCCCTTACATTATAAAATTACACCTCTTCATTCACATCATTAGAAAACATTGAGCCTTCAATATCAAATAAACTCTAAAAAATTATCTTTTGAAAAAATTTATCCACATTATATTGGTGATATTATTATAAATATAAATACCCTAGTATTATTAGTAATATTTCAAATGAGTTTCTCCAAAGAATAGATAACGAGCTTAATTGGTCACATTATTTTTCTTTCATTTTTTATTTATTCTAAATATATGGTGTTTATTATAAAATATATATTCTATATAATAATTATTCTTATATAAAATTATGATTATGAAACCACCATTATCCACCATCGTTCTATTAAATTATAAATGAATATATCACTAATAAAAATATATAGTTCTTTAAATCCACATTGCAATAAAAATCATCTTCCTTCCCAATCATCCATGGATTGTAATTAAAATATGTATAATGATTATATTTAATTGTAATGAAAAATATAATATTCTATAATATAATATCATGTCTACCTTCATACCTCCTAAACCATTGGAAAATCATCACATAGCTCATGTATACGTGTCACGAACCAAGATAGGATACCATCCATCCCAACACTCGGCCTAATTCATGAAATAGCACAAAGGGAATCCTTAGTCCCTATGGGATAGAAACCAGTGTGTGGGTATCAACATCATTCTATGGGAATGATTTCACCCATTTTTGTAAGTTTAAATATCAAATAGAAATTAAAAACTCAATAATAAATAACTAAATCCAAACTTGAAATTACAATTTTATGAATCAAGGTTTACATATTTATACAAAACCCAAGAGTGATACAAAAAAATGGAACAAAAACTACCCCAAAAAATCCACACGATAAGAGGAGAATAACCTTCAAGTCACCACCACCAACACCTATAGCAGTGGAATTCATGAAACTGGATCCACTATCACCATTATATATATTTACATTTCATTTGTCATACTTTATAATGTCTACATCCACCCAAATGTGTTTGCATTGTGTGATCCATAGCCAAGTAGAATTACACCGAAAAGAAAAATTTCAATTATACAACAATAAAATGAAAATAAACATTCACATTTCCTTTAAAATATTTGAAACACTTCTAAGAAAACATTTTTAGGAAACCATTTTACTGGAAAATATTTTTAAGAAAAATAATTTTCTAGACAATAAGTCTTGAGATAAATTAAACACAAGGTTTATCGTATGTCGATGGATTTCATAATTTCACAATGGCATCATATCACAAGAGAAAATCATTAGTAAATTTATTTAGGTAACTAGAATTAGTGGGACCCCAGAAACCCAATACCTTGTTCATAAATCCTCCAATAAACTACCAACAACATCCTTGTCCATGATTAATTAGAGTGGAATGAATCCCAAAATCTAATGTTCTCTAAAACATCATTCACATTCATGATACAGTAATGATAAATTTATCCCATGGTATAGTGGTATGTAATCATATCATATGTATAGTTTTTATTGAAATCGAAAATCATTCTTGATGAATCCAAGCCTTTTCCACCTCCAGATAAACTAGTGTACTAGTTATCATTTTCCTACCTAGATACATGGGTTTTCATTTTTTATAATTTTTATTTTCACATATCAAATAGGTCATAAATTTCACATATGCATGAAAATCATCACAAGAACTCTGGGATATCCTAATATTACATAACAAATAATTTGAAAATAAATTTTACACTACATGCACCATTTAAGAAAACACTTTGATTATATAACAAGAAGATCACAAGTACAAGGAAAATCATTTATATAGGAAAAGCCTATTTCAATATCAAATTAACAACAAAACCGTTTATATTACATACATTACAAGTTCAATGAAACTTTTATGGTATATAAAAAAGATGTAAATATACCAAAACCTCATTTTACATAGAAAATACACTTTTATAAAATTTCCACCTATAATAAAATTTAAAAATAGATTATGCACCTTCCACACAAGGCATATAACATTTTCAAGAAAAACCATGATATAGAATACAAGAAATAAAAATAATTTCTTATTAAGACCCCATGTTCTTCACATGTAGAATATTAATCTTTTCAAAAGAAAGATTCACTCCTCATAAATAGTACATAAAACATATTTAACAAGTTATGAAACAAAGATAAACTCATCCAATAACATAAACTCATGGAACCACAAACCTCTAACATGGAAACTCCTAGAAAATGATGAAAAATGTCAATTATCGCACCAAAAACCCAAAAAAAGGAATATTTAACAACAACCATCAAAATCTTACTCCATAATATAAGATCAAAGCCTCCCTCAGTCAAAAAACACACTGAAAAATAGTAACTCAAGATTGATCGAGGCGAAACACTAAAAGTAGGATTAATCCATGCGAGAAATGCACTTATATGAGAATCCTTAGATAAACCACAACAAAACCATCCTAAAATGAAGATAAAAGGGAGAAAAAGGGTGATAATAAGTTCTTGGGGTGATGAATCCTGATTTGGGGTGAAATGGGGGGAGACATGGGTAAAATCAAAGACGAAAAAATGGTAAATTCCTAAATTTTAGAAACATATACAAGATTCATGGCTTTCGTTCATGATTTTCCAAACCGTATAGTAATCTTACACCCCTCATTATCCACGAGGCATTGATGTCATGGTTTTTCTGTAATGTTTGACATGCATTTCTATAACTGTGTCATAGCTACTATCCAATCCCACTATCTACTTCATGGTTACCTGGGAAAGAGTACATGGTTTCCCATAACCATGTTCCAAACATGGAAGACATTTTTCCATGGAAAAATTTCACATTTTAAAAAAAAATACAATGGAAACCCTAGGGTAAATTTCTTGAACAAAAATAATTATTAAAATACCTCTTATTAAAATCAAAGATGTTAAAATTCTCCTCACATTAAAAACATTCCACCAACAAAAATTTACTCAATAAATTATTAGGGAATAAAATGAATGTTCCTTCTCAACCTAAGAATTTCTATCCCATGTCTCATGAAAATAATTTTCATATTTCCAAAGAAATCAAAAAAATTGAATAGGCTTTCCAAGATGTACTTTTTCAAGATAATCCAAAATTTGTACAGGCTTGTCAAACACTGATAAATTTAGTTTCAATTCATACTCTTCTTTATTCATTGAATTAAGTAGATCTCGGTTGTACTTTTTGAAATGGGAGACATGAAACACAACATGAATTATTGTCAACAATGAAGGAAAATCTAACCATATTTCTATTCCAATAATCCGATGGATAATCTCAAAGAGACCAACATGACTTAGTGTTATCTATCATTGCTTACCCAAATGACGATGAACCAATCTTGGAGACACATCTAGAAACACCCAGTCACCCATAGAAATCTCCAAAGAATAGTGCCTCTGATTTGAATGAGACATGTGAGGCCTCTAAGCTGTAATGAATAAATGCCTGATCATATTGAAATTATCAGTCATGTCATGTATAATGTTCAGTCCCAATAATGATTTCTCACCCACATCATCCAAACACAAATGTGATTGACACAGACAGCCATAAATATCCCCAAAGGTATCCATCAAAATTGAGGAATGATAACTATTGTTACATAAAAACTCAACCAATTAAAAATTTTCTCCTCATAATCCTCAAAAATAAAACACACATGCCCAGAACATGTCTTATGAAATATAATTTTTCTACTCCATTATATCATCCATTTGAGGATGGTATGCCGTAATAAACATGAAATGTAACCCCAATAACATTTTAAGGCCTTCAATAATTGAGAGTTGAAATGGGGGCCCCATTTGGAAACAATTTTTCATGACACACCCTGAAGCCTTGAAACCTCATGAATGTACAACTAGCCCAAATCATCAATCAGTGTTGATTTTTTAATTAGAATGAAATGGGAAAACCTGGTCAAATGGTCAATCACTACAAAAATAGAATTCCTCCCCCAGGGTGTACGAGGAAATCCTAGGATAAAATCCATGGATATCTTGTCCCAATTATAGGGTGGAATATCCAGTTAATGAAGAAAATAGAGGAGCATTTTGTGTTCTGATTTATCCTATAGAAATTTATAACACCACAAAATAAAGATATATACATCACACCTCATACCTGGCTATTCAAACTACAGACACATATCATAGTAAATCATGGTAGAACTGTGGTAAACATTCTAATGGGACTGGTGGCTATCCTGCATCCACACATTTTATAGCGACAACATCACCAAAAGAGACCTTGAAGCACAAAACCCTGTCATGAGACAATGACCAATCACAAGGTGTCTCCCCACCATTAAAGAGTTTCATAGATATCTAAGTAAACTCAACACTTAAATCTTCAAAATGAATCAATTCTAGAAGACAGGGTTCCAGCTACACGATAGCCAAGAATGCACCTCCTCTGTGCTTCTTGGTATTTGAATGCATCTATCCAAAGAGCCAAATTAGTTCAAACTCATCAATGGACTTCTTCAATTCTTGCACTAGTACTTTTTTTCTTAAAGAATATACAAAAAAATTTCTATTTTATGGGGAATATATGATGTCACAATAAAACATGTGATAATACTAAACTGAACCACATTGCCTAAATTTAAAATCTATTTAGGGTAAAAAGTATTCCTTGAACATATAATAAAAATTTATTAAAAATTTATTCACAAAAAGATAATTGTGCCATGTTTCTATGGAATGCATCACCATCGTTAACTATGGGTATGGGTTGGGTAATTATTTTCTTGTGGTAAGAGTTAGTGCATGCCATAATCCACCACAAAATAATTTTTCAGTAGCACACACCCAATAACCATACACGAGGAATCAAAATATACCACATAACCCTTTCCAAATTTCAGAAAGACCAAAACAGGGGCAACAATAAACATCTTTTTATGCTCTTCAATGGTTGGTTGGCACTCTGGGTTCCAATCAAAATTTACTCCTTTTTAGGTGAGCACTATCATGGATGAAGAAAACTAAAATAAATCTTTAAAAAATCACCTAAAATATCCTTTAAGGATCAAATATATTTTGATATGAAAAACGTTCTTTGGCTGCTCCAATGACATAATGAAATTGATATTCTTTGGGTCTGCTAAAACCTTATGTTTCAAGATCATGTGACCATAAAATTCTCTTCTATAATATAGAAGTTGAAAATAGAATAATTTTGATAGAGGCTATGGTCCTAAAGAGTTCCCAACATGATCTTAAAATTCTACTCTTCCTCCTCCTCAGATCTAGAATAGACAAGGATGTCATCCATAAATACCATGAGATTGGAATCAAGATAATGGTGAAATACCATGTTCATAAGTACCATAATGACCAATTGATCATTTTTCATCTTTAAGGGTATGACTCAGGATTAAAAAAGCCATACCAAATTTGGAATGTTGTTTTCAATACATCCACCTCCCTATCACTAATGTGATTTTACCCAGAATGCTAATCAATATTAGAGATCCACCTTTCCCTCTTATGATGAGTGAAAAGGTCATCAGTATAGGGATAATATTACTTGTTCTTTATTGTTACCTTATTCAAAATCCATTAATCAAAGCACAACTAGAGGGATCCATCGGCCTTTTTCCTAAATAGAAATGGGGAATCCCAATGTGACATGCTCGAGCAAATGAATCCTATGGATTCCAAATCGTCTGATTGTAACATTAATTCCATCAAATAAATGGGGGCCATAGAGTATGAGGTAAGATATTTCAGTGGTGTTCTTATTGAAAAATATATAAAAAACATCACATTTATTTTTGGAGGGAAACCTGAAAAATCCTCTAGAAGAACCTCTAGGAATTTATCCACCACGTGAGGTAATCCACTCTTAGAAACACCATCATCATCATCCAGTGCGAGTGACATGACTTAATAAATCATCTTTCCCAACTCTATAAGTAGAGGTCTAGCATGACCTATTCAAGGATCCCACTCTCCCTAAAATACTTGGTTACTACCATTAGATGCCATAAAATTCACTCACGGCTAATAACAATCAATATGCACCTAAAAATTCCTAATCCAATTCATACCGAGTGTCACATCAATCAGGTCCATCTCAAAAATTTGAAAACCCCATTCTAAATCAACCATTAACATGGTCAGTGTAGAATTTAGAAACCTAAAACCCATATATATTATCTTACAAATAGGTATTACAAAATCCATCGCATACTGCATAAGCATAGTTGGAAACACTAAAACATCAACAAGGTAGGAAGAAATAAAAGAAGCTGAAACAACATTATCAAAGTGAACAATATTAAATGATGAAGCAATAAGAATAGTACCTTGATCTTTCATAGGTCGTGTATCTAATTACACTAGTGCCTGATACACCACATGGAGTTTCCTCATCTTATTCTGGGATTTTGAATGACTATTATCCTTTGGATCTACCCTGAAATAAGTCTAAACAGATGATGATCTAGCCATGCATCCATGACCCCCAAACCAAGAACTAGTTGTCTTGGATGGCCCTGGCAGAGCTGTAAGCCCCTTAGATGCCAAAAATCATGATAGTTTGGAAGGATAGCCAAAACCATAACCTCTATTCTTCCCATTTTATTTCCACTTCCTTTTCATCTCCAAATAAATGCCATTTCCCACTACAAAAAATGCTCCATACATGGTAGACATGCTTCCATGGTCAGTTTTCACCATCATAGTATGGTCAACCAACTTAGTATACATTTTCAAATAGAATAGGAATTCCCGAGATCATATTTCTAGACACAACCCATTCCTGAACTTATGAGCCTATATCTTCTCATTAGAAACGACCTAAGGTGCGTTCTATACAAGTTATTCACAGTGATTGGTATATTCAACTGTAGACCAATATCTATGGCTAAGTACATAAACAATGACCTAAAATTATCCAAAATCTCATGGCAATACTACTCAATGATGAAAGACTTAAAATCAATTCAACTCATATGCTCACGGATTCTATCTTTCAAGACTGTGTCCCACCACTTCCAACTAGGTCCTTCCAATATAAACGAAGAAAATTTTACCCTAATCACTTTAAGAGTATCCAAAAACATGGGAAATTTCCCTATCATCTCAATACATTCCTATAATTTTAGAGGATTCATGATACCTTATAATTAAAGAGTCTTGTTCTAGAGGAACTCCTAAGACATTTCCTTACCCAGACCTGGTTTAGCTTCTCTATCATGAGATGGACCAGAGCCCGCTTCTTTCCCACAATATTGAACATCCTGAATCATTGATTCCATTATACTCTTATAAAATTGTTAGGTATAAATATCTACAGACTCTTCATGTGGCTATACTGGAGGTATTTAAGGAGGAATTTTACTACAACAAGTAACAATCACAAGGCATAACCACCAAGACAACCATCAACACAAATTATGATAAATTTCAACAGTGACAACAAGTCTCAACAACTTTCAAAACTCAGAATAAACTGGATTCATTATAATAAAAAGTCATACTAAACTATTATACCTCCATAAATAGTGTTCATATATAGTATACATCTTGTACATATCATTTTCAGTATAACTAAAAACTAATCATATCATCCCATGGAGACTTGAGTCTAATTACAAGGTATTCCAGCCAGGAAGCCTACTCAATACCAGAACCTAAAGCCCTGAAAATCCGATCTTCATTCTATCCATACTCATCCCATATAACATGACCTAAAAAGTGTGACCTGTTATGAGACCATTTTATCACAAACCAATTTGGTATGGCATCAAACTTGACACCTGGCTTGATTGATTACCTGGACTGAAGGGAGTTCCCAATCCCCATGGGGTAGAAACTAGTGGTTGTGTATCAAAAACATTCTTTTGTTAATGATTTCACCTATTTTTTTAAGCATAAATAAATAGAAAAAATAAATATCTCAATAATAAATAACCAAATACAAAAAATGTATAACAATTTTTTTATTCATAGTTGAAATCCGTAGAGAGAATCCAAGAGTTATTGAAAAAATGGAACAAAAACAATCTCAAAAACCTCCACACAGCAAGTGGAGTATCCCCAACAAGTGAACACCACCAACATCTACAAGATGTGGAACTCTAGCAACTGTATCCACCAACACCATGATACATGTTTCTGTTACCTGGGTCACATATCACAATGTGTAAACACACAAAAATTTGTATGTAATGTGTAAGACTAATCCCAGAAAGATTCCACTGAAATGAAATGGTTCCATGATATAACATTAAAATTAATATTAACATTATCATTTCCTTTAAAAATATTTAATCATTTAGTGTAAAACATTTTAAGGAAACTATTTTAATAGAAAAAAGTTTTAAAAGGGATATTTTTCTAAAAATTATAGGTTGAAATAAAAGTATAAAAAAGTTCTACCATATGATGATGGCTTGAAACAAATCAAATAGGCATCATATCAAAAGAGAGTATAATTGGTAAATCCTTATTGGTAACTAGAACTAGGGGGACCCTGGAAACCTTATACCTGGGTGATACATCCTCTTCTAATATACAAATGACATCCCCATAAATAATACATTATAGGGGAACATATCCCAGGGACCAATGTTCTATAAAACAATGATCCTATATATGAGACACTATAATGTAACACATACAAAGGTCATGTGATCACAGATCATTTCATATGTTTAGTTAGTGTTGCAATTTCAAATCATTATAAATGAATCTTGGCCTTATCCACTTCTCAATCAAATAGAATAATAGGTCTAGTTCACCCTAATAGATACCTAAAATTCCATTTGTTCTCAACTTCAATTTCACATATCAACTAAACCAACACTTTCACATATAAATTCAAAGAATCATAAGCACACATGTAAATCACCAATTTCCATAACAATGTCATATGAAATACATATCACATAGCTTGCACCATTTATGAAAACCATTTGATAATATGAATGGAAGATCACATGTTCCAGTAAAATCATTTCCATCGAAAAAGCCTATTTTAAAATCATATTCAGACCCAAAAAGAATTCAAACAAGATTCCCAATTTCAAGGTTACATTTAAAGTGAAAAAAAATGTGGTAAATATAATAAAACTCATCTTTCATTTAAAATATACTTTTATCACATTTTCACCTTTATATTCCATTAAAAATACATTTACCAACTTCCACACAAGGAATATAACATTTTCAAGAAACACCATAACATAGAATACAAGGAATAAATCCAATTTCATATAAAACCCCATTTTTATAACATTTTTATCATAAAAACATTTGAAAAAATTAATCACACCTCACGAACAATCCATAGAACAGATTTAATAATTCGAGAAATAAATATAAACTCATCCACTAATGAAAAAGCATGTAACCACCGACCTATCACTTAGAAACTTCTTGAATATGATAATAAACCCTAACTGCACCACCAAAAGACTCTAATAATTCATGATTTAACATAAATTATCAAGATATTATCTACATCATAATATCAAACCCTCTCTAGGTAAAAAAAATAGCTAGAAAATATAAAATCATGATGGTTGGAGTAGAAACCCAAAAAAAGATGAAATCATGGGATAAACACACTTAATTGAAGATCATTAGAAAAATACACCCCAATGAAAGCCCCAAAATAAGGATACAAGGGACCAAGGAAAGAAGGTAGGAGGCTCCTAGTGTGAATAATCATGAATGGGGGAGTTATGGGGAAGACATGGTTAATATTGATGAGGTGAAGATGCTAAATTCTCAAATTTTAATGAAAACAAAAGGATGAATATGTTTTCCAAAGGGTTTCCAAACCATGTTAAAATAGTGAACCCCTTGCATTCTAAGAGGCATTGAACTTACTTCTGGTCCACATGGTTTTACTTACTATGTGCTAACTATGTAGTAGTTACTAACTAAAACCACCATCTTCTACATGGTAGATTAGGAAGGGGAACAAAACTTCCCCTAACCATGCACCAACCATGAACCACATGCAACCAAGTCCACATTTCTCATTTCTCTATAGAAATAAAAATAAAACCCAATGGAAAAATTATAGACCAAAAATATATAGAAAATACATTAAAATTATATCATAGTTGTCATAATACATGTGGACTACCACATCGAGGATGTGATGTGATTCATTGTTCATTTATATTATACATGTATATTAATAAGTATGGTTATGATTAATATATAAGATGTGTATGGTATAAAAATAATTCTAGAAAGGTGAGAAATATTATATTTTTCTATCTTTATTTTAGTTTATAATCGAAACTTGTGCTCATGCATACATACGGCCTACGATCTCCATAAATAGTGTGATTAATGTTTAAACCTCTAGTTATATAGATTAATATAATGATTTGTATAATGTCTATATATTAAATTTATATCATTTTTTAAATTATGAAAATTATTTAACCATGAATTATGGGAATGGGAAAAATTACCAAACCAAAGAATATATTTAAAACAAAGTAGATATAACCCAAAACAGTAATTTTAATAATGAATTATTATTAACTAGGTGAAAATCATATAATTAAATAATATATGGTATAACATATTTGTTTATGGTTTTGAAATGGTTTTATAATAAATTTATATTTATTATATAATATGTAACAATGCCTAAAAAATAAGTCAGACATATGGTAAGGGATTTTCATCTCATTTTCACTTTTATTGGACATAGGCCATTTTCAACAAATTTTTATTTTGTGTTGTGTGTATACTACCCCTGATTGTATTTTATGATTATTATACTAAAATTATGTGTGATTAAATTTACATATAATTTTTTTTGTTAATGGGGAATATGATTAAAAGAAACTATTTTGGTAAATGTTTTCTTATAAAATCTCATTATTTATTGGTATTATTTATGATTAATTTTATAATTATTTAATATTACGGTTTATCTCTCATGATTCTAATCAGTTTTCTTCCCCCTTATTTATTTATTTTAAATAAATGGTTTCCACTCATTTCCTTCACACTATGTAATCAATGGAATGAAAATATTTTTTTATGAAAATTGACTTTATTTCTCTCTTGGATCAAAAAAATTTTCCAACTATATAATTGTTTTAAAAATTATTATTTGAAAATTATTTTTATTATTATGAAATGATTGAATAATGTCACTTTTATCCTTGTTTAAATATTTATGTAATATTTTAATATTAATCATTTTATTGTTTTCTATTTTTGGTACTTCTAAATATTTTCTTTCAAAATATTAGAACATAATGTTTTCACTTCACTTAGACATCATGGAAATGATTTCCCACCAACATTACCACTAAATGCTTTGAAGATTACTTTTATAGTTTCCATGGTTATTTTAAAAGATTTTTTTTCATACCAACCTATAAATTTGTTATATTTTATAATGCGTTTTCAAAATTGAATGATTATTTTCCTCATGGAATGTTTCAAGTTTAATTCCAAAATAATTTTCCACATATGATGACATAATTTTATGTTACATAGTCATAACTATGGATTATTTTACAACAAACCCATAAAATTTAATCATATGGATGGTTTATTTTTATTATGAAAATATTTTATTAAAACCCAATCATTTTCCATGGGTTATACTATGACGAAATTATAAAATATTTGTGAATGTCTTTTATTTTCAATGGGTTATTCATGGATGAAATGATTATAAATCCAAATTATTTTAACGTACAATGATATGAAGAATGTTTTATGATATTTTGAAACACATATTTATGATTTTAATCTTTTTATGGGAGAGAAATAAATCTTCTTATATTATATTGGGTAAATATAGATATTCTATAATTGAGAGAGTATTATAATGGGGAGTAAATAATGTATTGTAAAAGGATTTTTCCACTATTATCTTTAAAAAATAATGATAGTAAATTTTTTTAATCCTTTAACATATAAAAATATATATTTATAATGTAATTTATATTATTTAAAAATACAATAACATGTTATTTATCCTAAGAGTAATATTTTGGACACAAAAGTAATATGTTAATATAAAAAACAATTTAACTGAATTATATTTATCACAGTTCATCTCATGATTAATTTAGAACTATCCAAAATGATATAATATTTTATGTTTGGACAATCATATTTTGTAATAATGTCAAGTAATTTAGTATTAATATTGATTAATTTTTATCTAAAACATTTAATAATGAATTTTAAATGATTTCACTAATATGATTGCAGAACTCATATATAATTATATTCACAAAAAACTCATTTGTATTTAATTATAAATAAGATTAAAAAGGCATATTGGATAAAACAATATTTCTCTATACAAATCAATTTTTACAAATATATAATATTTAGATTAAAAAGTTAATTTTTTCCTATTATAAAATTTAATAAAAGTAAATAGATATTACATTATGGTTCCACAAGCCGAAATTTTCTATTTGGTGTTATTGTATATTATTAAAATAATCCCAATTACATACTTGAAAATTTCATTCCATGGAATGAATATAAAAAGGTAAAAATAAATTCCTAGTAAAAAATGACATACATCATACTTGAAACATTTGTAGAAATAATTTTTAGAGGTATTCTCAAAACATTATCACACCACACTCTCATATTTCTAACATTGTGAGTTGTTAATTATATTGATGAAAAATAAATGTTTATTTTTAAAAGTAGCCTTTTAATAGAGTATAAAAGTTGAAAATTCCAAAAATTAATTTCAAAACTCATTCCTTCACATTAACTCTTGAAACTCAAAATTATTTTAAATCCTAGAAATATCTCCCATTTATATAGGCCTCCAGACTCATTTTTATATCCTAGGAACCTCATTTGGAATGAGATTTCAAGAGGGATAAAACCTAGAATATGGGCATTACTTAATCCTAAAATAAATTATTCTTAATCATTATATTCCAACCATATTCAAAAAATAATAATATTATACCTTTGGGATCAAAATTTCACTAAAATGGTTTTATATTAAATGAAAAAAACATTATTTATTTACATAGAAAAATAAATGTATATTAACACCGCATTTTGTAGAAAACTACTTAAATGAAGTGACATAAATCATTTCTCATATTTATTTTCATTCCATATCATATTAGACTAAAATTTAATTCACCAAAAAAATGATATAAATAATAACAATAATCATATATTATAACTATAATATACCTTTCTAGAACCACACTCACCCTTCAGGTCATATCATGTTTATGTTTGGATTTTTTTTTATCCACCAACATAACTAATTATAAAAAACACTCTAATAGATGACTATGGAAAAAAATATAATAATGTTATTGGTATTTGTTTATGTAATGGTCATATAATTTACTTATATTATCATTAAAACATCATTTTCAAGTTCTAATATTACTAAAATAAGCTAACATGGGTTCAATTTTCATTATAATAAGTAAAAACATTTTATTAAAGAAATATAATATAAAAATAAATGGTTAATAAAAAATTAAAAATAGAAGAATATTTTAAAAAATAAGGTATCACATAATTATAATTTCATTATTCAAGAAGTTGTTTCTATGCACATAATAAATCTTGTATGAGGAGTGTGTTCCTTATCTGAAATTATCAGCCCCTCCTTCAAATTTTATATTTTAAAATATTTTTTAAATGTATGTATTTTTCCACTACCTAATTAATATTTTGTATCATAATCATATAATTTTTCATGTTTTTTAAAATCCTATTTGAAATCACATCCCTTATGAGTTTTTGATTTATATTTATCCAATATTGTAAATTTGTTATTGTTATAAACTAAAAATAATTGAGACATGATACATTTTATGAAACATGGTTTTATTATATGGTTTATTTACTAACTATGAATGGAATTTTACATAATCATTGTGTTATATGGTATTTATTTTCCAATTCATTTTCCCATATTCAAGTTTATATTGGATATTTTTTTTCTCTTTTATTAATGATTTTTATAACTCAACAATTTTTTGTTCAGTTATGATCATTATTTTGAAATTAGATATGTTGGGTATGTTCTATAATCAGTTATAGAAATTGAAATTCTTCCATTGTTTTTAATCTTTTAAAAACTTGTAATAAAAGTACATATTGAATATTTTATACCATATGTTGTATATTTCCTGTAATAAATATTGATAGCTCAAATCTATATACATGTAGGAATAATGTTTTATTTTAGAAATTTTTGTTCCTTGTTCTTATTCTCCAACAATAATATTTTAATATATTTTATATTATATTCCTCTTTTAGAAAATAATGTTTTATAAAAAATAATGTTTTTATACTGTTTTTCTACATTGTGGTTCTTTATATTACTAAAAAAGGACCTTTCATATTTAAATGTTGTATATTTAAATCCAAATATAATATATAAAACTTTATATAATATTTAAGGAACCATTAATGGAAAATATTTTTAATGTATATTTTTATAAATTCCTTCTGTTCACCATTTCAAAATTTACATTTATATATAACACACATGATTCTAGTTTACATCAATTTAAAAAGTTTTATAAATGCTATTTTATGATTTCACTAAAAAAATTCAATTCATATTCAATAAGACAAACAACTATGTGATTTATAATAAATTATTTATTCCTTTATTAATATATATATTTATAATTTGGGGGAATTTTCTTAGGATATCAAAAACATTAATTCAAGATCACATCTTGTTTGATACCCTTTGAAGCATTATTTTTCATAGAGTTTTCTCATCTAAGTTAAAACCATTATAATATTAATTTATTACATGAGGGATATGTTATTTATTAACCATCCAAAACCATTCTTGTGAATTATTATTTAACAATATTCTGTGTCATTTATAGGATCAATCACCTCAAATGAAAATAGGTTTAACATTTCCTATATTTCTATTAATTTTTTGAATACCATATTTTAAATGTCATTTATTTAAGGTTTTCCACAATGGTTATATGCATCAATAATATTTCGAAATAAAGGAATTAAATATACACCTATTTCCCTATAAGTTTCCTCATAAGGTGTTCATATATATAAATATATTCAATTTATTGAGAAATGAACAATTAAAACTCATATATTTTTTATTCATGTAACAATGACTTTTGATTTTATAATAATTTTAAATATATATTTTTTAACCATCCTAATTCTTCCTTAATAATGGTTATAATCATTTTCTCCATTTTCTAACATGTTAAATAGTATTATCATTCTCTACATTTTTCCAATATAGATGATTATTGGAAAATATTATTTTAAATTATTTATAAATTTTCTCATATTGTGAATGAATTGGTGTTTGAGATTTGATGAGTGGGGCCTGACATTACATTTCCCTTTGATTCATCATTTGGTTTAATGAGAGAATCATGTATTAGTATTTGGTATACCCAATTAAAAAAGATGTATTGACTATGGGTTTGAAGAAATGAAAAAATTACTATGACCTTAGCAATAAAAATGATGTATTTGATAAACAATTTATTAAAAGATCGTGATATTTGTAATTATGAATTCCATAACTAAGAATTTATTTATTTTTATCATCCATGTGGTATTCTTATTTTCATTAGTATCCTTGGAGATATCACTCTCCCATTTTTATTTCTATAGGGAATTATGAAAATTAATTATTCATTCCATAATATTTATTCCATGTTTAGGGAAATATTTATTCAGCTATATTATTCCCCACACAAACATCTTGATATCAACCATAAATATGGTTCCATTTCTAGGGGTTAGTATGAAATAATTTTGATATTTTATATTACTATAAGAATAACTAATGTGGGATATTTTTTGTTGGTTTTAAACACTTATTATAAACTAAATAGTTTATTATATTGTGGAAAAAAATTCATTAGTTGGGAATGATATGTCTATTAACTGATTAAAATTTTTTGAACTCTCTAGAGACATAAACCTAAAATGTCTCTCAATTTTATGTAATATTCATATTATTTGCATCTTTTAATTATAGTAGAGTAATTTTATGGGATTAAAAGTTGGCATCAAATCTAAAGTTAAAATTTTCTGTTTATGGTACCAGATCAGAGAGTATGGGTCTGGGGTGTCACAATGGTTATCATAGAAGGGTTTAGATAACATTATAGTTTATGATGTTAGTTAAAGACAATTTTAGGGTTGTCATGTTTTTTTGACCATGTTTTCAATAATAGAGATTAAAATTATGTGGTTTTAGGTAATATTGAGTATCCTAAGTATTATGAGAAGAAAGCATTAGTGAAAACAATATGGATAAGTCCAAGAGAAATTTCTATTTATTGTATATCATCCTGAAGTATTTATACAAATTAGATTGTTTGGTTCTCCAATAAATAACAACCATATAAAGATCCTATAGATGGATCTATTCTCTATAAAATATGTACCCATTTCTATTAACCTAGAAAAGAGTGGTGTGTGACTCAAAAATGAATCCAGCTGCGTGTGGTGTGTGACTCAAAAATGATGTAGATGTTCGCATGACAGGAAAATATTTTTTATACTTAAATGTTCTTGGTTCTATGAATTGTTTTTATAAATTAATTTAGCGTGATATTCTTATTATTTGTGTAGTCTATTTAATTGGACTTTTTGAAAAAAAATATGATTTTCTGACCATTTTTGTCAATGCAAAGGTATTTTTAATGAATTATGAAAACAATTTTTGAAATGGATTTTCAAAGTATTTAGTTGAAAAAAAATTGATGATTGGAATCACTTTCAAATTGATAATCCATTTTGAACTTATTGATGTATATTTCATATTAGAGCATTATATACCTAGATAGAGGGTTTTGTATTGGGCCTTATCCATTGATTCTATCAAGGGGTTCAATCTTGCAGTTTTCCCCATTCCCCTAGTCTTTGTGTCCTTGGGATGTGATCATAATATTATAGGGGGTTCACTCAGGTTGTGATCCTCTATCCTTTATGCCCTTTGTCCTAGGGACATGTGTGAACAACGCTATTATTTATCATTATAGGAAAATTGAGTTATTTATCTCATCTTTTATTATTATATAGGTGATTACCTTTTTTATTTTCCATATACTATTTTTGATTTAATTTAACTGCTTGAAACATTTGAATAGTTTTTTAAAATATTATTTAAAATTGAATTTGTATATTTTAATTTTAACTATGGAAAATTGAGATATTATAACATGATATTGATGTTAAAATTTTTAAATTTTGATGATTATTTATTATCTTAAATTTTTGAATTTTAAAATTATTGAACAGATATTTGAAATTTAACACCATGGCGAAATCCTATTGAGCTTTTTTATCTTACACCCTACACATTATTTTCTATATTTCTAACCTTTTTTACTATTTTGATGCAGGAAAAGGAAAGGCTTTTCAGTTATACCAAGAAGATTATATTAGATTGGAATAGGTTTCTACTGGTTTGAAGGGGAATTTATTTTTTTCATAATGAGTAACTATTTTCTTTTTTAGTTTTCCATTTTTGATATTACAAATGTATTTGGTTTTTTATGGATTTATGTGTTGTATCACCACCTTTTCATTATTTATTTATGGAATATATTTTTTATAGTTCTTCTTCCACATGTTAATATATGTGTATACGACTTGTATCATATTTCTAGTTAGGTGAAATTATTCCCTTTGGTTTCTATTTGATGCACGAGTGCTAGTTTATAGCTATTAGAGATTAATAACATAAAATGGTTTTTTAGAGGATCAGGGTAGCTAATATTTTCTGAGGGTACCTTTTTTAGGTTTGTTACAAATTATTATTAGATCATATTTATGCATAGTATTGTAAAGATGGTAGATAGAAGATAAGATGGTTTGGTGATGAGGGGTAGGTTGGGGTAATTTCCAAGTGAACCCATTTCATGACGAGTCTCAACATACCATGGTACGTTTGGATGTGTGTATCTTATGTGGGGTTTTATTATTAATCTCATTATCATATTTTTTATATGTTAAACTGTTATTATCATGGTGTTCGATCATTTCAATGGTTTTAGTGTAGAATAACAAACCATTGAGATTTCATGAAATGGTTTATTATGATGGTTTTATGAGAGATAATCCTTAAAGGAATCCTCATTTTTATTAGAATTATCTAGAGGTTATCCTATATTCAGTTCATAATGGGGACCGTAATGTTTTGTACAATTTGAACTTGACTTTTGAGGCACATTGGGGAGATGTGGGAGACTGAGTTCAAGATTCAGTTTTTATATATGATAATACCATATCGTTTAAGGTTAAAAAAGGATCTACATTAGGTAGAAAGATATATATAGATAAGATCAATATATTATTTTACATCATAGATATACTTGATGCTAAAAAGGTTAATGGTGCATCGCTCAGACTGAAGGTCTGAAAAAGTGCTAGTGGGATTCTATTGTATAAAAAACTGGCATGTGAGATGATATTTGACATGATTCACAAAGTGCTTCATTCCAAAGTTCTTATGTTTTAAACAAATGATGTAAAATTCCCTGGGTATCCTCTCTCTACTACAAGGAGAAAATTCATAGTGAATGTACACACACTGGCTTTCAGAGATGATTCATTTTTTTTCAAGAGGTGGTGATGAATTACCACCTAAAAGCTTAGAAGTACCATTAGTGTTTGCGACTAAGGATATGATAATTAGTATTTAAATGAATTAATTCTGACTATGTAGTGATTATATATAATGATATTATGAAATATGTGGATATGGTGGGAAATACTAGATACTAAACCCTTTATCATCCACCCATTTGTATTTTCATTGGCATTAAGTGGAATATGTGGAAGTTGAATGGAAATCGTAAGGTTAGAGATTGCGGTTCACAACAATAGGGATCCTATTCATAATCAATATCATACATTAATTTTACACTTACAAGGTATTTTTTGAGGTTTAATAAACAAGTTTTACTTTTCTAAGGACCATTAATATTTCTAATTCTTCTAACCCCTTGCTCTACTTCTTGTGATTCCACCCAACTGTATCTATTAACTACTATGGCAAGAGATCTACATTTATGATGGCCACTATAGTGAAGTAATAATCTTCAAACTCAACATGTCTCTATCCACATGCATCAAGAGTGATGCACCATTGTTCAATAGATGAGTTTATGATGGATGTTTATGTGGGAACATAAGTAGTGAGAGGTTGCATTATTATTTTATCTTCTATAGAAAATGTAATTTTTCCTACAAGTTCTGTTTACATGATTATATAATAACATTTTTTGTTGAGATTAAACATTAAATGTCATTCATTTACATTTTTATAGAGGTGAATACTCCTCCTGAAAATATAGAAGGGCATGGGTTTATTTTTCCTATGTGTTGTCTATCAATAGTAGGTAGATTATAAGTATTGTATTTATCGGTTCCTGATCAATATCTATTATACATAATCATCGAGATGTGTTGTGTAGTTTCTCTTCATGATTAGATTAATTTTTATTATTATTTAATTTTTTTCTTCCCCTGATTGGATATCTCTTGTGTTTTATAGAGAGTGGGAGTTAAGTTCTGTTCTTGTGGGACCTTACCACCCATAGCTCTGAGGTTATTTGTCTATTGATTATTTTATTTTTATGATGTTTCTACATTTCATTATCTTCCCTTATTTTTTATTGAAATACATGATATGTAATTTGGAAACATCTATGGTCTTAATCCATAAATAGAGGTAATGTGATTTTTTGTTATGTAGTATAAATATGATATCATTACCCAATTATTGAATGGAACATTCAAAGCTAAAAGATATTTTAATCTAGTTACATGAACATATAAAAAAGTGTTTTTCCCTGCTGATACACCATGGGAATCCCCAACACCCATTACCAATAGAGATGATAATTCAAAACTGTTTATGTGTTGAATATCGTATGTTGAACTAGAAGAAATTTATGAACAATAACATTTCCCCTTGTGTATAAAAAATAAAATATTTAAAAGGCAGTGATGTGGATTTTAAAAATCATACTTCGATCTGGATATCATGTAACTAATTTTTGAGAGTTGGATATCCTAAAGATAGAATTTGGTAAAAGCTATAGCCAATATGAATATCTTGTAAAAGGTTTTGGATAGTCAAATTATGGTATAGTTTTCATTTATTTGTTGAAATAGATATTTATTTAGTTTCTCAACACATTTTTTTCTCATTATTGATATTTTGGTTTATTCAATATCTATTAATCAGCGCAATCAATATGTGAACATTTTTTAGGTAATCCCAAGAAGAAACCACCGTAATTAGAAAATCACAAAATGTAATTTCATGATCTAAAAAGTGAACTTCATGTGGAACATGATTCCAAAAAATGGAATTTCAGTTGATCTAGAGAAGGATATGGATTCACTACTAGAAATAGATGTTATCCCAACGCTTTTATCCCAATGGTTTACAAAAACCGTCAGGAAAGGGAGGCTATACCAACAGTTTAACAAAACCATTGGCATAGGCTTGTTTGTAGGAGCCTTTTTCAATGGTTCTAGAGAACTATTGGGAAATGCTTATTTGTAAGAGGCCTTACCAACAATTCTACAAAACCGTTGGGTAAAGCCTGTTTTTTTTGTGGATTTTACCAATGGTTCTATATAAACTGTTGGGATATGCACTCTTTCTCAATGGTTTTTATAAACCATTGGTAAATGTTTTCCCCAATTAGCAGCCCCTCCTCATTCATGAACAGAAGTAAATGTGCAGTAGCCGCAGGCCATCCTTTCTAGACTTACCCCATCCGAACTGCTAAATCTCCATCAGATCCATCTTCAATCAGGTATTTTCTTCTTTTTACACTTCAAATCCTTATGTGTTACCATATTATTATTGTTATTCATCTAATATTTTAGTTTTGTGTTTTGATTATGATGTGTATGTTTTTTTTCTATTTTAATTTAACATATATTTTCTCCATCCCATCGGATCTATTTAATTAATTAATCTTTAACCCTCCATCGGAGGTGAAACATCTTAGATTCTTTGCGGTCAGATTCCAAATTTTCTAAGTATGTGTTTTGTGATGTGTACGAGTCAATCCCATCCCAATCTGAGGCATGGTGTGACTGGTATCTCTCAAAGTGTCTCTCTTTTATTTGAAATGGATAGCATTTTAAGTGAAATCAAAAACTAGCATATAGAAAAACTGATCAAATGCATTCGTATTGTGTTGATACATTAGGACAACAATCCAGGGGTCATTTTTGACGTGTATTAGTCAACACCGCCTCAATCTGAGGCACGGTGTGGCCGGTACCACTCAAAATGTCTCACATTTATTTGAAATGGATGGGATTTTAAGTGAAAATAACAAATGGCATATGAAAAACTAACCAAACACATACAGATTATCTTGATACTTTATCATAATGATCCATGGATCATTTTTGAAGGGTACAAGTCAACCCCTCCTTAATCTGAGGCATGGTGTGGCTGGTATCACTCAAAGTGTCTCACTTTTGATTGAAATGGAGATCATTTTAAATGAAAACCACAAATGGCATAAGGAAACCTGACCAAACGCATTAGTATTGTGTTGATACTTTAGGAAAACGATCCATGGGCCATTTTTGATATGTAAGAGTCAACTCCACCTCAATATGAGGCATGGTGTGGTTGGTACAACTCAAAATGTCCCACTTTGGTTAAAAATGGATAACATTTTAAGTCAAAACAAATAACAAGTAGAAAAATGACCAAACATATTCTAATTGTGTTGATACTTTCGAACAACAATCCATGGGTCATTCATGATGTGTACGAGTCAACCCTACCTCAATCTGAGTCACAATGTGACTAGTATCACTCAAAATGTCTCTCTTTTATTTGAAATGGACATCATTTTAAGTGAAATCAAAAACTGACATATGGAAAACTAATCAAACACATAAAAATTGTGTTGATACATTAAGACAACAATCCATGGGTCATTTGTGACGTGTACGAGTCAACCCTGCCTCAATACATGGAATGGTGTGATGGGTACCACTCAAAGTGTCTCACTTTTGTTTGAAATGGACATGATTTTAAGTGAAAACAACAATTGGCAAACGGAAAACCGACCAAATGCATTCGGATTATATTGATACATTAGAACAACGATCCATGGATCATTTGTGACAGTTAAGAGTCAACCCCTCCTCAATCCGAGGCATGGTGTGACTTGTATCACTCAAAGTGTCTCACTTTTGTTTGGAATGGACAACATTTTAAGTGAAAAAAATAACTATCATACAGAAAATATTCATAAGGATACACATTGATTCCTTAAATCAAGGGATAAAAAATAAAATATGGTATGTTGGTCATACTTTATTAGATGAAAATATTCACAAGGCATAGGTTGAAACACAATGGGTCATAGTATATATAGAAAAACATGAATTATTCTAGGAATGAGTCTTGACATCCCATCATGAACATGCACCAACACTCATGTTCTAATTCTCAATCATGGGTCATTCATTATATAAAATAACATATAAAAAATAAATATCATATAGTGATTTCATATGAAACCTATGATAACTCAAGCATACCATAAAACAAATTGGTCAACAAGGCTACACATAGATTCTTGAAAAATAAGTTTCAATGTCTCATAAAAATACCCCAATGGTGAGGAATACATATGGTGACACCATATCCTGTTGGATCACCTCAATCCCATCCTCAAACAGTGGGTTCTAAGACCAAACCAAATTCCCATTGGGAACCCAATACTAAAGACTTAATTGAATATTCATACCCACTACCCAAGATGGGGATTCATCTCACATCACATCCAGGAGAGCAAATTACAATTAGCCACATACCCCCTTATTCTAATTGAAAAGTATATGAAAAACATGTAGGCTATTCCAGAAACCCATCTCATTTGTCGATATTGGACAATGTTTCCCATTAACACATCAGGAACAATTTATTTCATTTGAATTTATAAATTTCTATATTCTATAATGAATTCTAAATTTTGATTACATTGGATGGGGATTTTTTATTGGTGTCATTGCAGGGCTTGAGAGGAGGAGGTGTGTTGTTGTGGAGGTGTTTCTTTGTAGGTATAGAGTGGGAGGAGAGGGGCCTACTACTTTGGGGTTAAGAAAATTTATACCAATGGTTTTCAAAACCATTGGTATAGATTCTATAATATAACTATGCCAATGGTTTTGTTATAACCATTAGTATATATTTATACCAACGGTTATAACAGAACTGTTGGTATAGCCTTATGGCTTACCATATCCCCTCTATACCAATGGTTGTAAACCGTTGGTATAAGTGTAACACACATATACCAACGGTTTCACAAACCATTGGTATATGTTATACATTAACACACATATGCCAACGGTTTTTAGCAAACTGTTGGAATACATTCTATTTTGACACCTATACCAATGGTTCTCACAGAACCATTGGTATAGGCCTATTGTCAAAGCTTACATGGCCATGGTTGAGGGAACCACTGGTATAATATATACCCATGGTTTTCAAGCCTTTACCAATGGTTTTGAACCATTGGTAAAGTTTAAAATTCCAGTAGTGATTTCATTCCATTAGAAATACCATAAAAATAAATAATATATTTAGCATTATTTTTATGGATGGATATAACCAATGGTTTATTAGGGATTTATCAACATCAAAATCATCTTTATAGACTGTACCACGAATGGGGTGAAATTAAGCTAGGATGATAAATTTTAGACTTATTTTTGATGAATTATAATAGCTTCTTGCATTGGTTTCTATTCTGATCTTACCTTATTATAGTAAGGTGTATATAGTATAAATTTATACATCCATAGATCATCTATGTTGTGTTCTTATGCAAGATAATCATGTTGTGTCCTATGTATAAGAGTAACTTCAACCTCCTAAGTTAGATTTCCCAAATCATGAATACGAGCTTGTCACTGTTAATCATGAACATAGGTGTTCTAAATACTATATATTCTAGGAATTGTGGCTTTATGGAATTTTTTATCACAATTATTTGATATTTCTATTTTTCTCAATAAAATCAGATTATCTGGAAGAGTTGATGGGTGGAATACCAAAATTCATTTTAAATGAAGACCACCTACACCACTTGAATGGGGAATTTTATCACAAAGAATCTATTTTGTAATGTTCAATCACATTACATCATAGAATAAATTTAAGATTGGATCCCTATGGCCAACTTCAATTAGTTTCAAATAGTTGTACGTGAGGTTGATTCAATTAGTTTAGTGTTCTTTTATCATATTCTATTCTTTCCTCTATTCTATAGTTCCAACAATAGAATGATGAGTTCATAGGAATCATGAAAACCTTAGGTTGTGGGGTGATCATTTCACGATTTTCACTCACTTATTATTTTATTATTCTCTTTGGGATTGGTTTTCCATACCATTATCTATTAAGAATTCATTCCTTCACAATTTAAAAAATTCTTCATGGTCTATTATCCTTGAAACTGTGATGATGTATTATGACATGCAAGGATGTTTTTGGTAGAAGGGTATGGAGTGAGACATTTCAGATTTTTTGTTTCACTATAACATAAGTAATAATATATATGGAGAGAACCTAAGTCCTTCTAGTCCACTAAAAAATCTTTTGTTGCTATTTTGGAAGTGGGATGATGTGTCAACAGACATTGTGTTAGGTTTCTATGGAATCCATGAGGAATGAATGCTATCTAGGTGTTGACAGATCAATTGATGAAATGATCCCATTTCATTCTAACTAATAACACAACTAAAATTAATGATATTGTTAAAATATACATATATTAAATTATGTGGTTTCATGGAATTTTGTATTCTATTATTGAGAATATGGATTCGAGCTATAATTATTGATTTAAAAAAAGTATACATAAGGTGATAGGGACATGGGTAAGATTTAGTACGGTTTAATATTCATATATAAATGGATAGGTAGAGTGTGCTTTTAATATCATTTAGGACATGATCTTTTCTAACTTATTGGATTTTAGTGAATCATGGGACAACAACCTAGGACTAGTAATATTTTCACATAATAATAGTAACTTGTCAGCAACCATAATGGAACATATTAGGGGAATTGAATGGAAACCCCTAAAGGCCACCCAAATTTTTGGGAATAAGAAGGTGAGGTCACCCTTTTTAAACTGAGACTCATTTGGGTGATGTTACTGAGGATTTGAGACAAACATTGAATCTTTGTTATGGATTATAGTAAGAATAAATATTATGCAGATCATTGAAATTGACCTTTATAGTTCCCCATTAGAGACTGGGTTTTATTGAATTTGTATCCCCATATTGGTAACTTTAATCTTTCAAGGCAATTCAATGTGGCTCTGATCAATGTTGGACCATTTCATTTAATGACTCATTTTTTCTTGATTATTTTAGATATTATTTTGGAAATTGCAGAGATTAGGCTCTAAGATGTTGTGAGATTTCAAGGCCAGGTGCACCCAGAAATATTCATTGAAAAATGATATGTTTTTAATAGAATGTTCACATGAATTTCCTTAAAAGTTGAAATAACATTTAATAGGTTTCTCAGATTGGAAATCAAGGAGCACTACTAGGCTCAAAATAGTGGATTTTCCCTAGGTGCGACCTAACCTTGGTCGATGCGGGTCATTTTTAGAAAAATACACTAGGGATGTAATCATAAATAAAATAATAAAATAAAATTAATTGGTTTTAAAATCCTAATAACTCATAAAATATAACTCAAATTAGAAATCTGAGACCACCACTGAGTTCACAAGGGGGTGTTTTCTTTTATAGTGGCCTAAAATCAGTTAATGTGAGATGGTTGTAAAAGATAATATTTGGGACATAAAAGTCATTAAAAATTTAATAAAACAAATTTTTGACATGGAGAAGATTTTTACATTAAAGTCATACTTATGTAGGAATACCTTGGTTATTCGCATAACCCTATGAATGCCAGAAAATCCCAAGTGGGGGAGAGGATCTAGATGTTTAATATAATGAATGATAAAATGAACTTGGATAAAGGTCGACAGAACAATGCAACCTTGAATTAGATGGATCAAGAATCAACAAAATATGATGACACATCTTATCTCTTCATCAACGATCATTCCATATCAAGTTAGGGCATGTTCATTAAATTTATTCCTTCCCCATTAAAATTTCCTACAATGAACGTTAATCAATCAATGATCTGTTTGATTCATTGTTCATGTGTATTGAGTTAAAGGATTATATTTCCAAGAATTATTAATCGGTTTTTTTTATGGATATCTTATTTTGTTTTCTTTATCTTTATTATTCGATGGATCAAGGCCATAGGGAACTAGATTTGATCTTCATTCCCTAGGTGTTCTATATTCTTTTCTCTCTCGATGTTCATTGTGTTCACTGTGGTTTAACAACAGATGATCAGTGTGCCTCATTTTCAGGGTGCAACGATCCAAAATAGAGGATCCAATGTTGGGATGACCTACCAGAGGTACGAAAAAAATGGATATTGAAGGATCGGAGTGAGTCTGGAGATATCATTGTTCGAGAGGTGTTTAGTCAGGATGAATCATGACATTGATTCGAGCACGGGGTGATAAAAAAGGTGACCCTTGGGTCATAGGTGTGCCTTTATTTAGAAAAAAAGAGCACCATAGGTGAACTAGAGTCACGAAAAAGGATCCACCAGGGACGGTGGCGTGTGATGTGGTGGCAATGGCTAGGGGCAGGATACATTGAACCAGGGGTGGCGACTTAGGGTCGTGCTAGGAGGTTGTAGCACTGACAATGGAATCTGGTGAGGGGTGCTTTGTTGACTAGTGTTGAAAGCAGCAAGGGTGGGGCACATGCGGCGAGAAGGCTAGCACCAACACATGTGGTCCATATTTCAATGGAGGTGCCATGATGATTCAATGGCCCCAAAAGTTAGACCAGCGGTTTAGCAGGCTTGGCCGGTTTGGGCCAGACCAGATTGGACTAGGTCTAGTTCATCTAGAATGGGTTGGGTCAGGTCTTGTAGGTCGGATCGAACCTAGACTAGACCCATGTAGACCCCTTTAGTAAATAATCTAGAATATTCAAATTATGTGTCTTTTTAATGAGCCGTTTGCGGAGATGATACCCTTGCTAGATGAAGGTAGTTTTGAGAAACTTTAAGTTAGTTTTTGGTTTTTTGGAATACTTCCTAATGGATTTAGGATTAGGTTCTCCCTATATATTTGTTCAATGAGAAAAAATATTTGGGATGGATGTGACATGGTGACTACGTGACATGGGGGTCGCATGACTTATCGACACTCCATGTGTTACCGACACTATGTTCGTCACCGAAACTCCCTGTGTTACTGAAACTCTATGTGTTACTAACACTCCATATGTTACCAATAGTCTGTGAGTTACTAACACTCCATGTGTTACTGACACTCCTTGTTTTACTGACACACCATGTGTTGTAAACACTCCCTCTAATATTGACAGTGTATATGTTATTAACACTCCTTGTGATATCTAAACTCCATTTCTCATCAAAAATCCATGTGATAGAGAGACTATATATCTCAAAGAAACTACATAACTTATAGAGACCAATTTGTTTCTCTTGGGTACTTTTGTTTGACATGTTCTACGTACTTCTTTTTGATAGCTCGAGGAGTTAGATATCTCGAAACAAACATTCTACAAGTGAAACAATATGGCTAGTAGTCGATGATACCTTTGATGCATGTATTACTTTAAGATTATATATAAATGTTCTTGATATTTGTTTTATAGACATATACTTATGTTGAGATGACTATATCTTCTTAGTGATGTTTCCTCTATGGTATTTTACTTCTTTTATTTGGGGTGTCATACTGAGTGTTGTTTTACTCAACCCTATACGGGCTTTTCTAGCATGTGTTGTGTCTTGTATAAATGATCGTCCTTGTTTTGGAGCTCCATAAAAACCAACAAAAGATAGTGCTTGGTGAGTTAAAATATATTGGAGTGTGTTCCTATATCTTCAGTCAGCTGACCATTTCACTGCCCTTCAAGTGTGATTTTCTACAGATGAGTTTTAGGAACATGTCCATTCACTTTTAAAAACTCTGTATTTTGGTTGGATTGTATTTTATCCATGTTTACATTCTCATTTTATTTTATAGTACATTTTGGTTATTATCATAGTGTATGGAAGTTTGTTTACTTAGTGTTTTTTTATTTTAGCACTTTGGTCTTAGAGATGCGTGTGTGTGTGTGTACATGTACTTAGAAAAAGGACCCCCATTTGTGGGATATGCCTACTTGATGCTAGTCTCTAAACCCTGGACTTGGACGAATTCATAAAGTATCCATGACATGGGCCCAAATGGGACATTTCATGATAGAGTGGCATCAGAGTGGTCTGTTATACTAAAGGGATGGGAGTATGTGAGTTTTGTTTCGGGAAATAATATCGAGTGTTTTAGTTTCGTCTTTCAGGTCGTAGAATCTTGTCTCGGTGCGGATGACAATGTTTCCATACACTAGGAATATGGATACCTATTGTTTGACTTAGTAAATAAAAAAATAGGTTGTAGGGGAAACAATGGAACATGCATCATATAAGATTTGTGTGTGTCCCCATATACTTCTTGATTTAGCTCACCAGGTATACAATATTGACAATGATGCATCTTGTTTTCATACATAATATATTCATGATGCCAGCTAGTGAGGTTTCCACAGTAGTATTAGGAGTTCGACACGATGTTTTATGACTCCTCCATGAGGGGATCCAGTCACAGAGTGGTTTTTCATCAGGATGGTCAATAAGTGAAACTTTTCCCTAATGATCAGTTCATAGACCCTCCTAATATGGTTCAGGTTGATTCAGTTTGATATACTAAGTCATTCATAGTTTTTTTGGGAATTGAATGGTGATATATCGGGTTCAATTGTGTATCATAGGCTTCTGAGGTAGCGATCACCGAGGATGCAGGGTCATCAGGACCAATAGATAGTAGGTTCATGACATGAGTAGCAAGATATTTGGTTTCATTAGAAGAAACAAGGGCATGATATTTTCTAGAAGAATATTCCTTTTAATGCTTATTGTGGTAAGGGACACTCCATTCAAGACTATCTAACTATTCAGGATGTATCGAGAGAGGCAGATTATGAACCTCCAAGGAAGAGGGAGTGGTTGGGGTAGAGAGATCTATCGGGAAACAATAGTGGTAGATGAGCTGGAAAAACAGTAGGGGTGGACTATGTTTTGATGTGTTACTACAACCACCACAATGTAGTCCATACTAGACTCAATGAGTTAAAGAACTAGGGAGGAGATATTTGTAGGTTGTCGAAGCATATAACCCTAGGACTCTGAGAATGGTTCAAGGTACGATCTATTTCTTTCTAATTTAGCTATAGTAGATTGACACATGTGCTAGTAATTCATTTATTGCCGCATTTCTTGTTTAATACAATGAGGTTCTAGTTAAATCGTTGACATTAAAATTAGAATTAGAGACACCTATTTGAGAATACTCGATGATCAAAAGAAAGTCCCAAGAGTGTTACCTGACTCTTAAAGGTAAGAGTTACGGTTTGGATCTTTTGGCCGTAGAGTCAAGGCCTTACGATGTCACTCTCGATATGGACTACTTTCCACAGTTCATGATTAGATCGATTGTTTTAGAAAAATGGTGCTATTAGAAAATAGTAATATATCTAGATTTCCATTTTTATAATCTAAAGGGAAATACTTGCATCTCATTTTTGACACATGTATTGGATGGTGTAGCCACTCACTCTTCAGTTTTCTTCTTGACCCTCGGTTTAGTGGATGTGATGAGTCCCCTATTTTCTATAGTGGTTTTTTAGTATAATGGAATATTCCCTGAAGATTTTATAATTTTACCTACCCCTAAGAGTTACAGTTTTGTGTTGATATACACACCTGGACTACACCAATATCTTCACCAGCTTATCGAATGTCTCTAGAAGAGCTTCATGATCTAAGTGTGTAGTTGGAGGTTTTCATGTGGAAGGTATTTGCGAGACCCAATGTTTTTCCCTAAGACACATCATCTTTGAGACTGGAGTTACAATGGATCTAGAGAAAGATGAGGTCGAGTTTTATTAGCGCTCCCATCTTGATGTTTCTAGAGGAGGGTGTTGATGACGTAGTGTTCTATGATGTATCAATAATTAGTCTTGGTTGTGTCTTAATGTAGCAGAAGGTATTGATTTCCTATGGTTCACAGTAGTTGAAATCACATGAATAGAACATTGAGACCCCAGCTCTTGAGTTAAAAGTAGTAGAATTTTTATTGAATATGTAGTGATGAAACCTAATGGGTGAGTGGTTTATTGTCTAAAACGACAATAAGAGTCTCAAGTATATATTCTCTTAGAAGGATCAAAACATCAGATAGTGGAATTGAATAGTGTTACTCTAGGTCTATGGCTTGGATATTTTTTATACTCATGGGAAGGGGGAACATAGTGGAGATGCTCTTAGTAGAAAATATAGATTCCAGTTTCTGAATGATGAATCAGAGTAGTTAGCCTCGTTATAGATGTCCTTTGTGGATGGACCAAGAGTTTCTTATCTTCCATCCATGTTTTTCACCCCTCCACTCTAACAGAGATTCATGGAGGTACAACTTAGGAGTACTGATTGTGAGGCTCTATATAATAAAATGCTTATAGGGAATGACCTTGATTGATCTTCAGAAGGTGGGGATCCCTTTGCTTTTTTTCAAAGGATGTGTGATGATACTAGTGGCGTCGAGAGATGATGTTATAAAGTAGATTCATAAATCATGTTTAGTGGTACATCCAAGTGTGTAAATGATATACCAGGATCTCTGAGATGAGTTTGGTGACTAGGGATAAGGAAGTAAGTTTCATAGTTTATTCCTAGATGCATTACTTGTAGACAAGTGAATGTTGGGAATCTGGTTCCATCGGGTTTGAATCAACCCATTGAGGTGGTGAAATGGAAGTGGGATGGGATAACAATAGACATTATGATTGTCTTACCACATACATATAGGGGTCATGTTAAAATTTATGTGATCACTAACTGACTCACCTTGTTAAACCACTTCTTAACTATCTGAGAGTAGAGTTTAGTTGACATCTTGGGATTCCTCTATGAGTAGGGGATAGTCTGACTCCATGAAGTTTCATAAATGATTGTTTCATATCATGATCCTTACTTAATATAACAATTGTAGAAAGGATTACATGAGGAATTTGTGAATCAGTTAAGCTTGAGAAAAGTGTTTCACTCGCAAATAAATGTCTAGAATGAGCAGATCATTCGGGTTCTTGAGAACACAATTTGGTCTTTCATGTTAGGTGTTTTCCATAGTTAGGAGGATTGAAAACCTCTGGTAGAGTTTACATACAACAACAGCTACCCCTCCACAATTGGAATGCGTCATTAAAGGATTGGTACATGAAACCCTACATGTCAACACTATTTTGGACTGACCCAAGAGATTCGGCACCCATGGGCCTGGAGTTTGTGTAGCTGACAATAGAGAAGGTGAAGTTCATCCAAGATTGGATGAAGACTTCATAGAGCTATCATAAATCTTATGTTGATAGGCGATTGAGGCTATTGGAGTTTATGGAGGGAGACCATGTGTTAATTTGGGTCTCTCCCTAATGTGGGATATAGAGTTTTGGATGGGGTGGAAAGTTATATCTAAGGTTCATCGGCCTTTCTCTTCCACATACTATGCAGAGTTGGTGAGGTTGTGTACCGCTTGGCTCTAACACCTCTGTTGGATCTGGAACAAAATTCCTTCCATGTGTCACAAATGAGGAGACATGTGCATGATCCATCATATGTCATCAAATGTGAGAGCTGGACATCGATGATGGGACCAATTGGGAAGAGTACCCAATTTAGATAACAAATCATTTAGGGATAGTTGATCCCCTTAGTGCATGTATGGTGACACCATAGTGATCTCCACGAGAGCACATGGGAGTGGGAGGTTCAAATTTTTTCTCATTACCCTCAATTTTTTGAGTTTCCCTTTCTTTTGGTTTTTGTGGATGTAAGGTTCTATAGTGGTGAGAATGTAATGACTCATATTTTCTTGGTTTTATTTTTTGAAATTATTTACAAAAATTCCGAGACTGGGAACTCAGACAAAGTGTGATTCTGATGCTCGGTGTTCCTGGGACTATTTTTTTAAAAAAATTATATTATTAATTGCACGTGTAGAAAAAAATTTATAAAAATTGAAATAACATTTAATTGGTGTCCCATATTAGAAATATGAGTTCATCATTGGGCTTAGAGTAGTGGTTTTACCCTAGGTGTTTCCTAACCATGTTTGGTGAAGGTCAACTATAAAAATATCTACCAGGGACATAACCATAAATAAAATTATTAAATAAAATTGTTATATTTAAAAAATCATAATAACTCATAAAAGGTAACTTGGTTTAGAAAATCGAGACCACTGTAGAGTTCATAATGTGTTTTTTTCCTAAGGGGAGGCCTGACATCAGTTGGCGCAAGCTAGTTGTGAAGAATTTTTTTTTAGACATAAAGATAATTAAAATTATTTAATAAATATTATATTTAGTACAACCATAGTTTTTCATTTAATTGAATCATTATGAAGAAATCATAGGTTAATCTGCAAAACCCTAGAAACAGCAGATAATTTCTAGGGAGAGAGAGAGCCTCTAGAGGATCCATCTAATGAATGACAAAGAGAACATGGATCAAAGATTGCATATCAACATGACCATGAATTCATTGGATCAAAAATTAACAATAAATAATGATGCAGATTTGATCTTCATCAATAATAATTGAAACTTGATGTAGGGTTTGTGCTTTAAATTGATTTCTTCGCCGTTTTTATTTATTATGACAAATTTGAATAGATTGACAAATGGATTCATTAATGGGTCTTGCATATTGTGATATGGAATTATATTTGAGAAACTATTTATCACGGTTTGTTTATGAAGATCTGCTTTTATTTTCATGACCTTTCATAAGGAATGGGTCAAGGATAGAAGGAAAAATCGACAAGGTTCGTTCCTTGGGTCATTCTATGGTATTTTCTCCCTTGATTTTCTTCACATTCTTCATGGTTTAGGAACGGATGATCATTTCACATCTGTTTCTTGGTGAAATTATCTAAAATCGTGGATCCAATGTCTAAATGACCTACTAGAGGTGAAAAGACGATGTCAAGGGAAGGATCAATGAGGGTCGAGAGATATTATCGTTTGACTGGATTTTAATCTGGATGAATCGCAACAATGATCTGAGCCAAGGGTTATGAAGAACATGACTTGAGGATCATAGATGTGCCTTCGTTTAGAAAAAAAATGAGCACCAGAGTTAAATCAGTGGCCCATAGAAGGGGCAACCAGTCTGCAGACACCGGCGATCATTGCTAGTGGTTGAATGTGGCGATGATAGCTGCTTGAATGGGGTAGGTCATGTTAAACCCACAATGGTGGGTGAAGTCCATGGTAGGATGCCACTTCTCTAACCAAGAAATTTAGTGAGGGGAATCATGTTGACTAGCAGGGCAAACAGTTGGGGTAGGCCATGTGTGGTGAAATTTCCAACCCATGTGCAAGTGGGTCGAACTAGATCAGAGGAGCTAGGAAAGACCACACTACCCAGTGGGTTGGTACTAGGAGGCCCATCCGGAAGGTTAGTTTGGGCTAGACCAAACGAGACCGAGTAAAATAGGTCTTCTAGAACAGTTCAGGTCATCCAGCAGATCAGATCTGGTTCAGCTGGTTAGATCGTACCCAGACAAAACCTAGGTCAAACATTTTTCAGTAATATAGCCTTAACATTAAATTATGGGTCCCTTTGAGGAGATAGTTATATCATTGGGACACTTTTGATGATAAGTTCATTTGAGGATACTCTAAGTGATGGTTTTGGAGAAGTTAGAATACTACCAAATGGATTGATGAGTAGGTTATCTAGTTACAAGCACGATACAAGAAGAAATCATATGGTTGGTTGTGACTTGGTGATGACATTACATGGGGGATGAATTACATATCGATGTTGCATGTGTTATCGACAATCCAGGTGTTACCAACACTTTGTGTGTTATAGACACTGTATGTGTTACCAACTCTCTGTGGGTTACTAAAAAATTTTGTGTTACTGACACTACATGTGTTACTGACACTACATGTGTTACTGACACTCTGTGTGTTACCGACACACCAGGTGTTATCGACACTCCATGTGTTACCAACACTCAGTGTGTTGTCAATAATCCATGTGTTATTGACACTCCTTGTGTTATCGAAGCTCAATGACTTATCAAAAACCAAAATCATAGAGATACTAGATATCTAAGGGAAACTACATAACTTTTCTAGACCATTGTGTTTTACTTAAGTACATTTGGTAGACATATTCTATATGCTTCTATCAGATATCTCAAGGAGTGAGATCGATCATATCAAACATTCTACGAGTGAAACTATACAGATGATAGTAGATGAGATGTTTGAGGGTTGGAATACATTATGAGTGTATTTGGATGTTCTTTCTATATATTTTGCAGACATATAGATGTGTTGAGATGACTATATCTTCTTAGTGATATTTTCAATCTGGTATTTTACTTAGTGTTTTCAGGATTTCCTATTGAATATTGTTTTACTCACCTCTATACTATCTTTTCCCACATGTGTATTATGTGGTACAAACAATTGACATTGTTATGGAGCTCCAGGGAGACCATGAAATTATGGTGCTTGGTGAGTTCAGACAGACGAGGGTCTACTCCTATGACTTCAGTCAGCTAACCAGTACCTTGCCCTTTAGGTGGGGTATTCTGTGGATGAGTTTTAGGAACTTATGCATTCACTTTTACAGACTAATTCTTTTGGTGGGACTATATTCTAGAAAAGACTACCTTCTAATTTTCTACTGTCAGTATCAAAGTGTATGCATGCTTTTTCTACATAAGGTTTTTGCAATTCAGTAGTTTGGTCTTGGAGATGTGTGTGTGTGTGTGTGTAGGTATATGGGAAATTTCTCCCATTTTTGGGATATACATACTCAGTGCTAGTAATCTACTATGTCCTTTAGAAATGAACATGGGGTAGTCACGACATGGTCCTCACTTGGAATGGTCCAGAAAATTGAGGTCCTTAAGTGGTTTTGTTGTTTTCTTATCAGCTAGAATTATTGTTTTAGAATATAAATATTCATGTTGTCTTTCACATATCTCATCAAATGAAATATCATCTTCATTCCTCCCACATTCAAATATGTTTGGATATTGTGATAGGTTAAAATGTAGTTATTCTTTAGCATCCAGTGGAGATCATGGACTCACATATGAATGAATTGAATTGGAAGAATAATATTTTAGTAAATGTTTGGTGGTAGCATTGATCATTCTATCATGAGACATGGGATCATGATTTGCTAGTGTGGGATAAATGGTCTCACCATTTTATAGATAACCCTTATTATTAGTGAATTTCTTGTGAATGAATGTTCTGTGGTTGAGATATTGGAAAATATATATGATAACGGTATTCTCTCTTTTATCCTTAATAATGTTCATTCCAATGTTCTTAGGTAATTAGAGATGTTCTGGGTGTTTTTATTAGTGTATGTTCTTTCCATTGGCTATAGAAATATTTTACACCATTAAATGCACTCATGTTATGAAAATAGTTGAGGGAAGAATCCATCAACATTAGGTTTAAGTCATGAAAACATTTCATGAATTTAATGCAATTCACATCACCAATTTATCATTTCAATTTTTACAAGAAGGCGATTTCATTTTTGAGAAATACCAAATATTATAGATTCACAACATAAATAATACATTCACATCATGAATACCTTATTCCAAGGAAATTTCAATCGTTCCAAAAAATCAATCCCCTATAATATTTCTTATTCTTTCTAATTTAAACATGTGTCCTCCCAGAGGTTCTTTTGGGTGGTTTCTACACTTACATGTTCCATAGTTTGACACTTGATATCTATCTTGGTTTATCAATCCTCATTTGGAATGGGTTTTCTCTCACTTTAATTCCCTTATGATCACATATAATGGATGAAAAATCAGGTTATGTTTTTTAGGATAATAAGTGGGATGTGATCTCTCTTAATCCTTCGTAGTTTCCATGTCGTGTTTTTATTCAAGGGGTGTGATCTGGTGTTGGGTTTTTTGTGACTCCAAAAAATTCGGAAGAATTTTTTGCAATTAAATCTTCATTGAACCCTTTTCTTATAAAATTATATTATAAAATGAAATATATGATGCTAGGGAGACTATTTATTTCTCTATTTTTCTACTCATGGTGTGTGTGGTTCCTTCTACGGGTGGTGTGTTATCCATGTTTGTGGTAGATGGTTCAATATCATTCCTATGTTAGATGAACCTTAATTATTATAGATTTATATATTATTTTATAAATTAATTTATCATGATATTATTGTTTGTAATTTTTGTGTAATTTTTTTAGAAAATATGGGTTTAACCTCATTTTGGTGAATGAAAATTTATTTTCAAATAAATATGAAATTGATTAATGAAGTTTGATTTCAAAGAATGGTTTTTTGAAAAACAAATTGTAAAATGTAATTTTTTGTTAATTGAAAACACATTTTGAACTGATTTATGCATTTTCTATATAGGATCCATGGGAGATTAGGTGGAGGGTTTATATTGGGACATATCTATTATTTTTTTCGGAGATTCATCATTGGGTGTTCCTCTATTACCATGTCTATGTTTCCTAGGGACATGTTTTTGAAATTATATAAGGATATATACATTGGTGCTCATGTATCCCTTATACCATGTGTCCTTGGTAATTGAGAGAAACAAATTATTTATTTTCAATTATGGTATGCATGATCTAGCTAGCTCGACCATTATTATCCTTGAAGAATTTACCAATTCTCTTTAGAATTGGTTGTTTTGGATCTGATATACCATCTTGATATATATGAATAATTATTTAAAATAAACATAGACACTGGTAACCTATAATTATTTTATAACTTTTGAAAATGGGAAATTATTAAACAATCTTTTTATATAATATTTTTAACTGCACTCCATTCCTTGTTTTTTTTAAATTGAGCATGTTGGAATTATTATAGACATATATTATGTAATGCTCCTTGGTGGTATCCTACATAGAAGGTTTATCTAACACCATGAGAATTCCCTTAGGAATGTTTTTACATTATATTTCCTCATTATGTAAGAAAGGTTAAGCCACTACAGTGGGGTTGTTAGGTTTATTTAATATGGGAATGAGTATGTGGTGGTGAGAAGGTGGGGTGTTTCATGCTTATCAAATAGAACATGTATTTCTGGTTTTTGTTGTCCCTTGTGTATTTTGGATGTCCAATAGTGGTTTTATCTTCTCTGTGGATTACATATTTGTATTACAATTATTTCTTTATGGTGTATATCATTTTTAATTTTTTCATCCTCATGTGTGTGTCCATATATATTTTCCTAGTATATTGATTATAATTGGGAAAAATCATTCAAGTTAGTTTTTTTATGCATCACTTCTATTTTCTAGCAAATAGGGGTGGGAACACCCTTCGAGTATATATCAAATAGGTTTAGGAAATACTTTTGATGGTATAACATGTCAGTTCATTATAGAGAGGGTAAAGTACATTTCATATTATATGTTGTATCTGAAATGATAAATAGTTTATGAATACCATAACCTATATTATCAATGACTGGTAATTAAATGTTTTGATGATGTTATTTATTTATGGTGGGTATAATTTCACATCATGCATTTTAATATATGAATAATATAAATAAATTCAATATTTTCAAAATCTATCACTAAAAAAACACCATATTTCTAAAAAACTAATATATATTAAGATAAAAATTGAAATATTTAATTTGGTGGTTAAAACCCAGCATTAGAAATTGGATGAATTAATAGGAATAACTAATTTAAGAATTATATGCATAATGAAAATAAATGTGACAATAATATGAATAATTTTCTATTAGATGACCTAAAATGACTTAATTATTATTTATTGTTTAAAAATTTATTTTTTAAAAGTAACCTTTTTATGTGATATTTATATGTAAATAAAAATGATTAGTGATGATAAATTATGTTTTATATTAGTAAATTACTTATAAAAATGTAGTTTATAAATAATATGTAATAAGAAGAATAAGTTAATATTTGAAAATGTTATTATCTAGTAATCTTTGGTTTTAATTATATGTTACGCTTTTATAGGAAATTTGATTCTATAAATTTTAAAATAATAATTATAAAAAATTAAAATATTATTTCAATTTATAAAAACTCTATTAGGTTATTTTTATTTTTTGTCATTTGTGAAAAAAAATATTTTTTAGGTTAATAGTGAAAAGAATATATCGATTTTGTAAAACTATCACCATTATGGCAATATCGTAATGAATGTATGAATTAAATGTTATGAAACCTACTTATATAAAAATTCACATATTAATAAAATTAAATTAATGATTAAAAATCATTTTCTAATTTTAAAAAATCATGACTAATGTTTTGGAAAATTAGGTAATATTTTATTCTAAAACTACTTTTAGTAAATTGTACAAATAATTAATTTTCACCGCATGTAGATACTTATTATATAATAAATTATTTCGTGTTTTTGATCTAGAATTGGATATTATATAATATGTTCAATTTCAATATTTGGTTATAAAATTAGATTTATTATGATTAATGTTAATGTTCTTGATTGGGTTGAAATAATTATTTAAAATGATTTTTTATTAATATAGCATTATTTTTTTCATATTAATGTAATTATTAATTTTTAAATGATTAAATTAATATTTATTTTACAAAAATATATAATTATATTAATAATCATTTAACTAGTAAAAATATTTATATAACATTATGAATAGATAATGCTTTTAACACCATTTTAATATAAAAAATATTTTTCAATACTAATGATATTTTATTTCAAAAGATAATTTTCTATTAATAAGAATGGGAATAAAATTTAATGGATATTAAATTCACATTTACAAAAAATACATTTTATGGGTTTATTTATCTTATATATATTTTTAAACATAAATTACAACGTTAGAAATTATTTACCATAGTAAAAAACTAAAGTAAAAGTAAAAACATAAGAAGAAATCACATCCAACCGTTTTAAAACCAATGTGAAAATAATTTTTTGAGTAATTATTGAACATTTACCACTAATCATTCTATTATTACTATTATATTTACTCTTTTATACTTGAATGTTTCAATTATATCATTGAAAAATAAAGGGGTATTCACTAAAGCTCTATTTTCATCATGTATAAATGGAGAAACATCACCCCATCATGACATACACATTAGTTCCCATTATAATGTGATAAACTTATATTATTTTTATACTATAATATAGTTTAATATTTATACTTCACTAGTTTCAATTAGTTATCCGAGAAACATAATTTATATTGAGATTTTTAATTGAATGTTCAAGGTGGAAAAATAAATGTCACATAATAATTAAAAATTATACGAAATAATTCTCTTCCAAAATTATAAAAAACATATTAATTTGATCATATCCATATAGTTATTGTATATAATTTTTATTATATTAATTTAAATAACATTATTTATTCATTTCCTTTCACTTAGAAAACCAGAAGGATGTAAATAGTAAATTAAGGGAACCAAATTCTTTATAAAGTAGAATTTTTTTCATCGGGATTTTCAATCTTTACCTAAACCATATAAAATATGATTATAAAACATAAATAAATAGAAATAAATATCAATATTCATATACTATAATGACATGTTACCCTTCTTTAACCATAGTTACCCACTGAGTTATAGTTTGTTTATGTTTTCACTGGTTTAACCAGCAACATGAATAACACAATAAAAATATAACATGGATAAATATGTGAAATAAAATGATAACATAAATATATTTTAAAAATAAATTTATTTACAAAAGTATGGAATGGTTATATTGTGTGTTAGTCTAATCATTAAAATATATTATCTGGTCGCTAATATTACCAAAATAAGAAGACGCAGATAAAATTTTCATATAAACATAAAATAAAATTATATAATTAATAATTTTTATATGATAATACATTGTCATCAATATAATTAAATTATAATAAATTTTTTTACTATTAATTTATACAATAAATATAATTTTGTTTTCAAGGAAGTAAAGTATAAGTATTTCATGGATCGTGTGAAAGGCAAGGGTTCTAGAATAAAAAATTTCACACCATGGGGAATATTTCCTATTTAAACCATGTTTTCATTAGAACAGTGGATTTAAATCTCCTATAATAGTATTTATCAGGATTATCACATTAATCGTGGAATTTAATGTTTCATTTGATATCATAAGCTTTAATTTGTTTTCATTCTAATGTTCAATATTTTGTAAGGCTTTCCTTTGTCTCAAGTCTAATTATTTCAGAAAGAATACACTTTATACACCACACTTTATCTGTATGCTATATTTAAATCCCATTGATATTTTTTATCATTATATTTATATTTAAGTGTATTTATTAATTTAATCATTATCCTTTATTCAATGGGAAATGGTTAAATTGATTCCATTATAGTTACTATTATTTTTATGTTAGATTTCATTCATTTTCTAAGTGTCCCTCACTTGAATATATTTCATATATGTTAGGAACATTCATCTCGTGATTAAATTTGGTGGTATTCTTCCATATTCATTTGTATTTATTTATATTCTCAACATAATAATACATATTTAATATTTCTTACCTTATGTTGCATGATTTTTTTTAGATATTGAAATATTTAAAAATTTCTCATAGAGTAATTATATTTTTTTGTTGATCATTATTTTTCCACTCATAGTTTATCCAACCATAATAATTTTTTTATTTATTATTTTAAATTCAATAATGGGAAAATTTAGTTTTAATTAAAACAATGATTTATTTCTATTTTCTTTGAAAATGTGGGACTTCAATGTTTTAAAAACGTTCCTTTAATAATAAAATGTTTTATAACAGGCTCCACATTCCATATTGATATAATTATTTAATTTTGTAGGATCCTTCATTGAAGAATATTTTTTAATGTAAAATATTCCAATATTTCTTACTTCTCTTTTTCAATAGTTACTTTTGACATTGAAATTTAATAGAGTAATTTTATGTATTGTTAATTTTTTAAGGATCACTAAGTTTTCACTACCATTTTTAATTTAATATTAAAAATGATTTATACTCATGGTATTTTTTCAAATATTTTATTCTATAATAAAAATACATATTTATAATTTGGTGGGTCGAACTCATGATATCCAATAATTCATTTCTTTATCACTTCATTACTCTTATCATTCAAATCATTGTCTTGAAATGATGATTATAATCTATATCAAATTATGATGAGTATTAATGGCTACGATACATATATATTCTTTTGAAACCATCCACCTTCTTACCCTTGATGTACATTCTATAATTCTTCTCTATCAAATAGATTTTCCAACACTACCTTTTGGAATATGTATAACATTTATTCAAATACATTTTCTTTAAGAATAACTTGTTATCCATTTAATTTAATTAATGGTGTTAATGTAGATGTCATATATCAATTGATTTTTGAAATCAATTGAATAAATATAGTGATAGAAACATTTAATAATGAAATTTTCTCTTGATCTATATAAATATATTATTATGGTTATCTAAAAAATTTCACTTCAATGGTTTTATGTTTTTGGATTTTAAAATACCGTTACGAATTGTGATTGTTGCTAATATAGCTATTGAACAATGCTAACATGATTACTATAAATATAGTAATTTAACAAATCCAATTTACTTAGATAGAGAAAGTGATGGCCTCATCCAATAGGCTTTCCCTGTATGAAGCCCATGTGTTGGAGCTCGGAAAGGAGGTGGATCCCTTGGGCTTCTCTCTTGACCAATCCCAAGATGAACTTTAATATGTTACGCTCAAACGGAACCGCCTACGAGAGAAGTGTAAGTTGATAGAGATTACCACCCGAGCAATAATATCTGAGCCACCCCAAGAGTCAACGGCCACCCCACACCTTACACTTTGGTCTTATAAGGGTGTTATAAGAAGTTATGTAACAAAACCTTAATACTATGATTATGTGCATTATTTTTTTATATAATAATTATTATTATTATTACTTTGTAAATAGTTTTTAAAGCGAAAATAGTATTTTTAATTAATATTAAACTAATAAATCAATTTTTAGGAATTAATGGATTTTTGAATTAAATAAATAAAATATAATTATAATTATTGAAATAATTTTTATTAAATATAAATGATCATATACTTTTATGAATGCAATTGTAATTTTTATTAAGGTTTGAAAGCGTTTTTGTCAAAAACCCATGAATTTTCGATGAATGTAGGTCTTTATTTTAAAAGTAAAAATTAAAATATTTTGAAAATTATTCAGATAAAATGATTATTATTTTTTGAATCAGGACGTCGAAATTATCCAGTGGTGAATTTTTCATAATATTCTGAGATAGTCAAATTTATGGGTAAAAATTAAATGTTGTTTAAATATATAATGTGTTTTATGACATCATAATTACCCAATAGTGATGTGATAAAATAATATAAATTATTTTTTTGGTCATTATATGTTTTAACACTAAAATAATGTGATTTTAGGTTTTATTTTATTTATTTTAAAATGATTTAGTGGACCCTCCAAGACATATAAAACATTTTTTCTTTTTAAATTGATTTCATTGAGAGTGTGAATCACCTCCACATAAGCAACCTTATTATTTGAAGAATTATGGACATTGGACTTATAAAATATTTTTTTTCAATCTCCTTTGAAAAAACCCATGGGCAAAAAACATGGGCTGGTTTGTGGTTTTGATTAATTTAATGTGAGGTGTGCCAATCCTAAATAATAAAGAATTTCTTATCCTTTCGTATATTAACCCTCCAAATATCCCACTTAATCTTCACTCAAAGACTTTTTAGTTTTTCCAAACTCTTCCCTCCTCTCTCTAGAGTCCTCCCAAGGTGCCACAAGTTTCCAAGAATCCTCTCTCAAGATCTCCTAAGCCTTTGGGATCACAAATCCAAGTAAGGGTTTCCATATTTTCTAATTTTATCCAAATTTATTAATATTGTTATGCCCTTTTATTTTCAATTATAAATGTTGGGGAATGATTTCTCACCTCCCCTATACTATCCTATTTATGTTTTAATGATGAGATAACTTTTTCTCTCTCACATATTCCTTCCATGTATACCTATTACCATGCGGAAATTCTGTAAGGAATTTCTCTATCCTCATTTACATTCAAGAAATTCTTTTGTATTATGAATCCAAATTCCATTAATTTTCATGGTACATGTATCTATATGACCCCTAACCATCTATTTCATGTAAATATGATGAGACACCCATTTCTCTCTCATCAATCATTTTTATAAGTTCTTATTCCACGCTATTACGCTACCGAAATTGGACCCAGATTTTCCAAGTCAAAGTCATTATGTAGTGAATACCCTGAACAATTATATATGAAGGGTATTCACATTTATTGACATTTACATATTTAATATATAGATTCATATATGAATACCACATTCCTTTATTTTGTAATAAATTATTAGGTTTATTGAGTCTATGTTATATGATCCATGTGGCATGCTTATGCATGAAATGAAATGTTTAAGAAGGGTGCGCCTGGATAGCGCTCCAATGCATTAGGTAATGGTTAGTATCATGATATGTCATGTTCAATGAGGGGTTGCTCATTATAATTCATGTGCAATAAGGTTTTACACATTTTACATGTGCAATGATCCTTGGATCATGCTAAAATCATGTTAAATGTTGTTTCCACATTTCCATGTTATGTTAATCATGTTATATCATGCCTTTATGTTAATGTTTCTATTATGCTCTATTTATATTCCTATTTCCTAACAAGTATTGTATCTTTCATGTTATTTCGTGTTCACCCCCAAATTATGATTTATAGCTTACCCTTTTATTATGCATGTCCTCAGGTTATCCCATGCAATGCTAAGTACGAGGGAATGTAGTGGTCATGTAAAAAAAGTTTTCAATAAAGATGTTGTGTTTTATTTCTAAGTTGTTATGTAATGTTTCAAAGCCCCATAGACCCTTGACCTCTTGATCTTATATTTTGCATCAAGTGAATGTTATATGTAATAAATCTTGTTAAGTGTGTTATAAAGAGCAGGGTTTTCATTGTTGGTATTAGAGGATAGGTTTAGTTATTTTATGGGATTAAGATTAGAAAACCCTAGTAAAGCCTTAGAGACAATACTGAGTATAATAAAACCATCCCTAAGTTTTGGTGAGTATTGATTAAATGTTTTATAAAGAAAATAAATCAATGTATGGATACGAGTAGGTAGAGGCAGCTCCGGAACATATGTACCTAGGGGTGAAAACCTCGATAATGAGTTTCGGGCTAGACCAGGGGTATCCTGGTACACGATAGTGGGCCTTGCAGCACTCTTGGTTACAATACTCTCGGAGGATATGCTTTGGTAAATTCAAAAACTTATTATGAACCCTTATTATGGGAATTAAAAAAAATCCCCTAAGAATATATGTTAGAAATTAGATTATGAATAGAAAATATTGAAGCCTATAAATTCATAAGTTAAGGATTAAAAGTAATTTATAAGTTATCCATTTGTTCAATGGATTACCATTTATGTGTTACCCCTAAAATTATTTTTATTCCAGCCAATGGCTGGTAATAGGAGGACTCAGGATAACAACCGATGTGATGATTGTGCTAATGAGATTCTCAATCTGATGGGAGAGGGAATTAAATACTTTTTCATGCTACTCTCTCAGTTAACTCGTGCTTTGAATAGAAACATGGGTCAAGAGGAACATTCAACCAACCCTAATAAAGAACAAGTCTCTATCGAGAGTTTCATGAGACAAAGGCTTCCTACTTTTAATGGATCATCTGATTCCTCAATCATTGAATAATGTATTAACTCCATTGAAAGAATATTTTCTATCCTTCAATGTTCTGAACAAGAGAAGGTTCTTCTGGCTGCTTATCATATAGAGGGTGAAGCCGATCAATGGTGTACATTGATCAAAAATTAAAATCATGAGGTGGAGATCGAGGCATTGGAATAGAAGGATTTTCTAGAAGATTTTTTAGATAGATTTTTTCCACGCACCCTCCGACATAAGATAGAAATGGACTTTGTTGACCTCATGAAAAAAGATGAAGAATCTATCAGAACGTAAAAGGAAAACTTCACAAGGCTTTCACCATAAGCATTCAACTTTTTCGTTCTCCCCAAATGCATGGTTGACTGCTTCTTTGGTGGGACAAAACCTAGAATGTGGAAATCCATCAGGATCAGTGACATCAACTGCTATGATGAAAATTGGATGATTTTCCATCAAAGTTGAAATGGAGATCGGGGAATCTTCGGGGTATCAAGGTGATAAGAAGAATAATGTGGGCTTCAATTCTAGGTGTCTGATGGATAAATATAATGTTGCTAAGAAAACAAAGAACCACACTTTCCAGTGGTGTAGAAAGAGGCACCCCAAGAATTTCTTGAAGGGGATGAGGAAATACATTAGATGTGGAAGAGAAGGGAACCTGACTATTAACTATTGGCAAGAAAAACCCATGGCTATAATAGATGATAGGAACACTCTGCTCGACCTTCAACGTGTTGTTCATTGATTCAACTATAAAGAGTTGGGGTATAGTAAAAATTAGTTCCATAAGCCAAGGGTTTTCATAGGCAACCAAAAACCTCCATGGAAGCAAGGGTGAGATTTTTCCATCACTACCACCGAAGTGAACCCCAATAAGAAAGTGGTGACATGTAATCTTGTTATTCATTAAAGAATAGAGAACATACTTCTTGATTCTAGTTCTACACTTTATTTTATATCCTAAATTTTTAGTAGAACAATCTCATCACCACCACAAATCATGGAAGTAAAGATGTCGGTGAGTATGAAAAATGATGAAAACCTTGCATCCCTTTAATATAACTCATCCTATGTCATAATATATGGAAACAACAATCCTGATAACCTCTTCATACTCCCTCTGGTGTAATTTTTTGCAATTCTCGGCATGGATTGGTTTTACTTATATAAAGCCAACATAAATTTCCATTAGAGGGAAATCACACTCCATATGAAGAATTGACCCTCGATTATATACAAGTGCAAGGAGGAATATTAATCTTATTTAGAACCATCATATAAAACATGGATATTACAATCCTATGAGAATGCGTATCTGGATCAGATGATTGAGTCTACAAATGCAACCATCCTTGAAGACATGCCTATTGTGAGGGAATTCGCTAATTTGTTTACTGAGAAATTTCTTGTTCTTAATCTTAGAAGATATTTTGAATTCTAAATTGATCTTATACCTAGGGAGTTACCAATATCCAATATGCTTTATATAATGGATATTGTAGAGCTCGGGGAGCTGAAGAAACAACTAAAAGAGAATCTGGATAAAGGGTTTATAAGCCCAAGTGCTTCACCATGGGGAGCACTAGTCTTATTTGTCAAGAAGAATGATAGGATAATCCACCATTGAATTGATTATCATGTGCTTAAATAATCATGATAAAGAACAAGTATACATTTCCTTGAATGGATGACTTGTTCGATCAGCTACATGGAGCATAATGATTCTATAATGTGGATATGCAGTAGGGATATTATCAAGTAATGGTAAAGAATGAAGATACCCCCAAGACTGCTTTTCATACAAGATACTTCCACTGTGAATTCATATTAATGCCTTTCATACTCACAAATGATCCAAAAATCTAAAATAAATTGATTAATAGAGTCTTTGGAGATTATCTCGACAAATCTGTGGTAGTCTTTATAGATGATATTCTAATATACTCCAAAACCATGGAGGATCACGAGGAGCATCTGAGAAATGTACTAGAGACCTTGAGAAAGAATAATCTTTATGAAAAGTTTAGCAAGTGTGAGTTCAAGTTGAAGGAGGTCTCATTCTTGGGTCATATCATCACATACAATGGGATATCTATGGATCCTTCCAAGACAGCTACAATTAAGGGATAGTCGATGCCAAAATCAGTAACGGATATCTGTAGCTTCCTGGGGTTAGCTGGATATCATTTCTGATTTGTGAGGAACATCTCATGATTTTCAAACCCTCTTATCAAGCTAACTCTGAATGGAGTAATGTTTTCTTGGAGTGAAGAATGTGAAGAGAGCTTCAAGGAGTTTTAATAGAGGCTTATCACTGGGCCTGTGCTCACACTACCCACATGAGGAGAACTTTTTGTGGTATTTAGTGATTCATTGAAGAAGGGACTAGGTTGTGTGTTGATTCAGAATGATAAATTGATAGCCAACGCCTCAAGGTTGCTGAAAATCCATGAGAAAAACTATCCCACACATGATTTGGTGTTGGCAGTTGTGATCATTGGATTAAAAATTTGGAGGCATTATAAATATGGGAAGAAGTGTTAGATATATACTGATCACAAGAGCCTCAAATATATATTCACACAAAAGAACATAATTGGTGCCAATGAAGATGGATAGATCTCATCAAGGATTATGAATTCTAAATCCACTGTCATCCAGATAAGGCAAACAAGGTGGTGGATGAACTAAGTAGAAAGGATACAACATCTTTATCAATAATGAGAATTTAAAAAGATCCATTCTTCTCAGATTTTCATAGGATGGACATGGGAATCATTAAGGTAGAAACATCTTCAATCCTTTCTCAAATTATTGCTCAAACATCCCTCTTGGAGAAGATAAAGGATGCTCAAAAAAGTGATGTGGGGATTATGAAATAGGTGGTAGTAATCAGAAATTGTAAATCCTCAAATATTGTTGTTAAAAATGATTGAATTGTGATATTTGGGTCACGATTATGTGTATTTCCAGATCCAGAGATAAAGAAAGATCATTAGGATGACTCACATAGCTCAACATTCTCTATTCACCTAGGGAGAAAAAATATGTATCATGTTCTCTGAGAAAAAATTTTGTGGGATAATATGAAAAGGGAGATTGTAGAATACACATCAAAGTGCCCAGTAAGTCAGCAAGTGAAGGCTGAGAGGAAAAAGTATAAGTGGATGATGCAACCACAATCTATACAATAATGGAAGTGGGTCAACATTACCATGGACTTTTTCACTGGACATCCAAGGACATTGAGAGGAAACAATTCTATATGGGTCATTGTGGATATTCTTATGAAGACATCTCACTTTATCATGATTTGAGAAAACTTATCATTGGATCAATTTGCATGTATTTACAACAAAGAAGTGGTAAGTCTGCATTAAGTGCCACTATCTATTGTATCTGATCATGATTTGAGATTCACCTTGATGTTCTGCAAAAGTCTCCAATGTGCTATAAGCGCTGAACTGAAGGTCAGTAAGTCTTATCATCCTCAAACTGATTGCCAATCCGATCTGACTATCCAAACACATGAGGACATTTTGGGAAATTTCTCGGTGGACTTCAAAGGAGTATGGGACCAACATCATACACCGGTTTAATTCTCCAACAATATCTATTTCCACTCGAGCATCTGAATGGCTCCATATAAAGACCTTTATGGGAAAGGTGAATAACACTTGTGTGTTGGGATAAAGATGGTGAACGTAAGCTCCTAGGACCTGATATGGTTGGAGAATTGGTAGAGAAGGTGAAAAACATTCAATAGTATATCAGGGCAGCCCAAAGTCGACGAAATAGTTATGCAGATAACCATCGACGATACCTTGAGTTTAAAGTTGGAGACATGAAATTTATATGCATATCTCTATAGAAGAAGGTCATGAGCTTTGGAAATAAAGGTAAGTTAAGTCCTAGGTACATCGGCCCCTTTGATATTCTTGATTGTGTCAGGACTATGGCCTATTGACTAGCTCTACCACCTACCATGGGAAAAGTACATGATGTATTTCATGTATTCCACCTATGGAAGTACATACCAGACCCTTCACATGTACTCTCTTTAGAAGTGGTATAGTTATAGGATGATCTTTCTTATGAGGAGAAACCAGTAAAGATATTATAATGTAGAGAAAAAGTTCTATGAAATAAGACAATGCCCCTCGTCATGGTGTTATGGAGAAACCAAAATTTTGAAGAAGCAACATAGGAATTGGAGGAAGTGATGAAGCAGAGTCACCCACATCTTTTTTAGTGTGAAAACAAAATTTCTATGGAAAAAATTATTAAGGTGGTAATGTTGTAACAACCCAAATATTCATTAATTAAAATTCATCTTGATCTATTTAAATATCTTATTAAGGTTATGTAAAAATTAAACACTTCCTTGGTTTTATGTTTTTTTATTTTACAATACCGTTATGAATTGTGATTGTTACTAATATAGCTATTGAATAGTTATCACATGATTATTATAAATATTGGGCTAAAAAATCCAATTTACTCAAAAAAGGAAGTGATGGCCTCATCCAGTAGACTTTCCCCAAATGAATCCCATTTGTAGGAGATCAGAAAAGAGGTGGCGTCATTTGGATTTGCTCTTGACCAATCTCAAGTCGAGCTTCAACATGTTAAGCTCGAATGGAACCGCCTATGAGAGAAGTGAAAGTTGATAGATATTACCACCTGAGCAATGTAATCTAAGCCACCCCAAGAGTTTTCCCCCATCGCACACCTTACACTTTAGTCTTACACGAGTGTTATAAAGGGTTATGTAACAAGACCTTATCACTATGATTATGTTCATTATTTTTGTATATAACAATTCTTATTATTGTTACTTTGTAAATAGTTTTTAAAGCACAAATAGTATTTTTAGTTAATATTCAACTAAGAAATCAATTTTTATGAATTAATGGATTTTTGAATTAAATAAATAAAATACTATTATTATTATTAGATTAATTTTTATTAAATATAAATGATCATATAAATTTATGAATGCAATTGTAATTTTTATTAAGGTTTGAAATCCGTTTTTGTCAAAACACTTGAATTATTGATAAATGTTAGTTTTTATTTGAAAATTAAAAATTAACACATATATATATATAAACTATTTAGATTAAATGAATATTATTTTTGTAATCAGGATGTTGAAATTATCCAACGGTTAATTTTTCATAATTTTCTGAGACAGTCAAATTTTTGGTTAAAAATTAAAAACCGTTTAAATATATAATGTGTTTATGGCATCATAATGACCTAATTATGATCTAATAAAATAATATAAAAGATATGTTCTATCATTAAATGTTTTACTAATAAAATAATGTGATTTTAGGTTTTATTTTATTTATTTTACAAAGCTTTAGAGGACCCTCCAAGACAAATAATACATTATTGCTTTTTAAATTGATTTCCTTGAGAGTGTGACTCACCTCCACAAAAGAAACCCTATTATTTCAAGATGATTGGAAATTGGAATTATAAAATATGGTTTTCCTCTACCCTTTGGAACAAAAATGGGAAAAACCCATGGGCTAGTTTATTGTTTTTATTAGTTTAATGTGATGTGTCCCAAACCTAAATAATAAAGAATTCCTTCCCCTTTCCTATATAAAACCACCCAATGTCCCACTTTCTCTTCACTAAAATCATTTGGAGTGAATCCATACTCATCGCTCCTCTCTCTAGAATCCTTTAAAGGAGCCCCATTATCCTATGAATCCTCTCTCAATCCTCTCCCATGCTTTTGGGATCACACTTCCAAGTAAGGGTTTCCTTTCATTCTCATTTTATCCATGTTTCTTAATATTTTTATGCCCATTTATTTTAAATTATAAATGTTGGGGTATGATTCAAAAACTCCCCTATACTTTCCTATTTATGTTTTAATGATTAGATACCTCTTTCTCTCTCACTTGTGCTTTCCATGTATACCGATTTCCATGCGGAAATTCCGTAAGGAATTTCTCCCTCATTTACATTCAAGCAATTCTTTTGTATTATGAATCCCAATTCCGTTACATTTCTTGGGAAATTTATCTATATGATCCCATTATTGTAAATTTCATTTATATATGTTGAGACACCCCTTTCTCTCTCATCAATCATTTTTTGAGTTCTTATGTCACGCTGTTACGCTGGTGAAATTGCACCTTGATTTTCCATGTCAAAGTCATTGTGTAGTGAATACAATGACCAATTATCTATCAATGGTAATAACTATTATGCATGCTTACATATTTATTATAGAGTTTCACGTATTAATTCCACATCCCTTTTTATTATAGTAAATGATGGTGTTTATTGAATGCATGTTATATGATCCTGGTGGCACGCTTATGCCTGAAATGAAATGTTTAATAAGGGTGTGCCCTGATAGTGCTCACATGCATTGGGTTAAGTTTATTATCATGATATATCAAGTAAAATTAGGTTTTACTCCTGGTAATTCATGTTCAATGAGGTTTTACTCATGCTCCATGTGCACTGAGTCTTGGATGATGCTAAAATCATGTTAAATATTGTTGCCACATTACCATGTTATGTTAATCATGCTATATCATGACATTATGTTCATGTTTCTCTTATGATCCATTGATATACCTATTTCCTAACATGTATTGTTTCATTCATGTTATGCCTTGTTCACCCCCTTACTTGACTTTATAGGTCACCCTTTTCCTATTCATGTCATCAAGTTAACCCTTTCAATGATAAGAATGAGGGCATGTAGTGGACATGTAAAGGAAGTTTTCAATAATTATGTTGTGTTTTATGTCTAACTTGTTATGTAATTTTCCTAATCCAAAAATACACAAGACCGATCGATCTTCTATGTTGTATCAATTGATGTTTTTATGTAATAAATCATGTTTAAGTGTGTAATAAAGAGAAGGTTTTTCATAATAAATATACACCACATACCATATATGGTGTTAGCCTATGATATTATTATATATAATGATATTCACTTTTTCAATTAGGAAACGATTGAAAATATTTATATTTTTTTCTATGATACATATGATTTTTTATTACTTGGGAATAATTAAAATTTATTTTTGAACTATCCATATTATTTTCTCTTGTGGGGAACTATTGATTATTGGAATGTTTGATTATGTATTGTTCATTCATGTTCTAATATTGTTAATGAATTGGACAAAAAAGGTGATGGGTGGGCCGATCATTATATTTCTCATCGATCCATTGGTAGTTCTCATGGGAAAATAATATTTGGGTATATTTTTTTTGCCTAAAAAATTTCACTAGATGTATCCACTTAATTAATGATAATAATAATGAAGTCGTAGAAACAACCATTATGAAAAAAAAATCTTTTCATTTACAACATTACAATATGATCAAGCCAAATGATATTAAGAATTTCATTACTATATTCAGTTATTTTGATTTATGTTATATTATTTTCATTTTTATCCATGGGTATATTATGTGGTCAATTTGGATGGATAATGGAAATATGTTGATTACTTGTTTCTTCCATAACATTTTTAGTTTATTTATTCCATGATTTTCTCATATATACTTTTCCCCTTACTAAGCATTTGAGCTTACCTTTTCTTAGGTTTTTATTTCATTATGTTTTATTTAGATATATTACACCTGATTTAAGTAAATAAAATATAATGTTTCTGGAATTTATTAGGGAGTCTAATGACATATTATGAAATAAATAGTCTCTTATACATTAGAAGAAAAATCACCATTAGTTAGAAAAAACATGGTTATTTTTATGAATATATTTTAATAAATTCATAAATATATAAACCAAAAATGTATTGGGAATATAAATAATGAATATTATGACTAATAGAATGTAATTATATCATATTTGGGTCTAAGAATCTATAGTTTATATCCAATATTATATGTAAAGTAATTTTTTATATCCCTAGATCTAGTAGATTGGGTCTGTGGCATCAAAAAGAGCATGAAGAGAAAATAAAAACAATTACCAATGATAACAATGATTATAATATTAAATATCACAAGTTAGGGGTAAAATATAGAAATCACAAAAAATCACATCTTGAGAATTCTTGGTATGATAAAACCAAGTGATGGAGAGTTTCTTTTATTGATAACTACAAAGAGTGACATTATAAAAAATTCCTCCCAATTATAGAAACAATAACATGATATCATATAGTGATCAATTTTTTGAGAGATCAAAAAAAACGGACCACACATTTCAAGAATTATTATATGAAATATTTATGGATTCCAATAATGTGAGAGTTACAAATTAAAAATTACAAATATATGGATGAATATAAAAGAAGAATAACCAACCCCTACATGTTTAATAGTTAATGGAAAATATATATGAATTTATTATATATATGAATCCAAATAAAATGATTTATCATCATTTAAATGATAAATATTCATCTATATAAAATTATAGTTCAGTAATGCAGATTAGTTTTTTTTATTACTCATTCTATGAAAGGATTAGTGATGATACACATGATTATTTTATAATAACTAAAAATTTGGATGGATATAGGAGCCTATCTCAAGGGGTTGGGGTCAAAAGTAAGGTAATTAAATTTAATTGATGAAGTAAAAATAGTATACCCATCATATTTCAAATATTAGATAATTTCATTTTAATTATTAATAATACATGTTTTTTTGAAGATTTATTCTTTTAAAAATAATCAAAAAATGTTTCTAAAATAAAAAATGTATGTTGACCCCAATAATATATTTTATTAATGGAAAAAATTTATTACAACATTGATTATGTATAGTAAATTTATTTATCAAAAAAGAGAATGATTAATGGATTATTAAAAATAATAATTAAATAATTTTGCAGGGAAATTATAGGGTTTTCAAAAAAATAAAAAAAAAATCATGAACATGAAGAAGACCAACATGGTTGATTCAGCAATAAACAACAATTTTATCAAATTTTTTAGAATTTTAATTAATATTTATTTATTGAAAACAAGGAATTATCATTAGTGTTGAATTTATTAAAATGACCCAATTATTATTTGAACAAATTCATAAAAAATAAAATTTCTTTATTTTTTGTTATTCCTAAGATTCAATGTAGATGTTCCAAGTATGAAGTCCATGTATCTACTAATTTTTTTATAATATTCATAGAGAAATTATAAAATGGATAAATGATACAAAAATCATATGATATTTAATGTGCTAAATGTAAGCCAATAATATTACTTGTAGAAGCTGAATTTTAATGAATATTATAAAATATGGAAAGAAAATTTCCCATCAGTTTTTTTGGTCAAATTATTCTTGAACAATCATACCAATTCATGAGGAGGTCATTAATAAATGGTTTACATCACTACTAAATTCTTATACCTTGATCGGTCATGATAATTAGTATATCCAATGTAATTAAATTTATGAGAAGCATATCATAACCATTAATATTAAAAACTCACTGTTTTGAATGATAATAGCGACAACATGAAGAAAAATATAAAAAAAAATTATATAAATTAAATCACTAAATTTTTCAAGAAATAATTTACAACTATATTTCTCTCACCTATGGGGAATATACACAAGCTATATTTCCATATCTAATGAGGGTAATTTTTGTGATTTATATCCCTAGAATTCTTGCGAATGAAATTTTTCATGGGAAGGGCACATGAAAATAAGTATACTAGAAAATTTAATTCTTTATGATTTGATACTCATGTAGATTTATTCACATAGATAATGGGAGGCTTACCATATTTAACTCTAGTTTATCATAATAAATTAACATTTTGGAAGGATCCCAAGGTGAGGCTCAAGAGAATAGTGCAAAGAACCATTAAATCCTCACTACTAAGTCTCTAGGTCTTTGTTCTCCTTCCCATTTACTCTTCCACTAGGTTCCCTAGTATTTCAGGCAGCCAGATTCTTCTTACCTTAATAATATGGTACCCATAGAAATGTAAATCACTCATATTTTCACTTTTTTCTCACCACATTTTTATGATATATCATTTATCCATTTATAAGGTTTCATGAAAACATATCCCCTTTCATTTATCCAAATGTCATGATTTAGGTAATCCTCTCTTAGAGGATTAAATCGATTATCCTAACTCACTCAGAGTAATAAAACATGATGTTGATGGAATTATTCTTTCCCAAATATGTAAAGTCTATCAAGGGAAATAAACAAAATCAGTACCATGTAACATGCAGTATGGTTACTCATTTAATGAGAAAAAAAGGAATATCATATATTCTCTCAAAAGAAATGTATGTGGTGATATTAATGACCAATCCTCATCCTTATCACAATTTCATTCTTAATTTTTAATTTTTTTAATAGATTCCCTATTCCAAATAGAGTATTCCATAAATAATTACCATTGTAAAAAATTTTATATAAAAAAAAATGAATATGGTTTATATAATTAATGATTATTCTTGAAACTGCATGATCCCAACTACATTCATGGAATCCTAAACATTTATCGTATCATAATTTTTTATGATAATCAACTTCATGTATAAATCATTAATTTTTATCAACTATAAATTAACATCAAGATAATCCATGATTCCACATAATTAATTATGGGTATTATTTATGAAAAACACATAGTTAGACAAATGGGAGGAATATGAAAACTATATTGTCAATAAATTGTATCCCCACATCATAGTTCATCAAAGGCTATTTTGATACAATTAATTAGAAATGTAATAAGAAGGGATGAGGACCTAACATGATTCTGGAAATATAAGACTTTCTTTTTATATATCTCATAATAGTGATATGGATATGGGTTTTAAATTGTATAATTACCAATGGTGACACATAAATCTTGTATTTAGTATTCATTGGTGTCATCTAGATAGATTTATTTAGTAACCAGAATTATATATTCTTATTATCATGAAAATTTTCAACTCATCTAGATCAATACATATATGTTCATACACCATTATTTCTAAAAATACATTCTTTTATGTCATCTAACCATTCTTTTAAGTATTCAAAAGGGCGATTGGATGATAATTACATCATGAAACTGATATACACATCCACAATTTATACCATTTATGGGAATGATTTGATTATACTAAAAATCAATGTATACATTAATGTGATACTATTACGAATAATTATAACCAATTTAATATAATTATTCAAAATTAAGAGGATCAAGAGAAAATATATCAATTGGATAGTATGTTAGTTGTTCCCATGCATGACGAGTCATTTATTCTCTATACATACAAACGAAATCACCTACAATACCCTCAACATAATTAATTAATACTTTTTAGGTGTAATATATCGATATGATAATAATGGGTTGTTACAAAATTAAAACATATTCAAATTATACTTTAAGGTGAAATTTACCATTTGAGAATTAAATTTTGACAAATATGATGGATCCTTCAAAAGTGATTTAATTATTTCAGGTCCCTTTATAGTATCTTATTTCAATGATTTATTCCTAGATCCCCATTATATAATGAAAGTGATATCTACTTTTTGGTTAAATTATGTCAAGTTCTTAGGGAAATTTTCAGGGACTATTGAAGAACAAAAAACAACTTAATGTAGTCTATTTCGAATTAAAGAGATTAAATTTTCCATAAAATTTTACAATCCTAACATTACAAGAGACCTTGATTGTTTTTCTTGGTTCTCACATTATATCTATATGGGACTTCATCCAAATTAGTTCATATATTTAGATGATGATTAATTTATAGTATAACATATCCATACAATAATTTTTTTACACTATTCACGTTTTAATCATTAATGTGAACTAACCCAATGCCATTAATATTTTAAACAACAAGTATACATAAATTTTCATTGAAAGTACTAAAGACTGTTAAAAAAATGTATTTCATAGTGTCTGAGTCATAAATTTTTTGATGAACACAGTGTCTTCCTGAAAGAGAGAACTATTAATTGTGAGAATTAATTTTCATAAGATATATTTATAAATTTCTATTGACTTCTGGTATGATAAATATTAGGGTGAAACATATACTGAAATGATTTTATTTTGATGAAATATTCTATTATCTTGAGTGTATTGAGTTTATAATTATTTTTAGAGCTCATCTATGACCTTATCTTATATGTATACATATCACAATGGTTCTTGGTATCCGTAAAGGTTAATATAATTATCTACTTATAATTTGTGTGGGGACTTTATCTGAGTGATCCCTATCCTCTATACACATCATTATCCATTATCATGTTGTATTAAAAATATACCCTAATTCATCTATAATAAGTGGGATATTTTAAAATCATAAGATTATATATTATTAATGAAATATACCTTTTTATGAAATACATTTCATTGTTAATTCTAGGATAAATTGAATCCCCTCTTTTTTTGGATCTAGAATCGTAATTAAATAATGATTTTCAGGAGTAGAAATGTGAGAAAAGGTTATTTTTATATCAAAAATAAATGGATGTTCAAGTAAATCATTGTAATTGATATGTGGGTTATAATATGTAGAATTGATTTTACATGTGATTTAATTTTTTCTTTAGTTTTGAATAAGAGAAAGAATATCCAACACATTGAATGAATTTGTAATAGTATATTTATATGGACCCTTATTTATAAGAGTATCTTCCCCTCCATTGTAGGTATAATTTCTATAAAAAAAACATCCTTTATTTTATCCTCATTCATGTTTTATTGGATTATAAAACACCCAATCAAGTGTAATGTATCATAGGGGGATCTTAAATAGTTTCATTTTGGTTGAATATCAAGAGGGAAAACACCATTGAGCTAGATAGTCAATAATTGGAAAAATAATAGATAAAATGGTTTTTAATTTTAGTATTGTAGTTGAATTTATTAAATATTTATTTTATTGGAATTCTTAGGGTTGTATATTTGGTGAAAATTGATAATGAATATTTTTTCTAAACCACTTTTCAACTAGACTGAAGATTCCTCTTTCTTATAACAATATTGTAGCCTCCAAGGTATCATCAAGAATAATTATTCTATATCACGATGGATTATTATACATATAGACATTTTATTAGTAGTATAATATTTAGTGTGGGTGTCCTCTTTTATTTTTAGGATATAATATTAATGATTTCAAATTCAGACTCAGATGAAACAACCATATAAATTTAGATATAGTCTTCATAGATGATCAGATGATTGTTTATAACACTATTTTTCTTATTGATAATACAAATATATATTTCATCACTACCTCCCCTTGGAAAATCAACAATATCATTGATTATTATAAAATATGACATCTTTATGAACAAAACACTCATAGATAAAAGATATTTATTTTATTCATTATTAAAGCTTAGTTCATCCCTACAGATAAAGAGGTAATATTTGAAGGTAATTTCATTACATCAAAATTCATCTATTTATAGAATGAAATAGTTAACGATTTTATTAACTCATTAACAAATTGTGATATGGAACATTATATCTAGTCTGTTGGTGGACTCTTAGTGTTCATAATCCTCTATAGTTCTATTGATATATTCTTTGGTAGTTAAATTTTTATTCATTTAGGTGACAGCGATGATTCTTAAGGATGTTTTATTTTTTATGTAGTATCATTCATAGTGATTTTGAAGACTAAGAATGAAATTTGTAACCAAGGGATTAAAGTAAATGATGATCCCTACAAATTTATGTTTCTCACCCATGTGTTCTCATTTAGCTCAAAATATATGATACTTGTGCTTTTATTTTATACAGTAAGATCATTACCTATCCCACCTTGTATTGAGGGAATGGATTACTATATATTGTAAATTCATTGGTTCTGTTGGAATGAACAATGTTTGACCCTTACGTTTTAAAATGATCTCTTCTATGTTAATTGTGTTATATGTGGTGGTGGTATTATATAAAACTATATCAAAACCATATTCCATTCATTATTATCATTTAATAAAGTGAGTACATAAATTATACCAGAATATCATGCTATTATAACTTGAATATCTCATTATATGAAAAAAAAAATAATAATTACCTGGTATAATCATATTCCGTTATGATTATTTAATCCATCTTTGTCCATTACCCTAATGAATAAAATCATTTTATGTAAAATTACAGCATGAATGAGAATTATTCCCAAATTTATAAAGATATACCAAGCCAATTGGGAGGTGATCCATGTGACTGAAATTCTTTGACCTTAAGGGAATCTGGTGGAGGTGTTAGTCACATTCAAGAACCCAAAAAGTTTACAAGTATACTATTTTGATATTTTATGAGTGGATACACTTGTGACCCAATAAATTCAAAATATAGGATGATTTCCCATTTTATTTATGTTTTAAAATAAATCCTTCTATTTTTAGTAGAAATGAATCCCCCATTGTGCACTTATCTTATTATAGTTATCATGAATCCATTTTTCTGAAAAATATACACCCTAGTGATGTTAAGGATTCTATTATAAGTATACGATATATTTTATGTATCTATCAAGATATAATCTCTAAACTTTGCGTCAAAAGTATTATTTAACAAAGATATTATTGTTTATTTCTGTGGAGATAGAGGTTATTCTTTGATGTTGGGTGTGTGAAATACTTATAAAATTATAAAACTATAAAAATATGAATTCTTATAAACTAAATGAATTATTGCAATGAAAACATTTACATAATGATTCTATTATAAATATTTTTTAGAAAAAAATACATTCTAATATTATGGTGGAAAAATTGATTGATTCAATAACATTAAATAATAATGAATATTTTATACTGGAATGTAATGCTAAATTATTTGTTTTATAATTTTTGGTTCTTAATTAATTTTGGGATGGGTGAAGTATATTTCAAACTATAATTATCAACGAACAAATTTTTCAATTGGTTTCATAATTTTTTTCATTTTAAAAATATCTAAATTATATATATATATATATATCATGTTTTTTCAAATGCGCAAAATTATAGATAGTATTATTATGCATATTATTTTTCCATTTTCCCTACAATGTTAATGGATCATGTATTTTTATAGTGTAGTATTCATATATATATTTTCTAAGATAATTGACACCATATTATATTGAACATTTATTATTTATTTCAAATTATTTTGAGAGGACAAAATGAAAGAAGCTGGTGATGAATGGGTGTTAAGAGTAATGAAATGTGAAAAATTGGTATTAAATTTAGTAATTATTTGGATATGAATATTTTTAGCAATAAGTATTTAAAAATAATAAATAGGTAGAGAATTATGGATAATATTTTTTGATTATATATTATTTCTTAGATTGAATAAGGATATTGTTCTTTTACTATTTAGATGTTAATTATCAATATTTTGATAAGATGAGATGTTGGGACTTCATATCATTCCCTATAGGAGTTTATTCTTCAGTCAAACAAACTATAATATATTAAATATATATCCTTGATATGTATAGTGGTTTAATGACTATCAAAATTACTTAATTAAATTTATTTATTCCTAATTAGGAAAATGAACTTATTGATAAAGAGATTTATTTTATAGGAATTTTTTTTAAATTTATTCATCATTAAAAGACATAAGTGTATCACATTTTAAACATTTTAAAATGGATAGGTCATTTGTATAAATCCTTGTAGGTTTTCATAATATTAATTTTTTATCCAAATTTAAAGGCCCCCATGGTTGTGAGACTCATGGACAATTCATGATAAAGAGTTAAGTTAGGATAATATGGGATTATGTTCTATTTATAACACATATAATTTATAATCTAGTAGGGAAACAAAAAATTTATATTGTAGGGTGGACACAAACTATTTTTAGTCTTGTGGATTTAAAAAATGTAGAGTCTAGTTGGGAAATATTATATAATGAACCCACATATATAATAACTATGGGTGTTCTAATTCAAAATAAAATTTTATTTAGTTAACAATTTTATCCCCCCTGAATTTTGGGGATTTTTTGGTATTAATATTGTAATTAAAACTAAATTTGGTATCCTATATTTCCCACACATATCAATCAAAACTATTTCTCTTGATATTGATTAGTTTGGGGTCATATGTTATTATTTTTCATATTAATATTGTTATATGGTTTGAATGGTTGATTTATGAATGTAACACTAATAATGGTGAAAACAACATGACACTAGTAGCATATATCCAATTAATTACATTATTACATTAGAATAGACAAAATATTCAAATCCAAAAGGACTAAAAAATGTAGCATCTTTTGAAAACAAATTTACTTACATGAAAACCATAATACATTGGGAGATGAAAATAAAGCCTAATGATCGTAAATATTCAACAACCATGAAAATTATTCCATGAATATTTTTTCACTTTTTTGGGGAATGAAACAAAATATTGGTGATATAAAATTATCAGTATGGGTTAAGTACAAAGAGATTGGTAATGAATGAATAAACATGATAAATAGGGCTAGGTAATAATAGAACACATATGAAATATAATAAATTTACTAAAAATAAAATTCATAAAAAGATTTTTTCTTAGTGAGAATCATATGGATAACAATAATTTAAATTCTAAATGAGGGAAACTATTAAAGATTTGTTGTATTGTATCTGGAACATGAACCCCCATACCATAAAGTTATATTCTAAAGATAGTTTAAACTATTATGTTTTGTCCAATTGATTCATATCTTGAGACTACAGATTCATTAAGGGTATATCTATAATTTGGCCCACCCATGCCTTCTAGTCTAAAACATTAAATATATATCAAATAATCGATTTACTTAATAAATAATGTGCCTCATCATAAAACATATTTATAGAATAAAAAATACAATTTTATCAATATTCACATAGTTAATTAAATTACATTGAAAGTATTAAACATCAGAAAAATGGAAAAAGGTTTATGAAATGATCAAATCCATAACACATGAATATCAATATTTAATAATAATTTAATTTAAAATGAAAAATATTAAAATAATGTGATATTCTCAACATGAAATTGATAATTACAAAAGAAAGTGAGATTCATTATTAGCATTTACTACTTGGTGATTTTCAATTCAAATAATATTTGATGAAATAATTCATTGTAAAAAATAGAAAACCATGTATACTGACTAATTCATGATATGATATGTTAATGGGGTAGTTTATACATTACACTAATTTAAATTGGTGCATAATAACAAAGAAGCCTCAATGAAATCTAAATTGAGATGAAACCCTTAAATAATAGAATTACTTTTCATTAATGATATCCATATAATAATAAAAATAATTGATAACTTTAATATTATAAAATACATTAAATTCATGATATAAATGTTTATAGTGATTTACATACACCACATAAAAGAAATTAGTGGTAAATATGGAATAAGTCTTGAAGAAATAAATGTGAGAATAGAAATCCACATACTTCTTGGTGAATTTGGAATTATAAGGACCATGAAAGAAAAAACATAAAATAAAACATTAATTACCATGTTGAAAAATTTATTAGTCATAGATAATAAAATATGTTATTTAGATAAACCTCACAAAAGAAATGAGTGGTGAATTTGGAATATTTCTCAGGGAAATAAAAGTGAGACTATAAAACCCACATACAATTCTAGAAACATCTGAATTGAAAATCCCAAAAGTAATATTCATCAAATGAAAAATTTAAATAACATGAAGAAAAAAATTATTCATTAAATAATATATAAAATGGTTCAATAGATAAAATACACCAAATAAGTAAGTGTCAATATTAAATTTATCTCATACATGTAAAAAAGAAAGATGGAAATACTTTACTATAGACTCTCATTTGATTGAATTCCATTTAAACACATGTATAATGGTTTTGAGAATTTTATTAACATATAATATTACTTTATTAATATTTATAATATCATATATGACCCATTAATAAAATCTTATCATCTTTTTTCTAATAATCAATCATTATTTTGATTAGTTTGGGTGTCAATTGCCTTGTTTTTCTAGTATGTTTTGACCTCTCATTTTTTGTTCTTTTTATATAGATCTTGATTTCATCATCACTATAATGTAAACCATGATGTAAATAAATTATATATTTAGTATAAATTTATTTATTATAATCCATAAAATTTAGTGATAGGAAGTGAAATGCATTGTTTATGGAGACGGTTGGTCATACATACGAATGAACACAACTTCCATTTTCTAGTCATATTAAAATAAAGAAAATATATTTGATATATATATATATTAATTCAAGTACCTGATTAGATATATATATATTAAATGTGTTTATTAAAACCATTCTCAATATATTCCATGTAATTTGTGAATGAATCGCATTTCCATGGGGAGGCAATAGTCGACACACCCACAAACGATGTTATTGCATTCCCACAAAATAGAAAGAATGAAGGTACGTGTTATGAAATATTTCTATAATCATAATTAAATTAAAATTTTATATATATATATATATATAATAAATAGATAATAAATCCATCAATTTTTCCAACCTTGAAAGGTGGTAATCGAAAAATGAACAACATTAGATCGTGAGGTGGTGGTCCACAGTTCACACGGATAATGATTGTGTATCCCATTTGGTAGACATGTGTGAAGTTGTATTTCATACCAAAAACATTAAAACATATTAATATACTAAAGATAATTAGGTTATAATATAATATATATATATATATATATGAATAACTAAAGGGGAGGAGAAATAAATTAAACAAATGTGATAATTGATGAACATTACCACTTTTCAGGTTAATGCTTATTTGTTTACACCAAATGACTTACACTGATGGATTTATGCCCAATGTGAGGATTCTAGAATTATAAAATGGTTAGTTGGGAGATTATTTTGTCATTTTTTGGTTGATCTAAAGGAATTGAGAGGTATGATGAAGTGTATTGGGTGAGTGCCCTTTTATAGTTGAAAAGTGGAATTTTTAAAAATTCCAAATGGTAAACACGATTGGAAGGTCTCCCTTACATAATATAAAATGAAAAATTTAAAAGAATATGTAAGAGGTTATATGGTAATAATATTTCCATAAAATGGTATTTGTAAAATATTATAGTTCATTTCCCCCATTAATATTAATGTTTAACCAATATGAAAGCTCATTTTCATTATAATCTCTACAATTAATTTTAGTTGATTTCAATAATAATTTTGGTCAAAAACTATGTTTACAAAGTGATAAATTTTATATAATGAAAATTAAAAAATGGAATCCATTTTATCCAACTTATAATCACAAAATTTTCAAAAACAATTTAAAATTAATCCTATAGATGGGAAGAAACAAGAATTTTTTTAACTGAATATGTTCAAATGTTGGAAATATTTGTATATCCAAATTAAATATAAATTTATTTCCCAATAAAATATGTCAGAATAATTGATGTAAAAGTGATCTAATGAAATTTCAAAAAAAATTAAATATATATTTTAAATATATAAATTGTTAAAAAAGTAAATTATCAATTAAATATAAATTTCACTATTCATAAAAATGAAACATCTTATATTAATACCAAAAATAACCCTAAGATAATATTGAAATTAATATTTAAATAATAAATTAATTTATCTATAAAAAATTATATATGTGTCAAAAATTAATTTTAAATAATTCCTTGCATTAAAAGGAAATGAAACTACCTTTTAAAAAAATACCACTTTTTATGCTTAAAATTTTATTTGTTCTGATTTTATTCTAGTAAAACATATTGGAAGAATTGAAAAAAAAATATTTAATATATAAAAAATAAATTTTATTATGATAATGAAATAATATTAATTAATTTAATATATTTTGATAAAATTTAATTGGGGGCATAAAATAATTGTATTATAAAAACATTACCTTTATATTAGTTTTCATAATCATTTTTAATTACTTAGTCACTAAATAATTATATAAATATATTTAAAAAAATCCAAATTTATTTAATCTTATTCCTTAACTCTATTCCAATAGGTGGTTGATAATTATAATATTAATAATAATTTAATAAGATTATTTGAATAAATTTTTAAAATGCATTCTTGAGTGTAACCAAAGCCATCAAAAAAGTTTATTGTCACGGGTAATGTCAGCTAACTCAATATTACATGCACTACAAGAAATAGAATATATTGAATTTATTTAATGTATAAAATATATTTTAAATTCTAATTATGTTATGTCCCATTGTACTTTTAGTGTTTAATGTCCTACACGCTATCGAATACAATGTTATTACGTTATAATTTCAAGTTGTTACAACCTCACCACCTTAATTAAATTGAATCCTCACAATTTAAAATTTTTCTAAAAAATATTTGGTTTGATATTTAAAAAAATCATTTGATTAAATCCTCATATTATAGAAGTGGAAAATAACATATTAACTTAATAATAGAGAAGTAAAGTGAAAAAATCATTTGAAATAATCACATAACTAGTGGTCTAGATATGAGAACATAGTTGGGGATGAAATCCTGAAAATAGAAGGGAAAACTAAAAATCATGTTCTCATGGAGAGTGATAGAGAAAGTGGTTTATTAGAAAGTGGGTGACATAGAGAAGCTAAAAACCATAGGGCCATCGACCATCGAGGTTTAAAGAAGGTTATTGATATAGGATTACATTTTTTTGTTTCAAGACCCATTTTCCTAGAGTTGAGGAAAAATTAAACTCTCTTTAAATACAATAAAATATACATAATTGAAAATATTATAATTATTAAAAACAACATATCTTTTGGTCGTGAATTGAACTACTTCTACTTTATATATCATCAAAAGATGCATCATATGTTGAATAAATATATCAATATCTAAAACCATGTACAAAGATCAACTTAAACCATTTCATAAATGGTCAACCATTCAAAAATTATAATATATAAAAAAATAGAATCATTTCAAGGGTATTTAGCAGTATCCAGTTAAATTTATCCATATCAATCATCTCTTTATCAAAACATCATTACCTCGACATTATGAACATAATAATTCTTATCTTTCTATTTAACATGTTTTTACAAAAATGTATAACTTGATACTCAATAAATTTTTATAGTATTATTCAACATATATAATAATCCATATTATGAAAAGTATTACAATACAATCTTTACATATTTAATAATTCATATGATTAGAACATCATCTATAAAAAAACATTTACATCATATTTATTAAATAAAAATATTGAATTACATTAATCATTCCACTTCTATTGTGTCAATAACATATTATTGAGCATGATCCCTTATCTTCTTTCCTGTTATATTCCCTTGACACTTGGAGAATTATTTTGCATAATTACATGTATCATTGTTCTTAAAGCACTGAAAATTGGAAATTTATTCCCATCCCATGAAATCACAATCTTGTCAGCCTTCACCTCCACACCTATAGATTATTACCAGTCCTTTTATTAATTTACATGGATAATTATTTATAAGATTCTCACATGTTGTAAGATCATCCATTTCTTTCATCATTTAATTAGTTATTTTATCTTTGGTCCTATTCTTTTCTTTCTTCACTTTGAAGACATAATACTTCAAGAATACATTCTCTCCCTTGTTAGAACATATAACTATTTCATCGTATGATTGAAAAATTTACGGATCCATTTCACTATAGATATTTGGCTTAAGCCCATCCAAGAATTTCTCAACATTTAAATTCATGTTGCATATGAATTTTGTTTCATACCTTTCTAGCCTTGTAATTGTACCTTAAAACTCTACAAAACATTCATCCACCTTTACATCAATCTATGGAACTTCTTATTTATCTATATTTTTTCCCTGTGAGGGAAATATTTATTGAATAATGTATCCTTAAAATGTTTCCATTACATGGGTTCTATTACCTCTTTTTACTTGTTCTTCTAGATCAACGACCACCATTGATCAATATAACCATTGAGACAATACACTACAAGTGTAACATTTTATTTTCACTACATCATAATTTTTTATATATCTTCTCTAATGACTTAATCCATTGATCAAAATCTATAAGATTTGTAGTTGTAATAAATGATTGGGGTCTTTGAAATAGACCAGACCCTCATGATCCATCCCTTTTCCAAATTCTCAGATCATAAGGGGTCGCTCCTGGTTTGGTGTGACCGATCGACACAAACGATCGGCCCGACCGATCGGCGCGACTGATCTATGGGACTGATCGGCATAACCGATCTGCATGACCGATCGATATGAGCAATCAGCGCAACCGATTGGCGTGATCGATCGGTGTGACTGATCGGTGGGACTGATCGGCATGACCAACCGATCGGTGTGACCGATCAGTGTTATCCAACCTTGACGGTTTATCCTTCTACAGTTTTTCCCGCAATGCCTCTTTTAGGTTTTTCCAACCTTTTAAGGCGTTTCAAGGCCATTTTATCCCATAATTAATATCTAAAAATCTTAAGAAACCTCCCAATTAAATAACAATTAATTCAGTCGTGTGTAACCACCCAACCACGTGGGAAACCACGATATGACTTTCCCGACATTCAAAATCCCCATATCCCATAACAACAGGATCTTACCTATATATCACATGGGAATTTTTTCTTCCTTCTTCATTATTTTGGCTGACTTCTCTCTTCTCCCTAGTGCGCTTGAAGCCCCTCTTTTCCGAGACTTGTGGAGGAAGTTGTCTGTTTGTCCTTGGAGTTCCCGACGCCCCTCCCCTACAAGTCACGCATCCCCTGTTCCTGGCGCATGGAGAAAAACTTCGATCATTGATCAATCTAGTAGGAATTTCTCTTTTGTCTCTCCTTTATGTGTATCATGCTGGGTGGGAATGTTTTTACCTTTGTGTAAATTGATGAAACTGAACTTAATGAAGATAATGAACGGACCTTTAAAGATTGAAAGGGGGTGCGATCGATGTTCTGTTGTACTACTTATGTTGTTATGTTTTTTGAATTGTAGGGCCTATGTTCACTGAAAATCATGGTCATTTGTGGTCTTTCTCTGTGCACTAATGAACCTCGATTCTCTTAGATGTTTAAATAACCATAACAAGGAAATGGATAATTACGTATACTCGGTTAAATTAATTGAAAGTGCTGGGATCAACCCTTTTATGTCATAACCCCGGTTAGAGCACAGTGGAATTGAAACCATGGAGTGTGTTAAATCTTTTAAATCTAAAAATACCTTCATGGGTATTCCTCGTGTTGGTGGTGGCGGTTTGGTTGTTTCTTTCATGGGCCAATTTCTAGGGTGATATGGGTGGGGATGGGATCCTCTATTGTTATGCTTTCGCTGGTTGAGAATTTGAGGTTGTGGTTACCCTACTTATATCATGAATTGGGGTGGAATCCTCAGTTGTTGAGAAATTGTTGGCTCCTAGATTTTGAGGATATGGGGTTGTATCTCGGGTTTTTCTTTGGTTCCAGTACTTTGAGGGATCTCACTTATCCCTTTGTTTTTGTGACTTTTCAAGAGAACTGGTTGTGAATGCTTAAATTGTTGTTTGGCTGTTTCTTTCCTTTTGGCTTCTGGTTATGACTGTTAGTTTCCCGATAGTGAAGAATTCACCCTAATGGGATCACTTGAACATGAAAACAATAATGGTTAAGTGGATAATTAGTTTGGTAATGGGCTGTGACATGGTCGCGAGTGCCGCGACTTCTTTTGTGAATGAATAGTAACAAGGGTGTTTGTGCTTAGGTTTTTGGAACCCCTAGGTTGGGATGAGTGTTTGTTAACTATACATATATATGTAGCTTTTATGTTTCTTATTTGTGCCCCACCCAAGTTGAGAACTTAATGTCGAACACCCCATTTCATGGGGAGGGTGGTGTCCCAACACTCCTATGAGTGGCTGGTTATTAGCTCATTTTCTGCTCCCTTTCCTGAATATCCCAAGACTCTTTGGGTAGTCTATGATGGCCTGAGATCCATTATTAGCCCAAGAATCATCGGGCGGGGTAGTTGTGGTGGTTGGCCCAGGTGTCTGCGGGAAGGTTGTTTCCCAAGTGTCTTCGGGATGAGGCCCAGGTGTTTTCGGGCATGGAAGTAGTTGTTCTGGCCCAGGTGTGTGCGGGCAGGGTTTGGCAGTGGGACTACGGTGAGGTTCTGGACCAGGTGTGTGTGGGCGGAGTTTTGCAGTGGGATTGTGGTGAGGTTATGGCCCAGGTTTGTGCGGGTGGTGTATGGCAGTGGGACTGCAGTGAGAATGGTGGGATTGGTTTGATGCATAGGATGTCTTTATTAACCAGTGGGAAAGTGGTGCAGGGTGCCCAAATATCAATATGCTATTACTATACTTTACTTGCCTTGCGTTATTTGGGGAGTGTGCCTTGGTGAGACTTGGGTGGATAGTTTTTCCTTGCTAGGTGCTTTGGTTTTCTTTTCTCACAGGGCATTAGGATGCCTCTCCACTTGTGCTTGAGAGTCTTTGGTTTTCCCTACTTAGTGTACTTGTTTTCTCACAGTATGTATATAAAACTATTTTCAGGTTTCTATGAGGACATCATAGATCATGCGGGACCATACTAGCTTGGACCTCGGGGGAATTTATATTGTCGTTTTCTTTTTCTTGGTACTTTACATTTGGAGTTTTTGTGGATTGTATTCCTTACATTTGAACATGCATATGGGAATGGTTTAATTTTGGATTTACCTTTACTTTCATCTTGGGTGTTTTTGTGGTTGCTATCTTATCTCTCGATTCCTTAAAAAAAGGGTAATGCCTTCCGTATTGTGTGTGATTCTATACCCTTAGTGTTGGTCGCAACTCTGGGGCCTATTTAAGGCGGGTCTTGGGGGTCATTATCTCTTCTTCAACATAAAGAAGGAAGGTTCTGGAAATCTGCTATCCCTGCCCTCCTTTTAGTGATGGCGGGTCATTACAGAATGGTATCAGAGGAGTAGGTTTAGAGATAGGATGGAGTCTGGAGTTAGGCACACTGAGGATTGCATGGGATGGTAGGGAAACAGTGTTGGGTGACCTTGGTATGTGAATTGGGCCAGGGAAGACCAGCTAGGACATGGGATTTTAGGGGGCCCCGTGATCTGATGCAAGGACTCTGGACTTACCGAATGACCAAGTGAGGCTACACTGATTGTGGGGTAGAGACCCTAGTAAAGGTATACACATCATAATGACTTGTGTTCTCGTGTTTCTGGGTTGTTTTTGGGAATTAAAATGAATAATAAGTTTAAGGAAAATTTAAGAACAATATTCTGCACTACTTAGGCTTAGGAAATCTTTGTTTACCATGCAGCTATGGCACCTGGGAGATGACCACGAGTTGTGCAGGCTATCGAGGCCCGGGAGGTTGACTCGGCTGACCGACGGAGGGCTGAACGAGAGGAGGAGGATGATCAGTGCAAGAAGACGCTTCATGCTTTCCAGTGACAGACCCTCGAGAAGTATGAGGGCAGCACCTTGGATATGGAGACAGAGAGATGGCTCGAGGATCTAGTGATAGATTTCGTCTTGATTCGAGCTCCAAAAGAGTACTAGGTTCTTATGGTCATCAGCCAGATATGGGGAGCAGTGCGTCAGTATTGGATGCTTTATCTCGGGGAAAGGAAGGAGGCTGATATTGCGTGGGCTGACTTCGAGAAGGAGTTCTGGGTGGAATTCCTCTCTTCCATGATGAAGGCCGAGAAGAGGCAAGAGATAATCTCCCTCCAGTAGGGTAATATGTTAGTAATAGAATTGGGAATCAAGTTCAAGGATCTCCTTCACTTTGATCTGGACCTCTTTCCGGATGAGGAGTCTCAGGTGAGACGTTTAGAGAAGGCACTCCGACCTTCTCTTCAGTACATTGTTACCCCCATCACCCTACCAACATACTTGGAGGTGTAGAAGAAGGATGAAGTGGTGTAGAGGATGTACATGCTGGGAGGTGTGTCACGTGAGGGAATCCAGTTGGGCTCATCAAAGGGAAAGGCCATTAGCAGCAGGCCTCTAGCATCAGGGCCCTCTAGATTTCGACCAGCAGGGAGTAGGCCACAATAGTTCCAGTTCTAGTCTCCTGGTCCTCACCCTTTCCCTTCGGGCCCAGGACTGAGGTGCTTCATCTGTGGCAGCCATGAGCAACTTCAAAACCAGTGCCTGGATAGGGTGCAGTATGGTGATAGTTGGCAGGCCCAGCACCCACCTCAGCAGCAGCTTCCAACTAGGCCCTTTCAGTAGCAGTAGTAGGGGCAGTGATCTACCTATCCTCCGAGAGAAGACATTATGGGAGGAGGCCACCCCCAAGGTGCTACTCAGGGACCTCGACCATGGCATGGTTGGGGAGGCGGCCGATAGCTGAGGGGCAGAAGAGCTAGGCATGGGTAGTTGCATGTCGCGGAGGTAGCAGTTCCAGTAGGGCCAGAGGTCATTCGAGGTACGATCAACTTGTTTAGTACCCTTGTGTATGCCTTGTTTGATATAGAATCTTTGCACTCCTTTGTTACACCCAGTATGGCCCATGCTCTGGGTTTAGACGCTGAGAGACTTCTGTTTTCCCTGGTGCTAAGCACACCAGTCGGAGGTCTGACCAACTTATCGTATGTTTTTCAAGGATTAAGACTGATGATAGGGTCACATCAGTCGGTTAGGGATCTTTTTCTGTTACAGATACAGCCATACGATGTCATCCTAGGCATTGACTGGTTGTTCTCTGTTTGTGCCATCATTGACTGTTTCCAAGGAAGTGTTGTGTTTTCAGACATGGGCAGCCGACGGGTGACCTACACCAGTGAACGGGGTTTCCTGAAAAGTAGCAGGTGGGAGGAATCCTTCTTCTCCTTATTAGATGAGATATTAGTGGAATCGGTGGATGTAGAGATGGTGGAAGTTCCAGGTATTGTTAGTGAGATTATGGATGTCTTCCCTGAGGAGGTTACGACTCTACCCCCCCCCCCCCCCCGACATGATATTGAGTTTGGGATAGACTTGCATCCTGGTGCTCGTTCGATTTTGATGGATCCCTACCGGATGGCACCTTTGGAGCTACGGGAGTTGCGTATTCAGATTGATGATCTGATGAAGAGGGGTTATGTCCGAACAAGTGTGTCACCATGGGGTTCTCTAGTCTTGTTCGTGAATAAGGCAGACGGTGGTCTCAGGTTTTGCATAGACTACAGAAGGATGAATTAGGTGACAATCAAGAATCTCTACCCTCTTCCAAGGATAGGAGATCTCTTTGACCATCTCAAGGGAGAAGGATGGTTCTCAAAGATCGACCTGCAGTCTAGATACCACCAGTTGAGGGTAAAGGAGGGAGACATCTCAAAGATGGCCTTCATATGCAGATATGGGCACTTCGGGTTTGTGTTCATGTCGTTTGGTGTTAATAACACTCTAGCCGTGTTCATGGGACTCATGAACTCCGTTTTCTGGGAATACCTAGATCGGTTTGTGGTCGTGTTCATTGACGACATCCTGATCTACTCAAGATCATAGGAGGGCCACGCTGAGCACCTGAGGACGGTTTTGGAGGTCCTCTGACAACACCAACTCTATGGGAAGTTGTCGAAGTGCAGTTTCTGGATGTGAGAAGTGTACTTCCATGGGCACGTGGTGTCCGAGCAGGGAGTAGTAGTAGACCCATCAAAGGTCGAGGCGGTTTTCTCTTGGGCCACATCCAAGAACGTGGCAGAGGTTTGTAGTTTCCTCAGGCTGGCAGGTTACTATCCGAGGTTCGTACCCAAATTCTCTCAAATTGCGGCACCTTTGACGGCCTTGACCAAGAAGGACTAGGCTTTTATATAGAGTGAACAGTGTGAGGCAGCCTTCAGCTACCTGAAGGAGAAGTTGGTTAGTGCCCCAGTGATGATATTTCTAGAAGAAGAGATGGTGTATGAGGTGTACTTCGATGCTTCAGGACAAGGCCTTGGGTGTGTGCTGATGCAACGACAAGGAGTGATCTTTTATGGGTCGAGACAGCTACGCTCTCATGAGCGTAATTATGCCACCCATGATATGGACCTTGTGAAGGTCGTTTTCACACTAAAGTTGTGGCGGCATTATCTCATTGGAGAACGCTTTTTGGTCTTCAAGGATCACAAAAGCTTGGGGTATATCTTCTCCCAGTAGGACATAAACTTATAGTAATGAAGGTGGATGGAGTTCCTCCAGGATTAAGACTTCGAGATTTTCTAAACTTCAAGAAAAGGGAATGTAGTGGTCTATTCTTTGATCAGGAGTTCGTAGAAGGATGTGGTCCAAGAGTCGGCAGATGCTTAGAAGGCGACAGAGGAATTGGCTGCCTCGAACCTGGATGCGATGATGGATAGTGGTGGAGGTTCCCTGTATCAGATGACAGTGAAATCTTCTCTATTTCATAAAGTGGAAGAGTCTCAGTGGGGAGACCCAGAGTGCGAAGTGATTCATGATTGAGTTGACCAGGGCAATGCTCCGGTAGGGTGGACGGAGGATGGTCAGAATCAGATGCTCTTCCGGGGGAGAAGGATGAACACCGTGTTCTAGGTGGTTTGTTGCAACCTTTAAGTGTCCCCGAGTGGAAGTGGGATGAAATCTCGATGGATTTCGTCACGGGGCTACCCCAGGTGAAAGGGGCTGCGACACCATCTGGGTAGTAGTGGACCGGTTGATGAAATCGAATCACTTCCTAGAAATCAAGAAGTCGAGTACAGTGGATGCTCTTGCATGGAGGTATGTGGACGAGGTGGTGTGGTCGCATGGGGTTCCAAGTACCATAGTCTCGGATAGGGATGCACGATTTACCTCAAGAGTATAGAGGGGTTTGCATCATACTTTTGGCACCCATCTGCAACTTATCACTACCTTCCACCCCCAGACAGATGGTCAGACAGAGCGCGCCATCCAGACCTTGGAAGATATGCTCCAAGCATGTGTTTTGGACTTCAGGGGATCATGGGTATGACACTTGCCTCCAGTATAGTTTTCCTACAATAATAGCCATCACTCTACCATTGGCATGGCTCCATTAGAAGCCCTATACGGAAGGTTTTGTCGCTCACCCCTATGCTGGACTGAGGTTGGGAAGCAGGTGTTCTTGGCCCGAAGGTGGTGCAGAGCACAACAGAGAAGGTTCAGCTTATATGAGAAAGGATGAAGGCGGCTCAGGACCAGCAGAAGTCATATGTCGAAGATAGGAGGAGACCCTTGGAATTCGAGGTCGGGGACCACGTGTTCGTGAAGGTCTCCCCTCGGCGTGGATAGTGGAGGTTCGGTAGGGGAAGTAAGCTTTCTCCCAGGTTCATCGGACCCTTTGATGTGTTGCGGTGGGTCAGTGGAGTGGCTTATCAGCTAGCACTACCACCGCAGCTACTGAGGATACACGATGTATTCCATGTGTCCCAGCTCCGATGATATCTGCATGACATTTTACAAATCCTCGACTAGGGAGAGCTAGATATTAAAGATGATGCAACCTTCCTGTAGAGAATAGTGATGTTCGAGGGTCTTGAGGAGAAGGTGCTTCATGAGTGAACCATTCCCTTGGTTCGTGTGTTGTGGAGACATTGTGGGCTTGAGGAGAGCACATGGGAGAGGAAATCGCAGATGCGTGCCCAGTGCCCACAGTTTTTTTGAGTTTTATCTTGTTTTTTTAGTACATGTTTGATATGTAATGCTTTACCTTATTGATTATGGTATAAATGTGTGTGAGGTATCTTAAAGGATGGAGAGGGGAGGACCTGATTCCTAGTAAGGATGAATTAAAGTGGATGCACCTGATCCCGTGTAGGCAAGTCCGTGCTGCCCAAAGCGGATAGTATCTTAACACGGAGGAAGAGAAACCCCTCTCCCAGTTGGTCGAATGATTTGGTATTTTGTTTTGCGTGGTTTCACGGGAGGAAAAGCGGTAGGACCTCCATTATTATTCTAGAGATATGGTGTTCCGGTGTCAGAGAGGTTCACTTCTGAGAGGTATCTTCCGGGGTGGTTGTTTGGACCCCCCCCCCCCCCCCCTCTTTCCTTCAGGGCTTGTTCTGGATTCTCGAGGGAGAGAATAGTTTGAGAGGTATCTGATGTAATAGCCTAGACCCTCATGATCCCTCCCTTTATCAAATTATAGTATCCTAAGGGGTTGCACCTCGTTCGGTGTGACCGATCGGCGCGACCGATCGGTGCGACCGATCGGTGGGACCAATCGGCGCGACCGACTGATCGGTGCGACTGATCGGTGTTGTCCATCCTTGACGGGTTTTCCGTCTACAGTTTTTCCCGAAATGCCTCTTTTAGGCCTTTTTGAACTTTTAAGGTGTTTCAAGTCCGTTTTTAACCCATAATTAATATCTAAAATTCCCAAGAAACCTCCATATTAAATAACAATTAATTTAGTTGTGTGTAACCACCCAACCGCGTGGGAAACCACGATCCGACTTTCCAGGCATTCAAAATTCCCATATCCCGTAACAATGGGATCTTATCTATATATCACACTGGAATTTCTTCTTCCATCATCTTCCTTTTGGCCGAATTCTCTCTTATACCTGGAGTTCTTGAAGCCCCTCTTTTCCGAGACTTGTGGTGCGCCTAGGTTGAAGTTGTCTATTCGTCCTTGGATTTCTCGATGCCCCTCCCCTGCAAGTCGCGCATCCCCTGTTCTTGGAATGTGAAGAAAAACTTTGAACATTGATCAATAAAGTTGGGATTTATCCTTCGTATCTCTTTTATGTGTATCATGCGGGGTGGGCATGTTTTTGACTCTATGGAAATTGATGAAACTGATCTTAATGAAGATAATGAAAGAACCTTTAAAGACTGAAAGGGGGTGTGATCGATGTTCTATTGTACTCTTTATGTTGTTAAGTGTTGTGAATTTTAGGTTCTATGATCATTGAAAATTAGGGTTGTTGGTGGTCTTTATCTGTGCAATAATGAACCTTGGTGCTCTTAGATGTTTAAATAACCGTACCATGGAATTGAATAATTATGTATACTTGGTTAAATAAATTGAAACCACCAGGATCAACCCATTTCTGTGATAACCCCGGTTAAAGCAAAGTGGAATTGAAACCATGGAGTGTGTTAAATCTTTTAAATCTGAAAATACCTGCATGGGCCTGCCTCTTGTTGGTGGTGGCGGTTTGATTGTTTCTTTCGTGGGCCAATTGATGGAGTGATGTGGGTGGGGATGGGATCCCCTGTTGTTATGCTTCCACTGGTTGAGAATTTGAGGCTGTGGTTACCCTGCTTATATCAAGAATTGGAGTAGAATCCTCTATTTCTAAGAAACTATTGGCTCCTAGATTTTTAGGACATGGGGCTATATCTCGGGGTTTTCTTTGGTTCCAGTACTTTGATGGATCTCACTTATCCCTTTGTTATTTTGACTTTTCAAGAGAACTGGGTGTGAATGCTTAAATTGTTCTTTGGCTATTTCTTTTATTTTGGCTTGTGGTTATGCATGTTAGTTGCCTGTTAGTGAAGAATTCACCCTAATGTGGTCACTTGAACGTGAAAACAAGAATGGTTGAGTGGGGAATTAGTTTGGGAATGAGCTGTGACTTGGTCGTGAGTGTCGTGACTTCTTTTGTGAATGAATAGTAACAAGGGTGTTTGTGCATAGGTTTTGGAACCCCTAGGTTGGGATGAGTGTTTGTTACCCATACATATATCTGTAGATTTTATGTTTCTTATTCACACCTCACAATGTTGAGCACTTAGTGCTGAACACCCCATTTCATGGAGAGGGTGTTTTTCTCAACACTCCTATGAGTGGCTGGTTATTAGCTCCTTTTCTGCTACCTTTGTTGAATAGCCCATGACTCTTCGGGAAGGGTGTGATGGCCTGAGATCCATTATTAGCCTAAGAATCTTTAGGCGGGGTAGTTGTGGTGGTTGGCCCAGGTGTCTGTGGGCAGGTTGTTTCCCAAGTGTCTTCTGGATGAGGCCAAGGTGTTTTCGGGTGTGACAGTAGTTGTTCTGGCCCCAGTGTGTGTGGGCTGGGTTTGGCAGTGGGACTACAGTGAGGTTCTGGCCCAGGTGTGTCCAGTCGGGGTTTGGCAGTGGGACTGTGGTGAGGTTATGGCCCAGGTGTGTACAGGCGGGGTATGGTAGTGAGACTGTAGTGAGAATGGTGGGATTGGTTCGATGCGTAGGATGTCTTCAATAACCAGTGGGAAAGTGGCGCGGGGTACCCAAATATCGATGTTATATTACTATACATTACTTGCCTTGCGTAATTTTGGGAGTGTACCTTGGTGAGACTTGGGTGGATAGTTTTTCCTTGCTCGGTGCTTTGGTTTTCTTTTCTCACTGGGCATTAGTATGCCTCTCCACTTGTGCATGAGAGTTTTTGGTTTTTCCTTCTGAGTGTACTATTATACTCACCCTACATATATAAAACTGTTTTAAGGTTTCTAGGAGGACATCAGGGATCGTACGGGACCGTACTAGATTGGACCTTGGGGCAGTTTCTGTTGACATTTTCCTTTTCTTGGTACTTTACCTTTGGAGTTCTTGTGGCTTGTATTCCTTACTTTTAAACATGCATATGGGAATGGTTTACTTTTGGCTTTACCTTTACTTTCATCTTGGGTTTTGTTGGGGTTGCTATCTTATATTTCGATTCTTTAAAAAAAAGGTAATGCCTTCCGTCTAGTGTGTGATTCTATACCATTGGTGCTATTCTTCATTTCGGTACCTATTGAAGGTGGGTCACGGTTATCTCTCCTTTAACTTAAAGAAGGAAGGGTCTGGAAATCTATTTTCCCTTCCCTCCTTTTGGTGAAGGCAGGTCGTGATAGGCTCTATCACATAAAGTAACTCAACATAGTAGAATATCGTTGTGGAATAGTCTACTCCATCTAGATAAGTTATTGTTTATCACATGATTTAGATTCTATAATATATCCATAAAGTACATAGTTCAAATACATGATATATAAGATTTATCAGTAGGGAAACCTATAAATTATCTGTAACACCCCAAGCTTCCACAGTACGCTTCTCCTTGAATAATATAGTAGTGTGTGTTGTACACAACTTCGAGTTCTAACACACACCACAACCAATCAAACTAGCCGTTATTAATAGTAATACCCACTTTTTAAAATTTTATAAATTTTATCATTCAAAATGGACTTCATTTTTGTATTTGGAATATCAAAATTAAATTAGGGTGAATGTTTGGTATTTTTCTGAAAACATTCAAATTTTGGTGAATAGTGAAACAAACACTGAGTTATAGTTTAAAACTGAATTTTTATTTAAATAATTATTTATTTTATTTAAATTTAATTAACTTCAAAATAGATACATAATAACTATATAAGTTCAATTTAATTCATTGGAGTTAGTTTAGAATAATTTTAGATATGTAAAAAGTTTATTTAACTTTTCACCGTCATTTACCCACCTCCTATGAGAATTTGGAAATTCACATAAAACTTAATTTTACTACTTTTGTGAGTGAAATTTTGAAAATCAGAGAGAAACGGTTAATATCAAGGATTAAAATGTGGTTCAATAAGATTAAAATAATTTTTGGTGAATTGTAACTTTTTACTTTTACTTACCATAGTTAAAAGTAAATAGGGTAATTAAGGGTAAAAAAGATATTAATATTATACTAAAACATGTCCTAATTCTACTTTACAAGTGTATCTCGACCATAAACAACCATAGGAATAAAATATTATCATTTATCTCCACTTTTATTAGATTAGAAAATTTATTATTATTTAATTCAAAGAAGACTTAAAAGAGTTAAAATCAAGGTCTAATTACTAAAACATTTTTAAAATAGGATTATACATAAGATAAATTTGATTGTAAATATTCATTAGAAATATAAAAAAGTTTCCTATATAATTTTATTTTATTTATAATTTTTAGACATTAAATTATTTAACTTATTTATGAAACAATGGTGATGTAGTAATTACCCAATTAATGAAATATTAAAATAATTGATATTATAAATATCCAAATAAATGTAATTTGAGACTTTTTATGAATTCCACTAATTTTATAGGTTAATATGACATGTTAGTATTCATTTAATTATGTTTTTTTGAAGTAATCATTCTGGTATGATTTTCACAAAAAATCAAATACCAAATAGTCTCAAAATTGACATAAAAGAGTTTTTAAAACAAATATTATATTATTAATTGATATTCAATTCCTAAAAATCTAAGGTTCGGCCAAGAGACTTATATAATGATAGGTGTATCATTAATGGAACACTTGGTGGTCTCTTGGATGAAAATGGTAAGTTTATTATCTATATAATATAAAAATAAAAAGTGACATGGTAAATGTAAATCTAATTAACTAAGAGTTAAAACTAATAGATAAGGTTAATATAATAACCCAAACATGTCTAAAATCTATTGTTTGAAAGGATTTAGACCCATCCCCACCTTATACTTTTAATAATCCACTTTTTATCTATTAGAAACAAAATATGAATTTATTATAAAATAATACTTTAGGTTTTCCTAAAGAGCCCCTCCTCCCCTTATAAAAGGACACCACTTCTAACAAATTCTTCACACCTTCAAATCCTTTTGGCTCAGCCAAACCCTGACCAAATATTCTCCCAAATTCCCTCACTTCAACCTAGAGGCATTATTTTGATTAGAAAGCTAACCTAAAGAGCCCTTTTGATCAAATCAAAAGGAAGAACCTGAAGAAGAGGTAATGTTTTCACCATACCCTTTCAAGTTCCTTTCTTCTTCAACTTATTTTTTCTTTGTTATTCCAATTATAAAATTATAACTCCATTATATTCTATATAATGTGATATTATTATAAACATGGTACAACCATATTCAGTATTCTATTCATACTTGGAATGACATGTCATCATACGTGCGTACGTACAGCCTATCGTCTCCACGTCGTGGTGTAATTGTTATTCAATACATTATTATTTGGATGGGTATAATAATGATGTGTAATTCATATAAATAATAAATATAACTTGATAATGATTATGTATATATGATATACCATCCAATTATATATTATTTTAATATCAAAACAATGATATTGTCGCTCGTGCGTACATACGGACTACAGTCTTCACGAACGCGATGAGATTCATTCCTTGTCGTATCCATTCAAGTATAATTCTCATTTGATTATTAAAAATAATGTTTAAGGACTTGATATCATTCTGGATATGAATAAGATATAACCTATCCAAAACAAACATGACTTATGTAATAGAACATATAAAAGAAAATGAGTTAGTGAACACCCAAAACAACGATAATACTAAGATATTATGAATGAAGAAATATTAAAAGATCATATATGATATCATATTTATATATATGATTATCTTATAATTTAATAACAATGTTTTAACTATTTTATAGGAATTTAACCTACCCTCAACCAAGGAAAAGTTCGAGTTAAGGGTTTATTTTACAATCTCTTCATTATCTGAGGTTGTTTATACGTAATTATCTACAGGAAGCTCTTTATCATCCACATCCATGTTTCTTAAAAATGTATTTCAAAACATTCTTAATATTTTAAATAATATGGGTTAAAGTCATTTATACCTTTTTTTGACTTTTTATAAGATGTTTATAAAGGAATCTTTTTGTCATTTTCCAAACAAGGTCCTTTTTAACCATTTCGACAAAATTAAGGTAAGAATGTCTCTTTTTAACTTATACGGCGGGTGTGGCTATTTTCTACCGTTATAAACTCGTCAAAGCATACCTTACAAGCTTATAAGAATATTTTCAATGTAAATGTTTTATTTTATAATTATGTGCCTCTTAAATGATTTTAAAGTAGATAGAGATATTTCTCTAAAAAGAGTTTTGATTTCATCTATGTCAACATCCTTTGATGGATTTTATGTTTATTTGTAGTAGATTTATTATGATAAAAAAACTTTCATATTTTATTGATGGTTTTGTGATATATTTGACTGTGTATGTGCTATTTTTATACCATTCATGATTTATGGTTAAAGTATTTATATTTCGTATGCTAGTTTTAATACGAATGTTTATGATATGTTTAAACCTTTTCATATGAGGAATGTATTGGACTTAGTAAGTGACGGGTGGAGCCTGCTATAGCTTATCACTGCATCGGTAGGTCTCATGAGACAACTAGATGTGGAATTGGCTGAGGCCCTTTCCCAATTTGATTTATGGTTTTGGCTGAGTCATTAATCATTTTTAGACATCCTGGCCTAGGCCTTGACAAAATGTTTCAGAATGTCCTGTATTATACATTCCCTCATTATGGAAATAATATTTATGGTTCATGTGGTCATTAAACTATTAGAATACCCATGATTATGTTTTATTATGGAATTATTTACTCATCTCATATTCTTTGCATAAAATTATTCATGTTTATTATTGCTAATAGAATGTTGTTTCAATTATTTACCATGATTAATATTTATGTCATTTTCCACTGTATTACTTACCCTTACTGATTATTTGATCTCACCCCTTTCTTATGTTTTATTTTCCCAGGATATGAATAATTTTTTTATGAGTGACCAGTAGGTATAATCTAGGAGTCTTGGATGATTTTAATGAAATATATTTGTGTTGTATTTGTTTTCATGTTGTAAAGTTGAACTTATGTATGAATCTTGTTTCCAATAATAATAAACGGGTCTATCTTTTAAGACATGATTTCATTATGATAATGCCAATGTTATGTAATAATGAACCGACTCTGGGTAACTGGGGTCAAGGCGTTACAGTTGGTATCAGAGAAAGTTTAGTACAAACCTTGGAAACTAGTTTTAGATAAACTATGATTAGAGCACATAGACCTAAGATGGACTTTGAAGATTAGTATAGAAGAACTTCCTAGAATTTTGGTATTGTAGAGATTTTGTGAGTTTTCAGAGAAATACATCCATGTCTGCATACGAACAAGTATATGTGGCTCTGGCACAGATGTACCTAGGGGTAAAACCCAAAAACACCGCTTTGAGCTAGACTCAAATGGGAACTGGTGCACGACAACGGGCCTTGCTGCACTCTTGGTTATGACACTCCCTGGGGATATGCTTAGAATAATTCTCATTTTCATTACAAACCATTATGAAGGGTTTATGAGGATATACTTCCTCCATGAATTTTTTTTAATGATTATGGATTATATCCATAAACTATTGAATTTAGGTTAAGTGTTTTAGAAGTTTGGAATTATATATTTCGATTCATAAACTAATCTAGTTTATGCCATTGTTTAGAAATTGATCCTAGTAAAAGGAATGGAAACCGTATCAATTCATGCACTCCATGTAGGGATTTCCCTCCTTCTCAAGATAATTATAGAGGAGCTAGTGATACAACTGGTTCTGAACAGCTAATCACAATACTGGGACAACTCACTCAGGTTATGAATAATAACCTTACCCGTATAGAGCACCCTGATCCACAGTGTAAAGGATCAATGTTAGATTGCTTCATGAGGCAACAACCATGAACATTCAATGGGAGTACAAATCCCTTATTAACTGAGCAATGGATAAATTCCATAGAGAAAATATTCTATTCCTTGGGGAGTAGTGAAAGGGAAAAAGTTATCATAGAAGTTTACCGCCTCACTAGAGATGCAGATCAATGGTGGTCATTGATTCAAAACATAAAGGAAGATGATGAAGTGTCAAATATGGAATGGAGGGAGTTCAAAGATCTGTTTTTAGAAAAATACTTTCCTCGTGACCATCAAGCATATATGGAAAGGCAATTTCTGAGATTGAGACAAAAGGAGGATGAGAATGTCGCAAAGTATGAGGCTAACTTTACAAGGTTAGCAAGGTATGCTGCAGATTATATACATAACCCAAGAAGTAAGATTGAACATTTCTTTGATGGGTTAAAACTGTTTCTCTATCAAGCATTGGTCTCACAATACTTCTCGTCATATGAAGATATTGTCTCATGTGCTATCAAGATAAAAAAGTAATTCTCTAAGTCTTATGTCTTTAAATCAAAACAAGAGAAGAATAGTTCTTCTGAACACTCTGGGAAAGGAAATAAGGAAACAGGGAAGAAGGGAAGAATTGAATTTCCACCATGTGATAATTGTAGAAGGAAGCACCATGGTGCATGTCTAAAAGGAAAATGAGTATTCTACAATTATGGACAGAAAGGCCATCTAGCTGGTGATTGTAAAGGAAATAAAGATTCTACCAAAGTTCAATGCTACAACTGCGGAAAATGGGACATTATGCAAATGAATGTCCTAAGAATCAGGGAAACATACCACATAAAAGGCCTAGGGACCATGTCCAAGCTTATGCAATCACTACTGATGAGGTTTAATCTCCAAAAGATGTGGTGGAAGGTAATTTAATGGTTTCCTCAAGTTTAAAAAATGTTTTATTTGATTCTGGATCATCGCATTGTTTCAAATCCTCCCAGTTTGCTAAGAAAATTAGATATTTCCAATTTGATCTAACAAGGGAGTTGTCAGTTAAAACTCTTAAGGGAAGTATCATTGCAGCAATTTTTGGTGAATCAGTCCCCATTAGAGCACATAAATGTTCTTTATCCACTGATCTCATAATCATACCTATGAATGAATTTTATATAATCCTTGGTATGGATTGGCTTTTTGACAATGATGCGAAGATTTATTGTAAGAATAAAGAGGTTACAATTTTTTATGATGATGATAAAGAACACATTATCTTTAGAGTAGAATCGTCACAACCTAATTCATATCTAGATCCACCCCCAGTAGCTCAACTAAATTTAATTATTGGGGAGGAATAGAATGAAATAACTGTGGGTGAGGAAAGGAATGTTCAAATAGAGGATGTACCTATTGTGAGAGAATATGTTGATGTGTTTCCAGAAGATTAACCTGGACATCCTCCCGAATGAGAGATTTAGTTTTCTATTGATTTAATTCCTGGTTCAAGGCCTATATTAAATACCCTTTATAGAATGGTCATTGTTGAATTAGTTGAACTAAATAAACAACTAGAAGAATTGAGTAATAAAGGATTTATTCTCCCTAGTGTTTCTCCATGGGGATCCCCTTCCCTTTTTGTTAAGAAAAAATATGGATCTATGAGGTTATGTATCGACTACAGGTAAATCAATGCTATAACAATAAATAACAAGTATCCCCTACTATTCATTAATGATTTATTTGACCAACTGCATGGAGCTCAATAAATTTCAAAGATTGACCTTCGATCTGGATACCATTAGTTGTGTGTGGAGATGGAGGACATTTCGAAGAGAGCATTTCGAACCAGGTAAGGGCATTACGAGTATACAGTAATGCCTTTTGGGCTAACTAATTCACCCTATGTTTTCATGGATATAATGAATAGAGTTTTCAAGGAATACCTTGATTACTTTGTAGTGGAATTTATTGATGATATCTTGGTATACTCCAAAAGCTACGAAAATCATGAAAATCACTTGCGCATTATCCTGAAGACTCTGAGATGACATGAATTATATGGGAATTTTATCAAGTGTGAATTCTGGCTTCAGGAGATTTCTTTTCTTGGCCATATTGTCTATAAGGATAGAATTTCCGTTGATCCTTCTAAGACAAGAGAAATCCAAGAATGGCCAGCATCGGCGAGTATAACTAAGGTACGCAGTTTTATTGGTTTAGCAGGTTATTATCGACGTTTCGTCCATAATTTTCCCCAGTTTTCTAACCCGTTAACAAAGCTCACACGTAAAGGGGTTAAATTTGTTTGGACAAATGAGTGTGAAGACTGTTTTGAATAACTTAAAATAAGATTATTCAATGATCCTATATTGACTCTACCATCGAGGAATGATGTGTTTGTTATTTATAGTGATGCATCAAAGAATGGACTTGGTTGTGTCCTTATTCTGAATGATAGGGTTATTTCCTATGCATCACGACAGTTGAAAATTCATGAGCAAAACTATCCTACTCATGATCTCGAGTTATCAGTTGGGATATTTACTTTGAAGATATGGAGACACTACCTCTATGGTGAAAAATGTGTGATTTATACTGATCTCAAGAGTTTAAAGTATATTTTCACACAGAAAGAAATCAACATGAGGAAAAGGCGATGGATTGAACTACTCAAGGATTATGATTGCACTATAAACTACCACCCAGGGAAGGAAAATAAGGTGGAAGATGCTTTGAGTAAAAAGGATCATGGAGTTTTGAACAAGATGGGAGTTGAAAAGAATCCTATATATATGGATCTAGTAAATATGGATATGGAAATCACCATGGAAGGTGAAAAATCAATACTTTTTCAAATGGTTGCCAAACCATCTTTACTAGAAAGGATAAAGAGTTCTCAGACCAATGATGAAGAATTTCAAAAGAAGATTAAAGCTGTGAATGATGGGAGATTGATTGACTTTGGGTATGAAGATGGAATTTTGAAATTTGGGAAGAGACATTGTGTTCCCGATATACCTGATCTGAAAATGGAATTTTTGGAAGATGCTCATAGTTCCAATTGCACTATACACCTTGGGAGCACCAAAATGTATAGAGATTTAAAGGAACATTTTTGGTGGGACAACATGAAGAGGGACATTGTTGATTTTGTGTCACGATGTATGGTTTGTCAACAAGTGAAAGCTGGATGAAAACAGCCTGGAGGAGTCATGAAACCTCTTCCCATACTGGAGTATAAATGGGATAATATTACGATGGACTTTGTCATGGGGCTACCAAAGACTCCTAGAAGGAACAATGCAATATGGGTTATTATTGATCGTCTTACCAAGTTAGCACATTTTCTTGCTATAAGAGAGGATTTACCACCCGAATGCCTAGAAATACTATATATTAATGAAGTTGTGAGACTTAATAGAGTACCCCTACCAATTGTTTCTGATCGTGATCCTCATTTTACTTCAAGATTTCAGAAGAGTCTTCAAGAAGGCCATAGATACTGAACATCATTTGAGCACTGCCTACCACCCTCCAACAGATGGACAATCAGAATGGACTATTCAAACCTTAGAAGACATGTTGAGATCTTGATCACTTGACTTTCATGGTATGTGGGATCAATATTTACCTCTGTTGAATTTTCCTATAGAAATAGCTTCCATTCAAGTATTCGGATGGCACCATATGAAGCGTTATATGGAAAGAGATATCGCATACCAACCTGTTGGGATGATGTTGGTGAAAGAAAACTTGTAGACCCAGAAATGATGGAGGAAATGATGGAAAAGGTAAAGGTAATCCAAAATCACATCAAATCATCTCAAAGTAGGCAGAAGACCTATGGCGATAACCGAAGGAAGGATTTGGAATTTCATGTAGGAAATCATGTTTTATTGAAGGTATCTTCATGGAAGGGTGTTATACATTTTGGTAATAAAGATAAATTGAGTCCCAGGTACATCAGACCATTAGAAATTCTAGAACGAATTGGGGATGTAGCTTACCATTTGAAAATGCCACCAAGTCTCTCGAAAGTTCACGATGTGTTCCACGTATCACTGTTGAGAAAATACATGCCTGACCCAACAGATGTACTCACCTATGAGGAATTAGAACTGAAACTTGATCTGTCTTATTGCGAAGAGCATGTCATGATTCTTGATATGAGAGAACAAGTGCTGAGCAACCATACGACTTGTCTGGTAAAAGTTCTATGGAGAAACCATAAGATGAAAGAGGCAACGTCGGAACCCGGGGAACTTATGATGAAGAATCACTCGAGTCTTTTCATGCGGAAGTATTATTGAAATTTTGAGGATGAAATTATTTGAAGGAGGGGAGAATGTAACACCCAAAGCTTCCACAGTATTCTTCTCCTTGAATAATATTGTAGCGTGTGTTGTACGCAACATCGAGTTCTAACACACACCACAACCAATCAAACTAGCCGTTATGAATAGTAATACCCACTTTTTGAAATTTTATTAATTTTATCTTTCAAAATGGATTCATTTTTGGATTTGAAATATCAAAATAAGCTTAGATTGAATATTTTTTATTTTTCTTAAAACATTCAAATTTTGGTGAATAGTGAAAAAAACACTAAGTTATTGTTTAAAACCCAATTTTTTTTAAATAATTATTTATTTTATTTAAATTTAATTAAGGTCAAAATAGATACATAATTCCTATATATGTTCAATTTAATTCATTGGACTTAGTTTAGAATAATTTTAGATATATAAAAATTTTATTGAACTTTTCACCGTCTTTGACCCACCTCCTAGGAGAATTTGGAAATTCCCATAAAACATGATTTTCTCACTTATGTGAGTGAAATTTCAAAAATCCAAGAGACACAGTTAATATCAAGGAGTAAAATGTGGTTCAATAAGATAAAACTAATTTTTTTTTGAATAGTACCTTTTTACTTTTATTTATCACGGTTAAAAGTAAATAGGGTAATTAAGGGTAAAAATGTTATTAATATTACCCTAACACATGTTCTTATTTTATTGGAAAAGTGTATCTCAACCAAAAACAACCTTATGAATAATATATTATCATTTAGGTCCACTTGGATTAGATTAGGAAATTTATTATTATTTAATTCAAAGAAGAGTTAAAATAGTTAAAATCAAGGTTTAATTACTAAAAAAATTTTAATATAGAGTTATACATAAGATAAATTTGATTGTAAATATTCATTAGAAAGATAAATATATTTCCTACATAATGGTATTTTATTTATAATTTTTAGATATTAAATAATTTAATTTATTTATGACACAATGGTGATGTAGTAATTACCTAATTAATGAAATATTAAAATAATTAATATTATAAATATCCAAATAAATTTAATTTGATACTTTTTATGAATTCCACTAATTTTATAAGTCAATATGACATGTTAGTATTCATTTAATTATTTTTTTTCGAATTAATCATTCTTTTATGATTTTCACAAAAAATAAAATAAAAAATAGTGTCAAAATTGACATAAAAGAGTTTTTAAAACAAATATTATATTATTAATTGATATTCAATTCCTAAAAATCTAAGTATCGACTAGGAGACTTATATCATGAGATTTTTATCATTAATGGACCACTTGGGGGGTCTCTTGGATGTATATGTTATGTTTATTAACTATATAATATAAAAATACAAAGTGACATGGTAAATGTAAATCTAATTAACTAAGAGTTAAAACTAAAATATAAAGTTAATATAATAACCCAAACCTGTCTAAAATATATTGGTTGAAAGTATTTCGATCCATCCCCATATTAGACTTTGAATAATCCACTTTGGAGCCATTAGAAACAGAATATGAATTAATTATAAAATAAAACATTATGTTTTCCTAAAGAGCCCCTCCTCCCCCTTATAAAAGGACACCACTTCTAACAAATTATTCACACATTCAAAGCCTTTTGGATCGGCCAACCTCTGCCCAAATATTCTCTCAACTTCTCTAAATTCAACCTAGAGGCCTTAGTTTGATCATAAAACCAACCTATGGAGCACTTTTGATCAAATAAAAAGGAAGAACCCGAAGAAGAGGTAATGTTTTCACCACCCACGTTCATGTTCCTTTCTTCTTCAACTTATTCTTTCTTTGTTATTACAATTATAAAATAATAAATCCATTATCTTCTATATACAGTGATATTATTATAAATATGGTATAACCATATTCATTATTCTGTCCATCCTTTGAATGACATGTCACCATACCTACGTACGTACGGCCTACCGTCTCCACGTTGTGGTGTAATTGTTATTCAATGCATTATTATTTGGATGGGTATAATAATGATGTGTAATTAATGTAAATAATAAATATAACATGATAATGATCTTTTATATATGATATATCATCAAATTATATATTATTTTAATATCAAAAGAATGATATTGTCACTCTTGCGTACGTACGGACTACCATCTCCACGAACGTGATGAGATTCATTCCCCATCGTATCCATTCAAGTATATTTCTCATTTGATGATTAAAGATAATGTTTAAGGACTTGATATAATTCTTTATATGAATAAGATACCACATATCCATAATAAACATGACTTATGTAACAAAACATATAAAAGAAAACTAGTAAGTGAACACCCGAAACAATGATAATACTAAGATATTATTAACGAAACAATATTAGAAGATCATATATGATATCATATTTATGTGTATGATTCTTGTATAATTTAATAACAATGTTTTAACTATTATACATGAATTTAACCTACCCTCAACCAAGGAAAAGTACAAGGTAAGGGTTTATTTCACAATCTTTTCATTATCCGAGGTTGTTTATATGTAATTATCTATCGGGACCTCGTTATCATCCACATCCATGTTTCTTAAAAATGTATTTCAAAAAATTATTACTATTTTAAGGAATATGGGTTAAAGTAATCTATACCTTTTTTTTACTTTTTATAAGATGTTTATAATGTAATCTTTCTGTCATTTTCCAAACAAGGTCCTTTTTAACCTTTTCGACAAAATTAAGGTAAGAATGTCACTTTTTAACTTATACGGCGGGTGCGGCTATTTTCTACCATTATAAACTCGTCGAAGCTTCCCTTACAAGCTTATAAGAATATTTTCTAAGTAAATGTTTTATTTTATAATTATTTTACTCTTAAATGATTTCAAATTAGAAAGAGATATTTCTCTAAAAAGAGTTTTGATTTTTTCTATGTCAACATCCTTTGATGGATTCTAAGTTTATTTGGAGTTGATTTATTATGATACAAAACTTCCATATTGTATTGAAGGTTTTGTGATATGTTTGACTGTGGATGTGATATTCTTATACCATTCATGATTCATGGTTAAAGTATTGACCTTTCGTTTTCTAGTTTTAATACGAATGTTTATGATATGTATAAAACTTTTCATATGAGGATTGTATTGGACTTAGTAAGTGATGGGTGGAGTCTGCTATAGCTCCTCGATACATCGGTAGGTCTAATGAGACAACTAGATGTGGAATTGGATGAGGCCCTTTCCCAATTTGATTTATGGTTTTGGCCTAGGCCTTAATCATTTTTAGATGTCTTGGTCGAGGCCTTGACAAAATGTTTCAGAATGTCCGGCATTATACATTCTCTCATTATTGAAATAATATTGATGGTTTATGTGGTCATTCGACTAGTAGAATACCCATGATTATGTTTTATTATGGAATTATTTACTCAGATCATATTCTTTCAAAAAAGTATTCATGTTTATTATTGGTAAAGGCATGTGGTCTCAATTATTTACCATGATTAATATTTATGTCATTTTCCGCTGTATTATGTACCCTTACTGAGCGTTTGAGCTCACCCCTTTCTTATGTTTCATTTTTGCAGGATAAGAATAATTTAGTTATGAGTGACCAGTAGGCATAATCAAGGAGGGATGGATGTTTTTAATGAAATATATTTTTGCTGTATTTCTTTTCAAGTTATAAATTTTAACTTATGTATGAATCATGTTTCCAATAATACTAAACTAATCGGTCTTTTAAGACATGATTTCCTTACGATCATGCCAATGTTATGTAATAATGCACCGACTCTGGGTAATTGGGGTTGGGGCGTTACATTATCCATGAGTATTGATACCCTTCACTCATCTATGTTACATATCTAAACAATGGAATACAATATATTATATCGTGAAATTTTGTAACATAATGTTGAATCCCAAATACTAGAAAAATAATTAAAATAATTATCATAAATTGAATTTTTTTCCCTTAACTAATATAATAAACATTGATTCTTTGGGGATATACTTACTTTAAAATCATTCATAATGGTTTGTAATGAAATTTTTAATTATTATAAGCATATCCCCTAGGAGTGTTAAACTAGTTACATAGTTAGGCAAGTTTCCATATACAAGGTTATACTCAAGTAAATCCTAACACACCCTTTTCATTTTTATCACCCTAATGTACATTTGATACAGACCACATCCACTTGTATTATATATAATGAGATTTATTATTAGAAATATTCACCTAACATATACCTTGCCAAAACCTTAGGTTGTTCTTATATACTTATACTCATAGTCTACATTTGGGAAATGCCCTTAATATTTATTATCTTAAATATAGTTTCGATAGTTTCAACTAAAATTGCTATGATACTAACTTTAACAACCCCAACCTCGGTAGCCTAGAACTGGTGCCTTAAATTTCTTACATTAGAATATATACAAAATTAAAAACCCTATGGACCAAACTGTTTAATAGTTTTGGAAAAAATGATTAGATAGATGATGAATATAATACATTTAGAAAAAAAAATGAATCATAAAGAAAGTAAAAGATATGCTTCCATCAAAAGCATTCAATGAATTTGTCTTTATATCTTCTAAATAGAAAACAAATTAAGGACATTCTATAATTCTCAGTTGGAGTTAATTATATTTGAAGAATAATTTATCTATGAGAATAATTAATATGGAAAAGTAATAACATAACATGCATGCCATATAATCAATACACCCAAAATGAAATTCATCGATATATTTTTTTTCCTAGTTAAGATAATCTGGGTAATAATAACTAAATAATGAATGAAGGAAATGATTAAATACTAGATTCCATGTATCTGGAACATGATACCGTACACCATCAAGATCTATTCTTGATACAGTTTACGTACTCTAATTTTTTCCAAATAATTCACCTCATGAGACTAATAATGCATTGAGGGGATATCTATAAAAGGACCTGACCATGTTGGTCAGTAAATAAGGTTTTTAATATATCAAATGATATATTTAATTAATATAAAATGTAACCTATCATCATATATCCATGTTTAAAAAATGATAAATATTTATCAATATTTACTTAGTTAATCAAATAACATTTAATGTAATATCCATATAAAAAATGGAATATGGATTAGGAAATAATCAGATCCGTCATAAAAGCATATGGATATTTAATATAAATATAATTTCCAATGATGAATTATAAAATAAAATTATTACCTCAAGATAATGTTAACAAGTACAAAAAATTGATATTTTCCATTAACTTTTACTCTATGGTGATATTCAATTAAAATTCTATTAGAAAAAATAATTAAATTATAATTATAAAAACCCATAAGTAATGAATAATTCATTATATAAAATGTCATAGGGGTAGTTTATAAACTGAAAAAAAAAATTATTGGTTCTATAAAAAAAATTCCCATTTGAATATAAATTACAACGAAAATTTGTGCTACATGATTAAATTTGGAATCATAGGATCCATGTTAGAAAAACATAATTTTCAATTTCTGTGTCATGAAATAAATTAAATTCATGATATTACATGTCATATGGATTTATATAACCCACTCAATATAAATGAGTGGAAAATATGGCATAAGGCTCATTGAAATAAATGTGGGGCTAGAAATCCCCTTATTACAGGCTATATTTTGAACTATAATCCCAATAAAGGAAATAAAATCAATTTAACATAAAATAAAATTATAATAAAATTATGAATAATATATAAGAAAATTGGGGATGTATATAAACCACACAAAATAAATTGGTGGATAATATGGCATAAGTCTCATTGGTAGAAAGTGAGACTATAAATCCCCTAACAACTATGGTAACATCTAATCAAAATCTCAAAAAGTTGTAATCATCACATAAAAAATTTAAGTAACATTAATTTAAAACAATTAATGATATAATATAAAAAAAGGTTCTTCATATACACAATAAAAAAAATATGTGAGTGGTGAACAATATATTTATATAACATATTTAAAAAGAGAGATGAAAATCCCTTACAATACACTCCCTTTTAGTTGAAATAACTTTAATATCATGTATAATACTTTTAAGAATGTAAATAACTTATAACCGAAACATATTAATATTTATATTATCATATATGGTCATTTTATAACATCTTATCACCCATTTGTTAATAATCATTCAATATTTTCATTGTCTAAGATATTAATTGGCTGGTTTTTCGAGTATGTTTTGAATTATTATGTTTATTCCTTTTATTTAGAACAGTATTTAATAATTTCCAAAATTTAAAAAATTATGTATATATTATATATATTTACTATATATATATTTTCATGAACCGTCCCCCAGGGCCGGTTCGGTGGCTACCCAAATCTCACCTTCCATAGACCAAGGGCTGGAGATTAGCACCAGAAAGGAGTATCCTTAAAATGGGAAGGCATTGTCATTTAACCTGTACAGACACACAATCCAAGAACACAGCATGATGCACCATGAAGTAAACTGCTATAGTAAAAAGTGTGTTGAAAGAAAAAAAGAGTGATGAAAGTAAAGGGTCTGGAATAAAATCCCAACTAAAAAAGTACAAGTATAACTGATAAGTAAAAAAATAAAACTAAAAAGTACAAAACTGCTCCCGAATCTTCTACCAAGTATCCTACCTGAAGGGTAGGTATAGATCATCACCAGAGCACTCCACGTCATCCCATCTCCTCCGTGTATCGCCTAGTCCAGGTTCTATCAAGTCTTAGCCCACCTGCTCCTCGTCTGCACAAGATACAAGAAGGTTCGGGCGAAGCCTGTGGAGGGGTGATTATAAAAATACTCAGTAGGGACCCCGAGACCCCTAAAGGTCTCCTAGAGTTGGGAAAAGGAAATACAACAAAGCAAGGCCTCAAACTCAAATCAATAAGCGATAGACATGAACTCTACTTAGGTATATTCCCATACATATACCTAAGTTTTCAAGATATACTAATCTCATAGAGGAGGGAAGAATACCACAAAGGTAACACCATGATGATAGAAGTGCCACACAGGTAACACCATGAATATAACACCATGAAGGTATAATTACCACACAAGTAACACCATGATGATATAAGTACCATACAGGTGACGCCACAAAGACATAACCACGAAGGTATAAGACTCATCTCACAATCAGGTATAACTAAATTATATAATTATAAATGATTAGTCTTAAAATAGATCATTTTATTCTGTTAAGAGGCATTGATGCTGACCCACACAGGATTAGTATGTAATAAAATAGGGTGGAGGGTGTCTAATGCATGTATTATTTATGAGGTTTCATTAATAAAAACATTCCTAAATCCCAACAATGTCGTTTCTTAGGATTTGTAGGGTCAGGCCATTTAATGGTTTGACACGTCTCTGGTCCCACACTAGCGCTTATCTGTTAGAGGAGAAAGAAGAAAGAAATAAAATAACAAATTTATTTTATTTATTTTTTTAAATTCCAAAATCTTACTTCTTTTCCAGACATACTACGGTGGAAGTAAAGTCTCCCTTATGTGAATCTTGGTGCTGCGTATTCAATGGTGCCATCGAACTTTTAATCCAACCACCAGTTCAGAAGTTAGAAAATGATGCTTGTGCATTTACAGAATGTACATAAAAAATTTTCAGAAATTCATTTCGGGCACACTGGACCTCAAAATCATGTACCATAAATTTTCATAGAATCTTAATATTTTCATATAATTAAAAAAATTAGATGGAAAATCCAGGACTTTACATTATCCCAAACATAGGGCTTTTCTTCCCCAAAAGCCACAACATAGATTAAGAAATCAAATGGGGGTACTGAGTAAGAATTAGAGCCTCCCACTCCCGATTTCTCTCCTAGAGGTTTACATGCTACCATAAAATGCTCACCATAGGTATCGATGGCCCATGAAGGACTCACTCATTTCGATCCTCAATCTCCACTAGAACCTTCGTAAATGTCTCCCTATCATCAATGTATATCTCGTTGTGGTCGATGATGTAAGATCAGTAATGCACATATCTTCTTAGCTGGGATACATGGAAGACGTCATGCACCCTTTCCAACTACGGTGGTAGTTCCAAGTAGTATGCTACCATTCCAATCCTCTGATGTATCAGAAAAGGTCTGATAAACCTCGGTGAGAGATTGCATCCAAGGCCAAATCATTGTAGTCCCCATCGAGGAGAGACTCGAATGAATACATGGTCCCCATCCTAGAACTCCAAAGTTCTTCTTCTCCTTACAGCATAAGACTTATGCATTCTCTGTATAGTATTCATTTTCTCCTGGATGATCTGCACCATCTCAGTGGTAGCTCGTACCGACTCATGACCCATAAGTGCTGACTCCCCTGGGTTTGTCCATCATAGAGGTGATCTGCATGGTCGAATGTATAGGGCCTTGAATGGTTCCATACCAATAGTGATCTGATAACTGTTATTTTATTCAAACTCCACCAAAGGCAGGTGATCCTCCCAACTACAACCAAAATCTTGGACGCAAGCACATAGCATGTCCTCTATGGTCTGAATGGTCCGCTTTATCGGACCATCCATTTGTGGATGAAAGGTGGTTCTCAATTATAGCTGAGTCCCAAAGGCCTCCTGTAATACCTTCCAAAACAAGGAAGTAAAACTTTTGTCATGGTCAGAGAAGATCATTGGTGGAACCACATGAAGTCTTTCAATCTCTTATGCATAAATTCATCTCAATACCTCTACTGATCCCTACTCTAAGATGGGTAGGAATTGGGCCAACATGGTGAGTTAGTCAATGATCACCCACATGAAATCATGTCCCCTAGATATAGGTGGATGTCCTGTCACAATGTCCATGGAGATTCCATCCCACTTTCACTCTGGCACCTATAGTGGTTGTGCTAAGCCTTCTGGAACCTAATGCCCTTCTTTCACTTGCTGAAAATTGAGGTATCATGAAACAAACTCTTCCACTACCTTCTTTATCACTAGACACCATTGTTGATGTCGTAGGTCCGGGTACATCTTCTCCACACTCGGATGTACCACCAGATGGGACATATCGAGCTCCCTCAACACCTCCTAATGTAGCACCACTGGTACCATGGTACGTCCTCAGAAAAGAATGGCATGCTCCCCACCTTTAGAAAATCCATCAGGTACTTGTCCTAAGGATATATGAGAACTTTGATCTTCATAGCCAATGTCCCCATGTTGTGCCTCTCGAACTCGTAGAAAATGTGGGGGAGTGATATCCATATACTAGAGGTAATCTTATCCATCTCTATCCACGAATGATATCTGGATCGCGACTCACTGCCCAATCGCCACACTCAGCAACTATAGACTATACCTCATACTGAGTTCATCACCTACCATTTTCCCCTTCGCAATAGTATATACTATCTCAAAGTCAAAGTCCTGGAGGAACTCTATCCATCACCATTGTCTCAAGTTCAAGTCCTTCTGAGAGAAGATATACCTGAGACTCTTGTGATCAGAGTAGACTGTAAAACATTCACCATCAATTAATGTCGCCACATCTTCAAGGAGAAGACCACTGCTAAAAAATCCAGGACATGGGTATCATAGTTCTACTCATGTTTTCTTTGCTATCATGAACCATAAAAAATCACTTCTCACTCCTTCGTCAAGACACATCCATGTCTAGTCCCCGATGTATCGCAGTAGACTGTATACTCAACACCCCCTTCTGGTAGCCTCACGATGGGGTCATTTGTCAGTCCCTGCCTCATCTCATGAAAACTATGTTGGCATCTCTCCAACCACATGAAGGGTTGTCCATTATTATTCAATACTTACAAGGGTTCCTCAACTCTGGAAAATTCAGGCACGAATATCTGGTAGTATCCATCATACACTAAAAAAATTCACACCTTGGTCACACTCATGGGTGACTCCCATGTAAGCACAACTTATACCTTTGTCGAGTCCACTGAAACTCTATACTTTGAGATAATGTGTCCCAAAATATAGACCTTTCATTTCTAGAACTGGTACTTTAAGATATTACAATATATATGGTTCTCTCGGAGTGTATCCAGAACTATCTATAGATGATTGGCATGCTCCTCCTCTGTTGCTGAGTATATAATGATGTTGTCGATGAAGACCACAACAAATCAATCAAGGTGTGGATGGAAGATCATGTTCATGAATCCCATGAACACTGATAGGGTATTGGTTACACTGAATGGCATAACCAAGAACTCATATTGGCCATACCGACATCTAAAGGCCATCTTCTGCAAATCCTCATCTCATACACTGAGCAGATGAAAGCATGATCTGAGGTCAATCTTTGAAGACCAACAGTCTCCCTTTAACTGATCAAAAAGATCATCAATCCTTATAAGTGGATACTTGTTCCTCATTGTCACCTAACTCAGGTTCCAATAGTCCACATAAAGTCTCAGACTACCATCTGCCTTATTGGAGATCAAAATTGGGGCTACCCAAGGAGAAACATTGGGCCTTATGAACTCCTTCGCTTGTAAGTCTTCCAACTGTACTTGTAACTCACGAAGCTCTATGGGAGCCATAAGATATGATGGAATAGATATCTATGTCATCCCAGGGTACAGTTTGATATAAAATTCAACCTCTCTACTTGGAGATATTCTCATGACATCATCAGGAAAGACATTCGCATACTGGTCCACCACTATAGGATATCTCGGACTCTCAGCATCAACTTCTCCGAGGGTAAGGCTGGATAAATAATGTTTGATCAGCTACAACATCCTCTGGGAAAGTCCTTCATGGTATTCAAAGGTTCCCTTCATGCTAGTGAAGGTAAACCTGGTCTCATCCTTGTGGACACACCGCACATTGCACCTAATACAATCAATCTGAGCAATGAGTGTGGATAACCAGCCCATACCCAAGATGACGTCATAAGGCCTCAACGTTGCTACTAGAAGATCCCAACTGAATCTCTAGCCTCCTAGATTAATATCACACTACCAGCGCCAGTGTGTAATCATCGACCCCCCTGTTGGAGTCTCTAGCTGTAAGGATCGAGCCAACGGCTCCACCAAAATCTTCGAGCTCTGAACGAGGGCCCTTGAAATAAAAGAGTGAATGGAACCTATGTCAATAAGTACTTCAACTAATGTGGAGTGGACATAGATCATACCTGTAATCATCTCTAGTGTTTCATGGATGTATTCCTCAGCTTCTTGGAGCTGAGCTCATCTCTTCCCACCTGCTCCTTGTAGTCGGGGTGGACCACCTGGAGATGGTGGTGGTAGAACCTCGAATCACCACCCACCACCCACTACAATGCCAGCTCTTATGCCATGTCCACCTGCTGCATGAGGACCTCCCCGATTGAATATCTACATCTATCTCAGTGGTCCCTTGACCATTTACCGGAAATCTATATGGTGGATCAGGCAGTCGTGATCCATGTGACCTCGCATGCCGCATGAGTAGCACTGCATGTTCCCAATATGTCCCCCTTGGTCCAAAAGGCCACACACAACTGACCCTATATCTGAAGGTTGTCTACCAAAAGGTCTGGCCTGCTTGGTCCCCTGCCTCATCTATCTACTGCTTGTTGTCGATGACTTTTCTACCTGACATTTGGTGGTGGTTCTTACTGTCGGTGCCTTCTCAGCTAGAACTTTTTCCACCAAAAGTGCTCACTCTAGCACCACAGCCTGCATCGGAATGCTGAGCGATATCATCGATGCTTGAAATCCTATTGGATACCCTTATCAAAGGTTTGGGCCCTATGATAGGGTCTCATACCATGTTAGTGGAGTAGACGAAGAGATCAGTGAACCTCACCGAGTACTGGACCACAGTCAAACTGCCCTGCTGTAAGTGCAACAACTTATGTATACGCACTGAGCGTAGAGTCAATGGAATGAACTCTACCTTGAAAAGGCCCTTTAAGTACACCTAGGTGAGGTTATCCTTGTTTTGTATTTTAAGTATCAGACTCCACCATCTTCCAACTGCTCTCTTGAAAATACTGGTAGCTAGGATCACTATCAGATCAGTTGGTTTCCCAGCTAAGAGAAAAACTCTACCATAGCCTCCAACTAGTCCTCATCCTCATGTGTGTCCATATTGCCTTAGAACCTCAAATGCCTATACCACTAAAACTTGTGGAACATGCTTAGACGGTGTTCATTATTTGCTGGTGGGGCTAGTGGAAATGATTTCCCAATGGGTAGTTGTGTTGCTGGTACACAACATGAAAGTGCTAATGCCATAATAGGGCCCTACACTGAGGACTCATCGCTTGGTGGGCCATGATCGCATACTCTCTCAGGAATCCTAGATGGCTGTCTATGTGGCAGCATCTAGAAAGGAAACTAGTGTGCCACGGTCAATAAGTTATACCTGGTGTGCTGACTCAAAGAGATCACAAGAATGAATTTTCAAAAACACACACAATCAGTGTTTCTGTGCACTAAGTCGGAAATCAGAATTTAGGGTCCTGTGGTATAGATACGTTGGCCACCACACCAACCCTAGATTTTTCAAACTAAAAACCAAAATCATAACACTTTACCTTATTGCCACATAGAAAAGATCAGAGCCCTAGTTCTTCAGTAGAACCGACTCCTCTGATGCCACTTTTTCATGACCCGTCCCCTGAGGCCTGTGTCGTGACTACCCCAAGCCCTCCATCTATAGGCTAGGGGTTGGTGACTAGAACCAAAATGGCGTATCCCTAAAATGGGAAGGCATTTCCTTTTTACCTGTATAGACACATAGTCCAAGAACACAACAAGATGCACCATGAAGTAAACTGCTATAGTAAAAAGTGTGCTGAAAGTAAAGGGGCTGGAATACAAGCCCAATTGAAAAAGTACTAGTACAACTGAAAAGTACAAATACAATGTAAAAGTACAAAATATCTCCTAAATCATACACCGAGGATCCTACCTGAAAGGTAGGTACAAATCTTCACCACAACACTCCACATTAGCCCGTATCCTCTGTTTACCACATGGTCCTAGCTCTGTCATGTCTTAGCCCAACTTCTCATCGTCTTCAAAATACAGAACAAGGTGCAAGTGAAGGTGGTGCATGGGTGAGTATATCAACACTCAGTAGAGACCCTGAGACCCTCAATGGTCTCCTATATTTTCACAATGAAAATACCACAAAGCAAGACCTCAAAATCAAAGCACGAAGCAATCGAAATCAACTCTACTTATGTATTTTCACATATATATACCTAAGTTATCAGTATATACTCATCTCATACATGAGGGAAGAATACCACCAAGATAACACCTTGAAGGTAGAAGTACCAAATAGTGAACACCATGAAGATAACACCACGAAGGTTGAAGTTCTACACAGGTAACACAACGAAGATAGAAGTACCACACAGGTGACCCCACGAAGACAACACCACAAAGGTATAAGGCTCATCTCACAATCAGTAATAACTTAATTACAGAAGTAAAAAAATGATTATTCTTAAGATAGATCAACTTATTCTATTAAGAGGCACTGCTTTTAACCCACACAAAATCGATTGGTAATAACCCCCACTGACCTACATAGGATCTGACCCACACCGGATCAGTAGGCACTGACCCACATAGGGTCGCTGAGCGTTGAGCCACAGAGGATCTAGTAGATGCTAATCTACAGAGGATCGATAGATTCTGACTAACTTAGGATCGATGTTCTTTCTTCATGTTACATCCTACCGCCAGATTCCTCACACTTGTTGCTCTCAAGCTCTGTAGAATCTACCCATCGAGATATCAGTCATTCCTCGACCACCATTAAGATCCAAAAAAGAGTAAACCAAAGGAAAACCATTTCATAAGGGTTCCAACACGATAGACGGTGATTCAATCAGACTTCTGTTCTATGAGTTATAAGTGTTTTAGTTCTGAGGGCCCAGTTGGATTTGGGATCGATCCAACCCGGCAGTACTCCAACATTCTTTAAAACCCATGTGGAGTGTACCAAAAGGACCTTCTCGTTCCAAGGGTCCCTTCACCATATACAGTTCGTCAAAAGGATGCCCATATTTTATGTTATGGTCCTCTATGTGTTTCTAGGTTGGGTACGGCCGGGCCTTGGCCGACCCGACCCAGTTCTGGCGGACCCGACCTCATTTAGGTCCGACCCTACTGGGCTGGGCCACTTCGTGCTTGTCTTGGAGGCGGCATGGCCCAACCCTCTAGGGGTGGCCAATTCTGAAAGGAAGTGCGGCCCACTAAGCACATGTCCCGGCTGCGTGAGGTGTGGCCCATGATAAGGTGGAGCAGCCCGCTGTGGCGGGGCCCACCCTAGCCGTCACCCGGGGGACTGACCCCTAGTTTTTAAGAGATTCTGCGAGGATCGTTCGGTGTCCTCTGCAGCAACGACGCCACGTGACACCTGCTGGTGAAATGCGTGACCCACTGAAGCGGGACCTGCCTCTCGTCCTGGCTGACCTGTGTTGGCCGCCATCTCCAGTGGCATGCGACAGCACACTCCTCCACCACCCTCAACCCGCCAGTGCGTCGGATGCCTCTTTCAGACTATTTCGGCTGATGAGCTGCTGCCCGCATCCTATAGCATCGCACTGGTCTCACCGCCCTCTTCTTTTGCTTCTGTCCATTTTGTCTCCCGCCTCCTCTAATAGTTGTGGCTGACGAGCCCAAGATGGTTCCTTTGGTGGTGCGGGTGCACCGCCTCCTCCATCGTGGCTAACCAGTGTCAGCTACAGCATTGGTCCCCGCCGTCACTGGTTGCCAGTACCGCCGTGCCGGTGGCCTTCCATCAGTCACCAGGTGAGCTCAAATAGCCCATTTTTCCATTGGAAGGATTTTTTGAACTTCCCACGATATCATCGTCGCTTCAAGCACATCAAAATTGGGTTCATCCCATCCCAATGAATTGCCCGTGAATAACGCACACAATTAATCAAGATAGCGGAGGGACCAGGCCTTGTTCATTTCACACGTTCCCTCCTCATTAACTTGATAGCAATAGTTTGAAGTGTTTTAATCATCTATGTTTTAAATTAAACAAGTTCAAATCCCTACCTCATGTCCATTGAAGAACCTCTGCTCTTGAGGAAGATTCGGCGTTCGTCGTTCGGTGGCGTTCGACACTGCCGCTCGAACTGGCTCTATCCTCCATGGTTTTCATTATGACACTTTATCATCACTTCATTGCATGGTGAAGAATTGTTGATAACTCTCCCCATGATTCATATATATACGAGAGGGGAAGGGTGTCTAACACTCATGGGATTTATGAGGGTTAATTAAATGAAACCTTCCTAATTCCCAACAATGATGTTACTTAGGATTTGAAGGGGCAATCCATTTAATGGCATGACACGTTGCTGGTCCCATGTTGCCACCTGTCCATTGGAGGGGATGTAAGATAGAAATAAAATAAGAAAGTTATTTTATTTATTCTTTTAAAGTAAAAAATCTATCATTTTCTCCATACCTACTATGATCGAAGTGAAGACTTTCTTAAGCGAATCTCGGCACTGCATATTCAACAGTGCCCTCATAATTTTAATCTGATCACTGGTTCAAATGTTAGAAAATGCCGCCCGCTCGTTTACTGAACATAATTAAAAAAAGTTCATAAATTAATTTCAGGCACACTGTGCCTCGGAATCATACGCCGCAAATTTTCTTAGACTCGTAATATTTCCGTATAATTAAAAAATTAAATGGAAAATCTGGGTATTTACATATATTTATATTAATCTATATAATTTTGTGATAAGAAATTAAATGCATCATTCTTGGAGATGGTAGACCATACGCATGCATGAATGATACTACGATTTACTTGTGTTATTAAAATAATGAAAATAAATGTGATATATATATATATATATATTATGATTCCAATTTAATATTGTGTTATATATATATCACATATTTTTATTAAAACTATACCATATAAATTCCATGTAGAGCATGAATGAATCACATATCTTTGAGGAGGCGGTAGTCCACATGTCCAAAAACAATGTTATCATATTCCAACAAACTATAAAGCTTGAAGGCGTGCATAATAATATAATTAAATAATTATAAATATATAATGCATAATATATATTCTAAAAATCCAACATTACTCCCAAACCTGAAAATTGGTAATGGAAAAATGAACGATATCGGTTCGCAAGGCTGTATCCAGACGTACACACGTACAATGATTGTGTTTTCCATTATATGTAAGTTAGAGAAGTTTTAGGTCATAAAATTATCATAAAATCATCTCATTATATTTAATATACTTATGTTATTATATAAGAAATAGATAAGAATAATTGAATGGGTGGAGAAAAAAATAAAACAAAATTTTCCATTGAATAACATTGCCTCTTCTTCGGGTAACTCCTTTTGATTTAAACCAAGGGACTTACATTGTTGTGTTATTCCTAAAGTGAATATTCTAGAACGAAGTTTTGTATTTTTTTATCTTATTTTTTTAGGCTTTGGGTGATAAAAAATGTCTTTATAGGTGTGAAGACATGAGTGGGTGAGTTCCCTTTTATAGTGGAGGAGGAGTGGCATTCTTGTAAATACAAAAAGGTAAATACTATTGGGATATTTAACTTACTTCAAGTGCCTATAAAATTATAAAAAATGGATCCAAGAGGGTATATGTTCTAAATATGGACATCCAATGGGGGTTGGAAATGTTTTTAGGTCATTTTTTCCTTTAAGATTATATTATAACCACTATATAAAATCATTTTCTCCATAATCGTTGTAATTAATTTTATTTTATTTCACTAATTTTTTTGGCCAACTATAAGATTAAATTACATGAGATTAAAAATTATAATGATAAAAAATGTTAAATCCATTTTTTTCTTTGTCAAATCGCAGCAGTGAAATAAATTAATTTAAAATTAATGTTATAGACGATACGATAAAACATGTTTTTAAAATGAAAATGTTCAAATGTATGAAATGTTTTTATATCTAAATTAAAAAAAATATCCCAATGAAATATATTGGATTAATATATGTAAAATAGATCTTATTATACTTTAAAATTTAATAACTATAAAATTTAATTTTATAAATTATTTAAATGAAAAATAGTCTTCAAATAAAATTCAATATTTTTTTACTATTCATCGAAGAATGAAAGATTCCATTTAAATACCATAAGATAAATTTAAAAAACATTATTATGGTATTTAAAAAAATATTATATTGTAATAAAAAATTTATAAAGGTTTCAAAATTAATATTTAAATCATATCAACCATCAAATAGTGGAAACCCACATTTTAGAAAAATACAAGTTCTTACGCTAAAAGATTGATTTGTTTTTAATTTTATTATGATAACACATATTGAATATATAAAAAACCAAATTTATTTAATATATAATCAATAAATTTCAATAATATGATTAAATAATAAATCTTAATATAATTTATTAAAATAAGATTCCTTTTGTCACATAAAACAATTTTCCTTATAAAAACTTTTTATTTATATGGGTATCATATTCATTTCAAATTAATTAGTAACCAATGAATTAATGAAACATATTTAAACAACATTTTAAAATTTTATTTAATCTTATTAATTTTTGTCATTCCAATGGAAAGGTTATAACTATAAAAATATTTTAATAATAATTTAATGGTATTTGGTAAAACTCAAACTTGTGTGTGACAAAATCCATCAAAGAAAGTAATTATTGCGTATAATGCCAACTGACACAAAATTACGTGAATTAAATATAAAAAAGATATAAAATATTTAAAATAATAAATATATTTTAATATAATTTGATTTTGTATCCCTTTAAATTCTTTGTGTTGGGTGTCACACATGCTCTCGAATACAATGTTCTTAATTTAGAATTTTAAGGTGTTACCAATCGTTTCATTTGGGTACACACTTTAGGGTTCCTAGAATAATAATAGTTGTACCTAGGTTTGTGAGAATCATAAAAAAGGGAAAATAATATATATGATGATGATATAAATAATTTCAATCCCATTAATGATGAAACATACTATGAGGTGAGCAATCTCAAATCATGTGAAGTAAGTAGAGTTTTAAAAAATGATCATTGAAATGAACAATGTTTGAATATTATATCTCACATAATGAATGTTTTCTATACAATGATGGTAAAAAAATATTTTTTCATTAAACATATTACAAAAATTGTTATATTTTTGTGATATATTAAATTTTTTGCGTATTTATCACTTTTTGGAAAACAAATATTTTAATATAATGGGTATCATTGGAAATAGCTTCGTGTATTTTTTAATAAATTGAATCACATAAACAAATTTATTACTATAAAATATTAAATATATTAGGGTATATAGATATTTTATTTATTTGGATTTTACGATGCATTGAATATAGGTTATCCAAAATTGAGTAACTTCATTTTCCTAAACATAAATAAATAATAATAATAATTGAATATATAAGGGTATTAATAGGCCTTGAAAAAACAAATAATAGCTCTTCCATTTTCTCAGATAACCCAAAATTGGTCACACATATCCATGTTTGAGAAAGACTCTATATATCCACTCAAAATCACATATTCATACAATTCTTCATCATTGATCAATCACAAACATCTTATTCCATGTCAAAAAATGAAACCCCAAAAATTATAACTTATATAGATAATGATGATTGAATTTTGAGGAATATAATGATATTGTTATACTTTCCCCGTGATAATTAATCTAAACATACAGTGATAAGTCTCTAATAAACACAATACATAGGATTAGTGATTTAAAACTTATTATGTAATAGTGACATAATAATAACCTAATTCAATATACAATCATTAATTGAATTATCACCCTATGAGATACATACATGGCTTTTATGCAAATAAAAATTTGGTAAAATTGATTTTTAGATGCATCTATTATGTAAATATTTTTTAAATTATTTTTCACTTGGTAAATTATTTTTATCAAATAGATAATGGAGATGTAGATTCAATGTAATTTACTTCACTTTATCAAACCATTTTTTCACAACCCATTGTATACACCGTTTTATGAGGTATGATGACTACTAATATAATTGAAGTTATAACTAGAGAGAGGATTGATCTATGTAACACTATTATTGGGTTATAATACCAATAATAATAGATGATTTTTATTATGTTAGAGAGGAATAAAGTATATATTTTAATTAAGATGGATGATATACATATCCTAGAGGTTTATTGTGAAGTAATGATATGTTGATTACAAATATCATAAGGGTGTCTATCGAAGAACTTATCAACCATGGACCATAATATGATGACCCATATTCTAGATCTAGTCTATTAAATATATGATCTTGATGATATGATTAATGAGGTTTAATCATCTATAAAGACCATGTAAAAACCATAGATATCAGATTATATTTTATCATTAAAGAGTTTTATAGCTTTCATAACATGCAACAGTAATTTAAATGTGTTGTGATGTATTATTAAATTATGATTGTTAACTCATTTCTATTATATACCATATCATAAATTCTAGTTATAAATAAGAAAAATCAAAAAGTTGAAAAATATATTTAAATATTCAATATAATGTAATTATATTGATTAATTCACAATAAATAAGTACTAAATATTAATTATAGTCATTTTAATCTCAAAAAATATATTGTCTTAAGAAACAGATGTTATTAATTTTTTTATTAGATATAAGAATTGTTTTATAAAATTTTATAAATATTATATGAAGAAATGTATATCATATTTAAATAATCATGTCAATATAATGGTGGGTGATATTTTTAATTTTTCTAAAATGAAATATTTTTCATTAAATACTGAAAAATACTAATTTTTTTAGAACTATAAATTATTTACACTAGATAAGGTATTAAATTATTAAAATTTTGATTTTTATTTGATTAAAAATAATAATTAGATAAAATATACTTAATACAATATAAATAATTCCATAAGAAGAAACCTTCAGTTTTATTATTGAACATGTCTATTTTTATTCTTCAAAATTCATATTTAAAGACCTATTATTATATAAATATTTATGTTATATTTTAATTAATAAAAATAATTTAAAATTAAGAATAATATAAAATTAAATTTTATTATATATATATATATGAATTGAAATTAAAATAATATTTATAACTAGTCATAGACTTAGTGTAATACTATATTATTCTTTAAAATGAATGTTCCTAAAAAATCATTTTCTTTACCTTTCTATGTTAATTTTAAAAATTAACTCCTTCTAGTTCCAAATATTTCCCCATTAAAATTGGAATTAATATTTAAAATCTGGAGACATAAATGTGTTAAATAATCCACTTTTATTATATGTCAATATGAATTTTTTAAATGGAAACCTAATATAACCATAATAAATGGAAAATAAAGTTAATTATGGGGAAAATTAATGTGAAATAAAAATATAATATACCTAACAGTTTCTTCTTTATATAGGTTGAGTTTCTTTTTTCTATCTTAATCTATGTTTCTGATTTATATCTATATGGATCATGTTTTCATTGATAGTGACCTATATAATATTTTAATTAATTTCTAATAGAAAATGTCAATCTATTGACTTATGGTTTCTCATATATGATCACATAGGATGCAAATATGCTGTGAATTAGTATTTAATATCAAATTGATCATAAAGAAAAAAAATTGATTGCAAATTGATTGTAATTTTTTGTAATTATAAAGCTAATTTAAATTCCTATAAAAGATAGGCAAAGTTATTTTTGGGTGTTTCAAAAAAAATAAATTTAAATTATATTAAAAATATTAAATTCGATTTCTTCGGATGATTTAAGGTGAAAAATGATTTTTATAGCTTATAGGGGGTGGAATAGAATAAATTTGAATTCAATTTCATCCATGGTTTCTTGAATGTAAAATAATTTTTATTGTTTGTAAAAATATTTTAATAAGATATTTTTAAATATAATTTTAATTATTTTTTAAAAAAATAATCAAAATACATTAGTAGGACAATTAAAGAAATAAATATTCTAAAATTTCACCCAACTTCCATTTATAATCCATTTGTTATCTTATCATTTTCATTATAACCAATTAATATATATAATGTAATTTATGTTGTTATGGATAGAAGTTGATACCAAACTGGTGAATAAATATTTCAAGGCTTAAAATAAAACATAGATAGATAAAAATTTTAATCGTTTTATATATTTGAAGAAAATACAATATTATTTTATAAATTTTTTCTACATGGTTCCACATTCACATGAAAATTAATTTAATATATTTAATTTTATTAATTTCATGTGTGTCACATTTATCACTTATAAAAGGAGACCCCACTCATCATACATCTATAACATCTTAAGAATCATATATCTATAAATCCTTAAAATATTTATATTCCACATTACATTAAACCTAATATAGAGGATAAATTCATTATAAAACTTCCATTCTAAGGGTCGTTAAGATGAGATATAAAGGAGGCCTATTAAAAAAGGTTTATTCAACATACCCAAACACTTTCTATTTATTTATTCTTATCCCCCACTATGTCATTATAATTTATCAGGGAATAATGAATTATAAATCACTAATATACTCAAATTTTAATAGTTATTTTTACCAAAATTCTCTTTCTCAATTCTGTCGAAAGTATAATGGTAAGTATCACTCATGAATACATGTAGAATTCCAAAACTACCTAGATATATGATTCCTTATCCATCACCATAAATCATGGTTTTTTTATTATATAAATTTTCATTATCATATATGATATATATTAAATATTTAATATTTTGTAACTATAATTTCTTTTCTACATTTATAACATCCCATTCATTGACAAATGACATTTTTACACATGTTTACCATCATACATCCACCTACAAAAATATATTTTATTCATTCGCCATTTTTACTTTTCACGGATGGTAATTAGGATAAATTTTCTCTTTATATATGATATATATGATATAATGTTTTTTATGCAATGTTCAAATATTATGTTCCTTTTTTTGTTCAATCGATTTATAATTGGAAACACCACTCTTGAATATGTATGAACTATTGTCTCCAGAAAGATATGTAATTCATTATTCATCACAACATTATATGCAAACTTATATTGTTTTATATTGCGAATAAAATAGTTTTTTAATTTTTTGATTTATATAATTTGTATTATGAAACTATCACAAATCCGAAAGTATTAGAACCATCAAACCAGAACATTCATGAAAAAGAAGTAGTTATCACCTATGATAGTGATTTTAATAATGATTTGTTAATAAAAGGGTGATAAGTTGTTATAATTATATAATATATGTAATGATGTTTATGAATATGGTATCAGAATATATTTTTAATTAATATACATTTATTTTACAAGATATATGAATGTATAATTTTAAAGATAAATTTTATTGTAATGGATTTATATTTCAGCCATATTTTATTAGGTATTGTTAATTCATGAATTTCCATGAAACAAATTATGTGATCCAAACATAATAAACCCAACTAATTTTTCATTTCTTCTAGTTGAATCTTAAATTATTTTTATTTTTATAATTTTCCACTATTTGTTACTCAAAATTGTAGAAAAAATGTTTTTAATAAAAGTTAAAATTATTTATCCTATTTGAGTCATATTTTTCTGTCATCCATTTTAATTCATAATAAAATGTTTCCAAAAATATTTTCTAAAATTATAAATGAGTTTGAAAAGAAAATTTTACACTTGCTTTTATTTTTAAATAAATCATAAAAATATTTTTTTTCTTCTAAATTATGTTCTATTTATAGACGATGCATGAAAATCGTTGATTTAAATATAACATCATGAAAAAATTGTTACAGTCATGAGTACTGAATGATATCGAGATTCCACTATATTATTCCATGTATCTTCTCAAAAATGATTTTTTCTTAGTATTATATTAAATTTTTAAATATCAAATAAGTTATTTCAAAATTAAAATGGAATCTTCATCAATAAATACTCAAATAATATTTTAATTAAATTTATCATACATGATAACATCCTTCGATATTAATTATGATTTTCAAGGTATATGATCCAATGATAGAATAATTATTAAGACTCTAAAATAATTAGCATTATAAGGATGGGATTTTTGTGAGACATATTACTATTCTATGGGATACACTATGATTAAAAATGAAATATTTATAAAATGTGTTTCCATTATATGGGTGATGATATAATGATATAATGAATGTTGTATGATCTTATGTCCCACATATTTATGGTTATGCTTATTTGGTGGGAGGGCCAAGAAATATAAATCCATCTAATTAATTGGGTAATGATTGATATCTCAAGAAATCATAATAACTGAAGTGGTAAATGAATGTAATAAAGTATGGGACTTTGTCTACTATGATAGTATTGGAAGTGATCATTGAATAAAGTTAAGATTTAATAGGAAGTGAACCCAACCGACTAATATAGTTATAAATATGATCATTGACTATGGAAATCATATAATCTTCTTAGATTTATGCAATAAGATTATGTTATAGTCTTTTGATTTATTCTCATGGATTATGATTTATTATTATTGATTCTATCAAAATATGAATTTTTTTAAAAGGGAATATAACCTAATATAAGATTAATAATCATTAAAATATCGAATAATATTATATGTTATGATCATATCTCATACCTTTCTATGATAATATTTTCATTGATTTATATCTCTTTTTTTACCCATACTAAGCTCATAATCTAGCCATATTCACATTTTACTTCACATGGTTGTAAAGGAATTTTATATATATGGTTTGTATATATAGATTACTATGTTGGAATATTATTATGGGAGATGATTTAAATCATTATTAAACCATTTTTTTCATCTATCTATATTTTGAAAGACAATAACACTTTAGGGTAATGGCATAAAACAAAATATTATATATATAATATTCATCAAAAATAATGATATGTCTATGTTTTTATTTTGTGGGTTAGTATAGTTCATATCAAATTAAAAACGATTGAATCATTAGAGATTATAAAAAATTTCAGTGAACACCCTACGTGTGTGTCTACGTATAAATGCCACAAAATTGTTTTCTAATGAACATTTTTATTTGTTTTCGATGAAAAAATATCACTATATAGAAACTAGAATGTGAATATGGTGGTTGAATAGTTGAATAGAATTTTAATTCCTCTAAAAGTGGTAGATTCTCTATTAACTCAATATTTACATGTGAAAAATGAGTGCGCCTAATATTTATCACCTTTATAGAAACTCGTGGGGTATATGATAGGGTTAACTAAAATTTTATTTATGAAACATTATGAAGGAATTTAATAACTGATTACCATAAATTATTTATTTAAACCTAAGATTTCATAGAGGTAAAACATTGTGTCATGACATTAACATATTGTGAATCACATTTTTCATGATATCATAATATTTTTATTTTTTCCAACAAAATTATTTTTTGTTTTTATTAATGTATTGATGTAGGATGATTTGTGTTAATGTTGAATTTGATAGATAATGGAATATTGTTTTCATCAAAAACCAAATAAAATAAGATATCGAGTGAAAATCACTATTATTATGCCAAAAAAATCTATCACATTACATGATTAAAACCTCACCATGGGTGAGATACATGACATACTCAATATAAGAAAATGTGTGTTTTTTGGGAGTTTATTTGTTGAAGGCCATGATGCAATGATGATTAAACTTCCGACATGTCATGAATGCGGGATGATTTACTATGGTAACTACATCAATGAAACATGATGAAGATTTATTTATAAAAAGGAAGGAAATATATCATGTAAATCATGAGAAAAGGGAATATTACAGTGTAGTGAAATAATTGACATCCAAAAATACCATCAATTGTTTATTTCTTTATATGTGGGGAAATGGCCATTATATTGGTTAATTCCCTAATCCGTGGGTTGACTCATAGACCACAGAAAGGCCATTATTATTAAAATCATTGAAGAAGAAATAAAAATTTATTCATGTATTTGTATTTATAAACTATGCTATAGATTTTTCTTATCCAATGGTATTCCAGTTGTAAGAATCATGAAATATGTGAAGATTTTTTATTGTTTTATTACATTAAGTATTTAAAGGAAGATGTTGATTAGTAGTAATAACCTAGAAATGTGATAGAATATAATGGTGATATTTTTTAGAAATCGTGATTAGGGGAATGATAAAATATAATATAATAATGATAATAAGGTATAATTTTTAGTTTGGATAAAGTGATAACTAATATTAACAACCAAAATTGGTTTAAATTAGTGACATTGAAGTTGATTATTTATTTTATTAAAAAGATATTTATGATGAAAATTAAATCATTTTTTTGTTTATGGAATATATTGGACAGTTATAAATTCTATTTAATGAATATGGATATGGTTAATTTCTTGAAGAAATTATGCTTCCATTGAGGTTTTATATTGAAACATATTATTTTTTATATTTATTATCATGTTTTGAGATAATATATGTTCATATATTTTTTTTGACAATACGAGATTATTTTTTTTTTGGGGATATTTGATAAAAATGATCCTAGAAAAAATAATATGTAATAAAATAATTACGATTTTTGGGTTTTCATTTTGGTAACACATATGTTGGTGAAGTATTAAGGATACAAATGTATAGAATGGATTTTTACTATCTTTGGGTGTTATTTTTGAGGTTTTAGACACTAACAGTTTATATATATCTATATAGGATAATTTATGCTATCAATCGTGTATCTGTTAAATATTTCTAGAAATATAGAAGGGGTTGAATTTATTTTAATAACTTTATAATTTTTAAAAAGTTAATTTTATTTCTTCAATAATGATAAATTCATAATAAATTTTCATTTCATAGTGTAAGAGATGACGTAGAAATTTATTTAAGAAAAAATAAATGATGAAATTATTTATATGAAATTTAATTAAATCAAGTATATTTTCTTTATTTTTTACACTACCTTAATAGTATTTTAACCCCTCAATTTTAGGAAAAAATTTCATTGAATAAAACTTTTAATCCATTACTTTTATTTCTAATGAATTAATTTTCTATTCATGCCTCACAAATTAATGGGATTTTAGTCACTAACCTTCTCGTGAAAATGTTCTATAAAAATCTATATTAGTCCTTAGATATTAATATTCTCCTCCATAAATAAATTTTTATATAAATCCAATGTTTGGGTTTTTTGGGATTCTAATTATATTTTATTTTGAGTCCACCATTATGATTTTCAATTTTTTAAGGATGATTTAATATTAAAGTTTATGAGGTGGTGTTCAAAAAAGATATTATAAAATATTAAAAAATTGATGAATGGAATATAAATATTAAGAAAATAATGTATTTAATGAAGGTATAATATAACACATTGAGATTTTAGAATATATATAAAACATAGCATGTGTGATAACATTATTTACATGACACAACGAGTTTGAATAAACTATTATATAGTATTTATTTATTATTTTTAAAATTTGATCACTATAAGCAAGTTATTCAATTAGATATAAGAATTAGAAAAAACATTTTATTGAAATTTCTATAAATTTATTATGTGTTTAAAATATTTTTTTTAATTAATAATATAACTTGATCCAATTTTCGTAGAAATGATATTTTTTTCTTCAAAAATTCGATTTCCTCAAAAACGGTTTTTATTAAAATTTTATCCTTGAATATTATAAATATTTTCTTCCATATTTTTAAGTAATATTTGAAAAAATTAATTTAATTTTTTAAATATTCTAGTGAATATATTATTAGGTTTATTTATTAAGTTTTTTATGAAAATGTATATTATAAATTAAATAATGAAAAAAACTGAATTTTGTGAAAAAATATGTTCTTTTCATGAAATATAATAACTAAAAATTATGGATATGTTTTTGATTTAGTTATAATTTTTCATAAGAATTATTTAAAAAATATCTAAATAATTATTTATGGATTAAAATTATAATTTATATTCATATATGTTTATTTTTAATCATAAAATAATTTTTTTTGCAAAATTTTTTCTAAGTACGTTGTCCTTTTCCTTATTAATTTATTAAAATGTTCCTTATTGAAGAATAATTTAAAGGAAATTTATTGATTACATATGTACATATATTAATTTAAATTATTATAATGATGGTTATTATCCATTTTGTTAATGTAAGAACATCTCTCTCTTGAGAAATACATTTTCTAAAATACTATTACCATTACCTTTTAGGTTAATTTTTAAATCAATCTTATTCACTTATAAAAATTTAATCACAAATAATTGATTATATTATTTAAATTATGAGGTTTTGACTGTGTTAAATGGTTCCTTTTATATTTATTCAATTTTATTAGTAACAGTGGTAAATATTTATAACCATATTAATGGTTAAATCAGGTTATTTAAGGACTGAACTAATGAAAAAAAGTCAGTAAAATATATTTAAATCATGCATTTACCATATTGGATGATTATATTGTATTAATAATCATCAATTTTTCAAATTAAAGTACACATTGATCCTTTATTCTATAATAAATATATTTATATAATATTTTAATTAATGAAGAATACAAAAGGTCACTCTCTTGATTTTAAACTTCGCATATATTTTCATGTATGAATAAAAATTAGTTAATAATGAATCGTAAATATAATTTTCAGGATTATTATTTTATTTTTATTATTTATATTTATTTATAATTTTGTAGTGATCATATAAATTCCATAAATGTGGATTTAATGCTTACATAGTTCTTATACAAGGAGTAGAAAAATAAGAATAGTTAATTTTAATAATATTAAATGAATTGAATTCTAATTATTATCAATAAATTGAATTATTTAGTAAGTAATGATTTTTTTTATTTATGGTGAAATTTATTATATTCATATTCCATTACAGTCTATATGTATTCAATGTCAAATTAATTAAATAGAATTATAAATTATTTTTAAAGTATTTTATGATAAATAATATATTATTAAGTTATTTAAGGGTCATAAAAATGATTAAAGAAGATAATAATGGTGATAATATGTTTATAATTTCATCTATTTTCCATTTTTGTCAGAATTTTTTCTTTATTAATAATATTATAATACTTTCTTACGGGAAAAAGGCATTTATGTGGTTATGGTGAAAATTAGTTAACAAAGCAGTTAATCAAAAATATAAGTTTGAAAATACATAATCATCCATTCCAAATTTTATTTATTGAAGTGAATTAAAAAATATAAGATATTATTTTTATAATTATATCCATATGGTTCTACTTGCACATGTAATAGAATTTATTGTATTTAAATCCTTTTGTTAACAAATTTTCATTCATTTCCTTCACATATAAAAGAACAACGATAATCTCCTTTGTATAATAATTAATGATAAATATATATATATAAACACTTACCAATTATATTCTCAAATTCAATATCCATGAAGTATTTGTTTTGGAATTTTTTATGTCCATTTCAAGTGTTCTTTATAATATATCTAAAATTGGTCTACTAAAGAAGAGGTAATCATCTCACCCAACGTCTATATAATTTTATCTTTTTTGTACCTCCTCTATATTAATAGTCATCATTATAAATTAATAAAAAAATTAATAAATTTAATTAAATGTTTTAGTTTTTTAACAACCATTTTCTATTTCCTTTATGTCAATGGGAAAATTAAAATTAACACCTATTCGTATATGTGGACTACTACCTCCCCATTTTGATATGATTCAATCCCCATCATAATAATTCATTCTTGGTTATCATGATGAATATGATTTTTAAATATGATATTTAAGACATAATTATAATTATGTAGTTATAATATCATATCAACCATATTACCTTTCAATCCAATGGAATACAATAATGTCAATCATGGGTATGTGTGGATTAACACCTCCATGAAGAGATGTGATTTGTTTTTCATTTTGGATTTACGTGAATGATAATATTGATATATTTAATGAATATATGTGATATATAATATATTATTATATATATATATTTTTTATTTAATATTTAACATATTTACATTCTAACCATCAGAAATGTCAAACATCACTCGCGTGTACGTACAAATTGCCACCTCTACGAAGTAAAGCAAGTTATTTATCAAGATCACCTTTTCTTAATATTTTTAAAATATTATTTGATGAATTAATATGATAACTATGTTTTAATTACTATTTTTTAATGATGAATCTATCACCATGTTTAAATTATCAAAAATAGAAAACCAAATCATGTATAAAAAATGAAGCAATTATCACATAGAATAGTGACTATAATAATTATTTTGACAAATATGTTATATGATGTAAAAATTAAATCATATATTATATGTTATGAAATAATAAAGTTTTATAATACATGTTGAATAATTATATATTTACTATAAGTTATATTTTAATGTGTACTAGTAAGGACATGCCTTGAGGGAAGGGACATATGTTTCAATTCCATTTTAATCGGGATTGATTATGCTTAATTTTCTATTCAGGGTATTGTATGAAAAAAATTTATAAAAACTTTTCATTTTTATTAAACTATGTTTATTTCAATATCTTTGATATTTTTTAGAAATTTTTAGTTCTTTAGTACTCAATACGGATCCAATAAAATTTTATGAAAAATGTAATTATTCCACCTCTTTCTGTCAGAAAATCATTTTCATCCATATCCAAGTATTATAAAAAAGTCACAAAATTATCTAATATATGGATTCTTTAATTGGATAATTTAGGATTATAATGATTATAATTTTGTAAAACATAATCCTTTCCTAGGGTTTTGAATGTAATAAAATTATAAAATGATTTTGAAACTCATTTATTTTCCTTGGGTTATGATATGATGATATAATTAATGTTTTATGATCTTATGGAACTCATATATATAGTTTTTAAAATTTGTTGGTTGATTCTAGAAATATATATACCTATAATGAATTAAAAAACTATATATATCTAATGAAATAATAAGAATTGAAATTTGGAGTCAAGCAATTAGTAGAGGAATATGTTGACTCTAATAGTCTTGATAGTGAACCTTTACTATGTATATATTGAAATGGGGTGGGAATAAAATCATGTATTATTGTTTTGGAATTTACCCATGACTAAATATATAATTTTCTATCCATATTTTATTCTAAAAAAAATTACATTATTTTCTCTCTCTCATGGATTATGATGGATTATTAGTAATTCTTCACGCATATGACTTTTGATGTTTTTAATGAAAAGGGATTAAAAAATCATTTATTTTTAATTATATCGGAATAATGGAATAACATTATTATAAGTTATTAACATGATCTAATACCATTATATGTATCCTTTTATCATCTATAATAATTGATTTATATCTCCTTTGATTACCCTTACTAAGAATTTGATCTCACGCTTTATTATGTCTATGTTTGAAAGGTTATAACTTATGGTATTATGTAGGTATTGTCAATGAAGAGAAATATATGCAAAGATATTTGTGGGTTATTATGTAAATCATTTATGTATGAATTTTTTTATGTATTCTTGATTTTAAAAAAATAAACCTATGTGGTTCTAGCATGGATCGTAATATTATTTATTAGATATTAATTTAAATGATGAAATATATATGTATGTCTTTATCAGGATACTATATTCCCTTATAGAAAGTATTTGTAAAAAAATGAATATATAATTTTGGACTATGATAATGAAGAACCATTAATGAAAACATGTAACAATGTGGGGATTTCATAGATGACCGGGACCTGGCATGTTGGGTATGATTAAAATATTCTATGTAAAAGTATAATCTCAGTATGTTTGGTATATTCTATGATATTTGGATTTAAAATATTAGATAATAAAAAAATGTACTTCTAATTTTTGAATAATCTCAGTAAAACTTTCCAAACATGAACAAATTCTTCTTGAACCATGGAGAATTATGTACCAATTTTTATGAAATCCACAATATTTTATGGACACTAATCTATGTAATAAAAAGTTTAATGATAAAACCATCAAATAACATATAGTGTTATTTATAATTGAAACCCATTATAGAAAATTTGCTTTATTTGTATTGAAAAAAAGATCTAAAGTGACAAACTCAAACAAAACTACATCTGACTATATACTTTGACTGAAATGTTTTCATAGGTGGATAAATGGAGAGTTAATTGATATAAATAATCAAATCCTATGAATCTTGAAATTTTAGAAGTAATTGTCCCATCAGTTCATCCTAGAGTAGTGATATTACATGGATAGTGGTGTATTATTAAATGAGAGAGAGTATCTAAATAAAAGGATTTAAAGAGTCATCAAGGACATTCATAGCATTGGATGTTTTAGGTATGGTATTCATTCATGTTATTGAGTATCAACACCATCATAATGGTAGTTTAGATAGTTTTTTATCACCACATTAAACATTTAATACTAATATTTTTACTACTATACCTTTTATTTGGTCGCATGAGTTTTAGTGATGTGATGCTGCTCATTTTTTGTGTCATTATAATTCTTGTACTTGAGGTCTTTTACAAATTTCTGCAGATATGACTTTTAAAATTACTTTTCCATTTTAGACAAAAATTATGTAAATTACTACTAAACATTATTGGTACAAAAACATTAAGTATATAGATATTTATTAAGATCCTTATCATGGGGTTCAATAAATAGATCTCTTTTTACACATTCTTCACTCAAACTATAATATTCACTATTAACTCCAATGACGAGAAGTTAAATCTAATGTACATTATGATATTTTCTTCTAAAATAATAAAAATTGATAGGTTAAAGATTCCACACACATGATTTAAATGGATATATTACTTTATATACCTAAAATAGTGTACTTTAATTTTTTATAATAGAGACTATTGATAGAATTATTCTGTGATAAAATGTAAGTCATTGTTGATTCTATTTTGTGGGAACACTAAAGATGAATTGAGATAATCAGTTTTCGATACCATATCAAAATTATATCTATCTTTTTTCTAAATTATTATTTTAGAATATATAGAGAAAATAAGAATGAAACTAGATTCATTGATTGATATTCTAGAACACCAACTATGTACTTTTAGTGAAGGATAAGTACACCAAAGATACCTTATAATTGATTCCAGTGTATTTAATGAATTAATATCCACCACCATTAATCCAAATCCTTCCAAAAATCAATGAGTTGATTCATTTAAGGATATTAAAAACCATTATTAGTTGAAAAATTATAATAATATCTTATACAATTGTAAGTAATCAAAGACCTATTTGGATTCATATAGGATGGATATGATAATTTATCTTATCTCTATTGAGTAGATTCCTTTATTGTAGACATACCGCTATCTGGGGAATCAGGGAATGAACTATGTATATTTCTTAGGATGGGGAATCCTTGGAGATACCTTCAAGTAAATTTGGGTCTACTTATCAGTACTTGAATTTGTGAAATTTGGATTCATGATCACGAAGATGGAACTATCATTCCTTATTAATTAGTTTTATGATCTGGAATACTATAACAACCAAGTAAGTGTATTCTCTAATTTGGTACATGATAATATTGAATTTAATCTAAATAAATTCCCATAATCTCTCATCATAATAGGTAATTTGTAATATTTTGAGTCTACTAATGAATTCTATAGTGCATGTAATGTTGAGTAAAAAAACATACCTATGAAGAGTATGAAAAATATGACTTCATTAAAATATAAGTATATCTCACAAGATTAAGAAATCTATGGATCCTAAAACTATAAAGGTTTTAATTGAGTATTAAAAAAATAAATTAAAAAATTCATTTATGAATCATAAAATGATGAAACTAGGAAAACACAGAACTCCTTATTCGTTAGTGGGGTGTTCTATTGTGTTACAGTGGCCTTAATTTGGAGGGAGCCTCTCCATTTTCATTGTCATTATCAATAGTCTAAATTGTTATTCCACATAAAGAATTATTTATTTCACTACCCTAATTTGATATACATGGGAAAAATAACTTTTTTATAATAAGGAAAAACACACATAATGAAGCATTTGTTGATTATAAATCCTTACTACATTAAATATTTGTTATTTTACATTAACTGATGGACAAGACTCTTCTATTATAGAATCACCATAATGGGTTAATGATCCTCATATAGTGATATAAAATTTATTGACATGAATTATGTTTATTACATCAAACGAGTAATCCTTTAAGACACTATAGAGACTATTTCATCCTTACACAATATCTTTTTTATTTTATAAAAAGAAAAATAATATCAAGACACTCCATCTTTACTCTAGTGATAGTTGATAATTTGGGTGCCACATTGGAAGATTGTATAATTTTATACAATCAATTTCAATTGTTATTATTAAAATAAATGAGGATTAGGAGTATAATTTTATAATAGTATAATGGACAAGTAATAATGATCTTAAGGTGGAAAAAAATTTAGATGACCCATTCAACTCTACCATGAGAGTATATATATATAAGTAAATTAAATAAAAACACTATCGATAATTATGAATAAATTCTTTCAATTGTGAAGTAATTTTTGTGGGAAAGGAAACATGTCGAACTTATCAAAGGATATTTTATTTCCATATACAATAGTCAATCAAATAAAATATTAGTGGTAAACCAAAAAACATCCTTACTTAAAAATTACAGTGACTAGAAAATGTTTTCTTATTTTTTTGTATATATACCAAAGGAAAGTAATGGGATACACTATTCCCCTATAGTAAAATATTTTTATGTGAGGAATTTTGATATTATGTTATGAATAATGATTATATATATACATATATATGATCCTCCAATAGATGATTAAATTGATTCAATCTCCTAGAATTTTGTAGAAGTGTATTATTTATTTTAATGGTATTTTAAAAGAATGATTTGTGTCTTTGACATCATAATGATGAATTATATATGTGACTATGTGGTGACCATATTCTATTATCCAGTGAGCCCAATGACTGATGGGGAAATCAATAGAATCCTTTATGTAACATCCTAAACATTAAAAAGTGAAATTACCTTATTAATGAAATATTCCATGTTACACATTATATTTATATAAGACATTTACAATGTATTTCATTTGACTTTTAGGACCAAATAACATTTATCAATATTATGACTATTAGGAATATAAGACCATTAAGAACCAAAATATTGCTTAATATAGCTAATTTTTAGTAACATTTATGTTTAATATATATTAATGGTAATAATATAATATAATTTAAAATTATGGAAGAACTGATGGCCTCAACCAATAAGTTCAGGCACTATAATTCCATTTGGAACAGCTTCAAATTGATATAACATCACTAGATTGTCCCCTTTACTAACACGATCCATTATTCAACATATGAAACATGATGAAAACCATTTTTCTATGATGTTAAGGATTATATATATCAAAACCCAAAAATATAATCCGAACAACCCTATGAATGTACTATAATCACACACCTTACCCGTAGGGATTACAATATTGTAATACTAGGTTACGTAACAAGACTCTAGTAATAAAATTTAATATATTTTATTTTTAATAAATTAATAATAACATTTATCCCCTTTCATTATTATAATATTTATACATGATTATATAATTATTATTTTTAAAATTAGATTTTATGAGGTTGAAAAAAAAACATATTTTTGGGATATATATATATATATATTAACATTAAAATAATATTTTGCATAAATTCATGAAATTTGAAATAAATTATATTTTCTGAAGATAGTATTTTTAAATAAAAAATAATTAAATAAAAAAATATATTTTAATTAAGGCCTATGAAATGTTTTTAGGTGTAAGAGGGGTATTTGGTTTTGGAAAAACAATTATTTATTCAAAAAATATTAATTTTCATTTATGATTTTATATTCATATATTTATGAAAATAATTTTAAAAAAATATAAATTAAAAAATCATCAGGTTGAAATTATCAAAAGTATATTTTTTTAATAATTTTATAAGATAGTTTAATTTTTAGGTACAAATAAAATATGGAAAATTTACATGGTAATCATTATGACGTCATAATGGTATAAAAGTTATGTAAGAAATACTATTAATAGAATCCTCAAGAAATTATTTATTTTTTTAGATAATTTTTATCTAATGAAACTTGATAAATTTTGAAATCATATAATGAGTCCTCCAAAACTTATATTTTATTTTAAGAAGTTAAAAACAATTCCTTATGAACATGACTTTATTACACATCATATATGGTATTTCTTGAATAATTTATATTCTTAACCTAATAAAATATTGAAAACCACTAATTTTTAGTAGAATCTAATTGAAAAACTATAGGATGGTTTTGTTTTTGATTATTTTCTTACTTATTATTCATAATTTATGAAAAGAACTTTATAATGATTCACCATTCATTTTCTATAAATAAAAACCTAAAACACCATTTTTTGTAATCCAAATGAATTAAAGTATGAAGTTACTCTCAATTTAAAAATAGAAATCCCAATTATGTTGTTCCAAAAATCTTAAAAATATCTTTCAATCATTTAGAAGAAACCCTTAAATTAATGATTGTTTCCTATACCTCTCCATTCAAGTTCATCCATTTTATCTAGTATTTTTATTCAATATTATTCTTATTATGATGTGTTTATACAAATCATTTTACTATTTATATTATTCCCAAATGATGATAGAAAAATATTTTTGGCTCATTGATTCCACCCACATACTTTTATGACAAACTATTAGGATTCTAAAATAATTTAATTATTTGAAAAATGATTTTTTCAATTATGAATACCCAATCAAAGTTCCATTATATATTATTTACCCATATATAACTATGATTCATTTATATTGTCTTTTTATATATGAAACCCAACCTTTATAATTTATAGATAAAAACAGTTGAATGTCATTCATAAGTTTTTTGATTTATACGGAACACAAGTTCATGTAAATGATATGTATGCGATAATGATACCAAACTTATATTGCCATAAAATACAGAATTTAATGTTTTTATATCCAGTTAAACTATCTTTATTCCATGTGTAGTATTTTTTAAAACAATATTTCATGATGTATCAATGGTTTATCTTTATATATTCTTTTGATGTCATGGTTTATATCTTTTCACATCCAATGGTGCCAAAATTATTTCATATTATATCCTGATTTAATATTCATTATCACCATTAAATATCAACATGTTCTACCTCTTCTCTCTAATATACTTCGTTGATTTTTTCTGTTCATAAATTACACCATCATTAGGATCTCTATATTTCCACTTTTATAAATATATATCCACAGGTTATCCTATAAAATAATAGCAGATATGTGGAATTTATGAGCATGTTATAGAGTTTTTAAATAATATCATTACATCAAAGTTTCAATTTCATGTTATATGAATCTTATTTTACAAATATGGTAGGCCCATTAGTTTTATGGTATTTTTTTATGTATATAAATATGTAAAAAAACATGAAATAAATTTTTTAAAAGATATTGGTTACCATACTCAAATCTATTATTTATGGTTTCTTCATTAATTGAATTTATTTTATTGTAATATGAATGTCTTTTCGCTAGTATAACTATAAATATCATGTTAAAGAGTTCTTATTTTAAATTAATCAGGTGATTATTTTGAAAGGGGGAGAATAATTACAGTGAAACATTCTAACCATGATTGGTAAGAGGTGACCATCCAACTGGTATCAGAAATAACTTTTTTTTGTTTAACTAGACTTTGAAATAGATAAGGTGAATGAGTGTATATATAAATCTAAATAACATTGAGTTAATGCATCCCATAATTCTCTAAAGGTAGAGGAAATGAAATAATAGAATAAATATTTTTGGAAGGATAAAGATTGCACATAATAATTATATATAGATATATAGAGATAAATATCATTTGTCACGATCTGACCCTACCGGTCTCGAGCCTCAACTACCTCAAGCCCGCCTCCATAGGCTAGAGGCTAGCTACCAGCGCCGAAGGTGTAATAATCTCGGGGAGGCCTTCGCCTAAGTAACTGTACTCACGCACACACAACCCAGACGACGTAGTAGTGCAGAGTAAAAAAAGGAAACCAAAAGACAGGAAGTTATACCCCAACCATAGTAATGCATCAACAACTAAAAAGAGTAAGTAAAGTGCTGGAAGTACTGACAGGTAAACTGAAAAGTAAAAAAGGGAAAACACGCACCCAACCACAAAGATGCCACAACCCGGAAACATGTAAACAAAAGAAGACAACTGGATAGACTCCCACCTGAATACTCCAACGTGATTGTGGTACGCTGCTCCAACTGTTGTGACCTCTACGCTCTTTCGTAGTCACGATCGACTTGTTTTTCATCTCCAAGGGCACACCAAGTGTGGTCAAAGCCCAAGCAGGGGTGAGTATAAAGATACTAAGTAGGATTCCCTAAAAGCTCGAGGGAGTAACAAAGGAGTCACTAAAGAGGTGAGCAGTAGACTAAAAAGAACAGTAGAGAGGTTTAGTAAAGAGAGTGTAGCTCATCCCATTAGAAATAAGTAGACACGAACCCCAAGGAGTGTGAATGAAAGTAGGGTTCAATTATATATATATGCTCAACAAGAAACCAAACGAGTGTGTATAGGGATCTCCATATCCAAGCTCAGCCTAGGATAAGTCACCATCAGTTCCAGGTAAAACCATTCCCATAGCCTTGCATATCATCTCGTCCACCTTGGAAGCCCAAGTCAGATGGGCTCAATCACTGCATTTCAATACTATCTGCTTTGGGTGGCATTGACTTGCCCACACGGTTTTAGGTCACGTCTCAAGAATGTGTCTCAGTGGGGAAAGTACCCATCTTCCTTATGGGTCCTTAGGTAACATTAAAACTATCACACCACTGATTCACACAATCAGGGTCCCGCTCCGGTAGTCACGGTCAAAAAGTCAATGACTAGCCTCATAAGAAGGGCTAAGTCCGAAATGCCAATGGGAGACCCACTACCCAGCCCTGCTAGAGGGTAAACCACAAAAAATTTTGGGTGACCCACTACCCATCCCTGCTAGAGGGTAAACCCTAATACATCATCAGACGACCCAGTGCCCAGCCTTGCTAGAGGGTATACCAGAAAGAAGTCGACGGGTGACCCACTACCCAACCCTGTTGGAGGGTAAACCAAGAACAAGTCGACAGGTGACCCACTACCTAGCCCTGCTAGAGAGTAGACCTTGAACAAGATGACGGGTGACCCACTGCCCAGCCCTGCTGGAGGGTAGACCCTCATGATTCATCGTGTGACCCACTTCCCAGCCCTGCTGGAGGGTAGACCCGGAATCGGTCTGATAGCTCTGGACCGCTAAAGACATCACTAGGTGTCACTAACAATTCCATCGTGCATTGGTTCGGAGTGCGTCAAAAGGGACCTCCATCCAACACCTTCCCATGGTTTCACACTTAACATGATTTCCAAAGAGGCTTCACATGCCCAAAAAGATTTCACCATTGCAATCCTCGTAGAAAAACACGTGAGATAGACTACTTACTTACCCAAAACGGACAATCGGTGAATATGGTACTATTCAATGTAGCCAGACCTTGTGGGGCCTATGCCCCGACACCGATAATTGTCGGGTGAACTACGCCATTGCGATGCTTTTGGAAAAACGCCCAGAAATGACTAATCAAATGCCTCGAACGGACGTCTGGTGAAAAAGGTGCAAAAACGTTGTGCGCAGCTCAAAGACGGCATGTAGGGCCCATGTCTCAACTCCCACTTAAATGCCTGAAATCATAATGGAAATCTCTGCCTCGACGCCAGGGTCTCATCGCCACTGACGGTGCTCAAATCAGACATCGGATGTGTCTGCGCCAACCAAAACAATAATCCCGGCATAGCACTTAACGAGCGTGTCGCGCCACCGAGTCCCCATCCAAGGAATTAAAAATCCCTGAAACCATCTCAAAACTCACTCCTTTAGCCGAGGATTACACTTCCGTAGATGACATATAAAACGGAAACCCGTAGCGAAAGTAACGGGTGTCTGAAGCCGGAGGGGACAAGGCCCCTTGGGCTGGACAAGCTTGACCCGGCCCAACTCACTGCGCTGGCCCGCGGTTTAGCTGCGCAGACCAGTGCTGACCCGTGGTCCCCCCTTCTGCAGACTGGCCTTCATGGCCGGTCTCCATGCCATGTGAAGACCCGCGTCCAGTGGGTCTTGGATCCCGCTCGGGGTCACGCGCCGCCACCCCGACCCGCTGGCCGTCGACCCCACCGTCCCGGAGAGCCGCCTGGAGCCACCAGGATCCATCACTGCTAAGGAGTCCGTCGCCACACCACCGTCCCAGAGAGCTTCCGCTACCGTTGGAACGCGCAGCGCTGCCTCCATAGCTCGTCGGACCACCCTGGTTCCACCGGAAAAAGAGGTGTTTGGCCGGAGAACTTCCCGGGGCCACCTCGGGCACCCCGGAACTCCAAAATTTGATACGAAAGGATCGTTGTGAAGATAAAATTGAGCCCTATGAAACAAGAGGCTTCACTCGATGATCGAACAACAATTATATGTGACTAAACTAAATTGAATAAGATTGCGAGAATGAAAATGATAAAACACGAGCCTACTTCGAGGGGCGTTGCCCGACACTTCATGATTAGGATGTCGATCCGCCACACCTTTCCGAAGTGGTGGATGAATGGTTCGATCCTTGTCGAGAGCCCATGATCCTAGGAAGAACCAACCAAGGAGAGGTAAAGAGGGTGGAGGGTATGTTTAAATAGAAAAACACACTTAACCACTCGCTCGTCGGCTCGTACTGTAAATTTCGTTGGGGCCGGGATTGTGATTCCTTTAGGGTAAAAACCACGTTCTGAGAGCAACCACAGTCTTGGATTTTTAATCCAAGCCTCCATTCTAAGGGTTATAAAATTTTACGCCCGAGGCCGCTAAATTACAAAAATTCCCCCAGGGGCGTTTTTCACAGTCGGCTCGTGCCCGCGAAAATTATACCCCTCCTAGGGTAAACGGCACGTTCTGGACTCAACAGTGCCCTCGTTTTTCCTTTTCAAGCTACTGTTTAGGAGTTATTTTATTTATTTAGCCCACCTAGTGTGAACGCACACCAAAATTAATTTTTTCCACACTGGGGCTCAGAATCATACGCCGTCTGAACGCCATTCTCTAGAATAACATCAAGAAAATTTTCAAAGGCTTACAGGCTCAAAAACCGAGGTTTTTACATCATTAGAACTGATCTAGAGTTTTTATTTTTGAGAAGTAGAGACTTTATATTATATATGATGGTCCTCATTTTTCGATGTAAATAATTCTTGATTTTTTATTATTTCTAATTTAAATTTTATTTTATCTCGTAAATGAAAAAAATAATCAAAAAATTCCTATAAAATGAGTAATCAATTCTTAGTGTTGAAATCAAAAGGCAATATACACTAATTCCTAATATTATAGAATTCATGATAGGGGAAGAGTAATCAGTGTTGTAATTTATTTTAAACTACTATAAATTATAATTACATTATTAAAGAACTGGAGGAGATATGATTTTTGAAGAATATATAAACCAATTTTTTTTAATTCCTATAGTTCAAACCCTGATACTATTAAAACTCACCATGAAAAGGGATGTGGGGGAAATGTGAACTAATAATTATAGATTTTAAAAAAAATTATGTGATATGTAGGTTAATTATGAATTTATAACATTAGTTCAAAAAGAATCCACAAGTAGATTGTTTTTAAAAATGAGGGTAAAAAAGTTTGGACGATCATTTTTCATGTCAAAAATGGATATGATGCAACATTATTATGATAAATGTTTCCTCTAAGACAAGTTATATAGAAGAATATTATTGGAATGATATTTGTAAGATTTTTTATTCATCATAATCCAAGGTTAGCACATTTGAAAATGAATGGTTGAAATAATAAATGAATTACAGTAGATAAAATGTGTATTGGTAGAGGATAATAAAAACATGGATAAGGATTTCATAAATTTTGTGTTACACCATCTAAAATAATTCATATCGATTTGAAAATCCAATAATAATGAAAAAATTAAATGAATATGATTTCATATAAGAATCAAATCCCTATCCATTGAGTGAAATCAGTTAATGATTCAATAATTTCATTAGGTGTGTAATAAAATATTTTCTCTCTATATATAATGATTAGTTATATAGTATAGACAATCCCAATAGAAAAATAATTATATCATTATCTCATGTGGGTGATGATAACTGTATATAAGAGAAGTGATCAACATGATTCAATGAAAAAAATTATTGTTCTTTAACTCAAATGGGTTAAGATATATTAGTATCACATTATATTTATTGATATTGGAATAATTCCTTTTATAGTTCTTTATAAAATGAAGTCTCTATGAAAATATTTCACACATGAAAAAGAAATTAGAATGAAATCAAAATTCATATTCTTGAATGTTATATGGTACTCGACATGAGTTTAGGTGGGGAACAAAATACTAATAAAATATGAGATTGGAACATGTATGGACTGGGGGGAGTGGATTATGCTTCAATAGATTTCAATGGGTATAGAAACTAATGATTATATATGTATTAATTGATCATTAAGGTTGGAAACTGGAAAAAATATAAAGAGGATGGTTCCTTAGAGACAAACCGCAATATAAATTATGTTTTCTATCACATGATGAAACATACATAATTTATTTGTTAGTGTTTTATAGAGAATTAATTAATATAAATAGTTTAATTAAATTTACTAAGGAAATATTCATGATTCTATTTAAATTATTATGATTTGGATGTACCTAAGAATTTTATCATTATTTGGTAAGGATGATGCTTATTTCCATTAACATAATAGGATTGATCCAAATTCTATAAAACAAATATGACATGTTGAATAGATAATTTCATTAAATTTTTTATTTAGTTATAAATGATGTAATCATTGATTTGTAATATATTATATAAAGTATATTCAAGTCCTTTTTTCATTAAACATGATATATTTTCTAAAACCTTTTATATTTTTGTGGAATGTTGGTCTCCTCATTGATAGTGATTTGAGAAAATTTTCCTGTAGATTAAATAATTTTAATGGAGTAGTGAATTTCTCACATATGAAAATTATTAATGGATTTTCCTCTTAACATAGCTAGTTTTATAAATTATATTATCATATCACCCTTGAGGAATGGCCAATGTAATACCATTGACTATATAAACAATATTATTTTTTAATTGATTGTTATACAATATTATATCAAAAGAGTTTCAAAATTTATCACTAACAATATTACATGCACAATGGATAAATGCATTTCATGGGATAAGGATCATGTTTATGAATAATATTACAAAATAATATTGGCGGTATTTGAGTTCAGTCATCATTTTCTAAACCATAGACAAATGAAGAATGGTAACGAGGCTGTTATTTAATAACATGATTAGATAAATTTATAGTATACTATAGTGGGATGTGTTGTAATATATTAATTGATACACAGTTTACACCATAATTGAAATTATAGAATATAAATGTTTTTTTGTTTTATAATAGACCTATAAATCATAAAATGATAAGGTAGGATTTACTTTAGAAAAAAATCATCGATATGATCTTGACTGCATTTAAGGGATATCAATATCATATTTTGTTATGAAATTGATATTATTATTAATTAATATTAATTATTTTAGAGTAATTTTTGGCTGGGTAATTATTCTCTCGAATCCCTATAATATAAAATTTCATGATAACCTGCATGTGTACAGTATCACTAGAAGTTGGTTTATGAATTTTTCATTAACTTGATATATCTAAAACCTCTTTGGGAAATCCACATTATACTAAGACACAATGGGTCTAATAGGGTATAGTCTTCAAATACGGTATGAATACTTCAATCATGATCGATGATCCTCACATAATCTATCTTGAACAACATATAACACCTATTGAATTTCATATTCTATGCTGAAGATAAATCATATTATTTATTCAATAGGTTATTATTTTTTACTTTCACTGAGGTGGGTTAAAGGATAATGTTTTACAATCAACATGGAACATATTCCCTCTCATTAAATATCAATGTTTACATCAAATATATAATGTAATCATTAAATATATTCTTCTGTTATGATATTTATAATTATATATGATTATTTGAGGGTAATATCTATAAAGGTATTATAATTATATGATTTCTCACTTACTCCTCTTCTCTAAAAAATGGGTTATTACTCTATGTTGTAGAAAATATATGACAATGTAATCATAGAATGGGTTTGTGATGGCCAGAACAAATATTTATGAATAATTATATTCATTACTCATTTATATTTTGGATATGGGACAAGATTAATTTGAATGTTTTTTAAATTTTCATGCATTGGATTTTAAGAAAATAGGTAATGTAATTTCTTTTGATAGTCGAGGGATAATTAATTTTCCATATATACTATAAAATTCCACCCTTCAATTGAAATTAGGGAACATGGGTCATGTGTGATAATTTGAAACTCATAATTTTTTATATAAATTCATCATTCTTTTTGGGGACCCACCCCATAGATAGAATGAATATACTATGTGGTTCATCGAATTATAGGCAATGGGAAACCCAAAGGATACTATATTTATTTTGAGATTTTCCATAATATTCTTCTTTTGAAATTAAATGAAACCATTTGTATTCATCTCTGATCACAAAAGAAATCATCATAGTAAATAATAGACATATCATGTAATTGATATTCTAGAGGACACATTTCTAATGAAAAGTATGTAGCCAAGTTGTTAGCCATTGAATTCCTAAAAATAACCCTCATAAGTTTTATTCAAAAGCTTATTTGGTGTAAATAAATTTACGACCATCTAATAATCAATAAATCATATCATAACTATGTTTGCATAGTAAAATTTCAAAACAAGAATCCATCCAAATTACATGAAGCCCCTAATAGGGATCTAACATATTGAATTTTAATTACAATAGAAGGAAATTATTTTTAAAAGGGTAAAAAATAACATCAAAATTTAGAAACATTTTATTGTGATAGTACATGTAGTTTTATTTAATTTTACTGGTATTCTAAACCCCAAGGTTCCAAAGAGATTTCTATCGTACTGGCATTTATATGATTAAATTTCAATAATGGGTAGTTTGAATCATGATAATTTGAAATATAATATATAACTTTAATTATTATAGTTTTGCCAAAAATTCCATTTTAACAGTGGGTGGGGATATATATATCACCTCCTCCTCATATACATGAAGATATTTATGGGATTTTTTACTTTTTTCAAAGGATGTTTTTCAAAGGAATCATTTTCCTCCACTAGAAAATATGATGGGTATCATTTTTGATGATTCAAAATAATCCCTGATGCTAGACTTCATGGTTTTATGTACTTTTTTATTATCACCTATATTATATGCACATCATTTATAAATAGTGTCGATATATCATTTACCAATTAGCTAGTCGAACCGTAATATATAAATAGAAAAAATTTAACTGAGAAAGAAATTGAGAACTCTCTAAACCATGTTTTGATAGAATTACTAAGTCTTTGGACACACCTATCTATAATAAAATATGTAGATAACCTATGATAAATCTTTTAATTATTTTATTATAATGTGATTTCATTAATAATGAACTATCTTTTAGATATTTTGAATATAAATTTGTGAGATTTTAATAAATTCAACAAATGGAAAACCCAAAGAAAAAATAACACTATTAATCATATAATTAAATTCTTAATATGTGAATTAGTGATGAAACGAAATTTATTTATAGTGTTTGATTTTAATGATCTAGGTCTAACAAGATCCAATGGATGGGTTATTACAATTAAGATACCTTAAATGCCCATTTATGGACTACTTCAAGAGTTTTATATATAATGATGGAATGACCATATGCAAGAATAATCATATAAGCCCTTGTAAATAGTTTAAATTAGTGTATTGGGATGTCAAATTTTTCATATTAATATATTCTAAATCACTTAAATGTGTTTTTATATATATTTTTGTATGTGGTCATCAATCACACCTATCAATTCCATGAATTATATTATTTTACAGGGATAAGCATTAATTTTTATGTATTATAATGTGGATCATTTTTATTTTTTGGATGATTGGTCTTAGAGAAATTAATAACAATACATATGTTCTCATCATTAAAACTTATCTTCCATAATTCATAGTGGGACTATACATGGAATTCATGGTCTTACCCCCATCATTAATAGAAAATGATTTGATACTTTAATGTTCTTCCTTCACACCATATTTTATAGGATATGTGTCAGAGGATTCCACATTATTTTTCCACAATAAAAGGCACCAAAACCACATAGTGAGGGACTTGTTAAATTCATTTTAGAAATAATGTGAAATAATAATTGAGCATTTATTTATAACATTGATGATTTTCATGAGTATGGAATAATTATTCAATATGTTCATTATTTTATTCTTTTAGGGTAGATCCCTGAAAAAAAATATTGGTCCCAAAAAATTGGAGATGAAAAGATTTGAAAAGAAATGAATAATTCTTTTAGTAGTTGGATATTATTAACAAATAAATTTGGTAAAAAAATATAAATAGGTAATTGAGATGCGCGGGAAGTTCCCACTGTTGTTGGTCACATATTATAAAACTACAGTAATTTATCACTTCTTGTAATAGCTATTTAAATAAAATATTTGTGGAAAACATTGTATATTATATTCTTTCCCAATGAATTCCTGAGATTTGACCGATATAATTTATGAGTATGTTTTAGTTGATTTAGCTAATGTGATTCATACATAGAAATGAAACTATGAATTTTAAAAATTATGAGAAAAATATATGTCAACAATAATTACACATAAGTGATTATTTTTACATTAGAGTGGTGATTTAATTCCATCCAATATGTGGGACAATAAATCCATGGGATTTTAGATCAAATTTGTTATTATAGAGTTCTCAGGGATTCCCAAAAGATTTATATGATTACTAATTCCAACTTTATAAAACTATGTACCTAATGGTTTAATTATAAAAAATGTATTTTTATGAAATGTGTTGACATATTTATTCATTCATGAAGTCTTCCATGGAGTTTATTAGTAAACATTTAGGATAAATAGATTTTCAAATTTTGTACATCTATAATCAAAACCCAATTCGAATATTAGGTACCTTTATCTTTATCATCGGAGAATTTAGAAGAGATTTTGAGATATTCCAAAATAGTTTCCACCCATTTATAGGTGATTCAAAATGAAGTGAAACCTATTTATATTAAAACAATGCTTTCATATAGGATGAAAAATGTATGGGAGAAACTAAGATAGAAATAAAAACACAAGGAACATGGGAAATCATATGAATCTTGTGTTAGAAGTTTCCTAAGATCCATGCACCTCAGTGATGAATACATTACAAAACACATGAAATACTCATGTATATGCCAATAGATGTGAATGAAATCTAATGGAACAGTGGAATTTGAAAATCATTAAATGTTTATTTATTGTTGTAGTGTCAATCCTTTTTAGGGAACTGGACCTCAACCCTTCTGGACCACCTAGAGTAATGGACATAGTCTTCCCCATGGTACCTGGGGTCCCCATGATCCCTATTCCAATACTCAATGTCAGGTAAATCAATTTTCACACATATAAATCATCAACACAATATGTGACACTTATCAATAAACACATCACAAGAGGAAACTCACTGATTAACACATACATCATATTTATAAATAAATGGCATACCTCAAAAGGGGGTTTCCACATCTAGAAAACATTGTCAAGGTGACTACTTAGCCCTGTCATTTTATAATGAATAATTTAAATTTTGAAAGCACTAATTTAAAATTATTTCATGTTCTAAATCCATTAAAAATACCAATTGACAAATTATGTTATCATCCATTTAAAAACAATCGTTAAACCAAAATTAATTCAAACATCTAATTTTAAATACATAAGAGACATAGTAGGAACCAAGTGAGGGAACATATTCCAAGAACCATAACCAATTACCCATCATAAACATTTTATATTAAATTTGAAACACATTTTAAAACACCAACAAATCATAGATATCAAATTAAAAGCCCAATTATTGGGAACATACCTCACATGGCCGAGAACCATCTCTAAACACTTTCGAACGTGAAACCTATATTAGGGACCACTCAAATATTCCCCTTTCTACTTGAACATATATTCACATTCACATATATATAAGGTCCCCTGTACCCTATTTATATATTCTCATGGACATATTCGATAATGGGGTCCTTATATATATAATTATAATTGAATATGCCCCATTCACTTACACACATTTTATTTTCCACATATATATAGAATCAAACCAATACCTAATGTAAATAATCACACTTCCATGAGGGAATATATACAAAGGTTGAAGTTGCATATACACATTGTTATATATGAATATTACTATAATTTACATTTGACTCTAACAAAATGAAACTACTTCAAGGATAAGCAATATGCAATACAGAAATACTAAGAACCCAAAATCACCAAACTATCAAAAAAATTCAAAAAACAATGATGGAAAAAAGAAACCAACATCAAATTGTCGTAGGTGAACTGAAGCGATATGATATTCATTTCAATTATTAGTGAATTCCCAAACACACTCAAAGAAGACTCAAGAGACAACTTTCAAGACCTAACACTAGAAGAAAATACAAAAAATTAGGCTAACCATCACCCTAGGGTTCAGCTGAATGGAAGGGGGGCTATGGGAAGTGGTAAAACATTATAAAATGGTAGGAAGAAGGTAGATGAGTTCTTACCTTGGAGAACTGATAAAAAAACCTCATGTAATCCAGTTGACTCTTCACACTACAAGATTTTGTGAGGAGGGAGGGGTTTTAGACCATGGTTGGGGGGGTTCGGGTGTGTGGTGTCATGTGAATCACATGGGGGTGGGGAAGGAAAGAATTGTGGGAGGAAAATACAAAAGAAATAATCAAAAATAAAAATAGAATATTTTTTAAAAAAATTTAGGGGTGACCCATAGTATTTGGTCATGGTTTCCATAAACCATTTTCCAACTATTCACTTACCACTACCCTAGCAAGGTACCCACTCACGGTTATTCATGGGTATATGTACGGTTGAAAATACCATGATCAAACCATTTCATTCGACAATGGAAACTTAGAAACTCATATTAATCACTTGACATGTGGTTTAATATATTCTATTCTAGACATACACCTCACCACCAACCATCTTGGGCACCCAAAAGGCCACCACACTGTTACTCATTAGCATTCTTCCTAACTGAACAACTTCTAAAAAGATCTCGAAATTTTAAATTTTGTCCTGAAACTACCAGAACTCAATCCTGATAAAGGATCAGACAAAATAAGTTGAAAAATAAATAAAATAATATAGAATTTCAAGGACAATGGGTGACAATTCACCCCACCATTAACACTTTCTACACTAGGAAAGTCACTAATCAAAACGTGGAACAAAATAAGGACTCTAAACCAATTGTGGATAAAAAACAATGAAACCTAATGTGACCTTTCAAGTCTATAAGTCACAATCATCAAAATCTATTTTAAATTACTATAAGTTACATGGGGAAAGAGAGGGGTGTCCCCACCATTAAGGAAAAACTATCATAGAATAACCACCAACAAAATAGGTCTCTAAGAATGAAACTAAAATTAAACACCAGTCTGAACCCTGACTCATAATTACTATAAGAAACAAATACCTTCAAAAAGTAACTTCTAAAAAAATAAATTCATTCCAACATAAAGACACCAATATTTTTGAAAGATAATTGATTCCCAAATAGACCAACACATGAAGGGAAAACTGAAATTAATTCCTTTATGATGTTGAAATAAATAGGTTGGATGTACATCCCCCATGACTAGAAATTCCCCAACTACATGAAAGGATTCACACTAGGACCTAAGGCTACATCTCTAATGTATTGAAGCATCCGCTACCCCAATTTAAGGAAATGAAAACCTAGGAACAAGGAATCCTCTTATAAAAATGTAATTTATAGAACTTTTCCATGACCATCCCCATCAATAAGAATTTATAGAATTATATAAATATGTATTAGAGTTCCCAAAACAACCACACTGGAAGAACATAAGTGAGCAGTCTGAAGAATGAAAGGAAATAACTATCAAAGTGTATTTTTTTGGAATATATTCATCTGGTTCATAGTCATTTTCATATGGGGATCCTTCATGATAACCAAACAAAACTACTATTAACATTTACATGATTCCATCTAAAACATTCCCAAATGAATGATCAAGACCCTTATTCCTTTTATGGAGACCCCACATGATAATAAAAGATTCTAACCAACCTATTGACAATATCATTGTAAAAAAGGAAACCATCTCATTGAAATGATGAAAAACCCCCTTCGATATTAGTTGGCCTTTGGTGTGTCTATGAGATCTACCATAGTCTTCTCCTTCACACCCCCATGAATAGTCCACTGAATGGATGTGGTTTTGAAGATATCCCAAGAGACCCCTTCCAACAACAATGATGGAATAAACACCTTAAAGTGATTCATTATCTATCCTTTTCAATATATCCATGAAAACTCACACTCTCGTGATATTTGGAGTCCCAAAAAACATAAAGACACTATTAGTTTATCAAATCCACCCAAGAAACTGTAATGGAAATCAATGATTACAAAAAAAAGCACTAATTAAGAATAACATGGTTACACCACTCTACTAGGAGTCTGGTTAGGGTTGATGACTGGATAATAATCCTTAGAATAATTCTAGGTCTTTATTGGTTCCATACTCCCAGTAATGTAAACCAAAAAACGAAAGAAAAATGAATCATAACTTTACCAATTAACATTACAAAACAAACACAAAGATCATAAACTAACCCTTCACAACCCAAATCAAGGAAAGATCAAATCTCAACTGAAAAAAAAACACAACAACATCACAAAATATGCCAATAACCCTATTTTATAAACCTTTATTACCAAATTCACCATTTTCAAATTCCATTCTCCATTTAGAAAAATCATTCTACATTTCCAAAATCATTTCAAAACTTACACATTAATATTGATGATAACACATCACATGTCATTTAGAAACCAAATATCCCATTAGAATAGAATATCTTTTTTAATAGAAACCATATCCCCTTTTATGAAACAAATTATTAAAATAAAGTATAATATTTTATTTTAAATACTCACCTACAACAACCTATGAACTATCATAAATGTGTGAATCCCACTAATCTTTATATCATCCATGCATAAATACAAACATACACTTTCCACTCACACACACACATGTGAAAAAATAATGAAAACTAATGGTCATGCATACCATTTTATCAAAAAGAATGAGCATTTATGAAATTTCCCATGCACTTTTCCTCCATATTTTCCAAAATATTAAGAAATTACTAATTAATTTTAATTTTAAGAAACATTTTTTATCCAAAAAACAAATTTTAGAAATCATTTTTCTTTCAAAATCCACACACACCAACCCAAATCAGATTAAAGAGTCATCAATGCCAAAATTAATGGGAAATGGAAATAGTGGTTATTCATACCTCAACCACATGGTTTAGAATGCCATATATTGATCATGAACCAACCAATAGAAGCATATTGAACCATGCATGTGAGATTCACATGGTTCTCTATTCCATTTAATCTCATCTTGTAAACCCAGTACACTTCTACAGTCACCCCAAACATACAAAAGATTATCCAACTAAATAAATGCCCACGTCGTACCCCAGAACTAAATATAAAGACTCAAAACCAAATAAAAATGGTGAATAAAGTCTCTTCATGATTTTTTTTGATTAGGTACCAACACCTAACCTAAATATTGAGATCTAAAAATACTATCTCTAATATACCTAGCACCCCAAATAAAAAAGGGCCAGCTCAGATACAATTTTTTCATTAAACAACCCAAGTTATCCCTGAACCAGTCACTCAAGATACCCAAAACAAGTCTTGGGAGGCCTTAATATTCCCCCTATGCTGGAAAATGATGTCAGGAATCAAAGAAAATTAAATTGGGAGTGATTAATCTCATAAGGTAATAGATAAAACACAAATATAAATAGAACCTATAAAGCTAAAATGAAAATAGAAAATAAATAAACTTGTAAACATACCAAATTGTAACCTCATGGGTCACCTCAATCCATAAAATCATACTAGATTCTTGATTAATCCAATGCATTGGGTAGCAACATAATCTAAAATAAATGATAAAGCTATAGGAAAGAGTATTAAAACTCCGTAGGTGTGTTTGTACATACTATTCCATATGCTCTACTTTTAAGTGAAAACCAATCCATAGTATTTTGAAAACAAAACCAAAAAAAATTAAGGTTTTTCATTATTGTGAAATTCAAATAATATATTAATTTTCATAAAAACCTATTTTTTGCATCAAATATCCCAAATAGCTTCCATGAATTCATAGATGTATCATAATGAAAGTAAAAAAGGATTTTATTGATGTTGAGAATTGGAATAGATCACAACGGGACCCGGGTTACATAGGGGGTTAGAATAAGTCTACAAATCTAGGTAGTTCATAAGGGCTGGGGCTTGGTTCCCCTAAAAGGATTTATGCTACAACATAAACTAAAAATTTGATGATGTTCAAATACCACTAAAACATTTGATATAATCCTTATCTAGTGGTTCATGCATGAGGAAACTGTCAGTTTTGACCAGTATTCATCACCGAGGTATGAGGAACCTTGGATCTTACTTACACTAACTACTTTGGGATTATGTGTGTATAGTTCAGCTAAATTATCATTAAAAAGATAGTTCTCTGGAAGCCAGTATTTTTTCATTCAAATGATTCATGTTTTATTTCCAATTAATATAAATTATTTTAATTTAGTTTATAAATTTATTAACCATATAATTTTGATATTTTAGTTTATAATATTCATATCCACCAACCTAAAATCTTAGTTTTAGTGGTCATGTTCAAATAATATTTTAAAAAAAATTAACTTCATTTTCTTAAGAATCACAAGCTACTAAAGTGATTAAAATTATTTAAATGAAAATAAATCATAAAGTCTCTAGGTATTACATTATTTTATCTATTAAAAATTTCATCATTTAAATTTTATAGATATTACATTTTAGAATTATGATTGTAGTTCTTCTTCATAACATCCTATGGTTCCCAAATTGTTACCCCCGTTATTTGATTTTTTGATGTACATTAACCAATCATGTCATCTAATTCGTAAATTCATTATCTATAGTATTAATAATTTGGATGGGTTATTCATTGTAATACAAATAATGTCCTGATTCATTTTCATTAGTGGTCATAACATGTGTTGGTTCTAGCAAGTAGTTCCCTAATAATGATATTTGAACCACATGATATACTTTATAGAGATTTTGTGGAATCTAAAAATGGAATAAAATAACACCAATACACTCAAGGAACTCAATGGTCCCAATATACATAGGGATAATCATTTTATTCTTATATAACTTTATAACACCCTTCCATGGATATACTATCCTAAAAATAATATTGCACAAATGGAATTTGAATTCATTCCTCTGATTATTTGTTTTACTATTTTTATTACATTGAGATGCTTTAATCATAGTCTGAATATTATTTACCTTTATTTTTTTCTCTTAAAAATGTTCTATGAAAACATGTTTCTTTCCACTAATATAATACTAACATGTTGGAGCATGAAATCTCTTTCCAAATAATTCCTAATAGGGTGGTATTAGAATACATGAATGGAAACTATTATTATAAAAAACTATACCAAAGGTAAATATTGATTCCATATATATTGAATGTAATGTAAGGATCACCTCAAAATGTCTTCCATTACCTGAATATCCATTTTGAATGGTCATTTATTTTGAGGATGGTAGACAGTGATCAAATAAAGCTCAGTATCAAGATACTTTGGAAGGCACATCTAGAATTTCAATGCTAAACATATTTTATGATAAGACATGATCAATAGAGGTGAACCATGATGTATTAAAAATTCATTAATGTATAGCCTTATGTGGAACTTAAATTTCAAAACATATCTTATAGTGATGAAACGTGAAGAATTATTTAGGTGATAAAAGATGACCAATATTGAATCATTTATTCTGGGAGTGTTTGGATGTCTTGTGATAATGACTATAGTAATGTCTTCCCATTTTCACACAGGAATAATAATATTTTTCATGAATTTTCAAGGACCCTATCATATATATTTTACTTCTCAATAAACCAAACATCTATATGCATAATAAATAATTTTAGTCTTCATGTTATCCAACAAAAGATATTCCCTCATATACCTTTACATCTTTATGATACCATGGCCTAAAAAGAATTTTGATCTATGAGAATCATAAAAAAATCCCTTTTGAGCACAGGTATATATAGAAAACATAAATTCATTCCAAATTTTATAACACCATATTCATAAAAAACATATTCTAATTTCCCCTCATATAGAGATTTAATATTTTCAAAATATTATCACTATCAATTTGATAACTTTTAATTATTTCTGATAGAGGTGGATTCATAATAATTTCAAAAAGGAGTGATGTATATCCTTCTAAAATAATTTTACAATATATTATTCATCTATATTAAGATAAAATTGGTTCCCAATGGTGAAACACTAGGGTTAAATACCACTTATAACACAAGTTCACTATGTATTTCTTAAACTCCACAAATTCCACAATGGCCATTCTATTAGTAGTCTTTGATATTGGCCTCGAATTCTCTATAACATTAATGTAAAACTCAAATTTATTATATTAGTGGTGTCAAGGTAATTCCACAATAAATAGAACAATATTTTATTGTATAATAGGTATGTACTCAATTTGAATATTAACTTATCCATTACTATATTTTTCATTTTTTTCATCCCCAAGAATCTCATTCATTGGATTTACTAGGTGTATATCATCAAAAGTCTAATATTCCTTATTTCACTAATATAAATATATGGAATTCAATATCTTTATCATGAATCATAATTTACTTCTTCATGAAATAAATTTTTTGCATCATATTTTAAAGTCCAATGCATAATAAAGATTATATTAGAATCATCAATATTTAGGATAATAATGTTAGAAAATAAATAATTTATATGTGTCATAATTGGGTATTCTTGAAACATCTTCATTATAGTGTTACTTCTTCTATGATTATTGGATAAAAACTACCTTCTTAATGTTTTAGGAAAATATCTAATTTTCTTCGAAAATATGGAAGATATAATAGTGTATGAGGATATAAAAACAAATAATGAATTGTATAAATTTGAATTAATGATTAATGTACCTATAACTATATAATTTTATTTTTCAACCTCTGTTATAGTGATCACATAAACTTGGAATTCGCCCCTCAGAATATTTTACTATATATTCCTCTGATTATAGGGAAATATTTTTAAATTTCCCAATATACCTACATTGAAATAATGAATAATTATATTTTATTTCTAATCCATTCATTATTTATCCAAATGAACCTTATCACACACTTATAACAGTCTTCCATGACCTTTAATCATTACCTAAGATGATTCGCTCCTCATTTTTCATAAGGTTGAAATTTATTTTTTCTATTTCTCTTCATTGACACATTCTATTTTCCTAGTTATCATTGAACCACTTATATTCTATATTTTCCTTGAACATGTGGTATATGTAGAATTATATCTCTATTTCTATAGAACATAAAACTATTTCATTATAATAATATAAAGATTTATAAATTGGTTCATTGCAGACACTTGGAATTATCCCTTAAATGAAATTTTTTATATTGAACTCTTTCTGGAATATTGAATTCGTATCATTTCTATATGACCATGTAAAGGAATACTCATTATCAACAAAAATATATTTTTCCTTTGACTTTAAATTTAGTAACATTCTCTTCATTTAAATTTACCGATCATGAGGGGAATATTTTTCAAAGAATATCTCCTTAAAATAATTCTAATCCATGAGTTACATTCATGTTTCATCTCTAGTATTATGTATCAATGACCAACATTGATCATAAAAACCTTTTAAAAAATACTCAGAAATATTAACCATTTCAATTTCAACACATCCCAAGGATAAAAATATCTTTTAATGTTACTTAATATTTTTTTTTCAGCAACCATTGGATTAGTAGTCCCTCTAAATGATTAGTATTCTATAAAATAATGTGATGAAACAAAATAGAATCATATTTTGGAATATGAAACTCAATTAAATAAATTTTATTTATCATTTCCTGATTAATCTTTACTAATATATCCAAGATCATATCTGTTCAAAATATTATTGTATTTTTTTCTCAGTTAGGAAATCACTTCATTTTACAATAGTATTGACACCCTTATTCCATTCATGTTGTATTAATATTCAATTGACTATGATAGAATATCTCATAAAGTTATAAATTTTAAATTATAACATATAATTCAAAGTAAGGTGTGACAATTAAAATAAAATAAAAAATGTATCAATTTTCAGTCTTAGAATCATAAACATAGATTATTTTGGGATAATTTTTTTCAAATACTTTATAATTATTTTTCAATAAAATTGTATTTATCATAATAATATATATAGGGAGTGTAAAAATAGGTTCTCAATAAGACCTATTTTTATGAACTGGGTACTGATTAGGTCAATCCCAATTCACCCTATTCTGATTTATTACCCCATGATGCATCTTCTATAGAACCACGTCAACATATAGTTCTCATTTCAGTATTTATTTCTAAGAAAAACCACATAATATATTCCTTACCAAATCACTATGATGTTTTCATATACCTTAAATGTGTATCATAGAGGTATGTTATATAATATATGGTATTTTTAAGCTAGAACCCAATGTTTCTGTTAAACATCCTCTAATACCAACTACAATGACTATGAATCATGTAACCTTGAGTTAGTGCCTACATTATTACATTGGAGTAGATATTTGGGGTCAAACCCAAAAGAACCGTTTAGTTTAGCTTTTTTTTAATTTGATATACATACATGATACTTATTATAAATTGGGTAAAGAAAATATTAATCACTATTATGAAAAACATATGGAATCCATGAACACATTCAATGAATTCTCCTTCAAAATTTAGAGAATGTAAAAAAAAATAATGAGCTCAAATGCTTAGTAAGGGTTGCACACATCACATATTATAATGAATAAATTAATAATAAACAATATTGGAAGAAAATATACTAAAAAATTACATATTAATAAATAAAATGAATTTCATAATTGTATAAGGAAATATCAATATGTAATGGTAAACAACTGAATACATGTTTCATTTAATCAATAAACTAAGAATGAAATATATCTATAGATAATATCATATAGAAATGTTATGTATAATAATAATAAATAAAATTGCAATAAAGAAAATTAATAATTATTGGAATTCAATGTCTTATGCTTAATGGTACCTCAACTATCATGTACTTCCATAAAAGACTTATATTTATCTCAATGAAACTGAAATTGGGATTAAATTCCTTAGGATTTGGTAATATTCATGAATATCCCCTTAGATAAAATAATTTGAATTGAAACTAAACATAACATGAATTAATTTACATTCATTTTAATACATGTTAATTAGGTAGAATGTACACCTTGTGGAAAAATATTAGGTACACAATAATGAAATTAGCCTCTATGAAGGCAAATTAATACCAAGTACCTTTCCTCGTGTTTTCTTTCCGTTAAATATATTGGAAGCTCTTGTATGTTTTTTTTTAATCAAATTATTAATTTATATAAAAACAATATTGAAATTTATTATATTACATATGATCCCCTTATAACATTTTACCATATGTTTTTAATAACATTTCATTATTTTCAATGTTTCATGAGATAATTTCCATGATTTTTCATATGTGTATTTTCATGATTGTTATGGATCATGAACGTATTATATAATAAAATCAAATAAAGAAATTAACTAATTCACTGAATATTATACTAACTCTTTATATACATTTTGAGAATCATTTATAAAATATAAAAATGTAAATTGAACCCCATTAATTTATTGAGATGGCTGATTGTATATACACAACTGTGATGATATCATTCCTTTAATGCGTGAAAATAAAGGGAACTTGGTGATTTATTAATCTATTATAATTTATATTATTTCATATATATGTCATATATTTATTAAATTTATCATTATTTTTATCCATTAAATGTGTATGTGAAAAATGAATGACATTTCTTCACGAGGAGTTAGTCCCCCAAATAGACCAATGAAGTGAGTAAATTTTAAATGGAATGGAATGTAAGAATATATATTTGATATTATAGTCCGATAAGTAAAATAATTTCATAAATATCATATAAATGTGATAAATCCATAATTATCTCATGCCTTTAAAGGTGGTTATGGAAAATGAATTATATCATTTCGTGAGGTGGTAGTCTTCCATTCAAACGATTGACAGTTTCATTTCCCATTTTACTGAAGTATAGATTGGTATAAGTTATTAAAATTAAATATTAAAATATTAAAATATGGGGTATGGTGGTTTTATTATATATATAAATATTTAATTATATTTGAAGGAGGATTAAGAAGAAATAAAATGAAAATACTCACTTAAGAAAGTTACCTATACTTTGGGTAACTTTTTTTTGGGTTTCCACCAAAATACATCATAGTATGTATCTAAAATAAAAAATGGTTGTAGAATATTTGGAGTGATGTTATGATGTGATTTTTAAAAAGATTTTCTGATCCAAATGGCCTTGGAGGGGATGAGATAGGAGTTTATTTATATGTGGGGAGAGGACGTACATGGAATTTTGGAAATGAATCAATTACACTCATGTTTTTATAATGTAAAAAATCCTCCAAATATGGATTTATCTGTATATATATGTGTTTCAAGGATAATATATTTCCATAAAATATGTTTTTGGCATGTTATTAGGTCATTCTTAAACCTTATCTTCAATGTCTAATCCTTTGATAAATTATTTTTTACTTTAACCATGGTAGTTATTTTTTACTTCTTTTATTATTTATAGTGGTAAAAATTTAATGTGAATTTATTAGAGAATATAAATCACCATAATTTGAAATATGGAATCAATATTTAAAAAATTATTAACAGATGTGTAGGAATACAATTTTGAAGTATACATGTATAAGAGAGGAAAATGTAGGTTGTCGATGTGAAAATTCTCATATGTATAAAAGGTTATAATATAAAAAAATAAATATGGAATTGATTTTATTGAACAATGTTTTATATATTATAATATTATTTTATGCGATTTAACTTTTAAACCAATAAAAAATATAATTTTTCTTTTTAAATAAATGAAATGAAAATGATGTTTTCAATAAATAGTAGCATTCTCATGATTTCACTAAAACTGAAACATTTCAAAAAATTCCAAAAGCATCAACAAATGATAATTTTAATGATGATTTAAAAAATTATGTTTTTTTATATAAAATGTCTAAATTTTAAGAAATCTATTTAAAATTATTTCTGAAAATCCTTACTAATCCTGCTTTTAGAGAAATAAAAAAAATTTAGAAAACCTTTTTTCTTCCAAATTATTCATATTTTAGTTTTAATCAATAGATAACCAGTTATTTTATGTTTAATATTTGTAAAAAAAATTTACAATTTATATATCACTATTTATAACCAACATATTAAAATGTATTTTAATTATAGTTTTAAAATAATATTTTCATAGTGTATTTTAGTTTAAACCCAGTGTTGTGTGCATATATTATTATCAAATAGACTGAAATTAATTAAACAAATAAGTTATAAATCCTTTGGGTGTTAATTTAACTATAAATAACATTAAGTTAAAAAAACTGAAAATTCATTGATGATGGTGGTAAATGTTGTTTAAGTGGTTTAAGTTAAAAGAAATATTCGGTTTACACCTATGGAAACTATTACCTCATTTAGAAAATCACGTGAAGATTAATATTAAATTTTGGATAGGTTGTAGAACATTATTAACAAAAATTTATTAAATTATGAGGGTTTGATTAAAACATTTTTCAAAACATAAAAATTTTAATCTGAATATGGATGAAAAATATTAACAATTGATGAGAGAAATAATTTTCAGATTCTTTAAAAAAATTGATTGTGTCTATTGATTTCTTAATTATAGGAAAATTAATTGAAAACATGTAATATACTAAAATAAAAATAGTGTAATAAAATACATAAAATTGGGATATAGATATTATATAATTTCATCATTGGAAATTTAACCATAATCAATTCTTGTAAAAAGAGATATTGTTATGTAAAACCCTTACCGTAGTGTGAAATATTGAATCAAAACCCTTTAGAGGAAACAATATTAATTGTAACATTATATACCCTAAATTAATATAGATCCCTGATCCAAAGTATCAATGGGGATATATATACCATATAGGCATAAACAAGTTTTGTAACATCGAACATATATATAGAAAATAATATTGAGATGAATAATAATTACATCAAGTCTATCTTGACTTGTAAGTGTTATAAACTCCAATATAATATACTTTGAAATTATTATAAATCTATACCATAAAAATATTAATAAATATAATATCTCTTATGGTCCCCTTATAACATTTCAACACAAATTTGTAAATAATTTATTTTTATTATGATTGTTTTATGGTGTTAAATGATCTATTTTTCATTTATGAATTGGTTTAGAAGTTGTGGTCCTTGAAAATATACCTTAAAACTGTCATATCTATAATAATAATAATTTTATAATTTGATAATTAGTAAATAAATAAACATTTGAAACATTTCATATATATCAATGACGTAAAATTAATTAAATAACCTCATTGAGATAATAGTGTGTGTGTGTGTGTGTGTACACAAGTAACATTTTTTAATATTCAATTTATGGAATTAATGAAATGTAAATAAAAAATAAAAATTATATGATACTTATTATTTCATGAAAAAATATATATTTATTTAATATAATATAAAAAAAAACTATGAAATACAATGATGTAAATAGAATCTTATATCTATATGGCGGATGTAATTAACAAGTACACAAGATGGATTCTTTAATTTCAACGATAAGGTATGACTTTCCAAGGGAGATATACATTGAACACATAATAATTTTAAAAGAGGTTTTGTAGATGTTCTAAGAGATGAAATATCATTCTTACTTGATAAAAAATTTCAAAGGGTAAAATATAACTAATAATCATTTTATCTTTTTTTCTAAATAACATAAACATATCCTATTGGGAAACTAGAAACAATACATTCTCATTACCTTAGAATAATTTATAATGAATGAAATTATTAGTATAGATATTCTATTGACATTAATATTATATGATATACTACATAATTGATCTATCCTTTTATTTTATTCTATTCTATATCTCAGGCCCCAAAGTCATTCTTTATCTATCATCATCCTGGAATGTAATAGTTCTTTACATAATTGTATAGACTGGTTTACACAAAGCCATCTGAAATATCAATTGAAAGATATTTTTATATGATAAATCGTCCAAAGAAGGTGATGATGATAATAATTATTAATATATATAGAACATAACCTCAATATTTCTTATAGCGTTTGGATATTCCTCAGTGTATAAAATTTTTCTTAGGATTATATGAAATATTGTAACACAACTCTATATCCAAACCATGGTAAATATGTAACGCCCCGACCCTAGTTACCTAGAGTCGGTGCATTATTACGTAACATTGGCATGATCACGAGAAAGATCAAGTCTTGAAAGACCGATTAGTTTAGTAGCCTTAGAATAACTAGATACATCCATAATTTTTTACATTACATCATAAAAAAACATCTTGTCCTCATATCCCCTCATACTATCCCTGCAGGTCATTCATAAATTACTTCTTCAAAATCCTGGGAAAAATAAAACACTGAAAGGGGTGAGCTCAGATTCTCAGTAAGGATAACATTATATCAGAAGCTTTCATAAATAAGCATAAACACTTAAGGCAATTTATAACTAAAACAAAAGCCTTTTAAACTTGAACTTCAGCATAAAATGGAAAAGGTAAAATGAAATAATGCCATTTACTTACTCACATGGATATTCTACTAGTCGAATGATCACATGCAATATCAATATCCACTTTCATAATGTTGGAATGCATAATGCCAGACTATCATAACCACTTAGCCAAGGCCTCATGCCAAGACTACAAATAAGATTTTGTCAAGGCCTTGTGCCAAGACACTAGTTTGTCTCATGAGACCTACCGATGCATCGAAAAGCTATAGAGGGCTCCACCCGTCACTTATTAAGTCCAATGCATTCCTCATATGAACATGTTTAAACATAAAATAAACATTCGTATTAAAACTAGCATACGAAATGTCAATACTTTTACCACAAACCATGAATGGTATAAAAACAGCGCATCCACAGTCAAACATGACTCATTCCATACAATATGGAAGATTTTATTGTATCACATTAACCTCAATCAAGAATAATGAATGATGTTGACATAAATGAAAATAATCATCAAAACTATTTGAGAGAATTATACCCCTTTTCTTGAAAACATTTAAAAGTCACACTATTTTTGAAGAAGCCATTTAAAAGTAGATTTTTGAATAAAAGTGTCCCATACCACTTTGAAACTTTTATAAAAGGATTTTTAATTTCTAAAACTTTAATGTCCATATAAATAAATCCTTAAAACCATTTTTAAAACATGGACATTAATGAGCAAGATTTAGAAGAATAAGTCTTTAAAACATTTAAAAATGGTATTTTAGTTAGAGATTCTAACCAAAAGAGACACTTGAATACAAATAATTGAGGTAATCAAAACTTTGTAATATCATGAGAATAAAGGGATTCATGATATACTATGTCAAAGTACATTATATACACCACATAAAAGTGATTTGGTGTATATCAACAAAGAAGTCTCAATGGAATGTAAATTGAGATGAAATCTCTCATAAAGGTCGTATCCTTAGGTTAAGGATAAATCAATGACATAATTATGTGTGAAAAATATAAATACACTAAATATGATTGGATATTCAGTGTAAAGCAATCAAAGGATATTCACACATATTCTTGTAAAAACAACACCAACGAATTGGATGTTTAACTCAACAAATGGTTAATGAGTTAAAATTACTCTTATCAAATTCATATCAATGACTTGAGAATTACCAATGAGTGATTATGTGTATCAAACTTATATCCACAGGAAGGGGAGTGGAAATTATGACATAATCAAATGAATAGTGATTCCACACATAATCATGGAGTAATATAATCAATGAAATATGCGTAAATCCAAATGAGTGGGAATTGAAATCTCAAATTCCCTTACCGATTAGGTAACATACGAAACATACACCCATGAAATAAGTATCATACCATGATGATGTAAATACCCATAAATTAAAGTATATTACACAATGAATACAATAATGGGCAGTACACATACACCACATGCAATAATTAAGTGGTGATCAATGGAAATCTCACGAAATTAAAAGTGAGATAAGAAACCCCTTACCATGTTAATCAACTGAGTCGTATGGCCAAAAGTTAATAACCACAAAATGATTTACATAATAACATGAATATAAATAGAATCATGAATATATATCAAATGGCAGTACACAATACACCACTTTCAATAATTTAGTGGCGAAAAATGGAAATCTCACGGAATTGAAAGTGAGATAAGAAAATCCCTTACTTTGTACTTTTTACTTGGTCGATGGTAGGTTTACCTCCTGTATAATGGTGAAATAATTGTTATTGAATTATACAAGAATCATTTACTTTAATATGATATCATATATGATCTTTTAACATTTATTTGTTAATAATATCTTAGAATTATCGTCATTTCGGGTGTTAACGGGTTCATTTTACTTTATATTCTTTGTTATGTGAGCCATATTTGTTATTAATGGGATGTATATTATTCATATCCAGAATGATATCAAGTCCTTAGATACTATTTTTAAATCATCAAATGATAATTATACTTGAATGGATATGATGGACAATAAATCTCATCGCGTTCGTGGAGATGGTAGTCCGTACATACGCACGAGCGACAATATCATTATTTTGATATTAAAATAATATATAATTGGATTTTATATCATATATACGGAATCATTATCATGTTATATTTATTATTTACATGAGTTACACATCATTATTATACCCATCCAAATAATAATATATTGAATAACAATTACACCACGACGTGGAGACGGTAAGCCGTACGTACGCACGTATGGTGACATGTTATTCAAAGGATGGATATAATACTGAATATGGTTGTACCATATTTATAATAACATCACAGTATATATATGATACTGGATTTATTATTTTATAATGGAAATAACAAAGAAAGAGGAAGTGGAAGAAGAAAGGAACTTGAAAAGGGGTGGTGAAAACATTACCTCTTCTTCGGGTTCTTCCTTTTGATTTGATCAAAATGGCTCCTTAGGTTGGCTTTCTGATCAAACTAAGGCCTCTAGGTTGTAGTGAGGGAAGTTGAGATAGTATTTGGGCAGGGTTTGGCTGAACCAAAGGGCTTTGAAGGTGTGAAGAAATGAGAAGGAGGAGTGCCCTTTTATAAGAGGGGTGAGGGGCACCTTTGGAAAAGCTAGAGATATTAGTTTATAATAAATTCATATTCGGTTTCCAATGGCTCCAAAGTTGACTATTCAAATGTTAAGGTGGGTATGGGTCGAAAACAACTCAACCAATAGAATTTAGACAGGTTTGGGTACTTATATTAACCTTATCTTTAAGTATTAACTCTAAGTTAATTAGTTTCACTTTTACAATGTCTCTTTGTTTTAAAAACTCTTTTATGTCAATTTTGACACTATTCAATAGTTGATTTTTGTGAAACACATAACAGATTGATTACTTCGAACAAAGTCAATTAAATCAATACTAATATATCATATTATAGTATAAAATTATTTTAATTCATTAAAAGTTTCATATTATATTTATTTGGGTATTTGTAATATCAATTATTTTGATTTTTCACTATTATAGTAATTACTGCATCATCATTATGTCATAAATAAATTAAATTATTTAATGTCTAAAAATTATAAATAAAATATCATTATGTAGTAAATCTTTTTATCTTTCTATGTAATATTTATAATCTAAAATCCAACATATATAACCCTCTGTAACAATTGTTTTGTTAAAAGATATATGCTTGTGTCATTTTTGTATTTATTTTAACTTAATTAAAATAAAGTGTCATTATCACTTACAAGTGGATCCATGGGGTCCCAAAATAGACCCAACTATTCCCATGGTCTACCGTGTATCAATAAATAGGTTTAATACACGTTTTAGGGTAATTTAGTATTATTATAATATTATTTTTTAACCCTTATTTACCGGATTTACCCTTAACCATGGTAAATAAAATATTTACCGCAGTAATTATTCAAAATGTATAAAAATAAAAGTTACCTATTTACACAATTTGAACATCCTGATTCCAAATATGGAATCCATTTTTCTAAATTCAAAACACATAAGTGGCAGAAATTAATTTAAAATTAATTCCCGCTATCAAAAAAAGCGTGTTTTTAAGAGATAATAACTATCAAAAGATTGACACTTGTTTATGTTCGGTTTAATTGTAAAATTATGTCCAATGACCAAAATTATATTAAATGGTAAAAATATATTCTAAATATACTTTAAAACAACTCAAATTCATAATTTATAACTATTAATTATTTTGATTAAAAAAGTTGTTTTTAATTAAAATTTAGTAATTTTCACTATTCATCAAAATATGAAAGTTATCCAAAAAGTACCAAAATTTCACCCTAGGCTAATTTTGATATTACGAATCCAAAAATGAAGTCCATTTTGAGAGATAGAATTTATAAAATTTCAAAAATTAGGTATTACTATTCATAACGGCTGGTTTGATTGGTTATGGTGTGTTAAAATCTCGAAGTTGTGTACAATGCACGCCATTGCATTATTCGAAAGTAAACATACCGAGGAAACTTGGGCTGTTACATTCTCCCCTCCTTCAATAAATTGCGTCCTCACAATTTTTAAAATTTTTCTTGGGAATATAATGGAAAGTCCCACATCGGAAAAATAGCCAATAAAACTATCACTTTAAAAGAAAGAAAGAGAGGTATAAGGGTCATCCAAGATAACCCATACTAGGATTCCATGTAAGAAAACATGGATATGGATGATAAACTAAGTGTCAAGTTCTGATGGAGAGGGATATAAATCATGATCAGGAGAAAGTTAACAATGAGAAAACCACAAACTTGTGTTGGGACAAACGACCATTAGTCTCCTAGTAGGAAAGTAAAAGGACAACATTTTTTTTTAAAGTTACATTACATAAGGAAGAGGAATTCATTTATGATATTGACTAAGAACATTATGAGATATACTTACATTTTAAGTAAATTTTCATTCTTTAATAAATTTCCACCACTAACTCAATTTTTTTTAAACGATGAGTATTCAAGAAGACTTGGTCACACTGGAAGAGCTAGAATAAACTTCTATAGAATCACATGATCCATGCAGGATAAACCATATATTTACATTGTCTTTGAAGATTAATCAAAACCAAAATGGTTAGTGAATGATCTAATGATCCCCCAAAAGGATATTCATTGAGATAAATATGCACTAATCTTAATTTCTAAAATTAAACCAACAATACCCCAAAGTTAAATAGATACCATTCAATAACCAATTGTCCTTAAAATCCTTTAATATAATCCAAACTAATATTGAAACCCAAATAATAGAAGAATTTGATTATGTAGTCTCCCATGTTATATTGTATCTCCAAATGACATCAAATACTCTTAAAGTCACATACTTAAAAGTAATTAACATCATCACATATTCTCTGTTATAGGTTAATAATTTCTATAAATAACCCAAATCACTATAAATCAACAATAAAAATGTAGATAAAAATCCACCATTACTCTACAAATGACCCCATTGTATTCTATTTTCCTTGGGCATATAGTGTTTCCAACAAAGCGAACATCTTCCAAAATAACATTTATCACTTAATCACCAAATCATTTTCCTATACCAAGGGTATTAATTTGATAAGACATAAGAACCCAAATCATCTTATTATTGATCAATAAAATAATTTAACAAAAAAATAGTCACATTAACTAGGGACTTCACGTAGTCCAGTGGTAGGCGATAAATCCCAATCGCACTTTGGTTGTGGGTTCGATTCCCACAGCTTTGTCCGACGCGACGGGTTGTCACACGGTCTACGTGTTGTCCTTTTTCAAAAACTATATTTTATAATATTACCAAAATGAGATAAATTCCTCAAAATAACATAATTTAATCACAAATGTTATATCATACTTTGCATTTTTATCCCAAATTATAATAACTTATAATTTTCTCAAACCCCAATGATCATATAAAACCAAATGGTTATTTATACCTATATCCACAAGAGAAGAGACAATTCTTCTTCAAATATCATTCTCACATGGAAAACTGCGGGGTTACAAATACAAGAGAAAATTATTCCAAAGTACCCATCAACAAGGAGTGTTAATACTTTTTAAGTTTTTCTCCAACCATTTATTTGCACATATCTTCTTCTTTGACCAAGAAAATATCCTATAGAATAGGACATTCACTCGAGTAATGGCCAGGTCCCCTACATTTACGGCAAATGACTGTAAATGGACTCTTGGGACCATTTTTATCTTCTTCCATAGTACTCTTCATTTTTCTTCGGCAATTCTTCACTTTATGTCCTTCCTTCCCGCACGTAAAACATTTCGTTGTCCCATTGAGACACTTTCCTGGGTGTCTCTTTCCACATTTCCTGCATGATGAAAATTGAGTTTTCTTTTCTCCATGGTCTCCATTGCTGGAGATCTTATCATTTATCGCCTTTCTCTTCCTTGTTGAGTCTGGGAGTTGGTTAATATATATGTTGTTGATCATATTTTTGGAAAAATGATTTGGCATAAAGACGATATCTTTTATGCCTATCAACGTTCCATTTTGTTGCTCATTTCCACCGTCGTTCCCACCTTGTACATCATTCTCAAAGTCACTATGACTTCCTTGGAATCCAGCCATTGACTAAAACTAGAAATCATTGTGTGAGTAATAGTAGTCGTAAAATCATTTAGAGATTAAAATGTCACCATATTCTCAATTTGAAACATATTAGGATTAACCAAGGTCATTTACTCTCATCTTATGTATATATTACTTAAATCGGTTTGTAAAGAAAATGTAAATTATCCTAAGCATATCCCCCGGGAGTGTCGTAACCAAGAGTGCAGCAAGGCCCGTTGTCGTGCACCAGTTCCCGTTCGAGTCTAGCTCAAAGCGGTGTTTTCGGGTTTTACCCCTAGGTACATCTGTGTTAGAGCCGCCTCTACCTGCTCGTATCCAGACAGGGATGTATTGCTCGGAAAACTCACAAAATCTCTACAATACCAAAATTCTCGGAAGTTCTTTTATACTAATCCTCAAAGTTCATCTTAGGTCTACGTGCTCTAATCAGAGTTTATCTAAATCTAGCTTCCAAGGTTTGTACTAAACTTCCTCTGATACCAACTGTAACGCCCCGACCCTAGTTACCTAGAGTCGGTGCATTATTACGTAACATTGGCATGATCACAAGAAAGATCAAGTCTCGAAAGACCGATTAGTTTAGTAGCCTTGGAATAACTAGATACATCCATAATTTTTTACATTACATCATAAAAAAACATCTTGTCTTCATATCCCCTCATACTATCCCTGCAGGTCATTCATAAATTACTTCTTCATAATCCTGGGAAAAATAAAACATTGAAAGGGGTGATCTCAGATGCTCAGTAAGGATAACATTATATCAGAAGCTTTCATAAATAAGCATAAACACTTAAGGAAATTTATAACTAAAACAAAAGCCTTTTAAACTTGAACTTCAGCATAAAATGGAAAAGGTAAAATGAAATAATGCCATTTACTTACTCACATGGATATTCTAGTAGTCGAATGATCACATGCAATATCAATATCCACTTTCATAATGTTGGAATGCATAATGCCAGACTATCATAACCACTTAGCCAAGGCCTCGTGCCAAGACTACAAATAAGATTTTGTCAAGGCCTTGTGCCAAGACACTAGTTTGTCTCATGAGACCTACCGATGCATCGAGGAGCTATAGTGGGCTCCACCCATCACTTATTAAGTCCAATGCATTCCTCCTATGAACATGTTTAAACATAAAATAAACATTCGTATTAAAACTAGCATACGAAATGTCAATACTTTTACCACAAACCATGAACGGTATAAAAACAGCGCATCCACAGTCAAACATGACTCATTCCATACAATATGGAAGATTGTATTGTATCACATTAACCTCAATCAAGAATAATGAATGATGTTGACATAAATGAAAATAATCATCAAAACTATTTGAGAGAATTATCCCCCTTTTCTTGAAAACATTTAAAAGTCACACTATTTGTCAAGAAGCCATTTAAAAGTAGATTTTTGAATCAAAGTGTCCCATACCACTTTGAAACTTTTTTAAAAGGAGTTTTAATTTCTAAAACTTTAATGTCCATATAAATAAATCCTTAAAACCATTTTTAAAACATGGACATTAATGAGCAAGATTTAGAAGAATAAGTCTTTAAAACATTTAAAAATGGTATTTTAGTTAGAGATTCTAACCAAAAGAGACACTTGAATAAAAATAATTGAGGTAATCAAAACTTTGTAATATCATGAGAATAAAGGGATTCATGATATACTATGTCAAATTACATTATATACACCACATAAAAGTGATTTGGTGTATATCAACAAAGAAGTCTCAATGGAATGTAAAGTGAGATGAAATCTCTCATAAAGGCCGTATCCTTAGGTTAAGGATAAATCAATGACATAATTATGTGTGAAAAATATAAATACACTAAATATGATTGGATATTCAGTGTAAAACAATCAAAGGATATTCACACATATTCTTGTAAAAACAACACCAACGAATTGGATGTTTAACTCAACAAATGGTGAATGAGTTAAAATTACTCTTATCAAATTCATATCAATGACTTGAGAATTACCAATGAGTGATTATGTGTATCAAACTTATATCCACAGGAAGGGGAGTGGAAATTATGACATAATCAAATGAATAGTGATTCCACACATAATCATGGAGTAATATAATCAATGAAATATGCGTAAAGCCAAATGAGTCGGAATTGAAATCTCAAATTCCCTTACCGATTAGGTAACATACGAAACATACACCCATGAAATAAGTATCATACCATGATGATGTAAATACCCATAAATTAAAGTATATTACACAATGAATACAATCATGGGCAGTACACATACACCACATGCAATAATTAAGTGGTGATCAATGGAAATCTCACGAAATTAAAAGTGAGATAAGAAACCCCTTACCACGTTAATCAACTGAGTCGTATGGCCAAAAGTTAATAACCACCAAATGATTTACAGAATAACATTAATATAAATATAATCATGAATATATATCAAATGGCAGTACACAAAACACCACTTTCAATAATTTAGTGGCGAAAAATGGAAATCTCACGGAATTGAAAGTGAGATAAGAAAATCCCTTACTTTGTACTTTTTCCTTGGTCGATGGTAGGTTTACCTCCTGTATAATGGTGAAATAATTTTTATTGAATTATACAAGAATCATTTACTTTAATATGATATCATATATGATCTTTTAACATTGATTTGTTAATAATATCTTAGAATTATCGTCATTTCGGGTGTTAACGGGTTCATTTTACTTTATATTCTTTGTTATGTGAGCCATATTCGTTATTAATGGGATGTATATTATTCATATCCAGAATGATATCAAGTCCTTAGATACTATTTTTAAATCATCAAATGATAATTATACTTGAATGGATATGATGGAGAATGAATCTCATCGCGTTCGTGGAGACGGTAGTCCGTACATACGCACGAGCGACAATATCATTCTTTTGATATTAAAATAATATATAATTGTATTTTATATCATATATACAGAATCATTATCATGTTATATTTATTATTTACATGAGTTACACATCATTATTATACCCATCCAAATAATAATATATTGAATAACAATTACACCACGACGTGGAGACGGTAAGCCGTACGTACGCACGTATGGTGACATGTTATTCAAAGGATGGATAGAATACTGAATATGGTTGTACCATATTTATAATAACATCACAGTATATATATGATACTGGAGTTATTATTTTATAATGTAAATAACAAAGAAAGAGGAAGTGGAAGAAGAAAGGAACTTGAAAAGCGGTGGTGAAAACATTACCTCTTCTTCGGGTTCTTCCTTTTGATTTGATCAAACTGGCTCCTTAGGTTGTCTTTATGATCAAACTAAGGCCTCTAGGTTGTAGTGAGGGAAGTTGAGATAGTATTTGGGCAGGGTTTGGCAGAACCAAAGGGCTTTGAAGGTGTGAAGAAATGAGAAGGAGGAGTGCCCTTTTATAAGAGGGGTGAGGGGCACCTTTGGAAAAGCTAGAGATATTAGTTTATAATAAATTCATATTCGGTTTCCAATGGCTCCAAAGTTGACTATTCAAAGTTTAAGGTGGGTATGGGTCTAAAAAAACTCAACCAATAGAATTTAGACAGGTTTGGGTACTTATATTAACCTTATCTTTAAGTATTAACTCTAAGTTAATTAGTTTCACTTTTACAATGTCTCTTTGTATTTTTATATTATATGGTTAATAAACTTACCATATACATACAAGATACCCCCAAGTGGTCCATTAATAATACACCTATCATGATATAAGTCTCTTGGCCGAACCTTAGATTTTTAGGAATTTAATATCAATTAATAATATAATATTTGTTTTAAAAACTCTTTTATGTCAATTTTGACACTATTCAATAGTTGATTTTTGTGAAACTCATAACAGATTGATTACTTCGAAAAAAGTCAATTAAATAAATACTAATATATCATATTATCCTAGAAAATTATTTTAATTCATTAAAAGTTTCATATTATATTTATTTGTGTATTTGTAATATCAATTATTTTGATTTTTCACTATTATAGTAATTACTTCATCATAATTGTGTCATAAATAAATTAAATTATTTAATGTCTAAAAATTATAAATAAAATATAATTATGTAGGAAATCTTTTTATCTTTCTATTTAATACTTATAATATAAAATCCAACATATATAACCCTCTGTAACAATTGTTTTGTTAAAATATATATGCTTGTGTCATTTTTGTATTTATTTTAACTTAATTAAAATAAAGTGTCATTATCACTTACAAGTAGATCCATGGGGTCCCAAAATAGACCCAACTATGCCCATGGTCGACCATGTATCAGCCAATAGGTTTAAGACACGTTTTAGGGTAATTTAGTATTATTATAATATTATTTTTTAACCCTTATTTACCGGATTTACCCTTAACCATGGTAAATAAAATATTTACCGCAGTAATTATTCAAAATTTCTAAAAATAAAAGTTACCTATTTACACAATTTGAACATCCTGATTCCAAATATGGAATCCATTTTTCTAAATTCAAAACACAGAAGTGGCAGAAATTAATTTAAAATTAATTCCCGCTGTCAAAAAAAAGCGTGTTTTTAAGAGATAATAACTATCAAAAGATTGACACTTGTTTATGTTCGGTTTAATTGTAAAATTATTTCCAATGACCAAAATTATATTAAATGGTAAAAATATATTCTAAATATACTTTAAAACAACTCAAATTCATAATTTATCACTATTAATTATTTTGATTAAAAAAGTTGTTTTTAATTAAAATTTAGTAATTTTCACTATTCATCAAAATATGAAAGTTATCCAAAAAGTACCAAAATTTCACCCTAGGCTAATTTCGATATTACGAATCCAAAAATGAAGTCCATTTTGAGAGATAGAATTTATAAAATTTCAAAAAGTAGGTATTACTATTCATAACGGCTAGTTTGATTGGTTCTGGTGTGTTAAAATCTCGAAGTTGTGTACAATGCACGCCATTGCATTATTCGAAAGGAAACATACCAAGAAAACTTGGGGTGTTACAAAATAGCTTAACTTTATATTTAGGTAATCCATTGATCTTGATGATATAAAATAAAATCTGGATCTCTATAAATACATTCAACTCCATTAATTTATATTCATTCAAGACGATCATGAGACAAATATTCTTTGAAAACAATAAAGTGTTATCACTTTATAAGTAGATCGATTAAAACCTATATTTTGTTATAGCCTTAAGATATTTTGAAGATTCTGATGGTGTAATCCAATGTGATGTTATCCCATTACTAAATAGTTTGAGTAAAAGTGGTAAAATTTAATTATAAATCTTTCTATCATCCATGAAATACTAAAATAACAAGAACTGAGATATATACTCTCTAATATATCTTATCATGTTCTCGTAGAAGAAATACAATTTCCAATTTAGAAATATATATATATATATTCCATTGAATCTAGAATGTGTAGTTATATGATTATTAAAATAGACACTTCTTCATGTATAGTAAGGTAAATAAACATGCATAGTTCCTAAATATTATCATTCCATCAAAATTAATGTGGAACTATGGAAAAAATTTGACCTTCTTCTACAACTTTACATCCACCTTTTATGCCTATTTAATCTTTTCATAGATGGGTGGATGAAAACTCATTTAATAAATATTTTATTTATACCCTTCATGAAATATTTTGTGGTTCATCATATTAAGATTCATAAATAGTGGATCTTTTTAGATCCTCATTATAGATAAACAAGTGTGATCCTTTTTTACTCAAACTATCATCTATTTTTTTCTTTCTATAGTTTGTAATATATTGATCAGTGATAATATTTAATCAACTATAACCATATTCTATAGTGAATCATAAAATATTTATAGGTAAATATATGTTAAACATTTATGAATTATATATATTTCCTACCATTCAATATAATGATAATTCCTCCATATATTTATTGAAAAAATTAATAAAACTATCATTAAATCATTAGTCAGATTTTTTAGGTCATGAACCTTTAATTATAATGTGGAATTATCTATCACCATATCATTCTACATAATAATACATCTATTCTACTGCATTAATGAATTAAAATAATTAAAAAATATTACCCATTATTGTTTATATATTAGATGTTATTTATCAAAACGTATCTTTAGTTCCTTGAATGTTTCTTTTCATTCATTAGCCCAAATTTCCTTGAATCACTTCTCAATTAACATGGTTTCTGGATAATATATCGATGTGAAATCCTTCAGAAGTCATTGATAATATTCAACCAATATTTAAAATCATTGTATATCTATCAAAGTAGTTCATCCAGACTAGTACACAATAAAATCCACCATTAAACGATCCACCTATATACCCACTATTCAAATTATGTTTCTTAATAATGAAACCTTTTACAGTATAAATTCAAAAAATGTTAATTTTCCCTATACCTTCTCATTCTAATGAAAAATCAATATAATTATCATGTGATCTTCTTGATCATCATTTATCAGGTAATATATAATAATTTCACCTATAATGACAACAAAAAAACTGATCAAGGTAATGTACAAACACACAATTCATTAACTACATGAAGGTAGTATGAGAATAAGTGAGACAAAAAGAATCGATATAAACTCATATTTTTAAAACCTAGAACAAAATGATGTAATATATATGTACTCACATTATTACATCAATTGATAGTATCTATATTGGGGATAGATCATAAAACAAATATTGTTCTCCTCTTAATTGAACAAACATATCATTAAAATGGTGATGGAGATACTTATTCTTGTTTTAAAATTGTAATGTTCTTAATATTCAATATAAAGTCACAGTGAAATATTTTATTCTCTTAAAAATAAAAATGTTTTACCCCATGGTGATTCACAAATCTTAATGAATCCCAAATCCAGAATCTACTATATTGTATTCATTAATTTTTGCAAATACAGAATGAATATTTTTTTAGATTCATTAATATTGGTGTATCAGCAGATATGTTTTCTATTGATAATTTAACATCTATATTTGGAGGAATATTGTGAAACTATTTTCAAAAGAAATTATAAAAATAAATTACAATATAATTATCTTTATGTTGAGTTTACTCTCAAACATCTAAGATAATTACCCATTTAAATAGAAATCATGACCCATGCAATGGATGAGATTTACATTAGAAGTTATTATTTATCCTCTAACTAATAAATGATCATAGGTTGGTTGGGAAAATATAATGAAACATCCCATCATCAAAAATTGATATTTCATTTATATAAATAATAATAATCCATTGTCTAAAATAAATGAAATTAAACTAGATAGATATTAATGATATTTTTAGGAAGTACATTTCAATAATCTTCAACTAGAGATGATTTATAGACCTGAGATCTGATCATTGTATCAGTTGGTGTTTTCCCTGATAATTTGTTATATAATCAATAAGGTGGAAATTTGATAACATTATAAAATAATTCAAATATAATGTATTGTACAGATCTATAATCAAATGATACATTATTAATTCTGAATTGGATGGTAATCATAACTTACACCACATCATTTTGATAACCCGCATCGATAGTAAGTATGTCATAAGGTTTTAATTTTTTCTCTAGGAATAACTGCTTGATGACATTGATCATCATCATTAACACATGAATTGGAGAATTATTTTGTGAAATGAAAATACCCCAGGAATTTTAAATACCAGAGTGTGTTTGATGTATTCTATAGAGAAAAATCGACATTCACATTAATAGATAAGTTCTTCCCATCAGTATTGAATTTGATTACCTGATTACATTCCATGACACAAATAATTTGTTCACTAGAACGAATATGAAAATTTATATTTATGTATTTTTCTTCAATTATGGAATAAGGGAAGAATCATCTTCATCCCTCAATTTTTTAATTTTTAATTTATTTTACATTCTATATTTTATATCTTATCAAAAAATATATTGTTTGGGGACTCAGATATCCATTTCTATATTGAGACTAGATGTGATGATTTATTCATATAAATTTAAGTATATTAAGTCCATATTCCTTTGATTACATGGTTATATTCCACTAAAGAAACAATCTATCATACTATTAGTTGTATGAAAATACATGAATCAAACCTAACAAGTCCTCTAAAATACTAGACATTGTTACTAATGGATTAGTCATCTTTCTTCATTATCACAAAAAATTCATTCTCATTTTTTACAATGAATATGGGGAATTTACTTGTTAAAAAAATATCATAATTGACACATTCAAATACATATATTAAATTTCATCATTTTGACTCATGTTCTTAAAAGTACTCTATTATTGATCTATATCGCATTCATTATGTTAAATATCCAAAATCACTTCTTAATTCTCAGTACAGAGGAAAATTTAAATATAGTGACCAATGTGAAACATAAAAAATTAATGCATTATTTTACATTAGTAATCATTCAATATCTTAAATGTCTACAAAAATTGGATAACTAATGGATTACAATCATTATTTAATAATTTTATAATTAATTTATATTATAAAACCCATTAACTTATATACATAATTAGGCCACATTAGTCTCCCTTATAGACATATCATAACTTATACTCATCTTAATATCCAATGGAAAGAGAAAAAAGGAAGGTCTGAGCTTAGCTTCATAGTAAATGTAAACATAATTGATAATAATCAAATATCATAGGAGAGCATAAATTTAGAATATAGCTATAACCATGATGAAAATTAATGTTAAACCAAAAACAAAATATATCAAAGTTGATGGTGTAATTATTGGAAAATATATATAATGAATAAAAAGAGAGTGGAAGCATGAGTCTATAAAATATATCCATGAGAAAATACCATAAATGAAAAGAATCATAAAACTATCACATTTCAAGGAAATGTTGCATAGAATGTAAAAACGAAATCATAAAGACATGGAACAACAATAAGAATAAATATTCATGTTAACAATGCATCTAAAATCAGATCTATTTAAATGATTATCAACAAAGAATCCAACATCTTATTCATTGATAAAATATAGTTGACAAATATTGAATTATCCCATTCACAATAATAACATTTGAAGAAATACTATTGGATATCACATGATTTTTTATGAAAAAATATTCCCACATATCATTGGTGTATCATTTTTTCTTCCCGTATAATATTAAACCATTACTAATGAATTGGTGGGTGATATAGTATCCCTCCCATCACTATACATACATTGGTGTTCCACTTGAAAAAAACTATTGAACGCACCACAAGTAACCCATGAAAATAATATGGGTTTCTTTTAGTGGCATCATAGAGAAACTATAGAATAAAATACTATTTTACTAAATCCATGAAAAATATTCCCGAAAATGAAAATGGGTGTCATATACTTCTTTAAAAAAATTTAAAATTCCATTAGAATCCAAAATATAATACCCTCATGGAGAATAAATTGGTATCAATTGATATTTAGTAACATTATATATAAATCCATGTCAATTAGTTTAACGGGGTATATAGAGTATAAAATGTATATTTTAATGGTGTAAAAATCAATAATTAATTTTATCCAATCAATTAACTAATATAATCTTCATTAATTTCATTAAAGTAATGACATGTAAAATAGAGTACACAGAATCCAAAGAAAATGGATGAAAAATATTGCATATGGTTAAGAAAGACATGGAAAAATATGAATAATTTCACTAATAGAAAATAAAATTTTATAAGTTATCTAATGGATGATTTAGTATTTTTTTATATGAATAATATTCTCCCTAAGGATTAATATATATCAATGAATAATGAATTTAATGAAAACACATTATTAGAGTTTTAAAAAAACTATTTTTAAATAATTAATAAATATAAGGGAGGGAGAGTATAAAATTAAAATTTAAATATCATGAATAAAGGAAAATTTATATTATTGGATAAAAATAGTTCATTAATAAAAAATATAAAATAAATAGGTTCAAAAGAAAATGTGTATCTCAAAAAAAAATTGAGACTAAAAACCCATTAATTGAAGAGGAATGTTTGATGTAAGAATCAACTGATTATTAGTTCATAATTACAAATTTTGGACACCTATAATAGTAGGAGGAAATGAAATATAGAGAATTAATTAGGTAATATATTTAAAAATGTAATGATATTGTTCAATATTATAGTTTTTAGATCAATGGAATGAAATTTATTTTTCACTAACGTGTAATTAATAATATATATTCTAATAAAAACTACATGAATGAGATCGAGCAACAAGTTGAGGTTTAAATAACATGAATAAAGATACGTGATTACATTATTTATCCAATTATTTTAATAAACCAAATTTGAATGAAATTTAGTTAATAATTTAAAATGTTTCAGAGTGAGGGATACTTTTAGAATAAACATCATCATTAATTTTTATTAAAAAGTCACTAGAATATTGAATATTATATGGGTTTTTAAATCTTATGAAATAAGTATGTACGTTAACAAAAATAAATTATTTAAAAGTATATAAGCCATAAATATATGATAACGGTGCATATTAATAAAATATATCACAAGGAAGATAAATTTTGATGAAAACCCATACATTATTCCAGGTTCATTGTATGTGCGGGCATACCCTATTTATGCCATCAAAGATTCTATCAAAAAGTCACCATAGAGATAAATTGATAAGGCTAAATAAAAGTGACCATATGGTTATGAACAATATAGATGATTCTATGAGTATAAAAATGGTAGAGTTTTATTAAGTAATTTGATGGAATTGGTGTGGCATGAACGATATAATTAATGAAAATGGAACTATTTTGGACAACAATTAATTTTCATTGATAGATTTAATCTATTAATTTGTAAAATACACTAAAATACAGAAACAATAGAGTTTCATGTAATGTTTGGTCATGAAATCCATGATAAACTATTTCCACATATTTGTTAAACTTGTTGGAATTAAATTTTTATTCAGTGTTTACATTAATTTTTGAGCTTTTATCTTGGTCAGATGATTAAATTAGTATGTAATGTTTTAATAATAATATGAAATAACAAATCTTAACCAATATTTGAGTTTTATAGATAAATATAATTTTAAATTAAATTATTTCAACTTATAATTAGAGAAAAATTATCTTTTAAATTAAATCATCTTATATATAGAAATATTTTTCTAGAAATATTTTTGTTAACCATTATGTTTTCTCCGTAATATTTTTAACAATTTACCAATTAAATTTATGTTAATATAATTTATATAGGTATTTAAATATAATATTATGATAATAATATTAAATAACATAATGTAATTTATTCATTAAAAATTACACATTTTTAATAAAACCATTCATTAAAAATAACAGTTTACATAGATAATGATATTTAAATATAACATTAATAATGATCATTCTGTTACCATAATTATAATTGTTCTTATTAAATAATATGATTTTTATCTATAATAAAGAAACTATTTGGATAGATTATATTTTTATATTGTGATGAAATGAAATATATAAGGCATGAAAATAAAAAAAGGATTTACAATAAGATATCACTTATGATTAGAAAATGATATACATAGGTTTCAAAAATAAATATTTTAATTTTAAATATATTTATTCCACTGAAAATATTTTATGAATGATTCATTTTATTATATTATTTTTAAAAAACAAAAAGGTGATGAGTTTTAGGAAAATTAGTATTCTATACTATTCACCTAAAACCCATTTATTTAAGAAAAATCATAATAAAATAACATTGAACTAATATTGTTATTATAAAACCATAAATGATTTCATTTTTATTTATTTTATATTTTATATTTTATAAGATTATTTTTTCATTGATAATAAAAATTAAAAAGAAATAATATTTCAATTAGAAACAACCATTTTCAATACTAAATCATATTAATCATTTTACATTATTGATAAATGTTTTAAATTATTTTTCATAAAACTGTTTTTATCATAGTTTTATTAACCATAGTCATCCAATTTTTTATGGCATGTTAACATTAATTCTCATGTGTCACACAAGTTATATAACATAGAATTATTTCTATAAGATTATAATTCACTAGTGGATGCATTATAACACCATAAATAAATTTCTTCAATGAAATTATAATTACCACTAAAATATTAAAGTATGTGTTGGGATTTTTAACATGCTAATATCTATAGATATATCATTCAATGTTACATATACCACATTATGTTAAGCAAAACAAAAATACTTATCATTCCTAAAACAATATTTATTTTATATACCCAAATCACATTTTCACTAGACTATACAATTCCCAAAAACAACCTATCATTATCTCACAAATCCATGGTGAAAAAAAGAATTCATGCTATGATTAATTCTTTCTTTAATCATCAAGAAGAAATTTTTTCTAGTTCCCAAAATCACACACAATGAAGTATGAACCATAATCTTAATAATGTGAAAAAAATAAAAAAAATAATAATAATTAATTATTTTCAGTCTATATGATATCGATAATAAATAACATAAATCATCAAAATAACTAGACCCATTATTATATACATATGTAATATATACTAATCATAAATCTATTCTGTCCCTCAGAAATTTTTTCTTCAATAGTGTTATCAAAAAATATATCATTTCCATAAAATCATTTGTCAAGGTTACTGATACAATATAATATGTAACTTCAAACCAATGATACATAGCTAATGATGATTGATCCATAGATATTACAAATAATCCATAATTAGTTTTGAATTTATAAAAAAATATATTGATAATTATATCTTGAATACTATATAAAGATAAGTGAATTAAAATTTAATTTGTACTAATATATATTGATTAGCACTAAATAATAATTTAAATAATCATGGTTATGAAAAAGGAACAAATATAACTTATCGATTTTATATAATGCAAATGAATAAAAAATACTTTTAACTTTCTAGTGAGATGTAGTAAGATTACTTGACCATGTTACTAATAAAGGAATACACAATCACAAAACCTACCTAAACTGGTTCACAAAAATTCACTATTCAATAATAAAGAAATATGTATGTGAGAAAGTGTACACGTAGTTCTATAACAAAAAAAATATATTATTTGATGTCTAAAAGACTTATGGTGTAAATATGAAAATGGCCACTAGAAATAGAGGTTCCTGTGATGTAAGGATCAATTTTTCTTTGATTTTTTATTGATTTTGTTTGATTCATGTGACTAACATAATGGAAACACAATTATAAAACTCATCTATGTGAGGTTGTTAATGATAAACCCCTCTCATGGCCGCTGTTCTTCTTGTAATCCATTTTGAGACATCACCGATCACATGAGACATAGTCATTCTATGTGCCTAAGGCATAATCATCTTATGTGGGATGACCTTTCTCTAATTGTAGTTTGGTAATGTGTCTTATAAACAATAAAATTTGGACTAGATGTTGGGGTGAGAAGTATATAACCCCCTGACTGACCATTGACATTCGAAAATAGAGGTGCACACGAGAAGAGACACGCACAAGATGAAAGAGGGGAGGAGAATGAGAATTATTTTTTTGTAATAGATAACTCACATGATCCTGATATCATCTACTCAATAAAAATATGTGAGTTGTGGTCACATCAGGCATTCTTGTTCATGCCATAAAACTATAGATGAATTAAGATTCCACTATGTGATGTGGTTTCCCAACCACTTATCAGTTACAAGATAGCTTGACCCATAGGATTTGGCATGTTTTAGTGATCCCAAAGTATTCATATAACACTAATGATTTCATTGACCTCATGAGAAATGAACTGTAACACCCTATGTTTATATTAATTATATTTTTCGAATATATTCTATTTCAATGGTGACATTCATTTCACCATACACCAAGTAATTATTGCATTTTATGAAACACCAAGTTATTGTTTATCTATATGAAACAAATATTTTCACTTTTGATACTCATAGCACTATGATTGGATTTTTTTTACACCCAATCTCGATTTTCATCGATAGCTTACGTTACAAACAACATTGACTTTTACTGAATAAAAATATACTATCAATATAGTTCTAAAAATATTATTATATTTATCGCTAAATTATTGGAATAGAGGGTATAAAATGATTAAATAAATTTTAAAAACATTTATTATGCATGAATTATTTTATAACCAATTAATTATAAATGAAAGTAATAACCACTATAAAATAAAGTAATTATTTCCTATATAAGAATATTTTTTTATTAAAAATTTTATTTTATATCAATAAATTACAAAAAAAAATTTGATGAATTATTTTAATAAAATATTTATGATATATATTCAATCATATATTTAAATTTCATCTTTTTTGTTTTTAAAAAAAGATATTATAATAAATCCAATTTTAGGCATAAAAAGAAGTATTTTTCTAAAAGATAGTTTTATTACTATTTAATAGATAACATGTTTTGAAACAAAATTTTTAGTATTTAAAAAATATTATATGAAATTAAAAATTAATTTTATAAATTATAACATAGAAATTATCTTAGGGTGAAATTTTTTTATTTGTCTCAAGTAGTTTATTTTTTGATGAATTGTAAAAAATATTGAGTTTTAATTGAAAACTGAATATTCATAAAAATAATATATATAGATAAATTTGAGTATTATTTCGTTTTAAATTATTTATAGATCTATTATGCATATATTAATCTAATTTATCTCATTTTAATGAATTTCACACTGAAATTGGATATATTCACATTTCAAACATTTAAACATTTTTTACTTTTAAAAGATCATTATCTCATCCCATCTCTTGGAAAATTATAAATTAATATCATCAACTTATTTGATTATAATTTTAAAAAATGGATTCTATATTTTGAATAATAATATTTCAAATTTATAATAATTTCAAAGTAGTTTTTTACCCCAAAAAATATGTTAAAGAAAGTAAAATTAATTACAATGATTAAGAGAAAACCGAGAATACTAAGGGTCTAAAATTTAACATAAGGGAGAAAAATAACATATAAACATGTAAAAAACAATTTTTTTTACAAAATTTAGACCATAAAAACTCTTTTATCTAACTTATATCATTATTGGAGGTCTATGATGTAAGGAAGACCTCCCAATAGTGTTTACTATTTTTGTATTTACAATAATGCCACTCCTCATCCACTATAATAAGAAACTCACCCCTAACTTCATTCCCCCTCTCAAGCAATTTGTGTCACAAAAAACCTTCCCAATTAAACTCCAAGAATCCATAATCTCATCCAATAATCCTTAAATTAGGTATAAATGTATCCAAATAAGTCCTTTGGTGGAAACAAAAATAAGTTACCCAAATAAGAGGTAACATTCTTAAACAAGAAATTTTATTTTAATTTAACCTCAAAACCTTCAATACATAATATAAGAATTATATATAGGAACTTAATTATCATAAATATACAGATATTTTGTTATGTTTTGGTTACAATCTATACAGTCACTCACTTCCATAAAATGGGATACATAATCATCATTCAAGTGTTCATAGGATTGCCACTTCATGAACTGATGTCCTTCATTCTTAAGTTACCACCTTTAAAGGTTGTGAATAATGATGGGATTAAAAAAATTTAATGAAATATATGATAATTATGACGTTTTTCTCTTATGTAATTAATATATAACATATTCCTTCTTGATTTAAATTTTTTGGGAATAAAAAAACATTATTTGGGGGCATGTGGACTTCCACCCCCCATTAGAAATGATATTCATTCACAGATTACATGTAATGAATTAAGGATGGGTTATTAAAAATATATGATATTTTTGAAATGATTGTTATTATTTAATTATATTATATATATATATAGATAATTTTGTAATTTTCTTTTAAGATGACAAGAAAATAGAAACAACATTCATAAATACATATGATCATTTGTCTCCTTGAATGGTGTATTTTATTTCCTATTTATATCTTTGGTATATTATTATAAATACACCTACAATGAATATATATGATATTCATATCATGTGTTAAATTCTATAAATAAGGTAATCATGATCTAGGTAAGAATACAAAGAATGAAAATACAACATATATAAAAAAGTGTGGTTATAATCTGAAATGTAAAATTGACATGGAATTGGTAATAAACGTGTAATATAAAGTTATAAGTAAAAAATATGTGGTATTATATATATGAATATTGCTCCTTGATATAAATATATAAATATTATATTTATTACATAGGTTGTTTGATAAAGTATGATGAGAGATAAAATTTAAGGTTTAGAATGTTCGTCTCAATTTTTATATATGTGAGATACATCCATATTCACAAATTGTTTATCTTATATCATGTATATAATTGCCTATGACAAGTTATATCATGAATTTAAATTATATAATGATATTAAATGTTTCAAATTATTTTATTTTTTCATGTATATGATGATTTAAAATTTCCTCATGTAGCAAGTGCATTTATAGTCTCACTTATATTTCTGTGATCCATTTTCTTTATTCACCACTTGTTTTGTTCGTATAGTGTATGTACCACCGATAAATTTCTTATATGATTATTATCCTAAATTTAATTAATATTTATATATCCAATTTATTATGTCTCTATCAAGGGATTCACAGTTAAGAAGTTACCAAATCATTAATATTTTTTTCTCTCAATTTCCATTCGTTGAGATGTCTGTTATATTATAAACCTGTATTATTTCATAAGGTTTATATAAACCAATTTATATATGTAATATCATGAATTTTTTCATCATAATGACATTTTATGTTACATTTTATGGGTATTAGGATTCATTTGTAGTAAAGTGGTAGGATTTTTCCACTATAATCACATCATTTAACATGAATGATTACGATTATTTTTTCCATCGGTGAAAAATTATGATGAATATAAAAATATTATAATAAGAATTATTCTCTAATTTATATTTATAATATATTAAATTAATGTTACAATTTTTCCCATCACTGGTAAATATGATAATTATGTAATAATTATTATTAAAATCTGACCATATTTCTCTTATCAGACAAAAATCGGTTTAATTCAAAAATAATGATTTATAAAAAAATAAAAAAAATATAAATGACCTTATAATATAATTAATAAGGATAATTTTTTTAAATAAATTTATTTTAGAAAATTTTATAAAATTGTTTCCAAAGCATCCATATAGGTTCTTAAAGATATTTTCAAGGAAAATGGTTTGTAGGTGTCTTAGGATTAAAAAAGCCTCTATCAAAGTCGACATTATTTTTTAATCAAGAAATGTTTCAAATTATTTTTAAATACTTCATTATATGTTGTAATTTTTTTTGAATGAAAAGTATTTTGAAACTGTTTCATGTTATTTAAAAATTCATTTTCAAATAATTGTTATTTTATAAGAAATATACGATGACATCTTCAAAATACATCTCTCTCTAAGATTTATTCATTTGTTATAGTTTTTTATTTACTAGGGATGTGATTCAAGGGCACCATTATTATTCATTAATAATTTGGTTTATATCTTGATGGAATGATGATTATGTGACCTAGTTCTCTTAGAGAGGTTATACCATGATAAAACTCTTATGAATCCTATATCTTTTCATGGTTTATGATATGATTAAATGATTATAAAACATATATATTTTCCATAGGTTATGATATTATGACGTGTTTATGATACCAATTTAAGTCAATGGGTTATGATATAATGTTTATGAAACCCAAATATTATTTTATGTCTTGATATGATGAATGTTTTATTATCTTGTGTCAAACAAATTTATGAATTCATAATGTAATTGGTTGGAACTAATATATTCGTTCAAGGAGTTGATAGGCATGTATATAATGGGGAATGAAAAAGGTTCAGTAAGGGAATTATTCTTCTTAGATGGTCCCGTGGGTGAACCTTGACTACTAATATGGTTTGGAGAGTGAACCCAAACTAATAAAATATCATTGACAGTATTTCTTTACTACTATGTAAATAATTTTATTTGTTTTTGTGTCTTCCATAATTCCTTGTATTATTCCTGTATTTTTCATTGATGGATTATGCTTTAGGTTTCCTTCTTATTCGTGTCATATAAAATGCCAATATTTATGCCATGAATTTTTTCATTAACTTTGATATGTACAGTATGGTCTTTTAATGTTATTATCATGTTCTCGTAACCTTATATTCACGATGATTATTACATATCTCCCTTATTAACCTTTACTAAGCATATAAGGTCCCCCATACTTATATTTCCTTTTCTCGAGTTAGGAAGAATATTAGTGTATTATAAGGGGTTTATGTGTGATGTTGAAAATATTTTACCAAATTATAATAATGACTTCAATTTTCCAAATAAACAATAATATTACCATCCTTAGGAATGTAATTTTTAAGTGTGATGAATATTTCTCTAAAATAACATAATATCCATGTATATTAAGTCATTCTCTCATTAGTTTGTATGAAAGAAAAAAAATTTCAAAATTTTAAAACAAGTTTGAGAATTGTTTATTCAGATCCTTATGAATATTTATGGGGATGTGTATAATGATGTCTCAAGGATAAGTCTAAGGATGAGTTAGAGTGTACGAACATTTCATGGAAATTTTGTAAAGGATAAAGTGGATGGAGTCCTATAAATACACCATATTCTAGATAATAAATGTGGACGTGTATTTGTTATATATGCACATAGGGTAACAACCCTACAAATACTCTATTAATTGAGGCTCGATAAAGAACTTGTGCACAAAAATGGACCTTTCTTCAAACCTGGTTTGAAACTTCTATGGGATATTTGTTGGGAATTAATGTACACATTACAATCAATTATGTAGGATATATATATAATATGATAATGAATACGGTATTATAATCATAAGGATTCATTGATTAGATATTTATGTTTCATTATTTAAACATCCTATGAGTGATTTTCAGGATTATTTTCTTTTCTTTTTATGGTTAGAGTTTATGGAACTATTCATTGTGGTTTTAGTAAATATTGGGAAATATAAGTGACTATGCTATAATTGATTATTTAAAATATGGAATGTATAAGAATTTTGAAAATCGATATCTTAAGTGGAAATATCTTGAAGAGAATTAGGGAGGTTGTACAAGTATTATTTATACTGATAAATATAAAGAGACTGTGAATGTTATTTGAAAGGTATGGGATGTTATAAAAGTATTGTTTACATTAAATTATAGAATAATTATTAAATTGAGGTTGAGTAATATTATGTCATGGTTGAAATTTCATATACCATGAAAGAGGTATTATTGAATAACATGATAAATCCTATGTAATTTTTTAAGAATGATGTTGGATTATTGAAGTTTATATGTATTGTAATTTAAGATTTATTTTATATGAATCATAATGTATATATTTTAAATTAAGGAATTGAAAAATATTTTCAATAGTTTTGATTAACTAGAAAAGATGTTTAATGAAAATTTTATATTTTTATTAAGGTAAGGTAATCCACAAAAATTTCATGATGTTGAGAAAATTGTGTTTATCTTGGATAAAGTGATGATTGATATGGACAATATAAATTGGATAGTACTAACTACTATTGAACTAAATATTAATTTCTTGAAATGTGGTTTATTTTATCATGGATGAAGTTTGCATATTTTTTTGATTTAAGGAATACATACAATAATCTTTTGAATAATAAATTGCACATGTTTTCTTTTAGGATTTATGGTAAATTAGGTTGTTTCTATGTTTCAAGAGAATGAATGATAAATGTATTTACATGTTTAGTGTGTGGAAACAAAGAGTTACTTTATGATATATGTGGGTTTAATTTTATTCTATTTTTGAGAAATTTAGTGACCCATAAAATGTTTTATATTTTCATCTTTGGGAAGGGCTAAAATGTTAAACATTTAGGGAACAATTTATATTAAAATTTGAATGAGGTTTTAGATATTATAGTATTATCTCACCATATGAGGATGTATGAATATCAAATTATATGTTGTAACATTTTTTATAGGTCGAATGACTTATCATTCTATCTATGGATCTTATGATCCATTAGTACTTAAAAGATAACAAATTCAATTTCATTTCATGGAGTAAGAGATAAAGTTTAAATGAATCAGGTCTTTCTTGATGGATTTTATTGAGCTTATGAATTGGAATATAATATAGTAAGTATATATTTCTGTGAACTTTTATCAATTTTATGAAACAAATCTCATAAAAAATTGATATCCTACAGCCATCATTTCTTATGAACTAAATGGTCCCTTAGATCATCAAAAATTTATGGTTTTGTGATTATCAAATTTATCTGGATCACCCATATATGCTGATCAATGTTGTCTACGAGACTCATTTGGGTTTTGGGTTTTGGGTGTTAGTTTTATCTTCTATGTCCATGTTTTCATTTTCTTCCTATGTTATCATATGGGTAAATCCAGTTATATGTCACCATGGGTAAACATTATAATTCCAACATTCCTTTTTTTTTAAGTTTTATTATTTATTTTTATAATGTGGGTTTAAATGAGATGAACTTTTATGTATTAGTATTTTGAGGACCCATATGAATTTTGAGGATAAAGTTCATTTAATAGGGGGTAAAATGTCAAACCCTATGTTTTTATGCATTATTATTTTTCCAAATAAAATATGTTTTTTGATAAATTTCATTGCACGCTATAGCACATGATTTCTTTTTACACAACACAATGCTACAATATTTCTACACACAATACATATAATAGATTATGACACATGAAACACAAGGTGTTTTTTATTTTAAACAAAATTTTGAGTTCCTTTAATAGATTTCATCTAATGCCAAATTGGGTTTTACCAAACAAAAATATAATATTAATATTATTATAAAAATATTTTTTATAATTATTCCCTGACAATTGGATTGAAGGGTCTCAAAATTATTTAAAAAAATTTAAAAATATGGTTTATTCATGAATTATTTGATAAACATGTAATTATAAATGAATTTAAGATCTATTTGAAAATAAATAAATTCTTCTTCTAAAGGACTATTTCTCTAAACACAAACACATTTTTTATAAATAAATAAAACAAACCACATTTAATGAATGGTTCAATTGAAATATAAATATTATATATTAAATACATTATTTAAAATTATTCTTTGGTTTTTTCAAGACATGAGAAAATATTAAATCCAATTTTAGGCATAAATGGATGTACTTTTCTAAAATTTAGTTTTACTGCCTTTTATTAGAATAATTGATTTAAAAATATATTTTAAAACTCTTTAAAATTTTATAAGAAAAAATAATTTTCATTTTTTAATGTAGAACATAAAAATTTTCTTGTGGGTTAAATTTTGGTATTATTTAGAAATAATCCATTTTTTATGAATAGTGGAAACTACTTAATTTTATTGAAACCCAAATTTTCACCTAAATATTTTATATATATAAATTAAAATTTTATTTATTTTTAAAGTATATTTTAATCATATATAGAAATATTTATCAAATTTATGTCATTGGAATCAAACTTAATATCCCGACCATGTTATTAATTTTAAATTAATTTCCAATTATTATTTGATAATAATATTCAAAAAATGATTCCATATTTGGAATCATAATAATTTATAATTCCTAATACGGTCAAAATATTTATTGACAACAATTGTTTTTGAAATCAAATAAAATTAATTACAGTTATTAATGGGAAAATGTGTTTACTAAGGTAATAAACATTATCATAAAAGCAAAATGTCCTAGGAACATGTAAAAAACTCATTTTATGTCCATATTTCTACCATATCCTTTCTTTGATCAAAATTATTTCAATAATGGAGCTACATGATGTATGGGAGGCCTCCCAATAGTGTTTACCTTTTTTTTATTTACAAGAATGCAACTCCTTCTATATTATAAAATTGCACTCACCCCCTCACTTATTCACACATCTCAAGACCATTGACAAATACTAACCCTTCCTAGATCAACCCCAAAAATACATCATATAATTTATAAATCCTAATTTTTGGATGAAATAGATCTAATGATGTATTTTGGTCCAACCCAAAAAGAGTTTCTTAAATTAGAGGCATTGTTTATCAAAAAAAACTATTGTTATATTTTCATTTCCACCCACTTTAGTTCATTTTTTATAAAATATTTATAAAAACATCAGTAAAAAATATAATGGTATTTTTTGTTATTTTATGGATGTGACCTACCCCTTCAAAAGCTTTCATAAATTGGGATACACAATCATCTTTCATGTGTAAGGCGGACTATCGCCTTATAAATCAATGTCATTTCTACTTCTATTACCACCTCTAATGTTTTTGAATATGGATGGACATAATATTTTTATATTATATATATATAATATTTATAATGAATTTATGGTTATATTATTATTAAATAACACATACTTTATTTCTTTATCTTTTGTGGGAATACAACAAAATCATTTGTGGACATGTGGACTACCACCTCCTAAAAGTAATGAAATTCATTAACTCTTTAAATTGAATGTAATATAGAGACATTTATTAAAAAAATGTTATATTTATGAATGAATAATTTTAATTTTTTGAAATATATATATATAAACATAATTTATTTTTCTTTCTTTCAATATTACTAGAAAATAGAAATTACATTTATGTGCACGTATGACCTACCGCCTCCATTAACAATGTAAATAATTTCTTATTTCAAAAATTTGTATATATTTATAAATTCCAATATTATGAATATATAATATATTTATATCTTGTTTTAAAAAATTTCAATAATTAAATTATGATTAATTTAAGAGGATTAATAATGAAAATTCATAACATGTATGATAAACATTGAAGTTATTACCTGAAACATAACATTAACATGGAATTATTGACAAATGGATAATATAAATTCACAAGTAATTCCAATATTTTAATATATATATATATATATATGATTATGGTTAGATGAGATATGTTTAAAAAAGTAATATTTATTATACATTAGGTATGAAGATGTATAATGAGATTCAATACTTATGTTAAAGGAATTTTGTCTCACTTGTTATATATGTGAGATATATTACTTATTCACCACTCATTTATTTTATCTCTTGTATATACATACCTATGAAATGTTATATCAATAATTTATTTTATTTCATTATATTATATATTTTATTTTATTTTATTCGTTCATAGAGATGATGATTCAAATATTACTCATGTTATAATGGGATTTCTAGTCTCAATTGTAAATCTATGAGACTTATTCCTTATTCACTGCTTTTTCATTTTTTGTGGTGGATATAATTCCCATGAATTTTTTTCTATGATTATTATCATTATATTTATGGATATTTAAATATCCATTTTATTATCTCTCTTTCATGGGATTCGCAGTTATAATGTTTCCAAAATGATAATGAATTTTTTCACAATTTTCATTCTTTCATATATACAATATGTTAATAAATATATTCTATAATGATGCATATATAAAAACCCATTGACATATAATATCATAAATTTTTTAATCCTTGGGATATTTCATTTGTAATTTTATGGGTATTAGGATTCTAGGTTACCAATGTCGTAAGAGTTTATTGATAAAATCTCATCATTAATCATAATTTGAAATCATCATGATTCCATTGATGAAATTTTATTATCTATCTATCATGAATTATAAAAAATTATTTTTCCCACTATTTATTGATGATATCTTAATAGATTGTTAAAAAACATTCCTCTCTTTATTACATAATATAATTAAGAACAAGTTATTAAGATAGTCTGACAATATTCCTCCCTTCAAATGAAAATATGATTTTTTTCAAATCAATGTTTTCAAAAAATGTTTTCAGAAATATTTTAACATTATCCTATAAGATAATTTTTAAGGAAAATGATGTAAAAATATTTTTTATGTAAAAATTGTTTAAAATGGTTTTTAAACAATTATTCATATGTTACAAAAATATTTTCAAAGAAAATGAGTCTCAATATTTTTTATGATTTAAAAAGTATTTTTCAAAGTAGAAAATATATATTATTAAATAAATGTTTTTTAATTTTTTTTTAATTTTCATTTAAATATTTTTCATAGTGGTTTTCAAAGAAACCATTTTTAAAAAAGTTTCTTGTTTTAAAAAAATTTTCAGTTAATGATTTTATTCATTAATAAAAGTTTCATGTTACCTTTAAAATCCTTCTCTATCTTAGAAGTAATCCTATAATATAGTTTATTAATTATTGGGGATATTATATATGATCACAATTATTTTTATTTCATTAAATGATATATGTTTGTGATGAAATGTTGTTTGTGTAATATTTTCCTCTTCAACATGTTATACAATGATTAAATGCTTGTGGAAACCATTTATTTTTACATGTTATGATATGATAAAATGATTATGAAATCATTATCTATTCCATAGGTTATGATATTATGAAACATTTATGGTACCCATTTTATTTCATTGGTTGTGATATAATTTGTATGAAACTCATACCTTTTTTGAGTCATGATATGATGATGTTTTAAAATCTTGTGGGAAACTAATTTACAAGGTCATTATGTGATGGTTGGGGCCAATATCTTCCTCAAATTTATTCGGTACTAATTTATATCTCATGAGGAAGTAATGTAAAGAACAAGGAGTGAACTCAGTTTAATAAAGGACCTATTCTAATAAGATGTTCTTGTGGGTGAACCTTGAGTACTAAGATGCTTTGAGGAGTGAACCCATACTAATGATATAGACTTAAGGGTGACCCTTTAATACTATTAAATCATTATATATATCTCTGTGTGTGTGTGTGTATTCCAAAATTAATTTTTATATTTTTATGTTGTGCTTTAATGTCTTATTCTCTCGGTTCCCTTTGGATTCATGTCTTATGAAAATTCCAATCCTTATGCCTTGGCTTAGTATTATGATCTTTGATATGCTGAGTGTGGTCTTATTATTTTATGATCATGTTATCATACCCTTAATTTCATTATAATACTTACATATCTCCCTTATTTACACATACTTAGAATATAACCACACAGTTTCTTATGGTTTTTCACCTAGTTATGAAGAAAGTCTCTAAGTAGGAGTAATAAAAGGGGAAGATATTTATGTGAGATCAGAATGATCTTTTACCAAATTAGATAAATGTGTTCCCAATTTCCATAGACAATATTCCATTATTTTACTGGTGCATTTACTATTGTAATGTGATTAATATTCATATAAAATAATTTAATATCCATGTATGTTATATTTAGGTCACTTTATGCATGACTGTACATTCTTTATATGTATTGTATTTCCCCCGACATTCATATTACGGAATCACTCTGGAGGGTTACACACATGTGTTCCTAATCAATTCCTATACTATGATGGTTGTACCTCTTAAATTTCCATCAATAAACCATTATTTATAGAAATATGACCTCATAAGCTCATCCAATCTATCTTTTCAATCATTGATTGAAAGAATAACTTATCTATGAGGACTTTGATTTCTATTAGTAGTGGGATATGAAGGATTACATCTTATGGTCATAGATCCATATCCATTATATCAACATATACCATTTGATAGGAAAAATCACTTTCAATACCATAATTCCATTATATATATAGTCTCATTATATGAGCTTATATCCTTTTTGAAGACTAGAAAACATGCATGAATTTTTTGACATCAAAATTGTCCCTGTGAATGCTTATAAATATTATCCCATATAGAAATATTATCCAAAATATTAGAAGCCATACCTCTATAATTGAATTCATATTTTGTAATCCCTAAATGAAGGTACCCCAAATATGGGCATCCTCTATTACATTAAACCCCAACCAATTCCATATCTACTTTAAAGGGGAATATTATTAATGAATCATCCCATGGAATCCCTAGTGAAAATGAGTAGTGAAATTCACTCTTTCTCTCTTACATAATGTTTCCAATATAACACTATCTATTTTTTCATAATTATCATAAATCAAAAGGGTATAGAGACAAGTGGATAATATTCCATTGACATGATGAAAATTCCAAAAATATAAACCTTTATTCAGTTTCATTTCTAATAACATGTAATATTAATTTAGAGGTTTATATTTATGATGAAATATCAATGGAAAGAACCAATATTCAAATTTATTTTTTAGTCTTATGTTGTCACGCCATTTATGAAGTGGACAGCTAATCCTAATTACATGGACAATGAATCCTATCTTCGAAGAATATGTAGGGATCCCCTTTGATGACGAATACCCTATATACAATATTCAAATTAAATCATATACATTCCTTACACATGATGAGATACTATAGGATATGTTCTCAGCCAAACTACATCGGTTTGGATTAATATACTCACATGACATGTAGGATGCCTCTTTGTGGTTCAATCCCAATTTAGAAACACCAAATTCTAAACTAGATGACTATAAACTCTAGATATTCTAGTTTTATAACATTAAAATACAATTTATCCCTAAAAACATCATAAGTTACAATTGATAGTAATGAAAAGAACCTATGATATATAAAGATGGACAAGTAAAATGAATAACTATGAGATATGTAACTCTTAAAAATAGTGTTCAATGGATTATAACTTCTAGGGAGCATAGTCCCATTTTAGTATATGGGAAATATTTAATAACATATATAAAATTAATATGAGATTACCAATATAGTCAATAATTCCCCCCAATTGGGTGAGATGATCCTAAAATCCCATAATTTTTATTTACTTGTGTTCCTATGAGTCGTTTATAAGAATCCCCAATGAAAATTTTCCTTTGGAAATTAGGATCATATCACATTATATATGTAGAAGATTTTGGGTGATTCCAAAGATAAAACCTACCATGATGAATGACTATGAAACTATATTTACCCTCTCATTGTCAAGTGAAAGTCTTTGAATTTATTTTGAAACATAAAATAGTAAACCCAATAGGAATCATTAAATTATTAACAAAATTCCATTTCCTAAACAATTAGAAATTAAACTATGCACATTCAATGAACAAGAAATGGGAAAAATATTAGAAAGGATAAAAAATTGTTTTACCTATGCCTTGTTCGTTTTGTGTATATCTTACATGATATGTTTCATTGATTGAATAACTATGTATTTTTTTAATCATGATTATAGTAAATGTCATTACCAAATTAACCTTGACCAAAGAAGACTAAATAATTATGAAAATTTTGTCAATAATTAGTTATAGAAACTACTTTATCGTATTAAAATATAACATGACCTACTCAATGCCTTAATGTTCTAGGGGGTATGACATGATGTTCAGGATGTCCCGACAATATGATATGATCATGGCCCTCATGGTGGATTAAATTGTTTCTCAGGCACTGATGCCCACAATCCCGTCTCCCTCATGAAAAAATATAAGGCAATTAAAGAGGTTTGTTTCTATTTATAATCACTTTTACTAATTATCCCAATAGAATGATAATCGATTAATTCCATACAATAGAAACATGGATCAAGGATTTTAACCCAACTCTATCTAGAACTAGGAACCATCAAGGAGTGATCCATCCAATTTTTACTACTAGAATCATCCACCAATACACTTTTGTGACCTATATAGGGTGCATCCTACTATGTCACCTCACTAAATGATGTGATTTGGGTAGAAAGGATATCTATCAGGGAAAAAACATAGAAAAACACAGAGAGTGGGCCCATATTTCCTTCTCCACCAATGAATTCCTCCAACATAGATTTCTAGTAGATGATTATTTATCATAGATCCCTTATCCCCCAAGACATATTTTCTTCCATTTCCCAAAATAATTCCTTGGAAAGGAGTATTCCCCCACCCATGCACAAGAATCCCATTGGTAAATTCCAATGGAATAAGGAGGAAAAAATTGTTCTTAATTCAAAAAATACATCAATTATGTCTCTTAAAGTATCATATAAACTAAGTATATCCATAACTATATTCCTTTACATACCCTATAGATGTGACAAAATATTATTCCACAACATGGTAGATTCACCAACATATTCTTGTGTTGAGACATGGATAACATTATATTCCTCTCCTAATATTCATAGTAGTATGTTAGCAAGGTCACGAAGAACCTATATCTACTCATAAGCATGAACATATTATTTCTCCCATTTGAGAAGATTATTTGTTAATCACATAAAATAATGAGGTATGTGGTCAGGTCAAAATTATCATTATTACTAGGGTTTATCAACTATGTTGGGAAATATACCCATAACTAGTATGCATATTTATATCATTGAAATCCATCTGGATACTCTAATGAAAGATAATTTTTAGGACCATATTCCATCTCTAGAAGAGCTTTGCCACCATATCCATGTAGTAACCTCAAGGTAGGCTTATATAACAACCTAAAATGATACAAAAAATATTTCATCATCTTTTATGATTTTAGAGAATAATCATACTCTCAAGAATTAAAGTGTTCACTAGAAGCCTTATGAGGTAATACATTAGTGGGTCAAAATTCCATCTCTCATTAAAGTGGTATTGTGGGATATTCCAATGCAGAATATAAATTGGAACGAAGATCATATCCCTCCTTTAATCTAGGTTGATTGACATATTATGTAAACATACCATAGGAAGGACCAAATTCACAAAAAAAATATAGTATATCATTGGAATACTATAGTGGATTCTATGTCATAGGATCATTTTTCTACATTATGAAATTTTCATCATCATACTCTGATGAATTCCACACTACATACCCATACTCTTATTTAGCCCAAAATAGCAGGTTGGAATATTCTAGTAGTGTTGTGGGTAATGATGACATTTTTATCCTGGTTAATTATTGTGTCAATGAGGCTATAAAACATGTAATTCCCCGACCCCAGTTACCTAGAGTCGGTGCATTATTTTAATACATTGGCATGATTACAAGGAATCAAGTCCAGAAGGAACTATAGTTTAGCAGTCTTGGAAAATAGATTTCATACATTAACATTAAATTACAATTTGAAATATACAACACAAAATATATAGTGCTTTGAGAATGCCATTATTCCCTTGGTTTAACCCTGTATATCAATCACGATATACTTCTTGGAATCCTGGTAAAGATAAAACATTGAAAGGGGTGAGCTGAAATGCACAGTAAGGGTAAGCAATACAACGGAAACTTTCATAAATAAGCATAAACATTTAAGGAAATGTATAACTAAAACAAAAGCCTTTTAAACTTGAACTTCAGCATTATATGGAAAAAATAAAATGAAATAATTCCATTTACTTATTCACAAGGATATTCTACTAGTCGAATAATCACATGAAATATCAATAACCACATTAAAAATAAGGGAATACATAATGTTGAACTTTAATTTCTTTGTCAAGGCCTCGTGCCAAGACCTAGGGGCTAACTGTAACCGGAACCCAACCCGAAGTGCCTCTAATAACCGTACACCTATCCGGACTGCCTCTAATAACCGGACACCAATCCGGAGTGCCTCTAATAACCGGAGACCAAACTGGAGTGCCTCTAATAACCGGAGACCAAACTAGAGTGCCTCTAATAACCGGACACCAACCCGGAGGGTCTGCTGTAACCGGACCCCAACCCGGAGGTCTTACTTTTACCGGTCCCCAACCCAGTACATACTATTCCAATACATTCATCTGAAGAAAAGGTTGAAATCTAAAATAAACATTCATATTAAATCTAACTTATGAAATGTTAATACTTTAACCATAAACCATGAGTGACATAAGAATAAATCATCCACATTCAAACATATTGCAAAATCTTCAATAAAATATGGAAGTTTTGTATCATAATAAATCAACATCAAATAAGCTTAAAATCCATCAAAGGATGTTGACATAGATGAAATCAAAACTATTTTAGAGAAATATCTCTTTTTTGAAATCATTTTAAAAGTCACATAATTATAAAATAATACATTCACTTTGAAAATATTCTTATAAGCTTGTGAGGGAAACTTCGACAATGTTATAACGGCGGAAAATAACCGCACCCGTCGTATAAGTTAAAAAAACATTCTTACCTTAAATTTGTCAAAAAGGTCAAAAAGTACCTTGTTTGCAAAACGATGGAAAGATTCCTTTAAAAAACATATAAGGGTATCAATGACTTTAACCCATTTTTATTAAATAGTAAAAATGTTTTGAAATACATTTTTAAGAAACATGGATGTGGATGATAACGTGTTCCAGTAGATAAATACGTATAAACAACCTCGGATAAAGAAGAGATTGTGAAGTAAACCCTTACCAATTTGGTAACTTACAAAACATACAACCCATGAAATAGGAATCATACAATGAATATGTAAATACACATAAATTAAATTGTATTACAAAAATAATACAATTATGGGCAGTACATACACCACACAAAAGGTAATAGTGGCAATATGGCATGAATCTCACAGGAATAAGGAGTGTGATGAAAATCCCTTACCTCATTGTCTTAAAATTGAATCGTATGAGCAAAAGTTAATAACCAAAATATAAATCATATAATACCATTAATATAAATCTAATCATGATAATATATATCAATGTCAGTACACATTATACCACATGTAATAAATAATTGGCGAACAATGGAAATCTCACGGAATCAAAAGTGAGATAAGAAAATCCCTTACCTTGCACTTTTTTTAGACGAGGGTACGTTTAACCTCTTGTATGATGATCGTAGTATGTTATTAAATTATACCAGAACCATATTAATATTTATGATATCATACATGATTCATTTATGACTTTATACTACCCATTTAATAATAATTTCCATGTTAAATTAACATTTTGGGTAATAATCGCTCTCTTTATCTTACATGTTTTAACTTGTTACTCTTGATTGTATCACTTAGATCATGATTTAAATACTTCCAGAATATAAAACATGATTTATATATTATATATATATATAGAATATAAATATGTATAATAGACATATATATGAAATGGAAAACACCGTTTATGGAGACGGTAGTCCGTACGTACTCATAAACGTTGTTTCTGTTTTCATATAGTATTGAAAGAAAGTAAGTGAATAAGATATATGTATGTACATTAATACTTATATATATAAATATATATATATAACCCGTATAATTATTATGTCATATATTACATACTTATATATTTTTATAATCGTCGATGAATGGTGAACTTGGAAATGAATCTCATCGCGTCGTGGAGACGGTAATCTGTAGGTACGCACGAGCGAAAATATCATTATTTTGATATTAAAATAATATATAATTGGATGTTATATCATATATACAGAATCATTATAATGTTATATTTATTATTTACATGAATTATACATCATTATTATACCCATATAAATAATAATATATTGAATAACAATTACACAACAACGTGAAGATGGTAGGCCGTACGTACGCACGTATGGTGACATGTCATTCAAGGGATGGATAGAATAATGAATTTATTTATTCCATAATTATAATAACATCACAGTATTTAGAAGATACTGTAGTTATTATTTGAGAATTTAAATAACAAGGAAAGAAGAAGTTGGAGAAGAAAAGAACTTTAAAGTGGGTGGTGAAAACATTACCTCTTCTTCGGGTTCATCCTTTTGATTTGATCAAAAGGGCTCCTTTGGATGGATTTCTGATCAAACTAAGGTCTATAGGATGAAGTGAGGGAAGTTGAGAGTGTATTTGGGTAGGGGTTGGCCGAACCAAAAGGCTTTGATGGTGTGAATTAATGATAAGTGGGAGTGCCCTTTTATAAGAGGGGTGACGGGCACCTTAGGAAAAGCTAGAAATATTATTTTATAATAAATTCATATTCGGTTTCTAATGGCCCCAAAGTAATTTATTTCGAGGATAAGGAGGGTATGGGTCGAAAACAACTCAACCAATAGGATTTAGATAGGTTTGGGTCACTAAATTAACCTTATCTTTAAGTATTAACTCTTAGTTAATTAGTTTGGCACTTACCATGTCACTTTGTATTTTTATATTATATAGTTAATAAACTTACTATATATATCCAATCGACCCTAAAGTGTTACATTAATGACATATCAATAACTATTTGATTCATTTGGATGAACCTTATATTTTTAGGAATATAATATCAATTAATAATATAATATTTGTTTTAAAAACTCTTTTATGTCAATTTAGACACTATTTGTAAAATTGATTTTTTGAAAATCATAACAGAATGATTACTAATAACAAAGTTACTTAAATCCATTATAACATGTCATATTAACCTATAAAATTAGTGTAATTTATTAAAACTTTCAAATTATATTTATTTGCGATTTATAATATTAATTATCTTAATTTTTCACTATTATAGTAATTATTACATCATCATTGTGTCATAAATAAATTAAATTATTTATTGTCTAAAAATTATAAATAAAACATCATTATTTAGTAAATCTTTTTATATTTCTAATGAATATTTATAATTTAAAATCCAACATATATAACTCTATGTAAAAAAAAATTCTAAAAGATAAAAGCTTATGTCATTTTTGTATTCATTTTAACTTAATTAATATAAAGTGTCACTATCATATATAAGTAGATCCATGGGGTCCCAAAATCGACCCAAAGATTCCCATGGTCGGAAATGTATCGACCAATAGGTTTAGGACATGTTTTAGGGAAAATTAATATTACTATAATATTATTTTGTTACCCTTATTTACCGGACTTACCCTTTAACCATGGTAAATAAATTACTTACCGAAGTAATTATTCAAAATGTGTAAAAATAAAAGTTACCTATTTACACAATTTGGACATCCTGATTCTAAATATGGAATCCATTTTTATAAATTCAAAATACAGAAGTGGCAGAAATTAATTTAAAATTAATTCCTGTTGTTAAAACAAAAAACGTGTTTTTAAGATATAATAACTATCAAAAGATTGACACTTGTTTATGTCCGGTTTAATTGTAAAATCATGTTCAATGACCAACGTTGTATTAAATGGTAAAAATATATTCTAAATATACTTTATAACCACTCAAATTCATAATTTATCACTATCAATTATTTTGATTAAAAAAGATATTTTTAATTAAAATTTAGTAATTTTCACTATTCATCAAAATTTTAAATTTATCCGAAAAGTACCAAATTTTCACCCTAGGCTAAATTTGAAATTCCGAATCCAAAAATGAAGTCCGTTTTAAGAGATAAAATTTATAAAATATTAAAAATTAGGTATTACTATTCATAACGGCTAGTTTGATTGGTCGCGGTGTGTTAGAACTCGAGGTTGCGTACAACACACGCTGCTCTATTATTCAAAGGGAAGCGTACCATGGAAGCTTGGGGTGTTACATTATCCCCTACTTCAATAAATTTCGTCCTTGCAATTTGAAATTGTTTTTCGAAAATAAAAGGTTGAAAATAGAAAATATCTTTGTGGGAGAGCCCACATCGGAAATTGGGTTATTAAAATTTAGTCTTAATATGTGGAAAAGAGAAATGAAAGGGTCACTACCAAATAATGATCTTGATTTGGAGAACATTGGTGAAAATTAGAGACATATAATTGGAGGGAAACTTAAATATTTATAGGTATTGATTGAGGTCATCAATCACAAACAAGTGTAAAATTGAGGTCCTTAAATTCAATAATCTATGATGATTTAAAATACCATCGGTTCAACAAAACATAAGGTATTAGGATAACACATTTTTGGTTTTAATATCCCTTCAATAATGTATAAGAATTTATTTCTTCATATAATAAGATATATATATATATATATATATATATATATACTTGATAAGTAGAGTTTTATCCTAATTTTTACCACAAACACATCTTTCACTCTAAAAGATAATAGAACTTAAAAATAATATTCTATTTATCCTATTCGTATAAGGTTCAAGAAAAAAGAATTTATAATTCTTTTATCAAAACCATAAAAAAAACTAGATTATTCAATCCAGGACATCTCGTGGGTCAGTGGTAGGTGATACACCCTTTTCGCCCTTCGGTTGTGGGTTCTAGTCTCGCGGCCTTGCCGGACGTGACAGGTTGCCGCCCGACCTCTGAGTTGTCCTTTTATGGCAATCCAAAAATAATCCCAAACTAGAATTATCCAAAATACTTCTGTCCAAACTCGTAGTCCAAAATTTATAAGGAAGGTAAACACAATGAAGATCCTTTTTCCCGCGTAATAACATGTGAACACCTTCATCATGTATTCTTTTAAAACACTACAACATCCTTATTGATTACATTCATGATCCCTTATTACATATAGAATAATGGATATACTCCTTCTATCCAAAAATATTGTAAACTCCAACAATACTAGGATTAGAAATCATTAATCAGTTTCAAGGTAATCAAGAATATCCAATATAATTTATTCAAATCAACCATCTCTTATTCCAAAATCACTACCTCATTATCAGAACCATATTATGTTTTATCTTTCTCTCAACTATATATTTTCTAAAAATTTAAACCACTATTGAGACACTTTTCTTGGTTCCACACAATCTCAAGTCCTTAATGAAATAGTACTACAGTACAATCCTTATATACTCCATAATTATTATAACCGGTACATTGTTGATACAAAACTCAAATGACATAATTCTCTAATAACAACATAAGAAATCTAGTCATTCCTCCTCATCTGTGGTAGTATAATAACTTGATTATTATCCAATAGCATCATTTGAGGCATACTCTGTTGATTTGGACATTGGTTTGCATAGTGTTCCAACTCCTTGTAGATGAAGCATTGTACATTTGAAAACTTTTTCTTACCCATGAAATCACATACTTGGTGTCCTTTTTCTCCACACTTATAACAAACTCCCATTCCCTTCAAGCATTTACCAATGTAATTCATTCCACATTGATCACATATTGGAAAATCATTCTTTCCCTTATTACCTTTATCCATATTTCTTTCTACCATCCTTTTCTTCTATGGATTCCCTTCCAAGCCATAGGACTCAAAGAACACATGATACTATTTCTTTATATGATGATAATACGTGGGAGACTATTTCCCTTCTAAATTCTAGCTTAAGTCCATGAAAGATATGATCCTTCTTACTCTTTGGATCATGTGTATTGCTGGAGTTCTCATTCCTTCTACTGGGTTTTATTTCTATACAATGGCATACACTAGGTCAATTAATTCATAATTCCAAACATGTAAAATACCTAATGAAAATTGAAAAATTTATGTATATAATCCATAATCACAAAAATGTTTTCTTTGAGGAAGTATATACTCATAAACCCTTCATAATGGTTTGTAAAGATAATGAGAATAATCCTAAGCATATCCCCTGGGAGTGTCGTAACCAAGAGTGCAGCAAGGCCCATTTTCGTGCACCAGTTCCCGTTCGAGTCTAGCTCAAAGCGGTGTTTTCGAGTTTTACCCCTAGGTAAATCTGTGCCAGAGCTTCCTGTACCTGCTCATATCCAGATAGGGATGTATTTCTCGGAAAACTCACAAAATCTTTACTTTACCAAAATTCTAGGATGTTATTCTATAATAATCTTCAAAGTCTATCTTAGGGCTATGTGCTCTAATTAGAGTTTATCTAAATCTAGTTTCCAAGGTTATTGCTAAACTTCCTCTGATACCAATTGTAACGCCCCAGACCCAGTTACCTAGAGTCGGTGCATTATTTTAATACATTGGTATGATTACAAGGAATCAATTCCAGAAGGACCGATAGTTTAGAAGCCTTGGAAAATAGATTTCATACATTAACATTACATTACAATTTGAAACATACAACAAAACATAGATAGTGCTTTGAGAATGCCATTATTCCCTTTGGCTTAACCCTGCATATCCATCACGATACACTTCTTGGAATCCTGGGAAAGATAAAACATTGAAAGGGGTGATCTCAAATGCTCAGTAAGGGTAAGCAATACAGTGGAAACTTTCATAAATAAGCATAAACATTTAAGGCAATGTATAACTAAAAAAAGCCTTTTAAACTTGAACTTCAACATCATATGTCAAAAATGAAATGAAATAATGCCATTTACTTATTCACAGGGATATTCTACTAGTCGAATAATCACATGCAATATCAATAACCACATTCATAATAAGGGAATTCATAATGCTAAAATTTAATTTCTTTATCAAGGCCTTGTGCCAAGACCTAGGGGCTAACTGTAACCGGAACCCAACCTGGAGTGCCTCTAATAACCAGACACTAACCCGGAGTGCCTCTAATAACTAGACACCAACCCGGAGTGCCTCTAATAACCGGAGACCAAACCGGAGTGCCTATAATAACCGGACACCAACCCGGAGGGTCTGCTGTAACCGGACCCCAACCCAGAGGGAATACTTTTATCGGTCCCCAACCCGGAACATACTTTTTCAATACATTCATCTGAAGAAAAGGTTGAAATATAACATAAACATTCGTATTAAATCTAACTTATGAAATGTCAATACTTTAACCATAAACCATGAGTGATATAAGAATAACTCATCCACAGTCAAACATATCACAAAACCTTCAATAAAATATGGAAGTTTTGTATCATAATAAATCAACTTCAAATAAGCTTAAAATCCATCAAAGGATGCTGACATAGATGAAATCAAAACTATTTTAGAGAAATATCTCTTTTTTCAAATCATTTTAAAAGTCACATAATTATAAAATAATACATTCACTTTGAAAATATTCTAATAATCTTGTAAGGGAAACTTCGACAATGTTATAACGGCGGAAAATAGCCGCACGCGCCGTATAAGTTAAAAAACATTCTAACCTTAAATTTGTCAAAAAGGTCAAAAACTACCTTGTTTGGAAAACGACGGAAATATTCCTTTCAAAAACATATAAGGGTATAAATGACTTTAACCCATTTTTATTAAACAGTACAAATGTTTTGAAATACATTTTTAAGAAACATGGATGTGGATGATAACGTGTCCCAGTAGATAAATACGTATAAACAACCTCGGGTAAGGATGAGATTGTCAAGTAAACCCTTACCAATTTGATAACTTACAAAACATAAAACCCATGAAATAATAATCATAAAATTAATATGTAAATACACATAAATTAAAGTGTATTACAAAAAGAACACAATTATGGGCAGTACATACACCACACAAAAGGTAATAGTGGCAATATGGCATGAATCTCACAGGAATAAGGAGTGAGATGAAAATCCCTTACCTCATTGTCTTAAAATTGAATCGTATGACCAAAAGTTAATAATCACAAAATAAATCATAGAATACCATGAATATAAAGCTAATCATGATAATATATATCAATGTCGGTACACATTATACCACATGTAATAAATATGTGCCGAACAATGGAAATCTCAAGGAATAAAAAGTGAGATAAGAAAATCTCTTACCTTGCACTTTCCTTTAGTCGAGGGTACGTTTAACCTCATGTACGAAGATCGTAGTATGTTATTAAATTATAACAGAATCATATTAATATTTATGATATCATACATGATTCATTTATGACTTTATACTACCCATTTAATAATAATTTCCATGTTAAATTGACATTTTGGGTAATAATCGCTCTCTTTATCGTACATGTTTTAACTTGTAACTCTTGATTGTATCACATAGATCATGATTTAAATACTTCCAGAATATAAAACATGATTTATATATCATATATATTTAGAATATAAATATGTATAATAGCCATATATATGAAATGGAAAACACCGTTTATGGAGAGGGTAGTCTGTACGTACGCATAAACGCTGTTTCTGTTTTCATATAGTTTTGAAAGAAAGTAAGTGAATAAGATATATGTAGGTACATAAATAATTATATATATAAATATATATATATATATATCCAATAGTATTATTATGTCATATATTACATACTTATATATTTTTATAATCGTCGATGAATGGTGAACTTGGAAATGAATCTCATTGCGTTGTGGAGACGGTAATCTGTATGTACGCACGAGTGAAAATATCATTATTTTGATATTAAAATAATATATAATTGGATGGTATATCATATATACAGAATCATTATAATGTTATATTTATTATTTACATGAATTATACATCATTATTATACCCATATAAATAATAATATATTGAATAACAATTACACAACAACGTGAAGATGGTAGGCCGTACGTACGCACGTATGGTGACATGTCATTCAAGGGATGGATAGAATAATGAATTTATTTATTCCATAATTATAATAACATCACAGTATTTAGAAGATACTGGAGTTATTATTTGAGAATTTAAATAACAAGGAAAGAAGAAGTTGGAGAAGAAAAGAACTTTAAAGTGGGTGGTGAAAACATTACCTGTTCTTCGGGTTCATCCTTTTGATTTGATCAAAAGGGCTCCTTTGGATGGATTTATGATCTAACTAAGGCCGATAGGATGAATTTAGGGAAGTTTAGAGTGTATTTGGGCAGGTTTTGGATGAACCAAAAGGCTTTGATGGTGTGAATTAATGAGAAGGTGGAGTGCCCTTTTATAAGAGGGGTGAGGGGCACCTTAGGAAAAGCTAGAAATATTATTTTATAATAAATTCATATTCGATTTCTAATTGCTCCGAAGTGATTTATTTCGAGGATAAGGTGGGTATGGGTCGAAAACAACTCAAACAATAGGATTTAGATAGGTTTTGGGTCACTAAATTAACCTTATCTTTAAGTATTAACTCTTAGTTAATTAGTTTGACACTTACCATGTCACTTTGTATTTTTATATTATATAGTTAATAAACTTTATATATACATCCAAGCGACCCCAAAGTGGTCCATTAATGAAATAGAAATAATTATATGAGTCATTTGGCCGATCCTTAGATTTTTAAGAATATAATATCAATTAATAATATAATATTTGTTTTAAAAACTCTTTTATGTCAATTTGGACACTATTTGTAAAATTGATTTTTTGAAAATCATAACAGAATGATTACTAATAAAAAAGTTATTTAAATCCATTCTAACATGTCATATTAACCTATAAAATTATTGGAATTTATAAAAAGTTTTAAATTATATTTATTTGGGTATTTATAATATTAATTATCTTAATTTTTCACTATTATGGTAATTACTGCATCACCATTGTGTCATAAAAAAATTAAATTATTTAATGTCTAAAAATTATAAATAATATATCATTATTTATTAAATATTTTTATCTTTATAATTAATATTTATAATATAAAATCCAACATATATAACCCTATATATAAATTGTTTTTCTAAAAGATATAAGCTTATGTCATTTTTGTATTCACTTTAACTTAATTAATATAAAGTGTCACTATCACATATAAGTGGATCCATGGGGTCCCAAAATAGACTCAAAGATTCCCATGGTCGGAAATGTATCAACCAATATGGTTAGGACACGTTTTAGGGTAAATTAATATTATTATAATATTATTTTGTTACCCTTATTTACCGGATTTACCCTTTAACCATGGTAAATAAATTATTTACCGAAGTAATTATTCAAAATGTGTAAAAATAAAAGTTACCTATTTACACAATTTGGACATCCTGATTCTAAATATGGAATCCATTTTTCTAAATTAAAAATACAGAAGTGGTAGAAATTAATTTAAAATTAATTCCCGCTGTCAAAACAAAAAGCGTGTTTTTAAGATATAATAACTATCAAAAGATTGACACTTTTTTATGTCCGGTTTAATTGTAAAATTATGTTCAATGACCAAAATTATATTAAATGCTAAAAATATATTCTAAATATACTTTATAACCACTCAAATTCATAATTTATCACTATCAATTATTTTGATTAAAAAGGATGTTTTTAATTAAAATTTAGTAATTTTCACTATTCATCAAAATTTTAAAGTTATCCGAAAAGTACCAATCTTTTACCCTAGGCTAAATTCGATATTCCAAATCCAAAAATGAAGTCTGTTTTGAGAGATAAAATTTATAAAATTTCAAAAATTAGGTATTACTATTCATAACGGCTAGTTTGATTGGTCGCGGTGTGTTAGAACTCGAGGTTGCGTACAACACACGCTGCTCTATTATTCAAATGGAAGCGTACCGTGAAAGTTTGGGGTGTTACAAAACAAATATCTACAACACATTAGGGGCCCAATGAATCATCATGGGAAGTATAAGGAGAAAACAATAATGATAATATTCCTTATTGTATCATAGATTTGTTTTATGGGGATCTTACGAGTGACATCCTTCACAAATAGCCTCCATGTATTTGTATCTTAACTAGAAATGAAAATACATGAATTTTTATTATATAATCATATAGATATTTTATCAAAATAAAGGGTATATTATTGATATTTTTGAATAAATTCTTTGTAATAAATCACCACATCTAACATGAAACCCTGAGAAGCAATCTATGGTGAATAACTGTGGAAGAATGTACCTCAGAAGAAGAACAAACCTACAAGGATATATGGAAGGATCTGGCCAAAAACAAAATTCAAAAAAAAATCCCCAACATAACATCCAATTACAATGTCTTAGGTAATCTAATAAAGGAGTACATTCCATTTGTAATAAAGAATATTTGGGATTCTATTCAATCATTAAAGGCTATACACCACCCTTATCTGGAATATGAGGTTAATATCCACAACATAAACACAATCTATATTCAGATAGACCTCCCTTATTTATCCATAGTTTATGACTATAGATTGGAAAGGTATAGTAGAATCCTATGACATGAATTTCTAAATAGCCTAACAACTTTAAGAATTCCAATCAGTTAGGCACCATCATACATCTATATCGAGGGATGGGGAATGTTTGGAGAATTACACATAAACCAACCCCCAAAACAAAAAACTTATCATACAAAATATTATGCAATTTATTAGCCATATGGGTTATCATGGGACCGAACGACACATGATCCAACTGGTAAATTAAATAAAGATCCCCCATTTCAAAAACACCACAACATAAGGAGAAAATAGAGAGAGATACTAATAGGATCTTAATACATACCTCCCAACATAAGTGGAAAATTTCTTAAACATGTAAATAAATGTCTTAAACTACTCAATATGTCCCCATAGAATGTGATTCTCATTACGATAAAGCACTAAACCTAGAAAATTAATGACTGAAATTACACCATAAAAGGGATTTCATCATTGAAACCACTATGGATAACATCTAGGAGAATCTCCAACCCATAGAGAATGGGGAGTTTATACCATTATCTCCACCCCCATGGTGATAATTTCATAGTAGAATCCAAAATAATTCAACATTGTCTCCAAATCAACATTATCCCTTAGGGTTTGGATATATTTTGTCATGAATTACAATAAATCAGTCACCAAATCCTCATAAACATGTACAAAAAGTACCCAAAAAAGAATTCATAAACCCCCAACCTCAAGGATGCCCCATAACTTTGTGGATCACATGAAAATACATTTTTGAGACTTCCTTAAGATCATTATTCACTGACCGAAACTAGATTAGTATCTGACAATGAAAATCAAACCCTTCTTGTGTCGTAACTCGATACACCCAACAACAAAAGAAAAGATAGTGGGAGTACCTTGATGTAACTCACTTTTGAGAAGAGAGTGTCACTAAAATATCATATGAGACATATAATATTTGGATGATCACTTGTGCCTAGTATTCCTCAATGAACATTATCACCATTAGTCTAAAAGTTGATTTAGTCTAAGAAATGGAAGATAAAGAGAATATTTTAGAAACAATACCTTAAGAGGCAAGTGGTGTTGATTCAAAAATTATGATGAAATTTTCATTTTATCAAATGATGAATTGTAATATAAAAACTCTAAATGGTAATTTTAAACAACATAAATGATATTTATAATATAATAAAAGAAAATGTTTGGATAGATTCAACTCACCAATAATAATGTCTAAAATCTCCTATATAGAAGAAAACTAAGAAAATTATGAGAGTGATATATTAAGCATCAAAATATATAATATGTAATTAATCTATGAAATCCTTCATGTTGGGTAACACCTCTAGGTGAAATAAAACACTACTTATCTCAGTAGTCATATGAAAACTAACAAAAATTAAAGGGTGAAATATAAGCATCAAGATGGATACAAATTTAAAAATAATTACATAAAAAATTAATTGAGTAACATAATTACATTCTAGGGTAATGTTGAAACCCCACCCACCCCATCAAGGAGATCACTTGATAATGAAATGAACTCTCGATCAGTAGGAGATGGCGGGAAAGGAAACCACATCAACCCACACTCACTGACTATGATATAAGGTAGTAAGGATAGTGGTTCCTCTAAAAATCTGAAACACCAATGTTTATCTCGCTACATAGATGAAATATATTTATAGTTTATACAACCCTATACATATTAATATTATGTGGTACCCTAAATGGTTGGATGGAAATTTTCCACATCCTAATTTGGGAAATCCTTTTTTTATCCATTGATGACAAGGGGGATCTATAACAAAATATAAGAACTTTATTCCCTGATGTGTCCCTATGATGGTCCCAAAATAACATAAATAAGAAAAAGAAACATTGGTATGATTTATATTTTTTGGGGGGGTATGGTTTTTTGGTATATCTACCACCCAACATGGTCCATTAAAGGCTGGTAAGACCATCATTAATATTAACTCAATTAATTTTTATCAATAATATGGAAAAAATAGTATTGAAAATCAATAGTTATATATGAAATTTAAATTATAGAGTACATAGTTTTATCACATGATTGAAATTTTTGATATACTCAATCAGTATTCCATTATCATATGAGTAGTTATTAGAAAATTGTGCTATGAAACTCAGTACAATATTGGAGACACTATTTATACCAATGAAATAAATGAGAAGATTCTTATAGACTAGAGAAATAGATCATTTTCTAAATGTTTCTATTCAATGATCTCTAAAAAATTTGGACTAATAGCCATGGAATAAGGTAAATGAAATGGAAATGTAGAACCGTTTTTGTCACACTAAATTGTGTAATGATGACCATAGGAACATTGAGGAAATCCAGACAGCTCCACTCATTCTCCAATCAGCAAAAATAGAAGAAAAAACCATTAATAGAGGAAAAGAGAGGTCATGGTTTTTTTCATTATTTAAAAAATGAAATAACAAATAATATTCCTTCTTAAATGAACAAATTTCTAGTCATTTTCTCATTGCTAAGGAAACCGATATCTTAATTTTTTTAGCCTAGGAAGAACCACTGATTTTTACCTTATTAATAATCCATAATATTGGAATTTTAATTGGAGACTAGTTATTAAATCTCTAAGGGTTTTCTTCATGTTTATTATCATTGTTGTGGTTGATTTTGGAAAGGTGATATTTGGAAATTCACAGCACATGGGGCATATTAGACCCCGCTCTATAAGAAGTAGAATTTGGAAAAAATTTCATTCCTTCTAAGGGCGAATATATGTTCAAAATAGGATGAATTGAAAGAAATATGAATAACTGCAAGCCAACCTCATAGAACCACTTTTATATTGGTACTAATTTTATCACCAAAAATGATTCCATTATACATTTCTATTTTTGTAGATGCAATCATGACAAGAAGAAAAGGTTGTATGAAAAACAATCTTATATGTCCCCTAAAACATCTAATATTCTAGTTTATTTCATTTCACTATCATCTGGAGTAAAAACACAGTCTCACAAAATGGTACCCTAATTAGTTAAAGAACTGATTTTTTGTTCTGTTAAAATTATTCATTTATCTAACCCTTTCTTTGATGTTGAATATACCCATTATCCTCATTTCCTCATACCTGAGTATGGAGCCATTGGGCAAGTCCCCATTGGCTAAGAGAACCATGGACATTGTGGTCTTGGGTGAGCCAAATATCTAAACCACATCCTTGCTAAAACTTTATAAGTTACCAAGACCCAAGGGAAAACTCTTCAGTGATCGATAAATATCTTATAGACCACTTATTGTCTTCCATGGTTTCTTTAAACCTACAATTTTTGTATAAATTAATTCAGGGGAAAACTATTTGATATTCCTGATCATAGGGATAAATAATGACATCCCATATGACTTGATGAAGATGCACCCTAAACTTTTATTGGACATACATGCCTATTTACATAAATAACATTATCCTGTAAGAAATATGGGGTAGAGTAACACCATGAAATAATGTGATAACCATTTTTATTTATGTTTTACACTTTGAAATTTTTTACCGTTATCGTAACCCAAATCGAAATCCTAGAATATCAACCCCATTCATTAATGAATAGAGAGATACTAGTTTATTCGATTAAGATCCAATATTAATTTGATAGAGAATACTCCTCTGAGGAGGTTTATCATGTATAAACTACTAATTTTGAATTCTATGCCACTATCTTAATCATAGATAAATAAAAATAAGACATTATCCTAGGAAATATAAAACCTATATATTTTAGGATGGCATGAAATTTTTAAAAACATTTGGTCTCTAGATATAAATTGATTTGGTGTAAATCACATCTCAATAAGAACACTAGAACATTTTTCATACAATAGAGATACTTTTTTTCAAAATATATTAATAGTTCAACGATGTGTAAATAGTGAAAAAATAACATTGTAAAGATCAATATCATGCCCAATTTGTGGACCTCATTTCTAAGGGTGAGTTCATGTTCAATCATCATGACATGGCCAGCAATGTAACATCCAAGAAAAATTAGATTCAAATCTATACATTTATTCCATCAATACTATATCAATAATCAAAATACACCATCAATGAGAATTTTGACACACTATGTGGATGTTTTCCCATTTATAATATTTTTAATCTTGATTCACTGAGTAGATATTCTACTAAATAGAATGAAAAAAACTAATGAATGTGGTTTACATGTGGGATTATCCAACTATTTTGTTGCAAATATCTCCAAAAACCCTTAGATATTATTTGTAGAGAAAATATTTAACTCTTAAATCATTTGATTAAGTTATATCCAACATCATTAGCATGTAACAAACTTCCAACTTCCCAATAATATGCCTATGAATTAACGGTTATGAAAGTTGGAAAGGGTGTATCTAGATAATTTTAAACCCATGTTCTTTCTAATTGAACATATTTTATTTCTCACTCTATTAAAATTAAAAAAAATACCTTTGATATGTTATACAACATCGAGTATGATTACCACTCCTACACCGAGTAACTATACAAATGTAAGTTGGAATCTCCAAAAAAGTACTTTAAATAAATATTCTAGTTTAGGATACTAATTATACTCATCATAGTCTCTTATATCCCATCTATTATATAGGTTCCTCTAGTCAACTATAATAAATGATGATGATTTCTCAAACATATATTTGGATGCGGAAATGGTTAAACTCAAGCAAGAAACTCTAGCATTTTAAGAAGGTGTATTCAACCCCCTCAATGAGTGATGGTATGTAAATCAAAGAATAATTATTGATCATGACAAAAATTGACCTATGTTTACCTAAATACAAGACTTCATATGATCTAAATTTCATTTTTTATGATGAATCATAATGTTTTTAATTATAATTATATATAGGTCACTATGTTGTACTTCCATTGTAGATACTTATCCCTAGGTGTTTCAAGATGAACGTTGGGTTTTTAAGAAGGAATCTAGGAGTGTAATGATCCTAAACCCAGTATTCCAGATTTGGTACATATATTATTACATTATCACTAGATACAAGTGATCTAATCCCAAAGGACCAAATAGTTTATTAGTCTTGTTTACTAAACACATACATTAAATTGACATTTCATTTGAAATCATAAAATACAAAAAAGTTTTTTCTTTGAGAACACCAGTATTCTCCTTAACAAATCCTTGTATAAGAATCATAAATCACACCAAGAATCCCATGGAATATAATGTAAAAGGAAGGGGTGAAATCAAACACATATCTAGGGTTTTTTACGGAGTAATCATTCATGAATAAGTAAAACCTAATCTATATAGCAGTGATAATATATTAATCACATTTCCATTAATCAATAACATGAACGTAATGAAAAACATGTTAGGAAAAATGAAACTAACATAAAACTAATCACATGAGGTTGAATCTTATCCATGGATATTATAACAAATTGAATAATAACGTCAAAATCAATAAATAATCTCATAATGAGATAATTAAAAATATCATACACTATATCCATATCATCAATGCACCATTACAAGACATCATACATGAATGGAAAATTCCTTGACCAAAAAATTGAACTAGTTTTTCTCATGAATCATACTGATGTATTGTGTAAGATCCCTGATTTCTCTTAATGTATGTTTCCATTTAAGATTCAATTTAACACCCTATTTTTGTATTAAATAAGTGTTTCCCAAGTTCATGAGATGGCTTCAGGGTGTTCCAGTGACTCGAAGTGCTAAAGAGGAAGAAAAATATGTTTATGGGAATGTTGCACTGTTAGTGCAGAACGTGTATACAAACCTAGGTAATTGTGTAGCCTTGGAGGATTTTGTATGGTTGGAAAATGGTTAATCTAATCATGAAGAGATCCCTAAGTGATTTGTAAAGACCTGGAAATTTAAAGGAAAAATGTTTCTTAAATTTTCTTTGGAATTTTACAAGAACGCAGTTTCTGACGGCGCCTGATTCCGAGGCCCGGTGTGCCCGAAATCATTTTCTGAAGTTTAGCTCGGGTACGTTCAGTGAACGAACGAGCGGGAATTTCTAACTTTTGAACCGGTGCTCGGAATCAAATTCTGAGGGCACCGATGTAACTGTAGCGCCGGTATTTTCTTAGGAACACATTTCCTGGAGTTGCATTTGCTCGTTATGAGTTGTTTTTATTTGTGGATTAAGTGTTAGTGAAATAAAATTTTCGTTAAGAATTTTATTTCCCGTTCCATGAGTTAGAACCTAAGTGTATGAGTTAGGGTGGGACCCACTATTTGTTAGTTTTTCTTGAGTGGATTAAAGGTGAGGTGGGGCCCACACGAGCCCCCACCTTTTTCAAATCCCTTAACTCCCTAACTTCTCTTAACCCCCACTTAAGTTGTGTAACTCTTATAACTTTTAAACTTCCCATTAATTGGGTGACTTTACCTCTTCTCTCATTAAGTATGCCAACACCCAATTCAATTATATAATTTAAGTTTTGAATTTTTGAATTGTGGCTTAAGTTAATAAAATAAGGGTAAGCCTTATTTTATTTTGGTTGGATGTTGTGTGTGGACAATTGAGGAGAGAGCTCTTCATCTTCATCACGAAGAACACCAAGACTTCGACGAAGAACGCTGTCACCGTAAGAAGAGATCGACGTGTCGTCTCTCCTCCTCTTCGCAGCCGGTGTGTTTCCAAAGATCGACGACGCACCCTCTTTCGATCTCCTTTTCGTGTCAACAAAAATGAGATGACACTTCCTCCTCGGGCGTTCTCCGTCAAATAACGGAGCTTCGCCTCACGACGACGTTTTCCGCAGTGAACCCCCGTTCTAGCTACGCTCAAGGTAGGGATATAAGTTGGGAATATTTCTTTTCCTATAATGTTTCTTTCTAAACAAATAACGCGGATCAACTCCTTATTAAGTTGATCCGCGTAGTTTTTTTTTATTTGTGGGTTGGAAGTTTACTTTTGTTTAAGGAAGGAACGTAGGGGAATATTGTATATTACTCATTTATATGGTTTATACCCTCGAGCTTGAGCGTTTATTTGTAGGGATTTTATTTGGAAATAACTTTTATTTCCGTAGTTGTTTTCTTCTAAAACAAAAGAACCTGGATCAAGTGCAATTATAAATTATTAAAATTGTATTTTGTTTTGTTTTCCTTGTGTGGATTATTTCTTCCCGATTGTTATCACCTAACGTGGAGGGTGCGGGCCAAACGAACACGGCCCGACAACCCTCCGCAATTCTTTGTTGTTGTGCGGATTTGGCGGGCGATGACAATATGTGCCGCAAAGGTGATTTGATGTTTCCGTAGTGAATAATGGGACCCGGGAGGAGCAGCGGCGCAGACGGTAACGGAATCGGACCACCGGAGCGACTCCAGTGGCCCGCGGAACCCACCGGTGGCGCGGGTCGCCGGCACGGCGGCGGCCAGCGGACCCGCGGCCGCGCGGGTCCGGCACTCACGGGACGCGGCTTTGCCGCGTCCGCTGATCCAGCGCGGCCCCATGCTGGGGCCGCGGGGGCCAGAGCCCCGCGGTTCCTCCGCTCGGCCGGCTCGTCCGAGCCGAGCCTGGGCGACTCGGGGGGGTCGGGTCGATTCGGGCCGACCCGGGGGGGTCGGGCCGGTTCGGGCCGACCCGGGGGGGTCGGGCCGGTTCGGGCCGACCCGGGGGGGTCGGGCCGGTTCGGGCCGACCCGGGGGGGTCGGGCCGGTTCGGGCCGACCCGGGGGGGTCGGGCCGGTTCGGGCCGACCCGGGGGGGTCGGGCCGGGTCGGGCCGACCCGGGGGGGTCGGGCCGGGTCGGGCCGACCCGGGGGGGTCGGGCCGGGTCGGGCCGACCCGGGGGGGTCGGGCCGGGTCGGGCCGACCCGGGGGGGTCGGGCCGGGTCGGTCCGGGCCCAGACCCCCCAGTTTCGGATGAGGTTCGGTTTTTCGCCCATATCTCGGGCTACGGACTTCTGATTGACGAACCGTCAGCGGAAACGCGATCCTTGGATCGAGCCGGTCATTTTGGTATATTACACTCAAGGTTTAAAAGAACTTTAGATTTGGTCGGGTTGGTTCGTACACGAAACCAACCGGGCCCTCAGAGCGGAAACGGGTATATCTTGAGCACCGGACGTCGGATTGACGTGCCGTCGACTTTGATTGATTCCTCTAAGTGAGACGGATCTTTTGGCTTACTCCGCTCGAGGTTTGGATGTCGTCGGAGTACGGTCGGGATGGTTCGCTCACAAAACCAACCGGGCCCCTAGAACGAAAAAGCCAATAACTCACAGACCGGGCGTCCGATTGACGCGTCGTCTGTTTCGTTGAATTCCTCTTGATGAGACGGAACTTTTGGAGTACTTCACCCGAGTTTTGTATACAGTTGGAGTATGGTCGGGTTGGATTATACCGGAAATCCAACTGGGCCCCTAGAACGGAAAAGCTGATATCTTTCAGACAGGACGTCCGTTAGACGAACCGTCGGCGGAGTTGATGATCTCGCTAAGAAACGGTCCCTATGAGTATACCCTATGAGAGTTCGGGGTTCAGTTGAGATATGGCCGGGATTGGTTCGCTCACGAAACCAACCAGGCCCCTGGGATGAAAAGGCTAGTAACTCACAGACCGGGAATCTGATTGACGCGTCGTCTGTTGCATTGAGACCCCTATGACGAGGCGGTCTTTTGAGATACTTCTTCATGGGACTTTGTCATACTTGGAGTATCGACCAGTAGCTCGTGGAGCAGACCCTCCCAGAGACGAGCGTACGGAGTACGGAGACTGTGTAGCTGGCTGAGACCTGAAGATTGCTTGTCCGATTCGAGTTGGAGAGACTTGTTTAGCCCAGTGGACGGAGCACTACTTTTTTTGGGTGCAGACCCATGGTGGACGGAGCACTACCTGTGTGACAGTGCAGACCCGCGGTACTCGTCCGGAGAGTACCTCAGCAGGCTACTAGGGGGGATGCACTACTGTGTTTTGGTGGCAGACCCCGGCGGGAAGCACTACTGTGTGTAGGTGGCTGGCCTGCGGTACTCGACAGGAGGAGTACCTCAGCAGTCTTAGGTTAGTGAGCAGTACCTCGAAATCATGATAGGACCACTGTACACTTCAGATACGGGGCTCTTCAGCAGTTACGGTTTTGATAATGAAAATCCTGGTTTGAGATGAGTCAATGATCTCTGTGTTTCCTCATGATTGATATGGGTCACTTGATAACTTAGGTATATGTATGGGAATATACCTGGGTAATGGTTATCTGTTGATTTCATAATCTTGTGTTTCCTAATGATTTAGATGGGTCACTTGATAACTTAGGTATATGTATGGGCATATACCTAAGTAGAGGTTATCTGTTGAGTTTCTCTTTGTGGATATCCTTGTTGGATTTAGTGAGACCTTAAGGGTCTCAGGGTCCCTACTGAGTCTTGTTATACTCACCCATGCACGGGATATGCCCGCACCTCATTGTGTTGGTTGCAGACGACGGACAGTGCTGATGGAGGCTGAGTGTTCGAGGACTGGACGGTACCCAGAGGTGGACTACACTGCGAGTCAGTATCCGGAGGTGGACTTAACGGCAAGACTACACTCGGAGGAGGTTGACAGGTGAGAGAATTGTGGAGGCTATTTGTACCTACCCTTTAGGTAGGATTCTTGGTGGACTATCCAGGAGCTGAGCCATCAGTACCTACCCTTCAGGTAGGATCCAAGGAGGACGTCCCAGGAGTCGCTTCCGTTCTTCCAGCTGTTGTCTTTTCTATTGTACTTGTTCAGTTGTAGTTTTACTTTCAGTTGGGTTTGTATTCTGGCCCATTTACCTTTCAGCACTTTCAGTTTTACTTAGTGTTTTTCTTCTGCTTGTACTCTGTGGAGTTTTTTTACTTTTATAAAGGCAATGCCTTCCCAGTTATCGGGATTTACGCCTTTGGTGCTAGTCGCCAGCCCCTGGCCTATGGAAGGCGGGCTTGGGGTAGTCACGACACGGGCCCTAAGGACGGGTCGTGACATGATTGTTCAAGGATTTGTTCTCAGATAGTATCATCAACACGGTTTTAACATAATCTGTCCAGCCATGTAGGTAAATCGTGCATCCCATTAAAATTGAAACATTTACAAAAATTACATTATGGGATTTTTATCCCCAATTCTGGATCTTCCTCCTCTCTTTATCCCTCATCCCTAGTGACAAACCAAAGCTTCCATGATCTCCCATGGTTGATTATCTTTCATCACTATGTCTTTTGGGGTTTCTTTGGTTGTGGATTGAAGATTTGGGTATATCTAATCATCTCTTTACTCCCTTTTCTAGGTTAGGGTTTGTATATTTCTCCCCACTCCATTGAAAGCCCTAAAAACCTTCTTTTCCAATGATATCTTTATTGAATATTCATAGGGAGTTTATATTAGGATCTAAGGCCTCAATTAAGGGTTTTTTCACCAATGGACGCAATGTATGTTCTCTACAAGATATATCCCATAGTTTATACATAGATTTGTGAATGTAGGGTTTTATTCTTGTTCATTTATTAATGTGTTCTTGGCGTCATTGGTAGGATGTGGTGTATTTGGTGTGTAAATAATTAATTGCACCCCTCATGATCCCTGCGGGATGCATAAAGGATTAGTAGACTAAATTTTGAGTCACCCATGGGGTGTAGTGACCCTCCCAAATGGGGATAATGAAAATGTAAGTTGTGAACTTGACTCATTATGATGTAGAGATATAGAGAATATGTTAATTGGATTATGTAATGAGTTTGGTTGCATTTTTGGTAGACTTGAATAATGTGTTGAAATGCTAATGGAATTTTTTATTGACATGTAAATGGGTTAAATGGGATTAATTAGATAATGATAATAAATTATGATTACAATTGAATATGCTTAGTGAGATAGGCATGGGGAATGGAAAATTAGGTTGAAATGGTTATGGGATATAATAGATAATGTGTTGTTAGATTATGGTATGGTAATGATTCCCATTTTAATTATCATTGTTTCAATATTTCTAATGATATTGATCATGCTTTGTAGTAGTGTGGTTATTTTTGGAGAATGTTAAATAATAATGTGCACATGGATTTGTAGATTGGTTTATAGACATGAAGTTATATGCCCACAGGTCAACTTGGACTGAGGCTCCAAGATCGAATCTCAAAATGAATAGGTTAGTTAAAGGGACAAAGTTTTATTCCCCTTATGGTTGCATTTCACCATGACTGAGGATTCTAGGTAATGATAATGATATTTTTGGTATGAGATTAACTAGTGAGATAAGAACTGATTTATTCCCAAATTCCTTGATATCATTGATCATGCATAATCTATTGAACACATGAAAAGGGTTAATTAAAGCATGGGATGATTATGTAATGAACCAAGATTTAATGGAAGTTTTATTTGAAGAAACATATTTTGGGATGGATTATAAAACTATATTTCATTATCTTTTCATTATTTATCACTTTCATTCATTATGTATTTGATTGGGTATTTTTTAGACACCATTGGTGGTACCCTACTGAGTTGCACTCACACTCTGCTCGGGTAACTGTTGGGTACCCGAGCATATTTCATGGTTCTAGGAAAAGAAATGGGATAGGGTCCCATTCTTGGAAAGTGAGTTGGGTTCCATATTTTTATTGTTGAGGTCCAAGTCTTAGAGATAGGATGATTTTTTGGATTCAGCTATTTATCATTACCATATGGTTTTGTCACTTAGCATTGTAGCAAGGCAGAACACATTTATTGTTGGAAATGGTTTGTGCCCAGTTTGGGTGATGGATATTTATACATGTTCATCATTTTGCCTATTTTTATTCTACTATTATTTATTTATTTTGGTGTGTCTTAATCTTAAAATAGGTTTGTCACCAATTTTACTCTTAGACCCTTTCTTCTAGTCGGAAACCTCTGGCGAACGGGGAGGTACGCTTGAGGTCATGTGGCGACCCAACTCATGGCACTGGTTTAGTGACTTCTGGTCTGGGAAATTACAATGTGGTATGATAATAGTTCATTTATCTAGTTTTTTTATTTGGGATTGTATAAGGGTGGATGGGAAGGTGATGGGCCTGGGTGATGATCTCATTATTGGGAGTAGAAAACCCATGTATGAGGGAAAACCCAAGTCACCCTGGGTGGGAATTGTTCTTCTTCTTGTGTATTGTTAATTTTATTATATTTCACCATATAGTGATTCACTTGTTCTATGATTTAGCATATTTGGATTATTTTACTCGTGGAATAAATGAAAAGAGTTTGGGAATTCATGTATCATTCTAGGAACCTATGCATAAAAGTGACATGCATCATAAGAGGCACACACTGGATAGGTGTGTAGGACATAGAGAGTATGATCAATTTAATTTCTTGAAAATGATGAAAATTGTTCTAATTAAATGATAAAAATTTGAAATTAAAATGTTGAGTAGTAATTTAATAATGGTGATTAGTAAAGGTAGTATGTGGATTATGTGTTCAAGGTTAATAGTGGTATTGAAATAGTCTTGAAATGGTTCAGAATGTGAGGATTGTAACCATGTAAGTTTGTTAGTCATGTTAGTCGTGACCATCATGGGGTAGCCAAGGGTAGTTTCCCTGTTGTGATTGGACTCATTTGGGTAGTGTCTAAAAAATAGTTTTGATGGTAGTAATAAATTTTTCATTGTATATTTTGAATGCTTTATGGCCTTTGTTCTAAATCTCATGTTTGGAATTATAGATAAATGCCGCCATAAATATGTGAGTCAGTCGAACGACATGAGGATGTTGTCGATAACTCTCCTCTAGTAGTGGATCAAGATAATGTGGTAATTTAGGAGAAATGAGAATAGTAGTAATGTGATAACTTTTCTCATTTTATTGAGATGATGGAATGGTAACCAGGGTGTGTTGCACCGAGTATGTTTGAACTGAATAGTGAGTTTCAGCTATAGCACCCTCTATCCTTTATGAGAGAGGGTGGGATAATGGTTTAATAGTTTTGGATAGAGTGTATAAAGACTATTATTGATCATACAGAGACTCTTATTGAGATGTATGTCATGTTGGTGTCATATATGCTGAGAGGTCAATAAAAGCATTGGTGGGACATCATGGTTAAAATGAAGCATGCTGAATGAATGATGTGTAATTATTTCTCAGATAATTTTGTCAAAAACATTTACCCATAATCATTGAGGGAGGAGAAGGATTTAGATTTTATGAGCATGTCCCAGGGGAAAATTTCAGTAACATACCATTCTATTCGTTTCACCGATTTGCGATATTTCGTTCTGACATTGGTTGGAAATGAGGCAGTTGTGGAGAAGTGTTTCTGGGACAGGATTAGGCATGAGATCTGGTATTAGGTGAATATATTCCATCTAAAAATGTTTTATAAAGTGGTGGATCAAGCCTGTATTTCAGAAGGGATCTTGAAGGGAGCTTCGGGTAGTGAACATGCGGTGCCAGCTGGGTGGAAAAGTGGTGTTACTTATGAGAGTAGGAAATTCTATTTCAGAAATTTCCATCATGGTGGAAGTTCACATAGTACACAGAAGAGAGAGACAAAGTCTAAGGGTGGAAACTGGATATTCTGTTGTCTGTGTGGCAGGTTGGGGCACATGCGTGGCTAGTGTCTCCTCCCACCAGTTGAGTGTCATGTGTGTTGTATTCTAGGCCATGTTCAAAGGTTCTATAGGAACCCGCAGTAGTCGGTGAATTATGGGAGTCAGTGGAATATGGTGAGTTAATTAAGGGGGTTGGTTTCCCCTTACTAGGTAGGTAGTTGTATCTTAGTAGGTTGTACTAGAAAAGGTGGTAGATGAGAGACACTAAATCCAGATCACCCATACCATCAGGGGAAGGTCATCTCAATGTAGTATATACTGCTTCTAAAGGTAGTGAGGCAGTATCATCTTCCATTCAAGGTATGGTTATTTTATCATCCATTATTGATAGTGCTTTATTTTATACAGGTTCTATAAATTCATTTTTTTTGTTCTGTTAATACTTTTTTTGGGCTTAACCATGGAGAGCTATTGTCAAGTAATGTCACTTGATACTTAGTTGGGTGTACGACTTGAGAACATCAACCATTGTAAGGGTTTTTCTTTGGAGTTTGGTGGATATCATTTTTTGTGGGGTATTTTTTTAGAGATGTTGGGTTTTAATAAAATCATGGGGATAAATTGGTTGGTGTTGTATCAAGCCCTTATCGACTATTATCGATGTCAGTTAACACCCTCATCTCTTGATAAAGACACTTATATCCTTCATGGTGAGTGGGATACTCACACAGGCCCTACATGGTTGATTTTCTTGTAGTTGGGAATACTCACAAGTCATGTGGATTTTCATGTGTTTGATGTGTTAGGTTTCGGGGCCCTCAGTGGAATCTGGTGGGCTGAGGTATTTAAAATTTTAATCATCATATTGAAGATACTTGTTGACACCAACGATCTGAGCCTCTGTGAAGTCTGTGGATCTCGCGTAAATTATAAAGAGCCCAAAATTAAAATGAAAATGTACCCATTTCAAATATAAAGTTGTGTTTGACTGAAACTAGTCTATGGTGATCGTCTCTTGAATGATCCAAATTAGGGACCCTCTAGATCATCCACACGCACATCAAAAACCCACTGAAGCATCAACTGTCGAATTCCAAGTGCTAGTGAAAAGATCTGATGGCACTTTCGACGTCTCAACGATCATTGCATCAAGATACCTTTGATGTTGAAGATATATCATGATCCAAGCATCTTGGATCGAGATATTCTCTCTCTAGAGAGTGGGTGGAGAGATAATCTCTCAAATTTCATTACATGAATGAATGAAGAGTTATTTTCACGCAAAGAGAGAGAGATCCTCCACTCTTATTTATAGTGGAATTGATAATATACTCAGTGGGTTCCCCAGCCCCTATTTATTTCAACATCCACTAAATAAATAATTTTGATGAACTAAACTAAATAAATATTATTTATTATTTTATCACATACTTGTAAAATATATAAAATATATTACGCGATAAAATATGAGGCATTTAACTCGACTCATTTTCCTGCTTAATATTAAATGAACCATTAATATTAAAATAACATTCATTCTATTAATATTATATCGTATTTAAAAAACATGTAAATAAGTTAAATAAATTCAATCTCAAATATTCATAACTTGAATATTAATGAATTTATTTAATTCTTTTGGTGATTGATAACATGGACAATGATCATACCCCATGGTTGGGCCCACTATGTCCATATATCTATTCAACTGAATAGGGTGGGTTCATGAATATGCTATTTTGTGTGACCCTCTAGGACTGTATCTCGATAGAAGTGAATAAATCCATAGACCAATAGAGGATTTGAGCAACCCATCATGTACCCTAAAGAGATAAGGATAGTCATAGCAAGGACTACCAACCTACGAACATTGATTGTGTACCATAATCTCTTTATCATTAAATATCTCACAAAGTAGTGTGCACACTTGTGTAATCATCCTTTCTTTGCCTTATTATTTTTTATCATAATAGATGAATTTTCCTTTCTACTAATTTGGTCAAAGAATTATGAAGGTAGCACCATCATGATCAACCAGGCCTGAGATATACAACCTCCTAATCTTGGAAGTGAAAAATCCATTCTTCACCATTAAACCAATGTCATACCGTCAACAACGCACCCAACACAAGCTAATTCACCATGATTTCAATACCATGGTTTTCACCTAGCATTATATTACATAATCAAATGATACACATAGGTAATGTTATAAATTCAGGAGACAAATACACATGTCTATAGACAGGAAAAATCAATAAAACCCAAAACATATGGTGTTCCTATTGGTGGGTCTCTCCTCACGATATCACTACCATAGTTCACCAAGTGTGAACATAATGAGAAGAAGTCTCAATGCTTATGATCCCCCAACACCTGATAGTCAGAAATCTACTGTGTCCAGTCAGTAATATTTATCTAGACTATAGAATATATATTTAATATTAGTGTCATAGTATCATGGGTTTCTCATTATAGCCAAGGATCTACTATAACCTCTCGACACGACAATTAACCTTTGGAAATTGCCATTATAACAATGGATGCAGAAAATGTCTACACTATAATGGTAAGATGACAACATGTATAACTAACTGTACACATGATATGGTAATCAAATTCTACTGCATAGTTGGGTTTAGAGAACCCACTATTTCAACACTCCCACTTGCACTAGAGACAACTTTCTAACCAAACTTGTTAGCTACTAACATGATAAAAATCATTCTTCTAATGAGTTATGGCTTTAATTTTTGGGTCTGCAACGTTTTCACCAAGTGGAATATCTATTATATGCGACCTCATCTCCATGTGTAAAACATCTCAAGATAAGGTATCCCTGAGAGTATCAATTTTTTCCATTGTCATAACATGACAACATGGATAGTAAGAATATCATAATTCACATTATGATAATACTTCTATCACTAGGTGTGTATCCAAGAACTGGAAAAAATCATTGTGATTGATAACTGCTTCTTAGCTGCCTTAGAATCTACAATGTACTCAGTATTTGTTTGTATGGATACCACTATCTTTTATGAGCTTGAATAGCTCATCACCTTTGCCTAAATATGAAACTAGATCAATTAAATCTATGGATTAATAGTTTGTGTTCCATCATAACTAGTATACCTTCTTCTCTATATACCAAGCATATATCATTTGTATTATCCAAAGTAAAAGATGATAGTTATGACGGCATCACTTGTTGTGCTCTAAGATATAATCAGTATCAATTATTGTACATATTATGGCATATGTGATTGATCCATTTCTAAAGAATATGGTACTAAATTCTCAAAATTAATCTCTTCCTATGCTTTCAACATGTTAACTTGAAGAGATTATGCAATGTGACATTAACAAAAATTCAGAACTTGAATTGTTCCAACTTGTATTTTTCAAGACAATGTCACATTATGTACGATTGACTAGGTCCATGAAACCGTTAGATCTATCTCAGTAGATCTAATTACCTAGAACTTAGGTTTCTACTTTAAGTCAATCACTAGAGAATTTTTTTAACATAGTCTATCTAACTGTAATAACAAGATCTATTTTCAATATGTTATAGTACATATTTCACTTTGAAAACATTGACATCCCACTAACCTTTGGTAGACACAAGGAAAATATTCATTCTAAATGAATGCTCTAAGATCATTTTGCTTACTATTATCCAGAACTGGATTTTAGTAACTTGAAACCTTCATTGGAATTCAATAGTGTCATCATCACTTTTTGGATTCATCTTATAGACACCTTCAATGAAAGATGATCATGACATCCAATGACCTATATAATGATCTTAGAATTCAGCTATGACAAGTAAAATTCTAATGGATTTAGGCATACTGACTTGGTATAACTAGTCGAGCCTTATTGGTAGTAGGCTTGTACCATCTGTAAAGACCCATAAATATCAAGGAAAATTTTTTCTTCATTTTTCTTGGAATTTTACGAGTCCGTAGTTTCTAAAGGCACCTGATTCCGAGGCCCGGTGTTCCCGGAATCAATTTCTGAAGTTTAGCTCAGGTACATTCAGTGAACGAATGAGCGGGTTTTAATATCTTTTGAACCGGTGCTCAGAATCGAAATTTGAGGGCACCAATAAACTCACAAAGCCAATAATTACTTAAGGGTACCTTCACCGCGGTTGTGTTTGCTTGAGTGGAGAAGTTAAAAATTGTGGATTAAATGAGGAATGAATAAAATTGTGAAACAATTTTATTTTTATATCTAAGGTGGTTTTATCCTACATGGGGAGTTGGGGTGGGACCCGCAAGAACCTAACTACCCATGTGAGGATAAATGTGAGGTGGGGCCCACATGAGCTCCAACCTTTCACATTCCCATAACACACTTTTAACTCCTCTAGACTCCCTCTTAAGTGTTGTAACCTTTCCGCTCCCTACTTTTATTCAATGCCAACACTTTAATTAAATTATGTGAGTTATGTATTTTCGAAATTTGGAATTTTGAAAGGCATGAACTAGATAATAAAATGAGAGGCATCTTATTTTATTAGGTTGGCTTGTGGTGTAAGGGTATTGTAAGAAGAAAACTCGAGGTCTTTAGAATCTTCATCTTCTACGTTGAAGAACGTCAAGAACGCCGGAGCACCAAGGAGAGACAATGCGCCCTCTTTCCTTCTTACTGTGTCTAAGAAAAGGGAGAGGTTTCATCCTTCATCGGGCATGCACCGATGACGTCGGTGGAATGAGACCGTCTTCTGCAACGCCAATTTCCGCGTCAGTGACGAACAAGCCTTGAATCAAGGTAGGGGTTTTCATTTGAGTTCATGAATATCTTCCTCAGCATTCTTCATTAATTACTAAAACCATTTGATATCGAACTAAAGGGAGCAGGCCAGTCCGCACGAACATGGCCGACTCTCCTCCCATCGTGTTTGTGGTTGTCACAGTTTGGGTGGAGGTGACGCAGTGTCGTCGCACCGTGCTGGAACAAAGGAATCGCGGCAGGTGCGGGCCGCGACGAAGAAGCGTGGCGCCGATGTGTCGCACCGTTGAACGCAAACGAGGCCACGGCCGGAGATGGGCCGCAGTGGAGGGGCGTGGTACCGATGCATCGTGCCGCACAAATCAAAGAGTCGCGGCCAAAGGGCCACGGAGGAGCGGCAAGAGGCGGCCAGAACCGCCGACTGCCGGCGACCTTGAAGAGCCGCGGCCAAATGGCAGTGGCGGTGCCAAAGGAGGCGGCCGGCCTCACCGGCCGCCAGCTCACCGTGGAGACGGGACTCCCGCGGTCCCGCTTAGATAAAACGGTCGGCTTTTTCCGGCCGTGACCTGGAAAACCGAGGGTTGAAACCCCCGGTCATTCAATCAGGTGGTCCCCCCCAAAGGGGGGGAGATTCTCAATCTGGCGGGCCCCCCAAAGGGTGGGGCTATTTCTCAATCAGGGGGGCTTTGCTTCTCCCCCTTCCGCACATGTGCGGCACGTCGTTCCCACGCCAGGCCGCGCCGCTGGTCCGGGCCGCGAGTCGACCCGGTTCGGGTCGACCTAGGGGGTATTGGGTCGGGTCGGTCCTTTAAAGACCTGAAGCTTGACGTACATGGGCATTACATTACTTTTTCATAATACTTAATACATAAGAAAAATAGACACATAAGGACCATAATAGTTTAGTGTCTTTGGAAACTCGGAACATAATCTTCTAATCATGGTTAAATATCTTCAACGTCTCCCTTAAAGATCTTACCCTTTTTGTTTTCTTACCTAAAACATTTCTTTAAATCCTGGGGAAAAGAAAATATATAAAGGGTGAGCTCAAATGCTCAGTAAGGGTAACCATAGAGAACATAAAACAATCCATAAATATTTGAATGCAAAAACTTGAACATAAAATCTAGACTTCAAAATCTTGAGAAAAGACAAAAATCATGGAAGTGCATAAGGAATATCTCACAAAGGAACATAAATCATTTTAAAATAACATGGGAATAAAACATGTAATTGTGGCATCTATTAATCACATGTTATGATTTCCATAGTAGCCAAGGCATTGCTGCCAAGACCATCTTAGTGGACAAAGTCCCTTTCTGAATCGAGTTCACTTCTCGTTCCAGTCCAGTAATACTGAACCGGATTAACTTACCGTTCCAGCCATGTCTATCTCATGAGATATAAATCTTTACCCAATTCATTGGAGAGATATACAGGTCCCACCCATCTCATAATGAAATCATTCTTACTTGTGCCACAAAATAAACATACATCATTCATAATAACCCAACGAATAAAATGGGTTTCATAAACATCATCCCATCATCACATAATCTATATAAAAGAAATGGATATCATTTTATAATAAGGAAAGTGAAATCATGTAAATCATAGACACATTATACTTGAAACATACACATATGAAATAATGTCATCTTAGATGGAAAATGGTTTTGATAAAACACTTGAATTGAATTCTTGAGGAAAATATCCTTTCTTCTTCAAAATCATTTTCTTTTCACAAAATGTCAGGAAATTTTAAAAGAAAAGGATTTTGTTTAAAATAGTCATGAAATAAAATGGAGGAAGCTTCATGAAAATTAGGATTTATAAAACCGTAAAAATCCTTTCATGTCGTATAAGTAAAAAAACATTCCTCTTGTACTTTTGTCAGAAAAGTCAAAAAGTATCTCGTACTGAAAACGACAAAAGATTCCTTCCATACCATGTGGTAAAAGGCTAAAAATGACTTTAAACATACATAGAAGAATATTAAACATTTTATAAAAACATTTTGAGAAATCATGGACATGTATGATAAACATAATCCCAGTAAATATTTATGTATAAACAATCTGAGATAAAAACGAGATTGGAAAAGTTATCTCTTACCTTAGGTCAGATATGCTTCGTACGTATCCAAACTACTTGTATAATGATTTAAATAAATTCATTGAATTATTAAAGAATCATATTCATTGTTATGATATCATATATGGTTCACTTATGACTTTAAATTACCCGTTCATTTGTTAATCCCATGTTAATGCATCTTTTTAGGTAAAATTATTTCATTTTTCTCACGTGTTTGGACTTGTTGTTCTTGATATTATAATTACATATATCATGATTTAATTACTTCCAAAATGTAAATCATGATTTATATATCATATATATTCAGTATATATATATATATATAAATATAATAGATTGATAAAAGTAATGAAATACACCGTTCATGGAGACGGTAGGTCGTACGTACGCATGAACATTGTTTTCGTTTCCTCATTGAATTGAATGGAATTAAGTAGATGACATACATACATAAATCCAGTAGTATTTTTATGTCATATATTTAATTATTATTCATTATATATACTTTATAATAATTCATGAATGGTTAACATGGATGATGAATCTCATCGCGTCGTGGTAGTCTGTACGTACGCACGAGAGATGATATCGTTCCCAAAATTATTGAATATATTTGGAGTGTATAATGTTATAATATTCATATATAGTTATTATTTACACCATTATACTCATCCAAGTAAGGTGGTGGTGGAAAAACAGATTACACCACGGCGTGGAGACGGTATTCCGTACGTACGCACGCGCGGTGATTTCATATTCCATAGGATGGATAGAAGGTGAAATAGGGTTGTGTCATATTTATAATATCATATCATTATATGAGTGATACTGATTTTATTACTTCATAATGAAACAACTATATAAGAAGAAGTATAAGAAGAAATAAATTTGAAAGAATTGTTAACAGATATTACCTCTTCTTTGACACGCCTCTCTGAATCCTCCACTTAGGGCACTAAGATTGGTCTTTGAAGAAGACCAGGACCTCTAGGATGTTTTTAGGGAAGTGGAGAAGTGAAATGGTTAGAGTTTGGACGATCTTAATGGCTCAAAATGGTGTGAGGAGGAGAGGGAGGAGGTGCCCTTTTATAAGGGAGGAGAGGGGCACCTATGGAAATATAAGAAATATTAATTTATAATAAATTGAAACCCCATTTAAAAACCTCAAAAAATGACTCATATCAAATATTATATGAGATAGGGTTGTAATCTCATCAACCAATAAAATTTAGACATGTAGTGAATTTATTTTAAACATTATCAACTTGATTTATCCTTATTTAATCTATTAAATTTTATTTGTGGTAATAAAATTATAAATTTTAAATGGTTATAAATAATCACTTATTTGTTGTTAATTTTCTATAATTGGATATTTTATGACATTTTAGACTATATAAATTTTAATTTATAATTTTTTAAAAAAAATTGTGATTTTTAAACAATTTAATAATATGTTATTTTTATAAAATAACAATAGTGTCAATTTTGACACTATTCATTTATTTGAATTTAAATAAAATCCACACAGAGGATATATTCGAACTAAAATATTTAATAGCTTCCTAACATGTCATATTAATCTAGAAAATTAGTGTATAATATTAAATAGTTTATATATTATTTATTTTAATATTTTTAATATCATTTATTTGATATTTCAATCCATAAAATAATTTCAACATAACTATTATGTCACCTTTAATGATAGTTATTTAATCCCTAAAAATTATAAATAAAATCAAATGATGTAGAAAATGTTATTAGATTTTTGGAGACTATTCATGTTCGAAGATTCATTAATTTTATCACTAAATTAAAATTATTATACTTATAAGATTTAAGAAAGTGACATGTTGTCACTTTCTTTGGTTTTAATAATAATTAAGTTATTTTCATGGAAAAAAGTCCATTAAATGAATCCAATAAGACCATTAGGTGATATGGGTCTACTTTTAGTCATCAAATAAGATTTTGGAAGGTGTTAAGGTAATTTTATAATCTTATTTTTACCCTTAATTACCCGATTTACCTTTAACTGTAGTAAATAAAAATTACCGTAGTTACTATTCAAGATGTCAAAAAAAATAAAAGTAACCTATTAACATAATTTGGACCCACTGAATCTAAATATGGAATCCATTTTTCCAAATTAAATACACAGAAGTTTCAGAAATTAAATTAAAATTAATCCCGTTGTTGAAAGAAAACGGGTTTTTGTTTAAAAAATTACAAAAGATTGAATTGATTTAACCTACAAATTCAATGTAAAATCAGTGATAATGACATACATTATATTAAATGGTAAAAATATATTATATTTATACTTTAAAACCATTCAATATTATAATTTAACTAAATAAATTATTATGACGAAAAAAGTTGTTTTTAATTAAAATATAGCGTGTTTTTACTATTCATCAAAATATGAAAGTTACCAGAATAATATGAAAAATTTATCCAAAGTAAAATTTTATATCCTAAATCAAAATAAGAATTATATTTTGTAAAATTGATCTTATAAACATGTCAAAAACTAGATTTAAAGTGGGTGCGCCATCAAAAGGCGGTAAAACTGCATTTTTTTAAAAATAATTATTTTACCCGAAAAAATTTATATTGTTCTCATACCATGTTCTAGAAAATATGTAAGATGAATAATAATGTTATAAAATTTAAAATTTAGTTAATACTATTCATAACGGCTAGTTTATAATATTATAATAATATATCTTCGTTTAGTAAAACTCGGTATTGCGTACTACACACGCTATCGAGGAAGGTCGTGATTGCGTGTAATGCAAGACAAGTCAAGGATGCGTGTAGTGAACGCTCCCTTTGGTGTTGCGTATTATATATTTCAAAACTTATTTCATTTATACATTAAACAAAATCTATACTTAATGTTGCGTAGAATAATTTCTACAAAATGAACTTGAAATTGTGTGTAACACAACTCAAGAATAGTGTTGTGTATACTGCAAGATAATACTATGTCACGTATATCACAAGCTAATTTTTTGTGTAGCATACAACACAAGGCATCAATGAAATTAAAAGAATATTTTTCATAAAATCTTGGGGTGTTACATTCTACCCCCCTTAAAATTAATTTCACCCTCGAAATTCATTGGTGTTATAAATTGTTTATTATTCATAGAAACCCACATCGTAAAAAGGAATACTAAAACGTCATTTTAAAAAGTAAAGTAATAAATATAACGGTTACCCAGATTAACTCGTCACTGGGTTTCCATATAGGATAACATAGGTGGAAATATGGATATGGAAGAAAAATCTAACCATCAAATTCTGACGGAGAGTGGTAGAGAACATGGTTATGAAAAATCCAACAATCACAAAGCCATAAATTTGTGATGATCTAAGGTACCATCAGATTCATCATATATTTGAACACTAGGACAACATTTTTGGTTTTCAATATCATTTCCCAAAAGTTGAAAATTTTGAAATAGAAGAAATACTTACTTGATTTTGTTACAGTTTCACTGTTGTTTGTGTCATGAACAATTTCCACTTCATCTCTTAAAGAAATAAAGTTGAATTTGTTATTCGTGAAGTGTTAGTAGATCATGTGATAGAATGATGGGTCATTCCATCTGTTTCAAACATAAGGTTATCAAAAGTTATCAAATATACATAAGTCCATCTATGGTGAGGTTAGTCGTATACGATTCCAAAAATGAACTTATACTTCAACCATCATACTGCTTAATAAAATAAAACTAATTTCTACTAACCAGGGACTTTCTGTAGGTTAGTGGTAGGAGATAAAGTCCTATCGCACTTCGGTTGTGGGTTCGATTCCCACAGCCTTTTCCGACACGATGGGTTGTCACACATCCTATGGGTTGTCCCTTTTTCTAAAATTACACTATTCTAACATTCCAGAAATAGTATCGAAAAAAGTTCTATCCTTAAACAATTCTATCTGATGTCCAACTTAATCCATTCCAACCTTTAGGCTTATCGAAAATACTTTTTTCTAATCTTATAGAATAAGGAAAATGATTACAAGAAATTTCATCAACCAAGCATGTGAATACCATAATTTATTCCCCATATATCATATGATATATCTTGTTGGTCACATTCCAAACATCTGAATACCTTAATCATGTATTCTCTTGAAACATTAATACCCATTGAACCTTAGTGAAAACATGAATGCTGTCAAAATTTAACCCTTTCCGCATACCAAAATCCCAATATTTCTATATACTCAAACCATGATATCACTTTGTCCTTATACCAGTCATGAGCTCATGATTACTATCATACATATTATTTTCTCCTTACCCCTTCATTATGTGCATTTCATCTGCTTTCCAAAAATATTTCAATCACTTTTTCATGGTTACCAGTACCATATAATTATTGAAAACCAATACATAGATATTCCAAAATTCCACAATACCATAAATGAGATTCCATAATACTATTTTGAAATCCCATTACATAAACACTTAATCATTACACAACATTATTTTCATACTCAACATCACAAATAGTGATCGCATGAGACTTCCCTTTATCCTTTTCCTTAAGATGTTTCTCACATTGATCATCATTAACCCGTGGATTAGGGAATTTATTAGCATAATTCCACATTTCCTTGCACTTGAAGCATTGAAGTTTTTATATAGAGTTATCTGTAGTCTTTTCTCTATTCACATCATTAGCAATCTTTTTCCCATTACTTCTACAATCAACTACTCGATGACCTTCTTTTCCACACTTAAAACATTTTCTAGTACCTTTTAGGCAATCTCCACTATTCTTCTTTCCACACTTTGAGAATAAAGAAACATTCATCTTCTTTTCACCATTTTTCTGAGATTTCTCCTTGAACTCCATCTTTTGTTTCTTGTCAAAACCATGAGATGGATATATAACACCAACTTCCAGTTCTACCTTGATAGCACAACGCACAATTTCTTCATAGCTACTAAAGTCTCTTATAGCTAATTCCCTTCGAAGACTTGGTTTTAAGCCACTGAAGAATCGATCAACTTTACTTTCAGGTTGGATGATAAAGCCAGATTCATACCTTTCAAGCCTTGTAAAATTCACTTTGTATATACCAACAGATTCATCATCCTTTTTCTTAAGCTCAAGGAACTCCTTTTCCATCTTTGTTCAAAGAATACGAGGAAAGTACTTATTGAAAAATAAGTTCTTGAACTCATCCCATTCCATGGATTCAAATTCACCTTAGGGACTTGTATTCTTAATTAGAGTCCACCACTAGTCTGCTTCACCTTCTAAATGGTAAACAGCCAGAATGACTATTTCATGTTCTGAATAGCAAGTATGGAAAATATCTTTTCAATGGTATTGATCCATTGTTCGGCAACAAGTGGATCAGAAGAGCCACTGAAAGAAGGTGGATGTAGCCTCATGAAGGACTCTATAGAATATTGTTCTCTTCTCTGCTCATTTGGAAGTCCAGAATGATTCATAGCTTGTGTAAGTATAGCAATAAGATTTTTTACTCCATCTCCCATAACATTGGTTTGTTCAGGAGGACAATCATTGCATTGTACATCACATTGATCAACACGGTTCCTTCGGGTTCCAGCCATCGTCGAAAACCCAAAAAGAATAGTGTGAGAGGAAAAAATCATAATCAAGGGGGAGTACATTCAATATCTAACATCTTAGGTTAAATTCTAAGATCGTTATTGTAATTCTAGATCTATAACCTATACTTATACTTAACCTTAGGGACATCCCTAGACATACCTTAGAAATATCTCTAGGGATCTCACTAAAGTTTTTGCATCCTAGTTTCCAAAGGTTAACTAAACCTTTCCTCTAATACCAACTTTAAAGACCCGAAGCTTGATGTACATGGACATTACATTACTTTTGCAGAATACTTAATACATAACAAAAACAGACACACAAGGGCCGTAATAGTTAAGTGTCTTTGGAAACTTGAAACATAATCTTCTAATCATGGTGAAAGATCTTCAACGTCTCCCATAAAGATCATCCCCTTTTTGTTTTCTTACCTAAAACATTTCTTTAAATCCTGGGGAAAAGAAAACATATAAAGGGTGAGCTCAAATGCTCAGTAAGGGTAAGCATAAAGAACATAAAACAATCCATAAATATTTGAATGCAAAAACTTGAACATAAAATCTAGACATCAAAATCTTGAGCAAAGACAAAAATCATGGAAGTACATAAGGCATATCTCACAAAGGAACATAAATCATGATAAAATAACATGGTAATAAAACATTTAATTGTGGAATCCATTAAGCATATGTTATGATTTCCATAGTAGCCAAGGCATTGCTGCCAAGACCATCTTAGTGGGAAAAATCCCTTTCAGAATCGAGTTCACTCCTCGTTCTAGTCCTGTAATACTGAACCAGATTAACTTACCATTCTACACATGTCTATATCATGAGATATAAATCTTTACCCAATGAATTCTAGGGAGATATAGGTCTCACCCATATCATAATGAAATCATTCTTACTTGTGCCACAAAATAAACATACATCATTCATAACAACCCAACGAATAAAATGGGTTTCATAAACATCATCCCATCATCACATAATCCATATAAAAAAATGGATATCATTTCATAATAAGGAAAGTGAAATCATGTAAATCATAGAGACATTATACTTGAAACATACACATATGAAATAATGTCATCTTAGATGGAAAATGGTTTTGATAAAACACTTGAAATAAATTCTTGGGGAAAATATCTTTTCTTCTTCAAAATCATTTTCTTTTCTCAAAATGTCATGAAATTTTAAAAGAAAAGGATTTTGTTGAAAATAGTCATGAAATATTTTGGAGGAAGCTTCATGAAAATGGGGCTTTATAATACCGTAAAAATCCTTTCATGTCGTATAAGTAAAAAAACATCCCTCTTGTACTTTTATCGGAAAAGTCAAAAAGTATCTCGTACTAAAAACGAAAAAATATTCCTTCCATACCATGTGGTAAAAGAATAAAAATGACTTTAAACATACATGTAAGAATATTAAACATTTTATAAAAACATTTTGAGAAATCATGGACATGGACGATAAACATAACCCCAGTAAATACTTATATATAAACAATCTCGGATAAAAATGAGATTGGAAAAGTTATCCCTTACCTTAAGTCCGATATGCTTCATACGTATCCAAACCTCCTGTATAATAATTTAAATAATGTCATTGACTTATTAAAGAATCATATTTATTATTATGATATCATATATGGTTCACTTATGACTTTATATTAACCGTTCATTTGTTATTCCCATGTTAATGTATCTTTTTGGGTAAAATTATTTCATTTGTCGCACGTGTTTGGACTTGTTGTTCTTGATATTATAATTATATATATCATGATTTAATTACTTCTAGAATGTAAATAATGATTTATATATCATATATATTTAGTATATATATAATAGAAAGATAAAAGTAATTAAATACAACATTCATGGAGACGGTAGGTCGTACGTACGCATGAACGTTGTTTTCATTTCCTCATTGAATTGAATGGAATTAAGTAGATGACATACATACATAAATCCAGTAGTATTGTTATTTCATATATTTAATTATTATTCATTATATATACTTTATAATAATTCATGAATAGTTAACATGGAGGATGAATCTCATCGCATCGTGGTAGTCCGTACGTACGCACGAGCGATGATATCGTTCCCATAATTATTGAATAGATTTGGAGTGCATGGTATAATATATTAGAATCAGTATGATGTTATAATAATCATATATAGTTATTATTTACACCATTATACCCATCCAAGTAAGGTGGTGGTTGAAAAACAGATTACACCACGGCGTGGAGACGGTATTCCGTACGTATGCACGCGCGGTGATTTCATATTCCGTAGGATGGATAGAAGGTGAAATAGGGTTGTTTAATATTTATAATAACATATCAGTATATGAGTGATACTAATGTTATTACTTCATAATTAAACAACTATAGAAGAAAAAGTATAAGAAGAAATAAATTTGAAAGAATTGGTAACGGATATTACCTCTTCTTTGACATGCCTCTTTGAATCCTCCACTTAGGGCACTAAGATTGGTCTTTGAAGAAGACCAGAACCTCTAGGATGTTTTTAGGGAAGTGGAGAAGTGAAATGGTCAGAGGTTGGACAAGCTTCAAGGCTCAAAATGGTGTGAGGAGGAGAGGGAGGAGGTTCCCTTTTATAAGGGAGGAGAGGGGCACCTTTGGAAATATAAGAAATATTAATTTATAATAAATTGAAACCCCACTTAAAAACCTCCAAAAATGACTCATATTTAAAGCTTAGATAATATAGGGTTGTAATCTCATCAACCAATAAAATTTAGACATGTAGGGAATTTATTTTAAACATTATCAACTTGAATTATCCTTATTTAATCTATTAAATTTTATTTGTGGTAATAAAATTCTAAATTTTAAATGGTTATAAATAATCACTTATGTGTTGTTAATTTTTCATAATTGGATACTTTATGACATTTTCGACTATATAAATTTCAATTTATAATTTTTAAATATTTTTTGTGATTTTAAAACAATTTAATAATATGTTATATTTATAAAATAACAATAGTGTCAATTTTGACACTATTCATTTATTTGAATTTAAATAAAATCCACACAGAGGATATATTCAAACTAAAAGATTTAAGAGCTTCCTAAAATGTCATATTAATCTATAAAATTCGTGGATAATATTAAATAGTTCATATATTATTTATTTTAATATTTTTAATACCATTTATTTGATATTTCAATCCATAAAATAATTTCAACATAACTATTTTGTCACCTTTAATGATAGTTATTTAATCCCTAAAAATTATCAATAAAATCAAATAATGTAGAAAATTTTATTATATTTTTCGAGACTATTCATGTTTGAAGATTCATTAAGATTATCACTAAATTAAAATTATTATACTTATAATATTTAAGAAAGTGACATGTTGTCACTTTCTTTGGTTTTAATAATATTTAAGTTATTTTCATGGAAAAAAGTTCATTAAATGAATCCAATCCAACCCTTAGGTGATATGGGTTGACTTTTAGTCATAAAATAGGATTTTTTCAGGTGTTAAGGTAATTTTATAATCTTATTTTTACCCTTAATTACCTGATTTACCTTTAACTATAGTAATAAAAATTACCGTAGTTACTATTCAAAATGTCAAAAAAATAAAAGTTACCTATTAACATAATTTGGACCCGCTGAATCCAAATATGGAATCCATTTTTCCAAATTCAATACATAGAAGTTGCAGAAATAAAATTAAAATTAATCCCGTTGTTGAAAGAAAATGGGTTTTTGTTTAAAACATTGCAAAAGATTGAATTGATTTAACCTACAAATTCAATGTAAAATCAATGATAATGACATACATTATATTAAATTGTAAAAATATATTCTATTTATACTTTAAAACCATTCAATATTATAATTTATCTATATAAATTATTACGATGAAAAAGGTTGTTTTTAATTAAAATATAGCGTGTTTTTACTATTCATCAAAATATGAAAGTTACCAGAATAATATGAAAAATTTATCCAAAGTAAATTTTTATATCCTAATTCCAAATAAGAATTTTATTTTGTCAAATTGAACTAATAAACATGTCAAAAACTAGATTTAAAGTGGGTGCGCCATCAAAAGGCGGTAAAACTGCATTTTTTGAAAAATAATTATTTTACCCAAAAAAATTATATTGTTCTCATACCATGTTCTAGAAAATATGTAAGATGAATAATAATGTTATAAATTTTAAAATTCAGTTAATACTATTCATAACGGCTAGTTTATAATATTATAATAATATATCGTTGTTTAGTAAAACTCGGTATTGCGTACTACACACGCTATCGAGGAAGGTCGCGATTGCGTGTAATGCAAACCAAGTCAGGGATGCGTGTAGTGAAAGCTCCCTTTGGTGTTTCGTATTACATAATTCAAAACTTATTTCATTTATACATTAAACAAAATCTATACTTAATGTTACGTAGAATAATTTCTACAAAACGAACTTGAAATTTTGTGTAACACGAGCCAAGAATAGTGTTATGTATACTGCAAGATAATACTATGTCACGTATATCACAAGATAATTTTTTGTGTAGCATACAACACAAGGCATCAATAAAATTAAAATAATAATTTTCATAAAATCTTGGGGTGTTACGGGTTCGGGCCCAGAACCCCCAAAATAGGCAGGTTTGTTCAAACGCCTGTATCTTGAGCTATGGGCCTCTGATAGACGAACCGCTAGTTTTGTAGTGATCCTCGTATCAAGACGGTCGTTTTGGTTCATTATACTCAAGGTTTCGAAGAAATTTGGTTTCATCAGGGTTGGTTCGAACACGAAACCAACCGGGCCCTCGGAGCGGAAACGCTTATAACTTGAGCTCCAGACGTCCAATTGGCATGTCGTCGACTTTGTTGGTTTTCTATTAGTGAGACGGGCCATTTGGATTACTCCGATCGAGGTTTGGATGCAGTTGGAGTATGGTCAGGTTGGTTTGGAATTAAAAACCAACCGGGCCCCTGGTACGAAAAGGCCAAGAACTCTCAGACCGGGCGTCCGATTGACGAATTGTCAGTCGCGTTGAGTTCCTTTTGTCGTGACGAAACATTGTGATACATCAAATCTGGTCTACATGATAGTTGATGTATCGACCCCTTAGCTCATGGAGCGAACCCTCTTGGAACGAGCGTGTTGTGTGCGGGAACCCTAGTGTTGGCTGTGACTGCATCGACTATTGTACTTCAATCCTCCGTGGGTTTGACGATGACGACGACTATCGATCCTGTGTGGGTCAGCGCTCAGCGATTCTGTGTGGGTCAGGGCATACCGATCCTGTGTGGGTCAGATCTTGTGTAGGTCAGCGCTCAACAATCCTGTGAGGGTCAACGCATATCGATCCTGTGTGGGTCAGATCCTATGTGGGTCATTGCGGGGGTTAGTACCTATCGATCATGTGTGGGTCCAACAGCTTAGATGATCCAGTGGATACATCTGTTCATCTAATCTCTCTCTTCAAATGTGGAATACCTGCGTGAGCTGAGTCTTGACTTTCAATCGTTATCATCGATATGATTGACTAAGTATCATGTGTGGATGATTTCCTGTGTGGTTGATTTCCTATGTGGATAATTTTTCTTGTGTGGACTTGTACTGTTTTCTTGTGTGGACTAGTAGATTTTTCCTGTGTGTACTTGTATTGTTTCCCTATGTGGACTAGTAGTATTTTCCTATGTGGACCTGTACTGTTTTCCTATGTGGACAAGTAGTGTTATTCTTATGTGGACGAGTAGTATTTTCCTGTATGGACTAGTAGCATTTTCCTGTGTGGACTAGTAGTGTTTTCTTGTGTGGAATTGTACTGTTTTCCTGTGTGGACTAGTAGTGTTTCCCTGTGTGGACTAGTAGCGTTTTCCTGTGTGGACTAGTAGTGCTTTCCTGTGTGGAATTGTACTGTTTTCCTGTGTGGACTAGTAGTGTTTCCCTGTGTGGACTAGTAACGTTTTCCTGTGTGGACTAGGACTGGTAGTGGTTTTCTATGTGGACTGGTAGTGGTTTCCTGTGTGGACTGGTAGTGGTTACCTGTGTGGACTGGTAGTGGTTTCCTGTGTGGACTGGAATTACTTTCCTATGTGGACTAGGTTATACATAAGCTTGTGAGTTGGAGCTGAGCAGAAACTGATAACTTAGGTATATGTATGGGAATATACCTAAGTAGTGTTGGATGTTACTTCGTGATTGTTATCTTTTCTTGTGGTTATCCTTTGTGGATTCTGGGAGACCTTCAGGGGTCTCAGGGTCCCTACTAAGTAGCATATACTCACCCCTGTACGGGCTTTGCCTGCACTATGTTGTGTTGGTTGCAGATGACAGACATCACTGGTCGAGGTTGAGGCTTGTAGAGCTGGACGGTACCCGAAGGTGGATCTTACGACGATTCGGTACCTGGAGGTGGATCTCACGACGAGTCGGTAACTGGAGGTGGACCCCACGATGAGATGGTACCCGGAGGAGGACATCACGAAGAGACAATACGCGGTGGTGACAAACAGACGTAGAGAGCTGAGGTGGCCATCTGTACCTACCCTTCAGGTAGGAACTCTGGAAGATGATCCAGGAGCATCTTGTCACTTTCCTACTATTTGTCTTTTCCTTGTACTCTCAGTTTGGCTTTGTATACTGGCCCATTTACTTTTCTTCACTTCCTAGTACTCTCAGTTTACTTAGTTTTTACTTCTGATTGTACTCTGGATGTGTGTGTTTATGTTTTAAAGAGGCAACGTCTTCCCGGTTATAGAGATTTACACCTCTGGTGCTAGTTGCTAGCCCCTGTCCTATAGAAGGTGGGCTTGGGGTAGTTACGACACTTGCCCCGGGGGACGGGTCATGAAAAATTGGTATCAAAGGAGTTCAGTTCTACCGCAGATCTTAGGATTCTGATCCTTCTTCTATGTGAAGCAATAGTGTTAAGGGTGTTGAGTGTGGTTATTAGTCTCGGGAGTCCAGTATTGGTGCGGCGGCTGATGTATCCTTACACCAGGACCCTGGCTTCTAATTTTCGACTCAGTTCACGAAAACATTGATTGCATGTGTGTTTTAAGAGTTTTCTTTGTGGTCTCTTTGAGTCAGCTCATCAGGTATAATCGTTTGACTGTGACGCACCAGTTCTTTATCAGGATGCCGCTATGAAGACAGCCAGCTAGGGTTTCCAAAAGAGAGTACACGATGATGGCCCACCGAGCAACGAGACTCTGGTGTAGGGCCCTCTTTCTGTATTGGCACCTTCGGGTGGTGTACCAGCAGCACCACCACCCGTTGGGTAGCAGATGCCACCAGTAGACGGTGCACGCCGACAGAGCGCATTGTATGAGTCTAGCAGTAGAGGCCTCTGAGGTTATGAGGCGAGACATATTCCCTGGCAGTAGTGGACTGGATGGAGGTGATTGCTAGAGTTCTATGCCTAGCTTAGACACTAGTAGAGTGGTTGGTGGACTTAGTTCCTATTGTTTCCCAGTGATAGACCATGAGGTTGGTCCGTATAGTAATGAGGCTTCGGTACGTGGACCGATGCCTGAGATAGTACCTTTGGGTAGTGTGCCAGCTATGTCACTACCTGTTGGTCAGCAGACTCTACCTGTGATACCGGTAGAGGATACTCGTAGGCTTAGTGCTTTACATATGTTTCAGCACCAGTTGTCCCTCAAGTTCAGAGGTGAGCCTAACTCGTAGGTGGCTGAGAACTGGCTTGAAAAGGTGGATGAGAGTTTTCTGAAGCTTTTACAGCTTCGGCAGTACGACATTTCGGAAGCTGAGCACTCAACGAGGTGTACCAATTGTTCCTGGTACTCGTTGGATACAATGAGATCAGTGCTTTAGACTCGAACTTCTGAACGAAGTGTGTCTAAAGGACATCTGAGCCATCACTTTTCCTCTATGCATTCCTAATTATGCTAGGGTGCTAGAGAGAACCTTTGTGGTTGTGATTTCTTTGGATGATCAGATATTTCCAGTGAACATTAGTAGTGGGAAGGTAGGAAACTGGCTCCAGTCTCGGAGACTTGGGTGTGTAAAATGTTTCAAGAAAAGGAAGTGTTAAGGACAGATGAATCTGCAGAGCAGTAGATGTGGAAGCGGAGCTTGGAGAGCAGCATGTGGTGGTGTACATTTCATCATGTTACAACCACCCACCTTTGTAGTCCCTGCCAGGCTCAGGAAGCCGGAGGGCAGGGGAAGAGAGTAGCTGCATGCGGTCAAGGAGTGTGACCCAGGGGCTCTAAGAATGATTCAAGGTACGGTCTATGTCTACTACGAGCTGCCATATCAATAGACATAGGTACCAATAATTCTTCCTTCTATGAATCTTGTCCCAAACCTAGAGTTTCTGGTTAAGACGTTGACTTGACCCTCACATCTGGAGATACCTTTGGGAGGAAACTTGATAATCACATTTATGTCGACTGTGTGATCTGACCCTCGAGGCAAGAGTTTTGGTTGGAACCTCTTGGTGGTAGCGTCGAGGCCTTACGATGTTAGTTTGAGTGTGAACTGGACAACTACATTTCATGCACAAATTGACGGTATTAGGTAAAAAGGTTGTAGTTTATCTACAACGTTGGGATGGGTTCTCCTTGGTCGGTGAAAAGGAAACCCCAGGCAGCAGGATAAACTCGTGCATTGAAGGGTGCGACTGACCACTCTTGAGTCGGTCAACCTTACCCTCTTGGCAGCAAGATTTTTGAGTTTTCATTTCTAAACAGGAAGTGAAGGCCTCTAGAGTTCGAGGATGGCGACCTCGTCCTTATACGGGTCTCACCTCGACAAGGTTTGTGGAGATGTGGCCGAGGCGGCAAGTTACCTCCGAGGTTCAACGGACCTTTAGGGTCCTCAGAAGGGTAGGCGAGGTAGTTCACCGCTTGACCTTACTACCTCAGTTGCACCGGGTGTATGATGTCATCCACATATCTTAGCTGAGGAGATACGTGCTCGATCCTTCAAACATCATCGACCATAGGGAGTTGGATGTCGATGACAGGGTGACATTCACGGAGGTTTCAGCGGAGATTAAGGATCGACAGGAGCAGTTCCTACGTGGACGGACGATTCCTCTGGTTCACTTTCACTAGTAGCACGAGAACCTTCAGGGGAGCACATGGGAGCGGAAGGCTCAGATGCGTGCTAAGTACCACTTTGTTTTCCTTAGTGTGTGTTAAAGCTCTACGGGGATGTAAAGACCTGTGGTGGGAGTAATGTAATGACCCGGAAATTTCAAAGAAATTGTTTTCTTAATTTTCCTTGGAATTTTATGAGTCTGCAGTTTCTGACGGAACCTAATTCCAAGGCCCGGTGTGCCCGGAATCTATTTCCGAAGTTTAGCTCGGGTACATTCACTGAACGAACGAGCGGGTTTTTCTATCTTTTGAACCGGTGTTCGGAATCGAAATCTGAGGGCACCGATGAACTCGCAACACCAGTAATTTCTTAATGGGACCTTCACCGCGGTTGTGTTTGCTCGAGTGGAGAAGTTAAAAATTGTCGATTAAATGAGGAATGAATAAAATTGTGAAACAATTTTATTTTTATATCTAAGGTTGTTTTATCCTACATGGGGGAGTTGGGTGGGACCCGTAAGCACCTAACTACCCATGTTAGGATAAATGTGAGGTGGGGCCCACACAATCCCCAACCTTTCACATTCCCATAACACTCTTTTAACTCTTCTAAACTCCCTCTTAAGTGTTGTGACCTTTCCTCTCCCCACTTTTATTCAATGCCAACACTTTAATTAAATTAAGTGAGTTATGTATTTTCGAAATTTGGAATTTTGAAAGGCATGAATTAGATAATAAAATGAGAGGGGTCTTATTTTATTAGGTTGGCTTGTGGTGTAAGGGGATTGGGAGAAGAAAACTCAAGGTCTTTAGAATCTTTATCTTCTACGTTGAAGAACGTCAAGAACGTGAAGAACGTCGGAGGACCAAGGAGAGACGACGTGCCCTCTTTCCTTCTTCCTGCATCTAAGAAAATGGAGATACTGCATCCTTCATTGGGCGTGCACCAACGACGTCGGTGGAACGAGACCGTCTTCTGCGACGCCAATTTTTGCGTCGGTGACGAACGAGCCTTGAAACAAGGTGGGGGTTTTCATTTGAGTTCATAAATATCTTCCTCGGCGTTCTTCGTTAATTTCTAAAACCGTTTGATATCGAACTAACAGGAGGAGGCCGGTCTGCATGAACACGGCCGACTCTCCTCCCATCGTGTTTGTGGTTGTCACGGTTTGGGTGGAGGTGACGTGGTGTCGTCGCACCGCACAGGAATGAAGGAATTGCGGCCGGTGCGGGCCGCGACGAAGAAGCGCGGCGCCGACGCGCCGCACTTTTGAACGCGAACGAGGCCGTGGTCAGAGTCGGGCCACGGCCAAAGGGCCGCGGCGGAGCGGCAAGAGGCAGCTAGAACCGCTGGCTACTGGCGACCTTGAAGAGCCGCGGGCAAATGGTCGCGGTGGTGCCAAAAGAGGCGGCCGGCCTCACCGGCCGCCGGCTCACCGTGGAGGCGGGACTCCCGTGGTCCTGCTTAGACAAAACGGCTGGCTTTTTCCAGCCATGACCTAGAAAACCGAGGGTTGAAACCCCCATTCATTCAATCAGGAGGGCCCCCCCAAAGGTGGGGGGCGATTCTCAATCTGGCTGGGGCCCCAAAGGGGGGGGTTTCTCAATCAGGGGGGCTTTGCCCCCCCCCCCACCCCCCCTTACACGCATGTGCGGAGCGCCGCGCCCACGCCGGCCGCCGCGCCGGGCCGGCCCGCGGGTCGACCCGGTCTGGGCCGACCCAGGGGGGTTCTTGGGCCGGGTCGGTCCGGGCCTAGAACCCCCCAAAATAGACAAGTTCATTCAAACGCCCGTATCATGAGCTATGGACCACCGATTGATGAACCGTCAGTTTCGTAGCTATCCTCGGATTGAGACGGTCGTTTCAGTATATTATAATCAAGGTTTCGGAGAACTTTGGGTTTGGCCGGGTTGGTTCGAACACGAAACCAACCGGGCCCTCGGAGCGGAAACGCTTATAACTTGAGCTCCGGACGTCCGATTGACGTGCCGTCGACTTTGTTGGTTTCCTCTTAGTGATAAATACCTTTTTTGATTACTCCGCTCGAGGTTTGGATGTATTTGGAGTACGGTCGGGTTGGTTTTGACTTAAAAACCAACCGGGCCCCTGGAACGAAAAAGCCAACAACTCTCAGACCGGGCGTCCGATTGACGCGTCGTCAGTCGCGTTGAGTTCCTTTTGTCATGATGAAACTTTGCGATACATCAACTATGTTCTACGTGACAGTTGATGTATCGACCCCTTAGCTCGTGGAGCAGACCCTCCCGGAACGAGCGTGCTATGTGCGGGAACCCTAGTGCTGGTTGTGACTGCATCGACTACTGTATTGGAATCCTCTGTGGGTTCAACGATGACAACGACTATCGATCCTATGTGGGTCAGCACTCAGCGATCCTGTGTGGGTCAGCGCATACCGATCCTGTGTGGGTCAGATCCTGTTTGGGTCAGCGCTTAGTGATCCTGTGAGGGTCAGCCCATACCGATCCTGTGTGGGTCAGATCCTATGCGGGTCACTGTGGAGGTTAGTACCTATCGATCCTGTGTGGGTCCAACAGCTTAGATGATCCAGTGGCTACATCTGGTCATCTAATCTCTCTCTTCAAATGTGGCATATCTGCGTGATCTGAGTCTTGAATTTCAACCATTATCATCGATATGATTGACTAAGTATCTTGTGTGGATGATTTCCTGTGTGGTTGATTTCCTGTGTGGATAATTTTCCTGTGTGGACTTGTACAATTTTCCTGTGTGGACTAGTAGAGTTTTCCTGTGTGGACTTGTACTATTTTCCTATGTGGACTAGTAGTATTTTCTTGTGTGGACCTATACTGTTTTCCTATGTGGACTAGTAGTGTTATTCCTGTGTGGACGAGTACTGTTTTCCTGTGTGGACTAGTAGCATTTTCCTGTGTGGACTAGTAGTGTTTCCCTATGTGGACATGTATTGTTTTCCTGTGTAGACTAGTAGTGTTTCCCTGTGTGGACTAGTAGCGTTTTCCTGTGTAGACTAGTAGTGTTTTCCTGTGTGGACTTGTACTATTTTCCTGTGTGGACTAGTAGTGTTTCCCTGTGTGGACTAGTAGCGTTTTCCTGTGTGGACTAGGACTGGTAGTGGTTTTCTGTGTGGACTGGTAGTGGTTTCTTGTGTGGACTGGTAGGGGTTACCTGTGTGGACTGGTAGTGGTTTCCTATGTGGACTAGAATTACTTTCCTGTGTGGACTGAGTTATACTTATGCTCGTGAGTTAGAGCTGAGCAGAAACTGACAACTTAGGTATATGTATGGGCATATACCTAAGTAGTGTTGGATGTTACTTCGTGATTGTTATCTTTTCATGTGGTTATCCTTTGGGGATTCTGGGAGACATTCGGGGGTCTCGGGGTCCCTACTGAGTAGCATATACTCACCCCTGCATGGGCTTTGCCTGCACTACGTTGTGTTGGTTGCAGACGACGGACAACACTGGTCGAGTTTGAGGCTTGTAGAGCTGGACAGTACCTAGAGGTGGATCTTACGACGAGTCGGTACCCAGAGGTGGATCCTACGACGAGTCGGTAACTGGAGGTGGACCCCACGACGAGACGGTACCCAGAGGAGGACATCACGACGGGACGGTACGCGGCGGTGACAGACGGACGTAGAGAGCTGAGGTGGCCATCTGTACCTACCCTTCAGGTAGGAACTCCGGAGGACGATCCAGGAGCAGCTTGTCACTTTCCTGCTGTTTGTCTTTTCCTTGTACTCTCAGTTTGGGTTTTTATACTAGCCCATTTACTTTTTCGCACTTGCTTGTACTCTCAGTTTACTTAGTGTTTACTTCCTCTTGTACTCTGGATGTGTGTGTTTACGTTTTAAAGAGGCAATGTCTTCCCGGTTATAGGGATTTACGCCTCTGGTGCTAGTTGCTAGCCCCTGGCCTATGGAAGGCGGGCTTGGGGTAGTTACGACACGGGCCCCAGGGGACGGGTCGTGACACCATCCATGTATCATCTTATTTGAATACCCCCCACATTATTCAATTTATATTCCCCTTTTCAATTTGATACATGGACACCATTTTTGAATTTTAATCTTGTCAATCTTAGCTTATTTCCATATACTAATTACTTATAGGATTTATTATTATAAATGAATAATATATCATTGGTCACAATGAATATCAAACCATCATCATGGTTTCATCCGTCCTACGTAATATGTGTCACTAGAACATGCGTATTCCACATATACTTGTGGAACTTGTTCCCATGCCATCCATTTGTGCAGCTTGAGCATTGACTAAGCTGAATTCAATATTTCTCCCACTATCTCTAATAGAGATGTGCACCCTTATATCGAGATGTAGTCTAATACTTGACTACAACTTTTATCTCTTAGGGATTTATGTAATATCCTACGAAACTGTTAGTATGATTACTTAGATCCACCATGTGTTCAGCTTGATGCATGTTTTTTGTTTTTTATTAACAAGCTCTTTTCATGTTAACCCGTGATCTATGACATAATGGATTTTCACCATACTAAGAATTGTATGATATCCATTTGTCATTTTGGTTGGAAAATTGGTTATGGGTTTACATCGTTATTTTCAAAGCACATCATGAAATATAATGGAAGTTACTGCAGGTTGTAACATTGATACTCCATACATCATACCTTTGACGTATAAAATTTTTGTTTAGGAATTTCTCCACACTAAATTTTGTTGACCAACATAAACATGAAAGACTTTATCATCAAGCCTCCTTGTGAACATCAATACAGTGATGAAGATAAGGTAACATGCATTTCAGAATTACTCCACGCTACAATATCGTGATTGATGAATGTTTGGCCAAGATATTCTTTGGCATTCCTATCTAAAGAAACTCATATCTTCTAAACAAACTTATAATTAACTATTACATTCATTAATGACTTAATGGAATCTTATGAAGTATCTTTACCTCTATATTTCATTTGGAATATTTCACACTCTCTTGTTGAACAAACCCCGAAAGCTCTGTGGAATACCATTGGATTCTTTGTCAAAACTAAACATGTCAATTATACCATAGGTGTTTTGATGTGGTGAGCCTAAATAAAATAATAGTTATATTCTTGATTTCCACTTTTAGTTTTACTTGATAAAAAACCATATTGCCACAACTGGGTAGGTCTTACATTTTATATTCATCATGCATTGTCTTTGATTCAAGTATGTCTGAACAATTTGGTGAGTATGTTACCACAAACAACATTCATTCTAAAACATGTAATAATATCTCATTATGACCAAATGGGAACATGAGATAAAAGTTTTTGGTTATACTCAACAACTTCTTCAGTTTGAGTCAATTACGTCGCAATTTGAAGTTATGTGTTTCTTATCACTGATCTAGGAATCACCCTTTGTCAGTTACCTAGAGAAGACACCTTACTCCCAGTAATGTTTCTCCACATACTTGGTCATTGTATTTCAATAAATATGTGAAAATCATATTGTATTTTAATACCCAAGATGTATTTAAGGAGCATTAATATTATATGATGAATATTAACTGAACGAGAAGAGGGTACTTTCTTCTAGTATTTTAGTATATTTCATTTGTTTAAATTTAATTAAATTTATTTCAATATGTGATGAAAATATCCTTTTGATAAATAACCAATCTCTTTTCTTTTAAGGACATCATGAAGTTTCCATCGGCATAACTTTCCATAGGCCTATTTATTTTCCATAAGAATTAAAGATGGGGCTATCTCCAATATTCTTATTACTTAGCGAATGTTACCTTAATGGTAATGAAGTGTGTACTGTATAACATTCGTTTGTATCCTTAATCAAAACTAGAGTAATTGGATGTAAAATGTATAAGAATGGGATGACATGAATGATTTTGAACTGTATTTCAATTTATACAAAGAGAGTGCAATCATCTCATTCAAATATTTCTTCACTCTCTCCTTGGAAACCTTTTGGAGATGAGACTACATGTATCATCATCCATGTCATGATATAGGGACAACAATTAACATCAGATGTTGATGATGACATTATGACAGAACCATCATATACTTGATTCATGGGTCTCCTGCAAGAAATTTTACACCTGCAAGAAATTTTACACCTTCACTTCCTGAGGTGTCTTCACATGTTTGGACACTAACACCTTGAATTTCTGATATAGTAATATCATGCGTGAGCTTCTGTACTACATTTTGAAAATTCATTCTAGTTTGGACATTAAATTTGTCCAATATTTATCGCAGTTTTTATTATTCTATTACTTGTCATTTTCCAAAAAAAAATTATCATATTAATACGTTTATGTTGATTACTGAATGTGACATTAGTGATTAATTTAATCATTAAATGTCTCCCACTAATTTTTTGAATTCTAGGAACCATATATATTAGAATCATAATACTCTTGAGTATTCTAGTGGAAAGGATCCCCAAACCTCCCTCATTGTGTACAAGCTATGGCTACGCCACTACTCAGAGGGTCCAAAGTAGGCTTTTGGCTAGACAACCGCATTAACTCGCAGTTCCTTGATCTTTTGAGTGAAGTCCCACCTTCAAAATAATTTACTGATTTACTCAACACTTACCTCTAAATTAAAAACAAACTATCTATGGCTATTTATTTGCTGAAATTTTAGTTAAGTCGACCCACCACTCTAATAAGAACTCCCCGGTAGTAAGAGGCGCCCTCAGCTGTGGAATGACCGGCACGTCGAACACCCGGTTTTGTTCAAACATGAATGATGGAAGGCTGTTATGACTTAATATTTTCTTTGAGGGATTTATTGGTTTTCTCTCGACGGATTTAATCTATTTCTTTTAAACTTGTTCATCTCTGTTTCCACGCACACAACTGAACTTTAATAAAAAAACATATGTCACTTCTTTATGAATTTTATTATCTATTATTTTATGTATTTTCTCAATGTTCTAAAATGCATAAAATAATAAATAAACGCCTAAAGGAAAACTACTACCCGGCTGGTCTTGAGCATCTAATGAACCTAATGGCATCATACATGAGTCAAATTCATGACTCTTGATGCAGCTTGCCCTGTCCTGTATGCCCGCTGGTCTTCTGGAGCATCACTACGTCTTAGCGGTGTTAACATCACGTCTTGGAGTACCACCTCGTCTTGGCAGTATCCATGTCACTCATCGTTTTCGTCTGAAGTACAAATGTACTCACACGCAGGTGAGGGGGACTAGTGGGATAAATGTACATCAGATAAAAATTGGGCGTGCATGGCCTTGTAAATTTTAACTGAAAAAAAAAGATGATGCACAGACCGTCTATTTAATTAATTACAAGCATTGCATGTAGTTAAATAATTAATTAAATAAAAGCAACATACACAGATCAATGCTCAAGACTAGAATACAGGTAAAACAAAGCATAATAAAATTAAAATGCATTAATTAAGTACGAGGTTTATTTAATTAAATTAAATGAATTAAATAATCCAAATAACTTAATTAACTATAATTCTGCAAATTAATTTAATTTTTAATGAAAAAATTAAATTAAATAATTAATTTAATTTCATTGAAAAATTAAATAAATTTATATCCAGGGTATTAAAATAATTAACCAAAATTATTTTTAAATAATTTTATTTACACACTAAAATTAAATTAATTAGATTAATTATTTGGATTAATTTAATTGGTGGATCCAGAAACAACAATGCACGCCATGTGCGGGTCGGGGAAAACCAGGCAGTGGCGTCTGATGCCGTGCAAGGGCCAAACTGGGCCGGAAAGATCCGTCCAAACTTGTTTCGGGTTGGGTAGGTCCGTCCTGACTGTTTCGAGGACAAATTGTTTTCTTGCGGAAAAAAAACTTAAAAAAATGATACCTCCTAGATCTCTACGAGAGACGCATCAACGCACTGAGCACCTGCGCATAATCGGAGGCGGTGTTGGTAGACCTCGAGGCAGGTCGCACTGGCTCATGCTGGGATGGCGGCGGGTGAGGGAGGAGGTAGGAGAGCGGCCAAAGGTTTAGAAGTTGGGCCGCGGCGGGGTCGCAACTGAAGGAAGATCGACGTCTAGGGAGATCGGGCGGCGGCCAGGTGTGTGCCCCGCAGGATTGGAAGGAAGCTGGAGGCCATTAGGCAAGTGGCGAGGGTATCTGATGTGGCAGGACCGCGGGTCACTGGTCGCACTAGAACTAACGTGTGGGACTGGTCCGCGAGCCGGATGGCTGGGTGGAGCCAAGGCGATGGTGCCTCGGCCTGGGAGGGAGGCCGGGCAATAGGAGGCAGGACCGCACACGGTGGGTTCCCGCGTGAGCGGATGTCCGGGCCGCGTAGTAGTGGGACTAGAGCAGGGTAGCAGGACTCTGCAGGTGACAGGAGGTGAATGTCGGACAAGGCGGCCCACCTAGGAAGGGGGAGGCAGGTCTCTGGGAGAGTAGCAGGCCGCGGTGTGGGGAGGATGTCCTACAGGAGGAGGAGTGGCGGGCTTTGCAACTGCTACACAGTGGTCCGCCCATGGTGCCGGTCGCCCATGAGGGAGATGCACCTGGTGGCCGGCTCTTGGTGTGAGGAGTGCGTCCCGTCTGGTCACTGCGAGTACACTGTAGGGGAGGCCGCAGTGGAGGGCGTCGGGTGCCAGCTGGGATGCTGCATGCGGAGTGGGGCAGGAGTGATGATCTCCTTGTGCGCCGCATCGTTCTGCAGAAGGGAGGGAGACCGGCCGACAGGGGGTCCGCTCGGACCCCCTTTTGCACCTATTTTTTCTTTTGGCTTTTGACTTTCCACAAACCTGATCCTTTTTATTCCCCTCTTTTTTATTCCCCTCTTTTTTTTTTTATCATGTCTTCATCTTACATTTGTAGTCTCCACCAATTTATTTTATTTTTAACTTCAAGTCACCAATTAAAACTTATGTGTGTATTTCCGCAGACAGCATTTCTAAAGGCTATTTAGACATTAAATTTAAGAATAATAATAATGTTATTATAAAAAATTAATATTTTATTATTATTACACTATTGTAATAAAATTATTATTATAATTATTATTATTATAAAATTATTATGAAAATCATAAAATAAATTTATAATTTCAATATAATTTTATTTTTCTATGATGAACTAAACCAATTCAAATGAAACATGATTAGTTCTTCAGGATGGAAAAATTTTATATTCGAGATCAAACCACATATTCGATCTAATCCAAAAAATTAAAATGACAATAACTCCGTCATTCGGTATCAGATGAACATGCTATTTTAACCATTGAGATCGTATTTTAGCGCTATAGTTAATATTAATAAAATTTTAATTTTCTAGTCTCAGAAAAGTTATGTGATCCCTCTGATACCATTGTTAGGTTTCGGGACCCAAAGAGGAAGCCGGTAGGCCAGGAAATATAAAATTTTCGTCAACGGATTGATGGTACTTGTCAACGTTGACGATCAGACCCCTGGTTAGGTCTCAGAATCTCATGTAAATTGTAAAGTGGAAAAAATTAAAATGAAAACGTACCCATTTATTATCTGAAGTTACGATCAACTACAACTAGTCGATGACGATCGTCGCTTGAAGGATCCAAATCAGGAACCCTCTAGATCATCCACACGTGCTTCAAAAACCCACAGTAGCGTCGATCGTCGAATTCCGGGTAATAGCGCGGAGATCCTACGGTGCTTTCGATGTCCCGAGGATCACCGTATCGAGATGCCTTCGATGCTGAAGAGAGTTCTTGATCTGACCATCTTGGATCGAGAGCTTCTCTCTCTAGAGAGTGGAAGGAGAGAGAGGCTCTCAACATTCATTCCATGAATGAATGAATAGCGATTAGCACACAAATAGAGAGAGAGAGAGAGAGCATCCTCTCTTATTTTTAGTGGAATTGATGAGATACCTTGTGGGTTCCCCGACCCCCATTTATTTGAACGTCTACTAAATAAATAATTTTGACGAATTAAACTACCTTAATATTATTTATTATTTTATCACATACTTTTAAAATATATAAAATATATTACATGATAAAATCCAAGCCATTTAACCCAGCTCATTTTCCTGCTTAATGTTAAAAGATCCTTGAATATTAAAATACCATTTGTTTGATTAATATTATCTCGTATTTACAGAACATGTAAATACATTAAATAAATTCAATATCAAATATTTATAACTTGAATATCAATGAATTTATTTAATACTTTTGGGGATCGATAACTTGGACAATACCCAGACCCTGTGGTTAGGCCCACTATGTCCATATACAAATTCAACAGAATAGGGTGGATTCATGAATAAGTTTTTGTGTGTGACCCTTTAGTCCCTTACCTCGATAGTAGTGAATAAATCCACAGACCAAGAGCGGATTCTAACAACCCATCATGACCCCTAAAGAGATAATGATAGTCATAGAAACAACTATCAATCGACAAACACTGACTGTGTACTATAATCTCTTTGTCATTAAATATCTCATAAGGTAGGGCACACATTTTTGTCATCATCATTTCTTTGCATTGTTATTTTTGGATCTTACTAGATGGATTTGCCTTTGCATTATGTTGGACAAAGATTTCTGAAGGCAGCACAATCCTGATCTTCCAAGCTTGAGATATACAACTTCCTAAACTTGGAAGTGACAAATCCTTTCTTAACCATTCAACCAATGTCATACCACTGACGACGCACCCAACACAAGCTACCTCGCCTTGATTTCAATACCATGGTTTTGGACTAGCATCAAAGTATGTAATCAAATGATAAACATTGGTAATGGTCTCATGTTAGAAGACCAATACACATGTCCATAGATAGTAACAACCAATGACACCCAAAACATGTGGTGTTCCTATTGGAGGGTATGTCCTCATGATCTCACTACTAGAGATCACCAAGTGAGAACTTCATGAGAAGAAGTCTCGATGGTTATGAGCCCCCATCACATGATAATCAAACATCCACCATGTCTAGTCAGTAAGATGTATCTAGACTATAGAACATATATTTAAGATTAATGTTATAGTATCTTGAGGTTCTCATTATAGCTTGGGATCTACTATAACCTCTCGACACGATAATTAACCTCTGGACACTACCATTGTAATAATGAATGCTGAAAATTTCTACAATATAATGGTAAGATGACATCATGTATAAATAACTATACACATGATATGGTAATCAAATGGTACTGCATATCTGGGTCTAGGGAACCCAATATTTCAACAAGATGAAGGAGGATAGGAACAACTAGTATTTCCTCCTGTGGTGAATCAATTTCAAGATGTTTTTCCTAAGGGCCTCTCAGGGATACCACCTACAAAAGACATTGATTATATAACTAAGTTTCTTCTAGACGTGGATTCTATTTCCATTCCTATATATTTAATGGAACAAGAAAAACATCAAGATCTTAATGTTCAGCTAGATGAGTTAAAGCATAAGGGGTTTATCTATCCCAGTACATTGCTATGGGGACCTCCCATACAGTTTTCTATGAAATATGACAGAACATTATTGATATGTGTTCATTATAGGATGTTGAATCAGAAGGTAGTTAGGAACCAATACCCACATCCTATAATTGATGAAATGTTTGACTAGCTCCGAGGTGCATCCGTTTTTCTATGAAATATTTAAGAGTTGGATACCATTAGTTGAGTGTCTGACCTTCTGGCATACCACAAACATCTTTCTGGAGTAGGTATGATTTGTATGAGTTTATGGTGATTCTGTTCTAGTTATCCAATTAACTGGATGTGTTCATGGATTTGATGAACCAGATATTTCACTAGTATCTAGATTAGTCCATGGTTGTCTTTAGTGATGACATCAAGGTGTACTCCAGAACTCATGACGATCATTACAAACATTTGGACATCGTCCTAAGTATAGTAAGAGCATAGGATTTATGTTAAGCTATCAAAATTTCAGTTTTGGATTTAAAAAGTTCACTTATTTGGATACGTTATTTATGAATCAGGTGTGTCAGTGGATCCATAGAAACTCCAGGTTGTGGTGTCTTTAGAGTATCCTAAGAATGTTTCTAATGTCTAGAGTTTTATGGGTTGGTCCAGTTATTATAGGAGGTTCATTAGTGATTTATCTCATGTGGAAACACCACATTTATGCTTAACTAATAGAAGGTTATGTTTGAATTGTTAGGGGAATGTGAAAGTTCTTTTCAAGAGATAAATAAGCAGTTGACTACCACGCTGATTCTGATCTCACCCGAACCAGGTAAGAGGTAAACCTTATTCTTTGATACATCTAGTGTTGGAAATGGGGATGTGTTGATGCTAGATAACTAGGTTGTAGCTTATGGGTCAAGAGAGTTGAGACCACATGAATAAAATTATCCTACTCATGTCCTTGAGCTAGAATTTTCGGTTTATTTCTTGAAGTGTTGAAGTCATTACTTGTTGGGAGAATGATTCAAGGTGTTTACTAACCATAAAAGTCTGAAGTACATTTTATCTCAGTGGTATTTTAATCTTCGACAGTGAAAGTGGGTCAATTACTTGCAGTCCTTTAATTTTGATTTGGTTTACACTCTAGGAAAATGTAATAGTTTTTCTAACTCTTTGTGCTGAAACATTCTGAATCATGTGGTTCTGAAATCCTATTTGGAGTGGAGGATGATGTCCGTGTTTTCTGAGATGCACCTAGAGGTAAATGATTGGTGCAGGAGGATGACTCTGACATCTATAGTAGTTGAATCCACACTTTTGATCTATGTCAAGGAGGGTCAACTAATGGATCCAGAGTGTTTGACTATGAAAAAAAGTATTAACGGTGGGGAGTCACCTTCTAGGTTAGATTTTCTGTTTTTGGAAGTGAACTTGTTTATGGACATGTTGTAGTGCCGACAGATTCCCAGGAGGAGTTGATGCATGGGTTTCACATATTGAAATGGGTAGTGCATTCTGGATTCACTTATATGTAATGTGATCTTCATAGGCAATATTGGTGGATAGGAATAAAGAAAGAAGTTGTAGGTTTTGTGGTGTGATTCCTTACCTGTTAATATGTATAGTATGTACATCCACATTCCTGTGGGTTTTTGAAGTCATTGCCTATTCTGAAGTGGAAGTGGGATTACATAATTATGGAATTTTTAGTGGGACTTCTATGGAAACCTTATAATAATAAAAAAATCTGGGTTGTTGTGGATCAAATGACCACAGAGGATCATTTCTTATTGATCTAGGAGACTTATACAGTTGATTAGTTGAGAAAGTTGTATGTTTGAGAGATAATGAAGTTTCATGGTGTGTCGAGAACCATAGTTTCTGATCGTGACCTATTTTTCACCTCACACTTCTATAAGGGACTATAAAAGGCTCATGTTACATAGGTATTTTTGAGTACGACTTGTCACCTACAAATGGACGTGCATTCGGAACATACAATTTAGGTATTAGAAGCCATATTTAGATATTTTGTTCTGGATTATGGTTGTTCATGGGAAAAGAACTTATCTCTCAATGAGTTTTCTTACAACAATAGTTTTTATAATATAATTTAGATGGCTCCTTTTGAGGAACAATACATGATACTTTGTTGATCTCCTTTGTGTTGGCTATAATCTTGGGTGCCTGAGCTGTTAAAAGCATGTATCGTGTAGGAGACATCGGATAAGGTTCATATTATTCAAAAGCTAATTGAAATGGAATAGATCAGACATAAGTCATATGTTGATTGGTGTCGTAGACCTCTTGAGTTTAGGGTGGGTGATAGTGTGTTTCTTTGGGTGTCACTATGGTTTTTTCAATGTCGAATTCGAAAATAGGGCAACTTGGAACCTAGGTATGTGGTTCAAATTAAGATTGTACAAAGGATCGGGTCGATGGCTTACCAATTATCTCTTCTATAGTCGTATAGTGGTATTCATTATATTTTCCATGTTTCAAAATTCCAATAGTATCTCCTAGATCCATCTCATGTGATAAACACTGATGATGTCGATCTTGATGTTGATGCGTCCTTTGAAGAGTATCCAATTAGTATTGTGGACTGTAGTGAGAATATCTTATGAGGTAAGACTGTGACTTCGGTCCCAGGTTTATGCTAGCATAGAAACATTCAGGATGAATCATGGGAGTGCGAATCAGATATTTGGGACCAGTTTCACAAACTCTTTAATTCATAAACATACTAATGCTCAGAAAGAGCAGCTCAAGGACAAGCCTAAGGTGGGGAGGTTATATGGTCTCAGTGTTCTCTTAAGGTATGTTTTCATTTACTCTTCAATTTAATACCCACCTATTTAATTATATATGTTTTTATGACGTTCACGAGAAGGCTCTACGGTGCTTTTGGAGCCCAGAATGTTAAAGAGTAAAAAATGATATTTCTGGGAATGCTGCATGGTTGTGCATGGTTAGTGTAAACTGTAAAAAGTAACCCAGGTAACCACGTAGCCTTGGATAGAAAATTATGCATGGTTGGTGCATGATTAAGCTAATTGTGTAATGTTTCCAAAGTAACCATGAAAGGAGGTGTTTTGGATAGTATCTTTTTCACAGTTTTGCAAACCGTGCGGCCCAGTAAAATTGAAAAATTTACAAAAAATCCACTATGGGATTTTTTACCCCAACTCTATATTTTCTTCCTCTCCTCCTCCTTCAACCCTAGTGATGAACCAAAGCTTCCAATAGCTCCCAAGGTATATTCTTCTTCATCCCAAGGTTATTTGGAGTGCCGTCTGTTGTTGATTGATGATCCAGATAAGTCTAACAGTCTCATTACTCCTTTTTCATGGTTAGGGTGTGTATATTTCTCCCCTAAACATATAAATCTCTAAAGACATTATTTTCTAGTGAGATCTAGGTTGAATATTCAATGGGGGTTTAGATCAAGACCATAGGCCTCAAATAGGTTTTTATTTTCCAGTAGATGTAAGGTAGGGGGTATATAAGTTATATCCCACAGTTTGAACTTCGATTTGTGCATGTAGGGTCTTATTATAGTTTTTTTATTCATGTGTTCTTGGTACCATTAGAAATATGGGGTGTATTGGGTGTAATTATAACCAATTGAACCTCTCATGATCCCTGTAAAATGCAGGGAGAGTGACTTGACTAATTTTAGGGCTTTCCATGGGGTTCGACGACCCTCCCTAATGGGACTAACATATATTTAAGGTGTGAAATTGATGCATGATGTTGTATAGCCTTAAAAAATGTGTTAATTAGTTTATGTGATGTGATAGAATGAATTGTGGGTAGAAATTTCTAATGTGGTTAAATGCTAAGGGATTGTTTGGTTGGCTTGTAAATGGGTTAAATGGGATTAATGGGAATGTGATATGAAATTATGCTTACACTCGAATATGCTTAGTGAGATAGGAATGGGGAATGGGAAATTGGGTTGAAATAGATATGGGATATAAATGATAATGTGTTATTGGATTTTGGTATAGTAATGATTCCCATTTTAATTGTCATTGTTTGAATATTTCTAATGATATTAGTTATTCTTAGTGTCAATGTGGTTATTTGTGGAGAATTTTAAATAATCATGTTCACATGGAAAGGTAGAGTTGGGTCTAGACATGGAGTTCCATGACCACACGTCGAGTTTTACTAAGGCTCTAAGATCCACCCTAAAAATGAACGAGTTATAGAATGGGACTAAATTCTATTCCTCAAAAGATTTCATTCCACCTGGACTTAGGTTTTGAGGTCGTGATAATGAGATTTTTTATGTGATGCCCTAGTGAGATAGTACTTGATCTATGCCCATATTCATTGAGAACATTCATCATTCCAAATTCATTGAACCCATGAAAATGGATAATTAAACCATGGAATAATTAATAAGTGAATCAAGATTTAATTGTTGTTAAATTTAAAGGAACATAGTTTGAGATTGATTTTGAAGTGTCTTTTATTTATTTTCCATTATTTATCACTTTCACGCTCTCTCTATTTGAAGGGATATTTTTTGGACATCGTTGGTGGTAACCTACTAATTTGTACTCTATGGTGTCATAATCTGAAAAGTGGATATAGTCTCCCCACTAAGCTCATAGTCCCTAAATCTGAAATGTCATCCTCTAGCGTATGGGTGGGCGTTCCTAAGGTCACGTGGCGACTATCTCGGGGCACTGTTTTAGTGGCTTCCAGGTCCGGGATGTTACTTATAGAGGAACTATAGTGGGCTATAACCATACCTTACTAAGTCATGTGCATTCCTCATATTAATGGTGTGAAACATTATTAATAAAAATATTCATATTAAAAAGAATGGAATATCATTTTTAACAATTAACACAATGAATGAACATAATAATTATTTTTGTAGTGTAATCAAAACTCTACATGACTAGTATATCCCCTGTAAAACTAATCATAGTCCAACTATAGAAATAATAAGGATGGTTTCATATAAATATATCTATTCTAATGAATAATTAGAATAATATTTTTCTTCATTTATGAATTGAAATTATATAAAGATATCATTAATGATATTCTTGAGGAATATAAAATATCTAATTTAAAAATATATTCTTCGAACTAATAAGCAACAAAGAATTGTTAAATTCTATCTTATTAAAAATAAAAATTTGGATCTTATAAAAGAATATTTAAAACAATGAGTGGTCCTAATAGATGAACATCCTATCCATGAATACATTTTATAAAAACGATTCCACCCATAATTTTGGTAAATATTAAATAGTACATTGTTTGGAAAACAACATGATGATTCCTTTTTTAAAAATTATAAAAGTATAACATGGGTAAGAATGCATTTAAGAAAACATTTAAGATTATTAAAATAATTATTCAAACATTTTTAGTAAACATGGAATTTGAAGAAAATGTTTTTTTCTATGACAAGAAATACATAACCAAAAATTATGTAAATATTATTTAGTATATATTATATATCTAGAATCATTTCAAATAATTTTTAAAAAATGTTTATTACTATTCATATTGAATTTTTTTGACGAGTTTGTTATAATGGACTTTTTTAAATAAAAATATTATTTTTATATCATGGTTTGCTAAAACTAGTTGTTTCATGTAACACATACAATCAATGAAATTTAATTTATTTAAAATGAAATATATTTTTTAGTCTAGAGGTGTTTCATTGAAATTTAAAACTTGTGTTTGGTTACATATACTCTGTCAAACATAATTTTCATCATTTAAAATATTAGGGTGTTACATTATAAAGCCCTTATTAAATTGTGTCCCCAAAATTTAACCTTTCTCCTGGTAATAAAGCATTTGAAATTTGAAAATACCATTATCGAAAAACCAAATTTTAAAATGACATTAGTAAAATCTCCTCTTGATAAGAGAAGAATAGAATATGAAGGACATGTAGAATAAAACATATTTGGTTTATAAATATTAGAACATTTATGGAAAGTGATGATAAGGACATGGAACAAATTCATAAATAATTATGAAGGGTGATGGATATAAATGGATATAAAAAGTGACTGATTAATAAAAGGTAAAGGAACTCAAAACCATAAACTGATAAGATGTGAAAATGATCATTGGTTCTTCAAAAATGAAGGTAGTTGGATAATTTTTTAATGAACATTATCCTATATTTGAGGAATTCATCTACTATATATTATAAAAACACAATGTAATAGACATACTTGGTATGTGTAATTTCCTCCTTTAACAAATTTCCTCCATAATCTCTTTTTTTTTATCAAAATGTTGAGAACACAAGAGAAATTATCCACAAAAAATGCACAAAATTTAACATATAACAAATGATATGATCCACATAATAATTAAAATTAATTTCCCTATTATCAAGATAAAAAATATCTAACACATATTATCCAATAATACAAAAAATTTATAGAACCTCAAAAAGAAGTCTAATTAAAAACTTAATCTATATCATAAATAGTTGACCATGTGGCCTTTAAAAAATACATCTTAGGAAATTCAATGTCCAAAAAAGTATGAAGGAAGGTATATAATATTAATAAACACGTGACATTAGATTATTAAAAGAACACAATGTATCTATTGATGTTAAATACCAAATATGTGAGAAACTTGATCACCATAAAACTTTAATAAAAACATTCATTCTTCAAAAAATTAAATCTCTTATTCTCAAATATATTCATGAAATCCAAAATGAAGTAAACCCCAGAAAGGTTTACATATACCATAAAATTTTGAAATTAATTTAATGGTTACTAATACTAACCTTTAGAAACGAATTTATCATTGGTATCTCAATACTAGTCACAAATTAATGGTTATCTTCACTCAATCATGTTTTTTCTATAACGATCAACTTTAAACTAAATCACTTTTCATTATTATCATTACTATACATCACATACTTCGAAATCCATAATGAAAAACAAATGTAGTAAAATCATTATACTTTTTATGATTCTTATAATCAGAATATCATTGATAATATAATTATATAACATAATTAATAATTCCAAACACAATAACACTAATTATTATACCTCATATATAGTAATAAAATATGTTTTACCATAATCACCATGATTCTGATGTATACCCACTTAACACATGGGGTTTTCATTTCGGCATTGTAGAGACCCAAAGCCTGACGTACATGGACATGACATTACATTTACAAAATACTTGATACATAATGAAAATAAACACACAAGGACTATAATAGTTTAGTGTCTTTGGAAACTCAGAGAAATAATCTTCTAATCGTGGTGAAAGATCTTCAACATCTCCCATAAAGATCTTCCCCTTTTTGTTTTCTTACCTAAAACCTAGCTTTGAATCCTGGGGAAAAGAAAACATATAAAAGGGTGCGCTCAAATACTCAGTAAGGGTAAGCATAAAGATCATGAAATAATCCATAAAAATTTGAATGCAATAACTTGAACATAAAATCTAAACATCAAAATCATGAGCAAAGACATAAATCTTGGAAGTACGTAAGACATATATTATAAAGAAACATTAATCCTGATAAAATAGCATGGGAATAAATCATGTAATTGTTCCATCCTTTAAGCACATGTTATGATTTCCATAGTAGCCAAGGCATTGCTGCCAAGACCATCTTAGTGGACAAAGTCCCTTTCTGAAACGAGTTCACTCCTCGTCCAGTCCTGTATTGAATCGGATTAACATACCGTTCCAGCCATGACTATCTCATGAGATATAAATCTTTACCCAATGCATTGGAGGGAGATATAGGTCCCACCCATCTCATAATGAAATCATTCTTACTTGTGCCACAAAATAAACATACATCATTCATAATAACCCAACAAAAATAAATGGGTTTCATAAACATCATCCCATCACCACATAATCCATATAAAAGAAATGGATATCATCATCATAATAAGAAAATTGAAACCATGTAAATCATAGAGACATTATACTTGAAGCATACACTTATGAAATATTGTTATCTTAGATGGAAAATGGTTTTGATAAAACCCTTGAAATGAATTCTTGAGGAAAATATCCTTTCTTTGTAAAAATCATTTTCCTTTCACAAAATGTCATGAAATTTTAAAAGAAAAGGATTTTGTTGAAAATAGACATGAAATAATTTTGAGTAAGCTTCATGAAAATAAGGCTTTATAAAACCGTAAAAATTCTTTCATGTCGTATAAGTTAAAAAAAACATTCTTCTCGTACTTTTGTCGGAAATGTCAAAAAGTACCTCATATTGAAAACGACAAAAGATTCCTTCCATACTATGTGGTAAAAGGGTAAAAATGACTTTAAACATACATAGAACAATAGTAAACATTTTATAAAAACATTTTGAGAAATTATGGACATGGATTATAAACATAACCCCAGTGAATACTTACACATAATCAATCTCGGATAAAAAAATGAGATTGCAAAGTTATCCCTTACCTTATGTCCGATATGCTTTGTACGTATCCGAACCTCCTGTATAATGATTTAAATAATTTCATTGACTTATTACAGAATCATATTCATTGTTATGATATCATATATGGTTCACTTATGACTTTATATTACCCGTTCTTTTGTAAATTCTATGTTAAAGAAGCGTTTTGGGTAAAATCGTTTCATTTATCATAGGTGTTTGGACTTGTTGTTCTTGAAATTATTATTACTTATATCATGATTTACTTAATTACAGAATATAAAACATGATTTATATATCATATATATTCAGTATATATATATATATATATAATAGATAGATAAATGAAATGAAACACACCGTTCATGGAGACAGTAGTCCGTACGTACGCATGAATGCTGTTTTCCTTTCCTTATTGTCTTGAATGGAAGTAAGTAGATGACATACATATATATATACATAAATCCAGTAGATTTAACATGTCATATATTTCATTATTATTCATTATATATACTTTATAATCATTCTTGAATGGTTAACATGGAGAATGAATCTCATCGCGTCGTGGAGACGGTAGTCCGTACGTACGCACGAGCGATGATATCATTCCCATGGTCGTGGAATTGTGTTGAAGTGTATGTATACTATTTCAGTATCAATATCAATTTATAATAATAATATATAGTTACTCATTACACCATTATACCCATCCAATTAAGGTGGTGGCGGAAAATAGATTACACCACGGCGTGGAGACGATATTCCGTACGTACGCACGCGCGCGATGATTTCATTTTTCCGTAGGATGGATAGAAGGTGAATTAGGTTTGTTTCATATTTATAATAAAATATAAGTATATAAGTAATACTGATGGTATTACTTTATCATGAAACAACTAAAGAAGAATAATTTGAAGAAGAAAGAAATTGAAAAAGATCGGTAATGGATATTACCTCTTTTTGACGCGCCTTTTCTTAACCTCCTCTTAAAGAACTAAGGATGGTCTTTGAAGAAGACCAAGACCTATAGTATGATACTAGGGAAGTGTAGAAGAGATTTTTTCAGGGTTTGGCCGAGCTTGAATGCTCAAATTGGTGTGAGGAGGAGAGGGAGGAGATGCCCTTTTATAAGGGAGGAGAGGGGCACCTTAGGAAAATCTCAAAATATTATTTTATATTAAGGTCAAATTCGGTTTATAATGGTTCCAAAGGGTCTTATTTATAAGATAAAATGGTTATGGGTCTAAATCCTCTCATCCAATAGTATTTAGACAAGTTTAGGTTATTATTTTAACCTTATCATTTAGATTTAACTCTAAGTTAAATAATTTAACTTTTACCGTGTCTTTTTTGTTTTCTTACACTATATAGTTAATTAACTTACCATAACAAGCCAAACAAACCCCAAGTTGTTTATTATTAATATATATATCCTTATCTAAGCCATCTGGCCGAACCATAGATTTTTAGAAATTAAATAAAAATTAATAATATAATATTTTTTTAAAAACTAATTTATGTCAATTTTGACACTATTTGGTACATGATTTTTATGAAATTCATAAGAGAATGATAAGTTCGAACCAAGTTACTTAAATAAACACTAAAATGTCATATTAACTTAGAAAATTAGTTTACATCATAAAAAGTCTCAAATTACATTTATTTGGGCATTTATAACATCAATTATGTTAATATTTTCTTAATAAGGTAATTACTGCATCATCATTGTGTCATAACTAAATTAAATTATTTAAAGTCTAAAAATTATAAATAAAATACCATTATGTAGGAAATCGTTTTATCTTTATAATTAATATTTATAATCTAATTTATCTTATGTGTAACCCTATATTAAAAATGTTTTAGTTTTTAAACTTTGATTTTAACTATTTTATCTCTTCTTTAAATAAAATAATATTAAATGTCCTAATCTAATCCAAGTGGACCTAAATAGTAATATTATATTCATAAGGTTGTGTTTGGTCGAAATACACTTATCCAATAGAATTAGGACATGTGTTAGGGTAATAGTAATGTCATTTTTACCTTTAATTACCCTATTTACTATTAACCGCGGTAAAAGTAAAAAATTACTATTCACCAAAAATTATTTTCATCTCATTGAACCACATTTTACTTACTGATATCAATCGTGTCGCTCGGATTTTTGAAATTCCTTTCACAGAAGCGGTAAAATTAAGTTTTATGAAAAATTCAGTTTTTTTAACTATCACTTAGTGGTTTCACTATTCATCAAAAATTGATGTTTTCCAAAAAATACCAAAAATTAATCCTAAGCTATATTTGATATTCGGAATTCAAAAATGATGTCCGTTTTTCCAAATTCAAAACATAGAAGTGACATTAATTAATTTAAAATTAATCCCGCTATTGAGAAAACGGGTTTTAAAAGTTAAAACGTTACAAAAGATTGAAATGATTTTACCTATGAATTCAATGTAAAATCAATTCTAATGACATAAATTATATTAAATGGTAAAAATATATTCTATTTAAACTTTAAAACCAATCAATATTATAATTTAACCATATAAATTATTACGATGAAAAATATTGTTTTTGATTAAAATATAGCGTGTTTTTACTATTCATCAAAATATGAAAGTTACCAGAATAATATGAAAAATTTATCCAAAGTAAATTTTTAGATCCTGATTCCAAATAAAAATTTTATTTTGTCAAATTGAACTTATGAAAATGTCAAAAACTAGATTTAAAGTGGGTGCGCCATCAAAAGGCGGTAAAACTGCATTTTTTGAAAAATACTTATTTTACCCATAAATTTTATTTTGTTCTCATAACATGTTCTAGAAAATATGTAGGATGAATAATAATGTTATAAAATTTAAAATTCAGTTAATAATATTCATAACGGCTAGTTTATAATATTATAATAATATATCGTTGTTTAGTAAAACTCGGTATTGCGTACTACACACGCTATCGAGGAAGGCCGCGATTGCGTGTAATGCAAGCCATGTCAGGGATGCGTGTAGTGAAAGCTCCCTTTGGTGTTGCGTATTACATAATTCAAAACTTATTTCATTTATAAATTAAACAAAATCTATACTTAATGTTGTGTAGAATAATTTCTAAAAACCGAACTTGAAATTGTGTGTAACACGAGCCAAAAATAGTGTTGTGTATACTGCAAGCTAATACGGTGTCACGTATATCACAAGCTAATTTTGGTGTAGCGTACAACACAAGACATCAATTAAATTAAAAGAATATTTTTCATAAAATCTTGAGGTGTTACATTCTACCCCCCTTAAAATGAATTTCGCCCTCGAAATTCGTCGTGGTTATAAATGGTCTACTACTTGAAAGTTTCTTTTATAGAAACCCACATCGTAAAAAGAGAATAACAAAACCTATCTTTAAAAACTAAAGTATGAAACGTAATGGTTACCCAAATTAACTAATCATTGGGTTTCCACATAGGTGAAAATATGGATATGGAAGAGAAATCTAACCATCAAGTTCTGATGGAGAGTGGTAGAGAACATGGCTATGAAAAAGTCAACAATCACAAAGCCATAGATTTGTGATGATCTAAGGTACCATCTGATTCATCAGATATAAGAGCACTAGGACAACATTTTTTGTTTTCAAGATCATTTCCATAAAGTTGATGAATTAAAAGAAATACTTACATGATTTTGGTAAAATTTCACTGTTGTTCGTGCCTTGAACAATTTCCACTTCATATCTTAAAGAAATGAAGTTGAATTTGTCTTCCGTGAAGTGTTATCAGATCAAGCGATAGAATTATAGGTCATTCCATCTATTTTAAACAAAATATTAGCAAAATTTATCAAATATACATAAGTCCATCTATGGTGAGTTTATTGTATACGATTCCAAAAATGGACTTATACTTCATCTATCATACCGCTTAATAAAATAAAACTAGTTTCTACTTACCAGGGACTTCCTGTAGGCTAGTGGTAGATGATAAAGGCCTGTTTCACTTCGGTTGTGGGTTCGATTCCCACAGCCTTGTCCGACGCGACCGGTTGTCACACGTCCTATGGGTTGTCCCTTTTTCTAAAACTACACTACTATAACATTTCAGAAATAATATCGAAAAAAAGTTCTAGCCTTGAACAATACTATCTGATTTCCAATATAATCCATTCCAAACCTTAGGCTTATCCAAAATACTTATGTCCAATCTCATAGTATAAAGAAAATGATTACTTGAAATGTCACATAACAAGCACGTGAATACCATCATTTATCTCCCATATATCACAAGATATATCTTGTTTTGTCACATTCCAAACATGTAAATACATTAAAAATGAATACCCATTGATCCTTAGTGAAAACACGAATGATGTCAAAAGTTATCTCTTTCCACATCACAAAATTTCTATATACTCAAACCATGATATCACTTATTCCTTATATCAATCATGAGCTCATGAATACTATCAAAAAACTCACTATCTCCTTGTCCTTTCATTATGCACATATCATCTATCTTCCAAAAATATTTGAATAACCTTTCATGGTTATCGGTACCATTCAACATATACTTTCAAATACTTTAGGAAAAACAAAAGTGTAACAATCCTTAGATGTGTCTTTATTCCATAGTACCATACATTATTCTTGATAAACAGACAATCATTACACTACCTTCTTAAACCACTGACTGAGCTTCATCATTTTATTCCTCAACACTTCTTTCATTTTATATTTCATTTGTAGTCTCTTCATCATCATCCACATAAATACTACCCATGAAACCATGCTGATTTTCTTCATGAGATCTTCCCATAAGGCATTGGTTTTCATAATGCCCGTACATTCCACATTTAAAACATTTAACCATTGTTGATGTTGTAGCAATACCATTATCCTCATCCATGGTGTTAACTGAAACTTTTCCTCTGCACTTACTGGCTTTATGTCCTTGTTTTCCACACCCAAAGCATCTTTCAATTCCTTTGAAACAGTCTCCCTGATGCCTCTTACCACATGATTTACATGAGGGAAATTGAACTTTCTTTCCTCTATGATCATCATGAAACTCCATCTTTATCTTATTATTTGAGTCGGGAAGCGTACCAAAGTTGAGATTATTGATCATATTATGAGATTGCTGATTAGGTATAATAACGATGTTTTGCCTTCCAAATCCCATCTCAATTGCTCGATCATGAAGAATATCATTCCATTGTCCATCATATTCTCCATTATTGTGAATCTTCCTGTTTCCAGCCATTTTCTAAAACCAAAAAAGAATAGTGTGAGAGACCAAAATCATAATCAAGGGGGATTACCTTCAATATCTAACATATTATGTTAATTTCTAAGATCGTTATCGTAATTCTAGGACTATAACCTATACTTATACGTAACCTTAGGGACATTACTAAACCTTAGGGACATCCCTAGACATACCTTAGAAATATCTCTAGGGATCTCACTAAAGTTCTCGCGTCCTAGTTTCCAAAGGTTATCTAAACCTTTCCTCTGATACCAACTTTAGAGACCCAAAGCCTGACGTACATGGACATGACATTACATTTGCGGAATACTTGATACATAATGAAAACAAACACACAAGTACCGTAATAGTTTAGTGTCTTTGGAAACTCGGAGAAATAATCTTCTAATCGTGGTGAAAGATCTTCAACATCTCCCATAATGATCTTCCCCTTTTTGTTTTCTTACCTAAAACCTAGCTTTGAATCCCGGGGAAAAGAAAACATATAAAAGGGTGAGCTCAAATGCTCAGTAAGGGTAAGCATAAAGATCATGAAATAATCTATAAACATTTGAATGCAATAACTTGAACATAAAATCTAAACATCAAAATCATGAGCAAAGACATAAATCTTGGAAGTACGTAAGACATATATCATAAAGAAACATTAATCCTGATAAAATAGCATGGGAATAAATCATGTAATTATGGAATCTTTTAAGCACTTGTTATGATTTCCATAGTAGCCAAGGCAATGCTGCCAAGACCATCTTAGTGGACAAAGTCCCTTTCTGAAACGAGTTCACTCCTCGTCCAGTCCTGTACTGAATTGGATTAACATACCGTTCCAGCCATGTCTATCTCATGAGATATAAATCTTCACCCAATTAATTGGAGGGAGATATAGGTCCCACCCGTCTCATAATGAAATAATTCTTACTTGTGCTACAAAATAAACATACATCATTCATAATTACCCAATGAAAAGAAATGGGTTTCATAAACATCATCCCATCATCACATAATCCATATAAAATAAATGGATATCATCATCATAATAAGAAAATTGAAACCATGTAAATCATAAATACATTATACTTGAAGCATACACTTATGAAATATTTTTATCTTAGATGGAAAATGGATTTGATAAAACCCTTGAAATTAATTCTTGAAGAAAATATCCTTTCTTTATGAAAATCATTTTCCTTTCACAAAATGTCATGAAATTTTAAAAGAAAAGGATTTTGTAGAAAATAGACATGAAATAATTTTGAGAAAGATTCATGAAAATAAGGCTTTATAAAATCGTAATTTTTTTTTCATGTCGTATAAGTAAAAAAAACATTCTTCTCATACTTTTGTCGGAAAAGTCAAAAAGTACCTCGTATTGAAAACGACAAAAGATTCCTTCCATACCATGTGGTAAAAGGGTAAAAATGACTTTAAACATACATAGAAGAATAGTAATAATTTTATAAAAACATTTTGAGAAATTAAAGACATAGATGATAAACCTAACCCCAGTGAATACTTACACATAATCAATCTCGGATAAAAAAATGAGATTGCAAAGTTATCCCTTACCTTATGTCTGATATGCTTTGTACGTATCCGAACCTCCTGTATAATGATTTAAATAATGTAATTGACTTATTACAGAATCATATTCATTGTTATGATATCATATATGGTTCACTTATGACTTTATATTACCCGTTTATTTGTAAATTCCATGTTAAAGAAGCGTTTTGGGTAAAATCGTTTCATTTATCGTAGGTGTTTGGACTTGTTGTTCTTGAAATTATTATTACTATATCATGACTTACTTACTTACAGAATATAAAACATGATTTATATATCATATATATTCAGTATATATTTATATATATAATAGATAGATAAATGAAATGAAACACACCGTTCATGGAGACGGTAGTCCGTACGTACGCATGAACGTTGTTTTCCTTTCCTTATTGTCTTGATTGGAAGTAAGTAGATGACATAAATATATATATACATAAATCCAGTAGATTTACCATGTCATATATTTCATTATTATTCATTATATATACTTTATAATCATTCTTGAATGGTTAACATGGAGAATGAATCTCATCGCGTCGTGGAGATGGTAGTCCGTACGTACGCACGAGCGATGATATCGTTCCCATGGTCGTGGAATTGTGTTGAAGTGTATGTATACTATTTCAGTATCAATATCACATTATAATAATAATATATAGTTACTCATTACACCATTATACCCATCCAATTAAGGTGGTGGTGGAAAATAGATTATACCACGGTGTGGAGACGGTATTCCGTACGTACACACGCGCGGTGATTTCATTTTTCCGTAGGATGGATAGAAGGTGAATTAGGGTTGTTTCATATTTATAATAACATATCAGTATATATGTAATACTGATGTTATTATTTTATCATGAAACAACTAAATAAGAAGAATTTGAAGAAGAAATAAATTGAAAAAGATCGGTAATGGATATTACCTCTTTTTGACGCGCCTTTTCTTAACCTCCTCTTAGAGAAATAAGGATGGTCTTTGAAGAAGACCAGGACCTCTAGGATGATACTAGGGAAGTGGAGAAGATATTTTGTCAGGGGTTGGCCGAGCTTGAATGCTCAAATTGGTGTGAGGAGGAGAGGGAGGAGGTGCCCTTTTATAAGGGAGGAGAGGGGCACCTTAGGAAAATCTCAAAATATTATTTTATATTAAGGTCAAATTCGGTTTATAATGGTTCTAAAGGGTCTTATTTCGAAGATAAAGTGAGGATGGGTCGAAATCCTCTCATCCAATAGGATTTAGACAAGTTTAGGTTATTCTTTTAACCTTATCAATTAGATTTAACTCTAAGTTAAATAATTTAACTTTTACCGTGTCTTTTTGTTTTCTTACACTATATGGATAATAAACTTACCATAACAAGCCAAAAAAACCCCAAGTTGTTTATTATTAATATATATATCCTTATATAAGCCATTTGGCCGAACCTTAGATTTTTAGGAATTAAATAACAATTAATAATATAATATTTTTTAAAAAACTAATTTATGTCAATTTTGACACTATTTGGTACATGATTTTTATAAAATTCATAACAGAATGATAAGTTCGAACCAAGTTACTTAAATCAACACTAACATGTCATATTAACCTATAAAATTAGTTTAAGTCATAAAAAGTCTCAAATTACATTTATTTGGGCATTTATAACATCAATTATGTTAATATTTTCTTAATAAGGTAATTACTGCATCATCATTGTGTCATAAATAAATTAAATTATTTAAAGTCTAAAAATTATAAATAAAATACCATTATGTAGGAAATCGTTTTAGATTTCTAATGAATTTTTATAATCGAATTTATCTTATGTGTAACCCTATATTAAAAATGTTTTAGTTTTTAATCATTGTTTTTAACTATTTTATCTCTTCTTTAAATAAAATAATATTAAATGTCTTAATCTAATCCAAGTGGACCTAAATAGTAATATTATATTCATAAGGTTGTTTTTGGTTGAAATACACTTATCCAATAGAATTACGACATGTGTTAGGGTAATAGTAATGTCATTTTTACCTTTAATTACCATATTTACTATTAACCGCGGTAAAAGTAAAAAGTTACTATTCACCAAAAATTATTTTCATCTCATTGAACCACATTTTACTTACTGATATCAACCGTGTCTCTCAGATTTTTGAAATTCCTTTCACAGAAGCGGTAAAATTAAGTTTTATGAAAAATTCAGTTTTTTTAACTACCACTTAGTGGTTTCACTATTCATCAAAAATTGAAGTTTTTCCGAAAACTACCAAAAATTAAGCCTAAGCTATATTTGATATTCAGAATTCAAAAATGATGTCCATTTTTCTAAATTCAAAACATAGAACTGACATTAATTAATTTAAAATTAATCCCTCTCTTGAGAAAACGAGTTTTAAAAATTAAAATGTTGCAAAAGATTGAAATGATTTTACCTTTGAATTCAATGTCAAATCAATGCTAATGACATACATTATATTAAATGGTAAAAATATATTCTATTTATACTTTAAAACCAATCAATATTATAATTTAACCATATAAATTATTACGATGAAAAAAGTTGTTTTTTATTAAAATATAGCGTGTTTTTATTATTCATCAAAATATGAAAGTTACTAGAATAATATGAAAAATTTATCCAAAGTAAATTTTTATATCCTGATTCCAAAGAAGAATTTTATTTTGTCAAATTGAACTTATAAAAATGTAAAAAACTTGATTTAAAGTGGGTGCGCCATCAAAAGGCGGTAAAACTGCATTTTTTGAAAAATACTTATTTTACCCGAAAATTTTATTTTGTTCTCATAACATGTTCTAGAAAATATGTAGGATGAATAATAATGTTATAAAATTTAAAATTCAGTTAATACTATTCATAACAGCTAGTTTATAATATTATAATAATATATCGTTGTTTAGTAAAACTCGGTATTGCGTACTACACACGCTATCGAGGAAGGTCGCGATTGCGTGTAATGAAAGCCAAGTCAGGGATGAGTGTAGTGAAAGCTTCCTTTGGTGTTGCGTATTACATAATTCAAAACTTATTTTATTTATACATTAAAAAAAATCTATACTTAATGTTGTGTAGAATAATTTCTACAAAACGAACTTGAAATTGTGTGTAACACGAGCCAAGAATAGTGTTGTGTATACTGCAAGCTAATACAGTGTCACGTATATCACAAGCTAATTTTGGTGTAGCGTACAACACAAGACGTCAATTAAATTAAAAGAATATTTTTCATAAAATCCTGGGGTGTTACAGGCATTTCTCTATCTATTTACTATTGAAACACTTAACATTGGTAGTTTCTTTCATTCCCATGCATTCAATTTCCAGATTTCCTTTCTTTCTACACATGATGAAGACTCACATTCCCTTTCAGTTGGTACTAGGCTGCTTCTTTCTACAATTATAACATTTGGTAAAATTAATCTTTCCCATTTTCCCATTTTCCATATTTTATTCTTATATCATATCCTCTATTAATTTTCATAAAATTCATAAGAAGTGGAAAATTATAACTCCATCTTGATAGCATATAATACTATGTACTTGTCTGATGAGAATGTTTTAGAGACAAGTTCTCTTCAAAGGATTGGATTAATCCTATCAAGGATATGGTCAATAATTCTATTTAGATTACATATATAGACCATAAAATTCTTTGATAACACTATAATATTGAATTTATATATATCAAGATTTTCCTCTTCCTTTCATCATAGGCTCATGAAATTCTACGTTTTTTATTTATTCCAAAAAGTTAGTATTTTGAATCAATAACCACCATTGATCTACATCTATAGAGAGATGATAAACATCCCTCTCATCCTTATCTATTTAACTAATTACTAGAGTTATAAATATCTTGTAAGAGAAACTATTACATTTCTCATATGCAAATGAAATTTTAGTCCCACTAAATGATGAATTATTTTTATCCATACAACATTATAACAGTGTTTTAATGCATTTTGGATCAGTAAAATAATCTCTATGTGTAACATCCTAGGTAAATAAAAAGTATTAAATTTTCATACTTTTTAATATTTGTGAATTAAATATTAATTTACTTTAAATGGGATGCTATGTTTGATGGAGTACCCAAAATGCAACAGTAGGTTTCTTTTAAATCTTACGTTGCACACAATGTTGAGTTATACTGAAAAATCATAACATAATATTATTATTTTACATGGTAGTCAACACATAGTCGTTGTATTGGAGAGAATGAACAAAACTAACTAAAATATGATTATGTATGTTTGTTAAATGTCTTTACATTTATCCAATAAATTTTAGAGTCTTAAAATAAGAAAGAATTTGATTTTAAGCACAAATAGTATAATATTCTTTAAAAGGTCGATTTACCTCTTCTTGATGGTGAACCATTTTTATATCTAGTTTTGTCACTTTTATATGTTATATTTGACAAATTAATGTTCTTATTTAGAATTTGGACATCAAACATTGGGTAAAATTTTGGTATTTTTCTGATAGTGTTTATTTTTTTAATGAATAGTGAAAAATATTGAATTTTAATTCAAAACTACCTTTTAAATTTAATCTATTTATATTGTAATATTATAATTTTAATTGGTTTTAAAGTGTAATTAGATTATATTTTTAACATTTAATCCAATTTTGGTCATTGTAAGTAATTTCACTTTGAAATTGGACATAAACAAGTATCAATCTTTTGACAGTTATTGTTTCTTAAAATGACACTTTTTGTTTTAACAACGGGAATTAAATTTAAATTAATTAATGAAACTTATATGTTTTAAATTTGGTAAAATAGGCATCTTTTTTGAATTTTTAATTTCAAATATATCTTAGGCCGATTTTTTGGTAATTTTCTAAAAACCTTCAATTTTTGATGAATAGTGAAAACACTAAGTAGTAGTTAAAAACCCAACTTTTTCATTTAAATGAAAATTTACCACTTCTGTGAATTGAATTTAAAAAATTTGACATACATGGTTGTCATCTGTAAGTAAAATTTAGTTCAATAGGATGAAAATAATTTTTGGTGAATAGTAACTTTTGACTTTTATTTACCCCGGTTAAAGGTAAATAGGGTAATTCAAGGTAAACATAATATTATAATAATATAAAATTAACTTAACAATTGTTCTAAACTTATTTGATGAGTCATGGATGACCAATAAAATCTTTCGATGATATTTTTGGCCTTTTATAGCCATTTGGGTAAGATAATGACATAACTACTCTTTATTTAAAGTAAAAGAAAAAATATCATTAACATGTGTTGTTTTGCTAAAAAAAATTTAATTTGGGGTTATATAATTGATATATTTGACTATAATATTCATTATAATGCTAAAAATATTTCCTATATAATTTTATTTTATTTATAAATTTTAGAAATCAAATAAATAAAATTTTTTATGACACAATAATGATGCAGTGTTTACCTCATTAATGAATGATTTAAATAAATAAGATTATGAAAATTAAAACAATATCCAAAACCAGTAAAATTATTATTTGATGATTTTATTTCATAAAAGATTCATCTTATCTTCTACTTTAATATAATTTTGACCTTTAGGAACCAATGATAATTATATAATAAAATAATATTTTCAAATTTCCTAAAAAGCTCCTCCTCCCCCTTATAAAAATCCCTCAACTCTAACCCAATACTCACACCTCTCAAGCCTCATGGCTCATCCAACCTCTACCCAAATAATCTTTAAATATCCCTATATTTCACCTAGAAGCCTTACCTTAGGCATAAGGCACATCAAGAAATCCTTTCGGTTCAAACCAAAGGGAGTTACTTGATTTAATGGTTACGTCTTCTCATAAGTTCTTTTCTTTTATTTTACTTCTCCAACCAGCTAAACTATTTTTATTACTTTATTTCATAACAAAAGAAGTATCCTCAATATACTAGGTTGTTTTTATGAGATTTGTTTGAGCTAACATTACACACACCTCCATCTAATTGTAAAAGAACATATTGGTTCTCTGGACGGTAAACTACATCCTCATGAAACAATGATTGTTCAATAATCTCTTATCACCTATCATGGTGACCATTAAGATGTTACTATATTAATATGTGATATATATTATATTTATATTGTTTCTATGATTTTTTATTTTTTATTTATATCATACCTTTATGGTTTCCATATTAGGTAAATGCGATAATTTCATTTGAGGAAGTGAGGACTACCACCCCCTCAAAGTGATATAACTCATTCATGCCATACGTGGAACATATAAAGGATAAAATTAATGAAATTATATATGATATTATACTGGAATTATAATATACCTATGTATCATTAATATTTCATTACATTAAAATATGAAATAGAAATGAAAGTAGCGTTAATGCGTACGTACGACATACCGTCTCCATGAACAGTGCATTTCATTTCTTATCCATAAATATTATGTACTATTATAAATACATATATATACTAGATATATATGATATATATGATATCTAAATCATGAATATATTTCTGGATATAATATAATTTTGACCACATGAACAACTTGTAATTATAAAAAGTTCATTTTTGACTGAGGTACCAAATATCGACAAAATTACCATTATTCACTTAAATGATTATATAATTTTTATAACAAGGTAATAAGTTTCATAAAATGAATAATGAACCCGAATTTTTTTTTTAAGAAAGTAAAAATTAAATTTAGTTTATTATTCAGGTGATTAAAGAACGAACGGGTCATGTTAGGCACGAGGTAAGGGGTTTTCATCACACATTTTATTCCCATGAGATTCATGCTATATTTTCCATTATTTCCTTTTGTGTGTTGTATGTACTTACCATGACTATATTTATTGTGTAATATAATTTAATTTATGTTTATTTACATATTCATTGTATAATCCTTCTTTCATGTGGGGTACGTTTCATAAAGGGAACCGTTCACTCTTCTCCTCTAATAAAAGTCTTCTTTTATGTCATGTCTTTTGAATTTCCATTTTATTATTTTGGGATATGTTCTTCTATATCCTTATTGTTATACATTTTATGTCCATGTGATGAGAGGTCATTTTCTCTCTCATCAAATCATTTTTTGAAGTTTAATTTGATAACCTTAGGCTATCGAATTTCTATAAGAAAAATTCTTAACCAAATTTCAATTATTTGGGTTAAACTTATACATATTGTTTATGTCATGATAATAATATGTGTTAATTCTCTATGATTGTTTTACACATAATAACCACTTATATTGGATGTATTCGTATTTTTCACACATAATTATGTCATTTATTTTTCCTCAATCTAAGGATATGTTCTTTGCAAGGGCCTTTGTCTCAATTTACATCGCATTGAGATTTATTTGTTGTTATACACCAATTCACATTTATATGGTGTATATACTGCTCTTTGAAATAGTATATAATGAATCTCCTTCTTCTCATGATATTATAAGCTTTTATTAATGTTATTTTTCAATTATTTTTATTCAAGCATCTCTCATTTGGTTAGGAACACTTTAACTAAAACATTTTTTTATATGTTTTAAAGATTTTTTATTCTAGATATTTCTCAGAAATGTACATGTTTTCCGAATGGTTTTACGGATTTATTCATATAGATATTAATGGTTTAAAATGTTAATTTCTGTAAAATTATCAAAGTTCTATGGGCCACTTTGATTCAAAAATCTCTTTATTAAATGTTTTTAATGGTTTGGAAAATGGTTTCATAAAGCATTGATTAAGTCAATATCATGAAATTATATATTGTGATTGAAATGTAGAAATTTTATCTTTACTTTTTCCTTGTTTTATGTTTTATGAAAATGTTATGGTTCTTGGGCATGGTTTACGTATACGGGTAGTTCCATGATAAAGCTAGGGCGGGTGAGCTCGAGATAGCTCTCCAATGCATTGGGTAACGTGATGGAGGTAAATATGAATGTTTCTCCTAAGAGATTTAGGGAATATACTGTTATGGGTATTCCAAATGTAACTCCATATGTATCTATGAAATCTACAACATAAGTATGTTATGGATGCCACAGGTTACCATAATTATTTATGTTTTCGATGTGTTATTCATAAATCATATGATTTAATGAGGTATGTTAAAAGGCTTATGTTTTGATAGACTAATGATTTAATTCATTATTTTAAAACCCATAATGATCTTTTTATGCTCATTCCATGTTTTGAAATGTTATTTACAGGAATTAAAGATGAATAGGGTCAAGGATGGGATCAAGTAAAAGTCATGTTGTCTAAAACATGGAGCAAGACATGATACTTTTTTTACGAGTTTATATTTTTTGAAATAAAAATTAATACTGAGTAGAAGTGTCTACATTATAATTAATGATATGTAATATAATAGTTATGGCCTAATTTTCTAAAACTATACACCTGAAAAGATTCTCAATGTGAATTATTCACTTAATTCAATATTATGTAATGTTTATGGATTAGTCCTTATAGTTGGTATCAGAGGTCAGTTTAGACAAATTTAGGGATTAAGAGTTTTTGTAAGAAACAAGGTTAGTCTCTATGTCAACTCTTTAAGTAAAAGCATAATTTTTGTATCTTTTTTATATCAAGGAATGTCTGTTACAAATAGAAGGAGGAGGATATCAAATGACATTCCTATCTCTTCTTTATGACTTTCTTGCAATAATTATTGTGAAGTCATGTCCAGATGATTCTGAAACATTTTCTACCATACAACTCACTTAAAAACAATTATTTGAGATATCAAACACCTCCACTATACCTCAATATCATCATGGATCATGGGTTGTATTTAATCATATAATATTTTCACAACATTTTTATATTTTAAATAAAGGTAAATATTATCAAGGAATTTTCAAATATTTTAACTTATCACAAGATTTTAAAGAATATTTTTATTTTAAAAAAAGTGTTAAAGAGTGAGACCCTTGCACATCCTATTTATATTTTATTTTAAAATATATTATCTCAGCACATACTTATGGTATTTTAAAAGGACCTCTAATTGAAAGTTTCAAATCAAACTCGGTCTGACTGTTTTATAAAAATCATGTTTTATCAGATGTTTTGAAATTATATGTCAGACATGATTATTTTCCAAAACTATTTTTCTGTGAACACCCTTATGACCCAAGATGCACAAGGTGTATTTGATGAAGTAAGAAAATAATTTTGAAGGATCTCTACATCATTGTTGCAATGCATGGACCATCTATCTACCTGAACAAAATAATGATGAAACCATGCGGACACCATGATCAAGGTACACCTTTATTTCTTTAGGAATAGTGTTATTTTATGAAGTTAAGAAAAATGTCAATATACATAATACTTCATGAATTAAGATATTGAGGTCATTATGAGATGGGATAAAAATGAGAGGTATAAGGTAACCATTGAGGTTAAATGATCTTATAGTTATTTTTCACGAGTATATCTCATTTTTGGGAATAATATAAAATTATATGGTTTTAGAAAAAGGACAACATGAAGACCGTGTGACAACCCGTCGCGTCAAACAAAGCTGCGATAATTGAACCCACAACCAAAGTGCGATTGGGATTTATCGCCTACAGCTGGACTACATGAATTCTCTGGTTTGTATGACTTATTTTTTTAGTTAAATGATTTTATTGATCTATAATAAGTTGATTTGAGATTTTTTGTTTTATCAAATGGATATCCTTATTATAGGAAAATGATTTGGTGATTAAGGGATAAAAGTTATTTTGGAAGACGTTCACTCTTTTGGGAACACTATATGCTTAAGAAAATAGAATACTATGGGATCTCATTTGTGGAGTAATGGTTGAAAATTTATTTTGAAAGAATCTATGATTTTATTGTGAACATATGGTGATTTGGGTCATTTTTAGAAATGATTAACCTATTATAGAGAATATGTTATTAGGTTAATTACACGTTAGTATGAGACTTTAATAGTAGTCAATGTTTTTGGATATAAGTTTTATGATTTAATGTTGAAGAAAATGTGATTAAATCCTTCTAGGTTTTGGGTTTCAATCTTATTTTGGATTATTTTGAATAATTTTAAGGACAATTGTGTATTGAATGGTCTTTCTTGAACATTGGGTACTTTTTGTTGAATTTTGGAGATTAAGAGTATTATTTCTTTTTATAAAGGATTATCCTTTTTGAGGATTATCTAATCTTATACTAACCATTTTGGTTTTGGTAAATGTCTAATGATACGAGAGATATATATTTTTTCTTTTTTGGATTATGTGATTCTATATAAGATTGATTCAAGCACTTCAAGTTTTACCATATCGTTATGTATACTCAACGTTTGTAGAAAAGATGAGTTTTTGGTAGAAACTTATTAAAGGATGAAACTCCACTTGAAGGTAAGTATATTTACTTATATTCTTATTCTGTGTAGTAAATAAATTCCTCAAAATTATGAAAAGGAACTTAAAACAAAAATATTGTCGGTTTATGTTTCCTACTTGGCAATCAAATACTGTTTAGTAAATCACAAGTTTGTGATTGTTTAGTGGGTAATTTTCTCCTAATCATGTTTAATATCACTCTCCTGAAGAACTTTATGGTTTTTTTCTCTTATATATACATGTTTTAATACATGTAATCCTAGTTTGGGTTATCTTGGGTGACCTTTGTACTTCTATTTCTTTCTTTTAAAGTGATATTTTTATTGACTCTTTTTTCTGATGTGGGAATTCAATGAAGTTTCCAAGCACAATTTTAAAATTGTGAGGACGCAATTTCCAAAAGGGGGAAAGATGTAACATCCCAAGTAAATAAAGAGTAAGAAAATTTAATATTTTTTAATATTTTTTAATTAAATATTAATTTTACTTTATAGAAGATGCTATGTTTGGTGGAGTACACGATACGCAACAATGGGTTTCATTGAAATCTTACGTTGCACACAATGTTGAGTTATAGTGAAAAATTATAATATAATATTATTAATTTAAATAGCAACCGTTGTATTTATGGGATGGAATAGAAGTAACTAAAATATTATTATACATGTTTGTTAAATGTCTTTACATTTATCCAATAAATTTTAGTTGATTAAAATAAGAAATAATTCGATTTTAAGCAAAAATATTCTAATATTCTTTAAAATGTCGATTTAACACCCATTGATAGAGAACCCTTTTTAAATCTTATTTTGGTCACACTTATAAGTTATATTTTAAAAAATAAAATTATTATTTAGAATTGAAACACCAAAATTTATTTTGGGTAAAATTTTGGTATTTTTCTGATAAAATACATTTTTTAATCTATAGTAAAAAATACTGTATTTTAATTCACAACTACCTTTTAATATAATTTATTTATATGGTTATACTATCTTTTTAATTGGTTTTAAAGTTTAATTAGGTTATATATTTACCATTTAATCCAATTTTTTTCATTGGATATAATTTCAATTTGAAATTGGACATAAACAAGTGTTAATCTTTTGATAGTTATTGTTTTTAAAAACATGTTTTTTGATTTGACAATGGGTATTAATATTAAATTAATTAAGGAAAATTATATGTTTTTAATTTGGTAAAATATACATCATTTTTTAACTTGTAATATAAATATAGCTTAGGCTGAATTTTTGGTATTTTTCTGAAAACCTTCAATTTTTTATGAATAGTGGAAACATTGAGTAGTAATTAAAAAACCAACGTTTTATTTTAAATGAAATTTTACTACTTCTGTGAATTGAATTTCCAAAATCCAACATACATGGTTGTCATCAGTAAGTAAAATGTGGTTCAATGGGATGAAAATATTTTTTGGTTAATAGTAACTTTTGACTTATTTATCTGAGTTAAAGGTAAATAGGGTAATTCAACGTAAAAATAATATTATAATAATATAAAATTACCTTAACACTTTTAATAAACATATTGGATAAGTCATTGAAGACGAATAAAATCCTTGGATGTAATTTGTGGCCTTTGAAAGCTATTTGGGTAAGATAACGACAGTAATAACTTTTTATTTAAATTTAAATTAAATATATCTTAAACATATATTGTTTTGCTAAAACAAATTTAATATGGGGTTATACAATTGATAAGTTTGACTATAAATATTATTTAGAAATCTAAAAATATATCCTACATCATGCTATTTTATTTATAATTTTTAGACATCAAATAAATAAAATTATTTATGACACAAAAATGATGCGGTGTTTAACTCATTATTGAATGATTTAAATAAATAAGATTATAAAAATTAAAAAATATTCCAAAAACTGTTGAATTATTATTGGATGACTTTATTTAAAAAAATAGTCATCTTATCTTCAACGTTAAAAAGTTTTTTACCTTTAGAAATTGAAAATCATTATATAATAAAATAATATTTTCAAAATTTCCTAAAAAGCCCCTCCTCACCCTTATGAAAAGCCCTCAACTCTAACCCATTAATCACACATCTCAAGCCCCTTGTCTCATCCAAACTCTGCCCAAATAAGATCTCAAGATCTCTCTCTTACACCTAGATGCCTTACCTTAGGCAGAATTCACTTCAAGAAATCCTTTTGGTTCAAACCAAAGGAAGTTACCTTATTTAAAGATATCATCTTCTCTTTAAGTTCTTTACTTTTATTTTATTTCTCTATCCCCATAAACTCTTTTTATTCCTTTATATTTAAACAACACCAGTATCCTCAATATAATTGGTTTTTTATGAGAAGGATTCGAGCTACACACCCACACACCTCCATCTAAAGTGAAAAGAACATTGTAACGTCCCGGATCTGGGTGCCCCAAACCCGATTCTCCATATGACCTCAAGAGAATTTCCCCAAACACCAGAGGCTGCCAACTAGCAGTGAGGGCCCATGCCTGATAGGGGGGAAACTATGCCCTCATTTGTCAAAGTTTAGCTAAGGAGAATGAAATAAAACATACAATAATAGCGGAAGCAATAACCATTCGTAACTGAAATAAACAACTACAATAGATATAACAAACCAATATATAAATAATGGTGCAACATGCCACAAGTTCTAAGAAAGCAGCCAGAACATGTTACTCAACAGTAAATTATAGTACAAGTACAGGAAAGCAAAAAAGAACAAAACAACAGGTAGCATCGCGAGCCTAAGCCCGATCTCATGCTCCCTTACTCCTCAGCAGCAATCATGTACCTGTATAAGGGCAATTTCCCTTATCTAAACCTATAGAAATGTAATATGTTTGGGCCGAAAAGCGTGACCCAAACAGGGTGTGAGAAATAAATCCCAGTAGGCACCCACCAAAGGCCTGTTCTCAACAGTGTGTAAACATGAAAGAACTGTGATCTAAAGTAAATGCAATAACTAAGAAGTACACAATGTAACTAACTTTAACCAGTTATACTACCATTTTCATATTCATTTAATCATATATTATTACAAAACCACCATAGTGAATTTCTATGTAAACAGTTAGTGTCCTCAAACATGCAAGTCCTTACCCTCAGGTAATCAGAATCCAACCCACAGGTAATTTCCCATAGGCATAATAGATTTTTCCCTCAAGCATAGGTAGTGTCTCCCTCTGGCACAAAGTTTATTTCCCACAGGCACTGAAGAAGTTTCCCTAAGGCTAAGATAACAACTGCCCTCAGGCTAAGCAATACAACGCCCACGGGCTATGTAAAACACTGCCCTCAGGCACAAGTAACCGGGCCATGCCCAACATGTAATTAAACATTAACATTCAATTCCTCTCAAGTCAAAAGTAATGCATAATATAAACATGGCATACCCACGGGTATCCCGACCAAACGGCTAAACAGAGGAACGCACCCCCGGGGTGGTCCTGGATCCAAGCACTGATCCCAAACAATAGTTTTATAACTTTATTTAATAACCTATAAAATTATAGGCCTTAAAAATAGCCATGACCTCAGCCACACGACACCCCAAATATGGGTTCATAGCTCAAAACACACAAAAACCCACGACAGTTGGAAATAAACACCAAGCCACCTACATTAAACACCAACGAACGGTATACATGAACGACACCTTTTGAAACGTCCAAGAATGTCGTAGATCTGAGTTAAAGAATTCTCACTTAAATGAAAATAACTCCCGTTAGGGGAAGACTTGGAAATAACAATTAAAAAAGAGTGGAGGGCTTACCCGTGTGGTTCCAACGAGATCGTCTAAGGCGGAAATGGATTCCCGACGTGCGCTCGGTGGATCTCCAAAGCCCCGACCTTCCTCTCCCGAGCCCACTTACTATTCTAAGCCTTCCCTGTGAATAGGGGAGGCTACTGGCCATTTTAAGTAAAAAAAAAACAAAGTACACAACATGTATTTCCAAGTACACAGTGTGTACTTCCCATTTTTTTAACTGTTCCCCTGGCGGCTTCCTGCCAGCGTGGCACTGTTCACCTGCCAACATAACTACACGACATTTCTTCATGAGTACACGGTGTGTGCTGTCGCATAGCTGGACACCGACTTACTATTCGCATATCGACTGACTACACGGTGTGTAGAGGACCACTACACGACGTGTAGTTAGTTTCTACACCCTTCATCGCCGACATGGCCACACGCCCCGTGTACTCACCCCACACTGCCAAAAGTACACGACGTGTGGAAAAGTACATGGCGTGTACTTTCCAAAATTTAAGATTTTCCCCAATTTTCATGGCTTTCTAAAAAACACTTAAGGAAAAGAGATAAGAAGAAACCCATACCTCAAAGATTAAAATCGGGTTCTTACAAACTTCCCCCCTTAAATCAATTTGTCTCTAAATTTCCCTTCAAAGGGTGGTGAAGATAAAGCCATGACTAACTCTGGCCACTGAGCACGTACATCGGTCTCTTTCTCCCAGGTTTCGTCCTGCACTCGGCCATGCTACCACAACACCCGTATGAGAGGAACTAACCGGCCTCATAGAACCTTCGTGCTCTTGTCAACGATACGGATCAGATGCTCCTCAAAGGACGCATCTTCCTCCAGCTCAACCTCCTCCGGCTGAAAGATGTGAGATAGGTCTGAATAATAGCGGTTCATATGAGATACATGGAAGACGTCGTGCATGGCTCGGTTCCTCTATGGTAATTGCAACTGGTAGGCAACTAGCCTGACACTCTCTCGAATCTCAAATGGACCCACATACCTCGGTGAAAGTTTACCCTATCTCCTGATCCGCCTGTGCCCCAGCCTCGGTGAAACACGCAAGAAAACCTTATCCCCAACCACAAACTCCAAGGGTCATCTGTGGAGATCAACATAAGATTTATGACGAGGATCTGTAGTAGCCATCCGCTTCTGAATTAATTGGACCTGCATAGAAGTCTCCTGTACGAGACGTGGTCCTAGTAAAGCTACCTTACCTGCCTCTAACCAACACAAGGGTGATCGGTATGTCCTACCATATAAGGCCTCATAAGGTTCCATCTCGAAAGTTTGCTGAAAACTGTTATTGTACGAAAACTCGACTAGGTGTATATACTTCTTCCAAGCACCCCCAAAGTCTAGGACGCATGAACGCAGCATGTCCTCTAGCACCTGTATCTTACGCTCTGACTAGCTATCTGTACGAGGGTGGTATGTTGTGCTCAAAAGCACCTGTGTACCCATTGACCTCTATAGACTCTACTAGAAACTAGACATAAAATGGGCATCCTTGTTAGAAACTATAGAACGAGGAACCCAATGAAGACGTACGATCTCTCGGATATACAACTTTTCGAGCTCGTCAACCCCAAAGGTCTCCTTGATTGGAAAAAAGTGAGATACCTTTGTGAGTGTGTCCACAACAACCCACATGGCATCATTGCCTCTTGGTGACCTCAGCAACCCATTCACGAAGTCCATCACGACATCATCCCATCTCCATTCCAGGATGGGTAACTACTGTAACAGTCCGACTGTCCTCTGATGCTCCGCCTTCACCTACTGATAGGTGGAAGACCTCGTAACAAAACCAGCCATGTCTCTCTTCATACCCGGCCACCAGTACTAATGTCTCAAGTCACGGTACATCTTGGTAACCCTGGGATGAACTACCCAAACTGAAACATGAAACTCTCGCATCATCTCCTCGTGTATATCCCCTATAACCCACACTCATCCATGGAAATATAGAACCTCATCATCGCCTATTGTCCAACCAGGAGGAGGGTACTCACTTGCCACCGACTCCCGTAGAACTAGGCCTTATGAATCAGATAGCTATCTCATCCTCACTATATCCAGGAGGGTATAAGTCACAACCAAAGATGAAAGATAATCCTACCCCTGACTATCGTGCACCTCCAAATGCATCTCAGAGAACAAAGCCATGAGCTGCCACTCTCTACTAGCCTCCTGCACATCCTGTATCTAAGTCCTCCAGATCAGTGCATCAGCGACTACATTACCTTTACCAGGTGTATAGGAAAGATCAAAATTGAAAGACTAAAGGTATTCGACCCACCTTCACTGCCTCAAATTCAAGTCACGCTGAGTAAAAATATACTTGAGGCTTTTTTGGTGGGTGAAAACCAAAAAATGCTCTCCTAATAGATAATGTCTCCAAAATCATAACACATGAACAACTACGGCTAACTCGAGATCATGCGTTGGGTAATTCCTCTCATGTGGCCTCAACTGCCAAGACCCGTACGCAACAGCTCAATCGACCTGCATCAACACTGCTCCCAGCCCAATACCTGATGTGTCACAGTAAACAATATAGCTCTTCCCCTTCTCTTGGAGTATCAAGACTGGTGCTGATGTCAACCTTATTTTCAGGTCCTGAAAGGCTACCTCACAAGCTTCTAACCAAATGAACATCACTACCTTCTTAGTTAAACCCATCAACGGTGCTGCTAGGTGGGAGAAGTCTTGGATGAAGTGTCTGTAGTAACCAGCCAGCCATAAGAAACTCCATATCTCAAACACGTTCTTAGGATACTCCCAGGAAACTACAGCTTTCACCTTCTTTGGGTCTACTGCAACTCCTGCCTCTAAGATGATATGACCCAGGAAGTGAATCTGGTATATCCAAAAGTGGCACTTTGAGAGCATAGCATATATTCGATGCTCTCTCAGTGTACTCAATACAATCTCAAGATGGGTGGCATAGTCATGTCGAGTGTGATATTACACCAAGATGTCATCCATGAATACTACCACAAAAGAATCCAAATAAGGATAGAACACACAATTCATCAGATCCATGAAAACTGCTGGCGTATTCGTGAGTCTGAAGGGCAATACCGTATACTCATACAGACCATATCTACTCCGAAAAGCTATAAGTAGTATATCCGATGGTCTCATGCGTAGCTAATGATATCTTGATCTCGGGTCAATCTTCGAGAACACTTGTGCCCCACGAAGTTGATCAAAAAGATCATCAATCCTTGGCAAGGGATATTGGTTCTTAACCGTCAACTGGTTCAGCTTTCGATAATCCACACAGAGTCTGAGGGTACCATCCACATTCTTCACAAAAAGGACCGGAGAACCCCAAGGAGAAGTACTGGGTCGGATAAAGTACTTTGCCTGTAACTCCTCCAACTGCCTCTTGAGCTCGTGCAACTCAGGTGTAGCCATCCTATAAGGAGGAATGGACACCAATGCTGCCCCTAGCACAAGCTCAAAAGAGAAAAGCACCTCTCGCTCTGGAGGTAGACTTGAAAAGTCATCTAGGAAGACATCCTTGAAACGATCAACGACTGGAGGGAAATCCATCTAACAAGTCCCCTGATCATCCAAATATAAACTCGCAATCTGGGTTGTGACTCCACCTCACCCATTATGCTCTTGTCCAGCTCGACTCGCCTGAACATCCCATTCATCCTTGTATAGAAACTCTCTACCCTCTGGTGATGTGAAACGAACCCTGCAACGATAGAAGTCTACAAAGGCTCGAAAGGGAACCAACCAGTCCATCCCGAAAATGAAATCATATGTTGTCATATCTAATACATTGAGGTCCCAAAGAAAGTGACACCCTCCAACCACTAGGGGGTACTCCCTGCCCTGATGCACACCAACTGTTCTAGTCCCCAACGGAGTGTCTAACATCATGATATCAGAAGAAGAAGAAACACAGAGCCCAATGCTCTCCACGATGGGTACATATATGAAACTATGAGTAGCACTCGTATAAAAATGTACTGAAGACAAGATAGATGCTACTAGAACAGTACCTATGACTGTAGAAGGTCCGGGATCTTTCTCCTGCTGGGTCTGTTGCACTGTATATGCCTGCCCTGTGTCGCGACCCTGCGACACAACCTGGCTACCCTGAGCTGTCCCACCCTACTGCCTCTGAGATCCTGATGTCTGGCTACCACAGCCATGACCACCATCTCTGTCTGCATGCCCTGATGTATTCCAGTTCCCTGACTGGAAAGAAGCCACTGGTCCTACTCCCGCATGCGGAGTCTGCACAGAACCCCTATCACTAGCCACTGGTTGAAACGCCCTACAAAAGCGCTGTAGATGACCCATCTTGCCTCAAGCTCGACACTCCACTGGGTCTCTTGGACACTGCGGTATATTGTGCCCCTCCTTACCACACTGGTAGCACATGACCTGGCCACCTGAAGAATTATTTTGACTGGTACTGCCACCCTGAGAGAAGTCCATCTGTCTCTTCCTCTTACCAGCAGAAATAATACTAGTAACTAGTGCTGAACCGCCTTGGCCCACACCAGTAGATTCCTGTAGGTTCCTCTCTATAATCATCTCTTGGTTCATAATAGCGTGTATTGAAGGAAACCTGAAAACATTCACCAGCGCTCAGATGTCATAACGAAGACCATCCTCAAAACGTCTGGCTCTCAAAGTCTCATCACCCACCAGCACGGGTGCAAATCACAGAAGCTCGGTGAAACAAGCAGAGTAGTCCATCACCGACATAGCACCCTACTTCAGATTCATGAACTCTCGATCTCTATCTGCCCTCAGCATCTTTGGGATGAAAAAGTCATAGAAGTCTATCTAGAAATATTTCCACACCATGTCTCTCTGATGCTGTGACTGGGTGGTAACATCCCACCACCTCTTGGCGGAATCATGCAGCATATAAGTCGCGAGCTTGACCCTCCACCCTGGAGGCGTCTCAAGATGCTCGAAAATAGTCTGCATTGATCCTAGCCAAGTCTCCGTAGCCTATGGTCTGCCATCCCCTGAAAACATAGGTGGATGTTGCTACTGAAAGATTCGAGTCAGATCAGCCATAGATGTGGCAGCCTGTGGTGCTCCCTGAAAGGTCTTCATGAACTTCATGAAGCCTTCACGGAACTACGCCTCCATGCCTATGTCCAGTATAATGGATGGCGCAACATCTGGCTCTGCTGGAGGATCAACTGGTAGCCCATGACCCACTATTTCAGGAGTATAGTCGTTGCCGCTCTCCTGGTGAACAACGCACGGTCGTCTAGGCGGCATGACACTACAAGGTCAAAACATGCCTTAGAACAAGATTATCAAAGACCGAAAATGAAGAAACCCAAAAGGGAACAGGAGGAAGAAGGCATTCAAATTTGTAACACAAGACTACATAGCATGTATACTGACTACACGACATGTACCTGACTTCTCTTCCCCTACCCAGGTCCTTCCACATGGCTAAGACACATAGATCCCATTAAAAAAAACTACATGGCGTGTATAATATATACATGGTGTGTATGGTGTAATTTTCCAACTATCCATGTTGTTTGTGACACGGACGACTACTTGGCTCAACACTACATGGTGTGTTACAGACGCACACGGCGTGTACACCACCCCGTTTCCTAGTCACACGGTCAGGTCTACACTGTCTGTCCTCAGACAAGACTATATAGTGTGTCCCGCAGGTACACGACATGTTCAAAAAGAGGTGACACCGACCCATATTGTTAGTTACACGGCAGAGTCCCCAGGTCACACTACACAGCGTGTTCATCATTGACATGGCGTGTTCAATAAAGGAGTTCACCGACCCATGTTGTTAGTTACACGGTCGGACTCCGGGTCAGACTACACGACGTGTATATCAGGTACACAATGTGTTTTACCCAAGCATTCCCTACCCTGTGTCGCCGCCCACATGGTTTGTGACACGAGAAGAGACTACACAGCGTGTACTCTGGGTACACGGCGTGTACTCTGGGTACACGGCGTGTACTCAAAAATTTTATTTTTCTTCCCGAATAGAAGGCCATACATGGAGTGTCTAAAGTACTACATGGAGTGTATATTGGGTTTCCAGACAGTATGCCTCAGAAACTTATCCGGAACCCAGAAAATACTAAAAACCAACACCTAAGTGTCAAATTCCAACCCGTGAGGGCCCATACTCCCCACGAATCAAAGTCTGACATCTTATCTATGTTATAACTAGATAACCTGTTAATGAACCATCAAATTCTGGCCAATGGGAGCCCATACTCCCCAAAAACAAATGTTTGGCTTCCATTCTACAAACAGGCTCACGCAAAAGTTACCCTATCACATAGCAGGTATTTTATCAAGAAGCTATCACAACAGCATGATTTTCTAGCACAACAACTATCACAACAACATGAAATTTCGAATGCACCTACATGGCATGGAAATATGCATGACATGTGATTTCTAGCATGCCCCTAAATGATGCATGAGACAACATACCCTCATCTCATCGGGTTGCAACTAAATAGAACCCAGAGATAAAATATTAATAGCACAATCACAAGTGCGTCACCCTACGGTGAAAATCAAATCAACTGTAAAATTTAAAAAATCAATAAAATTGAAACATGAGGTAAATTGGCTTTCCCCTATACATGGGTTAGCTACACCCAGAAACAGCTTATTACCAACTACCGTTATGTCTTATCCCTGACTAAGGCTCCAAATAGTAAGTCAAATAAAAGAAATCCTCTGATACCACTTTGTAACGTCTTGGATATGGGTGACACTCAACGGGAGCCCCGAACCCAGTTCACCATGTGATCTCAAGAGCATTTCCCCAAATGCCAAAGGATGACGTCTAACAGCGAGGGCCCAGGTCTGACAGTGGGGAAACTATGCCCTAATTTGTCAAAGTGTAGTGCAGCGGAATGAAATAAAACATATAACAATAGCAGAAGCAATAACCATTCATAACTGAAAAAAAAACTGAAATAGATATAACCAACCAATATATAATTAATGGTGCAACATGCCACAAGTTCTAAGAAAGAAGCTAGAACATGTGACTTAACAGTACAGTACAATACAAGTACAGGAAAGCAAAAAGGAACAAAACAGCTGGTAGCATCAAGAGCCTAAGCCCGGTCCCATGATCCCCTAATCCTCAGCAGTAATCAAGTAACTGTATTAGGGCCCTTTCCCTTATCTACACCTACAAAAACATAATCTGTTTGGGACAAAAATCATGACCCAAACAGGGTGTGAGAAATAAATCCCAGTAGGCACCCACCAAAGGCCCGTGCTCAACTGTGTGTAAACATGAAACAACTGTGATCCAAAGTAAATGTAATAACTAATAAGTACACAAAGTAACTAACTTTTACCAGTTATATTTCCATTTTCATATTCATTTAATCATCTATTATTACAAAACCACCACAGTGAATTTCTATGTAAACAGTCAGTGTCCTCAGACACGCAAACCTTTACCCTCAGGTAATCAGAATCCAACCCCCAGGTAATTGCCCACAAGTATAACAAATTTTTCCCTCAGGCGTACGTAGTGTCACCCTCAGGCACAAATTTTGTTTCCCACAGGCACAAAAGAAGTTTCCCTCAGTCTAAGATAACAACTACCCTCGGGCTAATCAAAACAACGACCACAGGCTACGTAAAACACTACCCTTAGGCGCAAGTAACCAGGCCATGACCACAAGTAAATAAACATTCACATTCAATTCCTCTCAAGGAAAAAGTAATGAATAATATAAACATGGAATACCCTCGGGTATCCCGGAAAAATGGTTAAACAGAGGAACGCACCCCCTGTGTAGTCCTGGATCCAAGCACTGATCCACAGAAATGCATGATAGTTAGAAATAAACACCAAGCCACCTACCTTAAACACCAACGAACGATATACGCGAATGATGCCTTTTGAAACGTCCAAGAACGCCATAGATCTGAGGTAAAAATATTCTCAATTAAATGCCAATAATTCCCATTAGGTGAAGAATTGGAAAGAATTATTAAAAAAGAGTGGAGGGCTTACCCGTGCGGTTCCAACGAGATCGTCTGAGGCAGAAACAGATTCTCGATGTGCGCTCGGCGGATCTCCAAAGATCCGGCCTTCCTCTCCTGAGCCCTCTTCCCATTCTAAGCCTTCCCTATGAACAAGGGAGGCTACTGCCCATTTTAGGTAAAAAAAACAAAGTACACGACATTTATTTCCAAGTACATGGTGTGTACTTCCCATTTTTTAACTGTTCCCCTAGCAGATTCCTACCAGCGTGGCACTATTCACCCACTGACATGACCACACGACGTGTCTTCATGAGTACACAGCGTGTGTTGTCACACAGTTGGCCATCACCTTACTATTCGCCTGCTGACTGACTACAAGGCGTGTATAGGACCACTGCACGACGTGTAGTCGGTTTCTACACCCTTCATCGCCGGCATGACCACACGCCCCTTGTACTCACCCCACACGGCCAAAAGTACACGCGTGTGGAAAAGTACACGGTGTGTAATTTCCAAAATTTAGGATTTTTTCCCATTTTCCTTGCTTTCACAAAATCACTTAAGGAAAAGAGATAAGAAGAAACCCGTACCTCAAAGATAAAAACTGAGTTCTTATAAACATATTGTTTCTGTGGACGGCGAACTACTACCTCACGACACGATGATTGTTCAATTATCTCCTACCGCCTCTCATGATGGATGTTAAGATAGAAATATATTTTTATGCGATATATATTATATTTATATTGTTTCTATGCTTCTGTGTTTTTCATTTATATCATACATTTATGGTTTCCATAATGGTTAAATGCGATAATTTCATTTGAGAAGTGTGGACTACCGCCCCCTCAAAGTGATATGACTTGTTCATGCCATACATGGAAAATAAAAAGGATTAAATTAATGAAATTATATATTATATTATACTGTAATTATATTATACCTATTTATCTTTAGGTTTTCATTCCATTAAAATACGAAATAAAAAATAAAGTAGCGTTCATGCGTACGTACGGTTTACCGTCTCCAAGAACGGTGCATTTCATTTCTTATCACCAAATATCATGTACTATTATAAATAAATATATATAATGGATATATATGATATATATTATATATAAATCATTAATATCATTTTGGAGATAATGGACTTTTGACCACTTGAACAACTTGTAATTATAAGAAGTTCATTTTTGACTCAAGTACCGAATATCTACAAAACAACCATTATTAACCTAAATGATCATATAATGTTTATAACATGGTAATAAGTGATATAAAAGGAATAATAGACCTAAAATAGTTTTTTAAGAATGTATAAATTAAATTTATTTTATTATTTAGCATATTAAATAACGAACGGGTCAAGTCAGACAAGAGGTAAGGGGTTTTCATCTCACTTTTTATTCATGTAAGATTCATGCTATATTTGCCAATATTTCCTTTTGTTTGGTGTATGTACTGACCAAGAATATATTAATTGTGTAATATACTTTTATTTATGGATATTTACATCTTCATTGTATGACCCTTCTTTCATGTGTTGTATGTTTTGTAAAGGAAACCTTTCACTCTTCTCTTCTAATAAAAGACTTCTTTTATGTAATGTAATTTGAATTTCTGTTTTCATATGGTTGGATATGTTATTATATATCCTTATTGCTGTACATTTTTGTTCATGTGATGAGAGGTCCTTGTCTCTCTCATCAATTCATTTTATGAATTTTAAAGTGACACCGTTAGGCTGTCGAATTTCTATAAGAAAACTTCTTAACACAATTTCAATTCTTTGGGTTAAACTTCTACATATTGATTGTGTCATGCTATGAATTTTATTGAATGAACTATGATTGTTTTATAGTTAATATACTCTTATATTGTATTCATTATTATTTGTCACACATAATTATGTCATTGATTTTTCCTTAATATAAGTATAAAATCTTTTCAAGGGACTTTGTCTCAATTTACATTCCATTGATACTTATTTGTTGTTATATATAAATTCACATTTATATGGTGTATATAATACCCTTTGACATATTATATAATGAATCTATTTTTCTTCCTGATTTTATAAGCTTTGATTAATGTTATTTCTCAATTATTTGTATTCAATCGTCTCTCATTTTGTTAGGAACTCTTTAACTAAAACATTGTTTTAAATGTTTTAAATATTTATTCTTCTAAATATTTCTCATTTATGAACATGTTTTCAAAAAGTCTTAAAGGATTAATTTATATGGATATTAATGGTTTAAAATTTTAATTTCTTTAAAAGATTTAGAGTGGTTTTTGACACTTTGATTCAAAAATCACTTTATTAAATGATTTAAATGGTTTTGAAAATGGTTTGATAAAGCATTGATTATGTCAATATCTGGAAATGATATATTGTGATTGCAATGTAGAGATGTTATATTTACTTTATGCCTGTTTTATGTGTTATAAAAATTCTATGGTTCTTGGTAATGATTTACGTATATGGGTGGTTTCGTGATAAACCTAGGGCGGGTGAGCCCGAGATAGCTATCCAATGCACTGGGTATCATGATGGAGGTAAACGTGAATGTTTCTCCTAAGAGATTTAGGGAATATATTTTGATGGGTATTCCAAATGTAACTCTCTATATAGTAATGAATGCTACAACATAAGTATGTTATGGATTCCATAAGTTACCATTAAGATTTATGATTTCTATGTGTTATTCATAAATCTTATGATTTCTTGAGGAATGTTAAAAATATTATGTTTTGATAGACTAATGTATTCGTTCATTATTTTATAACCCTTAATGAGATTTTTATGCTCATTCCATGTTGTGAAATGTTTTTCATGTGACTTAAAGATGAATAGGGTCAAGGATGAGATCAAGGAAATGTCATGCAGTCTAAAACACAAAAGTAGACATGGCTCTTTTTTCAAGAGTTTTTATTTTATGAAAAAATGGAAACTGAGTAGAAGTGTCTACTTTGTAATTTTTTAAATTTAATGTAATAATTATGGACTAATTCTCTAAAAATATAAATCTGAAGAGATACTCAATGTGAACAATTCACTTAATTCCTGATTATGTAATGTTTAAGGTCAGGTACTTATAATATGAATAATTTTATTTGTCAAAACCTGAGTAAGCCTCCCCAATATGGTTATAACTTGACCATTTCCTTCTGCATCTATAGGTCCATCTTAATTATCTCAATTATGAGGGAAATCTATATAAGTATTATGTGTATTAATACAATTACCATTCCTTACACTAGGATATATTTATAATTAGTATAATTCAATTGATTAGACAATAAAATTATCACACATAATGTTTAGTCTCAAAAAATGTGAAACACAAAAATTGAAAAAAATTATGCATAGATTATGTAATAATAATAATAATGGATTTATTAGGAATGGTTTAAAATAATTAAAATATATTTAAATCATTCATAATGGTTTGTAAGGAAAATATTAATTATGAAAATAATATCTCCATGAAGTTTCAAACTAGGTTCTTAGTAAGGCCCACTGTTTTGTACCAGGTAATTCTCGAGTTAATACTAACACACCTTTTTTAGAGTGATTACTCCTAGGTACATTTGTTCTAGATTCAAACACTCTTATAGTATCCAGATAGGTAAATATTTCTAGGAGAAAAAGTAATCTAAATCTGACATAAAAGAGGATTTTATGAAATACAAAGACATATTGTCATGTTCAGTGATATGGTTATACTCACAAATCAATGCTTTCCTAAATCAAGTTCACCCACCAAAAGTTCTCTCACACCAACTGTAATGACCTCAAATCTTGTATCCTCGAGTGGGTTGGTACATTATTACATTCTCAATAGATATAATTGATCACATAAAAAGAGATTTTTTTTTAATCTTGATAAAGTAGATACATATGTGAAATTCACAATCCATTTTAAATAATAAAATAAAATAAAGTGTTTTATTTGTGAATTTTGTTTCTCTATTTAGCATATCCTTATATATAAATCATATTACACATACTAGTATCCAAGAAAAATAAAACATAAGAATGTGGGGAGCTCAAATCCACAGTAAGGGTAATCATACAATAGAAGCAGTCATGAAAAAATAATGCATAATCAATAAAAAAGGGAAATTAATGAACAAATTACATTTAATCAATAACATGAACAAGAAATATAATATCAAAGGAATAAATTAAAATTCTATAAAACAAATCACATGTTCTTAAAATATACCCATGGATATTATAACTAATTTAATAATCACATGAAAATCAATAACTAATCTCATAATGAGGGAATGCATTATTTCAGACATGATAACCATATAGTAAAGGCCTTATACAATGATATATTACACAAATGGGAATGAACTCAAATAAATACTCAAACTAGTTTGTCTTATGGGACCTACCAATGCATTTAGGGTCTATAATGGGCCCCCTCAGTCACTTAAAAATCCCTCTTCATAAATCATATTAACTGAGAAAATAATAATCAATATAAAAATTTACATTGAAAAAGTCTAAGATGGTTTTTATGAATTCCCCCAATCATTATTATTAATCATAAACCATCCAATGTAATATGAATGTATCAAACAAGTACATACCTTAACAAAATGATTATAAAATATCTAGATAAATAATAAGGATATTTTCATTACAACATATACCTATTGGGTAATAATTAAAATAATTTTCCTTGTAATTGATGAATAGATATTTTATAATGGGATATGTAGAGTCATTCTTGAAGAAAAAACCATTATAATTTAAAAAAACTATTTACAACTACAAATTATCAAATTAAATTATAGATAATTTTATCTAAAAATATCTATTTAAACAAACAAAGAAAACATTGAATCATTGAGTATTCAATATGATCTGAAATTTGTTTCATGTTGTACATGTTAAAACAACGACTCCATATATATTTTCAGTCAAAGAAAATAAGTTCCTCATTTGGAAAATGATAGGATGATTCATTTTATAAAATTATTTAAAAGTAAAAATTTTAAAAACATGATTTTAATAAAATAAATTATATTATTGAAATCATTTTTGAAAACATTTTCAAAAAGATTGATTTGAAAGTAATTTTTTTTGATAAAAAAGAGAAATAGTATCATCTTTTATTTAAAAGACTTTTCTCAATAATTTTAAGTTCCTAGGAGAGGAAAAATTTTATAATTACTTTAAAAATTAATGAATATATAGGGTAGAATAAATTATATTTGGTTTATTATAAAAATATAAAATAATTCCTCTAATGGATAAGTAAAGATGAAAAATCATGAATACTGAGGAGATTAGGAAATAAAACATTACCAGATTCATAAAATTTGAACCATAATATCCATGAATGAAATGAATTAAAATGAAAAATTAAATTAAATTAATATATAGATATTTATAATATAACATAAAATATTTTAATTATATACAATATTCAGATAAAATAATTGGTGAATGTGGAATATGTCTCATGAAAGTGAAAATGGGATTGGAAACCCTTATCTCTAGTATGATTTCATTCATAATTGTTCAACAATATTATATAATAAGTAAAATTTTATCATTAATATATAAAAAACCATATAAATATATCTCATACTATATATTTTTTTCTTGTATTATTTTATCGCCTATTTATTAACAATTATTTTTTAGAATTATTATTTTTGGTGGAAATTTCATTACTTCTCCATGTATGTTTTGGTTCTGAAATTTTGGTACTTTTACATTGATAATGATTAAATAATCTCTATAATTTAAAAAAAATAATAAAAATTCCATATTTATGAATTCATTATATATTTATAAAAACCCATTTATGTTAAACATAAGAAATTAATTACACTATTCTTGGAGAGGCTATGTTGTACATATGTGTGAATGTTTATTCAATTTTAATATTGGGGGAATAAAATAAAAAAATAATATATAAACATTTATAATTAAAAATTATTTCATATGAAAAAAATATTTTCATTAAATTTATCCTTATTAACTTTCAGTTGAAGCACATGTCGTACAAGAATCACATCACATTTCGAGGTGGTTGTCCGTCGTATACACGTGTGATGTTATCGTATCCCCATGAAATGAAATGTAAGAAGATATATCTGATATTAAAATGGAAAAGGTATATTAATTTTATAAATATCATATAAATATTTTTAATCCATAATTATTTTTATCTATGTATGGTGGTGATATAAAACAAATTACTTCAGTTCACGAGGTGATAAACTATTATACACAACATTGCCAGTTTAATTTCACATTTTATGGTAGTGGAGATGGATATAGTTTGTGTCATTAAAAAAATATCATCTCATTATATTTGATATATGATTTTATTTATAATTTTTATGATGTATACTAATTTATGGAGGTTTAATAAGAAATAAAAAATACACATGATGTATTTTAACACTTCTTTTGAGAACCTCATTAGGTTTATACCAAATGCCTTATTTAGAGGGTTTACTAATCAAAATAATGAACCTGGATTTGGTAATGGAATTAAGGAGTGTATATCATTTGGTCTTGGTAAAACCATTGAGTTATGGATTTGTGATGATGAGAGGATAGGGGTGGCATTTTATAAATTTTGGAGTGGATACACATGGATTTTTTAAAGAAATAATTATAACCACATTTTTTCACAATCCAAATAGTCCATGAATGGACCATTATAGAACCTTATAAGATATATGGTCTAAATATTATAAAATAATTGAAATTATAAATGTTTTTTTTTCAATTTTAAAATTTGAATTTTATGTTTAATCCCCTAGTAAACCATTTTTATCCTAGACCACATTATTTTATTTTCTATAGTATCAACTATTCATAAAAGTCAAAATTTTAGTTGAAATTATTATATAATATTAATAATTCTATTCAAAATTTATAACCCATTTAAGAAATTAATTTCATTGAGTTGGAACAATACAAATTAAAATTAGTCAAATAGATGTGAAAAAAATATTGTTTTCAAGAAAGAGATTTTGAAAGCATTAAATGATCACATATTAACTCCAGGACAAGTAATCATCATTATATGAATTTAAATTCATATTTATAGACATATAATATATTAGTTAAATTTAAATAATTCCTCATTATGGGTTATTTAAATTAAAATAAGTATATAAATATTATTCACTTTAAAACAGTTTTATGATAAGCTTATACAAAATTATATTGTAAAGATGATTAAATTATAATTAATTGGGTTAAATGTGACCTAATAATATATATTTCACATTAAATAAAACTCAAATAATAATGAGGATTTTAAATTACATAATTTATTGTATATAAAGTACTATTTTTAAAAAAATATATTTTTTTTACTATTCACATGAAAATCAACATTTTCTAAAAAATCATAAAATTTAACCCTATGTAAATATTGATATTATTTTTTGAAAAAATATGTTTATTTCATTAATTTTTACTTCTAATACTATAATTTTTTTTTCAAATTCTTCAAAAAAAATGTATAAAGACCTTTTTATAATAATAAAAATTTTATAAGCATATAAATAACATAAAATATATTAAGTATCTAATTATAAATATATTTTGTTCATATAAACCATTATAAATAATTTTCAAAAAAATTCTATTCTTATTCATACCAAAAAGTTTAATGGATATATTATAATGCTCTTGTTTAAATACAAATAATATTATTAGATTAATGTTTGTTAAAACCCAGTGTTACTGTAACAATTTTTTTTAAGAAATTAAATTTATTTAAAAAATATATATATCCTAAAGTATCATGGTTTTAAATTATTGCCTAAACATTTTGTCGAAATATGTATATGCTTAAAAACCCATTTTATTATATTGAAATCATAGGGTGTTGCAAGGAGAAGTCATCACTCTCATGCTACAAGGGTTGAATCCAAATTTAAAAAATCGATCAATAACAACATTATCTTAGAGGTGATGTACAAAAAAAATATTTCCTAGATGTTTAATTTTATGAATATTAATAGAGTAAGTAGGTATTGAATTGATTATAGAGATCATTATAGACACATCTTGAAAGACATTTTCAAGTTACCAATCATGGGATTCCTAATTGATTAGCATATAGGCTTCCAATTCATTTAAAAAATGGAAGCTTATTTAAGGTATTATTAGATAAATATGGGAAATTATGATTATTATGTAACTTATTATATATCACATCAATGAATAACATTTTCCCATGTCACATTTTTTGGGTTAATGATTTATGACCCATATAATGACACACAATACATTATATTATTAAACTCATCTTGGGACAAATTGAGGAATTCAACATCAACATACTAATGGTTATATCATGGATTTTTTATGATCACCATGCCGATCTTCAGACAATATTTGAAAAATTTAGAAGTAATCATTATAAAATGAATCATAGGGTTCATTGGTTTCAATTTCTTTGAAATATTTTAGTCTTATAGTATTCCAACATGGAAATGTGGTTAGTCTAGAAAATTATAATATATGTTTGTAAATGTAGTGTCCTCAGAATACAAATGAGTTGAGATGAATCTATGAGATCCTATCTTATATCATGCATCTCAAATCCACCCTGGCTAACAGATTTCTCCCCATCATTATTTTAATGAATAATGGAGTCACCTTTCTAGTGGGATAATGAATTTTTGGATGATTTTTAGAACTTTTAGTAGTACCTATTTGATCCACCGATCAAAATGTAATCTGTATAAGGGAGGGAACACATATTAAATATGGTTTCCATGGATAAATTGCTTCATCCCTCCTCATATAGATTAATTTTGTATAAAATGGATACATCTTTAACTATATAGTATGAACAATGGAAGATATATCTTCATGATATTCTCCAACTTATAAAAACTATATTATACTCATTCTCATAGTGAAAATGATGTGGTATTACATATACAATCATGAGATCCATAGGGACTCCTATATTAACCCACTAAAGTATATTATTAGTCTCCCTATAATAATAGATAATATTTTTATATGGGTTCTTAACTTATAATAATAAGAAATTTTATTTGTGTTGCAGAAGGATATAATATAGAAAGTACTAGTTGTTTTCATTGCAATACATCAAGACCAAGAATAGATGCTAGTAAACACCAATGTCTTGGATAATGAAGTATTCTAAACCCATGTAAAATCATGATTTTATTTGATTCATTTCATTATGGCCTCCCTAATTATAAAGGGGTGGTAATTTTAATTCATAAAATCAACCAAGTTAGTCTAGGTATTTTAATTTTTTCCCTATAAAAAGATATCCATCCCTACTCTATGTTGTCAGAAGTTTGCACCAGTAATGAAACAAAATGAAAATCCCTCATTATTGGTACGGAACTATCCCTAAATATATAGATTGATTATATAAATATCAATGTTTAATAAATTATGGTAATTAAGAAGATCATTAGTGAATATTCCCTCATGATGGATGATCGTGTTTTCAAGTGAGTCAAATTCGATGTTTGATTTTACTAGAATTTCTACAGCATAGCAGGAACCGTGGGTTGTCACTCAATAGATCCATAGATCATTAATTCAATTTTTTTTATTTTAAAATTATAATGTGAATGGGATTTTGTAAAAGTTGGGGTTTTGTGATTTAATATGCCAAAACAAAGAAGAAAGTGATAATGTAGAGACTAACAAAATTAATTAAACGTGATAAACCTAGGGAAGTCTCATGATTCACACCCCTCTTTGATTAAAAAGATAGAATTTAGATCTTTTAATATGTGGTTTTTAACACCTATAACCATAATTTTACTAATTTTTTTACTGTAATACCTCTTTGTGGTCAGTCAGAAATAGAAACTGATTCACTGGATACCACTGATGATTGAGTGATTTGTGTTCAACTTCAATACCTGGACTCACCAAGGAAACACATGAGGAACTCAATATGTTATCCAAGTTTTTATGTTATTTCTTATTTATATGATGAAATAAATTTAAATATCTTTGAAAATGTTTATGAGAGTTCAATTTACCAATATTAATCACCAAAACACCATAATCAAAAGAGAAAGGAAGAAATAGTGAACGGTATGTGAAACAACACATGAAAGGTTACCCCAAAAATGATCATATGAGTTTAGCATGACATATGAATAAATAAAAAATTAAATAAGAAGATATGATGATGAAAAACAAAAGACAATCCAAGAATTTAAAAGACCATCCAAATGTTACAAAAACAAACTCAAGATTACATTGCATTTCTCCCTTAGTGATCAAAAGGGGTTTAGAAATCCATGGGAGTAGAGGAAGAATAATATTTTGAAGTATAACTTCTAATAGCCTCTATAACATATAGGGATGATGATAGGACTACTTTGGGACTCTAAAATTTTGTCACATTTCCTCCAAATTAGACATCCAAATGGGGTGCCCAAGGTTCCAATTTATAGGCAATGTGGGAGGTGGTTTTAGGCACCCAGGTTTAAAGAATTCATTTAGAACATAGTTTTTCCCTCTTAGACTATCTTAAATCACAATTTACAAATTTAACTAGTTGTTTACCAACACCTTTTTCTATCTCCATATATTATTTTTCTACCATATATTCATTATAACATGAGATATTGCTAAAATACATAGGCAATCTTTTGACCCCGTATAGATTTATTTTAGTCGGTAGATCAGTTCTGAGGGTCCTATTAATTGATGAATTGGGCTAGGTTTCCTTCATGAATGTTGTATCCCATGAAGATATGAATCATCTACGAAAATTTTATCCCATTTGAAAGCATCAATTTATCGAATCATGAAAAATAGTGGACTTGTGATCACAGGATGCCAAGTTGTTTGTCCCATTTTCCCTTCGCATCATCATAGGCTCTCTGAATCACCAACAAAATCAATGAAATCATAAAAAATAGTGAAATTTCCTTCTTTCATCATGAAAATAACAACATTATTTAATCAATCATGAAGTGATATTTATTATTAAAATTTTAATTTTCAATACAAACCCATGTTTAATAAATTGGTATAAGTGTGAAATAAAAAAGTGAATCATGATACAATCACACCCCCACACCAAAACATTTTAACTCCTAAAAAAAATATAATATCCTAATGATGTTACATTCCTAAATTAATGGTGTAAATACATCCATGATTCTTTAGAAATTAAATTCATCGTTTCTCATTTAGGTAATCAGTTTTATTATCTTTTTTCTTCTCTTACATTCGAATTTGTTCAACATCATTTGTTCACCCATGTAACATATCATAACCTAACTCACCAAGACATTTTCCCTCTTCACTAAAGGAACATATTAAATTGGAGTTATTTAATTTTACTAAAGTTCATGTGATATTAGTATATTATTTATAACTTTCTATGTTATCTACTGGTAGAAACTAGTGTGTTTCTAAAGAGGCCTTTCAATAGGTTGTTCCGAGGTTCAAGGGTTGGTAGGATTTAATGTTTAAATAATCTAAGGCATACGAGGATTGTTTAATATCTTACATATAATAAATGTAGAAATTCAGAAAGTACTCATAATTAATTTATAAACTCAACTCTTCACGAGGTATATCACCTCAAACTCACTCTCCCCATTGTCCATTTGTATCAGTCACAACCATGTAGTGAATAATAACGAGTAAAAATTCTATTTTATCCATTTTTTTTATTTTTTTATGTTTATTTATTATGTTCATAACTTTATTTTTTTAATAGACAAATTTTTGGATATAAATATGAAAACATTTGTAAAAGAATGATGCAATACAGATTGTGAACCCACTTCTAAAGGAAAATGCAGGCACCCATTATATCAACCCGTAACAATAATTCTCTCCCTAGAATTCCCATGGAGACCCCCTATCACCCACCGTTTATGAACATAAAACATTAATATACACAAGATATGGGTAGGTAAAGATAAATTATCTTATAATGTGGCTTCCTAACAGGCATTTCAAGATCTCTATGTCTTATGAAAGGTAAAATGTCTAGGTGGATGAAAATAGAGTTAAATTGAACGAATAAAATTTTAATGAATGATTGCCTCTCTCTTGAATGTAGAATACTTGAATCATATGGATTCAAACATAATCAATGAAAAATCTATTATTCCTACATGACTTGAGACTCTCAAGAAAGTGATTAAATGAAAGAATATGAAATAAAGGGCTTATAATGTATCTTGGGTAATGGGTTAAAATATTGTTCAGTGCTAATGAGGCATGGGATTCAAAATTACATTAAACACTTATGAAATATTTGAAAATAAAAATTCTAGAAAAATATTCCATATCAAAATTAATTTTAATAACATTTCCTAAAACACAATGTAATTATCCACACAATTGAATCATGCTTGAAAAATGATTTGGGAAATTCTTTTTAAGATCAATGTTTACATAAAAACACAAAAAAAAAAATAAAAAAGGAGAATTTTTTTTTCTTTTATTTTTTGTTTTTTAATCCTAACTATGACATGTCACCCTCCCACACACCTAAAAATTACATTTTTCTTAAGGAATGTATTTTAAATAAATAGAAAATTAAATAAAGTTAGGGGGAAGAGAAAATATACTATGTTGTGACACATATAGAAATTATCAGTTTGATTTCCTATATGATATACTTTGGAAATTCTTCATAGAAGTGTTTGAGCCTCTACCCATTGATACTAAACCACTATCTACTATTCTTATTCAGAAACTATATTGCACCAAAATGGTAAAAATCAGTAATAGTATATGGACCAATTCATCTGCAAGGAGGCTTACCTGGGTGGAGATTTATCCTAGAAGTATACATAAGAACCTTCTCACTGATATGAAACTTCTGCTGATGAATCATACCAACATGGATAGCCTTTTTCTTCCCATTATAGATTTAGGAGTTCTCATATGTATCACATCGAATTTTATCCAAATCTTAAATTCATAACATCATATTCTTACATGCATATGAGAGACTCATATTACATTATCTAAAATTCCAATATTCTCGGTGCTCTACCTATACAGGGAGGTCAAAAAACTTTTCAGACACAATCCTATATTGTAACATTCATATTGGGGTTTTAAAATATATATATTATGACCAAAGTGCATCATCCAAGCAAAAACTCCAATATTTCTTCTTGGGTTGTACTATTTTGTCATAAATTTTCTTAACTTCCCGATTTGAGATTTTTGCTTGTTTGTTAGTTTGGGGGTGATATGCTATGGAGACATTATGAACAACCCCATACTTATGAAGTAAATTTTTCATATTGAAATTGAAATAATGTAAACCGTGGCTCCTAATGATGAATCTCAGTAAACCAAACCTACTAAAAATTTGGGACCTCTCAAAATCAACAACAACTCGATCATAATTGGTCCTGATGGCCTTTTCTTTCACTAATTTAAATATATAGTCAATAGCCAATAATATGTTCATAAAGAAAAAGAATTTTCAAAATACCCCATGAATTCAACACCCAATGCATCGAAGATCACACAAAATAACATGGGCAGTTGGGTAATTTCATTCTTTTTGGAGATATTCCCTATGAATTATCATTGAGTACATGGATTTAAAAACTGATGGGAATATCTTTAAAATTTTTCACTATAAATACCTGAGTCGAGAAATTTTCGAGCCATACATTTAGAGAAAAGGTGACCCCCACAAAACAATGTGTGGAAGAAGGTCAAAATAGTGGTGGACTCTTGGTTAGGGATACACCGATGAATAACTTTGAGACTACAAATTCTCTATAAATATGGGCAATATAAAATATAACAACTAGAATCATACTTAATTCTATGGGATTGTGGAGTGGTGAAATCAGTGGGGACCCTAGATTTAGTTAGAAAATTAATAATGTATGCATACCATGAGTTAAGGTCCACAACATCAAAAAAGGTTCCCATGAGTTTAGAATTGTCCAATGGGGTGGGGGAGTCAACATGATGGGCCAGTGGTGGTGAAATCATAATAATATAGTCAGCCACCACGTTTTCTACTCCTCTATTATCTCTAATATTAATGTCAAACTCCTAGAGGAGGAGTATCCACCGAATAAGGTGGCGCTTAGCTTCAGGTTTCTTTAGGAGAAAATAAATGGTAGCATTATTAGAAAATATAATGTTTTTTTACAAGATAAGATATGAAGATAATTTTTCCAAGTAAAAAATAATATAAAACAGTTAATTTTTAATGGTTTTGTTTTTTTCCTTGTCACATTCAAGGGTACGTGAGGCATACATAATTACATGAGGAGCCTTCGAAATCCTTTGTGATAAAACTACCCCAACTCTAAATCTATAGGCATCACACATATGTTCAATGGAGGGATCCCACCCTGGTGGTTTGATGATTAGAGGTGATGTGAGACCCCTTTTTATTGAATTAAAAGAATCCAGAAAATTTTTATCAAAAAAATTCATAATTCTTTTGCAATAACTGAGACAGGGTAAGTGTGATATTCCTAAATCCATTAATGAACCGGTGGTAAAACCCAACAGGACCGAATAAATATCGCACCTCATGAACACATTTTTGATATGGAAGGGTTAAAATTAATTCAATTTTTGATTTATCCACATGAATTCCCAATTTAGAAATAAATCCCCATAACTATCCCTCATTCAAATGTGAAATGGAATTTCTCGTAATTTAATACAAGATCTTTTTCTACGCAATGGTGGAGGATAAATACTATGTGATCCAAACAGACATCAAAGGAAGTTCTATAAAATATGAAATCATCTATAAAAACTTCTATTTAATTATCAGGGTACTCTGAAAATATACTCAACATAAAATGCTAAAAAGTACAATGAGCATTACAAAGACGAAAAGGCTTCCTTCTACAATAAAATTTGATGAATGGACAAGTAAATGTTTTCTTTTCTTGATCCTATGGGGATATATGGATTTGAAAATAACATGAATATCCATCAAGGAAACCATAGTGGGACTTACTATCCAATCTTTCTAACATTTGGTCAATGAAAGGTAGAGGAAAGTAGTCCTTTCGCATAGCACAATTCAGTTGAAGGTAGTCAATACAGACTCGCCAACCATTTTGAACACTTGTTGGAACTAATTCATTCCTTTTATTAGACAGATCTATTATTTTAGTCTTTTTAAGAACAATTTGTAATGGACTAACCCATTACGTATCTGATATAGGAAAAATGATCCTAGTAGCAAGTAATTTACTGATGTATAATTTTACCACTTCAATGAGATAGGGAATCAACTACTGTAGAGAATTCCTTATGGTCCTGTCATTATAATCCAAAAGTATTTGTTAGATACAAATTGATGGTCTAATCTTGGGAATATATTCCAAAGATCATCCTATCACCTTTTTACACTCCCTCAAAAGGTCGAGAAGTTTTGATTCTTGTTGTGGAGAGAGGTTGTTGGAAATAATGACAGGAAATTGGTCAATACCCTCAAGATATGCCTATTTTAAATTATAAAGAAGTGGTTTTAGTTCCAAAATAGATGGTTTTTTAATGAGGGAGGGGAGTTAGGGGGAGTGACGTCCATGAAGCTGTCTATCGACACATGTTTATTCCTTATAGATAGGGAATTTATAGAAACTAGATTTTCAGAATCATGGACTGTCATGATTACCTCTAAATAAACACAATCATCCATTAAAGAAAAACATATACATTTTTAAGAACCCACATAACACAAAAAAATAAATAAATCAAAACTCAAATCCTCCAAGGGTTAAAAAGAGTAAAATGATTCCGAATATGGGTTGATAAAAGAATTTTGTGTTTGTGTCATTTAAGAGCACTTCCATTGAATAGATAGGAAGAGTGGTGTACATCAAATGGGGTGTATCAAAGCATCAATAATGTTTAAACTTAACTTTTCACCACCAAACTTCTTAAAAATTATATCATTTCATACATTGATTATCATATTTTTTTTTGAGGAATGGACTCCCATGTATGACAGGAGAATGTCCTTGGGTTCAAGTATATTCTATATCATAAATATATAAATCAGTAGGGAAGATGAGATTCTTCACTCTTATAAGGACATCCTGAAACACTCAGTATGGTTGTGTTATGCTTCAGTTGGAATGTTGCATTTCGATGCCCATGGGTTAAAGCTCTCCAACCCGTAGAGAAGTGCACATAGAGTAAGGCATAACATTGATCAACACACCCAAATCAAGCATTGCATCAAAAAAGAAGATCTACCCTATTTTATAAGTAATCTTGAAATCCCCCCGATCCTTTCATTTGGTTGAAATTAATGGTTGTATTAAGGTAGAGACATTTCTTCCTAGGTTGACTCTCTCATTTCCCATCAAATATATTCTATGTGTGAAAAGTTCATTATAAAATTTGTCATAATAAGGAATATGTTTAACTGTATTCAATAAAGGAATGTTAACATGAAACTTTTTTAATGTATCCATTATTTCATTATCAATGTCATTATTAAAATTCTTCATACATTTAAAGAGTCTTTGGGGAAAAGGAAGAGAAATATATTGTTCATGGGAATCCTCAATGATAATTTTTTTACCCTTTTTGTTTTTTTCTTCATTAGAATCTTTTATGTGTGGATAAAGAGTGTTTTCAAGTGGGGAAATACCTATTGAGTAGATTCATTGGATGAAGAAGCTTACTTTCCACTATGAAGTGTGATTTATCAATCATTACCTTTGAATTCTAGATTGGCCATAGGTTGGGAAGGTAATTTTCAGGAACATTGCATCTTTATCTCACCAATGGTGTTCTCTAATTGTCCCACTTTAGTTCGTAGGTCATGAATAGACAATTGTGTGGTCATTTGGAACTAGAGGTTCTGGGTTTCTATTTTATTCAACATGTCCTCGAGGCATGGTTTAGATTTGGGAGGAGGAGGAGCATTGTTTCAAGAAGGTGAAGTATAATATGCTTTCATACCTTAGCCTTACTAATACCAAATCTACTTAGGGTAGCTTGAGTTTCATCCCTGTTGGTACTCTTTTTTTTCTTTCCACCGAGGGTTTGGATTTACCTTGAATGGATTTTTCTTTATGGGAGTTGTTTGTATGAATGGATTCTTTGGGAAAATTGCCTCACAAGGCTCAGGTGAATCATGATTTTGTAGGAAGTGGTTAGAAAAATGAGTGTTATTAGAACAAATAACACAATGTAATGGACTAGAGGAAGATATTGAGTTATCTTTTTCTTGAAAAGATTACCTTAGAAGGGTATGAATCTCATCAAGTTTATTATATTCCTTTTTTATAGGGATGAATGAATTCTTTCATGAACATCTCATGTTGGTGAAATTTCTAGTCTACAAAATTATTGTGCATTTTGATCCATGTTGTCAATTAAGTCACTAGTGGACGAAGGAGTTTTTTTTAACTCGAGCACCACCATCTACAACATATGTCATTCCATGATCCATGGGGAGATGTACCTAAAAGAATTATTGAATTATAAATTAGTCACTAATTATCTAATGAGGGAAACTTTAGCAATGTCTTTTGAATCTCTCCCATTATTCATAAATGGTATCTCTTTTTGATTTCCTAATGCCACAGATTTCTTTTTAATGGATGATGTTTAAGAGCTAGCTAAGAAATTCTCTAGAAAGCATTGTTTAAGGTAATTCCCACACCCAATTAGGGTAGGGATATAATATATCTAGTCTTTGGATACACCGTGAAGGGATAAAGGGAAGTCCCTAAACCTAATGTTGCCCTCAGACACTTTTTGGGGTTTTATGGTGGAGCTCACTATGTGAAACTCCTTAAGATGTTTTTGAGGGTTCTCACCTGGAAGACCATGAAATTTTGGAAGTAGGTGTATTATGTATGATTTCAACACCAAGTTGGATTCTTCCTCAGGGTATTGGATGTATATAGGTTGGTACACCACATCTAGGGTGGTCAGTTATTTTGATGTCCAATTATTTTCAGCCAAGTTTTATGATATTTGATTTGTTTGAATTTTTGATTGGTTTGGGATCACTCGAGGTTACAAAAGGGTTTCCTCAGTATTACATAACTTTCTTAATCAATAGGACCTTATTTGTGAATGATGTTTCTATTCAATTTCATGTTCAAATTCAAGTAGTGTTTCTTTTCTAGATCTTGTCATGAAAAAATGATGTGAAAAATAATTGTTTGTTAGATTGATTGTACCTTTTAATTATTTGATTTTTTTTATAAAAATATGAATAAAATGAAAAAATATTAGAATATAGAAAGTATATAATAGATTATAATTTTATAATATACAATTATATATAAGGATAGAGAATAAGAAGAATAGAAAGAGAGATAGATAGAGAGAGAGAGAGAGAAACACCCAAAAAAAGTAAAAATGAAAAAAAAGCCAAAAGTGTTGAGTAGATATTAAAATGAGTAATAATTTAGAAACAAAGTAAGGAAATAAAATAAAATAAATAGAGAAAAAATGATCTTGGATTCCTGACAATGGCGCCAAAATATGAATGCATTGTCGAGTGCATCAAATTAGATGTTTACTTTTACTAGGATTTCTGCAGCATAGAAGGATCCCTGTGTCTCTTCTCGATAGAACCTTAGATCAATAATTGAAAAATAAAGTTGTAATTATAAAAATATACGGGGAATGGTATTTTTGAAAACTTGCTGTTTGATGATTCAATATGCGCGAAGAAAGAGTAATGCGATAAAGTGAAAATTAATAAAAGTAATTAAACGTGATCATCCAAGGGAAGTCTCGTGATGCACATTCATAATTGTTTCAAGAGATAGGGGTTATATATTTTAATACATGTTTTTTAAAATCTATATCTATAATTTTACTTAATTAATACTAGGATACCTCCTAGGGTTTGGTCCAAAACACATAAGGATTCACAAGATACCTATAATGACTGAGTGATTTGAGTTAGACTTCATAACAAAAACTCACTAAGGAAACACATGAAGAACTTGTTGTTATGTATAATTTTATATGTTATTTATTTGGGATACCATGAAATAAATCTACATAGACCTTATAGTGTTTATGATATTTCAATTTAACAATATGAACCACACAAACACTGCAATTAAAATAGAAAGGAAGAAATGGTGAACAATGTGTGAAACATCACTAGAAAGGGTTTCCTCAAACATGATCATATGAGCTAAGCATGATATAACAAAATATAACATGATTAAATAAGTATATATGATGATTGAAAACAACACAAAAACCTATAATTTGAAATAACATTCAAATATTACATAAACAAATATCAGGAATACATCGTGTTCCTCCTCAGGTGATCACAAGGGGATTAGAAATCTATGGGAGTGGAGGAAGAAGAAGATATTGAATTAGAACTAGCCATAGCCTCCATAACATAAAGGATGATTATAAGACTAATTTGGGACTCTAAATTGGAATAAAATTTCTTATTGGTCAAAATTTAATATGGGGTTCCCCAAGTGCCAATTTATAAGAAATGTGAGAGGTGGTTTTGGGAACCTTGATTGTGAGAATCCACTTGATCCATGGTTTTGGCTCATCACACAGTATTAAATCACAACGGAAAAAACTCTACAGTTATTTTAAGACACATTTTCTATCTCCATGAAACATTTTTTAGCCAAATAATGTTTATAATAAGATATATTTCTAGAATAAAGAGGAAAATGTTTGACCCTGTGCAGATTCATTTTATTGGGATGATCAGTTTAGATGAGTAACTTAATGGACCAATTGGGGTCAAGTTCCTTTAAAAAAGGTTTATACCATATAGATATCAATCTTCTAACAAAATTTCATCCAATTATAATACACTAATTTCTAAAATCATTCAGAATAGTGGACATGTATTCATGGGATTCTATTCAATTTGGCCCATTTTCCTTCTACATCATAAGGGGATCTCCAAATCACCTCTGCCAACATTGAAATCATCAAAACAAGTGAAATTTCCCTATTTAATAGTAAAAAAACTAAATTTTTAATAAATCATGAAGTGAAATTTATTATTTTAATTTTAAATTTGAATAAAAACCTAGATTTATAAATTTGTATAAGGGTGAAATAAAATAGTGAATCTTGATACGGTCACACCCCCACACCTAAACATTTTCACTCTTAGGAAATGTATAATATCCTAATGATATCTCGTTCCTAAATAAAATGTTTTTATATATCCAAGATTCATTTGAAATTAAATTTATCATGTATTTTTTATGTAATCAATATTCTTATCATGTTTATTCTGTCACAATCAAATATGTTCAACATCATTTATTCACCCACAAAGCATGTCGCAACCTACCTCACCAAAATAGTTTTTGTCTTCACTCAAGGAACATATTAAAGTGGAGTTATTCTCTTTTCTTAGGGTTCATGGGAACTTACTATATTTTTTATATGATTTTAGGATTTCTACCGGTAGAAAAAACTGTGTTAATCAAGAGGACAACCAACAGGTTGTTCTAAGGATCAAGGGTTGGTGGGATTTAATATTTTTTAAAACATTGAGGTAGAAGATGAGTGTTTAATCTATTAGATATATATTATTTATAAATTCAGAAAGTGATAATAATTAATGTTCACACCCAACCCATCAAAAATTATATCACCTCAAACTCATTATCCCCATTTTCTATTTGCGTGGGTCACAACCAAGCACTGAATAACAATGAGTAAACATCCACTTTTATCCTTTTTTTTCATTTGTTCATTTTCTCTATTTTTATCTATAAAACTTTTTTTAATATAATTTTTTAGAGATAAATATGAAAACATGTCTAGAACAATGATTCAATATGAATTGTGAATGCACAACCCAAGGAATATGTAGGAACCCATTATATCAACCCATAACAATGATTGTTTACCTAAAATTCCCATGGAAATACCCCCTTACCCACACCTTTTGAAAATTAAACAATAATATACACAAGTGATGAGTAGTTAGGGATAAATTATCTTGTAGTTTGGCCACCTAAAATGAGTTTCATGGTCTTTAAGGATTATTAAGAGTAAAATATCTAGGTTTCTAAAAATAAAGGTTAATTGTATGAATGGACTTTCAATAAATGATTTCCTCTATCATGAATATAGAATACTCTAATCGTATGGATCAAAATGTAATAAAGTAAAGTTCTAGATTATCTACATTACTCGAGACTCTCATGAAATTTATTAAAATCAATAATATGCAATAAAGGGAAACAGATACCTCTCTGATAAGGGATTAAAATATTGATCTATGATAATAAGGCATGGGATTCAAAAACACATTAAACCCTCCAGAATGATTAGAAAATAAAAATTTGAGAAAATTATTCTATATCAACATTAATTTGGACAACTTTTTTCCAAAAACAATGGAATTTTCCAAACAATCGACTCAATAATGAAAATTGAACTTTGGTTATTCTTTTTAAGATAAACTTTTATTTAAAAACCCAAAATAAAGAAAATGAAATAAAAAGTGAATACACATTTTTTTAATTTTTAATTTTTTTCATTTTTTTAATCCTAAATATGACATTTCACCCTCCCCCACTCCTAAAAATTACATTATCCTCAATAAAAGTATTTTAAATAATTAGACAACTAATAATGGTAGGAAGAAGGGATAGCCTATTAAGTGGTGTCAAATATGGAATCTATTAGTTGGATTTCCTCCACGAGGTGATTTCAAAAATCCTCATAGAAGTATTTGAGCATCATAACATTGACAGTAAAACTATATCCTCTCTTCTCATTCAAAACCTATATAGCACCAAAAGGGTAAACATTTGTAACAGTATAAGAACCAAGCCATCCGGAAAGAAGCTTACCTGAGTAAAACTTTAGCCTGGAATTATACATGAGAACCTTCTCAATGATATGAAACATCAGTTAATGAATCATCCCATCATGGAGAAACTTTTTATTCTCATAATATATTCAATTGTTCCCATATAAATTATGTCAAATTTCTTCCAACTCATGAATCTACAACTTTCTATGCCCACATGCATCTGAGAGGATCATATTACATTATTTAACATTCCAATATTTACATATATCTACTTCTAATATGCGGTAAAAATCCACTCCAAACACAATATGATATGGTTACATTATGATTGTGTTTTAAAATTCTCTACGGTACACCCAACGTGCACTATCCAAGCACAAAATCCAATCTTTCCTATTGGGTTTTACTATTTTCCAAAGATTTTCCTAACTTCTTGATTTGAGATTTCTTTTTGTGTGTTTGTTTGGGGGTGATATGCTATGGAGATTTTATGAACAAACCCATACATATGAAGAAAATTTTTCATGTTGCAATTGAAAAAATGTGAACCCTGATCACTAATGATGAATCTTGGTAAACCAAACCTATTAAAAATTTGGGACCTTGCAAAATCAACAACCACACAAGAGTCATTATTCAGGGTGTTCTTTTTTCCAACCATTTAGATACACAGTTAATAACCATTAATATATACATAAATCCAATTAATTTGGAAAAGGCCCAATAAATTCAATGCCCCGTGTATTAAAGATCTCACAAAATAACATGGGATGTTGGGGAATTTCATTCCTCTTAGAGATATTCCCAATGAATTGACATCGAGTACATGAATTACAAAACTGATGGGAATATGTATACGATTTTGGACAATAAAGTCTTGATTTAAGGACCTTTTGAGCCATATATTGAAAGCCAAAGTGACCCCCACAATCCAAAGTAGGAAAAAATTTCAAAACAAAGCTGAACTAATGGTCAGGGACACACATATGAACAACTTGGTCACTACAAATTCTCTACAAATATGGGTCATCCCAAAGGTACCATCAATATTCATGAGTAAGTGTCTGGTATTGTGATGTGATGAAATCAGTGGGAACCATATATGTTTCTAGAAAATTCACAATGTTCTCATACTGTGGGGTAATCTCCACAACATCACAAAGGTTCTAATGATGGAATAATTCTCCAATGGGGAGGGGTGAGTCAACATGATGGTCCATCGGTTGAGAAATCCTATTAATGTGTTAACTACCACATTTTTCAATCCTCTATTATCCTTAATCTCATGGTGAAAATGCTGGTGGAGGAGTATCCACCAAATGAGGAAGGGCTTAGCTTTAGGTTTCATTAGGAGAAAATGAAGGGAATCATAATCATAAAAGATAATTATTTTTTACCCAATAAGATATGAACAGAACTTTTCCAAGTAAAAAAATAGAAATATGTTCTTTTTTAGTGGTTCTGTAGTTTTCTCGGGTAGGTTCAAGGTTATGTGAGGCAAATAAAATGACATGGGGAGCCTTCTCAACCCTTTGTGATAAAACTTCCCCAATTGAAAAGTTAAAGGAATCACACATATGTTTTAAGGGTAGATCCCACCATAGTGGTTGGATGATGGGTGGTGATATGAGAAACCTTTTTAGTGAATTAAATGCATCTACAAAATTTTTATCAAAAAAATCAGAATCTTTTTTCAACAATATAGATAGGAGAATTGTGATCTTACTAAAATCTTTAATGAATCAGTTGTAAAAATCAGCATAACCCAATAAATATCACACCTCACAAACACATTCTGTATATAGAACAGTTTAAATTAATTCAATTATTTATTTATTCACTTGAATTAATTATTTTGAAATAAAATTCCTAAGAACTATCCCTCATTCAACCAGGAAATGGAATTTCTCAATATTTAATAAAAGATATTTTTTAATGAAATAGTAGAGGATAGAACCTAGGTGAACAAAATGGTCATCAAAGGAAGTTCCATAATCTGTGAAATAATCCATAAAAACTTATATAAAATTCTCAAAGTACTCTTAAAATATAGTCAACATACAACACTAAATAGTACCAATATCATTACAAATACCAAAATGTATGTTTTTGTATGAAAATGTGCTACATGGACAGGTAAATGTTGTATTTTGTTGATCCTCATGGTCTATATGGATTTGAAAATATCATGTATATCCATCAAGTAAATAGTAATGGGAATTACTAGATGTTATTTCTAACATTTGGTCCTTGAAAGGTAGATGAATGGGGTCCTTTCAAGTAGCTTGATTCATTTGATGGTAGACAATACAGACTCACCAACTATTTTTCACATGTGTTGAAACCAATTCACTCCATTCAATAGACACAACTGGTATTCTAGTTTTTTAGGAACAATTTTCACTAGGCTAACCCATTTACTATCAGATGTTGGATAAATAACCCCATTAGCAGGTATCTTATACATTTCCAATTTTACCACTTCAAGGAGAGTGGGATTTAATTGATATTTATCCTACCTTATAAGCTTATCCTCATCATCCAAAAGTACATGGTGCATACAACTAGATGGGATAATATTAATAATATCATGCAAAGCCTATCATATCACCATTCTATACTCTCACAAATGTTCGAGAAATTTTGATTTCGATTATGGATATAGGTTACTAGAAATAATGGAAGAAAATTGGTCAATACCCTCAATATAATAATATTTTAAATTATAAGGAAGTGTTTTTAGTTCCAAAACTGGTGGTTTTTAGATTGAGGGATGAGATTTAGGGGGATTGAGGTTCATGAAACTGTCTATCTAATTTTTTTTATTCTTTAAGGATATAGAATCTATAGAAATAATATTTATAGAATCATTTATGGTCAGGGGTACCTTAGAATGAACATAATCATCACTTAAAGAACAAAATTTAAATTTTTCTGAACCAACATAACATTCAAAACATGAATCAAAAATCATATCATCCAAGGGTGAAGAAGTGTAAAATGAATCATAATATGGGTCAAGGAGATAATTGTTTGTGTTTATGTCATTTGATAGAACTTTCATTGAATAGATAGGAAGAGTGGAGTTCTATTCAACAAATATTTTTCATAGAATCAATAATATTAAGATATGTTTTTTTCCACCAAACTCCATGAACAATGGACCATTTTGTACATTGATTATCATTTGTTTTGTTATTAGGAATGTCCACCTAAGTATGAGAGGTGTATGTCCTTGGGTTCGAGTATTTTTTATCTGAAGAATGTAGAAATCATCAGGGAAGATGAGATTCTTCACTATTAAGAGGAAATTCTCAATCACTCATGATGGATGTGTCAGGATTTGGTAGGAATGTTACCCGATGATGCCCATGGTTTAAGGTTCTCCAACCAATAGAGAAGTGCACATAGAGTAATTCATAACATTAATCTAAGCACCCAAATCTAGAATTCCATCAAAAAGGAATGTATCCCCTATTTTTCAAGGAATCATGAAAGTTCCTATATCCTTGCATTTGGTTGGCATTACTGGTTGTATTAAGGAAAATACATTATTTCCTAGTTTGACTCTCTCATCTCCCTTTATCTTTTTTATGGGTGCAAAGTTCTTTATGAAATATGTCCTAACGAGGAATCTATTTAACTTCATCCAATAAAGGAATATTAACATGAACCTTTTTAAATGTATCCATAATTTCCTTATCAATGCCATTATCAAAATTATTCATAGATTTAGAGAGTATTTGGGGGAAAGGAAGAGGAATGGATTGTTAAAGGGAATCCTTAGTGTCAATATGTTTGCCCATTTTATTTTATTTTTCTTCATTGGAATCTTTTATGGGTAGAGAAAGATTGTTTTCAGGATGGGACATATATTTTGGATTGAATAATCGGAAGAATAGACATGCTTTCCACAACAAAGTGTGACTGAAAAAACATTATGTTTAACTGTTGGATTGGAAATAGCTTGGGAAGGTAATTGTCTAGAACCTTGAATCATTATCTCACTAGTTGTGTTTTCCAATTTTCCAACTTGAGTTCATGGGTCTTGAATATCCAATTGTGTGGTATGTTAGAACTAGTGGTTTTGGGTTTCCATTGTCTTCACCATGTCTTCAAGGCATGGTTCAAATTTGGGAGGAGTATTGTTTCCTAATGGTTAAGGATAAGATGGTTGCATACCTTGGCCTTGTTGATACCAATTCTTCTTAGGGTATCTTGAGTTTCCTCCATGCTAGTACTATGTTTTTGTTTTCGACATGGGGTTTGGATTTTTCCGGAGTGGTTCCTGATTGAAGGGATTTTTTTGTTGGAATGGATTTCCAAGGAACACTGCAGCACAAGACTAAGGTTTATCTTGATGTTTTGGACTCTGGTCATAAAAATGAGTGTTATTAGAACAAATACTACAATGTAATTGAATATATGAAGAGTGTGAGTTACCTTGTTCTTGACATAATTTCCATAGATAAAAATGCATCTCATCATTTTTATTATCTACCTTTTGTTCGAGGTATGAATCAATTACCTAATGAATTCCTTGGGTTGGTGAAATTGATCGTGTACTAACTATTGTGCATTTTAAGGCATGTTGGAAATTATGTCATGAGCTGCGGAAGGATTTTTAATAACTATGGAACTACCAGCTACAACATCTATCATTACAAGATCCATGGGTACATGTCACTCATAGAAGTATTTAATTATATTTTTTTCACTCATTCAGTGATGAGGGAAACTTGATGAAAGTCTTTTAAATCTCTCCCAACATTCATGAAGGGTATCTCCTTGTGATTTCCTAATTCCACAAATTTTATTTATAATTGATGAAGTTCAAGAGTAAGGGATGAAATTCTTTAGAAAGATCCATTTAAGTTCATTCTAGACCCCAATTGTGGTAGGAAGATAATATATCCAGTATTTGGTTACACCATCATGGGAGAAAGGTAAGGACCTTAACTTAATGAGGCCATCAGAAACATTTTGGGATTTCATGGTGGAGCACACAATGTGAAACTCTTTATGATGTTTGTGAGGGTCCTCACCATGAAGACCATGGAATTTATGAAGTATATGAAAGAGGACTGATCTCAACTCAAAATTTTCAGATTCCTTAGGATATTGGATGCACGCAAGATGGTAATCTATATTTGTGGTGGGTAGTTCTATTAAATTTGGGTTATTCTCAACCATGTTTTTTGGGATTTGATTTGATTCAATTTTTAATTGGTTTAGGATACCTTTAGGTTACAAAAGGGGATCATCAGTGATACTTGAATTTCATATTCTAGATATACTATTTTGCAAGTGATGTGACTTTTCAATTTTAGGGTCAAATTCAAGTAGTGTTTCTTTTCCAGAACTTTTCATGCAACAACGATGCCCAAAATAATTATTTGTTTGTTTGTCTGACCCTTTTTTAAATTTTTTTTAACTTCTTTTATAAAATTGAATAAAATGAAACCACATAATAATAAATAAATAATATAATATAATATAAATATATACTATATAATAATATTGAGATAGAGAGAAGAAGAAGAAGAAAAAGAAGAGAGTGAGAGAGAGAGAGAAAAAAGACACAAAAAAACAAGGAAAAAAGGAAAACAAAATAGCCAAAAGGGATGGGGATATTGAAATAAGTACTAATTAATAAGTAATGTAAAGAAATAAAATAAAATAAATAGATAAAAATGATATTGGATCCTTTGAAATGGATCCAAAATTTGATTGTGTTGGCGAGGACATAAAATTAGATGTTTAATTGTATTAGAATTTCTACAGGATAGCAGGAACCATAGGTCATCTCTCGGTGGAGCCTTATATAATTAATGAAAAAACCAGTCTATGATTATAAAAATAGAAGTGGAATTGGATTTTTCAAAACTTGGGGTTTTATGATTTACTATTTTAAAATAAAGTGGAATGCAATAAAGTGGAAACTAACAAAAGTAATTAAATGTGATCAACCTAGGGAAGTCTTGTGTTGCTCATCCTTAATCACTTCAAGATATAGGGTTTTGATATTTTACTGCATTTTTTTGGAACACATAGAACCATAATTTTACCAAATTTATACTATTATTTCTCTGACAGTTTATTCAGAAACACAAAAAGGTTCACTAGATATTGCCTAAGATTGAGGGATGTGTGTTCGACCTGCTAACTGAAACTCACCAAGGAAACGCATGAATAACTCGATGTTCTATCAATATTTTAATGATATTTCTGTTTTGATATCATGATATAAATGTACATGGACATGAAAGTGTTTATAAGAGTTCAATATAACAATATAAACTGCAAAAACACCACAATTAAAAAAGAATGTAAGAAATGGTGTACGGTATGTGAAACATCACATAAAGGGTACCCCTAAACATGATCGTTTGAGTTGACAATGACATACCAGTACATAAATCAATTAAATAAGAATTAAATATCATGAAAAAAACACAAAAACTTTTAATTTATAATACCATTAAAATATTACAAAAACAAATCTCAGGATAACATCACATCCCTCCTTGGGTAATCACAAGGGTTTAGAAATCCATGGGAGGGGAGGAAGAAGAAGATTTTTAAGTAGAAAATACCATAACCTCCAAAACATCTCAGGATGATGATAGGACTAAATTGAGACTCAAAAATTTAAGAACATTTCCTCTTCGTTGAATCTGTAAATAGGGTACCCAAGGTGCCAATTTATAGGCAAGTGGGAGGTAGTTTTTGACACCCTGATTTTGAGAATCCTATTGGTCCACGGTTTTTCCAGTCATAATGTATTAAATAACATTGAGAAAAACTAATCAGTTGTTTTCCGATACCTTTTCTATCTCCATGTAAAATTTGTCAGCCAGATTTTTTTACAATAAGTGATATTTGTAAAATATAGAAGCAAATTTTTAACCCTGTGCATATTTATTTTATTAGAAGGAATAGTTTAGATGGGTCTCTTAATAAAAAAAACCGGGATTGGTTTCCTTAATGAATGTTTTATCCCACTGATAAATGGTGATTATTACCAAATTTTATCCCATATGGATACACATATTTCAAGGATAGTACAAAATAGTGGATATTTGTTCATGGGCATCCATGCAGTTTGTCCCATTTTCCTCCTGCTTCATCATGGGCTCTCCGAATCACCTCTACCTTCAGTGAAATCATCAAAACAAGCGAAATTCCCCATTTTAGTAGTGAAAAAAAAAATAATTTAAGAAACCATGAAGTGAAATTTGTTATTATAATTTTAATTTGCGATACAAAAGTAGTTTAACAAATTGGTATAAGGGTGAAATAAAATAGTAAATCATGATACAATTAATGGATAAATTTACCCCTATCAATGGTTTTGTGGTGAGATTATTGTATGTGTTCTATTTGGAACCAATGTTTCATTATGACCCTCATTTTAATAAATCTCATCAAAATGGATTGGCCAAATTTTCCATAGTCTGCGACAATCCTCACTAGGACAAAGAATAATTATGAATCACACAATGAAGTGTAGTTTAACCAGTCATCATCCATGATATGGTGGAAATCCTTCTTATCAATTATATCCAATGGTACAATGAGTTGACACCTATTCCAAAATGGATGAACACCATAATGGACTACCTCCAATATAAGATTCTTCTATTGGATCGATCCATGAATGAGTAGATCCAAAAGAGGAAGTGAATTTCAACATTCTAGATGGGGAAAATTAAAATAAATCCCTTAATAAATGTTCCTTACAAGGAATCATTTTAAGATTTATTATAGAAGGAGAGACCCATACCTTCATGAAGTAAATCCATGCTTTCTCTTATAGTTCTAATGAGTAATATACTAGCCCGCCCCACCAAATTAGTATTCATCATTACTTTATGTGAACAATAATTCTTGTTGGCATGGAGTTAATGATGAAATTATATGCATATAAGATATATGAAATTTTCATCCACTAACCCATGAAATTGATGCATACTACGAAATATTCCAACCCACTTTATGTATGGGTAATAGATGTTACAGTGACATATCCCTCATCTATAAAAATAATGGCCATGTATATGAACAGTGTTAAAAATTTCTTATCTAGATAATCCAATCCCATACCTCTTACAAAATATTTGATAAAAAACACCATCAATATCATGATGTATAATATCATCATTAAAATCAGGGCCCCTCAAACAATACTGATGAATAATTAATCCAATTTCTATTATTATGAGATAATGATGCTATATAAGTAGTATAACATGGATTCTGACCAATTGCTTCACTATAATATAGTGGATAATGGGTAGATAAAATCATATGATAAATAATTGTCAAAAATACTTGATAAATCATAGGGAATGAAATATTGGATAGTTATAAAAGCTCATGAATTATTTATGGGCATACCATACCACTACCCAATCATTCACCCATGTTAAACCATACTAACTTGTCCATGGGATAGAAAAATATAATCCATATCAAACCAGTTAGCATAAATGATAATTCTTTTAAAAAAAAATAACATAAGATGATCAATCACAGAGGTGTTTTGATGGGTTGGAACATTTAAATGAGAGGATATTTTATATGCGTCACAAAGATATAATCCATTATATATAAATTTTGTGATAATTAAATATCATGATATATCATATAATTTTACTCTAAGGGAATTGTTTTATATTATTGTATACTAAGTGATACCATGTAAGAATCCTCCAACACTAGAACACAAATGGTAGTGGCCATACATCATGAAAAAGTTATACTCCAATAGAGATTTTACATTGGTCGTGATGAATGAGTAAGAAATAACACCACCATAAACACATGGTTTTTGAATAAAAAATTTATATAATTGTCTTTATGCATCTATTTCCAAAAACAATGACTCTAACATGCAGAGCATTGATGTCCTAGCATCCTGATATTGAACTGTACAATAACATCATAGTCACATGATGATAAACTATATGACATTATCCAAGTCACGTGATATTAAACTAAAGAATATATGGTTTATCTTGAATTAATCTAAACTATATTGAGTGACAAACCCAATTTTTCATATGATAAAAATGAGATCCATATCCAAATAGGAGGAAATTGCCTCACTCTAGGAATATAATTTAGATCTATATAGGTAATCAACATTTTCGAACAATGAAATTTTTCATGATTATCATACCATTATGATAAGTAGTGACACGAATATATAATAATCTAGATCCAACCACATATTCATAAATCAAGACATAATGAAAAACTCAATTTTATAGGAAAATTCAAAACATCAATACCATGTGTTTACCTAATGATTTTAAACAATTTGTTCACAATCCCTACTGAATGATGTTAATCTATGAGGTGGGATTCCATCCTGCTTAATTCAAAACCTGTTAGATTGAATCACCTATATGGTCTATTTTATCACCTACATGGGAACCTAAACTATGTAGAGGTTGTTGGAATATGTTCAACCAATGATGTAAAACATTTATGCACCTTTCCCTGTATAAGATCCAAATCTATGTAGTGATTTCATTTTTTTGGAACCAAATATGTCTCTATTCCCATAATAAAGGGACAATAAGTGATTCCTAGATCATCTATTTTAGAAACTATGATTCACTTTGATTACTTCCAACAATGTCCCTCTTTGAGATTCAAATCTGTGTAGAGATTCTAGTTGATATAACATTTTTAACATACCCATAATTCCACTATCATGTACTATCTTGGGGTTGAATTGAACACATAGTTTTCTATTATTTATAATGATAATCATGACATGTGTATTCTTAGTAAACAAGGAATGTACCTTTTAAGAACATGAATGATATCAACATTATTCAACAAAGCTAAAAACAGTCCATGTTTCATGATATTTAACTGCAATAAATGAGGCCATTATTTTGAAAAGATCACCCCTTTAATGATTGAGTTCCAAATGTCTATATGATTTTGAAAGTATTCCAAAAAGTGGGTTCAATAAACGTTATCATAACATTAGGTTTCTTATACCCTCCATAGATAATACACCCTCTATAAAACTACATTATAGATTCTAAATCTGATTTGATAACCCGCAGTGCATTAAGAGAATATTATTTCATAATTTCATAGATGAGAACCCATATCCTCTTTCATATCCCCTATTGCTTATTAGTAATAAGTAAATACTGATATTAAGGGTCCCTATTATATTTCATGGGTGAATAACACAATACCTTAGAGCTTGTTTCTTATAGATATTGTTTCCTAGGGGAATTGTCCCCCTTTAACCAATTAGTTTTTTTCTTGGATACATGAGACAATGTCTTTCTCCATTATTATTGGTAGTCAAAAACCCACCAACATGTACTACAGATTGACATAGATATAAATAATTTATGAATTACACTCCACATCACCCAAATATTCATGTGTATTTGAATACACTCAATGTTACACATATGTGCATCACACCCACTATCAAAGAATGATTATAACATCATCTTATTTTTTCTTTTAATTTCAAGGTATTTATCCCTTGTCAGGTCCCAAATTTATCATTAAAAACCCTAGTAAAAGTTGTACATCCATAATCATTCTCCTTTTATAGTCCTGGTGGATTGATGATATGATTATATACTATAATTTTATTAGGGTGGTACATATGATTAGACCTATTATTTCTATAAAATAAAGAACCCTAAAAGTAAATACAGTGTGTTTTCTAATCTGTAAACCAATAATAAGGTTGAATTTTCTATCCATGGGATAAGATATGACAATAAAATTCACATTAACATTGGGAAATATGTTGATTTACATTAGAGACCCTAAAAAAACTATTAATTTCATGGATCACTTTAGAAGGACTAAAAATAACTCTATATATGAGACAGATTTATGTAGAGGTTTTGGAAAGAAACTATGTGCATGATTTATTCCCATCCAACATGGGATACATTGTGATTCCTAAACTCTTATCCTAGACCCAACTAAGCTATTCACAGATAAAGAATTCCCTTATATATGAAACTATTTTATGTAGGTCTGTCATTATTCCATATAAAACTCTATGGAATGAAGATAATTATTTTGGGATATGTTTTCATTCTGAGATAAATTAATCTAGGCCCAACCATAAGTTCTAAAAAGGAAAATTTTCACCAATTTAACATTATATTCTCAATGAGTTTTAGAATGATCATAGTGTCCCATCCTTTACTACATATTTCTATTTTGTATATGAGATCCTAATTAATGTAAAAGTGTTCGATAAATGGTTGGATACTTCCATATATTATAAATTCTATGGATTACTTTCTTATAATATTGGGATGATGTCAAGATACTCTACCTTTCACCCAAGTACCATCCTCATATTCATAATATGAAAAAATCCCCACTTACTCATTACATAAATATATTGAGGAGGTTTTGACAAGGGTTATATTTATAATGGACATGTTATTCAAATGAATTAACATTTCCCTATATATAAGTTTAATCTACTATGGAAACCAAATGATAACTACATGTGTCATGAATCCTGTTTATATAGAAAACATAGTGACACCTAGGACCCACATCCAAAGACCATAGACAATGTTAAGAGAGTAATATAACTTTCTCTATGAGAGGACCAGTTTGGGATATACCTAACACTGATCGGGGGTGAATCAGTGTTGGGTACTTTTTAAACCAATTCCAACTTTTATCTATGTACCTCTTGACCTATCAGGATCTCGATTATCTTATTCTCTTTTCCCAGTTGCATGCAATAATAGAAAGCAGTAAAAATATGCCCATGATATTTTTACAAGGTTTTCCACTCAATAAGAGTAGCTACATCCTTGACATGCATGGATATGACTAGTGCATCGATTCTCCACTATGATGTGATATGAAATTACAGTGGAGTGGCTAGGAGAACAATCCTCTTTCCAGTGTGAGTCCATACACTTTAAAGGGGGTGGGAAAAAATCCTCTTCCCTGGACTGGTTATGAGCTATCCTACTTTCAGTTTCTAGATGGTTCTTTATACTTCTTATGGAGATAGTCTTCTTCCTTCTTCAAAAGGTCGGTTCTGCTCTTGATCTATTTCAGTGCTCTTCACTTGATTACTTGCAAAGCAGTAGGCAAGCAATTATTCCTTCTTTCTTTCTCTTCTTTTCTAGTTCAACACTAAATGCACTAGACTTCTTTTTTCTTCATCGTAGTGAAACAACAAACTTCACTAAAACAACTTCTTTATTCTTTCCAAGAATCACATACAACAATGTGATTATTAAAGAAATGAAGATCGGTTCACTTGGCATCATCTGAATCAAATTGCCCTGAATAATTGTCAGCATTCAGTTGGGAATAATCTATTCTTCTTCTTCTTCTCTTATTTCTATTTGAAAAAGTATAATAAGGAATAGTATTGCAGTGTCTTAATATCTTTCTTCAAATCTCAATACCAGCACAAGAGTGTATTGTTATACTACCCTCTTTCTTCATGCAGATATGAATTTAGTTGCACGTAAAGTTCTTCTTCACTTCACAAAGCACAATGAGAGAGTTAAACACTAGTCATGTGAGTGTGGTTGTACTTCTCTTCATGATACCTAATGGTTCACAATACTTCTATCATCGAAAATTCACTTTGAGAGTTCTATGCACCTGTCAAAGGCATGTGGAACCCTCAAATATTTCTCACACCCTTCTAGGTGACTTGCACGTAAAATTCAAACCTTGCGCGTAAAAACACCTTTTGGCATGAATAGGGATTTTTTCACAACTCCTTTTTTTCACACATCACTTTCTTTTTCACGCAGCACTGGATTTTTGATGCAACACTTTCTTTTTTGCACACCACTAGATTTTTCACGAAGCGCTCTCTTTTTCGCGCAACACTTTGTTTTCGTGCACCATTTTCTTTTTCGTGAACCACTTCTTCTTTTTGCACACTACTCAATAATTTAATTTTTTTCATGAATTAGAGATCGGGATTTGTCTAAGTGTTGAGACTTAAAAAAAGAGAGGAGTTCAGCTCATATTTATACATATTTTTGACCTCGTATGAAAAACACTAATCCATGTGTAAAAACCCATTTTAGGCGTGTAAAAATTATTCTTCGCAACATCAGATTTCGCACAATGCTCTTATTTTTCATGCGCCTCATGCCTTTTCCATTTTTCGAGCTTCGGATCCAAAAACACCTCTTTCATGAAAAAATTCATTCCTTTATTTTGCGCAAAATGCCAATATTTTCCACAGCCTTGATTTTTCACGCATTCCGTTGATATTTCGCGCACTGCTTCATTTTTCACGCATCCCGCTTATATTTCACGCAACCTTTGTTTTTTGTGCACCCCACTGATATTTCATGCATCCTTCATCTATTTCGCACATCCCGCTGATATTTTGCGCATCCCAATACTATTTCATACATCCCACTACTATTTCACACATCCCGCTACTATTCCGCACACCACTTTATTTTTTCAAGCAACTTGCCTAAATTTCCGTGCACTTCATGCCTTCTCCATTTTTTTGATGTTCTGATGTTAAATCATGCCTTGCATGAAAAAATAAAAACTTTCTTCAATCTTGCACGCAACATCTATTTTCAAAAACACATTTGTTCATCTTCTAATTTTCAGGACCTAAAATTTGGTTAACACTGGAAAACGGCACCACCTTAAACTGTTCTTTTGTGACAACTCTAGATTGTTTATTCCTTTGTAATTTCTCTCTTCACTGCATCCCATAACCATTCTTTAGCATTCATCATGAACTCTACTATTGTGATATATATCCTTTGATAGATTAGATTTAGCATCAGCAGAATTACAATGGAAAGTGATGAAACTTCCCTATTTTCCAGTAGCATCATTCCTTCCAATAAAAACTGTATATGACTGGCATCATCATTTTCCCCCTTTCCATCATAAGTCTTTCATCACAAGTTCTTTTAACTTATGGTATTTGTGAAATACATAGCAGCAAAGCATCGTCTAGTTTAATCACTATTCTTCATTGTTGTAGACAATGTATCACCTTTGATGCACGTGCTCTAAACTTAGGATCAGCTCAAAAATCATCTGAATTTCCTTTAAAGAGAATTTCCTAAGTATAACATTCAATGATATTATTTGATAACAATTCTCTAGGCATCCTCAATTTAGCCGATCTCCATTAACTTTGGAGTCATTCTTCATTTTTATCGATATTGACAATTGTTGACAACAAATACAATATTCATACACAATGTGTTCCCAACACTCAAGATATGAGCCAAAAATATTCATAAACTCTCTTATTATGATCTATGTGTGGAAAGATTACTACTAATATAAGATATATAGTTACACTGGGATATCCTATCCTAGACGCAAACATAATAATCAAAACAATAATTCCCACTTACCTATTAAAAAACATGATCTATATTGGAAAAAAAATTTATAATAACTATATAGGGATTTATTTTTTCTTATACAAAATATGTTGTGATTTCCAAATCACTCATGTTTTTTCAATAAAATATTTGTGAAAATTACCCCCATAGTTTAGTTTTTGAACCATTATAGTGATACCTCACCTCCCCAATTACACTGCATTATGTTAAGACATAATTCACTTTTCTTTCAGGTGTTCCTGATCTATGCAAAGGAATCCTTAAAACTAATTTGAATGGATTTATAAAAATTCACTCCTTCTTAGATACTATCCTTGTCTATTTGGGGATCCATGTAAGAAATATGAGTTGACCGATTCCTATCTCATTAGGTTACTTTGTGAAACGAGGATATTCAATCATTAGTCCAATGAAAACATATATAAAATATGTATTACCACCAATTTTGTACCAGATATATCTATATAGAGGAATTTATTTTTAACTGATGTTTGTAGCTCAACACCATCCCTTATGGGATGACTAGTGAAATACAACAAGAGACAATCCATAAAAATTGAAGATTATATCAACTAATCTTAGCCCTTGATCATTTCACATTTTATTCTCAATATGAATTATCTATTCTAGGCACAAATTATAATTTATTTAATAGTTATGCACCCATTCCTAGCACAATATGGGACCCTCCCTTCTCCACTTGTTTTTCCCAATGACCATTACTCATGTGAGTATAGAGTTGTTTGGGAAAAATCACTCAATATGCCCTCTCGATATGTTTTGGGTTTGATTTTCGTTGTTGAGAAAGCCAGATTATTATAAATGAGCATGGTTGGTTTTTTCTGAAGATATGTTTTTAAAGTGGCAGAGTTTCCTAGTGTTTGGAAAAAAAATTTGGACTCTAAATCGGTAATTTGTGATTGTAAATGTAAGGTTTTATATATAGGACTGAACGGTGTGCTTATTGGTGAATGAAATCAGAAATGGAAGAGAAAAATGGAACCCATGACATTGACTGTGTACCTTGTTCAGGAAGGGTTCGCGGATGTGTACCATTTAGCATGAACAGTACGGTGGAGCGGTCTGTGCAACCAAAAATGGTTTATGGAGAAAGGTGGTGTGGTGTGCGAAAGACTTATCATTGGTGGAGGAGATCGACCACATAGGAGCAAAGGAAGTATGCATACCATAGTGGAAAAAATGGTATGGGGAAGGATTGTGGTTCATGGAAAGAGGATCGGTGTGCAGTGGAGGCCGTACTAAATTGAGAATTTGGTAAATCATGGATTAAAAGATTTTTCTAATATCTTTTCCTATATAAAGAAATATAATGCCACCTATTATAAAGTAGAGATAATATCATTTGAGAACATCTCTTTTCTATGATAATTTGGTAAAATCTGAAAATGGTTCATGAGGAGGATTTCCATGAGGAATCTTTGTTCGTGTGGAAGCAATTTAAGCAATGATTTTTGTAGGGAAATAAAACCTAAAAAGAAAACAGTACACGAAAAAGGATGTTCGGTATGTGGAAGAGGAAGTTTGGTATGCAGAGAAGGATGTCTGGTACATGGAGGAGTGATGATATGTAGAAGTGAAGGTTGTTGAAGAATTGAGAATATTTCTTGGATAGAGGGTGTTTCACAAAGGAAATTTACTGAGTCAGTACAAGGAGGCGGTACGCGAAAGAGAAGGAAGAGGCAATCCAAAAACATTAGGCAGTTCATGGATGTGGTAGCAGTACAGAGAGGAGAATTTATATATACAAAACCTGGTACTCAGTACATGGAAGAAGTAGGTGGTTTTCTATTTTCTCAAGGAATCTGAAAAAGGCTTAAAATCTATTTGTGAAAGTATTTTTCAGTACCGTACAGTACCTGTGAAAGTGTATTTCATCTGTGGGTGAAAAAGGAACTTCAATAGAGCATCTACCAAAAGTTGACGATGCATGAAATCATGAAAATGAAGGGACTTACATGTCCATAAACTATGTTTAACCTAAAAGTATATAAACTATGAGTGAATTACTTCCAAGAGTAGTGAGAAAAGGAATAGGAAGACGATGATCCTTTCAACTAGCAGTGATCCAGAGAAATATGAATAGGGAGTGACCCATGGGAATGCAGTGAGCAGACACAAAATCAGGTAAAATCAGTGAGCATATGCACATAAGATCTATCCTTAACATTGAACTCATTATTTAATGTGACCATTAGTGAGTTTGGAAAATCAACACATCACCATTGTACGCACCTTGGATGTATCCCAGTGAGTGTGAACCAAGTTAAAATTGATGTCTTCTAGGAATGATTTAATATTTTTTCATATATTACTATAGGGGGAAGAGATAATTTAGTTTGGTTTAACAATAAAACAAGATTTTAAGGGGCATAAGTTTTAATCTATCATACCCTGATTAACCACCCCCAGCGTATTCAACCTTGTAGACCTAACAATTGGTATGATAGGGAAATTTAGAAAGTTATTGATTCTATCTCTGAAGAATAAATAGAGGTCATCAATCATAGAGTAATTCCAATCTTTGAAAGAAATAATTTTCAACTATGGAAGAATCAGATGTAGCAGTACTTCTTATCAGTGGGAATGGGTGTCTTCACTGCATCTATTCATGGAATGTCAGCTGGAATCAATATAGGTTCTTCATCAGAAGGTTAAAGAAGGTAATTGGATGGTGATGCTAAAGGGATCAATTCTTTAGGGGGATACCTATAAAATTTAATTTATAAAAAAGTGATGTCCTATAAAACATCACATGTTATGTGGGAAAAATTGTTTAACATTTATGAGGGTGACACAAAAGGCCAGGAAGCAAAGATGTAGGATTTTTGGATCAGGTATGAGGACCTCATAATAAAACCCAATGATACTATTGATTCATTCTTTGACAAGGTAAATGTTATTGAGTAAGATATGCATGAACATAGATAATTCATTTAAGATATAAATATTGTGAAACATATATTGAGAAAACTCCCACCACAGTTCAATCCAACAATTTTAGTTTAGTAAGACAAAGACTCAAAAGAGATGAAACATGATAACCTACAACGTACCATTTTAGCATATGAAATGTGAAATGATGATAGAGATTCTATGGAAATGGGGAGTTCCAAAGAAGTGGCATTCAAGGACATGAAGAATCTCTATGTTGAAGATAGTTTGTAGGTGGAAAATTTGGATAATGTCATGTTATTTCATTCCTCATATCTACAAAGGAGAAAAGGGAAGATCAAAGTTAAACATCCATTTAGATTATTTCGATGCAAAAATATTGGGAATTATTCAGTAAAATTTCCTAATATGTTTGATGATGTCAATAAAGATAATGATTATATTCCACAAAATAAGTATTAATCAAATGTGAAAGTTAGAAGAAGTATAAAGAGAAAGTTTTTCAAAAAATAGAATCTACTATAAAAAGTAGATGAAAGTTCAAAAGAATATCAGGAAGAAGAGTTGGAGGAATACAAGGATCATAAAGTAGAAGCCATTGTGGAAATTGTTAGAAATTATTTAACAAGAGAATAAAGTGTCAATGTCGAAGGAGGATTTGAAGGAATAGTTGATCTTTAGAATGAATTAAAAGTTGCCCTTGAAGAGGTAAATATTTAGAGAGAGAAAAACTAAAGCTAACAAATATGCTGTTGATGCCAAAATATATATGCATTAGTATGAAGAATAAAATTATGATCTGAATATAGGAATTGAAAATATGAGGTCTTCAATGCTAGATATCTCAAAAAGGTGGTTGATTACAATCTCAAAATTGGATAATAGAAAATAGAAATTGATAGTTTGACTGAAACAGGAAATGATCAAATCAAACATATCAAAGAACTAGAAGAGGATTTATTCAGTCTGTAACGAATAGGTAAAGACCATGAGAAACTATTAACACTTGGTTTGACATCAAGAAAGAAGATAATACATGCAATTTAGAAAATGAGATTTGGGGAGAGTGGTCCAGCAGAACCGAAGAAGTAATAAACACTAAATGATAAGACTAGTATGGGGATTGATCCTAAATATAAATCAATTATGGTTAAAATCAATGCACAAGAACCCAAACTAAGATTGAAGATTGATTTGGGAACAAATATTAATTAGAAGATTCCGAGAACCCAAGGCACAACTAATGGAGCATCATTACCACATAGGAATTTACTTGGCATATGATTCTATTTTTGTGGTATGATGGGAAACATTAAAAATGAATGTTTCCTAGAAAAGAGGTACCAAAGGGAACAAGACCAACAAAGGTGGTTGCACAGAGATCAAAATTATAGGTCACCATTTTATGGTATTTATTTCAGGTGTAAAGGACTAAGACATATGGAATGAGATATCACACTAACAATGCTGAGGAATGTGCCTATGCAGACTGAATTTGTTCATAAGAAGCATTCAAATTTTTATCAAGAGGGATAAAAATTCAAAATCAATTCTAATCTCTTAAAATTGAAGATGGTTCATCATATAATAAAGATGATCAAGATTATCATTCCATGTTGGGTATGAATTCAATGACTTGGGTCAAGAAGAAATTGGTCGAGAAGGCAGTGGTTGAAGAAATTGCATAAAAGACATCGAATCGCATTGGGGTATAGATCATTGATAGTGGATGAATTTCCCATATGAAAATAAATAAGGATATAGAGACCATATTCAGTATGATAAGAAATTTATTGTAATATTTTGTAATGATGGGGGATTCAATATTATTGGTTTTGGAACTTCTATGTTTGGAGGAAAAGAAATGAGATGAGTAGATGTCTCAGTTGTTGATGAGCTTAGTCACAATGTGCTTAGTGTCATTCAATCGTGTGACCTAGGTAATACCATAAGTTTTTCCACGAAACTATATATCATCAAATCAAAGGATTGTGTTTTTGTGTTGCAAGGAAAGCATACAAAAGGATATCTCTACATTGTGAGTGGAGAAGAATATATGTGCTTCCTGTCCAAGGTTGAAGAAAATAAGTTATGACATAAGTGTCTTGTCCATATAAGCCAAACATCATTGGAAGATATGGTTAAGTAAGATGTTACTCGAAATCTCCCTAGATTATCATATGATCATACTCATACATGCTATAAATCCCAACAAGGAAAGATCATTCAAAATATATATAATCTAAAGGAGAAAAAGTCAACAAGATTTCTTGAGTTGGTGTATATTGGTGTGTGTGGATCAATCACTCCAAGGGGTATTGATGGGAAGAAATATTATGTTCTATTCATTTATTATTATAGAAAAATGGTATTGGTTTTAGTAATATCCCACAAATGTGATGTGTTCAGTTTCATTACAAGATGTCGATGGGAATGTGAAAAGTGGATTGGTTAGAAAATACTAATGATTCCTACAGATAATGGAACTGAGTTCTCAAATAGCCAAGTGGAGGATTATATCAAAAAATATGGGATAAAGAATCATGTTTCAGTAGTAATAACTCAACTGCATAATAGAGTAGTTGGGGGATGAAATCGGATTTTCAAAAACATGGCCAAAACTATGCTCATTGAGAAAGACCATCCAGAGAAATTTTAGAAAAATGTAGTGATGACAGTAGTCTGTAATTACAATAGAGATTTACGTTGTTAAAAAGATATCACTCCATACGAGTTATCATATGTAAATAAGTTTTCATTGAAGTGCTTTTGAGTCTTTTAAATTAAATGTTTCTTTCTCAATAAGGAGAAATACAAGAAGTTTGAATCCCGTAGGGATGAAGTGATATTTCTTGGATACTCTAAGAATAGAAAACCATATAAACGCTTCAATAAAAAGATCGGAAAGACAGTTAAAAGTAATCATGTGAATATAGTATAGAATGAACATAATTTTCAGAAAATACATGATTAAACTCAAGATGATAGTAATAAAGATATGAGTAGGTCAGGTGATGATCCAGCTCTAGAGGCTGATTTAGAAGAAGAATTAGATGATGTGATTAAATTAGTGTCTGCCCAAAGAATAGTGAGTGGAGTTGAAATTGACAGGCATAACATAATTGGTGATCATATAGCACTAATGTAGATAGGGAGAATGAATACTCTACAATAATCATTATAGTTATCACTGGTGGAACCTAAATGATTTGGTGAAGAAATGAGAGATGAGAACTGGTTTTAAGCAATGATTGAAGATCTTAACCAAATTGAAAAAATCAAACATGGGAGATTTTTTTGAGACCATCAGATAAGAATTTCATTGGGAAAAATCACATTGAAATAAAATATCAGTTTATCAAGGAGAAGGTGGATTAAGGGCTTGTGAAGATAAAATATGTGCCAACAGAAAAACAAGTTTCAGATATTCTTATGATGGCCTTACCCAAAGAATTATTTTAAAGGCATCAAATGACTCTGGGAATCCAATCGACTCCCCGCACTTGGAAAAGTTTCAATATGGGACCCCATCTCCCAGAGGTATGTTGTGTCTTTCCTGATTGTAATAATATGTGTTCTATACCCTATTTTAGAAAACCATGAAGTTCTCTATGGGTTCGTTTAAAAAGGGGGAGAAAGTTGGACTATTATAGGGGAAGAAGAGACATGGTGAGAAGTTGTTAAGTGGAGTAGTGAGATAGGGGGATTGGAAATTGAGATGAAGCTATTTGGAGGAGCTTTAACATAAGGGGGTATTAAATATGATGATTCTAGAAGTAATCGATCAATGATTACATATCAAAATAGTTGAGGTTGGTGATGAAATAAGTTGATTTGTTTCAAGTGTTGGTGTCAGCAATGAAGTGATTCTTTGATGAAAGTTTCATTATACTCTTGTTTCTCATGCTGAGCATGGATCATGTGGGCTTAGAGTATGTGTTGAATAAATCCTTTATCGCTATCTTATTCTCATGAATTGAATGGTGTTTGATGATGAAAGGAGTTTTAACAAGATATAAAAATGTGTCGGAGGAGATCAACTGCATAGGAGCAAAGGAAGTATGTAGACCATGGTGGAAAAAATGTATGTGGAAGGGTTTCGATTCACGGCAGGAGGATCAATATGTGGTGGAGGCTATACCGAATCAAATATTTGGTAAATCTTAGTATAGATTATTTTGCAAATATCTTTTCTTATATAATGAGCACTAATCCAACCTACTAGAAGGGATAGTTAATATCATTGGAAAACATCCTTTTTCTTCAGAAATTTGGTGAAATTCGAATGTTTTTAGCGAGGATGATTTATGTGAGGAAAAGTGTTTTGCGTGGAAGAAATACTTTTGAAGTCTTTTACAGGGAACTCAAAACTACAAAGGAAATAGTACATAGAGTAGGAAGTCTGATACATAGAGGAGAAAGATCGGTACATAGATAAGGAATTTTAGTATGCAGAGGAGAGATAACATGCAGAAGTGATGGTTCTCCATGAAAAAGAACAGTTTGTAGACATAGGGTGTTTCGTAGTGGAATTTCATGGATTTAGTATGTGACAGTGAAGGCAGAGGCAGTATGTGGATATTTGGAAGTTCATGGATGAGGAATTATTACGTAGATAGAAATTCCACATACCGAACTCGGTACTTAGTACACAGGAGAAGAAAGTAGTTCGTGGTTTTCTCAAGGAAGCTTGAAAAACATAAAATTATTTTTCAAAAGTATTTTTAGGTACCTAGAAGTACCCAAGAAGGTGGATTTTATCTGCAGGTGAAAAAGGAGCTTAAAAAGATCATCTATCTAATGTTGAAGATGCAAAAATTCTTGAAAATGAAGGGACCTATTTGTCCTTAAACTATGTTTGACCTACAAGTATACAAACATTGAGTGGATTCCTTTACAAGAACAGTGAGAAATAGAAGTGGAATATGGGGAACCTTTCCACCGGCAGTGAGCTAGAGAAAGCATAATATGGAGTGACCCTTGGGGATCTAGTGATCAGTTCGAAATATTTGTAAAGGTAGTGATCACGGGCATAGAATATTGTTGACACTCCTTTCGTCACAGAGTATAAAGATTGGAAAAGGGGAATACCTAAACTCAAAGTGATTCAAAATTTGAAGAAATGTCAAAAAAATTGACAAAGGAAAGATAAGAAGAAGGACGCACAGGCGGCGCGCAAGTTCTGACATGGTCACGCAAGTATACTAGCGCGCCACTATGTCGCCGCGCAGGTCACCTGCGCGCCTATAGTCGCGTAGGTACTTGCGTGCCCAACATGTTTTTCGCCCAAGGTCTCCTCCAGCCTATAAATACACCTGGTGGGACCCACTTCAAAGACGGAAAAATTTCCAAAATCCAGATTCGAGCTCCCGGTGCCCTAGTCCCTTCTTCAAGTCTTCCGCGCAATTCTAAGGTAATTCTTTACCTAGAATGGAAGATCTAAACAAGGAGAATAGGGCTTAAGTGTTAAAATTCAGTAATACTTGCGCGCCTATGCAAGACTTGCATGCCTATGTACCTGCTCATTAAGACTTTCACGCCTCTCTTATGGAAGTATATGGAGATGTTTCTAAGGGTTTTTGGAAAGGATCACCCAAGTAAAACCCTACTGGTTTACTGTCGCGCAAGTATACAGTGGTCACACAGGTATACCTGCGCGACCTGAGACTTGTGCGCCGCCTAAGGACTTGCGCGCCACCTGAGGACTTTCACGCCCTTATGGTTTTGGGTTCCCTTCTTGACTAGTTCATCTCTTTAATACCACTCCACCTCTCTTATTCAAGATCCAGTCTTCAAGACACTCTTCAAAGCCATATTTGACATGTTTTTTTGATTAAACTTCCTTATCTAAAAGGAATTATGTGGAAGATTTCATTCAACCTCATCATTCAAAAGATGAGAGAATCTATAATTTAGGCCTCCTCCTCAGGAGTAAGCCCTAATCCATAATTCCCTTAACCTGGGCCTCCTTTTCAGGAGTAAGCCCCAGTCCTCAATTATCAAATTCCTAGATTTGGACTTTCTTTTCAGGATTAATTCCTAGTCTAGTCCCCCTCAAATGGGCTTCCTTTTCAGGAGTAAGTCCCAATCCCCTAAAACATGGGCTTTGTTTTCAAGAGTAAGCCCCAATCTAAACTTTCATTCATTTCAACCTCATCCTTTAAGATGAGAGAATCCCTAATCCTGGGCATCCTCCATAGGAGTAAGCCCCAGTCTAATTTCTCAATTTAGGCCTCTTCCTCAGGAGTAAGTCCTAAGTCCCTTAATTTTGGGCATCCTCCTTAGGAGTAAGCCCCACACATAATTTCCTTCAACTTGGGCCTCTTTTTCAGGAGTAAGCCCTAAATCCCCAAAAACTTATAATTCCCTTAACCTGGGCCTCCTCCATAGGAGTAAGCCCCAAGTCCCTTTTTAACTTAGGCCTCCTTTTCATGAGTAAGTCCCAAATATCATATTTCCCTTAACCAGTATTAATTTCCTTTTGATCTGGGTCTCCTTCTCAGGAATAAAACCCAATCACAAGTCCCCTCCTAATTTGGGAATCTTCCTCAGGAGTAAGCCCCAAGTTAGAGTATTCAAATCTCAATGAAGCACATATACCTTTATGGACATCATTCCCGGGTTTTATTTCCTGAAGTAAATCCTACTCTTCAAATATCTGGTCAGTCACACATACATAAGCCCCACCTTATTTTCTCATGATTGCATCTTTCTTGGCACAATTGTCTAGTTTTACCAATACCTCTTGTTTCTCACACCGAGCATGACTCACATGGGCTTAGAGTGTAAAAGTAATTATGACATCTTTCATTGGGCCATCAATCATGCATAACTTCATACACCTTCTCGAACTACATGGGTTCTGATTCCTTCTCTAAACAAGGATACTTAGGTTGCCCCTCTGCGGGTATGATCCCAAGTATAAAATAATCAATGTCCTCCAGAATGACAATAAACTTTAAGTGCCCCACTGAGTGGCTTAAAACCAGTATGGTCATCATCATGATCAAGAGACTTATATATAATGTTTTTAAGGATAGCATTGGCTAAGGATCTCTAAAAATACAGATTATTCTCTATCGATGAATAACCTCGAATACATATAAAAAAGATTCTCTAAATTTCTACACATCAATCATTGATTTCAAGTTCTAAGGAAAATCTCATTCTAATACTTGATACTTTAATAAGGATTCACGAACATAACTTAAATCAACAAAGAGTGTCCCGGACTAGACAATAATTCCCCTCAAAAAGGTGTGATGAGTCCGACCTCCCATCCTCTCGACCAATGCAAATTCCTAAGCCTTGTCAGTCTACAACTAATGGGCGCCTACCTTTGGAAAGTAGGTCCAACAGGATATAGAATCATTGGATGTTTCCGGTTCTACGAACAAACCCGTTAAATACTGATTGGAATGTTTGAATCTCAAATCAAGAGGTCATTCCCGATTCCAGTGAGGAAATAAAAAATGGTGAACCCGACGTGAATCCTTAACCAAGTTAAAATGATGTTCTTCTTATTTGTCAGGCCCCTATTTTAACGCAATGAGTGGGCCAACAAAGCAATCATTGACGTATGTGCTCATCTAAAAGATGTAGTGGCTGGATTCATCTTGATTATGCCTGTTATATGAAACATGCACTCTCTTTTTTCAAGATCTCTTGCATTTCCAAAGATGGATTTCCTAAAATTCACCCCTGTGAATAATGCTGCCGTGAACACCTCTACTATGAGGTCTGCTGCTGTGAAAACCAATGCTGCTACTCTTGCCGGATCGTCGTCCCCTCTGAGGATGACATCACCAACTTAGCATCTTCAACGTTGGGTTTCTAATGCGCTGGTTAAGGAGTACCGTCAGAATGGTACTATCCCAACTCTGGAGGCCATTCATCAAGCCCTCCAGGTCAACAACTCTACCTGGTCGTCCGAACAATGACGGCCAGCGATCAAGAAGCAGGTGGTGCCAACCACCGTACTCAACCGTTTCGGGTCATTATCCCCAGAACACAATCAACATTCACACCCATATACTGGGGAAGTGAATGAGAAGGTCTCTCAGGGCCTGAATTCAAGAAGGCAGGAGTCCTTCCCGAGGGCTTCAATCAACAATCGCCGCCAGACTCATGTGGCAGTGCACCCTCAACATGATGAGGGCACCGTCTCCAGGTGTTCGGCCCAGGTTCCTTGAACCCGAGCAGGAAAGACGAACCGTCAAAGGCGGAACCTGGTTAACAGCGAGCAGATTCTCATCTCTGCCGTTTCCAGAGGAACCCACCAACCTAACTTGGTGGAGAGAAACGAGCAGGCACATACACCTACCCGTTTTAATTCAGCTGTCCAGCAGACTCGTCTGGCAGCACCATGCCAATCCCACCCAGCAATTCCGGCGGAATACTATAGGCAGGAACATACACCTGCTTATAAGACATCAGCCAGTCAGCAGGATCGTCTGACTACATATGGTGGATCCCGTCAATCACCTTTGGCGGCGTACAATCAGCATGCACATACACTTGCTGGCATTGATGAAGTCTACCAATAGTCTCGCTTGGTAGCAATAGGAGAAGTTAGTCGGAAAGCTCCGACGACAAGTAGGAGGCAGACTAAACTCTCTGCCCCCACACTTGAGTACTGTCAAGATTCATTGGCAGGAAAAGGAGGACAGGAGTAGGAACACACACCTACTCCAAGCTCGGAATGGACGTATATCCCCGTTCCAACGACTGAAGTCACCAAGCACATTTTTTCAATTGTGAAAGAGCAGAAGCAAATCCCTACTCATATCCCGGATGCCTGTCCGGATATCATAACAACTTCATCATCATCTCAAGGGAAGACACACAAATCTTTCCCTACTGGTGGAGTGACGCATCAACATATCACTCCGGAGCAGACACACACATCTGTTCCAGTCTAAGAGGGTTATGGGGCGTACTCCCCTATATCATAGGGACATCCAATCCAGGCACATACACCTGGTTTGAGCAGAGGTAATCAGCCTAACCTGACTATTCCTCCTGTGCAAGCACATACACCTGCCAAGATGAGTAAGAAGGCATCTAAAAAGAAGACCCGCCCACCACAGTCAAGAAACAAGGGGCCCATCTGTGATCAGGCCTTACTTGATGCTGGAGTTCTTGAAGCCCTCAGACAATTATCTGTTGGGGTTCAAGATTCTACTCTCTTAGTTCTCAATAGTGGGAACGTTAATTCTGAAGGTCTGCACCAGACTCTTCCTCATGAAGGCTTTCTTCATGATAGTTTGATCGATATTGAAGATTCATCTTCAGATGAGATCCACAACAACCCTCTATGTGGTCAGAAGATCAAGGAGCAAGAGATTCCATCTTTTGCTGTAACCCATCATGATGGTCCTCCTCATGGTGATGAATTTCCCTGCGAAAGTCCTCTCCGCAGTAGTGATTCACATTGTATAGGAATTTCCTCAGAAGACAATGTAGCGACAAGAAATCCGTCTTATCTCAGGCAACTTGCATCAAATGTGAAGCCAGTCATGTATGATGCTTTACCATTGGTAGGTGAAACTCTTTCTCCATCAGAAGATAGCCTGGGGTTCAGGTTGTTCTCCGAACCATCCCCGGGTCACTCATCTTCCAGCATGAATAACAGACTCTCTACCAATCTTGTTGAATCTGATGAAGCAACAAGGAAGCACCAACTCTGGTCCAAACAGGTAGAATAATCCTCAGTGAATGATAAATAGAAAGTGCTGAACATGAGAGAGAAACTGGAAAAAGGTGAAGTGCCAGTTATGTTCTGGCCATTGGCCGATTCTCAGTACGATATTCCAGAGATGTTGACGGAAGAAGGAATTCATGACATTCGTCTCAACATATGGAAGACTATTTGTCAACTGAAGACGAAAGTATTACTTTATGGTGATTATGAAAATCATATCAAGATAATATAAGAGTTACAACCCCAGATTGATTTGGCGTCTCTATCAGCCTCTCGATATCCGAAGGGTGAAAAGCAGCAGAGATCCCTTCAGCATTCATGGCTTGGCGCACTCAAAAGATTGCGCCAGTTAATTTCCAATTCCCCATCTGGAATTCACATCAGAGGATGGGGTGTTCATGGAGTACTGCATTTCACTATTCTCTCCAATCAGCAAAGCCCGCCAAAAATGGTCTCATGCAATGTTATTTCCCATGGCCGGCCTCAGTCAACTGGCTTTGCTTGCAATCAAAGGCTTGCCCAAGAACAAGATTCAACTAGTTCTTCTCAAAATCAAATGTACAGAGAAGAAGTTGTTGAAATGCTCCTACATCAGGAAAATGAGAATATTGAACAGGCATCTCATATGGAGGAAGCGCATCATCAGGTGACGAAAGTGTCTGAAATCATCCAACGGTCATATGAACTGGGTGATAAAAGTGGATGTCAGTTGATGCATCCTGCTAACTTCCAGACCAAGATCCGCAAAATCAGAAGGACTTTTAAGAAAGTCTCAGACATTGCATGTCAGGAACCACACCGGCTTTCTAGATTGGGGACTCATTCAAACCAACCCTCGGAATCATCAAACAGAATTCGAGGAGTAGAGCGGGAACAACAGGAACAGCCCGAGTCCACTGAACTGGGGACTTTTTCAAATCCTCATTCCCTCCCTCAGAGAAAGTCAGTCTTCTCTCGATTAGGAAAGAAACCTCAAGAGGAACGAAGTTCCAAGCTATCGGGAGATTCTCTCTGAGTGATGGTTTGCCAATAAGTTCCTAAAGGATCAGGTCAACGGAAAGCCATGTCTCGTCAAGGACATAGAAGAATACAGTATCACGGAAATGCTGATAAAAGGGGTGCCATGCATTATGCATCCATTAATGTCATCAATGTCGTTGCTACTGATCCACCAGATGAGGCTCATTCTGAGGGATCAGATGAAGAGGTTCCTGTTCAAGAAGTTGGGCGCATAGATGAAAATGAAGAAGGTGTTCGCACGCGTAATCAGAGGCTTACCCAAAATCTATGTATTCCTTCAAGTAACCCACTTCCCCCTCTACGAAAGGGATACAACAAGGGGAAAGGAAAGAATCAGGTTACTTGTCACCCTTCCTCTAGAGAAGGCCAATCGCTCTCATTAGAGAAAAGGTTTTCACAACCGGAAGAATAAATGAAAGAATTAAGGAGGATGAATGCAGAACTACTCCAAAGTAGTCTTCCTCCTAAACGTGCTGGAGCCAGTCAGTCAAGGTAATTTGTTGCCTCTACTGAGATGGATCAAGAATATCCTCCTTTGTCAGTACACCCTCACAGGTCTAATCCTATGGGTCATATGCAACAACAGCCGGTGGTGCTATCGTCAGTTGCAGTACCAGCCGCTGTACCTGTCCAAGCTCCAGTCAGTGCACCTGTTCAGGTCCAAGCCCAACCAGATGTCTCTCAAAAGTTGATAACTACTATTGAGTCTTTGACAGCTCGGTTGGAAGCTATGGAGGGAAAGAGAGCTCAAATTCAACCAGAGAAGAGAGCTTACCCTGAATGGGTTGACGATATTACTCCCCCATCAAAATTTTCAAGTATCACATTCCCAATATTTAACGGTTCGGGAGATCCAGAGGAGCACTTAACACATTTTGTTTCTCGTTGAGATCCTATGATGGGAACTCCTCAACAACAAGAAGCAGTTAAGCTCCGGTGCTTTGTACAATCATTACGAGGACCTACTTTTGTCTGGTACACAAGCTTGCAATCCCGGTCAATTACTAGATGGGAAGATATTCATCAACAATTTCTGCTTCAGTTCAGTTTCACGTTGCCAAAGACAACTGTTTTTGATTTTACAAACTGTAATCAAGGGGAGCATGAAAGGGTTTCAGATTTCATTGCTCGCTGGAAGGGATTGACATATTCCCTAAGTCTGGCACTCCCTCAGGAAGAACTGTTGCCAATATGTGTGGCAAATTTGCGTGATGAACTACGCACACTGTTGATCCCTGTGAAATACACAGGAGGGTTTCGAGACCTTACTTCAATTGCTCAACAAATTGAAGATTCTCTTATAAAGACTAAGGATAAATCTCGTGTAATTCCATCAGATCCAGGAAGGAGAATGGGTAGAGCAGAGACTGCTATAGTTATGCTCAAGCAAGCACCTGTACCTGCATCTACCTCAAAGCCTTATCTTCTCAAAAGGCTCCGCCTCCTGAGCATCAGAAACAGAGAACATTTCGTCAAAACAATCAAAGAGATCAAAGACAAAAACAGTTCGATGAATTGAAAAGCAAGATTTATTCCTTCAGAAATGAACAAGTTCCTGGCTATTTCATTTCATCCCTGGAAAATAACTTGGTTCAGCTGCCGAGGCCCAAAAGGCCAAAAAAGGAGGGAGATGAAGACCGTCCTAATTATTGCCCGTTTCATCAGATGTTGGGGAATCCCATCCAGGAGTGTTTCATTTTCAAGGACCTCCTGCAAAAGATGGTTGACTCAGGGCAAGTCAAATTGAAGGGTTCTTCAGCTCATGTAGAGTGTGTTACCGCTACATATCCAGAGGAAGGAGGCGAGTGGCAGGAAGTCAAAAGAAAAACTGTGCAAAAATATGATGATTGGATGGTCAAAAAGACAATCAATCGGACACATGCCATTTTGCAAACGCAATTGAAGAAGCCGATTGTGTCTTCTACTAATGCCGCAGTGAAACCTCCATCAAAACAAAAATCATCAGAAGGGCAGCGTAATTTAAAGAAGAAAGGGGAATCAGAAGAAGATGAGTATATATCAAAGCCTAAGTTGTCTTTGACTCTGGGGGATTTCATGCCATCTACTTCAAAGCAACGGGCACCGCCCCATCAAACGGCATAGCCTAAGTTGGCTAGTCAGGCAGAGTCTTCATCGGATGAAGAACTAATCTTTGGTTCTGTTAATATGATTAACTTAACAGATCCTTATGATGGTTGCAGCTTCAATTTTGATGAGCCTGAATTCCTTCTATCAAAAAGAGGAGGTAAAGGAAGTTCCAGGGGTCAGGGATACAAAGGAAGACGTGGGTATCCCAGAAACCACTATTTCAATTCAACCCCTGCCAGAACTATGTATGCGGTGGAAACTTGTGGCAGAGCCATTCAGCGAGCTCAACAGGAACAGGCAAGTTCTTCTGCCAATAACAGATTCAGCCCTGGCACAATCATTTTTGAAGATCGGTTGAAGGTTCCACCTTCATCCTCTCAACGAGCAAATGGATCCAATCGATCCAATCTTCCAAATCCAGGAGTATTTCCAACTCCTATTCCGATTCAAGAAGCATCAACTTCCAAGGCACCTGCTAAACCACATATTCTTGTTGGGAAACGCAGACCTCTGGCTCAAAAGTATGATGTATTGAAACACTTGGCCCAAGTATCGGCCAAGTTATCAATTCTGGTGGCACTGAATCTATCAAAGGATCTTCAGGAGGCACTCATTGAGGTATTGTCAAGTCCTCGGGAGTTTGAAACTGAAATTGCTACTACTGAAGTCTACCGTGTAGAGAACAGCCCTGCGGAATGTCATGCAGTGATATCATTCACAGATGAAGATGAAGATGATGTCATGCATGGGCATATCAGACCATTGTACTTATTTGGAAAGGTCAATAGTGTGGATATCCAAAGAGATTTTATTAATAATGGTTCAGGGGTCAACCTCATCCCTATTCGTACACTTCGTCGATTGGGACTCACCGAATCTGATCTATCTCCTTCTACTTTAATGTTGCAAGGGTATGATAAAAATGAGCAAGAACCACTGGGCGAGATTACACTCAGAACCCAGTTTGGTGATCTTGTATCCAATTCAGATTTCATGGTGGTTGACCATGACACACCTTTCAATATTTTTCTTGGAAGACCCTGGCTACATCAACATGCAGCTATCCCTTCATCATACCATCAATGTCTTAAGTATTGTTTCAATGGTCAGATTGGGAACTTTTATGGTGATAAATCTTCATTCAAAACATGTGAATCTCAGTACATTGAGGAGGAATTCTATCACACAAAGGGAGAGGTGAAATCCACAACAAAAGAGGTTGCCAAGATTAATGCTCCATTTGGTTTGAAAAAGATTTCAGTAAATCCATTTGCACATGTGAGTTCAGATTATGTGCTTCCTATCAGTCAAATCGACAGGGTAGACACAAATCAACATACTCTTATGGAAAGATCCATAATGTCAATTACGACAATTGAGCCAGGCAACATGGGAGAGGTTGGTAATCCACCAAGCAGTGACGAAAGCCCGAATAGAGATGTCTTTCTTTTGTTTACTGAAGTTCAACAAGTCTATGCTTATCCAATCAGACTAGAAGAAGTTATAGTAGTGTCAGAGGTGTACAATGATGTCGATTCTCAATCCATCATTACCTCTTTAATACCTAGGGAAGACCCTCCTTCATCAATTGGGTCAGAAATGGAAGCTTCTTCTTCCAGATGTTTAAATTTTAACATTTCTTCTGATTGTGGAAATTTTGCTTCATTATCTACAATGCAAGTAGAAATAGATGAGACAACACATGTTGAAGAAGAAGAAGAAGAAAATCTCAGGGATGCTCCCCCAACATTCGAGGAAGGCATCTATACTACCGTGGATACACCCCGAGAGATAAATCTGGGCATTGAAGAAGATCCACACCCCACTTTAATCAGTGCAGCCATGACTCTTGAAGAACAAGAGATGTATATTTCCTTTTTTAAGAAAAATCGAGACATATTTTCTTGGAATTATACAGAGATGCCCGGGCTAGATCCTGATGTTGCTACCCATCATTTGGGTTTGCCAAAAGAACATCGAGGATTTAAGCAAGCCGCGAGAAGAACACACCCAACCTATGCTTCCAAAATTGAGGCTGAAGTGGATAAGCTTATCAAAACTAACTTCGTCAGAGAAGTTCAATATCCCAAATGGTTGGCTAATATTGTCCCCGTGAAGAAGAAGAATGGGAAAAATAAATTTTGCATTGATTTCAGAGATCTTAATCGGCATTGTCCCAAAGATGATTTTCAAGTTCCGATTACAGAACTCTTGATTGATGAAACAGTGGGATATGAAGCACTTTCATTCATGGATGGATATTATGGAAATAATCAAATCCGAATGGCTCCAGAGGATGAAGAATATACAGACTTCAGAGCCCCTCAGGGTGTGTTTTGCTATCGGGTGATGCCCTTTGGCCTAATAAATGCTGGCGCAACATATCAGCGTGCCATGCATCGCATCTTCAAACCTTTTTTAGGGAAGTTCATTGAATGCTATGTGGATGAATTGGTGGTCAAATCCAAGCAATGATCCAATCACTTGGATGATTTAGAAACCATATTCTTCAAGCTTCGGCAACATAATTTGAAGATGAACCCCTTAAAATGTGCTTTTGGGGTTACCTCAGGAAAATTCCTCAGATTTTTTGTACGCCATCGTGGTATTGAAGACGAACCTGAGAAGACAAAGTTAATCCTTGGTATGTCCCCTTCTCGAAATTTGAAAGAATTGAGAGGGCTTTAGGGACACTTAGCCTATATTCGGCATTTCATCGCCAATTTGGCAGGCAAAAGTCTACCATTCACCAAATTGATGAAGAAGGGAGTCACTTACCAGTGGACTGAAGATTGTCAGGAAGAATTTGACATTATCAAGAAATACCTCCTGAGTCCACCGATACTAATTCCACCTATTGAAGGAAGAACACTCATCCTCTATGTGACAGCCTTAGAGCGATCATTGAGAGCCTTTCTTGCTCCGAAGAATGATGCTGGGAATGAAAACAACCTCTACTACCTTAGTCGGACTATGCTGGAAGCAGAAATCCGATATTAGAGTATTGAGAAGTGATGCCTTGCATTAATCTTTGCAGTTAAGAAGTTGTGGCACTATCTGAAACATCATGAGGTCCAATTGGTATCTCGCAATAACCTTCTCAAATTCATCCTCAGTCGTCCAATGCTTACAGGACGTTTGGCAAGGTGGGTAGTTATTCTGCAGCAGTTTGATATTCAGTATGTGTCTCAGAAAGCTATAAAAGGCCAAGCTCTGGCTGATTTCCTAGCTGAACACCCTTCAGTGGAAGATACATCTGCAGATATTGAACTCCCTGATGAAGAAGTCTTCTCTATTCAGGACAGTCCTCAAATCTGGGAAATGTACTTTGATGGTGCTTCCAGGAGTCCAACAGGGAAGAAAATGGAAGACCCTAAATTCAACAAAGTTGGATTAGGAGTGGTTCTCATTTCCCCGGAAAAGGCAGTGTTACCTTACTCCTTTTTATTACAGGAAGGTGGTACCAACAATGAAGAAGAATACCAAGCTCTCATTACAGTATTGGAATTAGCGCTTCAGGCACAAGTGAATCACTTGAAAGTGAAAGGTGATTCAGATCTGGTAATCAAACAAATCAATGGGGATTATGCGATCAGAAAAGAAGAATTGATCCCATTGTATGATTATGTCAGAGAGTTAATGGCGTAATTTCCTACAGAACCGACATTTTCTTATGTCCCTCGATCACAGAATGCACAGGTTGATGCATTGTCTAACATAGCCACAACTCTAGCAGATCCAGATCGGGATGAGACAAGCATCAGCATTGCCCACCGTCGTACAATTTCACCTTACGTTTGAACCAGAACAGAGGAAATAAATGAAATTAGTCCCATTCCTAAACCATATGGTCATACTACAGGATGGATGACACCTATCAGGGAGTACCTTCAAAATGGAACACTTCCACCTCATAGGGCCGAGAAAGAGAAAATCATGCGACGTGTGGTCAATTTTACTCTTTATGATAGCCCAGATCACCTAGAGAAAGTTCTCTATAAGCGTGGTTTTAATGGAGTTCTCTTCAGATGTATTGATGGTGAAGAGACAATGATTGTCATGAAAGAAGTGCATGCAGGAGTATGTGGTGCCCACCAGGCTGGACATAGACTGTCTGATCAGATATGAAGGATTGGATACTTTTGGCCTACAATGATGCAAGATTGTGTTGATTTCACAAAGAAGTGTTATTCATGCCAGGTACATGCCAATTTCATTCATCATCCCCCAGAGTTGCTTCATATAGCTAAATAATCATGGCCATTTTCCACGTGGGGAATTGATGTGGTGGGACCTTACCCTTTCGCTACGGCTAAGCAGTTCAAGTACATTCTTACTACTACTGACTTCTTCTCCAAATGGGCAGAGGTAATACCTCTCAAAGAAGTCAGTTCTAAAAGCATTGTTAGCTTCATTAAGTCTAACATAATCACCAGATTTGGTGTCCCTCATACCATTTTGACGGACAATGGCACCAACTTCTGTTCATATGAGGTGAAGAAATTGTTTCAAGAATACAATATCAAGTCCAATCATTCATCTCGGTATCATGCAGCGGCCAATGGCCAGATAGAAGCCTTCAATAAGACTCTATCAAATATACTGCAAAATATGGTGGATAAAGATAATAAATCATTCCCTAACAAACTCTTTCATGCTTTATGGGCTTATCGAACCACCACCCGCACTGCAACGCGGTCAACTCCATATTCACTGATATATGGAACAGAAGCAGTTTTGCCCATTGAGGTTCAGTTTCCTTCGCTCAGAGTTTCTATTTGTGATCATTCATCTACAGATGAACAATCTCAGAAGCGGTTGAATGAGTTGGAACGATTAGACGAGAAAAGATTATGCACTCTACATCACTTGGAAGTCTATCAAAATTGAATTGCACGAGCTTTCAACAAAAAAGTTTGTCATCGTTCCTTCGTTCAGGGAGAATTGGTATTGGTTCTTAGAACTCCAATGATACCAGGAAAGAAACCTCCCAATCTTGAACCAAAATGGGAAGGACCTCATTCAATACATAAGTTCTACTCAAATAGAGCATATTCTTTAATCTCAATGGATGGAGAACTCATCACGACTCCAACCAATGCCAGATTTCTGAAGAAGTATTTTGTATAAGCGCAAAATATTTTTCCTAGAATCAATACCTTTATATTAGTTCCTGTTTTTATGTTCTACATGACACTAAACTGTATATTGTCCGGAATGACATTAAACTATATTATGTCCTAGCAACATGACGTTAAACTGTGTGGCACTTTCATCGTCCAACAAGACGTTAAACTGCAAAAGTCCCCAGAACCAATATCCTCATATTGATTCACCTTAGTCCTAGCTACATGACTTTAAACTGTACATCATGTATCATCCCACATGATGTTAAACTATGTTCCCATCGTCCTAGCCACACGACGTTAAACTTTGTAGTCCATGCATATGACTTTAAACTATTCGCACTATCGTCCAACATGACGTTAAACTGTATTTCATCCGAGATGATGCTAAACTATATCAGTTCCCTTAATTGTCCAGCATGACACTAAACTATATTTCATCCTAGCTACATGAAGCTAAACTGTACGACACCCTTATCGTCCAACACGACGTTAAACTGTGCAAAATCCCCTAATTCATCCAAAATGACGTTAAACTATGCGGTTCATGCATACGACCTTAAACTATTCACATGTTCTTTTGTCCAACATGATGGTAAACTGTGTCCTCTTTGTCCTTACTGCATAACATTAAACTGCACAGTCCCTTTTACGTCCAATATGACGTTAAACTATATTGTTCCCATCATCCTATCTACATGACGTTAAACTGTACAGAAGTTCCTTATTCTCCGAAATAACATTAAACTAGATTTTGTCCCTGCTACATGACATTAAACTGTGCATCCCCAATAGTCCTCACTGTAAGACTTTAAACTGTAAAATCCCTTTTTGTGTTCTACATGACATTAAACTGTGCATCGTTAGGGTTGTTGCTGCCTCTTGTTTCTCACACTGATTTTCACTCACGTGAGCTTAGAGAAAACTTCAACCATAACACTTATTTCTTTAATTGAACTACGCGGACTTTGATCCTTGCCTTCTAGGCTGGGTACGTAGGCAACCACATGAGGTTCAAGCCCGAAAAATATATTTTCACATCGGTTCACTTTCATCTCATGCAATTTTGACTTGTGAAACCGCTCTGAGAACTAATATTCTCATATTGGTTCACCTTTGTCCTTGCTATATGACATTAAACTATACAACACTTTTTTGTCCTGTATGACAATAAACTACAACATTATTTGATTCCCTCACCTGAGAGGGGATCGTTACTTTACATTGATTTTTAATCATCATATCCCAAATATTACGTGCATACATGGTAACACCCAAACTTTTTATCTTGGGTCAAACCATTATTGCACTAAAGTTTCCTTGTCACCCTTCACATGTACGAACTAAAGTTGTACAGAGGGTATTTCTAGAACTACGTGGGCTTGATTACCATCCTCATGGGATACGTAAGAACGTTCAAGCATCCCTCGAATCTAGCCCCAAGTCTTTGGGCCTAACCCCAAATTCTACTTTCAGTCCCTTAGCTAAAAAGTTCTCATAAAATACACAATGTGTATTCCTTATCATGGTCAGAGATCTACAACCATAAACTAAGATCTTCAACAATATCATCCCACATGACGTTAAAAGGTATTTCAAGAACTACGTATGGCTTGATTCTCATCCTTATGGGATACGTAGTGAAGTCCAACACCTTAATTGAGGACCCAACCACCACATCTTTTTGGTTAATATTCGTCTGTGTATCTCACATACATTAGACAATACCCATTTTCATGTTTCAGAACCTTAACCTTAAAATATCTTCAGATCTTCAGATCTCTTTTCTTGACTTCTGGTCGCAAAATGTTTGATACCTAAGAGTTCTTTTGCTTGACTATGCAGTACGTGCCCATAGGCGGCCTTGCATAAAGTTGTCTAAATAACAGACCTGTCAGCCAAAAGATACTATTTATTTGACTATGCAGCCAATGCCCTTAGGTGTCCCTGCATAATTCAACCCCCTAACAGGTTTGTTAAATGATAGTAACTTCATTCTTAGGAGGAAAACCTCTTTTGTCCTTATTGGTCTTAATGACAATATGTAAGGATCCATACAAATAGCCATCCTCAACATATCTGTCCCATATCCCCTTTTCACGATCTGAAAATATTTAAGTTTATGGTTTATAATTTCCTTCCCTATGCTTGGGTTATACCTTCGTAGGAGCGACATTTATCCAATTCCTAAATAATCTTGTGTGAAAATATTTTCTCCATATTCAATTACCTCTTTCCATACATCAAACTCTATGCTTTGGAAAACTTGAATCTCCATTAACCTTCATTGGATTTCTAGCACTGGAATAGTAAATTTCTAAGAGCTCTTTTTCCTGACTATGCAGTACGTGCCCTTAGGCGGCCTTGCATAAAGTTGTCTACATAATAGACATGTCAGACAAAAGATACTATTTATTTGACTATGCAGCCAATGTCCTTAAGTGGCCCTGCATAATTCCACCCCCTAACTGGGTTGGTAAATAATAGTAAATTCTTTCTTAGAAACTAATTCTTCTAATACCTTTTAGCCCTTTTCCATATCATTTATCGGATTCAAGATTTCTTAAGTCATAGTTTACACATTTCCCTTCATACATGAATATGGTAATATGTTTTTGGATAAATTATCAAGGAATTGAGTCAAATTATTCATCCATTTGGTCAAAGCTATTTCGACCTTAAACATTAGCACTTTTTATGTCCGTGTACATGAATTTAAACTGCCCACAAAAGACAAGGGAGATTTGAATAAATGTCAAGTCCCAGCTCACTAAACATGCATTTTGTATGATTTAGGTAATATTGAGCAATTAATAGATTCAAAGTTTGTGGGATTATTCATAATAATCCTAGTAAAAATCAAACTATGCTTACTAGGCCCATTGGCTTAGGTAAAATTTAAAGCAAGTAATTCAAAGCAGGCATGCACAAAGATTGAGGATGAATGTATCTTTCATTGATGCACAAGGATTCGAAGGATATCAACAGATTGGATTCTCTTCTCTTTTACATGGAATTACAAGATACTTTCAACACAAACTCTTCATTTGATTTATGGAATCCCAAGATTTATCAGCAACGACCTGGAATTTATCTTCATTTCAACTGGATACAATAAGAGATGCAGTGATACCAACTCTTCTTGGAACAATTGTAAAAGAATGTTCTTGAGTGCGGTTTGAGAAAATTTTCTGCTGATCAAACAGTGACTCTGTTTCTGTCCAAGAGACATGGAAGATGGATACATGGATTTGAGAATGGAGAATTGGAAGTAAAGAGACATTTGGAGAGTGTACTCTTTTCAGATATTGTTCTAAAAGTCACGATAGTCTTCTCTTCACCAACAATCTGTAACTCAGATGTATAGTTCTTGGCTTCTGGAATATTGACATCTTGCAGATGACCATGGGCATACAATGGCAGATAGGTTCTATGTGGGTAATCAAGATGATACTGCTTCAGATACTTGGCCAAACCCGGCGGAGTACTGTTGCAAACAGTATAATAATCGTGGCCAAAGATCTCCATCATGTCATCAATCCTTTTTCTAGCCAGTTCGTCAGTAGTTCCGATTCTCTTTGGAGCCATTGGATCTGCACAAAAGTTGGATAATTAACTCTTATATTATGTTAATTTTTCATAAAATTTGTAAAGATGTTCAAAATTTGGCTAAGTCCTTAAGGCACGGAAGTCTCCTATGGTCGCGCAAGTCTCCTATGGTCGTGCAAGTATCTTATGGTCACGCAAGTATTGGTGTGCAGGTTTTTATCGCGTAAGTCTCAATACCTTAGAACTAGCGTGACAACAGAAGCGCGACGCGGGAAACCAACTGGCGCGAGCGAAGAAAGGCCAGAAGACCACTTGCGCGCCGAGAGCTAGAAACATGCGCGTGCCAAGTGCTTTGTGCGAAAATGAGGCTCGGTATTTATAGACAAAGCCATAGCCTACACGCCGCCCTCTTGCGCGCCAGAACCACACCTGCGCGCCGTAGTCTGCGCGCTTGAAGTCTACTTGTGTGCCCTACCCTGCGCGCCCGCGGTTTCCTTTGGATTCTGGATTTCCTCAGAGTCAAATCCTCTTTTCTCTCCAGATCCAACTCTGAGGGGGGACTTTTGTTGACGCTCCTTTCGTCACAGAGTCTAAAGATTGGAAAAGGGGAATACCTGAACTCAAAGTGATTCAACCTTTGAAGAAATGTCCAAAAAATTGACAAAGGAAAGATAAGAAGAAGGACCCACAGGCGGCGCGCAAGTTCTGACATGGTCGCGCAAGTATACTTGTGCGCCACTATGTCGCCGCGCAGGTCACCTGCACGCCTATAGTCGCGCAGGTACATGTGCGCCCAACATGTTTTTCACCCAAGGTGTCCTCTAGCCTATAAATACCCCTGTTGGGCCCCACTTCAAAGACAGAAAACGTTCTAAAATCCAGATTTGAGCTCCCGGCGTCCTAGTCCCTTCTTCAAGTCTTCCGCGTAATTATAAGTTAATTCTTTACCTAGAATGGAAGATCTAAACAAGGATAATAGGGTTTAAGTGTTAAAATTCAGTAATACTTGCGCGCCTATGAAAGACTTGCGCGCCTATGCAAGACTTGCGCGCCTATGTACCTGTTCATTAAGACTTGCGCGCCTCTCTTCTGGAAGTATATGGAGATGTTTCTAAGGGTTTTTGGCAAGGATTGCCCAAGTAAAACCGTACTGGTTTACTGTCGCGCAAGTATGCAGTGGTCGCGCAAGTATACCTGCGTGACCCGAGACTTGCGCGCCGCCTAAGGACTTGTGCGCCGCCTGAGGACTTGCGTGCCCTTATGGTTTTGGGTGCCCTTCTTGCCTGGTTCATCTCTTTAATACCATTCCACCTCTCCTATTCAAGATCCAGTCTTCAAGACACTCTTCAAAGACATCCTTGTCACGTTTTCTTTATTAAACTTCCTTATCTGAAAGGAATTCTATGGAAGATTTCATTCAACGTCATCATTCAAAAGATGAGAGAATCTATAATTTAGGCCTCCTCCTCAGGAGTATGCCCTAATCCATAATTCCCTTAACCTGGGCCTCCTTTTCAAGAGTAAGCCCCAGTCCTCAATTATCAAATTCCTAGATTTGGACTTCCTTTTCAGGATTAAGTCCTAGTCTAGTCCCCCTCAAATGGGCTTCCTTTTCAGGAGTAAGTCCCAGTCCCCTAAAACATGGGCTTCCTTTTCAGGAGTAAGCCCCAATATAAACTTTCATTCATTTCAACCTCATCCCTTGAGATGAGAGAATCCCTAATCCTGGGCATCCTCCTTAGGAGTAAGCCCTAGTCTAATTTCTCAATTTAGGCCTCTTCCTCAAGAGTAAGTCCTAAGTCCCTTAATTTTGGGCATCCTCCTTAGGAGTAATCCCCATACATAATTTCCTTCAACTTGGGCCTCTTTTTCAGGAGTAAGCCCCAAATCGCCAAAAAATTATAATTCGCTTAACCTGGGCCTCCTCCATAGGATTAAGCCCCAAGTCCCTTTTTAACTTAGGCCTCCTTTTCAGGAGTAAGTCCCAAATATCATATTTCCATTAACCAGTCTTAATTTCCTTTTGATCTGGGTCTCCATCTCAGGAATAAAACCCAATCACAAGTCCCCTCCTAATTTGGGAATCTTCCTCAGGAGTAATCCCCAAGTTAGAGTATTCAAATCTCTATGAAACACATATACCTTATGGACATCATTTCCAGGTTTTCTTCCCTGAAGTAAATCCTACTCTTCAAATATCTGGGCAGTCACACATACATAAGCCCCACCTTATTTTCTCATGATTGCATATTTCTTGGCACAATTGTCTAGTTTTACCAATACCTCTTGTTTCTCACACCGAGCATGACTCACGTGGGCTTAGACTGTAAAAGTAATTATGACATCTTTCATTGGGCCATCAATCATGCATAACTTCATACACCTTCTTGAACTACGTGGGTTCTGATTCCTTATCTAAACAAGGATACGTAGGTAACCCCTCTGCGGGTACGATCCCAAGTATGAAATAATCAATGTCCTCCTGAATGAAAATAAACTTTAAGTTCCCCACTGAGTGGCTTAAAACCAGTATGGTCATCATCATGACCAAGAGACTTCTATATAATGTTTTGAAGGATACCATTGGCTAAGAATCTCTATCAAAATACAAATGATTCTCTATCGATGAAGAACCTAGAATACATATAAAAAAGATTCTCTAAATTCCTACACATCAATCATTGATTGAAAGTTCTAAGTAAAAGCTCATTCTTATACTTGGTACTTCAATAAGGATTCACGAACAGAACTTAAATCTACAAAGAGAGTCCCGGAGTAGGCAATAATTCCCCTCAAAAAGGTGTGATGAGTCCAACCTCCCATCCTATCGACCAATGCAAATTCCTAAGCCTTGTCAGTCTACAACTAATGGGAGCCTACCTTTGGAAAGTAGGTCCAACAGGATATGGAATCATTGGATGTTTTCGGTTCTACGAACAAACCCGTTAGATACCGATTGGAACGTTTGAATCTCAAATCAAGAGGTCATTCCCGATTTCAGGGAGGAAACAAAAAATGGTGAACCCGACGTGAATCCTTAACTAAGTTAAAATGATGTTATTATTATTTGTTAGGCCCCTATTTTAACGCAATGAGTGGGCCAACAAAGCAATCATTGATGTTTGTGCTCATCCAAAAGATGTAGTGGCTAGATTCATATTGATTATGTCTGTTATATGAAACAAGAACTCTCTTTTTTCAAGATCTCTTGCATTTCCAAAGATGGATTTCCTAAAATTCACCCCTGTGAATACTGATGCTGTGAACACCTCTACTGTGAGGTCTGCTGCTGTGAAAACCAATGCTACTACTCCTGCTGGATCGTCGTCCGCTCTGAGGATGACATCACCAACTCAGCATCTTCAACGTTGGGTTTCTAATGCACTGGTTAAGGAGTACCATCAGAATGGTACTATCCCAACTCTAGAGGCCGCTCATCAAGCTCTACAGGTCAACAACTCTACCTGGTCGTCCGGACAACGACAGACAACGATCAAGAAGCAGGTGGTGCCAACCACCGTATTCAACCGTTTCAGGTCGTTATCCCCGGAATGCAATCACCATTCACTCCCATATACCGGGGAAGTGAATTATCAGGTCTCTTAGGGCCTGAATTCAAGAAGGCAGGAGTCCTTCCCGAGGGCTCCAATCAACAATCGCCGCCAGACTCGTGCGGCAGTGCGCCTTCAACATGATGAGGAACCGTCTCCAGGCGTTCGACCCAGGTTCCTCGAACCCGGGAAGGCAAGACGAACCGTCAAAGGAGGAACCTGGTTAATAGCGAGCAGATTCTCATCTCCGCCGTTTCCGTAGGAACCCACCAACCTAACTTGGTGGAGAGCAATGAGCAGACACATACACCTGCCCGTTTTAATTCCGCTGTCCAGCAGATTCGTCTGGCAGCACCATGCCAATCCCGCCCAGAAATTCTGGCGGAATACTATATGTAGGAACATACACCTACTTATAAGCCATCAGCCAGTCAGCAGACTCGTCTGAATACATATGGTGGATCCCATCAATCACCTTTGGTGGAGTACAATTAGCAGGCACATACACCTGCTGACATTGATGAAGTATACCAACAGTCTCGCTTTGTAGCAACCGGAGAAGTCAGTCAGAAAGCTCCGACGACAAGTAGGAGGTAGACTAAAATCTCTACCCCCACACTTGAGTGCTGTTAAGATTCATTGGCAGGAAAATGAGAACAGGAGCAGGAACACACACCTACTCCAAGCTCGGAATGGACGTATATTCCCGTTCTAGCGGCTGAAGTCACCAAGCACATTTTTTCAATGGTGAAAGAGAAGAAGCAAATCCCTGCTCATATCCTGGATGCCTATCAGGATATCATAACAACTTCAGCATCATCTCAGGGGAAGACACACAAATCTTTACCTACCAGCGGAGTGACGCATCAACATCTCACTCCAAAGCAGACACATACATCTGTTCCAGTCCAAGAGGGTTATGGGGCGTACTCCCCCATATCATACGGACATCCAAGCCAGGCACATACACCTGGTTTGAGCGGAGGTAATCAACCTAACCTGACTATTCCTCCTGTGCAGGCACATACACCTGCCAAGATGAGTAAGAAGGCGTCTAAAAAGAAGACCCTCCCTGCACAGTCAAGAAACAAGGGGCCCATTTGTGATCAGGCCTTACTCGATGCTGGAGTTCTTGAAGCCCTAAGACAATTATCTGTTGGGGTTCAAGATTCTACTCTCTCAGTTCCCAATAGTGGGAACGTTAATTCCGAAGGTTTGCACCAGACTCTTCCTCATGAAGGCTTGCTTCATGACAGTTTGATCGATCTTGAAGATTAATCTTTAGATGAGAGCCACAACAATCCTCTATGTGGTCATAAGATCAAGGAGCAAGAGATTCCATCTTTTGCTGTAACCCGTCATGATGTTCCTCCTCATGGTGATGAATTTCGCTGCGAATGTCCTCTCCGCAGTAGTGATTCACATTGTCTGGGAATTTCCTCAGAAGACAATGTAGCGATGAGAAAGCCCTCTTATCTCGAGGCACTTGCATCAAATGTGAAGCCAGTCATGTCTGATGATTTACCATTGGTAGGTGAAACTCTTTCTCCATTAGAAGATAGCCTGGGGTTCAGGTTGTTCTCCAAACCATCCCTGGGTCACTCATCTTCCAGCATGAATAGAAGACTCTCTACCAATCTTGTTGAATCTGATGAAGCAACAAGGAAGCACCAACTTTGGTCCAAACAGGTAGAATAATCCTCAGTGAATGATAAAGAGAAAGTGCTGAACATGAGAAAGCAACTGGCAAAAGGTGAAGTGCCAGTTATGTTTTGGCCATTGGTCGATTCTCAGTATGATATTCCCGAGATGTTGACGGAAGATGGAATTCATGAAATTCGTCTCAACATATGAAAGACTCTTTGTCAACTAAAGACGAAAGTATTATCTTATGGTGATTATGAAAATCATATCAAGATAATAGAAGGGTTACAATGCCAGATTGATTTGGCATCTCTATCAGCCTCTCGATATCTGAAGGCTGAAAAGCACCAGAGATCCCTTCAGCTTTCAGGCCTTGGCGCACTCAGAAGATTGCGCAAGTTCATTGCCAATTCACCATATGGAATTCACATCAGAGGATGGGGCGATCATGGAGCACTGCATTTCACTGTGCTCTCCAATCAGCAAAGCCCGCCGAAAATGGTCTCATGCAATGTTATTGCCCATGGCCGGCCTCAGTCAATTGGCTTTGCTTGCAATCAAAGGCTTTCCCAAGAACAAGCTTCAACTAGTTCTTCTCAAAATAAAATTTACAGAGAAGACGTTTTTGAAATACTCCTGCATCAAGAAAACGAGAATATTGAACAGGCATCTCGTATGGAGCAAGCGCATCGTCAGGTGACGGAAGTGTATGAAATCATCCAACGGTCTTATAAACCGGGTGATAAAAGTGGATGTCGGTTGATGCATCCTGCAAACTTCCAGACCAAGATCCGCAAAATCAGAAGGACTTTTAAGAAAGTCTCAGACATTGCATGTCAGGAACCACCCCAGCTTGCCAAACCGGGGACTCATTCAAACCAACCCTCAGAATCATCAAACAGAATTCGAGGAGTTGGGCAGAAATAGCCCCAGTCCACTGGACTGGGGACTTATTCAAATCCTCATTCCCTCCCTCAGATAAAGTTGGTCTTCTCTCGATTAGGGAAGAAACCTCAAGAGGAACGAAGTGCCAAGCTATCGAAAGATTCTCTCTGAGTCAAGGTTTTCCAAGATGTTCTTGAAGGATCAGGTCAACGGAAAGCCATGTCTCGTCAAGGACATGGAAGAAGAAAGTATCATGAAAATGCTGATAAAAAGGGTGCCATGCATTATGAATCCATTAATTTCATCAATGCCGTTGCTACTGATCCAACAGATGAGGCTCATTCTGAGGAATTAGATGAAGAGGTTCTTGTTTAAAAAGTTGTGCACACATATGCAAATGAAGAAGGTGTGCGCACACGTAATCAGAGGCTTACCCAAAATCTGGGTATTCCTTCAAGTAACCCACTTCCCCCTCTCCGAAGGGGATCCAACTAGGGGAAAGGAAAGAATCAGGTTACTTCTCACCCTTCCTCTGGAGAAGGCCAATCGCTCTCATTAGAGCAACGGTTTGCACAGTAGGAAGAAGAAATGAAAGAGTTAAGGAGGATGAATGCAGAACTACTCCAAAGTAATCTTCCTCCTAAACGTGCTGGATCCAGTCAGTCAAGGTAATTTTTTGTCACTACTAAGATTGATCAAGAATATCCTCCTTTGTCAGTACACCCTCATAGGTCTAATCCTACGGGTCATATGCAACAACAGCCGATGGTGCTATCGTCAGTTGCAGTACCAGCCGCTGTACCTGTCCATGCTCCAGTCAGTGCACCTGTTCAGGTCCAAGCCCAACCAAATGTCTCTCAAAAGTTGATAACTACTATTGAGTCTTTGATAGCTTAGTTGGAAGCTATGGAGGGAAAGAGAGATCAAATTCAACCAGAGAAGAGAGCTTACCCTGAATAAGTTGACGATATTACTCCCCCATCAAATTTTGCAAGTATCACATTCCCAATCTTTAACAATTCAGGATATCCAGAGGAGCACTTAACACATTTTGTTTCTCGTTGCGATCCTATGGGAACTCATCAGCAACAAGAAGCAGTTAAGCTCCGGTTCTTTTTATAATCATTACGAGGACCTGCTTTTGTCTGGTACACAAGCTTGCAATCCCGGTCAATTATCAGATAGGAAGATCTTTGTCAACAATTTATGCTTCCATTCAGTTCCACGTTGCCAAAGACAATAGTTTTCGATCTTAAAAACTGTAAGCAAGGGGAGCATGAAAGGGTTTTAGATTTCATTGCTCGCTGAAAGGGATTGACATATTCCTTAAGTTTGGAACTCCCTCAGGAAGAACTGTTGCCAATCTGTGTGGAAAATTTGTGTGATGAACTACGCACACCGTTGATCCCTGTGAAATACACAGGAGGGTTTCGAGACCTTACTTCAATTGCTCAACAAATTGAAGATTCTCTTATAAAGACTAAGGATAAATATCGTGTAATTCCATCAGCTCTAGGAAGGAGAATGGGTAGAGAAGAGACTGCTATAGTTATGCTCAAGCAAGCACCTGTACCTGCTTCTACCTCAAAGCCTTCATCTTCTCGAAAGGCTCTGCCTCCTGAGCATCAGCAACAGAGAATGTTTCATCAAAACGATCAAAGAGATCAAAGACGGAAACAGTTCGATGAATTGAAAAGCCGGATTTATTCCTTCAAAAATGAACAAGTTCCTGGATATTTCATTTCAGCCCTGGAAAATAACTTGGTTCAGCTGCCGAGGCCCAAAAGGCCAAACAAGGAGGGAGATGAAGACCGTCTCAATTATTGCCCCTTTCATCAGATGTTGGGGCATACCATCCATGAGTGTTTCGTTTTCAAGGACCTCCTGCAAAAGATGGTTGACTCAGGGCAAGTCAAACTGAAGGGTTCTTCAGCTCATGTAGTGTGTGTTACCGCTACAAATCCAGAGGAAGGAGGCGAGTGGAAGGAAGTCAAAAGAAAAACTGCACAAAAATATGATGATTGGATGGTCAGAAAGATAATCAATCAGACTCATTCCATTTTGAGAACGCAATTGAAGAAGCTAATTGTGTCTTCTACTAATGCCGCAGTGAAACCTCCAGCAAAACAAAAATCATCATAAGGGCAACATAATTTAAAGAAGAAAGAGGAATCAGAAGAAGATGAGTATGTATCAAAGCCTAAGTTTTCTTTAACTCCGATAGATTTCACGCCATCTACTTCAAAGAAACGGGCACCGCTCCATCAAACGGCACAACCTAAGTTGGCTAGTCGGGTAGAGTCTTCATCGGATGAAGAACTAATCTTTGGTTCTGTTAATATGATTAACTTAACATATCCTTATGATGGTTGCAGCTTCAATTTTGATGAGCCTGAATTTCTTCTATCAAACAGATGAGGTAAAGGATGTTCCAAGGGTCAGGGATACAGAGGAAGACGTGGGTATCCCAGAAACCACTATTTCAATTCAACCCCTTCCAGAACTGTGTATGCGGCAGAAACTCGTGGTAGAGCCCTTCAGCAAGCTCAACAGGAACAGGCAAGTTCTTCCGCCAATAATAGATTCATCCCTGGCACAGTCATTTTGGAAGATCGGTTGGAGGTTCCACCTTCATCCTCTCAACGAGAAAATGGATCTAATCGATCCAATCTTCCAAAGCCAAGAGTATTACCAACTCTTATTCTGATTCAAGAAGCATCAACTTACAAGGAACCTGCTAAACCACATATTCCTGTTGGGAAACGCAGACCTCTGGCTCAAAAGTATGATGTATTGAAACACTTGGCCCAAGTACCGGCCAAGTTATCAATTCTGGAGGCACTGAATCTGTCAAAGGATCTTCGGGAGGCACTCATTGAGGCTTTGTCAAGTCCTCAGGAGTTTGAAACTGAAATTGCTGCTGCTGAAGTCTACCATGTAGAGAACAGCCCTGCGGAATGTCATGTAGTGATATCATTCACAGATGAAGATGAAGATGATGTCGTGCATGAGCATATCATACCATTGTACTTATCTGGAAAGGTCAATGGTGTGGATATCCGAAGAGCTTTTATTGATAATGGTTCAGGGGTCAACCTCATCCCTATTCGTACACTTCGTCGATTAGGATTCACCAAATCTGATCTATCTCCTTCTACTTTAATGTTGCAAGGGTATGATAAAAATGAGCAAGAACCACTGGGAATGATTACACTCAGAACCCAGTTTGGGGATCTTGTATCCAATTCATATTTCATGGTGGTTGACCATGACACAACTTTCAATATTTTTCTTGGAAGACCCTGGCTACATCAAATGCATCTTTCCCTTCATCATACCATCAATGTCTTAAGTATTGTTTCAATGGTCAGATTGGGACATTGTATGGTGATAAATCTCCGTTCAAAACATGTGAATCTCAGTACATTGAGGCAAAATTCTATCACACAAAGGGAGAGGGGAAATCCACAACAAAAGAGGTTTCCAAGATTAATGCTCCATTTGGTTTGGAAAAGATTCCAGTAAATCCATTTTCACATGTGAGTTCAGATTATGTGATGCCTATCAGTCAAATCAATAGGGTAGACACAAATCAACATACTCTTATGGAAAGATCCATAATGTCAATTACGACAATTGAGCCAGGCAACATGGGAGAGGTTGGTAATCCAACAAGCGGTGACGAAAGCCCGAATAGAGATGTATTTATTTCATCTACTGAAGTTCAAAAAGTTTATGCTTCGCCAATCAGGCTAGAAGAAGTTATAGCAGCATCAGAGGTGTACAATGATGTCGATTCTCAATCCACCATTACCTCTTTAATACCTAGGGAAGATCCTCCTTCATCAATTGGGTCAGAAATGGAAGATTCTTCTTCAAGATGTTTAAATTTTAACATTTCTTCTGATTGTGGAAATTCTGCTTCATTATCTACAATGCAAGTAGAAACAGAAGAGATAACACATGTTGAAGAAGAAGAAGAAGAAAATCTCAGGGGTGCTCCCCCAGCATTCGAGGAAGGCATCTCTACTACCATGGATACACTCAAAGAGATAAATCTGGGCACTGAAGAAGATCCACACCCCACTTTAATCAGTGCGGCCATGACTCTTGAAGAACAAGAGATGTATATTTCCTTTTTTAAGAAAAATCAAGACATATTTGCTTGGAATTATGCAGAGAGACCCGGTCTAGATCCTGATGTTGCTACCCATCATTTGGGTTTGCCAGAAGAACATCGAGGATTTAAGCAAGCCGCGAGAAGAACACACCCAACCTATGCTTCCAAAATTGAGGCTGAAGTGGATAAGCTTATCAAAGCTAACTTCATCAGAGAAGTTCAATATCCCAAATGGTTGGCTAATATTTTCCCCGTGAAGAAGAAGAATGGGCAAATTAGTGTTTGCATTGATTTCAGAGATCTTAATCGGCATTGTCCCAAAGATGATTTTCTAGTTCAAATTACCGAACTCCTAATTGATGCAACAGCGGGCTATGAAGCACTTTCTTTCATGGATGGATATTCCGGATATAATCAAATCCGAATGGCTCTAAAATATGAAGAATATACAGCCTTCAGAGCCCCTCAGGGTGTGTTTTGCTATCGGGTGATGCCCTTTGTCCTAAAAAATGCTGGCGCAACATATCAGCGTGCCATGCATCGCATCTTCAAACCTTTTTTAGGGAAGTTCGTTGAATGCTATGTGGATGACTTGGTGGTCAAATCCAAGCAACGATATAATCACTTGGCTTATTTGGAAACCATATTCTGCAAGCCTCGGCAGCATAATTTGAAGATGAACCCCTTAAAATGTGCTTTTGGGGTTACCTCAGGAAAATTCCTCGGCTTTGTTGTACGCCATCGTGGTATTGAAGTCGATCCTAAGAAGGCCAAGTCAATCCTTGGTATTTCCCCTCCTCGAAATTTGAATGAATTGAGAGGGATTTAGGGACACTTATCCTATATTCGGCATTTCATCGCCAATTTGGCAGGAAAAAGTCTACCCCTAACCAAATTGATGAAGAAGGGAGTCACTTACCAGTGAACTGAAGATTGTCAGGAACCATTTGACATTCTCAAGAAATACCTCCTGAGTCCACCGTTACTAATGCCACCTGTTGAAGGAAGACCACTCATTCTCTATGTGACAGCCTTAGAGCGATCGTTGGGAGCCTTTATTACTCAGAAGAATGATGCTGGGAATGAAAACAGCCTCTACTACCTCAGTCGGACTATGCTGGAAGTAGAAACCCGATATTCGAGTATTGAGAAGTGCGGCCTTGCATTAATCTTTGCAGTTCAGAAGTTGAGGCACTATCTGCAACATCACGAGGTCCAATTGGTATCTCGCAATAACCCGCTAAAATTCATCCTCAGTCGTCCAATGCTTACAGGACGTTTGGCAAGGTGAGTAGTTATTCTACAGCAGTTTGATATTCAGTATGTGTCTCAGAAAGCAATAAAAGGCCAAGATCTGGCTGATTTCCTGGCTGAACACCCTTCAGTGGAAGATACATCTGCAGATATTGAACTCCCTGATGAAGAAGTCTTCTCTATTCAGGAGAGTCCTCAAATCTGGGAAATGTACTTTGATGGTGCTTCCAGGATTCCAATAGAGAAGAAAATGCAAGACCCTAAATTCAACAAAGTTGGATTAGGAGTGGTTCTCATTTCCCCAGAAAAGGAAGTGTTACCTTACTCTTTTTTATTGCTGGAAGGTGGTACCAACAATGAAGCAGAATACCAAGCTCTCATTATAGGCTTGGAATTAGCGCTTCAAGCACAAGTGAATCACGTGAAAGTGAAAGGTGATTCAGATCTGGTAATCAAACAAATCAATGGGGATTATGCGATCAGAAAAGAAGAATTGATCCCTTTGTATGATTATGTCAGAGAGTTAATGGCAGAATTTCCTACGGAACTGACATTTTCTTATGTCCCTCGATCACAGAATGCCCAGGCTGATGCATTGGCGAACATAGCCACAGCTCTAGTAGATCCAGATTGGGATGAGACAAGCATCAGCATTTCCACCGTCGTACAATTTCACCTTACGTTCGAACCAAAACTGAGGAAATAAATGAAATTAGTCCCATTCCTGAACCATATGGTCATACTACAGGATGGATGACACCTATCTGAGAGTACCTTCAAAATGGAACACTTCCACCTGATAGGGCCGAGAAAGAGCAAATTCAGCGACATGTGGTCAATTTTACTCTTTATGATAGCCCAGATCACCTAGAGAAAGTTCTCTATAAGCATGGTTTTGATGGAGTTCTCTTCAGATGCATTGATGGTGAAGAGACAATGGTTTTCATGAAAGAAGTGCATGCAGGAGTATGTGGTGCCCACCAGGCTGGACATAGACTGTCTGATCAGATACGAAGGCTTGGATACTTTTGGCCTACAATGATGCAAAATTGTGTTGATTTCACAAAGAAGTGTCATTCATGCCAGGTACATGCCAATTTTATTCATCAACCCCCAGAGTTGTTTCATACAACTAAATACTCATGGCCATTTTCCACATGGGGAATGGATATGGTGGGACCTTACCCTTCCGCTACGGCTAAGCAGTTCAAGTACATTCTTACTACTACTGACTTCTTCTCCAAATGGGCAGAGGAAATACCTCTCAAAGTAGTCAGTTCTAAAAGCATTGTTAGCTTCCTTAAGTCTAACATCATCACCAGATTTAGTGTCCCTCGTACCATTTTGACAGACAATGGCACCAACTTTTGTTCATCTGAGGTGAAGAAATTGTATCAAGAATATAATATCAAGTCCAATCATTCATCTCGGTATCATGAAGCAGCTAATGGCCAGATAGAAGCCTTCAACAAGACTCTGTCAAATATACTGCAAAAGATGGTGGATAAAGATAAGAAATCATGTCCTGACAAACTCTTTCATGCTTTATGGGCTTATCGAACCACCACCCACACTGCAACGCGGTCAACTCCATATTCACTGATATATGGAACAGAAGCAGTTTTTCCCATTGAGGTTCAGTTACCTTCGCTCAGAGTTTCTATTTGTGATCAGTCATCTATAGATGAACAATCTCATAAGCGGTTGGATGAGTTGGAACGATTAGACGAGAAAAGATTATGCACTCTGCATCACTTGGAAGTCTATCAGAATCGAATTGCACGAGCTTTCAACAAAAAAGTTCGTCTTCGTTCCTTCGTTCAGGGATAATTGGTATTGGTTCTTAGAACTCCAATGATACCATGAAAGAAACCTCCCAAGCTTGAACCAAAATGGGAAGGACCTTATTCAATACATAAGGTCTACTCCAATGGAGCATATTCTTTAATCTCAATGGATGGAGAACTCATCACAACTTCCAACCAATGCCAGATTTCTGATGAAGTATTTTGTATAAACGTAAAATATTGTTCCCAGAATCAATACCTTTATATTGGTTCCTGTTTTTATGTCCTACATGACACTAAACTGTATATTGTTCGGAATGACATTAAACTATATTATGTCCCAGCAACATGACATTAAGCTGTGTGGCACTTTCATCGTCCAACAAGACGTTAAACTGTAAAAGTCCCCAGAACCAATATCCTCATATTGATTCACCTTAGTCCTAGATACATGACTTTAAACCGTACAGCATGTATCATCCCACATGACGTTAAACTATGTCCCCATCATCCTAGACACACGACGTTAAACTGTGCAGTCCACACATATGACTTTAAACTATTCGCACTATTGTCCAACATGACGTTAAACTGTATTTCGTTCGAGATGACGCTAAACTATATCAGTTCCCTTAATTGTCTAACATGACACTAAACTGTATTTCGTCTAAGATACATGATGCTAAACTGTACGGCACCCTTATCGTCCAACACGACGTTAAACTGTGCAAAAGTCCCTAATTCGTCCAAAATGACGTTAAACTATGCGGTCCATGCATACGACCTTAAACTATTCACATGTTCTTTCATCCAACATGACGGTAAACTATGTCCTCTTTGTCCTTACTGCATGACATTAAACTGCACAGTCCCATTTACATCCAATATGACGTTAAACTATATTGTTCCCATCGTCCTATCTATATGACGTTAAACTGTATAGAAGTTCCTTATTGTCCAAAATGACATTAAACTAGATTTTGTCCCTGCTACATGACATTAAACTGTGCATCACCAATATTCCTCACTGTAAGACTTTAAACTACACAGTCTCTTTTTGTGTCCTACATGACATTAAGCTGTGCATCTTTAGGGTTGTTGCTGACTCTTGTTTCTCACACCGAGTTTAACTCATGTGAGCTTAGAGAAAACTTCAACCATAACACTTCTTTCTTTAATTGAACTACACGGACTTTGATCCTTGCCTTCTAGGCTGGGTACGTAGGCAACCACCTGAGGTTTAAGACCGAAAAATATATTTTCACATCGGTTCACTTTCGTCTCATGCAATTTTGAATTGTGAAACCGCTCCCAGAACTAATATCCTCATATTGGTTTACCTTTGTCCTTACTATATGACATTAAACTATACAACACTTTTTTGTCCTGTATGAAAATAAACTACGACATTCTTTGATGCCCTCACCTGAGAGGGGATCGTTACTTTACATTGTTTTTTAATCATCATATCCCAAAGATTACGTGCATACATGGTAACACCCAAACTTTTTATCTTGGGTCAAACCATCATTGCACTAAAGTTTCCTTGTCACCCTTCACATGTACGAACTAAATCTATACATAGGGTATTTCTAGAACTACGTGGGCTTGATTACCATCCTCATGGGATACGTAGGAACGTTCGATCATCCCTCGAATCTAGCCCGAAGTCTTTGGGCCTAAACCCAAATTCTACTTTCAGTCCCTTAGCTGAAAAGTTCTCATAAAATACACAATGTGTATTCCTTATCATGGTCCGAGATCTATGACCATAAACTAAGATCTTCAACACTACCGTCCCACACGATGTTAAAAGGTATTTCAAGAACTACATATGGCTTTATTCTTATCCTTATGGGATACATAGTGAAGTCCAACACCTTAATTCAGGACCCAGCCACCACATGATTTTGGATAATATTCGTCTGTGTATCTCACATACATTAGACAATACCCATTTTCATGTTTCAGAACCTTAACCTTAAAATATCTTCAGATCTTCATATCTCTTTTCTTGACTTCTGGTCGAAAAATGTTTGATACCTAAGAGATCTTTTGCTTGACTATGCAGTACGTGCCCATAGGCGGCCTTGCATAAAGTTGTCTACATAACAGACCTGTCAGCCAAAAGATACTATTTATTTGACTATGCAGCCAATGCCCTTAGGTGGCCATACATAATTCAACCCCCTAACGGGTTTGTTAAATGATATTAACTTCATTCTTAGGAGGAAAACCTCTTTTGTCCTTATTGGTCTTAATGACAATATGTAAGGATCTGCACAAATAGCCATCCTCAACATATCTGTCCCATATTCCCTTTTCATGATCTGAAAATATTTAAGTTTATGGTTTATAATTTCCTTCCCTATGCTTGGATCAGACCTTCATAGGAGCGACATTCATCCAATTCCTAAATAATCTTGTGTGAAAATATTTTCTCCATATTCAATTACCTCTTTCCATACAGCAAACTCTATGCTTTGGAAAATTTGAATCTCCATAAACCTTCATTGGCTTTCTAGCACTGGAAAAGTAAATTTCTAAGAGTTCTTTTGCCTGACTATGCAGTACGTGCCCTTAGGTGGCCTTGCATAAAGTTGTCTACATAACAGACCTGTCAGCCAAAAGATACTATTTATTTGACTATGCATCCAATTCCCTTAGGTGTCCCTGCATAATTAAACCCCCTAACGGGTTTGTTAAATAATAGTAAATTAATTCTTAGAAACTAATTCTTCTAATACCTTTTAGCCCTTTTCCATATCATTCCTCAGATTCAATTTTTCTTAAGTCATAGTTTACACATTTCCCTTCAAACTTGAATATGGTAATATGTTTTTGGATAAATTATCAAGGAATTGAGTCAAATTCTTCATCCATTTGGTCAAAGATATTTTGACCTTAAACATTAGCACTTTTTATGTCCGTTTGCATGACTTTAAACTGCCCACAAAAGACAAGGGAGATTTAAATAAAATTCAAGTCCCAGCTCACTAAACATGCATTTTGTATGATTTAGGTAATATTGAGCAATTAAGAGATTCAAAGTTTGTGGGATTATTCATAATAATACTAGTAAAAATAAAACTATGCTTACTAGGCTCATTGGATTAGGTAAAATTTAAAGCAAGTAATTCAAAGCAGGCATGCACAAAGATTGAGGATAAAGGTATCTTTCATTGATGCAGAGGGATTCGAAAGATATCCACAGATTGGATTCTCTTCTCTTTTACAGGGAATTACAAGATACTTTCAACAAAAACTCTTCATTTGATTTATGGAATCCCATGCTTTATCACCAGCCACCTGGAATTTATCTTCATTTCATCTGGATACAATAAGAGATGCAGTGATACCAGCTCTTCTTGGAACAATTGTAAAAGAATGTTATTGAGTGCGGTTTGAGAAAAGTTTCTGCTGATCAAACAGTGACTCTATTTCTGTCCAAGAGACATGGAAGATGGAAAGATGTATTTGAGAATTGAGAATTGTAAGTAAAGAGGCATTTGGAGAGAGTACTCTTTTCAGATATTGTTCTAAAAGTCATGATAGTCTTCTCTTCACCAAAAATCTGCAACTCGGATGTATAGTTCTTGGCTTCTGGAATATTGACATCTTGTAGATGACCATGGCCATACAATGGCAGATAGGTGCTATGTGGGTAATCAAGATGATACTTCTTCAGATACTTTGCCAAACCCGACAGAGTACTGTTGCAGACAGTATAATAATCGTGGCCAACGATCTCCATCATGTCATCAATCCTTTTTCTAGCCAGTTCGTCAGCAGTTCCAATTCTCCTTGAAGCCATTGGATCTGCACAAAAATTGCATAATTAACTCTTAAATTAAGTTAATTTTTCCTAAAATTTGTGAAGATGTTCAAAATTTGGCTAATTCCTTAAGGCGCGCAAGTCTCCTATGGTCGCGCAAGTCTTCTATGGTCATGCAAGTCTCTTATGGTCGCACAAGTATTAGCGCACAGGTTTTTATCACGTAAGTCTCAATACCTTGGAACTAGCACGACAACAGAAGCGCGATGTGGGAAACCAACTAGCACGGACGAAGCAAGGCCAGAAGACCACTTGCGCGCTGAGAGCCAGAAACACGCGCGTGCCATGTGCTTTGCACAAAAATGAGGCTCAGTATTTATAGAAAAATCCATAGCCTGTGCGCCACCCTCTTGCGCGCCCGAACCACACCTGCGCGCCGTAGTCTGCGCACCCAAAGTCTACTTGCGCGCCCTACCCTGCGCGCCCGTGGTTTCCTTTGGATTCTTGATTTCGTCAGAGTCAAATCCTCTTTTCTCTCCGGATCCAACTCTGAGGGGGGACTTTTGTTGACACTCCTTTCATCACAGAGTCTAAATATTAAAAAAGGGGAATACCTGAACTCAAAGTGATTCAACCTTTGAATAAATGTCAAAAAAATTGACAAAGGAAAGATAAGAAGAAGGACCCACAAGCGGCGCACAAGTTCTGACATGGTCGCGCAAGTATACTTGCGCGCCACTATGTCGCCGCATAGGTCACCTGCGTGCCTATAGTCGCACAGGTACTTGCGCGTCCAACATGTTTTTCGCCCAAGGTCTCCTCCTGCCTATAAATACACATGGTGGGCCCCACTTGAAAGATGGAAAAATTTCCAAAATCCAGATTCGAGCTCCGGGTGCCCTAGTCCCTTCTTCAAGTCTTCCGTGCAATTCTAAGGTAATTCTTTACCTTGAATGGAAGATCTAAACAAGGAGAACAGGGCTTAATTGTTAAAATTCAGTAATACTTGCGCGCCTATGCAAGACTTACACGCCTATGCAAGACTTGCGCGCCTATGTACCTATTCATTAAGAATTTCACTCCTCTTTTCTGGAAGTATATGAAAATGTTTCTAAGGGTTTTTGGCAAGGATCGCCCAAGTAAAACCCTACTGGTATACTATCCCGCAAGTATGCAGTGGTCGCGCACGTATACCTGTGCGACCTGAGACTTGCGCCCTGCCTAAGGACTTGCGCGCCGCCTGAGGACTTGCGCGCCCTTATGGTTTTGGGTGCCCTTCTTGCCCAGTTCATCTCTTTAATACCATTCCACCTCTCCTATTCAAGATCCAGTCTTCAAGACACTCTTCAAAGCCATCTTTGGCATGTTTTCCTGATTAAACTTCCGTATCTGAAAGGAATTCTGTGGAATATTTCATTCAACCTCATTATTAAAAAGATGAGAGAATCTATAATTTAGGACTCCTCCTCATGAGTAAGCCCTAATCCATAATTCCCTTAACCTGGGCCTTCTTTTAAGGAGTAAGCCCCAGTCCTCAATTATCAAATTCCTAGATTTGGACTTCCTTTTTAGGATTAAGTCCTAGTCTAGTCCCCCTCAAATGAGATTCCTTTTCAGAAGTAAGTCCCAGTCCCCTAAAACATGGGCTTCCTTTTCAGGAGTAAGCCCCAATCTAAACTTTCATTCATTTCAACCTCATCCCTTAAGATGAGAGAATCTCTAATCCTGGGCATCCTCCTTAGGAGTAATCCCCAGTCTAATTTCTCAATTTATGCGTCTTCCTTAGGAGTAAGTCCTAAGTCCCTTAATTTTGGGCATCCTGTTTAGGAGTAAGCCCCACACATAATTTCCTTCAACTTGGGCCTCTTTTTCAAGAGTAAGCCCCAAATCCCCAAAAACTTATAATTACCTTAACCTGGGCCTCCTCGATAGGAGTAACCCCCAAGTCCCTTTTTAACTTAGGGCTCCTTTTCAGGAGTAAGTCCCAAATATCATATTTCCCTTAACCAGTCTTAGTTTTCTTTTGATCTGGGTCTCCTTCTCAGGAATAAAACCCAATCACAAGTCCCCTCTTAATTTGGGAATCTTCCTCAGGAGTAAGCCCCAAGTTAGAGTATTCAAATCTCCATGAAGCACACATACCTTTATGGACATCATTCCAGGGTTTTCTTCCCTGAAGTAAATCCTACTCTTCAAATATCTGGGCAGTCACACATACATAAGCCCCACCTTATTTTCTCATGATTGCATCTTTCTTGGCACAATTGTCTAGTTTTACCAATACCTCTTGTTTCTCACACCGAGCATGACTCACGTGGTCTTAGAGTGTAAAAGTAATTATGAAATCTTTCATTGGGCCATCAATCATGCATAACTTCATACACCTTCTCAAACTACGTGGATTCTGATTCCTTCTCTAAACAAGGATACATAGGTAGCCCCTTTGCGGGTATGATCCCAAGTATGAAATAATCAATGTCCCCCTGAATGATAATAAACTTTAAGTGCCCCACTGAGTGGCTTAAAACCAGTATGGTCATCATCATGACCAATAGACTTCTATATAATTTTTCGAAGGATACCATTGGCTAAGGATCTCTGTCAAAATACAGATGATTCTATATCGATGAAGAACCTCAAATACTTATAAAAAAGATTCTCTAAATTTCTACACATCAATCATTGATTGCAAGTTCTAAGGAAAAGCTCATTCTTATACTTGGTACTTTAATAAGGATTCACAAACATAACTTAAATCTACAAAGAGAGTCCCAAAGTAGACAATAATTCCCCTCAAAAAGGTGTGATGAGTCCGACCTCCCATCCTCTCAACCAATGCAAATTCCTAAGCCTTGTCAGTCTACAACTAATGGGAACCTACCTTTGGAAAGTAGGTCCAACAGGATATGGAATCATTGGATGTTTCTGGTTCTACGAACAAACCCGTAAGATACCGATTGGAACGTTTGAATCTCAAATCAAGAGATCATTCCCAATTCCAGTGAGGAAACAAATATCTAGCCTGAGCATTGTACTCATTATTGGCAGTGAGCCTTAGTGAATTTGGTACAACGGCACATCATTGTTATATGCACCATAGATGTCGCCTAGTGATGGTGAACCTAGTAAAAAATTTTGTGCCATGTTCATGATTTCATATTTGTTCATATATTGCTACGAGAGGAAGAGAAAATTATGTTTTTTAACAATGAAACAAGATCTGAAGGGGCGGAAGTTTTTATCTATCATACTCTGATTCACCCCCCCTCTGGGTATTCTACCTTTTAGACCTAATAGGAATATATAAAACAATTGTATAATGTGGACAGAAGAGCCATGATCAGTGATATGTAGAATCAATGATCCACCTAAGAGGAACATAAACATACTACAAATGGTTATGTTTTATGGAATCATTTCACCTATGTATAATTGATATCTACATAAGGATTTCTTGAATATGAGTCATAAGTTCACTAAATGGGGTCCATAATTTTTATATATACCTATTTTCCTATGAAAGGATAAATACTTCTCATGTATATGAATTATTCTGACCAATTCAGTGTGTCTATGAGGAAATACTACATAATTTTTACATTTTTTATAATGCCCAGGTCATAAAATGTTAAAATATATAAATAATGTCCCAACCATATAATGCTACACAATATTAAAGTAATTTTTTGTCACATGATGTCAAACATCATGGAAATGAGGAAAATAATGTTGATGGTGATTTTTTCATCATTATTCTCAACTAGATCCAAGAATCACATGTCAATAATTGAGTATCATGGGTTTTATAAAATGTCTCACTACCCATGGAAAGGATCTAGGACCCCTTTAGATGACTATGTAAGATTTGAATCTATATAAAAGAAATGGAAATATAAACTATATCCATATTTTTTATACAGGAAGGGAGCTCTGATAATTGTGTACCTTGATAGAATTTTAGTGGAACTTTTCACCATAGGGTGATTCATGATCATTCATGACCTGAATGTATCCTATAAGTACCCATGATCTGAGAACCTTATACTATGATTTACATCACCTTCATCCTCAATTCCAAATGATATTAGAGATCACATAACCAAGGGATTATTAATTATGTTATTGTGTAACTATTCTCAAATACTAGTTATGTGCACCACATACATAAATTTTATAAACATTAGTCAATGATGTACAACCTAAACCTATATACCTTTATTTTTCAAATAAAAATAACACAAAATCATATAGAAATATAGGTATGTTTTTCAGGTAAAAACATAAATTGGATAACCTAAGAAAAATTATCTTCTTCACAAGCTATCTCTTAATCTCTTTAGTTTTTTAAGAATTTAGACTATACAATAGTGAGAAATAGGGCTCGTTGGACCCATATGATGACCCTTGTTAATGATGATCTACACTCGCTAGAACCATATATTCCATAAAATATTTAGAGAATTGATTTATCACATACCCCTACAATGGTAAGATGCTCAGTTTTTAGAAGCAACTCACTTAGTGTGATCAATAAATTTTATAATATTAAGTCTTTCTCAAACAAGCATCGAATCATTGAATTCTAATTAAGATCCCCAATTCTTGGAGTTGGTTTATTTCTCTATGAATTCAATTTCATTGAGTCAATTCTCCCATTTCTCCATTATACAATATTAGTAATTTGGATTGAATGATCTTAAGGGACCCCAATATGATTCAATAGTGGATGAAATTCCTTAGAGCATGTTCCAAATGGATTTTTTGTTCTTAGAGGAACATACAAATTTAAAATCTTGTGATATTATATTGAATATGCGTTGTCAGTTTCTTACATTATCAGTGGTTGAAAAATACCCAAAAGTATCCAGTACTTGTTGAAATGGATCATCCAATATCATGATTTTCATGTCCCATATGTCAGCTCTTAAAGTGGACTTGACATCGTCATTGTTTCATCAACATATATACAATGAATCCTTGATACATGATTGTAATACTTCATTCGTGAACATTTTGGGCATCATCAAAACATGAATCTCTAGCATGTGATATAGGTAATAAGATTCATAACCATAAACTAGATTCCCTCTATTGAGGTAGTCTACATTGGACGTTTACCCTTCATCCATGACTACTTTCTAATTGTAATTGTAGTATGAACTATTCTTTAAGTGATAGAACCCTCATTGGGTAGAAATTTTTCCATAGCCTACTTCATTTCCTAGGGGTTTTTATCATATAAAACATCTTATTTTTCTTGTAAAAGATAGTTTAACCATATAATTGACTATATATGTGTTTGATCTATGTAAGGGCCCATGATTGGCCATCTAGAGAACCCTTTACCATTGGAATATGACCTCTATTATATGTGATACATGAAAAGTTTTTATGAAACTAGTCACCCATGTGATATTCATAACCATCCTCAAATTACCTACCACATTTCATAATCCATTATTCAAAAACATTTGGATGGGATTTAATCATCCCATAATCCAACTATATAGTTTAATTCGACTTCATAGAAATTATTTAACATTATATCGCACACGTTTGTGAGTTAGGATAGAAAAATCCATATACCATCATGAATATTCATCCCTCATAATATGATAATGGATTCATTTAGATTAAACCATTCATGAATATTTTTATATCATGATCCATTTAAGGTTGAAATAGGATATATCAAATCTTCAATACTCATCCTTCATAACTTACTGCATGTCTTTAGAGTCCAAATATTCAAAAACCATCCAAGGACCATGGAAAAGTGTCTGGTCAATTCTAAGGGATCCATCTTTATAGATATATAAGTCTGTTCATATTAGATACTATATAAGTCTCCTTTACTGATCAAAAATATGCATATTTTTATTATGAAAAGGTTCTCTATTCGCAATTTGACATGTGAAACAATGTAGAGATTTTTCACCTCAGAGTGATTTGCATAAATCCACAATAGTCTTTCCCCAAAACATCATAAATGATTCAAGATATTTTAGACATGTTTTAGAAGTTTCAAGAATCATACAATAATTATGAGGTGCAAAGTTCTCAACATCTGGTCCAATCTATATAAAACTAAAATTAAACAAAAAAGGCCCAATCTATATTACCCCAAACTACAAAAATAGAAGTTTCAATCTATATTACCCCAAAATAAAACATCATAAGGTCCAAGATATAAGATCATAAAGTACTAAAATAAAATTCCTATTCCAATTGACCATAACTATAATAATAATAGGTCTATGATAGATGAGACTAAATTATAACAAAAAATGGTCAAACTATATGATGTTAAACTGTGGAAATATATGGTAAAAGTTATATGACCCTAAACTAAAAAAAAGATAGGGTCCAATCTAATAGTACATAAACTTATAGATTAATTATATAATGATATACATATCTAAATATAATCCATATGGTTCTATCATTAAAAAAATATACTACCTATTGAAGTAGAAAAAATACATACTAGACTGAAATACCCTAAAGGGAGTTGTAGGAAGAAATCATGTGTATTTATACTAGAAACTTACTCAATGAAATCTAGGATTGATTGAAAAATTATAATAAGAATCCATTGATCTTGTTTTGGTTGAATAATCAACATGGTAATCCTGTGAACAAGTTTGGTGTCATTCCACTAATCCTTATAAGATTCTTAAGAAATTGTAAGTGAAATATAGAAAAGACACAAAGATTATGGGGCTCATCATATGGTCATTGTATCTAACTATATATGATCTCTATCCACCCACCGCAAAATATATTAAAAATATAGAGGTCATTATCTTCACAACACATCCAATAGTGCCATCTCATTGAACATGGTGTTTTAGAAAGAACCGACATTGAAACATAAACAAGTGAGTTTATTCCAATCATCCATTGTGATCCATTCTCATTTAATATAAACAATTTGTCACACATTTATGTTTTGATTTTGGTTAATTGAATATTATGAATCAATATTATGTTTTAAATAATCCATGTGATATTTATTCACCAGGATATCATGAAAAATTATTATATATGTACAAGGAGATTTGTAAATTACATTAATTAATAAACCATGATGGGACTAATAATTCCTCACAACCTAAAGTCTTCACCATTACACCTCAATTTAATGTTTTCACCTAAATTATAACTAAATAGAAAATTCATTTTAGATGAATCCTTGAGATCCGTAGACATATTATACACTAATTCTATGAAATGGTAAAATTGATTTATGAAATCATTCTCCACCTCTCTATAAAATAGTAATAACTTTAACATGAATAAATCATTAAGTATGGACTTCTATACAATTTCAATGTTCCCCTATTACTCCAGAACTTTTTTACTAGTGTTTTAGCATGTATTGAAAATGGGATAGCTCATGTTGGATCCTTTCTATCTTATCATTCCTAGTATTAAGAAAATGTTGTTGAGTCATTATTTATATTTCTCTCTTGGAATCCTCTCTTTGAGACTCATTTCTAAAAAGATCACTTGAAGATGAGTCCTATGTAGAGAATAGCCTCAACTATATTGCCATATTTTATTCCTTCATTGAAAAAAGATAACTTCCACAATATTTAAGAGAACAATAGTAAAATATTCTATAGAAAAGGGAGGTGATCTAGTACTTGATGTTTCCCAAATAGTCCTTAGTACATCTATGTTGATATCTGTGTTTAGACTCAAGATTCCACCAATAACTTTCACATTAGTTTATGATGAAATATAGTATGTTCTATTCCTTGAGTATGGCTTAGTGAGTGAACTGTTATATATTAAATTACCATTTATATAGTAAAAGTACTCATACATACTTCCCTTAGAAGGTTTGTTAAAAAGGTAGCTTCCATTCTAATCATCTCAGTCTATTGGGAACCAAAATAAGTAGGGTTCATGCCCACTTTGTTTTGTGTTAATTAAAACATAATGATTTATATATAAAAATTTATTTTTTTTGTAGAAAAATATATCAATTTTCTTAGAAAATAAATAATCATGGTTTTCCTTGAGAACACACCATTCTAAACCATGTCACGGGCTATCTATACAATAGACCCCTATACATTTCATATATAAATTGTAAATATTTTTTTTATGAATACTAATTACATAAAAGAGAGATTCTTTATAAAATCATATAGGTCATATATATTTTCAAGCATGGAAACATAAACAACTAGTTCAAAAGACTATCTAATTATGTTATTGACAACTATAACCCTTCTTAGAAAAAACCATTATTCATAACGTATGGAAAGAAAATATAAAATTGTGTGATATCAACTTATAAATAATGATAGATAGGTACATATAAATTATAACTAGAGTATAACATGAGAATAATGGTATGGAAACATTATCATAACATTTTAAATTCATACCCTTCATAACATAAGTAAACATATTGTGTCATGCAATAAATCTTGGAACATGAGAAGACATGAATGAAAATGGAATAAAAAAAATGGATACATGAGATCATAACTTTAGATTAAACATGAAATTTTGGAATTCATAAGATTATAAGTTTTTGAATAACTATAAATAAGAAAACCTCACTCATTATTAAGGATGACAAATAAGGCCGTCACATAAAAAATGAACAATAAAATTTGTCCATGCATAATCATATAGACATTAATGAAAGGACCATGGAAAATATTATGCACTAACTTATGGACATAAAAATGAGGTGAATGTATAATATTTTGGATGTGGAATCTATGTCGACACTTAATATTGTTAACATGAAATTATGTTCATGCATAATATATTTACCCCATGATTTACTCATCGTTACTCAATGCATTTGTGGGAGATATATATCCCACCAATTACATAATGAAAATCATAAATATGTGTTCCAAAATATCTTAACACATTCACCATTTTATAACCCATGAAAAATGGATTTTATAAACATTTCATCATAATATAACATGTTGAAAAAGAAATTGGTTTTATAAACATCCTTTCATCATAAAAAATAATAAAAATTACAAGGATTGTATACTTGTGTCATATACCTATTAAATTATAATTAATTTAAAATAATTAAATCATAGATAATTTTTTTAAAGATCACATTGAATATTTCTTATGGAATATAACCTTTCATTTTTGAGTCATATTTGAAATATACAAATTTAAAAAATAATACTGAAAAAAAGAATTCCTTTAAAATATACATGGAATCATGTAAATAATGATTCAAAATATTGAATTGTGAGGATGACATGAAATCATGCTCGTGTTGTATATGTTAAAAAACATTCCTTTCAATTTTCTAATAAGAAATAAAAAGTACCTCATTTGAAAAAAAGAATGAAGATTAATTTTAAATAAAATTAAAATTTAAAACATGTGTAGATATGATATTTGAAAATAATTGCACAATAGTAAAAAAATTAATTAAATAATTTTATAGAAATAATAATAGGAAAGAAAAAAAATCAATAATAGGGATAAATAAAGTTGATTTTCCTTAAAAATTTATATTTTTTTTATCTTGAGTACTTAAGGTGATGAAGATTAATGGAAAATATGTAATATCAATAAATAACCACAATAGAAGAAAATTCATGAGTTTCTTGAGTGGAATATCACGTTAATTCAACATCATAAATATGATCATAATCAATCCTAAAAAGTAATACATTTTTCCAAAAAAACAATTACCACTTGGGGTAAAATTTGAATTGTAAGCCACATGAAATAAATAACATTATATGAATATGTAAATCAATATAATTTTCATGAGAAGAATCATGAAATAAATTAAAAGAATATATATACACCACATAAAATAATTTTTTTTGAATATGGAATGTGCCCTATAGAAATAAATGGTAGAAAACAATCCTTTATCTTGAGTTCCACTAGATTAAATAACACTCTAATATCCTGTATAATAGTTTTAAATTTATTGTAATTCTATATCATAATCAGGTACATAATTATAGTATCACATATATCTAGTAAGTAAATAATTACTATCATTTATTAATGGTGTGTATATAGAAATGAATTACATTGTTCAGGGAGATATTATGTTGTTTGTACACATGAAAATTGTTTTTGAATTTCTTATGAATGGAAAAAGGAAATTTAAATTATAAATAATATTTATAGAATCATTGTTATATTATATATATCATATATATTAATTATATCTATACTTGTTTTAGTTTATGTAAAATGGAAAGGAAAAACAAATCAAATTGGTTTGTATAGGTGGAAGTCCACATGTACACACAAATGACATTATCATTTTCTAGTGGTTTAGATGGATAGAAGGTATATATAATATTATTAATTAATTAAAAATATTTTTTAATAAATACCACTTATAATCATAAAAACTAACAAAATAACCATCCAAGAATGATTGTGATGGAAAATTAATTGTATCACTGCATGGAGAAGGGAAGTCTTACATATGCACACATGTTATATTCACTTCCCACATGATGGAAAGATGATAGATAAATATGGTTTCATAATCTTAATATCATTAATGAATATTTGCGATACTAATTTTATTATTTTATTAATAAATAAAATATTATTGTAAAATATAAAATAAGATGTAAAAGTAAAGTGAACGGATAAGGTGATTACCTATTCACTGAAACAAATTCTTTAGATCTCCTTTTAAGGGATCTAAAGACAATATTATTGGAAGAAAATCACCTATAAAATGTGGATAGTAAAGTTTATAAGATAAATTTTCATAGTTTATTCTATCATTAAGGATCAATGTTTTATGATGAATAGAAAGGATTTTTGGATTTTATAATAGAGGGGAGGGGCACTCTTGAAATTCATAAAGGATTAAAAATAATAAACACACTATCAATAAAAATGTTTTAAAACACACTAAAAATAGATATTTGATGAAATTTTAGTACATATTTTATTCCCATTAACCACATTCATGATTTTAATGACTTTTAAATAACTAATAAACAATCAATTTCATAAAATATCAGTATTTCCATTATAGAAACTATTTATATAATTTTATTGAAAATACATAAATATAATTTCATAATTGTAATCTAATTATTCAAAATAATATGTGTATTTCCTACTCATTAAAAAAATTCATGTAACATATAAACTCAGTGATATTATATTACATTAAAATACTTTAAAATCATTTATTTATTTTATATTAGTTGTAGAAATATTTCTTCAATATTGTATAACTATTTAGGGTAATTATATAATTTCTAAAAATAGGAAATAAAATTAAATCATAAAAATAAATTCATTATGCTCTAATTTACAATCCTTATTCATTCATATAATGTTTTTTACAATTTTTTATAGACAATAGTTATTTAAAATTAATATAGATACCTTTTGTAACTTTTATTATTTTAAATATTATAAATGTTATTTTCATGCACATTTATCAATAAAAAAATTAAATTCAGAGAATGAAGTTATAAGGGCAGAATTTAATTCATCCAATAAAATTTATAATGATAATTATGGATATATCACTAAGTTTTAACCATTAGTGACATAATTTACCCTTTACTGAGGTGATAAATTTTATTATATGTATTATTTGTTTTAACCAAAAAGAAAATGGGAATATTTAGAAACTTTCATACTCTTATATAAAAATCTTTAATCCATTTTTAACAACATGGTATTTTGTGAAATTTGTTTTTTTAATTAAACTAGTCATTTTGATATTTTTCATTTTCACACAACACTAAATTTAGCTTTTTATATATTAAATATCTGTGTTTGGATTTTATTATACATGGAACTAATTTGATATTTCTCTACAAAAAACACATAAAATAACTTACATCAGATGCAACATTATGTTTTCCTTGTGTTATACACAATGTAGAGTTTACTCGATTTCTTATGTTGCACGTATTGCTGCTTTTTACTGAACTAAAATATACTATAAATATTATTTTTTAAAATATTATTATAGTTACCACCTAGCCATTAGAATGAATATGATTAATAGTATTAACTAAAATGTGGAAATATTATTTACACATGTATATAAAATGAACTATTTGGTAAAATATTCGATAGAAATGAATGTATGAACTATTTGAAAATAAATGAATGACATTTCTAAGAAAATGAATTATGTAAAACCAATTTTAATCTTAATAAATTCTACAAACAACTTTTTATGATTTTTTTTAATAAAATTATTATATAATATATTCAATAAATATTTTAAATACTCATCCAATATATTTGATAGGCATAAAATAAAGATAAATTCAATTATATGAATTAAAATAAGTAATTTTCTAAAAGGTAACTTTACCACCTTTTAATGAATAAAATTTTCAATCTAAAATTTTAAACATTGATTTTTTTATCTTAGAAAATAAAATACATTTTTTAAGTTAGAAATACCAATATTTACTTTGTTTTTTTTTATTTTCTGAAAACTTTAATTTTTTAATGGAGAGTGAAAAACACTGCATTTTAATTAAAAACGACAGATTCTTATAATTTATTTTTATAGTTACATTATATTTTAAATTGGTTTTAAATTATATATATAAATTAATTATTCCAATTTGGGTCATTGGAATCAATCTAAAACTCAAATTTAATATAATAAACATTTAAACTTTAGAATATTATAACTTTAAAAACATGTTGTTTGATCTCGTATACAGGATTAGTTTTATGTTAATTTTCCCAATTTTGTGTTTTAAATTTGGAAAAATGAATTCCATATTTAAATTCTGAATAATTTATAAAGTATCAAAATTTCAACTTTATTTTTTACTAAAAATATTAGTGAATTTAATTAACATTAATTACAATGATTAAGGTAAAAACAAGATTACATTGTGGTTAATATTTAACTTATGCGTTGAAATGCCCTATTCACATGTCCAAAATCAATTGTATATCCATATTCTAACCATTTTATCCATTTTATTAAAAATTGATAATTATTTATTGCACATTATATATGTGAGACTTCTAAATAGCCATTATCTTTTTATATTTACAGGAATAGCAGTCCCCCTCCACTATAAAAGGAAATACACCCCCCTCACTTCCACAAACCTCTCAATACACATTGAAACATAAAAAACCTACCCAAATAAGCTTCCAACTTTCTTCCTATAAACCTAGTAGCCTAAATTTGGGAATAAATCTATCCATGGAAGCCCCTTGTTGCAAACCAATATAATTAACCAATGAAGAGGTAACATCTTTCCACGTGATCTTATGATTTAATTTCATTATACACCCTCTCAATTTTTATTATTATATTTCTATATAATATCTTAATAACACTTCATATAATTATATGTTGTTACTCTATTTGTTTTACCTAAACATACACATACTTCTATCAAATGGTGACACATGGTGGACTACTACATTGCAATAAGATACTCTTTGTTTTTCCTATGTCTCAATGTTTGGAATTAAAAACTGAAAAAAGTTTTTATATTATATATCTGATATTTATTATGTTTTTATGATTCTTTAATTATTATATAAAACATACCTTCATTCTTTCAATTTTGTGTCAACACGATAACTTATTTTATGGATGTGTGGACTCCCCAACATCAAAGAGATGTGATTCATTCACACTTTTCATGGAATTTATTAAGGATGGGTTTAGTAAATTTAAATGAAATTTATGAAAAAATAAATAATATTTGTTGTTAATATATGTTTATATGTACATATATGTCATTTTCCTTCTTTCCCTCAATATTACACGAAAATGAAACCAACGTGCATGCCTATGTATGAACTACCCTCTCCATGAATATTATTTTCCATTTCATATTTAAAATTTTATAAATTATTGTAATTATTTATATATAGAATATAAATTTTGTTTATATTAATTTTTACATTATTTAAATATGTAAATCATTACATCAGTAATATTATAAATAATAACAAGTAAAATCATATTCATATCAAAGAATAGATATTACCCAAAATGTAACACTGACATTTTTTTGCAAGGCAATGTAACACTAAAATTAAATTGTTAATAAACCCGAAATATAATGTCTCGATAAAATAACATGTTGTATTAGATAAAATAATATGGTTTTTTGTTAGATTATTAACAAACTTATATTTATTACATATTAGGTTTGAATGTGTATGAATAAAGTTAAGGATCAAGGTAAGGGTTTTATCATCTCACTTTTATTTCTAAGAGATATATGATATATTCACCATTTATTTATTTTATGTGATATGTATACTTCTATATGGAATGTAATATAAAAAATTTCATTCATATTAGGATATTTAAAATTTTAATTGATGTTATTATTTCACTTATCACACAAATCAAAAGTTACTCAAGTGGTAAGGGGATTTCCAGTCTCACTTTTATTTCTATGACACATATGCCTTATTAACCACTCATTTATTTTGGGTGATACATATAAATCATATGAATGTGTCATGTGAATATTATACTTATATTAATGGATATTTAAGTTTCTATTTTATGATCTCTCTTTCATGGGGTTTATGGTTTATAAGTTACCAAAGCGTCAATGTAATTTTGTCTCAATTTTCTTTCTTTGAGACACATGGCCTGTTATTCACCCATATATTTATACAAGGTTTATATACTGATTTTTGATATATTATATAATTTTTGTATTTATTTTAATTTTATATTAATATTCACGTGATGTTATTCTTTTATTGGGATTATGATTCATTGTTACAAAAGTGGCAATAGTTTATTGCTACAATTTAATCGTTTATTAGGATTGTGTATGATTATCCATCCATTTATGAAATATTATGATCCATATATCAAGAAATATCATGAATTTAAATTTCCTATGGTTTTCCATATTATATTAATATAATAGGACCATTTAACTCTTTTTTGTTTAAGATGACTATGAAAATGTTTTATTAAAATATGGCTATCTTTCTCTCTTCGGTAAAAAATATATTTTAATCACCAACCATGTTTTTTAAAAAAAATAAAAAAAAATTGCCACATTAAATATTAATATAATTTCCATGTTAATATAATATAATATAATTATTTATATTTTATGTGTTTAAATGTTTTCTCAATGATTTATTTATATGTTTCCAATGTTATTTTTAAAGGAAAATATATGCAAAATTTTCTATGTTTTTTAATATTGTTTTTTCAATGTGGAGAATATATTTTCTCAATAAATGTTTTAAATGATTCTAAAATTTATATTTATAATTTTTTATGTCTTTTTTAAAAGAAATTGTTTTGAAAACATTATATTTTTTCCAAGGAAAGGTTATTTTCCTTTAAAACTGTTCCATGTGATCCTCCAAGATCAGTACCCATCTAAGAATATAAATATTTCACACAATGATCATTGATTCAATGCAAAACAATAGTTAGAACAATTATATTTTTAATAGGTTATTTTAAATTTATATAAAATTTTATATTAAAAAATTAAGATTGTGTTAAAATAAAAAATAAAAACCAAATGTAATTGATAAAATTTAGTTCAAAACCCTTTAAATAAAAATGTTATGATTTAATATATTAATAATTGAAATAAATAATTAAATACTAATTTAAAAACTTTTTTAATTTTTGAAGAAATGATTCACTGTTGTATATTTAGAAGGTAAGAAATTGAGAATGTTTTATAGAGTTATAGTAATTTCCACACCCTTATTTCACACACCGATCAATCACGATTCATGTAGCTCATCAAGAATTATGTTGAAAAGATCCAATAAAATAGTAAAATGAATTTCCATTCCCATGTTAATTTTAGCCCACTAATTTTATCCAAAAAAGTTTTTGAAATCATTTCATTATAATGTGAGTGCCGATTTGAAATGTATGAATTTTCAGAAAAATATTTATTGATAGGTTTAATAATTATGGTTTACCATAATCACAAATTTTACAATTTCACTCACAAATAATTCTCTATGTTTTTTATAATTATTTTATTACATATGTTGAGTGACACCACTGAAAAAATGCATTTTCATTATATTAATAGTGGATATTTATTAATTATAATAACCAAGATCATGAGTAGCATTCTAATTCCACTTGGATACTGAAATCAAATTGATATTTTCATGAAGTTGACTAAATTTCTCTAGATCACATTTTATCTCTTTTTTCATACTTTTTTGTTTATGAAATTTTGGATGATCCTATTTAAAATTAATTTTACTTTTAATTTATCTATATAATATTTTAATTATTTAGTTTTTTTCAATAATAAATAAAAAATTCAATTTTGATAATCATATTTTATAGAAAAAATAATTTTTTATTCTAATTTTTGTCATTTAATTTCTTAATTTAATTAAAATGAAGATACTTCTCCCTAACCACATTATCCTATTTCATTTTAAAATATTTAATTTTTTTTGAAATTTCAAAAAATACTTATTTTAGATAACCTGTAGTTTATTTGAAAACATTAAAATATAAATTACATAAAGAAATTGGAGAACATGAATAATATACCTCATTATTTTTTGGTTAATGAAATATGAAATTTGATGTTTGAATCACATGATATGAAGGAGTCATGTTTGGCACTATTTTTTTATGATTTTAGTTCCATTATATTCTTGTCAAATTTTTTATGCACTATGGCATGATGTTCCCCTCCTGTATGTATTCATTTAACTTTCAAATATCAATGAGAACTTTTGAATGAGGAATTTTTATTACAATAATACATATCAAATTCCAAAAGGGAATTCATAAATTTTAAATCTAATATATAAGACAAACTTTTATTGGGATTTTACTTTTTCTATAACTAGATAGAAAATTTATATACATTTAAAAAAATAGTCCAATTATGTTAGACAATGATTTTAGGAAATAAATAAATTCATAATTTCCAATTATTATATTTGTTTTTTTAGAATAAGGGGATCTAACCAAACAATGTGATTCTAGGGAACCATGGTAATTAATGGTTGAGAACATATTTAATTCTTCCATCCATTATCAGATTAAGGTCTTAATAATAATTGTTGTTTCTAATACAATATGTTGTTTTTAATATGGATGGGTTGGTGGGGAACAATTTCCTTTTAAAAATTTTCATGAAATTAAAAGAAATTAAATTAATGTTAAATGAGCTGAAATAATTACTGAAACTAAATAAATTAATCAATAAAATTTTCAATAATAATTAAGAGAAGAAATTCTTCACAATACTTTAACCAGGTATAGAGTCTTATTTCATTGAACATTGTCTCTGTGATCTAAACATCTTCTCCATCTTCTCTTCATTTGAGAGATCATTATCAAATGGTACCATATGTGGGTAGTGTACATGTGAGGGGCATGGTGCTTACTTTATCAAGAGGGATACATAGAATATTTCATTTATTTGAGATAAGATTAGTGTGAGTGCTAGTAAATAGGCCACTACTATGATGTGATCCATGACCTCAAAGGGGTCTATGTATCTTTTACTAAACTTTCCCTTCTTTTAACATATCATGAAATTCTTCCAAAAAGATATTTAGAGTAATACCATGTCTCCAACATCAAAATATATGTATCATCGATGATTTTTAATATAGCTATTTTGTTGACTCTGAGTATCCTTGATGCGGTGTTCAATGGTCTTGAACTTTTCCACGATTTCTATAAATATTTCATGACCTAGCTGTTTGTTTAACCCAGATTTCTTCCCAATATAAATCTTTTTATAACTCTAAACATAAAGGTAATTATACAGAGTCCTTTAGAGGCTTGAGTGGAAACTATTATGGTATTAGAATTTGACCATTGGAAGGTGTTGGTCCAATCCTCCTTTAAAGTCAAAGGAGGATGTCATCGACATGTCCTAATGTCTCTGGATAGTTCGGTCAGATTGGAATCAGTTTGATGGTAATAAAACTTGATGAAGATTATTTCTTTATCTAGATTACTCTAGAGACTCTTCAATAACTGGGAGGTAAATCTTTCAACTCAAACAGATATAATTGATAGTGGTTTTCAATGTAGCCTTAACACTTATCTAATGTATATCCTTTCTAGTTGATCTTGTGATAAATCCTCTTAAATTACAATTAAGTGTGAAGGGTTTATAATATTATCCACCACAACACTAAAAAAATTATTTCATCATGATTCCATCAAAAAACTAGTGATAAATTCCATGGTTACGTTTTCCTATTTCCATGTATGTATGGGTAATGGTTTCATCATCCACATTGATTTTGTTTCCTTTTGGATTTCACTTGCAGACATACAAGACATCATGACTTATGTCTTGTGATCTCCTTATTTATATAGTCTCACTAATAATGCACATAGATATATTGACACATCTATGTTATTCATGGGTGTATGGATAAGTTTGATCTAAATTCATCATCCAACAACTCCTTCTTTTGCTTAAGATTTTAATAGTACAGATATTCTTGACCTAAATATCACAAATACTTCTTCGTTACTATTGATCTATGAGGATTTCACTTTTATTATAGTTTTTACTTTATTATGAATTCCAAAGACAACTCTGTTATCATTCTTTAACCTCTCCATAATGAATGACTAAGTAATCATTTTTGAATGGATTGATGACATTTATTCCTTTATGATTATGGTTTCCATCATTTATAAATCTATAGAGATCAGATCCTTATCAATTATAATCAAGGATTAAATTGTTAGATCCTTTAAACATAGAGAATCATCTAATTTATTCTCTTTCTAATGATGGTAGTGAATTGAGAAATCGTAGACCATGATCATATCTAACCATCTTAATTGGAATATATTCAACTCCTTGAGTGTGAATATATAGTTGAGTATTTTTTGATCAATATATATTTCACACTTCCCCCCAAAGAGTTAATGTTACCATATTTTCAAAGTGATTATCACTACAAATAACTCTATATAATTTGATGGATAGTTGTATTTGTAAACATTCAAATACCCTGAAACATTCGTTCTGAGTTTCTTATTCTACATTAACACATAGCGCAATCCTTTCTTGGATGCATCATTGAATAAAATGAATAGTTATCAACATATGGGGAGTGTTATCGCTAGTGAAATGATAAGGCTCATATTCAGATCCTCAAATCTCTTTTTACATTCAAAATTCTGCAAAAAAAAATCATCCCTTCTATGTTATATTTGTTAGAGAGTTTCAAAATAATGATTAAATTATCTCAATCGACGATAATACCTAAATAATCTGAGGAATCTAGAAATATATATCCTAGATTTTGGTATCATCCATCATTTAATTGTATAAGTCATTGAATGATTTATTTATATCCCACTGCTTGTGATGATATTCTCCAATAAGGAGACATCCTTCAACCAGAACTTAGTTTTTCTATACATGGAATAAATCATCTCCTTTTGTAAGGTATTTAGCCTTGTGCACTAATTCTCATAATACACAACATTGGTTATAGAGAATATTAGAATATTATTTATATGATCTACCAAAAAAAATTCAAGGTAATATCTAATGACTCCATTCATTATGTTCATGAAGATTTATGGAGAATTAGTGAGTCCTAATGTAATTAGTATGATCTCATATTTCCCATACCTTGTATGAAAAAAGCCTTGGGGATATGCTTCTTCTTAACCCTAACTCAGTAATATCCCAACCACAGATCCACCTTAGATAAGTGTTATACCCCACGTAGAATATCAAAAAAGTCATCAATCTGTGGAAGAGGGTAGTTGTTCTTTATTGAGATCTTGTTTATCTCTGAACAATCAATTCAAATATGGATTAGCCCATCCTTCTTCTTAATGAGGAGGATTGGTTCACCCCATGGTCAAGCACTTGGTCATATAAACCCTTTATCCAAAATCTCATGTTGTTGTTTCTTCATCTCATCATTTTCAACAACAAAAATTATATATGTATTCTTTGATAATAGTAATTTTTGGGGTATAAGATTAATTATAAATTCAACCCCTCATCTAGGACGAATACCAGAAACTTCCTAGGAAAACATATCAATGTATTTACTCATAATGGGAATGTCTTAGAAGATGATATTATCCAGAGAATCAATCATTTTATCTTAATAATATATCTCATGGGTAAATAATATCGATGATTGAGATTTTGGTGCATTATAATATTCATCCTCTTCCACTAACTTGTATTGAATCAAAGGATAATACACAATATAGAGTTTTATTACGTTATCATAGTAATTTATGTTGTCTCTATACAATGAAATCCAACCCATGCCCATAATTACATAAAATTTAACTAAAGGAAGTATCACTGTTTTCTCAAGGAAGTTCAACATGGGAGGATTTATATACATAGGATGCAATAATATCCCTATTTATCCTTTTCATCGAGAGCACTAATTCCATGCATTGTTGTGGTGTTTTAATAGTTATACGAAACATTTATGATATGAAGGAATGTGTAGAACTATAATTAAAATAGGTGTTCACTATTATTTACTGAATATGTAGTGTTCCAATAACCACTTAATTTATTGGATCAAACTCTATAGTTGAGATAGATAGATCTCTCCTTTGCTAACTTGGAGGTTATTGGTTGTCTTTAAAAACACTTGGTTTGGTTCACTAGTTTTCAATTGTCTTGTATTCCTTTGAGTTGAGGCAATGAAAAAAATGTTTAGGGTTGAAAAATGAATTTATTTTCTCTATCATGTTGGTGGTTTTATCCAATTATAAATTTCTTGATCAGATTCCTTCCTTCATATACCTAAATTATTTCATCATCCCCCCTTAGCTATTTATGAGGTGATTTTTGTCACACCTTTGACATATGAGATGTTGAAATTTCAAGGAAAAGTTAGATTTCTCCAATAAAACACCAAAATAATTGGTGATTTTTGTCGCACCTTTAACAAAGAGTTGCATTCTTAGGGAAGATTGTAACCAATTAATGACTCACAGTTGACCCAGAAAAGACAATGGTTGTAGATGAGTGTCATAAACCTACTACTACAAATGAGATTCATAGTTTCCTTAGATTAGCGAGATAATATAGGATTTTTGTGAAAAACATTTCACTGCTTTCTAATCCACTAACCAATTTAACTCGAATAGGTGTCGAGTTCATCTGGACAAATGAATGTGTGGAATGTTTCCAAGAAATGAAGAAGATATTGGTTATTATAACCATGATAAATCTACCCTCATGTGTAGAAGGATTTGTCTTTTTCAGTGATGTATCTCTGAAATGGCTTGGGTGCGTCGTCATGAAAAATGAAATAGTCATTTCTTATGAAAGTCAATAGTTGAAGACTCATGAGTAGAACTGTCCTATGATTGATCTTAAGTTAGTTGTGATTGTTTTTCTTATTCTAAAGATATGGAGACACTATCTTTATGGGGAGAAATGTGATATATACATAGACCATGAAATTTTTAAGTATATCTTCACACAAAATTAATTGAACACGAGATAAAGGTGATGGTTGGGACTTCTTAAAGACTATGATTTTTTTATTGATTATCATCCTGGAAAAGAAAAAAATGTTGCTGATACATTTATTAGTAAAGACCCAGTTGTTTTATCCATGATTAAGAATCAAGAGATCTATTAATCCATGACCTAGTGAAAATGGAAATTGGAATTATAAGAGAAGTGACATCATCAACCCTATCCAAAATAATTTATCAACCATCATTACTATAGAAGATCATGAAATCCCAGAAAGAGTATCCTTTGTTATAGAAGAAGTTTGAGTCTATAAAGGATTGGATGTTTCACGAGTCCAATATTGATCAAGAAGGTATACTAAAATTTCATACAAGACTCATAGATTCCAACATGTTAATTCTCTTTCTAAGTTAGCATGATAAAATTCCTCTCCATTTTTGTTCTCATCAAATGAGGGAAATACTTATTGAAGAATATCCCTCTGAAATCTTCGCACTCCATAGCTTATACCTCCACTCATGGACTCAACTTTTTAATCAGTTATAACCACTGATTACCTTATCCTTCTAAGTGGTAAACAACCAAGGTTACCTTTTCTTGTTCTGAATAGTGGATCATATAAAATATCTTCTCGATTGAGCTGATCCACTGTTCAGTAATCAATGGTTCGGTATATCCACTGAAGGATAGTGGTCATTGACACATAAAGGACTCAATATAAAGTTGTTCCCTTCATAGTGAAATCAGTCTCATAGCTTAATTCAAGTTATTTCCCATAACATGAGCAAGTTGGATCATCATTATCATGACTTTTTCCATTCTGGCTTCCATCAAAGGGCTTGCAGGGAATGGTCCATTGTAGTCTCCATTTGCACGGTTCCTCCTATTGCCCACCATTTTCTAAAATAATAAATCCTTATTGAGAATATTATTTCATTTATAAATCATTTAACTATAATGTATCTTATTTTCCTAAAACTGCATGTATAAACATATTGTTCTTTGATAACAATTACATTTTTCTATAAATCCTTCATAATGATTCATAAAAAGATTGCGATTAACCCAAAATATCCCCATATTTTATCAAACTAAGAGTGCATAAAGGCCCATTTTCATACACTAGTTCTCATTAGAGTCTATCACAAAGTGGTGTTTTCTGGTTTTATCCCTAGATACGTCTGTTCTAGAGCCACATCCACTGGTTTGTATCTAGACATGGATTTATTTGTTCAGAAACCACTTACTTTATACTTCAAAAAAATAAATTGAAGTTTTCATATGTTTAAACTTTTTTAAAAGATTATTCCATAGTTTATCATTTCCTAATTTCTATAAATAAAAAAACTACACCATGATACCATCTATGGAATTCTTCCTTCTTATTACATAATGTTTAATTCAATTTTTCAAAATGGAGGATCTTTAAAGTCTAGTGTCTTGAAAAAACGGTACATAATACCTGAAAACATAAAACTTTATTTTAATAATCCTTAAAGGATTCTTGGAAAGTTCATCCTAAGTACAATTATTGCATCTCATAACCTGGATACAACTATCAAAAGAAAGGGTGAGCAGAAGGCCCAGTAAGGGAAAACAGTTAAAATTCTTTACAAGTAAACTTGAGCAATATCAATAAGAACATGAGGAATATCTTAATGGAATGATAAAAAAGGCATATCATATCCATTATAACATGAATAATAACTTGAAAAAGTGGATAAAATAATTAATTTAGACATTCATAAGCATATCACTAAGGTCCTTCCCCATGGTGTCATTAAAATTACCAAGGTTACTCACTAAGGTATTGTACAAATTGTCATCTTTAAGATATTAATATAGATACTCAATTCATTAGATAAATATTAGGGAAAAACCTTAATATTCTTTTATTTTAATTTTATCCACATATATCATAATAATAAATTTCATAAATGTCCCAAAGATAATGAAAGAAATGGGTTTCATATGAAAATTACGATGCTTTATAAAGTTCTTTAATACATGATCATTATGTCATTTATAACCCACAAAAAGGGAATAAGGGTTTTATGTATGTCGATTCAAAAATCAAATATATCAATTTTTGACGTTTTGAATACCCAATGAAATTAAATAGGTTTGGTTATTCACATAAATAAAATAAGATAATTTCTTGATAAAAAGTGTGATATTTTGAGATGAACTTTCTGCAGCATAATTGCCATGAAACAAGGTTTTATAAAACATTAAAAAGTGAAGGAAAATGGGTATCCCATTAATAAATGACTCAAAATAAAGTATAGGGATAGAAAAAAATGTAAATAAGAACATTTTATAGAAACATGATATACATACCACATAAAAGATAATTCTAAAGCAAGAGAGAAGTTGAGAATGGCCTTATTAAAATTTGACAGCCTAACAGTGTCGCTTAAAAATACAAAAATTCAGTTGATGAGAGAGGAATGGATTTATCATCGTTTGAATGTAAAATTAACAGCAATAATGATATATAATAACATACCACAACATAATAAAATGTAAATTAAAATACATAAAATAAAATAATTCTTAACTAAAGGAGGAGGGTGAAAAGTTCCCTTACCTTGAACAGAAACTTACAAAAATCAAAAAGTTGGGACATTGAGAGGATTTATGGAACCTTGGGAGGACTAATTTGAAGTTAAAAATAATGGAGCTTAATTTAGGAATAATTTTAAAGAAATTAATCAAGGAATGTGTTTCTATTTATAGAAAAAGTGTGGAATATTTTATTAATTTCCAAGACACACCTCATTCTTGGTATTTGAAAAACCACGGGCTTTCCCATGGTATTTTCCCAAGTTATTGGCCACTTGGGACACCTAAAAACTTATTTTATTCCTAAAGATTCTACCAAAACAATTATATCAATATTACATCAATAATGATGTCATTAAGCACAACGAAACTAAAAATGTATTTTTACTATTCACTAAAAAACAAAGCATTTTTAAAAATATCATAAATTTACCCTAACCTAATATCAACATTATGAGTACAAAAATTACATTTATTTTGTCATTATACATCTCTAAATATGATTAATTTGTCTTTTAACTTTAAAAATAATCATTTATTACAAATAATAACAGACATAAAATGCATACTGGATGCATAGTAAACTTTCTCAAAAAATAGAAGTTATTTTATAATTTTAATTAAAAAGGAGTTTTTTATAATAATATTTCATTATAATAAGAATTATTCATATTGTAATAGTTTATTATAAACACTTATATCTTTTCAAGAATGTAAGAATTCTGTTCTAAAACAATCAATTTATAAAATTTGATTTTATAAAAAAACTATTCTTGAAATAGGAATGATGGAATAACAATTTTTATTTACATAAACAGATTAAAAAATTAACTAAGGATTTGTTACATATCACATTAGAACATTGGCATTGTCAATTATTATTTTTATTTTAAACAAAAATTATTTCGTTAACAATTATTATTGTTTCAAGTGGTCACATTAACTAATGGTATTATAGCAGTCAAAACCAAATGGTCACGTTTCATTTATATTTATATATTTTTTATTTTTTATAACATAATAAGACATACATTTCCAGGAAACAAAATATCACTCAAAATTTATGGTTGTTACAACAATATCATTTCGTTTTCATGTGGATCCAAATGGGAAATAATATTATGGAAATATTTGAGAGGATTGCTACATAGTCATCAGTAATAATTATATATGTTTAATTGGAAACCATACCCATATCTATTAGATCAACACATCATAAATTAATTTAAATACTATTCATGGTTAAATTTTTAAATGTTTTGACTACTAATAATAACCATAAATCAATGTGGCTTCATTGAAAATTTTATACATGATGATTAAAAATATTAGAACAATTTTATATATTTTTTTCTTTGATTAGTAAAATATAATTTTTAATAATCATCAAAAATGAAATGACTACCAATTTTTAGAACACTAAATTTTCATGCCCTTAGAATAAAATTAAATTCATTATTTTCTTGGAATATATATATATATATATATATATATATTTCATTTTATAAAATTTAAGTGAACCTATAATCTATAAAAAATCATTAAACCTAGTAATAAATAATTTTTTTATATAATTTTTTATTATAAAACACTTCACTTATATAAAAATAATTTTATTAAAGATAATTATTTTTTACCTTTAAGCAATTTTACCTTATTTTATAATAATTAGATAAATTAAATATGATTGGTTATTCAATTGATAATAAAAATTATCAATATCTTTTATTTTAATAATTTTATAACAACTAGAAATATATTTTTTTAGATAAACACAAATGATGTTTGAAAAATAATTTTATTAAATTCATTTTGATTTAGGTTTGAATATGTATATAATGTTTACAATATAGTTAAATTTATTCATAACATCCAATCCAATGATTATTTTATAATGTTTTACTATATCACCATTCCTTTCTATTTGGGGTTTCCCATTAGATATGATATTGAATTGTTATTTATATATAAAAATAAATACATAAACAATATTGGGGTGTAAAAAATATGAGCCATGTAGATAATCAAAAAATTCAATTTATCATTTAAGAGGATACTTGTATATTACCAAGATCTGATTGATTTCATGGTAATAATTTTCGTGGATCATTGAACCATTTTTTAATGAAAAGGATCAGCTAACCCAATGGTGAGAAAAATGGGGGCATAAACCCTTTAACTAGGCTCTATTTTAGTTTTATTGTGATTTACTCAAGATAAAGAGATTAAATTCTTTATGGAGTCTTTGATACATTCAAATATTAGTGCATATGTTACATCAAGATTTCATCCTCTTGACTTGAAGTAAAACTAAAAAAATATTCGGTAAACACAACAATATATTATCTTATAATAGAATTTCATTAAGAATTTCCTTTTAATTAGAATCAATCAGTTGGGTTAGATACATTTTTCACATTAAGAAAAAATATTTACTTTTGGATTCTAATTCCATAAGTGGTCCATCCTCCTCTATAGACACTTATAAAATCTAATTGTGATCCATTATACATAGTGTGATTTCAATCTCATAGATATTTATGTTGCCTACATACCAATAAATGAAGTACAAAAAAAACATCATTTTCCACTAATTATAGTAATAAGATGTTTTTTTGAAACTCAAGTGAAAAACTATTGAAAATGAACATGTAATATTATCATGATGGAATGATTATAGCATTTTAAATTTTCATAGACAACTAATCTACAATATTTTGGGGTACTGTTTGAATTATTCTGCTAAACTAACATGATATGAATGAATACATATAACCCATATAAAATTGAAGGATTAATATTATTTATTTAATATTTAACATAATTTTCATTGCTTAATATTTAGGTCACCCTTATCAGTTTTCATTGAATATGGTATCACTTTCTCTATAGGCAATGGTGGTATTTTCACTGGTTATCCTAAAAAACCCTATGCCTAGTACATTGTATTTGAACGTGTTTTATTCCATGAAGATGAATTATTAGAAAATTAGATGAGGGTAGACTAGACCATTATATTATTATATCATATAGATGGCATTCTCAAATTATTATTATCTATATTGATTCCCCAACACACTACACATAATGAATATCCAATTCAAATTTATGATATTTCTGATATTTTTCTTCATTAGCATTTAAAAAGGTTGAAGATATAATTTGTTACCATTATTTAAAATATCTATCACTCCCCATGAATTAATCCCCATTCTTGACTACCTTCATCTAGTCTTATGAGAACATTATTATTCATTGTTCTCTGGTTCGATATTGAGGTAACATCAAAAAATTTATTTATAACTGTCAATGTATTGAATCTATAATGACATTTATAAACTATGATGTAACAAGATAATGAAGTTTTATACATTTTAATTGTGATAAATGACTAATGTTGATGCATATAATGAAATTAATTGGATTTTACTTCGATTTTCTGATTTATTCATCATCTTTTAGCCTAAATCTTGAACAATTTGTCTCATAATAGCCTCAAATGAAACCTGTTATTTAATTAGTGGATGTTTCCATTTGCAATGATTCTAATTTCTAATAAAAACATTAGTTAATTTTGTAATTATTGTCTTAGTGTTCTTCATGCAATCTCTCATAATATCAGGAATCATATTTTGGAATTCGTCACATTATCCATCACATTGGTTTTTGAAATAGTTCCAAAAAATAAATCTTTTTACCTAAATAAAGGAGAATTTTGGATGTGAATTTTGAAACTACTAATCTTATAAAATAAAAACTATGAATATTAATTACATAAACATAAAATAACATATATTTCATTAATTTTGAGTTTATAAGTTTGAATATAATTTATCCATGATCTATTTTTATTACATTAAATTTAGTTGGTATTTTTATTTCCTTAAAATGGACTATATAAAACATGATATTAACTATAAAGTACCCCCAATTTTTTCTTGGAAAGTGTGAAGTATTAAGACACAATTTCATTCACCAGGTACTTGTATATTTAATACCCAATGACCCAATTCAAATTTAATCCACCAATATACATCTATTGCATGGATAAATTCAAATGAAAATATTCAGAAATTAATGTATTAGATTAAAAAAACATTCAATATATACATTAGAAATATCTAGGGATGTTTTCTTATGCATAATCTCATCTATATGGCCTTAAATAATGATTTGAAATCATAATTCCCAAAATAACTAGATCATTATATCATACCAACATTGCAAACCCAAACCTTTAATATGTATTTTTCAGGATTTATTTAAATATAATACACAAAATTCAATCCCATAAAAGTGAGGATCCTAGTGGATTTGGGAAATTACGTACATATAAAAATAACATTAAATAAAAATAAACCAAAATTATTTTAAAACCACATATCATATCATTAAATTCAATTGGTTTTATAATACTGAATGAGATAACTTGGGGATATATATAAGAAACTAGATATAAATATATCATAATAAGTGATTTAGTAAGGCCTACAGTATCAGAACGTAGAAAATTTGTGTCGAGTGGAATAACATGGTAACATATAAATTTGAGAATCATAGTCAGGAATGTTGATTCAAGGCATAACATGGTAAAAAAAGGCATCATAAGAATTCCTCATTAAAATAATACATGGACATTATTGATTAATTCAAGGATTACCATTATGAAATCATAACATTGTGTATATAGGCTAATCGATTGTGAACCATGCATGGTGATATATGTGATAAAAATATTTATATATTCATTAGAGGGATATGTAATTTCTAATCATGGATGACTTAGCTGATGTAGAAGACCTCAGACACTTGGGTGACAAAAGGGATCAAAATGAAAATGTTCAAGTGAAGCAAGACATGGATTTATCAACAGAATTCTTCTCAACAACTCTCTCTTCCAAGATAGAGGACTTTATCATTGAACTCATAGCTTATGGTATAAAAACAATTATTTACTTGGAGCATCCCTCTTTGAGTTCTGAAACAAATAATGGAATAAGAAAGATGGGATTGAATGCCCATCCTGGATCCCAGATACAGATTATTTTAGTGGCTGGTGTCACAAAACTTACCAAGGCACTAGAGGGTCAACATAGATACTCCTCATAGAAAAATGAGCTGGCTTCAGACACAAAGAGTTCTGGAGATAGAGATGATTTTTGGATGCTACTGAAGAAGCCCCTGGGTACAATCGGGGGGCTTTCCACTTCTACAATGTCTGCCCAGAAGCTACAGATATTGGATAACAAAGTAAGGGGATATTTTCTCCCAAACCTAAAAATTAATTAGGGCTCTCTTCTGGAACTACTAGGGAATGTCCAACCCTGACACTATGGGTTCTACCAGGCTGATCGCAGGTAAATATAAACCCAAGATTCTATGTTTAGATGAGCCTAATACCTCCTCCACAAAGCTGGGAAATGTACTTTCTAGATCTTATTACTCCCTCTTGGGTTGTATAAGTTCTTATGGCTCTCATGATAGAGTTTGAATATTTTTACATAAAGCTATTGTTAATCCATCCATTGACAATGAGGGAAATTAGATAATTACCTACAGCTTCATGGAAGCTGTGAAAAACATGTGTTGCTTTATTGTGTATGCGTAAAATAGTTACATTGACAGGAGGCCACTGTGGAGTAAAATTCAGGAACTTTCACACATAATTTCGGGCTCCTGGATTGTCACTGGGGACTTTAATTGTATTCTACAGAAGGATGAGAATCTAGGATGAGTTACTGGCTCTACATCTATTTCTAAATTTTGTGATTGTATTGAGAGGGAAAGTATGACTGAAATAAACCTTGTGGGGTATAAGTTCACATGGTATAGAAGACATCTAAATGGAATGAGAGCTAGTATAATTGACAGATCTTTTTTCAATGAAGCTTCTCTTACACATTGTAAATCCATCACTTGTGTCACCTTTACTAAACATAACTCATATCACCATACCATTTTGATAATCCTTTAAATTGTTGAAGTATCATGTCCAATACCATTCAGATTTAACAATGCTTGGTCTTCCCGCTAAGAGTGCTCAGACATTGTGAAGAAAACATAGGGACTGAGGGCTGATACAAACACCCTAGTCTGCCTCCCTAAATTCAAGCATGTGAAACTGAAGATGAAGCAATATAGCAAGGATAGATTTAGCTATTTAGATGCTGAAATTGATTGTTATAATGACTTTTACATTATTTAAAAGAATCCATTACTAAGGTTAATTTCAATGGTGATACGAATCAGGAAGATGAAATCTCTACCAAACATGGGAGTCTTGTTAAGCATCATGATAACATTAGAGAGGACATATTCAAAATAAGGTGGATCTCATTGGGGGACAGAAATGAAATGTTCTTTTATTCCCTTTAGAGGGTAAAAAGGGTAATTAGGACCTTAGCTCTGATCAAGGTTGGAGGTGCTATTTTAGAGGAATAATAGGAGCTTTCAGCACAAATTGTTGATTATTATAAGAGCCTCTTCAATGGTCCCCAAAAAACTGAGAGCATCAGAGAAAACATCATCCCAAATTTTGTCATGGAGGGGAAAAACATTACTCTGATATATATTCCAATATAAATTCAAATAAAGGATGGAGTTTTTGGTCTCAAGAGGGAAAGTTCACTGTGGTTGGATGGTTTTTCTAACTAGTTTTTTTAGACATACTGGGAAGTCATTCAATATGATATATGTCTACTGGTTAAATTTTTTTTAAGGATAGAAGATTAACCCAAGGTTTTAATTCTAAATTCATCACACTTATCCCAAAGATTTAGAATTCCAGTGAGATAAGCCAGTTCAGGACAGTTTCTCTTGTTAATACGAGTTATAAGTTGATCACTAAAATTATTGCAAACAGGCTTCATCATGTTTTTGAAATGATTATATCTTGGAACCAATTTGGTTTTGTGAAATTTATAAACATCCAGGATTTCTTACTTATCACCTTTGAGTGTATAAATATTCTTATGAAAGCAACCAGAAAGGGAAATATAGATCTCAAACATGATATCACTAAGGATTTTGACACAATAGACTAGGGTTTCATTGGCACTGTCTTAAACAGATTTGGATTCTATAGGAAATTCATTCATTGGATTAGTGTTCGTTTTTAGCCAGCCTACATATCTATTCTTGTTAATGGGTCCTCAGAGGGCTACTCCACCTACTCACAAGGAGTAAGGCAGGGCTATCCCCTTTCGTCCATTATCTTTTTGATAGCTGAAGATTATCTGAATAGTATTTTCATTGACATTGTTACAGGGGTGATCTGTAAACAATCAGAGAAGGACGAGGTAACTCTGCTCCCTCTCACTTATTATTTTCTAAGGACATTTTCATTTTTACAGGGGAAGAAAAAGAAATGTCAACAATATCAAAAAGGCACTACAACACTATGAAAGTGTGTTCAACCAAGTTATTAACTGGAGAAAATCATACATTTATTTTGGAAAGAGAATATCATCTTTAAGAAAGAATCATCTCACCTCTAATCTTGGAATCAAGGAGGGTACTCTAGCTTTTGTTTACCTTGGTGTTCCCATGTTTTGGGGAAAAACTCGACAGTCACACTTCTCAAATGCTTTGGATTAAATGAGGTAGTCCCTTACCTCTTGGAAAGGTATGTCCCTCTCAATGGTCGGGCTCATCTGCCTAATTAAACACTTTATTACCTCAAAGTTGGTATATTCCTTCTTGGTATATCTTTGGCCAACTTACACTATTAAACGGCTCGACATGATGATGAAAAACTTTGTTTGGAGTGGAAGCATTATGGAACAGTCTAGGAGTTCTTGGTATGCTGCTTGCCACACAATCTAGGAGGTCTTGGTATTAAGAATCTGGAGGCATTAAATCAATCTCTTCATGCTCAGTTTGTATAAAAACTCGTAAACTCCAAATCTACTGTGCTGGATTTCTTAAGGAACTGGTTCATGGCCAGAATTGTTTCAGGAAACGTCAACTATATTGAATCGTCTATTTGAACTGGGATTAAATCAATTTTCTAGAAAATAATTAGTCATTCCCAATGGATGGGGAATAGAAATTATTCACTTTACTTCTAGTATGATAAGTAGACTGGTTGACAACTCATTAACCAGGTCAATCTGGAGGCCTCAATCATCAACCATAATGAAATGACCAAGGAGTAGCTGGAAAACATGGAAATGGTACCGGATGATGTTTCCAATAATGTTCATGAGAATGATTTCATTAATAAAGCTTATACTTTGATATGGAAGGGGTCTTCAAATGGTTGGTTGGATTCCAAAAGATTTTATAAGAACTAGATTGATGGTGAACAACAATGTATTGAGAAATTGAATAAAAAATTGATGACATCCTCATAGTTCACGCTAATATGGAGGCCGACTCTCAACAGGATATCGGTGGAGGACAATCTTCAACAGGTTCGAATTTTCTTATGTTCTCAATGCCCCCTTTTCACACAACATAGAGAAGATGTGGACAATATTTTTATGAGCTTCAAGGCTAACTTCTCTTTTTGGAGATCAATACAGTATATTTTTTGTGTCTGAATTGGCTGCACTAATTCTGCCCGAGAGCTTCTCACAGAACTTTTCAATGATAAGCTCTCAAAATAACTACTTGTGATGTTTCAAGTGGCCACTGCTGAAACTATACACTGCATATGGAGCAGAAGAAATGCAACACTGCATACAAACCTTCGCTCTAACATAGGTCGCGATATGGCAGAATTCTTGTTGCGGTTTAAGTTGCGGACAATCTACACATAGAAACCTGTAGCAACCGGATGGAGGACTGGGTAATTTTGCAACGGTTGAATAATGTTGAAAACTATGTGGCCCCTTGTCACACTTTGGAAGTCTTCTGGATTCCCCCATTTGCAGGATAGAATAAATGAAATACCAACAGAGCTTCTAGTGGTTACTCAGGCCCCTCATGATATGGTTCCATATTTAGGGATGAGAAAGGGGATTCCATCGAATGCAAGTTTGGATCTTGTTGGAATTCCATGGAAACTAAATCAGAGATGATGGGGATTATCATGGTGGTTGAGGTAATCAACCAAAAAAAATGGAATAAGGTTTGGTTTGAATGTGATTCCACCATGATTGGGCAAGATATAAGAATGGGGAAAAGACATTTGTCATGGAGACTAGCTGCTAAATGGGTGAACTGCATTAACAAGCTTTCTACATTGAATTACTTCATTACTCGAAACTTCTGAGAGGATAACTATATTACTGATGGGCTGGCCAACAAATGAGTTAATGCAGAAGTATTTCATTACTTGACCACTCTACCTAATGATTTGGTTTCTTTTTTACTCTGAGATAAATGTAAATTCTCTTCGTTTCACCTCTTGTAACTTGTTTTTCTTCTTCTTCTAATACAAGGGCCTTCATGCCCAATTTTCTTAAGAAATGTAATTTCTAACGCATTAATTTCATATCATGTATATGTATTTTTCTTCCACATATATCAGAGAAACATAGAACACATTTCGTCAAATTTAATTCCACAACAATGGTGTGTGGGGTTAAAATATATAATTTCCAAATAAATGAATGTTAGGAAAATCTAGGTGAATAAATTTGAATGGAAACTGTGAAGGGTATTCACAAAAAAAAGTTTGGAATAGAAAGTCATACAATATTATCATCAAAATAATAAGTGTACATAAAGGTATATAGAAGTGATTAGAGAGAGTTATAGGTGGCCTATAATATATTATAAATCATAATGACATAAAATTAATGAGTAATAATATTACAACCAAATTAATTATAAATAATTAATATTAATATAATTAATTTACTTGAATTAAGTTGAAATTCAAAGAACCATATACTAGAGATTTTTCTATTAAAATCATGGTTAGAGCATATTAAGATAAAGGGAAACCATTCATAGGAATTTATATAGGGAAAGAAATTTCAATTAAAATAAGTATATAATGATGAATATTCTGATATTGGGTGTTTATTTATAGTAAATGTGATGGAAATATTATTTAAATTTATAACAATAGGGTTTTAAATCTATGTAATAAAATTACAAAATGGAAAATATTTCTATGGTTTTTCAACATGGTTTCTTCCCAATAGGAGTGGTTGTCATATTTTATAATGTTATGAAAATAACTCTTTAATATAATAATATTATTGATGTGGAAGTGTATCATCTTTAAAATGAAATTCTTGGAAAACCCAAAAAATATTGCATACGCTTTGGGGGATTTATTATTGGTCTATAAAATTATCAAAAAAAAAAAATAAAAAAATATATTATTTAAAAGGGTACACCAATTATTTTTCTTGAATGGATTTTTTAATATTAATTATATAACATTTGAGATATTGTAACGACTCAACACATTTTTTATATTTATAATACATATATGATTTACCCAAAAATTATTTATCTCTTAATATTACAAAAAATTAATAATATAACTATATCAAATTTTTGGTTTAAAATATCAAATTTATCTGATCATTTTTTTCTAAATGTTGAATTTTAATCATTTAAATGAAAATCCTTATGTATTATAAAAAAATGCTTTTATGATACTATCAAATTTATAACATATGTGAATATTAAATGGTACATAATTAATTTTTATTATAATTTATAATTGAATAAATATTATTTAGGAATATTATATATAATGAAAATATATTTTATTTTAATAATCATGGTTTTTTTAAAATAATATTTTTTTAATTAAAATAATATATTTCCCTAAAATACAATTTCAGTTTCTTCATAAGAATCTTTTTTTATCAAAAAAATTATATAATTATGTCAATATAATATGTCATAATGAAAATAATAAAATATTATAAATATTTTAATAAAAATGAAACATAAAAATTAATACTTCTAGGGTCAAAATACACAAACTCTTATCACACCAGAGTATGCCCTATGTGTATGGTGTGGAGTGGATTCACATTATTATGGTGGTTCAAAGAATATGGCTTGGGAATTTATCCTTTTAAGATTGATCAGATTATATTAATGTTCTACTTGATATTTGGTAATTGAATATCATCTTCAAATCGTTCAAGTGAAATATATGTGATTCCATATCACCTAAATTATCCAAAAATTTTTTATTATAGGTTCGTAAATTTCATTTTTTATTTTATAATGTGTTAAAATATAGGTATAATTTTTCTATATGGTTCAAGTATTATTATGAATCATAAAATAATAAGGGATTATCAAAAACAATATATAATCAAGTATATATATAATATAATAATGAAAATTTATCAATAATATCATAATTTTTCTATAAGTATGTTACATAATATGATGTTTATTCATTTACATTATAATTTCATTACTAAATTAATTGTTCAATATGTAATATTCTATTCTTCTTCTCCCAAACATTAATTTGTGATTAAATCACTCAATTTACTCATGAAATAAATATACATGTTATAGTATGGTTAAAATATTCAAATAATTTATTTTCTATTTATTGAATCAAATATTTCAAAATGATTTTAACCATATTATCATTCATAGAATTGTATAATACTAAATTTAAATAGCTTCAAAACACACCAAATAACCACTCATCCTTTCAAAATTTCATTATGATTATTTTGTAATAATTTTTTTCCATAGATGAGAATTTTTTTAAAAAATTTTCAACATCATTTCTCATTGTGTAATTCAATCCTTTAAAGAAAAGTTCACTAGCATCATTTTTATCGTATAAATTCCCTTTATAACTAATATTTAATTCTATTAGAACATCTTGTTATATTTATTAAATCCCTTTTCAGTTATAGAAAAATTATAATTTTTTCCAAATATAAAAATTAAATATATTCAAGTGAGTTTCTCTTATGAATCGTTTAAAAAAATTAACCTTTTCTCATGAAAGTATATAATATGTTTCTAATAAATATAACTATAATGAGTCTTATATATTATAATTTCATTTAAGATACCATTATGTATTTCAAAATTGGTCATCATTTATTTCTTATATAATATAATTATTTTTTATTTTTAGTAACAATCATGTATGAATTAAGGAATATTTCTATTATAAATTTAGAAAATTACCATATTTTTACTGAATGCTTCGTAATTAATTTTATATATCATTAGGGTTACAATTACATATATTATACTTTTTTAGATATCCACTCTCTCTACAGATCCACTATTAAATAACAATAGAGTTTCAATTTCACATTGGATATTATTTAATGTACTATCTATCTATATAAAGTTACTTTTATCTTCCATTAAGAGTTATTCTCACCCATATAATTATAATCATATGTTCAATTCCATAATAATGGGTTATGAAGGATATTTATTTTACATTTTCCTTTAATTTTCAACAATATTATTATGTATACATATTTAATAATGATACTCCTATTGATTGGGATATGTCAATATTTAAGTCCTAATTCCTTTATACTCATAAGAACAAGACAAATAAATTCATTACTCCTAGTACTAATTAATCAATTTCAAACAATATTGAACCATTGAATAAAGTTATACAATCTAGAAACACGGGGAAAAAATATAGCTTCGCCATATTCAATATATTGAAAATGAGTTACATCAAAAAATATATCCACAACTTTTAGTATCTAATTTTGTTTCAATATAAAGACTACAATCTTCATTGATATTCATTATTATCTCTAGAGAACCAAATATTTTTAATTAATTTAATCAGAAATTCAATATAAAATATGTTTTTTTAACATCCAATATGGATATAATTTTTGATAAATAAATATACATCCTTCTTAAAGATAATCATATATAAAAATTTCACAACATTAAATAATTTTAAGGCAGCATGAGAAATACCATTGTGAGAAAAAGGAAAATAGAAAAATAATTATTTTTTGTCCATAGAAGTAGATTACATAAAGATCATTTACATTTGATATAAGTTATGAGAAATTATTCAGAGTACATAATACTAACCTCAAAATACTCTTAAACCACATATGAAAATAATACATTAATCATTTATATAATTTGTTTTAATATTTTTGATAATAAATCATGTTAAAATATTTAACTACTAACAATCATACTATATTAATAGCTTATTCATATTAAAAACACATTTTAAATATATTCTCAACTCAAATTAGATACCTCAATACCAATATTATATTCATATATCATTTAATTCTACCCATATATATATATATATATTCTCCCTATTGTAAATAAATACTGGAAGAAGAAAAAATAAATGTATGTTTTATATTTTACAATTGGAAAAAAATATTTCAATGAATAATTGTTGGAGTTGATGGAATAATCATACTCTAGATATAGATTGCTGAAGGGTAAAATTTAATTCCCAAACATTTTTTCATGGTATTATACTCCTATTTGTCTAAAAAAATTGAAAATTCATCCTTTTTTATAAAATAACATTTAAAAATTAGAAACCGTTATTCTTTTTTACATTATTAATGTTTCATTACATATATTATTTCATCCAAATACATTTAACATAAATATTATTTCATGAATATTTTCATAATTATCATGTAATATCTGACCACATTCATCAACAATTTTATGATATATTCATGTTGAGATCAAAATATAATCCTTCCATTCAAGAATACATGATTTTAACACATATTAGAGTTAACACATCCTATATATATCTCATGAACTTTTTTTTTCTTCTCATTAAGAATAAAATTCTATATTACATTATGTATATAGAACCTATCCTGAAATAATATATGTTCATGATCATGGAATAAATATTTATAAACATAATTATAAACAACATAGAAAAATATCATGTTGGTTATATTTTTAACACACATATGTCTTCAAAAAATATTCCTCTATCATAACATAATGTTTTTTAATATAATAATAGTAGATATTATTTAAATAAAAGTACATACCCCATATATATTTCTATTATAAACCACTCATTATGGACTAAAATGTTGTGGCTATAAACTAAAATCTTATTATAATATTTGTTTATCCTCCACAAAAACAACAATGACTATAAATGGTTAGTAATATTTTTTTTAATAATTGTGTTCCCAACATAAAAAAAATTAATAAAATTTACTATTTTAAATCCTTTATCATTTTCATTTGATGATTAATATCTACATGTTACTGTACATATGTTTCTATATCATCTATATGTTTTTCATTATTTTTTCTCTTGAAAAATAAATACAATTTTTCATTCATTGATATGAAATATAAAATAAATTTTATTATGAATTGTAATATATGAAGTTATATTTCATATATTTATCATCATCAATTTGTAATAAAGTCTTTTATATCTATTATAAAATTATAATAAATAATTATTTCACATCCTTATTGATTTTAACAATTTTCATCATGCACATCATCCATACCACTCTTCTCTTTCATTGAAATGTCCCCAATATAAGGTTTTTAATAAGAGAAATTATATCTAAACCATTTTATATAGTTTTTATTCTATATAAAATCATCTTTTAGACATTGATATAATTGTTTCTTTGAAAGAGACTCTTATTTAAGAAATTAAAATATATTCATCATTATTTTGACTATTTCAATAAATTTATCAACATAAATAAGTAAATATGAATTGTTCTTTAAAAATTATGATATATTCAATATAATGTTTTTTGGATATATGCATAATTCATATATTTTCATTATTTATATTCTTGGGGATTAATATCCTCATGTTTCATGAATTACATGACCATTCCACTTTCATTTCCATCAATGAAATATTCATCCACTCGAATCCCAAGGTAGAACATGTCAATCCTGTGAGAGATTTCATGAATTATATACAAATAAAAAAGATCTATTGTGAATTATACAAGTTTATTTTATGGAAATTAAAAATTATTTCATCAAGAACATGGTTTCTGAGTAGTATATGGTTGTGGCCCCATAAAATTTTTATGTAATTTTGTCTTGGGAAAATACCAAGATTATGGAAAAGTTTCGTACATTTCATGGTCTTCTATGGTATTATATATGGTTCAGGTGTGATTAAAATAGTTTTTATATTCATTGATATACTTGAAAAGGATGTAATAGGATTTTCTATGTATGAATAGGTGTTATACAACAAATTAACTACTAGAAATGAAAATTTATCAGTCCCCCAATTCCCCAAGGAAGATATCGTGTATTTGGTGTTTTGTAATATAACAACCCTTATCATTATTACACTTCAATACATGATTTATTAGGCAATGTAAAACATAATAAAACCTACAGGATAAATAATTATTGTGTAATTTGGAATTAGGTAAATTAAAATACTATTTAAAAACTAAAAACAACATCTTTAATGGAATCTTTCTTAATATGATCAAACTAAAAATTACATGGGATAACATGGGGACATGCATAATAATTGGGTGTGCTATAAAGACTAGTATTGGAATGGACAAAGAATAACCTAAATAGAATAATAAATGTTTGAAAATAAGAAAATCAATTTGGAATAGAGGGAACATGAATAATAAGGAATGATATATCTTTAGAATCATAACATGGGATATATTCAAATAACAAAAAACACTGCATCATAATCATAGGTCAGGTCTAAAGAGTAAAGAAAAAAAGTGAAAAAAGTCCCATAAAAGAATTAGTTTTACTCCCTATCCTAACATGACTTATCATGATACTAAAAATTTCCCAATGTAATGGATCTCAATATAATTTCATGTGAACCCATCACATTAAATTCAATCACATTCTTAAGTTTTCCACATAGATCATTAAACATCAAATCATTCAGAATCATATTTCATTCCATGATCATGAAATGTGTAATATATATATATGACCCCAATAAATGAAGAATAATTTTATAATTTTGATCACCCTGATGATAAATGGGTATGGTATTTATTACACAATTGATTTGGCGGGAAATATCAGAGTGAAATTTTAGTTACATAACGACGACACTTAAAAACTCATAAAATGGGTTGATGAGAGAAAAGGAGGTATGTCATTATTTGAACATAAAATGGGAATTAATATGTTAATATAAAGATATATACCAACATTAATTATTGGATGTATAACAAATAATATCACAAAGAAACAATAATAAGGTGGAGAAATAAAATAATCCTAACTAAATTTTGATATGTTAACAGGTATACATAAAGGATCATGGAAAGGATTAATGATAGAGAAAGGGAAATATCATCATTTATACATCAATTGATAGTAAGTGGATATAGAATTATGTATTAAAATATGAAAAAATTTAAACAAAGAGGCATGACATAAATGAAATGCTTGAATAGAAAAGACAGTTGATAGATCCCTTATTATATTTCGGCATGGTAATGGGTGTACATAAAGGTTAATGGGAGGGAATAATGAGTGTTAAATGGGTATATCCTAATAAAAAAATAAAATGGGAAGTATTCGAGATATGGAATATAATATCCCAATATTAAAAAATTGAAATTGAGTGACATAACATAAAATAGGTGATTGAATTGAAATAATAAAAGTGAAATCCCTTACTTAATTTCTTCATGGTAACATGAGTACAAAAAGGTTAATGGGAGGTATTATTAAGAGTTAATGGGTTCTCTCAACAACATTAATAGGATTAAAATATTTTTATTATTCTATATGAAATAATATACATACTTAAATATCCCATCAATACACCTCAAAATTTCATAAAAGTAATGTGTGCGATGGTGGGACATTCATTAGATGGTCTGGCATACATGGTTTGGGTTGTGATTTTGATGATATTAAACATCTCCCATAAATGGTTTTATTCATTTTTAATTTGTTAGATCATAGACTGGGATTCATCATGGGTGAATCCCAAAGATGTTACCTTCCTTGGAAGCTTTGATAAATGGTCTCCAAATGGAATGATCTTGTTGTTTTTCTCCATCATTTAATTTTTTTTGTGTCATTTGGATTTGTTAAAACACTATATTTATACTAGTCATATGATCACTATTCAAACACTATATTATCAATGATAATGATAGTTAATGTCCATTTAAATATAACAGGATATAATAAACCGAATAAGATCATGTTTATTCCATAACTATATTACTTAATATGACATTTAATTAAAAGACAAAGGGAATTTTGTGTACAACCATTTAGGATGTTACAATATTTCCACCCTTAAGATATTTCTCCCTTAAAAAATTAATATCCCACACTAAAATAGACTAGAAAAAATAAATTTCATCAAATATTTTTTCTCCCACATTTTCTCCTCAAACTTATGGTTTTTATACATCATTTTGATAGGGAATATTGTCTTATTTCATAGAAACGTGTCTCTATGATCTAAGATCATTACTGGATGCTTCTTACAGGGAATATTATTGTACAATGGTACCACCTCTTTATTAAATATGTTGTAGGGTAATTTATTTACCTTCCCAATAGGGATACATGAAATACTTAAAATACATGAGATAGGTTTGGTGGGAGTTCAAGTCAGTAGTCCACCACTATTTTGTAGTCAAGGATTTAAAAGCGGGTGATGTAACTTAGAAATATATTTCCCTTCTTACCAAATCTCATTACTTTCATCCATTGAGATTTTTGAAGAAATACCATGTCTCCAACACCAAACTCTAGGTCTAATCAATGAATTTCATCATCACACTTTTTTTGACATTGAGAATCTTTTATGAGATGTGGAATAGTATTAGCCTTTTCTAATATTTCCTCAAACTTTTCTGGACCAAGATATTTTTGTTCCACAACATCATCCCAACTTACAAGTGGTATGCACCTCTTTCTATGAAGGGCTTCATAGGGACCCATTTTGATTCTGGAGTGTAATTTGTTTTTGTTAGAGAACTCGACTACACGAATATGTTGATCCCATCCTAATTTTAAGCCAATTGATCATTCCCTCAACAGATCCTAATGTGTATAGATATTCCACATAGACTATCCATCATTGAGAGGTTTATAACACATCATGAAGTACAAATTTTTATTCATAGTGATTTGGATACTCTTCTAGATAATAGATGTGAATCTCTAATATCGATTAGATTCAATTAATTATGGTACTCCATGAAACCTCACCACCTATCTAATGTACATGAATAAAAGTTGATCCATTGATAAATTCTCTTGAATTGCAATGAAATGTGCAGTCTTTTTAAGATGATCTACTGAAACCTAGATAAAATTATTTACACTTGTTGTCTTTTTAAATATAGTAAAATATTCTATGGTGATGTTTTCCCATTTCCATGTTGGTATGAGTAATGGTTTATTCATACCTGTGTATTTCTGACATTATTATTTCACTTACTGACATAAAATACCTATTTATACATATTCTGGGATCCCCTTCTTAATATTGTCCCATAAATAGTGCTCTTGTAGTCCATGATACATATTTCTTCATCACTGGTGGATGGATAAGGTTATGCTTTTTTCATAATCTATCAACTTCTTATTTAACTAATTATTTGATTGTGAAAATTTTCATGACCACAATCTCACAAGTATTTTTTATTAACATTTAACTCTGAAGCTTTCTATTTTCTTATAGTTTCTACTTTATATTGAATTCCCAAATAATATGTTTTAGAACCCTTTATCCATGAAAAGAGATAGTTTAAAAATAATTTGTGAAAGTAATAACGGTGTTAATTCCATTATTATTTTGATTTACATCGTCTTCAAGTATAAGAATATTGTATCCCTCTCAATTATCATCAATGGTATAATTGTTGGACCATTTCTACTTAGATAATTTATCACTTCATTTTCCTTACCATGATGGTAGTTAATTGAGAAGTCATTGATCATGATTAGCTCTAACCATCATCATAGGAACAAATTTTTCTAATTCATTGTGGATATATACATGAATATTTTATGATCCATATATATTTCTTACTTCTTCACAAAGAGATAATTCTTTCATATTTTCAAATCAAGGACCACTATAACAAACTCCGTATCATGTGTTGGGTAGTTATATTCATGAAAATTTAACAACCTTCAAGCATAGGCCAAGAATTTTTCATTATGAATTAATGAAAAACCCAATCCCTTCTTTAAATCATCATTGAATACTAAAAAAATTTCTCCCCTTATGGGTTCTATGGGGATGTGGGTAGTGATAATCCTCATTTTCAACTCTTTGAATCTCTCTTCACATTCATCATTCTTGTATAATATTACTCCCATCTGAGTAAGCTTTATTATAGGGTTTTAAAATTGTGGGAAATTTATCACAAATTGATGATAGTACCCATCTAATCAATGGAAATTAAGGATATCTTTCAGAGATATTGAACTTGGACATACTTCAATTACTTCAGTCATTTAATCATCTATTGATATCCCATTTCTTATGATGATATTCCCCATGAATTATAGTTCCTTAAACAAGAACTCGCATATTCTATACTTAACATAAAGCTTCTCCTTTCACAAGGTCTTTATTAAAATATTGAGATTCTTTTCACGCTCCTCTATTTTTTTTGGAATATATTAGACTTTCATCTATAAGGACTACCAAAACTTTGTTGAAATAATCTATAAAGACATATTCTTCAAGTGAATGATGTTTTCTGGACCATTAGTGAGTCTGAAATAAATCACTATGAACTCACAGTTCTTGTACCCTTTACAAAACGTACTGTTGGGAATATACTCCTTCTCCACTTTAACATATTAATATGCTGAACGAAGAACCACCTTGGAGAAGTATTATGCTCCACATAGTTTGTTAACTGATTAATCAATCCATATAAGAGGATACATTTTCTGTATCCTGGTCTTTTATAGCCTATGATAATCAATGAAAAGGTTCATGGAACCATGATTTTTCTTAATGAAGATGATTGGTGCACCCCATGGTGAAGCACTTGTGTATATGAACCATTTATCTAGATTTTCTTATAATTTTTTTAATCTTATCAGGTTCCAAAACATCCATTATATTTGGATTCTTGGATAATGATAACACATCATGTATAATCTCATTTTAAAATTCAAAATCTCGGCATAGAGGATGAATAATTAATTAATTTGAACAAAATCAGGGTATTCCCCCACAACGAGAATGTATTCAAGCCTGATTCATTCATCAGTCTCAATAATTTGAGTCAGATACTCTTTCACATTGGGAAATAATATCCATTCATGAGATGTTGGTGCTAAATAATATTCATCATCCACATTTCACTTGTATAGTATTAAGGGATGATTCACAATATGACGAGTTATTTTCTTATTATGGAAATTTATATTAAATCTATACAAGGAAATCAAATCCATTACATGAATTTCATCAATTTTTATTTAAGGGAGTATTTCAAGGTTTATGGGGAGGTTCAACACACAAATTATAATAGCGGGAGTTATATTCATGGTACACAACAATTTACAATTTTTTTCATTTCCACCAATAGATTTACTTATATGCATTATGGTGGTGTTTGAATAGTTCTAATAAAATCTCATGATAGAGAGGATTGTGTAGAATCAGAATAAAAACATATATTCAGTATTAATCAATAAATAACTAAAAAACTATCACCTCTTCATTTTCATGATCCACTTATGTAGTTGTGAAAGTAAAATCTCACCCTTACAACCTTGGAATTTTTTTGTTTTCTATGAAAACCTATTTCATAGTAAATTTGTTTGAAAATTACATTTTTCATTTCAGTTAAAGAAATAACCAATGTGTTAATGGTTGACTGGAGAATTATATTCATCTGTCACATTATCGGGTCTCTCCTATCAGTAGTCATTAGCTTTGTGTACTTATTTCCCCACACCTATATCATTACCTCATTCCCCTTAGGCAATTTTATGGGCTCTTCTTTATGCACATTTGATAAGTGGGGTGTTGAAATTTCTTGTCACCATTATATTTTTCCACTGGACAATAAGAATTGAACTCAAATTTCCACTTAATATTTTTATAATACCCTTGAGATTCTCTGTTCTCAATTTTGACTTTGATGTCACCTCAAAAAATTTCCTCAATGCTATAAAAGTCACATATCACCAAGGATTTTTGTAGGTGAGGCATTAGACCACCAAATAAAAATTCAAAATTTTATTAATGGGTAATTTCAAATACGGAGATATATCATGTATGTGTTGTGTTCTTTTACTCATACTCCCAGATAGATTCATTTTCTTTTCATGAAAAATGTAAATAGTTTCCATTAAAATATGTAGAATGTGGGGAAAATATTTATCAAAAAACATTTTCCAGAATTCCATCTACTCTATTTCTTTGATTTCATTAGCAGGATTCATACTCTTGATCAATTTCCACCCTAGATAGATTGTCCCCCCATACAATAATCATCCATTAAAACATTATCACACTCAGAACATTAAAGGATAAAGATGATATTCTAAATGGATTTGATCCATTACTCTGTGATTAAAGTAATGGATGATCAGTTGAATTTGGAAGACTTTATCACACAAAGGTCTCGATCATAGTTTATTCTATCTTATGGGGATTTGGACGCTCCTACTGATCTAGGTTTCTATTCATAAAATCATCAAACTGAGTGTATCATAACAATGTTTGTGATTCCTACTCCCATAGTGTTGGGAATCTTGTTAGAGTAGTCATCACATTGCACGTCACATTTTATCTACACATGATTTCTCATATTTCTATCCATTGGTTAGAATAAAAGAAAAATTAATTATGAGTATATATAAACAATTAAACTCATAAATGGAACTAATGACATTAATGGGATAACCTATAAATTGGGATTACTTCATTAACTCATTAATTTCAGGGCTTCAATATATACTAAAAATGATTTTTTCAAACATATATTCTTATGTATTTTTTTTAATCTTATTAATGGTTCATAATTATCTTGTGATCATAGAAAATCATAACCCTTGGTAGTGTCAAAGCACATGTGTTGTAAGTATGGTTGTTGTGTAATAGGTTATAACAAGTTCGGCTTGACACACCTTGTAGTAGTTGTTACTGGTCGGTACATTTGTGTTTAAACCATGTCCATTTGTAGTATCCAAAAATTGATATATTTTCTTAATTAACCACTTTCTTGAAACTTATAAAAAAAATTAGTATGTTTTCTTAAATTTATTCGTATCCCCAGAACTTTCTCCAATGTTTTTGAATCCTAATTATAAAAATAATTTAACATTTCCTTTTGTACCAATAATAACAAACCTTATCTTTATTACACTTTAAAAAATGATTTATTATATAGTATAACACTTTATAAAACTTGAAATATCAATATATATATATATATATATTAATTAAGAATTATGTACACTAAATACCAATTTGAATCATGAAAGACAATATCTTTATTGAACACATCTTAAACATGCTCACACTTAAAACTGTATAGGATAAACTGGGGACATGTATGACAAAATGGTGAGCTATAAATCCCATAATAAGAATAATAATGAAATAAAACAAGGAGAATAATATATTTTAGACATTAAGAATATAAATTGTGAATAAAAGTTACATGAATAATTATTCATGATATTTAATGATAATAAAAACATGGGAAATGTAGAAATAGATTAAATAATTGTATCATAAATCTAGGTAAATTCTAAACCACATGGAAATTATGGAGGAAAAGGTCACATAAGTGAATTATGTACACTCACTTTCACAAAAATAAATAGCATGATAATAATCATTATTCAATTAATTAAGGATATATATAATTTTGGGATCCAATTTCATATTCATTTCATTCCCATGCTTATGTGTTCCACATAGATTATACAACATGAAATCATTCAACATCATATTTAATTACATAATCAAGTAATTATGAATACATACATGAAATTACCAAATTAATGAAGTATAATTGTATAATGGTTAAAACAATTAATAGGAAACATATTTGTTATTCACTAAACATTTTTTTGGTCATGAAAAAGCACTGTGAAAATTCTGCTGCATCATGACGTCACATAAAAATTCATAAAATGGGTTAATGAGAGAGAAAATGGTCTCTCATCATTTGAAAATAAAATGTTCAGAAATACGGACATGGATATACATATCCTTACAATAGGAATTATAAATAGAAAGAAAAATATCATTAAAAAACATTAATAAAGTGTGTAAAGAAAATAATCCTAACTAAATTTCAATATGGTTACAGGTAAACATAAAGGATCATGGGAGAGATTAATGAGCATGAAAAGGGTATATTATAATTTACGAATAAATGGAAATTAAGAGCGATAAGGAATAAATTAATCCAAAATAAAAAAATGGAATGTAAGTGGCATAACATAAAATAACTGCATGAATGGAAAATAAATGAGAGAGATATCATACTAAATTTTGACATCGTAAAAGGGGTACATTGAGAATCATTAGAGGGATTACTAAGTGTGAAATGGGTCTATAATCATATAAAAAAAATTATAGTGTGTGGAATATTGAAGAACATATATCAATATTAATATGTTGAAATTAATAGATATAATTTAAAATAGTTTCTTGAAATGAAATGAGAAAAGTGAAATCTCATACTACATTTTGGCATGGTAACGAGTGTACATAATTGTTCATGAGAGGTATTAATGAGAGTTAAAGAGGTATGAAATCATATATAAATAAAATTAAAAGAATTTAGGATATTTAATAACATATCCTAAAATGAAAAAATTAAAATTCAAAGACATAACATAAAAGATGTGATTGAATTGAAATGAGTAGAGGGAAATACCTTACATAAGTGTGTGACTCCAAATGATTTGGGGGTGATTATCGGAATCCTGGTGGAAACGTGGGATGAATTTATATAGTATATTAAAGATAATGTGTGTGATCCAACTATTTTTAGTGAATATAAATGGGATATTTTCTGGGTTTATAAAGTAAATGAGAGGGATTTCATTATTATTTGGGTTTTAGAATCTACAAAATAAAATATCCAAAACCAGAAACCTTCCTTTTGTTTTTTTCCAATTTTTTTAACCAAATGGTCTTTTCTTTGTTATTATATATGGTAAAGGTTATAAATTAATAAAATAATTCTTTTTCCTATGTAGTGGCCAGTCATACTCTTAAAGAAATGATTCTTAAAACTAGAAATAATTTGATCTATTTTGAGTATTTACAATGGCTACATAAAATTAATCAAGTACACATAAAATATAATTATTTTTAATATAAAATATTTATTTGGTTGTTTATACCCTTCATAGTTTTTATAACATCCCTTTTTCTTCATTTTTCTATCATAATACACATAGTTTATTTAATATAAAATTTTCACTTTTAAAATAAAATCGACATTTATTAAAAAATGCTCTCTTTTTTAACAATAATAGTTTTTGAACCATTACAAAAATTAAATTTTTCTTCCTAAAAATGATATTATCATTTATAATTTATGAATATTAATTAATAATAATGGTTCATTAAAAAATTATTTATTTAAAATATCCATTAATTCATCAAAAAAAATTATAATTTTTTTTGAATATGAACCAAAAGTATTATTCTTGTTTTATTGTATCAAAATAAAAATAAATAATTAAAAACTAAAAATATATCCATTATTATATAAAAAATAATATACATATGAATATTTTTATTGTCTTGATACATATCCCTTTAATACAATATCAAATTACCTAAGAGTGTGGTGTATGACGGTGTGACTATCATTGGGGTCGTTCAACGTACATGGTTTGGTATGTGATCTCGATGAGCATGAACTTATACCATAAATGGATTCGATCAATACTTAATTTTTTGGATATCATCTTGGGCCTGGTCAAGAAAAATCCCATAGATTTTATCTCCCTCGGAATCATTGATAAATGGGTTTCAAAGGGTGTGATCCTGCTCATTAAGGCCATCAATTTCTTTGTATGTGTTAATGTGATTTCATTAGACCCTGTATTTATAATAATCATATGATTAATATAAAATATGTATATCATCAATGGTAATGATAATTAATATTCATTTAAATATGATAGGATATAATAAACAAAATAAGTGAACTTTTATTCCATAACCTTAATACGTAATAAGATATTTAATTAAAATAGCAATGAGAATTTTATTAATAAATGCCTTGGTCGTTACATGTGATTATTCCTTTATAGGACATTTATCTATATAGATTTATTATAAAGTAATGATATTATATGATTATAGTCAGTAAAATCTCCAAATTCATTAATATTCAACCTATTATGTAGATCTATCTGTGTTTATGATTTCGTTGAATATATGGGGACACTGCATCATCAGAGATCACATTCTGGTATGTACTGATCACAATATATTGAGAAGTAAATTCTCTTAAAATGGTATAAATATATGAAATTGGTGGGGTGGTGTTTTTTTAGGAATATAGATTTCATATCCTCTACCCCTTTGGAATGTTAAATGTTGTGGCATACACTTTGAGTATGAAATAGTTACAATATTCTTTATGAGATTGAATATTCATGGAATGAAATGGTGGAGTCTCCATCTTGAAAAATGTATTATAGATTGGTTAGTGTTGGAGGATTAATATTTCATATTATAGTGTAGTATTATCTATGATCTTAGGTGGAGGATTATTTATGAGGAGTCCTAGAGGTAGAAGTGATCTGTATTCTTATTGTTCGTAGTAATGATCTATAAGGATTTTTTGATGATTTTCAAAAAAAGATACTATTTTTGGGGAGGATGCTTTTTTTGGCGGTGATTCAAGAGGGATTCATACATGAGTTTCACTTATATTCAATGTTGGTACACCTTAGGGTATCTATTAAGTAACACAGATAGAGGGCATAATTTTGTTGCATTATATGAAATTGGCACCGGTATACATTGTGGCTCAATGTCATTTTTTCCAATAGGTAAAAGAAAAAAACTTTATTCTTAGTTATTTTTTCATCTTTTATATGTTCTTGAAGAGAATCCCCATGTTGTATCGATGGACTTCAACACAAGGTTACCCTGAATGTAGGGTAGTTAAGATTATATATGGGTAATCATGGATCATTTTATGAAATAAAATCACTTTCTATAAATAAAGTAAATTGGAACCTATATGTTTTGGAAAGAGGTATGTGAATGAGGTGGTGAGAATATATGTGGTTATAAGGTCTATTTTCATGTCCTATGATTCAAATTTTACCTAATGATTCTATAGGGAGTCACAAATTTCTATCCCCACATAGTTATAGATCATAGAAATATTCCACCCTCATATATATAGGTAGAATGAGTGGAACATACATAAATTAGTGGATATGTTGATGGTGTGTTTCAAATAATTTCGAAAATATTGGGAAAAAATTAAATTTGTTTGAGTTCAAGTACTTAATTTTCAATCTATCTTCCATTGGAACCACCCGTATTAGTCTTTATAGGGGATACTGATTTGTTCCTTACTATGTTGGGATGATATTTAGTATTTTTCAGTTTTCATACTTGAAAAGGTGCAAACAATCATAAAGATGGTTTAGATTTTTCATGATATGATTATAATATAATATGACCTAAAAAAGAATTATACTAATCATAGGTGGGGGACATTAGAGTTCATGGTTATATACCACATATTATTTCGAGTCTTCCCATGATGTTATAAATGCATTTTTGGTATGGGGAGTAATATTCCTCACTTGTTTTTGGGACACTTCAATTTATGGGTCTTTTTAGTATTGTGGATTATCTTTTAGAACATTAAAAATGACTAGACATGATTCATCTTGTATTATACAACACCCAAATCCTTTCATTGTCTTCATGATGACTCTAATATCATTGACTGAGGGATTTTTATGAAAGTGTGGATTTGATATTCTTAGAGTGTGAAGTATAGATCCATTATCATAAAGAGAATGTGCTATGTGGAAGGAACATTCTCTTGGTATATGTGTAGTAGGTATAGTGTCACGTAAGATATTGTTTTAGATCATGAGACACATATATTTTCCCATTACCTAGTGATTTTTTTATCTTTTTCTTTTTTTATGATCATGTTTTTGTGATGTTTCGATATTTATATTTTATGTGAATTTACTTTTCAATGATGATGTTATGTATGATTAAATCATCTTGAATACAAATAGGAGAAAACCTAATTTATCATCAATCCACATTATACCATTACATGATTAAAAATGTGTTTGTGACTTATTGCCTCCCAAAAGTAGATTATATATGAAAATGTGATATATAATTCTTTGTTTTTGTCCTTGGGGATCTGTTGTGTGATTTTTATGGTAATAATTGGTTTGGAAAGTATGAAGGTTGATATGGATATGTGGACAGTTATGTGTAACGAGTGTTTCTTGGGGGTGGTTTTAAATGGTGTGGTGCTGTGTCTAGTGGTGTGGATGAAAATATGTTGAAGTTTTTTTTATTTAGTGAGTAATGAGATCTATGAGGGGTATCTTGTGGGTTTGTTTTTTTGTACCATTTTACCTTTTTCCAATAATGAATAGTTTTGATTCCCACATGTGAGAATATTTTGAGAAGTACCTAATGTAATGGTCTAGACTATATGACTAGTTACATTATAGGAATCATGGTGATTAATGTTTTTAGACTAGATGATGAGGATTATGGAGGGAAAATGAGAGGTTATAGTAAGAAAATATAGACAACTAAGGTTTTTCACTATGGAGCCTTGGGTTGTACGAAATGGGTGGTTGATGATATATTAAGAGGTCGTATATGAAACATGGGAGTACCAATAGTATTTTTAGATATACTTAATGTTTTGGGATTATTGTTTCATGGATAATGGATGTGGTGTATCCCTCTTATTCTTTTTATTATGAGGAGTCAGATTTATTGTAAGGTGGATCAATTATGATTTTTTGGATGTCAAATTTTGGTTGTAGCTATATTATAGAGATGGACTATGTCATATCCCCCATCCTGGTTTTGGTATTCTCCAACTTGTTTCCCCTAGATATACTACTGTCTCCTATCTCAATTTATTAATAACCAAAACAAATACATCCACAATTATATGAGATTATTTGAAGATCAATGGTACAACATATTATGTTATTTTGAATTGTTGTCCTCCCAATTTTTGGTAGTTCGATAACATGGGGATTGTGGTTGCACCATAGATTTATGAATTTTAGAACAACTATAAAATTTGAAATCCCTATGAAGGATATAATTCCCCAATATTATAACTAATTTTATGGGAAACAATACTTCAATCCAAGGTGTTCCTTCATCCCCCTATTAGTTCCATTTGGCCCTATTCTTAGGGAACCATCTATGATGGTTCTAGGAAATTTCCCTCTCTTATTTATCTTTATTCTATTTTTTTATTCACATAAAGAAGGGTTATACCAATGAATCAATCATTTTGGTGTGGTCTTGGTAAGAGGATAAATTGTGTTGATGGTTTATAGGTTGGTGACTATGTTCTCATTCCTTTTGTGTGTTTTCCTTCCTCATATTCAAACAAAGTGAAACTATATAGAAATCCAATTTTGAGAAATGAGATCCTTTATTTTTCAACTATTTCTATCATGTGGGAGGTTTTATGCTATTTTAAATCATTAGGAAGAAATTTATTATCATTCAAATGATTTTATTGAGTTTATTAATTTAAAATGAATTTTAGGGGAATGAAATCATATGATTTATAATTTTTGATATTATTGATATTAGTATTTCATAGGCTTTAAGCCATAATAAAACTCATGGTCATTGAAGTCCAAGTTTGATATATGCTTTTTTTACTATAGAACCCATTTTATGAGGTTTTTTATCAATATTAATGGATATTGTATAATAATTTATATCTTGATAAAAATTTGTTGCTCATGGAATTAAGGCTATAGTGAGAAATCTATTGAAGTTATGATGAATTTTAATGTGAATCCCCAATTCAAAATTAGAATATGACCGGTGATTTTTGGGATAAGGATGTATTAAGTGGTGGTGTTGCATGTGTGTGCTATGAAGGAGGAAATTATGATTCTTTCGGTTGTGATGTTATTCTGATGTTCTGTATTGTTTGAAATTAATGTGTGGAAATGATTTGTGTATTTTCTTTATGGCTGTTGAGTTGTAAGAAGTAGTTATGATGTAACAATTATGATTAGGTGTGCTGTTAATGTAAAATTATGTTATTGTGTGGGATTGTTGACATGATAATGATGGTTATTCATAAATGTGAACTGAAAGGCCCAAAATAATGAAATTAATTTTTTTTTCTAATAAAATTTATCTAAATGGGAAATCTTGAGATTTGTTTATCTATAAATTTAAGGGTGTAATGTGTCTTATTGATTGGCCTTATTATGTAGAATTGTTAATTTTTTGGTTACAGTGTAGTTGGTCGATGTTTTAAGGCTTATAGTAATGTTATGAGTTTAGATAGTACTTTTTTTAAAGCTATATTTTGGGATAGCCTATGTATGTGTTTATATACCATTTATATTACATATGATCTCTATATGCATACCATGTGTATCAAGGACCTCATGTGAAAAAACAAATGTATTATGGGAGTGTCCCTGTCATCTTAGTGGTGTGGATTGATGGATGGATACCCACTCTTAACTACACTCTCTCTATTCAAGGTGATGTTAACAATTTGAATTTGAGATGAAAAAATTTTTAAAGTGCATTGCGGTGATGTTTTATGAGATGATGAGGGAGATTATGGTGTGGATAATGCAAGGAATTAAGAGGGTTAGAGTCAGATGTCTTTTAGGACCACTATATACTACTACTATGGTCATTTAGATTTTTATGTCATGTGATAGCCCTAGGGTATATGGGTGAGATGTGTCCTGATGTTCAATGTTTCAACATGCAATATGGGACGTGATGTGATGTGATTTCCAATTTTTATGCATCCAAGATGTGTTCTTCATGTGATCACCCAGTGTCTGGGGTGAGATGTGATGTAATGGACCATGTATCAATGGGAAAGATGTGATGTGATGTGATGTGATGTTCTATGTTCCTACAAAAGGGAAGTAGAGTAATTTGATAAGATGTCTTTGTTTTCTACAAGAAATATGTAATATGATGATAAAAAAAGAAAAGGTAATGCAATCATGTACAAGGTTGGGGTGTGTGAGTGGAAAATCAATGGGAAAGTACTACAGGGTACCCTTTTAATTGATACAATTCTTATTATGGTACTTTAAATGGATGTCGAATTTGGTAAGAAATCCCTAGTATGCATCTGTCTGGTTAGTTGAAATTTTTTCTACTATTGTCTATATTTTCATCTCACTAGTGTATTAGTATTATTATTTAACATATACATGAGGTACATAGGGTATTCTACTGATTATACATGTATGCTCACCCCCTGAATGTACAAACATATGTTCCTGTTTATGAAAGATTATTTCAATTGTACTGGACATCACTAGATCATATATAAGACAATTTTTGGGTTACTGCATTATATTTTCTTTTCATGTATTTGTTTAGAGATTTGTTATAATTTTTTTACATTACAAAATAATTATGGGATGGTTTTGGTTACATTGATTTATATTATTACATGAAGTTAACTCATTATATATATTCAATATCTTGATCCTATTTAAATTATATAAGATAATTTCTCCAACACTTTATAATTTTTATACCCTCCTTGATATTCATCAGCCTAGGGCCTATTAGAGATAGAACATAGTGGTTAATTTTCCTTTTTCATTAATTACCATTCTTGTAGGGGTACCATCAGATATAGGTGGTCGTGAAAATGTTTCAATTATATAAATCGTAAAGTATGAAATATAATTTTCATTTAATCCCTCAGAATTTATGAATGAAAATAATACTAGTAGGGAAAATGATGTAGAAAAATCTTTCAAATCAAACTACGATATGAATGTGAAATTCTGTAAATTAATATCCCTCATCTTGAGAAAAGTGAGATGATGAAATTTAAAATTTAATAATTTTTTACCACTTAAATTCCATAATTGTAAGGTTTTTGGATAATTTTATTCCAATATTCCTAAACTGAATGAATTGAGGCTAGTGGTGAAGAAGATGAAAGATTTATAATTTCATCAAATTTTAATTCTACAAACATGAAGTCCCCTTCTAAATGAATGGGTAGGTGTCTTTCTATTAATTGCTTGATTAATTTTTATCTATAAATGAGGAAAGATAACTTAGTATGTAAGATGAATAAGCCCATACAAGAATTGAGGTTTTTGAAAAAAAATTACATGAAAATTTTAATGATGAAGTATTCACTAGTGATGAATGTAATAATTATAGAAGTGAATTTTAAGAAACTAAATCTTATTTTGACATAAATAGATTATTGAGAAAATTTCAAACGAAAATTTCAAAACTGGAAAAAGAATACAAGAATTTTAAGAATGTTGATATTTCAACAAAAATAATGGGAATGTCCAATTTAGAAAAATAGAATAACATGTTGATAGAGATTAATAAATTTGAAAACTTTTTTGGCACAAATAATTCCTTAGGTATCAAGAATAAAGAGAAGATTAAAATATTAAAAAATATGTTTTATCATATTCAAATAAAACATTCCAATATAGAGAAAGAAGTGAACCATTCTACTACTATATTTCAAAATTATAATTAAGAATTTGGACATTGTTATATGATGAAATAAGTTTAATTAATTCCGAAAAAAACATCCTATAAAGATGATACATATACAAAAAATTAATCTACAAGAATTAGTGGAAGAATCATGTTAAAATAACCATTTTTTTGACTTTTTAGAGTGAAAATTAAAAAATAAATAGATTGTTGAATTCATCAAATAATACTACTTATAGAAAATATAGTTTTTTTAAATATGTATACTTTCAAAATAAAAATTCTATTAGTTTTTCAGAAACATGGATTATAAAAAGAATCAATGATTTTTTATCAAGATTAAGGTAAAATTAAAAAACATTATTTTGGATCACATGTTATTTTTAAAGGAAAATATATCTATTATCGATATTTTTGGTATTATTGTAGATTTCAACAAAAATCAAGGATTTTATGGATTAATTATGATTAGCATGATGATTTTAGAATACTTTGGAGTCAAAAATTAATTGGGATACATCACATTCAATGAAAAAATTATTTTAAAGCTATATTGAAAATAAATTATGAAAACTGAAAATATATTTAAATTATAAGAAGAAGATTCTAAATGATGTGATAATCTAGGTAATCATGAAAAATAAATTTTGAACATGCCTCATTCTTCATAAGAAGTCAATCTTTAAGAAAAATCTTAACAAAATTTTCTTATAGTATATGTTTCTTTTAAAGATTCAAAGTATGAATGTACATAGATATTAGACTATGTGTTCCATTCTCACATTATAGGGAATATGATGTAGTTAAATAATTTTATTAAATGGAATGATGACTTGATTACCTATGAAAATTAAATATGTATTAAGATTAATGGGGTGGTTTATGTTAATATTGGAAATGGAAAATATATATCCAATAACACTCATTATATTGATGGTATTGAACATATTATTCATGTCTTTCTGAATATTGTGAATAAGGGAATGATTAATTAATTGAAAATATATTATTAGGGTAAAAAAATTAAAGATATAAATTTTATTGTAAAATTTAAATGATCAAAGGGAATTTATTTTTCAAATTTTGAAATCTCAGAATTCATACTATTTTATCATGATAGTTGGAAATGATTTCGGGATCTGAAGGGTTGGTCATTATATCTGAAGGAATTATAGAAATCATTATCATAAGGATTTTCTTTTACCCATATTAAAATTAATAGGTATAGTGACTAAACTTACCATAATTGTTTGAAGGGGAAAATCTATAATTCCATAAATTAGATTTTTAATAAATCATCCCATGGAAATAGTCTGTTTTGTCATTTACAATCAAGTGATAATGTTGTAAATATATTGATAAAAGTATTTCATTTTTATTTTTGATGGATTTACATGAAACACATGTATTTTGTTTATGAATAATAAATTAGATGTTTTAAATATGTCCAATATTTTCTATGGAATTGGTAAAATAGTGTGAGGTTACTCTTTAGAGATATTTTAGAAAGATAATGGTACTGGATTCTATAATAACATGATTATAACTTATCTTGATAATCATGGTATTCATAATGAATTTATTTTACCATACCTAACAGACCAAAATGGTCTAGCTAAATAGAAGAATTAAATCACTGTTCATGTATCATGAAATTTTTTGATATATATTGATATTTCAAAACAATTTTGTTGTTATACTATTAGTGATGAATTACATGATCAAAATCACTAATTCTACCAATTTTTTTGGGTATGACAATATATGATATTTACAATAAAAATAATTTTATATTGAATGATTATAAATTTTGTGGAAGCCTTATTGTCATCAATATTTATGATGGAATTATTAATGGGTTTTTGGTGAAGACTTAATGAAAGAATATTTCTAGGTTATCCTCTAAATGGAAGAGGATTTAAGTACCACAACATTGATATTGGTATATTTTATTGTAAATATGATGTGAAAATCCTTGTTTTTTAAAAAATGAATATTTTTTTTCTAAAATGATCATATTTCTGCCAGTGATATTTCTTCTAATTCATTTGAATAACTTGACGAAATAATAGGAAATGATGAAATTAATGGTGATGTATATAATTAAGAAGAAGCTTCATCCACATCAATTGGAAAGGAATAATAAAACATAACTCATGTATGGATGGGAATACATGTTCAAGTTTAAAAAATCATTTCAAATCATGAAAAATGGTAAATAATAGAATAACACCACATACATAAACTCAATATTCACTATTTTATCATGTTAAACTTAAAGATGGGGAGAAAAATTTATATTTCCAAGAATGGGTTGGTTTTATGAATGATTAATTATTTTTAATTAAGAAAAATGAGACCAGGGAATATGTTCTTAAAAAAATATGAATGAAATTAAGACAAAGGTTTTATTTGATAACAAATTAAAATAAAAGGGAAATGGGGTGAAGAATAATGAATTATTATTGTGTAATTTTTATTTATATATGAAAGGATTTTACTTTATTAGACCATTGAACTATTTTCCAATATTTAGCCCCTTCAAATGTTTTATGATATTACTATAATAATGCATTGAAAGATCAACCAAATTGATGTCAATTCAGCATTTTTCAATAGAGAATTAGAGGAAGAGTTTTACATTGAATAGCCTTTTGGTATTCTTGTTAGATAAAAAGAAAATTTTATTTAATGGTTATGAATGGATTTATCTTGGTTGAAATCATCTACGAGGTCAATATATTATAATATCAGCACTTACATTAAGAGAATGAACTTTGAAAAGTGAATAGTTTATAATAGGAGAAGAATCACAATTTTATTTCTTGAAAGACAAATTATAAATAACTACCGATAGGATTTGTTATGGTGGGTTAAAATTCAATTTCTACCACAATTTTAATGAAAAAATGTTTCCCAGAAATGAACAATAATTTATAGTTTTCCAAAGAGACTTTAATAAGATGATTGATGGTTTAATGTAAATAATATCTTCAAGACGATATATTCTATATGCTATCAAACTTGATGGATTATTTGAGGTTGATCCTAAAGTGTCCCATTTCATTAAATGAATAAATATTCTATGTTATTTAAGAATTACAAAAATATTTTTGGTTGAAATATTATAGCAATGAAAATTTGGATTTTATTGGTTATACTGATGCATATTTTGAAGGATGTACTGTTGAAAAATAATCCTCATCAACTATATTGTTCATTATTGGTAATAGATGTGTATTATAGAATGCATTGAACTAATTTTTTATTACTTTCATAACTAATAATCTAGAATATATGGATGAAACTAATGAAAAAACTCAATTAATGTGGATGAAGACTTATATTGATGATATAAAGTTGTTTGCGAAGAACCCATTTCTTCTTGGATGTGACAATTATAATGATATCAATATGTAAATTAATTTCATTTAACATTCAAATAAAAAACATTGATATTAATTATCAAATCATTAAGGAACTTGTGATTATAAATATATTGATGATGGAGTTAATTACATCAATATAGAATACTATTTTTATATTTAAAAAGATATTGTCTAAATATGCATTTGAGAATCTAATGCTGAACCAGGGTGTCTATCCTCACCCTAAAGAATACTACAGTATATAATTATATCCCCTCCCACCACTTTTTTTTGAAATTTTTGTTAATTTGGAATATAAATTAAAACATAACATATCCATTGATCGTTGGTTTACCTCATTATAGAGATCATATAATTTGGGTGAGTTTTAATATGGTTAAACTATGATTTATTTATGTTTGTAAAATTTTAACAGTTTTTTGATGTGGATATATGAAATGTATTTTACAGATTGATATGACTTTATGTTGTGAAGGTTTTTAAAATATTTTTTTGATATCGATCAATGTTTTATATCAAACATTGACATTTCATCAAATAATTTTGGTTTAATACATAGTGTATGATAATGCATATTTTTAATTGTGGGATAGTGTTCCATTTAATGTGTTTAAAGGCTTCAATAACACATGTTTCTTAGTTTGAAATAAAACTAAAATGGGATATTGATGACATAATGTGGTAGGATGTTTCTGTTTAAGTTTATAAACATAGAAATCATAATATGGGTTATATAAAATTTTGTCTTCTATGGTCAACAATGTTATTTTTTTAAATTTGGTTCCTTTATATTCATATGGTATTTTGTTCTACACCTTTTTTACCACTATTAGTTATAATAACACCATGTTCTACCTCGTGGACACAACTCTAGGTTCCACTAAAAGGTTTCACTACTATGTTCTACATCTTGGTGCCACTTCCTAGTGCTCCCACAAGGTTCTACTGTCTGGTGCTATCTACAGGTGAAATCACCTATATGTTTTATTCATGGTACTACTGATGAAGTGATACTATTGGGGTGATTCCATTTGATTTATTAAATTTGTGTCATAAAATATTTTTGATACCATTTTAGTAGTACCATAGGTCTGTGATCACTTGATGTAAATTAGAGAAACTATTAGTCTATTTATATTTTGGAGCTACCAAGAATAAAAAGTTTCAGTGCAGAGTAATGTGTTCTTCTTAGAAATCAACTTCATGATATAAAGTATAATAATTATTGTTAAGGTTTAATTGAATAATGACATATGGGAAAATAAATTAGGCACCATTTAACTATTATGATGCACTGAAGAATGTATGTAACAGTGAAATAAATTTTGTTTACTTTTTTTTTCAAATGATTGAATTCATTCTTATATGATTTATTATAGAATGTGATTGAATATTATTTTGTAATGGAATTCCCATTATTAATTTTTATATTAACTAATTCTATGATTGAAGTTGGAAGAGTCATATATGTATAATATATATTAACCAAAACATATGAGTAGTTTTAATGGTGAATAAAATTATGTTTAAATAAGAGTGATGGGGATATGTAATTCTTACATGACCTAATGCAGTTACAAAGAATTGGGGATGTTATTTCTTGGGATGTTATTGTATGTATTAGATCTATTGTTTCATGGGTTTTGAATTAAAATATATTTATTCGTTATCATGAATATTTTAATTAATAATATGAAGAGAATTTTGGTTATCAATACATGATTAATTATTATATGATATTTTCATATATGTGAGTTGTATATATGAGAACTAAGATTCATGGATAAGATATTATGAAGGGTAGGTTTTTACATAATTCTTTTTACATATAAATTGATGTGTATCCTTTCCTGAGAAAGAAGACAAGAAGTTGAATAAGAATAAGGTTTCAATACATAGGACAACAATATTATTTTATTCAAGATGATGATGTATTTATTATTCCTTTATCATATGAATTATATATTACAGTAGGATTTAGTTACTTTGTGGGATATAAATAAATGGGAAACTTCAAAGAGAGTTTAAAGTGTTTTCATTTCTTGTTGTGGTCTACAATTGTTTTAGTTGATCATATGATCTTGTGTTTTTTCAGATCATCCCATGGACTAGATTCACACATTGAGTTGAGAATAATATAAATTACATCTTCTATATCTATTTGTGTTGGTTATTGTTTTAACATGAAAATTCACACTAACATGTTTCCAAAACTATATTAAAATTAATATACACAATTTATTATTCTCTTATTCAATACCCATTAATATGATATCATGATTCTATGTTAAAAAACCATGGTGATTACATTATAACTAGTTGAATGAGTAATGTCTTGTATGAAACATGGTCTAAAGTCTGTCATGATGTGATAGAGGTTATTAGTACACAGTTCCATTATTAAGTTGAGTTTAAACAAGAACGATGTGCATCTTAATCATAGAAGAGTGATAGTTATAACTTAAATTATAATGTGGATGATTAAATACTCTTATTCGAAAATGTGAGAATTCCACATAGGATCCACTAAATTGCATCATTATATTTGAAAAAAATTCTAGTGACCCTATGCAAAAAGTTTTATACTATGATTTTCACAAGTTTCCTAATTTTTCAAAAATTAAAGGTTGTGATTCAGAGACCGAGATTGTTACTAAAACAACATCCATTGCCTATATTCATGTTATTTATAGTGAACATGGACTTCATGATAGGGAATCTCAAGACCACCAGTGGTTGAGATACCATGTGGGTTCTAGTTAATTATTTGAAAATCTTTTCTCATTTTTTTGTTGATTGGGATGGATAACTTAGTGAATAATATAGAAAATATCTATTTCAAAGAGATAATGTAGTTGAATTTATATCATTCTAGCATGGAATTTGTAAATGAACCTCAACTGAAATCAAGGTTTTGTGAATTATTTGAGAAGGTGATGAAAAATCAATTAAAGTAGAGTAATTATTTTCAACCTCAGAGTAGTATAAATTTATAGAGAGTAATAAAAATGATATACGGTATTCATTGGGTTTGTGTTATAGATTTTTTAGGAGAATAAAATGATCAATTTTCATGAGTGGAGTCTTCCTATAAAAATATATTCACGTCATCAATTCAAACTCTTCAATATGAGGCTCTCTATGGAAGGACATGCCATTCAATTTTATGAGGACATGAGGTTGGTGAATCTATAGGTATTGGCCTTGTATAGTATGTGATACCTCATTTGGAGAGAATTTGAGTTTAAATAAGTTATTAATTTCACTAATTAGAAAGATATCATATGCTTAAGGAATTTGAGGACCCATGGAGTTCACTATTGGGGATAGGGTTTTATTATATGTGTCTCTATGGATGGTGAATATGAAATTGACAATTCTGGTGAGCATGGAAACACAACATATTGTTCTGTTGGAGAACATTTAACTGATCAGAATTGTGGCCTTTATTTTTTTTATCTCCCTCCACATTAATAGGGTATTCATATTGTGTTTTACATGTCTCAACATCATTGGTATAAGGTCAATCATTTTCATTTGACTCAGTTGTAGGATATTATGTTGGAACCATTTGTTAATTTTGTACATCATCCAATTTAGATTATGGAATGAAGAATAAAATTCCCATAGATTTTATTCATTGATAGTATATGTGTTTTCATCAGGAGATATAGAGGCAGGAGTTAGACATTTACATATATTGGCTCAATATTTTCAAGTAGACCTCTAAGGAAATTTCGAAGAGAACACACAATTATGGGTAAATTATGACACCAAACATTTATTTTAAGTGTATATTTATATTTTAAATATCATTTTATATAGGTTTTAAATTTTTTTGAGGATAAATATAAGTGTTTGGAAGACTAGAAATGGAATCTGTCCAGGCTAGTGAGTGTGATATATAATTAAGACCCTATAGAAACTTTGTATATTATTTTATCAAAAACACCTACAAACTAATGGATAATATATATATTTGAAAAGATAACTGATCCCATTAACTATTCAGTTAGATTCTAAAAGAGATGTTGTTCTACCCAGAAACCACTAGATGATCGATGGGGCTCTTGGATACTATATGGTTCACCCAATGGCAATAGGCCCACCAATGGATTCATTCAGGGCCTAGTAAGACCCACAAATTATTATAGTTTTTTATAAAATTTTATCATTAACTTTTTATTTGCATTTTTTATATACTTAATTGAACCTATGTAACTGAATATATATATTCTAGTAATTTAGAGATCTCAAAACTCCTTTCATCTTCTTTATTTGAGACATGAACACTAGTTTTTTCACACATCTCTAATCTGTTGAGTTCTATCACAATCAACATAAATTATCCACTATAATCTATATAAAAATCTAAAAAACTCAATTTCATGATCAGATCTAGGGGTTTAAAAAAATTTTAATCATAAAAATGTTCATTTTTTGGTAGAATTACCACATAGATTTAATGAATTGGAATCTACTCATTATCTAGACCTAGACTGTTGCCTTTGTAAGATCCACTCAGATATGTGTCTTGTTATCCTATAAAATTTGTGTGTTTAATCATAAATCATGATCAAATAATTTTTACTAATAATGATAATGTATGGTTCATGTAATCTTTTTTGTAAAATTATACTCAATCATTGATCTTTATCATCGATTCTTTATCATACAAATGGTATGTGGTCTTTATTTGTAGTTCACATTTATAAAATTTAAGGAAATGTTTTTTGATGTACATGTAGAGCCCCATGATACCTATGTTTAATTTTGGATCACATGAGGTGTGAGTGAGTATCCCATGGAAATTATGATTTATTTTTATTATAAATTTATTTTGTGGCCATGGAAAATGATTATTTATGATTTGATGCTTAGTATATAATATGTTTCTTGTATTGTCTATTTTATTTAACATTATTCAATAGTTGATATCTCATTTTGACTAATATTGATTATCCTCCCAAAAGGGATGTTTTATAGATTCAATTGATATTATTAATCAATATTCTATACAAGGGGATTTTCCAAATAGTTTTTTCAACTATACTATTATGGGGGGATGTGCTAGAAATTAGATTGTGACATTATTACTAAAATGGATCCAAAGTTAGTAAAGTCAATCTCTAATGAACTTGAATATATGTTTTTCCTATGTTATGTAATTGTTTTTTTCCTATCATTACATTATTGGAATGCATCTATGTATCATATGCACATATATTTAGGATTATTGGTTATAACGCTCCAACCATAGAATCCTAGAGTCGGTGCATTATTTTAATACATTGGAATGATTAAAAGGAATAAAATCCCTATGAACTGAGTAGTTTAGCAGTTTTGGAAATCCAAATACATATATAAGTTCAACATTACATCTTGAAATTAAGTACAACATATAAGTTTTATTGGGAACATCCACCACTCTAAGATTATTTTTATAGGTCAATCATAAAAAAAACTTCATCATGTCCTGCTAAAATGAAACATAAAAAAGTGGTGAGCTCAAATTCTTAGTAAGGGTGAGAAATATAGAAAAATATATCATAACATAAACATTAGGAATGTTTAATAACTAAAAACATATGCATTTGACAAAAACATGAACACATTATGGTAGGAAAAAGAGATGAATAAATAATCCCATAATCTTGGGTATTGTACTTATCAAATTACCACATGAACTTTCAATTACTTGCATCATAATGAGGGAAATGCATATGTTAAACATTATAAAATATTCCATCAATTCCTCAGACAAGACATCTCAAAATGATTATGGCCTCATCTAAATCCTTAAATATTCATTTTGTCAAGGCCTCCTGCCCAGACCATAGTTTATCTTATGAGACCTAACAATGCACCAAGGGGATATATAAGGCCCCACCCAAAAATTACTAAGTTCAATGAATTTATCTTCTAAATGTGAATAGACATAAACAACATACACATTCATATTGAAACTAAAATTGAAAGTATAAATAACTCTCCTCAAACATTAAGCATAAACACTAACCATTATGTGTAAATTGATGAATGGTTTTAAGATAGCACATTCACAGTCAAAATAATCAAAATCCATTTAGTTAACTATGGTAGATGATATCGTAGAAAATAAATCTCAATGAAGTACATGATTTAACAAGGGATGTTGTCTTAGATGAAGATACTTTTGAATGATAGCATTAAAAATCTCTTAAGGAAATAATCCTTAAACATTTTAAGTGTCCCAAACCATCTTGAAACATTCAAATAATAATAAATTAGAATATCATGAAAATAATGACTCTTTATATAATATAAAAAAATTCAGTATATACACAATATGCATTGAATAAGTGGTTAACATGGAAAATACTTCATAAAACTTAACGTGAGATGAGAAAAATATTTTTTACTTTTGAAAGAAGACTTCATTTGGAAAATCATTTTTATTTTCCATGAAATAAGATTTTAAACATGTATATCCCATAAAATAAAAGGTAAGAATATTGAAATTATATTATAGGTATAAATTATTTCCTGCTAAAGTTAAATCAAGTAAAAAATAGTTTTGAAGAATCTTTAGAAATAAAACATTTTAGAGCAATTTAAGGAAAATATCTTAGAGAATTTTAAAGTGGAAAAGAATGTTTGTTTTCATAAACCAGAAATTAAACAAGGTTATTATTCATTATAAAATTAATTACTTTATAAAAATAACAGTGTCTTAATATATATTCTATAGTTCCCTTGAAAATGGATAAGAATTTGAGAAGATCCCTTGAATCTAGTTTGTTTATCGGGATGGAATTTTGAAATATTATTATAAAAAATCTAACTACCACAAAATAAAAAAGTATTATGATTATTAGACATATATAGAAAATTAAAATAGTATTTATGAGGAGTACATAATAATAAATAAGAATTTCATTGAGCTGAATAGAGAATAAAAGCAACCCGAATGAAAATGGAGGTTCGGGTAAAACATACTCACAACTTTGTAATCAATTGAATCATATGCCCAAAAATTAATAATATTAAAATTTTACATTTAATAACATGAAAAAAAATATATTCATGATATTATACATCAATGGTAAGTATACATACACCATACAAATGTAAAATCAGTGAATTAGGAATGTCCCACAAAAATGGATGTGAGATGAGGAAACCCTTACCTTAACTCTGTTGGTGTTCTTCACTTGAACTTAGTGTCCTAGATAACCAAATTATGTTAATTAATTTATATTTCCAGAATCTATTTTTTATGTAATATATTTATTATAGACCTATTAAGTTCATTCATGGCATTTTAAGAAGTCCAACTTTATTGTTTGGGGGCATTTTCATCATGATCAGTATACTTATATACATGAACGGAGAATCAAGTAAAATGAGGATTGTTTTCTATAATAGAAGTTATATGTTACTAGTGAACCTAAATTAGGTTACATATTTGTAAATTTAATTTTTTTACTTGGAGTGAATATGAATCATTATATATATCATTTAATGAAAACTATTTGGGTTAATTAGCAGTTTTTTTGAACACTACGATCTCATTTTTCTTTGTAAATCAAAACAATGAGTACAAAAAGATTACATAACCATAAATGATTCATAATACATATATTATAGTCTGGTTCAACCATAATAATGGTTTCATGACCATAATTGAATCTGGTAATAGAAATTGAAAACCCATCATCCAAGAATGTGGTTGATTAGCACATCTCAGGTGGTGTTTTCATTTTTTGTATAAAAGAATAGGAATGAAAAGATGACTAAAAATTATTCCTCTATCATGAAAAAATTCTATTATATGTAAGATAATGGATTCATCATGACATTTTTATGAAAGGAGGGTAGGAAAGAAAAATAAAGTAACTCAAAATAAAAGAAAAGTTGAGAGATCTATTACGAAAATCCGACAGCCTAACAGCATCACTTGAAAATTCGTAAAATATATTGATGAGAGAAAAGGTGTATATCATCATTATTAAATAATATATAACATATGTGATATATTAAATTAAATATCCCAAAATAAAATAATTGAAATTAAAAGATAATAACATAATAAGAGTGCTTGAAATGGAGAGAGACTTTGAGACGAAAATTCTGCAACATAACAACTATGGAACATGGTTTTAGAAAATATTAAAAAGGGAGGGGAATGGAGTCACCCATTCATATAAGACTCATAAAAAACTCATGGAATATATAAAATGGAAATAATAAAATGGAATGAAAACATGAAATACATACTACTTAAAATAGAACATGAAATAAAAGAAATGAAAAGAGGAATTTACCTCTTGAATCCACCTCGTTGAGAATCTCTTTAAGGGAAGGAGTTTTAGTCTTCTGAAAAGACCAAGAGCTTATTGAAAGTGGGGAGAGAATAGAGGAGGGTATTTGGGAAGAAATTTCAGGAGATTGATGTCTTAGAAAAGGGAGGAGAAGAGGGAGTGGGGGAGAGGTTTAAAGTGAAGGAGAGGAGTGATTTTTGAATATTTTATTCATAATTTTATTATTTCTAAAAATACAGACAATAGTGTTGTTTGATGTAAACCCTAATAGTTATAATTTCATGTTAATTCTAACCAAGTGTTCTTACATCATTCATTATGTCATAAATATTGTATTTAACCTATAATCTAGATATATTGTATTTTACTGTATTTCACTATTCATAAAAAATTTGAGTATTTCAGAAAAATCCCAAAAATTCAACCTAACTATTTTTCAATGTGTATAATTAAAAAATGAAATATTTTTTTTGAATTTAATATTCTAAATATTTTTAATTTAATTTTTAAAACAATCATAATTTACTTAAAAAACAACTTAAAAACTATAACTCGTCTTATAACATATTGATAAATTAATCAAGGTCCCATAAAATTATCATATAATTATAAGAAAATAACGTAAAAATTTAAGATTACATTTTAATAAAATAAATTTCCATTTTAAATTATTAAATTAATCATAAAATTATAATTAAAGTATTTATAACATACAAAAATTCCAATACTTCTAGTATGATTGTTTTATTTCACATTTAAGATTTCTAAAATATTTTTATACATTCATTCATGAAGTTTATATATTTTTGGCCGATTTACTATTCATTACTATTTATAAGGTAATTTACTATTCATAAGGGTATGTTACCACTAGTCACCAAAAAATATGCTTGCCTTATCAGACTTTAAATATCTTACATAACGCAATTGTGTGTGTCAGTTTTTCAAAATTCAAATCACAGAGGGGAAAAATTATGTTTTCTATGAAAGGTTCTAAAAAAGTGGTGTTTTTTAGAGACTCATTATTTCATGCATTCTATATTAAATCTATTTAAAAATTCTTGGGGTGTTACATTGGTGGTACACTACTAGGAACAGTACTAAAAACATACATGTGCATCTAAGTTCACATGTAGATTTTATAACTATAGATATCATGGATGGAAATGACCCATTGGTTTCCAATTGAGTAGGATTAACATTATGATATTGGTTATTAGAGCAAAGGCATATGTATTGGTGGTTTTAAATTTATCTTAGTTTCTTATTTATTACAAATTTTTCAACCAATAGTGGGGATCATTTTTGTTATTTGGGGTTGGTAACTAACATTCTATATTGTATGTACATAGTGGATATCATCGTTTCTATGATACTAATCTGATTATTTATTTATTTTTGATTCATTGATTCTTTAATTTATTATCCCATTTATGTACTATTATGTTTAACTGATATTGAGGGAATTGACTCCCCATGAATTCCATTATGGCACTACTTGATAATTGAAATCCACTTTCATATGAAGAGGTGTTCAATAAGTCATTTGGATATCAATCCTGAACCCATTGATTAACATTGGGTTGCAATATATGTGAACATCAATTATTTATCCATAAAAATAATGGTGATTGTTCTAATACCAAGAGATTTTTTGATAAATTTCTATTTAAAATTCTTATTTTTCATTGATATCTTGATTCATATGCAGCACAGAGTTTAGATGAACTTAGAAAAACAATTGAAATTAGATTTTATAAAATCAATTTTTTTATTAAATTTTATAATAAACATAAAAAACATGAAAAGGGAAAATTTTTATTATAAATGGTTTCATATGTCATCAATATGACATTTAAAATAAAATTTTTACCTTATACGTTAAATTATATCACATTAAGATTGAAAATTTTGTTACAATCATTAAGGGTATAATTAATAAATAATGGTTTTAAAGAATGATAAGGTCAATAATAAATCATAAACCTATAAAACATTTATTGGTTTAATGCATAATTATATTTAGGTAGTTTAAAATCCCTCTTTTGATCATGCTTTGGATGGGTCTCATTTTGGGGTTCTTCAAGAAAAATGTTTGGAATGGTGAATGGATCTTGGGTTGTGCAAGGCCGGTGCATATTTTTCCCAAACTGACCAACCTATTAGTGATAACTGAGAGAGTGTAGGTTTTCATGATTGGATCATAGTTTTAAAAGTAATTACCCAAAATGGAGAAACCATGAAACCCCACAAAATATGGATGCACAGCTCGGGTGCATTGTTTGATATACTGTGTGGTCCTGCCCAACTAACCATGCATGCAGATTTCTTTTATTTTGAAAATTATTTGAAAAATTTACAAATAACATTTAGACACCATCTTGGGCCTATCTTGACCTAGAATCATTTAAAAGGTATTTATATCTCCCAAGAACTAATTTTGGCCCCTCAAAACCAATTTCTAGGTAGACCAAAGCACTAATAATCATGTTTTATCTCCTTTAGTTAAGTTAATTGTCTCGTATTGATCTCTCCTACTCCCTTCTTCTCTCCTTCCAACATTTTGATAGATCTCTATATTCATGGAAGATAAAATATGTTTTGTTTTAGATCTTTAATCAAGGATATATTTATGGAACTCTAATTTTCACTTTCATCATTGGAGTTTCCCATTAGGGGGAGTGTGATTCAAGATGCAGTGATCCTAATGTACATTAATCTGTTAAAGATTTTCCCATTGATATAACCTAGAATATATTTATTTAAAAAATATATATTTTAATTGTATTGTGAAAAACTAATTTCATGTAAATTGGGATTTTGAATTAAATTGGCATAAAAATTGGTAAAAACACCCAATTTCATTGAATTCGAGCATACTTATGGATCTTGATGGAAAACTATGAAATTAAATATTGGAATTTAATTATGGAATTGAAATTGTTAAATTTATATTTGGAAATTTATTTCAAAGTTGTATTTGGATAATGACTTAAATTGTTTCAATGAAAACCCAATGGTATTATCCTGGAATAGGAACTATTTGATTAAAACCCCATTTTTGTTAATAAATGTAAATTGGAATATTATAGTGACCAATGTGATAATGTTTTTTGAACAGTTTTGTGATAAATTTCCCATTATTGATTGTTTTTTAAGATCATGAAATCCTAGCTAGTAAGTGAGTTATTTAGGAAAATAATCTATTAAAGCATTAAAACTATAAGAAAACAAATAGAATAGGTCTCAACCGTGATGGGATGGGGGTGAGTACTCATTGACCAGGGTCTTAGTGATGTGTGTACACCTATTATCATGATTAATTATTCGATTGTATGAGGATACCTTCTCCTGGAATTATCATACCTCTAAGAAGATGACCATGTTTCTCATTTGAGATTATTTTCATATATATATATATATATTCCATTATTTATAATTTTTATTACACACGCCACGGTAATTTATATAAAATATTTTATATAAAATGATTATTAGGATATTCATTATAAATATTTCCAACAATTTAAATGTAAATAAAGATTTTTTAAAATATATGATGCATGCCTGTCGGAGGGCATGACAAAAAAATATTTCCTAAGTTAAAATTCAGTAATATAGTTGAACTAGGATGTCTCTTGATGAGGAGTGCACTCAAAATAGTTTGTCACATTTGAACGAGGGTAAAAATAGTGTGTTTGATAAGAAAATGATTGAATGGAAATTAAAATTCAAATGATTAAGAAACAATTATTTTAAAAGGGTGATTAGGTCGGGGTCGGTTTCCCAATTTTAATTCTATCCTTGTTTAATTTAATTCAAACCTCTTTTTATTAGTTGATTAATTTGAGTTTTCATAATGGTTTTCTCTCACATCCTTGGTGAAATTATGATGGTCAGAGAAAACCTTACCATGATCTTGAATTGTTCAACTCTACTTCCATGTGAAAAATATTTGTATTGAAAATCCTTAATTGACATGAGTAATTCCAGATCGGGTCTTTTTTATCCCAAAAAATAAACAACATTAACTACCAATTTTACACATACAGACGACCATCGAGTACTTCACCACTAATCCTTGGTCTATTCTATCACATATAAACCAGAAATTATTGGAGTAAGATAGTGATTATTTTACCAAGGAAAAAAATCAATAACAGAATTAAAATTCAATAACGATCATAATTGATAATAAAATCCGCTATCTCAAATTGAAAACAACTTTCAAGAAAAAAGAAATTTCATTGAATTACGTCCAAGAACTCAAGCATTAAAAAAAATAGAAAACTAACTATTCCCCAATCACTGCAAATACTTACCCCACCATGGTAAGGGTAATAGAGATGAATGAGGAAGAATAAGGTATTAAAAAACTATGGACAAAAATAAATAAAATAAAGAAATATGAAAATCTCTCTTCCTTGGTGTCCTAGAAGGAATGGGATGGAAAGAGAGATGCTTTGAGAGGGAGGAGCTCCCATCCTTTTATAGGAAGCATATTTCTCCCAAGAGTTGACACATTTTATCCCCATTAAATGAATTCTTAATGTATGGAACCCTTCTTTACTATTCTTCATAATTATCTTTTTCATTCACCCTCAAAATCGCAGCATATTTGGACAAGTATTCTGAGAGTTATGCTCATTTTAGTCTCACAATTTATTCTATCCAGTCAAAATCTCTAAATCAGAAACCACGAGATTAGAATGCTTAATTGGACATAAAAATAGACAATTCACGCAACATTTCTTTCATGAAATATGTTTCAAAATGCCTTAATCGTCCATCCACCAAATTCCACAACAAGTGGGCCAACTATGAATGAGTTATAAACCCCAGACCAAAACTCGGCTGATCTATAAATAGTTTTTATGCTCCCACTTGTGAGATTCTTTTGAGATTCCATATTACTAATTCAGATTTTTTTAAGGAAGGATGAAATGAAGCCCTTGACTTTTAGAATCTGTAAAAAAAATAATTTTTCAATTTGGATTAGTGTGGAAAATGTTATGGAAAAATTAAAAAAATGATTTTAAATAGTTAAAAATCCAAAATGGGCCATTTTTACTGTTAAACTCAAAATATTACCTATATCATAAAAATGTAAAAATTTATCTTAAAGTAACACTTGGGGGTGGGTTTAACAATTAAATTCAATGTAAATTTAGTTGAAAATATTTTCTCCATAAATTCCCCCACACTTAGCACTTGGACTCCTGGACAAGTAAATATCAAAAATCAAATCAAATCAAATTCAAAACAAATACCCATGAGATCTGCCAAATCTATACCAAGAAATAAAAAGATATCATGCCTCATCAAAATCAATTATTTAAAGTCTTCTATTTTATATTATTTAATATATTTACACTTCATTTCTTATCCTATGCACACAAAAGCTTTACCTCGCACAAATTTTCTATCATATCACAAATGTAAGTGTTCAAAAAGGCTTTTCTCATCCAAACTCACACAACAATAACCATATGCATGATAAATTACTACTTTTACACTCGATGTGAGTTAAGGACATGTGATTCTCATGAGGCTTTTTTAGTGTTTTTTTGTGGCTTTTAGTTGGTAGGATTAAGATGTTAAAAATTCTGAGGCCGAGAAAGGAGGGCTTGAGTCTTTTTGATGTAAAATTGCATGATTCTAATTTTTACTCAAGAATGGTCTCCTTATCTTCACCTTTTTAGAAAATAGGATTTATTATCATTAGAATCATGTAACGTTCATTCCATTTATCATTTTAGCAGCAAAATTTTTTTCTCAAACATTTTTTTCTTGAAAGCTTCAGATAGACATAATGTAATTTTTACATTGGAAGATATAGATAGGCACATATTCTTTTATCTTGAAAGCTCTAGAAAAGGAAAAAATTTTTAAAAAATGAAATCTTCAGTAGAAACAACATCTCTTAAAAATTTTATATTCCACCTGATGTATCACAAAATGAGTTAGTACACCACAAGACATCGTCCCCCACACTTAAGTTCAACTAGATCATGAAATTTCATTTCAAGAGCATGTTGGATAGAGAAAATTGTCTTGTAATGTGGCCAACCTAATAGGATGTTACTGGATTTTAAGGGATTCAATGATTAATATATAAGGTAGGCCATAATAAAAATGATTATTTAGAAAAAGGGGATTAAAACCAAATAAATTTCTCAATAATTTAAAGCATAAGTACCTCAAACCCTCATGTTTTGATATGAATAAATAAAATTCTAGTTAATGAATGCATGGTTTGATTCTCTAAAGAAATGAGGTGAATGTAAATAATATGAAAAATTGGAAAAAAGCCTCACAAGAAAGTGATTTCAAAAATAAATACAGTGATATGTCGCATGAGATTTTAATATTAGAGTACTTTTCAGAAAATTCAAAAAGACTGGAACTTGAAACAAAGTAATTTAAGCATTAATTTAATCTCATTTTCAGGGAATTGATTGGTCTACTCATTAAAATGAGTTTCAAATATAGAAATGATAATAATTTCAGCTCAAAAGTTTTTACAACACACAAAATTTTAAATATAAACACATAAATATCTAAAAAATATTTTTTTTATTAAAATGTGAAACCAAACATAAAATGAAAATCCTAAACTGAAAAGGTTCCCTCACCAAAAAATAATTGATGTTGTGTCCTTGGTGTATCCAAATGGATTTAACATGTAACAAGATCTTTAAAATGAATCACAACAATCAATAAAGTGTTATGGAGAGGTACGGCCTGTCTTATTAGCAATGCGCCGTTGAGTTAGGCTCCTATGCATTGATTTTTGAAAACCTAAAAAAAAGAAAAAAGATAACATAATAAATTTATTAAATGAAATGAAAATATAATTTGAATGAGAAAATAAGGATAATTCTTGGTTTAATCCCCCATGTGGGCCTTGGGTTTTAAATACCTCAAGATGGGATGTTCTAATTGGTTATACCTAATCTGATGGTGGGTGAAGATTCTTCCTCATGAACCAACAGAAACTTTTCTTTCCAGGATGAAATTCTTCCTTTTTCTTTATAACTCCATGGATGTAGTATACAAATTCCACCCCCATTGTAATGAGATACAACATTCATAGTGGTGTAAGGAAAATAAATGAGTTATCTTATTTATTTGTTTCCACTTGTATAATTTTTCTTCATTCACCAGTGTGTTGTCAAGGAATGTTTCATTAATAGAATAATCAATGTGAATGTCAAAGTTTAATTCTATTTGAAAAACAATTAATGCATGAAGAGTCAATATAGAATTCTTACCTTTTAAAGTAATCCTCCTTTGTCTCATTTTCCTACAAAAAATCCACTTTGATCTTCTTATGTACTCCCTCCAATAAATTTTCAATCGGTTCAGGGAGCTTCAGATGTTCCTCTACAGATGAACATTCTCTGTCCAAGGAAATACAATTGTTTGATGAATCTAAAAAAATAAAACAAGGGGAGGTAATACTCAATTTAATTTCTAAGAAATCAATAGATAATGATTTCATGAAAATATTATCTCCCTGAGTTTGTTATCATTAAATTTCTTCTACAACGGGAGGTTCCACTTATAGTTAAATTTCCCAAAATAAAGGTAGGTAGTCAGACTCCTCCATCTTCTATTCAAATTCCACTGCTGGGGTGGTTTCTTCCTTCAATGATGTTGAATATTCTACATTATGAGGAATAGCTAGATAATGTATTTCCTGACACTCTTTCTAGAAGTTATCCAGACCTTTTTGATATCCTATATGTATTTCAATAGAAAGATATTCTTCATCAATCTCTTCCAACATTGATTGATCATGGTCAATGGATCTTCTTTTAATTTCATCAAGGCCTTCATGGGTTCTTCAACTTGAAGGATTTTTTGGGCTACTTCTTCCATCAATTTTTCTGGTTTTGGTACTTATTCTGACTCTATTTGTTGATATTGGGATTCAAGTACTTGTTCCGCTATCCACACTATTGTGGTCTCCATGTTTTGAACTATTTGACTAATTGTTTCAAATTGAGCTTCAAGATCCTTATGTAATTTTTCTTTAGGGTGTTTCACTTGTGAAATATCATTTTGTACCTCAACCATTTCTTGATACATTTTCTAGAAAATACTCCTGGAGTTCAATTAATTATATTTCCAAACCCTCCAACACTGGGTATTCGAGGTTCTATTTAATTTTTTCAATCAGATAATTGAATTCATCCGCCTTGATTATTTGGATTCAAGCTCCTCGAAATTGTTTAGCCAATGAAGAAACTCTATAATCTATAGAAAAAGGTTATTAAATAATTGGTTCTTGAACTTTTGGGTAATTGTTTCAATAATTAAATAAATAATCATTTGAAAACATCATTGTAAAAGATTTTTTTAATTTTTTTTAATTTGGAAAAATTAAAATATTTAAAAATAAATTGTGTCACTACCTCCCCAGAAACGGTTCCAATTTTGATGCACTCTTGTCATAAAGAATGGAAAAACAATTATTTCAAATGTTAAAATGCATAATGTGGTTGACCTAGGATGTCTCTTGAAGAGGAGTTCACACAAAAAAGTTTTTCAGTTTTAAACGATGGTAAGAATGGTGCGTTTGATAATAAGACTATTGAATAGAAATTCAAATTCAAATTATCGAGAAACTATGATTTTAAAATGGTGATTTAGTCGGTGTATGTTTTCGAATTATAATGTTGTCCTTTTACTATTTAATTCAAACCTCTTATTATTAGTTGATTAAAGTATGTTTCCACAATCGTTTCCTCTCACTTCCTTAGTGAAATTTTGATGGTGAGAGAAGACCTCACCAAGATCTCGGTTTGGTCAACTCTACTTCCATGTAAAAAATATTTGTATTTAATATCCTTAATTGACCTGAAAAATTCTTGATCGGGTATTTTATATACCAAACAATCAAGAACATTCACTACCCATTTTACATGTACTGTCGATCGACGAGTACTTCACCATTAATCCCTGGTCTATTCCATCATATATAAACCAGAAATTAGTGGAGGGAGATAATGATTATTTTACCAAGGAAAAAAATTAATAACATAATTAAGATTCCAGAACAATCTCACTTGATAATAAAATTCGCTATATGAAATTGAAAACAACATAGAATAAGAAAAAAAATTTGATTTAATTATGTCCAAAAACTCAAGAATTTCAAAATAAAAAACCAACCCTTGCTCAATCACTCTAAATGTTTACCCCACCATAGTAAGGGTAATAGAGATGAATGGTGAAGAAGAAGTCATTAAAAAACTATGGAAAAGAAAATAAATAAATGAAAGAAAGCTGAAAAGTTATCCTCCTTGGTGTCCCAGAAGAAATTAGATGGAATGAGAGATGCTTTGAGAGGGAAGAGCTCTCCTCCATTTATAGATAGAATCTATCAACCTAAAGGTGACGTGTTTTATCCCCATTAAGTGACATATTCATGTGTGGAACTCTTATTTAATGTTGTTCATAATTAACTTGGCAGTCATACCTCAAAAATCTCAGCAACTTTGGACAAGTATTCTGAGAGTTATGTCTGTTTTGTTCTCACAATTTATTCTGTTTAATCAGGCTCTTCAAATCACAAACCTCCGGATTAGAATGATTAAATGACCATACAAACTTCCAATTCATGCGACCTTGACTTCATGAAAGATGTTCCAAAATTCATTGTTCGTCCACTCACCAAATTTCACAACATGTGGGCCCAACATGAAAGAGTTATAGTCCCTACACCAAAACTCTGCAGATCTATAAACTATTTTCATGCTCTCAATTGTGAGGTTCCTTTGAGCTTCCATATGACCGATTCAGCTTTTGTTAAAGTAGGAGGAAATGAAGCCCTTGATTTTTATAATCGGAAAAACAATGAAATTTTAAAATTGGTTTTTTTGGAAAATGTTATGGCCAAAATACAAAAATTATTTAAAATAGTTAGTAATCTAAAATGGGTTGTTTTTACAATTAAACTCAAAATATTACCAATATCATAAAAATGTAGAAATTTATCATAAAGCAACACTTTTTTGGGTTTAAAACAATGAAATTAAAATTAAATTTAATTGAAAATATTTTCTCCATCAATTCCCCCACATAGCACATGAACTCCGGGACAAGTAAACATCAAAATCAAATCAAATCAAATCCAAAAGGCATACCCATGAGATCTACAAAATCCATAACAAGAGACAAAAAGATATTTTTCCTCATCAAAAAAATTATTTCAAGTCTTCTATTTTATATTATTTAATATATTTCAACATAATTTCTTATCTCATGCACACAAAACACCTATCTCACCTGAATTTTCTCTCGTCTCAGAAATGTAAATGTTCAACAAGTCTTTTCTCAACAGAACTCACACAGGAGTCACCATAACCTTGATAAATTCTTAATTCTCCACCTGATGTGAGTAAAGGACATGTTATTATCATGAGGAATTCTTAGGGTAGCTCTGTGGTTTTTGGTTGGTATGATTAAGATGTTAAAAATTATGAGGCTGAAAAATGAGGGCTTGGCTCTTTTTGAAGAAAAATTGCATGATTCTAATTTTCACTCAAGAACAGTCTCCTTATCATCCCATTTGTAGAAAATAGGCTTCATAATCATAAAAACTAAAGTAATGTTCATGATATTTATCATTTTAGCAGCAATTTTTTTTCTCAAACATTGTTTTTCTTGAAAGATCTAGATAGGCACAACTTTTTTTTTACATTGGAAGCTCCAAAAAGGCACAACTTCTTTTGTTATGAAAGCTCGATAAAAGGCACAACTTTTAACAAAATAAAATCTTTAGTAGAAAAATCAGCTCTTAAAAATTTTATATTCCACCTAAAGTATCACAAAATTTGGTATTATACCACAAGACATCTTCCCCCACACATAAGTTCAACTAGATCATGCAATTTTATTTCAAGAGAAGGTTAGATAGTGAACTATGGCTTGTAATGTGGCTAACCCAATAGAATGTTCATGGATTATAATGGCTAAAATGATTAATGTATAAGGTATGACATAATGAAAATGATTATTTTGAAAAGGGGGCTTATAACCAAATAAATTTTTCAATCATTTAAAACACAAGTACCTCAAACCATTATGTTCTGAAAGGAATAAATCAAATTATAGTTAAAGAAATAATGGTCTAGTTCTCTAAATAAATGAGGTTAATGTAAATAATATGACCAAAATAGTTAATAATCCTCATAGTAAAGTGACTTAAAAAATAAAGACAATGAGATGTAGCATGAGATTTAAAAATCAGAGTACTTTTCATGAAACTTAAAAAGATTTGAACTTGAAAAAAAGTCATTTAAGCATTCATTTAAGTTCAGTTTCATGGAATATATTTGTTCACTCATTGACATGAGTTTAAAAAATATAAATGATAATCATTTCATCTAAAATGTTTTTAAAACACAATAAATTTTAAAGATAAATACATAAATATTTGAAAAACAAAAAATTCTTTTTTATGAAAATAGTAAACCAAAAATAAAATAAAAATCCTAAACTGAAAAGTTTCCCTCACCCAAACATAATTTATATAGTGTCCTTAGTGCATTCAAATGAATTTGACATGTAAGTAGATTTTTAAAATGAATCACAACAATCAAGAAAGTGTAAATGAAATTTTCAACCTGACTTATTGGCAATGCTACGTTGAGTTAGGCTCTTATGTTTTTCTCTTTGAAAACCTAAAAAAAGTAAAAAAAATATAACATAATAAATTTATTAAATTAAATGATAATATAATTTGAATGAGAAAATAATGACAAATCTTGGTTTAATCCCCCAAGTGGGCCCTAGGTTTTGGCTGCCTCCAGATGGGCAGTTCTAATGGGTTATCCCCAATCTATTGGTGGGTGAAGTTTCTTGCACATTAACCAACAAAAACTTTTCTTTCGAGGATGAACTTGTTTCATTTTCTGGAGGACTCCTTTGATATAGTATACAATGTCCCCCCCCATTGTAATGAGATACAACTTTCATAGTGGGGTAAGGAAAATAAATGGGTCCTCCTCTTTCTTAGTTTCCAATTGCATAATTTCTTCTTCATTCACCATTGTTTTCTCAAGGAATGTTGCATTAATAGAATAATAAAAGTCAATGTCCGAGATTAATTTTGTTTGAAAAAAATTAAAGCATTAAGAATCAATATAAAATTCTCCCCTTTCAATGTAAGAATCATCTGTGTCATTTTACTCTAGAAAATCCACTTTGATATTCTCATGTACACCCTTTAATAAATTTTAAATAGGTTCAAGAAGCTCCAAATGTTCCTCTTATATGAATATTATCTCTCCAAGGAAATAAAAATTTTGTATGAATCTGAAAAATTAAAACAAGGGGAGGTAATTCTCAATTCAGAAAAAAATAAAAAGATAATGATTTCATGAAAAGATTATATCCCTGGGTTTGTTCAACTTAAATCTCTTCTTTAATGGGAGGTTCCACTTGAAGTTGAATTTCCCTAAATTAAGGTAGGTAGTTAGACTCCTCCATCTTCTCTTTTAATTCCACTGCTAGGGTGGTTTCTTTCTTCAATGATGCTAAATCTTCTTCATTATAAGGAATAGTTGGACAAAGTAGTTCCTCACACTCATTCGAGAAGTTATCCAGATCTTTTTGATATACCATATGTATTTTAATAGATAAATATTCTTCATCAATGTCCTCCAATATTGATTGATTTGGGCTCAATAGATCTTCATTTAGTTTCTTCATGACATCCCAGGGTTCTTCAACTTAAAGGATCTGTGGGGATACTTCTTCCATCAATTTTTTTGGTTTTGTTTCTTATTCTAACTCAATTTTTTGATCCTAGGATGCATTAACTTGTTTCGCTATCTTCTGTATTGTTGTCTCTAGGTTTTGAACTATATGAATAATTATTTCAAATTTATCTTCAGGATCTTTGTGTAATTTTTCTTTATGGTGTTTCACTTGGGAAATCTCATTTTGTAGCTCAACCATTTCTTTATAAATTTCTAGAAAATACTCATAGAGTTATATTAATTCTTTCATCAAACCCTCCAACACTGGGTATTCAAGGTTCTTTTTAAGGTTTTGAATGAGATATTTTAATTCATCATCCTTGATGATTTGGATTCGAGCTTCTAAATTTCTTTAGCCACAAAAGAAACTCAGTACTATATAGACCAAGGTGATTCAATAATTGGTTCTTTAACTTGTGGGTAATTTTTCCATTAATTATTAAAATAATAATTTGAAAACATCATAGTTAAATATATTTTTTTAATTTTTTTCTAAATTTGGAAAAATTTAAATATTTATAAATAAATTAAAGCACTAAATCCTTGGCAACGAAGCCAATTTTGACGTACGCTTGTTATAGGCTGTGGGAAAACAATTATTTATTAAATTAAAATGTAGTAATGTGGTTGAACTAGGATGTCTTTTTCAGAGGAGTGCACACAAATTATTTGTTCACTTTTAAACGAGGGTAAAAATGGTGTGTTTGATACGAAAATGATGGAATGGAAATTCAAATTCAAATAATTGAGAAACAATGATTTTAAAGGGATGATTAGGATGGGGTGGATTTTTCAATTTTAATTATATCCTTGTTCAATTTAATTAAAAAATCTTCTTATTAGTTGATTAAAGTGAGTTTTCATAATCATTTCCTCTCACTTCCTTGGTGAAATTATAATAGTGAGATAAAACCTTACCAAGATCTCGGTTTGGTCAACTCTCTTTCCATGTGAAAAATATTTGTATTGAATATTCTTAACTGACATGGGAAATTCTCAATCAGGTCTTTTTTATCCTAAAAAATAAATAACATTCACTACCCCTTTTACACATATAGGTGATCATCAAGTACTTCATCATTAATCCCTAGTCTATTCCATTGTATATAAAGCAGAAATTTGTGGTGGGAGATAATGATTATTTTACCAAGGAAAAAATAAATAAAGGAATAAAAATTTATGAAGGATCACACTTGATAATAAAATCTGCTATATGAAATTGAAAACAAGTTTGAAAAAAAGAAATTTCATTCAATTACGTGCAAGAACACAAGCATTTTAAAATAGAAAACCAAATCTTCCCCAATCACTCCAAATGTCTACCCCACCATGGTAAAGGTAATAGAGATGAATGGGGAAAAATAAGGAATTAAAAAACAATGGAAAATAAGATAAATTAATGAAATAAAGTTAAAAAGTTATTCTCCTTCGTGTCCTAGAAGGAATGGTATGGAATGAGAGATGCTTTGAGAGAGAGGAGATCCCCTCCTTTTATAGATAAAAATTGTCTCCCAAAAGATGATGCGTTGTAGCCCCAATAAATGAAATCTTTACGCATAGAAACTTTCTTGAATGTTGTTTGTAATTATCTTAGATGTTTTAACTCAAACTCTCAGCATATTTGGACAAGTATTCCAAGAGTTATCCCTATTTTAGTCTCACAATTAATTCTGTCCGGTTAGACTCTCTAAATCGTAAACCTATAGATTAGAATGCTTAAATTTCTATAAAAAGCCAATTATCATGGCATTTACTTCATTAAATATATTAAAAAACTATGTCCCCATCTAACCACTGAATTTCACAATAATTGGGCCCACCTTGAATGAGTTACGAACCCCACACCAAAACTGGGCAGATCTGTAAACAGTTTTCATGCTCCCACTTGTGAGCTTATTTTGAGCATCCATATGACCGATTCAGCTTTTGGTAATTTAGGATGAAATGAATCCCCTGATTTTTAGAATCTGAAAAAGAATAAATTTTTCAATTTCAATTACTGTAAAAAAATTTATAGAAAAACAATAGAAATGATTTAAAATAGTTAAAAATCTAAATTGGGCCATTTTTTCTATTAAAAACAAAATATTACCAATATCATAAAAATGTAGAAATTTATCTTAAAGTAACAATTTGGTGGATTAAAAAAATGAAATTCAATGTAAATTTAATTGAAAATATTTTCTCTATCAATATACTTTTGAACAGCTATACTTGTTTATTAGAAATTAAAAATTTCATTTGGGTAATAAATGATTCATTTTATTATGTATTACATGGTGAGGCCCTAGTCAGATTATTTGTCGCACCCTACCATGCCTTTTTCTATTTGTACATTTCCTCCTCCCATGTTGGATAATGGGAAAAACTCTACTTAGAGGTGGTAGTTTCTATTGATATTAGTCTTCTGAGTAGCTATCTCTCTTGGGAAATGGTTTGTATATCCTATTTTCTAGTACTTAGATGATGCATCTTTGGGATTTTTATAATTGTTTGACTTCTAGTACTTATTCTATATCTTTAGTTTTCTTATGGTCACACTAACTTTTAATTGTTTCTTACACTATTAATGTATAAAACTAATACCAATTATATCTTGTATGATTCCAGGTTCTAGTCACCATCCCATGGGGATTGGGAACACCCCTCAGACTATTTCTGAACAAGATAACCTATCAGGTTACTAAGGAATCTGGGTTGGTTCATGAAAAAATTGTATATAAGGTTCATGTTAAGAATATTTACTTGATAATAGTAGGTAGTTAAGTAATCATGTCAGGATATTCAATGTTGTTTTGATTAAGTACATGGATAGGTCTCTCCATAATGAGAGATAATTCCCTAGGCGTGGTTTGGGAAAGATGTGTGAATCAGATCTAGGATGATGATGCTGATGAAACATTGTGATGAAATCCATATGTGCTCTATAATATGGTTGAAGCCATTATGTGTGATATTCAAGCTCTGGGGAAGACGCATGCGACCATTCTCGTTCAGCCTCCAACTATGCACACTCAGAGGGATGACTTCATGATTTTTTCATAGGAGTTCCATCACCGAAATCCATTAACTTTACATGTCTCTAATGATCCCCAGATAGAATAGTATTGGTTGAGAAATATCATTCTTCTACTAGTATTCTTCAAAATTCGTCATGAATTGAAGGTTAAATGTGACACCTTCTTGCATAAAGGACCAAGAAGAAGGATAAGATGCGGGAGGAGGGTATATTTTAATGACATTAAAGATAGTTTGATATAGAAGTTATACCCAGATTCGATGGTCTTGGCTAAATATTTGGATTTTTTCAAACATAAGAAGGATTAGAGGACCGTGAATGAATATGAAAACTACTATTCTAATCTATTTTATTTCACACATTAAACTGTATCAATTTATTGGATAAATACTCCATTTATTTGAGGCTGAATATATATATGAAATTAATTTTATGGTTTTATTTTGGAAGATTTATTCTTATATTGATGTTTTGGAAAGTGTTGATAATTGAAATGGACATAGCTGATAAGTCAGGGTTGATAGGAGTTCCTTCTTCTCCCAATCATAGTTCTATGACCTCCCATAATTTTTATAGTAATATTGATGAATATCATGGTACTTCTAAACATCAGGGTTCTTATATACCTTCTATAGTTCTTGTTAGAGGCCCTTTGATTTGATTCCAGAGTGGAAAACTTGTGGAATTGATATATTGTTTCAATAAAGAACCCAAGAGATGTGGTTCATGTGGATGTACATGACATTGAAGAAGTTAATCCATGAATTTTATGATCCTCACAGTGGCACAAGATCACCAGAGTCTGATTAAAGTGCGATGTAGCTGGAATCTCAATGAAAAAGGGGTACTGGCCATATGAATCTAGAATGATGATTCATCATGCAGGGGATGAGTATCTAGAAGAGGAATATATATGTTCAACATATTTGAGAGGTACCATCATTTTAGCATCTTCATTTGAAATTTTTTTAATTTATAATATTTCGTCTAATTTTTTTCAACATGTATTTTTAATCTACTATATCATTCTATAAATATTTTATCCTATGTGATTGGTATTACTACAATATTTTGATAGAAGATAGGGTGGATCACCATAGTCTTGGTTGTGTCTTCTCATTATCAGATATTGATCTTGCTTGGTACATTCTCGTTCTTGAAATTAAACTACTTGATGTCATATTCAGGATAGTTTTTCTCATTACTAATAAACCCTAAATCAATTTCTTTTATCTTCAACAGGTCTCATTCACAGCACATGATGGTGTTTTTTGTGTTTATTACAAAAAGCGTAAATTGTGGTTGAGTAGATCCATACTTATTTATATATTATTATGGAATGTAATATCAGTATTTACTTTTGATCTGCAGTAGGAATCCATGAGTGGTGATCTCCCTATAGTTTTCTTTTAATTTCCTGAAGGTTTTCCGTCTGACATCTCTAGTTTTCACCTCGTAAATGAGGTAGATTTCTCTATTAATTTAGTTCCTAGTTCTCAACAAGTATATATCCCTTCTTATCACATAGTAGTAGCTAAAATGAATAATTTGAATACTAGGTTTGATGATATTTTAGAGAAAGGGCTTATACTCTTGAGTGTGTCACCTTGGTTGATGTTTTCCTCTAAACTATGAAATTTTATGTGTCACTTAACCATTATGATAATTATAGAAAACTCAATCAAGTTTCTTAAAATAACAAATATCCATTTCCTTGGATTTATGACATATTTTAAGAACTGAAAGGGGAGAAGTGGTTTCCAAATATTGAAATATGATCTGGTTTTTATCATTTAAGAATAAAAGAATCTGGCATTTGGAAAACCACTGATCGGAGAAGGTATGACCATTACGTGTACCTCATTGTGATATTTGATCTAAATAATGATCACGAAGTATTTATGGATTTAATTAATATGATATTCCATGATTATCTTGAAACATTTCTGGTAGTATTTTGGATGAAATCTTTTGTTAATCTTTGTTCGAGGAGGATCATTTCCATTATCCGAAAATATTTGTAGAGTTATTGAAGAATCACTAACTATATGCCAAGAAAAAAAATGATTTTTGGATTCATAAAATTATTTTCATGGGGCATGTGGTGTTAGAACATGGTGTCTAATTTGATCCTGAGATGGTGAAACTAGTAAAAAAATGTTAACAACCATTAAATGTTTTCAAAACTAGGAACTTGTTGGGTTTATCTGGGAATTATCACTGGTTGAAAAGTAATTCTTGATGTTGGTTTCACTGATGAGTATTATAAGTCATAACGGACTATCGTTTTATAGGTATGATAAATGCTATAGTTCTTTTACTGAGATGGGTCATATTTTGAAGACTACATTAACATTAATGCTTCTAGTGAGAAGTCATGGATAATTGTTCTTTTTTTATACATCATATTATGGTTTCAGTTTTGTACTTATATAGCATGATAGTTTTTTTTCTTATGGAACATAAAATATTAGTACACAAAAGAAGAATTACCTCATCCATGGCCATGAACTCGAAATTATAATTCTTGTTCTTCAGATTTAGTGACATTAACTTTTCATAGAAGGGTTTTCTATGTATTCTGACTATAAGATCATGAATTATATTTTCTCTAAAAATATTTGAATCTCTACTAGATGGGTTAGGTGGAATACCAAAAATATTTTGAATTTGAAATTTCTAATAGCTTTGGAAAATTTAATTTTATCCCATATGTTTTAAGGAGGGAACTTGTTACCCAGGCAATTAAAGAATCATTAGAAGAGTGAAAATTAAAGGAAAATTTCAAACAGTTGAATATTGTAGCATTAGAATTAGGGATTATAGTTTCCATGGCTAGTGTTTAGTTAACCTCCATTCTTATCAAGTAGATTTTTTGGTAACATCAGATTGATGTGGAGTTCCATATCCCTAGAGACTCTCTATAATACGGGGAGACTATTATTGAGTGGTCTTTCTCTAAAGAGGATATTCTATGTTTCTAGAACTCAATTGATATACCTTTTTCGGTGAAGAAAAAAATTATGGTATATTTATATAATTCACAATGGGAAGTGCACTAATGAATGGTGATGATGTTCTCTCACATGTGGGATAGAGTTTGGTGGCCAGATATGATACAGTGCATTACCAGTTTTGTCTTTCATTATTTTACTCACCAATAGATCAAGGATAAGAAACAAGCACATTTTTTCTTCAGCCACTTCTAGTGTCTACATGGATGCAATATGAGATATCTATTCAATTTTTTTTTGTCTGTTGCATGCCTAGATAAAGAAGAATGTGATACGGGTTGTAATTGATTGACTGACTAAATAAGCTCATTTTTTACCCATCATGATACAAAAAATATTTGAAAAGATGGGAAGTTTACATATGAATGAGATTTTTCATTTCTTGGGAATTCTATCTACTATAGTCATTGATAGGGATCCTCCGTTCACTTCTTTCTTTTGGAGAGGCCCCCAATAGTCAATGGGATCTCAGTTTTGTTTCTATATGGCATACCATCGGAAATCAAATATCTAGATATAAAGGGTAATATAAATTCATGAGGATATTCTTTTCACCTAAATTCTTGAATTTTGTAGATCTTAGAATGACTATATGGGGGTGGTTTATTTTTATTATAATAATAGTTAGTAGTCCACAATTAGAAAGGACCATTTTGAGGCCTTATATAGGCATCCCTATAAATCCTTATTGTGTTGATCATAGATCAGTGAAAATTCCATAGTTAGAATGAGAATTATTCAAGATATAAAAATAATGATTAATATGACTCTTTAGTTATTGTTGAAGGCATAGAGTAGGTATAAATCATATGCTGATCGTCATCACAAACATTTTTAATTATCAATTGGTAATAAGGTGTTCTTAAAAGTTTTTCCTCGGTTGGTTCATTGACATATTAGAAGGTAATGGAATATTTATCCATGTTTTATGGGATCTTTTTATGTTATTAAGAAGTGAGGGAATATATTTAAACATTTATCACTTCCACCGCATCTGAAATCAATGAATAATGTGTTTCATGCATCATATCTATGAAATATATTTATAATACATCACATATTCTATGCAGGTGTGATCACAATGTGGATATTAATTAATCTATGACTAATAATCCAACTAGTATAATTGATTTTGAAAATAAGGTACTTTAAGGAAAAAAAATATATTTAGTTCAAGTTCTATGTAAGAATGGTTCTAATTCTCATGATACATGAGAGATGGTGGAAATGATGAGAGAGTAATGGCCTCATCTTTTTGACATGGACGTTTCTAAATTAGATTATTAGGGTTAGAAAGTTTCTATGGTTGTGAGTTTATAACATATTGTTACACTTTTAAGGTACTACTAAAACCCCTATTTGATTATTCTTTGGTTGGGTATATTTAATGGATGCTTTAGGTTATTTTTTGGAAATTTTGAAGGGCTCTAATGAAATTTAATATTTGTACATGGTTTTCCCAATGTCTGTGCCCATTTAGTGAGAACCATTCATATTATGACATAGAGGGTTTGCATGGTTGGTGCAAAATTTGTTAAATTGTGTTCCTTATATGAGACACTATGAAACCCCACTATTAGGGGCACATGAATATGGTGAATGGTATGACAAACTATGTGGCCTTTCATAGCTAACTATGCCCACAAAATAATTTTATTACGAAAATTCATTTCAAAATCCCCAAAACCCAATTTATACACCCTCTAGAGCATAACTTGACCTAGAAAGCTTTACATGGTTTTGGGAACTCCTAAGAATTACTTTTGGCTACTTAAATCACCATTTAAGGTTGATTGAAGTACAAAAAATCACATTTGATCTTCTCTGGGTATGTGAATCTTGTCTTCTTGTTCTCTCCTACACTCTAATTCTCTCCTCCATGGGTTTTTTAGATATTTATATTATTGGAGGATGTAATCCCCATTCTTTTAGACCGTGAATATATTTTTGATTCTTGGATCTCCATTTTTGACATTCTTCAATGGAGTTTTCTAATAGGGGCATTGTGATTTGTGATCCTATGATCTCTGGGTTGGTGGTTCTGTTTAGGATTTGAAAAATGAATTAAACATAAAATTACTAAATTAAATCATGATGATTTCTATTTTATTTTGAAATTTTTTTAATAATATATTTTAAATTTCTATCGCATTAAAACTGGGGAATCTCTCAAAATTACATTAAATTGGGGTGTTCTTATAGAACATAATTTAAAATTGATACAATTAATTTTGAAACCTGATTGTGGAATTTATATAGTGAAATTGATTGTTAGAAACTAATTTTAAAGTTGTATTTGAAAAATGGCATAAATTTATTTTATGAAAACTCATTTGTTTTATCCTAAAAAAGAAATAATTTGATTTAAAACATGTTTTGGTTTTCTAAATAAAATTGGCATATTAATACGAGAAATATATTATTTGTATTTTGAATATATTGAGATAAAGTTTACTTTATTGATTGGTATTTGAGAACAAGAAATCATAGGTCAATAGTGAGATACTTTGGACAACACTCTATTTATTCTTTACTACTCTAACAAAACAAATGTAGCATGTCACATACCTGTTGGGATGGTGATGATTCATATTTGACCATTGTATGAGGGATGCGTGTACACATATTTTTGTAATCCCTTATTTTATTGTGTGAGGATTACTTAGTCTAGAACTATCATACCTCTTAGAAGATGACATTGTTGGTCCTTTTTTATTATTTTGATATATATAATTTAGTTTCTAAATAGTTATAAACATTCTTTGTGAATTTATATGAGTTTTATTATAAAAAATATTTATTAATCTATTTTTCAGATATGTTTTAATCAATATAAATGTAAATAATAATTTTTCATACATTTTATTTTGAACCTCCATGTATGTTTTCTTAAAATTAAAATCATTATTTTGGTAACTAATGTCAAATATTATTATGGAAACCTTTGTGAGTCCCAACTAGGGTTTTTTCTCATAAAATACCTATTCATTTTAGAATATTATATTTCATCATTCCAAGTTCGATTTAGGGAAAGGAACCACTTGTAGGTCTTAGTTGTTATTCATCTTTCTGCTTTGGCTATTGTATCTCTTGGAATTTGGGTTGTTAATCCAGTCTTTTGGTACTTTTATGGTGTACAGTTAGGTCAATTATACCTATTTTACTTCCGAAACATGTTCCCTATATAGAGTTTTATTTCATGAATACTTACTTGAAATTATGTCTTACCCATATCCCATCTAAAAAATGTTCCCATCTTTTTTTTATGTTTCAAGTGCTAGTCACCACCATGTGGGTTTTAGGAACACTCCTTGGGCTATGTTTAGACTAGATCAATCAGTAGAGTACCTGAGTATCTGGGTTTGTTCTTGACATTTATGGTATTTATAATATATACTATACTATGGTGTAAATTATGGAGAAATTTTGGATTATTCACATTAACATAAATTTATAATTTCTAAATACTTTTATTAATTCAATGAATGCCATTTTGTTCACCATAAAAAAGAAACAACATGTGTTATATTCTATTAAACAATAAGAAAAATATATATCCTCTATCGCCAAAAAAATCCCCTTATCAACATCATTATCAACATTCGGTATATGTTGATGTCCCCAAAATTATAACCATATTCTCCTTAATAGAATATCCAATAGATCTGTTTTAATGATGAAGTAATTATTATCACTAAGAACATTAATTTTTAATCTTTTTTTATCATAAAAATTATGTCACAAAAAATAAAATAAAATAAATATATTTTCCCATGTTTTGAGATGTAATAATTTTGATTTAAAAATATTTATCCACTATCTACTACATTTATTGGGAAAAAACCCATTCATCGTGTGTATATAAAGTACTACGTAACAAACTCATGTAATTTTTTTCTATCACTGATCCACATAGATTTTCATTATGATAGAACTAATTAATATAAATGATATATAAGATAAATTTATAATTATTTAGTTATATTATATTATCTAATCCCACACCTTTCTATCTATCATTGAAATTATAATTTTTCTTATGTGTTTTTATATCCTACCATTTCTACACTGGGATGTGATTTATATTTTATGTTTGTTTATCAAGGATGAATTTAAATATTTTTATAATTAATATGTATGATTTGTTTATAATTATTAAAAGTAATTAGGCCATATAACAATTATCATGATTGAAGGAAAAAACATCTAAATCCAAACATACATAAAAACGAATCAGTTAACAACCAAAACAATGATAATAATAAATGATTCTTAACAAATGTGTTATAATATGTCATTAAAAGATAAAATGAGATATTATATATATATATATTTTTAGGGAATGTGCATATAATAAATCAAAATTTGTAATAATATAGTCTAGAAATAGTTTTGAAAAACTTCAAATTTGAGGTAATATATTTATACTCAACTTCCACTCCATTGAGATAGATTTGTTATTGCAAAACTATTTACTTTCATGTGATGTAATTAATTCACCATTGATATATCTGAAATGAATAAAGATATATTTGTGATGATTAATGTTTCAATTAAAATTTATACATTAATTTTTTTTAATTTAAATGTTACCAATAATGTATGAAATTAATTTTCAATCCTATTTTATGATTTCACCCCATTTTTATATAGTAAATTTTATAGTAATTCATTTATCAACATCATAAATTTTCATATTAAATTAATATTTTTGGATTTCCTATTTTATTTATCATTTTCATCTATTTGGAACACATTTCAAGAAAATTAATTTTAAAAATAAATCTTTCCTTGTTTCCCTTTTGATCAGATATATTTTACTTAAATGTCCATATTTTGGAAAATTATTATTCAAAAACACTCATTATTTAATAAAAATATTTTAAAGAAATTTTATTTTTATAAGTAAAATTTTATAAGGTTTTAAAATAAATGTACTATTATTTTCTAAAAGGTCTATTATTTACTATAATTACAAAAATTCAAATGTAATGTTTCATTTTATTTTATATGTTAATAACTAATTTTCCACCAATATAACCATTCTTCACTATTAAGATTATTTGGAGGGATTTAAATGGTTTTTAATAAAAAATTTGTTTAGAAAGAAATTATTTTAATTTTTTAATTTAATTACCTTATTTATTAAAATGCAATAAAATTATTACAAAATAAATATTTCTAAGTAATTGATGTTCATTTATTATATTAATAATTTTGTGTTCATTAACAATCAATTGATACATTCACTTTCTTGTTCTTTTTTTATTTTAAATTAAATTTATACTAAATAAAAAAATTATTTTTACCATGGATAAGATCATTTGCTAAACCTTTTATCATTTATATTTATGTTGTTTTAATTTGAAAATTATTCAACTGGTTGGGGAAATAACAGTATTGTTTATTCATTTCAAAATATAGATATTTGTCGATAAGGGATATAAATTATGAATTAAACTAATAATTCAATATTTTAGGAATGTATTATACATGCATTAATGGGTGGCAGGAATTTTTAGATAGCCCCTTGATGCATTTAAATGTATCATAATCCAAACAAGTTTGATATCATGAATAAATCGGGTTTTAGTGTGTAGCTAAATATAAATTAAACTACCATGGAACAAGGAATTTATGGTAAATATATCTTTATTCCTGATATCATCATGTTTAGCTTTATGTATTTACTTCGTTTTGAATTCTGTTATTCTTATCCATGATAAAAATTCATTGATATTATCCATGGATGAATTTATTTATCATATTAAAGATGGAATTTTATATTCTTTAATGTAATTACATTTTCAAACTGATTATTCCTTATTTACTCATATTATCATTCACTAAACATAACCATTTATGAGCAGTAAAGACCACTATTTATTTGTTTCCCAATCCCCAGGATATGAATCATGATATGATCAATGATATTAACGATGTTAGAATGTTTATTATCCTTTTTTTATAATATTTCCAATGTAATTTAAGAAACATGTATGTATCTATTTATTCCAACATTATAAAACTGAATGATCTAGCATAGTGAGATCCCCTTTATCCTATACCAATTTAATAATCTGAACCTTGTATTTGGGTTACCAGAGTTGGGGTTGTTTTAGTTGTTATAAAATCATGTTTTTTAGAATCCATTGTAAATAATTCTTAAGTGAACCAAGCTAATATATTATCTTCGATAGACTATTATAGTGTTTGAGAATTTTGACTATTAGTGTAGTTTTTTAATGGCTCAATATTCATGATGACTTTGAGATACCCCAGTGTTATCCATTATTTACTATTCTCTCCCAATTGAATAAGTTGAATTAACAAACATAGTCAATGTAGGGATTCACCTGATGTGAAATACAACACATATCTTGTTGGGACTATGAAAATTTGGACCATATTAGGTCATCTCACTCTGGTTATGATGAATGACCTTGCTTATATAGATAAAACTATTTCTCAATATCATGATTCACCTTTGGTGGATCATTTCATGAGATAGAAGACTCCATAATTTAATATAACTACTAATATATTGGTATTTGAACCACATATTAAGTCACATAAATATTTATTCTTGTACACGTGATGTATTGTTTTATTTTTCTAGTTAACATAAGATGGTAATTTGGTGTGGGAAAAAATATGAATGCTCAGTGGAATTTAATTCCCTCGTATAGGATTCAATACCTATTTATGAGGTATATTTATCTCATGTGGTCTAGGAGAAAAAAAATACTGATAATATTCATATTGTTTTGGAATTTTATGATGTGTTTCTTGAAGAGTTGCCAATTATTCCACTAAATTTTCTGTTGTGTTTTCGATATAATTCTTAAGCAGTGACATAACAATTTCAAAGACACAATTTTGAATAGATCTGATTGAAATTCAAGTCTTTTCGATGAAACTATTGAAAAATATATATAAAGGATTCATTCGTCCTATTGATTCACCATGTGGTGTATCTTTTATTCTTATTAAGAAGAAAATGTGTAAATCCATCGTTGTGTTTATTATCTAAAAAAATTATTATTAAGAACATATATCCACTACCATTTATCAATGATCCCTTCAAAAAAAATATAATGATATCATTATTTTTCAATTAGTTATCAACGATCAAGATATCATCATCTAAAGGTTAATAAATTGGATATACCCCAGATACACATTTGTATAATGTATAGTGATTCTAAAATTATATTATTTCCATTTAGACTCTAATAAGATTCTACTATATTCATTGATGTAAGAAATAGAGTATTTATATATTTATATAAATATTTTTTAGAGGTATTTATAGATTATATACCTATATATTCGAAGAGTAAAGAAATACATGAATAATGATAAAGGATTTTGTGGATGAACCTGAGTAAGGAGAAGTTGAATTCAAAATTTACCATGTGTGAATTCTGGATGAAAAAAAGTCATTCATAGGTCATATAATTTTCACTATTAGAAAATGGCCCTATACCCACAGCTAAGAACCATGGGTATCACCCTCAAAACCATGATTATATGATATTCCCATAGTTTTGGGAACAATGGGAATCTGATCCATCAGTATAGCTATAAGCTATACCGATGGTTTGAAATATCTATACCCACAGTTCCAAAAACATGGGTATAGGTATTTTCCACCGTGTCATAACCCATTTTCCACTATGTCATACCCTTATGCTCATGGTTATAAACTGTGGGCATAGGTTTTATAAAAATAGCTAGTCACAGTTTTCAATCCCATGACCAATGAGTTACAAATTCCACACTTAGCCACTACCCAACATCATTTATGTGTATATATATATTTACATAAATATATTTTTTATAAATTGTGGGTATAGAGAGGAAAATAGTGGGTATAGGTGTTCCTATAAAAATATTTTTCGTTCACTTAGAAAATTGTTTTCCCCGTGATCTTGCAGGAAAGCTACACACATGGTTTTTCAGAACTGTGGGTATAGGTTTTAATCCTAGACCTACGCCCACATTTTTGGGAAAACTGTGGGGATGTTTTTAACATATACCCACTATTTTTTTTGAGAACCATGTGTATAGGTCTTGAACCAATCCTTATACCCACGATTTACAAAAACTGTGGGTATATACTCTACCCCCCTATACCAACAAATTTTGAATAACCATTGGTATAGGTTCTGAAAAAATTCTTATAGCCATAGTTTTGGGAAAATTGTGGGTATAGGGAGACTTATACCCATGGGTTTTACCAAAATAGTGGGTATAAGGACATTTTCCAGTGGTGTTCGTATTAGGGTATATTAGTGGATCCTTGAAAGATGAATGATATTGAGCAATTTACTATAACTACCTAGGTAACTGAGATCACTATTTTTAATGGTATTGTTGGATACTATCAAATATTTATGAGATATTATTAAAAAATATATAATCCACACATAAAATTTACCCAAAGGGGAGTCAAGCTCTTATAGAAAGATGAATTTTAGGAGCATTTCAAATTATTGAAGAGAATGTTGGTCAGTGAGACCAGTATTACTCTACAATGTAGTGGAAAAGTTTTTGTGAAATATAGTGGTGCATAAATGATAGGGCATAGAAATTTTCACAAATATAATGATATTTTGATATCTTATTACTCTCACTAATTAAAAAATCATGAATTAAATTTACTTACTCCTTATTTAGGTAGGATTTAGTAATTTTTGAGTTCATGATATAAAGGAATTTTATTTATGGTCAGAGGTTTGATATATATACCCATCGTAAAATCATGATGTATAAATTAAAATCAAATGAGTTGGTTATGTGTTACATATATTGGTTGTAATTGACCAAGGATTATTAATGATCAATACATTATCAACCTAGGAAAGTGACCAAGGTAGATAATAATCTATGTTCTATGGAAGGTGCATATTTGTTTAGGATGATTATTAAAAGAGGTTAAATATTTATTAATTATTTGATGTTGGATCTTGAAATCACAAGGGAATGATACATATATTATTATTCCTAAATTAATTTCCACCCACCAATCCATGAAATGTTTAAGAATGTGCATTAGTAAGATGTTGAATAATGGAAGAATCTATGAAATTTTCTTGAGTTATACCATGATCAAATTGGAAATATAAGGTTCATATACCGAGTATGTGTTCCATTGATACTATATTTGATGTATGATGTACTTGATAAAGACCATAATTCATTATTCTCTCTTAATCTAGAATGTATAAAGATGTAGAGAGATCAAAAGGAGTATTTTTTGTGGGATAACAAAAAATTGGAAATTTTAGAGTACGTATCATGATGCTAGGTTTTTCATAATGTTAAGGTTGCTATAAATAACTATAAGGGGGTTTTCAGAGATTTCCCATAAAATAATGGAAATTGAAAACATTACCATTGATTTAATAGATAGAATTCAGTAACTTCTAAAGGGAATAATTATTTTTGGGTTTTAGTCAGTCACCATAGGAAATTAGTAAATTTTATTACTATTAGATAAATTTTTATATCTCTATTATTTTATTTAGTTAAATTTTATATATTTTTTTGAATTTATTGAATATCAATCTCAATTACATTAGATCAAGATATATGGTTTTGCTCAATTTTGTTGGGAAGGCTTCAATAGGCTCCAGATATAGAATTGAATATCAATAATCCTTATCATAATTAGATTGGTGATTAGTATTAGAGGAAATTCAAACTACTTAAGTCATATAATGATCATTATTTATGGATTTCAATAGTTTTTTGGTCCAACCATTGTTTTTGGAATAGTTTTCATACAAAACTACATTAGCTGAATCATTCAGATGGATGCTTATAATGACATTTATGGAAGGTTGTTCATAATTAACCAATGTTGAGATAATGAGAGAGAAAAAAATATACCGGGACCCAATATAGATAAATAAATGGAACATAAATTCTATATTTATTCAACAACACATTATTTTATCTCATTGATAAAATAAAAACTATGATGGTAATCGTCGATGAGATCTAGAGAAAGATGTTATGGAAAATTTATTCCTATAAATATCAACATAGAACAAGTTTTTCATATTATTTATGATGATAATGCTTTAAACTATATGTATTTGTTTCATTGAAAATATTTATCATATCAGTATAGTAGTTTATGCAACATCTATCAAATGTATCTAAAGTTTATGATGTTTTCCTTATATCTCCCTTGACGAAATATATACATGATCCTTCACATGTAATGAACTCATAGTCCATAATGCTAGAGAAATATCATTCTTATGTTGAATAAATTGTAGATATTTTTTATCATATTGATAATGTGCTATGAAAGAAGGAAAAATATCTTGCCAATGTTCTATTGTGAAACCTTAAATTTGTGCGTGAAATATAAGAGTATGAAGATTTAATGGTATAAAAGTATCATTCATTATAAGTGTCTGAGTGAAAGAACATTAAGGGTGAAATTATTATTGGTTGGTACAATGTAACCAATGGATATTATATGATATATTTATAATTAAATTATTCTAACGTATTTTATTTTTTTCTTCACATGCAACATCATGTTTAAATGAACCATAATAAACTATTAAAATATTATTATATTACAGTTATCAGCAAGTCATTTGAATTTGAGTTATTAATATGATTTACCACATTATTAAAAATAATAATATGGATATATTTTATTTAAATCAATGTATTAACTCTTAGTAAATAAGTTTATAATTTTGAGTAATATAATTGTATAAGTCAATACAATGTTTCCATAAAAAATTATATTTATTTCTATTTGGTAGAAAATTATTTAATAAATTTCATCAACTTTTAGAATTAATGTTTATTAAAATCATATTAACTATAAAATTATCTGGTTAATATTATATTATGTTTATTTTTTATATTTTTCTTAAAAATTAAATATATTTCAATAAATACTAAAAACACGGTTTTTTAAAAAATTGACATTTATTTACAAAAAACATGTAACTGAAAATTAGGAATAAAATTTTCAGTTTCACCAAAATTTTATAATAATATAATTATTTCAATTAGTAATAGTATTTTATAATACTTTTAGAAAGTTTAATATTAAAACTAAAAATTATATTTTTTTGGAAAACTGTTTTTTCTCAAATTTGACGTGTTAAATTTTAAAATTAATTAGTGAAAATATAAGAAATTAATTTGATAAAAATATATTCCATATTTATAATACTGACGTTAATTTTATATAATATATTCTGCTTTTATTTTTATCTATTATGAATAATAATAATGGTAACATTTGTTACCCTAGTAAGGGTATATCTGGACATTAAGGTTAAAAATAATTTGACAAGGGTTTAACAATTTTTTTAAAACCTTATTCATTCCTACTAAATGAGCTATAATTGAACATTCTAACAAAATAATAAAATATATGTGTCATTTTTTATTTATTATGACATTATTATGGTTTTATTAAAAGGATAAATACAAAATGTCACTTTATTAACTTTATATTTACATATTTGATTACTTATGGAAAATAAGATATTATTAGTGTATGTAATCATTTATTTTGGAGATAATAATTTTTTATGATGGTAATTTGTTTATAATTTTTATTGATTCTATAGTTTTCTTAAATTTATAAGTTAAAATAAAACAGTTCTTGTGCATGTAGAAGAAAAATAAACATTAATAATTTCAAAACTAATAAAAATATTGTACTTTGGATGAATTATGTTGTCAAATAATTTTAAAGAATAATGTATTATTTATTATTTATTATTAAAATGATTACATTCAAAATAAATCTTTCATTTGTTTCTTTACTATCAAGTTAAATAATTAGTGTAAAAATTGACTTTAAAGATATTTTAGGAAAAATAATTTTGTAATAATTTTTTTATAAAAAATAAATAAATATTTTCATTAGATGTGATCTAAAATTTTACCCCTTAAAATTGTATGATAATTGTTTTACCATATAAGTAAAAAATATGAATAATTAATACTTGTAATGTTGTTATTGTGGTTAAAGTTCAAATTTTTTAATGAAGTAGTTAAAAATTGTGGTTTAAAATACAAAAAATAATATAAATACATTTCTGGATTAGGAGACTATAAAAAAAATTATATTAGAAATGATAATATTTAAAATTTGAACTAAATTTAAAAGAAAATTAATTTATTATATTTAAATATTTTTGTTAATTCAATATTATTTATTTTAATCACTCTAAAAAGAAGCACCTCTCTTTTTTCGTTTACACATCCTAGAGCCACATAGCTCAACCATAAAAAATAAAAAACTATAATAAAAATTATAATCAATTTTTTTGATGTTATAGTATTCTCAAGATTTAAACCCAAGGTTCCTTAAGATGGTATCTAAATGATCTCATTCAATGAACATTTTACCATCTTCATCGCACCCATTTATTTTATTTATTCATTAATAATGTTCAATTATGTCTACACTATTACAATATAATAATAATAAAAATATCATATACTAATATGTTATTATTTATATGGGATTACTTTAATCCATCACCTTCTATATAAAATCAGAAAAAACATTGTCACTCTTGTGTACGACTGACTACCACGTCACAAACTAATGCAATTAATCTCCATCACTACTTCTCATGGATTTTTATAGTTATGTATGTAATGAAAATATATGATAATGATGATATAATAATAATTATGGAAATATAATAGAGAATATACATCATTTTACTTCCACCTATTAAAAAATTGATAATATCACTCTTGCATTTGTATGGCCTACAGTCTCCATAAAGTGATTCGATTGATTTTTCATATCTGTTTCTCACTAAAAATATTAAATTCATATATAATGAATATTTATAATGTATTAATAATTACTAATATTATTTAAATGATGAAACATATATCATTATTTATGGACTATAATAATATAATAAAGGCATACATGAAGAATGATGTAGTTAACACCCAAAATAATGATAGTAATAAAATATTGTTAACAAATGGGTGATAAGATATTACAAATTTATCATATATGATATTATATATTTATATGATTCAATATTTCATGTATACTAAATATTAACTTATTATAATGGATATTAAAATAACATATGAGGAATGCTGAAGTTGAATTATGAGATTTTTTCTCAATTTCCACTCGTTTGAGACATGTTTGGTATTATACACCTATTTAATTTTATTCTGTGTATATAATAAAAATTTATGTCTCTAAAATGATTATATATTTATTCATGATGATTAAATTTTCAATTGATCTTTATAATTTCAATTTGATATAATATAAAAGTTACAAAAAAAGGTATGAATTTATTGTAACTCTTCATTTTTGGAATTTCTCATAATTTCTCTAATGGAATATTTTTATCTATCCTTCATATAATGGAAATATTTTCTTATCCACTAGATATTTGAAAAATTTCCATGTTTTGTTTCAAATTTTACTCTATTAGAAACATAATTCATCAATTATTATGTTTAAAACAAATTTCAATACTATTTTTATTTTCATAGGATATATTATTCTTCCATATCAATATTTTGAAAAACTGTTTTACAAAATTCCACATTATTCAATAAAAATATTTTTTAAGGAAATTTTTATTTTATTTTATCTTTTATAATGTTTGAATATATTATTTATAAATTTTTTTAATGTTCCATTTTTCAATTTCTTTACCAAAGGCCATGAGAATGTTTTTTAACATATATGGTTAAAATAGTATTTCTCTATGCCATAACCATTTTACATTATTCATCTTCTTTTACTTATTTTAAATTGTTTTACAAATAAAATTCAGTAACAAATTCGTATGATATTTTTTAACTCCAATTTTATTTATTTCTTAAAAGGATATATTTCTATTATAAAAATGATATTTTGATGAATTGATAGTAATCATTTATCTCTTATTAATATTGTAAACATTTAAATTCTCCAGAAACATTCACCTTCTTATAATGATTTTTCATCTGAATTTACATTTATTTTAAATTCCCATAATTTTAGTATCATGGGTACTATTATTTCTATAATTGTATTAAATATCATTATATATTGTTTTACTATGTAAATTATTCAACTGGCTTAGAAAATATTATAATTCCTTATAGCTTATTTATTATATATATTTGGGGATTAAAATTCTATTTATGAATTATATTAATCAATCAATAAAAGGGTAATGCATTGGAGGATAAGTGATGGGTGGGGATCAATTATTGAAATCCACTTGCTGTATAGATATGTATTATGAGACAAACTACATGGGTAGACTTCTTAAATGGTTTTTTGGTTTATACCAACCAACTAACAAAACTATCATTGGAAAATTCAATGGTTGTAAATATAACATGATTTCTGAGATCATGTCAACCAACATTAATCATCTCCTTTACTGAGAATTTTGAAATTATTTTATTTGTGGCCACTCTATTTATATTATACATGGACAAATTTCATGCTCTTATAATTGAATAAATCCAATTCATTATCAGTTATTTACCTTTCCATGCTGATTATTTGATGTTTATTCACTATTGAATCCATTGTACATAACCCTTCGTAAGAATATGAGATCACCCCTTATTTTATTTTCTTTCGCCTGAGTATGAAGAATGATATTTTGAATAATATAAATGATTAAAAAAATTATTATTATATGTTTTTATACTTACAATGTAATAGGGAATCATGTATATTTATTTTTTTCTAGAACTGCTAAAATAATTGATCTTGCATGGTGAAATTCCTTTTATATTATGATCTTATAATAAAATAACCACAAGCTGTTGTCTAATAGTGTATATTTTGTTTCATTATTTTTGATATATTCCCTTCAAATTTATTCATTAGAAAAATCAAGATCATTCATTGTGGAATATTTCATCACAAACCATTTATTTTCCTAAGTTAATAATCTGATATCAAAATTTTTATGTTTTTATTTTTGGTGGATCATGTTTGTGTATACTCCATTGTGTGATTTGAGGGAATGATTATTATATCTCTCCAATTCATTAGTAATATTATTATATCTCATTATATAATTTATACTTTATTGGGGTGTGGATCCAAACAACTAATGGACATTGGAAACATAATTGTGTATATAAATGTGGAGTTAACTAACTATCCTATGTGACACAATACATTATTCATTATATTGGGTTATGTGTAGAACCCAATAAAGTTGTAGAGTATATCTACTATGTGTTAGTGGAATTTTTTTTGATCCTTGAAAATGATTTTTTTTCTTAATATTATTTTTTCTTACACTTATTTAATATTCATAATCCCATTTTATTCTCACAACGGTCATAGTTATTGATTATATAGTAGATAATGATTTTTTATGTTGATTTTATTCTTGGACTCATGATTTTTGATCTATTATTCTGGAAAATTATTTTAATTTTTGATATCTATACACATGGATAATGTTTTCATACCCCATTTCCTGTCCTGAAGTCACTTTTGATTATCAATTATTAACACCATATTTACACTTAATCATCATTTGTATTATCCCTTATGATTTTTCATATTCATAATATAATGTAAATTCTTGTTATGTATTATATGACTAGAATGGTATCATGTTGGGATCATTTTATAGTACATGTGGAATACATTATGTAAAATTAAAAATTTATCATAAAGGGTGAAAATTACACTTTTGAGTCAAATACATTATTTTTTTGATGTATAAGGATTTACTAGATCTATTGAAATCTTATACAAAAAATTATGTTTGATATAATTGACTCATTATACATTATGTTAGTTGTAATAAATTATTGTTACATTTTCATTGTGTTAGTTGTTATCATTTCTAATATCTAATTAGTGTATTTTTAGAACATGTTAAAGGAGTCTGTGTCTTGGTTGTATTAGTTTTTATCACAGTAAGATTTAGATAATAATATATATTAGGATGCTATTAGTTAGTTGTTAATTAAGAGGCCTGGATTCCACCATTGTTTAATAAAATTTATTATTGTCATAATTTCAATGAAACAATTACCCATTTATCTTCTTATAAAATGGATTCTATGGTAATTTCAAATATTTGACGCGATATAATATTTTTTATTAATAATACATAATTTTGATTTTGAAAAAATTATGGGTTAGTTTTTGAGTAAATATCAAGGTAATCATGGTTAACGAAAATAATGTATAAATTCATTTTGTGAATTAAAAATAACCATGAGGTTGAATAGTGATTTGGTTACAAGGTAATTTAAAATATTCTATGAATGTATTAATATATTTTAAAAATATATACTTTATTATGGAAAATATTTATTAGAGAGATATTAATTAGGTTTAAGGATAATGGTTATAATGAATTATTGGATCATATTTTTCAATGATTTTTTATTTAAAATATTGTTAGATAATGAAAATTTCAGAATCATTTACTTTTAATCATTAACCAAATATATTTAAATTATAAAATCAAATTAAATATAGTATGAAATAACAAAAAATATAGTTTGAAACACTAGTTCAAATGTACGAACCTTTATTTTATGTAACTGTGTTAAAGAATATTTCAATGTTATGTTTCTAGAAAAACATTATTCTTATAAAAAAATATAGAAATATTTTTTATAACAAATCATTTTTTAAAATAAAAACTAGATATATTCATAAGATAAGTTAAAATATGAGTTTTATGATTTTACACATGTGAGTATGGTATATATGTAATTTTATAAAAATCATAAAATATAGATATATTACAAAAATACCCATATGTATTCAATGGATTTAGAAATTAAAAGTCTGGGCATGAAATTTATTAAATGAGGGGTATAATGAGAATCCATGAGATTTTAATATGAAATCTTCATTAAAAAAATAAAATGTTATGTATCTTTTGTTTAATGTAAAAGTAAAATATTATTTAACTTGATATATAGTTTTACAATTTAAGTTAATCATAAAAAAAATTAATGTGAACTGTTAAATATAATTAATAAATTTACGATAAAATTAAAACATTATGGGGATAATTTATTAAAAGTGATATATTATAAGAAAATATTTTAAATTAGTATATCAAAATTTTCTATTTATAAATAATTATTCACGTGCCTGAGTATAAATTAATTAGGGGGATATGGTTGTTAAATTAATATTAGTTATTTTTAATTGAATTTATTTCAAATATAATATGAAAATGGATTATTATTGAGTGAAATGTTTTTAAAGTGTTATGTTCTTCTCTAAATTTTTAAAGACAATTTTTTAAATTTTGTTGAAATTAAATATTTTAATATTAATGAAATGTTATTTACAATCATTTTAAATCAATATTTAATTTTTTTCAACCCAAGTATTTCATACATATATATTACATCATTTTATATGAATATTCAATTACATGACATTACAAATCACTCTATAAATGTAAATGTTTTGAGTTTCTAGATTTTTTTATATATAAATAAGCATCTCATAAATAATCAACAAAATACCCCCATTATGTTCTTTATAACTAGAACCCCTCTAAAAAATATCATTCATAAAATATTTTATCATAATTTGGATAAAGTAAATATAATATAAGATGAGATGAAGTTCTCTCTCAAGGTAAACATAAGATATATTAATCAATGATCATAAGTGTTAATAAGATAAAAATAAGTGCATAATGATTTGATAATAACTTACAAAAATGATACTTAATGTTTTATACATTATTGATTATATATTATTGGATATTAATTTTTCATAAAAAGATACATAAGTCATGTGTGTACATATTCATCAATAATTAGTAATTATATATAGGAAAATATCATGAGAATAAGGTATATGCTCATGTGATATGCATAATAATTGAAAATAAATTCCTTATTTATGTACAACTCAAATGAAAAGAATATTTGATTGGGTTCAAACCCTATTCCATCATATCATTAAATAAAGTCCACTCTCAAAAATATCAAAGTGGATAATGTCCCTTATAGAATGTGATCAAATGGAAATCATGTAATGTCCCATAAATTCCTTATAATTTTTTTAATTATATAAAATTATTAAGAGATTGTGAAAACTGACGGCATGTGATTCCAAGGCCAGAGTGCCTGAAATAATCCATCAAAAAATTTTATGTTTTACTTAGCGCGCATGAGTAGTTTTCTTGAAAAAGTTGAATAACTCTTAAATGGGTACCCATTTCTAATTATGTGTGTATTTTATGTGAAATTATATATCACTCTAATTCATTGGGTAATTATTTATATCTCATGAGTTAATTTGTAAGAGTCATGGGAGTGAACCTAGTACAATATTGAAATGTTTCTACTATAGTTTGGGATGGAATGGGGAGTGAACCAAATCTATTATGGTATCATGAAAGATAAAAAAATTCGGTAATGTGGTGTGAAAATAATCATCAAATGAACTAATTCAAATATGATACAATGGTCATTGATTCAATCCTTCATAATTTAAATGATCTTTAAGATTGTTTTTTCTTTACTCTTATGCCATATTGTGTTCCATAGGTTATATTCTTATGGAATATGATATTTGATTCTATTTGGGATAATGAATTATGTTACATAAAACTTTTATGTGATGACACGATAGAATTGTCTTAAAGGTCAACCCTAGCCTAAAATAGGTCACACTGGTGGTTATCACAGGCTTGAAGTTGGTATATAATTGGTTAGCCAAAGCCTAACCTATTATTAATTTAATAGTGGTTAGACATGATACATGTTTTCAATTATTATTATTATGAAAAAAAACTAATATCACTCTATTATGATTTGTTATTATTAAAATTTTATCTACTTATGAAACATACTTTTGGATTATTCTATGATTCTTATCTTATTAATTGTTAATGTCGTGTTTCATGATTACAATATGTACATTGTTGGGGTTGGTTTCCAAATGGTGTGCCCGTATTTTTATACACATATTCACATCTTTTGATTTCATGTGATCTATGAATGATATATCACATGTTTACCATTTATCATCATCTAGAGCAATATTTGATATTCATTATTATACCCAAGATATGATAAATGGTTTTAGTTATAATATATATATCATTAAATAAATAAAAATTGTATGTTTATAGTCAACAAAAACACTTAACCCTTACATTTCTTAGGTATGTATTTTTTTAACAAATTGATTATAAATATAAAAATATTTAATATTTGTTTCTAAAATAATTGTTATTATTCCATGGATTAGTTATTTTTTAGAATAAGAGATGTAGTCATATTATAAACCATTATAATATTCAAAAGTATTGGAAAACATATTATGTTATGGTAATGAAAGAAGTGTTATTTTTACATCAAATACAACCAATTCATGATATTGGAAAGTAGGCTTGGCTATAGAATAAATAAACTTTGGAGAAAAAATATAAAAGGTTAAGATTGGGTGTTAACCCAATCATAATCGGTGCATGATGAGTGTTCCTATGATTAAATAGTTGGCTAGAAACTCCTAATGGATATACTCGTGATAATTCAAAATTTCATTATAATCCATTGTGAATCATTTTAATAGATGGTGACTACGAATAACCTAGGATAAACCTACTATTTCATAGGATAAAATTAAGGTATCATAATTTAGATATCCTACAAACCTTTTTATATGATTCCTCACTATGATTATTATTTATCACTCTGTTTTATCAAGTTTTTTATTGGATCAAACAAGGGGAAACATGTGAAGGAAAACAATGATGGAAAATGAAATGATTTCCCTCCTTAGAAAAAAAAATATTATGGTATATGGAATTTTAAATATTTATTCTTTTCTTATTCATCACTCTTAAGTCATAAATGATACCAATTTTCAAAAAAAAAAACAATGTATAGATCAACATATTGTTTAATCCATCATGATGAAATTTAAAATATCATTTAGTGCGTATTCTAATACCAAAGTATTTATGTGATGGAGTAGTATTACTAAAAATATATATTCCATTATCTAGATCCCATATCATGAAATGGGTTTCATTTTTATATATTGATAAGTTGGAGAAGCATATCAATAATGGACTATTATTTAGAAAATGTGGAAACATAAATAATGTGACTTATGGAGTTAAATGTGTTTGAAAGTTATTATTAATTAACTATATTTCTCATAATGTTCATAAAAAATTAGAGAATGAATTACAATACCTAATTTAAAAGGATTATGAATCCATTTCTAACTATAAGGATTATTTTACAAGACTTTTTTGGTACATTTCTTGTATTATCATGGGACCTAAAAACAAAATGGATTATTCTTTTGTGTACTAAATTTAATATCCATATGGAAGTGTAAATAATAATTTTCTTATATAAAAATATCTCATTTTATGATTTTTGATGATACAAATGGGGATTATATATTCTCATCATTCTCATGGTTTTGATAAGAATAGAAAATTGAAATTTTGTTGAAATTATTATAATTAAACTCATTATCGGTTGAAAATGAATCATATATTATGCTATAAATGTGGGAGAAAAAATTGGGTAAATTTTTTTATAGGTTAAACAATATATCAATGAAACTACATTGATAATCAGGCACATTACATGTCCACAATAAATAATTTTTATCATCTACTCTATATTGATGATTTTTTTTATCAACAGTGTTGAGATTAATAGTTCTCAATGATTATTCATCAATCTAGATACTATCAATTAAGGGTCAAATGTTATATCATATCAAATTAAATAATCTATATTATGTTTTGGAAATATTTGTTTATAGATATTATATTAGTGATGACCAATTCCACTAAAATATTCATTGGAATGAAATTATCCAAAAGATTATTATCACAAAATTATTGATATAAAAAATTAAATTTATTGAAAAAAAAATTATTCACTATGTTTTAGACACTAATATTAAAATTACATATTATAACTATATAATCATAATAATGTATACTAGTTTTAATATTTTGAATATTAATATTTAAAATATATTATAATGTTCATTTTATTTTTATTTATAATGAATATTACTCACGTTAAAACTTTATCAAAATTGTATGGATTGAAAGGTATATAATTTAGTTTAAATATAATATATATGGCTTGAAATATAACTAAAACAACTAAAATTTTGATTAGTTGAGTGGATTTATGATATAACCTTTTCATGTTATAAACTGGGCATAATAATAGACACATTCTTTGTTTATGAAAATTATTATATTTACAAATATAACATATCACCTGAGTAATAATATCATATTTAATAAATGGATATCTAATATATTCATATATTATAACATTTATTGCTCTCTAACTCAACCAAATGCTACAAAAAATCATTCATCCTCATGACATAGAGTTCTTTCTATTTTCAAAATTTTATCCTAATATGGATTAAGGTGTGATATGAAGGAGGATAACAAAAGAAGATGTAATTGTCTTAATCAAGTCCTTTCAGATTTATTATTTTTAATAGTCTACCAAATATCTAATAACAAATATATTATAACAACAACTATATAATTTTTATAATAAAATTCCATTATATAAAGAGAACTACTACTTTGTTTTTCTATAAAATCAAAAAGGAAAATTAAAACATTACACATGCGTACATGTCCACTACTAACTCCATAATCTGATGTATTTTATTTTCCTTCACTACAAAAAAATTATTTTTATATGGATTAATTTTATGAATATATATAATTCTTATTATAGAGTTTTTATTTTTAATTGATTACTTATTGTATTCCTTCCTCCATTGACTTATGATGAATAAGAAAAACATCTCTTGTGTGCACGTGTTGACTATAGGCTCCATGAATGATAAATATCATCCTTCATCACTTCCTTATATATAGAATTTTAAAAGTCTATTTAATTGGTATTTAATATATTGATAAAAATTATTTTTTAAATGATAATCCATTATCTACTATAATTCAATTAAATATATTTGATAAATGAAATGTCACTCATTCATATGCATAAACTAAGAACTCCTTGAGATATTAGAAAATTTTTTCCTCAAAAAAAATTATATATTATTATACATGTATATTTAATATGTGGTAACAATAAATAATGGATCTGTAAAAACTATTTCCATGTTTAGACTAACCAACTTTTTAAAATGATTAAATACTTAATGACACCAAAGTTTGTAACATGAACATTTCTATTTAATAACTAAAAATGTAAATTCAATGAAATACAATGAATAATTATGGTAAAGGTCCTCAATAATGTTAAAAATTGAAATTATTTTATCATTATAGAGTTATGGATCCTATAATATATTTTTATATCATGAAAATGATTTTTTCCAATATCATTTTTTATTTGGATTTCTTATGCATGAATGTTTTTTAGGTAACAATATGATCTTACTCTCTTAAAATGTATCCATTTTATTTTCCACTGGTAATTATTTGTATTTTTAATCTATTTTAGATATTTACTCCCAAATTTAATTAAAATTAAAGTTTTAATAATTCTTAAATTTTTCATCCAACTATATATCTTCTTTTTTTGGAAAGAAATATATATCCTTTATATCAATATTATTTATTATATTTTAAATGTTATCCTATATTAAAAAAATTATTGATTATTGTAGTTTTAAATTAATTTTGAAATTCAACATTAATGATTTTAATGGAATCTTATTAAAATTTATTATTTTGGTCATTCTAACATCCTTTACAAAATATAGGAAATGAAAGTCCTTTAAATGGATAAATCGTTCACTAATTATCTGAACATCCAAACATCTCCTCATTAACATTCTTCCAATGAATTTTTTCTTTAGCTTTATATGAATATACTTTCCCATTTACTATGAATTAATTTTTAAAATTTACCCAAAAGAGCATATTATTTATTATTATTTAAAAGAATTAATTGCATTATAATGGTACTTTCACATATCTCAACATCCTTTAAATGTTCCTTATATTTCACTCAGTATATTTAGTAATGATACTATAAAAATTTATTCCTAGTGGTATTATGAGAAATTTTCAACTATGAGGAATTTCCTACATTCCATATGATATGTTTTCGAAAAATATTTGTTTCAATTACCAAATCATATGTATTATGTATGTATTTATCAATCAATAAATTCATTTGATGAATTAATTTTATATATTGGGGGAAAGATATGGTGAAGAATTAAAAATCCCCTTGAAGGATTAGTATATAAAATGAAACTATATTTGTTGTGTAGTTTTTAAAACCTTCTCAATTATATAATATATCTCTGCATGAGGAACTGATAGTAAGAATATAACTCACTAGAATGAGTCTATGATGGAATAATTAAAGAGTAAAGGAAAAATCAATTGATGGATTATTATGTCCTATTTCCATGTGAATTATATCATTAAAAAATCATTAATTTTTTTAATGGAAAGTTATTGTGTTATATATTGATATATTTCATCATCATTTTTTTTGATTATATGACATTTATATTATTATTTTTCTCTTTCATATTGTTTTTCTACATGTATTCATCATATAATCAACAATACATAACCACTTTTTAGGAATTCAAGCTTTCCATTTTGTATTTTCCTTTAACTTGGTATAATGTTAAAATATTTAAATGAGTTCATGTATTATATATAAAAGATAAAAAACGATATAATGATGTTTAAGATCATTTTTTTAATTTTAATAGTTATATTGTTGTCATATATATATGTTTTCTAAAAGGAATAATAAAAAATTTGATACTACAAGATGTGATATATAGTAACATTTTAGTATCGTAATAATATCAATTTCATTTATTAAAGACTATATTTGGAGTCAATATAGTTAGCCTAAAATCATTATTAGTATAAACTATGGTAACTGGATTTATATGAACAATTATTATAAATTTTGTAATAAACAACAAGGATAGTCATGGATCCTTTATTGAACTTTTAAAAAATATTATAAGTATTGTATAAATCAATTATAGTAATTTTATGACATATATCATTTTATTCATATTTTTTGAAATGCCAACTAGATAAAAGACTGAAAAACTATAGCAAAACCCACAACATATGAATGGATTCTCTTAATTTTATTGTACTCGATAACAATGATAGTAGTTATAGAATTTATTTTATTATTAATATATTATAAACATTAACATATTTTTTGATGAATAATGATAGAGGTATAGAAAATGATAATACCTAAACATTGTGATAGAATAATTTTTCATTTCTTGTGACAAAAACCTCTATCATTTAATGGAACCATAAATTCATTAGTAGCACAGAAGTGTATCAATTTATTTGGAAAGGAATTTATCTATTTAGAAATTATGGGAATAGAGAATATCATCATTATAATTTACCATATTAAGGGAGATTATGACCAACAGTAGTTCTCAATTATGAATACTAAGGGGTGGAGGTCATATAGGATTATTTATTAGATAATTCTAAGATGATATTCTTTGAAAATCACTTTCCTAATTTTAAATGAGAATTTATTTTAAAAAAATTAATAATTGGAATTGAAAAATGGAAAAATGTTTATAAAAATGATGTAAACATTATATTGTTTCAAATTCATGTTTTAAATATTATTTGTAATCTATTGAATATAATTTATTCCTTTTTTTATGTTTTAAAGACTAAAAGTTTGTGGGAATTCATCGATCTTAATACTCAATATATAATGTTATATTGTCATTTTTTATCATTAAATAAATGGAATTCAATATGAAAAATTATTTAAAGGGAATAGAATAAATAAATAGGACATATTCACATTATATATAGAGAATTATAGATAATTGATAGAGTGGATTGCTCAAAATTATCTCATTTAATAATTTTTGAGAGAAACACACCATGATATTCATGAATGATATAAGAGTTTATTTATTTTCTAAAATAGTTCATCAATATTGCGAGTTGTTTAATGAATCCACCAATATAAAATTCTATAACAATAAGGATATTTATAACTAGATAAATCATTACTATATATGTAAATTATACATTAATCAAAAGGGTCCATGCGACCAAAACCAATCCTATGAAATAATTAACACAATGGTTGATATTCTACATGTTGTTATAATTTGTAGTTATATGTCAAAAAAGTGTTATCTAAATCATTATTTGAAATTATTTCTATGTTAAATATTATGTCCTTAAGGTTTAATAATAATATTAAAAACCCCTTGAAACATTATGTAATGAATTATTGTTAAAAATGTCAAAATGAAATCTTATAGAAACATGGTTATATCACATATATAGTCTCTACTCCGAAGAATTTATATTCTCTAGTTTCAAACTAGATTTCCATTCCAGTGATTGAATTTGAAAAAAACCATCATAATAGATTGTCTTTTAGTGTGTTATGAATGAATTCATTAACAAGAGAAGTATATTACTATTCTTTAATTGGAAAGAGAATACCTTATTTTTATGGGAGATTCTTATTTATCTGAATCGTATCTAGATATACTTCAAATTTATAATCATTATGAAATTATAATAGATGTGTAAAATCCAAAATATTAATTTAATTGCAATGTGATCTTATGATATAAGGAATTACATATTATGAATTATACAATTATTCAGTCCCAAATGAGTTACAAAGATATTCTATAGTGAAATAAGTTGAGTTTCTAATTGAACTTTTGCATACTGAGAAACTTATAATGAACTATCCCTATAAAATAAATCTAATACAACTTGTGGTGTTAACTAGAAGACTATAGAATTAATTTGATAGGGGTATAACCCCTTGTGTACAATCATCAATTAACCCTATCCTTGAAGTGAAAATTAATTATGGTATTATGATCTTATACTTCAATTAAATAGAAATTAATTCCATTATTAAGTTTAATATGAATCATTCAACATAGATAATATATTATTGAATAAATTAATGGAGTTCAATATGTATAAATTATTTTTCATTAATTGAGTTATCATTTATTAAATATTATAAAGGATGAAATTCAAAAGATGGAAATTCATACACAGTATGGGTAAAATGATTTTATTATTATTCTCTTTTACATTGATGATGAACCATCATTGTTTATGGAAATTATTAATATTTTTTTAGGATTTTCTTGATAATTTTTTGTGGAATTCATTAATGTTATCATCATTATATTAAAAACATATAAAGAGGAAGTGGATCTCATGTGATTCATTCATGATATTATTAGGGAAATGGAATTATGTTAGAAATTCATTAACATTAAATATTGGCTCCATATTGTTTTGAATATATGTTTATCTTTCTAAGAAAATGGTGGTCAATGAATTTCCTATTCTAAAATACACACCCCATATATGTAGTTTTCTTTGTATATCTGGTTTCTATGTGGGAGTCACTTAAAATTTATATATATTATCCATCCTTCAAACCATGATAAAACATATAGTGGTAAATTTGACATGGTAAAAGGAATGTGAGTGGAAAACATAGTCCATTGGATACATCATTATTATTATTTTAATAATTATTACAATTTTTATATCTTTAATTTTAATTAATGTTTCTATATTAATCCAAAAGAAGTGAAATATTATTAAAAATTGATCTCTATAAAATATGAACCAAACTAATGTCACATTATTCAATAATATTCCAGGCATTGAAAAAAGAACATAAATCTATGTACTCCAAACCGTAGATTATTACTCACCATTGATTGAGTACATTCATTATGTCTTTATAAATCAATGTGGAATAGTATATATAAAAGAATAAAATATTCATGAGTAGGGTATTTCCTAGATCATTTTCATCTTTAATGATCACTAATAATAAAACAAAAACCAAATATGGGGACGAGAACCATCACAGGGGAAGGAATTATGAAAATTTAATCATATAAAATGAAAATTGTTCCTTGAAGTGGGAGAGTAATAAATTAATGGTTAGGAATATTTATATATAGAAATAAAATATAACCATTTAAAATATGTTCATAGAAAATATATTAATTGATAACATGGTCATTCTAAATAAGTTCGTTGGTTTTCTATCTAATATGTATAATGATTTCTTGTAATGTGTAGTCGAAAATTAAAAATAATGTAACTCACATTGAATAGAAAATATGATATAAAAGTATTCAAAATACATATAATTTTACATATTTAATATGTTTAAATCATAATATTAATATTATTGAGGTAACATCTTAACCCGTATGCCACTAAACTGGTGCTCTAAGTTGGTGGGTCACTAGGCCTCAAGCTTGCCTCCCTATACTCTAGAGGTTGTCAACTAGGAGTGAGGGTATTAGAGGTGATAGTGGGGAGACTATTCCCTCATATAAAATTAATAAACAACAAAAAATAACAATGTATCATACAAAGTAGAAAGTAAAATAGAGTATGGAAGCATTAAACAACTGAAATAAAACATGTTGCAATAATAAGATGTTGTAAAAAGGACGAATAGCTATGAAATAAAATACAACATGGCCCACCCACTAGGAAAACCATAAAAATGTGAGTAGAAAAGAAATGTAAAGTAAAATTGAATGTCTCTACAACTAACTTTGAACCATACCACATAGGCTATCTCTCTAAACACTTCCAAACTCCACCAACACAATCAGAAGAACCATAGGATCAGCTCCGCTCGAGCATGAAACTATAGGCCTCAACCCTATCCACCATGAAACTCATTACCAAACTTAAAATAAGACATATGTTCTACAAATACACTAAGTTACATGTACATGGGTGAGAAATAATTTCAGTAGCCTACCCTTAAAAGAAACATATATATGTTCTACTATAAGTGTATGAGAAAGCATCGTGAGCCCAGAATCAAACCAAGGGACCATAATCCCTTTCAAATGGAAAAGTACCAACATGAATTTCCATAACTATATGTGTATGAATGTATATTCCCATACCTATACATACATTCATAGATATGAAATTAATTCATGAGTGAAACAAATAATATAAAATTCAACAGTAGTCGATCATTCGGACCGTAATCCCAATCGACAAATATCTGCTCCAAATCATTATTGAGATGTCTCGTTAAGTAAACATTATATATATATATATATTGGGGTGGATTGGGACCTACCACCACTATCTGAATTCTATGGTTTCTCTCACAGTATACCCCTAACAAGAATCAAGATCCATCACTATTTATTCACCTTTATGTATGAAACATATGCGGGGTTGATCGGGACATAACACTGCCATTAAAATTACTAGGATCTCACAAGGTCTAACCCTAACTTAGGTCCAAGATCCATCACTATGTCTTGACCTACAAGCATGAAAAAATATGGGGTGGATCAGCACATACCACTGCTATCTAAATTATAGGTGAGATCTCATGGTATGCCCCTAACCCAGGTCTAAGAGACATGAATGTATCTTTACCTACAATCATGAATCATCTGTGGGGTGGATTGGGACATACCACCACCATCAAAATTACTAGGGATCTCTCACATTCTGCCCCTAACCTATGTCTAAGAGCCCTCTCTATCTCCTGACCCTCATGCACAAATAAATGGAGTGGGGTTAGAATTCCTCCCACCCATAGTAATATAACAATCATAGGGGTAAAACTACCTGCCATCAGTAGTAGAAGATAACTGGAATGGGGTAATCATGCCTCCCATTGATATAAGTATAACTCTAATGGGGTAAAACTGCCTCCCACCCATAATCATATATATATATATATATATATATATATATATATATATATATATCAGAATATAGATCCTAGGAAATCATGTCTTGGAATCCCAATGAGATATACGGATCCCAAAAAGAACATTTGGACATCCAAACAGAAATAAATAAAACTTGTGTCAGTCTCAATAGACACCAACTAGAAAGCACCTCTAGTAACATCACTGAATTATCAATAAATAGGTGAAGGCATAAAACAAGGAGTGAGTGAGGCCTGAGTGCCAATCCCAACTCTACATCCACAGCCCCATGGGATTACTAGTTGGACATGGTTTCTATGGTGACACTGAAAAACCAGCTCTTCCCAAACCAGATGTACAACTAAGGGTCAGTCAAGCAACGAGGCACCCATTGAGTCCCTAAGGTAAAACACTAAGAGTCATCCTACTTTTGATCTTCATGTTCTAAACATGTGTGAAAGAATCCTATGTGGGACCCTTAGCTAAAAATGGTAATGGAGGAATCCTACACAGAATCCTCAAACTGTATGAAATAGAGACATCCAACGTGGGATCATCAGAATGATACACGTGAATAGTGATCCTTCAAGGGACTCCCTAAATTAGTATAGATTCAAAGGCTTCCCTCTGGGGATCCTCAATAACTTGATAGAAGATTGAGGCATCCTATTCAGGATCCACTAAGTCGAAACAAAAATAGTGGAATCCTAAAGGGGGTCTTTTACAACAGGTCTCACATACTCATAGGCGTGAAGGGAACATATTTCAAGGTATATGTCCTCAAGGGTAATCAATGAAGGCATAATTCACAAGATAAATCTCATGGATCATCTCATATCACGATCTCAAGTAGGTTAGTCTAAACATCCAACTATTCATAAACATTCCAAGTCTCACATAGGAGATGATTGAATTCGAAAACTGGAGGAAGAACCTATCCATTTAGAAAGAATCCCCAAAACACCCATTAATATTACTCAAACCACTCCACATGTTTCACCATCGTGATCTAAATAGAAAAATAATCGGAATGAACTACTCATTGGTCTAAATATGACACCAGGGAAAGAAAACATGAAGAAACATCAAAGGGTTACAAGGAAATAGTACATGGTGTGCAACCTCAGTACACGGCATGTCCTCCCATCACGCCACATGAGAGTATACTCTCGCCATCTTGGGTGTGTAACACCCAAGGTACACGGCGTGTTACATGACTACATGGCATGTACCCTACATTGGGGGTACATGCATGTGTCCCTCAACCAGCTTTCTCATCTTTCTAACCAAGATGTGTACTTATACACAGTGTTCTACCCAACATGGGGCCTGGCTTTGTACTCTACATGGCCATATACCCCTACACAGATTCTCCTGGTCGGGTACTCAACAATAGATCCGAGTACCAGTACACAGTGTGTATACCTCTGTACATGTCTTATACTCCTTGGACATCATCTTCCCCAAATGGGAATAACACAAGGCGTTTTCCCTTAAACCACATGCCGTGTAACCTAGTTTCCCTAAATGGGAAACCCTTGGATAACCCAAACCCCCTATTTTCACCCCCCAAACCACAAATCTAGGCACAAAGGGCCCTCATAAAAGCATAAATATGATTCATATTAAAAAAACAAACAATATATAGGGATATATGGTGAAAACGTAAATGGGAATACCTTTGTGTGGAACCTCTAAAGCTTGGGTCAATTTAATAGTCTATAGTGGATGCACGTCGATCAAGAACGTCGAGAGCTTCGAGGTGGCACCCCTCTTCCCTTATCTCTCTCTCTCTATATATATATCTTTATACCTATCCCATTTCTCCCTCAGTCAAGTGGTGTAGAAGCAGAAGTCATGAGGTATATGATACAGAGGAAGGATATGAAAAAAAAACAAATGAAATAAAATAAACTGAAGAAAAATAAAATAAAATAAAAGGGGAACATGGCAGACCCAGCTTTCAACTCGAGTTTATACCTCGTGTAGTATAAACTACTCATTCTGAAGTCGATGGTGGAGGTATAATCTCAATATGATGCTCCGTTCAAATGACATCTTTGAATGAACATGCACGAAAAAAATTCAATATTTAATTTATGAAAAATTAAATATTAATTATTCCATAAAAATTTAAAAAGCTCAGATTTAAATCGAACTCCTTTTCTGGTGTAAACACCTTATTCCAAGATAAACAGAGTGGTTAGAAAAATTATCTTAAATCATATTCTAGGTTAAAAGACCATTTTACACATCATGGTCATCCAATGGAAAATTTTCAAATTTCTATACAAAACTGCAGTCCAGAAAAAGAGTGAATCTCTACAAACTCCCCACAATAAAAATTCTAATCCCTAAGAATCCAGTTGAATGGACCGGTATTCATGCTCTCAATACATGAATCTGCACAACAAAGCATTATACACTATCCAATGACTAGCAACATATTTCAAATAACTACTTTTTACAAGTAAGACAATTTATTGCGGCCGATCTGGTACTCCCCAACATAGTAATACCCCTATAATCCATTGAAAACCAAACTCTGACCTTAAAAGGTGATGGAAAACACCAAATATTAACTAAAAATGAGGTTCAACACCCTCAAATGGACAATGGTTCACTACCCTGCACATGGATTACCTTACACCTCTCCTAAAGTGAAACCTCAATAGGTTCCCTTCCTCAATATAGAAAAACATTTAGAAAGAGAAATGTTCTCAATGTAGGGACAACAATCTATCAACTTACTCAAGACAAAGTCAAGATATATCATGAACATCTCTAACCATGAGTACACTATGATTCCATTGAAGGTGTGTATATCTCCCTTTGAGCCACACTCACATCCTTTCAAAACCTAACCATGATTCAGCCACAGCTCAACTGCCTCATGGTAACCCATCACTTTACGATGTCACATCTACCATGGAAGGACATTTCAAATAAACTTCTAGGATCCAATACTTCATAAAGTCTTAAAACAATGGTCTTCAACTCACACCCGACTACTAACCAATTTAGATTCAGATGATACCACACACAACCATCATATATCTTTACCACCCAAATCGTACTCCAGTGAGTCTTCCATCATAAGGATAAGCTGGTTGTGCTTAAAAGAATGTTAGTTTCACTAATCCAAAATCTCCCTTGGAACTCATCTTCAAAATCTAACACCCCAACCATGATAAAAATTATCCTGCAACAACCCATCACATGGAATCATTACCGTCACGGTAATCTACCCACACTCTTACTACATTAGAAGCAGTAGAAACACTGTCGTACTAGTCCAGGCACCCGAATCGTCCTTCCTATTAAATCCAGTCTCAAAAAACAAGCACCCATGGTGGTTCATCAAAATTAGAAGGCATCAACATGCCTATAATGCAAACTCGATCACCTTCCATGCCTCAATTTCAAAACATGTATAAAATAGATCTCACTGTCTAAAAAAGCATCTGAAAACATGGACCAAACTATCACATGTAGGTTTCCCTCACAAAAAAATAGACATCTACCTACTTGGGTCTGAGTAAAACTAAGGGTCTCTAGGTATCCCACCTTGCCCCGAAAAACAATCCTCACAACTATGTCACATTGTCCAACCACCTATCCCAAAAGATGCCACCTTTCAAAAGAACTTAAAGATCACAACTACAAATGAATTCCAAAACTAAAAACATGACCTACAAGGGCCCTGATCCTCTCTGAGCATCCTCATAAGAAATTATTCCCAGGAGAACACAAAATTAATGTTGAAGACAAAACAAACTAACACTAACCAGGAATACATATACAGAAATGCCCACTGGAGGTCCAATTCAATTGAATAGTCATTGTACCTATCAGCATCGTACTTAGTGATTTGACTAGATAAACAAAAACCTGAAAATCAACACCAAAAAAGGGTTACAACAAAAGGGTATCACATTACATATTGACCTACTCGAGTCATTGCACATCCCATGCACAAGGACTAAGTCCTCAGCCTCACAAAAAATGTCTCAACGTAGATCAACACATCATTCCATCATAAGGAGAAATATACATATGTAGTCCCAACCAAATAGGCCTCATCATCAGTAAAATGACACACTATTAGGCCTATACGATGTGAATACTATGTTCCAAATATGATGCATGAGATGCCTCTTTCCTTTACCAGCTAATATTCAAAATCCAACCCAAGACTCTTGTTAATGGAAAAGAGCTAGAGATCCATAATAAATCATAACAACCACAGACCATGCGCATCTCCCAAGGATAAATTCATATGATATAGTAACATCATAGATTAAAACAAAAATCACATACCCTAGAAACCAAGACTTCCTAATAGAAGAAGTGTTCTCGATGCACCCGTATGATATCCATCATAAGTTATAACACATTTATAATACTTAAATCTACCATCTCACAAATAGTAAAGACCAGGAAAAAGAATAGCTCTGATACCACTTTTCAACATCCCATCCCGGATTCCACTGAACTGATGCTCCGAGCCAGTGGGTCTCTAGGCCTCATGTGCACCTCCCCATGTGCTAGAAGCAACTAACTAGAAGTGAGATACTTGGAGGTGATAGTGGGGAGTTTATGCCTTCATATCAGAGTAAGAAACATCAGAATATAACTAAGAAACATACATAGTATAAAGTAAAACAAAGTGCATAAGTAGTAATCAAATGAAATAGAGCATTCTACAATAATAAGATGTGATAATAATCCCGACCAGCTATACAATACAATAAAACACTCATTACCCATTGGTCCAACAAACAAATATATGATTAAAAAAGAAATATAAAGTAAAATTACATGTCTTTAGTACTAACTCTGATCCAAAACACATACCTGGTCACCAAACACTGTCGAACTGCACTAACCTGATTATAAAAACCACATAAGCTGCTCTGCTTGATCATGCAATTATGGTCTTTAACCTTATCCCCTAGGAAACTCATGCTCAACCTAAAAATCATATATAAGGTCTACACATACATCAAGGTTAACATGTAGGGGTGATAAATAATCCCACTAGGTCACCCTGATAAGAACCCTATAAATGTGTTGCTATTAGTGTATGAAAAAGAAATGCATACCCACCATCGAACACATGGTCCGTAGTCCCTATCAGCATGGAAAGTGACACCATGAATTTCCATATCTAAATTCTTATTCATGTATAGTCACATAACTATATATAGATACATATATATGACATTCATACACGAGTGTAACAAATAACATAAAAGACAATTGTTGTTGATCCTTGCGTCTATAATCCCAATCGATATATATTCACTCTGGCACATGGCTAGGATGTCTGGATACGTCAACATTATATATATAGATATTTTTTGGGGTGGATCGAGATATACCACAAACATCTGAATTCCAAGGGAGCTCTCATAGTCTACCTCTAACCCAGGTCCAAGATCCCTCATTATCTCTTGACCTTCAAGCATAAAACATCAATGGGGTGGATCAGGACATACCACCACCATTCGAATTACTGGGGATCTCACACATTATACCCTTAACCAAGGTGTAAGATCCCTCATAGTTTCTTGACCTAAATGAATTAAAACCTATGGGGTGGACTAAGACATGCCACTACCATTGAAATTACTGGGGATCTCTCACAGTTCGCCCCTAACCCAGGTCCAAGAGCCCTGACTGTCTCTTAACCTATAAGCCTGAAACATCTATGGGGTGGAACGAGACATACCAACACCATTAGAATTACTAGGGAGCTCTCAGGGTCTTACCATAACCCATGTCCAAGATCCCTCTCTATCTATGGACCTTCGTGTACACATAAATGATGTGGACTATGAATGACTCCCACCCATAGTAGTTTAACTGGCATGGGGTAAAACTTTCTCCCATCCATAGTAAAATATTTATGGCATGGGGTAATCTTGACTCCAATCATAGAATTATAACTAGAATGGGGTAAAATTTCCTCCCATCTATAATAATATATGTATAGTTTAGAATCCAAATCCCAGGACAACACTATTGGGAATCCAAATGATCAATATGGGTCCTATAAAGAACATTCGGGCATCCCAACTAAAATAAATACACCCCAGGTCAAGCTCAATATCCACCAACCAGGATGAAGCTTTGGTAACATCAATGCATCAATAATAAATATGTGAAAGCATAGAAAAAGGAGTGGGGGTGGCCCAAACCCCCAACCTAACACTACAACCACATCTACATGGGGTTGCTAGTTCGGAATGGGTTCTAAGGTGACACTTGAAAGAAATCTCTACCCAAACCCAATGTACAACTCATGGTTAGTAAAGAAAGGGGGCACCCAATGGGTCCCTCCTGTACAAAACTGAGAGGTATCCTACTTGGGATCCTTAAGGTCTAAACACATGTGAAGGCATCCTACTTGGGCTCTTTATCAGATAAAGTAAAGGGAGGAATCCTACTTGAAATACTTAAACTATAAGTAATAGATGCATCCTACATGGGATCCTTGGAATGATACATAGGCACATGGGTCCTATAATGGACTCCCTTGATCAGTATATACGCAAAGGAATCCCTTAAGGGATCCTCATTAACTAGATAAAAGATATATGCATCCAACATGGGATCCTCTAGGTCGAAACACAAATAGAGTAATCATATAAGGGATCCTTGATAACTAGTCTCACAACCTCATATTCTAGAAGGTAACATCTTTCAAGAGATATTTCCTAGAGTAAAATCCACGAAGTCCCCAGTCACAAGATAAAAATCATGGTTTATCTGAATATAGGATCTAAAAAATGTTGGTCCGAATACCTAACCATTCATTAACTCTTTGAAAAAGTTTCACCATCATGATCATTGTGGAAAACTACTCATAATATACTACTCATAGGTCTAAATTTGACACTGGGAAAATAAAACATGAAAAAACCCTGAAAGGGTTATAGGGGACCAGTACATGGTGTGTACTCCCACCGCGCCACATGTGCATGTACTCTCACTAGCCTGGGTGTGTAACACCCTAGGTATATGGAGTGTCACATGGGTACATGATGTGTAACCTACATGGGGTACATGCATGTGTCCTTCAACCAGCGTGGCCGTCATTCAAGTTGACCCGTTTACTTCTACATGGCGTACTAACCAACACAGGGTTTGGCTGTGTACTTTATATGGCCATGTACCCATACATGGGTTTGCTTGGCCAGGTACTCGGCTACACAGTTGAGTACTAATACATGATGTGTACACCCTAGTATACGAGGTGTACTCCTTAAATTTCTTCTTCCCCAAATGCGAAGAACACATGGGGTGTTCCCCTGAACCACACATTGTGTAACCTATTTTCCCTGAATGGGAAACCCTTGGATCGCCCAATCCCCCAATTTTAACCCCCAAACACACTAGGGCCCCTATACAAGCATAAAAAATATTCAAATTTAGAAAACTTTAAATCTAAAAGGATCTACAGTGAAAACATAATTAGTCCTACCTTTTTGTGGAAACCTCTTAAGCTTGGGTTGATTTAACAGTCCACGGTCATCATAGGTCAATCCAGCACATCAAGACCTTCACAATGGCTCTCATCACCCCTTATCTCTCTCTCTCTCTCCATCTCTCTCTCTCTCCATCTCTCTCTCTATATCCCTCTCCCAATTTTATTTAGATTGAGTGGAATAAGAGGTGAAGCTACATGATGCTTCATAAGTAGGATGGAAAAGAAAAAAATAAAAGAGAATGAATAAAAAGAAGATAATGAAAATAAAAGCAAAGGGGGCTCAGGCCAGCCCCTGTGCCAAAATCGATTTTATGCCTCACCTAGGATAAACCCCACATTCCAAACTCAATGGAGGAGATAAAATCTCAATAAAATTCCCTGTTAAAAATATATCCCCGAATGAACCTGTGCGAACAATTCAATATTTTATTTATTAAATATTAAATATTAATTATTCCAATGAAATTCGAACAGATAGGATTTCAAAAAAAACTCATATCATAGGATAATACCCCTATTATAGGACCCATGGAGTGGTCAAAAAAATTATCGGAGATTATATTGTTTGGTAAAAGACCATTTTACACCACATGAACATCTAAATGCAAAATTTCAAATTTCTGCACAAAACTACAGTCCAGAAAAAACACTCGTTGTTACAATTAAATTATGATATGATATATGTATATAATTCAAGAAAATATTTTTCAATAAATGGAGTAAAAAATTTATATTTCAAAATCTTTATATATATATATATATTATAATGGTATTTTTTAAAGCATATTATGTATAAAAGTAATATTTTGTTTTTAGAAAAAAATTCTGATGTTTTATACTTTATCCTAATAAATTAAATTTAAATGAATAATAATATATCACAAAATGTAATATATTAACACATTTTAACATTTGAACTAATGTGAAACAATATTAAGAACACTAATGGTTTATAATTTTCATTTTTTAATAAATAAAATTTCTAGTTACATTTAAAATACAAATCATTAAATATTTTAATTAGAATTAAATAGATATAACTTAATTATTATTTTTTTTATCAAAATATTTTTAGATTAAATTTTAATGTTTGAAATAAAATTTTTGACTATTAGGTAAATAGTTAATATACTGATTTTGATACAAACTAATGCTTTTATAGTAATAGAATTCCTTGGATGTCTTTAAAACCATATTTCCTTGAAAAAAAATTATGTTAAATAGATCCATTTTAAATACTATATAGATTTATAAAACCCACACATATCATTTAGAATATATAGAAAATTAAGTAACGAAAAGTGTTTTTCATCTGTTTCATTAAATAATATTTAAACATGGTGGATTTATGTTTTCACATAATTTATAGATAATAATTATTTATTGAAATAAAATGACCATTTTAACTTTATTTTAATTTACAATAAGGATTATATTATCCTAAAAACAAATCAAATTCTAAAAATTTATTTTATTCATATAAACTTGTGTTTTCATGTTACATGTGATAATATGAAATTCAATTTTTCATATATATAGAAAATTTATTGTATAATTTTAATTTCATATTTTGAATAATTATTTATTATTTAGATATTAAGTGTACATTTATTTTTACGTATTAAAAATAAATTACATTGTTAAAAATTACATACGTCAGAAAAAATAAAACATTGAAAAACTAAAACATCATATACTAAATGACTTACAAGAATTTTAAAACATGTTCAGAATAAAATTAGTGTCACCTGATCAACCTTAACACATCCATCACTCTATAATTTTCTAAATTTTCTTTATATGAGACATGAAACTTCATCATTAATTTTATCAACTAATTATATTTTAAAAAAATTCTCTAATCCCCAATTATTAAAAGAACCACGAATCCACCGCTTCTCCAAAAACCCAGTTCCCATTAGGATTGAAAAACAATCAACCCAATTCAATAAAAAAAACACTCCCCATATTATGAATTTTTATTCCTTAAAAATGAGTAAAACAAGATGCTATATGTTTGTGGACATGGATGAACATAAAAAGAGATGTAATATTTTCCACCACCACCATAATATGACATATCTTTTTCTTCTACCAAAATAAATAAAAAGGATAGAGTAGAACATTTCTATAATGCATAAAAAAATATATCGAAAAATTATAATTATGGCATGAAAATATTTTTCATTCCATAATTGATATTAACAATAGTGTTATAGTAAATTTTACCGCCCAAAAGAACATATCATTATACAATTAATAATTTAAGTCCATTCATGAAAAATATATTCACCTGTATAATGTATGTGATAATTGGGTAACAAAAGATTTAATAATATAACTTTTTGGTAATTATTACTCTATGTTACATCTCATACCAAGATCAACATACCATTAACACTTCCTAAAAATTGACTAAATAACTTCAAGTAACCGATGTAAGGGAAAATGATGTAATAAATTGGTGAGTTTTGATTATAAACCGACCTTATGAAAATATAATCTAATAGAGGTATTTATCAAGAATTATTTTATTAAACATAATTTTATTATTTATGAATTTATTTGAATGTATAAAGTTGTTTAAAACTTTAGGATATGATTTCCTTCTCAATCATTATTCAGGGATCCATGATTTGATATTGTGAACCAACAATAAATTTTTTGGTGTAACTACTTACCCATTGATTATAAAATAATTTATTATTATAGAATAAATAATAATCATTTCAGTTTTCCCCTCCTTATAGATTTCTATAATCAGTGTATTCTCAAAAATAAAATTTTATTTTATAACATAATTTTAATTCTTATGTTATAATGTTTATTTTATATTTTATATTATTATTTAATAGGGTATCCCCTATTTACATCATGGGTGATGAATTGTGATTAAAATATTCATTATTTTTTTATTTCTAATTATTCAATAGAATGATAATAAGTTATGAATAAATTTCATCATAATAAAATATGGCATCCCTTCCTTTTAGAAAATTTCATTTCATGATAATGTTATCATTTTTAATTTGAAACATAATTTATTATTATATTTTGGGAACCTTATTTTTCACTTATCCTCCATTAAAAATATTTTTTATTAAATTTCTATGTAGATTTATTTCAATAGTTTTAAAACATAATAATATATCCCCCATACCTCATTCAAAACATGTCGGTTACAGATTCTCATTATTATTTACCATCTATAGAATATTATTCTCATGGAAAAATTATATATATATATACCTTATATAAATAACTATTTAAATATCATTTCTATTTTTGGGTTTATCGTTGTTTTAAATCCCATTGGAAATTCAAACTTTCATGCAATCTCGATTTAAGAGACTTCCCTGTTTTAGGTCTTATCTAAAGCATCAAAGCCATCAAATGTTTTTAATCTATAAATATCTTCAATAGATCATAATTATTTAAAAGATAATTCTCTCGGTTTAATATTCATTTTATGAAAAAAATATGGATTTTTTAAATTAAAATGAACATTTTATTATTTAATTATATGTCACACAAGTATTACATTTTTTACACCTTTTCTCCATGATCCATCTCATTAAATACCTATATTGGAATTACATGATCAATAATTATGTTTCATTTTACAATATGAATATATGAATGATTTTATTATTTTAACTCATGGGAATCATAATTATTTTCCTTCGGTTATGCTTGAATTATAATTATGAAACTTGTTTCTTTCTCATGTGTTTGATAATGGTTATGATTTTGTATGGTTTAATTTCAACATTTTTCATTGCTATGTTAGATTTTCATTAATGTGATATGTTTTCCTAGATTTATATATCCATCCAATGAATTGGGTAAAAAATTATATCTCATGAGATGTTATCAAAAGGATTATATAGTGATCCTAAACCACTATGGGACATTTTCCCTATTATGATGATGATGTTAGGATCAATGCTTTTCTTATTTATATTTTATCATTTTTTAATTTTTATCCAATTATTTTTAATTTATTATTTAATTTATGTTTTCTATAGCTCTATTCTTATGATTATCTTCCTTATGAAATCTTGTTATGTCTCATGACTCTCATTTTTTTATTATTTCCATGTCAGTACACTTACTGGGATTTTTTGCATACCCTTTTACTTAAGTATTATACTGATGATACCGTATTTATTTTTATATGATATATGAGAGTCAGGAGAACTATATATAGTTTTACACAATTATGATTTTTTATGATTATGATGATGTGTTTGAATATATAATCATCCCATGAAACTATACCTATATATCCACAACCATTATTTGTTGGATAAGTACGTTAATAATTATAAAATAAAGAGTGGTTAATGTATGAATCAATATAGTTAATATTATTATAAGGTATAGTAATTTTAATAGATTCAGATGAAAATAAATTACGAAAACCCTATAGGGGATTTTAAGGGTTAATATAATGTATAAGATAACATTATTTACTTTTGGAAAAGTTGAAATTGTGTTGTTTTACATAAAATAATATCTCTATCTCGATTATAGGAAGTGGATTCAGTATCTAGAAATGTATTAGAAAGGGGTAATAAAACTAATGAGGTGTTTTTGGTTACTAACTTAGTTGTGATCTGGTGCACGATTAATAAGACTAACTATGAACCAAGATAGGCATCTCATGGCATATTCTATAGATGATCATAATATTTTTATTTAAAAAATGAATGATTGATTATATAGTAACCATGAGTGAAAATATTGAGTGTATTAGATAACCCAAAATTATTTAATCTCTGTTAAACTATAATTGATATATTTTAATAAAATTTATCTACAGGGTAACATGATGATTTATAAGGATAAATGGTTTTATGATTGTATCAATTTTATGTAACTTTTTTTTATAATCCTAAATACAATTTAGATTTATATCTCTCATGAAAACTCATTTGGTTTTAGTAAATGCATGAACTATAAGGAACCATGTAAATTCTGGGTAAGAGGGATAATACGATGATTATCTCAGGGATAATTTCATTAGAATGGGACACCGAATGAGAAATATTTTGATTTTTTCAAACCAAATATTACAAAATATGATTATCAATGTAACCATTTAATAAAACCATTTTTTATTAATTAAGTTAGTTATATAGGATAAAAAAAATCAAAAAATTAAGGGATTGAATTAATATATATTAAATGGTACATATTTCAAAAAATTGGAATGAAGAACCACATTAATTGCCTCATGGTACTAGAAAAATAAATTACTTATGGATGTGGAAATCATTGATCATCATATTTTCATTGGAATATGATGAGGCTAATTTTTAGTATGTGAGATAAAATAATATACCAAAATAACCACTAAAAATTTAATTCCATATTGGTGTAAAACATTTACATTTCCCATGTTAGATTCATAAAACCATAGATGATTAGAATGATTGGGATGAACATCAACCATAACCAAGGGATCAAGGTATGTTGTGGTTAGTGATAGCCGATGATGTGGGTTATGATAACTAAATAATCTACTTCATAATTTTGAATATTAAACTATTATTCAAGACACTCTTAGTTGCATATTTTTTCTATGTGTAATAATATAATGTTTTATTTATAAAATTAAACATATATTTGAATGATGGTTTTATTTCAAAATTTATGGTAAGGATAATATAACTCTTATTATGGGTTTATTAGAATGATTTGAAGTGATTATAGTAATGGATAAAATATTTCAACATAGACTCTTGATTAACCATTCATGGTTAGATTATCCAAATCATCCTTCATATTGGAGAAAATTTATTGTGTTAGAGAAAATAACTGTTAGTTTCCATAAAGTGATTATTGCATCATTATAGTAACAAAAATCACAACAGAACATTATCATCATTATCTATCAAAGAAAAAATTCCACATGTAGTCCAAGATGTTTCAAGATAGAACAAGAAAACCATACTAATGGTGGATATAACATAGAACTATCCACCACCATGGTTAGTGCAACATGAGATGGTCGTTCGATGACAAGTTGGAGGCCACCTAGGAAACCTGATATTATGGGTAATTAAAGAATCAAATACAATACCCAATATCATGTGATCCCATAAGAATGTGGGGGAATTACTTCATCCATTGAAGGAAATTATTAGGAATATGATTATCCACTAAGTGATGAAATGTCCAGGTGTCCATCCCCTTATATTCTTTATCTGAGAGGGATTCATTGGTCAAGGAAGACATGGACTGGTGAAATAAGTGAGTGATGATATGGGTGGTAACATTATATGTCTAGAGACATATGTGATGGATTCATGGGAGAGGGTATATAATGATACATTGGAGGAAGATATTTTGGAATATTTTGGGAGGGGTATGATCGGGGTCATAATGACCCACATAAAGATGAGGATCGTTCATCACCAACTTCTTTGTTTAATATAAAATAAAATAGGACAAATGCAAGGTGAAAAAACATGAGAAAATAATGATAGGTTTGTGTGGTGTATCTATTATAAAAATATGGAATCATATTTTCTACATCAATTTTTTTATAATCATTCACTATATATGTTATTATGTAATAAAAAAAAAAATATAATTTCTATTAATAACATACCCTATGAGTTATTTGAAAAAAATGGTTAGGAATAATAAAATATAGGTATTATGCTTATTATCAATGAATATATGATATTTTTATCTCTTCAAGAAAACTAAACATGAGTCACCTTATTGATACACATAGCAATCTTTATTACTATGTAGTAATAAAACTATATAGGACACAGTTTTGTAATGAATAATAATGTATGGCCCCATGTTTTATCTTCCATTATTATTAACATCAAATTTTTTATTTTTTTTATAATTAAAATAAAAGTTTCCCTAATCTTTTAAAAGGGTTGAAACATGATTATAATATGTTTCGAAAAAGTTATCAACCAAACTAATGGAACAACATTCATTATTAAGTGGTAAATTACATCAATTTCACATAAACCTATTTCATGAAAACCGTATATTATTACTCACCATATATAAATAGAATCCATTAAATGTGAATAAATAAATAGGGAGAAATATATAGAACATAAGAAATTCATCAACACTAAGAAATCCCAAGGAACATTTCAACTATGAGGATAAAAAAAAATCTAAAATGAACCTATAAAGAGGAAGATAAAAATGAATGTTGAAATATATATGAAAACCATATACTATGAATTAATAATGTTCCCGATGATGTATGAGTGTATTGTAATAATGATTTAGTAACTATATATATCGGAATGAAATCTTTCCTTTATAATAATGGTCATTGAAACTATGACCATAGAAATATTTAGTATTAAAAATAAGATCTTAGGTAATATTTCTCTTATATATAATTATACCCGCTATCTTAAATTTTTTAACTTGAAATAATGAATCTCATAATGAAATAAATACATTAATATATATATATATATATATTTATGTCTCACATTTAGAAATTATTATTAAAGTTAATAATTTTTTATATGTTATATATAAATAATTTAAATAATGGTTACAATATCATTGGAGTGTTAAAATTAATATTAAAATATTAAATAATATTTTAATGTTATACGATAAATACTATTTATTATAAAAATAATACTTTATTTTTCAATGATATGTTCTTTAAGTATTTTATGTTAATGATAAAATAAAATCATCACACCATTTAAATATTTTATATGAGCTAATATAATACCATATTTTAAATAATAATTTTATATAAAATAATATGAATTGCAATTAATGCATTAAAATACCATTTTTTAATAAAAGAAGTTTCTATTTTAATTATTTTCATTTTTTATAATATTAATTTATATATTTTAGAATCTAATTTAGATATATATAACTTATTTTTTGGATTTATAATTTCAATTTTATTAAAGAATGATTTTTTTATATTTTTCTGAATTATTGATTTTTACATTAATAATAAAAAATAATGATTTTTCTGTGAACTATCACATTTATAATAATTAAATTCCATAAATATTCTTTTAAAGTAAATCTATCATGAAAAACTTATCTTATAATGTTAAATTAAATAATTTTAAATACAATGATGATTTATAAAAGAGATAATTAATAATGTAATGCAAACATTTTTTCATCTATTTCATTTAATATCATTTCAGCAAGCCGGAGTTATATTTTTGATTTCATTTAATTATAATCAAATATTATATTAATAATAAAAAAGAATTATTCCAATATTATTGTAAACATGGATTTTTTTATCTGAATCATAAATCGTATGCTTAAAAATATTTTTTTAAACTCAGGTTTGAATGTTAATTGTGTTAATGATAAAATTAATTTGTTAATGAAATGTAATTTTTTTGGATAAATTAGAATTGATATTTGAATCCATATTTTAAAATTATTTATTTAATCTCATTTTATTTAAAGTTTTTAAAAATAAACTACAAGTGTAGAAATTTGTTAACTTGTTAAAAACCAAAAAATGTAACTATAAAAAATCATAGAGTAAGAGATGTCAAAATTTATTTAAAATATGTTTCAATAAGTCTGTGTGAGAATTTCATGACATTACATCTACACAAAATATATTATTGTACACTTTGGTTTCACAAGTCTTGTGAAAAATTTCTCCATTTTTATTAAAGAGTAATATATGCTAGAAATTTTCTTTAAATCAAATATTAAATAAACAAATGATGATTCACCACTCCACACATGCATATCTCCTTATACACAACCTATACATTTCTAAATTCCATTAGAACCCCCATGTAAATTTCCTAGATTTATTTATATTTCCAGAAGGCAATGATAAAGTGCCAATATTTATTGAACAAAGGGGAATATCGAAAGAGAGAGGTTATATTTTCCACTACAACTTCTTAATCATTTTCAACTTCTATAACCAAAAACCACTTCTATAAATAATAATTTTACATAAAATTTATAAATAATATTCTAATATGTTGTTATTGTACTGAAAAATCAATTTCATAACTTTCTCTATGATCATTAGAAAGGTGAATATGTCCTCATGTTTATGTGTGTACTACCACCTCCATGTGATGACATTTTCTTTTTGTTTTCCATACTGACTAACATGGGTTGAAAAAAACATGAATTTAGTTACTAGAGATAATAATTACTAACACAAATTCATAATATTTAATTACATATTATACATTCCACATATAAAATTAATAATAATTATTTATACTAAATTTAAGCATAAAAAATAACATATCAAAGTAAATTTTATAATTTGAGTTCAATAATAGAAAACCATTTTAGTTATATAAATTAAGTTCTAATTGATTTCTAATGGATATAATAATATTTATTTATGTATATTATGAAACAATATAAAAACACATTGAACATGGTCAACATAACATCAACATTTTGTTGAAATTAAACAAAGCTCATCATATAACTGTTAAAAGAGGAAATTATGTAATAAATGTTGGAATCATGATGATAATTTGACCTTATAAAATGAATAATATATGGATAATGGTCATATGAATATTTATAATATATATAATTTTACACTTATGGACAATAATTACATTTCTATACTTCCTTTAGATCCCTAGTAATGGGTTTTATCCCAATCAACATTAACTGATTATTTATTCAATATTATGCACAAATAATAATTTATATGATGTAACTACTACCCCAAGACTTAAAATTTCATAAATTATACTAGAAACTGTAAAATTCATTTCTATTAATACTCTTTTCCTTTTTGTGTGTGATTCATGTACTTCGTAAATTATAACTTCCTTTCATATCTAAATTTTCATTCATGAGTTATAATTTTTTCCATGACATTCCTCTTTCATTTCATATGGTATACCCCATGTCAATACCACGAGATCACTATTGATTCAAATATTAATTATTTATTAGTTCTAATCATTCAAAATAATTATACAATGTTTGGAATAATTTTCATCCTCTTACATAATTATTTCACTAAATTGTCTATATTTTCCTTTCTCGCCAATGTTCTCATTTTTAATTAGAAACGAAATAATTTTTTATCCCATGTGGACTTCATATTTATCTTATATTATTTTTAGAATAATTTGTATTATGTTTTTACTATGTGAGATCTTAACAAATTTATTTTTATACTATAAATAACATTTTCATTTCATGTAAAATTAATGTTTTTTGTATTGTTTGAACATACCACTTTTTAATAAACCTGAGTAATGAGGATTCCACTTTAATAGTATCATTTAATGAATCACAGCCAAAAAATTTATTTAAGCCATGAATAGTGAGTAAACCCCCATATAATATTTTGGAGAATCCACTTGATTAAAATAATGATTTTTTAAAATAATTAGGGATTTAATTATTTATGATTATTCATTAATAGTTTCATAAAGCTTCTACCAAATCGTTTATTTTTTGTTTTTTTCTTCACAATTATCCTTTTAATGATATATATATATATATATAAATATATATATATATATATATCCACATGAGCCTCATCCCAGTTGGTGAGGACTCCTTAAGTGCATCGAGGATACCCAGGATCAAATCTAGATGGAGGCTAATTTCTAGGGGTACTGTAGCAGGTTCGGTAGCAGTACTCTAGTAGTACTGTAGTAGGTACTGTAGTTGGAACTATAGAAGGTACTGTGCAAAACTGTAGTAGGTACTATAGCAGGAACTATAGCAGGCACTGTTTGGCACATATGCCGCCGGGAATATTCCCCCGTTTGGGCCTTCTAGCGACTGATTTGGCCCCTGAGTCCTTTAAGGCCTTCAGGCCACCTAGGCCTTTGGGTCAGTAAGGCCTTAGGGCCACCTCAAGGCCTTTGAGCCACCTTAGGTGCAGATGTAAACTAGACAACCTACAAAGGAACAACCTTCATAATGAGAAGGAGCAAGGAGATTTTACTATAGTAGAAGCTAAATGGATTGCAAGAATGAGAGGGTATGACACTTAACATCTGGACAAGCCTGTGCATGAATGGGAAAGCCTAGCTGAATAGTCATGCAAAGGTGGAGAGCTGATTTCATTATGAAGATGCTGGGGAGGAGAAATTCCAAGTAGTTAGTCTGGGTTGTATGTAATATTTTAATCCTATGGGAAATAAATTCCTATGAGTCCTATATGACATGTAATACTTATGCCTACGGGCCTTGTAAGGGTTCCACATCACCCCTTGAAAGGTGGATTATCAAAATAAATAAAAAATGAAGGTCTTCAGGCCATTGGAGGAAATATATATATTATATCCCAATGATCAAGTCCGTTGTTTATTTTACAAATATTAATATATTTATATATGATTTAATTATTTCTTCTCTTTGTAATATTAAAGAGTTATCCTTTGTTTTTCTGTGATTCAAAATTATTGGACACACTTACTTATCATGGGAATTATCATGCTCAAGATTTATGTACAGTTTATTTTCCTTATGTGGAACACATATATATGACTTCCAGTTATGTGATAGGTGGGACCAGAATTATATATCCCTATAATGCATTGATTAAATATTCATATCTCATGAGATGTTATGTATGATATTATAGAGTGAATATCATCTACTATGAAACTGTTTCCACATTATAAATATGGCCTTGGGATTAAACCTTGAATTATGTTTATGATATCTTATTTTTTGTTTCAACAACATGTTTATGATCATAGGATATAATTTCCTTATATTGTATCCCCAAGTTCATGATAATCAACTTTGTGATATCAATTCATTCCTATTGACTGTATTATAATTCTTTAATTCCATGCTTTTTCTCTTACTTTTATTTCTATATTATGATTTTTCTTATGTACATTCCATAGGATATCATATGTTGTTTTAGATGATATGTGTGAGTAAGGACCGCAATGTGGAAATTTAATTAAATATGATATTTTTATTTTTATGATAATTGTTTTATAATACTCCAAATACAATAGACATCTAGAACCCTGTGGGTTATTCAATAGAAAATAGTTTAATTAAATTTTAAATAATATGTTTATATGAAGTTGGTCACTATTGTGAGAATATTAATGAGGTGAAAAATAAGAAAATTTTCATTTCACATGAATATAATTTTTTTGTTGCTGAAATAAACATGTCATGTGAACATTCAAGGAAGGCAAATCTGGTTCAAATCAAATATGAGCCAAGAATACCCAAAATCCAACTTATGAGTCTATTTCACAAAGACCCAATCCCTCAATAATGGCCTAAGATCTCAAATCTCCTCATAAGAGAATAATAATTCATGAATGCACAAGGGTGTGGTGGTAATTGTTTGTGTAGTGTGTATCGAAGTCACATAGAGATTCATGATCCCATGAAGCCTTGATGGTGTCTTTGCATGTCTGGCAGAGACACTCCCATTCAAGAATCCTACATTTTCCTCTAAAAATGACTCCAATATTTGAGACGAATAGTTTGTATAAATACGAACCATACACTAAATATATAGAGATGATTTCTTGACTGTTCAACTTCAAAATTTCTTCTTGATTCATGAACCTACCAAGAATCATGAACCAAAGAGAAATTGATCACCCATGGGATCAAGGATACATAAAATCAATTTCCTATTATTCCTAATAACCTACTCTCCACGTGCACATGATTTTTCTGAATTCCTACACCCTTCATGATGGAATAAGGACCTTTGTGGTACCTAAGGCTTCACGAAGCATTCATCCTTCGCGATGCACTTCTTTCTCACTTGAGGCTTCACGAAGTGTTCTGACTTCGCCGATTACACTACCCCTGAATCAGGACATCCTTTTAAGGTAGGTTCACCCTATTTCATGAAGCATTCTCCTTGGTGAATTCTCTAACCACCAAGAAGGACTTTAAATTCATGAAGCACCTCTCTACATGGCTATAAGATTCACAAAACCTCTCTCATGGGCCTCTACATGGTGACACCACTCTATTTACCCTCCTTCAATAAGGTTAAATTCCTAGGTCTCCACACCTATCTAGGACAAGTTTGGCTACACCTCGAGCCCCCATGTGACCAGTTCCACACACACATGTGTTTACCCACTTTACTCCAAGTGCTAATCGAGCCTCCCATATAACTTTATTCTTTGTACCATAGGTATCCTAACCCCTAATGCTTCTCATAATATAGAACCTATCATAGACCCCATGATTGACCACTCCTCTATGGAAGTTCCAAAGTAATGCTCAGTCTAAAGGCATAAGTGATATTGTCCTTTAAACCCTAGGGGTGAAGAGTGAGTTCATCAATGATTGTGCTGCATTACATAAAACAGCCTTGCTCCACCTCTTAGTTATATGATGATAAACTACACAACAACATAATCTTTACATGATTCATAATTGTAGTCTTACCCTATGCGGTGAACATAGAATTCTCCATGGATAGTCATAGTGGGATGCCACCTCCTCCCACCATGGTAAAAAAGCCTTCCATTCCGTGAAGATTTCATTTGTAAACACTACATACCCTATGTGAGAAGCATACTTTTCCCCATGTATAACTCACATGGAATTAGATCCTCCATAGGAATCTTCCATGCATATGCCCACAAACCCTATTCTACAAGCACACAATGATCAATGTATAATTCCCATATAATGAGATCACATTATATGAATCCTCCAACTATAAGACCCACATAATGTTTTCCACCTGAATAAGATGCTATATGTATGACTTGCATAGAATACAATACCCCTTAGGAATATCCCACACCAAATCACCACCCTTATCGGTGTTGGTCCTATGAGATACCAAGCATCTATCCACAAGAAGGCAAAGTGGATCACATAATATTTATATCTACTTCTTTCTCTAGTTTCTCACACCGATAATGACTCACATGGTCTTAGGTGATAGAAATAATCATGAAATATACATGATCCCAAACCATATCCTCTATATGGGTATCCTCAGTTATATTCTACAAAAAACTACTCTACAAAAACTGATATGGCTCTAAAATCACATGATTTTTCCACATATTTTATTTAAAATTGTAATGATTTAATTAATTAATACTAAACTTGATGTTAAATATTTTCACTTTTGTAATTTTAGGATGAAATTTATTATTTAATCATATTTCATAATTAAATTTGGGGTTTTAAGTCATAAAGTATTAGTTTTCTAATACTTATTTATTTTGGTTCTCTATTTTTTATCCTTTCAGTTTGCAATTTTCCTTGATAATTTTAGGTGTTTATCTGCTTATTAATTAATTAATATTCTTTATTTAATTAATTTAAACTTTAAATTTATTATTTCATAATTGCATTAATTTGATATTTTTAAATTTATATTCTATTTTTTATTTATTAGATTAATTTAGGTATGTTTTTATTTTTACATGATTTTTATGTAGTGTGCCAAACTATACAGTCGTGACTAAATGAGTCACCGCTACCGTTCCCCCTTGCTTTATTGTAGTGGGGACTCTAAGTCAAGTTTTTTTATATATTTTTTAAAAAAAATACAAAAACGTGTTATGGCGAATTTTTTTTTCAAAATGCGCCTGAAAGGCGGCATCGCAGATGCCGCCATTGCACTGCCGCCGCGGATCGCTGACGTGGAAATGGTGGAACCTGCGGTGTCGCCTTTTCCTCTGTGCCCAATTAAAGGGCAACACCCCCTCCCCATCACCTCACTTCCAAACACTCATTTGCCTCTCATTTTCTGTCTTTTGCGGAGAAGGTTGCGGTTTGAATTTTTTGGATAGCTTTTAGTGGTATGGTTTTTAATTTAATGTTTTTTATTTTGTAGAATATTTTTAGTTAAATGTTTTTTTTTAAAATTTAATGTTTTTTATTTAGTTTAATTTTTTATAGTTAAATATTTTAATTCATTATTAGTTTAGTTAGTTTTAATTTTTTTTGTTTATTAGATTATAATTATCATTAGTATTAATTAATTTAGGATTCTTTTAATGAAATTTTGGTAACATAAAGACTATGTTATCTAACTAATGAAATCCTTGTCTGGATAAAAACAACTGAATGTGGATCTAGCATAGATGTACCTAGGGGTAAAACCCAAAAACACCGATTTGAGCTAGACTCGAACGAGAACTGGTGCACGACAACGGGCCTTGCTGCATTCTGGTTTGACACTCCGAGAGGATATACTTAAGATATGCATATTTCTTTATAAACTACTAAAATATCTTAGAAAAGAAATGATAAATTGATAATTTAGTAATGATGTTGATAGTTATTATTAGGAATGATTAATTAGAAATTAATTAAAAAATAAAAATAAAACTACAATTCAAATGATATTCAATAACATAGAGTTAAAAAATAACATAGTTAAAAAATGACATGGAGTGAAAGTGAAAAAATAAATAACATGGAGTTAAAAAATAAATAACATGGAGTTAAAAAATAAAAAGCATGGAGTTAAAAAATAAATAACATGGAGTTAAAAAATAAATAACATTGAGTTAAAAAATAAATAACATGGAGTTAAAAAATAAATAACATGGAGTTAAAAAATAAATAACATGGAGTTAAAAAATAAATAACATGGTGTTAAAAAATAAATAACATGTAGTTAAAATATAAATAACATGGATTTAAAATATAAATTACATGGAGTTAATAGAGTTTAAATATAAATAACATAGAGTTAAAATATAAATAATACAGAGTTAAAATATAAATAAAAGAGTTAAAATATAAATAACATAGGCTTAAAATATAAATAACATAGAGTTAAAATATAAATAACATACAGTTAAAATATAAATAACATAGAGTTAAAAAATAAATAACATCATGTTTCAAGCTACTAGCCTTTCTTACAGTAAATTTAATATCAAAATTTCAGAAATCCCATGTGACAATGGGTTTTCTGAAATTTTAATATCCAATTCACTACAAGAAAGGCTAGAAGCTCGAAACATGCTGTTATTTTTTTTAACTCTATGGTATATATATTTTAACTATTCTATGTTATTTAATAACTAATGAATAATTTAGTAAGTATCAAAAGAAATATCTTAGTTTAGGATATAAGATCATTTAAAATTTAAGTAACATAAGGATTTTATAGTTTAGAAGTAATAGTTATTATTTGAATGTGGGGTAAAATCCAACTTATTTTTAATAAGTAGTTTAATTACATCTTCAAAGTATAAAATCCAACTTATATTGGTAAATATCATTCTGAATGTCAATTACATTTTCAAAATCATGATCAGAAAACTTTTTTTACGTAGAGAATAATGTTTGCCTATGTGTACATCTATGGGGAGGTTATTCAAACTAAGCAAGGAACTTCTTAAAGTACAAAACCAATAACAGTATTTAATACAACTGATTATGTAACCCTAAGTGACCTTCAAGATAGAATTCATGGCTCATTAAATCTAGGACCCGATCAAAAGATCAATTTAATGAGTTATAGACATTTGCATTTCCCGTCAACATTGTGGCATCTAGCTTGTCTATTGGTTGATAATGTGAAATGGATCCAAACAGTTGGTTTGTTTTCTCAATGGCCAGATTGTACCATGATGGAGTTATATGTTGATGTTTCTACTGTACAACAACAACATCCAATTTTACAAATAAGTAGACTTACAATAGTCATTGAAGATAGTCTACCCCATGAAGTTGAGACTATTCCGAATGATGCAGAAGAGGAAAATCTACTTGATCTCCTTGATATACATGTTAACCGGACATCAGGTGAGGAGTTTCGTAATAATGAAATAGATGGTGATAGTAGTGCTGATGAGGAAGGAACAACAGAAGTTTCTAGAAATGCATTAGTTGTACATCATGATCGACCTACAATAAATCATCCACCTCTCTTTGCATCTTGGTCAGAAGTAATAACACGTGTGCCTGAATTTGAAGATAATGTTCTCACACTGGCAACTGAGTTTCCCAAAGTTATACAAGATAGGTTTAGTGATATGGATAAAACTTTATATGTTGGAAGGAAGTTTCCAATTAAATATTCATTAAAAAGTACGCTAAAGATATTTTACATTAAGAGGCACTGTAGCTATGTAGTTTACGAATCAGACCATAGAAAATATGGCATACGATGTGAGAAGGGGATGATTGTAGATTTCGATTGAGGGTGATTCCAAACATTGCATTTGGAGATTGTATAATCTCGAGGATTGAGGCAGCTCATACTTGCGTTCAGCCATGCCTGACACAAGATAATACTTCATTGGATGCATAATTTGTGGAATCCATTATTGTTGAGATGATTAGGACATGTCAAGATGTTCCAATAGCCTTTGTGAAAGAGAAGATTCAACAAACATTTTGTTATAATATTTCCTATAATAAGGCATGGAAGGTGAAACATAAGGCAATTGTGAAGGTCTATGGTGATTGGGATGACTCATATCAGGTGTTTCCATAATTGCTAGCCATACTGAGGAATCATTGGTGTTTTCATCTGATCATAGAGGTCATATAGTGGATAGATCAAGGAGGTCCTACAGTATCCTTTTGAATATGATAAAGGATAAAGATTTGGTGATGAAGAGTTCGATGGGCTATGTGGAATCATTGGTATTTTAATCTGATCAACTGGGCCTGGGGAAATGGGGTGACAATTGTAGAAGAAATTATTATGGTTGGATGCATGGTGGTGTTGAAGGGGTTGATATTTTCAGGAATGGGAACCTATGAGAATTTCATGTGGCATATCTTTCACCATACCCTTATGCGGCCGAATGTTGGTATGGATATGGACATGGTGGGTGGAATAATGGATTTCATTGTCCCATGAAAGGAGATATAACATGTTTTCATGCATCAAAGATTATAGTTGTATGTGATACTAGCGACACCATGCATCCTATTGATGCGGGGTTGACTTCAATATGTTTAATGAATGTTTAAAGTTTCGTTTATATTGGTCTTATGGTTTATATTTTATAGTCTTTCAATGTCATGTACTTGAAACATTTTTAAGTTTCAAGTAGGAAATTTTGAAAGCTTATAAATTATTTTTCATGAAAAAATTTTATGAAATGATTTGTGATTTAAAAAATAGATTATATGTTTAATTAATGTTTAATGTTTCATTTATACTGGTCTTATGGTTTATATTCTATAGTCATTGAAAGTCACGCACTTGAAACATTTTTAAGTTTCAAGTAGGCGGTTTTGAAAGATTATAAATTATTTTTCCTGAAAAAGTTTTATGAAATGATTTGTGTTTTCAACAATTTCTTAAATTTTTAATTAATGTTTGAAGTTTCATTTATATTTGTCTTATGGGTTATATTTTATAGACATTCAATGTCACGTACTTGAAACATTTCTAAATTTCAAGTAGGCAGTTTTGAAAGCTTATAAATTATTTTTCCTGAACAATTTTTATGAAATGATTTGTGTTTTCAACAATTTCTTATATGTTTAATGAATGTTTAATATTTTTTTTTATATTGGTGTTATGGTTTATATTTTACAGTCTTTTAAAGTAACGTACAAGAAACATTTCTAAGTTTCAAGTAGGAGGTTTTGAAAGCTTAAAAATTATTTTTCATGAACAATTTTTATGAAATGATTTACGTTTTCAAAAATTTATTATATGTTTAATGAATGTTTAAAGTTTTTTATATTGTTCATATGGTTTAAATTTTATAGTCTCTTAAAGTCACGTACTTGAATCATTTTTAAGTTTCAAGTAGGTGGTTTTGAAATCTTATAAATTATTTTTCATGAACAATTTTTGTGAAATGATTTGTGTTTTATAAAATTTATTATATTTTTAATGAATGTTTAAAGTTTCATTTGTATTGGTCTTATGGTTTATATTTTAGTCTTTCAAAGTAACTTTCTTGAAACATTTCTAAGTTTCAAGTAGGTGGTTTTGAAAGCTTATAAATTATTTTTCATGAACAATTTTTTTAAAATGATTTGGGTTTTCAACAATTACTTATATGATTAATGAATTTTTAATGTTTTGTTTATATTGGTCTCATGGTTTATATTTTAGTCTTTCAAAGTCACATACTTGAAACATTTTTATATTTCATGTAGGCGGTTTTGAGAGCTTATAAATTATTTTTAATGAACAATTTTTCTGAAATGATTTTTGTTTTCAACAATTTCTTATATGTTTAATGAATGTTTAAAGTTTCGTTTATATTGGTCTTATGGTTTGTATTTTATAGTCTTTCAAATTCACATACTTGAAACATTTTTAACTTTCAAGTAGGCAGTTTTGATACAAAATTTTAAAAACTAATACTTTTTTTGTTAGGTGAAAGGAGGCATCCTCCTAAACATTTTTTATGAATTATATATATAAATAAATATATAAACAAAAAAACATAAAAAAATTCAATTTTTTTTAGGGGAAAAGAGGCATCGCAGGTGCCGCCTTTCAGCCCCAGTGTAAAGGCGGCATCCCCGATGCTTCCTTTCACCCAAAATGCATAGGCGGCATACGCGATGCCACCTTTAAGGTGCATTTTGAAAAAAAAATCACCCTAACTGTTTTTTGTAAAAACAAATTTAAAAATAAATGAAAAAATCACCTCTAAGTCACTATTGGACTAATGTTATCGTTATTATTCCATGATCGTTACCCACGCACCGCTACCACTCCCCTACCTAAAACCATGACCCACGGTTGCCTCCAAACTACTTTAGTCGCGACTCACTGATACCCGACTCACTATTCCTCCCATGCTAATACACCGACTAGCAGAGACCTAATGATACCATAGCACCCTCACAGATCATGCACAACTCATCATTGCGACCCTTAACCACATAACATCTTATAGCCACATACAATAACTCAGATCTAATACCATATTCACAACCACTACCCTAATCCATCAACCCGAATCTACAATTGGATTTGAAACCTAGATCTATTGTTGAAGCCTCTTTTCATCCGAGCTGTAGACTATCGCATTGTCCCAAATCAAGGAGTTGTTGGCTGTCATGAAAGGAATAACTCTGTTGTTGGAGAAGATGAGAGGCTATAGAGGGTCACCACTAACTGAAGGAGCAATGTCGCGAGCTACTAGAGACGGTAGGCTGCTATCCAAACGAACAACTGCCACCTCCTTATGTGTCGGAAGGGATGGGGGGAAAAAGATTAAAAAACTATAAACTAACTAACAAAATAATATAATATAACTTATAAATTAAAATATAAAATAATTAATTGATTAAAATAAATTATAATCAAAATATACAAATAAAGAATAATAACAATAAAATAAAAATATAAAACTAATTAATTAATAATAATGTATTAAAATGAAAATATTAATAATAATTTATAAAAAAAATTAAAACTAACAAACTAAATCAAATAAATTTTTAATATAGTAAATATATTAATAATAATCATAATGATAATAAACTTAATAAATTTATTAATTAAAATAAACATTATTAATATTATTAAATAAATAACTAAATTAACTAATTTAAATAAAAATTTTAATATGAAAATAATAATGTTAATAATTATATTTTATAAGGATACTAAAATATTAACTTTAATGATCTTAATAATTTAATATTTAATATTTAATTTAATAAAATAAATAAAATAATAAATTAAAATATTTATTAATTATTAACAAATAAATAAATATTATGTAGTAATATAGCATTAATCCAAAAAATAATAAAAATAATTAATTATAGAAGTAAGTTATTTATGAGTGTTTTTACTTTTAAAATGTTCTAATTAATCCCTTTTGTTGATACATGCATGAACCCAAATTATGTCTAGGTGAATCCCAATAAACACTGAGAATTCAGTTATGAGGGAAAATTTACAATGACAAGGGTGGCAATGAAAAAGCACACGTGTGCAGTGATTTCATGAATGACCTGCCTGAATCGACGGTACACTATTGATGACTTGCATAAAAAAATAGAGGTATTAAAATAAAAGAAACGAGAGATTATATCATTCAACTATCATTGAGAGACAACCCCAAAGAGAGTAGAAACTCCTACGAGATTCCTTGGAGACCTTTGGAGCACACCTGCAGACCTCTTGGAGCATGCAGTAGTTCATCACCATTGTAGTTTGAGGGGTAGTTCTTTCTTCCCATGTTCTTTCTCAATTTATATTCTTGTAATTAAATGTTTTCATTTTCAATTATGAACATGATAGTTAGCTTGAATTCTTGTTCTGAGGAATTTATTTTTCTACTAGTTTTTATTCAATTTACCATTTAACTTTGTTATTTTAATATTTTCATTATTGATTGGTGAGATCTATTCTGAAATCAAATGAATGCTTCATACCACTTGCGTTCAATTTTCCAATCCAAAATCATTCGGTGAGTTTGATTGTGGATATATTTTATTATTAGGATTTTAATTCAAAATGATAACTTCAAAAATTTCGGTGAGATTGTGTATGTTATGTTTTCAACTATGAGTGGTGAACTCTGAAAGTGTTCAATCTGAGTGACTTATCTCCTAGAGAGAGAAATAAGTCAGTATTTTTTAGTGGGTTATCTTGCAATTATTCTTTTGAAATTGAATTATTTTAAACAAGTATAATAGAGTTTTCCCTGGGAATTTAACATTAGTTGTTCATCTTTTATAATTTTAGTTTTTTGATTCACACCTTGATCATAGATTTTTGTCATCTTTTTTTTCAAAAACATAAAACAATATAAATTTCACCCACTGCTAAAAATAGTGGGAAGTTTAGAAAAGAAAATCGGTCACCGACCTTCCATGTGGGATCGACCCAATAAACCACTATACATTTGTAAGTTGGAATACCTAAACATTTTAAACATTTACCCATTTTTAATGGTGAGCAGGTCATATTTTTGGCACCATTTCTGGGGCAGACTTTGCATGAACATTTATCAATTATATAAAAAACTTTTCAAAAAAATAACATAAAAATCCCAAAAAAATTGAAAACATTTGTTTTAAAAAATTCTTCTTTGATTCACTATCTCATTTTACATAGTATTTTACTATTATTACTGTTTTAATGAGTTACTAATTACTGTTGTTTGTGCTTAAATCCATATATTTTTACACATTACATGAGCATAATATATTCCATTGTTATATTAGAGCCCCTGAACCCAGAACATGATAAACATTTAACAACTCTTATAAAGAAAAAAAATATGAAATGGAAAATTTAGACGATAGGGTTCATGCACCAAAAAATCAAAAAAACATCAACCATAAACTCATAGATGAAGTAAAAAGTTCTAGGATGAGGTGGTTATAACTACCTTAAGTTTTAAGTAATCCTTCATCCATTAGTCTTTCCCTTAGATTAGTAAAATATAAACTCCAACAATCATACATTTCATTACTGCCTGTTGTCAATGGCCTCTCTAATGAGGACTATCTAGCCTTCATTAGATTGTTATATAATATAGTGCAACAACTTCTACTATTGAATTTAAAAAGACCGCATTTACCTTTATTGTAAAAGGCAATGCTAGGAATTGGTTTTTGAGTCTTTATGAGAACATTTTTGAGAATTTGGATGAAATTTACAACTCATTTATAATGGAATTTTATCCCCAAAGACTCAAAGGAAATCATAGAACTAAAATAGCATGTTTTTATCAAGAGGATGGAGAAACCTTTCATGATGCTTGAGATATATTCATGTACCTTGTTAGGAAGTTTTCCCATTATCAACTCTCGTCCCATGTTCTCATGGAAATTTTTTGTGATGTCCTTACCTCCTCTAGTTAAAACATTATTGAAAAAGCTGTTGGTGGTAATTACAATGAAAAAAATGAAGAGTTGAGAAACATTATAACAATCATGCCCAGAATTCTCAAAATAAATTTTCAAAAAGAAAAAGAGTAAATAGAAATCCAAATAATGGAACGATAAATGATACTCAAGCTCAACATGCTGAAATAACCATCCAAATTCATTCCTTAATGAACCCGAAATACAAGCAAATTGTTAACAAATTGGGATTTCAAAACCAAAACCAATCTATTAAAGAACATTGTACCTAATGTAGAATGTTTAGAAATACTAAAAACTTCTGTCCCAATTTGTATATGCCACCGCAATAAGAAAAATCAAATTTTGTAAATTATGTTTCTAGGATGCCTCCTAAGGAAGACCCATTTTCAAAAAAATTACAACCAAGACTATAAGAACCATTTAAATATATCATGGAAAGAACATGGAATGATCAAATAATCCACTTCCCCTAATTACCAAAACCAACCTAGAAATTTTTTTGAAAATCAATAATTGGGTGAATCTTCAAATATCAAAAGTAATTATGATAGTGAAATTTCCTTAAGATTGGATCTAATTTTAAATAGAATGGACTCTTAAGGGGAAAGATACAAAACTTAATTGAATAAACATCAAGCCTAAAATAAATTTGGTAAAATACAAAATGATTTTAGAATGAAAACCATGGAAACTCAACTAGGTCAACATGCTAGAGATCTAACTTCTATGGATAAATGTAGACATCCAAGCACAACTGAAATTAACTCTATAGAGAATATCATGGTTGTTGTTACTAGATGTTGGATTAATACACAAACTATAGATAAAAAAGATTTTGAAAATTCCAGAAATTTAAAACCATGTGAATCTAGAAACAAAAATCTACATTGTACACATTCGTTAAATCAATAAAAATGTGTTTAAACTGAACAAAATATGATATTTACCTGGAAATCTATCTGAAAAATGTTCTATAGATAAAATGAATAAATTAAAAGAAAAATATTATCATGAAATGAAGGATGTGCCTAATGTTATTTTAAATTTTTCCCCACACATCCATTTCCCTGAAAAACTCAAACCCATAAGTGACACCACACCTAATCTTATTTAGTTCCTTGGGATTTTAACCAAGCATTAAGTGAACATCCCATTCATCTCTAATTTATTTCAAATTCAGTCTTACTTTATGTCCCATAAATAGGTTTTTTCAAATAAAAAGTCTATTGAAGATTTATTCACCTACAACATCACTGAAGAGTGTAGTGTTGTACTTCAAAAGAAAATCCCACCAAACTCAAAGACCCATGTAGCTTTGTCATACCTTGTACCAAAGGAAATTATAGTCAACTAAATTTTCTATGTGACTTATATTCCAGAATCAACCCACTCCCATAATCACTATTCAAATAGTTTATATTGGGTGATCTTCAACCCACCACAGTCATCCTACATTTGGTTGATTGTTATTTTACTCATCCTATGGGGATGGTATATGACTTACTAGTTAGAGTTGAAGAAGTATTTTTACTTGCATAATTTATTTTTCTGGATATAGAGAGTGACCAAGAGGTTCCTATAATTCTAGTTTGGCCCTTCTTGGACACTGGTGGAGCAATAAATGATGTTTCTAAGGGTCATATGATCTTTAAAATTAGATTGAAATAGGAGGAATTTAATTTGTTTTAAAATATCAAAGGATCAACTTTTTCTGAAAACTGATCTAAGATAAATTTTTTTATAGATGGTTATTCAATTGGAATTTGTGAAGAGTCTAAAAGAGAATTAATTTATAATGAAATAAATTTGGATGCTGAAAATCACATTTCATATTCTGATCAATCCACTCAAATTGAAAAACTGGAAAAATTTTCAGAACTGGACAACATTCCAATTTCAAATTCTATTGGAATTATTCGATATACTTATTAACGTAAAGTCCTCTCTAGTGATCTGGAATTTGTTTCTACTATCACTAAAATTTCTAAAAAATTTTATAAAGTTGAGGGAGAACTTATTAAAAAAATATATGCTTTTTTTAGTGAATTTTGAAAATCATGATCTCTAATGCTTTGAGAGTGAGTTTTTCAGCTCGAACAACAGTACTACCAATTCTAAAATCAGACATAAAACTGAGAATCTGTCAATTTTTCAAACTCATTATAAGAAATTTATTTAATTCCTTGGTCCTCTTAGGACCAAGAGTCTTCCATCAATTGAAATCCACCCATTACTAAACTTAAACCACTTCAAGTACATTGTAAATATTATTTTTTGGGTGAAAAACCACAATTCTTGTTGTTATTTCTACTGATTTTAATGTTAACCAAGAAGAAATATTTTCAATTTTTGTTGATGAAAAATAAATCTACCATAGGATAGACTATATCTAATATTAAAGAAATTAGTCATTCAATCAATATGCATAAATTTTTTTATAGGTCCGGACCATAATCCTAGAGTAGAATGTCAAAGAATATTGAATCCTAACATAAAATAGGCTATGAGAGAGGAAGTCATTAAACTGCTTGATACTAGAATAATCCATCATATCTCTAATACTACATTGGTAAGTCTGGTCTAGTTTTTCCCTAAAAAGGTTGTTCACTATTGTTAAAAATGACAAAAAAGAATAAATACAAGTTAGAAAAATCCACCAAATGGAGAGTCTATAGAAACTATAGGAAGATCAATTCATACACTAAGAAGAAAAATTTTCCAATTCCCTTCCTTGATCAAAGAATTTAGAGAATTTCTAGGAATTAATTCATCTGTTTTTTGGGTGGGTATTCTAGTTACAACCCCACTCTAGTAGTTCTAGAGGATCTGAAAAAAACTACCTTTGCATGCCCCTTTGAGACATTTTCCTACCAGTAAATTCTCTTTGATTTTTGTGGATCCATAGACACCTTTAATTGTTGTATGTTGGCTATATTTTCTGATATTATTAAGAGAATCATATAATTTTTCATGGATGATTTCTCTGTTGTGGTAGCACATTTGATACTAGTTTAGGAAATTTATAGTTGGTGTTATAGAGATGCATAGAGACTAACCTAGTTCTTAACTAGAAAAAATTTCAATATATGGTCACTGATGGGATTGTGTTAAGACATAAAGTGTCCATCAATGTTTTGTAGGTAGAGAGTTCCAAAATTTAAGTCATTCAAAAATTACCACCTGCTAAAAATGTAAAAGGTGTTAAAAGTTTCTTTGGGTACACCGGTTTCTACCAAAGTTTTATCAAATACTTTTCACAAATTACTAAGCCATTGTATCCCTTATTATCAAGGACGAGCCATTTAATTTTGTTTATAAATGTTTTGATTTTTCTAATATGGATTAAGACAAACTCACTACATCACCTATCATCATTGCACTTGATTGGAAAATACATTTTTAATTAATGTGTGATACCAGTGAGATGGTTGTTAGAGATGTCCTAAGATATATGAGGGATAACAAGTTTCCTATGGTATATTATGCTATTAGACTTCTAGATGAGGCACACAGAAACTATACCGCTACAGAAAAGGAGTTATTAGCTATTGTATTTTCCCTTGAAAAGTCTAGGTAGTATCTTTTAGGTTCAAAAATTATTATTTTCATAACCATTTTTCATCAAAATACTTCTTATTTATGATGGAAGCTAAACCCATCCTTATTAGATGGATTTTGTTATTTCGTGAATTTAATTTGAAGATTAGGGATAAGCAAGGAGTTGAAAACTTTATTACCGATCATCTTTCTAGGGTTATTTATAACCAATGTGATGATCCAAGAGAGATTAAATCTTCCTTTACAGATGAAAATTTACTCAGTCTCTCTATAAGGTAGTCGACATAGTTTGTAGACTATTCATATTTCATGGAAGTGGGTGTTATTCTAAAATATTTGTCTAAAAATAAAATGAAGTAATTCATTTCAAAACATAATTAATACATTTGGGATAACCCTTTGTTGTTTAGTAGATGTGTTATTGGTATTCTGAATGCACGTGTTCTAGTGGAATAGATGATACATATTCTAGAGATTTGTCACTCCTCACCTTTGGCAGGACACTCTAATGGTGAGAGGATAGCCCAAAAATTCCTTCAACCTGGTTTTTATTGTCCCACCCCATTAAATGATGCTAGGAGTTATGTTTTTTGATGTGATAGATAAAAAAGGTTGGCAATTTTTGGGAGGAATACAGAGTTACCCCAAAAGGGTAATTTACTAGTGATATTTTTGATGCTTGGGGTTTAGATTTCATGTGTCTGTTTCCATCATCTCATGGAAATGAGTACATTCTACACGCACAAGACTATGTGTCTAAGTGGTTTGAGGCAGTAGATCTACCCTACAATATGTCCAATAGTGTTATAAAATTAGTTAAAATGAATATATTATAAATATTTGGAGTGAACAAATCTTTTATCACTGATAATAGAACACAATTTTAAAACTACAAGTTTAAGGCTTTAATAAAAAAATATCAATTCATCCATAAAAATGGTACTGGTTATCATCCACAATCTAGTGGACAAGTAGAGATATCAAATAGGGAGAAAAAAATATCTTAGAAAAAATGTCTCTCATTATATAATGGATTAGTCACTGAAGTTTTATGATTCTTTATGGAAATATAGAACAACATTTAAGACCATAATAGGTATGTCTCTACACAGGCTGTTATTAGGAAAATGTCTTCATTTTCATGTGGCATTGCAACACAAGTCATATTGGGAAGTTAAGGCCTTAAATTTTTATTTTAAGAGTTGTAGTGGGAGAATATTTCTTGAGTTGAGTGAACCTGATGAGAAAAAGATAGATTCATACGATAATTCATTGATAAACAAGGAGAGGACTAAAATCTTCCATGATTATGTAATAAAAAATAGAGAGATTAAACCTAGTCAGAAGGTACTTATCTTCAATTCAATACTCAAAAATCATTCTTGGAAAACTTAAATTCAAGTGTTCTTAACCTTTCACTATAGTTATAGTGCTGAATAATGGAGCTATTGAGATTGTAGATGAAGATAAAATACCAATGCTGGTTAATGGGAAGAGATCAAAACTCTGTTTTGAAGGATAAACAATGGTCTTGGATGCCTTCACTATGCTTTAAAATTGAATTCGAATAATTTTTTTTAAAATGTGATGCCTTGGCCCAGAATGACCAAAGAATAAATATTATTAAAATCATGTTTACAAGATTAAAAAATATAGGATCATTTTACAATCTTTTTCATAAAAGGAAATGAGCTCAGCAAGGAGGTCTGCAAACCAAGAAATGTCTTGATCTAATCCCATGTTGGCTAGTCCATCTACAGCCATGTTATCTTATCTATAATCATGTGGGATGATGTAGTTAATATCAATGAGCAAACAATTACATTTAATCCAACGCGTAGTAATCAGCTAAGCAAGATGAGTTACTCCATTCCAGATCTCTTGAACGATGGTCATCGAATCACTTTCAATCCATAGGTTATTCCATCCAAAGAGCTTGGAAAAAATGATGGCATGTATCAAACGTATCATATCAGCTTCAAGGGAAATGGCGATGCCACAATTACACATGAAACAACCAAGAATTTGACCGATGTGATTCTTGAAGACAACACCACACCCTGTAGGGACCGGGATTCCCTTATAGGAGCATCAATATTGATTTTGATCTATCCAGGGATAGGGTCTCTTTAGAACATATCCAGAGTGTTAGGTGGAGGATAGAAATTTCCATTAATCCGTAGACGTTTCAGGATTCAAAAGTTATGCATGGTGTTGTTGCAATGCCACTTTTATAACAAATCAATATCGTGTATGGCAATAAGGCTCCGCATACGACCTGCATTTATATAAAGTGAGTAATTGTTATGAATAATAGCATTCCGGTCATACCAGATCACATGGTGGAGTTCAGCAACTACTGTTAGGAAAAGGTTTTTGATTTGTTGAGATCCTTCCATTTTTGCACATTTCGTTAGTTGAGTTATGAAAGAGTCAATAAATAACCATCTACAATTAAAAATGTCAAGAATATAGTTCCAAAGAGAAAAAACAGTAGCACAAAAAAGTAAGAGGTGATTATTATCTTCTCGGTGTTTGTTACAAATTTTACACATAGAGAAAAGTTGGATTCCAAAAGATTAGAGGAAAATATCAGTGGGAACTCTGTTATGAGTGAGACTCTAGATGAGTGTTAATATCAAAGGCTTTATCCAAGGTTTTGTTAAAATGTTTTAGTCAGATGTAATCGTTCTCAGGGTTACATAAATAATGACTATATAATTTTTTTTGAGTTAAGAATACCATTTTGAGCTGGTTCCCAAATTAGGAAGTCATCTGTGTGAGTGAAAGAATAGATTTCAATGAAATTTAGAATAATATTAGGGAGGTGGTCATGTTGAAAGATTAATATGTCTCCGAAGGTGTTGTTGATATTTTTAGGAGTTTTATCAGAAGATTCCATTGAAATTAAAGGTGTTCTCATCCTGTTATCCAACTGTAATTTCATGGAAGAGTTTCTAGAGACCATCCATCTGCATTTATTCATAATACTGATGAAGGATTGTTTCATGGAAGGCCAAATCGAAGAACTAATGTATTCTGAGTTTCCCACTTTAATTTTGTTAAGGAATCTAGTTTTGAGAGAAGTTGTAGCATCTGAGGTATTATGAAGAAGGTTCCAAGTGAACCTAGCCTGAAGGGCCTCATTAAAGAATTTTAAATTTTTTACACCAATGCCACCATTCTCAATGGTATTTAAATAGGTTGACCAGAGAATAATAATAAGTTTTCATTACAAAGTATTACCCATCGAGGTGAAATTATTTATAGAAATGTTCATCTTTTTAATAAGACCAATAGGATATTTGTAGAACATCATGGAGTAAACCTTCTTGGAGACAATAGAAGATTTAACAAGGTATTTCCTACCTACAATAGAGAGAGATTTACCCTTCCAAGAGGAAAGATGATTTAAAATTTGGTCAAAAATATGTGCAATGTGATAGGACATAGGCCTTCCCCAAAAGATAAGAACACCAAGATAAGTGAAAGGGAGTGTTCCTTCTTTAAAATCGAGGTCATTGACGATGTTACATTTTCTATTGGGGGGAGTGATCTTCCTAATGAAAATGCATTATTTGTTCTAATTAATGGTTTGGCTAGAAACCTCTTCATAGTGTGAGAGATCATTTTTGAGATTAAGAATGTTCCTTTTATCACCCTGAAGGAATAGAATGATGTCATCAGAATAAAAAAGGTGAGTTGGATCATTCTCATTCCTAGAGACTTAGATAGGCTTCATCTTATTCTGGACCACCAGACCATTGATCAGATGACTAAGATAGTGCCCTGCTATCGAGAAGAGGATGGCTGAAAGAAGATCACCTTGTCTGAAACCTTAGGTGAAATTGAAGTATCCCCTAGGAGAGCCATTGATCAAAATGGTTATTTATGATAACTTGAAAATAGTTCTGATTGCAATGATAAAAGAAGCATTGAAACCAAAACCTTACAGGACATTGAAGATAAAGCTCCAGTCCATAGTGTCGAAGACTTTTCTAATATCAAGTTTAATAGCTATGTTTCCTCCTCTGTTTTTTTGTTCTGGTTATTGACACATTCAAAGTTAAGACAGATAAAATCTTTAACGGAATGACCTTTTATAAAACCAAATTTGTTCCGAGAGACAATTTTGTCTGTGATAGTTTAAAGTTTGTTAGTAATGATTTTTGTGACGATTTTATAAAGAGTATTGATAAGTGCAATAGGACTGAACAGATGAATCTCAGAAGAATTATCCACGTGGGGGATTAAGGTGGGAAATTGTGCATTGAGAGTATGAGGGAGCACCCCATTAGAAAAAAATATTTTACTAGATTACAAACATCACTATGGACCACATCCCAATAATGTTGAAAGAAACCATTATTGAATCCATCTGGACCCGAAGCACTATCAGGATTCAGACTAAAGACAATGTATTTGATTTCATGCTCTATCAGAGTGCTAAGGGGGAATATGTTGTCCTCATTAGTAACAACTAATGTAATGACCTCAGGAATGAGGTCTTTGTTTATGTAAGGACTATTGATGATGGATTCATAATAGGAGACAATATGATGAGCGATATCCTCTTCATTATCAATCAGGTTGTTCCCATCTTTTTAGAATGGTTAATGGTCTGCAATCCCACCTGATTCTTTATAGAGATTTATATAATTTGGTATTTCTGTCACCATCTGTTAACCATTTAACTTTAAACACTTGTTTTCTCATATTATCTTTAAACGTGAGAAAAGATTTTAGTTTAACTACTATGTTTAGCTATTGAGTATGGTTAGTATTCAGGTCAAAGGTGGTGTTAGTGTTTTGAATATCATTGAGATATTTTTCAAGGAGCATGATGTCATTGTTAACTTGTTTTTCTTTATAGTTACACCATAGTTTTAGAGTCTTTTGAGATGTTTTAATTTATGGTTACAGGTAAATGCATCATTGTAGTGATACATTGAGTACCAACAGTTTTGGATGATATGGATGCACTCGTCATCGGAGAACTATACATTGTTAAATCTGAAAGGCATCCTTGGATTCATGCCTTTGGTGAATACATTGACCAGAATGGGGTGATGATCAGAGTTTATCCTATAAAGAGTGGTACTAGAGATAGTGTCCCAAATATCTAAAGCATAGAAATTTGTGAAGGCTTTATCTAATTTGGAGGCCACCACATTGTTATAATGTCTCCTATACCAAGTGTATTTCGCACCGGTGAGGTTAATTTAAAAGAGATTGTTGTCTTCAACCGATGTTTTAAATTCTCATGTGGAAATGGAAACATGAGTTGGTCCAATTTTCTCACATGAGTTAAAAAAGAATTAAATTCACCAATAATAAACCAAGGGGAATTAATGTTAGTTCCTAGAAATGAGATATCATTACAAGGAGTTCTTCTTTCTTGATATCTGTTTTTAGTATAAACCAAGGAGAAGAAATAGTGTGTGCCTTCAATATTAGAAGTGCATGTAAGAATTTGGTCAAAGTTGTTAAAAACACTAGTATTTTGTAAAGAATAGTGTAAAAAAACCCATAACGAATCACCATTGAGAGAATTATTGATATCACTAGTAAACACATAATTTTTTTGACATAAGTATGAGTATTTGGAGGAAAATATAATTTTTGATTCAGAAATAGAAAATAACATAGGATGATGGGTATTAACCATTCATTTTAGAATAATGAACATTCTAGAGTTAGCGATGCCCTAACAATTCAAAAAGAGTATCTTCATTTAGACCAAAATTTGTAGTCAGAACTCTTCTTTTTCTTTTTTCCAGAACCTTTGTTTCTAGTAGACCTTCTAACCTCTTGTGTGTTAATGGCTTGTTCTTGTTCATTTCTAGATGTGATAGGATTCTTCATTGCAGGTTCTTTTATTGGGTTATTATTAGTTGTGTCTATAGATATCTTAGAACATAGCAACAAAGGATTGATGACTTGTTTAGAATCAGACTTCATAGAATAATCATCAATAACTATATGAAAGGATATAGGGGTACCTAGAGCTTTTGAAGGAGTTGTGGCATGTTGTTGGACAACATCCAATTCTGAAAGCTAGAATTGCATCTGCACTAAGGTGTCATTGTTTTTCTTTCAATGTATTAGTGTCCAAAACCGAGGGCGCAATAACAGGTATATTTGTCTCTGCCACGGTTTGAACAGTCTTAGGACCAGGTCTTCCAGTATTTCTAAGAGTTTTGATGAGAGCAGTGGGAAAAGAAACTAGTTAATTCTCTTATTTTTGTATTTCATTGTTCCTTTCTAAAATAGAATTAATGTTGGTAATGGTAGTAGTACTTTTATTATCAAAAACATATTTCATAGTAGGTTCAGTTAAACAAACAGAAATTGTTGGGTCATGTTTCTCCACCCCAGAGTTCTCTATTGGTTGATGCTATTTGGTGGAGCCTTTGAGGTCTTGTACTTTATAATTCTGCACCAAGTGTGCACTCAATGGATTGACAGTTTCCAATTCCTTGGATACAATTTCAGTCACCTTAGTAATAATAGGTTGTGCATAGTCTTACACAATTTTTAGGTTGGACAGAGTATTCTTAGATTTTATAGCTTGGTCTGTAGAATTCAGTGTTTTGGAACCATTAATAGAAATGATGTTAAAAATTAGTGCTTCATGGGAGTCAACACATGGTTCATGATTTGTCTTTACTTTGATTTTTGTTATGTTTTGAATAAAGTGTTTCTTTTCTTTCTTTTGTATTCTCTATCTCTGTTGGACTTTTGTACATGTTCTTCCTAATCTATAATTTTAGAGTATAATGATATTGATGTTACAATAAAGTGGAATTACATTAATGGATCATGTATGGAAAAAAATTAACAGGAATGTTATTTTTTTTCCTTATGCATTTTATTTTTGCTTCTTCCACTTTAAAAAATATATACACTATTAAGTCATTTTTACTGAGTTCAACAGTGATCCATTGAAATACCGTTGCACTTGATACACTGTTAAACTAATAATGTTAAGTCATTCAATGGTTAGTCACTTGTGGTAGTGTTGGTAAGTTAGTGATTTCCTGCTCCAGATTATTTTTTATATTTTTTCCTATGTTGAAAAATTCAACTGCATGTGCTTTGTTGATGATTTTTTCTGCACGTATTTTAGTTTTGAATGTTTAGTTAAATAACTTTTTTGGAACCATTCAATGTGTGAAATTAAGAGTGGGGTTCTCATACCCACATTTGTGGATTCTTGTTTTTTATACAGTTCAACTTGTTTCTATTAAGGGTGTTTAGCATGCATTTTTTCTGCTCAATTTTAAATCCATTTGAAAAATATTTTCTGAACATTCTTTCACACTATTCACCGTATACTTTAGTATTTCACATGCTACTATTTTAATAGTATTGAAAAAACATTTTCACTACCTTAAATGATAATTCATGTTAACCTATGGTAAAGTAGTTTTTGTGGAAAACATTTCTTTGAGTTTCATTGAGACCCTCCATACACTTCATTAATCTATTAAAATGAAAATCTACTTTATGCTTTAAAATTATTTTTTTATTCTCCAAATTTGAATTCAACTTTGGGGACAAAGTTGGTTTTTATGTATGGGGGAGGGGGTCAACATATCTTCAGCATATCTATGCTTTATTGGAAGCACATCAGATTCCTATCCTCTTAAATTTTTGTTAAAAAATGTTTATGTTTTTTTCAAACTTTTTCACAATTTTAGTTTCTTTAAACTTAACTTTGAACATCAAATCAAGTTTTCCTAAAGAAAATTACTTACTGGTAGTTAATAGCTGCTTTGAATTTGAAAATTGTGAGTACAAATTATTCCTGTGTGAATCTGTTTAGTGATTTTATGAATACTTGGTTTAGGAATTATGTTTGAGAGTGATATGGGATACATGTTTGTGTAATTGAGATCATAACATTAGGAATTGGAATTTTAAACTTAATACTATGGGACTCACATAATTTTTAATTATTAGAAAATAAATTTCCTTATTGAACCAGTTTAAATGGTTGTTATATAAATCATTTGAAATTAGAGTAAAATGGTTATTTGGGAACCCATAGTGAATCTCTAAGACCCTAGGCACTATGTGGATTTCTTTTAACTAAAATACCTCTATACAATGTTGAATAAGTGCATATGCATAATGCATATCACATGTCACACGGCTTTGTAAAAATTATAATAATGTGTATAGGGTCGAAATGAGTTCATCAAGGTGATGAGAATAATGAAAACCATATGAAGACGGGGGGAAATCTATTTGTATGAAATGATTTAAGTTGTATCTATAAGTTGATTCCAAATAAAATATTTATTTTTGGAAGTTAGGTGAATGTAAAAAATCCAAGGTTCTTTTGGTAATGTTCTTGACTCCACTTACTTTTATCCTTTTATCACTCTTGAACATAGAACATGGATTTTAACTGCAGTAAAGTAGATGGTAGGCTCATATATGATGCAAGACGTACTCAAATGTGAATGATTCTTTCCTCTCTTGATCACACAGTGAGTATCTTTAATTGGGAAAGATTCATTTAATCATCACATTTCAAATGCCTATTGAGAGTTTCAGTCCTCTAGTTTGAAACCATTTAACATACTTGATTTTGAGTGGAGTAATAAAAACACAATTTTGTTATTCAATGTTAATAAATCCTAAACTGTTTGAGGACAAACAATGTTTGTGTGTGGGGGAATTTGATGTGCCTCTAAAATCCCATGATTTTGTAACATATTTTTAATTTAATTTTTAATGATTTAATTAATTAATACTACACTTTTTGTTTAATACTTTCATTTTGGTAATTTTATGATTAAATTTATTATTTAATCATATTTTATATTTAATTTTTTATTTTTAAGTCTTAATGTATTAGTTCTGTCATACTTATTTATTCCAGATCTTTATTTTTTATCCTTTTTGTTTGAAAATGTCCTTGATAATTTTATGTGTTTATATGCTTTTTAATTTATTAATCTACTTTATTTAATTAATTTAAACTTTTATTTAATTAATTTATTATTGTGGTAAGTTGATCTTTGTTAATTTCAATTATACGTTTTATTTATTAGATTAATTTATTTATGTTTTTTATCTTTATTTGTTTGATTGTAGTGTGCTACACAGACTAACATCGTCTCCAGTACCCTGAAAAACTAGAATATCCAGTTTACCCATGATGATGCCACGTTTATCAAAAAAAAAAAGAAGTCGTTGGATTGAAATGCAAAAAAAATGCAATTGTCAGAATTTTTACAAAAATCCATTTATACCCTTTGATGTTATTACCGCCATACAGCTGTAATACACCATAAAAACAAATTAAAAACATGCTATAAAAAACACTGAATAATAAAAACAAAACATAAACATATAAAAAACGTTGATAATAATGACATATAAAAAACATTGATATAAAAAACATAAAAAACGTTGATACAAAACATAAACATATCAAAACCAACAAATAGATATAAAAAACATAGATATAAATTACAATTTAAAACATATCTATTTATAAAAAATTTATAACATTGAAAAATAATTTTTTTTATAAATTTTTATTTTTAAAAATATATCAATTTTGTATTTCTTAAATAATATTGTAAAAAACTATTTATCTTTTCAAGTTTAAAAAATATTTTTTATGAAAGAAATTAAAAATATGTACTTAGAAAAATGTACCAAAACTTTATTACATTTAAAAGTTATACAAAATTATTGTTTACAAATATAATTTTTTTTTCAAATAAAGAGAAACTCGTTATTTTATAAATGCATAACCATTTTTTTGCTGTAATTTTTTAAAGGCATAAAAAGAAAATATTTTATAATGGAACTAAAAATAAAAAATACCAATTCAAGAAAAAATGAAATATTTATTTAAAGGGTAAAATGTCAATGAAGAATTTTCATTATAAAAAATAGAAAAAATAAATAAATAAAAGGAGAAAATGTAAATTAGATTTTAATGAATGTATTTATATTAAATGAAATTACATATAATTTGTATTAAATTTTTTACATAAATTTTATAAAAATAATATAATTTACCATTTAAAAATATATATAATTCATGAATAAAAATTTAAATAAAATGTACATATTTAGGAAGTTTCAGTGGAGGTTCTAGTGGAAGTTCCAGTGGAAGTTTCAGTGGAAGTTCCAGTGGAAGTTCTAGTGGAAGTTACAGTAAAGGTTCTAGTGGAAGTTCCAGTGGATTTTCCAGTTCTAGTGGAGGTTCTAGTGGTGGTTCCTGTAGAGGTTCCAGTAGAGGTTCCAGTGGAGGTTCCATTGGATGTTCCAAGTTCCAGTGGAACTCCAGTGGACGTTCCAGTGGACATTCCAGTGGACGTTCCAGTGGACGTTCCCGTAGACGTTCTAGTGGAGGTTCCAGTGGAGGTTCTAGTGGACGTTCCCGTAGACATTCCACTGGAGGTTCCAGTGGAAGTTATAGTGAAGGTTCCCGTGGAATTTCCAATTGACGTTTCAATGGATGTTCCACAATACAACAAAAGTTTATATTTATAAAACTATAGAATATAATAATAAAAATTATATTTTAATAAATATATTTATATTAAATGCAATTATATATAATATCTGTAATATATTTTATTCATCATCTATAGTAATAACAATTATAAATCTATTAAGAGGAAGTTCCAGTGGAGGTTCCATTGGAGGTTCCAGTGGAGGTTCCACTGGAGGTTTCAGTGGAGGTTCTGGTGGAGGTTTCAGGTTCTAGTGGAACCTCTAGTGGATGTTCCAGTGGAGGTTCCAGTGGAGGTTCCAGTGGAGGTTCTAGTGGAGTTTCTAGTGGAGGTTCCACTGGAGGTTCCAGTGGAGGTTTTAGTGGAATTTTCAATTGAAGTTTCAATAGAAGTTCCACAATACAACAAAAGTATATATTTATTAAACTATAGAATATATTAATAAAAAATTAACTTTTATTAAACATATTTATATTAAATGCAATTATATATAATATATGTAATATATTTTATTCAACATCAATACTAATAACAATTATAAATCTTTTAAGAGGAAGTTCCAGTGGAGGTTCCAGTTCTAGTAGAGGTTCCAGTGGAGGTTCCAGTGGACGTTCCAGTTTCAGTGGAGGTTCCAGTGGAGGTTCCGGTGGAGGTTCCAGGTTCTAGTGGAACTTCTAGTGGATGTTCGAGTGGAGGTTTCAGTGGAAATTCCAGTGAAGGTTCCAGTGGAGGTTCCAGTGAATGTTCTAGTGAAGGTTCCAATGAAATTTTCAATTGAAGTTTCAATTGATGTTTCACAATACAACAAAAGTATATATTTATAAAACTATAGAATATATTAATAAAAATTAAAATTTAATAAACATTTTTATATTAAAAGCAATTATATAAAATATATGTAATATATTTTATTCAACATTTATACTAATAACAATTATAAATCTTTTAATAGGAAGTTCCAGTGGAGGTTTCAATGGACGTTTCAGTGGAGGTTCCAATGAACGTTCTAGTGGAGGTTCCAGTGGACGTTCCAGTGGACGTTCCAGAGGACATTCTAGTGGAGGAAGTGGAGGTTCCAGTTGATGTTCTAGTAGAGGTTCCAGTGGACGTTCAAGTAGAGGTTCCAGTGGACGTTCCAGTGAAGGTTCCAGTGGACTTTCTAAAACTATAGAATAAATTTATAAAATATAAATTTTAACAAATATATTTATATTAAATGCAATTATATGAAATATTTATTACATTTTTTACATAAAATTTACAAAAACAATATAGTTTATCATTTAAAAATGTATACAATAATAATTGTATTTATAAAACAATAGACTCAATATTTTTTTATGTGTAAAAAAATTGCACAACATTAAAGATATCAAGGAAAATCTATTAATTTTTCCCTAAATAATTAAAAAATCTATTTTTATCACGTGTTTATTTTTAATTCTTTTTAAATAACGTAACACATTTTTTTTAACAAAATATAATATATTTCAATTACAAATAAAATTGGTTTTAAAATAAATTTAACTCATTAATATTTAACATGTTTTAAAAAAATGTATGCACATAAAAATATCAATAAAAATATATTCATTTTACTCAAATAATAAAAAAATTGAAAACATATATTATTTGATCATTTTTTAACAAAGCGTCATAATTGTTTTTACATAAGACAAATAAAAATTTATTTTAAAAATATATTCGGTTGTGAAACATATCACAATTTTTATTATTTGATTAATATATAATATAATATTATAAATTAGAGATGTGAGATTTTGTTGATTGGAGAGAGGGAAAATCTCCCGCCTCTTTTTTGTGTAAGACCAACATACCCCTCACTTCTTTGGTTACCCGATTGCAACGCGTGGAAAATAAAACAGGTGTCAACATCCTAAAATGTGACCGGATGATCCATTATTTAATGGAATTGGAGACGATAAAAACCGGTGCTACATCATCCAGCGGTGACTCGATGAGTCACTGCCACCGTTCCCCCTTCGCTTTCACACCATTGCACCCAAATGACCGTCACCATTCCATCCTCATTACCCAATCACTACCACCACTCCACTACCTCAATCCACGACCCACCGTTGGCTCCAGCCCAGCTTTAGCCGTGACTCATTGATACCGTCAAGCCTTCCCCAAACTCAACATTCCTCCCTTTCTAACACACTAACTACAATCCACCTGTCAATACCATCACATCCTCACTGATCTTGTACGAATTATTGTTGCAACCCCTCACCGCATAAAATCACACAACCACGCACAATAACTCGAATATAGTTTCAGATCCACGTCTAATACCACAATCCATCAACACCAATCCACAACCAGATTTGAATCCAAGATTTGGAGCAAAAGCCGCCAATCATACGAGATTCTGAGGATCTCATTGTTGCTAATTGAGGATCTATTGGCTTTCATGAAAGGATTGTTGTGAGCCGCTGGAGATGGGAGGATGCTAGCCAAACAATCCACTACCACCTCTCTGGAATTCGAGTGCCACTGTGAAATGAGTATATCGACATCATGGTTCAATAGAGCCACCACTGAGGATGTGTTGCCGGTGTTGGAGGGTTTCTCCGCCACCGTTCAGGAGCTGGGAGAAGAGGCACCCGTCATTTCAGGAAGTCTCCAGAACACCCCTTACATGCTGGATGTGATGGGGCAAAATATTTAAAAAAAATGAAAATTAACTATTTAAATAAAATAAAATAATTTATAAATAATAATAAATAATAATTAATATATTATAAAAAATTATAATGTTAATCATTATCTTATATAAAGATACTAAAATATTAACTTTAATAATCTTAATAATTTAATATTTAATAATTAATTTAATAAAATAAATTAAATTATCAATGAAAATATTTATTAATTAATAAAAATTAACTAAATATAACCTAGTAATATAGCATTAATCCAAAAAAATTATTAATTAATTGTAGAAGTAAGTTTATGAATCTTTTTACTTTCAAACTATTCTAATTGTTTTATTTTGCAGGTACATGCGGGGAACCCAAAGTGTGTCTAGATTCATCCCAACAAACACTAAGAATTCATTTATGGGGGGAAATATAAAATGACAAGTGTGGTAGTGAAAAAGTGCACGTGTGAGGTGATTTCATAAAAGACCTACCTAAGTCGGTGGTAGGCTATTGGTGACTTGCAGTAGATAACATACGTATTAAAATCAAAGTTGCGTGAGATTATAACATTCATCTATCATTGAGGGATGACACCAGAGAGAGTAGAGACTCCCAAGAGATTCCTTGGAGACCCTTGGAGCACACCAGCAAACCTCTTGGAGAAAGCAGCAGTGCATCACCGTTTTAGCTTGAGGGGGAGTTTATTCTTCCTCTATTCATTCTCAATTTTTATTCATGTAATTTAATATTTTTATTTACCATTATGAACATTATAGTAAGCTAGAATTCTTATTCTGGGGAATGTATTTTTCAAATGGGTTTTCATTAATTTACATTTTCACTTTGTTTTCTTCATTTTTTGAGAATTGATTGGCGATTTTTTTTCTAAAATCAAACAAAATTTTCGTACCACTTGAATTCAATTTTCAAATCCACAATCATTCCATGAGTTTGATCTTAGACATATTTTCTTCCTTGTTTCTAATTAAAAATGCAAACATGAAAACTTTTAGTGAGATTTGTTCTGTTACGTTTTTCAACTATAAATTTTGCGGTTGAACTTTTCTTAGAGCGGTGAACTCTGAGCATGTTCAATCTAAATGAATTATCTCTTGATGAGGTAAATAAGTCAGTATTTTTTAGGGGTGTCACTTGAACTAGTTCTTATAAAACAAGATTCTTTTAAACTAGTATAATAGAGTTCCCCCTAGACATTTAAATCTGGTTGTTCATCCATTAGGATTTTTTGTCTTGTTGCTTAACTGATTGATCATAGCTTTTTATCATCTTTGTTTTTTTTACAAAAAGAGAAAAAAATTTAAATTTCACCCACTACTGACAATAGTGGGATGTTTAGAAAAGAAAATTGGTCACCAACCTCCCCTGTGGGTTCGAACCTATAAACCACTATATAGTTTTAAGTAGGAATGCATAAAAATTTTAAACATGGACTCATTATCAATGACAAGCAGGTCAAAAAAATCTGATTCTTTTCTAAATAGGATATATTGGAAGCCTTCCAAAGGACCGATCCCAACACAGGCCTCCTACGTAGGAGTATTCCACATTCTTTTCCAAAGTACATGGGATTTTATTCCCAAACGGTTTATATAGGAATCATACCAAGGGTCCACCCACAACATCCAAATCAACCATAATGTTCTCCAGGCCAAATCCCCGGTAAGATCACGCCCCTCACCTAGGAGACCACGTCTCCCCTAGGTCCCTTGAGAAACTAACTGTGTATGACCTACACCTTCAAACCAAGAACAATCTTCTTACATATGGAATCTTAACTTCAAAATCCACTCACCATCCCTCATTGATGCTCCTTCGGTGACGTAAGCATCCTTTTCGCATGACAATAATATATATGGACCAGTCCTTTCACATGACCCTAAATAGTTGCATTGAACTACATGGATGTTGATACATATCTTCTAAACGGGGTAATTAGGTCACACCTTGAGGTCCAATGCTGACAAATGGTAAAAATATGTGCTCCCTCCTTGGGATGTGCATCCCAGGTCCACCTTATAGGGTGTTAGATCAACCATTAAGGTGTGAGGTCCTCCATTGAAGGGAAACACTTCACATATCTTCTTCCACGGGGTGTTCTGATCCATCCATCGATAAACCTTCATGAAGTGAAATATTCGATTTGAGGGACACATCTCTCGTATCATTTTCCACCAGGAACTCTATTTCATTCATTGATAAAACTCCATAGTATGACATCTTCCCTTTGAGGTAATCACATCATTGGTTCACCTCCACGGTTCATTACTATCCATTTGTAAACATTTTGGTGCAATATCTTTTCTACTGGGGACAAAACTCATGGATCTGCCTCTATGTGGGGTTACGATCCAACAAAAATTTCATTACAAGACATTAACCCAATGAACATCTCTATAAGTTGTTAAAATCATGTCATGATTTGCCTAAACCAGGCGTCCTAACCCATCTCCATAAAAAGTAGAACTTGTGACCAATCCGAAATACATACCTCATGAAAAAACTGAATGCCTGAGGTAAAATCCTTGTATATATTACACTAATAGAATCATTACCTCATGATCAAAATGGGATGCCTTTTATTTTATGACTTATGATTCCTCACATTATAATCCCTCCCTTGAGGTAGAATATAGGCAACCAATGTACCAAATTTCTAGATATGCACAATGATGCACAACATGAATCCTCTCCAGGCCAAAGGTTCCTACCCTTTCTAGACAAAAACATTATGTCAAGATATAGGTGGTGTAATTAACTAGCATCCACCAACATATCCAACCAGGAATGAGTTCCATGAACATGAATTTAGTCTTTGAGGGAAATGAAAACACAGAAATGTTCTCCAAGGAGGAATCAATGGAAGGAGGCACCAACATCACATCATCTTATTTCAATTAGGGAGTAGAAATTTCTGATGAATTTGATGAAGGATTACTACGTTTGGAAATTTTTAATGTGGGTTAATAGGAATCCCAACACACATAACCATGTGAGCATGTATTAGAACGCCTTAGAGAATGCATTAGATACCAAAATGGTGAACCAAACATGAAAACATTCTCCACAACATGGAGACACGTAGTGTTTGAGACATCAGTAGATATTAATGTGACCATATCCAGAAATCTTACACCTGGTCCCCCCATGAAAATGGTTGTCCCATAATTAAACTAGAATGATATCTATAGTTTAAACACCCAAAAATATTCTTTAGATCTCTACTCAGTAATATTCCATATTTAACTACCTTGACTAATTAATGGGCTAAGCTTCCCACATATCTTGATACGAGGAAGGAACATCCTAGCTTCATGACATTAAAATTCATAACAACCATCATCTTGTTTAGATGTCATTAAACATTATGCTAGTTTACTCATCAAGAAAAATTAAACCATAGCCTTACCCTTTATAAATATGGGATTCCTCATATCCATGTATGAGAAGATTTAATAATCCCTTTCAAGGGAGTATTGTGATTATGGAATCAATTTTCTATCATATCTTGTTTTATGTCAATGAACCATGACTCTAAATAATATACAAGACACCTTTATATGGTTTGGTAGAACATTGTTACCCTTTAGTCCTTATTCACATTTGGTAGTATACTTTCCATGCCATGAATGAACGTTAATGGTAGTGATGGATCTAAGATTTAGGAACCTAAACTGAAAGCCCTAATCAATGCAACATAACCATAAACTACCCTAAAATGGCCCTAGATACCATTTATCAGTGTGGGTATTCCTTCATGCTTCCCTCCTTCACCCACATCTTCTGTGGCTAGGTGGGTGTTAGTTACATTGGAACACTACTTCATTTTCTAGATGATGCCAAACTGGGAATCTACCTCATGCAACGAACATATGATTCCCTCTTATCCTAACATGAGGATGAAATAATTTATTGGTTGGTGAAAAATCCCCATATGCTCCACGTCCAAATCACACAATATTAGACTATACTATCCCTCATCCTCACCTAATGATGTAAAACTACGTGGTCAATGACCCCACCATATGGTGTTAAACTAATTTCCCATCATCCTCATTGAATTCTGTAAAACTGCAATGCTTCTTAGGACCTTGCCTATGAATCCCCTTTCTTAGGTTTTAGACACCTTTAGAATCATCCATGTCAATTTTCTATCACTCAAAATCCAAGGTGACAATCCCATAGAAGATGAGGATCGATTTTGGTCAAACCAATACACCCACACCGATGTTCTCTAATTCATGGTTTCATAATTCCAAGAGTGTTAGAATCCATTCGAAAATTCCATCACATCATTTCCATAATTTTCATGACCGTTATATTGAACCACATAATTCTATATGTCTGAATGGACCCCTAACGACTTGGTGTATAGCCAAGGCCCACCTAACATCCAGGGAAATTCCCTAGAGGAGTTTGGTTGACATTATGTGATAATTTTCATGTTTCGAACATGGTCACGGTCTAATATAATTTGTCTTTCGACATTACCATCTAAGAGGTATAGATTATATGTTTCAAACAAGGTCGGATGTTATCCTATACCATGAATCTACTCTCCTTGTGTTCTAGTTCTTGGGTTTCATGATTCACACCCTTCTGTCCCCTTTTTTTATGAATAATTCAACGCCCATGGAGTTACCCCATTCGTGGACTAGAGCACATTAGAAAAGGATTTAGGTTGTTCTGAAATTTTGATTCTACAACCATATATTATCTTATCCCCATCACTCTGATATGAATAAGAAATCACATGGTCATCCCTTGATTCTAACACCAAGAATAGATCACATGAACTTAGGGATTGGTTGTTAGTTTTTTCATAAATATTATCAATGTTCAAGAAAAAAGAAACATGTTTAAGCTTATAGAAATAAAAAAGGACAACATTTGAGAGGTTTATCCACATATAAGAGCCTCTCATTTGCATATGTTTTCTCTAAAGCTCTGTATCCCTCACTGAGTGCTCAAGATCATCTAGCCCTCGTTGAGTGGCCTCCAAGACCTACTACCACACAATAGGGTCTTCTTACTCCTCATCATCCATGGAAAATACATCCACAGATCTAATTCATTACTAATCCTAATCATCTAAGAAATCAACCACTTAGGACATCCATTATGCTACCTTGGCCTTAATTTTAACTATATGGGCCTCAAGATTATTGATAACCTCAGTTCTAGAAGCATAAAATTCAGAGATCCCACCTCGTTTGACATATCACATATTTGGGTGCAAGTGATTAAATTATTCACATATCCCAAATCTTTTCACCAAAAAATCCATTTCCATTTGGCAACGTCTAGATCAGTATCTTTCAAATCCTCTAGTGGTGTGGGATCATTTGTAGGATAGATTGATAATATATCATTTGATAGATCATCTAAGTGAACGTATTCAAAAATGAGTATACGGAGATCTACCCCCAAGAAAAATTCCTCCTCTACCACTCTTCCTATGGTAGAAGTATCTATTACACCCTGTGGAACCACTGAGCTCGATACCACTTTCCCAGTTCCTTCATCTACCCCTTTTGATAATAAGACATCATATTCATCTCTGGTAGCTTCCATGACTAAAAATTCAAGTTTAGAAACACCCAATGATGTATCATTAACCCCTTTAGTGGTCAGCACAATTACTGTCTCTTCCACTACAACATAACCTCCAATGACCATTTTTGGTGGCGCCACTATCACATGCTCTACCATCATGAATTACTCAAACCTATAGTGGATACCCCCCATACCCCATCCATTGAAGGAGAATTTATAGTAATACCCTCTAGTGTAACCATCATAGTTTTTATGACCACTTCTGTCTCCTCAACCATATCTATTAGGAGGGCTTTCTTTTCCATCACCACCTCAGCCTCAGGGACAATTGATTTAAGTGTTGGCACTAGTGGTCAAGTCTTGAGAAACATCTGAACTATCATTCCAAATGAATCAATCATGAATAAGAAATCATAGGGTAAAATCAAGGGAATTAATGAGGAAGATATTTATGAATTGTATACCCAAAAGAGGAGCTGTAGGAGGTTCATGGTTATCCCTAGGGTAAAGTTCCTCCCACAACCACTACCCACCAACATGGGCACTGATGGAATGATTCTTACAGCCACAACAACAAGGAGGTACCCCACATATTACCCATGAAGGGTTTTGGTCCCATAACACTTTGTTTTCAGGGTTTTAATGGATATACCCCTATTTCATGATTGAATCCTTCCCAAATAGAAAAAAGAGTTAGGAAACAATCCTGAGTGAAAGTTATATCTGAGACACATAATATATGGTTATTTATCTGGTTGATAGAATCACATATTCTCATGTAAGATCCTTAACAGGAATCACTCCACAATTAATCATCTTATACCTCATGTAGAGGTGTGATCACATCTATCTCAACTACAAATAGCTACATGGGAAAATTCATGTTCAATAACACCTTCCCCCGGTCGGTTAAAGGATACATAGGGACCCAGGAATAGACTTGGTCAACTAATTGCACCAAATATTTCTCTGACTCATCTCAAGCCAAGAGGAAGACGACCTTTTCATGATCAATCAAAATGAGACACATCACATCCTTGTTAAGATGATGGGATATTATGTGAACAATGGAAAATTTCATGTAGAAATTCCATTTTTCTCATGCATTGGTGAAGACAGGATCACAAGAAATATCAAGGTGACATAACTACTTCTTAGGTGATTGAAATAATTTTCTTGGGACTGCCCCAAATGGATTCCCTTCGTCTTTTGTCTTCCCACAGAAGACTGTTATGCCTAAAAATGCAGCTCCACTCCCATCGCCTCATGCCTATTTGGGACTAGGAACTACTTGTCCCACTACTAATACACTACCCATTGGACCATCTCTACAACCATGGTTCCTTTTGACCACCACTCACCCCGAACTCACCATTGAGGGGACACCCCGTCATTGGAATGGGTGGCCCAATACCTTAGTGTATCCCCATTATATGAGCTTTCCTATATTATAATGTTGTTATGAGCGTGCCTATATGAAACCGTGAGTTGTGGAATCTAATTACACATCATCTTTTCTTCATATGTGAACATGCACCAAAATGGCATTGCTGTTGAAGGATAGAATTTATACATTATCCTTGAGTACCCATTTAGTGTTAGACTCTATAGAAATCTAAACCATATCGCAAACTTGTGTTGGTTGTAGGGTTCGTAGACCGACTCTTTATTAATCCTAGACACTAGTACCCCACCTAAAAGGAGAAGATGTATGATCTCTACTCCATGGTTCATGAACCATCATCCGCCACTACCCCAGTTGGTAGAGTAAATGGGTGGAATATGAAATGTTCCACTAGACCATCCTTCTCCATCATATCCACCAAACTCAACTTGAATGGATGAATCCCTACAATATTTAGGAATACTGGTCATGAAGTTGTTGTGGTAGGAGAAATATGGTTTTGGTACTCATAACCCCCTATGTGAAGCCACCCAACTATACAAGAAACTAGGAGGACCACAAACATGCAGTGGCATCTTATATTCACAGATTCGATGAAGTACATTGTACTATTTTTCAAGAAATAGGAATGATGAATTCAGCTACTGATCTATCACTATAATCGCATCCATTGTGATGGTTCTCGGACGTGCCCCAATGTGTATATCCCATCCTAGGAGCATCCATCTATAGATGAACACTACAATGAACCCCTCTATTCTGACTATAGTTTGGGATTTGGTATTGGTATTGTACCCCCAAAAATTTCATTGGGTTTCTTCTATAATAAACAAGTAATATCCCTCCATAAACTATTGGTATCCATAAGGACATGTCCGCAGCCTCATCGGCAGTTTTTTGGCAGGTTCTTCCCCTTCAAACACCTCTTCCTCTACTGGATGATTCATAATGTTTTAAAACCATTGCTTAAAGTAGATATCCCTCATTCATAGCTTCTCTTTTCTTATGCCATGCACTAGATCTAGAACTATATTACATATAAAGTCATAACCACATATTATCTTCATCAAACACATGGCATGACATGAATGGCCATTAGGCCCAAACCACTAATCTGTTAAGTCACCACCATGAAACAAATCCAATTCATCATTCCACCCAATTATTATAATAACCCAACATTTTATTAATTGAATTTCTTTCTATAATTATGACTTATTGTATATTAACATTGGGAATCACAATGATGTATCATGATATGAAATACTATGTGACCATAAACATAATTTTTCCACTTCTGTGTTTTGAATTTTAAAAATCTAATACACACAATTTTTTCAGGGTGATTTTTGGAGTCTAATAGAGAAAACATAATGTTTAGTGAATAGTAACATACCATTATAAATAGTAATTTAACCCTTGTGAATAGTGACATACCATTATGAATAGTAGGCTCAATTATGATAGTATATATATATAGGATTTAAGTGAATGTTTGATGTACCTATGTTTCTGAATAAGTAAATAAATGTTTAAAAACTGTATTTTTCAAGTAAATTATGATTTTAATTAAAAATTAAATTAATCGTAATTAGTTTTTTTTGAAAAATGGGATTTATTTTTGGATTCCACAAATCAAAAAATGATTAGGACGAATTTTTGGTATTTTTATGAAATACTAGAATTTTTGATGAAAAGTGAAATTCTGTAATTTACCGTATATAAACATTTTATGTTAAATACACTATTCCAGATATCATGAGTGATGTAAGAACCCAAATATTGAAATCACATGGCCTCTTAACTATTTTGGGTCATTGAATCATCACTACTTCTTATCTTTATGGAAATGAATAAACTAATGAATAATATATTAAGAAAACCACACTCCCCTTCACTATAAATACTACCCTTCACAACCACATTTACTCACACATCTCAAGCTTAATGCCTTGTCTAATCTCTAACAAAACATCTTTCCTAGACCTACCCCAGGCCCAAGGGCTTCTGGTTGTGGTGAATAAATGTTTTTGGATAGGGTGAATAAATTTTTGAGAATAATCTTTAACCCATTGTGTGCCCCTATATTTTGGAATAAGTAAATAAGCATTTTAAAAACTGTATTTTTCAAGTAAATTATGATTTTAATTAAAAATTAAATTAATCATATTTATAAAATTATTTTTTTAAAAATGGATTTTCTTTGGATTCTACATGTTGAAAAATGGATAGGGTGAATTTTTGGGATTTTTCTAAAATACTTGAATTTTAAATGAATAGTGAAATACGACAATTTACCATATATAAATATTTTATGTTAAATACACTATTCATGACATCATGAGTGATTTAAGCACCAAAATCTAGAACTCACATGCCCTATTAACTATTTTTGGTCATGGAATCACCACTATTTCTTATTTGAATGAAAATTAATAAACTAATGAATAAAATATTAAGAAAACCCTTCTCCCTCCACTATAAATACCACCCCACACAACCAAATTTCCTCACACCTGTAAAGCTTAAAGACTTTCCTAAACTCTACCAAAACAACATATCTATCCCCTACCCCATTCCCAAGAGCTTCTGGTCTCATCAAAATTCCAATCCAAGTTTCCTTATAGGGGATTCAAGAGGTAATTTTCCATACTCTCTTTCCTTTAATTTCCTTCCAACTTCATGTTCTTTTCTTAATCTCTCCCCACCTATCCTCATCCACATGGTATGGTAACTCCAATATCATAAATATAATATAATTCTATTATACCAATGGGATAATATATCATCCAACCCCCTTATCCTCTTCTTTTTATTTCAGATAGGAAAACGTTGTTTGTGAGGTGTTAATTTATCACCTTCAAGAACACCATGTTTTATTTTTTCCATTACCTCCATATGATCTAGTAATGAAACTATTTTTATGGTTTATCCATATTATGTTATATGTATTATATCCTATTTAACGTTATGTAAGTAACTTATGTACATATTACTAAATTATTAAACAAAATGAGTTTGTTGTGGTAAAAAAACTGCCTGAATTAAACCAAACAATCATCATTAAATTCTTATCTAATGATTCATTCTCATGATATATAAAAAAATTAATTATAAGATAATTTAAAGTTCTGTAAAACCATAAATAACATATAATTATAATTTTGTTGGTTTATCCATTTTTGAATCAACTTCCATTCATTAATACAAGTGAACCATTCAAGAAAACTACAAAGAAAAAAATTCCCAAACATTGAATTTAAACTCTATAACTCATCCAAAGGCCCAAATTTTTTTTTAATGAAACCATAATGAACCCTATTCATGTATAAAAGGTTTTTAAATTGATAATTGATGACTAAAATGTCATTATATAAGACATTAATATGAATAAAGCATTCGGATACAAGGTAAGGGGAAACTCTCGAACCCAACTCTCTTTCATTGGGTTTTCCCTCTTCAGCCCATTTTCAGTATGGATACGCATTAAAAATCATTTGATCCTAATTATATTTCCTTTTTTGAGATATATATATTCTTGAATTTATTTTATGAAAAAACCAATGTTTTCCAAAAGAACAATACTTTCAAATAAACACACCATTTTTTACTTCTTGAAGACTGTTTCACACTTCACTAATGGTTAATGGTTCTATGTCAAGAATGATATTCCCTCATTATTTTGGGAACAAAATGTTTATTAATGTATGCTTAATTATTTGAAATTTTTTCTTTCCATGGGTTATACTTTTTTCATGTTTGACATACTTTCAATATGGGAAGCATGGTTTGGTAAATTTTATGATGATATAGTTTCACCTGGAATTATATAGCGCTATATGAATGTTTGAATGTGATAGGTGTAGCCAGAATTATATTGTGATCCAATGTATTGGGTAAAGTGATTAATATCGTGATTTAAAGTGAAATGATGTGTGAACATGATGCTATCTTTGTTTACAACTATGTGTGGCATATGACCACTAAGATAAGATGTTTCATTTTTATGCATTGCCACATTCCAGGTCACTATATAATGATTCTCCTCATGATTTTGATGATGATATTATGATTATTATCACCCCATGATTTTTTTATTATCTATCCTCTTGCAGGGATTTTATCTCACACCTTTTTTATGTATATCTTTAAGTGATTATGTTTACTAAGGAGTTTTCATTGGACAATAAGAAGCTGGAGAAGAATGAATTAAATTAATATTTATGCGTGTTGTTTTAAATGTTATGTTTGGTCCTAGTTTTCCCAAGACAGTAAACCTATGTATCCTTGTAATGTAATACTATTATTTTTAATCTTTATAATGATTGAATATTAATGTAAAAAAATACATAGTCGCTATAGTTGGTATCCGAGGAAATAATTAGTTAATTTTGTAATTATGATTGGTAAACCCTATAGAAAACCTATAGTATGAGAATAAATACAATTATACACACTAGAAGATTTTTTAAACATAAAAATACCATAAGATATTATTTTAGTTTAAATTATTCAAATGAATAAGTTAATAATCACTTGGTGACTTATATTTTGTTCTAACCTTTTTTATTTTAGAAAAATATGGGAACAAGGAGAAACCCAGCCAACAACCCATGTGAGGGACAGTGTAGTGATTGTCCGAATGACATCCCCAATTCCTTGGGATGTGGAGTTCAAAAAGTCATGGTGATTATTACCCAAATATATCATGTTATGAATAATAACTAGAATAATGGGGGAATTTCCTCCTTCACCTAAGAGAGAGTAATTGGCTATCGAGTGTTTTATACGGCAATGACCACTGATGTTTAATGTATCTTCTAATCCACTTGTTTGGGAATAGTGGGACAAATAAATGGAGGGGATATTTTCTGTACCTCATTGTTCTGAGATAGAGAATGTGCCTTTGGAAATTAATCATCTATATGGATGGTGGTATTTGATTAAAAAGACCAATCTAAGGGACAAAATTGAAGATATTGAATATAAAGACATTAAGAACATGTTTATTGATAAGTATTTCCCAATAATTCTTCATAAAAATATGGATAGATAATTCATAGAGCTCAATAAAAAGGATGGAGAATCTGTCACATACTATGATGGGAGTTTCACTATGCTTGAAAGGTATAGTTTAGGTTTGGTTATCAAAAATGATTTAAAAATTGATAGATTATTAAGTTGATTAAAACAACACAATTGAAAGGTTCTTGCAATTTGAGACTTTGGGAGTTATAAAGAAGTTGCTCGATGTGCTCTCAAGGTGGAGATGGATTTTAGAGAATGGTCCCATGGATATGTTGATAAGAAACTAAAGATGGAGTTCCATGTGAGAGGATCTAATGATAAAGATGAGAAGAAAACTCAGTGACCCACATGCCAAAAATGTGTGAAGATGCATCATGAGAACTGTAACACCCGAGATTTTTATGAGAAAAATTTTGTTTTTATGTTATAAGAAATATTTCATTACACACAACACTAGCTTGGCTTGCCTTACACGCAATCATGACTTTCCTCGATAGCTTGTGTTGTACGCAATACCGAGTTTCACTAAACAACGATATACTATATAAAATAGCTGTTACGAATAGTAATAACCACTTTTTGAAATTTTATAAACTTTATCATTAAAAATGGACTTCATTTTTGGAATCAGGATATCTAAATTATCCTTGGGTGAAATTTTGGTATTTTTTCGGAAAACTTTCAATTTTTGATGAATAGTGAAACCACTAAGTGGTAGTTAAAAAACTGAATTTTGCATAAAACTTAATTTTACCACTTCTGTGAATAGAATTTAAATACTCCAAGAGACACTGTTGATATCAGTAAGTAAAATGTGGTTCAATGAGATAAAAATAATTTTTTTGGTGAATAGTAACTTTTTACCTTTTTTACCGCAGTTAATAGTAAATAGGGTAATTAATGGTAAAAATGATGTTACTATTACCATAACACAAGTCCTAATTCTATTGGAAAAGTGTATTTCGACCAAAAACAACCTTATTAATATAATATGACCATTTAGGTCCACTTGGATTAGATTAGGACATTTAATATTATTTTATTTAATGAATAGTTAAAATATTTAAAATCAATGTTTAATAACTAAATTTTTTTTAATATAAGGTTATACATAAGATAAATTAAATTATAAATATTCATTATAAATCTAAAAACATTTCCTACATAATTATATTTTATTTATAATTTTTAGACTTTAAATAAGTAAATTTATTTATGACACAACGATGATGCGGTAATTACCTTATTAAGAAAATATTAACATAATTGATATTATAAATGCTCAAATAAATGTAATTTGAGACTTTTTATGAATTGCACTAATTTTATAGGTTAATATGATATGTTAGTGTTTATTTAATGAACTTGGTTCGAACTTATCATTCTGTTATTATTTTCACAAAAATCATGTACCAAATAATGTCAAAATTGACATAAAATAGTTTTTAAAACAAATATTATATTATTAATTGTTATTTTATTCCTAAAAATCTAAGGTTCAGCCAAATGACATAGATAAAGATATATATATATTAATAATAAACAACTTGGGGTTCGTTTGTCATGTTATAGTAAGTGTATTAACCATATAGTGTAAGAAAACAAAAAGACATGGTAAAAGTTAAATTATTTAACTTAGAGTTAAATATAATTGATAAGGTTAAAATAATAAACTAGACTTGTCTAAAACCGATTGTATGAAAGGATTTCGAACCATACCCACTTTATCTTCGAAATAAGACCCTTTGGAACCATTATAAACCGAATTTGACTTTAATATAAAATAATATTTTGAGATTTTCCTAAGGTGCCCCTCTCCTCCCTTATTAAAGGGCACCTCCTCCCTCTCCTCCTCACACTAATTTGAGCATTCAAGCTCGGCCAAGCCCTACCAAAATCTCTTCCCCACTTCCCTATGATTATCCTAGAGGTCCTGGTCTTCTTCAAAGACCATCCTTAGTGCCCTAAGTGGAGGTTAAGAAAAGGCGCGTCAAAAAGAGGTAATATCCATTACCAATATTTTTCAATTTCTTTCTTCTTCAACTTCTTCTTCTTTAGTTGTTTCATGATAAAGTAATAACATCAGTATTAATTATATACAGATATGTTATTATAAATATGAAACAACCCTAATTCACCTTCTATCCATCCTACGGAAAATGAAATCACCACACGTGCGTACGTACAGAATACCGTCACCACGCCGTGGTGTAATCTATTTTCCCCCACCACCTTACTTGGATGGGTATAATGGTGTAATGAGTAACTATATATGATTAATCTAACGTTATATTGATACTAAAATAGTATAAATACAATTAAATACAATTCTACGATCTTGGGAACGATATCATCGCTCGTGCGTACTTACGGAATACCGTCTCCACGATGTGATGCGACTCGTTCTACATAATCTTCATTAAATAGTAATTATATAAATGAATTGAATGAATAAATATTATATATATTACACTAATACCATTCTGGATATGAGGTATCTATATCCTAAAAAAAGAATAAGAAATTATTCGGCAAAACACGCATAAGAACAAAAGGCAATAAAGACCCGAATAACAAGTAACAATGAAAAATTTATATTAATAAGTTAAGAATATTACCAAATATGATATCATATCAATGAGTATGATTCTGGAATAAGTCAATATCATTATTTAAATCATCATACAGGAGGTTCGGACACGTACGAATCAAATCGGACCTAAGGTAAGGGAAAACCTCATAATCTCATTTTTATCCGAGATTGTTTATACTTTGGTATTTACTAGGGTGTAATTTATCATCCACATCCATGTTACCTCAATAGGTAATATTATTCACATCATCCTACAATGGTTCAAATCCAATTTTACCATTCGGTATGTTTTTAGTAAATGATATGAAAGGAATCTTTTGTCATTTTTCGTAAGAGGTGCTTTTCGACTTTTCCGACCAAAGTACGAGATGAATTTTTTTTAACTTATACGGCATGAATGGATTCTTAAAACAATATTTCAATGAATCTTCCTTTACAAGTTTTCAAGTTTATTTTTAAGTAACTTTTTTTAGTTTAAAATTATATGACATGTTAAGAAAGGAAAATGTTTTTGAAGTAGAAAGGATATTTTCTTCAAGAATGGAGTTCAAATGTTTTATCAAAATTATTTTCCATCTATGATAATATAGGGTTCTGTTTCTATCCCTATCATTTTGATTATGTGATGGAATTATTTTTATGATGTCTTTTATGTATTGTTTTTATGATGTCGTGATGTTTTATTATTCCCATTTTTATTACATGTGTTATGTGATGATTTATGATTATGTGGCACACATAAGAAAGGATTCATTATGAGATGGGTGGGACCTATATCTCCCTCCAATGAATTGGGTAAAGATTTATATCTCATGAGATAGACATGGCTAGAACGGAAGGTTAAAACCTGTTCAGTGATACAAGACTGAAACAAGGAGTGAACTCGGTTCAGAAATGGACTTTGTCCACTAAGATAGTCTTGGAAATGGGTCATGACTAACAAGAAATGATTTTACATGATTATGTGTGCATTCCACAAAGTTTCATGTTTCATGTTATGATTATTAGGATTTCATTTTTACTTTTATGATTTATCCCATGTTAAGATATTATGATCTCTTTTGCAGGTTAAAGATTTTCGAAAGGTTATAATATGATTGATATTACCTTTGTTTACCCTTACTGAGCATTTGATCTCACCCCTTTTTATTTTTTCTTTTCCCCAGGACAGGAAGAATGATATTAAGTAGAATATGCAAAAAGGGACTCTAGATATGATGAAATAAGTGGGAGACACTGTAGAAGATTTATGAACCAGTTTTTTATGTTTCCCTGTTTCTAAAGACACTATACCTCTACGGTCCTTTTGTGGTTCTTGTCATATGTTGTACTAAGTGTGCTTCAATTATGATGTAATAACAATGTATTTAAAGTATGGGTCGTTATAGTTGGTATCAGAGGAAAGGTATAGTCAACCTTTGGAAACTAGGATGTGAAAGTCTTAGTAAGAACCCTAAGGATATATCTAAGCCTAGAACAATCTTAGTGTTTTAGACATGGCCATAAAGAACCTATGATAATACATTAAGAGTGAAATTTTATTCTTGATTATGTGTTTTTCCTATTATAATTAGTGTTTCTCACACTATTCTTCTTGGTTTTAGTAAATGGCTGGAACCCGAAGGAACCGTGTTATTGCGGAATGTGACGGACAATGTAATGATTGTCCCCCTGAGCAACCAAATGATATGGGAGCTGGAATACAAAATCTTGTTGCCATGCACACACAACTTTCTCAAGCTATGAATCATACAGGACTTCCAAATGAGGAAATGAAGGAACAACATTCTATTGAATCCTTCATGAGGCAGCGTCCACCTTCATTCAGCAGTTCAACTGATCCATTAGTGGCAGAACAATGGATTAGTACCACTGAAAAGATATTTTCAGTTCTTCAATGTTCTGAACATGATAAAGTCATCTTAGCGGTATATCGTTTGGAAGGAGAAGCTGATCAATGGTGAAACCTTATCAAGAATACGAGGCCAAGAGATAAAATTGAGTCCATGGAATGTGATGGGTTCAAAAACTTATTTTTCAATAAGTACTTCCCTCGTATTCTTTGAACAAAGATGGAGAAGGAGTTTCTTGAACTGAAGCAAAAGGATGATGAATCTGTTGGTACCTATGAAGAAAATTTTATAAGACTTGCAAGGTACGCTTATGGAATTGTTATCTAACCTAAGAGTAAGATCGATTGATTCTTTAGTGGCTTAAAACCAAGTCTTCGAAGGGCGTTAGCCATAAGGGACTTCAATAGCTATGGGGAAATTGTTCGATGTGCTCTCAAGGTTGATATGGAAATTGGAGTAACCCATCAGTCATATGGGTTTGATAAGAAGAGGAAAATGGAATTCAAAGGGAAATCTAAAGACCACACTGAAAAGAAGATGAGTTTCCCCTTATTCTCAATGTGTGGAAAGAAACACGGAGGGAATTGTCTTAAAGGAACAAGTAAATGTTTCAAATGTGGAAAGGAAGGGCCTCAGGAATTTGAATTCCGTAATGATGGGAAGAAGATGTCTAGTGATGAGAACAAAGAAAAGGATACAAAGAATGAACCTCTTACTCTTTAATGTTTCAAGTGCATGAAAATGGGGCATTATACTAATAAATGCCCTAATACAAGGGTTGCTGATGATGATCGACGTCGAAAAACTCTTAAGGCTAAAGACAAACGAAAGTCACATGCAATTTCTATCAGCGATGTGGAGTACGATAACGATGTGGTGAAAGGTACACTTACCATCCACTCTAAAGTAGCAAATGTTTTATTTGACTCTGGATCCACCCACTCTTTTATTTTTGATGAATTTTCTAATGGTATCACCACTTTACCTCAACAATTGGATGTTGAGTTAGTTGTGACAACTCCTAATGGCATAATAGTCGCATCAAAAGTTTATAATTCTTCTCCGATTGAAGTTTGTGGGAAAGTGCTTCCTGCAAATCTGGTGATCCTTCCTATAGTAAACATCGATGTGATTCTTGGCATGGATTGGCTTTCTTTATACGGATCTCATATCGTTTTCCAGATAAGGGAAGTCACATTTCATATTCCAGATCAATCTATGATCATCTATCAATGCATGGATGAACATAATCTTCTAGTGGAAATTTCTTCCATCTTATGGGTCATGATTACACTAAATGAAGGTTATTTATCTGAAATGGTTGGAGAGAAACTTGCTATTAATAATATGTCCATTGTATAGGAGTTTGATGATGTATTTCTAGAGGAATTGCCAGGTCTTCCACCAAATCGTGAAGTTGAGTTTTCAATAGAACTCATACCGGGTGCTATGCCTATTTCAAGGACACCTTATAGAATGACCCCAATTGAGTTGCAGGAATTGAAGAAGAAACTCCAAGAGAATCTTGATAAGGGATTCATATGCCCTAGTGCATCACCTTGGGGAGCACCTGTTCTGTTTGTTAAGAAGAAAGATGGATCAATGCGACTCTGAATTGATTATCGAGAACTTAACAAGATCACTATCAAGAACAAATATCCTCTCCCGCGCATTGATGACTTATTTGATCAACTACACGGAGCTCAATACTTTTCCAAGATTGATCTTCGTTGAAGTTATCATCAATTAAGGGTCAAAAGGGAAGATATACCAAAGACGGCTTTCCGTACAAGGTATGGACACTATGAATTTATAGTTATGCCATTTGGTCTTACTAATGCCCCTGCTATCTTCATTGATCTAATGAATTGAGTCTTTAGAGACTATCTTGATCAGTTTGTGGTAGTCTTTATAGATGATATTCTTGTATATTCAAAGAGAAAGGAAGAACATGAAGATCACTTGAGAGTTGTGTTGAAGACCCTGAGAAAGGAGAAGCTTTATGCCAAATTTACCAAGTGTGAATTTTGGCTTCAAAAAGTTGCATTTCTGGGTCACATAATCTCAAAAGAGGGGATATCTGTGGATCTAGCAAAAACAGAAGTTATCAAAAGATGGTCGAGACCAACAACAGTAACTGAGATCCGAAGTTTTCTTGGTATGGTTGGATATTACCGGTGTTTTGTGAAAGATTTTTCACGCTTATCTAATCCACTCACCAGGTTGACTTGAAAAGGAGTTAAGTTCGTCTGGACAGAGGAGTGTGAAGAGAATTTTAAGGAGTTAAAAAGAAGGCTATTCAGTGCACCTGTGCTCACAATGCCTTATAGTGGAGAAAGGTTTGTGATTTACAGTGATGCATCCAAGAAGGGGTTGGGGTGTTTTCTTATGCAAAATGATATGGTGATTGATTATGCCTCATGACAGTTGAAAATCCATGAGAAAAATTACCCAACTCCTGATTTGGAGCTAGCTGCGGTAATCTTTGCATTAAAGATTTGGAGGCATTATCTTTATGGTGAAAGGTGTGATATTTTTACAGATCATAAAAGTTTGAAGTATATTTTCACACAAAAGGAGCTGAATATGCGCCAAAGAAGATGGTTGGAGCTGATTAAGGATTACGACTGCTCAATTCATTACCACCCTGTGAAAGCAAACAAGGTGGCTGATGCATTAAGTCGACAAGATCATGCTAGCTTATCCATGATGAGGATCTCAAAAGATCCAATATTTATGGATTTACAAAGGATGGATCTTGGAATCATAATGGAAGGGGAAAAATCTTATCTTTTTCAAATGAATGTTCAACCATATATGCATGTGAAGATTAAAGAGGCATAGAAAGAAGATGTAGAGTTACAAAAGAAGGTAAGAAATGTTCCTGAATTCAACCTTGATTATGATGGGATAATAAAGTCCAGAAATCGGATTTGTGTTCCTCCCATACCAGAATTAAAGAAGGAGCTGCTGGATGAGGCTCATAGTTCTTAATTCTCTATTCATCCTGGAAGCACGAAGATGTATAGGGACCTAAAAGAGTACTTCTGGTGGGATGGCATGAAAAGAGATGTTGCTAAATATGTCTCTCGATGCTTGGTTTGTCAGCAAGTTAAAGCTGAGAGACAGAAGTCTAAGGGGATGTTACAACCATTAACCATACCCGAATGGAAATGGGAAAACATCAATATGGACTTTGTAACCGGACTTCCTAAAACATACAAAGGCAATAATGCTATCTAGGTTATAGTTGATCATCTTACAAAGTCGGCACACTTCATTGCTATAAGAGAAGATTTCTCTCTTGATCACCTTTCCAGGATATATGTAAAGGAAGTGGTAAGATTGCATGGAGTACCACTTTAAATTATATCTGACTGGGATCCGAGGTTTACCTCGAAGTTTTGGCAAAGTCTTCAGCATACTCTAGATACAGAGTTGAGATTCAGCACTGCTTATCATCCTCAGATAGATGGTCAGTCTGAGAGAACAATTCAAACTCTAGAAGATATGTTTAGATCTTTCTCTTTGGATTTCAAAGGTGGTTGGGATCAACACCTACCTTTGGTGGAATTTTCTTATAATAATAGCTTTCACTCCAGTATTCAGATGTCTCCTTATGAAGCTCTCTATGGAAAGAAATGCAGAACTCCAACTTGTTGGGATGAAGTTGGGGAAATAAAGCTATTAGGACCTGATCTTGTTGATGAGATGGAAGAAAAGGTCTGATCTATTCAACAACACATAAGAGAAGCTCAGAGTCGACAAAAAAGTTATGCCGATAACCGCAAAAAAGACCTAGAGTTTGAATTGGGTGATAAAGTGTTCTTACGAATACCTCCCTGGAAGAGATTAATGAGATTTGGAAAGAAGGGAAAGCTGAGCCCTAGGTATATCAGTCCTTTCGAAATACTAGATCATTTTGGGAAAGTAGCATACCGATTGGCGCTTCCACCAAATCTCACTCAAGTTTATGATGTGTTCCATGTATCGCTCCTAAGAAAGTACATACCCGATCCTTCACATGTACTCAGCTCAGAAGTTGTACCGCTAGAGCAAGATCTTTCTTATGAAGAACATCCGATAGAGATTCTGGATCGTAGCAAAAAAGTTCTACGAAACAAGACCACTCGCTTTGTGAATGTCTATGGAGGAACCACAACACTATCTTGGCTTTCTTTACATGCAATCGCGACTTTCCTCGATAGCTTGAGTTGTACGCAATACCGAGTTTCACTAAACAACGATATGCTATATGAAATAGCCGTTATGAATAGTAATAACCACTTTTTGAAATTTTATAAACTTTATCTTTAAAAATGGACTTCATTTTTGGAATCAGGATATCGAAATTAGCCTTGGGTGAAATTTTGGTATTTTTCTGAAAACTTTCAATTTTTGATGAATAGTGAAACCATTAAGTGGTAGTTAAAAAACTGAATTTTGCATAAAACTTAATTTTACCGCTTCTGTGAATAGAATTTCAAAAATACGAGAGACACGGTTGATATCAGTGTTTAAAATGTGGTTCAATGAGATAGAAATAATTTTTTTTGCTGAATAGTAACTTTTTACTTTTTTTACCACAATTAATAGTAAATATGGTAATTAAGTGTCAAAAGGATGTTACTATTACTATAAAACATGTCCTAATTCTATTGGAAAAGTGTATTTAGACCAAAAAAAACCTTAGGAATATAATATGACCATTTAGGTCCACTTGGATTAGATTAGGACATTTAATATTACTTCATTTAATGAATAGTTAAAATAGTTAAAATCAAAGTTTAATAACTAAAAGATTTTTAATATAGGATTATACATAAGATAAATTGAAATATAAATATTCATTAGAAATCTAAAAAAATTTCCTACATAATTATATTTTATTTATAATTTTTATACTTTAAAAAATGTAATTTATTTATGACACAACGATGATGCAGTAATTACCTTGTTAAGAAAATATTAACATAATTGATATCATAAATGCTCAAATAAATGTAATTTGAGACTTTTTATGAATTAAACTAATTTTCTAGGTTAATATGATATTTTATTGTTGATTTAAGTAACTTTTTTTGAACTTATTATTCTGTTATGAGTTTCAAAAAAATCAAGTACCAAATAGTGTCAAAATTGACATAAAATAGTTTTTAAAACAAATATTATATTAATAATTGTTATTTTATTCCTAAAAATCTGTGGTTCGGCCAAATGACATATATAAGGATATATATATTAATAATAAACAACTTGGGGTTCGTTTGGCATGTTATAGTAAGTGTATTAACCATATAGTGTAAGAAAACAAAAAGACACGGTAAAAGTTAAATTATTTAACTTAGAGTTAAATCTAATTGATAAGGTTAAAATAATAACCTAAACTTTTCTAAAACCTGTTGGATGAAAGGATTTCAACCCATCGCCACTTTATCTTCGAAATAAGACCCTTTGGAACCATTATAAACCGAATTTGACTTTAATATAAAATAATATTTTGAGATTTTTCTAAGGTGCCCCTCTCCTCCCTTATAAAAGGGAATCTCCGCCCTCTCATCCTCACACCAATTTGAGCATTCAAGCTCAGCCAAACCCTTCCAAAATCTCTTCCCCAATTACCTAGAATCATCCTAGAGGTCCTGGTAATCTTCAAAGACCATCCTTAGTGCCCTAAGTGGAGGTTAAGAAAAGGCGCGTCAAAAAGAGGTTATATCCATTACCAATCTTTTTCGATTTCTTTCTTCTTCAAATTCTTCTTCTTTAGTTGTTTAATGATAAAGTAATAACATCAGTATTACTTATATACTTATATGTTATTATAAATATGAAACAACCCTAATTCACCTTCTATCCATCCTACGGAAAATGAAATCACCGTGCGTGCGTAAGTACGGAATACCGTCTCCACGCCGTGGTGTAATCTATTTTCCACCACCACCTTACTTAGATGGATATAATGGTGTAATGAGTAACTATATATGATTATTATAAAGTTATATTGATTATGAAATAGTATAAATACAATTCAATACAATTCTACGATCATGGGAATGATATCATCGCTCGTGCGTACGTACGGAATACCGTCTCCACGATGTGATGTGACTCGTTCTACATAATCTTCATTACATAGTAATTATATAAATTAATTGGATGAATAAATATAATATATATTACACTAATACCATTCTGTATATGAGGTATCTATAACCTAAAAAGAAGAATAATAAATTATTCGGAAAAACACATATAAGAACAAAAGGCAGTAAAGACACGAATAACAAGTAACAATGAAACATTTATAATAAGAAGCTAAGAATATTAACATATATGATATCATATCAATGATCATGATTATAGAATAAGTAAATAACATTATTTAAATCATCATAAAGGAGGTTTGGACACGTACAAATCAAATCGTACCTAAGGTAAGGGAAAACCTCACAATCTCATTTTTGCCCGAGATTGTTTATACTTTGGTATTTAATGGGGTGTAATTTTTCATCCACATACATGTTACCTCAATAGGTAATATTATTCACATCCTCCTACAATGGTTCAAATCCAATTTTACCCTTTGGTATGTTTTTAGTAAATGATATGAAAGGAATCTTTTGTCGTTTTTCGTAAGAGGTACTTTTTGACTTTTCCGACCAAAGTACGAGAAGATTGTTTTTTAAATTATACGACATGAATGGATTCTTAAAAAAATATTTCAATGAAGCTTCCTTTAAAAGTTTTCATGTTTATTTTTAATTAACTTCTTTTAGTTTAAAATTATATGACATGTTAAGAAAGGAAAATGTTTTTGAAGTAGAAAGGATATTTTCTTCAAGAATGGAGTTCAAATGTTTTATCAAAATTATTTTCCATATAAGATAATATAGGGTTATATTTCTATCCCTATCATTTTTATTTTGTGATGGAATTATTTTTATTAAGTCTTTTATGTATTGTTTTTATGATGTCGTGATGTTTTATGATTCCCATTTTTATGACATGTGTTATGTGATGATTTATGATTATGTGGAACACATAAGAAAGGATTCATTATGAGATGGGTGGGACCTATATCTCCCTCCAATCTATTGGGTAATGATTTATATCTCATGATATAAACATGGCTGTAACGGCAGGTTAAAACTGGTTCAGTGATACAGGACTGAAACGAGGAGTGAACTCGGTTCAGAAATGAACTTTGTCCTCTAAGATAGTCTTGGCAATGATTCATGACTAACAAGAAATGATTTTCCATGATTATGTGTGCATTTCGCAAAGTTTCATGTTTCATGTTATGATTATTGGGATTTCATTTTCACTTTTATGATTTATCCCATGTTAAGATATTATGATCTCTTTTGCAGGTTAATGATTTTCGAAAGGTTATAATATGATTGATATTACCTTTATTTACCCTTACTGAACATTTGAGCTCACCCCTTTTTATGTTTTCTTTTCCCCAGGCCAGGAAGAAGGATATTAAGTATAATATGCTAAAAGGGACTCTAGATATGATGAAATAAGTGGGAGACACTGTAGAAAATTTATGAACCAGTTGTTTATGTTTCCCAGTTTCTAAAGACATTATACCTCTACAGTCCTTTTGTGGTTTTTGTCATATGTTGTACTAAGTGTGCTTCAATTAGGAAGTAATAACAATGTATGTAAAGTATGGGTTATTATAAGAACTACCTTAAAGGGTTGGGAATATGCTTCAAGTGTGAGAAAGAAGGCCATTATTCTCAAGAGTGTCGAACAGACATGAGAAGGAAGGAGAATGTTGTGGAATAAAAGAGAGAACCAACCATGGTCTGATTCTACAACTATAGGGAGAAAGGGAACTATGCAAGCCAGTGCACTAAACCTTGAGTCCTCAAGGGTAATCAGCATCAACAACCACTAATTCCAAAGGAACAAGGGAATAATTATTCTATTACTACAGAGGAAGTCGATCAAGATAGTGAAGTTGTTAAAGGTATACTTTCTATTCACTCAAGAATGGAAAAAGTCTATTTTTATTCTGGTTTTATGCATTCATTTACATATATCAAGTTTTCTAGAAATATATGATCAAACGCCCAAAATCGATAGGTAGTATTTTCTTAAAAACACCAAGTGGTGCAATCCTTGCAACCCAAGTGTTTGAATCTTTTCTTTTTGGTGTATGTGTGAAGATTCTTCCATCTAATCTCGAAATACTTCTCTTGGTGGAATTTGATGCTATAATGGGAATGGATAGACTCTTGTTATATATAAAACATATCCGCTATCAGAAAAATGAAATATCTATTCATATTATGAACCATCCCATGCTCCTCTAAAAATGAAAGGAAGATCATGAATCTCCTTTGAAAAATCCTTCTATGATGTGGGTGTTGATACCCTATGAAGAAGCATACCTAGCCCAAATGGTTGAGTTAAAGGAAAGTGTCAACCTTCCAGAAATGATCATTGTGAAGGGAATACATTGATTTATTTCTGGAAGAATTATCAAGAATTACCATAGATAGTGAGGTAGAGTTATCAATTGAACTAATACCAAGATCTACTCCTATCTCAAAGCATCCCAACATGATGACTCCTATAAAACTAGAGTATTTAATGAAAAAACTTCAAGAATATTTGAATAAAGGGTCCATACTTCTTAGTGATTCATATTAGGGTGCGCAAGTGCTCTTTGTGAAGAAGAAGGATGGATCAATGTGGCTGTGTGTCAATTATCCGAAACTCAACAAGATAACTATAAAGAAAAAGTATCATATTCTAAGGATTGATGACTTATTCGATCAGTTAAGAGGAGATGAATACTTTTCAGAGGTGGATCTTCATTCTGAATATCATTAGCTAAAGGTGAAGAAGAAATATATTCAGAATACTGCCTTTTCTAAAAGTTATGGGCACTATGAGTTTCTAGTGATGCCCTCTGGACTTACTAATTCCCCTACAATCTTCATAGATTTCATGAATAGAGTCTTTATACATTACCTCAAAAAAAATTTGGTAGTGTTTATTGATGATATTATAATATAATTCAAGAGAAATTAGGAATATGAAGAACATCTAAGACTTATGTTGGAGACACTGAGAAATGAGAAGTTGTACTTGATGTTCATAAAGTATGACTTTTTTATGAATAAAGTCACATTCTTGGAACATGTGATCATATGTGAGAGAATTTTTGTGCACCATTCATAAAAAAAGGTTATTGAGGAATAGGCCAGACCCTCTAGTGTCATAGAAATCTATAGTTTTTTTTGGATTAGATGGTTACTACAAATGATTTTTGAGAAATTTCTCATTATTTTTAAGCCTTCTAATTAAGTTAACTTGGAAAGCAGTAAATTTTTTTTGGATTGAAGCATGTGAGGAAAGATTCAAGGAGTTGAATATAAGGCTGATCACTACACCTGTACTCACATTATCGAAGAGTGGAGAATGTTTTCTGATATACAGTGATGATTCAATGAAAATCTTGGGTTTTGCACTCTTTCAAGATGATAATGTGATAGCCTATGCATCATGGTAGTTGAGGATCCATGAGAAGAACTACCCAACACATGATCTGAAGCTAGCAGTTGTGATTTTCTCCTTGATAATATGAAGTCACTACCTTTATGGTGAAAATTTTGACATATATACTGACCACAAGAGACTAAAGTATATATTCACACAACCGGAGCTCAACATGTGTCAAAGGAGATGGTTAGAGATAATAATGGACTATGATTTCTCTATTCACTATCATCCTGGAAAGGGGAACAATGTAGATGATGCTCTAAGTAGGAAAGAACCTAGTACTCTATCCATGTTGCAGATTGTGAAAGACTATATCGTTGTGGATATGAAAAGGATGGATTTAGAAATCATAAGTAAAGGGAATATATCCTACATTTCCCAAATAGTTGATTAACCATCTATCCAAGAGAAGATTAAGGAGGTAAAAAATGATGATCCATAGTTACAAAAAAAGTGAATGTTGTAAAGAAAGTGGAGCTACATGAGCTCCATATCAGTGATGATGGTGTGAATTGATTTGGAATGATGATTTGTGTGACTTCATAACCTTGGATAAATAAAGAGCTATTGGATAATTCACATAGATTAACATTATCTATCCATCCTGGGAGTACCAAGATGTACTATGATATATGAGAACTCTTTCAGTGGGACAACATGAAGAATGAGATTGCTGAGTATATCTCATGGTGGTTGATATGTCATAAAGTTAATGTAGAGTGACAAAAGTCCAAAGGGATGGTGCAGACATTGTATATAACCATGTGTAAATGGGAAAATTTCACTATGGACATTGTCATGGGTCTCTCGAAGATGTCCAAGGGAAATAATACGATATGGTATGTGGTTGACCAACTCACCAAGACTGCCCACTTTATCTATATTTGGGAATATCTTAATTGAAAAACTTGCAATTATATATGTGAAGGAAGTGGAGAGACTGCATGGGGTTCGAATATCAATTTTATTTGATTATGATCCCAGGTTCTCATCTAAATTATAGAGGAGTCTTCAACATGCCTTTAGTACTGAATTGAATTTCAGCATGGCCTATCACCCCCAAACTCATGGAAAATCTGAAAGGACTATTCAGATGCTATAAGATATGATAAGAGCCTGCTAATTAGAATTCAAAATTGGATGGGATCTGCATCTCCCATTGGTTGAATTATCATACAACAATTTCTTTAACTTGAGTATTCAAATGGATTCATATGAATCTCAATATAGAAAGATATGTAGAACTCCAACTTGTTGGGATAATTTTTGAGTAAGAATGTTACTTGGACTAGATCTTGTACATGATATGATCAAGATGGTTCAATCCATCCCAAAATATATCAAAGCTGCTCAGATTCAGAAAACGATCTATGATTAAAACCATTGAAGGGTCTTGGAGTTCTAAATTAGAGATAAGGTCTTCCTTAGAATATCACCATGGAAGAGATTCATGCATTTTCAGAAGAAAGGGAAGTTAAGACCATGGTAAATTATCACTTTTGAGATCCTTGACCATAGAGGATCCATGGCCTATCAACTTGCACTTCCATAAAATATTGTCCAAGTTCATGATGTGTTTCATGTATCACTCCGGAGGGATTACATACCAGATCTCTCACATGTACTAAACTCAGAACTGGTACAACTGGAAGTTGATCTCTCTTATGAGGAGGAACTTGTGAGAATTCTAGACTGGAGAGATAAGGTTCTACGCAACAAGATAAACTACCTTGTCAAAGTGTTGTGGAGGAACCATAATTTTGACAAAGAAATTTGGGAACTGGAGGTGTTGATGAAGGAGAAGTACCATCACCTTTTTATGTAAAATAAAATTTCAAGGGTGAAATTTCTCAAGGGGTGAAGAATGTAATGAACCAACGTTTTATGAATGGGATTTACTTATTATAATTATGAATTATAGTATAATCACATTGGGAATCACAATGATATATAATGACACTAAATACTATGTAACCATTAAACATAATTTTCCCACTTATGTGTTTTGAATTTTAAAAATTTGAAAAACATTGTTGTGTTTAGTGTGATTTTTAGAGTCTAATAGAACAAAATTAATTTTTGGTGAATAAAAACTTACCCTGATGAATTGAAATGTTATCCTTATGAATAGTTACATACCCTTATGAATAGTAACCTCAATTATGATAGTTTATATATATAAGATTTATGTGAATGTTTGACGTACCTATGTTTTCGAATAAGTAAATAAATGTTTAAAAATTGTATTTTTCATGTAAATTATGATTTTAAATAAAAATTAAATTAATCATACTTAAAAAATTATTTTTGAAAAATTGAATTCATTTTTGGAATATATACACCGAAAAATGGTTAGGGTGAATTTTTTGGACTTTACTGAAATACTTGAATTTCTTATGAATAGTGAAACACTATAATTTACCGTATATAAACATTTTTTTAAATACCTTAATCCTAATATAATGAGTGATGTAAGCACTCAAATATCTGACTCACATGCCCTTTTAACATTTTTTGGTCATTGAATCATCACTATTTCTTATCTTCATGGAAATGAATAAACTAATGAATAATATATTAAGAAAACATCTCTCCGCTTCACTATAAATACCACCCCTCACAAGAACATTTCCTCACACATATAAAGATTCAATCCTTGTCTAATATCATCCCAAAAAGCTTCCCAATCCCCTCCCCCGTTCTCAGTAGCTTCTGGGCTCATCAAAAAACCAACCCAAGTTTCCTTAAGGAGGAATCAAGAAGTCATTTCCCTCTCCATCTCTTTTCCTTTAACTTCCTTTCAATTTCATGTTCTATTCTTATTCTATCTCAACCTATCCTCATCCAATTGGTATGGTAGCACCATTTACATAAATATAATGTAATTTTTTACACTAATTTTATAATATATCATCCAATCCCTTCACATATTTCTTTTATTTTATATAAGAAAACGTTGTTCATGAGGTTTTAATTTATCACCTTTAAGAAAGACATGTTTTATTTTTTCCTTTATCGACTTAATATATTTCCATTAACCATTTTTATGGTTGAATATGATTATTTTATATTTATTATATCATATTTAATGTTCTGTAACTAATTTGTGTACATATTACTAAATGAGTAAATAAAACATGTTTGCTGTGGTCGAAAACCCGCCTGAATTAACCCAAATGATCATCATTAATTTCTTATGTAATGAATCATTATCATGGTATATAAAACAATTATTTATAAGATCATTTGATGTTCTATAATATCATCAATAAAATATAATTACAATTATGTATGTTTATCCATGTTTTAAACGAACTTCCATTCAGGAATACAAGTGAATCGTTCAAGAAAACTACAAAACGAACATTCCCAAACAATGAATTTATACTCTATAACTCATACTAAGGCCCATAAAAGAACTTAATAAAACTATAATGAACAAAATTCATGTATAAAAGGTTCTTTATTTTATAATTAATGAATATAATGTCGTTATAAATGACATTAATGTCAAGAAAGTGTTTGGATACAAGGTAATGGGAAACTCTCGAACCCAACTCCCTTTCTTTGGGTTTTACCTTTTCAACCTATTTTCAGTATGGATATGACTTAAAAATAATTTATTTATAATAATATTTTCTTTTTAGGGATATAAATGTTCTCTAATTTATTTTATGAAAAACCCATTATTTTTAAAATAACTATTCTTTTAAATAAATACACCCTTTTACTTCTCAAATATTTTATCAGTCTTCACTCATGGTTAATGATTCTATGTAAAGATTGATATTCACTATTTATTATGGGAAAAAAAAGTTTATGGGTGTATTATTACTTATTTGAAACTCATTTCATTCCATGGGTTATTTTATGTTCATGTTTAAAATAGTTTCAATGCGGCATGCATGATGATGTAAATATTATGATGAGATAGGAGCACCAATAATTATATAGCACAATATGAATGTTTGAATATAATGGATGAACCCAGAATTATATAGATCTCCAATGCATTGGGTAAAGCGATGAGTCCCATGAGTTAAAGAAAAATGATGTGTGAACATGATGCTAGCTTTGTTCACAACTATGTGCGGTAGATGACCACTATGATAAGATGTTTCATTTTTATGCATTTCCACATTCCATGACTTTATATAATGATTCCTTTCATGATTTTGATGATGTTGTTATAATTATTCTCATCCCATACTTTAATGTTCTTATCTATCCTCTTACTGGGATTTTAGCTCACCCCTTTTTGATGTATATCTTCAGGTGATTATGTGTACTAAAGAGTTTTCAAGGGACAATAATAATATGAAGAAGAATGATTTAAATAAATGTTTATGTTTGATGTAGTCAATGTAATGTTTGGTCCTAGTTTTACCAAGACACTAAACCTACAAATACTCATTTTTTAATACTATTTTTTTATTTATAATGATGTAATAGTAATGTAAGAAATGGAAGAGACGTTATAATTAGTGGATTCCCCAAACCAACCATGATAATCATTTAATACTATAGTGGAGATGTCTCTTCATTCACCTTCTCGTAGTATATATTATTTATATCATTATTGAAGAACTCTTCTATGATGGGTGAGTGGTCCTTTCATTTCTTCCCTATGAGAGCGCTATTAAATTTCTATTGCATTGGTATGCCTCTTAACCAGTAAGTAGGTTCATCCCTGCTCCCCACCTATATAAATACATCATCTATCCACATAAATACATACATGGAAACCTATTTTCATAAAGGGTATTACCTATGAACCTCTATTACTAGCACTAGAAGTGATTCATGATCCGAGGTGCTTCAAACATTTTACATGATCATGATGTTTTGAGCAATTTCATCCCTTTAAGAAGAATCAGGACTGACTCCCATATTTTCTATTAGATTCTCAAATTTGATAGTTTCGTTAGTCTTGTTCATGAAGGGGGCTGATAATGTCCAGTCTAAGACCTTGTTCACAGAGAACTGGATTGTAAATCTCATTTCTAGAAATTTTAGGTTGCTGTGTCTAGTTTTCTAAGCATCATTTTTAGAGTAAGTATCTAGAATACTGGATCTATAAGAATAATTCATAGAATGTATTTCTTAGAGATTGTTAGTTTTTTGAAAATAGAGAAAAATAGATTTTCATTAGGTGAAGTTAGATTGCATTAAGGGGAGTGGGGGCTCCTCTATTAATAGCTGTATGGACATCATGAGTTTCACAACGCCCTTAGAAGAGCATAAATAATGTACAATCATTACCAATGAACATTGTGAGTGAGATTCATAAATTGGAGTTTATTACCAATTTATGGAAATTCATCCTCAGAATATTTTCATCCTATTCAATGTCATCTCTCATTAGGATGGGGAATTTTTTGACATTGAAATATGTGCTTCACATGAATAGTTTTGGATGGAATGACCAATTTGATTGAAATACATGAAAAAAGGTCCAAAATACCTTTAAGGGGCCTAATTTGTCTAGACACGTTCCTTTATTATTGGATAGATCTCATACAGATCCCTCACTGAGATGCCACCTTCCCGATCATGTGAGGTTGTTGTGGTAAACCACTATTCAATGTGCTTTAGAGTATAGAATCACTTCATGAACCCATGAATAATTGATGGTGTCTTCGTTAGTCCAAAAAATCAACAGCCATTCGAGAAAAACATAAAACTATCATGAATCATCTCCAATATTCATGATACCTATTCCTATAAATACCCATATCATTTATAATTTTTAGGGATAGTCACCCAAACATCCATCTACCGAATTTCTCTTAATTCGTGAACCTCTCGAGTGTCTGTAAAAAAATTGTAATGAATCACCAAAGGTATATAGACTTTAAATAACCCATTATCATGTGTTCTTATAAAACTCCACCCAAAGTGGAAATTCCTTTCATGAAGGCCTATACCCTTTGGAAATGAAGAGGGACCTCTATGGTATTTGAGGCTTCACAATACATACAGCCTTCACGCAATACTCTATTATTACATTAGGATTAAAGAATAATCCAACCTTCATGATGATGTTTTATCCTAAATAATGACTTCCCATTGAGTTAGGGTTAACCAGTTTGATGAATACTTCCCCTTCATGAATACACTAACCTATGAGAATAATCCAAGCTTTGATAATCACCTCTTTATGAGGCCCTATAACTCATGAAAACCCTCTCATGGTCCTCTACATAGTGAGTCCCTTATACTAACCCTCTAATGAAATGGTTGAATGCCCAGTGTCCCACAACAAACTAGGACCATTTTGTCTACACCTCAATTCCACATGTGACTAGTACCACCCACTCTTGTTTCTGCCGACTTCACATCATGTGTGGTTTAAGCGTCCCACTTAACTTTTTCTTCTCATCATAAGTTCCATAACCCTTTTTGATTCTCATCACAGGGAACATATCTTAGACCTCATCATTTACCACTCTTTCATGGAAGTTCAAAAGCCATTCCCCACCCAAAGGTTCATGATCGTTTGACACATAATACCTAAAAGTGAGGAGTGAGTCCACAAACATCCAAGATACATGATATAGTACTACATATCTTCACTTCTTAGTCGTACGACATTAAACTACATGATAATGTCCTCATACCAGGTCCTACAATATAGACTTACCATGTGTGACAAACATAGGATGCCCCATGTATGGTCACCAGGGGGTGCCACCTTCTCATACCATGGTGAAAAATAATTCCATTATGCTTTTCATCCTTTTGTAAATCCCACATACCCTATTCCACAAGAACAATATGCTTCATGTATTACTGGCATGGAATGAGATCCTCCTTGAGCAGTTTCCATATGTATGCCCCACATAACCTATTTGACAACAAGATGCTCCATGTATGACTCACAAGGAATGATATCCCATTTCAGAAAATTTCATGAATAATCCACACATACCATGTTACATAAGAATAGGATTATCCATGCATGCTTCACATGGAATGAGATCCTCCTCAGAAATCTCCCTAAGCCCCAACCACATCATTATTTCACCTATTATCACCCCAGCATGTGTCCACCAATAGTTAATGTGAATTTCATGATCTTCAGATCAAATAATTCCTCATGTTTCCCACATTGAACATGACTCATGTTAGAAAATATGTTAGTATTGATAATGATATCAAAATGATCCCAAACCATGCCCTCTAGAGAGGACACCTCCATGGGTATAAGAACCAATAATCTAAACTATGAGAATACTGAATCTTGACCAGATAGGATTTGTAGGATGTGTTCTTAAGGCCCGATATCAACATGGTCCTCCTCTATTTGTGTATACCCCAACCCTCTTTGAACTATAAATAATTTCATTCCAAACTAGAATACATAGGAAGACTCCATGAGGTCCGAACTCAACATCCAAATTAGCCATAATGTTCTCCAGGCCACATCCTAAATATGATGATTCCCCTCATATGGGAGACCATGGCTCCTTTTGGTCGCTCGGGTAGCTCAATTAATGATAGAAACACCTTAAAATGATTAGATATCATATTAAAAAGGGAATATAATATTAATAATTCAAACACCATCGCTATTTGATGCTCCTTCTCTGATGCAAGAGTCTTGATTGCTTGATGTTAAAATACATGGTCCAGTCCTATCACGTGACCTTAAACTATGACATCGAACAATAAGGGATATGATACCCATATTTTAAATGGGCTATATAGGAAACCTTCATGAGGTTTAATCCCAAAAAATATTAATCTTAGGTTATCCCTCATCGGGATGTACCTCCCAGATCCACCTCAAATGGGCGATTGATCAAATTTCATGATGAAACTTCATCACTTTGAGGGATAAACCTCATGGATCTTCTTCCATGGGGCATTATACACTATACATTGGTAAACATTTATTGTGTGACATATTAAATTCTAGGGACACATCTCTCAGATCCACCTCCATAGGGTGTTCTGATCCATCCATCAGTAATCCTTCATGGTGGTACATCTTCCATCTTAGGGACACAGCTCCCAAGTTTTCCTCCATTGGGAGTTCCCACCCATCGATACACATTCAGGTGTAATGTTTTCACTCTTAGGTACACATCCCGTAGATTATCTTATATGGGGAATTTTTTTCCACCCAACCTGCACCCCCAAGACATTAACCATGTGCTCATCTGTACAAGGCGTTAAATTTATTCATCGATCTGCCTAAACTAGGTGTCCCGATCTTTCTACCTAGTTAGTATAAATGGTGACAAACCCAAATACATACCTCATAAAAATGATATTACTAAGGTAAATCCTTGGATGTCTTCCAACACTGACGCCATTACATTTTGATTGACAATATATTCCTTGGGTTCCATATCTTAAGATGCCTTAACTGAGATTCCATCCCATGATAAAGAATATAGGTGACTAATTCACCCAATTTAAAGATATCACAAAGATTAATATAGTATCTCAAGATATAAGCAATGTAGTTCACAAGATTTTTCAATGTGATAGATTTGGGAATGAGTTCCATGAACATTACATTAATCTATGAGTCTGACATGGACTAAGAAATGAGCTCTATGGAAAATAATTGGAAGAAGGAAATGAAGTCCCATCATAATTTTTTGATGAAGGAGAATACACCACCAATTAATGTGATGAAATGCACCCGCTTATGGAATGATGGAATGTATGGTAACAAGAACACCATCACACACAACTATGTGTGGATGCGTGATCGTGACCTGATCAAAGAATCAAAAAAAAAAACTCCTATCAAGGACATAAGGATTTATTATTTATAGTGATGCAATAATTAAAATATAAGGTTTTCTTAATATAAAAAATCATATAGTAGATTAATTTGAATCATGCAAATTAAATGTCATGGAAAACCCAATAAAATTCCTGATCTTTAGTTTGTAACCACATCTATTTTCTGGAATATATGAAGATACTTTGTTTATGGAGACTAATTTCAAATATATACATATCATAAAATTTTTATGAATATATTTGAAAATAATAATCTCAACATGTTTCATAATATATAGATAATAGAACAAAAGTATCATGAATTCTCAACAAGCTACCACTCATTGATGGTTAAAAGGTTTAATTTGCATTAAGTAGGAATGACCATGGAGTTATGAAAATAAAAAATTATAAAAAAGATCTATTACCAATGGAATTTATTGTTTTATATTTGATAGTTCCTAGGCATGGGGAGAAATCATTTCGTTTCCATTTAAGATCCAATCATCATAATAAGGATGGTAAAGAAGTCAGGGTAGGAAGATATTTGTTTATAGAAGATGATTAGAGCCATGTGTGATGAGATATTTTCATAGATCATCTATAGAGATTGTTTTTTATTTGGAATAATACTATATGTCCAATCCATTATGTTTCTGAAATGGGAACTATTTGATGTGGGACATAGTACAAATTTCACTATAGACCCTCATGAAAAAATGATGTACACATAAAACATAGATAAATTTTCATGTGTGGGGTACGATATATGAAATAATAAACTATGAATTGAAATTATTTGTGTAAAGAAATCTAAATTCTAACCATCAACATGAATGTAGAATCATGTAACCTCTCTTGATATTAATTTGGAAGTGGTAAAATATTGCAATGAAACTTGTCACAAGAATTATAAGTTATTTTATGTGGAATGATGGTATCTTGTCCATTGATGATCACCATACCATGTCTACACATTTAATACAATGTTTTTATGATGTACCCATATAAAATCTATCTTTGATATATTAACAATTTAGTGATACTGCCTAAAATAATTTGATCAATTATAACAGATTGTGTAGCATGGTTCACACTGAAATTTTTAGATGTCTTAATAAGGCTCAAAACACTAATTTTCATTTTATTACCACCTATAAACATGAAATTTATGGGAAATAATAAATGAATATAAAAACAATCTAGAATATATTGAAATCATTCCCATGTGATATTCAATATATTTGGGATAGTTATCTATCATTTATGGAATTTTCATACAATAATTGCTTCGATTAAAGTACATGGATTTCACTATATAATGTGTTCTATGGGATGAGATGTTGAACTATAAACTATGTGGATGTGGTTGGAGAAACAAAACAAGTTATCCCAGAACATTTTGAGTATGAAATGATGAATGTATATGGAATTTGAAATAACATTTGGGAAAACTAATGTATTAAGGTTGTATATATAGATAGTTAAAGGAAGGATTTGTATTTTAATGATTTCAATAATGTATTCATAAATGTATCTTAATGGATGTGAGTCTTAGTTTTTGAAAAATTTTGAACATAATTTTTAGTTGAAAATTTTATTTTAAAATTTTATTATGAATTGGAGTTAGAAATTATTTATTAGTTATTCCACTAAGACACTCTATAGTGTATTTTTGAATCCTTGTATGTTCCTTTATTCGATTCATTATCACCATTTTTTTGGTAATGTATTCAAGGATTGGATATTTGGAGAAATAGTTCAATAACATTTTTTTTCAATGGTTATAAGTAACCACATGGTAACCATGTGATATAGATCTATTTATTACAAATTTGTTTTTTAACATTCCAATAAATGTTTTCATGTAATTCATGATCAATACGAAATCTATGTGAATTATAAAATTTTAGTTGGTAGGTGGTTTAATGGATGGACAAGGTTTGGATAACCTTATAGAAATATCAATGTAATAGTGTTCTACGATGTTCAAGAGTTAATTTGATCTACAAGGTCAGTCCATGATTTTCTTGGCCATGTTCACTAACCTTATGACCCATACAAATTTCATAAAAATGAAAAATCAAATTGACACCCCTGCACGTTTTTAAGAATAAACCAACTATAAAATCTTAGTCTTTTTATTATACTTTGAATGATTCATTATGTAGTTCTCCCTGAGATAAACATTGAAATATCCATCAAACATGGGGTGTCCCTTAAGAGTACATTCTGATTCCCAATAGATTTATCATTCTACTAATATATCCCTCTTTGATATCTCTTACCATTAAAATATTGAAACAATTATGGGTTATAATAACTAGTTATTGAGTTTTATATGGGGAATTTATAATGTTATGATGAATTTTGTCTGAGAGGACATGATCTCATCATTTACAATCATATATTTTATGATGATTATGTTTCCTCTACATTTTATGATGGTGAAATTATACAATGGTTCATTTTGGTTGATAAAATTACAGTTCTTGAATTTTTCCCTGGTTAAAATAATAAAAATGGTTGGGTTTTTATTTATATGGGTTGTTTTTTTTGTAATTTAATGATTAGTGTAATATTTTCTTAAACTAGTTTTTTAGGAATTTTTTACACAATTCATATTTTTAATGAAATGTGTAAACTATGAGTTTAAATATGAAATCGACTTTCAAGAATGAGGGGTTTAATGAATTTATTATAAAAATGATTTATTAATATTTTTAATTAGTATCTTGAATGTATTGAGATTAAATATCTCATGGGATTCTTAGGTGAATTATGTTATAGACATATGAAAATTTCTATTTAGTGTCGCAACACTGGGGATTTTAGTTTTAATGCTTGTGTACTGTGGCTAGAATCAGAATAATTAAGAGTCACATAATTCTTGGATGTGTACCTTAAATTACCTAGCTACATATTTTCATAAACTATATCATGTTTTTTCTTTGTGATTGATTTTATTCATCTTAGTAATATTTCTTGCTTTGATTTATCAAATTTTGTTCAAGTGTGTTTCCAATGACAATTTTGATTATTTCTATCTGCAGACAAACATGAAAGTTGTAATATTCATGGTTTATTTTAATATTAAATGTTTTAATATTCACAAAATGTTGTTGTATGAAAAAATAATGTAAATTTTATTTTGAATCATTTTTCATTATAATTACATAAATAATGGTTGCATGATTACAAACATTGTATAGAATCATAGTGGTATCCTACTATGAATTTAACTCACACCATCAAAATTTCATTTGAAATATAAATATTTTCTTTATAAAGATAATGGTAAATGTAAGAGCATTATGTATCTTGATAAAATCTCTTGGATGATGTCACATAGTGGTAGTTTTGGATGGTGGTGATGGTCGTTCATATGGATAAGTTGTCTTGATTATGGGTTTGGATTGTTTCTAGGATTAGAATATATGATTTTCATGATATTTCTTATGGTTATGTATCTTTACATCCTCAATGTACTATGTTTTTCCACTATCTTGTTACAAATGTGTCAGTTTCTATTATGATTTCAGGTTGAAGTCATTCCCATGGGTTTGTGTGTTGATATTTAGGTATTTTTTCCCATCAATGGTGATCAAGTACCATAAAAAAGAATTATAATAATGTACCTTGGGTGACCTATCGAGTCAAACAGGTTTGGTCATTACAAAATTGGATCCATGTAAGATTGGATTATGTGAAAAGTTAGTAGAGTAAATATACGACTTTAAAAAAATGGTTTTGTAGGTGTAGAGTTGTACATGACTAGATAAAATTACTATTTTAGCTCTAGTTACCATGATTTGTAAGTTATTTTTCATCTTAGTCTTGAGTTTCAACTTTTTTTCTTCAGTTTAGCCCCTTTAATTTTTTATTTTTCCTTGGTTTTTGATATCTTCACCACTCCTAATAATAATTTCATGTTCTCTTAAATTATTATATTATATGTTCTCCAATATAGATGGTTGATGTTAACAATTATATTAAAATATGTAATCATATGAATACAAGTTTTTTTTATCATTTATAATAAAAAATAGGGATATCATTATTTAATAAAAGTGGTTGTTTCTCCATAATTGTAAAAAAAATCATTTGTTTTTGTAGATAAGAATTCATAAAAGAGTCACTTATAATTAAAGGGGTGAAAATACCCTACAGGTAGACCCTCCAATCTTCCCAACATTAGTGGAGTTGTAGTGTAGATAATTAAATACATTGATCAGGAGGATGGTAGAAACTAGGAAAGAATGGTGGATTAGGTTACAAAGTTAATGAAACAAAATTATCCAATCATTAAATGATAAAAAAGAACCAATTAAACAAATGGATTTATTTAAATAATATAAAGGATTTATATTATTGTTTTCACCAACAGTTTTGATTTAATGAAAATGGAAAATATGTGATTTAATCATGAAATATAAATTACATGAAAACATGACATAGAAGACTTACAATAATGGATTAAGTCATAAATAATATCCTGATATGGTTACTCTAGTGAACGATTAGGAGTATGTCACTTTGGATAATGGAGACCCTTTAATGAAGGTGTATACTACACATTTCCTTGAGTTAGATTATCTATCTATAGAACATTTTAATGATGGCCAACCTAATGTTATACATTTTATGATGGTTATGGATCCCATTATATAATTGATTAAAATTTTAAAATTCATATTTAACATTTTCTATTTGGCTTATAAAATTTTCCTTGTTGAGGTATACATTTCTTAAACCACATACTATAGGATACTTTCAATTACAAGCGGGGATAATTATTGTGTATCTAGAAAGAATATGAGGTATATTAATGATTCTTAGTTTTATTCAAGACCAGTTACTAGAAATTCTTCCTGATAATAACAAGTGATTTTTTTTCCATTATGGAAGACATGTCTATACTATTCCAGATATTATGGTAGCTCATAGGAATATTAATCACTAAGAATAATATGGTAACTATAATATTTTTAGAAGAAAATATCTATGTGTATTAGAGAAAATTCCACAATTACCCAAGGATCAATTTCATGGTCAAGATTAAATAAAATATTGTGCATTTAAATCTTATTAAATGGTGAAAATCATATAGTAAAGAGTTCATATGGATTAGCTAAGGCTAGACATCTTTATATAGTGGAGTGTGCACCAAATGAATCTGAAATGGGGCTAGTTCCAATGGGAGGTACATAGATTATTTCTTCCTATGTGGCATTGGAATTATTTGATAATTTTGAATCTCATTAATTTATAGTATCTTAGATGATTGATGTATTTTATATAGACATAGAGATTAATCCATTTAGAATGGATAATTACAATACTTTGAGAAAGATGATGGAACACAATTTTAAATGTTTCTAATGTTGAGTTGTGATTATAGACTTTGATATCATAAGATATTTCTTATTTCATGATCAGAATATCTTTGACCTCATTATTTTTATGAATTGGATTGTCAGTTTCAAAGACTAAATAAATTTTTTTCCAATTTTGGTTGATTTTTTGCGACACAATTGGGTTACACATGAATTTCAAGGAGAGTTTAATCCTATATCTTGGAGAGTGGTGTATATTTTTCCTAATGATAGAATGATCTTCGACCAACCGTTGATGATTTTTTATAACATCCTTGGCATTCATTAACGTATTCCACTTCCTTACATAGTGATTGGAAACCCCAAATTCATTGTTGATGATTTTTATGATACCTTACAAAATAGAAATCGAAATTTGGTTGACATGATCCCATTGACTAGTATCACCTCTTTTCCATATAATCATAAAGAAAACATTGAGTTAAAAAAATAATTTTTAAATTAAGGATCTCAATTCCAATGGATATATTCATATGAATGTGTCCCTTTAATCCACACCATTTCTATTCTGAAATAAGGATGATGGAAGCCTCTTCCATTTTATAAATTGAAAAAAAAATTAATCGTGTAACAGTTAAAATAAATTATCATTTTCCATGGAATTATTAACTTAATATTCTAAATATTATAGATTAATAGTTTTTTTATTAAATTATAATCAATAAACCATTATATAGAAGTCTTAGAGGATGATATTTCTATGAATCTATTCAGGTGTATGTGTGGATATTTTGAGAATTTGTTTTTACCATTGATTAATCCTATCACTTCTATGGTGGTTTGTATTTTCTGAATCCTATAATTCATCAGATCATATAAAAATTAATGGTTAAATACTTGGATGATTATTTAGAATAATCCAAGATAGAAAAAATACAAAGTTTTATATGGTGATTTTTCTTAGGAAACTAAATTAATTTTTTATTTATGAAAATATATCAAATATATTTGTATGTAAATGAAGAAGTGTAGATTTTGAGGCACATTATAATGAATAGATTCATCCCATTAGTCTTGAAAATAAATATGTGGTGACTTATTGGTAGAAATATTATATTTTGTTTATTATTTAGAGCTTCATGAGTATCACTTTCAATTATAGAAAATCTATTTGGAATATCTGAAATATTTCATAACCTAGGATAGTGTAAATCCATAAGGCGAATTTTTTAATAGTAATGATAAATATGAAATATGTTTTTAAGAATAAATGATATAGTTGACTTATACTATTGTTTTAAATTATCTGGAATAATGATTATGTTATGATATTTTATAAATTTAGTGTAGGAATATTATGTGTTATAATGAAAGGGAAATATGTGGTATTCGATGACTCAAAACAAATAACCCCTCATAAAAAGAATTATCCCACCTATGTATTATAAATTTATGTAGTAATGAACACTCTAAATATATGGATATATTAACTATTTTGAAAGTTTTTTATTATATATTTAGAGTTTAAGTACCAAAAAAATTATTTTAAATAGTGGGACCATAATTAGTGAATTTGAAAATGAGTTGTAAATCATCGTACAGTTGTTTATTTATGTTTCATACACATTAAGAAACATGAATGTTGTCAGTGATGCCTTCAGTAGAAAGATACCGACTTAAGCACTAAATTAATCAGTGGAGGAATCGTCTTAGATGATCCTTTTCCCTAAGATGTTAATGGATGTATTATGAGATAATGGGAAGGTTTTAATAGATTGTGTGGATGTGAATTCATTATTTTATGATCATATTCATCTTCTAAAGGAAATAAAATATTAATGTCATTATTTTAGTGAAATCCATTATGCAAGGGAAACCCGAGGATACCGACCTCAGTCTCCTAATGTGGTCAGGTCATTCCAAGAATGATTGGTCATTATGATACATCTATAGTAGGATTTAATGGATCGTGTTGATAGAAATTGATTTACTATACACCATGGGATTATCATGATCCTTCATCACTTGAGACATTAGTATTGGTGGTCAGGGATGAATTAGACAGTTTCAGAATTTATATCCTAATTCCTTACCGATAAAATAATTAATGCAGAACAATATAATACTCCCTATTTGTTTTATCCTATACACATTAATTTATGGTGGGGGAATGAGATATCAATTGAATTATTTCTAGTATTTAAAAATGTATCCAATTACTAAAAATAATTTCTTTGATGATAATCGATTGAAAAATAAAATTAAAACATATCCATAGTTTTAATGATACCATGAAGTTGCATGTTCTGATTCACATTTAAGTTATAAAGATCATAAATCTCACTATAATTTCTTTATCTATTGTTTATTAGTAAGATCCATGATATAATTATATATTTATGAAATTTATTAATATGTAAATGGGCAACTAATTGATGTTAGGAACATCATACCACTCAGAGATGGATGGATTTATTGATTTAGTCAATCAAACTCTAGATAAGATTCATAAGGTTTGAATGCTTAATTTTAGTGGTATTTGGGAAATGTGTCACCAATTGGTTGAGTTCACCTAAATTAATTATTTTAGGTATGGAATATAGTAGATCATTTTGATGAATTGTATCTGTATCCATGTCGATCATCTTTCGATTGGGTGATTATTGGAGAGTTGTTTTTAGTTGCAATGTGTCCTATTCAAGAGATGATGTAGGAGGTTTTGTTCATATGTATGTGTTTTTAGGGCTCATAATCTCCATAAAATTCATGTGGAATAGCCTCATCAGCCTTTGGTGGTTATGGTAGGTTATAGATTTATTATTAGGGTTTCACCTAGTCTATTACATAACAATATTAATAGAAATATAATGTTAGAACTAAGGGGTTTTAGATCATTTGAGATGGGTGAGCATCTTGGATAGGTGAAATAAATATTAGGCTTTTTTAATAACCTGAAATTCAAGACCCTATAAAAAGGTGTTATAACTGATAAAATGTCTTACATTTAACACAAAATTTTTATAAAAAAACATAATAAAATTACAATATTATAATCTCTATAATAAAAACATAATATAGTAGACAATTAATTCCTATTTTCTTTTGACAATAAAATTTTAATAATAATTAATATGGACAATGGTTTATTTCTAATAAATTCATTTTTAAAATATTATGTATTTTAATATAAATGATAATTTAAAAAATATAATACATTATATTTGAAAAAATAAAAGTATTTTTTTTAAATTCTTTATATTAGAATTTGTTCAACACAAAATTTGAGTTTTTTCCTAACAAGTGAATATTTATATTAAAAGATTAGGTTTTTCGAAAAATATAATTTTAGCTATGTTATCATTATGTAACCATGAAATTGATTTGAAAAAGATTAAATAGTTCTATTTTTATTTATGGTATATTATAATTAATTTTATAATATTCATTTATCTTCTAAAAAATATGTCCAAGAGCATTAGAACTTAATTAAAATTTTACTTTTATCAAATCTATTTTCGATATTTTAATCTAATTAAGTTTATTAGTGGGAAAATTTTGTTTTTTTCCATGAATTTAGAGCCAAAAACATTATATTAAATTTATTAATTTTTTTTAAATCCCACAAACAATTAGAAATGATGATGATATATTGAAAATAAGATTTTATTCTTAAAAATATACTTTTTATATTTTTTGGTTATATGTGTTTATTTTTAAATAATAATTTCTAACACATAAAAATTTTATTTTGTAACATTATTTATATTTTAATAATTTTAATGTTAAAATATTCTAAAATTTCAAATTATAACAATTTTCATAAATATTAACTACTAAGGATTAAAAAAATAAACAATGATAAAAGTAAATTAGGGTAAATGATAAAAAGATAAAAAAAATAAACTCTTGGTTTTCAATATAAGGTTTGGATGAGTTGAAAATAAGAACAAAAAAATCCCCTCACTGTTTCCATTTTGGGTGGATTGATTATTGAATAGTTACTTGAAATTATTTATATTGTAATGGTTACTCCCAATACAAGAAATACATTAACTTATAAATGGGTAACACTTCCACCAACTCTAGACTCATCTACATGTATAGTTTATTTCAAAAAATATAAAAAATTACCCATCCAAGAACCCTATAACATTTTCTAAATCTTCTAGTAACCATTAGTTATCACAATGCCATCATCTATAAGGATAATTTAAAGCAAACATAATGTCTACAACATGGTTATAATTAACAACTTTGTTTTTCAACTAAATTATAATCATTTAAAATATTTATTTCCAAAGTAATATATTATTAATATTTCAATTATGAAAAATAATTTCATTTTATTTATGTTATTATCAATAACACTTCTACTATCCCATCTACTAGTAAAAATGAAATCTTTGTTTGCGTGTAACTGCATACTATGACCTCCATGATAATTGGAATTTATTTTTCCATCAACATCCTTACTTGTTGATTACAATAATATAATTAATGTCTATATACGATGTTTATGATATAATTATGTTTCTAATATGAAGAATTTTATAACATATTAATTATGGTCTCAAAATGTTTTGATAATTGATTCTATCATATAAAACTGGCGTACTATGAGGACAATATTTATTTCCAATGATGTAATACTTTCATATCCATTACTTCTTAATTTAATATCTATATAAGTTTGTAAAATCATAGTAATCATTAAATTATATCATTATTCTCTTATTTTTATGGTGTTAGAAATAAATATCCTGATAAGCATTAATAATCTTGGTATATTCATGTTAGAGCCAGTTTGGACACCTACATGATCAATGAGATGAAATTATATCATGGATGACTTTGAAAAAACAACTAATATAGTAATATGAATTAAATATTTATATAATATTTAATTTTTATAGAAAGTTAAAATCAACATTCAAATCATTAGTCATGAAAACACCATTCATATGTTAGAAATAAACAAAAAATGGTAATTTTAGATTTCCTCATCTTGGATAAATTAAATATAATAAATCATTATATGCCAAAAAATATAGTTTCTATAATGATATTGGAGTTATTAACTTGAAAATTCATTGTAGGAGTCTATACATTATTCTAGAAGTTTGCACGAAGAAAAAAACAAAATATTTTGACATTATGTAATAAAAAACATTATAATAAGTTAATATATTTATAAAATATGTTGATAAAATAACTATAAGAAATATTGTAGGATAAAATTAATGTTATGGTATAAAATAATATGATATTTATGTTCATTATACTAGTTATTATAGCATCACCAATTAAATAATAATAAAACTAATGGGTTTCATATCAAAATTTACTTTTGCGAGACAAATATTCTACTATGTATGTAATTTAATCTAAATGGTGTGTATACATTGGATTATTCATATAATAAAATGAATAATCATTATTCATAGTATTTTATTTTAATTTTAAGATTTTTTCTTTTAATAGGTTTTTTATTTCAGACGTGTATTATGGCGTAAGTGTTTTCTTTTAAAAATTCCCCTCTTGAGATATGTTTCTATATTATGAACATAATTTCCGTTATGTGTTATATATTCCTTTTATTTGAGTAATTATATAATGAATTAGAAAAATTAATGATAATTTAAGTGCAATATATCACTCACACATTCAAATATTTTTATTTAAATTCTATTTATATTATGAGGTGTTTTGTGATTCAATTATTTCCTTTGGTCTTAATATCCCCTATTTTAATATTAACTGTCGAGAATGATCTATTCTATCCCATGATTATGTTATATAATATTTCAAAATTATTCTTTAGGGAAACATTTTTTTTATTTATAATTCTTCTTCGATAGTGGATCTGGTGTTTATAAAAAATGTTATTTTAATGAATAATTCTCATATATTAATTTGATCTTTTTTCATGTCCATGTTTCCAATCCTTCCAATTTTGTCCTATAATTATAGGATTTGTAAAATTTATTATTTTCATTAATTATAATAATTATATCATCCTTATTTCTTTTTAAATTTTTAATACTCATTTATTATGTGGTTTTTAATAGGGTTATTTCAAAATGTTGAATAGTTTTTTTACATTTATTCAAAACCAAATGTTTTACTTTACATTTAACATTCTATTTATGAACATTATTTAGTTTCAAATATATATTAATGGATAACATTTTTAGAATTAAATTTTTTAAATGTTTTTAAACTTCACCTTTATAAAAAATGTCTTTTTTAAGTGACTACAACTTCTACATTTGAGACCAATGATATAATAATTTTACAAAAACTTTTTTATAATTTCACTAAAAATTTACCTCATATATATAATTGAAATATTTAATTTGAAATAATTTTGGATGATTTTCCATATAAATATTGTTATGAAATATTATATTTGGGTGATTTAATTCAATACATCAACAGTTCAAATGATTGAGGGAAATTTTTGTGATACCTAATTAATGTGCTGTGAAACCCATTTTTTCCATTGGTTTCTAATGATGTATTTAAATAAATAGTTTCAGGTGGAACCATATAAATAGATTATTTAATTGTGGGTATATATATATACCTATATTCACTGACATTGTTTTTATTTAAGGAACTCTTATGGGTATAGAAGATGATTTATTCCCATAAAAATGGAATATAATAGAATTTATCCCAATTCAAATTAAGAACTAAAAACTTTATTAAAATAAAAATGTAATGAAAAAGTATTTATCCCATTATAAGGGGTGAATGTGAGGATTAATCACATACCAAATGGTACAAAACATGATCTATCATAAGCTAAAGTTTATATGTGAGGATACAACCCAAGAAAAATGATAAATTGGAGGAATTATCCCAAGAAAAAAGTTAAATTTTCAGAATTATACCAAAGAAAAGGTCTATATGAGATGATTTATCCTAATTCCAAGGGTACATAAGAGGATTATCCCAATTCAAATGACGTACAAAGTTGATTATCCCAAGCCTATATATGATTAATGTCATTTTGGAGAGCCTTAATATTTTATATTTATAATTATATTTATTCCACATGCTTATAAAAAAATTTGATGCCTATGAATAAGTTCCTTGAACCATTATAAGTGTATAATGATTGTTCAAAATATTTTCATGTTATATTTGTGTTTATCTGAGAATAAATTTCCTTCAATTATGACTTATAAAAAAATTTCGATTCATGTTAACTTTAATAAGATATTTATCCTAGGTATGGTTCTATCATATATTTATAATATATCCCTCGATGGCATTATGTTGTTTTTACTCTCACTGAGAATACTATACCATAAATTTTATATGGTACCCTTCCCCAGATTATGGAGAAATGTATGAAATTTTATAGTTCTAAAAGGTGGTCTAGAAGAGATTAATTATTGTTAAATGTTCTAAATTATTATAAAATATGTTTCCAATGTTACTATTTCTCAATGAAACTAAATAAAAATTTCCATTGAGAAATTTGAGATTATTTAGAGATGAAATGTTTAAATTATGGAAATGATGTAAAATAATAATATGTTTATCATGTAATTCCATTATATATGTCGTTGTATGATTTAGTTATTTTTGAGGATTTATTTTATTATTTTAGATAATTGGGTAAGATAAAATCAGAGGGAACACTATGGGTAAGAATAATATTATGATAACTTCTAAAAACATCATAATATTTTGAGTCTGTGGGTTTCCTTGAAATAAAATATCTATTTGGATTGTAGAAAGTGAATACTGCTGTGAAACATATGCAATATTGGGTAATCATCATGAAAAGGATGGGTTTTAAGTGACACAATTTTCACTCTAATTCACATAGAGTTGGCCTATAAAAGCACACTAAGATAGAAAATATATGGGAATATAGTCTCATCGATAATATCCTATTTATAAGTTTCATTGAATGATTTATTTGTAAGATACTTTATGGGACTAAGTTAACAAGTATAAGAGAATGCAATTTTTTTTCAAATTGTTGGAATCAAATAAAATAATGTTTGAACCAAAAATGATAAAATTTAACATCATAATGAATATGGTTAAACTATGAATGATATAGATTAAAAAAAGAATTATATATGTTGATCTAATAGAATTATAGTGTATCATTACTATATTATTATGGGAATCACAATTAAAATAAATTTTTATCTGGTTGTCTATGATTTGAATAATATGGTAAAAATAAGTTATCACCCATTTTTTCCCCTTTTGGAATTAGTAATGGATAAAAACAAAATTACCAATTTAAAAATTGGTGTGATGAAAAATTAAGTGAATTTTTAATTGAATGACCTTTTGTTGTGTGGTTGGATGATTCAATGTAATTTTTTCAAAAAAAATCTATCGAAATATTATTATCCATGTGGCCATTATTTATATCCTAATCCCTCATAAGAAGATAATGATTTAATCACATGGGAAAATTTGTATGAAAATAATAAATGAATGAATATTTGACATTATACATGTGAATAATGTGGGATAAATCAGGAAAATGTTTACCAAACGGGGACTAAATGATGATTTACTTATTGAATAGGGGGTCATTGAGGAATAAAACACTATAGGAAAATAATGAGTATGAATAAAACAATTTAAATAAAAAATAATTCATCAAATTATACCATTATTAATTTAATGTCTGACATTTATGAGACATTGCAATTATCCAATCCAAATCCCAAATATATGGTCTGAGTTAGAAGATGAGCTTGGTAATCCTACATGAATAAGAGGAAAATGGAATAAATATTCAATCACTAATATCATTTTGGATCCATGTATTTATGGTAAATGTACCCTCAAATCCATATTTGATTATTCCTTATAGGATTTAATTGTTGAAAATTATGTATATCTATGATTTTTTATAATTTCAATTTTCCCCACCTATTGACTTGAATATCGAGTAAATATAATATTTAAGATTATTTTATTACATGTTGAATCATATGTGAATTTGAATTGTCAAAATATTATTATCCTTACATTAGTTTAATTTAATATAAATTTAGTGATGGATTTGTTCCCTCCATAGAGAGGTAAAATTATATAGTGAAAGGAAGAAAACAAAATACTGAACTACAACACTATTTTTATAAAATTACGATTATAATAACAATATATAATTAAATTATATGTTGTGGGTATTTATAAGAAATAATGGAAGACTCTAGTACCAAATAATTGAATAAAAACACAAAATAATGCACAATCATTTCTTAAGGGAATAGAATTAGTTCCCATGTTTATAAAGTTAATTAGAAACTAAAAATTGTTTCATTATTCATCTTTATTATTAATATTTCATTATATATTTAAATTTATATGGGATAATTAAAATAGTGAAGATACAATTTATTTAAGGTTGAGATAATGCGACAACACAAAATTCATAACATTTTAAAAATGTTGTTATGTTTGATAACACGAGTTACAAAAAACCTCAAATTTAATAAAATAAAAATATATTAGGATAACATTATTAATGACTACATAATAAAATATAAGATTCTAAATCACTAATATTTATTACAATAGAATGAAAATAGTTAATATAAATTTATATTGAAAAAGTTTTATTTTCACTAAAAATCATCTTTATTATATTATGTTTTTAAAATATATATATAGTTTTAAATATATAAAATTAAATATGAGAAAATAATATTAATTTATGAATCCACAAATCAAAAAAATTTTAGTATTAATGTTTGATATTTTTTGAAATGAATTATTTGCTGTCAAAATAATTTTTTTGTGATAAATTTTAATTTTTATGATTATATTAATAATTAATTATATCACAATAGAATAAAATGTAAGTAAAATATTAAAATATATATATATTTTTTATCATTAATAATTTTATAACTTTATTTGTACTTATTCATTTTTAGAACTAAATTAAAATTTTATTTTAATAAAAACAATTTTCGATCATTTCATCTAATTATGTGTTTGATAGTGAAATATTTTTTTAATTTCAAGGAAATTTAAAAAATTATTAATTATTTATTATAAATCAATTTATGAAATTAAAATTAATATCTATAATAAACTTATAGTATAATTAAAATTTTAAAAATAAAAACAATCTTTTCTAAAATAATTATTCTTATGTGTTTTTTAATTTAATATGAAATTAACATTTCAACACTTTAAAATAAAATTTTGTTAAATTATTTTAATATTTTAATTAATTATGTTAAAATTATATTAAAAATCCAATAATAAGTTCTTTCATTTATATTAATTAGAATGTTTAAAAATTATTTACCATAGTTAATGAAAATTAAGTTTAATGGTAAAAAGATTAAATGAATAGAATACAAAAACACAACGATGCCTCAAAAATTATTGTATGGGGAGAATATAGATGCAAAAACACATCTCCTCCATAATTTTCCATTTTGTGGACCTTTACTTTTGGATAGTAAAATGTCATTATTGAAAATACAATGGTTACTCCCATAACTACTTTTCCCCTCACTTATAAAAGGTTATATATTCAACCACATTAAGGCTTACCTCTCATTTCAATAAAATATATAAAATAATCCATATTTTTCCTCCTTGAACACCTTATCCCTTTATAATGATCGTTTTTCCATTATTTAGTATAATGTTTCTATTTCTAAGATTATTCCTTGATATATCAAACAAATTAATAGTAATTTATATATTTACGTTACTATTGTAGTGATATTTTTATTATATCACTACATAATAATCCATAAACATGTTGTGTTTATGTTGGGATATTTTTTACTACCAATATAAACAATGCAATGAAATTATATCATGGGTTTTTTTGAAAAAATAACTACTTGTATAACATGATATAAGTTTAAAAATAAAATATATTTTTATTTATATAATCCTTACCTAAATATTTAACTCATTTATTAATGAAAAACCGTTTGTAGTTTAAAAATTATCATAAATTTTTTCATTGTCAATGTAGTCATTAATGATTAAAAATTAACTGCTCTTGATAGGAAATATAAAATGTAAAAAATTTAAATAATTAATTATTTTAACAATAATTATATGTTAATGATTCACTTTAAAAAACTTCATAGAAATTGATCATATCTAAATAAATATTATATCAAACATTTTTTTAAAACCTGATAATGAAAATAATGTATAATTATATAATATATCAGAAATATATCGTTATAAAATAATAATAAATAGGTAATATTTAAATATTATGGTATTGAGATAATTTATTATGAAATTTATGTTTAATATTTAATAGATAGAAAATTGTTATGTTAGTGAGAATACAAGTTAAGTGTTTTATCTCAATGTTTCCTTTAATGAGACACATTCAATTTTAAGAACCTATTTTCAAATAAATTGTGTGTGTACTACCTCATGAATATATAATAAAATTAATTATAATTATTCATGGTATTTTAAATTCATTTAAAAATTTTCTCACTTCAATTTGGTTTTTATTAGGATTTTTCTTACGCCTTATAGGTTTTTATAATAAAATTATTTTTTCATACATATTTTTATATTACAAAAAATATATTATTTATATTATTTTTATAATTGAAAATTCATATATAATATAATGATATTAATTTTATTCATGTTACTTTTAGTTTAATATAATGATATAATTTCAATAGGTTCTTATTTATATTCCCTTAAAGTTGTAATGTGTTTTGGCGACTAAATTATTTGGCATGATATATAATCACTCCAAATTTACTCTTTTATTTAAATACTAACCTATTCTAGACTATGATTATTATTATTTATTTCAAAATTCATTTTAGGGTAAATTATAATTCACAATAAAGACTTATTAATTGATGGATCTATTATTTCATAAATTAATTTTCAACTTTGTTAAGAATAATAACCATTTCATAAATTTCCTTTTTTGAAGACTATAATTTCCATCCCAAATATTTTATCCACACATTATTTTTACACATAATATGGATTATATTCTATGTTTCTAATAATTTTCTTTATCCATTTTCAAAGGGAAAATTCAATAATATGTTTACAATGTGTATTTTCAATATGGTTAATTCCAAATTAACAAAAAGTTTTTTACATCATTTTAAAGTCGATGGTTTTATCATACATTATAAATTCATTTTCGATAACATGTATGTCATTTCAAAAATTATAATTAATGATTAGTTTTAAAATATATATTTTTAATTTCTTAATTATATTACTTATAAATGAATGAAATTTCAATTTTATTATATCTACTTATTTTACTCTAGTAAATAATGATCTTTCTAGAAAATAGTAAATAATTTATGAAACATTTTACTCTATATCTCTAATAGATGTTTTATTTTTATAAATATTTAATATGAATAATGTTATAAATGTACTTATGAAATAATATTCTAGGTTGATTTAATTTTGGGTATCCACAATTCACATGTTTGAGGTTAATTTAAATGATACCATCTTCAAGTGTCATGAGACAGATTTTTTCATTTCACAGGTTCATTTTAAATCATATAATGATTTTTAACATGTGACACCATATGAATGAATTATTTATTGGTGAGGTATTATATTAACATTTAATTCACTGTTAATATTTGTTTCTGATTATCTCAACTATGTGCCTTAGAGGATTTATACCAAGCCAAATGGTATAAGGTAGGATTTTTCCCTTTCCAAAGAACAAACCTGATGATTTATTTTAATATGAAGGGAATAGAGGACGTTTTTTTGGAATCCAATGTGTTAATGAGAGGATTAATACCATGAAAAAAGTTAAAAAATGGCAATTATCACATGAAATATGGTATATAAGAGGATTTATCTAACAACCCCATCCCTAGTATCCCAGAGATGGTATCTGATTTATTACATTGGACTAAATATGAAGCATCAATTCCTGAAGGGCTGATCAGTTTTGAGGTTTTTGACAACCAGATACATACATGATATACATTTTATATTGGGAAAATAAAATAAAACATAATATATAATAAATAAAAATAAACAAATTCCTTGAAAAATCGTTAAAATAACTATTTTCTATATCATAGGGGAAGGAAACAAAAATATAGATTGGCTAAAATTTTCAGTATGGGTTATGTACATGTGAATCCATTATGAATAAATAAGGAATAATTAATATTGTATGGTAATAAAACTAAACACACATTCAATTAAATTAGTAATATGGCTAACATAATTAGATTGGGAATAATCAATATAAAATGATATATAATTGAACACACATTCCATTTAAATAAGTTTATTTTAGGAATAGATAATTCATGATCAATATGTGAAGGTAATTAACTAAACACAAATGTTATTTAATAAAAAATATTAAAATGAAATGAATCCAGAGATAATATCAATATAAAAATATCATATATAGTAATAATAATTGAATTCTCAATAAAAGAAATTCTTAATTACTAGATTCCATGATCTCATGCATCATGATACCACTACTATTAATACCTTTCTCCAGACAATTTAAACTATAGATAAAAACTAGTTTAATTTCACCAACATGATTTTTCTAATGAGACCTATCGATTCATCGAACCACAATTTTTATACCGAGCCCCACCCATCACTAAATGTCTAAATTATTTCTCATATATTAAATAATATATTTAATTAATTGATCAATATATGTTACTAACAAATATCTATAATCAAATAATAGTAAATGTAAACATTGTATGCGAAAATGGTATAGTAGATACATCTAAGGATGGTGTATGCTTCAGCTTCTTCTCATTGTGGCGCGACTGCTAAGGACGGGCACGGCCTAGATGCTCCGTTATTAGGGTTAGATCTCTTGGGTAGTGGCGTAAGGAATTCCTTCAAGGATGCTCTTTGTGGTGGGAGGGTGCCAGATATTTCGACTGGGGTTAGGTCGCCGCCTGCAGAGGCATGTCGTCCTACCTTCCCGAAGATTTTGGTGGTTTCGAGTCAGAATGGGATGAAAGAGGGATGCCCTTTCAGTGGGAGATTCCTTGGGCTCCTTCCTAAAATATGATGACGCTACAGAGAATTTGCGGTCTATGGCTTGTCCTCGTATTTGCGTGGCACTCGATCTATAGGATCGGTTACCATTGAGGGTTCTTCTTCGGTCTGATGGTGGTCTGAGATGGTGGCAAAGGCTGGTTTTTTATAGACCACTGTGCTTTTTCATGGTTTGCGGTATCCATGGTCACTCAGAACAGGTTTTTCAGAGGAAGAAGGGTGTGACGAGTTCTTCTGGCTCCGGGGATCGAGCGAAATTTGTTGTCGGATCGAAGCATAGATCTGAGTCTCCAGGGAAGTAGTTAACCGTTGCGAAGAGCGGGAGTTATTTTTTTTTTACATTTTTTCAAATTTTTTTTTTTAAAAATACAGCGAGGTTTAAAATATTTTTTTTTACATCCTAAAGGCGGCACCTGGTGTGCCGCCTTTGGGGAATTTTCCGGCCAGGGTAAGGCGGCACCGGGTGTGCCGCCTTTGACCAAAAAATAACCGCAAAGGCGGCACACTAAGTGCCGCCTTTGCCTAAATAATTTTTTTTAAAATTTTTATTTTTTTTGTTTTGTTTTGTTATATATATATATATATATATATATATATATATATATATATATATATAACAAAACTTTCCAGCAGAATTTTTCTGCTATTTAATATCCAGCGGTTCTGCCATTACAGCAGTCTGGATTCTGACTGATACCCTCACCCAGGACTCCCTTTTATAAGGGGGTTTGCCCTGAAAACAATACTGCATTTTCGATGTGGGATTCTGGTTCTCCTTTTCCTGCACAGTACATTCTGTGTTTCTGATGTGTGATTCTGTTTCAAGTACGCGACTTTGAAAGACTATAAAAGTTAAACTATAAGACCAATACAAATGAAACTTTAAACACTGATTAAACATATAAGAAATAGTTGAAAACAAAAATAATTTCATAAAAAATGTTGATACAGATTAATTTATAAGCTTTCAAAACCACCTACTTGAAACTTAAACATATTTGAAGTACGTGACTTTGAAAGCTTATAAAAGATAAATTATAAGACTAATACAAATGAAACTTTAAACATTGATTAAACATATAATAAATAGTTGAAAACAAAAATGATTTCATAAAAAATGTTCACCAAAAACAATTTATAAGCTTTCAAAACCATCAACATGAAACTTAAAAATGTTTCAAATTCCCGACTTTGAAAGACTATAAAACATAAACTATAAGACCAATAGAAATGAAACATTAAACATTGATTAAAAATATAAGAAATAGTTGAAAACAACAAAAACTTCCTAAAAAATTTCCGTAAAAATTAATTTATAATATTTCAAAACAATCTACTTGAATAGGGAATCCGATCCATCAGTTTGAGGGATACCGGGGCTAGGTAGATAGATAATCGGATCATTGTATCTATGGATTTTTTGGATAGGAAGATAGATTCATTTCATTCATTAAGGTTAAAAGACATTATTCTTTTAATGGCTTTGAAAGTCATTATTTGTTTTGTATGAAATTGTATTTCTTTTTTGTAAAAAGTTTTTATATTTCCACCACACATATAATTGAATACAAAACATCATATTAGTATTTTTATTATGATTTTATCCATATTAATATGATTTTGATAATAACAAAACTTTTGAATTAATAAAATCTATCATGATTATGATTCTTGATTATACAGAAATTTTATTCAAATTTTTACCCATAAATTTTAATGAGGATGAATATTACACAAAATTCAGGATCACATGTCAGATTTTGAACCATCTTGGCACTGCTTAATAAGTAAACACATTCTGTGGAATTGGAATATGTGTGTATTAGGGTCCTCCCTATAATACAATATAGCACTAAACCATGGAAACTTTCTTTGCATGCACTCCACCATAAAATATGGATCCACTATTCTCTCATGTGTCTCTATTTTCACAACCACCCTTTCTCATCTAGGAGCACATCATACCACTTATTGTTTGGCTAAGGTTTAATTACTTTCCCACCTAGGTAGTGGTAGACTCTTCCCTTGGCTAGCTAGTGGTAGGATAATTTTTTTGAGTAAAATCAAACAAATAGTTATCCATTTCATCTCCTAAATTATTATTTATGTAAAATATAAATTCATCTCACATGAACATATTTTAATCCCTCATGAAATAATAAAATATTATATTTCCTTCACTTCCTTTTCTATTATTGTAAACAACGTGTCACCATTTCCAAATTTTTTTTAACATAATATCACATCAAAAGTCATCACAATTATGCCTCACATATCAAAATAATCTACTAACAAGTCATTCATCCTTATTGGTAAAAAATTCATATCAATGGGATCTTTATATATCATATTCCTTATTGTTTTGAATTAATGACTTCCATTGTTCCACATATCCATTCATATGGTGAACCACCATGATGACTTTTTCCTTTTAACTAATTCCTAAATTGAAAATTATTTTCTATAGGGACATTATGCATTTTTCATCTACAAATGGATTAGAAATTTCACTGAATGTTAGAGGTTATTACTGCATGAAGATATCCATTATAGTTACACAATGTTGTAGATCAATAGGTCTCTCTATATAGGTGGGTTTATTTTTCATAACAAGGGTTAAAATCCCTAATATAGTTATGAATAGGTTTTTCTGCAAAATATATTTGTTAAATTGTTTATGGGGAATATCCCTACATTGACTAAGAATGTTTATATGGTTCCCATTCCTCCACTTGGTATCCATATTTTTATAATGACATATATATTATTATCTAATAAAATATAAATGTAAAATATAATTCTAATTATGAATTATAGAGTGTTTTCTAGAAATCTTGAGTGTTTTTCATTGAAATATTTATATCTATATTGGTTCCTCTAAATCAATTTCTAAATGTTACTAATAATGTTACTCAAATACCAATTATAACATCTTATAATCCATAAACCTATAGTCAATAGTTATATTACATTATTGATATAAAGTAAAAGAGTCCCCAATGGAAAGAACAATTTAGTAGTCTGGGAAGACCATATATAGATATACAATACATATTAAAATAGAAGATACAAAATGAACATATTATGAGATCATGAAAATCCCTTCAATCATATCCTAGAAAATATCACATATTCCTCCTGAATGATTCCTGAGAAAGGAAAAAATTACATGTGTGATCAAAATCTCATTACAGAGTAGCATATATGGGAACCTTACATAACATAAACATAGAATAAGTGATATGTCAAGTATAAATTCAAAAATGAAGTCATAATATGCTAAAATTGAGGGAATTATATGGTCATGATTATAAACGATAACATGGAATAAAATAATCAATTATCTCATATTGATGGAATGTATATTTCTAGAAATGAAATTCTTGTTGTTAAGGCTTAACTCTAGGCCACATTAGTATTATTAGAAGAAGAATACACCAAATACCAACATATTTTTTCATATGATATCTACTGATGAATTGATGGGAAATATAGTTATATTCCAGACCCATCACCTGATTAAGACTAATCAATTCACTCTACGAGTCATAATGACCTTTGTAAAAGTTACCTATGAAAACTATTTCTGAATTAATCATGGGTATCCATATATTGATAAATGTATACATAAAATACTTCCCATTCCTTATAATAATGTAAATTTCTTCTCGAAAAACCCTTATTGAACTTGGAAGACTTGTGTTACCATCCATGTAATTGGAATTACCCTAATCATAAAAATATAGTGGTGAGGGTACCTTCAATGTGTTGTATATCTATGGAAGATAGTAATTGAGTACAATAGTTTTCATTGGTACGAGACCCAGGAAAAAATGACAACCCATATATTTAATGCCCCCTATTTCATGATTTCTTTCAAAAAATATACACTTAATATAATCACAAAATAAAATTATTCCATGTGTCCTTAGGTAATTAGTTACATAGAATAATAACCTAAAATAAGAATACAAAAAAATTATTTAAAACTCCATAACATGCCCTTAAAATCCACTGATCTTATAATACTGCATAGGATAACCTGGGGATGTACATAAGAAAGGGGTGAATTATAAATCCTTGTAAAGAAATAATCAAAGAATAAAATTATGAAATTAATACATGTGAGTAGAGAGACATAACAAGGTGATATAAAATTGATGTGATTCGTAAAAATAAACCTCAAATTATTATATAATATAATAATATCAAGGCATCATTGGAATGCAATAAAAAATAAAACATGGAATCACAATTCTAAGTCAAGGATAACCACTAAAAAAATATAACATAGAGTGCTTAGGATAACCACCCATGCACTGTAAGTAATTTCTCATGAGGTAAAAATTTTACCCATTTTTATGAAGTGGAATATAATTTAAGGCCACCCATCATACTCATATCACGTACATGAATTTTTTTAAGTTTCAAGTAGATTGTTTTGAAATATTATAAATTAATTTTTATGGAAATTTTTTTGGAAGTTTTTGTTGTTTTCAACAATTTCTTATATTTTTAATCAATGTTTAATGTTGCATTTCTATTGGTCTTATAGTTTATGTTTTATAGTCTTTCAAAGTCGGGAATTTGAAACATTTTTAAGTTTCATGTTGATGGTTTTGAAAGCTTATAAATTGTTTTTGGTGAACATTTTTTATGAAATTATTTTTGTTTTCAACTATTTATTATATGTTTAATCAATGTTTAAAGTTTCATTTGTATTGGTCTTATAATTTGTCTTTTATAAGCTTTCAAAGTCACGTACTTCAAATATGTTTATGTTTCAAGTAGGTGGTTTTGAAAGCTTATAAATTAATCCGTATCAACATTTTTTATGAAATTATTTTTATTTTCAACTATTTCTTATATGTTTAATCAGTGTTTAAAGTTTCATTTGTATTGGTCTTATATTTTAACTTTTATAGTCTTTCAAAGTCGCGTACTTGAAACAGAATCACACATCAGAAACGCAGAATGTACTGTGCAGGAAAAGGAGAACCAGAATCCCACATCGGAAATGCAGTATTGTTTTCAGGGAAAACCCCCTTATAAAAGGGAGTCCTGGGTGAGGGTATCAGTCAGAATCCAGACTGCTGTAATGGCAGAACCGCTGGATATTAAGTAGCAGAAAAATTCTTGTCCTGGCCGGAAAATTCCCCAAAGGCGGCACACTAGGTGCCGCCTTTGGGGGTAAAAAAATAATTTTTTTTAACCTAGATGTATTTTCAAATTTTTTTTTTGAAAAAATGCGTATAAAAAAAAGGTTTTTTTGAATTCTGATAGGGACTCTCACGCGCCTGCGGCGGGCGTGCGTGTGGAGGATGTTTTTTCCTCGGATTCTCCTACGGCCACTGTGGATCAGATCTTGCTGTCACTGTCAGGCTGTTGCGATCCGGTTTTCATAGAAGATGTTGCGCCAGGGGTCGACCAGGTGGTATCCTGGGACCAATGGAACATTCTCCTTCATGCTTCCTGCCCACTGTCATCTCCTTTACCGGAGTTCAGGATCTCATCCCAGCTTTCCCCGGAGTTCATTAAGCATTCTTTCCTCCCTAGCCTGCCTTCGTTTCCCATTCAATCCCCCCGGGGGGCCTTGCCTCCGGCGGGGGTGGCAAATTAGGTACGTTCTTCAAGATCCTCTCCTCAACATCGACTTATGGTTTCCCTTCTTCATGAGGAGGGGGAATTTTTTCTATCTTCGGCTTCCCGTCATGCACTTCTAGAGGTCTCGGAGTGTTCTCCCAATAATTTTTCTCCTGGGTCACAGCTTGGAAAGCTGTCGCTCGAGTTGGCTGGTCCTATTACCCGCTCGAAATCGAGGGAGGCTAGGTTATCATTGGCAGTTTCTTCTTCTGATTTCTCTGGCATGGTGGGCAGGAGGGGGCTTCTGTGATGTCTTCAGTTATTATTTGGAATGCCGGCGGGTTGGGAGATCGAGCGAAGTGCGATTTCATGGCTGTTGAATCTCGTAAGCATAATGTCCTTGTTTTTGTTGCTCTTGAAGTGAAGATCGATCAAAAGAAACTTCCATCTGTGGCAAGACGGATGGGTTTTTCCCTGTTCTTGCATGGTAGTCAGGTTAATCAACACATTTGGGTATGTTAGAAGCCGGGTGTGCAGGTGGAGGTGATTAACCTCTCCTCGCAATGCATTAACACCAAAGTTTCCTACGATGGAGATGTTTTTTTGTTCTCTTTTGTGTACGCTAGTACTGAGGTGCAGTGGAGATCGGAGCTTTGGGGGTTCCTTGGATCTTTTCAGCCTGGCAATATGCCCTGGTTTGTTGGTAGAGACTTTAAAACCATCGTGGATCCCGAAGAGAAAAGAGGGGGTTTGTGGCCTTCGGGGACCGCCATGCATGACTTCTGTGAGTTCATCACTGCTGTGGGGCTGTTGGACCTGGGCTTTCAAGGAAGGCGTTTTACGTGGTGTAATAACCGAAGAGGGCTGCTTCGTATCTGGAGCAGGCTTGATCGCTGCTTTTCCAACATCCAAGGTCATGACAGCTTTGCTAAAACAAAAGTCACCCACCTGTCCCGTTCCTTGTCTGACCATGCTCTGCTTCTGGTGGATGTGAGTTGCGATAATTCGGGGAGGCGGGCCTTCCTTTACTCTAGAAATTGGCACCAGTTAGAGGGCTTTTTGCAGACGGTGAGGGCCTCATGGGAGCGCGAGGTGGCTGGGGATGCTTGGCACAACCTTTCTATCAGATTGCAGAGGCTAAAGAAGGACCTTCTAGAGTGGAGGTCTTCAAAATCGGATAACTTTTCAGTATAAATACTATCCAAGCCGAGGTTGAGAACATGGAAGAGGAGATTTAGTCTTGCTGGGATGATAATCAGTTTTCTATTCTTTGTGAGAAATGCAGGTTTCTTGCTGAGAAACTCTTGGAGGTGGAATGAGATTATAAATAGCGGGCTCGGGTGCGGTTGTTGAAGGAAGGGGATCACAAAAGCGGGTTCTTTCATGCATGTCTTAAGGAAAATAGTAGAATGAAGTTCAATATTGATATGGGAAATGGGGTATTCTCCTCATAAGTGGATGTGGTCGGAGGTCTGGCTGTGGAACATTTTGAAGGTCTTCTGGCAGGTGGGGTTCATGATTGGCATGGGGTGTTGGATGGGGATTCCGAGGATGCGAGCTTCTGGTAGTGCATTCCTAGCTTGGTTGGGTACGTGGAGAATGAGTTTCTTATGGCCGTACCTAGTGAGGAGGAAGTTAAGAGGACAGTTCTGGAGTTGCCTCAGGACAGTGCTCCGGGTTCGGATGGTTTTCCAGGCTCCTTCTATGTGGCTGCCTGAGGCATTGTGGGTCCTCAAGTGGTGTTGGCTATAGAAGATTTCTTCCCTGGTAGTACTCTTAATCAGGGGGCTGCAGCTTCTAGGGTGGTACTGATTCTGAAGGTGAAAGAGCCTAATAGCATTAATAAGTATAGACCGATTTGTCTGTGTAATGATGCCTATAAAATTCTGGCATGTCTGATTTCGAAGAGGTTGAGCCAGTTTATTCCAAGATTGGTGTCCAGAGAACAACACGGGTTTGTTAAGGGCCTGAATATTCAAGGGGAAGTGGCAGTTACTAGTTAATTGGTTTAGGATATTAACAAGAAAACTATTGGGTCCAATGTTATTTTTTAGGTGGACATGGATAAGGATTATGATAAGATGGAGCAGAGCTTTATTATCCGGGTTATGAGGCAGTTGGGCTTCAATGAGTGGGTTTGTGACCTCTACTTCAGATGCTACTCCTCCCCATGGATTTCCATATCTCTCAAAGGGAAAATCTTTGGTTTTTTTAAATCAGTTCGTGGAGTCCGGAAGGGCGATCCACTTTCTCCGAATCTTTTCATCTTGGCTTAGGAGGCTCTCTCAAGGAACTTACAGGAGGGTTTGGAGGAGGGAAGGTTGCTTCCTTTTGTCAGCAGGGGTGGTAGGGAGGTTTTGTCTCGTTTGATGTTTGCTGACGATATTCTGATATTCACAAATGGCCAACGTAGATCATTATGGGTGCTCAGGGAGATTTTTAATAGATATGTGCGGTTGAGTGGTCAGTTCATCAATACCAGCAAAAGTAATGTTTTTATTTCCAACAAATGTTCGGGCAGCTGGTCTAGGTTCATTCAAGATATCCTGGGTTGCTGCAAGAAGTCTCTCCCTATGGACTACCTTGGAGTTTATATTGCTTGTGGGTGCATTAAAAATGTTTATTCGAGAGGTCTACCAATCGGGTGTTGGGATGTATCTTTGATTGGAAGAACAAACTGCAGTCATTTTGTGGGAGGGTTATCTTGATTGACAGTGTGCTGTCGGCTCTTCCAATGCATGTCTCCTCGGTGTTATGTCCACCAATGGGAACCATTTATAGAATAGAAAAGATTCTTAATTCCTTTCTCTGGGATTCTAATAATACTGGCCGCTGCCATTGGAGCGCTTGGGCTCGGCTTGCGAAACTGATTGAGGAAGGGGGTGTTGGTCTTCACGACATTAAGGCTACTTTGAAAGGCATGCAAGCGAGGCTGGCATGGGATATTATCGCGGGAGACTCTCTTTGGGCCACTTTCTTTACAGCTCGTTATGGTGAATAGGGGGTGATTTCGGTGGTTCGTAGACCTCCTCGTACTAGTCTTGCGAGAAAAATGTTTTCATGTTTTAATGATTTACAAGAATCGATTAGATGGATTTTCGGGAAGGGAGACATCCGTTTCTGGAAGGATAATTGGGTAAGTTTTAAGCTGTACTTCCCCGGGTGCCCCACGTCGGAGATGTCCTTCAGAGAAGCTTGCGGCTTTCTAGCCTTTATCCAAGAGGTTCTATCACAGGAGAAGCTGAAAATCTTTAGGGAGGATACCTTGAAAACTAAAGAGGATAAATTCTATTTCATGGGTTCTAGATCGGGGAAATTCTTGTCACGAGATTATAGGAGGCAACAACATGGTGAGGTGATGTCAGATACGTGGTTGTTAAAATACTGGTGCAAAGAGATCCCAGTCACGATGAATTTTCTGCTTTGGCGTATCTTTAACAGAGCTCTTCCCACGGAGGAAAATATCCAGAGTAAGGGGGTGCACTTGGCCTCATGGTGCCACTGCTATGACGTCCCACAGAATGAAACCATGGTTCACCAGTTTTTTCAGAGTGATTGGGCCAGCTCTCTTTGGTCCAGCTTCCTCCCTCTCCCGAATACGCCTGATGGTTTCTCCTCTCTTCAGGAATTTCTGTTCGCCTGGCTCAATGGATCGGAGTCCACTACATTCAAGGAGAGGGGCGTTATTCTCTCCACCATTTTCTGGATTATCTAGGAAGTGAGGAACCGTTTTCGGATGGGTGATCGACGCTCCTCTTGATTCCTCTAGGTCCATCTTAAGTCTCTCTTAGCCGAGGGGGGATCTCTATTGAGAGGGAGCGCCCGCCTCCTGGGTTCCTTTACTCAGAATGTCTCTCCCATGCGCGGCCGGCTAGAAGGTCGTTGGATCAGATGGTGGCCGCCCCACCAATGTTTAAAGCTGAACGTTGATGGTTCGCTGATTGATGGGATCATGAGAGGTGGAGGGTTGTTACGTGACTGAAGCGGTGTGGTCATGATTGCCTTCAGTGCATATTTTGGTCCAGGAAGTTCTTTGGGTGCTGAGGCCAGGGCTCTTCTGGATGGACATCAAGTGTGTCGGAGGGAATGATTTTAGGTGGCTGAAGTGGCAACAGATTCTGATGTTTTGGTTCATGAGGTGCGGGGAAGGTATGATCCGCCATGGGATCTGACTTCTATTCTTCTCAACTGTGCACTTGTTACGGAGCTTGGGAAGAGCATTCAACATTGTTTGAGGGAGGAAAATTTTGAGGAAGATGCGTTGTCCCGAAGCGGGAGTTCAGAGGAGGAGCTTATTGTGTATTCTTGTACTGGTTCTCTCCCTGTGGGGTGTTACTCTTTTGTTCAAGGGGATGCGCTCGGTTTGCATCACTTCCGCCCTCCTTGAGGCTGTTTCTCGGGGTGGTGCTTGATCACCCTCCTTTTATAATAAAAAGAAAGTTTCGGTCAGTAAACATTGTATTAAAAAATTATATTTTTTTAGAAAAATATTATATCCATCATACATGAATATTTATATTCAATATAAATGTAATCTACAATGAAAAACTAATACAATAAATTTTCTATTTTCGGAGAAATTTAGCAATCACAAAATAATGTGAGATTATTCAATAACTTTTACCACATGGTAATTTTAAATTCAAATCTCCTTGGGTGAAATAATTAAAATAGAAAAATAAAATACCATGATGTATGAATGAATCACAATATTACCTCTTAAATGGGTAGTATATATACCATATTAAAGTGAATTGGTACATAATAAAAAATAAGTCTCAAAGGAATGTAAATTGAGAAGAAAGATCTTACTTCATGTTTTCTATTAGTTGAACATGATTTAACCTCCTCTATAATTTGTTCAATAATGCTATTATTTTATAAGAGAACTATAATAAAGTTTTAAAATCATATATTATCATCTTATACCATTTTACCACCATTCTTTTATTAACCATACATTATTTTCTTTAATTCGGGTGATAATCACCTTATTTTATCATAAATGCTTTGTTATGAATGTTCCTGTTCTTGTGAAAATTATATAGTTAAAAACACTACAGAATAATATATATTACTAAATTATCATATTTATATATAAATTAAACTTTTTATACATACCATGAATTATGGTTTTGGGAAATGATGTATGTTACAATCATGGAGATGGTAGGACATACATACACATGAGTAACATTTACATTTTACAATTATCATTATAGAAAGAAGGAATGTAATAAATTAACATTATAGAATGATAATAATAGATTATATAACCTATTACTTATTAAAACACACACACACAAACACACACATATATCATTTATGTGGTGTGGTTATAAGAAGAGTTAACTCATTTCATGAAGAAAGTAGTTCCCACACAAAAGAACGACGTTATCATATTTCATTGAGTGATAAGGTAAGAAATAAAATTATATATACTATATTATAGTAATTTGTATCATTATTATTTAATTTATTTCATATATAATCATTATATTTTTCCTTATCACCTTCCATGTAAAGTATTCGTGAAAGAAGAATCACATCAATTTTTGAGGTGGTAATCGGTCGAATGCATGAGCGACGTTTCAATGTCCCATATAGAATGGATGGTAAAAAGTGTGTATGATATAATGAAAATATTGGTATAATTATGTTATAAAAAAATTATATATACTTTATTTCCATTAAAATATCAATCTGTGGGAGGTGGAAATTGAAAAATAAACAACTTCAGTTTGTGAGGCTTTGATCAGCCGTACACATGAATAATTATTTTGTAACCCATTTGATGAATTTGTGGGTGGTTTTAGGTTATAAATATGTTATGAAAATATCTCATTATATGGAATAATTTAAGTGTTTTATATCATCTAGGTTTAATAATAATTGGAGGATGTGGATAATGAAATAAAATAAAAATGCTCGTTGAAGAATATTCACTCTTTTTCAGACATCTTCTGTAAGGTTGCTGAAAATCATTCAATGTTTAGATTCTTTTCCCAAATAATGAAAATATGAATAGGTAAGGGGAGTTTTAATGTGATTTTGTATTGGCTTGGATGACCAAAATGGGTTTGAGATTGTGAATAATAGATGATAATGGGTGGCCTTATATATTTGGGGTGGGTGGCACACATGTATATTTTTGGAATCATTCAATTATCCCAACATTTTTATCTTGCCACATTACTCTATAATGGGGAATTATTGATCCTAGAAGATTTAGGGTAGAAATATTACCATAAAATGTGTTTTTTAAAAGTTGGTATATCATTTTAACCCTCATTATCTTAGTATAACCCCATTAAATCATTTTTTTACCCTAACCTCCATAATTAATTTTTACTTGTTTCACTATTAATTTTGGTCAAAAACCAATTTTAAATTTTTAGAAATTATAAATTTTTATGAATCCAAATATTTAATCTATTTTTTAAAATTCAATTCAAATATTTATAATGGCATGACTTAATTTTTTTCACAAATGGGACTTGATAACATGGTTTTAAAGAAATCATGATAATAAATTTACAATTTTTTTATATCAAAAGTTAACATAAAAATGATTTTAATGACCTAAATTGGATTAATTGTTATAAAATGGAATGAAGTATACTTTTGGAAAATAAAAATATAGTTAATCATTATAAATTATTTAAATAAAAAGGTAGTTTTCCACAAAAATAGAGTATGTAAACTATTCCTCAAAAAATTTAATGTTTCACAAAAATACAAAAAATTCCCCATTTGAATATTTTTATATGTTAATTTTAAAAAATAAATTTATTTCGAAAATAAATTTTTAAATACTATTAATAATTAATTTTAAATCAATTGTGAAAAATATATCTCAACTATAATTTTTAAACCCGATGTTGTGTGTAATGCATTATATTGATGAAATTGATGAAATTGAATGTATTGTAAGAAAAATATATTGTTATTTCTTATATGATACATTATTCCCTCATAGAAAAACTTTTTCCAAAAAAATTATGCATATTACCTTGTATAATGATTAGGTTAGTTCTTCTTTATAATATCTTCTTGATCTATTTTTGCTTCTTCTATTTTGTGATTTCTCCAAAGTAACATTACCAGACATTTCATCCTATTACTTAATAATAACTTTCTTGTATCTTTAATCTAGATGCATTCATCATTGTATAATGAATAATGTTCAAAATATCTCCCATAAGAGGTCATAACAAGCATTGGTTCAGATATTTACTTCCATAAAAATGATATGTGGAATACATCAATTACTTTTGATAGATTTGGAAATATTTTCAAATGACAAGAAAGAACTTAAAATATTACAAGGATTTCAAAAGGCCTAATGTACCGAGGTCTCAATTTCCATTTCTTATAGAACCTTATAACACCCTTCCAATGAGTTACATTTAAGAAAACATGATCTCCCACTTCAAATATAAAATCATTCCTTAAATTATTTTCATAATTCGTCTCTCTATATTTAGCTGATTTACTATGATCAGGAATAGATTTTACCTCTACTTTTGTATGTTCAAGAAGTTTTGGTCCTGTAAGATTCCTTTTAACAACATCAACCCAAAATATTGGACTATGAAATATATTTATATATATTACTTTATACGACACATTATGAATACTATAATGGAAAATATTATTATAATAATACTTAAGCAAATGTAAATACTGATCTCACATACCTTTAAAGTCAGGTTATAATAACCTCAACATGTCTTCCATTTTATAGATATTTCTTTTAGAATTTCCATCATATTGAGGATGGTAAGTGATGCTCAAATGAATCACAATATCAAGATATTTCAAAATACTTTTTGAGAATTTCGATGTAAATGTAGGATCTCAGTCAAACACAATTGAATGAGGTATGCCACAATGTCTTATAAAATCATTCAAAAGGAGACTTATAGGGCACTCAAAAAAACAAAATTCTCTTATATAATGTATATATGCATATTTTTTTGGCTATAAATGCTAAAACAGATTGCATAATTATTTCTAGGAGTCTTTGGTAGTCCTGTAACAAAGTCCATGGTAATTTCATCCCATTTCTACACAGAAATAAAAAGTGGTTTCTTGACTCCTATAGTATTCTATCTCACAATATTGAGTTTTTAAAGAACCAAACACCTCGACACATAATATTAAATTTCCCCTTTTATGTTAACCCACCAAAAAATCTTCCTCAAATCCCAAAATTTTTTTTTCTACCAAGGTGTAGAATGAAATTTCAGTAATGAGTGTCGAAAAAAAATTCCCTTTTTAGCTCTAGTATAGATGGAACACAAAATGTATTTCAATATTTCTTAATACTATATTAAAAAATTATTTTGTCTATTCTCCCATAATTTAAAAATTTATATGTATCCTTAAAGTTCTCATCATGAGATTGAGATGTTTTTTGTCTTTTACCATAGATATGGTTTTAAATTCCATTTAAAAATCCAGGATATATCAACTTCCTTAATAATTACCATATCAATAATTACTATATCAAAGAACATAGGATCTCACCCAATCCCCATTCGTGTCACAATTCAATGATATTTCATTGTCAATGAATTTTCTACCATCGTTTCTATACTTGGGTGGTGGTGTATTGATTAATCATATTCCAAGTATAGCTCATGCCATATATATTGTCTAATATTGACATTTTAATATAAAATTATGTATTTTTGGTTTTTATATTGAATTTATACCTCAAACCATTCACCACAGAGATAATGTTTTTGTATCAAAAAAGATAATATTGCCTCTTCCATATCAATATCAAGGGTTTTATAATTATATTTGTAGGTATTTAATTGCCTTGACACATATGCATTAACATTATCATTTTGCAAGAGGACACAACCATGTCCCTTATTTGGTGCATCACTATATATCAGAAACCCATAACATCCATATGGTGGATTAAAAATAAATGAACTATCAAATATCTTCTTTAGTCCATCAAAACATTCTTTATATCCATTTATTTAAATAGACATAACCCTTTATGTGTAAAATTGGTTAATTAGTTTGACAATCATGAAACATTCTAAACGAATTCCCAACAATATCATATCAAAAGAATTAAACTATATACATTAGTGATAGTAATTGGTGTAGGGAATTATCAAAATACCTTTTTAATTACATGATCAAATGGGATTCCATCATTCACGTCATTATGGTTATGAAAGTGATCTACTTTAAGACATAAATCAGACATACTAAATTTCCCACATATCTAATTCTTTCTATGTATTTATTGAATGATATTCATTTTATTATCATTTTCCTCATGGATTTTAGAATACACCAAAATATAATCAATGAATACCAAATAAAAATCATCAAGATATTCCTTGAATACACCTCTAATTAAATATATAAAAATAAATGTTACATTAGTTAATCTAAATGGAATTACTCTAAACTCGTAATTTCTATACCTCATTCAAAAATATATCTTCCGATGTCATCATTATTTACTAAGAATTTATTATGCCCAAAATGAGGGTAAGTCACTGAAAAATTATTGAGCTCTATTAAGTTGGTCAAACAATTCATCAATGTGGGGGAGAGGATACATGTTCTTTTTCTAAATAGTAATTTTTTCCAATAATCAATGAATAGACTCAGGGATCCATACTTCTTTTTAGCAATGAGACCAAGGAATTCCCATGGTGAAAAAATAGGAATAATAAGTCCCTTATCACCAAACTCCTCTAGTTTTTCTTGAACTCCACTAATTCCATAGTTTCCAGTCTATAGGGAGTCATTGATATTGGTCTTTCATCTAAGAATAAATCTATGGAAAACTCAACTTCAAAATATCAGGAATGCCCAAGTTATTCCACAAGAAATTCATTAATGTATTCCTTTACCAAAAGTACGAATTTAATTTGAATAACAAATTATTTAGTCAATTGATTCATTTTTAGATAACCCCATAGAACCCTATTCTATAGAGATACTTAGTGTGGAACTAGATAAGGTTCAGATGATGAAGTATCTACTCTAATTATAGGTAATTCTATGGCTTCCTTAAAAATATTAATCCATTATTATTTAAAAAAAATCATGCATTGAAAGACAATCCATGACATGTATTATCTTGATATTGAATGTATGTATAATAACGAGGTTAGAAAAATAATATTTATGTTTCATAATGAACATTTTCATACAAATCATTATTCTAATGAGACTACTTATTATATTTTTGACTAAAAAATCCATTCAAAAATGAAATGGAAAATATCTAATATTCAAAGAAAATAGGTATATATAAATGATTATGATGATCCTAAATAAAATAAATTAGTATATAAATTTAAATATATTATTAAATTAACTATCTACACATTATTGGGTACTTTTATTTCAACTATAGTGATAACAAACTCTTGTAATTCCCCCCTTGGCCTATACTGTGGTGTATTAGCTTAATACTTTGTACATTGGTGTGAATAATTCCCCTATTAAATTATAGTTGCAATAATAGACAACATTTATTTGTTTGATCCCCTTACATTAATGATCCAAATATACCTTATCAACACACAAGTAACAATCTCACATTCCCTTCAAGAACGTTCCATAATGTTTCTTTCTAGAATTTTCACATGATAGAAGTTTCCCCATCCACATAATCTTCATTGATGAATTCCCTTTCCCTTGATGTTCAAGTGACCACTTCTTCTATAGATTACCATTAAATATATTGAATCTAGAAAAATCATTCTCAGTATTGATGGAACCCATCACTATATAATCATACTGTGAAAAATTTTAAGAGGGAAACACCCTACGAGACTTGGCATAATCCTTTCAAAAAATGGTAAATCTTTTTCTCCATATTGTGTACATAATCCTCAACATACCTATATAACCTTATAAATTAATTCTCATACTCTATAACACATTTTTATTAAATTTTAATTAATATATGGAATGTTCAATTCATTAATGATTATTTCTCATGAAGGAATTAATTATCAAATAATGTCTTATTTCAAGAATTTCATCCCATGAGTTCTATTTCTGCTTCCTCCACACTATTTTGGATCAATGGCCACCATTTATTAGCACTAAATTTGAAACAATTCACAAAAAATAAAACCATTTCCTATTTAATGCATCCCAACACCATAAATATATTCTCTAGAGACATAATCTATTTATCATGTACAACTTTTTTAGTAGTCCCAACAAATGATGGGGGCTTCTGTTTCATAAAAAAATTCGATATATGAGAATATAACTATACAATAGGTTGATCCATTAAGGTATTGTTATTTTTCATAGCCTTATTAACCTTACATAATATAGTCATAATTTTTTCAGATCCAATACAAGATTAATTGGATTCCACAACAAGGAAATATCTAAATTGGCCAGGAGTATTAATATTCTTCTTTCGTAATTGAACCATTTCTATACAATGACATATACTGTATTAGATCATAAAGTTATGAATTCTATATCATAATGTATTTTTATAAATATGGTTTAACAAATAACATAAATTATTGAAATTATGCACTATTATTATCAATTTTATATATTTTTTTTCATATTGGTATATCTACTTTTCGAATGAATCATAATAGTTTTTAATGAAAATCATAATTATTCTAAGAAAATCCCCGAGGAGAGTTAAAATAGGATCAAAGCAAGGCCTTTTTCCATACATCGTTTAGCAATCATATATATTCCATTACATTCTTTTTAGAGTTATTACTCCAATGTACAACTAAGCTAGAACCATGTCCATGTGATGTTTCTAGAGAGGGATGTATTTCTAGTAAAACCAAATAATGAATTCCTTATTAAAACAATATTATGTCCTTATGTGAATATCCTCTAAGTGTACTATATTAATATGTTACATAATCAATGTTTTCCATAATATAGTTCATATTATTTTTTCTAAATTTTTATTAATACCAATTGTAACTACCCTAACCACAGTAGCCTATATCTGATGTAATCTTTTATTAAATTTGAATATATAAAATGTGTCAAATATTGATGAACCAATTAGTTTTGTAATTTTAGAAAACTAGATACAATCCTGATACTAATTTTACATTGGGAAAAGAAAATATAACACAATACAAAACAACATAAAATAAATTCATCCTTGAAAACTAATTAAAATATATCTTCTTTATATCATAGCTATATGAAAAATAATAATGGAAATATCATATTCTCAGTAGTGGTTTTGAATAACGAAAGATATCATGAATCAACAAATAATAATTAATATGGCTTGATATATAAATGATCACACATTCCATTTAAATAATGACTTGTATATCATAATTACATAAAGAATAATAAATATAGGAATGTATATTACTAAACATAAATTCCATTAAAATAAATTTACTACATAAATAGGTATTACATAATAAATATATAATGGTAAATAAATGATCACATATTAAATTAAATCAATAATATTAGAATTAAAAGAATCTAGAGATAATGTCATTGTGAAAATCACATGAATAGTAATAATAACTAAATTCTTAGAAAATGAAATGATTTATTATTGGATTCGGGGATCTCATGTATCATGATACCTCAACAATAAGGAACATTCACAAGATAGTTTAAACACTAGGTAAAAACTCATTTAATTTGGCCAGATATATTGACTCATGAGACCTACCCATGCTTTGTCAGGATATGTAATATTGGGACCCATAAATCACTACACATGCAATAAATTTCTCATATATTAATGAATATATTTAATTAATGAATAAATATTTCTTATTAACAAATATTTATATTGATAAAAGGATACAAATTTAGCAACATTTCCCCACTTAATCAAATAATTTTCAATGTAAACACTGTATATAAAAATGTTATACAGATTTGGAGGTAAAATTATCCATCATAAAATTATATAAAACTTTAATAGAAATGTAATTTCAAATGAAATATTATTACAATTAAGTGATTATTTCAAGAGAATGTCTACAATCACTAATGATAATGAGATAGTACAATAAATTTTACCAGTTTTTAATTATTTAGTAAAATACCCTTGGGTGACATAATTATATTTGATATATAAAATATCATAAATTGTGATGTAATCATTATATTGGATGCCTAAGTTGAATTATATACACCATATACAAGTGAGATAGTTTATAATTACAAATAAAACTCAATGGAATGTAAATTGAGTCAAAATCCCTTACTTTATGCATTCCTTTGAATGAAAATGATTTAACTTATGATATAATGGTTTTATACATATTTTTTATTTATAAAAATTCCATAATAATATTTATAATATCATATATTATCTTCTTATAACATTTTACTGAATTTTTTTAAATAATATTTCTTGATTTTAATTGTTTTTGTTATTAATCACATTATTTTGTCATTCGTTTTTTAAAGAAATTTTGGTTCTTATGAATATTATCTAGTTCAATAATATCTAGAATAATATTCATAAATCATTTTTCATATTTTCACATCATTTATAATTTTAGCACTAGTGAGAAGTTATTATTTTCATAAATTAAGTATGTTACGATCATGGAGACGGTAGGTCATACACACAAGAGTAACATTTCCATATTCCAATGAGAGCTATGGAAAGATAGAATGTAATATAATAAATTTTAAGAATGAAAATAATATCATATATAGCACAGTTTTCCTTTAAATACACACATATATATCATCCATGAGCTAGTGTGATGGAAATAGAGTCACATCATATTTGAATGTGGTTTTCCTCACATACACGAACGCCATTACTATCTTTCATTGAGTGAAAAGGTAAAAATTAAATTTCTATATGTTATAATATTTTTAGGATTATCATAATTATTTAATATATATAATATATAATCATTAAATTTATCCATATCACCTCTCATATAATGAATTAGTGAATGGTGAATCACATCATGTCATGATGTGAACGTTTCTATACACATGTGCGTTGTTATCGTATCACACATAGAATTGAAGGTAAATTGGTGTATATGATTTAATGAATAAAATAGTATTAATAACTTATAAATATCATATACTTACATTATGACCATCATCATACCCAACCATGAGTGGTGGAAATGAAAAAATGAATGACATCGGTTTGTGAGGCTATGGTCCTCTCTAAATATTAATGATGGTTTTATAAACTATTTGATGAATTTAGAAGTGGTTTTTGGTAACTAAATTTTTATAATTAAATCCTAGTATATGAAAAATTATTAGGATAATATATCAGCATTGATTACTAATATTTTAAGGAGGTGTATAAATAAATAAAATAAAAACGTTCATCGAATAATGTTACCAATTATTTGGGTATATTCACTAGGTTTTGATCAAAGCCTTAGTAGGATGAATTTACGCTCATAATGAGTTTTATAAGATGAGTGAAGGGAAGTTTTTACGTGATTTTGGTTGTTCCTAGTAGAAATAAATAGATTTGAATGTATGAAGAAATGAATAGAGGGGCATCCTTATATAAGTTGGGTGAGTGCCACACTTTTACGTTTGTTTTTGAAAAGATTCAATCATACCAACATTTTTATAATGAAAAAATCTTGAAAAATGGGAAATTGTTGAATCTGTAATATATATGGGAAACATATTTGCAGTTATTGTTTTTTTGGAAAAGTTGGTAGTTATGTTTTTAAACTATTTCTTCTTATTTTAACCCCTAGGAAAATAAATTTTTACCCTAGCAGCAAAACATAGTTTCTTCAATTTTCACTATTAATTTTAGTTAAATATTATATTGACCATAATATAAAATATAAATTATTATGATCCAAAATGTTTATACTAGTTTCTATGTTCATTTAACATAAGAAGAAAATTTAAATATAAAATTATTCACACTGATGGGACGTTAAAAAAAAATTTAAATAGAAAATGTTCAAAAATTTACACAGTTTTTATAGAAAAAGTCAGTATAAAGATTTTAAAAATGAAATAAATGAAATAAATTGATTTAAAATTGGAATAAATTTATTTTAAAGTAGAATATATTTATAATTTATAAATATATTTTATTTAAATAGAAATGTATTTTTCAATTGACATTTAATTTTTTCCCCAATTCATGAAAAAATGATTCTTATCAGAAAAATATGAAAAATCCATAATAAGCTAATTTTTTATGATAATTTAAAAAAATAATATTATATTATCATTTTTAAAAAAAAAATTGATAAAAATTATTTTTAAAATAGGTTTGAAAAATGTGACTATACTATGTATGCTTAAACCTTGTGTTATGTGTATCACAAGGTATCATCAAAATTAATCTTATTCTAAAAGAAATATATTATTATGTACTAGGGTTTATAATTTATCAAAATAGAATGGGTATCAAATATGATTTATCACATGAAAATAAGAATATTTTTCTAAATCCAATTGGTAAACCATAGGACTTTAAAAAAGAAAAAGGGGTATATAAAAGGATTTACAAGAATAAAATGTTTTTACTGGAGGTTTATCCCAAATATAATGTCATAAAAGTGTGATTATACCAATCCTATTGTATGGTGAATGTAATGGTTGGTATCATTGATAGTCCATGAATCAAGATTAATGTATTATGAATCAATATAAATTTTCCATTTTATATTTTTGTTTGTTTATAAATATATGTCATTATATATAGAAATTTTGAAAACACTTATTAATCCAAATTATTTTTAATATGATATTTCTCGCATTAATGTATTCTTATATAATATTGATCTAACCCTTGATGATATATTTATTAATTTAATCCTTACCATGTGTTTGATCTCACATTGTTTTACTGTACCCCTTCACTCTGATATGATGATAATTATAATGCATGAGAAGTCTAAAGATAATATAGAAGAGTTAAATTATAGATAAATGTTCATATTTTTTGTAAAAAAAAATTCCTATATAACTCATCCTTAATTAATATAACCCGAACGTTTATATGCTATTTGTTATATTACTGTGATATACAATGTTTCAATTATATAGATAATATAAAACAAAAATATGTATATCTTGGGTCTCTATACTTACCATCTCATAATATGTTAATTGATGAAGTGTTTTGGGTTTTACAAATGAGGAGGTATCAACCAGAACTTTCTCATGTGATAGAATTGGATTATGTTGATCATGATCATGAAAACTAAATGATTGATTAGATATATTGTATTGTTAAGATTCAGAATACATTCCTGTTTGGTAAAATTATTTCATTGGTATCATTACAATGGATGCATAGACATGATTTCTAGTACATAAGGGAGAATTAATCATTAGTGATTTAGTAGTGAACTTATCTATTTATGAGTGCACAATATTGAATGCTTTCTTTGAACAGAGTGTTTCATAGTGGGGAGAATTGTAGTAATATCTTGGTGAATTATATGTCAATTTTTTAGAATTATTTTTTACAATGTAGTTCAATGATTTTTTTTGAATAATGGTTTTGGTGTATGCATTTTTTTAGAAACATAACATGAACATGTTTGGTGAATTGTTAATAGTTTCTTTGAATACCAATGGAAGATGGATTTATTGATTCCAAGGGTGTTTTTCATGGTGTGAGAAAAGAATTTAAACTCTTCTGGACATTTCTAGGAAAATATTCTTTTTTGTATTCATGTTTATGTATTAACTACATATTTATCAAATTCTATGATTAACTATGCTTCCAAACTATGTCTCCGGTATTACAAGATAAAAATGGAAAATTACTATGATTTTCTTCATTATTTTTAGAAAAATATCACCCAATGATATCATTATATGAAATCAACTTTTTTATGTATATATTTGAATTAGTTAGTTTTATACTTTATATATTATCCTTTATCCTAGGTGGATATCTTTGTGGTATGCTCCCATTTCTACCCAATTTTTCTTTCTCCTTTTTGATCTCTACTTGATCACTGTTCCTCTTTATGCGATGAAATTTTTGCAAGATGTAATCAATCAGTATAGATATTTTTATGAGGAATAAATTATTATTTTTGGATATTTTCTTAAGAGGCCACAATATATTCACTTCCAATCAAGGCTTTTTAAGAAGACTATGTTTCCGTCACTAGTGAGGTAGGTGTCTTGATAAAATGAATCTTTTTCCAAAAAACTTTTATTTTTTATATTTACATTTGTTTGGATTATAAATTTTTTTGATTACTTGTATATGAGTGTTTTTCCATCACTTTAATTAGTGGTTTCATTGAAAATAGTTTTAAATGGGTTTTATTTAACTATAGTTTTACTCACTTCTCATGTTTGATGAAATGAACCAAATATGGTTTTGATTATAAAATATATTTTTAGTTTTAGTGGGTGGAAATTAATTTCATATAGAAATGGTTTATTAAATTATGAACATAATATACATAATCATTTTAAGAAAAAATATCACATGGGTGCCTTTGGTATGATGAGTAATGGATTTATTCACATTTCATGATGGCATTGACAACTAAGGATTTCAGTTCCAATGTAAATAGACTATATAAGGAATCAAAACTATTGTGATTAAAATTATTTTAGATAGTTTCCAAAATTTTCCTTATTCCATATTCACATAGGCAATTTTCAATTTTTGATTTGGGATTTTAATTATTCATGATTGCTGTATTTAATTCATTGATTTCTCAAATCTTTATCTTATGAATTTTATGGGTTGGATGAAATTATTTCCCTCAACATACCGAAAATAATATTTTAATATTAAAGGACTATTTTAATATAAAAACATTTATAGGAAAATAAAGGAATTTTATTGAAAAACTTTTTCAAATGAATTTACAATATAAATCATGGTTTATAATAATGCTTGAACAATTAGTGACATACTAAAATTCAATGCATAGATTCATAGTGGTACACTATGAGGTGTCTATCTCAAACCATCTATATTCTATTTGGAATGTGCATATTTATTATTCATGATACTAATAATGTTAATGGTAACATTTATCATGATGACAACCCTTGGTTGAGGTCTTTTTAAGGTGGTTTAGGAAGTTGGTGATTGTGAGACACATCTATACATGGTCATGGTTCTCATTTTGGTTAATTTATGATATTATACTATTGTAACTAGTTTTCCAATATCTTGGGCACTCCCATCTACTTTTAAGATGTGTTTTTCATAATATATATATATATATATTCATAAATATGACATCCCATGTAACAATATATTATTTGTTTCCAAATTATTAGTATTAATAAATAAAATTAATCATTATTAATGAAATATTTTAATGATAACTATATGTTATATATTCAATCAATTATTTTTAAATTCATCCAATATTTCTGTTAGGGTTATAATTATAATAAATTCTATTTTAAGCATAAAAGCTTTATTTTTCTAAAAGGAATATTTTCTTCCTTTTAATGAAGAACCAATTTTAAATCAAAATTTTATACATTTATAAATTAATTATGAAGAAATAAAAATAAAATTTTAAAGGGGGATATGAAAATTTTCTTAGGTTGAATGTTTTGTATTTTTTTTTGACAAGTTTCATTTTTCCATGAAAAGTCCATATAATGTTTTTTATATGAAAACTTCTTTTTCATCTAATTTATCAGTATAGTAAAATTATATAATATATTGACTTACTGTATATTAATTTAAAATTTACATTATTAAGTTTAATTTATCTTGTTGTAATTTATTTTCACATTGATATTAGATATAAAAAAATTTCAAAAATTTTCGCTTTTCACACTAAAGACTCGCTTTTTTTATTTCTACACAAGTAATTTTAAATATTTTTTTTCTAATTATGCGAATTTAATTTGGTAAAATAAATTACATATTTTGAATCAAAATGTTCAAATTAGGTTGTATACTAAAATTACTTTTTTGGAATAAAATTTACCAAGGTAAAAAATTATTTACCACAACATGAGTAAAATAGTAAAAATGGTTAAAGCTAAAAGGCAAAACCTTAAAATAATGAAAAATTACAACATTTGACAATTTCTTGAGGTTTATCTCAACCCTAACCAGCATATAAAATATTAATTTTTATCCAAAGTGTTATAATTTAATTCCACCTCTGTGATGTGGGATTTAAATATAAAATATTAATTATTTCAATAACTTAAACACACCTATCCTCAAGTATATATACCACAAATCACCATACCATTTCGACCAAAAAAGGCTTTAAGAGCCTAAAATATCTTTCAAACCCTATATCTGCACTCTCCCTATATCCATGTCTTAATGGGATCACCGAAATACTAAATCCAATGACCAAAAGGGTCTCTCAAAGAGGTGATATTCCAGAGGTAATTTTCTAAAAGTACCTCTATAAATTTATTTCATTTTTCTACTTCCTCATTACCTCCAAAATCTATCGATAAATGATAACACTAGAATCATGTATATACTATTTTTTTTCAAATAAAATATCTCATATCCCTTTAATCTATCCTCTTTTATTATTATAATAAATGAAACTATTATCTAAATTACAATGATTTACAACCTCCAAGAATAATAATTTTTTATTTTCCATTTCTACATTAATTGTTGGTCATAAAAGTATCATTCTAGTTAAATAATATTTATATATATATATTATATCACATTTCAAGTTTTTGAATTAATATAGACACATAATAAAATATAAAACGTAACTTGTTTGTGATATTCTGAAAACTCCCCAAAATATACTAAGCATTCATCATTAATGTTTTTTCTAATGAATAATTCTCATGTATGAAATAAAAATGATATATTGTATCATTAATAATATCTTATATTAATTAATATCATTTCATTACACTTTTGGATTTGTAATTCCATTTTACAAGAACATCCATAATTATTTCCAATTGAACCGATCATGAAATCATGAGACCGACAACCTGAAACCATAAAAATATTGACATATTATTAATGAATGGGTCATAAGTTGTTATAGAACCCTGTAATAATGTATTATAAATATTAATATAGTTATGTAATGAGTTAATAACATTCTTTAAACTAATATATATGATTTTTTTTAAAAGTTTGAAGGAAAAAAATGAGATGTTAGGTATTTATTAACCCAACTTCCTTTCACTCGGTTAAACTTATACTACAATATTATGTCATAATAATATTGTTTGTGAAATGAATTTTTAATATCTTATATTGTATTACATATTTTTATTTGGATTTATAGTGGATACATTATTTTATTTATATTAATTTCCACTTCAATGATATGATATTTATAAGGGACAATCTTTTAAAAACAATATTTTAAAAGTTACCCTAAAAACTCTCTTTTTCATCAATGAACATGTTTTCTAAAATTATTTCCAAAAATGTTTTTACAATTCTAAAATTATTTTTATAGTCATTTTTACTCATTTTAGCTTTTTAAAAAATGTTTTTAATGTATTATTTCTGTGATTTTCTAAAAGAAGGTTCTTTGTGACTTTTCTGATTATAACACAGAGGTGATGTTTTCTAACTTATATAGAATGAGAGGTCATTACCATGAATATGTCACAATAATGTTTCATAAAATCTATTAAAATTTTACAATTTATTTCAAATAATATGTTTTCATTAATTAGTGTGTAACTTTATAAAAAAGGATATTTCAAATTGGAGAAGTTATTTTCCTCAAGATTGTTTCTAGTGTAATGGTTTTATGTTTTATTATTATGTTTTTATTGTTGGGAAATTTTTATTCTTATGGGTGGATCCATGATAAAATTAAAAAGAGTGATCCCATTATAGATCTCCAATACATTGGGTAATGAGATAATGTTTACGAGTCATGTTTCTCCTATGAAATTATAGGAATATTACTATAGTGATTATTTCAAAAGTTAATATAGTGGTTACTAATTCTATAGTGTAGAGAGATTAAATGTTTAAAGAGTGATATATAACTTTTTCCAAAGTTACATAATTATATTTTAGATGGTTGATAATGAGTTTTCATTAAAATTGGCTATTTTAAAAAAGGTGAGATATTTATCTTTTTAAAAATATTATTACTTTTTCAGAATTAAGAGGTATGTTTTGTGATATGGTTATATATATATTTTCAATGGACTAAAATTTTCACATAATTTATGTATCTTATATATCTTTTATTCTAATATAATGTTTTAAAATGATATTAAATTGATTTATTGGAAAATGGAGTTAAAGTTGAGAACAAGGGGAAAACTGTGAAGATTTTACATGAATAGAAAACCTGTTAATTGTTTTTAATGGTTTTAATTTGGTGGAAAACATGATACTAAGTAGAATTTTCAATTTTGAAATATTAATCTCATTATTTATGATTTAATAAATGATCCTATAAAACTCTAAACAAAAAATATTTTTTGGAATGTAATAATGTGGATTCAACATTAAACTCAACAGAATATGTAATATTCAAGGGTTGGTCTATATAGTTGGTATTAGAGTAGAGTGTAGATAAAATTATGGGATAAGATAATTTTAAAATAATACCCATAAATTATTTTAAGCTATTTTTATGTTGAAAATGGTTGTGAATTTTACAATTTCCATTTTTCCTTATCTAAGATATATCAGTTCGGAATGGTTTTTTCAATAAGAAAAATGATAACCTTGATATGAATACATCAAGAGGAAATAATCCTTCAAAATAAAAATACTTTGATAAATATAATTTATAATAAACAATTATTTACTATGTTCTCTCTATTGACACATGATATAACTAGAGGTGGAATATATGAAAATGATGGGACAACTCAACAACAGTGGAATATTTTAGTTTTGGATAATTTTATATGGAAACATCTTAAAACATTAACTAGATCTTTTAACCCAATTGTAGCTGAATGGTGACTTAAAACCATAGAAAATATTTTAGCTTTCTTGGGGTCTTTATACTATAAAAATGTTAGTATATTTATTTTCTGTTTTGAAGGTGAACCTGATCAGTGGTGGTCGACTGTCATGAATATCAGCAATAATGAGAACATTGATTCTTTGGAATGGAAATAATATAAAAAAATTTCCTTGATAATTAGTTTCCAATGAATGTTCAACATAGGAAGTAAAATTATCATATAATTGAGACAATATTTGGATTCAATGACTATATGAAGAAATATTCACACATTTAGCAAGGAACTATCAAAATTATATTTCAGATCTTGGTTGTAAAATCAACAGTTTATACCCAAGAATGAATCTAAAATATCAAATCAAATTTGACATTCATGAGTAGAAATATTATAAAAATTTTGTTTGATGTGTGTAGAAAAAATAAATCAATTATTCATATGATAATTTTTTCTCTATAAAATAGTATAAAAAGTGGTTGGGGAGGTCAAATAAAGTGTAGAATACATTAAATATGTTTGATGGTGAGAAAAGTATGTTTTTAGTTTGTTATAATTGTGGTAAAAAAACCACTGGTGGATGATTTTTTACATTCTTTTTAGTGTTTTATGTGTAAAATTAGGCATAAGGGTCATACATAAAATAAAAAATATCTTTGTAGTTGTAAGATAAATTATGATATAATGTCAACAATATGTTTTAAATGAAATTAGATGGGTAATTATTAAAATGACTGTCCAAATAGGAACCCAAATGATGGGAAGAAGCTAGACTATAAGCATAACGATGTGGTAAAATCTTTTAAAATGACTTCTTCAAATAATGAGCATAAAATGAAGTTGTATTAGGTATATTATTTGAATATTAAAATTATGCTAACATCTTGTTTGATATGGGGTCTACACATTCATTAATTTTTGAGAAAGTTTCATTCAAATTAGAAATTACACATCAAAAAAATGAAGCTAGAACATTTGGTAAACAACCTAGGGGAAATATTAAGGAAAAAAGAAATTATAAGAATATTTATATTGTTGTCTATGGAAGGAAATTACATATAAAACGTTTTGTTTTTCCCCTAGTAGAGTTTCATATTTTTTGGGGTATGGATTTGATTTATGTTTTCCCTGATAATATTGATTGTAGTGATGAAAAATTTAGTTTTCATAAATAGTTTCAGTTTTCATACAAGAATACGCCAATACCATGGATAACATATCAAGAAACTGAGAAACTATTAAAATATAAAAATAAAATATATATTGCATATACTATTTTAAAAAAGGAACTATTATGATTAATTAGGAGTCAGTAGTAAATGAGTATCTAGATTTTTTTCTAGACGAGTTTCAATGTATTATACCAGATCAGAATATTGAATAAACTTTTGACTTAGTTACCAATGAAAATATAATTCCAAAAATGACTTATTGAATGTCTCAAGTAGAACTTCATGAACTAAAAAATAAACCACACACATTATTAGGGAATTTTTTTCGTCTCCCCATTCATTTAACTTGGGGAGATCTGGTTTTTATGAAAAATAATGATGGTTCTCTGTGGAATTTTATTGATTATAAAGTATTTAAGGGAATTACTATTATTAATAAGTACCCATTACCTTATATCCAAGACCTATTTGATCAGTTCCATGGAGATAAGTATTTTTTTATGATTGTATTATGGTCTAGGTAGAATTTGTTTAAGGTGAAGTAAGATTACATCCCGAAGACAACGTTTTGGATGAGATATGTCCTTTATGAGTTTGAGGTTATGCACTATGGTTTAACTAATGAAACTATTGTATCAATGAATTATATTAATATAGACTTACATCTTTTTATATATGTTTTTTTCATTGTGATTATTGAGGATGACATTTTTATATTCAAAATGTTATGAGGATCATGGAAAACATCTCTATATTGTTCTAAAAACCCATAATGAAAAGTAATTATGAAGAAAATTTATAAAATGTGATATTAATTTAAAAAAGATTTATTATTATGGGAACCTTTAAGAATAAGTAGAATTATAGTCAATCCATCCAAAATTAAAATTAGTATATAAATGGCCAAGACTGACAAATTTTCCCTCGATTCATATTTTTTTGGAAATAATATTATATTAACAAAGTTTTGTTGATTTTTTTTAATGTTATCTAGACCACTAACACAACCAATATGAAATGGTGTTAAATTTATTTTGATAATAGAATGTAATTTTCTTCCAAGAATTAAAAATAATATAGTTAAATGCTCTAATTTTAGCCCTACACTCAAGAAATAGTGATTTTTTCATATATAGTGATGCTTCATTGAAAGGACTTGGTCATTTCATAAAAAATAATGATCATGTAATTTAATATAATTCACAGTAGTTTAATCATCATGGAAAAAATGACTATAAAATTGATTTGAAATTATCTATGATTATTATTGAATTGAAAATTTGGAGGAATAATTTTTATGGGGAAAAGTATGATATATATGAAGACCAAGAAAAATTTATTTATATATTCACACCAAATTAACAAAACCTGAGATAGTGAAGATGGATATAATAAAACAAGGATTATGAATAACAATTCACTATCATCCTAGAAAATAAAACGAGGAGGCCAATGATTTGAGTTGAAAAATTAACGCTATAATAACTATGTTACCTTTGGAACATGACCCATTCGTTGATGATTTGATGAATTTCTTCCTAGAATTTGTCTATATAGGGAATTCTTATATATTAGTTAATCTTTAAAACATATCTATCAAACAAAATTATTAAATCATATAAGTATTACTAGAAGTCACAAGAAAGGTAGAGTTAGTTAAAAATGGCATGTTTCCTGAATTTGAAAAGGAAAAAGATTGTTTTTTGAGAATTGGCATTAGATTATGTTTCACTTATGATTCATATTGTATGAAATATGTGTTAAGTTAAGATAATGTTTCTCCAATATCAAATTTTCCTAGATGAACTATGATGTACAATGACCTTTGTGAGTAGTACTAGAGATATTTCATGAAAAAATATATTAATGAATTTACTATGTAGTGTTTGACTTGTCAATAGGTTAAAGGGTAATGATAGTTATAAATGGGAATTATTCAATGTTTTTTAGTTTTATAATGGATATGGGAGATATTTTCCATAATATTTGTAGTGGGAATACCATACACATCTAAAGGGAACAATGAGATTTTGGTTACTATTGACTGATTGACTAAACATTCGAATTTCCTTCCTATCTAAGATATTTTGTCATTAGATCAACTATCTTGAATATATTTCAAGGTTATTATTAGGTTTCACTGAGTCTCTATATATATTTTATTTGATAATGATCGTTGATTAACCTCTAATTTCTATAATAGACTATAATAGTCTTTATGTACTAAATTAAATTTCAACACTTAATTTCATCCTCAATCAGATAGAAATTTCAAATGATTAATTTAGACAATGGAGGATATAAATTAATCTTGTTTGATGAATTACCATAGAAATTAGGATCAGAATATTTCATTGGTTGAGTTATATTACAATAATATTTGTCATTCTTGTATATTGATGGAACATTTTTAGGAATTATTTAGAAAGAGATGTCAATGTATAGATTTTTTGGGATGAAGTGGGAGAATGAATGTTGTTGGGACTAGAATTGGTAAATAAATTCATTAAGAAGGTGAAGATAATTTAGAAAAACAGGATGTCATCATATAGTTGATTGAAAATCTATGTAAATAACCATAAAAAATTTAGTTCATTCAAGTTAGGTGATCACTTATTATTTAATGTTTTTATTTAGAAAAGTTTAATATTCATTAGTAACAATTATAAGATGATTTAAACTTTCATTGGACCCTATGAAATCATAAAGAGAGTTGGGTAATTCTCTTACCAAGTGAATTTGCCACCAATTTTATCATATATATAAAAAGTTTTTCATGTATCGATGTTATGAAAGTATGTTATAGATTCATCTCATGTTTTGATCCCTAAATTAATTAATTTTGAAGAAAATATTTCTTTTAAGGAATAAGCTATTTTGGTTTTGGTGCACATAGAGAAAGTGTTTCGGAATATAGTTATTCATCAGGTTAATTTTTGTATGAGAATTTTTTTTGGAAGAGGAAATATTGTAATATAAATGTTTTAAGACCAAAAAATATCCCTACTACTTTAGCAAGTGAATACAATTCTATGGTCACATTTTCTATATATGGGGGGGTAGAAATTTGACATCCCATGCATGTACATATATAAAGTTTTTCATTCCATTTATTAGTGTTATTAAATTAACTTAATAATTATTAATTTAATATCTTAATTATATTTATATGTTATATATTAAATATTTTTTTAAATTCCTCCAATATTTTCAATAGACTTAAGATAATAATAACTCCAATTCTAAGCATAAAATGCAAATTTTTCTAAATTGGAATTTCTCCACCTTTAAATGGAATACCTGTTTAAAATAAAAACTCTGTCACTTTTATAAATTTATTTTTATAAAATATCATCATTTTTGAAATTGGGATATAAAAATTATCTTATAGAAATGGTTTATATTTTTTAAACAAGTTTCATTTTTTGACGAATAGTGAAAATACAGCCTTTAATTGAAAAATGAATTTTTATTAAATTATTATTTTTAGTTAAATTATATTTTAATTTTGATTTAAAATATAATTATTTCAACTATTCATAATGGATTCAAATTTATGTCATTACAATCAATTTCACATTGAAATTGGATATAAAAACAATTCAAACTTTTGAACTTTTCACTTTAAAACCCTGTTTTTTTGTTGTGTCTACGAGATTAATTTTAAATCTAATTTTTCAAATTATGTGAATTAAATTAGGTAAAATGAAATCTATATTTAATATAATAAGTTCAAAATTAGGTATTAGTTCAATTAAATATTTATCTAAAAAAATATATGGTGTTTAAAAAAATTATTTACCGGTGCATAAATAAAATATTGACAAGGGTTAATGTTTAAAGTCAAAAAGATATAATACCTAGAAATTACAACATTTAACGGTTGCTTTAGGTGTTTTTCAAACCTAAAAAACCTTTAAAATATGAATTTTCATATATAGTTTTTGAATTTAATGCCTCCTCAATGTGGTTGGATTTAAAAATAAAATATTCATTATTTTAATCCCCTAAACTCACCTTTCCTCAAGTATAAATACAACCCTTACCACACCATTTCAACCCAAAAAGAATTAAAGATCCTTAGATCAATAACCAAACCTCTCCTAAACACTCTACAAACTTTCTAGTGCTTCTATACACAATGAAATACCAAATCCAACATCCTCATGTGTATCTCAATGAGATGATATTCAAGAGGTAATTTTCTTAAGGTACTTCTCATAATTTCATTTAATTTACTACATTCACCCAACCTCTTTTATCCATAAATGTATGATGACTCCTAAATAATAAATACTTAATTTTCGTGTTTCTAATATAATATATCATACCCATTTCATTTTTCATCTTCTATTATTAATAGAAATGACAGTATTGTCCAAATTATATTGATTTATAGTCTTTATGAATAATGAATTTCTCGTTTCCTTTGACACCTTCATGGTTGGTCATAAAGGTGAAATTTTGGTTAAATAAGAATAAAATATGTATGTTATAACCTATTTCATATTCTATAATTATTTCAAACATGTAATATAATATTATAAGAATATAGTTAATGTTGTTTAGAAAACCACCAACATATACTAATCATTTATCAATTACATTTTATCAAGTGAATCATACTAATGTAAGAAATAAAATAAATATATGTAACAATTAAAAAAATAATATATTCATTAATACTAGTTAATTACACTCCTGATGTTTGAATCCATTTTAGCAGAACATAAATAATTTTACACAAATGAACTGATCATGAAATCATGAAACAAACATACCCAAAACCTTGAAAATAATGAAATATTATAAATATTTGGGTAGTAAAATGTAAGAAAATAAAAAACTAGGGTATTATAAATATGAATATATTTATTGAATGATTTAATAAGATTATTAATTAAATTTTAAACAAGTTTTTAACACTTTTAAAGAAAGTTGAATATGACGTAAGTGATTTCATTACCCAATTTATATCCATTGGGTTAAACATATAATACTTGATTATGTTATGAACAACCTTTGTGTGAAATTATATTTGAATATATTATATTTTATTCATATTTTTTGGGAAATTATAGAAGATACATAAATTTTATTTATCTGAGGTGTTCCCACTTCAAGGATAAGTTATTTTTAAGGGAATTTCTTTTGAAAACCTATTTTTTTAAAGTTACCCTTAAAACTCTCTTTTCCTTCCATGACCACATTTTCTAAAATTATTTCTAAAAATGTTTTCAATTTTATCATGTTATTATTTTAATTCATTTTTAATAATGTTTTACTTTTAAAAATAATGTTTTTATAGAATTACTTTTGTTTTTTTATAAAATAATGTTTTTTTAATTTTACAAAAATAATACTAAAGGAATGTTTTATAACTTATACTACATGATTGGTCTTTCTAGACATCATATAACATTAATTTTTTTTCATGAATCACAAAAAAATTTACAATTTTACTTTTTTAAAATACTTTTTCACTGATGAGTCTCTGTCTTTGAAAAAAAACTGATTTCAATTTGGAAAAGTTATTTTCCTCAAAAAAGTTTCTTTTATTGAAGATTTATATCGTTTGCTAACATTATGATTATTGGAAATTGTTTATGTATATCGGTGGTTCCATGATAAACTAATGGTGGGTAATCCATTTATATCTCTCCAATTCATTAGGTAATGAGATATATTTAACCAGTTGGGTTTCTTCTAAGAGATTATAGGAATATTTCCATGATGATTATTCTAAATATAACCGTGATGGTTACTCCCTATGTAGACGAGGGATCTAAAATATTTTAAATAGAGATATAGAAAATGATATACCAATTTAACTATATATATTTTATATTTTTACTAATGATCATTAAAAGAAACAGTTGATTCTCAAAAGGTATGATTTTGATCTGTTTGAAAAGATTATTTTTTTCCAAATAAAAATGAATGTTTTTATGAAAATGTTTTTATATATTTTTAATGGAATAACAATGTCAATTAATTTATGCATCTTTATGCAATTTGTTCTCATACCATATTTTAAAAATTGTTTCACATGACTTACATGATAATAATGAAAAAGATGAGAATAGTGGGAAACCTGTGATGATTTTACATAAAGAGAAAACATGTTTTAAAATTTTTCAAGGGTTTTAAATTGGTTGAAAATGTTGGTACAAATTTAATGTTCTTAATTTTAGACATCTGTGTTGTTATTAATGATTTATAACCTAAATCTATAAAACACTAAAGAAAAAAATATTATTGTGAATGTAATAATTTGGATTCTTGTATAAAATTAATAAAATAAGTAATGGTTAATGTAGGGTCCTTGTAATAGCTGATTGATAAGTTTTTTTAATAAAGGGTTATAATTTTATTCTATTGATGTTATTGAATACATCATTTATTTTTTTTCTTTCAATGATGATTTATAATGCACTTAGAGACATTTTAAGAAACATGTTGGATGAATTTTATGGTTGGACCAGGATTGTTCGTTAGGGAATGAAATCATATAGGATTTATTATTGGGGAAATATAGAATAGATCAATCCTTAATACTCATCTATGAAAAATTATTAATAAAACTTGACTTGTCATATAATGAAGTTCATCTCTGCATACTAGATAGTGGAGATAAATTTTCACTAAAATGGATTTCACGTTTAGTGGATGTTTTTTTGTGTGAATCCTAAGTAAAATTTGAAAAAATGGGTGAAGGAGGAGTCCATGATGAATAATTACATGTATTTTTATTTGAATGGTAATATTTTGAACGTGGAGGAATAAATTATAAAGTGAGAATAATGTAATATATATGATTTCGCAAAGACAAGTTAACACCACATTCATAAAATATAACTCACTGAAAATTCAATTTATTAATCATCTAATGTTATCGTGATTATATTTTAATTTAAAATGTAAAAATATTTTTAGTATATATTAATTAATTGAAAATCATTTTTGGATTAAACCTTCCTAAATTAGACGAGTAATATTTTTAAAATTTTGTAGTAAATAATTGATTTTCATCAAGGGAAAACATATATTTTAAATATTTCACAATTCTAATGATATATCCTTTGTTTATAAATAATTTTATATATTAAAAAAAAATATTTTTCTGAAGCATATATATTATAATATAGTGAACTATTTTATTTATAAATAATATTTTTAATTTAATAACACATGATTAAAATTTTAGAAAATAAGGAATGATTTACTTTAATAAATGATCTAATTCATGTTTATATCATTAATAATGTAAATTAAATTTTTATTGTTAGTTTTGGATTGATTTGTAGGTCTAGAAACACTCTAATTATTATTTATAAAAAATAATTTTCATGGGAATCAACACTAAACATAAATCAATTTTGAAATCATTTTTATACATTAGTGAGAATTTTGTTTAAAACAATTTATCGTTTAATTTTTAAAAAATATATTTAAATTAATTTTTTCATCTATATGTTTTGAATATCATTAATGAGTTTTCAATTTTTGAATGAAAATATTAAAATTATATTTTATTTAAAAAATAATTTTATAATTTATTGATACCATGGTATAAAAAGTTTACCATTATAGTGGTTGAAAGTGATAATATTGGGATCAATCTATGTGAAAAGCCTCTATATATTACTTAAACATTTATAAATTTTATTTAATGATTTTATTTCATCCTTAACTTATCTATAATATATGTTTCAATATATTTAATTGTATTACAATGAGTATTAATTCTGTAATATTAAATGGTTTCATGTACTTAAATGATGGTCGCACCCTTGATTATAAAAACACCGTACCACTCCCAATATTTTAAATGTTTTAGAACAATATATTTTCCTTACTCTAACCAAACTACTTTTACTCATTCTTACCCATTTTCAAATGTTTATGTTAGTCCAAAAATACCATTATCTAATTTCATATGGTGTGATCTAAATAGGGATATCCTATTTAGAGATAATCCTATTAACTCTGTCCTTTCATGATTAATTCTTTAAAATACACCTTTAATAAATATATAATAAATTTGAAAAGATAATGGTAAATGTATCCGTTTCATATTAAAATATTATTATGTTTATTTAAAATCTTTTTTCTAACTTTTCCAATCTAATTAGAAATAAAAACATATCTTTTACGAAGGTGTGAAATACCAAATCCATGGAGGGTTGTATAGTATATTTCATTAAAACCATACATATGTTTACATAATTATTTTTTTAATTACTATATATTTATTATTTTATATAATAAGTATTCTAAAAAATAAACTACTCACTACATACATCTTATTATTCATTACTAATAATGACAATGTCACTTCTAAAAAAGTGTGGACTACATCCTCCATGAATGATAAACATGATTTTCTATAACCACATAATATTTCGTTCAGAATAATTAAATTTAATAGATATTTATAAATTTTATAAATAAATTATTTTTTTAAATTTTAAAATATTATATATATTTTTCATGTTTGTGTATTAGATAATTTAAAATGAAACTCTCTCTTTTTTGTACAGAAAACTTCATCACGAAATAAGGAATAACATTTTCTATCAAAACAATAAAAGTGTGCTCCAAATGTATATTTAACCAATAATTAAATTAAATACTTTATAAATTATTTTTCCATACCTCTTATCACTAAGGACAATCTATAATTATTCTTTAATGATATGATAATATAAACACCATACATGAATATAACAGATTTAATATGAGAAAAAATATTTTAACTGGTAATAATAAAAGTAACAATAATAAATTTAGTTATTATAAAAATTAAAATACTGAAAGTAATTAATAAATATATTTTTACCATTTTGGTGTTAAAAACATTTGAATAATATTGATACATGCGGTAAGTGTTTAAGTTAAATATTCATTTTCAATCAAGATTAATTATGAATAATTATAAATTGTTAGAAATGTATGATATTTATCACATAAAAACCCGCCTAATTTTTCTCCTATTTTTATTATTGTAAGTATACATATCTTCTTACTATTTTATACATGTTCATATTGATTGTTAACATAAAATATACTATAAAAAAAGTTGACATCATTATTTCTTTTCGGATCGACAATCATTCTTCAACATGGCCATATTCATTATCATTTATAAAAACTATTCATATGTAGTCATCATTGAATTTTGATGAATATTTTATACTACCATTCACTTTCATTTCAATATTTCATTAATAAATTGATTTATCAGTTTTCATTTTTTAATTTCCCTATTCTTGTAAAATTTGGGAAGATTATGTGTTTTTTTAATGTTTACCACATGATGACTGTAATGAACCTTGTATAATATTAATCTATATATAATTTACACTATATATTTCAATTTTATTATAATTAATATCCACTATCTAATTTATTTTAAAATATTATTTTTTATTAGATATTAAACATACGAGGATAATTCTTGTTGTCTTCAAATAAAAATTTTAAAATCTTTTTAATGATTTTTCAACATTGTTTTAAATGTTTACAAGATTATAATTATTTACTAGGGATATATGTTAATGATTCCATCATAATTTTTTATAATTTGTATCATGATAATACATTATTAGAGATACAAATGAAAATTATCTCTTTTTGTATCTTCAATTAAGATGTTGGTTGATTTATAAATCATGTTGTATACATATTCTATTGATCATTAACTCAATTAATTTTATTAATTATTTCAATATGGTATATTATTGGATATTCAATAAATTATATTTCACCTTGATTAATTTTTGATCAACATTACACAAGTTAGACATGGTAGTTGTTGTATGCCACCTAATTATTTATGATATCTTGGTATGAAGGCTTGAATTTAATATTATGATGACTTTTAAGGAGGCACTGAGTGTAAGATTAAGATTTTAATAGCATGATTATTTGATATATGATTATGATGTTACCCATTTTTCATTATATTTTTTTTAAATCACATAATTCTCTCCATGAGAATTGATTTTGATATACATGTATATATATAGTTACCAGGTTATTTATTATGTCATATGTTTATTGATTATTCGTTATACAATATTTTTTGACATATTTTCTCATTATTTATTTCCATATACAAAAATAATAAATATATTTCAAAATTAAAAATTCTATAGGTTTTCCTTTCCTAGGGTACCATGATTAAAACATTTAATTATTATTTTTTAAATACAACTAGATTACTTTCTAGGTAATTAATTATTATCATTTTAAAATAATGTAATAAAATAATCATATATATATATCTTATATTTCAATACATCTACACTATTGACCCTAAATGATTTTATATATGTATAACTATTCCAATTTAATAATGAATCCATTGAATATGGATATTATTGTTTAGATTGTTACACCAAATCCTTGTGGACATCATTATGACCCCCCATTAATCAAACTAACCCTGTTTAAATTTCTTCATTAGATACATATTTACCAAAAAAAATATTCAAAGAATCTATTTCCAATATAAAATAATATAAAAAATATATCATAAATATCAATAAATCACTCAAATAAATAATTATTACATATACATTAACCTACATTAAAAAGTATTGATTTTATTAAACTATATTTGAAACAATATTAATTTAGAATATTAAATATTACAGGTTTATAGGATGACTGACTTCACCATTGAGTTTAAATTTTTACAGGTCTCTCTATAGTTTTTATAACTTTTTACATAATTTTTCTCCATAAAAATTTTATATTTTATATCCCATGGTTAAAAGTTAGTAATATTTAATATTAAAGATATGTTTATTAATTTATAATCATTTTCCGTTAACATTAATAGAATATATGTAATCCCATTTATGGAATATTTTTTTATAGTGCTTGATGTTAATTTTTTCTATATACTTGAAAACTATATGGGAATGTGAGTTAAAATTAATTTCCATATATAGAATTAAAAAGTTCATGTGATATAATATTGGATGGTTTATATGAAATATAGGTCTTATGAATAATTTTTATGTCTTGAAGAATTCTTAGTGTCTATTTTTGGTATTATTTTATCATTGTGGGAGTTATAGTGAATGTGTTATTTTTATGCCATTTAAGAAGGACAAAAGTTATGTTGGGATATAATGTCACAAAATTAGACATTATGGTTTAATGACGTATTTTTATATCCTTCAATGATTTATGTTATGTTATTATTACGTGATTCTAATTAAAATAATAGGGTTTAATGATTTTTTCAATTATATATAATGATTTAATGGTAGAGTAAGATTTATGGGATCTATAAAGGTATTATTGTTTACAAAATAGATTTTTTCTATACAAGAGTAATTTATGGTAAGTTAGGATAGATAAGTTCTTATGGGGAAAATGGTAATTTTGGTGTTTCTTAAAATAATGGAATCCATAAATGTATGTTATTATTTATGGTTTCTAAATTGGAATTAAGGGTTATTAAATAAATTTTATTTTATTCATGAATGAATATGGTAATACATCATTTTAAGGTCTCTTTAGAGGACATAAGAGTTATACTAGTTATAAAACAATCTTGATAGTTTAAAAGCTATAATTGGAGTTTTAGTTTCCAAATAGAACATTAGGGTTAGTTTATATAATTTTAATATAGATAAAGATATAAAAATTATACAAGGATTTGTAGCCTCCAAGGAGGACATAAATCAATTATTATGTTTCCAACCAAGACTTATTGATACACATGTAATTTTGATCACATCGGGGAAAGAAATTGTTTTTCAACTTTTCCTTATAATCTAAAAAGATGAAGGTAAAATTGGATTTATATTCTCTTATAAGGGAATACATGTAATGTTTGATAATCATGTCTTATTGAATATATAAATAAAATGTTGGTATTTATTGTATCTCAAGATGAAATTATGGTTTTGTTGGTGTTTAATGTTTTATATAATGATTTAAATTATTTATTTATTTTTTTTGTCTACATCAAGTATTAATGGGTTGAAATGGAGTTTTATTTCATCCTAGATGTGATATTCATAGATAATGGGGTTTTAGTAATTCTATTTTTAGGATTTCATCAATGTGAGTGGCTATGTATATCCCTTTGTATAGAAATCAAACCCACATAGTTGATTGAAACATGGCGAGGCACACCATAAATTGTAATTCATCATGAAATGAATCTATGTGCTTAATTTTTAATCATTAATCAATGAAAATTAACATTCAATTTGAGGCCACTACAATAAGACCATTATATTTTTCTTTTAAAGCTAATAAGACTAGAACCACATCCATATCTTAAAAGGTCATCTTGAAAGGTCATCTAATTGAATGTTTCAAAAAATATTTACAGTGTTAGACATACTCAATAGAGGATATTGTGATATTAGAGGGGTTATTAGAGGGTATATATATTCTTAGACAATATTTAAGGACAATAAGGTTTTTTGATATCTAATGGTCTTTGGTATGAGTATGCATGGTTTACTCTGAAATAATATCATATTGTTGTGTCATCAATTACTTATTTGAGACTATATTTAGGGGAAGAATAGACTTTAATTTTTTTTGATTGAATAGGAGAAATTATGGGAGTATATAATGTCAACCACTTATAGAAAAAATAGAGAAAATGAATTTTTTGGATGAAAGTATAGGATTTCTAACCCTGATTTTTGTGTCATGGACCAAGATATTGGAAAATGATAAAAGAAGATAGTTTTATGACATATTTACAATATTTAATAGAAATAAAATTCATAAATTAACATTCAATATTAAATTAATTAATAGAACACCCTACACTCTTAAAATATAGGACTTCACTATCAAAGGTGTTTAGAATTTTCCAAAACTAGTGAATATATTTGTTATGAATAATAACATAGTGGCTGCATGTAAATGGTGTATGAATATATTTAATGAAAATTATATGAAATTAAATTCTCTATTCATGAATATAACTTGGTTATTAGGAAAAGATTTATTATAAAAAGAAACATGAATTTATATTTGGATTCAAATAGGAAAACATGAACCACACAAACTAACAACATGTTATTTTTTTATTTTGAGATATTATTTTATGTATGTTTCATATAATTCATTTATAGATCAAGGATATCAATATGATTCAAAAATGACTTATATATAAATCTATTATTTTTTATTGGTATGAATATCTCTACATGTTGGGTATATGTTCTGCACATAAGATGTATCTGTGATGTGAGGTGCATCAATTATTTTATTTATTGTTGCAAGGTTTATACATGGATTGCCTGAAGTATTCATGTTTTTTACATGGTATCAAAATCATATCATCGCCTGATAAAAATCATCTAACACCCATAAAAATATATATTATGGGATGTAAGGTACATAATCATTAACTTATTCCTAGGGAGTTTCAAAAATCCTAAATGTTTAGTTATTTTCTCAAGGATTCACTTAAAATGGATTTCAGGAATTGTATATGTTGGGTAATTAATCAGTCCCCTAAGTCACAAACTATTTTTGAGTAAAATTAATTTTTTTAAAAAATTATACTAAAACTAGTAATTTAGTTAATATACGTTCTTCCCTAGGGAATGGCATCCAACTTTGAGTGTGTGAGAAAATAAAAAAACATTCTTAAAAATAGCGATGACAATTATACCACAATATTAGTGTGGGGATAGAATAAACATACGATGGTGGATAGGGTGATATGACTAAAAATACATGACATTGGAAACGAATAACACAATAATGATGGAAGAAATACCATATAAAAAAAATGTGAAAATAGAAAATGGACTTGGTGATTGTTTTTTTTTTCGGTTATTAAATTTAATTTTTTAATTAATTTTTCATCTTCATTAACTTATATATTTCAATTCATTTTGTCCAAAGAGGCCAACTAGATCTATCTAACAACAAACCAATGGAATAATGGATCCTGTATTCTCTCATATTTAATTTCAACTAACCCACTCAGAAATGATATTGGTTCTTCATTAGAAAAATATTCTTAGTGGAACCAAATGTGACAACCTTACTTGAAGATTCCTATTCTAAAATGAAATTGCAAATGAAAATTTGTTAGAAAATAAACATAACCATGAGAAATTTTCACTATTTATAGAATGATGAATTATTTCTACCAAATAAATAATGATAAAGCAAGTAGTTTATAGAAATAAAATAACCTTGAATGGTGTTAATGAAAATGAATGCACAATATCCTTCCTCTAACTATTATTATCAATTATCCATTATCATATTGTAAAAATGTATCATTATGTCCAAAATTTAAAATTAAATTTATTTTAGTAATAATTAAATAAATAAGAATGTATATATTCTTAATGAGTGCTTCAAATAATAAATTAAACATCACTATTTCATTGGTACCTACTCCCCACCTCAACCTTTTGTTCATCTACTACCTCTTCAATTTAAATAAATATGTTCCATGATAATTTAACTTTCATAAATTATCCTTAAGAGGTGTGCATTTAATATCCATCAAACTATGTATTACCAATTTATTCTTTAAATTCTTATCCCACATTGTATTCATTGATTATATTTATATACATAACTCGATGTCCAGGATTTATTTGGAGCAAAGAATATCAAATATTTCTTATAAGATCATTCACCTACCATGATAAATAATCATAATATTTTCTAAGAATTTATTATCCTATACTAAGGAATAACAATATGAGTTTCTCATGTTCAATTAGGGGTCTTTAATTGTTACTTTTTCCCGAATAATACACACTTTGACAGTGGACGTTAACCCTAATAATTAGGACCCTTTAGTATTCTAGTAAATATTAGCCGTTACATCATTAGAGGTGCTATAATTTTTCGATGGGTGGATTATATTGTGATATTAATTCTTACATTATTGAGATTCACACAATATAGGATTGATTATTTACTCATCACCAGATGAGCTTCAAAAATGTTCTAGCATCCAATGTTCGACACATCTGACTATGGTATTGGGTGATCAAGGGTGTCTCTATTTTACCTATTTTTATTTCTATAAGGATGTGTCATTTGTTCTTGATTATTCAACAGAATCAAAACTATAAATAATTTTCTAGTCTCCCCAAGTTCTATGGTAGAATTAGATTTATTGTGACAATTTATTTATAAAATGATCATGTAAGTAGCCATGGTTATATTAACTGGGGTCGAGTATATTGGATTCTTAAAGATGGTTGGTGGCACTTAAATTATTAATCTTAGTATATAATGAATGGATATTTTTGGGATATATTTTTGTAAATGTTTCATATTTTTATTAGAGTCAGTTTATTTAGGGTTCCAATTGGGTGATCATGGAGGATCAGTAATCATCTATCATGACCATCTATTTAAAGACTCTAATAAGGTTCCACTTATATTATTAAAAATATATATATCATTTTTCATCAAGATTTGGGAGCAATGATGCAATGTAAAAATAATATTATCATCCAAGGGAAGGGGTGTGGAAGATTCCACCATTATTTTTATTAAAAAGGTTTCTATATATAGATTTGGTTCTTCATGATGCTCGATGAATAAATATATGAAATTATTGTTATCATTTTCACATTTTAATTGTTACTTGTATTTTTTAATTATCTATAGTAGTGTTAAATCCATCAATTAACTACAATAGATCGATGGATAAAGTAGTCAATATACAACTTCACTAAAAAAATATATTCTTCATTGGATTACAATGAATGATATCTTCATCAGTTGCCCAAAATTTTCACTTCACTTAAGGTTCCTCCATATGCCCCCATAGTCAACTAAAATATTCAAGAGGTTGATTTACATTGTAAAAAATTTCTTACTTTTCATAATGGTAATGGTTAATTGAAAGATACATGAGGTTGATTGAACCATGGCTGGGTTGATCCAATTTTAATTGGGGTCCCTCTATCCCTTTTCCATATTTCCACATATGGATGATAAATAATAAAATAGAAATATAAAATTAGTGAAAATAAAATGTAAATTCAAATTCATTATGTTCTACATATGACTACAAAAGAAGTTATCAATTAAACACCCAAATCTCAAACAATAATCTAATTATTCAGTGGATCAAAAATTTGAACATGTAATTAATTGAATTAAATAATTTTTAATTAAAAGAATTTATTTACCATTTATCATTGAAAAAAAATTAAACATTATGTGGGAAAGGAAATAATAATAGACATATCAGATCCCCAAAAATATAATCAATTTTACTCTCGGGTAATTGAATTTGTTATTATTTTATTTATTTATTACATTTCATAAGAAAAATTATGATCATCCTACCATAGTTCGATAACATATAATGGAATTAATAAAAAATAATTTAATAATCCATTTCTATGAATTTCATAACTCTTTTTTTGATTTTACACACTTACCTACATCAAATCAAGCTCATATTCCAATTTATATAGTACAGACTAGTGAGATTCATGTGAGCTTAATTCAATAATAAAAGGATCTTACATATTTAGTTCTATCATAGATGCCTTAATGATGTATTCCCATTTACACTTCATTTATACAGATCATGAAAATTTCTTGTAAATTAGTTGTTTTCTTTTTATTTGGGTTCAATATTCCCCTAAACATAGTGGGCATATTTTCTAGTCAATAACTTTTTTTTGAATTTTTCTCATCCATGATTTTATTTAAATCACTCTGGAAAAAGCACTTCTAAATAAGATTCAGTTAGAGAAACCCATCCAATGACATTACATCAAATGTTAAAATTAGGATCTTAATTTTCTATGTGACTCCATATTCAAAACATTTAAATTACACTTGATTGAATTATCTCCCTAATGTGTTCAATTTAACCAAATCTATATAACTAGGATAAAGAAAATATTAATGATATCTTAAGTTATACATAAAGTTCTACATGAATCTAACCTATAAATAATCCTCTTCATATTTTTCAAATAGTATCTTCATAATTATAGTGGAAGACATCACTCTACAATCACTCAATTTTAACAACATCAAAACCAGTGAAAACACTTATAAAAAGAATGGGATTTTTACCTAGGTAGAACCAATATAAATCTTTTTTTACTAACATAGATAATGAAAAAACCATTTTTTATATAAATAATGTTGACTTTATTGATAAACATATTGAAATAAGGCTTAAATGTGAAACATTTTGAATATTTTTTTTATTTGGATAGAAATAAATCATTTTTAGGAATATGGAAAGTCCCCAATGCACCACACATAAAAAATATCCCTAATAGTGATTCCAGATCTTATAAAACATTTTTTTCCAAAAAAATTCAATTCATCTTTACCTATACTATTTGAAGATGAAAGTGAATGTTCAGAAATTAGCTTTCCATGCATCTAAATTTATTTAAAAAATATTTTTTAGTTAATTTCAATGATTTTTATAATAAAGAAAAATGATTTATGGATTTCTTTAAAAATAAATATTTATAAAAAAATATAATAAAGCTATAAAATTTTAATGGTGTAAGAATGTTTTAAAATTTTGGATAAAACATTTTTCCAAATCAAATGAAATAAAAATAATTCCACCCACAAAGGAAAAAATATTAACAATAAAACAAAAAATGAAAAATTATTTCCTTAAAATAAGTCTTAAGGAAGATGTATCAAGAGATAGATGAATTAAAACGATTAAAAATTATAATATTGATCCCTTGAGTATAAAGCTTTCATTATTAAAACTATTTCAAAATCACTCTACCATTGACCATTGAAAAGAACCATGTTGTTGGGATGTTCCATCATTTAAAAATAAATATATAAACATCAGCATATAACAATAGAACAATTAAAAATAGATTCAATAGAGTTTGATATTATTGGTGTGTTCATAAAGACGTTTCCAGCTTGTATCTACTCTTCATTCATTAAAAGAACTTAATGTTGTGTTCTAATGAATTTAATGTCAAGAATAAATTTTTAACACACCTTATAGACTGTGAAATATATATTTAAGAATCCATATATTTTTTTGAACTTAATATAATATTTTTAAAACAAAGAAATGAATTCTGAGATGAGTCCCATGAAGCATTGAGTTTATATTATACTATTTGAATTCAGAAATGATTAAATCCTCAAGGAAGGGGAGAGAATATTATCCATTTGGCTTTCTAAATATTTAATGATTAATTTTTTTCCCATTGAAAATAAATGGACTGTTATCTTTGCAGACCAACACAACATCCAAATTTACTATCACTTAAGAGTGGGGAATGAACCATACAAATTATATATGAGTCTTATAGGAAGATTAATCAACATCATGTTAAATAAAAAAACTGTTATCTAAGAATGAATTATAAATTCTTATTTGTAGAATCAAGAAATAATTTTTTTGCTATTTTTGAAATTTGTCACTGATATAAGATTCTCTAATGATTTCCACTAACTCAATTTACTCCAAAAATATTATCTCCACGTTAGACATTAAATAATCATTCAAGGTCTTCATTTAAAATTAATACATATGTTTCAATGAAAAAGGATGATAGTATGATTTTACAAATATTATTCTGTATGGAAACATCCATATGGGGGTATTAGAAGATGTTATATATGACAAAAAATATTCATCCCATCTGATTGAACATACTTTCATAATACATGATATTATCCTATCTAAAATTTTTATAATTTATATGCTTCTAATTTCATTCTTCCCACTAGACTATGGGAGATAGTTATTTCTCATTCTATAATAACAAACATTGTTATACATTAATTTTCTAAATTTTAAATTAATAACTTGAGGAATGTTGTCTGAGATGAGTTATTTTGGAAATTTAATAAATAAAAAGTTATATTTCATATTGAAAATGAAAAAACATGATATACAACTATTTTTAAGTGAAAATACCTCATCCCACATTAAAACATTGTCCAAAACAATATGAATATAATCATTCCCATACGATAAAGGAAATGGTCCCATGAAGTCCAACCACCATACATCAAAATAATTAACCTATTTAGTTCCATTATGTGAAATGTCCATGCTTTTAAAAACATGACTCATCATTAAATTTTATTCGTCAATAGTAAGGATCCATGTGTCAATGAATAGTATGGGCTATTCAAAATCACCATGTAGTACATTATAGAAAATTCTCTCAAACCCATATTTTCCAAACCAAGGATTCTTTAGTTAACACTCAATAATGAGGAGAATTTCATCCTTTGGGAGGTACCTCCTATGTATTAATGTTGGCATAGCCTGTGTAAAAATAATGCTGCCTCACTGAAGCAAATTTTTTTTACTCATCATGGAATGATATGTTACTTTATTTTGTTTCTCATGATTTGGTATAGGTTATCCTACCCAGGTCAAAAGAAACAAAATTAGCATAACATTTATTTTTCATTATTACCAAGTAAATCTCTTTTAGAAGGTGTTTTCATTTCATATAACTTGTTTTTTTAATTATCTTAAACATTAATATATTTAAAAGTAGCATTGTATTGGAAAATAATTACCTTCAAACCAATTATGTACTACCTGAATTTTTCTAATGATTAAATGATAGTAGAAAACTCATTTTTAGTTACGGTATAATTATTTTAGGAATAATATAGAATATTTATAGTATAGGGACATCATTAAGTCTCTTTTAATTCATCTACTATTAAATTAAACCAATTTCTAAAAACATGTATTAAACATTTACTCAGAAGGAAACATCCATTTTGGGAAAGTGATTATTAGTGATATTGTGAATTTTTTGTTAATAAGATTATAAGATTATACGAAATTATCATAATTGTTTTTTGAATTTTCGACTACAGTAAACATAAAGGCCGTATTATTTTGAAATAATCCTCGATGGATCCTTGTTAAAGACAGACATGTCCTAAAAATATTATAACCACCATGACATTCTCATGTTTATAATATTTTAGATCACTTAAATTTATCTGAATCAATCTCAATTACACTATTGGAAAATATATTATCCAATACCTTGCCTCAATAACTATTAATGAGAATGTTTCCCTATTTAGATAATAGTTTTTTCCTTTCATCTCTCCAAACAACTTCTATATGTTTCATGTTTTTTTCAAAATTATATAAAATAGTTGGGAAATAATCCATGAAGGATTAAATAATCACTTCAATATTGTTTGAAAAAAATGAAAATAATACATATATGAAATGTTTCTAGAGTACCACACATGTCAAAGAGAATTATGTAGTACATAATTATCCTAAATAGAAAAGAGAGAGTTGTATTATCTTTATTCATAGAAGAAATATAAATTTTGTTGGAACATGAGTACCCTAGATGGAAATAGAATAAGTAACTCCCACTATATATCTATAAGATTTGGTAAAAAATTTCATTGCGAAAAGGCCCTTCAATCATTTATAATTAAATTTACTCTAATCAATGCATACCCAACATTTAAATGTTTTCCTTACAAGAATTTTTCATTTTTATCATTTTTGAAAAATATAACCCCACTTTTTTAGGGAGAATATGTACAAGGATCACCCATGGTATAAAAGAAATTGGGAAAATAATCCCAGTATCAAAGAATTTAATCACTTACTCTAACATGACTTCCTTTATATGTGTATTAAATATTTAATGTGGTTGATTTCTAGGATTGTGGATTACTTCCATTGAAAATTTTCTATTAAATAATAAGTATTTATATCCCAGATATCAAAAATTTTCCAATTATTATTTAATTAATATTCCTCAATAATGAAAAAAAACATTTCTATTGACCATACATTAAACCAGAAGAGATGATAATAATAAGTGTAAAAATATCAGACATAAAATAATATTTTAACTTACAAGGTAGGAATTTGAGTTTAAAATTATGATATTTTTCAAAATAAGGTATATTATTAGGAATATTATATCCATGGTTATGTATATGTTTCCAAAAGAATATTTTAAATTGGAAATATTTTGAAATTCATGATCAAAATCATGATTTTTTATTCTACTATGAAAGGAAGACAACTCACTAAATTCAAAATAAAAAACGGATTTTAAAACATGTTCTCCAAAAAACTAATAATTATATATCAAAATTAAATACTTTAATTATATATGGATTTCCTATTCAATTAGATAATTGAATGACTCTTCAGATCCCCTTATAAATATACAATTCTTATAAAATAGAGAATTCTTCCTCAAAACAATTATTCAAATATTTAATAGAATAGATACCCATAATTGTTTTTTTATTTCAATTTCAAAAATTATTTATTCAATGGATGTGTTATTATGTTGTACTTCTTGATAATATGAGTCATAAATCACTATAATATCATATTTCGTACAATGTTCTCCTCAATATAGTTTCTATATATTTTTAAAGACATTAAATTACTCTCTTTGTCCCAAATGATCAGAATTTAGATTACATAGTGAGGTGTCAATTATTGATCCCTTAGTGTTCTAAAAACGACTTACCAGGATGATATATGAATCCTTAACACCATACATGTCCAAGATTAAGGAAAAAGAAACCAAAAATACTTCCAAACCAAAACTAGCATATCGTCAACTCTTTTATCCTTGTGGGTAATAGATATGTTTTCTAACTGTTGGACAACCACAATGTGTTAAAGAACTCATAAACCCTATTTTGGAAACAATTAAAAGGATATAAAATTTATTAAAGGTCTAATTTCACAATTATAGTTTAACTGACATAAATCTCCTAAGGTTCTTTTATTGAGAAATCCCTCCAAGACTTGATGTTGAGAAAGAATCCTATTTTTTGTGAAAATACACTACAATCCATAATGACATTATCTATTCATATTCATCAAGATATTTTTTTGGTTAAATATTCATTATTATTTTGAGGTTTGATAGTAATTCATTCATTACATACTAAAATGGTCAGCTGACTTGGTGTTTCGTAAAAAGCCTTAGAATAAAATGATATACATGTTCTTATTTTTTTTATATTAATCATTTTATAGAATGAAACAACTAGTGATTAATTATGAACAATATGTAGAATTCCATCAATTTATTCTACACTGTTGTTACTTATATTATTTTCACTGATTATGATGACTTATTCTTATTATATTTTAGTATGTGAAACAAAATAAATGTAATTCCATATGATCATTCCAAATTTCCATGAGCACCATTTTCTAGATTTTGAGTTTCATTTTAATATTTATATTTATTTTTTCTAGATTTTAGATCTATCCTCACTTTTAGTTGTCTTTTATGACCACTCCTTTGTGTAGATTCGATTATAATCTCCATATTATTATTTTTGAAGCTGGTCGACTATTTACTATTTTCACTAACTCTGGTATATCTACTATGTTATACAACATGTAAATCTAAATTATGATACACTAATTATAATTATAATATTTCAATATATTTTTCTCCCATTAATTCATCAATCTTACCTATAATTTTTCAAAATATATCCTTGATATCTTCATGGTAGATAATAGTTTTATAAATTGGTTGGGGTTGGAATTGGGGCCTATTTTTTATTGGAATCTAGAAGGAGAAGTAGGTGGAATCACTCTTTAGGTCTCTATAAAATGTATGGATAGTATTGGTAGCATCAATATAAATTATTTAAGAATGAGTTATATATTAGTTTCATTATAAGGATACACCCAATAGTGTTCATATTTTCATGAACATGGTTGGGAATTTTAATGTAGGTAAAATAAGATTTAAATTTTCATAGTGGTGGAATTTCCCTTCATGCATGATTTGAATTTTTTCTTTGTAAAACTATGAATATTGAAAATCTACTTGGGGAGAAAGTTTGGTATCCTTCACAACAATGTTCCTATTTATAGAAGTCTTTTTCTTTGAATTTGGTGGCTTACTATTAATTTTTTTTCATTTAATAAGATGTTTTTTAGAGATTTTCCTTTAAGAGGATAGATCAACCAATGTTTGATTGTATGATATGGTTCTAGTGTAATATAAATCCATGAGGGATTTTGGGGTATGTTTGTTTTTGGATAATTGCATATGAATCACCAATATTATTTCCAAATTTTAATGGGAAAACCCTCCCTCATCTTGTAAAAATCTAATCAATATATTTATATTCTGAAAAGCCATCCATCATAAGAATAATTTCATGAAAATATTATTTAATTTTTTCCCATAAATCAATGATTTCTTTATCAACAAGTAAAACATTTTTTTCATATCCTTTTATATAAATTGGGTATACTCTTACATTTTGGCCCTCCTCACTAAAACCTCAAAGTTCCAATTGTTTCAACATACTGCCAAAGTCAATAATAAATTAAAAATACCTTTCATTAGTTAATACATTGTATGAGGGAAGAATGACAAGTGATATTTTTTAATCATATAGTGTCTTGACCTAGGGGGTTGACTAATGAATGATGGGTTGTTTGACACAAAAAAAAAATAGAAACTCTCAATTCATGAGTAAATATATCATCTCCCTCTATGTTAGGTAGATATATATTTATAACTGGGTTGAGGTTTTAATTTTTCTAATTATTATAGCTTTACTTATGTTCTTAAATTTCATTATTATTATCTATTATTGAATTATTCAAATGTTTTTTGATTTTATGTATAATAAAAATAAAGAATTTAAAATGAAAATAATTTTTACATTGACAATAATTTTCGTATACTGTTGTTTTGTTTTTAATTTTTAAATAATCATTTATTTTATTGATTTGGTTCATGTCCTCTTTTCTAAAATTGAATTAAAATTTAAATTGGACCCTATGAAATTAAATAAGTTCAATAAAAACTTATTATATAAAAACCCTATTAAGACTAGAATAATTAAAAATTTTGATATATCCATTTGGTGGAAGTCCAATGGTGTGTTTGTGTGAAAAAAAAGTATAAATAGTGCATAGGAAAAAAATAAATTAATAAAGTAGAAGAAGTGATGTGATCAAAAAAATGGTGGTGTTGATAATGGTGAAGTTAGAATTACGATATGCCATTAGAAATAAACAAAAACCTAATAATTAGATAATAATCACAAAATAGAAAGGATAAATTCCAAAATTGATCAGTTGAATTTGATTGGAATGTTCTTATTATAGAGCTATTTTTTGGAATTCATTCTATATCTAAATTAATTTATAAATGTTGTTGGATCAAGTGGAAAGTGGATGGAAAATACAATCAAATGAATAACCTACTGAAGAATGGATCCTATAGTCTCTCAACTAAGAAAATCCTCTAACCGAATAAATGTTGATACCATTTCTTCATCAGAATCAACTTCTCAGTTGATCCAATTGTGACACCCTTTCATGGAATATCCACTTCGCATATCGAATTCTAAATGAAAATTAGTTTTAATAGAAACAAAAAATGGGATTATTTCTCACTATTTCTCATATGATAAAGGATTTATACTATTTGAATAATGAGAAAAAGTGTGTTTTCATCAAAAAAATCATTTGAATACAGTTAATGAAAACACTAACACAATGTCATTCCACTTACTGGTTCTATCAAACAACCATTCTCATTCTATCTTAATGATTCATTATACTTATAAATTAATTTAAAAAATGATATATAATGAAAAAATAATAGTGGAGAGGTTCTTAACGAGTGCTTCAAACATCCTCTCAATATTCAATGTTTCATTACATCCCACTCTCAACACCTAGTCTATTGTTTATCAATTTCACCATCCATTTTTTTAATGATGTTACTAGATCAATTATCAGTCATATATCCTCTTAGATAAGAATGTAGTTTCATTAAAACCAACATCATATTCTGAATTTAATTCTCAAAATATGATTTTATTCAGTTTACTTGATTTTTTATGTTGATTAATCAACATATTTGAATCATTTGGGTCATAAAACATCAAATAATTCACCGAAACCCACTTACCTCCCATGATAGATATTTATAAATTTTTTGGAAAAATTAAACTTTTCCAAATGGGTGTCACATGAGGACATTAAATTATTTAGTTCGTTGACATTAGTTATTTATGGGAATTTAAAAATTGTATAATTCTTGGTTTTTAAAAATACTAATTTGGAATAATTCTTCTCATATGAAATTCAAACCGTAAATCTGTAGTATGGATTCAATTTTCAAAAGGGAGGATCCCTGGGTTTCTTTCTTAACTTAGGTTTGAATTTTTTTTCCTAATATATTATTTATTCAGTTCTATTTTAACATCAATAATGGAATGGATTCATAGTTATTCCAAATCCAACAGTTAGATTCTGAGTCCATTGGAGGTGATATTTCAGTTCTACTTAGTACAACTCAGAGGAAACATTTATTCATGAGTGTCCAACGACACAAGAATCAAATTTCTTCAACTATCCTCTTGAGAATAGTGGTGGTAAGAAATTGAATATAACAATTTCTTCAAAACAGGTTCAAGTTAGAAAATATGGTTATCTTTAGGCTGAATATTTTTTCAAATTCACCTAGGAGATCAAAAAAATTAATTCTTCATCATGTTCAAATGATATTATAATTTTATTTTCAAGCTATATCAACACACATTGGGCTATAGTAAGAGGAATTTTTATAAGGGTCAAGTTAGGTGAAAATGGTTTAATAATTTTCATGTGGCATTGCCTACTATTTTAGACACCTTTGAGGATCTTGTTATCTTTTTCACAAAATGATTTACATTTTATTCTAGATCTGTATAGAATTATGGATTAGTATGTTTGTATAACCTAATGTGGGAATGGGTGTAGATTTATAGCCATTTTTTTTATCAAAACCAACTATTCTAATTTTTGTGTCTTTCTGGTGTTCAATGATCGAATATATATCATTGTTGATATAATTTTCATAATACAATTGTTCCATTTTATTTTCAAATTTAGGTTGTACTAGTCGATCCATCACTTCCCAACAGTCGATCAATCCTATTCATGGTCACTATAACATTTTACCAAAAATCACATGTGGATGAATGGATTATAATTAATGAAATATTTATTAGTTTTTCCAAAAAATTATTTACTAATGTGGTTTCTTTTTATGGTTGATTGGTTGATTGAAATGGTCCATAAGTCGACTTCCATTATCAAAACATTCACACTTCTCTTAATTAGTGTGTTCAATCCAAATGTTTATGTGGTTGATTGAATGAGTGCATGGTTGATACAATTTTATTTGTGGTCGCTTTATCCCATTTACAAGTTTCCACATGTGGAATATAAAAAATTTAAATAGTATTATGAAAATAGCGAAAATCAAATGCCAAAATTCAAATTTAAGTAGTTCATGAAAAATTACAATAGAAACTATTAACAATTAATCACCCCAAAAGAAATTTTTTATTTAATTATTCAATGGAATCATAAATTGTACATTTAAATAAAAATATTAAATATTTTGGATTTAAAATGTATTTTCCATTTATATTTTTATATATAACCAAAAATTATATAGAAAAAGAAATTAAAAACATCTATATGAGTAGAAAAATCCATGAATGTCATATACAATCCTCTCCCATTAACATACATGTAGGGAATGTAGAGGAATCTTAAGAATATTTTTTATATATATTGAATATAAAATACTCTATCTAGTGTAAAAAATTTCAAATAGAAATTCCTCATAATGAATATTGGAACCTGGTATTAATAAAAATATAAGTTTAGTATCTTGGTTCATTAGTGTTATATGGATTCAAAATATCTTTATTTTTCCATATAATGGTTTTTATTTTACTATTTTTTAGTAACATATTTAATTACTCTTTATTATATTATTCTATGTCTGATCAAAGATTCTCATTGATGGGGTCTAAAGGATACACTATTTAGTGACAAATTTTTATGGTTCATCAATTTTCTAGTGAAGAAAAACATGCATCAAACATGTTTATTTTTTATCGATATTATCATTTTATACATTGAGACTCATAAAAACATACACTTATCATCCTTCCAAATTATTAGTGATCTCTTTTTATGCTTCATTCGGTATGCTCCCAACACTTAATAAAATTTTATAATGAATGAGCATAATAATATTCAAAGGAATAAAATGAATTCTAGAACATAGAATTTATTTCTAAAAAATATCATGGGATGATATCATGAAATCAACTAAAAATATGTTGGTGGCCGAAAATTTTTTATATATTCATCATGTAATATCTAATTCTTAGATATTCTAGTTTCTCAAATCAAGATGGTAGGTGTATTCAAACATTTTATTAAATTTTATAATCACTTCTTCCCATAATATATGGGATATTCATTCCATAATATCAATATTTATCCTAATCATATTATGTTTACTTTTCATACCATTTTAATTTTTTTAAATATCAATAACCTAGAAAATATATTGTCATTTTATTTTAAGAAAAAATAGTGTCTATTTGGAACAAAAATATAAAAGTTTTCATTAACAAAATATATGATTTGGATGTTAAAAAAGTATGAAATAAGATATGTACAAGCCTTATTTTCCTCAAAATTAATCCATAATGGATAATTTAAATTTTATGGAAAATAAATATATATTTTCATGATTATTTCCAATTTAAAAATATGACCTTATAAATGAGTTTATTTATCAAATACCCCCACAAAAACATATTGATTCTTTAGTTACAAAATCATAGAGATATTCATGAAGTAACATAACATTAAATGATTATCTAACCAGTTAGATTGACTCCATATATAAGTATCATATTTTATTCCCTATCTTATTTAAAGATTCATGAATCAAAATTTTAGGATTAGTTGTTCATGACTACATCATTATATATCACTAAGGTCCTGTTGACCACCCTATTCCTTAAAACTAGATTTAAAAATTTCCCCCAATAGTTATTTTTTATTACTCTCTCTAATAGGTTATCTATTTCATATGCATATAAAAATATGGAAAAAGTAAATTACACTTTATGTGTACATCTATTTATTTAAGAACATCCTTTACAAATAGGATGACATTTTCAATGAACAATGGATTTTGTTAATTAAAAAAATGGAATATTCATTCCTTTAACAACCATAAAAGAAAACAATATGTTTTAGGCTATCTAAATATGTCAGTAAGATCCCCCCATGTAGATGTATTTATAATTATTTTCTAACCTTATGTCGTCATTGATTTATGAGAAACAATATTCTATTTTTCTATGGAAAATACAATACATGTCTGAAAAAACATAGGGTAGGAATCCCAACATAATGTTGTTATAACCATTAACATATGGAGTGAGACTTTATAAGATCCTAAAATAAAGACAATCTAAACTCCTTGACCTGTTTTAATTAAAAACTGTACAATTTATTTCCATTACAAAACTTCAAATACCACCCCAAAATTTAAATTTGTGTTTCTGTAAAATTCCTAGATGGGCAGATTTCTGTCAATGTTTTTTATAAGATATTTTATATTTTTCATTGATTCTAGCCATATTAAATTACATAATTCCATTATTTCTATCTTTGAACTACACCTTTTTAAACATGTTAAATTGGTAGTTTGAGTGTTAAAAAAGATACACCTCATATTTTGTACCCATAAAAGGGGAAGGGTACAATTTAAATAATTTTTAAATAAAAAATATTTAAAACTATGATCAAGGTTATAATTAATAAGAATTAGTTATGTGGTACAAATATAATATATTGTTCACCATACATCCCCTTTATAGGAAATATTAGTCTGATCTTTTCATATTATTGTATGAGAGGAATGTTTTAATATATCAACTTTAGTAATAAGATGAATATATTCCTATTAAATAAAGAAAATCATGGCTGATCATACATATAGATGTATTGACCCATTGGTGAATGTTCAAATCTAAATTCCAAATTAGATTTAAATGTTCTAATATTAATTTTTTTTCAAGGTCCTTATAACAACATTCTACCCCTACATCATTTCAAAAAAAAAAATCATTAATCTGAATTAGTTATAGATAGGATTTCCCTAGGAATTCTATTATTAATATAATATTTTAGATTTTTTTATAATTGGATTATTATTATTTAAAATGATACATGAATGCAGGTAACAATTCGATTGTTAAACATTATGTTTGGGGAATTAAATGAATATTTATATGAGTTGGAAAATTATTATCCAGATTCTATAATAATTTTTTACCAAGTTATAGAGGAAACATTATTAATTTATAAGACACTTCATAGAGATAATGGCGGTTAAGTTTACTATAGATGATTTTACATCTCTTCCATTAACTAGGGATGTCAGGATTTCTTACTTAATGATTCTTTCCTAGTGATTATAAATACCTTACACTTTATTATTGAGAAATTATACACCATAATCATTTACTATTATTAGGTATGTATTGGATGATGATCATCGTTCAGTAGAGATGTACTTGAAAAAATACTATGAAATTGTTAAAATAATAGTGAGACATATTTGGTTTTGGATATAGACTATACATCAAATAATTTATGGGATCTAATATTAGGATCCCCCTCTAAGGTAATTGAGTAGATGTCTCAGTTTAATATAAGTACCATCTACCCAATTTTGTTTGAAAAATGAAATTTCAATGAATAAAAAAATTACATGGAAGCACTCTATTACACCACCATGTTAATACATTCTTTCTAGGGATTGGTAATGAGATAATCACAATGGACCATACATTTGATGATAATCAATCCACATCTAATGACCAAATAAATAAAAAAGTTTATTGTTCATTTTTTAAATAGTAATGACCATATAACCAATATTCTCTAAGCCTTATTGTATTAGATATCCTATTGAGTCTTCGATGAAGGTCAATGACCATTCACCACTAGTGCATCCATTCCCAATTTATCCATGTCATGATCATAATCATTATGTTCAATAGTATTGATCTAATTATCATCAAGCACTTCAAAATAAGGTTATTTAATGAATGAAAACAGTTCTCCATATATTTTTTATGATAAATATGAAAATGAGATTTAATACTTATATTCATATGCATTTAAATATCTTCCATGAAAAGTTTTTGTATCATAGAAATTATAGGATGAAAAATAGAATTATGGAAAATTCATGATCTTATGCTCCATATATTAAAGAGATATAATAGTAATTTTTTCAACCCTAATTAATTTTTATCTATTAGGTGTGGTTAATAAAACTAGATCCTACATTCTTCAACATGATGAACTAAGGGTCTCAGAGGAATGGGTTTCTAATTTGATGAGAAGTCCAAGGATGTTGGAAAAGATATTCACACATCCATTCCATCGTTACACTATGGATTATAATTTATTAATTTTAAAACTCATTACCACATATGAATTATTTTATGAAAACCTTTTGTTTTTATCCAATGACTTTTTATTAAATTAATGTAGATGTGATCATTATTATAGATATGTTGGTGTTACCTTGTCATTTTAATGATTATATCATGGGTTTTGATAGAGGATGGAGTATTCTTTGGAATGACCTTGAGAACATAGATTCAATTTCAAAACACACACACACACACACATACATATATAAATAATGACTATAAGAGAATGATATCCCACATACTAGTTGATATAGATGTATATTTAGTGTGTATTGTTGAAAAATATGCTTTTTTCACTTTTTTACAAGTTTTCAACAAAGATAGGTTAATACTCACAATTTTATGATAAAATTTCCAAGTAAAATAATAATGTTTACATCACTATTTATTATCTTCACTGAACCCAATAAAAAATTAGCTATGTGTATGAATATTTTGATAAAAAATAAAACATATATTGAAAATATTATTTGAATAATCAAACCCATACATCACATTATCCAAGATTATATGGTAGAGCATAGATATGATTTTAACTGACATTTGTATGGGATCATCAAAGATGAAAATACTTTATTTGAAAGAATAGTTTATGATTTATTATATGAATAATAAAACTCCACTATATAAATTAGGTGGTTTAAAAGGAAAATATTAAGTAAAATTTCTATTATTATGGTTATTTATGTTCAATAGAAAATAATTAATTAAATATGAATAGAGGTTATCAGATTCATATTAATAAAGAAAAGATCATAAATATATTTTTTTGGAAGATATGATAGTTTTATTTTGTAGGTTATTTAGGTCCACTACTATAATGTCTCTATTTTTCCTTATAAATATTTAAATAAATTATTGTATATTTTAGTAGATAATCTTTTTGATATAATGATATTATAGTGTACAATGAGGCAATATATTGAAATAATAGAAATAATTAATATATTATTTCCCATATATAATGTTTTTTAGAAATAGTGGAATTACTCTTGATCAGAGGATCATATCTAGAATATGATATAGTCATTAAATCCATAATACCAGATTTATCATAGGGTAAATATAATCTTTGTGCACATTGGGTGTTCAACTTGAGTTTCACTATTGAAAAAATAATGATCGAATAAAATAACGATTATGTTTATTTGTTAATAAATCCCAAACCTAAACCCTCATATATATCAAAACTATTATATAAAATTCCTATAGTTAGGTTCTTAATCACAGGGATTGAGAGAGGTGTCGTTACAGGATGAACCTTGGATGTGTAGAAATAGGTTGTGGATTATAAAATTAGGTTGAAATCAGACCTTATGGATGTCTCTAATGGCTATGACACAATGTTGTTTTTTTAGTGATTGACCCAAACAAAAGGTTAGGTGTTTTTTTAAATAGTTTTATTTTCCATTTTATTATTTCCATGATGAATGTGAGTTAATTTCAATTACATATTTATTTTATGTTCTACCATTATTCATAGGTATCATATTATCATAATGGATGTTAGGAATTGATGTTATTTTAATTTTTTCATCATTTTTTATAAAGGAACAAAATTAATCTAAACCAGATAAATAGAAGAAGTTTATTCAACTTATTATGTTTTCAGAATTTCCTCCAATATTTTGACATGTTCATCATCAATATTACATTTTGAAGGTGGTTGGACAATACTTAGTGGATGAATGTTGTGTGATCATTAATTATAGAAACAGATCATTGCAAAGGGTTTTAATTCAAATCAGATGGAGAAATCAAGGTTCAATGATAAAATCTAATTAATAGATGTGGATATTTAATGGATCAGTGTTCCTTATACACAATTGGGATTTTATGTGGTGTTGGGGTGTGCCAAGAATAAATTCCATATCAGACATAATAGATAGAATTGATCTACTAGTGATGAATTGTTACGATCATCTTAGATACACAATTTACAAGTGATATTAGATTATTAATTTAAAGTGATGTTTGTATGGGAATAAGACATGTGTTTATACTAAATTTCAATAAAAGTCCTAAACAAAAATATATATACTAAAAATAGAACACAATGTGTGGAGCCAAACTATGGTGGATTGGGTTTACAGGTGGATAAAAAAATCACAAACCTTATTGTCCCTACTGAAAACAATGTGACATGGTGTAGGAAGCTCAGTGTGTACCCTTAGGGTACACAGGAATGGACATAACCTAGAATAGAAACACAAAAAGAGTACAAGTGAACAACCATCTCCATAGATATGGGTAGAATACTATGTCATGGTCAGGAACAAGAGAACAATGATAGTTCATTCAAAATTACAATGGATCAATCCATTGAACACAAGAAAAACCTTATGTAAATGAGAACATCCCAAATTACATGGTCCTGGGAAAAATTACACAGGTATAATCAAGGTATATGAGACAATTCTTATACCCCTAGTACACATTATGTACTTTTTATAGAGATGTTTTAGGAACTTCATATATTAAGTGTGGACTAGTATTGGTCGGGTGTGTTCCCTTAGTACATTTGTATAAGGATGAAGTGATAAATTTGATACTAAGTAATGGATTTTTATTTTCACTATAGGATTATTCTCATATAGTGCTCTAGAATCCCTTAGTGTGACCAAAAATATGGTACTATAACATTTAAAAATCATTCATAGATGTGGTTCAAGGAATATTTTTATTAAACTTACATAGCCGTATGATCCCCTATATAGCGGGTTATTCCATATAGGGTCATGTATACCTATAGGACCTGGTTGTGATCCGCTCTCTATGTGTTGATATTATTTATGGTCTAGTGAGTACATCTTGGGTAGGGCCCAATGAACATGACCTATCAAATGAATGATAATAATTATAACATGGCTAGTGTGATGAGTTCCCTATAACGAGGATTATATAGAATCCTTAAACATAATCTTATCGATGGAGGCATTGTTGTGACCTTTCAAGACATAGTGTTTATCAAGAGTATATCAAGGTTTTAATAATATTATGTTTCTTATAACATTTTACACATCTTCATGACTACTCTCTTAATGCTTTATAGACATTATTTTTAGTTTTCCCTATTATGTAATGTTCCACTAAAACATTCATGGACTCTGGCCACACATATTGAGTCTTATGTAGATGATATGCCTTTTGATGGATTCTTATGGGGAATAGGAGGAGGAGGTTCATAGTCAAGATAGACAGACCATGGTTCATACCATGGGTTAGATATTGTGACAATAACCAGTTTACTAGTATGTAGATATTTTTTTCATTTTTAGTTTGATTGTATTTGGTCCACAAGCTTTGTAGAACATTTATCGAACACTTATAATGATATATATATATATGTGTTCATTAATTTGGTATAAATTTAAATTTAATGATTATTATTTAATGCACATTTGGATATGTCTTCTTGTGTACGTTACCTTAGTATAAGGCCTCCAAGTGTGTTATATGCGTAATCAGTGTTGGTCACCAGCTCTTGGACTATTAGAGGATGTTTTGGGGTGTCACACTCATCTTACCAATGGATAGGTGGGACATGATGAATTGGATCATGAAAGAGTGGTTTTAAATTTAGTGTTTCATATATGAAATATAGTTTTGATATTCTTCTATCTTGGGGGTTTGGTTAAGGAACTAGGGAAATGATGTTAATGTGGTTTGGGATTTAATCTCAGAAAAGAGACTCTAGTATTGGTGTAGTGGCCAATGTTTCCATTCCCTAAGACTCAGAAAAAATATTTGTTATATTATAACACATAAACACTAGTTGGGTGAGAATATCATTAAATTCATCATATAGGAATGTGTTTTGGTTACCTTTTCCTTATTGGTTTAGATCCCCTGATATACAATTTGATCATGTTATACATTGATTATTTCAACATTCCTCTATGATGAATGAAGTAATATAATTCATAGTATAATCATAATGATCATACACCAAGTGATGATACTTTAGTATAATGTATTTTATAGGAGGTAGTACCTCTTGGTGGGTTTCTAATTTTTTCACCGCCCACTGAGTTATAGGATAAGTACATCAGTAGCAACTAGGGATGTTGTCAAGGTGAGAATAAACCACAAGTCGTAGAGGTAGTGACCTCCCATTTTTATGGTGACATAGCCCCATAGGTGGATGGAGACTAGTTAGAGGCCGCTAACTAATTGTTTTTTCATTTTAAGGAACCTCGAGATTAGATTTGTGTCCCATAATAGATTATTCTTTAAGGATCCAATGGAAAATGGGTGTGTGTTTTTATCTTAGGTTCTTGATGAGTCAATTATATCTTTGAAAGGATTTTTTTTATATCTTTATGGAGTTCTATCTAGACACGATGTGAGTGTTGTGCATGTGGGATAATCTATATCATTATAATGGAACCAAATTTATGCTAGAATATTCGTCAATGATTATAAACATCTCATGATAATATATTGATATAAATCAAGATCTATTATACCTAGAGTGGAAATTTATGTAGGTCTTATTCCATGATATCAATGATAGATTAATATATCCTTTTATTCCAACATATGAACAATTTTTTGAGAGGGATTTGGGATTAGAGAATTTTTTTAGGGAAGACATCAATAGTTAGTGATGGTAGTGGGAATAAAAGAGTTGATATTTTTTAAGCTAGTAACCAATGAATAAGTTATGGATTTGGGAGTAAGAGATTCATCTAGAGATGGTATCAGGATAAAGAATCCTTAGTTTATGGATATGTGGATTGTTCTATTCAACTATCATTTTAGAGATATTTCTATTGCGATTGTCAAGGATATCTCTCACAGGACTGTTTTACCTTCTAAGATGTTAACCAAGAAACATTAGGTGGACCATACAGACATAGATAACTGGAGTATAACATAGGTTTTTAGGGAATAAGAAAGGGTAGAAGAGTTTGGAAAATATAGGTATTTTGTATATGGAATGACCTCCTTCCACCACCACCCCATCTTTCACCCCTGGCTAAGGGTGCCAGTAGAGTTTAACGAGAAAAGTTTCAGTCCATGGAGGACTATAGTCATGAGTCTATAAGGTTTATTAGATATAATGACATCATATTTTCAATATTATATGTTGTATTAATTGATACAGGTGTGATCCACACAATGAATTCCACTTTTCATATTTGAGAGTTATAGAATTTAGTTGAGCTATTGTCTCGACCTATGTGTCTAGAGACTCCTACCAGAGTGGATTCAATAATCAAACGTTTCAGAACAAGATTGAATACATTAGGAAGAGGATGAAATTTTTCATTATTTATTGGAAAGAAATACATAATGGGTGATTTATAAATCCAATCATAGGATCTAACCATAAATTTTCTAATACAACCCATTTCTATTTAAATAACTAATATTACCATTAGGGTGGAATATGGTATGAGACATAAAATATATGAAGTGGTGGATGAGTATTAGAAAATAGTTATCAAGGACATTCTAATCTTACCTTACCCAAAAATAGATAAAATTAAATAGATACTTTCACCTCGGTACTACCCTAGTATATGTTCTATCATATTAGAAGGATCTCACAGTGCATCATTAGATGATGGTGTAGTTTGAGACTTTATAGATAATGATATTTTTCATATGTAGTGCATGAAACATTATAGCCCCGATGTTTTTCTCAAAAAAAGTAGATGATAACATGATTTTTTGTGGACCACCATCACCAAAACTGGATGACCGTGAAGAATAAATATTCACTACCAATGATAAATGCCCACTTTGACCAATTGAGAGTGTTGGGATGGATCTCATTGATTTAACTCAGATTAAGCTATCACTAGATCCATTTTTAGGAAGAGGATATACCAAAGATGAAATTCACATGACTCTATGGAATCTATCAATATATAGAAGCATGTTTAGGCATGAATAAAAGCATATTACTGTTTGTGGGACTGATACACTAGATTATTCAGTCTTACTTTTGTTGGATTGTGGTTGTCTTCATTGAAAACAACCTCTTATAATTAGAGTTTGAGGAAGGCCACACGAGAAAGTTGAGGATATTTCTAGATATACATCATCACCCCCAGAAATATAGGGAGCTCTTATAGTTTTAGTTGTGGAATTTGGAGGTCCATATTCATGTATATGTAATTATTGCTGAGGGTATGTTATTGGACCAATTGTATGTGAAGGTTGTGATATGTTGGGATCCATCGAAGAGAATGATAGAATTATAGAGCTTCCTTGGGTAGGTAGGCCAATATAAGATATATGATCATAATTTCTAAAATAAAATTAAAACTATGAATACATTGACAATGAAGGAGTATCCTTTCATCTCGATGGATAGATAACAATAGCCCCTTCAAGTGTTATAAAATAGGATTCTGAGTGCCCACAGTTTGACACTTCTAGAGGAGGGGGTTGAGTATATAATGTCATGTGACACATTAATGATATGATATGATATATTTATGATTCAAATTTGGAAAATGAATGTGTATGGGTCCAAATAGTTGAGACTACATGAAGAGAAGTACATGACCCATGATCTAGAGATGATAATAGTGGTATTAGTGATGAAGATATAGAAACACTATAATAATTTTAAGGAGTTTTTATCCATTAAACGAAAAACAATATAAATTAGATATTTTCAAAGATAGATCATAACTTCAAAGAGATATTATCAAAAATTATTAACCAAGAATATGAATATTAGATAGATGATACTATTTTAAAAATGAATTTGGTAGAAGATACTCTCAATAAGATATCATATTCATAGGTGCATATAAAGGCATAAGATTATTTAACCTTGTTACATTTCACTATAGTGGTTGAAGATAGCATTCAAAACTCATTTACACAGTCGGATTCCCATCACTACTATGAGATGTTAGGGTCCCACATCTTAGAGATATGATTGTGAGAACATTCATGTTTTGATATCCAAAAAGCATGATTTTTATGTATTTTATAATGGTGGGAGCATGTAATCAGTTTTAGAGGATTGGAGATGAAACCAATGATGTGTCATGATGATTATCTAAGGGATGTGTATACATCACATTGGTCTGTATATTATGGTTAGATAAATATGTACCAAGGCCTTTAGTTTTAGTTATATTTAGAAGGGATGATAAATTATGATGTGAATGTTTTCTCTAGTTTCCCCACATGTCCATAGGTAAAAGATAAAGATCTTGTTTCAATATGTTTTCTCATCCCCTTGTAGTTTCAAAGTGTATGTGGAGTGGTATATATATGGATATAGGGATGGGATTTCCGTGAATTTCTAGATGTAATGATATCATCTGGGTGATCTTAAATGACTAACTGAGTCATCCAATGAGCACGAACACATTGATGAGGGTCATTAGTGATGATATGGCTCACAGAGTGAGCTCTCTCAGATGAGAGTAACATTGAATCCAAGGGAAGAATCCTCAGGTTATCATCATAGTTATGACCTTTTGGGACCTGGTATCTATCATGAGTATTGCATGGTTTTACATATAATATGCCTTATATACTATTTAACATATCTCTATGTTGTCGATCTGACTACACTCTCAATGATTTATGTTAGGCGATTTCATGGTTTCCTAATATATATTCATATAATCACTAGTAAATTGGCTCTTCCAACATATGCCATGTCTCATTAACACAACAAGACTATTGGTAGGGTCCTAGAAGGAGTTAGAGAATATAAGGAATTGTAGATCTAGAAATGGAATGGTTTTTACTTTGTGTTTCATTTGATAAAATTTACATCCTTCTTAGAAGGTTAGATAATTTTATTGTTTGGGATTTCCTTGTATTTTTTCCTCATTTTTTTAGTTCTATTTTGATACTCTGATTGGTGTATATATATATATATTCTTGAATTTGGTTTCAATTTTGTTGTACCATTATGCATTATATGTGTATTCGGAGATGTGTGTGTGTGTTTGTGAAGAACCCTTTAGATAATCCATCTAGAGTTTATGATATGCTTACTCATCACTGGTCACCATCCTATAAACACATAGAGGCGGGATTTGTATCTATCTATATAGATACTATGTTAAATTATAAATAAGGAGAGTCAATTTGGATAATCAGAATAAAACTAATGTCCCCAACTATAGCGTTGAGGAATATGGACATCCAATGAATGCAAATTCCATTGTATCTAAATCAAAATAGAATATATGCCTACTATACAATTGTATATGATGTTTTTTAGATGAATCCCATAGTCTTCCTCAAAATTGTGAAGTAGATATTTTCATAGATCCCATACCTAGTGAAAAACATATATCAAAGAATCCTTATATAATATCCCCAATTAGGTGTTGGTAATTAACAAAGAAACATTAATAGTATCTTGTTAAAGGATTTATTATTCCATGTGCATCCATAAGGAGTGAATATACATATACATATAAATATTGTTCAATGGGACTGTTAATTGATTATCACAAATGAAATAAGATTATAATCATTAATAAATATCTTTTTCCTTGAATTGATTATTTTTTTGATAATTTATGAGGATATGATTATTTTTTGATGATTTATCTTTAATATAGATACTATAAATTGTTGGTCATAATTTATAACATACAAAATAAATCCTTTAAAAAAATTTATAAACACTATAAATTTATTTTTACGCCATTTGGTCTTACTAATTCACTCGTTATCTTCATTGATTTAATAAAAATTGACTTTAGTATTAAATTTATTATTTGTTGTAGAAATTATATCAGATATTCTTATATATTTTAATTATATGGAGGAGTATGAGGATTAGTCAAGTATTTTACTAAATAACATCAAGAAGGGTATGACTATTGAAAAAGATACATTGTGTGAATTCTGGATTAAAAAAGATACAAATTTTGGGTTCTATAATTTTTATTGATGGTGTATTGTTGGATTCATCAAAGATATAAGTTATTGAACATTTCTCCAGAAAATACATGATGACGGAGATATATAGTTTTATTGTTTCATTTTGATATTATCGATACTTTGTGTGACACCCCAATATTTTATTATATGTATATTTTTAAATTTAATTTCTCTAAAATCATAGGTTTCACATAAGTTGAGACATAAATAAACAATGATATATAATTAAATATCATTTGTTTAAAATGATTGTTATAACCTAGTCATTAAATAGAAGGTAATAAAAAGTCTTATCCAAATTATGATATCTATATATTATATATTAAATATTTTTTTTTAAATTCATCAAAATTATTTCATAGCCATAAGATAAGGTTAAATCCAATTTTATGCATAAAAGGCTATATTTCTCTAAAGGTAATTTTACAACATTTTAATGGCGTAGTTGTTTTAAAAATAAATGTTGACACTTTCATAATTTTTTCTCAAAAAAATAAACATCATTATTAAAATATTAATTTAAAAAATTATCTTAGGGTAAAATTTTGGTACTTTTTGGGAAAATATTTATTTTTAATGAATAGTGAAAAATACTGCTTTTTATAAATCTATAAATTTCATAATATAAATACACTATTTGTGATTTGAATAGTAAGACCAGCTATGAATGTATAAATAAAATTTATGCTATTTATAAATTAAAATATGATATAATTAAATCATAATATAAATAAATAATTTTTTTATAAATTTTTAATTAAGTGTATATATTTTTATAAAACCGAAATGATTATTTTCAATTTTATAATTAATATAATAATTTAAAAGAAAATTCATTTTAAAAAAATTAAGTTTAAAATTAATATTATTTTTTTATGATTATAATAATATTTTATGAGACCTTAATTAATTTTTCAGAGCATTCTAAAAATAGGTATTTTATAAAAAAAATTATTTTCTGAGTAAATGATAATTTTTATTAAAAATTAAATTTCTCATATTTAAAAAAGATCAAAACCAATTCCCTTAAGGAGGTTCTAAAAGATATGAAATAAAGAGGTTAAAACCTATTTCCTTTTATTTTAATTTCATTTGAATATATTTTATTTTCTTATTATCTCCTCAGACCATTTATTCAAACATTCATGAAAATTGAGTATCTTATATATATTTTAATTTCATTTTTTCATTCTTAAATTCACATGTAACACTTTTCTACTCTTCGATTTTTTCCTAAAAAAATAAAAACGTTATTCGTGAGGTATCAATTTACCACCCTTGTGGATGCTGAGTTTTTATTATTCAATTATGCCTTTAATGATGCTCATAACACCATTTTTTGGTTAAAAAATAATTTAATCTTTTTAATAAAAATTATTTAATGTCATATAACTACTATATATACAAAATATTAATGAATAAGACCAAATTTGTTCTCGATGATCAAAAAAATATCAAAACGGTTATCATTAATGCTTAATTTAATAAACCATCCTCATACCTAGAAACAAAATTATATATAAGACCAATAATCTTCTGGATTTTCATTAATAATATATAAAATAAATAATAAAAAACTATTTTCATTTTACAAGATCATCTATACATGTATACAAGTGAAGAAATCAAGAAACCCAAGAAGAAACACCTCAAACGATTAAATTAGATCATATAACTCATTAAAAATGACATACATGTACATAATAAATTTGTAAGTAATAAAATACACATTGATAAGGGTTTTAATTAAATTATAAAGGAATATAATTTCATTATATATGAAATTATTTATAATGGTAGAACACTTTTAGACATAATGTTAGGGTTTTCTCAACTCACTTTTATTTCTATGATTTATGAATTATTCAACAATTTGTTGTGTATTGTGTATATATAATACTCATTGATTTATAATATCTTGAATTAACATATACTTATGATATTTAAGAAATTATTTTATGATCATTAAATTTATGAGTCACATGGATTGACTATTTTCAAAAGGGTAACAAATTTTTCTCGAACCTCAATTTTATATTTCAGTTATGCTTTCTTAGTGTTTAACCCAATGAAAATTTTAAATTATTTTATATAAATGTTATAAATTATTTTTTTTATCTTTAAAAAAATCTATTCATTTATGTTCATCTTTATTTTAAGGGTAAATTCATGTTTTACAAGGTTTTCTTTTTCAAATCCCCTCGATAAGGAGTCCTGATTAATGGGAACTTCCCAATTTCATACCAATTTTAAAGTATGACCCATAATATTTTTTAATCTACCATTTTTTTATAAAATCACATATTCTATCACAAATAACTATCAATGATCATGTATGGTTTTACATAAATAATTTTTCCCATTTTTTATTTTAAATACTATATAATATTTTATATAAACTACATTAAAGAAACTCATTTCTAATGTTTCTAAAACACTCTATTTCCATGTTTTCACTTATGAAGAAAATCATTTATGCCTAAAATAAAATTTCATTATCCATAAATTTTATTTTATAGTATATAAATGTTTACCATATTATTTTATTAAAAATAAAAATTATTTACCAAAAGAAACCTTCTTTCTAAAGTAGAAAATGGTTTTTATCATCTCACATTTACTTTTTTTGGATGTATCCATTTTTAACCACATATTTTATTGTATGTAGTGTATATACTACCCTTTTATATATCATATATGTAGTCTTATTACACTTATTATATTCTAATTTTTATGTAATGTCATTTCTCAATATGGATTATGATTTTAATGTTTCAATGTGGTATGAGACACTGTGGAATGTTTAAATATTATTTTCCTCAAGAATTTATCATGGGTTTTATTATAGTATTTTCTTATATTATTATGATTCAAATAATTCATAGTGGTATGGGACACTTTGATGTAAATATATTTTAAAAAAATCGATTATTCGATAAATGAGGAATACATTGGACTTAGTAAGTGGTAGATATAGTCTACTATAACCCCTCGATGTATCAATACGTCTCATGAGATAAAATAAATTAGAAAAATCCCTTAAATGTTGTTTAAAAGTAGGTTTTAATGTTTAGGATGATAGATCTTCACAAAAATTAGATGGGTTTCATTCCACAGACTTACACTTTTATGAGGATAGATATTGATAGTAGCAATCTTGATGACAAATCTTGATAGTGTATACATCCAAAAATATTAATTTCTTCATTATTATTACTCAATATAATTATTTTATTAGGTATAAATTCCATAGTTATAGTTAATTATAATATAATTATTTATATAGAATTGTTTTTTCAGATTCTATTCTTTCCCTATTATTATCATGATTATGTTTTAATGGAATGTTATTGTAGTTATTCATTATTCATTATTGATTATTTTTATGATAGATTAATATTTTCTTCTTAACCTTAATAATCATCTGAGCTCAACCATTTCTTATGTTTTATTTTCCCCCTCCATGTAATGATGTATATTATTAATTACATGATGGGATAATATAAGAGTGCATGAGTGTTTCCATTGGAGTTGATATGTTTTCTTTCCATTAAATGTTGTAATGTAACAATTATGATTTTATATGGTTTTACAAATATAGTAAACTATTCTGTTTGTTAAGATAGAAAAAAAATGTAATAAATTAAGGATCAAACTCTAGGATATAAGGTTCAAGGTCTTTATAGTTGGTCTTAGAATATGTTTAGTAAAAACTGCAAAAACTAGTTTTAGAAAAGAAAGAATAGGGAAAATAACCCTAAGATAGACTTTGAAGACAATAATAGAAGAAAATTATAGAATTTTAATAATTTAGAGACTATTAGGGACATCTTACCAATAAATCCATGTCTGGATACTACAATTGGATGTAGTTCTGGTATAGATTTACCAAGGGGTAACAACTTAGATAAAATTTGTGAAACCTGAGTTGGCCTAACCTGGTACATGACAACAAGCCTTACTGCGCACATAGTTTTAGACTTCAGGGTATATGCTTAAGATTAATAAAATTTTCATTATAAACCATTATTAAGGATTTAAAATTAAATATGTCCCTATAGAAACCAGTTTAATGATTATGAGATTATCTATACATACATTTTCAATTTTTATAATTGTTTTACTAGTTTTAAATTATGAATTTTAATTAATAGCATAATTTATTGTATTCCATTGTCTTAGAAATAGTTCTTAGTTGATAGAATGAAAACCATATCAATACACATAATTTATATAGATATTGACATCCTAAGAAAGATAATTATGTTGGATATGGAGCTAAAATATGTGTTAAGAAACTTATAACTATATTGGGATAGTTCAATTAGGTTATGAATAATAAACATACCCCTATAGAACATCCTTACTAAAATTGTGCAGGGACAATGTTAGACTACTACATTAGAAAACAACCATTAACACTCATGGGGATTAAAAATCCATTTTTTGCTTAATAATAGAATTTTTTCTTATAGAAGATATTTTTTACCTTGGGGAGCAATAAAGGGATAAAGTTTTTATGTAAGATTATTACCACTTAGAATATGTGAATCAAAGGGGGTCATTGATTAAAAACACCAAAGAAGTGAAAGAATTATAAAACATGGAAATAAATGATTTCAGAAAGATTTTATTTGAAATACAAGTTCCTTAAAAACAAAGATTGGATATGGAGAAGAAATATCTGAGTCTAAGGAAAAAAGAGGAAGATAATGTTTCTAAGTATAAATATAGGATTAAATTGTTTTTAATGCTATATACGGTCTACATAAATTACCCAAGGAGTAATATTGATCATTTGTTTGATGGGTTAACACCATTCTTCTGAAGGAAACTTGTCTCCCGAAATTTCACAACACATGAAGTTGTAGACTCACGTGCTATCTAGATAAATAATTAATTTTCTACAGATTATGTAATTAATTGAATATTATTGAAGAAGAATAAATTATATAAAAATTTGGGTAAATCAAAGTAGGGAAAGAATGATTTTTCCATATTTTATAATATTTGAATGAATCACACTGGGAATTACTTAAAAAGATCGGGTGTTTGTTATAATTGAGGAGAAAGGGGTCACTAGGAAAATGAAACAGAATATAATAAAGAAGATACTAATTTTAATTATTTCACCTATTGTGATATGAAGAACTAAATAAATAATTTTCCTATGTGTAAGGAAAATATACCTCAGAAGAGGAAAATGGATTAAGGTCTTGCTTATTGTTTTATTACATTTGAAGTGGAGTATTTAAAGTATTTTTATTCTGTTCTTAATGATTTATTTTATAACTATATTTATCAGTGATACTCTAGTTATAAGATTCATGAGATATATAGGAATTTTACTATATGACTTATTTGATATGTATTTGGAAGAATGAAAAATGGCCAAGGTATTTATATACTTGGTATGTGATATGAAGAGATAAATTACAATGACTGTGGAATATACTGTTGAAAATTTGGTGACATTTTTACTAAATGTTAATAATTTGAATTTTTATATAATTATTTTGTATGAGTATTAAGGTAACTACTTCTAGAATGGGTTAATTTGAATATTATATAGTATTGTTTGAGAATATGTAATGATTTATTAGTTTCATTGTGATAAATTTTTTGGTTTTATTAATAATTTAAGAGGATGTAGAAAATACTTGTGAATATTATTATTCATAAAGTTCTTTAGGGATTAATTTTTTTATTTAATATCTATCTTTTGTTTTAAGAAATGAAGAATAGATAGATCGAAGAATAACCAAAGGATGAGATTATACGTATTACATGGAAAATAATAAAAGTTTGTTTATTTTTCAAGTGATTTTATGTATAGTAAATGAAACACTCAACCTCATTAAGAGTATTTTAGAACAAAAAAATTATATTTTTTACTTTCATTTCTGATAAATTAGTGTCTTTTTAAATGATCACAAGAATCACGTGTTTGTGGTGGTCAATATTCTAAAAACATTGTTCTTGATAACTCTCCATCAAATCATTATAGTGTGATTTTATCTTCCATATTCATGTTATTTATTTTGACAAATTATTTCCTACTATAAATCCTAGTTTTGTAGTGACCATTACATTTCCCTTTCCCTCTTTTTACGAGGATATTTTGTTAACCCTATTTCCAATGTGGGTTTCCGATAATAGAATTTTTGAAGCATCAACTATTTATTTTTGAAATAATATTTAAGATTTCATGAAAAAAATTTATTAAATGAGGGTAAAATTTAAGATCCCATTATATTAGGTATATATTTTTTTAAATTTAATTTCTCTGATAACGTAGGTTTCACACAACATGAAGCTTAAATGAATAATTATATATAATTAAATATTATTATTTTAAAATGAACACTATAACATAGCAGTTATATTAGAAAAAATGAATTGCATTATTTTTTTTATATTTAAATATATTATATATTTATGAATTTTTTTACATTCATTCCAATTATTTTATAGGAATAAGATAATATTGATTCCAATTTTACACATTAAAAGGGTATAATTTTCTAAATGTAGTTTTATAGCCTTTTAATTGTGAATTTATTTTAAAACTAAATTTTAAAACCTTTAAAAATTTAATTGAACAAAATATATATCATTTTTAAAAGAATAATTTCAAAATTATTATAGGGTTATTTTTTATTTCTTTGAAAATATTTATTTTCCAATAAATAGTGAAAAATAATGATTTCTAAAACTATCAATTACATTATATTAAATGTCTATATATGAATTTAATTGTAAAGACCTGTAAATTTCAAGGACTTTTTTTTCTTAATTTCTTTGGGATTTTATGAGTATGCAGTTTCTGAAAGAACTTGATTCCGAGACCCGGTGTGCCCGCAATCAATTTCAGAAATTTAGCTCGGGTAAGTTCAGTGAACGAACGAGTGAGTTTTTCTATCTTTTGATCCGGTTCTTGGAATCGAAATATGAGGGAACCGATGAAACTGCAACACCAGTAATTACATAAGAAGACCTTTACTGGAGTTTTGTTTGCTCGGGAGGAGTTGTAAAAAAAATTGGGAAATAAATGATAAGTAAAATAAAATTTGTGTGCGATTTTTTTTGGTGGAGGTTAAACTCTCTCAAGGGAAGTTGATGGTGGGGCCCACGACCACCCAACTTCCCATTTGTGGTTATGAGGGAGGTGGATCCCACACGATCCCCCACCATTTCACATTCCCTAACTCCTCTAAACCCCCTCATAATTATGTGACTCTCCCCAACATTAATTCTTGCCAATCAAACACCTAATTTATTTGACAACTCAAACATATTAAATTACGTGAGTTATGCATTTAATTTTGGTAATTTTGAAAGGCCTGGCCTGTGTTAATAAAATAAGGGAAGGCATTATATTATTTTTGGTTTTTCGTTGTGTGAGGATATATAGAGAGTTCTTGTCCCTTGGAGGAACTTTATCTTCCTCGTCGAAGAACGCGAAGAATGCCAACGCAACCTCGGCTGTCCTTTTTCCCGACGTTGACGAAGCAACACCGTCCTTCCGTGACAACGTCAATGGAACAACGAAGCATTCCCTTCCTTGGACGCACGCCAACGCTGTCATCAACCCCCCCCTCGCGACGCTATCTTCCATGAACTTCTTTTGAAGTAGGGGTTGATTCTACATTTAAGTAATTATTTAATGAACATCGTTGTTAAATAATTGGCCACTTATTATCAATTTAATGGGAGGAGATCGGACCGCACAAACATGACTGATCCTCCTCCCCTATTATTCGTGATCTTCTTTGAGGTTTGAAATGGAAGCGACACGGTGCCGTCGCATAGCACGAGGACGAAGAGGACAGTAACTGGTGCGGGCCGTAGTGGAGGAGCGCGGTGCCGGCGCGCAGCGCCGGTGAGGCCAAAGGAGGTCGCGCCTAAGAGCATGCCACAACGGAGGGGTGCAGTGCTGTCGCGCTGCATCGGTCAGTAGGAGCCACAGCCTATGGCCATGACGGTTCAGTGGAGACAGCCGACCAAGTCGGCCGCCGGTGCCCAGGAGGCTGGAGCCCCCCAGGGGTCCCACATGATTCAACCGGCCGACTATAATGCCCGACCGATTCAGGAAGACCAGGGGATTGAAACCCTGGACCAGATCGGTAAGGTTGACCCCACAACTCCACCATTTCAGAAAATCAGGGGGGGTGGCGCCCCCCCTTTCACGCCCGCTCGGCGCTTGGCAGCCCGCCTTGGGCTCGGCCGCCCGCGCTCGGCCGGGCCGCTCGCTCCGAGCAGGGCCGCTCGTGCCGAGCCGGGCTGCTCGCACCGAGCCGGGCCGCTCGCGCCAAGCCGGGCCGCTCGCGCTGGGCCGGACTGCCCGCACCGAGCCAGGTCACGCCAGCCGGGCCAGGTCAACCTGGTTCGGGCCGACCCAGGGGGTATTGGGCCAGGTCGAACTGGGCCCAAACCCCCTATTTTCGGACAGATCCATTCAAACGCCCATAACATGGGATACTGACCTCCGATCGACTCACCATCAGATGCATTGGGATCCTTGAATCGAGACGGTCATTTTGGTTTATTACACTCAAGGTTTTAGATAACTTTTGGAATGGCTGTTTTGGTTCGAACACGAAACAAACCGTGCCCTCGGAGCGGAAACGCTTATAACATGAGCTCCGGACGTCCGATTGACGTGCCATCGACATTGTTAGATTCCTCTTAGTGAGAAGTTTCTTTTTTCTTACTCCGCTCGAGGTTTGAACATAGCTAGAGTATGGTCGGGTTGGTTTTAGCATAAAAACCAATCGGGCCCCTAGGACGAAAAAACCAATAACTCTCAGACCGGGCGATTACTACCATACAAGAATCCTCCGTGGGTTCGGCGACGATGCCTATTGTACTTGTATCCCATGTGGGTCCGGTAGTATTGACCTCTGTACTTGTATCCTCTGTGGTCCTGCAGAGTAGCTCTTCTTGTATCATGTGTGGGTCCAACAGCTTGGTTGGACTTGTATCCTGTGTGGGTCCGACAGCCTTGATGAATCAGTGGATACATATGATCATCTCTATTTCCTTACGAATGATGTATGCCTGTGTGAGATGATTCTTGACTTTCAATAATTATCTTCGATATGATTTTCATGCTATCCTATGTGGATTGGGTTATGATTTCCTCTGTGGATTGAGTTGTACTTTCTTGTGTAGATTGAGATATATTTTCCTGTGTAGATTGGTTTATAATTAAGCTCGTGAGTTGGATCAGAACTGCAATTGATGACTTAGGTATATGTATGGGCGTATACAGAAGTAGTGTTGGTTGATATTTTGTGATGTATCTTTCCGTTGTGGTATATCCTTTGGGGATTCTAGGAGACCTTCGGGGGTCTTGGGGTCCCTACTGAGTATCGTATACTCACCCCTGCATGGGCTTTTCCCGCACTACGTTTTTTTGGATACAGATGAAGAACATCACTGATCGTGACTGAGGCTTGAGGAGCGAGACGGTACCTGGAGGTGGACTATCAGGCAGGACGTACCCGGTGTGGACTGATGGATCCGAAGAGCAACGCAAACCATCTGTACCCACCCTTCCGGTGGGGTTTCCAGAGGATGTTTCAATGGAATCTATTTTACTTTTCAGTTGTTGTACATTACCTTCTTAGTTGTAATGCACTTTCCATTGGGTTTGTATTCTGTCCCATTTACTTTCTTTTTTGTACTCAATTTACTTAGTGTTTACTCAGTTTGCGTACTCTGTGGTGATTGTTTTCTTTTAAAAATGAAATTCCTTCCCTTTTTATAGGGATATACTCCTTTGGTGCTAGTCGCCAGCCCCTGGCCTATGGAAGGAGGGATTGGGGTACTCCCGACACGTGCACCGATGACGAGTCGTGACAAATTGGTATCAGAGGAGTTCAGTTCTACCGCAGAACTCGGGACTCTGATCTTTCTTCTATGTGAAGGAATAGTGTTAAGGGTATTGAGTGTGGTTATAATTCAAGGGAGTCCAGTGTTGGTGTGGCGACCGACATATCTATACACCAGGACCCTGACTTCTGAATTCCGACTCAGTACATGAAAACATTGATTGCATGTGTGTTTAAAAAGTTTTCTTTATGATTACTTATGTCAGCTCACCAGGTATACTGTATTAACCGTGGCACACCTATTTCTTTTCAGGATGGCCCCACAATGGCAGCCAGCTAGGGTTACCAGTTACGTGCGAGACGGCAGCCCACCGAGCAACGAGGCCTCGGTGTTGGGCCCCATTATAGTAGAGGCACCGATGATACCTCTACCCGCCGAGCCACCGATGCCACTTGCCCCAACAGGTGAGAGTGCACGTCGCTTGAGTGCACTACACAAGTTTCAGTGTCAGAGACTGCCCAGGTTCTGCGGATAGATAGACCCTCAGGTAGTCGGGGATTGGCTGGAGGTTGTTGTTCGGGTTTTTATATTAGTAGGGACACCGGCTGACGTCACGGTGATCCTTGCAGCAAGTCTCCTGAATGCGGCAGAAGGAAGATGGTGGATCCTGATGCTCTAGGTGCATGACGAGGCATCACTTCTTTGGACGGACATTGAGATCCACTTCCGCTCAGAGTTCATTGCAGCCACCCTTCGTGCGGTGCACATTCAACAGTTACTACAACTATGGCAGGGCAACATGATTGTAGCCTAGTACTCGGCGAGATTTACCGATCTATAACGCTACTCCACGGACATGGTATGAGACCCATTATTCCAGGCCCGGACCTTCGAGAAGGGACTAATGCATGAGATCAGGGCTTCGACGATTCCTCTCAGTATTCCGATGTAGGCAGGAGTAATAGAGCAAGCCCTTCTTGTGGAGAGATTTCTCGTTGACTAGCCACGAGTAGCGAGGCCCACCGCAAGACGACACAGGGGAGAGTCTTCAACAAATGGAATTCAACAGATCTCACAGGGGTCTAAGCGGACTAGGCTGTTAGGAGGGCGACCTCAGGATTCAGGCTCGGCAGTGCGGTGCACACGACATAGAGCCAGCCTTATGAGGAGCAAATAGTGCTATGCATGCGGCGGGCATGGTCACATGGCTCGTGACTGCCCGACACACCACACTGAGGAGCAGCAGATGGTTGAGGGACCACCCACGAAGAGGTAGAGGTTTGACTATGGTGGTCCATAGGGAGCAGGTGGATGAGGTGGAGGAGCTGGCCGAGCAGCAGGTGGTGGACGATGCTTTGAGGCTCGACCACCACCACCACCGGGAGGTCTGCCACGACTATAGGGAGCTGGCAAACAGAGACAATCTCAGCTTTAGGATGTAGAGGCCTACGACCATAGCACACCTGAGATGATTCAAGGTACTATCTATGTCTACTCCACCATTTCTGCAGTTCTTATAGACACAGGAGCGAGTCATTATTTCGTTGCCGCTGCCCTTGTTCGGTGGTCGGAGATTCTGACGGGGCCGTTGGCTCGATCCTTACGGCTAGAGTCTCCTACGGGAGAAGACTCGACGATTACGCATTAGTGCCGATAGTGTGAGCTTACTCTGGGAGGCGAGAGCTTCGGCTGGGATCTACTTGTAGCAGTGTCGAGGCCTTACGACGTCATCTTGGGAATAGATTTGTTATCTACAGTTCATGCTCAGATCTACTGTATTAGTCGCAAGGTGTGGTGTGTCCGCACCGATGTGAGCAGGTTCACCTTCACCAGCGAGAAGGGAGACTTTGCAGCGCAGGATTGACACACGCAGAGGTGGGTACAACCGATCACTCATCAGTTGGCTAGTCTCATCCTAAGAGCAGTTGACGTGCAAAGTTTGAGTTTTCTGTTGTGGTGGATCAGTATGTGGACATTTTTCCTGACGACATTCCAGGACTACCTCCTCGCAGAGAGGTAGACTTCTATATTGACCCGTATTTCGGGACAACACCGATATCTACAATAGAATATCGGATGGCTCCTGCTGAGCTTCATGAGCTATGGGTACAGCTAAAGGATTTATAGGGTAGGGGTTTCATTCGACCCATTGTTTCACCCTGGGCTTCCCCGATTTTATTCACCAAGAAGGCAGACGGAAGCTTGCGACTGTGTGTCGATTACCATCACCAAAACTAGGTGACCGTGAAGAACAAGTATCCACTACCGAGGATTTACGACCTCTTAAATCAGCTCAATAGAGAATGGAGGTTCTCGAAGATAGACCTCAGTTCAGGATATCATCAGATCAGAGTTTGAGAAGAAGATGTGCAGAAGACGGCCTTCAGGAGTCGGTATGGCCACTATGAGTTCTTGGTTATGCCTTTCGATGTAACCAATGCTCTAGAAGTGTTCCTGAGTCTCATGAACATGATCTTGCAGCCTTACCTCGATCGATTTTTCGTAGTATTCATTGATGACATATTGATTTACTCAACTACAGAGGAAGAGAACGCCTACCACTTGCGGGTTGTACTGGACACACTCTAAGAGCACCTGCATTATGGTAAGCTCTCGAAGTGTTAGTTCTGGATATGTTAGGTTAACTTCTTGGGGAAAGTCATCTATGAGGCGGGATTTGCAGTGGATCCTGCGACGATCGAGGTAGTGCTAGCTTGGGAGCCACCCCGGAGCGTGACGGAGGTGTAGAGTTTCCTGGGTCAAGCTGGGTACTATCGGAGGTTTGTGCCAGACTTCTCTAGAGTTGCAGCACCACTTTCAGCATTGATGATGAAGGGGAAACCCTTCATGTGGTCAGATAGATTTCAGCAGAGCTTCCAGAAGCTGAGACAGAGATTGACCAGTGCACCCATCTTGAGGCTACCCGAGGAGGGAGTAGGGTACGTTGTTTACTGAGATTCATCAGGGGCCAGACTCGGGTGTGTCCTGATGCAGGAGCGAGCATTGATCACCTATGGATCAGGACAGTTGAGGCAGCATGAGAAGAACTACACTACCCATGACCTGGAATTAGCAGCAATGGTCTTCGCTCTGAAGATGTGGCGACACTATCTGATGAGTGAGCGCTTTACTGTCTACTCTGACCACCGTAGTCTCAGGTAAATCTTCTCACAGAAGTACCTGAACCTGAGACAGTGACTATAGCTCAAGTTCTTCTAGGACTATGGCTTTGTGATAGTCTATACTCTTGGGAAGGGGAACGTAGTAGCCGATGTTCTCAGCAGTAGGACAGACATTCAACTACATGGAGAGGCAACAGAGCAGTTAGCCACATTACAGATATCCTACGTGGATAGAGATGTGGTAGCCTTTCTACAGTCACTCTTCTACTACTTCAGCGGGTCCGAGATCCACAGCGCGGGGACGTTGACTGTGAGACGCGGCGTGCACAGATTTCCACAAGACAAGCACCAAATGGATTTTCTTGTAGGAGGAGATCATGTCATCCTTTTCAGAGGACGTACCATGGTACCTGATTCATTATAGGAGGATGTGCTGAGAGATTTTCACACTTCCCCTATAGTGGTACATCTAGGAGTGGAAAAGATGTACCAGGATCTCAGACGACAGCACTGGTGTCCAGGTATGATGAAGGCTATGGTAGAATTCATTTCCCGATTCCTAACCTGCCAGCAGGTGAAGTCAGAGCACCAGGTACCAGCAGGCTTGGTACAACCCTTGGAGTTCCCGGAGTGGAAGTGGGACATGATATATTTGGATTTCATGATGGGACTTCCATGTACTTCTAGAGGACACGACTCCATTTCGGTGATTGTCGACCGACTCACAAAGTCGTCCCACTTCCTACCTATTAGAGAGCAGGTCTCAGTGGAGAGCTTGGGATGCCTCTACATTCAGGAGATCATATGACTTCATGGTGTACCATCATCTATCATCTCGGATCAAGAAGCTCGCATTACTTCTCGGCTTTAGAAGGGGTTGCAGGAGGCATTTGGGACGTAGTTACATATAAGAACAACCTTTCACCCTCAAACGGATGGTCAGACAGAGAGGACCATTCAAACTCTCGAGGACAAGCTCCGTGCATGTATCCTTGACTTTTGCCACAGCTGGGGGGATCATCTACCCTTGGTGGAGTTTACTTACAACAAAAACTACCACTCCACCATCGAGATGGCACCATATGAGGCATTGTACGACAGACCCTACAGATCACCTCAGTGATGGAAATACCCTGGGAAGTCAGCACTTGTGGGAATATAGATGGTCCAGGCCACAACCGAGAAGGTTCAGGTCATCCAGGAGTAGATGAAGACACCTCAGAGCCGATAGAAGTCTTATACTGATAGGAGGCAGAGACCACTAGAGTTTGAGGATGGCGACAATGTTTTCTTATAGGTCTCACCATGATGTGGATTACGGAGATTTGGCCGGGGCGGCAAGTTATCTTTACACTTAATCGGACCTTTCCAAGTTCTCAACAGGATATGCGAGCTGGCTTACCTCCTGACTCTTCCACCTGAGTTGCTCCAGGTGCACGACATCTTCCACGTATCTCAGCTGAGGAGATACGTGCATGACCCGACGCATATCATCGACCAGGGGGAGCTGGACATCGATGATGGGATGACTTTTGCAGAGGCCGCAGTGGGGATTTAGGATCGATAGGAGCGGGTCCTATGTGGATGGTCGATTCCTCTAGTGTGCATCATGTGGCAACATGGGAGCCTACAGGAGAGCACTTGGGAGAGGGAGGCACAAATGCATGCACCATACGCTCATTTGTATCCCTAGTTTGTGATGTATCTTTACAGGGACGTAAATCCCTGAGGTGGGAGTAATGTAAAGACCCATAAATTTCAATGAATTTTTTTTTCTTAATTTCTTTGGGATTTTACGAGTACGTAGTTTCTAACAGAACCTGATTCTGAGGCGCAGTGTGCCCGGAATCAATTTCTGAAGATTAGCTCGGGTACGTTCAGTGAACGAACGAGTGGGTTTTAATTACTTTTGAACCAGTGCATGGAATAAAAATATGAGGGCACTGATGAAACTGCAATGCCGATAATTTCATAAGAAGACCTTTACTAGAGTTGCGTTTTCTTAGGATGAGTTGTAAAAAAAATTGGGAATTAAATGATAAGTAAAATAAAATTTGCGTGTGATTTTATTTTATTCTTGGAGGTTAAAATCTCTCATGGGAAGTTGATGGTGGGGCCCACGACAACCCAACTTCCAATGTGTGGTTATGAGGGAGGTGGGGCCCACACGAGCCCCCACCTTTTCACAATCCATAACTCCTCTAAAACCCCTCATAATTATGTGACTCTCCCCCACATTAATTCTTGCCAACCAAACACCTAATTTTTTGACAACTAAAACTTATTAAATTATGTGAATTATGCGTTTAATTTTGGTAATTTTGAAAAGCCTGGCATGTGTTAATAAAATAAGGAAAGACCTTATTTTATTTTTAGTTGTTTCGTTGTGTGAGGATATTGGGAGAGCTCTTGTCCCTAGGAGGAACTTCATATTCCTCGTCGAAGAATGAGAAGAACGCCGGTGCAACCTCGTCTTTCTTTTTTCCCGATATTGACGAAGTGACACCATAATTCCGCGACAAATTCAACGGAAAAACGATGTATTACCATCCTTGGATGCACACCAACACCGTCATCGAACCCCCCCACCCCCCCGCGATGCTAGCTTCCACGAACTTTTTTTGAGGTAGGGGTTGACTCTACGTTCAAGTAATTATTTAAAGAACTTCGTTGTTAAATAATTGGCCGCTTGTTCTCAATTTAACAGGAGGATATCAGACCACACAAACACGGACGATCCTCCTCCCCATTTATTGTTGATTTTATTTTTAGTTTGAAACGGAAGTGACGTGGTGCCTTTGCACCGCGTGGGGATGAAGAGGACCGCCAGTGGTTCGGGCCGCGGCGGAGAAGCATGGTGTCATCGCACCGCGCCGGTGAGGATGAATGGGGCTGCGTCCAAGAGCAGGCCGTGATGAAGGGGAGCGGCACTGTTGCGTCGTACCAGAGGACCAAGAGGCTGCGGCTGGGTGGGAGGCAGTGTTGGGGGGTGGCGCCGTTGCGCCGCGCCGGTCAGCAGGAGCTGCGACCTATGGCCGAGGTGGTTCAGAGGAGGTGGCCTGGCAAGCCGGCCGCTGACGCCCATTAGGCGGGACCCCCCCTGTGGGTCCCACATGATTCAACCGGCCTGCCAAAATGGCCAGCCACTTCTAGGAAGACCTGGGGTTTGAAACCCCTGGCCAGATCGGCAAGGCGGACCCCACGGGTCCACCATTTCAGAAAATCAGGGGGGCGCCCCCCCCCCCCCCTTAATACCCACTCGGAGCTCGGCCGCCCGCGCTAGGCTCGACCACCCACGCTGGGCAGGGCCACCCGCGCTAGGCCGGACCCCCCGTATTGGGCCGGGCTACGCCTGCCGGGTCAGGTCGCGCCTAGCTCGGCCGGACCCGGATCCGAGCCGGGTCGACCCGGTTCGGGCTGACCCAGGGGGTATTGTGCCGGGTCGGATTGGGCCCAAACCCCCTGTTTTCGGACAGATCCGTTCAAATGCCCATAACTTAGGCTACTAGACCTCTGATCAACAGACTTTCAGTTGCGTTTGGATCCATGGATCGTGATGGCGGTTTCGGTTTATTACACTCAAGGTTTCGGAGATCTTTGGGTACTGCCGGGCTGGTTCGAACACGAAACCAACCTGGCCCTCGAAGAAGAAACACTTATAACTTGAGCTCCGAACCTTCAATTGACATTCTGTTGACTTTGTTGGATTCCTCTTAGTGAGACGGTTCTTTTGGATTACTCCGCTCGAGGTTTGGACGCAGCTGGAGTATGGTCGGGTTGGTTTTAGCTTAAAAACCAATCGGGCCCCTGGGATAAAAAAGTCAATATCTCTCAGACCGGGCCTCCGATTGACGTGCCGTCTGTCACGTTGAGTTCCTATTGATGATATAGAACATTGTGATACATCAACTCTAGACCTCATGGCAGTTGATGTATCGACCCCTTGGCTCGTGGAGTGGACCCTCCTGTAATCGAGTATGCTTTGTGCGGGAACCCTAGAGCTGGCTGCGACTGTGACAACGACGACTACCGTACTGGAATCCTCCGTGGGTTCGGCGGCGACGACTACCATACTGTAATCCTCTGTGGGTTCAATGTTGATGACTACTGTACTTGTATCCGGTGTGGGTCCGACAGTATTGACCTATGTACTTGTATCCTATGTGTGTCCGGCAGCGTAGCTGGTCTTGTATCCTGTGTGGGTCCGACTGCTTGGTTGGACTTATATCCTATGTGGTTTCGACAGCCTAGATGAATTTGTGGCTACATCTGATCATCCCTATCACCTTAAGAATGAAGTATGCCTATGTGAGCTGAGTCTTGACTTTCAATAATTATATTCGATATGATTTTCAGGCTATCCTGTGTAGATTGGGTTATCCTTTCCTGTGTGGATTGAGTTGTACTTTCTTATGTGGATTGGGTTACGTTTTATTTTGTGGATTGGTTTATACATGAGCTCGTGAGTTGGAGCAGAACTGCAATTGATGACTTAGGTATATGTATGGGCGTATACCTATGTAGTGTTGTTTGATACTTCGTGTTGTATCTTTCCTTTGTGGTATATCCTTTGTGGATTCTGGGAGACCTTCGGGGGTCTCGGGGTCCCTACTGAGTATCGTATACTCAGCCCTGCACGGGCTTTGCCCACACAACATTGTGATGGATGCAGACAGCAGAAAATGCTGATCATGACTAAGTCTTGAGGATCGTGATGGTACCCGGAGGTGGACTATCAGGTGGGACGTATCCGGTGTGGACAGACGGATCCGAGGAGCAGGCCAGACAATCTATACCCACCATTCAGGTGGGGCTTTCGGAGGACGTTTCCGTGGAGGCTATTTTAATTTTCAGCTGTTGTACTTTACTTTCTCAGTTGTACTACACTTTCTGTTGGGTTTGTATTCTGGCCCATTTACTTTCCTTTTTTCAAAAAGTTTACTTACTGTTTACTCTGTTTACGTACTATGGGGTGATTTTTTTCTTTTATAAAGGCAGTGCCTTCCCTTTTGATCGGGATATTCGCCTTTGGTGCTAGTCGCCAGCCCCTGGACTATGGAAGGCGGGCATGGGGTTGTCACGACACGGGCCCCGAGGACGGGTTGTGACTTTAATAGTATCCTAAAATATGAAATTATAAAACATGTTTATTGAACCTTATAAATGGTAATATTATATAATTATACAATTGAATAAGTAAAAAAATGGTTTAGAAATTAATAATTAAGTGTTGATATTATTATAAAATTAAATATTTATTTTAAATTTTATAATTAATATAATGATTAGATTAATTATCATATTTGTATAATATATTAAAAAATTAATATTTTAATGTATTATGACAATAAGTGTAACACCCGAGACTTTTATGTTATCAAAGGAATCTTTTTCTACACAACACTTGCTTGGCTTGCTTTGCACGCAATCGCGACCTTCCTCGATAGCTTGCGTCGTACGCAATACCGAGTTTCACTAAACAACACTATACTATTAAAACTAGCCGTTATGAATAGTAATAACCACTTTTTGAAATTTTATAAATTTTATTTTTCAAAATGGACTTCATTTTTGGACTCAGAATATCGAAATTAGCCTAGGGTGAAATTTTGGTATTTTTCTGAAAACTTTCAATTTTTGATGAATAGTGAAACCACTAAGTGGTAGGTTAAAAACCGAATTTTGCATAAAACTTAATTTTACCGCTTCTGTGAATGGAATTTCAAAAATCCGAGAGACACGGTTAATATCAAGGACTAAAATGTGGTTCAATGAGATGAAAATAATTTTTTGGTGAATAGTAACTTTTTACTATTTTTACCGCGGTTAATAGTAAATAGGGTAACTAAGGGTAAATATGATATCAATATTACCCTAACACATGTCCTAATTCTATTGGACAAGTGTATTTCGACCAAAGACAAACTTAGGAATAAAATATGACCATTTAGGCCCACTTGGGTTAGATTAGGACATTTATTATTAATTTATTTAAAGAAGGGTTAAAATAGTTAAAATCAAAGTTTAATAAGTAAATTATTTTTTTATATGGGGTTATACATAAGATAAATTCGATTGTAAATATTCATTAGAAAGCTAAAAAGATTTCCTACATGATGGTATTTTATTTGTAATTTTTAGACATCAAATAATTTAATTTATTTATGACACAAAGATGATGCAGTAATTATCTTGTTAACAAAATATTGACAAAATTGATGTTATAAACACCAAAATAAATGTAATTTGACACTTTTTATGAATTCCACTAATTTTATAGGTTACTATGATATATTAATGTTGATTTAATCAACTTGGTTCGAACATATAATTCTGTTATGACTTTCACAAAAAATCATATATCAAATAGTGTCAAAATTGACACAAAATAGTTTTTAAATCAAATATTATATTATTAATTGTTATTTTATTCCTAAAAATCTAAGGTTCGGCCAAATGACTTAGATAAGGATATATATATTAATAATAAACAATTTCGGGTTCGTTTGGCATGTTATAGTAAGTGTATTAACCATATAGTGAAAGAAAACAAAAAGACACGGTAAAAGTTAAATTAATTAACTTAGAGTTAAATCTAATTGATAAGGTTAAAATAATACCCTAAACTTGTCTAAATCCTATTGGTTGATGGGATTTCGACCCTTCCCCACTTTAGCTTCGAAATAAGACCCTTTGGAACCATTATAAACCGATTTTGACTTTAATATAAAATAATATTTTGAGAAATTCCTAAGGTGCCCCTCTCCTCCCTTATAAAAGGGCACCTCCTCCCCCTCCTCCTCACACCAAATTGAGCACTCAAGCTCGGCCAACCCCTGCCATTTTATCCTCTCCACTTCCCTAGAATAATCCTAGAGGTCCTGGTCTTCTCCAAAGACCAATCTTAGTTCCTTAAGTGGAGGATTCAAAGAGGCGTTCCAAAGAAGAGGTAATATCGATTACCGATCTTTTCAATTTCTTTCGTCTTCAACTTCTTCTTCTTTAGTTGTTTCATGACAAAGTAATAACATCAGTATTACTTACATACTGATATGTTATTATAAATATGAAACAACCCTAATTCACCTTCTATCCATCCTACGGAAAAATGAAATCACCGCGCGTGCGTACGTACGGAATACCGTCTCCACGCCGTGGTGTAATCTATTTTTCCACCATCACCTTACAAGGATGGTTATAATGGTGTAATAAGTAACTATATATGATTATTATGAAGTAATATTGATACTGAAATAATATATATATATACTCCAATACAATTCCACGATCATAGGAATGATATCATCACTCGTGCGTACGTACGGAATACCGTCTCCACGATGTGATGCGACTCGTTCTACATGATCTTCATTTCATAATGATTATATAAACGAATTGAATGAATTAATATGGTATATACTACACTAATACCATTCTGTAAATAAATTATCTATAACCTAAAGATAAGAATAAGAATTTATTCGACAAAACACGCATAAGAACGAAAAGTTATAAAGACCCGAGTAACAAGTAACAATGAAATATTACTAACAAAAAGCTAATAATATGACCATATATGATATCATATCAACATGTATGATTCTGGAATAAGTCAATAACATTATTTAAACCATTATACAGGAGCTTCGGACACGTACAAAGCAAATCGGACCTAAGGTAAGGGAAATATCACAATCTCATTTTTATCCGAGATTGTTTATTCGTAAGTATTTACTGGGGTGTATTTTATCATCCACATCCATGTTCCCTCAATATGTAATATTGTTTCCATCCACTTGCAATAGTTTAAATCCAATTTTACCCTTAGGTGAGTTTTTAGTAAAGAATATGAAAGGAATCTTTTGTCGTTTTTCCGTATGAGGTACTTTTTTGACTTTTCCGACAAAAGTACGAAGAATGTTTTTTTTAACTTATACGGCATGAATGGATTTATAAAACATTATTTCCAAGAAGTTTCCTTTTCATGTTTTTATGTTTATTTTTAATCAACTTCTTTTAGTTTATAATTGTACGACATGTTAAGAAAGGAAAAGTATTTTTGAAGCAGAAAGGATATTTTCCTCAAGAATGAAGTTCAAGTATTTTATCAAAATTATTTTCCATCTAAGATAATAAAGGGTTCTGTTTTTATCCCTATTATTAAATTGATTTGATCATGTTGTGATGAAATTATTTTTATGAATTCCTTTATCTTATATGAGTTGTTTTATGATGTCATGTCATTTAAGAATCCCATTTTTATTACATGGGTTATGCTATGATGTATGTTTGATGATTATGTGGCACACATAAGAAAGGATTCATTATAAGATGGGTGGGACCTATATCTCCCTCCAATGCATTGGGTAAAGATTTTATATCTCATGAGATAGACATGGCTGGAACGGAAGGTTATTTCGGTTCAGTGATACAGGACTGAAACGAGGAGTGAACTCGGTTCAGAAAGGGACTTTGTCCACTAAGATAGTCTTGACAATAAGTCATGACTAACAAGAAATGATTTTCCATGATTATGTGTGCATGCCACAAAGTTTCAAGTTTCATGTTATGATTATGGGGATCTCATTTTCACTTCTATGATTTATTAAGATTTTATGATCTCTTTTGCAGGTTATGATTTTCAAAAAAATATATGATATGATTTTTATTTCCTTTATTGCCCTTGCTGAGCATTTGAGCTCACCCTTTTATGTTTTATTTTCCCCAGGTCAGGAAGATGGATATTAAGTAGAATATGCTAAAAGGGACCCTAGATATGATGAAATAAATGGGAGGCACTGTAGAAGACTTATGAACCAGTTGTTTATGTTTCCCAGTTTCTAAAGACACTATACCTATACGGTCCTTTGTGGTTTTATCATATGTTGTAATAAGTGTGCTTCAATTTTGAAGTATTAACAATGTATGTAAAGTATGGGTCGTTATAATAAGACAATTTTATAAGACCTTAATTAGTTTTTCAATGTGTTATAAAATAATTTATAATTTTAAAATTGATATTCTCTAAATAATTATGAATTTAATTAAAAACATAAATTTCTCAAAGTTAGAGTATTATTTTTATAAAATGGATTTAATTTTTTAATAATACATGTTGATAAATTGTTAGGGTGACTTTTTCAAATTTATTAAAAATAGTTAAAATTTTGTTCAATTGAGAAATACGGTAAGTTACGATATTTAACATTTTAAGCTAAATACAAGAATTAAAACATCACACATGATTTAATTAAACATTATTTAAAAATGAAATGCACTAAATACTATATTTAGTCATGTAATCATCGCTATTACTTGCTTTGATAGAAGATAATAAATTAATGAATAAAATAATAAAAAAACACCCCTCCTCCACTTTAAATACCACCCCTCACCACCTCTTCTCCTAAAAAAAATATTAAGCATTGATGCTTATGAAAATTCCAATACAATAATTTTTCCCAAAATTTGTATGTTCAAGTCTAAAAAAAATACCAAAAAAATTTCCCTGAATGAGGTTAACAAGGAGAAGATATCGAGAGGTAAAAACAACCTTTTGTTTCTTTTAATTTCATTTAAATTTTGTTTCTTTTTACATTCACTCCTAACATCCTATTTCCAAATATAAAAGACAAAAATAGTATACTATAAACACTATAGTTTGGTTATGTAATTGGAATATCCCCCATAATGTCTCTTCTTATCTTCCTCTTATTCTAAAAAAATGAAAAAAATCATCCATGAGGTGTCGATTTACTACCTTCATGGAAGATGAGTTTTCATTTTTTAATTACACTACAAAGTCTAGTCATAAAACCATTTTTATAGTTAAACCAGACATTAATATATTTATTAAAACTTAATTAATGTTCTTTAACCAGTATATATATATATAATATTAATTCACAATACAAAACTAGTTCTGGATGATCGAAAAAATGCAAAAATGGTTTTTATTAAGGTTTTATATAATGATTTATCCTCATATATGAAAAAATGATATATAATAAAAATAAATAATCTGGGATTTCATTAATAACATATCATTTCAATTATGGATTAGTATTTTCATTTTACATGATATTCCAAACAAGTTTACAAGTGAACCAATTATGAAAACCAAGATAAAAACCCCCTAAACATGAAATTGAATATTTTATGTCATTATAAAGGCCATAAATAAACATAATAAGACTATAAAAAATCAAATACATGTTTAATAAGTTTTGAATTAAATTATTAATTAATCTAATTGCATTATTCAGGACATTAAGTATATTTAGAGGACACTTTCGGACATGTGGTATAGTTTTTCTCATCTCAATTGTATTTCTGTGAGATATTCCTTATTCAAAACTATTTATTGTTTTTGGTGTATGTATAATACCCATTTATGTATCATAACATGAATAAATTTATATTATACTTATTAAATGACTTAATTGATGATCATTAATTTTTTGTGTCATATAGTTCAACTATTTTCAAAGCATAAAAAGATTCTTCCAAAACCCTTATTTTTCATTTGTGTAATGCTTTCTATCTAATTAACCCAGTATATTACTTTATTTATTTTTATATAACTCTTATAAATTATTTTAATATGTTACAAACCATGTATCTAGATCTTTTCATTTTTTATTAATGTATAATTTCATGTTTTATACAGTTTCCTTTTCAATTCATCAAGATAGTCATGCCCGATTAAAGGGAACATCCAAATTTCATACACATTATAAAATATATACCATAATCTATTTTAAGATTCCAATATTTCTCTAAAATCAATCATTTTTTAATGAATAACTATCTTTTTTTCTTTTATGGATTTATACAAATAATTATTCTTTTCTTTCTTTTTAATGACTCTTTAATATCTTCTTTAAGCCATATTAAAGTGGTTCATTTTTAAAGTTTATTAATATCTATTTTTGCATGTTTTCATTTCAGTTGGATATCATTTATGTTTAAAATAAAATTTTACTTTTCTTCCATTTTCTTTTCTGGGATATTCATGTTTACCAACTAATTTTATGATATATAAAAATTATTTTTCCAAATAACTCTTTATTCAAAAGTAAAAAATGATCTTTCTCCTCTAATTTTTTACTTCTATGATATATAGGCATTATAAACCACTTACTCCTTGTATATGGTGTATATACTTCCATTTGATATTATAAATAATGAGGATTATTTTTACTGCTCTATTCTCAATTTCATATAATGTAATACCATCATTGAGATTATGATTTAAATGTTTCAATGTTTTATAGGACACTTTGTAATATTTAATGATTTCTTTCCTCGAGAATTTATCAATGATATTCTTAGAATATTATCATTTATGATTATGATTAAAAAATTTCAGTTTGGTATGGTAAAATTTTATTTAAATAGACTTTTTTAAATATATTCATTGATATAGGATTAATGCATTGTACATAGTATGTAATTGTTGGGATTGATATAGACTTTTAATGCATCAGTAGTTCTCGTGAGATGAAATCAGTTAGAGAAAAACCATTTTAATTAGTTTCCAAGGAGTTTTAAATATTCAAGAGGATATATCTAGACAAAAATCATTTGGGTTTCATCACACCGATAGAAACTGTCATGAGGATAGATCTTGACAGTAACTATCTTGAGGATATATCTTAATAGTCCACACATCCAACATTATGAATTTAATAATAATAATTATTCCATGGGATTATTTTATTAGTTAGAATATCCATGGTTAAGTTTCAATATCATGTGATTATATATATGGGATTATTTATTCATCTTATATTCTGTAAATATTTTTCTAGAGATTATGTTTTAATAGAATGTGTTTTTAGTTATTATAATTATATTATTGTTTAAGTTTATGTTTGCTTCCACTGTTTTTCTTTTCCTTACTATGAATCTGAGTTCACCCAATTATTATTTTTATTTTTCCCTTGGATGATAAAATTTATATTATTAAAAACATGAAAGAATAATTTAAGAGTTCATGTTTATTTCTATTGGAGTTTGTACGTTGTTTTTCCATTAAATGTTGTAAAGTAACAATTATGTTTTCATATTGTATTCCAAATCTACAAAACCATTCTATCCTTTGGGATCTGAATATATTTTCATATTGGAAATTTAATAAATTAAGGAACTAGATTTGGGATACTGACATTGGGGTCTTTAATCTTTTTTGAGAAATTATCATAGATGTGTAATCTACTCACTAGGTTAAATAAAATGGGAGTCATGTTCCTTTGTACTGATGAATATGAGGAAAATTTAAAGGAGTTAATGATAATATTGTTCAGCACACATGTACTACCTTTACCATATAGTAGATAAGGGTTTGCAATCAATTGTGATGTTTAAAATAAAGGACATGGATACATCCTCATGTATAATTATATGGATATAGATTATTGTTAGGTCCACAAGGCTGAATACCCAGAGAGGGGGGAGGGGGTAAATCAGGGTATTAATAATTTAAAATTAAAGGTTGTTCTGATCTTGTTTCGCTGTTTATCAAGACACTCATCCCTCTGTTTCCCGTTGCACAATATAAATAGAAAGTAAAGCATGCACAGGACACAACAATTTTTACTTGGTTCAACCTCATTGGGCTATATCCAAGGAGCATACACTAGAAATGGGTCAATGTACCAAATCTACTATAAGCACACTTCTGTTTACAAGGTTCAAGATAGATCACTTCTATTCCCAGTCTCACTGCATTTACAAAGTTTAGGATCAGATCACTACTTTCCCAAGTGTCACTCTATGTTTCTCTCTCTCACTCACTGCCGGTGGAGAGGATCAACTTCATTCTCTTCCTTTGCTCACTAATCTGGAAGGAATCCACTCACAGTTTATAGACCTATAGGTTTCTTCATTATCACTAATGAATGCATCCTCTGTTGTATGTCGATGCTCTATTGAATTCCAACCTTTACGCGTAGATGATTCTCACTTTGCACCGAAGGTATCAAGAAATCTTCCAGCTTTCACACAACCATGAATAATTTCCATGAATCAACCTTACCTAGTGCCCCTCTCCAAGCCGGCCTGCAAGTATCGGCACACAAGTTACAACTGGCATGCAAGTCCACTTACACCACTTGCGTGACACAAGCTTCTGTAACTTCAAAACATGCGCGACTCACACCCTTTTATGACCAATACAATATTGGTGTGCAACCACCAACTATCACACTTCTTCAAAAACTGGTGTGCAAGTGTCACCAAAACACTTACACGAAACAACCTTCTTCAACTCAAAACTTGGGCGACTCCCTTCTTTTCTTGCCCAAACCACCATGGGTGAGAAACAAACAACTGGCACACAAATTTTACTTGCGCGACCCACCATCAGTTGCGCGACCACCACACATGCACGACGAGAGCTAGGATTTTCTCTAAGTGTTGAAATCGTGCTTAATAAGGAGGGGTCTTCCTCTAATTATATGAATTTTGACACCCTGCACAACGACCCACAAGTCTCCCCTCGGCGTGCAACTTTCAGCATGCAAGTCTCGGCGCGCAAGTCACTTGTGCGACCAACCCTAAACTTGTGTGCCCCATCTCCCTTTTCTATTTTTTGATGTTCTTATCTTGAAAAACATATGGCGTGCAAGTTTCTAATCCTTCAAGTCAATGGCTCGCAAGTCCCTTTGCCAAAACCACTTTTCTATATTTGTCGATTTTCAGGCTCAAAAATTTGGCCAAAACTAGAAAATGGTGACACCTTGTATCTGATCTATTTGTACTACCTCCAGATCATCTATTACGTTATCGACGTTTTTGAATCAAACATGGATCGTTAAACACATCCCTTGAACTCAACATGCCACCATGAAATCACCCTTTTCATCAAATTTATATGTCATGGTTTTCTTTTCCAACAATCACAACACAGATGTCCAATTTGTCAACAAATACAATCACCTAAAAAATGCTTCAGTGATACATTGAGGGATTTTCCCCAACAATTTTGACTATTGAAAATTAAAATTTCATTATAATAAATACCATATTCATCATTTTGTGTTAGCTTCGGTAATTTTATCATTAATTATATGTATATATTGTCATTTTAGATAATTGTTTAATATATACTGACCATCAATTTTTAACTTACATTTTCACTCATGAATTTCTTCATAAGTACCAATTGATATGGTTCAATTATATTAAGTATTACGATTAATAAATACATTACCACCTAGGGAAAAGTACCAAGCTGGTAGATACATTGAGTCAAAATGATCATGTTATTCTATCTATAATGATTAATAAAAAAAATAAAACACTTTTAAATTTATGATGAATGGATATTGAAATCATTATGGATGAAAATAAATATTATCTTCCATAAGTGATTGTTCAATCGAATAATTAAGTGATTATTAAGGAGGTGGAAAATGAAGATCTATAGGTGTAAATGAACATGAGAAATTATTATTAGTAAAACATTGATTTTGATGTAATATTATTGTGGAGGAACATTGTATACATCTTTTCCATACTATATTTAATGGACATGCTATTTAGATCTTATAGTGTAAATTTATATTTATCCTCAAATTATGATTATTTATAAATATATAAATTCTTATTTGTGATTGGAAAACCTTAAAGGGATATTACAAATTATTTATCTTAGTGGTTCATATGATCAGAATTATAGGGTGAAATAGAAATCTCTAAGATGTGTTTATAACCATTAACTATACTATAATTAAAATAAGAACATTGGATTGAATTTGATAATCATAATCCATATAAACTAAAATAGGAATAATGAATGTTGAGTTTTAGTCAATCACCTTAAAATTTTATCACACATCATTGACATCAAGGATGAATTTTGTCTTTACTAACATGAAATAATATATATTCATGATGTATATAGATTTAATGGAGTACCAATCTCAATTATATTTGATTATGATCTATGGTTTTCAATGAAATTTTAAAGAAGCCTTTGGAAAGATCTAGATTTAGAGCTATGATTATATACAACATATCATCCTAAAGAATATGGTTGTTATTTAATCATTAAAATACAATAGGATATGTTGAGATCATGTTCTAGGGATTTCAAAGGTTATTAGGGTGAAAATTTTCTTTTATAATAGTTTTCTCAGAAAAATAAATTTAAATCCATCATTTAGATGGTTCCTTATAAAGATCTATGTGGTAATATAGGTAGAAATACAATTTTATGACATGATTTTGGAGAAATAAAACTATTGGGATTGGATGTACCAAATGAAATGGAAGAAAATTTCAAATCCATTAAGAAAAAAATCATTGATGCTTATAATTGATTAAAATATTACACTAACAATAATCAATGAAATATTGAATTCAATGTTAGTGATGGGTTGTTCCTATGAATTTCACTGCTAATGAATGTTGGGATATTTAGAAATAAGGGAATGATAATTCCTAGGTATATTGGTCACTACTAAATTCTTCTTCGATTGGGGATTGTCTCTTATTTTTTAGAACTTCCACTGAAGGTATCTCATGTTAATAACGTTTTCCATGTGTTAATTAATTTGATGTAAACACTATATAATTCACATATACTAAAATCAAAGGTTGTAATACTGGATCATGGTCCTTATAATAAAAAAGGGTATAAATCCTTTAATATATAGATTAAATGACATGGAATAGGACCAATCACTTGGTTAAAGTACTCTAGAGAAATAAGAAATTTAGAAGTGATACATGGTAGCCTAAGGATGTGATGACATTGAGAAGTCCTTATTTATTTTTTCCAAAGTAAAGTAATTTTTACAGATAAATTAATTTTAGGGTAATGAAAAGTGACACCCAACATTTTTATAATATATTTCACTTTAAATATTTTTTTGGAAAGCTTTCAATTCATGTGAAATTTATTTTATATGAACTAAAATATAAAATATTGTTTTAACATAATATTAAATTTTATTGTATTAATATGAATATTTTTTTTAATATTATTAATAATGTAATTTTGAAGTTATCATTTTAAAAATAAATCCTACAAAATAAGTAATTTATTATTAATAATTTAATTTCTCAAAAATATGTTTCGTTAAAATTTTCTTTATTACATTTTGTACTAAAAATATCATTATCAGGATCTTAGGATGTTAGAAAGTGTTTCTAATATAATAGAAATAAATTTTTTTATAACCATTTTACAGATATCTTTGAGTTTCGGTTTGTAAATTTTATGAAATAAATGATTTTTTTATGAAAAGTTAAAAATACTAATTTCTATTGAAAACATTATTTTAATTACCAACATTTACAGGGTCACGGTTTTTTTGTAAATTGATTGAAATGTAACTTTTATTCAATTTTATTATTTATTGACCAACAAATGAAATTTTATTTATTTTTGTGGATTTTCTTAAAAAACATAATATAGATAATAATACATTTTTATAGAAAAACACATTTCATTAAATTTTAGGGGTATAATTATAAATAATATTCCCCCACTTAAAATATTTAAATATTTTAAAATAGATTCCATATTTATAATCTAAATAAATAATATTATATAATATGTTTAACTTAAATATTTCTCATTTTTAATAGTAATAGAGTTAATAATTCAGTACAACGATAATGGTTAATAGCATATTAATGGGGCCTTAAACTAAAAAACAAGGATTAAAATGACATAAAAACTACTACAATTACTTTTAGATGAATAGAAATCATTTATATATTATAATATCTCTAAAAATAATACAATTAGTACATATTTTTCTTTTTTATAACCGTATTAAATTTTAGTGTCTTAAGCAATTCTATATGAAACATCTGTTGCACTTGTAAAAGGTTATCACATATTTTTCTTAGTTACACTTCATTGAAAAATAAAACTAAAACAACCCCTGAAAATTTAACTTATGAAAATCAATTTACATAATTTATATATTCTTTTATTCTTAATAGACCATTCCAGGGGTCCATGATAAGGATTGAAAAGGTGGGAAACTAAAGAAAAAGTAATTATCCAACCCAAACTCTTTTGAATGATATCATATTCTACTCTTCCAAATCCATGATATTTATCATAAAATAATTAATTTAGTATCCTAAATATAAATAATTTTAATTATTATTTTAAATATTCATTTATCAACACTATATTCCATCTTAAGGGAAGTGAATGTATCACTTTTTCATATGCATAGACTACCAAATCCACATAGTGATATATTTACTTATACATCATCTTTATTTATTAACAGTTATTATGATGGGTTTAATGTTTACCCAAGACAATATTAAATTAATTAATCTTATGTAATTAAATACAATTTATATCTTCAAACTTACAACATTTTTTAATTGACCATTTTCCTTATAACAAACCATGTTTTTTTAATACAGAAATATTAATTCATTCTAGATAAATATTCCATAAATTTCAAAAAGACACACCCTATAACCATAAAGGATTAGTTTTTTTTGGAGTGTAAATATGAAATCTTCTTATCTCATGAAACAACTTCACTATATACCACAAATAACTTCCTATTTACTACTCTTTAAAGAGATACCCTATTTTAATGATCCATCCTAACATGGGGAAGGTAGGTATAAGAAATTTTGATCTCAAATGATCAATAAGGGTATACATGGAATATATCAATAGATGATCATATAAAATAATAATGTAATTATAAAGACTATAGATAATGTATAAATAATATAAAGTTCATACCCAATATATCTTGTATTTTAAACATTAATCATGGAGTAAAACATAATGATTTCTAAATACATGTTCCAAAATAGAGAGAAATCATCATATATCAATCATGAATTATAATATCACCTCCTAAAATTGTGGCACCATTATAATAATGGAAACTATCGCATATGTCAATTTTAACCACTAACACCAATAAATAAAAGTATATTAGGAATTATATCATGTTTCTCATATCATAATAGATTAAACATCACCACTTTCATCCCATATCGGATCAAGATACTTTACTTGGTTCCCATAGTTGATCATGCACAACAATTTACATCCCATTATTATATAATTGGATATAAATTATTACCCAATTAATTCCATTGATATATAATTCAATCCCACCCATAACAAAATGAAAACCATACATATGTGTTCCATATTTAAATTAAACATTCATCATTTCATCATATCATTACCCATGTAATGTAAATAGGCTTTAGACACATTTTATCTTTCTATCATTACATAACACATGGGAAATAAATGTGTTTCATAAACATCTCATAATCATAATCATAAAATATAATATAAAAAATAATCACGGTACCATTATATCATATCCATAATAAAAATAATAAATACTTAAGGTTGATGTCATAGATTAATAGAAAACCATTAAAATATCATTAAAACAGTCTTTTGGAAAATAAAAAATCTATATTTAAAATAATACATTAAAATATAAAAAATGAAAATAATTTATTGAATACTCATTCTATGTAAGGAATTTTGGAAACATGTAAATGAATCTGCAATGAATAGAGAGTCATTATAGTAGGAAACTCCATTCATGTTGTATAAGTTACCACAAATCACTCCTCTCATATTTTAGTAAAAATGAAAATATTATCCCATTTGGATATATAAAAGATTAATCATTTTAAAATATTTACTAAAAATTGAAAAAATAAAAAAAATGTATTCTATAAACAACTATATATTATTGATAAAATTCTTAAATAAATTATTTGAAATCTTGGACAAGGAATATAAGGCTTATTAAGAAAATAGTGATAGATAGTTTTCTTAATAAAATAATTCAGTATCATTAGTATATAAATTGATAATAATGATAGTAAAACATGAATTACCATTAAATGAAATGAAGATAATTAAAATTAAATCGATTTATCAGATAAGGATCATGTAATTTTCTCCACTACAATTCATGATTAAATATGTCTGATTAAAAAATAGGATTGAATCATAAATATCTTACCATAAGTGTTAAAATTATTAATACACATTAAAATGAAATTTATAATTAATATAGTTCTAGTATAAATGTTTTCACAAACCACACTAATATATAAACTACCATATATGATTTAATTATATGATCCTATAAACTATTTATTAACAATATTTTATTAATATATGTGTTCATGGAGATAACATATTCATTCTTCATGAATTTTTTAGATTCAGTCTCAAACCGGGTTCATTAGTCATGTTTCCTTAATATCTATAATTTTATTTATTATATAAATATCATATATATTTATTATATTTTTATTTTAATTTATCCTAAAATAGTTGACATTAAAAAATTAATAACATCATTAATGGAGATCGTAGGCCATATGTATGCATGAATATGTTTTCAATTATCAATAGATAGAAGAAAATAAAAATAAATAATAATTATTCCTCAAAAAATATTCTTTATATCATATACTTCATATATCATAATAATATACACCCTTAGTAGAATCCATGTAAAACTAAAATGAAAAATGAATCAGTTATCTTCATGGTAGTGGTTGTCTATACGTATGCACAAGTGATATTATCATTTTACCATTTTATTGGATGGTAAGAATATAGGTGTAATATTAAAATTATATATTTTTAATTATTTCATATATATCATATATATACACTAAATACATCATTATTTATATCCATGTGAAGGGGTGATGGGAAATGAATTACACCATTTAGTAAGTTAGGAGTCTACCTCACACACGATCAATAGTTTTGATTCCCATATGATGAAATATGATATGAATATAGGTAATGAAATTAACATTATATATTATAAGAATATGGAATTTACTAGTGTTAATTTTTACATCATATTTCATGAAATATTTGAGGGGGTAAAATAAATAAATAAATTGAAAATGAATTACTAAGAACTATACATCTTCTTTGGAAAACCTTATAAGGATTACAGCTAAAGACTTCATAGAATACTATTATATCCAAAAAAGAGTCTCTAGGTAGAGAAAAGGAATTTAGGAAATTTATTTACAAATGAATTTTATAAAAAATTATATTTATGTGTTGATAAGATATTATAGGGAATTTTGCTACAAATGCTGGGGAGATCACCAACAAGGTACTATAAAAAATTAATAAAATTTATTAATTTTTCATTTTTTCAAAATGTATAAAAAAATCAATCACTAATATTAGATGTTTTAGGGCCTATATGTGGCCATAAAATATAAATTATAATGATTTTAGGTCATTTTTACCATTATCTCATTAGTTAATCCCATGATAAAACCATTTTAACCTTAACCATTTTAGGTACATCTTAATATTTTTACGACTAATTATAGAAATAAATTATGATGAATATAAGACATAATATTAACTATTCTCATAAAAATCCTGGAATATTTTTTGAAAAATTCAATTTGATGTATTGTAATAAGTTAATAAAAATTTATCCTACAAATGTGATGGTAAGTGGTTTTCCTAAGAAATAGATTTTGATCAATCTTATATAGATGAACGATAATAGAGAATCTGTTTTTTTTTTCTCCTTGAGTGACTCATGGAAACCCTATGATTTTTACACATATATAGGTTCATTTCAATATTAAAGTATTAAAATTATATGATAACATTCCTTGGGTCTCCACCACTTTCTATTTCTTTGAATTTTATGGTGTGGAATTAGTATCATTTTAATAAAAAAATTTATGGAAGGAAAAGCATTTCTCAATTGTAAAACGTTTGTATATCAAAACTAAAATAAAAATTCATTCCAATAAAATAAGCAACAAAAACAATAATAAAAATATAAATGAACTTATTTTACTTAAAAATCCATTTAAAACAAATCATTTAAAGTAAATTAAATGAAAATGAATTCATTATTAAAAATTAGTATTTGTTACTATTAATCCAAAAACAATCATCTCAGAGAAGAGTAATTAATTATATATAAGATAATAATGACATGACTATTTAAATAATTAATTTTTTTAAATGATATATTTTTTGAAAGTATAAAAATATAACTTTAAAATAAGTTTAAAAAATGTGATGGAACCGATTTGTTTTGTAAATAAATACATATTTTTAAGAGAAATAGTTGATTTATTATTATATAATTCCTATAATAAATATTAAATGAAAGTTAAAACATTTTATAAAATGTATATTCTAATAATTTATTTAAAGTAATTAAAAAATTGTGATCTATTAAATTATTAATATAAAGTCCCTTTTATGAAGAGAAACTATTTTTCATAAAATAATTACCATTTTTACATTTTTGTAATAATAATTTTAAAACAAATGATAACTAAAATTTAATATTACACATTTTTTAAAAATAAAAATATTATAATTTATTTATTCTCATATATTCTCTCCAATATAATGTCTAGGTGATGACTATCACATTAATAAAATTAATTTAATAGTATATAGTGGTTTAATTAAACATGGTGTTGAGTAAACCACATGATATCAAATAAATCAAAATTATATGTTAAAATATTCATATAAATCATATAGTGTAATATTATAACCCCTAAAAATAATTTCAAACATTGAAATTCTATCACTATAACACAAACAACTAAGGATACTTCTTCCTCTTCATATATCAGGTTCCCAAGTACATTTTACAAATTGGTAATTTTCTAAATTTTGTTTTGATGAATTTTTTTTATTATATCATAGTAATTTCTATCAATGACGAAGATAATCCATCTATTTCTCCTCATAATAGAAATATTTCAACAGTGGTATGACCTATAACCATTTTAAATGTGACATCTTGAATATGTACCACCTATATAGATACCTAAAACATATTGTGAAATTCAGAGAGGTTCAGTGGTATAACCAAACATTGAGCTACCATGCAAGATAAATTGAGATTTCTAAATTAGATAATATAACAAGGGCTCAATATTTCTTTCACTTAAAATATCATTACCTTTATTCATGGAGATATTCATAGAAGCAAATTATCAGCAGCTTACAAATCTACAATTATGTGATGAATTTTTGTATATCATGTTTGTTGAATCCATGATTCCCTTTTTTTGTTTAGGGGATATAAACTTATTTTGTATTTACTCACTTAGACCATCTCAAAATATATTTCTTCCTCCAAATGCATTACAAAATGATGGATGTCATCAATTCCTTCCATTTTTGGATTCAAATATTGACATCATACATATATAATGAAATCTATTTTTATAAATAAATTCTATAAAGTAATGTGTTATCCAAAACACATTTTAAATACATAGATAAATGATTCTACTTTTTTTTAAAGATTTTTAATGATCCTGTTAGACTGATCATATGGCGAATGAAGATAGGCCATGTAAAATCCCAACTTTGTATCAAAAATCTTCTTAACAAGTCTCCAAAATAACTAGGTAATCCTTGGATAATGATCATATACTATTCATTGTTCTATCCATTATTATCTTATAAAATCTTTAATTTATAAAAAATTATTTTGATCAGGATATAATATTATCTTTTGTTAATTAGGTTGAAAGACATCATTAGTTAGTGGAGAGAAGAAAAGACATATCAAATATTGATAAGCGTGATGCTGCTCTCGGACGACATGAAAGCTAACCCTAACATCAAAGATCAAGGGTTTCAAAACGAGAGATCATTCGCAGATGTGGTCACGGGTAGGGTTCCTTGTGCAGACTCGAAGGCCTCTGACAATCTTGCTCCAAAACAATACAGACACAGAGGTCTATCGGAAATTGCTTTCTCCAAGGATGAGGTACTGGATCTTGCTTCGGACCTCAGTTTTGTTCTTGTAGGTCGTTTTATCAAAAATTGCCCTTCTTTTTCCTACTTACGCAAGACCCTTGAGAATATTGGTTTTACGAATTTCCATATTGGGCTATTGAATTATCTACATGTCATGTTTCGGTTTACCTCGGATTACGACTGTCATGAATCGTTTTCGGGGCCCGTGCCGTGACTACCCCAAGCCCGCCTTTCATAGGCCAGTGGCTGGAGACTAGCACCAAAGGCATAAATCCCGATAACTGTGAAGGCATTGCCTTTATAAAAGTAAACAAACACCACCGAGTACAAGTGGAAGTAAAGAACCAAGTAAAACTGAAACAACTGTGCTGAAAGTAAAGGGGCCGGAAATACAAGCCCAACTGTAAAGTACAACTGGAAAGAAAACAACAGCAACTGAAAAGTAAAACTGCAGCCTCGAGCCATCCACTGGAAGTCCCACCTGAAGGGTGAGTACAGATAGCCTCCTCATCTCCTCGGTCCAACCGTCCACTCCGGGTATGTTCTGTCCAGTGTTCCCCCTCTAGGTACATCCTGCTCCACGAGTCCCAACTAAGATCAGCACTGTCCGTTGTCTGTAACCAACACAATGAAGTGCGGGCAAAGCCCGTGAAGGGGTGAGTATAAGCTACTCAGTAGGGACCCCAAGACCCCCGATGGTCTCCTGAAATCCACAAAGGGTGATCCAAAAAGATAAGATATAACCACGAAGTAACACTCGACACTACTTAGGTATATGCCCATACATATACCTAAGTCACCATTTCCAGTATTCTCCAACCACTGAGCTCAATCACTAACCAGTCCACACAGGAAAACACAACCCAGTCCACACAGGAAAGCAATTAATAATCCACACAGGATAACACTTCCAGTCCACACAGGAATCCACTACTAGTTGTAGTCCACACAGGTAAACAGTACAGGTCCACACAGGATAACACTACTGGTCCACACAGGAAAACAGTACAGGTCCACACAGAAAATCACCACTGGTCCACACAGGAAAACAGTACAGGTCCACACAGAATGTCACTACTGGTCCACATATGAAAAATAACAATCATGAAGTAACAAACAACACTTCTTAGGTATATGACCATACATATACCTAAGTCTTCATTTCTAGCTCCACCCACGAGCTCAATTACAACCTCGTCCACACAGAACGACACAACAAAATCCACACAGGAAATCAGGTCAACTCAGTTAATATGAGGACCCCAAAGTCAAGATTCAGCTCACACAGGTATGCCACAATAGTTAGGTAGTAATTAGATGATCAATTGTAGCCAATGAATCACCCAAGCTGCTGGACCCACACAGGATCTGACCCACACAGAATCGAAAGGTACTAACCCCCGCAATGACCCACATAATATCTGACCCACGTAGGATCGATATGTACTAACCCCCGCAATGACCCACACAGGATCAGATCCACATAGGATCTGTAGGCGCTGGCTCACACAGAACCACTGAGAACTGACCCACACTGGATCGGACCCACACAAGATCGATAGCACTGATCCACACAGGATCGCTGAGTGCTGTAGTTGTCATCGTCGTGTCCACTGAGGATCTCTACACTGTCGTCGTCGCAGTCACAACCAGCTCTAGGGTTTCCGCACACAACTAGCTCGTCTAAGGAGGGTCCGCTCCACGAGCAGAGAGGCCGATACATCAACCGACACAAAGTCTGGAGTTGATGTATCCAAAAGTTCCGTATCGTCAACAGGAACTCAACGCAATAGACAACACGTCAATCGAACGTCCGGTCTGAGAGTTATTGGCTTTTTCGTCCCAAGGGCCCGGTTGAGTTTTAAGGAAAAACCAATCCGACCATACTCCAGCTACCTCCAAGCCTCGGGTGGAGTAAGCCAAAATATCCGTCTCACTAATAGGAATCCAACAAAGTCGACGGTACGTCAATCGGACATCCGAAGCTCAAGTTACGAGTGTTTCCGCTTCGAGGGCCCGGTTGGTTTCGTGTACGAACCAACCCGGCCGAACCCAAAGTTCTCAGAAACCTTGAGTATAGTATACCGAAACGACCGTCTCAATCTGAGGATCGCTACGCAACTGACGGTTTGTCGATCGGAGGTCCGTAGCCCATGATATGGACATTTAAACGAAACAGTCCGAAATAGGGGGTTTGGGCCCGGTCCGACCCGGCCCAATACCCCACGGGTCGGCCCAAACCGGGGCGGCCCGCACCGGATCCGGGTCCGGCCCAGTTGGGCGCGGCCCGACTCGGCCCAGCCGGCCCGCATGGCCAGCGGGGCGGGGTGGCCCGGCCTCTCCACCGAGCGGAGAAGGATTCCACCTGGTCATTGAGACCAGGCAGCGGCAGTGCCCGTGGGGCCCGCCTCGCTAATCAAGGGGGAAAAGCCCCCTTTCTGTTTGTCGCAAGTAACCGGCTATGCCGGTTCCTTTTTCAACGGAAGCCGCCCCGGAAAAATCCCGGCGCTTCCCCCTTTGAACGAAACAGCGCCCGCTTCACGTGGGAGGGGGGCCGCCTCAAGAAAACCAACGGGGGCTACGACCCCCGGTTTTGATATTCGAATAACCGGCCCGTTGGCCGGCCGACACCACCACAGAACCAACGTTCCGTCACCTAGCACCGGCGGCAGGCGGGTCCGGCCGCCCTCCCCTGCTCAGCTACGGCCGGAAGGTCGCGGCTCCTCTGCTCCGCCGCGGCCAACGGGTCGCGCTTCCTTTGCTCCGGCGGCTTGCTCAGTCCGGCCGCCTTTATGGGTGACCAATGCGGCCACCGCGGCCCTCCTTTGTCCGGCGCGGCACATCGATGCTGTGCACTTCACTGTAACCCTTAACGTTCACACGCAGTTCCACGGCACCGCCCCGCCTCCCCTTCGAACCACAAAGGAAATCCAACAACAAAGAATGGGCGTAGGATCGACCGTGTTTGTGCGGTCTGATCCCCTCCCGTGTTAAAGATAACAAACGGTTATTTAATTTTTACGAAGAGCGTAAAAAATATATAAGAAAAAAGGAATCAACCCCTACCTCGATAATTGATGTCGCATGTCTTCAAGCCACGGAAGACGAGCTTCACGGTAGATGGCGTCGCGAAGAACGCTATCATCCCGTCAACATTGGTGGAAGAGCCATTGTCATAGACGACACTCCTTGCTAGAGGTGTCTTCTACCTTGACGTGGAGGAAGAAGAAGAGGTGAAGGGTGCATCGTCTTTCTCCCAGATGCTCCAGAGTTCTTCGCGGTAGAAGGAAGTTCCTCCATGAAGAAGAAGAAGAGCTTCCTTTCAATTCCAGGGCTTTCCTCCCAATCTTCTCCACACAACCCAACCAAAAATCAAATAAGGATTCTCCCTTATTTATTTTTAATCATGCCTTTAATTCAAACATTCAAATAATTAATTAATGTGGAGTTTCATTTAATTAATCAAAGTGTGTGTTGGCATTCATTTAGGAGGGAGAGAGAGAGAGAGTTAAATAAGGGAGTTACAAGGGGGTTTGGGAATGTGAAGAGTTGGGGGCTCGTGTGGGACCCACCTCACATTTATCCACAAAATGGTAGTTAGGAACTAGTGGGTCCCACCCCAACCCCCTCACTTAGGATTTAACCACCTTAGATAAAATAATAAAATCGTCCCACCATTTTATTCACTTCCCTTTAAATCCATTAATTTTTAAACGTAACCTTCCGAGCAAACGCACCTTCGGAAAAGGTGTTCCTAGGCAAATACCGGCGCTACGGTTTCAACGGTGCCCTCGGATTTTGATTCCGAACACCGGTTCAAAAGATATAAAATCCCACTCGTACGTTTACTGAACGTACCCGAGCTAAACATCGGAAATTGATTCCGAGCACACCGGGCCTCAAAATCAAGTGCCGTCAGAAACTGCGGACTCGTAAAATTCCAAAGAAAATTAAGAAAAAATTTCCCTTGAAATTTCCGGGTCTTTACATTACACCCACCTCAGGGCTTTACGTCCCCGTAAAGCTTCAACTCACACTAAGGGAAACAAAGAGGTACTCGCTCGCATCTGAGCCTTACGCTCCCATGTGCCCTCTTGGAGGTTCTTGTGCTACCCGTGAAGCACACTAGAGGAATCGTCTGTACACATAAAACTCACTCCTGTCGATCCTCGATCTCCACTGAACCCCCGAGAATGTCGCCCAGTCATCGACATCCAACCCCCTGTGGTTGATGATGTGTGAAGAAATATTCACGTATCTCCTCAGCTGAGATACATGGATAACAACATGCACCCGGTGCAACCGAGGTGGTAAGGTCAAACGGTAAACCTCCTTGCCTACCCTACTGAAGACCCAAAAGGTCCGTAGAACATCGGAGGTAACTTCCCGCCTCGGCCAAATCTCCGAAACCTCATCGAGGTGAGACCCGTATAAGGACGTGTCGGTCATCCTCGAACTCCAGAGGCCTTTACATCCTGATTAGAACAGAAACTCAAAACTCTCACCGCCACAATGGTAAGGTTGACTGACTCAAGAATGATCGGTCATACCTTCTTATGTATGAGTTTATTCTATGCTGCCTGAGGTTTCCTTTTCGCCGACCAAGGAAAACTCATCCCAACATTGTAGATAAACCACAACCTTTTTGCCTAATAACGTAAACCTGGGTATGAACTGTGAATCCAATCCTTACCTAGACCAACGTCGTAAGGCCTCAACACTACCACAAATATATTCCAACCAAAACTCTCGCCTCGAGGTTAAATCACACCGTCGGCATAAGTGTGATTATCGAGTCTCCTCCCAAAGTTATCTCCAGATGTGAGGGTCAAGTCAACGGATTTCCCAGAACCTCTAGGTCTGGCACAAGATTCGTGAAAGGATAGAATGATTGGTACCTATGTCTATTGATAAGGCATCTCATTGTAGACATAGACCATACCTAGAATCATTCTTAGAGCCCCTGGGTCACACTCCTTGACCGCTTGCATCTACTCTCTTCCCCATCCCTCCTACTCCCTAAGCCTGGAGGGGACGAAAAAGGCGACTGGTCGTAACATGTTGAAATGTACACCACCATATGCTGCTCTCCAAGCTATGCTTCCATGTCTGCTACCATGCAGATTCATCTGTCCTTAACACCTCTTCTTCCTGAAACATTTTACACCCCCAAGTCTCTGAGACTGGCGCCAGTTTCCTGCCTTACCACTGCTAACGTTCACCTGCTGTAACCGACCAGCCAAAGAACTCACAGCCTCAAAGGTTCTCTCTAGCATCCTAGCATAAATATGAATGCATAGAGGAAAAGAGATGGCTCAGATGTCTTCTAGACACACTTCATTCAGAAGTTCGAGTCTAAAGTTCTGATCACATCGTATCCAATGAATACCAAGATCGATTGGTACGCCTCGTTGAGTGCTCTACTTCCGACATATCATATTGTCGAAGCTGAAAAAGCTCCAGAAAACTCGTAACCACCTCCTCAAGCCATTTCTCAGCCGCCTACGAGTCAGGCTTTCCTCGAAACTTGAGGGATATCTGGTGCTAAAAAGTATGTAAGGCACTAAGCCTACGAGAATCCTCTACCGGTACCGCCGGTAGAGTCTGATGTCCAACAGGTAGTGACATAGCTGTCATACTACCCGAGGGTACTATCTTAGGCATCGGTCCACGTACTAAGGCCTTATTACTATAAGGACCAAACTCATGGTCACACACTGGAAACACAAGGAGCTAAGTCCACCAACCACTCTACTGGAGAGTAATCTAGGCGTAGAACTCTAGAAATCGCCTCCATCCAGTCCACTGCTGCCTAGAAAAACTGTCTCGCCTCATAACCTCAGAGGCCTCTACTGCTGGAACCCGTTCAACACACTCTGTCTGTGTGCACCGTCAACTAGTGGCATCTGCAACCCAACGGGTGGTGGTGCTGCTGGTACACCACCCGAAGTTGCCAACACTGAAAGAGGGCCCTACACCGGAGTCTCGTCACTCGGTGGGCCATCATCGTGTACTCTCTTTAGGGAACCCTAGCTGGCTGTCTTCGCAGCGGCATCCTGATAAGGAACAGGTGCGCCACGGTCAAACGATTATACCAGGCGAGCTGACCCAAAGTAATCACAAAGAAAACTTTAAAACACACATGCAATCAGTGTTTTCTTGCATTAAGTCGGAAATCAGAAGTCAGGGTCCTGGTGTACGGATACGTCGGCCATCGCACCAACACTGGACTCCCTGGAATGATAACCACACTCAATATGCTTAACACTATTGCTTCTCATAGGAAAAGATCAGAGTCCTGAGTTCTGCGGTAAAACCGTACTCCTCTGATACCAATTTGTCACGACCCGTTTTCGAGGCCCGTGCCGTGACTACCCCAAGACCGCCTTCCATAGGCTAGGGGCTGGCGACTAGCACCAAAGGCGTAAATCCTGATAACTGGGAAGGCATTGCCTTTATAAAAGTAAACAAACACCATAGAGTACAAGCGGAAGTAAAGCACTAAGTAAAACTGAAACAACTGTGCTGAAAGTAAAGGGGCTGGAAATACAAGCCCAACTGTAAAGTACAATTGGAAAGAAAACAACAGAAACTGAAAAGTAAACCTGCATCCTCGAGCCATCCACTGGAAGTCCCACATGAAGGGTGAGTACAAATAGCCTCCTCAGCTCCTCGGTCCAACCGTCCGCTCCGGGTATGTTCCGTCCAGTGGTCCACCTCCAGGTACGTCCTGCTCCACGAGCCCCAACCAAGATCAGCGCTGTCCGTCGTCTGCAACCAACACAACGAAGTGCGGGCAAAGCCAGTGCAGGGGTGAGTATAAGCTACTCAGTAGGGACCCCGAGACCCCCGATGGTCTCCCAAAATCCCAAAAAGGTGATCCAAAAAGATAAGATATAACCATGAAGTAACATTCGACACTACATAGGTATATGCCCATACATATAACTAAGTCACCATTTCCAGCATGCTCCAACCACTGAGATCAATCACTAACCAGTCCACACAGGAAAACACAACCCAGTCCACACATGAAAGCAATTCATAATCCACACAGGATAACACTTCAAGTCCACACAGGAAGCCACTACTAGTTGTAGTCCACACAGGTAAACAGTACAGGTCCACACAGGATAACACTACTGGTCCACACAAGAAAACAGTACAGGTCCACATAGGAAATCACCACTGGTCCACACAAGAAAACAGTACAGGTCCACAGAGGATGTCACTAATGGTCCACAGAGGAAAAATAACAATCATGAAGTAACAGCCAACAATTCTTAGGTATATGCCCATACATATACCTAAGTCTTCATTTCTAGCTCCGCCCACGAGATCAAGTACAACCTCGTCCACACAGAACGGCACAACAAAATCCACACAGGAAATCAGGTCAACTCAGTGAAGATGAGGACCCAAAAGTCAAGATTCAGTTCACACAGGTATGCCACAATAGTTAGGTAGTAATTAGATGATCAGTTGTAGCCACTGAATCACCCAAGCTGCTGGACCCATATATGATCTGACCCACACAGGATCAAAAGGTACTAACCCCCGCAATGACCCACACAGGATCTGACCCACACAGGATCGATAGGTACTAACCCCCGCAATGACCCACACAGGATCAGATCCACACAGGATCTGTAGGCGCTGGCTCACACAGAACCACTGAGAACTGACCCACACAGGATCGGACCCACACAGGATCGGTAGCACTGATCCACACAGGATCGCTGAGTGTTGTAGTTGTCGTCGTCGTGTCCACTGAGGATCTCTGCAGTGTAGTCGTCGTAGTCACAGCCAGCTCTAGGGTTTCCGCACACAGCTAGATCGTCCGAGGAGGGTCCGCTCCACGAGCCGAGAGGCCGATACATCAACTGACACAAAGTTCAGAGTTGATGTATCCAAAAGTTCCATATCGTCAACAGGAACTCAACGCAACAGACGGCGCGTCAATCGGACGTCCGGTCTGAGAGTTATTGGCGTTTTCGTCCCAGGGGCCCGGTTGGTTTTTAAGGCAAATCCAACTCGACCAAACTCCACCTGCGTCGAAACCTCAGGCAGAGTAAGCCAAAAGATCCTTCTCACTAAGAGGAATCCAACAAAGTTGACGGTACGTCAATCGGACGTCCGGAGCTCAAGTTACGAGCGTTTCCGCTCCGAGGGCCCGGTTGGTTTCGTGTACGAACCAACCCGGCCGAAGCCAAAGTTCTCCGAAACCTTGAGTATAGTATACCGAAACGACCGTCTCGATCCGAGGATTGCTACGCAACTGACGGTTCATCGATCGGAGGTCTGTATCCCATGATATGAAAATTTAAACGAAACAGTCCGAAACAGGGGGGTTTGGGCCCGGTCCGACCCGGCGCAATACCCCCCGGGTCGACCCGAACCGAGTCGGCCCGGACCGGATCTGGGTCCGGCCCGGTTGGGCGCGGCCCGGCCCAGCCCGACGCGGCCGGCCCACATGGCCAGCTGGGCGGGGTGGCCCGACCTCTCCACTGAGCGAAGAAGGATTCTGCCTGCTCATTGAGACCAGGCGGCGGCGGTGCCTGCGGGGCCCGCCTCTCCAATCAAGGGGGAAAAGCCCCCTTTCTATTTGTCGCAAGGAACCGGCGCAACCAGTTCCTTTTTCAACAGAATCCGCCCAGGAAAAATCCTGGCGCTTCCCCCATTGAACGAAACAGCGCTCCCTTCACGTGGGAGGGGGCCCGCCTCAAGAAAACCACCGGGGGTTACGACCCCCTGGTTTTGATATTCGAACGGCCGACCAGTTGGCCGACCGACACCACCACGAAACCAACGCTCCATCACCTAGAATCGGCGGCCGGCGGGTCCGACCGCCCTCCCCTGCTCAGCCGCGGCCGGAGGGACGCGGCTCCTCTGCTCCGCCGCGGCCAACGGGCCGCGCTTCCTTTGCTCCGCCACGACCAATGGGTCGCGCTTCCTTTGCTCCGGTGGCTTGCTCAGTCCGACCGCCTTTGTGGGTGACCACCGCGGCTGCCGCAACCCACCTTCGTCCGGCGCGGCGCATCGATGCTGCGCGCTCCACTGTAACACTTAACGTTCACGCGCAGTGCCACAGCACTGCACCGCCTCCTCTTCGAACCGCAAAGGAAATCCAACAACAAATAATGGGAGTAGGATCGACTATGTTTGTGCGGTCTGATCCCCTCCATTTTTAAAGATAAAAAATGGTTATTTAATTTTTACGAAGAGCGTAAAAAATATATAAGAACGAAGGAATCAACCCCTACCTCGATAATTGACGTTGCATGTCGTCGAGCCACGAAAGATGAGCTTCGCGGTAGATGGCGTCGCGAAGAACGCTATCATCCCGTCAACATTGGAGGAAGAGCCGTTGTCATAGACGACACTCCTTTCTAGCGGTGTCTTCTCCCTTGATGTGGAGGAAGAAAAAGAGGTGAAGGGTGCGTCGTCGTTCTCCCAGATGCTCCAACATTCTTCGCGGTAGAAGGAAGTTCCTCCATGAAGAAGAAAAAGAGCTTCCTCTCAATTCCAGAGCTTTCCTCCCAATCTTCTCCACACAACCCAACCAAAAATCAAATAAGGCTTCTCCCTTATTTATTTTTAATCATTCCTTTAATTAAAACATTCAAATAATTAATTAATGTGGAGTTTCATTTAATTAATCAAAGTGTGTGTTGACATTCCTTTAGGAGGGAGAGAGAGAGAGAGTTAAATAAGGGAGTTACAAGGGAGTTTGGGAATGTGAAGAGTTGGGGGCTCGTGTGGGACCCACCCCACATTTATCCACAAAAGGGTTGTTAGGAACTAGTGGGTCCCACCCCAACCCCCTCACTTAGGATTTAACCACCTTAGATAAAAGAATAAAATCGTCCCACCATTTTATTCACTTCTCTTTAAATCCACTAATTTTTAAACGTAACCTTCTGAGTAAACGCACCATCGGAAAAGGTGTTCCTAGGCAAATATCAGCGCTACGGTTTCAACGGTGCCCTGGGATTTTGATTCCGATCACCGGTTCAAAAGATATAAAATCCCTCTCGTACGTTTACTGAACGTACCCGAGCTAAACTTCGGAAATTGATTCCGGGCACACCGGGCCTCAGAATCAAGTGCCGTCAGAAAATGCGGACTCGTAAAATTCCAAAGAAAATTAAGAAAAAATTTTCCTTGAAATTTCTGGGTCTTTACAACATCTATTATAGATTTTTTATTTGAGGTTCCTGGTCCTTTGGAGGGTCCTTTATGAAGATTTTTATGTGGTCTCCTGATTTTGAAACAGGGTTAGAGCAACCTATTGTTCTTATTTGAATCAGATTTCCAGGATTAACCTTGCACTTGTTCAAACAGCGTGCTCTCAAGGCAATTTCTAGCCTTTTTGGAACTCCGATTAGGCTAGACCCTACTACTTTTAATCTTTCTCGACCCTCAATCGCAAGGATTTACACTGAGGTTGATATCTCCTTGGATTTGCCATCCCGATTCTGGCTTTAAAATGGTGAAAAAAAGTTTATTCAAGAAGTGGTTTTTGAAAATGTCCCTCCTTACTGTAAATGATGTTACAATGTTGGTCATTTGATAAAGGACTGCAAGCCTCACGTATTGGAACCCCCTCTACCTCGTTATAAATCAGTTTGGGTGGAAATATCTGGTTCAATAAAGACCTTCGATGCTCTTAAAGTTGGGCCTATAGGTGACACATTGGCAATAAAAACAGAGGTCCCTAGGACCTCTAATGAGATAGCATCACCTAGGGGAATTATGATTAATAGAGGGGATCATGATAATGTTTCTTTTTATATTGGTGGGAATTTTACTAAAGATGATTCATCTATAGTTGTGAGTGCTAGTTCTTCTCACAATCCCTCATCTCCTCTTGAAGTAGTGGTGAATTTGCAAATGAAGGATGATATGCTGGAGGATTCTGACAATGAGGGGGGTAATTCCTCTGAATGTCATGAAACAACAAATAAGGAGGATGATAAATCTACTCATATTGAGGAAGATTACCTAAGAACCATGGCTCGGAAAGGTAAAAATCCAATAGTGGATGCAGATGGGTTCATTACCTCAAATACCAAAAAAAACGAGGAAGCGTATGGATTATTCCCAAGTTGAATGAACTATTGTCACTCGATCCTTGGACGTCTCAAGAAGGAAAGGTTCTATTGATCCTACTAGAAAGGAAACCAATGAATCTACTCAAGTTAAAACTCTCAGTGAGTTGTCACGTGAAGTGATCTCAGCCCCTGAAATATTTAGACTTGTTGAGGATCCACTAAAACAGGGTGAGGTAGAAAAAAAGGATGTTCTGTGCTGGCAAGACCCTAAATATTCAGAGAAAATTAGAGATGAAATCTTATATAAATCTTTTCAAAATGGGGAGATCTCAAAGAACACTTACCTTGCCATTGATTAGGATATTTTCAATGAAAGGTTGAAGAGGAAGTTTCAGAAAACTTCTTAATTCATATTTGTGTTCTTATTAGCCTGGTCATTGCAGATTTTTCCATGTTGTCTATTTTTTTATCTGAGTTTCTTTACGGCTATTTGCACCTTGTTTATGTGGTTTTGGTGGACTGTTTGGCGAGCTAGTTGTTGATGAAGACTTCTTTTCTCTGCTTATTGAGCTAGTTTCAAGTATTCTGAACCTTGGGTTAGACCAGAATGCCTTTGGTCTATTTGATTACTTTTTAAAGAAAGATATGGGCAATTTGGAGTCTTTTTTGATTTTCTTGGAAGCTTCGGTTCTGGCCTAGTTTTTTTACTGAAGGATATAGATTTATGTTTTTTTCTTTTTGGATTTGTTGATTTTTTTTCTGCTTTGCTGAATACAGGGAGGAGGCCTCGGTCTGTTATTTTTCTCTAGTGCAGCAACTCTCTTCATTTGGATGATCTGTATATTGCAAGAAACACCTTTGATGATTCTTTTCAATGTTTATTCACAATGTTGAGGGTACAGGTTGCTAAATAACTGAAATCTATGACAGTGGAGTAACATATTGGAAGGGCTGCTGCTATCATAGTCCCGCGGCCATACAACCTCCTGTATTTTTGCTTGAGGCCTTGGGGTATTCACAAGTTACCTTTTCTTTTGGAATAAAGTGAAGGATTTTCTTTGATTTATCTCATGTTTCTCTTGTATTCTTTTGGTTGGTGTAAATTCGTTGCACCTCGTGCTTGTTTTGTAACTGTTTTGATTTAATAAATTTCTTCACAGCATGAATTGGGTGACTAATTCATGCCTCCATTTGTTAAAAAAACACATCATTAGTCAGTGAACTAAAACCCATATAACCTTGTATAGTCTAGAAAATTTGGGGAGTTCGATTACAATATCTAGGGTGATGTTTTAACCTCTCTATTATAATATAAGTAATGGTTATAACATCCCCTTGGATGTACTTCTCATACCCTAAACATGTAAACATACCAAACATAAGTATATATAATATAAAATGCCTCTCTCAATGTTTTACTATGAAAAATACTCTTTCAAATCTCTCTATGTAATCGTACATCAAGGGAGAACATAGAATATTGAACAATGAAATTCATCCAAATGATCTATATTCAAATCAAGTTTTGAGAGAATCGAAACATTATATTTGATACTTTCTTTTTCCTTTATAGTCATAGTTGAACTCATGGACATTTCTAGCATTCTTTTTTTTTTACATTTATATCTTTCTTCTTCATATATTTTATCTATACATGGATAGATATATGAAAATTCATTTCAAAAAAAATATTTATCCACTACCTTCATGATATCTCAATCAAAAATTTGATAATGTAGTAAAATATACTCTTTTCTGATACTCAATAAAGATAAACTAGAATAATCATTTTTTCTCAAACAATCAGAAACCTTGTTCGCATTCCCAAGGTGGTAACATGTTGATAAGTGGAAATCAGTAATTAGCTCCAACCATCATCTCTTGAGAATATTCAAACATTTCGAGTTAATATATAATTTAATATATTTTTTATTATTGTATACATCACATGACACTCCATAAATATAATAACTCTATATCAATAAGATAAAATCACCATAGAAATATCTATTATATGATTTGGGTAATTTTATAATAAACCATCTATTTTTGTGAGGCATATTCTCTAATGATACAATTATTCATGATTCCACCACTCACTCCTTTATTATAAACATAAACATATATTATAAAATCTTCATCATTTCATGGAAATGTAACCACATATGTATTGACTATCCTTCTCTTAACCTCAATGAAATTTTCCTGACATTAATTGGTCTAAAGGATCATGGATCCATTATTAGTAAACACAGCCAGTGGATAAGATAGATGTGATGAATTCTATATAATGTGTTGATAAAATGTATCAAAACAAAGAAAAAAATTGATCCCTTTAACCTTTGAGGGTCTTCTCTATTTTGAACAACTTCCATCTTTAAAGGATCCATCAAAATTATTTCACATGAGATTATATGACACAAGAATGAAACATTATGAATTTAGTATCCAAACATGGTAAATATTTCATACATTTTCACCAATGTTAAGTTATTTATTCCAATTATATATTGATATTAATGCTCATCTACAATAATTGAATATATAATAATAAAATCTATAAATAATACCACAAAATTACCAATAGAATCTGAATTAAATTTATTTACTAAATCCATTATGATACTAGTTGAATTTTTAAGACCAAATGGAATCATTGCAAATTCTTAGTCATCATACTATGTAAAGATAACTCTTTTGGGAATTTAAACACTTTTGACCAACATTTGATAGTACCATAATTGAATATCAATAATTGAAAAGTATTGATCACCTCAAAATCTATCAAACAAATCAACATTATGAGGTTGACCATTCTTGTTCCTGATATTTATCTTTTTATATTTTTCATGACCTAAAACATCCTAGGGTCGAGCTAAAACTACCCCAATCCCGCCTCTATAGGCCATGCATGACGATAAGTGCTGAAGGCACAACAAACTCAGGTAGGCATGTTCCTATGAACTTGTACACACACACAACCAACTCAATGAAAACTTGCAGAGGGAATGGAACAAACAATGAAACACTGCTATAAATAATCCATTATTTCATGAACAACTAAAGAGTACAAGTAAATAATGTAAACTAAAAGGAAAATGGTGAAAAATACACACCCAATTGAAAACTACCACAACTTGGTAATAACTAAGAAAGAAAACCAATTGAGAGATCCCCAGTCCTGGATCCTAATATATGCCCACCATATATGATCGAAGCACTCGTATCCCTAATCTTCCATAAAGTAATGACCAACTTAGTTTTCATCTACATAAGTCTTGACATGTTTGAGAAAATCCCATGCATGGTTGAGTAAAAGAATAATAAGTAGGACTCCACAAAAAGGAGAAGGAGGAGCAGTAAGAGATAAATTGAAGAGGAAACTAGTAAAGAGAACAAGGTATAGTAAAGGAGTGCATCATAACACAATAAGAGAGTGATGTAAGCTCAACTAAAAGAGAGAGAGATAGAAATAGTGATAAGATGGACTTTCCATCGAGTCTTTGCCAGCTATAGTTGGATAGTGGACGTGTCCAACCATGAGAAGCTATACATGAAAAGCATGTGGCATACACCATGATTCTTTACCTCTATTGGAAGGAGAGTAACTAAAACCAAAGAAGTGGGTAGAGAAATTGGATATATATATATATATACACACACATGTATATTATTAGGCGATGAAGACCAAATGAGTGGGTAAGGGGATCTCAATCTCACATGTCACCACTAGAAGAAGAGTAACCAACGGTTCAGAAGTATCCACCAAGGATTCCCAGCATCCCACACATCTTCTCTGAATATGAAAGTCAAATGGATTTAATCATCACACCATGATACAATTATATTTGGGCATTACTGTCCCTCCCTCATGGTTTTAGGTCATGTATCATAGACAGGTATTGGTGGTGAATGTTTTCCTCTTTCTCAAGAGTCTCGAGGTATGTAAAACCACATCTCATCACTATGACACACAGTTGAGGGGTCTTGTATCAAGGTTGAGGAACCATTCCCATCCCTGTTGGAGGGTGACACTATAGTCATCGAGATTCTTCACCCTTCTATGTCAGGGGGATTATCACCCTGAAGTCGATGGGGACCCACTGCCTAGCCCCACTAAAGTAAAATATGCTAGAGGGTAATACCTAAAATACAATTGAGGAACCAACTACCCATACCAGTTATAGGGTAAGCCCAAAATATACATCAGGGAAACCATAGACCATCATAGATAGAGGGTAATCCAAGTACTACCATTAGTGAACTACACTATACAACCCGGTTGGATAGTACCTCTCCAAAAACATCGAAGAACTACACCAGTCATACAAGCTGCATGGTATCTCATGAAAATAATTGAGGAAATACACTAGATATCCTTATTGTATATTATGACTAGGATACTATGATATGCCAATGTCTGATAACTATCATCATTGAACCATTTGAAGAGTAATCACACCCATAACATCTCTCATTGTTTCTAGAAATCCACTATAAAGGGAACTATCACATTTTATGAAGAAAAAACACTTAGGATAGGCTACACACATGAAAAATCCATGTCAAAAAGAAGAAAATAAAATTGATATATAATTAATATGGTACACAATGTGTGTGGGGACCACACAATGTGTTACCCTACTGCATCGCCTGGCGGTGTACCTATCCATAATCATGTACTAAACATTGCACTATTACCCCTATCCATGCTAGTATACTCCCAAAGTACATGTTACATCTGGACCAAAAGGAAATGAGAACATGATTATCACCATTGTTCCAAAGGGAAAACATAGTTATACTAACATGCCTCTATAAAAAGAGCCCTTTAACCAAATTGATCACACCATCACGATCCTTGCAAAAAACTACACACAATGTATAATTCATTTTTCTGAAACAAAATCCCAATAAAGAAGATTCATCTCTCAACGTCTTACATGAATGGTGCTTCATGGGGCCCACACCTCATTGGTAAAACATATCATACACATTGAACTACTATAATCCTCATGAAAAAAACACATGATTGACTATTCGTTTATCTAACACAGACACGCCACGAAAAATTCATATTTCACCAAAAATGCCAGAATAGGGCCTCATGACTGTTGCACCTCGATTTCTCATTCAACTATCGAAATTGGTGTTGAAACATCCACATGAATTATAGGCTTTTGACCCCATTGATGGTGCATCGATCTAACGTCGTATGCAGAAGTTATGGTAGGTCAAATTTGTAATAATAAAAACATATTATAAATATTCCTTGAGCATTTTAGGGGCCCGACCCATGATACAAAAATATAAAATTACCAAACCAGCCTCAAAATGTATTTTATAAAAGTGGAATCATTAGGCCAAAAAATAGAACATTAAAAGAAAATATGGTTTAGATGTTACAGAGTTTTGAAGGTGTGCCCGAAGACAGGCCCAACCCACTCCAGCCCAATGCACTCCACCTCGGTTGGGAACACACCGGTTGGTCCCCCCGCTTGGGCTTGAATCACTTCTGTAGGCCCATCAACCTAGGCCCAACCCATTCTGGATGCTCTTTACTACAACTTCTTTGACCTTACACCTCGTGTGACCACCAACTCCCAATATCTGTAAGCCTCTATCTTCTTCTAGCCACCTCCTGTGGCTTTTTTCCATGCTGCCACCTGCTCGCCCCACCGGCCTCTTACCGCTACACTATTCGGAAAGCCTCTGATATTAGATCACCATGCCACCACCAGATTGGACCTATGCCTCACCAGACCCACACCTCCGTCTCCTTCCGCAGACCACTAGTAGCACTCCGATGCACGAAATATAAAAAAAAGACTAGATTCGGGATCCTCGAGTCCCGATCTATATAGAAATGTGATCATATCAAAGATTCATTAAGTTTTCGATGTGATGAAATGTATTTTCCACTTCTTCTCACCATAGATCTTCCTATGGCACCAAAACCATGAAACCGAGCATAGATATAGATTCCATGGAACATGAGTTTCACAGATCTATGCTTTATTCTCATGACTTATCAATGTTTAGACAAAGAAAAAAAGTTGAAAATGAGGTACAAATAAAGAAAGTTAAGAACAATTGATGCAGAATATCAACAGTCTATGGCCTTGTTAGTATGACCATCGACACATGATTTTGAAGTAATGAAAATGGTAACAAAGTAATTTTTATGAATAGAACATCAATCAGGGAAATACTAAATCTAACATAATAATATGACTTATATTTTTGGATCCGTTGAATTTTCTAAACTCTGATCTTCTTAAATATTCATTGTCTTCACAATCTATTGAATATATAACATAAAATTTAATATAAAAGGAGAGAAGGCAGAACCACTTGTGAGAGGGTTTTTTGAGAAAAAATCTAAAAAATCATCATAACCACAAATATATAGTATTTTAATAAAATACTTGCAAACAGTCGTTGGATTCTAACATCTTTCACCCTCTCCATTTATGTTTCCTTAATAAAAACCCAGTTCTACGAACTCAACGATGATCTGAGATTTCCAATCTGAGTTCCCATTCAGATGTTATTCGAAAAAACATATGAGATAAAATAAATTTATCTAATAATTTTATTTATGGTTATGTCCTCCATGTCATTTTCTATATATGGAATGTGCCGAAAAAATTTATGTCCGACCAATGTTAAAATACATGCTCTAGACATAATAGTTCCCTCATATTTCTGATCTCAGCTACCATTTTAGAGATATCCCATTTCCTCCACATGTATAATATAAAAATACTTTATTTTTAAAAAATTAATTCCGGGCACATTAGGGAACCAAATCACTCAGCATCTTAGCACCTAGCTATGGAAATATATGTTTAAATATTAAAAAGTTTTACAAAGTAGAAAATGACTCTCGACATCATTCTCTCCTTCAATATTTTTATCTCCGAAATGAAAAACTAGGTAAAAAACTCAGGAAACTGAGATCACACCAGGCTCTCCCACTCTTTAAGAACTCTCCTACACATTTCTTGTGATGCCTCATCATGAAAACCAAAAGGTATAGTACTTCCTCATAAATTATTATCCAATATATGATTTATATAGGATCTTACAAAAATCTCCTTAGCATCGACTCATGGAAAACTTCATGCACCCTCTCCAACTATGGGGTTAGGTAAAGGTTGTAAGAAACCTCACTATCCCTCTACATGTTCTCTAGGACCTGGATAGTGTGATCAGTATGACAATCGGTATACGGAGGGGAATGGATAAATTTATCCTTATTTGGGTCCCAAATTCCTCTAGTAGGCCTCTACACAGTTGTTGAGGCAAACTCATGATGAAGGACGATCTGCTATACATAAAACTACCCCTAACAATCCACTGAAATTATCTCCCTAATAGTAGGGAACTATGCCATATTCATGAGTCAATATAATATTAACTAGATATAATCATGACCATTAAATGAATTTAGAATCCTTTTGATGAAATCAATGGATATGTCTTCACATCTCCATTATGGGACCTCAATTGGCTGCAACAAATCCACCAAAAAACTGATTCCCATTCTTTAACTGCTGATAAGTGAGACAATATGAGACAAAAATGGCTATATTTTATCTCATGCCCTGACACCACAATATCTATTCAATGGTAAATTATCTAGACAATAAATATAGTTCTAAGGGAGAAGTCTATAACTCTCACATCACATGCAAATGCATCAAAACCAGAACAATTGTTTGTACTTGGAACAAGGTCTTGTGAATCCCTCCTCGAGAATATCTATCTGGTTCATTACCTATAGATATCTAAGTCACTAAATATCATTCAGTCGATGTATCATAGGTAAGAATATCTCACATTTTCAATAAAGTAATATGTCAACTCCATTGACTGAAAAACAATCTTTACCCTCCCGTTCCACTACTGTTAGCTGTAAAGAAGTTAATTTCTTTTGAAACATCCCACACTAGGAGATCATGTAAATTATTACTAAGGTAATCTGCTATAACATTTACCATTACTATAGAATAGACTATCTCAAAGTAATAGTCTTATAGGAAGTTCAACCATCATCGCCGACTCAGGTCCATGTCTCCCTGAGTGAAGACATACCTGAGAAACTAGTGGTCTGTGCAATGAACAATGCGCTCTACCAGAAGGTAGTGTCACCACATCCTCAATGAGAACACTACCACAACCAGTAATAGGTATTGAGTATATTAGTTCATTTTATGGGGTCTCTATCACCGCAACATGTACTTGATAATTACTATATCAAGGTGGATGTTGAGCATGAAAAGGTACCAATGAACATGGAAAGTGAGTAAACTTATCCAACTGTGAAAATCTAGGCACATAAAGCATGTGGAAAACCTCATGTTTCTTCCACTGTCTTGGAAGGAGTGTAACCCTAAACCAGAATTTCCGACACACCCATTAGTGGAATTCCAAGAAAAACTCGGCCAAGTAAAAGACTACATTGGAAATGCCAGGATCAGCTACGACACTCTACTACACAACCATCCCATTAATGAAAGATTTAAAGGGACTCATCCACCATACCTCGATACTATATTCTTTTGGGGGAACTGAATCACAATTGAGGTTTTTATCACATCCCAAAAATGCATCTTAGTGGGAAAAGACCCCTTAACATCATGCATTCAATGCTACATCAAAAAACACCAAAATATGGTCACACCAATGCACTACATCACCCTGGTAAAACCTCCATAATGTTGCAGTGAGAAAATATTACCACACAAAGTTTCTAAAATGTTATCTTATAAAGAGTATAAAATAAATAGAGTGAACCTTTTATCATCTCACACACTGTTGGATTGTAATCATCCATAGTATGATTCTTCCTATGTCCCCGACCTCCAGATCCATGGGCGTCACATGGTTTCCATGTTGGTGGCAGAGGACCTTGTAGCATTGTTCACCAACCAGAGCCGTTCCTGCTACTGTTACAACACTTCCACCCAAGGGACCACCCTATCCTATCCACGGAGATATCTGATAATGGTGTTATCTCTGTCATGGGGGTTATTCTACCATCGACATGTGAATTTCAACATGTATGGTTAGGTATTCTTTTACCATGCGACCTTGATTATAAAAATTATATCACTGGAAATCTATGGGCTATCCCAATGTTCTATGTTTTTCATGACCATGTTCTCGAGAATAATCATGGGAAGGCATCATTCATTGATACCATGTTAACTCACATCATCTAACTATAATAGATGTATTAACTCCATTGAACCTACTTCCAACTCTAGCTTACTGTCATCCCACTAGAAGAAATGTCTCTTTCACCAATGTCTTCTCCAGCAACCCATCATTGGTGGGAATTCACAAGGGTACTATGATGGAACACATATCTATATGAATACCCAACTCATGTATCAGGGATTAGAAGTAACCATCATGGAACATATCCAAAGAGTATCGATTATGTTATTTGAACCTAGTTGCATACATATCCACTGTCATATATCTGTTATGAATCATTATAAGCTCCATATATCTAGATAGAGTGTAAGTTCAAGAGGTTGTACTCATTATGGAAAATCTGATAAAAATCATCCCATCAGAGTACCGACTCATCCTGAATCTGAGTAACCAGACTCCAACAACACCTAGATGCTCCATGGAAAATAATGGCTACCAAATCCACCAAATGCACTATTGGTGTCCAAAAATCCTAAAGATGTAGACAACAAACTCTAGAAAATCCTATACTACCTAAGGATATGGCTCACCGTGGATCCTCAGTGGTCATTGGTATTGGAATATATGAAATGCGCTCAACCTAATTTGCTGGGATTATGAGCGGCTCAACAGGTGGATGTGATGCTACTTGCCCAACCAAGAGTAAGGGAATCCCAATTTGGATCTTGAAATGAGGCCTCATCGCTCATGGATTCACCGTTATGAATTGAAGATGATATCCTGGATGGATTGCATCGCAGATGCATCACGAAACTTACCAAGGTGCACCACAATCAAAGATCAAACACACACACACACACACACACACACACACACATATATATATATCAATAATAATGGGGAGATGAATCATGAAATACAGTCAAGTACTCAATCCTATATGCTAAATTTATCAAAGTTCCCTTGAAAAAATGTCGCAACATTTCGAGTCGACAAGAAGGTAATTAATGTCCTGGTGAATGACTACATCATCCACCACACCATAACTAGACTCCCTGGCTTAAGAGCCTCTCTCAAGACACGTTGAAAATGTTTCCCAAACCCAACCAATCCATTGATGGGAAAAAATAAAAATAATGTCCCACGTAATGAAATTTCATTAACTCCACTTTTTCATAACCTTACCCATGTCGAGGATCTAGCTCCAACTACCCCAAGCATACCACCAAAGGCCAGGGGGTGGTGAAAATTACCTAAGGCACAACAAACTCATGGACGAATTTTCCTAAGAACCTAGACACACACACACACAAACAACTCTAAAGAAATGTTTATAGAGGAAGGAACAAAATATAGAAAACTTCTATATATAATCCAAGCATGCATGCACCGCTAAATTTTATAAGTACGGTAATGTAAACCGAAATGAAAAAGGGGGAAAAATACATAGGCAAAAAGAAGTGACACAACCTGGTAGTATCTAAGAATGGAAAATAACTAAGAGAGACCCACTCTTGTATCCCAATATATGACCACCATACTCATTCCAAGAACCCATATCCCTAGGCTCCTCTAATGTAATGATGAACTTGTTCGTTTTATGGTTAAAGGTACGACATGTGAAGGAAAATCCTACATAGGGGTGAATATAATAACACTCATTATGATGACCCAAAAAGAATAAGGTGGATTAGTTAGTGATACACTGAAGAGGAATGCAAAGCAGAGAATAAGGTATAGTAAAGGATTTCATCTCAACCTAACAAGAGAGTTATATAAGCTCATCCTAACATAAAAATATAGAAACGATGAGAAGATGAACATCTCATCGAGCCTTTGACACCTATAGTTAGAGAGAAGACTTGTCTAACCCTGAGAAGCTAGACAAAGAATCAATGTGGCATACCTTGCGCATCATATCCACTCAATGAAGGAGAGTAAAAAAAGTCAAAATGTGGGAAATCAAACTAGATATATATATTTATATGCTTCATCAATGAATCCCAAATTAGAGAGTAAGGGTATCTTCATATCACAATTCATCCCAAGAAGAAGAGTAGTCAAAAGTTCATATGTATCCACCAATGATTCCCAACATCCCACATGTTTGCCCTTAACATGCAAGTCAAATAGACTCAATCACCATACCATGATACTATCTTCTTTGGGAGACATTTTCTATCCATAACGGTTTTAGGTAGCATAACATGGATGTGTATCAATGGGGAAAACATCCCACTTTCTCGATATTGATAAGTTATTTGAAACTATGTCTCATCAGAATTCCTCACAGTCAAGGGGTGGTGTCTCATGGTTGTGGAACCATGCCCAAACTGGTTGGTGTGTAAAACTCTATTCATCAGGTATCTATTCCCTAGTACTTAAAAAGGATTACCACCCAGAACTCAATGGGAACCCACTACCAACATCCATGGATGTGTAATACACCTAAGGGTAAGCCTAGAATAGCCATCTAGGAACATACTTCCCATCCTAGCTAGAGGGTAAGCCCATACTTACCATCGGGGAACCCACTGCCCGGCCCAACTGGATGGTATGGTTAGTATTACCAACAAGGAACTACACTGGCCATCCCTACTGGACGTTGCCTCTTTAAAAGCATTATGGAACTACACTGGCCATCCAGGCTGGATGATACCTATCAGAAACATCGACGAACTACAATGGCTATCCTTACTATATGAAAACCCTAGGATACCTTGATATTCCAATGTCCGATCGCTCTTGTCATTAGACCACCTGAAAAAGAAACATGCCCCAAACATATCACATCATATATCTAAATACACTATAGAGGTAACTATCACATTCTATGTTAAAAAATAGTCCGTATATGCTACTTACAGGGAAAAATATGAGCCCAAAACGAGATACGATATATAATATATTCATAAAGTTGTATACGATTCATGTGAGGCCTACAAGACATGTTACACCACCTCATCACCTGGAAGCATACCTATTCATACTTGGGTACTAAAATATAAAGTACTACGCCTAGTTATTCATTTTTAATACAAAATTACATGTCACAACTATCCAAAAAGGCCGAATGTGTATGGTTATCATCGTTGTTCTAAAGGGAGTAAACATAAATCTACTAAATTGCCACCTCATACAGCCCAAGTTAACCAAATGGATCACACAATCAAAATACAAATGGATAAATGTACAAGATCTACTATTCGTTCACCCAAAATACACTCCCCATGAAGAGGTCACATATCTCAGTGTCGTACACGAATGGTGATTCGTGGGGCCTACACCATGATCTAGGAACATATCATATGGATTAAACCATTTCAATAATCATGGAAAATTAAAAGATATCAGATATTCATTCACTCAAAATGATCAACTGGTAAAAAAGACACATTTTACAAAAAATTCCCAAACTGGGCCTCATGGAAATTGCACAACAATTTCAGTTTAAGTGCAGAAAATGAGACCTCAAACATCTTCCTCAATTACAGGGTCATGATGATTCTAATTTAATATCAATAATATGTCATATAAAGAAGTTTTTGTGGGTAAATGTTGTAATAATAATAATATTTTATTATTATTTGGGCATTTTGGGGGCTCGAGCCATGAGCACAAAATATAAAATTTCCAAATTGGCCTCAAATGTTCTGTATCAAATGTAGGATCATATGGACATATACAACATGTAAAAAGGATTGATGATTTTTATGTAAAAGATTTTTAAAGGTGCACACAAATAATGAATCAGATAGCTCAGGCCTGATTTTCTCTACCTCGGCCCATCCCAGGATGCTGCTATATAAAAAATGCACCCCATATCTCCACTATCTCTCAAATGTCACGGCCCGCCCCGACTACAACTACCTCTGCCTATGAACCTCAGTCATGTTTTGAAGACCTCCAGAACTTCCTTCCATGCCACCACTTGCATACCTCATCATCCTTATACCACTACACCATCCTGGATAACTCTTCCAGCAACCTAAAATGCCACCACCTGACTGGAGCCATGACTCACTGGACATGTGCCACCGTATTCTTCTACATACCACCGATAACCCTCTAAAGCATAAAAGTAAAAACGATACAAGATCTTGGATCCTCAGGTCCAGATCTAAAAAAACAATTGATCTTCTCGAGTATTTGTTGACGTTTCGATGTGAATAAAAGTAAGTCATGCATCCTCTCACTGACATGCTTCCTCTTGTGCCCGAAACTCATAACCAAGCGTAGATCTAGACACCTTGTATAATGAGATTCATATAGAAATTATTTTCCGCATGATTTGATGACGTTTCATTGAAAAAAACGTTGATAATGAAAAATAATTAAGAACACAATGAACGAATGATCTTGAATTACAACGGTCGATGGTCATGGCCGTATGACCATCGAAAAAGGATTTTAAAGTAGAAAAATGATACAGAAGCAATTTTAATGAACATAACATCAATCAATGAAGTGTGTAATTTAAGGAAATAATCCTACCTAGATTTTTGGATCCATTATTTTTGTCTCACTCTGATATGATTTGATCTACAACATCATCTCAATCCACTAATGATTTGACATTGACTTTCCAACAAAAGGAGAGGGGAGAGTTCCACAGAAGAGAGGGTTTTATGAACCAAAACATAAAAAATATTCATAACCACCTATTTATAAGATTTTATTAAAAAACCTTCCAACAGTAACGGGATCAGAACATCCCGTTCCCTCTCAGTTTATGTCATGTATAGGAAAAAAACTATGTTTTTAACATAAAAATGGTCCAAGATTTATAATATGAGTCCCCATTCAGAAGTTATTTGAAAAAATATCTGAGATAAAATAAAATAACAAAATTATATTATTTAGTGTTATATCTGCTATGATGTTTTCTATAGAAGTTCAGCGCTAACAAAAGTTATGTACCCCAACATTAAATGCCACATTACAGACTCAACCATTCCCTCATATTTTGTTTATATGAGCTATCATTTGAGATATATCCCATTTCCTTTGCATGATTAGTAAACAAATACTTATTTTTTAAAAAAAACTTTATTTTGTGCACACTTGGCCTCATAATCTCACAGCATCTTAGTGCTTAACTCTTGAAATATGTAAAAATATTGAAAATATTTAAAAGTTAGAGATTATGTCTCTAAAATATTCTATATAATTAATGTTTAGTATCATTTATCCATAAAACATCTTGAAAAAATGAATTGGTTCACTATAAGGTGGTACACATGGTTGAATAAATCCCTTATAATTATTCTTCTCGAGTTTCTTTTTTAGTTCCTTCAACTCAATTGGGTCCATTATTTAATGTATCCTTGAAATATTAGTCACACAAGGTTCTAATTACATTTAATATGTAGTGTCATGACTTAGAAGAATATGGGTAAATTCTATTAGAATGATTAAAAACTCCAAAACAATAGGTATATCTTCGATGTTGAGTTTATCCCGAACCATTTGAGATAATTAACCCATTTGACATGGGATAAAATTCAATAGGATGGATGTGATTACCATTGGATGTTTAGATTTATCCTCTCACTAATAAATGATCATAGGTTGGTTTGGAATATAAAATGGAAATTCCTTTCCTCGACAATTTATATGTGCTTCATATAATAAATTCAAATCCAAGCCTAGAGTCATAGAAAATTCAACTAAACGAAATTAAGAGGATATTGGGGACATTCATCATCATAAAATATTGGGTATATCATAATAAAATATGAAATGTATTATTCTATAGTTGATTATAAGTGTACTGTTCACCATATCTTTCTCATAACACACTTATGAAATTGTGATACAAGGACATTTTATAATCTCATTGACATAAAGATGTTATTAAAGATATTAATCCTAATAACCCTTTTTATTCATTCACATATTTCCATAATTTTAGTACTCCTTAATTTGGAATAATTAGTGTGTTTTGGGGAATTATTTCACATATTCTTCTATTTCATTGCATTAATCAACATATTCATCAATTTTTCGAAATTCATGGTTGTATTGATATGATATTAGAAATTTAAATAACCTCACAGTTCCATTCATGATAATCTTTTTATGTTTATTCCCCCTTATTGGAATCTAGATTGTAGTAATTTTGTTAGTCCATTGGATCTATTAGAGCTTTGTTGCGATTAAATATTTATTTTCTTATCAAAACAATGGGAAGGGTTGGAACATCCAATTTCCATTTTTCCATTATTTAATATTGAATAATTTATTTATACCTACAAATCTATCTTATAGATAATTCATTTTAGATAATTGGTTTTATAAAAATAAATATTCTATGAAAATTTACTTAAATCCTATTGACTAAACAAAGTTTATACCTTGCATATACTATAAAATTTTCCTTCTGATTAAAAAATTATTCTTCTTCCTTTTTCATAATCTCAATGAATTTATTTTAATTCTATATATATTTAATATGATGGAATTACTCACATAACAATATTCAATTATACTCATCTCATTCCATAAGGTCAGTTGCTTTATATTTTTTCAAATTCTATATATGGTTCCCTCATTGATCATCTTCAACTTAAAAAAGATAGATTTCTTTGGAAATGTTTTCATTTTTTGAGAACTATATACAATAAAAAATCTTATAAAAGTAGTAGATATTTTACTCTTCAACTAGTAGATCACAAAAATAACTAAAATAATGAGGATTCTTTCTGATAAAAGCGTCAATAGTATAGTGTTCCCACCCTTTAAAATTTTGAATTATACTATGATTCATTGATTGAGAATGTTGTGTGAGCATTGCAACAATATTGTGTACCCTAGAACATATAAAATTTGGTTTATCAGGATGAAAACCACTGCATTTTCCATAACAGTTTTTTGTTAAAATTGTTTTTTTCAGGTTCGAGATATTGTATGTATAAAAAAAAAATGTTTGAATAATAATTAATGTAGTGGGGAACAACATAATCATGAAAAATAATTTTTATGATTTTGAAATCACGATTCCTTCATTTAATCCTATGAAACCATAAAAATATACAATTTCATTCAAGTTAACACTTTTTTTAGATTATTCTAATGGTATGTGAAGAAAATTCTATTTTTCCATGTATATCAAGTGGGACTTTAAAACCTGGTGGGTACTAAGGAAATAGTCACAGTAAACTAGAATTATGTATTAGATAAACATTACCAATTCATTTTTCTATTATAACCAATGGATGAAGTTGTTCCAAAAAAATATTCACATTATTTATCCAAACAAGGATGTATTTTTAGGAAACCTACATTATCTCCTTCATATAAAATCTTTTGTAAATTATCCTATATAGAGACATATCCATGATGAATTCAAAAATAATTTGTTGTCATATTCTCTAAATATTGTCGAAACACCAATCATATACCAGTTATAATGACTCATTCCTTTCCTATAAAAAATTACTTCTTTTTACAAGAATATTCAATACAATTAAAAAAATACAAGAGCTAGGACCATAAATGATTAGTGTCATTGTATAATGAATACAAAGTCTTCTTATTTCATGAATGATCATTAAAATATCCCACATTGATCATCCCCATTATAAATATTCATAGACATACACTCAATATTACACTATGAAAGAGAACATAATAAAGCATGATCTTAGATGCATAGTAAGGGTAATCACGGAAGATAATAATTAGTGATCATATTAAAGAAAAGGATATGTATAATCATATGATATGATGAATATAAAAAATGAAGCTCCTAGATAATATATCATGAAATATAAACATGATTAATGGAATAAAACATTATCATTTCTGAATACAAGTATTTTATGTTTGAAAAATCATAATATATAAAAAATTTATAATAATTTCATATCAAAAAATGTGGTTCCATCATAAGTATATAAAATATTTCATATGTCAGGGTTAGCTACTAATACCGTCAATTAATAGTGGATCAAGGATTACTACCCATTTCCCCTATTATTATATATCATGCATCACCACCTATATCCCATAGTGGATCTTTCACATTGACATGATTCCCATAGTGGATAAATAACATCAAAATGAATCCCATATGTATTTTATGAGATATAAAGTGTTTCCCAATTCCTTAGACATACTTATAATTTAAGGAAAACCCATAACCTTATGCAAATGATCCTTATTTATTCCATAATATCATTAAACATTCATCATATCATTATATTGTAACCCATGTAAATAAAATGTGTTTCAGAATCATTTCATCCATTAATAACCGAAAAACCATAGAAAATAAATAGATTTTATAAAAATCTCATAATCTTAATCATATCAAATCCATTAAAAGAATATTGATGGTAACATTGGAGCATATCCCCAGTAATTCATAAGAAACAAAAATTATTTTTTTGATGATGAAAATAAGGAAGAAAATATGATCTTTAAAAACACTGATAAGGAAAACAACATTTCGATTTTGAAATGAAACATTTTCAATATAATTATTTACAAACTATTATATAAATATATTACTTTGAGAATTATAATTGTAACATGTTAAATAATATTTAATGATTTGAGATATCTTAAAAGTTCTAAATTCCATTAATGTCATTTTTTTGAAATAATAAATTACTTTCTTGTTTTTTAAGGAATTCTAAAATTACCACTTAATAAAATAAAAATAACAAGTCTATGATTTTCTATAAAAGTAATAAAATAGTAAACATTAAATTAAAATTTAATTTTATAATAGTAATCAAATTCGTGAATTTTTTTTGTGAAATCATCCATACATAAACTTTTCATTAGATAGAACATAACAATTGACATTTTAAAGTTTATTTTCTTGGAAATTAGGTACATAATATAAGAAATAATGAAATATTCTTGTAATCTACATAAAATAAAACCTTGCGTGTTCAACCAAGGTTACTTTTTCTTCATCTCATATTATAGGAACATACATCAATTCAATGGGGTGAGCATGAATCCCAGTAAAGGAATAAGCAATAGAGACATATAACATGTGATCTTGAGACATATCAACAAGATTATGAGGAATAAAAAAGAGCATAAAAAGAAGTAATATCATAATAATACAAATATGAATCACAAAATAGATATTTGGAAAAAATATTTAAATGACACAATCATAAATATATCACCAAGGTTTACCATCAAGGTGTTAGAAATTAAAATTTGTAATGTTATTCACCAAGGTATCATAAAATATGTCATATAAAGAGATTAGATTCTTTTACCAATGCATTGGAATGATATCGGGGAAAACACTTTGTATGTATTGATTTTGTTGAGACAATTATATCATAGTAAATGATTTCATTAATATCTTGTGGATATGTAATAATAGATTTCTTACCAAAATCATGGCGCACAAAAGTGGTTGAAGACATTATAATTTTATAATTCTTAGCCCATGAAGATGGAATGTGGGTTATATATATATATATAAATAAAAAAACAATTATAAATCTAGGTGAATAACAATGGAAAATGAAGTGGTTTTTTAATTAATAAATTGAAAATAAATGATAATTTAATCAGTAAAAGAGAGAAACTTCTAAAGAAAATTCGTAAGAATGATGGGTATAAAACGTGGTTTTTAGGGAAGGTTAAATAAGTGGATACAAAAAAATCATACTGATAAAAGAATATTTTTATAGTAATGGGATAATAAAATGTGGAAAAATGGAAATAGTTTTGTAAATTGAATACATATCAAAAAAATGTATGTAGAATGGAAGGAGAATTAGATATTTCCCTCACATTGAAGAGTTACTCATAAATCATGATGATTGGAACCAAGGGGCTTTATGAAACCTTGTAGAGACTCATTATAAACAAAAAATAAACATAAATTATTTTTGAATGGATTAGGAGTAAATGAAAATAGAGAAATGGGTTAGTATTTATAGTAACTGTGGATGGATTGTTTAATAATTTCCAAATGTAGGTCCTGGAAATCGATGTTTTAGAAAATGAAAAAGCATTAGCTTAACCATGGTTTTATCCCATTGTTTTGGGAATTTGGGTTACTATTTATGATATTTTAATAGATTAGAATAGTAAACCATTTTTATTACGCTTTATGGAATGGAAAATATATTTTCCTCAAAGTAATGTTTCTAAACTAAAATCATATATTATAGATGTTGAAAAGTCACTTACATGTTTGGTAATTAATTAAAATAAATTAAAAATAAATAGTATTAACAAAATAAATGATTATATGTCATGGTTTATGTTTAATTAATTATTCAATCATTATAACTAAAATACTAAGTCAGGAAAAACATTGAATACCCATATTTTTTTTACTACTCATGAAAATATAATGTATTTTATAAAAATATCATAAATTTATGATAACCTAATTCGATGTAAAATACTGATCATTTATAAGGACTTAATGGACTCATTTTTTGGTACTATTTTTCCTTGTGTTGACTTATATTCATTAGGGTTTTACATTGTGGTGTGTTTAGGTGAAATTTTACAATTTTGTATAGAGTGAAGGTTTTTCATAGTTGGTGCACAGTTTTCCCTAACCAGGCACCCGAGCCTAGAAAAATATGTGAATGAGAATAGAGGGGATTCACATTGATATTTAATGGGTTTTCAAACCATGTTCTCTGTTAGAATAAATTGTGAACCACTCCCCCTAGAATATTACTAGGTTTAAAGTGCATGGTTTCAAAATACATACACCCCTGCCCATGAAACAGTGTGTTAGTTTTTATATTCCCCTAAAATTAGATTATCAAATACCTGAAATCTACTTTATACACAAATTTGATCCCAACATATACATAATATATTCTTATATTTTTTATATGCTTCTGGATGCATTCCTAGGGATCCCAACCTCCATTCTTGGCGAATCAAAGTGAAGATTAAATATCCATACCTTCATGGGTATGCATTTTCTTATTGTACATATCCTTTTCTCTGTCTCCCACTACTATTCCTATATAAAATATGGATTTTAATCTTATTTTGGTTCTATATAATGATATAAGTTTGTTAAATCATAATTATTTTAAATCATAGATCTATGAATTGAATCAACATCTCATTATTCATCATTGTTCCACTGAAATTCGAGAATTTCTGTTGAATGAATGCTCATCAAAAAATTGAGGTAGGTGGTATAATATTCAAATGCTAAAGGCATGATTTCAATTACATGTTTGTAATTGTTTAATTACTAATTAGTGACTATAAATTGAGTTTCTCATATTGAATTAATTTGTTTTCTAAATTAATTAAATCAAGATAGTAAAATTTAGGGATATTTAATTGATTTAATTGAAATAATTAACAGTTAAATTAATTATGGGGATATTTAGATTATTAAATTATATTAATTAATTGTTTTATTAATTAAGGTTAATTTTCTATTTATGATATTTATTTAACTAAAATAATTAATTATTAGATTAATTATATAAATATTGAGACATGCGAATAAGATTAGTGAATTGTTTAATCAAATAAGGAATTATTGTCATTATGTAATTAATTTGGTAGGATTATTAAATAGTTAAAATAATTAATGGGAATTGAGTTGGGGTTAATTAATTTGTTTAATTCATTACTAGAATTGATGTGATTAATTGATATTTAAATTAAATTATGGGATAGATGTGATTTATTAATTATCGAATTAATTAATGGATTGATGTAAATAAGAAATTGTGGCAATTGATTAGATAATTGGTTAATTAATTAATCGTTTGTTGTGATACATGTGATATTGTGACATTTATTATATCGTGATATTGTAATATATGTGATAATTTTCTGTGGGACATGGTCTGGTACATCAAAAAACCATAGTGATAATTAGGATGATGAATGGTAACAAAAACATTCAAATATGAATTGATATGTTGAATGGTTACAATGAAACTCATACATGAATTGAGATGATAAATGGTGACAATGACATTCAGAAATTAATTGTGATGATGAATTATTACAATGGAATTCATACAAAAACTAAGACGATGAATGAAAACAACGACATTCAAATATGAATTTTGATATTGGATGGTAACAATTGAACTGAGATATATGATATTCCTTAGGGGTAGTACAAACCCTTACATGGGTCAAAGTAGGGATTTGGTGTTAGGGTGTCCTCAGGTTCCCATAGCTTATGTGGTGAAATAAATAGTAATTGAATAAATATATACTACTTACATTATATGTGGTGATTTATTCTTTATACAACTACATATATAGTTAATGTATAGATATTGTTTTATATGTCATTGGTGGTGTCTTTTACAGTTGTATAAACACCATAATTGGGTTTCTTAATCATTAACCGAATAGATTTTATTATTGGAAGATATGATAAGGGAAAACGCGTTGAATTAGATGACTGATTCGGGATGGAGAATGTTTGAGGAAACCAAATATTGTTTGGGACCCGCATTGGATTTTTTAGTGACTCTAATTATTGGTTTTAATTTTTGACATTTGATAGGTACTTTGGCATGTCTCATTTAATGTTTAGTTTTTATATTGTATTCCTCTTTGGTCATCATGTGATATTGGTATTATTCTTGTTATGTTCATATATTTGGTAATTTTTTATCTATTTATTCTACTATATGACAATGAAAAATATAATATAGTCTCCCCATGATTGATATCGACCCTCTCTACTATTAGATAACCTATGTTGTATTGGGTGGTGTGCATGATGTCATGTGAGAAACTAGATTAGGGAACTTGAGTGTGGCACCCTAGTTAGGACATCACAACGTGGAATCAGAGCCCATTTTTTTTCTTTTCTTTTTTTCTTACTATTTGGGGAAAGGTGGATAAAAGAATAGTAACATTCAAGAATTGGTTATGAGCTCGTGCATGGAGGAATTTAATAATGTATGGGGGAACCTGAAGTACACAGGTTATGATGATTGTTATTAGTATTTTAAATCAATGATGAATGTTATTACACCTTGGGAGATGCACTGGTTATGTGATGTGAAATATATTTTTGAGATTTTATGATATTTAACTCATGTCCTAAAATGAAATGATATTTTTGGATGCATGTATCATTATAATCCCATGGTATTTTTTATAACATGAATAATTTTAGATGCACACAAAATAGAAAATTCTAGGTAAGTTCCTAAACATGTATTTCCTATTATTTTTGACATTGAAATGAAAATGTTCCTAATATGAAATTAATAATTGTAAATGATGAAAAATGTGAATAATTTCATTTAAAATTATAAAAACTTAATATGAGAATAATTTTACCATTTTAAACCATGACTATGATGTAGGATGGTTAAGGGTACTAATAGCACCTCAGTTTTGACCATGTAGTGGGGGTTCATGAGAAACTCTTATTTGTGACTTATTGTGTAATCCTATAATGTAAAAGGATTAAGGTGGTGTTATGTGTCTTCAGATATTGTTTTTTGAAAATGTATTTATATATTCCCCCATGACGATGCTTGTTGAGATGGTGATAAGAGGGTGTGGGTGGAGAATCTCCATTTATAGAGGAACTTGAGGCACCGATAATACTGGGTGAGGAAGAAGAAGAGTAGTCATTTGAGAAATTTTCTCACATAATGAGGTTTGTGGAAGGAGACCTAGACTGGGTGGTGAAGAATATATTAAAACTTACATGGGGGTTTTAGTTACAATACCATTTAACGCTTACTGAAGAGGGTGGACCCGAGGCAGATTTTTTTTGGATTGAGTCAATCTAGATCATACATGACCATTTGGAAACACCTGCTAAGAAGATAGTGATGTAGGATTCTTATATGAAATTTTGATAACAAAAATACTTATGGGATGTTTAGTCTCGAACTGTCCAAACTAATGGTATGTTATGGATGGACTTCTTGAATATGTTCCTAGAGAACTTTTATCAAGAGATGATGATGTATCCAATAGAAGATGAGTTTATGAGGTTATCTTAGGGGAGTATATTCGTAATGTTCTATGTTGCATGATTTAAAAATTTTCAATGATTTGCTTCATTTCTGGCATAGGATGAAATAACTATGGAGAAGCATTTCTAGGAAGGAATTAAATGTGAGATTATGTCACATGTTAGCATCTTTCAGTTAAAGAAGATAGATAACATGGTGGAATTAAAAACCAAAACTTTTATTAATGAAAATTCACATTGATCTAATTAAAAGTATTATTTTGTAAAGTGGTTATATTAAACATATTCACTTCCTTGGTTTTTAATATACTGTCAATAATTGTTAACATTGATAATATAATCGTTGAATAGTGATCACTTGATTAGTATAAATATAGGGCTTTAACAAATCCAATTTACTCAGAAAAAGGAATAGATGTCCTCATATAGTATAATTTCTCCATATAAAGCCCATTTTTTGGAGTTCTGAATGGAGTTAGAGTCACTGGGCTTCACTATTGACCAAGCCCAAGTCGAGCTTCAAAATTTTAAGCTTGAACGGAATCGCCTACGGGAAAAGTGGAAGATACTATATTTTACCACCCGAGTAATGTCATCCGAGCCACCCCAAGATTCTATCACCACTGCATACCTTACCCTTAGGTATTATGAAACTATTTTATGGGGTTATGTAACCAGACCCTATCAAATTATTTATGTGAATTTTTTTTGTATAGAACAAAAAACATACATTAATTTTATTATTACATTGAAAATGGTTTTAAAGAAAAAATAGTATATTTAGTTAATATTAAATTATGAAATCCTTTTAGATGAACTAATGGATTTTTTAATTAAATATTTTTTTAATAAAATATTATTAATAAATCACTTTTTATTGAATATAAATTATCGAATAATTTTTATGAATACAATTATAAATTTTATTAAGGTTTGAAAACTATTTTTGTCTAAACCCGTGAATTTTAAAAAAAATCATGGTTTCTATTTTAAAACTAAAAATAAAAATATTTAGAATGTTATTTATATTTAATGAGAATTTTTTTAGAATCAGTAGTCAATATTAACTAATAGTGAATTTTTCATAATTTTTTGAGACAGTCATAAATTTGGGTATAATTAAATATCATTTAAATATATAATGTGTTTTATGACATCATAATGACCCAATAGTGATGTAATAAAATACAATAAAAGGGTTATTATGTCAATATATTTTTTACCTTAAAAAATGTGATTTTAGATTTTCTTGATTAATTTAATGGGTCCTTAGTGGACCCTCCAAGACTTATAAAACATTTTAAGATTTTAAATTTATTTCTTTGAGAGTGTGACTCAACTTTCACATAAGAAAGCCTAATATTTTAAGAAGTTATTCCATTGGCCTTATAAAATAATATTTTTTACTCTCATTTGGAAAAAATAATGGGCAAAAACCCTGTGATGGTTGGTGGTTTTTATTGGTTTATTTTGTAATGTCAAAAACCTAAATAATAAAGAATTCCCTCTCTTTTCTTATATAAACCACTCAATATCCCATTCCTCTTCACTCAAACCACTTGGTGCTCGACCAAACTATTACCTCCTCCCTATATAATCCTCCCAAGGTTATATAAGTTCCCTAGAATCCTTTTTTAAGCCTCTACCAATCCTATGGGATCACACTTCCATGTATGGTATCCTCACTTTCCTTCCTTCATTATTTATGTCCAAGATTCCTTATAATTTTATGCCATTTTATTTTCAATTAAAAATGTTTGAGTATTATTTCAAACCTCCCCTATCTTTCTTTACTTATGTTTGAATGATGATAGACCCATTTTTCTCTCATTAATGCTTCCTATGTACACCCGTTACCACGTCAAAATTATGTAAGGGATTTCTCTCTCCTAATTTACATTCAATCATTTTCTAAGGTTATGCATCAAAATTGAATTAAATATGTTGGGATATTATGTTACATTACCCCTTACTGTCTATTACATGTATAAATTATGAGAGATCCCTTTCTCTCTCATCATCCCATTTTATGATTTTATTCGACGTCATTATACTGTCGAAGTTACACAAACATTTCCTTTCTAAAATCATCATGTAAGTGAATACCATACCCATTTATCTATCAATGGTATTCACCACTATGAACAAGTACTTTTTTATTGAGGACTTACATTTATTTAATCCATATATCTGATTTTTGGAAAAAATTATGATGTTTAATGAATCCATGTTGTATGATATATGTGGCACACGTACCCAGGAAATGAAATGATTAAGTAGGGTGCACCCGGATAGTGTTTCAATTCGTTGGGTAAATATTTGTTTCATGATACATTAAGTGAAATGAGGGTTTAATCACAAAAATTCATTTGAAATGAAGGTTTAATCCTAATCTGTGTGCAATGAGCCTTGGCTCATGCTAATGTCATGTTAAATGTCGTTGCCACATTTCCTTGTTATGATACTCATTCTATATCATTCCTTATATGTTGATGTTTTTCTTGTTCTCCATTGATATACCTATTTCCTAACATGTACTATATTATAAATGTTTTTTCATTTTTACTACCTTATTTGGCTTTATAGATCACCCTTTTTTTGTGTGTCTTCAGGTTATCCCATGCAATGCAAATTACGAAGGAATTTAGTGGTCATGTAAAATAAGTTTTCAATAAAGATGTTGTATTTTATGTTCTATGTTGTTATGTAACGTACATAGTTTCCAAATACACTAGACATTTTGATCCTTAGAGTTGTCTTGAGTGAATGTTTATGTAATAGGTCATGTTTAAGTGTGTAATAAAGAGCAGGGTTTTTATAGTTGGTATCAGAGGGTTGGTTTATTTAGTTTTGGGATTGGTATTACAAAACCCTAGTGAAAAACCTAGGGATAATAATAATTATAATAAAAAAATCTATAAATATTGGTGAGTATAGAGTAAGTGGTTTATCAAGAAAATACATCCTTGTCTGGATATCAATAATCAGTTTAAGATCGGGAATATATGTATCTAGGGATAAATCTCGAAAACACCACTTTGAGCTAGACTCAAATAAGATCTTTTGCATGACAATGGCTTTGCTTCTCTCTTGGTTGCGACAGTCCCAGTGGATATGCTTTGGTAAATTAGTAAGCTTAGTATGAACAACTTTTAAGGGAATAAAAAATGCATATAAGAGTATATGATGGGAAGTAGATCATGGATTATATTGATTGAAGACTATAAATTCACAAGTTAAGGAACTAAATGAAATTTATAAGTTATCACGTTTTGTCCTTGGATTACCCTTTATTTTTTATCCATATCATTTCTTTTTTTTCCATCCAATGGCTGGTAATAGGAGGACTCGGGCATAAAACTGATGCGAAGATCAATGTGATGACTATTATAAAGCGATGCCCAATATTATGGGAGGATTAATCACAAAATTTGTCAAAATACTTTGTTAGTTAACTCACATTTTGAATAAAAACATGGGTCAAGAAAAATGTTCAATCCTCCCCCCCCCTCCAAGAGAGAATAAGCTGTAATCAAGAGATTCACGAGACAAATGACTTGAACATTTAATGAATCATCTGATCACTCAATCTCTAAACAATGTATCAACTCAATTTAAAAGATCCTATCCATTCTTCAATGTTACAAAAAAGATAATGTTTTTCTAGATACTTATCATATGGAGGGTGAAGTTGGTAAATGGTAGACATTGTTCAAAAATATGAATACTAAAGAAGATATCTAGCTGTTGGAATATAAGGATTTCTGGAAAATGTTTTTTGATAAATATTTTCCCGGAACCCTCTAACTTAATATGTAATGGGGCTTCCTTGTCCTCAAGAAAATGGACGAAGAATCAATCAGAGAGTATGAGGAAAAATTCACAAGGCTTTTACGATACATCTCCGGCATTGTCGTTACTCTTGAATGCAAGGTTGACTGCTTCTTTGGTGGGCAAAATCCTAGAATATGGAAATCCCTAGCGATCCGTGACATTAATATCTATGGGTAAATTTTTCTATGTGCTATTAATGTCGAAATAGAGATCGGCCAATCTCAAGGGTATCATAGGGATAAGAAGCATAAGGTGGACATTAATTCTAGCGGTCTAATAGATAAATCCAACAATGCTAAGAAATTCCCGCACCCCACTTGCCAAATGTGAGGAAAGAAGCACCCTATAAATTTTCTGAAGGGGAAGAAGAAATATGTGAGGTGTGGAATAGAAGGGAACATGTCCATTACATACTAACATGAAAAACCCACTTCTAAAATAGAGGATATAAACACTCTGTTTGACCGTCAATGCATTGTTCATTGCTTTAACTACAATGAAGCATGGGGCTTTTCATACTCGTTTCCTAAGCCAAGGGTTTTTGGTGGAAAACAACATCCTCCAAGGTAGATAGAGGGAGATTTTTTCATCACTACAGTGGAAGAAAACCCTGACAATGAAGTTGTGATAGGTATGCTAGTAATTCATTCAAGAATAGTGAATGTAATTTTTTATTCTGGTAATATGCATTTTTTTATATCCTGAAAGTTTAGTATAATAATCCCAACATCACCACAAATAATTTAAGTAGAGATGTCAGTGAGAACATCTAATTGGATAATCACTGCTTCCCATGAATATAACTACTCCCCTATCACAATTTTTTATATTAACTTCTCGGTGTACCTCGTCATACACCCTCTAGTGGAATTTGATGCAACTAATTACATTGATTTTATTTCCCTATATAGAGCCAACATAAATTGCCTTGAGAGGAAATTCACTCTCTATATGGTGAATCGACCCCCAATTCTGTACAAGTGAAAATATGAGGACGAATATTCTTTAGCACCATCATCTCAAGCGTGGATATTAATGTCTAATGAGAACACATATCTTTATCAAATGATTAAGTCCAGGGAAGCAACCATCCTTGAAGACTTTCTTGTTGTGAGGTAATTCTCTGAAGTGTTTCTCGAGGAATCTCCTATTCTTCATCCTAGAAGAGATGTTGAATTCTCGATTGATATTATACCTAGAGATTTTACAATATCAAAGAATTCATATAGAATAGATTGTGTGGAGGTTGCAGAGCTAAAGAACCAACTACAAAAAAATCTAGATAAAGGGTTTATATGCCCAAGTGCTTCACCATGGGGTGAAACAGTCTTCTTTATGAGAAAGAAGTATGTATAAATGTTCCTTTCATTGATTATTATGAGATGAAAAAAATAATGATAATAAAAAAGTATCCTCTACCATGAATTGATGATTTGTTTGATCAGATACGTGGAGTATTATACTTTTCCTAGGTGGATTTGTGGTCGAGATTTTACCAAATAATGGTGAAGAGGGATGATATAAACAAGACTGCCTTTTGTACAACGTATGAGAACTAAAAATTCATACTAATACCTTTTAGAGTCACTAATTCTCTAGAAATATTCATGGGCATGATGAATAGAGTCTTTAGAGATTACCTAAACAAATTTGTGACAGTCTTTATAGACAACATTATAATATAATCCAAAACCTTGGAGGAATATAAGGAGAATCTATGAACTATATTAGAGACCTTGAAAAATGAGAATATCTATGAATTGTATAGAAAGTGTGAGGTATGGTTGAAGGAATTCTCATTCTTGGGTCATATCATCACAATCAATGGGATATCTATGGAACCCTACAAGACATCTCCAATTGAGGGATGACCAAGGTCAACAACTATGATGAATATCTGTAGATTCCTAGGGTTAGATGGATATTATCTCCAATTTCTGAGATATTTATCGTGATTTTAAAACCCTCTTACAAAACTAAATCAAAAGTGAGTCATGTTTTCTTGGAGTGATGAATGTGAATTGAGCTTCAAGGATATGAAAAAGAGGCTTATCACTATGCCTGTGCCCACACTTCCCACATGTGGAATACATTTTATGATATTCAGTGATGCTTTGAAGAAGGGCATGAGATGTGTTATGATGAAAAATGAAAAGGTCATTGCCTATGCTTTAGGTGAATTGAATGTTCATGAGAAAAACAATCCAACACATGATTTGGAATTTTCTTCAGTAATGTTCACTTTAAAAATTTGGAAGCATTACCTCTTTGGGGATATGTGTGAAATATATATGGATCACAAAAGCCTCATGTATATATTCTCATATAATGAGTTGAACATACACCAATGAAGATGGTTACTGCTGATCAAATTCTATTACTGTTCAATCCATTACCACCATGGGAAAGAGATCAACATAGAAGATTCTCTACATAGTAAAGACCTAGCAATACTATCATTGATGAGAATTGAAAAGGATCAAATCATATTATATTTTGATAAAGATGTACGTGGTAATTAGAAATAAGGGAAAACAATAAATCCTTTCACAAATGATTTCTCAACCATATCTTTTAGAAAGATTACTGGATACTCAAAAATATGATGTGGGAATTCAGAAATAGGTGGAAACTATAAGAAAAAGGAAATCCTTAGAGTTCAATGTTAATGAAGATGGGATTGTGAGATTTGGGTCATGACTATGTGTTCCATCAAATCTGGAGTTAATGAAAGATGTTTTTGATGATGAAAATAGTTCAAATATCTCCATTCACCTAGGATACACAAATATGTATTGAAATCTCTAAGAGATTTTTTGTCAGGATAACATGAAGAAAGAAATCGTTGAGTATACATCAAAGTTTCTGGTGTGTCTTCAAGTGAAGGCTGAGAGGCAGAAGTATATGGTGATGATGCAAACATTACTTATACCAATGTGAAAAAAGGATAACATCACCATGGGAATTGAATTGGACTTCCAAAGACATCCAATGTAAATAATGGTATATGTGTTTTTGTGGATCACCTTATAAAAACTCCACAATTTATTTCAATTCAATAGGATTTCTAATTGGATAAACGGGCACATATATACATTAGAGAAGTGGTAAGACTGTATGGAGTACCAATAATTACTGAATATGATTGAGATCAATGATTCTCTTCTATGTTCATGAAGAGTCTGTAAAACGCCTTGAATACTGAGTTAAACTTTTGTACGACATATCATCCTCAAGCTGATGGCCAATCTGAATAGACTATCCAAACACTTGAGGACATGTTGAGAGAATGCTCAATTGAATTCAAAGGAGGACGATATCAACATATTCCTTTGTTTGAGTTCTCTTATAATAACATTTTCCACTCAATTATCCAAATGGATCCTTATGAAGACCTTTATAGAAATAGGTGCAGAACACATCCATGCAGGGATGAAGTTGGGGAGAAAAAACTCCTTGGTCCAGAAATGGTCGAAGGAATGGTAGAGATGGTTAAGACCATCCAGAAGCATATTAAAGTTTCTCATAGTCAACAAAAGTGTTGTGATGATAATCATTGATGGGGTCTAGATTTTGTTTTTGGAGACATGGTATTCATATGAATAACATTGTCGAAGAGAGTTATGTGATTTGAGAAGAAGGGAAAGCTTAGTCTAATTTACATTGGCCCTTTTGATATCCTTGATCACATTATAGTAGAGGCCAATCGACTAGAACTCCCACCAAAACTCTCTAAAGTACACGATGTATTCCAGGTATCACTCTTGAGGAAATACATACATGACCCATTGCATGTACTCAATCCAGAGGTGTTACCATTGGAGAATGACCTTTCCTATAAAGAGAAGATGGAGAAGATATTATATCATAGGGAAGAATTTCTACAAAATAATACAATTCCCCTTGTCAAGGTGTTGTTGTGAAACTATATGTTTTAAGAATCAAAGTGGGAATCAGAGGAAGTGATGAAGTAGAGTTACCCACTTCTGTTTTAGTGCGGGAAAAGGAAATTTTGAGGGAAATATTTCGTAAGGGGGATGATTTTAATGACCAATACTTTTATAAATGAAAATTTATATTGATATAATTAAATTTATTATTAGGTAAAATGGTTATATAAAACTTATTCACTTCCTATTATTTTAGAATAATGTTACGAATTGATATTGTTGCTAATATAGTCATTGAATAGTGAACACATGATTAGTATAAATATAGGGATTTTAAAAATTCAATTTAGTCAAACAATAGAATTGATGGCCTCATCCAGTAGAATTGATCCACAAGAAGCCCATTTTTCAAAGCTTGGAAAGGAGGTAGCATCATTGAGCATCACTCGTGACCAATCCCAAGCTGAGATTCAACACTTTAAGCTTGAACGGAACTGGCTACGGGAGAAGTGGAAGTAAATAGGGATCACTACTCGAGCGATGTTATCTGAGCCACCCAAAGAGTCTATCCCCATCGCACACCTTACCCTTAGTTCTTATGTAGCTGTTATAAGGGGTTATGTCAAAATACCCTAGAACTATAATTATGTGCATTATTTTTGTATAGAATAAAGAACATATAATTGTTTTATTTTTTACTTTGTAAATGGTTTTTAAGGAAAAAATAGTATTTTTAGTTAATAATCAATTAAGAAAAATATTTTTATGAATTAATATATTAATTAAATAAATAATATTATAATATAATATTTTTACTAAATCATCTTTTATTAAATATAAATGATCATATAACAGAGATAACCGGAATGGAAGAATGAGAGGGTATGGAAACTTCCATCGGGACCAGGCACAGTGCAGATTTATATGGGGAAATGCTGGCTAATCAGCAATGCAAGGTGGAGAGCTAAGGCAATCAGTGATGATGAATCTGGGGAGGGGTAGTTCTAGTGGTCTAGGCCTATGGGTCATGTATTAGGCATGGTATGCCTCTGGGCCTTCAGGTCATGTATTGTAGGTTGTGTCAGGCCTTGTGGCTTGGGCCAATGGGTCATGTACGGGTTCCCCATCATCTATTAAAAGGGGGATTTTCCATAATAAAATAAAAAAAAGGCCTTTGAGACATTCGGGCATTTAATGTTTATGTATACAATTGTAATTTTTATTAAGGTTTGAAAACAGTTTTGGTCAAAACCCATGAATTTTCAATAAATGTTGGATTTTATTTTAAAAGTGAAAATTCACATATATATAATTTTTTTACATAATGAATATTATTTTTTGAATGAAGATGTCAAAATTATACAATGGTTAATTTTCCATAATTTTCTGAGACAGTCGAATTTTTTGGTCAAAATTAAATATCGATTTAATATATAATGTGTTAAATGACATCATAATGTCGCAATAGTGATGCAATAAAATACAATAAAAGTTATATTCGACAAATATATGTTTTCCATTTAAAATAATGTGATTTAATATTTTCTTTATTAATTATATGGTTCCTTGGGGGACCCTACAAGACTTATAAAACATTTTAACTTTTAAAATTTTTTTCTTTGAGAGTGTGACCCAACTCCACATAATAAATCCTAATATTTAAAGAATTTCGGCCATTGGACATATAATATAATGTTTTCCACTCCAATTTTGAAAAATCCATTGGAAAAAATCATGGGATGGTTTGTGTTTTTTTTGTTAAATGTGTAGTGTCCAAAACCTAAATAATAATTAATTTCTTCTCCTTTTCTATATAAACCCATTGAATCTCCTATTCCTCTTCACTAAAACCATTTGGAGCCCAAAATCTGTTCTTTCCTCTCTCTATAAACCTCCAAAGGCACTCAATTATTAATATAATCCTCCCTCATTCCTGTCCGAAGCCTTTGGGATCACACTTGCATGTAAGTGAGCCCCACATTCCTCCCTTCCATATTTATGTCCAAGTTTCATTAAATTTTTATCACCAATTATTTTAATTAAAAATGTTGGGGGTATGATTTCAAACCTCAACTATAATTCCCTCGTTATGTTTTAATGATGATATACCCCTTTTTATCTCTTTAATTTCTCCCACGTACACCCATTACCATGTCAAAATTCCATAAGGGATTTCTCTCTCCTTATTTACATTCAATCAATTATTTTATTTTATGCATCTATATTCAACTAAATATGTAGTGATATTATGTTCCATGACCACCCTTACTTCCCATTACATGTATAAATGATGAGATAATCCTTTATATATCATCAAACTACTTTAAGATTTCAATTTTATGTTGTTATGCTGCCAAAGATACACAAAAATTTCTCTACCAAAATCATCATGTATGTAAATACCAAACCCATTTATCAATCAAGAGTATTAAAATTTATGCACGTGTACATGTTGATCAACTAGTTACATTTATTTAATCCACATACATTATTCATGTAATAGATTATTATTTTTAATGAATCCATGTTATATGATCTATTTGGAACACTTATGCGTGAAATGAAATGATTAAGAAGGGTGCACCCTGATAGTGCTCCAATGCATTGGATAAAGATTAGTATCATGATACATCATGTGAAATGAGGGTTTATTCATGATAATTAAATCTCATTTAGGGTTTACACTTGCTCCATGTGTAATTATCCGGGGCTAATATCATGTTAAATGTTGTTTCCACACTTCCATGTTCTGATAATCATGCTATATCATGCCTTTATGTTCATGTTTCTCCTATATTCCATTGATATTCCTATTGCATAACATGTACTATATTCATCATGTTATTCCTTGTTTACTCCATTAATGGCCTTTATAGCTCACCCTTTTCTTATGCATGTCATCAGGTTATCCCATGCAATGCTATGTACGAATGAATGTTGTGGTCCTGTAATATACGTTCTCAATAAATATGTTGTGTTTTATGTTCTAAGTTTTTATGTAATGTTACTAATTTCCCAAGACACTAGACCTATCGATCCTCAGAGTTTTCTTAAGTGAATTTTTATGTAATAATTCATGTTTAAGTATCTAATAAAGAGCAGGGTTGTTATATTGGATCAAACTCTCATACCTAAGGGGTACCTAAAGGTGGTGTCTACTTTAGGAAAAATGGTTGCTGATTGATGAATATATTTTAGGTACTCTTAGAAGATAAAGATTACTTATGAGGGTATTGGATAGGGCGATCGAAGGGAAACTACCTAGATGTAAGGATTAATTACTCTAGATCATACCCGAGTTCATTAACACAGGGTTGGTAGGCCATGAAACTTTTATAAAAATTGTCATCGACCCCGGTAGAGTTACAATCTTGTATTAGGATGGGTTATCTAATTTTTTTTACTAGAACCAACAATATATAGGTAGTGATAGATGATCTAGACAAAACCAGGTTGAAAGAAGTGGATCAAATACATCATATTAATATGGAATCTTGACTTATATTGGATGAGGTGGCAGAGTAAGTGGGTGAGCTACTTCTAGGAAAGATCACCAATATTAGAAAAGTGGTGCAACACTGGGGACTTAGACTACATCACATGGAATAGTGGTGGGATTGTTTAATGTAGTTCAACTTACATTGGTGGATAATGCGGCTAGAATGTTGATAGTTAGAGGTTTTATTTTTATAGCTTATATATTAGCTAGTTTCTTATTTAATATTGGTTTATCTCATTCTATTATTTCTTCATAATTTTTGAATGTTTTGTTCCTAGTGGTAGAGTTCATGAGTGGGAGGTTTATGATATGCACACCTATGGGAATATGGTCTAGAGATAATTATTTGTAGAAGGGGTGTTCTCCCAAGGTTGGATAGGATCATTTTTTATAGGATCTTTATATAAATGAAATTTTAGGAATTAAACTAATTGTGGGTATGAATAGGTTAGTAGTATACCTATCCCACATAGGTTGTTACCATTGGAGAGTGACTTTTTTTATCACTTGAGGGTGATGACTATGTTCATCATGAATAATGGGATAACATGGTGGGCCGTGCTGGGCCATTTCTCCATTAACTGGGGTACCTTACTGTGCAAGTTAGATGATAATTTTTGGATCATGAATGTGTAAAAAGAGATGTATTTACCACTATAGTGTACTTGTTTCAAGATGTGCTTCCTGAAAAATTATACGGGTTTCCACTTGAGAGGGATGTGGAATTTACTATTGATATCAGATCAGGGGTTTATCCAATTTCTATTCAATGATACAGAATGGAACCAGCGAAGCTTCATAAGCATAAGAATCACATGGAGGAGTTGGATGCTAATGGATTTATCCATTGCAGTGTTTCACCTTGGGGTTCTCTACTATTTTTTCATATTACAAAGAGTGGAACTCTACCATTATGTATTGATTATTGTATTTTGAAATAGATGACTGTGAAAAACATGTATCTTCTTCTGTGTATGAAAGATATTTTGACCAGTAGAGGGGAGATTTTTTTTCTCCAGGATTGACTTGAGATCAGGGTATCATGAGTTGAGAGTTTGAAATTATTATATACCTCAGACAGTTTTATGAAGTGAGTATGACCTATACGAGGTCATTGTAATGTTGTTTGGGATGAAAAATACATTGAAATTGTTTATGAACTCGATGAATATAATCTTCTATCTGTTCCTAGATAAGTTTGTGGTAGTGTTTTTGGATGAAATCTTTGCGTACTATAATAATCATGATGATCCTTTCATAATTATTAACATCACCATGAGTATATTGAGTGATAATTCTCGATACACTATGCTATATACATGCCAGTTTTGGGTTGATTAGGAACATTTTTTGGGTCCCATCATCTATGAGGAAAGAGTATTGGTGGAACAAGTGAAGGTATAAGCAGTATGAGGATCCAAAGTGTTTGGACTGTTGGGAAATCCCTGATGTTTTTGAGACACCTTCTTTTTCAAAAATAAATTATGATGGTATCATCTATGTCAGGAATTGGGTTTTTGTTCCTATGAGAATAATAGTGGAGCTAATGTGTGTGTTTCTTGCATTGATGTCGGTAGTTCGTCCTGGTGTGGCCAAAATGTATAACAACTTATGATTATAATGTCCATGTACTGGAATGAAAAAGTAAATATCAAGGTTTGTGACACTATGCTACGTCTATCAATAGGTGAAAGATGAGCATCATTGACCATGTGGTTTTATACAGTTGTTTAACATTCAAGAATGGAAGTGGGATTTTATTACCATGGTATTTATTGTGGTTTTTCGATGGATTTATTGGAAGAATGAAGAAATATGGGTCACTATGGTCTATATAATGAAAGCATCATGTTTTATATGCTAATTGGTACATTCATAGTGGACTAGATGTGTGAGTTGTTTGTTCGAGATATAGTCCATCTGTATGAAGTGCCAATAACTACTGTCTCATACCGTGATTTGTTTTTTACATCTCTATTTTGGAGTGTAATATAGCAGGTTCAAGGTAAACCTATTTTATTGAGTATTATATTCCAAAATTAGACATTTTGGTAGTTAGAGAATACTATACACGTGCATGAGGATATTCTATGAGCATGTGTCCTTGACTTCAGAGGGTCCTGGGTGAAGAATCTAGATTTTCTAATGTTTTTCTATAACAATAGTAATTATAAAACTAAATATATATCTAACTAAAAATATATTTATAGTAGGTCATGAAGATCAAATCTATGCTGGATAGAGGTAGGGGAGTCTAAGTTGTTGGGATCTAGTCTTGTGTAAGAGACATCAGAGTAGGTTCACCTGATTCCAAAGTGGATGCCTACAACTCAGAGTAGAAAAATGTCATATGATGATAGAATATGACGACCATTAGTGTTTACTAATGGTGATTAGGTATTCCTTTGGGTGTCACATAGGATGGGTCACCATAGCATACCGAGAGTAGACAAGTCAGTGCCTAGATTTTTTGGACTGTTGGAGGTTGTTGAAAGAATTGAGTAGGTGGCATACCGATTTACTATTCCACAAAGATTCACTATTATGAATTTTGTTTTTCATGTTTCACAACTTATGTGGTATCACCTTGACCATATAATGTGATTTATGTGGATGATGTTGAGATTTATATAGATGTGTCTTTTGAGGAGAATGTGATACAAGTGTTGGATTATAGTGAGAAAATGTTGTGGGGATGATCATGGTTATAGTTCATGTGTTGTGGAAACATGGGCATGTGAAAGAGAAAATATGGGAGATATAAATAGATATTTTGGATCAGTGGACCGATTATTTTATCTCAAAATCATAGTGACACTTTGGAGTACATTTTGAAGACAAATTGTTATAAGGTGGGGATATTATAAAACCCTGAACCATTCTGAAGATGTCTCATACCTGTTTATTGTTACTATTATTACTTGTCTTGAGTAATTATCATTTGTTTTTTACATTGGTGTATGTTTGGGTGATATTAGAGTTTTTTGGAAGGATTATATGATGTTCATAGCTAGGATCAGTTTTTGTAAACCGTGTAACCTAGTCTAACCAACCGAGAAAACCTGAATAGAGGATATTCACATAGATAACACATGGTTTTCCAAACCATTCACCATATTAGGAGAATGTATACCCACTAGAAGAGGCACATGGTTAGGGCACCATGTTTGGGAAACCATGTTACCATTACAAGGAAAAAGATCATGGTTTTTTAGTTTACCTGAAAAATAGATTTTAAAATACACAAATCCCAATTTTAATTCATAATTGACCCCTAATTAGACATAATATATTCCTCCAAGATTATGAGATTTCTGGAAACATTCCATGGACTAGCAAAATCGATTCTGGGAAAATTGTTGGGCGGATTGGAGATCTTCACCTCCTCAAGTCTGTTCTTTCTTTCATTTTAGATTCCTCTCTCTCTTCCACTCATCTTCATATATTGAAGAGGGTTGTTAATCCACTGTTAGTTGTAGATGTATATCAATGTTTTTAGATATTGAATTTTTTAATATTGTATCCAATAATTGAATCCATATCTCATTTTCTTCATTATTCCACTCAAATTGTGGATTTTTCATTGGGAAATCGCTCTTCAACAAATTGTTGTAGTTGGTCTATTATTCAAATCCCAATATCCTAATTTCAATTATGTGAAACTAATTATATAATTTCAAATACATGAATGATATTTAGTTTCTCAATTTGTATTAACTGTTTTGAAAAAATAATTAATTAAGGACTTTTATATTTTAGGATATTGAATAGATTGAATTGAAATAAATAATTGTTGAATTAATTATAGGGATACTAGGATTTTTTACATAGACTAATTAATTGATAAATTATATTATGGGGATATTTTTGTTTATAGAAATGAGTTAATTGAAATAATTAATTATTAAATTTATTATTGAGATATATATATATTGGAATTGGATTAATTAATTATTGAATTAATTAATTAATTTTTGTGATTATATAATTTTTTTGGACTAGTTAATTGTTAAAATTATTAGTGGAAATTAAATTGGGACTAGTTAATTTGTTGAATTAATTCATCTAATTGAAATGATTAATTATTGTTTTGAATTAATTAATTAGATTTATTTTATTAATTAATTTTTTTGTTTAACAATATAATAATGTGAATATGCAATTATTACATTGCATAAATCAATTGGTGAATTAACTAATGGGTATTTTGGGCACATGTAAAATTAGATATATATAATATTGTTATATTGTTATATATGTGATAGTAATGTGTGGGACATGGTCTGCTACATCAAAATACCATAGTAAAAATTGAAATTATGAGTGATAAAAATGTAATTAAAATATGAATTGAGATGATGAATGGTAAAAATCATATTCAGATATGAATTGAGATGATCAAGGTTAATAATGTCATTCATACATGAATTGAGATGATGAATGGTAACAATGGAATTTAGATAAGAATTGAGATGATGAATGGTAACAATCGAATTCAAATATGAATTGAGATAATGAATGGTTACAATGGAATTCATATATATGATATCCATTTGTGATAGTCCAAAGAATGACATGGGTTGAATTATGTATTGAGTGTTCAAGTGTCCTTAGGAACCTGAGGATTATATGGTTAAATAAAGGGTAATTGAATAATTTCAAATTGTTTACATTATTTCTTAGGATTTATTCTTTATATAGTAGTATACTATATTATTTATTGGATATTATTTTAGACACTATTTTTGGTGGCCTATTGTGTTGTAATAATACCCTACTTAGGCTTACAAATCGGTAATGAAATATATTTTTTGATTATAGGACATGATAAAGTAAAATGAAGTGTGTTAGATATATTGGTCGATATGGGTCATGGATTAGGGAAACAGATGTGGATTGGGATCATCTAGGGAATTGTTATTTATTTAAATTTGTGTTTTCATTTTGACACTTGACACGTTCTCTGGCATGACACGTTAACTATTTAGTTTTGATATTGTATTCAGTTTTGGACATTATGCGATATTGGTATCATTGTAGTTATGATTATATGTTTTGATATTGTTTATTTATTTCCACTGGGGTATTACTCAAATAAATAAGGTATAGTCTACCCATGAATGATATTTTACCCACTCTTCTAGTCTGTTACCTCTAGCATATAAGGGGGTTCACTTGAGGTCATGTGACAGAAAATCTCAGGGAACCGGTGTGTGTAACCATGGTCGAGATGCCACATTCAACATTCATATGTCAAATTCAATATTTATTTTAACAAAATAAAAATTTAAATATGTTAATTTAACTTATCAATATAAATATCATTATTTACTAAAAATTAATAGTTTTACGACACAGACCAATCTATGATACTTATAAAAATATCCCAGGCTGTTATATTTTTTTTTATATTTTTATATAAATAACATTTTTTAAAAGATTATTTAATTAAAAAAATTTAATTTAGAATAATTTATTATTTCCATAAAATGTTATATATTTTCAAAAAAAAATTAAATTATGTATTTTTTCTAGAACCAATTTATCTAATTCTTCTTTATCAAAATTTTATTGTATTATGATAAAATATTCTTAAAAATAGAATTTATTGAATAGAAATTTTATTTATACAGAGGAATTACAATTTAGGTAACTATGTCTTGGACACATAACCCCTTATAAGACTCGTGTATTACTTAAGTGTACAATGTTCAATGATAATGGTTTCTTGGGGTGGCTCAACTATCATCGACCGAGTACTAATATCTAATAACATGAACTTATCCAATAGGTGATATCATTCAATCTTCATTTGTTTATTCTCATCTTAGGAGTGGTCAAAGGAAAACCCTAGTGATGCTACCTGCCTCACATGTTCTGAAAAAATGGGCTTCAAATGATATGACTATACTTGTTGAGGCCATTTATTCACATTTTCTGGACAATTTACCAATTTCATTAAAACTTAGAAACACTAATTATAATAGTAAATTTATTACCCATGGGTATAATTCAAAATAGTCAAATTGACAAACAATTATTTTAACCAACTGCATATTTCTGTATTTTCATATTTGACCAGTCATCATATAATAGTCAAATACTAATGATTACATGATGCTTTGTACCAAATAATTAAAACATCATTATTTTACTAAATACTAACAACAATTATTAACAATGTTATTTATTTTCATTTTCTAATATCATGATTGGTTTACTAGTAATTTGTTTCATTTCTATTGTTTTTTTTCATGGGGTAAATTATTTTAATGGATTTGAGTGATCCATTTTCCCATCTTTTCTATTTTATACATTTTTTTATTGTTTTACGCTTTCATATTAATTAATTTAATAGATGAATAATGTATTCATAATTATTAAAGATATAATTCCTTGTTGGTTCATCATTATTTTGTAAATATATAAAATAATACATCAAAAATTTAATCTAGAAAAAAAATCATTTAGAAATCCTATATCATATCATTATTTTACCCTTTAGATATTTTATCTTTAAAATATCAACTAATATTCTTGATTGAAAATATGTGAGGTTAAATATATTTCATCGTTTCCTTTGGTTCTCATGTTGTGTCTTTATTCTTACATTTAATCAACAACACATTGACACTTGGGTAGTCTTATGGCATAGAAATTTGTCTCTATGGTGTAGAATAATCATAGCCTTGTCCTCTTAACAGAGGTAATGTTCTAGCTATACTACATAAAAATTCAATATGTTTGAATCGAGATGATACCTCATCAGGTGATGACAGTTATAGTCTCCCTTTAGGGGATAGTGTGGACTGATGTCACTGAAAAGTTCATCACAACCCTCATGTGAAGAAATGTAAAAAAGGCATTAGAGATTCTGGGAAATCTATTATGGTTCAGTGAAAAAATACAAAGAGGCACAAAGATTACTCTCACTTTCCAAAACATATGGAAACTAGGTCGGCCAAGAAGTGATGAAATAAGGAAATCTAATCCTTATAAAAGGGAGAAAGTGAAGAAGCAAAAAGGTATACAAGAGACATAAAAGAAAAGGATGGGAAGTGCTTGAAACTAATTCTACACTCCAAAGAAGATATTCTTGGGAATGACATATAACCCAATGTATTAGAAGAGGAGATCAAGAGGATTTATGAATGAAGGTTGCAAGTTGATTCCATAATTGAGAAATAAATGTGGTTAGATAAACAAGATAGAATACTGGATCGAGGCTTCAATCAGAGTAAAATCAACTCATATGAATTTATTCAGACAATGGATAGTACGATTATTCACCTTGAAGAGCTTATCAGAGAGGATCCATATATCAAGGTTAGTATAGTGCACTAGGAACATTATAGAGTCAATGATTCAAGCATTATTAGTCTTGTGTTTAATCATTTTGTGAGTGAATTTCAACATGTAGTGATAGCCTATTTGTGAACTTTGTTTTCACATTTTAACTAACAATGGTTTTATAGAAATTTAAATTTGGATGGTATGTACTTTCCCATGAGAGATACATTAAATGATTAATGAACACGATCCTGATTTGGTGTTTATACTAGAATATGGTCCACTACTTCTATGTGATAAGGGATTTAAAATGGGACAATGTTTCTAGGGCGAATATTTCATTTCTTCCAAAATTTCACGAGTCTTGTTGAGGGTGATATTCAAAAAAGATCTCCATCATAAAACTCTATGTCCCTTCAATGATTTCCAGCATAGTTCTTCTCATGAATTTTATTATCTTTTATAAGTTTTTGAATGAGATGAACCATTTCAATCATCTCCTCTATTAGATTATTTCTAAGTAGTGTTATCTCACCAACATTATCCCTATAAGTAGTAGTTATGAATTTCTAGTAAAATAGATGTTCATAGGGCTATGTTTGAATACTCAAGTTGATGTTGTTATTGTATGAAAACTCAACTGATTAGAGTTTTTTATCCCATCCACCTTTAAATTCCATTGTACATGTTCTCACCACATCCTTGGGTTTTTTAATATTTATTTTAGATTAGCCATCTTTTTGAGCTTGATAGGCCATACTGAAATTATATTCAAAATTCAGATCATGTTATAAACTTATAGAGAAGATAGACATTAACCTCAGATAATGATAAATGATTATTTAATTTGGGTCCCCATATAGCCTTACCACATATGTTACATATATCATGGTATTTTGGGTAAGAGAGAAATATTCCCAAGTAAAGATGAGATTGAAATTCATTGTGAGTTGATTCAATATATCCCATATCACATTATTTCCTTTGGATGTTCTTGGGAGACCAGTGGCAAAGTCTATAGTGACATTTTTCCATTTTGATGTAGGTATGGGTAGTGGTTTCAATACCCCTTTTTAATGTATTCGCTCTACCTTCACATTTTGACACACAAGCACATTTTAGTGTTGTCAAAATTCTACCATTTCATATTATCCCATAAATAATGATCATGATAGTCCCAATAAATATTTGTTCTCCATGGATGTATAAAAAATAAAGAGTTGGGAGATTCATCTATCATATCTTTCTTTATCTCAAGGATGGATGATACAATTATCCTTGAAAAAAAATTTTGTACACCTTATTGATAAATATTTAACTGATTATACCTTTAAATCATCATTGAAAATATATTATTTAGTTTCAATGGATATTGCCTTTGATAATTATTTATCATATCTAGAAATTATTGTAGATAAATTATTTGGGATATGATTGATGATGCCCCTTCCCTCGTGATTCTAATGTCCAATATTACTAGGTCCTTCATCAATGGAGATCCTTGAATTCATATCACATCTAGAAAAATATAGTCTTCTATATATAATGAATCAGTGATTTTATTTCTCTTCTAGAGTGATAATTAATTAAACTATCAATGTTTCTAGAAAGTTACAACCATATCAATTTTCTAATGTTCAATTCCTTTTGAATGAATATATCCTACAAGCATTTCTGATATAAATATTTATCATATTTCTCACCACAAACATAGGGAATCAATATTTGTAGATAAAAAATAACCACAAATGACTATAGCTCATGGGTAGGATTATTATACTCATGAGGAATTAGCTATATAGATTCATAAATGATAATAATTTCAGTTATAATGAGGATACACTGAACCCAATTTAGGGATGAATAAAAAAATAACAAATCCCTTCTTCGAAAAGAATAGAGTTAACAAAGGTGAAATTAACAATCTATTATTTATTTATTGGAAACATTATTAATGCTATTTTTTTCATAAGAACATATCTCTTTTTTTAGTTAAAACGGTAATTGTATTTTAATATCATGATTTGTTTTCACAAAGATCATATAATATGCTGCTAAACCAAGTGTACTATGAATCTATGTATCTATTATATTATGATTCCACTAATATACAACCTTTGATTAGGAAGGGTCAACTAATATCCCTTTAATGTTTATAAGTATACCAAAAAATGAAACTTTTTGTAACTATAGTCCATGTTTGCAAAAATTTTCAAATATCTTCTCCTTCCCCAGATTATTCAACATAACACATAAATGATCTTAATGATTATCATGAATTTTTCAATATACCAGAATATAATGAATAAAAGTTACAATAAATTTATCAATATTGTCATTAGAGACTATATTAATCAAATCCATAAATATAGTAGGAGAAATAGTCAACTTGAAGGGAACCCAAACAAAATCATAATACCAATATCTAGTTCAGAAGGTAGCCTTTGAAATATCATATTTAATTACCCTGAAATGATGATAACCTAATTGATGGTCAATTTGTAAAATGAATTGTGCCCTAGGAATATGGTCAAATAAATCATCAATCCTTGGGTTAAGGTACTTGTTCCTCACTATGATCATGTTATATTCTTTGTAATAAATGCTTAGACAAATTGAACCATCCTTCATTCTTATAAATAGTAGAGGTTATCCAAATGGAGAAACAATTGGCCTATTAGATATATTCTCCATAAGATCTTGAACTTGTTTCTTTAATTCATAAAACTCCATGTTTTGTATTTTATGCTAGGCATTTTGATATCAGCTTGGATCTATGTGTAATTTTAATGGAGAAATCATCCACTCTTTCTAGGGTAGGTCCTGATAAGTCTTTATAAATTATGTTAATATATTCCTAAATTAATGTTTCATTTTATATCCTTATACCTTTATTTATTTATACCTATACATCGATCATCTCCATAAACAAGGCTATAGAACGCGTTTCTAGAAATATATAATGATGAGATATCTCTCCTTCTAAAAAAACACAGAAGCTCCATTCAAGACTTCTAAAATTTCATTCATTCTATAGTTGATTGTACAATTATACTTTGAGTGTCAGTCCATCACTCTTATTATGTCGTGTACCACCATGTCAATGACTAGTAGATTTGTGGTGAGATTGTACTCAAAAATTTTATTACTATAGTTTGTGTACAATGTTTATTCTAGAACAATCTCTCTAAAATTCATAACAAATATCTCTACTTATATAATCTCATGGATTTATTCTATATTCATTTTAAACTTGGTTGAAATAATGGTAGAGTATAACTAGAATAAAAACTTACTCCTGAACATTTAGATAACAACTAGTGTACCTAACCCAACAGTATTTGGAGCCTCTAAATCACCTATCACGATAGAAAATTCCTACCATTCTCCCATGGAATATGATGATGTTAATGGTGGTTTCCCTACATTATATACTGATTTAGACATTGATAAGAAAACATACCAAGATACCTAAACATGAATCATTCTACATCTAGTTGCTCCTACACCATATTTATTTTTTATTTTTATTTGATATGTTGGGGATTCACCCCACCCTAATAGTTTTGAGCTATATGGATGTATCTTCTACACTTGTAGGAATTTCACTCCAAATAAAGTAGTTATCTAATTTATTATTCCCATATTTGTTTCACATGGGTTGTTTAACATCCATTCATCCACTTATGTTGTCAAATTTCATCCCTGATTTTGGATCCATTGATATATTCTTTTCTTTCAACATATTTGACCAATGTGTCTCACCAAACCCCAATTCAATATTTATAGCACTCCACTATATCTCCTAAAATAAATAATAATTTTAATATGCTAAATTACACCATTAATTGGGTTTCAGAATAGTGAAAAATTTATCAACCTTTCCATTAGGATACAAAATGATGTTTGAGATATAACGGGAATGCCTTTTAAAGTTCATTTCACAGATTCCCACCGATTCATTTTCCTTATAACTTATCACTAGAAATTCTATCTCCATTGGTGGGTGTGTTAAATAGGAGAAATTTTTTTTAAAAATGATTTCAATAATACCTTACCTCTATATAGGATAAATATCCCATCTTGGCATTCTATTTTTATTTTATTCCCAGCACTGATCATTTTCACCATTTAAGAGGTATACTTCGAGGGTAAATTTTTCAAGATCTGAATATCAGAGTATATAAATGATCTTTTCTATAGATTTAATCCATTTTTCATTAATCAATGGGTCTGTAGATCAATTAAATATTGTATCCATTCTCATATGAAGGGACCAATATAATTTTGTTCCCTTCATATTGAATTTGGTCACTCAACTTCATTCATTATATTATTCATCGCTCGATATAGTTAATTCATCACTCTCATGATGTATTACATTTCATATTAAAACATAAGGCCACAAATGAATGGTCTGTTGCACTAATAATTTCCATGGTTCCCCCTATTTCCATCCATTTTTATAAAAAATGAAAACCATATCGAGAAACATGTTACATTAATGGATATTATAATTCTAAAGGGAGGTTAAATCTTAAAACATCATTATTATATATTTTATTCATCAATTTTCTCTAATAATAATTAAATTTTCTATATATCCCTCATAATGGTTCATAAAAACTTCTGAATAACCAAACATATCCACTGGGAGTGTCAAAATAGGTGTGTTGGAAGGCCCATTGTAATGTAGTAGTTTATAATCGAGACTAGCTCAATGTAGTGTTTTTGGGTGTTCCAAATTAGTACATTTATGCTAGATCCACATCAACTTTCAGTATCTAGATAAGGGTGTATTTTCATGGATACCACATACTTAATACTCACCAATATTACAATATGTTTTCTTATATCTAGACACAAAAATTTTATGTCTTAATTTTTACAAATATCAAAATGATCATATGATACCAACTACGACATCCTGCCTTTTTATTACATAAACGTTTCACTACATGGGAAAAATAAAGGACACATTATAGTTAATTCTATAGGAAATTAGGTACATTATAAATAAAAACAATAAATCATTCTTTTAATTGACATGATATAAATATTTATTAGTTTACCCTTGGTAACATTTACTAAATCTCATTTCCTTGGTACATATATCAAAGAAAAGTGGTGAGCATGAATCCCAATGAAGAAAAATGAAATGGAGACATATAGAATTTGGTGAACATAAATATCATAATGAACATGTGGTATATCAACAAATCATGAACAATATGAATATTAGAATAATAGGAAGATAAATAATAACTTTGAAACATGTCTATGACATTTAAATGAGACATTCAAAAACATATCACCATGTTTTAATTATTATAAAAAGAAATTACCAATGTTATTCACCAAGGTATTATAAAATATGTAAACTCTAAAGACTAAATTATTTACCCAAGGCATTACAGTGATATCTGTGAGTACCCATAATATGTATTAATTATTTTTATCCACATTTATCATAATAAATTGTTTTATTAAAAACCCATGGAGAATAATGATTGTGTTTCTTATCAAAATCATGTCATAAAAATGTTCGAAAAGAAATGGTAATTAATGCATCCCTAAACAATGAAAATAGAATTCAGTATTCTTATATGTTAATCCATAAATCAGGTAATCAATTTTATATCTATGTGAATATCAATTGAAAAGGAAGATGTTAGGGTATTCATAATAAGAAAAAAAGCAGAATTGATTAAGTAAAATTTAGAAATTTTAGAAGTAAACTAGACATCATGGTGGGTATGAAACATGGGTTTTAGGAAGGGAAAATTATTGGGAGACATGGTCTCACATTTGAAATAAGACTATTCATTGACTAATGGGAGAGTAAAAAGTGTACAACAAGGAATTATTTTGGTAAATAGAAGACATACCACAAAAGGATTCTAAATAGAAATGATAGGTGGATATTTCCATCACTATGAAGAGTAACATAAAAATATTGATTATTGGAACCTTATGGATTTAAGAAAGAACATTGGATTAAATTGGAGGATAAATCACGCTAAATTAATTTGACAATGGATTGAGAGTGAATGTTAATTGAGAAATGAGTGGGAATTTGTTGAAAAAGTGGAGGAGTTGATTAATAATTTCCAAATATAGAAATTTGAAATTTATGATTTGAATAATAAAAAACTATGGGTTTTTCCATGGATTTTTCTCTTGTTTTTGGAAATTTTAGTTTCATTTTATGAGTTTTTAATCCATATATACCTTGAAACTCTTTTAATAGATCTTTTTTTTCATGGAAAAGTAAATTTTCCCTAAACTAATTTTTTAAAATCAAATATTACATTGTAGACTTTGGAATGTCACTTATGGGTCTGCTGTAACACCCCAGGATTTCAAAGTATGTTATCTCATTAAAGTAATTCAATCGCTTCTGCTACAAACAACACTGAGTATGAGCGCACCACGACTTAACAAACTAGATGTTAAAAAATAATTTATAAATAGTATTAACATAATTTTGAATATCATATAGTATATATAATTTTAACATAAATATTATGTTTTTCATAGACATAATATAAGATCAAATTTAATTAAAATAATACTTTTTCAAAAAATGCGATTTTACAACCTTTTAATGGAAAACAATTTTTAAATCCAATATATGAAACTTTTATATTTTAAATTTGACTAAATTAACTTCTTCTTTAGAAGAAGGACATAAAAATTTATTTTGGATAAATTTTTGGTATTTTTCTCATAACTATCATATTTTGATGAATAGTTAAAAAATACTAAATTTTAATTGAAAATAAATTTTTTAATAAAATAATTTATTGTGTTAATTTATAAATTTGAATGGTTTTTAAGTATAATTAGATTATATTTTTATCATTTAATCAAATTTTGTTCATTAGAAGTGATTTTACATTTAAATTGGACATAAACGCATATAAATCTTATGATTGTTTTTACTTCTCAAAAACCAACTTTCTGGTTTTTATAACGAGAATTAAATTTAAATTAATTAATGAAACTTATAATTATTGAATTTGGTAAAATTAACATAATTTTTTAATTTGGAATATCAAAATTATATTTGGGTGAATTTTAGTTATTTTTCTAAAAACATTCAATTTTTTGATGAATAGTGAAAAAAATTATTATTGTTTAAATGAAACTTTTTTATTTAAATAATTTACATTAATGTACATTTATTTTATAGTCAAAATAGATATTTAATACCTATATTAGTCTAATTCAATTCATCAGATTCATTTTATAATAAGATTATATGTATAAAATTTTATTGAGCTTTTTACCGTATTTCACCCACAGTCTAGGCACATTAGTAAATTTGCATAAAAATTTTTTTTATAGCTTTTGTGAATTGAATTTCAAAAATCCAGGAGGCATGATTGACATCAGTAAGTAAAATTTGGTTCAATAGGATGAAAATATTTTTTGATGAATAGTAAATTTTAAATTTTATTTACCTCGGTAAAAAGTAAATAGGGAAATTAAAGGTAAAATTGATATTATAATTACACTAACACATGTAATATTTCTACTATATACTTTTTCTCAACAAAAATAAACCGTAGAACAAAATTAAGATCCTATTTTATCCATTTGGGTTAGACTATGAGATTCATTATATTTTATTTAAAGAAGTGTTAAAAGTGTTAAATTTAAATTTTATTAAATAAACCATTTTTACTATACAGTTATAGATAATATAATTTCAACTATAAATATTCATTATAAATATAAAATATATTTCCTACATCATGGTATTTTATTAATAAATTTTAGACATTTAATAATTAATTTTATTTATGACACAAGGATAATGTAGCAATTACCTTATTAATGAAAGATTAAAATAATTGATTTTATAAATTTCAAAAAAAAATGTACATTGAGACTTTTGATTCCATCCAAACAAAATTTATGTGAATATGAAATTTTACAGTTGATTCAGGGTATTTTGTTTCAAATTAATTATGTTTTGATGACTTTAACAAAAAACAAATACTAAATAGTGTCAAAACAGACATAAATGAGATTTTAAAACAAATATGATTTTATTAAATGATATAATATTCCTAAAAATCCATGGTTCATCAAAAAGACTTATATAATGATATATTTTTCATTAATGAACCACTTGAGGTTCATTTTACATTCATGTAATATAAAAATACAAGAAGACATGGTAAATGTTAAACAATTGAACTAATAGTTAAATCTAAAAGATAAAGTTAATATGGCGACATAAACATGTATAAAACCTATTGGTTGAGTGGATTTTGATCCATCACCAGATTATCATCAAAATAAATCCATTTTGAGACATTTGAAACTAAAAATTATTTTATAATAAAATAATATTTCAAGAATTTCCAAAAGTGACCCTCACCTCTCTTATAAAATGGTACTTCCCCTTATCTCAAATTCACACCTCCAAATCCTTTGGGCTCGGACAAACCCATCTCAAATATCCTCTAAACTACCATCAATTGAACATAGGGTACTTAATTTTATCATAAAGCCAACCTAAGTAGCCCTTTTGTTCAAATCAAAATGAAGCACCCAAAGAAGATGTAATGATTTCATCACCTCTTTCAAAGTTCTTTTCTTATTCCTCTTCCATATTTCATTGTTTCTTCCATACTAAAATAATAATTCCAGTACCTTCTACATACATTGATATTATTATAAATATGGTACAATCATACTAATTATTATATCCATCCTATTAATGAAAAAGTCACTATACATGCGTACGTACGGCTTACCGTCTCCACGTCATGTTGTAGTTTGTTATTCAACACTACATTATTTGGTTCGTTAAAATAATGAGTATAATTGGTGTAAATAGTAAATATAACATTTTAATTATTCTATATATATTATATAACATCCAATTACATATAATTTCACTATCAATAGAATGATATCATCGCTCGTTTGTACGTGTGGCTTACCATATCTACAACGCAATGAGATTCATTTCCATGTTGACCATTCAACAATGATTATAAAAATATATATTAATAATAAGTATGTAATATATGAAATAATAATTCTACTAGAAATATATATATATATATATACCTATACACTTATATATGTATTTATTTACATATATCTCATTCACTTACTTCTGTTCAATATGATTTGAAAATGGAAACAATGGTTATGCGTACGTACGGTCTACCATCTCAGTAAACGGTGTTTTCCATTTCACACACACACACACACAGATATATATATATCTATTATAAATATTTATATTCTGAATATATAAGATACATAAATAAGTCTTTATATTATGGAGGCAATTAAATCATAATATAAGTGATACGATCAAGAATAAAAAAGTTAAAACACGTATGATAAAGAAATCCATTATTAACAGAAATTTAATTGAACAAAGAAATTATTATTAAATAAGGAGTATAAAGTCATAAATGATTCAAGTATGATATCATAAATGTTAATATGGGTTTTTTATAATTTAATATCATACTATGGTCATTATACAGAATCATAAATGTTCCCTCAACTAAAGGAAAGTACAAGGTAAGGGTTAATTCCTAAATCTCATTGTTATCGAAGAATATTTATGTGTAAGTATTTACTGGAAAAAATTTATTATACATGTCCATATTTCATAAATGAGTTTCAAAAGGATTATTTTTAAGGGACTCTTTAACAAAAACAGAATTTTAAAAGTTTTTAAATATTTATTCTTCTAAACCATTCTCATTAATGTCCACATTTTTAAAATAGATTTTAGGATATATATATATATATATGAATAAATGATTTAAAATGTTAATTCTATTCAAAAGATTCAAAATGGTATGAGACACATTGATTCAAAAATATCTTTTAAATATATTCCTTTATAAATTGTATGACATTTAAATGATTTCATAAAAATGGGATATTTCACTCAAAGAGTATTACTGATCATTTTCAACCATGTCAACATCAGTTACTGGATATTATTCTTGAATGAGGTTTATTTATTATAATACAATATTCAACATTGTATTGATTGAGTTATGATACTTTTGACTGTGGAAGTTTTATTTTTATACCATTAATGGTTATGATTAATTTACTGACATTTCTTATGCTAGTTTTAATATAAATGTTTATGTTACGTTTAAACCTTTTCATCTGAGGAATGTGTTTGACTTAGAATGTGATAAGAATGGCCTGCTAAAGCCTCTCGATGCATCGGTTGGTCTCATTAAACAAACTAGTGTCTTAGAACAGGGCTTTGACAAAATCTTTATTTGTAGTCTTGGCACGAGGCCTTGACTATGTGGTTATGATGTTCGATATTATGCATTCCATCATTATAAAATTAGCTATTGATATTACGTGTGATTATTCAACTAGTAGAATTTCTATGTGAATATGTAAATAGAATTATTTGATTTACCATTTCCATATTATTCTGAAGATTATGTTTAAAGGGATCGTGTTTCAATTCTATACCTTTCCATAAAATTTTATGATTATTTATGACAGATTCTGCAATATTGTTTATCCTTACTAAGCATCTCAGGTAACCCCTTTCTTATATTTATTTTCTAAGGATGCCAAGAACTGTATAATGATTTATATGTAGGTTAAAGCTAGAAGAATAATGGAATTATCAAAGGATTATCTATGTTGTATTTTATGTAAGAACTTTTAACGTAAGGTTCATGTATGTAATATATTTTCCAAGACTTCTATACTGATCCGTCCTTCAGGACATGATTCCTTGTAATAATGATAATGTATTAAAATAAGGAACCAACTCTGAGATTCTGTGGTTGAGGCGTTACAGTTTCTATCAGAGGAAGTTTAACAATAACCCTGGGAACTTGATTTAGATAAAATCTGATTAGGAAACATTACCCTATGACAGAAGTTGAGGATTTGTATAGATGAACATCCAAAATTTTGAAAATGTAGACATCATGTGGGTTTTTCAAGAAATAAATCTCTATCTAGATACTACAATTAGATGTGGTTCTGGCCCAGATATACCTAGGAGTTAAAACTTTGACAAGGATTTTTGGGCTTGACTGGAGGTGTCCTTGTACAAGACAACGATTCTTAATGCACACCTGGTTTGACACTATCTAGGGATATTATTAGGATGATTCACATTTTATTTAAAAACAATTATAAAGTATTTATGAGTATATATGTCTGCAAGGAATCCATTTTTATGATTATGAGACTAGATGTGTGAAAACATTAAACTAATGTTGAAATTTTTTCTAGTTTTTAGATTATACATTATGATATGATCTAACCTAGTGTATTTCATCATTTAAAAATGGCACCTAGTAGAAGGAATGAGAACTACATCTATACACATGTCCCAAAGAGTAATAGGGATTGTATCATTCATTGTCTTATGCAAACATTTCAAAGGAAAATATCCTATTATGTATTCTAATCATTTAAGGGAATAATATCACATGTTAATAAGATAAGTAAAGAATTCGCTGAGACCTATGGCTTTGAAGGGATTCCAGAGAAGAAGAGAATTATAGAGAGAAAGATGGATAAGGTGAAGAAGGGAATAAAGGAAAATAAGATTTTCCCATATGTGATAACTGTGGAAGTAATCACACTTGGAATTGCTTGAAAGGAAAAGGTATTTTTTATAATTGTAGAGAAAAGGGTTATTAGGAAAAAGAATGAAAAGGGAACAATGATAATACTAATATTCAGTGTTTCAACTGTAGTTAAATGTGGAATTATAAAAATAAATGTCCTAAGCATCAAGAAAATATATTTTATAAGAATCATAGTGATCAAGATCAAGAATAAGTTATTACTACTATTGACCTGTAATAATAAATATTTTTATGATTTTGGATTGAAGAATTATGTCATTTTAATTTTGTATCAATGATGTACTTATTATATGAATTTTGGAAATAAAAAAGATTTTATTATAGTACTATTTCATTAAGGATTAGAGATTGTGTGGTACCAAGAAAGGTGACTCAATATTATTTTAAATTTTTTCAAAAATATATGATTGAGTGAACGATAAAACTTAAAATTGTCTTGAGGATGTGGTGATGATTTGGAATATGAGATAATTGATTTGGATAATGTATGTTGGATATTATTTAATACCTTAGATAAAATTAATGGTTTGTTTATTCCATCATTATTGGATATTACAACATTTTTGGATTTACAATGTATATCTAGTATTCTTTGTTTTATTGAAGTAATAAGAATGAATGAATGTATTAAATATGATTTTACAGTAATTCAGGTTGTTACAATGTTTTAATAGAATACATGATGACGGTATTCATACGTTGTTATATGATAAAAGACATCTTCATTATGATATGTTTACCTTCCTTATAAATTTTGAACTCTGAGTTTTGATAGAAGTATTTTGGATAAGTCTAAAGGTTGGAATGGATTAAGTTAGACATTGTATACTATTCACTAAGGTTAAAATATTTCATAATATTTTGTTTGGATTTTCATAAAAAGAACATCCTGGAGGTCGGGAGACAACCCGTCACGTCCAACAAGGTTGTGAGACTTGAACCCACAACCGAAGGGAAATAAGGGCGAATCACCTTCCACTGGCCTAAGTGATGTCCTTGTTTTTATATTTTATTTTTTAAAAATTTTATGAATCAGGAATTATAAATTATTTTTGTTGAAATTCTATACAATTAGGTTAAATAGAATATTTTTGAGTTCTATCATCTTTTAGAGTGAAAGATGAGTTTGTGGTAGAAATTATTTACTGGATGGAACTCTACTTGTCAAGTATTCTTTTTTTTATTATTCTATGAAGAAATTAATTCTTAAATATTAGGTAAAGGAGTTTATAATAAGATATGTGTTATCCTAATAAATTATGTTTAGTTGAACTGATGATATTTTAAATCATCATAGATTTATTTCATGGAGGCCCTAAATTTTCCATTTATTGTTTACTTGTTTGTGATTTATGACCTCAACCAATCCATATAAATATTTATGTTTTTCCACTAATTATGGATCTCTGATTTAGACCAATGTTCTTCTATTTGAAATCCTAATTTGGTGGTGACTTTTTCATTTCTCTTTCCCTCTAATTAAGAATAAATTTTATTAACCTTATTTCTAATATGGGTTTTTAATAAAGATAGTTTCTATTTCAAACCTTTTATTGTCAAAGATCAATTTCAAATTGCAAGGACACAATATATCGAAGTGTGGTAGAATGTAACACCCTAGTATTTCATAGTATGTCATCTCTTTAAAGTAATTCAATAGCTTGTGCTACACGCAACACTGAGTTCGAGCACACCATGACTTATCAAACTACCCTTTCAAAATGAAATTATGAATTATATTAACTTCATTTTTAATTTTATATACTGCATATAATATTAACATCTACATTATGTATTTCTTACACATAAAATAAGAACCAATTGAATTAAAATATGTATTTTTCAAAAAATGCAATTTTAGAACCTTTTAATGGTGAACCCTTTTTAAATTCCTATATTGGACACATTTATATTTTAAATTCGACAAAATAAACTTCTTCTTTATAAGGGGGACATAAAAATTTAGTTTTGATAAATTTTTGGAGTTTTTCTCATTACTTTCATATTTTGATGAATAGTGAAAAATTATAACTTTTAATTGAATTTTTTTTAATAAAAATAATTTATTTTGTTAAATAATAAGTTTGAATGGTTTAAAAGTATAAATAGATTATATTTTTATGATTTAATCAAATTTTGGTCATTTGAAGTAATTTTATATTTAAATTATACATAAATACATATCAATCTTTTGATAGTTTTTACATCACAAAAATGTACTTTCTGGTTTTAACAATGGGAATTAATATTAAATTAATTAATGAAACTTAATTTTTTTTGAATTTCTTAAAATAGACATCATTTTTGAATTTGGAATATCAAAATTATCTTTTGGTGATTTTTTGGTATTTTTCTAAAAACATTCAATTTTTGATGAATAGTGAAATCAATATGTTATTGTTTACAGCTAACATCTTTATTTAAATACTTATTATTATTGAAAATTTATATTAAATTAAAAATAGATACATAGTACCTTCATTAGTCTAATTTAATTCATTGGAGTCACATTATAATAATATTAGATGTATAAAAGTTTATTGAACGTTTTACCGTCTTTTACCCACCTTCTAGGCACGTTAGAAAATTTACATAAAACATAATTTTACTAATTATGTGAATTAAATTTCAAAAATACGAGATAAGAGGTTGATATTAGTAAGTAAAATTAAATACAATAAGAAGAAAATAATTTTTGGTGAAGAGTAACTTTTGAATTTTATTTACCACGGCTAAAAGTAAATAGGGTAATTAGTGGTAAAAATGATATTATAATTACCCTAACACATGTACCAATTCTACTATATAATTTTTTTAAACCAAAATCTACATTAGGAGAATTATAATTTATATTTTTAGCCATTTGGGTTAGATTAAGATATTTATTATATTTTATTTGAAGAGTTGTTAAATGTGTGAAATTCAAATTTTATTAACTAAACCATTTTGAAAATAGCATTATATATAAAATAGATTCGACTATAAATATTCATTAGAAAGTTAAAAATATTTCCCACATCATGGTATTTTATTGATAATTTTTATACATTTAATAAATAAACTTGTTTATGACACAATGATGATTCATTAATTACCTTATTAATGAATGATTAAAATAATTGGTATTATAAATATCAAAATAAATATAAATTCAGAATTTTTAAGCCACAAAATTTTTTTAGGTGAATATTACATGTTAGGGTCGATTCAATGTATTTATTTCTATGTAATTATGTTGTTATGAATTTAACAAAAAACAAACACTGAATATTGTCAGAATTGATATAAATGAGTTTTTAAAACAAATACTATTTTATTAAATGATATAATATTCCTAAAAATATTAGGATCATCCATAAGTCTAGTATAATGATAGATATTTCATTAAATAACTAGTTTGGGTTATCTTTTCATTTTATAGTAAGTTTATTAACCGTGTAATATAAAAATACAAGAAGACATGGTAACCATTATACTATATAACTAAGAGTTAAACAAAAAAGATAAGGTTAATAGGTTGAAATAAATTTTTTTAAAACCTATTCGTTGAGTGTATTTTGACCCATACCAACTTATACTCTAAATAAATCCATTTTTAGCTATTATAAACATAAAATGGTATTATAATAAAATAATATTTGAATCTTTTCCTAAAGTGACCCTCACCTCTCTTATAAAAGGGTACTTCCCTTTCTCTCAAATTCACAGCACCATGGACTTTTGGCTCAGCCAACCCCTCATAAAATATCCTCCCAAAAACCCTCAATTAAACATAGAGGCCTTAATTTTATCATAAAGACACCCTAAGGAACCCTATTTTTAAATCAAAATGAACACCCAAAGAAGAGATAATTTTTTCATCACATCTTTCAAAGTTCTTTTCATCTTCCACATCCTTATTTTGTTGTTGTTTCCATAATAAAATAATAACTCCAATACCTTATACTTAATGTGATGTTATTATAAATATGATACTTCCATATTCATTATTCTGTCCATCCTATGAATGTCAAAGTCACCATACGTGCGTACGTATGGCTTACCGTCCCCACGACATGGTGTAGTTTGATATTCAACACTTCATTATTTGGATGGGTATAATAATGAGTTTAATTGATTTAAATAATAAATATAACATCTTAATGATTCTATATATATAATATATCATCCAATTACATATAATTTCACTATCAATAGAATGATATTTTCGTTTGTGCGTACATACAGCTTACCGTCTCCACGACGCGATGAGATTCAGTTGCATGTTCTCCATTCAACGATGATTATAAAAATATATTTTATTAATAAGTATGTAATATATGCCATAATGATGCTACTGGATATATATATGTATGTATTTACACATATCTCATTCACTTACTTCTATGCAATATGATATGAAAATAGAAACTACGTTTATGCATACGTATGGTATACCATCTCCATAAATGGTGTTTTCCATTTCATATATCTATCTATTATACATATTTATATTATTAATATATATGGTACATAAATAATGTTTTATATTTTTGAATCTATTAAATCATGATATAAGTGATACGATCAAGAATAAAAAGTTAAAACACGTAAGATAAAAAAAAGCGATTATTACCTGAAATTTTAATTTATCAATGAATTTTTACGAAATAAGTTGTATAAAGTCTTAAATAAATCAAGTATGATATCATAAATATTAATATGGTTCTGGTATAATTTAATAACATACTATGGTCAATATACATGAGGTTAAATGTACTCTCGACTGAAGGAAAGTACAAGGTAAGGGTTAATTCATCAATCTCATTATTATACAAGTTTTTTTATGTGTAAGTATTTTCTGAGACATATTTGTCATCCATATCCATGTTTCATAAATGAGTTTCAAAAGGATTAATTATAAAGGACTCCTAAAAAACAAATAATTTTAATTCTTTTCCAATATTTATTCTTCTATACATTTTTCATTAATTTCCATGTTTTCAAAATGGTTTAATGGATATATTTATATGAATATGAATGTTTTAAAATGTTAATTTCTTTAAAAATTTTCAAAGTGGTATGAGACACTTTGATTCAAAAATATATTTTAAATTTATTCCTTTATAAATTGTGTGACTTTTAAATGATTTCATGCAAAAGTAATATTTCTCTCAAAGTGTTTTATTAATAAATTTTAACTACATCAACATACTTTACTTGATATTAATCTTGATTGAGGTTGATTTATTATAATAAAATCATCTATATTTTATTTAATGGGATATGATATGTTTGAATTGGGATGTGTTATTTTTATAACATTCATGGTTTATGGTTAATGTATTGACATTTTATATGCTAGTTTTAATATGGATGTTTATGTTATGTCTCACCCTTTTCATATAATGAATGCATTGCACTTAGTATGTGGCGGGCAGGGACCGCTATAGCTCATTGATGCATTAGTAGGTCTAATGTGATAAACTAGTGTCTTGGAACAAGTCCTTGGCCAAATCGTTATTTTTAGTCTTGACACGATGCCTTTACTATGTGGTTATGATGTCCATCATTATGAATTCCATCATTATGATATTATCTATAGATATTACATGTGATTATTCGACTAGTAGAATATACTTGTGAATATGTAAATTGCATTATTTTTTTGCCATTTCCATATTATTCTGAATTTTATATTTATAGGGATTGCGTTTCAATTTTATACCATGACATAAATGTTTATGATTATTTTTGATAGCTTCAACTATATTGTTTATCCTTACTAAGCATATGAGATCACCCCTTTCATATGTTTTATTTTCCCATGATGCCAATAAGTGTATTATAATTTATATGTGTTTTTAAGTTAGAATAAGAATTGAATTATCAAAAAATTATCTATGTTTTATTTTATATTAGAAATTCTAATGTAAAGTTCATATATGTAATCTATTTTCAAAGACAACTAAACTGACCGTTACTTCGGTAAATGATTCCTTGTAATCATGCCAATGTTTTAAAATAATTCACCAGCTTCGAGAATCTGGGGTCGGGGTGTTACATCAGCAAATTGATTAAAATATATCAAAATAATAAATATAAATAAAAAAATTTAAAAGGCTTTTTAATTAATTAATTACTATACCTTTATGACACAAATATGATGTCATAAGACATACTGAAAACCTAGAACTCTTATTTAACTATTCAAGAAAAAATAAATTATTTTCTATAAATATCATAAATTCACCGTAACGTTATTTCAACAAGATATTATAAAATATAATATTAATTTGTCAATATAATATTCTGAAAACTATTATTTTAATTTTTAAAAATATATATCCTTAGTTTTCTGAAAATAGAATTTTTTATGACATAGTTCAATTTATAACACATATAAAAATTTCGTAGGTAATTATAAAATTATTTTATCATTTTTATTTAAAATATAGTGTTTTAAATGGATATTTTTTAAAAAAAAAATATCATTTTGAATATTATAGTTCTGAAATGAATATTTATATATTTCTAACCAAAATACGATTGTGATTTCTTTGTGTCTAAAAATTAGGTTATCAAAATCACCTCAATTTGATGTATATTTTATTTATAAAACTATTATTAAAAAAAGAATTAATTCAATAAAAATAATATTTTAAAATTGTTATTCCACTTTAATTAAATAAGTCCGAGACACATAACCCTTTATAACACAAGTATATATCCTTATGGTATTGTATGATATGGTCGTAATTTTATATATTGGCACATCTACCATCGACCGAGTGTTAATCTCCACTATCATGAAATTCTCTAATGTGTGATTTTGTTCAACATTCACTTGTTGATTCTCATATTGTTCTGGGTAAAGGGAAACCCCCAGTGATTCTACCACCATCCATATTTCAAAAAGATGGGCTTCAAATGACATGAATCTATTGTTTAAACCCATCATTTTTAATTTATACATCAAATATCCTTTGTTATTTCTCTTTATAAACAATAATTATAATGGTAAAATTATTTCCAAAGGGTTTAATTACCATTGGTAAAATGTACCAACGGTTTCATTTTAAAAATGTTCATATAACAGATGACTCCCACCATTCACATTTACCCTGATACCATATAAATACAAATTCATTCTTTCTCTCAATATTTACTATAATTATTATAATGGTTTTATATTTGAATTCATTAAGTTGATGATTAAGTTAGTAATAATTTTATTCATTTGAATAGTGTTTTCCAAGTGAGTGATTGTTATAATGGATTGGAGAGATCATATTTTTACATTTTAGATTTTAGATTTTTTATTTTTTCCATTTGTAATGTTTTACTTTTTATTTGGTTTCATAGATTACTTATGAAATGATAATTATTATATAGATAATGTTTTTTTTATTACCATTTATTTTGTACTTGTATAATATATTATAAAAAAAATTTAGTGGGAAAAAAATATTATTTAAAATTCCACTTTCAATAGAATATAGACACAGGGGAGAAAGATTCCAAACATTATTGTAAAAAACAATTAGTATATCTTAATATTATTACTTTATTATCATGAGTAGTTAAATTGAGGAAGATAAGACGAAAAAGGTATCATCATGAAATACCTAGAATAAGGTAAAATTTATGTGAATTTATTCATATAATGAAAAAATTAGTTCATCAAAAGAAATTCACACATAAATAATCATTATTAAAAAATACAACCTAATCGTAAATCCATTACAAAATGTCTTGACTATATCCACAAAAAGTTAAAAATCTTGATTAATTTATATATTTTTTTTATGTATTTATATAAAATACTCATATTTATCAAACAATTTGTTATTTAATTATGAAATCTTATGGCGTTTAAATTAATAATTTCTTATTAAAATCACTTTTTGGGATATTTCTTCCTTGTTTTCATATATATATTTCAGTTTGATTATTTCTGTCCTCATACATCGATATATTTTTAATCATAAATAAAAATAAGTAAATATATCAATATAATATATATTAATTATAAATATATTTATATTCATCCATAATAGTTATATATATATACATATATATATATAGATTACACCTTTCATATAAATTCTTAGTCCCATATAGTCATGAAAGATGAGTTGAGTTTTTATGGATGGAATAAATTTGTAAAAAGAAAATTAACATTATAGAAACATTTTTAATTCACATAAATTATATCAATTCATCTATTACATCCTTATTATATTCTATGTCAACTATAAATAAAAAAAGAATCACATCACTTCGTGAAGGTGGCGGTTTACAAATACCCATGAGCGAAGTTATTATTTTATAGTAGATTTGAATATAAGAATGTAAATGAGTTATTATAATTAAATTAGTATAATTATGTGATAAATATCATTTCTATACATTTTATATATCAATTTTTATCTGTAATAGTCGGTGATGGAAAATGAATTACATTGTCTATGAGGTGGTATTTCATGAAACACATGATGAAGAGTTTCGTTTCCCATTTGATGAATGAGGAGATAGATATAGGTTATGTAATAGCAAAAATAATATCTTATTATATGGTAGATACTGGTATCATTAGTTCATTAAAGATGAATACTATATTATAGAGGTTGAAGAATAAATGAAAAAGAAATGCACAGTAAATAATTATACTTCATATATGGAAAATCTTTTTTGGTTTATTCATAATTCCTTACATGGATGGTATTTTGGAAAATCATGGGAGATTAGTGCATGGTGTTTAATGATAGGAATATATTAGGGTAGATCACGGTTGATAAAAAATTGTCATGTTTCGTGGATAGGAGAAGATATGAGATATCCTTTTATAATTTGTGGGGTAGAATCACAAGAAATAATTTAATAGAATAAAATATAATAAAGCCTTATTCACAAAACAAATAGATTTAAAATATACCACTCACAAAAAATAAATGGTATAAGGTTGAAATAGTGTATTTAAATATGATTTTGATAGGTTGTATGTCATTTTTACTATTATAACATTTGTTTAACACCTGGTAAACATATTATATCTTTTACCATAACAATAGATATTCATATTTCCTTCAAATATTTTTGATGAAAAATTAATTTTAAGTTATAAACTAATATTTTAATAATACATACAAATATGGAATAAAGTTAACTAAATTGAATTTACATATTTGATAGAATTTAATTTAAAATTATACCAGAAAATGTTACAAAAAATATTTTTCAAAGAAATGTATTTCTTGAGGATCAAAAACTTTTTATATAAAAAGTCAACATAAAAGTAATTAAAATAGCCAAAATTGGATTAATAATAACACAATTTAAATTATATTTCTATTAAACTAATTTTTTTAAAAAAAGTTTTACTATGAGATGGAATTAAAGGAAAAGAAAATTGTTAATGGGATTTTTAGTTTTCACTATTCAATAAATAATTAATATCTTTATAATATTATCAAAAATTCACTATAACATTATTTTAATATTTTTATTTAAATAATTATGTTATTTTTATCAAATAATTTTTTAAATATAGGGAAAAGTATTTTTAATGTAGCTGCACAATTCACACAGAAAAATGTAATTTTGAAAAAAATACATTTTTAAGAATAACACTATATGTAATCTCATCCCATAAATATAAAAACTACGACATAAAAGATAAAAAATAGTGTTGAATATATAATATTATAATATCCTTAAAATAAATCATCAATAAGGAAAATTTTAATGTATTAATACTATCACACATTTCATACATAAGAAAAGGTTCTCAGAAAATCTTATTCTTCAATTTTATATTGGTTTTTAATTTAATTTTTGATTATTTTATATTTAAAATATTATATACATATATATAAACCATATGATTTTCATAATTTAGTTTTTTAGATTCATACCCTCCAATAAATTGTCATAGTTATAACCATCACACTGAATAATAATATTTTAATAGTAATCACATTTTATTTGAACATGTTATTATATGTAATGAAAGCTATCAATGAAATAAAATTCATTTTGAAAAAAAAATTCATAAAAAAATTAGGTGTATCTATAAAAACCCAAGAATAATATACATAAAAAGTATATATTTTTTGTGGAATACTTATAACATTATAAAAATAGGGGCCTAAAGAAAATATTAGTTTAGTACCTTTTGAAACATGGAAACTTAAATATTGGTACATGAATGTGATAAGTTAAATTATTATAGGATACCATAGAATTGAAACCCTATTAGATATATCAAATATTAAAAATTTATTCATAACATGATGAAGGAAACATAATAAAGGGTTGAGCTCAGATGGTCAGTACCAGTAAACGAGAGAGATATGTATGCATAAACATGAGCATAAAAGTATGATAATGTCATTTTAAGATTATAAGATCATAAAATGTATATCAAAGATAATACACATGAATCATTGAATAAGGATTAGCAGTTTATAACATGTTAATCATTAGGGAAACAAGATCATACTCCATAAAAACATAACATAGTAATAAGATATTGAATTATGTTAGAATCACGAACATGTAATATCATTTCTTATAAATAAAGTTGTATTTATAGAATATAATAGGGAACTTTATATGGACTACATATACTATGTGGGATACACCACAAACCCTAGTCGTGGCCTTTTCCATCTAGATGATCTTGGTTCCCCATATTTCTATAGTGGATCAAGTTTCGACATATTCCCATAGTGGATTGGGTTTCCTCGTATTCCCATCTTCAAGGGGACTACACCTACTAGGTGGGAAACAAAACCATCCCTAGTCGTAGTCCTTTAATTATACAGGACTGGTATTCCCCATATTCTTATAGTAAATCAATCCCATCAAATAAATTCTTATCATTATCCCATGATATATAAATCATTACCCAATGCATTTTATGGAGATATAAGTCCTACCAGTCACATAATAAAATCATTCATTATTGTGAAAAAAGATAATAAATTTATTATCATATCATGAACAATAAAAGTAGACGAGTATCATAAATATAACATCCAAAACCATAAAATGAAATTAGTTTCATTAGCATTTCCTCACATCATAGTATATGGAAATTATGTGGGATTCAAAATCATATCATTAATTCATAACTCAGGAAAAGAAGCGTGTTTCAAAATTTTATAACCCATGGAATAGAAGCTAGTATCATAAATATCATGCCATTAAAAAAATAAACCATTAATGAATGAATATTAATGGTATTCATGGATATTGTCTCTAATAAATATAAACTATATCAATGGAAGACATCATAGATGGAGAAGGATTTTAAAAGATGACTTGAAACATTTCTTAAGGAAAATATGTTTTTCAAAATAACATTTTAAAAATAATTTTTTAATAATGAATGATTTATAATATAATTTTTAACATTTATTAAGGGGAAATATATTTTCCTCATTGAAAATTTATTTTTAAAAATAAATAATTTTGAAAACCATTTTACATTAAAATAACTTTAAAAATTGATAATGGAATCATGAAATTATTTTTAACTAATTTTTTGTTGAAAAAACCTATAATACACATAAGAAAATCCTGAAATCATTTTGGAAACCATTTTATTTGAATATAATATTTAAAAATAAAAATGAGGCTTCAAATTATTTCGAAAATAACTCTCTATGAAATATTTTAAAATAATGTTGAGAGTATATTGAAACATTTTTTAAATATAAATCATTTCAGAAAAAATCCATTTTCATTGAAAACTGTTAAATTTAAAAAATTTCCAAAATATTAGGAAAATTTTTTCATTAAAAAATAAACTTATAAAAACTAAAAGGAACCATGAAGTAAATGAAAAACATTATGGAATGTAATTCTTTACATGCTGAACATTCTTTTTTCACCATAAATGTTTAGAAAAATGCAGTGATTGGAAAAAAAGTTAATTACTTTTAAATACAGTTTTTAGAAAATTAAATACATGGGTAAAAATTTATTTTACGTATTATAAGATAATAGTAAACAAAATCATTTTTTTAAAAACACATTGTTGAAATAACACAGGTTCCCACATGAAAGGATAAATAATGTAAGATTCTCAAAAAAATTATTTTATTAGTTATATAAAATACCAAAGAGTAGGAAAATGGTTCCATTTCATGAATATAACTTTAATGAAAATATTTTAGGACCTTTTTTGAGGGCTCTTGAGGGATGTATCATAAAATTTTATTATTGGAAGAATAAAGTTAAACAATCCTGATAAATGATGAGATTGTAGAAATAAATCATTTCCACTTTGATATATTTTAATTATAATAAAATAGAAACTAATAACCTTAAATTAAGATCTAGAAATCATGAATAGAATTATATTAATGATATAACATATCAATGGTCGTATATACACCACCGAGAAAAATATTGCTGCATAACATGGCATGTGTCTCAATGAAGGAAAATTGAGAGAACACTAAATTACTGATTTGGTATCTTTAAAAACATAAACCTCATGATATAATGATAATATAATTCATATGTAAATTCACATAAATTAATTTGTATGATTAAATGAATATGTCAATGGAAATTAGTCACACTACCCAAAAATAAATGATTAGTTAATAATACACGTGCCTCACAAAAATAAAAGGTTATATGAAATTTCTTTACGTTATTTCTTGAATTTCTCTATACATATTAAAACCTCATGTATAATAAATATATGTTTTTTATAAATATATAATATGACCATATTATTATAAATAATGACATATATTATTCTTTATGACATTAAATTAACCGTTTAGTAATAACACCATGTTACTGTTACAATTCAAGTAACATCCTCTTTAATTTTCATATATGTGTTGTATTTTTATTATAGATCCTCTTATATAGATACTAATGTAATTACTTACAAAATATAAAATATTATATAAATAAAATATATGTTAAGTATGTATGAATTTTTAATAATCTATATAATATATAAGTGCTGAATGGAATACTTCATTCAAGGAGATGGAAGGTCGTATGTGCGCATGAATGTTGTTTCTGTTTTATTATCATGTTTAAATAAATAGATAAAATTAATTATAGGAATATATATATATATAATTTTAAAATTGGATTTTTTATTTAATATATATCATATTAATTATGTAAATTCATCCTTACAAAATTCTATGCAAGGCATGAGAAATCATATCACATTGAGGATGCATTAGTCTTCACTTCCCCAAATGAAATTATCATACATAAAAAAATGTAATGAATGAACGTATGTTTTATATAATAATTACATAATCATATATAAAATATCAACATAAAACATATAATATAAAAATTTATTTTACACCATAATTCCCATACGTGATAGGTGCTAAAGGAAAAATGAACAACATCATTTAATGAGGAGATTGTTCAGCTATAGAAGAACAATAATTTCATTACCAATTAAATGAATGTGTGTAAAATTTTATGTTTAACCCTTTAATAACTACATATAATTATATTAAAGATACTAGTGTAAATTTATAATAATTTATCAATAATATTTTATGTGGTGTAATAATTAAATTAACAAGATGAGCTTGGGGAAGGATGTAAGTCTTATTTTCAAAACTCCTTTTACATTACAACAGAGGGATTACATAGAAATATTTTTTCAAAAATGGAGAATTAAATGATGAATTGAGGTATTTTGGGATCTCATTTTTTCATATATATTTTGATCTAAATGGATTAATAGTTGTGAAGAAGAGGGATGGGTCAGTTCCTTTTTATATTGGAGTAGTGGCATTCCTATAATGTTTGGATCGGGAACTCCACCCGCTTTTTCCCTAGGACATGAGAATACAATAAGGGATCATATTTTATGAGGATGATATAGGGTTTAAGTATTCCCATATAATGTATTTTGGACAAGTTTCAAGATCAGTTTTGGGCCTTATGATTAAGGTTAACCCTTTATTAGGCTAAATTTTCAATTGTTCTTTGTAATTAATTTAATTCACTTTCATTAATTATTTTTGGTAAAATACTAAGATGACCTTATCATAATTTATAATTTAATGTGATTCCAACTATTTAATCCATTTTTCCAAATTCCAATCCCTGATATTTTGTAAATTAATTTAAAAATATTGCCATGGTTAGGTAGACAATGCGTGCTTTGAAAGTAAAAATGTTCAAAATCATTTCATGTTTTTATATCCAATTTCATTGTCAAATTGAATCCAATGTATTATATAAAAATCATTTTTTTTTTATTTTTGATTTAATTTATCTTTAAAAAAAATTAAAATATAATTTATCTATACAAAAAAATTAGGAGAAAAAGTACTTTTGAATTAAAATTCATTTTTTTTGACTATTCACAAAAAATAAAATAATTTAGAAAGATAAAAAAAATTCACAAAAAGTAAATTTTGATATTACACTTCGAAAAAAGTTGTTCAAATTTTAAAAAATCTAATAAAAGCTTCAAAAAATTTGTTTAAAAAGGGTTCTCCATTAAAATGTGGGAAAATTACGTTTTAAAAAATAATAAATTACTTTGAGTAAAGTTGGATTTATTTTAAATTATTTTATAGAAAACACATAAGATTAAAGTCAAATTTATTATTAAATATAAAATCACTATATTAAAAATAAATCATTTTTCAAAAAAAAATTATTTATTTAATAGCGTAAACAATGTTTTTTTTTCATAAAATAGTTTTTTTATGGAAAATATTTCGTATATTTTAAAAAATGTTGTATTTTCATTTCATGTAAATTTGTCACAAAACAAAATTCATCTTATATGAATCTATAAAAATATTTTCATAATATAATTAATATTATTAATAACTACAATTCTAATGTCTAGGTGAAAGCTATATAAAAAAATTAATAATATTAGTAATGTTACATTGTAATTTGGTAAAATTATATTCGGTGTGTCACACAAGTTATATATGGAACTTGAAAATGTGTGCAATATATGAAAATTTTAGTTATTCATATACCAAAATATTATATAATTGTTGTGTGTATATCACAAAATTAAAATTTAGTTCTTCAAAATATAATATAAAAAACATATATTTACAATTTCATTAAATAAAAAATATTAAAATGATTAAGATAATTTGAAAAAATAGTTCAAACTTTTTTAGGGTAATAAATTTTGTATCCTGTAAAGTGAACTTATCTTTCCAAATTAATATTTGTTATTGAAGGTTTGTTACTTTAATGTTCATTACCTAGAAACCAATATCTTAAAAAATGAATACTAAAATATCCTTTAAAAAGGGAAAGATAGAAACATGAATGTTTCAAAAGGTAACACATGATTAGGTTTCTACAAAGGAGGAAATTGGTGGGATATTTAAAAATTGACATTGAAGAGAAATCATACAATCATGTTCTGATGAAGAGTGATAAAGAAAATGTTCAGAACAAAGTTTACAATTCGAAATACATATAAATCTATGATGATATAAGGGTCTATATGATTCATCTGAAAATATGTTACTAGGACAATCTTTTCTATTTCAATATCCATTCCATAGAGTTAAAGTATTATCATGAGAATATATACTTTATTAATTTTTTGAAATCTCACCTTTTGTTGTAGCTTGATAAATTTTTATCTCACCTCTTTCTGCAAAATGGTTGGTGAATTTTTTATTCCAAAGAACTAATAGATCTCGAGATCCATGTTATGCCATCAAATATTTCATTAGTTACCATCAACACAATGTTGTGAGAATATGTTAATCAATATTCAAAAATCCACCTGTGGTGAGACAATACATTAATCTCACAAACTTCATCTGAAGTTTAACCTAATATTTCCACAAATGTTTAACCTTATAATCCTTCTATAATATGAAAATTGAAAATATTAGAAAGAATATCACTATATTAGATAAATATGGATCCCACTTATAATGAAATTTATCTCTTGGTCTTCACATTTCAAACATGTGAATACCTTCATCATATATTCTATTGAAACACAGTAATAACCTGAATTATAAGAAATCATTTTGTAACCATGCATGCTTCCTTATTCAAAAAATTACTTGATTTATTCTTTAAACTGATGATGTTTTAAACTTCATGCATGATATCATAAACTAATTTTTATAAAAATCCTTAATTGGTTTTAAGGTCATTGATACTATCTAAATTACTATATCAAAATCAACCATCTCTTTGTTCAAGATAAAAACAATTTCTTCAAACTCTTGAACACATTAAGGGTTATCTTCCATTTATTAAAATATAAAATTTATAATAAATAACTTCTACATGTCTTCAAAAATATTTAATATATCCTTTATAATCCTTAATGAAAAACACATACAATAAATACTTATATATTTCATGATTCATATAACATAATCATAAAATTAAAAAACATAAAAACTTCATTCTTCCAACTTTATTCATAAAACATTACTAGGGACTCTTCATCATATAACTAACTAAAACTTTCCTATAATATGAAATATGAATTATGTATCAAGGATACTCAGCCTCAATTCGATCATGGTTTTTACATTTAATGTAAAAAATACTAGAAGAACATCCCATTCCTTTCACATTTCATTCATAGTCTCTTTAACATCACCAGTATGACCATTTATCATACTATATTCCTAATTATCTTCATGATATTTTCAAATAGGGAAATGATTTTCATAATTCCCATTCATTACACATCGGAAAAATTTCATAATAATAAAGATCCATCAAGTCCCTACCATTGAATAAAAAAAGAAATCATAGTGTGAGAAAGCGCTCGCTGAGAGATTGGGTTCCGCTGGCCCGCTGATTTATTGGACATCATGACGGTCCCTCCACAACAGGTAAGGGAGGGACCTTTACCTCCCCAAGAAACATTTAGAACCTTCATTCCATTCTCTAACCATGATTTCCTTCCCCCATTTCATCAGATCCACCACAGTCTAAAAGTTCTGGAGATTTTTAAAGGATTCCCTAACCTTTGGCTCTCTACTATAGAGTTTTTCCAAGCCTCATATCTCTTAAATATTACTCTCATCGTTTAGTTTATCCAGAATTGGCCTTCAATGGATTGTTTGTATATGAATTTGTCTAACTCTTGGGGATTACAACATTGCGTAATGGTGGGTTTATTGGAAAAAAATCACATCGTGGTTCATTTTACAATGGAGGATGACCTTATCAGGGCGTGGTCTAGCGCTCCCTACTCCTACAATGGGTTGCAGTTCTATATTTCTAGGTGGTACTTTGATTTCCATATGAAGTGTGACTCCTCTTCAATGGTAATTTGTGTATGTCTTCTTGAACTACCATTTTTGTTTCAAAATCCCTCAATTTTACAACTGTTAGGGAATATGGTAAGAAGATACATGTGTTTTAATAGTAGAACCAGGTTCGTGTGTCATCCAGTATTCCCTCGAATTTGTGTAGAGATAGATGTATCTTGAAAGCTGGTTGGTCTTGTTTGGCATACTATTGGAAAGAATTTCGTTGGAATCAACCTTACATCATTGATTATTTGATTGAATTCTGTCTATCATGCAAGAAACTGTGTCATGATCTCTTAGCCAGTATGTGTAGAAGGTAGATGGACATAGGTCTTAGAGGTAGTGGAAACAACCAGGACGCTGGTTCTAGAGACGGACAAATAGAGCATCCACCCCTAAGTACTTTCAGGGAGTAATCCAAATAATAGAGGGTTCAGGAAAAGAGTGAAGATGGTAACTAAAAATTGGCAAAAGACATTAAGCACTTGATATAGGATTTGGGAGGTCCACGGTCTAATGAAAGTGCTTCAGTTGGAGTTGGTTTTTCCAATGCTAAATATGTTGTTTTCACCTATGTGATGGAAGTAAGAGGAGGGAGTTGTAAAAGCCCTTAAAGTGTGCTTCAGATGGTTGGGGAGAGAAGTTATAAGGTTGTTCAGAAGTTGTAGAAGCCAAGGCATGGTGGAAGAAGTCGTAGAAAGTAGAGGGTTTTGTCATGTCTCAACCTAAACAACCATTTTGATATCCTATGTATAGATAGAGGGGTAGAAAATGTCAATGGCCACTCATAATCAAAATATGGTGGAGATATAGGTGGGTATAGTAAACGCTTTCACAAAACAAGGAGGAAGAAGGGGTACAATGAAAATTGGGACCCAGTAAACTGCATTGTCTCTAAGAAGCGTATTTCTAAGGGGCGAAAGGGCTACTCATATCTTCCATGTCAATAGAGACATGATATTTCAAAAAAGGTGAAAAATACAAGGATCATGAGTTTTATTCAATGGATGATGACAAGTAGGAGCATCCTTTAGGAGATACCAGATCCCTAATGGTCATCAAGGCAGCTACTGAGGATACCTCTGGAGCACTGGCAATGCCTCAAGGGGATGTAGATGAGATGTCTAAGGATTAGAATGGAGAGAGGTTCATCCAATTAGAGAATTTATAGATGGAGGAGGTTGCAAACCCTATTTGACTTTAGTGTGAGGTAGGATCTCCCTCATACCTTGAACAACATGATGCTTTTGTTCTAGGAAACATGGAATTGCTCATGCACTCGAGTGAAGAAATGGTGAAGGACATCCTGACGATTAATTCGATTCAAGAACAGGATGACCAAATGTGGGGAAGATTACTTTGGGTGGACACCACTAGGGATCAAGTTGAGTGGATTGACACGCATGATCACATTTTGGTTAATGTATTTAACAAGGGAAAGATTAGTAAGGAGGAATACATGAAATTGTGGGACTATATGGCATATCACTATAAATACATCTTAGAGGAAGATCCTGACAGTCAAGAAAATTATCTCCCCTAGAAGTTTTTTAGAGAGATCGATTACAATCATCTCAAACGTTTTTTAACAAGTTTGTAGCATCTTTTGGTGTTTGAACTGTTTATCTGTTAGGGTTCTCACTTTTCCCTTAAAATTTTTAGAAAATAAAAAAGTTTCATTGGAAGTTGGATGTCGTGAGCAAGAATTATCATAGTGGAAAACCACATAATCCTAAAATAAATTACTTATAGGATATCTAAATCATGATACAAAATTATTCAATATATGAAACCATTGGTTTATAAAAGTTTATTCGTAGTAATATTCTATTTAAATCCTTTATGATGGTTCATAAAGTGTTTTTAATTTTAAATTACTATCCCTAAGAAGTATAATACTATGTTCGTAGTGACACATGTTCTTATATACTATGTTATTCTTGACTCATGCCTAATACACCTTGTCAGAGTTGTTACTCCTAGGTACAATTATTCTAGAAAACTTCCACTTGTAGGATATATACAGGGAGCCATTTCTAGGAAACCAATTTTTTTTATTTACCTATGTTTGAGGACATTTTCCAATACTTTATCCTTTCCCTTAGACTTATCCTTAGAGACATCCATGGATATACCCTGAGAAATATCCATAGGATTTACACTAAATGTTTTTTCATCCTAGTTTCCAATGGTTTACTAAACCAGCTCTCTCCTAAAATATATAACAACCCAATCTAAATATACATAGACATTACATAATTCTATCGGTATACATAAAACATTGCACAAATAGACTCCAAAAGGCTGTATTTGTGTAGAGCCATTGAAAAAATTGAGACACAAATACTAGTACATGAGTGAACTAAATTATATCCCACTAGTTTCTCAAAGTCAATAACACATATTAGATATATCATACATATAATATGTCTTCATAACATTGTGAAGGAATCATAAAAAATTTGTGTGATCAAATGCTCAGTATGGTTAAAATGGATGATATGTAAGCATAAACATGAACATAAGGGTATATAAATGTCATCATAACATTAGAATATCATACCATTCATATCAATGATAATAAAAATTAATCACGGAATAAATACTAGTATTTATATTACATGAATAATAAAGAAAATAATAGAATAATAAATGAAATCCTAATATAGAAATAATAAATTGAATATTTTTAGGTATATAAATATTTAATATCATTCTTTATATGTCAAGGGATATTTTCAAAACATAATAGGCCACATCATGGAGAATGCACGTACTGGGTGGGACACACTGCCATACACAGTTCCTGTACTTTCTATATAAGGTACTGAGTTTCCCCATCTTCCCATAGTGGATCAGGTTTCCCTATCTTCCCATAGTGTATTTTCATTCAACATATTCACATATTTATTACGACTACACCAAATAAGAGGGACACTCCACTATCCCAAGTCCCAATACATTCCTTTTTAGGGACCATGTTTCCAAATCTTCTCATAGTGGATCAAGATATAAGTTATTTACCAATTCTTTATAGGGAGATATATGCCCCACTTTTCACAGAACAAAATCATTTATACATGTTCCACAAGATAATAAAACATCCATCATATCATTACCCATAAAAAGGCATGGGTTTCATAAATATAATATCATAACTGATGAAAGGAAATTGTTTTCATAAACATTTAAATATATAATATACTAGGGAGAAGAGATTAGTTTGGTATTAATTTAATCAAACCTTAACACATGAAAATACGAGAGTTTTAAAAGAAAATAACACATCAAAGAGAAACAGGTGTTGTAAACATCATTCGATTAAAAAATAAACAATTTAATAAATAATAATAATGATATTATTGGATCATGTCCCCATTACTCCTTAAACTATGAAAAATAATGACATATTATATGGAAAAGGATTTTGAAATATCACTTGAAACATTGGTTAAGGAAAATAGACCTTCTTGGAATATTATTTTCAAACAAAATTGAAAATATTTTTCTTATAATCAATGAAATACAACTTAATTTTAAAATTTTCATCAGAAAAATAACTTTTCCTCTTTGAAAAGTTATGTTTACAACATAATTAGTGTTGATTTCTTTTTTTCTTTTAAAATAGCATTTAAAAAATATAAACTAATCTTCAAAATATTATTGATGACACTTCAACAAAAATAACGTTGAAAACACATAAGAAAATATTGAAAACATTTTTAAAACTCTTTTATTTTAAAATAATTTTAATATGTGAAAATGAATCTTGATGTAATTTTGAAAAAAAATTCCTTTCAAACGTGTAAAAGATGCTTGAGAATATTTTCAATATCTTTTTAGAAATAAAACATTTTATTGAAACCATTTATTCATTGAAAATAATTAAACTAAAAAACTAAAAAATATTAGTAAAATGATATTATTTTAGAAAAAATAACATTGTTAAAAAACAATGGATGTATCCTAGAAATAATGGTCATGATGGTGGTTATATCCATACTTCTTGAACATTCCTTTTTTCAGCTTAAATGTTTTTAAAAGATCATTTATCTGAAGAACAAAGATGTTTACATTTGATGATTTTTTTTTAAAAAATGTAATAAAATTGTAAATATTTTCTTTATGAATCATAGGATAATAGTGAAACAATTTTTAAATGATTTTGATAAAATATAGTTCTGAACGAACACTGATCCATACATAATGGAGAAATAAAATTTGATTTTCATAAAAACATTTCATAATTATCTTAAGTAAAAATTAGTTAATTTTTATAATGTTATTGAGATATATCTTGAATAACTATATTATATAAAATTTATGATATTTATTGAGATATGGATCATAAAATTTCAATAATGGAAGCATAATTTTAAAAAAATTAAATAAAAGAAGAGATATTATAAATAAACAGTTCCGAATTTTGCAACATTGAATCATAATAAAATGAGGAGAATAAAATTACATGAATCTTAAAATAATATGATAAGAATGGGATTTTAGATATCACATGTAAAAGTATATTATATACACCTCATAGAAAAATATATGTACCTAACATGTCGTGTGTCTCAGTGAAGGTAAATTGGGACAAAACTATAATACCAATTTTCTATCTTGCGGAACATAAAACCCTTGAAACAAATATAATAAAATAGATATGTTAATACAAATAAATTTATGTATAATAATAATAGAATATATCCATTGAAAGTTTACACACTTCACAAAATAAATGAGTGGTGAATCAAACATGTATCTCATTAAAAAAAGTGAGATGAAATTCCCTTACTATAAGTCTTGACATTCTACATATACATTCAAAACTCTTTTATAATGAATATAATTTTATTATAAATATTCTAAGGAATGATGTTTATATTTGTAATACCATATATTATTTCATAATGACTTTATTTTACCGATTTATTTACAAATCCATGTTAATGTTACATTTCAAGTAATATTATAAGGACCCGGCCTTAATCCTTGCTTAATATTGAATTAAATGAATAATTCACATTGAGGATCTTTTCAGGTTTAGTGTTTTAGAGAATTAGGCCATAACTATTACATAACAACTTGAAGTTTACAAGTAGACACTACTACTCAGTATCCATTTTTTTCACAAAATAAAAACTCTTAAAAAGAAACATGTCTAGTTCCATGTTTTATATAGCATGACTTTTCCTTGATCCCATCCTTGACCATATTCATCTTTAAGTCATGTGGAAAACATTTCAAAAACATGGGATGAGCATAAAAATCTCAGTAAGGGTTATAAAATAAAGAATGAAAAAAATTCGCCCATCAATAATTACAAATCAATGAAAGAAATACTTTTGAATCATAACATACCTTACAAAATCATAAGATTTATGAATAACACATAGAAATCATAAATCATAAAAGTTACTTATGGAATCCATATCAAACTTTCATTGTAGCTATCATAGATACATAGGGAGTCACATTTGGAATACCCAGCATAGTATATTCCCTAAATCTCTTAGGAGAAACATTCACGTTTACCTCTGTCACGTTACCCAATGCATTGGAGAGCTATCTCGGGCTCACCCGCCCTAGGTTTATAACGGAACCACCTGTATATGTAAACCATGCCCAATAACCATAACATAAAACATAAACAAGCATAAAAGAAAGACAAAATTTCCACATTTCAATAAAAATATATAATATTAAAATATAGATATAACCAATGCTTTATCAAACCATTTTCAAAATCATTTAAAAAGAGGTTTTTGAATCAAAGTGTCCCATACCACCTTAATGCTTTTAAATGAATTATCATTTGAAAACATTAATGTACATATAAGTAAACCCTAAAACCCATTTTTGAAAACATGGACATTAATGAGAAATATTCAGAAGAATAAATCATTAAAACATTTAAAATGGTATTTTAGTTAAAGAGCTTTTAACAAAATGAAAGGCTCTTGAATTCAAATAATTACGGAATAACATTTAATAATAACTTTATAATATCATGAGAATAAAAGGATTCATGATATAATATGTCAAAGGACATTATATACACCATATAATAGTGAATTGGTGCATAAAAATAATGAAGTCTCAATGGATTGTAAATTGATACGCAATCCCTTATAAAGACAGTATCCTTAGATTAAGGATAAATCATTGACATAATTTATGTGTGACAAATATAAATACACTCAATATATGTGGATATTAAGTGTAAAACAATCAGAGTTCATTCACAAATATTTATAGAATGACATGATCAACAAGTAGAAGTTTAACCCAAAGAATTGAAATTGGGTTAAGAATTCCCTTTACAAATATTTGATAGCCTAACGACGTCACATTAAAATTCAGAAAATGATCTGAAGAGATAAAAAGTGTATCTCATCATATGAACATAAAATTTACATAAATGAGGATATAAAATAACATATCCCAACATAATAAGATGTAAATTAAAAGACATAATGAAATGAAGTCTTTTAAAAAGAGGAGGGTGAAAGAATCCCTTACTGATTTGGGAATCTTTCGAAACGTGCACCCCATAAAAGAAGGGTCATACAATGATTATGTAAATAACCATAAATGAGATTATATTACACAAAGAATACAATAATGTACAGTACATAAACAACACAAAAGGAAATAGTGGCAAATGTATCATGAATCTTACGGGAATAAAAGTGAGATGAAAAATCCCCTTATGAAAATTTGGTAGCCTAACTGCGCCTACTTAAAACATCCAAAAAATTGAATGATGATGTCAAATAGGGTCTCTCTTCCAATAAAAATACAAATTACAGTATGTGGAATGTAAAATAACATACTCCAACATAATAACATGGAGCATAAATGAAATGACATACAAGAGAGTACTTGAAAAGAAGGGGAGAGCGGTCAGATCCCTTACAAAAATTCGGCAGCCTAACGACGCCACTAAAAAATTCTTAAAATGAATTTATGAGAGTAACAGGGAGTATCTCATCATATGAAAATACAAATTTCAGTAAAGTGTATATAAAAGAACATTCTCCAAAATCAAAACATGGAGCATAGAATAGATGACATAAAAGGGAGTACTTGAAAAGAAAGAGAGAGGTCGGATCCCTTTCAAAAATTCGGCAGCCTAACGGCGCCACTTAAAAATTATTAAAATGAATTTATGAGAGTAATAGGGAGTATCCCATCATATGAAAATAAAAATTTCAGTAAGGTGTATATAAAATAACATTCTCCAACATCAAAACATGGAGCATAGAATAGATGACATAAAAGGGAGTACTTGAAAAGAAAGAGAGAGGTCAGATCCCTTACCTCGTGTCCAACTTGACCCGTTCGTTCTTTAATGTCCTGAATAATAAACTAACGTTAATTACTACTTGATTAATAAACATTTTCAAGTTTATTATTCCTTTTATATTACTTATTACAATGTTATAAACATTATATAAACATTTAAGTTAATAATGTTTGTTTTGTCAATATTTGGTACTTGAGTCAAAATGGAATTCTTATAATTAAATGTTGTTCATGTGATCAATAGTCCATTATATCCAGAATGGTTATTCATGATTTAGATATCATATATATCATATATATCCATTATATACATGTATTTAAAATAGTACATAACATTTAAGTGGTAAGAAATGAAATGCACCGTTCATGGAGACGGTATGTCGTACGTACGCATGAACGCGATTTTCATTTCTATTTATTTACTTTAATGGAATTAAAACATAATGATATATAGATATATTATAATTCCAGTATAATATCATATATAATATCATATACTCCATCCTTTATACATCCCACATAGGGCATTAACGAATCACATCACTTTGAGGGGGCGGTAGTCCGCACTTCCTCTAATGAGATTATCGTATTTACCCACTATAGAAACCATAAAGGTGTTAAATAAAAGGTAATTACAGAAGCATAATGAAATCATAAACATAATATATATCATATATAAATACAGTGGCATCTTAAATGCCACCTTTAAAGGTGTTAAAAAGAATATTGAACAATCATCGTTTCGTGAGGCAGAAATTCGCCACCCACAGAAACAGTTTGTTTTTTAACCATTAGACGTAGGTGTGTGTATGTGTAGATAAAATAATTATTATAAAAACATACAAGTATATTTAGGATACTGGTGTTGTTACAAAATAAAGGAATAGAAAAGAGTTTATGGGTTGGAGAAGAAAAATAAAAGAAAACTATTTAAGAGAAATCATTACCTTTGATTTGCGTAACTCACTTTGGTTTGAACCAAAGGACTTATTGAAGTACCTTCTGCATAAGGTGAGGCTTCAAGGAGGAGGGGATGGATTTAGGGAGCTTAGTTGGGCAGATTTTGGATGATCCAAATGGCTTTAGAGTTGTGAGGAGTTGCATAGAATTGGTCTTTTTTATAGGGGAGAGGAGGGGCTCTTTAGGAATGTTTGAAACTATTATTTTATTATAAACTTATATTCGGTTTCAAAAGGTCCAAAAATGATTTAGTTCAATGATAAGATGAGTCATGGTCGAAATATAATCAACCAATAATAATTTTACTGGTGTTGGATAATATTTTAATCAATATAATCTTATTTAATTAAATCATTTATTAATGAGGTAAACACTACATCATTATTGTGTCATAAATAATTTAATTTATTTGATGTCTAAAAATTATAAAAAAAACCATGATGTAGGAAATCATTTTATATTTAAAATTAATATTTATAGTTGAAAATAGGACTTATATAACACCATAGACAAAATCAATTACTAAACAAATTTTGTTAATTTCAATTTTGCCTTTACATTGAATTAATAAATCTATAGGGTCATTATCATTAATAAGTGGCTCCATGGGGCCCCAAAATAAACCCAAGGATGCCCATGGTCGGCCATTACTCATCCAATAAGGTTTGGACAAGTGTTAAGGTAATTTTATATTATTATAATTTTATTTTTTACCCTTATTTACCTGATTTACCCATTAACCACGGTAAATAAAATATTTACTGAAGTAAATATTTAGAATGTCTAAACATAAAAGTTACCTATTTACACATTTTGGGCCTCATGATTCCAAATATGGAATCAGTTTTTACAAAATCAAAACACACAAGTGGCAGAAATTAATTTAAAATTAATTCCCGCTGTCAAAACAAATAGCGTGTTTTTAAGAAACAATAACTACCAAAAGATTGATACTTGTTTATATCCAATTTGAAAGTAAAATTAATTCCAATGACCAAAATTGAATTAAATGGTAAAAATATATTTCAATTTCAATTTAAAACCAATTAAATAGATAATCTAACAATATAAATAAATTATATTAAAAGGCACTTTTGAATTAAAATACATTATTTTCCACTATTCATTAAAAATTGAACTTTATCAGAAAAATACCAAAAAATTACCCAAAGAAAATTTTGATGTCCCCATTCTAAAGAAGGAATTTATATGGTCATATAGAATGTATTAAATCTACCAAAACTAGATTTAAAAAGGGTTCGCCATTAAAAGGCGATAAATCGGCCTTTTAATGTAAATCATGCTTAAAATTAGATTCATTCACATTTTAAGCCTCTAACTTTTATTGGATACATGTATAATCATATTGTATTTAGTTTTGTTCATTCATGCCAATACAACGGCTAGGAGTTAACAACTTTTTAAAATAATAATATTTTATTATTTGAGTGCAATGTACGATTCCAAAGAAACCCGTTGTTGCGTATCGGGTACGCTATCGAACGTAGCAACCCTTTTAAACTAAAATTAATATTTAATTTAAAAATTTTAATAAATATGAAAATCTTGTATTATTTATTTACCTGGGATGTTACATCCTTCCCCCCTTTTGGAAATTGCATCCTCGCAATTAAAAAAAAGGCTCGGAATCTTCATTGAAAATCCCCCATTGGAAAAAGGATCAATAAAACTATCACTCTAAAAGAAATAAAGTGAAGTAAAAAGGTCACCAGAGACAACATATACTAGGATTACATGAAAATATGGATATAGAGGAAAAAAAACAAACCGTCATGTTCTGAGGGAGAGTGATAGAAAACATGTCTAGGAGAAAGTTAACCACAAGAAAATCACAAACTTGTGATGGGTTAAACGGTATTTGATTCCGCAGTAGGAAAAGTTAACAGACAAAATTTTTGTTTTATGTTACTTTTCATTGAGGAATTTATTTATGTGCTTAACTAAATATAAGGAAACATACTTACTTGTCATGTTGACTTTCAACTTTTATTACATTTCAAACTCAAATTTTCTCCAAAAGATGAGTATTTTGGAAGACTTGTTCACATTAAGAGTACTATAATCAACATCTTGAGAATCACCTAATCCCCAAAAGAGACTATATATTTCCCATGTCTTTAGACCTTAACCAAAACAAAAACAAAAAAAAAAGTTAGTACAAGATCAGATAATCCCCAAAACAAACAATCCTTAAAAACAAAATATATTCTTAATCTCTAAAATTTGTCCTACAAAACCCAAAGATCAACAAGGACCATTCGATAAACAATTTTCCCTAAAATTCTTCAAAAGTAGTTCAAACTGTGATTGTAACCCAAATCTCATAAGGATTTAATTACATAGACTTCCAAGATATATCTTAACATTTTTTCCATGTAACACCAGTTACTCATAAAGTCTCATATTGAAAAGTAATTAACCTAATCAAATATTCTCCATGATAGGTTAATCAATTTCAAAAATAATAAAATCATCATGTGTCCATAATAAAAACATAGATTCTTCCAAAATAAAATTTCAACAATTATTCCACAATTGAAATCCCATAGTATTCTATCTTCCTTAGGGATATTGTTTTTTTCTCAAAAGAGAGAACATCTTCCACAACAACCTTTTATCACTTAATTAGTAAATCATTTTTCTATACTATGTATATCCATTTGATAAAACCTACGTTCCAAAAATCATCTTATCCTTGTTCCATAAAATCATTTTACTAAAATAATAAGTCATACTAACCAGGGACTTCACGTAGTCCAGTGGTAGGTGATAAATACCAGTTTCACTTTTGTTGTGGGTTCGATTCCCACATCTATAGCATCTTCTCGTCCCTTTGAAGCATTTTCCTAGGTGTTTCTTTCCACATCCTTGACACAAAGATTTTTGAACATACATACCTTTATGATTATTACCTGAACTCCCGTAGGGATTTGTTTCTCGCATATATGATGCGTTATAAAGATCACTAAGCTTCACGTGGTTAATCATGACTCCAGATAGTTGGTTGAGAATAACCACAAGTGTTCTTATTAAAGCTCCCATATCATCCAGTTTCTCATTTTGAAAACCGTCACAGTTTTCTTCACTTTCACTTTTACTTTAGTGCCTGCTAGATCCAGCCATTTACTAAAACCAAAAATGTCAGCGTGAGCATATCAGTAAAATCATCATATAATAATGAGGAAGACAAACACTAAGATATACTTATCCAAGTTATCTCAAACACATTCTAACTTAAAAATAACGATGAATCCATCCAAAATACTAACCATTGTGGTTATCTACAACTTGTCACTTATTCTTAAAGAATACCCTAACCTCTAAAGTTATCGAAACCAACCTCTGATACCAACTATAAGGACCCGACCTTATTCCTTTATTAATATTTAATTAAATGAATAATTCACATTGATGATCTTTTCAGGTTTAGAGTTTTAGAGAATTAGGCCATAACTATTACATAACAACTTGAAGATTACAAGTGGACACAACTACTCAGTATCCATTTTCTTCACAAAATAAAAACTCTTAAAAAGAAACATGTCTAGTTCCACGTTTTTGATAGCATGTCTTTTCCTTGATCCCATTCTTGACCCTATTAATCTTTAAGTCCTGTGGAAAACATTTCAAAAACTTGGGATGAGAATAAAAAGCTCAGTAAGGGTTATAAAATAAGGAATTAAAACATTAGCCCATCAATAATTACAAATCAATGAAATCAATACTTTTCAATCATAACTTACCTTACAAAATCATAAGATTTATGAATAACACAAAGAAATCATAAATCATAAAAGTTACTTATGGCATCCATATCAAAATTGCATTGTAGCTATCACAGCTACATAGGGAGTCACATTTGGAATACCCATCACAATATATTCCCTAAATCTCTTAGGAGAAACATTCATGTTTACCTCCGTCACGTTACCCAATGCATTGGAGAGCTATCTTGGGCTCACCCACCCTAGGTTTATAACGGAACCACCCGTATACGTAAACCATGCCCAATAACCATAACATAATACATAAACAAGCATAAAAGAAAGATAACATTTCCACATTCCAATAACAATATATCATATCAAAATATTGATATAACCAATGATTTATCAAACCATTTTCATAATCATTTAAAAAGAGGTTTTTGAATCAAAGTGTCCCATACCACATAGAAGCTTTTAAAGGAATTATCATTTGAAAACATAAATGTCCATATAATTAAACCCTAAAACCCATTTTTGAAAACATGGACATTAATGAGAAATATTCAGAAGAATAAATCTTTAAAAAAATTAAAACGGTATTTTAGTTAAAGAGATTTTAAAAAAATGAAAGGCGTTTGAATTCAAATAATTACAGAATAACATTTAATCATAACTTTATAATATCATGAGAATAAAAGGATTCATGATATAATATGTCAAAGGACAGTATATACACCATATTATAGTGAATTGATGCATAAAAATAATGAAGTCTCAATGGAATGTAAATTGAGACGCAATCCCTTATAAAGACAGTATCCTTAGATTAAGGATAAATCATTGACATAATTTATGTGTGACAAATATAAATACACTCAATATATGTGGATTTTAAGTGTAAAACAATCAGAGTTCATTCACAAATATTTATAGAATGACATGATCAACAAGTAGAATTTTAACCCAAATAATTGAAATTGGGTTAATAAGTCCCTTTACAAATATTTGATAGCCTAACGGCGTCACATTAAAATTCAGAAAATGAGCTAAAGAGATAAAAATGGTATCTCATCATATTAACATAAAATTTACATAAATGAGGATATAGAAGAACATATCCCAACATAAGAAGATGTAAATTAAAAGAAATAATGAAATGAAGTCTTTTAAAAAGAGGAGGGTGAAAGAATCCCTTACTGATTTGGGAATCTTTCGAAACGTGCACCCCATGAAAGAAGGGTCATACAATGATTATGTAAATAACCATAAATGAGATTATATTACACAAAGAATACAATAATGTCCAGTACATAAACCACACAAAAGTAAATAGTGGAAAATGTATCATGAATCTTACGGGAATAAAAGTGAGATGAAAAATCCCCTTATGAAAATTCGGCAGCCTAACGGCGCCTACTTAAAACTTCCAAAAAATTGGATGATGATGTAAAATAGGGTCTCTCTTCCTATAAAAATACAAATTACAGTATGGTTAATATAAAATAACATCCTCCAACATAAGAACATGGAGCATAAAAGAAATGACATACAAGAGAGTACTTGAAAAGAAAGAGAGAGCGGTCGGATCCCTTACAAAAATTCGGCAGCCTAACGGCGCCACTTAAAAATTCTTAAAATGAGTTTATGAGAGTAATAGGGAGTATCTAATCATATGAAAATAAAAATTTCAGTAAGGTGTATATAAAAGAACATTCTACATCATCAAAACATGGAGCATAGAATAGATTACATAAAAGGGAGTACTTGAAAAGAAAGAGAGAGGTCGGATCCCTTACAAAAATTCGGCAGCCTAACAGCGCCACTTAAAAATTCTTAAAATCAATTTATGGGAGTAATAGGGATTATATCATCATATGAAAATAAAAATTTCAGTAAGTTGTATATAAAATAACATTCTCCAACATCAAAACATGGAGCATAGAATAGATGACATAAAAGGGAGTACTTGAAAAGAAAGAGAGATGTCAGATCCCTTACCTCGTGTCCAACTTGACTCGTTCGTTCTTTAATGTCCTGAATAATAAAATTACATTAATTACAACTTTCTTAATAAACTTTTTCAAGTTTTTTATTCCTTTTATATTATTTATTACAATGTTATAAACATTATGTAAACATTTAAGTTAATAACGTTTGTTTTGTCAATATTTGGTACTTGAGTCAAAAAGGACTTCTTATAATTAAATGTTGTTCATGTGGTCAATAGTCCATTATATCCAGAATGGTATCCATGATTTAGATATGATATATATCATATATATCCATTATATACATGTATTTAGAATAGTACATAACATTTAAGAGGTACGAAATGAAATGCACCGTTCATGGAGATGGTAAGCCGTACGTACGCATGAACGCTACTTTCATTTCTATTTCATTACTTTAATGGAATTAAAACATAATGATATATATATATATTATAATTCCAATATAATATCATATATAATATCATAAACTCCATCCTTTATACATCCCACATAGGGTATTAACGAATCACATCACATTGAGGGGGCGGTAGTCCGCACTTCCTCTAATGAGATTATCGTATTTACCCACTATAGAAACCATAAAGGTGTTAAATAAAAGGGAATTACAGAAGAATAATGAAATAATAAACATTATATATATCATATATAAATAAAGTGACATCTTAAAGGCCACCTTTAAAGGTGTTAAAAAGAATATTGAACAATCATTGTTTCGTGAGGAAGAAATTCACCACCCACAGAAACAGTATGTTCATTAACCATTAGACGTAGGTGTGTGTATGTGTATCTCAAATAATTCTTATAAAAACATCCAATTATATTTAGGATACTGGTGTTGTTACAAAATAAAGGAATATAAAAGAGTTTAGGGGTTGTAGAAGAAAAATAAAAGAAAACTATTTAAGAGAAATCGTTAACTTTGATTTGGGTAACTCACTTTGGTTTGAACCAAAGGACTTCTTGAAGTACATTATGCCTAAGGTGAGGCTTCAGGGAGGAGGGGAGGGATATAGGGAGCTTATTTGGGCAGAGTTTGGATGAGCCAAATGGCTTTATAGGTGTGAGGAGTTTCATAGAACTGGTCTCTTTTTATAGGGGAGAGGAGGGGCTCTTTAAGAATGTGTGAAAATATTATTTTATTATAAACTTATATTCGGTTTCAAAAGGTCCAAACATGATTTAGTTAGATGATAAGATGAGTCATGGTAGAAATATAATCAACCAATAAGAATTTTACTGGTGTTGGATAATATTTTAATCAATATAATCTTATTTATTTAAATCATTTATTAATGAGGTAAACACTACATCATTATTGTGTCATAAATAATTTAATTTATTTGATGTCTAAAAATTATAAAAAAATACCATGATGTAAGAAATCGTTTTATCTTTCCAATGAATATTTATAGTTAAAAATAAGACTTATATAACACCATAAACAAAATCAATTACTAAACGAATTTTGTTAATGTCAATTTTGCCTTTACATTGAATTAATAAATATAAAGGGTCATTATCATTAATAAGTTACTCCATGGGGCCCCAAAATCGACCCAAGGATTCCCATGGTCGGACATTACTCATCCAATAAGTTTTGGACAAGTGTTAAGGTAATTTTATATTATTATAATTTTATTTGTTACCCTTATTTACCTGATTTACCCTTTAACCACGGTAAATAAAATATTTACTGAAGTAAATATTTAGAATGTCTAAAAATAAAAGTTACCTATTTACACAATTTGGGCCTCCTGATTCCAAATATGGAATCAGTTTTTCCAAATCAAAACACATAAGTGGCAGAAATTAATTTAAAATTAATTCCCGCTATCAAAACAAATAGCATGTTTTAAAGAAACAGTAACTATCAAAAGATTGATACTTGTTTATATCCAATTTAAAAGTGAAATTAATTCCAATGACCAACATTGAATTAAATGGTAAAAATATATTTCAATTTCACTTTAAAACCAATTAAATAGATAATATAACCATATAAATAAATTAGATTAAAAGGCACTTTTGAATTAAAATACATTATTTTCCACTATTCATTAAAAATTGAACTTTATCAGAAAAATACAAAAAATTACCCAAAGTAAATTTTGATGTCCCCATTCTAAAGAAGGAATTTATATGGTCATATATAATGTATTAAATCTACCAAAACTAGATTTAAAAAGGGTTCACCATTAAAAGGCGGTACATCGCCCTTTTAATGTAAATCATGCTTAAAATTAGATTCATTCACATTTTAAGCCTCTAACTTTTATTGGATACATGTATAATCATATTGTATTTATTTTTTTTCATTCCTTTCAATACAACGGCTAGGAGTTAACGACCTTTTAAAATAATAATATTTTATTATTTGAGTGCAACGTACGATTCCATAGAAACCCGTTGTTGCGTATCGGGTACACTATCGAACGTAGCAACCCTTTTAAACTAAAATTAATAAATAATTTACAAATATTAATAAATATGAAAATCTTTTATTCTTTATTTTCCTAGGATGTTACAAATATCCTTTTTATTTTTCAAATATGTTTTGAATTGATATTATTGATCTTCTTACATAGAGAATCATTTATGTACTTCAAGAATGTAAAACATGGTTTAAATATCATATAATTTCGATATATTTTTTTATAAAGATATATATATGATAGAAGTATGAAATGAAATACAACATTCACGGAGATGGTTGGCCATAAGTATTGATAAACATTATTTCTGTTTTATTGATGTATTGAAATAATAAAGAAAATTACATATATATATATATAAATATTAATTCTTATAGAATTATTATTTCATATATATTATATATATTCACTAAATGAATCCTTAATAAAATGCTTGTATGATCTGAATAAATCACATTTATAATGACCCAAACATTTATCAATGAAAATTCTAATCTTATAATTATTTCATATGTTATAATCCCATATAATTACTTTGAACACATAATAAAAACATTATAAATGCATAATTAATGAAATAAGATGTATTTCAGATGTTGAGGAACCTATAACGATGAAATAGTATCTTGACCTTTGGAATAGTAATGTTACCATAATGAATAGTAACCTCACAAATGAGACTATAAATAAATTTTTATTCCTTATAAGAGAAAATATGATATAATTATACCATAATATATGTAAATAAATATATTTAAAATAATTAATTAAGTGCTGGATTTTTGTAAGTAATAGATATTAAAATATAATATTATTATTAATTAAATAAATTAATATTAAATATATTTTCAAAAAATGTATTTAAAAATTAATATTTTTTTGGCTCATGATTATATGATAATTTTATGATACCTTAATTAGGTTTTCAATGTTTTAGAATGAATGTTTTAAGTTTTAGATTTTTATTTTCTATATAAATTATGGTTTTAAATAAAAACAATATTTCTCATATTTCGAAAATTATTTTAATGAAATGATATACATATTTCAATTCTACACATCAAAAAAAATATTGTTATTTTTTTGGATTTTTTAAAACTAAATCAATTTTGGTGAATAGTAAAATACAATAATTGATGTTAAAAACTAATTACAGAAATTATTGAGTGATTGCTGATTTATGGATTATATATGCCCAAAATTTTAGACCCTACTTCCGTATTTTAATATTTTTGATGATTATTATAAATCTATTAATATTATTGATGAAAAATAATAAACTAATTATTAAAATAATGATAAAACACTTATCTCCTCCATTATAAACACAACCCTTCACTACCCCTTCTCATCTCACCTCTCAAGCCTTGAGACATGTCCACATTTTGCTCAAATATCCTCCCATGCCAATCTTTGATGTCCATGATCTTTTGGTCATTTAAAAAGAAAAAAATCGATTCCCTAAAATGGTTTTCAAAAGGAAGGAATAAATAATTAAAAATTATTCTCTTTTATTTCAATTTATTTTCAATTCATCTCTTCTCCTATCTTCTCATATATTATATTTTTTCTTATGCTGTAAAAAAATAAAGTATCATTCATATACTATAATTGACAATTTTAATGGAATAATATTCATCAACTAACTTCTCCTCCATCTTTTATTTTAATAATGAAAACATCATATTTGTGGTGTCGATTAACCACCTTCATGGAGGACAAGATTTCATCTTTCAATTCCACCTTCCAAGCTGGTCAAGAAATAATTTTTATGGTTGAACCAGATTATAATATATGTATTATATCTTATTTATTGTTTTTAATCATTTTATACACATGGTATTAATTTATAAAACAAAATGAGTTAGATGTGATTGAAAACAGCAAAAACAAAGCCAAACGATTATCATTAACTATTTATCTAATGATTCATCTTCACTCCAGAAAAACAAATTATATATAAGAAAAATTTAAAATATTTATTACCATTAATCACATATATATGAAATTATAGATAGTTACCCCCACCATACATGACCTTTCAGATATGAATAAAAGTAAACTGATCCTGAAAACCAAATAAACTAACACTCCCAAATGATAAAATTAAATATATTAATCAATCAAAAAGAACATTAACAAACTTAATAATGTTATAATAAATCAAATACATGTATAAAATTTTAAGGAATTATTAATTAATAAATCTAATTTTATTATCCATGACATTAAGATTAAGTGAATAATACCATCAGACTTAAGGTAGGGGATTCTACCCAAACCACTATTATTCCTTTAGGTTATTAATTATCTCTTCATACCAAATTGATATTTTCTTTTATTTTTATGTAAATCTTTTTAATTTTGTATATATTTTCCAAACTCATGTATCAATATCCACTCATCATTCTTTTTCATCGATATACATGTTTTGAAAAGATTCTTCTCTCGATTCTTCCCGATAAGTAAAACGATTTATTGGGAACATCCTGAATTCATAACCATTTTCATGTGAACTCTATAATATATTTTAAGACACCATTATTTTTTAAAAATCATTTATTTTATTATGAAAACATTCTTTATTTAAATCTTTAATTATATAAATGATTATGCCACTTCTGGTTTAAATGCACTTTAATATTTTCCTTAAACCATAATAAAATATTTTAAATATATATCTTCTTAAATAATCTTTTATCACATAATTTTTACGAAACATATCTTTATATATTCCTATATTCCCTTATAAATGTTTATGTGTGAATTAAATTATTTCTTTCCGGGACACCATTGTGATATTCACTTTTGTTGTGCATTTTGAAAAGATAATGATACCCAATTTCTACCATGGGTAACCCTTGTGTTTATGTTTGATTCCTTATGTGTGACACAAGAAACACATATTCTTGAATATATTATGATGGGTGAACCCAAATATAGCTCCAATGCCTTGGGTAATGTTTAGACCAATGAGACGTAATTTCTAATAGTCTTGGTGGTTAGCCTCGACTCGTGCTCCATGTGCAATGGTCCTGGTGGTTACCCTTGACTCTTGCCCCTCTTTGTGCATTGAGACATAACTCATGATGAAGTCATGTTTTTTGATTATAAAACATTAATAAGCATCATTGATTATATAATAAAATTCTATAATTCCTTATATTTAATCTAGTTCCATTCCTTTTTATATCATTATGTTATTTCTTCTAACCCATGTTGTAATCTTTATTTTAATGTTTATTCTATTATTGGGGATTTTTAGATCATCCCTTTGTTCATGTTATCCCCCGGTTATCATATTGAGATGTAAGTTCTTAATGGATGTTAAGAGCTCATAATGGATGATAAAAAATATTTTTTTAGCCTCATGTTGTTTTATGTACATAGTCTTCCAAGACAATAGACTATACAATCCCTAGCTTGTAATTTGATTTTTAATTATGCTACAATCATGTAATGTTATGTGTGGATGTCTAGTATCGCAATAGATGGTGTCAGAGAATGGTATAAATATTTTTGGATATTTGGACTAGATAAATTTAGTAAGAACTTTTGGGATACGACTAGGTATAATAAAATTTCCCTAATTTTTGTTTAAAATATAGTAAGTGGTGTATAAATAAAATACATCCCTGTCTGGGTACTATAAGTGGACATTGTTCTGGAACATTTGTACCTTTTAGTAATAACTCTGAAAAGTTGTTATGGGCCAGAATCTGGGTGACCTAGTACATGACAATATACCTTACAGTGGACCTGGTTTGACACTCCAGGTGGATTATCTATGGTAAATTCATAAGATCAATATGAACCATTATTAATGGTTAAAACACAAATTCCATAAGAATATATATTATGAAATAGATCATGGATAACCTAGATTGAAACTTAGGAAATACATGTTCAGATATACATTTCCATTAAAATTTTATCCTTTTATGTTTAATGATTCATTTTTATGATTATTAGCTATGTATTCCAGCCCCCTAATGGTATTTTATTTATCCTAGCTAATTGATGGAAATAAAAGAAAATGCACCAACAATAAATGTGATATGAAGTGTGATGATTTCCCTAATGATATGCCTGATATAATGGGAATGGGTGATCAAAGCATTGTGATTGTACTTTCTCATCTAACCCATGTTTTTAATAATAACTTGAATCAGGTGGAAAAACCTCCATATCCTAAGAGGGAGAAATCTGTCATCAAATCCTTCATGTGGTAAATACCTCCCAAGTTTAGTGGATCTTCTGATCCCCTCCTTATGTAAAAGTTGATTAACTCCATTGAAAATATATCCTCTTTCCTTCGATGCTCATGAATAAGAGAATTTCATGATGGTGGTTTATTTTTTTGATGATGAATTAGAACATTGGTGGTCACTGATAAAAAATAAAAAGTCCAAGGAAGAAATTGATTCCATGGATTGGGTGTAATTAAAGAAAATGTTTTCCTATAAATATTTTCTTCAAACCCCACATCACATGATGGAAAGAGAATACTCATACTTAAGCTGATGGAATATGAGTTTATTGGGGCATATTAATCAAATCATACAAGGCTTGTAAGATATGCATCTTTATTTTTCATGAACATTAAATGAATGGTAGAACATATCTTTAATTTACTAAATATAACTCTAATAAAAATATTGGATATTTTAGAATTTGACAGTTATGTAGAGATTTTCATTATTCCCTCATAGTTGAAATCAAGATTAGATATTATTTATAGTCTTTTGGGCCTAATGAAAAAAGAGTAAAATAGAGTCTAATATGCGTGGATCAAAAAATAAATCCCATAATGGAAAAAAACTGAATAACCCATGTTTCAAAATTCTACAAATAATTATCCTAGGGAATTTTATAATGGAATGATAAAATGCTTCAATTGTGGAAGAATGAGGCTTCTGGATAAGAACCGTTGAAGGGACATGAAGAATCCTTCTAACGTGGAAGAATATTGTAAAGTTCATATCAATGCTCAACCAGTAATGTGGTTATTTAAAATAATAAAATATGGGCATCTTTTGAACCAATTCCCTGATCCAAGGGTTGTCATAGGCAATCGATAAAAACCTCTGTTGAAACATGGAAGGGAATATTCTATCACTACTTTGGAGGTTTACCCAGAAAATGATGTCATGATAGGTACACTTGTTATTAATTCAATAATAGAGAACACTCTATTTAATTTTTGTTTTCCACATTCTTTCACACTTCAATGCTTAGTAGAAATTTTCATACACAACCTCAAAAAATATCATATGAGTTATCTGTGAGATTGTAAAACTGTGAATTTGTTGCATATAATGTATATAAATCCTCTTTTGATGGTTTATCTCGACTAAACCTCCCTCAAAAACTAATCATTCTTCCTTTGGTGGAGTTCGATGCTATATTGGGTGTGGATTGGCTATCATTAAAAAAAGATAACATCAACTATTGGGAATCATATACCACTCTTCACATCATGAAGAATCCTCAAATTTTGTACAATTGTAAGGTGTAGAGTGAATCTTATTTAGAATCATTGTCTCAATTTAGGATATTACCACCCTCTGAGAAATCATATCTCCCCCAAATGATTGAGAAAAGGGATATGATCATGCTTTAAGACATTCCCATCATGAGAGATTACATAGATGTATTCCAAAAATAGTTTCTTGGAATTCCTCCCAACTGGGAGGTTAAGTTTTCAATTGAATATAATCTTGGAACCATGTCTATATCAATGATTCCTTATAAAATTTCAACCATAGAGCTATAAGTGATGAAAAATAAGTTACAGAAAAATCTAGACAACGGTTTTATACACCCTAGTGATTCACCATGTGGTACACCAGTCCTCTTTTTTAAGAAGAAGGATGGATAAATGCACCTCTTAATTAATTATCATGAGCTCAATAATATTAGGATAAATAAAAATTATCCCCAAACATGGATTGCTTAATTATTCGATTATCTATGTTGGGTGAGTTATTTATATAAGTTATACCATCAGTTAGGATACCACTAACTAAAGGTGAGTAAAGAAGATATTCCCAAGACTACCTTTTGAATGAGGAATGGAAACTATGTGTTCCTAGCAATGCCCTTTATTTTGAAAATTCTCTAGTAATTTTCATGGATTTTATGACTATAGTCTCTAGAGATTACCAGAGAAAACATTTCGGAGCAATCATTAATTATATTCTGATATATTTCAAGATAAATGAGGAACATGAGGAGAATTTGAATGATATCATGAAGTATTTTTAATGGGAGAAAATATATGAAATTTACAATAAATTAATGTTCTTTGATTGGGGAGATATCATTCTTGGGGAATTTTATCACCATTAGAGGGTTATATGTAGACCCTTCCAAGAATAATGGAATTGAATAGCGAACTATGCCAATATCTGTAATGGAGATCTATAGTTTCCTTAAACACGATGGGTATCACTGACGATTTGTGAAGAACTTATCATGATTTTCAAACCAAATGAACAAAATTATAAGGATGTGAGTGAAGATTTTCTGGACTCAAGAATGTGAGTAATGCTTTATGGAGGTCAAACCGAGTCTTTTTACTGGACCAATACTCTCACTCCTAAAAAGTGGAGAACTATTTGTGGTGTACAGTGATGAATCAAGGATTGGATTAGGATGTCTACTGATGAAAAATAATAATGTGATAGCCAATTCCTCAAGGATGTTGAAATAAATAATAAAAACTAACCCACACAAGATCTAGAGTTGGTGATTGTGATCATTACATTGAAAATCTAGAAGCATTATCTCTATGGGGATAAGTGTGAGATATAAACTACTAACAATAGTTTCAAATATATATTCACACAAAAAGAGAAAAATATGTTCTAGTGAAGATGGTTGTAGATCATTAATGAATATGGTTGCTCAATCCACTACCATCCTAATAATGAAAATAAATCGGTATATGATCTATGTAGAAAAGACATGACATCCTTATCGATGATTATAAATTAAAAGGATCCAATCTTCTTATATATACAAAGGATGGACATGGAAATCATTACGTGAGTAACATTATCAATCTTTTCTCAAATGATAGATGAACCATCCCTCGTGGAGAAAATAAAGGAAGATCAAAGAAGTGATGTGTAAATTCAAAAAGGGTTGAAGCTATCAGGAATGAGAAATCTTCAAAGTTACTGATTGATAAAAATGGAGTTAGAAGATTTGGATGATTATTATATTTACCAACTGATACAGAGATAAAGAATATTCTTTTTAATAATACACAAATCTCAACTATATATATTCACCAATAGAGAGAAAATACGTATTGAGATCTCTAAAATTGGTTTTGGTTAGACAACATGAAGAAGGATATCACTAAATATAAATTAATGTAATTGGTATGTTAGCATGTGAATGATGAGGGAAAACTATAAAGGTTTGATGGAAAAGTTGTCCATACAAACATTTATGTTAGAGAACATCCCCATGGACTTTGTTGCCGGACATCAAAGGATATCCAGAAGAAACAATGTTATATCTGTTATTATGGATCATCATACGAAGACATCTGACTTTAACAAAATTCAAAGGAACATCCTATTCGATCAGATTTTATAGATATATTTCCAGGAGGTTGGAAGGATGTGAAATGTACCACTATTTATTATATGTGATAGAGATATGAGATTACCCTCAATGTTCTGGAAAAGTCTCAAACATGATCTATTCACTGAGATGAAATTCAATATGAACTATCATCCACAAAATGATGGAAAATATGAGTGATCTATTCAGAAAGTGGATTACATGTTGAGAGAGTGTTCTAAGGACATCAATGGAGGATTGGATCAATATATTCATCTTGTTGAATTCTCTTACCACAATAGTTTCCACTTCGGTATCTGAATGGATCCTTATGAATCCTATTATGGGTAATGAGGAGAAACACCAGTATGTTGGGATAAAATTGGAGAACGTAATCTTCTAAGACTTAATGTGTTTAATAGAATGGTGGAAATGGTTAAAACCATTCATTAGAACATCAAGGAAGACTAAATTCGACATAAGAGTTATGTATAAAATCATTAATGGGTATTTGATTTTAATGTGAGAGATATGGTATTCCTCCACATATCTCCCTAGAAAAGTTCGATGTGATTTGGGAAGAAAGGGAAGATAATTCCCTGGTACATCGGCATTTTCGAGATCCTAGATCAGGTCAGATCTATGGCCTATTGACTAGATCTTACACCTAAGAAGTCTAAAGTACATCATGTATTCCACGTATCACTATTTCGGATGTACATACCAAATAATTCACATGTACTAACTTCAGAGGTAGTATAGCTAGAGAATGATCTATTTTACAAGGAACATCCAGTGATGTTCTTGGATTGTAGAGATAATGTTTTGTGTAAAAATATTACTCACATGGACAAAGTAATGTGGAAGAACCATAAGTATTATGAGGCACTATGGAAACTAGAGGAAATAATGAAGAAAAAGTTCCCACATCTGTTTTTAGCATTTATTGTAAAACAAAATTTCAATGTGAGATTTTATAACGGGAGAAGAATCTAATGATCTAATGTTTTATTAATGGAAATTACCTTTTTAAAATTATTTCGTATGGTATAATGACATCAAATTAATTATAGAACACAATACAAACATTATAAATGAATAATGAAAGAAATAAAAAGTATTTCAAGAAGTTAAGTAACCTATACTAATGAAAAGATAACTTGGCCTTAGGAATAGTAACATTACCCTTATGAATAGTAATCTCAACAATGAAATTATAAATAAAATTTTCAATCTTATCAGTGAAAATATGATATAATTTTATCAGAGTACAATCAAATAAATATTTTTAATATTATTAATTAATTTTGGGAATTTTTGTAAGTCATAAATATTTAATCACAATTTTATGATTTATTAAATAAATTAAAATAAATTTTATTTTAGTAAATTGTAATCATTAATTAATATTTTTATTTATTATTGTCATAAGTTAATTTTATCATATATAAATTTATTTTTAAAAGTTCTTGAAAAGATGTTTTAATTTTAAAATTAGTATTTACCATGTAAATGATGAATTTAATTAAAAATTCAATATATAATATTTGGAAAGTTATATTCGTAATTTAGAGTTGATTTTTAATTCTTCCTATGAAAAAATGGTTCGGGTGAATTTTTGAATTTTTTCTAAAATACAAAAATTTTAGTTGAATAGTAAAATAGGATAATTTATGATGAAAACTAAATACAAGAATTTCTGATTAAAAACTGATATATAGATGATTGAATCCTAAAAAATTGAACCCTACTTCAATATTTCAATATTTTTGATTATAAAGCACAAAATATTCATCGTCTTGAGGAAAGAGAAAAATCAAAATAATAAAATAATGTAAAAACACTCACCTCCACCATTGTAAATTACACTCCTCTCCACCACTTCTCCTCACACCTATCAAGCCTTGTTATTTATCCAAAATTTTCTAAAATATCATCTCAAGTCCCTCCCTCATGTCCCAGAGCTTTTGGTTTTAATATAAGTACAAACCCAATTCCATAAATAATTTCTCAAGAGGAAAGAATCAAGAGGTAAACCCCTATTCCGCTTTCATAAAATTTCTTTTCAAGTTCAATTTTTTCCATATATTATCCTCACTTACATTTTTCAAAGTGGATTGAAAACTAAAGTACCATACATTTAATGGAATTTTATCTGGTTTATGGAATAATTATTCATCAATGACCTTCTCTTATCTCTTTTATTTTAATAATAAAAACATTATCCATGAGGTGTTGATTTACTACATTTTTGGACGACATGATTTCATCATTCAATTATACCTTCATGGTTGGTTGTGAATCCATTTTTATTGTTATAACAGATTATAATATATGAATTATATCTTATTTAATGTTATGGATGTGAGGACCCAACCATAGGACATTACATAATCTTGAATGAAATTAATAATTCACATTGAGGATCTTTTATGGATTACAGTTTTTGAGAATTAGACCATAACTATTTCATTACATCTCTAAAATTACAAAGTAGACACTTCTACTCAGTTTCCATTTATTTTCATAAAATAAAAAATCTTGAAAAAAGAGTCAAGTCTAGTTCCATGTTTTAGACATCATGAATTTTCCTTCATCCCATACATGACCCTATTCGTCTTTAAGTCATGTGAAAACACATTAAAAATTTTTATGATCATAAAAATCTCATAAAGGTTTGTAAAATAATGAACAAAAACATTAGTCCATCAAAACATAATATTTTTAACATACCTCATGAAATCATAAAATTTATTAATAACACATAGAAAACATAAATCATAAAGGTAACTTGTGGAATCCATATTATACATACATTGTAGCTATCACAACTACATAAGGAGTTATGTTTGAGATGCCCATTATAGTATATTGCCGAAATATCTTAAGATAATCATTAACGTTTACCTCCATCACGTTACCCAATGCATTGGAGAGTAATCTCGAGCTCACCCGCCCTAGGTTTATCATGAAACCACTTGTATACGAAATCAATGTCCAAGAACAATAACATAATCATAACACATAATAATGTAAAGACAACATTTCAACATTTCATCCACAATATATCATTTCATGATATTGAAATAATCAACTATTTATCAAACCATTTTCAAAACCATTTAATAAAGAGATTTTTGAATCAAAGTATACCACACTGCTTTAAATATTTTAATGAAATTAACATTTTAAAACATTAATTTACATATAAATATTTCCATAAAACCATTTCTAAAACATGGACATTAATGATAAATATTTATAAGAATAAATATTTAAAACATTTAAAACAATGTTTTTGTTAAAGAGTCCCATGCCACTTGATAACATACATGAATAAAAATAATTACATAATAATATTAAAAAAAGATAATAATATCATGAGAGTAAATAGATTCATGATATAATATTTCAAAGTGTATTAAATACACCATATAAAAGTGAATTGGTGTATAACAACAAATAAGTCTCAAAGGAATGTAAATTCAGACAAAATATCTTATAAGGATCATATCATTAGATTAAGGATAAATCAATGAAATAATTATGTGTGACAAATATAAAAACACCCAATATATTTGGATATTAATTTCAAAACAATCAGAAGACATTCAAATATATTCATAGAATGACATAATCAACATATATAGGTTTAACCCCAAGAATTGAAATTGGGTTAAGATGTTCTCTTACAGAAATTTGGCAGCCTAACGGCGTCATAATAAAATTTATAAAATTAGTTGATGAGAGAAAAAAGGGAATCTCATACCATGGAAATAAAGTGTATATAAATAAAGATATAGAAGAACATATTCCAAAATAATAAAATTAACATTAAAATACATGATATAAATTAAGTCATTGACTAAAAGAGTATGGTGAAAGGTTCCCTTAACGATTTGGTAATTTAAGAAACATACACCCCATGAAGGAAAGAATAGTCAATGAAGATTTACAATAACCAATAATTAAAGTATATTACAAAAATAATTCAATAATGAGTATTACATACCTTTCACAAAAGGAAATGGTGGCAAATATAGCATGAATTTCACGAGAATGAAAAGTGAGATGAAAACCCCCTACCTCATTGTAATTAGTTGAGTCATATGAACAAAAGTTAATAACCACCAAATAAATCACATAATACCATGAATATAAAGATAATCATGATAATATATATAAAATCTAATTACACAACACACCACATGCAATAAATACGTGGCGAACAATGGAAGTCTCAAGGAATTAAAAGTGAGATAAGAAACCCCTTACATCATGTCTGGATTGACTCCTTTGTTCGTTATTATTCAAAAATAATAAACTTAATTTAATTTATAATTGTTTCTGTAACACCCCAAGCTTCCATGGTACGTTTCCCTTAGAATAATTCAATATCGTGTGTTGTACGCAACCTCGAGTTCTAACACACCACAACTAATTAAACTAGCCGTTAAGAATAGTAATACCTACTTTTTAAAATCTTATAAACTTTATTTATCAAAATGGACTTCATTTGTGAATTTAGAATATCGAAATTATCCTAGGGTGAATTTTTGGTATTTTTCAGATAACTTTTATATTTTGATGAATAGTGAAAATTACTAAATTTTAATTAAAAACAACCTTTTTAATCAAAATAATTAATAGTGATTAATTATAAATTTGAGATGTTTTGAATTATATTAAGAATATATTTTTACCACTTAATACAATGTTTGTAATTGGATATAATTTCACAATTAAACCGAACATAAACAAGTGTCTATATTTTGATAGTTATTATATCTTAAAAACATGCTTTTTGTTTGGACAATGGGAATTAATTTTAAATTAATTTATACCACTTATCTGTTTTGAATTTGGAAAAATGTATTCCATATTTGGAATCATGATTTACAAATTGTGTAAATAGGTAACTTTTATTTTTACACATTTTGAATAATTACTTTGATAAATATTTTATTTACCATGGTTAATTAGTAAATCTGGTAAATATGGCTAACAAAATAATATTATAATAATACTAAATTACCCTAAAACGTGTCCTATACTTATTTTTGAATACATGTCCCACCTTGGGTATCTTTGGGTCGATTTTGGGACCCCATGGAGCCACTTGTAGTTGGTAGGGACATTTTATATTATTTAAGTTAAAATAAAAACAAAAATGACACAAGCTTATATCTTTTGAAAAACAATACTTACATAGGGCTATATATGTTGGATTATTTATTATACATATTCATTATAAATAACAAACTATTTCCTACATCATGGTATTTTTTGTTATAATTTTTAGAAATCAGATAAATTAAATTATTTATGAGACAATTATGTTGTAGTATTTACCTCATCAATAAATGATTTAAATAAATAAGATTATAATGATTAAAATATGATCCAAAACCTGTCCAATTCCTATTGGTTGATTATATTTCGAGTATGAGTCATCTTAGATTTTACTATAATTATTTTTTGACTATTAGAAACTTAATATCATTATATTATAAAATAATATTTTCACTCTTTCTAAAGAGCCCCTCCTCCCCCTTATAAAAAGAGACCACTTCTAACCAATTCTTCACACCTCTCAAGCCATTTGGCTCGACCAAAATTTACCCAAATAAGCTCCCTACACCCCTATTCTCTTCCTTGAAGCCTCACCTTATTCAAAAGGAACTTCAAGAAGTACTTTGGTTCAAACCAAAGTGAGTTACCTAAATTGAAGGTAACAGTTTCTCTTAAATTGTTTTCTTTTATTTTGTCTCTCTAACCCCTAAACTCTTTTTATTTCCTTTCTTTTGTAACATCACCAGTATCCTCAATATATTAGGATGTTTTTATAATATGTATTTTTACTACACTTACACACACCTCCATCTAATGGATGAAGAACATAATGTTTCTATGGATGGAAAACTAACACCTCACGAAACGATGATTGTTCAATTATATCTTATAGTCTCTCATGGTGGCCATTATGATGGAACTGTAATTAAATATTATATTAATGATATTTAATTTATTTATAAGCTTCTGTAATTCAATTTTATATCATACCATTATTCGTTTCATGTTTTATATACATACGATAATATCATTTGAGGAAGTGCGGACTACCGCCCCCACAAAGTGATATGACTCGTTTATACCATACATGGAACGTATAAAGGATGGTGTTAATGAACTTAAGTAACATATATAAAATATTATATTATACTGGAAAAATAATATACCTATGTATCATTTTTTTTATCCTTTTAAAATGAAAAAATTAAATGGAAGTAGCGTTCATGCGTACGTACGAAATACCGTCTCCACGAACATGATATGATTCATTCCCCAACGTATCCATTCAAGAATAATTTTCATTTGATGGTTAAAAATAATGTTTATAGACTTAATATGATTCTAAATATGAATAAGATACAACCTCTCCATTACAATCAAGTCTTACATAACAAAACATATAAGGAGAACGAATCGGTTATCACCTGAAACGACGATAATACTAAGATATTATTAATAAAGCAATATTAAAAAGATCATATATGATATCATATTGATGTATATAATTATTGTATAATTTAATAACAATTTCTTAACTATTATACAAGATGTTAACATATCATTGACTAAGGAAAAGTACAAGGTAAGGGTTTACATCACAATCTCTTCCTTATCCGAGGTTGTTTATACATATTTATCTACTGGGACCTCGTTATCATCCACATCCATGTTTCTTAAAAATGTCATTAAAAACATTTTTACTATTCAATAGAAAATGGGTTAGAGTCATTTATACCCTCATACTCTTTGGAAAGGAATCTTTCCGTCATTTTCCAAACAAGGTACTTTTTGACCTTTTCAAAAAATTTACTGTAAGAATGTTTTTTAAATTATACGGCGGGTGCAGCCATTTTCTGCCATTATAACTTCGTCGAAGATTCCCTTAAAAGATTATAAGAATATTTTCAAATTAAATGTTTTATTTTATAATTATGTGACTTTTAAATGATTTCAAAAAGAAGATATTTCTCTCAAATAGTTTTGATTTCATATATGTGAACATCCTTTGATGGATTTTAAGCTTATTTGAAGTTGTTTCATTATAATACAAAACATCCAAATTTTATTTAAGGTTATGTGGTATGTTTGACTGTGGTTGTGTTATTTTTATACCATTCATGGTTTATGAATAAAGTATTGACATTTCGTATGCTAGTTTTAACATGAATGTTTATGTTATGTCTAAACCTTTTCATATAAAGAATGCATTGGACTTATTATGTGACGAGTAGAGCCTGCTATAGCTCCTCAATGCATCGGTAGGTCTCATGAGACAAACTAGTGTCTTGGCACAAGGCCTTGACAAAATCGTATTTGTAGTTTGGGCACAAGGCCTTGACTATGTGGTTATGATAGTCTGGCATTATGCATTCCCTTATTGTGAAAGTGGTTATTGATATTGCATGTGGTTAGTCGACTAGTAGAATATCCATGTGAGTAAGTAAATGGCATTATTTGATTTTACCTTTGCCATATTATACTAAAGTTCAATATTAATAAGGCTTTTGTTTTAGTTATACATTGCCTTAAATGTTTAGGTTTACTTATGAAAGTTTCCACTATATTTTTATCCTTACTGAGCATTTGAGCTCACCCCTTTCAGTGTATTATTTTTCCCTTGATGTGAAGAAGTGTATTATGACTGACTAGTAAGAATAGTCTAAGGGGATGAGAAGACAAGTTTTTGTTGTAATGTTATTCAATTTATGATGTAATATAAGACATATAAATATATCTAGTGTTTCTGAGGCTACTAAACCAATCGATCTTTCGGGATTTTATCCTTTGTGATCATTCCAATTATGTAATAATGCCCCGACCTTGGGTAACCGGGGTCAGGGAATTATAGTTTCAGAACATTTTTTAATTTTATTCTTCCATTTATATCACATATTACTTTAATATAATAATTATTAATTATTTGAGTTCATATTGGACATTTTGTCAATGTTTGAAATTTGAGTTAAAATAATGAACTTGTTATAATTACAATTTGTCCATGTGGTCAAAATTACATTATCTCAAGAATGATATTAATGATCATGATATCATATATATCATATATGTCATGTATATATGTATCTAGAATATTCCATAACATTTGGACATAAAAAATGAAATGCACAGTTAATGGAGACGATACGATGTACGTACGCATGAACTATACTTTCATTTTTTTTCATGTTTAATAAATTGAAAAAAAAATCATTTTACCCTCATTTATATGTTCCATTTAGGGTATGAATGAGTCATATCACTTTGAGGGGGTGGTAGTCCTCACTTCCTCAAAAGAAATTATCATATATATATATAACGAAAATCATTATGGTATGTTCTAAAAGATAATTAAAGAAGCATTGGAGATAAAATAAATTATAATATCAATAATATATAAATACATAACCATAAAATTGGACACTATTAGAGGTTGTAGGAGAAGATTGAACAATCATCATTTCGTCAGGCAGTAGTTCATCATCCACAAAAACAATATGTTCTTTACCCACTAGATGAAGTTGTGTGTAAGTTTAGTTCAAATAATTATCATAAAAACAACCTAGTATATTTTGGATAATGGTGTTATTATAAAATAAATGAATAAAAATTTTTATAGGGTTGGATTAGTAAAATAAAATAAAAGAACATAAGAGAATATGTAACCTTTCAATCGGGTATTTCACATTGGTTTGAACCATGAGGTTTACTTGAATTGTCTTATGCCTAATGTAAGAATTCTATGTGGAAGATAGGGATTTATAGAGATTAATTGGGTAGAGGTTGTACTAGACAAGGGGATTTAGAGGTGTGATTAATGGGTTAGAGGTGATAGATTTTTATAAGGGGGGGGGAGGGGCTCTTTTGGAATGTTTGAAAAAATTATTTTATTATATAATTATTTTCAGTTTATAAAGGTCCAAAACATATTTAGTTCTAAGATAATATGATTATTGTTCTAAATAAAATAAACCAAAAATAATTTTATAGCTTTTGGATATTTTTTTATTTTTTATAATCTTATTTATTTAAATTATTCATTAATTAGGTAAATGATGCATCATTATTGTTTCATAAATAATTTTATTTATTTGATGTCTAAAAATTATAAATAAAATACCATGATGTAGGAAATAGTTTTATATTTCTAATAAATATTTATATTTGAATTGATAGCTTATATAAAACCATGTAAAAATTGATTTACTAAAAGATATATGTTTGTGTAATTTATGCATTTATATTTAATTAGTTAATATAAACTATAATTATCACTCCCAAGTTGCACCATAGGGTCCCAAAAATTGACCAAAGGATGCACATGGTCATATATATATCAACCAATAAGAATAGTACAAATTTTTGGGTAATTTAATATTATTATAATAATTTTGTTTACCCTTATTTACCATATTTATCCTTTTACCATGGTAAATAAAATATTCAATGAAGTAAATATTCATAATGAATAAAAGTAAAATTTACCTATTTACACAATTTTAATCCCATGATTCCAAATATATAATCCATTTTTCCAAATTCAAAACACATAAGTGGTAGAAATTAATTTAAAATTAATTCCCGTTGTTAAAACAAAAAGCGTGTTTTTAAGAAATAATAATTATCAAAAGACTAAAACTTTTTTTTAATTTAAAAGTGAAGTTACATACAATGGCCAAAATTGTATTAAATTGTAAAAATATAATCTAATTTAACTATAAAAATAATTAAAAATATAATCTATCAATATAAATAAATTTTATTAAAAGGATTTTTTGAATTGAAATACAGTATTTTTTACTATTCATAAAAAATGATCATTATGAGAAAAATACAAAATTTTCATCCAAAGTAAATTTTGACGTCTTGATTATAAATAAGAATATTATTTTGTCAAATAGAACATATTGAAGTGACCAAAACTATATTTAAATACGGTTATACCTCAAAAGGCATAAAATCAACCTTTTAAAGAATATAAGAGTATTTAGGCTTAAAATTAGATTTATTCACATTTTAAGTCTCTAAATTTTAGTGGATAAATGTAGAAAAATTTAACAAAAATGTATAATCATATTGCAGTTAGTTCTATTCATTTCCGCTCTTACAATGGCTAGGTGTTAACTACCATTTAAAATAATATAATATATTGTTATTTTTCAGTATAACTCAACGTTGTGAGAAACGTAAGATTTCAAAGAAACCCATTGTTGTGTATCAAGTATGCTATCAAAAATAGAATCCCCTTTAAAGTAAAATTAATATTTAATTCAAAAATATTACTAAATATGAAAATGTATTATTCTTTATTTACCTGGGATGTTATAATGGAATCATTTTTTACACATGATATTAATTTATAAACCAAAATGAGTTTCTTTTGATTAAAAAACGCAAAAATAAACCCAAATGATAATCATTGACTAGTTATCTAATGATTCATCCTCATTAAATAAATAAAAATTATTTATAATGTAAAGACCCATATATTCCGTGTTAATTTTTTATTTCTTTTTAAATATATGGTAATCATATGAGTCGATGAAAATTGACGACATGGGATTTTGAGGCCCAGAGTGCCCGAAATGAATTTTTGAACTTTTCTTCGGGTATGTTCAGTAATCATACGAGTGGGTTTTGATATCTTTTGAACCGGTTCTCAGAATTGAAATCCAAGGGCACCGTTGAACTCGTCGTGCTGGTATTCTCTTAAGGAGGCTTTCACCTCCATGACAGTTGGTCAAGGGTGAAAGTTAGTTTTTGTGTATTTTGTGACTGAATCAAATAAAAAAAAAATTGTGCAACATTTTTTATTTTTATTTGGAACAACCATGTGGATGTTGAGAGGTTATAGAAGTGGGGTCCACTAGAACTAAACCACACATTGAATGTTAAGATGTGGGGTCCATAGGTATTGAACCTCCCTTGTAAGGTTATGTGACAGGGACCACCTGACCCCTCATAATTGGGAAAAGACTCCCTACTCACCAATATCCCAATACTCTCCTTAAATTGATCCGTTTAATTGGACTAATTAATTGAGCTAATTAATTGTGCGAATACGGTACATTAATTACTCCAACTTGGTGTGTGCCAATATAATTCCTTCTTTAGTTAAATTATATTGGCACCAATTTTCTTCTAGGTTGGAAAATGAGATAGCTCTTGGAGGATTAACTTCTTCAACAAAAAATGCCAATGAATAACTTCTTCTCCGGACAAAGAACATCAATGAAGAACACCAACTCCTACTGGACACCTTCCACGAGACAAACGTTGATGAGGAACATCTTCAACTACGTTGAACAGATGCACGAGCCTGGGATTGGAGGTGTGTGGTGGATGAGATGAATATTGACCACTTCACCTTCTTTCCCCCTCGTCGATGTCAATGAACAATCCAAGGTAGCAGTTTATTTTATTTTTTATTATCACTTCCCATGTACACCCCTTCTATTTCCTTTGTGGGTTGGGAACAATCATTGCGGGAGGATATAATTTTAAGTTCTTGTACATGTTCTGGATGAACTGCTTTCTACCACTATAACATGGAGGGTGAGGTCAAAAAAAACATGCCCTGACCCCTCCACCGTTCCTATGATAAATTATGGTATTCTTTGTGATGGTGGTGAATGGTTATCAATAGTGATGAAGGCGATGAAGACAACAAAGGAAACAACGCCGCACTGTGGCCTCCGCCGCTCGCGGCCTCCACGCCATCCATGGCCACCACCACCGCTCACGGCTGAGCCGCCGTCCACAGCTGAACCCCACGACTAGACCACTGCCCCGCAGCCGGACCGCCATCTCGCGAATGGACCACCACCCCATGGTCGGACCACCGCCCCACAGTCGGACCGCCGTCCCGCGGCTGGATTGCCTGCCCATGGCTGGACCGCCATCCCGCGTTTGGACCACCGGACCGTGAAATGACCATGGATGGACCGCTATGCCGTGGCAGGACTGTCGGCGCGCGGCCGGACCGCTGGACCACGGTCAGACCGCCCTTATGCTGCTAGACCACCGCCCTGCGGCCGGACTATCGCCCCACGAAAAGACTGTCGCCCCACGTCCGGACCGTCGGCCCATGGAAAGACCATCGCCATGTGGACGGACCACCCTTCCCTGGCCGAACTTCCCTCCCATGGCTGGACCGCCTCCCTCTTGTCGGATCGCCACCACGCAGGCAGACCGCCGCCCGATAGTCTCGCTCTGTCCTCGGCTGAGCCACCCTGGGAAGAGCTGTGTCGCCTCGCTCCCTCACATCACCCCTCGGCCGGGCCTCCATCGCGGCCCTCTTGGGCTGGGCCGAACCCAATGGATCGGGCTTCTCTATAGTTCGGGCCAGACACAACGGGTCGGGCTGGGTCTTCCTAAACCGGTTCGTACCGGACCAGGGCCCACTACGGCCCCTTTACATTCTTTTGGCCATAACTTTGGCACCAAACATCTATTTGAAGAACCATTAGCGATGCTAGAAATCATGGAGAGAAATGGTCCCATTGAGTATATTCCACTAGAGTTTTGGATTATAATGGGAAATGTTCAGGTTGGATCGAGTATGTATCCAACAGAGCCACCGAGACTAAAAGGATAATAACTCATAGTCCAGGCATCCGATTGATGTGTCGTCTATTATGTTGAGACCCTTATGACATGTCAGACCTTTTAGATAATTATTCTTGGGACATCATGCAAGTTGAAGATCGACCTGTGACTTGGGGAGTGTTTCTTCCCTGTGTAATACGTACGGAAGCCTGTGACTGGCTAAGACTTGACGACTGCTGGCCGTTTTGACTTAGAGTGACTCGAATGGCATAATGGGGAGCGCCTTGCTGATGTGGCAGACCCATGGTACTTGAAAAGAGGAGTAACTCGGCATGATTTGAGGGGGAGTGCCTTTGTTTGATGTAGTAGACACATGGTGGGGAGAACCTCTGTGTGACACGACTTACCCACGGTACTCGATAGGAAGAGTACCTCAGCAGTCCAAGGTTAGTGGGAAGAGTCTTTGTGTGACATGGATGACCCACTGTACTCGATAGAGGAGGATTTATTCAGAAGCTGAGGTGTTTGATGATGTGACTGCAGATGTTACTTGTTTCTACCCTGAGAATAAATCATGGTGTGACCTGAGTCAGTACCTCTGTGTTTCTTCTTGATTGAGATGGATTACTTGATATAATAGTTATATGTATATGCATATAACTATGTAGGGTTATATTTTTATTTCATTCATGTGGTTTATCCTTGGTAGATTTTGTTGGACCTTGAGTGTCTCGAGGTCCCTAATGAGTATCGTTATACTCACCTCTCCACAGGATATGCCCGCACCTTGTTTGTTGGATGCAGACGAAAGACAATGCTGACTGTGGATGAGAGTACTAGAACTGGATGGTGCTCGGAGGTGGACCATATGGCATGATGGTACGCAGAGGAGACAGATGGATGTGGAGTGTGGAGGAGGCGATATGTGCCTACCCTTCAGGTAGGAACTTGGAAGATGACTCGGTAGCTGTCATTCTCTTTCTTCATTTGTATTAAATTTCAGTTGTACTTGTACTTTTTAGTTGTGATTGAATTTTGGCCCCTTTTTACATATTGTAGTCACATTTTTACTATATAGTTGAGTTGCGTTCGTATCTTGTAATGTATTTGGTTGCATGTGTTTACAGGTTATAAAGGCAATGCCTTCCAAATTTTAGGGTATAAGTTTTTTTTCTAGTCACCAGCCCCTAGCCTATGGATGGATGGCTTTGGGTAGTCACGGCACGGGCCCTGGGGGGACGGGTCATGAAAAATTGTTATCAAAGGATTCGTTTCTACTGCAGAACGTAGGACTCTCATCATTATTTTTAACAACAATAGTGTTAATTGTAGTGAGTGTGATTATTAGTTTAGGGAATCCAGTGTTGGTGTGGTGGCCGACGTATCCATACACCAGGGCCTTGAATTATGATTTCTAACTCAGTGCATGAAAACACTGATTGCATCTATCTTTTCAAGAGTTTTCTTTGTGATCTCTTGAGTCAGCTCACCAAGTTTAATTAACTGTTTTTGTCGGCTCACCAGGAATAAATTTTGACCATGGAAAACCTGTTTCTTTTCAGGATGCCTCCACGCAGACAACCAGTTAGTGTTTTGAGAGTATTATGCAGTGATAGCCCACCGAGCGATGAAGCCTCGGTGCAGGGCCATTTACTAGTAGAGGCACCAGCAGAGGCACTAGCGATACCATTACCCATTGGGCCACTGATGCAACCAGCCACAGCAGTAGACAGTGTACGTCGCTTGAGCGCATTGCATGAGTACCAACACTAGAGGCCACCTAGGTTTATGAGAGAGATGAACCTATAAGAGACTGAGGAATGACTGGAGGACGTGGTCATTGTTTTTCAATTGGTAGGGACACCAGCTGAACTCATTTTTATCCTTGCCGCCTACCTTCTATAGGCATGAGCGGGCAGATTGCGGAGTTCGATGCTCCAGGCTCTTGACGAGGTGATTCTTTTCTGGGCAGACATTGAGAGGCTGTTTTTGGTAGATTTATTCCCAGTGACTCTTCACGTACTATGCATACATGAGCTACTTCATCCACAGTAAAGAAACGTGAATGTGGCTCAGTACACAACGAGGTGCACTGACCTCTCATGTTAATCTATAGATATGGTACAGGGCACATTCTTTAGGGCCCGAACCATTGAGCAGGAGGTCATGTGGGAGATTAGGGCTCTGATGATCTCACTTAGTATCCCGATGCAGGTGGGGGTGTTATAGAGAGCCCTCCTAGTAGAGATATTTTTTACTGAGCTATCTCCAACATCAAGTTCCCCTAATAGTCATCACATAGAGGAGTCTACTTCAGCTGGTAGTAAACGGATGTCATAGAGGTACAAGAGGAATACACCTATAGGTGGACGACCAGAAGACTCTGGATCAGTTGTGTGGGGCACCAAAGGTGGAGACAAACATTCCAGGACCGGCCAGTGTTACTCATGCAGCAGGTAGGGTCACATGGCTCGTGACTGTCTGACCCGCCATACGGATGAACAACAGACGGTCAAAGGACCGCCTAAGCCGAGACAACGGTTCGATCGAGGTGGTCCACAAGGAGCAGGCAGACATGGAAGAAGAGCTGGTTGTGTAGCTGGTGGTGGGAGAGATTTCGAGGTGTTACCGCCACCACCACCAGGAGGTCCACCCTGACCATAGGGAGAAGGTGGACAGGGGAGAGCTCAGCTCTAGGTAGCGGAGGCCTATGATCACAGAGCTCCGGAGATGATACGAGGTATTATCTATGTCTACTCCACCTTAGGTACAGTTCATATAGACACAGTTGTCAATCATTATTTTATTAACACTACCCTTGTTCGGAGCACGGAGATTCCGATAGAGTCGTTGGCTCGATCTTTCTGGCTAGAGACACCTCCAAGAGCAGATTCAATGATTACGCATATGTTCTAGTAGTGTGAGCTTACTCTAGGAGGCGAGAGCTTCAATTGGGATCTCCTAGTAGAAGCGTCAAGGCCTTATGACATCATCTTGGGTATGGAGTGGTTGTAAACTGTCCAGGTTCATATTGAATGTATTAGGCACAATGTGTTGTGTGTTTGAACTGATGGGACCATGTTTAGCTTCACCAGTGAGAAGGGAGCCTTTGCAGTGCAGGATGGACTTACCGGGAGGTGGGTGCAGTCGGTTATAGATTAGTTGGCTAGTCTTACCCTCAGAACTATTGAAGTGGCGAGTCCGAGTTATCTTGTATTGGTGGACTGGTACACATATGTTTTTTCTGATGATGTTCTGGGTCTACCTCCTCATAGAGAGGTAGAATTTTACATTGACTTGTACCCCAAGAAGACACCGATATCTACACCAGCACATCAGATGGCTAATAAGTACTCTTTAAAAAATATAAATGTACCATCTTCAAGGATTCAATGGTTGTAACAGGAAAAAATATTGAACATTGAAAACATGGTCATTAGTGAACCATGTCTACATGCTAGAAAATAGTTAAGAATAAATCCACCCATCGCAAACACATATTCATACCCTTCAAGGACAATCCATGGGCAAACATCCCATAGGTTGACCTATGTCTCACATTGGGCCACTAGATACAAAATAATTCTAAAATTTGTCCAATGCATACCTAGGACTTCCAAATAGCCATATAACTCATCCTATGATATTCCAAAAATATGTTCATATTTTAAAATTAATATTTATCTGACATTATCATTACATAAAATAATGAATCATTCATTTACCACCCATACAAAACTATGAATAACATAATAACACCCCCTTATCCATGAATATCTATATGAAAAAACATCTTTTATAATAGAAACTTATCTGACCAAGAATGTATTATGGGTTATTAAATTATAATAAGTCTATTTCAATTTACAATCAATCATTATATGAATTCTATAAGGAAAAAATAGTAAACATTTATTCAGAAAACCAAACATATAAACAAATAATTTTTTTATTAAATAATTAAAGCATTGAAAGCATTTCCCAAAAAGAATGTAAGATGACTTGATATCTAGAAAAATAGTTATCCCCTAAATTTTTAAATCAACATCATAATAAATATCATGAATAATTTATAAAATCCAAAATTGTATTATGATTTTAAAAATCATGTGTCATTCATTAAAATAATTTTCAAATCAAATTTTACAGGAAAATAATTTTTTATCACTTTTATAAAAATCTCATAAAAATAAAATTCATTTAAATAGATACTATATATTAGAAGAAATTATTATAGAAATTTAAAGCTAATAATGGAATAACATGTAAAGAATAATTCAATTTAAAAGTGAAATTATTGGGACAACTACCTCAAACAATTGAAAATTTTGACAATTCTATGGGATCCATAACCATTGTAGAATAAGGATATTGGAATCCATAATAGATATTAATCCATTAATCCTATATAATTAAATTTACATTGAATATTATTTTGTAAAATTATGAATAAATAGATACCACATGTAATGAATATCCTATTGATTCACTTAATAATTTTTCAAGATCTAATGAATTACACCTTTTTAATGATAAATTATTGAGAAATAATGTTAGATAATCTCATGAACCATATATATGATCAAAAACACCCCCTTTATAGAATTATGTTAAAGTAAAATAAGAGATATCTATAGAAATATTAATAACCTAAAAAAAATCACACCATGAATTTTCATGTTTAGATGCATCATGAATCATCAAAATAGAACTCGAAATTAAGGAGATAATAATTAATTTAAAGGGTTTGTATTTAGTTAGAGAAACTAAATTGTTTGAAAATAATGGTTACTAGGCGGTTGATATTGGTTCATGATGAATTTTTATTATGTAATTAATTATATTAGAATGTCTTGGTCACATGATTTGGAAAACTGTGAACCCACATTGTCTTTATTTCTTAGCCACTTAACAAGTGACATATTTTTAATGAATGGTTTGACTAACCATTTTCCACCGTAGTAGAAATCATTTTTCTAAAGGTGAATGGTCCCTATAAATGTCCGCATAGTTTGGATTAATCAAGAATCAACCATGCACCCATATATAAGAACAAAAATCAAGATGCCTGTGTTTTCTTGAGATTGGGAAAGGTTTCCCCTAAGTATAAACTAAATGTGTTCCAAAAAAATATCTACAACATTATAAGAAAATTTACCCAGATGTAGAGTGAATGAATATGGAAATGAAAAATAAATAACTCAATATAGTTATGCACGGTCATGATGTGATAATTATCCTCATGTTATATATTTATTCCCATGAGAATTATTAATAAAAATGGTATATCATGGTTAAACATCTATTAATGACTAAATATTAAAAAGAAAAAGAAGGGTATATGACTAAACTAAAATCTTAATGTGACTCTACATAATAAACACTCATATATGAAAAAAAAATATTCTCTTGAAAAATATTTAAATTTAGATTAGAATACAACTACTGGAAGGGCATTTTTCCTGATGATAGAATTCAAAATAAAACAAAAGAACTGGTTTAGAAAAAAATAAGATACTCTCCATAGAAAATTCATTAAGGTATTTTCATTCATAAATTTGATGAAAGGTAATATACTATAGAATTTATGTTAAAAACCCACCAATATCTTAAGGATACATCAAAATCAGTATACACAATAATCCATATAAATTAAACTAAAATATTTTACATTAACATGTTACCAACACAGAAATAGAATCTGAATATGTTTATAGAAGATAAATGATTAAGAACATTTGAAAATTTCACACAAGAAATAATTTCATTATTAGAACCAAATAGTTGAGAATTTGGTAATATAAGGTTATCCCATGATCATGATTCAATAAAAAAATTATATTGAACTAAAAGAACATCATTTCATAACTAGAACAACACCAAAATTTCTTAAATAGCCATCCATGAATTCTCATGTATTGGTATTATGCATAAATTTATCAACCAAAGGCCCACATATATTGATTTTTGAACAAAAATAGTATTTAGGGAATGATAATTCCCATGATAACTGAAACCCCATAAGTAAGATGAAAAATTAATCATAAAAGTAAAATATTGTCAAAGACACCCCAAGGATTCCAGTATCCTTGGAATCCCATATATTCTAACATCCAAATATGATAAAAAAATATAAATTAAATCAAATGGATAATATGATTAGACATGGAAAAAATTATGATTTTAATATCCCCACCATATCAACATATCCCTAAAATTCAAACCCCTATAATGTAAATCAAGTAGACCTATGTATTCAACAAAAGATAAATGTCACATGATAATTCATTGAAACCAAATTCTACAATTAAAATGGTAAAAAAAATAAAAACACTAGATATTTCAAAATAAACTTCCAGAATTTATTGAATGAAAAAATTGAAACTCCCATGTTGATAATATTAATTAGATGAAACAAATTAAAACAAATAACAAATAAATTTTCTTTATTAAAACAATATAACCAAAAAATTATATAAGATGATATTCATAAGGGATGTAGTTCACTCCACATTCATGCTGAATAGTTACTACTTAGAAACATTGATAATAGGAAATAAAGCAAACATTATAACATAAGAAATGTCCCCTTTGAAAAATAGGATTCTCATGTTCCACCCATATACCCATATATAAATATGTGTGATTATTTAAAGTGAAAACTACTAAGAATATACAAGATGATATTTTTATAGAACCACTTGTGAGGATGCCTCATTTAACACCCAGTAGAGATTTATCTATGAAAACAATGAAATGGAGAGTCCACCAATGCATCTTGTTCTATGGCAAATTTGGAATCGTCTATAATATCATCCAGCGCCATATCTTCATATGATTCAAGGATTAGATAATACATATCCTATGATAAATATAGTCAATAAACATTCCAAAAACATAAAACTATTATAGGATCATATTTTGAATGAAAATAAAGATAGAAAACCAAATATATATAATTACATGCATACTCAAACAATGTTTTTTCAACGTACTATTTACAATTAATTTCAATAGAATTTTGTATCTTCATATAATTAGAGAAGAATTTCGAAAAGAATTTTGTCATTAATGCTTTCTATGACGCCCTCCTTTGACATAGTCTGGATGAGGTAAAACCTACACTTTCAACCCAAGACCTATAGAATTATGTTGTGAACATTAAATCAGAATATTGTAGATTCTAGAGATGGTTGAAAGTGTCCTAATACCACAGTATCCATAGAACAAACACCTAATAATGTTTTTCCAATAAGAAATAAGGTTGATTCAGTTTTTGTGTTACTCAAATGGAAACCTAACAATGTTTAACGAGAGTAAGAACAATGGTCTCTAATATTAAAATAAAAAAACAACCATCAAATGGGAATCATGATCATCAAGTAGTCTATTATGTTTGAATTATAAAATACTCTAAAATAATAGAAAACAAACATAGAAATCTGAGTCAGCATTTCAAGTACCATAACTAAAAACAGAAATTTAAAAACCTACACACATAATTTTAAAAAATATCAAATCCAACCATAAAAAACATTATAAATCAATAATAAAAAATAATATTTTTTTTGGAGAAAATAAAATTCTACTATAATAAAAAATAATTTTTTTTAGGAAAATTGACATTAGAAATAATTTTCACTCCATAAAACACATTTAAACATGAATGGTAACTAATAAAGGAAAACCTTAAAAAAATTATAATTTAAATCATAAAATTTTACAGATGATTTAACATAAAAATATAATAGTTTTTAATTATATATTATTATCATCACATGAAAACCTTAATGTAATTTGGATTATTACTATAAGGCCCCATCCTTAAACCTTATTTAATCTTGAATTAAATAGGATAATTTACATTGAGAATATTTTTAGGTTTAGAGTTCTAGAGAATTAGGACATAACTATTACATCTCAAAAGATTACAAAGTAGACACATCTACTCAGTATCCATTTTTTTCACAAGATAAAACAATCTGTAACAAAAGAGTCATGTCTAGTTCCATGTTTAGACAGCATGACATTTTCTTGATCTTATTCTTGACCCTATTCCACTTCATGTCCTGTGAAAAACATTTCAAAAAACTTTGGATGAGCATAAAAAGCTAAGTAAGGGATATAAAAGTACAAATTGAAAACATTAGTCCATGTATGAAATCATACTTACTCATAAAACATAATCATTTTAACATACCTCATGAAATCATAAGATTTATGAATAACACATATAAATCATATGACATAAAGGTAACTTGGGGAATTCATAACATTCTTTCATAGGGAGTAACCCTCTTGGTTACTTTTGGAATACCGATCACAGTATATTCCCTTAAATCTACTCAGAGAGACGTTAACGTTTAACTCCTTCACATTACCCAATGCATTGGAGAGCTATAACGGGCTCACCCGCCCTTAGTTTATCACGGAACCACCCGTCTTTATAACAATTCCCATGAACCATAATATAATCATATCACATAAAACATGCATAAAGGAAACATAACATTTCCACATCACAATCACAAGATATCAAATCACATTGATATAATAAAAACATTAGAAAAACCATTTTCAATACCAAAATAAATGAAAAGTAAAACCTGGTATTTATTTTTCATTTAAAAATACGTTATGGCTTGTAGAGGAAGCCGAAACTCAAATAATGGTCACGGTGGCGGAGAAGTCGTTGTCGCCGCATACGTAAGACAAAAACATTCCTTTTGTCGTTTAGTAAAATGCTTCACTTATAAACGATTCCTTTTGAATAAACGTAAAATTCAAAGAGGTTTATACACCGTATAAAAGAAAGTTGTGTATAAAACAAAATATGCCTCAATGAAAGGAGATTGAGACGAAGTCCCGTACAAAGACGATATCCATAGATTAAAGATAAATCAATTACCTGATTATGTGTGACAAATATAAATACACCCAATATAAAATTATATTAAGTGTAAAACAATCAGAGTTAGTCTACACATATTCATTATACAACATAATCAAAAAGTATAGGTTTAACCTAATGAAAATTAAATTAGGTTATGAAGTTCCCTTACAAAAAGTCGACAGCCTAACGACGTCACTTTAAAATTCAGAAATGAGTTGATGAGAAATAAAAAAGGGTATCTCATCACATGTACATAAAATTTATAGAAATAAGGATATATATGTTAACACATCCCAACTTAAGATGATTAAAAGACCTAACAAGATATGTCTTTTAAAATGAGGAGGGTGGAAGAATCCCTTACTGATTTTGGAATCTTTCGAAACGTACACCCCAGGAAATAAGGGACATACAATGAAGTTATAAATACCCATAGATGAGAGTATATTACACAAATAGTATAATAATGGGCACTACATACACCACACAAAATCAAATAGTGGCTAATGTAGCATGAATCCTATAGGAATAAAAGTGAGATGAAAAATCCCCTTATGAAAATTCGGCAGCCTAACGACACCACATAAAACTCCCAAAAAATGGATTGTTGAGATCAAATAGGGTATATCTTCATATGAACATAATTTTACAGTAGGATTAATATAAAAGTACATCCTCCAATATAAGAACATGGAGCATTAAATAAATGACATAAAAGAGAGTACTTGAAAATAAAGAGATAGGTAGGATCCCTTACCTTCAGTCCAACTTGTCTTGTTCATTTATTTATATTCCTAAATAATAAACTTTGGTCAATTAATAATTGCTTAAGGAACTCCTTTAATTTTTATTATTCAATTCACATCACATATTATAATGTTATAATAATTATATTATTATGTTAGTTCATATCAGACGTTTTTTGTCGATGTTCGGTACATGAGTCAAAAATGAACTTGTTTGAAAAGAATTGTCCATGAAGTAATAATTAAATCATCTCCAAAATAGTATTAATGATTTGAATATCATATATATCCAGTATATATTCATTTTATACTATTCCATAACATTTGGAGATAAAAAGAAATGAAAGGCACCGTTCATGGAGACGGTATACCGTACGTACGCATGAACGCTACTTCCATCTCTTTGTCATATTAATGGAATTAAAAATAATTGATATATATATATATATATTATAATTAAATAATGATATTCAAAATTTATATATAATATATATAATATATATCCATTTCATAAATTTACTTATACTATTACATAACATTTGGAGATAAGAAATGAAAGGCACCGTTCATTGAGACTGTAATCCGTACGTACGCATGAACGCTACTTTCATTTCAATTTCATACTTTAATGGAATGAAAACATATTAATACATAGTCTTATTATAATTACAGTATAATATCATATATAATATTATTAACTTTTTCCTTTATACGTCCCACATATGGCTTTAACGAATCAAATCACTTTGAGGGGGCGGTAGTCCGCACTTCCTTAAATGAAGATATCGTGTTTACCCATAATGGAGACCATAAAGGAGTGCCATAAATTAAAAAAACAGAATCTTAAGGAAAAAATAAACATATTTTATATCATATATAAAAATAGTGACATCATAATGGCCACCTTTGAAGGTGTTAGATGAGTATTGAACAATCATCGTTTCGGGAGGCAGAATTTCGCCATCCACGGAAACCGTATGTTCTTTAACCATTAGATGTAGTTGTGTGAGAGTGTAGCTCGAATACATCTTATAAAAACATCCTAGTATATTGAGGATACTGTTTTTGTTACAAATAAAATAAATAAAAAGTGTTTAGGGGGGTTGGAGAAGAAAAATAAAACAAATGAACATGAGAGAATGAATTACCTTTAAAAGTGTAACACCTTTTGATTTGAGCCTAAAGGGTTCCTTTGAAAGAATTATGCCCAAAGGGAATCCTCTAGGATGAGGATAGGGATGTGGAGAGAGGAAATGGGCTGGGGTTGGCCGAGCCAAAGTCTTGAGAAGTGTGTGAAAAGAGGTAGAGGTGGGGGCCTTTTATAAGAGGAGAGGAGGGGATCTTTTGGAAAGTAAAGAAATGTTACTTTATTTTAAAAAGAGTTTCGGATTTTAATGGCCCCACATTGATATATGTCGAGGCTAAGTTGACAAGGGTTCTAAAAATACTTTTCAAATAGGTTTTGAACATGTGTAAGGCTTATATTTTACATTATCTTTTCATTTTATTTTAATAGTTCATTAATGAGGTAATCACTGCATCATCATGGTGTCAAAAAAATTTTAATTTATTTAATCTTTAAAAATTATAAACAAATTACCATGATGTAGGAATCTTTTTAGATTTACAATGAATATTTATAGTCAAAAATATGACTAGTATAACCCCTTTTAAAAATTGTTTTAGTAAAACAATTTATGTTAGTGCCATTTTTACTTTTATTTAAAAAGAAAGCATTAATGTCATTATCCCACCCAAGTGGTTCCATGGGGTCCCCTAAATCGACCCATGGGTTGTATTAGTTGGACATGACTCATACAATAGGGTTAGGACAAGTGTCATGGTGTTTTCATAATATAATAACATCATTTTTACCATAAATTACACTAATTACCTCTAATCGCGATTAATGAAAAAAAGGTACTATTCACCAAAAAAATTATTTTCATCCCATTGAACCACATTTTTCATACTAATGAAAACCATTTATGTTAGATTTTGGAAATTCAAAACACATAATTGGTATACTTTCATTTAAACGAAAAATCAGTTTGCTTGATTACCACTTAGTGGTTTCACTATTCATCAAAAATTGATGTTTTTTAGAAAATTACCAAAAATTCACCATAAGATATATTTGATATTTCAAATTCAAAAATTATGTCTATTTTACTTAATTCAAAGAATATAAGTAGAATTAATTAATTTAGTAATTAACTCCCGCTGTCAAAACAAATAGCGTGTTTTTAAGAAACAATTTATATCAAAAGATTGACATTTGTTTATATCCAATTCCAAGGTGAAAGTAATTGAAAAGTCCACTATTAGATTAGATGGTAAAAATATATTATAATTTCACTTTAAAACCAATTCAAAAGATATTCTAATCATATAAACAAATTAGATTAAAAAGAGTTTTTGAATTAAAATACAACATTTTTCACATATTCATTAAAAATGAACATTATCAGAAAAACAACAAAATCATACACAAAGTAAATTTTGATGTCCCAATTCTAAAGAAAGATTTTATTTGGTCCAAAAGAATGTATAAGAGTGACCAAAACTATATTTAAAGAGGGTTCTCCATCAAAAGGTGATAAATCAACCTTTTAGTGAATATTAAAGTATTTATGATTAAAATTGAATTCTTTTCTTATTTTAAGCCTTTATCTTTTATTGGATAAATGTAAAAACACTTCTTATTCATTCCCTCCAATACAACGACTACGTGTGAACTACCATTTGAAATAATATTATTCTATTATTGGTGTGCATTGAAAGATTTCAACAAAACTCGTTGTTGAATATTGGGTATGCCATCGAACATAGCATCCATTTTAAGGTAATATTAATATTTTATTCACAAATATTAATAAAAAGAAAAGGTAATATTCATTATTTACCTGGGATGTTACATCCTTCCCCCCTTTTTGGAATTGCGTCCTCACAATTTAAAAATTGGGCTCAGAAACTTTATTGAAAGTCCCACATCGGAAAAGGAGTCAATTAAACTATCACTTTAAAAGAAATAAAAAGAAGTACAAAGGTCACCCGAGACAGCATATACTAGGATTCCATGAAAATATGGATATGGAGAAAAAACACCATCAAGGTCTGATGTAGAGTGATTGAAAAAATGATTAGGAGAAATTTAACAACAAGAAAATTACATATTCATGATGGGTTAAACGACGTTGGATTCCCTAGGAGGAAAAGCTAACAGAAAACATTTTTGTTTTAAGTTACTATTCATTGAGGAATTTATTTATGAGCATAACTAAAACAAGAGGAAACATACTTACTTGTCATGTTGACTTTCAACTCTTACTTGATTTCTTACACAAACTCATATTTTCTCCAAAAGATGAGTATTTAAGAAGAATTGTTCACAAAAAGAGTACTATAACCAACTTCTTAGAGAATCACCTAATCCACAAAAGAGAACTATATATTTCCCATGTCTTTAGATCTTAACCAAAACCAAAACCAAAAATGTTAGTACCAGATCAAATTATCCACAAAAAGGATAATCCTTTATAAAAAGAAAAATCTATTCTTAATCTCCAAAGTTGTTCAACAAAAACCAAATTTCGACAATGACCATTTGATAAACAATTGTCCACAAAATTCTCCAAACTAATATTGAAACACAAATCATTGAAGGATCTAATCACATAGTCTTCTAAGAGAAATTTTAACATTTATCTCTAAAATAACATCAGTTACACTCAAAGTCTCATGCTGAAAAGTAACTAACCTAATCACATATCCTCCATGATCGGTTAATCATTTCCATTGATAACCCAAAAATAAACTTACTATTGATTCATAAAATCATCTAAATAAAAATAATTAGTCAAACTAACCAGGGACTTTATGTAGCCCAGTGGTAGATGATAAATACCTATTGCACCTTGGTTGTGGGTTCGATTCCCGCAGTTTTGTCCGACGCAACGGGTTATCACACGGTCTGCGTGTTGTCCTTTTTCCAAAACTATATAATCCTTAAAACATTCCCCAAAGAGAGATAAATCATCAAGAATAACCATAACATATTTTAACCGCATGTTTATCTCATGAATTTCATTTTCCATCACAACATATAGTAACCCATAATTACCTCAAAAGTAAGGATCATATAAACCCTAATGGTTACTTTATAATTATTAGTTGAGCTTCTACATCGAGTTGGTTCTCTCATTCATGATGCATTAGAGAACTCACCATGGTTCAAGTGGTGAATCATGACTCCTTGATATTTGGTTTAGAAAAACCACAAGATTCCTCATTGGATCACCCATTTCATCCAGTTTCTTAATCAGAAAACCTCCTCAGTTTCCATCAAATCCATTGTCACATTGGTTCCTGTTAGGTCCAGCCATTTACTAAAACCAAAAAGACCAGTGTGAGTATATCAACAAAATAATCATGTATTAAAGAGGAAGATAAACACTATGTTATTCTTATCTCAAACTCATTCTAATAACAAAGACTCTATCAAAAATAATACCCATTGTTGTTATACACAACTTGTCACTTATGCTTAAACAACACCCTAACCTCTAAAGTTATCTAAACCGACCTCTGATACCAACTATAAGGCCCCAGCCTTAAACCTTACTTAATCTTGAATTAAATAGGATAATTCAAATTGACAATCTTTTCAGGTTTAGAGTTCTAGACAATTAGGACATAACTATTACATCTCAAAGGATTAAAAAGTAGACACATCTACTCAGTATCCATTTTTTTACAAGATAAAAAAATCTTTAACAAAAGAGTCATGTCTAGTTCTATGTTTAGACAACATGAAATTTCTTTTATCTCATTCTTGACCCTATTCCACTTCATGTCCTGTGAAAAACATTTCAAAAAACTTGGGATGAGCATAAAAAGCTCAGTAAGGGATATAAAAGTACAAATTGAAAACATTAGTCCATGTATGAAATCATACTTACTCATAAAACATAATCATTTTAACATACCTCATGAAATCATATGTTTTATGAATAACACATAGAAATCATACGACATAAAGCTAACTTGGGGCATTCATAACATTCTTGCATAGGGAGTAACCCTCTTGGTTACTTTTGGAATACCCATCACAGTATATTCCCTTAAATCTCTTCGGAGAAACCATAACGTTTAAATCTTTCACATTACCCAATGCATTGGAGAGCTATAACAGGCTCACCTGCCCTTAGTTTATCACGGAACCACCCATCTTCATAACAATGCCCAAGAACCATAATATAATCATATCACATAAAACATGCATAATTGAAACATAACATTTCCACATCACAATCACAAGATATCAAATCACATTGAGATAATAAAAAAATTAGAAAAACCATTTTCAATACCAAAATAAATGAAAAGTAAAACTTGGTATTTATTTTTCATTTAAAAATAAGTTATGGCTTGTAGAGGAAGCCGAAACTCAAATAATGGTCACGACGGCGGAGAAGTCGTTGTCGCCGCATACGTAAGACAAAAACATTCCTTTTGTCGTTTAGTAAAACGCTTCACTTATAAAAGATTCCTTTTGAATAAACATAAAAGTCAAAGAGGTTTATAAACTGTATAAAAGAAAGTTGTGTATGAATCAAAATATGCCTCAATGAAAGGAGATTGAGACAACGTCCCGTACAAAGACGGTATCCTTAGATTAAGGATAAATAAATTACCTGATTATGTGTGACAAATATAAATACACCCAATATAGAAGGACATTAAGTTTAAAAAAATAAAGGTTCATCCACACATATTCATTGTACAACATAATCATGAAGTATAGGTTTAACCCAAAGAAAATGAAATTAGGTTAAGAATTTCCCTTACAAAAAGTCGACAGCCTAACGACGTCACTTTAAAATTCGGAAATGAGTTGATGAGAGATAAAAAAAAGTATCTCATCACATGTACATAAAATTTACAGAAATAAGGATATATATGTTAACACATCCCAACTTAAGAAGATTAAAAGACCTAACAAGATAACTCTTTTAAAAAGATGAGGGTGGAAGAATCCCTTACTGATTTGGGAATCTTTTGAAACGTACACCCCATGAAATAAGAGACATAAAATGAAGTTGTAAATACCCATAGATGAGAGTATATTACACAAATAGTATAATAATGGGCAGTACATACACCACACAAAAGAAAATAGTGGCTAATGTAGCATGAATCCCATAGGAATAAAAGTGAGATGAAATATCCCCTTATGAAAATTCGGCAGCCTAACGACGCCACTTAAAACTCCTAAAAAATGGATTGTTGAGATCAAATAGGGTATCTCATCATATGAACATAATTGGAAATTAGGATTAATATAAAAGTACATCCTCCAATATAAGAACATGGAGCATTAAAGGAATGACATAAAAGAGAGTACTTGAAAATAAAGAGATAGGTGGGATCCCTTACCTTTAGTCCAACTTGTCTTGTTCATTTATTTATATTACTGAATAATAAACTTTGGTCAATTAATAATTGCTTAAGGACCTCCTTTAATGTTTATTATTCAATTCATATCACATATTATAATTTTATAATAATTATATTATTATGTTAGTTCATATCAGACTTTTTTTGTCGATGTTCGGTACATGAGTCAAAAATGAACTTGTTTGAAAAGAATTGTCCATGAAGTAATAATTACATCATCTCCAGAATAGTATTAATGATTTGAATATCATATATATCCAGTATATATTCATTTTATACTATTCCATAACATTTGGAGATAAAAAAAAATGAATGGCACCATTCATGGAGATGGTAGACCGTACGTACGCATGAACGCTACTTCCATCTCATTGTCATATTAATGGAATTAAAAATAATTGAGATATATATATATATATTATAATTCAAGAATGATATTCAACATTTATATATAATATAATTAATATATATCGATTTCATAAATGTACTTATACTATTACATAACATTTGGAGATAAGAAATGAATGGCACCGTTCATGGAGACAGTAATCCGTACCAACGCATGAACGCTACTTTCATTTCTATTTCATACTTTAATGGAATGAAAACATATTGATACATAGTAATATTATAATTACAGTATAATATCATATATAATATTATTAACTTTATCCTTTATATGTCCCACATAGGGCTTTAACGAATCAAATCACTTTGAGGGGGCGGTAGTCCGCACTTCCTTAAATGAAGATATCGCGTTTACCCTTAATGAAGACCATAAAGGAGTGCCATAAATGAAAAAAACAGAAGATTAAGGAAACAATAAACATATTATATATCATATATAAAAATAGTGACATCATAATGGCCACCTTTGAAGGTGTTAGATGAGTATTGAAAAATCATCGTTTCGGGAGGCAGAATTTCGCCATCCATGGAAACCGTATGTTTTTTAACCATTAGATGTAGTTGTGTGAGAGTGTAGCTCGAATAAATATTATAAAAACATCCTAGTATATTGAGGATACTGGTGTTGTTACAAATGAAATAAATAAAAAGATTTTAGGGGGTTGGAGAAGCAAAATAAAACAAATGAACATGAGAGAATGGATTACCTTTAAAAGTGTAACTCCTTTTGATTTGAGACTAAAGACTTCCTTTGAAGGGATTCTGCCCAAAGGGAATCCTCTTGGATGAGGAGAGGGATGTGGAGAGAGGAAATAGGCAGGGGTTGGCCGAGCCAAAGGCTTGAGAAGTGTGTGAAAAGTGGTAGAGCTGGGGGCCTTTTATAAGAGGAGAGGAGAGGCTTCTCTGGAAAGTAATGAAATGTTACTTTATTTTAAAAAGAGTTTCGGATTTAAATGGTACCACATTGATATATGTAAAGGAAAAGATGATAAGGCTTCGAAAGATACTCCTAAAATAGGTTTTTATCATGTGTAAGTCTTAGATTTTACATTATCTTTTCATTTTATTTTAATAGTTCATTAATGAGGTAATCACTACATCATCATGGTGTCATAAAAATTTAATTTATTTAATCTTTAAAAATTATAAAAAAATTACCATGATGTAGGAACTCTTTTTATCTTTCCAATGAATATTTATAGTCAAATATCTGACTAGTATAACCCCTTATGAAAATTGTTTTTGTAAACCAATTTATGTTAGTGTCATTTTTACTTTTATTTAAAAAGAAAGGATTAATGTCATTATCTCACCCAAGTGGCTCCATGGGGTCCCCTAAATAGACCCATGGGTTGTCTTGGTCGGCCATGACTCATCCAATAGGGTTAGTACAAGTTTCATGATGTTTTCATAATATAATAACATCATTTTTACATTTAATTATACTAATTACCTCTAATCGCGATTAATGAAAAAAAGTTACTATTCACCAAAAAAATTATTTTCATCCCATTGAACCACATTTTTCATACTAATGAAAACCATGTATGTCGGATTTTGGAAATTCAAAACACATAAGTGGTAAAATTTCATTTAAACGAAAAATCAGTTTTCTTGATTACCACTTAGTGGTTTCACTATTCATCAAAAATTGAAGTTTTTTAGAAAATTACCAAAACTTTACCCTAAGATATATTCGATATTACAAATTCAAAAATGATGTATATTTTACCTAATTCAAAGCATATAAGTAGAATTAATTAATTTAGTAATTAACTATTACTGTCAAAACAAATAGCGTGTTTTTAAGAAACAATTTATATCAAAAGATTGACATTTGTTTATGTCCAATTCCAAGGTGAAATTAATTTAAAAGTCCACCATTGGATTAGATGGGAAAAATATATTATAATTTCACTTTAAAACCAATTCAAAATATATTCTAATCATATAAACAAATTATATTAAAAAAGAGGTTTTGAATTAAAATACAACATTTTTCACATATTCATTAAAAACGAACATTATCGGAAAAATAACAAAATCATACACAAAGTAAATTTTGATGTCCAAATTCTAAAAAAGGATTTTATTTTGTCCAAAATAATGTATAAGAGTGACCAAAACTATATTTAAATAGGGTTCGCCATCAAAAGGAGATAAATCAACCTTTTAGTGAATATTATAGTATTTATGCTTAAAATTGAATTCTTTTCTTATTTTAAGCCTTTATCTTTTATTGGATAAATGTAAAAACATTTCTTATTCATTCCCGCCAATACAACGGCAATGTGTGAACTACCATTTGAAATAATATTATTCTATTATTGGTGTGCATTGAAAGATTTCAACAAAACTCGTTGTTGCGTATTGGGTACGCCATCGAACATAGCATCCATTTTAAGGTAATATTAATATTTTATTCACAAATATTAATAAAAAGAAATAGTAATATTAATTATTTACCTAGGATGTTACAATTACCATTCCAAAATAACCAATGTTTAAAAAAAATATCATAATTTAATTTTAATATGATTTTTTAATAATTAGTAATATGTAAAATAATTTTTTCATTCAATATATTTTGAAATAAAAATTAAATATGAACATAATACCCACAATGAAATAGAAAAAACCCACTGAAAAAAATTTTCAATACTCATCAATTTCTTAAAATTTATTTCAATCAACCCATGAAATTTATTTAACATATCAGATTATAATTAAATATAAAATCATTTAAGTAGAAAAATAAACACCCAAAATGATCCAAAAACAATATCCAAGAAATTTTAATGTATTAAACAATATGAATAATGAAAATAATAATAATATATGGAATTATTAGTTACACGTAGTTTGTGAAAATATTCCCCAACATTGTGTAGGTCACATGATGTCATCCAGATCCAACTATATAATTTTTGTATTGTTTAACATACCATGAATAGTAAGCCCACACATTTTTAATTTCCTCAATAATGGACCCAATATTTTCATCTTCTCAAAATAATTCATGAATTCTTAACCCCATTCTGAAACACTAAAAATAAAACCAAATGTCTCAAAACATTCTACTTTAATGCAATTAATTAATAAATTCCCATAACTGAAAAACCTGGTAACTTAATTATTTCCGTAAATGGTTTCTCAATAAGAACCCTGATCGACCAAATATTTTTTTTCTAATAGTCCTACCACCAAACAATAATAAAATTTAGTACTATAAGACAAAACATTCACTTAATAAAAATAATAATGAACCAGCCTAGCATTCCAACAAAACAAGGTGTTAAACTGATCTGTTGTAGGCCTAAAGTTCACTCCCAATCTCCATTAGCTAGAGAAAATCTATTAAGAATCAGTAATAACAAAATTTGAATGATTTACCTATATATAAACACATATATAAAAAATTATTGAAATAACATAAAAACAAGATATAATAGGAGACAGACATTATTAAAATAAACATAATGAGAAAAAAAGAATTGAAACTCAATTATAAATGATTCTATAGCATAAATGGGAAATAAAGGTTACAAAAACCCACAAAATCTATTATGCTCAAGTGAGGAAATTCTGTTGAAACTTCCATTTTTAATCAACCATAGAGAAATAAGAATATAGACTACATAAAAATCCTACAAATATAGTAGGAAATAAATCTATTGGAAAAAACTCAGTACGTCTCCACCAATAGACAAAAAGTATAATATGTGAAAATTAAAACTATTTAATTACATTTTTAAAATTTGGATACAAAAGATGATTTATAGAACCAGTTAATTAAAAGACTTATCATATAAGTTTCCCTAATAATATCTCGTTTTCATATATCCAATGTAATTTAAATATTAATCCTCAATTAATTATATTTTAAATCATTTCATTAATAAATTTTATCTTAAAATGTTTTTATGAAAATGATTGGAAAAATAGTATAACATTTCACAAAATTGGAAACATTTACCCATTGAAAAAAAAATTTCATTGTCAGAGAATCTATAGTAGTAAATAGAAATAGTCAGGAACATAAATAACATGATTGTAAATAAAGCAATCTTTTCATGGTAGAAATAAACAACACATCAATCAAACACTACCAAAGACAATGTCTTACAATTACTCCCCAAATACTGTGTAACATCCCATATTTTTAAATTATTCCTACCTTGGGAGACTAGATTGAGAATAATTTTAAACTAGATAGCATATGTTCTTGGACATCCTACCATGATTTCGTACTCATTACATTAGATTTGAAAATGTGGGTATTCATTTTAATTAAATACTCATATCATATATTCATACCTGAAAAAAACCATTAAATCATATATCTTACACATACCGTAAAAAAACCACAATGAAACATCTACCTTGTCCATGAATAAAAATATTAATCAATTTTTTATACGGGGAATTTTCCACCAACATTATGTGCATAATAATTTTTATTAAACAAAAATTGGCATGTCCTAATGGATTTTATATTCCAATATTCCTTTTAAATGTAACAATTAGAATTTAAAGTCAATCCTAAATAATTTTTTTTATAAATTTCATTTGGAAAATAATTCACCTAATATAACAGTCTATTTAAATAAAAAATAATAATTTTAATATATTTCAAAAAATGGGATAATTTATTTGATCATTAGAAGGAAAACATATTCCCTTAATTTTGGGAATATATAATGAAATCAATTTCAAATAACATTTCCATTATAAAATTATGTAAAATTATTTCTAGAATAATTGATTCTTCATAAAAAATATTTTATATTAAATCACATATCAAAACCCATTTGGCTAACATTTCTCAAAATATCATGAAATTGTGTTTCCTTAATGAATAAATTATAAATAATATGAAAAATTTAAGGAAATGAAAATTCAATTTTGATACATTAAATAGTCATACATTAAATTCAATTGTTTGGGATTGGGAACGATACCTAAATAAATTTGAAATTTAAAAAACTCCATGGGATCCACATACAAAATCATAATATGTATGAATTAATATAATATTCACAACCATGAATCCCCTGAAATAAAATTCATATTAAATGATCTAATGGTCAATCGAGAATTGATAAATACTATTTTCCAGCATGATGCTAAATATTCACAAAATAATTAAACTAGATCAAATTAATTTTGTCTCATTCAATAGATAATCTACAATTAATCACCTTAAATAATAAAAAATCATCAACCTTGTGAAAATGTCTTCTAAATTTAATATTTTAATTTAAAATGGTAGTTTTTTAGAGAAATGGTGAATAAAAAAAGAACAGGATGATTTATGAATCATCAAAACTGAATTCTTCAATATCAATTGAAATATCTGTCCAAAAAGAAGAGAGTTTTCTAGAATACTAGGTGTTACAATCTAGTATGAGATACTAAGTTATAGAGGAAAAAGTTAGGCAATTATTATATGTTTTAATTAAATAAAATAATTATTATTATAATTCATTAATTTTATATGGTTAGGACACATTCCATTGTAAAACATTCACTGACCATGTGCCTGGTTCTAAAAAACTAGGCATGCAACCTGGTTTTCTCACACAGATAGACTATCCATTCTATAATAAAATTAAATTCCCTTGAAAAATGGTATTGGGTTTCTAGGGAAGACCACTCAGATTCTCTTAATCACAAACCTATTATTTACCAACCTACAGGACCCCAAAACAAGTTATAATATTATTTGAGATATGGAGAAAAGATTCACCTAATCATGTGCCAACCACAAGACAACCAAAATACACTAATTATCTTGAAAAAGAAATATTAATATAGAGGAAAATATCATAGAAAAAAATACATATACCAATAGAGATTTCCATGGTTGGGATATGAATTATCCCATTATACCAAATTTTAATCCCTAGAAATTATATAATTACCAGTTATTAAAAAAATTTATTATTGGATATATAAATTTAAAAGATAACATGACTTAAATTTTTTACTATCCCTTACTAATTTATACATGTTATAAATAGTTATTCAATTAAATTTAATTTTATATCATTTTCCATAAATATATAATTGTTTCACTTAGTAATAACATGTTTTCCACTACGGACACTATAAAATAATTAATATTGTAATACAATGCACTAGTATTGAGCTGAAGATCCAAATAACCTCATAGAAATCTCTCCATATGCATGATTATGAGAACTATACTCAAGGGTCTAAACATCATTAGTGTGGTATTATATCCTTATATTTAGATTCCTTCACCAAAAATAAATTTAATATATATGGTGTTAGTGTAAAAATTTCTGAAGGAAATAATATATAATGGGATACATTTCATGCAATAAAAATATAATTAATAAAAGGGCTCTGAACATGGAAAGAAAATCCAATGTATATAATTAATGAAATAACAATTAATGAAATAGATGTTGTATGGAATGTGTAACAACATCACCTATAACTCCAAGCCTCTATGTGTTTACCTCCCAAATGATAGATCCCTTTCCTTTCGCAATATCCCTTGACATGAAATATACATGTGAACTAAGATTGTTTTGAATGGGTTCAGATCTAAACTCATTATGTAAACACCAATGAATAATTATCATAATTTCATAATATATATATATATAATATTGTATGAAATTATATTGTGTCGATGATAAAATACATATAAAACTAGAGAAGTACCTATTTATCAGGAATTATGCATCCTACCACAAACCTCAACCATGCCTGCTTCAACATAACACTGGTAATGATATCAATGTCTGTCAACCCAATTTTCATTTATATGTAAAAAAGCTTACACCACCCTGATGGATATCACTATATAGAACACTACACTCACCACCCTGATGGTGGTCAGTGTCCACAGATAATGGTATGTCCCCAAAACATATAGGATGAAATCAAGTAACACATCCCCCATTCATGGAATTTTCCAAATTTATATTTAATCAATAAAATTATCAATTACAATTCATTGTCTATTCATGCATGGTAAAACATGTTTTTTAATAGACCCATAAAAATGTGAAATACTCCATAGCCATTACTCTGTTATCATAGTCCCCCTCAAAAGGCATGTTAAAACAATGATATGTATGTTGTTCATCATGATATTTGATGAAATATTCCATAAGACATATAATCCATCAAGAATCATTTATCAAAAATAACAAGAAGAACCATCAATAAAAAGTTATTAATAAGATACAATTAATTATATAATGGTAAAAAGGAATGGTCTCAAGGACACACATACTCTCACATAAAAGAACAAAACAAGCATGGGTTATCGTGAATAAAAAACATGTTATGAGAACATGACATACCATGACACATTATGGTATGTAATATACTACCTTAAGGTTTTTGACATATTACACCATGTTTTTGAAAATGATTGATGACCAAACCATGTCATGCATCTACGAAGAAAAAAAACACACATCAAACAACTACATTATGGTTTCTAGAATCATGAAAGTTGTTTATAAATGGTGATCAAGAATATTCCTTGTCATGAAGGTGGTTATTGAATCAGAATTCATATATAATCAGTTAGAGAAATCAATTTCAAAGTATGCCTAATTAAGTGTCACCAGCTCCATAAAACAATTTTATTTTGAGTAATTGGCTAAGATTTTCCCATTATTTCTATAAGATAGAATCACGTTTTCCATCAAAAATCGATCCTTTATCAATCAATAAATAGGAAATAGGATCAATATGATAATCTCATAGAAGAAAGTACCATATTGATCATTTTGAAGCAACATACCTAGAAACATGCAATATTAATGAAATTTAGCACTCTATTCATGGGGGTTGACATTGAGATGTCAAATACACCAACGACATTATAATGAATACTAAATGTTAAGAGGTTAAAAAATTATTCTTCCATCAATAATTAGTCTTGGTGGATGATTCATAGACACATTATTATATAAATTTTAATTTCAATTGAATATCATTATTTTCTTAAGAAACATTTTCAACATATTATATCTACCTCTGATCTATGATGAATGGGAGAATTTTTCATTGGATATCCATTGAATTCATTAATAATTCATATTTAAATTAAAATATTTTGTGAGGAAACATTTTTTTAATGGACCCAGAAAAAATGAGAAATTTTCCACAACCATTTTTATGTTATCATTCATACCTTTTAAGGGTATGTCAAGAAGAATATGTGTAATTTGACTGTCCGGATGTTTCCACATGACATAAAATTCCACAAAAATCATATATATAAGAAAGAACATGAATTAACATAAATAAAAATAATTAATAGGCTGAATGTAATTATATTATGGTAAAATAAAATGGTCTGAAGGATGCTAACACTCTCACATAAAAACACATAACAAGCATGGGTTATCATGACTGAAAAACATGTTATGAAAACCACAAATCCCTTTGGGGTTTTAATTTTTTACCATTTTCTATCAAATTCAATTGGTAGTTAAAACCCATGTGTTTCATGTCACACACCCTTATCCTAGGAATACTATCATGCCAGTGAGTTCCTATCATCTAGCTAGTGGGTTCTTTACTTTTTCGAACCCACTACTAGCACTACAAAATAGTAAATGGATCCATACTAGTTTGTCAATTTATTTATTGTAGCTAACATTTATCCATTAATAAACACCACATTAACATTCATATCAATACCCCTACAAAATAAATATATTATTTCAAATCTCCCATTACAGAGTAGGAACATCGCATATAGAATGATTTTTACTATTTTTAAAAAACATTAAATCTATGAAAAATGTGTTTGTTATAATTATCACCGTATAAAGACTAATAATTCATGATATGTACCTTATAATATAATACTCAAAAAACACATTACACTGATTCAAAACATTATAGACTCTACAAAAAGTATCATTTTTGACCCTTCTATGATGTTGTTGTTTCTGGACTTGTGGTTTCATCTTCACTAAATGAATCTCTCATTGAGTCTACAATATTCACCAGGCCCAACACGTATGATGGTTCATCCACTAGATAAATATCTTCAGCATCAATGAAAATTATAGGATTAAGCATGTACCTACACATTTGAGACACATGAAACATGTTATACATAACTCTTTAGTTAAAATAATGATCTTGGAATTATGAAAATTGACGAACCTTCTTTAATATCTCTAAGGCTCTAACACAACATAATTCCAGCTAATGATACATGTTTAATAATAAATGGCCTAACCATGCAGAAAATATATGAAAAATTGAAATCCTATAGTGAAATCCAATGGTTTAATCCTATGTTTAGAATAAAATTTCATCATCCTTTCATATTTTCAAAAGTTCTTCAAAATAAAATGAAATCATTTAAATGTATCATATACTAAATAGGTCCCCACCACTACAACCTCACAAGTATCATGTTAATAATTTAATAAATAACCTGGAATACATTAATGATCATCATACAGTTGCATAAGGATCAAATTCATTTGATTGACATTGTCTAGAAATTTGAAAGAGGCTAGGAGATCATCATATAATTTGATAATGTATTTGGAAAAATACTATAGTACATCCCTTAATATACATATCATTTTCTCCCATTGTCTCTCTATATGAATATATTAGGCTATTCTCAATCTCTATAGTGTCCCAATTGACTTATATTATCCTATCAAAACTGGAATGTATAACAAATATCTATATTAGAAACAATACTCATGGAAAAAATATGTAAGAAACAATCCCACTGATTTTTTTTCCTTTATCATTAATTAATTGTGTATCATAGATCATTACAAATAGAGAAAGATTAATTAATTGACTTTAAATGAAGAAAATTGTTTCATGGATCCTTTGGGTCTTGCGTATCCCTATTGCAATGTTCATCTTGATTCCCCCCAACATTAATCTTAGCATAGCATGTGGATATATTATACCACCATGATGATCATGTTATGTCATTATCCTCTAATTGGTAAGGAATCATGATACAAAACCACCATTTTCATTCTATATACATGGAAAGTGAAACATACTCTTTATTTTATTGTACATATTGTTTCTCAACAATGTTTCTACCACATTTAAGTATCAATTTATTAATTTCAATATTCCCAAATTGAATCATGAAAAAAACTCCCCATTCAATATTACCACATCATCATTATCTAATGTCTACCTAATTATTAATTCAAGTCTATATATCTATTCAAAAATCATATAAAACTTATAGATATTCTTCTATCCATCATTTACATGGTGTTCTAAACAGTATGTGACTACTAATAGAGATGACATAATAAATCCCTGATCTTCCGAAGAATCAAAAGTCTATTTATCCATAATGTTCATCATGTTCTATTATTACATAGATGGATTTTAATTAATCTATGATGCTCACTATATCTTAATACAAAGTCTATGTACAAAAATACTACCTTTATATTGCCTAATTAATATCAATGATGAATGTTTGAAGATACCCTACTCAGTGCCTCTACCATAACATATTTGAGATCATATATTGGGGGTCCCTTATAGGTTATTTAAATAACAAGTACCTCACATATTATACATTGTCCCCAAAAAATCACATCATAACAACAACTTCTATCTCATAGGTATATGTAGCATTGTACCACTCTTGGGGAAATAACTCATGCGATCCATATGATACTACTATCTACCTCTACATCATAAAATCACTAAAACTATTTTATGATTCATTAAAATATTAAATATAAATAATATAATGAGTTTGAATAATTAATAATGGAGCTGTAGATAACTTATTATTTATCATAATAAAATCCTCTTTGTACTTATTTGACAAATGTTACATTTTTAGTTTCTTCATCAGAAATGTTATAAATGATGCTATTTCTGTGATGTCCTCATAATAATTTCTTTTGTATCCTAATATATAAATGAATCTCAAACATTTTTTTTGATTTTTCCAGGACACAATTGGATGAACCTTCTCTATGATGATGAATATAACTATCATAGAAAATATATTCCCTGTGAAATTTTCCCCTTAATTATAGAATTTATACTATGAAAGCATAGAATAACAATGATGTTATCAATGTGTACCCTGGAATATATCTTGATGTATAACATGATACAGTAATTTTGTTGAGTACATAATGATATATTAAGAAAATTCCCTGATGAAAGATCGATGATATGGGTGGATGATCATTTTTATGATATATATAAACTTGTCTATTACGTTTTTAAATAAAGAAACATCACAAATTATACATATAGACCATACCTACTAATGATTCTTTCTCGAGGATTTCCTCCTCCCAAACATGTATCAATTGATAGCATGATTGATGATGTATCATGGAGGGTCACCCGACTATGAATAACTAGGAAAATATAACATCAATATATGTATAGGGATATATGTTCTTTACAGTAACCCGAGTTAGCTCCCATTAATATATGTATTGTCTTATTCTAATGATTTCACTAATGTTAAACAAGGTAGGTTCACACCATTGTGATATAATCATCATAATAAATCCATTTTTTCAATGTACTTGAGATTCTCTTTAGGATCATTCATTTTGGTTGTATAATCATGAAAAGACATATCAAAGTATGTTCCAAACCTGATATAGGCTTTGTATTTAATTCTAAACCTCTATCTGGAGGATGTAATCTTATTTCATATGAAATTATTTCTAAAATATATCTTCAGTTGGGATCAAATATAAGTATTATTTCAAATAAACTTCTGATTGGTCCTACAATATTTTTATTTTCATGATCATTTCATACTAACACATTTTGAGACTATCTACAGCCTCTCCCAGTTCCAACTTTCCAATCATTTAATTATTCTCCCCCTCGTGATATTTAAATGATACCCATCACTATTAATAATCACTATGAGCTGAGAATCTTTTTAGTATGTCCGTAAAAAACATCACATCAAATATTATCATGTCACAAATCATTATATCTCATCGACTTCCATAAATTACATAAATTATTTTACATTATAGGTATCATTGTGGAGGGTCCACATTTGTTCCTCATGGTGTATTGAGATAATGTAACTCAGAATACAACTTGATTGGTACAACATTTCGAGAAACACATTTCAAAGACATTATATAATGGAAATCATTGATATAGAAATAAATCATAGTCAATATTGAAGTGACTAAGACTGTATATGGAATAATAGACTCTCCCTCAATACCATATTTTGAGGTTTGATCCACATCATAATCTCACTTTATTTTAGTCACATAACCCATTATCCTAGTAATAATAGCCATGAAAGAATTCAACTTTTTGGGGTCTTATAAACCTTGATTCCCTTAATCTCTGAGTACTCTTATGAGAATCCATTGAGAAAAAATTTCAATGATATCCAATATTGCAACAAATTGTGTTACTACAAACATGGAATTATATGATAATAGGTATAATGAATTATTCAACCACTATTATATAAACTACTAGAATATTCTCCAATATAGGGTATTGGGGATATTTTTTTAGTCAGCATCTTACTACACCACTTTTACTTTTCCACCTCCCCTCTATCTACTATAATAATATACCACATTGGTGGGTTGATTCTCAGTCATGAATCTGTTATGGACATTAAGTAGTCCTTCTATCCATTCCTCCCTGTGATCATTATAAAAAATTAAGTAAATGTGAAAAATATTTGAGTATGTCATCTATTCAAAGTCACTAACCTTGTTTTATATATCTAGTCTACTTCCTATCCTAAATATTTGAGTATTCCATGACTCATTCCTAACCAATATATTTTTATACTTATGATTTTCCAAGAATCAAGAAGAAAACACATATATATTACTACTAACCAATGATATATCCATGAAATATTATGAAATTACCAAAAAATCATGTTATGGAAATATTTCTTTAGAAAAAGGACCATGGATATCACCCATGTATAACCCTATCATCTTCCATCTTGATTCATAGTATCCCACTATCATCTAATAGTTCCTATGGGCAAGAAGGTATCTAGAATCATATACCCCTCTCTAGGAGTCTGTTCATGATTTAAAATGATCTTGAAAATATATATCCATTACTATCCATAATATGGGACACTTGTTCATTGAAATGTTTGAGTTTAATAGTACTAAAATTCTATTGAATATTTGGTCATGGTCTTCCCAATGTTTCCACTAAGAATGATTATAGACTATATGTTTCCCAATAAAACATGATCTACATCCTGAATCATTATTTCTAGTAATGAATCAATATAGAGTACATTCTACAACACCATTAGTGGTCTCATAGAAGAATCCTGGCATGCTATTTTCGGTGGTTCTCAGGAAATTTCCCCACAATGGAATTTTTTAAGATTCAAAAGAACTTTTAAAAAAATATAATGTCACTAATTAATTATAGATCATAGAAAATAAATGGGTGACATTGGGGATTTTGTCATGATACAACATCCAATATGTTCCGCATTAAAATGTATCATAATAGTGATCTTTTGGTTTTCTCATGAGCATTTTTCTGGATATGTTTTCCAACTATCACTCTTAACATGGATTTTTAAAAAATAAGGTTGGGATTTTAGTATAAATAATTTTATAGAAAATAAATAAAAAATAATTTTAATTAAAATTAAAAAAAATATCTTTTACTGAAAATATAATGGGTTTTAGTTAAGTATTTAAATAATTGACTTTTTATTTCGGAACTCTAACCACTTCTTTGTACAAGTAGATTTCCCAATTTAAATTTGTAGTGACCAAAAAAATCCCCCATTATGAACACCATTAGTTTATTGGAAATAATATCAAGAAAAGAATATGATATTTCTCTCTTATTGGAGTCATTTAGTTATATTAATGCCTTCATGCAATCAAACCTATCAAAAATCACCATGTTTAACAACTGAACATTATCGATTAAATTAAAATAGTGAAATAAATTAGTTTTCAACATATTTTGAACAAATATAAAAAATTAACCAGTTGGAATTGTATTCAACTAAAATGACTTATTTTATTAAAAAATATATGATTAATAGAAATTTAAATTATATTAAACATAATGATCAATACACAAAAGAGTGTTTCAGTCAATGGATGTCATCCACAACCACTTGTTTCTTAACCATGCATCACTTAAAATTTATCATATTTATTCATGCCTTCCATTAGAATTAAAGTGAATGAAATTTTTAGAAACTTATTTATCAAGTCCACTATTTTCCTTCACTAACTCCCCTTCGGAATTATGTATAGAATAAAATATATAGAAATGGGGTGTTAGAAATCTTCTACTTGACTTCTAGCCACATAAATGTATATTTATTCTAGATAAATTGGGGATGAATATCAATTGGTTTCTGACCTCCAACGATTTTATAAATAGAATTATCCACCCATCCTCAAAATTTCATTACATTTCAACATTTTTTTAAAAATAATTATCCCAAATCACTGAAGTTATATTTTTATACCTTAACATAACCTTGATATTCCTCAAATTCAACATTTGTATATGGATCTATACTTGTTGGAATTATCCATAAATTTAATTCTAATAAAATATTTTGATATAAATTTAAAATAATCAAGGAATCACCTATATTTAATTCACGTATACTAAGATACCCCTCATTTATTGATCGATGTTAAATTATGTCAACCCAAAATATTTTACATATTGACTGAATTATTTGGGCTTCAATTAATATGATTAATCACTGGTAATGGATGAATAAGTTGTATCTTATAAAAATGGGAATTCTTGAATCAAGATTTAGCAAATTTTGATCAATATAAAAAATTTTATATCATAAATATATAATCCATTGAGAAATCCAAAATATTGTTTTTAAGATATTTTAACTTTTATGCTTAAAACATCCCTAAAATACATAAATAAGATAAAATGAGAAATTTTTTAAATTTTATGGGGATTAAATAAATGATATTTACATGGAAAAAAATTATTTATATATATATATAAATTCAACCACATATAGAACATGGAAAATGAGGCATCTTTCCATAAAAATAAAATCAAGAAAAATTGAAAACACTTGCCCATAAGATCGACCAATTTATCACTATGAAACATAATCTATAATGCCTCCTCAAAGAATTTTTTTTTCAAATTATCAAGTCAATTTCAATCATTTTTCCCTCCTATTTTCCTTCCATTCTTAATAAAAAAAATCTAACCATAAATTAATTTTCTCTCAAAAGGGAAATATTGATTTTCAATAAGGTATTTCTTTCAAACCCTATACACAAATTATAGTATGCCAGCTAAATTTATATAGTTAAATATGTTTTTAGTCAAGAACATGTATTTATCATGGTAAAATTTTAGTGTTATTCTATGGATTTCATTTTGATGGATTTATGTGTCAAAATTGTTAATATGAATTAGGATGTTTTGGGTATTTTAGAAAAAATAATGAATGATTCTAGTTTTTCACTCACGTATAGTTTCCTCCCCACTCATATTAAAAAAGAGAAATCACTTATAATTATTTAAAATGACATTGAAATCCAACACAATGATATTTTTTGGAATAAAAATGACATTTCATGAAGATTTTTTTAAAAATAAATATCTAAAAAAACTAATTTCTGTTATTAGAAGATCTAGAAAGGAACAACAGTCTTTTCCCTAAATACTCTAGAAAGGAATCTCTTTTAGTAGAACACATATTTTTCTTCATCATAAAACACATATCACTAATGTTTTATCTTTGACACTAATAATTAAAAAATTATGTAGATAAAACACAAATCTTCATTCACATGTACGTTAAAATAAGTAATGAATTTTCACACATAGAGAAGGTTGGATAGAGAAATTTTGATTATAATATGGATTCACTAATTGGTTGTTCATATATACTATTGTTAAGAAGGATATTATTTATATGGATGGACAAAATAGAAAGAAAATTCTTCAGAAGGAGTATTTTTAATCCAAATAAATTCTTCAAGAATTTGATTCAAAAGTACCCCGTCCCTTTTGTTTTTTTAAAAATAAATGAAAATCATTTTTGTGAAATAATTGATTGGTTCACCCAATAAATTATTTGAATGTGACGGAGATATCCAAAATGGTTAAAAATCATCATAGGAAGGGAATATTAAAAATAAATTCAGTTATTGATGAAGATATTAAAAAATTCATGATCTATTTAATAAATAATCAATGTTTTAAAATTTAAACAGTGTCATTTAAAATATTCATTTATGTTTGATTTCATGTGATAAATTTGTTTACTCATTGACATGAATTTCAGGATGGCATAGATAATCATATAATGTCACAAAATTCAAAACCATAGAAAAATTAAATGTAAAAGCATGAAAATTGAATTTTAATAAAATAAAAATGAAAAGAAACAAAAAATGAAAGATATCTAGAAATTAAAATTTAAAAAAGAAAGAACACATATCATAATATGAACATTATATTCCTCTACTAAACATGAATTCTTAAATTTACTCATTACACATATATAATATTGTAAATTAAAAATCCCGACAATTAATCATTACAAAAACATTTTCTATAGAAACACAAAACCTGGGTTTTATTAAAAAAATAGCCTTAAGATATCCTCATTAAAGATGCAAAAAGTGAACCTACAATAAAAAAAAGAGAAAAAGAATCCAAATTTTATTTAAATAAGATAAATAAAAATAAAATTATTTATGTTGGAAATGAATCAAGGTATTAACACCCGAATTTGGTTATAGGATTTCACTTCCCCTTGTATCATATTTTTAGCTGATCAATACCAATTTGAAGGAGGCTATGGTTTCTTCCTCGGGAAACACCAGAAGTGGTTTCAGTAGTCTTCTTCAATACCTAATGTATGTAAAATATCTAAAAATTTGATTTATTAATGTTATCATCCATTAATATGATGCTCATATAACATATATTAAAACAAAAAGAAATTTAAAATCAATTTCTCAAGAATTGATAATTAAAAACGACTTCTAATGGGTTTTGATATTTAATTATAGGATATTCTTCATATTCAATTTCAACTTGAAAAATTAATTCTTCTATGAATATAAGCTCATTTCCACCATATACATCTGAAATTTTGCCTTCTAAAATTTGAAAAACTATCATTTATTATCTTTTAGCCATCAATTCTTATTTATCTTAAATATATGTTCATTAAAAAATAATAGGCACTAAAATTCACTGGGTGAAGAAGTTATCAAGTTTTTTTCAAAATATTCTTGAAAATGATGATCATAATTTATAACTCCACCGTATGGATATTCAAGATTTGATGTGGTTTTGGATTTGAGAATAACTATTTTGAAAGTATCCAGTGACTTAGTATCCTTTAAATGCTCTTAAAAAATGAATTACTAGAGTGTTTTTCCTTCCTTGGCCAATGATCCATAAAAAGGATCAGCATATTCATTTTCAATAAAAATTGATTTCAAATGAATATTAATTTTAAAAAACATTCACAATTATTTTTAATATAATTTTCAATTTATATTGATAGAAAAGATTTTAAAAAAGTGTGGATTTCATCCTTTGAGTTTTAAAAAAGATACTCTAATTATCAAATCATCTCAACCATAAATGGTAATTCGATAAAAAATGTTCACATGAAATGGTTTTCCTTCCCTAGATATTCTTATAAATCTTTTTATTCAATTATTTTTTCCACACACTAGAAACATACTCAATTTTTTTGATTAGTTATTAAATCATAACAGTATTTTTTTGAAGCATCAAAATATTTTTATGTATCATTAAATTACATTCATTAAGAAAGAACTTGTTATCCATGATTTATAACTCTAAAAATTATTCCTGATTATACTTGTAAAATTATTTATTATATATCCATACATATGAGTTGAAAAATTAAAAATCCCTTTCCCTTATCAAGATATTTTATTGATTTTTTAAATATTTTATTACTTTTCATGTAGTGCAAATACATTAAACGCGTTTTCTTTGTTCTTGAATCATGAAATTTTTTTATTGAAGCGCCAAATTCTTTTATTGGATTATAAATTTACTTTTCTTGGAGCATGAAATCATTATCATGGAAATAATATTTTACAAATTATTCCTGATTATAAACATAAATGTTTTTATAAATAGAATATTCAAAGAATTGGTAACTTTTAAAATCCATTTTTATTGTTTTTATACTCTGAATATGTGGTTAAAATCAAATAAATTCCATATAAAATTCAGAAATGAAATTGGAGTGGTGATGGAGTGGCCGGGAGAGGGAGATGAATGAGGGCACCGAATGCGGAAAGAGGGCAACGAACGTAGATGAGATTCGTGAAGCTTCGCAGATGTGGTCACAAGGTCTGATCATATTCAATCTCTTGATTCGGATGAATCTCCGCCTTGTGCAGATTCCTTTCATCCGAATCACTTCCAGCATAGGGGCCACGCGACCATTTCTTTTTCACAGGCAGAGGTTTAGTTTCTTTCTTCTAATTTTTGATTTGTTCTTGTTGGTAAATTTTTTAATCGTCGTCCCTCTTTGATCTTTCTATAGAAATTATTCAAATCCATTGGATTTGTTGATTTTGAAATCGGCCTCCTCAACTCGATGCATATCGTGATTCAACTTTCCTCTATAAACAATTTTTATCGGCTTTGGTCTAGGGGCTCTTGGAGTGTTGGAGGCTGCACGATGAAAGTCCTAAAGTGGTCCCCTTCGTTTGATTGCTTCTCTGAATCACTGATTTCACCTGTTTGGTTAGGGTTTCCAGGTCTGCCGATACATCTCTTCAAGAAAATTTCTCTCTTCCTGATTGCTAAGTTTATCGGTTATCCCATTAAGTTGGATTCTGCGACTTATAATCTCTGAAGGCCTTCGGTTTCTCACATGTGTGTGGAGGTTGATCTTTCACAGCAACTGCCCTCTGTTATTTGGATACAGAATGGGGATGCAGGTTTTTTTTTTCAGGAAGTGATTTATGAATCCTTATCGAGATACTGCTCTAATTATTTTCATATTGACCAATCCCTTAGAGATTGTGGTTCTGGGAAGGACACCATGTATAGTCAGAAGCTTGGGAAACCTTTTCTGAATGAAGGGAAATCAGTCTGGATTGAGAAGGATTGAAGGCCTCATGTTGAACAGACTGAACCTTCTAATTCTAAGGACCCTTTGATGTCCTCATCTATTCCAGCTTCCTACTCAGCACAACCTACTTGCGATAAAAATTCTGTTCTCTCTGGTTTTGTGGATGTGATCAATAATTTTAAGCTTTGAAAGGGAACCCCAGGAGTTGTTCCAACCTCTAATGAGCCAGTACAATAGACTCACTCTGTTTCTGGTGATTCCAATCATGATGTTAGTGAGCAAGCAGATAAAATTGAAGAGGAATACCAACATTTGAGTGCCAAAAAAGGTACGAAATCTTTTGATTATCCTGATGGTTTTATCACTCCACACCCTAAGAAGACTCAAAAGCGAATTGATTATTCCAAGTTAGATAAGACCATTGTCACTAGATATTCCGGGCCACGAATGGGGGAAATTAACATCCCTACACAGCCGGTTTTCAGCAAGAGTACCTCTTAACCGGAATCCTATAATGAAGGGGACTCCTCCATGGATGAAGTGTACTCCTACTCTTGGATTGGGGATCTGGCAGATAGATTTAAGCTTAGAAATTGAACTCGGGTTATTAAGGAAGGATACAAGGAGGATTTCAACATTTGGATTGAGGAGAAAGAAAGGATGTCTTATAGAAGATATTGTAATAAAGAAATATCTGTTGATGACTATCTCATTATCAGGGAGTGTATGTTTGATGTGGTGGAATTTGAGCTTGATTGGAACCCTGGATTTGATTATCACTAGCTTCGGTGGGAATAGAGCTTTTTCAGTCATGGTCTCCTTATTGGTCTAGCACATCATTTTTCTGTATTTTGGGGCTTGTCCCATGGTATTGTAGGAATGATTTGGAGGAAAATCATAGAAGATTATGGGGATGTTGAATGTTTGGATCGTTTTAGATTCAATTTCTCTAGTATAGTGCAGAACAACAAATTGAGTATCATAAGCTACAATAGAATTTTATTGTGCAGAAAATTCAGGATTGAATTCCTCTGGTGAAGCAGCGACTGTAACATAAGTGGTCGTCTATGGCATGTCTCTCTTTTGATTACCTTGAATAAGGGAGTGAATCCTTGGATCTATAAATGCAGATTTGGATAACGATTTCACCTAGAGATTATGTTGGACGATGCTGAACAAAACAAAACCAAAATGGATGGAAGGTGAAAATTCTTGTTTATCTATCATTTTGTAATCATCTGATTCCCAGTTGGTGCAAATACATTGCACCTCATGTATTCACCTTGTTGTTTCATTTTCTTTTTAATAAATTTTTGGGGCATGGGTTGGGTAACCAACTCATGCTCGTATCTTTTTGGTCAATATAAAATTAACTAACACATAATAATCCTCCTCGTAAATGGAACCAAATTTATAGAGTATATTTTCTTTTCGTACAACCCCATTCAATTATTTCTCCTTTATAATGTATTTTAGTGGTGTATATTGGGTTGTATCACTTGGAGGTTGTGGAAAATGTCATAAAATTGTCAAATTTTTATATTTTTTGTCATGGTAAATACTGAAAGGGGGGAAATAATTAATAGTTATAATATATAAAACAAATAAAAAAATAATATTCATGAAAATTTAACAAAAAAGTAGTAAATTTATATAAAATTAAAGGTTTTTTAAATATGAATTGAAATAGTAGTTATATGAAAGCATATACCATATAGGCACTATCCTCTCCTTTGTTAAAAATGAAGTCACAATTAAATTTATTCATGTATTTCTAAATGAATCCATCTAAAAACTATATCGTCTGTGGAAATCATATCAAAACGTCAACATTATTTTATTTTCCTCCCATCGAAGTTATTTAAATAATTGAATAACAAAATGTATGCAAAAATAAAAGAAACCACTATGATCAATTTAAAGACCTCACCAAAGAATTGTAAATAGTAAAATCAATTATTTTATTCTGTTGAATGAACTACCATCCAAAACAAACTATATGAAAATTTATTTAATACAATAAATTACTATATTAATTTAATAATATATGTTTTTGAGAAATATAAATGTGATTAAACAAGTAGATCTTAACTCTGAAAGTAGTATTCGTCACTTGCCTCCATCAAAAACCACTATGTGAATAGCCTTGAATCACATAGGAAACAAAAATCTTTTTTATTTCATCAATTAATTTTAAATTGAATATATTATTGAATAATCTTTATCACATACCCTTAATTTTTTCACTAACCACCCCTTATAAGAATTGTATGATGAAATATATAGAAAGGGGTTATGTAAAATCTATATCTATGCTTCAATCAATAAAATATATTCTTGAATTATGTGATCTTTTTGAGCAAATCTCGATTTTCTTACATTATAAAAAGTATTATAATAATAATATTTTGTTATCTATATAAATTTATGTAATTTTGACAAATTTTAAAAATGATATTCACTAATTACTAAAGTAAATTTTTTCTAGATGAATGCGTCCTTAATATTCTACCAATTTGATACATTCAATGGATATATTAATGAGAGACTTTACCCATGAATTTTAATTGGTTTTGTGTATAAAAAAAATATTTAAAATCTATGTGGAATCACATAAATTTAATTTATGTAGCCTGAGATATACCTCATATGTTGAGGTTGGTAAACTTCATCTACTAAAATTATTTTCCGCATTAACTAATTTATATGGGCCTCAATAAATAATGATTAGCACGATGAACAGTTCAAGATGTTGTATCCCATTATCATTAGAATCATAAAATAGAATTAAGCAATTTGGATGAATATTGGAAATTGTTTCCCTAAATACAATATTGAATGAGATAATCATTTTTCGAATTGAGTAATTTTATCTTTTTAGCAAAAAAATCCCTAAAATAAAAATATTATGAAATTCTGATGAAATTTATAAATTGGTGGGGAATAGATCATTGAAAATTATATTAAAATAGATATATTTACATTTTCATGGGGTTTACACTATTTTCATTTGGGTGTCTACGCATAACCCGAGGTATATCCCCCTTACACAGACCAATGTGTCATCAGCATATACTAGTCACTGTCACACACACACACACACATATACATGACATAACATAATACTAATAAAAAATAAATTAATTATCCCATATATATAACAATAGTTTTAAAACTTAAGTGTCACTCTTTTGATATTACATGACTATCCCAAAAAGATATCACATATCATGACAATATATTATATCAAATTATGCAATCACACAATAGGTGAATATATATTATGTGATAATAAATCCTAGACATTATGTAAGAACTCACTAAAAAAACACATAAAATAGAAATAAAAATATAGTCTTTGCTAAAACAATGTTATATTTCACATGATCTCTTTAGAATCCTAGAAACTCACTTAACCAAGTCAAAAAAATAATATCACATTTCTTACATGTTAGATTATTCAAATGAAAATATGAAAACTATGATCTAATAATGTTTTTAAATTCCCTATCCTAAACCAATGTTTTCATGATTGATAATCACAAGATCTCATGCATTCAAAAAAGTGTAAAAGTGTCTCAAATAGTGAAGATGGTCAAAAATCCATTAGTGGAAATACTACACTATCAATATCAAATTCATGAACAAATATTATAAAAAATTCCTAAAAATAAGAAGTATATAATGTTGAAAGATATAATCTAAAATGTTATAGATTTCATACATAAATAAATAATTAAAAAATATCCTAGTGTGGTAAGAAAACCCATGGTATATAATGGAAGGGAGATAGATACATATAGAAGAGAAAGTCCGAAGTATGTATAAACTGCAATACTTCTTCCCCTAAACTCCCTATATATAGAGCATTCCTTTCATGGGATCCCTTGAAATGATATTTATACAAAAAAAATATTCTCTTTCTTGGTGTTGGTAAAAAAACATTTATAACACCATTAATTATCCTTTACATAAGAAGAAACAATGAAAAACAACATATGTACATCCATAATATAAATACACAAATAAACATAAAACCATATAAGTGTTAAGTAATCATGTGTTGAACAAGTTATAATGAAACTTGAAGCCACACGATTTGGAATGATGTGGATATGGATGTCAATTTATTTTTGAGGAATATATAATGTCATATAAATGCGTCTTTTCCCACTCTAACCATGTCCATTAGAAAGAACACAACATGCTTCCCCAAAAAAGTGATTATTATCCTAAGATGATAGAATGTCACATGTATCATGTACAATGTTTATGGATAACACAACATCCCTATATTTCATTCTCTCTTGTAATTCCAATACCAATATAATATCAATTTTTATGCATAGACCACTTATAAAACATTAAAAATAAATGTGATCTGAACCATGTAGAAAAATTAAAAAATTGTTTATAGCCATACTCATTGAATAATGCTACCCCTATAAGGGGTTTTCAATCAGAAACTCAGTATCCTGTTATTCCTAATACAAAATCTATGGGTTGAAATCTTTTGTAATTCATCATTAAAAAAAATCATATAATGTATGAATAAGGTACTTCAATAATAATTATGATGTGACTAACAAAATTATATGATCCAAAACAAGGATGTCTGCAAGTCCCCTCAAACACCAATATTCCAAAACATAAGAAGAATGGGTTACAAGAATAAGAAAATTTCACAGTGTAATTTCACATAAAAGATACTTTTATGGGAAGGAACTGCATACCAAATTTTTTTTGATGAAGTACTCTTAGGTTTGTAAGGGGAGTGAAAATGGAACTACATATTGCACACACTGTGACCGAGACAACACATCAATGATGTCTATTTTGGATATGGAACATCAATAAAAAAGTATATAAAGGAGAATAAGGATGAATCAATGTTAAGAATGTGGTTCTATAATCACATATATTACGCAATAAATCAATATAATCAACTAAATATTATGTCGAAGGAATATATTCCTATTTACCACATCCATGTTCATTGAAAGAATGAATCATAGATTTTGTATTGATTTTAAAAGAGAACTTCAGATCATGAAAATGATCATCAATCCATCATCTATCAATCACGAATAATGAGACTCATAATGTGAATGAAGAATTTGAATGTATCATCATAATGTTTCTATAAATATATTCCAAAAAACATCCACCATTATTTATAGTTCAATCTCCATTCATGAGGGTTTTATTTAACTCATCAAATAATACTCTAATATTCCATGTAATCATAAAATTATTAAGGTTATATCATTATTACAATATACTAAAGAGGTCTAAAAGTATTATTCAAAAACACATATAGATAGAATATCTATTTTAGACGGTAGATCATGATTCGATTTAAAAACATTTTCATCACACAAGATCAGAAAATGTTTATGAATAAAGGAAGAATAAATATTTGATGATTATGGAATCCACATATACAACATATCTCTATTACTATCTTTCAAAAATTAAGAATTATTTTTCATAAATCATCTCAAAAACTCACTGTTTAGTTTCTATAAAATAATTAATCATAGGACATCCAATGCAAGGTGAATAAGAAGACTATGAATCAAGATAGAAGGTTTAAAATGAAAAATATTTCCTTGCAAGTAAATATTTTGTAATAAAGTGGCATACATAAATTATATTTTAAAACCCATGAGGTACATTTAATGAATCCTTGACTGGGAGCACTGACTAGCTGGTTGTCCATACCAGTGGGATAGAGGCTTGACGTCGGTGGGTAGTAGGTTCTTCATATTTTTCTAACCATGCCCATCTACTGGCTAAAAAGTTGATCCATACCATCCAATATGTGGAATTAATTAAGAATGTATGAATCCAATAACCTCTATACCATTAAAATTCATGTTAAGAAAACCAAAATATTATGGATTAACTTCAAAAACTCTCATTACAAATATACAACATCATAAAAATGAATAATTATATGAACATTATCACCTCATTTATCAATAAATGTGATGATGATAAAAGTAACATACAACTAGAATGAGAAACATGTATTATATTATCATTTATAACATATTAAATTAAATTTAATGAAACAAATTTATCTCAACATGTCATATCTATCCATATAAATTCAGCATCTATAATTAATAATTTCATTATTGAATTCTAAAATCATGTTTATAATCATATAAAAGAGTTATTCTGAACTAAATCATGAGATGTTTTTGTGACTCTTTATGAACTATGTCCATTTTCTATAAATAAATAACCTGTAATTTGTATATCATATATTTTTATAAATTAATTTCACAAAAAAATAATTTATTCATAATAAAAAAATTTACAATTTATTTTTCTGATAATAGAAAAATAACCTATTGATCACTATACCTTATAGATGTACAATTTTTATATGTTATCATTTTATATAATGATGAAATATTAGTGGAAAACTCATACGAATATAATATTTTTTTTAAAAAAATTTAAACTCTTCCATTGATTTTTTTTAGTGGGAATTCAAATTGTTCATATATTTATTGAAATCATTCCAGGAGAGTGATGTGAATTTTTTTTATTTATCTTACATTTTTTTTCTTCTAATGTATGGTTTTTAGTATGATATAATTAAATAACCATTTATTTTATAAAAATATATAAATTTCTAATTTAACATAGAGAATCTGTATCTCATCTACGGGATTATAGTTAAAAATATTTAGGATGAATGATATTGATGAGATGTATTTCAATGAGATTTTTTGGTATATATATAATTATTAATGGTTATTGGAATATATTAGTGTTCAATTTGTTATAATGAGTTAAAATGTGGTTGAGAGATATTAAGGTGGAATCAATTTTGATGAAGAAATGAATTTTAGTTCTATAAATCCTAAAAATCGAATGATTAATGATTTATAAGGTTTTAAATTTTAATGAAATTATATATTAATGTATTTTTCGATATAAAAAACTGAATATTTACACTTTTATTACACATAATTCATTGTTATAATGATATTCAAGAAAACCCTAAAAAACAAAGATATTTAATTCCCATGGAAAATTAATACTAGAGATGGGTTCTAAAGTTAATGTGTTATTGATTTCAATATGCAATGTTCTTAATATACAGATGAGGGAAAAAATTTATATGGGTATAAGATAAAAATAGCAATGATACCAATTATCAAACCTCATTTTTATTTTAAAATAAATGGAAAACTAGAGTGAAAATAGAATTCTTTAGAATTTATTGGGAATGTTAGTATTAAATGATCATTACAAGAGGTGAAAACTATAGGATAATAAATTAAATGGATTGGATTAAAAAACTTATGAATAATGAAATAAACTAAAAGTAAACATTAATATTTTCTACCCATCACGTACTCCAAAACAACCCCCACTAATTACATGGATCCACTACAAAATTTATGTTCTCTAATAAATCCTCAAAAAATCAATGGTAATCCAAATGATTATTAAATCTTCTAAAAAATACAATTTTATTTTCTATACTATGATTTTGGATTCCACTACCTCTCTAAACATGGGTGAACAATTTTGGGTTCATCGCCCCTTAAAATTTCATTTTCAGTCCCCTGTGTACGGTGAAAAATCCATACACTACATGAAATAATATTAACAATGCTCTTCCTAATGTTTTTTCATATATTAAAATATTGTATTAACATATAAATTTACTTAAATATGAAATGTATTAATTAAACAAATAAAAAATTTATATGGTTTGCTTAAAATCAAAATATATAAAATATATTCATATGGTTTTTATATAAGATTCATCAATAATCAACATTTAATATATGGAAAACCATGAAAAAATAAAGAAAATGATAATTTTTTATATACATTAATAATCTCAAACACGTATAGTATGAGAAACCCGTGACAAATACTCAACTATAGGAATGATAAATAAAATAGGATAAATCTCATTTGAAATGTGATAACCCATGAAATATCTATATATTTTTGATGTTACCTTCTATCATTGGATCAATGCATGAATTATCAACTATTATCGATGAAATAATTCATAAAATAGAATACACTTCAATGCAGCCATTTTAATCAAAACTATGAATCATTAATCCTGAGATGTTTCTCTTCTTAAAATATGAATTCCCATTATAACTTTTACCATGATCTCTTAGTTCACAACTATATGGAATTGGAATGTCATTAAATGATTAAACTTTTATAGTGGAACCCTCATTCACTTATTCTATTATATATGTATATTTCCTCTTGAATCCACCTCCATAATAGATCAAATGAAATGATTCTATTTTTCATTTATATTTATACGTTAATAATTGAATTCAATGTAAATTGATTTTAGTCTCTAATTTTTCTGTATGTAGTATATTTATAATTAATTATTTATGAAATGAACCAGACATAGATACCACGCGACAGCTCCCTAATCCCAGTTAACCATATATCCTCAAGCACACCTCGATGTATGACAAAGGTTTCCAACTAGCATTGATGCTCTAAATAGTTAATGGTGGGTAAAGTTTACCCTCATATCAGTTTAGTACAGTAGTGGAATCGTGTAATAAATGATAGAAAATAGTAGAATTAGTAATAAGTGAACAACATAGGTGAATGAATTAAAAACAGAATAGAGAAGGTTTCCAACACTAGTATACAGATATGCATTCATTTGCGAATAGTGATAAAATATAAAATACATACATGCATTATGAAAAATATGCAACATAGTATTCAAAGATGAAAAATAAGAAAAATCTTTTAAGACAATCTCTATGAGCCTCCTAAGCTCTAGCACAGTCCAATGATCCAAACTCATAGGAAAAAGGAAGAACAAGACAAGAGATCATCCAAGGTCCTATGAACAAGAAGTTCTATTTTTCTACCTAAGTTTAATTGTGTTCTAAGCATGGTGTGAGACATAAAAATCATTATGAAACCACCTGAGTTTTGTTCCATAAGTTATAGAATTAATTTAACAATAGTGTAATGGAAGATAAAAGATGAAAAAGATGTACTAAAAAGTAAAAAACTAATAAAAATCATGTCACCATTTAGAGAAATTCCATTCAAATCATTTGATTTAAGAATTAAGTATCTGATTTATCATTCATTCATATACCATCTATAAGCATGTATAGTTAATTATTCATACTCATTTAATTAATATGTCTCAATACCTGGTGCAGGACCAACATCCCCCATTAGTACATTAATGTTTAATTCAAAATTAAAATATATGTCTTGAGACTTAGTGCATATCCTAAAATCCCACAAAATTATGTGATCGAAGATGCCTAAATAAATTCTGTATAAACAATGAACAATACTAAATACAAGATTCTGATTTGTCTTGGGTTATGTGCCATTGAAGCCTTTTCATTCATAATTCAATTTCGAACATGAGTCCATCCATGAAATTCCTATATATTAATTCAAGTATCACTCTAGGTATACTATCAACTAGAACACAACAAGAATGTCCTTAGATAAACACCCAATAACCTAGTATAGCTCTTGGTGTGGTATAAGGTTACATTTAATCGAGTTAATCATTAAAGATCGAATAAGGGATCCCATGTATAACCCATTGAATAAATGATCTATGAAATTTGAGTATGTCCTCTTCATCCACGATAATATACAAGTATCACTCCAAATATAATAGTTATTTGTTAGGAGTCCATCCTTGATAGTAAAAGTATCACTAGGGCGTATATCAGTCAGGACCCACATGAGCATGTTCTTGGAAATCCATAGTAGGAGTGAAAGTATCCCTTAGTAATAAGCATGATAAATTCCAAATGGGTCTATCTCTGGATTTATTTAGTTCAATATATGTGTCACACAAGGAAGGTAACATTCTATATTAATTAAAGAGTTCAATTATACAAAAGGTCATCACCCCATACAATAAAATTTCAAACTAACTAATAATGTTTACTCAAGTCATTGTCCTAGCATAGAAATCTTTCTATTCAACTAATAATGTGGGAACTTATTCAAAACAAGGGTTACATGCTTAATCAAGCCATTAAAAGGAAATATTTTGGGATAACATAATCCATTCCCTAGTCTTTATCCAATAAATTCACAATTGATAAAAAAATCCATTTATAAATAATTTCATTTATACTTGAATAATTCGATTACCTTTAATCAAATTAGTGTATACCTCACCTCAAAATGTCACTAAAAGAATGGATAAGCTCATAAGGATTATCCATTAATTATCTTACATGGAAAATTCATTATTACTGGAATAGCATTAAATATAATCTATTACATTGAATATAATCCACTTAACTCGCAAAGGAATATCAATAAAAGTAATATTCATTGTTACTCAAGAATTTACATAGCATGTTACATGGGCCATGATCGTCTATCCCTTCCAATTAATCAATTAAAAATGTGACTAACTATTCATATTTCCACTCAATTCATAACTCAAAGATCAATTTATAATTTAAAATTATCATTCTATGAATTAGAGAAAATGGACGTCCTCAAATGTCTCTTATTTTATATGCCTTAAAATATCAAAGTTAAAATAAACAACACACCCAAAAATTTGTTTGAGGTTTCAAATTCCTCAAACAATAATCAATCATGTTGGGCCTCCCTAATTATATAGTCCACACTAAAATATTTAACTCAAGGATCAAAAACCAATTTAATGTATATATTGAGAATTGGGCTTGTGGCACAATGACATATATATAGATCATTTTACATTAAATGAAAATCATGAGATCACATACCATAGTTCTATAGGGGAAAAATCAACCAATATTAATTCTTTATTTGGCTTAGATCAGGAAAAAAATGAAGAAAAAATGAAGACCCTAAAAATAGTGCAATAGAGATAGCACTTAAATAGAAAATTAGAAACCACACTAAATGGGGAATGGCACAAAAAAAATGAACAGATTTCCAATGTTGATCTATAGAGACCAATGGATCTTGATTTGGACGATGGAAAAAGAATTAATATTCATTCTGATATTAGGATTGGAGGTAAAGAAACCCGTGGAGGAGAAGGGATCAAGCAATTTTCAGTGGAAGAGGAAAAGATGAAATTAGATTTTAAATCACATTAAGGTAATTTTTTTTATTTTCATCCCCAAAAAATCACATTTCATTATTTTCCCAAATGGCATCTCCAAACCCGACGCCAACTCTAAGGAAGACCCCTATATTAGAAACACACTTCGCATGGGTGTTCCAACATGATTAGCCTAACTGTTTGAAAACGGTTTTTTAAATAGTGTTGAAGTACATCCAAATAGGTTGGAACCTTGTGGGGTAGGTGTATAGTCTAGTCAATCTGCGGACAAGACGTGCTAGAAACATATTCTAATCTAATCAAGGACACATATATTTTGGTAGGGGCCACATGGTTTCATTAAAATTGTGCCCACTATACTGACCCACATAACATGGAATTTTCCACCCCAATGCTCCCAAAACAGGATGAGACACCCAAGGAACCTCTGGATCATTTAAAAAAGTAAAATAATAACACATTGAAGTCTTCTGACTCTCGAAATTATTTTCTAAAACTTAATTTACAAAAATGAATCATCTAGTTGTCACCACAATTTAAATTCAATTGGAATTCCACCCAGTTCAAAACACATGAACATAAAATTTACCAAAGTATTTTTTGATTCTTCCATATTCATTTTATATTTATATTTTATATATTTTTATACTTTATAGAATGAAGAATATACCATTAGAGTATTTTTTTAATTTTTTTCCATCTTTTATAAACACGATTAATGTTGAAAAACCAATGTATTCTAATGATAGTTTTTTTGTGCTAACTATTATGTATAAAAACATAATTTAATTAATAAATGGCTCATTAGGATAATAAAACTCTATTAAATCTTGTAGATATGTTTGATCCTTCTGTAATGTCAGGTTTATGATATTGAAAATATTGGTTCTTCTCATAATATTTTAGTATCGAAAATTAACTTCCCATAAATAGGGTACAAAAATATGAGGAGAATATATATGTGAATTTATTCTAACGTGTTTCACCAGTCACATTTTATTGAATATTTTATTTAATTTTGTTCAATAATGCTATACTATTGAAGTAATATACTATGATTTATTATTATTTGTTTGAATTATTGTTTGGATTCCATGTTAGGTTAAAACATTGATCAATGATCAATATTTAATGAATGATTTATAGTATCTATTTTGTTTCTATGTCATGGTGATACTTCTTAAAATTTTAATGTGATGTTGTATTTGCTATACAACATAGTTTTAACTTCTATATTGAAACAACATTGGTTCCTTATAATAATATCAACCCTATTATTATTGAATTAAATGCATTTTTCATAATTCACATATAAATAATATTTCAAATTATTTAATGGATTAGAAAAAAATTATATAATGAAAAAATAAAATCATCAATATATGTATTTTGAATTGGAATAAAATATTTTAAATAGTTATGTTTTAAATATTCTACAAAAATTACATAAATTTGGGACAACTGTTGTTGTTTATAGTATTTAATACATTTAAATTTTCAATGCTATATGGTAAATTTAATTATAGGATATTAGCCTAGAGTATATTAATTATTCCTTGAATAAATGGAATACATAGAGAATTTTTTTATTAATGGACACACCTACACCTCATTTATCCATTTAACTGAGAATTAATTTTAACCTTTTCAATTTGGATTTCACATATTGAAAACATTACATAATATAATTTTAGGGTTATTAAATGAGTATATTTTGAGTGGATTTTTGAACAAACAAAAAATTAAATTCTTTTGTTCAACCCCATTATAAATATATCCAATAATATCAATGTAATGTAGTTGATTCTAAAAATGTATAATTATTTTTTAAATTAATATATTGAAAAAATTGATTCATTTAATAAATGAGACACATTCTCCACCCATTCCATCATATAGTTTATCACAAAGATTGTTACATCCCAACCTGAAATATTAGGTCCATGATAAAAGGTCACATGTCCTCATGTTCACATCCCCATACACAAGTGGTTTTTGACTACCCGTTAAGGTTTACATCCATAATTGGGAAACTATTCCCATAGTATCTTGTCATATGATCAGTAATATAATAGTCAATTTAGTAATGAATAGAGTGTACATGTTGGAACAATGAAAATAACATACAAATCATATAAATAGAATAGCTCCCACTGTGGGTAGCTTTTGTAGTATAACAACCAACATAGAGAAAATAAATAACAACATTATGGGGGTCCTATAACATCTATAGGAACTCCCCATTTCACTATGATATGCATCTTAGATATCCACCATAGGGACCCAACATTTCACTAGATCCCACATGAAATCTACAAGTGTATTGAAATTCCAAATTATGGTGTCAGTACATGAATCTGTATGAAACAAATAATGCATCCTTATCTTGAAGTGATTATGTATAACACATGTTTTAAAAAATTATAATAAATGGTTCATTATAATAAAAAATAAATCAAAATAAATTTATCAGGCACAATCCATGCAACTGTTGACCCTCATTTGTACTATCATCATCTCTATTTGAAAAGGATACCCATGGCATTTCATAAATAAATGTCAAACATTAATCTCTAAATATTTCATCCAACAATCACATGCATCTTGCTGAAATCATCCTGAAGTCCTTTTTATCCTATCCATCTCATGGGTCTGGACCTAAGGCCATCATGCCCCATGGTTAAGGCCCTCATGTTATCACACCCCATTAATGCCTTTGGTTACACCCTAAGGATTTCATGACCCTCAGGTCAGAATTCGAGGCTATCATTCTTTTTTTGCACTACCTCAGGTCATCACACAGGTTCATCGTACCCAATAAACTGTGCTTAGTTCCATTTTCATCATCATCGAAATCCACACACACTGCCCCTCTAATAATTCACATCCCATTAATGTACCAACCACAACCTCAAAAGAAATAGTGTTAGAAACTATAGGTTACATATTCTAGAATAGAATAATATATTCTAATAATAAATAATGTGGAAATATAGACCAACATGTGATCAAATTATTCATGGTAACCAGTTACTCTAAAAGTACACATAGAAAGAATAGAAAGCATAGTAGGGTATCCACATTCCACACAAATCCATAAAAACATAATCAAATAAAATCATTAGCTATGGAAACATGGGTAAATGATATCCAAATATAGTGAGGAACCTCATTCGTTATGTTAAATGATGTTAATATACAAATATTTGATAATTGAGTCCATTTCAAGTAGTAAGAGGAACTACCTAGAGTAATAATCATTTATTACAATTTATCCCCATCATATATAATTTAAATGTGAAAAAATTATTATGTTAAATCTAAAACATTTAACGCCCTTTCATAAAAAATTTGTATTTAGATTCTTCTCTTAGAGAATAAAACAAAGACACCAATAGTGTGTTAATCCAATAAGGATCGTCGAATATATCAATGATATATGATTTTTATAAAAATATTATAATATAATAATATATAAAAAATTCAGGGACATAATTGAGATGAAGTAATGAGGGGAATATGATGATCTCGTGTACATTTCACCTCCGAAACTCATCATCTAAAAAGTATTTTTTACCTTTTATTTTCATTAATAAAATTTATTTATTATTTATTTAATTGTTTTCTTCATTATTTTTTTAATCTATGAACGACCTATTAGATATCCTTATGGGATTATTTTTCTAAACTCTCTAAATCATATATATGAATACAATTTTTTTTTTAAATTAATCAAAATATATATATATGAATTATACAAACAAACACTCAAGCCAACATATACAAATATACACCAGATCACACAAACATTTATATATATCTCATATATACACATCATATTTATAATAATCTACATTACTATATATACACTTACACACATAGTTATGATTTTTTTGATGGGGTAGTGAATATGATGGTTTATATCTTGGGATGTTTACCGATGAGTGTGCATGAGTGAGGAAAAAATAAAATGAATAACATTTTTTTCAATTGGGGACAATAATTATAGATTGATATGTCACCACAATGGATAAATGAATATGGTGTGTTAAGAAGTAAACATCGTTGTTATAGGAGACATTGGATTTATTTAACTATGATCATGGTCCTATGTAGTTAGTTTGTGAAAAATGTTATCTGATCAAGTAGAAAGTCGAATGTGCCTTTCTAGGGAATGATTTTCATGTTTGTAGTTCACAATGAGTTCATTTTTATTTAAATACGGGAATGTGTAACACCCCTAGAAAATTTATATGTTAAACGATAAATATATCTGCGAATGTCAAAAAGGTGAACCTTTATTTTCTGAATCCTACCTGATCCCAACTCCATAGTTGAGATTGATTGCCTTCGTGTAGTGACCAAGATGGGTGACCACAAAGAATGATTCTTAGGGTTTCTGTGAGTCATGAAAAAGAACAATATAAAAAACAAGTGTTGACATGTGGGGGAATTCATTAATCTAATAAAAGATAATAGAGGTACTATGTTATGGTGTGATGGGAAGGAAAACATGGTATTACAGGATATCGATGGGATAATGTTACCATTTTCCTATCTCGAGGTAGGTTGGGTTATTATATATGGTATTAGAGCCCACATCGAACTAGAAGTGCAAAGGCACTACCAGGGTCTAAGGATTGGGATCTATAATTACTGAATTGTGTTTTAATGTTGTAGAGTGTGTAACACTATTTCAAATGCGAGAATTAAATAGCTAAATTTTACTACCCATGTCAAAAATGCTCACCATTATTTTTTAGACCCTACCTGATTAGAACTCTACAATTAAGCATCCATATCCAGGGGTAGTGATTAAAATGAATTACATCCTATTATGCTTTTCAGGGTGAGTGTGAGTGAGGTTATAACACATTGAAACAACATATATTGGCCTATTGGGATAGTCTATAGTAAAATTTGTTCCCCTTGATAGGTAAAAGTATATAGTGTATTAGAATGGAAACCAAGGTATTAATGGAGACCCATGGGGTCAATTTACCTGGCTCATGGTTCAAGTAAGGTTGGGTCATGGTAGAAACCATATTGATTTATATTTTACTTTTACCAACCATTTTTATAATAGAAATTATTCAGATGTGTCTAGATAATCAGAAATAATAAATACATAACTTGGAACACCTCAAAAATATTTTTTATAATAAATGAATTAATGTAATTTTGGAAAACATTCATAAAATTAGTCTCGAACTCATAGGGAGGGATTAAGTAATGAAAAATTTATTAAAAGAATTAACCTAAAAATTTATCATTAGTTAAATAGAATATATAATAATATTAAAATACTATATGAAATAGTTAACTAGTTTAAAACATAAATTGATTTTCTCATATATATTTGGTAAAATAACTCATAAACATGCCCGTATCATAGTATCATTGACAAATTCATAGGAAGTACTCAATGTAATTCTGTAATACATCTTTCATATCACTACGTGAAAAATAGCTTTCTGCGAGAGGGTATTAGCGACAGGATAATTTACCCGTCGCAAATAACTACTTATTTATGACAGGATTTAGCGTCCCGTCGCAACAAGTTAGGCGTGGTTTGCGCGCCAAACCGTTGGAATGTTATTTGAAACGGGGGGATCCCTCTATCGTAATAAGTGCTTCAGTTGTAGTGTATTTGCGACGATTCCAATCGCAAACAACCGGTGACGGTAAAAAAGTTATTGCGATGAGATGTTGTCCCATCACAAAAAGTGTGTCGACAGGAACCTTTTGCGATGGGACCCGTCACAAATACCCTTTTAAAAGTCATTAGTAATTAACATGAACGAAGGTGTTTGCGACGGGTCCCGTCGCACAAAGAACTATCTGTGACGGGTAAGCCGTCGTAGATAGACCCATCGCAACTAATCTAACCTATATATACACCCCATCTGCTTTTTCTATTCCACCTCTCAAATCTCACTCTCTCTCTCTGAGAACTATTTTCAGAATGACAAATTTTTTGAGTTAGTATTTTTACGAAGATGTTGTGAAGTCGTCTACATCAATAGAAGATCAAGTTTAAAGGTATTTATATTTTATTTAATTTAGTACTTATTTTATTTTTATGTTAATTTTAATTATTGTTGATTAGTTGTAATTAAATTTGATTTAAATTGATTTGTTATCAATATTTATTTGTAATAATAAATTAAAATTATTAGTACCAGCTCTTAATTATTAGTAATAACTATAGATAATTTGTAATAATTTGCAGCAAATAGTAATAGTTAGGTAAAATAGTAATAATTACAGAAAAATCATAATAATTAGAAATAATTAGTAATAAATAGGAATAATTATTAATAAGTAGTAATAATTAGGAATAAATAAGAATAATTAGTTATAAATAGAAATAATTTGTAATAAATAGGAATAATAAGTAATAAATAAAAAATAAATAGCAATAAATAGAAATAATTATTAATAAATAGGAATAATTAGTAATAAATAGGAATAATTAGTAATAAATTTAAATAATTAGTAATAAATAGGAATAATAAGTACTAATTAGTAATAAATATTAATAATTTGCAATAATTTGTAATAAATAGGAATAAATAGGAATAACTAGTAACAAATAGGAATAAATTGGGATAATTAGTGATAAACAGTAAAATATAGTAATAAATAGGAATGAATAGTAATAAATAAGAATAATTAGGAATATTTAGGAATAATTTGGAATAATTTGTCATAAATAGGAATAATTAGTAATAATTTGGAATAAATAGGAATAATTAGTAATAAATAGAAATAAATAAGAATAATTAGTAATAAATAAGAATAATTTGTAATAAACAGGAATAATTAGGAATAATTTGGAATAATTCAGAATAATTAGGAATAAATAGGAATAAATAGGAATAATTAGCAATAAATAGGAATAATTAGTAATAAATATGTATAATAAGTCATAACTAGGAATAATTAGTAATAAATAGAAATGATTAGTAATAAATTGGAATAATCAGTAAAAAATAGGAAAAAATAGTAATAAATAGGAATAAATAAGAATAAATAGTAATAAATATTAATAAATAGTAATAAATAGTAATAAATATTAATAAATAGTAATAAATAGTGAAAAATATTAAGAAATAGTAAAAAATAGTAAAAATAGTAAAAAAAAATAGTAATGAATAGAAATAAATAATAATGAATAGGAATAAATAGTAATAAATAGTAATAAATAGGAATAAATTTGAATAATTAGTAAAAAATAGAAATAATTAGTAATAATAAGTAATAAATTGGAATAAATAAGAATGATTAGTAATAAATAGGAATAATTAGTAATAAACAATAATAAAAATGAATAATTAGTAATAAATAGGTATAAATAGGAAGAAATAGTAAGAAATCGGTATAAATAGAAATAAATAGGAATAAATAGGAATAAATAGGAATTAATTGTAAAAATTAGTAACAAATAGGAATAATTAAGAACAATTAGTAATAATTAAGAATAATTAAGAATAATTAGTAATAATTAGTAATAAAAAGGAATAATTTGTAATAAATATGAATATATAGGAATAATAAGTAATAAATAGAAATAATTATGAATAATTAAGAATAATTATAAATAATTAGAAATAAATAAGAATAAATAGGAATAATTAGTAATATATAAGAATTGTTAGTAATAAATAGGAATAATTAGTAACAAATAGGAATAATTAGAAATAAATTTGAATAATTAGTAATAAATAGAAATAAATAGTTATAAATTTTAATAAATAGTAATAAATAATAATAATAAGGAATAATAAGTAATAAATAGATCGTAATAAATAGTAATAAATTGGAATAAATAGGAATAATTAGTAATAAATAAGAATAATTAGTAATAAATAGGAATAAAAAGAAATAATTTGTAATAATTAGTAATAAATAGGAATAAATAGGAATAATTAGTAATATATAGGAATCATTAGTATTAAATAAGAATAAATCTTAATAAATAAGAATAATTAGTAAAAATTAAGAATAATTATTAATAACTAGGAATAATTATGAATAATTATGAATAGTTAAAAATAATTAAGAATAATTAGGAATAATTAGGAATATTTAAGAATAATTCGGAATAATTATGAATAATTAGGAATAATTATGAATAAGTAGGATTAATTAGTAATAATAATTATTAAATAGTAATTGTTAATAATAAATAAGAATAATTAGTAATAAATATGAATAATTAGTAATAAATAAGAATAATTCATAATAAATTGGAATAATTGGTAATAATTGGGAATAACTAAGAATAAATACGAATAAATAAGGATAAATAGGAATAAATAGAAATAACTAGGAATAAATAAGAATAATTAGTAATAATTATTTATAATTGGTAATAATTAGTAATACTTGGTAATAATTAGTAATAATTTGTAATAATTAGTAATAATTGGTAATAATTATTAATAATTGGTAATAATTAGTAATAATTGGTAAAAATATGTAATAATTAGTAATAATTCTTAATAATTTCTAATAATTGGTAAGAATTAGTAATAATTAGTAATAATTATTAATAATTGGAAATAATTATGAATAACTTGGAATAATTATGAATAATTAAGAATAATTAAGAATAATTATGAATATTCACGAATAATTATGAATAACTAAGAATAATTAGTAATAAATAGAAATAATTGTGCATAAATAGGAATAAATAGGAATAAATAGGTATAAATAGGAATAAATAGATATAAATAGTAATATTTAGTAATACTTAACAATACATAATAATACATAGTAATACACAGTAATACTTACTAGTACTTAGTAGTACTTAACAATACTTAATAATATTTAGCAATACTTAGTAATACGTAGGAATAAAATCCATTCTAATAAATTTTAATAATATGTAACAACTTGACACAATTTCTAGTGGATTGACGATACTCCTTTTTTGTTGACTCTTATCCTTTCAACATTCACCAACTCAAAAAATTATTAAAATTATGCTTCTACATATTCATATTCAATTTCTTATGCATGTGTTTGAATATACATTCATAAGAACTCTATTTTCATAATGTTTTTAGGTTGTGATAGTTCCAAGAAGATGATTCATCGACGAAAAGGGTCTCTTTTGTTTGATGGCTCATTTTCTTATAAATTTCTCACACTGACATAAAAATGAAGAATCTACTCGGAAGTACACTTATACATTTTCATATGCATGAGAATGAACATGTGTACCTCCATGCTGATTTTTCATTTCAATTTTAGTAAGAGAAATTTTCAAGTAAATGAGTCATCAGAGAGAAGAGGAGCTGTCAATCCCCTGGAAATTGTGTCGTTCTAAATTAATGGTATTTATTAAGAAGTAAATATAATTATTTATCATATTTTTTCATATAGTGTTTTTATAATATCAAATTATTCAAAAATAGTAGTGATATTATATTTTGTAGAAAAATATGGAACAATGATGTCAACAACAATATTATTAGATGATTGCTCTTGGATAAATCAGCGTAGAAATTCAAATGGATCTTGTTTAAATCCTTTATATATTGAGGGTCTTGAAGCTTTCTTATCATTTTCATAATCAAAACTAGAATTTGATTCAAAAGACACAATTACGTTTCCTTGTAAAAAATGTTATCTGAGAACGTTTGACCCATTTGAAAAGGTTGGGGGACATCTCTTGTGGTTTAGTTTTCAACCAGATGATGCATTTTGGTATCAACATGGTGAACAAAATTCCAGAGAAGACACTAATAACTTGATTTTGGATCCAACATAGTTTCAAAATTCAGTAAATAATGTTGCAGATCCAACTTTTCGACAAATTAAAACTCAATATTATATTAATTTAACTCTTGAGTTGGAACCATCTGAATTTTATGAGTTATTGAGTTCAGTTGAGGATGAATTATATTTTGGTTTCATGATAATAAAATTATAAGTGGTTGAAAAATTTAGGGCTATTAAATCAGATAATGCAATGACAAAAAACTATTTTGATCAGATATTTTCTTTGGTTAAAACACTGTGACCTAATTGAAATGTATTTCATAAAAATTACTATGAGAGAAATAGGATGGTTTGTAATATGGTCCATAGTTATCGAATGATTCATGCATGTTCAAATGAGTGCATCATATATTCTGGTGAAAATGATCCATTGGATAGTTGTCCCACATGTGGATAATTGACGTATAAAGAAGCTTAATCAGGGAAGTTTGGATCAATTCCTGTAATTTTTTTAGATATTTCCCCCTTACATCCAGGTTGTAGAATTTATTTATGTCTCGTAACAGAGCTTCAATGATGTAATGGCACAAAACCAAGACTTCAACTGATAAAATCTCGAATCATCCATATGATAGAGATTCATGGAAACATTTTAACCATCTGCATCCATCTATTGCTTTAGAAGCCCGAAATGTGTGATTGGGTCTTTTTAATAACAGTTTTTGTCTGTTTGGTTCATATGGTAGTTAGTATTCATGTTGGACTATATATATAACTCCATACAATTTACCACCATGGATGTTGATGAAGGATCCCTATATCTTTTTTACCTTATCAATCCCAGAACATCCAAAAAAGAATATTGACGTTTATTTGAAACCATTGATTGATGAGTTAAATGTATTGTGGAGTAATGGTGTTAGTACATATGATGTTGCTTCAAAATGAAATTTTATCTTAAAAGCTGCATTCATGTGAATGATTAGTGACTTTCCAGAATATGGTATGTTATCTGGCTGGAGTACACAGGGTCCGAAATCATTTCCTTACTGTATGAAAAACAATAAAGAATATATGCTTGTCAAGGGAAAAAACATTTCTATTTGGACTATCATCGTAGATTTCTTCCAGTCGTTCATCCTTTTCAGAGGAACAAATCTTATTTTAGAAAATGCACAATTGAAAAGAATGAATTTCCAAAAATTATCGCATGTACAAAGTTAAAATTAGTTGTATTTTCATTACATCCCATTACATTTGGGCAAATACTAAAGCAAAAGAAAATTCATGGCTTTGAGAAAGAACACAATTGGATAAAATGGAGCATTTTTTGTGATCATTTATATTGGAATGATTTGATAGTATGCCACATGTTGGATGTCATGAATATTGAGATGAAATATTTCTTATAATTTATTTCATACATTTTTGGATACACCAGGTAAGAGAAAAAATACTTTAAAAACACGATTAGATCTTGCCTAGATTTTCAGGTGACCAGAACTTGAACTATTTGAAAATGTATGATCACAAAGGTTAATAAATCCAAAAGCATCTTATACACTGTTAGCCACGTTATAATTCTTTATCTTGTTACATGCATGCAACTCTTAATGCATGCATGAGTTCGGTACACCCAAACGATCATCATGGAGGCATCACATTCTTCAGAGGTGGTCGGGAGCTCCATCTCGATAGCTCGGATGACTTCTGGTTCACGGGAGATGTCGCGGCAGGCCTCGGCTGAGCGGGAGGTTGAAGACGACGTCACAGCCATTGGATCAACGTTTAATGATCTCAGACGGCCGAGATTATAACACAGCGCCGCTGATGAATCGTGCGGCTGATATCAGACGCTGGATCAGATGGACGACCGAGATTAGATCCTCGTCAAAAATTTCCATCCCACATCGAAACAAGGTGCGGTTTTTCCATGCTTTAACAAACAGCTCCACCCTTCCGCAGCTCAGAATTCTCCTCTCCCCCCTCTGGTGCTGCCCTGCTCCGTGTTCACCTACAGGCGCGCTCTTTCGCCCACTATGCTCCCTGCGGGCGCGCTTTCCTCCTCGGACGCGCCCCTGGCGCCCATGCTGCGCGGGCTTCATCACCGCGTGGCATCAGGCTTATACACGGCCCGCATGCCTCTGGGATGCCCTTCCTTGAGGACATACCTTGAGCATGGTTGACCCTTTGGACCCACATGAGCTTGAGGTGAGGACCTTGGCTGGCCTCCTTGGGTTGCTATTTTTTTGTTTAAGTACATATCAAGTACTTTTTATAAAAACAAAGTACCTAAATACCAAATGCCAAACCATTCTACTTTAAAAAATATTCTTCTCCATTATTCTTCATCTTTAAACATTATTCCTTTCTCATTGAAATAATATCTCTAATAACTTCAATTCGTTCTTTAAATCCAATATTGCATGATGCATGGAATATATCTTCACTTAAGACATTAACTCACTTCTAAAAGGTTCTTCTTCAACCATTACTCTAGAATTACATATTTCCTCAATGTTATTTATTGATTCAATCAGAGGTGAGGTTGGATCAACTTCAAATCCTCATGAACTAAGAGATAGTTCATGGTCTTCTTCAAACCAAATCATCCACTTAGTGGTTGTGGATGAATCATCTTTTTCTCCTCATGCATTGTGAAGACAATTCATGGACTTCAAACAATGTTGTGGCATTGTATGTTCGTGATACAAGTTTTGTGAACTTCAGATCAGCTCTACAATCATCTGATTTTGTGGTATGGAAAATGTTTCAACCATTACCTCTTATGCGACTTAGTGATTCTCCTAAGTGACATACTTCATAGTACCATGGTCATTCTCCAATTATCATCATCACCATCACTTCCTTTGTCATTCACATTTTGACACTCCTTGTCATCAATCCTTGACACCTAATTGACAACAACATATTGACACTCCTTGACATCCATTCAATCTTTGACACCTTATTGACAACAAATGCAACACAATGCACATCAATGTTGATTATTTTTCTATTACCACCTCATTGAGTTGACCATAATGATTTTAATACTATTTATATATTGATTTTATGATATATATAACCTTTTTACACCTATGAATGAATTATATTATATATAAACTTTTTATAATACATTGCATATGGGATTAAATAAAGTTTCTCATGTGTATGGAAGACTACTACCTCACAAAGAGATGTGAAAGCTTTTACGTAACATGTTACATAGAAGGTAATAAGTGAAAATTTAATAAATATATATGATTTAATTATGATATTTATCATATAATTATATTTTTTGTAAATATAATATATAATTTTCTTCATACCATTATACACATAGAAAAGTTTTAAAATCATTTCAAAAAGGACATGTTAATCTTGTGTATGTACAGCCTACCATCTCCCTGATTATAATGTTGGCTAATTTCATAACTATATTTTATTATTGGTTATACATATAATTGATTTATAAATAAAATATATATTTTTTGTTTTTTAGAATGGATATTTAAAAATAATTTCCTTTTTGACTATTTTCAACCTACCTATGTAGTTTTTGACACACAAGACGAATATGATCAAAACATATGACCAAAACAGAAATGATTAACTAGTTATATAAAACAGGTTTATAAGTTAAATATAAATAATAATAAACTCATTAATGTATATAAATAAGGTAAATAATTTAAATAATTTTTTATGCAAGATTATAAAGAAAATTCACGACAAAGCAGACTCATGGTAAGGGTATTTCTTATCTAAAAATTAATTTATATGAGATACATGCAATTATTCACAACTGTTTTTAGTGTATATAGTACCAATGAATTTAAATTTTAATTTTTATCCTTAGATTTAAGGAGATTTGAATATAAATTTTTGGATCTATCCTTCATTGTGTTTATGGTTTCAATATTACTATAGCGTTAAGGGGGTTTTGTCTCAATTTTACTTCTTTGAAAAGTAAGTTATGTTATATTCCTACCATCATTTAGAGTGTTTATATTCTAGCACTTTTAATTCTTTTATGTTATAAGTCACCATATTTTCATGATATTATAAATTATATTATTACATGGGGATTTTTGTTCAATGTTACCAATGTGGTAAGAGTTTTATGTTACAACCCATCATTTATCAATATTTTTTAGGGTTAAGTTGACAATGCTGAAATCTTATGATCTACCTATAAATAATTATCATTACCTTCATTACCCTATATTTATCTATTGAAAATACATTTTCTCTAATTATATTACCCTATTTATGTACTCAAGTGTTCAAAATAATATTTTAGTTAAAATAATCATTTTGTTTAAAAAATATTTTTCTATATAAGTAAAATATTTGAAAAAAATCATAAATGTTTTAAAAATTATTTTTCAGATCCAAAAATCTATTTTTCTCTTGAAATGTATTAAATTATTATTAAATATTACTATATATTTTTCAATTTTATTTTTATTGAAAATTATTTTCAAAAGGTTTTATATTTAAAGAGTGTTTAAAAAATTGTTTTGAAGGATGAATAAGGTATAATCCTAAAAATGGTTTTCATGATCATGGAATGGAACTTATATTCAACAATTTAAAAAAATCCTTATAGTAACTTTTCCTCAACTAGGAATATTTATAATTGATATAATCCACATTAATTCTATATAATAATAGTGATTGTATCAATGAGATTATTATAGAACCAATTTCATTTCCAATGGTTAATCATGTTTCATTGAGATTGTTATGGAACCCATATTATTTCACGAGTTATTCTTGTATCAAAGAGATTTGCATGAATCACATTTCATTTATATTGTATAATTATAAAATCAATGAATAATTATTGTTTATATAAGTGTCATAATGATTTGAAATATCGATGTAATTTATTCATCTAGTGGTTTATTGACAGTATGCATGAAAAATGGGGTGGCTTAGATAGCTCCAGATAGGCCTATTGTAACTTAAAATGGGGTGTCCCAGATAGCATCTGTCAAGCCAGTTATAGCTTAACATGGGGTGACCCAGATAGTGCTAGGTAAGACTTTTATATCATAGTAAATTGGTGTACCCAGATAATGCTCAAATTCATTGAGTAATGATTATATTGGAAGCCTCACATATGGATAATAGAATTAAAAGTGGGTTTTAATGGGTTTGATGTCTAAGAATCTCCATGTTAGAAATAATATTTTTAGTTTATTTCTATATTTTTATATTGTTTTTATAATCAATATTGGTGTCATATTGAAAATTAATATTAATTTTATTCACACTTTTCTTTTCTATGATATCATGTTTTATGACCCATGTATTTATGGGTATTATTATGAATATGTTATACACATACAATTTGACTATGTCATCATAACCATATTCTTTTCTTATTTTCATGGGTGACATTCAAATTTTAATTCTTTTTTGACATTTACTGAGAATTTGATATCACCCTTCTTGTGTTTCTTATTAACCATGATACAAGAAAAATATGCGTGGATGAATTATGTCCAGAAGGGCTTTTATATAGATAATGATGATGGACTAATGTGTAATAAGAAAATTTGGGTATAATGGGGGATGATGTTCATATTTATGGACTAGCTGATTATGAAACCATGTTGACATGAGTTGGTTCTAATTTGATAAAACTCTAAACATAAAAGTTTTTTGAGTATGCTAGTGATACAATATAATTTATAGATGATGTAGATTTTAATGTACAAAAATTGGCCGTCCTTTGGTATCGAAGATGAAAATATAATGTTTACAAATATAACATTTAATCTAAAAGTGATGGGTTGGGGATGTTATAGAATTTTTTTTGAACACCTGTTTCTTTGCATTCCTTAAATTCTATTTGTTGAAGTGGCTCAGAAACCTCTCTGTGAAATCCTTCATGGAAAATTTCTCTTAACACTCATCATTCTGCTGGATATACCAATAATTATTGGATTATCATCAATGTGTATAGGAATAAAGCTTAACCATCCTTATATTAGGTGTCTCAACCATACTAATGATCACCTGTACTAAATCAATTTAGAACATAACTTCACAGGGCATCACTCTTTATTGAAAGTTTTAGGATACAATATCTATAAAAATCCCATATTCTCAGATATCATACTTATACTAAGTACAACTACCCTCTCAATAGATCACAAAAACTTCTGGAATATTTTTCATAGATGATATTCTACTAGATTTACTATATTCATATGATGTTCTGAAGCATCTATTTTAGGATTGTAATAATTACAAAAATCCTAAGGCTCAACTCATTTACAATATGGACGAATAAAATCTTCAATAGTGAAACACACTTCTTAGAAGAATGAAAATTACAAATATCAACCTCAAAATATGATAATAATAGGGAACCAACATCTCATGTGTCTTTTCTATCATGTTTAACATGCTAATTATCATAAAATAAAAAATTTCATTAATTCCATTTAATAGATATAATTGTGGATTAAATTTCACTATTATTATTAGTAAGTATTTCACATGAGGTAAATATGCCCTTATCATGGTCAATATATGTAAAAATATTTTTTTATATTCTAATCATGATGAATACATACTCATCTCGGGATATACTGGGCCATGAGTAAGAATATAAATAATAATAAAATAATAAAATATGTGAATCATCCAAGGTAAAATAAAATAAAATTTATAGTAAGTAAACAACAAAAATAATAATCACATCCATGGATACTTTGTATTTCCCCATTCATGGAGAATATTCTCCAATGAATGTGGTGATTACTATTTCCTAACTCATCCTAGTCTCCAATCAACCATTCTAATAGAGTAATGGAACAAAAAATAAAACACGGTTCTCTACTACAAAATTATAATTTCTATAAACTGATGTTATCTCAGGTGGCTGAACATGGTTGGCTAAGTGACATCTTGTCGGCCTCTCCATATTCCAGTGGATTCCAACTAGTAGTGAATGTGTAATAGTTATTTTAGGGAGACTATATGATATACAATTGAGTAATAATAAAGTATAAAATAATTATATAATTTCATAAGATAGTGTGAACAAAATAATATGCAACATGTATCCATAGTCAAATGAGGAATAACATAATAATCTCAATTATAATTTAATCATGAAATGATATGAATAAAATGAGATAAATTATGTGATAGAGAATAAATATATAGAAAACTAAACAATATAAAATGAGGACTCCAATATCCCAGTTCCCAATCCCATGTTGTTTATGTCTCTAAACTCCAATATTTTATGAAATGAAAATAGAAATATAGTGTCCCTTTGCATTTTCCAAACCCACTTCCATGAAATCTATCTATGTATTAAGAAGTGGTCCATCATGGGTCTGATTATTAAATAGCAGGTTGACACCATGAAGTCTAAAAACATTAATATTCATATATATATTTCATTATATATTGTGAAAATGACATATAATTTTATAAGTTAATAATACACCAGAAATATATCCCTTGACACTAGAATTTTGTGTTGACACTCGGAGCCATCCTCCACCATCTTTGGCACAAATCCAGATATCTCTGAGCATATCATAATACCATGGAAAGCATTTCTCTAAACCTTCTAGGATATAAACCAACAATATTCATATGTAAACTAGGCATTTCCCAATAAGATTAACAACATAATTTAGAATAGACATATAAACATTTAAACAGAATAGGAAAAGCATTAAAATAATTACAACATATTCGGGTCAAGACCTATTAGTATTACCTCATAATAAGAAAAAAACCTATAATAATTATAACATAACTAAAAAAACCATAACACGTGTATTTAGTAACAATTATGGTCATGTGATCAAATTATAATTCATAGTTTAAACTACTAAGGCCATTAGAATATAAAATAACAAATTTATTTCTCAATATATTCCATATATATTTCTAACCCTAATATTAAATGTAATGCTAATTCATAATAATAATAAAAATATCAACCAGTATAAAAACCTTAAGATCATAGTGTCTAATATATCAATGAATAATGAAAGGTAAAAGGATATAACATATATCACATGGATACTTGTGTTATGATCAACACAATATGACTTGAAAGAATCCAATGGAAGTATAATACATGGGTGAATCTACTAACAGATGACACATCTAATATTTTGGTTTAATGCATAGAGTACCTATGAGATTTCTATTATTTCACATACATGAATAGATTGAATAGATGAATTGGTATACGTTATGGACCATAAACCTAAGAAAAGTCATAGAAGAACTTTCAAAGTCAAAAATAGATTTTAGTTCCTTCACTCTACCATTTTATGAAGAAAATGAAAACTTTAAAGAAGGGTTTCTCTCTGTTGAATCTATTGAGTGAGAATAAGAAAAATACGAATATTTCATCCAATATATATGAATTAAGCACCAATATTGGAATGATAAGGTCTCTACTTACTGAAACCATTAAAGGGAGCACTAGAAATAATGTAAACAAGTTCTAAAATTATTAAAAATATCTCAAGGGATCTAACTTCCTGAGAGGAAAATATGAGATAAAAAATAGATACGAGGGAAATATGGTTATTTTTTTGAATTCTAGTATACATTTTACTATAGAATAGACACAATAGACCACCCCATAGAATAGTTATTCATAGGAGACGCTACAACGCAATACCTGGGATGATTCCACATCATCTATTCGTCAAACTACCTCTCAGATCCATAGTTTTTTCGATGTTGTAGATCCTATAAACCTCGTAATGTACTTTGACAAAGGCAATTACATCATGTTTCACCTCCATGTGTATACATATGATGGAAATGCTATATGTATAATCCATGTCATAGTTGTGTCAAAATTTGAATAATTTCCTTATTACCCCCCCAATGGCATTACATCTTTTCCACCCATTCACACCATAGAAATTTACTAACATCACCGTGGTTTATATTTCCTCCTCAAAAACCCTAAATTTCAACATGGAGATCCATGATACATACAATAGTATTACGGTGAAACCTATTATTCCATTTATAAGAACCCTAAAATACTCAAAAATCCTACATAACTCCCTTCCTTCTCCCATCCCGAGAAACCCATGTTATACCAATCAGGCAAAAACCCTAAAATGGTTTTGAAAACAATAAGATGGACAAACCTAAAAAAATATTTGATAAAAAAATAATCCTTATAATATTAAATTTTTATGTATAATATTTTTAATATGATCAGTGAAATGCGACTAAAAAAATGAAATATGTCGTATATTAGTAGTGATAGCCCACAATTACACATGATTGATGTTTCAAATCTTGACTGTATATAAATTAGATATGTTATAAAATATTATTATATTCTATATTGAAAAATAGTTTATAAAAATAATATTTATTCGTTACTTAAATCCTTATTTCTATCCATGTGATATAACATTGAACAAAAACTAATATTTCTTAATGATCTTCTAGTCCACACATACACTTTGGTGACCTCATAATTTTTTTTCAATTGAAGGTAGTTTAAGAATCTAGATATCATATTATATATATAAAAACATAATTATATCATAGATATCATTTATATAATTTAAATAAATTATAATTACATGAAAAAATAGGTGGTGATGAAATATGAAACTCAACACTATGTGGTGGTGTTAGTCAACACGTATGAATGTTTGATACTTACATTTTTTATATGATGGAAAATTGATATAAAACATGATTTTTCTATAAAACTAATAAAATTTATATATAGGACAGATAATTTAGTTATAATATTTGAATAGTAATATAATAGTTAATAATTCAAAAGAAAAAATAAAATGATGGATGCAGATTAAGAGTTGTACCACTTTTTTAGGAAACCTCATTTACCATAAACTTTATTCATTCATGGGTTGTTATATTGGTGAAACTCGAACCTCTAATAAGGTTTACGGGTTATTAGGATGTTATTTTGGTAGGTAATGGTTATTTTATGTCACTCAATAATTGAGTGGATATGGGGAGATGAGGTACACTTTTATAAGTGAAGGGATTAGAACAGTTATAATTATTCAAAATTTTAAGACAATAAAATGGCATTATCATTTGAAAGTGGGTTCCAAATGGACATGTAATGAATATATGATGGGGTTGATTATTCAGTCCATCAAAAAATAATATTTGAACAAGTTTTTTTGATATTTTTAAATATTACATTTTTATTTTAGTACTCTTATTAAACAAATCAACTTTTATTATGGTGGAAAACATATTCCATATACATTTTTCTCTAAATTAAAATTATTAAATCCATCTAACCTTAATAAATTTATTGATGTGGTAAAAATAACATCTAAGAAACATAATTGAACTAAAATAAATATTTTATTTAGAGAATTTATTGTTCTAATAAATAATATTTTATATACCCAATATAACGACCCATACATTACATACATTGTTATTACATCATAATTGAAGCATACTGAGTAAAACATATAACAAAACCACAATAGGACCGTATATGTATAGTGTCTTTAGAAACTGGGAAACATAAACAACTGGTTCATAAAGCATCTACATTGTCTCCCATTTATTTCATCATATCTAGAATCTATTTTTGGCATATCATACAAAATACTCTTCTTCCTGACCTTGGGAAAAGAAAACATACAAAAGGGTGAGCTCAAATGCTCTGTAAGGGTAAACAAAAGAAATATCAATCATATCATATTCATTAGAACATAACGTTTTGGAAATCATAACCTGCAAAAGAAATCATAAGTTCATAAAATGGGATAAATAATATAAGTGAAATGAAATCCCAATAATCATAACTTGAAACTTTGTAGCATACACAGATAATCACAGAGAATAATTTCTTAGTAGTCAAGAATCATTTCCAAGACTATCTTAGTGGACAAGGTCCATTTTTGAACCGAGTTCACTTCTCATTTCAGTCTTGTATCACTGAACCGAATTAACCTGCCGTTCCAACCATTTCTATCTCATGAGATATAAATCATTAAACAATGCATTGGAGGGAGATATAGGTCCCACACATCTCATAATGAAACCATTCTTATGTGTTCCCCAAAAACATAAATCATACATCAAAACATAACCCATATAATAAAAATGGGATTCTTAAACATCCTAACATCATCTAAAAATCCATATAATAGAAAGAACTTCATAAAAATAATTCTATCATAACATAGTAAAATAAATTTAATAATAGGGATAGAAACAAAAACTTATATTGTCATAGATGGAAAATAATTTTGATAAAACATTTGAACTCCATTTTTGAGGAAAATATCCTTTCTACGTCAAAAACATTTTCCTTTCTTAACATGTCATATAATTTTTAACTAAAATATGTTAATTAAAAATAAACTTGAAAAATTGTAAATGAAGCTTCATTGAAATAATGTTCTATGATTCCATTCATGTCGTATAAGTTTAAAAAACATTCACCTCATACTTTTGCTGAAAAATTCAAAAAGTATCTCGTACTGAAAACGACAAAAGATTCCTTTCATATCTTTTACTAAAATTAACCAATAGGTAAAATTGTATTTAAAAATTTTTAGGATTATATGAATAATATTAAATTTTGAGGAAACATGTATGTGGATGAAAAATACACCATAGTAAACACCAAAGTATAAACAATCTCGGATAAAAATGAGATTGTGAGATTTTCCCTTACCTTAGGTCCTATTTTCTATGTACATGTCCGAACCTCATGTATAATGATTTAAATAATGTTATTGACTTATTCCTGAATCGTACTCATTGATATGTTATCATATATGGTCATATTCATAGCTTCTTATTAGTAATATTTCATTGTTAGTTGTTATTCGGGTGTTTATTTCTTTTTGTTCTTATGCGTGTTTTGCCGAATAAATTCTTATTCTTCTTTTTAGGTTATAGATACCTCATTTATAGAATGGTATTAGTGTAATATTTATCATATTTATTCATTAAATTCATTTATATAATCATTATGTAGTGAAGATCATGTAGAACCAGCTGCATCACATCGTGGAGACGGTAGACCGTACGTTCGCACGAGCGATGATATCATTACCATGATCGTGAAATTGTATTGAAGTGTATGTATAATATTTCAGAATCAATATCACTTTAAAATAATCAAATATAGTTATTCTTTGCACATTTATATCCATCCATGTAAGGTGGTGGTGGAAAACAGATTACACCATGGCGTGGAGACGGTATTCCGTACGTACGCACGTGCGGGGATTTCGTTTTCTGTAGGATGGATAGAAGGTGAAATAGGGATGTTTCATATTTATAATAACATATTAGTATAGGATTGATACTGATGTTATTACTTCATAATGAAACAACTAAGTAAGAAGAAGTAGAAGAAGAAATAAAGTTAAAAGAATCGGTAACTGACATTACCTCTTCTTTGAAGCGCCTATTCTTAACCTCCTTTTAGGGAACTAAAATGGTATTTGAAGAATACGAGGACCTCTAGGTTGTTTCTAGGGAAGTTGAAAAAAGATGTTGGCAGGGTTTTTTCCGAGCTTGAAGGCTCAATGTGGTGTGCGGAGGAGAGGGAGGAGGTGCCCTTATATAAGGGAGGAGAGGGGCACCTTGGGAAAACATAAAATATTATTTTATAATAAAGTAATATTCTGTTTTTTAATAGCTGAAAATTGATTTATTTAGAAGCTAAGGTGGGTATGGGTCGAAATACTCTCAACCAATAGGTTTTAGACAAGTTTAGGTTGCTTTTTGATCCTTATCATTTAGATTTAACTCTATGTTGAATAATTTAACTTTTACCGTGTCTTTTTGTTTTCTTACACTATATGGTTAATAAACTTACTATAACAAGCCAAACGAACCCCAATTGGTCTATTATTAATATATATATCCTTATTTAAGTCATTTAGCCGAACCATATATTTTAGGAATAGAATATCAATTAATAATATAATATTTGTTTTAAAAACTATTTTATGTCAATTTTGATACTACTTGGTAATTGATTTTTGTGAAAATCATAATAGCATGATTAGTTTGAAAAAAGATAATTTAATAAATAATAACATGTCATATTAACCTATTAAATTAGTGGAATTTATAAAAAGTCTCAAATTACATTTATTTGAGTATTTATAACATCAATTATGTAAATTTTTCATTAATAAGGTAATTACTGCATAATCATTGTGTCATAAATAAATCAAATTATTTAATGTCTAAAAATTATAAATAAAATACCATTATGTAGGAAATATTTTTATATTTCGAATAAATATTTATAGTCAAATTTATCTTATTTATAACCCTATTTAAAAAATGGTTTAGTAATTAAACTTTGATTTTAACTATTTTAACTCTTCTTTAAATAAAATAATAATAAATGTCATAATCTAATAAAAGTAGACCTAAATAGTCATATTTTATTCCTAAGGATGTTTTTGGTCGAATTAAACATTTCCAATAGAATTAGGACATGTGTTAGGGTAATGGTAATATCAGTTTTACCCTTAATTACCCTATTTACTTTTAACCGTGGTAAATAAATGTAAAAGTTACTATTCACCAAAAATTATTTTCATCTCATTGAACCATATTTTACCTACTGATATCAACTATGTCTCTCAGATTTTTGAAATTCCACTCACAGAAGCGGTAAAATTAAGTTTTATATAAATTTGTAAATTCTTCTAGGAGGTTAGTAAAAGACGGTGAAAAGTTCAATAAAATTTTTATATATCTAAAATTATTATAAGATAAAGCAAATTAATTACATTGAACTTATATAGGTATTATGTATCTATTTTGACTTTAAATAAATTTAAATAAAATAAATTATTATTTAAATAAAAAGTCAGTTTTTAACCAATAACTCAGTGTTTTCACTATTCATCAAAAATTGGATGTTTTCTGAACAATACCAAAAATTAACCCTAGTCTAATTTGATATTCCGAATCCAAAAATGAATTCCATTTTGAAATATAAAATTTATAAAATTTCAAAAAGACGGTATTACTATTCATAATGGCTAGTTTATATAATATTTTAATAACATATCGTTGTTTAGTTGAAAGTCAGTATTGCGTACAATGCAAGCTATCGAGGAAGGTCGTGATTGCATGTAACACAAGACAAGATAGTGCTGTCTGCAGTGAAATATTTATTTGTGTATAACATAATTCATAAAAACAAAATATTTCTCATATAATCATAGGGTGTTACATTCAACCCCCCTTAAAAAGAATTTTTTCCCTCAAAATTCATCACTTCGTAACAAACAAATGAGGATACCTTTCCCTCATAATATCCTTAAGTTCCCATGTAGCTTCTTCTAATTGGTGGTTCCTCCATAAAACATTAACCATGTGAGTGGTCTTATTTCATAGAACTTTTTTACTATGATCTAGAATCTCTATTGGATATTCTTCATAATCGAGATCTTGCTCCAGCGGTGCAACTTCTGAGCTTAGTACATGTGAAGGATCAGGTATATACTTTCTCAGGAGAGATACATGGAACAGATCATGAAATTAAGAGAGATTCGGTGGAAGCACCAATCTGTAAGCTACCTTCCCAACATGATCCAGTATTTTGAATGGACCGATATACCTAGGGATCAACTTTCTCTTATTCCCAAATATCATTACTCTCTTCCAGGGAGATATTCGTAAGAACACTTTATCAACCACTTCAAACTCTAAGTCTTTTCTTCGGTTATCAGCATAATGTTTTTGTCTACTCTGAGCTGATATTATATGTTGTTGAATAGATCAGACCTTTTCTTTCATCTCATCAACAAGATCAGGTCCTAATAGTTTTCTTTCCCCAACTTCATCCCAACAAGTTGGAGTTCCGCATTTCTTTCCATAGAGAGCTTCATAAGATACCATCTGAATACTGGAGTGAAAGCTATTATTATAAGAAAATTCCACCAAAGTTAGTTGTTGATCCAAATCACCTTTGAACTCCATAGAGAAATCTCTTAACATATATTCTAGTGTTTGAATTGTTCTCTCAAACATACCATCTATCGGAGGATGACAAGTAGTGCAGAAACTGAACTCTGTATCCATCGTATGCTGAAGACTTCACCAAAACATTGATGTAAACCTCTGATCCTGATCATATATAATGGAAAGTGGTACTCAATGCAATCTTACCACTTCCTATATATATATCCTGGCAAGCTGATCAAGAGAGAAATCCTCTCTAATAGAAATGAATTGTGCTGACTTCGTAAGATGATAAACTTTGACCCAGATAGCATTATTTCCTTTGGATGTTTTAGGAAGTCTGATGACAATGTCCATAGTGATGTTTTCTCATTTCCATTCAGGTATGGATAATGGTTGTAACATCACCTTATACTTTTTTCTCTCAGCTTTAACTTGTTGAAAAACCAAGCATCGAGAGACATATTCAGCACCATCTCTTTTCAGGCCATCCCACCAGAAGTACTCTTTCAAGTCCCTATACATCTTCATTCTTCCAGGATGAATAGAGAATGAAGAAATACGAGCCTCATCTAGAAGCTCCTTCTTTAATTCTGGGATGGGATAAACACCAACCCAATTCCTAAATGTTATTATCCCATCACAATCAAGGTTGAATTCATGAACATTTCTCACCTTATTTTGTAAATCTACATCTTCTTTCTATGCCTCTTTAATCTTCACATGTATAGATGGTTGAACAATCATTTGATAAAGATAATATTTTTCCCTTACATTATAATTCCATGATCCATCCTTTGTAAATCCATAAATATTGGATCTTTTGTGATCCTCATCATGGATAATCTAGCATGATCTTGTCGACTTAATGTATCTGCCACCTTGTTTGCTTTCCCAGGGTGATAATGAATTGAGCAGTCATAATCCTTAATCAGCTCCAACCATCTTCTTTGTGGCATATTCAGCTCCTTTTGTGTGCAAATATACATTAAACTTTTATGATCAGTAAAAATATAACACCATTCACCATAAATATAATGCCTCCATATTTTTAATGCAATGATTACCGCAGCTAACTCCAAATTATGAGTTGGGTAATTTTTCTCATGAATTTTCAACTATCATGAGGAATAAGCTATCACCATATCGTTTTAGATGAGAACACACCCCAATAACTTCTTGGATGCATCACTATAGATCACAAAACATTCTCCATTACAATCCAGTGTGAGCAGAGGTGCAATGGATATCCTTCTTTTTAACTCCTAGAAATTCTCTGCACACTCCTCTATCCATGGGATCTTAACTCCTTTTCGAGTCAACCTGGTGACTGGATTAGATAATCATGAAAAATCATTCATGAAACGTCGATAATATCCAACCAAACAAAGAAAACTTCGGATCTCAGTTACTGTTATTGGTTTCGACCATCTTTCGATAACCTCTATTTTTGATAGATCCACAAATATCCCCTCTTTTGATATTATGTGACCCAAAAAATGAACCTTTTTGAAGCCAAAATTCACACATGGTAAATTTGTCATAACACTTCTCCTTTCTCAGTGTATTCAATACAATTTTCAAGTGATCTTTATGTTCTTCATTTCTCTTTTAATATACAAGAATATCATCTATAAAGTCTACCACAAACTGATCTAGATAGTCTCTAAAGACTGTATTCATCAGATCCATGAAGATAGCAGGGGCATTAGTAACACCAAATGGCATCACTATAAATTCACAGTTTCTATACCTTGTACGGAATGTCGTTTTTGGTATATCCCCCCTTTTTACCCTTAATTGATGATACTATGGATGATGATCAATCTTGCAAAAGTATTGAGCTCTTCTTAGTTGGTCAAATAAGTCATCAATGCATGGGAGAGGATATTTGTTCTTGATAGTGATATTGTTAAGTTCTCGATATTCAATGCAGAGTCTCATTGATCCATCTTTCTTCTTAACAAATAGAACAGGTTCTCCCCAAGGTGATGCACTAGGGTGTATGGATCGCTTATTAAGATTCACTTGGAGTTTCTTCTTCAATTCATACAACTCAATTGGGGCCATTCTATAAGGTGTCTTTGAAATAGGCCAAGCACCTGGTATGAGTTCTACTGAAAACTCAACTTCACGATTTGTTGGAAGACCTGAAAATTCCACCAGAAATACATCATCAAACTCTTATACAATGGGAATATTCTTAATCGTGAGTTTCTCACCAACAATTTGAGATAAATAACCTTCATTTAGTGGAATCAAGACCCATGGGATGTATGAAATTTCCACAGGAAAGTTATGTTCATCCTTTCTTCGATAGACGATTATAGATTGATATAGAATATGAAATGTGACTTCCCTTCTTTAGCAATTGATATGAGCTCCATATAAAGAAATCCAATCCATGCCCAGAATCACATCAAATTCCACTATAGGAAGGATCACAAGATTTAAAGGAAGCACTTTCCCACATACTTCAATCAGATAAAAATTATAAACATTTGATGTGACTGTTGTGCCATTAGTGGTTGTCACAGCTAACTCAACAACTAATTGTTGAGGTAATATGGCGATACACTTAGAAAATTCTTAAGAAATAAAAGAGTGTGTGGATCCATAATCAAATAAAACATTTTCTACATTAGTGTGTATGGTAAGTGTACCTTTCACCCCTTCGTTATCATACTCCACATCGCTGATATAAATTTCATATGCCTTTCCTTTGTGTTTATCCATAAGATTTTGTTGATGCCGATCATCATCAACAACCCTTGGATTAGGGTATTGATTAGAATAATGATTCATTTCCTTGCACTTGAAACATTGAAGTGTAGGAGGTTCATTTTGTGTAGACTTTTCCTTGTTCACCTCACTAGACATATTTTTCACATCATTACGGCACTCAAATTCCCGATGACCATCCTTTTCACATTTGATACATTTACATGTCCATTTAAGACAATTACCATCATGTTTATTTCCACACTTTGAGCATAAGGGGAAAACCTTCTTCTTTTCAGTGTGGTCTTTAGATTTCCCTTTGAATTCCATTTTCCTCTTCTTATCAAACCCATATGACTAATGGGTTACTCCAATCTTCATCTCAACCTTGAGAGCACATCGAACAATTTCCTCATAGCTATTGAAGTCCTTATGGCTAATGCCCTTCAAATACTTGGTTTTAAGCCACTAATGATTTGGTCGATCTTACTCTTAGGTTGGATAATAATCCCAGAAGTGTACCGTTCAAGTCTTGTAAAATTTTCTTCGTAGGTATCAAAAGATTCATAATCCTTTTGCTTTAGTTCAAGAAACTCTTTCTCTATAATAATTCAAAGAATACGAAGGAAGTACTTATTGAAAAACAAGTTCTTGAACTTGTCCAATTCCATGGATTCAATTTCATCTCTTCTCCTCGTATTCTTGATAAGATTCCACCATTGATCAGCTTCTCCTTCCAAACGATATACCACTAAGATGAATTTATCATTTTCAAAAATTGAAGAACTGAAAATATTTTTCTAGTGGTATTGATCCATTGTTCAGCCACTAATGGGTCAGTAGACTCACTGAATGAGGGTAGATGCTGCCTCATGAAGGATTCAACAGAATGTTGCTCCGTCCTTTTCTCGTTTGGAAGTCCTGCATGATTTATAGCGTGATAAAGTTGTGTGAGAATTGCTTCAAGATTTTGCATTCTAGCTCCCATAACATTTGGTTGCTCATGGGGACAATCATTTCATTTCCCGTCGCATTCTGCATTAACACAGTTCCATCGGGTTCCAGCCATTGACTAAAACCAAGAAGAACAGTGTGAGAAACACTAATTATAATAGGAAAACCACATAATCAAGAATAAAATTTCACACATAAGGTCTTGTCATAGGTTGTTCATGGCCATTTCAAAAACACTAAGATTTTTCTATGCTTAGATATATCCTTAGGGTTCTCAATAAGGCTTTTACATCCTAGTTTCCAAAGGTTGACTATACCTTACCTCAAATACCAACAATAACAACCCATACTTTACATACATTGTTATTAATTCATAATTAAAGCATACTTATTACAAAATATAACAAAACCACAGTATGACCGTATAGGTATAGTTTCTTTAGAAACTGGGAAACATAAACAACTGGTTCATAAATCATCTACATTGTCTCCTATTTATTTCATCATATTTAGAATCTCTTTTTGGAATATCCTACTTAATACCCTTCTTCCAGACCTGGGGAAAAGAAAACATACAAAAGGGTGAGCATAAATGTTGAGTAAGGGTAAACAAAAGAAATATCAATCACATCATATTCATAAGAACATAACATTTTGGAAATCATAACCTGCAAAAGAGATTATAAGTAGATAAAATGGGTTAATCATAGTAGTGAAATTTAATCCCAATAATCATAACTCGAAACATTGTGGAATACACACATAATCGTATAGAATCATTTTTTAGTAGTCAAGACTCATTTCTAATACTATCTTAGCAGACAAAGTCCATTTCTGAACCGAGTTCACTCCTCATTTTAGTCATGTATCACTGAACTTGATTAACCTACAGTTCTAGCCATGTCTATCTCATGAGATATAAATCTTTACCCAATGCATTGGAGGGAGATATAGGTCCCACCCATCTCATAATGAAACCATTATTATGTGTGCCACAAAAATATAAATCATACATCATGACATAACCCATGTATTAGAAATGGGATTCTTCAACATCATGACATCATAAAAAGATTCATATAAGATAAAATTCTTCATAGAAATAATTTCATCATAACATAATCAAATAAATGTAATAATAGGGATAGAAACAGTAACCTATATTGTCTTATATGGAAAATAATTTTGATAAAACATTTGAACTCCATTCTTGAGGAAAATATCCTTTCTAAGTCAAAAACATTTTCTTTTCTTAACATGTCATATAATTTTATACTAAAAAAAGTTAATTAAAAATATACGTGAAAACATGTAAAGGATGCTTCATTGAAATAATGTTCTATTAATCCATTCATGCCGTATATGTTTAAAAAACTTTCTCCTCATAAATTTACCGGAAACGTCAAAAAGTATGTCGCACTAAAAAAGGCAAAAGATTTATTTCATATATTTTAATAAAATTCACCAATAGGTAAAATTGTATTTAAAAAATTGTAGGAGGATATGAATAATATTACATATTTAAGAAACATGGATGTGTATGACAAATACACCCTAGTAAATACCAAAGTATAAACAATCTCGGATAAAAATGAGATTGTGAGATTTTCATTTACCGTAGGTCTGATTTGCTTTGTGCATGTCCAAACCTCATGTGTAATGATTTAAATAATGTTATTGACTTATTCCAGAATCCCACTCATTGATATTAAATCAGATATGGTCATATTATAAGCTTCTTATTAGTAATATTTTATTGTTACTTGTTATTCGGGTGTTTATTGATTTTTGTTCTTATGCGTGTTTTGCCGAATAAATTCTTATTCTTCATTTTAGGTTATAGAAACCTCATTTCTAGAATGGTATTAGTCTAATATATATCATATGTATTCATTAAATTCATTTATATAATCATTATGCAATAAAGATCATGTAGAACGAGTCGCATCACATCGTGGAGACGGTAGGCCATATGCACGCACGAGCGTTGATATCATTACCAGGATCGTGGAATTGAATGGAATTGTATGTATAAATTACAGAATCAATATCAATTTACAATAATCATATATATTTATTCTTTACACCATTATACCCATCCAAGTAATGTGGTGGTGGAAAACAGATTACACGACGACGTGGAGACGGTATTCCGTACGTACACACGTGCGATTATTTCTTTTTCCGTAGGATGGATAGAAGGTGAAATAGAGTTATTTCATATTTATAATAAAATATTAGTATAGTAGTGATACTGATGTTATTAATTCATAACGAAAAAACTAAGGAAGAAGATGTAGATGAAGAAATAAAGTTGAAATAATTGGTAACAGACATTACCTCTTCTTTGAAGCACCTCTTCTTAACCTCATCTTAGGGAACTAAAGATGGTCTTTGAAGAAGACAAGAACCTATAAGATGTTTCAAGGGAAGTGGAGAAGAGATATTGGTAGGGGTTGGCTGATATTGAAGGCTCAATGTTGTGTGAGGAGGTACCCTTTTATAAGGGAGGAGAGGGGCACCTTAGGAAAACATAAAATATTATTTTATAATAAAGTTATATTAGGTTTTTAATAGCTCCAAATAGATTTTTTTTTCAAATATAAGGTGGGTATGAGTCGAAATACTCTCAGCCAATAGGTTTTAGACAATTTTAGGTTACTATTTTATCCTTATAATTTAGATTTCACTCTATGTTAAATAATTTAACTTTTACCTTGTCTATTTGTTTTCTTACACTAAATGTTTAATAAATATACAATAACAAGCCAAACAAACCCTAGTTGGTCTATTGTTAATATATAAATCCTCATCTAAGTCATTTTTCCGAACCTTATATTTTTAGGAATAGAATATCAATTAATTATATAATATTCTTTTTAAAAACGTTTTTGTTTTAATTTTGACACTATTTGGTAAATGATTTTTGTGAAAATCATAACAGCATGATTAGTTAAAAAAAGTTAATTTAATCAATAATAACATATCAAATTAACATATAAATTTAGTGTAATTCATAAAAGTCTAAAATTAAATTTATTTGGGTATTTATAACATCAATTATGTGAATATTTTATTAATAAGGTAATTACTGCATAATCATTGTGTCATAAATATATCAAATTATTTAATGTCTAAAAATTATAAATAAAATACCATTATGTAGGAAACCTTTTTATATTTCTAATTGATATTTATAGTCGAATTTATCTTATTTATAACCCAATATAAAAAATGTTTTTGTTATTAAACTTTGATTTTAACTATTTTAACTCTTCTTTATATAAAATAATAGTAAATGTCACAATCTAATCCATGTGAACCTAAATGGTCATATTTTATTCCTAATGTTGTTTTTGGTCGAATAAAACTTATCCAATAGAATTAGGACATGTGTTAGGGTAATGGTAATATCATTTTTACAATTAATTACCCTATTTACTTTTAACCGTGGTAAATAAAAGTAAAAAGTTATTATTCACCAAAAATTATATTCATCTCATTGAACAACATTTTACATACTGATATCAATAGTGTCTCTCGGATTTTTAAAATTCCACTCACAGAAGCGGTAAAATTAATTTTTATGTAAATTTGCAAATTCTCTTAGAAGGTGTGTAAAAGACAGTGAAAAGTTCAATAAAATTTATATATAAAAAGTTATTATAAAATGACTCCAATGAATTACATTGAACTTATATAGGTATTATGTATCTATTTTGAACTTATGTAAATCTAAATAAAATAAATCATTATTTAAATAAAATGTTGGTTTTTAACCAATAACTTAGTGTTTTCAGTATTCATAAAAAATTGGTTGTTTTCAAAAGAATACCAAAAATTCACCCTAGGCTAATTTCGATATTCCGAATCCAAAAAATGAAGTCTATTTTGAAAGATAAAATCTATAAAATTTCAAATTGTGGGTATTATAATTCATAATGGTTAGTTTATATAATATTTTAATAACATATCGTTGTATAGTTGAAACTTGGTATTGCGTACAATGCAAGCTATCGAGAAAGGCCGCGATTGCGTGTAACAGAAGACAAGATAGTGCTGTGTGTAGTGAAATATTTCTTTTCATATTACATAATTCAAAAAACAAAATACTTCTCATAAAATTTCAGGGTGTTAGAGCCAAGTCACAAATTTTTAGGATTATTATGGAATTAAAAAAAATTATCTTATTTTATTTTTGTAAATAACCCCAAATACCGATCGAAGTGGAAAAAAATTATTTAAAAAAGGAATCATAATATTTTTTTTAAAAAAATTAATATGAATAGAACATCAATTTACAAAATTTTAATCATAAATTTCTATATTGAAAATTTTATTTGAAAAGTTTTTATTTTTGTTATTAAATATATACTTATTCTATAAAATATGTTTCATACATAATGGAATCCTTTATTTAACATAAAAATTTAATAAAATTGATAGTATTTCCAAGTCAATATTATTTACTTTTCACACTAACATCAACAATTACTTTAAAATATAAAAATATAATATTAATATAATATTTACATAATGATTTCAATGATAGCGTCTATATATGGAATTTTCATTTTAACTTTTAATAAATTTAATTTTTAAATAAAACTAATGAAAAATATAAAAATATAATTAATGGGTTTTAAATTGAAAAATAATGTAAAATTATGATGATTATATACCCAAAAAATGAGAACCTATTTGTTAATGGGATTTATTAAATATTAGGATTAGTTAGGTTATCATAATTTTATTTCATTTTGCGGATAATTTTTTAATGAAATATGCCTCCTATATATCTTCGGTATACATAAAATGCATATAACCTTTTTAAAATTTTTACCCAAATACAATGAATAAAATATTTTATATAATGTAAATTTAATTTCAGTTATATTATTTATATAAAATAAATTTATATGAATGAATATGAAAGAGAAGGAATATTATGTTAAACAGTATAATAAACTGTGTATATATAACCCATTAAAGATGGTTAAGATAATCTTTTTTAGATTACATTTTTTTCTTGGTATATAAATTTATAAATGGATAGGATTAAGAATTTGGTATTTTTCAATTATCAAATCATATAAAACACTATGAAAATAAAAATAATTATATAAAAACACCAAATTTGTTTATTCCTTTTAACCATATATTGACTATATATTCTACTAGCTAATATTCTATCATAATATTAAAAATATATATAAAGATATAGGGCTTCATAAACATTTATAATAAAATGTTTCTTTCCCTATGTTTCAACAGTATGAAATCTATTACCCAGATCTATATTAGAAACATTGTATTTGAATAATCAAGTAATTTATCTTATATTTTGGAGTTAGACTGTGTCATGGGGATATTGAACATATATTTTTTTATTATTCATTAGATTTTCATACCATAGAAATATAGAATCTTATTTTTACCCTTCATTTTTTATTATTTTTTTCAAGGTTATTATATGATTTAAAATATCATCCTCTTCATTTTCTTGATATTTCCCCATTCCTCTTTTATGATAAGGTGTAATTATGATCTTATAGATTTGATTTTTCATTTACCTTTTTAAGGAACATTCATATTCATTTTCCTATCATTTGGAGATGATAAGGTTATGAAATTTATGTAACTCATCACCACTATAATGTTCCTCATTATTTTCTATACATTTTTTCATATAAAATTAATTTATTTTTGACCCATGTTAATTATACTATTTTTATTCTAGTGGGGTTATCCCTAACCTAAATTCATTTTAAAATAAAAAATTATTTTCTTGTGTGAAACAAATTCATTCTTAAAATATCATACCAGTCACCCATCTCTATCATATTCTTGTTTCCGGCAAAACAATATAGTATTATCTACCAATGAGTGAAATAAAATGAAACATGACAAAAAAAGTGTGGTAAAATAATATAATTATATCAAATTAAATTTAAAATAGATTGATCTATATTATATAGATTTATATAGGTTTTAATTTTTTATGATATATTTTGTGTTTTCTATAAATATTTTAGCATCCATATTTTAAAACAAATAACTAAAATTTATAGTTCATGCGTATTAGAGAAAATTATAGTCCAAAAATGTAGTCATGTTAGAATATAATTATTATTCTACATGTCAAATATAACATGTTTTATGATTAAAAGTATATTGGTGAAAATTAATGTTTGTGGAGATATATTGACACACGATATTTAAATAATCCTACTTTTATTTTGATAAACATCGACATGATTATAAAATAAATACATGGGTTGAGGAAAATAAACAAATATTTACCAAGACTCTAATTTTAATGAAATAATCCTGACCAACCAGTATGGATACCTAAGAATTCTTAATTATAGGCATTATTGTGGATTTTAAATGATAATTCATGTTTATGTTTGGTTTCTTAAAATGAGTCAATTCCTTTAAATAAATATCTATTATTGGTGTTGTATAATAACACCTCTATCAATATGGGTTATTTTTGTGGATATGATAACATAATAATTCAATGATTGTCATTGACATGTGTGTTTCTTTCAGTCAGTAAACTAAACTAAATATTTTCAATATTGATATACCTAATATATTTATAATGAGATCAATTATTTTATTTGGGATAGTGTTAACTAAAATTTATCTAGAAGAAAGTTAATTGATATATTGGAAATATATTTTGTGATAATTTTAAAATTTAAATGAATTATTGATTCAATAGCATTCATAATAGGGGACATTGGTTATAAATGAGCCACAAAATAATATCAGTTTAAATATGAAAGTTATAACCTTTTCATTGAATTGGATGGTTTGAATATAAATAACCATATTAAAAAATATGAATAATTGTCCTCTAAAATATATTTATATTGAATAATTTTTATGATGCATGATCCCAATTTTTAGTGAGTTCATTTTATAAATAAAAACCACTTTTCCATTTAAAAATAGTTTTTATTTCTCTTTGCGAGTAAAAATTATTTTATTTTCTAACAAATGAATAATATTTATTCTTTAAGAAGTATATTATTTTTTAAATCAGCTAATAATGAATATATTTATTTTAAATTTTGGGTTATTTATGAAAGGATTAATTTTCTAATGAATAGTGAAAAAATGATTTCATACTAAATTGTGTTATCTATTCAGGTATTTAAATATTACCATTATTTGAAATGAATTAATTATTTAGTTTAATGATTTGACTAAAAATAGTTTAATTAATTTCATATTTATAAATATTATTCTTAATTTTCTTCTGAACACATTTTTATACTAAAAAAATTAATTTTAAAATAACTCATTTTTTTCATTTTGAATAATAATTTTAAATGTAATTTATGCCACATATATTAATTTAATTTGAAAACATTATTCCATATTTTAATTATAATGTATTTATAACGACCCACACTTTACATACATTGTTAATACTTCAAAATTGAAGCACTCTTATTACAACATATGACAAAACCACAAAGGACCGTATAGGTATAGTGTCTTTAGAAACTGGGAAACATAAACAACTGGTTCATAAATCTTCTATAATGTCTCCCATTTATTTCATCATATCTAGGGTCCCTTTTAGCATATTCTACTTAATATCCATCTTCCTGACTTGGGGAAAAGAAAACATAAAAGGGTGAGCTCAAATGCTCAGCAAGGGCAAATAAAGGAAATAAAAATCATATCATATCTTTTTGAAAATCAAAACCTGCAAAAGAGATCATAATATCTTAACATGGAATAAATCATAGAAGTGAAAATGAGATCCCCATAAAACTTGAAACTTTGTGGCATGCACACATAATCATGGAAAATCATTTCTTGTTAGTCATGACTTATTGCCAAGACTATCTTAGTGGACAAAGTCCCTTTCTGAACCGAGTTCACTCCTCGTTTCAGTCCTGTATCACTGAACCGAAATAACCTTCCGTTCCATCCATGTCTATCTCATGAGATATAAAATCATTACCCAATGCATTGGAGGGAGATATAGGTCCCACCCATCTTATAATGAATCCTTTCTTATGTGTGCCACATAATCATAAAACATGCATCATCGCATAACACATGTAACAAAAATGGGATTCTTGAAACATCATGACATCATAAATCAATTCATATATGATAAAGGAATTCATAAACATAATTCCATCACAACATAGTCAAACCAATGTAAAAATATGGATAGAAACAGAACCCTTTATTATCTTAGATGGAAAATAATTTTGATAAAACACTTGAATTGAATTCTTGAGGAAAATATCCTTTCTTCTTCAAAAACATTTTTCCTTTCATAACATGTCATAAACATTAAAATAAAAGAAGTTGATTAAAAATAAACTTGAAAACTTGTAAAGGAAGCTTCTTTGAAGTAATGTTTTAAAAATCCATTCATGCCGTATAAGTTAAAAAAAACATTCTTCGTACTTTTGTCGGAAAAGTCAAAAAGTACCTCGTACGGAAAAACGACAAAAGATTCCTTTCATATTCTTTACAAAAAACTCACCTAAGGGTAAAATTGGATTTAAACTATTTCAAGTGGATGGAAACAATATTACATATTGAGGGAACATGGATGTGGATGATAAAATACACCCCAGTAAATACTTACGAATAAACAATCTCGGATAAAAATGAGATTGTGATATTTCCCTTACCTTAGGTCCGATTTGCTTTGTTCATGTCCGAAGCTCCTGTATAATGGTTTAAATAATGTTATTGACTTCTTCCAGAATCATACATATTGATATGAGATCATATATGGTCATATTATTAGCTTCTTGTTAGTAATATTTCATTGTTACTTGTTACTCGGGTCTTTATAACTTTTTGTTCTTATGCGTGTTTTGTCGAATAAATTCTTATTCTTATCTTTAGGTTATAGATAATTAATTTCCAGAATGGTATTAGTGTAGTATATACCATATTCATTCATTCAATTCATTTATATAATCATTATGAAATGAAGATCATGTAGAACGAGTCGCATCACATCGTGGAGACGGTATTCCGTACGTACGCACGAGTGATGATATCGTTCCTATGATCGTGGAATTGTATTGGAGTATATATATATATTATTTCAGTATCAATATTACTTAATAATAATCATATATAGTTACTGATTACACCATTATACCCATCCTTGTAAGGTGATGGTGGAAAATAGATTACACCACGGCGTGGAGACGGTATTCCGTACGTACGCACGCGCGGTGATTTCATTTTTCCGTAGGATGGATAGAAGGTGAATTAGGGTTGTTTCATATTTATAATAACATATCAGTATGTAAGTAATACTGATGTTATTACTTTATCATGAAACAACTAAAGAAGAAGAAGTTGAAGAAGAAAGAAATTGAAAAGATCGGTAATGGATATTACCTCTTCTTTGGAACGCCTTTTTGAATCCTCCACTTAAGGAACTAAGATTGGTCTTTGGAGAAGACCAGGACCTCTAGGATTATTCTAGGGAAGTGGATAAGGGAAAATGGCAGGGGTTGGCCGAGCTTGAGTGCTCAAATTGGTGTGAGGAGGAGGGGGAGGAGGTGCCCTTTTATAAGGGAGGAGAGGGGCACCTTAGGAATATGTCAAAATATTATTTTATATTAAAGTCAAAATCGGTTTATAATGGTTCCAAAGGGTCTTATTTCAAAGCTAAAGTGGGGATGGGTCGAAATCCTATCAACCAATAGAATTTAGACAAGTTTAGGATATTATTTTAACCTTATCAATTAAATTTAACTCTAAGTTAAATAATTTAACTTTTACCATGTCTTTTTGTTTTCTTTCACTATATGGTTAATACACTTACTATAACATGCCAAACGAACCCCAAATTGTTTATTATTAATATATATATCCTTATCTAAGTCATTTGTCCGAACCTTAGATTTTTAGGAATAAAATAACAATTAATAATATAATATTTTATTTAAAAACTATTTTGTGTCAATTTTGACACTATTTGATATATGATTTTTGTGAAAGTCATAACAGAATTATATGTTCGAACCAAGTTGATTAAATCAACAATAATATATCATAGTAACCTAGAAAATTAGTAGAATTCATAAAAAGTCTCAAATTACATTTATTTTGGTATTTATATTATAAATTTTGTCAATATTTCATTAATAAGATAATTACTGCATCATCTTTGTGTCATAAATAAATTAAATTATTTGATGTCTAAAAATTACAAATAAAATACCATCATGTATGAAATCTTTTTAGATTTCTAATGAATATTTAAAATCGAATTTATCTTATGTATAACCCTATATTAAAAATGATTTACTTATTAAACTTTGATTTTAACTATTTTAACCCTTCTTTAAATAAATTAATAATAAATGTCCTAATCTAATCCAAGTGGGCCTAAATGGTCATATTTTATTCATAAGTTTGTTTTTGGTCGAATTACACTTGTCCAATAGAATTAGGACATGTGTTAGGGTAATAGTAATATCATATTTACCCTTAGTTACCCTATTTACTATTAACCGCGGTAAAAAAGGTAAAAAGTTACTATTCACCAAAAAATTATTTTCATCTCATTGAACCACATTTTAGTCCTTGATATTAACCGTGTCTCTCGGATTTTTGAAATTCCATTCACAGAAGCGGTAAAATTAAGTTTTATGAAAAATTCAGTTTTTAACCTACCACTTAGTGGTTTCACTATCAAAAATTGAAAGTTTTCAGAAAAATACCAAAATTTCACCCTAGGCTAATTTCGATATTCTGAGTCCAAAAATGAAGTCCATTTTGAAAAATAAAATTTATAAAATTTCAAAAAGTGGTTATTACTATTCATAACGGCTAGTTTTAATAGCATATTGTTGTTTAGTGAAACTCGGTATTGCGTACGATGCAAGCTATCGAGGAAGGTCGCGATTGCGTGTAAAGCAAGATAAGTAAGTGTTGTGTAGAAAAAGATTCCTTTGATGATTTAAAAAGTCTCGGGTGTTACATTCTACCCCCCCTTAAAAAGAATTTCGCCCTCGAAATTCATCACTTTGCAACAAACAAATGAGGATACTTCTCCCTCATCATATCCTCAAGCTCCCATGTAGCTTCTTCAAGTTGGTGGTTTCTCCGTAAAACTTTCACCAAGCGAGTGGTCTTGTTTCGTAGGACTTTTTCGCTACGATCCAGAATCTCTATCGGCTGTTCTTCATAAGAAAGATCTTGCTCCAGCGGTACAACTTCTGAGCTGAGTACATGTGAAGGATCTGGTATGTACTTTCTCAGGAGAGATACATGGAATACATCGTGAACTTGAGAGAGATTCGGTGGAAGCGCCAATCGGTAAGCTACCTTCCCAACACGATCCAGTATTTCAAAAGGACCGATATATCTAGGGCTCAACTTCCCCTTCTTTCCAAATCTCATAACCCTCTTCCAGGGAGATATTCGTAAGAACACTTTATCACCCACTTCAAACTCTAGGTCTTTTCTTCGGTTGTCGGCATAACTTTTCTGTCGACTCTGAGCTGCTCTTATGTGTTGTTGAATAGATCTGACCTTTTCTGCCATTTCATCAACGAGATCAGGTCCTAATAGCTTTCTTTCCCCAACTTCATCCCAGCAAGTTGGAGTCCTGCATTTCTTTCCATAGAGAGCTTCATAAGGAGCCATCTGAATACTGGAGTGAAAGCTATTATTATAATAAAATTCCACCAAAGGTAGGTGTTGATCCCAACCTCCTTTGAAATCCATAGAGCAAGCTCTCAACTTATCTTGTAGGGTTTGAATTGTTCTCTCAGACTGACCGTCTGTCTGGGGATGATAAGCAGTGCTGAAACTCAACTCTGTATCCAGAGTATGCTGAAGACTTCGCCAGAACTTCGAGGTAAATCTCGGATCCCGATCAGATATAATAGAAAGTGGTACTCCATGCAATCTTACCACTTCCTTTACATATATCCTGGCAAGCTGATCTAGAGAGAAATCCTCTCTAATAGCAATGAAGTGTGCAGACTTTGTAAGACGATCAACTATGACCCATATAGCATTATTGCCTTTGGATGTTTTAGGAAGTCCTGTGACAAAGTCCATAGTGATGTTTTCCCATTTCCATTCGGGTATGGGTAATGGTTGTAACATCCCCTTAGACTTCTGTCTCTCAGCTTTAACTTGTTGACAAACCAAGCATCGAGAGACATATTCAGCAACATCTCTTTTCATGCCATCCCACCAGAAGTACTCTTTCAGGTCCCTATACATCTCCGTGCTTCCAGGATGAATAGAGAATGAAGAACTATGAGCCTCATCTAGCAGCTCTTTCTTTAATTCGGGGATGGGAGGAACACAAACCCGATTCCTGAACTTTATTATCCCATCACAATCAAGGTTGAATTCAGGAACATTTCTCACCTTCTTTTGTAACTCGACATCTTCTTTCTGTGCCTCTTTAATCTTCACATGTATAGATGGTTGAACCTTCATTTGAGAAAGATAATATTTTTCCCCTTCCATTATAATTCCAAGATCCATACTTTGTAAATCCATAAATATTGGATCTTTTGTGATCCTCATCATGGATAAACTAGCATGGTCTTGTTGACTTAATGCATCTGCCACCTTGTTTGCTTTCCCAGGGTGGTAATGGATTGAGCAGTCATAATCCTTAATCAGCTCCAACCATCTTCTTTGGCGCATAGTCAACTCCTTTTGTGTGAAAATATACTTTAAACTTTTATGATCAGTATAAATATCACACCTTTCACCATAAAGGTAATGCCTCCAAATCTTTAATGCAAAGATTACCGCAGCCAACTCCAAATCATGTGTTGGGTAATTTTGCTCATGGATTTTCAACTGTCGTGAGGCATAAGCTATCACCATATCATTTTGCATAAGAACACACCCCAATCCCTTCTTGGATGCATCACTGTAGATCACAAACCTTTCTCCACTACAAGGCAGTGTGAGCACAGGTGCACTGGATAACCTTCTTTTCAACTCCTTGAAATTCTCTTCACATTCCTCTGTCCAGACAAACTTAACTCCTTTCCGAGTCAACTTGGTGATTAGATTAGATAACCGTGAAAAATCTTTTACAAAACGTCGATAATATCCAGCCAAACCAAGAAAACTTCGGATCTCAGTTACTGTTGTTGGTCTTGACCATCTTTCGATAACCTCTGTTTTTGCTGGATCCACAGATATCCCCTCTTTTGAGATTATATGACCCAAAAATGCAACTTTTTGAAGCCAAAATTCACACTTGGTAAATTTGGCATAAAGCTTCTCTTTTCTCAGGGTCTTCAATATAATTCTCAAGTGATCTTCATGCTCTTCCTTGCTCTTTGAATAGACAAGAATATCGTCTATAAAGACTACCACAAATTGATCAAGATAGTCTCTAAAGACTCTATTCATTAGATCCATGAAGATAGCAGGGGCATTAGTAAGACCAAATGGCATCACTATAAATTCATAGTGTCCATACCTTGTACGGAAAGCCGTCTTTGGTATATCCTCCCTTTTGACCCTTAATTGATGATACCCTGAACGAAGATCAATCTTGGAAAAGTATTGAGCTCCGCGTAGTTGGTCAAATAAGTCATCAATGCGTGGGAGAGGATATTTGTTCTTGATAGTGATCTTGTTAAGTTCTCGATAATCAATGCAGAGTCTCATTGATCCATCTTTCTTCTTAACAAATAGAACAGGTGCTCCCCAAGGTGACGCACTAGGGCGTATGAATCCCTTATCAAGATTCTCTTGGAGTTGCTTCTTCAATTCCTGCAACTCAATTGGGGCCATTCTATAAGGTGTCTTTGAAATAGGCAAAGCACCTGGTACGAGTTCTATTGAAAACTCAACTTCACGATTTGGTGGAAGACCCGACAATTCCTCCGGAAAGACATCATCAAACTCCCGTACAATGGGCATATTCTTAATCGTGAGTTTCTCACCAAACATTTGAGATAAATAACCTTCATTTAGTGGAATCAATACCCATAAGATGGAAGAAATTTCCACTGGAAGGTTATGTTCATCCTTGCATTGATAGACGATCGTAGGTTGATCTGGAATATGAAATGTGACTTCCCTTCTTTGGCAATTGATATGAGCTCCATGTAGAGAAAGCCAATCCATGCCAAGAATCACATCAAATTCCACTAAAGGAAGGATCACAAGATTTTCAGGAAGCACTTTCCCACAAACTTCAATCGGAGAAGAATTATAAACTTCTGATGCGATTGATGTGCCATTAGGTGTTGTCACAGCTAACTCAACATCTAATTGTTGAGGTAATACGGTGAAACCCTTAGAAAATTTTTCAGAAATAAAAGAGTGGGTGGATCCAGAATCAAATAAAACATTTGCTACTTTAGAGTGGATGGTAAGTGTACCTTTCACCACATCGTTATCGTACTCCACATCGCTGATAGAAATTGCATGTGACTTTCCTTTGTCTTTAGCCTTAAGAGTTTGTTGACGTCGACCATCATCATCAACCCTTGGATTTGGGCATTGATTGGCATAATGCCCCATCTCCTTGCACTTGAAACATTGAAGTGTAGCAGGTTCATTCTGTGTATCCCTTCCTTTGTTTGCATCATTAGACATCTTCTTCCCATTATCACGGCATTCAAATGCCCGATGACCTTCCTTTCCACATTTAAAACATTTACTTGTCCCTTTAAGACAACTCCCTCCATGTTTCTTTCCACACTTTGAGCATAAGGGAAAGTTCATCTTCTTTTCCGTGTGCTCTTTAGATTTTTCTTTGAATTCCATATTCCTCTTCTTATCAAACCCATGTGACTGATGGGTTACTCCAATCTCCATCTCGACTTTGAGAGCACATCGAACGATTTCCTCGTAGCTATTGAAGTCCCTTATGGCTAACGCCCTTCGAAGACTTGGTTTTAAGCCACTAAAGAATCGATCGATCTTACTCTCAGGTTGGATAATAATACCAGAAGCGTACCTTGCAAGTCTTGTAAAATTTGCTTCATAGGTACTAACAGATTCATCATCCCTTTGCTTCAGTTCAAGGAACTCTTTCTCCATCTTTGTTCGGAGAATACGAGGGAAGTACTTATTGAAAAATAAGTTCTTGAACTCGTCCCATTCCATAGACTCAATTTCATCCCTTTGCCTCGTATTCTTAACAAGATTCCACCATTGATCCGCATCTCCTTCCAAACGATACACTGCTAGGATGACTTTATCATGCTCAGAACATTGAAGAACTGAAAATATCTTTTCAGTAGTACTAATCCATTGTTCAGCAACTAATGGATCAGTAGACCCGCTGAAAGATGGTGGACGCTGCCTCATAAAGGATTCAACAGAATGTTGCTCCCTTCTTTGTTCGTTTGGAAATCCTGCATGATTCATAGCTTGAGAAAGTTGTGTGAGCATGGCTACAAGATTTTGCATTCCAGCTCCCATATCGTTTGGTTGCTCAGGGGGACAATCATTGCATTGCCCATCGCATTCCGCATTAACACGGTTCCTTCGGGTTCCAGCCATTGACTAAAACCAAGAAGAATAGTGTGAGCAACACTAATTATAATAGGAAACCACATAATTCAAGAATAAAATTTTCATGCTTAAGGTATTATCCTAGGTTATTCAAGGCCATTTCTAAAACACTAAGATTGTGTTCTATGCTTAGACTTATCCTTAGGGTTCTTACTAAGGCTTTCACATCCTAGTTTCCAAAGGTTGACTATACCTTTCCTCTGATACCAACTATAACGGCCCACACTTTACATACATTGTTAATACTTCAAAATTGAAGCACTCTTATTACAACATATGACAAAACCACAAAGGACCGTATAGGTATAGTGTCTTTAGAAACTGGGAAACATAAACAACTGGTTCATAAATCTTCTACAGTGTCTCCCATTTATTTCATCATATCTAGGGTCCCTTTTAGCATATTCTACTTAATATCCATCTTCCTGACCTGGGGTAAAGAAAACATAAAAGGGTGAGCTCAAATGCTCAGCAAGGGCAAATAAAGGAAATAAAAATCATATCATATCTTTTTGAAAATCAAAACCTGCAAAAGAGATCATAATATCTTAACATGGAATAAATCATAGAAGTGAAAATGAGATCCCCATAAAACTTGAAACTTTGTGGCATGCACACATAATCATGGAAAATCATTTCTTGTTAGTCATGACTTATTGCCAAGACTATCTTAGTGGACAAAGTCCCTTTCTGAACCTAGTTCACTCCTCGTTTCAGTCCTGTATCACTGAACCGAAATAACCTTCCGTTCCAGCCATGTCTATCTCATGAGATATAAAATCATTACCCAATGCATTGGAGGGAGATATAGGTCCCACCCATCTTATAATGAATCCTTTCTTATGTGTTCCACATAATCATAAAACATGAATCATCACATAACACATGTAACAAAAATGGGATTCTTGAAACATCATGACATCATAAATCAATTCATATATGATAAAGGAATTCATAAACATAATTCCATCACAACATAGTCAAACCAATGTAAAAATATGGATAGAAACAGAACCCTTTATTATCTTAGATGGAAAATAATTTTGATAAAACACTTGAATTGAATTCTTGAGGAAAATATCCTTTCTTCTTCAAAAACATTTTTCCTTTCATAACATGTCATACAACTTTAAAATAAAAGAAGTTGATTAAAAATAAACTTGAAAACTTGTAAAGTAAGATTCTTTGAAGTAATGTTTTAAAAATCCATTCATGCCGTATAAGTTAAAAAAAACATTCTTCGTACTTTTGTCGGAAAAGTCAAAAAGTACCTCGTACGGAAAAACGACAAAAGATTCCTTTCAAATTCTTTACAAAAAACTCACCTAAGGGTAAAATTGGATTTAAACTATTTCAAGTGGATGGAAACAATATTACATATTGAGGGAACATGGATGTGGATGATAAAATACACCCCAGTAAATACTTACGAATAAACAATCTCGGATAAAAATGAGATTGTGATATTTCCCTTACCTTAGGTCCGATTTGCTTTGTTCGTGTCCGAAGCTCCTGTATAATGGTTTAAATAATGTTATTGACTTATTCCAGAATCATACATATTAATATGAGATCATATATGGTCATATTATTAGCTTCTTGTTAGTAATATTTCATTGTTACTTGTTACTCGGGTCTTTACAACTTTTTGTTCTTATGCGTGTTTTGTCGAATAAATTCTTATTCTTATCTTTAGGTTATAGATAATTCATTTCCAGAATGGTATTAGTGTAGTATATACCATATTCATTCATTCAATTCATTTATATAATCATTATGAAATGAAGATCATGTAGAACGAGTCGCATCACATCGTGGAGACGGTATTCCGTACGTACGCACGAGTGATGATATCATTCCTATGATCGTGGAATTGTATTGGAGTATATATATATATTATTTCAGTATCAATATTACTTAATAATAATCATATATAGTTACTGATTACACCATTATACCCATCCTTGTAAGGTGATGGTGGAAAATAGATTACACCACGGCGTGGAGACGGTATTCCGTACGTACGCACGCGCGGTGATTTCATATTTCCGTAGGATGGATAGAAGGTGAATTAGGGTTGTTTCATATTTATAATAACATATCAGTATGTAAGTAATACTGATGTTATTACTTTATCATGAAACAACTAAAGAAGAAGAAGTTGAAGAAGAAATAAATTGAAAAGATCGGTAATGGATATTACCTCTTCTTTGGAACGCCTTTTTGAATCCTCCACTTAAGGAACTAAGATTGGTCTTTGGAGAAGACCAGGACATCTAGGATTATTCTAGGGAAGTGGAGAAGGGAAAATGGCAGGGGTTGGCCGAGCTTGAGTGCTCAAATTGGTGTGAGGAGGAGGGGGAGGAGGTGCCCTTTTATAAGGGAGGAGAGGGGCACCTTAGGAATATCTCAAAATATTATTTTATATTAAAGTCAAAATCGGTTTATAATGGTTCCAAAGGGTCTTATTTCGAAGCTAAAGTAGGGATGGGTCGAAATCCTATCAACCAATAGAATTTAGACAAGTTTAGGATATTATTTTAACCTTATCAATTAAATTTAACTCTAAGTTAAATAATTTAACTTTTACCATGTCTTTTTGTTTTCTTTCACTATATGGTTAATACACTTACTATAACATGCCAAAAGAACCCCAAATTGTTTATTATTAATATATATATCCGTATCTAAGTCATTTCGCCGAACCTTAGATTTTTAGGAATAAAATAACAATTAATAATATAATATTTTATTTAAAAACTATTTTGTGTCAATTTTGACACTATTTGATATATGATTTTTGTGAAAGTCATAACAGAATTATATGTTCGAACCAAGTTGATTAAATCAACAATAATATATCATAGTAACCTAGAAAATTATTATAATTCATAAAAAGTCTCAAATTACATTTATTTTGGTATTTATATTATCAATTTTGTCAATATTTCATTAATAAGATAATTACTGCATCATCTTTGTGTCATAAATAAATTAAATTATTTGATGTCTAAAAATTACAAATAAACTACCATCATGTAGGAAATCTTTTTAGCTTTCTAATGAATATTTACAATCGAATTTATCTTATGTATAACCCTATATTAAAAATGATTTACTTATTAAACTTTGATTTTAACTATTTTAACCCTTCTTTAAATAAATTAATAATAAATGTCCTAATCTAATCCAAGTGGGCCTAAATGGTCATATTTTATTCATAAGTTTGTTTTTGGTCGAATTACACTTGTCCAATAGAATTAGGACATGTGTTAGGGTAATAGTAATATCATATTTACCCTTAGTTACCCTATTTACTATTAACCGCGGTAAAAAAGGTAAAAAGTTACTATTCACCAAAAAATTATTTTCATCTCATTGAACCACATTTTAGTCCTTGATATTAACCGTGTCTCTCGGATTTTTGAAATTCCATTCACAGAAGCGGTAAAATTAAGTTTTATGAAAAATTCAGTTTTTAACCTACCACTTAGTGGTTTCACTATCAAAAATTGAAAGTTTTCAGAAAAATACCAAAATTTCACCCTAGGCTAATTTCGATATTCTGAGTCCAAAAATGAAGTCCATTTTGAAAAATAAAATTTATAAAATTTCAAAAAGTGGTTATTACTATTCATAACGGCTAGTTTTAATAGCATATTGTTGTTTAGTGAAACTCGGTATTGCGTACGACGCAAGCTATCGAGGAAGGTCGCGATTGCGTGTAAAGCAAGCTAAGTAAGTGTTGTGTAGAAAAAGATTCCTTTGATGATTTAAAAAGTCTCGGGTGTTACAGTATTAATTTGTAAAATAGTCCCACCATAGTTTTTATCATAATGAATAGTAACCATTGTTAAAAATTTCCCATTATAGTGAGGGGAAACGTTCAGAATGAGGTTATAATAATGAAAGACTTCATCAAAAGAAAACACACACTTGACTATATTTTATTGGATAACTATAATTACCCAAAAACTAAGAAATAATATTATTAACATCATTAAATATATTATATAATTTTTTTTAAATCTTTATAACTAGGGAGATCAACAGAAGATTAATAAAAGGTTCTTTAAAGAGGAGGTCGTCATCTCAATTGGGTGAATTTATTTAATGAATTCATTTACCTAAGAATTTATAATAAAATATTAAATAGAATTTCAAAAAAATAATCTATAGTGTGACATGTTATAAAATAAATTTCATAATATTATTCATCATATTATTCAATAAAAAGTTATATTAATCCATCGTTCCATCATACATGTTTACTACCACCACATGATACAATGTATTTCCATTCTCATCTATTAATATCATCGTACCATTTATGATAAATTTAAATATATATTATATTAACTAAATAATTATAAATATATAAATATAATGAATCATCTATCTTTATTTCATTCCAATACATATAAACAGAATCATCGGATGTGTATATGTATGGGCTAACACTACACATAGGGATGCACATATTTTTAATTAAACGACGTCAAATGGTTCCTCATGAGGACTTACATAATGAATATATAATGTTTTAATAAAATTTTAATGAATATTTAAAGGTAATATAGTATATTCATTAATTATTTCCTATCCAAGGAAATGTAGAAACATCGCTCTGGTGCATATTTGAACTACTATATTATGAGGAGATGTATATTATTTTCATATCAAATTTTCTTAAAATTATATAAAATTATATATCATGTATCCAAATTATAATTATTTCATGATTATTATAAAATATTTTCAGGATTAAGGAAACATATGACGACCATCTACCTACCAAATTCATTTTTTATGAACCGAAAATCCTCACAACATACATCATAAACATTCATAGTTATATATTTAAATATTTTATTGAAATAAATGAAATAAATGAATTAATTATAGGGTAAGAAGAAATGAAATGGGTATTTATGAAATTAAATAATTAATATATATTATTTATATTGGACTTTAATAATATTAGTGACATGTTGTACATGAGGTATGATAATCTCCCTCAAATCAAAATTTTAAAAGTTTTAAAGTTATTCATCTAATTTTCATCTAAATATATCTTCAATCAAATATTTTATATATGTTTTTAATAAATAAGAATTCATGTTTAAATTTATATAAAGCAATGTTGGATTAGTTTTATAAAGATTATATTTAATAATTTTTCATGATTTCAAAAAGGGAATTATTAGTATTATTTTCTGATGTGTGAATGACATATTTCTGTACATATATGATATGAATGGAAATCCCTTAATTCATGAATATTTTTCATTAAAAAATAAAATATATATATTTTCATGGGGTTGAGTAAGAATATTATATTTCTGATTCTTCAGGTAATTTTTCATAAACATTTTATTAATGAAAATGGATTTTTAACATTACTTTTACATGAAGATCAAAATTTCTTCTTCATATTAGTTGAATAGAATAATTTGTATGAATTCTTATATAAATTTAATATTCTTTGTGTTTTATGTAATTTATGGTCCTTGGAAAAATTTTATGATATTAGGTTAGCCAAATATAGATTTCCAAATAACTATATAAGGATAATTCTCCACAGAAAATTACTTTTATATTAAATGGGTATTTTATTCCATAGAAAAGGGTTCGTCTATTGTCTATTTTATGGGTTATATGATAACCAGGTTCCAATGTACATACATGATATTTCTATTTATAAAAAAATACATTTAATGGATTCTATTTGATTGCCTAAGGTAAGAAATAGAACCTCTTTAATGAATGAACTATGGCATATATTGGAAAAATGTATATTTTTTAGAAAACTTATATCATGAAATATCATTTTTTATAAAAATTCATCATGATTATGATATTACTTTTTATATTTTCATGTAAGATATTTTAATAAAATGTATGGCTAACAATACAAATATCTATTATATAGAAATGACTATTTAACATCATTTGTTACTATGTTATATGAAAACTAAATTATAAAAGATCACATTTTCGAAATTGAATGATTAGTTTAATTTATTTTCTCATCCTTCCCATACGAATAATTTTTTCTTCACATCCCAAACATTAAAATATATTATTATATGTATTTCCAGTGAGTATAATTGTCAATAATGTTACATTTCCAAATAGAGGAGTTTCCATCATAGAATACAATATTTCTTTTTAAATGACATTTTTTGTTGGAAAAAACAGTCACTTAATTTCTTAGATAATTTAATGTAATGGTTTCCCAAAAATCTATGAAACTATAAACCTGATTTTTTTTAGGAATGTATTTATTTTAATAATTATAATGTATTATGAGTGTTTTGGTGGGATATATTTGTTTTATGTTTATATTTTTAAGTGAGGTTGAATTAATATTTTTTAATACCATCATAGGATTTTAATTATAGGATTTGTTTCATAATTTCAAAGGAAAACATCATTTTTAGAAAATCAATGATCATATTTTAAGATATCTAATGATTTTTTGGATATCTTGTATTATGTAGAGGTAAATTTGGTCCTTTATTATAACTATTTATTGTAGGGAAAATATTATTTTAAGAAATAAGATTTTTATTGTTAATATGAAATATATTGATAAACATTAGGTGTAGGATAAAAACTAATTTTGTGTTAATTATGGTTAGGATAAAATAATTATTATAATTTAGGAACATATGTTTATTATTTAGATAACAATGGGATTAAAAATTTATTTTTTACTATGTGAGTCATGTTATTTTAAAATAATTACAATATTTTTTGAATATAATAATATTTGTTAAGTGGAAATATTTTTATACCTGGTGGAAATTAATTTGATGGTTAATTTATTTGTTATATATAATAATTATATTTAATTATATAATGAAATAATTTTTATTGAAGTTATAAATGGGAGTTATTTTCATATTTTAGATCTATTAGGATTGGGAAATATATTTATGGTGGATTTAATTTTTTATTTACTAATTATATTTGGTGATAAATATTTATTTCTGTCTAGAATAATATCTAGACCAGTTTTTATAATATATTTTTTGAACTTGTTTAGGAATATTTCTAATATTTTAAAGGCAAGTTATTTTAAGAATATTTATATTTTACCAATGAGATTTATTGTTTTGGTGTTCAATATTATTGTATAATTTATTCAAATTAGTTATATCTTACTTAAGGCTAGAAATGTTTTTAATTTTTAAAGAAATTAAGAATATGTGTTTATATTTCTACGGATCATGTGGTCGGTTATATATTTTTAATGATAAAAAAATTGATTTTTAGTATTATTTTATTCGAATATGTGATGTAATAGTGGTAGAAATTTATCATCAAACAACCATAGAAAAAACCATCTTATGAAAATGAATAAAATATAGTAAGTATAATTTCATAAATTATATATCCTAGAGGAAAAAAGATAAAAAAAATTAAATAGATCATAAAAATAAAAAATTACATTCTTATTAGAACAATTTCAATTTAATTGATCGACATCAAAAAATGTCTTTATTTTAAAATTTTTAGTCAAAAAAATACCATGATCATTAAAATTTATGAAATTAATGTTCTCTATCAGTCCCCAAAATTATTTGGCCATGAATTTTCTCCTTAGGTTCCATATATTCACATACCACTAATGATTTATTTTTTGGAAAGCTATTTATTTTCTAATACAAATTTACACCATACTTCTATTATCCAAAATTATAAATGTTGTTTTATTATCTTTTTTATGATGTGGATTTCATGATAGTTTAATTCAAAATACTAAAACCTTTAATTAAAAATAACTTTATCATATTTTAATCTTAAAAATTATTTATTTTTGAAAATTTAATACCCCATGAATTTTAAAGGACACTATGTTCAACAGTGTATATAACACGAAACATCAAACTAAAACATACACCAAATAATATTATTTTAAATATTCCCATTATATCCTCTAAATACAATTTGATGTTATTTATAAGAGAAATCGTATTATGATAACTTTTTTAGATGGTCATTGTAAACAAAAGTGTACTAATTAATGTTTATAAATATGAGTAATAATGTTTTTAAGTCAATTAATGCATTAAAAAATGACTTTATTGATTTTCATGAAACTATATTATAATTAATTATATAAAATGTTGAAGTTTTATTTTTGGAATATTATATATTATACTAAATAATAATAAAAATATTATCAAATCATATTGTTTTATTTTTTGAATGTGAATAATTTTTTTAAATAGTATTATAGTACATTTTTTCTATAAAAATGATTTTTCAATTAATCTATATAAAATATCCCATTATGATGGGAAATGATTTTAGAAATTAAATACTTATAATAAATTTATATTTATCTATCTCATGTCATTGTAATAATGATTATGCTTAATTTTGGTATAATTGATTTTTATACAGAAAAAATGTTTTCTAGAAGACAATTTAGTGTTAAATTTTATTCTTTTATAATAAAATTAATAAATTACACTTATATTTACGTAATTTGATATAATATATTCCAAATATGAAATAATAAATTTAGTTTTTCTAAAATTGTGAAAAAATTTCTATATCAATGATTAGTATCAATAGAAAAAATATTGTCTCGAAGGTAAGGTTAAAATATTTGTAATATGGTCAAAACGTTGAAATATGTTTCTAAAAAATGAATACACATTCTTATATTTCATTTGAAAAGTACAAATTAGCCCACCAATTAAGCTGAAAGTGATTTTGGAAGCATATATTATGGAGGATATAGAATAATGTAGGTGGAATATAGCTGTTCAGGTTAAATTTGATGAAGGAATAACATGGGATTATTTTAAAGAATTGTGAAATGAACAATTATATCTTAACACAGTCAGATTTTTTTTACAATGAACATATTTAGTTTGAAGTAGGATAATCTCTCAATAAATGAGTATGCGGATAAATTTATGAATTTATTTTTTTATTCACATCATCATCATGCATCTACGTCCTTGAAGGAACACAATTTCATGTCATCGTTAAAACACTAAATTTTATCAAATCTTTCCATGAATTGTATGACATATTATATATGTTCAATATTGTTATGGTGGAGAAAAGTGACGTATCAAGTATTATGGTCGAAGGAAGTTTGTTTTTTCTCTATAAAATAGTGGTTTCTGGAAAGCTAGGAACAAGTGAAGGATGAAAATATATTTCAATGGGGTGGTAAATCATAAAATATTAATATGGGATCGGTCTAACTACCCCCATAGATGATGTTTATTCCTATATGTTTTTAGTGTGGTTATTTTTTCCTATGAAATGTCATTTTTCAACATCACATGAGCATGTAACAACTGAAACTATTTGAGGGTTTCTTTTTAATTATTATAAAAGGGGTCCAAGAATTACTTATAGGGAAGTATTTCATGATTCTAAGGACTCATATGTTTCAATGGGAAAATTACATTGACTAATATTCATTAGTATTACCAAATAAGCCTTGGTGATATGAGTAATACTATATCTTGTCAAACAGTGAAATCTCAAATGGGTAAAAATGAAAAAATTGAAGTGTGTAAGAAATTATATAGATATGAGAAAGTGATTGTGGATGGTCAATAATGACCCTTGAAGGATAGATTTGTGATATTTTATAATTATACCTTTAAGAAATATTTTTTGGCACTAGTGCATTCTATTTGTTTATTTCTTCTTATGTTGTTGATCAGATTAGTTTACACATCGAGATGATCTATTATTTTTTGAAACTACATAAAATTTTGTAAAAATAAATAATTTCTCTCATTGAAATATGCTTTTTGTTTGATAAAAATGATTTTAAATGAGTTTTTAAGGGATTTATAATTGATATAGATGGATTTTTATGACATGATTCTCAAAGTAAATTTTATTATGAACTTTTATGCCCAAATAGATTATTATAAATAGTAAGTGATTACACATGTTTTTATGGTTTTAATAATAAATATAAAGTAGATGAGGCCATGAATAGAAATTTTTCAACCATAGTAGATCGGTTCCTCGATGGTTTTACTAAATATTTATTAGGGTTTACACACAAAATGGAAGTGGATTTAACAATTTTTCACCTTCCAATGACAATTATTATTTACCTTATATCATACTATGAATAATACACAAAATAATGGAAAATTAATGGTATGTTTAAATATTTTCAATGTAAAGGTTTCATTATATAGAGTATCTATTTGCGGGAATAATCATTTTTTTATTAAGATAGTGGATGAATCTCTTAATATTTTTATAGATTATCATAAGAGTAACAAAGTTATGATAAATAATTGTTATCTTTTTCCACTCAATAACGACTAGTTTGATCAATTGTGGAATGAATAATGGTTTTGTAAAATTAAATTTCATTTGGGATATCACTAAATGCTTGTTCTAAAGGTGGATATTTTGAAAACATCCTTATGAGCATGATATGGACATTACGGGTTCATTTTTATGCCTTTTGAACTTATTAATACACAAGAATATCTTTATAGAATTGATAAATAGGACATTTCAGTGATATATTTATTCATAATTAGTTGGGTTTTTAGATTATATATCAGTATAATAAAGGATAACGGTGGATCCTGAGAAACACATGGCAATAGTGTTGGGTAACATAAAATATAATTCTTCGTGTTCCATGTTTGATTTTTCATGAATGCAGAGTTACATTTCCTTTTCCATTTCATTTTAGAAAATAAAATATTTTAAATGTGAAAATATAAAAGATATTATCCATTATGAATGACTGAACAATTTCTTAGAGCTAAAAGTTTCCCAGGATTTTTTTTGGAAATAAAATATGTTTTGTAAGTTAATTTTATCATTTTTAATCACTAAGGATATATTTTATGTAAAAATAAAATATTTTCAAGTGGAAAAATTAATTTCATAATTCCATTCAATAGATGATGGATAAACATACAATAGAACCCATACCCATATTTCTAGATTCTGAATAGTACCGTGTAGTGTTTTCTACTACATCAAGACTAGGGTTGGGATGTGTTTTCATGAAGAGATATCATGTTGTTTCTTATTATTCATGGATGATTCCATTTCATGTGAAGAAAAACCAAACACATGATTGGAATTATATAAGGTAGTCCTTGATTTTATGACTATTGACATTATCTTATTGTTAAGAAATTAAAGGTGTATATGGATCATAAGAGTTTGGAACACATCTTATCAAAAAGATATTTGAATCTAAATAAAATAAGATGGAAGAAATACCATCAAATGTTTGAATTTTACATGATTTAGAAATTATGAAATAATATTGATGGAAGAATCATTGTGTTGGAATTTGTATAATTAGGTTGCTAAAGAAGTTTCAGATATGTGGTTGATGATGTCAGTTATGGCAGACATGCATTAGGATTATACAGACCAAGGTGATGTTTCATTTTTATCCTTAGTTTCATTTTATCCTAATTCGGTTCATAATGTTAAATAGGATTAGATATCTAACTATTAATGTGCTCCTATGAGGTAAAAAGTCAATGATTGGGATACCATTATGGGATGGATGCTAGATGGGAGCCTATATTTGATTTTTATAGATGGGATCATCGAAACCCTGTCTTGAGAGGAAAAAATACATAATTCTTAATAGAGTTCATATTAAAAAATTAATATAGGAATTCATTAGATGAATAGGGTGATGAGAACATTGTTTTGGTGGGTTGGAATAAAAAGGACAGTGGTTGACGTTATTTCAAGATGCCTCACCTATTAGCTGGTAATAGGAGAGCACCAATGACCATTGTGAATTCTACAGTCTTTACAATTTCCTAAGAGAAAATGGGAAAATATATTCATGAATTGAGTTCCATGATTACCAAGAATGGTTTGTAAAAATAATAAATATGAGTAATTGTGGATTGGATCACAAATTCACCTCATTTTATCCCTATTTGTGAATTCCTTACAGTGGAGAACGTGCACAAAATCTATATCCATGAAAATGTAAAGAGGCATGGTGTCCTAGTTTTAATTTTATATGATAGAGACCCCATTTTTAATCAGTTTTTAAACATCCATAAAACAATCCCTATAGAATTAGTTCACTATATTTATCATCTTTCATCCTTAAATGGATGAAAATCACAAAAAGATGATCCAGATATTAGAGGATATTCAGAGGGATTATGTAATGGATTTTGGTAGTTCCTAGGAGGATCACATACCATTATTGGATTTACTATATAACAACATTTTTGATGAATCGATATTCATGTCACCTTTTAGAGATTTGTATTGGTGTCATTTTTATTCACAAATTTTTGGGTGCACACAAGTGAGAATTTATTGGTTGGACCAAGCCTTGTTCATGAGAAAACAATGAATATTTTATTAATCAATAAGAGAGTGGATATGGCTCAGATTTGTCAGAAATCATATGATGGTCATCATTGAAGACCATTTTCTTTTGAGGTGAGTGATCATGTGTTCTTGATCATTTTTTTATGCATGGAAGGATAACACATCGATACATAGTCCCTTTTTAGACACAAGAATGAATGGTTTAGTTTTTATATCTGTTTCATTTCCACAAAGTTTCATTTTACTACTTAATGTTTTTCATTTATCTGATTTAAAAAAGTATCATGATGATTTTGACAATATGATTTGATGTGATCACATTGACCATGAGTTGGATACTTTATTGATTCATGTTCTGATATAGATTGTTTATAGGAATGAAAATGCCATTCTGGGAACAACATCAGTATAGTATTTGTTTTATAGAAACATGGTTGGATTTAAAAAGAAATATGGTAGTGTGAAAATGAAATGTTGGATAAGTGGCCTGAAGTATTCTATTCCATCCATGATTTTCCAAAAGCGGGAAATGGTTTATGGAATTTATCACCCCAAATTTTGAGTTTCAAACCACATTGTTTATTTACATTATGTATATATAATGTTTAGGTTATAATTTCAGATGTTATGAGGGGTTTTATAACATTTTATATGATTTTTATTGATGAGAAAAGTAGATGAATGTTAATAAAAACCATTGAATGTATCTATAATAAAAATTAAAGGATAAAACTGGTCACTTTACAAGTTTATGGTTGGAACATATATTTTTCAAATAGTGTTGAGGCTTAAGAGAAGTTGTGAACAATAAAATATTCAAGAAACGTATATTTGGAACACTTTTTTTCTAACCATGCTACACAACATTGTAATAGATGGCCTAAGAAGATAACTCATTAAAGGTTGACACATATTTTTTCTAACCATGTGAACAAACCAAGTGAGGTATTATCTTGATATTGTAGAAACAACACATTTGGTGCACTGTTTGTTAAAATGTGTGTCATATAATCATTTATCAAAAACTTTTGCATATAATTTTATTTGAATCCTTAATCTCTATTTTTTCCATAATTCTCATAGCTCGCATACTCATATATCTCCAAAGGTGTGTGGGAAGTTTCTTTTTGGCCTCAGAGAAATCCTTAAGTGATTTGGAGGTCTGTGCAAATATATATTCACTGGTAAGACTCCATTCATGCACCTTCATCCCAGATCTTTTATCTTTCAATTTTCTAGATCCTTATATCTAATCCATTGTGGTAAGATCCATGTTTCATCATAGGGATTTTGTTTTTTTGTGGTTGGATATTTGGAAGGAAACAAATTTCTTGAACAGATCAAAAGAATCATTATGTCATTCATTATTTCTCCAACAATTATGATGTAGGCAGATTTTCCCTCGAATCCTCTTAATTAAAACATGATGTCTTATCTCGAATTAAATAATTTTAATTAATTTATTCTGAAATTGATGGGTAATTATTTCTAGAAAAATATTTATTGATTATTTTGGGAAATTTTTGAAAATTAATTTTTTTTGATGTGGTTCTATAAGGATATCTTTTATGCTGTAATTTTTAAAAAATTATATCGATTTGATACATTGAAAATGGTTGTTTAAATTTTTAGAGTGATAAATGTATTATATGAATTATATTGGCATGTATTTTTTAATACATGATTGGTGTTAGTTCATTTCAATTATATTTGACCTTTTGTTTAGGTTGTGTTCCATTTGGAAACTCAGTATTCGTCACCTTATGATGTCTTGGATGATTGATGAGGGAATACTCATAAGTTTGGAACTGTCACCTAGGAATTATTATTTAGAAGTGTGGATGTGGGGAATCATGGGATAGGTATGTACAATGTATTTGAGAAAGGGTATTATAAATTTCTTAGATTTATTTCCTTGTAAAACCATATTTAATCTAATATAAACTATTTTAATGTGTTATTACAATTTTATTTTTTTATACGAATGATCAACAAGGTATTTTTTAGTGGTGTGAGTGGGAATTCAATGAGGAATACTACTACGTCATGACTCACCCCCCGTCTTGGGAACTGTTGTTCATTTGAAGATGGTATCTATCGACACAAAGTTAAGATAAATGTATCCCAATATATAGTAATTCTTATTTATACTGTGGGTGTGGATTATTGAGTTTGAGCTGGGAAATATTTGAGAGTGGTAATCTTGATGTCTTTTTTGTATTTTAGGTTTTATTATCTTTTTCTAACTTTTCTATGTCACATGGATTTTTCCATTACTCAAGTAGGGACATTGTTGTGTCATGTAATGCTTTATTTTTTACATATTCATCATATAGATGATTGGTTTTCTATGGTTATTTAACTTAATTCTATTTATCTTTAAGTGTGGAAATAACCCCCACTACCTCTTCCTAAGACAATGGGTGAGGGTTGGGATGTTAAAATTTAGGAAAGAGGCATATCACGGTGACATAAATGTGCTAAGAATAATAATTATTATCATCATACCATGATGTGAGACAATAACATATATGAAACATGAATATGTTGAAAAAATAATAAATAACACTTCATAATCTCAATCTATGGATAACTCTTTGTAAATCATAAGATAGTTTGTTTTGGATAACCTATAATTCAACATATAAAGTATCACATGATATGAAAATATTAACCAATGTATTGGAAGGATATATAATTTTGATTCCATCTATCACATTCATATCATATACATAAACAATTTTGTAGAATATATCATTTAATATATATAATGACCCATACTTTACATACATTTTTATTACTTCATAATTGAAGTATACTTATTACAACATATGATAAAAACCATAAAGGACCGTTTAGGTATAGTGTCTTTAGAGACTGGGAAACATAAACAACTGGTTCATAAATCTTCTACAGTGTCTCCCATTTATTTCATCATATCTTAGAGTCCCTTTTAGAATATTCTACTAAATATCCTTCTTCCTAACCTGGGGAAAAGAAACATAAAAAGGCTGAGCTCAAATGCTCAGCAAGGGCAAATAAAGGAAATAAAAATCATATCATATCCTTTTGAAAATCATAACCTGCAAAAGAGATCATAATATCTTAACATGGGATAAATCATAGAAGTAAAAATGAAATCCAAATAATCATAACATAAAACTTGAATCTTTGTGGCATGCAAACATAATCATGGAAAATCATTTTTTTTAGTCATGACTCATTGCCAAGACTATCTTAGTGGACAAAGTCCATTTCTGAACCGAGTTCACTCCTCGTTTGAGTCCTGTATCACTGAACCGAAATAACCTTCCGTTCCAGCCATGTCTATCTCTTGAGATATAAATCTTTACCCAATTCATTGGAGGGAGATATTGGTCCCACCCATCTTATAATGAATCCTTTCTTATGTGTGCCACATAATCATAAATCATACATCATCGCATAACATATCTAACAAAAATGGGATTCTTGAAACATCATGACATCATAAAACAAATCATATAAGGTAAATGACCTCATAAAAATAATTCCATCACAACATAATCAAATCAATGTAATAATAGGGATAAAACATAAACCTATATTTTCTTAGATGGAAAATAATTTTGATAAAACATTTGAACTCCATTCTGGAGGAAAATATCCTTTCTACTTCAAAAACACTTTTCTTTTCTTAACATGTCATACAATTATAAACTAAAAGAAGTTGATTTAAAATAAACGTGAAAACTTATAAAGGAAGATTCTTGGAAATAATGTTTTAAAAATCCATTCATGTCGTATAAGTTAAAAAAACATTCTTCTCGTACTTTTGTCGGAAAAGTCAAAAAGTACCTCGTACGAAAAATGACAAAAGATTCCATTCATATCTTTTACCAAAATCTCACCAAAGGATAAAATTGGATTTAAAAAATTGTAGGTGAATGGAAATAATATTACATATTGAGGAAACATGGATGTGGATGATAAAATACACCCCAGTAAGTGCCAATGTATAAACAATCTCGGATAAAAATGAGATTGTGATATTTCCTTTACCTTAGGTCCGATTTTCTTTGTACGTGTTCAAAGCTCCCGTATAATGGTTTAAATAACGTTATTGACTTATTCCAGAATAATACATATTTATATGATATCATATATGGTCATATTCTTAGCTTCTTATTAGAAAATTTTCATTGTTACTTGTTATTCGGGTCTTTATTGCCTTTTGTTTTTATGCGTGTTTTGCCGAATAATTTCTTATTCTTCTTGTTAGGTTATAGATACCTCATTTCCATAATGGTATTATTGTAATATATATCATATTTATTCATTAAATTCATTTATATAATTTCTATGTAATGAAGATCATGTAGAACGAGTCGCATCACATCGTGGAGATGGTAGGCCGTACGTACGCACGAGTGATGTTATCATTCCCATGATCATGGAATTGTATTGAAGTGTATTTATATTATTCCAGTATCAATATCAATTTATAATAATCATATATATTTACTTATTACACCATTATACCCATCCATGTAAGGTGGTGGCGGAAAATAGATTACACCACGGCGTGGAGACGGTATTCCGTATGTACGCACACGCGATGATTTCATTTTTCCATAGGATGGATAGAAGGTGAATTAGGGTTGTTTCATGTTTATAATAACATACCAGTATGTAAGTAATACTGATGTTATTACTTTATCATGAAACAAAAAAAAGAAGAAGAAGTTGAAGAAGAAAGAAATTGAAAAAGATCGGTAATGGGTATTACCTCTTTTTGACGCGCCTTCTCTTAACCTTCTCTTAGGGAACTATGGATGGTCTTTGAAGAATACCAGGAGCTTTAAGATGATCCTAGGTAAGTGGAGGAGGGATATTGGAAGGGGTTGGCCGATCTTGAGTGCTCAATTTGGTGTGAGGAGGAGGGGGAGGAGGTTCCCTTTTATAAGGGAGGAGAGGGGCACCTTAGGAATATCTCAAAATATTATTTTATATTAAATTCAAATTCAGTTTATAATGGCTCCAAATGGTCTAATTTCAAAGATAAAGTGGGGATGGGTCGAAATCCTATCAACCAATAGGATTTAGACAAGTTTAGGTTATTATTTTAACCTTATCAATTAGAATTAACTCTAAGATAAATAATTTAACTTTTACCGTGTCTTTTTGTTTTCTTACACTATATGGTTAATACACTTACTATAACATGAAAAACGAACCCCAAGTTGTTTATTATTAATATATATATCATTATCTAAGTCATTTTTCCGATCCATAGATTTTTAGGAATAAAATAACAATTAATAATATAATATTTGATTTAAACACTATTTTGTGTCAATTTTGACACTATTTGATATATGATTTTTGTGAAAGTAATAACAGAATTATATGTTAGAAAAAAGTTAATTAAATCAACACTAATATATCACATTTAACTAGAAAATTAGTGGAATTCATAAAAAGTCTCAAATTACATTTATTTGGGCATTTATAACATCAATTATGTTAATATTTCCTTAAAAGGGTAATTACTGCATCATCGTTGTGTCATAAATAAATTAATTTATTTAAAGTCTAAAAATTATAAATAAAATATTATTATATAGGAAATCTTTTTATATTTCTAATGAATATTTATAATCGAATTTATCTTATGTATAACCCCATATTAAAAATGTTTTAGTTATTAAACTTTGATTTTAACTATTTTAACTATTCATTAAATAAAATAATATTAAATGTCATAATCTAATCCAAGTGGACCTAAATGGTCATATTATATTAATAAGGTTTTTTTTGGTTGAAATACACTTGTCCAATAGAATTAGGAAATGTGTAAGGGTAATAGTAATATCATATTTACCCTTAGTTACCCTATTTACTATTAACCGCGAAAAAAAGTAAAAAGTTACTATTCACCAAAAAATTATTTTTATCTCATTGAACCACATTTTACTTACTGATATCAACCGTGTCTGTCGGAGTTTCGAAATTACATTCACAGAAGCGGTAAAATTAAGTTTTATGCAAAATTCAGTTTTTAACCTACCACTTAGTGGTTTCACTATTCATCAAAAATTGAAAGTTTTCAGAAAAATACCATAATTTCACCCTAGGCTAATTTCGGTATTCCAAATCCAAAAATGAAGTCCATTTTGAAAGATAAAATCTATAAAATTTCCAAAAGTGGTTATTACTATTCATAACGGCTATTTTAAATAATATTTTAATAGCATATCGTCGTTTAGTGAAACTCGGTATTGCGTACAACGCAAGCGATCGAGGAAGGTTGCGATTGCATGTAAAATAAGCGAAGCTAGTGTGTAGTGAAAGATTCATTTGATTATATATATAACATAAAAACAAAATATTACTCATAAAAATCTCAGGTGTTACATTCTACCCCCCTTAAAAAGAATTTCGCCCTCAAAATTCGTCACTTTGTAACAAACAGATGAGGATACTTCTCCCTCATCATATCCTCAAGCTCCCATGTAGCTTCTCCAAGTTGGTGGTTCCTCCATAAAACTTTCAACAAGCGAGTGGTCTTGTTTCTTAAGACTTTTTCGCTATGATCCAGAATCTCTATCGGCCGTTCTTCATAAGAAAGATCTTGCTCTAGTGGTACAACATCTGAGCTGAGTACATGTGACGGATCGGGTATGTAATTTCTCAGGAGCGATACATAGAACACATCATGAACTTGAGAGAGATTCAGTGGAAGTGCCAATCGGTAAGCTACCTTCCCAACACGATCCAGTATTTCGAAAGGACTGATAAATCTAGGGCTCAACTTTCCCTTCTTTCCAAATCTCATTACTCTCTTCCAGGGAGATATTCGTAAGAACACTTTATCGCCCACTTCAAACTCTAGGTCTTTTCTACGGTTGTCGGCATAACTTTTTTGTCGACTTTGAGCTGCTCTGATGTGTTGTTGAATAGATCAGACCTTTTCTGCCATCTCATCAACAAGATCTGGTCCTAATAGCTTTCTTTCCCCAACTTCATCCCAACAAGTTGGAGTCCTGCATTTCGTTCCATAGAGAGATTCAAAAGGAGCCATCTGAATACTAGAGTGAAATCTATTATTATATGAAAATTCCACCAAAGGTAGGTGTTGATCCCAACCACCTTTGAACTCTATAGAGCAAGCTCTTAACATATCTTCTAGAGTTTGAATTGTCCTCTCAGACTGACCGTCTGTCTGAGGATGATAAGCAGTGATGAAACTCAACTCTGTATCTAGAGTGTGCTGAAGACTTCGCCAGAACTTCGAGGTAAACCTCAGATCCCGATCAGATATAATGGAAAGTGGTACTCCATGAAATCTTACCACTTCCTTTATATATATCCTAGCAAGCTGATCAAGAGATAAATCCTCTCTTATAGCAATGAAGTGTGCTGACTTTGTGAGACGATCAACTATAACCCAGATAGCATTATTGCCTTTGGATGTTTTCGGAAGTCCGGTGAAAAAGTCCATAGTGATGTTTTCCCATTTCCATTCAGGTATGGGCAATGGTTGTAACATCCCCTTAGACTTTTGTCTTTCAGCTTTAACTTGCTGTCAAACCAAACACCGAGAGACATATTCAGCAACATCTCTTTTCATGCCATCCCACCAGAAATACTCTTTCAGGTCCCTATACATCTTCTTGCTTCCTGGATGAATAGAGAATGAAGAACTATGAGCCTCATCCAGTAGCTCCTTCTTCAATTATGGGATGGGAGGAACACAAACATGATTCCTGAACCTTATAATCCCATCACAATCAATGTGGAATTCAAGAACATTTCTAACCTTCTTTTGTAACTCTACATCTTCTTTCTGCGCCTTTTTAATCTTCACATGCATAGATGGATAAACATTCATTTGAAAAAGATAAGATTTCTCCCCTTCCATTATGACTCCAAGATCCATTCTTTGTAGATCCATAAATATTGGATCTTTTCAGATCCTCATCATGGATAAACTAGCTTGGTCTTGTCGAATTAATGCATCAGCCACCTTGTTTGCTTTCCCAGGGTGGTAATGAATTGAGCAGTCGTAATCCTTAATCAGCTCCAACCATCTTCTTTGGCGCATATTCAGTTCCTTTTGTGTGAAAATATACTTCAAACTTTTATGATCAGTATAAATATCACACCTTTGACCATAAAGATAATGCCTCCAAATCTTTAATGCAAAGATTACCTCAGCTAGCTCCAAATCATGAGTTGGGTAATTTTTCTCATGGATTTTCAACTGTCGTGAGGCATAAGCAATCACCATATCGTTTTGCATAAGAACACACCCCAGCCCCTTCTTGGATGCATCACTGTAGATCACAAACCTTTCTCCACTACAAGGTAGTGTGAGCACAGGTGCACTGGATAGCCTTCTTTTCAACTCCTTGAAATTCTCTTCACACTCCTTTGTCCATACGAACTTAACTCCTTTTCGAGTCAACCTGGTGAGTGGATTAGATAATCGTGAAAAATCTTTCACAAAACGTTGATAATATCCAACCAGTCCAAGAAAACTCCGGATCTCAGTTACTGTTGTTGGTCTCGACCACCTTTCGATAACTTCTGTTTTTGCTGGATCCACAGATATCCCCTCTTTTGAGATTATGTGACCCAGCAATGAAACTTTTTCAAGCCAAAATTCACACTTGGTAAATTTGGAATAAAGCTTCTCCTTTATCAGGGTCTTCAAAACAATTCCAAAGTGATCTTCATGTTCTTCCTTGCTCTTTGAATAGACAAGAATATCGTCTATAAAGACTACCACAAACTGATCAAGATAGTCTCTAAAGACTCTATTCATCAGATCCATGAAGATAGCAGGGGCATTAGTAAGACCAAATGGCATCACTATAAATTCATAGTGTCTATACCTTGTACAGAAAGCTGTCTTTGGTATATCCTCCCTTTTGACCCTTAATTTATGACAACCTGAACTAAGATCAATCTTGGAAAAGTATTGAGCTCCGTGTAGTTTATCAAATATGTCATCAATGCGCAGGAGAGGATATTTGTTCTTGATAGTGATCTTGTTAAGTTCTCGATAATCAAATGCAGAGTCGCATTGATCCATCTTTCTTCTTAACAAACAGAATAGGTGTTCCCCAAGGTGACACACTAGGGCGTATGAATCCCTTATCACGATTCTCTTGGAGTTGCTTCTTCAATTCCTGCAACTCAATTGGGGCCATTCTATAAGGTGTCCTTGAAATAGGCATAGCACCTGGTACGAGTTCTATTGAAAACTCAACTTCACGATTTGGTGGAAGACCATGCAATTATTCTGGAAAGACATCATCAAACTCCCGTACAATGGGCATATTCCTAATAGCGAGTTTCTCTCCAACCATTTGAGATAAATAACCTTCATTTAGTGGAATCATGACCCATAAGATGGAAGAAATTTCCACAGGAAGGTTATGTTCATCCTTGCATCGATAGATGATCATAGATTGATCTTGAATATGAAATGTGACTTCCCTTCTTTGGAAATCGATATGAGCTTCGTATAAAGAAAGCCAATCCATGCCAAGAATCACATCGAATTCCACTAAAGGAAGGATCACAAGATTTGCAGGAAGCACATTCCCACAAACGTCAATTAGAGAAGAATTATAAACTTTTGATGCGATTGATGTGCCATTAGGAGTTGTCACAGCTAACCCAACATCTAATTGTTGAGGTAAAGTGGTGATATCCTTAGAAAATTCTTCAGAAATAAAATAGTGGGTGGATCCAGAATCAAATAAAACATTTGCTACTTTAGAGTGGATGGTAAGTGTACCTTTCACCACATCGTTATCGTACTCCACAACACTGATAGAAATTGCATGAGACTTTCCATTGTCTTTATCCTTAAGAGTTTGTCGACGTCGATCATCATCAGCAACCCTTGGATTAGGGCATTGATTAGCATAATGTCCCATTTCCATGCACTTGAAACATTGAAGAGCATGGGGTCCATTCTATGTATCCTTTCCTTTGTTCTCATCACTAGACTTCTTCTTCCCATCATTGCGGAATTCAAATGCCCGATACCCTTCTTTTCCATATTTAAAACATTTAACTGTCCCTTTGAGATAATTCCCTCCATGTTTTTTTCCACACTTTGAGCATAAGGGAAAATTCATCTTCTTTTCAGTGTGGTCTTTAGATTTCCCTTTTAATTCCATTTTCCTCTTCTTATCAAACCCATATGACTGATGGGTTACTCCAATTTCCATCTCAACCTTGAGAGCACATCGAACAATTTCCTCATAGCTATTGAAGTCCCTTATGGCCAACGCCCTTCGAAGACTTGGTTTTAAGCCACTAAAGAATCAATCGATCTTACTCTCAGGTTGGATAACAATTCCAGAAGCGTACCTTGCAAGTCTTGTAAAATTTGCTTCATAGGTACCAACAAATTCATCATCCTTTTTCTTCAATTCAAGAAACTCCTTCTCCATAATTGTTCGAAGAATACGAGGGAAATACTTATTGAAAAATAAGTTTTTGAACTCGTCCCATTCCATGGACTCAATTTCTTCCCTTGGCCTCGTATTCTTGATAAAATTCCACCATTGATCAGCTTCTCCTTCCAAACGATATACTGCTAAGATGACTTTATCATGTTCAGAACATTGAAGAACTGAAAATATCTTTTCAGTGGTACTAATCCATTGTTCAGCCACTAATGGATTAGTTGAACCGCTGAATGAAGGTGGACGTTGCCTCATGAAGGATTCAACAGAATGTTGCTCCTTCCTTTGTTCGTTTGGAAGTCCTGCATGATTCATATCTTGAGAAAGTTGTGTGAGCATGGCTACAAGATTTTGTATTCCAGCTCCCATATCGTTTGGTTGCTCAGGGGGACAATCATTGCATTGCCCGTCTCATTCCGCATTAACACGGTTCCTTCAGGTTCCAGCCATTGACTAAAACCAAGAAGAATAGTGTGAGCAACACTAATTATAATAGGAAAACCACATAATCAAGAATAAAATTTTCACACTTAAGGTCTTATCATAGGTACTTCATGGTCATGTCTAAAACACTAAGATTGTTCTAGGCTTAGATATATCCTTAGAGTTCTTACTAAGGCTTTCACATCCTAGTTTCCAAAGGTTGACTATACCTTTCCTCTGATACCAACTATAATGACCCATACTTTACATACATTGTTATTACTTCATAATTGAAGTATACTTATTACAACATATGATAAAAACAACAAAGGACCGTATAGGTATAGTGTCTTTAGAAACTGGGAAACATAAACAACTGGTTCATAAATCTTCTACAGTGTCTCCCATTTATTTCATCATATCTTAGAGTCCCTTTTAGAATATTCTACTTAATATCCTTCTTCCTGACCTGGGGAAAAGAAACATAAAATGGGTGAGCAGAAATGCTCGGCAAGGGCAAATAAAGGAAATAAAAATCATATCATATCCTTTTGAAAATCATAACCTGCAAAAGAGATCATAATATCTTAACATGGGATAAATCATAGAAGTGAAAATGAAATCCCAATAATCATAACATAAAACTTGAATCTTTGTGTCATGCACACATAATCATGGAAAATCATTTCTTGTTAGTCATGACTCATTGCCAAGACTATCTTAGTGGAGAAAGTCCATTTCGGAACCGAGTTCACTCCTCGTTTCAGTCCTGTATCACTGAACTGAAATAACCTTCCGTTCCAGCCATGTCTATCTCATGAGATATAAATCGTTACCCAATGCATTGGAGGGAGATATAGGTCCCACCCATCTTATAAATAATCCTTTCTTATGTGTGCCACATAATCATAAATCATACATCATCGCATAACACATGTAAAAAAATGGGATTCTTGAAACATCATGACATCATAAAACAAATCATATAAGGTAAATGACCTCATAAAAATAATTCCATCACAACATAATCAAATCAATGTAATAATAGGGATAAAATAGATCCCTATATTTTCTTAGATGGAAAATAATTTTGATAAAACATTTGAACTCCATTCTTCAGGAAAATATCCTTTCTACTTCAAAAACACTTTTATTTTCTTAACATGTCATACAATTATAAAATAAAAGATGTTGATTAAAAATAAAATTGAAAACTTATAAAGGAAGATTCTTGGAAATAATTTTTTAAAAATCCATTCATGCCGTATAATTTAAAAAAACATTCTTCTCGTACTTTTGTCGGAAAAGTCAAAAAGTACCTCGTACGAAAAACGACAAAAGATTCCATTCATATATTTTACCAAAAACTCACCAAAGGATAAAATTGGATTTAAAAAATTGTAGGTGAATGGAAATAATATTACATATTGAGGAAACATGTATGTGGATGGTAAAATACACCCCAGTAAGTGCCAAAGTATAAACAATCTCGGATAAAAATGAGATTGTGATATTTCCCTTACCTTAGGTCCGATTTTCTTTGTACGTGTCCGAAGCTCCTGTATAATGGTTTAAATAATGTCATTGAATTATTCCAGAATCATAAATATTGATATGATATCATATATGGTCATATTCTTAGCTTTTTATTAGAATTTTTTCATTGTTACTTGTTATTCGGGTCTTTATTGCCTTTTGTTTTTATGCGTGTTTTGCCGAATAATTTCTTATTCTTCTTGTTAGGTTATAGATACCTCATATGAAGAATGGTATTATTGTAATATATATCATATTTATTCATTCAATTCATTTATATAATTTCTATGTAATGAAGATCATGTAGAACGAGTCGCATCACATCGTGGAGACGGTAGGCCGTACGTCCGCATGAGTGATGATATCATTCCCATGATCATGGAATTGTATTGAAGTGTATTTATATTATTCCAGTATCAATATCACTTTATAATAATCATATATAGTTACTGGTTACACCATTATACCCATCCATGTAAGGTGGTGGTGGAAAATAGATTACACCACGGCGTGGAGACGGTATTCCGTACGTAAGCACGCGCGGTGATTTTATTTTTCCATAGGATGGATAGAAGGTGAATTAGGGTTGTTTCATGTTTATAATAACATACCAGTATGTAAGTAATACTGATGTTATTACTTTATCATTAAACAAAAAAATAAGAAGAAGAAGTTGAAGAAGAATGAAATTGAAAAAGATCGGTAATGGGTATTACCTCTTTTTGACGCGCCTTCTCTTAACCTTCTCTTAGGGAACTATGGATGGTCTTTGAAGAAGACAAGGAGATTTAGGATGATCCTAGGGAAGTGTAGGAGGGATTTTAGCAGGGGTTTGCCGAGCTTGAGTGCTCAATTTGGTGTGAGGAGGAGGGGGAGGAGGTGCGCTTTTATAAGGGAGGAGAGGGGCACCTTAGGAATATCTCAAAATATTATTTTATATTAAATTAAAATTCGGTTTATAATGGTTCCAAATGGTCTAATTTCGAAGCTAAAGTGGTGATGGGTCGAAATCCTATCAACCAATAGGATTTAGACAAGTTTAGGTTATTATTGTAACCTTATCAATTAGAATTAACTATAAGATAAATAATTTAACTTTTACCGGGTCTTTTTGTTTTCTTACACTATATGGTTAATACACTTACTATAACATGCCAAACGAACCCCAAGTTGTTTATTATTAATATATATATCCTTATCTAAGTCATTTGGATGAACCTTAGATTTTTAGGAATAAAATAACAATTAATAATATAATATTTTATTTAAAAACTATTTTGTGTCAATTTTGACACTATTTGATATATGATTTTTGAGAAAGTCATAACAGAATTATATGTTCGAAAAATGTTAATTAACTCAACAATAATATATCATATTAACCTATAAAATTAGTGGAATTCATAAAAAGTCTCAAATTACATTTATTTGGGCATTTATAACATCAATTATGTTAATATTTCCTTAAAAGGGTAATTACTGCATCATCGTTGTGTCATAAATAAATTAATTTATTTAAAGTCTAAAAATTATAAATAAAATATCATTATATAGGAAATCATTTTAGCTTTCTAATGAATATTTATAATCGAATGTATCTTATGTATAACCCCATATTAAAAATGTTTTAGTTATTAAACTTTGATTTTAACTATTTTAACTATTCATTAAATAAAATAATATTAAATGTCATAATCCAATCCAAGTGGACCTAAATGGTCATATTATATTCATAAGGTTGTTTTTGGTCGAAATACACTTGTCCAATAGAATTAGGACATGTGTAAGGGTAATAGTAATATCATATTTACCCTTAGTTACCCTATTTACTATTAACCGAGGTAAAAAAGTAAAAAGTTACTATTCACCAAAAAATTATTTTTATCTCATTGAACCACATTTTACTTACTGATATCAACCGTGTCTGTCGGATTTTCGAAATTCCATTCAAAGAAGTGGTAAAATTATGTTTTATGCAAAATTATGTTTTTAACCTACCACTTAGTGGTTTCACTATTCATCAAAAATTGAAAGTTTTCAGAAAAATACCATAATTTCACCCTAGGCTAATTTCGGTATTCCGAATCCAAAAATGAAGTCCATTTTGAAAGATAAAATCTATAAAATTTCAAAAATTGGTTATTACTATTCACAACGGCTATTTTAAATAATATTTTAATAGTTTATCGTCGTTTAGTGAAACTCGGTTTTGCGTACAACGCAAGCTATCGAGGAAGGTCGCGATTGCGTGAAAAATAATCCAAGCTAGTGTGTAGTGAAAGATTTCTTTGATGATATATATAACATAAAAACAAAATATTACTCATAAAAATCTCGGGTGTTACATTCTACCCCCCTTAAAAAGAATTTCGCCCTCGAAATTCGTCACTTTGTAACAAACAGATGAGGATACTTCTCCCTCATCATATCCTCAATCTCCCATGTAGCTTCTCCAAGTTGGTGGTTCCTCCAAAAAACTTTCACCAAGCCAGTGGTATTGTTTCGTAAGACTTTTTCGCTATGATCCAGAATCTCTATCGGCCGTTCTTCATAAGAAAGATCTTGCTCCAGCGGTACAACTTCTGAGCTGAGTACATGTGACAGATCAGGTATGTACTTTCTCAGGAGTGATTAATGGAACACATCATGAACTTGAGAGAGATTCGGTGGAAGCGTCAATAGGTAAGCTACCTTCCCAACACGATCCAATATTTCGAAAGGACCGATAAATCTAGGGCTCAGCTTTCCCTTCTTTCCAAATCTCATTACTCTCTTCCAGGGAGATATTCGTAAGAACACTTTATCACCCACTTCAAACTCTTGGTCTTTTCTGCGGTTGTCGGCACAACTTTTTTGTCGACTCTGAGCTGCTCTGATGTGTTGTTGAATAGATCGGACCTTTTCTACCATCTCATCAACAAGATCAAGTCCTAATAGCTTTCTTTCCCCAACTTCATCCCAGCAAGTTGGAGTCCTGCATTTCGTTCCATAGAGAGCTTCATAAGGAGCCATCTGAATACTGGAGTGAAAGCTATTATTATAAGAAAATTCCACCAAAGGTAGGTGTTGATCCCAACCACCTTTGAAATCCATAGAGCAATCTCTTAACATATCTTCTAGAGTTTTAATTGTCCTCTCAGACTGACCGTCTGTCATAGGATGATAAGCAATGCTGAAACTCATCTCTATATCTAGAGTGTGCTGAAGACTTCGCCTGAACTTCGAGGTAAACCTCGGATCCCGATCAGATATAATTGAAAGTGGTACTCCATGCAATCTTACCACTTCCTTTACATATATCCTAGCAAGCTGATCAAGAGAGAAATCCTCTCTTATAGCAATGAAGTGTGATGACTTTGTGAGACGATCAACTATAACCCAGATAGCATTATTTCCTTTGGATGTTTTCGAAAGTCCGGTGACAAAGTCCATAGTGATGTTCTCCCATTTCCATTCAGGTATGGGCAATGGTTGTAACATCCCCTTAGACTTTTGTCTTTCAGCTTTATCGTGCTGACAAACCAAGCACCGAGAGACATATTCAGCAATATCTCTTTTCATTCCATCCCACCAGAAGTACTCTTTCAGGTCCCTATACATCTTCGTGCTTCCTGGATGAATAGAGAATGAAGAACTATGAGCCTCATCTAGTAGCTCCTTCTTCAATTCTGGGATGGGAGGAACACAAACACGATTCCTGAACCTTATAATCCCATCATAATCAATGTGGAATTCAGGAACATTTCTCACCTTCTTTTGTAACTCTACATCTTCTCTCTGTGCCTTTTTAATCTTCACATTCATATATGGCTGAACATTCATTTGAAAAAGATAAGATTTCTCCCCTTCTATTATGACTCCATGATCCATTCTTTGTAGATCCATAAATATTGGACCTTTTGAGATCCTCATCATGGATAAGCTAGCATGGTCTTGTCGACTTAATGCATCAGCCACCTTGTTTGCTTTCCCAGGGTGGTAATGAATTGAGCAGTCACAATCCTTAATTAGCTCCAACCATCTTCTTTGGTGCATATTCAGTTCCTTTTGTGTGAAAATATACTTCAAACTTTTATGATCAATATAAATATCACACCTTTCACCATAAAGAGAATGCCTCCAAATATTTAATGCATAGATTACCGCAGCTAGCTCCAAATCATGAGTTGGGTAATTTTGCTCATGGATTTTCAACTGTCATGAGGCATAAGCAATCACCATATCGTTTCGCATAAGAACACCCCAGCCCCTTCTTGGATGCATCACTGTAGATCACAAACCTTTCTCCACTAAAAGGTAGTGTGAGCACAGGTGCACTGGATAGCCTTCTTTTCAACTCCTTGAAATTCTCTTCACACTCCTCTTTCCATACGAACTTAACTCCTTTTCGAGTCATCCTGGTGAGTGGATTAGATAATCATGAAAAATCTTTCACAAAACGTCGATAATATCCAACTAGTCCAAGAAAACTTCGGATCTCAGTTACTGTTGTTGGTCTGTACCACCTTTCGATAACTTCTATTTTTGCTGGATCCACAGATATCCCCTCTTTTAAGATTATGTGACCCAGAAATGAAACTTTTTCAAGCCAAAATTCACACTTGGTAAATTTGGCATAAAGCTTCTCCTTTCGCAGGGTCTTCAGAAAAATTCCCAAGTGATCTTCATGTTCTTCCTTGCTCATTGAATAGACAAGAATATCGTCTATAAATACTACCAAAAACTGATCAAGATAGTCTCTAAAGATTCTATTCATCAGATCCATGAAGATAGCAGGGGAATTAGTAAGACCAAATGGAATCACTATAAATTCATAGTGTCCATACCTTGTACGGAAAGCTGTCTTTGGTATATCCTCCCTTTTGACACTTAATTGATGATAACCTGAACGAAGATCAATCTTGGAAAAGTATTGAGCTCCGCGTAGTTTATCAAATAAGTCATCAACGCGTGGGAGAGGATATTTGTTCTTGATAGTGATCTTGTTATGTTCTCGATAATCAATGCAGAGTCGCATTGATCCATCTTTCTTCTTAACAAACCGAACAGGTGTTCCCCAAGGTGACGCACTAGGGCGTATGAATCCCTTATCAAGATTCTCTTGGAGTTTCTTTTTCAATTCTTGCAACTCAATTGGGGCCATTCTATAAGGTGTCCTTGAAATAGGAATAGCACCTGGTACGAGTTCTATTGAGAACTCAACTTCACGATTTGGTGGAAGACTAGGAAATTCTTCCGGAAAGACATCATCAAACTCCCGTACAATGGGAATATTCCTAATAACGAGTTTCTATCCAACCATTTGAGATAAATAACCTTCATTTAGTGGAATCGTGACACATAAGTGGGAAGAAATTTCCACAGGAAGTTTATGTTCATCCTTGCATCGATAGATGATCATAGATTGATCTTGAATATGAAATGTGACTTCCTTCTTTGGCAATCGATATGAGCTCCATATAAAGAAAGGAAATCCATGATAAGAATCACATCTAATTCCACTAAAGGAAGGATCACAAGATTTGCAGGAAGCACTTTCCCACAAACGTCAATTGGAGAAGAATTATAAACTTTTGATGCGATTGATGTGCCATTAAGAGTTGTCACAGCTAACTCAACATATAATTTTTGAGGTAAAGTGGTGATATCCTTAGACAATTCTTCAGAAATAAAAGAGTGGGTGGATCCAGAATCAAATAAAACATTTTCTACTTTAGAGTGGATGGTAAGTGTACCTTTCACCACATCGTTATCGTACTCCGCATCACTGATAGAAATTGCATGAGACTTTCCATTGTCTTTAGCCTTAAGAGTTTTTCGACGTCGATCACCATCAGCAACCCTTGGATTAGGGCATTTATTAGCATAATGTCCCATTTCCAGGCACATGAAACATTGAAGAGCAGGGGGTTCATTCTGTGTAGCCTTTCCTTTGTTCTCATCACTAGACATTTTCTTCCCATCATTGAGGCATTCAAATGCCCGATGCCCTTCCTTTCCACATTTAAAACATTTACTTGTCCCTTTGAGACAATTACCTCCATGTTTCTTTCCACACTTTGAGCATAAGGGAAAATTCATCCTCTTTTCATTGTGGTCTTTAGATTTCCCTTTGAATTACATTTTCCTCTTCTTATCAAACCCATATGACTGATGGGTTACTCCAATTTCCATCTCAACCTTGAGATCACATCGAACAATTTCCTCATAGCTATTGAAGTCCCTTATGTCCAACGCCCTTCGAAGACTTGGTTTTAAGCCACTAAAGAATCAATCGATCTTACTCTCAGGTTGGATAACAATTCCAGAAGCGTACCTTGCAAGTCTTGTAAAACTTGCTTCGTAGGTACCAACAGATTCATCATCCTTTTGCTTCAATTCAAGAAACTCATTCTTCATCTTAGTTCGAAGAATACGATGGAAATACTTATTGAAAAATAAGTTTTTGAACTCGTCCCATTCCATGGACTCAATTTCATCCCTTGGCCTCGTAATATTGATAAAATTCCACCATTGATCAGCTTCTCCTTCCAAACGATATACTACTATGATGACTTTATCATGTTCAGAACATTGAAGAACTGAAAATATCTTTTCAGTGGTACTAATCCATTGTTCAGCCACTAATGGATCAATTGAACCACTGAATGAAGGTGGACGTTGCCTCATGAATGATTCAACAGAATGTTGCTCCTTCCTTTGTTCATTTGGAAGTCCTGCATGATTCTTAGCTTGAGAAAGTTGTGTGAGTATGGCTACAAGATTTTTCATTCCAGCTCCCATATCGTTTGGTTGCTCAGGGGGACAATCATTGCATTTCCCATCGCATTCCGCATTAACACGGTTCCTTCGGGTTACAGCCATTGACTAAAACCAAGAAGAATAGTGTGAGCAACACTAATTATAATAGGAAAACCACATAATCAAGAATAAAATTTTGACGCTTAAGGTCTTATCATAGGTACTTCATGGTCATGTCTAAAACACTAAGATTGTTCTAGGCTTAGATATATCCTTAGAGTTCTTACTAAGGATTTCACATCCTAGTTTCCAAAGGTTGACTATACCTTTCCTCTGATACCAACTATAATGACCCATACTTTACATACATTGTTATTACTTCATAATTGAATTATACTTATTACAACATATGATAAAAACCACAAAGGACCGTATATGTATAGTGTCTTTATAAACTGGGAAACATAAACTACTGGTTCATAAATCTTCTACAGTGTCTCCCATTTATTTCATCATATCATAGAGTCCCTTTTAGCATATTCTACTTAATATCCTTCTTCCTAGAACGGGGAAAGGAAAACATAAAAAGGGTGATCTCAAATTCTCAGCAAGGGCAAATAAAGGAAATAAAAATCATATCATATCCTTTTTAAAATCATAACCTGCAAAAGTGATCATAATATCTTAACATGGGATAAATCATAGAAGTGAAAATGAAATCCCTATAATCATGACATAAAACTTGAATCTTTGTGGCATGCACACATAATCATGGAAAATAATTTCTTGTTAGTCATGACTCATTTCCAAGACTATCTTAGTGGACAAAGTCTATTTCTGAACCGAGTTCACTCCTCGTTTCGGTCCTGTATCACTGAACCGAAATAACCTTCCGTTACAGCCATGTCTATCTCATGAGATATAAATCTTTACCCAATGCATTGGAGGGAGATATAGGTCCCACCCATCTTATAATGAATCCTTTCTTATGTGTGCCACATAATCATAAATCATACATCATCGCATAACACATGTAACAAAAATGGGATTCTTGAAACATCATGACATCATAAAACAAATCATATAAGGTAAATGACCTCATAAAAATAATTCCATCACAACATAATCAAATCAATGTAATAATAGGGATAAAACATAACCCTATATTATCTTATATGGAAAATAATTTTGATAAAACATTTGAACTCCATTCTTGAGGAAAATATCCTTTCTACTTCAAAAAAACATTCCTTTTCTTTACATGTCATAAAATTATAAACTAAAAGAAGTTGATTAAAAATAAACTTGAAAACTTATAAAGTAAGATTCTTGGAAATAATTTTTTAAAAATCCATTCATGCCGTATAAGTTAAAAAAACATTCTTCTCATACTTTTTTCGGAAAAGTCAAAAAGTACCTCGTACGAAAAATGACAAAAGATTCCATTCATATCTTTTACCAAAAACTCACCAAAGGATAAAATTGGATTTAAACAATTGTAGGTGAATGGAAATAATATTACATATTGAGGAAACATGGATGTGGATGATAAAATACACCCCAGTAAGTGCCAAAGTATAAACAATCTCAGATAAAAATGAGATTGTGATATTTCCCTTACCTTAGGTCCGATTTTCTTTGTACGTGTCCTAAGCTCCTGTATAATGGTTTAAATAATTTTATTGACTTATTACAGAATCATACATATTGATATGATATCATATATGGTCATGTTATTAGCTTTTTATTAGAAATTTTTCATTGATACTTGTTATTCGGGTCTTTATTGCCTTTTGTTTTTATGCGTGTTTTGCCGAAACAATTCTTATTCTTCTTGTTAGGTTATAGATACCTCATATCCAGAATGGTATTAGTGTAATATATATCATATTTATTCATTCAATTCATTTATATAATTTCTATGTAATGAAGATCATGTAGAACGAGTCGCATCACATCGTGGAGACGGTAGGCCGTACGTACGCACGAGTGATGATATCATTCCCATGATCATGGAATTGTATTGAAGTGTATTTATATTATTACAGTATCAATATAACTTTATAATAATCATATATAGTTACTTATTACACCATTATACCCATCCATGTAAGGTGGTGGCGGAAAATAGATTACACCACGGCGTGGAGACGGTATTCCGTACGTACGCATGCGCGGTGATTTCATTTTTCCATAGGATGGATAGAAGGTGAATTAGGATTGTTTCATGTTTATAATAACATACTAGTATGTAAGTAATACTGATGTTATTAATTTATCATGAATCAAAAAATAAGAAGAAGAAGTTGAAGAAGAAAGAAATTGAAAAAGATCGGTAATGGGTATTACCTCTTTTTGACGCGCCTTCTCTTAACCCTCTCTTAGGGAACTATGGATGGTCTTTGAAGAAAACCAGGAGCTTTAGGATGATCCTAGGGAAGTGGAGGAGGGATTTTGGCAGGGGTTGGCCGAGCTTGAGTGCTCAATTTGGTGTGAGGAGGAGGGGGAGGAGGTTCCCTTTTATATGGGAGGAGAGGGGCACCTTAGGAATATCTCAAAATATTATTTTATATTAAATTCAAATTCGGTTTATAATGGTTCCAAAGGGTCTAATTCCGAAGATAAAGTGGGAATGGGTCAAAATCCTATCAACCAATATGATTTAGACAAGTTTAGGTTATTATTTTAACCATATCAATTAGAATTAACTCTAAGATAAATAATTTAACTTTTATCGTGTCTTTTTGTTTTCTTACACTATATGGTTAATAAACTTACTATAACATGACAAACTAACCCCAAGTTGTTTATTATTAATATATATATCCTTATCTAAGTCATTTGGCCGAACCATAGATTTTTAGGAATAAAATAACAATTAATAATATAATATTTGATTTAAAAACTATTTTGTGTCAATTTTGACGCTATTTGATATATGATTTTTGTGAAAGTCATAACAGAATTATATGTTCTAACCAAGTTAACTAAATCAACACTAATATATCATATTAACCTAGAAAATTAGTGGAATTCATAAAAAGTCTCAAATTACATTTATTTGGGCATTTATAACATCAATTATGTTAATATTTCCTTAAAAGGTTAATTACTGCATCATCGTTGTGTCATAAATAAATTAATTTATTTAAAGTCTAAAAATTATAAATAAAATATCATTATATATGAAATCTTTTTATCTTTCTAATGAATATTTATAATCGAATTTATATTATGTATAACCCCATATTAAAAATGTTTTAGTTATTAAACTTTGATTTTAACTATTTTAACTATTCATTAAATAAAATAATATTAAATGTCATAATCTAATCCAAGTGGACCTAAATGGTCATATTATATTCATAAGATTGTTTTTGGTCGAAATACACTTGTCCAATAGAATTAGGACATGTTTAAGGGTAATAGTAATATCATATTTACCCTTAGTTACCCTATTTACTATTAACCGCGGAAAAAAAAGAGTAAAAAGTTACTATTCACCAAAAAATTATTTTTATCTCATTGAACCACATTTTACTTACTGATATCAACCGTGTCTGTCGGATTTTCGAAATTCCATTCACAGAAGCGGAAAAATTAAGTTTTATGCAAAATTCAGTTTTTAACCTACCACTTAGTGGTTTCACTATTCATCAAAAATTGAATGTTTTCAGAAAAATACCATAATTTCACCCTAGGCTAATTTCGGTATTCCGAATACAAAAATGAAGTCCATTTTGAAAAATAAAATTTTTAAAATTTCAAAAAGTGATTATTACTATTCATAATGGCTATTTTAAATAATATTTTAATAGCATATCGTCGTTTAGTGAAACTCGGTATTGCGTACAACGCGAGCTATCGAGGAAGGTCGCGATTACATGTAAAATAAGCCAAGCTAGTGTGTAGTGAAAGATTCCTTTGATGATATATATAACATAAAAACAAAATATTACTCATAAAAATCTCAGGTGTTACAATATAAATGTTCCTTTTATAGATTCCAATAAAAAATAAGAATTTTGGGTTTTATATTTGAATTTACTGAATTAATGATTCATATATATATATAGTTGAATAAAATTCATTGGAAAAGGTGATGGTAATTGACGATAAAAAAATATATAAAAATTAAAATAAAAATTTCAATAGTGTAACTAGGGTACATAAAGAATCATTAGAGACTTAATGACAATGAAATGGGTCACTCATTCCTTGGAAATCAGAGGGTATGTATGATGTATGTGGACAAACTTATACTTTATTAAAAAAATTGAAAATAAAAATTCATTATTTAATGAATGTTCATGGATAAAGAGGACAAGGAGAGGATCCATTACAATTAGAGGGATTACCTAAAATCATAATGGAAAATTATTTGGAGCGTTAGGAAATAAACGTGTGATATTGAGAGGGAATCGAATAGTAAATTCACTATCCTATGGTTTTGATTGATGCTCAATGGGAGGATGGTAGGGTTTATATATATAAAGAGAGTGAAATACTTTTCAAATTTATAAATAGCAGGTTTGGTCTCAATAAAATAAACTAAAAAAAATCCGATTATTTTCATATTGTTTCAAAGAATGAGAAAGGTATATCTATATTGTATATTTCAAATAACTAAATTTATTAAAATAATTATCTTTGTGATTTTTTATTGTTTCATGTTTATAATTATTTTACTTGAGTATAACAAAATACAATATAATTTTTGGAGTATTCAAAATGGGTTTATAAAATTAATGAAATATCTTCAAAAAACACAATATTATAAGTGTAATTTTTATTCTCAGATAGTTTGTATAGTGATTATTACATCACTATTTTCTATCATGATATCATAATAGATTAATTTTATTTGTATTCTATTTTGTATGTATTAAAAAATTTGGAAGTCATTAGAAATTTTTAAAAAGTATCCATTGAATAATTATGATATGATGATTCCAAATATAATATTCATTTTATAAAACAAATTCCCTCTATATGAGAAATTTTCCAAAATAAAAAATCCATATTTTATGAAAAATATTGGTTTTTTGACAAAAATAGTTTTCTTACCCATAAAATATTATTTAAATTAAAAAAATTATATTATCATTTATATTTAAAAAATATTGTAATAAAATATTTTCTTACTAAATTAATTTAATTCAAAAATTCCGTAGTTTATAAAAAAGAGTGTCTTGATGCAAAATATTCCTTTCCCAATAACTTTTTTTTTCATTATATAAAATTTAAAATTTTATCATACTAATTATCTATTAATTTTAAAATTAATAATAAAAATTAATAAATATAATAATTTTTTAATTGAATGAAATTACAAAAAATCACACTATTATTTTCTAGATACATATCACTTTATTACACCGATGAACACCCATAGGTTATGGTGTGCAACGATGATATATTCGTATGCTATTTGGAAAACAAGGATTGGGTCGTGATCTTGATTAACTTGATCTTCTCCTCTTTGCTATTTCTCTATTGACATACTTATAAAATTTGAACATGGTCATGGTCAAGGGAATATCTTAGGGATTCTATATACCTTCTATGCTTCAATAAATGGGATTCATAGTGTACAATATTATATGTTAATTCCATCACATTATTTGTACATGTCGATTAGATTTATTAAAAAACTATATATATATATATTATTCATAAAAATAATTCATATTGGTTATAATGTAAATAATTATAATGTTTAAGTTTCTTTTAAATCAAATATCATATAACTTTGTACAATTCAAAATAACCATTATAGTGAATATGTTTCTGTAACATATTACTTTTAATAGATTTCATTCATTCAGAACTTCATTTCAATAAAAAAATGATGTTCTTTACAATAATGGTATACGAGAATAATAATTTTTCATCATCTTAACATTATATAATTCTTACCCTTGAATAAATGGATTATAATACCGGAGTGATGATAAAATAATTTACCCTAATAAATTAGACATTTGAGTTAATAATCACAAGCCTAGAAAAATAAATCAATTATAATGGAATAAATATAACTCATTTTAAGAATAGAGGAACAATGTTGTGCCATATTAAAATACTTTTATATCTCTTATTCAATAATGATTAACCTATTTTAGAATAATATATTCCTATTTAATTCCAATATATTAACATACCTGGCGATCTAAATTATTTTCACCATCGATGTCGGTATAATTACCAAATGCATTAGATTGTTATATCAGAATCGCATTTTTAATGTTCAATATCATGATCACCATATACACATATTAACATATATGTACTATAAAATTATGAAAATTTTTATAACTACATATTTATAATCATAACAACCATGATAACAACCATCATTCATTTATAGAGTGATTTAACCATTGAAGTAGAGAGGATTCATTAAATTATATTAAAAACTAATCAAAAGACATAAAAATAAAATATATAGATTAAATAATTAGGTCATATAGTTTTTTATAAATTGGATTCATTTTTAAGAAGTATAAATATATGAATGAAATTTAAAAAATAATTTAAAACTAATATTTTAGAATATTAATGAATACTGTTTTCTTTTAGTAACATTTAAATTAAAAAAATAAAAATAAATAAATAACAAGTCTTATAATAAAATCCCTGAAAATTATAAATTTATATTTTATTTCTAAATTGAAATTGTTATGGTGACATCGATCAAGAAATATATTCCACAAATAAGATCATTTAAATTATTTATTAAAAAGTGTACAATGAAACCCATTGAAAAAATATTGTTAATTTCATTTAAAAAAATTATAGATATGGGGAAATGACCCTAAAATAAAAACAAAAATATAGTTTATGTTAATAATATAACTTCCTAAATCATGATAAATAACATGGGAAGAAACATTTCGGTTGAATTTATTAAAAACTATTGAAGAAATATGAAAAATAAATCTAATATAGTATCCTTTAAAATTCAAATATCCATGAATAATAAATCCAAAAATGAATTATAAAAACAATTTAATTTTATGGAATATATATTAATTGAAATTCATTGGTATTATATTCAATATATAATGGAATGTGAGTAGTGGATATAGAACAATTATCAATAAAGAGAAAATTGGGTGAAAAAAATCATTATGAATATAATAGCATTCAAATAAAAATCCATTAAAAGTTGTAAAATTACATTACATTGTAAATACTATGAATTACATGAATTAATTATAAAATATACTAAAATTGAGATTTCGTTATTTTATAAAAAAATAATAGTGAATGACCTAAAATATTACATGGGGAAATTATATTGTGAAAAAGAAAACCATTATGTATTTTATAAAATTTCAAACAATACACAATAAGAGAAATAAAGTCCAATAGAGTAGTAAATATCATGAGAAAAGAATCATTCATGAAATAATAACCTAAGAGAAATAAAATTTACCATGTAAATGAAATCCTTCCATAATATGAAACATTCCATAACCTATTGAGTTTGAGATAAGAAAATAATTATAATGATCATATCATTTCATATGAGAATCAATAAATTAAGTGATTACGTAAAAAATGGAAATAAATATTAATTGAGTGTCAATAATGTATAAAAAAACAATTATTCATTATATGTATTACCATATAAAAATATATTCATTAATGAATTGATATAACGCAATAAGAGGAATTTGAATTACCAATCCCCTTAAATTGAACCATGACTTATCATATATGATTATTATCTTCTTCAATAAAAAACATATATTAAATTTTTATTATTTTATGACCGTTTTCATTTTTAATATAATATTTTTAAATCTTTATTATGACTTATTATCATGTAATATTTATTACTCACTATGTTGACTACTTGTAAGGCCTTTTGTTGACATATGGTCTATGAATAAAAAATGACTTTGGTATATTTACAATTAAAAAAGGGATCGTGGTTCCAAAATATTCAGAATAGTTTCCACGAAATAATTTTAATATTTATAAATTAAATATATTAATAGAACCATTTATATAATAAATTCATGAGAAATGTAATTCATTGTTTAATCTTGGCCATATTTCGCACATAGACATGAGAAATGATTGTATTTTCTACTAGATAGAAAATAGTTATTTTATTTAATTGTTTTCCTCTATAGAATAATTCTCACATAATAAATATTAAATATATTAATTAATTCCTTCATTACAAAAATCCATGTGTGGTTGTATTGAATAATGAAATAAATCACACTGTGTATGTAATATTTCATACGTACGATTGAGTGATGTTCTCAAGTTTCATCCAATGAAAGGGTTTTAAACTATATGATATATTATATTTTAATAATAAATCAAACTTCATGAATATTATATTTATAATTGTAGTTATCTATTTAATGGGGTGATGGGAAATGAAATACATCACTTTGTGGAGGTCTTAGTCAAAAAGTACATTGGGAAGGAAATTTCATTTCCTGTTGGATAGAAATGGAGATAAATAAGGCTTGTGTTGTGATAATTATAAAATTTTGGTGTGTTGAATAAAATTATGTTATTATATGATCGTGGTTAGGGTACATTTATTATACATCCATTAATAAATAATAAAATAAATTATCTTTAAAGAGTTATATCATTTTCTCATGGAAACATCCATTTTCTAACACCTTCTAAATTTAAATATTATATTTTAAATATTCTAAATATTATAACTATTATGGGGGTATATTGGTGTGTTATTTAGGAAAATCGGGGTCTTGAGAATTTTATAAAATGGTGGGAATAAGATATGAAATAATGATACCTTATATACGTTCTATGGGTGAATCTAATGTATTTTTTATGAATTTTTAGTTATAATACATATCAAAATCATGTAATGTGGTAAGAAATTTCATTATTGTTTAATTTAGGGCATGATAATGTAGAATTGACGTCAAAAAAATAAATTTAGATATGTTTAACTTCTATTTAAAAACATATATTATGTCCATTCCCCATGTTTATCCTTTTTATCTATAACCACGAAAACACAATATATACTTTTTAAGGGATATAAATTTACATATAATATTCAATGTTGGTAAAAATAATTCATGAAATAAATTTTACACTATTTCCCATCCCATTATTCTTAATTAAATATTTTTTATATTATTAATCATTGAGTAAATTATTTTCTTCCTAAAATTTGAATAAAGTCTTTTTAGGAATATCCATTTAATTTAAAATTAATGACATAATAATATCAATAGCATTATAATATAAAAAAATTTATCACAAAATATACTCTATAATTAAACATTCAATTTGTGGAATACCAGATTACATCAAAAAATATTACTTCTAATGTTTTTATTAAAATTTTACTTGATTTTTATACATCTTTCACACAAATATAATCTGCATTTCATAAGCATTTGGGGTAATTATATATAAAATTAAAATAAATTATTATCATAAAATAATTTTTTCTAATTCCAAATAATCATTTTTTAATAATAAAAACATATTTTATGCCAAAATTATAGTTATGAAGAGAATGTCTCTAGAATTGTTTCTTTATTATTTACTTTCAGAAAAATAATTTTTATAATCATGTTCATGTTTTATTGAACTGAAATATTATATAAAATTTGAATATATTGAACTAAATAAAAATCCAAAAAAGTTATGTTTTTGATTTATTATGATGCCAGATCACATAGTTTATTCCCCATTTATCTTATATCACCATAACCACGGTTAGAAATATCTTATATTTCTACTATTCACAATTCCAAAAAATAATATGTATTAGTTGACCATATATGTAACTTAGAATTAAAAATGTTGAATTTATATTTCATTAGTTATTTTATAGATTTACTGTAAATTAGTAATAATATAAATTAATATAATTAATTGTAAAATAGTTTCCAAAAATATGAATTTTATGCTAAAAAATGAACCTATAAAAAAATAAAATATATGTATTACACAAAAGTGATTAATTATTTTATGCATAATTAGTTGAGACATATTATGCATGATAACAAAATAAATAACAGAATAGTCTTTTATAAATACTTGATTTAACAAAAAATAAATTGTAATATTTAAAAACTTGCTGTTTTTGAAAAATCACAATAAAATAAAACTTTTTTTGGAAATACAACAAAATATCATTATAAGATAATTTTTCTTTTTATTATATAAAAAATAGTTTTCATTTTATATAAAAATTTAAAAAGTGAAATAATACATATTTTTTTGAAGAAAAAATAACTAATTTTTTTGAGGAAAATTCATTTTTGAATCTTAAACATGTATTAATAAATATTTTGTTGTTATTTAAATTGAATAATCTAATATTTACGTATTTTTGAAGACCATAAAAAATATTTCAATTTTTTTACTATATTCATAAACCTAAATACAATTCATAAGTTATAATAAGAATATAATTGTATTTTTAGTGTGTATAAATGTTTTTTTAATAATCAGTGTTGTGTATTTCATAAGCTAAAAAATAGAGTTTACATAAAAAAAATTAATGAGGTATTTCATAATTCGTTGTTAGTTATTAATGTAATATATTTCTATAGATAAATATATTTATCCATTAATGAAACATTGTTATAATGAAAACTGCATGAAAATATAATAGGTAATGATTAATATTTTTTCCATTGACCAAAAACAAGGCCTCATTCCCCATTTTAGCCTTTACTCAACCATGATTTTTTGGAATACTATAAATATACCTGGCCAAAACTAAATCAACATTGGAATAAATAATTTTAAATAAGGATTATATATTTGTCCATTTTTAGAATTTATGAATTATTTTTTTTATAAAAAAGTCATTCAACTTCATTTTACATTCATTATAAATATTTCATTTATTTTTCATAAATATAGTTATAAGCCATAATTCATCCAAATATAGTAACCTCTTATACAGTAATTATTTTATATACCAGTTGGCATTGTGGATAAGATGATATGAACTATTCTCATCAACTAAAAAATGTGACATGGATTTTATATAATCTCCCTTATTGGTCATTGATTAATGGGTGGCTTAATGATGATATAGTAAAATAATAATTCAACACCAACACTATTACATAAATTCTCTACTCTGAATTATAGATTTTTTCAATTAGTTTAATAATCTACTGGTAATAAATTCAACATCTTAATAAATATTTATTAGATATGTGTTGATAGTATTATATCAAAATATCTATGTGTTAAAAAATCATCCAAATAAATAATTTTTATTGTGAGTTTTATTTTTATAATGATGTTTTTGAGGGATTTTAAATCAGTAAATAATTTTTTTATTAATTTTTTTTGAAATGAATTTTTTTATTACAAACTACTTTTTAAAAATCCTCCATTTTATACAATTACTGAATACACATAAGAATATATGCAATATTGATGAATTTCATTAAGGGTCCATTCAAATCAACTTTTCAAATATAAAAACCAATAACCTAATTAATATGGTATTTCTATAGCATCTTTAGGTTTATAATATTACAATAACTTTTGACTAATCAATTTTTTTATAGAAATTCATTGGATCAATAAAAGGAGTGGGACAAAAGATTCCATAGTGTAAGATGTCTTCTATTTTAATATCATGAACATGGAGCACATTGATTGCTGAGTACTATAAAACATATAAAATACCAGTGACCATAAATTCGAGCACATAACGAATAATAATTTTGTATCCATCATTCATGAATAATTAGAATATCCTTGCTAATATTCTCTATATTTTTCAAAAATAAACATTTTATTAGTATGTTTTTTAGAAAAATATAATTTATTTTTCAATTAATTTTTCATTATCATCAGAATTAGTTTAATATTTAAAATAAGTAGTTTATTGATGACCACTGGGTAAAATATAATCAACATCAATCTATAACTATTCTTTCACATTTCTCATTTCTCATTAAATCATTTCTGATAAATATGTATTTTAATAGAGATTATTTTTGTATGATATAATTTGTAAACCCTATAATTTCTTATTAAAGAATAAAAATATGTTTCATCTATAATTTTTTGTTGTCCCTTATTTAGGTAAAATATTGTGGATTTGTGGAGACTAGGTGAGTCTTAAAAAGTTGTTTTGGATTGTATACACAAAAAACTATAAGGGCCACTTCACACCGATTTCATCCATTTCATAGAGTATTTGACTACATAATGGAAGAAATATTTATCATATAACCATTAAGGGGAGTGAAAAATCATGCCACAGGGAAAGGCATTGTATCATGGTATGGGCTATAGGAGGAGGCTATGTCGTGGCCTTCACTATGGAGGATTTATTCATTGGAGGATCCTTCGAATAAAATCATACCATTCCACAATGATGATTATACATTATATACACATAGTTGTAAATGTTTTCAGTGATGAAAATATTTGATAATTGGGTGAATTTTATAGTTTTTTTTCAAGGTACCTATTTTGATAATGAAGATGGGTTCTTTTGAGGATTTTTGATGATATTATCTTAAGGAAAAAACATTAGGTGACCCATAAAAATACCCATTATTTTTCATCATTAGACGAAAATCTAAGATAACCTGAAGGGTTTTTGACACAAATACACACCATAAATCCATCATTTGATCTATAAAGGTTCATACCCTATCCTACATCTATGTCATAATACAACTTACTTAATCTTAAAGGATGGCCTCCAGTGCACTTCTACACCATAGTATTTTCTCCTTTATCATGGTTGTCACTTCCAGTGATATATTGTACTATAGTACTCCATTATAAATTATAGAAGACATCTTCACAAACACCAATATGCTATGGTGTAAAATCATATATAATGGAGGTGATTTACAATGCACCTCCATGTTGCAGCTTCGTCTATGATTTGTAGAGCTCTACGAAAAGAAGTTGTTGAGTTGTTACGGTGGACTATTTTGGATGGGTTTTGGATTTATCGCTATTATTTTTTTGTCATTTCCATACATGAAAACCATTCATATTTTATCATACCAGTTCTATGATTTTTTGGTTATCATTTTTCTTATAGGTGAGTGAGCATATCCAGATATAGACACATTTTATAAACATTAAAATGTATATCATCAATTATTATAGGATGTTCCATACACTAATGAGATCCCATTTACACATGATTCTTTTATATTTTGTCTATTTTTTAATAAATAATTAAAATTAATGATTAAGATCAGATGTGGGTGTATTTGTAGCTCATCAGACTTATTGTGATATTGAGTTCAATGAGTGACATTACTATGGGTTTTTTCAATATTTTTATGTTCACATGTGGTTATGTTTCATCTATATACTCGTGTTTCTGTGATATTCCATCGTTATATTTTTACCCTATGATTTGGATCCCTATTTGGTATGTATTTTTTGGTTCTTGATACTGGTGGACCATCGTGTTATATACATCCCTTAGTAGAGGAGATCCCTCATTTTTTAATGGCGATGAAGTTCAACCTGAGAATTAGTTATGTTTCCTAACTACATTATAGAGATTCATGAGGAATTGTGTTAGATACATGATGGTCTGGTTTCCTAAATATAGAGGTACATAAACCTTGGAACCTGACCTAAGGCATCAACATTGTGTTATGACATAGTGTCTTAGCCTGAGGGGCATGACGACCATAGGGCCCAACCAATGATAAGGTTAGGATATTGTGTCCCCGTGTTGTGGTCTATGTTGAGGACGTAGCATTGCCTAGATAGGAATTGAAATGATATTTTTGGTTCATAATAATTATGAAATACCATATATTGATTTGGATAATAGAGTTGTTCCTTTGTCTTGTGACATTGAATGAATATTTTTCCGGTATGGATAATAAGAGGTTATGGATGAGGGTCTATGATAACTTAGTTAGTGCATGAAGCATAGTCTTTTAATGAATTTCATTATTGTTGTGATGAATTTATTATTTTTATGGTATACACTTGATATAGATGATAACACATGATAATGAAGCATTATCAATGTCATACGAAGTCTTTTACTCACACCTACATAGTTATTTCTGTGTTTATATAGATTTATTGAGGGAACCAATGATGTTTGAGGAACATGTAGTGGATGGGTGAGTTGTTGAGAAAATAGAACTGGTGGATTGAGATTTTTTTTTGGACTACTAGTTTTATTTTTATTCATTTTTATCCTTAATTTTCCCAAGACATGATTACCAAATAAGGATATTTTTATTCATATAATAATTATGACATTTTTATAAAATTTAATATTAATATGATGTTATTGTTTAAATATTTATGATTATTATCTATTACATGGAATTAGGCATGCGGTATGTATACCCACATTAAGATATAAAATCGTGCAGCTATTCGGTAGCCTCTTGTGTGCTCAGAGGGGTGTTTGGATCCATGTGGAATTCTATCTCAGACATCAGGGTTCAGGTTTAGATGTTCCAAATTTTTAACAGAGAAAAATGAATACACTAACATGACTCCTCTTAGGGATATATTTAGTGGTTAGATATTCATAATTTTGGTTGATCAGGTCTTGTTTAGGGGAACTATGTTTATGTCTCGCAAGAATTGTATAGTGGACCATCACGTTTTTATGAACTGAAAATTATGATTTGGAAAATAAAATTGTCTAAAATCAAAATTAGTTATTCACGTGAAGATATTATATGATTTAAAATATTATTCAATCATTGATACATCATGATAATAATATATGTTCACATTCCATATATATATACAAGTATTAGTGCGGTAAAATAATTTTTTTAATAAAAATCTATTTTTAATATATAATCAGGTTATATTTCAGTGATATATCTATTTTTTATTTTTTTTCATATATATTTATTATAATTTATTATTTTAATTTATCATGATATTTTACATATAATTTTAATATGGCTTGCATGCATGGAAATGGACAAGGGTTAGTTTATATAGGTATTTTTATTGGGTTGATGGTAGACACCCAAAGAAAGAACATGTTTGATCCCATAGTCTAGTTTGGAATTTATAGTTTCCGATCGTTACTTATTTTTTAGAATATACTACCTTATTGATGTTTGGGGGGACCAATAGATGTGAAGTAATCTCTTAAGAATGTATGCCCACCTAATACTATGGTACATGTAGCAATTTCTTAATAACCCCCATCATAATCAATGGTAGTTAATTCCATGAATTTAAAGTTCCTCCATACCACATATTTTTAATAATCGATGGACCATAGAATTATTTGGAATTGATAGAAACCATTGAGATATTGTTTGACATTATATAGAAACAATAGTAATTTTTTCCCAACACCTCAGATCATGTGTCAAATGTTTGGAAATAAGGTCCTTCAATAGAATTTTTCCTATTGATCATTATGGATAAGTATCAATAGTGGAGGAAAAGTATTGGGACATGCATAATCCTAGGGGAATGGATTGGATTCATAGTAGGGGATATAGATATCATAGATGATATTAACCCAAGGACATAATACTGGAGTGGATGTAAGACCTTACTATGAAGTAGTTTAGACCTAAAAAAATAACTAAGATGGGACATCTACAGTTCAAGGTATTAACATGATTACGACCACTATATATATATACATTAATTTGATACATCTTCATATAATTACATTAAATATTCAATATAAGTAGTTTTAAATGACAAACCAATCATTTTTTCCTTAGATTTACTCTCTCTTCACACACCATTGTGCTATAAAGTGTACCTTCTCTAGAAATGTGATGAGTGTCTTATATTTATAACTATTTATGGTCCTCTATTTGAATATATGATATTAAATAGGATGAAATTTAACACAATTATTAGTATATAATGGATGAAAAACTTCATATCTCACAATGACTATTATATGATGTGTTTGTCCATCACATATCAAATAGAATAGTTTTTCTTGATTACTGGAGAGTGGGAACTAAAATTCAATAGATTTTTGATGGACATGAGTCATCTTAGGATGATTATAAAATTAATTGAAGCCTCTAATCATTCATAGTGATTATTAGGATTACATAATCTATTCCCCCAATCAAGAATTTCTATCATGACATATTTTTAGATGAAAACTCAATAATCCCTCTTAATAAAGTAGATTACAATGAGTGAGATATAGTATCAGGCATACAACCCAATTCAATACCATTATATCTTATGGAAATAACTGATATGATGGAGATCAAGGTAATATTGTATTACATGTGTAGAAAGGTCATTATCTAGGAAAATGGATTATTGTGGGGTGTGTCCGTGTTATTCATCAAGAAGGTGGATAATTAATTTTGACTCTCAGTTGAATATAATAAGATAAACAAAGTGGTGGTGAATAATCATTAAACCTTTCCCAAGATTGATTATTTTTTTAGAAATGGGGGGCCTTGTGGTCATCCAAGATTTGTATTTGATGAACATGTTACTAGTTATGAGTTATAGTGGATGAAATTCAAAATAATAGCATTTTGGAGTAGTTATGGATTGCATGTGTAAATGTTAATGCCTCTATGTATGAAAAAAACCAATAGTGTTAATGTTCTTCATGAAGAAGATATTCAATCCTTTCATAGATTAATTCACTATAGTGTTTTTTATGACATCCTCGTCTACTCTTCAACACCAGAGCAACATGCTACTGACCAACAGATTATCATGAATATGATTCATGCATAATGGATTTACAAACAGTTCTCTAGGTGTGACTTCTGGGTTAAATAGGTTACTTTAATAAGAATTGTGATGATTTAGACTAGCATATTCGTTGTTCGGAATAATATGGAATCAGAAATTTTTTGTACATGTCCCCATAATTTGATTAAGATCATGGGAATTAAAATATTAATAGGATGTTATAGATGGTTTATATATGAAATATCCCCACAATGAGCAGCTATGATACCTTCAGAAATGAATGGAGTGAAGCTATAATGGTTGGATTTTTGAGAAGAGGGTTCCTTATACTTAAAAGAGTGTTGTTTACACCATCAATATTGATATTATACAATATTTTTATTGGTTATTTTGTGAAATATGATTCATCAAGTGTATTCCAAAGAGTGGTGATGATGAAGAGTGACTAGGAAATAGCCTTTGGGTTTCAGTAGCTATAAACCCATTATCATAACATCTCTACACATTACATGGAGCTATAATAGGTTTTCTATACTCTATAATTATGGAGATATTATATATTTTGTTATAAATTTGTTTTCTATAATGAAAATATTAGATTGAGAAATATATTAATGTTAGGGGACCTAAACTAGAGATGGATGGGATGTATTGATTATCATTATAAATTACATTTTGAGATGGCTTATGAACATGGGAAGGGTAAATTCATGGATGAATCTCTATGATTTAGAGTGTAGGTTAAATTGTATGTTATTTAGCTTCCTTCTAAGGGGATATGGTGCTTGACAAGCCTATATGCTGATTTGGTTTGAGATGATTATAAGGACCAGAGTTTTGTAAATTGCTCTCCTTTTTTGATCCCATAGAAACATATGGATCAAGATAATACTTTATAAGATTTAGACCATGACTATGCTATTATAAGGCAGTAGCTAGCCAGTGGTGACATATTACCTAGATGGTTGATAGATGATAATAATGTAGTCATGTTACATGGGTGATTATTTATCTCTTATTCTATTAGAGAAGATTTTACAATATATTAATGTATATCTCACTAGTTCGTACAACTATCTATGAACATGTTTTTTTGGTCAATCAGACTATATTTTTGATGGCCATGGATGATGATAAAAATTGGTAGTTTTTCTCTCTCAATGCCATACCTTCTATAGTGTAATGGTTGCGCATCAATGAAATAGTAGTTTTCTTCATCCCCATATAATACCTATTTGAAACTAGTGAGAGTTACTTATTGAAATTGTGATGGGGTCACCCAAGACCTCGAGGTGATGTGATTCAATGTGGGTGATTTTGATGAGCTATAGAATTGTGACAACTTCATACCAAGAATGGAGAATCACATATTGAGGTAAATATGGAATATATATGTCTATAAGATCATAAACTTGACTATATTTCCCATTGTCACTGGGTAAGACGGATACTTTTGTTTCATATTATGGTTTTAGAAAGGCATGTAAAAATCCATGAGGATATAGCTGGTATTTTGCATGAAAAACCATCCAAAATTAGATAAACAGTCATAAAATACTTGCAACATCCTGAACTAGTATAAATTTAAGATAATCCTTAAGCTAGTGGGTCACATGCTCTCATGGGCACATCCCTATATAACAAAGGCTATTAAATAATAGTACATGTGTAAATGTTGTATTATGGGTAGATTATATTTTAAAATCAGAGTGGATCAATAGATATAACATGATACATATAATATTAGTGAAAGTATAATATAAATAGGTAGAGTGAAAAGATAATCCAAGAAAGAATAAATAGAAATAAACATATGAATAGAATAATCAATTGCCTCAATGGTATAGTCTACTACAAGGATGAATAATATGATTATAATAAAAAAAGGAATATGGAGAATCAATCATGCAATACTATAGTAAAAATATTTAAAAAATACATCTCTATTAGAATCATTTATCTATTCCCAGTCCTAAACTCCTAAACAACATCTAGTTAAGAAAGTCATCAACCTATAATATGGAACTTCCCATTATAAACCCCAATAGACAAACAATTTTCCTAGGTATAAAATGTATCCCAAGTACAGTGTGAGATAAAAATCTCAGTAGGACACTACCAATGTTGTCTATGTGTAAACTAAGCTTTGATCGTAACTGAACAGTTTGTAGGTATAAGAAGAACAGTAAAACAAATCTGAAATAAATATCTAGTGAGATTGAATTCCTTTAGAAACCATGAGGGTCTACCGATTTCAGCTCATTGAGGGAATGTAAGTGAGTCTGATAATATATACATATATATAGAACTAATATATATAGTAATATATATATATATATATATATATCATCCTCTTATATCATCTATTCACGTGAAATCATAAGTGGCCATACACATGGAGATCTATTGATGGATAGACCGGGGAGAAACTCAGATATCCATGACCATTCTAATAATTCTAAAATCTCATGAAATATGGTACATTAACTACATGCCAATAGACTGAGGGACATCATTCAACAAAAATTAGGTTGTGAGTGAGTTGTTGTGAAACAATCTAACCATGGAATGTAAAGTGTCAGCCCAAAATCCAAATAGTTTCACAATTATGAGATTCCATATTCAACACCTGATGCATGGGATCATTATTATCCTCTAATAACAACACCCCATGCCATTATATACATCCTTTACAAAGGTTTATTCATTTATAGTATAATACATGTGAGAAAAAATCTCATGAAACATATTTATTAATAAAATATATAAGGAATATTAATCTTTATATCATAACACATGAGTTAGTACAAATTTTATGTTTCATTAGTCATGTTCAATTTCAACTAAGTCATCACAATTCATGATAAGAATTAAATAAAGAAGTAATAATGGTGGTGGCATTATCACCATATAATCATTCCATTTAAACCATTCATTTCATCAATGTAAAAGAAAACCAAAGAGCATAAGCCATTCCATTATAACCAATTAATTCATCTTTTGAAGGGTAATCCATCATGAACAAAGATTACCATTTAACACATTCCATTCAATTTACATATCACTCATTAATACATGAAAAATAACATCAAAAGGCTTATTAATAAATTCATGGTACTAAAAAATCAAGTCAATTGATTAAATTGAAAATTATAAGTATACAATTCCTCACACCTAAGAGGGGAAATGGGTTCAATTAATCCATTATTAAACTCCACACAATTCATTCAAAAGAGATAAATCCAACATGGGTATTCCCTTCAATTAATTACTAGACATTCAATTTACTGTATCATGAAAAGGTAATTTATTTGTATCAAAGTGTCTTTAAAATGTGACATGTTCAATATGAGAATTGCCTACATTCTCAATTCTGAGTCTAGGTTTTCCAAACACAATTGAGGCACACTTGGACCAAGGATTCACTCTCATTTAATGGAATATTCAATTTGATACCAATGAAAATTTTTTAGAAGGGCAATAGTGCATATACACATTTGAAAAAAAGATTGTTTCCACTCAAAACAACTAAGGGATGTATTTAACATGGGTATTAATAATATAGTTTTTTTAAAATGGACAATTAGAGTTAATCTTGGAGAAATGATCAATTGGATATAATGGAACAAAATAATAAGGAAAAATCATCTAGATCCAGTGTGTGGCACAATGGTATAGATCTATGAGAGAAAACTCAAAGATGAAATGATGTGACCATCTACCTCAAGGCCATTGAGGATTCCTCACCCGATATCTGTCTCTAATTTGAAGCTGGTAAGAAGAGATCAGAGAAATGGTCCAATGCCATTATAAGAAGTAATATGGTCTTGTACCAAAATAGAGAGACACATCAAATATAAAACATTATATTGATTTTAAATTCTAGGGTAACATACTGTGATAGATCCAATGATTTAGATAGATTGATGTTCGGACACCAGAGGCAAGTGATACTTGTATTCCTAGATTATGGTGCATGGGAGATCAAAGGTATATAACATGGAGCAAGTCCAATATGAGAATAAATGAAATGAAGGAAAAATATTTATAAATTTATGTGTAGGTAAAAATGTCATTTCAATAAAAAATTGTGTAACATGGTTTAGCAACATGATTTAGCTAAACTGTCTGCAAACCATATGGACTCCACTATCAAAAGATCCATCCTCAGAAAGATGTGGCACAAGGATTGCATAATAGTGTGCTAACAATGTGGTAAATAGTTATTAAGTACGTTATATGTGTCAAAAAACATCAATATAGGATAATATCATGGTAAAACTATGTTTAGCACATGCAGGGAAGTTCATCATGTTTGGAATATGTTTCACTATTTTCTACTGTGGGCCGCACAGTTTTAGACAAACCGTGTGCCTCTATCTGACAACCCAAAACTCTAATTTTCAAGGCCTGATGCTCCCAAAACTCAACGAGACATCCAAGGGAAATCTCAGAACATTAACTAAGTCCAAAAACAACACATTTTATTGTTCCAACTCACAAACCTGTTTTTTTAAGATCTGTTTTAAAAATGTCCCATCTAGTAATTACCAAAAGAATAAAGTACCTTAGAATTCCACCTTGGATCAAAACACAAGTCTTTATAACATACCAAAAATATAAATTCACATTCCCGAGAATCATTTAGTAATAATGTAAACATCACCCTACCAACTAGGGATTTTATGTCTTGTTCAAATGGTAGTGTTGCATTACCTAATTCCCAATGCACATCTAATCACTTCTTAATCATATAACACATAAGCCACTGATGCCCGATCTAATGACCACATTACAACAAAACACTAAAAAAAATCTTAACCAATCACGTTCATCTGATTACATTATCATGACATCATTTAATTTATATCGCATCAATGATGCTCTCCACCATAGGATTAAAACACTTAATTGAAAATTATGAAACATGACATGTCCCACTATTAGAATTTCCTTACAAGGCATGAAACTAAGCATTATATCGACACTCTCGGGGTTATTTTCCTTTATATGAGTGAACATAATTAATTATAATTTCATATCAGAGACCTCACTATAGGGAAAAGGTTAGAAAAAATTGAACAACAGAGACTAGTCGCAATGGAATTCCTGACATAAAACTTTGATCTATTTAGCACACTCATAATAAAATATTGACACACTAAAAAATAACCCATTAGGACCATACACATTGAACTAGAATGATAAGAAGTTGAGATACCCATATATTCCCATACTAAAGACTCTTGAATTAGATGGCCATTGTACTATTAACAAGCCTATGATGCCCTCTTATCAATATTCTAGAATTTACCACGAGTGTGTTAAACAAATTCATGACCTGAATTACGATGATGTTACATGACCAATCCGCCACATTACTCTTTAAACAGTCATTCCTTAGCAGAACATCGGGTGTGGCCATGATCTAGCCAACTAGAATATTCACCTATTAGGCATCACCTCTAAGCCCATAAAAAGTCTAGGATAACCTTGGATTCATCAACTAGAGTCCAAGGATCTAACCCAAGGTAGTTCATACTTCATGTTTCCAAGTGAAACATTGACACATGGTCATCATTTTCACAAAAGCACATAGAATGTTCCCATATTGGCATCCACCTAGTGGTCACGTCAAAGGTAAATGGATGGTGTCAAAGAATCAGTTCAAGGTGTTCCCATACGGGAGCTCAGGTATCACTCCAGACAAACAATGCCAAAATAAAATTAACATTTCTATGGTACAATTTTATTAAAGTTCATTTGTTATGGCCCAAAACTTCTAAATCATTAGTGTGGGGCAAGAACAACTATCATTCAGTGTATCAAGATGATTCTAAGAATGGGAACATGGTCATCATTAAATAGGGTTTACACTGAAAGTATTAAAAGAATGATCTCGACACTGCCACAATATCAATAAAAAGTTCTCACTGTGGTTATAAACCATATATATCCAACTATCCAAGAGGAAGGAAGTCAAACCACAACTTCTCAAATTCTTGGAAAATGATCAGCTTTACTTTCTATCACATCGACATTAAATAATCATTATACTTTTCCACCTAAGACATCACATGATCAGTCAAAATATCCCCCAAAGTCAATATAAGGCCAAAAATGATTATCAAATGTTTCATATATTTCCAACTAAATGAACATCATGACTCCGATAATGAACTATCATAATTGAAAACTCGCAAGCCTCACGGGAATTCAAGAATGCATGGCCATTTATAATGGTCCAATTTTGTTATGATACTTTAACATGCAAGGACATTAATTCACTAAAGACGATGTTTTTCTCCCCCCCCATAGGAGTTCTATTGCCACTAAAAGTAGGGATACAATATCCCCCACAATGCTACGAGATCAAGTTCACCATAAAACTCATAAATTTAAGAACATGGTAAGAAAATAAAAACCATATAGACAAGCATGTAAAAACACCAGATTCTCATGAAACATAATAATGATTATTTGGATGAATGTGATTACTTTAATTCCTACATCCTTCGTCTACCCAGATGACCAGATTCTATACCTAAAGGCCTAAGACTATGTGATTTTAATGAACTCCACCAGTTGATTATAACATTTATGAACTCTATGGGTATCAAACATATAGACACCCACTACCTAGAGGTTTATAAGAAAGGATGAAACATCCTTGTTACTATCGATATGATTATTACCCTTCTGAATTCATATATCATATGTCATGTGAAGAAAACTATCTCAGGTCTCATATCCACATTCCGCGATAAAACAAACATACAACCACCTGAGTCGACCTAGAAATATGAACAGGGTCACAAGACCTATAAAGTAGCCAAAGATTCTATATGTATGTCTAACCTGCTGAAGATGTTCACTATTTGATGCACAAACCCATAACCATAATCAATAATTCCACGACCATCCATCCAAACAAGGGTTTCATTTTAAAAATGCAGAACATTAATTAAGAAATTTAGACATTAAGGAACTACATAACTATATAAATATCCTTTTGAAAACATCTGCATCGGTCTAATCACCAGGTCACTCTAAATTGTTTCCAATATTCCCTAAGCAAATCACATAATCCATTGTAAAAAAATGGTTAATGCCTATAAAAAATTCTCATGTTTCCATTTCAAGGCTAGTTAAGGAGAAGCTTATTCTTCCATTACTCATGGGTTTAAATTAAGGGAATCACTTCAGGTTCCAAATTATTAACTCAAATTTGGTTTTTAAACATTTGAATGATTTCAAACTAGAACAAAAAATACCTATTATATGATAAAAAATATTGTAAAAAGATAGGGCAATTTATGAGGGCCCCCTAACCCAAAGAATAATCATCAGAATAAAATAAAAAATTAGTTGTTTAAATTCTTAAAGTTTTAAAAGAAAAATGATATGTTATCCTATAAGAAATATTCTCTAACTAAACTACTTAGTTCATGTTTTTTAGATTTATAATTAAACCACATGATCAATATTCTTGTGTGATGAAGTCTGAATCCTTTATATGTGAATCTAATTTAATAATTATAATAATTTAACATATTCTAAATTTTTAACCATTTCAAGATACATCATTTCCATATTTAATAGTTCGAGTACATCAATTATTTTTCCCCAATTATAAGGATCTCATATTCCTTACAGCTGAAAAATAGTTCTAGTTTATTTTTAAACAATATGTTTAGTCAATGAAACCAATTAAATATTTAGATCATAACTAATATGTTATGATAAAACATAATCTGAAAAGCATCATAATATGGCCAGAAAAATGATACCTAGATAGAATATGATATATAAGCAGGTTGTATATTACCAGGCTAATTTCTTATTTGAAGTCATTATCCTTTTTGAGTTTGTTATTTTTTTAATTTATAAACATAATAAATTAGTTGAATTTAATGGGGTCCCATTTCCAATCCATAAGTTACTATACCCCATATAAACCAATTTATGATATCCACATAACCCTCACTAAATCATGGTCTTGATAATGTGACCAATGTTTTATATCTCAACATGCCGTAATTAATTTCATAATAACTGTGCTCTAACCAATTTAATAAAAAAGTAATTTTATGAAAGGAACATTAAGTATCAATTATGGCATCCAATACATATAAGAATTGTCCGCACAACACAATATATATAAAACACACTTAAAATATTTGATAGGCTAATATATGATAAAAAACATGTTTTATGGAATAATGAATGGAATATGAGTCCTAGTGTGACTAATAGTGATGAATGTCACAATTCTCTATTCTTTCATATAGTCATCCCAAGGATGAAATAAATGACATTTTCAATCATACCAATAATAGTAATATCATGAAACATTTTTTTCACCAAATATCGAGACCATATCAAAAATAAATAGCATAAAAAATAACGGTAATTACCCATTCCAGGTAATTTGGGTTCCATCTGTACATCAGGGTTGACAACATCCAGGAACATGGTCAATTTAGAATCACATTAATCCTTAACTTATATTTAATACCAAAATATTATAAAAAATAAAAACAAGGTCATTGATACAACTTTATAACATCCCGTCTTGGGATCAACTTAAACCATTCCATGAGCCAGAGGGTCACATGAACTCAAGAGAACCTCCTTGCACTCTGAAGGCTACTAACATGTAGTGAACATATAAAGGTGTCATAGTTTGGAGAATATGCTCTGATATTTGAGTGGATATGTAGATATAACTTGTTACATTCAACAGTAGTAGAATCATAATATAAGTAGAAAAAATAATGAGATAATGTGTAGAAGAAAACCTAACTTTGAATAACTAAATATAATAACAAAAAGTCTTAATAGTAGTGTCTGAGCCATGGATGCATGGTATGATAACAATACAATATGTAATAATCAAATATAAGCATGCTATATAATAGTACCAAAAATAATAAAAGGGTAAAACAACACCATAATAATCTCAAGCTTATGCCCCATCCTTAACTCCTATGATCCAACTAGGTGAGGAGGTCAACAACCAATAGAAAGGCCCTTTACCTCATCAATACCTATAAACATATAATACTCTGAGGTACCAAAGTCATCCTTAGTGGAGTGCAAGATAAAAAGATCAGTATGCCACCAGTAATGATGTATATATATAATCCATGCACTGCTCATAACTAAACAGAGTACAGGTATAAGAATAAAAGTAAAACAAAGTAGAAATAAAAAACCAACACAATCAAGTTCTTATTGGACACCTAGATGGTAGACCTTCTTCACCTCATGGATGGAATGGAAGTGAGTTATATCATATATTGTATGTGGTAATAATATAAATAATAGAAAATCTATATATTGTAACCACCTAAATGAACTAAATATGTTCATATATAAGCTTCTATATACAATAAATATGAGTGTTGGCTAGACGGCTCAATAACAAAGGCATTCATGACTAGTCTAACAAGACTAGAAGCCCATACAATAGAGAAAAAACAAACATCCAAAAATATTGAGAGATTTCATGAGACAACACTCAGGATGGAGAGTGAGTCATTGTGCAACACTCTAAGCATATAACATATATCCTCATCCAAATTTCCATTGAATATAACTAGTGTGAGATGGTATACTCTATATTAGATGCATGGGAGTGTGATTATCCACCATTCTTAACAAACATTATAATTTTAAATATTATCTATAAAGGAATATTTATTTATAACATAAGAAATTATGAAAAACCTCTCATTAAACATTTTTATCATGACTAAATATATAAATATATCTTATTTTTCATTATATCCTAACAATTGATGTAGTAACACTCATGTGTTCCATTGTTCATGTTCAATTTATATTAAGGAATCAAAATTCATCATAAACATTTAATAAATAATCAATAATGGGTGTGGCATTTCCACCTTTAATCGTTCCATTTAAACCAGTCGTTTAATCAATGAAATAAAATCTAAAGTGCATAAGGCATTCCATTTCATTTAATTAATTCATCTAAAGAAGGGTAAGAAATCAAGAACAGACATGACCAATTTACCCATTACATTCAATTTCCATATCACTCATTATTCCATGGAAATCCAATTCAGAAAGATCATATGGTAATTCCAGGTGCCATAGTAACACAAGGAAATTTCCTAAATTGTAATACCCAACAATAAGATACCACACACATAAACGGTGATTTGGTTTCCATTAAATAATTCAATTAATCCAGAAAATTCATTTAATGGTGGTCAATCCCTCAACAGTATTCCCTTTAATTCAATTGAAAACATTCAATTTACTAATGCAGGAAAAATTCATTTATATGGATCAAGGGGTCTCTAAAAGGTGACATTCTCATGAATAGGATTTCCTACATGGTAAATTTTAACTCTAGGTTGGCCAAACAAAAGGGAGTAACAATTTTTTCAATCATACAGTCACAATTCAAGTGAAACTCAATTTAAAATCTAAAACAAATGTTTAGGAGGCCAAGCATGCATACACACATTTGAAAAAAGGGAATTTCCACTCAAAAACACAAGGGATGTGTTTACCTAGTGTAATAATCCTCTAAAATCCAAAACAAATATAATTTGGAATAAATCATAGAGAAGAAATCAATTTGGTGAAAAGGAAACAAAAAATCAATGAATGCTCAGATAGAGATAGCAAGCGGCACAACCAGATAGCCACGATACAATAAAACTAAATGGAAAAACAATGTGACAACCTATCTCAAGGTTGTAGCAGTTGCCTTGCTCAATGTTGACCTCACATTTGATGAAGGATAGAAGAGAAATGAGGAAGGATCCAATGACTTGAAAATGGTGAAAATGACCCTACACATAAACATTATGAAATATCTGAAGGAAATATATCGTCAAGAGGTAAAATACATGGATAGAATTATGAGTTAAATCTAATTCTTCAAACGAACCAATGATTGGAAAATAGTGGTGGGAAATAAAATGGGGCCTATATTAGGGATCTTGAGAGCTTACAGGTGAAGAATATGGGTTGGTCCATTGTAGAAGAATGGAAATAAATAAAATAGGTATGATTATTTGTGAGGGTAAAAATGTAATTTCATCTAAACAACTATGTATCCGAGTTTGGTACAATGGTATTCCAAACCATCTACCAACGGTGCTACTCCCACTATATAAGGAAACCACATCATATGATTTTTATGCATGGTTTTACTGACCATGTGCCTATGATGTAGTGAATAGTGATTAGGTACTTCCTATGTGGCACTAACCTTGTATTTAGGTGACTGTTTTGGGAAAACCATTCATATCCCATGTGGCACATTTGTTTTCCTTCAAACCATGCCGTATGGTTTGCTGCTGGGGGAACACAATTTCAGAAAAACATGAACCTATTTTAAAATCCTAGAAACATTGATTTTCTCATGCCTATTCTCCAAAAAATATAAGAGACATCCAATTTGTCTCTCAGTACTTTACCCAAGTCCAAAAACAAAACAATAAAGTGTTCCAAATCATGGAATTACTTTTTGATGTTTGGTTTAAAAACAGCCAATACGTTCACTGCCAAATGTTCAAACTCCCACTAAATTTATCTTTATCTGAAAATGATGGTCTTTATATTAATATGGGAATATTGGAGGAAAATAGTCATGATTACATCCTAGACATCATCAAAACATTGTACGATCTATTACCCTTGATATAATTTTAATTAAAAATTAGATACCAACAATTAAAATAGATTCAAACATAAAAGGGTCTTTATGGGTGGTCATACCCTTCATAAATCTATTAGAACAAGGAGGGTGATGAGGTAATTGTGGTCCCTATAATAGAATAGGAGATCTATGAGATATTTTGGCTGATCTGAAAGTGTTTGATTAAAATCCATCACTGAAAGAGATTGTATGGAAATCCTATGAGGACCCACATTGAGTTCATTGTGGGTGATTTTATATTCTTGATAGCGACTCATTAGTTATGTTATCAATCTATAAGAAAGAAGAGTAATATAGAGCAATCATTTTATAAAAACTATTATATAATCATGTGGATAGGGAACGTTTAATATAATTTGGATATTCATTCTCACTACCAAAGTCCGAATGAAATGATTAACAAGTCAAATCTATGGACACACATGGATGATAAAGTTAATTTCATTGAATACAAGAACATTGACATATATCTTTATCCATTTATTGAGGTATGTTCCATAAATTTGTTATATAAAATTTAGGATATCCTTTATGGGATGATGATTCCTCTTTTCAAAATTTTGAGGAATGATCTATGGATATTTAAGGAGACTTGGGAGTGAGAGGTTAATGTTTGAGCATTGTGTCCATAATGTTTTGTGGAGAAATGAGATAGATGCTTATTTTGGATGAGGGGATTTTAATAAATGATAATTTTTTTTAAAAAATATTCATTAATAAAAGACATTTTTGTCTTGGGGTTTTTCATTTTGATTTGTTTGGGTGAATTTTTATGGATTTTACGGAGTCCATGTGGGGCTTAAAATTATGCTTTGGAATGTTTTATAACAAAATAGGAAGGGAAACAATGCATTACATTGAAAAACAACATAGGGTCATGGAATGAATCATGGAAGAAATTAATTTAGAACAACCATACTATGGAGTGACATCCCACATTGTGGATAATGGTGCTTCACCATTGTATTGGTATTTTTAATTTTCTATGTCCTAGCCTTCACCATGATGCTGGGTCCGGTGGAGGTAGTGACATATCAGCGCAAAAAACCATGAAATAATTATTCCTCCTTATTTTCACATAGTTAATATCATTTTTTTTAGTTTTAAGAGTTATAGAATTTATTTTTTAATACATCAATAATTATAGAAACATGTTTTTATATTGATAATGTGTGGTTCTATGAGGCACTATAAAGTGGTTCTAACAAGGAATAAACATTCATTGACCCCTTTAAATATCAATTATTCCTCTTAATTTTGAAGTGTTTCCCAACCATATAATGTTCTAAAGGTACACCTCCACACCACAGTACTATACATTAATATGTAAAGGTTCATTCCCAAGACTACTTATTTAAAGATGTTCCATCTGTGTGCCATTGGATGAGTACCTCTAGTGAACTCCAATTCCATAGTAATTTCTCTTACATCATGGAATACTCTTCCAATGTTTCGATGAATCATGGTACCCCGTCTTACACCATATATTTCTTCTTAAAAAAACCATTCTATTTTTGTGTACTATACTACACTGTGGTGGTGTTTGTTAGTGCTCCTCCATGTAATAACATCTAAGATGTGTTGTGGATCTATATGACTAAGAGTTCCTGGTTTTTTCTAATGGGAAACTATTTATGAGTTTTCACATCAGAACATAGTATTATTTTTCCTATCCTTATTAGTAACCAATTAATGTTTTATTTGTATAGTTCTATGAGTTATTCTTGAGAATTGTTTGGGATGGTGTCTGAGGATTACTGAATATCTATCCTATTATCGAAAATTGATGAGGGAGTTGGTGATTTTTGAAGGATGGTCCCTACACTTTTAGGAACTTGTATATACATCATTCAATTATATGATTTTTGTTTTTGCAAATCTGATGACCATTATTGATTCTGATCACATGTTAGGGTATGTGTAGACCATGAGACACGTTTTCATTGAATTCCTAGAGTGATATTAGTATGATTTTTCCCATGATGGATATTTTTGCATGATGTATTGCTGCTTCTATATACACATTATGATGTTATATTCCTACCTTTTATTCTTATGAGGTGTTCACTTTATGTAATACTGCTTCCATAAAATTTTCATTTATAGAAGAAATATAGGGAATATAAAATTCATAAAAATTTATTATGAAATACATTAATATATATTTGCTATATGGTAAAGATATCTATGAAATAAATTTATGAATGTTTGTTTATACTCAAAACTATTTAGGGTTTTAATGAATCAACATATGCATAGTTATATTTTAACGCTTATAACATAATATGGTAAAAAAAATTCTATCATTTTTTAATATTGTGTAGGAAGATGATTCCTACTTGAGTGGTGATGTTTTAATTTTCCACATTGTATAAAATAAATATTTAATTTTATTAACTTGGTAATAAATTTTTATTATAACAATATTTCAAAATTTATATGTAATTTTACTCCAAAATATTTTATGTTTATTATTTAAATACCGCTATATACAGATTTTTGATATTATTTATATATTTTTATAATCCATGTATATTTTATTTGATTTTCCTTGTTGGAGTTGTTCATAGAGGCTATGGATCATAATATGAAGACAAATAAAGAATATGGGAGTACTTTCTAGAGTTCTATAATATTGTAGCTACTCAATGTTTGTGAGACATGTATATGAATGCTCTTAGACAAATTGTGGTGGAACTGAAGGTACATTTAACACTTGGAGTACCTATGGATTTTTTCTATATTCTAATTATGGCCATGTGAAAGGGGATAGATAACTCAAATGACCCTATTAATTATTTTTTAAAAAATTTAAAAATAACATTAATTTTTTTTATTAGATAATAATTTTTAAAACAATATTATTATTTCTCATTTAATAAAATGACCTAGACACCTCATCAATTCATTATTCTTGGCTCTATAATGTTTTTCACCACGACTTTATAATATTCAATAGAATAATCTTACCTAGAGGATTCTTACTGAAATGTCAATATTATATAGATATCTATTGAATTGTTATATTAATATGTTTTTAGTCATTGATGAAAATTTAAAATATTGAGGTAAAATTTATATGTGAGGAAATCATGATATTCAACCATATTTATACGATGATTAAAATGAGATGTTAATATATAGAATATAAAAAAATTATCTCATTACGGAAATTATGTTATATAGTTTTTTTATTTTTTGTAGGCACTTTAATGACCAAGAATAAAGTATTTTTTAAAATGAAAGAATTTTTTTTGTTATATGTTATTAATATAATGTTTCATGTGGTCGATTTCATTTATCTTATATGTTTTTTTATTCAATTTTTATACAATAAAAGAAATTTTATTCGCCAAATTTTTTTATGATAACCCGGATGACCTGTCAAAAGTATTATCCAATGATTTATTAATATAATAGATATATATATGATAATAAAACTATCCCTTAATGATTAGATTATTATTTTAATATTGAATCCTAATGGAGTTTTATCTATTACAGAAAAGAAAATTCATAAAGTGGGTTTCTTTGTGGATATGAAATATATTGTACTGTATATTAATATGTTAAATAGAATGAATTTTTTTTCGATTTCAATGATTTACTGTTTTTATAGAATATTTATTTCTATTATTATTTTATGAAAAATATTTTAGAATGTAATGTGCAATGTCATGGACCATCTAGCCTATTATGCGGTAAGAAATATGATTATTTTGGTGTAAAGGTGAATTCCATATATGTTTGGAGCTGTTTTGGGTTAAAGTTAGTGTATTGGAGGATATAGATTACTCCTGATTGTAGCACGATTATAGTAGACCTAGACATCGAAACCCTAGCAGTAACACCTGATGGTAGCACCCTGGAGGTATAACCTGATTGTTTCACCATGGTGGTATCACCCAAGGGTAGCACCCTATAAGTATCACCCTTATGGAAACACCATGGTTGTAGCTGCATACATTAGAACCCTTATGGTAACACCTAGATTGTAATGACCCGCTAAATCCCATTGGATTAAGAGTACAATGAGTAATTACATAGCCTTAAGAGACATCCCCAAGTTTCTAAATGTTGGTAATAAATTTCAAAGGTTTTCAATGTATGTGGAGAAATATTTACCATTTTGTGACTAAAAACAATAACCAAGAAAAACTACAACAAGGAATCTCACTATATGATGCCTAAAATAACTAAGACATTTCATATCATTATCATTAAAACCACAAACCAATGTATAATATAGTGAAATACAATCTAAAATAAAAGTAAATAGAATAAATATAATGAATAAACTCAAAGAAGACAATAAGTCGCCATGCTTCACAACCTCTAAGATCCTAAATCACCGAACAACCCAAGTATCATTCTGTATTACTAAGAACATATGAAACTTTACCTTTGCCCCTATCATGAAAAATAGCATCTACAAAAGAATGAATATTTCAAAAAAGGGATGATTATAAAACTCAGATGGTTTTCTCCAATTATTTCCATAATCACTCCAGTAGGATATAATGGAAAAAACATTATATTAAAAATTTTATATAATTTTCTTTACCAAAACAGTTTATAACCAAATATAAACAAGTTCGACAACCAATCATAACCATGTGAAAAAAGGTAAATAATCCCAATTACCAACAAGTTATTTTTTATAAATTGCTAATAAAATATTAAAAACCAACTCTTATTATCATTTTGTCATACCCATTCTATAGTTGAGAACACACCCACATATGCATGCTTTATTTGAAAGTTCAATACTTATGATTGGTCACTCGTCCAATTACCTTGTGTCCTAATGACAGAAACCCCCAATCCAGGGTCAAGTACATTATACTCCTAATTTACTAATACTTTATTATAGGGAATGTTTAAAATGAACTCACAAAAAAGAAATTGTATGCCAAAACCATTCCATATAACCATTTAAACCCATTTTACAAGAACTGTAATTTTTTTGAAAACAAAAGAATAAAAAATATCTAAACAACCATTTTATTTCAATAAAACATCCCTTAATTAATTGAAAACAACTTTTAAAATCTCTATCCACAATTATTGAAAATCGACTTTTCAAAATCCATATTTTAAAACCAAGAACCAATAAACTCATTTAAAATCCCAAATTTCTGAGATTTCTAAAACCGTCACTCAGGAAGTTTCGAACCATTGTCCAACAAAAAAATCACAATCAATTAAGGAAAATACATTCAATTTAAAAGCATTAAAATTAGTTCTACAAAGTGGAGTCAATACGAAAGCCTCCTACCTTGATGGTTTTGATAAAAACCACAATGAATGAATAACGCACAAGAAAACATGGTCAATTTTCCAAGAACCCGCCTTGGATCACTTCTCATATAAAGATAAAGACTAGTTACCATTATATTTGGCATCCACCAACCAAAATCAACCAGTATCGTGCATCGATATATGAAACCAAGAGAGTAAGAGATGTAAATCTATATAGATCTAAGAAACCAATCATTAACAAAGAAGAACGATTACATACCTCATGAATCCGGCTTCAATTCACCAAGGGAGGCCTTCATATTAACATAAAAATTCTTGGAATATGTTCTCTTACTTTCAAAAGAGAGTATTATCGAATTAGGTCCATTTATGGTAAAAACAAGATAATTAAGGAAAAATGAGTGATATCCTATTTTTTAGGATCCCATTTTGACTTTGTGCATGGTATGACCACACGGTTAGGAAAATTACACACTAACATCATGGTAGCTACATGACACATGCCCTCCCATTTCATGGTCTCCCAAACTGTTCTCTAACTGTACAAGAGATACTGACTCAAGAATACCACCGAACATAGTTTGGCTCTAAGGTTACACAAACTATGTGTCCACCGTGAGACCCTCATCTATCCCCCAAAACACCTCTAATGTTCTCCCAAATCTCAGAACCTTCGATCTTTCACTTTAGAACCATAAAAGTATCAAGCAGGTGTTACAAACAAGAATATGGAGGATCCTAAATCTCCCAACCATTGGTATTTCCATCATTGGAAAGTAGAAAAAATTTTCTTCCTTGAAAGAGTTCTGACCACTAGTCTTTCATTTCCTTCTCACGTTCCCAAGTCTCTTCCTGAATCTTACCATGCAGCCATTAAACCCGTACGAGTCTGATACTTTTCCCATGAAATAATTTTTATTTCCTATCCATAATCCATACCAGGATATGTGTAAATAATGAATCCAGCTCTAGGTTAAACTGACGTCATCAGATGACATGGTATGTATCATGCAAATACTTTTTCAACTGAGATACATGGAATGCATTGTGGACCGAACTGTATCATGGTGGTAATTTGAATTGATATTCCACCTCTCAAACACATACCAACATCTCAAACGGGCCTATGTTTCAAGAAGATAACATTCCATGCTTCATAGTATGGCAATGTAAAGCATCATAGATATCCGAAAGTACAGATGGTCACTTAGTATAATAGACTACGGTCATCAACAATGACCTACAAAAGATTTATGATGACTCTGAGACATCTATTTATTCTTCCTGATCAATTGAATCTTGTCCATTATTTCTTGGAAAAGACTATGCATAACTAGTTATGTCTAACCCATTTCCAATTAATACAGTGTAGAATGACATGGATGCCAATACAATTCTTAAAACATATCAGAATGTATCGAGGCATGGTAGATTTGATTTTATGAGAAATACACGAAGGGTAGATGCTCCTCCCAAGATCTAGAAAAATCCATTACACAGGCCCACAATATGTCATGCTCATTTTCAATTGAGTTACAAGGACATTCTATATAGATTTCTAGAAATGAGAGGTGAACCTAATATCTATGTATCAGAATATTTACACTGGTATGTCATGTCTCTTTAGTAGTTCTTGGTTATAAATTTTGGTAAAATCATCCACCATACACATTTCACAAATATAGATGAAATGGGACGACTTGGTATATTGATTCACTATCACCCAAATAACATATTGTTTCCAAACCATTCTTTTATGTCATTTAACAAAATCCATCACAATCTACTCCCATTTAAACACTGGAATAGGTAAAGACTACAACATAACCACTGGTCTCTGATGATCTGCTTTGACTTGATCACAAGTTATGCATTGTGAGATGAATTCACCCACCTTCGTTTTCATTTCACTCCACTAATACTATGCCTTTAATTCCTTATACATCTTCTGTGTAACTGGAAGTATATCCCTTCTTGAATGGTGTTATTAATGAAGGAGTTGTTCCAGGAAAGCCCTATATACATCCATCCGATATCTAAAACACAAAAATGAACAACCATAATGTTTCCAGCCCTCAATGGTTTCCGCCCCATTGTGATTTGAACTCATTTACAAACATTCTTCATCATATGTTTGTCCCTATTTGACTATATTAAACAAATTGTGAACAAGCGTAGCTAAAAAGAAAACTGCTACATCACCTTGGTCTTCACATTCAACATGTTTGTCGTCTAGGAGCGACATCAACTTCCATTCATCTGAAGCCTCATTTTCCAACTGAGAATATGAATTTCTACTCATTGAATCCTCCTCTGTATTCCCTTTTCATGGTGTATACATCAATTCAATGTCAATCATATGGATATAATCCATCCATCTCCTTTGCCTCAGATTCAAATCTCATAGTGAGAATTTTATTTTGATGATTATGTGGAATGTAAACACAATAATTTTCTCACCAAAGAGAAAATGTATCCATGTTTTAAAAGAACGTATGACTATAACTAACTTCAAATTGTGTGTTGGGTAATTCTTCTCATGCACCCTCAACTGCCATGAATCTTAAGCAACCACATGGTCTCTTTTCAGGAGAACAAAACCCAATCCTGACCTCGATGGATCATTAGACACCACAAAACCCCATCCTAATTCTAGAAAAATCAAGATTTGTGATAATGTAAGACAAAATTTTAGTTCATGGAAAGAATTATGGAATTCCTTTCTCCATTGGAATGGATCATTCTTTTTTTTTCAGAGCTGTCATTGGTGAAGCTAGTCATGAAAAATTATGCACAAAGCATTAGTTGTAACCAACTAGACCAAGAAAACATTGTATCTCAAAGACATTATTCTGAGGTTGGCATAAGATAACAACTTCTATATTTCTATGATCAACATAAACACATTTCATAGAATTTACATGGACATGAAAACATACTTCCTCTATCCAGAAATCAAAATCTAATAATTTTCTATTAAAATGATGATCTCTCAATATTTGTAACAATGTTTATAGGTGCTCTTCATGGTTATTCCTTGTATTTCAATATAGTAAGTTGTCTTCTAAAAACAAAACAACAAAAGAGTCCATATATCATTGAAATAAACATTGCATCAAATCCATGATGACCACTTGTGCATTCGTTAGACCGATAGGCGTAACTAAATATTTGTAGTGGCTATATCTTCTTTGGAAAGAATTATTTGGAATATATTCCTTCTAAACTCACAATAGGTGATATCCAGATCCTAATTCAGTCATGGAGAACTACTGATATACCCTCAATTGATCAAAAAAGTCATCAATGCTTGGATTTTAGTACCTATTTATTATCATAACATGGTTAGGCTTACAATAATCAACACACAACCGAATATTTCTATCTTCTTTCTTCATAAACAAGACTAGTGATTCCCACATAGAAGTAACTGACCGAATGAAACCCTTCCTTTTCAGGTCCTCCAACTTCGCTTTCAATTTTCGTAACTCTATTGGAGCCATCCTATAAGACATAAGGGAAATAGGACTGGTCTCCATAAGGAGATCCATAGTAAACTCCACTTCACTTATAAGTGGTAACCCTGGGAATTTATTGAGAAATAAAACTATAAATTGACCCACAACTATTGGAAAACTACCACCCTTGATATCTTCCATTGACGCCAAAGTCCATGCTTCCAACTGATAAGAGATCATTCCCACCGTTGGTGCCAACAAGCTCTCTTCACATTTCATTACCATCATATCTCCTCTAAGGAGATGGTTGATGCAGGCCTTAGTCTTGAAACTAATTGTTCTTCTATAATAGTCTATGTGAGACTTAAACATTGTCAACCAATCCATACACATGATTATGTCATAGAAATTCATGGCAAATACTGAGAAGTACCATTTTATCTCAACTTCATAAATAATTATAGGAAATTCCCTACACACAAATACTTCACACTATCTTTTCCTAAATTAGTTTTATGTTTAAAAAATAAAGGCACCATTTAAAACTATAAACATAGAGAATCAAGAACATGAGAATATATGAAAGAATATGATGCACCAATATCAAATATCACTTCCACAAGAGTATAATTGAAAACAATCACACCACTCACCATAGATGGTCCATCCAAATCATCAACAATCATCTGCTCGCCTCTGTAAAATAGAATCATAGTTACAACATTCCCCTTATTTCCATGACAATATTTACAAGTTTTACGAGTCATGGTATTTCTAGAATCACCATGGCTAGATCTTCTCTACTAATGAGACTAATTTCTCTATCCTCGCCATATCGAAGCATTTGATGCTTGCGATGCCTGAGAAGTGTCTCGAGCACCTAACCATAGAGTACAATGACAATAGTGATAAAGGTGCCCCATATTTTAGTAGTTATGACATTCTCTAGTTTGTGATTTACTCCCTCACTTTAACTGGTCAAATAAACAACATTTAAAATGACCTAGTTTACACTTGGGTCGTGGTGGAAGGTTCACTCATCCAACCATCTGATTCTGATTTTCACTTCCACCATGGAAATAGGTTTCCCTTTTCCTCTTTCGTCCCACATTTTATTTCCCACCATTTACAATAGGTATCATCATACCTCCTACCATTGATCCTGAGATATCACATTCATACACAATCTCTCTGTTCACTATCTCTATATAATCTGTAATACAGTGCACCACAATCTTCGATAGAATTTCCTGCCTTATTCCCAATTATAGGAGGTATCCCTTCAAGGATTCACTTTCCGCAAATTCTAGTGAAAAGCGAAATAATTTGATGAATTTAGATGCATATTACATGACCTAGAGATTATCCATCTTTAGACTGATGATATCCATCATTTTATGGATCGTAAACGTTTGAGGATAGAATTGTTTATCGAACAATTTCCCAAATATCCTCCCCTATAAGGCATTCATTAAATTTAACAACGACTACTAAATCACACCACTGGCATGCAAGATCCTCGAGCATATAAGTCACCATATTGACTTTGAGATCTGATAGCATGCCGATGAAATCAAAGATATGATTCATCCGTCTTAGCCACGCCTCTACTTTTGCAGGTTCAGAAACTCCTTATAATTTTTGTGGATTCTACTTTATAAACTAGATTATATGATCCACATGTCTTGGATCTTTCCTCTGGTTCCCATATCCATAGCTTGAAAATCAAATACAATACTTTTAACGATATCTTGGTTCACCAGTTGTTTTGGTGCTACCACATTCTCCTCAGCTTCTTTCAATTGGTTCTTACGATGCATAGTGGGTTCCATTTTCCAAAAAAAATTCAACAATCATTTTCGATATCAATCTCTAGAAACTGATGGATAATAATTTTAAATTCTATCACATAAACCATCACCATATTGTTTTCCAGGAAACAACTATTTTCCACCTCCACCATTTTTGAAACATTTATTCATGCTTTTGAAAACCAAACCATTTTAAAAATACACAAAATACCATCTTATCCAAAATCATTCATTTAAAAAAATTCTTCATTCTTAAAAAAATTACACATTTGCAAAAAATCATAAATCATCACTCAAAATGAAATGTGCAATCATAGTGGGAAAGAGATTTCTCTACCATGAATTTCATGCTAGTATCATTGTCTCAACCCATGACAACGAGATTACATTGTCCAAAAATTTCCACAAAACACTTCTGTACCCAACACCTGGGTAAAATGAAGTTTATCAAAAAAGTTTTATCTATGTTCTTTTTTGAAATAAATTTCATGTTCTAAAAATTCTACTCCTTTCTAATATTCCAAACCCAGGAATAGAAAATAAATAATTCCAACTCCAAGGAAAAAAACACAGATGAATACTTGATAGAAATGACTAAAAGAGTTGATAAAATTTATAATACCAAGGAAGTAACAAACCGATACCATTTGAAATGACACACTAATTTCCATTGTCTTGAGAGTACAATGAGTCATTGCATATCCTTAAGAGACATCCCCAAGCCGCCAAAGGATGTAAATAATTTCTTAAGTGAAACAAATTATGTGGGGGATGATTTACCATTTAATGATTAAAACCAATAACCATGTAAACCAATAACAAGATAGATAAAAATATGATACATGAAATAACTAATACATTTCAAATCATTCTCTTTAAAAAAACCAAGAAATGTATGCTACAACGGAAGACGAACCAAAATAAAAGAAAATTGTGAAAATACAATTAATAAACAGTAATATAAAAATAAGGCTTGATGCTCCACAAGATCCAGTCTCCATAATCACAAAATAGTCCTTGTATCATTAGGTACTACTAAAAACATGTGAAACGTTACCTTTACCCCTATCCCAAAAAAATAACATCAGCCAAGTCACTAAAGTACCAAATCATGAGTAACTATAAAACTCATAAGGTTTTCCCCAATTACTTCCCTACTCACATAACTTGGATTGAATGGTTAGTATATTATATAAAAAATTTCATATAAAACAATTTACCAATATAGTTTATAACCAAATATATATATGTTTGATAAAAAATTATAAGATTTGAAAACAATGGTAAGTGAAACCAATTACTAGAAAATTATTTTCCCGAAAAAAACTAATCAATGAATAAAAAAAACTCTTATTATCATTTCTGTATACCCATTCCACAATTCCCAACACACCCTCATATGCATGCTTCATTTGACAGTTCCTTACTCATAAGAAGTCTATCGTCTAATAAAATTGTGTTCTAATGAAACACGCCCTCGATCTAGGCTCACATACCTTGTACCCAAATGGTACTCATACCTTATAACAAGGAACATCGAACATGAACTCACAAAAACATAATGTATGCCAAAACCATTCCAAATAACTATTTCAACTCATTTTAATAAAACTTTTCGTTTATTAAAAACCAATGAATAACCCAATTTCAAAACAACAATTTACTTTCAATAAAACATCTCTTTTTAATTGAATATATCTATTAAAATCCCTATGCCACAAATCATGAAAATCCCATTTTTAAAATCCACATTTTAAATTCGTGAACCAAAGTAATGATTCAAAATCCCCAATTTCCTAGATTTATCAAACTGTCACTCAAGAATGTTTTTAAGCAGTGTTCAACAACCAAATCACAATCAATATAGAACAATAAATATAATTTGAAAGCACTCCAATCAGTTCTACTATGATTAGAAAAGAGTGAATCCTCCTACCTCGAAGGTTTTGATGAAAACGACAATGAACGAAGAACACAGAAGAAAATCGGGCCGATTCTCCAAGAACCCACCATAGATCTATTATAATAGAAAGACAAAGACCAAATATCATCATATTTTGAATCCACCAACATATATCTACACATAATGGGGGTATATCTAAGAAAAAACTTGAAGATGAGAAGTTGATCTATGTAGATCTTAGAAATCAATAAACAACGAAGAAAAATGATCACATATCTCAAGAATCCATCCTCGATTCACTATGGTAAGCCTTCAGACACGCTCCAAAAAACATGGAATAGGTTCTAATACATTCAAAGTAGAGTGATCTAGAATTTGGGATATTTACATGAAAAAACGAAGGAGTTAAGGCAAAGAATGTGTGAGATCCTATTTTAAGGATCCAATTTTGAATCTCCACATGGTTTGACCATTCAGTATGGAAAACTTTGTGCTAACCATGTGGTAGGTACTAACCACAAAAATCCCCTTTTAAGGTCTCAAAAACCATTCTCCAACCCTTTTGGAGATAATTCATGAAGAAAACCACTACACATGGTTTGTTTGCATGGTTCGAAACACTGTGCGCTGCCTGTGCGACCTTAATCAAGCCCTCAAAAAACAATTACAAAGTTCTCCAATATCTCCCAATATTCATCCTTACACTTTATAACTATAAAAGTACCTTGTTTGGGTTACATACCAGAATATGATGGTACTACATCACTGTAACACCCTAGAGGTAGAACATGACAGCAGCCCCAAAACATAGCACCGAATAGTAGCATCGGGGCAGTAGGACATCACTGTAGCACCCTCATAGTAGAACATGAATGGAGCACATTGGTGGTCCCACCTAATGGTAACACCCTTTTAATAGAACATAGTGGTTTCAACCTAGATATACCACCATGAGGCATTACCTAATATAACCACTCAATAGTATCTTATTCCATATTTTCAGGATTCTCTAGATTCTCCATTTTATGTTTTTTACCAAAAAATGGACTCAATTACAAAATTCCAGGAATTTAATGTTCTCAAAATGAGTATTAATCAAATGTAAAATTTCTAAAAATTATTTATATGTTTAAAAATATAATACCTTGTGTATTTAATCATATCTTAATTTAATTGAAAGTTTAAAAAATTATCTAATTGTCATTGTTCCTGATCTAATATTCTAAAAGGTAATATCCTTTCTTAATTATTTTTTACTTTATTTCTCAAGATATGAGTGGTTTTGAATGACATTACCATAAATTTCATAGATCTCTTTTTCTAGAGTTGGTTTTAGTTCTCCCTACCAGTAGTTTCATCATGTATGTTCACCCACTATTTTTGGTGCAAGATGTTTTTTAAAATCTATTCTTCCATGTAAGAAAATTCATCATTTTTATATACCATGAATCACGAGGGGATGAATTTTTATGTTTATATTTGTGGAAATTATTGAATCCATATTTAAAATATAAATAGGTTAAAAATTATTTAATAATGAAAGGGGGAATAAAATCATATTTTTATAGATTGATATTGTTTTTGTTATTAAAACATTATGGGATTAAACCCCACGAAAATAATGATCATTTAATGTCCTTCTAAATCCAATACATGATGTTTGTGGACTATATTTTGAGTGGTTATTGAAATCACTTTAAATATAAATTGATAATTAAATAGATTCAAAAAATAAATAGAGTTCAAAAATATATTATGGTATATGTGATGTAACCCTTAAATAATTTTTTTAAAATTGAATAAATTCCCCAATGAAAAATCTGAGAAATGCTATGTGTGTGAAGTGATGTGTTTGTGGAAGAGGTTATTTGTTTTTTAATGGAGTTGATGATTCCTTTGATGGGTGATGGAAATGTTGTGATGATTTTGAAATGATCATGTGATGATGTTTGTGGTGTGGTTGTGTAGATGGGGTGAAAATTGGATGTTAGCCTATTGTAGCTCCATGATGTTCAACATTACATTGTGATATCCACCAATAAGTGTGAAGGTGTTGTGGAGTACCCAAAATTAATGTGATTAATATAATGTTGTTATACTTGGAAGTGTTATTTGGTGAGTGATCCATGGTGATGATGGGTTAGATAATATACCATTATAGATGATGTTTTGTTAAACTATTATCTCATGGGTGCATTAGTATTATCTTTTCACAAGTTATTAAGTATCTTATAGTTTTATGTACAGAATATAATTATAATATCACCATACATATATAAAAAATTAATGTTTCATGGAGGAATTGGAAGTTCATGTTTGAAATTACATTCTCAAACCATTGGATAGTTTTCGGCTATGTACATTTTCTTTGTTTTTCAATTTACTTTTGAAACATTCACCTTTATTAGTAATTTTTATACATGAGTTATTGAATGATGTATGTATCTTTTAGTATTATTTCTTATAGTTTTTTTGTAGGATTCATTTTATATCTTGATCCTACATTATTATAGATGGAAATTCATCCTATTTGAGGTGTTTATATACACTCGGTTCTAGTCGCCAACCTGGGGCCTATTAAAGGTGGGACTCACGGGTCATCATCAATCTCCCATTAATATAGTATATTTTGTGAGAGGGTTCATGTTAGAGTCATATCATAGGATTATTGATGAGAGATAGAATAAATATTGGTGTTAGGAATAATGATGATTTCATTGGTTGGTGTGGAAACAATGTCTGTTGATGTTGTTGAATGACATAGACAAAGGTGATCAGCTAGGAAGTTTGATTTCTAGGAACCTTGTGATCCTATGTATGGACTAAGAGGTTATTATAATTTTTGGTTAGGGGGATCCACTTGTAGGGTTGAGACACTTGATAGGTACGTGAAATAGGATTTCATTAGTTCTTATTAGAAATAAGAGGTTTTTGATATGGGAATGTTGAAGTATGTTAATATGAATTAAATAAAAAATTAATAAAATTACATACAACCCGTATTAGGATATATGTGTCTCCTCATTCATATATGGCTCCTCATAAGCATATGTTTGTGGCTCAAGTAGTGGCGGTTCAGTAGGCTAATCCAGTTGATCCCCAAAAGGCTGATCAAGTTGAGTATGCTCATCAGTAACAAAGAAAGAAGCATTGGTTTTTTGTGGAATGATTTATTAAAGTATGGGAGGACTATTTGTTATGGGGGTATAATGATCTAGCAAAAGAAGTTATAGATTTAATTTAGTTTTATTATAGAATTTATTAGGTACTAGGTCCCCTTTCTATTTATTTTTATGTGAGGGGATGTTTTTCAATGGTTAATGACGTAACATGGAAAGTGGAAGGAAGTAGAGGCTTTATGGATAAACTTTTAGAATGAGTTTTAGAGGAGATCCTTTAAAAAATTATTAATGTTTTGAAAGGGAAGGGGATAATATTCATTTAGTAGGGGAATATTTATATGATGGATCTTGGGATCATGCTCATGGAACTTCTATGAGTTTGTCTAGATCACGTCCTAGATTACATGTCCCAAATGAGGTTTATTGAGTAGCAAATTTGTCCATTAATCTAGTATGCGGTTATGCCTTTTACATTTACAATGTATCTAGAGGTTTAGAATAAGGAATATGTGATCGAGAAGATGCACTCATGATGGGTATTACCACACTAGTTGATCTATTCGGGTTCCTCGAGTAGTCATGTTTTCATTTATAGGAATCAGGTTCTAGGGACTTTGAGGTTTTGACCATATTTGAGTGGAACTCTATAGCTTCCCATATTTCTTTCCAATGATATTGGTTTCTATGATCATCCTGGGTTAATTGAACCATCATGTTTTATCTATAAAATTTGTTTCTAGAGTAGGGATTAGTGAAAAGTGGAAGATCGAACCTAGTTTTGTAAAGGTGTATAGGTGTGGCACATACCTAAGAAGCTGCTAGTGGTGATGTTGTTCTAGTAGTCAGGGCGTTAGGCCTATGCTCCATTGGGAGAAGATATGGTAGGTGGATATTGACCACATGAGGTAACTCTCCATCAGGGACCAAGAAATGAACTTTTTCATTAAGGTTTTCATCATCATATATGAATAAGATATATGTATAATAAGTTTTAGGAGGTGGAAGAAACAACACCAGAGGGTCCAGATATCATTTGAGGTATGCGTAGTTTAAAAGGTACCCTTGTTTGGGACTTGTATAATTCTGAAACTTCAAACTCCATTATTTAACATTGTCTTGTGTATTCTCTAAGAAATGATATAGATAGAATTACCATATCTCTGGTGTTTATTATTCCAATTAAATTCCAAAACAACTTATTTGATATGTTTCATATCATTTCACAGTTGATGGTGTAGTGTCATTCGTGTTCGGATCATTTTAATTTTAGTTGTAGCCATGCAATTTTATCATTAGTATCGAGTGATTTTATTATATGGGTACTATTATCAATGATTTATGGTGAAGAGTCATGTTATTGGATTTATATTTTCATCATGTGGTTTTTGTATTAGATCGGGGTTTCTAGGTGGACAATCAATGTTTAGAGAACCTTATTTCTTTGGAAAATAATTTTTCTACGGAATCAGTGGACCCATGGAAATAATTGGCACCAATATTTTCATTTTTATTTGGGTTTTCCCGCTAAATAGGTTGTGTCACTATGCCCTCAACATAAAATTGAGTTTGAGATAGTCTTGTAGCCCAGTGTTTCAATGATTTCAATTTCTTCATATAGATTGATGCCTTTGAAGATGTGTAAACTATGGATTATAGTAGATGATATGATTTAGAAAAATTTTATCCATCCTAGTGTGTCACCATGGGGGGACTAGTGTTATTCACTAAGAATTTGGAGAGTATTCTTGTTTTTGTATTTAAAAATTGATTGTGAATAAGGTGGTTCTCAAGAATCTCTATCTTATTTCACTGATAAATTGTCTTTTTGAATAGTGTAGTGGAGATATTTGGTTCACCTTTACTGATCTATGTTCTAGATAAAATCAATTGAGTTTGATGAAGTGTAACACCCTGAAGACTTCCTTGAGATATAGGTGTTGGAAAATCAAGTTTGTAGTCATGTACATCTATGGTACAAACACATCGACCATTTTCATGGGCCTAACGAACTCCATGTTCCATGAGTTAGTGGATGATTCATTAACATATTAATCGATGAAATTTTTACTTACTAAGTGCCGGAGGATGAAAATGTGGATCATATCAGGTCATTCTTGGATGTTATTCAATTCCACCTGATCTATGGAATTTTTTCAAATTGTTTTTATTAACATAAGTACATATTAGTGAGAATTTGGTGTCCCAAAAATGTTTAGAAATTGTCCAATTAAATGTCTACGATTTTTTTTCACGGTAAGAACCGTGGACACGGTAGACGATTCCAGGATCCTTATACATAAATGTTATTATTAGTGGTTTTAGTCATATTTTTAGTGGATTATATCCCCATTGATAGATTTTACCAAGGAGTAAAAAATCAATTGTATCTTCTAATTAGTATCATATGGAATTCAACTATATGATGAATATTTTGGTGTGTGATCTAATGATTTACCTACTGGTGGAGGGTGTGTTAATTGAGGTGTTCTATAACAGTTTTATATGGGGTCAGGGTTCATGTTGATTTTGTATAAGGAAGTGATCTCTTATGGGTCTAGGTATTTATTTCCCCAACAATATAACAATTTCATCACGGAATTAGACTTAGCAGAAAATGTGTTTTCACTAATTTTGTGTAATAACTAACTCATTAGAAAGGAATTGTTGATATTCACTAAACCCAAGAATTTTTGGAATATCATTTTATTGTATTATTTTAATCATTGATAGTGGATGTGGAAATAGTTTCTTTAGGATTAAAAATTTTAGATCTCATAAACCATATAAAAAGGGAATGTTGTGTCTGATAAATTGAGAATAGTGTAACAGAAGGATGATGTTCAATAGTTTAGGCGTTTTTAGAGAGCAATGGATGATTTTGGTAACCTACAATTATATGAAAGGGTGGTTTATAGGGGACTTTTTCTTATTTTAGAGAGTGGTGTAATATTCTATTGTAGAGACCCGAAGCCTGACGTACATGGACATGACATTACATTTGCATAATACTTTATACAAAATGAAAACCAACACACAAGGACCGTAATGGTTTAGTGTCTTTGGAAACTCGAAAAAAAAATCATCTAAACACGGTGAAAAATATTCACCATCTCCCATAATGATCTTCTGCTTTTGTTTTCTTACCTAAAACCTAGCTTTGAATCCTAGGGAAAATAAAACATATAAAAGGGTGAGCTCAAATTCTTAGTAAGGGTAAACAAAAGAAATCTCAATCACATCATAACCTTTTGAAAATCTTAACCTGCAAAAGAGTTCATAATATCATAACATAGGATAAATCATAGAAGTGAAAATTAAATCCCAATAATCATAACATAAAACTTGAAACTTTGTGGCATGCACACATATTCATAGAAAATCATTTCTTATTAGTGAAGACTCATTTCCAAGACTATCTTAGTGGACAAAGTCCATTTTTGAACCGAGTTCACTCCTCGTTTCAGTCCTGTTTTACTGAACCGGATTAACCAGTCATTCCAGCCATGTTTATCTCATGAGATATAAATCTTTACCCAATGCATTGGAGGGATATATAGGTCCCACCCATCTTATAATTAATCCTTTCTTATGTGTGCCACAAAAACATAAATCATACCTCATAACATAACCCAAGTAATAAAATGGGATTCTTAAACAAAAAGACATCATAAAAAGATTCATATAATATAAAGGACTTCATAAAAATAATTCCATCATATCATAATCAAATCAATGTAATAAAAGGGATAGAAACATAACCCTATATTGTCTTAGATGGAAAATTATTTTGATAAAACATTTGAACTCCGTTCTTGAGGAAAATATCCTTTCTTTTTTCAAAAACATGTTCCATTCATTACATGTCATATAATTATAAAAGAAAAGAAGTTAATTAAAAATAAACTTTTAAACTTGTAATGGAAGCTTCATTGAAATACTATTCTACGAATCCATTCATGCCGTATAAGTTAAAAATAACATTCTTCTCGTACTTTTGTCGGAAAAGTCAAAAAGTACCTCATTTTAAAAACGACAAAAGATTCCATTCATATCATTTACTAAAAACTCACAAATAGGTAAAATTGGATTTAAAAATTGTATAAGGATAGATATAATATTACATATTGATGAAACATGGATGTGGATGATAAATACACCCCAGTAAATACCAAAGTATAAACAATCTCGGTTAAAAATGAGATTTTGAGATTTTCCCTTACCTTAAGTTCGATTTGATTCGTACGTGTCCGAATCTCCTGTATAATGATTTAAATAATGTTATTGACTTATTCCATAATCATACTTATTGATATTATATCATATATGTTTATATTTTTAGCTTCTTATTAGTAATATTTCATTGTTACTTGTTATTCGAGTCTTTATTGCTTTTTGTTCTTATGCGTGTTTTGCCGAATAAATTCTTATTCTTCTTGTTAGGTTATAGATACCTTATATCCAGGATGGTATAAGTGTAAAATATATCATATTTATTCATTCAATTCATTTATATAATTACTATGTATTGACGATCATGTAGAACGAGTCGCATCACATCGTGGAGACGGTAGGCCGTACGTACGCATGAGTGATGATATCGTTCCCATGATTGTGAAATTGTATTGAAGTGTATTTATACTATTTCAGTATCAATATAAATTTAGAATAATCATATATAGTTACTCATTATACCATTATACTCATCCAAGTAAGGTGGTGGTGGAAAATAGATTACACCACGACGTGGAGACGGTATTCCGTACGTACGCACGCGCGATGATTTCATTCTCCGTAGGATGGATAGAAGGTGAGTTAGGGTTGTTTCATATTTGTAATAACATATCAGTATTTAAATAATACTGATTTTGTAACCTTATCATGAAACAACTAAAGAAGAAGAAGTCAAAGAAGAAAAAAATTGAAAAAGATCGATAGTGGATATTACCTCTTTTTGACACGCCTTTTTGAATCCTCCACTTAGGGCACTAAGATTGGTCTTTTAAGAAAACCAGGACCTCTATGATTGTTCTATGGAAGTGTAGAAGTGATTTTGGTAGGGGTTGGCCGAGCTGGAGTGCTCAAATTGGTGTGAGGAGGAGAGGGAGGAGGTGCCCTTTTATAAGGGGGGAGAGGGGCACCTTTGGGAAATATGAAAATATTATTTTTTATTAAAGTCAAATTCGGTTTATAATGGTTTAAAAGGGTCTTATTTCGAAGATAAAGTGGGGATGGGTCTAAATCCTCTCATCCAATAGAATTTAGACAAGTTTAGGTTGTTATTTTAACCTTATCAATTAGATTTAACTCTAAGTTAAATAATTTTACTTTTACCGTGTCTTTTTGTGTTCTTAAACTATATTGTTAATAAACATACAATAAAACAAGAAAAGAACCCCAAGTTGTTTATTATTATTATATATATACGTATCTAAGTCATTTGGCCGGACCATAGATTTTTAGGAACAAAATAACAATTAATAATATAATATTTTTTTTAAAAACTATTTTATGTCAATTTCGAAACTATTTGGTATATGATTTTTTTGAAAATTATAACAGAATGATAAGTTCAAAAAAAGTTAATTAAATCAACACTAATATGTCACATTAACCTAGAAAATTAGTTTAATTCCTAAAAAGTCTCAATTTACATTTATTTGGGCATTTATAACATCAATTATGTTAATATTTTCTTAATAAGGTAATTAGTGCAACATCGTTGAGTCATAAATAAATTAAATTATTTAAAGTCTAAAAATTATAAATAAAATACCATTATGTAGGAAATATATTTAAATTTAAAATACATATTTATAATCGAATTTATCTTATGTATAACCCTGAATTAAAAATGTTTTAGTTATTAAACATTGATTTTAACTATTTTAACTCTTCTTTAAATAAAATAATATTAAATGTCCTAATCTAATCCAAGTGGACCTAAATGGTAATATTATATTAGTAAAGTTATTTTTGGTCGAATTAAACTTATCCAATAGAATTAGGACATGTGTTAGGGTAATAGTAATATCATTTTTACCTATAATTACACTATTTACTATTAACCGCGGTAAATAAAAGTAAAAAGTTACTATTCACCAAAAATTATTTTCATCTCATTGATCTACATTTTACTTACTGATATCAACCGTTTCTCTATGATTTTCTAAATTCCTTTCACAGAAGCGGTAAAATTATGTTTTATGAAAAATTCAGTTTTTTTAATAACCACTTAGTGGTTTCACTATTCATCAAAAATTTAAGTTTTTCTGAAAAATACCAAAAATTCAGCCTAAGATATATTTGATACTCGGAATTCAAAAATGATGTCCATTTTTCCCAATTAAAAACATAGAAGTGGCATTAATTAATTTAATATTATTCCCGTTGTTGAGAAAACGGGTTTTAAAAGATAAAACGTTGCTAAAGATTGAAATTATTTTACCTATGAATTAAATGTAAAATCAATGCTAATGACATACATTATATTAAATGGTAAAAACATATTCTATTTATACTTTAAAACCAATCAATATTATAATTTAACCATATAAATTATTACGATGAAAAAAGTTGTTTTTGATAAAAATATAACGTGTTTTTACTATTCATCAAAATATGAAAGTTACCAGAACAATATGAAAAATTTATCCAAAGTAAATTTTTATATCCTTATTCCAAAGAAGAATTTTATTTTTCCAAATTGAACTTATAAACATGTCAAAAACTAGATTTAACGTGGGTGCACCATCAAAAGGCGGTAAAACTGCATTTTTTGAAAAATACTTATTTTACCCGAAAAATTTATTTTGTTCTCATACCATGTTCTAGAAAATATTTAAGATGAATAATAATGTTATAAATTTAAAATTCAGTTAATACTATTCATAACGGCTAGTTTATAATATTATAATAATATATCGGTGTTTAGTAAAACTCGGTATTGCGTACTACACACACTATCGAGGAAGGTCGCGATTGGGTGTAATGCAAGCCAAGTCGGGGTTGCGTGTAGTGTAAGACTCCATTGTTGTAGCATATAACAAAATCCAACCGTATTTCATTTATACATTGAATATATGTATATATGTATACACTCAATGTTGCGTAGAATAGCTACTATCAAACAATCTTGAAATTCTGTGTAACACGACCCAAGATTAGTGTTGCGTATACTGCAAGCTAATATGGTGTTGCATACAGCGCAAGTTAATTTTGGAGTAGCTTACAACACAATACATCAATGAAATTAAAAAGAATGATTCTTATAAAATCTCGGGTTGTTACATCTATGATGCAGAAGGTTGGGGAATATCAAGGGGATACTTAGTGGAAGATACGATGTGAAATAATTTTTTCCACGTAGATGATATAAAGCATTTGTTGTAGGATCGTTAAAACAAAATAATGTTTCATGGGAGGTTTTTTTGCAGTGATGGATTAAGGTTTCCTTTGCGATTTTTATAACATACCATTTTCATTATACTTGAGAGTCTCGAGGATGTACCATGGTTTACTGGTGATGTTTTTGTTTCTTAGGATGAAGTGATCAATAGAGAGGTTTACTGATCTATGTCTGGTTTTCTAGTAGGTAATGGCTGAGAACCAAGTTTTGTGTGTGTTTTTGTAGCCATTAGATATTCCAGTGTTTAAATGGGATGACATCTTGATTGATTTTGACACATGGATACCCAGATCATATGGAGGTGGTTATAATTTTTTATTAATAGTTGACCGATTGATGAAATCATCTCACTTACTTGAGATCATTGTTTCAAGAATACTAGATGTTTTAGAATACACAATATAGGTTATGTGGTTTGTATGAATTGAGTACTGAGGTCCATTTTCTAGATTTGAACTACAATTTATCCTCAAAATGTTTTAGGGGATGGGAAAATTTTTTTTCACTCAGTTATGCTTCAATACTACATTACACACATAGATGGATGGGTAGACATAGAAGACTATCCATTTGTTATAGGAATTTTTGTAGACATCTATCCATTAATTTAGTAGATCATGGGGAAAACACAATCCCTTTCATGATTTTTATTTTAATAACAACATTCAATCATTCATTAGAATGGACCCATTTAAAGGTTTGTGTTGGTGGTGATGTTAATATCCATTATGATGTTACAAGGATCAGGACTCACCAGTTGTTGGAAATAATGTGGTCTTGGGAAAGACAAAGAAGGTTCTGTTGGTTTTAGAGAGGACGAATGTAATAAAATACTGGAAAAAACATTCTATCAATAGAAAGAGGATTTTCATTGGGTTTGAAGTTTTAGAAAATTTGGTTGGTATGGTTTCTCATCAATATGGGTAGAGGGTGTTTAGAAAGGGTATTGAGAACACGACTCGATTTTTTGGGCCCTTGGAGGTGTTGTTGTGTGTTGGTCAGGAATCATTATAGTTTGAACTTGTGCATCAATAGGTCTAGATCCATGATGTTTTACAAATATCTTAACTCATTTAGTATCTTCACACTTACTCCCTTTCCATGAATTCTAAAGAGTTAGATATCGAGGATTAATTAACATTAATGGAATTGAATTGAGAGATCCTACACTATTGAGAAAAGGTGCTGAGAGGATGGACTATTCTATTGGTTTCTTTCCTGTAAAGGTATGGTGCCATGAGATAATATACTTGGGATTATGAGACTCAAATGTATTCTGAATACCCAGAGTTATATCCGGTCGTTTAGTGCATTTTCATTCATTGTTGTGCATTGATGAGATATTTGGATCATTCAATAATATAAGATATTTTCTTCACCCTTTTTATATGATTTGTGATAATGTTCTACATATTATTGTGGGAGGACATAATTCCCAATCAATATGCATTATACTAAGATGCGATTAAACTCATGTAAGCAATTCAGTTCTACCTAGAGTGGATAGTATCTTCACATGGGAGAGGCAATTAGATTATTTCTATGTTTTTTATAGTATAGTTTTTTGGATTTTGTTGGTCTATGGGATTTAATAATTGTTTGTTGTTGGTATTTGAGATTTAATTCAATCCTTGGGAGGAATCTAAAGGGATGGTTGTTCGTACCTCTTGTTTATTTCCTCTAGGGATAGACTTAAAATCATGGAGAGTTGAAATTCTTGAGTGGTAACTGAATTAATGTCATAGATAAACCAAACCCTTAATTTTTGGGAAATCTAATGGTTGAGGTTTTTGGGGATGTCTAGAAGAGTTTGGAGATGTTTTGGAGTAAAAGGGGGTGTTTTGGAGTTTAGTAATTACAACATGGTTGTAAAACATGATATTTGAATCCTGGCAGTAGTTCATGATGTTAAATCACTATTGATATCACCTAATTATGGATCCCTAGAGGTATCACCAAACACTAACACCCTTATTGTAGCAACTGACAATACCACCCTAGTGGTATCACCCTAATGGTAAAACCATTATGGTAGAAAATGAAGCCAGTATTGTGGGTTATCACTTCAAGATATCTCCCTAGATGTATATCATGATTGTATCACCATTATGGTATCACATGAATGTAGATTGATTGTCGTAGAACTGTATGGTAGCACCCTAATAGATGGACTTTATGGTATCACCCTAGTGGTTGCACTTGATGTTAAGATGCTAGGGGTTACACTTAATGGTATAAAATCAGGGTAGAAGACTAGTGCTACCACCTAACCCTAGAAACATCATAGTAGAAACTAACAGTATCACCATAGTAGTGGGAAATCAGTTATATCACTTGGAAATAGAACCTAATAGTAGCACCCAATAGTTAAAAGTTCAAGAATATTCAGATTTTCCACATTTGTTAATTTTGGTTAATTTTTGAATAAAAATTGTTTTAATTCCTTTATTAATTGAATTTAACTCCTTTATAATAGTAAATAATCATATAATAAATTTTAATAATGTTTGGAGACCCTTTAAATGTATAAAACCTGAGGATTTAATGATATGTAACTTTTATAGAAAATATAAAATTATATCTAATCTCATTGGTTCTGGATATAATATTTCAAAAGAGAATTAATTTTCATCATTATTTCGGTCATTCATTATCTTGTGAAAAAAGGTTCCAGATTCTTTTAACATAGAGTCATTGTGTACTATTTCTGGAGTTGGTTCATGTTTTCCCAGCATGTGGTTTATTATTATACACACACACCACGTTTTTGGTGTAACATGATATGGTAAACATTGTTCTTCCAGGTAGGTAATTCCATCATTTCACAATTATGTGTATAACTAAGGGATGGGTTATTGGATTTATCTATACATAAATGGTTGCATGCAAATTAAAAAGAATAAATATAATGGTTTAATGAACTAAATAAGGTTTATGGGAATGCTATAATATTTTATCCACTTGATATGGTTGTAATCATTGAAACTGTATGGGATTATGCCCAGTTGAAAATCACATATAATGGGATCTATGTTTGTGCACTGGTTGATGATATTCCGAATTCATGTTTTTCTTGGTTATTGAAATTTTTAAAAATGTAATTGGATGATTATATATAATCGGATATTGAATTATATGCCCTGAGATCTTATGGCTTGTGTTATGATGTCCTTAAATAAAGAATTAGAATTTAATGAATTATAATTTTTCTAATTAGTAAAATTTTATGTGTATGTTTTAATGCCTTTTAGGGATATGGATGTCTGTTGTGACATAGTTGTGATGATTTCATTCCTTGGAGATTGATATGTTGTGATTTATGAGTAATGGGGTAATGATGGATGTTGTGGTGTTGTTGTGTATTGGGGTTGAAAAAGTAGATATCAACATATTGGTAAGTGGGTTTTTTAATTTCCAATGTGTATTATGTTTAGATAATTCATTGATTGGTTTATGAGTTAAAATGGATGTTTAATGGAAGAATGTAACTATAATGTGCTGTTTGATTTACATGTTGGTATTTGAAAAACAATTTAGTTGGGAAGAAAGTTTCCACTAAAATAAGTAATATAATTGAATGGGTTTCTAAACAATAATTGAGAAATTGGATTTAATTGAATATGGTATGTGGATTGTGTCTTGTTGTGTGGTTTTATGCATTTGATGGTAGTAGATATTTGAGAGAATATTTGAGTTATTTTGTACCTTTATTGTGAATCCCTATGATAGTTTTGTGTGTAGCTACTATATATAAAGTTTATTTACCTATTATTTATTTACATGCCCCACCAATGCCAAGAACCAAGTGATTGCACACACACACACACGGACACACACACACACATATTTGTTTATATATTTGTGGTGTGTATTTCCAAAATCATAATGGGAGGATGGATGGATGGGTAAGTGATCTTCAAAATCCCTCTTATAATAAATAGTGATATGCACTGGCTGTCATGGACAAAAGTCAAAAATGCCACTATCGACATGTGATGATATGAGATGTGATGGCCTAAGATTCTTCTAGTGAGATGTGATTATATGGATAATTGTGTTCTTGTGCCTGGTAGGATGAGGGTATGAGGTTTATATCATCCATTTTCATGATAACCTATTATGCTTCATATGATATGTAATGTGATGTTATGATTTTCAGAAGATGTGGGACCTCCATGATGTACAGTGATTGGATGCGAGGGTGGAAAATCAGTGGGAAAGTTATATGGGATACCATTCATCTATAAGATTCATATTATGTTAGTATACTATGATGTGTTATTTTGTGAACGATCCATGGTGAGGATGAGATGGTTATTTTACCTGTATAGGTGATGTTTGGTTCTATTGTTCTCTCATGGGTGCATTAGCATACTCTTTTAACATGATTGTGAGAACATTTTTTCCTTATTGAATATACTTATAAGATAACCCTATGTATATAAAAGTGTTTCTACGTTTCTACGAAGTCTCTTGGGACTATGCTGGGCTTATCTAGCTCAATCCATTAGATAGTTGTTTTGTTATTACTTTAGCATTGCTTTTTGGTATTTATATTGATTAAATAATCCTATATTAATATTATTCATACATTAATTATGGGATGATTTTGGGTATTTTTATATTATTTCATGGATTTTTATTGGATGATTACTCTTATCTCATGATGAAACATTATAATAATTGTCAATGCATCTCATTTCATGCTATTTTTATATCCTTGATTCTATTCTCTAACTAACAGAAAACATAAATTAGTACATAAGCATCTTTATCACTATCCCTCCATTATAGTATCTTATGTTGAATGGGGTTTTGACATCAAGACTATTAATGATGTATTTATTAAAACATGAAATTTATGGTAGTATATTTTTGGATAATGTAAGGTATTATTACTCTTGTTTGTGAACATAGATTTTTTATTAATCATGATATATTTATCATGATGTTAATTTTAATGATAATTATGTTTGTTCAACTAATATGAGTTTTCTATAGTACATAAATGGATCTTGTTGTTTATATTTGTTGGGTAAATTCCAACTATAATCAACAAAGTGAAGAATTTTGACTTTATTTCAGTCTACAAATTTATAATGTGTATATTGGGTGTAATATAAACTAAAATTAGTATCATATAAATTTTATTTTTTATTAAGACTATTTGGATTTAATTAAATTGATTGGAAATAAGTTATCTTATAATTATATTGGGTATAGTTTGATTAGGTTATTTTGTCTATTTTTCATTGAATTTTTATCATTTAGGCCAACACTAACTATGTCATCAACATTGAGTTAGATGAATGTACTAAAAATTAACAAATTTATTATGTCTGCATATGTAAATTTTGATCAATTTTATATAATCTCTTGACATTTCAGTAAAAGTGTATATTTGTCTCCCTAGTGAATTCATTTTAATTCATCTATACACAATACTAGTACTATTAAACATAGATACTCTAGAATCCAATGCATTATTTAGAAAATAATGATATGATAATTTAATTATTAATTATCTGTTTATAATTTGTCATAATAATAAATGAATTTATTTACTATGTAGTTTTTATTGAAGTTATTTTATTTTTCCTATTTGGTTTTTGTTACACCCTCCAAAAGAATCACTTTACATTTACATACATCATGATTATGGATATAGGTAAGGAAATAGTATACCAATTCAATTGTTTGAGGGGTAGAATGGTTCAAATAGATAATCAGAGATATTATTTAATTTCCTTTTTCTTTTTTATTCATTTAAACTAATATATAATCTATGTGACACTATAATAATCATGTTTACTTATGTTTGTAATTATATGTTTTGAGATTTTTTCTACCCCATTTTTCTTTGTCACTGGATCACAAATATAATTTCAATAATATGTTTTTTATATTATAATGATAATATTTTCATGATATTAAACATATAATTTATATTTATATAATTAAATATATATTATATATCAATATTATATATTGATATCCATAATTATATTGTAGCCTTCTGAAAATAATGATGTCATCTTCATGACATTGAATAACCAAAGATCATTACTTTTGGGGTTTGGATGTAGTGGTTAATACAAAGTAGTAGTAAGGAATTATTCTTATTTTTCGATCATTTAGAATAATATATATATATATATTACATATTAAAAAATTTATGAAGATTATGTTTTTGAGAACATAAAAATTTTATAACAGTTAAGGGAGATGATAATATTTTTCTTGAATTTTATGTTTTATTATTTAGGTATTTTATTGATTAATTAAATGAAATGTTTTGTTTATTGTTTTAATCTCTTTGAGGAGATGTTAGAAATAATATATTGATATATGAAAATTGTAATGTAGTATTAGAATCACATTAATGTTTATATTTAAAATTTATTAATCATATATGTGATACAGTAATGTTTTCAAAATAGTCTTTAAAAATATACATTGAATTATTAAATATAAATCATTAATCACAATTAAAATTACTAATGGTTTTATTAATATTAATTTTTTAAAATTTTATTGTGAGGCATTTTGTTTCCATATTTTATTATTATTCAATCACTAAGAGTGGGAAGGTTGGACTATGTTGTTATTAAATAAAATAAAATAAATGTGTACTGATGCATTGATATAGAAATAAACAAATTTATCTAAAAAATTCTATAAATATGATTTCAAATACATAGATACAAATGTACACATATATTTCATTCCCTTTTATGGGAAATACTTTTTCAAATACATAAAATTATCACCAAGAGAATAAGTAAAATCATGACTCAGGATATAATATTTGAATCCTCCAACTACATTGGAATTGAATATGAATTTTAGTGGTAAAGTATTCAATAATGTGTTCTATAGTGTATTTATTTAGAGTAGCTAGTGAATAATATTTAAATTAATCATTTCTATATAGTTCTCATATTATATTTGAACTTTTAGTTACCGGTGAATTTTTTCCAAAGGTTGTACATTTCATGATATGGTACTTGTGGAATATAAATTATGTTATTTTAATAAACATTTAAAGGTGATTAAAAAATTGTTGTATAGGAAATAAAAACACAATTATGTTATACAGTTTTAGAAGAAACATTTTTCGATATTCCTCTCAAAGTATTTCATTGTCAATTACTATGAGTATTTAGATCCAAAATAAATGATTGATAATAGGGATTTGAAATCAATAAATCTATCCAAAATAGATAAATAAACTATGAATTAGATTTAATTCATTATGGATATCAATGATTAATAATCGTAGTTTTTTATAGATTATGTTTCAAGGGTGATTTAATTTATGGATGGTTTGAAATACACAAGTCATGCATTGGTGAACATTTTCTATATGAATACATTCTTGGGGGATCTAAATTATACCCCTATGACTATGAGAATAATGAAAATTAATTATGATTTGGAGATGTTTTTTTTCATTTATAATGAAATTATAAGTATCCATATATAGGAATACCTGAATGATTTCCTGTTGTATCATTATTGGTGGTAGATTGAGGATACATGGCAATAATTCCTACGATATCCAAAAAAATATTACTAGTCATATATAGTGTTATTAGTATATAATTATTATAATGTAAAATACCTTTATCAATAGAAAAAAATAATTATATATATATATATATATTGATAAATGATTTGTATGTAGATATTTCTAGTAGTGTAATAAAATATCTTAATATAAGTGGTATTGTTTAGACATAAGTACCTATAGAAGGGATAGAAATGTCACATCTGAGGGTATATTTTTTCTACCGTTCTATTTTTATGATATTGAATAATTCATGGATCTATTGGAAAATAGCTTTATCAGTCTCTGAGTATTCCGAGCATGGAGACCTAGGAAAATAATGATTATTACATAGTATTTAGGCCATCTGTTAGGTTTTTAAGAATTGTGGCGACGTTCCATCGATTACAAAAGATATGATTTAAATATAATTAATTGGTGAATATATTTTAATTTATAACTTAATGTTATTGTTTTTATTTTGTGAATATGTATCTTATGATCAATAGTTTCTTATTTTGTGCATTTTTCAAATAATAAATTTTGATACACCATAGGAGGTGAGATATTATGATATTTATAGGTTTTAGAGTAATATATCCAAAAATATATATTAGGGAAATTAAATGGATTTAACATAAGTAGAAATAAAAAATCATTTATGACATCATATGATTTTTTAGACTATTATTCATTAAATTATGACTACAATTTATGATATTTATTATTTATAAATAAAAAATGTGTTTGTTATATGATATTAAAATATAGGATTTGAAGGAAATCTATTTTGAATATGACCATTATAAATTGGGAACGATTATGAAATAATTTATAATATTATGTAATTGTTATTTCTAGAGGATTTGATATATTGGCATCCCTCTGGTAATTGAGACACATGCAAATTTGATTTGGGATTTATTATTCATCTTTATATAAAAGAGTGGTATAAACATCATAAACTATTCTATGTCATGAATTGTTGCAATATAAATTTATCCATATAATATGGAATTATTATTCTATTTAAAAATGAATTAATAGTAATTGATACTTGCATAAAAAAGAATCAATAATTGGAATATATAATCATAATTTGGCATATATTTTTTCTAAGATGATAGATAAGCGTCTGTAACTATTTTTTGATATCATTAAGCTAAACCATTATCCATTAATGATATATCATTTTTTCTTCATATATATGATAATCTCAATCAACAGAGTGGATCGATGTGGATATGCACAAAAAATAAATGATTTGGATCCCATTAGTTATGATTGATGTCATCATATGTTACTTATACTTAAATTTACTATTAATATAGAATATACAAGTTTATTTTCACTCTATTTAGATAAACAAGAAAAAATAATTTATTTTTGGCCTTGATAAATTGGGGTATTGGGTTTTTTCAGATTTATTAAATGACCATATTTTTTGTACATTTATAATTTGTTCTCCATGAAAGAAGATGGTAATTTCTAACATTTCATTATGTATTTATTATATCTAATGCATCATTGACTATAGTAAAATAACCCAATGTTTCAATTTATACTCTTTATTATTTTATTTATAAGGAATTTGAATTAAAGTAATAAATATATGTTTATGATGTTATGGATGAGGTCATGTTTTATTTCAAGTATCACAAATTTTTTTTACAATCCATAATTTACTTGCATATTCTATAAGAAAACACATTACCTTACGGATCTTACCATGACATTGTTATGTTGTGTATTCTACCCCTTTCTTGCATCATATAGGCTTGGGGTTTGAAAAGACACAAATTGGATTACATATAACCTTGTAAACCTTATTTAAATTTTGATTCAAACACACACAAACATACAAACTCTCCATCACCTCCACATAGATGATTGAAATATAGAATAACAATAAATTGAATAGTATATATTAGAAAATAATCTAAATGACCTCAATTTTGTATAATGGAATATTATTTGAGTATAATAGAAAAACTACAATTCTATATAATAGAAAATGGGTGTAACATAAAAATATTTTTAAATTACATCACTATATGAAAAAATATAGTGAAAGTAGTCTAGATAATACCACACATAAGAACGAATATGCATTACCGTCACACTATCCACCAAGATCATTGTCTACCTGCTTGTTTTCTCTATACGACATGACACATGTTAGAAAATATTATATAGGTGACATTGTATACATTACAAAAAAGAGCCTATAAAATCACTTATGAAATGAATAATCAAGAATATTTCACTTAGAACAGTAATAATGAGGTTATATAGTGAAGAAAATAGACATTCTCATTGAAGGGAGACCATAAAAATGATTATGATATCCATATTAATATATAGAGAAATGTAATTTGTATGCATTATAATATTCTAAATAAAAATAAAATTTCAACCATCACTATATTTCAATAATTGTTTTATATGATTCAATGCACCTAGTGATGTGTGATAGAATTCAGTCAACTATACAGGATCCCATTCCCAACAAAATATTTATGTGAGTGTGAATTTAAAATGCTAAATACATGGGTTCCCACACCATGTGTATGCTTAGAGAAATCCAACCTAATGTTAATTTCATATATATGATCCCTTGCTTGAGGAACAATATAAAAAAAATGGGAATGAAAGTGTTTGATTGGAATCCATCACTGAAAGAGATTGTATGGAAATCCTATGAGGACCCACATTGAGTTCATTGTGGGTGATTTTATATTCTTAATAGCGACTCATTAGTTATGGTATCAATCTATAAGGAAGAAGAGTAATATAGAGCAATCATTTTATAAAAACTATTATATCATCATGTGGATAGGGCACGTTTAATATAATTTGTATATTCATTCTCACTACCAAAGTCTGAATGAAATGATTAACAAGTCAAATCTATGGACACACATGGATGATAAAGTTAATTTCATTGAATACAAGAACATTGGAATATATCTTGATCCATTTATTGAGGTATGTTCCATAAATTTGTTATATAAAATTTAGGATATCCTTTATGGGATGATGATTCCTCTTTTCAAAATTTTGAGGAATGATCTATGGATATTTAAGGAGACTTGGGAGTGAGAGGTTAATGTTTGAGCATAGTGGCCATAATGTTTTGGGGAGAAATGAGATAGATGCTTATTTTGGATGAGGAGATTTTAATAAATGATAATTTTTTTTAAAAAATATTCATTAATAAAATTCATTTTTGTCTTGGGGTTTTTCATTTTGATTTGTTTGGGTAAATTTTTATGGCTTTTACGGAGTCCATTCGGGGCTTAAAATTATGTTTTGTAATGATTTATAACATAATAGGAATTGAAACAATGCATTACATTTAAAAACAACATAGGGTCATGGAATGAATCATAGAAGAAATTAATTTAGAACAACCATACTATAGAGTGACATCCCACATTGTGGATAATGGTGCTTCACCATTGTATGGGTATTTTTAATTTTCTATGTCCTATCCTTCACCATGGTGCTGGGTCCGGTGGAGGTAGTGACATATCAGCGCAAAAAACCATGAAATAATGATTCCTCCTTATTTTCACATAGTTAATATCATTTTTGGTAGTTTTAAGAGTTATAGAATTTATTTTTTAATACATCAATAATTATAGAAACATGTTTTTATATTGATAATGTGTGGTTCTATGAAGCACTATAAAGTGATTCTAACAAGGAATAAACATTCATTGACCCCTTTAAATATCAATTATTCCTCTTAATTTTTAAGTGTTTCCCAATCATATAATGTTCTAAAGGTACACCTCCACACCACAGTACTATACATTAATATGTAAAGGATCATTCCCAAGACTACTTCTTTAAAGATGTTCGATCTGCATGCCATTGGATGAGTACCTCTAGTGAACTCCAATTCCATAGTAATTTCTCTTACATCATGGAATTCTCTTCCAATGTTTCGATGAATCATGGTACCCCGTCCTACACCATATATTTCTTCTTAAAAAAACCATTCTATTTTTGTGTACTATACTACACTGTGGTGGTGTTTGTTAGTGCTCCTCCATGTAATAACATCTAAGATGTGTTGTGGATCTATATGACTAAGATTTCCTGGTTTTTTCTAATGGGAAACTATTTATGAGTTTTCACATCACAACATAGTATTATTTTCCCTATCCTTGTTAGTAACCAATTAATGTTTTATTTGTATAGTTCTATGAGTTATTCTTGATAATTGTTTGGGATGGTGTCTGAGGATTACAGAATATCTATCCCATTATCGAAAATTGATGAGGGAGTTGGTGATTTTTGAAGGATGTTCCCCACACTTTTAGGAACTTGTATAAACATCTTTCAATTATATGATTTTTGTTTTGGCAAATATGATGACCATTCTTGATTATGATCACATGTTGAGGTATGTGTAGACCATGAGAAACGTTTTCATTGAATTCCTAGAGTGATATTAGTATGATTTTTCCCATGATGGATATTTTTACATGATGTATTGCTGCTTCTATATACACATTTTGATGTTATATTCCTACCTTTTATTCTTATGAGGTGTTCACTTTATGTAATACTGCTTCCATAAAATTTTCATTTATAGAAGAAATTTAGGGAATATAAAATTCATAAACATTTAGTATGAAATACATTAATATATATTTAGTATATGGTAAAGATATCTATGAAATAAATTTATGAATGTTTGTTTATATTCAAAACTATTTAAGGTTTTAATGAATCAATATATGCATAGTTATATTTTAACGCTTATAACATAATATGGTAAAAAAAAATTCTATCATTTTTTAATATTGTGTTGGAAGATGATTCCTACTTTAGTCGTGATGTTTCAATTTTCCACATTGTATAAAATAAATATTTAATTTTATTAACTTGGTAATAAATTTTTATTATAACAATATTTCTAAATTTATATGTAAATGTACTCCAAAATATTTTATGTTTATTATTTAAATACCGCTATATACAGATTTTTGATATTATTTATATATTTTTATAATCCATGTATATTTTATTTGATTTTCCTTGTTGGAGTTGTTCATAGAGGCTATGGATCTTAATATGAAGACAAATAAAGAATGTGGGAGTACTTTCTAGAGTTCTATAATATTGTAGCTACTTAATGTTTCTGAGACATGTATATGAATGCTCTTAGACAAATAGTGGTGGAACGGAAGGTACATTTAACACTTGGAGTACCTATGGATTTTTTCTATATTCTAATTATGGCCATGTGAAAGGGGATAGATAACTCAAATGACCCTATTAATTATTTTTTAAAAATTTAATAATAACATTAATGTTTTTTATTAGATAATAATTTTTAAAACAATATTATTATTTCTCATTTAATAACATGACCTAGACACCTCATCAATTCATTATTCTTGGCTCTATAATGTTTTTCACCACAAATTTATAATATTCAATAGAATAATCTTACCTAGAGGATCCTTACTGAAATGTCAATATTATATTAATATGTTTTTAGTCATTGATGAAAATTTAAAATATTGAGGTAAAATTTATATGTGAGGAAATCATGATATTCAACCATATTTATACGATGATTAAAATGAGATGTTAATATATAGAATATAAAAAAATTATCTCATTACTGAAATTATGTTATATATTTTTTTTTATTTTTTGCAGGCACTTTAATGACCAAGAATTAAGTATTTTTTAAAATGAAAGATTTTTTTTGTTATATGTTATTAATATAATGTTTCATGTGCTCGATTTCATTTATCTTATATGTTTTTTATTCAATTTTTATACAATAAAAGAAATTTTATTCGCCAAAATTTTTTATGATAACCCGGATGACCTGTCAAAAGTATTATCCAATGATTTATTAATATAATAGATATATATATATGATAATAAAACTGTCCCTTAATGATTAGATTATTATTTTAATATTGAATCCTAATGGAGTTTTATCTATTACAGAAAAGAAAATTCGTAAAGTGGGTTTCTTTGTGGATATGAAATATATTGTACTGTATATTAATATGTTAAATAGAATGAATTTTTTTTTCGATTTCAATGATAAACTGTTTTTATAGAATATTTATTTCTATTATTATTTTATGAAAAATATTTTAGAATGTAATGTGCAATTTCATGGACCATCTAGCCTATTATGCGGTAAGAAATTTGATTATTTTGGTGTAAAGGTGAATTCCATATATGTTTGGAGCTGTTTTGGGTAAAAGTTAGTGTATTGGAGGATATAGATTACTCCTGATTGTAGCACAATTATAGTAGACCTAGACATCGAAACCCTAGCAGTAACACCTGATGGTAGCACCCTGGAGGTATAACCTGATGGTTTCACCATGGTGGTATCACCCAAGGGTATCACCCTATATGTATCACCCTTATGGAAACACCATGGTTGTAGCTGCATACATTAGAACCCTTATGGTAACACCTAGATTGTAATGACCCGCTAAATCCCATTGGATTAAGAGTACAATGAGTAATTAAATAGCCTTAAGAGACATCCCCAAGTCGCTAAATGTTGGTAATAAATTCCAAATGGTTTCAATGTATGTGGAGAAATATTTACCATTTTGTGACTAAAAACAATAACCAAGAAAAACAACAACAAGGAATCTCTCTATATGATGCCTAAAATAACTAAGACATTTCATATCATTATCATTAAAACCACAAACCAATGTATAATATAGTGAAAGACAATCTAAAATAAAAGTAAATAGAATAAATATAATGAATAAACTCAAAGAAGACAATATGTCGCCATGCTCCACAACCTCTAAGATCCTAAATCACCGAACAACCCAAGTATCATTCGGTATTACTAAGAACATATGAAACTTTACCTTTGCCCCTATCATGAAAAATAACATCTACAAAAGAATGAATATTTCAAAAAAGGGATGATTATAAAACTCAGATGGTTTTCTCCAATTATTTCCATAATCACTCCATTAGGATATAATGGAAAAAACATTATATTAAAAATTTTATATAATTTTCTTTACCAAAACAGTTTATAACCAAATATAAACAAGTTAGACAACCAATCATAACCATGTGACAAAAGGTAAATAATCCCAATTACCAACAAGTTATTTTTTATAAAATTTCTAATAAAATATTAAAAACCAACTCTAATTATCATTTTGTCATACCCATTCTATAGTTGAGAACACACCCACACATGCAAGCTTTGTTTGAAAGTTCAATACTTATGATTGGTCACTCGTCCAATTACCTTGTGTCCTAATGACAGAAACCCCCAATCCAGGGTCAAGTACATTATACTCCAAATTCACTAATACTTTATTATAGGGAATGTTTAAAATGAACTCACAAAAAAGCAATTGTATGCCAAAACCATTCCATATAACCATTTTAACCCATTTTACTAGAACTATAATTTTTTTGAAAACAAAAGAATAAAAAATATCTAAACAACCATTTTATTTCAATAAAACATCCATTTATTAATTGAAAACAACTTTTAAAATCTCTATCCACAATTATTGAAAATCCACTTTTCAAAATCCATATTTTAAAACCAAGAACCAATGAACTCCTTTAAAATCCCGAATTTCTGAGATTTCTAAAACCGTCACTCAGGAAGTTTCGAACCACTGTCCAACAAAAAAATCACAATCAATTAAGGAAAATACATTCAATTTTAAAGCATTATAATTAGTTCTACAAAGAGGAGTCAATACGGAAGCCTCCTACCTTGATGGTTTTGACAAAAACCATAATGAATGAATAACGCACAAGAAAACATGGTCAAGTTTCCAAGAACCCGCCTTGGAACACTTCTCATATAAAGATAAATACAAGTTACCATTATATTTGGAATCCACCAACCAAAATATACCCATATTGTGCATCGATATACGAAACCAAGAGAGTAGGAGATGTAAATCTATATAGATCTAAGAAACCAATCATTAACAAAGAAGAACGATTACATACCTCATGAATCCGGCTTCGATTCACCAAGGGAGGCCTTTAGATTAACATCAAAATTCTTGGAATATGTTCTCTTACGTTCAAAAGAGAGTATTATATAAGTAGGTCCATTTATGGTAAAAACATGATAATTAAGGAAAAATGAGTGATATCCTATTTTTTAGGATCCCATTTTGACTTTGTGCATGGTATGACCACACGGTTAGGAAAATTACACACTAACATCATGGTAGCTACTTGACACATGCCCTCCCATTTCACGGTCTCCCAAACTGTTCTCTAACTATACAAGAGATACTGACTCAAGAATACCACCGAACATAGTTTGGCTCTAAGGTTACACAAACTATGTGTCCACCGTGAGACCCTCATCTATCCCCCAAAACACCTCTAATGTTCTCTCAAATCTCACAACCTTCGATCTTTCACTTTAGAAACATAAAAGTATCAAGGAGGTGTTACAAACAAGAATATGGAGGATCTTAAATCTCCCAACCATTGGTATTTCCATCATTGGAAAGTAGAAAAAAATTTCTTCCTTGAAAGAGTTCTGACCACTAGTCTTTCATTTCCTTCTCACGTTCCCAAGTCTCTTCCTGAATCTTACTATGCAGCCATTAAACCCATACGAGTCTGATGCTTTTCCCATGAAATAATTTTTATTTCCTATCCATAATCCATACCAAGATATGTGTAAATAAAGAATCCAACTCTAGGTTAAACTGACATCATCAGATGACATGGTATGTATCATGCAAATACTTTTTCAACTGAGATACATGGAATGCATTGTGGACCAAACTGTATCATGGTGGTAATGTGAATTGATATTCCGCCTCTCCAACTCATACCAACATCTCAAACGGGCCTATGTTTCAAGAATATAAAGTTCCATGCTTCATAGTATGGCAATGTAAAGCATCATAGATATCTGAAAGTACAGATGGTCACTTAGTATAATGGACTACGGTCATCATCAATGACCTACATAAGATTTATGATGACTCTGATACATCTATGTCTTCTTCCTGATCAATTGAATCTTGTCCATTATTTCTTGGACAAGACTATGCATAACTAGTGATGTCTAACACATTTCCAATTAATACAGTGTAGAATGACATGGATGCCAATACAATTCTTAAAAAAGATCGGAATGTATCGAGGCATGGTAGATTTGATTTTATGAGAAATACACGAAGGGTAGATGCTCCTCCCAAGATCTAGAAAAATCCATTACAAAGGACCACAATATGTCATGCTCATTTTCAATTGAGTTACAAGGACATTCTATATATATTTATAGAAATGAGAGGTGAACCTCATATCTCTGTATCAGAATATTTACACTGGTATGTCATGTCTCTTTAGTAGTTCTTGGTTATAAATTTTGGTAAAATCATCCACCATACACATTTCACAAATATAGATGAAATGGGACGACTTGGTATATTGATTCACTATCACCCAAATAACATCTTGTTTCCAAAACATTCTTTTATGTCATTTAAAAAAATCCATCACAATATACTCCCATTTAAACACTGGAATAGGTAAAGACTGCAACATAACCACTGGTCTCTGATGATCTGCTTTAACTTGATCACAAGTTATGCATTGTGAGATGAATTCACCCACCTTCCTTTTCATTTCACTCCACTAAAACTATTCCTTTAATTCCTTATACATATTCTGTGTAACTGGAAGTATATCCCTTCTTGAATGGTGGTATTAATGAAGGAGTTGTTCCTGACAAGCCCTATATACATCCATCTGATATCCAAAACACAAAAATGAACAGCCATAATGTTTCCAGCCCTCAATGGTATCCCCCCCATTGTGATTTGAACTCATTTACAAACATTCTGCATCATATGTTTGTCCCTATTTGACTATATTAAACAAATTGTGAACAAGCGTAGCTAAAAATAAAACCGCAACATCACCTTGGTCTTCACATTCAACATGCTTGTCGTCTCGGAGCGACATCAACTTCCATTCATCTGAAGCCTCATTTTCCAACTGAGCATATGAATTTCTACTCATTGAATCATCCTCTGTATTCCCTTTTCATGGTGTATACATCAATTCAATGTCAATCATATGGATATAATCCATCCATATCCTTTGCCTCAGATTCAACTCTCATAGTGAGAATTTTATTTTGATGATTCTGTGGAATGTAAACACAATACTTTTCTCACCAAAGAGAAAATGTATCCATGTTTTCAAAGAACGTATGACTATAACTAACTTCAAATTGTGTGTTGGGTAATTCTTCTCATGCACCCTCAACTGCCATGAATCTTAAGCAACCACATGGTCTCTTTTCAGGAGAACAAAACCCAAACCTGAACTCGATGGATCATTAGACACCACAAAACCCCATCCTAATTCTAGAAAAATCAAGATTTGTGATAATGTAAGACAAAATTTTAGTTCATGGAAAGAATTATGGAATTCCTTTCTCCATTGGAATGGATCATTCTTTTTTTTCAGAGCTGTCATTGGTGAAGCTAGTCATGAAAAATTATGCACAAAGCATTAGTTGTACCTACTAGACCAAGAAAACATTGTATCTCAAAGACATTATTCTGAGGTTGGCATAAGATAACAACTTCTATATTTTTATGATCAACATAAACACATTTCTTAGAATTTACATGGACATGAAAACATACTTCCTCTATCCAAAAATCAAAATCTGATAATTTTCTATTCAAATGATGATCTCTCAATATTTGTAACAATTTTTATAGGTTCTCTTCATAGTTGTTCCTTGTATTTCAATATAGTAAGTTGTCTTCCAAAAACAAAACAACAAAATAGTCCATATGTCATTGAAATAAACATTGCATCAAATCCATGATGACCACTTGTGCATTCGTTAGACCGATAGGCGTAACTAAATATTTGTAGTGGCTATATCTTCATTGGAAAGAATTATTTGGAATATATTCCTTCTAAACTCACAATAGGTGATATCCAGATCCTAATTCAGTCATTGAGAACTATTGATATACCCTCAACTGATCAAAAAAGTCATCAATGCTTGGATTTTAGTACCTATTTATTATCATAACATGGTTAGGCTTACAATAATCAACACACAACCGAATATTTCTATCTTTTTTCCTCATAAACAAGACTAGTGATTCCCACATAGAAGTAACTGACCGAATGAAACCCTTTTTTTTTTCAGTTCCTCGAACTTCACTTTCAATTTTCGTAACTCTATTGGAGCCATCCTATAAGACATAAGGGAAATAGGACTGGTCTCCATAAGGGGATCCATAGTAAACTCCACTTCACTTATAAGTGGTAACCCTGGGAATTTATTGAGAAATACAACTATAAATTGACCCACAACTATTGGAAAACTACCATCCTTGATATCTTCCATTGATGCCAAAGTCCATGCTTCCAACTAATAAGAGATCATTCCCACCGTTGGTGCCAACAAGCTCTCTTCACATTTCATTACCATCATATATCCTCTAAGGAGATGGTTGATGCATGCCTTAGTCTTGAAACTAATTGTTCTTCTATAATAGTCTACGTGAGACATAAACATTGTCAACCAATCCATACCCATGATTATGTCATAGAAATTCATGGCCAATACTGAGAATTACGATTTTATCTCAACTTCATAAATAATTATAGGAAATTCCCTACACACAAATACTTCACACTATCTTTTCCTAAATTAGTTTTCTATTTAAAAAATAAAGGCACCATTTAAAACCGTAAACATAGAGAATAAACAACATGAGAATATATTAAAGAATATGATGCACCAATATCAAATATCACTTCCACAAGAGTAGAATTGAAAACAATCACACCACTCACCATTGATGGTCCATCCAAATCATCAATAATCATCTGCTCGCCTATGTAAAATAGAATCATAGTTACAACATCCCCCTTATTTCCATGACAATATTTACAAGTCTTACAAGTCATAGTATTTCTAGAATCACCATGGCTAGATCTTCTCTACTAATGAGACTAATTTCTCTATCCTCGCCATATCGAAGCATATGATGCTTGCGATGCCTGAGAAGTGTCTCGAGCACCTAACCATAGAGCACTACGACAATAGTGATAAAGGTGCCCCATCTTTTTGCATTTATGACATGCTCTAGTTTGTGATTTACTCCCTCACTTTAACTGGTCAAATAAACAACATTTAAAATGTCCTAGTTTACAGTTGGGTCGTGGTGGAAGGTTCACTCATCCAACCATCTGATTCTGATTTTCACTTCCACCATGGAAATAGGTTTCCATTTTCCTCTTTCGTCCCACATTTTATTTCCCACCATTTACAATAGGTATCATCATACCTCCTACCATTGATCCTGAGATATCACATTCATACACAATCGCTCTGTTCACTATCTCTATATAATCTGTAATACAGTGCACCACAATATTCGATAGAATTTCGTGCCTTATCCCCAATTATAGTATGTATCCCATCAAGGATTCACTTTCCGCAAATTCTAGTGAAAAGCGAAATAATTTGATGAATTTAGATTCATATTACATGACCTAGAGATTATCCATATTTAGACTGATGATATCCATCATTTTATGGATCTTAAACGTATGAGGATAGAATTGTTTATTGAACAATTTCCCAAATATCCTCCCCTATAAGGCATTCATTAAATTTAGCAACGACTACTAAATCCCACCACTGGCATGCAAGATCCTTGAGCATATAAGTCACCATATTGACTTTGATCTCTGATAGCATGTCGATGAAATAAAAGATATGATTCATCCTTCTTATCCACGCCTCTACTTTTGCAGGTTCAGAAACTCCTTATAATTTTGGTGGATTCTACTTTATAAACTAGATTATATGATCCACATGTCTTGGATCTTTCCTCTGGTTCCCATATCCATAGCTTGAAAATCAAATACAATACTTTTAACGATATCTTGGTTCACCAGTTGTTTTGGTGCTACCACATTCTCCTCATCTTCTTTCAATTGGTTCTTACGATGCATAGTGGGTTCCATTTTCCAAAAAAAATCAACAATCATTTTCAATATCAATCTCTAGAAACTGATGGATTAGCATTTTAAATTCTATCACATAAACCATCACAATATTGTTTTCCAGGAAACAACTATTTTCCACCTCCACCATTTTTGAAACATTTATTCATGCTTTTTAAAACCAAACCATTTTTAAAAATACACAAAATACCATCTTATCCAAAATCATTCATTTAAAAAAATTTGTCATTTTTAAAAAAATTACACCTTTGCAAAAAATCATAAATCATCACTCAAAATGAAATGTGCAATCATAGTGGGAAAGAGATTTCTCTACCATTAATTTCATGCTAGTATCATTGTCTCAACCCATGACAACGAGATTACATTGTCCAAAAATTTCCACAAAACACTTCTGTACCCAACACCTGGGTAAAATGAAGTTTATCAAAAAAGTGTTATCTATGTTCTTTTTTGAAATAAATTTCATGTTCTAAAAATTCTACTCCTTTCTAATATTCCAAACCCAATAATAGAAAATAAATAATTCCACCTCCAAGGAAAAAAACACAGATGAATACTTGATATAAATGACTAAAAAAGTTGATAAAATTTATAATACCAAGGAAGTAACAAACCGATACCATTTGAAATGACCCACTAATTCCCATTGTCTTGAGAGTACAACGAGTCATTGCATATCCTTAAGAGACATCCCCAAGGCGCCAAAGGATGTAAATAATTTCTTAAGTGAAAGAAATTATGTGGGGGATGATTTACCATTTAATGATTAAAACCAATAAAAATGTAAACCAATAACAAGATAAATCACAATATGATACATGAAATAACTAATACATTTCAAATCATTCTCTTTAAAACAACCAAGAATTGTATGCTACAACGGAAGACTAACCAAAATAAAATAAAATTGTGAAAATACAATTAATAAACAGTAATATAAAAATAAGGCTTGATGATCTACAAGATCCAGTCTCCATAATCACAAAATAGTCCTTGTATCATGAGGTACTACTAAAAACATGTGAAACGTTACCTTTACCCCTATCCCAAAAATATAACATCAGCCAAGTCACTAAAGTACCAAATCATGAGTAACTATAAAACTCATTAGGTTTTCCCCAATTACTTCCCTACTCACATAACTTGGATTGAATGGTCAGTATATTATATAAAAAATTTCATATAAAACAATTTACCAATATAGTTTATAACCAAATATAGATATGTTTGATAAAAAATTATAAGATTTGAAAACAATGGTAAGTGAAACCAATTCCTAGAAAATTATTTTCCCGAAAAAAACTAATCAATGAATAAAAAAACTCTTATTATCATTTCTGTATACCCATTCCACAATTCACAACACACCCTCATATGCATGCTTCATTTGACAGTTCCTTACTCATAAGAAGACTATCGTCTAATAAAATTGTGTCCTAATGAAACACGCCCTCGATCCAGGCTCACATACCTTGTACCCAAATGGTACTCATACCTTATAACAAGGAACATCAAACATGAACTCACAAAAACATAATGTATGCCAAAACCATTCCAAATAACAATTTCAACTCATTTTAAAAAAATTGTTCGTTTATTAAAAACCAATGAATAACCCAATTTCAAAACAACAATTTAGTTTCAATAAAACATCCCATTTTAATTGAATATATCTATTAAAATCCCTATGCCACAAATCGTGAAAATACCATTTTTAAAATCCATATTTTAAATCCATGAACCAATGTAATGATTCAAAATCCCCAATTTCCTAGATTTCTCAAACTGTCACTCAAGAAGGTTTTTAACCAGTGTTCAACAACCAAATCACAATCAATATAGAACAATACATATAATTTGAAAGCATTCCAATCAGTTCTAATATGATTAGTAAAGAGTGAATCCTCCTACCTCGAAGGTTTTGATGAAAACCACAATGAACGAAGAACACAGAAGAAAATCGGGCCGATTCTCCAAGAACCCACCATAGATCTATTATAATAGAAAGATAAAGACCAAATATCATCATATTTTGAATCCACCAACATATATCTACACATAATGGGGGTATATCTATGAAAAAACTTGAAGATGAGAAGTTGATCTATGTAGATCTTAGAAATCAATAAAGAACGAAGAAAAATGATCACATACCTCAAGAATCCATCCTCGATTTACTATGGTAAGCCTTCAGACACGCTCCAAAAAAAACATGGAATAGGTTCTAATACATTCAAAGTAGAGTGATCTCGAATTTTGGATATTTACATGCAAAAACGAAGGAGTTAAGGAAAAGAATGTGTGAGATCCTATTTTAAGGATCCAATTTTGAATCTCCACATGGTTTGACCACACAGTATGGAAAACTTTGTGCTAACCATGTGGTAGGTACTAACCACAAAAATCCCCTTTTAAGGTCTCAAAAACCATTCTCCAACCCTTTTGGAGATAATTCATGAAGAAAACCACTGCACATGGTTTTTTTGCATGGTTCGAAACACTGTGCGTTGCCTGTGCGACCTTAATCAAGCCCTCAAAAAACAATTACAAAGTTCTCCAATATCTCCCAATATTCATCCTTACACTTTATAACTATAAAAGTACCTTGTTTGGGTTACATACCAGAATATGATGGTACTACATGACTGTAACACCCTATAGGTAGAACATGACAGTAGCCCCAGAACATAGCACCTAATAGTAGCAACAGGGCAGTAGGACATCACTGTAGCACCCTCATAGTAGAACATGAATGGAGCACATTGGTGGTCCCACCTAATGGTAACACCCTTTTAATAGAACATAGTGGTTTCACCCTAGATATACCACCATGAGGCATTACCTAATAGAACCACTCAATAGTATCTTATTCCATATTTTCAGGATTCTCTAGATTCTCCATTTTATGTTTTTTACCGAAAAATGGACTTAATTACAAAATTCCAGGAATTTAATGTTCTCTAAATGAGTATTAATCAAATGTAAAATTTCTAAAAATTATTTAGATGTTGAAAAATATAATCCCTTGTGGATTTAATGATATCTTAATTTAATTGAAAATTTAAAAAATTATCTGATTGTCATTGTTCCAGATCTAATATTCTAAAAGGTAAGATCCTTTCTTAATTATTTTTTACTTTATTTCTCCAGAGATGAGTGGTTTTGAATGACATTAGCATAAATTTCATAGATCGATTTTTCTAGAGTTGGTTTTAGTTCTCCCTACCAATAGTTTCATCATGTATGTTCACCCACTATTTTTGGTGCAAGATGTTTTTTAAAATCTATTCTTCCATGTAAGGAAATTCATCATTTTTATATACCATGAATCACGAGGGGATGAATTATTACGTTTATATTTGTGGAAATGATTGAATCCATATTAAAAATATAAATAGGATAAAATTAATTTAATAATGTAAGGGGGAATAAAATTATATTTTTATAGATTGATATTGTTTTTGTTATTAAAACATTATGGGATTAAACCCCACGAAAATAATGATCATTTAATGTCCTTCTAAATCCAATACATGATGTTTGTGGACTATATTTTGAGGGGTTATTGAAATCACTTTAAATATAATTTGATAATTAAATAGAGTCAAAGAATAAATAGAGTTCACAAATATCTTATGGTATATGTGATGTAACCCTTAAATAAATTTTTTAAAATTGAATAAATTCCCCAATGAAAAATCTGAGAAATGCTATGTGTGTGAAGTGATGTGTTTGTGGATGAGGTTATTTGTTTTTTAATGGAGTTGATGATGCCTCTGATAGGTGATGGAAATGTTGTGATGATTTTGAAATGAGCATGTGATGATGTTTGTGGTGTGGTTGTGTAGATGGGGTGAAAATTGGATGTTAGCCTATTGTAGCTCCATGATGTACAACATTACATTGTGATATCCACCAATAAGTGTGAAGGTGTTGTGGAGTACCCAAAATTAATGTGATTAATATAATGTTGTTATACTTGGAAGTGTTATTTGGTGAGTGATCCATGGTGATGATGGGTTAGATAATATACCATTATAGATGATGTTTTGTTAAACTATTATCTCTTGGGTGCATTAGTATTATCTTTTCACAAGTTATTAAGTGTCTTATAGTTTTATGTACAGAATATAATTATAATATCACCATACATATATAAAAAATTAATGTTTCATGGAGGAATTGGAAGTTCATGTTTGAAATTACATTCTCAAACCATTGGATAGTTTTCGGCTATGTACATTTTCTTTGTTTTTCAATTTACTTTTGACACATTCACCATTATTAGTAATTTTTATACATGAATTATTGAATTATGTATGTATCATTTAGTATTATTTCTTATAGTTTTTTTGTAGGATTCATTTTATATCTTGATCCTACATTATTATAGATGGAAATTCTTCCTATTTCAGGTGTTTATATACACTCGGTTCTAGTCGCCAACCTGGGGACTATTAAAGGTGGGACTCACGGGTCATCATCAATCTCCCATTAATATAGTATATTTTGTGAGAGGGTTCATGTTAGAGTGCTATCAGAGGATTATTGATGAGAGATAGAATAAATATTGGTGTTAGGAATAATGATGATTTCATGGGTTGGTGTGGAAACAATGTCTGTTGATGTTGTTGAATGACATAGACAAAGGTGATCAGCTAGGAAGTTTGATTTCTAGGCACCTTGTGATCCTATGTATGGACTAAGAGGTTATTATAATTTTTGGTTAGGGGGATCCACTTGTAGGGTTGAGACATTTGATAGGTACGTGAAATAGGATTTCATTAGTTCTTATTAGAAATAAGAGGTTTTTGATATGGGAAAGTTGAAGTATGTTAATATGAATTAAATAAAAAATTAATAAAATTATATACAACCCGTATTAGGATATATGTGTCTCCTCATTCATATACGGCTCCTCGTAACCATATGTTTGTGGCTCAAGTAGTGGCGGTTCAGTAGGCTAATCCAGTTGATCCCCAAAGGGCCGATCAAGTTGAGTATGCTCATCAGTAACAAAGAAAGAAGCATTGGTTTTATGTGGAATGATTTATTAAAGTATGGGGGAACTATTTGTTATGGGGGTATAATTATCTAGATAAATAAGTTATAGATTTAATTTAGTTTTATTAGAGAATTTATTGGGTATTAGGTCCCCTTTCTATTTATTTTTATGTGAGGGGATGTTTTTCAACGGTTAATGACGTAACATGGAAAGTGGAAGGAAGTAGAGGCTTTATGGATAAAATTTTAGAATGAGTTTTAGAGGAGATTATTTAAAAAATTATTAATGTTGTGAAAGGGCAGGGGATAATCTTCATTTAGTAGGGGAATATTTATATGATGGATCTTGGGATCATTCTCATGGAACTTCTATGAGTTTGTCTAGATCACGTCCTAGATTACATGTCCCAAATGATGTTTATTGAGTAGCAACTTTGTCCATTAATCTAGTATGCAGTTATGCCTTTTACATTTCCAATGTATCAAGAGGTTTAGAATAAGGAATATGTGATCGAGAAGATGAACTCATGATGGGTATTACCACACTAGTTGATCTATTCGGGTTCCTCAAGTAGTCATGTTTTCATTTATAGGAATCAGGTTCCAGGGACTTTGAGGTTTCGACTATATTTGAGTGGAACTCTGTAGCTTCCCTTCTTTCCTTCCAATGATATTGGTTTCTATGATCATCCTGGGTTAATTGAACCATCATGTTTTATCTATAAAATTTGTTTCCAGAGTAGGGATTAGTGATAAGTGGATGATCAAACCTAGTTTTGTAAAGGTTTATAGGTGTGGCACATACCTATGAAGCTGCTAGTGGTGATGCTGTTCTAGTAGTCAGGGCGTTAGGCCTATGCTCCATTGGGAGAAGATATGGTAGGTGGATATTGACCACATGAGGTAACTCTCCATCAGGGACCAAGAAATGAACTTTTTCATTAAGGTTTTTATCTTAATATATGAATAAGATCTATGTATAATAAGTTTTAGGAGGTGGAAGAAACAACACCAGAGGGTCCAGATATCATTTGAGGTATGCGTAGTTTAAAAGGTACCCTTGTTTGGGACTTGTATAATTCTGAAACTTCAAACTCCATTATTTAACATTGTCTTGTGTATTCTCTAAGAAATGATATATATAGAATTACCATATCTCTGGTGTTTATTATTCCAATTAAATTCCAAAACAACTTATTTGATATGTTTCATATCATTGCACAGTTGATGGTGTAGTGTCATTCGTGTTCGGATAATTATAATTTTAGTTGTAGCCATGCAATTTTATCATTAGTATCGAGTGATTTTATTATATGGGTACTATTATCAATGATTTATGGTGAAGAGTCATGTTATTGGATGTATATTTTCATCATGTGGTTTTTGTATTAGGTCGGGGTTTCTAGGTGGACAATTAATGTTTAGAGAACCTTATTTATTTGGAAAATAATTTTTCTACGGAATCAGTGGACCCATGGAAATAAGTGGAACCAATATTTTCATTTTTATTTGGGTTTTCCCGCTAAATAGGTTTTGTCACTATGCCCTCAACATAAAATTGAGTTTGAGATAGTCCTGTAGCCTAGTGTTTCAATGATTTCAATTTCTTCACAGAGAATGATGCCTTTGAAGATGTGTAAACTATGGATTATAGTAGATGATATGATTTAGAAATTTTTTTATCCATCCCAGTGTGTCACCATGGGGGGAAATAGTGTTATTCACTAAGAATTTGGAGAGTAGTCTTGTTTGTTTATTTAAAAATTGATTGTGAACAAGGTGGTGCTCAAGAATCTCTATCTTATTTCACTGATAAACTGTCTTTTTGAATAGTATAGTGGAGATATTTGGTTCACCTTTACTAATCTATGTTCTAGATAAAATCAATTGTGTTTGATGAAGTGTAACACCCTGAAGACTTCCCTGAGATATAGGTATTGGAAAATCAAGTTTGTAGTCATGTACATCTATGGTACAAACACATCGACCATTTTCAGGGGCCTAACGAACTCCATGTTCCATGAGTTAGTGGATGATTCATTAACATATTAATCGATGAAATTTTGACTTAATAAGTGCCGAAGGATGAAAATGTGGATCATATCAGATCATTCTTGGATGTTATTCAATTCCACCTGATCTATGGAAATTTTTCGAATTGTTTTTATTAACATAAGTACATCTTAATGAGAATGTGGTGTCCCAAAAATGTTTAGAAATTGTCCAATTAAATGTCTACAAATTTTTTTCACGGTAAGAACCGTGGACACGGTAGAGGATTCCAAGTTCCTTATACATAAATGTTATTATTAGTGGTTTTAGTCATATTTTTAGTGGATTATATCCCCATTGATAGAGTTTACCAAGGAGTAAAAAATAAATTGTATCTTCTAATTAGTATCACATGGAATTCAACTATATGATGAAAATTTTGGTGTGTGATCTAATGATTTACCTACTGGTGGAGGGTGTGTTAATTGAGGTGTTCTATAACATTTCTATATGGGGTCAGGGTTCATGTTGATTTTGTATAAGGAAGTGATCTCTTATGGGTCTAGGTATTTATTTCCCCAACAATATAACAATTTCATCACAGAATTAGACTTAGCAGAAAATGTGTTTTCACTAATTTTGTGTAAGCATTACCTCATTAGAAAGGAATTGTTGATATTCACTAAACCCAAGAGTTTTTGGAATATCATTTCATTGTATTATTTAAATCATTGATAGTGGATGTGGATTTAGTTTCTTTAGGATTAAAAATTTTAGATCTCATAAATCATATAAAAAGGGAATGTTGTGTCTGATAATTTGAGAATAGTGTAACAGAAGGATGATGTTCAATAGTTTAGGGGTTTTTAGAGAGTAATGGATGATTTTGGTAACCTACAATTAGGTGAAAGGGTGGTTTATAGGGGACTTTTTCTTATTTTAGAGAGTGGTGTAATATTCTATTGTAAAGACCCGAAGCCTGACGTACATGGACATGACATTACATTTGCAGAATACTTGATTCAAAATGAAAACCAACACACAAGGACCGTAATGGTTTAGTGTCTTTGGAAACTCGGAAAAAAATCTTCTAAACACGGTGAAAAATATTCACCATCTCCCATAATGATCTTCCACTTTTGATTTCTTACCTAAAACCTAGCTTTGAATCCTAGGGAAAAGAAAACATATAAAAGGGTGAGCTCAAATTCATAGTAAGGGTAAACAAAAGAAATCTCAATCACATCATAACCTTTTGAAAATCTTAACCTGCAAAAGAGTTCATAATATCATAACATGGGATAAATCATAGAAGTGAAAATTAAATCCCAATAATCATAACATAAAACTTGAAACTTTGTGGCATGCACACATAATCATAGAAAATCATTTCTTATTAGTGGAGACTCATTTCCAAGACTATCTTAGTGGACAAAGTCCATTTTTGAACCGAGTTCACTCCTCGTTTCAGTCCTGTTTTACTAAATCGGATTAACCAGTCATTCCATCCATGTTTATATCATGAGATATAAATCATTACCCAATGCATTGGAGGGATATCTAGGTCCCACCCATATTATAATGAATCCTTTCTTATATGTGCCACAAAAACATAAATCATACCTCATAACATAACCCAAGTAATAAAATGGGGTTCTTAAACAACAAGACATCATAAAAAGATTCATATAATATAAAGGACTTCATAAAAATAATTCCATCATATCATAATCAAATCAATGTAATAAAAGGGATAGAAACAAAACCCTATATTTTCTTAGATGGAAAATGATTTTGATAAAACATTTGAACTCCGTTCTTGAGGAAAATATCCGTTCTTTTTTCAAAAACATGTTCCATTCATTACATGTCATATAATTATAAACTAAAAGAAGTTAATTAAAAATAAACTTGAAAACTTGTAATGGAAGCATCATTGAAATACTTTTCTACGAATCCATTCATGCCGTATAAGTTAAAAATAACATTCTTCTCGTACTTTTGTCGAAAAAGTAAAAAAGTACCTCATTTTAAAAATGACAAAAGATTCCTTTCATATCTTTTACTAAAAACTCAAAAATAGGTAAAATTGGATTTAAAAATTTTATAAGGATAGAAATAATATTACATATTGACGAAACATGGATGTGGATGATAAATACACCCCAGTAAATACCAAAGTATAAACAATCTCGATTAAAAATGAGATTTTGAGATTTTCCCTTACCTTAAGTTCGATTTGATTCGTACGTGTCCGGAGCTCCTGTATAATGATTTAAATAATGTTATTGACTTATTCCAGAATCAAACTTATTGATATTATATCATATATGGTTATATTTTTAGCTTCTTATTAGTAATATTTCATTGTTACTTGTTATTCGAGTCTTTATTGCTTTTTGTTCTTATGCGTGTTTTGCTGAATAAATTCTTATTATTCTTGTTAGGTTATAGATACCTTATATCCAGGATGGTATAAGTGTAAAATATATCATATTTATTCATTCAATTCATTTATATAATTACTATGTAATGACGATCATGTAGAACGAGTCGCATCACATCGTGGAGACGGTAGGCCGTACGTACGCACGAGTGATGATATCGTTCCCATTATTGTGAAATTGTATTGAAGTGTATTTATACTATTTCAGTATCAATATAACTTCAGAATAATCATATATAGTTACTCATTATACCATTATACTCATCCAAGTAAGGTGGTGGTGGAAAATAGATTACACCACGGCGTGGAGACGATATTCCATACGTACGCACGCGCGGTGATTTCATTCTCCGTAGGATGGATAGAAGGTGAGTTAGGGTTGTTTCATATTTGTAATAACATATCAGTATGTAAATAATACTGATGTTGTTACCTTATCCTGAAACAACTAAATAAGAAGAAGTTGAAGAAGAAAGAAATTGAAAAAGATCGGTAGTGGATATTACCTCTTTTTGACACGCCTTTTTGAATCCTCCCCTTAGGGCACTAAGATTAGTCTTTGAAGAAAACCAGGACCTCTATGATTGTTCTATGGAAGTGGAGAAGTAATTTTGGTAGGGGTTGTCCGAGATTGAGTGCTCAAATTGGTGTGAGGAGGAGAGGGAGGAGGTGCCCTTTTATAAGGGGGGAGAGGGGCACCTTTGGGAAATCTCATAATATTATTTTTTATTAAAGTCAAATTCGATTTATAATGGTTTCAAAGGGTCTTATTTCGAAGCTAAAGTGGGGATGGGTCTAAATCCTCTCATACAATAGAATTTAGACAAGTTTAGGTTGTTATTTTAACCTTATCAATTATATTTAACTCTAAGTTAAATAATTTAACTTTTACCGTGTCTTTTTGTGTTCTTAAACTATATTGTTAATAAACATACAATAACACGCGAAAAGAACCCCAAGTTGTTTAGTATTATTATATATATCCTTATCTAAGTCATTTGGCCGGATCATAGATTTTTAAGAACAAAATAACAATTAATAATATAATATTTGTTTTAAAAACTATTTTATGTCAATTTCAAAACTATTTGGTATATGATTTTTTTGAAAATTATAACAGAATGATAAGTTCAAACAAAGTTAATTAAATCAACACTAACATGTCACATTAACCTATAAAATTAGTTTAATTCATAAAAAGTCTCAAATTACATTTATTTGGGCATTTATAACATCGATTATGTTAATATTTTCTTAATAAGGTAATTACTGCAACATCATTGAGTCATAAATAAATTAAATTATTTAAACTCTAAAAATTATAACTAAAATACCATTATGTAGGAAATCGTTTTACATTTCAAATGAATATTTATAATCGAATTTATCTTATGTATAACCCTGTATTAAAAATGTTTTAGTTATTAAACTTTGATTTTAACTATTTTAACTCTTCTTTAAATAAAATAATATTAAAGGTCCTAATCTAATCCAAGTGGACCTAAATGGTCATATTATATTCATAAAGTTATTTTTGGTCGAATTAAACTTATCCAATAGAATTAGGACATGTGTTAGGGTATTAGTAATATCATTTTTACCTATAATTACACTATTTAATATTAACCGCGGTAAATAAAAGTAAAAAGTTACTATTCACCAAAATTTATTTTCATCTCATTGATCTAAATTTTAATTACTAATATCAACCGTGTCTCTATGATTTTCTATATTCCTTTCACAGAAGCGGTAAAATCAAGTTTTATGAAAAATTGAGTTTTTTTAACCACAACTTAGTGGTTTCACTATTCATCAAAAATTGAAGTTTTTCTGAAAAATACCAAAAATTTAGCCCAAGCTATATTTGATATTAGAAATTCAAAAATGATGTCCATTTTTCCCAATTCAAAACATAGAAGTGTCATTAATTAATTTAAAATTATTCCTGCTGTTGAGAAAACGGGTTTTAAAAGTTAAAACGTTGCAAAAGATTGAAATTATTTTTCCTATGAATTAAATGTAAAATCAATGATAATGACATAAATTATATTAAATGGTAAAAATATATTCTATTTATACTTTAAAACCAATCATTATTATAATTTAACCATATAAATTATTACGATGAAAAAAGTTGTTTTTGATAAAAATATAGTGTGTTTTTACTATTCATCAAAATATGAAAGTTACCAGAACAATAAGAAAAATTTATCCAAAGTAAATTTTTATATCCTTATTCCAAAGAAGAATTTTATTTTTCCAAATTGAACTTACAAAAATTTCAAAAACTAGATTTAACGTGGGTGCACCATCAAAAGGCGGTAAAACTGCATTTTTTGAAAAATACTTATTTTACCCGAAAAATTTATTTTGATCTCATACCATGTTTTAGAAAATATTTAAGATGAATAATAATGTTATAAATTTAAAATTCAGTTAATACTATTCATAATGGCTAGTTTATAATATTATAATAATATATCGGTGTTTAGTAAAACTCGGTATTGCATACTACACACACTATCGAGGAAGGTCGTGATTGGGTATAATGTAAGACAAGTCAGGGTTGCGTGTAGTGTAAGACTCCATTGTTGTAGCATATAACAAAATCCAACCGTATTTCATTTATACATTGAATATATGTATATATATATACACTCAATTTTGCGTAGAATAGCTACTATCAAACAATCTTGAAATTGTGTGTAACACGACCCAAGATAAGTGTTGCGTATACTGCAAGCTAATATGGTGTTGCATATAGCGCACGTTAATTTTGGAGTAGCTTACAACACAAGACATCAATGAAATTAAAAAGAATAATTCTTATAAAATCTCGGGTTGTTACATCTATGATGCAGAAGGTTGGGGAATATCAAGGGGATACTTAGAGGAAGATACGATGTGAAATAATTTTTTCCACGTAGATGATCTAAAGCATTTGTTGTAGGATCATTAAAACAAAATAAAGTTTCATGGGAGGTTTTTTTGCACTGATGGATTAAGGTTTCCTTTTCGATTTTTATAACATACCATTTTCATTATACTTGAGAGTCTCGAGGATGTACCATGGTTTACTGGTGATGTTTTTGTTTCTTAGGATGAAGTGATCAATAGAGAGGTTTATTGATCTATGTCTGGTTTTCTAGTAGGTAAAGGCTGAGAACCATGTTTTGTGTGTGTTTTTGTAGCCATTAGATATTCCAGTGTTTAAATGGGATGACATCTTGATTGATTTTGACACATGGATACCCAGATCATATGGAGGTGGTTATTATTTTTTAGTAATAGTTGACCGATTGATGAAATCATCTCACTTACTTGAGATCATTATTTCAGGAATACTATATGTTTTAGAATACACAATATATGTTATGTGGTTTGGATGAATTGAGTACTGAGGTCCATTTTCTGGATTTGAACTAGAATTTATCCTCAAAATGTTTTAAGGGATTGAAATTTTTTTTTCACTCAGTTATGCTTCAATACTACATTACACACATAGATGGATGGGTAGACATAGAAGACTATCCATTTGTTATAGGAATTTTTGTAGACATCTATCCATTAATTTAGTAGATCATGGGGAAAAACAATCCCTTTCATGATTTCTATTATAATAACAACATTCAATCATTCATTAGAATGGACCCATTTAAAGGTTTGTGTTGGTGGTGATGTTAATATCCATTATGATGTTACAAGGATCAGGACTCACCAGTTGTTGGAAATAATGTGGTCTTGGGAAAGACAAATAAGGTTCTGTTGGTTTGAGAGAGGATGAATGTAATAAAATATTGGAAAAATCATTCTATCAATAGAAAGAGGATTTTCATTGGGTTTGAAGTTGTAGAAAATTTGTTTGGTATGGTTTCTCATCAATATGGGTAGAGGGTGTTTAGAAAGGGTACTGAGAACAGGACTCGATTTTTTGGGCCCTTGGAGGTGTTGTTGTGTGTTAGTCAGGAATCATTATAGTTGGAACTTGTGCATCAATAGGTCTAGATCCATGATGTTTTACAAATATCTTAACTCATTTAGTATCTTCACACTAACTCCCTTTCCATGAATTCTAAAGAGTTAGATATCGAGGATTAATTAACATTAATGGAATTGAATTGAGAGATCCTACACTATTGAAAGAAGGTGCTGAGAGGATGGACAATTCTATTGGTTTCTTTCCTGTAAAGGTATGGTGCCATGAGATAATATACTTGAGATTATGAGACTCAAATGTATTCTGAATACCCAGAGTTATATCCGGTTGTTTAGTGCATTTTCATTCATTGTTGTGCATTGATGAGATATTTGGATCATTCAATAATATAAGATATTTTCTTCACCCTTTTTATATGATTTGTGATAATGTTCTACATATTATTGTGGGAGGACATAATTCCCAATCAATATGAATTATACTAAGATGCGATTAAACTCATGCAAGCAATTCAGTTCCACCTAGAGTGGATAGTATCTTCACATGGGTGAGGCAATTAGATTATTTTTATGTTTTTTATAGTATAGTTTTTTGGATGTTGTTGGTCTATGGAATTTAATGATTGTTTGTTATTGGTATTTGAGATTTAATTCAATCCTTGGGAGGAATCTAAAGGGATGGTTGTTCGTACTTCTTGTCTATTTCCTCCAGGGATAGACTTAAAATCATGGAGAGTTGAAATTCTTGAGTGGTAACAGAATTAATGTCATAGATAAACCAAACCCTTAAATTTTGGGAAATCTAATGGTTGAGGTTTTTGGGGATGTCTAGAAGAGTTTGGAGATGTTTTGGAGTAAAAGGGGGTGTTTTGGAGTTTAGTAATTACAAGATGGTTGTAGAACATGATATTTGAATCCTGGCGGTAGTTCATGATGTTAAAACACTATTGATATCACCTAATGATGGATCCCTAGAGGTAGCACCAAACACTAACACCCTTATTGTAGCAACTGACGATACCCCCTAGTGGTATCACCCTAATGGTAAAACCATTATGGTAGAAAATGAAGCCAGTATTGTGGGTTATCACTTCAAGATATCTCCCTAGATGTATATCATGATTGTATCACCATTATGGTATCACATGAATGTAGATTGATTGTCATAGAACTATATGGTAGCACCCTAATAGATGGACTTTATGGTATCACCCTAGTGGTTTCACTTGATGGTAAGACACTAGGGGTTACACTTAATGGTATAAAATCAGGGTAGAAGACTAGTGCTAGCACCTAACCCTAGAAACATCATAGTAGAAACTAACAGTATCACCATAGTAGTGGGACCTCAGTTATATCACTTGGAAATAGAACCTAATAGTAGCACCCAATAGTTGAAAGTTCAAGAATATTCAGATTTTCCACATTTGTTAATTTTGGTTACTTTTTGAATAAAAATTGTTTTAATTCCATTATTAATTGAATTTAACTCCTTTATAATAGTAAATAATCATATAATAAATTTTAATAATGTTTGGAGACCCTTTAAATGTATAAAACCTGAGGATTTAATGATTTGTAACTTTTATAGAAAATATAAAATTATATCTAATCTCACCGGTTCTGGATATAATATTTCAAAAGAGAATTCATTTTCATCATTATTTCAGTCATTAATTATCTTGTGAAAAAAGGTTCCAGATTCTTTTAACATAGAGTCATTGTGTACTATTTCTGGAGTTGGTTCGTGTTTTCCCAGCATGTGGTTTTTTATTATACACACACACCACGTTTTTGGTGTAACATGATATGGTAAACATTGTTCTTCTAGGTAGGTAATTCCATCATTTCACAATTATGTGTATAACTAAGGGATGGGTTATTGGATTTATCTATACATAAATGGTTGCATCCAAATTAAAAAGAATAAATATAATGGTTTAATGAACTAAATAAGGTTTATGGGAATGCTATAATATTTTATCCACTCGATATGGTTGTAATCATTGAAACTGTATGGGATTATGCCTAGTTGAAAATCACATATAATGGGATCTATGTTTGTGCACTGGTTGATGATATTCCGAATTCATGTTTTTCTTGGTTATTGAGATTTTTGAAAATGTAATTGGATGATTATATATAATAGGATAATGAATTGTATGCCCTGAGATCTTATGGATTGTGTTATGATGTCCTTAAATAAAGAATTAGAATTGAATGAATTATAATTTTTCTAATTAGTAAAATTTTATGTGTATGTTTTAATGCCTTTTAGGGATATGGATGTCTGTTGTGACATAGTTGTGATGATTTCATTCCTTGGAGATGGATATTTTGTGATTTATGGGCAGTGGGGTAATGATGGATGTTGTGGTGTTGTTGTGTATTGGGGTTGAAAAAGTAGATATCAACATATTGGTAAGTGGGTTTTTTAATTTCCAATGTGTATTATGTTTAGATAATTCATTGATTGGTTTATGAGTTAAAATGGATGTTTAATGGAAGAATGTAACTATAATGTGTTGTTTCATTTACATGTTGGGATTTGAAAAACAATTTAGTTGGGAAGAAAGTTTCCACTAAAATAAGTAATATAATTGGATGGGTTTCTAAACAATAATTGAGAAATTGGATTTAATTGAATATGGTATGTGGATTGTGTCTTATTGTGTGGTTTTATGAATTTGATGGTAGTAGATATTTGAGAGAATATTTGAGTTATTTTGTACCTTTATTGTGAATCCCTATGATGGTTTTGTGTGTAGCTACTATATATAAAGTTTATTTACCTATTATTTATTTACATGCCCCACCAATGCCAAGAACCAAGTGATTGCACACACACACACACACAGACACACACACACACATATTTTTTTATATATTTGTGGTGTGTATTTTCAAAATCATAATGGGAGGATGGATGGATGGGTAAGTGATCTTCAAAATCCCTCTAATAATAAATAGTGATATGCACTGGCTGTCATGGACAAAAGTAAAAAATGCCACTATAGACATGTGATGATATGAGATGTGATGACCTAGGATTCTTCTAGTGAGATGTGATTATATGGATAATTGTGGGGTTGTGCCTGGTAGGATGAGGGTATGCGGTTTATATCATCCATTTTCATGATAACCTATTATGCTTCATATGATATGTGATGTGATGTTATGATTTTCAGAAGATGTGGGACCTCCATGATGTACATTGATTGGATGCGAGGGTGGAAAATCAGTGGGAAAGTTATATGGGATACCATTCATCTATAAGATTCATATTATGTTAGTATACTATGATGTGTTATTTTGTGAATTATCCATGGTGAGGATGAGATGGTTATTTTACCTGTATAGGTGATGTTTGGTTCTATTGTTCTCTCATGGGTGCATTAGTATACTCTTTTAACATGATTGTGAGAACATTTTTTCCTTATTGAATATACTTATAAGATCACCCTATGTATATAAAAGTGTTTCTACATTTCTATGAAGTCTCTTGGGACTATGCTGGGCTTATCTAGCTCAATACTTTAGATAGTTGTTTTGTTATTACTTTAGCATTGCTTTTTGGTATTTATATTGATTAAATAAACCTATATTAATTTTATTCATACATTAATTATGGGATGATTTTGGGTATTTTTATATTATTTCATGGATTTTTATTGGATTATTACTCTTATCTCATGATGAAACATTATAATAATTGTCAATGCGTCTCATTTCATGATATTTTTATATCCTTGATTCTATTCTCTAACTAATGGAAATCATAAAGTAGTATATAAGCGTCTTTATCACTATCCCTCCATTATAGTATCTTCGATTGAATGGGGTTTTGACATCAAGACTATTAATGATGTATTTATTAAAACATGACATTTATGGTAGTATATTTTTGGATAATGTAAGGTATTATTACTCTTGTTTGTGAACATAGATTTTTTATTAATCATGATATATTTATCATGATGTTAATTTTAATGATAATTATGATTGTTCAACTAATATGAGTTTTCTATAGTACATAAATGGATCTTGTTGTTTATATTTGTTGGGTAAATTCCAACTATAATCAACAAAGTGAAGAATTTCTACTTTATTTCAGTCTAAAAATTTATAATGTGTGTATTGGGTGTAATATAAACTAAAATTAGTATCATATAAATTATATTTTTTATTAAGACTAATTGGATTTAATTAAATTGATTGAAAATAAGTTATCTTATAATTATATTGGGTATATTTTGATTAGGTTATTTTGTCTATTTTTCATTGAATTTTTATCATTTAGGCCAACACTAACTATTTCATCAACATTGAGTTAGATGAATGTACTAAAAATTAAAAAATTTATTATGTCTGCAGATGTAAATTTTGATCAATTTTATATAATCTCTTGACATTTCAGTAAAAGTGTATATTTGTCTCCCTAGTGAATTCATTTTAATTCATCTATACACAATGCTAGTACTGTTAAACCTAGATACTCTAGAACCCAATGCATTATTTAGAAAATATTGATATGATAATTTAATTATTAATTATCTTTTTATAATTTTTCATAATAATAAATGAATTTATTTACTATATAGTTTTTATTGAAGTTATTTTATTTTTTCTATTTGGTTGTTGTTACACTCTCCAAAAGAATCACTTTAGATTTACATACATCATGATTATGGATATAGGTAAGGAAATAGTATACCAATTCAATGGTTTGAGTGGTAGAATGGTTCAAATAGATAATCAGAGATATTATTTAATTTCCTTTTTCTTTTTTATTCATTTAAACTAATATATAATCTATGTGAAACTATAATAATCATGTTTACTTATGTTTGTAATTATATATTTTTATATTTTTTCTACCCCATTTTTCTTTGTTGCTGGATCACAAATATAATTTCAATAATATTTTTTTTATACTATAATGATAATATTTTCATGATATTAATCATATAATTTATATTTATATAATTAAATATATATTATATATCAATATTATATATTTCTATCCATAATTATATTGTAGCCTTCTGAAAATAATGATGTCAGCTCCATGACATTGAATAACCAAGGATCGTTACTTTTGGGGTTTGGATGTAGTGGTTAATACAAATTAGTAGTAATTAATTAATCTTATTTTTCGATCATTTAGAATAATATATATATATATATATTACATATTAAAAAATTTATGAAGATTATGTTTTTGAGAACATAAAAATTTTATAACAGTTAAGGGAGATGATAATATTTTTCTTGAATTTTATGTTTTATTATTTAGGTATTTTATTGATTAATTAAATGAAATGTTTTGTTTATTGTTTTAATCTCTTTGAGGAGGTGTTAGAAAGAATATATTGATATATGAAAATTGTAATGTAGTATTATAATCACATTAATGTTTATATTTAAAATTTATTAATCATATATGCGATACAGTAATGTTTTCAAAATAGTCTTTAAAAATATACATTGAATTATTAAATATAAATCATTAATCACAATTAAAATTACTAATGGTTTTATTAATATTAATTTTTTTAAAATTTTATTGTGAGACATTTTGTTTCCATATTTTTATTATTAATCAATCACTAAGAGTGGGAAGGTTGGATTATGTTGTTATTAAATAAAATAAAATAAATGTGTACTAATGCATTGATATAGAAATAAACAAATTTATCTAAAAAATTCTATAAATATGATTTCAATTACATAGATACAAATGTACACATATATTTCATTCCCTTTTTATGGGAAATACTTCTTCAAATACATAAAATTAGCACCAAGAGAATAAGTAAAATCATGCCTCAGGATATAATATTTGAATCCTCCAACTACATTGGAATTGAATATGAATTTTAGTGGTAGAGTATTCAATAATGTGTTCTACAATGTATTTATTTAGAGTAGGCAGTGAATAATATTTAAATTAATCATTTCTATATAGTTCTCATATTATATTTGAACTTTTATTTACCGGTGAATTTTTTCCAAAGGTTGTACATTTCATGATATGGTACTTGTGGAATATAAATTATGTTATTTTAATAAACATTTATAGGTGATTAAAAAATTGTTATATAGGAAATAAAAACACAATTAGGCTATACAGTTTTAGAAGAAACATTTTTCGATATTTCTCTCAAAGGATTTCATTGTCAATTACTATGAGTATTTAGATCCAAAATAAATGATAGATAATAGGGATTTGAAATCAATAAATCTATCCAAAATAGATAAATAAATTCTGAATTAGATTTAATTCATTATGGATATGAATGATTAATAATCGTAGTTTTTTATAGATTATGTTTCAAGGGTGATTTAATTTATGGATGGTTTAAAATACACAAGTCATGCATTGGTGAACATTTTCTATATGAATACATTCTTGGGGGATCTAAATTATACCCCTATGACTATGAGAATAATGAAAATTAATTATGATTTGGAGAGGTTTTTTTCATTGATAATGAAATTATAAGTATCCATATATAGGAATACCTGAATGATTTCCTGTTGTACCATTATTTGTGGTAGATATAGGATACATGGCAATAATTCCTACGATATCCAAAAAAATATTATTAGTCATATAGAGTGTTATTAGTATATAATTATTATAATGTAAAATACCTTTGTCATTAAAAAAAATAATTATATATATATATTGATAAATGATTTGTATGTAGATATTTCTAGTAGTGTAATAAAATATCTTAATATAAGTGGTATTTTTTAGACATAAGTACCTATAGAAGGGATAAGAATGTCACATCTGAGTGTATATTTTTTCTACCATTCTATTTTTATGATATTGAATAATTCATGGATCTAATGGAAAATAGGTTTATCAGTCTCTGAGTATTCCGGGCTTGGAGACCTAGGAAAATAATGATTAATACATAGTATTTAGGCAATCTGTTAGGTTTTTAAGAATTGTGGCGACGTTCCATCGATTACAAAAGATATGATTTAAATATAATTAATTGGTGAATATATTTTAATTTATAACTAAATGTTATTGTTTTTATTTTGTGAATTTGTATCTTATGATCAATAGTTTTTTATTTTGTGCATTTTTCAAATAATAAATTTTGATACACCATAGGAGGTGAGATATTATGATATTTATAGGTTTTAGAGTAATATATCCAAAAATATATATTAGGGAAATTAAATGGATTTAACATAAGTAGAAATAAAAAATCATTTATGACATCATATGATTTTTTAGACTATTATTCATTAAATTATGACTACAATTTATGATATTTATTATTTATAAATAAAAAATGTGTTTGTTATATGATATTAAAATATGGGATTTGAAGGAAATCTATTTTGAATATGACCATTATAAATTGGGCATGATTATGAAATAATTTATAATATTTAATTAATTGTTATTTCTAGAGGATTTGATATATGGCCATCCCTCTGGTAATTGAGACACGTTTAAATTTGATTCGGGATTTATTATTCATCTTTATATAAAAGAGTGGTATAAACATCATAAACTATTCTATGTCATGAATTGTTGCAATATAAATTTCTCCATATAATATGGAATTATTATTCTATTTAAAAATGAATTAATAGTAATTGATACTTTAAAAAAAATGAATCAATAATTGGAATATATAATCATCATTTGGTATATATATTTTCTAGGATGATAGATAAGAGTCTGTAACTATTTGTTGATATCATTAAGCTAAACCATTATTCATTAACGATATATCATTTTTTCTTCATATATATGATAATATCAATCAACAGAGTGGATCGATGTGGATATGCACAAAAAATAAATGATTTGGATCCCATTAGTTATGATTGATGTCATCATATGTTACTTATACTTAAATTTACTATTAATATAGAATATACAAGTTTATTTTCACTCTGTTTAGATAAAAAAGAAAAAATAATTTATTTTTGGTCTTAATAAATTGGGGTATTGGGTTTTTTCAGATTTATTAAAAGACCTTATTTTTTGTACATTTATAATTTGTTCTCCATGAAAGAAGATGGTAATTTCCAATATGTCATTATGTATTTATTATATCTAATGCATCATTGACTATAGTAAAATCACCCAATGTTTCAATTTATACTCATGATTATTTTATTTATAAGGAATTTGAATTAAAGTAATAAATATATGTTTATGATGTTATGGATGAGGTCATGTTTTATTTCAAGTATCACAATTTTATTTACAATCCATAATTTACTTTCATATTCTATAAGAAAACACATTACCTTACAGATCCTACCATGACATTGTTAAGTTGTGTATTCTACCCCTTTCTTGCATCATATAGGCTTGGGGTTTGAAAAGACCCAAATTGGATTACATATAACCTTATAAACCTTATTTAAATTTTTATTCACACACACACAAATATACAAACTCTCCATCACCTCCACATAGATGATTGAAATATAGAATAATAATAAATTGAATAGTATATATTAGAAAATAATCTAAATGACCTCAATTTTGTATAATGGAATATTATATGAGTATAATAGAAAAACTACAATTATATATAATAGAAAATGGGTGTAACATAAAAATATTTTTAAATTATATCACTATATGAAAAAATATTGTGAAAGTAGTCTAGATAATACCACACATAAGAACGAATATGCATTACCATCACACTATCCACCAAGATCATTGTCTACCTGCTTGTTTTCTCTATACAACATGACACATGTTAGAAAATATTATATAGGTGACATTGTATACATTACAAAAAAGAGCCTATAAAATCACTTATGAAATGAATAATCAAGAATATTTCACATAGTACAGTAATAATGAGGTTATATAGTGAAGAAAATAGACACTCTCATTGAAGGGAGACCATAAAAATGATTATGATATCCATATTAATATATAGAGAAATGTAATTTGTATGCATTCTAAGATTCTAAATAAAAATAAAATTTCAACCATCACTATATTTCAATAATTTTTTTATATGATTCAATGCACCTAGTGATGTGTGAAATAATTCAATCAACTATACAGGATCCCATTCCCAACAAAATATTTATGTGAGTGTGAATTTGAAATGCTAAATACATGGGTTCCCACACCATGTGTATGTTTAGAGAAATCCAACCTAATATTAATTTCATATATATGATCCCTTTCTTGAGGAACAATATAAAAAACATGGGAATGATAAAACAATAATTTAGATGACATTAGGAAACTATTACTTGATATAGTTATCTTGCAAGAGATAGGTTCACCATTTACACTCAATTCACAATGTCCATTCCAAATATCAAAAACCCAAATATTTTTTTTCATGATTGCTTTAAAATGTGTCATATCACATTCTATAAATAAATGTACATCATCATAGACCACGTATGATTCTATAAATAATGGAAATATCGAATGTCCTTATACAAGACTATGAAATGTACACAATTTATATTTAGGGTTACACGATTTTTCAACCTGTGTTAATGATCTACCCATGTAATATCATCTTATATATTTTTTCAAAGACCACATATATATATCATAAAAATTTAGATCCATGGTATTCTGGATGATATGTGATACTCACCATGCACCACACTTCACAATGCATGCTCAATATAGCGTCTCTCTAGTAGTACATGGCATGTGGGCCATATGGGTTCTATTATAGTTTATATCATGTGAATTCTAAAATTAATTGATAGGGACACACATTCGGTGGGATAAAAATAATATGTCAATATTTAATGAGATATATTAACCATTAGATTCGTTTAATATGATCTAAAACATGTGTTTTTACAAACATCATGTTTTGTAGTTAGGATATTTTTATTATAAACGTTATTCTTAATGTTTCCCCATTAAAATATGGCTCAACCATTTATCTCAATAAGATACTCAAAAAATATTTATTGAGGATAAATTATATCATGAAACTATATTCTAGAAATCCTTAGTAATATAATTCTTATCATCTTAAATAATAAATTTTTACTAGAATATGCTTACATCAAAACGCCAACCTGATCTATCACTATATTCCTCTACTATAAATTGTGATAATTTATGTTGAATTCATATCAACCATTTATAGAAAATTATTATTAAATAATCACTTATTCATTCAAATAGAATTGTCACATCCCAACCAAAAATTCATGAGCAGTAAGGGACAAGTGATTAACATAGTATAAAAACAATGAAACCCAACTAATTATATATTTAAGATGGTTGAATGATATTTTGGAACCAATCATTGGAAATTAAATCCAATATTCAATTGGAACGTCACATTTTTTTACATTGATAAATATGATACCATAATTTTATAGAGAAATAATATTTTTATAGGGTTAATCAAGGGTTATATATATTTTTTATTCATTGAAATATTATCCATGGTTCAAAATACACAGAAAAATAAAAAATATAATAAAATGGAATGCCCCATGAGGATAATTCTCTATAGTTGGTGCTAGAAAGTCCATATTCAACATCATTGAAAAAATCAGATCCATTTTAATGGGATTCATTTGATCATAATTGTTTAGTATATAGGATACCACTAGTATAAACATACTCTATATCCCATATCACTAGTGTTATGTGCCTATTCCTAGGTATAAGTTCAAATAATGAATATACAGAGAGTCTATTTAAAATTTTAATTTATCCTTTATCATTATTTCTTCTTTATATTAATTTTAAATATATAACCACATCGTACAGAAATTGAACTGAATTTGAAAGAAACTTAGGTCACGTATAGGGTAAGTTGAACCTTTTAGATTCATCCATGGCCCTTTATTTCCCATTTGAGACTTCATATTAGATGAAAATAATTATTTAGGTAAAAATAATTATTATAGTAAAAATATATTTAATACTAATAAGATATCATCATGGGGGAACTATGATACCTTAATCTTCATAAAAACTAGGCGACATGCGCAGAATATATATATTAATATTTTCAAATAGAGAAACCACATGATCTAGTGTAATTGCACTCTCCCTAAATTAATGTATTTATTCTCTAAAACTATAACTACATAACATTTTAATCATTGTTGGTTTATAAATATATAATATCATGTCCCTTTAATAAATAGTGTATGAAAGATCATGTATATACATCCTTAGCAAGGACATTTTATCCTAGTATAAATAGAAAGGTTAATCTTAGGATGGAGACCATACGAGGAGGGAACATATGTTGCATGAGGAGGAAGATTGTGTATGAGGAGGGAGGCCATATGTTGTATGCATCCTGGAATATCATCTAAAAAATATGAAATATCCTTGTGAATCATGGAGAATGCTTTCTGCAGTGTATAAATAGCCATAGATTCTATCATGGTGATAATATCAGGAATGTATAGTCTTCTTCTTCATACACAATGTTATATTATATATCATTGTTATATAATAATCACACTAATCTATCACATTACTCGATTGGATGTTAATTTATATCTGTTAAATTACATTCACCACATATAATATTATATGTCTTATAGTTCTTGAAATTATGTAATATAATTGTAGAGTATATGTTATCTTATATGGGTATTTTATTTTTCTAATGACCGTAATTATATTATATCCGTTGTTGTTAATGAACTAAAAATATTATAGAGAATCTTACAAGTTATATGCAATGTTTAATACCCAAGAATACATCATATACTATAAGTCGTGAATTTTTTTATCAGTCTAGGCATTCACATTATAGTGGAACACCATTTTCATTGGAAATTCATTCACAAAATCCTTTTTCAATCCTCTTTATAACAAGGATATGAAGTAGTAATTTCGTTTAGAAATAATAACAATGTCTTATCTATGAACCCTAATAATATATGTCATATACAAGAGTCTAATGCATTCTTCTGAAAAATAATATCTGTTATCATGTAAGTGTGTTGATATAGTGATTCTTTTAATAATATACTATATGTAATCACCACCACTAACTAATCTTCAATGTCTAATAATAAAATCCCTTTCAATACCATCCCTTGTCTACACTGGTTCCTCGAGGGCATGAGCCAAACCTACTATAAATTTAAGGTACTCATTCATATAAAATAAAGAGAGGAACAATGAGATTAAAAAATTGGCGATCTACTTTATCCATGACAAAACAAATAGCCACTAAAGATCTTAGTAAGTATTTGTAACAAAATTATAATCCACAATGGGGGTTTATGGACTACCACATCACCACATCTTACAAATGTACATGTACTATGTTTCATCCTTGGATGTCGATGACATTTTCTCTATATTATTTTCATCCATCTAGACCATTTATTATAAATATATAGTTAAAAAAGTAAAAAAAATTAATGTCTCAAATTATTTTTCCATCCAGGTACAATTAATTATTGGATTCTTGTATATAGATTAGAGTCACTTTACTCCTCCCATGCAGTCAAAAGTTAATTACAACTAGTACAATTTCTCAAATTTCCTATTTAATTAATAGGATAGTGATTTATTAATATAAACTTATTGTAAAACATTTTGTTTCACAATAACATATACTACAGTGAAATAATACACATGTATAACTTTACCGATCTTAATTATCCCTATTTAAGATCTATATGTGTAATGATATAATTTAGAAATGTTCTTTAACGATAGAAAAAAACCACATCATTGGATGGGAGTGTCACCATGTATTTTAGGGAAACACCATATCTACATGCCTGATGTAATGGGTCACATAATTATTATTTTGGGTTCTAGTTCTCAATATCATTTTGTATTAACTACAAAACTCTTCATCGATAAAAACCTTATCCTAATCTATTGAAATTCCAATGCACCACATTCATTATTTACTCCTCCGTGAGTCCTATAAATGATGTGTATGTCAATATCTGATGCAGATCCTAAAATACCTCATATAATTTCTTAAACATGAAAAAGGATTCCCTTTATATGTTTGGGTAGTAAAAGAATATTTAATCTTGGAGAAAACTACCAAAAATAACTAACAATACCAAATCTTGGAGAAAACTACCAAAAATAATTAACAAAACCAAAAAATCCAAATTAATCTAATTACCTCAATCATGATCTTTAGTGGAAATTAAGCTAGAATAGCATTATTTTTTTACTAGTTCAATAGTCACTTCTTCTAGAATATCATTTCCTTGGATGTTTATTTCCTTAATATAGATCTAAAATAACGAGTGATCCCCATGAAATATATTATCCAGAAGTACATCCAGAACCATAATCAAATGCTATTCTTTCTAAGACACCAATATAGAATGAATATTGGATTTTTCAATGATGGAAACCATAAACCAGTTTATGAAATGCTGAATGAAACCATTCATGAATCCCATAAATATTATTGAGGTGTTTTAAAAGAAATGGAATCACACTATCAATTTAATTATAGTAGAAAATCCTAATGTCGTACTTGGAGTATCCACCACATATACATATAAAAATAGATAACATAAAAATTGGTTGGTCTTTGAGATCCACCTTTCCCACATCACCTCATCAATGGGGTGTTTGATTAATGTGAAAGGTAGTTTATTTTTAATTTAAACATCATTATGAAAAATATAGTGGAATTAAAAGCTCATGATCTCATTTTACTTCTTACCAAATAAGGCTCAAACTACATAGGGACATAAACGAGGTTCAATAAAACCCTTCCCTCGTTGTTTCTCCAACTTTACCCTCACAACTTTTTTCCTATTAGAGTTATTTTATACAATATTTTTGATATATGAATTGAATAAGGACTATAGTTAGAAATTATATAATTATACTAATAAGTTGGTATAATGTGTAACTCTCATATAATTATATCCACATAATCCACTGTAATTTCAAATTAACTATATATGATTTCTAGTGCATAAAGATTCATGCTATCCATAAAATCATTAATCAGGATTAGTCTCTAGTATACAACCATGGATTACATGTTTTATAAACCCTTCTCTCCAAAGAAGGACTTTTTTATCCTTGTTGTTGATCACACACAACATATAGTGAAAACATGTTATCTTTACATGGATTACAAATGTGAAGTGTATACTAATAATAACAACCTAGAATATAAATACAGATACTTGCAGATCCCACAAGATTATCTCTAATCTGAAATTTATTATATACAATTAGAATAAAGCATTGATTAATTATTCACCCCCATTATGAGTCACTATTTGTAATGATCGATCTATTTGAACTTCGTAATAATCAGAATATTTAATAAGTGAAAGTGAATAAATAATGTCTAATTACTTTTTACAAAAAATCATTCTATTATATAGTATACAAAGATCATACATTGAATTATATCAGAAACCACAAGTAATATCCTTTTATTACATGTAGTTCCCATTGTTAAAGGATTACAATTCTTATGGACTTTCTACGATTAACATTTTTTTTTGAAGTTTTGTTTTATTTCAAAGTTTTTTTTTGTTCCATTGTTAACAAATTTAATCATTAAATTGGGTAAAAAATTCATTAATGATAATTGTTTATATTATTTATTATAAGAAAAAAGTTTTCTCAAAAAGGGAAAAGGGATGAAATTTAAGCATTTTTATCATCTCAATTTTTTACTTTAAATTTTTGAATAATTTAATAATCATGTATTTTTTCTAAAATATATTTAATGCCATTTTTGATACTATTAATCTCTGTAGAAAAGCACGATATTAAGAAAATAATGATATATTAATTTAAAATATTTAAAAATGAATTATTTATTTATTTTTCAAAATTAAATTAATGATAAAATATAATGATTCCAAACATATATAGTTTTTGTTCTTAAAATAAATTCCTTCTATTTTTATAATATTTTATCAAGAAGTTTTCATAGTTGTGTAATGCAATGTCCCAGAATTTTTGTATTTTTTAAAATTATATGGAATTATTTTGAGACCACAAAATCTGACGGTGCGTGATTCCAAGGCCCATAGTGTATGGAATGATCCATCAATGTTTTGTAAAACATTAAATAGCATGTGTGATTGGTTTTCCTAGAAAAGAGAAATAACTCTTAAACATGTGTTTGGATCAGAAATATGAGTGCATCATTACATTCTGGATAGAGGGTTTACACTAGGCATGACTTATGTTTAGTCGGTGGAAGCCTCCAGTGAGAAAACCCAAAAATGACATAACATTAAAAAAATAATTAAATAAAGTTATTTTATTTTTCAAATTCTTATAACTCACGAAGGGTGACTCAGATTAAAAATCTGGGACCATTGATGAATTAGTGACTGTGTTCTCTCTTTATTCAGATATTAACATTGGCTGGTGCAATCCAACTATTGAAGTTTTTTTTTGGCTGTAAATAAAATTATTAACAAATATTTTAATGTTATAATCCATAACATCTAACTGGTAACATTGATTGAAAATATGAGAGTATCATGGAGTTTATTGGGATGTGATTCCCTTAGGAAGAGCATAACCTCAACATGTTCAGTTTGATGGTGACTGTGAATAATTTTTAGAATTTTTTTTGGGTATGTTCAGTAAACACATGGGAAACATTTTCTATCTTTTGAACTGGTGCTCAGATTAAAAATATGAGGGCCCCATTGAATCCAAAGTTTCAGGATTCGCTTAAGTGAGACTTCACATTGACCACAGTAGGTCTAAAAAAAGTTAGATTTTGGACTTTTTAAAATAATAATAAAATAACATTGTTATTTTTTTTTTCTTTTTCTCCAATGGAAAAGCGGTAGTGTGGGACCTATGGCATGTCAAGACATTAAATGGATTGACCCTTCAAATCCAATATAACAATGCCGTTAGAATTTATGATGGATTCTATTAATTGATCCCTCATAAATTCTATGAGAATTAGTCACCATCCCCCTCTCCTATTCATAAAGGGATTGGGGAAAGGTATCAACACTACGTCACCAAGAAACGAAGTGCTGATAAAGTGCCATGACACCAACCTTGGAAAACGGAGCCGGTTCCGGAGGGCAGTGACAGGTGATGCCAAATCACGAACCGAAGGACGATGTTTGAGTGGCAACATTGGCAGCTTATTGTGGTAAGGATGAAAACTGACCCACTTCCTCAATCACGGTCGTTCTTCATCGTTCTTGTGGCAGGGGATCATGTTGTTTTAAATTCCAAGAGATTGTTGAACTCTTTATCTGCCTCATTTTACCAAGCAAGCGTGGAGGGTGTGGGCCAAACAAACTAGGCCCGAACCATCTGCCTTTTATTAGAATTGATATGTTATTCATGGTAATTTTAATTCGGGTTAGACCGATCTTAGAATGCCAAATAATGGAGAAATCTAGGAGCGACCAACCATAAGGAATATAGGGGCACACCGTTGCATGCCGCTAGAGAAGGGGGCCTCAACGATGTTGTGGTAGGAATCAGCGGCCAGAACCAGCTAGCCACGAATGGGGGGAGACTTTTCACCGTCGCGCTCTACTATAGTAGGTCACATCTCAAAGCTGCGAGGATAGAAGAACCCCCACCTACTGCGGGTTTTGTGGAAACTGGGTGACACCCACGTGGTGCCTCCACTTCACGAACCGAACAACCACTCGGTCATTCGGGATAACTGGAGTGCCTCTCTCCCCGTACTAGCTCACTGAACCCCCCATCAGTGGGTCATGCTTCCATTGGTCCACACTCCACCTCGGGTAGGGTCACTCTCCACCCCGAGTCGGGCCATGCTTCTCCCCCAGTCGGGCCGTGCTCCACCACGGGTCGGTCTCCGCTCTACCGTGGGCTAGGCCGCGTGAGCCCAGTGGGCTGCGCCCACATAGGCCAGGCCAGACCGCACCCCCTTGCGGGCCGGGCCGGACCGTGGCCCATCCCAGTTGGGTTATCCAAGACTAGATCGGCCTGGGTCTGTATGAATGGATCAGACTGGTACAAGACCCACCCAGGCCCAAATCTACTTAAAGGTCCATAATAAGAAATCTGGCCATCCATTTGTTGAACCGCATGTGGAGTTGTGAACTTGGAGTGAGACGGTCTTTTTGGCATACTATACATGAGTTTTGGGGAAATATGGGGTATGGACATGTTGGATCGAATGAAAATCCAACTAGGCCTTCAAAACTAAAATGCTTATAAGTAATAGACCAGGCGTTCGATTGACGTGTTGTCTATTGCATTGTAACTCTAACGATGGGGCGGTCCTTTAGGTTACTCATTTGTGGATCATAGTGGTGGTCAAGGTATGACCGATATCTCGAGGGTTAGATTTTACGGATTTCGAGCTCACCAGCTGTGAGGAATCCTATGTCTTGTTGGAATGTAAAAAAGAACAACGATCCTATGTAGGTCAGCATCTATTGATCCTATGTTGGTCATCGTCTATCAAATCCCATGTGGGACAGTGCTCAGTTATCTTGTGTGGGTCTGTGCATACCTATCTTATGTGGGTCAAATACTGTATGGGTTAGCGGGGGTTATTACCTATCGATCTTGTGTGGGTCAGAAACAATGCCTCTTGACAAAAAAAGATGATCTATCTTGCAAAAAATCATATGTACTTCTGTACTTATGTTATAACTGGTGTGATCAGAGTCTTTTACCTTCGTGGTTTAATCTTTGTGGTGTTACAAGTTGAAGTTCCCAGATCAGTGTGAATCATAGAGAGGGGGAGGGGGTGAATCAGTGATCCCTTTAAACTTTTTACTAATTGATTCTTTATCAATTAAACCTCTATGGCTGGTTAAAGCCTCGATCCACTCTTCTTGTATCTCTCATCCATTCCACAAATGATGTAGTAAATGTAAAGGCACTGGACACAAGGATTTACATGGTTGTGTCCCAAAGGCCTACATCCTTACCATGTTGGTTATACCCCCCAACATGGTTTCTCCATTATAATCAGTTAGTATTACAATGGTCGATATAGAGTCCCACTGTATCTCTCCTGAGTCCCACATGAGGGTCTTTATACTGCGTCCCACAGTGTTACCAGAGTCCCACTAGCCTGCTCCAGAATCCCACTAAAGAATTCCTCCACCCTGAGTCTCACAGGGGGATTCTCCTGGCTACTCGAGTCACACAAGTAGCTCTTCTTCTCTTCAAGATCTTCATGTATCATCACCAGCCTGGGATAAAGACTGCTGGCCTCGCTCTCTTCCTCTGATCACTTGAGTTTATTAGGTATTCTCGTCTTGCTCAGGCTTTATCTCCTTCTTCTTAGGATGACCTAGCCTCTATCTCTTCAAGAATCTTCAATAGCCTCTGATAAGGTCTGTTGGTCTTTCTCAACACTTCTGATCACTTCAGTTGATCAGGTTCTTCTCAATTGCTGAAAACTCAGACAACTGATTTCTTTATCTTCAGTCTGGCTTTAGTCTGACTTCACATCAACTTCATGCACTAAGTGCATGGCAACTTTTCTTCCTCATGCAGTAATTGCATGGCTTCTCAATTCTTCAAGAACTCTTGGTCTTGGACAACTCAAATGCACACAACCTGATTTGAGCTTGTTCACGTGTGCATCGGCATGCAAGCAATCATGCACTCCCCATCTCCTTCTTAGTGTGGTAAACACTCAAAGAGTGAAACTACATTAAGCACACACACATTCTTCCTCCTTCACACTCTTTTTTCTTTTTTTATACACACTTAAAAGTGTGTTATACTTTAGTGTGGATGTCCTCTCCTTCTTCTAAGTGTTTACACACTTCTTAATGCACACACATAAGTTTGGCCATGTTGTTTTGTTTGCACACACACCACTAAGGTAAGTCTTTGACCTTATTCACTTGCACACACTACCTCTCGGCCTTCCACTTCTTTTCACAAACAATTAGGCTACGACCATCTAGTTTGCACACACACTCAATGAGTGTGGTCTTCACTTGGTGCACACACAACACCCATAGGTTCTTCATCACTTGTCCTTACTCTTCTTGCACACCCACTACCCATAGGGAGTTCTCCTCTTCTTCACCGCGCAAGGCACAAGCCGCTCAAGTTCTCTATATGCAAGCAGCGTGCAGGGTGCAAGACACAAGAGACGCGCAAGGTGCAAGCACCATGGGGCACGCAGGTGCTACTACCATGGCCACAAGAAGGGCGCGGAAGTACGCTGCCCAACTTCTTCTAACACGCAAGGGGTAGCGCGCATGGGCCTCTCCCCTTCTCTTCTTTCATGCAAGAGGTGCGCAAAAGGGAGAAATGGAGCAAAGGAGCTCCGGGCTTCTGTCGCGCAAGTGGTGCGTGCAAGACTTCGACTTCGCGAGGCATAAGGGTGCTCGCGGTTCTTCAGTTTTTCAGCAAGCAGCACCGATCCTCGGGTGCTCCTTTTATAGGCAGAGGAGCCTCTGTCATCATCCGCGTGAGATAACTTTCAATATCCCGAAGTTTTCGGGACATCATGATTTTTCAAATCTTAATTTTTCTCTCTTATTCCACACGAATATTCTTTTTATTCATCCTCTATGTGCATGTGCATGGAAACGTATGCATGGCCTCTTCTCAATCAATCCATGAATGGTATCTACCCCACAAGGCCTCGCACCTTCGGTTTGCTTCGGCCTCTTGCGAAAATCTTGTCTCGTTGCATGCATGTGTATTTTTATGCATGAATGGGTTCAGTTTGATGAGACGAATGTCAAGGTGGCTTCGGCATGATCAACAGTGGCCAGGAGCTCAATCTACGGTGCTCGAGAGGCGCCTGGTTCGTCTGAGGCACGCGGGGAGGCATCAGCATGGCTTGTGGTTGAAGACACCTCCTCGACCATGGGAATGATCATTTAAATGATCTCCGACGGCCGCGATTAGATTGTGCCGCGGAGGATGAAACAAACGACCACGATTAAGCGCGGGATCAGATGGATGGATCAGATCTGTTCCGCGGAAAAATTTGCCGTCCCACTTCGAAACAGGCCATAGATTTCTCGTGGCTTATCACCCAAGAGCTCTCTGCTACTCAGCAATTGAATCTTCTCCCTCCACTATGCCGCCCCGCACCATGTTCTTCTGCGGGTGAGCTCTTGCGCCCACCCCTACCACTCGGGCGCGCCACTGGCGCCCACTATGCTTCCTTGGCCGCGTTATGCGCCCACACTGCGCTCCTCCGGGCGTGCCCCTAGCGCCCACCATGCGGCGTCCTGCGGGTGCGCCCCAACCTCAGGGCTACTGCCATGGCCTGAGGACCCCTTGAGCGTGATTGACCCTCTGGTCTTGCAGGTTCTTGAGGGGCTGTCCTCAGCTGGCCTCCCTGGTGGCTCTAAATATTTGCTATTAAACACTAAGTACTTTGTTAAAAAAAAAGTGACCAAGTGTAAATGCTATTTTCCATTCAAGCCATCTTCCTCTTCATTTCTTCTCTTCTTCTACTTATTCATTTGAAATAAACTATTCCTCTTCAACATATATTCATCACCTAGGAATGTGGAATTCCCAAACGTTCATCTTTTTCAACCGATTCTCCTGAATCAAACATATTCATCAACATTCTTCAATGATCCAATCAGAGATCAAGTTGGATCAATTTCTAAAAATTCACATGTACTATGTGATAGTGCACTGAATTCTTTTATCCACTTCATCCACATAGAAGTTGTGGATGGATCAACTTCATCTCATCATGCATTTTTAATTCAATTCATGGTCTTCAAACATTGTTGTGATATTGTATTCAGTTGATACAAGTTCTATAAACTTAAAGATTATCTCATCAATCGTCTGATGTAATGATGATGCTCCATCATCATTCATTCTTTAAGTGTTGTCACTTAGTATCATGTTGATACAAGTATTGAAACATTAAGATCAGTTCTAAAATCTTCTGATATCACTAGAAAATGTTTCAACCATCATCTCTTATTCCACTTAGTGAATCTCCTAAGTGGCATGAATCTTAGTTCCATGGCCATTCTCTATTCATCACCACCACCATCACATCCTTTTACATTCACATCTTGACATTTCCTTGACATCCATTCATTCCATGAAAACAACATACCTCATTGACAACAAATGAAACATAGTGCACTTCAATCTCCCCCTTTGTATTTGTTGTCAATACACTAGAGCACATATGAATGGGTCAATATGTGTGCCAATCTTTTCTCCCCCTTATTGGAAATCAAATGCAATAGTGTGGTGTGGTTCACATTCAAAATATCACTTCCTCCCTTTGAAAATAAACTTATTGAAAATCACAAGAGAGGGATGATGTCACATGTTCTCTTTAGCAAATAACCTTTAGTAAATCATCTCTAAGTCTACTGGGGCTAACCCGGTGTAGAAAACAAGAGTGATGTAACCAAGGAACTCAATGCTATCCACCATTCACTATAACATGTGAGATCATGCTTCACGGGGTTTGAAATTTTCCAGATGTATCAATGAATTGCTAAATCCTGCACAGGCTTCAAAAAACTCATTAGAAAGTTCAGTGAAAAGATAAGGATCCCCCTTTCATCCAATTGTATTCAATCAATACCCCCCCTTAATTGACATGATAATTCAATTAAGAAAAAAGGGATGAAAGTATGATTAGAATACCTTCACTTTTCTCAAGATGGAATTAACCTCAGAACACCATCTTCTCCAGACTAGCTCCCCCTCAAGGGGTGCACTTTATTCAATCCAAACCATCCTCCACTTGAGAATGATCATCATCTTCAATTCCCTGTAATGTTAGCACATGTATATACCAAGAGTTTAGGGAATAAGATGGAACCTCCTTGGTTCATCAATGTGAACAACAAGGTTGAGAAGATTCTCTTAACCGAGATGTCCCATTTTCACCATTCTTCACACTTGCACATTTGATCTTCAATGATGTTTGTGCTGGTGTGGAACTAATCACATATTCGACTTCTTTGTGTGTGACTCATTTGTTTCTCAGTGCTTTCTAAGCACTAGTGATTCCTGGTGCAATCATCATTCATTTGAACAATCCCTTTTGAGCAAGTATGAATGTCATGCATTTATCACTAGTATGACCAGCTTGATTGCACCTCACACACAGAAATTCTTCTTCATTATTCAAGAACTTCTTGGGAGCATTTTCCACTTTCTTTTGCTTACTTCCGAAGGATTCCTTTTGATCCGGGTTCAGTGATCTTCTCTTCATTTCAGCTTTGTATACAGTTGGAGTTTGACATGTATCTTTTTGACCACTTTTGCAAACATCCCAGATGTTATCAAGAAATCCAAATCTGTTAGCAGTAAACAGATGTCTCTGGACCTGTGGATGCTGCTTCTTTTCTTCTGGTTTTATCCCCCTTGGCATGGGATTTCTCTGTGCTTTTTCATTTAAAATATTGTACCTACAATCTTTTTTACTATTCCCAAACTTGTTACAACACCAAAATTGACCCACAAATCTTGACTTTCATGAGTCCTTCTGATTGCTGGGTATATTTCGTGACTTTCTGTGTTGTTTCACGAGATCTTTCTTTCTTTACATTCTTCATCCATACTTGATTGGAATTACTCTTCCATCCTGCACTTTTTGTGGAAACACATTTAGAATCATGAGTACAAGATGGTATGGATGGTACCTTCTTTTTAGAAGATGTTTCACTTTCATTAGAGGATGTCTTTCTTTTTGAATCATCCTTCTCAAAGCATGCTTTAGTAGCAACATTTCTTCTTTCAGCTGACTGGGAGGTTTCAGCATTGGGTGATCGCAGATTTGTCAATATCACCTCTAGTTCTAAGCATTTCATGTTGAGGGAGTTCTTCTCATCCTCAACAAATCTTATCCTACCTTCCCATTTTTCTTCCAGATGTTTCATCTGGTCTTCATGCCCCTTCATTATTTCTAACAATGAATTGTCAACTCCTTCACTCTTTTTTAATTTGTCTTCAAGTTGAGCATCTCTGACAATCATTGACACTTTGTGCCTCTTCTCCAGTGCATGGTAACTTCTTTGACCATCATCTTAAATAATTATTTCTCCAAAAGGCTTCTTTGCAATTCCTCAGTAGTATCTTCAAATCTTTCATTGCAAAGAGAAATTGTTTCATCTTTGGCCTTCACCAGCTTTCTGAGAGTGTTGGTTATGCCAACCCTTTTAGCCAACTGATCTTCCATTGCATTGGCTTCTTCTTCTAGCGGTAATTTTTCTTCTTGAAGATCATGGATGCCTGTAGCTATACAGTTTTCCACTTCCATGGGGACAGACTTCTGAAGATATTTGAGTGAATTTTAATGATTGTTCATTATTCCAACTTTATTACAGCTAGGACATGCTTTCTTCATCTTCTTGGCCTGTTTCTTCATTCTGTTTTTCTGAGTCTTGGTAGATATTTCCATTTGAGGGTATTTTCTCACTTCCTCAAATCTGCACTTGATATAGACTCCCTTGGATATTTTAGAATTTACCTTCGCTCTAATACCAATTGAAGTTCTCAGATCAGTGTGAATCACTGAGAGAGGGAGTGGGTGAATCAGTGATCCCTTAAAACTTTTTACTAATTGATTCTTTATCAATTAAACCTCTATAGCTGGTTAAAGCCTCGATCCACTCTTCTTGCATCTCTCAACCATTCCACGAATGATGTAGTATATGTAAAGGAACTGGACACAAGGATTTACAAGGTTCGACACCAAAGGCCTACGTCCTTGCCATGTTGGTTATACCCCCCAACATGGTTTCTACATTATAATCGGTTAGTATTACAATGGTCGATACAGAGTCCCACTGTATCTCTCCTGAGTCCCACAGGAGGGTCTTTATACTGCGTCTCACAGTGTTACCAGAGTCCCACTGGCCTACTTCAGAATCCCACTGAAGACTTCCTCCACCCTGAGTCTCACAGGGGGCTTCTCCTGGCTGCTTGAGTTACACATGTATCTCTTCATCTCTTCAAGCTATTCAAGTATCTTCAGCAGCCTAGGATAAAGACTGCTGGCCTTTCTCTCTTCCTCTGATCACTTGAGTTGATCAGGTCTTCTCATCTTGCTCAGGCTTTATCTCCTTCTTCTCAGGATGACCTGGCCTCTCTCTCTTCAATAATCTTTTACAGCCTCTGATAAGGTTTGTTGGTCTTGCTAAACACTTATGATCACTTCAGTTGATCAGGTTATTCTCAATTACTAAAATCTCAGACAACTGATTTCTTTATCTTCGGTCTGGCTTCAGTCTGACACCACATCAACTTTATGCACTGAGTGCATGGAAACTCTACTTCCTCATGCCCTGACTGCATGGCTTCTCAATTCTTCATGAACTCTTGGTATTGGACAACTCAAATGAACACAACCAGATTTGAGCAAGTTCACGTGTGCATGTGCATGCATGCAAGCATGCACTCCCCTTCTCCTTCTTAGTGTGATAAACACTCAAATAGTGTAATTACATTAAGCACACACACTTTCTTTCTCCTTCAATCTCTTTGTTCTTTTTGCCTATACACTTAAAAGTGTGTTATACTTTAGTGTGGATATCCTCTCCTTCTTCTATGTGTGTACACACTTCTTAATGCACACACATAGATTCGGCCTTGTTGTTTTGTTTGAACACACACCACTAAGGAAAGTCTTTGGCCTTCTTCACTTGCACACACTACCTCTTGGGCTTCCACTTCTTTGCACAAACAATAAAGGCTACAACCTTCCACTTTGCACACACACTCAATGAGTGTGGTCATCAATAGGTGCATACACAACACCTATAGGTTCTTCTTCACTTGGCCTTCCTCCTCTTACACACCCACTGCCAGTAGAGAGTTCTCCTCTTCTTCACCACGCAAGGCACAAGCCGCGCATGTTCTCCACTTGCAAGCGGCGCGCATGGTGAAACACACAAGAGCCGCGCAAGGTGCAAGCACCATGGGGCGCACAAGTGCTACTGCCGCGGCCACAAGAAGGGTGCGCAAGTGCGCTGCCCAACTTCTTCTAACACACAAGGGGTAGCGTGCAGGGGCCTCTCCCCTTTTCTTATTTTGTGCAAGAGGTGCGCAAAAGGGAAAAATGGAGAAAAGGAGCTCCGGGATTCTGCCATGCAAGTGGTGCGCGCAGGACTTCGACTTCGCGAGGCACACGGGTGCTCGTGGTTCTTCAGTTTTTCAGCAAGCAGAACCGATCTTTTGGTGCTCCTTTTATAGGCAGAAGAGCCTCTGTCATCATCCGCATGAGATAACTTTCAATCTCCCGAAGTTTTCGAGACATCAAGATTTTTCAAATCAAGATTTTTCTCTCCTATTTCACACGGATATTATTTTTATTCATCCTCTACGTGCATGGGAATAGAAACGTATGCATGGCCTCTTCTCAATCAATCCATGCAAGGTATCAACCCCACAAGGAATCGCACCTCTGGTTTTTTTCGGACTCATGCGAAAATTTTGTCTCGTTGCATGAATGTGTATTTTTATATATGAATGGGTTTGGTTTGATGAGGCGAATGTCAAGGTGGCTTCGACATGATCAACAGTGACCAGGAGCTCAATCTCCGGTGCTCGGGAGGTGGCTGGTTCGTTGGAGGCACACGGGGAGGTAGCGGCATGGCTCGAGGTTGAAGACACCTCCTTGGCCGTTGGATCGATCATTTAAATGATCTCTGACGGCCACTATTAGATCATGCTGTGGTGGATGAATAAAATGGCCGCGATCAAGCGCGGGATCAGATGGACGAGTCAGATCTGTTCCACGGCGAAATTTTCCGTCCTACATCGAAACAAGCCGCAGATTTCTCGTGGCTTATCACCCAAGCGCTCTCCGCTACTCAGCAATTGAATCTTCTCCCTCCACGGTGCCTCCCCGCACCGTGTTCTTCTACGGGCGCGCTCTTGCGCCCACCCCTGCCACTCGGGCACGCCACTGGCACCCACTATGCTTCCTTGGGCGCGCTACGCGCCCACGCTGCGCTCCTCTGGGCGTTCCCCTGGCGCCCACCATGCGGCGTCCTGTGGGTGCGCCCCTGCCTCAGGGCTGCTGCCTTGGCCTAAGGACCCCTTGAGCACAGTTGACCCTCCGGTCCTGCAGGTGCTTGAGGTGCTGTCCTCGGCTGGCCTCCCTGGTGGCTCTAAATTTTTGCTATTAAACATTATGTACTTTGTTAAAAAACAACGTGACCATGTGTAAATGCCATTTTTCATTCAAGCCATCTTCCTCTTCATTTCTTCTTCTCTTGTTCTTCTTCATTTGAAATCCCATATTCCTCTTCAACATATATTCATCACTTAGGAATGTGGAATTCCCGAAGGTTCATCTTTTTCAACCGATTCTCCTGAATCTAACATATTTATCAACATTCTTCAATGATCCAATCAGAGATCATGTTTGATCAATTTCTTCAAATTCACATGCACTAAGTGATAGTGCATGGACTTATTTAATCCACTTCATCAACTTAGAAGTTATGGATGGATCAGCTTCATCTCCTCATGCATTGTTAATACAATGCATGGTCTTCAAACATTATTGTGATATTGTATTCAGTTGATACAAGTTCTATGAACATAAAGATCAGCTCATCAACTGTCTGATGTAATTATGATGCTCCATCATCATTCATTATTCAAGTGTTGTCACATAGTATCATCTTGATACAAGTATTGAAACATTAAGATCAGTTCTACAATCGTCTGACATCACTAGAGAATGTTTCAACCATCATCTCTTATGCCACTTAGTGAATCTCCTATGTGACATGCATCTTAGTTCCTTGGCCATTCTCTATTCATCACCATCACCATCACATCCTTTGACATTAACATCTTGACATTTCCTTGACATCCATTCATTCCATGAAAACAACATACCTCATTGACAACAAATGAAACATAGTGCACTTCAATCTCCCCCTTTGTATTTGTTTTCAATACACTAGAGCACATATGAATGGGTCAATATGTGTTCCAATCTTTTATCCCCCTTATTGGAAATCAAATGCAATAGTGTGGTGTGGTTCACTTTCAAAATATCACTTCCTCCCTTTGAAAAGAAACTTATTGAAAATCACAAGAGAGGGATGATGTCACATGTTCTCTTTAGCAAAGAACCTTTAGTAAATCATCTCTAAGTCTACTGGGGCTAACCCGGTGTAGAAAACAAGAGTGATGTAACCAGGAACTCAATGCTATCCACCATTCACTATAACATGTGAGATCATGCATCAAGGGGTTTGAAATTTTCCAAATGTATCAATGAATTGCTAAATCCTGCATAGGCTTCACAAAACTCATTAGAAAGTTCAGTGAAAAGATAAAGCTCCCCCTTTCATCCAATTGTCTTCAATCAATACCCCCCCTTAATTGAAATGATAATTCAATTAAGAAACAAGGGAGGAAAGTATGATTGGAATACCTTCACTTTTCTCAAGATGGAATTAACCTCAGAACACCATCTTCTCCAGATTGGCTCCCCCTCAAGGGGTGCACTTTATTCAATCCAAACCATCCTCCACTTGAGAAAGATCATCATCTTCAATTCCCTGCAATGTTATCACATGTATATACCAAGAGTTTAGGGAATAAGATGGAACCTCCTTGGTTCATCAATTTGAACAACAAGGTCGAGAAGATTCTCTCAACTGAGATGTCCCATTTTCACCATTCTTCACACTTGCACATTTGATCTTCAATGATGTTTGTGCTGGTGTGGATCTAATCACATATTCGACTTCTTTGTGTGTGACTCATTTGTTTCTCAGTGATTTCTAAGCACTAGAGTCTTCTGGTGCAATATTCATTCATTTGAACAATCCCTTTTGAGCTAGTATGAATGTCATGCATTTATATCTAGTATGACCAGCTTGATTGCACCTCACACACATAACTTCTTCTTCATTATTCAAAACCTTCTTGGGAGCATTTTCCACTTTCTTCTTCTTGCTTCCGAAGGATTCCTTTTGATCCAGGTTCAGTGATCTTCTCTTCTTTTCAGATTTGGATACAGTTGGAGTTTGAAATGTATCTTTTTGACCACTTTTGCAAACATCCTAGATTTTATCAGGCAATCCAAATCTGTTAGCAGTAAACAGATGTCTCAAGACCTGTGGATGCTGCTTCTTTTCTTCTGGCTTGCTCCCCCTTGGCATGGGCTTCCTCTGTGCGTTTTCATTTAAAATATTGTACCTACAATCTTTTGCACTATGCCCAAACTTGTTACAACACCAAAATTGACCCAAAAATCTTGACTTCTTGAGTCCTTCTGATTACTGGGTATTTTTCGTGACATGCTGTGTTGTTTCAGGAGAGCTTTCGTTCTTTACCTTCTTCATCCATACTTGATTGGAATTACTCTTCCATCCTGCACTTTTTGTGGAAACACATTTAGAAGCATGAGTACAAGATGGTATGGATGGTACCTTCTTTTTAGAAGATGTTGCAATTTTATTAGAGGATGTATTTCTTTTTGAATCATCCTTCTCAAAGCATGATTTAGTAGCAACATTTCTTCTTTCAGCTGACTGGGAGGTTTCAGAATTGGGTGATTGCAGATTTTTCAATATCACCTCTAGTTCTAAGCATTTCATGTTGAGGGAGTTCTTCTCATCCTCAATAAATCTTATCCTACCTTCCCATTTTTCTTCCAACTGTTTCATTTGGTCTTCATGCACCTTATTCATTTCTAACAATGAATTGTCAAGCTCCTTCACTCTTTTTTACTTTGTCTTCAAGTTGAGCATCTCTGACAATCATTGACACTTTGTGCCTCTTCTCCAGTGCATGGTAAACTTCTTTGATCACCATCTTAAATAATTCTTTCTCAGAAAGTCTTCTTTGCAATTCCTCAGCAGTATCTTCAAATCGTTCATTGCAAAGAGAAATTGTTTCATCTTTGGCCTTCACCAGCTTTCTGAGAGTGTTGGTTATGCCAACCCTTTTAGCCAACGGATATTCCATTGCATTGGCTTCTTCTTCAAGCTGTAATTTTTCTTCTTGAAGATCATGGATTCCTGTAGCTATACACTTTTCCACTTCCATGGGGACAGACTTCTAAAGATATTTGAGTTCATTTTAATGATCGTTCATTATTCCAACTTTATTACAGCTAGGACATGCATTCTTCATCTTCTTGGCCTATTTCTTCATTCTGTTTTTCTGAGTCTTGGAAGATATTTCCATTTGAGGGTATTTTCTCACTTCCTCAAATCGGCACCTGATATAGACTCCCTTGGATCTTTTAGAATTTACCTTCGCTCTGATACCAATTGATGTGCCCAGATCAGTGTGAATCACTGAGAGAGGGAGGGGGTGAATTAAACTGCTATGGCTGGTTAAAACCTCGATCCACTCTTCTTGCAACTCTCAACCATTCCACGAATGATGTAGTAAATGTAAAGGCACTGGACACAAGAATTTACAAGGTTCAGCACCAAAGGCCTATGTCCTTGCAATGTTGGTTATACCCCCAACATGTTTTCTCCATTATAATCGGTTAGTATTACAATGGTCGATACAGAGTCCCACTGTATCTCTCCTGAGTCCCACAAGAGTGTCTTTATACTGCGTCCCACATTGTTACCAGAGTCCCACTGGCCTGCTTCAGAATCCCACTGAAGACTTCCTCCACCCTGAGTCTCACCGGGGGCTTCTCCTGGCTGCTCGAGTCACACATGTAGCTCTTCTTCTCTTCAAGCTCTTCAAGTATCTTCAGCAGCCTGGGATAAAGACTGCTGTCCTTGCTCTCTTCCTTTGATCACTTGAGTTGATCAGGTATTCCCATCTTGCTCAGGCTTTATCTCCTTCTTCTCAGGATGACCTGGCCTCTCTCTCTTCAAGAATATTCAACAGCCTCTGATATGGTTTGTTGGTCTTTCTCAACACTTATGATCACTTCAGTTGATCAGGTTCTTCTCAATTACTTAAATCTCAGACAACTGATTTCTTTATCTTCAGTCTGGCTTCAGTCTGACATCACATAAACTTCATGCACTGAGTGCATGGAAACTCTGCTTCCTCATGCCCTGACTGCATGGCTTCTCAATTCTTCAAGAAGTCTTGGTCTTGGACAACTCAAATGCACACAACCAGATTTGATCTAGTTCACGTGTGCATGTGCATGCATGCAAGCATGCAGTCCCCTTCTGCTTCTTAGTGTGATAAACACTCAAATAGTGTAATTACATTAAGCACACACACTTTCTTTCTCCTTCAAACTCTTTGTTCTTTTTTCCTACACACTTAAAAGTGTGTTATACTTTAGTGTTGATGTCCTCTCCTTCTTCTATGTGTGTACACACTTCTTAATGCACACACATAGGTTCAAACTTGTTGTTTGTTTGCACGCACACCACTAAGGCAAGTCTTTGGCCTTCTTCACTTGCACACACTACCTCTTGGCCTTCCACTTATTTGCACAAACAATAAAGGCTACGACCTTTCACTTTGCACACACACTCAATGAGTGTGGTCTTCACTAGGTGCACACACAACACCCGTAGGTTCTTCTTCACTTGGACTTCCTCCTCTTGCACACCCACTGCCCGTAGGGTGTTCTCCTCTTCTTCACCGCTCAAGGCACAAGCTGTGCAAGTTCTCTACATGCAAGCGGCATGCAGGGTGAAAGACACAAGAGCCGTGCAAGGTGCAAGCACCATGGGGCGCACAAATGCTACTGCCGCGGCCACAAGAAGGGTGCACAAGTACGCTGCCCAACTTCTTCTAACACACAAGGGGTAGCGCACAGGGGCCTCTCCCCTTATCTTATTTTGCGCAAGAGGTGCGCAAAAGGGAAGAATGGAGAAAAGGAGCTCTGGGCTTCTACCGTGAAAGTGGTGCGCTCAGGACTTCGACTTCACGAGGCATAAGGGTGCTTGCGGTTCTTTAGTTTTTCAGCAAGCAACACCGATCATTGGGTGCTCCTTTTATAGGCAGAAGAGCCTCTGTCATCATCCGCGTGAGATAACTTTTTATTCATTCTCTACGTGCATGTTCATGGAAACATATGCATGGCCTCTTCTCAATCAATCCATGCAAGGTATCAACCCCACAAGGCCTCACACCTTTGGTTTTTTTGGGACTCATGCAAAAATTTTGTCTCGTTGCTTTCATGTGTATTTTTATGCATGAATGGGTTTGGTTTGATGAGACAAATGTCAAGGTGGCTTCGATGATCAACAGTGACCGGGAGTTCAATCTCCAGTGCTCGGGAGGCGGCTGGTTCGTTGGAGGCACACGGGGAGGTAGCGGCATGGCTCGAGGTTGAAGACACCTCCTCGGCAGTTGGATCGATCATTTAAATGATCTCCGACGGCCATGATTAGATCATGCCGCGGTGGATGAATCAAACTGTCGCGATCAAGCACAGGATCAGATGGACGACTTAGATCTGTTCCACGGCGAAATTTTCCATCCTACATCGAAACGGGCCACATATTTCTCGTGGCTTATCACCCAAGCCCCCTCCGCTACTCAGCAATTGAATCTTCTCCCTCCACGGTGCCGCCCCGCACCGTGTTCTTCTGCGGGCGCGCTCTTACGCCCACCCCTGGCCCTCGGGCACGCCACTGGCGCCCACTATGCTTCCTTGGGCGCGCTATGCGCCCACGCTGCGCTCCTCCAGGCGTTCCCCTGGCGCCCACCATGCGGCGTCCTGTGGGTACGCCCCTACCTCAGGGCTACTGCCTTGGCCTGAGGACCCCTTGAGCACGGTTGACCCTCCGGTCCTGCAGGTGCTTGAGGTTTTGTCCTCGGCTGGCCTCCCTGGTGGCTCTAAATTTTTGCTATTAAACATTATGTACTTTGTTAAAAAACAATGTGACCAAGTGTAAATGCCATTTTCCATTCAAGCCATCTTCCCCTTCATTTCTTCTTCTATTCTTCTTCTTCATTTGAAATCCCCTATTCATCTTCAACATATATTCATCACTTAGGAATGTGGAATTCCCGAAGGTTCATCTTTTTCAACCGATTCTCCTGAATCTAACATATTCATCAGCATTCTTCAATGATCCAATCAGAGATCAAGTTGGATCAATTTCTTCAAATTCACAGGCACTAAGTGATAGTGCATGGACTCCTTTAATCCACTTCATCCACTTAGAAGTTGTCGATGGATCAACATCATCTCCTCATGCATTGTTAAGACAATGCATGGTCTTCAAACATTGTTGTGATATTGTATTCAGTTGATACAAGTTCTATGAACATAAAGATCATCTCATCAATCGTCTGATGTAATGATGATGCTCCATCATCATTCATTCTTCAAGTATTGTCACTTAGTATCATCTTGATACAAGTATTGAAACAATAAGACCAGTTCTACAATCGTCTGATATCACTAGAGAATGTTTCAACCATCATCTCCTATGCCACTTAGTGAATCTCCTAAGTGACATGCATCTTAGTTCCATGGCCATTCTCCCTTCATCACCATCACCATCACATTCTTTGACATTCACATCTTGAAATTTCCTTGACATCCATTCCTTCCATGAAAACAACATACCTCATTGACAACAAATGCAACACAGTGCACTTCACAAGTGTGGTACTTCAATATCTGAGGTGTTACCTATGTGGTACTTCTATCTTCATTGTGTTACCTATGTGAAACTTCTATCTTCATGTTATTAACTTTGTGGTACTTCTATCTTTTTGATGTTTCCTTTATGGTAATTCTATTTTTGTGGTGTTATATGTTCTATCTTTGTGGTGTTACATGTGTGGCACTAATATCTTCGTGGTGTTACCTGTGTGTTACTACTATCATCTGGTGTTACCTGTGTGGTACTTCTATGTTTGTGGTGTTACTTGTGTGGTACTTTTATCATCGCGGTGTTACATGTGTGCAACTTCTACCTCCGTGGTGTTACCTTTGTGCTATTCTTCCCTCTTGTATGAGATGAGTATATCATGATAAATTTTGTATATGTATGGGCATAATCCTAAGTTGTGTTGATTTTTATCTCTTCATGCTTTGAGCTTGAGGTCTTGCTTTGTGGTTTTCCTTTGTAGAACTCAGGGAGACCTACAAGGGTCTCGAGGTCCCTACTGAGTATCGTTATACTCACCACTACAAGGGCTACTCCCATGCCTTATTGTGTCTTCCGCAAATGACGTACAATGTTGATCGTGGCTAAGGGAGCCTGGACTAGACGACGCTCTGATGTGGATCATTACAGGTGACATTTGGAATGGAATACTCATTGTGAGCTATACCTACCCTTTATGTAGGATCTTCGAAAGAAGATCTAGGGGATATTTTTTACTTCTCTGTGGTACTTTTACTTTTCAATTGGGCTTGTATTCCGACCCCATTACCTGAAGTACACCTTCTACTATAGCAGTTTACTTGGTGGTGGCATATTGTTGCATTCTAGTCTGTGTGTTTATAGAGGTTAAAAATGAAATTCCTTCCCATTTAGGGATATGCCTTTTCGGTCATAGTCACTAGCCCCTGGCCTATAGAAGACGGTCTTGGGGTAGTCACGACACGGGCCCTAAGGGATGGGTCATGAAAAATTAGAATTAGAGGAGTTTTTTGAACTGAATAATTAGGACTCTGATATTTTCTATATGGTAATATTTTTATGTGTTATGAGTGTGGTTTCAGTTTGGGGAATCAAGTGTTGGTGCAGTAGACTACATATCCATACACAATGACCTTAAATTCTGATTTCTGACTCAGTGCATGGAAACACTGATTATGTTTATTTTTTGAATGTTTTTCTTATTATCTTTTTGAGTCAGCTCACCAGGTATAACTTATTGACTGTGGTTCAACTGAATTTTTTTAGGGTTCTTCCATGTAGACAACCTCCAAGATTCTCCAGAGAGTACGCGATGACGACCCACCAATCTAGGAGGTTCTATAGCAGGGCCCTCCTGCTAAGTTGGAACCTTCAGGTGGTGTAACAGCGACACCACCACCCGTTGGGAAATAGTTACCCCCATCCACACTGGTGGATGATGCATGCCAACTGAGTGTATGTCATGAGTTCCAGTGGTAGAGGACTCTGAGGCTTTGAGGTGGGATAGATTCCCAGGAAGATTAGAACTGGATGGAGATTTTAACTATAGATTTTTCCTTGTTGAGAGACTATCAGATCATATAGTGATCCTAGATTCTATCTTTTATCACTGTGTGACCATGACTATGGTCAACATTGTGATGAGGCTGCGATACATGGGCCATTTTCCATGATGGTACCTTCAGATAGCGTGCCAGCTATATCACATACAGTTGGATAGCAGTTACAACTGGCAATACCGGCTGTACACACATGTTGTCTTAGTGCCTTACACAAGTTTTAGTATCAGATACCCCTTAGGTTTTGAGGTGAGCCCGACTCATCGGCGTCTAAGGACTAGATTTGAGGAGGTGGATGAGTTTCCATCTAGCTAGGGAACCATTCGATCAGATGGTGGTCTTGGTAGAGAGCGTTCTACGTGGCTCAGTAGGATGATGACATGGTTTGGGTTTCCCTGATCTTGCAAAGAGTTGACTTTTCTGTGGACAAGATTTAGACCCTTCCTCAAAGAAGGTGGTATATTTCCAGAATAGATAAGGGATGAGAGTTAACTAGAGCTTCGACAGATTCAACAAGACAACATGATGGTAGATGACTATTCATTGAGGCTTACTGACCGTCCTAGGTACTCGATGAATACAGTAAGGTCAGTTCATCTAGTGTCAGACCTCTTAGAGAGGTGTGTTTAAGGATATCCAATCCATAACATTCCCAATATTCCTTCATACTTATGTTATGGTTCTAGAGAGAAACATTGTGGTTGAATGTTCTTCGGTTGAGCGGATAAAGCTAGTGAATGTTAGTAGTAGGAAAGCTTAAAACTTATTCTAGTCTCAGAGACATAGGTGTGTAAAATGATTCAGGAAGAGTAACTAATAGGAAAAAATCAATCTTCAGGGTAGTAGACGTGGTAGTGGAGCTAGGAGAGAAGCATGAGATGGTGTACATTATGACATGATACAACCACCACCACAATGTGGCCTCCACCTGGCTCAGGGAGATGGAGGACAGGGGAAGGGAATATGTGCAGGATGTCAAAGAGTGTGACCAAGGACTCCAATAATGATTAGAGGTATGGTCTATTTTGAATACTATATTCCATATTAAGAGACATAAGAATTAATTATTCTTTATTTCCTAGAATATTGTTCATGTCCTAGAGTTTTGGGTTAAACTATTGACTTGACGCATACATATGGATATACGTTTGGGAGTAGACTCGAAAATTACACTTATGTCGATGATGTTATTTTACCCTTGTGGCGAGAGTTTCGGTTGAATCCTCTTGGTGGTAGCGTCGATAACTTACAACATTAGTTTTGGTATGGACTGGACATCCACCGTTCATACTTAGATTGACTGTATTAGGGAAAAAGCTTGTGGTTTTTCGACAATTTTGGAATGGGGGTACCCTTGGTCAGCGAAAAAGGAAACACATGAAGTACAGGATAAACTCATTCATACGAGGGTGTGACTGATCAACCTTGAGACAGCTACCTTACCCCCGTACCTGTAAAAGTTTTGAGTTTTCAGTTTTCAAAAGGAGTGGTAGAGTGTGGGGACTTCATTTTAAATGATGTTTCCAGGATTACCTTCCCAATAGGAGAGAGACTTCTTCTTTGGCTAGGTACTAACGAAGTTGTGAACCAGACATCTCTAGGGTAGTGACACCCATATTTATTTTGATGAGGAAGGGGGATCTTTTGTTATGGATGGAGAGATGCTAGCAAAGTTTTCAGGAGCTAAGGTAGAGGCTTACTAGTGCCCCCATCTTGAGGCAACAAGAAGAGGGTGTTGGGTATATAGTCTACTAAAACCAATTAGGAAATAGACATTGATGTGTCATGATGCATGAGCGAGAAATGATATCTTATGGTTCATGATAACTAAGACAACATGAGAATAACTATGATACCCATGACCTGGAGTTAACATCAGTGATATTCTCCTTGAATATGTGTAAACATTACTTGATGCGGGAATGTTTTACAGTCTCGTCAAATATCAAGATTATCAGGAATATCTTCTCTTAGAAGGACCTGAAACTACGAAAACGAGAATTCCTAGAGTTCCTACAGGACTATGACTTTGAGATAGTCTGTACTCTTAGAAAGAGGAACATTATAGAAGATGCACTAAGCAATAATTCTGGTATGACACTGTTGAGTGAGGCATTAGAGTAGCTAGTCGAGCTGCAGATATTCTTCATGGATAAATATTGAGCAGATTACCTCCATCCTATGACTATCAGTCCCAAAATTCATCAGCATGTTTGGGACGCACAACTTAAGGATGTTGACTACAAAACCTGACCTTCTTAGATATACTTATCACTATCTCCAGAAGGATTTTCTTAAGGTGGGAACCACATCATCCTCTTTAGAGGACTCACCATGGTACCAGTGATGCTTAGGGAGGAAGTGTTGAGGGAGATCCATACACCCCCTTTTACGGTACATCCAAGCGTTTTGAAAATGTACCAGGTCCTTCAGCATTAGGACATGTGGCCAGTGATGAAGGAAGCAATGGTAGAGATTTTATAACGATTCCTCACATGTCATCAAGAGAAGACTACAGAGAGATTCCATATGTCTTATGATGATAGGAGACATATAACCTCAGAGATTGAGGGGGGAGGCCATGCCTTCTTATGGGTCTCACCCTGATGAGGAATTGTGGAGGTTCGGTAAGGGTGGCAAGCTATTTCAGAGGTTCATTAGACCGTTCTAGTTTTCAATAGAGTGGATGAAGAGGCATACCATCGATCTCTTCCCTTGCAGATGCACCAGGTGCATAATGTTTTCAATGTGTCATATTTGAGGAGATGTGTGCATGATCTATCGCATGTTATCGACTAAAGAGAGTTTAAAATTGATAATGGGATGACTTTTACAGTGTTCTCGGGGGGATAGAGGATTGACAGTAGCTTTTCCTTCATGAAAAGTCGATCACTCTAGTTCGAGTTTGGTGGCATAATAGGGACCTCTAGGAGAGTACATGTGAGCAAGAGTCTCCTATTCATGCTCAGTACCCTCATTTATTTTATTTGACTTTGTTTGGGCTTTCATTGATGTAAATCCATAAGGTGGGGATAATTTAATGTCACAGAATTTCTGTATATATTTTTAAAAATTATATGGTATTATTTCGAGACTGTGAAATCGGATGCCATGTGTTTCTGAGGCTCAGAGTGACTTGAATGATCAATCATAGTTTGCTAAAAATTAAATATTGTACATGAGTGGTTTTCCTGAAAAAATTGTATAACTCTTAAATTTTTTTCGAAATCAGAAATCTAAGAGAACCATTGCATTTAGGATAGCGGGTTTACCCTAGGAGTGACTTATGTTTAGTTGGTTCCAGCCTCTGGGGTGAAAACCTGAAAATGTTATAAGTGTAAATAAAATAATTAAATAAAGTTATTTTATTTTTTAAAAGCATATAACTGAATAACGGTGACTCTAATTACAAATATGATACCACCATTGAATTTATGAGGGTGTGCTCTCTTTATAAAGATACTAACATTATCCAACATGGGCCAACTATAAAAGTTAGTTTTTTACCGTAAATAAAATAATTAGGTAAAAAATGTTTAATTGTTAAAATCCATAAATTCTAAACGATGTCATTGATTGAAATATAATATTATTGTTGAGTTATATGGGGGCCTTTTTCATTTACGCAGAGCCTAACCTCAACCAGTGTAGGTCAAGGGTGACGGTTAATAATTTTCAAAACATTTTTTGCGTAGGTTTAGAAAACAAGTGGGAGGCATTTTCAATCTTTTGAACCAGTGCTCAGATTAAACATATGAAGGTACCGTTGAATCCAAAATTCCAGGATTTGTTTAAGGGAGACTTCACATTGACCACAATAGGTCTGGATAAAAAGTTCGATTTTGGAATTTTTAAAGGAATAATAAAATAACACTGTTATTTTATTTATTTATATCATTTCCTTCAACAGACAAGTGTCAATGTTGGACCAATGGCCAATCAAGACATTAAATGGATCGACCCTTCAAGTCATATATAACTATGTCATTAGAATTTAGGATGGTTCCTATTAAATAATACCCCATAAATTCTACTAACGTTAGTCACCATCTCCCTCTCTTATTTTTATGGAGCATGTAGAGTGGTATCACCACTACTTCATGAAGCAACGAAGTGCTGATAAATTGTCGTGATTACAAACTTCGAGGATAGAGCCAGTTCTAGTTGGTGGTGTCGAGTGATGCATAATCACGAATCAAAGGACGACATTTTAGTGGAAACATTGGTGGCTTGTTGAGGGAAGGACGAACACCAACCCAATTCCTCAATCATGGGAGTTTTACATCATTTTTGAGGTAGGGAATCATCTTGTTTTAAATTCCAATAGATTACTGAACTCTTTATATCCTTCATTTTACCAAGCTAACATAGAGGGTGCAGGAAAAATAGAAAAGGCTAGAACCCTCTACATTTTTTTCAAATAGATGTGTTCTACATAGGCATTTTGATTTGGGTTGGATGGATCCCGGAACACCAGATGAAGGAAAAAACCAAAAACGGCTGGCCACAACGATGATAGTAGCGCACCGTCACACGCCGCTGGAGAAGGGGGTTGCGGCAATGCCGTGGCAGTAAGCGGCGGCAGGCATTGGTCAAACATGAAAGGAGGTGGGGAGGTGCGCCATAGTGCACCACCGAAGGAGGTCTCATCTCAATGCCACAATAGTGGAAGAACCCATACTTCCTGTGGGTCCTGTGACGACTGGTCAGTGCCCACGTGGTGCCACCACTTCTTGAACCGAACGACTGCAAGGCTGTTCAAGAGAACCGTGCGGCCGCTCCTCCTATGCTAGCTCAGCGGACCCCACATCAGTGGGTAGCGCTGCCAACGGGCAACACTCTACCTCAGGCCAGGAGGCGCTCCACTTCAAGACAGGTTGTGCTCCACCTTGAGCAGAGCCATACTCGACCTCAAGCTTATCCGTGCTCCACCACAGGTCAGTGCGCGCTACACCATGGGTCGGGCCGCACCAGCCCAGTGGGCCTCTCCGCCGTGGGCCCGGCCATGTAAGCTCAGCTAGCCATGCCTCCTTGCAGGCTAATCAGGACCATGGACCAGCAGGCTGAGCCCGCCGTGGCCCAACACAGTCTGTTCCCCCCAGACCAGGTCAGCCTAGGATGGTCCGACCGGGTCGGACCGAACCCGGACCCACCCAAGCACAAATTCTATTGAAGGTTAATAACTTGAATCCAAGAATCTATTTGATGAACTGTCTAAAGATATGGGTCCCTTGTAGTGAGATAATACTTTTTGTATACTCCACTTCAGTTTTGGAGAAATTCGGGGTATAACCTGTTTGGATCGAACCTGAATCCAACCAAGCCTTCAGAACTAAAACACGTATAAGTCATAGACTTGGCATATGATTGATGCATCGTCTATAGAATTAGAACCCATATAGCATGGCAGTCCATTGGGTTACTTCTTTGTGGAGCGTAGTGTTTGTTGAGGAATGACTGATATATCGATGGGTAGATTTTATGGAGCTTGAGTGCACTTGAACGAGGAATCCTGTGGTTGGCTATTATGTGAAAAATAACTTTTTTCCTACGTGGGTCAGCATCTATTGATCCAATGTGTGTCAGTATCTATCAAATCCTATGTGAGTCAGTTTTCAGTTATCCTATGTGGATCAGGGAATACCAATCTTGTGTGGGTCCGATCCTGTTTGGGTCAGCAGGAGTTATTACCTATCGATCCTGTGTGGGTCAACATCAATGCCTCTTAACAAAATAATATGATCTAGCTTATTACTTATCATATGTACCTCTTTACTTAAGTTATACTGGGTGTGATTTGAGTTGTTTACCTTCGAGGTTTTATCTTCGTGATGTTTCCTGTGTGGTACTTCTATCTTCGAGATGTTTCTAGTGTGGTACTTCTATCTTCGTGGTGTTACATGTGACGTACTTCTATCTTCATGTTCTTACATGTGTGGTACTTCTAACTTCGTGATGTTATCTGTGTGGTATTTCTATTTTTGTGGTGTTACCTGTGTGGTACTTCTATCTTCTTCGTGTTACATGTGTGGTACTTCTATCTTCGTGGTGTTACCTGTGTGGTACTACTATCTTCATGGTGTTACCTGTGTGGTACTTCTATGTTCATGGTGTTACCTGTGTGGTACATCTATCTTCGTGGTGTTTCTTGTGTGGTACTTTTACCTTCATGGTGTTACCTTTGTGGTATTCTTCTTTCATGTATGAGATGAGTATATCTTGATAACATAGGTATATGTATTGGCATATACCTAGGTAGTGTTGATGTCTATCGCTTCATGCTTTGAGTTTGAGGTCTTGCTCTATGGTTTTCCTTTTTTGGACTGTAGGAGACCTACAGGGGTCTTAGGGTCCCTACTAAGTAATGTTAGACTCACCCATGCATGGGCTATGCCCACACGTTATTGTGCCTGGTGTAGACGGCGTAAAACATTGATCAAGGATGAGTGAGCCAGGATAAGATGGTGCTTGTAGGTGGACCGTTTGGCGTGACGTGACGCATGGACTACTAATCATGAAATGTGTCTACCATTCAGGTTGGATAGTTGGAGGATGATACAAGAGCTATTTTTTAATTTTCGGTTGTACGTTTACTTTTCAGTTTAGTTTGTATTCCATCCCCTTTATGTTTAGTACACCTTTTACTATAGCAGTTTACTTCATGGTTGCATATTTTTGCATTCTAGAATGTATGTTTGCACAAGTAAAAAAGGAAATTCTTTCAGGTTTTGGGATGCACTTTTCTGGGGCTAGTCTCCAACCCCTGGCCTATATAAGGCAGGCTTGGGGTAGTCATGGAACGGGACCCGAGGGATGAGTTGTGACATGTATGAATTTAAATTTATTATAGATCCACTAAATATTTATGAGAAACTTAAAAATTTAAAATAAATTAATATTTTTTAGAAAAATTATTTGGATGTTTTTATTACATATTATAGTCCCTATATTAATATATTTTATTAAATTTAAATCAATTTATTGGATTATTGAATTTTTTACATAAAAAAAATATAATTATCAAGGGAAAACAACAATAATTTTTAATATATTCGAATTTGGGATAAATATTGAATAATTTCTCACATATAATGAAATATGGACAAGATTGGGGTTGATTATGAGAAATTATCTAATGATTTTATCCAATGAGAGACCATCATACCCTTACAAATGTGAAAAATATTTACCATATTTACTATTAATAATGAATAATATTAAAATTTAAATATTTACTCAATTCATAATTTCTAAATTGGCATATTATATCTAAAATCATGATTAATTCTCTTGAAGTAGGAGAAATATATTTTCTTATAAATATAGAAGATGCAAATGAAATCTATTTTTAGAAGAATAGTCAAATTAATGGTAACAACTAATAAGTATCAATTTCATTATTATTTTAAATAAAAATTTAATAATTAGATAACTATATATAAAAATATTCATAGAAAAATTAATAAGAAAAAAAATTAACGTTACTTTTATATTTCTTTATTTATTGAAATGAAGTGTAAGTATTTAAAAAATCAGATTTTAGCGATTAGATAAAAAATAAATCATTTCATAAAAATCACAATCTCTCACCATGTGTTAGTATTTATAAATTTAATTAGAAAACACTGTTCAATTTTAAAAAATTATATAATTTTATGATAAAAATATATATTTTTATTAACTAAAATCAACAAAAATCAATTTTTAATAAAATGGAATTTTTATGAATTAAATGACACCAGTCAAAATTGAATACCAAATTCACAAAAATGGTAAATAAATATTTGTTATGTATGATCATTATTTCTATATTTCATAGTTCAGTTACTCACATGGATAACTTTAAATTCATTAAAATTGTTATATCTGAGAGAATTAATCAATAATAATTATAAAATATATCTCAATTTTTATAATTTTTGTTATTATATATTAAATAATATTTAAATATTGTTTAAAATAATTAATTTTTTTGTGTAATTTACATATAGAAAAGTGTATCAATATAGGGTTCACTAATTCTAGTTTGTATGAAAATTGTTGGATCAGTGTGACTCTGCATTAATTAACCAAAATATTACAATATAAAAATCCAAAATTATTATAATCTACATATTATTATAGTTTTATTTTAGAAACTATGTGGATATACTAATTTCTCATGATTACAAATACATCTTGATACTATCATTTTATGGTCATATGTGAATTCATATCACAAAGAGCCTTCCGTTCAATGTATATTCAATATAAATTTCACGTGATTCCTTTGGTGTTCCTAATTCCCATTTTATCTTCTAAGATTTAAAGAATATAGTAATTATATAATAACTTGATTATTTTATTTTGGTTTTCATATAAAATATTATTCTATATTCAATGTTAAAATAAGTTCTTGATGATCACTTGAGGATTGTACTAAAGACCCTATGAAATGATTTTTTTTGAATAATTTACAATTAGTGAATTCTGATTACATAATGAATCATTTATGGATCATAAAATATCAAGATAAGGTATATAGTATTTTTCATCAATAATAAATGTTATTTATCATTTTTTGATACCATCTTTTGTAAATGATATTGATTGTTTTCATTGATTGTTTAGAAATTTTTGTAAACATGATAATAATTAATAATTGATACATTAAAAACTCAATATGTTAATTTGATTGGGAACAAAGTTTTATTAGAATGTATAAGGTGAGAAACATTCAACGCATTTGAAAAGATTTTTTGTTTTTGAAACAATGCTCACATTACCATACTGTGGGGAATGCTTTTTTATTATGAGTAATGCATAAAATTAGGGGATGGAATGTGTGCTTTTTAAAAAATGATATGGAGATAGATTATAGATCATGAATATTGAATGTTCAATAAATAGATTAACCATTTATTTATTTAGATATAGATATAATATTTTTCCGTAATAATGATATAGATTCATTGTTTTTATATATTATATTTTGAATTATTTACCAAACACAAATGATTAATGTATATGTTCAACCATAAATATTTTAATATATTCCAAAATTTATAGATGCAGTTGATTAAATATTATGACTGATAAACACATTACCACCCTTTTTAGGTAAAAATGTGGCTATTTCTTCAATCTAAATGATTATGTAACCTTATATTTTATGATGATCATAAAATATTGAATATTTATGTATTTTCAAAGGATGGAATGTAAAATACTAATGGAAGGGGATTTTTTTTTTCTGAAATGACTATTTAATATTCTTTAAATGTGAATATTTTAAAGTAGTGGAAGAATGATAGAAGGATATAAAATATTTTATGAAATATTCATTGTTTTATCATACATTTTTAGGTAATTTTATGTTTTAAAAACTGATTTTTTATCCCATCATTACAAAATTTTAATGACTTATGGGAATATGTTTATAGATTATTATTATCTATTTACCTTGTATATATGATATATATATATATATATGAATGACTAATTCTAGTGGGAAGACATGGTGTGAGATATTTCACAGTATGTATCTTAATGTGTGGTTACCATCATGTTTTTACTGAGTGAAATTTGTCTAAGGGAAAGGTACAACCACCACCCATTCCAAAATGGAAATGGAAAATCTTCATATTAAAACACCCCAAGAAACCTAATATAAATACTAAAAAATATTGATATCAACCACAATATAAATTAATCATTATTTATTTATATTAGATAATATTTTTCTCTTGATAATATTTTCATGATATAAATAAATAATGATGTTTTATTTCATAGAGTCCCACAATAAATATTATTTGATCAATTTCCTAGGATTACCATGATGATATATTAATGTTTTATGAATGTTATATATATAATGTTGTAATTATATACTATATATCATATTTTTATATATGGTTATTATTCAATCTTGGGAGGATATTTATAGACAAAGTTCTCTAGATTTCAGTTTTAGTTGGGAACAACACCTTTCCCTTTTCAATATCTCTCGTATAAATAACTTTCAATCAAGGATTCAAATGCCTAATTTTGATTAAATAAATTTAAATACTTATATATATATGATATTTTGTGATGAATATTTTTAATTAAATACACTGTGACATCAAATTGATGATTAAATGGATGAATATGATAAAGAAATTGAACATCACATCATGATATCTTAGACTGGACATAAGAGTTATACTGAAATTTTCATCTATATCGTTAATTTGATGTTTTTGAGAAGGATTTCCGATTATATTAAACATGGAACATTGTTATTATATTCATAAAAATGATAAATACAATCCATATACATTTCTTCTATTTATACATTCTTGATAGGTTTGGGATGATTTCTTATCGCTTAGCACTTCAATCGAACCACTCTCATGTTGATGATGTGTTCCATATATTTATCATGCTAATGTATATACATAATCATTTGAGTGTAGAGAAATAGTATTTTTTTTTAAAATAGATCATGATATTTCATAAAAAGAAAAATTGGTTGTTATTTTGGACCATATAGATAAATATATACAGAATCTGAAAAATCAATGGGTAAGTGTTTCATAGTGGAATTTCAAAATATGAGGAAGGAACATGTGAACCCATTTTTGTTATGTAGCATGTATATACTCATCATTTTTTAATATAATGGATAAATTTATAATGTTAAATTAATTTTATTAGGTTTAGATTTTAACACCCCCAGATAGTTTTTGAATTTCTTATGAAATAAACAAAATGTTTTGGATGGATTATGTTATAATAAACCACGACTATAAAATAACAATGGAATAGTATAACATTAAGTCCTAGTGCATGGATTGGAATAATATTTTAAAATTAATCTCGTTATAAAATATATATAAATATTTTATGATTAATAAAAACTTATTATTTTTCACCATTTCATTAAACTCATATATTGATTAAATTTTCTATTTTTCATAGAGATTTATTTTGAAAAATATTATGTGTTTTTATCCGAACAATATTTATTTATACATAGTGAAAATTGATTTTAATAAAATATCTTCATAACTTATATTAATAAATTTACACTCATCAACACATTATATATAAGATGGATAAGAATGAATAGAAAATTCATTAATAATTAAATGAGTTATTTTTCAGAAAACATTTTAAGGTTGCCTATCGGTTTCAACCAAAATATAATAAATATTCAATATTGATCAAATTAATTTAGGAAAAATATACACTATATATTTAATATAATGTTCCAAAATTTATTTGATTGTTTTTCCTATAAATTAATTCTACTAAATACAGGTTTATTCTTAACAAATTATATTTTGAAAAATGTGTTTCATTAAGTTTTGTGAAAAAAGATTAATGTAAATTTCTACCAAATATAGTAATTGAAAATAAAAAATTCATCATATATTTTTATCTGAATAAAATTATTTTGAAATGTGGATGGTTTCATTTTTATATATAATGAGTTGTAAAAAATATTAAATATTTTTACAACATTTTGGGATAAACCGGTTTTACCGATAGTAGTGGGTGAACTAATTGATACGTGTAACATTTCGACATAAAAAATTGAATTTTTAATTTGAAGAAATAATTTCAAGAACACTATATCATAAACCAAAATATATTTCAAATCCTATGATCACTAATTACATAATTATTTGGATAATATATCTTCTAAGATGTAACAAAAAAATACCTTCATCCATAACCTCTTCTTAGAACCCATGGAGTTATTTTATGTATAATAATTAAAGGATTATGTTTAAAAAGAATGATTTGTATCAAAGAAGATTTTAAATCTTAATTGAATAAATTCTATTTTATTTTTTTACATTAAAATTATTTATACATAGTTGATCTTTAATAACATAACTAATACAGTAGTTAAAATATTATTATATGTCATTATTGACCTGTGAAAAACATTTTCCATCTCTATTCCATCAAGTGTGAAAAGAATATATTTATCATGTTTATATGTCAAAAAACCACCTCAATGCAGAAATATGATATATTTTTCATTATAAGAACACTTCTATACATATTTTAAATGATTTATAAAATATTAATATTATTTATATGCTAATTGTTATTCTTTCAGGAAAAAATTATATATATCCTTCATTCTATAATTTTATATGAAAATGAAAAAAATATCATGCATAGGTGAATATCACAATTTATTTGAACCGTTTATTTCATTCTTATGGATCCACATTTTATTGATGTTTATAATTTTATATAATTAATAATTTTGATATGTATATTATTTGTACCACTATTGAGATGATTTAACCATTATAAATGTATGAGGACTAGAACTACTAAAGATGACACATTCAATAAAAATGATATTTTATACAACAAAAAATTGAGATGTTAATAAATAATTACTAATAAATGGTAACTGAAAATATAAAATTTTTAATATATGATATTATAATTGTTTATATTGTTTTTATAGAGGTATAATGGAATTATTTTCATTAAATTGGATGTTATAAAGACTTCAAATCAAGTCCAACATTAGGAAAGGGTTTTAGGTCAAAATCTCTCTTTTTATGACTGTTATTTATGCTTAAATTTATAATGATGAAATTATATGAAACAAATATCAATTATATTATGAATTTTTTGTCATATTATTATTTTTTGATGTAAAATGTTTTCATTCTAATTAACTATTCCTATAAACTTAATATCCCAAAACAATATTTTCATGAAAATTTTGTTTGAAATATTTTTCATCCATATGAATATTTTCTTTCAAAAAATAACAATGATTTTACTATAACTATTTATTAAACAATTATTTTATAATTAAAATGAAATATAATTTACTTTAATGAATTCTTGTTTTCTGTTTCCAAAAATGAATATATTTTATAACCATATAAATTAAATATATATTTTAATATATATTACATAAATACATTTTTCATCCCACACAATAACTAAATGTTTTAATGATTATATTATATATTTACATGGTTGTTTCAAAAGAATATTTTATGTCTAATAATTTATAAACTATTATATTTTAAATATGTTATTACAAAATAAAATTTTTATTTTTGAAAAGAAACAATCCTGTGATCTTTTAAAGTAATTATTCAACCATTATAACATATTTTAAAGATTGATATGCTTAATTGTGAATATGATTAAATTAAACTATCATAATTTGTTTATTATACTTTTTATGATTATGATAAAGAATTATTGATGAAATAAGTTTCTTTTCCAGGGGTTATGGTTTGGAAAAATTAATTTTTTTTCATAATTATGTGGTATGTACATGAATTTATTATAATAATGTGATAAGTCTGTCCATTAAATCCATATATTTAATTTTATAAGGAATGGTTTATTTTTTATTCTGATGGGTACAATAGTATTTATCCATATTCCAAATAAGGGTACAATGTTGGTCTCATAATGAATCATTTGGGTACAAAGGAGGTCTTCCCAAACATGAACCATGTACAAGAGAGGTTTTCCAAATATGATCTTTTAATTCGCATCACAAAATATTTAAAAAAAAATAAAGAGGCATTTTTATAATTTATATAGTATTTTAAGATAAAATTTATTAAATTTCAATTTTAATTTACCATTATATAGCCCATATTTTTAATTTAATGGTAAATGCATGCAACTATTACATGGATCAGTTATTATGTGAATATAAAGGTATATGTTATTTTTATGTTCTACGTAAATATAAAAAAATCACTATGTAAATATAAATTGAAGTTATAATTTGTTACGTAAGGGTAAAATAGTCTCTTTGTAATCATTTGATTATATTCCATAAAAGAACAAATATTTTTTCAAAAAATACATAAGAGTTATATAGTCCCTATGTAATGCTAAAGAATATATATGTAAGAGAAATTGTTACTTTTCAATTCATACATAAGTGTAAAACATAGTAAAATAATTTCAAAATTGTGATATGTTAAAGGATAATATCGTATTACACTTATATAGTTCTCTTTTGGTGTAAATGTTTTTATTTTAAAAAATGTACGTTTTTCCTTTTAATTAAAACCTGTAAATTCATTTCACTTTTTTAGATGGATAAAATCCATGGATTTAAATTATATATCACTTTTATGTTTGAAACATGAATTTTATAATATTTTAATCCCTATGAATTTGAAATTCACTGTATGGATGTATTAAATGTTGTTTTTAATCTGGGATTCAAAATTGTATTTATGAATTCCTTTCCATTTTTTTAAAAATAATATAACAATAAAATGATTTTATTTTAAAAATAATCTAATATGATGGAATCCTTGAACTACTCTATCCATTTTCATTGGATTTATCTCCAATAAATTTTAGTATGTCATAAAATTTAGATATGTGGAAGAACTCAGCATGTCACGTTTATTCTTAAATGAAATGTTTTAGAATGAATTTTTTGTGTGAAAATATGTAACATTACATTTCAATATTTGATAGATGATTTGGGGATTTTTCATTCAATGTTATTCAATATAAGTAGTTGTATTACACTATAATCTTTAATTAACAAATATTATTGAAAATTGATAATGAATCCATAATAAGAAATAAACCAGAATTATTGAACTATTACAGTGAATTATCAATCTTATCAATATATAATTCAAGAGATATAAAATATACATTAATTTTGGATTTATAATTATTTAATTAAAAATAAAATTGTGAACATTTAATAGATTAATTTTATAATTTGATAATAATATTGGACTGAAGAAATTTTATCATTTATTTTTTCAGGATATTGAAAATAAAATAATAGGAATCAGCACATGGAATCCTAGGTTAAAGGATTGCACTAAAAAACTCATGGGTGAGTTTTAGGTGATGGTTCTTTTGAAAAAAACTATTTCATATGTCATGAATATTGAGGTTGGCAGTCCGTATCATATTTAGCAATTATATTGAATTTTTTCTCATGATTGTATTTTTTTATATGACTTATATTGATTATTTTACTTTTTTATAAATTATTGTCCATTTATATGATATTTTATTAATTTTGTATAATATAAAGACCGGGGAATAAATTATTATTGTATATTTTTACTTCATATTAAATTTATTACTTGTTTAATATTTAATACCCTGGTAAATTACATATCGTCACATATTTTCCATTTTTACAATGTTATATATATTTTGGTTTGTAATTAGATAATCAAATCTCTATTTTTCATATTAATTTTATAGGCCATGACAGTGTTAGTTAACTATATAGAGGGTGAACATGAGCACCATGACTCATTGATGATTGATTTTTCAAACATAATTTTCACCTTGTCATTTTGTGTATGGAAAAACACTATATCACATTCTGAATAAAATTCATGTATTCCATTGTTATAAATAATATATGGGGAATGCCCATGCATTTGAGAGGGTGTCTATTATATGTAAATTCTATTAGTATTTACCTTTACATGGAATAGGGTAACCATAATTGTTACTGAGAAATTTCCCTTAAAGGTGGGTCAAAAGTTATTAAATAAATGAATGATTTTATTATCAATAACTGAAAATGAAACCACCCATAATAATATAGGACAATTAAATAACTCTTTATTTTGGTCTACCACTACACAACTAATTATGCTATGTTAAGGATTTTTGGTAGCATGGTTAGTGGATGGTCACTCAATACAAGATTGTTTTAATGATTTTGATCACATTTTACTTTTTATCCATGTTATAAACACACACACACACACATATATATATAAGTGAAAATCTTTTATAGAAATAATTGATGCATAATTCCAGGTTATACTCACACAAATCATGGGCATCTCAGTTCATGTGATGACCTCGTGACCAGTGAAATGGGGTAGGGAATGAGCTCTATTATTGAATTGTTGAAGAGTTTTGAATATTGGAGATAGTTTTTGACCTATGGTAGTCACTGGAAGTTTTTCTAAGAAAATATAAATATTCATTGTTTTATTTATTTTTGTTAGAGTTACTGGCCTGCCATATTGGGCGGTTTGTTTGATTTTTCTACTATGAGGTTTCATTAATACTATTATAGAAATAATTTTTATTATATTATTTTATGTTATTTATTTGTATTATATATTTATTTATTATACATTGATTGTTGTGATTACAGATATTATAGTATCCCCACATAAGTTTATTCCATCATTTCTAGATAGGTATCTAATACACAAGGGGTTGAATGAATGATGTTTGTTTTCCCTACAGCCACAATAGAATAAACAATGCCGAAGAATTAAAAAAATGACATGAGAGACTAGTATTATTCTTATTTTCATTTGGGGTTATAGTATAATTAATTTAGGATACATGTAACATGGGTAGGGGAGTTTCCATGAGCCTCACTGGCTCATGCATTTCAGACCTCCGAGTTACCAGTAATGTAATTGTTGTTACCATGTTACATGATTTTGGTGTGTTCATGCCTCATTAGTAGGTACATAGGATCTCATTTCATATACATATACATTTTCAATAATAAATAGAAATTTTTTAATTGAATTTCTTGATTTGGGATTTTTTAGGTTAGACATGTGTTCTCTATTGGGGGATATATTTTGGTTCCAGGTTGTTGTGATATATCAATTGAAACTAATTAGTTCATCCTAAGAATCGTACATTGTATTGTATATATAGAATTCTTAATAACATGCAAGTACTGGGGACTATGATTTAGCCAGGGGTATAATGATGAAGATAATATATTGTTTGACGGATACTCAGAGTATTCTATTTCATATATAAATCTATAATAAATTACTTATCATTTTCTATGTTGGTCTAATTTATTTTTTATTTCACTCTTAGATATACCTTTTAATTTCACTTTTGATTTAATACCTCTTAACACACCATTTTTAATGAATGTGGAATTTCTTTAGTGATGTCCTCATTGTCTCATGGTAGTTGATATATATATATATATATATATGTTGAACTTCATGATCATAGAGTTGAATAGCATAGATTTGATATTAATATTGATTTGGTTGACCAGTTATCGATATGTTATCGATTATTTTGAGTTATGAGTTTCTTATACAAGTCAAAAATGATAGGGTTTCATTTTTACCATCTACTATGATATCAGAGCTTGAAGGATTTGACTAAACTTTAGTCTGGTTGAGTGATCTTGATGAATGAATTGGGTTTGGATTTTGAAGAAGAGTAAGTAGTCGACCCCAATTTCCCCACTATAGTGATGGATAAATATCAGTATATTTTTTCAGTTGACTTTCCAGGGCATCCTCTGGAGATAATAATTTACTGGGATATTGATCCTATTTATGGATATCGATAGATATTGATTAATCTTTATCATATGGGATAAACATATTTGAGATACATGACAATGTAGGTATAAGAATTATATGTGAATGGATTTATTCAATGGAAAAAATCTCCTTGGAATTTTCCATTATTGATTTGAATGAAGGAAAATTGTAGTATATAGATTTTTAGGGAAATTAGGAAGCTAAATATTGTATTGAAGAAAAAATATACCCTTAACTATTCTTGGTGATATATTAGAATTGTATTGAGGAGTCTATTGATTCTTAATGATTGATCATAAATTTATCTACAATTAGTTGTGGTACAATGAAAATGATATTCCATTAATAATATTTAGTAGTATATACAGTCAATAGAAGTACCATTTCATGCATTTCTGTGTTTACAAATGCTCTAATTATGTTCATAGATCTTATGATTAATAATTTCCGTATATAAATTTAACCCCTCTTCAATGTCTTCGTATATGATTTCTTGATATATTCCAATACATCAGACATCCATGCCAGGCCCCATGATATTATATAGACTACCTGATGACAACAACATTAATATATATAAATGATGATCAGGCTGTGCATTTTTTTTGGAGGTGTTGTTCTTCAGTCATATGATTTTTAAGCATGAATATCTATGGCACCATAGAAGGTAGAGGTTGTGATTTAGTTTGTACATTGTGGGAATTTGTTTGAGATCATGTGATTCATTGGACTTATGGGATATTTTTAATGATTCGTCATGGTATTATTTCTATTGGTATCACTGATGAAAAATATAAAATAAAAGGGGTTGATGATTTAATGGTTGGATATGTTTGAAGATATAGTCAAATTTCTAGGGTGGATATCACTGAATACGATTATTTTTTGATCCTTCTAGATCCGAGGATTAGATACATAGTTTACTATGATTATTTAGTTGATAGGTTAGGAGTTTCATTGATGCATAGAGATCATGTAGTCACCTATAGGATATGTCAATTGTGACCTCATGAGATTACTTACTTGATGTGTGAAATAGAGTTAGGAGATCTGGTCTATATTCTATTTTATTGGTGACAATATATCCTTTGTGAGATGTTTAACATCTACATAGACAAAAAGTGCCTGTAATATATCATATTTTAGAGGGATATCAACATGAGGTACACATGTTTCATAGATTATTTACATACCTTAAAATTTAATATGTATTATAACATGTTAAAATGGTAATGTCATGGAAGATTCATTTAGAAGTAATAATCTGGATATGCAGGATCATGAAATGAGACCCTCACCTAAGGGATACTATCTTATGAGTTCGATTATTGTGAATCTAGTGGATATATCATTGGATCATTGAGTGTTGATATATGAAAAATTAGCGTTCATGTCTTCCTTAGTTGTTCAGAATCTAGATAACTTGGATTTGGTTCCTGAGTGCATAATTATTTGGGAATAGCTAACAGAGGATGATTATGTTGATGATTTATCCTTATACATTAGTGATGTGATGTACTTCTACAAGATATTATTTTTCTATATCCATTAAGAGATGATCTAATGAGATAATCTCATGATTCAATGTTGGAATTGAATCTAGGGTCGACATAGATGTACCTTGACATTCGATGATAGTTTTGGTGGATTGCAATGATGAAAAACATAACCAATTTTATCTCAAGATGCCTTAAATATAAGAGTGTAAATATTGAACATAATAATCTAGATAGTTTTATAAATAAACTTCTAGTACCTATTTGGATGTGGTATGGAATGATTCTCTCTTCATGTTGTGTTTACCTAGGGCACGTGGGTGTTGTGATACTACTTGGGTGGTGTAGTATCAGCTAACGAATGAGTCTAATTTATTATCAATTCATGTGTCACATATAATGGATGGTTTTCAAAACATAAATGTATGGGATACTATATAACAATATGGACATCATTTCAGCATTTTATCATAAAATGTCATATAAAATATGTAATCATTATATTAAAGATTAAATATGGACTTAGATATCAAGATGGAATAATGTATAGAACACTATTGAAAAAAATGAGGAATTGTCTATTTTGATGATATAAATTTTATTGAACGTACTATGGGAATGCATACTATAATTTTTTGGATCTTGGGAAAATCACCTACACGTGGTTAATATAATATATAAAAATAGTTTATAGGAATAAATTCATATGAAAGCATTTTAGGATATTTATTTTTGGTGATGTCTCTTACTACTACATTTCTAGAAGGTGGGGAGGCTGAAATTTTGTGGATGGATTTAGTATAAGAGAACTCTAAGAGTATGTAGTGGATATGTATGTTTTTGGTCACTACTCACATTAGGAAGAGATATTTTGGTGATATGAAGTGGGGAACCTTGGATTTTAATACATGAAACCTCACTTCCATTCTGGTGACTCTGTGATTTTCGAATCAATGATTTTAGAAGTGAGGGAATCTAGATTTTATAATTTTTTATTGTATGTGATTATATAGAATGTTGAGAATTTTTCTGATGAATTATATCTTACTCCATAGTCTGAAGTAATGAATGATGTGTTCTATATATGTTATCATTAGTGGTATATACAAACTTATATGCATGTTATAATGTATCTGGATGTTGTGTAAGAGTTTGAGACATTATTTTTACTTTCCTGGTATAGATCACAAAACCGATTGATAATGTTTTTTGGAAAATTATTGAACCACTATTCAAAGTCCTTAACACCTTGGGTATACTCATCAATAGACTTATGAATTTTACATGATGCATTAGATTAGTGGAAATTTTTTTAGTGAATTTACACAAGAGATAATATTTGATGATGATAGGTAAATATAGTGGTTGTATTATGACATCCTAAATTTTTGTTTTATTTATAGTACCATAGTGTTTATAATTTTAATGTTTCATTATGTAACCAATTAATAAATTTAATTTTTGTTTAACCCTTCCTGTAAAACCCATTCTCTATGTAAAATTATATATAGTCCAATATTATGTATGGTAGTTTTGGAGAGAAATGTATTGGTAAATGGGACATTAGGGTCACTAATTAATTGTAAAACTCTCAGTATGTATGTGTAATATGTCATTTTAAAAGGTTACATAAGGCTTACCCAGTTTCTAGAAAATGGTAATAATGTGTTTAATAAGGAAACTATGTTTTTTTTAATGTTATATAACGATACAAGAGTGTCATGAACCTACTAGGATACCCTAGCACCTTGATAATTGAGCTAGATATGACATGAAGTGAATGGATTTTCTCATCCTCAAGGGCGTGAGACTCTCACCTTGTATAGTATATTATAAAATAGGGAATTAATATTTGAAAAAAATGGTTGGAGTTAAAATATTACATGTTTGTTTTCTAAAAAATACAATAGGTGGATGTACGAAAAACCTTATAGGAATGAAAAATCTCAAATAATTAAATCATCAAAGTACTATTCGACTAGTAAGATAAATCTAAAATATCCAAATGAAATACCTCTTCTTTCCAAAACAATCAAGAACATTTACCACATCTATGTTGCTCATTCCCTTTTCTCATTCGAAGAAAAAACAACTTCTAGAAACTAGAACGAAAAGGTAAGGAGTGAGATATAAATCCTAGTATGGAATCACCTTATTCTCCATAATAAAATCCATAATGAATAAATATAATAATGATTTAAAATTGAATGAAAACTGTGAATTTAATTATTTTGTACAGTCACATTCAAAATAATAATAATTCATTTTATAGGATAGAATACATTTCATGCATTTATTAAATAATTATCTATATACAACGATTTATTTTCATCATTTAAAGGCATAAATGCATTATATATTTAGTGACATATATATCAAATCAATCACAATAAGAATTATAGTATTCTTCCCTAATGTACGTTAGTTTTTGGTTGTAGGATAATCAAAATTCTCATATATATGATCACATCTATGAATGTGTACACCCATCCTATAGGATTACTACAACTAGCACTCATAAACATCCCATCGGGGTTGGGACATACAAAATATATTTTATATTAGTATTTTCATCATCAATACAATGATAGTGGATCAAGACCCTTGCATGAATGTCCTAAATAATCCACTAACTACCTAGGATCAAATGTAGTGAATCTATAAACCAATATTGGGAAAATAATATTATTTCAAATCAATCATCATTTATAATTCAATTTCAAAATTATAAGATTCAATATGCCAATACAAATAAAAAATAAAAAAATTAATTTTAATCATTTTATTTCATTTTAGTGAAAACCCAATCATATATTTTCATACTTCCAATTTATTTATTTTTTCACAAAACAATTCAAAAATAATTTCATCCACTCCAAAAATTATAAAATACACCACAAATTCAAATTCAATTGGAATGTTTCTACTTTTTAAAAAATACATTCATTTAAAAATACCAATTAAAACTTATATTAAATTCAATTTTCATAAATAATTTTAATTACATTTAATAAAACTGAATAAAATCACGGTTATATATATATAACATAAAACAGAAGCAGTAAACATTTATCAATGATCATGAAATTGTACTAGAAATGGGATCTGAAAATGAAGAAAGAAGGTGTATGAGATAATGAAATCAATATTATAATAAATATATATTTAAATTATATTTTGATACTTCAAATAGATGGTTATCTACCAAAAAAAGGAGTAAGGAATGATATATTATTAGAGTCCACTAGGGAGGATGTCCTCTTAATGAAAGAGATTAAACAAAATCAATCATTATTTAATCAAAAATGATAAGGTTTTTGATGAGCCCAAATCACTTTTTGAGATCCTTTTATGATGATGAATTTGGGTTAGGTAAAATTGGGGTCTAACAGGGGTTTCACTAGATGTTTCGAATTTTAAAGACTATATAATCATTAAAATAAACCTATGATCATGGTTTCCTTGATACAAATGCATGGTTAGGAAAATTATGTGCCCTTATTCTAGGTTTTAGGGTTTCTCCAAGTTGAGAACATCATTTTTTAAACCGTTTTTCAACTATTCCAACCATAATGATCTCTGGTTTCACATCTTACTTTGGGAGTGTATGTTTCGTGGAAACTATGTGAAAATTGTGGAAATCCCAAAAACATCCAAATTTATTTCATATTTCATGTGATGAAACCTAGGATAATCCTCATCCAATACAAGATAAAAATAAGAGTTATGGATTACCCGAATAAAAGAAAGATGATGTTTCAACCCCCTCACCATAAAATATTATATCCCCAAAATGCATATATGAATCTTCCTTATCAAAGATTAGAGGATAGTTCATTCTCAACACTACCTCCTTCTCCCATGTATTGTAAAAATTAGAACCATGATTCCATTACACATAAACAATAGGTATCATGATCTCATGAAGTAATTTTGTCTATGAATAAAAATTCATGACTGGATGCTCAGTTACAAATAAATTTGTCTCAAAATTATGATCCTAAAATCCCAAGACAAGAGATGCATCATAAATTTTCTTCCCAATATATGACACATTGAAAAAATTGTGTTTAAATGTCAACTATTATGGATGTTTTAAATTGTATGAAATCTTCCCCACATGCACAAAAACATCAAAAGATCCTACGATACAAGGAGAAAGCTTCCCATGTCTCTTAAATCATTGTTGACCCAAATGAGGTGAAACCGATAAGAACACCCGGTCACGAGTATAGAAATCTAAAAGTGTATTATGATGATAATTAGATGATGTATATCAGTTATATTCTGTCAACATTATCTCTTGAATCAAATGAAATTTGGATGTCATCTATTCCAAGCTGCTCAGTCTAACAATATATGGTTCTCTAATCTCTAATGAAGAAAACGATGTTTTATATAGACTTCCCTAAAATCCCATAGAAGGATTCATTCTGATTGTAGAGTGGTAACTATTATTATAGGAAAACTGACCTAATATCAATTGGCCATCATCAGATCAACTGAAATTGAGGATACATGAAGGAATCACGTTCTCATGAATCTATATTGCTCTCTCTATCTAAACGTCAATCTAAAATTTGTATGTTGTACTCAAAGAAACATAATATATCACAATCCAATGAAGTAATAAAAAAATGAGAGGTAAAAAATGGATCAGTATCATATAAAATTTCATAAATAAGTCTATGAGAATATAAAATCACTTTCACATAGAGAAATCCCAAGTCTTCATCTTGGGTTGTAAAAAAGATTGGTATAATGCGATTTGATTTGGTCTTCATATCAACCAAAACCCATATCACATTATTCATTCTATTGGTACATGGAATACCATCCCTGTAGTTCATAGAAATCCTTTCCGACATCCTTGTCAGCATTGGATGTGGATGACGTAGACCAAAAGGTTTCAGATGCTCGAGCATGATCTTTAGGCTTGTATAATGACCTGAAACAAATTTAGTGATAAATCACCATATACCGGGTTGTTATAACTGCCACCACATATCACACTTCATCATTATGGTTACCATGTGCACAAACCATTGGGAATCATGTTTATCCACCATTTGAAAATTCTTCTAATAAAACTAAAAAACGAAATAATTCTAAAACCATTGAATACCATACATGGATAATAACCACATAGAAATGGTCTCCGTACTATAATGAGATATCCCAATTCTTCATAGTTAATCAAGATGTTTCATCTCTAGAAAAATCATATCTTTAAGGGTAGATTTCAAATAAAAATGTTCTAAGACAACATTTACCTCTTCTACATGGACTCCTAAATGAAATTATACAACAAGAACCATCAAATTTCAATTTTCTAATGATTCTTCCACATCCTAGGTAAAATATTGTGTTATATAGAGCATTAGAAAATGTCACTTCACTTTTATGGTGTGCAGGAAATGTTACAAAAAAAAATATAGGATGTACGTAAACCAATGCCTCAACTGAAGGTTCAAATCATTTTGAGATAATATATAACTCAATCTATTATGGTCAGAATACATAGCAAACCATTCTCTAAAAATTTATTGCCTGTAAATATTAAGGGTATTCACCATGGGTGTGAGTTCAAGGTCTTGGATTGTATAATTATTTTCATGTAGCCTATGCTGTCGAGAACCTTAGTCTTCCACATGATCAATCTAAATAAGGAAAAATCCAAAAACCAAACATAACACATTACAAAAGAATACATAGTGCTACCAAACATTGTAAAATTAAAAACCAATGTATAGGAAAAAATTCATATTAGATCTATGTAATTACTCTGACATTTACCTTCCTAAGAAAAATTCACCATATTCTAAGTGAAAACGGTCAACATAAAATTTAAAATATATAAATTCATTGCGAACTAATGATAATATCCTCCTAAACCGAAGATTCCCTAAATATCAAAAAAATTGTGTCGTTATTCCAATTTCACAACAAATTTGACCACATTATGATCAACTAAGATGGAATTTCCTTTGACAATGTGTCCCAATAACATTAGATCCCGAATAATGGTTCAAAAACTAATATATTATAATCTTGTTGGTGATTCTTTAACAATTCTGGAGTTTCTCTCAGATTGTGCACATATTCCTTCTCTAACTAAGTGTAAACGAGTATTTCATCTTCAAAGGCCACTACAAAAATAACAAGATACCCATAGTGAATCCTAGTCATCAAATCAATAAAGTATGAAGAAGAAATGGTTAGAGAAAATGGAATGAAAAGATTCTCCTGATTTCCATATGTTCATCAGATGGTTGTTTTCTAAATATCAAATTTGTCTATTCTCAAATAGAGATAACCCGATTGAAGAGAAATCATTAAGAACCAAATTCACAATTTAATTGGTTAAACAGATGATCAATACCTATAAAATGGTACATTATATTTTATCGTAACTTGTTTGAGATTTTGGTTGTCAACACATAGTAAAACTGTTCTATTTACGTTTTGATAAAATGGAAGGGGAACTGCCCAAGGTGATACACATATGCATATATAGAAATTCTATAATATATTATTCAACTGAGTCATTAACACTTATATTTTAGCGGTTTTCATATCGTATGAAGGTATATATACCTATTGGGTATGAATCACCAAATAAATAGATAACAAAACCTATCTTATTGGTGGAAAATGAAATAAATCATAAATAATCACATCAGCATATCATTCAATTCATTACTTATTAGTAATGAGCCAATGAATCATGAAAAATACATCCATATCTTTCATGTTAATAATTATAAAATCCAATATATTCTCAATATTTGATAAAAGAAAGACATAATAAGGGAAATGAGACCCTATCATGTCTTTGTTATTCGGGGCATAATATTATCCATCACCTATGAAAAAAGAACCATAGAAAAATTTAACAGTTTTAGGATTTTAGTTGATGTAAAAAAATTGATTCACTGATATCAAATAATGTTTCCACTAGATGTGAAGCTATAGTGATATCACCTCTCACTATCACTAGAAATGTAACTTCTTCTTTTGGTGTCTATTCCAATGCATATAGAATCTTTTTTTCCAATGCATGTGGTTGGAAACCCATTATTCATGAATCATCTAAATGCAACACCATAGTTTTAGTTTTTTATGAGACTATTCCACTATGTGAGGACAAAATGATGTAGACTAATTTCAACAAGTATGATGGAAATCTACAAGAACTGCAAATCTTGGGGTTTTAATTAAAACAAAACATCAAATCACTTGTCTTGACAAACTGGAAGCATGTTAAAGTGCGTTCTCCTAGCACCACATGTGGTTTAAAATAACCCTACTATTTATATCTACCATGAGGATCATCATGATTCCTTTTTCCTTTAAAGGAACTCATATATCTACCACGAGTATGGAAAACAACTCCAATGATTTCTGACATTCAAGTAATATCAACCGAAACCAACAATGTCATTTCCATTACCTCAACATAAGAAGAGAGATTCAACAAGAATCAATGAGAACTAATATTTGGTCTAACACCTATATCTAGCAATTGAGTATTCATAAAATATTTAAATACAATCATAGTTTCAAATTGAATAAGACACTCAAAGTCTTTACTATACTCTATCATGATCGTTTTTAAAAAAATTATTGTCTAATCCAACATCATTGACTCTATATAGAACTAGTCTGTGAATAAGAAACATTATATCCATCCTCTCAAAACACTTGTCCTTCTTCACTACAACCATATATTTCATCCATATATTTGTTAGTCACCCAAGATTAAATGAGCCACATTTCACTTTAATTGAATAATAAATTTCCATTAAAAAAAATAAAAGCTCTTTCTTCCGTAACCAATACATTGAATATTGAGGTTCACTAGAGCCTTGGAGCACTAGTGGAATCTTGTAAAGGGAATCCTGAAAATGATGCCAAGGTGTATCCAATTGTGGATCCACAATTGGATACTGAGGGGGAATGGGTGAATATTATTTCCCTAGAGAAAGGATATCACAAATAATAGTCTCATTAAGATTATGGTGCATGGGAGGATCTGTATGTTATGGTTCCCCAATAGCTTTTTCTAGTGACCAATACATACACCCTATCAGAGTAAGGATGATACACATCATCAGAAAAAAATATTCATGACCTCAATAGAATACTCAAATCAACAACTCAAAGATCATAAATTTTAAAATTAATCTCACATAATAAGATTTAATGGTTTGTACTTCATCATGTCCAAATCAAAAATAAGGAAATGGCTATAATAAGATAAAATTATTCCTCAATATTCCCTTCAAAAACAACATAAGGATAGTTATAAAACATTATTAGGAGGTATTTCTTTACACTCATATGTAAGTATCTTCTATTTTATGACATTATATTGAAAAATAAATATTTTTTAAGGAATAATTATTAACCATCTCCTTTTATTGAAAATTTCCAAAACAATCATGAAAACCCTGTTACTAAATTAATCAATCCACTTCTGACTTTTCATTGAAGGAATTACAAATCCCCATGGGTTGGGAGACTAGCCCATGGTATCACAGACAACAAAATAGGGAATGGATTTTCCAAAAAATAGTGGAATAGATTATATAACAAGTTAGTATGCAGAACATCCAAAAAAGTATAAGTACTAGAAACCAAAAAGGTATAACAAATGAAAAAAATTACATCATCAATGTACTAAGTAGCTGGAAAGATAAAACGCAAATATCTAAAAAAATATCACTACAGCCAATAATTATCAAAAACATCCCCCACCAGTATGTGGATCTTTCTCTTTGTTCAGAACTATCATATGAAAGTATATAAACACCCAATGAAAAATGTAGGGTGTGAAGTATAAGCCCCAGTACGATGTCACCAATTTTTTCATAATTAATTCCACAATAATAAAAAATCACTCTTTAAATACTAAATAATCCAAAGCATGTGATAATATTTCACATGTTCATTTAACAAATTATTATTTTCAATGGACGGAAAATATTTCAATCATCGATTAAATATTAATTATATATAAAAATTACATACAAATCATTTGGAGTAATTAAAATAGTTCTATAATAAATAGTATATTTAACATAAAAATCACAACAAGCACCATGGTTATCAAACCTAATGTATATTAGTTTTCAATTATATGATCCTCACAAATATCATATTAGTGATCATGGATATGTATGTAAAACATATCCTCTAGGTTGATATTGAATTGTACTCATGAAAATCATATTGTGATTAATACCTGATGAAATATGATTATAGTTTAGGTGTCTTATCAATATAATTATAGGGAATAGATATCCTAGTATGAATGTCCCAACCAACCCACTAAATACATCAGCATTCATGTACACATTCAATTAGTCAATAATGAAAAAATTATCACATTTCAAATCTATTAGCATATATTATTTTCTTTCCCGTTTTTTAGTTAAAATATGGAAATTCAATTTCTACACCAAAATATGGATTTTTTCCTCACATCATGCATTTTCAATACAAACACATTCAATGTTTTTAATCAACTTAATTTAATAATTTTTTCTCGAAAACAATTATGAAATCATTTCATTAAGTTGATCAATTTTTAAGTACTCCTGAAATATTATTTCCATCATAATTGAGTTTTTTCCCCAATATCCATTTTATTTAAAATTCAAATTCCAAATCATAAAATTTATTTTCATTAATAAATTAAAATCCATTTAAAATAAAATGGAAAATAAAGGATTTAATTATATAGAAAATATAAAACTAATGTATCTAACATTCATTAATGACCAAGAAAGAACAAAAGAAATGATATCCTCCAACAAATAATGAAGGCTTGAGAAACAAATAAATCAATCAGATAATCATAATCAAGTAAACATATTTTAGATTTATAGAACACAAGATGATCTGTAAAACACAAAGGAGGAAAGAAGGATAAATTGAGGGAGACAACTAAAGATAATATCCACTTAGAAAAAGAGAAAAATCAGGATCAACCAATAATAAATCCACCAATATATGGGGGTTGAGGACACAATCTACTTCATGAGAGATTCCTAAGATAAGGAAATTTTTTAAGTGGGGGGGGGGGGGGTCAATTGGTGTTTAACCAGGGGATCAGAAGATTAATAAATATTTTTCTGAATAAAATAAACCCACATGTATGATTTTCATGAAAGGGACGCATATTTAGACATATTGGTCACCCTAATCATATGCAACAATTTTGGGGTTTATAGATTCTCTAAAGCGGATGCATAGTTTGTAAAATTTTTCACTAAATGTGTACAACCTATCATTCCAATGTTGAATTATTTTCACTAGGTAGAAAACCCTATTTGAAAACTATACCCCAATTGTGAATAACATTAAATCGTCAAAAATACATGACCAAAATTTAGTCGAGGCAAGCCCTGACCAATTAATGATAAAAAGAAGGGTTCAGGATTACATGAAAACATGAAATGAGATGTTACACTAAGTCCCTATATAAAGTAATAAATAATTATATAAATGTGATTTTTTATTTTAAAAAACATATGGGTGAAACACATTACCCTACCAAGAAAACTAATAGCTACGTATGTGTAAAACCCTTTAGCCATTTTCAATCAATATTCTCCAAAGATGAATATATTTTCTATTCCATCTCTAAAATATATATGTGAGTCATAATTTTAAAATCCAAAATCTGGTACAAGTAATTTTTTTACTTGATTAAATTTTTTCTTTGATATTATAATATTTTTAATTCTCTCAAATCACTATTCTATTCATGGATGAATTAGATGTTGTTCAAAATACAGGGATGGAACATTATAAACTTTATTACATTGTTCAAATTTTAAATATATATGAACATTTGATTCCATTGATTTTTTATTTCTTCTCCATCAAGGTGACTTAAAAAATCTTAATACAAGATATGTTATGTCAACTTGGGTCACTATATTATTTTTTCTAGTCACCTAACCTGGATGAATTCATAGAATATTCTCTATTCATGGGAGCATAATTATCAATAGAGAAAATCATAGTGTGTTTTTAATTTATCATCTATTTACTTAATTTTCAATATTTAATTTTTATCTAATTATTTTTTGATAAAGGGATAGATTCAACCATTAAATGAAGAAACCGTTATGTCTTCAAAAATTAAAAAAAATCATAAATAGAAATAAGATGCAATTATTAAATGATAATAAAGAATTATCTTTGATATGAAACAATCATTTTAGAGATAAGTAATAACAACACATATAGTTTAGGAAATAAATTTTTTAGAATGAAATTTTTAGAATTACATGGAATAAATTGATAATTTTAATTTTTTTTGTTAAAGACAAATTCATATCACATCAGGAGTGTATAAAAATTTATATAAAATAATTATAATTAGTTTTATGAATATATGATCACAACATTGAAAAAACAATCATGTTTATTTGTATTAGGATATAATTCCATGTATAATAATTCTATTTAATATCAGCAAGAATGAGGTAGTTTGTATTTATTATCTTATGCATTTATTTATTGTTTTTTTGAAATTCTAGGCTTGCGCAGGTGCCGAGTTGTGGGACATTTTTTTATTTTTAAATTATTTTTTCCTTTTTATTTCATTTAATTCTAGTGTAACATTTCATATTGTATTTAATTACATTTTTAGTATTTTATTCTTCATATTATATTTATCACATGTGTGATATTTCATATACATTGGACATATATGCTTTTATATATTGTTCCATTCTATATTGTTCATCAATTATGATTTTTTTCAGGAATGATGTAATATATGTTTCATTTTTATGCTAATTTGTGGTCCAAAAATAATTATTTAACTCTTTTTAGGGTGTCTTTGGAGTACATAAGTATTTGTTTGCGTTATTTTATATGTTGGTTAGTGTCGTATCAATTCATGCAAGGTGGATTTACAAATCACCCTTGAAAGACTATTCATATCTTTCAATATGATCTACCAATGAGGAATATCAATTCATATATGACATAGTTCATTATGATGGAATTTCAAGTGTGTATACTATGGTTGGTGAGTAGGTATCCATGTTTTAAGAGGAGGAAATTTTCATTATGGTGTTCACTGTGTTGTTACTAAAAACAAGAACATGGGTTTTCCTAAAAGGTAGAATGATTCACAAAAAATGATATTTTTATAGAAATTTTCTATTCATGGTGTTCAAAAATCATAAATATAAAAAAATTATGGGATGGATTCATCAATTTTTTTGGAACATGATTTTTTGATAGATGATTTCATATATGATTGGGTGGTAATTAACTTTTCCAGCATGTCACACACACACAAACTCATAGAAACACAGACACAAATATATAAATTTGGACATATGATAACGAATCATTAGTGTTATAGAAATCATTTGTTTTCATATATTTATATTACATATTTTATTTATGAATAATCAATACATTAAAAAAATAATTGGGGACCATAATATTTTAATGGATTTAGAGACTACAGAAAATATATTCGATCTTGGTGAAATATTTTCATTATCACCCACAATGATCTTAACATTTAGTACTGGTCAAACACATACCCTTACAAATAACATTTTTTATATCCTACGGGGAAGAAGGAATATGAATGGGTGAGTATAGATGCTATTTATGGGTAAAAAAGGGACATAGGTAGGTGTAACATGAACGTAATAGTATTAAACATGATAATAAAATTTTAAGAACATACCCTACATATCATTGATCAAAAAATTAAGTCTGGGAAAAGTGAGGGAATGTTCATTAGACAATAATAGTGTGTAAATCAAATGACATAATCCATCAGAGTGTTACATTGGCATGATACATGTATTTTTTCAATAAAAATAAGTATTGAAAATAATTCCCATATTAATCAAGGATCACCTCAAAGGCTGTCATAGTTCTTTAGAAAATATCGTTGTAGTAATGGTCTTCCCCAAGACCATCATAGCGGAAAATGTCCATAATTGAACTGAGTTTACTCCATGTTCTAGGAATATAAATTTCATGAGATATAAATCATTACCAAACACATTGGATAGATATAGAGGTCCAACCTTTAACATTATCAAAATAATACAGATGTTTTCCACAAGATTATAAAATATTCGTTATATTTGACCAATTGAAATAGAATGGGGTTCCAAAACATTTTGTCATATCATAACTTGAGGGACAAATAATGTTTTTATAATAATTTCATAACTTCATCATTTTATATATCACGAAAAAATAAGGGAGATATGTACATTTCTTTGATATTATATCTAGTGGAATAGAAATTGATCTCATGAAAACATTTCAATCTTAAACCATTATGAGGTAGAATATTTCTAGTATCCTAAGATTATATCCCTAGAAAATAATAAGTTATATCTAATAATTTTATCTTAGATGGAGATTGATTTAAAATATAAATCAGAAGGAGTGTTTTATGAGGATGATAAATTTTCATTGAAAATAAAATTTTAAATTTATAAATTTGTAATGTATTATGGAAATCCATTTACTTTAAAAAATGTTATAATTTAAAAAAGATCCTTTATGAAATCATTTAAAACAATTATCGAAGAAAATAACCCTTCTAGTTTGGAAACATAAGGATAAAAATATAAAAATAATTTAAAAACATATTCAATTTTTATACCATTTATTAAAAATATAAAAAATTCCCAAAACATTTATTGGTCATTATATTTTCAAATATTATTCATTATATTCTTGTTAAAAACTATTACTATGTTCATATTATTAATAAAAACCAAGTGATTATTATTTAGAAACAAACATGAAGATTCATTTAAAAAAATTAAAAGGTAAAACATGGGTGAGAATTACTTTTAAAAATTATAATAGAGTTATAAAAAAAATTAATACTATATTTGAAATCATGGTTTTGGTAGAAATTTGAATCCCATCCAATGAAAGAAAGATATTCTAATTTTATTTTAATAAATATAAATTATTTTAAATACCTATGTGTGTAAATTTTTTAATATTACATGATTATATCATGAATAATAATAGGATAAAAACATTCAGGTGAATTTGTTAGATAAAGTTCATAATATTTCAATATCAAATACATAATCATAAAAAATACATATAAATGACGAGAACGTATTATAAAACCACTAAAAAATTGGTTATAGAGGAAATAAAATAAAAACAAAATATATAACCTTAAATATATATTAAAAATATTATGATACTAATAATAAAATGCATCAAGGAAAATTATATACACATTATTAATGAAATACATGGTGAATATGGCTTCGGTTTTATATAAGATAAACGTGATTTGGAAATACCTTACTACTTTAGTAATCATTGGAATCATAATTGAAAATAAAAAATAAGAAAAAATGAAAAATTAAATATAATTAAGATATGTATAATAATTATATTTCATATCAATGGTAAATTATATACACCACGCAAATGAAATGAGTGGTGAATATGCATATACCTCTTAGAAATAAAAGAGAGATTATTAATCCTTTACGATAACTTTCAACTTCATTAAGCACATTTGAGCCACCTATATAATAAATTTATTTTTAAGATAGATATATTTGTGATACATAAATTTATATATCCTAAAATATATTATTTTATAATTACAGTTTATAACCTATTTATTAATGATTTAATGTTAAGGTTGTGTTTCAATATATAATCTATTTTCCTTTTGTGCATGTTTTGATTTGTTATTTTAGGAACCATTAATTTTATCATGGTTAAATTATATTAAATAAAATTATAATTGAATAATTATGATATATTTATATATATTAATATTTTATGATCATGAATGAAATATTTTTTTTGGAAATGATGTATGTTATGATAATGTAGACAGTAGTCCATAAGTAAGCATGAGTAACATTTCCATTTTTAATGTTCTTTATGAAAATGGTGTATGTAATATTTTATAATTACATAATTATAATAATTTTACAAATTTAGAATTATTACATTTAATATAAATATACATATCATTAATGTGGCCTATTTAGGAAAATATAGAGTCACATTGCTTCATGTAGGCGTATCTCTTTGAATACGCGAAAGATATTGTCATATTTCAGTGAGTGAAAAGGTGATAAGTAAAACTAAATATTTTCATTTTGGAGTGATAAATGTATCATTAATATCATAATTCAGTCATATATATCAAATATAATAATTTAATTTATACTTATTTTCTTCCTTGTAACTTGTAAGATAAAATGAATCACATCGTGCCATGATGTTGTAGTCATACGTATACAAAAATAACATTATCGTGTCCCATATAGAATGGGATGTCAAAGGTATATATGATATAATGAATCCATAGGTATAATTCTGTCGTAAATATCATATATTTACATTATATAGATCATTATACGCAATAGTGATGGGTGTTAATAGAAGAATGGATTATATCAATTTTCATGAAGTAGTCCTTCATACACATGAATGATGATTTCGTAGCCCATTTGGTGGAGGTAGAGATGGTTATAGGTAATTTACATAACATAAAAAATTCTGTATATTTATTTTATTGAGGATATTATAACATCATGTTTTAATAATAATTTAATGATTTTTATGAATAAATAAAATAAATTCCTATTGAAGAACATTTCCGAATCTTTTGGTAACTTCTTTTAGATTGAACCAAAATTCATACAAGGCTTTCCTTCATCCAAAAATATGAATTCTAAGATAAGAGGATGGAATTTTGAAAGAAATTTATTCTAGGATTTTTAGATAGAAAATGGTCTGATGGTTTGGATTATAGAGGTAAGAGGTGGCCTTTTATAAGTTACATGAGTGGCACACAAGTAATATTTTGAAATTAGAATTTTTAACTACAATTTTATAATTCGAAAAAGCTCCAAAATGTAATATTATTGAGGAATAAAAAGTATATAGAAAAATATTTCTTTTAAATATATTTTAAATATGTTTTTAGGAAATTTTAACATTTATCTTTTATGTTAAACCCTTTTTAAAACCAATTTTTTATGTTAACCATTGTATTTTTTGTTTTGTTTTTATAATTCATTTTGTGAAGTATTAAGGTGAAATTATTAGGTAATATAAATTATTCTTATTATATATATGGAATCGGTTTTTCCAAATTCTATTAAAATAAGTTGATTATTTCATAATAATATTAATCATACTAACAAGATGATATTTGTGGTTTTCAAAGAGAAAATTATCAAAATGTTAAATGGTTTTTATATAGAAAACATAATTTTAGAAGTATAGAAATGGGAAAACTAAATTAATATATATATTATTTAATTAATTATAATTAAAAATTAATTTAAAGTATAAATTTTAATAATTTAAATGTTAAAATAAATTGCAGGTTTCAATTAAAATTCATCATTTTCACTATTTATCAAAAAATTAATCATATCAATAGATTTTCAAAAATTCATCATTCGATAATTTAAATATTATAATATCAATAAATTAAAATTATATGATGAATTAAATGTTACAAAATTTCAATTATTTAGTATCAATATATGTGCACAAAATGTAACAAAACTAAATTTTATGATTAATGTTAGTTTTATTCTTATCACATGTCTATTAAACATAAGGTGAATGTTAAATAGTTGAATGGATGTACATTTAATTTTGAAATGATTTATATAAAATATAAAAGAAATCCAAATTTTTATGAAACAATTTTCTTTGAAAATAATTATGAATACTTTTAATGTTATCTTGAAATCATTGAGGAGCCATGACATTGGGTTATGATGTTCATGTTGTGAATGTTAAAAATAGTGCATTATCATCACAAATTGGGTAAAATATATATGATAATTTTTTATATTGTGAATGTAATATTTTTTTAAAGAATTAAAAAATTAAAAATATATAAAATAATATTCTAATAATCATTGGAGAGTATTTAAAAGTTATTAAAAATAATATTAATAAAACAATATTTTCGAATTAAATAAATTTTAGACTAAATAAAGAAATAATTTTTCATTTTTATTAAACTAATTTTTCAATTATTTTATTTACCAATGGTGTGAAAATTTTAATATTAAAATAATATCAGAAATTACTATAATAGAAGAAATATTTTGAGAATTCTTGAGACGTAGTTCATAATATTTCGACATTTGAGACTTAAACAAAAATAATTCTGACAAACACTGTGACTATTACATATAACCATTACAACATTGATAACATATAAATCATAATAGACATGAATGATATATTATAAAATGGATATTTAATCCCCATAATTTTTTGTGTAATAAACACGAAATTCATTCAAGGGAATTATATACACCCTATCAATGAAATAAATCGTGATTAATTAGTATGACTCATAGAAAATAAAAGTGAGATGAAAATTCATTTTCACTTTATTTATATTTTGAATAATATTAAAAAATAGAGAATAAATTCAAGTGAAACATTAAATATATTGAAAATAATTAGATTAATGATATTACATCTGAACTTGTCATTATATACACCACCAAAAATAGTGGTTAAGTTTAAAATTTTTACCAGAAATAAAATAGATACTATAAATACAATACATTAAGTCTCTACTTCCTTCGTAAATGCTTGAAACCCCTATATAATAAATATAAATTTATTATAAATATATTTTCAAGAAATAATTATATATTTCATACTTTAAATTATTTTTAATTAATATTTGTTACTTGTTTATTAACAAATAAAGGTCAATGCCAAATTTCTAGAAAGAACTACAATTTCGATCTTGCCTGTTTTGATTTTAGTTTTCATCATATTATTTAGATAATGGTTACATATTATACTTAATAATAATAATTAAATAATTTTCATATTTATAATTCACTTATACTTTTATATCCAATCGGGAATTGTTGATTTGAGTAATGAACTAGGTTACAATCATGGACACAATAAATCATATATATTCATGAGTAACATTACATTTTTTCAATGATCATTGTGAAAATGGGGTAAGTAATATTTTACCATTATATAATGACCATAATATCATAAATAACATATTAATTATTTAAATATGTTTATATATATCATCTATGTGGTTTTGTGATGAAGAAAGAGAGTCACATAGCTTTGTGAAGATGGTTATCCGCATACACATAAATGATGCCATCATTATTTAATGATTGAATAGGTAAGAAATAAAATGACATTTTATGTTTTAATAAGGATAAATATTTCAACAATATCATAATTAATTCATTTATATAACATATATTATTAAAAAGTATTCATATTTTCTTCTAGGTAAAGAATGAGTAAGAAAGAATCCCATCGCTTCGTGAGGATGTGGTCAACCGTACAAATGAACGATGTTATAATCTCCCTATAAAATGGAAAATAAAATAGTCTATATTTTATAATAAATATAAAGGTACAATAATTTCATAAGTATCATTAATATATGTTTTATTTCTCAATATAATGAATGGTTATATAGGGTAATTTATAAATTAATGGCATAAGTTAGCGAGGTGGTAGACTAATAGACACACGAATGATGACTTCCTAACACATTTTAAGGAATTAGATATTTTCAATGTTGAACAATGAAACATAGTAAAACATAATATTTAGAGGAACGTAATGTTATTATATTATAATTGTATAAGAATAATTGAAGGATATAAAAGAAATAAAATAAAAATGCTCATTGAAGAAGATTATATCTTCATTACATAACATGCATAGGTTTCTAGAAAAAACCATTACTAGGTTTGATTTATGCCAAAACTAAGGTTTTTATTATGATATTATTAATGTTATGAAGTTATTTTTCTTAGTATTTGGAAATCCAAACTGGTTTAATGGTTTCAATAAAAGGGGATATGTGGTTACCATTTTTAAGTAAGTTGAGGGGAACAAATGTAATTTTATTGAAATGAAATAGGAATAACTAGATTTTTATCTGGAAATAGGGTTCCATAATGTAGTATTATATTGAATTTAAAAATAAAATGAATAAATATGTCCAAAAAATACATTTTATAAATGTTTTTATCTTATTTTTTACTTGTATCATTTTAGGTTAACCCCCAATAAACCCATTTATACCTTAACCATGATAAATAATTTTTATGTATTAAAACTTTATATGGTAATAACTTAATTTTTCATAATTATATATTATAAATTTTGATGATAATATATTTGTAATACTTTTTTTTCTAATTCCATTAATTTAATATTCAAAATACTATTTAAAATTAATCCTATGGATGTGATGGGAAAAATGGTTTTCTATTATAAAATGTTGAAAACATTATAGTGTTTTTTATATCAAAATTTATTTGTAAAATGATTAAAATATCATAAATTAGATTAATATATAAAAAATTAAAATAATATATTTTTATGAAAAAAATATTATCCATTTTATGTTTTAAAAAGTATAAATCAAGAGGTTGTTTTCAATTAAAATGTATTTCCATTATTTCTCAAAAAATTAATCATTTCATGGCATTCTAAAAATTAATCAAAAAATAAATTAGTTCTGATGATTAAAATATTATTCTTTATTTTATCAAAAAAAAATTCTAAATCTCTCAAAATTTCTCTACAAAATAAGTGATAAAAAATAGATTCAAAACTAATTTTTTTTACGAAAATAGCATTAAATCGTAATATATGATTTATTCTTATATGTTGTCTAGAAAAAAATAGATTAATATTAAATAGTATATTAAATAAATAATTTTTACATGTCAATATAATAATTCACCGATTTTTTCAATTGATTGAATTAAAACCGGTTTGTTTATTTTAAATATTTTATCAGAACAATAATACCTTTATTATAATAATCTAGGTATTTTCTACTATAATAGATTATATGTATATAATTAAAAAGGTAATAGATAGATATCCAAATGAATATGGGATTTGTTATTTTTGAACATATACCTCAAATATAATCCTAATTTAGAAATATAAATGTAATGGATGTTGTAGAAATAATGAATCATTTTAATGAATTTTTTATTATAGATTTGTATGCCTTATTACTTCATCATGGATAGAACCTATATTATTTTTGAAAATGAAGTATTGTTATATGATTTTTTTCATCAATAGTAGAAATAAAATCCCATTACTATAACGAATGAGTATCTATTAATTAAAAATTAAGATATTATTTATCAATTTGACATAGATTAGTACTATTCCAAGATTTACCTTCTTTCCCATCATCATTAATTAAAACACCATAATTATTTTCAACCAAAAATTAAAATAATAAAATTATATGGTAATTATTTGTTCATATCAATTCATTTTTGTTTATAAAATACACCATAAATTTTTATGGATTTAAAGAATTTACAATTCATTAACGAATTCAATATTATTTTTATATATTTTACTATTTATATAATTAGTTACTCTATGAGAGAGGATGATCATGGAAACTATTGGGAGATCATCTTTGATAATATATGGGAGAATGTTCTATATAAGAAATTATAAAAGTTTAATTTTTATCTTAATAATGTTTAATTTCAAGGACATATTTTCACTAATGATGGAATATCAGATAAACTCCCAAAGAATTTGGTATCTATATAATATCCCACAATATAGAATATTACTATGATGCACAGATTTCATTATATAGTGGGTTACAATCATAATTAATTAAAAAAAAATCATAATTATCCATTCCATAATCCATGTTAACATTTAATGTGGTTCAAAGAACATATTTCAATGAAATGCTATGAAATTATCGAGGATCTTAAAATATTAACAGATTCACTAGTATTGACCATACCATTAATAATGGAAGTATTCCATATATACATTTACTCATTATTGTATATATCATGGTATGACCATATAATGAATTATAAAGTTGTTCATTATTAAACAAGAAAATTGAAAACATGTGAAAAAATAATCTAAATCATGGTTTTTTGAAAAAAATGTTATTTATATAATTTTGGATATTGTGACATAATATTTATGGTGAATTTTATAACACTCACATGTCTAAAATTTTTTAAAACTATTTTCATTATAAAAAATATAAACAGATTCTAAATCTGATTTATAGAGCTAATCAAGGAATATGACTATAATGTAGACTAAAACCATTTTATAGAAAACAAGGGTGAATGTTCATTGATTTCGAAGGATAATGGATTAGAATATATTATTATCAGAGTTGAGGATACAATATACATGGATTTATGCATTTGAGATATACAAAATATTCAATTTGAAGAAATATTATTTTTTTCCACATAATTGATATGAAATATTTAACTAAGAAGACAATGAAGTCTAAAAATGATAAAAAAGGTTGAAAATAGAGGATTAATTCTTTCCAATTTGTGGATTGGGAGCTATCCCCTTTGAAGATAAAATATTAATTTTTGGGATGACTTTATGTATACCATTAGTACTTGAGAAAATTTATGAATTTTGGATGCATCCCATAGAGTTATTTTCTTATAAACCATGACATAATTAATATGTATATTTATCCAATAGTATATTTATTGAAGAAATTCATGAATTAATATGTATATAGATCTAATTTTTAAAATTATTTTTAAAAGAGAAATGGAGATTGAAAATATCCAAATTGTGTGATGGATCATATCCCTATAAGAATATTGATGTTAAATGATATTATATTTAAATTTCATTACTATAATTCCTAATTAATTTATGATTAATTAATATATAAAATTAAATATGGAAAAATAGTTATTCAAGACTAGTATATATATTTTTATGTTAATTAATTTTGAAATCATTCATGTTTCTAAATCAATGAAATTGAAAGACTTCCCATTGATCCTTTGTATATTTAATTTGATCACAACCCTATGTTAATAGAAATTATTTATTTTATTCTTGAAATGTATTTTTACATGTAGATACTATTGGTAACATCTAATCATAATTAATATTATGGGATGTTTTGAAGGACCCAAAAAAACACGGTAATTTTTTATGTCATGTTCACTTGATTCTCCTGGATAATGGGTTAGGTATATAGCTTTTTTGAAATTTAAGGATATAAATATATTACATATATAAATTTAAATGGAATAATTAAAGGAGTAGTTTCGAAAGTGTTTTCAAACTCTAGACATCAATGAAGATGTTTTATAAATGAGGTTAGATTGACCAGAACACACTAAGAATATTATAGAGAGTGTGAATCTTATCCAAAATCATTTCCAAATTGCGAAGAGTAGTTGAAAAACATTTTTTTGTTAATTTAATTTTTTATATGTTTGGTTAAGAGATATCATATTCTTGAATGAATAGACATTGAAATTAATTTAATGGTATCTTATAAAAGGAGTCTGACCCTAAGGTATATTATAATTTTTTAAATATTGGAGATAATTGATGTTATGTAAATTTTATTGTCTATGCTACCAAAACACTATACATATTATGGATTATATAAATTATATTTATAATAAATGATATTAAATAAATACACATTTAATCACTAAAAATTAAATATATATTGTCCCTATAATGATATAAAATAAACATAATCACCAAATTTCTTACATTATAGAGAAACTGTCATAGAATTTGATAACCGAACTAATTGAAGTTATATAGAGGGATCACAAGATGAAATAATAAAAATAGGTTCATGATGAAGAAATTAACACAAATAGAAATAATTTACTATTATCATGTTATAAAACCATTATAAGTATGATAAAAATAATTATAAGAAGGAAATTGAAGACTTGAGATTAAAATAATGTTTTGTAACCATGTTAATTCATATTTTCAAAAAATTAACAAATCATTTTATAAAAATATAATTTTTATATTATGAAAAGAACAATATTATAAGTATACACATATGTCTTAAAAATAATAATTTATTTTCTTGAAGAAAACATATTATAAGTACCCGACCTTATACCTTTCTTATTATTGAATTAAATGAATAATTCAAATTGAAGATCTTTTCAGGTTTAGAGTTTTAGAGAATTAGGCATAACAATTACATTACATCTCGAACATTACAAGTATACATTTCTACATAGTTTCCAATTTTTTTACAAAAAATGAACTCTTGAAAAAAAGTGTCATGTATAGTTCCATGTTTTAGAGAGCATGACATTTCCTTGATCCCATCCTTGACCATATTCATCTTTAAGTCATGTGAAAACATTTCAATCTTGGGATGAGCATAAAAATCTCAGTAAGGGTTATAAAACAAATAATGAAAACAATTGTTCATAAATACATACAAAACATGAAATATTTTACTCACCTCGTTAAATCATATGATTTATGAAAGACACATAGAAATCATAAATCGCAAAGGTAACTTGTGGAATCCATATCATACATACATTGTAGCTATCACAGCCACATAGGGAGTTACATTGGAATACCCATCACAGTATATTCCCTAAATCTCTTAGGAGAAACATTAACGTTTACCTCCATCACGTTACCCAATGCATTGGAGAGCTATCTCAGGCTCACCTGCCCTAGGTTTATCACGGAACCACTCGTATACATAAATAATGCCCAAGAACAATAATATGATCATAACACATAACATAAGCATAAAGGAAAGATAAAATTTACACATTGCAATAATAAAATATCATTTCAAGATATTGAAATAATAAATCCATTCTCAAAAATCATTTTCAATACCAAAATACATAAAAAGAGTATATGGTATTTATTTTTCCTTTTAAAAACATTTTCGCTGGTTAAGGAAGCCAAAGATCAAATAATACTCGCGGTGGTGGAAAGGTCATTGTCACCGTGTAGGTTAAAAAAACATTCTTTTTTGTTGTTTTGTAAAACGCTTCATAGAAAAAGATTCTCTTTGGAAAGTCAAGGGTGTATATATAGCGTATAAAAAGAAATCCTGTATTGAAACAAAATATGCTTCAAAGAAAAGAGATTGAGACGAAGTCCCTTACCTCGTGTCCGATTTGACCCGATCATTCTTTAATATCCTGAATAATAAACTAGAGTTAATTTCTACTTGCTTAAGAACCTTTTTCAAGTTTATTATTCCTTTTATATCAATTATTACCATGTTATAAACATTTAAGTTAATAACGTTTATTTTGTCGATATTTGGTACTTGAGTCAAAATGGACTTCTTATAATTACACGTTGTCCATGTAGTCAATAGTTCATCATATCCAGAATGGTATTAATGATTTAGATATCATATATATCATATATATCCAATATATAGAGGTATTTATAATTGTACATAACATTTAGAGGTAAGAAATGAAATGCACCATTCATGGAGATGGTAAGCCGTACGTACGCAGGAACGCTACTTTCATTTTTATTTCATAGTTTAATGGAATAAAAACATAATGATACATAGGTATATTATAATTACAGTATATTATCATTTATAATATCATAAACTCCATCCTTTATTCATCCCACACAGGGCATTAAAGAATCACATCACTTTGAGGGGGCGGTAGTCCGCACTTCCTCTAATAAGATTATCGTATTTACCCACTATGGAAACCATAAAGGTGTTAAATAAAAGTGAATTACATAAACATAATGAAATAATAAAAATAATATATATCATATATAAATACAGTTCCATCATAATGGCCACCATGAAAGGCGGTAATATGTAATTGAACAATCATCGTTTCGTGAGGTGTTAGTTTGCCATCCACAGAAACATTATGTTCTTCATCCATTAGATGGAGGTGTATGTAATTGTAGTTCTAATACTTCTTATAAAAACATACTAGTATACATAGGATACTGGTGTTGGTACAAAAGAATGGAAATAAAAAGAGTTTAGGGGTTGAAAAAGCAAAATAAAACAAAAGAACATTAGGGAAGACTTTACCTTTAAATCGGGTAACTCCCTTTGGTTTGAACCAAAAAAGTTATTTGAAGAGCTTTCTTCCTAACGTGTGGCTTCAAAGAGGAGGGGAGGGATTTAGGGAGCTTATTTGGGAAGAGTTTTGGATGATCCAAATGGGTTGAAAGGTGTGAGGAGTTGCATAGAAGTGGTCTCATTTTATAGGGGAGAGGAGGGGATCTTTAGGAATGTTTGAAACTATTATTTTATTATAAACATATATTCGGTTTCAAAAGGTCCAAAAATTAATGAGTTCGAAGATAAGACGAGTCATGGTCGAAATATAATCAATAAATATTAATTTGACAGGTTTTGGATTATATTTTAATCAATATAATATTATTTATTTAAATCATTTATTAATGAGGTAAACACTACATCATTATTGTGTCATAATTAATATAATTTATATGATGTGTAAAAATTATAAAAAAAATACCATGATGTAGGAAATCATTTTATATTTTCAATGAATCTTTATAGTCGAAAATAGGACTTATATAACACCATAAACAAAATCAATTACTAAACAAATTTTGTTAATGTCAATTTTGTCTTTACGTTGAATTAATAAATCTAAAGGGTCATTATCATTAATAAGTGGCCGAATGGGGCCCCAAAATCGACCCAAGGATGCCCATGGTCGGACATTACTAATAAAATAAGGTTTGTACAAGTGTCAAGGTAATTATATATTATTATAATATTATTTTTTACCCTTATTTACTTTATTTACCCTTTAACCACGGTAAATAAAATATTTACTGAAGTAAATATTTAAAATGTATAAAAATAAAAGTTACCTATTTACACAATTTGTACCTCCTGATTCCAAATATGAAATCCATTTTTCTAAAATCAAAACACATAAGTGGCAGAAAATAATTTAAAATTAATTCCCGCTGTCAAAACAAATAGCGTGTTTTTAAGAAACAATAACAATCAAAAGATTGACACTTGTTTATATCCAATTTGAAAGTGAAATTAATTCCAATGACCATAATTGAATTAAATGGTAAAAATATATTTTAATTTTACTTTAAAACCAATTAAATAGATAATCTAACTATATAAATAAATTATATTAAAAGAGACTTTTGAATTAAAATACATTATTTTCCATTATTCATTAAAATTGAGCTTTATCAGAAAAATACCAAAAAATTACCCAAAGTAAATTTGGATGTCCCTATTCTAAATAAGGATTTTATTTGGTCATATAGAATGTATTAAATTGACCAAAACTAGATTTAAAAGGGGTTCGCCATTAAAAGGTGGTAAATTGGCCTTTTAATGTAAATTATGCTTAAAATTAGATTCATTCACATTTTAAGCCTCTAAATTTTATTGGATCAATGTAAATACATGTATAATCATATTTTAGTTAGTTTTGTTCATTCCCGCAAATACAACAGCTATGAGTTAACGACCTTTTCAAATAATAATATTATATTATTTGAGTGCAACGTAAGATTCCAAAGAAACCCGTTGTTGCGTATCGGGTACGCTATCGAATATAGCAACCCTTTTAAACTAAAATTAATATTTAATTCAAAAATATTAATAAATATGAAATATGTCTTATTCTTTATTTACCTGGGATGTTACATCCTTCCCCCCTTTTGGAAATTGCGTCCTCACAATTTTTATTCACTTATCAAAATAAGTGGGGGTATTTATCCTTCATAGAATTTTCAGATTCCCACATTGCCTCTTCTACCATATGGTTTTTTCAACAACCCTTTACCTGGTGAATTACCTTATTCTGCAACTCTTGCTATTTACGGTCAAGAATCTGAACTAGTTGTTCTTCATAAGAGATATTCTCTTCCAAATGAACTACTTTTGGGCTCAAAACATGAGAGGGGTCTGGCATATACTTTATCAACATCGAAACATGAAAAACATTGTGTACCTTGGATAAACTTGGAGGTAATTCCACTCTGTACGCAACTGATCCAACTCTCTCTAGAATTTCATAAGGTCTAATGAACCTCGGACTCAACTTTCCCTTCTTACCAAAACACATCACACTTTTCCATGGAGAAACATTGAGAAGGACATGATCACCTACCTCAAAAGAAAGATCATTCCTCCGGTTATCTGTATAACTTTTCTGTCTACTCTAAGCTGTTCTCATGTGCTTCTGAATCAACTGAACTTTCTCTGCCATTTATTCTACCAACTCTGGTCCCATCAGCTTCCTTTCACCTACTTCATCCCAAAAAGCTGGAGGGAGACAATGCTTTCCATATAATGCTTCAAATGGAGCCATCTGTATACTGGAATGAAAACTGTTATTATATGGAAATTCAACCAAAGAAAGATGGTGGTCCCAACTTCCCTTGTAATCCATCGAACAAGCACGTAACATATCTTCCAATGTCTAAATTGTTTGTTCTGATTGCCCATCTGATTGAGGATGAAAAGCTGTACTAAAATTTAATTCAGTACCCAATGATCTCTGAAGGCCTTTCCAAAAGTTAGATGTGAAACTGAGACTACGATCAGATACAATGGAGAGGGGAACACGATGCAACCTGACTATCTCTTTAACATACAACCGAGAAAGTTGATCTAGAGACAAAGTATCTCTTATAGGAAGAAAATGAGCATATTTATTCAATCGATCAACTATAACACAGATTGCATTATTACCTCAAGATGTCTTTGGTAATCCCACGATGATGTCCGTGGATATATTTTCCCATTTCCACTCTAGCACCGGTAAAGACTGAAGGAACCCTTTTGGTAACTGCCGCTCTGCTTTAACCTGCTGACAAGTCAAACACTTCACAGTAAAATCAGTAATATCTCTTTTCATTCCATCCCACCAGTAATACTCCTGAAGATCTCTATACATCTTAGTACTGCCAGGACGAACTGAAAACGGAGAACTATGAGCTTCACATAACAACTCATTCTTCAACTGCGAATCACAAGGCCCACATAATATCTTTCCAAATCCCAAAACACAATCATTATCAATGTTAAAATCTGGAAACTTACCCTTATGCACCAACTCTAGATTTTTCTGCAACTCACTTTCTTCTTTCTGGGCCTGCTTTATTCTGTCTGATAGAGATGATCTCACTGACACCTGAAACAGAACAGAAGAATTCCCTGCACCAAAAACTTTTATGCCAAATTTCATCAAATCAAAAACCAATGGATCTCATTCCAAACGTATCATGGCTAATGAAGCATCACATTTTCGACTCAGAGCATCAGCCACTTTATTTGCTTTTCCCGGATGGTAATGGATCGTGAAATCACAATCCTTGATTAATTCCAACCATCTCCTCTATCTAATGTTCAATTCTTTCTGAGTGAATATATACTTCAAAAATTTGTGATCAGTATACATTTCACATTTTACTCCATACAAATGATGCCTCCAAATTTTTAAAGCAAAAACCACAGAAACTAATTCCAAATCATGTGTAGGGTAATTTACCTCATGAGTTTTCAACTGACGTAAAGAATAAGCAATTACCTGATCATTCTGCATATGAACACAACCAAGTCCATTTAATGAAGCATCGATGTAGATAACAAACTCACCATTTCTGGAAGGCACTGCCAAAACTGGAGCATTCACCAATCTTCTATGCAATTCCCAAAAAAAAATCATCACATTCTTTTGTCCAGATAAATTTAACACCCTTCTGAGTTAGCTTAGTCATTGGACTAGATAACCGTGAAAAAATTTCAACAAACCTCCGGTAATAACCTGCCAAACCAAGAAAGCTATAGATCTCGGTTATATTTGTGGGTCTTGGCCATTCTTCAACAACTTTTGTTTTAGTAGGATCAACAGTTATGCCATTTTTTTGAAATAATGTGACCAAGGAAAGAAATTTGTTGTAACCAAAACTCACACTTGATGAATTTCCAAAACAATTTATTTTCTTTAAAGGTTTGCAAGACAACCCTTAAATGAATTTCATGCTCCTCTTTACTTTTAGAATAAACCAAAATATCATCAATGAACACAACCAAAAACATATCCATGTATTGTCGGAATATTCTATTCATAAGATCCATGAATACAGCAGGTGCATTGGTTAACCCAAAAGGCATAACTACAAATTCATAATGTCCATATCTAGTACGAAACGTAGTCTTCAGAACATCTCTTTCTTTTACTTTCAATTGATGGTACCCCAACCTCAATTCAATCTTTGAAAAATACTGAGCTCCCTGGAGATGATCAAACAAATCATAGATATGAGGAAAAGGATACTTATTCTTAGCAGTGATGCTATTCAAAGCTCTATAATCAATGCAAAGCCTCATTGAACCATCTTTCTTTTTAACAAACAAAACAGGAGCACCCCATGGTGATGTGCTAGGTCTAATGAAACCTTAATCTAATAATTCCTGCAATTGCTTCTTTATCTCCAAAAGTTCAATTTGAGCCTTTCGATAAGGGGGTTTTAAAATTGGCTTAGCATCAGGAACTAAGTCAACAGTAAATTCAACTTCCCGGTTAGGTATAATACCAGGAAACTCATCAGAAAAAACATCATGGTATTCATTTACCACTGGCACATCATTAATCTGAACATCTCCTTTGTTTTCAACAATATGTGCAAGGTAACATTCATTTCCATCTTTTACTAGTATCTCAGCTTCCTGATATTTTATCAATAGCAAGGGTTCATTTTTGTATACAAACTAAAAATCATTCTGAAAAGAAACCTCTTTAGCTCTGCAATCAATCTTAGCATGATAAACAGAAATCCAATCCATGCCCAGAATAACATCAAACTCTACTAGAGGTAAAACAATAAGGTTTGCAGGTAGATTCTTTCCGCACACAAGGACATGAATATTCTTATGTTTTCGTTTTGTCTCAACACTTCCTCCTGGTGTTTTTACCATAAGTTCAATATTCATATCATGAGATGGAATTCCCAATTTACTAGAAACTTTTCAGAAATGAATGAGTGTTTAGACCCTGAATCAAACAACACATTGGCATAATCTGAACAGACAAACAGTGTACCTGATGCAACTTCATTTGATGGACCAACATCTGCGGAAGTAGTTGCAAAAGATTTTGCCACCCCTTTCTGCTTGTAGTCTGGCTTCTTTCCTTCGGTTGACTTCTTTTTTGGACACTCATTTTCATAATGACCGATTTCATTTCACTTAAAACATTTTACTGATTTTAAATCAAATTTTGTCTTACCATTACCCTGATCTTTTTCAGTGAAATCACGAGCCTTATGTCCCATTTTACCACATCAGAAGCACTTACCATAATTCAAAAGACATTCCCCGGGATGCTTTTTACCACAATTTTCACAAACTGTAAACTTAAGTTTCTTACCATCAGACTTTTTTGAGGAGTTCTTCCCTTTCGCCGACCACCTAGAGCTCTTATTTTGTTGTTTGTCAAAGAATACCTGATCATCAGCAAACTCAATTTCCACCTTCTCCACACAATGAACAAGTTTTTCATAACTTTTGAACTCACGAGAAGCTAAATCCCTTCGATACTTTGGATTTAATCCTGAGTAAAAATGGTTGATTTTACTATCAATATCTCGTATGAAATTTGGAGCATACCTTGCCAGTAGAGTGAATTTTTCATCATAAGAAGCCACTGAGTCATCCTCCTGCCTCAATTCCAAGAATATTTTTTCCATTCTAAGACGAACCACATTAGGAAAATATTTCTCAATAAACATACCTTTGAATTCCTCCCAATCAAGAGCATCAATCTCTTCACTATCCCTGATATTTTTCATCATCGACCACCACTGATCAGCTTCAACTTCAAATCAGTAAACAGAAAGACTTACCTTTTGATGTTCTGAACAACCCATGACATCGAAAATATTTTCCAATGCTTTAATCCACCCTTCAGCTTGCACCGGATCAGATGATCCTCTGAATGATGGGGGATGTTGCCTCATGAAATGCTTCACTACTAACATGTTCCTCTATGGTTGATCTAGCTGATCTCATACATGGATACCACCACCGTTTATATCCTGAGTCAATTGTGCCATCACTGCAAAAAACTATTCAGTTCCGATCCTGACCATCTCAGCTTGCTGATTTGGAAGGTTGTCTTCCTCCTGATGTCGTCCCAACATAGCTGCCCTGTTTCCTCTGTAGAAAACCATTCTGAACACAAAAATATCTTAGGTGAAGTAACATGGTAATCTGTAAGTGCTATATGATGTCAATATTAACATAAATTCTTTTATATATATTACTTTAACAATATCCTAACACCTAAAGTTATCTAAACCGACCTCTGATACCAACTATAAGGACCCGACCTTATACCTTGCTTATTATTGAATTAAATGAATAATTCACATTGAGAATCTTTTCAGGTTTAGAGATTTAGAGAATTAGGCATAAAAATTACATTACATCTCAAACATTACAAGTAGACATTTCTACAAAGTTTCCATTTTTTTTACAAAACATGGACTCTTGAAAAAAAGAGTCATGTCTAGTTCCATGTTTTAGACAGCATGACTTTTCCTTGATCCCATCCTTGACCCTATTCATCTTTAAGTCCTGTGAAAACATTTCAAACTTGGGATGAGCATAAAAAGCTCAGTAAGGGTTATAAAACAAATAATGAAAACAATTGTTCATAAATACATAAAAACATGAAATCTTTTACTCACCTCGTTAAATCATAAGATTTATGAAAGACACATAGAAATCATAAATCACAAAGGTAACTTGTGGCATCCATATCATACTTACATTGTATCTATCACAGCCACATAGGGAGTTACTTTGGAATACCCATCACAGTATATTCCCTAAATCTATTAGGAGAAACATTCACATTTACCTCTGTCACGTTACCCAATGCATTGGAGAGCTATCTCAGGCTCACCCGCCCTAGGTTTATCACGGAACCACCCATATACATAAATAATGCCCAAGAACCATAATATGATCATAACACATAACATAAGCATAAAGGAAAGATAAAATTTCCACATTGCAATAATAAAATATCATTTCAAGATATTGAAATAATAAATCCATTCTGAAAAATCATTTTCAATACCAAAATACATAAAAACAGTATATGGTATTTATTTTTCCTTTTAAAAACATTTTGACTTTTTAAGGAAGCCAAAGATCAAATAATACTCGCGGCGGCGGAAAGGTCATTGTCACCACGTACGTTAAATAAACATTCTTTTTTGTCGTTTTTTAAAACGCTTCGTAGAAAAAGATTCCCTTTGAAAAGTCAAGGGTGTTTATATAGCGTATAAAAAGAAATCGTGTATTGAAACAAAATATGCCTCAAAGATAAGAGATTGAGACGAAGTCCCTTACCTCATGTCCGATTTGACCCGATCGTTCTTTAATATCCTGAATAATAAACTAGAGTTAATTTATACTTGTTTAAGAACCTTTTTTATGTTTATTATTCCTTTTATATCATTTATTACCATGTTATAAACATTTATGTTAATAACATTTTTTTTGTCGATATTTGGTACTTGAGTCAAAAGGGACTTCTTATAATTACACATTGTCCATGTGGTCAATAGTTAATCATATCCAGAATGGTATTAATGATTTAGATATCATATATATCATATATATCCAGTATATACATGTATTTATAATAGTACATAACATTTAGAGGTAAGAAATGTAATGCACCGTTCATAGAGACGGTAAGCCGTACGTACGCATGAACGCTACTTTCATTTCTATTTCATACATTAATGGAATAAAAACATAATGATACATAGTTATATTATAATTACAGTATAATATCATATATAATATCATTAACTCCATCCTTTATTCATCCCACATAGGGAATTAATGAATCAGATCACTTTGAGGGGGCGGTAGTCCGCACTTCCTCTAACGATATTATCGTATATACCCACTATGGAAACCATAAAGGTGTTAAATAAAAGGGAAGTACAAAAGAATAAGGAAATCATAAACATAATATATATCATATATAAATACAGTTCCATCATAATGGCCACCATGAAAGGTGGTAAGATGTAATTAAACAATCATCGTTTCGTGAGGCGTTAGTTTCCCATCCACGGAAACATTATGTTCTTCATCCATTAGATGAGGTGTGTGTAAGTGTAGTTCGAATACTTCTTATAAAAAAATCCTAGTATATTGAGGATACTGGTGTTGTTACAAAACAAAGAAAATAAAAAGAGTTTAGGGGTTGGAAAAGCAAAATAAAAGAAAAGAACATTAGGGAAGACTTTACCTTTTAATCGGGTAACTCCATTTGGTTTGAACCAAAAGTGTTCTTTGAAGAGCTTTCTGCATAAGGTGAGGCTTCAAGGAGGAGGGGAGGGATTTAGGGAGCTTAATTGGGCAGAGTTTGGACGAGCCAAATGGCTTGAAAGGTGTGAGGAGTTTCATAGAAGTGGTCTCTTTTTATAGGGGAGAGGAGGGGCTCTTTAGGAATGTTTGAAACTATTATTTTATTATAAACTTATATTCGGTTTAAAAAGGTCCAAAAATTAATTATTTCGAATATAAGATGATTCATGGTCGAAATATAATCAACAAATAGGAATTTGACAGGTTTTGGATAATATTGTAATCAATATAATCTTATTTATTTAAATCATTTATTAATGAGGTAAACACTACATCATTATTGTGTCATAAATAATATATTTTATTTGATGTCTAAAAATTATAAAACAACTACCATGATGTAGGAAATCTTTTTATCTTTCCAATTAATATTTATAGTCGAAAATATGACTTATATAACACCATAAACAAAATCAATTACTAAACAAATTTTGTAAATGTCAATTTTGCCTTTACATTGAATTAATAAATCTAAAGGGTCATTATCATTAATAATTGGCTCCATAGGGCCCCGAAATCGACCCAAGGATGACCATGGTCTGAAATTACTCATCCAATAATGTTTGGACAAGTGTCAAGGTAATCTTATATTATTATAATATTATTTTTTACCCTTATTTACATTATTTAGCCTTTAACCACGGTAAATAAAATATTTACTGAAGTAAATATTTAAAATGTCTAAAAATAAAAGTTACCTATTTACACAATTTGGGCCTCCTGATTCAAAATATGGAATCCATTTTTCCAAAATCAAAACACATAAGTGGCAGAAAATAATTTAAAATTAATTCCCGCTGTCAAAACAAATAGCGTGTTTTTAAGAAACAATAACAATCAAAAGATTGATACTTGTTTATATCCAATTTGAAAGTGAAATTAATTCCAATGACCAACATTGAATTAAATGGTAAAAATATATTTCAATTTAACTTTAAAACCAATTAAATAGATAATATAACTATATAAATAAATTAGATTAAAAGAGACTTTAGAATTAAAATACAATATTTTCCATTATTCATTAAAATTGAACCTTATCAGAAAAATACAAAAAATTACCCAAAGAAAATTTTAATGTCCCTATTCTAAACAAGGATTTTATTTGGTTATATAGAATGTATTAATGTGACCAAAAATATATTTAAAAGGGGTTCTCCTTTAAAAGGCGGTAAATCGGCCTTTTAATGTAAATTTTGCTTAAAATTAGATTCATTCACATTTTAAGCCTCTAAATTTTATTGGATCAATGTAAATACATGTATAATCATATTTTAGTTAGTTTTGTTCATTCCCTCCAATATAATGGCTAGGAGTTAACAACCTTTTAAAATAATAATATTATATTATTTGAGTGCAACGTAAGATTCCAAAGAAACCCGTTGTTGCGTATCGGGTACACTATCGAACATAGAAACCCTTTTAAACTAAAATTAATATTTAATTCAAAAATATTAATAAATATGAAATATGTCTTATTCTTCATTTACCTGGGATGTTACACATATATAATTTTTAGTGCCAGTAAATGATTTGGGAATAAAAAGATATTATCAAAAATAAATTTCACTTAAATAGAAATTAATTTTCATAATAATTATATTATGAATTTCATATATGAAATTATCCAATGAATAATTTTTCATAAATTTAGTTCAAATTTGAATATTAAGGTATAATGTGTAATATAGTAGAAATATATTATAGGTATAACAATATAATTATTTCAAAAAATGGTAAATAAAAAAACATTAATATCCCAAAAATGTTTTTATAAATGAGAAAAATATATTTAAAAGTAATATTGATTATTTTTAAACATATATGGAATCTTTCAAAACCATATTTTTACATAAATATTAAAAAATAATTTTGAATATGAATCATTACCATTCAAAAATTTATATATTACAAAAGGTATTTGAATCATTATAGTATAATAACATTTCTCTATAATTTTTAATGTAGAGGTATAAAACCATTGTAAGGGTATTGATTTTTTTTATGATATGTTATATAAACCATGCAATGAATTTAATAAACTAAACCACATAATTTACATTAAATAAAAAAAACATTTCCATTCCTCTCTATTCCAAATATGATATTGTTAAAATATAGATTATTTCTCTCTTGAGAGTATCTTAAATAGGTTTTTGGTGGTTTGAGGAGTTATTTTTTGAGTTTTAATAAGAAAAATTATATATAAGGTTTTTTAATCAATTTATTTCAATTGAAATTGAAATTGTTTTGAAATTAAATAAAATAAATCTCATTTTCATATATTTCATTTATTGTAACATATTTATATAATCCTTCTCTCAAAATGTGCTCAAATAGAAATTATGTATTCTCTATAACCAAATACATTTCATATAATATTATTATAAATATTTAAGGGACCCTAATTACATCATCTCTTTTATTTCTGTAATACTATTCAATTAACATTTACAAATAATATTTTTGGGAATCGTTTTTATAAATTAATATTATGTTATTAATTATACCATACTATTTCATCTCATTATATTACATTCATAAAAAATTGTGATTACTAACAAATATTATATAAAAAATCATACTAAATTAATGAATGTGTGGTTTTATAGTAACAATATCTCATTATGAATGAGAATATATATATATGGTTGGGATTACATTTATCTTGTTGTAATAATAATTTAAAAGGTTGGTTAGGTATTAACATAACCTTCAATAAATGCACAAATAATAAGACAAATTGTATAATCAATTTTATATTCACATGGTATACGCTTTGGAGATTTCATATACTTATTTATGATTAAAAGTTCATTATATGGATATATTGAAACTAAATATTTTTATAAATCAATCCATATCAGTTCAATAAAATTACTTTTCCTCATTAATATACATTATTGATATATATTAATATATGTCATTATATATAGGTTAAGAGAAAAAAATTAAATATTGTTGACAAAGAATTATATTTCATTTATTGGGTGAGGATCTATTTGAAAATCATATAAATGGTATTTTAATAAAACTAATTATCGGGGAAAAAATCACGTTTATTTTGTATTCCTTATTCATTACATTCATCTGATAAATGCGGTATACATACATAGTTACAAGTGTGGTATTATATTGCATAGTATGTCAATGATTCAATATGTTAAATAAAGAAACTTAAATTGGTTATTTTTATAATCCATTCACATTTATGAAAATTGTCTTCCCATGAATTCTTGATGGGTCATTTATGGTGTTTAGAATTATAAATTTTCTCATTATTATATTAGTTTTCTGATATCTATTTGTTGCCCTATAATTATTTTTTCATCCAATAGATAATGTTCAATTATTTAATCCTTTAATTTATACTATAAATATTATTTATACAATGCATAGGATATGGTATCATATATTTTATTATAGACCTTGATGAGTTATTCACCTCAAAACATTATATTTATTTAGGTTTTCCTCAGAAACCATGACAATTAATATGACTAATTTATGAAATTTCATAGAGAACCAATAATGTATTCATTAATTTGAATAATAAATTAAATTATTAATATATAATATAATGTGTATATATATATCTAGTTCTTTAAGGCTTGAATACTTTTTGAACCTGATGATTAATATCAATGTTATTTATTAAAATGTTGTAATATAATATATATCACTTGGGTTATACTTTAAGGGTATTACATGATTTACCTGACAAAGAAGTGCATGTTTTCAATGTGGTATTATATTTATGAGAGATACATCAAGGTGATAAAGGGATGCATGATGACAAAAAACTTTAACCATATATATAAATGGAATTGAATAAACTAGGTATTTGATTTCAATAGGAAAATATAGTGGGAAACCAAAAATTTAATATGTTATAGTAGTCCGAAATGTGTAAAAATAATTATGGTTTTGTGATTTAAAATACTCAATTAAATATTTTTATTTATGTGGTTTTGTGTATGTTAAAAAAATAACTTTATTATGATTCAGAATATTTATTTGGGATCTAAAAATGTTATATTGGTATTTTTTTTATAGTGTGAAGTGAATCATCATCCCTGATAGTGGGTTGTATATTTATCTTCCATGACATAATGATAATTTATACTCTAGTAAAAAAATATTTTTTACTTCTAAATTCATTCATAATATTTTGTATTTTGTAGTGTTAAATTCTATTACATAGTGATAATTGATGATTCAATTCATATAGGTCAATCTTAATTACCATGTATGTCAATTTAGAGATTCCATTATATCCATCAATATTAAATCATTAAAACTGAATAATGTTTGGGAGAGATAAAAGACCAACCCAAATTAATCATTGATGATTTAATTCATATATGTAATCTAAATCCTCTATGAGATTATCCTATTAAAAATATAGAAACCAATTCATATATTGTTTAGTTATGCCACATAAATCATGAAAAAGAGGATTCACACCATATAATATTTATTGTTCACTAATGTTTTAATAAAATTGAATAAAAAATTCATAAGTAATATATTTTGGCCTTTATTTGAAACAAAAATTATAGGTTCATTACTCAATTCAACTTTGATTAGGTTATTGTGATGTTCGTATGACATCAAATAGTTTTTTACAACTAGTACCCAATTTAATATAGATTTGTTATGAATTGATAATGGATTTCAGGAATGTGTTTCTATAATAAAACAAATCAAGTCATGTAATATGGATTTCTTATATCATTTGAAAAATTTATTTCACTTTATTGTCATTATGGAGACTTAATCACAAAAAAAAACATAGAAATAATGTTACATTGGAAGATAAAACATCTATATAGTGTTCTAAGGATCTATTATATAAAACATATGACTCGTTTATTTAATATATCTAAAATGGATTGACATTTCCATTGAGGATCTTGTTATTTTTAGAACTATATATTACCCATTGAATAATGGGTTTCTTGACATATATTTTTTTTCTAAATAATATTCTTAAAGGTAGCATTATATATTTTGGTTGTTCAAATGACATACATATAGGATTGTTCAGTTATTCTATTTAGAATAGTTCTCCATTATCTTATAAAATAGTGAAAAATTATTTTTTGAATATTATGCCATTTCAATCAATATTATGATTGACTTAGAAATAATTTTATCAATAAGTATATTTAGTGTCATTTTTGAGATTCATATCGTATTATTTTAAATAGTAAATGGTGATAGACTTCTTATAGTGGCCAAGATATATAATGGCAGATGAGGTTTTTATATAATATTTTTGCTGCATTACTAGGTATTCAAGAGAGTTTCACTGAATATTGAACATAATATATTTTTAAATGATGGGGAAATATGAACACATATTCAAATGATGGTTTTAGATTTTTAATGGGATGGTAGTGGAAGAAAATTAGATAACGAATCCACAATGATATAGTGTGTCACATCATATACTGTATAAATCTTATCGTTATTGATATCACCTAAATAATACTCATAATATTGTTGTATTGAATATTAAAATGAATAATGGATTATCATTGATGGAATAAGTAGTTATTTTGGAATACTAGAAAAAGAATACTATATAATTTAATATATTAATCATCATATAAATGTGTATTTTATCATGAATATATATATATATATATATGTTTGGAAATGGAAGCGTGAGCGGGATATGTATTTATACTACCCAAATCGTATTATATCTAACACACAGTGATGTATATAAAACAACATCTACCCCATGTTAGAATATTTTTATTGAAAATTATATGGAAAAATAATGTATTAGTTTATTTTTATTATATATTATTTTTATAAATTTATGTATTTTGTTATTATAGTAGTTTTAAAAAGTCGAACTCCAAATATGAGGAGGTAGAAAAATTATTGTTATTCTATTATTGGTGGTTTATACCACTATGTAATGTTTTTCGAAAGGGAAGTCAATTTATACTAGTTTCATGGGAGAATCCATAGATGTATTTTTAACATCAAGGGTCGGTTGGACTTGTAAAAAGATTATACATTGTAATTGGTGATAGTGGACCAGTTACACATTATCATATATCAAAAATATTTTGTAATATTTTTTTAAAAAATATATATAATAATTAATTTTTTATAACAATAAAAAAAATCTCTTATTTCTCATCTAAACACATAACCCACCGTTATCAACATCTAATTTTTCATCCAACTTAGTTGTGATAGTCCCACATTTATGATTATATTGAGCCATTAATATTTTTAAAGAGTAATTATGAGTATTTATGAAATCCTCTTATGAATGTTCTCAATTTCACTAATGTATTATAATTTAATTAATAAACTATTTTGGTCTTTATATCATTTTTGAGAGGACTTTTTAATAGAGGGAAAAAATTAAATAATGATATTTAATGAGTAGCATTTTATAAGGATCTGGTAGATGGTTTCCAAATATTATTGTTAGTTTATTTGACAATGATATCCATATTAATTAGATAAAATTTTCATGCATGATTTGATTATGAAATTTGAATAAACATGTTAAATAGTCATGTTTATTGAATATATAAGTGGTATTGGGTTCCACAAGTGACCCTCTATGTGATATGATTTCTATTACGGTCACTAATGACCTAAACAAAACATAAAGTGTAACATGAAACTGAATGCTATCTCAAAAGGGATATTAATGAATATGATAGAGTGTAGTGTAAATATAAATATGTGGGCATAAATGTCCCATAATGATCTAAATAACCTAAATTTAATGTTTAGAAAAAAATACAAATTTTATAATAGTAAATGTGTAGCAACCCTGACCCCAAATGGCTTATAGAATGTGTTTTCCAACCATTACATTGTCATAATTATCAAGGAAATCATGTCACAAATGGACGAATATTTTAGTAGTCTTGGAAAACTACATATATATATATATATATGATTCTTCTCTTTCTAATGATTTAAAATTTTAGAAAATAATTTTTTTAGTTAATAAATTTTTCCTATCAAGAGTATCCTTTCATATCTCTCTTTGTACACTTCATGGAATCTGGGGAAAGTAAAACCAAAAAAGTGTAATGTCACGTGATTAAAAAGGGTTAATTGAAATAGAATAAATAATGCCTCATAGAGAATAATAAATATAGAAATGTAGTAATAGAACACACATTCTTTAAATGAATAGTGAATGAAGAGCATACAAATATAGATTGGTAAAGAATGAGAAACAAACTCTATTTAAATAACTGGATGAGGAATAATCAATATGGAAATGTAGATAACTGAAAACAGATTCCATTTAAAGAATAAACTAAAAATTATGTACACCAATAAATCTTTTAATCGTAAAAATTCTCTAGATAAAAAGAATTAAAATTAATTAAAATCTTAAATATTAGAAATTTTGTGTCTAGAACATGAACCAATATACCATTATGATATACCCTCAATATAGTATAAAATTTTCTGATTCTACTTGGAAACAAAATCAAAGTGGTTATCATCAACATATTTCTTCTTATGAGACTACTGATTCTTTGAGGGGATATATAAAGTCTGATCCCCACCCTTCAAAACCTTTCCAACAAATTGCACATATATAAAATAATAAATATAATTAAAGAACATTTTTTCTAATCAAATATTCATACTGAGTAAAATATATATATTTTTCCATATTTAACTTGCGAATCAAATATCAATGAAGTACACAACATATATAGACATAATATATAGTTTAGAAAATTAAAATATCCATGATAATGATATGGATATATAGAATAAATGTAATCTTCTATAAAAAATTAATTCCATAAAGTTCTTGTTTGAGGATGATGTTAATAATCAAAAAATAATTTGGAAGTTTTCAATAAAATATATCACTTGGTAATTAATATATAAAATCCATATGAATGAGATAATCCAAATTTAAAATCTAATTATCATGAGGTATAAATAATTAATGATATTACATTCTAAATGGATACTATACATACCAAATATATGATTAATTTACATATAATAACAAATATGCCTAAATAGATTGTAAATTATGACTAAATCTCTTACCAATTCATAACTTTACAATCCTAATACACAAGAAGAAATAAATTAAAATGATTCAATAAATATTATGAAGATAAATTTATAATTTATATTATATAAAATTTTGGAAGTATATACACCATATAAAATAAATAAGTGGTGCATATAGTATCTTCCTCATGAAAGTAAACATGAGATTTGAATTCCTTTCTACTAGGGTACCCTTTGAATTCTGAGATCCATGATTTTGTAAAAAAAGTTTAAATATTTAGTATAATGAAATTTTTGATATAACGTTTCATATGGTTGTATATACAACACTTAAAGTTAATGAGTGTGGAATACGGCCAAAGTCTCCAAAAAATAATTTTGTACCTTGAAATCCCATTACCTTAAACTCTATTTTGGTTGAACACAATTTAAACTAATGTAAAATTGTTTAAAAAATTTTAATATCTTATAAAAATCCATATTAATATTTTTAATATCATATATATTCCTTTTATTATGTATTTTAATCTCACCATCAATAATATTTCATTATTTTCATCGTTTCATCTGTTGTTACCTTATTTTTTGGGTATGTATTCATTTTTATTTCTCATCCTTCTTATGTTGATCATGATTTATTAAAAAAAGTAATTTAAAATGTTATATATATAATATATATTTATAATATATTTATTTATAGTTTTGAATAATTTTTTGTGATTGGAAATGGATTACAACATTCAAGGAGACTGTATTCCACCAGTACGCATGACCATTATTTCAATATTGATTCCGTATTGAAATAATTAGAAGTAAATTATATATTTACATAATAATAATATTTTAATTGTTATTTCATATATTTCATATACGTTTTTTAAGACAACCTTTAATACATTCTTTGTAAAGCATGAAGGAACACATTGCTTTGAGTAGGTGGTAGTCCACACATCAACAAACAACGATTTCGTATTCACAGAAAAAAGAAAATAATGAAGCTATGTGTTATATAATAAATCCATAAGAATAAATATATCATAAATATAATACATATTATATATAATCTATAAACATTTCATTATTATCAACTATTAATGGTTGTAACCAAAGAACAAATGACATTGATGGATGAGGTTGTAGTTTTCTATATACGTGAATGATGATTGTATATCCCATATGATAAACGTTTGTGAAAATAAAATAAAAACCCATAAAGTAGAAAATCAGTAATATATTTAGGTTATGTAGGTTATTATTTTAATGATATATAATAATAATTTATGGTGTAGATATATAAATAACACAACATTTCTCGTCGAATAATGTTACCTCTTCTTTAGGTGACTCCTTTTGGTTTATAAACAAATCCTTACACGGTTGGATTAATAGAAAAATTATGGATTAAAGTATAAGATTAGGGAAATCTATAGCATATTTGGGCAGGTTTCGTTGAAGCCAAATTGCTTCATTGGCGTGAAGAATTAAGGGGTGTGACTACCTTTTTATGTTGGAGAAGGAGTGGTATTATTATAAATAATAAAATGTAAACACTATTGTGAGGTATCCCTTACACAATGTGATTAAAATAATTAAAAAAATTAGTCAAATATGGGATAGGTTTCAAATATTTATATAAAATTACTTTTTAACTTGTTTCTATGTCATTTGGTACTTATGATTAATGTTTAACCACTATGTAAACTAATTTTTACCTTAGTTATTGTAATTAATTAATTTTGTTCATTAAAATTTTTGGTCAAAAAATAGGATAAATTTAATTTAATTTATAAATTATTATAATTAAGAATATGGAAATCATGTTTCCAAATCAAAATATCATATGTGGGCCAAATTAATTAAATATTTGTCCCGCAAAATTGATGAGAAAGCACGATTCTAAAGTAAAGATGGATATAATTTTACTACGTTTTTATATAAATATTCAAAATATAAATGATTAAAATGAGGTAAATTTTATTAATAGATGTATAATTTATATTTTTTGAGATTAATAGAAATGAAAAATATAGTTCATCAATAGAAATTATTTATCCAAATAATCGGTTTAAATTAAAATTGAATATTCTTCACTATTAATCAAAAAATTAAACATCTCTTATATGTATAAAAATTCACATAAAAATTCACCCTAATATAATTTTTTATATAAAATTTATTAAATGAATTTTAATTTTTGAAAATATGTTTTTAAAATTGTATAAATTTGGTGTTAAAAAAATTCCACCATTAAAAGAAATCATATAGACATGTATAAAAATACATATTTATATTTGCAATATTATATGTATTTTTATCTTATTTATGTCAAATATATTTTTTGAATATAATTTTTTTTATTGAATATTAAAAATATAAATATAATGAATATGATTGACTAATAGTAATAAATTTATTTTATTACTACAAAACACCTTTGGCGTAGAGATTTAGATTTTTTATAAATATATTTTGGTAAAATTCAACTTGTTTTGATATTATCATATAATTGATAGCTAACAAATAAATTAAAGAATACATCTCATAATTTATTTAATCCTATTTATGGCCTAAATTTTAATGTTATGGATATAGTTTCCATTTCAAATAACAATATTAATAGGATATAGTAAAACTCAGTCTTGTGTGAAACACATGCTGTCAAATAATTTCTTTGTTCCATGTTACATCAGAAAATTTAGTAATGTTTTCCTTGAACTATATATCATATGTTAAATTATTTTAAAATATTAAAAATTTATATTAAATTATTTGGGTGTTATTTTAATTTATAATCATTGGTTTTTATGTCGATCAAAGTATTGTGTAAAATAACATTATTTGGGAATTCATGGGGTGTTATATTCTCCCCACTTTAAATAAATCACAAGCTCAAAATTTAAACATGATCTTGATAATTTAGGATTTGTTATTTTAAAAATAATTTGTCAGAAACCCCAAATCATTAAAGGGTTAATAAAATATTCTCTTAATAATATTGAATGATACGTATAATGGTCATATGGAATAACATATATCCAGGTTTCTACATTAGAAAACATTAGTGGAATGTTAAAATAAGGGCTTGAAGGGAAAGCACAAATAATTATATAGAGAGATTATGGTAGTTTTTCAAAAATTAATGAATAGATAATGTATTTTTAAGTGCATAAAATATAGAAATATTTGATAATTTAAAAGATCATCAATTCAACAAAAATTCACAAATTAGGATAATCATTAATTTCAAGATCCTTTTTCTAGTGTTTATTAATTCTTTTATTGTATATGAATATAATGATATATACATACTAGATACATTTATATATCGTAAAAAATATTCTTCCATTTGTTTTTCATTGGTCAATTATAAATTGTATCCCTTTATTAAAAGAATTGAATACCAAATAAAGAATTATTCTATTCCAGATGAACTAAAATTCACATTTAATTTAACATTAGATCCATAAAACTAGTCTTTTATCTATCTATAACAATTTTCCAAAACCAATATTTTTAATAACATAATAAAAAAAACCAAATAATTAGCACTATTGGTCAATCATTATTATTTATCAATAATAATTTCTAACTAAAAAAATGATAAATTAAACAACGAATCACATGGCCTATTGGTAGGTATAAATCCCCTATTATATTTCAGTCATAGGTTCAAGATGCATTGCCTTTCTGAAAGGGATAGGTTTTCACCCTAAATGTGGGATTCCCACTTTAAAAATATTAATATTATTCTAATAATATTCCCAAATATGTGATGGATATTTTTGAAATTAAATTAATAATTAAATAAACTTTACCCTAGGGATTCAATAAAACCAATTTTTATATAAGGTATAATAATACAATTTGACTATATTTAAAATAAAATTAATAATCATAATAAAGCTAAATTCTATCAACAACTTTAGAATTTAAATTCATTATTCCAAAAATAACCTCTACAGTAAAAATTGTACATTCCATAAATTAATCCAAATCAACCTTAATATTGGTGGAATCTCATCACAAAAAACCTAAAAATAGATGTTTAAAAATTATAACATATAATCATCCTTAATTTCAATTTTTTTATTGTATCCATAACTCTTATGTTAATAAAGACAAATGTTCTTATATTCTAATACTCAATATGAATCTTAGTGTTATGTTCCCTAATCAATGTTTTCCTAAATCTAGGTACAAGAGTTATACTAAACATGCTATAATACCAAATATAGACATTCCAAAACTATACGGCCTAGAGCCAATGTTGTGCTACCACTAAATTGGTATAAGATCTAGGGAAATCACATCTTAAAGGACTAGACATTTTAGTAGTCTTAGAGATTCATATAAATACATTAGAGTTGTTTTAATAATGAATATACAAATTGGAAAGTAATTTTTTTTTTAAAATAACATTATTCCACAAATAATATCCTTGCATATATTTTATAGTAATGTTCACGGATTCCTTTGAAAAGTAAAAAATTCAAGGTGAGCTCAAATGCTCAATAATACATAATTACTATAGAAAAAATATTGAATTAATGAGTATAATCAATATAAGAAGGTAATAATTGAAATAACATACCATATAATATATATAAACTGTAAATAAAATGCCTAAAAATAGGGAAAAGAAAAAAATAGTAAACACAGTCCATTTAGTGGACTGGATAAAGAAAATCTATAAGGAAAAGTAGATAACTTAAAATACATGACATTTAATCAATATATTTTAATTGAAATTTATCTAAAGATTTTTTTCTAGTGAAAATAATCTAGGAAATAATAATAAAAAGAATAAAATTATTAAATATTATAAGTAATGTATCTATAATATCAACAACTATATCCTCACGATATATCCTGAAGATAGTTTAAACTACTCGAGTTCATCTTAGAATGAAAAATGACGGGTTTATCGACAACTGATTTAAATTCCTAAGACTGTCACTGCATCGACAAGATATGTAATGTTTGAGATCCAACTATCACTAAATGTCCAAATAATCCCACATATTTATAAAAAATTGTTAAATCATAAATTTTTTTTATTATCAAATATTAGTATGGAGTAAAAGATACAGGTTTATTAATATATCCCTAGTTATTCAAAAAACTATCAATTACACACGCTATGTAGAAATGGTATATATTTTAGGAAATGATCATATAATTTATAATTATTTTTATATTTATGAGAAATGTAATTTTCAATATAAAATTAATATTATAATGTTATTTTTTCAACAAAAATATAACAATCTCAAAACAATGTGAGATTTCAATATAACTTATATCCCATTTTTATTTTCATAAAAATCGCCTTGGATGAAAAAATTCAAATTGAAACTCAATATACTGATAATAATAATATATTCATAATATTAAATGTTAAAGGGACATTATACACATAACATAAAAGTGAATTGGTTCATAATTATAAATAATTATTAATGGAGTGTAAATTGAGACAGAATCCCTTACAACTTGGTAACTTTTGAATCAAAAGAAAAAAGAATCAATGAACTTAAAATTAAACAATATTTATTATGAATTTAATGTTATTTATTATATAAAATATAATATAGGCAACATATACACCCCTCAAATGTAATAAGTGGTGAATATTGTGTATCTATTAGGAAAGTAAATGTAAGAAAATAAACCCTTATCACTTGGGTAACTCTTGAACAATGAGCTCCATGAAAAAATAACACCAACTGAATGTCTTAATATATTTATATAAATTAAATTAAATATATAATATGTCATAGTTAATTATATAAACCATGTAAACTAAGAAAATAATAAATTATTAATAACTCTTACAAAAATAAATGTGAGACTAGAAATACCTTCACCTTATGCCCCCTTTTCATTGAACACCCTTTAAGCTAATAAATAATGGTCTTAAAAATGTTACAAACTTACTAAAAATTTCTATTAATATTGTTTATATCATATATAATAATTTTATTATATATTCTAATATTTTCCTTAACATTCATTCATTATTATCATGGATTCGTGTTTTAAATAGCTTACTTTTCATTTTTTGACAATTTTGTGTTCATCTTATATAAATCATGATTTAATAAAATCATGATTTTAAAATAGTATATATATATATATAATATACTTTATATTTTTATTTATCTTGATAAATGATATTTAGTGATAGGAAATATAATACACCATTCATGGAGATGGTTGGTTGTACGTACTCATGAACACTATTTCGATTATTTTTTGTAATGAAATAATAAAAATCAAATGATATATATGTATATTATAATTACAATATCATATTTATTTCATATTTTTCTCATATTTATATTAAAAAAATCATTAATACATTCCATGTAATGCGTTAACGAATCACATCGCTTTGAGGAGCCGGTAGTCGACATGTCCACAAAACAATGTTATCATATTTACACAAAATGGAATGAACAACGAATGTTTTATATTATAATTAAATAAGCATAAAGACATTATAATTATCATAAAATTAATATATAAAAATAATAAATTCATCATTATTGAAATCACTGATAGGTTGTAATGGAAAAACAAATGACATCAGTTCCGGTCACTGTTGTCCTCAGTACAGACAAGTGATGATTGTGTATCCCATTTCATGGAATTGAGTGAAATTGTATATTAAAATATCATGATTAAAACATATAGGTATATTTAGGATATTTAGTTTATAATATATAAAATATTTATGAATTATTGATGGAGTTGAGTATAAAATAACATAGAAGTTATAATTGATGAATGTTGCAACATATCTGGGCATCTCTTATTGTTTTATACAAAAAGCCTTATTTAGCTAGATTTTGGCCAAAATTGAGAATTATAAAATAATAGGACGGATTTTGGGAATTTTTTTGGTTTTTGATGAGATAATGGTCATTCTGGGTGTTCGGAGGTGTGTAATTTGAGGGACCTTTTATAGTAGAAGTGAAGTGACATTCTGTTAAATACAATTTGGTAAACAATATTGGGTGTTTTCTATTACATAATTATCATAAAATAATTATCCAAATTTTATAAAATATATGATATTTTCTATTTATTCAATCCATTGTGTCATGGAATAGTTTGTATGTCATTTTGACCATAACATTAATTCTTAACCACTAAGTAAACTCAATTTTTTTACTTTAATCAATGAAATAATGAAGAATTTATTTCAAAAATATTTGGTCAATATCATTGATGGGATTACTATAAATTATAAATTTTGATAATCTTAAATATTTAATAAAATTTTTAAAATTGAAATCATACAACTGTAAAAAATTAATTTAATTTAATCTTGTATACAAGACGGGAAACATGTTTTGAAAAAGAATATGTTCAAAAGTTTAATAAACATTAATTTCAAATTCCGTTGAAAATTTACTATGGTGACCAATTTTGGAGTAATATAATATTTATTGATATATTTTTAATTCAAATCAAATTAAAAAATTAATTTCTTTGATGAATATTAATTGTTTAAATAAAATTTAACAATTTTCACAAGTCATCAAAAACTAAATAATATCTTAAAAATAAATAAATCAACATAATATAATTCATTAAATTAATATTTAAAAATTAAATTTTATTTTCTCTAATAAAATTTATAAATTTTATTAAAATAAATTTCAAACAATTTTTCTATTAAACGACTGAAGATTAACCTTTTTTAAAATACAAATTTTTATGCGTAAACATTGATTTGTTCTTATCTTATAACTATACAATATATTAGATAAATATGAAAACATTTTATCTAACATGTAAAATATACATTCCATCAATATATCCAATAATATTAAATAATTAAATTTCTTTTTATAACACACCTTTTGTGCATAGAAATAATTATTCGAATAAAAACATATATTTTGTATCAATTTCTTTGTAATAATTTTTAGTTGATTGGGTAACAATGAATGAAATCATGTAATTCATAACTTATTTAGTCTTATTTATGATTAAAATTTAATTTATAGGGGATTATTTTCAATTTAAATAAAAGTATATATTTAATTTGATAAAACTCAGTCTTGCATGTAATGTAAGTTATCGAAGAAAGTCAATATTCTTTATAATAAAGGATCATATAGTGTTGCGTTCATTAAAAGAAATATCATTGATTTGAAATATTTAAAATAGTAAATATTTTTCAGTGTTCCATGAAGTTATTTTCCCTTTTACACATGGTGTTTCACATCTTACAAACTATTGAATAACAAACTGTTCTTCTTTAATTTTCTGATTATTATGAAATGGTCAGAGTAGTGTATATTGTTTTTAACTAATAAAAAGAATTATAAAGTTGAGCGTATCCTTGAAAGATTTATTTTATTGTAAAAAAATATAAACTTATTTTTTAAAAAAATTATTCTTTTATGAATTGATTCCTATATATTTTCTTTCTTTATAATATGATAATTTTGGTTTATATTTATAATTTTATGAAGGACTCCATTTTTTGGTGATTTGGGTGTAATGAAGAATATGTTATACATGTCTTGTAGCAGAACTGAATTCCAGACTTAAGTTTTTTGGTTATATATATTAGTATTTTATCAATATATTATGACATAGGTTATGTTAACACATGAATATGAAACACATAGTTTTTGCATCAATATTCCTATGTATTCATTACAGCATATAATTTAAACATATTGAAGTGACCAAAATGGTTACTGTCAGTAATTATTAGATTTTAAAATCATATATTCACATAATAATAAATAAAAATATATAAATATTAATTATTAATTATTTCCACCTACATATATTCATTTACGATTTTTAAGGTAAATGATGAATCATAAAATAAAAATTATAAAAAAATATATAGAAATTGGGAAATCATATCCTCAAGTCATATATGATTAATTTGAAGACATGTGAAAAAACATAATCATGTAATAATTAAAATATTAATTAATATTATATATGGATTTATTCATTATAGGTGATGGAATAACCATAGATCATGAAAATTTAATTTTTAACCATAACTGAATCATTATGATAGAATAACATAAACCATTATATTAGAATGTGAAATATCAGAGATAATCATATCTTATAGTCACCCATAATGAAATTTAATAGATTTATAATATTAAAAAAATAGTGAATTTTTTCCAACTAAGACCATAATAATAATGTTAACCGAGTATCTCTCCCTATGTCCCCTAACTTAGTATATCAAACATCACTACGCACAACTCATTATGTATCATGAATCAGAACTAACATCCCATAGTTAACATGTAATGCTTTAGTCAATTGATTTTAAGAATATACATTTTCTTTTCCACTAATAACCTAATGAGCCTCCACACACATGTGTATAATATAATATTAAACTTACGTAATTTATTTTGTGACCAGCTGAATGAAAATTTTCTCATTACATTTTTAAATGGAACTAAATATATAATATTAATGGGTTAAATTTTAGGAAACCCAATATTTTACTGAAGAAAAATAAATAATGAAAATGATAATATACATAGATAAATATAATTTATATTATTATAATTGTTAAAAATTGATGATATTTAGGATAAAATGGACAATAAATCACAATAAGGGTTTTCTAAATTTCATGGTAATGTTGTTATACATCACATTAAAACCACACATAAAAAGTACTAAAGGATTTTTAGAAATAATTTATAATATAAAATTCCAACATAACATTTGAACTAGCCTAGATTACATGGTTCTCTAATAAAGGATGCAACTATAATGTGGCATGAATTGAATTTTTCATCCTTGTATGTAAGAGACTAGAATGAGGAATTATTTAATATGAAATAGAGAAGGAATATTCCACAAAACTGTATTAGATTAAGATAATAAGTCAATATACTTAATACCAAAAAAATAGAAATTACCATAAACCAAATATATATATATATATAATAAAATGCATCACATAATCAATGTATTCAAAAAAAATGAAAACATAAAACTCAAGCATTAAAAAAAACATTACTACAAGACCAAAGGATCAATAACATCCACCTCCTCGAGGAGGATGTTTTACTTTTCTCTGACCTATTAAAATAAAATCAATATATTCCTAATGGAAATGGTTGGATGTGATCTATGAAACACAATAGGGTACCACCAAGTGTCCCATTGTTGATTCCATAATAATAAACCAAGTCATGCTTTCAAAATTCAATAAGACAGGTCATGTAAAACAATCCTATAATCAGTGACATATAAATATATATAATTTTCAAATGAATTAAAAAAAACACCATGGTATTGTTCCCTACAGTATGTTAGATTTAATAAATAGGATCATCACCATTTTTATATCAGTGAAAAAAACTATTTATTTCTACACATGTCCTTTAGGATCCTTCCAAATAGTTCCCATCAATATCCCATTTAGAATATGACATACTTAAAATGGTTTGTTTGAGTTTTTGTCAAAAATATATTACAAGGGGACCACGATCCTAGTATTCGTGTCCTAAATAACATAATAACTACTGAACATCACATGTTCTCAATAAATAAATCCATAATTTGAAAATCCCCTCATTTCAAATCATTAATCATTTACAAATCAATTGACTAATTTTTAATTTCCATATTCCAATTAAATTTCATATTCAAAAATAGAGTTTTCATCATTTCATTCCTATTTAATAAAAATATAATCAAAATTATTCATTATTGAAATTTAATCTATTTTTTCAGAACAATTATCAAATATTTTCATCAACTCCACCAATTTCAAAATACACCCCAAATTTCAATTCCATTATAATTGGGTGTTGTCATAAATCACATGAATTGAAATTTCATTTTCAAACTCATATCAAATTAGGTTTTCATAAATCAATCCAAATCAATATAAAAATTTCAATAAAATCAATGACTAAACTATTGGGAAAATAAAACTTCGAACCACATACCATTAATCAAAGATCAAGAAACAACTTATATAATGGGATCCACCAACGACGGAAAAAGGTATCAATGATCAAAAAATAAAATCCAAAATCTCAAACCAAATTAAGGGATTTTAGATTCCTCATATACTAATGATCTATCAAAATTGAAAGATGAAGGAAGGGGAGATCAAGAGAGGCCACCAAAAAAGAGATCCACTTATTTTAGGAAATTAAACATGAGCAACCATGATTATATCCACCAATAAATGGAGATTGTAGAGATAAAACAACTACTTGGGAGCCTCCTAAAATAAGTTATATGAGTTATTTTGAGTGGGTGTTGGCCAAGAGTTTAATTGGGCGGTTTAAGATTTTAAAAAATACAAATAAAATTATCCCTCATTAATAATTTTTTTAGTTGGAAACATAGTTCGGAAAATCATTACCCCTAACAACGAACCCCTAATCATGGGTGCATAGTTTCAACTATGTGGGGGTATTGTTTTTCAAACCATGTGTAAACCTTGAAAACCATCACTTTTTAGGGTTACATAGTTCTCACTGGTGGGAGAACACTATTTTGGAATTCCATGAACCATCAATGAAAAACCAAATAAACATCAAATATTTTCCCAGATTGCACCTGGAATAACCTGAGATAAATCCAAACAAATGAATGGTTGAAATAATGATCATGGATTATCTGATAATATGTAAAATTTTGTTGTAAACACACAACTATAGAAACTATTTTACTTATAAATTAGGTTATGATATATCCATATCAAATTGATGAGGCCGCTCATATCATACAATTTCTCAATGATCTTATGTTTGAAGAGAATCAGAAACATTCTATCACAATACATAAGAAAAATGTATCATCCATAAAGGAATTAACTTTGGAATAGAATCAATGTTTTTGATTGGATACCCAATCACATATAAATATAGTTCATCATAAATATCCTCCCTACTCATGAAATGAAATGGTTTAGAAAAATAATTCTGAATTAGAAATACATGTAAAAATATAATTTATTGATATCAACTATTCAGGATGTGATAAATTATAATATATGTTATCAATATTCTAAACAATATCAAAATGTACCAATAAATGAGGAAGATGTTTTCCTTACCTCCCATGCCTTTAGTGACACAACCAATTTGAATACCACATGAACAAATGGCCATCAATTGATAAATCCAATGTCTTGAAAATATTATAAGTATAATATTTATATTAGCTCTATTTCATCAATATTCAATGAAAAATAAATGGAATCTTTGTTTTCAACTATTGGAACATTTCCAATAAAGACTAATAAATTTCACCAATATATGATTGAAATAACAACGATTAACCTGATATTTCATACCAAACCTAAAAAATATCTATTTTGATCACAGATTTGTAGATATTATTATTAAAAAACTAAAACTGTACCAATTGGTTTTCCCATTCTCTACTATAATCAATTATAATTACACAAAGAATGTCCTCATTTATCTATGAATCCCTCTCAATCAGGAAATTTTTCTTTGGATGGTCTGATATAAACAAAGGAGCATGGAGTCCCATTTTCTTTAAAAGGACTTACATAAAATGAGTGGTAAATAGGGGACTTATATAAGAGACTATAGCATATAGATTGTTCTGCATATGAACAATCTATTTCAAAAATAAATACCTCATGTCCTAAATATTGTTTGTATCTTAAATTTATAGAAGGTGTCTAATTTTATTATCTGATTGATCAAGACACTTATAACACTCATCATTCTATTATTACATGGAATCCCAATGAAAAGGTCCATAATAACCACATCCCACTTAAATTACAGGACTGGAAGTAGATGATGCAAACCCAATGGTCTCTAGTGCTCAATCTTGACCTATTTGCAAGTATGGTAATGTGAAACAAAGTCTTCTATGCCTCATACCATAGATAGACAGCATAATCATCACCACAAATCATAAAAAACATTGTGGTTCCATGGTACACATCCTAAGGGGAATTATGAAAATCCTTGAATATTAATTTTCTCTCTTGAAAATTTTCAACAACCCATTTTATGATCCATAGAATACCCTCTAGGGCAAAAACCCACTCACCAATGGTCTCACGAAAATAAATTTTGTCCCTAATTATATAAATATCATCAACAAGATATTATTCCAAAATAATAATTTAGAGAACATTACTGGAAAAATGACCACTATGCATGACAACCTCAGCTCATATTTCCAAAAATCATATATAATTTTTTGAAAAAAGAGCCATTTTGTTCCACTATTCTAAGGATTATTTCACAATCTAAGTAAGAATTTTCCTTCTCAAATAATTTACAATAACATTCCATTTCCCTAGAAATAGGCAACAATAGAATCAAAATATGGTAGTTACTTAAACCAACTCCTTTAAGGGCGATTAAAATATTTTTGAAAAAATATCAAACTGAAGATCTAATGGTAAGAATACATGTTAAACCATTTTACCAAATGGTTATTTCGAAAGTTCTTATTTTTATGGACAAAATATTCGTGTCCAAGGTCATGGGTTTTATAATTCTTCTTGTTTGGACTAATTTTTCATGAACCATTTTCTCGCAAGTGATCACCCTACTAGAGAACATTGTAAAAACCCAAACACAATTCATTTTAAAAGAATTGACAGCATTACATGGACTATTTAAGATTAAATACTATAAAAAATTAATACGATATTTCAAATTAGTAAATGAACTATAAAATATGTTATACCTATATAATTTCACCCCCTTAGAACTGTGAGCAGTCATCAAATGATCAAAATGCGAAAAATCATGTACAAATCAATGAAACATACCCTACTACATCCAAGAAGATCCAAATCATGAAAAAATATTACTGCATTTCTCCCATGTTATAATAGCATTCACCTTCCCTGGATCATTTGAGACATCATGATGTGAGTCCACACATCATAATAAATTTAGATTCAGAATCTAGAAGTCACATTTCAATAAGTTGTCATAAATTCAGTTATTTTTCATTAATTATAGTACTACTCTTAGATGAAAAACATGATCCTTTTTAGACTAAGAGAAATCTAGTGTGTTATACACAAATACCACTATGAATGTATAAACACACACATATAATATAATCTTAAGAAACTCTGTAAAGACAGTAAGATAATTGGTTAGATCAAATGTAATGAAAATTTCTTCTTAATGGCTATACATACTCAGAAATAATGTTTTATAAATGTTGAATTTCTTTATTCTCAATAGGTGATAATGATATTTGACATAAATCTTCGATAACCACTTCACCCCATTAAAATATTAATATAATTCATTAATCCATGGAAGTGTATTCATGTTATTTACAATAACTCAGTAGGATTTCGGTTAGTCAACACATATGAAATGTGTATCATCAACTTTTTAATCAAGGAGAATACGTAAATCCCAAGGTTAAACACTTGGGATTGGGAATATGAATCATTTGTCTAAGTTATCAACAAAATATATTATCAACTCCTTTATTTTACCTAGTTTGATATGGTAATATGGTATTTATACCTATTGATTTCCAAGAACAATGTTGATAGAAATTAATACATCTCTTATAACTGGTATAGTAGGAAAATTAGATATAAAAAATTTGGGAAAATCGATATATACCTGAGGGTCATAATCACTTAATGATTCCCACTCCAGATAAAAATATTTAACTAATATTAATTTCCCCAACACTATAAAAAAAGGTCTGGCTCTACTCAGCCTCGAGTCTCATTCCCCCAGAATGATACAACACACAAAATTAGGAATAGTAAATGATACCCATTGATGATAATATTTAAATCATGCCATTTTAAAAATGACAAAATCCATCCAAAATATTCCATCAAGATTTTTCATGTAGATAACTAGAAAATACAGTGTATTCTCATAGTTTGATATAGAGAAAACACAATAAGGACAATAATGATCTTTATCTTTCTTCATTATAAGGGTTGTATAAATATTCTTCACATAAGTTAAATACTCAAATAAAAGATTTAAAATATTATTAACATTAGTTGATATAAATGAGTGAGATAAACTTGAATAAAAAAATCCTAATAGATGTAGCTTTTGTGTTGGTACCTCTTATAGTAGTTAGACCTATATCTGATTCCACTGAAGATTCATTGTAAATGAGAAGATGTATATTTCAATATGGATGTGTCTAGAACCCCTTGTTCATAAAGAATAAAATTTAAACACATTAAATTTAGTCAGTTCTAATACATTAACGCTATATAGTGTTGATAATATAATTTTTTTAAGGTGGCCTGAGAATCCGTTGGAATTATAGATCTTGAGTACTATAAGGAAAAATCATTCTGAATACGCATGCTTATGATATTTAAATCAAGTTAAATGACCTCTTCAAGAAAATGTATAAGGTCTTGAAGAACTATTTTAATATGAGCCACTATGAGACTAATAAGGCATCCTTTTTCATTTAATGGAACTCATAAAATAACAACTATGAGAAAATAGAACTCCTATTATTCCTGACATACCAGCCAAGTCAAGATATACCATCAATGCCATATCGATCATATTTGCATATCAATATAGCATCAATAATAAATCAAGAGAATGAATAAATGGTTGAAGACCCTTCTCAAGCCTTTTAGTCTTTATCATACCATTTGATAAAATATGATGTGAAAACTAGAAATGCATGAAAAAATCCTTTTTATACTTCATCACGATCCATTCAACCTATTATAGTCTGAAAAAATATAAAGCATTAGCCATAACCATTGACTATTAATAAAACTATTTAATATAATGATACTTAATGTACTTAAACTTTAATCATAGTTGCTTCATCACCATAACAGTCAAATCACACCATGTGTTTCTAGGTTCCCTAGAATGAATGTGGCACATTAGAATTTAATTAATTTAGGTGTTTCCAAGAAAACAAACCTATGATCTATCTTTCTAAACCAATCCTCATCCACTTTAGGGTAATTATATCCTCAAAACACTAGTGCATTCTAGAGGATGAACTCATGGCCATTATTATTTGTTTCATCAATCATAGGATCCAAAAATAGATCCTGAGAAATAATGGGTGTAGGTGCATGTCCCAAATCATGGAAAATATGAACAAAAAACCCAAAAAGGTATAGGTTTATGTGAGCACCCAATAATTGTGGTTTAACATCAGCTCCATATAGGATCAAATTCACATGTATTCTCAATGTAATGGTGGATCAAAACATCATCAAACAACATTAAAGATATCAGATGATGACTCAATGAAACAACTAAGGAATGTAAAATGGAGAAGTTAATCCCATCATATATGATATCTGGATTTGGATTTCAACCTATAAAAATAAAATTTATGGAAATGACTAGTATTAGATATAAATTTTCCTCAAGGCCCCATTCCCAAGCCCCCATAATATCTAAAGGTTCGTTATAATTTTAAATGTTCATACATACACTTGCCGCTAACACCTAATTCATGAAAATATTTCTCAAAATTCATACAGTCATCAATGAAAGAATCTCATCCAACAAATTTGATTTAACTTTGTCACAAGACATCCCTTAGACCATGGTGCCCCTTAACTATTCTTGATATGATGATGCCTTCAGGGTGTTCTTGATCATAATAGGTTGGTGACTAGAACCTGTAATCAAGCAAGAAAAAATAGGGAAAATTATATATCATGTAATGTCAGATAATGATTATAATTTTGTATGATCAATAATATTAAAAGACATATTTCTAGAAATCCAAGAGGTATTAGAAAAGCCCATGTAAAAAATCATAAAAATAATCAAAATCTATTAAGATAAAAATCAAATAGCCCATTTGAAACATCACTACTATCCTACGGGATCATGAACATCCATTACCTCCATGTGGTGCTTTCTATATTTTTAGACTAGGCATAAAACAATATACAAAAAACTGAAGTAAAAGGTAAGGTGTAATCTATAAAATTCATATTTGGTCTCACCACACGTTCTATAATATATTCGATAGTAACAAACCAAATTTTTCATTCATATTTTAATAAAATAGGGAATGGTATAATATATCACTGGACAATTTAATAAAAACATATTTCATATCAAGGATTTGAAAAAATGTCAAATATATATTAAATAACCATTTTATATAATATCATTTTGAATGAATAAAGTAGTTATATAATTAATGGAATATATATATTTATATACCAAAATAATAACAATTAGAATAATGGCTATATTCCATAAAGTATGTTAGTTTCCAGTTATTGGAAACTCAACCTTATGATTTTAGTGTTCACAAAATTGTATGTATATGCACTCTACTTAGGATCACACTAAATAAGAATCATAAATATCTTATCATGGATAAGAGATGTAAAACTAGATTATTCTTAAAGTGTTCATTATAATCCCTGCTAAGTGATAAATATCCATGCATTCTTTCCACAAATAATACACCAACTACATATTCTATCTTGTTCTCAACAAATCTATATATAATTGTAAATACATATAAATTCAAATAATTCATCATTTATAATCAAATTTCCCAATTTTCAGTTTAAATATGCCAATTCGAATTCAATACAAAAAATGCATTTTTCATAGTTTCAGGTATTATCAATACAAAACCAATCATAGGTTATCATTATTTCAATGTTTTTAATTCATTTGAATAAAAATATAGAATCATTTACTCAAACTCAGTTAAAGTCAGAATACCACCAAAATTCTAATTCTGTTGGAGTTGGGTGTTTATCATGAAGTCCAAGTCATTTCAAATTACAATTCCAATTCATATCTAATTTATTTTATATATATAAATTGAAATAAACATATAAAAAATCAAGAATATCATGAATTTAATTATATTGAAAATCTATAATAGTGCCACATACCTTTAATGAAGGGTCACGAATAAATTCCACAAGGGTATCATCTAATGAATAATTAAGGAATAAGAGATGAGGAAAAAAATCCAACAAGAAATATCCAATTAATCATAGTTTATACCCATCAAATATATGATGATCTATCAAACATATATTTGTATGGAAGTAGATACTAAGATATAACACTAGATATGTGATCCAGTTATAGGGATAGACTACATGTGATCAAACACACAATGATCCACAAGGAGAAGTGGTTTGAGGATCCGAACTACTTCTTGAGAGCCTTTAAAGAAAAGGAATTCAAGTTAGTTCAAGTAGTGGTGAACTTATTCATTACATATGAGGTTCATGATTTTAAAAAATAAATTTTGGAATAAAAATACCCATATTCATGGTTTCACTGATTGGGGATCATGGTTATACAAACTATGTTCCCTAAACATGCAACCATATTTTAGCGTTCATAGTTTATTCTTTCTGGGTGAATTATTTGTTGAAACATGATCCAACCACAAAGACCATCTCTACCCATGGTTTTATGGTTATTATTGGGTTTCCCAGTTTGAGAAACTAATATTCTAACTATGTCCCCACAAAAATTATCCAAATTTATCCAAATGTTAACCCGAAACAACCATAGAAGAGTCACTAGAAAAGCCTGATTAAAAGAAGGGTCTAAGATTACCTTGAAATATGTAACTAGTTGTTACAAAAATGGAACCCTTAAATAATTTTTTTTAAAGTAGATCAAATTTCAGGTGGAAGATGTAATATTAATTGATGTAAAATGAAATACACATTTAATGTATTTAAATAGATTCATAAAAACCCACATATATTAATATAAATATTTGAATGAAAGTTCATATGATATAAATAAAAAATATAATTTATAAATGGATGTATGTGGTGAAAAATTATAAGTAACATAGGGTAATAAAAACATATATAATTATATTCATTTAGATCATCAATTCATTTTTATCGATTATTTTTTAAATTAGAACATGGGTATCTCCAAATGAAAAATTTAGGTCCCTTGAATTAATGGAAAACATGTAAGATAGTTTATACATATAGTATATATATCCTAGAATAAAATATTTAAAGAAAAAAGAGATTTTTTCATGTAAATTATCACGATCCATCTTAGGTCGACCTTGAACCGCTCACAGGAGGTGACCTACAACATGTCTTGAGGGGCGTTCTGTATCCCCCATGATAAAAACTATTACGAGGCATCAAAACTAAACACATGGGAATGATTCATACCATAAATAAAAGACCGGTAAATAAATAATGACTGATATTAAAAATGATATCTATTAAAATAAAGAAAGTAAAAATGAACATACCTCCATGTGACCTCATATGTCACCACTAAACTCTGAACCCAATTCCCTCCGAGAGTAATATAGTACTAGTAGAACATGAAATTGAAAAGATACAGTAGATGAGAGAACAAAAATTCAGAGTCAGAAAACATCATTGATTCCATGAAATTCATTCCCAAAAAAACATTACATTGATTCTAGAATGAAATAGATTAATAAAAATATATTGACACATATATGTTTGATATAAAAAACAGGAAAGAAACATGAACCATTTCTCTAATATTTTAAAATAAGTTTCCTGAAGGAAAAAAGGAAATGTGTTGTCTTTTTCAAACATCCACATAGAAATATTTTTTTTGACCAAACAAACATTTAAATTTTTTCAAATAAAAAACCAGAACCAAGAATGTGAAATAAGACTCTATAATATGAGGGCAATGACACTATTAATGCTCAGAATGGGAAACATGGTAAATCATAAAAAATCAGAGGAATATATGAACATACTATTACATGTAACTCATCTGGAAGGCAATCTCTACTAAATTATTTCATAATGCCCAAATGCCTAGCCACCCTAATCTAAGACTGACCGAGGGCCCTAATCCCATAGTAATTATCCCATGTATCCACATACTATTGGCCATTAGCAGTGCAAAATCGAACTAGTGAATCAATCATTCACTGTAAACCTATTTTCTATGCCTGGTTCCAATGTATATTTTATAATGGGTTGTGCAATGAAATTTAAACAACAATACACATATATATAATCAAACACACCAAAAATTCCGACACTATCCCGACCACCACAATGGTTTGTCTGTTACCTCAAAATAATTACCACTCAAGAGGTCTCATACAAAGGACGCTTCAATCTAACAATCCACCAACGTGAAAAAAGAACTAACTCAAGAGGGGTTTTCCAAAAACCATTTAAAATATACTAAATGGGCTTAAGTTAGATTTCACACGCCAACCCCCTTCCATGTAACCATACCAAAACTTCCGACCGAGCCTTTAGATTTAACCATTAAAGGAATAGCTACCAAAACATTTTAAGAGAAACATTTTACAACAATTTGAGAACCCATTTTTACTAATAATTTTCCAAACAATATTTTAGTTTCAAACTGAAACTCAATCATGAAATTACGACCAAACATGGCCATATCACAAATCAAATTTAACTTAAAACCTTTTTGAAATTGAACACAATAAATTTTAAAGGTTCCAAATAATAATTCAACAAATTAAAGAAACAATAGACTTTTCATCAACACCAAGAATTCCATCACTCTACACAGTTTTTGTACCACCATAAGTCATTTTGAATACCACATGACCACTTATAAAAATTTGAAATAAAATTGTCAGTAAAAACTTCTTTTCTGAAAACCATGATTCTATGAAAGGACCTCTCTAAATGTATTCATCATTTGAAGGCCCATCCATGGGTGCACTATGTGGATCCATGGATGTTCCACATCCAATTGAATAATAAGATACCTCATCCCATCAATCTTAAAGAAACTACCCATTAAAACATCATCCACTGACACATTTAAATGACTCATCAAGTTCCAAGCCTCATAAGTCCACCCCACACAAAACAAAGAGCTTCCATAAAAAAATTACTATCACCAAAACCACCCAAAATATCCAACAATACCATTTGAATGAATAATAAAATTACCCAAATTCAAATGGAAAGGCATTTACATGTCCATAAAAAGAAAAGTATCCCAAAACATATCTTTAATCAATTTTACCAATAAGAATAAACTATCACAAATTAACTATGTATGTAACATAGGTGTGAAACATGTTTTAAGAATTATATACTAAAATGGAAGAATAAAATTGAATGAAATTCAAAGAAAATGGAATAGAGACACCTACCTCAAGGAATGGCACAACCACAACTTCTTAAATCGTGCCACATTCCGCTATCAGGCACTCACTTCAACATATATATACACATTTAAATCAATCCAACTGTTCCCCAGGCCAAGAGGGAACATACACTCTAAAGATATATATATATATATATCCATTCCTTGGAAAATTTGAGCACACACTTGGAATTGATCTCAACTCCCTAAAACAATTCCCACAACCCAAAGTTATTGTGTAAATTACCAATTCACAACCAATAAAACACCAAGGACTCCCATAAACCATAAGACTCTAAATTAATCAATACAATACCAAATAAGGGGTTAATAATCTTACAAGAAACAATTATAGAAATGATATTCGATTTCATCCAGCTATCCCTTTTCCCTTGATGCCGAAACATTGACCAATGGGTCCCTATATATCAATTTCATACACTAGGGAAAGAAGAACCCAAGAAATACATATTAGCCAACCCGCCGAGTTTTAGATGAATCCAAAATAGGTACCAAAAAATAAATAAAACATCAATGATATGGAGAGAACAATAGATATGGTATTACCCTGAAGAATCGAGACTCATTAATGAAGGATTTGAGAGGAATCGACTATGGATGGAGGAGGTGTCATACAAGAGGCCACATTAATAGTAGGTCTGAACAACGAAGGTGTTACAGAGTAATGGATCGATGGTGTGATTCTGGTCGAGAAACCAAGGGGAGAGGAGGGGGGTTTAGCAGTTGTACCTAGGGTTATAAGAGGTGGGGTCTCTCAAATGAGGGGCATGGGGATAGGGGTCCGAACGGTTTGGTGTGCAGAACAAAAGAGAGAGGGGGGTGGGGGGGATTGGCTGCATGTACAAAGCACATGGGAGAAGGGGGGGGGGGATGCCCCATAGGGTTCCTTTATCAATTTTCATAAAATAATAATAAATATATTAATAAGAATAACATAATTATAATTATAATTATATTTATATTTATAATTATAATTATAATAAGACTAAAAATAATAATTTTATGCATTTTATTTTAAAACAAATTGGTATTAATAACCATTCAATTATCATTATAAAAATTACAATTTAAATGGAAGTAATATTATTTACAATTTTGTTAATGATAATAATCATAATAATAAATATCATAATAATGAAATTTTAATTATTATTATCATTAATCATTGCTTTTTTTACAATTTAAAATTTCAACAAATTTTATTATTTCAGACACCAGGAAAGCTGCACAGTTTGTCCGCATGGTCTGCCAGACCAATAGCTAACTATATGCAGACTAGAAACTCACTTGGTAATTTTAAATTCTATAAAATTTACATGGGACTAAATCCAAACCTCAATCGAGAAAAAAACATAGACAAATAAAATAAATAAATAAAAGAGGGTCTGTGGTTGGGGTGTTACAACTCTCCCCTCTACACACACTTTCTACTCCAATAAAGTCACGAAGCCCACAGTTAACACAACATGAATCCATGACCACAAAAAAACTGAAAAAACAAAAAACCTATAGGTGAAAATTCACAACACACATAATTATCAACCAATTCAAGTAGAACAACAACCCGTGATTGAGGGGATAATAGAGGAGGTTTTTCCCCACCATAAAAATCGCATTGACACAAAAAACCGTAAATCCAAAATAGACCACCCCGGGGGAAACATGAGAACTCCTAAAATTAACTCAATAAACATTTTTAAATCTAAGGGCACAACTACACCACTATTATTAAAAACATTATGGATAAAACCGGCACACTAGAGCACTCAGAGGGAGGAAGCCCTTACAAAACCCAAATATACTAAAGAAAAATGAACATAGAGGGAACCAAACTAATCACGCACCCAAAAACACTGTCCAATAATTTCAAGGAACCAAACATCCACCTAACAAACACAAATGAGACTACACTCAAAATCAGAACATGTCTATTTATTCCTCGACCCAATGCCCTTCAATGAATTCGAATGATATAGAAACCACACTGAGAGAAAATAAAACCGATTGTATTGTGGTGGAATGAGCTCTTCATGCCACCACAAAAATGATGATGTTATGACGTCGAAGATAATTGAACATGGAAAAATTAGAAATTTTCATCACAAAGATGAAAACATTATACAGACGAAGGTTCCAAACACGCTTGAAAACTCTTGATTGTATGTGAGATTCACCTAAAGACCTGTAGGTGGGGCCCTGATGGATGAAGAATCTCCTGCCTCACAGTCAAGAATTTGCATCCTCCAGTCCCCGACTCATTCCTCCCGAATGATGATTCTTTAAAAACTCTCCCCGATGGCCCAAACAATTTCACGGTAGTAATACATCGAAGGGATGAGACAAGAAGACTAAGAATGATTAAACCAGCCACACTAGTGGCATGAATGATAATGGTCCAATGAACTAGATGCCAACACCGATGAATGATATTCTTCCGAAATAGATTCATCTGCTGCACCCCATTGGCTAAATGAAGAGTATTTGAAAAACCAACCACCACTAACTACACCCTAAACTCCAATTAAAAAGAGACATCCCGCCATTACTAGTTAAGAACTAGACCCTAAAACAATTTTGATGGTTGGAACCTTGGCATCTATTGGAGTTCCCCACAACCCAAAAAGACACTCTATCTCCCCGAACTGCACAACTTCCTCTAATGAACATCAATTACCTTGATAAAAAAACACATGAAATGAACCAGTAAATAAGAATAGCTCATTAAAAACTTTTGAAGACATTCTAGGAGGCATACTCATAGAAACACGAAAAACACAATCGAAACTATCATCAAGAAAAAACTAAATAAATGCAACAACACATACCATGTGGAATAGGATCACAAGCCAAACATATAAAAACACAAGAAACAACTACATTTCAAAGAACCAAAATTTCTTTTAAAATTTTAATGCTCACCAATCGAACCATATGAACTTTCTCATGTGAGTTTATCCAATACCCCTTACATTATCCATGAACAAGTTACCCCCTACACTCTATATATTTAAACATGAACATGTGACCCTACATAATGAATTACATAGTCTAGGAATAACTTTTCCAAAAAAATTAAAAACATTCCAAAATTTCCAAATCTAAGCACTTCCACTTTAAAAAACCATGTCACCAATTCCAAAACAATTTAGAATCCCTTTTTTGATTTAAAAACCACATTCATTTTTAAAACACACACACATCAACTAAAATCTGAAAAAAAACACTAACAACAACAAACCATCAGAATGAGGAACTAGTTCTCATTCCTAACATTACGACATGGTGTTGGGCCTTGCCAAAATTAAGGAATAACATTAAGAGGACGATGAACCAAGAACTTATACTTCACATGGGTTACCACCCCATGTTAGGAAACAACATAACCCGATTCAACTCCATTGTTATCCCATAATCGTAAACAGCCTAATATAAAAGTCTCAAATCCCTGAATACCCCTGGTAACTCAAGGATCAGTGTGAAAAAGAGTCTAAGTCACTCTTTCCACACCTACATCCCAAGTCTCACAGTCATATTCTCCATCTACCAAATATCCAAAATAGCAAGGGCCTCCACTAATACCATTATATCCAATCCATCCTAGGTTGACCCTACACCGATCACCCGTGCCGGTCCACAGATTGACCTTAGGGGTATTCCTAATCCCATAGAGATGGAAAATTGTGTTGGGCATCAAAACAAAACAAGTTGAAATTATTTATCCCATATTTTAATGAAATGAAAATAAATACATAATAATAATAAAAATGAGAAATTGGAGTGGAATTAATGTAAAAGTTCTCAAACCTCCATGTTACTTTATTGGTCACCACCCGACTCGGAACCCAATTCGATCTGTGAGAAATAATATACCAGTGGAACATGAAATAGAAAAGATATATTTTTCAGTGTGATCCAAAATCATCAGTATGAAATCATCACATAGTCCATACTATTACTTTCCCAAAAAATCATTAATTATATACTTATTTGAAATTAATTTAACAATTAATTATTATGCATACCTTAAATTTTAAAAAAGATAAGCAACATGATCCATTTCCCTCATATTTTAACGCAAGTTACAATAATTAGAATAGAGAAATGTGATTTCTTTTTCAAACATCCATTAATAATGAATTTTTTTAAACCAACCGATCATTCATATTTTTCCAAATAAAAACAAAAACTCGGAATGATGAATATGAATCTATATAGAGAGGGAAATAACATTCATAAAACTCTTAACAAGGAAACATGTGAAATACACAAAACTCAAGGGATGACCAGAATATAATAATACAAGTGACTCATCTTGGAGGCATGCCTAACTAGATGACATCATTACGACCAAACAACCAGCCACCATAAACAAAGACATAATGAGGGTCCCAATCCCATTGAAAGAAAGAAATTTATCCACCTATTATGGGCCACTATATTAAACAATTTAATTAATTCAATAATATTTCTTGATAATCCTGTATGCTATGATAGGGTTGCAAGTGTATTTTATATGGGGGTGTGCCATGCAATTCAAACAATAATACACCTAAATAATCAAGCACACCACAAAATATAGAACATCCCCGACAAAATAAAGTTGTTTTCTCTTGCCTAAAATTATTTACCACTCAAAGAAGTCCCATTCTGAGGACCGTTCTATCTCATGATCAACAAATGAATAAAAAGACTTAACTCAAGAGGGGTTTTCCAAAAACAATTTCAATGATGTGAAATGGCGCTAATGTAGATTTAACACATGGAACCCTTTCCATGTAACAATACCAAATGTGCCAATTATGCCTTTATAATTATCCATTCAAGGAATATTTACCAAAACATTTTCAGATAAACATTTTCCAATAAATAGAGAACCTATTTTCACACAGGCTTTTCCAAATAATATTTTATTTTCAAAACCACACTCAAAAAAATAATAAGGACCAAACATTCCCCAATCTCAAATCTTATTTACATTATCACCATTTTGAAATCGAACATAAAAAATTTTAAAGGAGGCAAATGACTGTTCAACCAATTAGTAAAACAATATCTTTTTTAATCAACAAAATGAATGTCATCACTCTCCAAAATTTTTGAACCACCTTATGTCATTTTAAAAAACACTGGACCACTTATCAAAATAATATAGAAAAGGGTGATGAAGAAAATCTTTTTAAAAACCCAATATTCAAGGAAAGGTCCTATCAAAATATCATAATCATTTGAAGGACCATCCATGAGTGCAATTTTTCAATATATGGATGTTTCACATCCAATGTCCTAACAAGAGACCCCTTCCCATAATTTTTAAAGAGACTACTCCTGATCACATTATCCAACAACACATTAACACATTTTATCCAGTGGAAAGTCTCATAAAACTACACAAAACGAAACAAAAAGTTCAAATAAAAAAATTATTTCTATAAACACCACCCAAAATTTCCAACAATAACATTTAGACGAAACATATAATTACTCAAACCCAAATGGCAAGGCATATACATGGTCATAAATTTAAAGTTATCCAAAAAACAAACATTAATAAATGTAACCAACAATAAGAAAGTATCACAAATTAACTTTTTTATGTAAAATTTGTGTGAAAAATATTTTACGAATTAAATGTAAGCATCATATGGAATTAAATTGGAAGAAAATGGCATAGAGACAACTACCTCAATGAATGGAAAACCCAAAAAAAATCTAACTCAAGCCACAAGTCACTCACACACACCCACTACTATATATATATAGAAACCATTAAACTGGTGAAAGTGTTCCCCAATCCATGAGGGAACACACACTACAATGATATATATATATATGTACATACCATGGATAATGAATGCAGGTACCTGGAATTGATCTGAACAAAATAAATAATTCTCGAAACAAAAAATTAGGATGTCAAGTAATAACAAACAACTAATTAAACACCAACATCTCACCTAGACCATAAGACCCTAAATTATGTAGTGGAAAACCTATTCGCATGTTTATAATCTTACTCAAAACAATGGTTGTAGCGCAATTGTATTCTATTTACCTCACCATTGATGGATGAAAACGTAACATTGAGCAATGGGTCCTGATATATCAGTTGAATAACCTACTGATGGAAGAACACACCAGTCACATATTATCCCAACCGTACGGTTTCGGCTGAATCCCAACCATGCACTGAAATAGAAACAAAATGCCAATTTGATGAAAGAGGACATCGAAGATGGTCTTAACGTAATGAATTATACCTCATTCATAGAGGATCATAGAGGAATCGACCACGGAAAGAAGATGAGTAGAATAGTAGGCCACACTAATGATTGGTCAGAACATCAGAGGCACACTAGAGAAACAGAGTTTTGGTGTTTTTCTTATCAAGCAGCCAATGGGATGGGAGGTAGGTGAGGTCGTCATGCCTAGGGCAACAAGAGGATGAGCCACTAGAAGGATCAGCGAGGGGGGTTATAGTGACCTAGTGCACTGAACATAAGTGAAAAATGGGGAGTGTGTTAGAGCAGCTATATGCACAGCACATAGGGGAGAACAGGGGGGTGGTGATGCCTCACAATGGTTCATTTTCTTCATTTTTGAAATATAATAATAAAAATTACTTTTACTACAAAAACAAAAACAATAATAAATAAAATTGTAATAATACATACAACATAATTTTAAAAATATTAAAAAAATTAGAAGTTTAAAAATAGTTTTATATGATTTTTATTTCAAACAATTATGATATTAATAACAATTCAATAATAATAATATTAATAAATATATTAATGGAAATAATATTATAAAAAATTATATTAATAATAATAATAATTATCTTTATCATAATAATAATTATATTATTGTTACTATTAATGATCCCTTAATTTTTTTATTTTCATTTTCAACTGATTTTATTATTTTAGACACAGAGTAGGCCACATAGTTTGATCTCACTGTTATCCAGACTGGTCACCAAATACAATGAATTAAAAACCTAAATTAGTATAGTTTAAATCCCAAAATTTTTCATGGGAATAAATCCAAACTTCAACCAAAAAACAATTAGTGACCAAGAAAATAAAAAAAATATGGGATCGATGTCGGGGTGTGACCTAAATGATTATTGATTTAGGAAAACCCATACAACTATGATTATATATGACTAAAATGAACATCAAAATGTGACAATTAAAAGAACATATAGTTCCCATGAATCAAAATGATAGTTAATTATTTAATCAGATGTGTGTGTTAATACTCCAAAAAAATAATAATGTGTTTTAAAATTGAAGATTTAGTAATTAAAATTAAATTTAAAAAATCATCCCACACCATTGAATCCGTCTTAGTTAGAAATTACCTATAACCCTTTTTAATAAATATTGAAATATGATAAATATTTTTAGAAAAATTATTTTTATTTATCTTCTATAATACCATCCATTATTTTTGTTTTAAATTATATATTAATAATGTAATATTAAAATGATCTTCCTTTTATTATTTGTCCCATTAATCATGTGTTATATTTAATTTAGATGATTTATTTTTCTTTTTTACATGTTTAATCATTACCTACAAAATATTTATTTAATACATATAGAATTGTATGACATAGATGTTGATATGCACAATTATATTATGATTTTAAGCTTATATATCATAAAATGAATTTTTATTATTTCATTTCAATGAGAAATATGGTAATAATGAAAATTAATATCTCAAATTAAATTATATATATATATATATTAAATAATTAATATCATATGTTAATTTAAACATCATTCATTCATATTATATGAATATTTGATATTTGAATCATTCACAGATGAATTTATAAATTATTAATAATATAAATTGTAACATATATGTATTTATTTGAATATATTATACTAATGGTCGAGTAATAATATCATGTTATTCTCCTAGAATAATTTTTCAATATAAAATTTTAATTCAAAAAATAAATTGAATATAGAATATTATTGTATGATATGGTAAATGAAAAATAAACTTAAAATTTTACTAAGTACATGATACAAGCATTGGATCAATAACAAATTCTTTCAATGAAATCCATTTAAATAATGGATATCGGTATCATTTATTAATTCATGAAAATAAAGTGGCCCGAATATAAAATAAGAGATGACATTTATGGAGGTAAGAAACTCAGAAACTACATAAATAATTTTATTATATTCGTCAAGGAAATTCCATTTTCATAAAATTTATGGGTAGTTCATTTGAATCATGATTTAGATAGATGGAAGCCACAAAATCATATGGGAGTACTGTTCATTATAAATGAAAATGGTCTTTGAAAGGATATGATTGGATCGAAAAACCAAAAAAATAAACGAATATTTAATATTAAAATAAGATTATAATTTTTAAAAATATACAAAATATAATTTTAATCAAATTTATTATATATAAAATAATTAGTCAATATAATATTAATGATCTATTTTCTAAAATAATATATATCATTAGATCATATCACAAAGCTACTGAATTTAAATATGATAACATGTAATAAAATTAAATTTGTAAATAATAAAATTTTATCATTAAAATTATAATATAAAATATATATGAAACATAATTCCAAAAATAACATTGTAGAAATTAAATGATATAATTATATTTTATAGAAAATTAGTAATCCTATATTGATATCTAACATATTTTGTTTATTAAATAAAGAAAATATTTTAATGAATAAATTTTTATAACTGAATATTTGAATTTATAATGACGACATATGAGTCACTTTAAAATCAAGTTCATTAAATACAATTTCTCACATAACAGAACAATATTGATATAATATTTTCTATAACTATTTATTTATCTAATAATCTTTCATTGAATAATTATTATACATTTTTATAACAATAAGACTCCTAAAATATTAAAATAATCCACTGTATTTATTATAATAATTACACATAATATCATGAAATTATATTTTCAAAACGTTTATTATTATTTATTTTTTATTATTTTGTAATAATTACTAATTTCATAACATATGTAATGATAACTTTTAATATTTTAATTTAATATTAGAAACAATTTTTTTTACATTAAAAATATTTATTTACCCAAAAGTTATATATACGATCACTATATAGCCGATGGAAAAATTAATAATGGATAAAAAATGACCATATTTTATTTGTATATAGCTTTATAAATTTCACTAAAACATTTCACCCATTCCAATAATTTATTTCAAAAGTACATCATCATATATATATAATTATTTATTATTTATATAGTGAAAATTTAATTTATAATACTCATCTATGATCATAGTGATTAAAATTGCAATATTATTGTTTATGAATTATTTGATTATGTTAATTATATAATTTTTCATAGTTTATCTAATGTACAAATCTTGTTGTATTTTTTGACTTCTAACATTTTAATGAAATTTAATATATCATTCTATATCAACATTTTTAATTTAATGCAATAAACTATATTTGTTATATGATTTTGAAAGCAATGATTATTGTATACTAATTTTTTTTGTTTTAATCCACCTATGAGATTTAAAAATATATTATCTTGGTGGTTTGTAACATAGACAAACAATGGGGGTACATTAGACTTTTATCATGGTTAGGTTTCTAAATCACTTCAATAATATTTTAATTTTCCTATTCAACATTTATAAGATGTGTGAATTTTTTTCATATTACATTATCACTGAGATTATAGATGTCCACCAACAATTTCTTATATGAGGGATCATTTTATATTACCATAATTACATTTTATATAACATTTTATATAATTTTTATATACATCCTCAAAATTTTCTACCAAAATATATTATAAAATTGTGATGTCATTTTATGGTTTTTAATTAGATAGTGTAAACTCCCCAAATAGATAATACTCATTATTGAAATTTTTTTCTTCATATTGGATAACCATTTATCAAAAATAATAATTACAAACTTCCCTATTGATATTTAATGGAATACCATGTCAAAATACAAAAAAATTATCTTAGTGAGGAAAATCTTCATAAATTATATATCATAATTATTAATAATTAATTATTCACTGAATATATTGAACCATATCTATCATTTTCTATGAATGATATTTTTCATATAGGATTATCTCACTAACTGCACCCAAACATGACAATATTTTGATTAACATGTTATATGTATAAAGAAATATTAACATTTAACTATTTTAGTCGATTGTATTTTAATATGGGGACATGAATATTGGGAGTTGGTTATTACTATTTACTAATTCAGGAAAATTTGATACAAACTCATGACCAGAATCATATAAAACTAAGAATTGAAATCCAAATAACATTTTCTATTTTGAATCGATATTTGTTAATCATAGTCTAGTCATGAATCCACTTAAATGGACATGAATTGTTAAATTTTTTTATATCAATCCACCACAACCAAGATGGTATTACTTATAATTGATGTCATATGATTCCCAATGATAAAATACAATGTTAATTTCCCTAATTTAAATATAAATATTAGTAATGGTTTTATAACCCTCTTATAATTCTGAAGTTAACACATTAGTAGTTCAGAAACCACAACTAATGATATATACCGTATGATCACCCACCTCATGTTACCCAGCCATATATTCCACTTATTACATTAATTAATTATTTGAATTATTTAATAAATATAATTTAAAAATATAAATAATTTATTTAAATGATTAATGTTCAATTATATCATGTATGTGTCTAAAGATTCTATTACCAATGTTATAAAACCACAATTATCAAGGATTAATACTATTATATTATCCATCATCATCTAGAAATATATATATTATATTTTTTCCTCATAAATCACCATATGGATTGTTGGATGAGAAAATCATTTATAATTATTGGATTCATACATTCATTTTTTATTTCAATGTCAATTTATTTCACATCATTATTGATTGGATCTCATTGAATCGTAATGATAGACAAGGTACGTGATCATTTAAATATAAAGAATCACCAACCTTGTGTGATTTCCCTGTATGGAAATGTACTGTGTAATAATATATATTTTTAACTATAATAATCATATTTAGAATATTATGAAATCCATCTAAATATATAAATATACTATAAGGACTTTTTATATGAAAATATATTACACTACTCTATATAGAAATAATTTATCAAAATCATTTATATATAAATTATTGGTGCTAAGTAAATATTATTTATTAATTATTTGTATAATGTGTCTCCAATTAATTGGAAAAATAATCCATGTTATCGACACATTAGAAATGGAAACATCAAAATCTAATCATTACTGAATCACCATGAATAATAAAACCTCCTCCACATTAGTGTGGTATTAGAATGGATTTCAAGGAAAAAAATATATCTCAAAAATTATTTTATTATGTTTTACTATATATAAAATCATACATAAATTGTTTTTATCCAAATGAATATTGCATTTCACAATATTCATTTCATTCTCTAAAAACACCAAAAGAACCCGATTATTAGAATAATGAAATAGATGTAGTATACTCATATTGTTCTTGATCATTATTTAATCACAATAGTAATTTAAGGATATATATATATATATATATTCTCAAATTTTATAATTGGAGAAATTATCAAAAAATTGATGTAATAAAAATTCTCCTATTCTAAATTATGAAAAATAACTCTCAACTCTTAATGGAATATTCAAACATTACAAATTTATTAATATTTTATTCCTTCCTAGGATTAAATACAAATATCCTTGAAAAAAAATTTACCCATGGTTTTTCAGTGCAGTTTATATATAAATTATTCATTTAAATCATCAATAGTTTTAGTTCATTTTTTATTGATGATTAGAATCATTATTATCTCCTAGGTTCTATACCATTTATTTAAATCCAATATTTTTATATCATCCATATCCACTAATAAAAAATTATTTAATAATTGAATATCTACGTTAATATATTATATAGCTTCAAAATAATTATCCAATAAAACTAAAATATTAGATAATTGACTCATTTTTTCAATTGATATTGTGTTAAAATCCAGATTATTAATGTAATTAAACATTGAAAAATCCATTATCTTAACCAAAAAACTAAAACATCCATTTGATAATTACATGGACATGTGAATACAATATCCAAATCCTTCTTGTTGTAGCTTCATCAATTCCTCTATTTTCGTGGTTGAATATTCTAAATGTATCATATATATATATATATAAATTCCAATTATTTCAAATGATAACTCATGTTTACATTATATAGGATGACCATGGAACTATATTATATAGACTAATGTATTACCATAATATTGAAATGATATTGATTTTGAGACACATTTCAATCATTTGAGAAAACAATTATTCATTATTGGCTACCAATTTCGATTTTATAGTATTTGTGGTTTAATGAATGTTGTGAAATATTTCATGAAAAGATGTCCTTGAAATGATTAGTGATATGAAATTATATTTCAATATATATATATATATATATATATATTGGATATGTGACCTATTAAATTATATAGTATCTATAAAGCTAGAACATAATAATTTAAACATTGAATATTTAAATCAAGTATGATTTATCCATTCATTTTTTGGTGAATCCATTGTAACGACCCAATCTTTTTAAGTAGTATATTAACTTACTCTTATTTAATTAATAAGATGTTAATGGTTAATGCAGAAAGAGGAGTCGATGGCTTCATCCAGTAGACTCAACCCTTACGAAGCCCACTTATCAGAGCTTGGGAAGGAGGTAGCATCTGTGGGCTTCGCTTTGGACCAAGCCCAATCCGAGCTCCAGCGTGTCAAGCTCGAACGAAAACGCTTGCAGGAGAAGTTCAAGTTAGTGGAGATTGCTACTAGGGCAATGTTATCTGAGACTCCCTCAGATTCTATCACCATAGCACACCTTACACTTAGGTCTTATGCCAGTGTTATAAGGGGCTATGTGATGAGACCCTAGTTTCCTTGTGTAATCCTTTCGGATGAATAAATTGAGATTTCTTCCTTTAGTGATGTTTGTGAAATTTCAAATGTCTAGATAATTTTAGAATGTATTTTATTGATGAATTTTGAAAAAGGGATATTTTGAAATATTTATGTAAACCCTAAATAACTAATGATGTGTAATGATTTTCAAAAAATGGTCTTCTACAAAATTGTTCATTAAGGAATTTGGAGTATAATAAGATCAACTTAATTTTTGATGAATAGTAAATTATGAATAGTGATTTTACGCTTAGGATTAGTAATGTGACCAAATGGATTAGTAATTTTCACTTAAAGAAAGTTTTAATATAATTTAGACACCTTGGTTAAGTAATGTGATTCAATAAAATGGGTAAATAACGGTTTCATAAATTATTAATCAAGTATTAGTTTTTTCGGATGAATAGTGTTTTTTAATTAAAAATTTAATTAAAAATAATTAGAAAATTATTTTTATAAAAATGACTTTATTTTTGAACTCAGAGCATCGATATTTTGTTAAGGTAATTTTTGGGGATTTTTCTGGAAAAAAATGAATTTTCGATGAATAGTGTTTTTATTTAAAAATTAAATTAAAAATATTTAGAAAAATATTTTTATAAAATGGATTTCATTTTTGAAATCAGAGCATTGATATTTGGTTAAGGTGAAATTTTGGGATTATTCTGAGAAAGTTGAATTTTCAGTGAATAGTAAAAATACCGTTTTAGGGTTTCGGTATGTTTAATGACATCATAATGATGTCATGATGATGTCATGAGATCTTTTGAGGGTTGGCCGGCCAAGGGTGATTAATTATTGTTTTGGGGGCCCCATGTGGCCTAACTCCATGATAAATGCCAAGGGAGAGCCCATGGGTTTGAGAAAAGCACATGTGAGGTGTCCTTTGGCCATTAATGCTTTGTCCCCTCACTTTCCCTATAAATACCCACCCTTTCCTCCCTTGGTTTTCACTCCAAACTCTTCCCCAACGAAGTTCTGGTCTTATTACCTTCCAAAGAGTCCTCCCAAGGTGCCCCCAAGCCCTCAAGGTCCAATCCTTTGAGTTTCAAGAGTCATGTTTTAAGGTAAGGGATCCGACCCCTCTCTTTCTTTTCATGAAATCTCTTTTATGTCATTCCTATTATGCCCCATGTTTTTATGTGAGAGGATGTTCTTTTATATTCCTCTTACTGCCCTTTCATGTTTATATGATGAGAGATCCCCTCTTACTCTCATCATTTCGTTTTATGAAAGTTTAAGTGACGCCGTTAGGCTGCCGAATTTTTAAGGGATTCTTTCACCCTTCTCATTTTTCAAGTTCAATTTTCATGTCAAGTCTTTCAAGTTCCTTTTTATTATGTTGGGGTATGATCTCTATATCAATCATACTGATCTCTTATGATCATATGATGAGGGACCCTTTTTGATCTTGTCAAATCATTTTCTTTTGAAGTTAAGTGACGCCGTAAGGCTGCCGAATTTTCATAAGAGAAATCTAATCTTTTTCCTTCCATGTTTTTCATTTCAAATTGTATGTCCCTAAAATTTCGTTACCATGTCCATATGTCCTTCTTATTCTTTCACCCTACTGTTTTATGGATCATTTATGAGTGGGTGACCCATGTCCCCTCTCATTTCAACGTTTTCTAAACCCCCGAAACTTAGCCGTTATGCTGCAGAATTTTCCCCTCAAAATGCCTCTCTCTTTTCTCAAGAATTATTTTATGTTATAAAGTGAATAATCAAAGCTCTTATTTCTACAAAGGTATTCACATATATACCAAAATGTTCCATTTTAAATTCTGGGATTTACATACATGAGACCCGCTTTCCCTTTCCGTGGGTTTAAAGTGACGTAAAGATCATGTCTTTAAAGCAGTTTTTAAAACGTTATGATTATGAAATGAAACCCATTTATTTTATGCTATGTGGGTTATTTATGAAATGTTTGATGATGATATATGTGGCTCACATGATAATAAAGTCAAATTTAAGGGTGCGCCCTGATAGCGCTCCAATGCATTGGGTAATGATGTAACCACTAGAGATTACAATTTACATGATACCTTGGTGAATAACCTTGGTAATTTTCAAATGACACCTTGGGGATGGACCTTGGTGATATGTTCATGATTGTCTATGTTAAATGATGTAGCCACATCTTCAAGTTATGAAAAATGTTATTTTTATTATGAAATGCCTCATGATTTCTTTCTCATGCCTTAAAGTTCTTTTCATGTCCTTATTGAAGTATCTCAAGTTCACATGTAAAATGTTCCTCTTGTTTCCCTTACTGGGCCTTCTGCTCACCCTTTCTTTTGATGTATGTCCCCAGGTTATGAGATGCATAATGAACATAGGATGAACTAAAGGAGAAGCCTTTCAAGTGTTTAAGAAGAATGTTTTTATGTTTTTTTTTGTATTATGATCCTTTTTTCCAAGACACTAAACCTTAACGATCCTCAGTTTTGTGTAATGTAATGAAAGTTTATGTTATAAAATGGCGGGATGCTATAGTTGGTATCAAAGGATGGTTTAGTTATTTGTGGAAATTAGGATATAAAAACTTTAGGAAGAACCCTATTGAAAAGTTTAAATATAGGAAAACTTCCTGGTATTTTGGTAAGTATTGAGTAAGTGGTCTATCAAACAAATACATCCCTGTCTGGATACGAGCAGGTAGAGGCGGCTCTGGCACAGATGTACATAGGGGTAAAACCCGAAAACACCGCTTTGAGCTAGACTCAAACGGGAACTGGTGCACGATAACGGGCCTTGCTGCACTCTTGGTTACGACACTCCCGGGGGATATGTTTGGTTAATCACATGCTTTTTATGAATCATTATGAAGGAATTATAGAGAACTATAATTGTCTAAGCACGAAGTCTTAGTTAAAAGATTCATAAATGAAATAAGTTTCTCACTAAGGTTTTATTCTTTTAGAAAATGGCGGGAAATAGGAGAAACCGTGCCGATGGTGACCGCAATGCACCATGTGCTGACGGCCCTCCGATGGAAGCCGGAATGGAAACATTCATGCGGATGATGAACCAACTGACTCAAGTTATGAGTAATAACTTGAATCAAGCTGAGAGGCCGACCTCACCACGAAGGGAACAACTTTCTGTTGAGTCCTTCATGCGTCAACGACCGCCAACATTCAGTGGATCTACTGACCCATTGGTTGCGGAACAATGGATAAGCTCCATTGAAAAGATCTTTTCTGTACTTCATTGTTCGGAACAAGAAAAAGTCACCCTTGCTGTTTACCGCCTAGAGGGAGAAGCTGATCAGTGGTGGTCACTGATCAAAAACACGAAGCCACGAGGAGAGATGGAAGCTATGGAGTGGGAAGAATTTCGGGGAATTTTCTTTAACAAGTATTTCCCTCGTTCCATGAGAACGAAAATGGAGAAAGAGTTTCTCGAGCTGAAGCAGAAGGAGAATGAATCTGTCGGAAGCTATGAGATGAACTTCACAAGGCTTTCCCGTTATACCTCAAGCTTTGTCATGGACCCTAATGGGAAGGTTGATAGATTCTTTGGCGGACTACGACCACATCTGCGGAAGAATCTAGCCAACAGGGACTATGATAGCTATGAAGAAATAGTTCGAAGTGCTATGAAAGTTGAACTAGAGTTTGGAGAGACACAGTGGTCTCACAAATCTAATGAGAAGAAGAGAACTCTAGAACCAAGCCTGGGAAGAAGTTTTGATCAGGAAAGAGGTGGAAAGCATATGCAACATGCCACATGCAATAAATGTGGGAAGAAGCATCCGGGGAACTGCTTGATCGGAAGTGGCAAGTGCTATAGGTGTGGAAAAGAAGGACATATTTCTCGGAATTGTCGTGGTGATGTGAAGCCTCAACTTCCCAACACTAACGACAGAGGAAAGATGGTTCTGGCCCTACCCGAAGTCACATGCTTCAAGTGTGGACAGCTTGGGCACTTTTCTAATCAATGTCCAAATCCGAGGGCGGTGGAGGGGAATCACCATCAACCTCAGCAGAGGCCAAGGGAGCAAGGTCGTGCTTTCGCTATCACAACAACTGAAGTTGAAGTTCCGAACGATGTGGTAGCAGGTACTCTTGTTGTCCTCTCAAAACTAGCAAGTGCTTTATTTGATTCTGGTTCTACGCATTCCTTTATTTCTTCCAAGTTTGCAAAGAATATAGAATCAATCCCCGAAATGCTTGAGGTAGAGTTGTCAGTCAAGACTCCAAGTGGGATTATCCATGCATCAACAGTGTTTAGAGACTCTAGTGTTTACTTTGGTGAGCACAATCTTATCGCAAATCTAGTAGTCATTCCCATGATGGAATTTGACATTATACTAGGGATGGACTGGCTCTCAAAGTATAATGCTAAGATCAAATGCAGAAGTAAGGAAATCTCAGTAGTCTTGAATGAAAGACCTACAGTTATCTTCCGAGGAGAGATATCCCGAACTGATCCCTATCTAGAAGCACCTCCTATAGCTTTCTTTATGGAGTTAATCGGTGATGAGGAAGAAGGGAAAGGGAGCATAAAAATTGAAGATGTTCCGATTGTTCAAGAATACATGGATGTATTTCCTGAGGAGTTACCTGGACCTCCCGCAGAAAGAGAGGTAGAGTTCTCCATTGAACTCGTACCTGGGTCTCAACCGATATCAAAGACTCCGTATAGAATGGCAAATGTGGAGCTAGAGGAGCTAAAGAAACAACTCCAAGACTTGTTGGAGAAGGGGTTTATCCGACCGAGTGTGTCTCCTTGGGGAGCACCAGTTCTCTTTGTGAAGAAGAAGGATGGATCAATGCGGCTATGCATTGATTATAGAGAACTGAACGGGATCACAGTGAAGAACAGATACCCTCTTCCAAGAATTGATGATTTATTTGACCAACTTCGTGGGGCTCAATTCTTCTCTAAGATTGACCTTCGATTTGGTTATCATCAACTGAGGGTGAAGAAGGAAGATATTCCAAAGACTGCCTTCCGATCAAGATATGGGGATTATGAGTTTACTGTTATGCCCTTCGGCTTGACTAATGCTCCTGCTATTTTCATGGATTTGATGAATAGAGTCTTTAAGGACTACCTTGATAACTTTGTGGTAGTTTTTATTGATGATATTTTGATATATTCAAAAAGTCGGGAGGAGCATGAAGATCATCTGAGGGTTATTTTGAAAACTCTACAGAAGGAGAGGCTCTTTGGGAAGTTCAGCAAGTGTGAGTTTTGGTTACAACAAGTGGCTTTCTTGGGGCACATCGTAACCAATGAAGGAATCTCGGTTGACCCTGCAAAGACAATGGTTGTGGAGGAGTGGCCTCAACCCACAACAGTAACTGAGATTCGTAGTTTCCTTGGTTTAGCGGGATATTATAGGAGGTTTGTGAAAAACTTTTCACGGCTTTCTAATCCACTAACTAAGTTGACTCGAAAAGGGGTTAAGTTCATCTGGACAAAGGAATGCGAGGAAAGTTTCCAAGAGCTGAAGAAGAGATTGGTTACTGCACCGGTGTTAACACTACCCTCTATCGGAGAAGGATTCGTTATTTTTAGCGATGCATCTTTGAAAGGGCTTGGGTGCGTCCTCATGCAAAATGACAAAGTAATTGCTTATGCATCTCGACAGTTGAAGATTCATGAGCAGAATTATCCTACGCATGATCTAGAGCTGGCGGCAGTTGTTTTTGCTCTAAAGATATGGAGGCACTATCTTTATGGGGAAAAATGTGATATATACACTGACCACCAAAGTCTAAAGTATATTTTCACTCAGAAAGAATTGAACATGAGACAAAGGAGATGGTTGGAGCTTATTAAAGACTATGATTGTTCAATTCATTATCACCCTGGAAGGGCAAACAAAGTCGCGGATGCGTTAAGCAGGAAAGATCCTGTTGTTCTGGCAACAATGAGGATCCTGGGAGATCCCTTGATTAAAGATCTAGTAAAACTGGACATGGGAATTATAAGGAAAGGGACATCATCAACCCTATCCCAAATGATTTCTCAACCTTCATTACTAGAGAAGATCAAGAAGGCTCAAAAAGAAGATCCTTTGCTGCAGGAGAAGTTCGAGGCTGTAAAGGATGGGAAGTTCCCTGATTTCAATATTGATCAAGAAGGTGTATTGAAATTTCGTACAAGACTATGTGTTCCATCTATTCCGGAGATAAAGAACGAACTGATGGATGAAGCTCATAGCTCTACTTTCTCTATACATCCGGGAAGCACTAAGATGTATAGAGACCTTCGTGATCATTATTGGTGGGATAACATGAAGAGGGAGATTGCCGATTACACTACAAGGTGCCTGGTGTGTCAGCAAGTAAAGGCAGAAAGACAACTTCCTAAGGGGGTATTACAACCGCTACCCATACCAGTATGGAAGTGGGATAATATCACCATGGACTTTGTAACTGGTCTCCCGAAAACATCCAAAGGGAACAATGCGATATGGGTTATTGTGGACCGTCTCACCAAGACAGCCCATTTTATCCCTATTCGGGAAGATTTCTCTCCAGATCAGCTTGCCAAGATATATGTGAAGGAAGTGGTAAGGCTGCATGGGGTACCACTATCCATCGTATCTGATCGTGACCCAAGATTCACATCAAAATTCTGGAGAAGTCTTCAGCATGCTCTGAATACTGAATTGAATTTCAGTACGACCTATCATCCTCAAACTGATGGCCAATCTGAAAGGACTATTCAGACACTCGAAGACATGTTGAGATTATGCTCAATGGAATTTAAAGGTGGATGGGATCAACACCTCCCATTAGTGGAGTTCTCTTATAACAACAGCTTCCATGCGAGTATTCAGATGGCAACCTATGAAGCTCTGTATGGAAAGCGGTGTAGAACTCCTACTTGTTGGGATGAAACTGGTGAGAGGAAGCTTCTTGGGCCTGATGTCGTGCAAGAGATGACAGAACAGGTTCATGCCATCCAACAACACATAAAGGCTGCTCAGAGTCGGCAGAAGAGCTATGCTGACAATCGTCGAAGGGACTTGGAGTTTGGTGTTGGTGACAAAGTCTTCCTTCGAATTTCTCCATGGAAGAGAGTCATGCGGTTTGGGAAGAAAGGGAAGCTCAGCCCTAGGTACATCGGCCCCTATGAAATCCTTGATCGCATAGGAGCAGTGGCCTATCGTCTAGCACTTCCACCGAACCTAGCTCAAGTTCATGATGTCTTCCATGTATCTCTCTTGAGGAAGTACATACCCGACCCTTCGCATGTACTGAACCCAGAGGTGGTACAACTTGAACATGACCTCTCTTATGAGGAGCAGCCAGTGGAGATCTTGGACCGTAGAGACAAGGTCCTACGAAACAAGACTACCCACCTTGTGAAAGTGTTGTGGAGGAATCATAAATATGAAGAAGCGACTTGGGAGCCTGAGGAAACGATGAAGCAAAAGTACCCTCACCTTTTCAACTAGGCCTCAAGTATAAATTTCGGGGACGAAATTTCTTAAGGGGGGGAGAATGTAACGACCCAATCTTTTTGAGTAGTATATTAACTTACTCTTATTTAATTAATAAGATGTTAATGGTTAATGCAGAAAGAGGATTCGATGGCTTCATCCAGTAGACTCAACCCTTACGAAGCCCACTTATCAGAGCTTGGGAAGGAGGTAGCATCTGTGGGCTTCGCTTTGGACCAAGCCCAATCCGAGCTCCAGCGTGTCAAGCTCGAACGAAAACGCTTGCAGGAGAAGTTCAAGTCAGTGGAGATTGCGACTAGGGCAATGTTATCTGAGACTCCCTCAGATTCTATCACCATAGCACACCTTACACTTAGGTCTTATGCCAGTGTTATAAGGGGCTATGTGATGAGACCCTAGTTTCCTTGTGTAATCCTTTCGGATGAATAAATTGAGATTTCTTCCTTTAGTGATGTTTGTGAAATTTCAAATGTCTAGATAATTTTAGAATGTATTTTATTGATGAATTTTGAAAAAGGGATATTTTGAAATATTTATGTAAACCCTAAATAACTAATGATGTGTAATGATTTTCAAAAAATGGTCTTCTACAAAAGTGTTCATTAAGAAATTTGGAGTCTAATAAGATCAACTTAATTTTTGATGAATAGTAAATTATGAATAGTGATTTTACGCTTAGGATTAGTAATGTGACCAAATGGATTAGTAATTTTCACTTAAAGAAAGTTTTAATATAATTTAGACACCTTGGTTAAGTAATGTGATTCAATAAAATGGGTAAATAACGGTTTCATAAATTATTAATCAAGTATTAGTTTTTTCGGATGAATAGTGTTTTTTAATTAAAAATTTAATTAAAAATAATTAGAAAATTATTTTTATAAAAATGACTTTATTTTTGAACTCAGAGCATCGATATTATGTTAAGGTAATTTTTGGGGATTTTTCTGGAAAAAAATGAATTTTCGATGAATAGTGTTTTTATTTAAAAATTAAATTAAAAATATTTAGAAAAATATTTTTATAAAATGGATTTCATTTTTGAAATCAGAGCATTGATATTTGGTTAAAGTGAAATTTTGGGATTATTCTGAGAAAGTTGAATTTTTAGTGAATAGTAAAAATACCGTTTTAGGGTTTCGGTATGTTTAATGACATCATAATGATGTCATGATGATGTCATGAGATCTTTTGAGGGTTGGCCGGCCAAGGGTGATTAATTATTGTTTTGGGGGCCCCATGTGGCCTAACTCCATGATAAATTCCAAGGGAGAGCCCATGGGTTTGAGAAAAGCACATGTGAGGTGTCCTTTGGCCATTAATGCTTTGTCCCCTCACTTTCCCTATAAATACCCACCCTTTCCTCCCTTGGTTTTCACTCCAAACTCTTCCCCAACGAAGTTCTGGTCTTCTTACCTTCCAAATAGTCCTCCCAAGGTGCCCCCAAGCCCTCAAGGTCCAATCCTTTGAGTTTCAAGAGTCACGTTTTAAGGTAAGGGATCCGACCCCTCTCTTTCTTTTCATGAAATCTCTTTTATGTCATTCCTATTATGCCCCATGTTTTTATGTGAGAGGATGTTCTTTTATATTCCTCTTACTGCCCTTTCATGTTTATATGATGAGAGATCCCCTCTTACTCTCATCATTTCGTTTTATGAAAGTTTAAGTGACGCCGTTAGGCTGCCGATTTTTTAAGGGATTCTTTCACCCTTCTCATTTTTCAAGTTCAATTTTCATGTCAAGTCTTTCAAGTTCCTTTTTATTATGTTGGGGTATGATCTCTATATCAATCATACTGATCTCTTATGATCATATGATGAGGGACCCTTTTTGATCTTGTCAAATCATTTTCTTTTGAAGTTAAGTGACGCCGTAAGGCTGCCGAATTTTCATAAGAGAAATCTAATCTTTATCCTTCCATGTTTTTCATTTCAAATGGTATGTCCCTAAAATTTCGTTACCATGTCCATATGTCCTTCTTATTCTTTCACCCTACTGTTTTATGGATCATTTATGAGTGGGTGACCCATGTACCCTCTCATTTCAACGTTTTCTAAAACCCCGAAACTTAGCCGTTATGCTGCAGAATTTTCCCCTCAAAATGCCTCTCTCTTTTCTCAAGAATTATTTTATGTTATAAAGTGAATACTCAAAGCTCTTATTTCTACAAAGGTATTCACATATATACCAAAATGTTCCATTTTAAATTCTGGGATTTACATACATGAGACCCGCTTTCCCTTTCCGTGGGTTTAAAGTGACGTAAAGATCATGTCTTTAAAGCAGTTTTTAAAACGTTATGATTATGAAATGAAACCCATTTATTTTATGCTATGTGGGTTATTTATGAAATGTTTGATGATGATATATGTGGCTCACATGATAATAAAGTCAAATTTAAGGGTGCGCCCTGATAGCGCTCCAATGCATTGGGTAATGATGTAACCACTAGAGATTACAATTTACATGATACCTTGGTGAATAACCTTGGTAATTTTCAAATGACACCTTGGGGATGGACCTTGGTGATATGTTCATGATTGTCTATGTTAAATTATGTAGCCACATCTTCAAGTTATGAAAAATGTTATTTTTATTATGAAATGCCTCATGATTTCTTTCTCATGCCTTAAAGTTCTTTTCATGTCCTTATTGAAGTATCTCAAGTTCACATGTAAAATGTTCTTCTTGTTTCCCTTACTGGGCCTTCTGCTCACCCTTTCTTTTGATGTATGTCCCCAGGTTATGAGATGCATAATGAACATAGGATGAACTAAAGGAGAAGCCCTTCAAGTGTTTAAGAAGAATGTTTTTATGTTTTTTTTTGTATTATGATCCTTGTTTCCAAGACACTAAACCTTAACGATCCTCAGTTTTGTGTAATGTAATGAAAGTTTATGTTATAAAATGGCGGGATGCTATATCCATAATCCTAAAAAACATGAAAAGTTGGAGTTATTGTGATGAACTATTATAAAAAAATAAATTAATGAATCATGAGTACAGAATTAATATTCCATTCAAAAAGAATTCAATATAATCAAATCGGATTGAAATTGTTGAATTTCCTATTCCAATATATTGTAGTTTATGAGGATTCAAAGGATAGTTCTTCTCATTATCCCATTTATAAGTGGAATGATTTTTAAAATGAAAAAATTCATTACATTAGGTTCATTGAATGATGGGTTGTGAATTTATTGGAATCTTTTTCCCATCCATTTGGTTATTTTGGGACATTATATTTTTGAAAAACAATATACCCAACTCCTTGAACGACTACATAAAATTAATATTTATAATAAATTAACATAATTCTTAAAATGAATTACCTAAATTTTTTATTCATAATGGTTGTGAACCTTTAATTCCTCCATGTCAATTATATTTTTATACTACAAAAATATCCATTTTCATTTTCATATCAAAATTACCATAGAGTAAAAAGTGTATTAATATTTTATTTCCAATAGATGTACCCATTTAATATTTTATTAACTGAAACCAAATAAAATGATGGTTAAATACATTAAATGGAACTGTATTTGTTCCTAATGGGAAGAATGGTATTTTCATTCTTGATGGATATTGAAATCATATGCATGCTTTTCTCATCATGTGATTTTCTAAATATAGGAATTGTATGATTTATCAAAATTTATGTTATTCTCAAATAATTCCAATACTATCACGATTTGAATAAATTTTTGATTGAGTTCCTTCGGAATATAAATTAATTTACTCACCCCCTTCTATAATATAAAATTCTTCAACATATCTAATGTTATCAATCTCAATAAATAATCTTTCAACTTTTTTATAGTTATCACAAATGAAAAATATTAAAAAACATGATATGATCATTGAATAAAGGAAATTGTATATTTTTTTATTCCATTATTCATCTACTATTTTTTGGATCTAATGATCTTGTAAAGAAATATCGTAATTTTATTATAATTGAAGATAATGAGTTTCAATTTTACAAATTCATTAGAGGGAACAATTAGAATCCAATTAATATTATTAAAAATTAATAAATATTCATGGATAATTATTAAAAAAATATATATCCTTTGATTATTAATTTATAAGACCATTTAATTATCCCCCACACCCATTACTATGTAAGTTCCCCTTATTTCATAAAATTTCATAAATAAGAATGTTTTAATGAGAGTTTTAATAAATAATATCCTAGGAATATAATATTAATGTTTAATTTTAATATGAAAAGTTAGACATATGATATCAAATATAATTTCAACTAGGGATACTAATAGTCCAAAATAAAACTATATCTTTTCAACCAATTTTACATTATAAATGTCTTTTTAATAAAAATAATCATTGAAAAAAATAACTACACTACATTATAATTCCAAAAAAGTTAAAACACATAAAATATATAGAATTTATGTCATTATAAATGAATATCAATTACATATCATGAATTAAAACAATCATATGACCAAATGGGTTCGTTTCAATGGAGCTTATTCACCAAAAAAATATTTAAAAAATTCATCGATATATACATTATTCATAGAATAAAATGATTTCTTCAATGTCATATTTCATCATACGAGGTCATCAAAAAAATGAATTATTAATAACTGACTGAATACAAACATGTAGTATGTTAAAATTAATGTCAAAATAAAATTGTGAATTAAATCATAAATGTAACGTCTCATGTTATGGATGGATGAAATTTTCAATGGAAATGGGGTGTTTCATTAATTTAACTTGAAAAATTATATACATTTAATTTTAATGATGTATCAATAGTTTTAACAAATAAATGTGTTTTTAATAGATTATTTTTATGTCCTAATACATTTCTTTGATGTTTGGGTGAGATTCCAAATTATTGGGATTCAAAAATAAATTTTCTTGGGAGTTAGTTGGGGAATCATGGTTTGTGGAAATATTATATCCCCCATGGGAAAACTGTGAGAGGTTCTATAGTTTTATTTATAGGGGAACCCTTGCTTTGTGCACGGTTATCCTAACAATGCAACAATCCCATGGGTTTTTTGTGGGTGATATTGTACTAAAGGCATGGTTTGTGCACGTTTTTTCTAATTGTGAACATGAAATATATAGGGTGTGGATGTTCTTGATAAAGGCACAACGAAAATGGTTCATGGTTTGAACATTGTGTAGACAAACCATGCACCTCTTTAAGATGTTAAACATACAATTTATCCCCATTCTCCTTAAATGGGGTTTTCTCTGATATTTTTTATCATTTTCTAAGGTGGTCCCTTACATACACTCACCACATCCCACAATCCATTAGAAGATTTCTCTTCTATTTGTGGTTTGATTCAATTTTAATTCTTTTTAATGGATTTCTAATGGTAATTCTTTGATAACTATTTCCTATTTTATAAATGTTTCATCCCTATAGATGCAATTTTGTAAATTTATTATGCACTATTTTCAACATCTTTTTCTCATTTCTTCAACTTCCATCATTTTGACATGAATGAAAAAATTAGAATGGATGAGAAAAGAATAAAAAAATAGGTAGGTGGTTTATATAATTTTAAATTAATGTTATGATATTTATAAAATGAACCATTTTTATTTATTTTTTATTCATTGTGTATCACCCCTAATATGAGAAATTAATATAATGGGAGATGATTTATTAAATTATATATTCATTATCTATTTAAATACAACATGAGAGACTTTTAACCTAGAGATAAACCTCCCATTTTAAATAATTTAATATAATACTATTAAATATTAATTTTATATAATATAAAATCACCCCATAAATTGTTTTTTTTAAATTTCTGAATTACAATGCTCTACTTATGAATTACCCACCATTGAGCCGTGGATTGACACTAAATTAATGAAATTATTTTTATTAAATAAATGAATTTACTATGATAAATCTACACTATTTTATATTAAAAAATTAATCTAAAGTGTGATTTATTATCTAATAAAAAAGATCAATAAAATGTGGAGATTTAAAATTTAAAATGGAATGAACATTCACATAACCACATTCATTTTAAACTAAAATTGTGATATTTTATGATTATAAACATTGATTCTAATTAGCACTCATTTTTTATTTGATAAATGGAATGGGAATCATCATGAGGAATTATTATTGATTAAATTTTAGGTTTCTCTGAATTTTATACCTTTTTAATTTAAAGGAATGATTATACCAGAGCCAGTCATTGAATCAAAAGAGAATGCCTTTAGAAATACTTGAATGCCACCAAATTCATCGATGTGATTTATAAGGGAATTAAATGCCTTTGAATTTTATATTTATCTTGTTTATTTGATAATTTATTGGTGTTTTACTAATTATCCACTCTCATTATCTTTAGAAATTATAATTCCATGGAATATTTCCTAAGTTGCTCATGGATATCCTCAGACAACTGTTGCAATGGATTTCAACATTAGGAACTACATCTTATATAGCCAATGATTACTAGGGAAATAATATCTTGACTTGGTATAAAACATTTACAGTGGAACAAAAAATATTAATTCTTTATATCACACTCAGAACCCCATATCTAAACTTCATGAATTATTACTATTATTTGACTTGACCAATAATGGTAAATGATTCATTCATTTTTTCTTGGATACTATATAGTTATTTTAAAATGGATTAACATATCTAAAATGTTATAGATTTATTATGTTATTATGTAGATGATGAGATGGGTTTTTCGTGAAAACATAAATCAAGTAATTTACCCTTAGAGAAATGCAATATAACAATTCCTATATTTTCTCTTGAGGAGGTGGTAATTTGAGTTGAAAAACAATCAGTTTTTTTTTTAAAGTATAATCTTTTTATAATTTAATTATTTTTAAAAATAAATCATATTAATAATAACTAATTTGGAATAAATATAAATAGAAACATTGTAAATTTATATAACATAAAATGGGATTCTGATTAAAATCAAAATAATAGTTATGGGCATGATTTAACTTGTCAGCCACTCCACTCATCCTTATTTAAAAATATTTATGAAATTAATTTATGAATTCCCACCCAAATTACTCTAGTTTGGCACCCATGTTTTCACAAAAGTTATATCAAGACCCCAATATGATTTTTTCCCACCTATATAAGTGATTGAAAAATTTTAGGTCATCAAAGAAATCAATCGTATTTGAAATCTCTATTCCCAACAACAAGAACTCAACAAAAAAATTTCAATAGTGATAAAAATTTTATTAGATAATTTTTTTAACAACCATACAAAAATATGAAAATATTTTCATAAAATAAAACAATTACATTCATTAATATATATTTTTTATGAGAAATTCAAATTATATAACATAATATGATCACAAATCCTAAGAGAGTGACTGTCGATAGTCACCGTCCACAACCACTTGGTGCTTAGACTCACATCATTGAGATACCCCATATTCCCCATTCCAAGATGAGTGAATATAATCTTCATCAAACACTCTATATCTACTATCCCCTTTCTCACTAAAACAAAAAATCCCATGAAAATATTAATAAATGCAAATATCAAGAGCAATAGGTCTATAAATCTTCTCTGAAGTCTCTGTTTTTATGTTGTTAAACTGTTTTTCTCAACCTTCCCACAAAATATATATTTTTATCACATCTATATATTTTATTTCAAATTAAACTATATATCAACTATAAAAATTTAAAATCATTTTGTCACATTTTAGAGAAATATGAATTATATGCTAAATATAAATTTTTCTATCTAAAGAAAATATTCATCTTCCTCAGGTCGTACTTGTACTAAGACTGAATTAATGAGGGAATATTTCCTTTGAACTCAAATTTAACATTCCTTTTTCATCCTATTTCATCTATAGTTAGAATAAACATATGTAGACAAATTTAGTCACGTTTGCACCTTACATAATAATGTGTCTTTAATTCTGCAAACCAATTTTTTTCCCAATGATTGATCATTTGGTACCCAAGAATTTCCAATATCCCCAAGGAACTGATGAAAAGTTAGTATCATATGAAAATTTAAATCCAAAAAAATTACTCACTTTTGATCAATTTTTAAAACACTATGATCAAAATACAGATGTGATTGAAAACAGATAATCTTCCAATGTTGTGAAATTTTCACTTTTAGCCTAAAAAAATCCATAACTTTCAAAAATAATCAAATCCACCTGAAATTGGTAAATTGGTGGTTCCTAGATCAATTGAAAACCTCAAAACAATAATTTAAATAATATCTCTATCATTGGATGCTTGGGTGCAATGTCATTGGTCCCAACAGGTGCATGTATATATGTGAATATATTTATCGTATATATATTAAAACATTATGGGACTTTATTAGTGAAATTATAAATTAGGGATACGAATATATAGATAAGATATTTTCCATGAAGAATATGAGTATGAATTTATTACAATTAGCATTTATTTCCTTAATTTATTTTACATATATATAAACTATTCTTTATTTTACGCAGAAAGACTAGATTTTTTTAGTCTCCATTAGTGGTCGCCTACTGAGTATATCTCCAACCCTGCTCTAGATGTCATTTGGTATCTGAACAGGAATCATGATTACATGTTAGGATTTCTATTTTACATTATGTATTTGTTCATTATGAATATGAATATACATGGGAGCATAAGAGTTGTGGATGAGAATGTACATAGGATACCATCATAAGAAAATGTCTTTTTATTTATTTATTTATATTAGCTTTTTAGTCTATCCATATAATTTGTACCTATACCTACTATGTTGGTTACCTATATTTATTTCCTTGCATATTCCTTCAAGAGTTATGCATTATATGGGAATTAACCAAGTTGTTTAGTATTATTATCTTTTATTTACTTGTTATCGTCCACTACCATTTATTACTTTGATTATGCTATATTTATTACAGATGATCATGGTATATTCTCCCCAATATATAATATATATACCCTCACTTCTAGTCTAATTATTTTATGGTATGGTGATATGCACTTGAGGGAATCTGACCATCAAACATAAGAAACCATTTGAGTGGCCCAGCAGTTCGAGGCAATAAAAATTTGTATCAGATCATTTTTTACTGTTCCATTACACTTTAATTATTAATATATAAGAGACTAGGAATTTGTGAAACTTTTTATATAGATGATATCTGGTTCCAAATAATTCACACATTGTAAAAAGATCATTTCCCCAGGGATGGGAGTAATTTTCATGATGACTGTCATAACAATTGAATTTTATCTCACCTTGTGTAATTGTTATACTTACATTATTTATTTATTTTTATAATTATGGATACATACCCTCCACCATTGTTTTAAGGATGTGTTATACCTTATTCATTATAATAATGCAGAGATTCAAATACTATTCATATTTGATGCCTTGTAGATTTTATTGTTATTTTTTTGAAGTGTCATTATTTTCAAGGTAATATATAATATGTATTTCTATGATTATATTTAATACATAAATATATAACATGTTCATGTTATTTATCATCATTATTTTTTGAATACCAGGTTTTGGTGTTAATACATTTATATTTTTACCTACTATATTTTGATTATTATCACTTTGTTTACAAGTAATTCATTAACAATTATTACATTCATTGTTATTGTAACGACCCATACTTTACATACATTGTTAATACTTCAAAATTGAAGCATACTTATTACAACATATGATAAAACGACAAAGGACCGTATAGGTATAGTGTCTTTAGAAACTGGGAAACATAAACAACTGGTTCATAAATCTTCTACAGTGTCTCCCATTTATTTCATCATATCTAGGGTCCCTTTTAGCATATTCTACTTAATATCCATATTCCTGACCTGGGGAAAAGAAAACATAAAAGGGTGAGCTCAAATGCTCAGCAAGGGCAAATAAAGGAAATAAAAATCATATCATATCTTTTTGAAAATCATAACCTGCAAAAGAGATCATAAAATCTTAATAAACCATAGAAGTGAAAATGAGATCCCCATAATCATAACATGAAACTTGAAACTTTGTGGCATGCACACATAATCATGGAAAATCATTTCTTGTTAGTCATGACTTATTGTCAAGACTATCTTAGTGGACAAAGTCCCTTTCTGAACCGAGTTCACTCCTCGTTTCAGTCCTGTATCACTGAACCGAAATAACCTTCCGTTCCAGCCATGTCTATCTCATGAGATATAAAATCTTTACCCAATGCATTGGAGGGAGATATAGGTCCCACCCATCTTATAATGAATCCTTTCTTATGTGTGCCACATAATCATAAAACATACATCATAGCATAACCCATGTAATAAAAATGGGATTCTTAAATGACATGACATCATAAAACAACTCATATAAGATAAAGGAATTCATAAAAATAATTTCATCACAACATGATCAAATCAATTTAATAATAGGGATAAAAACAGAACCCTTTATTATCTTAGATGGAAAATAATTTTGATAAAATACTTGAACTTCATTCTTGAGGAAAATATCCTTTCTGCTTCAAAAATACTTTTCCTTTCTTAACATGTCGTACAATTATAAACTAAAAGAAGTTGATTAAAAATAAACATAAAAACATGAAAAGGAAACTTCTTGGAAATAATGTTTTATAAATCCATTCATGCCGTATAAGTTAAAAAAACATTCTTCGTACTTTTGTCGGAAAAGTCAAAAAAGTACCTCGTACGGAAAAACGACAAAAGATTCCTTTCATATTCTTTACTAAAAACTCACCTAAGGGTAAAATTGGATTTAAACTATTTCAAGTGGATGGAAACAATATTACATATTGAGGGAACATGGATGTGGATGATAAAATACAACCCAGTAAATACTTACGAATAAACAATCTCGGATAAAAATGAGATTGTGATATTTCCCTTACCTTAGGTCCGATTTGCTTTGTACGTGTCCGAAGCTCCTGTATAATGGTTTAAATAATGTTATTGACTTATTCCAGAATCATACATGTTGATATGATATCATATATGGTCATATTATTAGCTTTTTGTTAGTAATATTTCATTGTTACTTGTTACTCGGGTCTTTATAACTTTTTATTCTTATGCGTGTTTTGTTGAATAAATTCTTATTCTTATCTTTAGGTTATAGATAATTCATTTCCAGAATGGTATTAGTGTAGTATATACCATATTCATTCATTCGATTCATTTATATAATCATTATGAAATGAAGATCATGTAGAACGAGTCGCATCACATCGTGGAGACGGTATTCCGTTCGTACGCACGAGTGATGATATCGTTCCTATGATCGTGGAATTGTATTGGAGTATATATATATATATATTATTTCAGTATCAATATTACTTCATAATAATCATATATAGTTACTCATTACACCATTATACCCATCCTTGTAAGGTGATGGTGGAAAAATAGATTACACCACGGTGTGGAGACGGTATTACGTACGTACGCACGCGCGGTGATTTCATTTTTCCGTAGGATGGATAGAAGGTGAATTAGGGTTGTTTCATATTTATAATAACATATAAGTATGTAAGTAATACTGATGTTATTACTTTGTCATGAAACAACTAAAGAAGAAGAAGTTGAAGACGAAAGAAATTGAAAAGATCGGTAATCGATATTACCTCTTCTTTGGAACGCCTCTTTGAATCCTCCACTTAAGGAACTAAGAGTGGTCTTTGGAGAAGAACAGGACCTCTAGGACTATTCTAGGGAAGTGGAGAGGAGAAAATGGCAGGGGTTGGCCGAGCTTGAGTGCTCAATTTGGTGTGAGGAGGAGGGGGAGGAGGTGCCCTTTTATAAGGGAGGAGAGGGGCACCTTAGGAATTTCTCAAAATATTATTTTATATTAAAGTCAAAATCGGTTTATAATGGTTCCAAAGGGTCTTATTTCGAAGCTAAAGTGGGGAAGGGTCGAAATCCCATCAACCAATAGGATTTAGACAAGTTTAGGGTATTATTTTAACCTTATCAATTAGATTTAACTCTTAGTTAAATAATTTAACTTTTACCGTGTCTTTTTGTTTTCTTTCACTATATGGTTAATACACTTACTATAACATGCCAAACGAACCCCAAATTGTTTATTATTAATATATATATATCCTTATCTAAGTAATTTGGCCGAACCATAGATTTTTAGGAATAAAATAACAATTAGTAATATAATATTTGATTTAAAAACTATTTTGTGTCAATTTTGACACTATTTGATATATGATTTTTGTGAAAGTCATAAGAGAATTATATGTTCGAACCAAGTTGATTAAATCAACATTAATATATCATAGTAACCTAGAAAATTAGTGGAATTCATAAAAAGTGTCAAATTACATTTATTTTGGTGTTTATAACATCAATTTTGTCAATATTTTGTTAACAAGATAATTACTGCATCATCTTTGTGTCATAAATAAATTAAATTATTTGATGTCTAAAAATTACAAATAAAATACCATCATGTAGGAAATCTTTTTAGCTTTCTAATGAATATTTAAAATCTAATTTATCTTATGTATAACCCCATATTAAAAATGATTTACTTATTAAACATTGATTTTAACTATTTTAACCCTTCTTTAAATAAATTAATAATAAATGTCCTAATCTAATCCAAGTGGGCCTAAATGGTCATATTTTATTCCTAAGTTTGTTTTTGGTCGAATTACACTTGTCCAATAGAATTAGGACATGTGTTAGGGTAATATTGATATCATATTTACCCTTAGTTACCCTATTTACTATTAACAGCGGTAAAAAAAAGTAAAAAGTTACTATTCACCAAAAATTATTTTCGTCTCATTGAACCACATTTTAGTCCTTGATATTAACCGTGTCTCTCGGATTTTCGAAATTCCATTCACAGAAGCGGTAAAATTAAGTTTTATGCAAAATTCGGTTTTTAACCTACCACTTAGTGGTTTCACTATTCATCAAAAATTGAAAGTTTTCAGAAAAATACCAAAATTTCACCCTAGGCTAATTTCGATATTCTGAGTCCAAAAATGAAGTCCATTTTGAAAAATAAAATTTATAAAATTTCAAAAAGTGGTTATCACTATTCATAACGGCTAGTTTTAATAGCATATTGTTGTTTAGTGAAACTCGGTATTGCGTACGACGCAAGCTATCGAGGAAGGTTGCGATTGCGTGTAAAGCAAGCCAAGCAAGTGTTGTGTAGAAAAAGATTTCTTTGATGATTTATATAACATAAAAGTCTCGGGTGTTACATTCTACCCCCCTTAAAAAGAATTTCGCCCTCGAAATTCATCACTTTGTAACAAATAGATGAGGGTACTTCTCCTTCATCATATCCTCAAGCTCCCATGTAGCTTCTTCAAGTTGGTGGTTCCTCCATAAAACTTTCACCAAGCGAGTGGTCTTGTTTCGTAGGACTTTTTCGCTACGATCCAGAATCTCTATCGGCTGTTCTTCATAAGAAAGATCTTGCTCCAGCGGTACAACTTCTGAGCTGAGTACATGTGAAGGATCTGGTATGTACTTTCTCAGGAGAGATACATGGAACACATCGTGAACTTGAGAGAGATTCGGTGGAAGCGCCAATCGGTAAGCTACCTTCCCAACACGATCCAGTATTTCAAAAGGACCGATATATCTAGGGCTCAACTTCCCCTTCTTTCCAAATCTCATAACCCTCTTCCAGGGAGATATTCGTAAGAACACTTTATCGCCCACTTCAAACTCTAGGTCTTTTCTTCGGTTGTCGGCATAACTTTTCTGTCGACTCTGAGCTGCTCTTATGTGTTGTTGAATAGATCTGACCTTTTCTACCATTTCATCAACGAGATCAGGTCCTAATAGCTTTCTTTCCCCAACTTCATCCCAGCAAGTTGGAGTCCTGCATTTCTTTCCATAGAGAGCTTCATAAGGAGCCATCTGAATACTGGAGTGAAAGCTATTATTATAAGAAAATTCCACCAAAGGTAGGTGTTGATCCCAACCTCCTTTGAAATCCATAGAGCAAGCTCTCAACATATCTTCTAGGGTTTGAATTGTTCTCTCAGACTGACCGTCTGTCTGGGGATGATAAGCAGTGCTGAAACTCAACTCTGTATCCAGAGTATGCTGAAGACTTCGCCAGAACTTCGAGGTAAATCTTGGATCCCGATCAGATATAATAGAAAGTGGTACTCCATGCAATCTTACCACTTCCTTTACATATATCCTGGAAAGCTGATCTAGAGAGAAATCCTCTCTAATAGGAATGAAGTGTGCAGACTTTGTAAGACGATCAACTATGACCCAGATAGCATTATTGCCTTTGGATGTTTTAGGAAGTCCTGTGACAAAGTCCATAGTGATGTTTTCCCATTTCCATTCGGGTTTGGGTAATGGTTGTAACATCCCCTTAGACTTTTGTCTCTCAGCTTTAACTTGTTGACAAACCAAGCATCGAGAGACATATTCAGCAACATCTCTTTTCATGCCATCCCACCAGAAGTACTCTTTCAGGTCCCTATACATCTTCGTACTTCCAGGATGAATAGAGAATGATGAACTATGAGCCTCATCCAGCAGCTCCTTCTTTAATTCGGGGATGGGAGGAACACAAACCCGATTCCTGAACTTTATTATCCCATCACAATCAAGGTTGAATTCAGGAACATTTCTCGCCTTCTTTTGTAACTCGACATCTTCTTTCTGTGCCTCTTTAATCTTCACATGTATAGATGGTTGAACATTCATTTGAGAAAGATAAGATTTTTCCCCTTCCATTATAATTCCAAGATCCATCCTTTGTAAATCCATAAATATTGGATCTTTTGTGATCCTCATCATGGATAAACTAGCATGGTCTTGTCGACTTAATGCATCTGCCACCTTGTTTGCTTTCCCAGGGTGGTAATGGATTGAGCAGTCATAATCCTTAATCAGCTCCAACCATCTTCTTTGACGCATATTCAACTCCTTTTGTGTGAAAATATACTTTAAACTTTTATGATCAGTATAAATATCACACCTTTCACCATAAAGGTAATGCCTCCAAATCTTTAATGCAAAGATTACCGCAGCCAACTCCAAATCATGTGTTGGGTAATTTTGCTCATGGATTTTCAACTGTCGTGAGGCATAAGCTATCACCATATCATTTTGCATAAGAACACACCCCAATCCCTTCTTGGATGCATCACTGTAGATCACAAACCTTTCTCCACTACAAGGCAGTGTGAGCACAGGTGCACTGGATAACCTTCTTTTCAACTCCTTGAAATTCTCTTCACATTCCTCTGTCCAGACAAACTTAACTCCCTTCCGAGTCAACTTGGTGATTGGATTAGATAATCGTGAAAAATCTTTTACAAAACGTCGATAATATCCATCCAAACCAAGAAAACTTCGGATCTCAGTTACTGTTGTTGGTCTCGACCATCTTTCGATAACCTCTGTTTTTGCTGGATCCACAGATATCCCCTCTTTTGAGATTATGTGACCCAAAAATGCAACTTTTTGAAGCCAAAATTCACACTTGGTAAATTTGGCATAAAGCTTCTCCTTTCTCAGGGTCTTCAATATAATTCTCAAGTGATCTTCATGTTCTTCCTTGCTCTTTGAATAGACAAGAATATCGTCTATAAAGACTACCACAAATTGATCAAGATAGTCTCTAAAGACTCTATTCATTAGATCCATGAAGATAGCAGGGGCATTAGTAAGACCAAATGGCATCACTATAAATTCATAGTGTCCATACCTTGTACGGAATGCCGTCTTTGGTATATCCTCCCTTTTGAACCTTAATTGATGATACCCTGAACGAAGATCAATCTTGGAAAAGTATTGAGCTCCGCGTAGTTGGTCAAACAAGTCATCAATGCGTGGGAGAGGAAATTTGTTCTTGATAGTGATCTTGTTAAGTTCTCGATAATCAATGCAGAGTCTCATTGATCCATCTTTCTTCTTAACAAATAGAACAGGTGCTCCCCAAGGTGACGCACTAGGGCGTATGAATCCCTTATCAAGATTCTCTTGGAGTTGCTTCTTCAATTCCTGCAACTCAATTGGGGCCATTCTATAAGGTGTCTTTGAAATAGGCAAAGCACCCGGTACGAGTTCTATTGAAAACTCAACTTCACGATTTGGTGGAAGACCTGGTAATTCCTCCGGAAAGACATCATCAAACTCCCGTACAATGGGCATATTCTTAATCGTAAGTTTCTCTCCAACCATTTGAGATAAATAACCTTCATTTAGTGGAATCATGACCCATAAGATGGAAGGAATTTCCACTGGAAGGTTATGTTCATCCTTGCATTGATAGATGATCATAGATTGATCTGGAATATGAAATGTGACTTCCCTTCTTTGGAAATTGATATGAGCTCCGTATAAAGAAAGCCAATCCATGCCAAGAATCACATCAAATTCCACTATAGGAAGGATCACAAGATTTGCAAGAAGCACTTTCCCACAAACTTCGATCGGAGAAGAATTATAAACTTTTGATGCGATTGATGTGCCATTAGGTGTTGTCACAGCTAACTCAACATCTAATTGTTGAGGTAATACGGTGATACTCTTAGAAAAGTCTTCAGAAATAAAAGAGTGGGTGGATCCAGAATCAAATAAAACATTTGCTACTTTAGAGTGGATGGTAAGTGTACCTTTCACCACATCGTTATCGTACTCCACATCGCTGATAGAAATTGCATGTGACTTTCCTTTGTCTTTAGCCTTAAGAGTTTGTTGACGTCGACCATCATCATCAACCCTTGGATTTGGGCATTGATTGGCATAATGCCCCATCTCCTTGCACTTGAAACATTGAAGTGTAGTAGGATCATTCTGTGTATCCCTTCCTTTGTTTGCGTCATTAGACATCTTCTTCCCATTATCACGGCATTCAAATGCCCGATGACCTTCCTTTCCACATTTAAAACATTTACTTGTCCCTTTAAGACAACTCCCTCCATGTTTCTTTCCACACTTTGAGCATAAGGAAAAGCTCATCTTCTTTTCCGTGTGCTCTTTAGATTTTTCTTTGAATTCCATCTTCCTCTTCTTATCAAACCCATGTGACTGATGGGTTACTCCAATCTCCATCTCTACTTTGAGAGCACATCGAACGATTTCCTCGTAGCTATTGAAGTCCCTTATGGCTAACGCCCTTCGAAGACTTGGTTTTAAGCCACTAAAGAATCGATCGATCTTACTCTCAGGTTGGATAATAATACCAGAAGCGTACCTTGCAAGTCTTGTAAAATTTGCTTCATAGGTACTAACAGATTCATCATCCCTTTGCTTCAGTTCAAGGAACTCTTTCTCCATCTTTGTTCGGAGAATACGAGGGAAGTACTTATTGAAAAATAAGTTCTTGAACTCGTCCCATTCCATAGACTCAATTTCATCCCTTTGCCTTGTATTCTTAACAAGATTCCACCATTGATCAGCATCTCCTTCTAAACGATACACTGCTAGGATGACTTTATCATGTTCAGAACATTGAAGAACTGAAAATATCTTTTCAGTAGTACTAATCCATTGTTCAGCAACTAATGGATCAGTAGACCCACTGAAAGAAGGTGGACGCTGCCTCATGAAGGATTCAACAGAATGTTGCTCCCTCCTTTGATCGTTTGGAAATCCTACATGATTCATAGCTTGAGAAAGTTGTGTGAGCATGGCTACAAGATTTTGCATTCCATCTCCCATATTGTTTGGTTGCTCAGGGGGACAATCATTGCATTGCCCATCGCATTCCGCATTAACACGGTTCCTTCGGGTTCCAGCCATTGACTAAAACCAAGAAGAATAGTGTGAGCAACACTAATTATAATAGGAAACCACATAATTCAAGAATAAAATTTTCATGCTTATGGTCTTATCCTAGGTTATTCAAGGCCATTTCTAAAACACTAAGATTGTTTTCTATGCTTAGACTTATCCTTAGGGTTCTTACTAAGGCTTTCACATCCTAGTTTCCAAAGGTTGACTATACCTTTCCTCTGATACCAACTGTAACGACCCATACTTTACATACATTGTTAATACTTCAAAATTGAAGCATACTTATTACAACATATGATAAAACCACAAAGGACCGTATAGGTATAGTGTCTTTAGAAACTGGGAAACATAAACAACTGGTTCATAAATCTTCTACAGTGTCTCCCATTTATTTCATCATATCTAGGGTCCCTTTTAGCATATTCTACTTAATATCCATATTCCTGACCTGGGGAAAAGAAAACATAAAAGGGTGAGCTCAAATGCTCAGCAAGGGCAAATAAAGGAAATAAAAATCATATCATATCTTTTTGAAAATCATAACCTGCAAAAGAGATCATAAAATCTTAATAAACCATAGAAGTGAAAATGAGATCCCCATAATCATAACATGAAACTTGAAACTTTGTGGCATGCACACATAATCATGGAAAATCATTTCTTGTTAGTCATGACTTATTGTCAAGACTATCTTAGTGGACAAAGTCCCTTTCTGAACCGAGTTCACTCCTCGTTTCAGTCCTGTATCACTGAACCGAAATAACCTTCCGTTCCAGCCATGTCTATCTCATGAGATATAAAATCTTTACCCAATGCATTGGAGGGAGATATAGGTCCCACCCATCTTATAATGAATCCTTTCTTATGTGTGCCACATAATCATAAAACATACATCATAGCATAACCCATGTAATAAAAATGGGATTCTTAAATGACATGACATCATAAAACAACTCATATAAGATAAAGGAATTCATAAAAATAATTTCATCACAACATGATCAAATCAATTTAATAATAGGGATAAAAACAGAACCCTTTATTATCTTAGATGGAAAATAATTTTGATAAAATACTTGAACTTCATTCTTGAGGAAAATATCCTTTCTGCATCAAAAATACTTTTCCTTTCTTAACATGTCGTACAATTATAAACTAAAAGAAGTTGATTAAAAATAAACATAAAAACATGAAAAGGAAACTTCTTGGAAATAATGTTTTATAAATCCATTCATGCCGTATAAGTTAAAAAAAACATTCTTCGTACTTTTGTCGGAAAAGTCAAAAAAGTACCTCGTACGGAAAAACGACAAAAGATTCCTTTCATATTCTTTACTGAAAACTCACCTAAGGGTAAAATTGGATTTAAACTATTGCAAGTGGATGGAAACAATATTACATATTGAGGGAACATGGATGTGGATGATAAAATACACCCCAGTAAATACTTACGAATAAACAATCTCGGATAAAAATGAGATTGTGATATTTCCCTTACCTTAGGTCCGATTTGCTTTGTACGTGTCCGAAGCTCCTGTATAATGGTTTAAATAATGTTATTGACTTATTCCAGAATCATACATGTTGATATGATATCATATATGGTCATATTATTAGCTTTTTGTTAGTAATATTTCATTGTTACTTGTTACTCGGGTCTTTATAACTTTTTATTCTTATGCGTGTTTTGTTGAATAAATTCTTATTCTTATCTTTAGGTTATAGATAATTCATTTCCAGAATGGTATTAGTGTAGTATATACCATATTCATTCATTCAATTCATTTATATAATCATTATGAAATGAAGATCATGTAGAACGAGTCGCATCACATCGTGGAGACGGTATTCCGTTCGTACGCACGAGTGATGATATCGTTCCTATGATCGTGGAATTGTATTGGAGTATATATATATATATATATTATTTCAGTATCAATATTACTTCATAATAATCATATATAGTTACTCATTACACCATTATACCCATCCTTGTAAGGTGATGGTGGAAAAATAGATTACACCACGGCGTGGAGACGGTATTCCGTACGTACGCACGCGCGGTGATTTCATTTTTCCGTAGGATGGATAGAAGGTGAATTAGGGTTGTTTCATATTTATAATAACATATCAGTATGTAAGTAATACTGATGTTATTACTTTGTCATGAAACAACTAAAGAAGAAGAAGTTGAAGATGAAAGAAATTGAAAAGATCGGTAATCGATATTACCTCTTCTTTGGAATGCCTCTTTGAATCCTCCACTTAAGGAACTAAGAGTGGTCTTTGGAGAAGAACAGGACCTCTAGGACTATTCTAGGGAAGTGGAGAGGAGAAAATGGCAGGGGTTGGCCGAGCTTGAGTGCTCAATTTGGTGTGAGGAGGAGGGGGAGGAGGTGCCCTTTTATAAGGGAGGAGAGGGGCACCTTAGGAATTTCTCAAAATATTATTTTATATTAAAGTCAAAATCGGTTTATAATGGTTCCAAAGGGTCTTATTTCGAAGCTAAAGTGGGGAAGGGTCGAAATCCCATCAACCAATAGGATTTAGACAAGTTTAGGGTATTATTTTAACCTTATCAATTAGATTTAACTCTAAGTTAAATAATTTAACTTTTACCGTGTCTTTTTGTTTTCTTTCACTATATGGTTAATACACTTACTATAACATGCCAAACGAACCCCAAATTGTTTATTATTAATATATATATCCTTATCTAAGTCATTTGGCCGAACCTTAGATTTTTAGGAATAAAATAACAATTAGTAATATAATATTTGATTTAAAAACTATTTTGTGTCAATTTTGACACTATTTGATATATGATTTTTGTGAAAGTCATAACAGAATTATATGTTCGAACCAAGTGGATTAAATCAACATTAATATATCATAGTAACCTAGAAAATTAGTGGAATTCATAAAAAGTGTCAAATTACATTTATTTTGGTGTTTATAACATCAATTTTGTCAATATTTTGTTAACAAGATAATTACTGCATCATCTTTGTGTCATAAATAAATTAAATTATTTGATGTCTAAAAATTACAAATAAAATACCATCATGTAGGAAATCTTTTTAGCTTTCTAATGAATATTTAAAATCGAATTTATCTTATGTATAACCCCATATTAAAAATGATTTACTTATTAAACTTTGATTTTAACTATTTTAACCCTTCTTTAAATAAATTAATAATAAATGTCCTAATCTAATCCAAGTGGGCCTAAATGGTCATATTTTATTCCTAAGTTTGTTTTTGGTCGAATTACACTTGTCCAATAGAATTAGGACATGTGTTAGGGTAATATTGATATCATATTTACCCTTAGTTACCCTATTTACTATTAACCGCGGTAAAAAAAAGTAAAAAGTTACTATTCACCAAAAATTATTTTCGTCTCATTGAACCACATTTTAGTCCTTGATATTAACCGTGTCTCTCGGATTTTCGAAATTCCATTCACAGAAGCGGTAAAATTAAGTTTTATGCAAAATTCGGGTTTTAACCTACCACTTAGTGGTTTCACTATTCATCAAAAATTGAAAGTTTTCAGAAAAATACCAAAATTTCACCCTAGGCTAATTTCGATATTCTGAGTCCAAAAATGAAGTCCATTTTGAAAAATAAAATTTATAAAATTTCAAAAAGTGGTTATCACTATTCATAACGGCTAGTTTTAATAGCATATTGTTGTTTAGTGAAACTCGGTATTGCGTACGACGCAAGCTATCGAGGAAGGTCGCGATTGCGTGTAAAGCAAGCCAAGCAAGTGTTGTGTAGAAAAAGATTTCTTTGATGATTTATATAACATAAAATTCTCGGGTGTTACAGTTATATTTATAATATATAATGGTTAGTTATATAATGTTTCTTCATCAAACTAAATGGTGTTTTCATTAATAGCATAAAGATGGAAATTTTTGTAACTAACTAATTCTGACATGCTAGAGAAATGGAACATTTATTTTATTGGATAAAACATTAATTTTTATGATTAAATGGGCGATAAATAAAATTTAAAATGAGTAATAGACATTATAAAATGGAAAATATTACCCATATAATCAATCCATAATACATGGACATGTTATATTCTAATACAAAAGGTGTTATCCAAGTTGCAGATATATCAATGAATATTTTAACAAAAAAATAATGTACCATTATTACATGTGAGAGGTAACTGATCTAACTAAACCATGATATAAGAATATAATAAGAATTTTAATCCCTATTGAGAAATAATTTTTTTAAAACTAGGATGTATTTTGAAACTTATATAAATCAAGATTCTATTTTTTGATCACAATGACCCATATGAATGGATCCATAAATACATAAATGGACCCATGTAAGTCAGTTAGGGAGTGATTATTTTGAGATAAACGAATGATGGTGTCTTTAATCAGAAATGAAATGTCTTTTATTGGTTTTATTTTAATGGAATTCTAATTGTAATTTATTGTGAATTGGATATATAAACTGGGAATGATGCTCATATAACATTTTCAATGATTATGTGAATTGAAAATTGTGTGATCATTATGTTATAATTATTACTCAATCAACCATATAGTGGTATATTCCTGTAATATTGTACGGTTATTTAATCTTTTAGAAACCTCTTATAGGGTGTAAAAATAAAATCCTCTTTTAATTTCACCTAACAAATGCCTCTCAAATAATAATGGACCTTTTATATGATTTTATATTTATTATTATATGGATTAACCTTATTAATTTTTCTATTAAAACCTACATATTTTTTCCATTTAGGTCTTTTTAATGAAATTTTTATCAACTAATCGAATTTTGTGAACCTTGTGGGAAAATAAAATTTCAAATGAGAATTCTATGATAATTTTTAGAATGATAAATGGTGCTACCTGCATAAATTACACAGTAAAATATTTTATAAAAACATTTTCTTGATATCAATTGATTATGACATAAATTTTAAGATCTAATATATGAGATTCATTTAAATGTTTTGTAATAAATGTTTTTTGAAGAGTTTTTATCATGAGTCCACTTATAAGGTTTATCTTTTTTTTTTCATTGATAGTTTTCTGAAATTCGAATGTCTGTGTTTCCTATAAATATTTGAAGAATTCATTTATTCTTTTACATAAACATAATTTTTAAGATGTATATCATCATCTTTACTAAATATGTTATGATTAAAAAAGGGGTCATCCCTTTTTGGTATCACCCATAGATATGGTAGCCCTGTAAGCTTTTCTAATAATTTACTATTTATGATATGTTCTTTTTATTTTATTCCATGTGTTGGTCATGACTCTTATAGAGTGACATGACAACCCTGGGTGAGTGTGTGGTTCTATACTATGTTGGACCATGATTCAGTGTTATCATATGCAGATACCCAATGAGATATAGGCACTTATCCTTTTATTTGGTCATGGTTACCTTCTTAGTGAGAATTATGGTTTGAAGGTTGTTTTTGGCATTGTGATTCCTATGATTTTATGAATAAACCTTAATAATAAGGATTTTAATTTTCGATTCAATGGGATAGACAATATGGGATACCTCCAAAACTGATGAATGGTTGCAATGATGATGCTTATTTTTTTGAAATTATTCTTGAAGATAGGTGATCAAGATAAAAATCTTGTAAATGTTATACATCAAATGTTTAAGAAAATTTTAGACGAAGCACCTTTTGTGTTAGAGTAATGATGGGCCAGGTAGCATTGTTAAACTAACCATGTTGATATAAGACTTTCAATAGTATGAGTTTAGTATTAACTCTGGTAGTATGGGATATATATCTTCTCTAAATGGGTTGTCTAGTTTTTTCAACTTCACAAAATCAATATTAATATTTTCAACATCAGTGAGCGACAGTGTAATTCCTAAGGACTAATGGTATCATGAATATGACTCTAATGGGAACAGAGTCCTAGATAATTAGGTAATTTAAAGGGAATACTTATGACTAATGAAAATTTGAGTGTAGAAAGTGTGTCTTGTATTTACCCATGTATGTATGTACATGATCGAAATAAAAACAAATATGCTCAATATAGTAGAGGTGGGGGGTGAATTGTATACTTTAAAAATTCTTTTGGAACCATTATTGTTGATATAAGACATTCATTTTTATCCTTAAGAAGAAATGTGTTTTACAAAGTTAAACAAGGTAAGTTCAAGAGATATCTTAGTTCTATAAATATGATATGTTTAGGAAAAATGTTTCCTGTAATGAAACATAAGAAAATTTAACAAGGAAAATATTCTACATTAAATTTTATATATTCTTATTAATCAAAAAATACAAATTCAAGGGAGTATAAGATAGTTATACTTTCCTTATTAATCAAAATTCAGTGGAAATAAAATTGAAAAAAATAAGTAACAAGTATAAAATATTTTAACCTAGGGAGTAGGGTATCAAACAACCTTGGATAAAGGTCCCATGATTTATACTTTCATGAAATTCTATCTTAGCCACACAATGGTAAGCCCTCGATAGGAATATCAGAATCTGTCTTGCTATCCCCGAAAGACCTCAATATAAAGGTAGTCGGATTCTATGTCTTCCTCACCAAGGAATACCTCAAACTTTAAGGTAGTCAACACCTCTGTCTTTCTATCCCCATAATCCCTTGAATTTACTTCGCGACATTCGAAGTTGCCCAAGGAAATCTGAAGAAGATGTTCATTACAAACAAAGCATGAGAGTCTTTCTCTCTAGAAATCACATCAACATCATGTGGACTCTATAGTGATCAATTAGTCATATGTCTTGTGAGGTCATTCAAATGAGATATTATTTATAAGCACATCTCCAAAGGTTAGCTCCCTCCTCCAATTGTCATCTTTTTTCTTGAATATCAAAGGTACCTATAAACATTTCACTCAAACAATGGTTAGTTAGAAAAAGATTGTATGAAATTGTTTCATAAATATAATAAGGGTAAGAAAAATATGGTCTCCTAAACAAATCCATTTTTTAGAGTATAAAGAAAATAAAATTTCAGAGTCTAATAAAAAACCATTCGATGTCAATAATACATGGACGTTTTGATTCTATTTTCCAAATAATCCAGATTCAGAAATCTATAGACTTCAGTGTCTGAATTTTAAGAAAATTCGAAGTCTGAATTATGATGAAATCAGAGTATGATTTTAATGGAAAATTGGAGTTTGAATTCTAAGGAATTTGGAGTCTAAATTCCGAAGAATTAGGAGAATGAATTTCAAGGAATTTTGGTAAATAAATTTTGAAGAATTCGGAGTCTGATTTTCATGGAAATTTAGAGTCTGAATTATGAGGAATTTTGAGTCTGAATTTTTAAAAATTTGGATTTTGAATTTCAAGGAAGTTCGGGGTCTCAATTCTTAAAAATTCAGTACCTGAATTCGGATCCTTAAAACATAATTTTCTATATCTATGTATTTATATGATTATGAGGTTTTAGATATGAAACCGAATTTTACACAAATAAATAAAAAAATTTATATTTAGTTATAGTTACAAGAACAGTGAAAAAAAAAGTAAGGATAAATTTTCCATGGGAATGGAAAACATTCCTTATTAAGATAAAACATTGGGTAAAATAAATTTTCTCTATGATAGTGTGTCTGTGATTTTCAAAACATGAAGGAATGAAAAATTAATAAGGAATACTTATTGACTCAATAATCTCCCCCTTTTTGGAAAGCACAAACAACCTTATTAAAAAATAATTTATGGACTTAGAATTTTTATGATATTGAAAAAAAACTTATCTCCCTGTAATTATGGATCATTGTGAATATGACTAACTTCTCCTTAGACTTTGAAATTCCTAAGGATGGTATTATTGATTTCATAAATGAGATTTTAAATTATGTTGTAAACTAAAATATTAATTCATAAGAACTCCCCCTTAGATGAACTCCCTCTAACATATGGAAATTTCTTCATTATGCAGTATTCATTTTGACATTACTTTCTCCCCCTTTGTGATTTTCAAAATGGATTAAAGGGAATGGGAACAAAAATATGGTGCCTGAAACATTACAATTGAACAACCAAAAATAGAGAAAATCCAAAAATATCAATAAAATTGTAAAAATATTTACATCAATGAAAATAAAACAAAAGAACAGATTTGGAAAAGATTATCCTTCATTCTCCTTCAGCATCAGTATCTTCACTATTGTTTTAAACTTCATGAACTCTTTTTGATCCTCTTCTGCACGCTTGTACAACTGATAATAATCTTTAGTTTTCCTCTCTAAGGCTTTAAGTTTCTGTTCCTGATCCTTAATTGATTCTTCCTGAGACTTCATTGAATCCTTTTATTTAGAAATTTTTTCCTCAAGTTTGATTATTGGATCACTTTCTCTATTTCAAATATGATCAATTGAATCTAATTTATCATTCATGTCATTCACTTCTTACATTCGAGTAGTTTCATGAAGAGATACATTTTCATACAATGGCTTGGTGAGATATTCGAACATACCCTATTCAGTTTCAAAATAATCCTTAACATTGTCTTAAAATTCATCGTGAATTCTTATATCTTCAATAGTTTTTTGACCAACGACTCATCTTCTTGCAAGATCATTTATGGGCTTCATAATTTATAGAGAATGTTTTGAAGTCAACCTCCAGTTTGACACACTTATTCATCACTATGGAAACTGAATCTGATTTTTTATTAAAGGTATTTTGAAGCATTTGGCATCTAGAATCTATGCTTGGGAATAGAGGAATAGATCCAACAAGCCTTTTCAAAGTCTAAACTACAAACTCATTTCCAAGAGAGGATAATTCCAAATATGAGACTTTGGTGGGTGTGGATTCATTTTCTATTTTAATAGCATTTCTTTTTGAAGATGAACCCACTTATTTCTTCTTGACCACATTTTTTATAGGTGTATCTACAACAACTTGTTTTCCATTATCATATTTTGGAATAACTTCTTCTTGATTAGGTGATTCATGTTCACTATCTCATAGCTGAACAATTTTGTCTTCATCAACTTCTTCCTTATCAACATCCCCTAGGTGAATGAAATCCTTATTGGGTCTTTCTTCTATAGATAACATGTTTACTTCTTCATCAACCTATTAATCTTTTCCTATAGTATCAAGTTTTAAAGACTCTACTTCAGTTGTTCGGATTGTTAATTTTTCAGAGATACCTTCCTTCTCATGAAAATATTCTACATGATTTATCAAATCATCAATATCACCACTGTCTTCTCCTTCGTCCTCCACTTCATCTTCTTGAAATTTTTTTTCTTCTTCATGTTATTCCAAAATCACTAATTTAATTACCAGAGTCTCTGGTAATGGTTCTATAATGAAATATTATGGTATCTAATTTTGATCAGATACATTTTCCACAGCCTTAAGAAATGATTGTACAATCTTATCCTTATTCTTTTTCTTCTTCAACATCTTCTCTTTCTCTTGATTCTCATGGTTCTTAGTATCTTTTTCCTTTAAATGTTTTTCATCATCATTATCTATTCCAAACATAGGCTCCCCTCCATTTTGATAATTCTTATCTTCTATCTATTTTTTCACTATATTATGAAGGTAGGTTTTTTTGCATCATTCGTATCGGTGGTGCAGATTGAGTTTCCTTAGCCATTGGGGTTTTTCTCTTCTCTTCCATATCCTAGGCTTTCCTCTTCCTTCCACCTTTCTTGGAAGCCTCAACCACTTCCTTTTTCTTTGATAAGGATTCTTCTTCCTCTTCAAGCATATCATAGAATTCTTCTGATTCATTACAAAAACAAACTTTCATCCATTTCAAAGTATCATCACTCAACAATATGACATATAAATTCCATGACATAGAACTGAAAGGAAATTTGAAGGGTAAAAAGCAATGAACAATAATCTTTGACTGAATAACTGGATACCTGATAATTTGAGGATTCAAACTCCCATTTTTGATATTTTCAATTGTAAAAAGATTGTACTTAACCAAATTTATGTTCTTTAAATTATCCCAGAAATATAGAAGGTAGATATAACTCTTCTTCAAGGTATCCTTATCACTTTTAATCAGAATTATAAAACCTTGCACCCACAATTCATGATTGGTTTCGAAATGCATATACTATCCCAGCAATTATTCTTGATATTCTTGGATATAATAGAGTAATATTTTTCATAAAACATCAAATTGAATAATCTTTATATTTATATCATCTATTTAGAGATTACCTTGATAGTAGACATTTTATTCATGAGAATAGAATTCGGTAGTCATTATAAAGAAAAGAAACATTGAAGATGTTCAGAACGAGATTATGTAGGAAGGGTAGTGCTTCAGCACGCAACAGCATGGAGTTCAATGTGTGACAAGAAGCATGTGACATTTATATAGGCAATTGAAGTGACAGTTCAACATCCTTGATTGATCCAATAGTAGAAAGCTTCTTAAAAATATCTAACGGTTGAGACGATATCGGAAGGAAAAATTTGGTAGGATCCGATCCTTTTAGGTTTTTTTAAAAGAAACCTTTGTATTTATAGAAAAGAAGTCCAAAATTTATACAACGGAATGGATTTACCAACAAGGAAAAATGATTATGAAAACTCAGGAATAAAAAAATACCTTACAAATTATGAGAAAGATTATTCGTAATAAGAAAAATTCTTCTTGAAGAACATTAGATTATGAAAATTTTGATCATGAAAACATTTTACTATGATCATTTTGGCTAGGAAAAACATCATTACAAATATTCAAACTACAAAAATCTTTATTAATAAAATTTTAACATTGAAAATCATCATTACAAAAATTTTAACTACTATAATATTCATTACAAAAATTTTAACTATGAAAATCTTCATTATAAAAATTTTAACTATAAAAATATTCACTACGAAATGTTTAAACTATGAAAAATTAAATTATGAAAATTTTTTCTAGACTATAAAAAAAATAGATTATGAAAACATTTATAGACTAAAAATAATTTAGATTAACTAACAAGAAAATATACCACCCCTATGAAAAAGTAGTTTCTTAATGTAAGAGTATAGGTTTCAACAAGAAGTTAATTTGGAAGATTACCTTACGGTTATCATTCCTAACTTCTCTTTGATATATTCAAATCTATTAGATGGTAAATATGTTGTGAAAATATCAGCATGTTGATATTGTGTTTCGATAAATTCATGAATGATATCTCATTTTTTTTGTGATCCCTAAGAATGTAATGCCTAATATATATGAATTTTGCACGAGAGTGATGTGCAAGATTTTTACTTCAGGAAATAAAAATAGTATTATCACACAAAATTTGTGTTTTGGTAAAACTCATACCATAGTTTGTGAGTGTGTGTTGAATTAACAATACTTTAGCACAACAACTTCAAAAAACATTATATTCATCTTCAACTATGGAATGTGTTACTGAGTGTTGCTTTTTGCATGACCAAGAAACTAATGAATCTTTTAATAAATGAAATGATCTTCATGTAATTTTCTATCAATTATACATCCACCAATGTCATCATCTAAAAATAATTTTAAAACAAAATCACTTTCAGAAGTATAAAAGTGTCCTAAATCCATAGTTCTCGTTAAGTAGTAAAAAATTCATTTCACTGCCTTTAAATGATATTCCTTAAAATTGGATTGATATCTTGCTCATAATCATACAGAATAAATTATGTTTGGATGACTACCTGTCAATTTTAGTAAACTTCTATCTTACCACTAAATGATGTTTGATCCACAGGTTTCCTCACTTCATCAATATCAAGTGAATTTGATGTACCAATGGGGGTACTTATACTTTTAGTGTTGAAAAATCCATACTTTTTAAAAATATCTTTAATATACTTGTGTTTGGATATATAAGTTACTACCAGTATTTGAGAAATTTGAAAACCTAGGAAAAATGTTAACTCGCCCATCATACTCATTTCAAACTCAGATTTCATTAGATCTGCAAATGAATTAGTTAAACATTGCTAAGTTAAACCAAATATAATGTCATCAAAATAAATTTGAAAAATTAAAACATATTTCTTATCTTTCATTATAAAAAGGGTTGGATCTAAATTTCCCTTAAAATAATTATATTGGAGAAAAGATCCTGTAAGTCTATCATACTAGGCACTAGTGGCTTTTTTAAGTCTATACCGAGCTTTGGTAAGTTTGAAAACATGTTCAGGATGTTTTGTGTCTTTAAAACCAAGTGGTTGTTCAACAAAAACATACTCTTGAACAAAACCATTAAAGAAATCACATTTAAAATCCATTTGAAAATGTTTTAAATTGATGAATTCTATAAAGGAAAGTAGAATACGAATAGATTCATGTCTAACTACTAGAGAATAGGTTTCATCATAGTCTATTATTTCTTTTTGATTATAGCCTTTAGAAACTAATATAAACTTCTTTCTTATAGTTAATCATTTTTCATCGCATTTATTTCTGAAGACCCATTTTACTCCAATAACAGAAGCATTCTTTATGTCTTTCAAGCAAGGTCCAATCTTTATTCCTTTCGAATTCATTTAGTTTATCTTGAATTTCATTACTACAATCATCATCACCTAAAGCACAATCAATGATTTTTTTGTTCCAATTAAGAAAGGAATGACAGTTGTTCCACTTTATTTTTTAATGAACTTCGAGTTCTTAATGGTGGATATACATCACCAATGATACTATCACTTAGATGATTCTTCAGAAACAACCGATTTGGGAATTGTAAGACCTGTTCATCAACATATGGTAGAAAGTATTCTAGGGTAAATGTCTCAGAAATTTTTTCTTGGAAACTTGATTTATTATAAGGATCCTCTATAAAAGGGTGATAATCAGTTATTGAAAACACATCAAAGGATTCCTGATAGGATTGTTTAAAAATAATCAGACCAATTTCATCAAATTGGACATGTACTGTTTTTTTCAATAGTACAAGTATTTTTTTGAAAACATCATAAGCCTTAGAAGTTGTGAAGTACCCTAAGAAGATTCCTTAATTAGATTTGGGAGAGAATTTATGTAAATTATCTTTACTATTAAGAATGAATACTTTCTAACTAAATACATTGAAGTGTGAAATTCTAGGTTTTCTACCATTCTATAACTCATAATGTGCTTTCTTACGAAAAGGTCTAATCAAAACCCGATTTATAATATAAAATTCATTACATTTAAAGACAAACCAGAAATATTTAGCTATTGAATATTCACTCAACATTGTTCTAGTTATCTTTTGAAGAATTATATATTCTATTTTTATAACACCATTCTATTGAGGAGTTCTTGGTTCTAAGATGTTATGAGTAATTACTTTTCTAATATAAGAAGTTTCAAAATCCGAATTTTGAAATTCATCTCGATGATCACTATGGATAGTAATCAATGGAAGGTTTGTCTGTTTTTTAACTTTTTCTCTAAAATTTTTAAAATTAGAAAAACATTTATATTTCATAGATAGAAAATTGACCCATGTAAATATAGTGTAATCATTAACTAAAAAAATTACATAATATTTTCCTCTAAGGCTTCTAGTTTGTGTTGGTCCAAAATGATTCATATACACTAACTGTAATGTATCAGTAGTTGAGACTTAACCGATTGATTTAAAACATGATTTATATTTCCTTCCATATTGTCAAGGATCACAAAATTTTGAAGAGTTAAATCTAAGCTCTAGTAGATCCTTAACAAGTCTTTTCATAGAGAGTTTACATAGGTTTCTAAGGATACAGTGACCTAATATTCTTTGCCACAACCATGAATAATCTTCCATTTCACAATGGAAGGGTAGATATTGGAACCTAAGGTCTTTAATGTTTAGTGTATATACATTTTCTTGTCGATTGGTAGAAATAATAAACTCTTCCTAGGAATTATGTACTACGTACTTGTCATTCCTTTAAATTCCCAAGGTACCTGTCATCACATAACTAACTTATGATAACGAGGTTGTGATTAAGACTGATAATAAATAAAAAATTTTAAATCAATACTTTTACAAGAAGAACAATGTTACCTATACTAATAACTTGTCACTGACCGTTGTCTTCAAAAGTTACTTTCCTCCTTTCTTTTTGATAATCATTTCAAAGAAGTTTTTTTACAAGTCATATGTTGGGAACATCCACTATTTTTGTACCATATATTAATGTTGGTACTTTCATTATTTTCATGAAAAAAAGATTGTTAGACTTTCAGAATCCATAATTTCTTGGATCTAAAAATTTAAGACAACAAATTTTTTGGTATCCACATTTTCTAAGAAAAATAAGATTTCTGAAAAACTAAAGACTGAGTTTTGATTAAAGAACTTCTTTTTTATCAATTTCCACCACACTAAAATTTAGTTTCGAATGGAGAACTTTGAGAAACAAAATAGTTATTACTAAAAATTGATTTTTAACTGATATAACCAAAACCAGATCTATTCCTTAGAGGTTGAATTTGAGAATTCATTTTATCAAAATATTCTATACCTAAGGTGACATTTGACAGACACTTCCTCAAGGAAAATATTTCTATCATTAGTTTAATAAACATAAATTTATCCTAAAAAACATTAGTTTTAGAACTGGAGTTTTTGTCTAAATTTTTTTCCTTAGAAATTATGTTTTCAATATCCATAGAAAGTTTATCTTTCTCAGAATAACTTCCTCAAGATTTTTGAAAATACTTTTAAAATAAAATGTTTTCTTATCAAGATTTTTAGAGTGATCTGATATTTCCATAGTATGAATAATACTTCTAGAGTTTTCCTTATCAAGATTTTTATGGTTTTATAATTCACATTCTCATGAACTTTAGAAAATATAGAAACATTATCATAAGTAGGTAATGTATTATCTTCATTAAAAGAATATTCTTCATTTAAAGATTCATAATATTTATCATTACTATAATTTTTATTCAAATAATCATTTGTTATAGATTCCACATTGTGTACCATAGCCATTAGACAATGATTTTAAATAGTTATCTTGGCTAATAGACCAAGATTCTTTTGATTATAAGATTCGTACTATATAGATTCATTAGAAGAGTCACTAAAATTGGAACTCCCGATGTCATTGGATTTCAAAAAAACTTTAGCCTTAGAATTTTATTACATCTTTCTATTCATCTCAGAATGATTTTTCTTTATATCATTTTTCTTAAGAATAGGACAATCTGGTTTTATATACATTGATATTTTTCATTCGTAACATGTGTCTTATGAGTCTTTCTTATCTTTTCTTTCTTTCTAATTGTATTTAGATTGAAAGTTAATTAGTACAAAAATCTTATTCATCATTTGGGAAATATTGGATAATTAATCTTCTAAAGTCTCACTTCCACTAGATTCGGATTGAATAATACTCTTTTGAGATTTGGATCTTGTAACTCTCCATGGAGTCTTGGATTTCCTATGATTTGAAGTTGTTAAAAATTCAACGGTTTTATTTCCATTCTTCTTCTTAATGTTATCATCATCTCTCTTCATTCTAGTTTCATGCTGATGAAGTGTTTTGAAAATTTCATCAAGTGAAATCTAGGTAACTTTTCTATTTTCATATATAGCGGTCCTCTTAGATTCCCATTCGTTAGGCATGATGTATATAATCTTGTCAACAAGAGCTTCATCATCTAATTCTTTCTCACCCATAGATTGTAGAATGTTAATAATAGTCATGAATCATTGTAATAACTTACATATTGGCTCTCTATAAGGAATGTAAAAACCATGATATTCCACTCTGAGAGTGGCTCTTCTAGTTTCAATGATTTTAGAAGTCCCAAAGTCTGTTACTTCAATATTTTTCTAAATACAGTTTGCTGATTCACAAGTTAAAATTTTTATATATATATTTCTAGACCTTATATAAAGTAATGTATTACATACCTAATAAATCAGTGGATATTCATATTTTTCTTGGTTGGCGAAAGTACTGTCTTAACTGTCATGGATTTTATAACCTCTTGTAAGCATGAAAAAATTGTATACTCCCATGTTATTTAAAAACATATTATTACATTCTCTCCAATATTCATAATCATTCCCATAAAAAATTAGTGGTCTAGTAGGATATAGGTTTTCAATAGAACCAACATTCATTCATGCCATCTGAAGAGAAAATATATTTCCACAAAAGTTGTTAATAAATAAGTTTGTGAACAAGAAAAAACAACCTAATAATGTAAAATATTAACAACAATGAAATCTTGAGAAAGAAAACTTATATGTGAATATAAGTATTTCAGATACCTCCTCTGATACCAATTGTAGGATCTAAATATGAATGTAGATGCTCAATATACAAGATCGGGGTAAAATGTAGACATTAAAAAATCATTTGAAACCTATAATGTTGGAATGAAAACATTAGTTATTTATATTACGAAAAAATGTGTTTAACAATGTTAAACAAGGTAAATTCACTAGATCAATTAGTTCTACAAACATGATAGGTTCGGGAAATATGGTTCCAAAAATGAATCTTATAAAAAGTTGACAGGGAAATGATTCTACTGTAAACCATGTATAATCTTATTAATCAAAGTATAAAAATACAAGGAAGTATAATATAGTTATAGATTCGTTATTAATCAAAATTCAGTAGAAATACACATGAAACAAAAAAAAGTAAAAAGTATGAAATATTTTTACCCAAAGATTAAGGTATCCAACTGCCTTCGATAAAGCTCTCCAGATTTATAATTTGAAGAATGTATGTACAACCAACACCAGGGTAAGCCCTCGATAGGAATATCAGAATCTGACTTTCTATCCACAGAATGCCTCAACATCAAGGTAGTTGGCAAATCTGTCTTCCTCACCAAGGAAGTCCTCTAACTTTAAGGTAGTCAGCAGCTCTTTCTTCCTATCCCCCAAATCCCTTGAATGTACTCAAAAACATTTGAGGTCAAACAAAGCAATCTGAACAAGATGTTCTATTCACACAAAGAATGGGAGTCTCTCTCTAGAAATCACTTCAACATCAAGTGTTCTTTTGAAGGATCAATCATTCATATGTATTGTGAGCTTGTTCAAATGGGCTCCTATTTAGAGGCACTTCTCCAATGGTCTTCTCCCTCCTCTAATGGTCATATTTTTCTTTTAATCTTAGAGGGGCCAAGACATGTGTCACTTAAACAATGGTTAGCTAAAAACAGGTTGTACGACATCGTTTCATAACTATAACAATGTTAAGAAAAATATGGTTGCTTAATGAAATCCATTTTTCAGAGTCTAAGGAAAACAGAAGATTAGAGTCTAATCAGAAACCATTCGATGGCTATAATACATGGATATTCAGATTCTATTTTCTTGAGAATTCAGAATAAGAATTCTATAGAATCCGGAGTTTGAATTCTTAGGAAATTTGGTGTCTAAATTCTGAAGTGTTCTGAGTCCAAATTTCAAGGTAATTTGGTGTCTGAATGATGAAGAATTCAGAGTATGATTTTCAAGGACATTTAGAGTCTAAATTCTAAGGAATTTGTTGTCTGAATTCTAACAAATTCAGAGTCTAAATATCAAGGAAATTCGATGTCTAAATTTTGAATGATTCGGAGTTTGAATTTCAAGGACATTCAGTGTCTGAATTCCAATGAAATCGGAACCTAAATTTCGATCCTGAAAACATAATATTCTATATCTAAATATTTATAGGATTTAGAGGTTATAGATATGAAACTAAATTTGATACTTAGAAATAAAAATATTGATTTAGATACAGTAACAAGAACTATGAAATAAAAGTAAGGATAAATTTTCCTTAGGAATGAAAAATTTACCCTATAAAGATAAAACATATGGGAAAAGAAATTTTCTCTAAGATAGACTGTTTTTTATTTTAAAAACTTGAAGGAATGAAAATTTCATAAGGAAGCCATATTGAATAACAAGTACGTTGAACTTTAATTGTTTTATACGTGGTGTCAATGGTTTATTAAGTATATTTTCTCTAAGTTTACCTCTGCATGCCTTGAAAGAGAGATTCATGAATGTAGAAGGAATCTAATTGTAATTTTTTTAGTGGTGACCATGCCCCATATCATGACATCATACTAAGTACACTAAGATATTATATATTATACTCCAATTTATCCTCCTAATTTCATTTTTTGGTTTGGAATATAAACTCATTGAGAGTTCCCCTCAAGGTGTGGTTTATGTAATGTCCATTGTAGGGTAGTACACCATTAGGAATTTAAATTTCATGGCCTACATTGTGTTTTTTAATCAGTTATATCTATATAATTAATTCACATAAATTAGGAATTGTTGATGGATTATTTTTATTTAATAACTCAAGATGAGAGAATTCATTGAAAATAATTTTATTATATCTTAAATTTGATGGTGAATTCGATTTTGTAATAACAAGAAACATTCATTGATGGGATGGAATGTACAATCCTATTTTGTAGAGCCATATGTTGGTCTTAGTTGGGAATATATTGTGTGATAAGGATTTTGGAATTTTGATATAATTAATTAGAAAGATGATTCTAGATAATATATAATTATGAATTAGTAGATTAATGTGTATATGAATTTCTTTTTTAATTGATTGTACAATATCAATTTTAGAATTGGGTAATGTTTGAGTGGGGGAATTATCCTCAGAGTATCTTATGAATATATTTGGATTAGGAATCTGGAATCTATTGGTTTTGGTGTTATATCACGAAACAAGTTTAGGGAAAAATATGAATTAATTATTAGAAATCACCAGAGGTTTGTTATGGTCTTTAGTTAGCATGTTCGTAATGATCTTAATACTCATTGGGTAAAATTATTTGGAATGTACTATTGGTATTGTGTTAGTTGTGGGATCCTAGAATTATCAAAATGGTTGGCTGGAGGGGGTTCAACTTGAATTATGCTCAATGGATCATACAGTTGGAGACAGATCTCATCAAATACATTGTCGGGATGAGATATGTGTGTGCATTAAAGGAACTACTAGGGAATTTCAATGAAAATTTTGCATGTAATGGATGATTTTTTGATTAATATTTTACAATTCATATTATTTTAAATATTTAGCGATTCCCTCTACGATATTATAGAAATTAAAAATAGAAAATTCCATTTTTGAGAGTACTATGACTCAAAATTGGTCATAGTGACTCTTGAACCTACGATGGAGAGTTCTAATATCCTATAAATAAATAGAATTGACAACAAGATCACATAGTATATTATATGGGATTGAGGGACTATATTATTAGTGTTACAATAGTGGTTTTGACCATCAGCTCGAGTTCCCATTATTTGAATTTATTTCAATAAAGGGATATGTAGAGATGATTTGGGAACATGGGAACATAAAATGATCGTTTAAGAGATAATTCTTTACCTAGATTTGTAGGTTATATCTTTCATTTTTCCACAATTTTTAATTAGGATTAGATGATGTATTGTGGGGTTGTCGTGACATCCCTTGTTTTTGATTTGTTGAAATTTTCAATGGAAATTCAGCTTTCTTTTCACGGATGGTCTAAATTATTAATAGAGATCTCAAATAGTATTTTATGATTCTAAACCCATAATAGTTCTTTTATATGATTTTAAATTCTAAGGGGTATCTCAAATATTTTTATTTTTTTTCCTGCAGTCTTATGCTCAAAAAACACATTTTCTAGAGAAGCAGACTTGGGAACATTGTTTTTTAAAAAAAACCCTATAGCTCCATAATGAATCCTGGGGATCCAATTAAATGGGATGACGAGGAAAATTCATAACATATATATAGCTATTCTATCCACTCCCCAATCCAATGTACTGTGTGAGGATGAAATGTTTATGAGGGAACAGAATTCTCACCGTCTATTTAATTATGGACATGAACCATGTCTTGTGTGGGTATCATTTGTTGATGTAGTATAAAATTTTCCAAAGGTTATCCAAAATGTTCATCCTAATGATGTTAATATTAAAAAGGGATTTAATTTAATAAATCTCCAATTCACCATTAAATGTAATTTTCAACAATTTTATCCCTTTTTCTTCTAGGAGGTCCCTTGCTCTTCTTCTCCTTCTCATCTTATACCTTTGTTGTTTCTTCTATATTTTTGCTTCATTTATGGACCATTAGTCTCATTGGATGCCTAATAGTGATCAATGATTCATCTTATTTCATCTCTCTATATGTTTATTCCTTATAAATGTTATTATTGTGAAACCTAATACACCCAATTTTTAGATTGTTTTACCATTTATTTGATTTTTCTCATTTAATGAGTAAACTAATTCCAAAAATGGATGAGTGATTTATATAAAGCTTTGGAATGGTGGTATATATACATTTTCTTAATATATATGTCATTTATAAAATCCACCACTATGGTGTTTATGATTTGTTCATTTTTAACCCTAAAAATGTGAAATTCATAATGTGGTTTTTTTTCGAAAAATTAAATATATGTTTTACAATTAATTTAACCATTTGAGGATGTTCAACCCTTTTGGAACTCGCCATTTGGGTTTGGTGATTGTATTCCAATTAAACATTCTTTTTCTAGGAAATTAAATAACCATTCTTGGTTATTGATTTATATTATTGACCAAAATTGATATACTTATTATTTAACCATCGTATATGTTTTAATTACTACTCTTATAATGAAGTGATGAATATGAAATAAATTATTCAGGTTTGATAATTAATCCCACGTCTTATGACCAAACCACATATGTTTTTGTCTATATTATGAAATAAAAAGAAGAATTAAAAATGGGAAATTTGAAATGAATATTTTCATGGATGTCCTAAAGTCCATGTTTCTTTTTTATATATAAATTTTGATACGAAATGTTTATGAACAAATATTTCAATTAATACTCATATATAAAATAGTAAATAGAAAATATATTTTCAATTTTTATTATTGTTTATTAATTGTACTGTAATTCTTGAGTATAGACCTTTTTCAATATAATGATGAGGTTAGACCAGAGATATTATTACTTTCTATTGGGAATACCTTGTGCACTTAGTGGACACCACCACAACTAAGCATCTTGATTGACAAGGGAGATACCGACCATGAAATTGTTTCTTTGTGTTGTGGGTATGTGAAAGTCTCATTTTTGTACTAATGATTCATTCTCATTATCCTTGGATACTAAAATTCATTGTATTATCTCTAAGAATTCATTTAGATGTACTTAGACACATGATTACATGAATTATATCATTTTTTTTTGAGTTTGTTCTTATTCAAAGATTAATTGGGATAGGATCCATAGACATAGATATAGAAATTTATAATGGAATTCTATGAATTAATTATTTAGTTTACACTCAATCCCTCATAACTAAACAATATAAGTTATTACTATATTTCCGATATCTTTTGAGGTCACGAGTTCCTTAGTATTATCTTTGATCATACATGTATATTTTTCATTACTACCCCATATTTAAAATGTGACACGTGTATGATATCCTTTGGTGGACTCCTAGAAATTTGCTACAGTCCCTCACCGGTAAATGAATATCTGTGAATATATACACATATTGTATTCATATTTATAGATGGTTTAATATGTTCATATATATATATATATATATTCTATATTAGGTCAATGAATGTACGGTCATCTAGGTGTCCTTGAGGAACATGAGTCTGAATTGATTACATTTATCAATTTTAGTAGTTTATTTTTTTATCCATCCTCAATTTATTATTCTATAGTCAGGGAATTAAATATATTAGACAACATTCATGGTGTAATAATGATTATAAATCATTCCCCAATCATGATTCCATTTAATACCCAAATAGGCCTCCTTATTGAAGGTATGAATCTTTACATTAATTTGATCCATTTCTCATTATGAACAATAAAGGACATTAGAGATTGGGGGTAGTGGTTGATCATGTACTCAAGATACCATATAGAGTGTGATACATTTTGTTTATTTTTATTATTTTCATTTATCAGTTTATCCATGTATTATTAATGTATAAATGTTGAATTGGTTTCTTATATTTATATCATAGCATGATCTTGAATTGGTGGTTTATTCCCGAGGCATCATCCTAGGTGATTATTATTATTGATCATTTTATTATAGTCACCCACTTCCATTACATAAAATGTTTCTAATATATAGATAATTAATCTAGAGGGTATAGTCTCTAAGCTATAAAACCGGAAGACCACTTTTGTTAATCATAAGGCTTTGGAATACGAGGAGTGTCAGTTTTGGTAATGCGATAGACTAGATCTTACTCTTTTTTAAGTGTATATAATGTCAGGATTCCACAATACACTTTTAATAAAACATGAACATCATGAAAATACTTGATTATGAAATATAGTAAAACTATGTAGTGATGACACATGATGGAATTATAATAGAGAAATTTATTGGAATTTATTATATGAAAATATCATTCGTTAAAGCATATGATAAACCTTGGAATGAATGTGAAACATTATATAGAAGTTTGTTATCCTGGTATATATAGTATATGTGTATTGGATAAATTGAAACCATCATTACCCCTACCTCAAATGATACCATTGTGAGGGGAGAGAGATAATTACCTCATCGAGCCCCCCTCTAGTAGGCCATGTGTTGGCGACTGGTACCAAAGGTGTTGAAATATCACAATATGGGAGGCATTAAAATTTTTATGATAACAAGATCTAGAGATAGGATGTGTCATCCATAATCAACATCACAATATATATAATGAAAAAAATACAAAAAAATTAATTTCAAAATAAACCATTTAAAAAAAGAAGCATAAGATGTAAATACCCTACAAAAAAACTACAGTAGAAACACAACAACTATCCCAAGGTCTGAAGTAGTAATGACTAGAACGGTCCCCATACTCCACTTGAATCCTAAAAATGGATTTATATACATAGGGTGAGTATATAAGTATACTCGATAAGAATACCAATGTCTCAGATGCACATGTAGAAGGAGTATACTAATCCACCAATGAAAAAATAGAAGAACCAAATATCACATCACATGTAGGGTAACCATAACCCAAACCTTACCAAGCCTCAATTAGACAATAATTCATCCACTTAATATAATATATTAAAAAACTCATCGATGATAGGGTTCTCCGAACCACATTCCCACTGATTAACAACTCTCACACCCTAACAGAAAATGTCCTGGCTCACCAACCGCTTCAAATATATCACATCACCTAACATCCACACAAACATGGGCTACAATATATAAAACATTCCTCCCACACACATGTGATAATCTTCAAAAGACATCCCTCTCAAACATAACTTTTCCACACATCACACATGTTCACATCACATTCTACCCAAACACATCTGGGCCACACATAGTATCTCACCCCAAAGACACATGGTATTGCACAACACAAGTTTTCCTAAAGACATAAGATACAACACATCCCATATCACCCAAATAAACCTGGGGAATTATTTTCCAGAAGTGGGTTCAGGGAAGACAGCGTGGCAAGCCATCCATCATCCCACCATGATGTTAGAAAAGACACCCCCATGTGACTATGCTAGTGTTGGCACAATGTTTTCAACATGGGAGAGGTATATATAGAAATTACAAGGAAAATACTATTTATATACACACACACACACGTACGCACGCACACACACATATATACAACCTAGCTACCGGTTTACATGATGATCACCAACTAACTCACAAGTTCCCACATGCATCATGCAAAGGCTAAATGCACAACCCCACACAAGCAGATTGAATGACACAATTCATTTTCAACATTTATATTATATTGAATCGTTTTCCACATTCTCCATTACCAACAAATTACACTAAAAGATATATATATATTTATGTTCCAAGCTCATTATTATCACCATCCATAAAAAAATAGTACATAAAACACAATAACACACAGTAAAAAACATATTTAAATGGTCCAAAAACCAAATCCACCACCATCATGAATCACAACCCACTTCTCAATAATAATGTACCCACTTACCCCACACCAATCAAATCACTTACAACATATTTTCTGATTTATCAAAGGATATATTTTCAATAGAAATTTGTTAAATAAAGGGAATTATCACAGAAACCATTAGATCCTGGTATATTGAATTCATTTACAGAATATACAAGGTTAAATGGTTATTTATGAAGATAATAAAATAATCAATAAAGAATATATTTCATGAATGAGTTTCAATAGAAAAATCAAGACACCATTAGATTCCACATTTATCAAGGAAATATTCCCATTTAAACATAATATCAAATCAAATAAAAATAATTCAAGAAAAAATTGTATGATAATACATTACATTACCTTTCCCCTTTAAATTTAACATTAATTGATTCATTATATTTCCCTATTCGGATGAATATCATATTCAAAAAATATAAAAATAATAATCCTATCCTCCATGATAAACATGAAAATAAATGAAGCAAAATCCCACATGGAAGAAAGAAGCCTTTTTCCAAAACATGTATCTCCAAAACAGGGGCACACATACATGAGAGAACTTCTTTAGGTGGGTCTAGACCCAAATCTATAATCATGTCCTAGTACACTAAGTAATTAGGATTTGGAACTTTACATATCAATAGAATATATATGGAATGAATGTTGTAATGATATTTTTCTTGGAAGGATTTTATGCCAAGAAAATGATATTTGAAACATCTTAGATGACATTTAAAGTGGCTCTCATTAAATCCACAAGTTTTAATAATTCTATAGTAATTAATAGTTTTTTGGAACTCCATATTCGATTGATTTACTTTTAAATTGATTTAGAAATAATTGAATGTGTTACTAAACTCATTTTTGATCAAAAAATGTAAAAAAGGAAAAACTAGAAAATTCTTGAAAAAATGGGAAGCTATCAGAATGAGTCACTACTAGAGAACAATCACTAACATAGATGAGTCACTACTATAATGATTCCGTGCTAGAGATGGTTCCCACCTAGATATGATTCATCAAAAGAATGAGTCAACACCAAAGATGAGTCACCATCCAAATGAGTCACCATCAAGGATGAGTCACTGCTAATGATGAGCAACTTTTAGGGATGAGTCACCACTAGAATGATTTGCTTCTAGGTTTAATCACATTCAGGGTGAGTCACTTCTAGGATAATTCAGTGCTATGTTGAGTCACTCTGGATAACTAGAAATTTGGAAAATTATTTAAATGACTCACTAATGGAATTCCTTGAATGTCCCAAAACTACCTGAAGTCCCTCCAAACACCTCAAATTACATATTATCTGTAATTTAATAATTCTTATGGTTCATGCCATTACACAAGGTACCTATCAAACTATTATCATCATCATGAATTTCAAATAACATGGAAGTAAGGAGATAAAATACCATGAAACCTTTTCTTGAGATATCTTTAAAGTACATCCTTACACCAGAAATACTTTCTCCATCCAAATATGCTTTCTTAAACACCCACAACGACTAAAAAAATACATCCCTGAACAAAAGAATCAAGGACTTCCATCCTCTAAATCAGGATACAATTCGATATGGGTGGCAATGAATCTCCAACATTGGTTTGGTCGAATCATTTTAAAATGTGCCTTTATTAAAAGTAATGTCCTTCATTTTTATCATGTTTGTAAATTTCCACAGATCCCACAACACACATAACATTAAGGGGGAAAACAACATATCTCTTATAATACCAAGGTATAAAGAACACATCATGAAGAAAATAGAGATAGGAAAACTGAAAACAACTCTATGTACCATGCTAAGATTTTTGTCTCACTCTTCCATGTACACTCTTCCCGGGGGACCAATATTCCAAAGAAAATGACCCATAAGAATGGTTTTCCTTATCACCACCACTTCTCAATGGTCTTTCATCTTTACTGGCTGGTCCACAGATGTCGTGTCATGCTCAAAATCTAACTCTCCCTAGTAAAGACTTGGGATTCATTGTTTAGATACCAATGAAACTGAAAGATGCATAAAATGCCATGGATCATCTTTAAATGTAGTGAAAAAACCAACCGATACACCACTTAACCAACTCACCTCATAATCTAAAAGGAAAAAACAATACTTGGAAAAATATTACTCCCTCTATCAAACCTCCACTACCCACATCATAGGGAAGCTATCAAGAACACATAGTCCTTAACCTCAAATGCCAATGGACTCTATCTATGTTTGGAATAATAGTTCTTATGTTACTCTGCTAATTTCAACCACTCTTGAACATGATAAACATTCTATATTGTGTTCTTCACCACATTGGTAAATTGAACATATGCATCCCCAACCCTTATCCATCATAATAGATAATGATATATTCATCCGTACATATCCTTAAATGGTGCCATGCTAATGGAAGAGTGATAAATATTATTATAATAGAATTATACCAAGGGTTTCTTTGTCACCATGATACTCTTAAGTTCAACACACATACCCACAACATAACCTCAAGTGTATGGGTATTTTGTTTCAACGACACAATCTATATGTGTGTTGAAAGAAGTATGGAGAATCCACTAGGTGATAAAAGATGTTTACAATACCTCCTAACTCATGAGGTAAAATGTGCTTCTCGGTCTAATATAGTGGACTTTAGAACACCTTGCAGCCACACCACATCCTCCAAAAACCATTTTATTAAAACAATCACTATTCTAGACTCTTTGATTACATGTATGTGGGATGATTTTTTCAACTGATCCCCAACCACCTAGACCACATCAAAACATCCTTATGTTTTGGATAACACTTTTATGAAATACGTTGAGATTTCAACCCATATCTTGGCCAGGAATATTGAAGGACTATATTACACCACCATGAAAACAATTCTTGACCATTATTTGATGTCAATCCAAAACTCTTTGCAACAAACTATTCGAGTGCCTGTTTCATCATGATCATCAAAATATGGAACTGTAATACATTGAATTTTTTTGAATCTTCTTTATGTACTACCAATTGTGAGATTTGAAATGAAAAATGGACTCTCTCATGCATCACTAATCGAACAATATTTCTACCCAAAAACAATATCTAATTCTGACGATCCACCGACCAGCCCTCTAGTGCATCACCCTAGCCAAAACGATCACAAAAGTCTTATATATCTAAGTCTCCCCAATGAGACTCTTCGAAATGCTATATTAGATAATATTTAAACAGTTTCTAAAATAGTTATCCTCTAGTACCATCCACACATTCATCTATGTACAGGTATGAGAAATCCTCCATCACACTCCAAGCATCCAAAAACATTTGAACTACACCCTTCCATTACAACATATTCAAAGAATCTACCATAAAATTCCATTTTCAAGAGGTGTAAGAGATTCAAAATCACAGTCCTGAAGAAAATCCACCCACCTTCACTGATTCATATTCAAATCAAGATGAGAAAATATATACCTCCAAATCATGTAATCTGTGAAGAGCACAAAGCGCTCCCCAGTGAGGCAATGTCACCACAAATTCAGGGAAAACACAAGATCCACTATCTCCAGATCATGGGTAGAAGAGTTACACACATGAATGAATAAATTTATATATCAATAAGATTTCACAATCTCTATCTACATCATGACACATCCTAATCCTAGATGTCATGCATCATAAAAAACCAGAAACAACATACCTTCCAAAGACAGCAGTTGAATTAGAGTGCTGACCAACATCCCCATAAAGAACCCAAAAGCTTCCTAGCACTGAACAATCCACTGAAGATATTTTTCCTTACTTGTAAATGTTGTTAAAGAGGATAAAAATTTGAAGATAGCAAGTAAAAACTTTTGATAATAGACTGTGAGATAATGAAAGCAATGAACTTCGTCCACATTCTTGGGTGATGCCCAAGAAACAACTCCCTAGACAATTTATTTATCTATAGCCAAACCTTTATGAGACACAAAATTCCGTTGGAAATGCACCAATAAAGTCAAAAACATTATCTTGGAAAACATCCCATAGAGATGGTGCATTCATAATCTTTAAATATATTTCCATGAACTCAAAGATTATATACCAACATATAAAGGTAGTCTTATGGATATCTCCTTTCATCACCATTAACTGGTGATATCCAAACAATATATTAATCATGACAAAACTAATCACTCCCTTAAACTTGTCCAAATGATCCTCTATCTTTGGAAGATGATAGCAATTTTTTATCATCACTCTCTTCAATCATTAATCGTCTATGCACAACTATATAATTACATCTCCCTTCTTAGTTAATAACATCGGGGAACCCCATGGGGAACCATAGTGATTTATTACAACCTTATATATCATACCATCTATTTTAACTCTAAATTCATGCATATCAAATATCACTATTTGGTAGGGCTCCATCGAAATTGAAAAATTGCAGGGATGCAAGCCTACCCAAAAATCAACGCCGCGTCGAGGGGAATGTGTGACAACCTGATTTTTTAAAACATATATTAATCAAATGATAAAAATGGGAACCTCATTTATTTTCCAAATCTATAAAACTGTAAAAAAACATAGCAAAAATGGTGCCATGACATTGAATTTATACTTTTAGAACCCTCTTTCTAATGAAAATGATACATCACCCATCTACATTTGGGAACACAACATCCCAATAAAAGTAGATTATAGTAGCACTCACAAAATAGAACCAATTGATGTTGAGGATGACATTGTATGGCTAACACTCATGTAAAATAAGGTTTAAATAGGACTGCTGATTCCGCGTAACTAGTGAAAATCCCCAACACACATCAAAATCATGGTGTAGCCTCTGACTCATGTAGTCAACACTTGGGGAATGAAAAACCTATCAATTTATATTTCAATATCATTGATTAGAGAGGGTGAAAAGGGTGTGAGAAGCTCCCAAATAGAATATGATTGGAACAACGGTACCTGATAAAATGTTTGTATCCCCAATGATCTCAAGACCATCTAGTGTTTCTCCCCCCACTAACAACACCAATATCCAATTACATTCAATTGTTGGATGCCTCTAAGATCATAATTGGGGAGATGAACCAATTCTTGAATAATATCCTGAAGATTGAATCTTTTTATCTTGTCATATTTATCTAGGCCATAAGCCTAATGCCCTTACTATTGTAATAACCTCACTGGTTGCTACTGCTAAGGCTCACACTAAACTTTCCTCCCTTGATGAAATTGAGAATGTGAAGAAACTGTGTAGTACTCCAAAACATATTTTTTTGAATCCCATAGAATAAATTCATTTGTCCCAAGATCATATGAGAAGTAATCCAAAAAAATGTCACAAGGGAATCTTCTAGAACATGAGCCTCAGCCCAGTTGGTGAGGACTTCTTAAGTGAATCCAAGAGACCCGTGATCAAATCCAGGCAGAAGCATAATTTTTGGGGTACTGTAGCAGCGCTGTAGCAGGCACTATAGCGTGCACTGTAGAATCCCGGACTATTCCTCTGTTTGGACCATCGAGCCACCAATTTGGTCCTAAGTCCATTAAGGCCTTTGGGACACCAAGGCCTTAGGGTTAGTAAGGTCTTAAGGACAACTCAAAACCATCGGGCCACCTAAAGGCATTCAAGACACCTTAAGTGAAGATGCATACCAGACTCCTTACAAGGAATAAACTTCCAAAGGAGGATGAGAAAAGAGATTTCACTATAAGAGAATCTAAACATATTGCATGAATGAGATGGTATGACACCTTCTATCGGGAAAAGCCTGTGCATGCATGGGAAAGCCTAGCCGAACAACCATGAAAAATAGAGAGATGACACCATGATGAAGATACTGGGGAGGAGTAGTTCCATGTAGTTAGTTTTGGTTGTATGTAATGTTTGAAGCCTATGTGAAATGAATTCATCTAAGGCTTACGGTCCATGTAATACGTACACCTACATGCCTTGTAAGGGTTCCACCTCATCCCTTGAATGGTGGATTATCAAAAATCAATAAAAAATGAATGCCTTCAAGGCATTGGATGGATGGACAAGGGAAGATTATAAGGTCCAAATTAAGATAATCAAACTATTGAAGGCCCTAGAACCGGAGGCCAATCACCACAAACACTACTACTTATGAAGACATTTTTGTTTTCATCCTGTGGAAATCCTCCTCATGAGTGAATCCTCTCTATCACCATTTCCTCTTTCTCATCCTCTAGGAATGATGGAAATGTAAAATGAGTAACTAATACTATATTAAAGGATGAAGTTCCTCCACAATACACATCAATCAGGACACATAATCTAAGAAAGTATTAGTGGAAAATTGTAAATGGTCATTGAACACGATATCAATATCCTACATAGACAGTATCCCATTTTGAAGGATTTAGCTATTATCTCTTTTCATACTTCACAGATGGTGAGAGGAACTCTTCCCAAAACTCGTTCTGAATGTTGAACCTTGAATCATATTCCACTTTCTTCTCACCAAGGTAAAAGGTCCACCACTTTCAAATGGGTCCTAGAATCTTATTAAACACCAAGGGTCTTAGTACTCCATTATGGCTAAGATTGAAAAAGATACCACTTTTTCCTCTCACAAAATATTTATTTCCATATAGTAAATGATCCCCTCATGTAATACCGAAGAAAAAAACTGATAACAGCACAATATCCTCTTCCAATGATCATCATCTTCATCTAAACTAACACGCCATCGATCATCCAGGTTAGAATACTAACCCTTTAATGCCTGAGACACACACGAATTGTGACAAAAAGACAACATTGTTAGAGAAATAAGGATAACATAATCCCAGTATTATGGATTTTCATTATGATATATTTTAATTAACATTAAATAAATTGAATTCATTTTACCCATTTTTAATTTCCACAATAAACCCAATTAAAACAAATATTCAATTTATGATGATGCATGTAACACTCCTTATCCTCTACCCTGTAAGAACTCACATCACACTTGGTCGTTTAATAAGCTTAGAGTCTGTGCACTGGATCCTGGGGTCCTTAAAATTCAATGTCCTATCCATTTTTCTTGTCCTATGTCACATGACAAGGCCAAATGGAATGTTTACCATACCTGCCCATGCATTCCTCACTATTCGTAACTCTAAAATCCACCCAATCTATCAATCAATATTGTTGATACCAATTATTCATTACCCATCACTCTATTGATTGAATAATGTGGGGAGATTGATAATGACACCTAAGAACCACCTCCATTGGCCCCTAGGGTGAGGACCAACACCAAGGGTTTACAAATATGAGAACATGGGGGGAATTACCCTTTTAACGAAATCAATGTTAGGAGAGAGGATGTATCAAACATAATTAACTAAATGAAATATATATACGAAAAACCAAAAACCAACCCATTATGACAGGGTAAATAAAAATAATACAAAAAAAGACACCAATGTGAATACCCACATATAAAACATGACTGGAAACAAAGAAAATATCCCAAGGTCTCAGTTACTATCACCCAAAATAGTCCATGTAATCATCCAACAAACCTAAAAATGGTTTTCATACATGTAGTTGTGAGAATACATGTATAGTCATTTGGAAACCCAGTCTCTTTAGTGCACAATATGAATAATCATAATAATGTACGAATGAGAAAACAGTAGAAATAAACAACAACTAATAAGTAGACAAACCATAACCCAAACCTCACTAAGGATTGATAACCAAATAATACACCAATGAAAAATAATATAATTTAAATCATGTCAATGATAGTGTACCAAACAACACATTCCCTTTGATTAGACATTCCCACACTAAAATAATAATCTTTTGGGCACTTTGACCTCTTCAAAATATATCAACACATAAATTTTCAAAAAAACCTTCAATGTAATTTATATATCCTTTAAGATCCTAACATTTTTTTTATATTCTCCAAAAATATATTTTATTTAAAATACTTGGGTTAAATTAGATTTTTTGTTTTAATAGAAATTTCAATTTCCCACTTACTTTTATAATTTATACTTCTATTTTTCCCTCTATCAATTTCATATTAAATATTTCTAAGAACACGTAATCACATTTATTAATACATTAATAAATACAATGATTCCCTTGTAAGTGGATTAAGTGCAAATATTTTTATTAATGAATAATTTGATCAACATCATGTTTGTTTCTATTAATATATATTATATTTATTATATAAATTCATCAGTATTTTTTCCTCAATATTTTTATTTTATTTATTTAATTCCATAGGGTCATTAATTATATCCATTAGTTAATCCAATTACACTTGTAGGAAAACCATTGTGGATGTGTGGTTTTCAATAAATATGTTTTTAAAAAATATAGCATCATCAAATGATCTAATTTATTAAAATTATAATATTTATTTCTTTGGTCACTGAATTTCAAACATATTCTCTATTTAATTCCATTAAAAAACATTAATCATGGAAATGAATAGTTTCAAAAGTATTTATAAAATATCTCCTTTTATTATGATTTGAATCGTAAAACAACAATTTAATGATACAATCACACCGACTGATATAATTATAACATTATTATTCACATGGATGTATTTTAAAAAGACAATAACAATTTTTTTGGACTTAACTTTTATGTTTTGGATCAACTATTCCCAACTCTTGTAATAAACAATGGCAAATCCAATATTTAACACCAATATAGATTCTATAATCCATAGAAACTTTTAATTGTCTTATTTTTAACATAATGAAGTAACATCGATGATATGTTTAATATATAAGGATATTTATAATAATTTTTTAATTAAAATAAATTTAAATGACAATAGAATGGTCATATAATATACACAAGATATAATGAATCTATAAAACAATTATATTAATCATCATTTAAGATATTATACTAATCAATGTAGTACAAATAAAAGGGTTTAAAACGACTACAAGGAATCTATTACACTAAATATTAATTATTACATTAATCATTTTACCATTTAATAGAATAAGTTGATTTTATAGACCCAACAATACATATTTTTCCTACAATTCATCTTGGTTTTATTTTCATGATTTGATTTTTTTTCTATTTTACATTCAACAATTATTTTCATATATCGTTATACTAATTCTTTTGTTTTTATTTTTAATTTTAGCCTACATTAAATATGTTTTCTATGATCATCTAACTATGTTGATGTTTTACCACATTAAACTCCACTATAATTATTTTCATTATGACAACATATAATATTCCAAGTAGTTTATTGATCAATTCATAATAAATATGGAACAATGGTTTATATTTATTTCATAGTTTGAAATAATAATTTATTAGAAATTTTCATTTTTTTTCATTATGTGATATGAAATTTGAATGTGACCTATTTGATTGTTATTTAAACTTTTTAGATTATCTATATTGATAAAAAATGAATCCAGAATTAATTAATGGATATATGTTCAAAATCATTATTCATATTTTATATTTTATAATAGCGAAGGGATATTTCTGGGTGGAACAATGTTTCTATTAATGATTTATAATATAATATTCTGTTTAATTTTTCACCAGAATAAATTATGATATAATTTTAAAAATTAATATTATTTGTTTGGAAGCACTCTTTTCATTAAAAATCAGGTTTCAACAAACAATGATATAAATATTTTTAAAAAAATTTATAGTTATAACCTAGGCATTAAAATTGGAACTATGAATAGAAAAAATCATCTTATGAAAAAATATAAGTAATTTTTATTCCTATTAAAAAATAATATAATAATCCCAATTAAAAAAGTACCCAATTTTATGCAATGACATAATACATTTGAAAATAAATTTTATTTGTAAAATATCTTATTGGTTCATATGAATGAATATTATAAAAATTATATGAATCTCTTTAAAAAATTTTTTATAAAAATTATCTTATTTTTGAAATATATATTTCAAAATCATTATATGTTTAAATTTTGTGATTTTCTAAAAGTATGGATTTTTTAGGTGAATTGAAAAGCATAGAAATTTTTTGTAAACATTCATTTAATTTAAATAATAATGTCTCAGAATGGTTTATATATTATCCAAAATTATAAAAGGGCCACAAAATTGATAAATATTAAAATTATTTAATTATAAATTATTTTTATACTTTATATTATTACAAGTCCATTACCATGATTAAAATTATATTTTTTGAAAACAATTTTTCTATATATTTTATTAAATTATATTAAAATGTATTTCTAAAAAATTTGGAAATTGAATCTTATAAAATGGTTCCAATATTTTGAAGCATCATAACTAATATATTTATATCATTATCCTTATTCTTTTATATTTATAAATAGTATCCAAGGTAACAATTTTTCACCACAAAAATTGATAAATGTTTTTTGAAATCTATTTGTTAAAGCATGAAAAATAACTATAAAAATATCCTTTATATTATTATAATTGTTTTATTCTGAAAAATAATGTTTTAATGAGTTAAATAACTTTGATTAAAACATATTATCAAATTAGGAACCCAATATTGATATACATGAAGATAAGTTATTTTTTATTCAAATGTAAATGATTTTTTGTATTTCCACTAAACGGAATGTTTCAAAGTTTCCAAAAAATATTAAAATATTAGAAATTTATATATGTCATCTTATTATTGATTATTATTTAATGAAACTAATTTGAAATATACTATTACTCTGTATCATGGTGAATTTTATTACTATTAAATAATGTAATTTTCTAAAAAAATCATGCTATTTGTGTTTTTTTATCCAAAAAATTTTAGATACCTATTGACATTTAATCTAAAAAAACATTATTCCAAATATTTAATAATAATTTTAAAAAAACATATAAAGAAGCTTTTATTTTTATCCATATAATTTTATTTATTATTTTACAAATTTATGTTATGTAGTTACATATAAAATGGGATTAAAGCGGTTTTACTAGATTTTATTGTAGAAAATGTTTAAAAAATTATTGTAATTGTAAAAATTTTATTTTATATTGAATAAATAAAATATAATCTTCAAATTTCAGGTTTTAGGTTCCTCATTACATGATAATAATATTCATATTATTTAATCATTTTTGTAATTCTATGATATCCCTTTCCCTCTCTTATAAAAGAATACAACATCTACTCTCTTCTCCACCAATCATGAGCCTTCACAATCATGCATTCCGTATAATAAAACCTACATAAATTCTATCACCAAATCCATGGGACTCTATTATATACAAAAATAAAAATAATTAAAGAATTAATGTGTTATCAAAAATAGGTTTCTCAACAATGAAGTGTAACTGTAATCCAAGTACTATCAATTTTATTCATTCTTCTACATCCAGAAAATATATTACATCTATTATAAAATGTTTTTCCATTTTATTCAACATAATAAATTTTTATTATGATTGTATAAAAACCATCATTCAACTCTGATTAGTCATAAGAAGTGGGTATTGGTCATTTATTATATTATAATATTCATGTGATTCAATGTTCACAAACTTCCATACTTGTGAATTTGACTATTTTAATGTATTTTATTAACATGTTATTAATTCATTCTTAAAATGAAATATTACAAGGTAAATTTAAAAAAAACATTCTTAAACAAACAATTTTCATGATTTTGTAATAATATTTCATTTTCTAGTCTCTGATGTTATAAGGAAATTTATATACTTTTTGAGATTTTGAATAATCATTTGGGAAGATGACCATATTTGGACTTGAAACACAATTATTCTCGGTGATGTAAACTAGACAAAAGCCCAATAAAAATGCTATAGCATCTGTGATTAAATCTCAAAAAAGATAAAATTTCAACTAGAGATGGAGAAAACAATTATTAATATATAATTGAAATATTAAAATATATAATTATGAGTTATAAAGGGAGTTCCACATGGCTCAAGATGAAGATAAGAAACTAGGTTATATTCTAGGGCCTATAAAATCAACCCAACATTTCAAACATATATAGAAAACCAAACATACAATTTAGATATAATTTTTAAGATGATAAGATATATCCATGTATCCTTTAAATTATCCAATCTACCAGAACAATTAATCCATCAAAAAGGTATTTTTAGTGACTCTATTTGGTGGTTTCAAGATGGCTTAGATATTTTTCTTTGTTGGAAATGTACACTCTACCTTAACATTACTCCAACCATTACCTAACCTAATTAATTTTGAATATGTGTAATATTGGTGCCTCGTTAAAATGATTCCAAAATTCCAATTTAAGAAATTATTTTTTGAGGATTTGAAATGGGTTTTTTATTTTTTTTCATTTTAATTTCATGGATGAAATTTTATGTTGCAATCGTATTTTATAAATCGTATGTTTCTAACATCAACATTTATACTTAATAAAACTTATTTAACATTTAATATTATTTTATTTTTATTAATATGTTCCTATCATTTCATTACGGTTTAAATTTATTCACATAGTGAATAAATAAATCCTAAAATCAATGGTGGAGTGTTTTTTAGTTCATTGTTTTCAGTTCATCAATTACACCCTCATGAGAATACATCATTCTTCCATTTAGAGAATAAAATAAATTGATGGATATCCCTTTTATGGTTTGATCTCTGAAATAAGAATGGTTCTTTATTGGATGTTATTTCTGACTCTATTTATTTTTAATAATTTTATTTTGTTTATTTTTTTATTCAATAATTTTTTTTCTATTCCTCTTACTTATTAAATTTTTTCACCACACATACCATTTTCTAAAAAGGTTCTTTACCTCAGTGTGCACATGAAAATTATCCTTAAAGTGTATAATATATTAGAATTTATATGTGGTGGTGTTAAATTAGTATGTAATGAGGTTATATTTATTTCATTCAATAAATCACTCTAATGATAATGAAATTGATATAATTAAAAAATGAATTCATACAAACCACCCCAAGAGGTAACCTAGGATCAAATCATTCACTAAAATCAAATTAACTCATGTTCTTTAATATTATTTCATATCATATCAAATAAAATTCATGTTCGAAACATCGTATCCAAAAACAATAAATATAATTTATATTTCATAATGTTTTTTCTTAGGTATTTATAGAATCAACAACCCATGATACACTGAAAGAGACCACTATTTCACTAAAAACGTGGGTAAATTTGAGTGAGACCACTTTTTTCCATTTATAGGGAACCATGTATGTTATCTAAAAACTCAATCTTTTCTCACTACATTTCTATTTTCTCCAACTAATTTCTATTACGTTTTCCATTTTCCTTTTTCAATTTTCACAGTGCATGTCCACCTACACCTCTAACCAATTAAACTATGTGGTCATGGTGGATAGTATTAGGGTTGGAGATCCAACCACACATAAGATTATATTTCCATAAAATTTGCATGATCCTAATAATCTAGATTTAAACAGTGATCACATTTCAATAGAGGGTCTTAAAATTAATAAAAAAAACTATTGTACGATCCAAAATGGTAATCCAAATGTGTCAATCCCTATCTTGGGGAATGGAGTCAATAAAAACACGAATGAATACCTCACACCTAACAGATCCAGTGCATCTTGTTGTGTTAGAAATGCTTCCTTATTAGAGTCCATGTATATCTTCAAACTCTATATCCTAATTCATATTCCAACCTTCCATGGAATGGAGTAAGAAAGGGCCAACCTTTATTTCAAAGAGTTCAACAACAATGTGGAAACCATGTTCCCACCACATTAACGTGAGTCAGGTATGATTATGATATTCCACTTACAACTAAAAGATTTAGAAAATAATTTCAAGATGAATTTTATACCTTATTAAATCCCCTTCATGGATATATTCTAAATAGAATTCTAAAAAACATATTTCTCCCATAAAAAACAATTTCACATTAAAATAACATCCAAAACTTTTTAAAAAATGAATGGGATTCATTTTTTGAAACCTGGGAATGGTTCAAACACACAATAAACTTTAAACCTCGCAATTCTTTTCCAATCATAGAATAAGATCAAATATTTTGTCAAGTTTTTTTTGGGAAACAACCAATTCAATGACATGATATCTAATGGACCCTTCAAAATCAAAGCCCCAAATAATGATTACAAGTTCCTAGAAGGATTATCTGATCAAAATCAAAATTTGGGACATCACAGTAATATTATACGACACCCGGTTCTAGTAGAATGGAAACTCATAAAGAAGAATAAATTTTTTTGGTAAAACATTTTTACCCACTATGATGGTTATGGAGATAAATCTTAATAAAGTTAATGAAATCCAAATTGTTGACCCTATTTGAAAACTTTGTGACCAACATGACCAAAATAATGATAAATTCACAAATATACATTTTATAATGGATGTTTTTTATGAGGATAACTGGGGAAAGTCATGGAGCTAAACATTCCGAAAACAACAATATCAAAATACATTCAAACCATGATATAATTACCATCCATTATTCCATTGGAAAAATAACTAACACCAAATATAACAATTAATTTATCTACTAGGACCAAACATGTACCCTCTTTATAATTTCAAACTAATAATCAGTTCCAACAACAAGTTGTACAATACAAGCATCCTCATGTTCATTAATAATAACCAATATAGAAACCCATTCAATATCTAATCTGATAACCAAAGTATTATCTAGGGATAAAACACAAACACAAGCCCCTACCAAAAGTTTCCCTATTATAATCCTTTGATATTCATGTAAACAAATAGAAAAAACGAACATAGAAATATCACAACCAAAACAAGAACTCCAAACCTTTAATACTAGAAAGGCACAATTTCTGACTCATGCGGTACAATCCTCAACCTTATGGGGAGAATACAGTTACAGAAAAACATCTCATGATCAACTAAAAAGTATTTAATATTATAATATCTGTTGAATCCATTAAAAACTAGAAAGAATAGTTCTATATCCATTAAAATCATTAACATCACATGGACATGATTAATAGCTACCATGAGATTCCAAAAAATCCAATGAGAATGTGAAGAAACCATAACCACAACGAATAATCCAACAACATACTCCCTTGCCTCAACTAATGAGAGTAAAATCTAAGCCTTAATTGAATGAACCATTGAGAAAGATATTATAACTATATATGTTGAATATAATCCTTCTCGATGAATTCTAAACCATTTGTAACTAGTCAAAAATACCTTAAGTAATTGTAAACATTTAAAAGTAAATTTTCATATTAAATAATTGAATTTTTGGATAATAATGTGAGTTATTATATTAAAGGAACCATTCATTATATATTTTATGATAATAAATTCCTTTATATTAATGTTGAGTAAGGATAGAACACCAATTTTCAAATACATTTTGGATATTCGATCTTCTATGAACCTCATTCCATATTCCATGTTTTGTCAGTTGGGGATTAATAAAATTCAACCGACATCAATCAATATTTATCTAACTAATTATTGTGTTCTTGTTCATTATGGTTTTTATAGTATTTTTTGGTGAATTTAGAAATTTTATAGCCTCTCTCAAATTTACCCACGATTATAGGGTTAAGCAATCACTTCTAGTTTAGCTTGGGTTCTCATATCCTCCGAATCATAAGAAGTAACCTACAGACATGATGATTATATGGATTTATTTGGCTATGAAGTGGCTAACATAGGTTTTTTTGTTTAAGTGAACTCTAATATACTTAAGTGAATTAAATTTTAAATAATGAATTGATCCTAGGTTATCACTGGGGGTGGATTAGATGCATTCCTTTTCAACTATTTCAATTTCTTATATTTGATATGGGTTCATTTAAAAATATCAAACAACATCATTAATTACTGGTTTAATTTCTACACAACCAAATACTAACCAATAATAAACTTGATGAATCAATGTTTTGTGAACTCCAAGGTAATGTTTTGTATTATCACTTGAAATGTGTGGCCTTAAATTCAACAAGTACAACGAAGTTTAAAGATCGTCAAAAAAAATAATAATTTAAAAAAAGTGATTTGAAATTAATAGAGTGAGAAATAACATTTATTCCTTTCCCTTTATACTCCCATAGATAAACCAATAATGGGGTTATCCATCCATTGATTCTACAGTTTTAATGGAATTGGGATGTAGACTCATGAAGGAAGAAATTGAGAAGTAAAAAATATTTTAAAATATCGATCAATCCACCATTGTGTGAAAATTTCATAATGATTTGTGTGAATAAATTCACACCAGAAGACAAATATATCAACATGATATTAAGAAGAACCAAATAAGAGGAGAATATATACTTTTATGGAGAAATTAATATGAATTTAACATCATAAATGAGAAATGATAAATCTAGGCAATCGAATCATAACCTAACATTACAATTGAACAATGCACCAAAGATTAAAAAATACTCCACAACCTCAACCTTAAATAAGAATTTCAAGAGTCTTGGTTCTATACCCTAATAGTCCAAGTCTTCCCTCTTGATTACGGTGGCTTCAGGTGGTGGAATGTTTGTGGAATGTACACATTTCCACCCTTGACCCAAATTTGCATCTAGATTACATCCACTTAATAGAGGCACCTCTATGGACTTTTAGATGGCCAAATTTTAGGGGGATATAGAAGAAAAACCTGACCTCTCAGATGTCTCCTAGATCTCTGTAAAATTTCAGATTAACGTAATTAGTGGTTACCAAGATATGATTAAATTGGTGGGATGTTTTTTTGGGCCGCAAAATCTGTCCCAGAATATTATCTCCAACTTGGGCCGCATGGAACTCCCTTTAATGCTCAGAATTATATCCTTTCACTATAGGAAGAAATGTTTCCCATGACGTCATACATATCTTTTTCATGTTTTAGAATTAATGGGCTTGGAACATGGATTCTACAATAGTAGTATTTGGTTGTTGTCCAGTTCACTTCACCTAGAATATTGTTTGTTCCTGGCCATCTTTGGCGGTCTTCCAATACGAATATCTATATACTCCAAAAGTATGAATTATTCCTTATATATTCAGAGACCTGAAATTAAAATATATAAATAAAATCAAGGACATTTTTTATTTTAGTATGCCTTTAAATATGTACAATGTAATAGGGCACTTTAAAAAATAATTACAATCATAATGTAAATTAATGTTCAAAGTATAAAATCCACTACAATGGTGTTTATGAATAATTAATCTCGTGAATATTATAAATATAAACAATGAATATTATACTATTTATGTTGATAACCACATCCATATCTTGAGTTTTTCTATTCCCGAGAATAATATATCTAAAAAATGGGAAATTTTAATTTCCTTTTACAAAACATTTTAATACACAATGCACATCAAAAGACCACATACTAAACAATTATGAAGCCCATAAAATCATTTAAAACAAGATATGTTAAAAGGAATATCCCAATCCCCAGCCCATTACTTTGTTCAAACTCATCTCTACAATTCATCATAAGCATGATGAAGTGTTGTGTATCACAATAGGCATGTGGTTCGTCTTTATCTATTAGGGAAATGATGGATGCTCTTGCTGGAATAAAATTTCAACATCAAGATGAGTATTCAATTTTAATTTTTAATTTGTACTTAATTTTTTTTATTGTAATTTTGAAATGGTAATTGAAATTGCACTCAATATAGTCAACCCATGCAGTGAGACATTCCCTATGACTCCCCATTTCAAAGACTATAGGCATCCAAGTGAAGCCCACATACTCGGCCATCATCTCAAGTTAACTCAGTCGAAAAAATTAAAATTACTAGAAATAGAGATAAAATTACAAACATTGGGCTATACAACAATGGATTCATGATACCCATGTGGCGAAATCCAAAAATTAAATCATTCCATTACTCTACGTGAAAATTTATTGAAATTATTTTAATTTTTTTTTATATTTTTTTTCATGAATACTCATATTGAAACAAAAATGATCACCAAAGCTATGCTATTTATTTGGGGGACACCAGGACCTAAAACTAATACTCCGCAATCTAGAGGATGTTCATTGTGTTTTTTCATTATTAAATGGATGAAAATATAATTGTTGAAAAATCACATAGGACAAACACAGTTTACAAAATCTATGAACATGAACATAAACTTGCATTAAAAATTATAATTAAGTCATGAAAAATTATTTAATATTCAATTTCAATGTATAAAATGTGGATTATCATGTTCAAGGTTAAACAAACTTTTTCTTTCTATTAAGCCACACTTTTTTTAAAATCAATTTTTTCCCACAAAAGGATTTTTATTTCATCTCCACCCAACATAAAACAATATTATACCTTATGTTTTAAGAAAATAAAATTTAGAAGGAAGTAGAGGTTGAGAAAGGGAGTTCAAAAAGTAAATTGAAAATGAGGATCATGGAATGAAGTCTCTTGGTTGTTGATGTTGAAGTTCATGCTACTACAATTTAGTCCTTTGATATCCATGTCACTAACAGAGTTCCCTAGTGAAAAAAATACAAAAAAAATTAATCAAAACAATATATATATATATAATAAATTAATTAAAATATAATTGAATATACAAAAATTAACAAATAAGGATGCACTATATTCCATACATCAGTTGTAGGTGCATGCCCATGTCTCCCTTCGGTCCCTACTTCAAGTCCTTGTGGCTTCACCGGTTGTGACAAGGTTTCCCCCATGACCTATGACGTATTATTTTAAATTATTACTATTATTATATTTTTGTAATTTTTATTTTTAAATAAAAACACATAAAAATAAAAATGAAATAATGATACATGGTCTTCTTTATATATTTCTGGGTAAGGAATTACTCAAGGATCACACCACATGTTACGAATGAATATATTGTTACCCATTCATACCCATCAATACTCATAATAGAAGAACAAGTCAATATTATTTGGTACTATCATATTCAGTGTTAAGTTTTTTTAAATATTTATCTATTTATACTATTTGTAAAATAAAGATGATTCACAGTGATTGGAACCATGAAAACAATGGGTTCCCTACCATGCAGTGCTTTTGTTTAACATTTCTAGCTCGAATTAGACCCCTTATTGTTTAATTGTTTTCGACATCCATGGTTTTTTCACAGAAGCCTTCATCAACATTATTTTTTGGGAATGGTTCAATGAATGGATAAACTATATGATGAATAACATTAAAGGTTTGACCATAAGTGGGATCTTGAATTTATAAATCATCATTGAGGTATACCTTATGAACTAAGCATGGACTCGACAATCTAGACCTCAACATTCTTGGGTGTAAATGATGTTTTGAACTATATAAGAGAATATTTTTACCTTGTATAATGTGTTTGGTTTCAAATTTTTAAGATCAGTAGGATAATACTCTAAATTTTTTTCTCCTTTAATTTCCATAAGCCTCCATCCTATATTCTTAATGTTCATTGAGATATAATTTATTTTTTGTTCCGGCCAATGATATTTCATTATTGATTTTAATTATTTCCCAAACAACCTTATGATCAATCTCCACTAAAAAATATCTTGCCTTAACACAAGCCAACCTATATGGGGACATTCATAAAATGGGTCTAAATGCGATCAATTGTCCCAAAGAGCATATAAGAGTTCTCTTGATCAATAAATCCTATGATGATTAACAATTTTCAAAAAAAATGTTTGATTTCATTATCGGATAACTCATCTTGACCATTTGTCTATGGGTGGTATCATGAGGACACTTAGTTTTTAATTCCATACTTTTCCATGAGTGTTGATAATGGACGATTGAAAAAATGAGTTCCACGACCACTAATGATAGACCATGGAATTCCAAATCTCAAGAGGATGTTTTCTTTCAGAAATCTAATCATAGATTTATGATTATTGTATTTTTTAGGAATAAGGGAATCCCATTTGGAGATATAAATGTCATCTAAAAGGATGTGCATAAATCACCCAATGTTTGGGAAGGGACCCATGAAATCGATTCCCTAGCAGTCAATGATTTCAATCACTAATATTAGAGTGAGTGGTATTTGATTAATTTTTGTGATGGACCTTATTTTTTGACACATAGGAAAACATTGAAAATTTTTGTAGGGGTCCTTTGAGAGGGTGGGATAGAATAGACCACACTAAAGAACCTTATAAGAAGACTTATTAAAAGAAAGGATACCTTCACATGACACACTATGTCATAATTTAGGGATGGTCTCTTGTTCAGATTCTTGGACACAATATCTAATGACTTTATCAGGGCAGAACATGAAGAGGTAAGGATCATGAAACATGTAGTGTTTGATATGAGAAAGGAATTTAATCGAAGCTAGGGTCCTTTAGAATTTTGGAATGTCACCCACCACCAAATGGTTTTCTATGTTAGCATACCAAGAGAAATAACTCATAGAATAGTGGTGCTCATCAAGAAATTAATCACAAACAGAATTGTGATGTTAGTTATCTTTCAATTAAATCCAAGAAAGGTGATAAACTACATGATTTTCTACACCCTTTTATCCATAATGGTTAAATCAAACTCTTGAAGAAGAAGGACCCACCGAATCAATATATCCTTGGCATATTGTTTTTGTGAATATTATTTCAAGGATGAATGGTTTGTGAAGACAATGAAGGGTGATCCTAGGAGATATGTCAAGAGTTTCTATAAGGAAAAGTTAATAGAAGGAAACTCTTTCTCATTGGTGGTGTATTTTATATTTGCATCATTTGATGATTTTCATTCATAAGAAATGACACATGGAGTTTTCTCACACAATTGTCCTAAGACTCCTCCGACAACGAAGTCACTTGCATAAAACATGAGATCAAAATGATGTTTTCAAATTAGATATTTCATAATAGGTATGGAAACAAGGGATAACTTGAGTGTAGAGAGTGACTTCTCACTGCAATTTGTCCATAAAAATAAAGCATCTTTTACCAATAGAGAAAAAATTGTTCGGGAAATAGTGATGAAATTCCTAATGCACCTTTGATATAAACTAGAATTTCCTAATAAGGCCTTCACTTCATTAACAGTTTTAGGAGAGGGAAGGTGAAAAATGATGTAGACCTTATCTATATCAACTTCAATCCCTCTATCAGATACCTGATATCCTATAACATGTCCTTACTTTTCCATGAAATGGAATTTTTTCCAATTTTGGATGAGATTTTTATCCTCACATTTTGACGAAACTCATTCAACATTCAGAAGGCATACCTCAAAAATATCCCCCAAGATGGAGACGTCATCCATGAAGACCTCTAAACAATCCCCCCAGCAAGTCTGAGAAGATTCCTATCATTCACCACAGGAAGGTCCCTGGGGAATTACATAACCCTAATGGCTTGTAGTTGAAGGAAAAAGTGTTGAATGGACAATTGAAGGTTGGTTTTCATTGATCCTTTAAGGAGACCTCGATTTGATTGTACACTGAGATTCTATCTAGGGAGCAATAGAATTGATGACTCGCCAGTCACATTAAGAATTTATCAATAAAGGGAAAGGGGAAATAGTCATTATTGGTACAAGAGTTTATCTTTATACAGTCAACACACACTATACATGCACTACTAAACCTTATGGGGAGAAGGTCACCATCTTCATTGGTGATCATGGTGATTCCTAGATTTACTAGGATAACATGAATATGGATTACCCACTCACTCTCTATAATGGGGTAGATGATACCAACTTTTAACAACAAAATAAGTTCATTCCTTACCACATCCATAATATTTGGATTGATTCTCCACGTAGGATGATGACATGGGTTCGATTAAGATTCAAGAACAATCCTATGAGTTCCAATGAGTGGTCTAATCCTAGTAATTTCAGAAAGGGTCCATCCATTTGATTTCTTATTTTTTTATGACATCCAGAAGAATCACCTATTAATTTTTCTACAAGATAGGATTAAATATAAAAAAGAAAGAATTGATTGTCCCCTAGAAAAAATACATACATGGGTGATGAGGGTGGGAATTTAAATTTGAGATCAAATTGGTTATCACATTCCAAGGAAGGATGGGAATTTCTATTGAACATAGTTTATTTTTTCAAATTTCATGATAGAATAAGTTCCTTGTTAAAAACAATTTCATCTACTATATTGTCCAGATTAGTGTCAAGAATGGGTGTTGACTCAATGTTATTGATATCACCAACTATATCATTGATTTTTTGTTTCGATAAAATAATGAAAAGATCTATATGAAAGCGAATCAAGCCACGAAGATATATTTACCTCATATGAATAATGAAAATAAGTATATTCTTGACCTTAACATCCTTTAGTAATCCCATGATGTTCTTCAAGTTAACTATCAACAGTTACTATCCAAATTACCTCATCAATCTATTCATCATCACCGATTTGAGAGATATAATTGTAAATGTTTATATCAAGGATCATGTTTCAATGGTTATTGTCATGTATCCATTCCTAACTCAGATTAATGAGTTGATTCTTGCTAAGAATAGATGACCAAATATGATTGGGGGTTTCCTCCCTAGATCCTAATCTTAGGTGATTGTCAAGAACAATGAAGTCATCTAGGTAATTGAAAATTTTAAATTTTAATAAAACAGTCTTTAATATCCTATTATGAAATCAAACACTACGATCGGCAAGTTGATGAGTGAACAATGTCGGTTGGAGTTCATTGAGACCTAACTGAAAATAAGTTTCATAAGGAATGAGGGTCACACTAGCTCTCAGATCACAAAGGGCCTTAAAAATTGTTTTCTTTATTAACTCAACAATGATGTATGGATATCTTTGGTCTTTCAGCATTTATTGAATGGTCCCTTAAATGGAGGTACTGACATTAGCAGGGAAAAGGACATGAATTTTATGTAAAAAATTTCTTTTAAAATTGAAAATGTCTTAAAGGTACTTTGAGTATGTAGGAAACGTTTGGATTTCATATAGAAGGGGAATGTTCATCTTAACATGAATGAATATACCAACAAAGTCTCAATTAGTTTTTGTTTAGTTTTTCAACATACGCATTGAGGGAAGGGAGGAGGTTGTTTTATTGTTTGGTGTGGTTGTAGTTCTGTCACATTCTAATTTGGGTTTTCATTATATGTGTATATTTCTTCAGCATTTTACCGCATTTTTTATGCTTTTAATGGTTCTGGAATGGATTGTTTATGTTTCTCAATGGATTTCCCACTTCTTAAAATAGTCACTACATTGTGTTGTTCAGGAGAGGGTTGTGTGCAACTGGATTTTACTCTTAATGTTCAGGATGGTACCACCTATGTAGGAAAAGTTTCATCTATGATTTAATGGTTTTTAGTTCATATTTAAAGGATGAGAGATCTGAGTTCATTTTCTCCATATGATTATACAAACTCTCATGGATTGGAAGAGGAAAAAATTGAGTAGGGGATCGTGCTGGTTAGTTTATCCCAAGGGGATAATTTGGTTTTTGAATGGGTTGTTGCTATTGGACAAGAAAATTTTAGTATTAGTTTGGTTGTGGTTTGAACTGGTTATGGTTTTTGAAAATTTTGTGGAGGATAGGGGTTTGGTCATTTTGGATGACAAGGTTGTTAGTTGGTTTGTTAGTTATCTTTCCAGCAGAATCATGGACGATCAGTTTACCTTGTGTTGAAAGTGTTTTGGCATTGTAGATTCTTTATGTTCAAAGCATGGACCTCCATTGGTGATCCTCCTAGAATAACAATTGTAATGGAAGGGAGAGTTGGGAAATTGTAAGTCTTGTGGTCATGTTTTGAACAAATTTTGAAAACAGGGTCAATAGTTTGAATTACATAGACCTTCCTAAGATCCATCCCCTCAACCATCCTAGTGAGTACAACAAGTTTCGACCTAAGGAATTTCACCTCCCTAATTGTGTTAATTATACCAGATTTGGGTAGATTATCATAGTATGGTGATGTTTCCCATATTATTTTGTTTGGGGAGTCCTTCTAGATACTCATAAACCGCATTTGGTGATTTTTTATTGAAAGTTACATTACCCATCAATTCAATTAATTGTTTGTTTTCGAGACCCATCACTTAATATAAAATTTGAAGTTGTTCTAGGATTAAAAATACATGGTGAGGTGCCATATTGAGTGTTTCTTTGAACATTTCCCATGTCTCATAAAATGACTCTCGTTCATTTTCAGAAATGATTGGATGCTCATTTTAAGTTCATTTTTTTCTTATTGGAGAAGTATTTTTTATAGAATTCTCATTGAATGAAGTCCCATTAGTGGATTGATGAATGTCTCGGATTGTTATCCAATTATTTTCTGGATCATTAAATGATAAAGGAAAGAGATTCATATTATCTAACTCATGTTGATGTGGTGGGAACATGGTTTCAGAAATATCATTGAACTCTTTGACATGAAGGTATGTCATTTCTGACTCTATCCCATGGAAGAATGGAAGTTTTTTTAAGAAGTGAGGTTTGAAATCATTGTGGGATTCTCCTAGGGTATCACACCTAATGAATGATGGTGCATTAGTCAAGGGAGGTGTGAGGTATTCATTCATGGTTTGATCAACTGCATTTCCCATGTTTGAGGCATCCAATTTGGATTTCCATTTTGGATCCCACCCGAGATTATGAGATTATTTCATTGAAGACCATCTATTGAAATTGAGTCAATTTGTGGTTCCAAATTATTAAGAATATTTGGAACTAATGGTAATAGACCCCTAAGTTTGCTTGACTGCCTAACCTGTGGGCTTTCCACCCTATCTAATCTGTTTGAGTTATCGCATGTGTAGGAAGACATCCGACCAATGAAAAAAATGAGAAATGGAAAAGATAAGAGAATTTGGGGTGAGAAAATAGAAACAGGGAGGGGGGATAGAATGGATGTTGATATATCATATTTGGGTCCAAGAAAACGGTGCCAAAATTTCCTCTCTCGCAAATTTACCAAATATTTTAGGCTTTGGCGGTCGCTTGTAGTTTATCTTGGGTTGTTGAATCCTTAGAGACCTAATAAGTAACCTACTAGGAAAAACATTATATTGATATTTTTTCCAATGAAGTGGCCATATTTTGTTGATTATAGTTTTGTTTAAGTGAACTATAAAATACATAATTTAATTCAATTTTAATTAATGAGTTTATCCCATGATATCACATTGGATGGACTGGATTCTTCCATTTTTTAATTAATTAAATTTCATATATTTGAGATGGGTTCATTTAAGAAGGAAAAAAAACATCATCACATAATAGTTTAATTTTTAACAACCCTAATACTAATCATTGATACACTTGAAGGATTAAATTTTTGATCACTACAAGGTAAATTTTTGTATTATCACTTGAAGTCCATGACAATAAATTCTACAAAGACGAAAGATATTAAATATCATGAAACAAAATTCTCAATTAAAAAATGTGATTAAACATTAATTAAGTGAGAAATAACATCAAATCAATCCCCTATATACTCCCTTATATCATTCCTTAAGTGGTTTAAACCTCCACTGATTCTATGGTTTCAATGAAATTAGGAAGTAGGCTCATGAGGGAGGAATTGTAGAAGTAAAAAAAGGAAATAAAATTAGAATCAATCCACCGTTGTGTGATTATTTCATAAGATTTGGTGTGAATAATTTCACACCATTAGAAAATGGGATCAACATGATATGGAGAAGAACCAAATAAAAGGATGATAAGAAATTTTATTAAAAACAAAGATAAATTGGAAAACTTACACGAGAATGACAAACTCATGGAAGCAAAATCGTAGAATAAAATTACAATTAATCAAAGCACCAAAGATGCTAAAATACTCCAAAACAACTACCATAAATAAAAACCTAAAGATTCACATGTTGATCCCCCAATAGTATAACTCTTCCCACTTGAGTATATTAGGCTTATGGTGGTGGAATTTTTGTGGAATTTAGACATTTCCACCCAGGACCCGAAGTTGTAAACAGCATGCATCCACTGAATAGAGGTTCCTCGATGACCTTCTAGATGGATGAATTGGAGTTTTCTATAGAAGAAAAAAATGATGCTCCATATTCCTCCTATATTGATTTGTAAAATTTCAGCCTAATTTATTTTTTGGTTACCGAGATATGATTAAATTAGTGAGAGGTTTTGCTGGGCCAAAAAATCTGGCCCATAATTTTATCTCCAACTTGGGCCACATGGAACTTCCTTTAACAATATAAATTATCTTATTTCACTATTATAATAAATGTTCCCCATGATTTTCTCCATCTTCAGTTCATTTATAAGAATTATTTGGCTTGTATCATTGACACTACAGCAGTTTTATTGGGTTGTTGTCTGATTCACTTCACCTAAAATGTTGTTCATTCATGGCCAAATTTGGTAGTCCTACAATATACATATTTGAGTACGTAAAATGTATGAATTTTTCCTTATATAATGGGAGAACTGAAAAAAAATAAAAAAAATCAAGACTATATGTACCACATAATTGTTCACTTTAACAATGAATTACAATCCTAATGTGAAATAATGTTCAATGTATAAAATGTAAAAAAATGGTGTTTATAAATAATTAATATCATAAATATTATAAAAATTAACAATTAATATTAGCCTATTTCAGTGGCTAATCAATTTCATTTAGCATAATTACTTCATTTTCCTAGAAAATCTCCATTTATTTGGTCCTAGGGAGAAAACCCCCATAATCCATGGTTTTCACTTCTTAGAAACAGTCAACTCAATCATCCGAGAAAGGAATTGGGACATTGAGATAATGTTCAAAAAATGACCATAATACTGATGAATTATTATGAACAATATCAAATTGGGGATGGAGAAGATATACATAGGGAAAATTGGGTAGGTAGTGTTGATATTGAACTAGATGAATATCAAGGAATTTAGAATGATTATTAAGTCTAAATGTGAATCATATTCTTTTATCACATTAGGTAAATCTATCTTCCTATCTTGAATAGATTTTTGTTTAATCCTTTGATTAATTTTTATTACGACTGGTAAATTATAGCAGTTGATAAATCAAATTAATTGATTCTATAACCATTCTGGATAGTAATCTGGATAATGTGGTGGTAGAAATATTTGTTCAAAATGAACCAATTCTTTCCATGAAATTGGAAATATAAATTGACTTCCATGGAAAGTCCCATAATTATATGGAAAGAATTAACAACCCTGATCTGGAATTAAGGGTCATAAATTCATTAATAAAAAATGATTACTTCAGTGATAAAAACATTCCCTATTGTGATTTATTCTCATCCTGAATTCAATCAATAGTGGATACTTCAATATATACTTGGAAGGAACAAGAATAAAATTTAATGAACCATATTTGATATTCCTAGGATTAGGCCACTCATTGGAACTCATAGTGTTATTCAAGGCTAACTCTAGACCATGTAACCAACCTTAGTAGTGACTCAATTACATTATTATTGATTTTTAAATGAATGAAATTCTATAATTATTGAAATAACACTTCATCTAACCCATTTCTAAGAGTTATTGGGTAATCTAAATTCATTTTGTTCCAATAAATGATGGAAACACTTTGATTACCAATGAGGATGGAGATATTATTCTTATAATGGTTAGTAGTGGATGGATAGTGTGAATTGACTATAGAAAGATAATGTATCACACTAATGATGACCATTTACCCTTTCACTACATTGACCATGTCCATTTGTGAGTTTCATGGAATCAATTATACGATTTCGTAATGGATACTCATGTAATATTAAAATTAAGGTATCCATAGAAGATTAAGGAAGAACAAACTTCACCTATATATTTATCACTTTTTTCATTATAGAAAATTCCATTTGGTTATGCAATTCACAAAGTACATTCTAGAGGTTCATGTTGGGAATCTCCTGTGATATTGTGGGTGATTATTTAGATGTATTTATTGATGACTTCACCACCTTACAAGATATATTTTTTGTATTCTATGTAAATTTTAAACATGTTTTTTATTGAAGTGAGGATATGTGTCTCATGATAAACTAGGAATAAAAGATTTTCACTTTAATGGAAGGACTTGTACAAGGCCATACAGTCTCTATTAATGGTCTTTCCATTGATAAAGCTATGTTTTTTATCATTCATCCCCCTCACTCTTTGAAAACATTCAAGTGAGGTCCTTATTTAGAAATTATTGTTTCTACTAATGGTTTGTTTATAAATTTCACCACAATTTCCAACCACATTGTGATATTTTTGTTAATTAATCTCTATTTGTAAAAAAACAACTTTTTTGAATAATTAATGACAATTAAGTAATCTCGTATCATTCCTACAATCATAAAATCTCCCAATTGAAAACATCAATGTTGACTCATTTGTGAAATGAATGCCTTTATAGTAAGAGATATCTTAGGAAAATATTTTGATAAAACTCTATGTCTCATTACATAAGAGTGTAAATCTTTAATGGTTTTACAATTCAATTACACAACCACTATGAGAGAGTAACATATGGGTGTATTTTCTATAGAAAAATTCGTCTCCCTATCACATGGGATCCCCCATAAATTTATAAATTGACCGTTAGGCTCTGAAATTCCATTCCTAAAAACACTATTCTTGGGCCAAATTGATTAGTTGGGTCCATATTATTCAAAATTTTTATACGACAATTGATGTTAAAAAGTGTGTTGAAAATTTTATTCTGGATCACCTATCTTAGATGGAATTTAGAGAAGGCTCACATCACATTTCTATATTTGATTCGTTTCCAGATAAACACCTCTATTCTATGAGATATTTCTCATGGTATACTAATGTATTCAAAAATACAGTAACAAGTGTTATAATATTTTTTTTTGTGAAAATGTAAGAGGAAGTTCATTTTTTATTATCAAACAACATGTGTTTTAGGATCCATACATCTTCATGTTCTTTACTGATCAAGAAATTAAGAGATATGTTCCTGAGTCTACAAAAGATTTAATTCATAAATTATTTCATAGATGGGAATGTGTAGGAATCTATTCCACAAATATAACCATTTAAAAGGTCCAATCATGCGATTTTATTATTCTAACCTCACTATGTATTCCCGAAATGTATTCCTATGTTTTCCTAGATGTCAAAAATTCTGATATATAATCTAGTGGTATAAAATTCACCTTACTCCCATTATGGTCATCAAAATATTTGAATATTGGAGAATTATCTTGATGTGACTCATCCCAAACACAATGTGATATCACCACATCCACTTAGATTTTTATTATGTCTCAAAATGTGTTGAGCACATTCCCACCATGTCCATTAACCATCACATATTGATTTAATTCCTAAAAGACGTTATATTTTATAGATTTTTAATTACTAGAATTTTTATTAGTGGTTGGGGAAACAATTTATGAAAATGTCCCTTCTCAATAGTCATGTATAATTATGAAACATTTCAACAAATTTCCACTTCCAACCATTCTCAAGCCTACAATTGTACAGAGTTAGAAAATAAGAAACTTAAAAAAATTATTTATAATATAATGAATATCTCCATGAAATATCTTTCGTCAAAACTCTTGTATACCAACTAGTCATAATTTAATTTTATACCATCTTAATCATGTCACCATATATGTTAGTTTATAGAAATGTATAAAATTTACCATTTAAAATTTAACTGGAGGCCTTTTGGGAAATCAAAACCAAAATACCGTTGGTATTTCATTAGTAGAAACCAACATGAAATTTTACAATAATAAACACGGGGAACAGTTGATAGAGGTTAATGATAATTAAAAGATCAATTAACCAATATGTCAAGCCAACCAATAAAAGAATACCAACGCCAAAAACATTGAACTAAAAAAACTATGCTTCTGTATAGTTTCAATCATCATTTATACTGATAAATTTAAGGTCCATATTGTATGGTCCATACACATTGCATCATGTGTACCCCTATAGTGCATTAGATATTTTTTGTCCCACTAGTGGTCTTGTCTTCAATGTGAATCAACATATATTAGAACTATTTATTCAAACAATCACGAAAGAATAAAAATAGGATTATATTGATGATAAAACCTATGAATCTTAAAAAATATAATGGATTTTGGGTCCATTTTGATATTTATACATTAAACAAATCCCTTTTCAAGAGGAAATCAATCTTTTACGTGTACATTTACTATTTTTTGGAGTTCCAAAACAACCATATATGTTTTTTTTCCATTATCTTTTTCATTTTTTTAATTAAGGTAAACACAGGGGGTATATATTTTGTTCTAATGGTGTTGGTTTGTATGATTATGATGATTCTAAAGTCGATCTATTTTTATGAAAATCAAATTTCATCCCAAATTTCAATAACAATATCTTATCAATGATGTGGTATATTTGATTGACATATATATTGAAGAAGAAATCAATAGAATCATGAAATCCAACATCACCCACAATGTGACTTTGTTCTAAGATATTTATTTAAATTTTCTTTTTATATTTCAACATCCCTACCTCTACCCCGTCCAACTGAATTTTAATATCTATAATCATCGGGGATAATGTTATTTTATGTTTGGAGTGAAAATAATGAAAAACATTACTAGTTCAAATAATATCATTATATTGGCGTTCATTTTAACTTTTAAAAGAGTATCAAACAAACCAAAATCATCGAAAATTGTTAATAAAAAATAAAATTTGGCATAGAGAAATATATTAAACTCATGTGAGGATTTAGGAATTTAAGGATCATGTATCCATAGTTTTATGACCTATATTTGGGGATTTCATCTCTTTTTTGTGGGATGTTAATTTTTTTGATATTTTTAACTTGATTGGATGGTTGGTTATGGGAGCATAACTTGGTTATCGATGAGGTTTGAGCATGGGAGTCATCCATAAATCCTCCCTACATCAATTTACATGATTTTGTCCCATTTCAATTACTATAAAGGAATTTTAAAAAGAAAACATAAAAATGAATAAGCATCATAATATTTAAATGTGATTCCACCTTGCAATCTCATCTTTCTTCAATGAATTAAAATAAACCCCCATTTCTATTGTGATTCACATCACATCATTATGCTTAAAAGAAACATGATGAAATTTGACGATTATTTTGAAACAATTATTAGGATAGGTATTAGGATATGATTTTGGGCCACGATTTTGTTAAATTATTTATATTGTTTAGATGATTGATTGATGTGATGGTGAAATGGTATGCATTTTATGTTAGTATGTTCAAGGAAAATGAATTAATCTTCTTATATTTTAGAGACTTTTTTCTCGGTAATAGGAAAACTCATGTGGGGGTGTGATTACCCACTTAAAGAGACTAATATTAATTTTTTATATATTGATATTCATGTGATTCAATTTTTATAAACCATTATACATGTTCATTTTTCAATTTTAACTTATTTCCTTACTCTGTTTTTAATTAATTCTCAAAATTCATTATCACATAATACATTATAAGACACCTTCTAAAACACATAATGATCTTGATTTTATTTTCATATTTAATTTTTTGGTCTCTAATTCTATGAATAACATTCTAAAATTCTAGAACTATTTTATATTCAATTGGGAAGATGACCAAATAAGGCCATGAACCATTAACATTCTTGAAATGTGATCTCACAAGAAAAAACATTGTATCATCCATGATTCATACCCAATTAAGATAAAATTTCAACTAGAGAAATATAAATATTTGAATATTACATACAATAGTGGAATGTGTAAATTTTTAGTTTTAAAGCTATTTCTAAGCATCCTATGTTGACGATATAATTTTGGGACAAATTTTTTGTCCTAGAAAAACATCCCAAATTTTCAATCATATCTAAAACTAAAAACACCAAATTTGTATTCAATATAAATATATATCATGGTATATCATAGGATTGATATAGCTATTTTATGAACAAAACCATTTCTTCCATAAAATAGATCATTTCCGCATCTATATTTGGTGTATGTGGGTTGGCTCGGATTTTTGACATTGTTTGAAGTGTATTCCACCCCTTAAAATTCTTACCACCTATGAATACCCTCATTAAATTTGAAAACATATAATTTTGGGGATTTAATCTAGGATGCCAAAATTCATATTTATGGTAGTGGTGTGTGAAGATTTTAAGAGAGCTGTGTATGTTTTCATTTTAATGTTATACATTAAATTTGATGGTGTAAGCACATTTATTAAAATGCAAGTTTCTCAAATAATGATAAATTATTAGTAAAAATATTTATATACTTATTTTATATAATTTTTATCAACACACAGATACATTTTCATTATTGAGTGAATTTATATACTCTGTGAAGAGACAAATCCTTCAATCAAGGGTGGAGTTTTCATTATTTCATTTTTTGACCTCTTAAATTCATCCATCTTGAGTCTCTTTATTTATTTCCTAGAGAGAATATAATAAATGGAGGGGTAAAAATCATATGGTATGATCTAAGGTAGTATAACGATGCTAGATTTGATTTTATTTCTCACTATATATATTTTTAATAATTTATTTTATTTTATTTTTTCATTCAATGATTTCATATATTACTCTACATTATTGCATTTTATCTCTATAGTTTTCATATGATAATAAAATAAATTACCCAAGATTTCTCATGAATATTATTCTCTATGTTTAATGGTTATTGGAAAATTCATGTAAAGCTGTAAAATGGTCATTTATGATATTATTTATATTTCATTGATTGAATCATTCTCGAGTTAATAAAATTGAAATAATTTAAAAAGGAATTCATCAAAACCACCACATGTTATAACCTTGGATAAAATCATTATATAAAATTGAATTCAAAAAATTTATTTAGTGTTAATTTAAAAAAACTCAAATCAAACTCATGTTACTCACTTCAGACACAAAAAAAATCCAAAGAATATATAGGTCATTAGGTTTCTTCTAAAGGATCTACGGATTAAACAACCCAAGATGCACTAAAATTTTCTACTTCGACCAGAAACAAATAAATAAATTTGGACGAGTCTAAATTACATTACATCTTTTGAAAAATGATAGTTTCACTCATGCAAGTGAGTGTGATTCAACGTTAATGAATAATTTCAGTAAAATTTTTATTACCATTTCACATTAATTGTAACAATAATGGATATAATGAACATATAAGATATATAATTAATATTATGGATGTTATTTAATTGAAAATTATTAATTAATACTATTTTAATCCATTCATGGAAATTGGAAGTCATTAATCCTGCCTAAGTACTGGAATCCATCTCTATATATAAATGAAAATCATTTTTAACAAAACTTATACGAATAAATATAAAATTATGAAAAATTAGTAAATATGCTAGTCATTTCATGATTATATTTATGAACATATATCAATAATTAATAATATACATGTACTACCACTATCAAACTAATACATGACTTAAAAAGAAAAAGTTATAAACCATTGTTGCCATCATAATTAATAATTTCTGATAAGCATGTTATAAGGTGACATAAGAAACTTATTTATGGTATGATATATATGAGTATGGTTCTATTATAAATTCTCAATATATCTATACTAGTTATATAGTAGGTTGTAAAATGTACAAAGAATGATGATACTTGAGGTATATAATAAATTTTTATGTAAATTTATATAGAGATAGTTTATACATGAATTTCAATTGAGGAAATTATTTTATCCTCATCTGAAAAAACACAATATTTTTTATTCTAATCTACAAACATTTAATTTATAATATTTTTTCCAATTTCTCTATTTCATACTAAAAATAAATAAAGATATTATAAATGAAAAGCCATATTTTTATATCCACTTTTGGTTAAAAGAATATTATCCACCATATACAAGATTTATATATTGTTTTTAAGAATTATTTTTGACACTCTTACTGATTGTTTATGGTTAATTTTAGCATAGTTTGGGTGTTAAAAAATTATATAAAAGTAATATTATTTTAATTTTCTTAATGATATACTTTTTATCAAAGGTGTAAATAAAATATATGTTTGAACAATTTTATCATGAATATAATTTCCTGAAATCTTGACTGCTTAATGATTTAAGATTTCATTATAATATTATATTTTTATTTTTAAATATTTTTTCTGATGATATTTTGTAAATTTTGTGATTTCAAATAATTGAATTCAAAATTAAAAGGATATCCTCCAAAAAAATATTCCAATGACATTTTCCTGATATTTTAAATTTATGATAATATAAATTTTGAATATTATTTTTCAAGGCACATGAAACAATGATAAAATTATTATTTATTTTTTGGATGGTTTATTATTATGATTATGAGACAATAATAAAACACATTTGATTCCATTGGGTTACACTACTTTGAAGTTATAAATTTTTAAGAAACATTGTTTTCTATCTAGTGTTTATAATATGATTATATGATGAATTATTAATGATAATATAGAGAACATATTTTTTATTTTAAATATGTGATGGGTTAGATGAGAATTATTTCCTTCACTAATTAATTAGTTTAATATGGATCTATCATGAGATAAAAAAATGCAATCGGATGTTATCCAAGTTCGGTAATAGATATTTTCTTCTATGAATGTATTGGGAGTGAACCATGACTATGTATATGATGGAAATTGAGTTATCTCAATTCACAATATTAGTATTTTAAATTAGTGTTGACTATGGAATTAATTTCTAATATTATATAAATCACAGAAACATATAAACTATTTTTATGATGTGATCTCATGGATCTAGATTGATTATTGATGATTTCCCAAAATGATGACTTATATCTTTTATTAAGAAATATTTATTCCCTAATTAATGATTAATGATCATTTACTTATTTGTTGTGAATATTTTAATCTATGATTGTGTTATCATATCCTTATTATAATTTTATTCTCACATATTTTCATTGATTTATATCTATTTTGTATACACTTATTGAGAGTCTGTTATCACTATTTCTAATATTATTATTCCCTAGGCAATGAGAAATGGATTTAAGTATATTATTTCATGGAATCTTTTTACCTGATAATATCATTTTTGGATATATTTATTGTTATTCATGAAAATTTTGGATTACAAATATTGTCCCTAATGTTAATAAACTATAATGTGTTTAGCATTTATCATTATATAATGTAATAAATATTAATTTAATATGATGTAGTATTTATGTATGAAATGTTTGGGTTACTATATTTGGTATCTGAGTAGGGGTCAGTTAATCATCATAGAAAAAAAGTAGAGAACATTCATGGAAACGATGTGGATAAGTCAACATTTTAGATGCCAATATATTTTTTGTTATGTTAGAGATTATGTAGTTTTCTAATAAAAAATTCATTTTGAGATAAAACAAATTTATTTGGTTTGTCAATTGATGTATCCAAGGGACATAACCTAAATAGTATATGGTCATGGTTATCTTCACTATATTTTTAGTTTGTAATGAATGAGCCGCAAATATATATCTTCATTCATACTCACGGGTGACATAAATGAATTAACAGATATTTTCCTTATGAACCATTATGTATTACTTGAATAGATAATAACAAGGGATGACCTATGTTAAAAATATGTAAACTTTGATTAAATATAATATTTAAAGTATAATTCACCATACAACTTATTTTTTATGATTAGTTTGGTTCTCTTTATTGGAGTTGGGATTATAAATATAGTTTATATTTTTATAATACATTATTAATATATAAATAATTCCATAAAACAAAATGCTAATGGAGGTAACAATTATCATTTTTGTCCTTCATAAGGATATAATTTAAATATATTAGTGGGTATGACAGTAAACATTCTGTTGGATGATGTATCACTACCATTGAGAAGTATTTCTTATCCCTAAGATCTATAAAAATGGAAATGTTATCTTAGTTTTTCATTTTCAATGTTAAATAAATAAATGATGTAATATTATCATCAATATAATGTGGTAATGTTAAATTATATAAATAGTATGGGAGATGTTTAAAAGTTTAATTTAAAAAACACTTTCTATTAAATTAATATTAATATAGAGAAGTAATACCTTGAGCGTAAAAAATTATAATAGACTCAGTAATATACAATATGAAAATTTTAAAATATAAGTGTTGTAATTTTCTGGTATTGATATTGAAATGTGATGTAATATTGATTGTTTCTTCATTGTCTTTAAGCCATCTCATTGAAAGGAATTATCCATAAGAGAATTCAGTAGCTATTAAATAATCATTTGATATAATACCCAAGTATAAATAAAATGTTGGTTTATGCATTAATATTAAGGTTTTTATATGAAAATCATTATGAAATTAAAAATAAATTTTAATAATAAATATTAAGGAGAAAATAAGACAATATTTTTATTATGCATGATGTGAGAAAAGAAACCTGAACTAAATAATCTTATTGGGACCAAAACTATGTTTTAATTTTGGATGATATTAAAAACAATAAAAATAATTATGAATTAATGTGTCGAGTTTATTAAATAAAATTAAAGGAGAAAATCTTAATATAATGAACGAAACACGGTCTAATGATTCAAATGAGATGTGTATATCAATTAAGTTAACAAGGGATAAAATCCAATGATTAGTTTTTATGATTGACTATATAATCATCCTATTCTTTTAGTAAAATGGAAATATCCGTTGATCATAATTTTATTATGTCGGTCGCACGAAAAAATAGTGGAAAATACACATATTACCGACTCAAGAATTGAAAATTATATATTTTATTTTGGGTCTAATCTTGATTTTATATCAAAAAATTTCATATGGGTATCATTTCTTTTCCATAGAAATTATTTGCATAATTTTTAATATGAACACCCAATGATATGATGATTTATTGTAATGTTTTTACCTCCCATCCAATAATTTTTTTTTGTAATCTAATTCCCACCAATCATGTGACCAACCCCCCTCTAAATAAATTATATGTTATTTTTGGGAATCAATTGTCCCTCTATTTATACATATATATCATATCTTGTAATGAGTATGGGATGTTTCAGTTGATATTCTTTAATAACCCATTATCAAAACTCACTGTGAGGATGAAAATGAAATTCAAATGGATATTAATTATTTTGTGAGGTTCTCACAACCAATTCATGATGTATATTTATTTCAATTATAGGGGGAAACTAAATTTAAAAAATATGAATATTGTTCCATATAATGGTGATGTATTTCCTAATGAATTTACTTATATTTCCAGAAAATTGTGATATTTTGTTTTCTATAGAACCCATACCTAGTGGTAAAACTATTTCAAATATCCCATAGATAATATAAAAAATTCTGATACCCGTAGAATAAGAAACTGAAATTGAATCTTCATAATGGATATGTATTCCCATGGTGAAACACATGGCGTGCCACTTATATGAAATAATTATTGGTCAATGAATCTATGAATTGTTTATCGAGAACATAACATTAAATCTATCAAGAACATATATTCACTACCCCATATCAATGATTAATTTAATCAATTATATAGAATATAATATTTTCTTAGGATTAATGTTAAGTATGGAAAACATAAATTGAGAGTCAATACGGAAGTTATACATTATAAATCCTTTTTGTAGTGTTTTTTCATTATAAATTTATAGTAATTCCATTATTAATTACCAATGCTTCTGTTTTCTTCATTTATTTAATTAATATAATATTTATAGATTATAATCATCTGTTTTTTGTAGTATTTCAAGATCATAATAAAAAATATTAGAAGAAAAATGATTACAATTGGGAACATTTAAAAATTCTATTGTTGTTTGGGGGAAATATGTTTTCTTATAGATAATGAATTTTTGAGTTTTTCCAATGTAATGTCACAATCGTGGGTTATTTAATTTCAAGTAATGTTATATTTTTGTATCATTATATGATATATGTTGTTATAAAAGTAATATATGAACCATGGTAATCAAAATTTATATATTTCACTATTTAGAACTTTACAACTGAGTGATTTTGAGTGATTTTTTTCTATCTAACACAATAACCATGTTGACTATGAATGGATTTAAGATTCATTGGGATAAGTATATGATAAAAAAAATAATAGATAAAATGATTTTTTGGAACTACACTAATGGTTACTCTACATTGTCAGTTGAGATGTTATTGTACTACTTTTGTGAGGCATAAAATAAGGGAATGTGTTTTATCCTTGGGTATAAATATACTATTATATATTGTGACTCAAACCATTTAAAAATTAATGAGAAAATTTACACAAATCACTATTTAGGGTAGAAAATTGTAATTTTTTCATTTAAAACATGTTAAAATTATCTTTATACTAAATGGAATTATGTATATATTGATAAAAACCCAAAATTAAGCATTAATACAAAATTTTTAAATTGGAACCAAAGTTAATGGATGTAGATTAAAACAGTTTATGATGGACCAATACATTGTCACTTAAGGAAGGATATCAATATGGATGATACAATTATTGTAAAAGTCCATGATAGTTTTTAGATGATGTGTATTGACGGATATCTATTAATTATTTTATTATATAGTATGTAAAATTAAATGATGACGAATGGAGATATATTATATCAATTTTAAATAAATAATCATCTCCCCTTCTATGTGAGGATTAATATGGAATGGGATAAAGATTTGGAATTGTAGAAGATGGTGAGAAATGTCTATAGGATCAAATTTACTATGATTGAATGGAATTGTTCATGAATAAAGAAAGTTTCATGTCATTACGAGATCGTATTATAAACATATTGGATAAATATTATTTTTCATCATTCTCTATCCATCATAGATGAATACTGAAAAATATATATTTGAATTAGTATATTTGAAAGGATAAAATGATGAAATAAATTTTAGAGTTTATATAATTATTATTGGTATATAAATATTTTATGGAATGTATATATATAATTATTAATGTATTTAATAACCATTCCCAAGAATAGAATGTATATTTAAGTAAATCACCATCGATTTTGTAGTTATACATCATAAAACATCTGTAGTCCCTATTTCTAAATATTTTTTTATTGATGACTATATGTTCTCACAAAACTTTTTTATATATAATAATTCATTATTTATCATATCACCATGATAAATATTTAAGATATGGTATGGTTGTTTAGAGTTCTATGTTCTCTTTTTCATAACCGAGGCCCATTGTATTAGTTTATGTTTTAGAAAAGTCTTCAGTATTTTTTAAATATAGTGTTATGTTATAGATCTTCATATAATACTAAAAACGATTCTGTTTTTTATATATCCATTAAAAATATATAATACATGGTAAAATAATAGTCTATAGATTCTAAATATGGTTGCAAAATTAACTATCTTTAGTGTGCTTTTATTTAGACAATAGATTTCTCTCAATAATTCTGAGAGAACCTGATGTATGAATTTATTTTTGGAAGTGTAGAACTAAAAAAAGTTTGGTGATGTAGAATAAATGATACTAGAACCTAAGATAGATAAGGATACATAGGAGAGGGTAGTATTTATTCAACATCACATATGTTTAATTTATAGTTGAGAAAACAATTATGTAGTTAATCCTTGGGGATATCGTGAGATTTTTGTATTTGACTGGTTTTTCAAACGAATATATACATGGAAGAGGGAAATGATATTTGATTAGAATGAAAATATGAGCCTAAACATGCATTTCCTTTTAAAATTCTTAATCATATTAAGATATTATATTATCATTTGGATCATCCACATAATCTATACAATGATTATACTGTCTTCCATTTATGTATCCTAGGTATGTGCAAACCAAATCATATAAATTCTTTTTACACAGATGTTGTACTTCTATAGAATGACCTATTTTATATGAAACAAACTGCTGATATTTTTATCATAGATATAATGTTCTAAAAAATAAGATAACTCAAATTGATAATTATTTTAATTGAATCCATAAAATAGTAGATTTTATGTAGGAACTATAGAATGTTATGAGGAATAAGTGCAATGTCCCTCTTACCCTCATTGGCTTGAGAGGGTAGTGAGACACTACATGGCATTAAGAGGCATCCCCAAGAAGTGAAAGGTTTTCAAAAAATTTAAAAGTGTTTCAACAAAATTGGGACATGAATTACTCATTAATAATAATTAAACTATCAAAAAATATAGACAAAGAAAACACTATATACTGGATGATAAAAATGAAAGACACCTCAACATTCCATTGATCAAAATCATGTTAAATCCATCTACCATATTGGAAGACTGAAATATAAAAGTAATCAATTAAACACAACAAATAAAACTCCAAGACAACCACAAGACTCCATAATCCACATGATCCATCCTTCATCTTCACAAAACATCCCAATTATCATGATTTAGTGCTAAATACATTTGATACTTTACCTTATCCCATGTCCTAATAGTTGGCATCTACAAAAGCACTACAGTTATAATATTTCAGTTTGTACTATTTCTCATTAGGTTTTCCAAAATGACATCACATCTCATTCCACTACGATAGAACATGTAAGAAACATTTATATAAAAAAATTTATATTAAAAAAATTTAAAAATTTTATATCCATATATAAAAAACCCCCGATAGTAATCAGTTTTCCAAGGAATGTAAATGAACAATTCTTTAAATCATTATCATTCGATTCTAGCATACATATTCCATGGTTCACTACACACCCACAAATGTATACATTTTTTATAGTTCCATACTCATGACTTGTTTCTTTTCTTGTGTCCTTGTGTCCCACTAACACATGCCCCCAATCTTGGGTCATGTTCTTTATGCCCCAATCGTACATGCCCTATATTAATTGTCACATCTAAAGCATGAAGTCACACACCCAAGTATGAGTAAACTATCTCAATAAAACATAATTTTATTGACAACTTTTCCAAAAATATATTTTAGAAATCAAATAAAACCATATTTAAAAATAATAACATAAAATAATGAAACCAACACACTTTTCACAACAAAATACAATTTCATTCAAATTTCAACAAAAACCACAAATTATAACTAAAGAGTATTTATAACATGATTTTCACCACAATTTTACAATTGAATTTTAATCAATTTAATCAATTTGAAACTAATCCAACCAGTTCTAACAAGAGGGGTCAAGAGTGAGTCCATCTACATTAATTGTTTTGAATAAAATGATAAATGAATGAAAAACATCACAAAAACTGAGTTGAATCTCCATGAACACACCATTGATCTCTTCCCCTATCATATTCAAGACTATATATAATAATATTTTTCATCCAGACCCTTATAGCTACAAAAAGATGGTGTATCTCTTAGAAATTGAGGGAATTAGTAATGGTTTTTAATGAAAAATTTCATGAACTATGAAAAAGGATCCCATAACACAAGGAATCATCTTCTAGTCACCATGGTAGGTAATCAAATTTCTTATAGATTGATGGGATAACCTTCCAATACATCGGGGATGAAAAATCCAGAGTTAAGAAAGCATATGAAAAAAAAATAATGTGATAAAATAAAAAACAAGTGAGATACAAATTTTAAGGTTGTTTTTTTAACCAAAATTGGTTTAGTAACACATTTAGTTAAACTGTGTGCTATTTTTTAACCTTCTCATTTCTTAAGAAATACCTCGAACAGTTTTCACACATGAATTCCAAACCATGGGTCAACCATTCCAAATCTCTCTGTCCAAAAATATGCACCATACTATATATATTTTTATTGGCCTTCATAGGTTTTGGAAAAACAATATACAACCTCTTTCCATCCCCTTTATCCCCTTCCTCAATATGCACAGTTTAGTCCATGTGTTTTATAATTTGAATAAACTCTTCACCAATAGTGAACATATAGAAAAGCCCAAAAAACTCTCAAATATTTCTCCAAAGACTCCCAAATATCATAATTATTATTTATATACATAAAAATCAAAATTAAAGGGTTATATACTAGAAACAGGGGGTACTGAAATTATTTCCCACTGTTATTTTTATACGAGTCATTAAATTTCATTGGAGATATTATTATAAAAATGTAGAATGTGACCCCTTATATTTTATGAAATATTTATCTTTAAATAAATAAGATATCTTTTATATCATTCATTTCAGGAAACACTATGTTATGATGAACCTTGATAACATTAATATTATTTAATGTGTTCATTATAACCAAATCATTAAAAAATTTATGAATAAGATTAACAACAATATAAATACATTTTATATTTTTTTAATATCAAATATTTTATTATAAAATAAAAAATACATACACAATTTTTTAGGATAGAAATAATGATGTAGATTCTCAATGACAAGTGGGGGGTGAATTGTGTTTTTAAAAACTTTTCTTAATCTTATGGAAAACTATGTTTAATAGTGTTAAACAAGGTATATTCATAAGACGTATTTTAGTTCTACAAACATACAAATTTTTGGAAATATGAATCTGGAAATGAAACTTAAGAAATGTTTACAATGAAAATATTCTACTTTAGAGCATATAGAATCAGACATATCATAGTATACACAATAATAAGACATACAAAAAAAGTTTTACTATTTTTATTTTATCAAAATATTTCAGAAATAAACTTGAAACAAAAAATGTAACGAGTATAAAATCATTTAACCCAAAGAGTAGGATATCCAACAACATTGGATAAAGGTCCCTTGATTAATACTTTCAATAAAGCATGTATTACCTACACCAGGATAAGCTCTCTATAGGAATATTGGAATCTGTCTTTCTATCCCTGAAAGCCCATATATTTGATGTTTGTTAGAACCTATATATTCCTATCCTTGGAATCCATCGATATTTAATGTAGTTGGCACCTATGTTTTCCTCTCCCTAAAAGCCTTCGATTATTCTCAGAAACAATCAACGTCGCACAAAGCAATCTGAACAAGGTGCATAGTACCCACAAGGCATGATAGTCTCTCTCTCTAGAAATTACTTCAATAGCATGTGGTCTATAGATTTGTGGAACAATATTTGATCTTGTTCAAATGAGGACCTATTTATAGGCACTTCTCCAATAGTCGACCCCTCCTCTAATAGTCATATTTTTCTTTGAATCTCTGAGGGACCTATACAAGTGTCACTCAACCAATAATTGGTTAGGAATAGATTATATGACATCATTTCAAAACAATAAAAAGTATGAGAAAAATATGGTTGGTTAACCAAAAAAAAATATTCAGAGTCTAAGGTAAAAATATAGGAGTTTAACAAAATAAAATCTTGGAGACTACATTACAATGAAATTTGGTTTTTTTTCATATAATTTATTTTCTAAATTCTATGGAATTTGAAGTTTAATTTTTTGAGAATTCAGAGTAGAAAAGTCAATGAATTTAGAGTTTGGATATCAGAGAATTTAGTGTCTAAATTTCTGAAAATTCAGATTCTGAATTGTAGAAAATTTGTAGACTCAATTTTTATAAATTTGGAGTCTGAATTTTAGAGAATTCAGAGTATGAATGTCAGAGAATTTAGGGATTTAATTATAGAGAATTTAGAGTCCAACTTTTAGAGAAATTAGTGTCTGAATTTCAGAGAATTCAGAGTCTGAAAATAGAACACTCAATAACCAAGAATTTATAGGATTCTGATGTTTTAAATGTGAAAAAAATTTTATAATTAGGAATAAAATGAGTTAAATTTAAATATACAATAAAATGAATAATGAAAACACGTATGGATAAAATATCCAAGGAGAATGAAAATTTACCTTATTATGATAATACGTAGGGAAAACAAAATTTTCCTTAAGAAAGAGTGTTTATGATTTTCAAAACATAGAGGAATTGAAAAGTCATAAGGAAACTTAATTGACACAATAATCTCCCCCTTTTTGGAAAGAGAAAACATCGTTACAAAAAATAATATAAGGACATCGAATTTATCTTTATGGAATTCGAAAATAAAAACAGATCTCCATTTACATATGGATCATAGTGAATATGACTAACTCTTCCTTAGGTTTTGAAATCCATAAGTATCGTATTCATGATTTTCTTAATGAAATTTTACATTTTCTTGCATATGTGAATCTTCATTGATAAGAAAAACTCCTTAGATGAACATTCCCTTACTTAGGAAAATATCTTATTTACATAGAGTTTTTTATATCATTCCTTTCTCCCCATTTAGGATTTTCAAAAAGGAATAAAGTGAATTGGAAAAAAATGGTGCCTGAAAAATCAGAACTATACAACAATACACATGATGAACAACACAAATTTCACTATGATGGGAGAAATATAAACAAATAAAGAAATACTATAAAAGACTGGATTGGGGAAAATTATCCCTCTTTATCTTTCGTTAGTACCTTATTTTCGATTGATTTCAGCTTCTTTATTTCCTTGTGATATTATTCCACACGCTTGAGCAGTAGATCCTAATCTTTATTTTTCATCTCAAAGGCTTTAATATTTTCTTCTTGAGCCATATGAATATCTTTCGAATCACTCAAAATATCTTCATTCTTTGCAAGCTTTTCATAAAACTGTATTCTGAGATCCATTTTCCTCTACCAATTCATAGCCATTGAATTATGCTTCCCATTCATATCTTTGACATCCTACTTCCATGTTGTCTATTCAAGACATAGCTTTTCCTTAAAACTCTTAGTAATATCTTCAAACATCCCAAAATAGTTTTCAAAAGCCTCCTTCACACATTCTTAGATATCATCAAGAATTCTCATCTCTTCTATTGTCTTCAATTACCACTTAATGATTTCCTTGCATGATCTTTTGTGAGCTTCTTATTCGATGAAGAAGGTTTTTAAATAACCATAAAGACAAAAAAACATATCCACAATCACAATATGTGAATTGGATATCTGATTAAAAAAAATTCTGAAGTAACTAACACCTTGTGTCTATACTCAGAAATAATGTAATAGTATCAACTATCTTTTTCAAAGATTGAACTACAAAATCATGACCAAGAGAGGATGATTTTTAATCAGTGTGTTTTGGTGGTGAGGATTCATTTTTTATTTCTTCATCTATCCTCTTCGACGAACCACCAACATCATTATCTTTTCACTATAGATTTCCAAGGTGTATCAACCAAAACCGACTTTCCCTTATCTGCTGCCATAATATTTTCTTTCTCTTTGGGTGATTCATGCTCAGTATCTAATAAATTAACAATATTGTCTTCCTCAGAATTATATTTCTCTACACCTGCCATAAGATCCTCAGGCTGAACCAAGCCATGGTTTCTACACTCTACTTCAGATTGTTTATTCACATCTTCTTGACCCTTCTCTTCTTTTCATAGAGTAGAATGTTTTGAAGTTTCAACTTCAAAAGTTTATCTGATAGTTTCTCATAAGGACTCTCTATATACTGATATTCCTCCACTTATCTAGTCATATCATTAGTGTCTATGCTTTTTTCCTCTTATTCTTCTTCAAATTCTTCATTGTGAACATCCTAAACTATTTATTCTTCTTTTATTGTTCCAGAATATCTATATTATTTCTCGAAGTCACAGGGAGAGATTCTTGAAAAACAAATCTAGGATTGGTATTTTTTCCGAAGCTTCTTCAGTATCCTTGAGAAAAGATTGAATAATCTCATCTTCATACATTTTCTTCTTTTGTTTATTTTCATTATCTTACATCTCAAAATCCTCATAAACCATCAATTTTAATGATTTTTCCTCAGTAGGGTCAAAGAAAGAAATAGGTTCCCCTTATTTCTTATTCTTATTGTCTTCTATCCGCTTAGAAACAGCTTCATAAAGATAATTTTTTTTTCTTAATTGGTTTAGGTGGTGATGATTGAGTTTACTTAAAAGCGGAAGACTTTTATTTCTTGTCTAGATCCCTCACTTTATTCTTATTACATCATCTCTTGGATGTCTCATTGAATTCTGGTTTCATTAAAAGATCTTCGATTATGGATTTAGGAAAATCATAAAATTCGCAAGATTCATTTTAAAAAAGAAGCCTTCATTCTCATGAGGGTTTCATCACAAAGAAACATGACATCAGAATTCCTTAGATTAGAAATATAATAGATTTTAAATGACTCACGAAAATGAAATATGATCTTGTCAATAATTTCAGGATACGTGATAATTTTGGATTTTAGAGATCCATTCTTGATATTTTCAATTGTATGTAAAACATAGTTCACCAAATTGACATTTCAAAGATTCCCCAAAAAGTCTAAGGCATAAATATCACTCTTCTTGAGGTAATCATTGTCTTCTTTTCTCAGAATGAGAAATCCCTACACCCATAGCTGAAGAATCTAGAAATTTTTAGAGATATGGATAATATTTGAGTCTTCATCATTGATAGAACAAGAAACTCTAAAGTATTTTTCTTTATCGAATGAGCCTGCAACATCTGGTAGCTTATGGGTGAAATTTTTTTCTTCGACCTCATATAGAATCCTAATTATGCTTGAAGCCTTAGTATAAGAAAGAGAATAAGTCGTTCCATAGTGCTTAAATTAAAACTTGTCTCTCCCTCCTTCATTGAAGAAACATATGGAGTCAAAGAATTCAACCAATACCTCTTGATAAATTTGATCTTGTTACTTCGTCTTAGATATACATAAGCTCTCCCAGCTATTCGGCTTGTAATTCACTGAAATAATGGAATCTTATTTAATAGTGAATTTCGGATCAACTAACCTTTCTTTTTAAATCCTACATTCATATATTTACTTTACTGTAGAAAATTCTTTCAGAGGAGAAGCTTCTATAGACATTTAGAATTGAGAAAAACCTGAATATTCAAAATGAAATTAAGTAGAGAATCGTAACATCAGCATGCCATAGCTTTGAAAACAGATGTGGGACAACTAACAAGGTCTTCATATATAGGCGTTCGAGGCGATTTTTCATCTTCCCAAAATAATCCAATGGTGGAAACACACTTGATCAGATCCGACTGTTTAAATTATTGCCGAATAAGGTATTTGGTAGGTTCTGATCTTGTGAGGTGTTTAAGGTAAATCATTTGGATTTATGGAATGTGAATCAGAAATTTTATCAAAGAAAATGAATGATACGAACAAGTAAAAATTTATTTTGAAAATTTTGGTAAGAAGAAATGCCTTTCAGATTTCTAGAAAAATTATCTATAATGTGGTAAATTATTTTTGAATAACATTTAGATTCAGGATATTTTTCTTATGAAAGGTAAATTTTTGTAGAAGTTAAATTTTTAGTCATTGAAAACATATTGAGTACGAAAAGTTTTCAAAATGAAAAAATTTTATTATGAAAATATTTTCATTTCAAAAAGTATTCATTATGAAAATTTTTCATAAGAAAATAAAATGTAATCCACCAATGAAAAGGGGTATCGTAATGTATGAAAATTGATTTCAATAAACGTTAATATGGAAGATTTCCTCACAGTTATCATTCCAAACTTCTGTTTAATGTATTCAAATCTATAGGAAGGTAAAGAATGTGTAAAACAATAAGTATGTTGATCTTGAATTCTGATAATTTGAAGAATGATATATTATTTAAGTGTGTGATCCCTAAAAACATTGTGCCCAAAATCTATGTGTTTTGGACTATAGTGATGTACAGGGCTTCTACACTGTCCAATGGAACTAGTGTTATCACATAATATCTATGTTTTGGTAAAAATCATGCCATAGTAGACAAGACATTAAGTAGATGATATGATTTCCATAGTAGAAAAGACATTACTACCAAGACCATCTTAATGGACAAAGTCCATTTCTGAATCGAGTTCCTCCTCATTCCAGTCATGTATCTCTAAACCCGATTAACTTACCATTCCAGCCATGACTATTTCATGAGATATAAATCATCACCAAATACATTGGAAGGAGATATAGGTCCCACCCATCTCATAATGAAACCATTCTTATGTGTGCCACAAAATCATAAATCTGAGCATAACCCATGTAATAAAAATGGGATTTTTAAATATCATGCCATCTTAACATAATCCATATAAGATAAAAGAACATCATAAAAATAAATCCATCATAAAAACATAAAATAAATGTAAAAATAGGGATATAAATAGAACCCTATATTATCTTAAATGGAAAATAAATTTGATAAAACACTTGAACTCCATTCTTGCAGAAAATATCTTTTATACTTCAAAAACATTTTCCTTTCTTGTTATGTCAAACAATTTTATACTAAAAGAAGATTATTATAAATAAAATTGAAAACTTGTAACATAAGCATCATTGAAATAACATTCTATGAAATCATAAAAATCCATTCATGTCGTATAAGTTAAATAAATTTTCTTCTCGTACTTTGGCCGAAAAAGTCAAAAAGTACCCCTTATTAAAAATGACAAATGATCCCATTCATATCTTTTACTAAAAACTCACCAATTATTAAAATTGGATTTAAAAAATGTAATTGAATAGAAATAATATTACATATTGAGGAATCATTGATGTGGATGATAAATATTCCCTAGTAAATTCTGAAGTATAAACAATCTCGGAGAAAAATGAGATAGCAGGATTTTCCCTTCCCATAGGTCCGATATGCTTCGTACATATCCGAACCTCCTGTTTAATGATTTAAATAATGCCATTGAAATATTACAGAATCATATTCAATGTTATGATATCATATATGGTCATATTATTATCTTCTTAATAATAATATTTCATTGCATCTTGTTATTCGAGTGTTCATTGCTATATATTCTTATGCATGTTTTGTTGAATAATTTCTTATTATTATTTTTAGGTTATAGATAAATAATTTAAAGAATTTTATTAGTATAATATATATCATATTTATTCATTAAATTCATTTATATAATCATTATTCAATGAAGATCATGTTGAACGAGTTGCATCACATCGTGGAGACGGTAGGTCGTACGTACGCACGAGCGATGATATCATTCCCATATTTGTGGAATTGTATTGAATTGAATGATAGAATATCTCAGAATTAGTATCATTTCATAATAACGATATATAATTATTAATTACACCATTAAACCAATCCATGTAAGGTGGTGTTAGATAAACAGATTACACCACAACGTAGAGACGGTATTCCATACGTACACACGCGGAGTGATTTTTTTTCTTATGATGGATAGAAGGTAAAATAGGGTTGTATCTTATTTATAAAAGCATATCAGTATATGAGTGATTCTTATGATATTACTTTATTATGAATGAACAAAATAAAAAAAATTAGAAGAAGAAATGAAATTGAATGATTTGGAAAAGGATATTACCTCTTATTTGACACGCCTCTTCCAAACCTCTTCTTAAGGCAGTAAATTTGGTCATTGATGAAGAAAAAAACCTCTATAATGTTTATAGGGATGTTGATAATGGAAATGGGAAGAGGTTAGTAGATCTTGATGGCTAAAATTTTTTTAAAGAGGAGAGTGAGGAGGTGCCCTTCTATAAGGGAGGAGAGGGGCACCTTAGAAAAAACTGAAAATATTATTTTATAATAAAGTCATAATCGGTTTATAGTAGCTCCATATATATTTATTCCAAAGATAAAGTAGGTATGGGTCTATATAATCTCAAACAATAGGGTTTAGACCAGTTTTGGTTACTATTTTAACCTTATCATTTAGATTTAACTCTATGTTAAATAACTTAACGTTTACCGTGTCTTCTTGTTTTCTTACACAATATAGTTAATAAACATACTATAAAAACCCAAACGAACCCCAAGTGGTTCATTATTAATATATATAACATTATCTAAGAAATTTGGCGGAATATTATTTTTTTAGGAATATAATAACAATTAGTAATAGAATAATTGTTTTAAAAACTATTTTTTGTCCATTTTGACACAATTTGGTAATTGATTTTTATTGAAATTATAATAGAACGATTAGTTATAAAAGAGTTAATTAAATCAATACTAACATGTAATATTAACCTAAAAAATTAGTGTAAATTTAAAAAAGTCTCAAATTACATTTATTTGTGTATTTATAACATTAATTATGTTAATATTTCATTAATAAGGCAATTACAACATCATCATTGTCTCATAAATAAATTAAATTATTTAATGTCTAATAATTATAAATAAAATACTATTATGTATGAAATCTTTTGAGATTTCATTGAATATTAATATTTGAATTTATCTTATTTGTAATTATTTATTAAAAATGTTTTAGTTATTAAACGTTGATTTTAACTCTTTTAACTATACTTTAAATAAAATAATAAAAAGTGTCCTAATCTAATCCAAGTGGACCTAAAGGGTAATATTTTATTCCAAAGGTTGTTTTTGGTCGAATTACACATTTAAAATAGAATTAGGATATGTGTTAGTGTAATAATAAATTCATTTTTACCCTTAATTACCCTATTTACTTTTAACCGTGGTAAATAAAAGTAAAAAGATACTATTCACCAAAAATTATTTTTATCTTATTGAACCAAATTTTACTCCATGATATTAATCGCGTCTCTTGAATTTTTTAAATTCAACTCCCAGAAGTGGTAAAACTAAGTTTTATATACCACTGCAAATGCTCCTAGGAGGAGGGTAAAAGATGGTGAGAAAGTTCAATAAAAATTTATATATCTATATTATTATATAATCACTCTAATGAATTAAATTGAACTTATATAGGCATTATGTATCTATTTTTATAGAAAATAAATTTAAATAAAATAAATTATTATTTAAATAAAAGTCAGTTTTAACCAATAACTATGTGTTTTCACTATTCATAAAAAATTGAATGTTTTCAGAAACATACCAAAAAATTTACCTGAGGATAATTTCGAAATTGCGAATCCAAAAATGAAGTCCATTATTAAAGATAAAATTTATAAAAATTTAAAATTTGGGTATTACTATTCATAACGGCTAGTTTATATAATATTTTAATAACATATCGTTGTTTAGTGAAACTCCGTATTGCGTACAATGCATGCTATCGAGGAAGGTAGATATTGCGTGTAACACAAGCCAAGACAATGTTTTGTGTAGTGAAAGATTCCTTTGGTGATTCATATAACATAATACATAAATACAAAATATTTCTCATAAAAGCATGGGTGTTACATTCTACCCCCCTTAAAATTAATTTTTCCATTGAAATTTGTCAAATTGTTTCAAACATATTAGGATTCCTCCCCCTCATCATATCCTCAATTTCCCATGTAGCTTCTTCTAATTGGTGGTTCCTCGATAAGACCTTCACCAAGTGATTGGACTGGTTCCATAGGACTTTTTCACTATGATCCAGAATCAATATCGGTTGTTCTTCATAAGAATGATATTTCTCCAGCGATACAACTTCTGTGCTGTGTACATGTGAAGGATCGGTTATGTAATTTATCAGGAGAGATACATGGAACACATCATGAACTTGATAGATATTCAGTGGAATTTCTAATCAGTAAGCTACCTTCCCAAAATGATCTAGCATTTCAAAAAGACCAATATACTCAGGGCTCAGCTTTCCCTTCATTCCAAATCTCATTACTCTCTTCCAGGGAGATATTCATAAGAAAACTTTATCACCCCCTTCAAACTCTAGGTCTTTTCTTCGGTTATTAGCATAACGTTTTTGTCGACTCTGAGCTGCTCTTATGTTTTGTAGAATAGATTTGACCTTTTATGCCATCTCAAAAACAAAATCAGGTCCTAATAGCTTTCTTTCAACAACTCTATCCCAAAAAGTTGAAAATCTTCATTTCTTTACAAAGAGAGATTCATAAAGAGCCATCTGAATACTGAAGTGAAAGCTATTATTATATGAAAATTCCAGAAAAGGTAGATGTTGATCCCAACCACCTTTGAAATCCATAGAGCAAGCTCTCAACATGACTTCTAGAGTTTGAATTGTCCTCTCAGACTTACCATCTATATGAGGATGATAATAAGTGCTGAAACTCAACTATGTATCTAGAGTTTGCTGAAGACTTTTCCAAACCATCAAGGTAATCCTTGAATCTCGACCATATATAATAGAAAGTGGTACTCCAAGAAATCTTACCACTTTTTTTACATATATCCTGGCATGTTGATGAAGAAAAAAATCTTCTCTAATAGAAATGAAGTGTTCCGACTTCGTAAGATGATAAACTATAACCCAGATAGAATTATTGACTTTGGATGTTTTAACAAGTCAAGTGAAAAATTCCATAGTGATGCTTTCGCATTTCCATTCTGGTATGGGTAATGGATGTAACATCCCCTTAGACATCTATCTCTCAGCATTAACTTTATGAAAAACCAAGCATTGAGAGACATATTCAGCAACATCTCTTTTCATGCCATCCCACTAGATGTACCCTTTCTAGTCCCTATATATCTTCATGCTTCCATGGTGAACAGAGAATGAAGAACTATGAGATTCTTCCAATATTTCCTTCTTTTATTCTGGGGTGGGAGGAACACAAAACCGATTCTTGAACTATATTTTTTCATTACAATCAATGGGGAGTTCATGAAAATTTCTCACCTTCTTTTGTAACTCTATATCTTCTTGTTGTGTCTCTTTAATCTTCACATGTATTGATGGTTGAAAATTCATTTGAGAAAGATATTATTTTACCCCTTCCATTATAATTCCATGATCCATCCTTTTTAAATCTATAAATATTGGTTCTTTTGTGATACTCATCATGGATAAGCTTTCATGGTCTTGTCGACTTAATGTGCTTTCCACCATGTTTGCGTTCCCAATGTGATAATGAATTGAACAGTCATAATCCTTAATCAGACCCTACCATCTTATTTGGCACATATTAAGCTCCTTTGTTGTGAAAATATACTTCAAACATTTATGATCAGTATAAATATCACACCTTTCACCATATAGATAATGCCTCAAAATCATTAATGCAAAGATTACCGTTGCTAACTCCAAATCATGAGTTGGGTAATTTTGCTCATGTATTTTCAATTGTCATGAGGCATAAGCTATAACCATATCGTTTTGCATGAGAACACACCCCAATCCCTTCTTGGATGCATCACTTTAGCTCACAAACCTTTTACTACTATAAGGTAGTGTGAGCACAGTTGATCTGGATATTCTTCTTTTTAACTCTTTAAAATTATCTTCACACTCTTCCGTCCAAACGAACATAACTCCTTTTCGAGTGAACCTGGTAAGTGGATTAGATAATCGTGAAAAATATTTCACAAAACATCAATAATATCCAGCCATACCAAGAAAACATTGGATCTATGTTATTTTTGTTGGTCTTGACCATCTTTCAATAACCTCTGTTTTTTCTAGATCCACAGATATCTCCTCTTTTGAGATTATCTGACACAAAAATGAAAGCATTTGAATCCAAAATTCACACTTGGTAAATTTGGAATAAAGCTCTTCTTTCATAGGGTCTTTATACAATTTTCAATTGATCTTCATGTTCCTCCTTGCTCATTGAATAGACAAGAATATCATCTATAATGACTACAAAAAACTGATCAAGGAATTCTATAAAGACTCTATTCATTAGATCCATAATGATAGCAGGGGAATTAGTCACACCATATGGCATCACTATAAATTCATAGTGTCCATACTTTGTATGGAAAGTTGTCTTTCGTCTATCCTTCCTTTTGACCCTTAATTGATGATGCCCTGAATGAAGATCAATCTTGGATATGTATTGAGCTCCACGTAGATGGTCAAATAATTCATCAATGCATGGGAGATGATATTTGTTCTCGATTGTGATCTTGTTATGTTCTTGATATTCAATGTAGAGTCTCATTGATCCGTCTTTTTTCTAAACAAACAGAACAGGTACTCCCTATGGTGACGCACTAGGGCATATGGATCCCTTATCAATATTCCCTTGAAGTTGCTTCTTCAATTCCTTCAACTCAATTAGGTCATTTCTAAAAGGTGTCTTTGAAATGGGCATATCATTTAGTATGAGTTCTATTGAAAAATCAACTTCACGATTTTGTGGGAGACATGGAAATTCCTCTATAAAGACATCATCAAACTCCCATACAATGGGTGTATTCTTAATTTTGAGTTTCTCTCCAACCATTTTAGATAAATAACCTTCATTTATTGGAATCATAACCCATAAGATTGAAGAAATTTCAACTGGATGGTTATATTTATACTCACATCGATAGATGATTGTTGATTGATCAGGAATTTGAAATATGACTTCCCTTATTTAGAAATAGATATCAGATCCATATAAAGAATGTCAATCCAGGCCAAGGATCACATCAAATTACCCTATAGGAAGGATCAAAAGATTTACATGATGAACACTCCCACTAACTTTAATCAGAGAAGAATTGTAAACTTTTGACGCGACTGTTGTGCCATTAGGTGTGGTCACAGCTAACTCAACATCAACTTGCTGAGGTAATATGTAGATACCCTCAGATAAATTATCCGAAATGAAAGAGTAGGTGGATCCAGAATCAAATAAAACATTTAATACTTTATAGTGGATGGAATGTTTACCTTTCACCACTTTGTTATCGTACTCCACATCGTTGATAGAAATTGTATGTGACTTTCCTTTGTCTTTGTCCTTAAGAGTGTGTCAACATCAATTATCATCAACAACCCTTGGATTAAATAATTGATTAGAATAATACCTCATTTCCTTTAACTTGTTACATTGAGGTGTAGGAGGTGCACTCTATGTAGCCATTTCTTTGTTTGCATCAAGAGAAATCTTTTTCCTATCATTGCGACATATAAAATTCTGAGGACCTTCTTTTCCACATTTTAAACATTTACTTGTCCCATTAAGACAATTCCCTCCATGATTCATTCCACACATTGAGCATAATAGAAAACTTATATTATTTTCAGTGTGGTATTTAGATTTACCGTTGAATTCCATTTTCCACTTTTTATCAAACCCATATGACTGATGGGTTACTCCAATCATCATCTCAACCTTGAGAGCTCATCGAACAATTTCCTCATAGCTATTGAAGTCACTTATAGCTAACGCCCTTCAATGTCTTGGTTTTAAGCCACTAAAAAATCTATCAATCTTACTCTCAGGTCGGATAATAATTCCAGAAGCGCACCATGCAAGTTTTGTAAAATTGGCTTCGTTGGTACCAACAGATTCATCCTCCTTTTTCTTTATTTCATGAAACTCTTTCTCCATCATTGTTCGAATAATATGAGGGAAGTAATAATTGAAAAACAAGTTTTTGAACTCATCCCGTTCCTTGTATTCAATTTCATCTTGGGGCCATGTATTCTTGATAAAATTACACCACTGATCAGCTTCACCTTCCAAATGATATAATGCTATGATGACTTTATCATGTTCAGAACATTGTAGAACTGAAAATATATTTTTAGTGGTATTGATCCATTTTTCAGCCACTAATGGATAAGTAGACCCAAAAATTGAGGGTGGATGCTGCCTCATAAAGGATTCAGTAGAATGTTGCTCCATCCTTTGCTCGTTTGGAAGTCCTGCATGATTCATAGCTCGAGAATTTTGTGTTAGCATGGATATATGATTTTTCATTCCATCTCTCTTAATGTTTGGTTGATCAGGGGACAATCATTGCATTTCCCATCGCATTCCGCATTTACACGGTTCCTTTGGGTTCCATCCATTGACTAAAACTAAGAAGAATAGCGTGAGAAACACTAATCATAATAGGAAAACAACATATTCAGTAATAAAATTTCAAACTTTAGTTCTTATCATAGGATACTCATGGACAATTCTAAAACACTATGATTGTGTTCTATGCTTCGACAAATCCTTAGGGTTCTTACTTAGGCTTTCACATCCTAGATTCCTAATGTTGACTATAACTTTCCTCTGATTTCAACTGTAGAGACCCCGAAAATGACGTACAAGGACATTACAATACTTTTGTGGAATATCTAATACATAAAAAAAAGACACCAAAGGACCGTAATTGTTTAGTGACTTTGGAAACTCAGAATATAATCTTCTAATCATGGTGAAAAATCTTCAACATCTCCCATAAAGATATTACATTTTTTTCATACATAAAATTTTTCTTTATAACCTAGGGAAAAGAAAACATATAAAGGGTGGATCAAATTCTCAGTGATGGTAAGCATGGAGAAAATAAAACAAACCACATACATTTGAACTTCAAAACATGAACATAAATTTTACATATCAAAATATTGGGTTCTGAAATAAATTTTGGCAGTACGTAAGGCTAGGTCATAAAGGAAAAAAAATCATGATAAAATAGCATGGGAATAAAACATTAAATTGATAAAAACCATTATGCACATGATTTTATTTCCATATTAGCCAAGGCATTGCGGCCAAGACTATCTTAGTGGAAAAAGTCCCTTTTGGAATCGAGTTCACTCCTTCCAGTCATGTATCACTGAATCGAATTATCTTACCATTCCTGCCATGTCTATATCTTGAGATATAAATCATTGCCCAATGCATTGGAGAGAGATATAGGTCTCACCCATCTCATATTGAAACAATTCCTATGTGTGCCACAAAATCATAAATCATATCATTCCCTATGTAATAAAAATGAGATTCTTAAACATCATGCCATCTTAACATAATCCATATAAGATAACAGGACATCATAAAAATAATTCGATCATAACATAATCAAATAAATTTAAAAATATGGATATAAATTGAACCATATATTATCTTATATGGAAAATAACATTGATAAAACACTTCAACTGCATTCTTCAGGAAAATATCCTTTCTAATTCAAAAACATTTATCCATTCTTAACATGTCATACAATTTTAAACTAAAAAAAGTTGATTAAAAATAATCATGAAAACTTGTAAAGTAATCATCATAGAAATAATGTTCTATGAAATCATAAAAATCTATTCATACCATATAAGTTAAAAAAACATTCTTCTCGTACTTTGGCCGGAAAAGTCAAAAAGTACCTCGTGCTAAAAATGACAAAAGATACCTTTCATATCTTTTACTAAAAACTCACCAATTGGTAAAATAGGATATAAAAATTGTAGGATGATGAAAATTATATTACATATTGAGGAAACATGGAAGTGGATGATAAATATTCCCCAGTAAATTCTGAAGTATAAACAATCTCGGATAAAAATGAGATTTGCAAGATTTTCCCTTACCTTAGGTCTGAAATGCTTCATACGTATCCAAACCTCCGGTATAATGATTTAAATAATTTCATTGACTTATTAAAAAATCATATCCATGGTTATTATATTATATATGGTCATATTATTAACGTTCTATTAATAATATTACATTGCTACTAGTTATTTGGGTTTTCATTGCTTTATGTTTTTATGGGCGTCTTGTAGAATAAATTTTTATTATTATATTTAGGTTATAGATAAATAATTTATAGAATGGTATTAATATAAAATATATCAAATTTCTTCATTCAATTCATTTATATAATCATTATTCAATGAATATCATGTAGAACGAGCCGCATCACATTGTGGAGATGATTGTCCGTACGCACCCACGAGCAATGATACCATTCCCATGTTTCTGGAATTGTATTGAAGTGAATGATAAAATATCTCATAATTAGTATAATGTAAAAATAAATAAATATAGTTATTATTTACACCTTTATACCCATCCATGTAAAGTGGTTTTGGAAAAATAGATTACACCACAGCGTGGAGACATTATATTGTACGTACGCATGCCCGATGATTTTGTTTTTCATAGGATCGATAGAAGGTGAAATAGGGTTGCTTAATATTTATAATAACATATAAGTATATGAGTGATACTAATTTTATTACATTATTATGAAAAAACAAAAGAAGAATAAGTATAAGAATAAATAAATTTTAATGATTTGGTAAAAGATACTACCACTTCTTTGACACATCTCTTCTAAACATCCTCTTAAGGCACAAAAGATGGTCTTTAAAGAAGAACAGAACCTCTATAATGTTTCAAGGGATGCTGATAAGGGAAATGGGTAGGGTTTGGCCGAGCATGAATGCTCAAAATTGGGTAAAGAGGAGAGGGAGGAGGTGCCCTATTATAAGGGAGAAGAGGGACACCTTAGAAAAAACATAAAATATTATTTTATAATAAAGCCATATTCGGTTTATAATAGCTCCAAATTGGTTTATTTCTAATATAATGTGGTTATGAGACTAAATCCACTCAACCAATAGGTTTTAGACATGTGTAGGTTACTATTTTAACTTTATCATTTAGATTCAACACTAAGTTAAAAAATTTATCTTTTGGTGTGTCTTCTTGTTTTCTTACAGTACATGGTGAATAAACATACTATAAGAAGAAAAACTAACCCCAAGTTATCCATTATTAATATATATTACCTTATCAAAGTAATTTGGACAATCCTTAGATTTTTAAGAATAGAATAACAATTAATAATAAAATATGTTCTTTGAAAACAATTTTATATCCATTTTGACACTATTTTGTAATTTATTTTTGTTTAAATAATAACAGCATTATTATTTACTATAAAGTTACTTAAATAAATAATAACATGTTATATTAACCTAAAAAATTAGTTGAATTTATACAAAGTCTAAAATTTCATTTATTTGGGTATTTATAACCTAAATTTTGTTAATATTTCATTAATAAGGTAATTACTACCTCCACATTGTGTCATAAATAAATTAAATTATTTAATGTCTAAAAATTATAAATAAAATACCATTATGTAGGAAAACATTTTATCTTTATAATGAATATTATAGTCGAATTTATCTTATGTATAACCCTATTTTAAAAATGTTTTAGTTATTAATCTTTGATTTTAACTCTTTTAACTCTTCTTTAAATAACATAACAATAAGTGTTCTAATCTAATCAAAGTGGACCAAAAGGGTAATATTTTATCCCAATGGATTTTTTTGGTCTAATTACACTTATATAATATAATTAAGACATGTGTTAGGGTAATAATAATATCATTTTTAACCTTAATTACCCTATTTACTTTTAATAGTGGTAAATAAAATTAAAAAATTACTATTCACCAAAAATAATTTTTTCTTATTGAACCACATTTTACTCCTTGATATTAACCATGTTTCTCGGATTTTTAAATTTCAATTCACAGAAGCAGTAAAATTAGGTTTTATGTACAATTTTAAATGCTCATAGGAGGTGGGTAAAAGACGGTCAAAAAGTTCAATAAAATCTTTATATATCTATATTATTATAAAAATAATCCAATGAATTACATTGAACTTATATTGGTATTACGTATCTATGTTGGTCTAAAATAAATTTAAATAAAATATATGATTATTTAAATAATAAGTTTGTTTTAACCAATAACCCAGTATTTTCACTATTAATCAAAAATTGAATGTTTTCAAAAAAATACGAAAAATTCACCCTAGTCTAATTTTGATATTGAAAATCCAAAAACGAAGCCCATTTTTAAAGATAATTTTTTTTTAATTTGAAAAAGTGTGTATTACTATTCATAATGGCTAGTTTATAAAATATTTTAATAACATATTGTTGTTTTGTGAAACGTGGTATTGCGTATAATGCAAGCTATCGAGGAAGGTTTCTCTAGCGTGTAACACAAGCCAAGACAGTGTTGTGTGTAGTGAAAGATTCCTTTGGTGATGCATAAAACATAATATATAAAAACAAAATATTTCTCATAAGATCTCGGGTGTTACAATATGGTCTTATATGTTTAGTTTGTATATAATCTCTTTCATGTGGGTAGAATGAATAAACTCTTCCTTGGAATTTTGTGCTAAGAATTTTTAATTCCTAAAATTCAAAAGATATCATTCATCACATAATTGAATTATGCTGATGGGGTGGTTCTTAAGACCCTTAACAAATAAAACATTTTAAATCAATGGTTTTCAAGAAAAACTAGGTTACCTATATAAATAATATCCCCTAAGTATTATCTCCGAAATTTACTTTTCTGATTTAATCTTGATAAGCTTTTCAAAGATGTTTTAGTTACCAGTCATATTCCTAGAACATCAAAAATCCATGTACCATGTATTGCTATTGGTACTTTAAGTATTTTCTGGAAAATTAGAGAGTTAGAACTTCATAATCCAAACATTCTTGGATCTTGAAATTTCAGAAAGAATGATTTTAGGTATCCACATTTTCTTAATAAAAATAATAATTATGAAAACAAAAATATAGAGTTTTGTTTATGAAATAAATGTTCACCCAATTATCATCATGCTGACATTTACTGCATAGTGGAGCAATTTGAGGAACAAAATTGTTATTGTTGAAAATATATTTAGATTGGGTAAATCCAAATCTAGAATGATTCCTTATAGGTCGAATTTGAGAATACATTTTATCAATGTTTTTTTCACGAGAGGTAACGTTTGACAAAAACTTACTCAAGGAAAATATTTCTGACTTTAGCTTAATAACCATGTCTTTATCCTAAAAAACATTAGTTTTAGAACAAATGTTAGTCTCTACAATATTTTTCTTAGAAATTACATTTTCAAGATCAATATAATGTTTATCCTTCTCAGAATTTACATTCTCAATGTTTTTGAAATAATTTCAAAATGAACGATTTTATAATGAAGATATTTATAAAGATCTAATAGTTATTTAGTTAAAATAGAAATTCTAGAATTTTCTTTATCTTTCTTATTATTGAGTTTAGAGTTTTCATTCTCATGGAGTTTAGAAAACCATGACACTTCTTCATATGAAGTTAAAGTATTATCATCTGATGAGTAAGAATAATCATCTATAGATTAATAATATTTATAATCAGTATAATTTTCATTGAAGGAGAAAATTTTAATATATTCCCCATTATGTATCTTAGCTAGTAGATAATGATTTTCAATGGGTAGCCTAGTCAGAAGACCAAGATTCTTCTAACCAGAAGATTCATACTCTGAGGACTCATCAAAAGAGTCACCACCACTGGAACTCCATGTGTCATTATCTTTTAAGTCTTTCTTCCCATTAGTCTTATAGTAATTCTTTCTATTCCTCCCAGAATTATTTTCCATTCTTTTCTCTTTCTTATGCATAGGTCAATCTGGTATTATATTCTATTCTTGTTTTAATTTAGAATAAGTGACCTATGAGTATTTCATATATTTTCATTCTTTTTTCTTAAATCTATATGGAATATATTTCTTTAAAACTATATTTTTCATCCTTCATGCATGATTAGATAATTAATTTTTAGAATGTTCTCTTTCACTATATTTAGATAAACTAGTAAATTTCATAGAGTTAGAACTTGTAACCCTTTTAGGATTCTTTGATTTAGTAGTAGTAAGGCTAAACATCCTTTTCCATTGTTCTTCTTATTCATATTATCATCTCTCTTCATTCTTGACTCATCACGAATAAGAGATACAAAAATCTCATCATGAGTGACTAGAGATACTTTATTATTCTCATCAAAACCTGTTTTTTTAGATTCACTCTCATTAGGCAGGATATCTATGATATTTTTCACAATAACATCATCATGAATACCTTTTCTACCCATAGATTGTAAACTATTGACAATTGTCATAAATCCTTGTTGTACCTTGCATACTAGTTCTCAAAAAGGAACGAGAAATCTATGATATTATGCTCTATGAATAGCTTTTCTAGTTTCTATGACATTGGATGTACCAAAAATGTGTAACTTTCAATTTCATCCAAATAAAATTTTTAGCTTAACATGAAGAAAATTGATTATATATCTTCGTGCTCATGGAACCGAACAATGTATTACGTACCTTGTAATTCATTTGATATTCTGATTTTTCTTGATTGCATAAAATTCTGACATCCTTCTCCAGAATCATGTAGTCTCCAGAAAATATTACAAAGCCATCCACTCCTGTATTAATAATAAAAGTATTCATACTATAATACCCCTACCCCAAAATCTCGGAGTCTGTGCATTATTTTAATAAATTCTTCTGATTATAAGGAATAATGTCTTGAAGGACCGATCAGTTTAGTAGTCTTGGAAACTCTACAACTTGAAAAAAAAAACACTAATTTTTTCTATTAGAAATATCCATGCTTCCAAGATTATTCATACAAGTCACTCATTACTAACTTCTTTATATCCTGGGAAAATAAAACATGAGAAAGGGGTAAGCTCAAACTCTCAGTAAGAGTAATAAATACAATGGATGATTACATAAACATTAGGGATGGTGAATTATTGAAAACACATCACTTTAAAAATAATTAACATGAACACTTTATGACAGGAATATGACCAGAGTAAATAATTCCATAATGAAACAAAGTAATGGGTATTCTACAAGTAGAATAACCACATGAAATATCAATAGCTTATCTCATTATAATGGAATGAATAATGCTAGACATCATAACCACATAGTCAAGGCCTTGTACCAAGACTACAAATAAGATTTTGTTTAGTCCATATACTTATACACTAGTTTGTCTAAAGAGACCTACCGATGCATCTATGAGATATAGCTGCCTCCACCCGTCACATACTATGTCTAATGCATTCCTCATATCAACAATTTTGAAACATAACATAAACATTTGTATTAAAACTATCATATGAAATGTCAATACTTTTTCCACAACCCATGAATGGTATAAAAGTAGAACATCCACAGTGAAACATAACTCATTCAATACAATATAGAAGATTGTATTGTAACAGATTAACCTCAATTGGGAATAATGAAGGATATTTACACAGATGAAAATAATCATAAAACTATATGAGAAAAATATCCACCATTTCTTGAACACATTTAAAAGTCACACTATTTGTCAATAAGTCGTTTAAAATAGATTTTTGAATCAAAGTGAATCATAACACATTGTAACTTTTAAAAGGAATTATAATTTTAAAACTCTAATGTTCATATAAATAAATCCTTAAAACCATTTTTAAAACATGGTCATTAATGAGAAATATTTTGAATAATAAATATTTAAAATATTTAAAATGATATTTTAGTTAGAGTTACAAATCCAAATTGAGACACTAGAATACAAATAAATGAGGTAATAAAAACATTATAATATCATGAGAATAAATGGATTCATGATATACATTGTCAATGTACATTATATACACCATATAAAAGTGAATTGGTTCATAACAATAATGAATCCTCTATGGAATGTAAATTGAGATGACATATCTTATAAAGATTGTATCCTTAAGTTAAGGATAAATCAGAGACTTAATTATGTGTGACAAATATAAATACACAACACATTATTGGATATTCATTGTAAATCAATCAGAGGACAATCACACATATTCTTTTAAAAACAACACCAATGAATTGGATGTTTAACTTAATAAATGGATATCGAGTTAAAATGAAACTTATAAAGTTCATATCGATTACATGAGAGTTTATAAATGGAGTTTTTATGTGTATAAAAAGTATATCCATAGAAATAGGAATGGAAATTACTTCACAAATAATAAATAGTGATTCCACACATAATCTTGGAGAAAAATAATCAATGAAGTATACGTTAAGCCCAATGAGTGGAAATTGAAATTTAAAATTCCCTTACCGATTTGGTGACTTACGAAACATACATAACATTAAAGAAGGATCATAAAATAAAGATGTAAACACACAAAAATTAATGTATATTTCATATGTAATACAATAATAGGTAGTGCATACACCACACAAAAGGAAATCATGGAAATATAGAATGAATCCCACAGAAATAAGAAGTGAGATAAAACCCATGTTGTAATCAATCGAGTAATATGAAAAAAAGCTAATAACAACCAATTTAATCATAGAATTCCATGAATATAAAAAGATTAATGATAATATATATCTAATTTCTGTACAAAATACATCACATGGAATAAATAGTTGGCGAACAATGGAAATCTCACCGAATTAAAACTGAGATAAGAAACCCCTTACCTCAAGTCTAACTTGTCTTGTATGTTCATTGTTCTTCATGAATAATAAACATAAGTTAATTTATACGTGATTAAGAAATTTTTTTATGTTTATTATTCCTTTTATATCACTTATTACTTAACAATTAGTTATTTTTTTGAGTTTATAATGGATATTTTATCGATGATCCGAACTTGAATAAAAAATGAACTTGTTATAATTACTTTTTTTCCATGTGGACAAAATTCTATTTCTCCAGAATGATATAAATTATTTAGATATCATATATATAGATATATTATACATTATACATATTTATTTGTAATAGTACATAACATTTGGTTGTATGAAATGAAATGTACCGTTCATGGAGACGGTAAGTCATATGTAGGCATGAGCACTGCTTTCATTTATATTTTGTATTTTAATGGGATTAAAACAAAATGATACATATATATATTATAATTCTAGTATAATATCATATATAATATCATTAATCCCATCCTTTATACATCCCATATAAGGTATTAACGAGTCATATCATTTTGAGGGGGCTGTACTTCCTCAAATGAAATTATCGCATTTTACCCATAATGAAAACCATAAAATAATGATATAAATGGAAAATACAGAATCAAAAAAAAAAAAATAAACATAATATATATATATATATAAATACATTATTATATTAATGGCCACCATGAGAGGCGGTCGGAGATAATCGAACAAATATTGTTTCATGAGGCGTTAGTTTGCCATCCACGTAAACAGTATGTTCTCCACCCATTAGATAGAGGTGTATGTAAGTGTAGTTTGAATCCTTCTCATAACAACATCCTAGTATATTTAGTATACTGGTGTTGTTATAAAATAAAGTAATAACATGTTTTTAGGGGTTGGAGAGGTTAAATAAAACAAAATAAATCAAAACAATTTAAGAGAAAGAATTACCTTTAAATTAGGTAACTTCCTTTTGTTTGAACCAAAAGGAATTATTGAAGTTCCTTCTACCAAAGGTAAGGCTTCTAAAAGGAATAGAAGGGATCTTGAGAGATTATTTTGGCAGGGTTTGGATGAGACAAGGGGCTTTAGGGGTGTGTGGAATGGGTTAGAAGTGGAGTCCTTTTATAATGGGGAGGAGGGGCTCTTTAGGAATGTGTGAAAATATTATTTTATTAAATAGTGATATTCCTTTTCTAAATAGTAAAAACTAATTAACGTCAATGATAAGATAACTCATTATTGAAATGAAATCATCCAATAATAATTGTAATGGTTTTGGTTATTATTTTAATATTAACAATCACATTTATTTAAATCATTTATTAATGAGGTAAATACTACATCATTATTGTGTTATAAATAATTTAATTTATTTGATGAAAAAAAATTATAAAACAATTACCATAATATATGAAATATTTTTATATTTCTAATGATTATTTATAGTCGAAATTATGACTTATATAACCCCATGTAAAGAGTTATATACTAAAAGATATTTTTTGATATAATTTTTGTCCTTACATTAAGTTAATTAAAATAAAGTGTCATTATAATTATTATGTGGCTCCATGGGGTTTAAGAATTGACCCAAGGATGCCCATGGTTTTCCATGACTCATCCAATATGGTTAGGACAAGTATTAAGATAATTTTTTATTATTATATTTTTCATTTTACCTTGAATTACCCTATTTACCTTTAATAGTGATAAATAAAAGACAAAAGTTTCTTCTCACAAAAAATTATTTTCATTTTAATGAACCACATTTTACATACTATTAACAACCATGTCTCTAGGATTTTCAAAATTCAATTCACAGAAGCTGTAATATATCATTTAAATGGAAAATTATGATTTTTAAATACTACTTAGTGGTTTCACTATTTATAGAGAATTTATGTTTTTCAGAAAAATACCTATAATTAATACTAAGCTATATTTGATATTCATAATTAAAAAATGATGTCTATTTTATGAATTCCAAAATTTATAAGTTTCATTAATTAATTTATAATTAACTCTCGTGGTCAAAACAAAGAGCGTGTTTTTAAGAAACAATAACTATCAAAAGATTGAAAATTATTTATGCGAAATTTAAAAGTGAAATAAATTCAAATGAACAATATTAGAATAAAGGGAAAAAATATAATCTAATTACACTTAATAAAAAATTTAAAAAATAATATATCTATATAAATAAATTATATTAAATGGCAGTTTTTAAATAAAATACATTATTTCTCATTATTCCTAAATAAAATGAATATTATTAGAAAAGTACCAAAAATTTCCCAAAGTAAATTTTGATTTCCTGAATGTGAAAAAGAATTTTATTTTTTGAAATGGAACATATAAAAGTGAACAAAACTAGATTTAAATTGGGTTCACAATTAAAAAGTGGTAAATCAACCCTTTAAAGTAAATTATTTTTCAAATTAGATTCATTCATATTTTAATCCTATAACTATTATTAGATAAATGTAAAAACATTTAACAAACATATATATTCATTTTGTAGATAGTTCAGTTCATTCCCACCATTATAATGGGTAGAATTTAACTACCATTTAAAATAATAATATTATATTATTAGTGTGCAACAAAATTTTTCAAAGAAACCCATTGTTGCGTATCGGGTATACCATCGAACATAGTGCGCCCTTTAAAGTATAATTAAAATTTAGTTCACAAATATAAATAAATATGAAAAATGACAAGTTCTTTATTTACCTGAGATGTTACATCCTTCCCCCCTTTTAGGAATAGTGTCCTTTCCATTTTAATACTCGGCTTGGAAACCTCATTAGAATTCCCACATCAAAAAAGAGTCAATAGAACTATCACTTTAAATGAATGACAGAAAAGTACAAAGGTCACCTGAGATAAACCATACTTTGATTCCATGTAGGAAAACATAGATATGGAAGATAAACTAAGCGTCATTTTCTGATGGAGAGGGATAGAAAACATCATCATGAAGAATTAATCAACAAGAAAGCCACAAACTTCTGATAGGGAAAAATGATCATTAGATTCCCAGTATGAAAAGTAAACAGATAACATATTGTTATTTTTTATGTTTCATTTCATAAATCTGAGAAATTTATTTATGATATTGAATAATAACATAAAGATATTTACTTACTTTTTATGAAGATTTTAATTCTTTAATACATTTATATCAATGAGTCATCTTTTTTTCAAACTATGAGTATTCAAGATGAATCGATCACACCGGAATAGCTAGAATAAACATATTTAAAATCACATTATTCACAAAGGAAAAAAATATATTTACCTTATATTTAGGGATTAACCACTACAAAAATGGTTACTACAAGAATATATGATCCCCAAAAATGATAATCCTTTAGAGAAAGAAATACTAATCTTAATTTCTAAAATTAAACCAACAATACCTAAAAGATAAATAAATACCCTTAAATAAACAATTGTCCTTAAAATCCTTCAATATAATCCATACTAATATTGAAACCCAAAACATAGAATAATGTGGTTACATTGTCTTCCACATTAAATTGTATCCCTAAACGACATTGAATTCCCTTAAATTCACACAATAAAAATAAATTAACCTAATCACATATTCTCAATGATAGGTTAATCATTTCCATAAATAACCCAAAATATAGATAAAAATCCACCATTACTCCTCAAATGAAATCCCATACTATTCTATTTTCTTAAGGAATATAGTGTTCCAATCATAGCGAACGGCTTCCAAAATATAATTTATCACTCAATCACCAAATTGTTTTCCTATACTAAGGATATCCATTTGATAAGACATAAGATGCCAAATAAACTTAATATTGATCAATAAAATCATTTAACTAAAAAAAATTAGTCACACATACCATGGACTTCACGTAATCCAGCGGTAGGTGATAAATCCCAATCGCACTATGGTTATGGGTTGGATTGACGGGTTGTCACACGGTCCACATGTTGTCATTTTTCAAAAACTATATAATTTTATATTATTACCAAAAATTTGATATATTCTACAAAATAACTATAACATACTTTCATAACAATTGTTATCTCTACCCTCACATTTTCATTCTGAAATTTAATAATTTTTAATTTCATCAAACTCTATCATCATATAAAACCAAATGGTTATTTAGAACTATATCCACATGAGAAAAGATAATTCTTCCTTCAATATCATTTTAACATGACAGACTGTATGGTTACAAATACCGGGGAAATTGTTTCCAAAGTAATCCCATCAACAAAGAGCACAAATACTTTTTAAACATTTTACAATCTATTTATTTCAACATAGATTCTTCATTGACAAATAGGATATCCTATAGAATAGGGATTTCATTCAGGTAATGGGGAGGTCCCCTACATTTAAGGAAAATTACTATAAATGGATTCTTATGACCATTTTTTTTATCCATAGTAGTCTTCATTTTTCCTCAGCAATTCTTTACTTTATGCCTTCTTTTACACAAATAATGCATATCTTTGTTCCATTAAGTCACCTTCCTAAGTTTCTCCTTCCACATTTACATCATGATGGAAAATAATCGTTCTTTTCTCCAAGGACATCAATGATGGAGCTCTTATCATTTAGCACTTTTCTCTTCCTTGTTGAGTCTAGGAGTTGTTTAATATATATTTTGTTGATCATATTTTTTGTAAAATAATTAAGCATGAACAATATATATTTTACGCCTTTCAAAATTCCATTGTTTTCTCATTTCCTCCAACGTTCAAACATTGTACATCATGCTTGACGTAACTATTACATCCTTGGAATCTATCCATTGACTAAAACCATAATTCATTGTGTGAGTAATAATAGTCAAAAAATCATTTAAAGAATATCATAACACCTTATTTTCAATTTTAAACACCTTAGGATTAACCAAGGTGATTTATTCTCAAATTATATTAAAATAATTAAAATCATTTTATAAATAGAATGTAAATTATTCTAAGCATATGCCCCAAGAATGTCATAACCAAGAGTGTAGCAAGGCCCATTGTCGTGTACCTGGATACCCTGGGATATCCCTAAAACCCATTGTCAGAGTTTTCACTCTTAGTTACATATATGCCAGAGAAATCTCTACCTACTTATATCCAGATCGGGATGTATTATTTGACAAATACACAAAATCTCTATATTATCCAAATATATGAAGTTATTCTATACAAATAATCAATGTTTGTCTTAGGGTAAGGTGCTCTAATTAGAGTTTATTTAAATATAGTTTCGATGGTTTGTACTAAAAATCCTCTAATACCAACTGTAACGCCCTGACCCCAGAATCCAAGAGCTGGTGCATTATTTTAATACATTGGCATGATTACAAGGAATAAAGTCCTGAAATACTGATAAGTTTAGTAGTATTGAAAACAAGATACATATATAAATTCAACACTACAACTTGAAAAGAAAAACAACAATAATTTATTCCATTAGAAACATCCATGCTTCCAAGATTATTCCAGAAAATCACTCATTACTAACTTCTTCATATCTTGGGAAAATAAAACATGAAAAATGGGTGATCTAAAATTCTTAGTAAGAGTGAGAAATACTGTGGAATATAACATAAAAATTAGGCATGGTGAATATTTTAAAACACATGCCTTTACAAATAATTAACATGAAAAATTGTTGGCCGAAATATGAGTTGAGTAAATAATGCCATAATAAAACCTAGTCATGGGTATTCTACTAGTCAAATAACCACATGAAATATCAATAGATAATCTCATAATGATGGAATGCATAATTTATTACATCATAACTACATAATCAAGGCCTTGTGCCATGACTACAAATAAGATTCTGTCAAGGCCTTGTGCCAAGACACAAGTTTGTCTCATGAGACCTACCAATGCATCGAGGAGCTATAGCGGCATCCACCCATCACATACTCTTTCCAATGTATTACTCATGTGAATAACATGAAACATAACATAAGCATTCGTATTAAAACTTGTATACAAAATGTCAATACTTTATCGACAAATCAATAATGGTATAAAAATAGCACATCCACAGTCAATCATGTTGAGACCCGAATCCTGACGTACATGGAAATGACATTACATTTGCGGAATACTTGATACATAATGAAAACAAACACACAAGGACCATAATAGTTTAGTGTCTTTGGAAACACATAACAAAATCTTCTAATCGTGGTGAAAGATCTTCAACATCTCCAAAAAAGATATTCTTTTTTTATACCTAAAACCTTTCTTTATATCCTGGGGAAAAGAAAACATAAAAGGGTGATCTCAAATGCTCAGTAAGGGTAAACAAAAGAAATATCAATCACATCATATTCATAAGAACATAACATTTGGAAATCTTACCCTGCAAAAGAGATCATAATTTCATAACATGGTATAAATCATGGTATTGAAATGTAATCACAATAATCATAACTTAAAACATGAAACTTTGTGGCATACACACATAATCATAGAAAATCATTTCTTGTTAGTCAAGACTCGTTCCCAAGACTATCTTAGTGGACAAAGTCCCATTCTGAACCGAGTCACCCTCGTTTCAGTCATGTTTCACTGAACCGATATAACCTACCATTCCAGCCATGTCTATCTCATGAGATATATAAATCTTTACTTAATGCATTGGAGGGAGATATAGGTCCCACCCATCTCATAATGATACCATTCTTATGTGTGCCACAAAATCATAAATCATACATCATTGCATAACCCATGTAATAAAAATGGGAATCTTAAACATCATGACATCATAAAACAATTCATATAGGATAAAGGAATTAATAAAAATATTTCCATCACAACATAATCAAATCCATGTAATAATAGGGATATAAACAGAACCCTTTATTATCTTAGATGGAAAATAATTCTGATAAAACACTTGAAATGAATTCTTGAGGAAAATATCCTTTCTTCTTTAAAATCAATTTCATTTCACAAAATTTCATGAAATTTTAAAAGAAAGATATTTTGTTGCAAATAGTCATGAAATTTTTTAGTGTAAGCTTCATGTAAATAAGGCTTTATAAAACCGTAAAAATCCTTTCATGCCATATAAGTTAAAAAAAATTCTCCTCCTACTTTTGTCAGAAAAATCAAAAGTTACACCGTAAAAGAAAGATTCTTTCCGTACATTGTGGAAAAAGTCAAAAAGGGGTAAAAATGAATTTAAACATACATGTAATAATACTATACATTTTATGAAAACATTTTTAGAAAACATGGACATGGATGATAAACATAACCCCAGTAAATACATACGAGTAAACAATCTCGGATAAGAATGAGATTGGAATAATTATCCCATACCTTAGGTCCGATATGCTTCGTACGTATCTGAACCTCTTGTATAATGATTTAAATAATGTTATTAACTTATTACAGAATTATATTCATTGTTATGATACCATATATGGTTTACTTATGACTTTATATTACCCGTTATTTTGTAAATTCCATGTTAAAGAAGCGTTTTGGGTAAAATCATTTCATTTATTGTAGGCGTTTGGACTTGTTGTTTCCTAACATTATTATTACTTATATCATGATTTAATTACTTCAAGAATATAAAACATGATTTATATATCATATATATTCAGTATATATATATATATATAATAGAGAGATGAATGAAATGAAACACACTGTTCATGGAGACGATAGTCCGTACGTACGCATGAACGCCATTTTCCTTTCCTTATTGTCTTGAATGGAAGTAAGTAGATTACATACATATATATATACATAAATCCAGTAGCATTATTATGTTATATATACCATTATTATTAACTATATATACTTTATAATCATTCTTGAATGGTTATCACGGTGAATGAATCTCATCGCATCGTGGAGACGGTAGTCCGTACGTAAGCACGAGCGATGATAGCGTTCCCATGGTCGTGGAATTGTGTTGAAGTGTATGTATACTATTTCAGTATCAATATAACTTTATAATAATCATATATAGTTACTCATTCCACCATTAGACCCATCCAATTATGTTGGTGGCGGAAAATAGATTACACCACGGCGTGGAGACGGTATTTCGTACGTACGCACGCGCGATGATTTCATTTTTCCGTAGGATGGATAGAAGGTGAATTAGGGTTGTTTCATATTTATAATAACATATCAGTATGTAAGTAATACTGATTTTATTACTTTATCATGAAACAATTAAAGAAGAAGAAGAAGATGAAGAAGAAAGAAATTGAAAAGATCAGTAATGGGTATTACCTCTTCTTTGAAACTCTTCTTTGAATCCTCCACTTAGGGAACTAGTATTGGTCTTTGAAGAAGACCAGGACCTCTAGGATTATTCTAGGGAAGTGGAGAAGGGATTTTGGCAAGGGTTGGCCGAGCATGAGTGCACAAATTGGTGTGAGGAAGAGAGGGAGGAGGTGCCCTTTTATAAGGGAGGAGAGGGGCACCGTAGGAATATCTCAAAATATTATTTTATATTAAATTCAAATTCGGTTTATAATGGTTCCAAAGGGCCTAATTTCGAAGATAATGTGGGGATGGGTCAAAATCCTATCAACCAATAGTATTTAGACAAGTTTAGGTCATTATTTTAACCATATCAATTAGAATTAACTCTAAGATAAATAATTTAACTTTTACCGTGTCTTTTTGTTTTCTTACACTATATGGTTAATACACTTACTATAACATGCCAAACAAACCCCAAGTTGTATATTATTAATATATATATCCTTATATAAGTCATTTGGCCGAACCTTTGATATTTATGAATAAAATAACAATTAATAATATAATATTTGATTTAAAAACTATTTTGTGTCAATTTTGACACTATTTGATATATGAATTTTGTGAAAGTCATAACAGAATTATATGTTCTAAAAAAGTTAATTAAATCAACAATAATATATCATATGAACCTATAAAATTAGTGGAATTCATAAAAAGTCTAAAATTACATTTATTTGGGCATTTATAACATCAATTATGTTAATATTTCCTTAAAAGGGTAATTACTGCATCATTGTTGTGTCATAAATAAATTACTTTATTTAAAGTCTAAAAATTATAAATAAAATATCATTATGTAGGAAATTTTTTTATCTTTCTAATTAATATTTATAATCGAATTTATCTTATGTATAACCCCATATTAAAAATGATTTAGTTACTAAACTTTGATTTTAACTATTTTAACTATTCATTAAATAAAATAATATTAAATGTCATAATCTAATCCAAGTGGACCTAAATGGTCATATTATATTCATAAGATTGTTTTTGGTCGAAATACACTTGTCCAATAGAATTAGTACATGTGTAAGGGTAATAGTAATATCATATTTACCCTTAGTTACCCTATTTACTATTAACCGCGGTAAAAAAAGGTAAAAAGTTAATATTCACCAAAAAATTATTTTTATCTCATTGAACCACATTTTACTTACTAATATCAACCGTGTCTCTCGGATTTTCGAAATTCCATTCACAGAAGTGGTAAAATTAAGTTTTATGAAAAATTCAGTTTTTTAACTACCACTTAGTAGTTTCACTATTCATAAAAAATTGAAGTTTTTCAGAACAATGCCAAAATTTTACCCTAAGCTATATTTGATATTCCAAATTCAAAAATGAAGTCTATTTTACCAAATTCATAACATAGAAGTTGCATTAATTAATTTTATAATTAAATCCCGCTGTTAAAACAAATAATGTGTTTTTTAGAAACAATATCTATCAAAAGATTGACCCTTGTTTATGTCTGGTTTAAATGTGAAATTACATCCAATGACCAACATTGTATTAAATTGTAAAAATATATTCTAAATATACTTTAAAACCACTCAAATTAATAATTTATCACTATTAATTATTTCGAATGTAAAAGTTGTTTTTAATTAAAATTTAGTAATTTTCACTATTCATCAAAATAGGAAATTTATCTGAAAATTACCAAAATTTAACCCTAAGCTAATTTCGATATTCCGAATCCAAAAATGAAATCCATTTTGAAAAATAAAATTCACAAAATTTAAAAAAGTGTATTACTATTCATAACGGCTAGTTTTAATAATATTTTTATAGCATATTGTTGTTTAGTGAAACTCGTTATTGCGTTCTACACACGCTATCGGGAAAGGTCGCGATTGCGTGTAATACAAGGCAAGTCAAGGATGCGTTTTGTGCAAGCTCCTTTTGGTTTATCGTACAACACAAGACATTAATGAAATTAAAAATAATACTTTTCATAAAATCTCGGGGTGTTACATTCTACCCCCCTTAAAATGAGTTTCGCCCTCGAAATTCGTCGGGGTTATAAATGGTTTACTATTTGAAAGTTTCTTTGATAAAAACCCACATCATAAAAAGGAATACCAAAACCAATCTTTAAAAACTAAAGTATGAAATATAACGGTTACCCAAATTAACTTATCACTGGGTTTCTATATAGGAGAACATAGGTGAAGATATGGATATGGAAGAAAAATCTAACCATCATGTTCTGATAGAGAGTGGTAGAGAACATGGATATGAAAAAGCCAACAATCACAAAGCCATAAATTTGTGATGATCTATGATACCATCTGATTTATCGGATATAAGATCACTAGGACAACATGTTTGGTTTTCAATATCATTTCCCTAAAGTTGAAATTTTTGAATTAGAAGAAATACATACATGATTTTGATACAATCTCACTGTTGTTCATGCTTTGAAAAATTTCCACTTAATCTCTTATAGAAATGAAGTGGAATTTGTTATTCGTGAAGTGTTAACAGATCATGTGACAGAATGATGGGTCATTCCATCTTTTTCAAACAAAAGGTTAGCAAAAGTTATCAAATATACATAAGTTCATTCATGGTGAGGTTAATCGTATACGAAAAAATGAACTTATACTTCATCTATCATGTCACTTAATAAAATAAAACTAGTTTCTACTAACCAGGGACATCCTGTAGGCCAGTGGTAGGCGATAAAGGCCAGTCGCACTTCGGTTGTGGGTTCGATTCCCACAGCCTTGTCCGACGCGATGGGCTGTCGCCCATCCTGCAGGTTGTCCTTTTTCTAAAACTACATTACTATAACATCCCATCAATAATATCAAAAAAAATTTATCCTTAATAATAACTTATGTCCAACATAATCCTTTCCAATCCTTAGGCATATCTAAAATACTTCGGTCCAATCTCATAGTATAAAGAAAACGAATAATTGAAATGTCATCATCCAAGCATGTGAATACCATCATTTATCCCCCATATATCTTGTTGGTCACATTCCAATCATGTGAATACCTTAATCATGTATTCTCTTGAAAAAATGAATACCCATTAAACCATAGTGAAAATATGAATTTTGTCAAAAGTTAACTCTTTCCACATACCAAAATCCAAAAATTCTATATACTCAAACCATGATATAACCTTATCCTTATATCAGTCATGAGCTCATGAATACTATCAAACATTTAATTTTCTCCTTATCCCTTCATTATGCGCATATCATCTACTTTCCAAAAGTATCTGAATAACCTTTCATGGTTACTGGTACCATAATCTTATTGAAAACCACAATAGACTATTACAAAAATATTCTAATACACCATAAAAGTACCTTAACAACATTATTCATGAATACCAATACATAAACACTTCAATCCATCCTCTTCAATGATTATCATGGAATAAGTCATTCCTTGATTTAGAAGTAACTTTTTAGGTCAGGGCATTGAGTTGGGTAATGACCATGTTCTCCACAAATAAGACATTGAACTCCATAACAGTCTGTCACTCTATGACCCTTTTCTTCACATAGATAACAGATGTCCCTCCATTTGAGGTATTCCTCAAAGTTCTTCTTCCCTTCTTTAGAAATCTCAATCTTCCTTTATTTATGCTCCTCAACATGCAAACATGCATAAAAGTCTATCTTCCTCTTCTTTGATGAATTAGGCATACCACTAAATTTCACCTTGTTAATCATATATCGCGATGACTGATTCGACATAATCACAATATCTTTCTCTCTAGGCATTACACAATTTTGTTGCTCATAGTCACCAATTTGTCCATTGGATTCAATGTTTACTGAATTCCTTCTAGTTCCCTCCATTGACTAAAACACAAAAAGAATTCCGTGAGAGGCAAAAATCATTCTAGGGAAAACAACATAGTAAAGGGGGAGTACCCTAAATATATAGCATCTTAGGTTAAATTCTATGATCATTACCGTAGTTCTAGGACTATATCTTATACGTATACTTTTCCTTAGGTACATCCCTAGACATACCTTAGAAATATCTCTAGGGATCTCACTAACGTTTTCATATCCTAGTTTCCAAAGGTTGACAAAACCTTTCCTCTAATACCAACTGTAGAGACCCGAATCCTAACGTACATGGACATGACATTACATTTTCGGGATACTTGATACATAATGAAAACAAACACACAAGGACAGTAATAGTTTAGTGTCTTTGGAAACTCAGAACAAAATCTTCTAATTGTGGTGCAAGATCTTCAACATCTCCCAAAAAGATCTTTTTTTTATACCTAAAAACCTTATTTATATCCTGGGGAAAAGAAAACATAAAAGGGTGAGCTCAAATGCTCAGTAAGGGTAAACAAAAGAAATATAAATCACATCATATTCATAAGAACATAACATTTTGGAAATCTTACCCTGCAAAAGAGATCATAATTTCATAACATGGGATAAATCATTGTAGTGAAATGTAATCACAATAATCATAACTTAAAACATGAAACTTTGTGGCATACACACATAATCATAGAAAATCATTTCTTGTTAGTCAAGACTCATTGCCAAGACTATCTTAATGGACAAAGTCCCATTCTGAACCGAGTCACCCACGTTTCAGTCCTGTTTCACTGAACCGGTATAACCTACCGTTCCATCCATGTCTATCTCATGAGATATATAAATCTTTACCCAATGCATTGGAGGGAGATATAGGTCCCACCCATCTCATAATGATACCATTCTTATGTGTGCCACAAAATCATAAATCATACATCATTGCATAACCCATGTAATAAAAATGGGAATCTTAAACATCATGACATCATAAAACAATTCATATAGGATAAAGGAATTCATAAAAATATTTCCATCACAACATAATCAAATACATGTAATAATAGTGATAGAAACATAACCCTTTATTATCTTAGATGGAAAATAATTTTGATAAAACACTTGAAATGAATTCTTGAGGAAAATATCCATTCTTCATTAAAATCAATTTCTTTTCACAAAATGTCATGAAATTTTAAAAGAAAGATATTTTGTTGTAAATAGTCATGAAAACATTTAGAGTAAGCCTCATGTAAATAAGGCTTTATAAAACCGTAAAAATCCTTTCATGTCGTATAAGTTAAAAAAACATTCTCCTCGTACTTTTGTCGGAAAAATCAAAAGTTACACTGTAAAAGAAAGATTCTTTCCGTACCTTGTGGGAAAAGGAAAAAAGGGTTAAAAAGGACTTTAAACATACATGGAATAATACTATACATTTTATGAAAACATTTTTAGAAAACATGGACATGGATGATAAACAAAACCCTAGTAAATACATACGAGTAAACAATCTCGGATAAGAATGATATTGGAATAATTATCCCTTACCTTAGGTCCGATATGCTTCGTACGTATCCGAACCTCCTGTATAATGATTTAAATAATGTTATTGACTTATTACAGATTTATATTAATTGTTATGATACCATATATGGTTTACTTATGATTTTATATTACCCGTTCTTTTGAAAATTCCATTTTAAAGAAGCGTTTTGGGTAAAATCGTTTCATTTATTGTAGGCATTTGGACTTGTTGTTTCTTGACATTATTATTACTTATATCATGATTTACTTACTTCCAGAATATAAAAAATTATGTATATATCATATATATTCAGTATATATATATATATATATATAATAGAGAGATAAATGAAATGAAACAGACCGTTCATGGAGACGGTAGTCCGTACGTATGCATGAACACTGTTTTCCTTTCCTTATTGTCTTGAATGGAAGTAAGTAGATTACATACATATATATATACATAAATCCAGTAGCATTATTATGTTATATATACCATTATTATTAACTATATATACTTTATAATCATTCTTGAATGGTTATCATGGTGAATGAATCTCATCGCGTCGTGGAGACGGTAGTACGTACGTACACACGATCGATGATATCGCTCCCATGGTCGTGGAATTGTGTTTAAGTGTATGTATACTATTTCAGTATCAATATAACTTTATAATAATCATATATAGTTACTCATTACACCATTATACCCATCCAATTAAGGTGGTGGTGGAAAATAGATTACACCACGGCGTGGAGACGGTATTCCGTACGTACGCACGCGTGACGATTTAATTTTTCCGTAGGATGGATAGAAGGTGAATTAGGGTTGTTTCATATTTATAATAACATATCAGTATGTAAGTAATACTGATGTTATTACTTTATCATGTAACAATTAAAGAAGAATAAGTTGAAGAAGAAAGAAATTGAAAAGATCGGCAATGGGTATTACCTCTTCTTTGAAACGCTTCTTTGAATCCTCCACTTAAAGAACTAGGATTGGTCTTTGAAGAAGACCAGGACCTCTAGGATTATTCTAGGGAAGTGGAGAAGGGATTATGGAAGCGGTTGGCCGAGCTTGAGTGCTCAAATTGGTGTGAGGAAGAGAGGGAGGAGGTTCCCTTTTATAAGGAAGGAGAGGGGCACCTTAGAAATATCTCAAAATATTATTTTATATTAAATTAAAATTCGGTTTATAATGGTTTCAACGGGTCTAATTTCTAAGATAAAGTGGGGATGGGTCGAAATCCTATCAACCAATTGGATTTAAACAAGTTTAGGTTATTATTTTGACCTTATCAATTAGAATTACCTCTAAGATAAATAATTTAACTTTTACCGTGTCTTTTTGTTTTCTTACCCTATATGGTTAATACACATACTATAACATTCCAAACGAACCCCAAGTTGTTTATTCTTAATATATATATCCTTATCTAAGTTATTTGGCCGAACCTTATATTTTTAGGAATAAAATAACAATTAATAATATAATATTTGATTTAAAAACTATTTTTCGTCAATTTTGACACTATTTGATATATGATTTTTGTGAAAGTCATAACAGAATTATATGTTCTAACCAAGTTAATTAAATAAACACTAATATAACATATTAACCTATAAAAATAGTGGAATTCATAAAAAGTCTCAAATTACATTTATTTGGGTATTTATAACATCAATTATGTTAATATTTCCTTAAAAGGGTAATTACTGCATCATCGTTGTGTCATAAATAAATTAATTTATTTAAATTATAAAAATTATAAATAAACTATCATTATGTAGGAAATCTATTTATATTTCTAATGAATATTTATAATCAAATTTATCTTATGTATAACCCCATATTAAAAATGTTTTAGTTATTAAACTTTGATTTTAACTATTTTAACTATTCATTAAATAAAATAATATTAAATGTCATAATCTAATCCAAGTGGACCTAAATGGACATATTATATTCATAAGGTTGTTTTTGGTCGAAATAAACTTTTCCAATAGAATTAGGACATGTTTAAGGGTAATAGTAATATCATATTTACCCTTAGTTACCCTATTTACTATTAACCGCGGTAAAAAAAGGTAAAAAGTTACTATTCTCCAAAAAATTATTTTTATCTCATTGAACCACATTTTACTTACTGATATCAACCCTCTCTCTCGGATTTTCGAAATTCCATTCACAAAAGCGGTAAAATTACGTTTTATGAAAAATTCAGTTTTTTAACTACCACTTAGTAGTTTCACTATTCATCAAAAATTGAAGTTTTTCAGAACAATGCCAAAATTTTACCCTAAGCTATATTTGATATTCCAAATTCAAAAATGAAGTCTATTTTACCAAATTAATAACATAGAAGTTGCATTAATTAATTTTATAATTAAATCCCGCTGTTAAAACCAATAGCGTGTTTTTAAGAAACAATATCTATCAAATGATTGACACTTGTTTATGTCTGGTTTAAATGTGAAATTACATCCAATGACCAATATTGTATTAAATTGTAAAAATATATTCTAAATATACTTTTAAACCACTCAAATTAATAATTTATCAATATTAATTATTTCGATTGAAAAAGTTGTTTTTAATTAAAATTTTGTAATTTTCACTATTCATCAAAATATGAAAGTTATCTGAAAATTACCAAAATTTCACCCTAAGCTAAATTCGATATTTCGAATCCAAAAATGAAATCCATTTTGAAAAATAAAATTTAAAAAATTTCAAAAAGTGTATTACTATTCATAACGGCTAGTTTTAATAATATTTTAATAGCATATTGTTGTTTAGTGAAACTCGTTATTGTGTTCTACACACGCTATCGGGGAAGGATGCGATTGCGTGTAATACAAGTCAAGTCAAGGATGCGTGTTGTGCAAGATCCTTTTGGTTTATCGTACAACAGAAGACATTAATGAAATTAAAAAGAATACTTTTCATAAAATATCTGGGTGTTACAAATCATAACTCATTCAATACAATATGGAAGATTACATTGTAATAGATTAATCTCAATCAAGAATAATGAAGTATATTTACCTAGATGAAAATAATCATCAAAACTATTTGAGATAATTATCCCTCTTTTTCTTGAAAACAGTTAAAAGTCACACTATTTTCCAAGAAGCCGTTGAAAATAGATTTTTGAATAAAAGTGTCCCATAACACTTTGACTATTTTAAAAGGCATTCTAATTTTAAAATATTAATTTCCACATATGTAAATACTTAAAAACATTTTTAAAAAAAGGACATTAAAGAAAATGATTTAGAATAATCAATCAATAAAATATTTATAATGTTATTTTAGTTAGAGTTCCTAACCAAAATAGAGACACTTGAAAACAAATAATTGAGTTAATAAAAACATTATAACAACATGAGAATAAAATTATAGATGATATACTATGTCATTGTACATTATATGAACCATGTAAATATGAATTGGTGTATAACAACCATGAAGTCTCAGTGGAATTTAAATTGAGATGAAATCTATTATAATGACAGTATCCTATAGTTAAGTATAAATCAAAGACATAAATATGCGTGAAAAATAAAAATACAATCAATATGATTGGATATTCAGTTAAAATCAATCAGAATACATTCACACATATTATTGTAAAAACCACACTAATGAATTGTAGGTTTAACTCAATAAATGAAGAATAAATTAAAATTTCTCATATCAAGTTCATATCGATGACTGGAGAATTTATCAATTGAGTGATTACGTGTATCAAAAGTATATCGCTAGAAAGGGGAGTGGAAATTACTATAAAAATAAAAATTAGTGATTCCACACATAATCATGGAGTAAAATAATTCATGAAGTATGTGTAAAGCCTAATGAGTAGAAAATGAAATTTGAAATTCCCTTACCGATTTAGTGACTTACTTAACACACACACCATTAAAGAAGTCTCATACAATAAAGATGTAAATACCCATAAATTAATGTATATTACATAAGGAATACAATCAATAGTGGTATATATTCCACAAAAAAGGAAATAGTGGCAATATAACATGAATCTCACGGAAATAAGTAGTGAGATGAAAGCCATGTTGCAATACATCGAGTATTATGACCAAAAGATAATAACCACAAAATGAATCATAGAATAGCATGAATATAATAAGAATAATGATAATACATATCAAATATCAATACAAAATACCCCACAAGAAATAAATAGGTGACATACAATTGAAATCACATGGAATTAAACGTGAGATAAGAATCCCCTTACCTGAAGTCTGACTTGTCTTGTATGTTCTTTGTACTTCCTGAATAATAAACATAAGTCAATTTATACATGATTAAAAACATTATTATAGTTTATTATTTCTTTTATATCACTTATTGACATTCTATAACAATTAGTTATTTATTTGAGTTCATAATGGATATTTTATTGATGTTCAGAACTTGAGTAAAAAATGAACTTGTTTTAATTACTATATTCCCAAGTGGTAAAAATTCCATTATCTCTAGAATGATATAAATGATTTAGATATCATATATATATAAATTATATATATATTGAGTATATATATCTATTTATAATAGTAAATAAAATTTGGAGATAAGAAATGAAATATACCGTTCATGGAGTTGGTAAGTCGTACGTACGAATGAACGCTACATTCATTTCTATTTTGTATTTTAATGGATTTAAAACATATTGATAGATAGATTTATTATAATTCTGGTATAATATAATAAATAATATTCTTAATTCCATCTTTTATACATCCAACATAAGTCATTAACGAGTCGTATCATTTTGAGGGGGTGGTAGTCTGCACCTCCCCAATTGAAATTATCACATTATACCCATAATGGAAACACATAAATAATGATATAAAAGGAAAATACAGAAGAATAAATAAAACATAAAAATAATATATATATCATATATAAATATAGTTCCATCTTAATGAACACCTTGAGAGGTGGTAGGATATAATCGAACAATCATTATTTCATGAGGCGTTAGTTTGGAATCCACAGAAACAATATGTTCTTCACCCTTTAGATGGATGTTTGTGTAAGTGCAGTTCAAATAGTTCACATAACTATATCCTAGTATATTTATTAATTTGTTTTTGTTATAAAAAATAGTATCAAAATGTTATTAGGTAGTTGGAGGAGTAAAATAAAACAAAATAAAACAAAACAATTTAAGAGAAAGCATTAAATTTAATTTGGGTAACTTTGTTTGGTTTGAAACAAATGGACTTTTTGAAGAGTCTAATGCCTAATTTGAGGCTTCTAGGAGAAATATAGGGATATTAAGGTATTATTTTTGTGGGGTTTGGATGTGAAAAAGGGATTGAGTGGTGTGCAAAATAGGTTAGAAGTTGTGTCTTTTTATAAGGGGGAGGAAAGACTCTTTAGGAAAGTGTGAAAATATTATTTTATTATATAGTGATATTCGATTTATAAAGGTCCAAAACTAATTAAAGTTGAATATAAGATTACTCATGGTTGAAATAAAATCATCCGATAATAATTGGATAACTTTAATATATTATTTTAATATTAATAATCACATTTATTTTAAATGATTTATTAATGAGGTAAATACGACATCATTATTGTGTCTTTAATAATTTAATTTATTTATGTCTAAAATTTATAAAATAATTACCATAATTTATGAAATATTTTTATTTTTTCAATGATTCTTTATAGTCGAAATGATGACTTATATAACCTCATGTAAAAATTGATATACAAAAAGATATTTGTTAACATCATTTTTGTCATTACATTAACTTAATTAAAATAAAGTGTCATTATCATTCTTATGTGTATCCATGGGGTCAAAATATTGACCCAAGGATGACCCTGGTCGGACATGACTCGTCCTATAGGGATTGGATAGGTTCTTATGTAATTTTGTATTATTATAATATTCCATTTTTTCTTGAATTACCCAATTTACCTTTTTCTGTGGTAAATAAACTTCAAAAGTTACAATTCACCAAAATTATTTTCATCTTATTGAATCACATATTACTAACTAATAACAACTATGTATCTTGGATTTTTGAAATTTTATTCATAGAAGTGGTAAAATTTCATTTAAATGAAAAAGTCAAGTTTTTAACTACTAGTTAGTGGTTTCATTATTCATCGGAAATTGAATTTTTACAGATAAATACCAAAAATTCATCCTAAGATATATTTTGTATTCTAGATTATAAAATGATTTATATTTTACCAAATTTAAAATATAGATGTTGGATTAATAAAAATAATATTAATTCCTGTTGTCAAAACAAATAGCATGTTATAAAGAAACAATAACTATTAAAGGATTGTCACTTATTTATATGTAATTTCAATGTGTAATTGATCCCAATGACTATCATTGGATTAAAGGGTAAAAATATAAACTAATTACACTTTAAAAAAAATTAAAATATAATATTACCATAAAAATAAATTATATTAAATGGAAGTTTTGAATTAAAAAAAATTATTTCTCACTATTCATGAAAAAGGACTATTATTATGAAAATACCAAACAATTTACCCAAAGTAAATTTTGAAATCCTGATTCTAAAGAAGAATTTTATTCTATCAAATGGAATATATAAAATTGACCAATACTATATTTAGAGAGGGTTCTCCATTACAAAGTTGTAAATCAACCCTTTAAAGTAAATTATGTTTAAAATTTGATTTATTCATATTTTATGCATCTAATTTTTATTGGATAAATGAAAAAAAATCACAAACATATATAATAATTTTGTAGTTAGTTTTGTTCATTCCCGCCATTATAATGACAAGGTGTTAACTATTATTTTAAAAAATAATATTATATTATTAGTTTGTAACCTATGATTTCAAAGAAATCCATTGTTGCGTATCAGGTATACCATCGAACATAGTGTTCCCTTTAATGTAGAATTAATATTTATTTCACAAATATTAATAAATATGAGATATTTTGGGTTCCTTATTTACCTGGTATGTTACACATACAATCTGTCCAGTACTCATAATCATTCACAAAAAAAAATTAGCGGTCTAGAAGGATTAAATTTTCAACAGAACTGAAATTTATTCCTTCCATTCTATAAGAAAATTTATTTCCACAGAAACATAGTAATAGAAAACATTTTCACTGAAGGAAAAAAATTAAAAAATAGAGAAAATATTAAGACAATAAAATACATGAGAAATAAAAACTTATATGATAATATAAGTATTTCATATTCCTCCTATGATACATATTTTAGGATTGAAATAATGATATAGATGATCAATTACAAGAGTGGGGTGAATTGTATGTTTAAATACATTCTTTTTTAACCTTAAGTAAAACTATGTTTAAGATGTTTAAACAAGGTGTATTCAAAAGAACTCATTTATTTATAAATACATACTAGGTTTCAGAAATATGGTTCCAGAAATGAATAATAAGAAAAGCTTTGAAGAAAAATATTCTAACTTAATGAGTATAGAATCTTACTTATTATAGTATACCAAAGAATAAAAACTATAAAAATTTTAAAATTTCTTTGATTATCAAAATACATCAGAAATAATCATGAAAAAAAGTAACATGAATGAAATATTTTAATGCAAATGAGTAGGGTATCCAAAAACCTTCGATAAATGTCCCATTGATTTATAATTTCGAGAAATAATTTCTTACCCACACCAGGTTAAGACCTCAATAGCAATATCGAAATCTGTCTTTATATCCCCGCAATCACATGAAATTAAAGGTAGTTAGCACCTCTATATTTGTATCCTCAGAAGCCCTAGAGCTTTAAGGTAGTCAGAACCACTGTCTTCCTATCCCTGGATGCCCTCAATTATACTCAACAGAAATCGGAATCACATGAAGGAATCTGAACATTGTGTTCAGTACATACAAGGCATGATATTATCTCATTCTCTCTCTCTCTCTCTATAAATAACTTCAACAATATGTGGTCTCTAGATTTCATAAACTATATTTAATCTTGTTAAAATGATATCCTATTTATAGGCACTTCTCCAATGGCTGGCTCCCTCCTCTAATAGTCATATTTTCCCTTGAATCTCGAAGGGACATGCACACGTGTCACTCAACAATCAGATGGTTAGAAACAGATTGTACGACGTCATTTCAGAACAATAATAAGTGTATGAAATATAAGGCTGATTAACTAATTTTTTTTCAGAGTCTAAGGAAAGATGTTTGGATTATAACTATATAAATATTCAAAGACTTTATTAAATGGATATTCGGTTTATATTTTCCAGAGAAACCAGAGTCTGATCTCTGAGGAATTAAGTGTCTTAATTCCTTGGAATTCAAAGTCTGAATTTTAGAGAATTCCGAGTCTGAATTTCAAATAACTAAGAGTCTCTATTTCAGTAAATTTTGATTCGGAATTTAATAGAATTTAGAGTCTAAATTTCAGAGAATTCAGAGTCTAAATTTCAGATAATTCAATGTCTGATTTCCATGGAATTCAGAGTCTTAATTTTAGAAAATTCAGAGTATGAATTTCAATGAATTTAGAGTTTGAAAATAGAACACTATATGATAAATAATATATAGTATTCAGAGGATTTATATGTGAAACCAAATTTTTTACATAGGATTAAAATTAGTTAGATTTAGAGAGACTTAAAAATGAACAAGGAAAATTGGTATGGATAAAATTTCCTTGGAGACGGAAAATTGTCCTTATTAAGATAATTCTTAGGGAAAACATAATTTTCCGTAAGAAATATTGTTTTTTATTTTTAAAACATAGACTAATGTAAATGTGATGAGGAACAATAGTTGACTTAATAAATTTCTGGAAATTTCATTTTAGTCTTCAAATATACATTTTTCTCAAAAATATTTGTTATTTATTTCATTAAGAAATTATTATAATAAATTTATGAGAAATTTCCAAAATATAATTTCTTAAAATGAACTAATTTAGGAAATTATCATGTTATAATTATTTAATGGTAGAGTTTTTTTGGTTATTCTAAAAATATTTATATTTTATATGAATAGTGGTGAAATAATATTTTATAAAGAAATAATATGTTTTTATTGAAAAATGCGCTAAATAATATAAATGATGAACTAATGTGGAATATGTCCCTTTAATTTATAAATATTCACATCAATTAAATATGGAATTTCATTTTTAATTGATCTTTATATAATATTTCTTTAACTCACAAAAAATATTGGTTCATCTAATCTTTTTCTCAACGAATTTTACTCATTTATATTAAAATAAATTTTTACCACATATATAATCTAAATCTTGGAAAATTTATTTTATGCCTTGAATCAGAATAATTAATATAATTTAATATTATCAACTATATTTTTATCCTTATTATTATTAACCATTGTAAATATTTGTCATCTTAGTTGTAGTGTTAAAATGTGTTAAAACAATTGGGTAAAAAATTAAAATATCTATAACATTTACCTTCATCCAATTATATTTGCGCGTTTAAAAAAATAGTTTTATAGAGTAAAATTAGGTATTTTAGAATGTTATGTTTAAACAGGGGACTGAATCATGACATTATTGATGATATGCTATATTTTATACATCATATGAACTATTTTCCACTCTTTGAATTTAATGGAATTGATGAAAGATGAGATTTGGTATTTCATTTCCCCCAAAGAAATAATACCATAATTTATTATAATATTTAACAAAAAAATCATCCAAAAAATTATTACTTGATTTTATGTTGAAATTATTTTGACTCCATAATCATATATTTTCTAACAAGTATTTTTTAATTTTTTTTGTTCTTATATTAATACTAGCTTACGGAACATATTGAAATTTAATTATATAAAATAGATTGAATTTTTAAAAATATAATTTATATTATTGATTAAATATACCTTCATATTTTTGGACAAATAATTATGTTATCATATAAAGAGGTTATGTTATCAGGGTTAATGTTTTAATGGTTTTAAGGTTTATGAAATTAGAGTTAAGAATTAATAAGTTTAAAAAATTGTCAAAATGAGATTTTTTATTAAATATACATAATATATAATTTATATTTTAATTTTTGTTACCTTTGATTCTTATTATATAATTGACATATATATATATATTATTCATTTATATAATTTCAATGGTGTCATTTTTTATCCCTTGTAAATGGTTCCATCTCCCCTCCACTATACACACATCATCAACAATATATCTCATCCAATCGATACTATAATGACTTCTAATATTCATTTTTGATTTCTTAGATATTTAATTATATAAAAAAGACTAACTTCACAGATTATGGATTAATCCAATTATGGTTTCTAATAAATTAAGAATATCTTTTAACTAAGTACATACAATTATATTTCATCATTACATCGTATAAAATTATAGTATCCATTACAAAATAAATAAATAATTCTAATAAATATATTTAATTTATATTATGATTACAGAAACCTCATTATCTACCAACATTAGTTCCATTGAAAAACAATAATGTCCCTCATTTTTACATGCTGATTATCATCACCACGATGTGATGCATTTCGTTTTTAATCTCCATTTGGAATTGATTGTTATATTGATGGATCAAATAACTATATGTTAGGTTTATGTAATATTTATTGTTTTTAATTTTAAAATATTTATATACTTCTATTTCATTCAATCCATCAAAATGTAAGAATATTATATTTTTATCCATATAGACCACCATCTTTAACAAGATATGTAATATATTTTTCTACACAACATTATATTCATAGTCATAAGTATATAATGATTAATATATAAAAATAATTAAAGTATTATAATTATTTATATTATGGATCCCTGATCAGTTTATAAGGACTATGTCAACTTAATTGTAACATGTAAAGAAAGTGATGTAGTTATAAAAAAATTGTTGTTTTAAAAAAATAATTGGAAATAAATGGTTTATTTTGTATTAAATGTAAATCATATATGTTATGATATATATTATTATTATTATAAAATATATTAAAAAATAAATACATATTTAGTATAGACAATTTTTTAAAATTAATGATTCATAATAACACAAAATATTATTGATTTATGTTTCCACAACAATTTAATCAGGATTGTTTATGAATGAATTTTAATTGTATAAATTATATGATATATAATTGAAAAGAATACCACTTTGTTTCTCTGTATTTTTCTGAAATTTTATTCTTTAATCCCATCGTCTCTATTTGTTTTCCAAATGGTTTATAATTATTTTTTATAAAATCCAACATTATTTCTCCTCATTCGGTTAGAATACCATTTTATTCCATATCTTTAATTCCATAAAAGTTATCATGAATGTTTTTAACAATTCAAAATGATTGTTTAAATAAAATATTACACATTTTTAAATTTTTTATAAAAAGTATTAAGGATGATCTTATGGGTTTTTTATTGAGTTAATTTTTACATATGGTGTGAATAGAATATTGGTTTTAATAATTACAATATGAATGCAGTTTTATGCTTTTAGGACAAATCAACGCATTGAACAATACATTAAATGAATTTTTTATTTAATTATGTAAACTGTTTTTCTATATTATTTTATTAAAATTTTATATAATGAATCAATTAAATTAAAATTAAATATGTACTTTCCTTAGAAATATTCTAGTGATCTTATAAGAAAATTTTCATTTCTGTAAACATTATTTTATCTAAATTATTAATTAGTTGATATATAATCCAATGACACCATCCTTATGCTTTAAATGAATGGTTTTCTATTATGATAAGGAGTTTTTTATTAATACTTTTTTATTACCATGGGTTTCAATATTATGAAATGGTTGAATATTTGTGAAACACATTTCATTTCAACTGTGTTGATATGATTATAAGATGTATGCATTATGATATTTTGGAAAAAATATTTGTGGTTGTTATTGTGTAATAGGAGGAGAAAGATTTATATATTCCAATAATGAAGTTGTAAATGAAAACTATCTAAAGAGATAATATGATCTCAAATGGGGAGTACACCTAAATCAATAAGGGACCCTACCCACTATGATATTCTTAAATATGTACCATGACTAAGGATTTGATTTAATGTGAAGTGAAATCAATCCACAATGATAGTTAGAAATTTAGAAATTAGTAATGATATGATTTTATATATAGATTTTTTTTAAAAAAATATCACATTTGCTCATGATATATTCTCAGGGATCATGATTGACTATTGATGATTCCACAAACAGGTGAATAAATTTTTTTTCACAAACTCTTAAGCCATGATTTATAAACAATGATCATTTAAATGTTGAGTTTTATTATCCAATTTTATAAAAATGTTCCCATAATCTTTCACTTAAATTATACTCACTTTTGATCACTGATTAATATCTATTATGTTTACCCACACATAGAAATTAAGCGCACCATTTCTATGGTTTCATTCCCCTGGTTATGTGATATGGTATTTAGCATGGTATTTTTAATAACTGTTCTATATGAGAACATATATGTTATAGATGTTGGATATAATACATGATAAAAAACATTTATATATCATATCCCTAAAAACAAATCAATTACATTTATTATGTATATTGTAATGATATGTAAACGAAATTTATATAATGAGATGCATTATTTTTCTATCAAAATATTATGTTACTAAATATATATTTTCGATATTAAATTTTAATGGGACTCATCACCACCCATGAGAATTATTGAATTACTCTTAATAAAAATTTTTATTTCTATTTTTTATATTAAAATAATTTTTAAAAAATTTTTTAAACAATAGTGGTATTAATTTATCCATAAATATATCATAAATGAATATAAAATATGGGTTCGCGGTATTTTTTGAGGTTATATACATTCGAGTATATATTTATTTGTAAATCTACTCCCATAAGGCCTCTACATGTGTAGATATATGACTGTTATCATATTCCATATGGAATTATCTCCCTGATAATCTTGTTTTGCTTTTCAAAGGAGTATAATAATGAAACATTTTTAAAGGGTGTATTCAAATAATTTATTTATATTTATTTATTAAAACATTATCCATTATAGATTTATTCGTAATATGATTCATTTAATAAAAAAAAGTGGCAAAATAATTTAATTTTATGTAAAATAACAACCCCATAGTGTGATTACTTTTTATCAATTTAGTATAAATTTTTGACACCTCCAAAAAAGTATCATCAAATCATTTAATTATTATATTGAACATCAATGTATGTGTTTTAATAAATTACATTTCCAAAATTTTATTATATATAATACCAAACACGATGATTAGTAAAAATGAAAATAGTTTTTTCTAACCATTTACATTGTACATGTCTTTAAATAAAATTTAATTTAATAATACCATATCTTCCATGAACCACTTATGCACGATAATATTTACTATATCATAAAATATTGATAAATTAATTTGGGAATCTCAATGTTATAACCAAAAAAATAACAACATATTTTGAATCATGCAGTGATCTCTGGGATTTATATCATTTTTGTTTAACTAAAATATAAATTAACAAGTATATTAGGGATCATTATGAATGAATCATAGAAAAATATTAATGATTGTTTTAGCTCATTGAAATAATTTTTATCCCCATATATTTCCATTAAAGGAACTAATTATTGGTATCTTATATTTTTTAAAAATTTTATTATTTCCATCCATGGTTTCTAATTGACTACTGATAAGCTGATGGTCAATAAAAAGATTAAATGTAGATGATTATCTTAAATTAAGGTTACTTGATTGAGTGAATCCACTCCAACTAATACATATTAAATGTTTCAGCACAATAAAAAATTGACAATGACTACAATTCATATGATGTTCTCATCTCTATGTGGTGTTGTTATTTATGTAATATATTAAATAATTATCAAAGAAAACTTCAATTGTATAGAGTACAGCTATTAGAAGGTTGTTCAATTTAATAAAATGAATTAAAGTTCAATATTAATTATTTTTTAATTTTCACAACACCCAATTTCAATTATACGATTGTTTTTTAATCACTATAAATATATATTGTGCATGATAATAATTCTATATATATTATATAATATGAGGTCATTTCTAAGATGATATTTTTATAAAATAATGTTTCTCATTTTCCCCTAAATTTATTGATGAAATTATCTAAAAATGATTTACATTTAGACAATATAATAGTGGTAATGTTTTTGAATTACTCAAATATATATAGACATATTTACTAAAAAGTTTTACAAATATAATTTTTTTTATTCAATCAAAAAAAATAAAATGTTCAATAATGATAGATTCATTAAATTAATTCATATGCCTTTTCATGGAAATACTTCATTAATTATTATAATTATAATATAATTATTAATGATTGATATTGTTATAATTTTTGATGATAAATTAAAATATAAAAACTATCATCATAATCGAATTCAACGAAAAATAATAGAAAAAAATGCTTCTTAACATGATTCTAGACCACATGAGAGATTGACCTTTCATTTTAAGTGATTTAACAATTATTTAGTATCAATCCATCTCAATAAAAATGATTAAAATAATAATACAAAATATTATAATTAAAAATTCATGATCAAGTGTTCTTAAACTATTAAATAAAACAAACCATTTGAAAATATGTTGTGAAATTACTGAAATATATACTAATGGAGATTATATCAATAAAGACAAAAATATAGGAAATATTTTTTATTGTATCAGTAATAAATAATTTTTGTACTATACTATGAAAATAATTTCTCTTCATCATGTGATATGGGACATTACTATATAGGATTCAAGGTATTAATAATTTTTCATGTTTTATCTTGAAATGAGAATAAATTAAATCATTATGGATTGATCATTTACCTGAAAATAGAATTTATATGACCCCGAATTTGAATTGAAATCCAGTAACTTCATGGAAATATAAAATAATATATTAAAATTTAAATGTTTAAAATAATCCTAAAATCTAATTTTATAAGAAATACAACTAGTTTTTAGAAAATGGTTTATTTTATATATTATATCCAAGGACCAGGTCACTTATAAGCAACCTATCTAGAAGGGAATATGGCCTCACGCACACATGCACATATTCCATATGGTGATAAAATATAGTTAGAGTCCAATATGTTATAGTGGGAGATAGGAAAACAATTTATTAGAGTGTATCACAACAAAAAATAATATATAAATCAAGTAGTATAATGGAGTCAAAAAAAGTAAATCCCCCAGATAAAAACTATATTAAGAAAACTAAATAATATCATATAAAAAAAATGATACTTTCATGTCTAAAAAATGTGGAGAATGAATAAAATAGTACATGAAATAGAAGAGTTTGAAACTCTATATCCTAAACACCAATAGAATCCAAATTACTAGCCTGGTCTTATGCACCCAATATCGAACCTATAATATGAATCAACAATCCATAGATGGCGATTTCCCTTTATCCCCACCTCCATAAATTATATATTTCTAGGTACTAAATGTTAACCCACATATGGTATGAGTATAAACAAGTAGTATACTTCCAACATATAATAAAAACTTCTAGTAGATGAATATAAAATTAATAGTGTATAGGTATAATACAATTAAAAAATAATTCTAAATAAACCATGTTGGGATCGATCTCCTCCACGATATATAGATGATGATAACTACATCAGACTATATTAGAATGTATCATTGTAATTTATTTATATAATAAATTTTGGGAACATAGTTATGTGACTAATGATTTCATGCACACATATAATCATATAGGATTCAATTATTCATTGAAATTTAAGACAATGCAACCTAGTGTAATATGATGGAGGTATTCTTTGAATTTCAACCTAAGGGGTTTACCTAATCCATAAGAATGTGTCTTCGGTAGTATCAGTGATATAAATTAATATATTCAAAGGAGATAATATAAGGCTTCCCACAATCATCAAGATGAATCCAAAGGTTTCATCTATTGAATTGTATTCATTTTTGAAAAATAAGTTAATCGTGGATGCCATGATGAGAAAGTAACCAATATAAGGTTGTGACTCAATCATAATATATAATTTTAATTATAATTCACATAAATGATTCATAAGGATACCTATAATCCCATATAATGTATTCTATATTCCAAATTATATTATCTCTTGTGTAATTCAATATCATAAAAGTGATCTTGGACCTTGATAATAGTCATGAATAATATACTTTCATTCTTCTTAGGAACTCATCCCTAGAATTCCTAATAGAAACCCATGTATATCCCAATGAACATAATTATTAGTCTTTATGGTTAATATATTTTAATTCAATATGTCTAATGAGTAAGTCAAAGGTGTTTTTTATGGAATCCAAGTATCTCTTGAGGAAATATATAATTACTGATTGAATCAAATTGAGTATCCATAAAACTAATTATTCCTTTAAATCTATTGAGTCAGTTAATTCAATAAAAAAGTAATTATATAATTTCTATATTATGTAAAGGGTCCATTTAAAATGTCCATTCCATTTAAAAATAATTTAAAATAAGTATATTCAATTGTTTCATTATTAAGAGAAAAAAAATATCTTAAAAACAAGTTTAAATCCAAGAAATAAACGACAGTCCCTTTGCATTTATTCGAACCCACCAAAGGGGTTGTTTAGAATGATTTAATTTTCCTCAAAAAATATATGAAAGGAATTTTATATGCTCATTGATGTTTCCTGGTTATAAAATTTAAAATATAATAATATTGTAGGCCACACGCGGACTGTCCAATGTGTGAACCAACATTGCATGAACTAAACAATAGTAATCTTAGGGTAAAGTACTAGACCACCTACCTAAAATATTTTGAGGATTCTTTAACTAGTATGGGTCTCAAATAAAGTCTAGTTGAAAGGTAATAGAAAACTATAATATTTTTAAAAAATTAGAGTGCATTAGAATACAAGTAAATAACACTGAATATGATAATGAAATCAAGGAAATTAATATATATGAATCTTATACAAACTGGGAATGAATCGACATGAATAATCAAAATTTATTATGTATTCTAATTATTATTTTTTATTTAATATTTTATTATATTTAAATGAGTTATCCCAGGTGTGTTTCAATATACATAATTGTATGTATAAACAAAGAAATAATTTTAGGAGATAAATAATTTAAAATAGTAATTTCAATAATTTTAATTATATGGAAATGTTTTCTCTCATGGTTAAAAAATAATTGTTATAACCATTCACATCTAATATCCAATTTGAATAACCTCACATTGTTATTATTAACTATTAGTTGGGATCTATGTGACCAATGTTTTCATAACTATTCCAAGAACCATAAAACACTTAGTCTGTGTGCATGGTTTGAAAAACTATTAGCACAATGAATGACTCTACTATATATATTGTTTCATGATTATCAATTCCATGATGAATTTGATTCATGCTATAAAATACATTTCTCATCCCATTACGATCCACACATTTTATCTTAATAGTTTGTAGTAATCAAGTGCCAACCATGCTACCATACTGTTACATTAAAAACTAGATAATCAATCACTGAACCAATCCTAAATTCTCACAACACATCTATGATCTCTATATGAACATTAATATAGATAACATGATTATTTTACACTAATAATTAGGGTATAAATTCCTCTAGTAAAAAAAATGATATTTCATCCTCCCCACCATAAAAAAATATCCATAGATTTCTCTAAGTGTGCCTAATCTACATCTAATAATAACTCTAGAAACATAGAATGTACATCTACCTCTCAATAACATGTCTCATAGTTTAAAAAGTAATTCAAATGTATATAACATAATATAATAACTATATAACATCATAAATTCTTTTTTATATTCTCAAAAATACATACTAGATACTCCTTAGAAGAATATTAAATATCTTTTTCAACATTTTCAAGATTAAAAGAATGGTCTGGATCAGAATGGAAATTATAAAGAAAATAAGCATGGATGACATTATGAACATAATGAAACCTCTAAGGATGATATATATATTATTATAATAACCAAAATCTCTCTGAAACTATGAAATTTAATCCAATTTATGGTGTTATGTCCACTTATAAATTAACCAATATATGACTTAATCAAGTTGAATCACATAAAAGGACCCATTCAATAACCTTGAACTCAAGAGGTATGTGGTGATAATTTTCATAATAAATATAACTAGACTGAACAAATTCTATAAAATTACTATAAATCAGTTCTTTATATGATGTTTCATGAAAAATAAGTGAAACTCGTAGCACTACCTCCCCTACCTCAAAACATCACATAGTTTATTAGCACAACCTGATAAAAAAGGTATCAAAATGACACATATCTATAATAACATGGAATCTATTTTAATATAAAAAATAATATAAAAGGAAAATGGTTCTACCATTTAATTCCAAAATTAATTACATGTTCTATATGCCTGTCCTCTAACTACTGTATATTTTTCTTATACTAGTAGTTAGTAAAAGGGATGTGTGCTATACTTAAAAGTACATTTAAACATAGATACTTCAGTAACCCTTTCCATAAATAGGATGTTAAATTATAATTCATGTATGCCATAATGGTATCTGAAAACACATGATGGTATATAATCTTTTAGATCTATAGACTTCTTTGTTTTTCATTTTTTATGGTCTCTTATATTAGAATGAAAACATATACCTTCTTAAACCATTCTATGATTACACACAAAATGTCATACCCTTGAGTGGGATTCCCAAATACCATTAATAAATACATATTTATTTTATAAACATTCATCTCAAAAATGTGTAATGTAAGTAAGAGATTGATGTACCATGGGTGTTATCACTTCACCTAATGATAGGTGGAACACCGAGTAAACAAAGTTACCTTATTTACATCCTAGAACTCTAATACTGGTTGTGTAAGTAACAATACATATTTTTTATGGAAGGTATTCACTTCAAATTTTTAGAAATGATAATCTCATATCATTATCTCTCACATGTTTTTAGGATCCATGAAACATCAAGGAATATAAAACAATTTTTCCTCAACAACAACCCAACTAGGCAATGATACCTCACTAGAAACACATTACCCTAGGACTAAACATTAATTATTTCAATGAAATATCATATTCAGTCAATATAAATGTGATTATTTATTTGATAAAGAGGCTAGTACAAAATTCCCATGAAGCTCGGGTAAATGTAGATTCCTCTTTGAAAGAAAATACACCAACATCAATTAAATATTAGATTCAAGAACATCATTCATTTGAAAATTGTGGCTCATTCAATCATCAACATTATTTCCATATTGGGGTTTATAAAAATGATAAATCTAAATTTTATGAAGGTATTGAACCCATATACATTATATATGGATGAAATAAAACTATGTGAATATTAACATGAGGATTTTACGCTCTATATGCACTAAAAAATTCTCTAAATGTTTATAATGTGTAAAGATACTAAATTCATGAACTAAATCATCCATATAGAAGACATATTTGGGTAATTCTAGTTGCGAGGACTCAACAGGAGAGGCTAATAAACCATTAATCATTAAACTCAATTTCAAATGGCTCCTTGACAAACACCCTATTTTCCATTATAAATTATATAGACTCTTCTAATATCATAAAGAATTTGGACCAGTGGTTAGTTCATCATTGACATCAACTCCTGAAAAAATTCATCACAATATTCATACACGATAAACATAACACCCTTAATTTCCAATCATGGTAGAGTTTCTCCATGTTGTGTGAAATTAAAAATAAAATTTGTATACTATCTTAGAATCCGCATAAAAATTGCAATGTCAAAATTGTTGTTTAGAAGTTCCTATGGAGAAAAAGATATCCCCTTATCTAAACCAATAGATACCCCTGATTCCGATATAATATTACCCATGATGTGATTATTATAAACCCATTAAAAAAATTTAATGATCTTATAATTTATCCGATGATATCTTAGTGTACCCAATATGATGTAAAGGTGCTTTATATGATCATGTTGTGTTTTCAGATTTCACTAACTTGTATCCATTAAAATGACTATGAAATAGTCAAGGAATGGATGGGAAAGAAAAGTTATCAACTCTAAAAAATAGTTAGAGATATCATGAGAATGGAAATCCTTACTAGGTATTTTATTAGGCCATATCTTCTTCTTATATCTTGATTTTTTATATCTAAGTGATTAACCATTACATGGTTACAACTTGATTTTATATCAATCATTGAGGAGAACCCATATCATTGGAATTTATTGGAGGGATTTTGTATATAAGTATATTGGTACAAGTTCATAACTTTATTGTAATTCATCCATCATTAATCTACATATATCCCATGTTTTCCATCCTCTATCATGGTTAAAACTCGGGAAAAAATCATGATTAGGTATTGTTCCATGTAATTTCCTTATCTTATGTGTATATGGATACCTCTCGAGTTCATTTGGCTTAATATGATACATATTGTAGGAGAGATTCATATTAGTTATGCTTTTAGAACATATACAATCGTGAACTTTTCATATCTATCTATAGGTGGTCTATAATGTTAATTAGTAAAATCATATATGAGTAAGTCCATCACTAGTGTAAGGAAAAATATTTCTGCACCCCGATCATTTAGAAAAATAATAACATACTAGTATGACACATATCTCATACCAGGATTCTCAGTTCCATATCTACTATCTTGGACATCACATTCATTGATGTAAATATAGTAACCACCCTTGGGAGATGAAAAGGATACCCTACGATGTAAATTTTCAATATTGATGTGATAAGGATCTAACTAGTCTCTCCTGATAATCATATCATAAAATGCCATCTTAAAGATGAAGAGGAAGTATAATAACTTTTGAAATCCATTATCCATTACGAAATCCTTGTATTGGAGTACTAATTCTGACTAAAATCCTAATAGTGTATCAATATCCATCACTCCAAATATGTACTCAGTAAACATCCCAATACATTACTTGGTATCAATGGAAAATATAATAATGTGATGGCCATTTTTTTAATAAAACAAGAACTAACAAGGATTATACTATGATTATAACCTACATCATAGATGTTCTATCACTATTATCCATAGGTGTAGGCTCTACAGTTTGTACCATTATACATAGATGAACTTGTGATAATGTCTATCCTCCATGAGAAGTTCTTCTCTTCTGGAACTACAAATCATAATTATTTTTTCCTAGAACTCATTCACTTGTTGGTATAATTAGAATGTGGTACATAAACATTCCCCCTAGTGTATATAGGCTAATCCTTCTCGAAAAGGTAGAATATGGGTGGATCCACTCTCAAAGGCTATTAGAGTGAAATTATAGTGTAATATCTAATGATATCCTATTATTCCATAGTATCACTATTCAAATGGTTCTATATCAACTAAGGCATCATATGTCCTAGCCATCCTTACTAGTAGGAGACTATAAAAAATCCATCTTCATATAATAATAAACACATTATTTGAGGGAACCCTCAAAGTCACACATTTTACCACTATATTTAATTCCTCTTTTCACTGATTCTGAACCACTATTCTTTATACCTACACCATATCTCATGTTGAACACAAAAAAATGATCTAGTTTACAATCCAAGAAATTGTATCATGTATAAATACATTAACATTTTATTAGATAGAATAACAGAAACCACTGTCAAACTACCTCACAGTTGACATTTTTTACCTCTAAGAGTTGATAAAGATCATTAGCGGTTAGCAAAAAGAGAAAAGAATCTATGATAGATATAATACCCTTTTGTGTGTGCATAAACACCATATCTTTTTCAACTCTCAAATAAAATCAAACATATGTTATCATACAATATGGTTATAAATTCAAATATTAACATGTTATAATATGTGTGATATAGTTTTTTAAAATCAATATAATTATTTTTGAATCCATGTATAATGTAAACCATGATCTTGAACAACATTTTTAGTGGAATCTGTAGATTATATATGATGGATAGTAGGTAGTACAACTAAGAATTTACAACCCTAAGGCCATGATACCCTGAAAAAATAGGTGGCCACTACATCTGTAACACAATCATCAACTCTAATAGAATTGGTGTAGATCCTGGAGAAATAGTTATTGAATTAAATAGAAAAAAACCCTCTTACATTTGAGCATAAATTCCAAGTACATGTAAAAGAGGTTTTACTACAAGAGTTTTTGTTTGTGGCCATACTAGTGTGTTAGGTCCCAAAAAAATAGTATCATTGTTTTCACCATCTTCCTAGTGATTTACCATGGGTTTTCCGTGTTGAATATAATAAAATTACAAGAATAGACCATAGAACATGATACTATATGATAAGGGGCTTAATTTATGTATCAATATTTGTATAAGGGCACACAATCAAATATATTTTAACAGAATTACTTGAATCTATGGATTAGGTATTAGTAATATTTTATGTTCAAATAATAGATGATTCATTATATTCTATGATATATTTGAAAAAACTCTTTCCATTCGAATTATATTACCGAAAATAATTTTAATCAATTCATTTATGACCCTTAAATTGTTTAACTTTTTAATTATAAAATGTTTTAATTAGATTAATTATAGTTCCAATGCTATAAAGACTGATTATTTGTGGGATAGAAATTAAAATTCATGTTAACACAACTGGTCCTTTTTATATCTATTATCATGATTTAAGAATAAAAACATTATGAAATAAACATGTTAATCACAGTTCAAAAATTATTGAGGGACAAATTTGAAAAAATTTATTTGGAGTACATTTAACAAAATCTATTAATGATTCTTATCATATAACCACAAATATATAACACAATCATCTGATAATTGGCGGGTTATAGAAAAATATTTATGATATGTGGGTTAAAAGTATTTAGGTTGTCACAGAAACTCTGAGAAATGAATTATTTTTATCAAATTTATTACATAAATTGTTAGTATAAATACACGTACAATAATAAAGGAAAATAAAACATGGTTTATTAAATGCACAAAGTAAAATAAACCTATCATAAAATATTGATAGAAAATAAAAACATAGAAACCTAAATGGATGCATTAATAATTGTTCCTTTTCATGGTATTATATTGATAAAAATATATAATCATAAAAAAGCTCAGAACTCATGTTTTTCAACCAATGAGGAAATTAGTACAACTATAATAGTAAAACTATTGAACAAAACATTTCATACCTCGAAACATGTATTTTCTCACTATGTGCATTTTATTCTCCCAAACATAGGCTCATTACAAAATTCTAATACCTCATTATAATATTTAAACCATATAAAAATAAATTTCAATGAAAAGAAACTCTTTTTATACTACATTGTGTCATCTGTAGATTGATTCATCGATATGAAATCAAACATGCAGTCTATCTTGCATCAAACATGACTCCATATTTTCCATAGGATGTCGACGAGCAGTGAAGGTCAAAGATACTAATGTGAAGATGCTATACAATCCCATTTATCAGAGTGTATAACACTGGTATATAATATATAATGATGTGGATGTAGTTTATTATATACAAATTAAGTAAATATTTTTTTACTTAAAATTGTAAAAATATTACTATATTATATTCTATGAAAAAATAATGATTCCATTTCTTTAAAAAAATATGGAGTTGCAGTACAATAATACATTTTATATAAAAGAGTAAAAAATACCAATAAACTAAAATCCAAATGAATTACAAGAACTTGATCAGTAATATTCTCTGATATTATATCATAGTACATAAATCAAGCTTTCATGGTTATGTTCCTTCCATTATCCCCGTCTCCATTCAGGATGTTTTTTGGGGTAAGATATCGTAGATGAAATTTGATGTGAGTAAAACTCAGTAGACCACAACCAATAAATTCTAATTATGTCATATAATACCATCAAATGTTTTCCATAAAGAATAAAATCATTAAATATCGCATTATAGAATAAATTATCAACAATATATTTTGTTCCACCTGGATAATTTTTAATTTAAATGTATTGAGACATTTATTCTAAAGAGAAAAGCATGACTAATTTCATTTCTATTCTAGTGTTACAATTATCATAGTATTACATTTAACATTTTATTTTATGTAAGTGCATTTTATTAATTTCATTATCAATAAAAAAACCTGAAAAAGACTTTTAAGTTAAACTATTGTGGTTAAGTAAAATTTAAATGATTCCACCAAAAGTTGGAGGTTCTAATTTTGGTATTTTTCTTCAAACCATGTAAAATGGTCTCATTGAACTACTATATTGATGTATAATAAAAAATCAATTAATAGATTTTAATTATATATTCAAAACATGGAATTTCATTCAAATGGAACAATGACACATTATATAAACAATAAGAAATTTCCCAAAAAAAGTACAAGACAACCAACCATAATTGAGAAGAACAATCCTCTTCTGTTACTATCCTTTGTCTGAGGAATTAATTTTTTAAATTTTTTAAAATATATAAATTACAATAAAATTGTTATTATTATTACACATGGAATTAACACCATAAATAGAGAAAAAAGTGGTTGAGGAAGAGAGGTGAATCATAAAAAAAGATTGTATGATCCATCCAAATCAATGATATTCATATTAGTGTCTAGATATGGTATATAACATATATCTTATAAGGGAGAGAAGGGAGATCTCATATGTTTGGCTAACTATGTAAAGTAGAGAGGAAAAATAATGAAATTTTATTAAGGGGTAATGAAATGAAAATTTTAATTTCCAGAGTTTATAATAGGGAGTATAGTTTTAATACCCCCTTAAAAGAATTTTTCCCTAACCATATACATTTACTATCTATGGTTCCATACCTCACATGATTTATGTTCACGGTTAGAAAAAATATGTGAAAACCTTGTTGTTGGCACTTCCCTGTGACCAAACACCTCACATTAATGTTGTATTATTAGAAATACTATACAAAACCATTTGTAAAACCTATAAAACTTTTTATTGGATTACCATGGACTTGAAAATTTTGTTTCATGATTTATCAAACCATTCCCCTCCATTCATCTTCTAGAATTTTTAGTTGTATAGTTAGTGAAAACCTTACACCAATTTTATGCTACATCCTTTTAGTTTAAAACAATGGATTTCGACTCAAAATTAAGCCTAAACTCTACCCACACCTTTATAAACTCTTTACTAACATTCGATAAGGTAAATAAAGTTTGAGACAAATATAAAAGAATTTTTACTCCTATGAAATGATTGTATTTTTCATTAATTGGCATGGTTTTTCAAATGGTATTTAGTGAAATTGAATCGATGTTATAACATTTATCACAAAACACTTGTAATTTAAAGAACCATATAATATTTCTCCTAGTAGTGGTCAATTTGGTTTTCCTACTTTATTCACCAAATAACTATCTACCATAGTTAAAATCTTCTACGCCATAGTGACATTTGATGTCATTATTTTTAATCTCTATAAAAATATTATTATATTTAGAAAAGCATGTCCGGTTTTTTTAATTTTCCTTCACATTATTAAAATTGATATCACTTTATTCAATCAAAATATAATAATTTCATAATATTTTCATTTCCGTCCTGAAAAATATATTTTGTTATTAATATAAAAAAATATTATGACTAAAAAAATGATGTAACACTCATCTTCATCCACTCACCCTAATAATATTTCACCCACATTGCACTCATGAAATCAATTTTTTACAACATTATAATCAATAATTTTTGATAAATTATTCATTAATATTCATGAAATATATATCCTCCCTAAATTAGTTCTTTATATTATCATGGTTCCTTTCTTTCTACCAATATAAAATTTTAAATATGTTGTTTCCATGATATCGGGTATCACATCTCCGGATTAAAAAAGTCACTCAAAAAGTGAAATAAAAGATTCATATTAGAATCAATGGGTTAATGACACTTTTAAATTAGTATATCAATATTCTAATCATAATTTTTTTAATACTAATAATTCTATGGTTTCAATTTATTACTTGTGTTATAGAATTATAATTTATATTCCATATACATTATATAGATTCTAAATGTCATTTAATTATTTATATATTATATTTTATATCATTTTTATATATTTTTTTATTTTTATTGAAACATATTTATATTGCCAATAATGATTGATAACATAGAGAGGATTTTTTTTCTTCAAAAAACTAGTTCATGACCTTGAACATAATTTTTAATTATATAGAACTACTGAATGATTTCTGTTTACATTTGGAAAATATAATTACAATGTTTAGAAAGAAATAACAATTAATTCATTTTTTTAATTCAATTAATCATTCTAATGAAAATTTTCTCCCAATGTATAGTTTTAGCATTACACATTTTTTTCATAAAATTTTATTTAAAATATATGATGATAATATGTTTTCAACTACATTTATGGGTTTTTATTAGTTTAAAATAGAGGTTCCATTTTTATATTCATCAAAAATCATATATATATATGAAAAGTTTTAATATAAAATTTGAATTATAGATTCTTATTCATATACATGCCATTTCAAAATTAAATTATTTTTTTAATTATTTAAATTCATAAAATATGAAATACAGAAATTTCATTTTAATAATTCAACGAATATTGGTGATGATTTTGTTTCTATTAAAAAGAATTATAAATATTGTATACATCAAATTTATCTATGATTGTTTCTTATTTGCATATATATTTGTAAATGATTTATGAGAGTGACGGTGATTAAAATAAATAGATTCATCATCATCTATTAAAAACATCATTATAATTATTAAAATTATATTATAATCCTTAATCTATTGAAATATCATGGAAATCAAAAAAATCAAAATATAAACAATCAAAATATAAAAAATGGAATTATTTTCTATATATTTTCATTATTCTTTTGGTTTCATCAAAATTTATCTAAATACATGTTTGAAATTACAAAAAATATAATATTATATAGGTATTAAAATAAAAAATTATGTATGATACAAAACTATACTCATATAACCCAATTTACATCCACTATTTTCCTTCATAAAATTTATATAGCTTATAAATATTTTTTATATATATATTATATTTATTATTATCCCTATATTAAAAATTATTTTTATAAAATTTTTGGGATATAACGTTTTTTAATATTTTTTCATTCTATATATAGAATTCCACATTATATTTTAGATCACAAAATATAATAATGTACACTCAGCTTCGAGTACATAGGAATGCACAAGATATGATAGATACAATCCATAGTATTTACACTACAAATATAAATTACAAATTTTCAAACTCCATAACCATTTTGTATAAGTATCCATGATAACACACTTTCCATTATATAACTGTATATTATAAAATTAAATATAAACAAATATACACATAACTAAGCATAAAAGAAACCAAATAATTTCATCCCACTTATTCGATCCATTTATATAAGACATTTAGGACTGTAATAATGGTATTTCACCATTAATTTGAATATAATAAGAGATTATTTACTATTTCTCATAATGAAATGTGTTTTACACATTATATAGTTTTCAATGATTCAATAACATTATAGATATAGAGAGTTTCTAAACAATATTCATGTTAAAAAACTATCCCACCTAGCCAGCATTGTATGAAAGGAAACTAACCAATGGTCTCTACATGAGATAACGCTAATATATATAAGTAATTCCAATACTACATTTGTTATATATGAGGATTGTGAATTACACCAATATAGAACAATTGATATATGTAAGGTCATATCAGATATAACATGATGTACACATATATCATGATACAGTAAAAAACTATCCAAAAACTATTATATTATACAATACAATTGGAATATATATATACAATTGTACATATACTAACAATCATAAGGGGATAAAATATGAAAATTAGAAAAAAAATTAACATTAAAAAAGGCCTACCAGTCAATTAGTAAAATAACATTGTGTGACTGGTAAGAAGGGATTCACCATGTGAGTATTTTTTTTGAAAAAGTTAGAGCTGAATAGGTCACCCAATTCATTCCCCTAAGAAATTTAATAAATTAAAGTGTTACAAAATATTCTTGAGGAGTAATGAGTTTTCACTAAGATCTAAAGTTGCTCTAAATACATAGTTTCTTGCACAGAAAATCCCCTATACATTGCAGTAAATGTAATGACTCACATGTTTGGGCATGTGGGAATTTCTATATGAGTATAAAAAAGCATTACAACTCCCAAAATTATTGAAGGGGATAGTGATAGGGATTATTTCATAAATAATGGATCTAATGTATAACATCTAGACTCATCACCTGGGAATAACTCTAACTATATAATAAGGTTTATATTTAGTTAAAAAATAATTACCCAACCAAAATAATAGTTAATATAATTGATACTCTAAATTTAAACTTGTTCTTTAGAGTAAAAACTCTTAGAAAAAGACACTATATTATAGAGGAGAACACATATAGCTTAAATATACTCAGAGGAAAACACATAATTTTTTAATTGAGGTAAACATAACCTAAATATGAATACCATTATCAAGGGATACTATCAATTAATCCTAATTCCATGTGGTTGAATGATCAAAAGCCACATCACATGAACTAGTAACACCACATGTACATCATATAGGGAAAAATAGAACATACGATGGAATCATTTTTCTAATCCTGATTGGTCATTATTATAATACCCCTATAAACCCCATACACTCAATTCACATAACTGATAGTCCTTTTGATGTTAGCATCTCGCACCTTGAGAATGATATCATGCCTAAGAGACACCCTTTATAATATATTTTGAACAAAACCCCTTTCAATGGGTGATTAACTTGCTGAATCCATAAATTTAAAATTGAAATATACTCAAACATTTGGGAGACCTTGTATATCTTATAACCTAATCAATTTTATTTTCAATGATGTAAAAAACACATGGTCGACACCCTCCCGCTCATCCCATCTCCACTATAATTGTTCACTTTTGAAGAACTTATAGATTCTTATATATTAAAAAACCCAATGAACATAAAACATTCAACATAACTCACATATCAAAACCATCACATCCCAATATTAAAGAAACAATCCTGGGAGAATTTCCTCAACACATACTATTGAATATTAGAGTTTGATACTAACATAGGACATCAACACCATGCCACTAATAATCATCTATAACATTCATTTAACAACATTTGAATATATAGGGTATACATAAATCACAATAAAATTTAAAATTCACTGGGATAATCATTCCCATTTAGGGCATCATGCCTCACCAATTTCATGGATGGCCATGTAGAACATAGTCTATATTCATATGTTTGGTAGTACATGACATAATAGGAATCCCTGATAAACTATAATTAAAACTGAATGATCGATAACCCAATACCATATAAGAGTACCATAACATACCATATCCTTATAGAGGGATGGATTATCACAAAATGTAAATTAAATAGAATCTACTCAATATAGATAACCCGCACCCTACATCATTAGTATAGTGCTAAATGATTTTATTTGAGTATATTGACATTTTTATGAATAAGAGGAATTGATAAAACCCCATTCTTTGTGGTGATTCCATTAATGAATATTCGGATCATCTTAATTGAAATTTTTTTGGGGCATTACAAATTCTTGTATCATACAGTGAATAATCCATTAAATCATCTTTGAACACAATCTCATGGATTTGACAGAGATCAATAAGGTGTATAATATTGAAACCCAGCCATGTGGGTATATATAGGTTTCCAAGAATCATATATTGTTTGAATGGGGTCTATATTTTTTTGATTGTATGAAAGTACATGAATATCCAAAGAATAAATATGAAGATATATATGAGTATTGGGGTGTTTGGGACCAGCTTTCGGCAATCATACAACAAATGACCAGTGAATGGACATATTATTTATCATCATAAAGGATTATCTTTTATTTATATCATTTATTAACATGTTAAAATTCATGGATAAATGAAAAGGCCAATGGTAATTCGTCATCAGAATTTTCTACCAAATAAATCATTTGAATATTAAATGATTAAATTTAGTCAGATAAAAATTGTTGAATGGTTCAGGAGTCTGTAAAACATGAAATAATATACCTAACTCTTGAAAATTATACATATTATAAAATATGAATTTCAACTGAAATATATATCATATATTAATATATATTTAATGAATATCTCTTTCAGTCTCCCAGATATATTATATCCAAGTAGACATTGTCCATTTCAAATTATATTTCTTTCTATATGATATCATATGTGACTATTTTTACAACAAACATTGGATATCCAAAAAATTACTATTGATGAATTTATAATTAACATCAGATTGTATCTCATTACTGAAATAACTCATGAATTACCATCCAAAACTCATTTAATTTTACTCTAAAACACTTTTTGTGTCACACTTTGATTCAAAAAAAATCTTCACTTTTTATACCATGTAGTGTGACCCATTTAGCCTTTTAATATTTGATAAAACTACAGATCAAAATTTCTATAAGTGTAATAAAATATAAGAATCTACCAAGTGTAAATGTCACTAAATATATAAATGGGTTTTTAGTGATATCTTTCAAACACATGTATCCTTTAACATGCTTCCACTATTATGAACGATATGAAAACTTGAATTTTAATATTTTTTTCATTTTCTAATATATCATTTGCCTATTTAACATGTAATATTCCAACCTGATATAGCTAAATTCTCTATTCGTGGTTATACGAGTTTATACAGGCAACAAAATAATTTTTATTTATAAAAAGGAGGTAGAGGTTGAAAATACTAAAAAAAATAAGGTGGCCTAATATAATGCAGACTAAGAGAATCATATCGAATGAACATTTTACCGGTAGAATTAAATGATACCATTATATAAAAATTGAGAAGGTGATCATGATGAGACACCCTTGAAGCAAGGAAATCCAAAACCATATTACCCTCACACTAAGTATGTAGAATAAAAATCTTATTATTCAGGAGGCCTTGCATTTCATAACAAGATATTTGATGGACTAGTGATATGACCTGTACCAGATATTGAATTAGAAATTTTAGAATATTTTGTTCATATCATCGAAATTGGAATGTGTCTCTGATTTCATAAGAGGAATAATGTTAACATGGAATGAGCCTCTATGAGAGGTAAACCTCCACACATTGGACAAGTTGTTAATGAAGCCAAAATAGAGCCTTTGTAATATCTCACCACTATGCTCCCACACATGAGACCCATACCACAAAAACCATTAGTTATTAACTTGTACCCAATAATGGGGGGCCTCCATCTGATTTATGATCCATGGGAAGTGGGGTTGTTGTTTAGGGGAATGAGTAGGAACAAGGTCCGAGAGGGAGGGTGCACTATACACACCTTTACATAACATTTAGAGATTAGTGATTTTGTTTTGGGTTTTGAGAAAGATACTAGTTTGATAGGATACAAGTTTCTGGTGTTGCATGCCATTTGTGTTAGAAGATACAATCTAGTAGACTATAGTGAGAATCATAGCATGAGCCCTTCATTCCCTATTGAATCCGTATGAACCTTAATCTAGCCTTGGATAAACGTCTTAAGAGTCTAGAACCAGTCTTCTAAGCTTTTAAATTGACAAAAAAGGCTCCAAAATTACATATCCCAGTCACTTTTGATGAAAAAGTTCTCAGAAGATTATATGGATGGATCCCTATAATAGTTACACCTTAAATAAATTTCAATCCCCCTATGTAGGGTATTAACATCAGAAGCTAATGAAATATTCAAAACACTCCACACTAAGAAAAGTAAATTCTAATGTAGATCAATGCACCATAAGTACTCTCCCCCACTATCCTCTTGTAGAATAATAAATAGTAATTGGATATAATCATTGATGTAAAAGTACCAATTGAATAACATGTAAAAACACATTTATCCGGTAAGAGTTCAACAAAATATTGTCAAAAAAGACCAAATGGGCATCATCCAAGGTGTCTTGAATTTTAATGTGGAGAGCACTAGCCTCCCTAACGATGATACTAGGGGTAGGACAACCCAAAATCCTAATAATATTCCATAACGATTTTTGAAAATTATTACTTGTGTTTCCCAAGCAAAAAATACAGTGACTGTACTAAGATGAATAGGTACATGTTAAAAGACCTAGAAATTCCATGTAATTTTTTTAAATTAAATAGAAATATTCGAGCCTGTAGTTTCTGAAGGTACTTTATTCCAAGGCCTAGAGAGCATGTAATGTTTTTTGATGTTTCTTAAGTACTTTCAGTAAGCGTGTCCATAAGTTTTTGAAACTTTTGAACCGGGGCTTGGAATTGAAATCTAAGGGCACCGTTGATATCACAGAACCAGTAGTTACTTAATGAGACCTTCACCTCAGTTACAGTTGGTCATGGATTAAAGATTGTTTTTTCTTCCCATCATGGGATAATAAAAAAAGTGGAAATAAAAATAAACTAACATTATTTTAATTTATCTTGTTAATTATTTTGAATTATCATTGAGGACCACCTGATATCTTCAAACCCATTTCTTTTTTAATTCTTCCAAACCCCCAAAATTTATTGATTTCATTAAATTAAGCCATTAAATATATCAATTAAGGAGGAGGCACTCTATCACCTTGATTGGGATCTTGGTTTTTGCTAGAGAAAAATATTGGTGGAGGATCTTGATGGAGGTAACTTCCCTTAGAGGAAGAAATATTCTCCTTTGACGGACATTTCTCCAACGAAGGATATCCAATGAGGAACATCTTCATTGATGATGAACCGATGTCGAACATTCCCTCTTCTCACCGATGTCAATGAAACTTCAAGTTACGGATTGATGTTTCTGTATACCCCTTACCCCGTTATAGTCAATATTCTTGATTTACGAACAATTATGACGCTTTCTGCCATTCTAACACGGAGGGTGTGGGCCAAATAAACAATGCCCGACCGCTCCACTAACTTTTTGGATTTTTTTGTTCTTCATGTAGTGTTTTCAAGTTGAAAAAATCTTGACCATGGTGGTCTTGAATTGATGGTGACATCCCGAGATGAGTGTAGTAGACTTTGGAATGAAGAACGTGCTACCAGAGCACACTTGGTGACTCGAGGAACGTCGTTGGAGACTAGTGCCAAAAACCAGTGCTTTTAGAGCTCAAGAGCGGTGTCTAGCACTCTAGATGACTTTTATGACGGAAGCGGCATTACCGCGACGCTGGAAGAGGGACACAGCCTGTTGGCCACAATAGAGCATGGGCGGTAGCCAGCACCCGGCTGTCCGCGTAAAGGGGGCGGCGTCGCGCGTTTGTGCTGCCAAGCTTGCAGGGGGCCACAGAAAGTGGTCACGGCGACATGGGGGTACTCATTGTCGGCCACCGAAGGGGGAGCAGTGCATGACCATGCCACATAGATGGGCTAGTAGTTCGTCCAGTTGAGGAGTTTAGCTGGCCCCACATGCCAGCCACCGACGCCACATGGTGCTGGCTGGTTGGCCAACCAAACCGAACAACTAGGTTTTTCAGGGTACCTAGGGGGTGCCTCCCCCTTGGGTGGCAAATAGGGTGGACCCCACCACAGGGCTTTCCAGATGCAGGCCTCTTGTGAGACGCCCAATGGGCCGGGCCGGATCCTGCGGGCCAGGACATACCATGGGTCAGACAAGATTTGACCCCTTTTTGCTCTTTCAGTTGTAACATGAGCTACAAGCATCAGTTTGATAAACCCTATAAAGATATGGAAACCTTGGATTGATACGGTCCTTTTGGTATTCCCCAGTTATTTTTAGGATAATTTTGGGGTACAGATGGGTTGGATCGAACATGAATCCAACTGGGCCCTCGGGTTTAAAAAAGCAAATAACATACAGATCGTGCGTTCGTTTAACGCATCGTCTACTGCGTTGAGACCCCTATTACATGGAGGTACCTTGGGGATACTTCTTCCTGGGACTTATTTGTATTTGGAGTATCGACCTATGACTTGATGTGTGGACTACCCCAGAATTAAGCGATCTTAGTGCAGGAACCCTATGGCAGGCTGTAACATGAGAAAGCGATCCTATGTGGGTCTGTGCTTTGGGATCCTTCCTGGGTATATCTTCCAGGATTCCACATGTATCCACTCTATTAATCCACATGGGACTACTCTAGGATCCTATGTGGGCCTGATGTACTAGGATCCTATGTGGGACTGATGATTAAGGATCCTGCATGAGCCTGCCTCTCAACAGAGCAAGTTGATTTAATAGTTACATCTAATCATTATTACTAACATAACTAAGTTATACCTGGTGTGATATGAGTTCTAATCTATGTGGTGAAACCATTATTGTTCTTCTCGGTGTGGTGTTACCTAAGTGGAACTCACCCATGTGGTGTTACTTTCGTGCTAATTCTTCCTTCATGGAATGTGGTTACTTTGTCATAGGAGATGTTTATTTGTGTAATCTGGAAAATGTAGGTATATGTAGGGGCATACTCTTAAGTAATGATGTCTGCTAATTCGTACAAAATGATTTTACTTATATATTAGAGGTTTATCAATTGGGGTTTCTGGGAGACCTTTGGGGGACTCGGGGTCCCTACTAAGTATCGTTATACTCTCCCCTGCATGGGCTATGCCCACACCTTATTGTGTCATGTGAAGATGAAGAACAACATTGATCTAGGCTATGGGTGATAGACTAGAGGCTTCTTGGAGGTGTAAATAGATGAGATGTACCACAAAGACAACTTGATCAAGAGATGTTCCTACCGTTCAGGTAGGATTCCCAGTGAATGAACCAAGAGCTGTTTCTCTTTCAGTTGTACTTTTAAATTTAGTTGGAATTGTATACTGGACCTTACATTCTGCACAATTTTTAATATAGTAGTTACATGTGGTTTCTCCATGTTTTGTTTTTAGACTGTTTGTGTTGCATGTTTTAAAGGTAATGCCTTTCCCGATTACTGGGATATTACTTTAGGTGCTAGTCACTAGCCCCTGGCCAATGGAAGGCAGACTTGGGGTAGTCACGGCACGGGCCCTAAGGACTGGTCGTGACAAATTGGTATTAGAGGATTTGGTTCTACCATAGAAAAATGGACACTGATCTTTTAATGGAAATAGTGTTTGGTGTTATTTGTTTGGTTATTAGTTTATGGAATACAGCGTTGGTGTGTCGGCGGTTGTACCAATACTCCATCACCCTGAATTCGGATTTTTGACTCAGTGCATGAAAACCTTAATTGCATGTGTGTTTTGAAATGTCTTTTTTATAATATCATTGGGTAAGCTCACTAGGTATAACATATTGACTCTGGAACACCTGTTTCTTTTCAAGATGCCTCCACATAGATAGAATGCACATGTTCCGGGGAGAGAGTTCCATGACATCCCACCTAGCGACGAGGCCTAAATGCAGGGCCCTTTTTCAGTAGAGGCACCAGTGGAGGCACCAACGGTACCATTACTCATCGATCCATCGATTCCACCACCCTCAGTAGTAGATTATGCACTCCACTTGAGAATGTTGCATGAGTTACAACACCAGGGGCCACCCAGGTTCTGTAGTGAGACAGACCCACAGGGGGCTGAGGATTATATGGAGTCCATGGTGAGAGTCTTTTGACTAGTAGAGACACCATCTAATCTCATTGAGATATTTGACACTAGTCTTCTACAGGTAGCATCAGGAAGATGGCAGAGAATGAATCATCAGGTTCATGATAGGGTGACACATCTCTGGGCAGACATTGAGATCTTGTTTCGATCAATGTTTGTCCCAGTGACACTTCACGGAGTGCACATACATGTGCTTCTTCATCTGCATTAGGGCTGCATGACTGTGGCTCAGTACTCAGTGAGGCTCACTGACGTCTCGCGCTATACCACAGATATAGTGCAATACCAATTTTTCAGGGACCAGACATTTGAGTGTGGAATCATGTGGGAGATCATGGATTCAATGATTTCTTTCATCATCCCGAATCCGTTAAGTGTGTTAGAGCGAGCCCTCTTAGTGGACAGTTTTCTTACCGAGTAGTCACCAGCAGCAAGACCTACCACCGAGCATCAGGTACTGCATTCTTCTATAGCTGGCAGTAGACACATGTCACAGAGGTCCAAGAGAACCCGAACTATAGGTGGACGACCGTAAGATTTAGGGTCGGTTGTGTGGGGCACAATAGACAGAGCCCGCCATGTGAGGATCAGACAGTGTTACGTGTGCGGCGGGCATGGTCACATGGCTCGTGACGGCCCAAACCATTGTACCGATGATCATCATATGATCGAAGGACCTCCCAGGCAGAGATAGAGGATCGAAAAAGGAGGTCAGTAGGGAGTAGATGGACATGGAAGAGGGTCTGTTCATGCAGCAGGCGGTGGGCAATGATACGAGGTTTTACCGCCAAACCACCTAGTGGTCCACCTCGACCACATGGAGTAGGTGGATATGGGTGTGATCCGCTCTAGGAAACTGAGGCATATTACCATAGCACTCCAAATATGAAATGAGGTACAATAAATGTCTAATTAATCTTATTTTAGTACTTATAGACACAGGTTCTAGTCATTATTTTATTTCCACTGCCCTCGTTTGGAGCATGGAGATTTGGGTGGAGCCATTGGCTCGATCTTTAGGAAAAAAGAATCCAATGAGAGTGGATTTGAAAATTACACACCAGTTCGTGTAGTGTGAGCTTACTCTAGGATGTGAGAGATTCAGTTGAGATCATCTAGTAGTAGCATGAGGGCCTTACAATGTCATCTTCGGTATGGATTGTTTATATACAGTCCATTCCCAGATTGACTGCATTAGGTGAAAAGTGTGGTGTATCGGTGAGGATGGGAATTGGTTTACCTTCACCAGCAAGATGGGAGACATTGCAACACATGATGGACTTACCCGTAGGAGAGTGATGCCGATCACCCAATAGTTTGGTAGCCATACCCATGGAGCGGTTGATGTGGAGAGTCTATGCTATCTTGTAGTGGTGGACAAGTACGTGAATGTGTTCATAGATGATGTCCTGGGTCTACCTCTTCATCGAAAGGTGGACTTTTACTTTGACGTATACATCAGGATGACATTCATATCTACACCAGTATATCTAATGGCTCCTATGGAGCTTCATGAGATGCAGGTGTAGCTGGAGGACTTATAGGGGAAGATGTTCATCCGACCCATTGTTTCTCCTTGGGAAGCCCCGATTTTGTTCTCCAAGAAGGTGGATTGGAGCTTGAGACTTTGTGTTTTCTATCAAGTTCTGAACAAGGTGACCATGAAGAAAAATTACCCACTTCCATGAATTGACGACCTCTTTGATCAGATGAAGGGTGCACGGTGGTTCTTGAAGATAGACCTCAGTTCAGGCTATCACCCACTAAGAGTAGGAGATGAGGATGTGCAGAAGAAAGATTTCAGATGTTAGTATGGCCATTATTAGTTTATGGTCAAGTTGTTTAGCGTGACTAATGATCTAGCAGTTTTCATGGGACACATTAATAGGACATTTCTGTCATACCATGATCACATCACAGAAGTTTTCATCGATGACATTCGGAACTACTCGGCTACTGGGGAGGAGCATGCCTATCATTTTCAAGTAGTTATGGACACACTCCGAGAGAACCTGAATAAGGTAAATCTATCGATGTTCCAGTTTTAGATATAAGAGATTCAATTTTTGGGAAATGTCATCTCGGTGGCTGGAGTTGTGGTGGATCCAGCAAATATTGAGGTGATAAATTCTTGGGTTCCACCCAGGATTGTGACGAAGGTACGGCGTTTCGGGGGTTTGGCCGGATACTACTAAATATTTTTTGCAGATTTCACTAGAGTTCCATCACCTTTATCAATATTGAAGAATAAAGGAAAACCCTTTGTGTGGTTGACAAGATGCCATCAATGTTTTTAGGTGTTGAGGCAAAAGATGACCAGTGCCCCCCATCTTAAGGCTTCCAAAGAAGGGTGTTGAGTATGTAGTCTACTGCAATGCATCAGGGACCAGGCTCATATGTGTCCTGATGCAGGACTATGCAGTTATCCCTTATATTTCGTGACTACTGAGACAACATGAGGAGAACTACGCTGCCCATGACCAAGAATTAGTAGCAGTGGTTTTCTCTTTGAAGATGTGGTGACACTATCTGATGGGAAAGCATTTGACAGTATACTCTAATCTCTAGAGTCTCAGGTATATCTTTTCTCAGAAAGACCTGAACCTGAGACAACGACATTGTCATGAGTTCCCCAATAACTATGACATCGAGATAGTCTATACTCTTGGGAATGGGAACGTTGTATTATATGCACTTAGTAGGAGATCTAGTATACAGCTACAAGGTGAGGTGAAAAAGAAGCTGGCTGCTTTTCCGATATACTTTATGGATCAGGATGGAGTAGCTTTTCTTAAGTCTCTTACTGTAAATCCCCCACTCTTTATACGAGTCAGGTAGGGGTAGCATGGGGACACTTAATACGAGGATCAATGTGCTCAGATATCCTCACGACATACACATGATTGATTTTTTGAATTTAGGGATCACGTCATCTTTTTTAGAGGACTTACCATGGTACAATTGTCACTTCTAGAGGATGTGTTGTGGGATTTCCAAACAACTCTTCTAGCGGTACATCCAAGAGTAGAGAAAATGTATTAGTGCCACTGACGATAGTACTGGTGGCCGGGAATAAAAAAATTAGTAGTAGAGTTTGTCTCTCGTTGCCTCACTTGTTAGAAAATGAAGGCAGAGCATCAGGTACCAATATTATTAGATCATCCTTAAGAGTTTCCATAGTATAAGTGGGATGGAATATACATAGACTTCATGACAGGACCTCCACATACATCTAGAGGTCATGATTCTATCTGGGTTATCGTTGACTGACTCACCATGTCGGCCCACTTCCTACAGATCAGATAGGTGGGTTTATTAGTGCGATTGGGATTCCTCTATGTGTATGTGAGTTTATAGCTACATGGAGTAACCATGATGATTATATCCGACCGTGATGCATTGTTTACATCTAGGATATTTAACGGGTTTCAGGAGGACTTCATGATGCTACTTTGTTTGATCACCTTCTTTCATCCTCAGACGGATGGCCAGACTAAGTTGACCATTCATACCCTCGAGGAAATGTTACATGCTAGCATCCTCAACTTTGGTCACAGTTGGGAGGATCACTTTCCCTTGGAGAAGTTTTCATACAAAAACAGATATAACTCCACCATTGGGATGGGACCATTTGAGGCTCTGTAAATATGACCTTGCAGATACCCTTTGTCGAGGACTGACTCAGGGGAGTCAACACTCGTGGAACCAGAGATGGTACATGCTACCACGGAGAAGGTACAGATCATCCAAGATGGGATGAAGACTACATATAGTTGGAAATAGTATTATGCTGATAGGATATGGAGACCTATGGATTATGAGGATGGTGACCACGTATTTCTATGGGACTCACACCGACAAGTTTTGTGGAGATTTGGTCGGGGTGGAATGTTATCTTAGAGGTTAATCTAAACCTTTCAGGTACACATCAGAGTTGGCGTGGTGGCTTACTTCCTAGCACTTCCCTATAAATTACTTTGGGTGCACAACATTTTTCATGTATCCCATCTTAGGAAATATCTTCATGATTCTACTCACATCTTTGACTGGGGTGAGTTTGACATTGATGATAGGGTGATGTTTGCAGAGGTTCCAGTGGAGATTTAGGATCGACAGGAGAGATTCCTTCATGGGTTATCGATACCTTGGTTGTGTGTTCATTGGTAGCATGAGAACCTCCAGGAGAGAACATGAGTGAGTGAGACACAGATTCATGCTCAATACCACCACTTGTTTTCCTAGCTTTTGGGATGTGTATTTTGGGGATGCAGAGCCCTAAAGTGGGGAGAATGTAAAGAACCAAAAATTACATGTAATTTTTTTAAAAAAAGTATATGGAAATATACAAGTCTGTAATTTCTAACAGAACTTTATTCCGAAGAATGGAGAGAACAAAATGTTACTATGATGTTTCTTATGTATATTCAGTAATTGTGTGATTGGGTTTTTGTAACTTCTGAACTGGTGCTTGTAATTAAAATATGAGGGCACCAATGATCTCACAACACCAATAATTTCTTAATAAGACATTCACAATAGCTTCTATTTGTATTGGGTGGATGATAGTTTTTTCTATACATCATGGGAAAACAATGAAAAAATCAAAATAAAAATAAACTACCATTATTTTTATTTATCTTTTTTATTAGTTTGAATTCTCGTTGGGGACCACATGATCTCTTCAAAAACTTTTCGTTTTTAATTACTCAATACCCCAAATATATAATTATTTCATTAAATGAAGTAATTAAAACTATCCATTAAGGTAGAGGCTTTTTATCTCCTTGATTGGGTTCTAGATTTTGGCTGGGGAAGAGGCTTGGTGGAGGATCATGCTAGTGGAAACCCCCATTAGAGAAAGAACACTTCCCCTTCGATGAACATTTCTCCAACAATGAACTCTGTCGAAGGATCTCCAATGAGGAATATCTTTAATAATGATGAAACTACGTCCATATTTCCATTACCTCATCGACATCAATGAATATTCTAGGTAGGAATTGTGGTTTTTGTAAACCCCTTACCCCAATGTTGTTGTTCTTCAAGATTTAAGAACAAATATGCCACTTGCTACCTTTCAAACAAGGAGGGTGTGGGCCAAACAAACACAGACCGACCCTTCCAAAACCATTGTGTATTTATGTGTTCTTCGTGGCTTGTTTTCAGGATGAGTTAATACATACTGTGGTGGTCATGAATCGATGGTGACGTCCCGAGACGAGTGCGGGAGTCTTCAGAATAAATATCGGGCCACCGGGGCACACCTAGTGTCCTGAGTAATACCGAGGGCGACCGATGTGGGCGACCAGTGCTGGTAGGACTCGAGAGCAGCAACCAACACTCCAGCCAGCCATGATGATGCTGACGACATGATTGCGCCGCTGGAGGAGGGTTGCGGCACGTCGGCCACGGCGTAGCATGGGTGGCGGCCAGCGCACGACTGACCGAATGAAGGGGGCGGCTACGCACGTCCGTGCAGCTGGTCCCACATGGGGCTACGACATGAGGCCATTGTATCATGGGGGTGGGGTGGGGTGGGGTGCTCACTACCAGCCACTGTAGGGGGTGTGGCACGTGGCTGCACCGCGGAGGTGTCCAGTTTGTCCGACCAGCTGAGGATTCGAGCAGTACCCCCAGGTCCCGCATGCAAGCAACCATCCCCACATGACTCCGACCAGTTGGCCACAAAACCTGAATGGTTGGGCCATTCTTGGTACATAAGGGGCATCTCCACCTTATGTGGTGGCTAGGGTGGACCCCACCATTGGGATACCTAGCCGCGGGCCTTCTATGGGCCACCCAGCGCGGGCCAGGCCACGCTGGCGGGCTGGGGTGGACCGAGTGGGATGGGTCAAATCCCACATGTCGGGTCGAACATTGGGCCAGACTCGTTTTGGTCTGGGTCGACCAAAACCGGATCGAGCTATGTTGGTCTGAATGAGGCGGACTAGACTCGGACCAGCTTCGACCCCTTTTCACTCATTGAGCCATAACATAATCTATGGGCATCCATTTGACGAACTTTCTATGGTGACAGAATTCTTGGATCAAGGCTGTCATTTTGGTATACCCCAATTGGGGTTTGGATATAGTTGGTGTATGGCCGGGTTAGATCGAACAAAAATCCATACTGGCCCTAATGACTAAAAAGGCTAATAACTTACAAACTGAGTGTCTGTTTGACCCACTGTCTGTTGATTTGAGAACCTTATTAGATGTTGGTACTTTATGGATACTTATATATGGTACATTGTGCATGATGGAGTATCGACCTGTGGCATGAAGAGTGGACCCTCCCGGAATCAAGCGAGCTTAGTGCGGGAACCCTGTTGCTGGCTGTAACATGAGAATGAGATCATATGTGGGTCTATGATTTGGGATCCTACATGGGTCTCTGTTCCATAAATCTACATGGATCCTTTCTAGGAATCCATGTGGGACTACTCTAGGATCCTACGTGGGTCTGTTGTACAAGGATCCAACATGTGTTTGATGATTTAGTATCCTACGTGGGGCTGCCTCTCAACAGAGTAACATGATTTAGTAGTTCAATATAATCATCATTACTACCATACCTAAGTTAAACCTGGTGTGAGCTAAGTTATAATATTTGGGGGAAACCATTGTGCTTCTTCTCTGTGTGGTGTTACCTAAGAGGTACTCACCCGCATGGTGTTACATTTGTGATTCTTCTTCTTTTTTGGAAAGTAGAACTTTTGGATCAAGAGATGGATCTCTATGTAATTTTGAAAACATAAGTATATGTATGGGCATAAACCTAAGTAAGTATGGTACTTAATTAGTACGTAATGAGTATACTCTTACATTTTATGTTTATCGTTTGTGAATTATGGGAGACCATTGGGTTTCTTTGGGTCCCTACTAATTATTGTTATACTCTCCCCTGCACGGGCAAGGCCTGCACCTTGTTGTGTCCGATGCAGATGACAAACTACTTTGGTCAAGGCTAAGGGTGATAGATAGGAAGGTGCTCAGAGGTGGACTTAGACATGACATACCACATGAATGTCGTGAACATGAGATGTACATACCCTTCTGGTAGAATTCCCGGTGGATGAACCAGGAGCCGTTTCCCTTTCTGTTGTACCTGTAAATTCAATTGGGCTTGTATACTGGCCATTACATTCCCCACACTTATTACTATAGTAGTTACTTTTGGTTACTCCGTGGTGTGTTTTCAAACAGTGTGTGATGTAGGTTTTAAAGGCAATGCTTTCACAATTACTTGGATATGCCTTTCAGTTCCAGTCACTAGTCCCTGACCTATGGAAGGTGGTCTTGGGGTAGTCACGACACAGGCCCGAAGGACGTGTCCTGAAAACATGAGACAAGTTCAATCTATAAATTATGATGGTTTAAATCATGAAATGTTCCCTTCCCGGTCATTGGTGTTAGCCATATATTTTTCTTTACAAATAACTTCCCGTCATAATTTCCTAGGCACGTTTGGCATGAAGACCCTCTATTGTTCTCTAAATACTTCATATGTTCAGTCCCCCATTTATAGTGGGTTTAGACCTCCTTTTCCATGAAGTCCACAGACATTTACCATGAATTTATTTGTCCCAAATAATGGTAACCAATGTGATATCGATATTAGAATTCAATATTTTAGGAACCTTCAAAATTGAAAAGATGTTCATCAAGATTGAGGATAGGACAATGATGATCAATGTGATTCTTCCTCTAAAAGACAAGAATATAATTTTCCAATTAAGGATGCACCCCAAAATTATAACCACAATCACATCAAAATGTTTGATGATGATAGGATAGGGGTAAGCAGGGTCTCGCAGATATGTCATTGTAATGGATCATATTTCCATGCCCAAGCAGGCTCCCAAATATTGACATCTTCATGTGAAACATTTTTTGGGAAAAAAGATGTTTCTTTCTTCCATGTTGATGACTTGAACACTCCAAGGGCGGTTAAAATATATGGCCTCATTAATCCCCTAAATAGACCTCTGACATCCATTAAAAAATATAAAGGTGTAATCAGCAAACATGAGATGAGAGTAGGTCCCATTAATCTACTTTGTATAATAAGGGAGGTTCTTGTGTGTGGAAATTCATTGAGCTACATAACGACTGAGAAAATTTTGAGCATATATAAAAAGAGATTGGGAGATATGATACTTTTATCTCATCCCTCTAATTGATTTTATGATGCCAAATTTACTTCCAATAAATTAAACCACCACTAAAGGATAACTAAGATAGAGAAAAAGGGCATGTCACTCAAACTGAGAAGCCCATGCTTGCAATAACTTTGATAATAATGTTCTATTCAACTCTATCGTTGAATTTTATCATGTCTAACTTGATGGACATGTTGCTTCGACAATTATTTAAGATAATATCCCCAATAATATAATTTTACAAGGTAATAGCTTGAATGATGGATCTTCCATTAACAAAACATTCAGGGTCATTATCCATCCAACATGAGTCAAAATTGGAAAGCCCCATGTTAAGAATAACATCCATGACTTTTTGGGAATATTACCCAGACTGATTGGATTATATTGGCTCAACTAGAGGGGATACATGGTCTAAGGCCCCATGACCAATTTAGTAGCACATGACGCACATGGGAGGTGACCACCTCTAAAAAAATCTTGCACCAGTTTTACCAATCTTTATATAATAGTGTCCGACAACTCCTTATATATTTTTTCAAGAAATCATTTGGACATGGAGAATTGTTAGGGCTAATAGACCACAAATACTTATGAAATTACTCCTCATTAGGGATACCCCTCCAGAAATCATTAACATCATTACACATAAAACCATGAATTTATTCAAATATATCAATGTATTATCTTGGATAGCCATATACTAGGCTTGGGTCTGCAGACACTAGAAGTTACCTTAAATAATAGCTCGGTCATAGACCATCTACTTATCTATCCTTAGAATTGTATCCATCCTCCTATAGAAAAGTTGGATTGGAAATCTATTTATTTACATAATTCATGAAAGGGAAAACCTAGATTTCATGTCTATTTCATGAAGCCACTTCACCCATGACTTATCTCAGGATACCCACTCTGTTTCCTAAAATAAATCATCTATATAGTCTTTCTTACATTTCACCTTGGCAAACACCACATCAACCCATGTAGACTCTAGAATTGATGCCAACTATTTTATATCATTATATATTTTTATAATAACAATATCCTCCTGAGGAAGAGGATTCCCCTAGTAAAGAAGAAGGATTTAAATTTATGATTTTTTTGGATGGATGGCCATTGATTACTGCATAATGGATGGTTCTAGGACAACCTAACTAAATCAATGAAATATGGATTTTTATTCCATGAAGAGTAAAAGTGAGAGAACTCTGCTTCATTTATTCAGGACAAAAAATAAATTTGAATAGGATAGTGATTTGATAAACATTTGACCAACTAGATAACCCTAATTTATGATAGGGAAGAAATCATTAGTTCATTAATAAGGCACCTGTCAAGATAGCACCAAGTCCTTCTGTTCCCATGCGGATTGTTGCTCTATGTGAATGGGTAACCTGAGAAACCCACATCTAAAATGCTATTGGTCACCATGAAATAGATAATGGACTTGATATCCCTTATTGTAAAAGGTTCAAAAAAAAATGTTTCTCCTCAGGGGTGGATATGATTTTGAAATCACTACCAACTAACCACAGAATATCATATAGGATGAAGGAACTAACTGAATCTCAAAGAGTTTCATGGAAATTTGACTCAAATTTATCATAAAACACTAACACAATGAGGACATTTTCTAAAAAATAGTGTTTTAAGATGATTATTTGATTGCTTGAAGATAAAATGCCAACACAGACACCATCTCTCCAACAAATCCAAATACGAGAATTAGAAGGGAATCCACTGAGAAAACCATGATCTCTCAAATGAAGAGAATTGTATGGGATCATTTAAGGGAACTTATTAGGCTCTATAACTACAACAAAGGTAATATAATGATGAAATAACTCATTGGAGATGAAAGTTTATTTAATCCAAGTGCCCAATCTACAAGTATTAGAAAGGATGATGTTAATGATCGAATTAACAATTGTCTGGAATTATATGAAGACACTTGTGGCTGTAATTTCCTTTCCACCCTATATAGTTTTTTTATCTCGAATACAACTGATATTGAGAACGTGTTCTAACAACTTTTTTATATCTGGAAAGATGTGAAGGGGTTGATTAACATTTGGGCTTCACTACCATTAGGGTGGATAAGGATTCATTATAGGATAAGGGATTGAGAATGATACAACACCCATATTGGAAGAGTGAAAAGAAATTGAAGATGATGTTAAACTGAGTATAACTGAATAGACTATTAGATCAATGTCATTCATGATTAGCTATGAAATGGGAGGAGAAAGCCGAGCTTTTAGAAATTTATTAGAGGGGGAATACATCTGTTGATACTGGAGTGATAGGTTCCGAAAAGAAGGAACGAGAGACCTGATTGTTTGAACTAGAACCGGATCAAGGTTGGCATCATAAAATCCAAAAAAGATGATATGTAGGTGGAAAAAATTGCTTCCCAAACCAGAGGAGAGGGAGTAAGTGTCACACTCTTTCATCAAGTCTTCGGATAAAGCATATCCCGAATAAGAAAGGAATAGGGATATTAGGAGGGTTCAGGGGAATTATGGTGAAGAGAACAATCATGGAATCTTGACAACTGAGACATCCATCATTCATAGTTAAAATGGTATTGAAAATTATAATGGGAGAAGAGGCGCACCGAAGACGGGTAAACCATTGGTTGGGACCAATTTGGCATCCCAAACACTCTCAGTAAATATTTTTATAGAAGAGGCATCACCAATCCAATTCATGACAAATCTTGGCTATAACAATATCATATAGGGGTAGAGTATGCTAATAAGCACAAGGGAAATAACTCTATGTGTTTCTAATATCACTAAGGAAACCATGGTACATGAAATGGAGAAGCAAACCAGTTAGATAAATCCACTCCATCACTAGAGAATAATCTTTTCCCAAATGAGAATCCTCTGACCACCAGAGAATAGAGAACATTCAACAAACTACAGAATGAGGACAGTAACACCATGATGTGATGAATTAATTCCAAAAATAAATACCAATCCAAATAAATCTATATGAAAATCCATGCAGTATACCTAGTTGGTCATCTAGTTTACAAAAATATTTACATTTAATTTTTTCATCATTATAAAAATTATAATCTCTATGAGTGATTCCAACTTACACTAACCTTAAAACTTACTCATAACATATAATAATCCTTGAAAATCGTATGTTATGGATAAAATAAAATTCATACATTGATGCTGCAATTTCACTACCCTTCATGAAATGTACATTTATATATTTTTTTATCCATCTAAAGTGAAAGAATTATGAGGTTGTACTTTTCAAAAATATGATACATTTTAATATTATAAGACTAATTAATAATATTTATCAAACCCAAAAAATGAAATTTTATTTTATATCCTATATGAAAAACAACAATATCATCCTTAGGTTTTGTAGACATTATATTTTCTTGTTAAAACATTTTATCAAATGTTATCTATGACACATCTCTATGTGACTATGTGATATAATTCTCCAAATATTCTATTATTAATAAAAATATATGGAACAATCAGATTTCAATAATTGTGATATTTTTTAACCATGGCTCAAACTCTTTAACATTTTTACTTATTCAACACTTTTAATGTCATAATAAATAATATTGTGGTATTAAATTCAGTTTTGTTTTCTGATTATTTCTATTTTTATTATATCCATCCATGGACCATAATAATTTTTCATTGGAATAAGGTAACTAGATAATTTTTCTAAATAATAAAACTTAAATATATTAGGATCTTATATAAAATTCACATTAAACATTGATATGTATAATATCTTATTTTTCAACTTTGAATTTAATTCGCTCCTCACATACTACTAGTACCCTATTATCCATTTTATTTTTTTCAGAATATATTTCTAGTTATACCGAAAAAATTAAAAAAACAATTAATATTTCATTTTAGTATGTATATTAAATAACATAATCTATTTTTTTGTGAACATATATGATATTCCATTTTTAATGACCATTCACTTTTGTTAATAAGAATCTGTTAAAATATCTAATTGGTTGATGTTGGGAACACATTCCCTTGTATTTTAATAAATATATTGGTCAATACATTATCCTATATAATAATTTTTCCATGTTTTACTATCGATTCAAGATATAGAAGATGATGATTAATAGTCCATGTCTATATAAGGAATCATCACATATGTGTTAAAAGAACTGTATTTAATCAAACAACACATCTTATCACATAAAAAAAGTATATTAAGATACACATATTTTAATTAATAATAATTTAATGTTTATCAAATCAATTAAATTTAAATATATGATATTGTAATAAGATAAATCTTCTCATGAAAAAAATATCAATAAAATTATCCTTCTAGTTTAAAAACAAATATAATTACAAAAAAATTATAAAATTACAAATTCTGAATATCAATATTTTGAAAATAAAACAAAAAATTTTAATAGAATCCATACCTGATGTGAAAATTTTTTAAGGTTGAAAAAAACCTTTACGTAAATTTCGGATGAACCAATCAAATAAAATTATTATTAATTAATCATGAAATCCCTATGATTCAAATTAATTGATGGGTTTTATAATATTGAATTTATTAAATTTTAAATCAACATATCATATTCTTGTTGGAATTATTACCTACATACATAATCAATACAATACACTATAATCTAGAAATCATTTTATTATTTTATATTTATATTACCTACATTTTTAGTAAATTAGGAAAATTTTCTATCAATTAAACTATATTATCATATCATTTTCATAGTTGATAATAATATAAATTCTATAAGAATAAGAATCCATTTTACATCTCCCCTTAATGAATGTTATAAAATAGAAAAAATAAAAACATTTTAAATCAAACACACATCATATAATATTATATTACATGTTGTTTACAATGATGTTTGAAAGTGATAAATGAGACAAAACAACACCATTTTTGAAGTACCTAATTAATAAATGAAACAACAACCTTTATCAATTATATATAATACAACCATAATCTCCAAACATAATTTTTTTAATCTTTCTATACTTTTGTATATTTACAATATTTTATAAACATAATTATGATATTATATATATATATATATCATAATAATATAATTGATTTATTTACAATATTTTAAATTAAGGAAACCATTAGTCTCACTATTTAATCTATCATACTAAGTCATATTTAATATCATCCCCCATTTGGAATCATATTTAATATGTGAGATAGTAATTGACATACCCAATCATATTGAGTGCATGAGTGGGTACTAATAATACCCTTTTTATTTTTCATCCAATAAAATTTAGAACTTATTAGAATGACAATATTATTTTATAAGAATGCTGAAAAACATGTCAAAAATATTCAATAGTGGGTCATTATGTATGGAACTTTTCTAACATGAAAATTTCTCATAAAAAATTTCATAAATCACCAATTTTGTAAGGATCGTTTCTTATGATTCCAGTCATAAGAGATTCTTACATAAATATTTTATTTATTATTAATTGATTATAAATATAAAATTTATTATAATGAAGATATTATCCACTAGAATTCTTTCATAAGATTTGTTTCATTTATTATTAACCAATTAATAAGTACATTTACAAAATGGGATCTCACTAAACCGATTACCCCATTTAAAATTCATTATATCTGTTAGTGTTCCATGATCTATATTTTTTAATAAAATAAATCCATTACAAAATATCCAACATAAATTATTTATTTAGGTTTGGAATAATCCCAATCACAATAGTTTCAACCCTTTGATAGTTGATCTAAAAAACCATTTCCAAAATCAATCTAATGGATATACATAACATTATTACACAAGGAACCTAATTTAATTATAGAGACTCATTGAATATGGCCCAAACCATGCTCCATGAACAAGTTCACAATGGTCAACCCCAGAGAGATGATCTATGTACTGACTTTACCAGGTACGTCCAAGCGTCACCCATACATGTTTTCCTTACTTAATATAATCTAGTGGAACACAACTAAGGAATGAAATCCCTATTTTGTTATTATTTTCCCATCAACTTTTATTCACGCAATGTATAAATTATCAATGTAAATTACATGTCGAATTTTGTTACCTACAAAAAAATCAATATGGTTAAACCATATTGTTTTTTAACTCTTTACATAATAAAAATATTGTTTTGACATACCCAATAACATAAAACAACAAAACGTTTTTCATATCAAGATGAATCATGTGTATACGGTATATGTGCACTAAGTATAATGGAATGAATTATAATTTGATTAATAATATCCATATGTGTGAGGGTAAGTAATTGATATTCAACACTATTCACCAGCATAGACAAGGCACAACCTCATGATAGAAATATAGTCCAACAACAAGTCCATCTACTTGAGGGCGAATTACTCAAGATATAATATGATTCATCAAAACTCATAAAACCAATATGAAAATTAAATATTCAATAAATAGAGTTATGTTTTTATCATCAATTACAAATATATGTAATGTTAGATGGAGAACTGAATTCATTAGTAAATAGAGATTGTAATATAAGGTACAATCATATATGTTTTTTTAATAAAATAATAGAATATTCACGTTTATTAAATTGTTTTCTATGCATGAATATGAATTTAAATTATTGTTTTATAATATGATCTATTAAAATATTTTTAAATGACATAAATATTTATGAAGAACTCATAAATAAAATATAATTATATTTTTTTTCTAATATGCAGCACTAACAATATGGAAATTTGGTAATTTAAAATAAATTACAGATATTTATTTTAATAAAAATCATTCATATAAATAATTATATAATATATTCATATTTAAATATTTGATATTATGTGGATAATAAAAAAAAATTTCATGATTTTATTATGTATCTAATTTAAATTTTCAGAATAAGATGTATATTTGTGTATTTTTAATTTTTTCTATTAAAATCATCAAAACAATTTTTATGTGGTCAAAATAATATCCAACTATGGACCCCATTATTTTGAAATAGTCAATTTAATTAATTATTAAAAATTAATAAAATAAAAAATTTCAACTCTAAACTTATTTCATAATGTAGATATCTTTCTAAATTATAAATTGTGTTTTATAATTAATAACTTTTTTTATAAATCATAAATTTAACCATATAATATTTTAGAAGAAATTTTAAATAATTACAAGTGTTATTTATTAAAAAAATCATTATAAGAATTTGATTAATTAAAATTAGTTTTTCATTTTAATATCTTTATATAATTTATAGATGAATATATGCCAAAACATCTTCCATAACTATTTATAAATAATTTATAATCCATTAATATAATTATAAATTGGAAAAGAAAAATTAATATTTTTTTTATCTCACTTATATTTATGAACTCATTCCTTCATAAGGGTTCCTTAAATTTACCCTTATGAAGAAACTATATGTAAGGGTAACTACCCTATACCATAATGAAGTCATGTTTATTAATGGTATTGTTGAAATTACCCTTACGAGTACCTCTTGTATAGGTCATAATTTTATGAAACAACTTTGATTAAAAGTAATATTTATTTATTTTTGTCTCTTAAAATTTATACCCCAAGTACCTTTACATGATTTCTTTATTACCTATATAAAAAGTGTAATTGTTTAATGAAATTTATTCAAACCATTTTAATAAATGTTACCAATATGTTACCATTATGCAAACATTTTTCTTAAAGGATTAAAATAATTGAAAATGAATATCTATGTTTACATAGAACTTTACAAATAAGGGTACCATTATTTGAACCTTATATAAACTCATATATATATATATAAGGGTATGTTGATATGTCCCTTTCTTATCCCACTCTATGTACAGGTAAATCCTTGGTTACCCTAAACCATCTCATTTATATAGTATATGCGAATTGATACCTTCATGTAACCTATCTATGTATATATAATCCCTTCATTAAATCATATTTATGAAAATTCTAAATGTTTCACTTATTTTTTGAATTAATAATCATTTCATCACATGTTATGATGAATCTTAATAATGGATCACACTGATAATATGGAAGCGTTTATTAGAGTCTAAAAAATTTATCAGATGAAGTAGAGGTGACAAAAATCTGTTGTCCTATGTTATTACATGAAATATAATATGAATCCAATTAAAAAAAATTAAATGATGAACATCTATAATTAAGCATAAAATACATAGATTAAGTGGCCACATCATCTATAGTCACTTTTATATGGGGTTGAAAAAGATTTCCAAAGAGAAAATATTAAGCATCACAACTTCATAGGTATCTATAGTTTGATCATAATAATCTGAAATTCTTGTGGGATTTATCTTGAATCATTGGTATGGTAATGCCTCAATAATAAACCAAGGAATAAAAAGGTTATTATAAGTCCCTGAGAGTTTAGGCCAATCATGTGGAAACAACACACCCTAAGAATAATGTATTTATAATCCTTAAGTATGCTCTTTCGGTTGAATTATTTATTCATGTGTTAAATAACTTGAATAATGTTAATGTATGAAATTAATTCAACCTATTCATTTACTATGACACCATGAAATATTGGGCAATTTTTTAAATAAATTTAATTATTTTCATATTTCACATTTCACACAACATTGAATATAGATTTTTTTAAACCAATTCACTATGATTGTCTTTCATTATTCTCAACACACAGTTAATCTTCTTCTAAAAGAAACACATTGATGATCTTTTGTTATAGGAAAAACAATGACTGTCTTATGTCACACACAATATCAGGTTCTTTAATTATCATGTATTACACATAAGACCATTTTTTGATGAACAACAATATATACTGATCCAATAGAATGAAAATTAAAAATGAGATTAACAAAATTTTTAAAATAAGTTTTAAATAATGTATATATAATGAATATTTTGGTTATAAATTATCAATAAATTAATTTAAGGAGAACAAGAAAAAAATTGAATTCCATTCTGATGGAAACTAATTTTCAATGTATAATTGTGATTTTATCTCAATTAATTAAAAAGACCACTATTGATGGATGTTTCAAAAAACATATATTACATATTGAATTATTTTTTTTGGCACACATCAATTATATTTGATTTCGATAGGATAATAAAATAAATTTGTATGAATAAAAAGATATATTTTCAAAAATGAAAATTTATATCATTTATATGGAGAACCATTTAAATATATTTTGAAACATTTATAGTTTTTATATGAAAAAACATTATTATTTGAATGATTAATATCAAAATTTACATTGGGTGACCTTTTGTTATTGTTATTAGAAGTATCATGGTTTGATGAATATGAAAGAGACATTAATATTGATTGAGAAGTAATTTTCCTACAAAATGTTTGTATAGAAAAATTATTTTTTGAAATGGTTTTAATGTATAATTAGTAAAATTATACGTAATTCAGAAATTTTTTGATAATTTGATCATTTTTAAATTGAAATTGGATAAAAAAACATTTCAAACATTTGTAATTTTTCATTTTTATAGACGTGTCATATTATCCATTCCATGAGATTATTTTTGAATTAAATTTATACCCCTCATATGATTATAAATTTTAAAAAATCATTCCATATTTGGAATAATAATTTTCAAATTTAGTAAATAGGTAACCCATTTTTGGAAATATAAATAGTAACATTTGTAATTTTTATTACCACAATTAAGGGTAAATCATGTAATTAAGGTTAAAAATAATTTCATAAATATTATAAAACATCCATAATAAGTTTTAAAAATCTATTATTTGATGTAATTTTTCCTATCCCAAACTATGGTTCTATATTGAATTATTTAATGGGAATTTTTCCATGAAAATGAATTAGATATTATTCATATCAATGAGATTGAAAAAATGTCCCACACTAACTTCTAATAAGAATAATATTTTAATAAGGGATTAGTACTAGATATTATAATATACATATTTAATTGACAAAAAATAAAAATATTATCTACATCAATGGATTTTAATTTTAAATTTTACAAAAGAAATAAGTATCCTAAACAGTTACACATTATTTATATTATAATTATTCAATTAATCAAAAAATAAAATAAAATAATGATGAAATATTAATATAAATATAATTAGACATAATTAAATATATCCATGATTTTTTGAATCATATGATATATTAGTGGTTATTAAATTATTTTATTTTAAGAAATTGTTTTTCATGAATTTCTTGAGGTCAAATAAATGAATAGCCTCAAAATTTATACTTATAATATTTTATGAAAAATAATAATTGAATAAAATATTTAAAAATCATAAAAATATTGAATAATGACTAATGGGGTTATATATGGTCTAATATATTATAAATTACACATTTATGGTATAATTTACAATTTATTTTTTCAAATCACACTCTTTGTATATTGAAAAGAAGTTTCCATGGTTAAAATTATAATGTGTTAACTAAGTGTTGTTAAAAAAGATATGGTTTAAAATAACACCAAATCATGGATAAAATATATTAGATGATGATATTGAAAAAAATTCATATATTATATTCTATCTAATGGCCATTTGAGGTATTTATATTTATTTTTACTTTATTATTCGGGAAATTTCAGGAGTGACCCTCCCATATCTTATTAAAGAGAACATACTATTCTCTTTTATCAACACATTAAGACCTATTTTATTAACAAAAAAATTTACTTATCCCTTCCCAATATCCCTCCCTTAATTCTATAATCCTTACATTGGAATTATATCTTCCTAAGGAATTTATTTGGTGCGAATCAAAAAGAGATAACTGAATAAGAGATAACATTCATCGATGTACATTTTTGTTCCCTCTGTAAACCCAAAAATAAAAATTTTACATGTTTATATACCATAAAATGTATATTAAATATACTAATATGTTTCTGTGTTAATTTTATGACCTAAAATATCACACACATTCGTCAAATGGGATATGAAATCAACATTTGCGTGTACGGTGGACTACTTCCTCTCAAACTGATGTCGTTCGTTCCTCCATTACCAAAGATCAATTTTAGGAATAATTATGGATTTATATTTTATATAATATATATATTTATTATGTTATTATGATTCTAGAACTATAATATCACACATACCTCGATGCTCTCAATTATATGGGAATATGATAATGTCGTTCGTTTGTGTGGATGACAAATGCCTCACGATGCAATGTGATTTGTTCACACATAACATGGAATTTATTAATATTGTTATTAATAATAATAAGTAATATATATGACATAAAAAATATTCTATAGTGATAATATATCTTACAAAATTTGTTTTTTTAACCTGATAAGGAAATAAAAACAATGTTTATGTGTATGTATGATATATTGTAACCATGAAGAGTGTATATTTTTTTTCATAATCTAAATTTTATGAAACACAATAAATAAATAATTATATCGAAAATATAAGTTATTTTTTAATGATTATAATTATTCTGATTATTAAATCATGATATAAATATGAGTACAAAGAAAAAAACTCAAAACATATACGAAAAATAGAAAAGATATTACCAGAAAAGTAACATTCACATGGAATTGTTAATAAGTTAGTAATATAACATCATATGTAAATCATATATTTTATTACATATAGAAATATGTTTATGAAAAAGTTTTATAATACAGATATATTTATTTTGTGTTAGTTTTGAATGTAAATTAAGGAAGCCAATATTTATGGAAAGGGGATTTGTAGTATCACTTTTCTATTTTTGAGACATATAACTTATTAACCACTCATTTATTTATTATGGTGTATATCCATTCAATAAATGTATTTTATGACATAATATCCATAAAATTAATTAATTATTACATATATATTTGAACAATCAATCCTTCATGGGGTTTACAGTTAAAATTTACCATTTTGGTAAGGAATAGTTTGCTCATTTTTCCATCTTAAAACACATGTTATGATATTATCCTATATTCATTTAGGATGTGTATATACTTTCGGTTGACATATTATTTCCTGAGATTAATTAGACATTAATGTTTTATAAAAATTGATCCATATAGGCCCTACGATCAAGGAGCTTTGAAATAGTGGAGACCCAAGGTGTCCCCCTTAACAAAAAACAAATAGTCAACTGGAAAGGACCCTACATCATCATAAATGAAATACATATTATAGAGGGTACCTTGAGAAGATAATGAATCCCAATAAAAGTAACCTTCTCTCTATGTTCATTTCATAAGGATTTTCTGATTGATCAATCTTCGGTATCATCTAAGAATATTATTTATCCTCCAAGGATATTTGGTTTAACCCTACAAAAAACAAACTTGTAGGGCCGAATAAGACTGCAAGTTAGTTATAACAATGTTTCACTATCTATATATAATCAATAGTAGAAGGAGAAACATTTCCCATGCTTCAATAGAAGACCCAACACCAAATGATATGCTTAACCCCAACATAACTAAACCACAACATTACCTCACCAATCTACCACAATCCATCTACCCAGCTAAGCAAGTGATGTCCATTTTTAACTTCATCCCTGGATTGGGCACATTACATCTGTTTTACCTTCATGGTTTGACATTACATGACCTCATACTAAATAAATCTGTTAGAAACTTCAATTTGAAGGCCACCACTGAGTCTGCACCCACCACAAGAAATACATGTCCTACAAGAAGTAATTACACACGTACCAAAAAAATATGCGTGAAACCATCCTACCCTCCCCATAAAAATTACGTCCTTCCCATAAAATCCAGAATAAAATTGAAAAATATTTTCGAAGCCCTTTTTTTATACATGTGTAGGATATGAAATTTTAATGTCAAATATCTCCTCCTATAGTGAGTCACTATTCATAATGATATGAACCTGCAAACACAAAAAACACTAGATCGCAATCGCCCAATCCATAGAGAAGAAGAGATAATATAATGCTTCTTGATGAGGCATGGACAAGAAATGGCATCTAGAAACCAAGGATATTTTCTTCCTCTAAGAATTTCATCTGTAGCTAAGGGTTTATTCCTTAGTCTCTAGACCAATTAAATTCAACAAACATATAATTTCATTACACCCAAGGTGATCAGCCCAACAGTCCACTCCCACACTCGGATGAATCATCCTACTAAATTAATTAGCATCAAATTTCTCATAATATAACTTTATAATATATAATAATCTGACTCCCCAAATAAGAAAATGGTATCATACATAGATTATTTATCCCTTTCCGGAATGGCTTCAATATGGGATAGATGCAAGGAAGCCTCGTTGAATGAGATATTTAGAGAGGGAAATCCTAGAAAAAATAGCGTTAAACTTATGAAATTGGCCCAAGAATAATTGAGCCCCCCCAATTCAATAACCCATTATGTCCTCTTTTCCCATGATTTTCTACTTTTTGATCATGTAGCTAGCAAGACTGCACAACCCCCATTAATTAACAAACCAACTATCCCAAAATTTCCCATACCATTCAATCATAAATTTTTCCCAAATAAATTCACCAATGATAACTTCTGATGAAATTGTTTCATTTATGGAATTCATGTCATCCTCAATATTTTGAAGGTTGATCCCACCCTCCCTAATCGGTAATAATAATAATTTCTAAGAGGCACAATGGAACTTACCAACTTGATGATCATCCCAATGAAATATATTCATAATTATCTCCATTATAGTGATCTTACCCAATATAATATTAATAATAGAAATAATATGCATTTGGATTAATGATAAGGTATTTTTGATAAGATTCATAAGATATCGAAAAGAAATAATTTTTTTCCCACTACATATCGTCAATGAAATATTAATATTAATAACCTAAAAAATATTTTTTGATCCTTCTAAACTATATGAGGATCCATGATATTACATTTTAATTTTCCTTCATTATATTCCTATATTATTTGGAATATCCATACATCGCCTCTATGAGCACTTTCTAGAGAAAAAAACATTCCAATTTCATTGAATAATGCACTTACCACTTAAACCTCCATATGTTTCCATGATTTTATTGAATCCATTCATTGAAATTATTTTGTATTTGATGAGGAAAAGAATTTCATCTATATACATAAGGTGAAAAATTATTGTACTCCCAGATTATTTAATGATTCATCTATGCTTCCCCTCATACAGACCCTTTTTAATGTTTCTAGAGAGGGTGTCTTGGGTCAAAATAAATATATTAGGAGAGATTGAATCTCCCTGACTCACAACTCTGAACAATTTATAGAAACCAAATCCATTCTCCATTATGTATATAGATATCCCTAGAAACACATAATATCAGATTCAAAAATCACATAAAAAATCACTGAATCCAAACCATTTTATGACCCTTAAGATAAAAAACCATTAAAACCTATCATACTCCCTATCCATATCACTTCAACCAAAACACTAGAACTAATATCACATTTATCAAGATACATAACCAACTATATATAAATTATAATAACCCCCTACATTTTTAACCCTTTCATAAAATCATGATGCTCATGGGAAATAAGTCCTTACATCAAATTACATAACTTCCTACAATAAAATTTGTATGAAAAATTGTAGCTATAATTACAAATAAATGCCGATTTACAATGGTTCAAGGATGATCGATTCTTCACATTTAAAATTAAGTCCAGCCTTGAAGCACAAATAATTTTTTTGAGATACCCTCCCCAGAATATGTGCAAGATGTAATCCTTCACCTGATTTTTAACAAAGTCCCAAGAAGAAATATAAAATGCCCTATGAATACTAGATGGTCCTCATGCACTATCTTATTTCATCTAAACACCACACATTTTACCTCCAACTCCTCAAAAAGGGACCTTGTTTGATGAATAACCAAATTTTCATGATATTATATGTTTTATGTTATGTTGTTATCTCATAATCTGAAATTTGACTTCTTTAAAAAATAAAATCAACAAATGTTATGAATGTTTTTAAAAGATATTTTATTTATTTTCATAAAAAAAATCAATGTTGATTGAAATGGTTGTAAAAGAATCATTTAAAATTTTTAGTGCTTATTATCAATGAAATGCGTTTGTTAAAAATTGTATGATTTATAAAGTGTATTTCAATGCATAAATATATTTTCCTCAATAATTGTATAATAAAAAATTAGTCAAAATTATCTTTCATCTATGATGGCTTCTGGGGGTTTTACTCATGCATACTATTGATATGATATTAGGGTACCATTCAAATTCATTCAATGAATGGATTATGTTTTTATGGAATTTTCTATGAAGCTTATTAATTATCAGTGAGATATTCAATGGTTCTATGTAGTTTTAAAACCATCTATATTCATTAATTCTGATGTGATGAATTATATTTGATCTTGTGTCACATATATGTATGATTCCATAATGTGAAGGTTTGGATCTACATCTCCCTCTCATGCATTGGGTAATGATAAATGTTAAATGATCAAAAATGGTATATAGGAGGTCATATTATGCCATAAAAAAAGAGGGTACACATGAGGTCTTCATAAGCCCTAAACAAGTGGGTACATATGAGGTCATCCAAAGCCCTTCAACCAGAGGGTAAATCAGAGTTCATTCTAATCCCAAAACTAGATGAAGGATGAGAGGTCATTTGAAGCCCAGAGTAGGTACATGGTTGATTATCCCAAAACTAACATAATATTTATTTCATTATAGGTATCATTGATATAAGATATTATAAACTTATGTGTATACCACAAATTCACTATTTTATTCCATTATTATACACTCATTGATCATGATTTTGGAATATCTTATGATTCATCCCTTCATCCAACGACCCAGAGGCCTTCATATTTTTTTTGATACCAAAACCCCCTTTTAATGGAAGAAGGGAGAAAACCCTAAAGGCATCATCGACTTAAAAATAAACACAATATGATGGTCAATGAGACAGACCAAACATGAAACATGGAACAACCCCTCCCTAGTAATTGAAAGTGAAAACCTGTCCACCGGTGCAAGGATAATTGGTGAGCAATTATCCTGTGTCAATTCACCAGCCCCATCCTATGGAAAGCTTTACACCATATCAAACAAGCAAATCAATAAAACTCTGCAACGATGAACAACAAGCTCTGAAACCACCATAGTGGCATGATCCATGAGGGTGAGTCCGGGTGAACCACCAAACCAGCAAACCACTCAAACCCTTTCATCAATCCAAGAGATCTGAACAAAAAAGCTTCAACATAATGTCATCCTGGACCAAACTGATGACCTCCTCAGTCCTCGCCAACGCAGCCGCAGAAGAAGAGAAGACAATCAATGGACCTTAAATCTAGCCAACATCACCTATGACTAGATAGATCAATCCCGTGCTGAGTGATGTCTATTATTGAAGGAATCATGGTCTTCCTTAAATAAAAATCCCACTCTATGCAAGGATCTGATGCTATCAAAACTACAGAAAAAACCTCACCATGTTCTAGCCAAGATTCACAGTGAAAAGAACATTAAGGACCACAGTGTTGAACCACAACAACAAAACCAAATCCATCCAGTAGCATAAAACCACAACATCTCCAAAATAACCACCTTAAAAGACCACAAATTATAAAATGTAAAAAACATCCCCCTCCGATCTTGGCAGACCTGACCCAGAACCACACTGCAAATCGTTGGAAGATGTAACGACCCGGATTCGGAGCCCCTCCACTAGTGCCCCATAACCGATTCACCACATTACCTCAAGCGCATTTCCCCAAATGCCAGAGGCTACCGACTAGCAGCGAGGGCCTTGGTGAGTCTGTGGGGAAACAATGCCCTCATCGGCAGAGTACACAGCGGAAAATAATAACAAGTAGATAGCGGAAACAGTAAACATCATACAACCACTGTACCAAAAGTAGAAACAAGTCTGATATAAATGATGATGTAATGCAGTACAAGTATCTATGGAAAGCAGTAAACAAGTCAACATGTTGAATATAACTGAAACAGACAACTAAAGTAAACAGCAGCTCCATTCAGCATCGCGAGCCAAAGCCCAGTCCCATGCTCCCCTGATCCACAACAACTCAGATACCTGAAGTAGAAGGGTGCTTTCCCTTCTCTATACCTATAGCAACACAGTCTTCCTAGGCCCAAAAGAATAGCTTGAACAGGGTGTGAGATACAATCCCAGTAGGCAATCACCCTATGATATGTTCCTAACAGTCAGTGAGTATATGGCAGGTAAATATGCAACAAGCAGTAAACAACACAGCAAGAAATAGTACAATAACAGTAAGCAGTAAAACACAACAGCAGTCACAAGCTAACAACAAAAACCCTAGGGGAAGTACTCACAGCCAACCCTCCAGTCCTATCCAAGAAGTACCACAACCCTCTGGGCAGTTCTCTCAGCCTAACCCCTCTGGTTGGTCATACGAAGTATTATACTCTCTGGGGAAGCACGCTCGGTCAATTCCCCTCATAGTCTAGGGTGGTCAGGGACTCTCTCAAAGAATATCACGTGGTCTAACCCTCTCAGACCCAAGGTCTAGAGACTCTCTGAGGAAGCTCACTCGGTCAATTCCTCCTATGGCCTCAGGTATACCGCAGACTCTCTGAGGAAGCGGTCAATTCCTTCTATAGCCTGGGAAGGTTCTTAAAATGTTCAAGAAAAGTAAGACACCCAGAGGAATCTCACTCGATCTACCCTTCCGTAGTCTATAAAATCCAAGACCCTCGGGAAGCTCACTCGGTCTACCCCATTGCCTATAATATCAATGACTCTCGGGAAGCGCACTCTGTTTACCGCGTACAGTCTACAACACCGGGTTCTCTCAGCCTCATTCCAGTTAGAGCATAATAATTCTATAAGGACAAAGCACACCTATATATCTACTTTTCTAACCAAAGTACACCTATAGAGCTACTTGGCTATCAGTCTTCCAGGCAACAACAGGTCAGGGTAAAACTCCTGATAGAAAAAACCAGACAAGCAGAAAGACAAAACTGTCAATGACTAACGGGACCCAAAGGTCATAAAAAGAACAAGGCATGAGAAAACACATCCAAGAACAAAAATTATTCACAGTTATGATCAGTAATACGTCTACACAAGCATAACAGCAAGGAAGGAAAACAACGAGGGAAAAATAGTAAACACCCGATACCCCGTTTGCGGGTATCAGTGGCAATTGCGCATAAAAACTCAATGACTTTGAGAAGAAAGGCACAAAACACCTACCTTGATCTCAGGTGATCGATATACGTGAGCCTCGGCCCGTGAATCGACCTATAACGGAGTAGATCTGCCAAAACATTAGAAACTCTCAACCACAGATATCTCACATAAAGGGGAGAATCAAGAAATGAAACTCATGTAGAAGGAAGAGCTTACCGATGCGGTTCCAATGAAACCGACCAAGCTCGAAACGGATAACGGATGGCAGGGAGGGAGCTTGCCGAATGTCCAGCTGTACGGTTCGCCCGGACTGCCAAAAAACGAAGAAGAAGATATATTTTGGGGTTAGACGCAACCCTGGTCTGTTTTAAGAAAAAAAAAGTACACGGCGTGTACTTTGAGGGTATATGGTGGGTACTAGGCCCTTTTCCATACTCCGCTAAAAATGACTCCACGTTACCCCTATACACCGTGTGTGTGGTCTGGACACAGACAACACACGGGTTCGAGCGGGAAAAGAGTACACGGCGTGTACTCAGAAAGTACATGGCGTGCACTTCCAAAAATTTACAGAATTTCCATTTTTCATAAAAACTCCAGAAAAAGGAAAAACGTACCTGAAAAGAAGATCCAGGTTCTTACAAACTTCCCCCCTTAAAGAAATTCTTCCCTGAATTTCCCTAACAAGGCAGAGAAGAAGAAACCTCGAACAGCTCTGACCACTACGATCGTACATCAGCCTCCCTCTCCCAAGTCTCGTCTTGTACTCGCCCGTGCTGCCATAGCACCCGTACTAAAGGAACAGACCGACCTCGGAGAACCTTCGTACTGCGATCGAAAATCCGGATATGATGGTCCTCAAATGACGCATCCGCTTCAAGCTCAACCTCCTCAGGCTGAAAGACGTGAGACGGGTCTGAGAAGTAACATCGGAGTTGAGAGACGTGGAAGACGTCATGCATAGCCCAGTACCATAGAGGTAACTGAAACCGATAGGCAACTGTACCAACTCTCTCCAACACCTCGAATGGCCCGACCTACCGAGGTGAAAGCTTACCCTCTCTCTGAATCCTCTTGTGTCCCAACCTCGGTGCGACACGTAGGAAAACCTAATCCCCTACCTTGAACTCCAGAGGTCGTCTCTGATGATCAGCATAAGACTTCTGCCGAGACTGTGCTGTAGCCATCCTCTTCTGAATCAATTTTATCTACTCTGATGTCTCCTGAAAATGGCAAGGTCCCAGCTAAGCTGCCTCTCCTGCCTCCAGCCAGCACAAAGGTGATCGGCATGGCCTACTATACAAAGCCTCGAATGGGTCCATCTAAATAGTCTCCTGAAAACTATTGTTGTAGGTGAACTCCACCAGAGGAATATTATTCTCCCAAGAACCGCCAAAGTCTAGAATGAAAGCTCGGAGCATATCTTCAAGCACCTGGATCGTGCGCTCAGACTGGCCATTGGTCTGGGGATGGTATGTTGTACTCAGAAGTACATGTGTACCCAAGGCCTTCTAAATTCCCTGCCCGAACCGAGAAGTAAAGCGTGCATCCCTGTCTGAAACAATGGAGTGTGGAACACCATGTAGATGAACGATCTCTCTGATATAAAGTCGTCCCAACTCATTGACACTGAAGGTCTCCTTGATCGACAAGAAGTGAGAAAGCTTCATGAGTCTGTCGACGATGACCCAAACAACATCGTTCCCTCGAGGAGACCTCTGAAAACCGGTCACGAAGTCCATCGCAACATCATTCAACTTCCACTCCGGAATGGGTAACTACTGTAAAAGCCCTGCTGGTCGCTGATGCTCTACTTTTACCTGCTGACAAGTAGAACATCTCATGACAAAACCGGCAACATCCTTTTTCCTAACTGGCCACCAGTACTGACGACGAAGATCCCGATACATATTGGGGACAGTAGGATGAACTACCCAAACAGAGGAATGAAAATCCTGCATCAGCTCCTCACATATATTTTCCGGCGCCCATACGCGTCTCAGGAAACGCAAGATCTCATCCTCGCCGACTGTCCACCCAGGAAGAGGGTCTCCTCCTGACACACTCTCCCATAGGACCATGGCCTCTGAGTCTGATAGCTACCTCATTCGTACTCGATCAAGTAGTGTCGAGGTAATAGCCACAGAAGAATGGTATGTCTGTCCATGCCTGTCGTGCACCTCCAGATGCATCTCAGAGAACAAGGCCATAAGCTGCCACTCACAGCTAGTCTCCTGCATAGCCTGAACCTGAGTTATCCTGCTCAACGCATCTGCCACTGCGTTGCCCTTACCCAGTGTATAAGAGAGCTCAATGTCAAAGGACTGAAGATACTCGACCCACTTGCGCTACCTCAGATTCAGATCACGCTGAGTGAAGATGTACTTGAGACTTTTATGGTCAGTGAAAACCACAAAGTGCTCTCCTAGAAGGTAATGTCTTCAACAACGTAAGGCATGAACAACAGCTGCCAAATCAAGATCGTGTGTAGGGTAGTTCCTCTCATGTGGCCTCAACTGCCGAGACCCATACGCAACAACTCCATCTCCCTGCATAAGCATAGCTCCTAGCCCGATACCTAAAGCATCACAGTAAACAGTGTAGCTCTTGCCTGGCTTTGGAATGACTAGTATTGGTGCTGACGTCAACCTCCCTTTCAGCTCTTGAAAGGTGGACTCACAAGAATCTTACCATAATAATTTCACACCCTTCTTGTTCATACCTATCAAAGGTGCTGCTAGACGAGAAAAGACCTGAATGAAACGTCTGTCGTAACCAGCCAGCCCTAGGAAACTCCGTACCTCAAAGACGTTCTTCGGATGCTCCCAGGAAACTACAACTCTCACTTTCTCTGGGTCAACTGATACTCCTGCCTCTGAGATGACGTGACCCATGAAGTGAATCTGATCCATCCAGAAGTGGCACTTCGAGAGTTTGGCATATAGTCGATGCTCCCTCAGTGTTCTCAAAACGATATCAAAATGGGTGGCATGGTCATGTCGAGTGTGAGAGTACACCAATATATCATCCACGAAGACCACAACAAAGGAATCCAAGTAATGATGGAACACACGGTTCATCAGTGCCATGAAAACTGCTGGCGCGTTCGTGAGACCGAACGACATAATCGTATACTCATAAAGACCATACCTTCTCCTGAAGGCTGTCAGAGGTATTTCTGATTGTCTAACACACAACTGATGATAGACGGACCTCAAGTCGATCTTCGACAACACCTGGTATCCTTGAAGCTGATCAAAGAGGTCATAGATCCTCGGCAAGGGATGTCGGTTCTTAACCGTCAACTGGTTCAACTTCCGATAATCCACGCAAAGTCGAAGGGTACCATCCGCCTTTTTCGCAAACAGGACAGGGGAACCCCAAGGAGAAGTACTGGGCTGAATGAAACCCTTTGCCTGCAACTCCTCCAACATCTTCTTGAGCTCGTGTAACTCAGGTGTGGCCATCCTTTAAGGAGGAATGGACACCGGTACCTCTCCTCGTATGAGCTCAATCTAAAAGTCTACCTCACGCTCTAGAGGAAAACCTGAAAAGTCATCAGGGAAGACGTCCCTGAAACGATCCACCATTGGAGGGAATTCCAACCGTGGAGTCCCCTGATCATCCAGATAAAGACTAGCAATTTGGGCTGTAACTTCCCCTAGACCATGATGCTCGAGCCCTACCCGACTCGCCTGAACATCCCATTCACCTCTATGAAGAAAAGATTCACCCTCATGTGAAATGAAACTCACTCGACGACGATAATAGTCGAAGACTTCTTGGAAGGGAACTGACCAGTCCATGCTGAAGATGACATCATAGCCTGTCATCTCTAGGGCATAGAGGGCCCATAAAAACCGATACCCTGCAACCTCGAGAGGGAACTCTTTACACTAGCGTACAATAGAAGTTCTCGTCCCCAAAAGGCGTGTCCAGTGTCAACGAATCGGCAGAAGAAAAGAGGAAGAGCCCAAGGCTCTCCACAAAAGCAACCGAGATAAAGCTATGTGTAACACCAGTATCGAAAAGAGCTAAAGATAAAACTAAGGATACTATTATTGTACATAAAACTGTAGAAGGGTCGGGATCCTACTCTTGTAGGGTCTTCTCCACATCGAAAGACTGGCCTGCATTGCGACCCTATGCCCCTGGCTAACCACACTGAGCTGATCCTCCCTGATGTCGCTACTGACCTGGTGACTGACCACCACGGCCGTGACCTCCACCTCGACCTGGACGGTCGGTAGAACTCCAGTTCCTAGACTTATGGGAAACTTGTGAAGCATCTCCAGAACGCGGGGTCATAGAGGAACCCCTACTTGCAGCTGAAGGTGAAAAGATCTGGAAAAAACGCTGAAGATGGACCATCTTGCCGCAAGATCGGCACTCCATCAGATCTCTCTGTCACTGGGGCTTGGTATGCCCACTCCTACCGCACTGGTAGCATACAACCTAACTGCCAGAAGATACACTCTGTGCACCCCGATCTCCTCGAGAAGCCTCTCTGTGATGCTTCCTGCTGTCCGTAGGAGGAATACTCGCCCTGGATACCGAAACGCCCTGGAACACTGTTCCAGAATCCCTCAGATTTCTCTCAGTGATCAGCGCCTGGTTGACGATAGAGGAGATAGAAGTCAACCGGAAGATATTCACTTGGGAACGGATCTCCTGCCTGAGACCGTCCTCTAACTTCCTAGCCAGAAAAAACTCGTCACCTGCTGGAATCGGCATAAAACAATGCAGCTCTGTGAAGCGAGACGAGTACTCCATAATAGAAAAAGTACCCTGCTACAGACTCATAAAATCCCGGTCTCGATCGGCCCTCAAGGTATCGAAGTAAAAGTAGTCATAGAAGGTGTGACGAAACTCGTCCCAAGACATATCCTGGTGACGCCCTGACTGTGAGATCACCTCCCACCACCTCTTGGCGGTGTCCCAGTGCATATAAGTAGCCAGCTTTACCCTTTTCTCCTGAGGGATCTCTAGGTGATCAACAATAGTCAGTGTGGCCTCTATCCAGGACACTGCAGCCTGGGGTCCACCATCTCTTGAAAAAGTATGAGGATGATGCTGCTGAAAGACCCGCGTCAACTCAGCCATCGACGGGGCAGGAGGCGGAGCTCCATGAAAAGTCTGAATCATCCTCAAGAAGTCCTCCCTGAACTGTTCATCGGCTCCTGCGATAGGTATTACTGTTGGTTCCAAGACTGGCACAACAAGAAGATCTGCAGGAAGACCCTGATCAGCCATATACGGTGTCTGCTCGCTGCCTGAAGATAGACGTACGACCAGAGGACTTCTCGGAGGCATAGCTATGAAAGATCAAAAGCACGCCTTAGATCAGGGAAACAGGGATAGAAAACATAGGATAATATAACAGGAACAAGGGGAATGAAAGCACAAAAGCTTACAAAACACGACTACATGGCGTGTATAACCACTACATGACGTGTCTCCTTAAGCCATTACATGGCGTGCATTCCAGTTCGATAGGTTGTGTAAAACCCAAAACTACACGGCGTGTTATACAAACACACAACGTGTACTTGATCTCTAACCCCTTCCCAAGTCACCTTACACGGTTAACCAACACGGACCCAACTATCTTCAGACTACACGGTGTGTTCCAAAGGGACACGACGTGTACTATACACTAGCTCGGCGGCCCGTGTTGTTAGTTACACGGCTGACTTACATGGGTGACCCTTACACGGCGTGTTCCAAATGAACACGGCATGTATAGGTGAAGGTGACATCGTCCCGTGTTGTTCGTGACACAGTCGGCTACCTAGGAAAAACTACACGGCGTGTTCCGAAGGACACACGGTGTGTCTAAGAGACGGTCACGTCGGCCCGTGTTGTTCGTGACACGGACGGGTACCTGGGTAAGATTAAACGGCGTGTTCCCAACAAACACGGCGTGTTCTACTCGAGCTTCCCCGACCCGTGTTGTTAGTGACACGGTCGGGTACACGGCTCTAAACCACACGGCATGTTCCAAACAAACACGGTGTGTTCTTAAGTTTCATTCAAGACACCATGTTCTGCTCACACAGTAAGTGACACGACCTGAAGACTACACGACATGTGCCCAAAAAGTACATGCCATGTATTCTGGGTTTTTCTGGGCAGTAGCTCTGAAACCGCACAGAACCCCCAGAAACACCAAAAACAGGCCAAAGAGGTGCCAAATTCTGATCTGTGAGGGCCCATACTCCCCGCTAATCAAAGTTTGGCCTCTCCTACAGTCATATACAAGAGATAACAGAGTCATGATCCACCAAATTCTGACTAATGAGGGCCCATAACACCTCAGGAATTGAATTTTGGCATCCATTTTTTTAAGAAAGAACGAAACAACCCGTTTCTAACATAGCAGCATAGATTCTATCAAGCACCTATCACAACATCAGGCATAATCTACACTAAGTCTATCACAAAAGCATGCAATCTCTAATGCACCCTAGATGACATGGCAATAATGCATGGAATGTGATTCCTACAAGTTCTTATATGGTGTATGAGATGGAATACCCTCCTCTCATCGGGTTGCGACAGAAACAGAACCAAAATATCCAAATCAATAATAGAACAAGGCAAGTAAATCACTCTAGGTGAAATCTAATCAACTGTAAAATCTCAAAACAAAAAACTGCAATTAACGAGGTAGTATGGCTTTTCCCTGTACACGTGTTAGCTACTCCCGAGCACAGCTTAATGCCATGTACCGAAGCCATCCTATCCCTGGATAAAGTCTCCAAACAGTAAAACATGAGAAAATAATAACTCTGATACCACTTTGTAATGACCCGGATTCGGAGCCCCTCCACTGGTGCCCCGTACCCGATTCGCCACATAACCTCAAGCGCATTTCCCCAAACACCAGAGGCTGCCGACTAGAAGTGAGGGCCTTGGTGAGCCTGTGATGAAACTATGCCCTCATCGGTAGAGTACACAGCGGAAAAGAATAACAATTAGATAGAAGAAACAGTAAACACCATACAACCACTGTACCAAAAGTAGAAACAAGTCAGATATAAATGATGATGTAATGCAGTACAAGTATCCATGGAAAGCTGTAAACAAGTCAACATGCTGAATACAACTGAAATAGACAACTAAAGTAAATAGTAGCTCCAATCAGCATCGCGAGCCAAAGCCCGATCCCATGCTCCCCAGCTCCACAACAACTCAGATACCTGAAGTAGAAGGGCGCTTGCCCTTATCTATAACTGTAGCAACAATGTCTGCCCGGGCCCAAAAGCATGGCCCGAACAGGGTGTGAGATACAATCCCAGTTGGCAATCACCCAAAGATATGTGCCTAATAGTCGGTGAGTATATGGCAGGTAAATATGCAACAAGAAGTAAACAACACATCAAGCAATAATACAGTAACAGTAAGCAGTAAAACTCAACATCAGTCACAAGCTAACAACAGGAACCCTAAGGGAAGTACACACAACCAACCCTCCGATCCTATCCAAGAAGTACCACAACCCTCTGGGCAATGCTCTCAGCATAACCCCTCTGGTTGGTCATACGAAGTATCAGACTGTCTGGGGAAGCACACTCGGTCAATTCCCCTCATAGTCTAGGGTGGTCAGGGACTCTCTCGAGGAAGATCACGCGGTCTAACCCTCTCATCCCCAAGGTCTAGAGACTCTCTGAGGAAGATCACTCGGTCAATTCCTCTTATAGCTTGGGAAGGTTCTTAAAGTGTTCAAGAAAAGTAAGACACCCGGAGGAAGCTCACTCGGTCTACCCTCCTGCAGTCTATAAAATCCAAGACCCTCGAGAAGCTCACTCGGTATACCCCGTACAGTCTACAACATTGGGTTCTCTCAGCCCCATGCCAGTCAGAGCATAATAATTTTATAAGGCAAAAGAACACCTATAGAGCTACTTGGCTATCCAAATTACACCTATAGAGCTACATGGCTACCAGTCTACTAGGCAACAGCAAGTCAGGGTAAAACACCAGACAGTAAACACCAGACAAGAAGACAGACAAAACTGTCAATGACTAACGGGACCCGAAGGTCGTAAACATAACATGGAAAGGGAAAACACATCCAAGAACAACAATTATTCACAGTTATGATCAGTACAACCTCTACACAAACATAACAACAAGGCATGAAAACAAAGAGGGAAAAACAGTAAACACACGATACCCCATTCGCGGGTATCTGTAGAAATTGCGCATAATAACTCAACGACATTGAGCAGAAAGGCACAAACCACCTACCTTGATCTCAAGTGATCGATATACGTGAGCCTTGGCCCGTGAATCGACCTAGAATGGAGTAGATCTGCAAAAACGTCAAAAACGCTCAACCGCAGATATCTCACACAAGGGGAGAATCAGGAAATGAAACTCACGCAGAAGGAAGAGCTTACCGAGGCAGTTCCAACGCAACCGACAAAGCTCTAAACGGATAACAGACGGTGGGGCGGGAGCATGCCGAAGTTCCGGACTTATGGTTCTCCCGGACTTCCCAAAAACGAAGAAGAAGATGTATTTGGGGGTTAGACGCGACCCCGGTCTGTTTTAAGAAAAAAAGTACATGGCGTGTACTTTGAGAGTACACAGCGTGTACTAGGCCCTTTTCCGTACTCCGTTAAAAACGGCTCCACGTCACCCCTACACACCGTGTGTGTGGTCTGGACATGGACAACACACGGGTTCGAGAGGGAAAAGAGTACACGACGTGTACTCAGAAAGTACACGATGTGTACTTCGAAAAATTTACAGAATTTTCATTTTTCATAAAAACTCCAGAAAAAGGAAAAACATACCTGAAAAGAAGATTTGGGTTCTTATAGAAGAAGACTCAAAATCTAAGCTAACCCTTTCTTATTTTTATTTTCCTCAGGATATATTGGAAAATATAATGTATCATATGTCAAAAGGGGTTCTAGTTACAGTGAAATAGGCACGATAAGATGTAGATTTATAATTGGCATGTTGTTTATGATTCTATGATTCCAAGGATAATAAACTAATATGGGATATGGGTGTTTATTTGTGTAATGTAATAAATGATCCCCAAAAATGGTGCGATTTCTATATAATAAAATCACTGTCTATTATTTTTTGTATCCTTGAAATTTTTTCTTCATAATTTGGTATCTCAAATGATATAACATTAGTGAGATCCATAGAAATATTTCTAAGGATTTGTCTATGGAAATATCTAATGATAAGCATAAGGTGCCATATATTTAATAGATGGTGTCATTATTTAGGAATCCTATAAGTAAATTTTCATGATAATGCATTTTTTTTATGATATGTGTTTCTCACACTATACATTCCAGTCTTAGTCAACAGCCGAAACAAGAAAAAATGGGGTTAACGTTGAATGTTTTTGATGTGGAAAGTATGTCCATTATGAAAATCAATGTCCTAATTTGATCTCCCATGAAGAGTATTAAGGAAGTTGTATGAATATTGGTCATAATGTTGAGAATAAAAAAACAAAAATGTCATATGATAGGTATTACATATTTTAACAGAATTATTTACCTTAAACATAAGAAACATGATTAGATTGAGGGAGATAAGAATTAATAAATGAATTATTTTTCATATTATATAAATGAATAAAATTATGATGCCTTATTAATGGATTAAGAATAATGTTTTTCAATTTAAGTATATATGTTGTTCAATTAAAGAATTATAATATATAAATCATGAAAAATATACTTATCTTCATTAAAAGCTTCTCATTAAGGAATGAAAACGATCTGTTGATATTCATGGGAAGCAAAAGATTAAGGGAAATCTGTAATATGTTCATAATGTTAAGATAATGATGTCAGGATAATGATATGTTGGATTTGAATATGTAAATTGTACGGTACAATTTTACATGGATCTGATTAAGAATTTGTTGATAAAAAAGCTTATACATTCACAGATAGAGTTTATCAAATAATTTGAATTAATTTATATATCAAATAATAATTGTAATAAAAAAACCACTTTTTAAAACATGTATTTAAGGTAATTACCATGTTTCATGAAAGTACATGATGAAATTATTTACAAGTTTTGTATGTTACATAAAAGAGAAACATTATGATATATGGGGGATCAATGCTAAGCAGTTTTTCGAGAAATTTGGTAACCTTGTTTCTAAAGATTTTTACATTCATCTTTTGAATATTTATAAGGTTAAATTTTTTTTGAATGTTTCATATAAATTTTTTAAGGTTTTAGAGATTATAGTATTTTCTCTCCATATGAGGATTTATATGTATTGAATATCTTTTGAAATCTGTATAGTTTTCATAAGGACTAATGTAATGACCTATCATTATAATTATGGATCTCATGAAATGATAAATCTTCAGGAATGAAAAATTCACATTCATTTTTTGATTATGTGATACAGTGGAGATTGTTCAAGGCACACAAAAAGGCGAGGTTGTCCTAAAATCATGTAAGAATATTATATCATGAAAATTCACAAAATATAGGAAAACTGTATTAAAAAATTATTTTCAAGTTATTATCACTTATGTTGACATCAATGACCCTTTTCCAGAATCTTGGGGTTATGGATTCGTGAAAATTAACTTTCTCCAAACCATGTTCTCTATATCTCCCCTCCATATCATCATGGTTAGTTTTAACTTCTATTTCTATGATTCATAATCCACCTATGTTATCCTATGTGGAAACCTAGTTATGTGTTCATTTGGGTAAATGTTTTGTATCTAACATTATTTTAAAGGATGTTTTTGTATTCTTTTTAATGATGCTGGTATATATGAAAGAAACTTTAAAGTATTAAATCCTTGAAAATAAAATTTAATTTATTGGGTAAAATCCATTTTAAGGTGTGTAGAATGTAAAACCCCACGATTTGCTGAAATTTTTTGAAATATTATAATCTTTTTGATTTATTAAATTTCACACAATGTAATAGATAGATTTTATTATACAAAAGTACCATGTTTTCCTTGTGTTATACACTCTTCCAAGTCAATCTTCCATAACATGAAACACTTATATTATCTTGTGATACACAAAACACTATTTTTGGAGTGTGTTACAAACAATTCTATGTTATTTTGATAGTGTGTATTAAAGATAAGTCATAGTTCAATATAACTGTAATATATTATTATTATTTTTATTAAAATATTATTTTTGTTGCCATATAGACATTGGAATGGAAATTATAAATAAGATAAAAATAAATTATGAAGGTATGATTTTATTATATATATAAAATCAATTCTTTAGTTATCAATTTAAGAAAAATGAATCTTAGAACTCTTTTAAAATATAGAAATTATATTTGTATAATTTTCTTTCTTTGTATAGACACAATTTTTTCTTAATAATATAAAAAAATCAATATTAATGAAATTTATAATTATATATTAATATTACATATTCAATAAAAATATTACACTGATCCAACAGTTTTTATATGAATAACAGAAGAATAAATCCAATTTTATTAATAAAAAATATATTTTTTAAAAGGTTAATTTTACTTCCTTTAATGGAGTACACATTCCAAATATATTTTTTACACATTAAAAAAATTATATGATAAAATATAATTCATTTTTTAAAAATTTGTATTAATATGAACTTTTGTTTAATTTTTTTATTTTTCTGAGGTTTTTCATTTTTGATGAATAGTGAAAAATAGACTTTTAATTGAAAACTAATTTTTTAATTTTTTATATAGATAAATAATATTTTTATTTTTTTATAAATTATAATTAGTTTATATTTAAACCTATTAATCCAAATTTAGAAATTATAACCAATTTACATTGAAATTTTATAAAAAAAAATTCAAAACTTTGGACTTTTTCACATCTAAAATCTCTTTGTCTCATCCTATCTGTTAGATTAATTTTAAATAAATTTAGTCCACTGATTTTATTATATTTTTGAAATATGGATTCTATATTTTTAATAATAAGACCAAAAATTAATAAATACATCTTAAGAATAGAATGTTTTGAAATTTTTATTATCACAAATAACTGTAAATACATTAATGAAGGGGAAAATAAAATTTTTAATACAAGAAAACTAATTCAAAATTGGAAAAAATGTTTTTTAATTACATTAATTAAACCTTATACACTTTATTTTATAAAAAAGTTTATTTAATGTAAACTTTTCAATGAAAAATACATATATACAATTAAAATAAAAGAGAGTGAGAAAAATGTCACACTCTAATTGTTAATAAGTAGAATATTTTTTATATGTGGATAAATAGAATATATGATCGACTATATGTATTATTATCAATGATAATAGGTTTATCTAAGTCATCAAACTTTTTTAAAAAATTAATCATAAAATATTATCATAAATAATTACACAATGATGATGTAGTAATTATTAAATTAATGAATTAATCAATTAAATGATTCATGAAATATTAAAAGAAATATAATATGGATTAATTAAGAAATATAAATTATTATTATATATTAGGCATCATTAAATTATTTTGTTCCAATATGTCATGTTGTAATGAATTTCATAACGTTAAAGTGTTGAATAGTTTCAAAAATGGAACTTATGATATTTTATGAAAATAATATATTATTAAATTATCATGAAATAATAAAAATAATAAATAAGAACAAATGCGATGAGATATGGTTAAAGATAAAATAAATTGACCATTTATGTTCCATTTTAAATTTCATAGTAAAAATTACATCATTTTTTTTAATGTTATTACAATAGTTTAAATTAAAATGTGTTAACTAAGGGTAAATCAAAATGATAAGGTTTAAAATTAATCCAAAAAATAGAATCATGATACGATTCAAAAACTAAAAAAATATTAAAGGAAAAAAATCTCCATTATTCCTAATTACATCCTTTAAAATAAAAGAAACATCAATCTTCATGTATGAACTAAAATAAATAAAAGTGTGTTGTTCTACTCGTTTTACTCAAAACAAAATATAACTCATTTTGATTAACCCTTGGATACAACCCATCAATTTTAATTTTATAAATGAAATATATAGTTTGAAATATAATTTTTAAAAGTCACTATTAATAAATTATAAAATATTTTCATTGAAATTTCACATGAAAAACATTTTAAATATCAAAGATATTTTATAACAGATAAAGATAAATTATAAATAAAAAAAAATTCACGAATCTATTATTCAATGGGTTAGTTGTAAAAAATAAAAATTAACAAAAAAAATATATAATAATTTTGAAAAAAAACTCTTTAGACCACAATCTCAGTGGTTATAAGTCCTATAGACTATTTGAATCTCTACGGATTTGTTTCAATTATGTAGAAAATAAGAAAAACATGAATATATTATTAGCAACAATACATAAAAAACAATGGATTCAGGAATATTATCCACCATATTATTTCTTTACATGTTAAAAATCATCTCCACTTTTTGGTGTACCATGATTTTACATGATCTGTTATTAAAGGTAGTTATCTCATTAATTAGAGAGTGGTATTGTAAATCATAAGAAGTAATTATGATTCCATTTAAATAAGGGTGATTATAATATTATTCTTATTTTTAAGAAACAATATATTTAAAATTATATGATCTTCTACTATGATAGATCTTACCCCTATTGTTTGGAATTTAGTCTATACTATAGAAATCCACAATATATTGATTAATACCTTCTCCATGCATGATCTTGTGAACCAATTATTAATTCATGTTCTACTAGAGACCCAATGCTCTTGGATATCGATGTTATATTTTTTTAATTGTTCATTATACTAATTTATATAGTTCATGATTAAGTGATGTAGGGGTCAATAATCACCTATTGGTTCACAACATGCTTAATGTTGCATCCACATGTTGGGAATGTATTGTCTCAAAAATACTCTAAAAATATTATATTTTCTGCTCACAAATACCCTTTTTGTTGTACAAATTAAATTACTTTCAATATTTTTCCAAAAGATATTTAATTGAAATTATATATTATTTACCAGTTATAATATTTTTTAATGTACTCTAAATTCATTTTTAATTTAATCTAAAAAAACTATTCATACCATATGTCTGTATATATAAGGATAGTGTACAGTTCAAAAACAATAATTTTGATATAACATGTATTTATCATGTAACCAATACTATTGAAAAAGTATTGATTATCAACCATATGTTTGGTGGGTGTACAACATTTGAGATAAGGGAAATATGGTTAAAACACCATAGGTTTATACAGAACATTATATTTGAGTATTACTAATATATGGTACATCATCCAAAATGTTTTAATCAATCATATGTTTTAAACACTATGTTTTGAGTTTTTCATTATATAAAAGAATAATTTAATTTTCTATTGAATAAAAGAGTTTTTTATTATAGATATTATCCAAGATTATAGAAATAGTCTCGATGGATGTATATATTATTTTAAAACAATTTTATGATAGATTTAAAGGATTATATTAAATGATGTAAATAATTCTTATTTCTAAGGGAAGGTATGAATATATTAAACAATATAAAATTTAATTATTATGTTTTTTAAGGGAAATTTTGGAATCAACTTAATTGAAAGAAATACGATGTTCTCAATAAATATAAAAAATAGTTTTTTCTCTCAATACATATGTTACCATGTTTGAACGATATCATTTTTGAATGCAGAAATGGAGAAATGAATCAATAGAGTGAAAGATCCATTTACTCTAATGAATATATTCTATGAATGAATACCTATTTAAACATTGTTCGGTGTAATTGTGTTTTTTTCATTATTATTTTTATTGATGATCTTTTATAACCAAGATCTCTTTGTAGTGATTCTTTCTTGAAGACATATCTTTGATGAAGAATAATAAGAAGAAGATATGTATTCTATTCATTACACCTACAACTATGATCAACAGCCAAAATATTCATTCAAATCAAACTCTATTGATTTACTGGTGCTAAATATACAAGGATTTTGTCTCGAAAGAGTATCAAATTCTCAGAGTAAGATGTGGTGAAAATGATTCCCAATAAAAGTGCCATAAGGAACAATAAAGCCTTTCTATAATAGGTTAAAATAACTGAAATTAGTTTGAAAGGTCTTATGATAAGAGGATATTTCTAGTGAATATTATCATGCTCATATAGAGAGCATTTGTTTTGTGGGATCGTGGATCTTTTTGGGTCAAAAAAATTTAAAATTATTTTTTTCATCAGTTTTAGTTTCTCATGACTAAAATTACATATAGAATAAAATGTTTCATATATTCAAAGATTGAAAATGAAGACAATATCCAAATTCTATCAATATTAATTAAAATAAACAATTAACTCTCCCCTCCTATTATGTATGTTTTTATTATTATGACATAATTTTTTTTAAAACTATGGCTTCTGAATAACGTGGATAAGCTCTAGAAACCAAAATATATATGGTCTATATAAACAAAGATTGTTATGGTTCATCCCAAAGAAGTTATGTCAATGATAAATGTTCTATAATTCAATGGTGATAACTATGGATATTTGAAATATCATATGGTCATCTATTGGGAAAATTTTAAATTTAATGTATATATGATGATTATCATTCTATAAAAAACTCCTGATATTCTAGAAACATGAGATGATTCCAATGAATATGAGAATGAAACCAATTAAAAAGTAATGAAAGTTATCATCTCGAGACATAGATCTATAATATTCAATCATTAATCTCAATTCCCTATTACTTTTAGAATCTAGAAGACAATTCTTTTTTGGTAGAAATGGACTGACAATATCCAACAAATGCATTATGCTACTTCTAAACTAATGTATGACATCTTTAAAATTCATGATGGTGATAGAGTCACCACAATGAATTGGTGGTTGATAGATATATTCAAATATTTTACATCTCCAGGAGTATTAAACACTCATTCATATCAAGTGATAAATGTACTATGTGTACTAATATCAAAATAGAATGGAATATCTACTATTATAATATCTTTATCACATGTCAACGATTTGACATTGAATGAATTTATTGGAACCATAATAATGTATGAAAAAAATATAAAAAATGAATTTGAATGTCAGAATATAATAAAAATGGATAAAAAAGTCTTGAAGTTATATATCATATTCATGAAAAGAAATTAAAGAAGAGGCCAAATTCTCAAAGTATTCAGACTACATCTATTATAAAATGGAATTGGTTTTGGTGGAAATAAGTTTTAGAAAATTCCACAGAAAACAATATAGACCTAAAAATCCTTCACAAAATATGAAAAAGGATCCAACAATGAATGATGTTATGAATGCGGAGAGATATATAATATCAATCCTTATTTCTCATAGTAAAAAGAATAAAATAATAATTTTTTAAAAGAATAATTTGATGAAAGTTGATTAAGATCAATGATTGAAAATAGTTTTGATGGATACTAGATGTGTGTTTGAATAACCTAGTTGCTATTCATAATCTTATTTAGAAATATATCTAGAAATTGAAATAAAATATGTCATTCATGGTTATGGAACAAAATGTGTTAGATTCTTATTATATTTCATTTTCTAATTATAATTGCTTCTCAAGTAGATAATTAAGAACATATTGTTCGAGGCTTAAATAAACATTTGTTCCCTAATAAAAAATCGCATGTTAAAAAAGAATATTCAAAATGATGTTTTATGTGAGAATTATATAGTGATAAAAAAACATCAATAATTATAATAAAAATTTAATAAATATACATAAAATTATAATATTTATGAAAATATATTAAATGAATTTCAGGATATACAAAAATAATTTTAAATTGATTCTACTTTTTGAAACAAAGGATAATAATCATTATAAAATATTATTGAATAAATATTATTAAAAATGAAAAATATGGACTAGGAAGAAAGTTGAGAAATAAAAATTATATAAAAATTATTTTCACTCAAACACTAAAATTTCTAAATGTTTTTATTTTTCAATGAAAATAAATTGTTCTAAACCATTATAGTTAAGAAATCAAGATATAAGTGGAATTAAAAAAGCTTTTATTTTCTAGAATATTTTTTGTAAAAGTAATTTAAATTTTTGTAAAATTGGAAAAATTTGGATTCTTATATCTTTTTTTGATGACATAGCTGGACCCAATAAAATATGGGTACCTAAATAAACAATTATTTAAATAATTTAAAAAAAACATAACATGAATAGAAAATGTTTTATGGTATAAGGATAATGGATTGTCAAGACACAATATTGTATACTCTTCCAACATTCATAAACTAGAAACACTAATTTGATACTAGTCACCTTTGGATAAAATGCTAATGTGATGGATGATAGTGTTTTATATATTGTAGATACAAAGTTATTTTCAATCAAAAAAAAGATTTATGTTCAAATAATAAAGTATAACCAAATATTTATTTTTGTACTCTATAAGGATGGTATTTATGATTAGTTTTCTAACAACAACTTTTAAATTTTTGAATATAAATTTCTTAAATTTAGAGCACCTTTAATTGGAAATGATTATACACCGGATTGTAATTCTTTCTGTAAAAAAATAGAATTATATAACTACTATTAAAATTTATTTTGGATATTTGATTATATACTTGGACACTATAATTCATTTACATTATATTTTTTTCAAAAAAAACATTGTATCTCAATTTCCTTCTATAAATTTTGTAAATATTTATTCTTAGATGTATTATAAATTTGAAAAAACCCCAAATCATATTTCAAATAAATTCACAATTATGTGACATCAAAAAAAATAGAACATACCAACATCGATTTTTTGGATCCCCAAGTCTATGAATTATTTCTAGAAAAATATATTTTTATGTATTAGTTTTTGATTTTTCATTATTTAAATGGCTTTACATTCAAAAAAATACGAGTTCAGTGTTCACTTTTTTTGAATTATTTTGATAAACTGTTCAAAAAGAAAAAGTTTTAAAATAATTTAATCAAGAAGTTATCAAGGTGGAATATACGTGTACCAAGAATTTCGATATTTTAGCCCAATCATTGTTATTGGACACACCTTCTACACACCAAGGACACCATAAAAAAATTGAATAGTTGAAAGAATAAATAAAATAATTCCAGAAATGGTATGGAATATGTTGAAATAATATAGTCTTCTTACTACTTTTGGGGAAGAACCTATAAACATATATTTCAATATGTGAAATAGAGTTTTATTAAGATCACTTATTAAAAAGAAACCATATAAACATTGGAATAATATGAAACATAAAGTAATATGCATTAATGTATTTGGATGAAATGTATATATCTTAAGTACTAATTAAAACCATTATATCTTCAATCCAAAAAATGATGAAGGAATATTTCTAGGACATATAACTTCTTCAAAATCCTATAGTGTGTATAATAAAAATTCAAGGATTGTAGAATAATCAGTTCATGTGATGTTTCATTAATGCATCCCTTCTGATAATCGGAAAGATAAAAAATGGAATTTTTTACACTTTTTGCAACATGATACTTGAATCACATTATACAAAATTTAAAAATAAAATAAACAAGACTTTTTCATGAAAAAGAGAACCTGAAATAGAATATTCAGAAAGTGTCTTTCTTATATATTTTTGAACTATAAATAATCAACTATAAGATTTTGTTTTACGAAATCTAGATAATAGAGTATGATCTAGAATAAATGTTGGAAACTGAGCTGAATCACCTTTCATCATATTAAAATTATAACCCAATATAATAGAAGAGGAATTAATATATGAAAATTTGTTAATGGTCATGTAAGACGAAATTAATCAATTCAATATAAATAATATTTTGGAATTAGTTGATAGAACAATCAATTATCCTACAATAGAAATAAATTGTGTTTTCAAAAATAAAAATATTAATCAATGGGAAATTAATAAAAAAATATAGATTACTAATAAAATTATACAATCATGAAGAAGGGATAGACTATGATAAAACCTTCTCACCTATTTCCTTATTATAGTAAAATAGAATCGTATTCTCTTTTGAATATCATAAGAATTTAAAATTTTATCTGATGGATGTTAAATCTACAATTTTAAATTGATATTTAATAGTGGTTGTTTATATTGAACTACTACAAGGTTTTGAAAACCCTCTTTAAATTAAGTCGCATTTTAAATATACTAAAGCTTTTTATGTCCTTGACCAAGCACCCACAGATTAGTAAGAAGGAGTAAGATCATTTTTTAGGAAAATATATTTGTTGTAGGATTTTAAAATCCTAAAATTTTCATAAAAACAATTTTCTAATATATATTTTTCTTAAATATTTACGTAGATAATTTCATTTTCATATCAAGAAATACAAAACATTATACTAATTTTTCGATTCATACGAAAAAATATTCTGAAATGAGTTAGATGGATAATTAAATTTCATTTTATGATTTAATGTTTATCAAAATTATTATAGTAATATTTTAAATGAGATAAAATAAATATTTGATTTATTGAAATTAAATATTATAAAATAGTAATACTTATAAAAAAACCCATGTATAATAATTGATAAAATGATATGGATGTAGATAAAAACCTCATGAGACAAAGATATAAAGAGATATTATTTGTATTTTATAATATCATATTATCAACAGACCAAATATAATATTTTCTAATGATAAGGTGATTAATTTCAGTCAGTGAAAATTGAATCTCATTTTACAACTATTAAAAAAATTATATTTAAATTGAAAAATATGTTAATTTCTTATTCCCCCCAAAACTCTTAATTTTATTTTAATTTCATATTTAGATGATGATTTAAAAGGATGTAGATTTGATATAAAAATGGCAATAGGGACCTTTCATTTTTAAGAGAATATTTATTTTCATGGTCAAGTAAAAAACAACATTTAAAATATTTATCAGTATATGAGTTATAATATATATCTGCTGGTAGCTACTGTTCCCAAGGGTTGTGGTTCAAAAACACCTTTACAAGGCATTGGAATTTATTTTATTAATATTATTAATTATTGTTATTAAAAAGTGAAATTAATATTTAAATTAATGAAATATATCCCTAATTACTTATGAAAATTTATATAAGACAACATTTTCTAAGAGATAATTTTATTTAAAAGTATATATATTTATAATTTGTAAATAAAAATTATCAACCTCATGATATTTTTACTGAACAACTTACCACTATAATATTTTATTTTATTAAGGGGATGTTATGAATAATTAATCTAATATAAATAATTATTAATTTAATTAAATAATTTATTTTTTGATTGTTTTTATTTTATTCGGTTATTTATTTATTTCTTTATAGACGTTTTAAAATATAAATAGATTTTTTCATGTATTAAAATGAACATCATTTCAAAAAAAATTTAATGATTACTGTGAGTAAATTGGCTTTAGAAACTAGAACTTCATCACCGAATCCATAATATATATATATATATATATATATATATCATGGTCTCTATATTTTTCCTCATATTTCTAACTCCTTCTACTTCTAGAGCTCTCATCTTCCTTAGATACCCTAGAATACAAAAAATCTTGCATCATATTCTTAGAAGGGTAGAATAAAAAGTTTATTTTTTATTGTGGACCATGTGACTCTAAAATTAATTACATCCATTTGAAAAATATCTTCAAGAAAAAGTTGGTAGTTTGACTAAATTTTATTGAAAAATATTGTTCCTAAGCATGCACTATCCATTCAACGGTTAGATTTAATTTTTGGCAAAATAATTTAAAATTTTATTTTTGAGATTGAGCTAAAGAAGTTCTATAAGAATATTTTTTTACATTTGGGGGAAATAGAATATTTCAATACTTAATGGATAGATGATAATGAAATTTCAATTTACATTGTAGAAATTGTGGCAACCATTAAATTTCCTCATGAAGTATTGTTTCATTTTAATCATTGAGCCTTTGGAAATCAAGAACATAAGTCAGAAGATACAATTTTAATTCATTTTTATGGCCGTATATATTGATAATTCATTTTACAGATCTTGAGGCTCTCTATAAGGTATTGTTCATGTCCATTTAATTTACAATAGTCTTGATAATTTTTGAATAGGAATATATTATTTATCTTCACATTTATGTCTTGTTGTTTTTTATTAGTGATATCAATCAAAACATCCCTATGTACATATTTCAATAACTGAGTAACTTCTTTTAGTCTATAGAACATATGCATTTTGATACGTATGGTGGAATTATTTATCTTTATTTGTATATAATGAATAATCTTCACATCTAGTTGTTCCCTCTATGTTTCATTATAGAAACACCCTTAATTCATGAACTTTATGGTAGTTTTATTTCATTTGGATCATAGTAAACGGATATTATTTCTTATTATTATGGAAGACCAACAAGAATCGAATCCAATTTCTCAGGGGAAGTAAGGACATATAAAATAAGATGGATTAGTTATCCTAAGAAATGAGGTATTCTAAGAATGTAGAGTAGAATATATTGTTCAACCATCAAAAAGGATACTTTAATATAATAATTATGAAAAAGATATTATAGAGACTGAAGATGGTAATGGTGATGTTCTTGTCACCCGAAATTGGAATCGTTAATAACCTACTAATGAAAACCAATATGTTGAAAATGATGCATCATTATAGGCTACCCCATCAGTGTTTTTAGGTGTAAAAATCATTCCTTCTTAACAAAATATTAACAGCCAGTCTCAATATGAATATAATGATCTTGAAAAGGAACATGTTCAAGAAACTATTTATGTAGATGAGAAAATTCTAATTCAGGTAGCTAAAACCACTGAAATAGTTTAGAATCAAATAGTATCTACTAACACTCCATTGATGAAAAAAAAAGATAATCTTTTACTAGATATAATAATAATATTCACAATAATATTTCTTTCTCTTCTAGAGGGAAGAATATATGAATATTATTAGCTATAATGGAAGAGTCTCATCAACTAAGGAACCAAGAAGAATATTTTCCTAACTCTTTAAGATATAATATAAATGAATGAGTAATCAATTTTAACACAATGAGGGATGGTAACTCATGTTTACATCATGAGATGGTATATAAAAGTTAAAAATTTGGAATATATGAGAAAATAAACTATTCCCAAAAAATAATTTTTATCTGTTTAGACTCAACATCTTGATATCAGTGAAAATTATGTTTCTAGAATATTTTTTTTTATTTTCAAAAAAATGTAATATCATTTTTCCAAACTGAAGTGAGAATCAGTCAAAATGATAGAGTTTTGGTTTTTAAAAAATTATTTTGGAACTCACTTTGATTCTTTGAGAAATATTTCTAGTCAATTCAGAGCCTGTATATCTACTTGTCAAACTATACTATACATTTTTCAATAAATTATTATCATGCTGACTAATATAAATGATATTATTAATTCACTATAATGTAACAGTTCACCTCAAAATGGAAAGTAAAATAATCAAAGAGAACATGTTGATAAGTTAGTCTCATGTGATCATAAAATCAAACTACATATCAATTATTTAAGTAATATAATACAAAGTTTCATCAGAATGAAGAAGTTTTTCATAATTTTATAAAATTCAATATAATTAATCATTTTAATGTGAATCATGACCAGGAACGTTTTGTATGACAGTTTATAGACACCCTTATTTAATTTTTTTAATGATAAATGGTATTATTAAATAAGGTTCTTCGGGATGTTCAAGCTTCACCAAAGCATGAAACCTCTTCTGAATAAAATTATTCACCTTATTCCAGACCTTCTATGTAATCATTTATTAACCATATTTTCCATCATAATCATTAAACATATATTTTAATTACTTTTATTTTTTATTAAATTTAATTTTTATCATTATTTATATTCCATTCTCATACCAGAACACATATCTATTTTTTTTCATAAACAACATGAAACATTTATTTACTATTATATTAAATATTGACTGTGTTTAATATATTTTTTATACATTCATTTTCATATCATAAAAGGGGGATATGATTGGTTAAATACCACATTCTTTCATCAACTATCATTTTCTATTATGAATTAAACAAAAAAATCTTTGAATATCAATATATAACTATCTATGTATGTTTTTAATGTTTTTATTTCATTTCCTTTTCAATACAATTGTTTTATTTATTATGTTATCGAATTTATTATCATTAAATAGGGGAGATAATTTAGCAAGTATTTTCTCAATAATACTATATAAATCATATTGATTTTGAGGATAAATAATTCCAAAGATTATTTTACTAATGAAATGACTTAATCTATTTTCCTTGAATAGATTTATTGAAAATATTACCTTATATATGTGTTTTAATATTTTATAATGTTTTATTAAGGTGTTTTGAAATAATTCACGAGTTATTATCCACACCATGAATTTTTATGTATAAAGTTTTTGTCTGGTTCACAAACAATACATTTAAAATAACATATATGGGTCATGTACCTGATGTTATTAGAAAATTATTTTTTATCAAAACTATATTTTGATGAAATGATATATTTAATAAAATGTATTGTTTGTATGTACAACACTACACTCATTGGGTACCTTGTTCTTGAGTAAAGAAATGTATGACACAACATCCTGAATTTTATAATAAACTATATGTTTTAAATCCATTGATTGGAGTGTTTTTATCTTTTTATGTTACCATAAATTTGAAACTAAAAATATGGATTTAATAAAGTAATATTTTATATGAGTACTGTAGTGGTCTTGAAATAGTAATTTTTTTTAAAATTTGTTTTATGACCTATTGAAAGGCTCATATTCAGTAGAGAAAATTGTTCTTATTTATAAGGGATGTTATATCTCATATAGATGATTTAAATTTGAATTATTGTTATTTTTTGAAATATTTTTTGTTACTCTCAAATGTAATAAATCCCATGTCTTCCATATATATTACAATAGTAGTTTTTGAAATATATATTAAAATATAGGTGTGTTATCATTTTTAAATAAAAAAATATTATAATGATACAAATTATTGAATGACATTGTTATTTGGAAGATGTTATATAGTAGAGAAATGCATTTTTTAAACATATGTTTTGTAATAACTGTGATTTATCCATTCCTCTTTTTATTGTATATAATTCAAAATAATGATCTCTTAAATCTTTTTAATTATTAATGACATTAATATTTGAAAAGGAAGATCATTCTTCTGTTTGTTTAAATTACAACTGTGATAAAATACAATTTTAATCAATAAAATAAATCTCTTTTTATTTATTGGGATTTTGGAAACTCGGACTCAATCATTGAATATTTTTATCTTCTCAAACTTTGGTAGGGAGAAACCTATTCTATATTAAAGAACCATAAGCCTATATACTCATTATTATAATGGTTCCAACTAATTATACTCAATTTTTATTTTCATGATATACGAGGCCTTTTCTAGTGAAATTCACCACTATTATAGAGATAGAGTTAGTAGAGTGTCATAGGCGATCATTGTACACTAGACCAATATAAAAATATTGTGTTCATATATAATATTTATCTGTTTCATATACTAATTACATAAGAGGACACTGAATATCTGAATAAATCAAAATGAATGATGAAATACTCTATCATTTAAGATTACTGAAAATACCCAATTAAACCCCTCTAGAGTATCTTTGTATTAGTCACACATAACGACAAAATCCATACACTATAATGCCATTTATTTTGTTTACATATTAAAAATTATAAAGATAATAGAGATCACATCCTAGAGGACTAAACATTTTAGTAGTTTTTTAAATCGTGATACAAACATGATTCTCATATTCCTTTTGAAACATAAAAAATAAATATAATAAATTTTATACTAATCATAATATCATTAATAATATCCATATTAATATTATATCATGTGAAAATTAAGTAAAGGGTGGTCTCAAATTATCATTAAGTGAATGAATATTGTGGACTTTTACAAATAAAAAAATCTATTATTATTTTGGATAAGTGAATTACTAAAAATTAATTTTAATAAATATAATGATAATCAATAATTGTATTGATTGAGTAAATATTGATCATATAAAAAATTATTAATAATCACATGATCTTTAAACATATCTATTAATCACATAGAAATACAAATAATCATATGGATGTCAATATTAGATTTCAAAATGAAAGAATACATAATATAAATCATCTTATACATACCTCAAGGCCATGTGATAATATATCTACCATAATTATTAAATCCTAAGATAAATACCCAACCACTTTTGTCTCATAAAACATACCAATTAATCAAGGGGATATGTCACCCAAGGACACACCTATCACATAATAAGTCCAATGAATTCATAATCTGAAAAAATAGAAAAAATTAAACATCATGCCTTACAAAATAATAATTGTCTATATTGCAAGAAGTGACATAATAAATAACAATAATTTCTCTAGAAAAACTAAACATAAACAATACATTGAAATATGGTGGAAGATGTCATTTTAGTATATCCTATAAAAATAGTATGATTAGACAAATGATGATGACATAGATAAAATAATTTAAAATGAAAATTGGAATGTTTTAGGTTGTAAATACCATATTCACATTGAAAAGAATTCTATTAAATCAATATATTTCTCAATAATTAAGGAAATATTTTTTCCTTAAAATGATACTTTTAATTATTTTATATATTCTACAATGTAATGGGTGGATATTATTGTATAAAATTACGTTCATGATGTGTACCATAAACTAATTAATCATTGTCATATTTTGGGAAAAACTAAAAATTAACTCATTCCAAAAAACAAAATAAGAATCCAATTAAATAATTCTGGAATAGAACGAAATTGTTAAAATTATTTTAAATAAATAAATGGAAAATATTGAAAATATTTTTGAAATAATTTCCTGATAAATATGTACATAGTCAAAAAAAAGTCTTGACTGAGTAGAAAACCATATTTGTTTTTCCATAAAATAATTATTTTTTGTATCTTAAGTACATAAATAGATTAAAATATAAATAAATGTATTATTTATTGGAATATGCATAGTAGACTAATATGTGTCTTTATTATGATAAAAATAACAAATAATTCCCTCAATAATGATTTAAAAATAAACAATTCAGAAAAATGATGATATTTTTAAATAAACCCATACCTCATTTGAAACTATTTAGTGATACTCCCATGAATGAAATAACATAAAATATAACACTAAATATAAGTAACAGTAAGGTAATTATAATATATAATATAAATTTGGATGTATATACAGAACATAATAGAAAAAATTGGTGAATATGGCATAAGTCTCATGGAAATAAATTTGAGATGAGAAACCCATACGTCAGGTATGAATTTCTTCATAATTGAATTTATGATTCATTAAAATAAATTAAAATAAAAAAAATAAAAAAAATATTAATATTAAAATAAATAATAACATATATGATACTATTATAATATATCTACAACTATTTATTAATAATTTCTATTGAAATATTCATTTTCGAGTGTTAACTACCTCATTTTTCATATATGATTATGTTTGGAAGTTTGGGTCCATTTGGAAAGATTAAGGGTACATATTATCCATAAGTATTATAATAATACAAATATAAAATTTATTCATTATATAAAACATTATAAATACTTATGTGAATTATGGATTGAAAAAATGAATTGTAACATTCATATAGTTTAAAGCTCATACGTATGCATGAACGTTTTAATGACATTTAGAAGGATAAAAAGAAAAAAGATCAACAATAATAAAATATTATATAATTATTTTTTTATAATACATAACATGAAATTTCTCTAAATATATAATTATTACCATCCATGTAACTAAGAATCTAAAAATAGATCCCTTGGCCTTGTGATTATGCTAGTCCACAAGTACGATTGAGAATCATTTTCACTTTTCCTATGACAGAAGTGTGATAAAATTGTTTAACCAATATAATAATTAGATATCATTATATTAATGATATTTAATTATTTATTATAGGTTCGGTTTTTTTGGGAAAATAAAATAAAAATGATATATGAAGGAGTGGGTAAATATTATTACAACATATTTTGTATACTTATTTCATATTATTTATTAATGTAACATAGATTGGTATTTTAAAATAAAAACCCAATAATTAGTTTATTGAAAAGTTATGAGATAAATGGGAATTTATTTAATCCATATGGATCAGTTTTATTTTTAGATTTGGGATAAATGGATGTCCTTTTATAAAGGAATCAAATGACACAATTAGAATTTCAGAAAAGATAGAACTATAATTAAATCGTTCTTAATAAAAATGTGTTGAAATAGATAGATATAATATTAATAGGAGGATATGTTCTATATATACAATTATATTAGTATTTTCATTGGTTTTTTGTCATGTTAAATTATATTGTTTTGTTTAATCAATTGGATAAGTGTTTTTTATGTTTATTGCGGAAAAAACATTATCAATATTAATGTATTATAACTTTTATTCTAAGATATATATTGGATTATTAATCAAAGAGGGTGAAATTTTAGAAAATTTAACATCCTATGTTTCAACATCCATGATTTTTAAGATGTTTAATTATTTTATCATAATAGTTTTATTCTAAAATACAATTATTCCTCATTCAAAGAATTATTCACATAATTTTACATTACAATAGTAAATGATAGATAAGTAATTTAAATATAAAAAAATAAAAGGTAACTAATATAAAATTTTAACATAAATATTATGGGGAAAATTAATCCACAATAATTGTTTTACATTTAATGTTTTAAAGTCATTATTTTATTTTACTGTTATCTCTATAAACACTATATTCATGTTTTGTTAGTAGTTAAAGTTATTATTTAATAAAATAATTGAAACAAATTAATATTTTATAAACAAATTATTTTAATTTTCATATAATAATTTATATCTAAACGTCTTCTCTTTTTATCATTATATTAAATTTCTAATGATATTAAATTCATTATAGTTACATTTTGAATAACTTATTTTCTAAAATTAACATAAAAGACTTCATTAGAGAAATATAGATCTATGGAGCCATATATTCAAAAATTATTTTTAAATGGTCTAAATAAACCCATAAAATATGATAACGAAATTATTTTTTGCTTATTTTAATACCATATCACTTATCTTCAACTGTATTTTTCAATTTTAGCATTACAAAAGTGACAAATATTTTCCAATATAACTATTCATAATCAATGAAAATAAAAGGGACCTAATTTAAAATATCAATACTTAAGATTCAAAATGTATCATTTGTTTTTCAAATCTATATCTCTTTAGTTTTATTAAATTAAATTGTTATAAATATAAAATTTCAATGAAAAATAACATTTTTAGAGAAATTCTCTTTATGTCATAAATTGCTTTTATACAAAATTAAGAAATAATATTGAATCCAATTAATATAATTATAATATAAGTAATACATTATAACTAATGAAACTATGAAACCATTATAAAACAAAATATAACATTTAATATTTATGTAACAAAAATAAAATATTCAATAAATATTTTTATTTTTCATTTTTAAATAAAAATTAGTATTCTAAAAAAATACAAATATTTATAGCTATGAATATTTTTTATGATAATTTATACAAGATATTTTTTTTATAAAATAGAAATTTTATATGTTCTATTGTGTAATTAAAATATTTTCTCACAAGAAGTAGTACAATTCATTTATGATTAGAATGTATTTGTATGAATTAAATCTCATTAATAAAATTTGTGTTCTTATTTCCTAATAATTAATTAATAAATTATTATTTATTATTTCCATTATATATATTTCATAATTTAGTTAATCATTTTAATACCCTATTATCATATGTCAAGGATCTAATAGTTTTATAGGAATATAAACAATTCATGGTTTGTTTAAGCAAGATGTTGTGTGTTGTATACCCTTTTAAAAATAAAGGTTTTCTATAATCATGGGGTTTCGCATTCACCCCCATGTTAATATATCTTACATTTATAAATTTAACTTGTTCCCCAAAACCATGATATTGACATTTTGAAATGCCATTATTGAGAACCCACATGGTAAAAATAGTTAATAAAACATCATTTTAAATAAGTGAAGGCGAACTATAAAGTTTATCTGGAATAATAAAAAACGACTATAAATATGAGAAAATTATTTAAAATAGAATGTATATATATATTGTAGAATGTGATGAGAATGGATAATGATGTAATGTGAAAAAAAGCACATTGATCATAATAATGTGATGATCACATGATAGTTAAAAACGAAAAAACCTTAAAAAAAATAATTGTGAAAATCCCATCTATCCATTGATATTGAATGCAATAGAATTTGTTTTTTGTTGATTTCTCATTTAACAGGTGTTAAGTAATTCATTTAACAACTTGAATGAGATCATAAGGAAATATACATACATGACATATATAATTTCATTGTTTAATTATTTTCCAGAACAATCTATTCATTTTCTCCGCATGTTGAGTATTTGATATGAACTTTTCATTCAAGAAGAAATGATATAAACTTATAACGGACCAAATATTACACAAATTTGTAAAAATATATTCCTACTATCAAAAAATATTATCGAGATCTAAAATGGTAATAAAAAGGTAGTGTTTAATCAGTTAGATGAATAAATAATACAAATTTTATAAAACAAAATACAGAATATCAATAGTGGTTCAACATATATTCTTCCATAGATAAATAACCTGATATATCTATTAACATTAATTAACTAATTTTAAAAAAAATTTAAACCTCAAAGGTGATCTAACACCGTTTAATCTACAAATACAAATAATTTTTTCATGTTTAACCACATGTCATCCATTAAGGTTACACATACCGAAATATAATGATGTATATCTAAAAGTATCATTAATCACCATGATAAATAACAATATGCACTTATAATTTATTGAATAATACCGTGATATCATGAATCAAATTTATTTAGTAACATCAGTGTTAATCTATTTATTGACCATAAATACAACTGAGAATATCACTTTGTAAATGAATCAATTTTTAACCGTCAAGATTATCTACATCACAATCTCTTATAGGCCATATTTATCATATCATAAAATATTAAACTAACCTAATGGGTTATTTTTGTACTAATAGATTATTTTCCATAAAACCTAATGGATAGTTCAAATTAATTAAATATATCATCTACTATAACAAAAAGAGGTATATATTCCCTTAATCATATGAAAATGAAAAATATATAAACCCTTGAAGATATCCAAATCTATTATATAAACCCATCGAGAAAATATATGTGCTTCAAGAAATTAACACCACATTATTCATTGTATTATATCACATTATGTAAATCAAAAAATGCAATAAAAATCATCAACGGTGACATAAATCACTTTTTTATCAAATCACTATCCAATTTCATGGTCAAAAATAGTATCCCATTTACATCAAAAATTGAATCCATCTCTTAATCATTTTAACCTTCAAAATAAACCACTATTATTAGTGATATAAACCATTGAAATTATCCTCTTCAAACCATAAATAAAAACGATTAGGTACCAATCCATTCATGTATCATAATTATTAATATTATATAAAAAATATCATTTATGTAGAATTATACCCCCTAAATAAAGAATCCAAATAAGTAAAAACATCAATCCTAATAGAAAAAATATTAGAATAAAATTTATATTTCCTTAGTATCGGTGTTACCATTGGATTTTGGAAAAGGCATAGATAATTATTGTATTCTGCACAAAAAACGGTGTTTAAATATAAATTTTATTTTTAGATTAAACCAATATCACTCCATAAAAATCATATCCACCACCCTAAATTCAATAATTTATGCCCTTAGTTTACACACATAAATTATTGAACCGTTTTATTTAGACACACCATAAGGAATTTCATCCATATTTTTTACATGATGAAAATTGAGCCTTATTTCACAAATGTTCCACACAACCTTAGATTCCATCAAACCCTATTCATATTTTCATTGATTGTATTGAGTGTTATGTATAGTGTTCTGTAATATCCCACCCCTTTTCATTTTCATTATTGGGAGGTGATACGTTACATGGCCTTAAGAGACATACCCAAGATGCCGAATGGTAGCAACAAATGTCGAGCGCTTCATTATCAATTTGGGGGATGGTTTAACCTTTACAGATAAACAACCAACCAATAAACTGTAATGAAAAAAATACTACATGATGCATGAGAAAAATGAAAGAAAACTAAACAATTTTATTTATTTAATGACTCACCAAATATTAAAAAAGTGGAATAAAAACTAAAAACAAAGTAAAAAAATATAAGGAATAAAATTAAAACTCAAAGACAACCACATATCTCTAATGTTACACATGATCCATGATCCAACTCCACCAACAACCCAATTATAAAGAAGTAGTACTAAATATGTTTGATACATTTCCCTTTCTCTTATCTTAGTATATGATATATGAAAAATCACTTAGATTATAAATCATGGGTGACTACTAAAACTCTCAAGGTGTTTCTTGATGAATTCATAAATCATACAACTAGGATTGAACTTGTTCTCGCATTATATAAAATAATTTATATAAAAAAATTGAAAATAATTTCAAATTTATTATCAAATCATTGAAGATCACATCAAAACATTTTTCCAAAGAAATCAAAAAACAATTATTTAAAACATATGACTTTCCATTTTAGCATACTCATCCGTGATTCAAAACCACCAACACATGCACACTTGTCTAACATATCCATACTAATGATCTCTTCTTTGTCCAATCACGTAGTGTCCTAATGACACAATCCCTTGATACATGCTCACGTCCCCTATACCCAAATAGTACACATCCCTTATTTAGGGGCACTTAGATAATATTTACTCACTCCACCAATGTATGCCAAGTACATTTCCAATAAACCATTTAAAACCATTTCAATAAAACATGATTTTATTTAAAACCATTCCCCCAAGACATTTCAGAAATCAAACAAATGCATATTTTAATAGAATAATTTTAAAATCATCAATCCAAATCACATTCAACAACTATATAGAATAATTCCACAATTTAACCAATAATCATAAGACATAACTAAAGAGGATTAATAACATGCTTTTCACAAAAAAACATCAGAATCAAAATTCAAAAATTAAACCAATTCGAAACTAAGAATTTAAGATATAAATAGAGGAGTCCTAATTTAAGCCACCTACCTCATGTTATAAGACAAAAATGAAGAATAACATGAAGAACGCCCATGGATATGGGTTAAATCACCAAGAAACCACATTAATTATCTTCCCTTATCAACACAAAGTCAAAAGCTATGAATATTTGATATGCACAACCCTAGATCTATAGATATCAAGCATAAATCTATGAAAACAATATTTAGAATGATGAATATCTATGAAAACTCATCAATAATGTCCTCAAACAAAGACATACCATGAGAATCATGGTTCAATGCAAAAGGGATGACTCTATATTACTACAAATTCGATAGGGATATGTTATCCTACCATTAAGAGAGAAAAATCACAAGATATGGAAATTTTGTTAAATGATTATTCATATATAGGTAAAAAACATAAGATCCAATGTTTAAGGATATAAATTTTGACCTGAAAAATATTAATTTGCACAGTTAGATAAATCGTGCACTAACTGCTCACTTTCCTCTACCTTAAGGGGAATCACATGGTTGGCTTTCATGGTTTCTAAACAATGCACGAATGATTCCAAATCTCACTAATTATAGTATAATGGATTCAATTAGGCTTCCTTACAGTTTGGGAAACCAAGTTCCACATATGAGCCTCCCCTTTAGCCACTATCTCATTTTTCATGATTTTCTAAATGTGTTGCATGGTTTTCCCAAACCATTCACCAATTGCACTGCTATATAAAAGCATAAATGAAATTCCAAAAATTCTACAATATTATCCAAACAACAACCACATATATATTACATACATTAGATACATAAAAATGATTACATAATAGAAAAAGGGTTTCTAAATTCTCTACTCCATGGTATTTCCCGCTAAAAAATTAGAGAAACATCATTTCTCTAAAAGAGTTTCAGCCATTTATCTTTCATTTCCTTATCATTATTACAATTATCTTCATGAATCTGACAATGGTTCCATAAAACCTACACTAGTCCTATAATTTTTCTATAGAAGACATTATATGGACTATACACAATCCACACCAAGATATGTACCAATAAAGCATCTATCCCTAGGTATACTTGATTCCATTTGATCGAATGGTTAGGATTATATTGATACATTTTCAAATGAGATTCATGAAACACGCAATACACCACACTATACTATGGTGGTAATTCTATAATATATGCCACCAATCCAATATTTTCTTATATCTAAAAGGGGTATATATATCTAAGAGATACACTTTCTTTCTTCCAAAAATGATGATATCAGAGCCTTTGAAAGGTCCTTAAGAACACATGATCACTCACTATGAATGATAACAACCATCGATGATGATCATCATATAATTTTTGTTAACTCTACATTATCTCCAACTATTTGCTAATAAACAGAATATTTCCAATGTTTCACATATAAGGCTTATCCCAACTAGTTGAGTCTCACATTTTTCGACCCAACAAAGTGGAGAAAAACAAATATGTACACAAAATTCTTTAAAAGGATCCTTATATATCATTACGTGATAGATTTTGTTATAAAAGAACTATACTAATGGAACATTATATTCCCATGAGCCACCAAAATCCATTACACAATCCTGCAACATATCTTCGATCATTGTTTTTTATCTTTCATATTTCCCATCCACCAGAGGTTGATATGCCATACACATGGTCAACTGTTTCTCATGTGATATCTTTATGGATTTCTAGAAACATTTTTAAACCACAGATCTCTATCTAACAGTATATAATCTGGATTTCCATTTATATTTAACACTTCTCAAGTATATATTTATTCTATGTTCCCCACCATCTGATATTAATGAATATAAATGAAATCGTGTATCACCCCATGATTCCACGTTATGCTGCTCTTTGAATAATACTGTAGCGTGTGTTGTACGCATTTCCAAGTTCTAAAACACACCACAACCAATCAAACTATCCGTTATGAAAAGTAATACTTTTTTTGAAATTTTATACATTCTATATTTTCAAATGCACTTCATTTTTGGATTCAAACTATTGAAATTATCTTTTGGTAAATTTTTGATAAATTTTTGATAACTTTCATATTTTGATGAATAGTGAAAATTATTAAATTTTAATTAAAAACAACTTTTTTAATTTAAATAATTAATAGTGATAAATTATAAATTTGAGTGGTTTTAAATATTATTTAGAATATATTTTTATCATTTAATATAATTTTTTTTCATTGGATGTAAACTGATATTTAAAACCGATATAAACAAGTGTCGATGTTTTGATAGTTATTATTTTTTTAAAACACGCTTTTTGTTTTGACAGCGAAAATTAATTTTAAATCAATATCTACCACTTATGTGCTTTGAATTTAGAAAAATGGATTCCTTATTTATAATAAGGAGGTCCAAATTTTTTAAATAGGAAAATTTTATTTTTAGACATTTTGAATAATTATTTCAGTAAATATTTTATTTACCATGGTTAAAAGGTTAATCTGGTATTAAGGGTAAAAAATTAATATTATAATAATAAAAAATTACCCTAAAACGAGTCCTAAACCTATTGGTTCATCCATGTCTGACCATGGGCATCTTTGGGTCGATTTGGGTACCCCATGGATCAACTTGTAAGTGATAATGACACTTTATATTAATTAAGATAAAGTAAATACAAAAATGACACAAGCATATATCTTTTTGAAAACAATTTTTTACATAAGGTTATATATGTTATCCTTTAGACTATAAATATCTATTATAAATATATAATTATTTCTTACAAAATGGTATTTTATTTATAATTTTTAAACATTTAATAATTATATTTATTTATGACATAATGATGATGTAGTATTTTCCTTATTAATGAATGAATCAAATAATTGGGATTATAAATGTTATTATAAATATAATTTAATGTTTTGATGCCATAAAAAATATTTAATGGTTAATATGACATGTTAATATTTATTAAAAGTATTTGGTTCGAATTAATAATTTTATTAAGACCTTAACAAAAATTAATTATTAAATAGTATAAAAATTGACATATAGGAGTTTTTAAAACTAATATTATATTATTAATTGATATAATTTTCCTAAAAATCTTAGTCTTGGCCAAAAGATTTATATGATGATAGGTATGACATTAGAGAACAACTTGGGGTTTTTTTGGAAGTTTATAGTATGTTTATTATCCAAATAATATTAAAATACAAAGAGACATGGTAAATGTCAAACTAATTAACTAAGAGTTAAATCTAAAGGATATGGTTAATATAGTGACCCAAACCTATCTAAAACCTATTGGCCGGGTGGTTTTCGACCTATCCCCAACTTATAATTTAAATAATATAATTTGGATCCATTAGAAATCAAATATGAATATATTATAAAAGAATACTTTATGTTTTTCTTAGGGATCCCCTCCGACCCCTTATAAAAGGACACTAATTTTATCCCATTCTTAATACCTTCAATGCCTTTTGGATTGGAAAAAACCTGCCCAAATACCCTATAAACTTCTCTCACTTCACCATAAAGTCCTTATTTTTATCCGAAAGCCATCCTATGGAGACCTTTTGATCAAATCAAAAGTAAGAACCTGAAGAAGAGGTAATGTTTTTACCACTCTCTTTCAAGTTACTTTCTTCTTCAAATTCTTCTTTCATTTTTATATCGATTATAAAATAATAACTTAAGTATCTTCTAAATAATGTGATGTTATTATATGTATGGTACAATCATATTCATATTATATCAATCCTTTGAATGATATGTCACTATACGTGCGTACGTACGACTTACCGTGTCCACGTTGTGGTGTAATTGTTATTCAAAAAATTATTAATAGGATGGGTATGTTAATGATGTGTAATTGATTTAAATAAAAATTATAAAATGATAATTATTCTGTATGTATGATATACCATCCAATTATATATTATTTTAATATCAAAATAACGATATTTTCGCTCGTGCGTACGTACAGACTACTCTGTCAACAAACGCGATGAGACTCATTTCCCATCGTATCCATTCATGTATAATTCTCATTTGATGATTAAAAATAATTTTTAAGGATTTTATATCATTATTTATATGAATAAGATACATCCTATCCATAGAAAACACAGTTTATGTAACCAAACATATAAAAGAAAACGAGAAAGATAACACCCAAAATGACGATAATACTAAGATATTATTTATAAAGCAATGTTAAAAGATCATGTATGATATCATATTAAAGTACATGATTCTTGTATAATTTAATAACAAATATCTCACCATTATACATGAGTTTAACCTACTTCTATCCATGTAAAATCACATGGTATGTGTTTATTTCCAATCTCTTCATTATATGTGGTTTTTTATACATTATTATCTACTAGGACCTCTTTATCATTCACATCCATGTTTCATAAAAATGTATTTCAAAACATTCATACTATTTTATAGACTATGGGATAAATTCATTTATACCCTTCTTTTAGTTTTTATAAAATGGTTTGAAAGGAATCTTTCAGTCGTTTTCCAAACAAGGTCCTTGTTATCATTTTTGACCGAATTATGGTAATATTGTCTTTTTTAACTTATTCTATGGGTGCAGTTATTTTACACCATTATAAAATTGACAGAGCATCCGTTACAAGCTTATTAAAATATTTTAAAATTAGATGTTTTAATTTATAGTTATGTGACTTCTAAAAGATTTCAAAAAAAGATATATTTCTCTAAAATAGTTTTGATTTCATCAATGTCAACATCATTTGATGGATTTTAAGCATATTTCAAGTTGATTTATTATGATACAAAACTTCGATATTGTATTGAAGTTTTTGTGATATGTTTGACTATGGATGCGTTATTTTTATACCATTCATGGTTTATGGAGAAAGAATTGACATTTCGTTTTCTAGTTTCAATATGAATGTTTATTTTTTGATTAAAACTGTTAATATGTGGAATGCATTAGACATAATAAGTGACGGGTGGAGCCCAATATAGATTCTCGATGCATCGATAGGTCTAATGAATCAAACTACTATCTTAGCATAATGCCTTGACAAAATCGTTTTTGTAGTCTTGGAACAAGGCCATGACTATGTCGTTATGATAGTCTGGCATTATGCATTCCATCATTATAAAAGTGGTTATTGATATTGCAGGTGATTATTCAACTAGTAGAATAGCCATGTGAATAAGTAAATGGAATTATTTCATTTTATCTTTTCCATATTATGTAGAAGTTCAAATTTAAAAGCCTTTTTTTAGTTATACATTACCTTAAATGTTTATGCTTATTTATGATTGTTTTCGCTATATTGTTATCCTTACTGAGAAAATGAGCTCACTTTTTTATATGATTGATTTATCCTAGGATGTGATGAAGTATTTTCTGAATTACCTGCATGGATAGTATAAGGGGATATGAGTGTGAAGAAAAGATGTTGTTGTAATTTTTCACTTTATGGTGTAATGTAAACTTTATGAATATATCTAGTCATTCCAAGGATACTAAACTAATCGGTCTTTCGAGACATGATCTTTTGAGATCATGCCAATTATATTTAATAATGCACCGATTTTGGTTAACTAGGCTCGGGGAGTTATAGTTGGTATTATAGATTGTTTAGTACAAACCATGGAAGTTAGATTTAGAAATACTCTAGTTTGAGCACAAAGCTATAGTTGAGACATTGAGGATTATTATAGAAGAACATCTGAGAATTTTGGTATTGTAGAGACTTTGTGAGTTTTCCAAGCAATACATACATGTCTGGATACGAGCAGGTAGAGGTGGGTTTGGAAAAGATGTACCTAGAGGTAAAACCTGAAAACACCACTTTGTGATAGACACGAATAGGAACTGGTGCATGACAACATGCCTTGCTGCAATCTTGGTTACAACACTGTTGGGGGATATGCTTTGGTTAATTTTCATTTTCATTACAACCATTTATGAAGGGTTTTTGTGTATATACATTGTCAAAGAAAACATTTTTTGATTATGGATTATATCCATAAACTGTTCAATTCATGTTCAGTGTTTTACAAGTTTGGATTTATGTATTTCGATTCATAAACTAATCTAGTGTATGCCATTGTTTATAAATGGAACCTAGTGGAAGTAATGGAAACTGTATCAATGCACACACTCCAGGTAGGGATTTCCATCATGATCAAGGTAATTATATTGGAGCTTGTGATACAACTGGTGTTGATCAGCTTATCACTAGTCTGGGACAACTCACTCTGGTTATGAATAATAACCTTACTCGTATGGAGCACCCTAATCCCCAACGTGGAGGATCAATGAAAGATCTCTTCATGAGGAAACAACTACCAACATTCAATGGGGGTACAAATCCACTAGTAGCTGAGTAATGGATAAATTAAATAGAGAAAGTATTCCACGCCATGGGGTGTAGCGAAAGAGAAAAAAATTTCATGGCAGTTTCCGCTTCAATGGATATGCTGATCAATGGTGGTCATTGATTCAAAACACGAAGCAATGAGATAAATTATAAAATATGGAATGGAGAGAGTTCAAAGATATTTTATTAGAATAAAACTTTTCACATGACCATTGAGCAGATATGGAAAGGTAATTTTTTGTCTGAGGCAAAAGGGGGATGAGAATGTCGCAAAGTATGAGGCTAACTTTACAAGGTTCATGAGGCATGCAGCAGATTATATACATAACCCAAGGAGTAATATTGATCATTTATTTTTTGGGTTAAACTCATTTCATTGTCGAGAATTAGTCTTACAAATCTTCTCATCTTAAGAAGATATTGTCTCATGTGCTATCAAGACAGAAAAGGAATTATCTAAGTCTTATAACATTAAAGTAATGAAAGAGAAGAAGAGATCAGCCGATCACTTAGGGAATGAAAATAATGTTAAGAGGGTAAATGATTAATATCAATCCTATAGTAAATGTGGGAAGAAACACCCTGGTTCTTTCTTGAAGGGAATGGGAGTCTGTTACATGTGTGTTGAAAAAGGCCACCATGCTCGTGATTGCAAGGGGAAGAAAGCAGCTATCGATGTTCAAAGCTACAATTTTAGGGATATGGGACATTATGAAAATAAATATCCTTAGCGTCAGGGGAACTTACCTCAGAAAATGAAAAGAGATCAAGGACAAGATTATTCTATCACTACTGGTGAGGTTGATGCTCCCAAAGAATTGGTGGCAGGTAATTTAATGATTTCCCCATGTTTAGAAAATGCATTATTTGATTCTGGATCATCACATTGTTCCATAAAATCTTAGTTTTCTATGAAAAATAGATATTTCCAATTATATTTAATAAGGGAGTTGTCAGTTAAAACTCCTAAAGGATGTATCATTGCTACAATGTTCTGTGGATCTGTTCCCATTAGGGCATATAAATGTTCTTTATCTACTGATCTCATCGTCATACCCATGATTGAATTTGATATAATCATTTGTATGGATTGGCTTTTAGACCATGATGTGAACATTTATTATAAGAAGAAAGAGGTTATGATTTTTTATGATGATGATAAATAACACCCTATCTTTAATAAAGAATCATCACCACTTAATTCTTACCTAGATCCACCGCCAGTAGCTCTCCAAAATTCAATTATTGGGGTAGAAGAGAATGAAATAACTATGTGTAAGGAAAGTAATGTTCAAATATAGGATGTACCTATTGTGAAAGAATATGTAGATGTGTTTCCAGATGCTTTACCTGGACATCCTCCAAAAAGAGAAATTGAGTTTTCCATTGATGTAATTCCAGTTTCAAGGCCTATATAGAAGGCCCCTTATAGATTGGTCACTGTGGTATCAGCTGAACTAAAGAAACAACCAGTGAAATTTAGTTATAAGGGATTTATTTTCCCTAGTGATTCTCCATGGGGATCCCCTGTCATTTTTGTTATAATGAAATATGGATCTTTGAGGTTATGTATCAACTACATGGAGATCAATGTTATAACAATAAAGAACAAGTATCCCCTACCTCACATTGATGATTAATTCGACAAACTACAAGAAGCTCAATACATTTCAAGGATTGACCGTCGATATGGATACCATCAGTTGGGTGTGAAGAAGGAATACATTCTAAAGACAACATTTCGAACATGGTACGGGCATTATGAGTATACAGTAATGCATTTTGGATTAACTAGTTCATCCTCCATATTCATTGATCTAATGAATAGAGTTTTCAATAAATATCTCAAAGATTTTGTGGTGTTATATATTGATGATATCGGTATACTCCAAAATAAAAGAATATCATGAAAATTACTTGTACATTACCCTGAAGACTCTTAGAAGACATGAATTATATGGTATGTTTAGGAAGTGCGAATTCTGAATTTAGGAGATTTCATTTCTTGGACATATTGTCTCTAGGGATGTGATCTCTATATATCCTTCTAAGACAAAAAAATCCAAGAATGGCCAGCACCAATGAGTATAACTGAGGTATGCATTTTTATTGGTTTAGTAGGTTATTATTGGCATTTCGTCCATAATTTTGCCAGATTGGCTATCCCATTAACGAAGCTCACACGTAAAGGGGTTAAATTTGTTAGGAAAAAACAGTGTGAATAATGTTTTGAAGAATTGAATAGAATATTAGTCAATGATCTTATATTGACTCTACCATCGAGGAATTTTGGATTCTTTATTTATAGTGATGCTTCAAAGAAAGGACTTGGTTGTGTCCTTATGCAGAATGATAGGGTTATTGCCTATGAATCACGACAGCTGAAAATTCATGAGCAAAACTATCTTACTCCTGATCTTGATTTAGCATATATAATCTTTTCTTTAAAGATATAAAGACACTATCTATATGGTGAAAATTGTGAGATATATACTGATCACATGAGTTTGAAGTAAATTTTCCCACAGAAAGAACTCAACATGAGGAAAAGGCGATGTCTTGAAATACTAAAGGATTATAATTGCACGATACACTACCACCTGGGGAAGGAAAATTAGGTGGCATATTCTTTGAGAAGAAATGATCATGGAGTTTTTAACAAGATGAGAGTTGAAAGGGATTCCATTTTCATGGATATAGTGATGATGGACATGGGAATAACCATAGTAGGTGAAACATCGATACATTTTAAACTGGTCTCCAAACCATCTTTTCTAGAAAGGATATAGAGTTCTCTAACTGATGATGAAAAATTTCAAATGAAGATTAAAGCTGTGAATGATGGGAGATTGAGTGACATTGTGTATGAAGATAGAAATTTGAAATTTGGGAAGAGACTTTGTGTTCCCAATATACCTGATCTAAAAAGGGAATTTCAGGATGATACTCATAGTTCCAATTTCTATACACACCCAGGGAGCGCCAAAATGTATATAAATTTGAAGGAATATTTTTTGTGGGACAAATGAAGAGGGTGATTGCTGATTTTGTGTCAAGATGTATGGGTTTTCAATAAGTGAAAGCCATAAGGCAATAGCCTGGAAGAGCCATGCAACCTTTTCCCATACCTAAGTGGAAATGGGATAATATTACGATGGACTTTGTCTTGGGACTACCAAAGACTCCTAGAAGGAATGATGCAATATGGTTCATTTTTTATCATCTTTTCAATTCATCACATTTTCTTAATATAAGAGAAGATCTACCACTTGAACATCTATTAAGACTATATATTTATGAATTTGTGAGCCTTCATGGAGTACCACTATCGATTTTTTATCATGATCCATGTTTTAATTTAAGATTCATAATATATCTTCAGAAGGCCTTGGATACTGAACTTCGTTTGAGCACTGCCTACCACCCTCAAAAAAATGGGCAATCAGAATGGACTATTAAAACCTTAGAGGACATATTGAGATCATTCTCACTTGACTTTCAGGGTATGTGGGATCAATATTTACCTCTGGAAGAATTTTCCTATAATAATATCTTCCATTCAAGTATTCAGATGGCACTGTATGCAAGGTTATATAGAAAGAGATGTCTCACACCAACCTGTTGGGATGATGTTAGTGAAAGAAAACTTGTAGGCCTGGATCTGGTGGAGGAAACATTGGAAAAGGTGAAGATAATCAAAAACCACATCAAAGCATCTCAAGGTAGGCAAAAAAGATATGCTGACAATCGAAGGAAGGATTTGAAATTTCAGGTAGGAGATCATGTTTTCTTAAATATATCTCTATGGAAGGGTGTTATAAGTTTCAGTATGAATGAAAAATTGTGTCACAGGTACATCAGTCCATTAGAAATTTTAGAACGAATTGGGGCTATATCTTACCTTTTGGAAATGCTTCCATGTCTCTCCAAAGTTCACGATGTGTTCCACGTATCACTGTTGGGAAAATACATGCCTGACCCAATGCATGTACTCACCTATGAGGAATTAGAACTGGAACCTGATATTTTTTATTGCGAAGAGCCTATCAAGAATCTTGATATGAGAGAACAAGTGTTGAGAAACCGGAAGACTCGTTTTGTAATAGTTCTATGGAGAAACCATAATATTGAAGAGGCAACGTGGGAACCTGAGGAACTTATAATGAAGAACCACCTAAGTCTTTTCACGCGGTATTATTCTATAAATTTCAAGGATGAAATTATTTGAACGAGGGGAGAATGTAACACCCAAATCTTCCAAGGTATTCTTCTCTTTGAATAATACAGTAGCATGTGTTGTACGTAACATCAAGTTCTAACCCACACCACAACTAATTAATCTAGCCGTTATAAAATGTAATACCCACTTTTTGAAATTTAATACATTTTATCTTTCAAAATGGACTTCATTTTTAGATTTGGAATATTGAAATTATCTTAGGGTGAATTTTTGATACATTTCTGATAACTTTCATATTTTGATGAATAGTGAAAATTTCTAAATTTTAATTAAAAACATCTTTTTAATCGAAATAATTAATAGTGATAAATTAAAAATTTGAGTGGTTTTAAAGTATATTTAGAATATATTTTTACCATTTAATACAATTTTGGTCATTGGATGTAATCTCACATTTGAACTGGACATAAACAAGTGTCGATCTTTTGATAGTTTTTATATTTTTAAAACACGCTTTTTGTATTGACAATGGGAAATAATTTTAAATTAATTTCTTCTGCGTATGTGTTTTGAATTTAGAAAAATGGATTCCATATTTATAATCAGTAGGTCCAAATTTTGTAAATAGGTAACTTTTATTTTTAGACTTTTTGAATAATTATTTCGGTAAATATTTTATTTACCATGGTTAAAAGGTTAATCCGGTAAATAATGGTAAAAATTAATATTATAATAATAATAAATTTCCCTAAAATGAGTCCTAAACCTATTGGATCATCCATGACCAAACATGTCCATCTTTGGGTCAATTTGGGGGCCCCATGGATCCACTTGTAAGTGATAATGACACTTTATATTAATTAAGTTAAAGTAAATAAAAAAAATCACATAAGAATATATAATTTAGCAAAACATTTTTTACATAGGCTTATATATGTTATCATTTCGACTGAAAATATTCATTATAAAGCTAAAATGATTTCATAAAAAATATTATTTTATTTATAATTTATAAACAATTGATAATTATATTTACTTATGACACAATGATAATGTAATATTTTCCTTATTAATGAAAGAATCAAATAATTGGGATTATAAATGTTATAATAAATATAATTTAATGTTTTTTTCATAAAAGAATTTCAATTTTTAATATGACATTTCAGGATTTATTAAATTTATTTTTTTCTAATTAATAATGTTATTAAGACTTTAAAAAAATCATTTATTAAATAGTGTCAAAATTGACATAAAGATGTTTTTAAAACAAATATTATATTATTAATTGATATAATATTCTTAATAATCTAAGGTTCAGCCAAATGACTTATATGTTGATAGGTATACGATTAATGAGCCACTTGGGGTTCTCTTGGAAGTTTATAGTAATTTTATTAAACAAATAATATTAAAATACAAAGAGACAAGGTAAATGTCAAACTAATTAACTAAGAGTAAAATCTATAGGATAAGATAAATATAGTGACCCAAACCTATGTAAAACTTATTGTATGGGAGGTTTTTGACCCATACCTATCTTATAATTTTAATATATTAATTTGGTGCCATTAGAAACCGAATATGATTATATTACAAAATAATACATTAAGTTTTTCCTAAATAGCCCCTCCGACCCCTTATAAAAGAACACCACTTCTAACCAATTATTCTTACCTTCAAAGCCTTTTTTTCGGCCAAACCATTCCCAAATATCCTATCATCTTCCCTCACTTAATCCTAGAGGCCTTATTTTGATCATATTTCCATCCTAAGGAGCCCTTTTGATTAGATCAAAAGTACGAACCCGAAGAAGAGGTAATGTTTTCTCCACCCCCTTTCATGTTCCTTTCTTCTTCAACTTATTCATTATTTTTTATTTATATTATAAAATAATAACCCCAGTATCTTCTATATACTATGATGTTATTATAAATATGGTACAACCATATTCATATTCTATCAATCCTTTGAATGATATGTCATTATACGTGTGTACGTATGGTTTACCGTGTCCACGTCGTCATGTAATTGTTATTCAAAACATTATAATTTGGATGGGTGTGATAATGAAGTGTAATTGATTTAAATAATAATTATATCATGATAATAATTCTTTATATATGATATATTATCCAATTATATATTATTTTAATATCAAAATAATGATATTGTCGCTCATGCGTACGCACAGACTACTGTATCCATAAACGTGATGAGATTAATTTCCCATCATATCCATTCATGTATAATTCTCATTTGATGATTAAAAATTATGTATAACGACTTGATATAATTCTGTGTATGAATAAGATACAACCTATCCATAAAAACATGGCTTATGTAACAAAACATATAAAATAAAATGAATTAGTTAACACCCAAAACGACGATAATACTAGGATATTATTTACAAAGCAATGTTAAAAGATCATGTATAATATCATATTAATGTATATGATTCTTGTATAATTTAATAACAATTATTTTACCATTATATAGGATGTTAACCTATCCTCAACCAAGGAATAGTACAAGGTAATGGTTTATTTCACAATCTCTTAATTATCTGAGGTTGTTTATACGTAATTATCTACCGTGACCTCCTTATTATCTGCATCCAAGTTTCTTAGAAATGTATTTCAATACATTCGTAATATTTTATAGACTATGGGTTAAATTCATTTATACCCTTGTTTTAATTTTTATAAAATGGTTTGAAAGGAATCTTTCCGTCATTTTCCAACAAGGTCCATTTTAACCTTTTCGACATAATTAAGGTATGAATGTATTTTTTAACTTATACAGAGGGTGAGGCTATTTTCCCCCATTATAAAGTTAACAAAGAATCTATTACAAGATTATAAGAATAATTTAAAATAACATGTATTATTTTATAATTATGTGACTTTTAAATGATTCAATAAATGATATATTTCACTAAAATTGTTTTAATTTCATCTATGTCAACATCCATTGATGGATTTTATGCATATTTGAAGTTTATTTATTATGATACAAAACTTCCATATTGTATTGAATGTTTTGAGATATGTTTGACTATGGATGTGTTATTTTTATACCATTCATGGTTTTTAGAGAAAGTATTGACATTTCGTAAGCTAGTTTTAATAAGAATGTTTATGTTATGTTTAAATCAGTTCATATGTTGAATGCATTGGACATAATAAGTGAAGGGTGGAGCCCACTATATCTCCTCAATGCATCGGTATGTCTCATGAATTAAACTGGTGTCTTGGCATAAGTCCTTGAAAAAATATTATTTATAGTCTTGGCACAATGCCATGACTATTTTCTTATGATAGTCTAGCATTATGCATTACATCATTATGAAAGTGGTTATTGATATTGCATGTGATTATTCGACTAGTAGAATAGCCATGTGAATAAGTAAATGGAATTATTTCATTTTATCTTTTCTATATTATGCTGAAGTTCAAGTTTAAAATGATTTTGTTTTAGTTATACATTTCCTTAAATGTTTATGCTTATTTATGAAAGATTCCACGATATTTTTTTCCTTAATGAGCATCTGAGATCACCCCTTCCTATGTTTTGATTTTCCCAGGATGTGAAGATGCATTTTATGAATGACCTGCACAGATAGTATAAGGGGATATGAGTGTTAAGACAATATGTTGTTATAGTTTTTCACATTATGATGTAAGGTAAACATTATGAACGTATCTAGTAATTCCATGGCTAATAAACTGATCGGCCTTTCGAGACATGATCTTTTTTGAGCATGCCAATGTTATTTAGTAATGCACTGACTATGTGTAACAGGGGTCGGGGAATTACAATTGGTATCAGAGAAAGTTTAGTACAAACCATGGAAGGTAGATTTAGATAAACTCTGATTTGATCACAAAGATATAAGAGAGATTTTGCGGATTAGTATACAAGAACTTCCTAGAATTTTGGTATTGTATAGATTTTGTGAGTTTTATGAGAAATTCATACCTTTTTTGGATATGAGCGGGTAGAGTTGGGTTTGGAACAGATGTACCTAGGGGCAACCCCGGAAACATCACATTGAGCTTGACTCGAATAGGAACTGGTTCCCGACAATGGGCCTTGCTGCAGTCTTGGTTACGAAACTCCCGGGGGATATGCTTAGGATAATTTTAATATTCCTTACAAACTATTATGAAGGTTTTTGGAGTATATACATCCTTAAAGAAAACATTTTTTTGATTATGGATTATATCCATAAACTGTCAATTCATGTTAAGTGTTTTACAAGTTTGGATTTATGTATTTCGATTTATAAACTAATATATTGTATGCCATTGTTTAGAAATGGAGCCTCATGGAAGTAATAGAAACTGTATCAATTAACACACTCCATGTATGGATTTTCCTCATGCTCAAGATAATTATAGTGGATCTGGTGACACAACTGGTGCTGATCAGCTTATCATTATACTGGGACAACATACTCTGATTATGAATAATAACCTTACCCATATAAAGAAACCTGATCCACAGTGTAGAGGATCAATGTTAGATCGCCTCATTTGGAAACAACCACCAACACTAAATGGGGGTACAAATCCACTACTAGCTGAGCAATGGATAAATTACTTAGAGAAAATAATCCACGCCTTTGGGTGTAGCAAAAGGGAAAATGTATTCATGGTAGTTTACCGCCTCAAATGAGATGTTGTTCAATGGTGGTAATTGATTCAAAACACAAAGTAAGATGATGAAGTATCAAATATGAAATGGGGGGAGTTTAAAGAGATTTTTTTGGAATAAAACATTCCTCATTACCATCGAGAAGATACGGAAAGGTAATTTCTAAGTCCGAGGAAAAAGGGTCATGAGAATGTCGAAAAGAATAAGGCTAACTTTACAAGGTTAGCGAGGCATACATTATATTATATATGTAACCCAAGGAGTAATATTGATTGTTTCTTTGATGGGATAAACCCATTTCTTTGTCGATCATTTGTCTCATAATCCTTCTCGTCGTATGAATATATTGTCTCATGTGTTATCAAGAAAGAAAAGGAATTATGTAAGTCTTAGGACTTTAAAGGAAAGAAAGAGAAGAAGAGATATGTCGATCACTCAGGGAATGGAAATAATGGAAAGAAAGGAAATGTTTAATATCAATCCTATAGTAAATGTTTGAAGAAACACCCTGGTACATTCTTGAATTTAATGGGAGTCTGTTACTAGTGTGGTGAAAAAGGACACCAAGCTCATAATTGCAAGGGGAAGAAAGAAGCTATCGATGTTCGATGATATAATTTCAGGGAGATGAGACATTATGAAAATAAATATCCTAAGAGTCGGGGGAACTTACCTCAGAATGGCCATGGGATCAAGGCCAAGCTTATGTTATCACTACTACTAAGGTTGATGCTCCAAAACATGTTGTGGCAAGTAATTTAATGGTTTACCCATGTTTAGAAAATTAATTATTTGATTATGGATCATATCATTATTTCATATCTTCCCAGTTTTCTACGAAAATTTGATATTTCCAATTAGATTTAACAAGTGAGTTTTCAGCTAAAACTCTTAAGGGAAGTATCATTGCTACAATGTTCTATGGATCCATTCCCATTAGGGCATTTAAATATTCTTTATCTGCTGATCTCATCATTATACCCATGATTGAATTTGATATAATCCTCAGAATGGATTGGCTTTCAGACCATGATGTTAGATTTTATTATAAGAATAAGTAGGTTACGATTTTTGATGATGATGATAATGAACACCTTATCTTTTGAGAAGAATCATCACCATCTGATTATTACCTAGATCTACCCTAGTATCTCACCTAAATTCAATTATTAGGGTGGAAGAGAATGAAATAACTATGGGTAAGGAATGGAATGTTCAAATAGATGATGTATCTATTGTGAAAAAATATGTAGATGTGTTATAGGAAGATTTACCTGGACATACTATAGAAAGATAAATTGAGTTTTCAATTGATTTAATTCCTAGTTCAAGGATTATAATTAAGACCCCTTATAGAGTGGTAACTGTTGAATCTGTTGAACTAAAAAACAACTAGAGAAATTCAGTAATAAGGGATTTATTTTCCCTAGTGTTTCTCAATGGGAAGCCCCTCTCTTTAAAAAAAAGAAAGATGGATCTATGAGGTTATGTATCTACTACAGGGAGATCAATGTTATAACAATAAAGAACAATTATCCCCTACCTCTCATTGATGATTTATTCGATCAACTGTATGGGGATCAATACATTTCAATGATTGACCTTCGATAAGGATGCCATCAGTTGTTTGTGAAGAAAGAATACATTCTGATGACATCATTTCGAACAAGGTATGTGCATTATGAGTTTACAGTAATGCCTTTTGGAATGACTAATGTAGCCTATGTATTCATTGATCTAATGAATATAGTTTTCAATAAATATATCGATGATTTTGTGGTGGTATATATTGATGATATCTTGGTATACTCCAAGAGATAATAAGATCATTAAAATCACATGTGCATTACCCTGAAGACTCTTAGAAGACATGAATTATATGGTAAGTTTAGCATGTGTGAATTCTGGTGTCAGGAGATTTCATTTCATGGAAATATTTTCTCTAGGGAAGGAATCTTTGTAGATCATTCTAAGACAAGATCAATCCAAGAATTTCTAGCACCAACCAGTATAACCGAGGTATGCAGTTTTATTGGATTAGCTGGTTATTATTGGTGTTTCGTCCAGAATATTGCCCGATTGGCTAACCCATTAACAAAGCTTACACATAAAGGGGTTACATTTGTTTGGACAAAAGAGTGTGAAGAATATTTTGTAGAACATAGTATAAGAGTAGTCAATGGTCTTATATTTACTCTTCCATCAAAGAATTATGGGATCGTTATTAATAGTGATGCTTCAAAGAAAGGACCTTGTTGTGTCCTTATGTAGAATGATAAGGTTATTTCCTATGCATCATGATAGCTGCAAATTAATGGGAAAATTATCTTACTCACGATCTTGAGTTAGCAGATGTAATCATTTCTTTGAAGATATGGAGACACTATCTATATGGTGAAAAGTGTGAGATATATACCGATCACAAGAGTTTGAAGTATATTTTCCCACGGAAAGAACTCAACATCAGGAAAAGGTGATGGCTTGAACTACTCAAGGATTATGATTGCATGATACACTTCCACATGGGTTTGGAAAATAAGGTGGCATATTAATTAAGCAGAAAGGATCATGGAGTTTTGAACAAGATGAAGGTTGAATGTGATATTATTTCCATGGATCTAGTGAAGATAAACATGTGGATTACCATGGAAGGTGAAACATTGATACATTTTCAAATGGTTTCCAAACTATATTTACTAGAAAGGTTAAAGAGTTCTCAGACCGATGATGAAAATTTTCAAAAGATGATTAAAGCTGTGAATGATGGGATATTGAATGACATTGTGTATAAAAATAAAAATTAAAAATTTGGGAAGAGACTTTCTGTTCCCGATATACCAGACCAAAAAAGGAAATTGTTGGACAATGCTCATAGTTCAAATATCCATATACACCCAGGGACCACCAAAATGTATATAGATTTGAAGGAACATTTTTGGTGGCACAACATGAAGAGAGATATTTCTGATTTTGTGTCAAGATGTATGGTTTTTCAACAAGTGAATGTTGTAAGGAAATAGCCTGGAGAAGTCATGCAACCTCTTCACAAACCTGAGTGGAAATGGGATAATATTACAATGGACTTTGTCTTGGGACTACCAAAGACTCCTAGAAGGAACGATGCAATATGAGTCATTTTTTATCGTCTTACCATGTTATCACATTTTCTTGATATAAGAGATGATCTACCACTTGAACATCTATCATGACTATATATTAATGATGTTTTGAGGCATCATGGAGTACCACAATCGATGGTTTCTGATTTTGATTCATGTTTTACTTTAAGATTCTAGAAATGTCTTTAGAAGGCCTTGGATACTGAACTTCATATGAGCACTACATACCACCGTCAACCAGATGGACAATCAAAATGGACTATTCAAACCTTAGAATACATGTTGAGATCATGCTCACTTGACTTTCAGGGTATGTGGGATCAATATTTACCTCTGGTAGAATTTTCTTATATCATTATCTTCCAATAAATTATTTGGATGGCACCGTATGCAGCGTTTTACAGAAAGAGATGTCTCACACCAACCAGTAGAGATGATGTTGGTGAAAGAAAACTCATAGACCCAGAACTGGGGGAGGAAATGATGGAAAAGGTTTATGTAATCCAAAACCACATCAAAGCAGCTCATAGTAGGCAAAAGATCTATGATGACAACTAAAGGAAGGATTTGGAATTCCATGTAGGAGATCATGTTTTATTGAAGGTATCTCCATGAAGGGTGTTATATGTTTTTGTATGAAGGAAAAATTGTGTCCCAGGTACATCAGACCATTTGAAATTCTAGAACGAATTGGGGCTATAGATTACCGTTTGGAAAAGCCGCCAAGTCTCTCCAAAGTTCACGATGTGTTCCACGTATCACTATTGAGAAAATACATGCCTGACCCAACGCATGTACTCACCTATGAGGAATTAGAACAAGAACCTGATATTTCTTACTGTGAAGATCCTATCAAGATTCTTTGATATGAGAGAACAATTTTTGAGAAATCAGATGACTTTTTGGGAATAGTTATATGGAGTAACCATAAGATTGAAGTGGCAACGTGGAAACCCGAGGAAAATTTAATGAAGAACCACTAGAGTCTTTGCATGTGTTAGTATTCTAGAAACTTCGAGGATGAAATTATGTGAAGGAGGGGGTAATGTGACACCCCATGCTTCCACGGTACGCTTCTCTTTGAATAATAATGTATCATGGGTTGTACGCAACTTCGAGTTCTAACACACACCACAACCAATCAAACTAGCTGTTATGAAATGTAATACCCACTTTTGGAAATTTTATACATTTTATCTTTAAAAATATACTTCATTTTTTGATTTGGAATATTGAAATTATCATACGGTGAATTTTTGATACATTTCTGATAGCTTTCATATTTTTATGAATGGTGAAGATTACTAAATTTTAATTAAAAACAACTTTTTTAATCAAAATAATTAATATTGATAACATATAAATGTGAGTGGATTTAAAGATTATTTAGAATATATTTTTACAATTTAATATAATTTTTGTCCTTGGTTGTAATATCACATTTGATCCAGACATAAACAAAGGTTAATCTTTTGATAGTTATTATTTTCTTAAAACACGCTTTTTGTTTTGAAAAAGGGAAGTAATTTTAAATTAATTTCTACCACTTATGTGTTTTGAATTTAGAAAAATGGATTCTGTATTTAAAATTAGGAGGTCCAAATTGTGTAAATAGATAACTTTTATTTTTAGGAATTTTTAATAATTACTTCGGTAAAATTTTTATTTACCATGGTTAAAAGGCTAATCCTGTAAATAATGGTAAAAAACTAATATTATAATAATAATAAATTACCCTAAAACGGGTCCCAACTCTATCAGTTCATCCATGTCTGACCATGTATGTATTTGGGTTGATTTGGGGACCCCATGGATCCACTTGTAAGTGATAATGACACTTTATATTAGTTATGTTAAAGTAAATACAAAAATGACAAAAGCATATATCTTTTAGAAAACCATTTTTTACATAGTGTTATATATGTTATCTGTAACACCCCAAGCTTCCACGGTACGTTTCCCTTCGAATAATGCGATAGCGTGTGTTGTACGCAACCTTGAGTTCTAACACACACCACAACTAATTAAACTAGCCGTTGTGAATACTAATACCTACTTTTTGAAATTATATATATTTTATATTTGAAAATGGACTTCATTTTTGGATTCGGAATATCAAAATTAGCCTAGGGTGAAATTTTGGTACATTTCGGATAACTTTCATATTTTGATGAATAGTGAAAATTACTAAATTTTAATTAAAAACAACTTTTTTAATCAAAATAATTAATAGTGATAAATTGTGAATTTGAGTGGTTTTAAAGTATATTTAGAATATATTTTTACCATTTAATATAATGTTGGTCATTGGACATAATTTTACAATTAAACCGAACATAAACAAGTGTCAATCTTTTGATAGTTATTACCTCTTAAAAACACGCTTTTTGTTTTGACAGCGGGAATTAATTTTAAATTAATTTCTGCCACTTCTGTGTTTTGAATTTAGGAAAATGGATTCCATATTTGGAATCAGGATGTCCAAATTATGTAAATAGGTAACTTTTATTTTTACACATTTTGAATAATTACTGCAGTAAATATTTTATTTACCGTGGTTAAAGGGTAAATCCGGTAAATAAGGGTTAAAAAAATAATATTATAATAATACTAAATTACCCTAAAACGTGTCTTAACCCTATTGGTTGATACATGGTCGACCATGGAAATCTTTGGGTCTGTTTTGGGACCCCATGGATCCACTTGTAAGTGATAATGACACATTATATTAATAAAGTTAAAATAAAAATAAAAATGGAATAAGCTTACATCTTTTAGAAGAACAATTTTTACATAGGGTTATACATGTTGGATTTTCGATTATAAATATTCATTAGAAATATAAAACGATTTCCTACATAATGATATTTTATTTATAATTTTTAGACATCAAATAATTTAAATTATTAATGACACAATAATGATGCAATGTTTACCTCATTAATAAATCATTTAAATAAATAAGATTATAATGATTAAAATATTATCTAAAACCTGTCCAATTCTTATTGGTTGATGTTATTTAGAATATGAGTTATCTTATCTTCGACCTCAATGATTTTTGGACCATTATAAACCGAATACAAATATATTATAAAGTAATACTTTCACACTTTCCTAAAGAGCCCCTCCTCTCCCTTATAAAAGGAGACCACTTCTACTCATTCCTCACACCTCTCAAGCCACTTGGCTCGTCCAAAATCTTCCCAACTAAGCTCCCCACATCCCTCTCCTCCTCCTTGAAGCTTACCCTTAGGCAGAAAGCATTTCGAGAAGTCCTTTGGTTCCAACCAAAGTGAGTTACCTAAATTAAAGGTAACGATTTCTCTTAAATTATTTTCATTTATTTTGCTTCTCCAACCCCCAAACTCTTTTTATTTCCTTTCTTTTGTAACAACACCAGTATCCTCAATATACTAGGATGTTTTTATAAGAAGGATTCAAACTACACATACACACAACTCCATCTAATGGATGATGAACATAATGTTTCTGTGGATGGCAATCTAACGCCTCACGAAACGATGATTGTTCAAATACATCTTACCGCCTCTCATGGTGGCCATTATGATGGAACTGTAATTAAATATGATATTAATGATATATATTTTATATATAAGCTTCTTTAATTCCATTTTATTTCATACCATTATTCGTTTCATGTTGTATATACATAAGATAATTTCATTTGAGGAAGTGCGGACTACCGCCCCCTTAAAATGATATGACTCGTTCATACCACACATGGAACGTATAAAGGATGGTGTTAATGAACTGAAGTAACATATATAAAATATTATATTATAATGGAATAGTAATATACCTATGTATCATTTGGATTCGATTCTTTTAAAATAAAAATTAAATGGAAGTAGCGTTCGTGCGTATGTACGGACTACCGTCTCCACGAACGCGATGAGATTCATTCTCCATCGTATCCATTCAAGTATAATTATCATTTAATGATTTAAAAATGATGTTTAAGGACTTGATATCATTCTGGATATGAATAAGATACAACAAACATGACTTATGTAACAAAACATATAAAAGAAAATGAGTAAGTTAACACACGAAACGACGATAATACTAAGATATTATCAAATCAATATTAAAAGATCATATATGATATCATATTAATGTATATGATTCTTTTATAATTTAATAACAATTATTTCACCATTATACAGGAGGTTAACCTACCCCAACCAAGGAAAAGTACAAGGTAAGGGTTATTTCACAATCTCTTCATTATCTGAGGTTGTTTATACGTAATAATCTACTGGGATATCTTTATCATCCACATCCATGTTTCTTAAAAATGTATTTCAAAACATTTTTAATATTTACAAGAATATGGGTTAAAGTCATTTATACCCTTGTTTGACTTTTTATAAGAGGTTTATAAAGGAATCTTTCCGTCGTTTTCGAAACAAGGTCCTTTTTAACCTTTTCGACAGAATTGAGGTAAGAATGTTTTTTTTAACTTATACGGCGGGTGCGGTTATTTTACGCCGTTATAAAATCTTAAAAGCTTTCCTTACAAGCTTATAAGAATATTTTCAAAGAAAATGTTTTATTTTATATGGATCTTAAATGATTTCAAAATAAAAGGAGATATTTCTTTAAAAAAAAATTTGATTTCATCTACGTCAACATCCTTTGATGGATTTTAAGATTATTTGAAGTTGATTTATTATGATACAAAACTTCTATATTGTATTGAAGGTTTTGTGATATGTTTGACTATGGATGTGCTATTTTTATACCATTCATAGTTTATTGTGAAATTATTGACATTTCGTATGCTAGTTTTAATACGAATGTTTATGTTATGTTTAAACCTTTTCATATGGGAATGCATTGGACTTAATAAGTGACGGGTGGAGCCCGCTATAGCTCCTCGATGCATCGGTAGGTATCATGAGACAAACTAGTGTCTTGGAACAAGGCCTTGACAAAATCTTATTTGTAGTCTTGGCACGAGGCCTTGGCTATGTGGTTATGATAGTCTGGCATTATGCATTCCAATATTATGAAAGTGGTTATTGATATTGCATGTGATTATTCGATTAGTAGAATATCCATGTGAATAAGTAAATGGCATTATTTCATTTTACTTTTGCCATACTATGTTGAAGTTCAATTTTAAAAGGCTTTTGTTTTAGTAATTCATTGCCTTAAATGTTTATGCTTATTTTGAATGTTCCGCTATATTGTTATCCTTACTGGGCATTTGAGCTCACCCCTTTTCTATGTTTTATTTTTCCCAGGTAGTGAAGAAGTAAATTATGAATGACTTGCAGGGATATTATGAGGGGTTAATAGTGTGGATATGAAGACTTTGTTGTTGTAGTAGTTTTTCACTTTGAAATGTAATGTAAAACTTTATGATTATATCTAGTGTTTCCAAGGCTACTAAACCAATCGGTCTTTCGAGATTTGATCTTTCTTATGATCATGCCAATGTTATGTAATTAATGCACCGACTCTAGGAAACTGGGGTCGGGGCGTTACAGTTGGTATCAGAGGAAGTTTAGTACAAACCTTGGAATCTAGATTTAGATAAACTCTGATTAGAGCACGTAGACCTAAGATGAACTTTGAGGATTAGTGTAGAAGAACGTCCTAGAATTTTGGTATTGTAGAGATTTTGTGAGTTTTCCGAGCAATACATCCCTGTCTGGATACGAGCAGGTAGAGGCGGCTCTGGCACAGATGTACCTAGGGGTAAAACCCGAAAACACCGCTTTGAGCTAGACTCGAACGGGAACTGGTGCACGACAACGGGCCTTGCTGCACTCTTGGTTACGACACTCCCGGGAGATATGCTTAGGATAACTCTCACTATCTTTACAAATCATTATGAAGGGTTTATGAGTATATACTTCCTCAAAGAAAACATTTTTATGATTATGGATTATATCCATAAATAGTTCAATTTATGTTAAGTGTTTTATAAGTATGGGATTATGTATTTTGATTCATAAACTGATCTAGTTTATGCCATTGTTTAGAAATGGCGCCTAGTGGAAGAAATGGAAACAGTATCAATGCACGCACTCCATGTAGGGATTTCCCTCCTGCTCAAGATAATTATAGTGGGGCTGGTGATGCAACTGGTGCTGATAAGCTAATCACCGTACTGGGACAACTTACTCAGGTTATGAATAATAACCTTACCCGTATGGAGCACCCTGATCCGCAGCGTGGAGGATCAATGTTAGATCGATTCATGAGACAACAACCACCAACGTTCAATGGGAGTACAAATCCCTTAGTAGCTGAGCAATGGATATTTTCCCTAGAGAAAATATTTCAGGCTTTGGGGAGTAGTGAAAGGGAAAAAGTTACCATGGCAGTTTACCGCCTCACTGGAGATGCTGATCAATGGTGGTCATTGATTCAAAACATGAAGGAAGATGATGAAGTATCAAACATGGAATGGAGGGAGTTCAAAGATCTGTTTTTAGAAAAATACTTTCCTCGCGACCATCGAGCAGATATGGAAAGACAATTTCTGAGTCTGAGACAAAAGGAGGATGAGAATGTCACAAAGTATGAGGCTAACTTTACAAGGTTAGCGAGGTATGCTGGTGATTATATTCGCAACCCAAGAAGTAAGATTGATCGTTTCTTTGATGGGTTAAAACCATTTCTCCGTCGAGCATTAGTCTCACAATCCTTTTCATCGTATGAAGACATTGTCTCATGTGCTATCAAGACCGAAAAGGAATTCTCTAAGTCTTATGACTTTAAAGCAAAGCAAGAGAAGAAGAGACCTGCTGATCAATCTGGGAATGGAAATAAGGGGAAGAAGGGAAAGGTTGAATATCCATCTTGTGGTAAGTGCGGGAAGAAACACCCCGGTGCTTGCCTGAAGGGAATGGGAGTCTGTTATAAGTGTGGTGAAAAAGGCCACCAAGCTCATGATTGCAAGGGTAAGAAGGAAGCTACCAACGTTCAGTGCTACAATTGCAGGGAGATGGGGCATTATGCAAATGCATGTCCTAAGAGTCAGGAGAACTTACCTTAGAAAAGGCCAAGGGATCAAGGCCAGGCTTATGCTATCACTACTGCTGAGGTAGAAGCTCCGAAAGACGTGGTGGCAGGTAATTTAATGGTTTCCTCAAGTTTAGAAAATGCATTATTTGATTCCTGGATCAAGGCCTATATCGAAGACCCCTTATAGAATGGCCACTGTAGAGTTAGTCGAACTAAAGAAACAACTAGAGGAATTGAGTAATAAGGGATTTATTCGCCCCAGTGTTTCTCCATGGGGAGCCCCTGTTCTTTTTGTTAAAAAGAAAGATGGATCTATGAGGTTATGTATCGACTACAGGGAGATCAATGCTATAACGATAAAGAACAAGTATCCCCTACCTCGTATTGATGATTTATTTGACCAACTGCATGGAGCTCAATACTTTTCAAAGATTGACCTTCGATCTGGATACCATCAGTTGTGTGTAAAGAAGGAAGACATTCCGAAGACAGCATTTCGAACCAGGTACGAGCATTACGAGTTTACTGTAATGCCGTTTGGATTGACTAATGCACCCTCTGTATTCATGGATCTGATGAATAGAGTTTTCAAGGAGTATCTCGATGAATTTGTGGTGGTATTTATTGATGATATCTTGGTATACTCCAAAACCTACGAAGATCATGAAAATCACTTGCGCATTATCTTGAAGACTCCGAGGAGGCATGAATTATATGGAAAGTTTAGCAAGTGTGAATTCTGGCTTCAGGAGATTTCTTTTCTTGGCCATATTGTCTCTAAAGATGGAATCTCTGTTGATCCTTCTAAGACCAAAGCAATCCAAGAATGGACAGCACCTACGAGTATAACTGAGGTACGTAGTTTTATTGGCTTGGCAGGTTATTATCGACGTTTCGTCCAGAATTTTCCCGATTGGCTAACCCATTAACGAAGCTCACACGTAAAGGGGTTAAATTTGTTTGGACAAAAGAGTGTGAAGAATGTTTCGAAGAACTGAAGAGAAGATTAGTCAATTCTCCTATATTGACTCTACCATCGGTGAATGATGGGTTCGTTATTTATAGTGATGCATCAAAGAAAGGACTTGGTTGTGTCCTTATGCAGAATGATAGAGTTATTGCCTATGCATCACGACAGTTGAAAATTCATGAACAAAACTATCCTACTCATGATCTTGAGTTAGCAGCTGTGATATTTGCTTTGAAGATATGGAGGCACTACCTCTATGGTGAAAAATGTGAGATTTATACTGATCACAAGAGTCTGAAGTATATTTTCTCACAAAAAGAACTCAACATGAGGCAAAGGAGATGGCTTGAATTACTCAAGGATTATGATTGCACGATACACTACCACCCGGGGAAAGAAAACAAAGTAGCAGATGCTTTGAGCAGAAAAGACCATGGAGTTCTGAACATGATGAGAATTGAAAGGGATCCAATTTTCATGGATCTAGAGAAGATGGACATGGGAATAACCAGGGAAGGTGAAACATCAATGCTTTTTCAAATGGTTGTCAAACCATCTTTACTAGAAAGGATTAAGAGTTCCCAGACCGATGATGAAGAATTTCAGAAGAAGATTAAAGCTGTGAATGATGGGAGATTGAGAGACTTTGTGTATGAAGATGGAATTTTGAAATTCGGGAAGAGACTTTGTGTTCCCAATATACCTGATCTAAAAAGGGAATTGCTGGATGACGCTCATAGTTCCAATTTCTCTATACAACTTGGGATCACCAAAATGTGTAGAGATTTGAAGGAACATTTTTGGTGGGACAACATGAAGAGGGAGATTGCTGATTTTGTGTCAAGATGTATGGTTTGTCAACAAGTGAAAGCTGCAAGGCAACAGCCTGGAGGAGTCATGCAACCTCTTCCCATACCGGAGTATAAATGGGACAATATTACGATGGAATTTGTCATGGGGCTACCAAAGACTCCTAGAAGGAACGATGCAATATGGGTTATTATTGATCGTCTTACCAAGTCAGCACATTTTCTTGCTATAAGAGAAGATCTACCCCTGGAACGTCTAGCAAGACTATACATTAATGAAGTTGTGAGACTTCATGGAGTTCCCCTATCGATTGTTTCTGATCGTGATCCCCGTTTTACTTCAAGATTTTGGAAAAGTCTTCAGAAATCCCTGGATACTGAACTTCATTTGAGCACTGCTTACCACCCTCAGACAGACGGACAATCAGAACAGACTATTCAGACCTTAGAAGACATGTTGAGAACTTGCTCACTTGATTTTCAGGGTATGTGGGATCAATATTTACCACTAGTAGAATTTTCCTATAACAATAGCTTCCATTCGAGTATTCAGATGGCACCATATGAAGCGTTATACGGAAAGAGATGTCGTACACCAACCTGTTGGGATGACATTGGTGAAAGAAAACTTGTAGGCCCAGAACTGGTGGAGGAAACGGTGGAAAAGGTGAAGGTAATCGAAAATCACATCAAAGCAGCTCAAAGTAGGCAGAAGAGCTATGCCGATAATCGAAGGAAGGATTTGGAATTTCAGGTCGGTGATCATGTTTTCCTAAAGGTATCTTCATGGAAGGGAGTCATACGTTTTTGTAAGAAAGGTAAATTGAGTCCCAGGTACATCGGACCTTTCGAAATTCTAGAACGAATTGGGGCTGTAGCTTACCGATTGGCAATGCCGCCAAGTCTCTCCAAAGTTCACGATGTGTTCCACGTATCTCTGTTGAGAAAATACATGCCTGACCCAACGCATGTATTCACCTATGAGGAATTAGAACTGGAACCTGATCTTTCCTATTGTGAAGAGCCCGTCAGGAATCTTGATACAAGAGAACAAGTACTGAGAAACCGGACGACGCGTCTGGTAAAAGTTTTGTGGAGAAACCATAAGATGGAAGAGGCAACGTGGGAACCCGAGGAACTTATGATGAAGAACCACCCGAGTCTTTTCATGTAATAAGTATTCTAGAAATTGCGAGGACGCAATTATTTGAAGGAGGGGAGAATGTAACACCCCAAGCTTCCACGGTACGTTTCCCTTCGAATAATGCGATAGCGTGTGTTGTACGCAACCTCGAGTTCTAACACACACCACAACTAATTAAACTAGCCGTTGTGAATACTAATACCTACTTTTTGAAATTATATATATTTTATATTTGAAAATGGACTTCATTTTTGGATTCGGAATATCAAAATTATCCTAGGGTGAAATTTTGGTACATTTCAGATAACTTTCATATTTTGATGAATAGTGAAAATTACTAAATTTTAATTAAAAACAACTTTTTTAATCAAAATAATTAATAGTGATAAATTGTGAATTTTAGTGGTTTTAAAGTATATTTAGAATATATTTTTACCATTTAATATAATGTTGGTCATTGGACATAATTTTACAATTAAACCGAACATAAACAAGTGTCAATCTTTTGATAGTTATTACCTCTTAAAAACACGCTTTTTGTTTTGACAGCGGGAATTAATTTTAAATTAATTTCTGCCACTTCTGTGTTTTGAATTTAGGAAAATGGATTCCATATTTGGAATCAGGATGTCCAAATTATGTAAATAGGTAACTTTTATTTTTACACATTTTGAATAATTACTGCGGTAAATATTTTATTTACCATGGTTAAAGGGTAAATCCGGTAAATAAGGGTTAAAAAAATAATATTATAATAATACTAAATTACCCTAAAACGTGTCTTAACCCTATTGGTTGATACATGGTCGACCATGGGAATCTTTGGGTCTGTTTTGGGACCCCATGGATCCACTTGTAAGTGATAATGACACATTATATTAATAAAGTTAAAATAAAAATAAAAATGGCATAAGCTTACATCTTTTAGAAGAACAATTTTTACATAGGGTTATACATGTTGGATTTTCGATTATAAATATTAATTAGAAAGATAAAAAGATTTCCTACATAATGATATTTTATTTATAATTTTTAGACATCAAATAATTTAAATTATTAATGACACAATAATGATGCAATGTTTACCTCATTAATAAATCATTTAAATAAATAAGATTATAATGATTAAAATATTATTTAAACCTGTCCAATTCTTATTGGTTGATGTTATTTAGAATATGAGTCATCTTATCTTCGACCTCAATGATTTTTGGACCATTATAAACCGAATACAAATATATTATAAAGTAATACTTTCACACTTTCCTAAAGAGCCCCTCCTCTCCCTTATAAAAGGAGACCACTTCTACTCATTCCTCACACCTCTCAAGCCACTTGGCTCGCCCAAACTCTGCCCAACTAAGCTCCCCACATCCCTCTCCTCCTCCTTGAAGCTTACCCTTAGGCAGAAAGCATTTCAAGAAGTCCTTTGGTTCCAACCAAAGTGAGTTACCTAAATTAAAGGTAACGATTTCTCTTAAATTATTTTCATTTATTTTGCTTCTCCAACCCCCAAACTCTTTTTATTTCCTTTCTTTTGTAACAACACCAGTATCCTCAATATACTAGGATGTTTTTATAAGAAGGATTCAAACTACACAGACACACAACTCCATCTAATGGATGATGAACATAATGTTTCTGTGGATGGAAAACTAACGCCTCACGAAACGATGATTGTTCAAATACATCTTACCGCCTCTCATGGTGGCCATTATGATGGAACTGTAATTAAATATGATATTAATGATATATATTTTATATATAAGCTTTTGTAATTCCATTTTATTTCATACCATTATTCGTTTCATGTTGTATATACATACGATAATTTCATTTGAGGAAGTGCGGACTACCGCCCCCTTAAAATGATATGACTCGTTCATACCACACATGGAACGTATAAAGGATGGTGTTAATGAACTTAAGTAACATATATAAAATATTATATTATAATGGAATAGTAATATACCTATGTATCATTTGGATTCGATTCTTTTAAAATAAAAATTAAATGGAAGTAGCGTTCGTGCGTACGTACGGACTACCGTCTCCACGAACGCGATGAGATTCATTCTCCATCGTATCCATTCAAGTATAATTATCATTTAATGATTTAAAAATGATGTTTAAGGACTTGATATCATTCTGGATATGAATAAGATACAACAAACATGACTTATGTAACAAAACATATAAAAGAAAATGAGTAAGTTAACACACGAAACGACGATAATACTAAGATATTATCAAATCAATATTAAAAGATCATATATGATATCATATTAATGTATATGATTCTTTTATAATTTAATAACAATTATTTCACCATTATACAGGAGGTTAACCTACCCCAACCAAGGAAAATTACAAGGTAAGGGTTATTTCACAATCTCTTCATTATCTGAGGTTGTTTATACGTAATAATCTACTGGGATATCTTTATCATCCACATCCATGTTTCTTAAAAATGTATTTCAAAACATTTTTAATATTTACAAGAATATGGGTTAAAGTCATTTATACCCTCGTTTGACTTTTTATAAGAGGTTTATAATGGAATCTTTCCGTCGGTTTCGAAACAAGGTCCTTTTTAACCTTTTCGACAGAATTGAGGTAAGAATGTTTTTTTTAACTTATACGGCGGGTGTGGTTATTTTACGCCGTTATAAAATCTTCAAAGCTTTCCTTACAAGCTTATAAGAATATTTTCAAAGAAAATGTTTTATTTTATATGGATCTTAAATGATTTCAAAATAAAAGGAGATATTTCTTTAAAAAAAATTGATTTCATCTACGTCAACATCCTTTGATGGATTTTAAGATTATTTGAAGTTGATTTATTATGATACAAAACTTCTATATTGGATTGAAGTTTTTGTGATATGTTTGACTATGGATGTGCTATTTTTATACCATTCATAGTTTATGGTGAAATTATTGACATTTCGTATGCTAGTTTTAATACGAATGTTTATGTTATGTTTAAACCTTTTCATATGGGAATGCATTGGACTTAATAAGTGACGGGTGGAGCCCGCTATAGCTCCTCGATGCATCGGTAGGTCTCATGAGACAAACTAGTGTCTTGGCACAAGGCCTTGACAAAATCTTATTTGTAGTCTTGGCACGAGGCCTTGGCTATGTGGTTATGATAGTCTGGCATTATGCATTCCAACATTATGAAAGTGGTTATTGATATTGCATGTGATTATTCGATTAGTAGAATATCCATGTGAATAAGTAAATGGCATTATTTCATTTTACTTTTTCCATACTATGTTGAAGTTCAATTTTAAAATGCTTTTGTTTTAGTAATTCATTGCCTTAAATGTTTATGCTTTTTTTGAATGTTCCGCTATATTGTTATCCTTACTGGGCATTTGAGCTCACCCCTTTTCTATGTTTTATTTTTCCCAGGTAGTGAAGAAGTAAATTATGAATGACTTGCAGGGATATTATGAGGGGTTAATAGTGTGGATATGAAGACTTTGTTGTTGTAGTAGTTTTTCACTTTGAAATGTAATGTAAAACTTTATGATTATATCTAGTGTTTCCAAGGATACTAAACCAATCGGTCTTTCGAGATTTGATCTTTCTTATGATCATGCCAATGTTATGTAATTAATGCACCGACTCTGGGCAACTGGGGTCGGGGCGTTACATTATCTTTTAGACAATAAAAATTCATTAGAAATCAAAAATTATTTCCTACAAAATGGTATTTTATTTATAATTTTTAAACATTTAATAATTTTATTTATTTATGACACATTGATGATGTAGTATTTTCTTTATTAATGAAAGAATCAAATAATTGGGATTATAAAAGTTATAATAAATACAATTTAACATTTTTATGACATAAATGAATTTTAATGGGTAATATGACATGTTAGGATTTATTAAAGGTATTTTTTTCGAATTATTAAAGTTATTAAGACTTTATCAAAAATCAATTATTAAATAGTGTCAAAAATAACATAAAGGAGTTTAAAAAAAGAATATATTATTAATTGATATAATATTTTTAAAAATCTATTGTTCAGCCAAAAGACTAATATGATGATATTTTTTCCATTAATGAACAACTTGGGGTTCTCTTGGTAGTTTATAGTATGTTTATTAACCAAATAATATAAAAATTCATAGATACATGGTAAATGTCAAACTAATTAACTAAGAGTTAAATCTAAAGGATAAGTTTAATATAGTGATGCAAACCCGTCTAAAACCTATTGGCTAGATTTTTTTAGAACCATCCACACCTTAAAATTTAAATAATCTAATTTGGAGCCATTAGAAACTGAATATGAATATATTATAAAATAATACATTATGTTTTTTCTAATGAGCCCCTCCGACCCCTTAAAAAAGGACACCACTTCTTACCAATTCTTTATATAATAAAATCCTTTTGGTTCGGTCAAAACCTACCCAAATATCCTCTCAACTTCCCTCACTTCAACCTAGAGGCCTTAGTTGTATCAGAAATCCATCCTATGGATCCCTTTTAATCAAATCAAAAGAAAGAATCCGAAGAAGAGATAATGTTTTCACCACCCTCTTTCAAGTTCCTTTCTTCTTCAACTTCTTCTTTCCTTGTTATTTCCATTATAAAATAATAACTCTACTATCTTCTATATACTGTGATGTTATTATAAACATGGTACAACCATATTCATATTCTCTCAATCATTTTAATGACATGTCACTATACATGTGTACGTACGGCTTAATGTGTCCAAATCGTGGTGTAATTGTTATTCAAAACATTATTATTTGGATGGTTATGATAATGATGATTAACTGATTTAAATAATAATTATAACATTATAATTATTCTATATATGTCATATATCATCTGATTATATATTATTTAATTATCAAAATAATGATATTGTCGCTCGTGCATACGTACAGACTATTATCTCCACGAACGCGATAATATTCATTTCCCATCGTATCCATTCATCTATAATTCTCATTTGATGATTAAAAATAATGTTTAAGGACTTGATATAATTTTGTATATGAATATGATACAACCTATCTATAACAAAAATGGCCTATGTAACAGAACATATAAAAGAAAATGAGTAAGTTAACACCCTAAACTACGATAATACTACGATATTATTTACAAAGAAATGTTAAAAGATCATATATGATATCATATTAATGTATATGATTCTTGTATAATTTAATAACAATTATTTCACCATTATACAAGAGGTTAACCTACCCTCAACCACGGAAAAGTACAAGGTAAGGGTTTATTTCACAATCTCTTCATTATCTGAGGTTCTTTATACATAATTATATACTGGGACCTCTTTATCATCCACATACATGTTTCTTAAAAATTTATTTCAAAACATCCATACTATTTTATAGACTATGGTTTAAATTCATTTATACCCTTGTTTTAATGATAATAAAATGGTTTGAAAGGAATCTTTCTGTCATTTTCCAAACAAGGCCCTTTTTATCCTTTTCGACAGAATTAAGGAAAGAATGTCCTTTTTAACTTATACGGTGGGTGCAGCTATTTTCTGCCATTATAAAATTGTCGAAGATTCCCTTGAAATATTATAAGAATATTTTAAAAGTACATGTTTTATTTTATAATTATTTGACTTTTAAATGATTTAAAAAAATATATATTTCTCTAAAATAGTTTTGATTTCATCTATTTCAATATCCGTTGATGGATTTTAAGAATATTTGAAGACGACTTATTATGATCCAAAACGTCCATATTGTTTTGAAGGTTTTGTGATATGTTTTAATGTGGATGTGTTATTGTCATACCATTCATGGTTTATGGAGAAATTATTAATATTTCGTATTCTAGTTTTAATACAAATGTTTATGTTATGTTTAAACTTGTTCATATGTGGAATGCATTGGACATAATAAGTGAAAGGTGGATCCCGCTATTTCTTCTCAATACATCGGTAGGTCTCATGAATCAAACTAGTGTCTCGGCATTATCCCTTGAAAAATTATTATATGTAGTCTTGGAACAAGGCCATGACTAGGTGGTTAGGATTGTATTGCATTATGCATTCCATCATTATGAATGTGGTTATTGATATTGCATGTGATTATTCGACTAGTAGAATAGCCATGTGAATAAGTAAATATAATTATTTCATTTTATCGTTACCATATTATGTTGAAGATCATGTTTAAAAGGCTTTTGTTTTAGTTATACATTGCCTTAAATGTCTATGCTTATTTATGAATGTTTTCTCTATATTGTTATCCTTACTGAGAATCTGATCTCACCACTTCCTATGTTTTATTTTTCCAGGATGTGAATATGCATTTATTAATTATTGCCAGGGATAGTATAATTGGATATGAGTGTGAAGAGAAGATGTTGTTGTAGTTTTTCACTTTATGATGTAATGTAAACATTATGAATGTATCTAGAAATTCAAAGGCTACTAAACTAATCGGTATTTCAAGACATGATCTTTTGTGATCATGCCAATGTTATTTAATAATGCGCCGACTTTGGGTAACTGAGGTCAGGGAATTATAGTTGGTATCCGAGAATGTTTAGTACAAACCTTGATAGGTAGATTTAGATAAACACTAATTTGAGCACAGATCTATAAGAGATACTTTGAGGATTAGTATAGAAGAACTTCCTAGAATTTTGGTATTGTGCATATTTTGTGAGTTTTCTGAGAAATACATACCTATCTGAATACGAACTAGTAGAGGCAGGTTTGGCACAGATGTGCCTAGGGGAAAAACACAAAAACACCTTTTTGAGCAAGACTTGAATGGGAACATGTGCACGACAATGGGCCTTGCTGCAGTCTTTCTTATGAAACTCTTGGGGATATTATAAGGATAATTTTCATTTTCATTACAGAACATTATGAAGGGTTTCTGAGTTTATATTTCTTCAATGAAATTTTTCTATGATTATTGATTATATCCATAAACTGATCAATTCCTGTTAGGTGTTTTACATGACTGGATTTATGTATTTTGATTCATAAATTAATCTATTGTATGCCTTTTTTAGAAATGGTGCATAATGGATGTAATGGAAACAATATCAATGAACACACTCCATGTAGGAATTTCTATCATGATCAATGTTATTATAGTGGAGTTCTTGATACAACTGGTGTTTATCGGCTTGTCACTATACTCGGACAACTCACTCTGGTTATGAATAATAACCTTACCCGTATGAGGTACCCTGATCCACAATGTGGTGAATCAGTGTTAGATCGCTTCATGAGCCAACAACAACCAAGATTCAATTTGGGTACAAATCCACTAGTAGCTTAGCAATGTATGAATTCCATAGAGAAAATATTCCACACATTGGGGTGTCCTGAAAGGGAAAAAGTTTTCATGGAAGTTTACGCCTCAATTGAGATGTTGATCAATGGTGGTCATTGATTAAAAACACAAAGCAAGATGATGAAATATCAAATATGGAATGGAGGGAGTTTAAATAGATTTTATTAGAAAAAACATTCCTCATGACCTTCCAGAAGATATGGAAAGGTAATTTCTGAGTTTGAGGAAATAAGGGGGATGAGAATGTCGCAAAGTATGAGGCTAACTTTACAAGGTTCGCAAGGAATGCATCAAATTATATACATAACCCAAGGAGTATTATTGATCGTTTATTTGATAGGTTAAACCCATTTCTTCATCAATCATTAGTCTCACAATTCTTCTCTTCATACGTAGATATTGTCTCATGTGATATCAACACAGAAAAGGAATTCTCTAAGCCTTATGACTTTAAAGAAAAGAAAGAGAAGAAGAGATCTGTCAATCAGTCAGGGAATAAAAATATTGGGAAGAAGGGAAAATTTGAAAATCAATCCTAAATTAAATGTTGGAAGAAACACCATGGTACATTCTTTAATGGAATGGGAGTCTGTTACAAGTGTGGTGAAAAGGGCCACCAAACTCGTGATTACAAGGAGAATACAGAAGCTATCGATGATCAATTATAAAATTGTAGGGAGTTGGAATATTATGCAAATAAATGTCCTAAGAGAAAGGGGAACTTACCTCAGAAAATGCCAAGGAATCACGGAAAATCTTATGCTATCACTACTACTATGGTTGAGGCTATAAAAGACATGCTGGCAGGTAATTTAATGGTTTCCCCATGTTTAGAAAATTAATTATTTGATTCTGGATCATCGCATTGTCTCATATCATTTCATTTTGCTAAGAAAATTAGATATTTCCAATTAGATTTAACAAGGGAGTTGTCAGTTAAAACTCCTAAGGGAAGTATTATTTCTTCAATGTTCTATGGATCAATTCCCATTAAGGCATATAAATGTTCTTTATCTGCAGATATCATCATCATAACCATGATTGAATTTGATATAATCCTCGGTTTGGATTGGCTTTTGGACCATGATGTGGATATTTATTGTAAGAAGAAATAGGTTATGATTTTTTTATGATGATGATAAAGAACACCAAATTTATAGAGAAGAATCATCACCACCAGATTCTTATCTAGATCCACCCCCAGTAGCTCAACTAAATTCAATTATTAGGGTGGAAGAGAAAGAAATAAATTTGGGTAAGGAAAGGTATGTTCAAATAGTGGATGTACATATTGTGAAATAATATGTAGATGTGTTTCTAGAATATTTAGCTAGACATCCTCTAGAAAGAGAAATTGAGTTTTCTATTGAATTAATTCCTAGTTCATGGCCTATATCGAAGAACCCTTATAGAGTGGTCACTGTGGAATCAGTTAAACTAAAGAAAAAAATTTGGAAATTGAGTAATAAAGGATTTATTCGCCCTATTTTTTTCTTGATGGGGATCCTCTATGCATTTTGATAAAAAGAAATATTGATCTATGAGGTTATGTATCGACTACAGGGAGATCAATGTTATAACAATAAAGAACAAGCATCCCCTAACTCGCATTGATGATTTATTCGACCAACATCATGGAGCTCAATACTTTTCAAAGATTTAACTTCAATCTGGATACCAACAGTTATGTGTGACGAAGGAATATATTTCGAAGACATCATTTCGAACAAGGTATGAGCATTAAGATTTTACAGTAATGCCTTTTGGATTGATTAATGCATCCTCTGTAGTCATTGAACTATTGAATAGATTTTTTAAGAAATATCTCGATGATTTTGTGGTGGTATATATTGATGATATATCGATATACTCCAAAAGCTAAGAATATCATGAAAATAAATTGCGCATTACCCTAAAGTCTCTTAGAAGCCATGAGTTATATGGTAAGATTAGCAAGTGTGAATTCTGGCATCCAGATATTTCATTTCTTGGACATATTGTCTCTAAGGATGGAATCTCTATAGATCCTTATAAGAAAAGAGCAGTCTAAGAATTCCCTACACCAACGAGTATAAATGAGGTATGCAGTTTTAGTGGATTAGCTGGTTATTATACGTGTTTCATCCAGAATTTTTCTGGATTGGATAACCCATTAACGAAGCTCACATGTAAAAGGGTTAAATTTTTTTTGGACATAAGAGTGTGAAGAATGTTTTGTATAAATGAAGGGAAGATTAGTTAGTGATCTTATATTGACTCTACCATCAGGGAATTTTGGATTCGTTTTTATAGTAAAGATTCAAAGAAAGGACTTGGTTGTGTCCTTGTGTAGAATGATAGGGTTATTGACTATGCATCATGATAGCTGAAAATTTATGAGCAAAACTATCTTACTCAAGATCTTGAGTTACTAGATGTATTATTTTATTTGATGATATGGAGACACATTCTATATGGTGAAAAGTGTGAGATATATACCGATAACAATAATTTGAAGTATATTTTCTCATAGAAAGAACTCAACATGAGGCAATGGCGATGTCTGGAACTACTCAAGGATTATGATTGCACGATACACTACCGCCCGGGGAAGGCAAATAAGGTGGCAGATTATTTGAGTAGAAAGGATCATGGAGTTTTGAACAAGATGAGTTTTGAAAGGGATCTTATTTCCATTGATCTAGTGAAGATGTACATGGGAATAACCATGGAAGGCGAAACATCAAAACATTTTCAAATGGTTTCCAAACCATCATTACTAGAAAGGTTAATGAGTTCTCAGACTGATGATAAAAAATTTCAAAAGAAGATTAAATCTTTGAATGATGAGAGATTGAGTGACATTGTGTATGAATATAGAAATTTGAAATTTGGGAAGAGACATTGTGTTCCCGATATACCTGATCTAAAAAGGGAATTGTTGGATGATGCTCATAGTTCAAATTTTTCTATACACCCAGGGAGCACCAAAATGTATAATGATTTGAAGAAACATTTTTAGTGGGACAACATGAATAGGGAGATTGCTGATTTTTTGTCAAGATGTATTGTTTGTCAACAAGTTAAAGCTATAAGGCAACGGCCTGGAGGAGTCATGCATCCTTTTCCCATACTTATGTGGATGTGGGATAATATTACGGTGGGATTTTTCATGGGACTACCAAAGACTCTTAGAATGAACATTGCGATATGGGTCATTATTGATCATCTTACCAAGTCATCACATTTTCATGCTATAAAAGCAGATCTAAAACTTGAAAGTCTATCAAGACTATATATTAATGAAGTTTTGAGGCTTCATGGAGTACCACTATCGATTGTTTCTGATCGTGATCCATATTTGAGTTTAAGATTCTGGAAATCTCTTCAGAAGGCCTTGGATACTGAAATTCGTAGGGGCACTGACTACCACCCTTAAATAGATGGAAATTAGAATGGACTATTCAAACCATAGAAGACATGTTTAGATCATGCTCACATGACATTCAGTGTATGTGGGATCAATATTTACCTCTTGTAGAATATTTCTATAATAATATCTTCCATTCATGTATTCGGATGGCACCTTATGCAGAGTTATACCGAAAGAGATGTCGCACACAAACCTATTGGGATGATGTTGGTGAATGAACACTCGTTGGCCCAGAACTGGTGGTGGAAACGATTGAAAATGTGAAGGTAATCCAAAACCACATCAATGCAGCTCAAACTAGGCAAAACAGCTATGCTAACAACTGAAGGAAGGATTTGGAATTTCTTGTCAGAGATCATCTTTTCTGGAAGGTATCTCCATGGAAGGGTGTTATACATTTCAGTATGAAGGGAAAATTGTGTCCCAGGTACATCAGACCATTCAAAATTCAATAACAAATTGAAGGTGTAGCTTACAATTTGGAAATTCCGCCAAGTCTCTCCAATGTTCATGATGTGTTCCACGTATCACTGTTGGGAAAATACATGCCTGACCCAATGCATGTACTCACCTATGAGGAATTATAATTGGAACCCGATCATTCTTATTGTGAAGATCCTATCAAGATTCTTGATATGATAGAACAAGTGCTGAGAAACCGGAAGACTCATTTGGTAATAGTTCTATAAAGAACCCATAAGATAAAAGAGGCAACGTGGGAACTCGAGGAACTTATAATGAAGAACCACTTGTTTCCTTTCACGCGGTAGTATTATAAAAATTGCAGGGATGAAATTATTTGAAGGAGGAGAGAATGTAACACCCCATTCTTCCACGTTATGCTTCTCTTTGAATAATACAGTAGCATGTGTTGTACGCATCTTCGAGTTCTAACACACACCACAACCATTCAAACTATACGATATGAAAAGTAATACCCACTTTTTTAAATTTTACACATTTTATCTTTCAAAATGATCTTCATTTTTTGATTTTTAAAATTGAAATTATCTTAGAGTGAATTTTTAATACATTTCTGATAACTTTTATATTTTGACGAATAGTGAAAATTACTAAATTTTAATAAAAAACACCTTTTTTAATTGAAACAATTAATAGTGATAAAATATAAATATGATTGGTTTTAAAGTATATTTAGAATATATTTTTACCATTTAATACAATGTTGGTCATCTAGCATAATCTCACATTTGAACCGAACATAAACAAGTGTTGATCTTTTGATAATTATTATTTTTTAAACAGGATTTTTTGTTTTGACAATGGGAATTAATTTTAAATTAATTTCTGTCACTTATGTGTTTTTAATTTAGAAAAATGGATTCCATATTTAGAATCATGAGTTCTAAATTGAGTAAATAGATACTTTTTATTTTTAGACATTTTGAATGATTCCTTCGGTAAATATTTTATTTACCATGGTTAAAAGGTTAATTCGGTAAATAGTGGTAAACAAATAATATTATAATAATATTAAATTACCCTAAAATTAGTCCTCACACTATTGGTTCATCCATGTCTGACCATGGCCTTCTTTGGGTCGATTTGGTGATCCCATGGATCCACATGTAAGTGATAATGACACATTATATTAATTAAGTTAAATTAAATAGACAAATGACATAAGCTTATATCTTTTAGAAAACCATTTTTTACATAAGGTTATATATGTTATCATTTAGACTATAAATATTCATTAGAAATGTAAAATTATTTCCTACAAAATGGTATTTTATTTATATTTTTTAAACATTTAATAATTATTTTTATTTATGATACAATGATGATGTAGTATTATCTTTATTAATGAAACAATCAAATAATTGGGATTATAAATGTTATAATAAATATAAATTATTGTTTTGATTCCATAAATGAATTTTAGTTGTTAATATGACAATTTTAGTATTTATTAAAAGTATTTGGATCAAATTAATAAAGTTATTAAGTCTTTATCAAAAATCAATTATTAAATTGTGTCAAAATTGACATAAAAGAGTTTTTAAAACAAATATTATATTATTAATTTATATAATATTCTAAAATAACTAAGGTTATGAATAAGATGTATATTATGATAGGTATTCTATTAATTTACCACTTGGGGTTCCATTGGTAGTTTATAGTATGTTTATCAACCAAATAATATAAAAATACAAAGAGGCATGGTAAATGTCAAACTTATTAACTAAGAGTTAAATCAAATGGATAAGGTTAATACTGTGACCCAAACCTATCTATAACCTATTTACTGGGTGATTTGCAACCCATACCCAACTTATAATTTAAATAATTTAATTTGGAGACATTAGTAACTAAATATGAATATATTATAAAATAATACTTTATGTTTTTCCTACTCAGCCTCTCCGACCCCTTATAAGAGGACACCACTTCTATCAAATTCATCATAACTTCAAAACCTTTTTGATTGGCCAAACCCTACAACAATATCCTATCAACATCATTGAATTCATCCTAGAGTCCTTAGTATGATCAAAAATTCGTCCTATGGAGCCCTTTTGATCAAATTAAATGTAAGAACCCGAAGAAGAGGCAATGTTTTCACCGCCCTCTTTCAAGTTCCTTTCTTCTTCAACTTCTTCATTATTTGTTATTTACATTATTAAATAATAACTTAAGTGTATTATATATACTGTGATGTTATTATAAATATGGTAAAACTATATTCATATTCAATCAATCCTTTGAATTACAGGTCACATTATGTGTGTACGTACGACTTACCGTGTCCACGTCGTGGTGTAATTGTTATTCAAAACCTTATTATTTTGATGGGTATGATAATGATGTGTAATATATTTAAATAAAAATTATAACATGATAATTATTTTTTATATATGATATACCATCCAATTATATATTATTTTATTATCAAAATAATGATATTGTCACTCGTGCGTACGTACGGACTACTGTCTCCTTGAACACGATTAGATTCAACTTCCATCGTATTCATTCAAGTATAATTCTCATTTTATGATTAAAAATAATGTTTAAGGACATGATATCATTATCTATATGAATATGATACATTCGATCCATAATAAACATGTCTTATTTAACAAAACATATAAAAGAAAACGAGTATGTTAACACCCAAAACGACGATATTACTACGATATTATTTACAAATCAATGTTAAAAGATCATATATGATATCATATTAATTTATATGATTCTTGTATAATTTAATAACAATAATTTCACCATTATACATGAGGTTAACCTACCCTCAACCATGGAAAAGTACAAGGTATGTTTTTATTTCACAATCTCTTCATTATCTGAGTTTGTTTATACGTAATTATCTATTGGGACCTCTTTATCTTCCACATCCATGTTTCATAAAAATGAATTTCAAAACATTAATAATATTTTGTATACTATGGTTAAAATTCAATTATACCCTTGTTTTAATTTTTATAAAATGGTTTGTATGGAATCATTCCATCGTTTTCCAAACAAGGTCCTTTTTAACCTTTTCGATAGAATTAAGGTAAGAATGTCTTTTTTACTTATAAGGCGGGTGCGACTATTTTCCACCACTATAAAATTGAGGAATATTCCCTTACAAGCTTATAAAAATATTTTATAAGTACATGTTTTATTTTTTAATTATGTTACTTTATATGATTTAAAAAAAAGATATATTTCTCAAAAATAGTTTTGATTTTATCTTTGTCAACATCCATTTATGGATTTTACAAAAATTTGACATTTATTTATTATGATACAAAACTTCTATATTTTATTGAAGGTTTTGTGATGTGTTTGACTGTGGATGTGTATTTTTATAACATTCATGTTTTATAAAGAATGTATATACATTTCATATGCTAGTTTTAATGAGAATGTTTATGTTATGTTTAAACCTATTTATATGTGGAATGCATTGGACATAGTATGTGATGGGAGGAGGCATCTATAGATCCTCAATGCATTGGTAGGTCTCATTAATCAATCTAGTGTCTTGGAATGAGGCCATGACAAAATCTTATTTGTATTCTTTTCATAATTCCATGACTATGTGGTTATGATAGTCTGGCATTATGCATTCTATCATTATGAAAGTGGTTATTGATATTGCATGTGATTATTTGACAAGTAGAATAGCCAGGTTAATATGTAAATGGAATTATTTCATTTTATTTTTTCCATATTATGCTGACGTTCATGTTTAAAAGTCATTTGTTTTAGTTATAGATTTCCTTAAATGTTTATGCTTATTTGTGAATGTTTCAACTATATTGTTATCCTTACTATGAATCTGAACTCACCCCTTCTTATGTTTTATTTTTCCTCAGATGTGAAGATGTATTTTATAAATGACCTGTAGGGATAGTATAAGGGGATATGAGTGTGAAGACAAGATGTTGTTGTAGTTTTTTAATTTATGATGTAATGTAAACATTATGAATGTATCTAGTAATTCCAAGACTACTAAACTAATCGGTCATTAGAGACTTGATCTTTTGTGATCATGCCAATGTTATTTAATAATGCACCGACTATAGGTAACTGGGTTCGGGGCATTACAAATGAGGTGACTTGGTAACCCTATACAATATCACCCATATATAATCTTGTTTTAAAACATTTTTTGGGATACCTATAACAAAATACATGGTTAACATCTCCCACATCCAAACATGGATTGTATAAGAATGAAACATGCCTGCTGGTCACATATTTTCATCATTAACATGCTAACTAGTTAAGCACCTTGAGTCAAACACAGGAACTTCCCATTTTGTGAGGATCTATCAAAATTTTTATTTTAGTGCATTATACATCTTTGTAATATTAGAGTTAACAACCCATCATGAATGGTGGTAATAATCAGTAAATTTTTATGACAATTAATAAGTAAGACCATCTGATTCTTGAATCGTAGAACTAAAATCTCATCTAGCTTCTTTATCTTGATGGTCTCTCTACCATTGACTTTTTAACTCAGCACAACACACTCTGAACCACACTTCTCAGGATATTTGATAATCATAACCCAATTAGGAACCACTAATTCATGGAAGAAAATTACAACACCATCTCAGTCTTCACAATCCCTATTCATGTCGGCTAGGACCTACAATATCTGCCACTCATCTAATGCTTCTTTTGGAAAATGACGATATGAATTTATTCTTATTGAATCGACCACTAAATATAATTTACCTACAGTATACATCAAATCAATGTGGAACATTTTTAGATATTATATACATGGTCTTCAACTTACATTGAAATCCCATTGTGAGAAAATATGTTTCATGCTTCTATGATATGTGAACCTATAAAATTTCATAGAAAAGTGATAATGATTCAATGTCATTAGACAATGGATTATGATAAATAACTCGAAATTATGTGTTGGGAAATTCTTCTCATGCATCTGTGACTTTCTTTATCCATAATAAACAACATGATCTTCTTAAATAATAACACATCCCATCCCTGATCATGAAGAATTACAAAACAAAACGTACCCAGGACATGATTCGTCAAAAATAATGATTGTTGAGGATGTAAGTTAAACTATTAGATATTAAAAACAATTATGACACTCCTCATCCCATTGGAATATAAAATATTTCTTTTTCAATGTTGTTGTATGAGAATATAGTCAAGATATGGGAAGGAAAAATGTGTCGGATGTAACTAGTGAGACAAATAAAATTTTGAATCTAAAAGACATTCTTCAGAGGATTCCAAGAGATTATAGCCTCTATATTCTCTAGATCCAATGAAACACCTGTTTCAATAATTACATGGAAAATAAAACATTAATCTTGAATCCAAAAATAACACATTGATAATTTGGAATATAAACAATGGACTATCATGATTTGTATTGATGTTGAAAAGCGTTACTCATGCTCATCCCTTTTTTTATGAATACAAAAATTTTACGTTCACATAACCCAACACTCAAGAATCCATATATTGCTGAAATATCAAATTCCTCAATTCCATAAATACAGTGGGTGAATTCATAAGACCAAATGGAATTGTCACATCTTCAAAAGTCCATATATTCTTCTGAAATATTTCATTGGAATATACCTTCTCTGAAACATCATTTTGTAATATCTTGGTCGACATTCGATATTTGAGAACCTATGATCTAATATCAAATGATAAAACATATCAATAATGTGTTGAATTGGATAAAAAATATTTATTTTAACTTTTTAACCTAATGATAATCCACACACATCTAAATATTCCCATATACATTCTACACCTATAATAATAGTGTTTCCCATGATGATATTCTCGGCCATGTCACCCCTTGAAATTATAGCTCTCTCAACAATAAATTCCGCTCTCTTAACTCTATTGGATCCAATTTTTAATATGGATGTTAAATAGTAGTGGTCACTAGAGGCAGATCAATCATAAAATTTATTTCTCTTATCAATGGTAACCCTGAGAAGTTTACAATAAATACATCTATTAATTGATCCAAGACCTCTAGAAAAAAACTAATTCTTAGTCTCTTCCACTGATTCCAAAGTCAATTCCATTAAATAAAAAGAGTCATTTCCAACTCATGGTGGAAAAATGATCTTTTCACCAATCATTACATCCCTCTATCATACAAATATATGCTCGATGATATACACTATTGAAAAACAATTTGTTTTTCTATTAAATTTTATGTGGGCCTTTACCACTATCAACCAATTCATACACTGTATAATATCATTGAAATCCATCTCCATTAATGAGAAGTTCTATTTTAGTTTGCCTCGATCAAATGTTGTATAAAGTGATCTATAAATAATGGATCAGAATTCTTTTATTCTAGGAGGTGTTTGAAGTTTTAAAAAAAATCATATCGACTTTTAAATCCCAAAAATCAAGAGCATAAGAAGAAATGGAGGAATCAGATGAAATTGTATCAAATAGAACTTTCATAAGGATAGAATTCAAAATAATTGTACACTTTAATATAGATGTTCTTTAATGAGTATCTAACATGACATTCTCCACTTCATATAATTTCATTCTCAGAAAAAAAAATTCTTTGTTTCCCATTTATATTTCCCTTACCGAGCAATCATGGTATTCTTGGGACAACGAAAACTAGATCTTTTCCACTAATGAGATTGTTTTTGCTTCCCTTGCATTGTCAATGCATTTGATGCTTGCAATACCTAAGAGTTACCCAAAGAAATTTACCTCATAATGTCAGGATAATAGAGATTAATACTCACATTATAGTTTCATTTGTTGCATGCTTGAGGTTGTTTCATTCACATCCACATTATTTGGTAAAACAATCCACATTGGAAACATTTTTCTTTTTTCATGGGTTATAGAGGAAGGTTATCTGATCCAATATCCTGATTTTGATTCATGCTCCCTCATTTGATATATTTTTTCCTCTTATGATTTTTCCCACCATTAGAGTTCCCACTATTTACCATTCATATCAACAAACACCATCCTCCAATAGCTCTTATTATGTCTCATCCATCCATTGTTTCACTATTCACACTTTGTATAATCCACAGTAAAGAGCACAAAAATCAAAGCCAGAATCTCCTGTCTAATCTCCAATTCAAAAATGTTTTCCTTCAAAGACATTTTAAAAGAATCCATAGGAGAAGAGTGCAATAAATTCATGATTTTGGGTTAATACTCGATGACATAGATATTTTTATACTTTATACTGAAAAGGTCGATTGTTCTTTGAATCCTGAATGTGAGAGGATAGATTTTTTTGTTCTCCAATTCATCAAACTCTTCCTATGTACGTAAACGGTAAAATTTTTCTAGAACTTCTAAATACCACAATTTTCATGCAGGATCCTTAAGAATATACATCATTAACATGAAATTCACTTACATTGTTCCTATGAAATCTATGATACGATTTATTCTATTCATCAACACCTTAACCATTTCTGGTTTATAATTTACCTGAAATATGGGTTGATTTTACAATTGGAACAAGAAGGTATAATCTAATTTTGATGTATCATCCATAATATTCTCATTGTACAGAACCTAAAATTCTTATATGATACACTGAACCATCTTTTAGTTCGGCTATATATCATTTACAACCACATTCTCATCTATTTCCACTATGAGGATCATACAATGCATTGCAGGATACATTTTAAATATAAAAATGAAACTTTATAAGCTTTATCGTCTATTAACCGATATCTTATCATTTAAAATTACACTTCATCATTCATTCACACCAAAGTTTTCTAAAAACTATTTTACTATTTTAAACAATTTTTGACAAATTTCATGTTTCTTCTCAGAATCAAACCATTTTCAAAATACCAAAACCATGTTATTTTTCAAAATCATCCATTTGAAAATAATTTCAAATTTTTTCAGAAAAAACTAATGTTTTCAACGAATTATATATCATTACATAGAATAATATATGCAATCCTAGTGGTACGGAATTCATCTAATGTATTTCATGCTCAAATCATTGGATAAACCAATAATTATGGGATTTCAAAATTCTATAAGTGTCTCCAAAACAATTATGTACCATACTCCCTATTAACGTGAATTTCATCATAATTATGTAGAAATAACTCTTTATTATATACATTTAACATCCATATAATCCTACTCCTTACTAAAATCTCATTCTATGGACTAATCAAGAATAATATTTAACTCCAAGACTAACACAACTAAACAACTAATACAATTTGTTTGAAAAAAATTTACTAACCCAGACTGATACAAAATTCAAGTCAAGGACCAAAAAGTAGATACTTCTTATAACATCCCACCCATTCTCATCAGATTTATATGTTAGTGAGATGTTAGTTGACCATAAGCGGCATCCCCAAGACACCAATGCCTAGAAATAAATTCAAAGGGCCTCATTTACAATTTTGTGGATGATTGGCCATTTGAAGATATACAACCAACCAAAAAAGAAGATGAAATAAAATAATAAATGATTCATAATAAAAATGAATTAAAACACAAACATTTTATTCATATCAAAGCCACACAAAATGTAGCATAATAGAAGAAAAAATAATATGAAAATAAATTACAGAGGGAAAACTATTCACACTCAAAGAGTACCACATAACTCTATAGCTCAGCATGCTCCAATAACAAAATCCACCAACATCCCTTGTATTAAGAAGTTGTACAAAATATGTGTGATAATTAAATTTTCCCTATATCTCAATAGACAATTTTTTCAAAAGATCCAACATGTCGAAGATTGGATGAGTAATAAAACTCAGTGGGATTTCCCCCAATGACTTCTCAACTAATGCCATAGGGATACAGAATGTTGCTACATTACATAATTAATTTTATACAAATAGATTTAAAACTGATTCACAATTTATATCATTGCTATGAAGTTCACAAAAATATAGGTTTCTAAGGATAGAACAAACCTATTCATTACAATATTTGTCATTATTTTGTGGCACACTCCCCCATGATTCACAACACACCCACAAATTCATGTTTTTATGATAGTTCATTACTCATGAGATTTTCCACATCTGATCACCTTGTATCCTAATAAATACACCCCATATAATGTTCTGTGTCCTCCTGATATGTTACTTTTATAGTTTTTGGTTGTCGGGGATGTTAGGGGTAAGTCCTGGGTGTTTTCATATGAGTTGGGAGTGTGGAGAGGATGTTTTCAAATTACATTTCTTGTATGTAAGTTACAGAGTGTGAAAGTTTGTTTCTAGGATTTTCTTAGTTGTTTTAAGATGTGAAATATTTCTGTGTCTGAAATATAAAATAAATCACGAGGCGATAGTTTTTTATTGAATGTGGACATCATGGGATTTCATTGTGAGAAATGGGATTAAATTACATGGCTCACCATACTTCCATAACTTTTATGTTTTTTTTTCATATGATCAGGTTATAAAACCATAGGTGTTTAGTGACTTTTATCTCAACCCTAGGAGACTAAGTAACCATTTTTTGACATATTGATTATTCAGTTCCAAGAATATAATTTTGGCTTTTCCCATTCGATTTGTAGTGATCCAACTTCAATTTAATGTGCATTCTTCCTCTATTCATGTGTCTTTGGCTTGTTTGGTGTGTCTTTTCTTCCTTTTATTCGTTCCATGTGATATAGGATCCCCTTAATTTTATATAATGTGTTTTTATTTGATTTCATTGGTGTGGTGGTACTGATGTATCCTTGGGTCGATGTAGATCTTGCAGGAGAAGAAATCAGATACCTGTTGTGTGATCCCTTTTCATGAAAATAATTTTAATGCCATTTTAGGTATGGAATTTCATTCATTTCTCCTACATTCTTCATTATATAAGAGTGGTCAACTTTTCTTCACCTCAAGATAGTAGTTGTGAAACAATAATTCAAGATAATAATCAATTAACTAAAATTGAAGGGGATAGTGAGATCTGATTCGTATGTTTTTGTTTCAGTAATATAAATGTGTTATTTTGAACTATATGGGCTAACATACCTACTAAAAATCATTGTATTTGGTGGTCCTTATTTTATTACTAATTTAATTTCATGTTGTTGGGTTACTATTGAATATTTGTATATAGAAATTGGTAAATCACATACAGTTGGTTAATTAATTGATTCCCTTGGTATACCAACCTTCAGTGATAATCTGAGAATTAATAATTAGAATTAAACTAGTGATTCATTGATAAATCTATAATTGTACTGCAATTTTTTATTTTGGGTGATGTGTTTTGTGGGATTTGTTTTTGTATATCTGGGATATACATGATATGAAGTGGAAATTTTGTGATTTGTGGGTTTTCTATGGTTTGTGTTGTTGGTAGTTTTGGTAAGTGTTGTGGATGAACATGTAGATGATACATCAGCATGAACATGTAATGGAATCGTAGGTTGAGAGAATGATTGATAGTATAATGGATGAGAGGTGTGGTGTGGTGAGTCTGTATGACTGGTTGTAAGGAAATGAGTTGACAGATGGTGCTGTGAGTTGGGGTTTTCTTCATTTGGAATCTAACTTGAGATGGATGACTTTGAATAATGATTATTGGGGTTGGAATTGGTGGTTCACGTAATTTTTCTTCATCATTATCATGCATAAATATTCTCCTACATCTAGAAATTGATGTATCTTCAATGGTTGTTTACATTGAAGAATGTGAAGATACATTTTTTTATCTATATTTTCTCCCTCTTATATGACTTTTGTTTTGTTTCTTGTTGTGTTTCATTCTTAGTAGTTACTTCAATTATGATTGAGGGGTTAAATGAATTGTTAAATAAATAATGGAAGTGGATATATGTAATTGGTTGGACATGTGACATTGGTTTTATTTATTGTTTTGTGATGTTGTGAATTTTTGAGTTAGAAATAAAAAGGTGATTGTTATTGGTTTCTTTGGGATTTCCCATGAACCCATAGGGTGGGTTATAGTGTTTTATATCATATATGTATCTATTTATATTTTAATTGTTATTTCTATATGAAATCAACCATAATTGATCAATATATTTTGAACACCCCCATAAACATAGGTGTAGGTGTCATTTCCAAACATCCCTATGGGAGGATATATGGTTGGATACCCATTCTTACATACCGAATCTTTCAGGTAACAGTAGTGCAAGATTATTTGGGAATAGGTTGTTTTATGAGGCACTGGTGTTTTCGGGCAAGTTGTGCTTTCCCCCGTGTCTTCAGGAGGATATGTGTTGTTATTTCTAATGTCACTTCAAGATGGGATGTTTTGGGAATTTATATGTGATTTTAGGATGAGTTTTGGTTTATATATCCAGGTTTCTATGGGTAAGATGTGATGCAGTTTGGGGACTAGGTGTCTATAGGTGGTATGTGATTTGGTCATGGAACAATTGTGTGCGGGTGGTATGTGATGTGTCTCATGGCCCAGGTGATGGGATAATGTGTGGTTTGTAGACTAGGTGATTCTGTGATGGATGTCATGTGGCTCGTGGCCATGGTGATGGGATGAGGTTTGGTTTGTTGACTAGGTGTGTATGAGAATCTTGTGACATCATTCTTTTAGAAGAGGTGTCAGTATGAGGATGTGTTTTGTTAGGAAAGAGCAGCTAAACTAGTGGGAAGTTGTGTGGGGTACCCATATCTTAAATGTTCTTACTATGTTACTTTACCTGACTTTCATTACATTGTTATCATACCATGGTGAGGTTGGGATAGCTAGTATACCTTATAGTGTGTAGTTTGGTTCTCCTATTTTCTCACAAGTGCAGTAGTATGCTTCCTTTCCCTTTTACTGAAGTGACATAGGGTTTTCCAACTAAGTATATATTTATTCTCACCCTATATACATATATATAAAAATTCTTTTAGGCTTCTAGGTGAATTATGTGGACCATGTTTGTAATTACTATTTCAGAAATTGAGATAGTTTTTATGTCACTTTTTAGAATTAATTTCGTTACATATTTTGGTTGAACTATCTTATCTCCCAATAATGTTTCATAATATAAGTGAAATGTCTTCTATTTTTGTGAGACATGTATAACCTTGTTGTTGGCCACCACCCCAATGCCTACTGGAGGCAAGAAAGAGTGGTTATTATCTCTTGTTATCCGTTGTTGTCCTATAAGGTGTATCTTTGGAGGGAGGGGGTCGTGAATGAATTGAATCAGAGCTGATGGTTGAGAGATAGGATGATGTTTTTAGTTAGGCACTATGGGGATTTCATGGGTACGTCGGGAAACAATGTTAGAATATCTTGGTGCATGACATCAGTAAGGGAAGACATGGTATGAAACAACATTTTAGGGGGACCGTGATCCTATGTAATAACTCTGAGCCTAAAGAATTTCCATGTGAGTCTACACCATTTCTAATTTAGAGACCCTATGTAATGTACTTGAATCATAGTGACTTGTTTTCATTAGTTAATTAGGTTAGTTCAAAACTCTAAATGAATAATAAAAAAATGAGTTAAATGGATATTAAATAAAATTTAATACTAATTGGGATTAGGAATTAATTTTTTACATTGTAATTGGTGATCCGTGCAATCTATCACATGTGGCTCAAAAATTTGAGGCTTAGTAGGATAATCTGGTGGATCATTGGAGGGTTGACCTAGGGGAGGAGAATTATTGGAAGACAATGTTACGTGCTTTCAAGTGGCAGGATTTTTGGAAGTTAAAGGGAAATTATTTTTATATGGCAATATAAATATAGCTCAAGGATCTTGAGAAAACATTCATTTTGATCAGGGCTTAAATTGAGAACTGGGTTCTATAAATAGTTAGACACATGTGGGATGTCATGTATCAGTGGTGGAATTTGTACATGGAAAATAGGAATGATGATGATGTTATGTGGGTCGATTTCATGAAGGAGTTCTGAGTATAATTCATTTCATTGAATATGAATGACTATAAGATGTAGTCATTACTCTACTTTTAGTTTGTTATTATGTCGCTATGGGAGCTGGGGATCATGTTTAAAGATCTCCTTCATTTTTTCTTGATCTAATTTTAGAGGAGGATTCTCTAATAAGATATATAGAAGACATTCTTTATCCTTCTTTCAAGTATGGGGTTACTACCATTACATTTCTAACAAACATGGTGGTTTATAAGAAGGTAGAGGTGATTGTGTGGATTAAATCACGAGGAGGTTTACCATGAGAGGGGTATCTAGAGTGGTTCTATGAGATTCAAGGTTCCCAATGGTATGTCTTGGGTTCTAGGACCGTAGTGTTTTTTACCAGCATGTATATGAACTCTGCAACTTCTTTTTCAACTTTATGTTCCTCGTTCATTTCCCATAAACACAGGACTGATGTGTTTCATATTTGGAGTAAATGATCATATTCAGAATCAATGAATAATATTTGTTCTAGATTAGTATTATATAAGTGGATAGGCTCAGCTCTTGACTTAGTAGAAGATGCTAGATATGCCATTTTTTCAGCAAGGTTTGTTGGCTCATGATCCCCCGAGGGATGATAGAGCAGGTAGAGGCCGAAAATAAGATGATTCTTTGGGACCTCAACCTGGCTGTGTTTATGGAGTATGTCATCAGTAGAGGGGCAGAGGAACTAGGTGTGGTCTATTTACTATAGAAGAGGCATCAGATATAGTATGTCCAAAGATCATTTGGGGCATGATAAGTTCGTTTAGTACCCTTGATTTTCCTTTTTTTATTCAAGAGCTTCAGACTACTTTTTTACACTTACTCTATCCAATAGTCTAGGACTAGACCTATATTGGCTTCTCATGCCCCTCTTATTGAGTATGCCAGGCAGAGGTACGAACATCTGTTTGTTGTGTTCTGGGGATATGTAATTATGATTGGACTATATTAGTCTTGTGAGGATATACTCCACCTTTATATGTATCCAAACGATTTCATTCTCAACATCCAATAGTTTTATTTTGTTCCTGAAATTATCGATTACTTCTGAAGGAGGGTCTGGTTTTCATATATGTATGTCCATCATGTGATTTTCATTGGTGAGTGAAGCTCTCACATTGGTAGTAGATGTAAATAGAATCATCATTCATTTCTTTCTGAAGTGTCAGTGGAATTAGAAGATGTCGAGATGGTGAAGATTCATAGATAAATTGGGGAGTTCATAGATGTTTCTCCAAGGAGTTTGTGATGCTACCCCATTTTTGTGATATTAATTTCAAGATAGAAATGTAGATTGGAGCTTCTCTAATATTTATGCCTTGTATCTATTGGAACTTTTTGAGATATGGTATTTGATGATCCAGATAGAAGTCATGATTTTGAAGGGTGTTATTTAGCCTAGTTTTTCATCATGGGGTGATCTGGTGTTCTTTGCAACAAACAAATATGATGGTATGGGGGTTTTCATAGACTAATTGTGGTTGAATAAGGTAATGGCAAAGAATCATTACTCTCTACCAAGGATAGATGATATTTTTCTCCAATTGAAAAGGGAATTTTGGGTTTTTAAGATCATTATTCAATCTATATATCGCCAGTTCTGGTTGATGGAGAGAAATAATCCAAATACTACATTCAGATGATTGTATGGGATCTTTGATTTTTTGGTCATTTATTTTGGTGTTATGAACATTCCAACTGTTCTCATGAGACTTATGAACTCTTTGTTATGTGAGTTCTTTTATTGGTACATCATCATCTTTATTGAAAACATCTTGGTATATTCAAGGTAAGAGGAGTTTCTTATCGATTATCTTGTGACCATCATGAATGTTCTTCAAGACCCCCTCTTTAAATAATGTTCTATTTTTATGTTATGGACATGATATATGTATTTCCTTGGGCTTGTTGTCTCTCAGAAGGGTGTAGTAGTAGACTCATTGATGGTAGAAGCAATTGTTTCTTAGACAAAATCCAAGAATGTTCTTGAACCTTGTAGTTTTCTCAGCCATGTAGGCTGTTATCGAAGTATTTTACCCAATTTTCCTTGATTTATTGGTCCATTGATATATTATACAAGAATGAATAAATATTTTGTGTGTATTGAACAGTGTTAGGAAACATTTGGGTATCTAAAAGTGAATTTGTTTATTGATCGATTGATCTGATTTTTTTGGAAGGGGTGATGTTTGATGTGTTTTCTAAGGATTCTAGGTAGAGATTGGGATGGTTATTAATGTAGCAAAAGGTTGTGATATCTTATTGGTCTTGGAATTTATTCCCCATGATAATAATTATTCCACCCACTATCTAGAGATAGCATCAGTTGTGTTTGTGCTGAAGATGTGGTGGCACTACCTCATTGGTGAACACCTTTTGGAAATCCCAAATAACAAGGATTAGATGTATGTCTTTTCCTAGTAAGATATGAACTTGTGATAGTAAAGGTGGATGTAGTTTTGTTAGTATTATGATTTATATATCTATTACAACACATCAAATCTGAATTTCATGACTGATTATTTGAGAAGAAAGTCACAGAAGGCTGTTTTTTAGAAATTTATTCAGACTTGGAAAGTGATAGATGAGATAACAAAATTATAGTTAGACCCAAGAATAGATGGTGGTAGAGCCTATTTGGATGTAGAGTCTCAAGGGAAGACTCAGAGGTAGAGGTGATTAATGACTATGTTGGACATTGGGATGCTTTGGAGGGATGGTGTAAGAATAGTCAAAACAAGCTATTATTTGATGGGATGCTGTTTTTCGTTATAGCATTGAATGAGTAATTTTTTCATGAGTTTTATACCTCTCTTCTATAAGTACACACTAAATTTTCTAAGATGTACCATGATGTGAAGATGCAGTATTGGTGGCTCGAAATGAAGTGGAAACTAGTAGATTTTGTGGAGAAGTTCTTATTTTTCCAATTGTTAAAGGTCAAGAAGCAATTTCCCAGTGGTTTGTTTCTCCTCATGGATTTCACCAAGTGGATGTGGGATTATATCACGACGGATTTCATCATAGGTTTACCCAATGATTTGGGAGTCCATGATGTTATCTTTGTAGTAGTGGATCAGCTGACGAAAGCATATCACTTCACAGAGATCAAGGATTCAGGCATAGTGGATACCTTGGAAGAAAGGTTTGTTGATGAGGTAGTGTGGTTTCATGTAGTTACAAGATCAATCATCTCATATTGAGTTACAAATTTTACCTCATGAGTTTGGAATGGATTGCAGCATGATTTTGGCACCCCGTTATGACTCATCACTACTATCCACCATCATATAGTTGGGAATACGGAGCAAACTATCATAAAATTTGAAGAGATACTATGGGCATGAATCTTGGTCTTTTGTGGAATTTCATTATGACACATTCCCTTCATATAGTTTCCTTGCATTAATTTCTATCACCCTTCCCTTTTAATGGCCCCATTTGAATCTTTTTACATAATAATTATTTATTAAAATTTTTTTGATTTGGGTTTGGGAGATAGTTTCTCTTAGACCCGATGTAGTGCAGAGCACGAATGAGAATGTCCATCGTGTTTGTAAGAGGATGAAAGAAGCACATGATAGCAAGATTTGTTATGTTGATAGTAGATGGAGTTCTTGTAGTTCTTGTTGGGGGACCAAATGTTCTTGATGTTATCTCGTCAATGGGGGATGTAGAGGTTTGGTAGAGGGAGTAAAATTTCTCCCAGGTTTGTTGGATACATTAGGGGTTGTTAAAAGTTGGCAAAGTGAAATAATAGATTCCATTTCCACTGCAGTTGGAGAGGATCCATGATGTCTTCCACATATCTCAGCTTCATTGGTAACATAACAATGACAGTCATGTCCGTTCTGGTGGACAATTCGAAAATGCGGATGACGTGATGTATATGGAGCATCTAGTAGTGATCCAAGATAATTTGGACAAGGTGTTGTGTGGAAGATTATGGAGTCATGGTGGCCTAGGGGTTAATAATTTGGAGTGAGATATGTAGATGTTTTCTTAGTAATTAGAGTAGTTCTGAGTTTTTTCATGTCCTTTTTTTCATTTTGTTGTAATGTTTGAATACTGATTGAATAGATGATCTATTTTTACATGGTGAAGATGTGTGTTGTGAAATTTTTGATAATGTTGTGGCATGTGAAAAGGGAGATACTAGATTCCTATTTGAGATGCATTAACTACAATGTAATTAATCTTGTGTGAGAAAGTAAGTTCCATCCATAGTAGATACTATCATGACATATAGGAAAAAATTAATTGAATAATGTGTTCATGGATGTATTGTTTGTTGAATGTATTGGATATTGGATTTGGTTATTTATAGGCTAATATTTTTGTCTAGTAGTTTTTAAGGTTGTCTATTTTTGAACTTTTTGGATGGTGTGTTCAGCTAGAGGTCGTGCTTGAGGAGTGGTGACAGTTTGGAGAGATATCTCATGGGGTTGTTTCTCAGACCCCTTTTCCCTTCTAGGATTGGTTTTGGACTCTCATGGGTGAGAATAATTTCAGGGTTATATTATGTAATTATTTTTTTCCTCCTGTTTTTTTACATTTGTTGGTTTTGGTTGATGGGGATGTTCAGTGGTGCTCTCGGGAGTTTTCGTAGGAGGTGGGAGTGCAACCAAACTACTAAAGGATTACACTTCGCTTAAGTAGGTTACATGCTGTGAACATTGGTTTCAAATATTTTCCAAGTTGTTTAATGGTGTGGAATGTTTCAGGGATTTAAAAGTACTATAAATGGAGTGTGGGTGGTTTTTTGGAAGAAGTATAAATGGGGGGATTTCATGTTGTGATAGGGGATTGCACATCATGTAATCCCACATTATTGTAACATTTATGTGTTTTTTGGCCACATGGGTTTTCAACCCCTTTGGATACAGTGAAATTTCCCTAAACCCTAGATGATCCAGTGACCCGTTTTTTTGTTTTTCGATTATTCATTCCACAAGGATTAAATCCTATCTTCTATCTTTCGATCAGTAGTGATCCAACTTCAATCTATGGTGATTTCTTCCCCTGTTCTTTCTGTTTCTTCCATTTAGGAATATATTTTCCCCCCATTCCGTTTTTCCATGTGAAGGAAGATGTTATTCCTTTCTTCAAATGTGTTATTTTTTTCTTTAGTGCATTCATTCCACTTCAACTTTCAGTGGATGAAGATCTTGAGGGAGAGGTAATAAGCGACCTATTATGTGATCTATTTCCATTGGAAGAACATTGATAACATTTTGAGGTATGGATTATACCTTGTTTCCCCATTATTGTGAATCATGTAGGAGGGATATACTTTCTTTTCATATGTATCAATGTTGTTCCACATTTATTCAAGATAAGAATCAGTTATCTAAAATTGAATATTATATAGGGATTTGATTCACATGTTTTTGTGGAATTGATATTATTATTATGTTGTAGTCTATAGGTGTAATTTCCAGACTGAAAAGTATTGATTTTGGTGGTTTTTATTTGAAAACTAAATTAATTTCATGTTTCTTTGTTAATATTGAACACTTGTATATAGAAATTAGTAATTCACATACACTTCAATAATGAACCGATGCCCATTATTTGCCAGTTTCTGTGATAAACCCTGAATTTATAAGTGGAATTGAAAAAGGGATACCTTGTAAAATATGGAATTGTTCTATGATTTGGTATGTCGGGTGATGTATTTTATGGGATATCTATGGATGTATGTATAAGGAATAAAATATATGAAGTGATTGTGTTGTGATGTGTTGGTTTTCACTAGTTTGTGATGGGTGTTGGTTTGGGCGGTGTTGTGGATGAACATGTAGATTATACATTGACCAAACCATGTAGTGGAATATTAGGTTGAGAGACTAAAAGATTGTGTAATTAATCAGGGATGTGGAATAATGTGGTTTTAAGACTATTTTTACATAAATATTTTTTTATATGGGGTTGGGAGTTGGGGAATGGTTCAGTTGGAATGTGACTTGTGTGAGATAAGGTTAATGAATAATATTAGGGATTGGAATGGGTGGTTCACAAAGAGATTCTCCCTGAGTAGTATTTAGAATTTTTCCCATGCATCTGTAGATTTATATATAAATAATGTCTATTAATGTAGATCAATTTGAAGTTAATTGTTTTTATCTATAATTTCATCTTCTGAGATGACTTTTGTTGAGTTTCATGTTGTGGGCCATTCATAGTAGTTTCCAAAATAGTGATGAAATTGTTAAATAAATTGTTTAATAAAGAATGGAACTGGTTAAATAGATTTAGTTGGAAATGGTAAATGGGGTTTTTTCTTATTTTGTGGTTCTATTCATTTTAGATGTATCATAAAAAAGGATGTAGTTGAGGGTTGGTTAGTTATTGGACATAAACCTAGAGGTTCAGATTGAGTGTTTTATATCATATATTTATCTACTTGTATTCTAACATCCCAAGTAAATAAATAATAATAAATTTTATTTTTATTAATATTTTTGAATTAAATATTAATTTTACTTTACATGTGACATTATGTTCAATGGCATACTCAATACGCAACAATGGGTTTCTTTGAAATATTATGTTGCACACTAATAATATAATAATATTATTTTAAATGCTAATTAACACCTTGTAATTGTAATGGTGGGAATAAATATAACTAACTAAAATATTATTATACATGTTTGTAAAATGTTATTATATTTATTTAAAAATTTTAGAGGCTTAAAATGTGAATAAATATATTCTTAAGATTAGATACAATAATATTCTATAAAAGGCCGATTTAGCTCCTTTTAATGATGACCCTATTTAAACCTAATTTTGGTCACTTTTATATGTTCTATATGACAAAAATAAATGCTAATTTAGAATCAGGACACAAAAAAATTACATTGGGTGTTATTATGTATTTTTCTGATGAAATTTATTTTTTAATGAATAGTAAAAAATAATGTATTTTAATTCAAAACCGGCTTTTAATATAGTTTATTTATATGGTTAGATTAACTTTATAATTGGTTTTGAAGTATAATTAGATTATCTTTTTTAAATTTAATCCAATTTTTGTCATTGATATTAATTTCACTTTCAAAATTGGACACAAAATATGTAAATATTTTGTTAATTATTTTTTCATTAAAACACGCTATTTTTTTGATAGTGAGAATTAATTTTAAATTTATTAACACAAATTCTATTTTTTGAATTTTATAAAATAGACATCATCTTTAAATTTGGAATATCAAATATATCTTATGTTGATGATTTTTTATTTCTATAAAAACATCAATTTTTGAGGAATATTGAAACCTCTTAGTAGTTGTTAAAAAACTAACTTTTTCATTTCAATGAAATATTACAACTTCTGTGAAATGAATTTATAAAATCTGATATATATATTTTTTAATTAATTTGTAAAATGTGGTTCAATAAGTTGGAAATAATTTTTGATTAATAGTAAGTTTTGACTTTTATTTATCAGTTAAAACTAAATAGGGTAATTCAAGGTAAAAAAATTATAATAATATATAATTACCTTAAAACATTTTCTAAACATATTGGATGATTAATGGACGACCATTGGCATATTTTGGTCAATTTGGGGACCCATGGAACCACTTTACAGTGATAATGACACATTATTTTAATTAATTTAAAGTAATGATAAAAATGACAAAAACAAATATCTATTAGTAAATAAATTTTTATATATTATTATATAAGTTATTTATTCGACTATAAATATTATTTGGAAATATAAACTGATTTACTACATCAGGGTATTTTTTTATAATTTTTAGACATCATATAAATAAAATTATTTAGTACACAATAATGATGTTGTGTTTACCTAATTAATAAAATATTTAAATAAATAAGATTATGAATATTAATACAATATCCAAAACATGTAAAATTTTTATTTGAAGATTTTATTTTGTCCATTAGTCATCTTATATTTGACTTTGAGTAGTTTTGGACATTTAGAAACTGAATATCATTATATATTAAAATAATATTTTCACACTTTCCAAAAGAGCACCTCCCCACTTATAAAAATACGTCATTTATAACTCATTACTCACACCACTAAAGCCCCTTGGCTCATCGAAAACCTTACCTAATATGCATTAAATATCCCCCTTTTTCTAATTTTAGCCTTATATTACGTAGAAGGAACTTCAAGAAGTCTTTTTGGTTAAAACCAGAGGGATTTACCCAAATTAAATGTAACAGTTTCTCTTAACTTTTTTTCTTTTATTTTACATCTCCAAACCCTAAACTCTTTATATTATTTTCTTTTATAAAAAATAGTATCCTCAATATTCTAGGATTTTGTTATGATAAGTATTCTAACTAGACACACACACTCCCTTATCTAATGGTTGAAGAACATACTGTATCTGTGGATGGAAAACTAACGCCTCATGAAGTGATGAAAGTTCAATTATCTCCTACATCAACTCATGGTGGAGATTAATATGGAACATTATTTATATATTATATATATTGTGTTTATGTTTTCTTTATGATTCTATATTTTTCATTTATAAAATAACTTTATGGTTTCCATAATGGATAAATGTGATAATTTCATTTGAGGAAGTGCAGACTACCACCCACTCAAAGTGTTATGACTCATTAATACCATATGTGAGATGTATAAAGGATGAAGTTAATGATATTATATTTTATATTATACTGGAATTTTAATATACATATGTATCATTATTTTTTAATTCCATTAAAATAAGAAATAGAAATTAATGTAGTGTTCATGCATACATACAACTTACCGTCTCAATGAACTGTGTATTTCATTTCTTATCTCCAAATGATATGCACAGTTATATATATATATATATAATTGATATATATGATATATATGATATCTAAATCATGTATATCATTATGTATATAACAGACTATAGACCACACAGACAACATGTAATTATAAGGTATTCATTTTTTTACTCAAGTACCAAATATCGACAAAACGACCGTTATTAACATAAATGATTACATAATGATTATAACATGATAATAAGTGATTTAAAATGAATAATAAACATGAAAAATATTCTTAATAATTTATAAATTTACTTTAGTTTATTATTTAAGAGATTAAAGGACAAACGGGTCACGTCTAACAGGAGTTAAGGGAACTTCTTAACCAAATTTCCATTCTTTTGGTTAATATCCTACTTTTAAATTATGTTGCGCTATGATTATGTATGAAATAAATTTTTATGTCCTATATAGTATTTTGACATTACATATTTTTACTTATAATTAATACACATAATCGGTCTATTTTATTTAAAAAATGATCATGGTAAGGGACTTCCTCTCAATCTCCGTTCATCTAGGCATATTTTGATTTATAAATGTCTTTCTTTTATACAGTGTATAAACTCATTTGAATTTTCATTTCATTCAATGGGAATCCATTATTTTCTAATTGTTTTACAAAATGACAATATCAATGTTTTTAAGGATTGCGAAGACAATGGCCTTTCCACTTCTGTAATCAATATTTTCCTTCCTCTATAAGCAATGATATTTTATTATGAAAAGAAGAACCCCTTATTCTATTTTGGGGTGTTTTTGTATTGAAAATTAATTTTAAAATGGATTGATTATTTCTATATCATTAAACTATTTCTTGTGATTGAAAATGAAATTTTAATAGTTAAATATTTATATTTGCAATATTTTATGTGTTATGATTTTATAATGGTACTTGGACATTTGATGGGTTGTTATGTGATAATATGAATAATTGGTGGTTCAATGATAAACTAGGAAAGGAGTTTATGTTATAACCTCCAATGTATTGGGTATGGAAGTTGGTCGTATGGCTATTCCATTTACTGATATGTGTAGAAGTCGACCGAATGATTGTTCCACTTAAGAATGTTTACCTCCCAAGTTACATTTGTATGTTATGTGTTTATTATAAGGGTTTTATGGTAATATTTTGGTTTCAAAGGTTTATTCAATGATATTTTATTCATTGAAGAGTATTTACTACTTTATAAAGGTTAAAAGTATTATTTATGATAAAGTATTCAAGTTGTTATTGTTGTTTTGAAAAACAAACAGTTTAAATTCATTTTCTATCCCTTTTTATATTTTTATTCTCATCCTATGTTTTTATAATGTTTTTCACATGACATAAGGAATAATAGGGTCAAGTATGGGATCAAGGAAAAGTCATCCTGTCAAAAACCTGGAACTGAACATCACAATTTATTTGATAGTGTTTATATTTTATTAAAATTTAGAAACATAGTAGAAGTGTATACTTTGTAATTCTTGAGATTAAATGTAATAGTTGTGGCCTAAATCTCTAAAACACTGCATCTGAAAGGATCTTTAATGTGAATTATTCAATTAATTCATGATTATGTAATGTTTTAAGGTTGGGTCCTTATAGATGCTATCAGAGGTCGATTTAACTAACTTTAGAAGTTAGGGTATTGTTTAATTAATGTTCATAAATTAATTTATGGTAAAATTGAAATGATATTGAAGTTTTATATTAACATATTTATTAGACTATGATATGTTTTTTTATAATGGTTTTCCATTGAGTAAATAGGGTAGCTATGATGGGACGACATATGGAGGGAAATGAACTCAAAATCTGCATCCTGAGGTGGTCAGAATGATAATTTAATAGTTTATTGCAGTGATGGATCAGTTGACTCAGGTGATAAATGGTGGTTGTGTTTATAAATGATAATTTGGTTTATTCTAAAATGAAATAGGATCATGAATTTCATTTAAGGGTTGTCATACAAACCATAAAAATAAAATGAACTGTTTGGGAACAACATCTTTAGTTGGTTGAATTTTATATAATAATACTTTTCATTCAAGTATACAGATGGCTCCATTTGAAGAATTATTGGGAAATAGGTGTCAAACTCCATAGTTTTAGGATGAAGTAGGTGAAAAGAAGAATATGGGACCAGAATTGGTAGAAGAGATGGTAGAAAAAGTTCAGTTGATACAGAAGAACCTTAGAACAGCTTAGAGTAGGCAGAAATGTTATGCGGATAACTAGAGGAAGGATCTAACTTTCGAGGTAGGTGATCATTTGTTTCAAAATGTTTCTCCATGGAAAATTGTGAATCATTTTTCTAAGAAGGGAAAGATGAGTCTGAGGATCATTATGCCTTTTGATATCCTATAAAAAGATTGATCAGTTGCATACAGAGTGGCTTTACCTCCATGATTATCCCCGGAATACAATTTTTTTAATGTTTCAATATTGAGAATGTATATGTCGAATCAATCTCTTGTTTTGAGCCGAGATGTTCTTCAGTAGTAAAAAAATATCTGTTACGAGGTACAACCAGTCCATATTCTAGACCGAAGGGAGAACGTGTTGTGAAATAAGGTAATCCATTAGGTAATGGTTTGTGGAAAAACCATTTGGTTAAATAGGAAACATGGGAATATAAAAATACTATGAGGGATAAATACCCACACTAATTTGATAAGTGAATAAACATTATGAGGATGAAATTTCCAAAAGGGGGGAAGGATATAACCTCCCAAGTAAACATTGAATAATACATTTTCATTTTTATTAATATTTGTGAATTAAATATTAATTTTACTTTAAAGGTGAAACTATGTTAGATGTTTTTCCCAACATGAAACAATGGGTTTTTTTGAAATCTTATGTTTTACACTAATAATATAATATTACTATTTTAAATAGTAGTTAACCCCTAGTCATTTTAATAGAGGGAATAAATAGAACTATCAAAAATATTATTATACAAGTTGGTTAAATATTTTTAAATTTATGTAAAAACATATAGAGTAATAAAATTTGAATGAATATATTCTTAAGATTAAATACACTAATATTCATTAAAAGGTCGATTTATAGCCTTTTAATGGTGAACCAACTTTAAACCTAGTTTGGTCACTTTTTTATGTTCTATTTGAAAAAATTAAATTATTCTTTAGAATCGGGACACCAAAATTTAATTCGGGTAATTTTTTGGTATTTTTCTAATAAAATTCATTTTTAATGATTAGAGAAAATACTGTATTTTAATTCCAAACTTAATTTTAATATAATTTATTTATACAGCTAGATTATCTTTTTAATATGTTCTAACTATAATTATGTTATATTTTTACACTTTAATAAAATTCCGGTCGTTGGAATTAATTTCAAATTGAAATTGGACATAAATAAAAGTCAATATTTTGATAGTTATTGTATTTTAAAAACACGATATTTGTTTTAACAAAAGAAATTAATTTTAAATTAATTAAGTGAAATTTTGTAACATCCTGGGTAAATAAAGATTTATACATTTTTATATTTATTAATATTTGTGAATGAAATGTTAATTTTAATTTAAAGGGGATGCTCTGTTTGATTACTTACTCGATACACAACAACATGTTTCTTTGAAATCTTACGTTGCACACTAATAATATAATATTATTATTTTAAATCCTACATAACGCGGAGCCATTGTATTAGGGGAAATCAATAGATAAAACTAAAATATTATTATAAATGTTTATTAAATGTTTTTACATTTATCCAATAAAATTTATAGGCTTAATATAAGAAAGGAATTCGATTTTAAGCATAAATACTCTAATATTCATTAAATGGTCGATTTACAGCATTTTGATGGTGAACCCTCATTAAATATAGTTTTGGTCATTTATATATGTTATATTTGAAAAAAATAAAATTATTCGTTATAATCGGTACATAAAAATCTACATTGGGTAATATTTTGGTATTTTTCTGATAAATTTCATTTTTTGATGAATAGTGAAAATACTGTATTTTAATTCAAAACTGTGTTTTAATGTAATTTATTTATATGGTTTGATAACCTTTTTAATTTATTTTAATTTTTAATTAGAATATATTTTTTACCATTTAATCCAATTTAGGTTATTTGAATTAATTTCACATTTAGGTCATTTGAATTAATTTCACATTGAAATTGGACATAAACAAGTGTCAATTTTTTGATAGTTATTATTTATTAAAAACACGCTATTTATTTTAACAACGGAAATTAACATTAAATTAATTAATGCCACTTTAATGATTTGAATTTAGAAAAATAGAAATCATTTTTTAATTCAGAATATCAAATAAATATTACAATAAATTTTGGCTATTTTTCTGAAAAACATCAATTTTTGATGAATAGTGAAACCACTTAGTAGTAGTTAAAAAAGTGACTTTTAAATTTGAATGCAATTTTACCACTTCTGTGGGTAGAATTTCAAAAATCTGAGAGACACGATTAATATCAAGATGTAAAATGTGGTTCAATAAGATGAAAATAATTTTTGGTCAATAGTAACATTTCACTTTTATTTACTGCGATTAAAGTTAAATTTTGTAATTCAAGGTAAAAAGTATATTATAATAATACTAAATTACCTTAAGACTTTTCCTAACATTATTGTATGAGTCATGGACGGACATGTATATCCTTGGGTCAATTTTGAGAGCTCATGGAGCAACTTGAGAGTGATAATGACTCTTTAGATTAATTAATTTAATATAAAGTCAAAAACGACACAAACAAATATCTTTTAGTAAATTAATTTTTTCATTGGCTTGTATAAGTTATATTTTCGACTATAAATATTCCCTGTAAATCCAAATATATTTCCTACATCATGGTCTTTATTTTTATAATTTTTAGACATCATATAAATTAAATTTGTTATGACACAATAATGATGATGTGTTTACCTCGTTAATAAATGATTTCAATAAATAAGATTATAATGATTAAATTATTATCCAAAACATGTCCAATTCAGATTTTATGGTTTTATTTTGAATATTTGTCTTCTTATCTTATACTTTAATCTGTTTTGGACCTTTTGAAGCCTAATATATGTATATAATAAAATAATAGTTACACACTTTTCTAAAGAGCCCCCCTCTCCATTTAAAAAATAGGTCACTTACAACCAATTCATCACACGTCTCAAGACTTTTGGCTTGACCAACCTATTCCCAATTAAGCTCCCTACATCCCTTTAATCCTCCTATAAGAATTAACTTATGAATAAGCCACTTCAAGATGTCCTTTTGGTTCTAACCAAAGGGATTTACCCAAATTAAAGATAACGGTTCAATTCTTTTATTTTACTTCTCCAACCCCATGAAGTCATTTTATTCGATTCTATTGTAACAACACCAGTATAATAAATATACTATTATGGTGTTACAATAAGTATTTGATCTAAAATTACACATACCTCCATCTAATGGGTGAAGAACATAATGTTTCATTGGATGAAAAACTAACACCTCACGAAATGATGATTGTTCGATTATCTCCTACCGCTACTTATGGTGGCCATTATGATGAAACATTTCTTTATATATTATGTACAAAATGTTTATTTTTTATATATTATTCTGTAATTTTCATTTAAAAATACACCAATATGCTTTCCAATTTGTGTGTCCATGATAATTTCATTTGAGGAATTCTGGACAACCGCCCCCTCAAGGTGATTTGATTTGTTCATGACATTCATGGAACATATAAAGGATAGATTTAATTGAATAATGTAGAACATAAATCATATTATATCATAATATAATTATAATATACCTATGTATCATTATGATTTAATTCCATTAAAATAAAAAATAGAAATGAAAGTAGTGTTCACGAGTACGTACGGCTTACCGTCTCCATGAAAGATGCATTTCATTTCTCATCTTGAAATGTTATGTACTGTTATAATACATATATATACTGGATATATAATTTTTATATGATATATAAATCATTTATATCATTCTGTAGATAATGGACTTTTTACCACATGGAAAAATTGTATTTATAACAAGTTCATTTTTGACTCATGTTCTGAACATCAAAAAAATATCCAATATGAACTCAAATAATTAACTAATTATTATAGAAGGGTAATAAGTGATATAAAAGGAATATTAAAAGTATAAAGTTTTCTTAATCTAGTATAAAATAACTTATGTTTATGATTCAAAATGAATAGAGAACATAGAAGAAAATTCATACTTGAGGTAAGGGGTTTCTTATCTCACATTGAATTCCGTGTGATTTCCCTTTTTCACAGCATATTTATTGCATGTGGTGTGTGTACTTCCCAAGATTTTATTCATTGGGTAATATGCATTAATTTTTTGATATTTACATCATCATTTTATGATCCTTATTTCATTGTTGTATGTTTCATATGTTACCAAATCGATAAGAGAATTTGAAATTTCAATTTTGACTCATTCGGCATTACGCAAACTTCATTGATTATTTTACTCAAAGATTATGTGTGGAATCACTTTTCATTTGGTTATGTCATAATTCCCACACCCCTTTATATGGATATACTTTATATACACATAATCATTCCATTGATAAATTCACAAGTCATCGATATGAACATGATAAGAGTAATTTTAACTCAATCTCCATTAGTTGAGTTAAATATCAAAGTCATTAGTGTTGTTTTTACAATAATATGTGTGAATTTCCTCTTATTGATTTACACTGAATATCAATTCAAATTTAGTGTATATATATTTTTCACATATAATTATTTCATTGATTTATCCTTAACCTAAGGATACTTTCTTTATAAGAGATTTCATCTCAATTTACATTTCATTGAGTCTTCTTTGTTGTTATACACCAAATCACTTTTATATAGTGTATCTAATTTTCTTTGACATAGTTTATTATGAATCCCTTTATTCTAGTGATTTTATATTTTTTTATTACCACAATTATTTGTATTCAAGTGCCTCTCTTTTGGTATGGAACTCTAACTAAAATATCATTTTAAATGGTTTAAAGATTTATTATTATTAATATTTCTCATTAATGTCCATGTTTTTAAAATGCTTTTAAGGATTTATTTATATGGAATTAAAGTTCTAAAATTAAAATTCCTTTTAAATGATTAAATTTGGTATGGGATAGTTTGATTCAAAAATCTATTTTTAAACGTGTTCTTGACAAATATTGTGAATTTTAAATGCTCTCAAGAAAAGGGGGATATTTCTCTCAAATAGTTTTTATGATTATTTTCATCTATGTCAATAGCCTTCATTATTCTTGACTGAGGTTAATCTGTTACAATACAATCTTCCATATTGTATTGAATGAGTTATGTTTGATTGTGGATGTGATATTATTATACCATTCATGGTTTGTGGATAAAGTAATGACATTATGTATGCTAGTTTTAATACCACGGTTTATGTTATGTTTAACCCTGTTCATATGTGGAATGTATTGGACTTATTAAGTGATGGGTGGAGCCTGCTATAACTCCTCGATGCATCGGTAGGTCTCATGAATCAAAATAGTGTATTGGCACAAGGCCTTGAGAAAATATTATTTATAGTCTTGACATAAGACCTTGACTATGTGTTTATGATAGTCTTGCATTATGCATTCCTTCATTATTAAAGTGGTTATTGATAATGCCTGTGATTATTCAACTAGTATAATATCCATATGAATAAGTAAATGGAATTATTTCATTTTTTCTATATTTTGTTGAAGTTCATGTTTAAAATTATTTTGTTTTAGTTATGTATTGACTTACATTTTTATGCTTATTTATGAATGATTCTGCTATATTGTTACCCTTACTGAGAATTTGAGCTCACCCCTTTCTATGTTTTGTTTTTCCTGGATGTGAAGAAATTAGTTATGAGTGACTTCCAGGCATAATATAGGATGCTTGGATGTTTCCTATGGAAAAATATATTTTTGTTTTTCTTTTCAAGTTTTAATTTTGACCTTATGAATGTATCTAGTATTTCCAAGGCTATTAAAATGATCGGTCATTCAGGACATGATTTCCTTGTATCATACCTATGTTATGTAATAATGCACCAACTATGGGTAACTAGGGTCTGGGCGTTACAAATTTATGTTTTGTATTTGGTAAAATAGAAATCTATTTTGAATTTGGAATACCAAATATATCTTAGGCGAAATTTATGGATTTTTTTTTCTGAAAAACATAAATATTTGATGAATCGTGAAACCACTTCGTAGTAGTTAAAAACTGAATTTTTATTTTAAATGAAACGCTACAACTTCTATGAATTGAATTTTAAAAATCTGACATATATGGTTTTTAGTAGTATGTAATATGTTGTACAATAATAAGAAAATTATTTTTGGTGACTAGTAACTTTTGAATTTTATTTACCATGGTTAAAGGTAAATAAGGTAATTCAAGGTAAATAGAATTTTATAATAATGTATAATTACATTAACACTTGTCCTAACCTTATTTGATGAGTAATGACCGACCGTGAGAATATTTGGGTCGATTTTGGGATCCCATAGAACCACTTATGTGTGATAATGACACTTCATTTTAATTAATTTAAAGTAATGACAGAAATGGCCTCAAAAAATATCTTTTATTAATAAATTTTTAGATAGGGTTATATATGTTATCTCTTTGAAAATAAATATTATATGGAAATCTAAAACTATTTACGACATCATGGTATTTTTTATAATTTTTAGACATCAAATAAATTAAATTATTTATGACAGAATAATGATGTAGTGTTTACCTTATTAAAGAAATGATTTAAATAAATAAGATTTTAAATATTAATACAATATCCAAAACTTATCCAACTCTTATTGGATGATTTTATTTATAATATGAGTCATATAATCTTCGACATTAATTAGTGTGGACCTTTTGAACTGGGATATAAGTATATAATAAAATAATATTTTCCACCTTCCTAAAGAGTCCTCCCACTCCCTTATAAAAATAACTCACTTCTAAATCATTCCACACACCTCTAAAGCCCATTGGCTCATCCCACCCCTACCCAAATAAGCTCTATTATCCCTATCCTTTTCTTAGAAGCCTTACTGTTGGCAGAAGGCACATCAAGTAGTCCTTTTGGTTTAATCCAAAGGGAGTTACCCAATTTAAAGGCAATTATATCTCTTAACTTATTTTCATTTATTTTACTTCTCAAAACCCTAGAAACATTTTATTACAAAATTTTATAAGAAAAAAAGTATCCTCAATATACAGGAATGTTTTTCTGAAAAGGATTCTAATTCCACATACACACACCTCTATCTAGTGGGTGATGAATATACTTTTTTTTGTGGATGAGAAACTAACTTCTCACGTAGCGATGATTGTTCAATTATCTTGTACAGCCTTTCATGGTATCAATTAATATGGCACTATATTTACATATATTATATATATTGTTTTTATTTTTTCATTATTATTCTGTATTTTTCATTTGTAACATACCATTATAGTTTCCATAAATGGTAAATATGATAATTTCATTTGAGGAAGTGCGAACTACCGCCCCCTCAAAGTGATATGACTCATTAATGCCATATGTGGGACATATAAAAGATGTAGTTAATTATATTATATTTTATATTATACTCGAATTATAATATACATATAGATAATTATGTTTTAATTCCATCAAAATATGAAATGGAAATGAAAGTAGCGTTCATGCATACATACAGATTACCTTCTCCATGAATGGTGCAATTGATTTCTTATCTCCATGTGATATGTACTGTTATAAATACATATATATACTAGATATATATGATATATATGATATCTAAATCATGAATATTATTCTGTAGATAATGGACTATTGACAACATAAAAAACATCTAATTAAAAGTGTTTTTATTTTTGACTCAAGTACCAAATATCGAAAAAATGACCGTTATTAACATAAATGATTGCATAATGTATATAACATGGTAATAAATTATATAAAACGAATAATAATCTTTAAAATGGTTCTTAAGAAAGTTTAAATTAACTTTTGTTTATTATTCTGGAGATTGAAGGCCAAACGGGTCATGTTGAACACGAGGTAAGAAAAATTCTTTACCAAATTTCCATTCATTAATTTATTCTCATACTTTTAATTTATTTTGTGCTTTGATTATGCTAGAAATAACTTTTGATGTACTAACTTGTATTTTTACATTACTTATGTGTACCTATGGCGAATAAACATAATTAGTCTATTTTATTTACAAAATGGTCACGGTATGGGACTTTCTCTGAATCTCCGTACATTGAGGAATATTTTGATTTATACATGGAATTCATTTATATGGTCTATAAACTCCATCAAATTTTAATTTCATTCAAAGAGAATCTTTTTTACGAAGCATTTTACTAAATAAAAAAAGAATTTTTTTTTCATTATCGATGATAATGAAATCTCTTTCCCAGTACTCGTTATTTGGCTTCCTCTATATGCCTCAATGTTTTTTATATGAAAAAGAAAACCCCTTATTCTGTTATTGGGTGTTTTGTAATTGAAAATGATTTTCAAAATGGAATGATTATTTCAATATCTTGGAATGATTTCTTGTTATTGCAAATGAAATGTTATTAGTAAAATTATTATACTTACAATATTTTATGTGTTATGATTTTATAATTGTACTTGGACATTTTATGAGTGGTTACATGATAAACCAAATTACGGGTGGTTCTGTGATAAACTAGGATTGGTGGTTACGTTATAATAGCCAATGCATTGCGTATTGAAGTCGGTCGTATGGCTATTACATTTAGTGATATGTGTAGAAGTCGACCGTATGGTTATTCCACTTAAGAATGTTTATGTCTCATGTTACGTATTTATGTTGTATGTTCATTAATTTTGTTTGATGTAATATTTTGTTTATAAATGTGTATGAAATGTTCTTTTATTCAGTGAAGATTATTTACTACTTTATAAAGGTTAAAATTATTACATATGATAAATTATTCATCGTGTACTTTTTGTTTTGAAAACTAAGAGTTTTCATTCATTGTGTATACCTTACTAAGCTTTTTATGCTCATCCAATGTTTCTTGAATGTTTTACACTAGATATAAAGTGGAATATGGTCAAGTATGGGATCAAGGAAAATTCATGCTGTCTAAAACATGGAACATGACATGAAACTTTTTTTAAAGTGTTTATATTTTATGAAAAAATCAAATTGAATGGAACTGTATAATTTGTAATTCATGAGATGGAATGTAATAGTTTTGGCCTAACTCACTAAAACTCTAATCCTGAGAAGATTATTAATGTGAATTATTAATTTAATTCAAGATTATGTAATTTTTTTATGGTCTGGTCCTTATATGTATTTCTTTGTGATTTTTATACACACCCAACCCTAGTTGAGAAATATGTGCCGAACACCCCCATATCCCAGGAGAGGGTGTCTTTATTAAATAACCTAGTGGGAGGATGGCTAGCTGGATACCAATTATTTCCTAATACCTCTTCCAATTGATGGTAGAGAAAGATCGTTTGTGTCGGTTAGGGTTTCTAAGGAACATGTCTATGGAGGTGAGTTATGTTTTCTTAACTGTCTTCAGGATGAGATATGTTGTGCTCTCTTGGGTGTCCTTAGGATGACATGTATTGTTCATTCCCATGTATTTACAAGATGATGTGTGGTTGTTGGCATTGGAGTCTGTAAGAGGTATGTGATGTGGTTTGTGGCCTAGGTGTCTACGGATGGGATGTGATGTGGGTTGTAGCCTAGGTGTGTATGGGAATGATGTGATATAGATTGGGTCCTACATAATAGGATGAGGTTTGTTTCGTAGACATTGTGTGTGTGGGTGGGATGTGATATGGTTTGTGACCCATGTTAAGGGACGAGGTCTTGTTTGAAGACCATGTGTGTGTGAGAGAGATATTTGATGTTCTTCTTTCAGAATAGTTGGGAGTGTGAGGAAGTTTTCCATTAGGTATGAGCGGATAAACTAGTGAGAAGTGGTGAAGGGTAACCAATTCATCAATGTGATTACTATAATATTTCACATGCCTTGTGTTACTTTGTGAGCATTCATTGGTGAGGTTGGGATGGATATTATACCTTATTAGGTGATGTTTGGTTTTATAGCATTATCATTGTGTCATTAGTATGATTCCTTTCAATTGTGGAAGAGAGAATTAGGTTTTTCCAGTAGTGTATACATGTATGCTCACCCAATGTAAATATAATTGGTTTCATGTTTCTAAAAAAACTACCTGGACTGTGTTGGGTGCTACTTGCTCAGACATTGTGATAATTGATGAGTCGATGCTTAAACATTATTTTGGTACTTACTTTGTGGTTTTATTGGACTTGTAACATTTTAATTATAAACTTGAATGTGGGATGGATTTTTGATTTCATATATATATATATAACATGGTCATTCCTTGGGATGAACCATTTTATCTCCTGATATTTGTTTTCTAAAAATAATGTCAACGCCTCCCATATTTTTGAGGCTGGTATACCCTTGGATTTAGACACCACACTATGGACAACAAAAGTTGGGAATCCGGGGATAATTTTCTTCCTTAATTTAATGACATCCAAATAGGTGTATCATTGGAGGGGGTCAAGGGTGGTGACACCCTATATCCTGTGTCATGCCCCTTGTACTACAATGATACACACCATTTATTCAGGGGAATGTCAAAAATATGAACTCACTCTACCCATGTATGCCAAATTCATTTTTAACAAAAAAATCAAATAATTTCAATAAAACATCCTTTTATTGGAATTTTTTTTCATGATTCCATTTCCAAAATCCAAAAAATATATGATTTTAAATATATATTTTAAAATCATGAAACCAAAGCACTTTGAAAAACTAAAAAACAAAATTCCACAATTTTCAAAAAAATCCCTATGTCACAATGAAAAATGATATATAACTTGATTTGAACCAAAATTTCTCAATAAAAATCAAGTACTTATAAAAATTTGAAACTAATCCTTCATGATCAAAATAGAAGAGTTTAAATTCAAGCCACCTACCATTGGATTTAAGTTGAAAATGAGAACGACATGAAGAGTGTACATGAGAATTGGATAATTCAACCTAGACCCACCATAAATTTCTTCACCTATCAACAAGAAGACTGAAATATAAACATATTTTGTATCAAAAGACATATATATACCCACAACATGCATTGATCTATGAAACAGAGAGAGAAGTTGATGTAGATCAACCAAAAATCAGATATAATAACCAAGAATGATGACATAACATGATTATTAAGTAGCAACATAATATGGGATGACTTCATATCAATTATAATTTTTTGGGAAAACATTCTCAAACTTTTGAGAGAGATAAATCTAGTATAATTTCAATTTTGGGGAAAACGATGAAAATATGGGTAAATACCCATTATATTCACAATTTAATGATCTAAATTTTTACATGTACATAGTTTACATGCATGGTTTGGTAAATCATGGCCTAAGAGGGATCTTTCCCCTACATTAAGTGAGACCATGCATGGTTGGGTCAAGTGATTTCCAAACCATTTGATAACTATGACAATGTTCACTGCCTCTAGATGCACTATTTATCTTAGGCTTCTACAGGGTTTGGGAAAACTGTTAGCCACATGTCCGGCTAAACATTAGACCATGTCTCTTTGTATATAATTTCCATCTAGAGGTTCACATTTTTTCCCATTCGTGCACCAATTGTTCTCCAATAAAAAATCACAGAAAACTTTTCTAATGGTCTCCAAACTCTCCCAAACAATGTCTATATACATGACATACAAAAAATACATACACAAAAGGTTACTTACATGAAATCGTGGGTTCTTCATGTATGATTTTAGTCATATTTTCTAATAATATATTAATCATAATAGAAATTTAATTCACTTATTTAATATTGAACATTGAATTCTCATTATCACCACATTGTCAAATGTATTATCTATTAACATGACTCAACATAGTTCCTCAAATTTAGTAAAACTAAAAATCCATTTATGAAAAATAAAAAATATAGTTGTAAAACAAACAATCATGATAATAATTATGTATAGGATTACTAAATAATGAAAACACATTTAAAATATATGAAATCATTGGTTTAACCTATGAAATTTATGGTCATATTATATTTAAAACATCATAATGTTTTATAAATAAAATATTAATTAACTAAAGAATATATGAATGGAGTTTTAGATATTTTTTTAAGTAAGGGAACCCTCATCATATACCAAAATTATGGATAATATATATTCAAATAATTCATTTCATTGTAACTATTATAATATTAATCTATACCAAAATCACTTCCTTGTTATGTATCTAAAAAATTATTTATTTGGATGAATGAAAATTAATCTCTTCATTGACAAAACATTAGGATGATATCCAATAGTCAATATTATCCTCAAATTAATTAATATATTTTTTTCATTAATATATAAATTTTTAAATCTAGTTCCCCACATTTCTACTAATCATTCATTTATACCAACTATAAACACACTGAACCTTGTATCCTAGATCAGATGGATACTTTATTAAACTGGTATATAATTTAGATCACAACTTAAGGGACTTAATACATTAGTAACCATGTTATTCTATGTGCATAAATAACCCCCCATACTACATTTTTGAAATAGAACCCCAATATAAAAAATTACATCCTTGGTATCATTCATAATATCATTCAATTAACATAGGAAAAGAATAAAAAATAATAGATGACCAAAATTGAAAAGTAAGTGAAAAAATAGCAGAATTTACCATCATAATCTGAGGCATAATCAATATGGAAAAGTTATTAATTGATAAAAAATTCTATTTAATCAATAACATGAAAATGGAGATTAAAAAGGAAGATATAAATGAGGATCAAATAATTACATATATAAAATACAATTTATTGATTCATATCCATATATATCATAAATATAAAAAATTAAACGAACCTCAATAATAAATATCATAATGATGGATGTATAATAGAGGACATCGTAAAAATGCCATTGAGGCCCCATTCCATGATATCCATATAAATGGGTGAGGCATCCAAAAAACAACAAATTTGTTTTTTCTCATTAAACCTAATTTTCCATTTAGGGGAAATTTAATTATGGGCCCTACACATCATATAATAATTTCAATGCATTCATCATTTGAAGAAAAAATAAAACATATTAAATAATTAATAAACAATTATTAATTGTTCATATTGAAATAACAATCCTATGAAATTACAAAATAATACCTTTTCAAAATAATTATAATCTATTAAAAAAATATGAAGGATGGTATTTATAGAGTTTATCCTAATTAATAAATAGATTTAAACTAATGTAGTTAACATATTTTAATATAATTTTAATTTTTCACCAAAAATGTGTGGTGGAAAATACCATTTCCACTTTGAAATCATGTCTCTATTATTTAAAAATTTTCCATATATTAAAAAATTAATTAAATTATAATTAATCATTGAAACATTTCATGGATAATTGACATCATTTGGTAATCATGATTACTGAAAATTAAATTTGGGCTATATATTTTAAAACAATGATTCTATTCCAATATCTGATAAAAATTCCAAATAAGAAATTTGGAAAACCAAATGATAATTATTTTTAAAAATTTTAAGAAGAAAAAACATAGATATAATACCTAAAATAGGAGAACTTTTTTTAGTAATTTTTAGATAATATGGAAAAGAAAAAAAGTATTTATTACCTATAAAAACAATAAAGTGGGTTTTCAATAAAAAAAATTATTTTCATACCTATATTACATAAAAAGTTGATAATTATATAAAACCGTTTAATTTATATAAACCACCAAAGGAGATTAAAATATTTTTTGTTTAATATGAAATGATCATATAATTCTCATTGTAGATAATTAAACAGAAATTATCATGAATAAAAATGGGATTGTTAAATAAACCCCATCCACTTTTGTAACATTTGAATTATAACACTCATAAAGTAAACAAAAAAATGAAACATTATATTTACTGAATATGAAAATAATCTTGATATATAATATAAATTGGGAGGTATATAAAATAAATGAATGAAATAAATGATGAATATAGAAAATGTCTCATCGAACATAAACAAAGATGAGAATCCTCACCTCATGTTGGACATGATTACAAAGTCATTTGAACATAATGTATATTCAAATTTTAATTTATTAGACCACTACAGTAGAATCATTATCCTTATTATAATATCATATATGAGCCACTTATAATATTAAAAAATAATTTATTAATAATTCTTTCTTCATAAAACTGTTTCTTAGTGTTAATTGTCTCATTTTTCATGTAACATACAGTTCTATTGTTCCGGTCTGTGTTCAAATGTCAGGGTTACATGATATGTAGTATTATAATCCTTAAATAAATATAATATATATAATTATTTAAATTTTATTAATCATAAAAAAATTGTGGAGATATAAAATAATCTTAATATTCTCATGGAGATGGTTGAAGGTATGTACGCATGAACACTGATTTAATTTTTTGATAGATACTATGAATGAATGATTTATAATTATTCACCATTCTAGAATAAATTAATATTATATATATCATAAATCTTAATTAAACATATATTTATTAACATCTATATAAATTTGAAATGAAGAACTGATCACATCCCATTGTGGTGGTGGTGGTCAACACGAATGCACAAATGATGATTTAAATTTCCATATTATATGAAAGTGTTATAAAATTGTTCACTAATTTTAATAATAACATAAAAATTTATTTATTACATTGGAATTAATAAATAGTTACTATTAAAATAAATTAATTTCATGTAGATGTAGAAATAAATTCTAATTAGTTGGAAATGATGATATACCCTTCTACAGAAGATTCTTTATTAAGAGTTGTTGAAATAGTAATTTTAGATTAATATAATTTATTATTAGTGTATATGAATGTTTTTAGGTGATTTTTTGTATTGTTTCGATCTTGATTGATCATAGTGGTTTGAATAATTTATAGATATTAGAATCTTTTTTTAAAAATCGATAGGATTGGTATTTAATTTCAATATTTACAATCTAAACAATTGTAATTAATTTTTTATCTATAAAATTCATCAAAGATGGTAAATGACCCAATTTAAATTAATTTTAATATTATTAACATCATTTATCTAAATATATTATTAATTGAATATATATAACATTAGTGTTACGTAAGCATTCCAAGTAATTATTTAATCACTAAAATTTATATAGAAATTTCACTTACAAAAATTTAATTTTTCATAATAAAAATTTATATCATTCGTATATTATTTTTATCTTTATTTAATAAAAATTAAAAAATTAAAGTAAATAGAGAGTTATTTTGTATGTATTCTTAAATTAAATTAATATTAATGATATAATAAATGGATGGATTATATTTTCAATAATTTTCAACAATTGTACATTTATGGATAAACTCTAATCATCTGATTGAATAGAGGCAAGTGTTTGGTTGAATTTCACAACATATCACATGGTTTAAACCATAATTTTTCAATTTTACCCTTAGTGAGGAGACCAAAATTAACCATGATTAATATTTATAATAATAAAAAAGTGTCCTTTTAAAAAAATTTCATCTCTAAAAATATAAATTTGGATGACATATTTCTATATTCAATACCAATAATTGATAATAAAATTCTAGTATAATAACATAAATAAAAAAATAAAATTTTTCCCCAAAACAATTATTTTTATGTGTAAAAATATTTTTATACCAAATTCAACAATAATATTTATTCAAATAAAAATAATTGAATTCTCATTAATATTTAATTACTACCTTTTGACAGTTTAAAAATTAAATGAATCCTTTTAACTATTTGAAATAAATATACAATTTTCAATAACAATCATTATTTTCCATTATTCACTTGAAAATCAACCTTCTAAGAAATATATACAAATTTCAAACTATGACAATATTAGTATGGTTATTTAAAAATATATAATTTCAATAAATTTATTTATTTTAATGTTTTAATAATGGATTTCAATATTCTTTAACAAGAATCATTAAAATAATTTTTTTTTAAAAAACTAATATTTTTAAGAATAACATGTATTTACAATAAATAGAGTGATACATTCCTATGAAATATTCAATAAATTTGAATTTCCTTAGTACATTATATATTTATTTCATAATTGTTCTAATAATATTCATACCTTCCAATTAATATTATTGTTTATTACGATCATATATAAATAAAAATATTTTGTGGTTTTTTTAATGCTCAACATTTAATATTGTATACTCTATGTAATATTGTTCTCAAAATGAAATTTTTCATTAACATTATGATGTACAAATTCTCTCATGTAAGCATACCTATCACAATTTCATTATGGTTGGTGGTTAAGGGTAACTACTCAAGAGCATGGTGTATGAGAGTGAAGATGAATTGTAATAATTTTATTATCACAACATTAGTTATATACACTCCATTTAGAATGAAAAAACCGTGTCTATAAAAAGTGAAAGTGGAACCTCCATCTCTAGACTATCCCACTCTTGGAATAGACAATCTAGGTTGGGAATACTCTCCTCTATGTGATGTTAAATATTATGATTTAACAGTAGAAATATTTATTCATGCCCAAAGGTCATCACAATTTAGATCTCATATTATAGGTATATCCTCATTCCCTTAATTTACATCCACATTTTACCGTATAGATTGAAAATGAAAAGTCTATATGGATACGAAGGATAATTCTCAAAGGTGCATTCTACAACCATGCCACCTTTGATTATGAACATTGATCAGGGCATAGAATGAATGGATAAAACTATTAATCCTATGAATAATATTTATTAATATTAAATTGTTGATGATATCATGTCCTTTCTAGACACATTAATTATTTATATTTTTCATAATTTTGGTGAAATCATTCTATTATGGAAGGAGTCCTCTATATTATATTTGAAGTTCACTTTTCATTCATTTTATAATCATGGTGATGAATTGTATTATGTTTTTTATAGTATTGTTTACCAAGAAAGATGTAATATAAACATTAAATGTATTTAATGGGATATTTTGAGTTTTATATAAATTATGAATTTACTGTAAAATAAGATATAGATGATGTTATTATATAACATGATTATGATATTTATATAATTATTTTCAAATTTGATATAGTGATTTCAAAATTAATACTAAGGTAGAGTCATTAAATTTTGATCCTTTACCTGGAAGAACTATTTCATTGAAATATATTGATTATAATTAATTTCGTATATAATGTGTTGGTTACCACTTTATAATTAAATTTTAATTCTTTAATAAAAAAAATAGGTAAAAAATCATTTTAGTATCTGTTGAATATCGTAAAATAGGTATATAAAGAAAAATATGATATCTAGATTCTAATTATAGTTGGAAAAATTAGAACCTACAAATATGGAAAGATTCATTTTAAATCATACAATTTACTTTGTGACTATGTGTAACGAGTATTAATTGTGTTTGTATGTCCATAGTTACACCGACATTGCTATGTTATATTATAAAATGAATGTAAAATAATGAATTATAGTATATTTTTTCTCAATTAATACTTATCAAATATAATATTATGACCTTCACCTTTAGTTAGGATGAAAATTTAAACACAAACTTCATATTTTTAATGATCGACAAATTCATAAATGAATTTCCAGTTGGAATGAATAAATTGTTTATTTTGTATTGTAGTTATAGAAAAAATATATATAATATTTCAGTTACTATTTTTACATTTATTTAACATATTGAAAATTAAATGGTGAGATGAAAATACCATTATAAATTATAAACATGGATAATATAGTCAATCTTCAAATGAATATAATAGTAGTATATATTATAGGTTTGGAAATGATCTAATAGGCATAGTCGGAAGAAGAAACATTCTTGAAAAGTATGATTGGTCACTATGGGAACTATTTGTTGGAGAATACAAGGGATAAAGAATCACTGGGATTTCGAATTGACTATGGCCAATGTATCAAACTAGGCTAATATGTCGTCCGACTCGACACCCAAACTGATCCTCGATAATCCCCGAGATGTATTCTCGATCCTCTCGGTCTGGTGACTAGTTCCATAAATTAATAGTAAATATTGTGAGAACCATTTCAACTAAAAAGAAAACAGGATAAAATAACCAAACATAGCACATATTAAGAACTATAATAACTAAACATAAATATATAAACATACTAATCATGATACAAAAGATACTAAATAAAACATATACAAAACTAAAACTGAACTAGATCTCACTCAATCTTTATGTGTCCTCTTGGCCACCACCAACCAAGCACCAACTAGATCCAAATGAAAAAACCCAAACTACAGACTTGAACCTACAAAAAAGGCTTTGTTCTTTTGGTGTTGAGTGGTAAAAGGTGGTTATGTGAAAAAATATCTCAATAGGTGATCACTAAAATGTAAATTCATTTCGTTTTCTAAAATATTCCCTCGAAACTAGTTTCAAAAAAAATTATAAATAAGTCTTTTTAATTTTAATGGACCAAAAATAGCTTTCCCTTTTAATAAAATACACACACTCCACATTCCTCTTCTAGAAATAGTTTTCTATTTTTAAACTCTGTTTAGAATCCTAATACCAAAAAAGGAATGTAAGAATGTGATAAAATTCAATGCTATAAAATAATGGTAATAATTAAAGTAGTCATATACTAAAAGAGAACAGAAAAATAGGTATAGTATAAATGAATCAAAAAATACAGATATAATCATGGGATGTTCCTAAACTACTCTATATGGGATCCCATGACATACTTGGGGAAGACACACCTACTGGTGTATGGTGAAACTCTATAATAAACAAACAAATGGATCCTCCAATGTATCCAATCTAGTGGCATGTCTCCTTATCCCCTCATAATATCATTGGGATACTAAACCATCTATTTCTGGTCGACAAGAAACCATCACTATACTATCATGATGATGCACATGAATCCCATTATAATACAAAAAAGTCTTAGCCAGAAGCAACACTTCTGGTCATTTATTAAAAAGAAATAAAAAGTACATATAAGAGGTGGGCGGGATCAAACAAGCAGTAATTTCCTTACCCACCTAACAACAAACATAGATATCATAATACGACTTATCATTTTCAAAATAAGAGCCAGTAGCAACCTCCCACTCAGATTGAGATTTATCCTTATTAAATATCTTTAGAATATCTGTGCCCACCTTCCTGGGAATTTTCGAAGACGATCTGGTGGTAACGTTCCTAGGAAAATTAGAATAATCCTTACGTGGTCTCCACTTTGAGGGAACAGAGGTGAAACCCACAATAGTAGTTATCTTTTCCTTTCCATTCAAAACCACCTCCTTGAAAGATGCACACCCACCACTGCTTAAATTCTGAATAGGGGTATTATGCTCACTTTCAGCCTCAGAGACATTCCCCCATTTCTTCGACAAATCAGAATATTGAAAGAGATTCTGAATTTCCTGATGACAGTCAACACCTTGAAGTGTATTAGCCTGATCAGAAACATTGACCTGAGAGCCATCAGGGATCATCAACCCTGAAGAACGTGTAAGAATTTCCCTAGCTAAAATAACCTCGTCACCAACATCAACCGGAAGGACTGAGGGGCCGCTATGAGATTTATCTAGAGATACATCCACCAATAGACCATTGATTTTCCGATCTGACACATGAGAATCATGTTTCCTAGAAGTCATCACATCCACAACAGTGGAAGCTGGAACCTTGAGTGCATCACCACCATGAACAAAATGATTTGACTTCCTGTGGTAGAGTTTTGCTGGATGGCCCCTCATTCCACACTCCTCACATGAGACATGCTTCCAACATGTCTCCAAGGAGTGTCCAACAGCCATACATTCATTGCAGAAGAGTGGTTTCTTCTCATATTCAACATGAATTTGAATGTTATCAGAAGGAGTAGAAAGAGTCACCATATCAACTAATGTGGAACTGAGGTCCACCTCCACCAACATCCTGGAAAAGTGACCAGACCAGACATCTTCAGTATCCTTGTCCAGACGAATCGGAGTCCCAATTGCTGTGGCAATGTCATGCAAAATCTTCGGATTCTAAAGGACCCAATTCATCAGATGCATGCAAACCCAAACCTGAGAAAAGGAATTACATGCATGCGAGACATTAAAATCCAAAGACCATTCATGTATGTAAAGCCAACTAGGTTTTAATAGAATGGTTCCAATACTCCAAGCACAAAGATTCAAGTCATCAGAAGGAAACAGGCAATGAAAAAAACCCCGACAAAGAGAAACACATTTCTAATTAGAGAAGCCCCATAAAATTGATATTCAGTTACTCAAATCTTGAATCCTCTATGGTTTTTGACTTTTAGGTAGAACAATGCGTGCAATCAAAGAGTGTTTTCCAATTGTAAATCTCTCAGCAAGCTCTATGAGGCCAGCTTCAATATGAGAAGAGGCACATTTATGGAGGATCCTACCATGAAATGAGTCTTTAAACATACCTAGGGAATTAATTCCATTCAACTGTGGTCCAGAAGCTAAATTCCTTAAAGCACCAGCATAAGAGTGAGAGGAATTACCACCTGGCAGAGTCAAGTCCAGCCTATCAATCTGCTTCCCATTCAGATCAAGCATCATCCACGCCTCACCATGGCTTACCTTCACTCCATCCACAAGCCAGTGTAATGAATTTTCACATCTAACAAATAGATCTATATTCGGCTGAGGGAAGATGTGCAGCACGTTAGATCGAATAGGGATCTCTATCGCCGACCGCATGCGGGAGTCAGCAGAAAATCGTGATTCAGGCGCCACTATGTTTTATGAGAAAAAACATTAAAATAATTTTGGTGATGACCTTCACCTTGGGGAGTCTAATATTGATGTATCCATCATACATCAATCCATAACCATGTTATAGCTGGGATTTTTAATCACATGTGCATTCAAACCATTTTACAAAACATGATAAGAAGCAAACTGGGCGAATGAATCATGTCACATTAATACCAATTCCCGAATTTGAACACAAGGTACCAACTATGACATTAAAATTTTAAATCTAAATCAATTTTTAAAACAAATTTTAATTGAAAAGTTTATTAACTATTTAACCTGAAATTTTTAAAATGTAACTTTATCTCATATAGTTACCATCCAACCATTTAAAGTTCCAAATGGGATGAGGATTGAAAGAAACATTTTAAACCACATTCTATGATAATATTGAAACTGAGAAATTAGTTAGAACACATAAAGGTTTTAAGAAGATCAATTTTGCGATGGAAGTGATAAAGAAGAAAAAAATGGGAAGGGAAAGGTTCTTTCAAAATCTCGGGTTCAAGGGAATCATTTTAAATGAAAACCATTATTATTGTTATTCATATCCACGTGTGCATATATGAATAAATAAATATTCCCACATCCAATGGATCATCCAAGGGTAACCACAAAATACCAAAGGTTTTATTTTATGTATCATAATGATCCTTACAACCCATCACAATAGTCAACACATGAGGACTAAACCATGAATGTCAGCAAAACACACAAACAGAAAAATAATATAAAAATCAATTCAATACTACCAATTCATAACTAGATCCAAACATAATTTAAGTCACAAAATTTCCTCCATGAAGAAAAATGTAATTATTTCAATTTTATTTCATGCATATACATATATGAATAATTAGGGAATTCATTTGAAAAAACAATTTCATCAAATAGACTAAAATAATTTGAAAAACATTATGCTATAACCTTAATTTATTTAATTTAACCATTATAAATCATTTACGAAGGCTCATTAATTCAATTCCATACTTCAGAAATGAAATGGTTGGGAGCACCTAACTCAATTATGTGAGAATGCGATGAAGCTCCAAAAAAATTTATTAAAAATAACCAAATGACAATTAAAACACCATAGAATAATGTAACACAATAATAACATCAGCCCCATCTTATATGGTATGGAAAAGTGAAGAAACGCATAAGGAAAATTAATATGACATGATAAGAGAATATTAATGTGAGAAAATTGGTCAAAACTCAATAAAAATCACCTTAGAAGATTAAGGTAGATTCAATGGAGGTATATGATCCATTGGTGATGAGTTAGGGAGCCCACTTAAAGCAACAACATTAACCAAGGAGTAAGAAAACTAAAGTAAATTAAATTATGAGGGATAAGAATTTATGACTTTTTAATGACCTCAAAATTCACACAGTTTGGTCACAATGTTTTAGTAAACATATACTTGTCGTGAAAGCCTTACATGAGAAGACATGAACCCTATATGGTTTGGGCACATGGTTTAGGAAACTATGCACCAACACCAAATCTTAGCTTTAGAAAATAATATAAAAATTTCACATGCTTAACCCATGGTTTCCTCAAACAGGGCACAGGTTGTGCAGATAGGCTCGGACACCTGAAACAAGACACACCGTTTCTCATAGGACTCACTTTGTTTGGGAGAAACCATAATAAATCTATTCATCTTAAACCATTATAGAATGAAATAAACTAGAAAATAACTTTTCTTTAATAGGACAGATAGTTTACCCCCAAACCATGCACACAAACTATTCATAGAGTCAAACCCCACCAGAAAACATTAAAAATCAAAAAATCACATTGAAAAAAAGACCCAAAGCTCAACCGGAAGAACAAAATCCTAGAATATAATACCATGCAAGAAAAAATATGGTTGGGTGTGACAAATAAGCATGAAATTAACTAACAAAATATCATTAACACTATTTATTTAATAATTTCATTCTTATTGGGATCATTTATTAAACCATGATCTCTAAACTAGCCTAGGAAAGTAAATTATTAACACACCTTACGCATATGGAGTATACTAATTATATCTAGGGTTATGTATATAAAATATGATGGTACTAATTTATATATATTTCCATTTCATAAATATAATTATTATTTAGTCCTATTTCCTTATTACATTATATATATATATATATATATATATGATGTTAAAATGTGTCTACTATAAATTATATATTTATATAATGAAAAATATAATGTATGTTTCAGAAATATCTTACATCAATTAAAAAACATTTTTTAAAAATTCATCATTAATAAAAAAATTATATATTCATTATATCATATTATTAAATTTCATTTAGTTTTATAAATTGGATAATATAATTTAATGATTTCCTTATAATTATTATATATGTAATGATTATTTTAGTGTTCTAATAAATATATTTTTTCAAAATATAATATGTTTTACATATATTATGAAATTAATATATTTAAAAAATATTTTTGAATAATAAATATTATTTTTTAAATAATAAATTTTATTTTTCAATTGCTTTATTTTTCATGATTTTTTGATAATATAAGATTCTAGGTATGAATTAAGTAATATATAAATATAAAAACTTTATTGTCAGATCATAATACCCAAAATATGATATGAAAAATACAACAATATAAATTCATGTCAAAAAATATACATGAATTTGGAAATAAAGTCTTATGCTGTTATTCGTTTAATTTTTCGTTTCTAAAATAAGTTCGTAAAACCTTTATCATAGAACAATATTATAATAATCATTCTTAATGATTCATTATATAAGGTAATCCATTGTTTTTCGAAAAATCCACAAACGATAAGATCCACCATTTCATAATAAAAATTTAGAAATCCGAAGGACAAATTAAAATAATATAATCAAATAAAAAGAGATATAATACAATCACTTCTCTTAATTGTATATTTCTAAAAATAATGTAAGAGATTATAAAGTGTATCTTATTTTATGATTGATGAAAAAAAACATAAATCCAAAATATAATATCCACTTTCTCTATATCCCTTTTTGGTAATGTCACTCATGCTTTCTAATAGACACCCACGAACAACTAATCATTATATCAATAACCTCATTTCAAATCCCTACACATTCACATGTAATAGAAAATAATGTCTACACACACCTAATGATGTGTGAAGCATATGAGAACACATCACCAATGGGATACCATAAAGTGCTCCATGATAAATCATTCCAAAATAATCTAATATTCTTTTTTATGTGTAAAAAATGGAATGATATTAATGTTTAAAATATTTGATTTATAACATTAAAATTTACTATATTCAATAGTTTATACAATGTTAGATAAAAAATTTAAAATATTCATTATAACCATTCATTTTTCATTTTCACAGATTACATCGTAAATATATATTAAAAAATTGAATGGACACTATCCCGCGTATAATGTTGTTCCACTTAGGAAAATATTCTAATTAAATAATCAATTATTACATTTGAATTCAAAATCTATCAATGCAAAATTGACTGAATGTGAAGTGGTATACCAATTTATGTAATTCCACCATACAATTTCATGATAGCTACTCCCAAATACAACTAGTAAGGGAAGAGAGAAATCACAAAATATGTAATTCCATCTTCATAAAATTTGAACAGGTCATTTCTTGCCCTCCCATCTTATGTTCCCCAAGAACCCATATGTTGAAAATTTTAAATCATTTTCATTGACCATAAAATATTTCATAAATTTTAGAAAAATTGTTTTGTATATTAAAATAATGAATAGAATAAAAAATTTGTAAAAAAAATCATTGTTTTGAAATCAACTACTATTTATCATGTACAATACATAAGGCCATATTAAAATAAAACTCACCTCACAAAAAAATTAATATATAAGAGATAACTCCACTAAAAATAATACCAAAATGATTATAAATGTGTGAGTATGCATATTTTACAAGACTAATACATTAAATGAACCCATAAAGCACATGATCCTCAGCCCAGTTGGTTAGGAATCTTTAAGTGCATACAGGTGGCCCGGGATCAAATCCTAGTGAAGGATAATTTTAGGGTACTGTAGCATTACTATAAGAGTACTGTAGAAGGAACTGTCTAGTACTGTAGTAGGTACTATAGTGGGAGTTTTAGCAGGTACTATTTGGAAATGCAGTAGCCAAGAGTATTCCACCATTTGAACCTTTAGGACACTTTTTTGGTCCCCGAGTCCTTTATGGCCTTCAGGCTACCCAGGCCTTCGACTCAGTAAGTCCTTCGGGCCACCTAATGGCCTTCAGGCCACCTTAAGTGAAGATGAAAACCAAACAACCTATAAAGAACATGCTTTAAAAGAATGATGATCAAGGAGATTTGAACATATCGAAAGCTAAACAATATGCAATAATGAAAGGGTATGGAACCTACCATCGGGACAAGCCTGTACATTCACGGGAAAGCCTAGCCAAACTACCATGCGAAGGTGGACAACTGATTTCATGATGAAGATACAGGGGACGAGCAATTCCAAGTTGTTTTTCTGGATTCTATGCAATGTTTGAAGCTTATAGGTAATGAATTCCTCTATGGCCTATGGGCCATGTAATTCTTATGCATACAATACTTGTATGGGTTCCACCTCACCCATTGAATGGTGGATTATCAAAAAACAATAAAAAATGATGGCCTTCAGGCCATTAAAAGAACTGAAAAATCACATCCCTAATGTACTTATTCAATTTTATAGTTTACACACATAAATAATGAATCATGTGCTATGAAAATTTATAAAGTTCGGAAAAAATTAATTCCCACTAAAATATATCAATTTATGTATTTTATAGAACACATAATCCTAGATAAAACACTTTCATGGTCAATTCCTCAATAACACACAATGGAATTTAATGATTATTCAAAATAAATCCTAATTAAATAATAGATATATATTAAATAGTTAAATCATTAAATAATCCATAGATCTATCCAAAAAAATCTATTATATATGGTTCCATTCAATATGATAATAAATGATCTTGAAGAAAATCAATGAACAAAAAACTATAATGTAAATAATATATCCCACACCTAATGATGCTTCAAAATTGATCATCAAGATGAATGGAATTTCCAAAATATCTATATTGGTTCTCAAAGGTACTAGGAATATTCCACTACAATAACAATGGAGAAATTAGTGATGTTTTATTCTCTAAAATAACAATTATAATATTTCATTTGACTTCTCATTTTTCTCCACAATGTTTGAAAACTGGTGCACCAATTTTTATTCTCATTCTAGGATACTAGAGAATAAATATTGTTTCGCCATATTACTGGACAAATTGTAAACCAACTGTGAGAATTTATTATTTCCACATATATATGGTATTGCAGATGATGCCACTTTATTGAGCCTAAATATGATCCAATCCACCTCCCAGCTCTAGAATTCAAAATCATGTTACACAATATCATATGATAACTAACACAATTTTTTCTAATTATTCACCTAACAATTAACATATACAAAGAAATCTACAAATTAAAAAATTTTAGGACAAAATTCTACGGAAAAAGTAAAATCATGAGATTTTAAAAAAAAGATATCCATACTTGAACTTGATATCATTGTTTCAAAATTCACCTCATTATATAAATATATTCCCCCAAAAAAGTCAACATGTGAATGGATCATCCAAAAATAAATACATCATTTATTCCATTGAAAATTATTCCCACTACCACTTCTAATGTGTTTAAATATTGTTCGTCCGTAAAAATAAGAACAACATAATATAATTTCAACACATAATATTCTCCTATTAATCAACAATCTATAATGGCTACTCAAAAATAGAAACATTTATATCAATAGAAAGTTTCTCCATATTCATGATATGAAATGGATTTGGAAGATATTTTCTAAGAATAGATATATTGAATACATCATAGAAAAAAATTAATATAGATGATAATTCCAACTGATATGGAATCTTCATAATCTAGTTAATAATAGTATAATATATAATATATCCTCGATCCATCGTATACTTCTTTTAATGCTAAAAATTTTAAATAAAAATTAATCAAAAAATACTAAACAAATATGAAATACTAATGAGGAAAATATTTGTATGTATAAAAAATATTATATCTTTGTTCAATAATCAAACATCATTTTATGACATGAATCATTAATGATTCTTCTAAAAAATACTATGTCCCAGAATAGAAGTTATTGCCACATTTATTTGGAAAAGATAACATTTACAAAGGCTAACATATATAGAATCAAAATGGGGTGATTTAAATTAGTGGTTGATAGAACATATTAATAAAATAAAAATCAATTCTTTTTGGTAATAAAATGATTTTCTAAAATCTATAATTGAGATATGAAGCATGTATTCCATGATCTATATAGTATACTCTTTTTGGTCATCTTTCTAAGGATGTTATCTTGTATTAAATCCTACCTGAGTCCACATAACCTTGTAGAGACCCTTATATAACTAATATGTAATTTATATATCTCTATCTGAGATAGTATTATATAGTTCACTCTATATAATCAAACCATCCTTTGTTTTTATCTTCCCCATCTCCTAAAAAATTTGTTGATTCAAATAGGAATGAAGTGAACCAATTTACTAAAGCTATTAATAATCAACCATATATAGATCTTATATCAAAGAAAAATTGGAAATCAAAATCAAATATAAATGGATAGATCATCCCAATTTCAGACTAGAATATAAAGGGGTTTATATAGGCTAGAAGATTTTTTTTCTCATCTATAGATATCTCTAAGGAATAAAAATTAGATATAAATACGAGTATTTCACGCTTCATCCGTAGACACTAAAACAGTTGCATCATGTTAGAATATCTTGTTATAATGAGAGGATGAACATCTTATATGAAACTATGAAAAAGTTTGATTACATTATTTATAATAAATATCAATATTATGAATGTATTTCTAATTTGAAGACACACATCTAGAGAGAGAGATAAGATATCATTAGTCTCAATAACAAATAATGATTCTCTCATTTACATAAACTCATAATTCTACAACTTCTTTCAAATAATTGACTCTAAGAGAGACTATACCATTTGAAAACTAATAAAAATAAAACAATTATCCTACTCCATTGCCTCTTGGTGTAATTGACTAAACATTTCCATGACATTAAATCCATGATAACATTTTATGATCGCATGGGATGAAAATTATTTTCAATGGGACTAGAAACTGTATTATTCAATAATGGAGTGTGATCAAAATTAATGTCAAATATCTATAAGTACAAATCAAATAAAATTAACCTATGGTGAAAATAATTATATTATAAGATATATCACATACTCTTATTACATCATCCTCAATATTAATTGTGTGATAAATAATTATTTATGATTTGTCCAGTCTTGTATCCTTTAATGGGGATGTGTATTAATGGAAGTGGGGCTAAAAATTATGTGTTAGGGAATGGAGGATTATTCAAATAAAATATTGTCAAAAAGCATTCATACAGTAGTTGTTGTAATACACCAGAGAGCTTGTGGTCTTATAGCATGACATAAACTACTATAGATCCAATCGATTAGGGCGTTAATGGATCTGAAATTTATCATTTCCTGAAGTAGTAATCCTTCTTTATCTAGAGATGAAAATATCTTAATTTCATTTTTTTATATACATGGATCACTATGAATATCTGATTGAGTATTATCTTGTGATTGATTGATTGGTGTTACAAAATGATATTTCGTGGCCCATCTTTGATCAATAAAATTACTACCAAAGATGAAAAATATTTTTTGGTAACATTATATGGAATCCATTCACTGAAATATTTTATTCATTGAATTAAAATTATAGAGGTTCTATATTGATGAATTTTATATTTTTTAGTTAATGATCATGCATGATTATGAGTTTGGTGTGATTTCTTATAATAATATATGACCTAGAAATACTATGATAAATGTTTGAATCTCATTGAAATTTTGGGTCTTTGAAAAAATATTTTTTTCTTGTTTTGCCTCTACGTATATTTGTAAAAAAAGCATGCATGATATTTTTTTTCTAAATTTTATATACTAATTTGTTTCAACCATATATTGGTTACGGAATGTTTTCCATGGTATGTCATTTAATTGTTTAGCAATATATAATTGAAAGTGGAATCAATAGTGTTTGATCTTATATGTTGTTAATTTTTAAGATGTTTATTACCAATGTAAAATTTCATATATCTTGAAATATATATTTTGATATATTAGTCAACACTATATAATTCCATACAGGTAAATTATACAAGGAAAATTGAATTTATGTTTAATTATCTGGTTGAAAAGAAATATCAATTTGCATAGAAAACTACTTAGAATAGAAACTTGAATTACGTAAATCACTATTGGTTCCTCGATGCGGATTGGTTAGTACCATATATGTACATATATGTGGGAAAATATTCCTCATTAGAATATATTCTATGTTATCTTTTGTGATATCTAAACTGGGAATGTTCTTTCATTTGATGGAGGTGAATTTGTTCTTCCATTCTATATGTGTGAATAAACATAGGGGAGAATGTATCCAACTGTTAGGGGTGTGACATGCCCTTAAATTTGGGCATGATTTCTTCCATTAATATTTGAATGAGAATTTTCCTTTATAGATAATGGTTTTTGATGGTGTGATCTATGTCATTTAATAGTACTTATGTATATGACACTTAAAATGGTATAGAGAGGGTTCATGGTTTTGGTTTTTGAACAGGGTCATTCAGTATGTGATTCATTAGATGATTTCATATGTATTTATTTTTACATATTGAATTATATTATATATATATATATGTGAACTTATGTTAAGGATGAATTGGTGGATCCTTCTTTCTTATACACCAACCGTGAATGGGATTCTTGGTGTTTATTAAGACATCATGGTTATGAGTCCCTATATTTGTAAGGTTCCTATAGTAGGATTCTATGCCCTTTTATTATTGGAATATGTTCTGGGAAATGGGAATTAAACTTTATGTCTATCAAAAAACATTTATTTATGAATACAATTGTTGTATTTTATTTACTATTTACCTAGGACATTGCAGAATCATTTGAAAATTATTTTATGACCTTGGATAAACTCTAATATCGAATTGATGAAGTTATTTTACATTAAGATGTTCACTATGACAATTTTCATGTTCGATTTATCTGATGACACTAATATTTTATGAGTGTATAGTCACCCAATATCATTTTATAGCTTCATTGATGCTCGGTAGCCTCTGTCATTTGTGGAGGCATGCATGAGATTTTGTGGAAATTGGTATAAATTCTAGAATTTTTTTCAATATTTTAAAAAATTATATGCATTCCCAAATGTTTTCCTCTATTAATATGGGGTTATGGTATATTATTTATATGTTTTTAGGAACACGGGTAGGGTATTTCACACATACATATCCATTACATATGAAATGGACCACTGATTTATAATTTTTGGTGTTTATGTTAAAATATTGGAAATGGGTGAATACATGAATCATGTGTTTGCACATAGGATTATATTTAATTTATCCAAATATTATATATTGAATTTTAGGTCATTAATTAATTATATTGATTCATACATTTTTCTATTATATAATGGTTCACTCTATTGTTCTGATATTTGGTAGTTGAAATTCATTTTTTGATCTTAAGCATGATTATATGTTTTGTATAAACGGGTTTGTGATGAAGATGGTGGTATGAAGGACTAAACTTAAGTCAAGGTTAGATCTTGGAGGATCATACCTTGTATGGGTTTTTATTCATTAGGATATGCCTTCAGTTAATAATTCATTTGGTGTTATGTTTAACTGATGAAGCTATCCTCAAACAAGAGTCATTATTAGAATGCCAAATGTTTGTTTCGAAGTCAAAAAAATTCCACCATAGAGGATCCAAAATAATTTTACTAGGAATGGTGTTCTCGTTCAACTACATGTTTTTCAAAAGGATTCATTTGATAATTCTCCCAGACATTCTATGGTGGTGAAATTGGTAAATAAACATTATTCTATATTCATATAGATTTTGGATGCATAATGATTATGGACATAGAGGAAAATGATAATCTATGGCCAATATTTTGATATCAAACATCAACCATCATTCTATAGAACCTATTGTTTTCAGGATATTGAAGAGTGGAATAAAACATGATTGGGAATTAGGGATCTTGTCAAAAATTCATTTAAATACAATGAGAATTTGAATTCTATTATGTATTTAATACCCTAGAACAATTGGTGGGGTGTTAGGGGTTTTAATGGGAGAAAATTAGATATTTATTTAGTATGGTTAAAGGAACAATTAGTTGACATTTTCTTTCCAAATTTATGAGGCTTCATATAAAAAAATATAAGGATTATGGTGGTGTATAATGTCATTTTTTTAATTCATATAAATTTTTTAATTTTCATTTATTTTCAGAAAATTTAGATTGTAATGATGTCAAAGGTGTAAGAATCTTGGGATAATCCATCATCTCGAAATAAAAAGTTAGGATAGAGAATTTGACCTCACGATATGTGTGTGGGTAAATCACAAGGCCCATACTTTTGAAAAAGGGATATAAGAAGATAGGCTCATTGGTTTTCATCAAGAATATTGTTTTCTAAAAATATGACTACCAATTGTGACAACAATATCCACTTCTATTATTAAGAAAAATAATGATGAGAAGGGATATGAAGGTGATAAACAAGTATAGTATATTACGGATTCTTCTACTCCATCTATAGGAGGAGGTACAACCAAATGCTACAACGGTGGATGGAACAGAAATTTGAGTACATATTTTATGATATTTCTTTATAAATGTCAATACTTTTGTATGATATTATTTCATTACTTCTATGTATCTATGAAAAACACCCATATTTGAATAGTATATGTTAGGCTCCAAGAAAGGGTCCGTAGTGGAAAACTCAATAACAAAAGTTATCAGTGAATCAAGAAAATCATGAACCATAAGATAAAAGTCAAGCTATATTAATATAAATGATTTATCTGATGGTTGAAGATCAACTTTTCGGCAGAGGGAAAAATTCATTAGACAGATATATGGTAATTATAACATCCTTTTTATCTAATTAATTATTTTATATAGGATATTATCACTCTTTTTTCCTATAGTTTTTATTGGTATAGATTAATAATTATGTTATTTATTTAGTTTCTCCCTCAATACACCCACTTTTGAATGAGAGAGGATGATCTCCAATGATGTATTGAAGAACCCATTATGGTTTCATGATAATTTCATCTTTAGGACATAATAATTTTAGAGATGAACAAATTTGATGTGATATTCAGAATTGTTTGTTTGATCAGCTATCAATCTCATGTAAATTAATATTAGAGAAATGGGTAGTTTGGTTTTCCATAATGACATTGGTATATTCTATATATCTTTTAGTGTCTTAGTGATGATAAGATGGAACAATACAATTTATAGGTTGGAAATTTGAAGATACAAGATGAATGACTAGGATGGTCTGTATAATTTGTATAAACTACTCAAACATCACCCTAGTGGTGAATACATTTCATGTTGTTTTACTAAATTAAGTAGTAATACTTAGTTAAAATACAATAAATCCTTTTAAATTAATCCTAGGAGATGGGAACTAATGATATCTATTCTTCCTTATTATACAGTACCAAGAGATGTGATTGTGTTAAATGTATTTTTGGAAGATTTGGTGGGGTAGGGATTTATCCAACCGAATATGTCTCCATGGGGTACTCATGTGTTCTTTTAAAAGATGTAACATGGTAGACAATTGATCTATGTGGACTATAAGAATATGAATCAGTTAATGTTGAATAACTAGAACCATATATATTGGGATGATATTGTTTGATTAGTTATGGGGATCCAATTGTTATTATATAATTGATCATAATTCATGATTCGGTCAGCTATTGGTCTAATAAGTTGATATTCTGAATATAGTGATTAGAAGTAGATATATAATGTAATAAAATATTTACATTCATTTTAGTTTTAAATTTAATATAATGTTATTCAATGACCTATTGATTAATATTCTTTATCTATACCATCATTACCTTATCATTGTATTGGTGTATGATATCTTCCTTTATGTTATAAATACATAAATTTAATCTTGAAACCTTAATATTTTTGTTGAGTGTCCATTTATAACATCATTATTATTTTAAATTTAATATGTTCCATTTTTAGTTTTATGAGATTCATTTCCTCAGGATTCTAACTTCAATAGTTGGGATATTAGTGGACCTAGAGAAGGTAAACGTTTATGTGTCCAGGGTATTTCCTAGAAATGAAATCAAGAGCTGGTGTTTCATTTGACTTGTGGGAATGTTTTACTAATCCCTTATAGAATCATAAATTTGGATGAATAGTTGATTGTTTTTTTCAAAATAATAGCTATTTTTGAGCCATATAATCTATATGAAGAGGATATATTAGAACATTAGTAGAGACTAAAAAAACCAAGATTTGAACTCTCAAGATCCTGGATAGGATACATAGTGGGTTGTTATTCCTCAGATATTATTTATATATGTGTGTTGATGTTTGGGGACCAGTAAGTCTCATAGGGTTCACATGAGATCTAAACCCATGAGATGAACTAAATAAATCATTCCTTGTACACGAATGTTTGGATCTACATTATAATGTGTTGCTGACATTATCTCGTTATTGAGAGATTCATCTTCATAAATGATCATTTGATGTTGTGATTCATCTTCTATCAGATGGGATAAAATTTTAGAGAGAGTATAGGTGTAGGTTAATATAGAAAGATGTATTTAGGATTTCTTGTGGTTTTGGGAATTGTAATGACATTGTATATAGTCTATGATGTAAAACATCTATGAAAAAATATAATATATAAAAACCTTTAAATAAGGAATGGTCTCTGATTATTATGATGTTCGAGTGTCTAGTGAATATATCAATGGATCATTGAGTTATAACATGAGCAATTTTAGTTTCAACCTCTTCTATATTTTCCTTAGTAATTGATAATAATGAAATGGATTCATATAGAATTATAATAGTTTATATCATGACGTGGGATGATTCCATCCAAGGGCATAATTAGATTTTGATGACATGATCTTCGTTCATGGGAGGTTAGTAATTTATTCTTTAAAGAGATATGGGAAGATGTGGGGCTCTCATTTGTAAACTTGTGTAGTTCAAATATGGTTCATGATGATGTAACATGACTAACAACGTCATTTATGGGGTGATGTTTGATGTGAGACATTATGAGTTTTATCTCATGATTACTTAAATACTATAGGATACATATCAAGCACCGATTTCCTCATGGTTCACATCATCCACTTTAACTAGACATGTGTATGTTGAATAACATAATTATAAAAATAATTATATTGTAACACATGTCTAAAATGATATCATATTATATTTCAATAATAGGTTATTATATAATTAAATTTGGATCATTGAAGATAATTTTATAGATGATTTTAGAATATGATTCTTGGATTTTCTATGTATAGGAGATTTTATGCCATCATGAACATCCATCAATAATTATAATAGACAGCGAATAATATTTCACATTTTAGTTTTGGAAGTCATTATTGATGGTTTTGGGTACCAAACACCAATTGTGTACTATATATCATTTACATACTATTAGTCTTTTAGAGATGATGTTCTGAATTTTATATTATATAATTTAAGAATGGCATTTGACAATTATTAGAAATTGGTGTGTTAATTATGATTTGGTAGTGTTCTCATACGAAAAAACATTTTATGAATCAATTCATTTGGGAAACAATAAGACTCTATATGGTTGGTCATGTAGCTAATTGATATGTTGGACTATGGGGGGTTAAGGTAAAATTTATAGGGATTATTATTGTACAAGAGACTCTCAAAGGGTTTAGTTGATCATGTAGTGATTAGATACCACCCAAAGAAGTTAGTAGTAATATAATGACTAGAGGAGGTGATCATTGAAGTTTCTCATTTGTTACTAGGGTTTCTTGTGGAAGACTTCTCTACTAAGGAATCAATATTTGAGAAACCCAAGGAATCTAGTGTTTCATTTCATTGGAATATTTGAGATTAAAAATTATATTTAATGTGTGACATATTGATTATATATTTTTCCAAATTATTGATTATTCATAATAATTACCATGTATATATTCTTCAAATGTACGTTTTTGAAAATGATTATTTAATAGGATTTGAGAAAAAATTTCTATATCCTATCATATAATCCATGGTGTTCTTAGTGTGGATCATATATCATTTCAGAAATGATTTATGATGAAATATCATTCATTTCAACATTATTCATTTGAATAATCAAAATATTCATGAGGAGTCTTGTTAATTTGAATAAAATAATTAGAAATAGTTTTCCCCTTTCTTCTAGCAAGACCACAAGAGACAATACTCAAGGTTGAGAGGTTCTTATAGGGGTGAGGTATTTCAATTTCAATAGTTATATTAGTTTCAAAAGTATAATGAGTCATATCACGATTCCACCCATGAATATTATTATTACTTTTAATGTGACCTTGAGAATAATTTTTAGAGGATAAAGGTTTAATGGGATTTATAGTGGTTGAAATAAGTCAATAGTCTTTCTAAAGGGTCACACCATCCAGTTGGTGGTGGTTAAAATATTACATGGATTTAATCTTATCTAATATCCATCCTAGTTGGAATTCATTGTATATCCATTGAAAAAAGGAAACCTAGATAAATTAGTTTAGGTATTGCATGTAACTTGGTGGCCAGTTTCAAACCAGCTGATAAAGCCACTGGCATGTAGCTGAGCCCCACTAGACTACAAGTGGTACCCAAAATCGGACATCATTAATGGTGTATTTGGAATTTTCCTAAAAAATAATTATTAAATTCATTATATCCCATATTTAATATTTTTTAGACTATAAAACCTAGAATATGTGTCTCGGAATTATCTAAGAATCCCCATTTTTTCATCCACAGGTTCATGAATCATGGATAAATTTGGGGAGTCAATCTAGTGATGATATATATTTTATAGAAATAATTTCTCAGTATTATACAAAATTTATTATTCATATAATCTATGATGGATTGACTAGTGAATCTAGAGACAGATCCGTTGGGTATTCAAATCTATATTAATAGTCCAGTTTTATAATATAGGGTTTACGGGGTTATCAACAATAGAATATATGCTATCCTATGATAGTAAATCCCATGAGATATTTTGACACGGTTTCCTTCCCTTGGAGTGATTATATCCCCAAATTAAAAACATATATGTTTTATTAATATTTACTCCATCATATTCTAGAGAATGTTTTTGTGAATGTGTGATCTAGGTGTTATTCCAAGGAAGATTGTAGGATTTGGGTTTATCATGCTAAGGGTTGGAATTTCCTTCAATTTTTTTAATATTATATATATATATTTTGTAGTTTTAAATTATTTTAATGTTCATAGTTTAAATAAAATTAAATGATTTGTTTATTAAATGTTAATGAGGTGATCACGGTGACCTAATACTGGTTAGGTCATGTCATTCCTTGATATTTTGTTTTTCATTTGAATATTATTTCATAATTTAGGGAATACCAATTATTTAATATTTTATGTTGATCCTTAATATATAATTTATTTATTATGAAATATTTAATATATCATGCAACATATATAGTGATATGTATTTTTAGGAAATACATTACTTTAGGATTGTATATAGCCATAGGAATTTTTTTAGTGATCAATATTATCAATGGAATTGATAAACATAGTTGACTCTAAAGAGGGGGATCATTGAGAAAATTAGTTATTGTTGATGGATATACATAAGTTTTTTAGTTTCTTATCATGGAATGGATAGGGGGATTTTATAGAACATTAGAGGAGAGTCCATATATTCATGTATTATCAACTGATGGTGGACATCCTTATGTATGATTAAGGTCCATTTGTTTTCATTAATTGTTTGTAATACTATAGGATATAAGTTATCTCTGAGTAATATGTCTAAAAATAACTTTTTTGGTGATTATTGTGTTGTTCCATAATGGGGTCACAGGAATTATACTTAATGAAGAATAGAGATAAATTGTGTGATATAATTAATGTTATATAACTTATGATAATCTACATCTACGGAGTCTGTATAGGATGGTCTAGAATATGTGGTATCTTTGTATTCACACAATCTCTTGGTACAAAATTATTTTCATTCACGTGTGCACATTTAATTTTTCATCATATAATACATATCTATAAACATGTTTTGAATTTTTTAATGTTACATTACTGTTATCATTTTGGGTTGTACAAAGACCTTACAAGGGTGTCATAGGGCACAAGTATAATAAATTATTACAAATCCAAAAAAATGGAATGGTCCATCCAATAATTATCCATGATTAACATACAAGTATATCATTAATTTTAGATGAAAATTGAAAACATTACGAAAGTACATTCTTATGGACCATAATAGTTTAGCTTCTTTGGAAAAATGGAACACAAAATCAACTTACTTGGTGAAAGATCTGCAATGTATAGAATAATGATCTTCCCCTTTAGTAATCTTACAGAAAACCATTTGTTATAAATTTTTCAAATAAAACAATAGTAATGCATATGTCATATGCTTAGTAAGGGTAAACAAGGGATATATGTAATAATAATCATGAGAACAATGGTATGATAACATGATCATAGAATTATAATATCATAACATTAATATCGAATATAATTATCAATATTCATTGAATAAAAATTAGTAGTTTATAAGACATGAATTACAATGGAATCAAGAAAATAAGACAAAAAATAGATCTTTGGAATAAAACATGGAATTATGTAAGACACATAATCATATAAAAGATTTCCAAAGTAGTAAAGGATTATTCCCAAGGAAATATTTTTTGAATGGCGTCATTTTCTAAACCATATTTTTAGTCAAGGATTACCCCCAATTCTATCCTAGTATTCAAGGTTCACTACAGTGACCTTATTAGTAGACAATGTCAACACCCAAGAACATATTAAGAGAAACAATCCATTATTAATATAGGTCCACACCATATTTTAAAAAACGATATCCCATGAGATAAAAATATTCATTTAAAATGTCGAGATTTTGTGAAATATTGTTTTGGGAATTAATTAAATATTTCTGATATTTTCCATTTCACGCAATAGTGAAAATAGTATCTATATAGATCTATATGTGTCTTGAATTATATGAAACACCAAGATATCATGAACAGTACACAACACAAATTTTACCTTGATCTATACAGAACATTGAGGTTATCTTACATTAATCATAATATATGTTTTACATGATAACGTTTATAACCTACATTACCGAGTGTTACCAAAGTATGAAATATTTTAATAAATATTATTATGTAATACAATAAGATAAAAAATAGCAATAAATTTGATGGTTTTAATTATTAATCACTAAAAAAATGAAAATATGTATTTGAATTAATTATTTATAAATATATTATAAAAGAATATATAAACCCATTGAATATAAAGGGTATCTTTTTGTAGACAACTATGTTTATGCTCAAATAATTTTTTAACATAATAAATAAAATTAATTAAAATTACTGAGTTATATTAATGTAATATATATATATATATATTATATTCAATTATACATTTTTGATATTCATCAAATATGTTTTATAATCATTTGTCACGAAAAAACAAAATTTCACACAAAAAGACCTCTTATTTTATTATGGCACTTTTACCACCTTTTATTAGAGAACTAAATTTAAATCCTATTTTTGGAACTTTTATAAATATTATATGTAAATATAAAAAAATATTTGATATATAAACATAATAATTATGTTATAGTTAATTTTTGGTATTTTTTCTATGATGTTTAATATTTTACTGAATAATGAAAAATATATAATTTTTATTCAACATTGGTTTTTCATTTCATTGGGTTATAATGATTAATTATATATTTAATTCTATTTAAAGTTAAATTATAATTTTTTTTATAAATTAATCGAATATATGTCATTTAAACCAATTTCACATTGAAATTAGATATAAACACGTGGAAAACGTTGGAGCATTTTTACATTAAAAACATGAAATGACATCCAGATGCCTTGATTAGTATTAAAATAATTTATTCAACTATTTTGAATAGAATTTATAAAAATAGATTCTTTATTTTTAATCATAATATTTTATTATGTTTAATAACATATAAATTGTCTTTTTACCCAAAATATTATTAAAAGTAATTAAAATTAATTATTGTGATTAAGGTAAAGTAAATTTAATCAATAGAATAAACATTAAACATATGGGCCCAAATGACCTATCCCTTTGACAAAAGAAATTTCAAGAAATTAATAGGACATTAATCTTATATTATTGAGTTTTATTGGGTTTCTATGTCTTTTTTTAGGTGAAAACATCGGTACAACTAACTTATTTGGAAAAATTCTAAGTGAGTCCTTTCCCTCCCCTATAAAAGGGAACAAACTCTACCACATTATCACACCTCTCAAACCACATAATTCAATCAAAAATATACCCAATACACATAGAAAAATATATAAGTTCCTTCTTTAATCATCCCTTTTGGTAGAAACAATTTTAAGTAATCTATTTAGTGAAAATGAAAATGATTTACTCAAATAAGAGGTAACATCCTTCCTCAATCTCATCTATATTATTTTCATTCTCCACCACATGAAATATCCTTATTAAATTATTATAAAATAACTTTATTAAACTAAATGTAATGATATTGTTTTATGTTAATGTTTTTACCTACACTTACACACACTTCCATATAATGGGTAAAAAAATTGTTTATGTGTACAACAAACTACCACTTAACAAAATGATAGTTATTAATTCGTCCTTTACCACAAATCATATTGGAAATTATGAAGGAAAATATATTTAAATATAATATGTACAATTTTTATATTTTATTTATTTTTATTTAATGATTTTAAAACACATATCTATATAAATTCTATTTTTGAAAATACATTAATTTCATTTGAGGAAATGTCAACTACCACCCACTCAAAGAAATTTGATTCTTTCACTCGCAACATGTAATTTATTAAGAACTGATTTAGTAAAATTACATGATATATATAACATGATAATTTTTATATAATAATATTATATACATATATAAATATATGTCATTTGTTTCATTCTTTCATTTTGAAAATAAAAATAGAAACAACATTCATGAAAACTTAGTCCTACCATATCACTGAACAGTGAATTCCACTTCATAATTATAAATTTTATAAGAAATTTTAATAAAAATATAATTAAACTAAATTATATTATATCATCTATTAAATTATGGAAATCGATAGATATGTATAAGGACTAGATAAAAAACAATTAAGAAACATGTGAAGATTAGTGGGGATATTACCTGAAGTGAAACCATAATATAGAATTATTAATAATGTGGAAAAATAAAGTCATAATAAAACAATATATGGATTTATATATAAGACAATGTATTAGTGATATATATAAAATAATATTATATCTTCTATACAACAATTTTGTATGAGTACGATGATAATAAAATCAAAATTTAGGGGAATTTCATCTCACATTTTATTTCTGTGAGATACATGCTTTATTCACCACCAACTCATTTTGTGTGGAGTGTATACAAACCATGGATTATTAATATTATTCATATAATTAAATTTTGGGTTATTTATATATCAATTTTATGATATTTCATTCATAGTATTTATGTTTTAAAAGTTACCAAATCGGAAAAGTAATTTTGTCTTAAATTTCCTTTTTTGAGACACATACCATGTTATGCACTGATATCTTTCCATTAGGTGTATATAATTCCTTATAAATGTTTTTAAATTAATCAAATTGTTTTGAATATTGTTTTGGATTCATTTAATTTTATTTTCTTACAAGTATATTTGGATCCCAAGTAAATAAGTTGTAAGAGTTTGTTGAAACAATCTCATTAAATTTCAAAATTGTTTATGTTTATCCTTTCATTAATGAAATAATATGATACATATATCAAGAACACTTATAATTTGTTTATTTTATTGTTATTCATAGTATATTCATGTATTTGTAATATTTCTCCACAATTTGGTAAATAAGATAGTTCAAAAACATTTTTTAAGAACACCCAATATTGCCTCTTTATCCTCTTAAAAAGCTGTCTGCCACCAATACCATGTTTTTAAAAAGGTTTCCCAAATTTTTTTACTATTATATGATAATATTTAAAATTAATTTTTACCCCTTTTATCTTTTTAATCATATGGGTCTTTATAAATGAATCATCTTGTCATTTTTCGATCAAAGTATCAGTGTAAACATTTTATTGTGCAAATGGAATGAGCAAAATGTATAGATTTACTCTCTATCGTGACTTTTATTACATTGAAGATCAATTTACTAGATTATAAATTTATTTTTTAATCGAATATGTTTTCCCAATATTCTATAAATTATTTTTTTAGTTTATTTTTTATCGTAAATGTTTTTCATGTAAAATCAAGTTCTCTTCCTATGTATTCAATTTATTTTTAGTGAAATGGCCTGCAAATTTTTTTAAAGATGATATAATTTGAATTAATGTGGAAATTTTTTTAAAAAAAGTTTGCTATATTATTTCATAGGTTTTCTAGGGAATAGATTTTCAAAACATTTTAATACTTCATTTATAATATTTCAAGGAAAATTGTTTTCAAATCATTTTCAATATTTTTTATTTTCCATTAATGTAAAATGGTTTTCAAAAAAAATTATGATTTCATATAATGTTTTCAAATTACATTCAAATAAATTTTATTCAAAATGTATTAAATAATTCTTTATATGTTTTCCAATGTATTATTGGAAAGAAGGCTTTTAAAATAAATATAATATTATTTTATATGTTTTGAAGTAATTTTTTTGAATATTTTTTTCAAGGAAATGATTTTCAAAATTACTTTTAACCATCTTCATAAATTTTTAATGTATTTTATATGAAAAAAGTTTTTAGAAGCTTTTATGTATTAAAATTACTTTTTAATATAAGATATTATATTTCGCTTATAATAATTTAAAATATTTTTAAAATATTTTTTCCATCTATGATGAAATTCGTTGATGATGAACATACCTTCTTGTGAAATGATACAATGGTTCCACTATAATCATACTTGAATGGTTTATGTTTTTATGGAATGATTCTTTTTAAATTTATTTCTATTATATTGGTTATATGTTAACAAAACTTGTTTCTGTTTCACAAGAGCTATGATTATGAAATTAATCACCCTTTTATGTGTTATTGGTATATGAAACCCAATTCTTATCATAGGTTGCGCACTTGATGAAATGATTATGAAACCTATATTTTTTCCATAGATTATGAAATGATTACATATCAATGATACCCATTTTATTTCATGGGTTATGCTATGACTATTTATGATCTATTGAATCATGTATGTAAGATCTCATTGTTAAATGGGTTGTACTTATGTCTCCCTCTAAATATATGCCACAAGATAGACTATATCGGTCTTGGGAGTGTTCCTTGAATACTAATATGTCCTTTTGAGTGAATCATGACTACCACGATTGTATGAGGAGTGAATTTATTCTAATAACATGACATGGGAGGAAACCATTACTACCAAGATGGTATGGAGAGTGAACTCAAACTACAAATATAGACATGACTCTGTTGCATTTACTACTATATAAATCATACTATATACTTATGCATTTTCACTAATTCTATTATTTATTATGACATTATGATTTCATAGATCATCTACTTTAATTCCTTATTTTGCATGTCTGGTGAACTGCCATTCATTATTTCATGTTTCATGTTGATGTTATTTTATATATAGGGTATGACATTCAATTTTCATGATAATATTATCATAACTCTATTATCATGATTGTTTTTATATATCATCCTTTATTACCCTTACTGAGAATCTGATATCACCATTTTTTGTCTATTTATCCCCATGTAATTAAGATGTATTACATTTATGTTATTTAAAAAATGGGTACTAGAATTAGGGAATATAGTGAGATATAATGTAGCTCATGTATACACCTGTGTTTATGTTTCCATATTTCCAAAGGCACAAAACTAATATAGTCTATCAGTGTCTATTATTAAAATGTTTTAAGTACTCCAACATATTTAAGTATTGTCTATATATGTTATGATTGTGTTTATAGTGTCCGAGAGAAGTCTTAGTAGGCCTTTGGAAACTAGTATTAGAAAACATTAGTGAGATCCCTAGGTATATTTCTAATGACATGTCTACGGATGTCTCAAAGGATAGTTTAAAGGATGACAAATATTTTAGGAAAATATATTAAATTTGTTAATGGATAGAGTGAGTGGTTTTATTACAATAGATACCAATCAGTATAATACAAGTGGATGTTTTTCTAGGACAAATGTACTAGTGAGTAACAGCTCTGATAAGGTGTGTCGGGCCCGACTCTGTTTAACCTAGTACTTGACAACGGGCCTTACTGCGCACAAGTCTTGACACTCTTGCGAGATATACACTAGAAATTATAAAAAAATTATTTATGAACCATTATGAAGGATTTGAATAGTATAAGGCTATGAATAATGAAGGATAATCCTATGAATTATTCGATTAAAAAGTAGATTTAACGAATTAGACATCCAATATGTAATGTTTCATTATACGTGTTTCTCACCCTATTAATTCTAGTTGTAGTCAATAGAGAGAATTAGAAGGAATGTGGTTAACATTGAATTATTTTGATACATAAATTATGGGATTTAAGAAAATATATATCCCAATTTGGCATCTCATAAATAGATTAAGTAAGGTGGTATCAATAATTATTATACTTATGATGATAAAGAGATGGAAAATGACATGTGAAAGGTAAATTTTGTTCTTCTAGTATTATTAACATTAACCATAAGATGAATGATTAGATTGAGGATGAGGAACCACCAGACATGATTCATATTTCATATTATAGGAAAGATGTATTAAGGAATAAATTGTTGAATCTTGAGTAATTGTTTATGAATAATGATAGATGATTGAACATACAATATCTTGGAATTCAAATATTATGTAATATGAATAATGAAATATATAATTTTTTCAAACTAATTTTTTCCATCAATGATTGATGATGATATGTTATGTGGTGATGAAGTATTTGAAAAGTGATATTATGATTACGTGAATGTATCTATTAATGTGATCAAGGTATTATAATAATTTTATTTTACATGATAAAGAGAAAATGGATTGGGGTAAATTAAATTAGAAATCACTCAATACCATGGATAAAAATACTAATTTTCTGATAGAGTAGTTGTCACACCTAGAGTTTCAATTCCATGATTTGTTCCAAATTCACTTTCGGTTCTTTGCTTTCTCATGGTTTTGGGGTTTGAATTTTTGGTGTCTCTTGTGTTCTTGATCTATAACCTTATTATTGGGGGTCTTGTATAGAACATGGAATCATATTTTTTCAATGGCATGGTATGAGGTTGAGGTGGTTTGGAGATGGATTTGTGACACTCTTAATGGAACCAATTCTATGGTATGATGTTGTTGTGGTTTATACCCATGATATTTGTGAGTTTTGGGGTGAAAATAGTGATTTATTTTGGGAATTTATCTCCCCTATACATGGCCTATATTTCCCCTAGTTTTCCCCCTTATATTACTATGAAATTGGTGGTAAAAGACTGTTTTTTGGGTGGCAAGAACAGGTCACCTGATTTGGCTACACAATTTACAAAACCATGCATAATGTCCTGCATTTTAACCTTTTTGGTGTTTTGACACTTGTACGCATTATGAAATAAACCAAATCCACCCATTTATTCCCCATTTAATGCCCCACGTCCATGGAAAACCTCTGATCTCTCTCACAGTCCCTTTGATCTCATTGTTTAAGAGATATTTTCTTGGGGGAACTGAAATATCATGCAAGTAAGTCTCTCTCACTTTTATTTAATCATTATCATTAGAAATTATTCCACACATTCATGAAGTTATAAAGTTTACAACATCTATATTTTGTACCTTGTGTTTAAACATGTGTCTTTTTAGTGAAATATTGTGGATTAGGGATTGATTTAACTTTTTGTGGTTTAGTGGTGGTGTGATTGATGTTTCACACAATGGTTTGATGTTTTTGGAAATAATGGTAGGTGGTTCCATGTGTAAGAATCATAATATGAGTTTTATTTACTTCATTTATTTTTTTAACAGCGTTCCTCATACATTAGGTTTGGTGTGAAAACAATTTTTGTTAGTATTGATGGACTTTTTATCTTCAAAGTTGAATATTTGTTTAAAAATGTGTGTTTTTCATTTGTATCGTTTGTGGTATTATTAGAGGTAATTTAATAACGTTTGATATTGGTTAAATAAATATTTCAATATCATCCAAATCTATTCTGGAATGGTATTGGTTTGGTTTTGCCCTTTGAAGACAGTTTTGAAATGGGTTTTGTGTGAAAAACATTTGTATACCCCTGGGGATTGTTTTATGAAAGTTTTAAATTATTTATTGTGTTAAACAAAGTGGGAAAATGACGTACATGTATTATTATGGTGAGTGTGTTCACATAATAATATTTTTTGATATGTAATGTAGTAATTTAATAGGAAATTATTTTTATAATTATTTATAAATTGTGGATGTGTTTTATCAAATTGCAAGAAATGCATCAAACACATTTGGGGGTTGTCTTCTGGGGCTATCATGTAAAAATGAATCTTGTTTGTGAATAGAGTATTATTTGACACGTGTGTGGGATGTTGGCATATGAGTGTGACTTGGATGTGGTATTATCATGTGAAAATTTTATATCCTGGCTTTTGGATCATTTTTGAGTACAAGAGGGAAAACCTTGGGATCTTGGTGGGTGTACGTGTACTCATATGCTTCTAATCCCATGGGGTTTGGCCCCAGATTTAAGTAGGAAGTTTGATTATGATAAAACAATCTAATCTATGATGAGGATGATGATGATGATGTTGGGGGGACCACTAGGTTATGGTTATGATCCCTACTTGTGGCTCGTGTGCACGAGAAAAAATATTTCTATGGTTACCTTTGTTGTGATACGAGGTATCTGGGACCCACAATGAGCTAGTTCTTAGGGGATATTTCCCATTGCCTGTGCTCATTAGATAATTTATACAGAACTTTGGAATATGGTATGTCTTCCTAGAAAATTAAGTAGCTTTTACATTATATTTTAAAGTATTGATTTATTAAAAAGTATCCCTTTTGAAAATCGATTTTATTTAATGATGCAACCCTTTAAAATTATTTTTATCATTTAATTCTTATGAAAACATGCAATATTTTCGTCTATTAATGTTTATAACATGGAATGTTTTAGTGGTTGAATCCTCCTGGGATTTGGCTCATACCCTACATACACCTTTGGCTGTATGTAGACTTGGTAATTTTTTCATAGGTTTTAGTAGAGCTTTTAGTGCTAATGGTTCTGGTTCTTAATGGTCATTCATGATGTATTTTTGTGAAAATGGATTGATGGTGGTTCCTCTTTCCATGAAGAGGTTCTTGGGATTTCAATTTTGGGTTTCTTCATTTTTTATAGTCTTTGAGAATTGTTTTATATTATGTAATTAAATTATGAATTTTTTTAAAAGCTGGTTTGTTTTGAATAATCAATAATTATTATATTGGATTTGTTTGTTGAATTATATTTATAAAATCAGTTAAATAGTTCCCAATTATTATTTTATGTTACCTAGGACGTTTTTACAGATAATGGGGATAAGAAATGATCTTTGGGTCTTGGAATGGGCTGGGTTTGGTTTTGGTTTTGATGGAAAATATATTTGGTTCCCGAAAAATGGTATCAGAGGAGGTTTAGGTTAACTCTTCGGGTTCTGTTATTTTCAGAAAAGTCGGGATAGTATGGGTTTGGATTTTCAGGGATTGAAATTTCAATTATGATTAGGGTTTTTTTCCATCACCGCTTGTGACATAAATCATGTCGCCATGGGATGTTGGGTTTTATCTGAGTCTGTTGGTATTTTGGTTTTATGATGGTTGGTGGAAAAGAAAATTGAGTTTGGTTAATGGTAACAATGAGCTTATAGGGCCTGGAAAGCCATGTGTAGCCATGTATATTATCCTATAACAATCTCTTATATGGTGAAGTTATTAGTATATGGCTACAAAAGGTATTTCCCTGTCACACAATGAAAATAGTTTCCTCTTGCGTTGTCTTGTGTCCTTTAGATTTGGGATCTTGGAAGTTTGGATTTAATGAAAAAATGACTTGGTTTTAAGAATTGTAATATTTTTATGAAATTATTTCCTAAAAAATATGGAATTTATTTTTTTATTTAATGGTGGAATTGAATTTTTTTAATTATTTGGTAATGGAAAATGGGGTGTTTCTACCTTTTTTGTAAGTGGGAACAATGTTAAAGATGGTTTGGAAAAAGGTTTTTAATTGAGTTATCTAAACTATTGAAATGTGTTTTAATGGGATGGAATTTCTTGGAGTTCATTTGTGTATTTTTGAAATGGATTTTGATTCTGTAAGTAGAGATCAATTGAAATGTTCTATGACGTATTGGATACTTTCATTAAAATGAGAAGAGTTGAGTTCCCAATTTAATAAGGATTTGTGAAATAGAGTTTTTCATGAAATTAGATGTGTTTTGAAACAAGTTGAAATGTAATAAAATTTGTGTACATGAATTGTAAGTGTGTATATATTGAATTATTGGAGATATTTTAAAATGTTTTACGAATCATTGGAGCCTTGTTTTAAATAGTAAAAGATTAGATTTTAATGGAATGGGGGGTTAATAAAAGGGGGTTTTCGTAAATTGGGAGTGTATCGAAAGGGATTGAGTTGTTTGGAAGATAATTTGTATGACTTGAAAGTTTTTTCTTATTTTAATTGTTATGTCTTTTTAAAAAAATATGATGTAAAATGAGTTTGATTTTATGGTTAGCGGTCTTGATAAATAATGGATGTTTTGGTTGACTGTTTTGGCATTGAAAAGTGGAATGAATTTTTGTTTTACACTTTAGTGTTTCCATGGGAGACCATATGTATGGGGTTATATGGGATGATGGATGGTTAATGGAATGACTGGATGAGTACCGGGATGGATATGAGGAGGGTTCCCAAGGTGGCACGGAAACATGCATGTGTGAAAACCATGGGGTACCATTGGTGGATATGCTAACCACGGAACTATTTATTTTTTAAAAGTTTATTTTAAAGGAAAAAATTATGTATCATTGACTGGTTTGGGATGGTGTGTATTATGTTTTTATATAAATGTTGTATTTTTAGTCTAAAAACCCCCTTGTTGGATTGTGTTTTTGGTTTGGGATTCTTTGCTAAGTTGAGTTGAAGGACTGGTTGGTGGTCTCTTCTGAGAAATATTTTTGGATGACTTTATGGTTGTTCCCTTCACATTCTTGGATCTGGTTTGTGGTATGTTATGACCAATGGAATAGCTTTACAGGGTCCTTGTGTTATCTTATTGGATATGTCATGCCCCCATTAAGGGTTAATGCACGAATGAAGTGCAACCCAGTTTGTTTCACCATTGGAAGATCCTCCAGGAGATCAATATAAGGAATATTTTATTGAAGCTCTGTATATTGAGTCTACACCACATCTTTTCTTAGTTTTAAGTATCCCATAGTGAATGTAGAGATCTCATGGATGGTTGAAAGTTACCATAGTTTCATAAGTTACCTGATTCGTCGAAGGTGGAAGTTGAATGGGGTTGTTAGTGTGGACGATGTCTAAGAGGGCCTCTAGGTCTGTCACAGTCTCTTCAATGCATGGGGTTCATGTGAAAACACTAGTGTATAAAATATTGGAAATGAGAGGATGTTATGGCCACTTTCTGTAATTCTGTGATGTTTGTGGATGTTAAATAAGGTCCCTCTCCATGTATTGTTTCTATCGGTCACAATGGTCATGATCAGTGACGCCTCGTGATGTCATGTTCTCATTTGACTATAACGGTGAAGTTGTAAAATCTTTCATTTGTATTTTTTTTTGTGAAAAGTGTTTCTAATTTTAGAAAAAATATACATGCTTTGTTTAGAGGATTGTGTTTCAATATATCCTTCCCTAATTCCATTTCTCATCCGAAGAAGAAAGGGGTGATGTGTGTTCGTCTTCTATGAAATTGAGTCTGTGAAATTTTCGATTATGGTAAATTGAGTTTGGAATCCATTATGTATTACGGTACACCTATGGGATCAAGGTATAGTTTTCATGTAACTGAATGGAGAAGTTCCGTTCAAGGGGTTTCTAAAGCCTAACATTGCGGTTGAAGATTCTATAATCATTTGAGCTCCTGCCATAGGTCCTAGAGTGAAGTTGGTGCATAGTCAAGTGAAATCCCAAGTTCATTAAAACCCTTGTATGAAGTCCTATTATCAATATGAATGATGGGAATTTTTGAAAACTCTAGTGTTTTTATTTTTCTTTTGTTGATCTCGTTCATTAGAATGAGGTGGAATTACCTCATGTCAATGTTATGAACCGATTTCATTCCTTCCACCATTGTTTTCCACTTTGTTTTTAGTTAAATATTTGTCTAGAAATGTTGATAACACGGTTTGTGCATAGTTAGTAGTAACCATTCCCATGAAAACCTTGATGGTAGAAGGATCCATACAGTTAGCGGACAGTTTCCAAAACCATGGAGACTAACCGTGTGGCCATCCCAAATCCTTAAATTTTGTTGTCAATCAATATCGGCCCATGCTGGTTGGTTATGATGGTTGGTTCTTATTGTGGAGAGACCCACTCCGGGATTCATATAAGTTCTTTTGGAAAATTCTAATGGATGTCCACCCCTTATGTCGGGGAGTCCATTTTGGCCTCCCATTGTTAGTGTCTTGATGTTATCCCAACAAAAATTAAGTTGTAAATTATAGTGGGGATCCAACTTCTGTCTCCCAATATTAGTAAGTTGGCTTTGTCCTTGATCATGGATTGGGGGTAGGTAGTGTAGGATCGAAATATGATATGAGATGCTCAATATACAAGAGGGGGGGTGAATTGTATACTTTAAAAATTCCTTTGGAACCTTTAAAGTTAGTTATGAACAACTAAAGTTTCCTTAAGAAAAGGAAAGGACTAAGTTTAACAAAGTTAAACTAAGTAGATTCACAACACCTCTAACACCGAACTAAACTTGGAAAGAGATTCCAAAAGTAGGTTCCGGAAATATGGTTCCGGAAATTGAAACTTAACAAAAGTTACAATATGAGATTCTACCTTAAAGCGTATAGAATCTAAACTAATCAGAGTAAGTAAGGAAGTATAAGAAAGTTATACCTTCCTTAAGATACAAATTGCAGCGGAATAAAGACAAGTAGTAAAACTACTAGTAACAAGATAATAGTCTTTTAACCCAAAGAGAAGGGTATCCAACAACCTTGGATAAAGGTCCCTTGATTTATACTTTCAAGCAAGTCTGTCTTACCCACACCAGGGTAAGCCCTCGATACGAAGATCGGAGTCTCTGTCTTGCTATCCCCGCAAGCCCTCAACATCAAGGTAGTTGGCAACCTCTGTCTTCCTCAGCAAGGAAGTCCTCGATCTTTAAGGTAGTCGGCAACCTCTGTCTTTCTCAGCAAGAAAGCCCTCGATCTTTAAGGTAGTCGGCACCTCTGTCTTCCTATCCCCGGAAGCCCTCGAATGTAATCACCAACATTCGGAGTCGCACGAAGCTTTGAGAGTTAATAAGAGACTCTCTCTCTAGAAATCACTTCAACAGCATGTAAGCACTTTTTCAGCAATCAGCACCGAGCCCTTTCAAATGAGCTCCTATTTATTTGTAAGGTCGGCTCCTTCTCCAACGGTCATATTTCCCTTAAAGTTCGGAGGGACCTGTACACGTGTCACTTAGACAACGGTTAGTTTATAACAAAATGGACGACATCATTTTATAACAAAACAAGTGTAACAGAAAGTACGACATCGTTTTAAACTCTAACATAAAAGTTCGGAATAGAAATTTCGGAGTGAAAGTTCGGAGTGAATAAATTCAGAGTGTATAAAACAATGATAATCAGATTTTGTTTAATAGGTGAATTCGGAATGAAAATTCGGAATAGGAATTCGGAATAGGAATTCGTCATCAGAAATCGTAATGAGAATTCGTCATTAGAATTCGTAATGAGAATTCATCATCAGAATTAGTAATGAGAATTCATTATCAGAGTTCGTAATGAGAATTAATCATCAGAATTCGTAATGAGAATTCATCATCAGAATTCGTAATGAGAATTCATCATCAGAATTCGTAATGAGATTTCATCATCAGAATTCGTAATGATAAATCGTCATCAGAATTCGTAATGAGAATTCTTCTTCAGAATTCGTAATGAGAATTCGGAATGGGATTTCTTCATTAGAATTCGTAATGAGAATTCTTCTTCAGAATTCGTATCCTGAATCTGGAATAGAACTAAGTCAGAATTCATATCCAGAATTCAGAATTAAACTTCCTTATAGTTCTTGTCCAGAACCGAATCCTAAAAACAGAATACTTTTATATCAAAGTTTTTATGATTCCGAGAAAGTGAATCCGAATTTCATACTTATGAAAAATATTAATGAAAATATGATAAGGATAAATTTTTCTTATAAAAGCATTTTTCCTTAAGAAAGCATTTTTCCTTATAAAAGTAATTTTCCTTAAGAAAGCATTTTTCCTTACAAAAGCGATTTTCCTTAAAGATAAGGTGTTTGTGATTTTCAAAACAAGAAGGAATGGAAAAGTCATAAGGAAAACCTTATTGACTCAACAATCTCCCCCTTTTTGGAAAGCACAAACATTCTTACGAAAAAGCTATTCTAAGAAGAAAAGAAACTTGTTAAAGCTTATCTCCCTTGGTTTAAGAATATAGATGAATACGACTAACTCCCCCTTAGGCTTTGAGTCTCTAAGGATCGTATTCATATTTTCGGAGTGATGTTTCTTTAAGAAAAACTCCCCCTTAAACAAACTCTTATTAGAGTTCTATCTCCTTGGGTATTTTTCTTTCTCCCCCTTTGATAAGCACTTATTAGATTTCCTCTTTTTCTTAAGGATCTTTTCCTTCTCCCCCTTTGTGATTTTCAAAAAAAAATTGGAGGGAATGGAAACAAAATAACAAAGTACCTGAAAAGATTAGTAACGACAACAATAGAAACAACAAGCACAATTTTCATTATATTTGAAATGTCAGCAACAAAAACAGATTGCAACAAAAAGATCGGATTGGTTATTTCGGATCTTTCTCCTTCGACATGAGCCCCTTGAGAATTGTCTTGATCTTCTTGAGATCCTTATGATCTTCCTCTTCTTGCTTTTCTAAGGCAACTATTCTTGCTGACTGAGCTTGAATGATTTCTTCCTGAGCCTTCAACTTTTCTTCCTGAGCTTCCATTTTCTCTTCCTGAGACTTTATCCTTTCTAGAAAATTGATCCGATGATCCCTTTCAAATTTCCAACTTTGATTAACAGAGTTGAGCTTTCCATTAAGATCTCTTACTTCCTGACTCCGAATGTTCTTTTCCTCTGTCAATTTCTCATCGAATGATGCAGACATCTCATGAAACTTCTTGTCTTCGGTTTGAAATGCATCCTTAACATTCTCCTGAAACTCATCCAGCAACCTCATCTCTTCCACATTCTTCTTCGACCAGCTAGTCATCCTTTTGCACGATCTTTTATGTGCTTCGTAACCAATAAAGAAATTTTTGAACTGGGCTTCTATCTCAACACATTTATCCATAACCATGGATACGGAGTCGGTTTTCTGATTCATTGTATGTTGGAGCATCTGGCACCGAGAGTCAATACTGGAGAAGGTTGGAATGGTTCCCACCAACTTCTTCAAGGACTGAACAACAAAATCGTGCCCCAACGATGATGACTCCGAATCAGAAATCTTGCTAGGAGAATTTTCTTCTTCAATAAGCTCCAACTTCCTCTTAGAAGAGCTACCAACTTCCTTCCTCAAACTTTTTCCTGAACTCGGGGTATCAGCAAGAATTTGCTTTCCCTTTTTTTTCCGGAATTGAAACCTGTTCCGGAGATCTGTTCTCACTATCAGAGACTTGAACAATTTTATCTTCCTCATCAGCAACTTCTTGAACATTGGCTTCCACGTTTCCCATCTGAGCAGCATCAAGTAAAATATTTTCTTGACAAGTAACTTCTTCTTCTCCCTTTTCCTCTTCCATTGCAGGAGTAGCAAGCTTTTGACAACTTCTTCTTCAGCTTCTTTTCCTTAGCTTGCTTCTGAAGCTCATCAACAGCCTTTTCTTTCAGAGCCTTAGCCTCTGCAGGATCCAATCCGAACTGCGGATCTCCTTCCTTCCTCTTCTCCTTGTCAGCTCTCCACTTCGCTGCAACCTCATCAGTATATGTCTTCTTCTTCTTAGGCTTAGGAGGTGCGGAATGGACTTCCTTAGACTTGGGTTCCTCAGCTTTACCTACCACTTCTTTCTGTTTCCTCTTCCTTAACGACTTTGATGATTCCGGATCAGCCACTTTCGGAGTCACTTCTGCTTGAGGCGGTAGATCAATGAATTTCCCTGACTCCTTGTTAAAAGCTATATTCATCCTTTTAAGAGTTGCATCACTGAGCAACATGATCTTGCAAACTTTCGGCTTAGAACTACAAGCAACCTTGAAGGATTCTAGGCACCGAACTATCAGCTTCGACAATATTGCCGGGTACATCACTATCTGAGCTCTCAGATTCCCCTTCTTCAAATTATCAATGTTGAGAAGAATATGCTTCATCAGGTTGAACTTTCTTAGATTTATCAGGAAATCCAAGATGTATATCTCACTCTTCTTCAAGCTGTCCTTGTCTCCTTTTCTCGGTACGATAAGCCCTTGCACCCATAACTCCAGAATCCGGAAGTTTGTAGAAAGACTTGCAATTTTCGGAGCCTTATCATCATCCAGTCCGAGAATTTCTAAGGCTTTCTCCTTGTTGAAACTACCCAAGGAGTCTGGCAGAACGTGCGAGATAAACTCAGCTTCCCCTTCATAACTCAGCCCTACCAAGCTTGCAGCCTTGGTGTAAGATAGCTTATATGTCTTTCCATACGATTTGAAGGAAAACTTCTCTCTATTATCTTCCACGAAGAAAACAACTGTCTCATAAAACTCGACAAGCAAGTCATAGTAGACTTCATCTTGGTTGCCGGTTTTTGATATCGCAACATCCTCCCAGCCATTCAGCTTGATATTCTTTGATATAATAGAATCATAATTGCTGAAGAAATTCGGATGAACTAACCGCTCTCTGTAGACTAACCACTGAGAAATGGGCTTGGTTGAAGACATCTCTTGAGAAGCTAACTCTGCAGACATTCGGATCTGAAGTCTCTGAGAAGTTCGGAACTGAGAAGACTGAAGTTCGGAATGACCTTAAATCAGAGAGTCAGAGCTTCAGCACGCAAAAGCTTGAAATCGATGTGGGACGAGAAAATAGGGTCCCCTTTATATAGGCATTGGGATGACGGTTCAACTTCCTCGGTTGATCTGACGGTTTAGAATGATCTGAGATCAGATCTAACGGTTGAAAGCTTTGAATCCGATCTTTTTGAGGTTTTATTAAAGTAAAGATTTAAGAAATTCAAAAACCAAAAACAAACTATAAGAAATTGCCAGCAAGTAAAATATGATTACGAAAACTTCAGTAAGGAAATCATACCTTTCGGATTAGCTTAGGAAAGTTATTCGTAATGGGTAATATAAAGATGACTACAAAAAGCTCAATACGAAAAACTAAATACGAAAACCTTAATATGAAAAAGTCAATACAAAAGACTCAGTACGAAAGTTCCGTTTTGAAAATACCAGTACGAAAGTTTTCCATTCCGGAAATTTTCAATACGAATACTTCCATTCCAGAAGTATTCTGTGCGAAAATATCCTTTCTGGAAAATTGTTGTTCCAGAAATTCCATTCCGGAATATTTCGTTCCGAAAAGTTTGAAAACAAAATTTTGAAAAACTTTGTTAAATAAACAAACAAATGTACTCCCCCTATGAAAAGGAGTTTATTACTGTAAGGAGATTTTTCAACAGAAAGTTAATTGAGGAAGATTACCTTACAGTTATCATTCCTAACTTCTGTTTAATATATTCAAATCTATCAGAAGGTAAAGATTTTGTGAAAATATCAGCAAGTTGTTCTTGCGTTCCGATAAACTGAAGAATAATATCTCCTTTAGTTTTGATAATCTTTTCAAAAAAGCTTTTGTTACCAGTCATATGCCGGGAACATCCACTATCCATGTACCAAATATTGTTGCTGGAACTTTCTTTATTTTCCTGAAATTAAGAACAAAGTTAGACTTTCGGAATCCAAACTTGTTTGGATCCGAGATTTCCAGACAATAAAATTTTTGGTATCCACATTTTCTTAGAAAAGTAAGCTTTATGAAAACCTAAGGATTGGGTTTTGTTTAAGGAACAGTTTCTTGCCCAGTGACCACCACATTGACACTTAGTACAAAATGGGGCACTTTGAGGAACAAAATAATTGTTGCTGAAAACAGGTTTTGCTTGGGTATAACCAAATCCAGATTTATTTCTTAAAGGCCGTATTTGAGAATACATCTTATCAAAATTTTCCTTACCATGGGTAAAGTTTGATAAACACTTCTTTAAGGAAAAAATTTCGGACTTGAGTTTTACAACCAAGTTTTTATCCTCAAAATCATTAGTTTTGGAACTAGAGTTAGGCTCGAAAACTTTTTTATTAGAAATTACTTTTTCTAATTCTTTAGAAAGTTTGTTCTTCTCAGAACTTACTTCCTCAAGATTTTTTGAAATACTTTCAAAATCAGCATTTTTCTTATCAAGATCTTTAGAAAGATCTGATATCTCTTTAGTAAGAATAGAATTCCTAGAATTTTCCTTATCAAGTTTCTTGTTGAGTTTGGAATTCTCAATTTCAAGAAGTTCAGCAAACCTAGAGACTTCTTCATAAGTAGGTAATGTATTTTCCTCATCAGAAGATGATTCTTCATCAGAAGAGTTATAATACTTACTATCATTCGAATTTAAAGAAACATTGGTCAATGATTCAGCATTTCGTACCTTAGCCATAAGACAATGATTTTCAATGGGTAATCTGGCTATAAGACCAAGATTCTTCTGTCCTGAAGATTCATATTCAGAAGATTCATCTGAAGAGTCACCACCACTGGCACTCCAGGTGTCATTAGCTTTCAGAACTTTCTTAGCTTTGGCTTTGTAATACTTCTTCCTGTTCTTTTCTGAATATCTTTCCTGCCTTTCTTTCTTTCTGAGCATAGGGCAATCAGGTCTAATATGTCCAGCTCTTTTACATTCATAACAAGTAACTTCTCCATCTTTCTTATCTTTCCTGTCCTTCTTCTTATACTTGGATTGAAAGTTTCTTTGCCCAGCTATCTTGTTCATCCTTCGAGCAAGATTGGCTAATTCATTTTCTGAAACTTCACTCTCACTAGATTCGGATTGGAAAATGACTTTCTTAGATTTGGATCTGGTAACTCTCTCAGGAGTCTTAGCTTTCATCTGATTTGAAGTTGAAGTAAAAGCAACAGTACCATTTCCATTCTTCTTCTTAATGTTGTCAGCATCTCTCTTCATTCTGGTCTCATGTTGTAGAAGAGTTCCAAATAATTCATCAAGAGTAATTTGAGTGACCTTCCTGTTCTCATCTATAGCTGTTCTCTTGGATTCCCACTCATTGGGCATAATATCAATTATCTTGTCCACAAGAGCTTCATCATCTAAACCTTTCTCTCCCATAGATTGTAGACTGTTGACAATTGTCATAAATCTTTGTTGAACTTTACAGATAGGTTCTCCATAAGGAAAACTGAAGCCATGATATTCAGCTCTAAGCATAGCTCTTCTAGTCTCAATCACCTTAGAAGTCCCAAAGTGTGTAACCTCTAACTTCTTCCATATACAGTTAGCTGCTTCACAAGAAGAAATTTGGATATATATATTTCTGGTCATTGAACACAGTAAAGTATTGCGTACCTTATAGTTGAGTTGATATTCTTGCTTTTCCTGGTTAGTAAAGGTTCTGACTTCCTTGTCAGGAATTTTATAATCACCAGTAAGCATGACAAAGTTATCTACTCCAGTATTGATAACAAAAGTCTTCATACGATCTCTCCAGTATTCATAATCATTACCATCAAAGATAGGTGGCCTTGTAGGATTTAGATTGTCAATAGATCCAACATTCATTCCTGCCATACTAAAAATAACTTTGCACACAAACTAGTTAGTAGCAAAAGTTCGTATCAAAATGTTCGGAATGAGAAAAGTTCGGAATGGATAATTCGGAATTACAAAGTTCGGAATGGAAAAATGAGCAAGAAAAACTTGTATGTGAGTACAAGTATTTCAGTAACCTTGGCTCTGATACCAAATGTAAGAATGGTATAGAGTAAGAGGTTTCCAACCTCTGATACCAATTGTAGGATCAAAATATGATATGAGATGCTCAATATACAAGAGGGGGGGTGAATTGTATACTTTAAAAATTCCTTTGGAACCTTTAAAGTTAGTTATGAACAACTAAAGTTTCCTTAAGAAAAGGAAAGGACTAAGTTTAACAAAGTTAAACTAAGTAGATTCCCAACACCTCTAACACCGAACTAAACTTGGAAAGAGATTCCAAAAGTAGGTTCCGGAAATATGGTTCCGGAAATTGAAACTTAACAAAAGTTACAATATGAGATTCTACCTTAAAGCGTATAGAATCTAAACTAATCAGAGTAAGTAAGGAAGTATAAGAAAGTTATACTTTCCTTAAGATACAAATTGCAGCGGAATAAAGACATGTAGTAAAACTACTAGTAACAAGATAATAGTCTTTTAACCCAAAGAGAAGGGTATCCAACAACCTTGGATAAAGGTCCCTTGATTTATACTTTCAAGCAAGTCTGTCTTACCCACACCAGGGTAAGCCCTCGATACGAAGATCGGAGTCTCTGTCTTGCTATCCCCGCAAGCCCTCAACTTCAAGGTAGTTGGCAACCTCTGTCTTCCTCAGCAAGGAAGTCCTCGATCTTTAAGGTAGTCGGAAACCTCTGTCTTTCTCAGCAAGAAAGCCCTCGATCTTTAAGGTAGTCGGCACCTCTGTCTTCCTATCCCCGAAAGCCCTCGAATGTAATCACCAACATTCGTAGTCGCACGAAGCTTTGAGGGTTAATAAGAGACTCTCTCTCTAGAAATCACTTCAACAGCATGTAAGCACTTTTTCAGCAATCAGCACCGAGCTCTTTCAAATGAGCTCCTATTTATAGGTAAGGTCGGCTCCTTCTCCAACGGTCATATTTCCCTTAAAGTTCGGAGGGACCTGTACATGTGTCACTTAGACAACGGTTAGTTTATAACAAAATGGACGACATCGTTTTATAACAAAACAAGTGTAACAGAAAGTACGACATCGTTTTAAACTCTAACATAAAAGTTCGGAATAGAAATTTCGGAGTGAAAGTTCGGAGTGAATAAATTCAGAGTGTATAAAACAATGATAATCAGATTTTGTTTAATAGGTGAATTCGGAATGAAAATTCGGAATAGGAATTCGGAATAGGAATTCGTCATCAGAAATCGTAATGAGAATTCGTCATTAGAATTCGTAATGAGAATTCATCATCAGAATTAGTAATGAGAATTCATTATCAGAGTTCGTAATGAGAATTAATCATCAGAATTCGTAATGAGAATTCATCATCAGAATTTGTAATGAGAATTCATCATCAGAATTCGTAATGAGATTTCATCATCAGAATTCGTAATGAGAAATCGTCATCAGAATTCGTAATGAGAATTCTTCTTCAGAATTCGTAATGAGAATTCGGAATGGGATTTCATCATTAGAATTCGTAATGAGAATTCTTCTTCAGAATTCGTATCCTGAATCTGGAATAGAACTAAGTCAGAATTCATATCCGGAATTCGGAATGAAACTTCCTTATAGTTCTTGTCCAGAACCGAATCCTAAAAACAGAATACTTTTATATCAAAGTTTTTATGATTCCGAGAAAGTGAATCCGAATTTCATACTTAAGAAAAATATTAATGAAAATATGATAAGGATAAATTTTTCTTATAAAAGCGTTTTTCCTTAAGAAAGCATTTTTCCTTATAAAAGCAATTTTCCTTAAGAAAGCATTTTTCCTTACAAAAGCGATTTTCCTTAAAGATAAGGTGTTTGTGATTTTCAAAACAAGAAGGAATGGAAAAGTCATAAGGAAAACCTTATTGACTCAACAGGTAGTCCCATTTAGAGATATCTAACTACCATCATCTTCCTTAGGTAAACATAGTGACTGGAGAGCGCCCATTGGTTTAGCTAAAGTAAGGAAGTGCTAACCATATTCGATGGTGTTTCTCATTCGGGAAAATTTCATGAGTATTTTTCAATGATTTGTTAAGGTGTTTCCTTTTGGGATAATGTCTAGTGTGCATGATCATTTCAGGAAAGTGGTGTGTGATTTGGTGTGTGAGAGTATTCTTTCTTTAATTGATCCGTAGTGGTGTTTTGGATTTTGGGGGAAAAATATGGGAAAAAAGTACATCTTAGTTTATCAGTGGTGTTTGGCTTTGGATTTTGGGATTTCTATAGATTTACAAGGTCATAAAGAAATATGGTGGGGAGAATTGTTGCACCCAGATTTTCAATTCCATGATTTGTTTTAAATCTTATTTTGGTTCATTGATTTCTAATAGTTTTTCGGTGTTCTGGGAATTAAATTCTGGTGTCTCTTGTGTTCTCGATCTATGAACATTGTCTTGGGTGTCTTGTATGGTACTTATACTACTACTTTTTCAATGGGATGGTATGGGTTTGAGGTGTCTTTGAGTTGGATTTCTGACACTCCCAATGACACCACTTGTGTTGTCTGTTTTAGATGTGGTTTGTACCCATGAGTTGGGTGAGTTTTGGGGGTGAAAAGAGAGATTTATATGGGAATGTGTTTCACCTATCTATGGCCTATATTTTCCCCTAGATTTCCCACTAGATACTTATGATATTAGAGGTAAAAGCACTTTTTGGGTCGCTAGAGTGGGCCGCACAGTTTGTCCAAACAAGATACAAAGTGTGCCTCCAAACCATGCACAATGTCTAGGAAACTAAAATTTTGGGTGTTTTAACCCATATGACCTTCCTAAAATAAACCAAATCTTTCCCATTATTCTCTATTGTGTTCCCTAGTTCCATAGACAACCTCCAATATCTCTCACCCTCTTTTGGAACTCAATTTTATGGGATATTTGATAGGGGAATCATCCAAATCATGCATGTAAGTCTCTCTCTATTTTTTTACCTCCTCTCTTTAGGGTTTCTTCCACACTTTCATGAAGTTATAAATTTTCTAGCAGCTATGGTTTATAACTATGTTTTTATCTAGTGTATTTTTGGTTAAATATTATGTACTAGGTCTTGATTTCACTCCCTTGTGGTGTGGAGGTAGTGTGATTGACGTTTTTCAGAACGATTTACAATTTTTGGCACAAATAGGTGGTGGTTCCATGTGTAAGCATCTTAATTTCAGTTTTAATTACTTTGTTTATATTTTTAGAATACTTATATTACATTATGTTTGGTTCGAAAACCATTTTTTAGTGTTGATTATTTGTTTATCTTCAATGTTCCATATTTGATTGAAAATGTGTGTTTTTCATGTATATATTTTTTGGTATTATTTGAGGAAATTTTATATCATTTGATCCTAGTTTAATAAATGTTTCTAAGGCTTTTAACCATGTTTTGGATTGGTATTTGTGTGATTTTTTCCATTAAGGTGGGTTTTGAATTGGGTTTTGTGTGCTTTACATGGGTGTACCCCTTGAAATTTGTTTATGAAAACTGTAAATGATTTATTCAGTTTAACAAATATGGAAAAGGATGTACATGTACTATTTTGGTGAGTGTATTCACTTATGGTGGGATTTTGAAAGGTAAGGCTATGATTTATTATGTCAACCATTTTAAAAATGTTCTATAAATTGTTTATGTGTTTTATCAAAATTCAAGAAATGTGCAAAACACGTTTGTGGGCATTTTTGTGTGAGTATGATGTGAAAAATAAATTTTGTTTGTGAAATGAGTGTTATGTGACACGTGTGTGGAATTATGAAATGTATTTGGGACTAGTAAGTGGTATTTTCATCTGAAAATTGTATTTCATGGCTCGTAGAACATTTTTGAGAATAAGGGGGAAAACTCGTACGTGTAGGTTGGTGGACGTGTAGTAGTATGCTAGTGATCTCGCGCTGTTTGGCCCCTATTTCACATAGAAAATTTGAAAATAACAACACTAACTAAACTATGATGATGATGTGTTTGTTATTATTGGGGGAAAACTAGGTTATGGGTATGATCCCTACTAGTGGCTTGTGTTCACAGGAACAAATATTTGTATTGTTACTTTCAACGAGATATGAGGTATACGGTACCCACAGGGAGCTAGTTCCTAGAAATTTCTCGTTTCATATTCTCAATATATTATTTATAAATACATTCAAAATATGGTATGTTTTTCTATAAACTTTAGTATATTTTTCATTCTATTTAAAAGTTTTGATTACTTTTAATGTTTCTCACTGGAAAACCATTTATATTTAATGTTTCAAGTCTTTAAAAATCTTATTAGCATTTCATGTTTATGAAAACATGAAATATTTTCATCTTTGACTATTTATCACATAGAATATTTTCGTGGTGGAATCTTAATGGTCCTTGGATCACACCCAACTTAAGATTTTAGGTTTATGTACACATGGTTATTTTGGTGCTGGTTTGGGTAGAGATTTTTCTGCCAATGGATCGGGTTCCTAGTGGTCCTTTGTGATGTAATGTTGTGGAGTTGGATTGAGAGCGGTACCTCTTGTCATGGGGAGGTTCTTGGGATTTCTATTTTGGGTTTCATCATTTGTTATAGTCTTTGAGAATCTTTTTAAATTATATAATTCGAATGTAAATTTTTTAAACGATGGTTTGTTTTTTAAGTCTAGTTTTTTATTATTAGATTTATTTATTGTGTTATGTTTATAAACTCAGTAAAATAGTTCTGAAATTTCATTTTATGTTACTTGAGAACTTTTTCTGGCCTGTGGGGCATGATAACACCCTTCAGGTCTTGCCAAGGGTCAGGTTTGGTGCATGTTTTGATGGTGCCAAGATTAGGTTTGTGACGACGGTCTATATCATCAAAGATAATGTTTACAACATCATGGAATTATGGAAAATATCCATTACTCGTTGAAATAAGGAATCAAATATGTTTTCCAAAAGTATTTATGGTATTTTAGGTTATTAAATTGTTTCAATAGAATGTACGAATAGCGAATTCACTTGTTTTTAATGTTAATACCTAAATATACAATGTGATATATGGGGGATCTGTGTTTATTTTTCATAGTTCCATTATTTCAAATATTTTTGATTTTCATCATTCATAAGGGTTATGAGTTTAAAAATGTATGGGTTGATTATTTTATACATTATATGATTTTTTATGTTTAAATTATTATCTCAACACATGAGGATTTATTTATGGTGGATAACCCGCTCTTATTATTTTGTGGTTTTTTTAATTGAAGAGATATCGGGTGATATATATATTAGACCATATGATCTGTTATTGCTCTAGTAAAGGAAAATTCACATTCCTTTTGGAGAAAGAGGTGATGTGTAAATTATTCAAGACATGACCAAAGGGTCAGATTTTACTTTTTCAAGGTAATTAAATCAAGCAAGTGTTAATTTTCATGTTGACTTTTTAGAAATGATCTTGAATCTAAAATTTGTATCCTAATACATTCTTTTCTAATGAATTTAATGATCCCTTAGATAGTAATAGATTTATAAAATTCAGTTTTTTAACATTATCCTAACAAATTTCACTATGACTATGCACCAGAACATCAATGTAATATTTCTCTTCGGTGCCAATGTTTTCTTTTTCCAAATATGTTCTCCTATGTGGAAACCCAACATTGTGTTACTCGTGGTAAAATTTAATTTTCCAAATTCATGTTAAATGATTTATTTTTGTTCATTTATCAAAAGTTTGTTTCTATTCACGGAAACAAAAGTATAAAACCATTGGTATCATAGAGAAATTCGATGACAAAATAATCATTTTAATGGTGGTAATATGTAACATACTAAGAATTTGAATTGTCTCAAGTTAATATTATCTTTTTTATATTTTCCATTTCACAAAACACTAAATTATATATTTGGATATTGTAATACTAAATACCATGTTATCATGAAGAACATCAAATATACAGTTTAACTTGAACTACCTGACACACTAAGGAAAGCATACATTATAAGAGAGACTGGCATCCCTCAATGGATTTTTTAACATGAAAGACCAAGTGTCACAATACTATAATATATTACGAAAAATATTATATTTTAATATTAAGATATATAACCTAGATATTTATTTTATAGTAATGAATAGGAGTATCAAATTTTATGAAAATACATGGTAGATGTAATTAGTTTAAAATAAATTAGAAATGAAAATAAGAACCTATAGAATATAGAGGGAATGTTTTCATGAAAAAACCTTGTAATAACAGGATGATATTTTCCCCTAATAAGATAAATGATTTATGATTATTGGGTGTTATTAGTGTAATAATTTTATTTAATATTCAATAAATTGTTTTTTATATTCATCTAATTGATATTATATTCATAATATAGGAATAAACAAAATTTTAACATAAAAACTAAACTTTTTTAACGTATTTTTAATTCCTATTAACGAAAAACCTATTTTAAATCATATTTTTTGAATTATATGAATATTATATATCCAAATAAAAATAATATTTTAAAATAAATCCTATAAATTAGGTAATGTTATTTTTTGGTATTTTTATGAGAAGATTCGTATTTTAATAAAAACATAGAAATACAAAATTTTAATTCGAAACACATTTTTTGTGAAATTTATTTATATGGTTAAATAATATTTTTGATACTTTTTAAATTTTAGTTATATATTTTTTTTAAAATGATCTATAATAGTTTATTAGATCCAATATGAAATTGAAATTGGATATAAAGTCTTATCAAACTTATGATCATTTTTACTTTGAAACCCACCAATGTCGTCCCTCCCATGGGATTAATTTTAATTTATATTCTTCCACTTATATGAATAGAATTTGTATAAACAGATTCAATATTTGGAATCATAAAAACTTATACTTCTTTACATGGTCAAATAATATTTTGACCAAAATTATCATTCAAAGTAATTAAAAGTAATTAATAAAATTAATATAAAATTATGTTTAACAAGGGGAAAACCTTAAACATAATAGAAACAATAACATATGAACTTTTACAAAGAAATTTTTAATTACATTAAATTTCCATGTACCATCAGTTATTTAGATAATTTGGTTTTGGAAGACCTTTTTAGGTAAATAAGTCTGTAAACAAACTTATTTTCAAAAATACCTATTGGGTCATTTCCCTCCCATATAAAAGGAAATTACTTATCACACATCCTCACTCTTATCAAACCATATAAGATTGTTAATAATATAACCAAAAAACATCCCAAAATACATACCTCCTCTTTAAAACATCCAATTGGGCATAAATAAGTATAAGGATTCTATTCTGTGAAAACCAAAGAGAGTTTCCCAATGAAAAGGTAACATCCTTCCTCAATCTCCTTTATATTATTTTCTTTCTCCACCAACTAACCATTACTTATTTTATTATTATTATTATAAATAACTATAATTTATATACTATTCTGGTTTCTTCCTATTCATTTGACATACACATACACAAACATTCATATAATGGGTGATAGACATGCAGTTTTGTATGTGGGGAAATACCCCCTAAAAAATTAATGAATTTTCATTCATCCCATGCGACCTACAATGGGTGATATAATGGGTGATAGACATGAAGTTTTGAGAATTATAATGGAAACTCTTTTTTATATAATATATATGATATTTAAAATTTCTTTATTCTCATTTAATTATTTTACAACACATATTATGATACGTTACATTTTTCAGTAATATGATAATTTCGTTTGGTGATGTGTTGACTACCTCCCATCAATGCAATGTGATTAATTCCCAGACTAAATAGAATGTGATTATGATAGTTTTAGTAAACTTATATGAAATATAATATGATAATTATAATTTAGTGATATTGTATAAATTTAAACATATATGAAATTGTTTCCTTCTTTCAATATAAGAATAAAATCAAAAACATTGTTAATATGTACATATGACCTACCGTCTCCATTAACGGTGTTATACATTTCATGAACATGTATTATAAATTATATTATAATTCAAATATATTAAATTTATATGGTATTTAAATCAATTTTCCATTCATGAAATAAAGATATATTTATAATGACCCAATATATATTAAATTAAGATAGATGAGAGGAATAATGATGATATTACCCGACTTGAAACCCAAACTTATACTTGCTAATAAGTGGGTGAAATAAAGTCAAAATCAAAATAAATATAGTATTATATATATAATATTATTCATATATAAATGTATAATAAACTTATATTTATTATATTATAATTTTGAATTAGTGTGACAAGAGTCAAGACATAAGGTAATGGGATTTCAACTTACATTTTATTTCTATAAGATACATGCTTTATTCACCACACACATTCGGGTGGTGTTTATATTAAACATGCATGAATTATAAAATTACTATAATTAAATTTATGACTATTTAAAGAACCACTTTTGTGATCATCTATTCATGGGATTTATGATTCAAAATTAACCAAATCGGTAAAGTAATTTTGACTTAATCATTATTCTTTGAGACACATGACATATTATGAACCAATATTTTTTCATCAGGTGTATCTAATATAATTGAAATTTTATTCCATGAATCTATATATTATAATGATATTTTAAGAATAAATTATTTTCTTTTTCATAGATGGATATTATGATTCCAATATACCATGTGGTGAGAATATATTAAAATGATCTCATCAATTTTCAAGATTTTTTATGTTTATGTTTCCTTTCATGAAATAATAAGATACATATCTCATGAACACTCATATAATTTCTTATCCTATGGATATTATGGATATATTCATGCATTGGTAGAAAAATTTCACTCTTTGGTATATAATATTGTAAGAATTTGTTTTTATTAATGGTTTACATTACCTCTCTTTTTGGTCGAAAATCTATGTTCCTTCAAACCCATTTTTTCTAGAAGGATTAAAAAAATATTATAATATTCTCATATGTTATTTAAAATTAATTTTTAAAAATGTTTTGCCTTAAAAAATTGACTATAAAAATTATGATTTTCTTTTTCTAATTGAGGTACTTTTATAAAGTTTTTATAGTGCGAATGTAGTGTTCGGTGTGTACTAATTTATACTGAATCATTAACATCATTCTATTAAAACATGAATTACATGATTAAAAAGTTATTTTTTATTAATGAAAATATTTTCCTAATATTCTTTAAATTATTTTTTTGACATTAGTTTTCATGTACAAAATGATTAAAAATTTTCCCAAGTTTTATTTTTTTATTTTCATAGTATTTTTAGAGAGATGGTTTTTAAAAATTTTTCAATATTAATGTTTAAGTATTCAATGTAAAATGGTATTCATTATAAATTAATGAATATTTTATAATCCTTCAAATGAAAAGGGTTTTTTTTAATTTCTAAAACTTTTTTCAAATCTTTTAAATGAAAATGGTTTTCAAAACAATTTCAAGATACTTTCATAATTACTTAAATAAATAAGATTTTTAGAAATTTTTTCAAGAATTAATTATATCTTTTCATATTATTTCCATACAAATAGATTTACAAAAGTTTTAAAATATTAATTAATATTTTCAATGAAAGGTTTTCAAGAATAAGGTTTCGTAAAATTTTTAGATTCTTATATTATATGTTTTCAAGGAAAAAATATTTCAAAATGTATTAAAGAAAAATGGTTTCCAATATGATTTTAGAACATCGTCCTAATATTTAATGTTATTTTCTATGAAAATAGTTTTCAAAAGGGTTTATGTTTTAAACATAGTTTCTTACAGAACATAGTATATTTTCTCGAAGAAAAGTTTTTTATAAGATATTACCAAATTATTTTTCATCTAAGATGACATTAGTTGACATTATCCATGCTCTTTTAGGAAATGATTTAATTATCCATTCATATTCTTTCTATAATTTTTTTTGATTTTATGGAATGATTTATATGACACATATTTATTTTTCATGATATTTTTTTTTGAAATTCATTTAACTTTCATAGATTCTATATTTATGAAATATGACTCACATTAATGGGTTATTGATCTATGAATCCCATTTCTCTTCACGGGTCATTATTTTTATGAATTTATTGTGAATCAGGTATATTTTTATATATTCTAATATAATTAAAGGTTTATGACACACAATTCATTTCACGGGTTATGATATCATCGTCAATGATTTTTTATCACAATTATATATGATTTCATTATGAGATGGTTGGGACCTATATCTATTTCTAATGCATTGTTTAAATATTTATACCTCATCATATATACTAATATGGTCTTGGGAGTGAATCTTGACTACTAAGTCAATCATATAAGTGAACCATTACTACCAATATGGTTTGATGAGTGAACTGATGCTATTATGATAGACATGGGAGTGAACTGTGATAATCGAGATGGAATGGGGAGGGATCCCATACTACAAATATGGCATCATCAACTATTCATTGATTATTATAGAAATTATTGTATATTGTTATGTGGTTTCCATAATTCCATGTTTTATTCTCATGTATTTTTCATGGTTGATGTTTTGTACTTATAATTCATGTCTTATGAATTGAAAATCATTTTTCCATGATGCCTATTTATGATCTTTAATGTCCATGGAATGGTCTTCTATTTTGATGATCATTTATCATTACCTTATTATCATGAATATTTTTACATGTCTCCCTTGATTACCAATAAAAATAATTTGATATCACCACTTTTTTTCTTCCCCGTGTTATGATGATAAATTTCTTGTATGATATTTCTAAAAGGTGTACTAGTCTAGGATAATCTAGTGGGAGATAATGTATCTTGGGTATATCAGAGTTTATGATTCCATGTTTTCTAAGGCACTAAACTAATTTGATATTTGTGTGTTTATTTTTATTCTTTTTTTACGAATTAAAAAAAACTAAATGCCTATATCAGTTAATTCTAGGTCATTATACATTACCCAATTCATTGGAAAGACATAAACATCCCACCCATCACATAATGAAATCAATAATATCTTTGGCACAATATAATACGTAATTCCTCTTATAATGACTTATAAAAAATTATTGGTTTCAAAATATTAATAACATAACCCTTGTAATAAAATGTGTTTCATAAATATTTTATCTTATAATAACATATAAAAAATGATATGATTCCAAATCATTTCAACAAATCATATCTTATAAAAAGAAGTTGGTTTAATGTTCATTTTATCATGGTATAACCTATGTAATAAAAATAGGTTACATAAAATCTTATAAAAAACATGAACCATTGAAATAATGAATATGAATGGTTATCTATAATCATAGACCTTTTAAATAATAATCTATATCAAATAACGAATTCTTAGGGACAAGGATTTTGGTATTTTAATTAGAACATTTATTACGAAAAATATTCATCCATGAATATAACATTTTTTAAATAATGAAACATATTCAAAATATTTTTATTTTGAAAAAAAACATTGGAAACATATAAAATAGGATTTTTGAAATCATTTATAACATTTACTCATTAATATAATGTTTCTTTTTTGAAAGACACATTTTAAAACATAAATAATTCTGAAAAATATTCATTCAAAATATTTTGGAAAGAATTCAAATGAATTGTTTCAAATAATATAAATAATATTTTTAAGCATAAAATATTTTTTAAATACTCTTAATTTAAAATTATATTAAAATATCATTTGAAAAAACATAAAATATATTTAGGAGTCCTTTTTTTGTAAAACAAATATTTCCAGCCAGAGTGAGATAAATTATCTTATTTTATTAAAAGAAAATCTTAAGTAACATATGTAAAAATGTATGGGATAATTCTTCCATTACACAAAGATATAATAAATAAAATTTGGATTATTAAATTAATGATAATTTTTGTGATATGGGTAGTAATATTACATCAATTGAAGCATAATCATAAATAATATGGATAAATAATGGCGAAGGAAATATCATAGATAAAGGTGTAGGTCATAAAAAATTAATAAATTTCATTATATTGAATATACTAATGATAATATATCATTATGAAATAAGAATAAAATACAAGTGTGGATATGTAAAAAATGAAAATTCATGTTGATGAACGTTACATCAACTTCTAGTAACTTCTTCTTATTTAAAACAAATGGAATTTTCATTTATATTTATGCACAAATTGTGGATTCATTAAGGATATTTGGGTACTTGTTTCGCTTATTCTGAAGGTATTTTTAAGATCCATCGTTCCTTTGTAGTATGAATAAGTGAAGGGGTGGGGGGCTTTTATAGTGGAGGAGGAGTTCCAATCATGTAAATACCGAAATGGTAAGCCATATGTGGAGGTGTTGTTTACATCAGGAGCCTCCAATAACGAAACAACATGGATAAAATGGTGTATATGGTTGAAATATTTCCATAAATTTTGTTTTATTAATGTTTTCATGTGATTTGGCCCCCTAAGATAATGTTTAGTCCCTGGTAAACTTGTTTTTCCTCTTAATCACTATAATTAATTTTAAATGATATAACTAATATTTTGGATAAATAATTATATATAATGTATTATAAATTATTAATAATTATAATTAAAAATAAATAATAAATTTTTTAAAATTTCAATCATATATGTTGTAGAAATTAATTTAACAATAATCCATAGACTAGATGAAACCACATGTTTTTAAAATGAAAATGTTCAAAACATTGAAATGTTGTCATATCGAATATCAATTTAAATTGATTCCAATGATATAAATTGGATTAATATATGTATAATTGAACTATATACAAATTAAAAACATATATATATAGTTATTTTAGACGAATAGTCAGTTTCTAATTAAAATTCATAATTTTACAATATTCATCAAAAAATGAAAAATTTTAAATAATAAAAAAACCTCCAAATAAACTTTTTTATATTCCTATTTCAAAAAACAATTCTGAATAAAATTATTAACATTTCAAAAAATAGTTTTAAAAGAAAAAAAATATTAATATTATGTAAAACTGCCTTGTGGAAAAATATTTCTTTTATGGCTAAAATTAAATTTATTCATATATATAATCAAGAAAAAAACATAAAATAAATATTAAAAAAATGATTTGATATTTTAATATATTATTTTAATTAAAATCATTAAAAAAATTGTGTAATTTATTAAGATGAAATATTTTTATGCTTATAAAAATTGTTTTAGAGAAAACGAATTTCTTTAGTTTCCAATAGTTTTTACTACCATTTATAATTAATTTGGAAGAACGTATTAATTTTATATACATGTCTAAAACATATAATAATAATTATGTGAATATTATTCATAACATCCTTTCCAATGGCTAGGTGATATCTATAAAAAATATTTTAACAATAATATAAATTCTATATTGTCTTTTGATAACACATGGCCATTCATGTACCACAAGCTATCGAAGGAACTCAATATTTTGTGTAACATAAAAAAATAGAGTTATGTGTGACGAAGATAATAAAAGTGTTTCTTGTAGAGAAATATTATATTTTTGTGCATAAAAAGAATCCATTACTTGTGGTAGCATGCAATAAAATCCATCATGAAATTTTAATTTATTCAAATTAATAATAATTAATTTAAAATAATTGTGAAACATTTTACCCCCCTTAAATATAATTGATCCCATGAAATTATTTTGGGACCTACAAATTTTAATAATTGTTTTTTTATAAAAATTCACATTTACATAGAGAATACTAAGACATCTTTTAAAAAGGGAATGATAGAAACATAATTCTTACCGAAAAAAATCATAACTATGTTTCAGAATAAGGGAACATAAGCAAAGATTGGGACACGGAAAAAGAATAAATAATCATAGAGGATGATAATTATCATTGATCATACGAAATATGTTGATTTCGAGAAAGTTATAGTTCAAAAAACATAACCCAATTTGGCATGAATATGTCATTTATATTATCTAAAATGTTGATCATAAGAAAAACTTTTTTTTCAAGATTCTTTACCTAAAGAGTAATTTTCATTTGGAGATATACTTTGTTGATTTAACTATATTTTATATACATAGTCATAAAATTTTGTTATTCCTTGACTAGTTTTAAACATCATCACTTACTATAAAAATTATGGTGAAATTTATATGCCTGAAGCACCAATATATATTATGATCGATAAAGTAGATAGGTAATTTCATATTTCATTGGTTATCATCACTAAAAAATTGTAACTATAGGTTATACAATATGAAAAAATCATCATATTGTTAGAAAATAATTTTATATTTAAAACTTCATCCTATGTTTAACCTAAACTATTCCATAAGTGATTATCTTTATAACCCTATTTAAATATAAAGACCCAAATATTTAAAAATAAGGCCACAAAATTTTTTAAAAATTACTTATCATTAATCCACCATATATCAAAATTAATCTATTGGTTTCCACATATAAAACATATTAAAACCTTTATTATGTGTTCCTAGAAACATGATAATAACATGAATCACTGTAATAACATATTAAAAACATAAAAACTTATTCATTCCTTTCATGGAACATAGATTATTTGATATATTACTTAAAAAGAGAAGTAATGTAAACTCTATCGATGAAACTATAAAACCAATTTTTTGAAGAATTTTTTATCATTTTTAAGGTCATCGATAAAGCCTATTTATTTAATCAATATCAGTCATCTCTTTTCAATTAAAAACACATTTTTTCCATCACCAGGAAAATATTATGGTTTACCTTCCCTTAATAAAAATATACCCATTTCATTAAATTACATTTCTATATCATCGACACTCTTCAAACAAAAATATTAAATCATTAATTAAAAACATATATGGAAAATACTTATATATTTCAGGATTTATATAACATAATAATTGAATTCAAGAAAATAAATACATCATTTCCCCCACTTCATTATCAAACAACTAACATCTTTTATCATTAATTCCTTAATACATAATTCATATACTATGTAATAAGAACCATGTCTTAAAATTCAAAAAACTCAATTTAATTAGTCTATTAAACAATACTATTGGAGGATCAAATTACATTAATATTTCATTTGTGGTATCTTTATCATAACTAAAAATACCATTACACATATATCTTTATTGATTTTGTTCATGATTTTTCATCTATTTATTTTCACAGTTCTCGTAAATTCAATAAATAAAATATTCAACTACTGATAAAACCTTCTGGAGACCAATATTAACATCTATTTCATTTTCTAAAATCTCTCTTTTTTATTAATTAATTACCTACATTATGACCTTCATCACCACACATAACACATCTTATCATCCACTTGGTATATTACCTTGAGTACATATTCACGCATTTTTAAAATATAAAAAACATAATATTCATTCCTAAATGGCCTCTACTACATGAAAACTTTGATAAATCCATCATTTTCTTCATTGTTGAGTCCTAGAGTTTGTCAATTTGAACATTGTTAATCATATTCCATGTAAACTAATCTGGAAATAACACAAAATCATTTACTCAATTCATCATTCCACCTGTATACTACTTAGTAAATTTTCTATCACATTCAATTTTAACATAGTTCCCTCTTGTTCCCACCATTGACTAAAAATAGAAATCCTAGTTTGAAAACACTGATCATAATTTAAAACATAATAATTATGAAAATTAAATATAAGATTTATAAAAAATGAGCCATACATATTTAATATATTACACCTCTATTTTATCCTTTTTTATGCAAAATAATATTCTATTTAAATCCTTTATTATGATTTATATAGTTTTTGTGAATTTCCATGTATATGCCCTAGGATTTTGAAACCACATGTACAGAAAGACTCATTATTGTGCACTAGTTCCAAATCTATTCTCTCTCAATATAATGTTTTAGAATTTTTACTCTTAGGTACATCTATTCCAAAGACACATCGACTTGTAATATCCATACATGTATAATTGTTTTGAAACCACGTGCTCTATAATTTACCAAAATTCATTATCATTTTCTTGTACTTTAACTAATACATATACATAACCAATGAAATTAGCAGATAAAGATCCTTAGAAATATTACTAGGGATATTACAAAACTTTTCTCATCATATTTTCCAAAGGTTGATTAAAAATATCATTTGATTCTAACTATATCAACTCATGATAAATATGAATGGACATTTCATCATTTTTTATGAATATTCTACAACATCAAAAATTTGATGTTCTATGACAATAATTTTTAGTGTATTTGAAATAATAAAACATAAAATATTCTAACATGGTAAAATATCTCTAATGTATATGATAATTATCTTACTCATTGGTGCTCTTATATAAAATCTTTCAACATTACCTAGTGAAATGAAATATATGTGTAGGTTATATTAGATCTTCAACAAGGGTAACAAGAGAGATGTATAAGAATAATAATGAGAATAATAGTATGTGATCTTTATCATAACATTACAAGATAATTTCTTTTATGATAAATATTACAATCAAGAGTAATGGAATAAATATTGATAGTTCATATAACATGAGTCATAATGAAATCAAGATCGTAGTCCATAAAATCATAACATAGGAATAAAATATGGAATTATGACAAACACATAATCATGATAAATGATTTCCATAGTAGTAAAAGGTTATTTTCAATGTAATAATAGGGGAATATGTTAACTTACATAACCATATTTGTACTTAACATTGACTCCCGAGACCATATTAGTAGTCAAGATTCACTCGTAATATCATCTTACTTGTAAATGTCTACTCCTAAGAACATATTATTATGTAATGTCATTTACAAAACTAGGGCCAATCTCTATTCCATTCATGTATATCTTATGAGATATAAAACATTACCCAATTCATATGAGGGAGATATAGGTCCCACTAGTCACATAAAGATAACATATATATGTCTTCTATAATAAAATAAAACATTCATCACATCATGACCCATAAAAAAGGATTGGATTGATAAATCATATCATATACATATAATAAAATAGTAATCAAAAAAATGTCATCATATCATGAACTGTGGAAAAATATATTGGGTTTCCAATGATTTCACCAAATCATACTCTATGAAAAGATTCTGGTTTAATAGGCCTTTTATCATGTTATAACCTATGGACCTAAAACGGGTTATATATACAAATTTAAATTATAAAGACAAAAAATTAAAAGAAAAAATTTGAATTGTAACCTTATATTATATTCATAGTAAATAATAAAATATATATAAGTATAAAATCTTATATGGAAGTAGATTTTGAAAGATAACATGGATATTTTATGAAGGAAATTAATCATTCTTTGAAAATATATTTTTCAAAACATGATACTTTTAAAAACTCTTTTATTTGAAAACCGCATTCAAAAAATTATTATGTATTCTCTTAAAAACGCTTTGAAAAATTTCTTGAAAAAAATATTCATTCTTTTAAAAAATATCATAAAATATAAAACATTTTGAAAAAGTTTTCTATCAAAATATCATGAAATAATTATAATGAAATATTTAAAAATCATTTAAAAATAATTTTAAATATAAAAAATTTTAAATCATTTTCGTTGAAAATTTTCATAAAATATAATTTAAAAAAATATCAAATTTTTTTTGTAAATACTTGTTTAAAGAAGATATTTTTCTAAACTATGTGAGAGATAATGTAATATTTTCTAAAAAAACATTTTCTAATGCATATTTTGTAGAAAAGTGTATAAAATTGGTACCATTACAAGCATATGTCATTAATAAAGATAAGATCATAAATTTAATTTTTATTATTGAGATAGGGGTCATAATATTTCATTAATGTAATTATAATCATAAAAAATAATGGTAAATGGTACGATTATAACAATAAAATCATACCAAATTGGTAACCATTAATCGTAAGCCACATGAAGGAATATCATTAAATGATGATTAAAATATCACTAGTATGATTAAATTTTATATATAATGTAAAATTGGGTATATATATATATATATATCCCATGAAATAATATAGGTGCATAACACAACGTACGTCTCGAAGAACAGAAATTGACAAAAACGTTTCTCACTAATTTGGTAAATTTTGAACCATGAATCCCACGAAATATTGATCATCCAAAAGATATTTAAGTTCCCATATGTTAAAGGAATAAAATAATATAACAATATCATTTTTATTATATACACTAAAAAATAAAAAAGTAGTCAATATGTCATTAGTCACACAGAAATAAAAATGTGGCTAGAAATCTTGTTACCATAAGTCGTATGTTTCTTCTTATATGTTAAAACCTCATTTGTTATAATTATATGTTAATTAAAAATCTACAAAAGAAAAATAATATTATATATCATACCATATATTATTTTATTATTTCTTTATATTACTTTTTTATTAGTAATTCCTTATTAAATTCATGTTTCATCTAATAACGACTTTGTGTTTTATATATGTTTTGAATTTTTATTTTTAATATTCATTCATTGATCATGATTTACTCATTAATAGAAATTAAAACGTGATATAAATATAAAATATATTATTCATATATGTATTTATAATAAATCTAATAAATATACTAATATGAAATAAAATGCATTGTTCATTGAGATAGTATGATGTACCTATCCGTGATCCATGTTTCCATATTCTTGTCATACTTTGGATGAATGGAATATAAATGATATATATATATATATATAATATTTAAAATATTAATATTTTGAAATATACATCAATTATTTTTTATTAAACTCATATTTAATTCATTCCATGTAAAACATGAATGAATCACATCGATTTTAGGAAACGACAGTCCACAAGTCGAAAAACGATGTTATCATACTCAAACAAAATGGAATTCTTGAAGAAATGGGTTATATATTAATTAAATAAGTATATCAACATCATAAATATAATATATATCTGATTAAAATAGTAATTCCATCATTATCAAAAACTTGGATAAGTGGTAATGGAATAAAGAATGACATTGGTTCATGAGGTTGTAATTCGTCGTACAGATGAATGATGATTGTGTATCCCATTTGATTGATGTGTGTGATGGTGTAATTAATAACCTTAACATGAAGAGGTATCATTAGATTTATGAAATTAATGTTATTATATCATAATTATATAATATTAATTGATTGTGGTGGATAAGGAAACAAAATGAATATTCACATTGATGAAGGATACTTGTTCAACAGGTAACTCCTTTTGTTTTCCACCAATGGCCTTACTTGAATGAATTTATGACCAAAATGAGGAATATAGAATGAGATGAGGTTTGCTGGGAGATTATTTTTGATTGTTTTGGATGACCTAATCTACCTTATAGGTTTGAATACATGATTGTTTCAGTGCATTTTTATAGTGTATGAGGAGTAGCATTTATTTAAATACCAAAAAGATAAACACTATTAGGAGGTATCCCTAACATAAAGCTCCTACAATAATGATATTTTATGATAAAATAAGTTATATGGTATAAATATGGCTGTAAAATGGGTTTTATATGTGTTTCCAGATCATTTTGCCTCATATGAAAATGTTTCGACCCTTTGTAAACTTGATTTTCTCTTAATCGTTAAAATTAATTTTGACTATTTTGACTAAAACATTAGTAAAAATTTTGGTTTATTTTTCTATAAAATATAAATTATGATTCTTCTAAATGTAAAATAATTTTTCCTAATTATAATCATAGAATTCCATTGAATAAAATATTAAATAATCCACAAATATGACAGAACAATGATTTTTTAAAAGAAAATGTTGAATTGTAAGGAATGTTTTTAAATAAATTTTAAATATAAAATTGATTAAAATAACCTAAATTTAATTATTTTAATTATTAATGATCTATATATATTTACATAAAAATTAAAAATAAAGTTTAACAATGTTAATAAATTAGGTGAAAAGATGGTTTTCAATTAAAATTTAGCATTCTTCACTATTCATCAAAAAATGAAACATCTCAACAAAATATCAAAGAAAAAATCTATGATAATGATTAAATTAATATTTAACAAATGAAGCATATTTTTTTATATAAAATTTATAAAGGGTTCAGAAATTATTTTTTAAACAACTATTCAATTAAAAATAGGTAACATTACCTTTTTTAAAAAAATATTTTGTTTCTAATGTTGGATACATTCACAAATAATGTAAAATGAAAACAAAAGTTAAATGTAGAAAATATTAATTAATATATAATATTTAATTCCTACTAAAATAATTCATTCTAATGAGGTTTCTTAATTTATCAATATAAAACATATTAATCCATATGAATATAGTTTTTTAGAAAATGAATTTTTTTATTGTAAAATATATTTTACTCCCATTTGTAGTAAATTATAAAAAAGGATTCATGTTATTCAAATGGTTAAATATTAATTTTATAATTTATGTACACTTATTTATAATATCCATTCTAGCATTTAGGTGATAAATATAATAATATTTTAATAAAAATAATAATAATAATAATGGATTGTAGTTTGGTCAAACTCTGTCTTTTCTATAATAAAATTTATTTAATGAGATAAACATTGTGTGTGACACAAGACAAACAAAGAGTTTTATGTAAAAAAGTCTATGTAAGTGTTTCACGTAGCACAATATTAACATTGTGATTATTAAAGATTAATAATAACATGGTGTAGCATTCAATTCATGACAAAAAGGGATTTTAATTTATACAAATATAATAACTCAAAAAAAATGGCATGTTTCATCTCATGTTGGATGATGAAGAGTAATAACATCATTGTTAAAAATATAATAAATTAACTATTTTACAATATTTTAAAAAATTATAATAGAATTTATTATTATCACATCCATATATAAGGGTTATATATTTATAATTAAGAAACAATAAATCAAATAAAACAAAAATAAACATTGGATAAAAAATATCCTCATGGTGATATAAAAAAAAGAGATGAGAGAGAAACATGTATTAGATTAATTTAAAGGGGTTTTGAACATTCTTAAACAAATTAAAATTTATTATTTCATATCAATATCAATTATAAAAATTTATCCAATGAGCATGAAGACTGTGTGTCGAGACACCACATGGTCATTCAAGTTCTCTATACATTACATTGATCTCTCCTAAAAAATTATCATCTAAATAATTTTTAGAAAAGAGAAGTGTTCAATGATGGAAAAGATACACATCATTATTTTCACATTTTATATACATGGGATGGTACACAAAAGAAATAAATTCGTTATTTTATCCTATCATTAATCAAAATTGCAAGGAAAAGATTCTCATCAAGCAATAAACAACGCTCAATGTAAATTTTTTTTACAAAAACAATTATGAAAATAATATTGAATATATTGAAATATATCATCTTTTTAAAATCAATATACATAAGAAAATAAGGTTCACATGTTCATAGTACCTAAAATTAAAATATATTCAAATAAATAAATCTAAAAATAGTAAAATAAAAATAGGTGAAAGGGAAAAATATTATTTATCAATAACATTTTCTTTCTCAATATTTAGTTCATACTACTAAGTCGAGTGTGTTCAAGATTATACTCAATCTCTCACATAGTAATACGGTATATCTAATATATTTCCATCTCTATTTATGTGTCTATTGTCACTATCCTCTAGAATCTCAGAATTTTTGATAAATTATTCTATCAACTAAAATTGATCACAGGTTTTGTCAAGGTGGATGATTCAGGTTGGTGTGCACCATTTTTAAATCTGAAAAAAGGTTTCTAAAATGTTCCCTTCAAACAAATTAAAAACATGCACAATCCTTGATCTGATCAAAATCTCAAAAACAAAAAAATCATCAGCATAAAAACATAACATTAAATTACCCAATGTATAAGGACCCGACCTTAAACCTTGCTTAATTTTGAATTAAATAAATAATTCACATTGATGATCTTTTCAGGTTTAGTGTTTTAGAGAATTAGAACATAACTATTACAGCTTAAAAGATTACAAATAGACACTTCTATATAGGTTCCATTTTTCTACAAAACATGAACTCTTGAAAAAAAAATTGTCATGTCTAGTTCCATGTTTTAGACAGTATGACTTTTCCTCGATCCCATCCTTGACCATATTCATCTTTATGTCCAGTTAAAACATTTCAAACTTGGGATGAGCATAAAAATCATAGTAAGGGATACACAAAAAAGGAGAAATGTTAGTTTTTTTTCAAAACAACAAGTAAAACATGAATACATTAACATAAGTAATACTTTTCACCTTTATGATGTTGTAAATTCTCATCATAGAAAAAACGATCATTACTTACCCTTTTGTAACTGAAAGATTACCATAAAACCCATATAAAGAACACATAACATATAAATTAACTTGGGACATAAACATACTGAAATAGAATAACCATATGGTCGACTTCCACACATATCACTAAATGGAATAGTCATACGGCCGAATTCGATACCCAATGCATTGGAGGTTATAACGTAACCATCCGTCCTGGTATTCACGGCACCACCCGTCATATAGTTTATCACGCAACCACCCGTCAAATGTTCATGTACCATTATAAAATCATAACACATAAAACAATTATAAAGGAAATAAAACATTCCCAAGTTTCAAGCACAATATATCACTCAAATATATTTACATAAAAAGAAATTCTTTATCAAAACCATTTACAATACCAAAATACATAAAAGAGTGTATGGTATTTCTTTACGTTTAAAAATCAATACGGCTTGTTGAGGAAGACAAATATCAAATAATACTCATGGCGGCGGAAAGGCTGTTGTCACCACATACGTTAAAAAACATACTTTTTGTCGTTTTGTAAAATGCTTCGTAGAAAAAGATTCCCTTGGAAAAGTCATGGGTGTTTATACAGCGTATAAAAAGAAACTTGTGTATTAAAACAAAATATGCCTCAATGAAAGAAGATTGAGACGAAGTCCCATACAAAGATCATTTTTTAAATAAAATAGATCTATTATGAGTATTCAATAGAAGAACACATAAATAATGTATAAATTCATAAAAATTCATTTCTCACATAATCAAAGAATGACATAAATAAGAAATACATGATTAACCCAAAGAAGGGAAATTGGGGTAAGAAATTCCATTACCTCGCGTCGGACTTGACTCGATCATTCTTTAATTTCCTGAATAATAAACTAAATTTAATTTCTAATTTCTGAATAACCTTTTTAAAGTTTATTATTCCTTTTATATCAATTATTACCATGTTAGATACATTATGTAAACATTTAAGTTAATAACGTTTATTTTGTCGATATTTGGTACTTGAGTCAAAATGGACTTATTATAATTACATGTTATCCATGTGGTCAATAGTTCATCATATCCAGAATGGTATTCATGATTTAGATATCATATATATCATATATATCCAGTATATACATGTATTTATAATATTACATAACATTTAGAGGTAAGAAATGAAATGCACCGTTCATGGAGACGGTAAGCGGTACGTACGAATGAACGCTACTTTTATTTCTATTTATTACTTTAATGAAATTAAAACAAAATGATGCATAGGTATATTATAATTCCAGTATAATATCATAAATAATATCATAAACTCCATCTTTTATTCATCCCACATAGGGCATTAAAGAATCACAACACTTTGAGGGGGCTGTAGTCCGCACTTCCTCTAATGAGATTATCGTATTTACCGACTATGGAAACGATAATGGTGTAAAATAAAAGGGAAGTACAGAAGTATAAGGAAATCATAATCATAATATATATAATATATATATACAGTGACATCTTAATGGCCACCTTTAAAGGTGTTAAAAATAATATTGAACAATCATCGTTTCGTTAGGATGAAATTCTCCACCCACAGAAACAATATGTTCTTTAACCATTAGACATAGGTGTGTGTATGTGTAGATCGAATCCTTATTATATCAACATCCTAATATAATTAAGATAGTGTTTTTGTTACAAAAAAATGGAATAAAAATAGTTTAGGGGGCTGGAGAAGCAAAATAAAACAAAAGAACATTAGGGAATACTGTACCTTTAAATTGGGTAACTCATCTTGGATTGAACCAAAAGGGTTTCATAAAGAGGTTTCTTCCCATGGTGAGGCTTCTAAGATGATGATAGGGATGTATTGAGCTTAGTTGGGTAGAGTATGGACGAGCCAAATGTCTTGAGAGTTGTGAGGAGTGGCATAGAAGTGGTCTTTTTTTATAGGGGATAAGAGGGGCTCTTTAGGAATGTTTGAAAATATTATTTTATAATATAATGAAATTAGGGTTCTAATGGTCCAAAAATCATTATAGTCAAATATAAGATGACTCATGGTCGAAATATAATCATCCAATAGTAATTGGACATGTTTTGGATAATATTTTAATCATTATAATCTTATTTATTTAAATTATTTATTAATAATGTAAAACCAGCATCATTATTGTGTCATAAATAATTTAATTTATTTGGTGTATAAAAATTATAAAACAAATACCATGATGTAGGAAATATTTTTATCTTTCCAATGAATATTTATAGTCGAAAATAATACTTATAAAACACCATAAAAAATTAATTACTAACGAATTTTTGTTAATGTCACTTTTGCCTTTACATTGAATTAATAAATCTAAAGAGTCACTATCATTTATAAGTGGCTTCATGGGGCCCCCAAATCGACCCAAGGATGCCCATGGTCGTCCATTACTAATCCAATAATGTTTCGACAATTGTTAAGGTAATTTTATATTATTATAATATTATTTTTTAACCTTATTTACCTGATTTACCCTTTAACCACGGTAAATAAAATATTTACTGATGTAAATATTTAAAATGTCTAATAATAAAAGTTACCTATTTACACATTTTGGGCCTCCTGAATCAAAATATGGAATCCATTTTTCTAAAATCAAAACACATAAGTGGCATAAATTAATTTAAATTTAATTCCCTCTGTCAAAACAAAGAGCGTGTTTTTAAGAATTAAAAACTATCAAAAGATTGATACTTGTTTATGTCCAATTTCAAAGTGAAATTAATTCCAATGACAAACATTGGATTAAATGGTAAAAAAATATTTTAATTTGAATTTAAAACCAATTAAAATGATAATCTAACCATATAAATAATTTCAATTAAAATATAGTTTTGAATTAAAATACAATATTTTTCACTATTCATAAAAAATGAACATTATCATAAAAATACCAAAAAATTACCCAAAGTAAATTTTTATGTCCCCATTCTAATGAATGATTTTATTTGGTCCTATATAATTTATTAAAGTGACCAAAAATATATTTAAATGGGGTTCACCATTAAAAGGTGTAAAATTGGCCTTTTAATGTAAATTATGCTTAAAATTAGATTAATTCCCATTTTAAGCCTCTAACTTTTATTGGATAAATATAAATACATGTATAACCATATTATAGTCAATTTTTTTTGGTACCACCAATAAAACGGCTAGGAGTTAATGACCTTTTAAAATAATAAAATTATATTATTAATGTGCAACGTAAGATTTCAAAGAAACCTGTTGCTGCGTATCGGGTACGCTATCGAACATAGAAACCCCTTTAAACTAAAAATAAATATTTAATTCACAAATATTAATAAATATGAAATATTCCTTATTCTTCATTTACCTGGGATGTTACATCCTTCCACCCTTTTAGAAATTTCGTCCTCACAATTTTTATTCACATATTAAAATAAATGGGGGTATTTATCTCTTATAGCATTTTCAGATTCCCACATCGCCTCTTCAAACATATGGTTTTTCTACAAAACCTTTACCTGTTGAATTACATTATTCCGAAACATCTGCTCTCTATGGTCAAGAATCTGGACTGTTTGTTCTTCATAAGTGAGATTCTCTTCCAACTAATCTACCTCTGGGCTCAAAACATGGGATGGATCTGGCATATACTTTCTCAACATCGAAACATGAAAAACATTGTGTACCTGGGATAAACACGGAGGTAAAGCCACTTTGTACGCAACTGATCCAAATTTATCTAGAATTTCATAAGTTCCAATGAACCTCAGACTCAACTTTATCTTCTTATAAAAACGCATCACACTTTTCCATGGAGAAACTCTGAGAAAAACAAGATCACCTACCTCAAAAGAAAGATCTTTCCTCCGGTTATCCGCATAACTTTTCTGTCTGCTCTGAGATGTTCTCATGTGCTTCTGAATCAACTGAACTTTCTCTGCCATCTCTTCTACCAATTCTGGTCCCATCAGCTTCCATTCACCTACTTCATCCCAAAAATCTGGAGTTCGACAATGCTTTCCATATAATGCATGAAATGGAGCCATCTGTATACTGGAATGAAAACTGTTATTATATAAAAATTCAACCAATGAAAGATGTTGGTCCCAACTTCCATGGTAGTCCATTGAGCAAGCACGTAACATATCCTCCAATTTCTAAATTGTTCGTTCTGATTTCCCATTTGATTGAGGATAAAAAGCTGTACTAAAATTTAATTCAGTACCCAATGATTTCTGAAGGCCTTTCCAAAAGTTAGAAGTGAACCTAGGATCACGATATGATACAATGGATAGGGGAACTCCATGCAACCGGACAATCTCTTTAACATACAACCGAGAAAGTTAATCTAGAGACAATGTATCTCTAATGAGAAGGAAATGAGCAGATTTATTTAATCAATCAACTATAACCCATATTTCATTATTACCTCAAGATGTCTTTGGTAATCCCACAACGAAGTCTATGGATATATTTTCCCATTTCCACTTTGGCACCAGTAGAGGCTGAAGCAACCCTTTTGGTAACTTCCGATCTACTTTAACCTGCTGACAAGTCAAAAATTTCACAGTAAAATCAGCAATATCTCTTTTCATTCTATCCCACCAGTAATACCTTCTAAACCAACTCTACCTTTTTCTGCAATTCACTGTCTTCTTTCTGCGCATGCATTATTCTGTCTGATAGAGATGATCTCACTGACACCTGAAACAAAACAGAAAAATTCCCTGCACCAAAAACTTCTATGCCAAATTTCATCAAATCAAAAACCAATGGATCTCATTCCAAACGTAACATGTCTAATGAAGCATGATTTATCGACATAGAGCATCAGCCACTTTATTTGCATTTCCCGGATGGTAATGGATCATGAAATCATAATCCTTTATTAATTCCAACCATCTCCTCTATCTCATGTTCAATTATTTCTGAGTGGATATATACTTTAAACTTTTGAGATCAGTATATATTTCACGTTTTACTCCATACCAATTGTGCCTCCAAATTTTTAAAGCAAAAACAACAGCAGCTAATTCCAAATCATGTGTTGGGTAATTTAACTCATGTGGTTTCAACTGACGTGAATCATAAGCAATTACTTGATCATTCTCCATTAGGACATAACCCAATCCATTCAACGAAGCATCACTGTAGATAACAAACTCACCATTTCTGGATGGCAGTGCCAAAAACTGGAGCATTCACCAATCTTCTTTTAAATTCCTGAAAACAATCATCACATTCATTTGTCCAGATGAACTTTACACCTTTTCGAGTTGACTTAGTCATTGAACTAGATAACCATGCACAATTTTCAACAAACCTCCGGAAATAACCTTCCAAACCAAGAAAACTATGGATCTCGGTTATATTTGTGGTTCTTGGACATTCTTCAACAACTTCTGTTTTTGCAGGATCAACAGTTATGCCATTTTTTGAAATAATGTGACCAAGGAATGAAATTTGTTGTAACCAAAACTCACACTTGATGAATTTCCCAAACAATTTCTTTTATTTTAAGTTTTGCAAGACAACCCTTAAATAAATTTCATGCTCTTATTTACATTTCAAATAAACCAAAATATCATCAATGAACACAACCACAAACTTATCTAAGAACTCACGGAAGATTCTATTCATAAGATCCATGAATACAGTAGGTGCATTGGTTAACCCAAAAGGCTAAAATAAAAATTCATAATGGTCATATCTAGTATGAAACACAGTCTTCGGAATATCTGCTTCTTTTAACTTCAACTGATGGTACCCCGACCTCAAGTCAATCTTCGAAAAATACTGAGCTCCCTGGAGCTGATCAAACAAATCATCGATATGAGGCAAAGGATACTTATTCTTAAAAATGATGTTATTCAATGCTCTATAATCAATGCAAAGTCTCATTGAACCATCTTTCTTTTTAACAAAAAATATAGGAGCACCCCATGGTGATGTGCTAGGTCGAATGAAACTTTTATCTACTAATTCCTACAATTGCTTCTTTAACTCTAAAAGTTCAATTTGAGCCATTCGATAAGGGGGTTTTGAAATTGGCTTAGTTTTTTACAAAACATGAACTCTTGAAAAAAAAGTCATGTCTAGTTCCATGTTTTAGACAGCATGACTTTTCCTTGATCCCTTCCTTGACCCTATTCATCTTTATGTTCTGTGAAAACATTTCAAACTTGGGATGAGCATAAAAAGCTCAGTAATGGTTATAAAACAAAGAATGAAAACATTTGTTCATAAATACATTAAAAACATGAAATCACTTACTTACCTCGTGAAATCATTAGATTTTTGAAGGACACATAGAAAGAATAAATCATAAAGGTAACTTGTGGAATTAATATCATACATACATTGTAGCTATCACAACTACATATGGAGTTACTTTGGAATACACATCATAGTATATTCCCTAAATCTCTTAGGAGAAACATTCACGTTTACCTCTGTCATGTTACCCAATGCATTGGAGAGCTATCTTAGGCTCACCCGCCCTAGGTTTATAACGGAACCAACCGTATACGTAAACCGTGCCCAATAACCATAACATAACACATAAACATGAATAAAGGATAAAAAACATTTCCCCATTCCAATAAGAATATATCATATCAAGATATTGAAATAAAAAATGCTTTATCAAACCATTTTCAAAACCATTTAAAAATAGATTTTTGAATCAAAGTGTCCCATACCACTTTGAAGCTTTTAAATGAATTTTCATTTGAAAACATTAATGTCGATATAAATAAATCATAAAACCCATTTTGAAAACATGGACATTAATTATAAATTTTTAGAAGAATAAATCTTTAAAACATTTAAAATGATATTTTAGTTTATGAGTTTTTAACAAAATGAGAGACGCTTGAATACAAATAATTGAGGAATAACATTTAATCATAAATTTATAATATCATGAGAATAAAAGGATTCATGATATAATATGTCAAAGGACAGTATATACACCATAGAAGAGTGAATTGCTGCATAAAATTAATGAAGTCTCAATGGAATGTAAATTGAGACGCAATCCCTTATAAAGACGGTATCCTTAGATTAAGGATAAATCAATGACATAATTTATGTGTGAAAAATATAAATACAACCAATATAAGTGGGTATTAAGTGTAAAACAATCAGAGTTCAATCACGCATATTTATATAATGACATAATCAACAAGTAGATGTTTAACCCAAAGAATTGAAATTGGATTAAGAAGTCCCTTTACAAAAATTTGACAGCCTAACGGCGTCACATTAAAATTCAGAAAACAGGTTGATGAGAATAAAATTGTATCTCATCACATAGACATAAAATTTACATCAATAAGGATATTGAAGAACATATCACAACATAATAAGATGTAAATTAAAAGACATTACAAAAAGAAGTCTTTTATAAAGAGGTGGGTGATAGATTCCCTTAACGATTTGGTAACATAAAAAACATACACCACATGAAAGAAGAATCATTCAATGAAGATGTAAATAATCATAAATGAAAGTATATTACACAAAGAATATAATAATGGTCAGTACATACACCACACAAAACGATATAGTGGCAAATGTATCATGAATCTCACGGGAATAAAAGTGATATGAAAAATCCCCTTATGAGAATTTGGAAGCCTAACGGCACCACATAAAAATTATTAAAATAAATTGATGAGAGTTCGAGGGGTGTCTCTCATCATAAGAAAATAAAAATTACAGTATGGTGAAGATAAAATAATGTCCTGCAACATAATAACATGGAGCATAAAACAAATGACTTAAAAGAGAGTACTTGAAAAGAAAAGTTAATTTCTACTTTCATAAGAACATTTTTCAAGTTTATTATTTCTTTTATATCAATTATTACAATGTTATAAACATTATGTAAACATTTAAGTTAATAACGTTTATTTTGTCGATATTTGGTACGGGAGTCAAAATGGACTTCTTATAATTACACATTGTCCATGTGGTCAACAGTTCATCATATCTAGAATGGTATTAATGATTTAGATATCATATATATCATATATATCCAGTATATATATGTATTTATAATAGTACATAAAATTTAGAGGTAAGAAATGAAATGCACCGTTCATGGAGACGGAAAGTTGTACGTACGCATGAATGCTACTTTCATTTCTATTTCTTACTTTAATGGAATTAAAACAAAATAATAAATAGTTATATTGTAATTCCAGTATAATATAATATATAATATAATTAACTCTATCCCTTATACATCCCACATAGGGCATTAACGAATCACATCACTTTGAGGGAGCGGTAGTCCACATTTCCTCTAATGATATTATCGTATTTACCCACTATGGAAACTATAAACGTGTTAAATAAAATAGTAGTACAGAAGAATAAGTAAATCATAAAAAAGATATATCATATAAAAATATAGTGCCATCATAATAAACACCATGAGAGGCGGAAAGATGTAATTGAACAATCATCGTTTCGTGAGGCGTTAGTTTTCCATCCACAGAAATATTATGTTCTTTATCCATTAGATTGAGGTGTGTGTAAGTGTAGTTCGAATACTTATTATAAGAACATCCTATTATATTGAGTATACTGGTTTTGTTAAAAAATAATGGAAATAAAAATATTTTAGGGGTTGGAGATGCAAAATAAAAGAAAACATCTTTAGAGAAACCATTACCTTTAATTTGGGTAACTCCCTTTGGTTTGAACCAAAGGATTTCTTGAAGTACCTTATGACTATTTTGAGGCTTCATGTAGGAGGGGAGGGTTTTATGGAGCTTACTTGGTCAGAGTTTGGACAATCTAAATGGCTTGAGAGGTGTGAGGAGTTGCATAGAAGTGGTCTCTTTTTATAGGGGAGAGGAGGGGCACTTTAGAAAAGTTTAAAAATATTATTTTATTATAAACATATATTCGTTTTCAAAAGGCCCCAAAATAATATAGGTCAAATATAAGATGATTCATGGTAAAAATATAATCAACCAATATGAATTGGACAGGTTTTGGATAATATTTTAATCATTATAATCTTCTTTATTTAAATCATTTATTAATTAGGTAAAACCTGCATCATTATTGTGTCATAAATAATTTAATTTATTTGATGTCTAAAAATTATAAAAAAAATACCATGAAGTAGGAATTATTATTTGTTTTCCAATGAATATTTATATTCAAAAATAGGACTTATATAACACCATAAAAAATTAATTACTATTCGAATTTTTGTTAATGTCACTTTTGCCTTTACATTGAATTAATAAATCTAAAGAGTCAGTATCATTCATAAGTAGCTCCATGGGGACCCATAATCGACCCAAGGATGACCATGGTCGGACATTACTCATCCAATAAGGTTTTGACAAGTGTTAAGATAATTTTATATTATTATAATATTATTTTGTACCCTTATTTACCTGATTTAACATTTAACCACGATAAATAAAATATTTACTGATGTAAATATTTAAAATGTCTAAAATTAAAAGTTTCCTATTTACAAAATTTGGGGCTCCTGATTCCAAATATGGAATCCATTTTTCCAAAATCAAAACACATAAGTGTCAGAAATTAATTTAAAATTAATTCCCGCTGTCAAAACAAAGAGCGCGGTTTTAAGAATTAAAAACTATCAAAAGATTGATACTTGTTTATATCCAATTTCAAAGTGAAATTAATTCCAATGAAAAAAATTGGATTAAATGGTAAAAATATATTTCAATTTCACTTTAAAACTAATTAAAAAAATAATCTAACCATAAAAATAAATTCGATTAAAACATAGTTTTGAATTAAAATACAATATTTTTCACTATTCATAAAAATGAACTTTATCAGAAAAATACCAAAAAATCACACAATGTAAATTTTGGTGTCCCCATTCTAAAGAATGATTTTATTTATTTCATATATAATGTATTAATGTGTGGAAAACTATATTTAATGAGGATTCTCCATTAAAAGGCGGTAAATCGGCCTTTTAATGTAAATTATGCTTAAAATTAGATTCATTCACATTTTAAGCCTCTAACTTTTATTGGATAAATGTTAATATATTTAACAAACTTGTATAATCATATTTTAGTTAGTTTTCTTTATTCTTTCCAATACAATGGCTAGGAGTTAACGACCATTTAAAATAATAATATTATATTATTAGTGTGCAACGTAAGATTTCAATGAAACCCGTTGTTGCATATCGGGTACGCTATCGAACATAGAAACCCTTTTAATCTAGAATTAATATTTAATTCCCAAATATTAATAAATATGAAAATTTAATATTCGTTATTTTTCCGGGATGTTACATCTTTCCGATGTTTTGGGAATTGCGTCCTCACAATTTTAAAATTGGGCATGGAAACATCATTGAAAGTCCCATATCGGAAAAGGAGTCAATTAAACTATCAATTAAAAAGAAATAAAGAGAAGTACTAAGGTCACCCGAGACAACATATATTAGGATTCCATGAAAATATGGATATGGAGGAAAAAAACAAACGGTCATGTTCTGAGGGAGAGTGATAGAAAACATGATTAGGAGAAAGTTAACGACCAGAAAATCACAAACATGTGATGGGTTAAATGGTATTGGATTCCCTAGTAGGAAAAGATAACAGAAAAAAAATTTGTTTTATGTTACTTTTCATTTATGAATTTATTTATGAGCATAACTAAAACATTAGGAAATATACTTACTTGTCATGTTGACTTTCAAATTTTACTAGATTTCAAACTCATATTTTATCCAAAAGATGAGTATTTTGGAAGACATGTTCACATTAAGAGTACCATAATCAACTTCTTGAGAATCACCTAATCCCCAAAAGAGAACTATATATTTCCCATGTCTTAATACATTAACCAAAACAAAAACCAAAAAGGTTAGTACAAGATCAAATAATCCCCAAAATGGATAATCTTTAAAAAATCTATTCTTAATCTCCAATATTTGTAAAAAAATACCCAAATTTCAACATAGAAAATTTAATAAACATCTACCCATGAAACTCATAAAAGTAATCCAAACAAAGATTGAAACCCAAATCTTCGAAATATTTAATCACATAGTCTTCCAAGATAAATCATAACATTTATCTCCAAATAACATCAGCTACACTTAAAGTCTCGTATTGAGAAGTAATTATCCTAATCACATATCCTCCTTGACAGGTTAATCATTTCTATAGATAACCCAAAACAAACTTATTCTTGATTCATAAAATCACTTAACTAAAACGAATTAGTCAGACTAACCAGGGACTTCACGTAGTCCAGTGGTAGGCGATAAACACCAGTTGCACTTTGGTTGTGGGTTCGATTCCCACAACTTCGTCCGAAGCGACGGGATGTCACACGGTCTACATGTTATCCCTTTTCAAAAACTATATAATTTTATAACATTCCCAAAAAGAGATAAATCTTTAAAAATAAGCATAATATAATTTAACATCAAGTTTATCTCATGATTTTCATTTTCCATCATAACATATAGTAAACCATAATTACCTCAAAAGTAAGGATCGTATAAACCCTAATGGCTACTTTTATAATTGTTACCTGAGATTACACATCGAGTTGGTTCTCTCATACATGATGCATTGGAGAACTCACCATGGTTCAAGTGGTTAATCATGACTCCTTGATAGTTGGTTTAGAATAACCACGAGATTCCTCATTGAATCCCCACCACAGTTTCCTTCAAACACATTGTCACTTTGGTGCCTGCTAGATCAATCTATTTACTAAAACCAAAAAGGTAAGTGTGAGTATATTAGTAAAATCATCATATAATAATGTGAAAGATAAACACTAAGATATACTTATCCATGTTATCTCAAAATCATTCTAACATAAATGTTTTCATAATGTTTATAACATGGTAATAATTGTTATAAAAGGAATAATAAACTTGAAAAAGGTTATTAAGAAAGTAGAAATTAACTTTAGTTTATTATTCAGGAGATTAAAGAACAATCGAGTCAAGTCAGACGCGAGGTAAGGGAACTTCTTAACCCAATTTCCATTCTTTAGGTTAATCTTGTCTTTCTTGCATATGTCATTCTTTGATTATGTGAGAAATTAATTTTTATGTATTTATACTTTCTTTATGTGTTCTTATATTGAATACACATAATAGATCAATTTTATTAAAAAATTGATCTTTGTAAGGGACTTCGTCTCAATCTCCTTTCATTGAGGCATATTTCTTTTTATACGCTGTATAAACACCCTTGAATTTTCAAAGGGAATATTTTTCTACGAAGCATTTTACAAAATGACAAAAAAGAATGTTTTTAACGTACGTGGTGACAATGACCTTTCCGTCACTGCGAGTATTATTTGATCTTTGGCTTCCTCAATAAGCCATAATAATTTTTAAAAGTAATGAAATACCATATAGTATTTTATGTATTTTGGTATTGAAAATGGTTTTGATAAGGAATTTCTTTTTATGTCAATATATGTGAGTGATATATTGTGATTGAAACGTGGGAATGTTTTATTTCCTTTATAATTGTTTTATGTTTTATGATTTTATAACGGTACTTGGACATTTGACGGGTCGTTACGTGATAAACCATATGACGGGTGGTGCCGTGAATACCAGGATGGGTGGTTACGTTATAACCTCCAATGCATTCAGTATGGAAGTTGGTCTTATGGATATTACATTTAGTGATATGTGTGGAAGTAAACGGTATGGTTATTCCATTTAAGTATGTTTATGTACCATGTTAATTTATATGATATGGGTTTTATGATAATCTTTCGGTTACAAATGGGTATGTAATGATCTTTTATCCAGTGAAGTGATTTACTAATTCTTAAAGGTGAAAAGTATTACTTTGATAATGTATTCATGGTTTAATTGATGTTTTGAAAAAGGGTTGCTATGTCCGATAGTGTACCCGAGACGCAACAATGAGTTTCTTTGAAATCATACGTTGCACACTAATAATATAATATTATTATATTAAATGGTCGTTATATCCTAGCCTTTGTATTGGTGGGACTGAACAAAACTAACTATAATATGATTATACATGTATTTATATTTATCCAATAAAAGTTAGAGGCTTAAAATATGAATGAATCTAATTTTAAACATAATTTACATTAAATGGTCGATTTACAGCCTTTTAATGGAGAACCCTCATTAAATATAGTTTTGGTCACATTAATACATTATACATGACCAAATAAAATCCTTCTTTATAATGGGGACATCAAAATTTACTTTGGGTAATTTTTTGGTATTTTTCTGATAAAGTACATTTTTTATGAATAGTGAAACATATTGTATTTTAATTAAAAATTGTGTTTCAATCTAATTTATTTATATGGTTAGATTATATTTTTAATTAGTTTTAAAGTGAAATTGAAATATATTTTTACCATTTAATTCAATATTGGCCATTATAATTAATTTCACTTTGAAATTGGACATAAACAAGTATCAATCTTTTGATAATTTTTAATTCTTAAAAACACGCTCTTTGTTTTGACAACGGAAATTAATTTTAAATTAATTTCGGCCACTTATGTGTTTTGATTTTGGAAAAATGGATTCCATATTTTATAATCAGGTGGCCCAAATTTTCTAAATAAGTAACTTTTATTTTTAGACATTTTATATATTTACTTCAGTAAATATTTTATTTACCGTGGTTAAAGGATAAATCATGTAAATAAGGCTAAAAAATAATTTTATAATAATATAAAATTACCTTAAAACATGTCCAAAACTTATTGGATGAGTCATGGCCGACCATGGGCAACCTTGGGTCGATTTTGGGGCCCCATGGAGCCACTTATGAATGATAGTGACTCTTTAGATTTATTAATTCAATGTAAAGGCAAAAGTGACATTAAATAAAATGCGTTAGTAATTAATTTTTTATATGGTGTTATATAAGTCCTTATTTCGACTATAAATATTATTTGGAAATAAAAAACGATTTACAACATCATGATATTTTTTTATAATTTTTAGACATCATATAAAGTAAATTATTTATGACACAATAATGATGCAGTATTTACCTCATTAATAAATTATTTAAATAAATAAGATTATAATGATTAAAATATTATCCAAAACCTGTCCAATTCCTATTGGTTGATTATATATTGATCATGATTCATCTTATCTTTGACTATAATTATTTTTGGACCATTTGAAACCGAATATCAATATATTATAAAATAATATTTTCACTCTTTCTTAAAAAGCCCCTCCTCTCCCCTATAAAAAGAGGCCACTTCTATGCAACTCCTCACACCTCTAAACCCACATGTCTCGTCCAAACTCTACCCAAATAAGCTCTTTAAATCCCTACCCTTCTTCTTTAATCCTATATTTATGAACAATTTACTTCAAGAAGTCCTTTGGTTCAAACCAAAGGGAGCTACCCCAATTAAAGGTAACGATTTCTCTTAAATTGTTTTCTTTTATTTTACTTCTCCAACCCCTAAACTCTTTTAATTTCCTTTATTTTTAACAAAACCAGTATCCTAAATATACTGGGATGTTTTTATAAGATTTATTAGAGCTACAAATACACACACCTACGTCTAATGGTTAAAGAACATATTGTTTCTGTGAGTGGAAAATTTCTGCCTCACGAAACGATTATTGTTAAATATTCTATTTAACACCTTTAAAGGTGGCCATTAAGATGTAACTGTATTTATATATGATATATATTATATTTATTATTTCCTTATTCTTTTTTACTCCCCTTTTATTTAACACCATTATGGTTTCCATAGTGGGTAAAAACAATAATCTCATTTGAGGAAGTACGGACTACCGCCCCCTCAAAGAGATGTGATTCGTTAATGCCCTATGTGGGATGAATAAAGGATAGATTTTATGATATTATATATTATATTATAGTGGAATTATAATATACCTATGTATCATTTTGTTTTAATTCCTTTAAAGTAAGAAATAGAAATGAAAGTAGCGTTCATGCGTACGTACGGCTTACCGTCTCCATGAACGGTGCATTTCATCTCTTACCTCTAAATGTTATGTACTATTATAAATACATGTATATACTGGATTTATATGATACATATGATATCTATATCATGAATACCATTCTGTATATGATGACCTATTGACCACATGGACAACATGTAATTATAAGAAGTCCATTATGACTCAAGTACCAAATATCGACAAAATAAACGTTATTAACTTAAATGTTTACATAATGTTTATAACATGGTAATAATTGATATAAAAGGAATAATAAACTTGAAAAAGGTTCTTAAGAAAGTAGAAATTAACGTTAGTTTATTATTTAGGATATTAAAGAACGATCGGGTCATGTCGGACGCGAGGTAAGGGAACTTCTTAACCCAACTTCTATTATTTGGGTTAATCTTGTCTTTCTTGTTAATGTCATTCTATGATTATGTGAGAAATAAATTATTATGTATTTATGCTTTATTTATGTGTTCTTATATTGAATACACATAATAGATATATTTTAATTAAAAAATGATCATCGTAAGAGACTTCGTCTCAATCTCATTTCATTGAGACAGATTTTGTTTTATACACAACATTCTTTTATACGGTGTATAAACCCATTTGACTTATACTCCTATTAAAAGGGAATCTTTTTCTAAGAAGAGTTTTACAAAATGAAAAAAAAGAATGTTTTTTTAATGTATGCAGTTACAACGACCTTTCCACCGCCACGAGTATTATTTGATCATTGTCTTCCTTAACAAGCCGGAAAGTTTTTAAAAGGAAAAATAAATACAATATACTCTTTTTATGTATTTTGGTATTGAAAATGATTTTGAGAATGGATTTATTATTTCAATATCTTGAAATGATATTTTATTATTACAATGTGGAAATGGTATTTTCCATTTGTGCTTTTTTTATGTGTTATGATCTTCTTATGGTATTTGGGTATTATTTATGTGTACAGGGGTTTCCGTGATAAACCTAGGGCGGGTGAGCCCGAGATAGCTCTCCAATGCATTGGGTAACATGACAGAGGTAAACCTAAATGTTTTGCCTAAGAGATTTATGGAATATACTTTGATGGGTAATCCAAAGTAACTCCCTATGTAGCTTTGATAGCTACAATGTAAGTATGATATGGATGCCACAAATTTCCTTTATGATTTATGCTTTCTATGTGTCTTTCATAAATCTAATGATTTCACGAGGTAATTAAGTGATTTCATGTTTTGAATTTATTTATGAAAAAATGTTTTCATTCGTTGTTTTATAACCCTTACTGCGCTTTTTATGCTCATCCCACGTTTGAAATGTTTTCACAGGACTTAAAGATGAATAACGTCAAGGAAGGGATCAAGGAAAAGTCATGCTATCTAAAACATGGAACTAGACATGACTCTTTTTTTCAAGAGTTCATGTTTTGTAAAAAAATGGAAATTGTGTAGAAATTTCTACATTGTAATGTTTGATATGTAATGTAATTGTTATGCCTAATTCTCTAAAACTCTAAACCTGAAAAGATCCTCAATGTGAATTATTCATTTAATTCAATAATAAGCATGGTATAAGGCAGGGTCCTTATAGTTGGTAACATAGGTCGGTTTAGACAACTTTAGGAGTTAGGGAAATGTTAAATTAATATCTCTAACATAATATTGATATCATATAGAATTTACAGATAAACATGTTTCTTCGCCTAAGATATTTCAGTGTTCAGAATGGGTTTTTGCATAGGAAACAGGTCAGCTATGTTGGGACGACATCAGGGGGAAGACAACCCTCCGAATCAGCAACCAGAGATGGTCGGAATTGGAACTGAACAATTTGTTATAGTGATGGCACAATTGACTCAAGCAATAAATGGTGGTGGTATCCATACACGTGATCAGCCAGATCAACCACAAAGGAACATGTCAGTAGTGGAGCATTTCATGAGGCAACATCCCCCATCATTCAGAGGATCATCTGATATGATGCTAGCTGAAGGGTGGATTAAAGCACTGTAAAAGATTTTTGCTGTCATGGGTTGTTCAGAACATCAAAAGGTTAATCTCACTATTTACCATTTTGAAGGTGAAGCTAATCAGTGGTGGTCGATGGTGAAAAATATCTGAGATAGTGAGGATATTTATGCTCTTGATTTGGATTAATTCAAAGGTATGTTTCTTGAGAAATATTTTCCTAAGGCGGTTTGTCTTAGAATGGAAAAACAATTCTTGGAATTGAGGCAGGAGGATGACTTAGTTGATGCTTATGAAGAAACGTTCACTCTACTGGCAAGGTATGCTCCAAATTTCATACGAGATATTGATTGTAAAATCAACATTTATTACTCAGGATTAAAGCCAAAGTATCGAAGGGCTTTAGCTTCTCATGATTTCAAAAGTTATGAAAAACATGTTCATTGTGTGGAGAAGGTGGAAATGGAGTTTGATGATGATCAGATATTCTTTGACAAACAACAAAATAAGAGGTCGAGGTGGAAGGAGAAATGAATGAACTCTTCAAAAAAGTCCGATGGTAAGAATCTTAAGTTTATAGTTTGTGAAAATTGTGGTAAAAAGAATCCTCGGGAATGTATTTTGAATTCTGGTAAGTGCTACCAATGTGGTAAAATGGGACATAAGGCTCGTGATTGCACTGAAAAAAATCAGGGTAATGGTAATACAAAATCTGATTTACAATTAGTAAAATGTATTTAGTGAAATGAAATGGGTAATTATGAAAATGTGTGCCAATAAAGAACTCAACTGAAGGAAAGCAACCAGACTACAAGCAGAAAAGGGTGGTGAAATTTTTTGCCACTACTTCAGCAGATGTTGGGCCATCAAATGAAGTGGTATCACGAATTGAAACGAAGATTGGTGAATGCACTAGTTTTGGAACTGCCTTCTAGAAATGGTGAGTTTGTTATCTACAGAGATGCTTCGTTGAAAGGACTAGGTTGTGTCCTAATGAAAAATGATCAGGTAATTGCTTATACTTCACATCAGTTGAAACCACATGAGGTAAATTACCCTACACATGATTTGGAATTAGCTGTTGTTGTTTTTTTGCTTTTAAAATTTGGAGGCATCATTTGTATGGAGTAAAATGTGTAATATATACTGATCAAAACAGATTAATGTATATATTCAGTCAGAACGAATTAAACATGACATAGAGGAGATGGTTGGAATTAATAATAGATTATGATTGCATGATCCATTACCATCCGAGAAAACAAATAAAGTGGCTGATTCTCTAAGTCGAAAAAGTGATGCTTCATTAGCCATGTTACATTTGGAACGAGATCCATTGGTTTTTGATTTGACGAAATTTGGCCTAGAAGTTGTTGGTGTAGGGAATTCTACTGTTTTGTTTCAGTTTTCAGAAAGATCATCTCTATCAAACAGAATAAATAAAGCACACAAATAAGACATTGAGTTGTAGAAAAAGGGAGAGTTGGTGCAGAAGGGTAAGTTGCTTAATTTTAACGTTGATAATGATTGTTTTTTGAGATTTGAAAAGAGATTATGTGTGCCTTGTGATTCACAGTTGAAGAATGAGTTATTATGTGAAGCTTATAGTTCTCCATTTTCAGTTCATCCTAGCAGTACAAAGATGTACAGAGATCTTCGACAGTATTACTGGTGGGATGGAATGAAAAGAGATATTGCTGATTTTACTATGAAATGTTTGACTTCTCAATAGGTTAAAGCAGAGCAGCGGTTACGAAAAGGGTTGCTTCAGCCTCTACCGGTGCCAGAGTGGAAATGGGAAAATATATCGATGGACTTCATTGTGGGATTACCAAATTCATCTCGAGGTAATAATGCAATCTGGGTTATAGTTGATCGATTGACTAAATCGGGTCATTTTCTTCTTATTAGAGATACATTGTCTCTGGATCGACTTTCTCGGTTGTATGTTAAAGAGATTGTCAGGTTACATGGTGTTCCCCTCTCCATTGTATCAGATCATGATCCCAGGATCACTTCTAACTTTTGGAAAGTTCTTTAGAAATCTTTGGGTACTGAATTAAATTTTAGTACAGCTTTTCATCCTCAATCAGATGGGCAATCAGAGTGAACAATTCAGACCTTGGAGGATATGTTACATGCATGCACGATGGACTACCAGGGAAGTTGAGACCAACATCTTTCTTTGGATAAATTTTCATATATTAACAGTTTTCATTCCAGTATACAGATGGTTCCATTTGAGGAATTATATGGAAAGCGTTGTCGAACTCCAGCTTTTTAGGATGAAGCAGGTGAAAGAAAGCTGATGGGACCATAATTGGTAGAAGATATGGCAGAAAAAGTACAGTTGATTCAGAATCATATGAGAACAGCTCAGTGTAGATAGAAAAGTTATGCAGATAACCAGAGGAAGGATCTTTCTTTGGAGGTTGGTGATCATGTCGTTCTCAAAGTTTCGCTATGGAAAAGTGTGATGCATTTTGGTAAGAAGGGAAAGTTGAGTCCAATTTCATTGGACCTTATGAAATTTTGGAGAAAGTTGGATCAATTGCATAAAGAGTGGATTTACCTCCATGTTTATCCCAGGTACACAATTTTTTTCATGTTTTAATGTTGAGAAAGTATATGCCAGATCCATATCATGTTTTGAGCCTAGAGGTAGTTCAGTTGGAATAGAATCTCTCTTATGACGAACTACCAGTCCAGATTCTTGACCATAGAGGGCAGGTGTTGCGGAATAAGGTAATTCGCCAGATAAAGGTTTTGTGGAAAAGCATATGGTTTAAGAGGCAATGTGTGAATCTGAAAATTATATGACGGATAAATACCCCCACTTATTATGTTAAGTGAATAAAAATTGCGAGGACGTAATTTCCAAAAGGGGGGAAGGATGTAATATCCTAGGTAAATAATGAATAAGACATATTTCATATTTATTAATATTTTTTAATTAAATATTAATTTTAGTTTAAAAGGGTTGTTATGTTCGATAGCATACCGATACGCAACAACAAGTTTCATAGAAATCTTATGTTGCACACTAATAATATAATATTATTATTTTTAATTGTCATTAAATCCTAGCTGATGTATTGGCAGGACTGAACAAAACTAACTATAATATGATTATACATGTATTTATATTTATCCAATAAAAGTTAAGAGGCTTAATATATGAATTAATCTAATTTTAAGTATAATTTATATGAAAAGGCTGATTTACCACCTTTTAATGGTGAACCCTCATTAAATATAGTTTTGGCCAATTTAATACATTATATATGACCAAATAATTTTTTTTTAGAATGGGGACATCAAAATGTACTTTGGGTAATTTTTTGGTAATTTTCTGATAAATTTCATTTTTATGAATATTGAAAAATATTGTATTTTAATTCAAAACTATGTTTTATTCTAATTTATTTATATGGTTAGATTATCTTTTTAATTTGTTTTAAATTGAAATTAAAATATGTTTTTACCATTTAATTCAATGTTGGTCATTGGAATTAATTTCACTTTGAAATTGGACATAAACATGTATTAATCTTTTGATAGTTATTAATTCTTAAAAACACGCTCTTTGTTTTGACAGTGGGAATTAATTTGAAATTAATTTCTGCCACTTATGTTTTTTGATTTTGGAAAAATGGATTCCATATTTTGGAATCATGAGGCCCAAATTTTCTAAATAGGTAACTTTTATTTTTAGACATTTTAAATATTTACTTCAGTAAATATTTTATTTACCATGGTTAAAGGGTAAATCAGGTAAATAAGGGTAAAAAATAATATTATAATAATATAAAATTACCTTAACACTTGTCCAAATCTTATTGGATGAGTAATTTCCGATCATTGGCATTCTTGGGTCGATTTTGGGGCCCCATGGAGCCACTTGTGAATTATAGTGACTCTTTAGATTTATTAATTCAATGTAAAGGCAAAAGTGACATTAACAAAAATTCGTTAGTAATTAATTTTCTTATATGGTGTTATATAAGCATTTTTTTAGACTATTAATATTATTTGGAAAGATAAAAAGATTTCCTATATCATGATATTTTTTTATAATTTTTTGACCTCAAATAAATTAAATTATTTATGACACAATAATGATACAGTATTTACCTCATTAATAATTGATTTAAATAAATAAGATTATAATGATTAAAATATTATCAGAAACCTGTCCAATTTCTATTGTTTGATTATATTTAGACCATGAGTCATCTTATCTTCAACTATAATGCTATTTGGACCATTTGAAACCGAATATCTCATAAAGAGCCCCTCCTCTCCCCTATAAAAAGAGACCACTTCTATGCAACTCCTCACACCTCTCAAGCAACATGCCTCATCCAAAATCTTCCCAAATAATCTCCTTACATCCCTCTCCTCCTCCTCTAAGACTCACATTATGTAGAAGGTACTTCAAAAAGTCTTTTGGTTCAAACCAAAGGGAGTTACCCCAATTGAAGGTAACAATTTCTCTTAAATTGTTTTCCATTATTTTACTTCTCCAACCCCTAAACTATTTTTATTTCCCTTATTTTGTAACAACAGTAGTATCCTCAATATACTATGTTGTTTTTATAATAAGGATTCTAGACACACATACACACACCTATGTCTAATGGTTAAATAACATACTGTTTCTGTGGGTGGCGAATTTCTGTCTCACGAAACGATGATTGTTCAATATTATTTTTAACACCTTTAAAGGTGGCCATTAAAATGTTGCTATATTTATATATGATATATATTATGTTTATGATTTCATTATTCTTCTGTACTCCCATTTTATTTAACACCATTATAGTTTCCATAGTGGGTAAATACGATAATCTCATTTGAGGAAGTGCGGACTACCTCCCCCACAAGTGATGTGATTCGTTAATGCCCTATGTGGCGTGAATAAAAAATATAGTTTATGATATTATATATGATATTATACTGGAATTATAATATAACTATGTAAAATCTTTTTTAATTCCATTAAATTAAGAAATAGAAATGAAAGTAGAGTTCATGCGTACGTACGGCTTACCGTCTCCATGAACGGTGCATTTCATTTCATACCTCTAAATGTTATGTACTATTATAAATACATGTATATACTGGATATATATGATATATATTATATCTAAATCATGAATACAATTTTGGATATGATGAATTATTGACCACATGGACAACATGTAATTATAAAAAGTACATTTTGACTCAAGTACCAAATATCGACAAAATAAACATTATTAACATAAATGTTTACATAATGTTTATAAAATGGTAATAATTTATATAAAAGGAATAATAAACATGAAAATGGTTCTTAATAAAGTATAAATTAACTTTAGTTTATTATTCAGGAGATTAATGAACTATCGAGTCAAGTCGGATGCGAGGTAAGGGAACTTCTTAACCCAATTTCCATTCTTTGGGTTAATCTTGTCTTTCTTGTTTATGTCATTTTCAGATTATGTGAGAAATGAATTCTTATGTATTTATAATTTCTTTATGTGTTCATATATTGAATACACATAATAGATCTATTTTATTTAAAAATGATTTTTCTAAGGGACTTCGTCTCAATCTCCTTTCATTGAGGCATATTTTTTTTATACACAACTTTCTTTTATACGGTGTATAAACCCATTTCACTTATACTCCTATTCAAAGGGAATATTTTTCTACGAAACGTTTTACAAAATGAAAAAAAAGAATGTTTTTTAACGTACGCAGTGACAACGAACTTTCCGCCGCCATGAGTATTATTTGATCTTTTGCTTCTTTAACAAGCTGGAATGTTTGTAAAATGAAAAATAAATACCATATACTCTTTTTACGTATTTTGGTATTGAAAATGATTTTGAGAATGGATTTATTATTTCAATATCATGAAATGATATTTTATTATTGCAATGTGGAAATGTTATTTTTCTTTTGTGCTTTTGTTATGTGTTTTGATCATGTTATGGTTCTTGGGAATTATTTACGTGTACGGGGGGTTCTGTGATAAACCTTGGGCGGTTGAGCCCGAGATAGCTCTCTAATGCATTGGGTAACGTGATAGAGGTAATCGTGAATGTTTCTCCTAAGATATTTAGGAAATATACTTTGATGGGTATTCCAATGTAACTCCTTATGTAGCTGTGATAGCTACAATGTAAGTATGATATGGATGCCACAAGTTACCTTTATGATTTATTCTTTCTATGTGTCTTTTATAAATCTAATGATTTCATGAGGTATGTAAGTGTTTTATTGTTTTGAATGTATTTATGAAGAAATGTTTCAATTCATTGTTTTATAACCCTTACTGAGATTTTTATGCTCATCCCAAGTTCGAAATGTTTTCACTGGACTTAAAGATGAATAGGGTCAAGGAAGGGATCAAAGAAAAGTCATGCAGTCTAAAACATGGAACTAGACATGACTCATTTTTTCAAGAGTTCATATTTTGTAAAAAAATGGAAACTGTGTAGAAATGTCTACTTTGTAATGTTTGAGATGTAATTTCATTGGTATGCCTAATTCTCTAAAACTCTAAGCCTGAAAGGATCGTCAATGTAATTATTCATTTAAAATTAATTCCCACTGTCAAAACAAAGAGCGTGTTTTTAAGAATTAAAAACTATCAAAAGATTGATACTTGTTTATGTCCAATTTCAAAGTGAAATTAATTCTAATGAAAAACATTGGATTAAATGGTAAAAATATATTTTAATTTCACATTAAAATAATTAAAATGATAATCTAACCATATTAATAAATTCAATTAAAACATAGTTTTGAATTAAAATTCATTATTTTTCACAATTCATAAAAAATGAACTTTATCAGAAAATATCAAAAAATTACCCAAAGTAAATTTTTATGTACCCACTCTAAAGAAGGATTTTATTTGGTCATATATAATGTTTTAAAGTGACCAAAATGATATTTAAAAAGGGTTCTCCATTAAAAGGCGGTAAATCGGCCTTTTAATGTAAATTATACTTAAAATTATACTCATTCACATTTTAAGCCTCTAATTTTATTGGATAAATATAAATACATGTATAATAAAATAATAGTTAGTTTTGTTCTGTCCCACCAATACAACGGCTAGGAGTTAACGACCATTTAAAATAATAATATTATATTATTAGTGTGCAGCGTAAGATTTCAAAGAAACTCATTGTTGCGTATCGGGTACGCTATCGAACATAGAAACCCCATTAAAGTAAAATTAATATTTAATACAAAAATTAGAAAAAGTGTCATGTCTAGTTCCATGTTTTTAGACAGCATTACTTTTCCTGGATCCCATCCTTGACCATAATCCACATTATGTCCTGTGAAAAACATTTAAAAAAATTGGGATGAACATAAAAAGCTCAGTATGGGATACACAAAGAAGGAAAACTGTTAGTTTTTCAAAACATCGAGTAAACCATGAATACTTTAACATAAGTAATATTTTTCACCTTTATGAAGTAGTAAATAATCATCACTAAATAAAAGATCATTACTTACCCTTTTAAAACCAAATGATTATCATAAACCCCATATAAAGAACACATAACATATAAAGTAACTTGGGACATAAACATACTTCAATGGAATAACCATACGGTCGACATCCACACATATCACTAAAAAGAATAGTCATACGGCCAACTTCCATACCCAATGCATTGGAGGTTATAACATAACCACCCGTCTTGGTATTCACGGCACCACCCGTCATATGGTTTATCACGTAACCACCCGTCAAATGTCCAAGTACCATTGTAAAATCATAACACATAAAACAATTATAAAGGAAAGAAAAAATTCCCATGTTTCAAGAACAATATATCACTCAAATATATTGACATAAAAATAAATTCATTATAAAAACCATTTTCAATACCAAAATACATAAAAGATTATATGGTATTTCTTTACTTTTAAAAATCATTACGGCTTGTTAAGGAAGCCAAAGATCAAAAAGTACTCATGGTGGAAGAATGTTCGTTGTCACCACATACGTTAAAAAACATTCTTTTTTTCCTTTTGTAAAATGCTTCGTTGAAAAATCTCTCCTTTGAAAAGTCAAGGGTGTTTATACGGCGTATAAAAAAAATCATGTATTAAAACAAAATATGCCTCAATGAAAAGAGATTGAGACGAAGTCCCTTAAAAATTTAATTTTTAAAATAAAATAGATCTATTATGTGTATTAAGTATACGTACACATAAATAAAGTACAAATACAAGATAGGACATAATAATAACAATACATAATTTGAATGTAGGAGATTAACCTAAAGAATGGAAATTGGGTTAAGAAGTTCTTTTACCTCGCGTCGGACATGACTCGATCGTTCTTTAATCTCCAGAATAATAAACTAATGTTAATTTATACTTTATTAAGAATTTTTTTAAAGTTTATTATTCATTTTAGATTAATTATTACCATGTTATAAACATTATGTAAACATTTAAGTTAATAACGTTTATTTTGTCGATATTTGGTACTTTAGTCAAAATGGACTTCTTATAATTACATGATGTTCATGTGGTCAATATTTCATCGTATCCAGAATGGTATTCATGATTTATATATCATATATATCATATATATCCAGTATATACATTTATTTATAATAGTACATAACATTTAGAGGGAAGAAATGAAATGCACCGTTCATGGAGACGGTAAGCCGTACATACGCATGAACGCTACTTTCGTTTATATTTCTTACTTTAATGAAATTTAAATAAAATGATAAATAGGTATATTATAATTCCATTATAATATCATATATAATATAATAAACTCCATCCTTTATTCATCCCACATAGGGCATTAACGAATCACATCACTTTGAGGGGGCGGTAGTCCGCACTTCCTCTAATGATATTATTGCATTTACCCACTATAGAAAACATAAAGGTGTTAAATAAATGGGAAGCACAGAGGCATAAGGAAATAATAAATATAATATATATAATATATAAATACAGTGACATCTTAATGGCCACCTTTAATGGTGTTAAAAATAATATTGAACAATCATCGTTTCGTGAGGCATAAATTCGCCACCCACAGAAACAGTATGTTCTTTAACAATTAGACGTAGGTGTGTGTATGTGTAGCTTGAATCCATGTTATAACAACATCCAATTATATTTATGATACTGTTTTTGTTACAAAAGAATGGAATAAAATGTGTTTAGGGGGTTGGAGAAGCAAAATAAAACAAAAGAACATTAGGGAAGACTTTACCTTTAAATCGAGTAACTCCTCTTAGTTTGAACCAAAAGGATTTCTTGAAGTGGTTTATTCCCAAGGTGAGGCTTCTAGGATGCGTATAGGGATGTAGGGAGCTTATTTGGGCAGAGTATGGATGAGACAAATGGCTTGAGAGGTGTGAGGAGTTTCATAGAAGTGGTCTCTTTTTATAGGAGGGAGGAGGGGCTCTTTAGGAAAGTTTGAAAATATTATTTTATAATATAATGAAATTCGGTTTCTAATGGTCTTAAAATCATTATAGGAAAATATAAGATGCCTCATGGTAGAAATATAATCATCCAATAGGAATTGGACAGGTTTTGGATAATATTTTAATCATTACAATCTTATTTATTTAAATTATTTATTAATGAGGTAAAACCTACATCATTATTGGTTCATAGATAATTTAATTTATTTGGTGTCTAAAAATTATAAAAAAAATACCATGATGTATGTAATCTATTTAGATTTACAATGAATATTTATAGTTTAAAATAGGACTTATATAACACCATAAAAAAATTAATTTCTAACGAATATTTGTTAGTTTCACTTTTGCCTTTACATTGAATTAATAAATCTAAAGAGTCACTATCATTCATATGTGGCTCCATGGGGCCCCAAAATCGACCCAAGGATGCCCATAGTCGCCCATTGCTCATAAAATAAGGTTTGGACAAGTGTTAATGTAATTAAATATTATTATAATATTATTTTTTACCCTTATTTACCTGATTTACCCTTTAACCACGGTAAATAAAATATTTAGTGAAGTAAATATTTAAAATGTCTAAAAATAAAAGTTACCTATTTACACAATTTTTGATTCCTGATTCCAAATATGGAATCCATTTTTCCAAAATCAAAACACGTAAGTTTTAGAAATTAATTTAAAATTAATTCCCTCTATCAAAACAAAGAGTGTGTTTTTAAGAATTAAAAACTATCATAAGATTGATACTTGATTATGTCCAATTTCAAAGTGAAATTAATTACAATGACCAACATTGGATTAAATGGTAAAAATATATTTCAATTTCACTTTAAAACTAATTAAAAAGATAATTTAACCACATAAATAAATTCAATTAAAACATAGTTCTGAATTAAAATAAAATATTTTTCAGTATTCATAAAAAATGAACACTATCAGAAAATACCAAAAAATACCAAATGTAAATTTTTATGTCACCATTCTAAAGAAGGATTTTATTTGTTCATATATAATTTATTAAAGTGACCAAAACTATTTTTAAATAGGGTTCTCCATTAAAAGGTGGTAAATTGGCCTTTTAATGTAAATTATGCTTAAAATTAGATTCATTCACATTTTAAGCCTCTAACTTTTATTGGATAAATATAAATACATATATAACCATATTATAGTTAGTTTTGTTCAGTCCCACCAATACAACGTCTAGAAGATAACGACCTTTTAAAAAATTAATATTATATTATTAGTGTGCAACGTAAGATTTCAAAGAAACTCGTTGTTGCGTATCGGGTACGCTATCGAAAGTAGCAACCCCTTTAAACTTAAAATAAATATTTAATTCACAAATATTAATAAATATGAAATATGTATTCTTATTCATTTACCTGGATGTTACACTATGGATACCATAAAATCAACAAAAGGATCCATTAAAACTCAGCTGTTCATTATTTTGAATCTCCAAAGAAATAAGCCGATCCACTAGAATTTAGAAGAAAATATGATCCAAATATCAAATAAAAGGGTAAAATGGAATCCGAAAAACCATACACAATTTCAACATTAAATAAACCAGGAAAGACAATTTCAACTACCCTTGATCAATAACGATGGCCGGATAAGGTGAAACTTTCCATGACGACAAAATTTTCTTCAAAATGTATGGCATTCCCATTATTAATTTAGATGTGACCAATCTAGAAACATGAAGTAAAACATGTTCTTCTCTAAAAAATAATTTTATGTTATTTTCTAAGGTCTCATAAGTGGTTCACCTTTTTTATGAACTCAAGCTTCTACTAAGGTTCCTCAGCAAACATAGGTCAACCTCAGTGTCATCAACACGTTGATGACTTTCTCGGGTTCAGATTCATCATATGTTAGCATTTTCAACATTAGAAAAACCAAATAATTTAATTAATTTGATATAATCCTCACCATTAATTGTTATAAGTCATCACCATCTTGAATCAAGAAGATCAACTAGGCATGGACATACTCTTTATAATGCTTCTGTTTAATTGGAAATCATATATGGTGGACCAAAATCTCTTGAAAATCTTCAATCTCGGATTATCTTCGTCATTGGGTCACTGGTGATCATGGTATTATATGTTATTCCACATTTTTTCAGGTCATAAGGACAGCAACCATAGAGAGAAAAAATCCATAAGCTTAAATTGGTTTCTCTAATTTCAAAAAAAATACTTCACAGATTGATTTCAAGAATCCAATAATGATTATAAGTCATTCGAATCAAAAAATATGATTCTCTTATTTAATTTTTTTTCTAAAACCTTTTGTTAATGATTATTTAGATGGACCATTTATGGATAAGGCACAACCGTGTTGATGATACAAAAACGAAATATTTATCTGAGGAGACACATAAAATCATTCCACTCAATCTTATTTGAATGAAAAAATTATTGTTTGTAGTGTAATATAAATTACTTTAGGCATCATTAATTTTACTTTTTGGTATATTATCATACAATAAAAACATTATTGGGTGATCCTCAGTCATTCATATATAAAATAATTTCTTACAACTTTTTTGTCCAAAATTAAAGACTTAATAAAAGAATTCATTTACTAGAGTCTTCTATCAAAATCATCATACGAGGATGGTACAATGTAAAAAAACACACAAAATAATATAAACATAATAATAAAAAATCAATAATATTTATATTATTATTAAAATTCAAAATTTAAATTCTTTTAACATAAAATAACAAATGATCATTTCAATAAATAGAATAAAAAATTAGGAATGAATTGAATTATATTTAAATGTTACAAATTATAAAAACCTTTTTTATAGAAAAATAATTAATGTTTCAAAAAATCAATTAATTATAATATTAAATCAAATATTTATAAAGGAAAAAAATATAAACTATAGAGTATTTAAATGTGTTTAATTTGATAAATATATAATACAATTAAACAAAACTTAAAAACAAAAAAAAAAATTAGTAAATAATAAAAAGAATGTAAAAATGTAATGTTCTGCATTAAGACTATTATTTTTATTTATAATCTCATATAGTAAGAAAATTTTTAATGAACTAACCAAAAAATAAACAAATTAATTTGAAATCAGGATTTCAAAACATAATTTGACAAAAAAAATGATATTTGAAAATTATTAATTCATGGCCACAATAAATTCTTGCATATTTAAGACATTTCTTGTCTATAAGATATATTTTGTCACATTAAATAGTAGTAAATTAATCTCATAATAAAAAGGTTTTAAATACAAGAAGAATATATTTTCTTAAGGTTTTTCCTTAAATGATTCTTTTAAGTAGTAAATATTAATTCCCCCTAAAAATAAATTTCATCATTGCAATTTCGTTGATTTTTTCAAAAATGATTTAAATAGAAAATTTTAAATACAATTTACAAATGATAATATCAATCCAACTAAAAGTCAAAAAGTATCTTCATATCTAGGTGAATAGAATATAATTATTTAAGAGTTCATAAAAAATTGACACACCATTGAATTAGGTGGAGTGAATATTTATTGGAGGAATAATTTACTCATCCAATAGTTTGACAACTCAATAATAAATAATGTAAGATGATGAATGTATGAGTTCATCATGTATTAGGATTTTTTTATAATCCATTTGAATAAATATCATATTTGTTAATATGAAATTATAAATAACAATGTAAATAATAATTTTATTACATTTTATCATAATTTTACTAAGTGGAATTTTCTTAAGAGTAAATTAAAAATTATTGAGTAAATTAAATAAAATAGGTATTAATGATTGACCTCATTAATATTTTCTCTCACCCCTTGATTTTGAGAATAAATTTTCATCCAGTAAAATTAATAATTGATAATAAAAAAATAACATTTCGCAAAAAATTAAAGGATATTTATGGGATCATATTGAAATAATTTTTTTCACAAATTTTGACCCCTAAAAAACTCTTAAAACCATTATTTGTCTTTAAATTTGATTATCATTATGAAGGAAAAACATTAGGCATTTATAATTAAAACATAATATCAAAAAACATTTTGTATGATATGTACAAGGGTGAAAATGAAATTCAAAAATATTTTTCCACATTTTTCCAACACTACAAAAAAAGAAAATTTTAAATGATCATGGATTTTATATATAAATAGATAGTTGGATTTAAAATTTGATTAAAAAAGATCATTTTGAATTTTTATTTCAATTAAATTAAATTTTGGAGTATATAGGTTTTTAAATGTTGGAAATCATGGTTTAAAAATATAGTTTGTAGAAATGATTTAAACATTATTGTTCCCCAAAATTTTTACATATAATCACTAAATAAATTTCCTATATAAAAAAATTTCTTACCAAAATTAATTACTATGAAAGAGAACAATTTCTTTTAATTAATAAAGAATTATGAAATATTTAAACAAATAATTATTATTGAAAAGTGAGAGAAAAAAATTTACTAAAAAATGATTCTATTCTTCCTCACAAATTAGAACCAAAATTTCCATTTGTAAATATATCGAACAAAATATTATATTTTATATGATAGTACCATGAATTTTAAAAAATAAAAAACAATAAAACCATAAATATCCAATTAAAAAGGTGAGACAAATAAAATATGATAGTGTGACTATATATACCAATTCTTGTGTCCAGAAAAAAAGTTTTACATGAAAATAATATTTGTAGGACATATTCAAATGAAATGATAAAAAAAGAATGAAAACAATTTTTGGAATCATTTTTTACCTCCCCAACAGTTATATATTATAATCTGAATCCATATTATCAAAGAAAATAACAATATTCACTAAGATATGTGGTTTACGAAGTAAGAACCACCACATCTCTTCCAATTTATTTTAAAGTGATAATTCAATAATGTGGGAACCTAGACAGCTAAGGGAACACCATAATCCATTTTCATCAAAAATGTACCCAAGGAATCACCCATTTTAATTTGTGGATATCTCAGTGTACACAGATAGATTTTTTTCTAGAATTAGAAATCATAAAATTTTCAAGAGGATACAGCAGTATGCTATGTGTCTCTTATGTTGTGGCATAATCCTAAATGATGTTTTCATCACTTCGAGAAACTAAATTATCCAAAAAAATATTTTGGATGATAATTTTTCAATAATAGATTTATTAAGAAGGATTTCATCAATTCTAAGAGCATTTTTAGAAATATTATACATAAAAAATAACATATCATAAAGTTTATTTCCATAATTTGAAATAATTTCAACACCCAAAATAGTTTATGTTAAAAATGATATAATGGTAAGTTCTAAAACAAACATATCCAAAAAACACTAAATTTTAGTATTTTAATTTTGTGAATTTCATCAATATATCCCTCCATATAAATCTTTCTTCCAAAGTCCACTTCATGTAAAAAAATAATATCTTCAAAATTCCGTGATTTTGTAAAAAAAATTTATATGGTCTCATGTTCCAAAATTTCACTACCAAATAAAAAAAATTAATTTTCTATTTTCCAGGTCAATATTAGTGAAAGATAACTCTTTTTTAGAACCATTGAAAATAAAACAAAAATAATTCAAGATTATTTTCCCACATCCAAATTTTTTTATATTGTGACTCCCCTTTGTTATTTACTTCATGAATGATATCAAGAAAACATTATATTAATTATTATTTAATTCTAAATACAATATCATTTAATATTCATTGAAAATTATCTTGAAATTGGATGGTTTTTCTATTTAAAATAGTATAATATCACATCTAAGATTAGTTTTAAGAATAATAGAATCACTAATTTCATGTTTATTAATTACTTCCAAAATTTTCCCAATAATATGATCATGTTCATTTTATATTATTTAGATAACATTATTCCATTTTTTTAACATATATAATATCATTTTCAATATTATCCTCAACCTAATCATCCATTTCATCAATAATTACCAATTGAAATGGTTTAGATATTAAAATAAAATATGAAATTCATATTATTCTTCTAATATATATTGAATGTTTTGTAAAAAAAATTCATGAATTTCAACATTTCTAGATTTTTTTTGAATCCTAATATTATCATATTCACAATTGAAAAGACTTTTTTTCTTGATGATGTTGAGGTTTTTTCATCAGGTCAATAACAAATTGATAAGAAATGTTTCCATAATAGTAAAAAAGAACTCCATAATTTTAATACAGTTGATACCATCCAATAACTAAAACCATATTAAAAAAAATATAACTTTATATATTCAATTAAATAATTCATCAATTTAAATGATGAAGAGAAAATGTGAAAATAAGCCTAAAAACACAATGAAAGGAATGAAATAATAGAAATTCATCATAAATAGTGATAAACACAATAGAAAAAGTATTTTAAAAAATGTAATGATATTTTTTAAATTATATATATATATATTCTGTTTTTAATATATAATTTTGATTTGGTGAAAATATTTTCTCGGGAAATGGTTCCAAATTTTAATCATGTCTTTATTGATAATAAAAAAAATTATTTGTTTAAAACCTACTAAAACTGGTAAAATAGAGTGTATATGTATTGTATACATAGAGATAGAATAATAAAAATGTTAAACATAAAATGAAATAAAATGAACATGGGATGAAATGATTGTGATCTTTATAGCAAAATAATTGATTTTTGAAAGATACTAACAATAGATGATTTTAAGGTAATCTGGACTATCCTAAACTGATTTCAAATGATTTTCATTATTTGATATCAATTATAAATTTTTTTCTATTGACCTTAAAAAAGGTTCATTATGACACCCTATTTTCATTATACTACTCTATATAATACATTTAACTCTCCAAAAAAGGATTGGAAAACCAAATTTTAGAAAGATATTGTTTTCTATGATAGAAATTAGAGACATTATTATTTTCTCATTTTCAATAATTTGGATGATGCACAAAGGCAATGAATTCACCATCATCACCTATAAGTACATATAATATAATGATAAAATATGCACATCAATATCAACAATGAACTCATTGTAAAAAATAAGCATTGAAATAATTATGAAAATTAAATCAAAAAAACTGAAATATATCAATTTTTCAATTAGAAATACCTAATATAATAAGTTTCACATGTTTGCAGTAGTGAGAACAAAAATATATTCAATTTCAAAAACATGAAATAATAATATATGAAAAATAGAAATAGAAAGTAGGGTTCTTTATTGAGATTGTTTTCTTCTTCAAGATCTGGCTCTTTCAACTATGATGAGATTGTACCAGTGTCTACTCCTTCTTTCACTTCATAATCCACTCCTTCTAATATACTCTCATCTCTATGTCCATTTCTATTATCACTATCTCATTGAATTTACAGATTGTTTACATTCATATATCATCTAAAATTACTCAAGGTTTTTATATTCTAGGAGGAATATTTAGGTTGGTGTGAAATATTTTTCAATGTAAACAAATTGACGAAAGCATCCCATTAAATAAAACTAAAAACGACAATGTCTCTCGAGTTCATCACCAAATCAATAAAAACAATAATAACCTATAGAGATAAACAATATCAGAATTCAGGATGGATCCCTTAACTTTAACAATATACTCTAATAAGACTCGGCTATGATATCTTAGGAATGACATGGGAAATATGCTGAGCACTTGGTTTGCACAACAATTAAAGTCCAAATTTGAAAGAAATGGGATAAATAAAATCCTGAAAATCATATATAATTTACCATGAAAACCTATTAAGAACAAAAATTACAACCATACATAATCAATAAAAAAGGTTGGTGCGATTGAATATTTCAGTGAGAACATGATTTTTATGGGAATTTGAAGCTAAAGACAATTGAAGATCATATTTGAAAATTTTGATAATAAGATGATAGTGATCTTATTCTACAAAGAAATAATTATTCGTTGCATTCCATATTTTGAAACTAGGTATGTCTTCCTTAATAATCTAGGCCACTATGGATCATTCTTAGAACCAATCAAATGAGCATAGTGTCGTCAACAAGTCATAATCCTCCCTCGGTTTGGAATTTTTATATCTGTACTTCATAAATAGTGTAAAAACCAATACCATATTAAAATTCAATGATAACCTCAACTCTAATACTAAATAATATTCACATTCCTTTCTATGTAAGATCAATTCATTTTGTAATGGATCTCAATAAAGATACAATTCAAAGAATATCATATAATGGATGATAGACATCGACTATTAGAAAGTACCAAACATGGGTCATCTTCATTATCTTGGTCCTAGCGAGCTTCAGTTTGCCTAGTTTTCTTCTTCATCTTGGTTATAATGACAAAAATCTAGGATACAAAATATCTAGAAGCATCAATGAGAACCATTTATTTCAGAAAATTCATCACCGATAAATTTCAAGTATAAGATATAGATTCTCAATATTTGAATCCAAAATATTTTTCTATTATTAAATAATAATATTAATCCTTATATTAGAGATTTTTCATACGGTCCATCGATGGATAGAGAATTAGCATGGTGAATATTAGAAATCATATTATTATCTGAGGAGGGTCGTTGTAAAAAAACCCACTCAGTCCCAATTAATAGTAAAATTTATTTTATGGTACACCACTGGTGGATGAATTCTATAATGAGGAATCCAAGGGTGTCCAAATTTGGGAGAATAAAAAGGTTTCAAATCACTCACAAGAACAACATAACAATAATATCCATCTATATGATTAATGTATTACTTTTCATTAACTATCAGGATCGATTTATGGATTAACTTCACCTAAATAACACAAAGGTTTATAGAGGATGTAGAAGGATAATGACTTAAATTTTTCTAAATTTTGCTCCAAATCATCACTCAGATCAATTGGTTGGAGTTCCCTTATATATTCCTTTAATATCAACATTCCCAAGAATCTAACATTTTTGTGACTTATATTGTACACCTCTAAAAAATAAAATAAAATGGAAACCACAAAAGAAACCAGTGGATCGCACAATTGTGCAATATCCACCATATACATCGCACTATATTTTTAATAATTATCATGTATGATTTTATTCTATTGTGAATTATTAAAAATATTCCGGGCTAGATAATGGACAATAACCAATCCAAATCATATATATAAATAATTATTTCCCTATCCAATACTTTTTTTTAGATTATTTTATAACAATTAATTATCAGATGAAGAGTTTTATTTTTTCTCTAACCGTAGTGGAATCATATTTATGACCATTCCACATATTGAGTTCTTCAAGAATCATGTCATCCTCCATCACGAAGACTGCCAGATTTTCTAATTTTGTATGATGCATGGCATTCAATTTATTAGAAAATAGAACATTATCTAATGAAAATAATATACAAAACATTCATGTTGATTTTGAATCAATTATATAAATACTACATGATATTCTGATATACTCATAGAGTCTCTTAATCAAATATAATTTTTGGAGATTTTCATCGCTAAACATCAATTGCCCAAATACATTTTGGATTGGCCATTTAGTCTTGTCCCTTGAGTATAGGTTCCATAGAATGATTAATATATCATCTAGTGTGTTAGATTTTATATATGAAACCCAACCTTAGAACATGTAAATGAATTTTTTAGAACTGTTCATACCATATATAGTTCCTAATTGAATGTGGAATTTAATTATGAATTTTGTTGCTCCAATTCACTAAGAATTATAGAATTCAATGAACTCTTTTAATTAGAATTCAATATTTAATATTTGGAGCTTCATAATCTAGGTTCCGGAAATTCTCTAAAATATTTTCAGAACTAGATATACATCCAAACCAATCTGCTTGATCCTTTGAGAATTTTCAAGATGTCCAAAAATGGACTTTAAAATGGATCACTTTACTGATTATCATTCAAATCATATCATGATAAATGTTTTTAAAATACACTATATGGTCTCAATATTCTTCTAGAATATATTAAACATGGTTTAGACCATATTTTAATACCCAATCTATTTTATTTTTCAATATTAGATTATTGGCTGTTGTGGATTTGTTCTTTGAGAAATTTGGAATCCTATTTAAATATATCCATATTTCTTCTATTCGATTTGGATCTTCATCAATATCATAATCCAGGATTTATTGATCTCGTTTAAGCTGGTCATTCTACCGATGAAGCACTTTTTCAGACTTCTAAGGATTTTAAAGTTCTTATTCTACTTTGATTGACCAGATTTCAAAAATGGACTTCTCTTTTACTTAAGAGATTTATTTCTTGTTGACATTATGATTCTTAAGAAATTTTCTATTTCACATATTTTTTTATATTATTTGTTGTAATGTCTAATCTAACCACAGAAAAAAAGAATTTACTTTGGTACTTATCTTTATATGTTCTATATAGGGTTATTTTTTAAGTATTTTAAGGAATTTTTTATCTTCTTGAATTAGGATCATGTTATTTTTGATCTATCATGTTTACATGATAAAGAAATGTCATTCATAAGAAGATTATATACTATAATCCATTTAATATTATGGAATATATCATTTATTACATTGATACAAGGGCATATGGCCCAAATAATGATTCTTAATGAATATTGGACATCTTCTTGATATGTTACCATCTGTTATTGCAACTACAAGTGTAAAAGTTGCATTGGAGGGAATCTGGAATGACATTATCTATACAATTAAGATTTTATATATTAAAGACATAGTGTTTCAATTCATTCATCTATATTACTAATTATGTTGGGTTAAAAAATTTCATTTTAATTCTGATGAAATTATTTATATAATAACCAAATTTTCATATAATAAAAGTTTTTTCAATGAAAATATAATTTCCTTAATTCCTTTATAAACTATAATAAATTCTTGTTAAATGATAGGACAATTATTTTCTAACCCATTAATACAGCCACTCTAGAATCTACTAGTACTTTCATTAAGTCATTTCCTTATCATTTTGTTAAAACCCCATTCTGAGTCTGATGCATCAATTTATAATATAAGATCATATTTTATCTAATATATATACTAAACTTTTAAATAGTTTTATACTTTTTTGCATCATAGTTGTAATAAAATCAAAATGGTTTCATTATATTGAAAATATTATATATATTATATCATAATGATATAAGAATAACTAAAATAGGTGTATAAGTAAAAAAATTTAAAACGCATGTGGATAAACATTACATCTAAATCTGGTAACTTATTTTTGCTTACATCAAAGGGACGTTCGGTTGTATTTCAACAGAAATAGAGTATTCATGGAGAATATTAGGGTAATTGTTTTAGCTTATTTTGGAGGGTTTTCATGATCTAACATTCTCGAGTAATATGAAGAAGTGAAGGGGTGGGGGCCTTCTATAGTGGTGAAGGAGTTCAAATCATGTGAATACCAAAAAGGTAAACAATATTTGGAGGTATCATTTACATCATGATCCAAGAATAATTACGAAACATTGATAAAATGGGATATATGGTTAAAATATGTCCTTTAAATTGGTTTTAGGAATTGTTCACTGTCTTTTGGCCCCATGAGTTTTTAGTCCCTTGAAAAACTAGTTTTTCTCTTAATCACTATAATTAAATATAAATTTTTCAAAACATATTTTGGATAAATAATTATGTATACATTTTTATATATTATAAATAATTCTAATTCAAAATAAATAATCCATTTTTTTAAAATTTATATCATAGAAATGGTAGAAATTAATTTAACAATAATCAATAGACAGTGTGAGACAACATGTTTTTATGGTGAAAATGTTAAAAACAATGAAATGTTATTATATTGAATATCTATTTGAAATTGATTCTGGTGGTATAAATTGGATTAATATATGTATAATTTAAGTAAATACACATTAAAACCAAATATTAATATGACATGTATATATATATATATATATATTGTGAATAGATAGTTTTAAATTAAAATTTATAATTATTCTCAACTCATCAAAAAATGAAACTTCTCAAAAAACATAAAAAATATTCCATTTTTTTATAATACTCTTTAAAAAAGAATTTTATTTTTTGAAATTAAATTTATTAATGTTTCAAAATATTGGTTTAAAATATGAGAACTATAAATATTATGTAAAACTAGCGATTAGAAAAATATTTCTTTTCTGCCTAAAATTTAATTCATTCTTATCTACTCTCTGTAAAACACATAAAATGAATTATAAATAATTTATTGAATATTTAATATATTATTTTCATTAAAATAATTCTTGAAAATTGTTTTTTTATTTATTTAGAGAAAATAATTTTTTTATAGTAATTGTTTTACAGAAAAGAAATTTCTTTATTTTCTAAAAATTATTACTACCATTTCTATTTAATTTGGAAAAAAGTATTAATTTTTTATAAATATCTAAAAAATATAATAATAATTATGTTAATATTAATCATAACATGTTTTATAATGGCTTGGTGATATCTAAAATAATATTTTAACAATATTATAAATTATATATAGTATTTCGATAAAACTCAACCTTGCATGTAACACCAGCTATCAAAGAATCACATAAATTTGTGTACCACATAACAAAAATAGAGTTGTGACTTCTAAAGATAATATAATTGTTTCATGTTAAGAAATATTATCTTTATTTTCATAGATGGAAACATTAAATTGATTAAGATTACATTGAAATACATAATGGAATTTTAATTAATTCAAAATATTAATAATTCTGAAAAAAACTGGGTGTTATGTTATACCCCCCTTAGATGTAATTTATCTGATGAAATTATTTTAGGATATCCAAATTTTAATAACTGAATGTTTTCTCATAGGATTCCACATTTCCAAAATGATTACTAATACATTTTTTAAAAAGGGAATGTCGGAAATATAAAGCTTTCCCAAAGTAAATCATATCAAGGTTTCAGCATATGGGAACATAGGAGAACATTGGGACATGAAAAAAAATCATAAATAATCGTCTATGATGATAAATATCCTTGATCACAAGAAAGTGGGTGATATTGAGATACTTAGTGTTCAAAAATCATAACCCAATTTGGCATGAAGTGGTCATTGGTATCATCTAAAGTTTTGATTATTTTAAAACATGTTATTTCAATATGCAATAACTAAAGAGTAATTTTTACATGGAGATATACATAGCTTAGTTAACTATATTTTATATGCACAATCATAAGCTTTGGTTATGCCTTGTCTAATTTTTAAATTCATTACTCACTCTAAAAATGAAAGTGAATTTGATATGCCTGAAGCACTAATCCATTTTAACATCTATAAAGGTGGATAATCTATATGGTATTTACATAGTTATCATCATAGAAAAATTGTTAGTATTGGTTATCCAGTATGAATAAATCCTCATACTGTTATATCATACTTTTATATTTGACACATCATCTAATGATTAACATAAACTATTCCCTAAAAGATTATTCTTATACACCTATCGAAATATGAATATCCAAATATATAGAAATATGGTTACTAAATATCTCAAAACTAACTTGTCATTAATCCCCCATATATCATAATGTATATCTTGGTTTGTAAATATAAAACATAGGAATTCCTTTTTCATGTGTTCCCTTGAAACGTGACAATTACCTAAATCACTGTAATACATTATTGAAAATATACACACTTCTTCATTCATTTCATAGAGCATAGATTATTGGATATATTACCGAAATCCAAAAAAATTTATAAACATCATCCATGAATGCATAAAACCAATTTTTCAAGAAATCCTTTATCTCTTATAGGGTCATCCATAATGTCCAATTTACGTAATCAAAACTAGTAATCTCTTTACCATGATCTTTTTCCAATCATCTTGAAAACATTAAGGTTTACCTTCCCTTAGTCAAAATATAACCATTCCATTAATTAACATTTCTATATCATCAACACAATTCAAAGAATTATTTAAATTCTTAATTAAAAAAATATACCACAAATACTTATATATGTTATGATTCATATAATATAAACATTGAATTCACGAGAAAAAAATACTTCTTTCACCCCACTTACTTGTCAAACAACCAACTAAGTGTCATCATATTATTCTTTAATACCCATTTTATAAAATTTGAAATAAAAATCATGCCTTAAAATTATTCAAAATCAATTATTTAGTTTTCGATGAAATAATATCTGAAAATAAAATAAATTTAATATGTCATTCATGGTCTCTTTATCATCAATAGAAATACCCTGACTCATACATCCTTATTAATTTCATTCATCATATTTATTCTTTTTGATTTTCACAATTCCCATACAATCAACACATAAAACTTTTAACTACTAATAATACCTTAGGGAGACCAATATTCTCATCCATTTCATTTTATAAATTCATATTTTTTTTATTATTTAGTAATTAGATACTATAAGGCCTTAATCACCACAAATAACACATTTTCTCATTCCATTTAGTCCTTCCCATGAGTATATATTCACACATTCTTATTATATAAGCAAATAAATATTATTTTTTCTATGGCCTGCACTATAATAGAACTTAATTAAATACCTTATATTAAACATTTCTGAGTCTGAGTGTTGGTCAAGTAGCATATTGTTAATCATATTTCATCAAAACTGATCTAAAATAAACAAAACATCCTTTTCACATTTCATGATTCCACTTTATGTATCATGAGAAACTTGTAATCAAATTTAATGTTAACATAGTTCCCTCTAGTTCCCACCATTGACTAAAACAAAAATCCTACTGTGGAAAACACTCATAAAAATTTGAAATAGAATAATCATGAAAATAATGTAAAGGATTTTTAAATAAAGTTCTATGATTATTTAATAAATTCACTAGATGTTTATCATTGTTTTTTCATAGTCACCTTCTATTTAAATCAGTTAACATGTTTTATATTTTTTTTTTGAATTTTCATGCATTTGCCACATCATTTTCAATCCTCATGTGAATCAAGACTCGTTGTTTTGCACTAGTTCCCAATCTATTCTAACTCGATATAGTGTATTAAATATTTTTACTCCTAGGTAAATCTGTTATTGATCCACATCCACATGTAGTATCCAGACACTGATAATTTTTGGTAGACCACTTTCTCTGTACATTAAAAAAATTATTTATCATTTTCATGTGCTTAAACTAATCTATAGACATAACCATAGAAATATCTAGATCTATATCTTTACAAAAATTACCTGGTATATCACTAACCTTTCCTCATCCAATTTTACTATTGTTGATTAAAAATATCATTTGATACCAACTATAGTGACTCAGGCTTACCATGCATGGATATTTCATCATTTTCTAAAAATATTCTACACCGTAAAAAGTACATTTTCTAGGACCATAATTTTTTAGTGTATTTTAAATAATATTACATAAAATATTCTTCCATGGTAAATCTTTACTAATCTATACCACAAGTATCTTACCCATTAGTGATCCTACATAAAATCCTTTATCATAACCATTGGAAATGAATCATATGTATAGGTGATGACAGATTCTCATTAATGGTAAAAAGGGATATGTATAAGTATAATCCTGAGTATAATGGTATGAGAACATGATCATAACATTAAAAGATAATTTCCTTCACAATAATGATAATAATAAAGATTCGTGGATTTAATATTGGTAGTTTATAAAACATGAGTCATAATGAAATCATGATCATAGTTTATAAAATCATAACATAAGAATAAAACGTGGAATTATGAAAAACACATAAACATATCAAACAATTTCCATTGTACTTAAATATTAGATCCAATGCAATAATAGTGTAATGGCTTCACTCTAATAACTATCTTAGTAGTTATCGATCACACCCAAGACCATATTATTAGTCAATATTCACTCCCAATACAATCTTAGTAGTAAAGTTTCACTCTTAAAAAAATCTTAGTTGGAAATTTCCATTAAAAACTATGGTCACACCCCATTCCATTCATGTATATCTCAAGAGATAAAAAACATTACTAAAATCATATAAGGGAGATATAGGTCACACTAGTCCCCTAATGAAATCAAATATATGTGTTCTAGAAGATAATAAAACATATATCATATCATGATCCCAAAAAAAGTATAGGATTCAGAAAATCATATCATAGACATAAATTAAAATTGTAATCACAAACATGTCATCATATCATAACTTATGGAAAATATAATGGTTTCTCAAAGATTTTATCATAGCTTACCCTTGGAAAAAAATTAGGTTTAATAAGACTTTTATTATTTTATAATCTTTGGATATGAAGTAGGTGACATAAAAAATTAATTACGAAGATAAACAATTAAATGATATAATATCAATGGTGAACATAAATTATATCCATAGTAATGAATATATATACATATATATTTATATATAAGAAATATATCTTTTATAGAAGAGTATTTTGAATGATCACACGGATCTTTTCTTTAGGAAAGCAATCAATCTTTAAAAATTTATTTTTCAAAACATGATACTTTTAAAAACCCTTTTATTTGAAAACCACATTCCTAAAATTCTAATGGAAGTTCCAAAAAATGATTTAAAATATTTCATTAAGAATAGATGCATTCTTTTTTAACATGTTTTTAATATATAAAACATTTTGAAAAATTTTTATTTCCAAAGTTCATGAAAAACCAATAAAAGAATATTTGAAAATAAATTTAAAAAAATTTAAACATAAATTTTTTTAAATCATTTTCTTTTAAAAAAACTTCAAATATAATTTACAAAACTAGATTATCTTTAGTAAATAATATTTTTAAGTAACAGATAATTCTATACAATGTGATAAATAGTGTACTATTTTATTAAAAAATTATTTTGTATATTTAGTAGAAAATAGCAGAAAAAATTATACCATTACAAGAATATATCATGAAAAAATATATGATCATAAATTTCATTTCTATTATTGAGATAATTGTCATACTGTTTCATAAATGGAAGTATAATCTTAAACAATATTGATAAATGGTCAAATTACAGCAATAAACTCTTACCAAATTGGTTACCATTAATCCTAATCCACTTGAAGTAATAACATTAAATGAGACTTAAAATACATTTATTATGAATAAATTTATTATATTAAATTTAAAATTGGACATATATATATATATATCCCATGAAAGAATAATGTTTCATAACACAACGTACGTCTCAAAAATTCTAATTAAGTCAAAATTATTTTACTAATATGGAAAATTTTGAACCATGAATCCCATGAAATATAGATCATCCAATGGATATGTAAATAACAATATTTTTATGGAAAATAATAATATAACAAATTAATAGGTATTTTAAACAATAAATTAAGAAATAAGTGGTGAATATAGAATAAGCCACATATAAATAAATGTAAGTTCAAGAAATTTGATTACCTTAAGTCATGAGTTTCTTTTTACCTGTTCAGGACTCACTTATTATTAATATATGGTTATTGTAAATCTACCAATCATAAATATTATTAGATATGATACCATATATTATTCTATTATTTCTTTATATTACTTTTTCATTAGTATTTCTTTATTAAATTTAATTTTTATGTAATAACCACATTGTTTTTTTTATATGTTTTGACTTTATATTTTTTAAATTCAATCATTGATCATGATTTCCTCACTGACAAAAATTAATCCATGATATAAATATAATATATGGTAATTAAATAATTGTTAATAATAATCTATACAATATAGAAATATGAAATAAATTGCATCATTTATGGAGACAGTAGGATGTACGTATCCCTAAACCATGTTTCCATAATCTTGTCATATTTTAGAAGAATGAAATATAAATGAAATATATATATATTATATTTAAATTATCACTATTTTGACATATACATCACTTATTATTATTATACTCATCCTTAATTTATTCCACATAAATCTTGAACGAATCACATTGCCTTTTTGAGGTGGTAGTTCACTTGTCAAAACACGATGTTATCATATTCACAAAAAATTGAATGCATGAAGAAATTTGTTATATAATAATTAAAAAAGAATAAAAACTTCAAAAATATAATATATATCATATTAAAATTTTAATTCCCTCAATATTTAAAACTATTATATGTGGTAATGGTGTAATTAACGGCATTGGTTCATGTGGTGGTAATTCATCGTATACATAAATGAGGATGGTGTATCCCATTTGATTAAAGTGTGTGAATGAGTATTTCATAACCTCAAAATAAAGTTGTATAAAAATATTCAGGATTTTATGGTTATTATATGATTATGATATAGGAAAAATTGAAGGGGGTGGACAAGAAAACTAAATTATTTTGAACATTGATGAAAATTACTCCTTCATCAGGTAAATACTTTTGGATTTCACAAATGGACTTTTGTGGATGGATTTTTGACCAAAATGAGGATTCTATGTTGAGATGAGTAAAATTGGGAGATTATTATTTTTTGTTTTGGATGACCCAATATACATTGTAGGTTTGAATAAATTATGGGTTGAGTTCCCTTTTATAAAGGAGGAGTAGTGGAATTCTTTTAAATACCAAAATGGTAAATAATAATAAGAGGTATCCCTAACATAATGTTCATCAAATAATTAAATTGTTGGATATAAAGTGATTTATGGTATAATTATGGCTATAAGAGGGGTTTTTTAGGTGTTTCAAGGTCATTATTCCCTTAAGATATTGTTTAGACCATTTGTAATCTTGATTTTCTCTGAATTGCTTCAATTAATTTTGAATGTTTTCGCTAAACATTTGGTAAAAATTAATGAAGAATTTGGTATAAACTATAAGGTATTACTATTCAAAATAAAAAATCCATTTAACCAAATTATAATCATATAATTTTAGTAAAATGAACTTAAAATAATTTACCTATAGGATAAAACAATGAGTTTTTACAAGAAAATGTTCAATATTATCAAATGTTTTTATATCAAATATTAATATAAAATTGATTAAATTGGCCAAAATTGGATAATTTAACTTATAATTGATATAAATATAATTAAAATATAAAAATATAATAAAAAAATGTGAATAAATTAGGTAAAATTTTTATTTTTCTATTAAAATTCATTATTCTTCAATATTATTCAATAAATGAAACTTCTCAACAAAATACCAAAAAATAAAACAATGATAATTTTGAAATTACTATTTAAAAATTGAATCATATTTTTAAAAATAAAATTTATATAGGCATCCAAATTTTTTAAACAATTATTCCATTAAAATTAGTTCATAGAGACTTTAATGAAAATATATCCTTTTAAGTCTAATATGGGATTCATTCACATATCTTTTGAAATAAAAAATAATTTTATTGTTTAAAATTTTATTTAATGTATGATATGTAATTATCATTAAAATAATTCATCATAATGGTGTTTTTTATTTTATCTATATAAAACATATTTATACATAGAAGAATTTTTGTTTAGAAATGGAATTTTTTATTGTCAAATTGTTCTTACTCACATTTGTAATTAATTGGGAAAAATGACTCATTTTATACAAATGGGTAAATAACATTTTTATAACTTATTTAGTCTTATTTATAACAACCATTCTATCCTATAGGATATTACTATAACAAAATTGTCATAATAATAATAATAGTGGATTGTAGTTTGGTAAAACTTTGCCTTGTGTGTAATGCAAGTTATCAAATGATATTAGGATTTTTTGTAATACAATCGAAACATGGAGCTTTATGTACCAAAAACTAATATATGAGTTTCATGTATCACAATATTAACTTTATTATTATTATAAACTAATAATAAAATGGTGTAGCATGAAACTCAATCTATCAAGGGATTTAAATTTATAAAAAACTAATAATTAGGAAAAAGTTAGCATGTTACTACTCAGGTTGGATTATGTGGTGCGACAACATCATTGTTGAAAATGAGAAAAGTTATATATTTTTATATGTAATTAAAAATACTAAAACAAAAATTATGATTATCATATCAACATATAAAGAATAAATAAGAGTGCTTAAAAACAAAAAAAACATATGAAATGTAAACAAAAAGTGGATAAAAATATCTTGATGATGGTATAGAGATGAGAGATATGAGAGGGAAATTCTTAGTAGATGAATTTGAGGGAATTTGAACATTCTAAAAATAATTAAACATTATTATTTCTTCTCATTATCAATTAACACAATTGATCCAATGAGCTTAAAGCCTGTGTTTCGAGACACCAAGTAGTCTTTCAAGTTCTGTACTCATTACTATGATCCATCCAAAAAAATGATTAACAATCCAATTTTTAAAAAGATATGCGCTCAATGATTTAAAAGATAAAATTCAAAATTTTCACATTTATGTAAATTAGATTATTCAAAAAAACAATAAATTCATTATTTTATCTTATCTTTATATATAATAGAAAGAATAGGATTCTTATCAAGAACAAAACAGGTCTCAATGTAAAAAATCTCAATAAAACAATTATTAAAATCAAATCAAATATATTGAAATATATCAATTCTTTTCAAATAATTATACATAAGAAAATAAGGTCACATGATCATAGTACCTGAAATAGAAATATATTCAAATAAATATATCTCATAAAAAGAAAAAAAAATAATAGGTTAAAGTAAAATTAAGATTCTATATCGATAACATTTTCTTATTCAATATTCATCTCCTACTATAGACTCGAGTGTGTTCTAGATTCTACTCAAAATATCTCTCTATAATATGGTCTCTCTAATATACTACCATCCCCATTTATGTGTCAATTCTCACCATCTCTGAGAATATATTGATTTTTGATAGTTTATTTTATTATCTAAAATAAATCATAGTTTTTTTAAAGCAATTGATTTTGGTTGGTGTGAACCATTTGTTAGTCTAAATAAATATTTACCAGATGGTCCGCTTCCATCAAATTAAAAATATGAAAATTCTTTTATCTCATCACAATATTAAAAACAAACAATAATCATTTGCATAAAAAAATAAAATTACAATTGGAAATGGATACCATAACATCACCAACAAGATCTATTACATCCCAGTTGTGCAAGGTTTTTAAACACTCAAGAAATAAGTCGATCAACTAGATTTCACAATAAAATATCTAATGTGAAAATCCTCAATCATTTACATTTAAAAAAATTCTTAATCTTTGTGTACACAAAAATAAAAACCTAATGTATCAATTCATTTACAAGATTCTTCTATCAAAATCACCATATGTGGATGATATAATTTAAAATAAAGACACCAAAGTAAATAAACCTGATAATAAAAAAATCTATATAATATTTATTATTTTTAAGATTCAACATTAGAAATTATTATTTTTCCATAAAATAAAAAATGATGAATTCAATAAATAAGTCAAAAAATTAATAATGAATTTAATTATATTTAAATGTTAAAAATTATTAAATCATTATTTAAATAAAATAATTATATGATTCAAAAATACTAAATATAATATTAAAATATTTAAAAGAGAAAAAGATAAACTATAGAATATTTAATTGTACTCAATTTTATAAATATGTAATATAATTAAAAAAATGAAATACAAAACAAGAAATAGTAAATAATAAAAAGCATGTAAAAATAAAATATTCAAAAATAAAATTATTAGTTTTATTTATAATTTAATAAGGTTAGAAAATTTTGAATGATCTAACCTAAAAAAATAGACAAATTAATGCGAAATAAAGAATTGAAGCCATAATTTGGCAAAATTGATATGTGGGAAAAATTATTTATTTATGGTGACAATATTTTTTCTCACAATTAATAAATTTCTTGTACAAAAGAAATATTTATTCACATTTATTGGTAGTAAATGAATCTCAAAATAAAAAACTCATAATTCCAATAAAAATTTATTTTCATAATGATTTCTCAAAATGATTTTTTCATGTAGTAAAAATTATTTCACCTCAAAATAATTTTATTCAGTTCGATTTCATTAATGTTTTAAAAAATGTTATAAATTGAGAATTTGAATGATAATTTACAAATGATAATTTCCATCCAACTAAAAGTAAAAAATGTCTCTTCATGTCTTGGTGAATAGAATCTCATTACTTATGAGTTCATAATAAATAGATATACTATTGAATGGAGTGGATTTAAACTTTTTTTAAAGGAATAAATTACTCATCCAATAGTTTGAGAACTCACGAACAAACAATGAATGACGATGATGGTATGAGTTCATCATGGATTACGATATCTATTTTATAGTTCATTTGGATCAATATCATGTGTTAATTTCAAAATAAAAATATCAATGTTAATATTAATTTTATGACATTCTCTCATGATTTTACCGAGATGATTTTTTCATGAAAAAATAAAATATTATTTATTAAATTAAATAAAAGAGGAATTAATGATTGACCTTAAAAATTTATTTTCCCACCCATTTATTTTGATAATAAATTTTCATAGAGAAAAAATCATTAGTGATTTTAGAAAAATAATATTTCACAAAAGTAATTAAGTGTTATTGACGTGATCATATTATAAAATTGTTTCCAAAAAATTATAACCCCTCCCCCACTGTAAAAACCCATATTTCTCTTTAAATTCTATTATCATTATGAAGAAAAATATTTTATCATTTAAAATTAAAACATTATTTAAAAATATATTTTCTATGATATTTAATAGTTTCATTTAAAAATTCAACAAAAATTTTACATTTTTTAATCTCTACTAAAAAAATAATTTTAAATGATCATGAATTGTCGTTATAAATAAATAAATGAATTTTAAATTATATTAAAATGGCTCATTGTGAATAGTTATTTCACATGAACAAAAATTTTGAGTACATAGGTTTCTAAATAATGAAAATCAAGGTTTAAAAGAATGGTTCAAAATGATTTTTAGAAGAAATTATTTAAACATGTTTGGTACCCAACTTTTTTACGGAGTCTCGCTAAATAATTTTTTAGTAGAAAAAATTCTTCCCTCATTTAATTACCATGATAGGGTCCACCTGTTTTTTCAATGACTACAAAACCTTTAAAGGATGTCAAATATTTATTATTATTGAAAATTGAGAGAGATAAATTTACTAAAAAATGATTCTTTTTTCCACACATATTAGAAACAAAATCACTATTTATAAATATATCAAACAAAATATTGTACTTTCTATGATATTACAATGAATCGTCAAACATAAAAAATAATATACCCATAAATTGATAATTAGAAAGAATAGATAAATTAAATATGATAGTGTTACTATATGATCAAAATCATGTGTCCATAAACAAGGATTAATATGAAAATAATTCTTGAGGGACTTTTATTCAAAATAAAATTACAAATAAGAATGAAAAATAGTTATTGAAACATGGGTTCTTGTCCATACATTGCTAAATGTATAGTTACCATTCAGACTATCAATGAAAATAACAATATTCACTAGTAGATGTGGCTTATGATGTAGGAACTGCTACTTGTTTTTTCCTATTTTTTTAGGTGAGAATTGAATAGTTTGGGAACCCAAACTACTATGAGAAAACCTGAATACATTTTCATCTAAAATATACCCATGTAATCACCCATTTTTATTTTTAGATATCACATTGACCACATACTGAATTCTTCTATAACTGGAAATAGTAAAATTTTCAATAGATGAAAACAATATATTAGGTATTTTATAGGGGTGGAATGATCTTCAATGATCTATTCTCCACTACGAAAAACTAAATTATCCGAAAAAATGATTTTGGATGTTATTTTTTTAAAAAAAATATATTAATTAAGATGAATTTCTTCAATCCTAAGAGAATTTTCTAAAATATTATACATAAAAAAATATCTCATTTTAAAATTTATTCCCAATGTTTTAAAATATTTCCACACCCAACATAGTTTTGGTTTAAAATGATATAATGGTAAGGTTTGACTTAAACATGTCCAAATAAGATTCGTTTATTGTATTTTAATTTTATGAATTTCATCTAAATATCCAACAATATTAATCTTTCATCCAATGTCTACATCTAGTCATAAAATAATCTCTTTAAAATTCCAATTGTTTGTAACATTTTTTATATTGGCTCATGTTCTGAAATTTCACAACTAAATAAAAAACATAGTGCATTCTTTGGTTTTCTATGTCAATATTCGTGAATGATAACTCCATTTTAGTAATACTAGAAATAAAACAACCAAATTCCTGAGTAACATCACACAACCAAAATTTGATAATATGTGAATCTCTGATATCATTTAATTCATGAATGATATCAAGTAAAAATTATATTCATTAGTTTTTAATTCGAAATCATCACCCTTTTACTCTAGTTGAAATGTATCGTGTTGTTTGATGGGTTTTCTATTTGAAAATGGAGAAGATCATATCTAAGATCAGTTTTAAAAATATTATAAAAACTGATTTAAATTTTATTAATCCCTTCCAAACATTTCCCAAAAATAATATCAATGTCATTTTCTATTTTTTCAAAAACATTATATCTGACGTTTAACATATAAAATATCATTTCCAATATTTTCTTTTACCTAGGCTTCAATTTCATCAATAATTACCAAGAGAAATGGTTTAGATATTAAAATAACAATCATAAATTTATATTGATCTTAGATAATATATTGAATGTGGAGTAAATATTTTTTCATGAATTTCAAAAAATTAATATTAATTTTGCAACATCAAATTATCATTGTCTCAATCTGATTCTCCTTTGAGGAGATAAAAGACCAACGCGCCTGATTGTCGGTCTCGCGGATGGCTGAGCCCCGCTAGATTACCAAATTCGGGTACATTGGTCTTCGTTTAAAAACACCCAACAGTTCTATATCCAATGGAACGTGGACCTGCTTTCCAAAGGTAGGTGTCCGCTGGGCGATTTGGCCAGCGGTGCTTAAGAACTCACATCAGTCGAGAGGATGGGAAGGTGGGCTCATCGCACCCTTTTGGGGGGATGTTATAGCCCGTTTCGGGACTCTGTTATAGATTTAAGACATATTCATATGTTTGTGAATAATTGGTTTATACCCAAACATAGTATCCATGAATTTATCGCTAATGGGAAATGGTCAGCTTGACGCAAGGATTCAGAATCATTTAAACCTGAGGCTTACCATCCCTTGTTGGATTAATGACCCCGTGGAGTCTGGACTCACTGAGACAGTTCTAGGGGTGGTGCGGCGAACCATCATAAAGATAGTCGGACCGGCCGGTTGTTGGGCTTGAAGCTCAGGGAGGCTTCAAACGTACCCTTCCTAGGAGAAAGGGATCAAAGTCGACGTAGTTTGGATATACAGTTTAACGTCATGTTGTACGGGGTGGAAGTCGATGTGAAGAAATGACCGAGTGATGGGCTTGAACATCAGGGAGGCTTCCTACGTACCCTGCCTAAGAGACATGGATCAAAGTCCACGTAGTTCGAATTGGTGGGGCTTACACTCTGAAGAGGCCCAGGTGCTGGATTGGGGCTTACACTCTGAGGAGGCCCATAAGAGGTTGTCATGGTCGATTCTTACTCGAAGCCCACGTGAGTCATTCTCGGTGTGAGAAACAAGAGCTAGTAGGGGCCAGACAATCACGGAGATAAAGGTGCATCCGTGAGGAATGCAGTGGGGAATACGCGTGGAGCGAACCATAAGGTCGGGCCTTACTCCGAGGTGGACGCCCGGGTGCAATAAAGCGCAGCGGGAGAGGGATAGGTGGTGCTCCTGTGCCCATATCCTCTCTTGTAGTGAAATGAGGGCTTCCTTCAGATGTGAATTTTACTACCCCCGAAGAGACATCAACAAGAAGAGGTGCAGAAAGGGGACTCCCGAGCTTAGACTCAACATTACTGTGGGAGTGTGAACCAAGAAATGCTTCGAGAATCTGTTCCAGGGTCGGGGAAATCCCTTCTCCTCTACTTATAGTGGGTATGTGAACTCAAAAGGGCGCGTTGATGCACCCGAGGATTACACCACATGGGTCTTGCGACACTAGTGGAGGCCTCGGATCGGGGCTGATGAGTATGACAATGGGGGAATCGCGGAGGATTATGATAGATCAGAAACATTTCATCCAGCTCGGGGAATCAGAACACCGAAGTATTTGGTGGGCCACCCACGTATACGGGTGGCTCCCTTCGTGTGGGGGAGTACCGCATATCTAGAGAAGCCATTCGTGAACCAGGGTAGTCCACAGACTGAATGGAAACCTGTGAACCAGTGTGGTTTGTAGAGTGGCAGGAATCCCGTGAACCAGGGCAGTTCGCGGCATCGGGTTCAATTCGTGAACCAGGTTGGTTTGCGGAGTGTTCATCACGGGCGGGTCGGCCAAGGGTGGCACCGGTTGGAGGCTCGTCGGTCAGGGCATTGCCCACGTAAGAGGGTACTACGTGGTGCGATGGATAGGAAAATAGGAATAAACTCCTTGGTCCGTGGGGAATTCATCCACAGAGGGGTATGGCCTGTGGTTTTCCTTTTTTTGTGATTTTAGGTTTGCGTTTCACCAAATTATTATTCATTTTCTAGTTCCTTGTTAATTCGTTATACCTTCTGTGGTTTGCAAATGGGAATTTCGCTGTTTGTGAATTCTTTAGCCTTCCATCAACCGAGATCCTTCTGAGCACTCAGTCCTTCTGAATCTGATCCTTCTTCCTGAATCCCTCTCTTCAACCCCATCCCCCTTGGCCTCCTTTTATTGAAAGGGGGAAGAGAAACATCTGTGGTCACGAGGCACTTTTTTGCAGAATCCCATGACCCAGTTTGCGGCTGACTCAGTCAATCCATGCCTCGCGGTGGGAATTGATCACATCTCCCCCATGAACTGAACTCAAGGGTGCTTTGCGGCCACAGAGGGTTCTGCCTCTATCTCGCAAATGACAGAGGTGATTTGTGTCGATCGATGCGGTTCGTGGTTGGGGCGGTCCAAAATGGTGAACTGGGTTAAGCGCCCGCCCTGCCTTGCACTCGCGTAGGGTCTCTGCCTTCCTTTCGCGAACGGCAATGTCGGTTCGCGAAGGAGGTGCTCCGCGGAACCGGTCGTGCAGCATTACCTTCGGCCCGGTCTGCGGACCGGTCCAATTTATCCTTCCCTTTGCCTTGTTTTCCCCAATTCTTTGGGGGAAGTAACATCTCTTTTGCAGATTTCTAAGGACCCTACAACTGACCCCCATCAGAATGGGGTCCGATCAGAATGATGTGGAGGTCGTTCCGATGCATAGTGGTCTTGAAACATTGATGTTTTGCGGTAGAGATGTGGACCCGGTGGGGGACCATGCATGTAAATACGGAGGTATCATCATTTTTCTTCAACCGTATTCTTCATGAAACCAGATACCACACGATTTATCTTCTCTTTGTGCTTGCTCCTTCACAAAATCCTCCACCCGTGAACCGTCTGTGACTTCAGTGAACCATTTAGTATTCGCATTGTACTTCATCCGTGGAGCAATGTCCTAGCCGCGAACTAACTTCTCAATTAATTAATTAATAAGTCACGATAGGCCTCGAAGGGGCCCGCATAGCGGTTTTGGTGATTTGAGGGGGCTTTGATCCTCTGTGGGTTCGATGCTCCGCAGTTTCGATGCTCCGCAGACCAAAATCTTCTGAATTAATATAACTTTACCATTTAAATCCGGAACTAAAATTTTGGGGAGAAAATTGGTTCGCGGGCCTCTGGCCAACTCTCTGCGGGCCACGGTACCACGAAGGAATTCCATATAAGGTTTGTTCGTGGGATGTTGTCATCGTGAACCAATCCTTAAGGACACTTTGTGGACATTAAAATGAAGGATCCTCAACGGATTCCAAACCATTTGTTGGTTTTTTTTCACGCATGGAGAAAATATGGTTCCCCCTCGCCCTATACCTTGGCCTGCTGTCGAGTATCTCTCAAATGGTGTAGGGAGGCATTTAAACATGATTCATAGAGCAGAGAGCATCAAAGAAGACCCTAGCCAGTCCATCATTCCCGATGACAGTTTATTGAAGGACCTGCTCTCTCCTGAGCTCTTGAGTTATCCAATATCAAATCGAATTCCACTCTATGGCTTCGGTCTTCAAGACGATGTCCCTATTCCCCCTACTTTCTCAGGTCACCCTTCTCCTTTCCTGGAAGTGTTATAAAAATGACTCCAGGAGAACAATACCCAATCAGGGGAGATAGTCTCTAATTATGGACCGAAAGACACATTCATTTTTAGGGGCTCTATCTGGACCCAAAGCGATCAGTGCACTGAAGACTTCTCACAGAAAGATGTCTTTAAGGACTATCCTTCAATTATCAACCTTTCTCGGGGGCATCCCGAATTAGGGTGGATTCCCAGGTGGGATCTTTGGTCTGGTGGGCTCTTCTCAAATGATTGGGACTAGGCCTTCTGGGTCCATCATCATTGTTGGGAATCTCCAGAATCACTGGAAGCCATCAACCTATACTCTGTAGTGTGGGATTCCGAATTTGTCATCTACCCACCAACTTCGATCATGCCCGACCTGCCCAGCTGCTGGTGTTCAAGCACCGATACATTCCATCTTTCCCATGACAAAGTCAGCATCATTCTGTGGGACATCTACTAGATAAGAGGACTGCCGATTACTGGGGAGATGTATGATGAATTTTTTCCCACTCCTGACGCATGTGACGACATCGAACAGGTGCCTCTATTAGCAAGGGATATTAAGGTCATGGCAGAGCGGTCACTGGGTCAGGCCTTACACACCCTCTTGCTTATTCCCTATAGCACATGGATAGGGTTATTTCTAGACACTGTTGGTTCTGCAACAAAGATTAAGCGTCCCAGGACCCATCCCTCCTGCCAATCCCAAACCATTCCAGGTTCTTACTGGGATGTTCTGGAGGCTGGCGATTATCCTTCATGGGGTTACAAGGTGCACCCTGGTGTGTGGCCTAAGCTTCAGTTGGATAGTCTTTTTTCCATGTTTTTGAGCAGGTGGCAATTCCCTTCCCAGGATATTAACCCAGGAGTCTGGTCCTGAACTTTGATGATGGCAGCTGAGTTAGCAGAGGGCCACCTGGTGAATTTATCCATGCCCACTTTGGACCGTATCTATGAGTTACTAAGCCACGTGCAGATGGGCGGGTCACCCTACCGACTCAGCTAGACATTTCAATTTTCGTAGGGATGGGTGGAAGATGAGTGACACTGTTACGAGTATCGTCACAATACGACCATTCCGCTTCCTACCTTTCGACCTACCCTGCTGGATATAGCTGGAGTTCGCTTGAAGTCACTCAGCTCTGGTGAAGTCCTCGGGCTTCTGAGTGACTTCTTCCAGTCGATCTTCACTCTCTACCCCACCTCTTCTACTGTCGTGTTTGACATCCTCTGGGGAATCATGGAGGAGCGCTCTTACATGATTTCTCTACTGGATGGATTTCTGTCTGCATGGATCGACATGGTTTCTATGTGCAAGTTGTATGTCCTATATCGTTTTTCTCATCATTTTGGGTGCATGCAAGTCCAAGTTTCCCTTTTCCCTCCACATATTCGAGGACTGCACCCGGACATACTTCATCAATGGTGGTTGATGCTGACATGGGAGGGTTCTGACGCAATCATTTCCCTACTTGATACGGGGAATGCTGCTGCCCTTTCAATGGAGTATGCAAAAACAAGGGTAAAATACTATCTTGATGGGATCTTAGTGAATGTCATCTGGAAGGTCCCCAAATTTGGAGATACTATGGCTACTGCATCCTCCACACCTTCCTCATCAGCTTTATGGGAGGATTGACTATGGGATCGTCGATCAAAGCTACTTAGAGGAAGTTCCTCTCCAAGTTCTGCAGTGGCCGCAGCTCAGGCAGATTCATCCTTCCTCGACATGGATGAGGATGACCCATTGGTTTCGGGTTCAAATGAGTCCATCCCGGAAGTTCTTCCAGTCGATATCGGGCATAGCAACTTGATCCCCAAGCCTGAACAGGGGTTAGAGGTCCCAGACATTCCAGCATTGAAGCCAAATTCTAGCGAGCACATGTCTGCATGGGTCACAATGCTATATTTCATTCCCATGTTTTCCATCGAGGATACCAATGATCCTCATACTATAGCTTACCATCAGGCAGTGCACAGGTGGGACTGGCCTCGAATCTACGAGATCTTCACCGAACCTCCTCTGGCTGAAATGGTAGCTAAAACTGAAGCACTTTGTCATCTCTTCCTGGGTTTGGGGTTAGGTGTCTTCGACAATCGACAAGTCTTCCAAGTTGTCATGGCCCATGAAGAAGTTTCCATGAGTGAACGCAAGCTTTCTCACTTTGATGCTGCTCATCGTGGGGCTCGATACATGGCGGAAACCATGGTAAAGCTTCCTCAACTGACAGCACATGAGTTAATTTCTCGAGATCAGGAGGTCGTCCTATCCTCCGAGTTGCACGAATGTGAAGAATGGACCGCGATGCTGAGGGATCAGTTATTTTCTTTGACTGGTCATCTTGAAACTATTAGAAAAGGGATCATTGATCTCCAATCAACAGTGGAGTGTACTCGTTCGGTGGCCGAGATTGATGTCAGGGAGAAGGCTGTGTAGGAGCAGTCTTGCAACAACCTTAGCCACTTTGTTGCTGATCTGGTGGAGAGGGCGAGTCAAGATCCTTTATGACTATCAGAGTCATTCTTGTAACTCCCCCCCACTCACTTATTTTTTTTGTGAAGGAGAGTCCACAACTTGTGGACGTCCTTCACTCTTTTTGACTGAAATGCACTATACTTCAATTTTTCTTCGCAATAAATTTGATTGTTACTATAAAAATTGTTTTGTAAATAACAACTTAATGAATTGGAATCAATCATAGTTCAAGAAAACAATCTCTAAAATTTTCCTGGACCTTGTGATCTAGTGAGCAGAGTCTGACTATTACTAGGGTTCTGTAGAGAAATCCCACAAACATTTTGTCTTTTTCTTGTCAATTCCCTAATTTTTCTTGGGCCCATTTGGTATGGTCCCAGCAGGTATATGCTGGATTTTTCATAGGTCGCCCTTTTCGGGTTTTTGGCCTAACAGGCTATGTGCCTCTTTTTGTGAGAGGTTTGTAGTCCCACTATCAAGACTATCATTATTGATGTTTTAGGTCGAACATCTTTGACCAAGTATTATGGGATGAGGGTCCCGATGAGGTTTAGTTGACTAAGAGATGTCTCAGTACCATTCAGATGCACGTGGGGGAAATATGTTTAAATATGAATGACATGCAGGGCAGGTCTCAAGATATGGGAGCCACATTAGCATACAGTGTTAGGAAGAACATTGCCTAAAAAAATCTTGCCTTTAGTTGACTAGCCTGGGGAGATCAATATGAAGAGCCACTGAGGGCATTGTATGCATAGTCATACAAAGGTGTCCCGAAGTCAATGATTTTCTATTTCGATGGCCTGGGGACTTCATGGAATTCCAGCTTATGGGAAACCACCATGGGTGGCCTGAAAAATGAATACAACATCTAAAAGGGTTTTGAGAACATTCGTACTAATCAATAGTGCGGTCGGGAGACCACTTTAATACACATTTTAGTTGATGTAAGGATGGTTGAGGCTTGATGCAGTTTAAAGTCATGCAGTTGGGACATTCTTTCAAATGGGATGACTTCTCCGGGTTCTCAGTAATCTCGTCAAATATGTTATTCCGCATTCAGGCATGAATGTGAAAGGTGTTGGTAAACTATATCTCATAGGTTTTCTGAATCTCAGGATACGCATGTGGGCCAAGAGGCCAAGGGGCGTAAGGAGAGAAGCATTTCTTAAGAAAATCTTGCCTTTAATAGATGAGCCGGGGTAGATCAATATGTAGAGTCATAGAGGGCATGGTATGCATAGTCGTACAAAGGTGTCCCTAGGTCAATGATTGTATTCCTCTAATAGCCATGCAGCCTCAAAGAGGATGAGATTTTGAACCACCAATGGTGGGTTATGAGGGTTTGGCTCCTTCATGAGTACATAGTATGGCTTATGTTGAAAGGGTTCCTGAATATGAGGAGAATATCTAGACTAAACATACCGAGAATGGGAAAAGTTATTCCTTTCACATTGGGACTAAACTTCCGAAGAACCAGTGAAGTTATTCCTTCTCAAGCCGATGTGAGACAGTGGTTCGTGTAGGTCTAGCATGTGCACTTAGGGACAAAGAAAAGCCTCCATTCCTCACTGAACTCATGACGAGTTTGACCGTGTATCCTATCATCATGCGGTTAGGACATATTCCATGCAATTTAGCATCATGCTGTAAGGACGAGGGGCATTATAAAAGGATGTTGTGCAGTCTTACATCATGCAGCAAGGACAATTTCCGTGTAGTTTGACGTCATGCGGTAAGGACGGTTCCCGTGTAGTTTAACATTATGCGGTAAAGACGGGAGCATTTTTAAAGGTTGGTGTGCAGTTTAACATCATGCAGCAAAGACGGATTCTGTACAGTTTAACGTCATGCGGTATGGATGGGGACATTATTAAAGGTTGTTGTGCAGTTTAACGTCATGTAGTGAGGATGGAATCCATGCAGTTTAGCATCATACGGTAAGGAAGGGGACATTATATAAGGTTTCTATGTAGTTTAACATCATGTTGTGAGGAAAAGGGGAATTTTATTTAAACCAGTGAAAAAATGCTTGTAGTTGAAGGCATTTCCCGGGAAGGTTAACGCCTGGTCCTTGCAGTTTCATGCCATGATGATCAAGTTGTTCCATGTAGTTTAACATCAGGCGTTAAAGACGTAGTTGCAAAGGAAGATCTTCATTATAATGTAATTGGGATTGAATTTCTCAACATGCCCTAGATGTGGAGGGGGGTTGATTAGTGTAAATCATGGTTTCAGGGCTTCTTGGATCATGAGAGGTGGTATGGGGGCTCTAAGGCCGGTAAGCGTACGGAGCTGGGAAGAGTGTCTCATGTGGAAATCTTGCCTTTGGAAGATGGGTCAGGGGCTATCAATATGCAGAGCCACTGAGGGCATGGTATGCATAGTCATGAAAAGGTGTCCATGGGTCGATAACTTTACATTTCCGACGTTCGTGAATGGTTATGAGTATCCGCAATTATTTGGGCCACGAAGTCTGTCATCCTATAAGAAAATGTTTGGTCATGTCGGGGATTTTTGTCCCTTGATGCTTGTTGAGGTTCGAAGAGCCCCCCACGCTGATTCTATTCTTTTTGTGTGCGGGGGTGTTCCTTCCTTCAATGCAGTTCTACGTCATCTGGTAAGAATGAAAGACTCGTAGTTTAGCGGTCATAGAGTTCGGACCATTGGATGACTATTGCTGTATTTGCATGATGTACAACTGGGTCAACATGCTCTGATATACTTGGGACATGGTGGCGGATGGAGGTCATAAATTGCAACTTTGAGTTCTCTCGGATCAGAAGGTATGGTGTGGAGGCTCTGAGGCCGGTAAGAGTACGGAGCTAGGAAGAGTGTCGCCTGAAGAAATCTTGCCTTTGGTAGACAGGCCAGGGGCTATCAATATGCAGATCTGCTGAGGGAATGGTATATATAGTCATGCAAAGTTGTTCCCGAGTTGATGAATTTCCACTTCCGATGGCCGTGAGTGGTTATGAGGATCCATGATTTCTCACAGTGTAGAGTTCGGCATGTGGAGAGAGTTGTGTCCGAGCATATAATAAACATATCCACTATAATTGTCCACTGATCCAAAGTAGTCTGGTCTAGGGATGATTTCCATTGATGTAGGTCACTATTTGAGCCACTGGAGGATACATAGTCTAACCGGGTAGGGATACCCTAGCAAAACATGGATGTAAAGGTGGAACGAAGTTGTAAACCACTGCTCAATAAATTTTGGATCAGGAGGAATGATACAGAGGCTCTAAGGCCGGTTGGCATACGGGGCAAGGAGAAGTATCGCCCAAGGAAATCTTGCCTTTGGTAGATGAGTCAGGGGCTATCAGTATGCAGAGCCACTGAGGGAATGGTATGCATAGTCATGAAAAGGTGTCCCCGGGTCGACGACCTTCCACTCCCGATGGCCGTGAATGGTTATGAAGATCCTTAATTTTCCGAGATGTGGAGTGTGATGTATGGGGAGGATGTATCCAGATGTTTAAGAAGTACCTCCACCTTGTTTCTCCATGTATCTTGGGCGGGTCGCGATGACGTGCATGTAGTTTAACGTCATGCGGTGAGGAAGAAGTCCGTGCAGTTTAACGTCATGTGGTGAGGATGAAGTCCATGTAGTTTAACGTCGTGCGGTCAGGATGAAGTAATACACCCCGTGCAAGTCTGGCATGTATGCAGGGGAAAGAGTAATCTATAGCTTATCATCCATGTATATTAACATCATGCGGTAAGGACGATGTCTATGTAGTTTAACGTTGTGTGGTAAGGATGAAGTAATACACTCCGCGCTAGTCTGGCCTGTATGCGGGGGAAAGGGGCATCTTTAGCTTCTCATTCATGTAGTTTAATGTCATGCGGTATGGACGAGGAGTACACCCTGTGCAAGTCTAGTCCACTCATGAGAAAAATAAGAATATGGTTTTTCAAGAAGTGGCTGGGCCAGGATAGGGGATCCTGGAATCGCTACGTATCATGTGAAGGCAGAAATCAAGACGCACGTAGTTCTCCGAAGGAAATACTCCCTATGCAGGGCAGACCCATACACAGAGAAGGGGGACATTTTTATTATTTTTATTTTGTTTCTTTTCGAAGTGGCTGGGCCAGGATGAGGAATCCCGATGACTCTACGTATCCTATGATGGTTGTAATCAAGCCGGACATAGTTCTGTGAAAGAAGTACACTCCATGTAGGGCTGCTCCGCACACGGGGTAAAAGAGAATTTTTTTGAGGGGTGTCTAGCCCAGGACAAGGAGCCTTGGAATCACTATGTATCATGTAAGGGCAAGAATCAATCCGTACGTAGTTCTGTAAAGTCTATGTAGTTTAGCGTCATGTGGTAAGGACGAGGAATACACCCCTTGCAGGTCTGGTCCACACACGAGGGAAAAGGGCGTTCTTATTATTCGTGTAGTTTAACGTCGTGCAGTAAGGACGATTTTACACAATTTAACGTCATGCGACAAGGATGTCTTCTACCATGCAGTTTAACGTTGTATGGTCAGGGCATAGTAATACACCATGGGAAAGTCTGGACTGTGCACGAGGAGAGAAGAATTTTTATAATCCGTGCAGTTTAACGTTGTGTGGTGAGGACGTCTTCTACCGTGAAGTTTAACATTATACGGTCAGGATGAAGAAATACACCCCACACAAGTCTGGACTGTGCACGGGGGAGGGGAATTTTTATTATCTGTGGAGTTTAACATCATGTGGATAGGAAGTCATATACCATGCAGTGTAACATCGTACGGTCTAGATGAAGAAAATACACCCAATGTAAGTCTGGACTGTGCACGTGGGAGGGGGATTTTTATTATTCGTGCAGTTTAACATCATGCGGTGAGGATGTCTTATACCTTGCAGTTTAATGTCGTACGGTCATGACGAATAAATACAAGCCACACAAGTCTGGACTGTGCTTTGGGGAGGGGAATTTTTATTATTCATGCAGTTTAACGTCGTGCGGTGAGGACGTCTTCTACCGTGCAGTTTAACATCATACAGTCAGGATGAATTCTACCGATCTCTATGAGAAATAATTCTTTAGGAATCTCGCATTGGTAGAAGCTGTGGTGAATAGCTCATCCATGGAGATCAGGGAATATGCTCCGATAGAGTAGACCTTGGGTACTGCATACGGTCCCTCCCACTTGGGCTCCAAATTTAGTGGCTTCTTCCTAGGTATCATTGGGTTTTAAAGGACCGGTACCAATTCTCCCTCCATGAAATACCAAAGGCGAACCTTTTTGTCGAAGGCTCGTGTGATCCGTTTTTGATATATCTCCATATAGTGCAAAGTGTGCAACTGCTTCTCCTCTAGCTGCTCCAATTCCCCCAACCGCCTTTCGGATTGCTCATAATTGGATAACTGATCACAAAAGACAATGTGGAGTGAGGGTAATTGTTGCACAATGGGTAGAATTTCCTCTGTCCCATAGACCAATGAGTATGGAGTGGCCTGAGTAGTGGTGCAGATTCTGGTTCGACAGGCCCACAATGCATGTATAAGTTTATCCGGCCATGACTTTTTGTCTTTGTCCACCATTTTATGGAGAATGTTGGACAAGGTCTTGTTGAAGGCCTCTATTTTTTCGGTTTCCACCGCATGGTAGCGGGATGAGTGATTGGTCTTGATACTATATTCTTGGTATAGTTTCTCCAATTCAGCAGAGTGGAAATTGGTGTCATTTTTATTCAGTATGGAGTGAGGGAAACCAAATATGGTGATGGTATTGGTCTTTAAGAAGCTGAATATGCTTCTCGCCCTGACTTCCTTAAGGGGCACAACTTCTGTCCATTTGGAAAAGAAGCCGGTTGTTGTAAGGCTATACTTCATCTGTCTGGCTATGGCAGGAGGATATGGTCCCACAATATCCATTCCACACATGGAAAATGGCCAAGAGTACTTAGCTTGATGGAGTAACTCCGGGGGTTGCTGTATGAAGTTGGCATGGATTTCGAACAAGTGGAATTTTGCGGTAAAATGCTTTCAGTCTCGTACCACTTCAGGCCAGTAGTACCCAAGTCTTTGAACCTGATGGGAAAACTTGGGCCCTGGCTGATGTGCCCCACACACCCCGGCATGTACTTTAATCATAACTGTCGCAGTCTCTTCTCCATCAATACATATGAGGAGTACTCCGATGAGGCCTCATTTGTAGAGGACCTCTTGCTGACTCGTGCCGCCATATAGGACAAAGTTGATTCCCTTCTTCGTATTTGCTCTCGTTCAGCCCTGCCTGATGGTAGTTCTCCCCGTTGATGATAACATACAATGGGTGTCATCCAACTGGTGGGTGGAGCTTGTGGCTTGGGGAAAGGACTGACTTTATTTATTTCCACTGTTTTGGTATGTACAAATGGCAGGACCATACAGCGAATAGCAATACTGATGATTGTTTCATCCCAGTCTGGGTCGGCTAGCGCCATGGCTGCATTGGGTAATACATCAGCCTGGGTGTTTTGGGACCGGGGAATGTATGTCAATGTCAGTTCTAAAGTGAATTACAACATCTAATCTCGAATAAGGTCAAACAAGGGAATTATCTCCTCCTTTTTTATAGCATAGTCCCCGTAGACTTGCTTGATGGCCAGCTCTGAGTCACCTTTTACCCTAAGGTGTTGTACTTATGCCTGGAGTGCGAGGTCTAGGCCTACAATGAGAGCTGATACTCCACTTCATTTTTTGTACATCCTTCAGACAAGAGAAGTGAATATGGCAAGACTTCTTTCTCCGGCGACATTATTATTATCCCCAAACCTACCCTGTTAAATTTGGGGTCTTCCATCCTCTTCCCGGTCGGGCTTCGGGAAGAACCGTCGTAGTACATTTCCCATGTTGGGAGATCCTCATGAACTGCGAAGACGTCCTCCTCAGGTAGCTCGATGTCCAGTGCATTGGACCCTATTGAAGGCTGTGCTGCTAGAAAATCTGCCAATTCCTGGCCTTTGACAGATTTCTGAGGCACAAACCAGATGTCAAACTGTTGCAAGATGACTGTCCATTAGGATAGGTTATCGGTCAGCATTGGGCAGCTGAGGATGTTCTTGAGTAGGTTATCATGTGAGACCAAATGGACTTCATGATGATGTAGATAGTGTCGTAACTTTTGGACTGTGAAGACCAAAGCCAAGAAACTCTTCTCGATGTTTGAGTATCGAGTCTCAACATCAGTCATGGTTCTGCTGAGATAATAGAGATTGTTTTCACTGTCGGCGTCCTTCTTATGCGCCAGAAAGGCTCCCAATGATATCTCTAGAGCTGTCACGTATAGGATGAGCAGTCTTCCTTCAATCGGGGGCATGAGAATCGTTGGGCTCAAGAGGTACCTCTTCAGGCCATCGAATGCCTCTTGGAAGTCATCTGTCCATCAGTATGTGACCCCCTTCTTCATCAACTGGGTGAAGGGAAATCACTTTCCATCCAGGTTGTCTATGAATCACCTAATATAATCCAGGTTCCCATGGAGTTCTCTCAACTCAATGAGGTTGCGGGGAGGTGGCCGATTCAGGATAGACTTTGTCTTTTCAGGGTCGACTTCAATGTCGTGATGGCGTACAACGAAGCTGAGGAATTTCCCTGAGGTCACTCCAAAGGCGCATTTCAAGGGGTTCATCATCAGGCTCTGTTGTCAATGTTTGTTGAAGATGGTGTCAAGGTATGACAGGTGGTCTTAGTGCTGTCTTGACTTGACTACCATGTCATCTACGTAACATTCGATTAATTTCCCCAAGAATGGATTTAAGATGCGATTCGTGGCACATTGATATGTGGTGCCATCATTCATGAGACCAGAGGCCATAACCTTGTAACAGAATACCCCTTAGGGGCCCTGAAGGTAGTGGCTTCATTGTCTTCTCTGGCCTTCCAGATCTGATTATATCTGGAATGGCCATCCATGAAGGATAGAGCTTCATATCCGGCAGTTGCATCGATTAATAACTCGGTGACCGGGACAGGGAAATAAACTTTCAGACAATGCCAATTGAGATCTCTGAAATCAATACAGACACAGATTTGTCCATTCTTTTTATTGACAGGGACAACATTGTCCAACTATATGGGGTATTGGAGTTCCTAAAAGAATCTTGCTTTAATGATCTTATCGCCTTCATCCTCTATTTTGGTTGTATGTGAGGGGGGTGTCCTTCTGGAGGCCTGTTTATAACCTCAGTGGTCTTCTGGATGACCCAGGTGGTGTGTTTCCAATTTGAGATCGAGTCCCTGCATTTATGTGTAATTCCAGGCAAACACATCTCGGTTTTTCATTAGGAAGGTGATATACACCTCGTTCTCTTCGGGAGACATGGCTGCACTAACAAGAGTGGGCCTAGGGTCTTCCTCAGTACCTAGGTTATTTTTCCTAATCTCGTCCACAGTGGTGTAGATTCCTTCCTCAAAGGCAGGGGTGAATCCCTGAGATCATCCCCCTATTCATCTCTTAAATCCTAATATTCTTGATCCGACGAGGAGAGAGCTCCTGACACAGGCCCTTTGGATTCCAGAGGTAAGGTGTCATGGGCATACTTACTTCAGTTTCTTTCACCAGATTGAGAGTCAATAGATTCTTAAACAATGTCACATTCGACCATTATGGTCAGGGTCACGAGGACATCTGAGAGTGTGTCCCCGTCTGGACCTGTGCTCTTAATATGGTTGACGGGCAGTACGTAGTATCTGCCAAGCTGTCTAAAGTGGTCATCAGGAACCACTTCCAGACAATTTGGAGTTGGGATCTGGTCAACACCATCAGCCAAAGGCTTCTTCCCCTTTTTCTCATAGAACCCGATGTCAATGTAGTGAGACTCAGAGAGCTCAAAAGGGGCCTTGTCGGCATACAATGTCCTACTTTGTGCATTGACGCAGTACATGATGCACTGGTGGTAGGTGGAAGGGATGGCCATGTGCCTGTGGGGCCATGGCCTCCCCGCAGGGCGTTAAATGCTGTGTTCTGCAGAACCACCAAAAACTCTGAATAGGCCACTAGATCTCCAAAATGGGTCTTTATCTTGATTTTCCCCATGGGCTTCTGCTGATTCCTATCATAACCCAACAGATTTGTAGCTGATGGGATCAAATCATCCACACTGTAGCCCAACTTACGGAGTATCCACAAGGTAAGGAGGTTTACTACAGAGTTGTTGTCGATAAAGACTTTATGGATCTCAACATCATTCAATGTGCCAGACACATATAGTGGTATGATTTCCACTTGCATGATGTCTTCTACATCTTGATCGGTGAAGGAAATCACCGTATTGCATTCAGATAAGCCATTCTCCTCCCGGTAAATCTCGGCAGCGGCTACCTCGGCTTGAATTTCTTGGGGGCTGAGTAGGGCTTCAATTAGTGCCTCACTGAGGTCTGCTGACAAACCCATGGCCTCCAGGATAGATAGTTTGGCTGGTACTGACGCCAGCTGCTTGAGGATGTCGTACTTTTGCTCCAACAGCCGACGCTTCTCCGTTGGCAGGATATCCTTAGGAGGTGCTTTGGGTGCTGCTAAAGCATTTGACAAGGTGGGACCGGTCGTGAGGTGTGGGTGTCGGTGGTGTTCATGCATTTTTAGAACCTGGCCTGGACAGTCTATTCATGCGCACCAGGCGACCAGACGCGTGCTCCTCCTCTAGTGGGTATCACAGAATAACAGGGCTAGAGTGACTGGAGGTGAGGGGACGTTCTTCCTCTTATTGAGTCCATTGAGGGACTCTCCCGCGGGTTTCTGTGATTTTAATCGTTTGGGATGAGGTATAACCATAGGGTTGGGTTTGGCTGCGACAGTGCCTCCCCCAGTATCCTCTGCCTCTAAGATTCCTCATCCCAGCTCCCTTTGTCAAGAACTTGGGTTCATAACCAAACCCCTCATCAGGGGATGATTCCATAAAATGGATCACGCTAATAGAACAAAAGATTAGCTCTTTATCCTCTGACGAGTTGACCTGGTTGGTTTTTCCTGACAATGCCGTTTGGTGGGTCGGTTCCCGTGGTGCCAAATCTGTGAGTATAAAGTTTGAAAGTGTTGGGCTTAACCTTGGCATTGCTGCAGACTTCTCCTCTTGTTCTTTCCTCCTCCCTTTTTGATTATGCTTGGATAACCAGCTCGTGGAGGGTTGTGAGGCTGATACTGCTGATTGAGCGGCACCAGGGGCTGTTGGTGGCAGTATTGGCTGTCGTTGCTGAGTTCAAAGTATTCCCTGGGCTCGGTTGATAGTCTTTCGAGTCATCCAGTCATCGAATTTCTTCCTATGGTTTCTGGTGACATTCTGCAACCCCTCCTCTTGATCGAAGTCAGCGGTGGAGATATATGCCTCATTCGCTGGGGGTGGTCCCAGCTCGACCTGTCTGGTGTCTACCATCCTCTGTAGGAGGACATTGAAGATGAAGCACTAATGAATATTATTCCCCAACATTCGATGGTATGGGTAGTAGTTCGGCCTGTCATTGTGGTGATCTTCTTCAGATTTCCTAGGCTCTGGGAGGTGAAACAAGTTGCAATTCATGGCAGAAATGAAGTAGTCGCTGCCTTGGTCGTATCAGAAAGAGTAAAAAAAATTCTTCATTCCTCAAATTGGTTCCGCTTCGTTCATCTCTGATCATACCATTTAGGACGAGGTGGCCACTGATATGTAGGGGGCCTTGACGGTTTGGCAGAGGCCTGAGCGGTGGAGCGGGAAAAGGGTCCGGCTTGAGCATAACGGCTGGCACATCAGCTCTAGGTGCTGTTTTGGCAGCATCCTACAAGGCTATTAAGTACTTTCCATTAGTCTGCTTCAAGGAGTCCTCAATTCTCTGGTAAATGGACGAGACATGGCGGAAGCCAGTGATGCACTCCACTGGCATGAGCGGTGTTCGCATCTCATCTCAGAGTTTATCGATGCATATGGAGAGCATCTCATCCTAAGTGATTGGCTTGATCAGGAAATTGGTCAGACCTTTCCATCTGGAAATGAAATCTGAGACCCTCTCGTTCTCCCTCTGCTTGCAGTTCATGAGGTCGATGACTGTTGTTTTAGGTAGCATTGAGCTGAAGTAGAATAGGAACTGTTGCCGAAGGTCCTCCCAACTCTTTATTGACTGGGCTGGAAGACTCATATACCAGACCAATGAAGATCATTGGAAGGTCCGTACGAAGCATATGAGTTTCACTACTTCTTTTTGATCCTAAGTTTCCATCATAGGGTCTCAATAGGATGTGTAATGCATCAAATTCCACTCCGGATCACCTATGCTAATGAAGATAGGGAATACAGGGCTCCCAAAATTTGGTGGATGTGGTCACCCAATCTGGGTAGGGTTTCCACTCCGGCTGTATCAGAGCGTCCCGACCTTCCATCGCTTCTAATCGAGCTGTTAGTGCCTCTATGGTGTTGGTAAGTCCATGATTGACATCCTTCTGGGCTCAGTCCTGATTAGGTACAACATGAGGCATGGCTCGGGGATTCGTTTCAGCCGGCACCAAGGGTTCATACACCATTCGGGGCATCCTCAGAGGTTTCTGGCATACTTTCTCTGGTTTCTTCTTGAGTGGAGGGAAGTCTTGGTCCTTCAGATCTACACTCGAGTAGTTGGATGGACTAGGAATCTCATTGGGCAGGGTAAACCTGGGTCCTTGAGGTGCACTTACTAGGAGCGCGTGATGTGGCTCTTCTTGGAAAGAACTTTCAATAAGGTGCTTCCTCTGGAGAAACATGGCGTTAAGCCGTTTCAATTCTTTCATCTCTTCTTCCTGTCGAGCGAGCCTCTCCTCGAGCATGAGAGGCTCATTTTTATCGAGAGAAGGGGATGAGTTAAGGGTAACCGGCCCTCTGTTTGTTTCCTTGTTGGAAGCTCACAAGGCAGGCAGAGGAAGGTTAGCTGAAGGGGCGGCCATATTCATGGCGGCCCACTGGTTATGGGTGTGCACACCAGGTGGTTTGTTTTGAGCCAAACCCTGACCAGAACAATCGTCACCTGATCCATCCTGATTTGCATTATCTCTAGCGTCACCCTTGGGGTTAAACACTATGATGTGGATAGATGCGTATCATGGGGTGGAGGGGACTTCATCTTCAAAATAGGAAGTGTACCTTTTACATCTTCTATTTCCCCTCATTTTTGTGTCCTGGGACTGCCCTTGGACTCCCTGACGAAGGGTGATGCGGAGAGTTCTATGATGTGTCCTTACAGTGCGCCTTCCTCTTGGAGGGAATGATGATTCAAACGATGGGATATGACGGGAACCTCCCCTACTGACCACCCTCCCTAGACGAGAGAATACTGACTCATGTGGGGGAGGTAGTTGTTGAGGGGGTAGTAATGCCCCCAGCCCTGGGGGTTGGGGTTGGTTCTGTTCCATGTATGTTGATTCTCTTCATGTTTGTGTGGGCCTTATGGAGGAATTTGTTGTTAGAATTACCCCCAGCTTTATTGGCTGGGGTTGACCAAGGATCACGGTAGTGGCTGCTGCTATTGCCACCTGCCTGATCTTGCGAGCTCCCATTCGGGTGTGAACATGGTTTGGTACCGAGTCCTTCTGTGGATCAATACCCTGTGGGGATCCAGGCGAAGATCATTGATTGGCCTATCTTAGGCGAGCGGCCTGCTGTATGTTCTTGGTGGCCTGATTTAGGAGTTCTTGAATGGCTTGTTCCCGTCAGGCATGACGCTTCTTGGACTTACTCAAGGCTCGACTCTGTTGAGTATGATGCCTTTCCTGAATAGGGGGATGACTCGATTGACATCTTGGAATGATGACGTTGCAAGACACCACACTGAACATGTTCTTCTGGGTGGGGAGCGGAGATAAATGCAATGCTCCATGTTCTCCCCTTCCCTTGATGTGGACTCCTGTCAGAGCATCGCCATTGAGGCGGCATAGGTCATGTAGTGCACAGAGTCCGGCTATCTCTATATTCCTTTTTCACCTCTAAGGATGTAGTTGCAGTGACATGGAAAGGGCCTCCATGTCGATATGACGCAGGTGGTCTCCAATCGTCCTAACATGGTCTACATACCCGTTATAGGGAAGGAATCTCTATTTCAACTGGTAGAGGTTTGTCCATATAATATGATGGACGTCGTGCATGCATCCTTCCAACAGCATTCTTGGTATGTCGAACTGGGAGGTGGCCGTGGGCCAAAACATGACTTCTATATCATCCCTGACCAGTCATTTCCTCAGGTGTAGAATATCGGGATACTCCTTTGCCAGTGATTCCTCTACCTGGTCAGCCTAACTTAGGCGCTCACCATAGTCGGAGGCAGTGGAACCGGAAGGTACTGAATTGTCCTCTGGGTGATTCTGTGGGGGTTCATAAGATGAACGCGGCCCCGGAACGAATCTTGATTGAATAAGGGTGTCGTTGGTGACTAGATGGGATTCTAACATGCTCGATCCCATCCTTCTGAGTGCCTCGACATACGACGACTTTCCTGTTCTTGCATAGGCAGGGGGAGGGCCTTCCTGTCGATCTGATATTTCATCGTGGGGAGGACCACCACAATGACGGCCACAATAGAGAGGACTACCATTACTTCTTAATTCTTTACTGTATATAGTACTTTTGCAGTGTGTACCCTGGGGAGGACCTCCAAGGCGTGTCGCAGCAAGGGGAGGACCTTCTGGCTGCGTAGCGTTTTGTGGCGAGGGCCTTCACAACAAATTCCATCATGGTGAGGATGACCATCATGGTTTGACATTCGATGTAAATCTTAGGGAGGACCTTCAGGACACACTGCGACAAGGAGAGGACCTCCTTGTTGCTTGGGGCCAATGTGTGGAGGACCATCGCAATGGCGGTCGTGGTGGCGAGGACGACCATCACAGCTACTGTAATGGTGAGGAATACTATTACAGCTGCAATAGGGGGAATATCTACGGGATACACCCTGGAGAGGGCCTCCAAAATGTACCGCAATGAGGGGAGGACCTTAAAGTTGCTTGAAGTCTCTATGGGGAGGACCTCCATAGTCAGGGTGGCGAGGACTACCACCATGATCTGATGCCCGGCTGCGTAGAGTGTCATTGCAATGTAACCCCTGGGGAGGACCTTTAGGGAAGGCCATGACAAGGGTAGGGCCTTCTTGTTGTGAAGAGATGTCACTGCAGGGAGAGCCTCCGCAGTTGCGACTATGATAGAGAGGACTAATATCACAATCTGTGGTCCCACTGCATGGAGAATGATTACAGTGTATACCCTTGGGAGGACCTTTAGGGTGTTCTGCAGCAAGTAGATGACCTTCTTTCTACTCAATGTTCTGATCACATGGAGGGTTTCCATGACTCGAATCAAAAGTGGAGCTCTTGTGATCGATCATTATATGCCCGCGTGGGAGGCCCCCGCGGGTGCTCTGGGGAGGACCTTTAGAGCTACTGGTGGCAACGTTGCTGGGAGGACCTTCACAACTACTACTTCCACTCCCATAATATGGTAATGGGTCGGTAGGGTTCCTAGCCTTTGACGTGTGCTTGGCGGCATCAGGAACCCCAGCCTTCAGAAGAGTTGAGTCATTAACCCGCTCTTTATTTTTCAGCTACCTTCGGCGCATATGGGGTGCTTTCTTGCGGTTAGCTAGGCATGTCTTCTATTGATAACAACATTCACCTTTGGGTCCCTGTCTAATTGGGTCCTGCAATGTTTTCTGGATATCCCGACGAACATCTTTACTTTTAGCGGGGATATATGCCTGCTCTGAAGCATCAACCGTGATGGACGAGTGTCCCCCAGTTGGAGAGAGTGAAGCTGCTCGATATGGTTGCCCTTGCAACATGGAATATGGCCGGTGAACCTCCTGGGCAGAATCAGGGATGAAAATTTGCATCGAGGTGGCTATCTCGTCTCTTAGATGAGTAACCTCAATTGGGGAGACGTGCTCATAGGCCCGAGTCCTTGGTGTTGTCGTCAATGCAATTACATTCTGGAAAGTCTGCAAGATATGATCTGGGATCGATACCTGCTCCTCAATCATCGCTAGGATATGTATAGAGACATCTTTGGCTGGAATGGGTATGAAGGCCCAATCCGGTATCGGTGCAGGAATGTCCTGCTCCGATCCTCCCTAGGTCAGTGGGTACTGACGATTCTCCAGTGTCGGGGAAGGTGAACAAATCTACCCCTGGGCCGGGATATGCCAGATTGTCTTTCCATTTTCTGCCACATCAGGGTGGCAGACTTTACATGCATCAACATGGAACTGGCCCAGCATATATTGGTTTCCACCGTATTGAGTCGGTGGCCTTGGTTGGTGGGGAGACGTGCCCGCCTTTTGTTTTCCACCACATCTGGGTGGCAGGCTTTGCTGATCACCGCCATGTCAAGATAGCGGGTGTGAGAAGCATCTACTAGGAGTTGCTCCTGCCGAAGTTGGGTTGCCACTATGTCAGGCTGGTGGGCTTCACGACCCAGGGCAGGGAGGGGTGCTTGCCGGGCAGATGTCATCCTGTATTAGTGACGGGCATGACAGAGCTTGGTGGAGATGTGTGTCGGCATGCATGATGCCGCCATTTCTAGATGTCGAGCATATGAGGAGAGAAAAGGTGTGGGTGTCTGTTCGTTGTGTGCCTCTGCCAATGGGTGACAGAGCTCCTCTTGCGGGACCTAGGTGATAACAGGTCCCTGGTGGTACGTCTTCCACCCTCGTCGGGTGGCTCGAGGGGCCGGAGCTCGAGGATCATGGGCCTGGATCCTCGTGGTGGTGTCCTCCCTTGAGAGAGTGTGATGGGCCGTGACATGATCGTGACAGCAACTTTCGGTGGGGGCCTTGGCGTGGAACCTTCATTCAGTAGTGATGAAGTCCTCAGCGTTGGCTTCATCCACCTTCTTGAGGTAAGGGAGGTACCCATTGTCCCGTTCTGGCGATAGAATCCTGAAACGGTTGGAGACAACAATATGGATTGTTTGGATCTGCCTTTGCGGCCGCTATTGGTTAGGCGACCGACAAGCCCTGACAGATTGGAGGGCGTGCATGGCTGCCTCCACCGTCGGAAGAGTACCATTCATGTGGTACTCTCGGATCAATTCATCTGAGACCCAGCGCTGAAGACGCTGGGCAGGTGACGGGGTCCTCTATAAGTGAGGATGCCCAGTCATGGCATTTCTCAAAGCACGTGCTTGTGAGTTTCTTCGCGATGCCATTGGATCGAAGGGATCTCTGTGTTGTATTTGCGAAAACATTTTAACAAATACAATCAACAAACCCATCACAGTAGCATATCATGATCCCATGCATAATTCATGACCTTTCTTGGCCCTCCTTGTTAGAACAAAGGGGGGGAACATGGTAGTATTAGGCTAAATTCATCTTGTTTGGTTAAATATTCACATCGGGTTCACCATATGTTTTCTCGTTCTGATTCCCCTTCGAGGAGATGGACGACCAACATGCCCAACGGTCAGTCTCGCAGATGGCTGAGCCCCACTCGATTACCAAAATTTGGATCACTGGTCTTCATTTCGAAACACCCTACGGTTCCATATCCAATGATACGTGGACCTGCTTTCCAAAGGTAGGCATCCACTGGGATATTTGGCCAGTGGTGCTTAAGAACTCACATTGGTAGAGTGGATGGGAAGTCTTCCTCATCGCACCCGTTTGGGGGGGAAGTTATTGCCTGTTCTGGGACTCTCTTATAGATTTAAGATGTATTCAAATGTTTATGAATCTTAAGTTTATACCCAAACATTGTATCCACCGATTTAACCCTGATGGCCAACGGGCAGCTGGACACAAGGATTCAGAAAACATTTAATTCCGAGTTTTACCATCCCTCGTTGTATTAATGTCCCCATGGAGTCTGGACTCACTGAGACAGTGCTAGGGGTGGTCAGGCGAACCGTCATGAAGATAGTCGGATCGGCCGGTTGTTGGGCCTGATCCTCAGGGAGGATTCATACGTACCTTTCCTGGGAGACAGGGATCAAATTCCATGTAGTTCGGATTTACAGTTTAACGTCATGATGGACGGGGTGGAACTTGATGTGAAGAAATGACCGAGTGATGGGCATTAACCACGAGGAGGCTTCCTACATACACAGCCTAAGAGATAGGGTTCGGAGTCCACATAGTCCGAATTGGTGGGGCTTACACTCTAAGGAGGCCCATAAAAGGATGTCATAGTCGATGCTCTCTCTAAGCCTATGTGAGTCATGATCGGTGTGAGAAACAAGAGATAGCAGGGACCAGACAATCACGGCGTGAAAGGTGCGTCTGTGGGGAATGGAGTGGGGCTTACGCGTGGAGCAGACCATAAGGTCGGGCTTACTCCGAGGTGGATGCCCGGGCGTGACAATTCGTAGCGTGAGAGGGAGAGGGGTTGCTCCTATGACCATCTATTCTCTTGCAATGAAATGAGGGCTTTATTTGGATGGGTATTTTACTACCCCCAAAGAGCCCTCAATAAGCAGAGGAGCAGAAAGGGGACTCCCGAGCTTAGACTCCACATTACCATGGGAATGTGAACTCATGAATGCTTCAGAAATCTGCTCAAGGGTCGGTGAAACCCCTTAGTCTCTACATACCATAGGTATGTGAACTCAAAAGGGTGCGCTGATGCGCCCGAGGATTACACCACACAGGTTTGGTGGCTCTGGTGGAGGCCTCAGCTCAGTGCCGATGAGTAGGCCTATGAGAGAATCGCGTAGAATTAAGAAGGATCGGAAGCATTTCATCCATCTCAGGGAATGGGAACACCGAAGTATTTGGCGGGCCACCCAGGGGTAAGGGTGGTTCCCAACGTGTGGGGGAGTACCACGCAGATGGAGAAGCTATCCGCAAACCAGGGTGTTCTGTGGACTGATTGGTGCCCCGCGAACCAGGGTGGTTCGTAGAGTGGCGGGCATCCTGTGAACCAGGGCAGTTCACAGCTTTAGGTTCAATCCGCGAACTAGGATGGTTTGCAGAGGGTTCCACGCAGGCGGCGGTAGCCAAGGGCGGCGCCGGTTGGAGGCTCGTCAGTCGGGGATTTTCCCATGTAGGAGGGTACTATGCGGTGTGCTGGATAAGAAAAGAGGCATAAACACCTTGGTGCATGGGGAATTCATCCATGGAGGGGTATGATTCATGGTTTTCCTTTTTTTTTTATTATTTTAGGTTCGCGGTTCACCAAATTATTATGGGTTTTCCAGTTCCTTGTTAATTAGTTATACCTGCTGCGGTTCGCGAATGGGAATTTCGCTGTTTGAGAATTCCTAAGACTTCCTTAGACTGAGTTCCTTTCGAGAAATCAGTCCTTCCGAATCTGATCCTTCTTCCCGAATCCCTCTCCTTAGTCCCATACCCCCTCAACCTCCTTTTATAGAGGGGGGGGGAAGAGATACATCTGTGGTCACGCGACACTTTTTACGGAAGCCCATGACCCGTTTTTTGGTCGACTCGGTCAATCCATGCCACGCGGTGGGCACAAAGAACATCTCCTCCGTGAACTGAACTCAAGGGTGTTTCGCGACCATGGAGGGTTCCGCCTCCGTATCGTGAACGACAGAGGCGATTTGGGTTGATCGACGCGGTTCATGGATGGGGCGGTCAAGAATGGTGAACTGGGTTCAGTGCCCACCCTGCCTCGCGCTCATGGAGGTTCTCCGCCTTCCTTTCATGAATGACAATGTCGGTTCGCGAAGGAGGTGCTCCGCGGAACCGTTTGTACAGCATTACCTTCGGCCCGATCTGTGGACCTGTCCAATTTATGCTTCCCTTTTCCTTTTTTCCCAATTATTTTGGAGAAGTAACATCTCCTTTGTGGATTTTTCAGGACCCTATAATCATATTCACACTTGGAAGAACTTTTTTAATGATGATATAGAGGTTGTTGTTGCTGGTCAATAACACACTAATAAGAAATGTTTCTGTAATAGTAAAGAAGAAAGGAATTATTTTAGTACAATTGATACAATCTTGTAACTAGACCCATATTTAATGAAATTTAACTTAATATATTCATTTAAAGGATTAATCAATTTAAATGATGATGAACAAATGTGGAAATAAGGATGAAAAAATAATGAAAGTAAGGGAATAATTTTCATTCATCATGAATAGGGATAAAAACAATAGTAAAAAACACTTAAAAAATTAATTATTAAATATATATATATGATTTTTTAATATTAAATTTTTATTTGAAGAACATTTCTTCTAGGGAAACAGTACCAAATTTTAATCATGTCTTCATTGAAGACATACAAAGATTATTATTTTAATACCTAAAAAACATGTAAAATTGAATGGATAAGTATTTTATACGTTGAAAAGTTATATTGAAATGGGAACCAAAATAATTAAAATAAAATGAATATGGGATGAAATGAGTGTGATAGTCATAGAGAAACAATTGAATTTTGAGAAAGACTAACAGTAGTTGAATTTAATGGACTTTGGTATATCCAAAAATAATTACAAATTATTTTTTTCTTGATATCAATTAATACAATTGTTATATTGAACTTAAAAAAGGTTTATTTTTACACATAACGGTTCTTATAATCCTCTTCACAATAAATTTATCTCTCCTAAAAATAACAGGAAACCAAATTATAGAAAAAGAATTTTTCTATAATAGAGATTAGGGAAATAGTTATTTTCTAATTTTTAGTAATTTGGATATTGCGCAATGGAAATGAATTCTCTTTCATCACATAGTATTACATATAATATAATGATAATGTATACACATCATGATAAAAATGAAACTCATTGTTAAAAATAAGGATTGATAAAATTATAAAAATGAAATCAAAAAATCAAAATGTACAAATTTTTTCAGATATAAATCCCTAATATAATAACGATCACAAGTTCATAGTAGTGGGAAATGAAATATATTCAATAATGATAACATAAAATAATAATAAAAAAAAGATAATGTGAAAGTAAGCTTCTTTATCGAGATTGTTTTCTTCCTCATGCTCTGACTAATGGAACTATGTCGAGTGTGTGACATTGTCTATTACATTTCTTACTCTAGAATCCTCACCATCTAATATCATTCTATCTATATATCCATGTCTATTATGAGTATCTCCTAGAGTATCTTTATTTTTCTTTTAAATTAACCTATCATCTAAAATTATTCATGGTTTTTATATTCTAGGTGGAAGCTTCAGGTTTGTGTAAAACATTTTTCAATATGACAATAATTTGTTGAAAACATCCCATTAAAAAAACAAACCCCCCCCCCCCACATGTATCGAGTTCATCACCACCTCAATAAAAGATAAAAATCATCTATAGTGATAAAAAATATCACAATTCATGATGGGGACCTTACCTTTAACAACATAATCTAGTAAGGCTCAACTATGGTATTTCAGGAATAAATTTGGAAATTAGTTCAGCCCTTGGTGTGCAAAAAAATAAGATCTAAATTTAAAATCAACTAGAAAAATGGAATCCTTAAAATCTTATTTAATCAAACGTGAAATAATATTTAAAAAAATCAACCATACATTATCAACAAGAGAGGTTGACACAACAAAATATTTCAATGAAAACTTGATTTTTATGGGTATTTCAAGCTCAAGACAATAGTATATCACATTTGACTATTATGAGTTCCAGATTATAGTAATGTTATTCTACAAAGAAATAACATTTTGTTTCATTCCAATGGTTTAACATCAGTTTCTATTCCTTAATAACATAGGCCATTGTGTATCTTCTTTAGTACCCTTCTAATGAGGTCAATGACATCAACAAGTCAACAACCACCCTAGATTTAGAATCTTTATATCACCACTTTCTCAATAGTCTAAAAAATAATACCTTCATCAAATTAAATGAAAACATTAACTCTATTACCGAATAATATTCACTTTCCTTCCGATTGAAGATCAATTATTTATGTAAGGGATATCAACATATCTACCATTCAAAGAATATTCTATAATGGAAGACTGATATCGAATATAAAAAAGCATCACACATGGGTCAACTAGATCACATACGCCCTAGTAGGCTTCAATTTTCCACGTTTTCCTTCTTCATCATTTTTAAAATGATAAAAACATTGACAAAAATATTCAGAAGCATCAATGAGAACCATTTATTTCAAAAAATTCATTGATTAATTTCAAGAACAAGCTCTAAATTCTCAGTCTTTAAATCTAAATTAATTTTTTATATTAAATAATTATATTAATTCATCTATTATATATTTTTCAGATGGTCCGTTGATGGTTAGGGAATAACCATGTTGAATATTATAAACCAGATTCTTATATGAGGATGGAACATGAAAAAAAAACCACTTGGTCCAAATTAACATTGAAATGTATTGCATGTTACACCAATAGAGATTGAATTCTATAATGAGGATTCCAAGGGTATCCCAATTTGGGAGACCAAAAAAGCTGAGAAATACTCAAAAGAACAAAATCACAACAATATTCATCACAAGGATTAAGGTATTACATGATGTCAACTCGCAAGATCGATTTATTGATTCACTTCACCTAAAAAACACAATGGTTTATAGAGGATGTTGAGGGATAGTGGAAAAAATTGTTCTGAATTATATTCCAAATCATCATCTGGATAAATTCGGTGGTAGGTTCTTTATATTTTCATTTAGTCTCATCTTTGACAGGAAGCTAACATGACTGTGACTTATAGTGTATAATTCTAAAAAAATAATTTCAAATAAAGGGAAACAACAAAATAAATAGTTGGAGCACACAATAATGATACTTTAACCGCGTACATCAAACTAATTTTTTTTAAAATATCATTTATGATTTGATCCTATTGTTCATTATTGAAATTTTTCAAGTCTAGATTAGCACCTATAATCATTCCAAGTCATACTGAGCATTGATAATTTCTCCAACCAATAATTATTTTTTAGATTATTTTATTTTCATCAATTATTTGATCATGATTTGTTTTTGGTTTCTAATAGTAATGAAATTTTCTTTATGACCTTTCCACATATTCAGTTCTTCAAGAATCATGTCATCCTCCACTATGAAGACTACCAGATGTTCCAATTTTTCATGATGCATTGATTTTAATTTAATAGAAAATAGATCATTATCTAATGAAAATAATATATAATTTTTTCTTGTGTGTTTTGAATCAATTATATAAATATAACAAGATATTTGGATATTCTCATAGAGTCTCTTATTCCAACAATTATTTTTTGAAATTTTCAATGCTAAACATTGATCCCTCAAATGCATTTTCTATTGGTCATTCAGTTTAGTCCCTTGAGTAAATGTTCTATAGAATAATTAATATATATTTTAGTGTGATAGGTTTTATAAGAAAAACCCAACCAAAAAAACACGAAAATGAATTGTTTAGAACCATTCATACCATGGGTAGTACAAAATTTATATGGAATTTATGTTCTTAAATTCTATGAATTGTACTGCTCCAATTCAATAAGCATTAAAGCATCCAATAAACTCTTCTGATTATAATTCTATGTGTGGTATATAAAGCTTCAGATTCTATGTTCCTAAAATTCTCTGAAATATTTTTAGAACTATACATTCTTCCACACCTTTCTCTCTGGTCCTTCTAGCATTGTCAAGATGTCCAAAAACATGGACCTTCAAATGGATCACATTACTGATGATCATACTAATAATTTCTCGATAAATATTTTTATAATCCTACATTTCATCTCTATATTCCTCTAGAATCTATAAAACATGGTTTAGACCAATTTGAATACCTAATTATTTTTTTCTATATCTAAATATAGGCTATTCGGGATTTTTTCCTTGAGAAATTTTTAATCCTCTGTAAATATTTCCTCTACTAGATTGGGTTCTTCAACAAAAAAATCATTCTCAATTAAAATTGGACATATTTGTGATATGTTACCTTTTGTTATTTCACCTGTAAGAGTCAATGTAGTGTTTGATGGAATCTGGAATGACATTATTTGTTTATTAAAATTTTCTATATTAACGATATATTATTTTAATTCATTCATCTATAATACTAATTATGTTTGGTTATACAATTTCTTTTTAATTCTCATGAAATTATTTATATAGGAAGCATTTGTTCATATAGTAAAAGGTTTTCAAAAGAAAATCTCATCATCTATAATACCTTTATAAACTATAAGAAATACTAATTGAATGATAGGATAATTATTTTCTAACACATTATTATATCCACCTTAGTATCTAATGATACTTTCATCCTGGTTTTTTTTCTTATCATTAGGACACAAACCCATTATGAATTTGATGCATCTATTTCATAGATAAGTTCATCTTCACTCCCATATGCATTATCCAATTATAAAAATATTTATACTTCTTTCGTAAAAATTATAATAACTTCAATGTATTTGTTTTCCAATTCAATTTTTCCCCACAATGAATATTTATTTTTATTGGGATAGAGACTATTTCTAAACCGCTAATATTTTATCTGGTATAGTAAAATATACCATTATACACTTGTATATGGCTATAATTTATAATATCATCAGGGAAATTTTCAAGATTATATTTTTATAAGGTTGATTCTTTTATCCACTTCCTTGGATTTTCAAACCCAATTATTTTACATTTTGCTTTCTCCAAATGATAATTCATTCTGAAAGTATTACCCATTCATTTCAAAACATTTTATCCACCCATAGTAAATATTTGATATGTTATTCTTTAATTTTATTAAATACAATTTAATCTTCAATATAAACTAATATGTACTGTGATTAACTAATAAATTCCATAGAAATTCTACTCTTGGGTTTTCATAGGGAATTAATGATTTCATATGGCATAAGTATCCATTCAATCAAGGAAACTGTCATAGAATACAATGTTAATTATATAGCCTCCCCATGATTGTTATCTTCCAAAATCCTGAATACATATTGAAATTATAATATACCATTAAACATTAATTCTTTATCTCTATTCTTAAAGACTAGTGATTAGGATTATTATAGCCATTATCCCTTCTGACACAATTAAGATCACGATATCCAATAACCATTCTATACTTACCTTGATATTTTTTAGCATGATTCATTACCATGAATTGTTTAATATAGTGAGGACTTTCATTATGTTGGATTAATCCAAGACTAATTAGTTTGGTAATGTGTTTCTAAAATTACACCATTAATTCATCTAGATATGAAATTACATTACTTTTTATAAATATACTCATATCTATAAGGGTGATTTTATCCTCTAAAATTGACTTTTGACATAATTTCAGAAGGTCTTTTGTAAATATTTATGAAAAAAATATTATTTTTTATCCAATTCATGGTCATCATTAATCCTCAAAAACTTTAATCCATATTGTTTTTGCCATTGATCAATATTTTAGTGGTATTCAATATCCTCATCTTGACAATTGTACACATTAACCATAGATAGGTTCTTTTTTTCAACCATTATGGATTTTATTAAAGAAGATTTCATCAACAATTAGTTGAAAATAATTCCTTTTGATTATGTCATTAAATGTTGATATCTTCTAGGGTATCAATTTCCAATCAAGAATTCATCAAAAAATTGAGGAATAAAACTACAAAATTTTTCAAAAAATTCTTCCCTTTGTGTTCATTCTGAACATCCATTTCTTCTTTTTGAATTAGAAATTGTAGATTGTTACCAAATGTAATGCGCAATGTGGTGGATTCACTGGTTAATCATAAAAATAAAATTCTTTCGTGATAAAAGGTACATCAAGTATCAACTTCGGAAGTATATGTATTTCTATTAATAATTCATTTTCGTAATTTATCCCACTCCTATATCTTTTCTCTGAGTAGTGAGGATCCCATATATCTTAAATAATTGTATTCATCATTATTGATTGGTAATTTAACATTTTATTTTTCATTTATATTTCTATAAATTGATGTTCTAGTAACTTTTATTGAAGAACCTTAATTTCCTCAATTGAGATATTTGGATTTTCTAAAGTGTTTTCAAGTAATTCTGATTTTAAATCATCCATATTAAAATAAAATCTATCTAATCTTGATCCATCTAATATAAAATCTTCATTATATTCCTTAATTTCAGAGATGAAAAATCTATTTCCTACTTGTTTAGTAACATTTGGAAGAATTAGCTTCTTTTTTCATTTTTCCTTCTGATCTAGTAAATCCCATTCCATAGGTCATGCATTCCTATTCGGGATTACCACATGAGGTTTCATATCCCAAATTGTTGTTTTCATATCATGTAAAATATGTGAAAATATTTCAATATCCTTCCATGGAGTAGGGTTCCTATTTTTCTTGAACATCATATATAGGTGAGTAATTACGTGGAAACAATCTCTTATTTGGTGGAAATATAAACATATTCTGCCAGTTTCTTGTGTTTCTTTTATATTTCTTGACTTTCACAAAAAAATTCATTACATAAATACCTCATGAAAATATGGGATCAAATTTTCCAATGATGTTACTTCATGCTAATTTAATTGTTCTCTTAATAATAAGGGATTAAAGAAATTGGCCTAAATTCTATCTACTAATGCAATTAGGTCTAGAAAATCATGTCATTATCTCATAATAGGATCTAATGTAATCTAGATTATAGAAAAATTCACATGAATCTAATTTTTCTAGATAGCCTTACCAATGAGTTCTAGTTTGAAAAAAGGAATTGTAAATATTCCTCTATTTGTTTTATAGAAATCAAATGTATATTTATATATAATGACCATGTTCATTTCTTTATAGGGTATCCTAGAATTTATTTTTACCTCAAACCTATAAAATCTACAACTAATACATTCATTTCAATCACTTCCTTACAAAGTGATTTTAGTTTCTAAACAATGCACAAACTCCCCTTCTATCACCTCTATCTTTACTACTTGTGGAGTGTCATCAGGTGTACTAGACCTTATTATAATGATTGTTATATTATGTTAGATCAAAATATTTTTATGTACTTCTTCCACAACCGAGGAAAAATATTTTTCCAATGAGTAATTTAAATATAAATAACGTAAAATTCCCAAATGTGAGTCTATAAATTACCTTCAGATAACATGATATGATATTTCTAATGAACCTACTTCACTATTTCTTTGATAAATCTTCTTCCAATGTCTTATTTTGCTAAACCATCATCTCTATGATGTTTCTTTCCACATAACAAACAACAAACACAACAATATATATTTTTTATATTAGGATATCTAGGATTATTCTCATATAAATCATTAAACGTTTCTATCATATCCTTCATGATTTTATTTGGTATATGATTTCAGTTAGATTTTTCTGGGTTTATTCTAGAAAATATACATAAAAAAATTCTTTTTCCAAATTGTTTCTATATTTTATTTTTTTAATTTATTTTATTCAAAAATTCCATCCAAACGCTATGTTCTACATGACCTTATATAGGTTTCTTCAAGATATATATTGTTTTGAACACATCCATATCTTCTTTTAAAGTCTCCTAATTTTGGGAAACAAGAAAAACTCATGTCTACAATATTTCATACATTAATAAAAATTCAATTTTGTATACAATAGAGTACTATCAGCTGCATTATTTTTTCTTCTTGCACTATTAGATTATACTATAAATCAGGACATTTGAAATGATGTGTCGTCACTTCTTGGTGATAATAATAGGCCAAATTCCTGGATGTTTCTGGATAAGGGAATATAGAGATGATATACCATCTCTTGGACGATGTAGATAATACCAATACTGATTCTCAAAAAGATAATCTTCAATTTGTCACATGGAATATATTTTCAAATTAGTTAATACTATAATAGCTTCTTCTACCAAAGTTATATCCCGATTGACATTGGAATTTTCAAAAAATCTAAAGTTTAAGGAAATGAGATAATTTATGAATAACATTAATTATAAATGTATCATATTATTGGATAACTGCACATATTAATTAGTTTTATTGTGGGATATCCAAAAATCACCCTCTATTACCTCTCATGGTACATTATGTGAAATTGAGCCCACTCATTATGGTCCAGGACTGTAAACTAACTTATTACATATAATATAAATGTTATGTAGCCCATTCATCAATGGATATACTAGGATCCGTTCTATATTCTAGATTTAATCACATTCTATGTTGTGGGGAACCTTCATGATATTTATTCCTTGGCCAATATTATCCTAGAATATATAAAGGATTTGCGGAAATGGATTCCCTATAGATATTCTAGAAAAAATCCTAAAATGATCATTTATATTGTTCCCATGGGATGGATATTTGGGATATCACTTCTATATTGGCTTGTCTTCCCATGGTTTTATACGAAGTCCTTCAGTTATATATGACTTAGTCTCTTTCCTTTTCGTATTCTTATTGGGTATCACTTGTAGTTCTTCTACTTTAGTGAGTATTTCATTTTTTTTGATAACTTCTTATTGTATACATGTTTTATTTTTTCCCAATTAAAATATAAATAATATGTATTTTTTCTTCCTCAATATATTGATGAAAACTCAGAAAATATTCTTGATATCCTGGATATTCTTAAGACAATTTCCATGAGTAATAATCTATATTATATATTATATATACACTTTCTATTTCTATATCTTTATATGGACTTGTATTATATATAATGCACTCTATCTGATTCGAAGATTCTCCAAATTATTTTTCATTAAAGTGATACCAAAAATATAATTATTTTTTTAATACTATATCCACTTATGGCCATGTTTTCTATTAAAAATAAAACTATTCACCCACTAGATCATTGAGTGTCCTTTTCAGGTTTCGGTCAAACCACCTGGCCAGATTATGCTGAGATAAATTATGCATTATTTCTTCCTTAAAATCATTGATAATTTCTCATGTTTCATATAATTTCATCTTGAACATGATTACTTTAGGGTCACTTTCAATGTTCATTCTGGTTGACGGTATATATCAATACTTTTTTAATCCAAATATAATAGGATATGTTATCATAATATTAATACTGACCTTCTAAATTATTATCCTCACAAAAGATAACTTTTACTATTGAGTCCAGAATATTTTTATGGATATAATTACATTATAATCCCTTTAAATGGTGGTATTATACCACAACAAGAATTCAAATAAAGAACTACTTCAGTAATGTTATCCATAAAAAACATCCAGAATCAATGAAAAAATGGCTCTACTATGAGAAGAGCTGTTTCTATGGAAGGTTGTTGTATTATAAGAATAAAATATAAATATATTTTAAATATAAAGTATCATATAATACAAAAATCATTGTTAGACTATGAAAACATACTTGGAGTAATCATGTTATGGAGGAAATCCCCAGAAACTCATGAAAATAATGAAGTATTTAAGTAAAAATCAAGGATACTAAATTTTAACTTTTATAAAACAATTGGTTAGTTGAAAACCTAGAAAAAAATCTAGGATATTTTGACGGAGTAGTAATTTATCATTGAACAATATGATGTCTTCATAAGAGGATCTGTAATTGGACCAAATATTAGTGATTTTTAGTACAGTCTTGAAGGGAAATCATTATGAGAAGAATACAATTATCCAGAAGCCAAGATCTCATATATTCATCCATATATAGATACAGAAATGAAGATGATATTAGGATGTATACCGCATATGACTACACATGAACTTTAGAAAGAGAATATGGAGAATATCAGAAAGATGATTCGAGTATTCCTTAGAGTGTCCAAGACTACCTGAAAAAGATCCATAACATTTTTACTCTATAGAAATTGGACATGGTGATATTGAACGAGTCTCCAAAAACATAGTTTATAATATCATTAAATTTTAGGACCTAAAAGTTAGAATCAATGAGAATATTAAAAATAAATAGTCTACATTATCTCTCAATATAAAACATGGTGTAAATTCTTTAGTATTTCAATAATGTATGGAAGGTGGTATCCTAAAGATAAATATATTATGAACAATAGAAAGGATAATTTAGGTATTTTTTTTCAAAATATAAATAGGTAATCACATCCCTCGTATCCTATATATAATCTGGAAGAATATCAGCCAAGGAAGACACAACCTGAAGGTGTTACCAAACATTATATGATCCTTAATCTAGATTGAAAAAAGTATCATAGAACAACATTAAATTAATATAATCAAGACCTTTGATATTATATGTTATCTTTTGGTTTATATTCATGAACCATTGATAGTGCATTCAATTTTATGGGAACTACCTTAAGAGTAAATGCATGAGTATTTTGATATATGTTGTTAAAAAATTCATAAGTAATAATAGCTATCTAAGAATATGTCACATTATCAATCATGGATATAAATTTAGATTCTAGTTTCCTCTAATAAAAATTTATGAGAAATTCACGGGTCGACCAAGATGGAGTATTGGTAGAAAAAGATAGAATAACATTAACCATGATCCAAATCTCTAACATGTGATATTTTGATGATTTTTTTGCATGCTTTGGAATTGGTACTATATATTTTTACTGGGAGATCAAGAATATTAATTTTATGATATTATTCAGAAACCTCCATGTTGCTATCCCAAAGTAGTTCAAAAAACCATAAAGACTCATCTTTCACAAAGTTCATATTTGCAGGATTTATTTGGAGTTCAAGAAGAAACAATATAGAAAAGTGATAATACACTATTATATGTAGATACATGTCTCAAAAGATGTATGAAATATTATATAAATGAGTACATAATATTGTCCAGAGGTAGATATAGTTGCAGAAATATATGTTTATTGCTCAACTAGGATGGATCTTGGAGAAAATCAAAAAATGTTGTTTAAAATAGAGTGTATGGATGGCCAGTGTCATGAAAAGAAATCACAGAAGAAAGTATGGAAATTTATTATTAAAAAAAAATTCCAAGATAAGAGGATATAAAAATAAATAAAATTTCTTTTACCAAAAAATTATAGAATGATGTGGGAGAAAACACTAAGGGCAAATATGGGAAGTATCCAAGATTACATAAAGGAAAACCTTTGTCATTGTAGGATTAATATTGTTTCTATGGAAAAAATTTTCCAATAGCTGACTATTTACCAGATTTAGATTGAATAATGTGTATTATCAAGGAAATAATGATGGATGATTCATCAGATATATTGTTTGAACCTCCCGGGGGACATGATATAGGTGCAAATTATAAATTTTATATAATATATAGATATATATATATTACTCATATGTGGATGAATCCAACTCATATGAGGAAAATATAAATAAACCTAAAATGTTTTTGATCCAGTATCGATTATCCATGATTCGAACAAGGCCAAGTACACCTAAAGGCTCCCTTTAATTATTAAAGCTACATGAGAAGAATGGTGGTCTACTGTATTCATCAATAACTAACCCTTTTTAGAAGGAACTTATTTTAATTAATGGAAGATTCCTAGAGTATATTTGTTTGTGGTATACTAGATGTATTGGGTACCATACTGGGAAATGACAAAGATCGTGGAAGACAAATAGATAGCTAAATTTTATAAAATGATAGATTATTATTTACAGTTCATTTGAAAAAACCAGAATGAATTTGTAATCTTATCTAGAAAAATGATAGTTTTGATAATTTTGGTATTATCCAGATTATAGTTGATTTTTTCTAACATAAGAACATGATTTACCAGTCCTAATTGCAGTAGTGGATGTATGTTTAGCTAATTTATCAAATTCATTGTTAAGATGAGTGTGAAAAAATGATTATGCATGAGTACCGTGGGTAAAGGAAATCCCATATTTTCATATAGTGAGGATAGAAATAATTTTTTGAATAACTATAGTATTAGTAATCAATAGAAGGAACTAGAAGAATATGTAGGTATGTCCACCCAAAATAGGACATGTTAGAGAAATTACTTGAATTTTATGTAATGTTCTACATTTCATAAAGACCAGCTCTAAGGATGTGTGTGGAAAGATTTACACATATTTTCCATCATGAAGGAACTTCAATTAGATAAATGAAACTCTATCTTGTAAACCCTGAAAGGATGAGCTCAGCAACAAAATTGGTTTTACCAGATCAAGATGAAGAGTGAAGCAATAAGATATTTCTTCCAGATTTTTTTAAACAATTAATTAATATACTATCCATTAATGATGTCAGATAAGATGAAGATTATCTTAGATTAGTAGGATAAATATAAGTATTATTAATTTTGATGACGTAATATAAAATTGTTTGTATTATTGAGAATTATTTTTTAAACTAAATGGATCTAATTTTGAAAAGATGATTGTACTTCCAAAGAAGCACCCTAATCATAAATTTCCATGAAATTAGTTAGTCAAAGGAATGTTCAATTCCCTATTCTTGAGGAGAACGAAACCAATTTAGGATATATGGGATCATCATTAATCAATGAAGAGATATTAGAGTGGGAAATATTTGTAGAATGAAGATATTCATGAAACGACCTAAACATCCATAGTTGATATCAAATATACACTTTATTGAACAATAATATGGTTTTTTAGAGTAATATGGGAACCGACCAAGTTAAAATTTAATGTTTGTATGAATGAAACATTTTTAATTCCAAATATAGCAATAAATATTCAGAACGAGCTAAATGGGATAATATTTATAGAGTGATTTATTTTCATTATTCATGAAATTCAATATTAATTATTCATTCTAAATCAATTCCTCTAAACATATAAGTTAGTGTTGATGTTTTAAGAAGGAATTATCCTCAATAATTATCTACATCCAGCTACATTGGGAAATCTAAGAATAGTTACAGAAAATAAAGTATCTACTACCATAGTGGAGAACTATAAATAAAAGTATAGAGAATACTCCAAAAATATATATAATTGGGAAGAGATGGTCCGATTGAATGACTTCACATTTATAAAAATGAGTCATAAGTGATGATAAAAGGTTATTTATTAGAAAATTGGTCAAAACCCTATGAAATTTTGGCTAAAAAATGTATGAGGCTCCATCACACTTAAATAGAAATGTTAATTGTTTATAAGTAAAAGATATTTTCATCTATAAAAATGGTTAATGATTTTTTTAAACACATTCTAGAACTAATTAGTAATGGATTAATCATTCGAAATGAAATTGCTCATAGAGATGCATCACCCATGGTGATGAACCATTCTAAGAAGAATTGCAGAAAATCTAGAATTGATATTGTATATGGTTGTATTAAGAGTACAAAAAAGAATGATTTGTCCATGAATATAAATTAGGAGGATCATGAAGCATCACTAGGAGTGAAATTCTAATTGTATACTCTACGTTTGATCTCAAATTTGGATATTTCTAGATAAAGATAAAAAATTAGTCTATAAAATTTACACCATTTACAATTCCAGTTTTCTTATTTGAATTTTAGTTATTCAAATTGGATTCAAGAATTCCCAATGAGTATTACAAAGTAGGTGGACAAGGAAAGCATCAAATTATAATAGATCATGGATGTCTACATAGATGATGTTCTGGTATTTAATAAGAATACATAAGACTATGTTAATTATTTAGAGTAGGTGGTTTAGTGATAAAAAATGTGTGGATGATACTTTCACAAAGAAAATCCAATTGGATGATAACAAAAAAATAATTCTTAGGATTTCAAAATCCATGTAATTATAGATAAGCTTTATGTTCATATTTTAAAAATTCCACAATCATTCCCCTATTATCTTACAATTTTTTTTAAAAAAAATGTGATTCTTGGTAAATTATGTTATGAAAGAGCATATATTCGGGATTCAAAAAAAATATCATACCCATTTCTTTGAAAATTATCTTGTAAAGTAACTATGAATTGGAAAAACGTATATACAGAATAAAAAATAATTTTTATGACAAAATATCTAAAACTCCGAGAGTTGGAGTATCTAGAAGGTAGTGATGATGAACTTATCTTAAGAAGTATACCTCAGACTCATCATGGTTATGTATCCTAAGGTGAATGAAAAAACATAATGAATTTATTGATAAATAATTTTAGGGATTCTTTAATAAGATAGTGAGTAACAATCTTATCAATGAACGGGAATTTCTTATAGTGCTTAACGAAATATGTGCAAATGTGATTTTCTTAGGACAAACATTTAATATAAAAAATAGATCTTATATAAATAATTTTAAAAAAATTGAATAAATTTTTTATAATCAAGAACAATTAGTGCGATGGTGGAATAAATTATAAAACATTCACTTTAATATAGAAAAAAGTAAAAGGAACATATAATGTCACTCTAAATAAACTGACACATTATTTTGACTCTGGAATGTACATTTGAAGAATATAGTAGATGAAGGGGATGTATAGATGTCATTTATAACAATTATGTGGAATAATATTTGATTATCAAGGAAATGATTAATATAAAGAAAAAATAAAAAAAAATTCTATGAGATGTTCTTCATTTGAAGCACAGATCATTATCCAACAAGGTTGAAAGTTCATATAATAAATTTTAATCAACTAGTAATGATAAAAAACGAAGTAATATTGTAAAAAGAACTATTGACATTAATTATATGAATATACGTAAAACATAATGCATCTTACGTGGTAAAAAAGTCCCTTACAAAAATGAATGTTCAAAAAAACTGACATATGAGGAGGGTTAAAAGAACCAAAGGAATCAAATGGATTATGTCTTTAATGTAAAATAGAATATTGATTCTAAATATTAGGGTGATCATGTTGATGAATATCATGAGTTGCATGAGTAATGTAAGGTTCAGAATCAACATCACTAAAATAGTGATCATAATGAACAAGATCGATAATGTATAAACGATAAGCTATATAGAGAACCATGTCCAGCAAGAAAAATATTGATAAATTTTATAAGGATTCCAATAATTCATGAAATATATCCACATCTATCTATAATCTTCATAAAAAGGATAGTTAGATACTTATAACTGGATTGAAAAATATTGTATACACTCCTGAGGAATATGATGAATTTACATAAAATTATATAAATAAAGATTAGGATATGATTAGTATGATCATTACTAAATATATCCACATGATTTCCTAGGTTTCTAACGATCATGATAAAATTAAAAAGATCAATGAAATAAGCATGAAATATTTTACCGTACTAAAAAACATTTAGTGATTGTTAGGAACATGTATTTTGGCGCCCCATATAATAGATATAGAATTAGTACCAAATAATTAATTCTAATTCTAGAAATATTTGAAAATGTTAATACAATTTTGGGGATTTAAGAAGATAAATTATGCATTAAATTTGGTACTGCAAATGGTGATGGAGGCTCTAAAATGTGAATTAAAATGTTTATCGTGGGGGTTTTCTAATATCGAACCTATCAGACTAGGAAATTGAATGGTTGAGATATGGAAATTGTAACCATGGTATTATAAAAAATGACTCAAATAGAAATAATTCAAAGACATTCACTTTAGTTATGAAGATTGTATGGATTTTTGTTTCAACGAAAACCCTTATGAATGAATTCAGATCACATGGATTATTTATAAGATCAAATAAAAATCAATGAGAAAATATTGCACGTTCTGTATATGAGAATATGTACTAGTCACTATAAAATTAAGAGACATGAAACGTGCTGAAATGGCATATTTACATGATTTTATGGTAAAATTATTCAATATTATTAATAAAAACAAGTAGAATACATGAAAATAATAATACATCTTTAGATAATAGATCTAACGTACCATCAAATAATTGATTGAGTTGAACATGTCAGAATTTGAATTCTCACTCGGTGAGATTATTTGTTCTCTGTCTGATTTTGAATGTTTCAATCTGTTGATCTAGAAATGTTTCATATCCATTAATCAAATAAAATTGATAATTTTGACTTTTTATTTTTTTATCATATGTCTGGTGGATTTTTCGTGGTTGTGTGCTCAAATTTTCAATCTCTTATTTTCTTTTACTTTTCTTTTTCAGTTTAAGTTCACTATGATACCCATTTTTTCATGTGTTTGCCTTGAAATATTAATGGTATGTATGTTCATAAAAGCCTATTAAAGTTACCTCTAACCCATTCTTTTGGATATATGTATTTGAAATTGAAACCATAAAATATTTAAGTGTCTATCTCTTTAGTCTCTCATACTTAATGTGCTTTTATGTGAAGTGATTCTAATAACTGATCCAATGTGTCAAAAATATGTACTCCCCTTATACGCTTTTCAAGGAAATTATTTTGTTTCCATGTTTGGTATTGTTTTTTATGATTTTTTAGATTATCTAATATGCAACCCTTATCGGATATTTTCTGATACTCACCCAATAATGGAATCATAGAAAAAGAGATGAATTCACATGATGATTGGATTCATTGATGATAGAATTATGAAACTTATAGATTCCATGGTAAAACCACTATACTATGAGCATAGGAATTTAAAATGATGGTTTAAATTTTATCATAGCTAATACTATTATATTAGGAATGGAATGTATTTTCAATATATAAGAAATTATGTTAACCTATGAGAATGAATCAGATATAACCGTGTTAGGTAGAAAGTGAAATACATAAATGAAAATATTGAATTATTAAAGGTAGAAATAAATGGTACTTAATCTCAACATCAACATAAAATGTGGTTGGAAAAAAACATAGAAAAAACTCTATGAGATATATGTGGAGATATATTAGAATTTGAATAGTAAGATATGGTAGGAGAAAAGGATATGGTGTTTAACCAAATATTAGAGATATTTAGAAGATACATAAAAGGAAACCTTCAGGAGAAGGATCAAATAATCATGATGACACTATCTCATATATGAATCTACATAGAGATATAGAAATGGCATGTATAATAGTATTGTATACTACATATGACTATGTATAACCTTTAGTATGAGAAGTTCGAGAATTTAATGATGTAGTTCTGAGTATTCCTCAAAGTATCTAGAATTACAGTAATAGATCCATGATTTTATTACATGAGATAAATGATATCCTTAAGAAATAGAACATGTATCCAATAAAATAAATGAGAATCTAGAGAATGTAGAAGAAATACATGCCAGACTTGATGTAAAGTAGAAGAAAGAGTCCAAATTTTCTCCCCCTAATGAAGATGGTGTAAAACCATAAGAAGTCAAGCTCAAATGGAAGAAGATTTCCAAGAAACCAATACACTGGGAATGAAATACACATTTCATGAATGGATTTGTTTCAAAAGATTAATAAGGAACCAATCCCACATATCCTGTCTATATTCATGTTGGTTATCTACAATTTAAGACACGTCCAGAAGGTGTTCCACGATATGGTAAAATCCTTATGCTAGAATGAAAAATAGATCATAGAGAATCTATAGATTAATGTGATCTTAAACATTAATATTATTTATTATAAATTATTTAACATTCATGGAAAATTGATAGAGAACTTGATTTCATAGGTACTACCTTAAGATGATTTGATGGGTGATTTTTGGGTTATGTTGTTAAGAAACTCATAAGTTTGTGAAGCTATCCACGAATATTTTACATTTCCAATCAAGGTTATGTTAGTTGTATACGATTTCCTAAAATAGGGATTTCATTGAAATTCACTTGTTTATCAGGATGAAGAATTTGTAAAAAAGGAAATAACAAATTTAAAGAATATCAAAATATGGGACATGTGTTAATTTTAAGAATTTAATTTTGAGTTTTAGAATTGGTATTATATTCAGGGACAATTAGATCAATAATATAATTTAGTTTTATTTTTTTAGACACTTCTTGACAAAATATGTGAGGCCGGAGGCTAGAAATATCTATGATATTTCATAGAAATAATAAAATCTATAATGATGTGAGAGAAATATTTAAGGCCAAATATGTGAAGTATCCTAGATTCCCATAAGGATAATATCATTCTATATGTGATTATTTTTGGTACTGTGGAAGGAAAGGTCACATAGCTGAAACATTTCTATTAGTAGATAAAAGATGGGGTCGTCTCCAGGGAATTATGGTGGAAGGTTCATCTGGTATATTTTTTGAGCCTATCTAGGGTGAATTTATAAACTCATATTATGAAATATTATATTCTTTATATTTTGATTACTAAGAAATAGAAGAATCTAACTAAGATTATAGAGAAATAAATAACCTTAAATAGCCATAATCCGAACAAGGGATGGAACACATGAACACACTTATGAATTTGTATAGATAGAGTAGATGGAAGGTGATATGGTGAATTAATTATAAATTCGAATCCCTTCTAAAATAATTGGTTATAATGAATGGAATTTGTTTATATTTTACATGTTTGAGGTATAAAATATTTCTTTGGTACCATACTACTAAATTTCAAGGATATGTGAATATGAAGTTATATAAGAAGGATATAAGAGTGATTGATGATTTTTGAAATTCCTAATCTAAAACATGATCACATTAGTAAGGACATCTTGACAAATAAAAATTATATGCATTTTGAATTTATCCATATTTGAGTATTTGAGAGCCCAGTCTAGCCCACGATCATGATATTATCTTCTTTGAGCCTCGCCCACACCGTTTTTTTGTCTCGAGGCTATATCCACAAGGAATTCCCTAGAAAAGGCCTTATTATGGGATAGTTATCCTTGCAACCTTATAAATGGATGTTTGATTCTCCTCATCCGTCAATTTGGGATTTCCATAATATACCCCTAGAAGGTCCTAGATTCCATAATAGAACATTAAATAGAAAAAATCTATAACACTACTTGTGATATTCTATTCCACCCCCACAATCAAAATATTATCCACTTTGGGCTTCTCTCACACATTTTTTCATTCCCTGGGCTCTAGCTCTCAAACTTTTATAGGATAGGGCCTCATGATGGGAATGGTTTCCACACATCATAATAAAGGGGTGATTTGTGCTCCTCCTTCTTCAATGTGGGATTTCTATAATTAATTTTAATATCCTTTTTTGTGATGATAAACCCACTTGTGTTAAATTATTAATATCTTCAGTCTGACAATTAATTTATATGAAAAATATTTTGATAAATTTGTTAAGTGCTTGAAATGATATTTAACATCGTGGAATAGTAAATTGAATATTTTTGGGGTTCGACTCTGATTTAGTGTGAAATTATGAGTCCCGCAAAGTCTTCAGTGAAGACTGGATAAAAATATCAAATATATTACATTAAAAGAACACATTTTATTCAAAATAATTAAATAACTCCAAAACGGTGTGTTGTATGAGAAATCTAATACCACTAATTGGATTATTATGTGGTTTTTACTCTATATTTTGTATAAATTTTGTATGAATCCGACGTTTGGATGACTCACACGCATAAATAAGAAATTTTTTTACTAAAATTTCAATCTAGTGTTTTAATAATAAATAATTAATATATCTCATATGTTTCAGCATATGAGAAAATTGATTCAACTATTGTATCCCGAATGTGAGGTTTTATATAGGAGGAACATAACATTTATGCATGACATACCCTTGATGTTATTTAATTTTTATTTTAATTTTTTTTAATTTAATCATTTAAACTGAATTTAATTATGAAATACATTTTTATTATTTTCTCATCTTCTTCATCATGTGTAAACACAATTTTAACGAATAGGCCTGATTCAAAACCATGTATCTCTTGGTTTTTTCCCTAAAAGACATTGTATTTACATAATAGAGTAAAAATAATAACTCCACATTCAATATTAGGTGTAATATCATATTTAAAATTGATTTAGAATTTGTTTTTCTTCAATGCTGTAATTTCAAGGTTCTTAAAATGGTCGAAGACCTTGGAATTTTCTAGTAGTCGATCTCATTGAGTTCAAGCAACCCATATATTCATTTAGTGTCATCATTTGGTCTCAATTCTACGTTTGGAACCTCAATTCTCTTCCTCAAGGACCGTTTTCTCCCCATCTTGTCTGTGGTGATCATCCAGGTGAATATATTTTTGTATTCCTTCTTTCCTAGAGGAAATTCCAAAATAGTCATGAAAAATTTGATAGAAATTATATTAATATAATTTAAAAAATATTACTAAATAGAATATTATGAAATTATCAACATGTATTTTCATGAAGTAACAGGGTTAATTTTTTTAAAAGTTTTATGATATTTTATCTTTTGTTCTTCACCTTTATTTCTGTTCTCTTAATTGAGAGCCTTTCCTAGGTGATTTTAGAGCCCTTTAAACCTTTAGGGCCACTTATCTTGCCATTTTTTCATGCTTCCAATCATAGTAATAATTATCAGTCTTTGTTTCTTATCTTGTTTCTAGGTATATTTTTGATTCCTTCTATGTCTTTGTGGTCTTTTGTGGTTTTTTTGTGGGCCCTGGGTTTACTTTAGAAAGGTATGTGGTTTTTTCATGATACCTAATTTATATTAACCATAATTACTTTATTTATGTTTCAATTATATGAATTCAATTTTTTTGTTTTCAATCTGAATTATATAGCTCTCTATTGAGTTGTTTTAAAACACAATTTTGGTGACTTGGGGGGTTTTGAGAAATAAATGAATTTTTTGAATGGAAATTTGAATTGGTGTGATTTAAATTGACAAAAAATAATTTCTATTTTTGATGGAAATAAAATAAATTAAAATGATGAATTCAAATCTATAATTTAATTTGTTGGAAATTTTCATTAAACCCTCAAATATTGTAAATTGTTGGTTTGGATGAAATTTTCAGAATTTTTTAAATTGTGAAAATGTGTTTAAAATATTTTGATAAAAAAACCCATTGATTTAATAATTTTAAAAAGGCCTGTGTTTTGTTTAATTTTTTTTATTTTAAATTCAAAATTTTAAATTAAATGGAAGAATGAGATTTATTTTTATTTTATGACTTCTTAAAAAAAATTCCAATCATTTATTGTGCAGGAGAACATAAAATCATTAGGTAGTCTGTGAGGTAATTGGACACACTCTACAATTATACAACATACTAAAATATAAAGGTAGTAGGTTACAACCCTTAGGCAATGATGATGAGTCCTCTCTAACAATTTTCTAGAGGATGTATGTGTGCACATATTTTTGTGATCACTTAGAGAGTGGGGACTCCAATACCTATAACATACATACCTCATTGGAAGACAACCATGTTGCTAACATGTTTATATTTGAGATATAAATGTATTCCAATATTGTTAAACTATGGTCCATTATCTTTTTAATGTATATAAACTGTTTTATATATAAAAAATTATTAAAGTCATTTTATTTGAAATATTCCATTGCTTGTAGAGTAAAACATATTCTCAATGTATTTATTCAATCATTTTATCCATGTAATTGGATTTTTTTAAATATGATTTTAAATTCCAAACATGTTTTGTTTAAAATTTTCATTCGTTCCTTGGTTAATTTATTATCAGCACCTCTTATGGAATCATTGGTGGAATCCTATTGGGATTTAACTCACACCCTAATTATGGAATCAATTATTTCTATACATTCTCTTTCCAGGTTTGAGGAAGGGAAAAGCATCTCTTCGAGTTGCATCTATCTATTTCAATTTGGACATGGTGAGTTTTTTCTATATGGACATTTGGATATTTTCCCTATATGTGGTAAAATGTATATAGTCCTTTGGGCTTGTTTATGCTATGTAAATATCTGGTGAATTACTCCCAGTAGATTTTCTTTTCATATTCATACTGCCTTTCTCATTTACTTATACATTCATAGTGGAAAAAATAATTAGCACTTTCAGTTTGTATGATACCAATTTCTACTATATGACCCATGTGGACCAAAAAAATAATTCAAGATATATAAGTCCTGACTCAGTTATCAAGTTACCAGGGTACCCATGTTGGTTCATGATCAAGTGATATAAGAGCTCTGGGTAGTGTTTTTTTATTAAAGTTAGTTTGTATTTATGAAATCATATAAGGAATTAGAAGGTAGTTTTGATTGAGAGAATGGAAATCTCTCAAAGTATTAATCTTTATGCCTCTAAGGGTGGTTATGGAATGCGATCCTATAGATCAATTCAAGTCAATTACCAATTCTAATTTGGATTTAGTGGAATCCAAATTTTTTTTGTGCTTTCTATTAGGATTAATTTTCCTTAATTTCCAATTCAAGCACTATCTAATTTATTCAATGTTGTCTGAGGATGTTATGTAGAATCTTGCCTCCACCAAGATATGTGAATCAGATCTATGAATAGGCTGTGTCTAAACCTCTACAAGATCTTTTTGTAGATCTAAATATGGTTTAGCTGATTGTGCATACAATCCAAGCATTGGGAAATGCACCACCACTAGTCCTTGTTCAAGCTCTAGTTGTGGATCCTCCTGAAAATGTTCATCAATATCATTATAAAGATTTCCTTCACAACAATACACATGTTTTCAATGTCTCTATTGATCCTCGTCTTACTGGGGAATGGTTGGACATTATATAATGTCCCTTTGAGTTCATAGAGTCACCAGATGAGATCAAGGAGAAATGTTACACCTTTTTACTAGAGGGACCAAACAGGAGATGATTTGAACTGATGGTGATGGAGAATAAATAAGAAAGATTATAGTGTAATTAAATCAATGTTCATTCCATTGACATGTTCTCTCCAGATTCAACGGTGTTGGCCAATGCAGTGAATTTTTTTTTCAATCTTGAGAAATCTAATAGAACCATGATTGGGTATTCATATTACATTGTTGATTATGACTAGTCTGTATCTGAGATTTTACCTAATTAGAGGATGAAGGATCAATTTTTTGGGTTGGGACTTTGATCAAATATCTATTCTCAGGTTTTTTTCCACATGCTTCCAACTTATACTGATTTAATGGATAGGGAAATGATGGTTAACATGGACATGGATGAAATATCAGGGTTTAAGGGAGTTCATTTTCCACCAAATTGAAACATGAGATCATTTATAAGGAAAAGATCGTGTAATGTCTCTCATAGTGTTTCTTGACATAAGGGTCATTTTTAGCCTCCTGTAGTTCCTAGAGGAAGACCTTTGATTTTCTATTAGTGTGTTCAGCCAAGGTATTCAAAAAGGGTATGCATTGAGGCACCCATTAACCGTGGCTCATACAGATGTTTAGGGAACATGAAGAAGTTGTTCCATAACTTTTCAATGTCTTTTACTATAAATTGACCAATGAAACCTCCAGAAATTGTGGGGAAATCAAACGCTTAATATACAAAAGGCTTCCAACCATAGGAATCCAGTGCAGTGCTTCTTCAGGTAGTGAATGTGTTTCTAAATGGATTTTATATAGATCCATCAATTATTGGAGGTACCATTATTATGGATTCATTAGTAGTGATTACTCATTATGATACTGGTTCATCTCACTCATTTATTTAAAACCATATAGTTAATCTACTTAGTCATTCTATAGGGATTTTATCATGTGAATTGGATATTACTACACCCCTTGAAACAAAAAGTGGGTAGGGTATCTATTGTCATACTATTTTATTCTCTCTATAAAATGTTATTAATAATTTTTGTTTTCTGTTTCTTGATCCAAAATACATTGAAAACATTTTTAGGATGTATTTTATCATGACCAATAATTCCAGGATAAATTATTATCTACAATGGGTTTACCTTACTATACCCAGCGTTGTGTCTCTGGTCTTTCCTAGAGATTAAGACACATGGTCAAGTAGTTCCATACATTCTAATCTACTTTTTGATAAATTAATATTAGTGATCACTTTTTATCTATTGAGATAATATTTGATTTGTGATCTCCCTCCAGTTGTCTTCGAGTTTACCGATATGTTTCCTTAGGATTTCGCTTGTTTTTCACAATTAATGGATATTGAGTTTTATATTTACATAATGCCTAATAGTCAACCATCTTCTATTACATCATTCCAAATTGATCCAAATTAAATGAATGAATTTATGACCCTATTCAAAAATCACTTTGAGAAATGCCTTATACATCAGAGTATGTCACCTTGAGAGGCATCAATTCTATTTATTAATAAATATGATGGTTTTCTCCTCTAATGTGTTGATTATAAAAATAAAAATCGAGTAAAGGTAAATAAAAAAATATCATTTAACAATGACTAATGATCTATTTGATCATTTGAAATGGGTGAAATGTTTTTCAAAGATCAAACATTGATTTGATTACCATCCTTTGGGGATAAAAGAATCTAACATTCAAGAAACCACTTTTTGGAGTAGTAATGGCCTTAATGAGTACCTTATTTTGTCCATTTTCTTAAAAATACCCTATCAATATAAATGGATTTGATGAATATAATTTCCCATGATTATATAGATACGTATTGGTAGTGTTTGTGGATGACATTATTGACTACTCCATGTCCAAGGAGGATCATGTGCATCATCTTAGTATTGTTCTGATTTTTTTGAGAAATCACTGACATTATTGAAACCTTTCAAATATCGATTTCTAGAATAGAAATGTGATAATTTTTCATCCCATGGTTTCAGAACATGGAATATTATTTGATCATTATAATTTGAAGTCTGTTATTAATTGGGAACAACCAAAAAATTTCGTCAAGATTTGGAGCTTCTTGGTCTTAGATGAATATTACCATTCCTTCAGCAAGGACTTAACCAAGATTGATTCTAGGATGAATACACAGACTCAAAAATGAGTGAAGTATCCATGTAATGATAAATGCTAGCGATATTTTGTTCAGATAAATGTTTTCTTGATTATTGCATCGATTTTAACTCTTCTTGAGGTCGATCAAGGCTATGTGGTCTTCTGTGATGCATCTGGTGTAGGACTGGGTTGTGTTATTATGTAAGGTAGTCATGTTTTTTTCTATATATATCATTAGAATAGGTTTAGAAAGAAGAACTATCATACCTTTAAACATGAACTCATATATGTAAGGAATATGATTAAGTGTTGTCATCATTACCTTTACAGAGACTGGTCTATTTCATATTCCGACCACAACATCTGGAGTTATATCATCTCACAAATATATTTGAATCATTGAGAAAGGAATTTGGTGTAGTACCTATAATATATTAATTTTAACATTTCTTATACACTGGGAAATGGAACGTCATTTCAAATGCATTGACATGGTATCTTCCAACCAAGGAGGTGAATGACTCTTCAGGAGAGTGGATTTTGGTTGATATTTTTGCACAATTTTATATTGGATTTTAGAAGAAAAGGGCTAAAATTTCATTAGCTGGCATTCAGTTGATATATTATCTTCATGAGATGATTCTTCATAAAAATAAACTTGATTATGAAATCAGGAGCATTGGAGACTCTCTTAATGGTGGGGATACTGATTTTGAATGATCATTCTCCAATTGGGGTGTTCTAGGATATCATAACAGTTATGTTGTTCTGTTAGTATGAGGGTAGGATGTAATTGGGGGATTTCAATAATTCCCAATGGGTATGATACAAGGAATTTCTGATTTTCTCTCCCATTGCTATAAGTTCCAATAGCTGAAAACAGAGCACTAGAATCCTTTGGGTTTTTCTTTAACCACTTATAGTACATACTTGGAAGTGGGATGAAATCTCTATGGACATTGTAGTTGGGTTGCCTCATAACTAGAGGAAGAAGAATGTGATATGGTTTTTTATCGATAGGTTGACCATGTGAGCTCACTTTATACTCATTTGTGATATGAACAAATATATGGAGTTGTGAAATCCTTATACAAAAGTTATTGTTCATTTGTACGATGTTTCATATGCTATAGTCTCTAATAGGGATCCGCAGATTACTTCTTCCTTTTGAAGAGGCCTTTAGTAGGCATTGAGATCTAGGGCCTATTTGAGAATAGTCTATTATCTTCATTTGAATGGATGGATAGAGAGACATATATAGATCCTTGAGGATATTCATCACACTTGTGTTCTTGTATTTTTTCAGGCTTGGGATGATCATCTGGGAAGGTGGAGTTTTTTTATATCAATATTTATCATTCCATGATTTGAACAAAAACAATTTGAGTCCTTGTAGGCCTTGTGTTTGTTATATGTTATTAAAAATTCCTCAGTTTGAATGTGTTTTGCCTAAGATACAATATCTACGAATCGGTTTATTATTGAGATAATTTTGAAATCACACAGATGGTATAAGTCTTAAACTGATCATCATCATAAGCATTGAGAATTCTCAGTTTGTTATCAACTATTCTTGATGGATTCACCTCTGTTGATTCATTTACAGAAATGTTAGAAAGGGAAGCTTTCAACTCTTTTTTTGGGACATTTCAAGGTTTTTGAGAAGGTTGGGAATGTTTCTTACTATTTATATCTACTCCTGATGCAGATGTTGATACATTACGTTTTCCATGTGTCACAGTTGAGAATGTATCTCTCTGATCCATCTCACATTTGGAGCTATAATGATCTTTAAATTCAACATGATTTATCATTTAAAGAGTGTCCAGTTAGGATAGTTGATTTTGATACCTAGGTATTCTATGGGAGTATAATACCATTGTTTTCTGAGACATAGAATAATGGTTTTGATAATCAAGAGATGTGGTTGTGTGAGTCTGATGATCAAGCATATTTTCCTGAGTTTTTTGAGCAGGACTCTGGGAGATGATTCTTGTGGATGAGAATTCAATATATTGGGTAAATTTTAAGAACCTTTTTAATGATGATAAACCTAGTTGGGTTAAATTATTAAAATATTTAGTGGGAAAAATTGCTTTATTCGTGCAATAATTTGATAACTTTGTTAAAGGCCACAAATTCCCATTAACATATTGTAATAATCAATTGAATATTATTCGGGTTAGACACTTAGTTTGTGTGAGATTATGAGGCCCTCCATGTCTTGGTGATGAATGAATAAAAATATTGATAATATTATATTAAGAACGCATTTTTTATTCATAATAATTGAACAGCTCAGAAACTGTGCATTGAATGGGAAATATATGACCACCAATAGGTCTAGGAGATAGGTCGAACCTTAGAGGCATGTAACATTTGTATGTGTTATATGTTTGAAGGAATTAGTCATGAAAATAACCATTTTTATATTTAATAAAACTTTCTTTTATTTTTATGAATATTAAGTAATCAATATCTCCGAAATGGAGAATCATATAACAACCCGAAGACCATTGCTTGGTCCGAAATGGGGGGTTTAACCTAGTTCTATCATAAACATTATGTGTAATTAATGGTTGATTTTATTTCATTTTTATATGAAATTATTTAATTAATTTATTAAATTTATACTTATTTAATTATTAAATATTTGTCATTATTTTCTCTTCATCTTCAACATGTGTGACCACCATTATGGGATGCATTGATGATTCAAAACCATGGATATCAATGAATTTTAACCCAAAAATAATTACAATTACATAGATGGGTAAAACAAATAACTATGATTTCAATTTTATGTTTAATCTCATAATTAAAACAGATATTTATTTTGCGGTTTTCGAGTCTGCATTTTGAAGGTTATTATAATGGCTGAATGACTTGGTATTCTTTGTTCTTTTAACTCATCTGGGTCATGAAACCCAAATCTTATTTGATTGAATTCATTATGCCTTAGTTACAATCACGTGTCCTCCATTATCATTCTCAATGCCCTCGATTTCCCCATCATGTGCATGGTGAGAATCCAAGTGAGTTTTTTTTCTCATTTTTATCTTTCTTCCCACGGGAAAATTTCAATATTCTCATGACTAATTTAATAGAAATTATATGACGACAACTATAAAACTATTATAATTATGTAAATTATCAAAATATCAATATATATTGCACTGAATTATCAAGGTTATATTTTTTAATCTGTAGATGACTTTTTGTTTTCTTCTTCTCCCTTGATTTCCTTGCTCTCGATCAAGATCCCTTCTGAAGATATTTTGGAGACCTCTAAACCTTATAGGTCATTCTACTCAGTGATTTATATGTATTCTTGTTGTAGTGTAAAATTATAGTCTATATTTCAAGATCTCAATCTTAGATTGAGTTTCAAGGTCTTCAGTACCTTTGTGATCCTTGGAGAGTTTAGTGGCGGGAATTAGATTTCTGCGAGAAAGGAAAGTTATTCCATAAATATTATTAATTTATGTTTTTAGTAATTTAATTACATAAGTTTCAATTTGTTGAATTCAAATTCAACAATTTAAATCTGAATCTTATAGCATTAAATTTAATTTTTTGTTAAATCATAATTCTGTTAAATTAGAGTGTTTTGAGAAATAATGGGATTTTTAAATAGAAAATAAAATAGGTGAGATTTAAAGTGAATAAAATTATTCAGATTTTGATGGAAATAAACTAAATAGAATTGTTGAATTCAGTTATAGCAAATAATTTTATGTAAATTTTGTGAAAACCCCCAATTCTTAGGAATTCAGGGCCTTGGATAAATTTTTTGGACGTTTTAAATTGTAAAAAAGGCTTAAAATTGTTTTGATAGAAACCCTATGGATTAATCTCGCTAAAGACGAATGTTTTATAATAAAAATTATTTTTATTTTTAGTCTGTAATTTGAATTAAAATTGAATAATGAGATTTTATATTTTTAATATGTCTTAAACTAAATTTCTAATCATTTATTGTGTAATAGGACATACGATCCATAGGTAGTCTCTAAGTTAGTCCAACAAAATATATGATTATAAAATGTTCTAAAACATTAATGTATCAGGTCAAATCCCTTATGTGATGGCGATGACTCCGAAATGACTAGTGTCTAGTGGATGTGTTTGTACACATATTTTCAAGATCACATAGAGATTTTGGAGTCCTATAGCCTAGAACACATGTTCCTATTTTTTAGTTGACATTATTGATCATTTGTTTATATTTAAGATAAAAATATATTGCATTATTGTTAAACTATTCTAAATCCCCTTTTGAATTTATAATAAATTTTTTATAAATTTTATTTATTTAATAAATTTTTTATAAATATTCCCTCACTTGTGAAGTAATGCATGTTATTAATGTATTTTTTTCCATCATTTGAATAGAATAACAAAATCTATTTAAATATTATTTGAAATTCTAGACCAGTTTCTTTTATAATTAAAATATTTCCTTGGATAATTTATTATTGGAATCTATTATTGAATATTTGGTAGAATTATTCTAGGATTTGGCTCACACCTTTCTTTTTTCTTCGAGTGTTAGTAGAGTTTCCCCTTCCAGGTTCATGAAAAGGAAAAGGATCACATTATAGTTGATATAACTATTGGACTTTGGACTTGGTGTGTTCTGTTCTTATAGACCATAGGCTATTTTCCCTATTTTGGTATTTCATTTTTAATACGTTGGTCTCCTTTATGGCTTGTTTGCTTCTGGTAAATTACTCCGAGTGCAGTTTCGTTTGATATACATACTTCCTTGTTAAAATAATTCATCATTGCATGTGGAAAAAATCATTCCCACTATCATTTTGTATGATTTCAGGTGCTAGTCGCTAACTCAAGGGATCAGAAATTCCCTTCGATATTTTTTAAGGTCAGCTCATCTATCCATTTAACAGGGTACCCAGGTTGGTTTGTGATAGAGAAGATCCTCTTAATAGAAATGGAAAAGATTTTATAAAACAAAATATAAGTTTATATGGATGTTTATCTAATTTCCTAATTCATTATTAGGAGAAACATCGGTAAAAAAAACATGCAGGATCAATATGGGTTAAATTTATCCCATATTTTCATAGAGTGATTATGGAATAAAGTATTACTAAAAATCCTGATGTATTGATCAACATGATGAACTGTAATAAAATTTTATTATGTTAATCCAATAGAAGATGTGTTAGGGTAATTACATATCTTTATTTGAAGTTATATAATATAGGAAGACCATATCTATAGATGGTTATGAAAATATGTACACATATTTTCAATGGAGAAGGAAGGGAAATTATATAAATGAAACCATAGTTGTTAAACCACAGTGGTTAACATTTCATAGATAATGGGGCTCATCAGATATTGAGGAAGAATGAATACAGACTCTACTTCATCCCGATGTTCCTAAACAAGTCAAAAAATGGATTTCATCTCTATGTTTAGAGTTGATGAAGAAGATATTAGATTATACATGTCAATATCAGACATCTTATATTTGAATATAGATGATTTCAAAAAAATAAAACTCCTGATACCTTTGGAAAATCCAAGGATCTCTATTGGAATATATTAGTGGATGTCAATAAAAGCAACTATAATTTAATATTCTATAAAAAATATTACATAAAGGACTATTCAATTACCTATCTATAATGATGATGAAACACATGTTGGATATATGTTAACATCATTATTTAGAGAAAAATATAGTGGAGTGGGATACATTGGTAAAATCAAGTATTAATGAAATTACATGTACTATACTAGTTCATAAATGATGTACCATTTCTTAAACAAGAATCTAGTTTTCTAGATTAACATGAGAATCGAGAGATTTTCAAGTGATTTTTTTTGTAAAAATGAAATAGATGTAATAAAAAAGTATCAAAATATGTTAAAATAGATCTCAAAGGGAAAATATTTATAATGAAACTTCTTTTATTTATTCCTCAACATCCATAAGACATCTTGATTGGAAATCAATTCCTTAGAAGACATTTGTCTGGGATTATATTTTCAATAGGAAATAGCCTATAAATTATCATCTTTAAGCTATATTTTTAAAAAATATAATGGTTACGTAATATAACGTTTATGTTTTCATAGTTGAAAACTATAGAGAGGAGGATATATAATACCAAAAAAAATTAGCGATAAGTGGAAAGAGGTGGTTAGATTTAAATTTCATAGGATTAAGTAATATGATGAAATGTGAAAAATAATAAAATATTTATCAGAATGATTTTCAATAAATTCTATTAAATTATTACAGTAGAAAATTCATGAGGGTACAAAAAATCTTAAATATCCTACTATAATGATTATAAGTAAATATATTTTTACTAACTAGATGAATTGGATATATATTTTTAGAAATAGATTCAAAAAATAATTATTTTAAAATTAAACAGGCATAGTGAAAATCCTCATATAAGTGAAACATTCATGTTAATGAATCATTCTCAGAAATTTCATGGTAAATCTAGAATGGATATAGATAATCATTATCTTGATTACGCGAAAATGGATGATGGATACAATATTCCTAATCAATTGGATCTATAAAAAATAATTAGGAATGAAAGGTTGTATTTATTAAATATGTATGATCTTGAATCAGGATATTGGCAGATAGATATCAAAGAGGTGGTTACACCATTAACAATATATACAATAATAGTGGTCTTTTTTGAATGGTTAGATATGGAATTTAGAATCAACATTTCTGTAAAAATATTCCAAAGGACCATGGACAATGTATTATATAAATATCTATAGTTTTAGGCAGGATCTATACACGATGTTATTGTATTTTGTAAAAATATATAAGAGTATATTTTGTATTTATAGAAGGTGGATAAAGTGTTTATAAAAGAATGGATGATATTTTATTAATGACAAATCATCTCGATAATAAATAAATAATTCATAGAATTTCAAATCCAAGGATGTTGAGAAAAGATTCAATAACATTTTTTAGTGAAGATAAAACCATTCTCTGATGAGATTATAGATCGTATGTAGATACTTCTGTTTCATGGGAGACTAACATATGAAAGAGAATAAATTAGTGATTAAAAAATCATAGGCCCAATTAAGATTAAAGTATCTTATAATGTTTCATTGATGTGGGAAAAGTGTATTCTGATGTGAACATAATTTTATATAAGAAAGATTACAACTTTGTAAAATTTGAGTATCCAGAAGGGTGTGAAGATCCATGTATTGTAGAAATAGTTGCATCATATATATTAAAGGAATGTATCCTAAATATAATGTTAAAATCAACATTATATAATATAGTGTATTATTTAATTTGGAATAGAATATTTATCATGTCCACAAACATGAATTTCTTGAAGTTGTTAAAGGAATTACAGAAAAGGGTATTTTCATATGAAAGACATTTACTATAAGAACAAATAGTTCTTATGTAAATAAATTAATTATAATTAAATTAAAAAGTTTTACATAAGAATAATAACTGATATTGTAGAATTAATTACAATACATAGAAACTATTATAAAAAATATAATAATAACAAATAATTTCATTCAGGATACACTAACATGATATTTTTACTCCTGTATGGGTAATGGTAAAAAGTGGTAGATCATGGAAATGTCCATTTTTTATTGATAATAATTCAATTCAATAATTTTACATTATCATGTTAATGAAATATAGAACAAAAAAATTGAGAATCATGAAGAGAATCTTGTTTAGAAGCCTGGATCTTCATCTGGCAAGGATGAAATGTCAAGTAGTGTAGTTTCTTCCACCATGAAGGATAGATAACCATGAATTGGTGTAAAAAGATTCTATGGTAGTATGTATATATACAAAATTTATATTGAATGATTTATTTTTGGTTTAAAATTCTAATACATCAGTCATTGTGAAAAAAATATTTGAAACATAAATTCTTAAAAAAACAAAAGGATATAAATGAATAAAGTAACTAAAGTAAAAGTGAAGATCATATCAAAAAACATGGTTGGTCATGTAGGGGAATAACATAAGTGGGATTACAAATGGATGGATCATAAGAAAAATCATCTATATAATGATCAGAGTTAATATGATTTAGAAATTATGGATAATGATATAGATTATGAGCCAAAGCCATCAAAAGAAATCTTGAAATTTTTTTAATATATTACCAATCTGTCTTGGAATAATTACACATCTATCTATAATCTTCTCAAATACTCAAAATTGGTATGTAACATGTTCTAGAAAGACGCTAGGAATCAAAAGAACATATGGGTGTTATAATAATATGTATCATGATATGATTATTATCACCATTAATACATAAACATGTCTGAAGATCTATGTTTTTAGTGCTATTGATAAAGTTAAAATCATTAAGGAAACAGGTGTAGGTGAGTGTCCAGTCCATAATTTTTTTAACAATTTCAAGAATAGGGACTCTAAATATCTATATACATGATATGACCTTATAAGTAGAATATCTCTTAAAATTAAAGAATGATTTGAAAATGATAGTAGTATAATTTTTGGTATTTACGAACATATATTCCACATCCTATTATAAATCTAATTGAGTGTATATGGTTATAAAAAATTAATTTTCATGATTTCTATTGTGGGGTTTACACGTCAAACTTATTAGACTATTGAAAAGAATGTTTGTACTAAGAAACTTGTAACATGGGTATTGGACGAAAGGAAACTTCCTAAAATGATTTAAATAATAGAAGTTTATCAATGAATATTGTTTATTATCAAGTTATAATAAAGTCAATTATAAATAAATGCAGGTTTCATGGAGTACTTTTCTGATCTAGTGAAAATAGATGAGAAACTATTTCATGTTATTTATAGGAGAAAAGATACTAGGCTCTATCAACTAAAGATACATGTGACATAAAGGAATGGTACATATGAAAGATTTCATTGTGGATAAAGTCAATATTATTAAAAAAATCAAGAAGCAGATAAGACTTAAATATGATGTCTTTGATGTTAGAGATTAGATCCAATAAACTATCAAATAAATCAGATAGATGAATGAGTCAAAACAAGAAGTCTCATCATAGAAATGATTAATGTCCTATATGATTTGTATGGTTTTTGGCCATTGATCCTAAAATACGTCATATATAGCATGGATTATGAAATCAAATAAAAAAAATCAAATTTTATGAATTTTATGAAATTTTTGTTAGACATTTTATTGTTGTATGATCCACATTTTTCTTTTTATTTTTGTTTTTTCCTTTTTTTAAGTTTTTCATTTTTGGATGTATGTTCTATAAGATTCACCACAATATCATGTGTTTGTCATGTCATATTCTTGTGTAATATGTGAGCAGAGTCTTATAAAAATAACATTTAACTGAATTGGTATGAGGGATGTATTTAGAATATAAATGATTATGATTTCAAAGTTCATCACTCAAGTATCTCAGTATGCATGTTCCTTTGTGTGGTGTGATTATGAGAATTGGTCATATCAGTTACAAAATGCACCCCATATCCATTTTCATTTAAATAATTGTTCTTACATATTATCTAGTGCTTTTAATCCATTCAAAATTCCCTAAATTAGAAATACTCTTCATATATTGTTGGAGACACACCGACTAGTGGTTCATCCACTAGTGGTATCAATTCATGGAGATGAATCCAGTCGATGTGTTACATCAATTATTATTTATATATGAAACTTTTGGATTTCATGGTTAATGGTCACTATAATGAGAAAAAAATTTATGTGTTTAGTTGTGGTGATTCAAAAACAAAGACAATAGTACTTTTAATAGAAATTATTTGAAAATACCAGTAGCAAGATTATTATTTGATAGTGAACCTATAGTTATTGAGTAGGGGTAGAAATACTAGAAAACTCTAGAAAATATCAAACAGTTTATATAAACAATCATGCATGTTGAGTCTCATCTTAGTGAATACAGGTGGACAGTCCAAAAAATGAAAATAAAATTAGGATATATAGAAATATTGTTATTTGGTTTTGAAATTTAAAATATGACTGGAAGAGGATCTGGTCAAGGACAAAATATTAATGAAATTTGGTAGAGCTTGAAAGGGAATGCTTCAAGAGAAGAATATAATCAGCCAGAGGCCACTGTCTCTGATATGCATCCACAAAGAGATACATAAATGGAATGTATATCAGTAGTATATACAACAGAATACTACACATTTACTTTAATATTATAATCTCAAAAATATCAGGAATATGGTTCATGTTTTGTTTATACTATACAGGAATACCAAGAACATATCAATGATATTGTTACTTGGGTAAATGGGAACATGGGTATATTGATCAGTTCTCTAAAGAAATAAATGAAAATATCATGAATGTATAAGACCTATAAGCAATTATTTAATAGAAGGTGAAAAATAAAGATACAATGCTATCTCCCACCAAAGGACATGGTGTAAACCCAATGGAATCCAAGCCATTATTACTGGAGATCTCCAAGAAACAAATACCTTGGGAATAAAATAAAAAATCATATAATGATTTATCATTGAAGATAAATTGAAAATCCAATTCTTCATATCTTATAAATATTTTAGATGAAAATTTGTAGAGGCATGAATTTAATGTTTCAGGAAAAGTATCTAATTAGCTAGAGGCAATTGTCTCTCACATGAATCCACAAAGAGATACAAAAATGAAATATATATCAGAATGACATACAATAGAAAATTACACCTGGCCTTTAATATTATAATCTCACAAATATTAGGTATAACTTTTGGGTATTATTCTAAATATCTAGGAATACCAAAAACATATCAATGATATTTTTACATGGGTAAATGGGATCATGGGTATATTGATCAGTTCTCTAAAGAACAAAATGAATATATCATGAAAGTATAATCCCTATAATCCGTAGATGAGGATAAGATAAAGAATATAAAGACAATGTGATCTCCCACCAAAGGATTTTGTGTATCCTAGAGGGAATCCAAGACATTATTAAATGAGAACTCCAAGAATCAAATCCATTTGGAATAAAAGAATAGATCTGTTAATGATTTATTATTGAAACTAAATTGAAAATAAAATCTGTTATATCTTAGAAATTTTTATGAATAATATATGAAAAGGACGATGCATCTAGAAGGGTTTCGACAACATGGGGATACACTAATGAATTATTATGAAAAGGATCCTGGGGAATCCATAGATTATTTGGCTCTAGACCATGGATATTACAATTTATCAGTTGGTTTACAGTCATGAACCATGTATAGTGTGCACAATTTCAAAGGAGCCCCCCTTAAGAGGGAATTCATAGATATTTTGCTATATTATTCTATGAAAATCATAAATAAGAGAAACAATGTATGAATATATTACTTTCCTAATTGATGTTAAAACAGAATTAGCTAGTTACTTTAATCAAGAGTTTGTGGTAAAATCATTTCTCTGTTGGGAGGGATAATTAGTAGAAAATGTTAGAAAAAACATTATTTAAGATCTAAATCAATTCCAAGTGATAGTTTTAATAAAATCATATTGTGTTGTATAATTTTTATTATATTCATATAATAAGAGATCAAGAATTTTCTCTGGATGTAATTATCTAATAAATTTTTAGTAGTTTACTTGAAAATTTTCACCATGAATTGAATATTCGACTATCCCAAACAAAACATTTGTACGACAATCAATGATTGTGAGAAAAAACAATAACATAGGTAATAAGAATATATCTTTTTAGAGGCATGTTTTTCAAGATGCATGAAATATTCCATTTATTAGTTCTTCTAGTTGACAAAAAGTATAGGGTGTTACAGGATGATATAGATTTGGTCAAACAATGTAGAAGCATTGAATACACTAAATATATATATTTTACGACATAGTCTTTATATGGCTAGTGTGAACATAAAAAACCACACAATAGAATATAGAAATTATTTGGTAAAATAAAATTATCAAGTAGATTTTCAGGTTGAAATCCAGAAAAATTTAATCCATTTCATAGACTATAGAGAATCTCGATGGACCATAGAGAAAACCCCAAGGGTAAATATCAGAAGAACCTAATTGTATTAAAAGATAGTCTCTATCTTGTTTTGATTATTATAGTTTTAATCTAAATAATGATCATAGATCTAATAGTTTCCTATATTCTAATAGAAAAAGAGGACGTCACCAATACATAATGATTAGAAATTAATCAAAAAATAGTTTTTCATATTTGGGGAAGGAATATAGAAATAGATGTTGAAAGATTATATTATTTATATTTAATGTAAAATCAATAAGAAGATTCTACATCTGATGTGGGATAATTAAATAATTGTATTTTGAGAGATCTTCCTAAAGGAAAGATTTTGAACAAGGTCTAGAGCACCTGAAGATTCTCCAGATCATGTAAACCTAGCGGAGATGTAAGATGATATAGTTCATACTTTAGAAACTAAAATCCATTCAGAACTAATAGATTTTTAGGAATATGAGATTCCCAATGTTTATTGGTATGTGGTATACAATAAGTCTTGGGTACCATATTGAGAAATGGCCATGATATTTTATTTTGAAGAGACTGTAAAAGTATATAAAAAATATAGAGTATTATTTTGAATCCTAATTCTAAAACAAAAACGGGTTACTATGGTTTTATAGAAATTGAAAAGTATGGGAATTTTTTGGATAATGTATTTTTGATTAAATCCTCTTGTGTAAAATGGAAAATATTTACCCGTCTTAAATGTAGTAGTATATGGGTTTTTAGATAATTTTGATAATTCATTAAGTGGTGGAGCATAAGGAAATTTGCATGCATGAGTATTATGGGTAATGTTAAACCCCTAATTTCAAATAGTCCTTAAGGAAAAAAGTATTAGTAGAATTTTATAAGGAAAAAACAACAAGAAGAACTGGTATACGAAGTTGGGATGTCCACCTAATAAGATATGTGTCAGAGTAATTACTTTACTCTATGTAGAGTTATAAAATAATGGGAGACCTTCTCAATGGATGGGTTTCGAAATATTTACAAAAATTTTCTAAGATTAATAAACATCAATTAGAGTAATGACGCCACATGTGGTACACCCCAAGTGACTAACCTATCCAAGAGAACGGGTTTCACCGGATCCTAAGGAAGTACGATGGAAGAAGCCCCTTCTCCCAAATATTATTATCATGGATGGAAATAGACATCTCATATGTGATATTAGGGAGGATGAATATGATCTTAGATCAAAATGATCCTGATCAAGAAAAATAGATTTAAAAATGGAATATTTAAAACCATAAATATAAGATAATCCATTCGAAAATCGAATTATCTCAATTGAAAAAGATTAAGTTTAATTTTTAAATGAACCTCGAATCGAAATTTATAATGAAATAGTTTGAAAAGGTACTATTCAATTACATATCAATGATTTTAAGGAAAACACATGTAGAATATATGGGGTGTTTTTTAATCACTAATAACATAGAGGAGTGGGATTCAATTGTTAAATTATGTATTAGTTGAACTTAATGTACAATCGTAGTTGATATAGGATGTATCTTCTCGGGCACAAAAATTTGATTTTCTAGAGTAATCAGGGAATCCACTGAGTTGAAAGTTGTAGTTGGTTATAGTGAAAAAGTTATGATTCATGATGTATTAAAGGATGTTCAAATTGAACTCAATGGGTTAGTATTTGCATATTATATTATTTATCTATTAATTAATTGGAAGATGAATTTGTGTTTAAAAATTTCTCCTTAAAAGATATCAACCTATAATGATGTTTTTTGAGGAAATAATCCTCTACCACTTTCTGATTCCAACATATATTGAAAAAACCAAAATGGATCTAGAAATTCATGTATCTATAGTTATATTGGATAATTGTCCAGATTATGATAAATAATACCAGAGAAATTTTGATCATTGGAAAGAACTAGTTTGATTAGATGTTATTTGGATTAAAAAATAAGATCGATTGGCTAAGAAAAAATATTATTTATCCAAAAAATGGTTCAAAAACTCATTAATGGTATAAAATATGTAATTTCATAGGCTATAATCCCCCTTAAATATCTGAGTACAGTATCTATATGAAAATAAATATCCTATCTAGAAAAAATGATATAATTATTTCGGAATTAATTTATAGAACTAATTATTCTTGGATTAATCATGAATAGTTAAATAACTCACAGGTGAGTGGTATTCATTGTAATGAATTATTCTAAAAAATAGTTAGGTATGCCAAAAATGGATAAAGATTATTTTGATGTTAGTTGTACCATAAATGGTGAAGGACATATTCTTCCAAATTGTGAATCACTATGAAGAGGGATTAAAAATTAAATTCCAATGAAATATTCTCAGTTACATATCAATTCATAATATTGGTAGGTAAATATTTAAGAGGAGTCTATACTAGTAATAGCATTTACAACCCCAACTATCTTGTTTTAATGGCTAGTTATTCTATTTCGAGAAAACAATTCCCATGTAAAATTCTAGATAATAATTTAAAAGTAATTTAGTATATTATCACCATTTGTTGTAGTATATATTTATTATGTGCTCATATTTAGTAAAAATATATAAGAACATATCAAAAAGCTAAATAAGTTGGATTGTGTGTTATTAAAAATAAGGGATGATACTTTCAAATCAAAAGAACATTTGGATTAAACCATTGATATAATTACTGGGACTTCATATCTAAGGGAGTAAAGAGATATGCATCAAGAACATATTAGTGAGCCGATATACACTTTCCTTGATGATCATATAGATCATAAGAGGATACATTTTTTTATTGATATATTATGCTATGCTAGAGCATACATCATGGATTTAAAAAAAATGACAATCCGAATACAAATAATAGTGTCCAGTAAGGTGCAGAAGAAGATACTATAAAATCAAAAAGATATCCATTTTTTAATCATATAGTAGAAGATCTCTATGTTTTCAATCTATTGAATGAAAAATTCTGAAAAAGTTAAATATTTATAATATACATTCTTCATTGAGATTTGGGATCTTCCACCATTAAGGTCTAATGATCAAAAAGCACGATTTATCTAACATGAGGGTTGAAATTCTAGGAAAGGATTCAAAAGGATCCCTAGAGAACATTTCAAAACATAAATTCATTATTTAATTCTTTTTATTTGGTCAAGAAGGCCATTATAATACTCAGTTTTCTAAAAATCCATGAAAAATGAACGCTAAGAAAAACAAAAGTTAGAAATGAATCGAAGATCAAATGAAAAAAATGAAAACCAATTTTAAATTCTATGGTAATTATGCATAAAGAGAAAATTAAAAGAAAAAAAATTCTCAAAAAGAACTTCTTCAATAGAATGTTCTATATGAATAAGATCAAGAATGTATTTATAATGATCTACATGAAGAGCCCAATCCATCATATGAAATATTGAAAATTTTACACAGGTTTTCTCATAATTTTTTGGAATATATCCATAACACTATATAATCTAATCCAGGAAAATAAATATTATTGGTTATTAAAAAGAGGCTTGATCAATGTTTTATACATGCTTGAGGAATCTAACAATCTTATTATGGATTATAGAAATATTGATCGAGTATTATCACTATGATCATCAGTAATGCGATTTAGCTAAAATTCCGTGTTTATTTGTGTTCTTTAAAATATTTCTATGTTTCTAGGAGACAATTTTAGAATAATTTATAGTTCAAAAAAATTAGACGTTGTATGGATTAATAATTAAAATGCTTTATATAACATATGCAAAATTAGAACCAAAAGAGTTTATTAAGTGATGGAATTCTTTTAGAATGGGATAAATACAATTCTTGGGATTAAGAAAATAAATTTGACATCATGGTAAATTGTCCAGAAATGTTATATTTACATCACGGATGAGAGGTTAAAATTTATTATGATAATTATAATGTTTTTTATTGTAATGTGTGTCGTGGAATGTTTGATGTTGGGCTCTTTACATTTTATTTTTTTCTCATTTATTTTCTTTTTTCGTTCTTAGATGTATTCATTTTAAGTAATAGTAAAGTAAGCCTCTCATGAAATTTGATTGCACATGAAAATATATGGGTCCTCCGACCCTTTTTTAATAGGCCACATGGAATAGAAATTGGAAATATTTTAATCATTCTCTATCAATATTTCTATAAACCTTTGTGTTTATGTTATGAAGAAATTATAATAAAATGATAATTTGAGTGGATAAAATGTAATCATATTATCCTTATCTTGGATATTATTGTCATGTTGTACTTTTGAGTTATTTTTAATCATTTTTAGACTCCCATAGAGGGACTCACTAGGAGACTTTATTTATTAATGGTGTGATTTGTGTAGAAAAATCTTCTTCATCTCTCTATTCAAAAAATTAAGAACCATCTTTTGGAATTATTTAATGTGATTCTGTTGTCAAAATCATATTTATAGGTAGATATCACGAAATTCAAATAAAAAACCTATATTAAATGAACAATATATATAAATATATAATTATTTATATAATTATTAAAATAAAATATTAATAACTAAAAACAATTTTCATAAAATAATAAAGTGATTAATTATAGTTGGGTTTTGGATTAGTGTTATGTACCTTGTAATACTTTATTGAGTATAACTGTTCAAAACCCATGGAACTCTTATAATGTAGCCGCAGAGTAGTGATACTATTGAACAACTATAACAGCAGTGATATTATAGCCTCAATGGCACTGTAGTGGTGGTGGGCACTATAGTATGAATTGTTGTGTTGTCATCACTATTACAAGCATTATAGTCTCTCTTGTATTGTAGCGTCATGATTCACTAGTAAGACTTTGAGTTAATAATATTGTCCAATGGGCCGTGTTATGGGAATTCATGCCCTCTTAGCTTATGACCGAGGTGATAGACTTCATGGACACTAGTATACGAGGCATATAATAAATAAATATGGATTGATTTGTGGGTAATCCACTTTGAAGAGGTTATGAACTACATGGGCTTCCTCTTTCTAATGTGTTTGGGTATTTAATTGTAAATGTACCCCCAAGCACCAAATAAATCTATATATATAATGTGAATAATTAGTTTACTAAATAAATTAATGATATATACTAATTTAAAATTAAATTAAAAATAAATGTTACACATTATTAAATAATTTGTTAAATATTTTTAATTAAAATTTACAGAGTATTTAATATATTAAAATACAATAACTATGAAAAGGAAAAATAGATTATGTTCATAAAGAAATTAAATAATTAAAAATTAAAATAAAATAAAAATATTAAACAACAAATAATAAATAATAACGATCATAAAAATATAAATATTTAACAATAAAATGATCCTTTTTAAAAAATTTCACAAATTATCTAAATATTGAATGAAGTAGCCTAAAAACATAAATAGATAGATTAATGTTAAATCCTGAATTAAAAACATAATTTTACACAAAAAGATATGTTCGAAAATTATCAATTTAAATCCACATCATGGAGTTTCATATTTTGATATTGAAATGGAAATAAGAGTGACTCTATATATGAATGAAAAAATTATGATCTATTTATATAGAGTCAAACTAGTATACTTTTATCCTTCTACTTTTGAGGGTCATTTTATTTTTATTGAAAACCTAATATTACATATTTTATTATAACTTATTCCGATTTTTCATTTGCGATGTTTATTTCTCATTTGATGATGTTTTATTTATCTAATTATGTACATGATTATAGATAAAATATAATTCAAAATTCATTTTAGTCTATAATTATAAGTGAGTAGCCTCTTTTGAAGGGGGTGGAATGAATGAGGTTATGTGTAACTTCATCTCAGACCATGTGTTTTGGGATGGAGAGTTAAACTTATTATATGAATATTCATTATGACACTCCCCCCTAAAAAGTTTTTATAAAACATAATATCATGTATAAATAGGGGGAGTTTGCGATCATTGGAGGGAAAGTTCTTTTCATGTCTCTTAAGATGATAAGGGTCTTATATCACTATATAGACTATATACATAAACACCCAACCTAGTCCTAAACCTAAAGAATCATAATAGAACATAAATATATTCACATATTTTGGTAAATATTATATTGTAGTTGAGGTCAGAAAAAATTTAAAATGATAAAAATTTCAAATGATATAATACATCCCTTGAAAATTCCACCCCTACATTTGTAATATATTTCAATGATTGTATAATCATATATAAGTATTTTACAAACTACTAATAATAGATAGATAACACCATGATCATCATGTCATTAATAAATTGTATAGATCCTCTACTGAAAATAAAACATGCACATTATCGGTGTCATCTAATATACCTTTTTCTGAAAAAAGAATATTTCTTATGAATACTAATTAATAATCCTAGATGTATCTTTTTCAAATATTGATTAAAATGGTGATTATTCATGAATTCAATATCAAATTTTAAATGATTATCTTAATGGTCCTTTGATTTTGAATAAACTAGGATAGCATAAAAAATAACAACATTAAAGGTTTCATGATACTAGTGGAATATATGGTCTATCATTTTAATAAATATAGGTGGAACATTTTTATGTAAAATTTAATCGTCAGGGAACCTATTTTTTAATACATACTAGAAAAACATTTTATGAGGATATCATATTAGTAAACTATGAGTCGATGATAACAAGAATCTAGGATGATATTTGATCCATTTTAACACATTAAAAAATCATAAAGGTCATCAATATTGGTCTAAGGATAATTATTCATATTCATAAGGTGATTATGAAACAAAAAAATGATTCAAGATGATGTGATTAATTTTCATTTATAAAACATTGGATCTATATAAAGAGGAATGTTGGGATTATAAAATCAATTTCATTTAAATTTCATAACTAAACCTCAAATTGATGAAACTCAATTTCTACCATATTACATAAATAAATATATATTAGATGAGTTATATGAAAAATGTTAAGGGAAAAAAACTCCAATTTATAAAAACAATACATGTGGTGTATTCATCGAATACATCATGAAAATAAATTACCATCAAAAATAATATCACAAGTATAAGACTAATTAATCCATTCATCATCAACAGTGGATATCAAATCAGAAAATATTGGGAAGGAAAACTCATTCGGATAGACCTCACAAACCCTTCAACCGGAAAACCTCAGGGTCTCCCATCAGAGGTTGTAAAGTGGTCCTCTTAATGATATAAATCGTATTCATCATGATTGAAACCATTCAATCCAGTCTAATGATAATGTCAAAAAGGTATATTATGTGAATTAGAATATAAAAAACTACATTAACTTCATAAATCGAGAATGATAATGTGGTGAATCAAAAACATTGCTCATTTTTTCTCCAAGAGATGTCACCAATTCGATAAAAAATGTTACAAGTTTCATTGAATGTTTAAAAATGTACAAAAAACATGACGATATAATGAAATTATAGGAAAAACTATCAAATATAAATGATTCTATAGTGATTTTGACAAAGATCATAAATCTCATTGACGATGGGAATGTGTCTACATCCATTAGAAACTCATGTTCTACATGAAACTACTTCATTAACTGGTCATGGGGAAAGAGTCTTATGTGCATAGATGATTCCCACTACATAATGGTTCTTCGTTAGTAGAATAGGCTAGGGTCACACTAAGGTTCACATAGAACCCAAAAATAACTCTATAGAAGTCTTAAAATACCACATGAATTGAATAACTTTTAGGGGGTCAAATAATTACACATATTCCTCCATATAATTCCACATGGATAGTAACTCAATGGAATAATTCCATCAATACTAAAATTGTAGAGGATGTTTTTTGTTGAGAGATACCACTAGCACATATATGAATTTCATTCCACTTCATCTATATTTCTTTTTGGACCCAAAATATTCCCCTATATTGAGAGTTAGGTCCAACCATACCCGAAATAAAGTCTATATAAATTATATCTATCAGTATATTTTCCACAACAAAAAAAATTAAAATTTTCGTCGTGATATCTATATAATGATTGATAAGTCATGAATGAATCTAAATTATCAGAGCCTACTTCTTTTATTTTGAAAAAAAAACATTGGAGAAAATTGAAAAACGGTATAAAAAAATATTGGAATACCCATTTACAATGTGATCGCAAATGTGAATGGTTAAAAACATTATAGACATAGCCAACATCATGGATTCTAAAAAGATCAATAAAATAATATTATTGAGATGTTTTTTTAGTCTAATACCTCTTGTTTTTCTCCTAGAAAACTATTTTATACCTTTACATACTATGTTTGTCTAGATTCATAGCATTAAATATAAAATATATAGATTATCAAGAAAAATTTGAATTCAATGATATAATAAATATATTTGAACTGAGCCTCTAATTTCATAAATTTATTCTCTCCCAAAATTTAATGTGATTTCTAATAGAGATATTTTTTAAATTGAATGTTTTATCTTACAAATCTAGGTTGTCCTTACGTATAATAATTGTTGGAGAGAGGTAAATTTTGTTCGACTATGTGAACTACATTCACTACAACCTCAACAATATTTTAAAAAATCATATAATTCTCTCATTGTGAATCACCTATAGTTCATTCTGTTGGAGCATTAATATGTCTTCTAGAAGGAATGCTACCCAAACAATGAATAATAATAGATAATTAAAAATAATACTTCACAGTATGAATCCATATACAATAATCAAATATAAGAGAGATATATATATATAAGGAAGCTAAATTTTTTGTCATTCATTGATATTACATTCTCTTGTTGTAAATTTCATACATTAAAAAACACAAGCTCAGTGATTCTATTAGTTTAGTGCCATTGGAAACATGAAATAAAAAAATCTTGTCGTGTTGATGATAAATAATGTTTCTCATAAAACTAATTTCCATTAGTAATCCTACCTAAAATCTATCAATATAACATGGGAAAATAAAATAGAAGAAAATTCTGAGCTCAAATGCTCTATGAGGGTAAAAATTTAAGATATGTAATAATAAACATGATTTTAATAGTATCATAATGTGGTCATAACACTTATAAAACATAACCTAAAATAAAATATCATAAACATAAAACATGGAAAAAATATTTAATGTTATTAAGACAATAATCATAATAAAAACGATAGACATAATCCCTGAGATGATAACATTGGAATATAACCTGAAACTGTTGCATACACATAAACTTGTAACATTATGAACATGTATAAATAGTAATAGGTTCACCGATTAATTTAAGGATATGAAATCAAGACCTTGCGTAAACATATGGATATGAAAAATACGTATAAACATTAAATTGTGAACATTAAATCAAGTTAATGAATTATATATCTACCTCCCCAATTGTCAATATTTAACCAACATAGTAAAGGGAGATATAGGTCCCTCCCATCAAATCAGGTTAATGCATTACATATCTACCTTACAACTTGAGTAACTTTTGAGTCATGAACCCCATGAAAGATGAACATAAATTTAAACATTTATTATAATTAAATAAATTAAATTAACGATATATCATGTCATAGGTCAGTATATACACCACAAAAAATGAAGTGAGTGGGGAATATCATATGTATTTTATGAAATTAAAAAGTGAGATGAAAATACCTTATATTATGTCTTGATTGTAATCGTTCTCATAAAAACCTCATATATAATAGATATATGTTTATTATAAATCTATTATAGAACCATATTCATATATATAATAACAATTATGACAACATTATGATATTATATTACCATATTATTTGAAATTCCATGTCTATGATATATTTCGGGTAATAACCACTTTGTTCTCGTTCATGTTTTGACATTTTATTCTTGGTCCTCAAAAATATATCAGGATTTAATTAACTAAATAATAATGAACATGATTAAAATATCATATAAATTCAATATATATGTATTTAATGTTAAATATAAAATAAATAATTATTAAATTAAATAAACCGTTCATGGATATTGTAGGCCATACATACACATGAACATTTATTTCATTTTCTTTTAATATTAACAGAAATAAAATTATATGATATATTATAATTAATAATTAATTTTTATGCTATATACTTTATTTAATTTAATTAAATTCATCCTTGTTACCACCCATGTGAAATATATATGAAAGTCTTGTCACATCGCATCGTGGATATGGTATGTTATACGTGCACATGAGTGGCATTATCATTTCCCAAAAGATTATGTGGTCAAAAGGGAGAAATGGTATTATCAATAAAAAATTATTATTATGTCATAAATATAATATATATCATTAAATAATATATTTTCCATCATTATTACAACCATGATAGGTAGTGAATGAAAGAAGAACAATCGTCCTGTCTTGAGGCGGTAGTCTGTCGTACACATAAATGGTATGTTTGTTACCGATTAAATGAAAGTGTGTGAATGTATAGTTAGAAACATTTATATAAAAAAAATTAAAATATTTAGGATTATTATTTTATCGTATAAACAAAAAACAATAATTTATGGGGTTCAATGAATAAATTAAAAAAACTTTACGTTAATGAATGTTTTCTCTTCTTTGGGTATATCATTTGGATTTTCAGAAAAGGCCTTTTTTTTAATTTATTCCAAAATAAAGGACTATATGATAATGATAATGATGTTGGGGGGACACATGGGTAGATTTTGAAAAATAAAATGGTCTTTAGATATGTTATTAAAAGAGGATGAGATGTGACCTTTTATAATAGATTGGAGGGGAACATTTTGAAACTCTAAAAAAGATTCATTTATAATAAATGAAAAATCAATCTGAATACATAAAAAGTTAATATATTCAATGATAATATGAGATAATTTTGTAATATCACTGACCAATATATATTTTAAATGTTTTTTTATAGATATAAACCCTATCATTTTTGTTAATACTCAGTTAACATATTTTAATTTTAATTATAGCTAGAAATTGTTCACAATTAAGTATTGTACCATATACTTATTGGATGTAAATTTGACTATAAATAAGAAATTTAGAACGTTTTAATAAATAAAAAAATTATTTGGTATTTTTAAAGAGGTTTTATGTTTCTTAAATAATTTAATAAAACATTATTTTGATAAAATATCAATAGTGTTGATTTTGACCCATTTTAATTCATTGATTTTTAATAATATCAATGTAAACATTAAACTTAAAAAAATATTTTATTATATACCTAATTGTCATGGAAATATATAAAATTCATTTATCACAATAATTATTAAAAATTAAATTTTTGATAAAATATTAATATCATTAATTTGATATTTCAATTAATAAAATAATTACTACATTAATGTTGTGTAATTATTTAATATAAATTTCTATTAAATAATAATTAAAGATAAAAAACATGATTATGATAAATATTATGTAATTTAAAATAATAATAACATTCAAATTTATAAATTTTATAGTCGTATATTAAAAATAATATAGTTATTAAAAACACGAATGTGACGTCATTAAATTTTATTAAATAATATATTGGAAATTTCATAATTTCACCCAAGTGGCCAAAAATGTGAAAAAATAATTTTTTATCATGAATTTGTTCTATTAATTTAATAATTTGAATTTAAATTCTTTCATTAAATAATTGATTCCATGTGTGGACACAGAAGAGATATTAAGGACAAGAAAGTATATTCTGTCCTTTTTTTGCTTTAAATATTATAGAAGGAATTTTCACTGACAAGTTTCCATTAAATAACTTAATTTTGATACATAAGTATTAAAAGTATCATTTAATTTATAAAATATTTTTTTTATTCATTAGGGTCGTTTTTTTATTTTTATAATATTATTTTTCACATAATTACTAAATTTACCATTTAACGTGGTAACAAAAATTTACAAAGGTTGCAATTCATATTGGCAAAACAAATGAACTGATTAACTAAATTTAGAGCATATGAATTTATATTTTCACCCATTTTTTAGAACTCCAAACATAAAAGTATTATATTTTAATATAAAACAAATCTTTTAAAATTCCATGAAAAACCATTTTTCAGAAAATCATTCTTTTAAATCATAAAATGTTTTTATAGAAAAATAATTTATAAAATCATTTTAAAAACAATAATTTGAATTTTTCAAAATCATAAAATAACATAAAATTTTAAACTATTCAAAAACATAATTTTTTCTTTTGATGAAGTTAAAAGAAAATATAAATTTTAATAAAAAATCATTATTTTCATTATTCATCGAAAAATTAAATTTTTCATAAAAATAACAAAAAAATACACCGAAGTGAAATTTTAAATTTCTATTTAATCTAATAAGTTTTTTTTCTATGTAAAATATATATAAATGCCCAAAATTGTATTTAATATAATTTCATCAATAAAAGGCGGTAAAACAGGTTTTAGAAAAATAATGGTTTATGTGATTAAAATTATGGTTTTTCATATATTATGACAAAAAAATCTATTGGAAGAAAATAAAAATAATTTTTTTTGATTATAAACAAGATATATATTTAATTAATATTAATTTATAATTGTAATAAAATTAATTTATACCAACAATACTACATAGCATCCTAAAAATATAAATATTGTCATTATATTCAATCAAAATGTACTTTCATTTCTAGGACATTATTAAATACTAAATTTATCTTATAGAACCTATATTATCATAAGTCAATTAATATTATTCCTAAAAACTATTTTAACATCTAGGTTAATATATTACTCATATAAAAATAAAATGATGTTTCTTAGAAACATAGTGTTCCTTGTAACACAAGTTAAGCTAATATTACATGTAATGAACGAAATCATACAAATCAAATGGTCTATAAAAAATATTTTATAAAGATCTCTGGTTTTTAAAATATAATTTCAAAACACAACATAATAGACACAGTTCCTTTGATCCTATAATAAATGAATTATCTTCACAGTGAGAACTTTGAAAACACTCATTCACAACATCAAATTAAGGTGTTTAAAATCAATTTTCATGCCTAACAAACAAAACTAGACAAGAGAAATAGAGTATATACCTACCTCAGATAAATATTTTTAATTAACCAACAAGGATACCAATTCTATCATGGATTAATACCAATTCCCAAAAGGCACAAATGATTCTTTTGATCTTCATTAGTCAGACTTAATCAAAAATGAATCCAGGAAACCCTTAGAGATGGTTTCACTAAACCTAATACAATAATGATCATGTTGTATAAGACACAAATTTGTATATATTTTATAACATAGGTAATAGTAGAAAATATATAAAACAATCCCAATAGAATCCATAAGGCAAGTACATGATCAATGACCAGAATGGAAAAATATTATGAACATTATCTCCATGTTCCATGTGGGTAATGTCCCAACATATCACCACTTAATACCGATTAAAATATATGAATGAAACTAACCACAACAGTTTTTCACCATTTCATTTACTCTTTCTCAAAAACAATGTTTAAAACCACCCAATGGTATGTGTTAGGTGTGAGAATATAATTCAATTTGTTTTCCAAAAAAGTGTATTGAATGGAGAAAAGTTTAAATAATGAAAATTTGATCATTTTAAAAAACACAAGAAATGATATAATTATTTTATAAATTAGATATAAAACATAAAATTGAAATATTTAACCATAATTTCATATAACTATATTAAAATTAGTTTTCAATGATCTTTAATATATATATTTTATAATTTATAAAAATTTATAAATATATCAATAATAAAACCCAGTGAATAATGGATAGTATACCTATTAAATTTTAATGTTGGGCTAGGTAAGTTTCATATAAATTTTTTTCCCTCACTATAAAAAACTAAACATATCATGGGAAGATGAAAAAAATGAGTTTTACAAGACACTAATGTGTAATTCATCTATATGATGATGTGTAATATAGTTCTGAGGATGTCTAACATGGGAGAATAGGAATACCATGATGGCTAATTGAAAATCAAAATCACGTATGAATATCACTAGAGGATCCCCCACCTATATACCCATGTATCCCATATACTAAAAATTTAAAATCAATTTGAAATTGTGCATCACATTTAAAAAAAATATTTAATAAAATTATATAAAAAAAATGTGTTAAAATATAATTTTTTAATAAATCCACCCATGTTTTGAAATCAAAAAATCCTTTTAGTTTAAAAAGGGGGAAAATATTGTAAACCATAATAATTTAGTCCTACATATCAAAAAACAATTGAACATTCCATTTTTAATTTATTAATCTTAAATATAAATGAGAGGGAATTGGTAGTTAAAAAAACAAAAATATTAAATGAATCAACAATACTTAACAACATTGTATTTCTTCAATTTTAATAGATACACACACCATTGAGTGAAAAAAATTTCTATGAATCTAGGGAGAACAATATAATACAAATTACAAATCATGAATCTCAAAATTTTCAATTTTATAAGAAAATTACTTGAGGGAAAACATTTACAATTACAATCCACAATGAAATGATAACAATAATCCCTGGTATAGAAATTAACTACCAATTTTATGAAAGAATGTCAAGAAACCAAATTAGAAAATTTAATAAGGCTAAGTTATTAATCAATGTCCCTAATGTAAGGTTATTTTCAAATAGAAATGAACAGATATAGAATATAATATAGGAATATAAAATTATTTTTAGGTCTAGATGCATCACATAATTATCCTTCGCAACTAACCGGCAGGAGGCAAGGAATCACCAAAAATATCTAGTAAGATTATTCCAGGTTGAGAGAATATTCCACAAAACGAATAATAATGTGAAAAAGGGGGGTTTTGGGAATAATAATAAGAATATGAATAATTATTTCACATCTCATGGTTTAGCCCTATGATTTTAAAATTGGTGTTCCAACCGTCTATCCCTTTATAAGATACATGAGATGATGCAAGGTCTATCTTGGTAGTTTGAAAACCATGTGCCAATAATTTGTAATTAATATTCCTCCATGATCCATAGAATAAAATAGGACGCTTCATGTTCTAGAATAAAAATTCTCCAAACATTTGATCTACTCTATAAAAAACAAATTTTTTTTTGTTTTCATTACATAAAACTCACAGTTTACAAAAATGACATGATAAAACATGAAATAGTCCATAATATTACTAAAAATATGAAATACCCTCAAAAATAAAAAATAAATAATATAAATAAGATATTTTTAGGGAAAAGTTTTATTTGTTTGAGAGAGTGACATCAAGACATGGAACATTATATGAGATAGCAATCAATGATTACAATCTATTATAAGATATACAACTTTCTATGATAACATAATCATGATACTTAATGATAACATAATGAAATCATATATAATGTAATATATATAAATAATTATGATCTACATCATATAAATATAAATATATAAAAATAATGGATTCATAGAAATTACAAATCATGATAGAATTATCATAACCCCTAAAAATATTACATAATAATGTGAAATACTATATCATTTGGGCATAAGAGTATGAAACATACCTAAGAATGGAATGAAATTATTATATAAAATATCACTAAAGAAAATTTCATCTGAGAGTGTGAAAATTATTATACTGAAATTGATTCATACAATATTCCTTTAAAATTTTAACTGTGAGCCCCATATTGGATTGATTTCACCTCAAATTTGAATAATTCAAGTTGGTAGTTTCTTAAAGTTTACTAGGTCGACACAATGTTCCCCAAATCACTATGGATAGATTCTTATAATGTAATGGATTATATTAAAAATACATTTCTTATCACCCCATGAGATATAATGCTTACCCCAATGCAATATAAGGCCATATAACAAGGACTAACCATTCATATAATTAAAGAAGAAATATATTTGTTCCATAAATACACTAAAACATTTATAATCCTATCATATCATAATTAAAATATTATACTAAAATGTTCTCTGTAAAATAAATGTAATTCCACAAAAATAAATCAACTAGAGAATGAGTTATTGTTATTATATTAAATAATTTCAATATAGTATTATATTAAAATATAATGTATATTTACATAAGTTAAATTACATTATGAGTTAATTTGAAATCATCAAATAAGTATATAAATAAATTTACTTTTACTTTTATAAAAATTATATTAAAATGAAAAAAGTGTTCAAAAATAATTTACCATTTTATAAAATAAAATTTATCAAATTAGGAAAACTTGGACTTTATGATTAATAAAAAACCTTAGAATAATGTGCCATCATTCCACCATAATGAAATTAATAATGTAGATTAAATTTAAATATTTTTCAAATAAATTTGAAGATAATATAAATTTTCAATAGTAAATAATAGGTGTAGGGTTATGGATGTGTAAAATGGAATATGAAAAATATAGATATGGATAAAACATATGATATATAATATACATGATAGTGTCAATTCCACATATAGGAATAACTATAGTTGAATAATAAACTAGTGGGATATGATGTTGTAATGAAATATTTAACCCTATGTAATAACTAATTATGGTAAAAATATATTTTTTTATGAAAAATATTGAACATAAAAATTCCCTAGATGAAAAGTAGTCCCTAATAATATTGATTTAAGAAATATATATTGTAAAATCAACCATTATGACTTAATATCAATTTAATCAAAATACCTTGGAAGGGAGTACCATTAAGATATTTTTGAATTGATTTAAAAAAATAAATAAGTTAATAATTCATGCATGGGAAATTATATAAATAATTGGAAAGAAAAATAAGTTTTAATGTAATTAATCTCTTGTTGTATTGATGATGAGGCGATAGGTTATTACATTTAGTCGTGACATCCATGAAGGTACATTGACATCATTTAAAATTATTATAAATATTTAAATCACTTCCCTTATAATAAAATAATATATAAATATATATATAATTTTATTAACTTAAATTATATTAATTGAGAACACATATATTACGTATTAATAATATAATTTCATCAATATATGTTACTAATTTTTATTGTTTCATAAATGATTTAGAATTCATATATTGGTCCATATACATAAATAATGATTCTTTCAATATCTGTATATTAAATGTAGTTGAACCATTATATTTTAGTGATTGGTTTTTTTCCCAGTTCAAATGGTAGATGTTATAGGTATGGTCTTCCAGAATAATATTAACGATGAGCCTATTTTATGTAATTTAAGAATAAAAATGTCTCCCTTAATAGTGGAGATTATTATTTTTTCATTATTCTAAAATCATTCTCTTTAAATATATTAATACCTAATATTAAATTTTACTATTATTAATTACATTATTATAAATTATGATAATATTGATAATATGTTTACAGTATTGTACAGGTCGATTTTTAAACATTCCAGAATATAGACATTTAATTTTAATGCAAAAAATTGATTATGTTTATATAATTGAAATATTATTTCATAAAAGGACTTATGATGTTAATATAATATTATTAGAGTATATAATGAGGTTCAAAAGGGTTTATATGATCATATAGTAGAGAAATATTTTTATGTACTCGGCATTCATATTGGTGAATCCAGTAATAAATAAAATAATATATTTATGAATGAATTATTTGGAACTCCAACATGTATCTGAATCGATTAATGAAATTTATAATATTTATAGAGGGTTAATTAATGTACACAATCCAGAGAAACCAAAAGGATAGATGTTCTTCTTTGTTGTATAAGATATCTTCATTAATTTTTCAAATTGGGGAAAATTTACATGGATATAATATTTAGGTAAATTATTAATATTAAATAATTTGAATGATCCTAGAGTTATTTAAGGATATTTTTCTGATATATTTTTCATTGTCCCCAGGTAATGAAAATCTATTCTATATTGAATTAAAAAATGATATTTATATTCCTTATATACAATTAATTTTTTTTTATTTTACATAAAAACATTAAATAAAATATTAGATCAACCCAAACACATAACTATACCATGTTGATTCATAATTTTGAACCAATATAATCATAATCAATCTATAAAAATGAGAAACTTTTTATTAAAATGAAATCATTAAATTTTTAAAAAATATATTTTTAAGAATGATTTATTTATAAAAATATCCTATTCATTATAATATTTATTTTACATTATTAATTAAATGTGAGTTACTAATTTTTTACAAATTAATAAGATAAATATTATTATGTTATTTGATTAAAAGTTTAATAACCTTACCTAATACCCCAATGCTTAATCATGTACCACAAGTCATTATGTGGTCTTCCCTGTATGCATTAGGCTACCCACTAAAAGAGAGGGAATTGATAGTATGGTGAAGATAATATGCCCTTAGTGTCAAGAAAATAAATAGAATCATATAATAAAAATAGTAAAAAATCTACAAGAAATATAAATATAAATAATGATAATGAAATTACATATGGCATGGCTATTAGTGTAGAATCATATATTATTAATAAACTATGGTCTTCTAATATGTCTAGTAAACTATATTATGAATAATAAAAATTAAATTATATGACATAGTGTTATTTATATAGAGTTTTTCCTAGTATTTTCTAAAAATCAGTGTACTATCTCCTCAACTCCTCATCATCGAGCCCCTCCCCATTCCTAGATTATTGATCATGGATTTTATATGTGCATCAAGAATCCCTTGAAGGGTGTGAGTGTAAATTAATTATGAATGTAACATCCCAGGTAAAAAAATAGTAAGATATTTTCATATTTATTAATATTTCTGAATTAAATATTTATTCTATTTTAAATGTGATTCTATGCTCGGCGGCATACCTGATACACAATAATGGGTTTCTATGAAAACTTACGTTTTACACAATGTTGGGCCATACAAAAAATTCATAATATAATTTTATTATTTTAAATGGTACATAACACCTAGCAATTGTATTAGTGGTAATTAACAGAACTAACTATATTATGATTATACACGCTTGTTAAATGTTTTTACATTTATCAAATTAATTTTAAAGGCTTAAAATAATAAATAATCTGATTTTAAGCATGAAATACTCAAAAATGTCATTTTATCTTCTTTTGATGGCGATGCCTTTTTAAATCAATTTTTTGTCACTTTTTTATTTTATATTTGACAAAGTGAATGTATTCTTCAGAATAGGGATAAAAAAAATTTCTTTGCGTCAATTTTTTGTATTTTTCAAATAATGTTCATTATTTAATGAATAGTTTAAAATACTCTATTTTAATTCAAAACCGTCATTTAATATAAATTGTTTATATGGTTAGATTATCTTTTTAATTGGTAATAAAGTGAAATTAGAATATGTTTTTTCATTTAATCCAATGTTGGTCATTGGAAGTAATTTTACATTGAAATGGGATATACACAAGTGTCAATCTTTTGATTGTTTTTATTTCATAAAAATACACTTTTTATTTTGATAGTGGGAATTAATTTTAAATTTATTTCTTCCACTTCTGTGCTTTGAATTTGGAAAAATGGATTACATATTTGGATTCAGTAGGTCCAAATTGTGTAAATAGGTAACTTTTATTTTTTGAAATTTTAAATATTTACGCCAGTAAATATTTTATTTACCATGGTTAACGTGTAAATATAGTAAATAAGGGTAAAAAATAATATTATAATAATATCAAATTACCCTAACAATTTCATAATCATATTGGTTGATAAAAATTCGACCCTGGGCATCCTTGGGGCGAATTTGAGACCCCATGGAACTACTTGGGAGTGATAATTACACTTTATATTAATTAATTTTAATTAAAGTAAAATATGACACAAACATATGTCTTTTAGTAAATAAATTCTTACAAGGGATTATATAAGTTATATTTTTTACTATAAATATTCATTAGAAATCTAAATAGATTTCCTACACCATGATATTTTTATAATTATTAGACATAAAATCAATAAAATTATTTATGACACAAAAATGTTGCATTGTTTAATTCATTAATAAATGAATTAAATAAATAAGACTATAAATATTAAAAAAATATCCAAAACCTATCCAATTCTTATTGGATGACTTTATTTCGAACACGAGTCATCTTATCATCGACATTAATAAGTTTTGGATCTTTTGAAACCATATATATGTTTATAATAAAATAACACTTTCAAACATTCGTATTGTGCATATCCTCCCCCTTATAAAAGGACACCTCTTTTAACCTATTCCTCACACTTTTTAAGCCCCTCTGAATGTCCAACCTCTGCCCATATTCAATCTAATGCCTCGCAAAATGATTATTGTTCAATTATCTCATACCACCTCACATGGTGGCCATTAAAGTTGAAATGTGTTTATATATGATATACATTATGTTTATGTTTTATTTATGCTTCTGTATTATTCAATTATAACATATATTTTTGGTTTCCATAATGTGTTAAAATGATAATTTCGTTTGAGGAAGTGCAGACTACCACCCCCTCAATGTGATATGACTCATTAATGCCATATGTGGGATGAATAAATGATGGATTTAATGATATTATATATGATATTATAGTGGAATTATAATATAACTATGTATCATTATGTTTTAATTCCATTAAAATATGAAATTGAAATGAAATTAGCATTAATGTGTATGTACTGATTACCATCTCTATGAATGTTGCATTTCATTTATTACCTCCTAATGTTATTTAATATTATAAATATACATATATACAAGATATATATGATATATATGATATCTAAATCATGTATATCATTCTGGAGATAATGTAATTTTGACCACATGAACAACATGTAATTATAAAAAGTTCATTTTTTGACTCATGTGCCAAATATCAATAGAATGACCATTATTAACATAAATAATCATATAATGTTTATAACATGAAAATAAGCAATTTAAAAAATAATATACATAAAAAAAGGTTCTTAATCATGTAGATATTAATTTTATTTTACTATTCCTGAGATTAAAGAATGAACGGTTCAAGTCAGACACGTGGCAAGGGAATTTCGTAACACAATTTCCTTTCGTTGGGGTGATATTCTACTTTGTGATTATGTCAAGCTATAAATATGTGTGAATGACCTATGATTGATTTACATACAATATCCATTTATATTGGGAGTATTTATATTTGTCACACATAATTATATCATTGATTTGTCATTAATTTAATGAGACGATCATTGTAAGGGAACCTTTCACCGTATTCTTTTAATAAAAGACTTCTTTAATGTTATATCTTTAAATTTACACTTTCTTATATTAGTATATGTTCTTCTAGGTCCTTACTTATGTGAAATTTATTTCCATTTGATGAGATATCCCATTATATCTCATCAACTAATTTTCTGAATTTTAATGTGACGTCGTTAGGCTGCTGAATTTTCATAAGTGACTATGTCTCAATATCCATTCATTTGAGGCACGTCTTGATCTTGTGAACCATTATTTTCATATAAGGTGTATATAATTCCCTTTTGACATATTATATCATGAATCTCCATATTCTCATAATATTACAAGTTTTTTTAATGTTATTATTTAACTATTTTTAACCACATATTTTTCCAATAGGTAAGGGACACTTTAACAAACACATTGTTTAAAATGTTTTAAAGATTTAATCTTAAAAATAATTCTTATTAATGTCCATGTTTTCGAAATGATTTTACGGTTTTATTTAAATTGACATTAATATTTTCAAATGTTAATTATGATAAAAGTTTCAAATTGGTATGTGAAAATTTGATTCAAAAATATCATTATTAAATGTTTTAAAGGGTTTTCAAAAAGAAATATTTTTCATTGAATCATTTTACTGAATGACAAAGAAGAATGTTTCTTCGTAACATTTGTAGTGACAATGAAATTTCTTCCACCGTGAGAATTACATGATTTATCGATTCATTAATATGATATAATGATTTTGGAAGGAAAATAAATACCATATAATCTTTTACATATTTTTGTAATTAAAATTATTTTTATAATGGAATGGTTTTGTCAATATATCTAAATAATATATTCAATTTGAAATGTTGATATGTTATCTTCATGTTAATTTTTTGTTATGTGTTATGAGTATGTTATGGTTCTTGGGAACTGTTTAATTATATAGGTGGTTCCATGATAAAGCTATGCTGGGTGAACCTTAGATAGATCTCCAATGTATTGTGTAACATGACAGAGGTAATCGTTAATGTTTCTCCTAAAGGGTTTAGAGAATATACTATGACGGTTATTCAAAATGTGACTACCTCTGAATATATGATATCTACAATGTATGTATGTTATTGATGCCTCATGATACCTATTTTTTTTATGATCACAATGTGTTTTTCATAAATATTATGATTTTAGAAGGTATATTATGATTGAAAATTATGGTCTCATTGATTTGTAATTATTGATGTGTTAATGTTTCCTTTCATTATTTTATAACCCTTATTGAGATTTATATTCTCATCCAATGTTCTAAAATGATTTTCATAGGAATTAATGATGAATAGGGTCAAGGATGGGATCAATGAAAAGTCATGTTTCCTTAAACATAAAACTAGAAATGACTCATTTTTCAGGGTTTTTATTCTTTAAAAAAAATAAAAACTGGGTATAAGTGTCTAATTTGTAATTTTTGAGATGTAATGTAATAATTACGTCTTAATTATATAAAATATAAACCTAAAAATATCCTCAATTTGAATTATCCATTTAATTCAAGATTTTCTTTGTAAAAAGTCAGGGGCCTTATAGTAGGTATCATAGGTCAGTTTAGATAACTTTAGGGATTAACAGTTTTCGTTAAACACTTGGTTTGTCCCAATTTCTATTATTTATATTAAATATTTGTTTCCTATATTTTTCAGATCAATTAAATCCAATTACAAATGGAATTATGTAGATCTCAAACAACACTCCTATATATTTATGATGACTTGCATGAAATAATTATTGCAATGTCGTGTTTGGATGATTATAAAACCATTTCAAACTTACAACTCACATTAATGAAATTATATGAGATATCAAACACATTAACTATACCCTGATATCATCCTAGATCATGGGTTGTATTTAATCAAATCCTAGTTTCACAATATTCTCCTATTTTCTAGAATGGTAAATATTTTCAAGGAATTTTCTAATATTTTACCTTATCAAAATATTTTGAAGCATATAATGATTTTAAAAAGGTGAGGAAGAAGGAGACCCTTGAACAAACTATTTATATTTTCTTTTAAAATATAGTCTCCCAATACATACTAATGGTATTCCAAAAGGACCATTGATATATATTTTCAAACCAAACTCGGTCTGACAATTTTATAAAAATCATGTTTTATCAGATGTTTTGAAATTATATGTCATTCATGATTATTTTCAAAAACTGTTTTTTTGTAAATGCCTATATGACCCATGTTTTACAATGAGTATTTATATGATGGAAGTAAATAGTTTTGAGGGATCTCTAAATCATTGTTTCAATGCATGGATCTTCTACCTAGGTGACCAAGATGACGATGAAACCATGTGGAATCAATGATCAAGGTATAATGTTATTTTTTGGGGGGATCATTTTATTTTATCATATTGTGGTGTAACAAAAAAAAAATCAGTATATATATGAATTCAATAATTAAGATGTTGAAGTCATAATGATTTGGGATGAAATTGAGAGGTATAAAAACCATTGAGATTAAAACATGTTAGGGTTATTTTGAGTTTTATAAAAAGGAAAACACGCAGACCGTGTGACAACCCATCACGTCGGAGAAATATTTGGGAATGGAACACAAAACCAAAGTTTGATTGGGATTTATTGCTTACCACTAGACTACGTGAAGTCCCTGGTTAGTATGACTTGTTATTTTTAGTTAAATTAATTTATGGGTCAATAATAAGTTGATTTTGGGAACTTATGTTTTATCAAATTTATATCCATAATATTGGAAAAAAATATTGTGATTAAGTGATAAATGTTATTTTGGAAGACGTTCTCTCTTTAGGGAACACTATATGCTTAAGAAAAATAGAATTCTATGAGATTTGATTTGTGGATTAATGGTTGAAATTTTATTTTGGAAGAATATTTATTTTTATTTTGGACATTTAGTGATTTGGGTTATTTATGGAAATGATTAACCTATCATAGAGAATATGTGATTTGGTTAATTATTCTCTAGTATGAGACTATAAGAGTAGTATAGATTTTTGGAGATAAATGTTAATATTAACACTGGAAATCTAAGTGATTAAATACTTCTGATTATTGGGTTTCAATCATAGTTTAGATTATATTCAAGGATTTTATAGACAATTATTTGTTGGAAGTCTTTATTGAAATATTGGTACTATCGGTTTAATTTTGGAGACTAAGAGTACACTTTCTTTTTATAAGAGATTATACTTTTTGGGAAATATCTAATATTGTTATAACCATTTTCGTGTGGGTTAATATCTAAAGACTGTGGAAATATATAGTTCTTATTTTTTTGATTATGTGATTCTCTATAAGATTTATTCTAGCAGGTGTTACCCGGTTGTCATGTATACTCATTTTTTGGGTAATAGATTAGCTTTTGGTAGAAACATATTAAAGAATTAAACTCTACTGAAAGGTAAGTACATTTCCTTAAATTCCAATTCATTGTAGTAAATAAATTCCGAAAAATTATGAAATGGAACTTATAAATAAAAACGTTTTCAATTTACATTTCCTTCTGGGTAATTAAAGACCGTTTAACACATCACATGTTTGTGATTTTCTGATGGTTATCTTTCTCCTAATCAGGTGTTCTATCACTCTCCATCAGAACTTAATGGTTTTTTTTCTCTTCCATATCCATGTTTTCCAACATGGAGTCATATTATAGGGCATCTCGGCTATCCTTTTTTTCATTTTTGTTATTTTAAAGTGATAGCCATATTGAATATTTTTCCAATGTGGGACTTTAAATGATGTTTTTTAGCCCAATTTTAAAATTGTGAGGACACAATTTCCTAAAGGGGGGAAGAAGAAAACATCCCAGGTAAAAAAAGAGTAAGACATTTTCCTATTTATTAATATTTTTGTATTAAATATTAATTTTTTTAAAATTGGATGCTATGTTTGATGGCGAACGTAATACACAACATTTGGTTTCTTTGAAATCATATGTTTCACACAACGTTGGGTCATACTGAAAAATAATAATATAACATTTTTATTTTGAATGGTAGATAACGCCTAGTAATTGTATTGGCTGGAATGAATAGAACTAAATATATTATTATTATACATTCATGTCAAATGTCTTTACATATATCCAATAAATTTTAAAAGCTTAAAATTGGAATTAATCTGATTTTAAACATGAAATACTCAAAAAGTCCATGTTATCGCCTTTTGATGGTCAACCCTTTATAGATCATGTTTTTTCACATTTCTGTTTTCTATTTGACAAAATAAAATACTTATTTATAATTGGGACATAAAAATTTTCTTTGCATAAAATTTTGGTATTTTTCTGATAATGTTCATTTTCTTAATGTATATTTTAAAATACTGTATTTTAATTCAAAATTTTCATTTAATCTAATTTATTTATATGATTAGATTATACTTTTAATTGTTTTTAAAGTTTAATTATTTTAATTTTTACCATTTAATCTAGTTTTGGTCATTGGATGTAATTTCACATTGAAATTGGACATAAACAACTTTCAATCTTTTGATAGTTATTATTTTTAAAAACACGATTTTTTATTTTGACAGAGAGAATTACATTTAAATTAATTTCTGCAACTATTGTGTATCGAATTTGGAAAATCGGAATAGATATTTAAATTAATTAGTAATTATTTTTGTAAATATGTATCTTTTATTTTTTTAAATTTTAAATATTTACCCCAGTAAATATTGTATTTACCATGGTTAAAGGGTAAATATGGTAAATAAGGGTAAAAACATAATATAATAATAATATTAAATTACTTTAAAATGAGTGATAACTCTATTGGTTGATAAATATCTACCCATGGTCATCATTGGGTCCAATTTGGGACCACATGGAGCCACTTGAGAGGGATAATGACAATTTTTATTAATTAATTTAATCAAAAGTCAAAAAATGACACAAACATATATCTTTTAGTAAATCAATTGTTTCAAAGGGTTATATAAGTTATTATTTTGACTATAAATATTAGATGGAAATATAAATATATTTCTTACATCATAGTATTTTCTTATAATTTTTAGACATCCAATAAATAAAATTATTTATGATAGAGTAATGATAGAGTGTTTACCACATTAACAAATGATTTAAATAAATAAGATTATAAAGATTAAAAATTATCCAAAACTTATCCAATTATTGATAGATGATTTTATTTCTAACATGAGTCACCTTATCGTCTAATTTAATGAGTTATTGAGCTTTTTAAAATGAATATAAGTTTATAATAAAATAACATTTTCAAACTTTCCTAAAGAGCCCATCCTCCCCCTTATAAAAGGACACCACTTATAACCTATTCCTTACACTTCTAAAGACCCTTATCTCATCTAAACTCTACCTAATTAATCTCTCCAAATCCCTATATTCCTCCTAGTATCCTTACCATAGGCATATAGAACTTCAAGTAAACATTTTGTTCAAAACAATGGGTGTTACCCCATTTACAGTTAATGTATTCTATAATGTTATTTTCTTTTATTTTACTTGTCCAACCCCTTGAACAATTTTTATTGCTTTATTTTGTTATAACAATAGTAAAATTAATATACTAGTTGGTTGTTATTATAATTATTCTAACTACATTTACACACACCTCTATCTAACGGGTGAAGAACATACTGTTTCTGTGGATGGTAAACTAATGTCTCACGAAACGATGATTGTTCAATTATCTCCAAAAACCTATCATGGTGGCCATTAAGGTGGAGATATATTTATATATGATATATATTATGTTTATTATTTATTTATGATTCTGTATTTTTCATTTATATCATACCTTTATGGTTTCCGTAACGGGTTAATATGATACTTTCATTTGAGAAGGGCGGACTACAGACCCATCAAAGTGATATGACTTGTTAATGCCATATGTGGGACATGAAATGGATGTAGTTAGTGGTATTATATATTATATTGTACTGTAAATTGAAATATAACTACTTATCATTATGTTTTTATTCCATTAAAATATTAATTAGAATTTAAAGTAGCGTTCATGAAAACGTACGGCTTACCGTCTCCATGAATGTTGCATTTCATTTCCTACCTCCAAATGTTATGTACTATTATTAATACATATATATACTTTATATATATAATATAAATGATATCTAAATCTTGGATATCATTATGTAGATAACAAAATTTTGACAACATGAACAACTTGAAATTATAAGAAGTTCATTGTTTGACTCAAGTAACAAATATCGACAAAATGACATTTATGAAATTAAATGATCATATAGTGGTTATAACAGTGAAATAAGTGATATAAAAAGAATTATAAACTTTAAAATGTTCTAAGTCATGTAGAAATTAACTTTACTTTATTAATCAGGAGATTAAAGAAAGAATGAATCATGTCGGACACATGGTAAGGGAGTTTCGTAGCCCAATTTCCATTATTTGGGTTGAACTAATACTTCTTGATTATGTCATGCTTTAAATATGTGTGAATGGCCTCAGATTGTTTTAAACATTATATCCACCTAAATTGGGTGTATTTATATTTTTCACACATAATTATATGATTGATTTATATTAAATTTATTGATACGATCTTTGTAAGGGCACATTTTACCCTCCTCTTTTAGTAAAAGTCTTCTTTTATTTTATGTCTTTTAATTTACCCTTTCTTATGTCAGGATATCATCTTCTATATATGTATTGATGTGAAATTTATGTCCACGTGATGAGATATCCCTTTTAATCTCGTCAAATAATTTTCTGAATTTTAATGTGACGTCATTATGTTGCTGAATGTTCGCAAAAGACTATGTCTCAATATCCTTTCATTTGAGGCACATATTGATCTAGTGAACCTTATTATTATATGCGGTGAATATACTACTCTTTGAAATATTCTATTATGAATCTCCATATTCTCTTTATATTGTATGTTTTGTTTAATGTTAATATTCAACTATTTTTAATCAAGTATTTTCTCAAAGTGGTAAGAGACACTTTAAATAAAACGTTGTTTAAAATATTTTATTGATTTAATCTTAATAATCATTCATATTAATTTCCATGTTTTCAAAATGGTTTTACGTATTTATTTATATACACTTTAATGTTTTCAAATGTTAATTTCGAAAAAAGTATAAATGTGTTATGGGACACTTTGATTAAAAAATATCATTATTAAATTTTTTAAATGGTTTTCAAAAGATATCCTTTTCTATGAAGTGTTTTACAAAAAAACCAAAAAGAATGTTTCATTAAATGGTACACATTAACAATTAAATTTCTTCCACCATGATCATTACTTGATTTATGTCTTCCATAACATGCTATAATGTTTTTGAATAGAAATTAGATACCATATCTTTTTTTACATATATCGGTATTAAAAATGATTTTGATAATGGATTTGTTTTGTCAATATATCTTAATAATATATAGTGAATGAAATGGCCTTATGTTATCATCCCTTTATGTTTTTGTTTTTCGTTGTAATTATGTTATGGTTCATCGGAATTGTGTATGTATACGGGTGGTTCCATGATAAACATAAGGCAGGAGAGCCCGAGATTGCTCTCCAATACATTGGGTAACATGACAGACGTAAATGTTAAGGTTATTCCAAAGATACTTAGGGAATATATTGTGATGGGTATTCCAAATTTGAATCCCTTTGTAGTTGTGATAGCTACAATGTAAATATGAGATGGATGCCTCATGTAACCTTTATGATTTGTGATTACTATATGTTATTCATAATTATTATTATTTCAGAAGGTATGTTATGATTGAAAATTGTGGTTTCATTGATTTGTATTTATTGATGGGTTAATGTTTAATTTCGTTATTTTATAACCTTAGTAATATTTTTATGCTCATCCCATTTTTTGAAATTTTTTTTACTGGACATAAAGATGAATACGATCAAACATGGGATCAAGGGGATGTCGTGTTGTATTAAACATGGGACTAGACATGGCCCTTTTTTCAAGAGTTTTTTTTATATAAAAAAAATCGAAACTGAGTAGAAGTGTCTACTTTCTAATTTTTGATATTTAATGTAACAGTTATGGCCTAATTCTCTAAAACATTAAACCTAAAAATATCCTCAATGTAAATTATCTATTTAATTCAAGATTATTCAAGTAATAAGGTTAGAGCCTTATAATGAATCCACCAGTACATAAATAACATATGTTCAATTTCATAAGAAATATATTCCATGAAAAACTATGTTGAAGTAAAAGCATGCAACAATCTATATGTATTAATAATTCATGTGAAAACAAATATTCTACATTCCCTGGGAATAATCGCTTTGTCTTCAGGGTTGGAGGATGGTCATAAAAAATCCGCAATAATGGTCATTAAAGAGGACACTATATATCCCAAAATTTACCTATCCTCATAAATCCTTGGGTTTGACCATAAGCCAGTAATTCTCCATATCATTCATGAGTCCAGACAAAAGGCCATCATACCACATCTCAGCCTCCTATCAGAACACAAGACCATCATATCATATTGATTCATCAGGTAAGTCCTCAAGGATATCATTACTCTTCTGGGTCTCTATCTCAATCCTGACAATTAATTTATTCCTTACATTCTCCCCCAATGAGGGCTAAATAATCAATGATGCTCAACCAATCACTTTATCTTGAAGTGAAATATTCCCAGATAATGTATTCACATGTAGTAGGAAATATAAAATATATGAAAAATGTATAATATTATGTGTGATTATTGATAGTTTTTTACACAGAAACAACTGATAAATAAAAAATGATCTCACAGTCTAAAAATTAAAACAAATGTTTTCATAACAAATCAAGGGTCTTACAGGATGAACACTCAACCATGATGAATAATTATAAATAAAACAACATTACATAAGAGCTTTTAAAACGGAGTGACATATTATGTGAATAATATTTAATGAAATCGATATGGATTTCTACTTCATATTATTATCCCATTCACAAATAAAATAGATCAATCCCACATGGCATGGATAATTAGAACATATGTATATTAATTAAAAAATTATTTATAATGAAAAATTCATTAAGGATATGGAAGTATAGGCATAAATATAATAAAGTCACAATAAAATCCACCTTTAATAGCCAATCATGGTACTTTCTAAAAAAATGGAATTTAATTCCTTATATCTGATGGTAATCTCTTAGTGGACCAAGAATACTTCATTAGATTATAACAATATCCATAGATCTAGATATTAAACTACAAATGAAATATTCTTATGAATATCTGTACATTAGTTTAAATATAAAAATCAAAAAAGGAGAGAGAATCCTAATAAAATAAATTTTCATGATCCATGTATTTTAGATATATTATTATAGGAGGTCTAATGGAGAGGCGTGATAAATAACCACCACTATAGACATTAAGATCAAGACACATTAACATAGGAAGAATAATGAATGTACCCATATATATTTCTAGATAAAACAATTATTGAATAGTAAAATCTCTAAATAGGTTTTCATAGATTGGTTTGCTAAATTACATGCCTAAAATTATGGGCTTACTATCAATTATAGTTAAATATATAGTTCATCATCACATATTAATAAACCATGTTTCATTTATTTTTTCCCATTATTAAAAGTGACATTGTTTATCATGAATTTCCCATTGTTATCTCTAATCATATTTCAACCATGAACCATGTTCTAGTCCTCTCCAACATGCTCTATGATTTATTTGATAAAACCACATAGTTTCCACAACCCATTCTATGATATTGAACTATGTTATGGTTTATAAAACCCCATATAGCCACGCTTTGGCTACTAGAGTCATCAAAAAAAAATTAAAAACTCAAAAGACAATTATTAAACGTATAAAATAAGGAATAACTCACTATGTATAAATTTAGGACATTATAATATGATCCTCTATGTTATTATCAACCATAATAAGTGTTTGTATAACTCCTACTTAATGGAAATTGAATTCAATGTTCTTATGCCATATTCAAACCCCAAATAATCATCATGGGTATGATATTACTACTTTAAAACATAAATAAGTGGTAATTAGGTCCCTTATTAAACCACACATCTATCATTAATTATTCAAAATGGTTATACAAGAATATATTAATAATGAAAAAACTAAACATCATTTCTATTAATAAAATCAACGTGATCAAGATCATTCCTCCATGTTTGAGTGAATTTTAAATCAAAAATCATACCTAAAAATGATAGATATTGGAGTAATATGTAATCCACTAGTCTCATAATCATTATATTCTCAAAATTTCTCCACCAATTCATTTCATTCTCCCCTTTACCTGAAAAATAGTGATTCCATAACTGACAGAATACATGTATGAAGTATAGGACACCCATAGTGAACTCAAAATCTCACCTCCTCATGTCAATATTAAATCACTATCTACATTGAGTGATAAAAACCGCATTTTAATAAACTAAAACATTTACAATGACTCTTTCTACATACTCATCCTAATAATAAAATCTCCACCCACCTCATTCCAACACAATAGTTTATATAATGATGGAATTAAAAGTTCTCCAAATGGTGTCATCTGAATCAAAGATTAGAATCTAAAATTGTACACAAACATGACCATTAGAATATTATTATCACAAGACTAAATGATTTCTTGGTTGAGTTCCCAAATTATTTCTTTCAGAGATTATATCTTCCCCTCAAACTATAAATTTTTTAATGGATTAAATGACATCATCTATAACATTAATCACATCTCCTTCAATAATTTATGTCAAAAAGTTGATGTAAAAAAATTATGTCTAATAATATACATTCACTCACTTAATACTTTCGCGAAATCTATTAGGAGCAATGCTTTCCCAACTCATAAACATCGAGGGACAATTGAATATGCATGATGTGTGAAAATTTTATTATCCAATAAAATATTCCCCATTCAATATCTCAAAAAACAATTGTGAATACCCAAAAAATGGTGTATTGTTATCTCATCCAACTTCTCAATAAGCATAGGATGTGACTAAATTAAGCATCATTGTCACTAATTCTCTACTGAGATCCTTCTACAAGTTAGACCATACGAGATTAAGGTAACGATGCCAATATACACTCCAAGCAACAAAAAACATCACATCATATCTCTATAAAAATTTATTGACATCTGTAGAAATTCCTATTTAGAGGAATATGAGTTTGTCATCTCCTCTCACCTCAATGATTAATAAACTAAAAATCTCCCATAAAATGTACATTTTTGTACATTTAATTACCATCTTGTAATATGTATTCTTCCAATCAACCATTCTTTAATCAATAATTATTCTAGATCAGATACATTTATAGACCAAAATTGGTCAAAAAACATAAATGTGATAAAAAGGGAGAACATAATATCATCCCATAATATCCATATGAAACTAAAAATCATTCCTGAAATAATCTCTTCAACAGTCATTCATTATCTTAAGGTATCTCTCTGTTATTCTATGTTTCCAAATGATGTGCATCTACCACAACATTACAAATTCCAAAATATTATGACATATTAAGAAAAAAGATATTTATATAGTCCACTAAAAAGCCTATTGGAGATCTAAATCCATCTAAATGAAAATGTAACAAAATAACATGTGTTATGGAAACATGAAAAGACTCCCATTAATGAAAAATGCCCACTACACATCAATGAATAGATAGGAAAATTGATCTCATAGTATTGAGAAATGTAGCTTTTATGATGGGTTTATAGATGAATATAACCAAAACATATTACATGGTCCCCATGCATTAACATAACATTAAGACCAAAATATTTAGAATTATAGTAAACTACATAACCAATCGTTGGTACTTATAATTCCATGTCCTTATCTAACATCAATCTATAATTCATTTCAAATCTGGTCAATCTATGTAGATATATGCACTCTAACATCACCACCTTAAAGGTAATCACCATAATATGATCTTCTTTGTATATCATGTAACTAATGAACATAAATGAATACCTAGTTTTAAAAAGGAATATCTAGATCTAAAAAATAATTCTATGGTGTGCCCAAGGATAATTGACCAATACCATTCTAGGTCAACATAGATTCCTTCCTCACACAGAAAATTTTAAATATCATGTGGCGCATAGATCTTGTAGATACACTTTATAATCTTGTAATATAATATATGTTAAAAAAGTGTATTTGTCACAATATCATAGTCTCTAGAATGAACATTTTATAATCGATAGAATATGAGGATATCATAAAAAACAATAGAAGTATGGAGAACAGAGAATGATTGATGATCATATCCATGAGATCCATAAAACAATTGGTGTATTTTTTAATCTTGAAGGCTTGAAATGATACTTTGAAAGACAATATCAACACAAAAACATTAACATAGGAATATAACCCTCTATTACCTAAGGTATTAAGTAGCTTGATCATAATATTGTCATGGATAACAACTGGGATAAGAATAACTTCTCACAAAAAAAATTAATACTCAAAATGGTAATATATTGATCAAAATCACCTTATTCTATATTAGATCGTTTAAAAATAACTGATGAATATTTTTGGGTATATTTGCAGAAAACAATAGATCACCCTAAGGAAATGTTCTTAGTCTAGAAAATGTTTTCGAGTAAAAATATTAATGATCCACATTTAGTTTTTTTATATCAGCTACATATATATAATATTTTAGAATTGATATGGGATGTTCCGCAACAATTATTTAGATTTAAAAAACAATTAATCTAGCTAGTGGAAGTACATTTAAGTTTTCATGTATGGTTTCCTATTAAAATTATACTATTCTTTTAAAATAGGTGGGATCTACTACATCATTTACCACATAAACATCACCTCTACCCTATATTTTTATAGACCAAATAGGCTTAAGTATATAAAGAATAGAGATTCTAAAAAAGTTAATTAATAGGACATAAGAATTATACAACTGAGGTTTAGTAATTGATAGTTGTCTCTTCTATCAGTTAATAGTTTTATATTACTATTTAGCAAGTCCATGATAAAAATCACAATGATATTAATCATTTCAAAAATTAGGAAATCTTATAGATTTCTACAAATAGAAAAAATGTAGTGATTTTTAAGATCCTAACAATTGTTAAAGGTATAAACTTATTTAAATTGTGGTTAAACCTCATTTTTTTTGTATAATGAGGTGTTCTCATGTGAAATAAGAGTTTCATGGGTTTCATTGGGGTCCAGGACATGAAATTTGGATAAAAGAGGGAAAATAGAATGAAACCCATAGTTGGGGCACTTTTATTACAAATTATGATCCTAAACCAAAAAATCACGAGGCATGGGAATCATATATATAGAAGCTGGTGCATATTTACAACATAGTTTTGAAATTTGGGGGGTTATTCTAGGAAACTGTACTACTTAACCCCTCATAGATAGTAGAACTTGCACATTTGGCACATGATTTTTTTAACCATGTCAGCAAACCATGCTTCGCGTACGAAGTGGTAAATTCTAGTTTTTACCTATATAAAATTAAGGGTTCTACCCTAATTTTTCCCCACTCCTCTTAAAATGTCATGAGAGATAAACACAAGTTTGGTGGTGTTATGTATTTTCCCATAATCTTAATGTTTTATATATGTATGTTGTTTTTTCAATTTCACTACCATGTCTTGTTTTGATTTATTTAGTGAAAAATGTGTTATTTATTCCTTATATGGAGGGTTGAAACCCATCATGAATCCCATTGGGTATGTTGTTAAAGTGGGACTAAACATAGTTCTACCCTTTCTATATGCCAAACCCTTATAAATGGTGAGTAAATTGGTGATCATCAAGATAATGTAATTATGAGATTTATTGGGTTATGAAAGTGTTATTTAGTTTGTATACATGGTTAATTGGTTATTTGATAGATTTATAAGTTGTATTTTTGATGTTCTTATGAGGTTTTTTAGTGGTTTAAATATTTTTTATTGGGGCCCTGACCCAATTATGAATTTAGTGGATGAAAATGATGTATAAATGTGAGTAATTCTTTGAAAGGAGTTGATAAACTCAATGTTATTTAAAAAGAGGTTTCTAAAATATATTTCATATGATTATTAAAATTATCACATGGATCCCATTTTTTATATATTTTTTAATAATTATTTAAAAGTTATAAATTAAAATTATTTCTTTAGGACATGTTTAAGTGATTCAAATAGAAATACTCATTTTTCAAAAGGTTTGGATTCAAGATGATTTCCAATGAGCATATGAATATTTTTTATTCCATGAGTTGGTTTTCTGGGATTTCTATGACCATAGTAAATGAAACGATATATGTGTTGGTGAGATATAATCTCTGTAAATATAGTTTACATGATAACATCATTGGGTATTTGCTGAAGGAAAAAATGTGTTTTGTTGATTTTATAGCATAAGGGGTTTTTCGATTAATGGTATGGATGTTAATGGGTTATGCTTTATAACTGACATATTCCTTATGAGTTGTGATTGTCTAGATCAACCTGTTAATGTTTATGGTTTGTGTATGGTAATTAGGATATTGGGATAAGGAATATGAAATGGAAATTAGTTATATATTCTATAAAATGTATTCGGTAAATTTTATATTCGGTTATGCATTGATGTTAATTCATATGTATTTGGTAAATTTTATATGATTATTATGTTTATTGATCTGTTTATTTTTTTGATATGGTATATTTCTTGAATGGATAAAGATGCATGTGCACATGGCTTAGTATTTGTGGGGTGTTGTACTTGAGGACATGTTCCCAAAGTTCTGGTAAGATTGAGGCGCTAAATCCCCTCCCCGTAATACATGGGTTAGGGAAGGGGAATGAGGATATATTCCACTAACAGTTGAATTTTATATGACTACCAAGACTAAGGCTCCAATATAGGTGTGTTGTATTCATTTTTTAAATGTTATCCCTGGTGAGATAGGGAACTTGACTTACTCTCTTATGCATTTTAATTGAATAAAGTTAGCCATTGTGTAATTGATGAAAATACATAACCCATGGGATAAATAGGGAAAATGAATTGAGTAAACTTTGTCAGATAGTGGCTCCTAGGTAAGATGAAAAATTGTTCTTACTGAATAACATATGTGATTTAAATGTTTGTGTTACCCCTTGTTCTAGGTCTTAATCTCCCAATGTAGCCAGACTTATTTAGTTGATTGGTTGATCCTAAATTACATAATGAACCAAATACTAAACTAGTAATTTTTTATTTTAATACATAATTTATTGGTAATAGTTAGTTAGATGAATAATGGTTAAAATGAGGAACATGTTCCTTTTCTACAATGTTTCTCCGGTTCACATGTTTACCGTACATACTCTATATTACGGAATAGGTATTACATTAGTCATTGTTAGTGGTGACCTACTAATTTGTACTCACACCATGCTTAGGCCTACATGGATGTTGGGTACCCCGGTAAATGCCACATGTTTTTTTTACAATCACATAATAGAGATCTAGTTTTTGGTTCATTCATGAGCCATATGGTTGGATATTCGGATGACAGGACTAAGATGGTACATCAGTCCATCCTTGGGATCTTTTGGTAGTTTGGATTTTGGAATATATTTTTATGACTACATGGAATGTGGTGTATTCATTATATTATTATTATATGTGCTTCTTGGTACCTATTCAAATATCTTTCATGATGTCCATTCATTTATTCTGGTCAGTTACTAAATTTGTTTAAATTATTTCATTTTTTGATATTTCTATAATATGACGGTATAGTCTCCCCATTGTATCTATGTGGACCCGTGATTTTATTCAATATCCTCTCTCTTATGGGGAGGTGTTCCTGGGTTATGTGATGACTCGAATCCAAGAATAAGTGTAATTCTTACTAGACTGGAGACATTATAAGGTGAAATCAATGAAGTCTCTTTTTTCTTACTGATTTGGGAATGGTTGACATGAGACTGTGATGTTTTATGGAAAATTAATAAGACCTTCCCCGGGTTCCTGAAGCCCAATGTATGAGGGTAAATTTAAGGTCCAGGGGTGGGAATTGGCAGTTGATTTTTTTCCTTCTTAGTTGATTATTACTTCCACCTTGATTTGTGCACATGGATATGATGTTTTTGATTTATGAGCCCTTATCTCTTAGACCAATAAGAAAATAGATTATTTGGGATTTCTTAAATCATTCTAGGCACATGATATTGATAGGTCATCTATATGTCTCCATTCATTGAATGGTCCATCAGATGCATACATTTGTGGTTTAAAATACTTATTTTTGATTTTATATTTTTTTTCCTGAAATGTATTACAAGGAATTTTATTGAAATTTCAATTTTAATAAACATATTATTTTAGAAATTATGGAATAATAAATAGTTTTATCGAAGCATTAATTCTATAGTTTGGGAAAAAATGTAAAATTTTATAATGTGAAATCTTTGGTATAAATGATAAAGTCTAGTTAAAATTGAATTGGTGAATAATAGTAAATATATGGATATAAATGGAGCATAACACCATTTTTGGTTGATGACCCCATTTATAGGTGTTTTGGGAAGTGAGAGAGCCATAGTTTTGAGACATTGGGTTATGATATGTGATACGATGATGGTTTGGATGATTTGGTTAATTGAATTTTTCTTGTCTTGTCTTTAGTTAGTTAGTAATTTTAAGGTTGTAAAATGAGATCTGATGACAAGGATATTCTAACCCATTATGGTTGATATATTATGAGTTTTTTTAACCCTAGAGTGGGTTTTTTGGCTAGTGGTGTTGATGTATATCTGTTTGTTTTTATGGTGAGGGAGCTAGAAAAAAATGGTATTTTGGTATATTATATGATGTGTTTTTGGACTGAGAGCAAGAATGTCACACATGAGGAATATATTGTTTTCATTATTCATGTGTATAGATTGTAGAGAGATATATCCATTGGCCTTTTTTATGTGACTTTAGTTTTGGAAGTTGGAATCATTTAACATTCATGGTTATCAATGAAGGGGGTCAGTTGGGATCTAGTGTTTTTTGGAGCCTGAGGAACATGTGGATGTTTGGAATGTGGGTGTGGAAAATAGAGAGTGCATCCTTGTGTGGGATTTTATTGGAGGTCTATGTTGAAAAAAATTGTATTAGAGATGCGTCTTGAGTAGTGGTTATAATTTTCTATTTTTGGGATATTGAGGGGATCTATTTGAGAGGATGTCCAATTGTGGTTGGATACTTATGGTGTGAATGAATATTTCTTTCTTTAGATGAGGTATTGATGTAGAGTCAGTGAAATCTAGATTAGTAAAAGAATATTTTTATGATGTGTCCCCTTTCTTAGGTATATATTTTATTTCTTGTGGTTGGTTTAATGTCCATTTTTTGAATAGGCATGATCATTAGTATCATGGTCTAATGGTTGATGGTGTTTAATGTGGAATCATCACTAGTTTGGGATGGAAAATTTAATGGATTTGAAGTTGGGATGGATGATTTAGTTTTTATGTTACACCAAGGTGTGTGTAGTCATGTTTTTGTTCTCCTTATGTGGATGGATTACTTTTTGCAGAAGTACATGGAAAATGTATAAATTTATATGGGTCTAATAGAACCGGAGGTATGGTTAGTAGTGTATGTGATTTTTATTTCTAGATTTGATGAAGTTTAACTCATTTGATCTAAATACATGTTCATTTTATGGTAATAGGACTATGGGAGACCATGAGGGAATGATGAGGTCCATATGTGGTTTTTTGTTGGAAAGATATGATGCTATTTTGGATGGGAAATTCGGTGGTTTGGGACAAACATTTATCATTATTATGGGTGATCTATGTTTGAAGAGATTGTTTCAAATGACACATTTGGGTTATGGATTGGTGTGGGTTTTGTTGTGATTCTAAGTATGTCGCAATGGTTGATATGGATGAACTCGGATGGGGTGACAATGAAGGTGCCATTGAGAATTATGTGTCACAAAAGCATTGAATAATTTTATGAGATAGTTTGATATTTCATTGGATGTTCCATTAGAGTCAGGTTGTATGGTTGTTGATGAGGCACAGATGGGCGTGGAAGCCCGATACTAATGGTTGGTTATTGTTTCCTCATGGTGGAAGGTGAAATCGATGAGTGATAGTTTTTACTTGTGTTCATCGATGAATTTGTATCATACATTTATCAGGTGATTACCAAGACCAATATCATGACATCATCACATGTACTCATGGGGATCTCAGGCTTTACACCTAGAAACCTAAATGTGATCTGGATGAATATGGAACTTCTGGGATGATATGATCATGGAGTGATGTGTGGTGAGATCAATGGTTTCAAGTGCACAATCATTCGTTTTGTGAGAGAGGTACTCATAATTTCTGAATGTCGATGAATTCCATGAGTTAAATTCTGTGATTAGGGAATGTGTAGTGGATGGATTTTTTTATTTCTCCAAGGGTATCTAGAAAGATTTTTCCATGTTTGGGGGTTCAGTTTGTCACCAGAGTCTGAGTTTTGGGTCTTTAAATATCATGAGGATGTGGTGAGAATGACACTCTAAAGGCTGGGAGTGGTATATCATTCATGAATATATATAACAAAACCATGAAGTGGATATGTTATAAAGATGATTATAAAGAAAAACGTGTAAGCTACATGTTTGGGTTCATTCATAAGTCTGTGTGGGAATTGTATTTTGAGATGAGGTATGGCTTCTGGAAAAGGCTGGTAGTAGTTGTAATTTGAGTATTTTCATTCAAGAGTTTTTGTGGGGTGTTGTAGAGATGACATTGTTTGTCAGAGAATGAGATGTTTGGATTATAAAATTTAACTGAATGTTCAAAATGGATTATTATAGGTATGCATAGATATTTCAAGCATGCCATATAGGATATGATGTCATGTCGAGGCAGAGAGTCTTCATACCAACAGAGGACGTTGGGTGATAACAGATAGAGTATTCTAGAATGGATTCACTCCGTTGGATGAAAATGGAACAGATGTAGTTGGTTGTGAGACCCCTCTAGTTAGTGTTCGAATGAGAAGTGCATCACAAAAAAGTAAAGGGTTTTTGAATAAGAACATTGTAGTCTTTTGTTAATATATTTTTTGTGGAATTATGACCAATAAATGTAGTTTCCATGGAATGCATGAATTCTAATATTGGGTGGCGTTCTCTATGATCTATGGGTGTGGACAGTTTGGAAATTCATCTATATGTTTTGAACATTTAGTTGAGTTTTTTTTTTGGATTCATTTCAATGAGGGAAGTGATTAGCACTAGAAAATAGAGGTGGTGCACTAAGGAATGTGATGGGGAGTACGATAGTGGGAAAGTACATGGTTTATGACATGACTAGTGTTTCTATTTTTGATTTAATCAAGTAGTATCCATCTCAGTGTACCAGTTTTCTATTTGATGTTTGAATAATTTTGAGAGGATGAGTACCTTGAGATGAAGGTTATGCTCGGGTTGTGATTCCTACATTTTGGAATAGAGCGATTATATTGAAACATTAATGGTTGATTAGTGTAGGTTCTAAAATGTTGTTTGAATATTTGTGTCTCTTTTGTTATGTGGAGCATGGGACACCCTTAGAAATTTGGAATTTGGGTGAAATAGATCAATGAAATTATGACAATGAGATTTGGGAAGGATTATATTGAATGTGTTAAAGATGGTTATTCTAGTGTAGTGCAGTTTTTTGTTGATATATTTTTGTTTGGTGGATCCATAGTGTCACCCTTGAATTTTCTCTTCTCCTTGATATTGGTAATTACTTTTTCGGGGTAGACGTGTCCCTAATTAGAATTGGGATTGTGATTATGTTCCAATGTGGGGGGAATTTTTTGCGGATTGGATTGTCTTTTGGGTCAAAGTATGTTTACATTATGAACATGTTAATATCGAGGTAATTTGAAGATATATGTTAGTTGTCATGCCTATAAACCTTCCATTTTGACTTGAAATATCATTAATGATTTGAGGTGAGGCTCGAGGATGAGTCATAATAAGGTGGGGAGGTTTTATGATCATGTACTTTTGTAAAGGTATGTCCTTGTATAATTTTGGGTTAAAACTCCATTTTTATTACTAAAGAAGGTGTTCTCATGTATATGATGGGATTATAGAGTTTATAGGGAGTTTGGGACATGAATTTTAGATATATATGGTCAACCAATGTATAGCACAAAACTACAAGATGGTTAGTAAAAACCATGTACCTAGCTATGAAAATAATACGACTTAGGGACCCTTAAGATAGAGGTTAGAGAATGGTTTCTACACAGTTTTCCAAACCATGTTGGTTATTCAAGAAAAACATCCAGCATGGCCACACTTAGAATGAGGTATCTGTAGGGTGATCACATGGTTTCACTAACTATGTGGTCAACCCATGTGGCCCTTAAAACGTGCGAAATTACATTTTTTCCATATCATGGTATAAAGGTTATATCATTAATTTCAACATTATTCCTACCCCAATAGAATAGGTGATAAACCAAACCCCTCTAGACTTATAGTGGATTATTCTCCTTTGAATATTTCCCATTTGAGGAGTGTTTGGGTTTGAATCTAATATCCTGGGGATTCTAACACTCCTCATTTCTCTGTTTTCTAGAGTGTGGCTTATAGAATCTCTCCTCTTCATCTAAAATATTGACACCCTCACTTTTCAATATTTTTTTTCACTAATTTTTGTTTGGGTTCGAATCAAGGTAAGTGGATAAGCATGTGTTTTTTAAAGTAATTGAGATAGGTGGTCTTAATCATATTCCCTCGTAGTATTTATGTGTTATATATGTGGGTAATCTCGAAATTAAACATCAATGTTATGATTTGATATCTTAAAGAAGGTGATTTGGGCCTTATATTGAGGTGTGAAACCCTTCACAAACCCCTTCACGTCCATTATTGATGTGAGAGAAACCCTAGTGGTATCATATTTGTATGTCAAACCCTTTTAAATGTTTATTAAATTTTTTAATATATAGATAAAGGAATTATGATTGTGATTTCATGGTAAAAGTGTAATTGGGCTACTGGTCATGGTTAACAAGTTAATTGAAATAGTTTTAAGTTGTCTTTTTTTAAGGTCCTAGGTAGCTGTGAAGTGTTTTGAATAGTATGTTTTTGTGTATTCAACCAATTATAAATTTATTAGAAGAAAATGATGTTTTTAAGTGATTAATTTATTAAAAGGAGTTATTGACCTTTGAGAGATTTAAATATGGGGTTTCATAATAAATTTCAATTGATGATTGAAATGAGGGTTCAGATCTCTTTTTATGAAAATGGTTTGATAATTATCTGAATGATGGAAATTCAAATTAAAGAATTGGGGTATGTTTTTGTTTTTTAAATATAAAGACCTCTATTTTGAAATGGGTGTCATCAAGATGATTTCAAATTTGTATTTGATTTTTTTTATTCCACGAGTTGGTTTTAAATGTTTATTTGTACTATAGTGACTGAAAAGATATATGGGTCATTGAGATAGAATCCATGAAAGTTTTGTTGACATGTAAACATGATTAAAAAATCTGACAAATGATGAACGTAGATTGTTGATGTTAAAGCATAAGGGGTGTTTTAATTAATTATATTTGTGTTAATGGGTTATTCCTTATAATTGACATATTATTTATGTTTTGTTTTTTAAAATATAAATGTTTTAAAGGTTATGGTTTGTTTTTGATAATTATGATTATGTGATAAAACATAGTAAAGGGATATGTGTTAAATATTATGTGATATATATTTGATAATTATGTTAATGGGTTATGACCTGATGTTAATTTATATGTCTAGTAATTATGATATATGGCTGTTTTGTGTTTTTATTAGTGTATTTTTTGTGATGTGGTATATGTGGTTAATGGATAATGGTTAGTGTGCACATGGATAAGTAGTTGTGGGGTATTGGACTTGAGGATCATCACAAAAAAGTCATAATAGACTGATCCTTAAACCCCATGTCAAAATACATGGATTTGGTAAGTGAGAGAACTCTATATTCCCATAAGGGTTTTGTTCGATGAGACTTCCTAGACCGATGCTCCAAAGTATGTATATTTTACTCATCTATGAAATGTTATCCCTAGTGATATATGGAACATTACTTACTCACTGTTACAATGATTTTGACCATCCGTGGCCATTATGTATTTGATTGAAATCCACAACTAATGGGTTAAATGATGAAAATGATTTTATTAAGCCAAGTCAGCTAGTGTCACTAGGGTAAGTTGATAAATTGTGCTTAGTGAATTAAATTTGTGATTTAAAATCATGTGTTACCACATATGTTATGTCTTAGAACCCCAATGAGGCCAAATCTAATTAATTGTTGCTTGAACCTAATGTACCTGATGAATTGAAGAGTAAGTTAGTAATTATTAATTTTGATACCTAATTTCTTCGTAGAATTTTATTTAATGAATAATGATTAAAAAGATAAATATGTCCTTTTCTTTATATTTTTTCACTTTGTATCCCTACATACTATGTTGTATAGAATGCTTATTTATTTAGACACTATTTGTTCTAGCCTACTATGTTTTACAGAAACCATGCAGAACCCTCCATAGATTTTTTTTACTAGGGAGGATATATCATTTGATCTTGTATATGTTTTTGATAGAGGCATTGTGTTTTTTCATGCATGAGTTGTATGGTTGGAACATGGGTTTTCGAGACCAGGTTGGAACTTGGGTATGTCCTTGGAAAATTTGGGTGTTTTGGTTTCTTGAATTTCTTTTTTGAAAAATTTTCATGTATTTTATTCATCACATCGATATAACATGTGATACATGGTTAACTGTGTGCATTTTTCTTGATGATGTCCATTTATTTTGTCCAATCTTATATTATTCCAGTTGATATTATTTTTACAGTTATATGACTCTTATAAGTAGTTATAGTCACCCAAATAAATATCTATAGACCCGTGTTTCTAATCTCCAGCCTCTAGAAAATGTGGAGGAACAACTGAGGTTATATGATTACCCTTCTTGTGGAAGCAATTTAAAGGATACCATGTTAGGGATGTTACATATTTATGGAAATATTTGGAGATAATAAAATTTAATTACCATGTGTTTTTTATGTGATAAGAACTCATTAGTTAACATGATTGAAAAATCAGGCCTAGTATAATCTTGAAAATATGTGGATGAATAGGAACATATTATACAAATAAAGATTTAAAACATAATAGATATTGCTAAGATAGTACCATGAATTGTGAATGACCCCTCTCCAATATCAGCTGGGACCTTGTTGATAGCATAGAATCCTGCGGCATCATCTCCCTAACCCATCTCATGATTCTTATAATTGTCATAGATCATCAAAAACATTGGGTTCTTAATCTAACAATGAGAACCCTACCCAGATCTATAGGTCGTAAGCTATGTCTTCCCCACATCTATATAAATTATAATAGTGATTCTCTTGAATATAATAGTTAATGGATCTCGGTCATGCCACAACAATTACACATTCCACAAGTTCCTAGTAAATATTAGTGATATTAACAACTTCTTCAATAATACAGGTACTAGGATCCACCAACATCCACAAAAGGGGATAAATAAATCCAACCTCCTTTGATTTATGACCACTGTGCTATTTTATCACCATTTCCTAATTCATGATCATAATAAATGGGGAACCCAAAATTGAAAATTAATTTTCACTAATTGACCAACTAAAATCGGGATGATGATCTATAACTTCAACTACTTATAGAATATTCTCCACCATCAAGGCCTTGTGATGCACCCTAGGATATTTTATTAGGACAAGGTTCTAACAGGACGATTCAATGCATGTTGAAGGGTAAACATTATATTTGTGATGTTATGTGCCTAAGTTATAGCTAAACGTAGATTTCTATTAGATATATCCATGAAAAAGATGAATTTCCAGAATCTATCATCATCAATTGTTGAAACTCCAGATCCTCTATGGAAATATTTATTCTTTACCTATCATTGAAAAAACAACTTAAACAGTATATACTTGATGGTAACCCCAGAAAGATATTAATGTATTTTTACAATGATCTTGACCTCTGACCACCATTTGAATATGATGCTAAAAATTAGAAAGGATTATCTGGTGATTCTCTTGGGTCTCTAAGATATTAGTGTTCCCTTGAATGATGACAATGTAATCCTTAGTATCTAGTTGACATCCATTTTTATTGATTTTTTTCAGTCTAAATATTGAATTCCTATGTGTACTTGATCATTATCTTGGAAACTAATAAATCTTTAACATTCTCTATATTGAGTATTTTGGGATATAATTGTTATATATCCTTAACCACCGGACCTGTAACAAGTTTATACTCAAATAAATTTTCAACAACATCTGATTGTGTTATTTAGTAATTCTAAATTCTTTTAACATTATTAGTTTCTTCAACAAATGGTCTCCTTATAGGTCTTCTTAGATGAATTGTATAAATTTTAAAATGTTATTTAGAACTTTCATAATGGTTTATATAAGATAAAAACACAATTATTCTATTTTTAATATAAAATGGACTTCAATGAGAAACTTATATGTTGGGGATACCCACAATGATAAGGATTATTCATCAAATTTAATGACATCTCCCAAGACTAGATCTTATTATAGAATTATTATTCACAATTTTATATCTATAATCAACAATATAATTATTCTCAAGATTAAGTAATCTAGATTTCTGAAAAATATATCATTGATGCACAATGAAATGATCAAGACATTAAATTAATTTAAATGCTATGAATAGTATTGAATAAAATGATACAAGGAATTTGATCCTATGTTACTAGTCATGATTAATGAATGCACTCAAATCCCATAATTCTAATAAAAAAGGTATTCTAAATGACTATGGAACAATAAATCTATAACTGAAAGAGATATCCCACTATAAATAACACATTAGTCCATCACATAGGTGATGGATATGTAGTTACGTCACTCTCCTTCCCAAAATATAAAAAACACACCACCTGTCAATCTTTATTGAAACACAGTCAAGTATAATTAAAGAGAAATCGACCATTGATTCAAATTTGTAACACTCAAACCTGAATCACCCAATCCTTTCCAATGTGCAACATGTTTTAATATGATTCCTCGCATTTGGATGTTTTTTACCACTAGCTTTGATCTGAATAGTGCAGTAGAAAAAATATACTAGTAACTCCATGATAATTTGTATTATTATATATTTTTTTTTGGGTACAACTAAAGGAAACACACACCCACAACACACACCCACAAATCCAAACAGAAAAATTTTATCCCCCCCAAGGGATTGTCAACCCATTGAGCTCCATATATTTTTAATTGCATATATATCCCGATAAAAAACCAATCCTGTAGGAAATATTCATCTACACCTGCACCATCGATTATATCTTCCCGCTTTCATCCTGAAGCATCACCCTATAGTCAGTATCAGTCTCTATAATGGTTTCACTCGTGCCTACAACATCTAGCTCGGGAATTTATTGACTTCCATACCATCCATCAAGACATCACTCTCACACCCTTAAAAATGTAAAAAACACATATATATATTATTTATATGAATGAAATTTATTAATTTTTTATAAATTTATTTAATGATTTGGAAATATTTTCTTTAAAAATATCTTACATAGAATTTTTTGAAAATAAATTATATAATTTTATTAATATTATTTTAAATTATACAATGAAGTGATCAAAAATTTTGGAATTATATTTTCAAAATTATATTTAGCTTTTTTTTATATTTAATAAAAATGATAAATTTTGGTTGAATAGTTAAAAATAATAATTTTTAAAGAATATTTTATTTTTATTTTTTTATTTTAAATGATCCATTTTAATTTTATTGAATACAAAATGAATTTATTTAATTTGTTTCTAGAAAAATAAAATTTATTTTTTTGGACCAAAAATATACTTTATCACGATATAAAAATTATTTTAGAACTAGAAAGACATTATTTTAGAAAACAATATTTCATCATTCCTTCTAGGTTTATTTTGAATGGAATTTAAACCACTTAGTGAGATTGAATTATGTTAAATCGATTACTTAACTCAAATAATCATTGATAAAATTATATATTAAGTTGAACATAAGTTTTTTTATAATTAATAGTATCTGAGTTTAAAATTATTTACTACAGTAAAGGTTAAATTAATTTTACCATTTTAAATAATGATAAAAGTGTATATTTTCAAATAAAACATGAATACAACCTATTATAATTCAATATATACACCAATTATTATCCAATTTAAAGACCCCAACCCCAATAGTTAGGATTCAGTGCCTCCTAGAATTACATTGAAAAAATGTAAATTGAAATTGCATCCCAAAGGACCAAACAATTTAGCATTTTTGGGAAACCAAATTACATAAATGATAACCATTTTACATTCCACAATAGAGAATGAAATATAAAGAATTTAAAATGTCATAATACATGAAAATAATTCTAAGAATGTTTCTTTATATCCTAGGGAATGAAAACAAATTAAGGGTTATAAAAAATGCTGAGTAAGGGTTAGGAACAAGGAAAACTATAATTAATAAATTACAATAATCAATATGACTTTGTAATAATTGAACACACATGACACATAATCAACATAAATTAAAGTAATTTCCTAATGAATATGTTATTTTAGTTAAAAAGAAACATATAACATTTATATAACTATACAAAGAATAATAAATATGGAAAAGTAGATAACTAAAATCAAATACAATTTAATCAAAAGACCAAAAATTAAATGCATAAAATGATATTTTTTCATAGTGAAAATCTATTAGAAAATAATATTATATTAATAAATTAATTAAATTATTAAATATTTGATTCCATGTATATCGAACATTAGCCAACAAACCATCAAGATCTACAAGCATGAAATTTTAATTAAGAAATAATTTTCACTGTCATCAAATATCTGTATTGAAAAAAGATATAGATTTATCAATATTTCCCAAGTTAATAAAATAACATTCAATATAAACCACAAATGAAAAAAAATGATACACAATTTATTTAATAATAATATACATAATTCAATAATATACATACTCAAAAATAAATGTAATGTCTAGTGAAAATTGATTACAATAAAGTAATTGTCACAAGAGAGGGTTCACAATAATAAAAGAAAGCGAGATAGTTCAATAACATTTACTACATGGTGATTTTAAAGTAAAATATTCATAGATGAAATAATTTGATTTGAAACATAAAATATCATTAATAATAAAAAATTAAAAATATTAATTGTCATTGTTTTAGTTTAAACACCACATAAAAGTGAATTGGTGTATAATTACAAATAAGTATCAATGGAATTTAAAATGAGATGAAAACCCTTACACATGAGTAACTTTCTAGACATGATATCCATAAAAGAGTAACATCAATTGATAAATTTAATATAGTTAAATAAATTAAGGATATCACATGTAATATGGAATTATATACTCCACACAAAATAAACAGGTGGAAAATATAGAATGAGTCTTGCTCAAGTAAAAGTGACACAATAAATCCTCTTACAATTGTGATAGCATCTGATTCGGAAACCAAAAATTAATAATAGTAATATGAAAAATTTAGATAAAATTAAGATAAAATTATTCTAGATATTATATATCAATGTAACAAGTATAAACCCCAATGAAAATATTTATTTTGTCAATATTATATTTATCTCATAGATGTAAAAAGTGATATTAAAATCATATTAGTTACAATATATTTTGGTTGAATGCTCTTTAAACTCATATAAAGTGGATTTATACATGTTATTAGTATTTAATAGAACCATAGTAATATTTAGGATAACATTTAAATTTGTTTTATAAAATATTATAATCAATTCATTAATACTCATTCATTATTTTCATCATTTCAAATGTTAATTGCCTTGTTTTTTTGTTTATGTTGTCACTTTTTATATTTCTTTCATTTTAATCACATAATTATTTATTAATATTAATAATAAAAAAACAAGTTTTAAATACAATATATATTAATTATATATAAATATATTGTAATTGTGATGCCCCAGCATTTATGAAAGTGATTAAGTAAACAATGACGTGTTTTCTAATGATTCTTCTTGATTTAAATGGTTGGAATTGAAACTAAAAGGATGAAAAACAAAGGGAATTTGTATATATTAAAATGGTACATGGAAAAAAGTCCCAACTAATTGAAAATACCATGCATAAGACCTAACATGGCCACAACAAGACTTCCGAGGATCACAACTCGAGTAATCATATAGTCGTCGTCTTCTGGGTCCATTAGTGTGAAAAATATAATCGCTAGAACCACGGCACACGAACCAAACACTAATGGAATAAGGAGATCCATCCTCCTAGGGTCTTGTGTTTTGTAAAGTAAAGCACCTTACCCCCTATTTTTATAATGGTCCATTAAGAAATTATGACAGTTATATATATGATCGTTGGGTTTAAATCGGAAAAGTTTATCTTCTTATAAAATTTCATTATATAATGCTCTTATAACCCTATGATAATTCAAATACATTAATATGTTCCAAAAATATTTCAATTACATCTTCAAGTATCTTTTTTTATATAAAAGAATATTCTAATAAAAAGAGCCTATTTGACTTTATGAATTCCTAATGTTCACTTACATGGTTGGAAACTTAGTATTTTGAAAAATTATGAACGTTATGTTTAAAGGGTATCTAAAATAAATAAATCAAATTGGACCTCTAAAATTATGTATTTTTGAATTTGGGTAGAACTATTGGTTTTTTAAACAAAGGGGGGGGGGGGAATTTATGAAAACAACGAGTGGTGCATTTTAAAGATCCCAATATTTATAATGGTTTTGTATGAAAATATGGAAGATATAACTTTTAAAAGATCTATATTAAGACGTAGGAGATTTTATAAAAGCTAGATAAAGGTTTAGATTTTTATGTTAAAACTATTTGTGTTTATTTTATATTAACTCAACTTTTACAAAAAAAATAATACAACACACTATTTTGAACTAAGTAAACATATAATGGTTATTTCAATAAATTTTTGATAAAAAAATTGTGATGGGGCCCATCTAAGCCAAGGGCATCCCTTGGGGGAGAAGTCCTAAGGGACAATTCTGAGCCCCCATAGGGACCGGATGTACCGACCGTCGGGGGGGGGGGGGGCAGTTGTGTTTAGGGTGTCAACCAGACCCAAGGCGCCAGCGAGCATAGGTTACCCCAGTCGAACGTAGGCCCGTGTGTAAGGCCAGCAGCGCGCGCTGCGTAAAGGTGGGTCAAGGCCCTCTTGGGACCCGTGTGTAAGGCCCCTTTGAGTGTGTGTTTGTGTTATTTCACCACTGGCCGAGAGCGTTGAGTTTTAAACCGAAACTCGACCGTGTTCTGTTTCAATGTGGGACGCGCTCTGCGTGATCGGGACCATTTGATCGATTACCACATCGTTCTCGGCCGTCCGAACCCTTTTACCACATGATCTTCCCTGCCTACTCCCATGACCGCCCAATCTCTCGTGAGATCTAATCCCAGCTGTTGTTTTTTTAAAACGCTCACTTCATCCCGAGCCGTCCGATCTCACCAGAGTGAATCCCGGATGTCGTTTTTTTATTCCGTGTTTTTTCCCTCGACTTCTTCCTCGCATCGGGGTCCCGAACTAGAATACCTACACCAAGGACGCTTCGGCCTCCTCCTTCTCTCACTGCTCCCTTTGACCCCCGAGCACCTCCCCCTCCTATCTCACTGTGACCTCCTCTTCCCCACGATGGCCTACGCTTGGGTAGAGTCACTCAAGTCCACCATGAATTTATATAAACCCTCTCCCCACGACCACCCTCAAACACCTAATCTGCCCTCAGTCTCTCTAGCTAGCTGGTTGTATCCTTTGATCCGAGAGTCTTCTGCCACAAGGTAAGGGTGCCATGTTTATGTTTTTTAAAAAACCGACCCATACTCTTCGGTACCTATGTATATACATGAATATATATGTGTATACACGACTTATATTTTAAGTTGTATAGCTTCCATGCAAGCCAATCTATAGGGATTTGAAAGATGTTTTCATTTGTGTCTACTGGTATAGGGGATACCTCCCCCTTCATATTTATTTTTTTTTGAAAACCCAAAATACACCCTACATATAAACAGTTATACGATATGTATATATATATATGCATATATATATATTATAGGAACTATTTCTCTTCTCCTTTGAAGTGTAGATTTAGAAATGGTGTTTATTTTTCTTCACAAAAGGCATTTAAGGGTTTTTCATCCTTTTAGTTTAGATTATATAACTCTTATGATACAATAAGTATATATATATATATAATTTTATATATGTTTTGGTATACCTATTTAAACTCTCCCAATTTACGGGTGGGGGGGGTACCCCAGAGATTGTTTTTTTACTATTTAGTCAAGTATTTAATCAAGAGTTGCTGTGAAATGTTTTTCTCTAAAACAAAACTATTATATATATATATATATTCAGGTGTTTAAGTATACACACATATATAGGTAACCAATCCAAAACATAGTTCCAATATTTCCATATAAATCATTTTTTTCATATTCGGAATTATACTTTGAAAAAGCCTTTCTTTAAATCAATTTCTAACATGTGAGATCTTTGTGCCTTATATGTATAACAATAATCTCTTTATAATAGTTTATTCACTTCGATACAAATTAGTTTTGTTCGAATACTTATCTATGAATGATATTTTGATGCAAGATAAGTTTTGGTTCAAGTGCAATTATGTTATAGTTTTAAAACCATATTTTTCTTTATAAGTTTATGTGTTTATGGTTTTATAAGTTATAAACACTATTTTCAAATACAATTACCAGGATTTAATTGATGTTTAAAACATGTAAGGAATTATTGTTTTCCCAATCCTATAAGTGTTTTATATCTGTAAGCATACATTAAAGAGCCTGTTTAATTAAGTAGTCATACTGCCATATACCCTCTATGTGATTTATGTTTCTAAAAGAGTATGTTTAGCTTATTATTAAATTAAGGGACTAAGAATTAATGAGTTTATGTCATCATGAAGAATTCATTTATTATTTGATGATAAACATGTGGCAGTGTATATTAGTGGTTAATCAGGTTATGGTTTTGTTACAAGTTCAATTTCATGGTTAACACCTTTTCTAATGGAAAGTGTTTCATTTAAGAAATTTGTTTCCATGATATAAGAGTATTTAAAAGGTTATCATTTGTCATCTCATATAGAAAATTCTACTATTTATCATATTCGAATAATTATGAAGTAAAGTAGGATGATTAATAAAACATATATGCCATATTTCCATATTAACATAGTAAAAAAATATGTCCTATCTTTTATATTAATTTGGTTATATGTCACAATAATTGCATGATACTTGTAACATCTTATAGTTTCAAGCCACTTGTGTAATGGTTTCGTTGTTTTTTGTTTATAATGAATGCTTATGACATGTCTCATTAATTTAACTAAATATTAAATTACCCAATGAGGTATGTGACACCTTGGGTAATATGAAATAAAAGTAAGATATTAAAAGTGGTATGGGACACCTTGAATATCAGACCTTTTCAACATGTGAGAAATGTGTACCAGAATGGGGACTGGGTAAAGTAAGCCCTCCAGGTTGGGGACTGGTTAATGTAAGCCCTACAGGTTGGGGACTGGTTAAAGTAAGCCCTCCAGGTAGGAGATTGGTAAAAGTAAGATCTTTGATGCATCGATAGTTCTCGAGATAGTAAGTTTGGGTTTTTTACCCCTAGGTCATGGAACAAGGCCTTGACATAGAGATCATGAGTCTTCCAGCACACATTTCTTGGTATATGACCAACAATGTGATTATTCCGACTAGAGGAACATCATTGGTTACACATTCATCACATATGAGTATCAGATTTAAAATACACACAGTATATGATGAGGCAATGTTGATGCATGTCCAGTTTTCTTTTCTAGAATCTTATTACTAATGTTTCATTACATTTATCATGTCATGATGTGAATTTCCATATGTTTTAGATAATGTGCTATTTTGCGACTCTGATGATGGTTACTCGCACACCATTCTTGTTTATGCCCACTTTACATAGTAAATCCCATGTTTTTTTCATACTAGCATGTTTACCTTTTGTTTGGGTGGTTTTCAGCTAAGTGTCCTAATGCAAAAGTTATAAGTGTTTTAACTGTATTATTTTCCCCCTTTGTTTTCCTTGATATTCCCCCCTTTATGAAATTATTTTAAGTATGGAAAGGTATTTTTCAAAGGTAGTTTTTCAAAAGCTAGTTTTAAGTACCTTCAAACCCCTTACTGAGTATTTCAATGTTCACCCTATGTTTTTTGATGTATTTTTATACAGGTTGATAGAGTATTTCCATGTTTTGGGTTTTTGATCTTAGATTCATAAGGAAGAAGTGAAGCGGTTGACTCTGATTCTCCAGGATCTAAACCAGAATGTTCCTCCTAATAGGTTATGATGTGTAAATTTTTTTTCGTTTGTATAAAATAAATTACACACCATAACCAGAGCACCGGCTTCGGGCTACCAGAGGCGGGGGAATTATAGTAGGTATAAGAGGAATGGTTTAGGCAACCCTGGAAATTTTGACAACACAATAACATTAATGATGTTTTACTAAGTAGGGTTTGTTCTTAAAATTATCAGATGGAAAGCCAACGAATCACACCTAGACTCTTGACTCTCCCTATAGAGATCATAGAGATTTTTGTAGCAAAATATTTCTCAACAGGTTGTCAACCTTTTGTTAACTTACGACTCACGTGCATAACCCTCTATGAAATATCGAAAAGCTTGAATGTCCTTTGAATCTTCCGAGGGTCAGAAGTTGTGTATAACCAAATGGACAATGCACTATTCGAGAATTATAAAAATAAAGGGAAGTACTATGAGGGAATCCTCCTTTATTTCACCATGAATATGAAATGGTTGGCCTTCAATGCCTTCGGAGAAGCTTCTAAGGAGTTGGACATCCGCACAGTCTTTATGTAACAAATCTTTTTTTTCAGCATGCTTGGGGATCTCGGCGATTTTGGATTTTTCATCGAATCCTTCAGGTATGACGTGGTTCGGGAGATCTTTAGGAACCAAATCCAACAGGATGTCGTAGATCATAATGTCCCTTGTGCTCGTCTCTGGATAACCACTTGTATCAAATGGGATCTTGGTTTTAACCAGGATCCAATTTTCCATGATTTATTTGGGAAGAGGAGACCCACAAGATTTGTTCGGCCCTGGGAATAGAGTTGAATAGTACCTTCTTTCTTGGGCAGTGGAGGTAGAGGGACATCACCAAGGGTGTCTGGGTAGCCATGTGAATAAGTTAGTATATGTATGCCAATCGAATTGCAAGGACGCAATTCTTTCAAGAGGGGGAAATGTGACGCCCCAGCATTTATGAACATGATTAATTAAATAATGACATGTTATAAAATGATGCTTCTTTCTTTAAATGGTTGGAATTGAAACTAAAAGGATGAGAAACAAAGGGAATTGGTATATATTAAAATGTTACATTGCAAAAAGACCCAACTAATTGAAAATACCATGCACAAGACCTAACACGGCCACAATAAGACTACTGAGGACCACAACTCGAGTAATCGGATAGTCTTCATATTCTGGGTCCATCCGTGTAAAAAATATAATCTCCAAAACCACGGCACACAAACCCATCACTAATGGAATAAAGAGAGCCATCCGCCTAGGGTCAGGTGTTTTGGAAATGTAAACCACCTTACCCCCTGTTTTTATAATGGCCCATTAAGAAATTATGACCGTTATATATATGACCATTGGGTTTAAATTGGAAAAGTTTATCTTCATATAAATTTTCTTTGTATAATGCTCTTATAACCCTACGATATTTCAATTACCTTAATATGTTCCAAAAAATATTTCAATTACGTCTTCAAGTATCTTTTTTTATATAAAATAACATTCTTATAAAAAGAGCCTATTTGACATTATGAATTCCTAATGTTCACTTACGTGGTCAGAAACTTAGTATTTTGAAAAATTATAGGAGTTATGTTTAATGGGTATCTGAAATAAATAAATCAAATTGGACCTCTAAAATTATGTATTTTGAATTGGGGGAGAACTATTCATTTTTTTTAAAAATGGGGGGGGGGAATTTATGAAAACAAAGAGTGGTTCATTTTAAAGATCCCAATATTTATAATGGTTTTGTATGAAAATATGGAAGATATATCTTTTAAAAGATATAAATCAAGACGTAGGAGATTTTATAAAATCTAGATAATGGTTTATATTTTTATGTTAAAACTATTTTTGTTTATTGTATATTAAATAAACTTTTACAAAACAATTTATACTACACACTATATTGAACTAAGTAAACAAATACTGGTTATTTCAATAAATTTTTGATAAAAAATTTATGATGGGACCCGGCCAAGCCAAGGGAATCCCTTAGGGGAGAAACCCAGAAGGCCAAGGCCGAGCCCCCTAGGGACCTAAGGTACTGACCGTTGAGGGGGGGGGGGGGGGGGTAGGTGTGTTTAAGGTGTCAACCAAACCCAAGGCGCCAGCGAGCATAGGTTACCCCGGTCGCACGCGGGCCCATGTGTAAGGCCCGTGCCGCGCACTGCGTAAAGGTGGGCCAAGGCCCGCTTGGGACCCATGTGTAAGGACCATGTGAGTGATTGTTTTTTCTATTGCACCGCTGGCCGAGCGCTTTGAGTTTTAAACCACAACTCGACCGTGTTCCGTTTCGATGTGGGACGCGCTCCGCGTGATTGGGACCATCTGATCGATTACCACATCGATCTCGGTCGTCCGAAACCTTTTAACCACGTGATCTTCCCTGCCTACTCCCGTGACCGCCCAATCTCTCATGAGATCTAATCCCAGCCGTTTTTTTAAAACGCTTGCTTCATCCCGAGCCGTCCGATCTCACTAGTGTGAATCCCGGTCATCGTTTTTTTTATTCTGCATTTTTTTCCCTCATCTTCTTCCTCGCATCAGGGTCCCTCAACAGAAGATCTACACCAAGGACACTTCAGCCTCCTCCTTCTCGCACTACTCCCTTTGACCACCGAGTACATCCCCCTCCTAGCTCACTGTGCCCTCGTCTTCCCCACGACGGCCTACGCATGGGTAGAGTCACCCAAGTCCACCAGGACCCTATATAAACCCTCTCCCCATGACCTCCCTCAAACACCCAATCTTCCCTCAGTCTCTCTAGCTAACTGATTGGCTCCTATGATCTTAGAGTCTTCCGCAGCAAGGTAAGGGTTCCATGTTTATGTTTTTTTTAAAACCGACCCATATTCTTCGGTACATATGTATATACATGAACATATATGTGTATACACGGCTTATATTTTCAGGTGTATACCTTCCATGAAAATCAATCTATAGGGAATTGAAGGATGTTTTTATTTGTTTCTACTGGTATAGGGGATACCTCCACCTTCATAATTTTTTTTTTGAAAACCTGAAACACACCCTGCATATAAACAGTTATACGATATGTATATATATAAATTTTTATATAGACAGTATAGTCACCATTTCTCTCCTCCTTTGAAGTGTGGATTTGGAAATGGTGTTTGTTTTTCTTCCCAAAAATCATTTAAGGGTATTACATCCTTTGAGTTAGGATTATATAACTCTTATGATACAAAAAGAACATATATATATAAATATATAATTTTATATATGTTTTGGTATTCCTGTTTAAACTCTCCCAGTTTACGGGGGGTACCTAAAAGATTATTTTTTTACTATTTAGTCAAGTATTTAATCAAGAGTTGTGGTGAAAGGTTTTTCTCTAAAACAAAACTATTATATATATTTATTTATTTATTTTCGGGTGTTTAAGTATACACACGTATATAGGTAACCAATCCAAATCTTATTTCCAAGATTTCTATATAATTCTGTTTTTATTCATATTAGGAATTATACTTCAAAAAAACCTTTCTTTAATTCAATTTCTAACATGTAAGATTTTTGTGCCTTATATGTAAAACTATAATCTTTTTATAAAAGTTTATGCACTTCGATACAAATCAGTTTTGTTCAAATACTTATCTATGAATGATATTTTAGATACAAGCTAAGTTTTGGTTCAAGTGCAATTATTTTATAGTTTTAATACCATATTTTTCTTTATAAGATTATGTGTTTATGGTTTTATAAGTTATAAACCATATTTTCAAATACAATTATGAGGATTTAATTAATGTTTAAAACATGTAAGTCTTTCGTGTTTTCCCAAGCCTATATGTGTTTTATATTTGTAAGCATACATTAAAGAGCCTGTCTAATTAAGTAGTCATACGGCCATATACCCTCTATGTGATTTATGTTTCTCAAAGTGTATGATTTAGCCTATTCTTAAATTAAGGGACTAAGAATTCATGAGTTTATGTCACCATGAAAAATTCATTTATTATTTGATGATAAAACTATGGTAGTGTACATTAGTGGTTAATCATGTTATGGTTTTGTTACAAGTTCAATATCATGGTTAACGCCTTTTATAATGGCAAGTGTTTCCTTTAAGCAGTTTGTTTCCATGAAATAAGAGTATTTAAAAGGTTCTAATTTTTCATCTCTTATAGAAAATTCTATTATTTATCATACTATAGTAATTATCAAGTGAAGTATTATGATTACTAAAACATTTATTCCATATTTCTATATTAACATTGTAAAAAATTATGCCCTATATTTTATATTCATTTGGTTATTTTTCCCAATAATTACAAGATGCTTGTCACATCTTATAGTTGCAAGCCACTTGTGTAATGGTTTCATTGTTTTTTGTACATAATGCATGCTTATGACATGTCTCATTAATTTAACTAATGATTAAATTACCCAAAGTTGTATGGGACACCTTGGGTAATATGAAATAAAAGTAAGATATTCAAAGTGGTATGGCACACCTTGAATATCAGACCTTATCAACATGTGCGAAATGTGTATCGGAATGGGGACTGGGTAAAGTAAGCCCTCTAGGTTGGGGACATGTTAAAGTAATCCCTCCAGGTTGGGGACTGGTTAAGTAAGCCCTCCGGGTTTGAGACCGGTAAAAGTAAGCTCTTCAATGCATCGATAGTTCTCGAGACAGTCATTTTGGGTTTTTTTACCCCTAGGTCATGGAACAAGGCCTTGACACAAAGATCATGAGTCCTCCAGCACACATTTCTTGGAATATGACCAACCAAGTGATTATTCCGACTAGAGGAACATCCTTGGTTACAGATTCATCACCTATGAGTATCAGATTTAAAATACACACGGCATATGATGAGGCAATGTTGATGCATTTCTAGTTTTCGTTTCTAGAATCTTATTACTAATTTTTCATTACATTTATCATGTCATGATGTACATTTCCATATGTTTTTTAGAATGTGCTATTTTATGACTCTGATGATGGTTACTCGCACACCATGCTTGTTTATGCCCACTTTACTTAGTAAAACCCAGGTTTTTTTATATGAGCATTTTTACCTTTTGTTTGGGTTGTTTTCAGCTAAGTGTCATAATGAATAAGTAGTAAGTGATTTAACCATATTATTTTTCCCCTTTGTTTGTCTTGATATTCCTCCTTTAAGATATTATGTTTAAGTATTGAAAGGTATTTTTCAAACGTAGTTTTTTAAAAGCTTGTTTTTAGTACATTCAAACCCCTTAATGAGTATTTCAATTCTCACCCTATGTTATTTGATGAATTTTTATACATTTTGATAGAGTCTTTTCATGTTTTGGGTTTTTGATCTTAGCTTCGTAAAGAAGAAGTGAAGCAGTTGACTCTGATTCTCTAGGATCTAAACCAGAAAGTTCCTCCTGATGGGTTATTATGTGTAAATTGTTTGTTTCATTTGTATGAAATAAATTACACACCATAACCAGAGAACCGACTCCGTTCTACCATAGGCGGGTGCATTATAGTTATCCATAAAATGATTTGATAGGAAATCAAATGCACTGTACATTAAAGTAGTAGGTTATAGGTACACATAAACTCTCCTTTAGTTTTTCTAGTCGTATTGAAAGAATACAAATTAAATGATATATAATTATATAATAAATATAGTGTAATATTTAGTATATATAAGTCGAATATTTGAATTAATACAACCCATAAAAAATTCCATGAATCATGTGATTGAATCACATCACATTGAGGAGGTGGTCGTCCACAGGTCCACAAATGATTTTATCTTATTCCAGCAAAATGAAATTGATGAAGGTATGTAATATATTATAATTAAAGAATCATAAATATATAGTAAATATCATATATAACATATATAAACTATAAATTCATCATTATTTTAAAGCATTAATGGTTATAATGAATAATTAATCGGTTTCTAAGGTGGTTGGTCTTCGTACTCACGAATGATGATTTTGTATCCCATTTATCAGAAGTGTGTCAATTTGTAAGTCATAACCATAAGATAGAAATATATTAGTATATTTAATATATTAATTTAATTATATAACAAATATATCTAAATAATATTTGTTGTTATGAAAGAAATAAAACTAAGTTTCTCATTGAAGAACATTACATCATTTTTGGGTAACCCATTTTGGTATATACAAAATGGCTTCTTTGGATTGCTTTATTTCAAAATATCCAATCCATGTATGAGGTTATGGATGTTTTTATCTTATCTATGATAGTTTTAAATGATCCAAATGGATTTATAGTTATGAATTAATGGAGAGGGATGAGTTCCCATTAATATTGGATGAGGAGGGCATTCTAATCAATACAGAATGGTAAAACATTCGGGAGGTCTCCTATATATAATATGACACTAATATTGACCGAAAATTTTACAAATAAGTTGTATTATATATATATGGACAAAAATTATATTTTTGAAAAATTCCTTAGGTCATTTGGCCCCTTAAGATAAATTTTTTAAGCACTAAGTAGACCAATTTTTACCATAGTCATTATTATTAATTTTAATTCCATTCACTGATATTTTTTTCTGATTATTAACATTATAAACAGAGATAATTTAAAATATGGAATCAATTTTTTCATATTTTAAAGATCATATGTTTTATAATATAATTTAAATTCAATCTCATAGATGGGAAGAGATAGAATGTTTTTAAAGTAAAATTGTTCAAATGATTGGAATGTTTTTATATCCAATTTCAATGTGAAATTAAAAATAACGAACAAAAGTGGATTATTCCATATATTTATAATTATATATTATGACTTAAAAACTACTTATGAATATAATTTAACCTCAAAAAGAATTTAGATGAAGAGATAGTTTTAAATTTAGATTCCTTATTTTTCAATATCCATGAAAAAATAAAACATCCAAAAAAATAAAAAACATTCAACAATATGAAAAATTTAACAATATTCTTCCATGAATTATGTTTATTAGTCAAATATAATTTATAATATTTTGAAAATATATTTTAAAATATTTATGCATTAAAAGGTGGCAAAACTGCTTTTAGAAAAATATAGAATTTTATGTGTAGAATTGGATTTTCTTTTATCTTATGCCTATCAAATCTATTAGATGAAATAAAAATATATTTTATGAAATATAATATATATATTTAATAGATATAATTAACCTATGATTAATAATTAAATTTATTAAGATAATTTTTTTTGGGTGTATAAAAATAGTTTTATATAAAAAAAAATTATTTATATTCTTTTTTTTTATTTTCATTTGTCATTTATTGGTAACGAGTTAATTAAATCACAATTTTAAAATTTATTTAATAAAATTAATAACTCTAATATGATGGCTATGTTATATATTATTTTAATATTTTTTTTGAAAAACTCAGTCTTTCGTGTAACACAAGCTATCCAGGATAGTCGTTGTTACATGCGACATAAACAAACTATGAACTGTAAGCATTGAAAGATATAGAATGTATTATATTTATTCAAAATATTAAATATTTTTTAATTTATTATAATGTTATATTCCATTATACACTTTTTTTCTTATCATAAACACTATCAGAGAAATTCTTTTACTTAATAATTTTAGACTGTTCCATTCCCTCCACCTTAATCAAATTGGATAATCATAATTTATAATAGATCTCAAAAAATTAGGGTTTTATAATTGAAAATTACTTTATTTAAATGAAAAATCCTAAATTTTTAATAAAATATACACTAACTAAGAGATAATAAGATGCAAAATTTTTAGATGGAAAAATCTATAATATGGTATCTTCAAAGGATTACATTAGTAGAAAGTCAAAATATAGACTTTGGGGAATAAAAATAAATAATTATAGAGAGCAGCTAAGGATGTTGATAAAAAATAAGTAAATGATTAGTGGAATATTTGTGGTCTAAAATCTATAAATATATGATAATTTAAAAGAAAATCACTTTAATTGAAACATGGTATTTTGAAAATATTTTATTTCTTGATCATTTTTCTAGTGTTGATTAATTATTTTACAACAAAATAATATTAGGAAATATGATGACATGATATATTATTATAAAATCATTCTTATCAATTTTTTCCTATCAATTTCATATTCATCTATTACTTTACGAAATGAATATCAAGAAATTATGTTATTTTTATTTTATGTCTCCAAAAACAAAAATATTATACATTTAATGGATGGTAAGATCCATAGAACAAGTATTAATATATGTGAATATTTAATTTACAAATACAAAAGGGGTAATAACATATTCTCAAAACATGAAAAATAAATATTATTTTTTCCTCATTAATATTTTTTCATCAAATTTGTTTTTGAAAATAATTACATAATAAATAAGACATTGTGTATGTTAGTGGTTGTTGTTAAACACTTATCTTCTTTTAGTTGTGGTTTCAAACCCAAAATCCTTATTTAAAATGATGGGTTTTAACCCAAAATACATGCTGAAAATTTTCAAAAAAATTTAAATAAAATTCCTATATAATTCTAAAAAATTATGATAGACATCCTTGATATATAATTAGTCAACATATAACTTTTTTATTAGGGTATTCAATATAACCATTTTTTTATTTTATTAATATTATTTTTATATCAACCCTAATGTTTATTATTACTTTTAAACATATGTCAATAAAATGTAATGTAAGTATTCATCAAATAAATTATCCACTAAATCATGTATTAAAAAATTGTGTTGTACTGTAATAAATTTTCTCTAAATTAACATTAATCTTGGTAGACTCTCATCACATAAAATCAAATAATACGTGATGAAATCCTTAATCAAATCATCAATTTTAAAATAATATGTCCATGATACTATCTATACAGTGATCTATTCATATGAATGTTGCCATATTCTTCAATTTACCAAAACGTTATGATGTTCTTCTATACTAATCTGTGTGGTCTATCTTGGGTTTATGGTTCATAATCTAAATTTTCTTAAATATAGATTCTAATGCATGAACTAAGAATTTTTTGATACCAATTATAACTAATTTGACCATATGTACATTGATTCAGTGCATACAGTCATTAAATTAGTATAAGATACATAGAAATTGAATCCCAAATCATGGAATAATATAGTAGTTTTTGAAAACCAGTTTACATAAATGATACCCATTTTACATAGGGAAATATAAAATTAAACATAACAAAAATAAAATATCAGAATATTTGAAAATAATTCCATGAATTTTTCTTCATATCCTACAAAAAATGAAAAAAAATAATAGTGATCTCAAATTCTAAATAAGGGTTATGTATAATTAAAAAAATAATGATAAAAAAATTTAGAAAGGTAATAACAAAAAAATTCCATATAATAAATAAACTATAATGGAGGTTCATGAGAAATATGGGAATGTAATTAACAGGTATAAAATTACACTAAAATACTAGATATGGCATAATCTATATGAAATGGTAGATAAACCAAAACACATTCCATTCAATCAATAGACAAAAAATGAAATTTATCCATAGATTTGTTTCATAGTGAAAATCCTCTTGGTTAAAATATTTTAATTGAAACCAGGAAATAAAATGATAAATTAATTATTCAATATAATAATTCTGAAATGGGTTTTTTTATACACCAAATAAAATATAGTTGGTTAATAATAACAAATAAGTCACAACGGTAAGCAAATTGAGAACAAAACCCTTACTAGAATAGTGAATTTTGAATCATGCGATCTATGAAAAAATAACACCAATTGATATATTAGATATAATTTAATAAATTAAATTTATGAAATTACATTTTATAATGAATTATTTCCAACATAAGAAAATAAATTAGAACTAAATATGGCCTACGTGTCACTGAAAATAATGAGACTAGAAATACATTTACAACTGTGGTAACATCCGAATCAAAAACACAAAAATTAACAATATAAATTGAAACATTTATATAACATAAATAAAAAAATTCATGAAAAAATATTTCAAAATGGGAAATAGATACCCTATATAAATTAATTATGTTGTGAATATGAAATATTTCTCATATATGTAAAAATTGTGATTAAAATCCTTTACCTTGTGCTTCTTCTTTTTTGAAAGCTCATTAGCCCAATGTATAATTATTTTAATAACGTTATGGATAAATTATAAAACCATTTAAATATTTATTATATCATATATAATCCATTTATAACCTAATATAACCAAATCATTAATAATCATTCATTATTTTTCATCATTTTAGGTGTTAATTTCTTTATTTGTCAAGTATGTTTGGACATGTTATTTGTTTATTTCATTTGATTAGATAAATGGTTAATCATCCACATAATATAAGAAATTATTTTAGTATCATTTATATATATTATATATGTATTTATAGTTATGACTAAAATTTTTTAATTAAAAATGAAATGCACCATTCAGGGAGATGATAGGTCATACGTAAGAATAAATGTTAATTCCATTTTATTATCACTTTAAAGAGAATAAAAAAAATTATATATATGTTTATTTTAATTAAAATATATTATCTATTTCATATAAATCCCATATATTTTATTAAAATCATCTTTAATACTTTCCATACAATGTGTCAAAAAAACTGATCGCTTTGATGAGGCAGTGGGCCACACATCAACATATGATGCTATTGTTTTCCCCCAAAGTTTAAATAATGGTGATTTGTGTTATATTATCATTAAGTAAGAATTAATATGTTATATATATAATATTTATCATTATTTTAATGGTGGTAAAGGAATAATGATTGGCAACGTTTTGTATGGCAGTAGTCCGTCGTACACATGAATAAATAATGATATTCACATTTGATTGAAGTTTCTTAAAGTGTAAATTTAACTCATCACATAAAAAATTGTAGTAAATTTAAGATAATAATGTTATTATATTATATTTATATAATAATAATTTAATTCGTGGATAATGAAATAAAACTATAGTGCTTGTTGAAGACTGTTACCTCTTTATTGGGTAACTCCTTTAAGTTTACACAAAAATAATTCCATTGTTTTTATTTCTATCAACATGACTATTATAGGAATGGGTTAGTTATTCTAGAAATTTATTTTTTATGTTTTTTATTTTTAAAAAGTAATTTATAGGTGTGAATAATTGAGGGGGTGAGTGCGCTATTTTAGTGGATGAAGAGTGGTATTCAAGTAAAAAAAAGATAAAAACAACTTGGAGGTATAACATGAAAAATATAATGAAAACAATTAGTTAAAATTTGGTATGTGGTCGAAATATATATATCAAATATGTTTTAGAAGACATTATGGGTCCTTTTTATACTTCAGATTAATGATTAACCACTTTGTAAACTCATTTGTACCTTAACTGCTAAAATAGTTTTTAATTACTTTCACTAATATTTATGAAAAAAATAAGTTGGAATTAAAATAAATTATATTATATGGGTATTCCAAATATATGATCCTTTTTTAAAAATTAAAATCACATTAGTGGGAGAAATTAATTTAAAATTAATCTCACTGACAAGATGAGAAAACTTATTTTTAATGTGAAAATGTTTAAAAGTTAGAACTGTTATTATATATATTTTAAATGTGAAATTATTTAAAATTAAAATTAATGAATTTATTTTTTTTTAATTTATATTTTTTTAATTTATATAAAATTTCAAATATAATTACACATTACAAATTATTTAGATGAAAAGTTATTTTTTTATTAAAAATCAGTATTTTTCGGTAGTCATTAAAAAAAGAAACTTCTCAGAAAAATAGATAAAAATAACCGTAAGATAATTTTGACACTAATATTTAAAAAATAAAGAATTATTCTCAAATTTTATTTATAAAACTGTATAAATATATTTTTGGAAACATGTTCTTCTTTAAATGGAAGAAAAAATGCTTTTAGAAAATACATACTTTTATGCAAAAAATTATATTTGTTTTTATCATATGCCAATTAAATATATTGGATGAAAGTGAAAAATATTTGATTTATGTTTTAATATATATATATTTAATTTATATAATTCATTAATATTAATTAATTTTACTTATTAAGATAAATTTTATTTTGGTTCATAACAAATAGTTCTATATAACATCATTTCATTTAAATTCAATTGGATTTTATTTTAATTTATAATATATTGTTAACCAATGAATTCTACCATATTTTTAATATTTTTGTCATTCCTACTCATAAAATCATATTACTGGGTAATATTATAACTTATTATATTACTATAATATTGTTTGATAAAATAACGTCTTGCATATAACCCAAGCTATCAAAAAAATGTCGTTGTCTGAGATACAATCTACCCCAGTATAACATTCATTGAAAGCTATATAATAGATTAAATTTTTATAAAAAGTGAATATATTTCAATGGATTTGGTTTTCACATTCCTTTCTACCCATTGTGTTTAATGTCATACACACTAACAGATATAATGTTCATACTTTTGAATCTCAGGGTGTTACATCCAACATTCAAATAGCTATAATTTAAAACCATTTTAATGTGAAAGAAATTATAATATTCTATTACTTTATGATACTCAAATTGTTTCACCACCCACAATTATGAGATTAGGCCCTTCCTCTCTCATCTGTTAACCACATTCATTAAGGAATCTCAACCAAACCTTGCATAATTTTGTTGCCAACTTACCTAAAAATTATTATAGGTTCTAATTTTCATAAAATTAAATTCTATGGATCTATAAAAAGGGATCTAAATGTGTTTCTCTAAATAAATGGTATTCATCCTGCCTAACATATTTAAATTTATTTCATATTATTCATATTGAAAATGTGGTATTTATTTAAAATATTAACTTCGATATCAGAAATACACTAAATTATTATTATGATTTTTGAACCACCATTATACATACTATATTGTATCCAATGGTACATGAATGTATCATTAATGTATATGAATACACTATCACATCCACATAGTGTTACAATTAATCACTAATGACCATATATCATGGTTCTTATTATAATGGGTTTAATGTTTATTTATGTTATTAATTTTCTAATAATTATTTTTTAATTATAATATCATGTTGATATTTCTACCTCCCCATCATTCTAAAAATGTCAACATTTGTCGTGCATAGGAGTGCAATTCCAACCACTACCAAGAAACCTGAATTTTTTCATTTCATCATTACATGGATGCTAATAAATATAGAATTAATATATATATATATATATATAAATATATATATATATATATTATTCATGATATAATTAGTTTTTAAAATAAAAAAATATCATTTCTCCTTATTTAATCTATTTTGTTATCAAATTATAAGAAAAATCATGCAAATGTACAACCTATTACCTCCATTATTAGTGTATATAATTATAATAACTATAAAATTTATGATTTAATAGAAATATGATTATAATTTATATATTTTATAATTATTTCATTAATAACATTCTCGATATAATGTGAACATGATTAATGTAGGAGGACAAGAATATACGAATTAATACTTATATAAAAATCAAATCAATTAACATATGGAAAATGATTCTATTAATAACGAATGAATAATAAATGGCTGTTGAAATGTTATAAGTAAAATATATTTTAATGTATAAATAAATGATTTATTATATTATATATATGTATTATAATAATTATGTAATTATATAGGATGTTGTATTCATTAAATAGATATCAAACATGATGTATGGAATTTACATTTCAACTCATTCTAATTGAGATTTATTAATCTTGAATTTAATGTTAAGGAATTTATAAGATCATTCCATTAAAAAATAGAGTTCATTTTTCCCCAAATTTATTTTCATAAAATATCAATATAATTGTACCTATTTTCTCTCTCGTGTACTCAACATGATGGGAAATATTCTCTAAAATATATAGTTTTTCCTCTTTGGTTACAAATCATTTTCATTCTTAACAATGATTTATTAAAAATGATTTCAAGAGTTATTTTATTGTTAAACTATTATTATTTAATTTCATTATTAATGATTATTATAATTAAACTATATGATTTAACATGACAAATCTACAAAGAAATCCCTCCACAATCTGGAGATCAAATAAATAGCCAAATAAATCCTGTAAATAACCAAAAAAGAGACAGACCAAAAGATTACCTTACTGATGAAGATAGAAATAACATGGTTAATAATATTACTATCCAAAATTATAAACATGTATTAAAATTAATAAAACATAATGTTGAGTCTTCGTGAGAACATTTTTCACCACAAGTCCATATCACAAAGAACGTGCCAACAACGATAAGATTTTGATGAACAATATGATGTCATTCCCTTTATCTGAGTCCTAAACAAAATTATACTTCTTCCAAAAAGTAAAATTAGGGTGTGATTTTTTAGAATAGTAAGAAACCACTAAATAATTAGTACAATTCACAACATCATGAAACTATTCTTTCAATCCTCAAAACCAAATTAGTTTGAAATAGAATTTCTATATATAAAAAATTTGTAAAACAATGTAATGTTCCTTTTCAAAACATTAAATTATCAAGGAAAACATAATATAAATATAAATATGAATATAAATCATCTAATAGTAACTATAATAAATATATTTCAAAAAACATACTTAGAATATAATTCCTGGTGATCAAACGTAACAAGAATAATAAAATCAGGTCTGGGAGTGACATGTCCACAAGAAAAATGATATAATATAAACATGTTCAAAATTAATACATGACACATAAGTTAAACCACAATGTAGGAAATATCAACGGGATATAGTTTATAGAATATATTGTAGGAAAATTAAAATACAACAATACTAATAATTGATTCAAATGATATCGAGTCCAACCATGGTAAATTGATATCAATATTATGTCCACACACAAATCTATCAAACGATCCAATGTTCCATGTTTTCACAAAATAAAAATAACACATTCTCATAATTCTACTAACTATTTTCAAATGATAAGTATCACCAATCCAATTAATTGTAAACTATCTTAAAAAAACTAATTGAAAACCAAAATTTAAAAATGTAAATTATCATAATGCCAAGAGATGGAAATTAAATTTTATTAACAAATACCCAATTTATGATTTTTAGACTAACACAATTTTTTTTTGATAAAAAACTCTTTAAAAAAACTTCGAATAATATGTTCTATTATTTTAGATACATCCTTAACATATTCTATGTTTTAGAATTTAATAAATCAAACAATATAATTTCAAAAGGACACCCAATATATCAACGGTTATCATCAATGTAAATAAGACCATACCTCAGACATGGAAATCGGTATATTGGAATAAAAAAACATTGATAGATTATGGATACCTAAATTATTATTGCATAGAATTTTTTGTGTACTCCTTACTAGTAAGGATAAGAAATTTAGAAAATAAACCAAATACCCATCCAGAAATATTGGACAACTAGGACTCCCTTTTCAAAATGATAACAAAAAAATTATTTATAATGGTTAATATAATTTTAATGAATATGGAATTGTATCCTAGTTTGAGCATTAAAACATAAAAATTAAATATCACCATTTAATGTTATATTTTAATTAAAGCATCATTTTATATAGTTTTAATTCATAAAAAAAATATGAGTTAGGAACATAAAATGGGTTATACGAGTTGATTTCATGACATTGGGCCTTTAATAACATTAAAAGTGTGTTCTAGTACTATTCTAGAAATGATGGGGGAAAGAGTAACTATTTATTTTTCCCACAAAATAGCATTTCATAATGGTAATATGGTTCTCCCCTTATGTAGATCCTTCTTTTTCAAATAAGGTTATTAGGATACCCCTTCATAGCCCGATATTCCTATTACAGAGTACTTGAAATGATAGGTTACCCAAACATATCAATCATAATATTTATGTATAGCCCTTTGTACCCATATGCATCCTTTAAAAAATCAATTATAAATATACACTATGAAGTTATTACATCACACAACTATTAATAAATGATTGGATTCCTTTCACTACTTCAAGAGTTTTCCTTACACACCCATTGAAAACAAGGGAATATCATTATAATGAGTCAGTGTAAACATTATGTGCCATATTGATAAATTTATTTAGGATTAATCATAATCTAGTTAACATTACAATACTCTAATAAAAGAAGCTTCATCCTTACACATACCATATAAATTTATCTATACACTTATACTGACCACATGATCTCTATGATACCAATACACATCACATTAAAATACAATTTTACACTTACTCGAGTCCTATAAAATATATGAGTATAATTGTAGGTGATAGCTACCCTAGGGTAGACCCAATACAAAACATAATTGTAAAAAATGAGGTATATTTTTAATTTCCATTAATATGGATTAAAAAATTAGACCAAAAATGGGATTTAATTTTTGAAACCAAGGAGGATATAAATCATACAAAACACCCAAAAATAATCAAATAATTAATCCAATGATCATACCTAAAAGAAGATGTTGACGTGTTTCAATTCTACCCATGATAATGTTTTTATCCACTAGAATGTGTTCATGTTTCTAAATAGACTAAGACACAATTCCACTACTGCCTCACAAATTATTCACTAAAACATATGTTGTAGATAACCCACCCACCTAGAATAGTACCTAGACCTATGGATTTGTTTCATCTTATTGTATATAATATTGGTAGTCCATAATTTGAACCAGTTATTCAAATACATATGTTTTAGGATAAATATTGATATATTCTCATTAAATCACATGGGAATATTACCTTTATCACTTATTAATCTGTGAAACATAAAACAAAATATTAATAGGCATCAATAGAAATGGTAATTCCATAAGATAATCCACAATTTAATTTCAACATATAATCTCAAATGGGTAACACACCTCAGTTCAATCTTAAAATACATTCCAAACTAATGATTTCCCATGAAATTAATGTCACTGAGAAATACCTATTCACCAAACTCTTACACTATTGGGTGGAAAAATGGTAAAAAGTTTATTTCAAGTGAATTTTAGTTGGCTCTATCTTCTTCTATACCATCTTAACTTTTTCATAGTCTCTACAAAAAGGATTTGTGAAACTAAATATTATACTCCTAACACAAACTAAAAAATTTCCATCTCTAAGATCATCTTGAAAACCCTTTAAAATGATCCTTTCTATTCAATGTTTGAAAAGTATTATTGTGGAAATTTTATTTAAAGATGAATTTTCTCTAAGAACCTCTAATATGAAGAACATAATCCAAAATAATATCCTCAATAATTTGGATGTCTCAATTAATCCAAACATCATTCTTATGAATCTATATCATGTATTACTTTAGTTGGGTACCAATATACTTTAGAAGACCCTTCCAAAACCTATATATTAATTGATGTGATTTTTCAATTTAAATATTAGAAGTGACATCATAGTGTTTTATAACCTCTATATCATTTGTAATTCTAATCTCCCAAACCTTTTTTGTATCAATAATAATAATGAAAATGTGGAACTTTTTAATAAATTGAATTACTACCCATATAAAATCCTCCTTGTAAGAGGACCACACTAGACTAATTAGTAACATTATATACATATCTTATCACATTCATAAAATAATGTAAAATTGAATAAATAAAATATTATTTCATTTACTCTTCACATTAATTATATGGCACATTATTAATTTTAAAATGAAAACTTTAATCAACCACCTCATCCCTAGAAGGCAATTCAAATATATCAAAACATGATACATCTTGGTAATCCCATGTCATACATACCAACAAGACTGGTTTCCACTATTAATAGATTCTTTCCTCAATGTTATAATAATTAAAAACATACATCAATGATAAAAACCTCCATGGTATATGGATAACAATCACATAATATCTCCCAACAATTTATGATTTTCTTAATGCAATGGACAGTAGTGTATGTTACATGATTGTATTATATCTAATCATCAAATTATGACTTATCCACCATAGAATCCAATACCACCTTCCCACCAACCACATGTAATTACAATCTCATATTAGTAAACTAAAACAATATATACCACTTCTCCAATGATTCTTGCATAGACAGGGTCATTAATTTTATTTTTATATTTTCGATGACCAAAATTCATTTTCCCAATGTATATAAAATATCAAAATTCAGAGTGTTAATATACTCCACCAAGAATGTTTGTTTCAACTTCACATCCCTCTATGTGAAAATATATGTTAATCGCATTTTATAAAAATATACCATAATAAACTCCCAAAAGAGTTAGCAGGGACATGTTTTGAAAACATTAAAAAAAATCAAACTCAAGGTTTTATGTAGGGTATTCATTCTACTGAAGGGATAATTTGAGTAATACATAAACCACAACCTACATTCCCTTAAACAAGATAAAACATTATACCATACCAAAGACTTCATAAAAAATATCATATCCCAAACACTATTTAGGGAGAATCAGAAATGGTGTTGTTTCCAACCACTTCAGTAGTTCATCTAATGACCTCATATATTTTATATTAATATCAAAATTCACATATTTAGGTGATAATGTTTTCATCATATATAAAATATTGTTGGAAAATTGAACATACCACATGTAATACATTTAGAGGATAAATAAACTCTAGATATTGAATACATTATAAGGTTTCTCTAATGAAATCACTCCTAAATTAAGTTCAGTGTCTACCATGATACCCCTTAGGGATATAAAATCACCCTAAAAATAACATCATGTATCTAAAATCACTTTTAAGAATATTCTCATACATAATATATTACATTAGGATTATAATTTTGATATCAAAATGATTCATGTGATCTTCCTATATCATTGAATACACAAGATTATCTTGAAAACCCATAAATAAGTGAGTATAAAAACATATGAAATATCTAGATCATATGTTCAACAAATACTATAGTATCTAATAAAATAAAAAATCCAAAAAACTTAATATGCCAAAACATACACATAAACAATTTATTTGGTATATCATCCTCTCAGAAAATCAAACGGTGCTACCCTAATCATAGATCAATGTTATAAAACCATCAGGGTTCTATGAGTTATAAAAAATTATTTCAATACTAATAAAGGGGTATTTATTCCAGACATAAACCTGCTTATACTTCACTTATTCAACAATATGACTATGTCATATTTCGACATTATTTTGAATGTGAAAAAGAAAGAACCATAGGGATGTACTAGGAAGAAAACATATATTACATCAAGGTATATATATTTATTATTATACTCCATTATCATAACTATTTCTATGTGGTATGTTGGAACTGAAACAACCATCATACAAGGAAGGATGATAATGGTGAATTTGACATCTCTCTCTATAAGTACCACAGAAAAATCAATAAAATTGACTTTGGGGTATACCCTCACTACTACCTAAAGTAGGGTACTCAATAGATTACAAAAAACATCAATGGACATATTTAATAGATAATATGATATCATTCTAGTATATGGTAAATTTACCTTCTCTTTGTGAACTAGAAATAGAGTCACCCTGAAATACATTTGAGACTCCATAAAGATGTAAAAACCCTAATCAATGATTAATACATTCATTCTATTTCATGAAACTAATCATTTAATCTATGCCTATAATCATGATTAATATATCAAGATTAAGAACATTGAAATCCCCCCCCCCCAATTAAATTTTTTTTATCATCACCTGAAACATGGTACAAATACAACCCTATTCTGACATCTTTCCAATGAAATTGGAATGTTCCAACATTAATAGAATAATTTCAACACTTTTACCAGACATTGATATCAACATAAATTACATGAAAGTGTAAATTTAAAATGTATCACAAATAGCTAGTACCCTAGAGGATGAAATGAACATAGTACAAGCAATATTTTTTGTTATTACCTTGGATTCCATCATAGCATATTTGGATAGATATAGAGGGTTTGACTTCTATCATCCTTGACCTTTCATCATTAAATGAGTATTTACATTGTCATGAGGCAGAGATTATTCAACCTTTTATTCCTCAAAATTGACTTGAGATCATTTCGTATGAGTGGATCATACATTACATCCTCAAAACATTTTCCCATAGAGAGACTCAATATGGTTGAATCATAAAAATTTGGTTATGTTATTGGTTCTTCCATAAACCTATAGATGGTAGTTTTGTGACTCTCAAACTGAAAGGAAAATAACATCAATTATCCCAAAGAAGAAAAAGAAACCAGTCCTAATAAATATCATGTAACATTCTAATTCATTATCTGTACAGACGAAAAACCTTGGATACCTCTAACAGTAATTTTTCTCCAAAACTCAGGTTTTCTCGGCTATGTATACCTCAGTGGTAAATGATTTATCGAATACCTTAGTGAATTCTATTTTACATAACATAATCCAGACTGACTGAATATTTTCTCTCATTCCACTCTATACTTCTAGAATTATGTTAATCACTAGTAAAAAATTCTTATTATAAGTGAACCAATTAGTGAACTATCTGGAATACATCAAAACTAAACCCCCAATGCTCCATGGTTAGAAACAATATTTTTTTTTTCATATCTCGATGTATTAGGATAGAATTTTTTTTAAACCCCTCTTGAGGTGGCCTAGGTGACATATTTATGTATCTCAACATTAAAAATTGAGTCTCACTATTTACATACCTCTAATTAAATCATGTAATTGAAAAAATAATCTTCGAGAACTGTGTAGTGTTCACCAATTAGATGTTCAATTAAATATGATAAATCAAATCTTTTTATTCTGATTTATTATTGTTACTATAGAATCTAATTGTATTCTTCTTTGTAAATTTAGACCATGGATCCACTATATGTTCCTTCATTCCTTTATTCAGCTGAACCGAAGTTTGATTAGTGTAGATGTTCACATCAATACCAAAAGGATCTACTCTAGGAAGATCCCCTATGTATATTAATTATTTTTATTCTAGGAGAAATTTTCTAATTGATTAGAAATGATAACATAAAATTTTCATAATATAAAATTTAATTAATAATTATTATTAAATAATATGTTAACATTTATTATTCCATATTAAAAAAGTTAAATTATAAGAATTTTAAACAATCATGGATTCAATGAAAGAAATACAAACCCCAAAAATAATTAATATGTTGTTAAAATAAAAAACATGTATTTTTTATATAATAACCTCAAAATTAATGATATGTTATGGTATAAATTACTAACCATCCATGGTAACTTGTGTTCAAACATTGAAATAAGTGTAATAGGATAATATTTTCATACATTAATATCATGCATTTCAGATGATTATTCAGTACATATCATAAACTCATACACAAATACCACAATAGTTTAGATTCTATGGAGACTATAAATGCAATAATCTATTTTCATGGATGAAATTTAAAATCTCCCAAAAATATATTTTAATATTTTACTCCTCTTAGTAATATACTACCTAAATCTTTCTTAATACCCTTGTGAAGAAACATAAGAAATGTTGATATTATATTCTCAAAAGTGTAAAAAAAGAGATATCAAAAAATGATTATATAAATGAATAAGATATGTGTTAGGAGATGTGATCATGAAAATAACTAATTAAATTCAAAACAAACCTCTCATAGATTATATACAAAAATCATGGAATAAATATTATCATTTCTAATAATATGTCTCATAAGAGTGAGAATCCATCACAAATAATTCATGAACAATATAGTCATGTGATAAAAGCATAGAAGATTCATAAATATATAAATCCATTTCATATGTCAATGTTAACTACCAAGAACATAAACATTTTGGATTATGACTAATCATATAATTCTTATTCTGGATTAGGATAAAAATTCTTCCAAATGAGCATAATGAGACACATGTCTCCTGTTTTTTTTTGGGAATGGAAATTTTTTCCAATGTGGAAGGATTCACCTATTTCCTACAGTGGATCAAGACCATATACTTGTATGCCATCATTATTTCATGAGATATAATTCTTTACTGAATTCATTGAAGGTAGATATAGTAATCCCCCATCTCATTATGAAAACCAAAGTTACGTGTGCCACAATATCATAAAAAATCATTATTCCATCCAATAATAACATCAAAAAATAAAATGGGCTTCATTAACATTTCACCAAATACCTATAGCTGAACACATGAAAAATAAATGGTTTCCATTAAAATTTCATCAACATAAACATAAATTATAACCAAAATTAATAAGGATAATATAATTCAGTTTTATATTCATTAAATCAAATGTAACATTAAAGGATTCTAAATTAGATGGAACGATATTTTGAAATTTCAGTTGTAATATTTATTGAGGAATATAGCATTTTCACTATGAAAATATCATTTTAAAATTAATGCACTATCAAAATCCATTTCATAATAATTTAAAACGCTCGATTAGGGGCACTATCCCATCATCAGAAAATATCTTTTTGTTTTCAATAAAAGGATTATTTGGTAGGATTTTTTTACCAATAATAGGATTCTACGTAACGATGTTATTTTGGAAGGACCTATCATTTCCAATGGGTTCAGATATTGTGGATAAGATATTAGGACCCAACCTTAAACATTGCTTATTATTGAATTAAATGAATAATTCACATTGTGGATCTTTTCAGGTTTAGAGTTTTAGATAATTTGGCATAACAATTACATTACATCTCAAACATTACAAAGTAGACATTTCTACACAGTTTCCATTTTTTTTACAAAACATGAACTCTTGAAAAAAAGAGTCATGTCTAGTTCTATGTTTTAGACAGCATGACTTTTCTTTGATCCCATCCTTGACCCTATTCATCTTTATGTCCAATGAAAACATTTCAAACATGGGATGAGCATAAAAAGATCAGTAAGGGTTCTAAAACAAATAATGAAAACATTTGTTCCTAAATATTTACAAATCATGAAATATTTTAATTTCCTCGTTAAATCATAAGATTAATAAAAGAAACATAGAAATCAAAAATCATAAAGGTAACTTGTGGCATCCATATCATACTTACATTGTTGCTATCACAGCTACATAGGGAGTTACTTTGGAATACCCATCACAGTATATTCCCTAAATCTCTTACGAGAAACATTCACGTTTACCTCTATCACATTACCCAATGCATTGGTGAGCTATCTTGTTCTCACCCACCCTAGGTTTATCACGGAACCACCTGTATACATAATTAATGCCCAAGAACCATAAAATGATCATAACACATAACATAAGTATAACGGAAAGATAACATTTCCACATTGCAATAATAAAATATCATTTCATGATATTGAAATAATAAATATGTTCTCAAAATCATTTTCAATACCAAAATATGTAAAAAGAGTATATAGTATTTATTTTTCCTTTTAAAAACATTCCTACTTGTTAAGAAATCCAATGATCAAATAATACTCACGGCGGCGGAAAGGTCGTTGTCACCACGTACGATAAAAAACATTCTTTTTTGTCTTTTGGCAAAACGCTTTGTAGAGAAATATTCCCTTTGAAAAGTCAAGGGTGTTTACACATCGTATAAAATAATGTCGTGTATTAACACAAAATATGCCTCAATGAAAGGAGATTGAGATGAAGTCCCTTACCTCATGTCCAAGTTGACCTGTTTGTTCTTTAATGTCCTGAATAACAAACTAAAGTTAATTTCTACTTTAATAAAAACCTTTTTAAAGTTTATTATTACTTTTATATCAATTATTACCATGTTATAAACATTATGTAAACATTTATGTTAATAACGTTTGTTTTGTCGATATCTAGTACTTGAGTCAAAATGGACTTCTTATAATCACATGTTGTCCCTGTGGTCAATAGTCCATTATATGCAGAATGGTATTAATTATTTAGATATCATATATATCATATACATCTAGTATATATATGTATTTATAATAGTATATAACATTTAGAGATAAGAAATGAAATGCACCATTCATGGAGACGGTAAGCCGTACGTACTCATGAACGCTACTTTCATTTCTATTTCATAATTTAATAGAATCAAAACATAATGATACAAAGGTATATTATAATTCCAGTATAATATCATATATAATATCATAAACTCCATCCTTTATTAATCCCACATTGGGCATTAACGAATCACATCACTTTGAGGGGCGGTAGTCCGCACTTCCTCAAATGAGATTCTCGTATTTACCCACTATGGAATCCATAATGGTTTTAAATAAAAGGAAAGTATAGAAGCACAAGGAAATCATAAACATAATATATATCATATATAAATATAGTTCCATCATAATGGCCACCATGAGAGGCGGTAAGATGTAATTGAACAATCATTGTTTCGTGTGGCGTTAGCTTACCATCCATAGAAACATTATGTTCTTCATCCATTAGATGGAGGTGTGTGTAAGTGTAATTAGAATTCTTCTTATACCAACATCCTAGTATATTGAGGATACTGGTTTTTCTACAAAAGAAAGGAAATAAAAATAGTTTATGTGTTGGAGAAGTAAAAAAATAGAAAACAATTTAAGAGAAATCATTGCCTTTAATTTGGGAAACTCCCTTTGGTTTGAACCAAAGGACTTCTTGAAGTACCTTCTGCCTAAGGTGAGGCTTCAAGGAGGAGGGGAGAGATTTAGGGAGCTTAGTTGGGCAGATTTTGGACGATCCAAATGGATTGAGATGTGTGAGGAGTTGCATAGAAGTGGTCTTTTTTTATAAGGGAGAGGAGGGGCTCTTTAGGAAAGAGTGAAAATGTTATATTATTATAAACTTATATTCGGTTTAAAAAGGTCCCAAAATCATTATAGTCGAAGATAAGATGACTCATGGTCGCAATATAATCAACCAATAAGAATTGGACAGGTTTTGGATAATATTTTAATCATTATAATCTTATTTATTTAAATCATTTATTAATGTTGTAAAACCTGCATCATTATTGTGTCATAAATAATTTAATTTATTTGATGTTTGAAAATTATAAAACAAATACCATAATGTTGGAAATATTTTTAGTTTTCCAATGAATATTTATTGTCAAAAATATGACTTATATAACACCAAATAAAAATTAATTACTAAACGATTTTTGTTAATGTCAATTTTCTCTTTACATTAAATTAATTTATCTAAATTGTCATTTTCACTCCCAAGTGAATCAATGGGGTCCCAAAATCGACCCAAAGATGCCCATGGTCGTAAATGACTCAACCAATAAGGTTTGGACAAGTTTTTGTGTAATTTTGAATTATTATAATATTCTTTTAACCTTGAATTATCCTATTTACCTTTAACAACGGTAAAAAAAGTCAAAAGTTACTATTCATAAAAAATTATTTTCATCTTATTGAACCAAATTTTACTAACTAATAACAACCATGTATGTAGGATTTTTTAAATTCAATTCATAGAAGTGGTAAAATTTTATTTAGATGAAAAATTCTATTTTTTTAACTACCACTAAGTGGTGTCACTATTTATCAAAAATTGATGTTTTTCCGACAAATACCAAAAATTCTGCCTAAGATATATTTGATATTCCGAATTCAAAAATGATTTCCATTTTTTCCAAATTCAAAACATAGCCCTGGCATTAATTAATTTTAAAATTAATTCCCATTATCAAAACAAATAGCGTGTTTTTAACAAACAATGACTATCAAAAGATTGACACTTGTTTACGTCCAATTTCAAAAAGAAATTAACTCCAATGACAATAATTAGATGAAATGGAAAAAATATATTTCAATTTCACTTTAAGACCAATTAAAAATATAATCTACCCATATAAATAAATTTGATTAAAAGTCAATTTTGACTTAAAATACAATATTTTTCACTATTCATGTAAAAATGAACTTTATCATAAAATTACCAAAAAAATACCCAAAGTAAATTTTGATGTCACCATTCTAAAGAATGATTTTATTTGTTCATATATAATGTATTAAAGTGACCAAAACTAGATTTAAAAATAATTCTCCATTAAAAGGCTGTAAATCGTCCTTTTAATGTTAATTATGTTTAAAATTAGATTCATTCACATTTTAAGCCTCTAACTTGTAAATACATGTATAATCATATTGTAGTTAGTTTTGTTCAGTCCCGCCAATACAATGGCTAGGAGTTAACGACCATTTAAAATAATAATATTATATTAGTAGTGTGCAATGTAAGATTTCAAAGAAACCCGTTGTTGCGTATCGGGTATGCTTTTGAACATAGCAACCCCTTTAAACTAAAATTAATATTTAATTCAAAAATATTAATAAATATAAAATATGTCTTATTTTTCATTTACCTGGGATGGTACATTCTTCCCCCCTTTTGGAAATTGCGTCCTCGCAATTTTTATTCACTTATCAAAATAAGTGGGGGTATTTATCCCTCGTAGCATTTTCAGATTCCCACGTTGCCTCTTCAACCATATGGTTTTTCCACAATACCTTTACCAACTAAATTAACTTATTCCGCAACACCTTCTCTCTACGGTTAATAATCTCGACTGGTTGTTCTTCATAAGAGAGATTCTCTTCCAACTGAACTACCTCTGGGCTCAAAACATGATATTGATCTGGCATATACTTTCTCAACATCGAAACATGAAAAACATTTTGTACCTGGGATAAACTTGGAGGTAAATCCACTTTTTACACAACTAATCCAACTTTATCTAGAATTTTATAAGGTCCAATGAACCTTGGACTCAACATTCCCTTCTTACCAAAACGCATCACACTTTTCCAAGGAGAAACTTTGAGAAAGTCATGATCACCAACCTCAAAAGAAAGATCTTTCCTCCGGTTATCTTCTTAACTTTTATGTCTGCTCTGAGTTGTTCTCATATAATTCTGAATCAACTTAACTTTCTCTACCATCTCATCTACCAATTCTGGTCCCATTAGCTTCCTTTCAACTAATTCAGCACAAAAAGCTGGAGTTCGACAACGCTTTCCATATAATGCTTCAAATGGAGCCTTCTGTATACTGGAATGAAAACAGTTATTATATAAAAATTCAACCAATGAATGATGTTGGTCCCAACTTCCCTGGTATTTCATCGAGAAAGCATGTAACATATCCTCCAAGGTCTGAATTGTTTGTTCTGATTGCCCATCTGATTGAGGATGAAAAGCTGTACTAAAATTTAATTCAGTGCCCAATGATTTCTTAAGGCCTTTACAAAAGTTAGAAGTGAACCTAGGATCACGATCAGACACGATGGAGAGGGGAATTCCATGCAACCTGACTATCTCTTTAACAAACAATTAAGATAGTAGATGTAGAGACAATTTATCTCTAATTGGAAGGAAATGAGAAGATTTTGTTAATCGATCAACTATAACCCAGATTGCATTATTACCTTGAGATGTCATTGGTAATCCCACAACGAAGTCCATGGATATATTTTCCCATTTCCACTCTGGCATCGGTAGAGGATGAAGCAACCATTTCGGTAACTGCCGCTCTGCTTTAACCTGCTGACAAGTCAAACACTTCACAGTAAAATTAGAAATATCTCTTTTCATTCCATCCCACCAGTAATACTCCTGAAGATCTTTGTACATCTTTGTACGACTAGGATAAACTGAAAATTGAGAACTACGAGCTTTACATAATAAATTATTCTTCAACTGTGAATCACAAGGCACACATAATCTCATTCCACATCTCAAAACACAATAATTATCAACATTAAAATCAGGCAACATAACTTTCTACACCAACTGAAGTGCCCAGATCAGTGTGAATCACTGAGAGGGGGAGGGGGTGAATCAGTGATCCCTTTTAAATCTTTTTACTAATTGATTCCTTTCAATTAAACCTCTATGGCTGGTTAAAGCCTCGATCCACTCTTCTTGTATCTCTCAACCTTTATCGAATGATGCAGTAATGAAAAGGAACAGGACACAAGGATTTACAAGGTTTGGCACCAAAGGCCTACGTCCTTTCCATGTTGGTTATACCGCCCAACATGGTTTCTTCCATTATAATTGGTTAGTATCACAATGGTCGATACAGAGTCCCACTGTATCTCTCCTAAGTCCCACAGGAGGGTATTTATACTGTGTCCCACAGTGTTACCAAAGTCCCACTGGCCTGCTCCAGAATCCCACTGAAGACTTCCTCCACCCTGAGTCTCACAGGGGCTTCTCCTAGCTCCTCGAGTCACACGAGTAGCTATTCTTCTGTTCGGATCTTCAAGTATCCTCAGCAGCCTGGGATAAAGGCTGCTGGCCTTGCTCTTCACTTCTGATCACTTGAGTTGATCAGGTCTTGTCATCTTGCTTAGGATTTATCTCCTTCTTCTCAGGATGACTTGACCTCTCTCTTCAAGAATCTTCAACAGCCCTTGAAAAGGTCTGTTGGTCTTGCTCACAAATTCTGATCACTTCACTTGATCAGGATCTTCTCAATCTACTGAAAACTCAGACAAACAATATCTTTCACATCAGTCTGGCTTCAGTCTGACTTCAACACAACTTCATGCACTGAGTGCATGGCAACTCTGCGACCCCATGCACTGATAGCATGGCTCCTCAAATCTCTTCAAGATCTTCAAGTCTTGGACAACTCAAATGCACACAACCAGATTTGTCTTTGTTCACGTGTGAATGTGCATGCATGCATGAATGCACTCTCCTCTTTCTCCTCTTGGTGAAATAAACCCTCAAAGGGTGTAGTCACTTTAAGCACACACCTTTTCTTCTTTTCCTTCACACGTTTAATTCCTTTTGATTACAAACATAAATGTGTGTTATACGTTGTGTGAGTCCTCTTCTTTTTCTTCTGGGTGAACACACTTTTAGTGCACACACTAGGTTCGGCCACTTTGTTGTTTTGCACACACAACTTGTTCTTTGATTTTCACACACACAATGAGTGTATATTTTCCCTTCACTCTTTTTGCACACCCCCAAGCTATGCCTCGGCCTTCCTTTATTCTTTTTCCACACAAAGCACAAAGCCTCCTTCTCTTGCACACAACTAAGGTGTCTCGGTCTTGTTATTTATTTTGTGCACACACACACCAATGTGTGGTCTCGGCCTCCTCCTTTGCACATCTACTGCCCATAGGTTCTTCGCGCAAATCCAATGGGTGCAAGGCGTCGCGCAAGGGTGCGCAACCCCTCTCCTTCAACACTATCGCTCAAGGTCTTGATGCAAGTGCGCAAGTGGGCACTGCCAACCGGTCGCGTAATCCTTGGGTGCAACCGGTGCAAGGCGCGCAAGGCCTCGAGTGGCCACTGTCGTGCAATTGCTTACCGCGCAGGGGGCCGCGGTGCACAGAGGGGGCGCGCAAGTTGGCGCAGCCCAACCTCTTCTTCTTGTCGCGCAAAGGAGCAGCGCGCAAGGGACTTCACCGCGCAAGTGTGCGTGGGGCTTCGTCACGCAAGTGATGCGCAGAACAATACTTCACGAGGCAGAGGAGCTCTCGCGGGTCTTCCAAGTTTTTCAGCAAACAAAAATGAGGTCTCAGACTCTCTTTTTATAGGCAGAGATGCCTCATATCTTCCGCATGAGGTAAATCTCAAATCACCGAGATTTTCAGTTCTTTAAAAATCTTTGAACGCAAGCCGCAAATCAGATTTTTCTTTTCTGTTCTCCGTGGGATTCTTTCTTCTTCGGTTTCCTTCACGTGCAAGAGCATGAAAACACATGCATGGACTCTGTTTAAACATTTGAGCACAAACACATGGGCCTCGCACCTCCATTTGCTTCGGCCGAACTCCAATTTTTCCATACATTGCATGCAAGCCACTTTTTATGCATGGTCATGTTCGTAAGGGCGAGACGATCTCAATGGAGCCTTCGGTTTGTTCGGAGGTGGCCGGAATCTCAAAAATAGGTGCTCGGGTTGCTCCTGGTTCGACGGAGGCATGCGGGAAGCTTTGGCATGGCTCGAGGTTGAAGACGGACGGGGAGCCGTCGGATCAATGATTTAAATTATCATCAATGGCCAGGATTAGAACAGGCCGCGGCGGATGAGATGTGCGGCGCAGATCTAGCACGTGATCACTCGGACGGCCAGGATTAGATCCCGGTTAAAAACGCGTGTCCCACATTGAAATGGCCCGTGGATTTTCCACGGCTTATCAACTAGCCGCTCACTGCTACTCCTCAGTTGAACTTCTCCCTTGTCGGTGCCACCCCGCACCGAGTTCTCTTAGCGGGCGCGCTATTGCGCCCACCCCTGCCACTCGGGCGTGCCACTGGTGCCCACCATGCCCTCGGGCGCGCTCCTCTACGCCCCTGCCACGCGGGTGTGACACCCCTACGTGGCCTCTGCCGCCTTGGGTTTGCCCCACAGGTTCCCCCTTGGGCGTGGCGCCTTAGGCCCACATGTGCCTTGGGGTTGAACCCTCAAGGTGTCCTTGGCTGGCCGAATTTTTCGCAAAGGCAAATATAATGACTTTGTTAAAAACAAAGTATTCCATGAGTTCAAGCCAAATCAAATACCAAATGCCAAGACACTTCAAGCCTTCTTCCTCATTTCTCTTTCTTCCTCTCTTCTTCTTCATTAGAATTCTTCCAATTCCTCTTCAACATATATTCATCACTTAGGAATGGAAATTCTTGAAGGTTCTTCATCAACCTAAGCTCCTGAATCAAATAAATATTCAATAAACTTCATTGATCTAATCAGAGATCAAGTTGGATCTTCTTCACAATCACATGCACTAAGTGATAGTGCATGGTCTTCTTTAAATCCACTTCATCCACTCAGTGGTTGTGAATGGATCATCTTCCTCTCCCCATGCATTTTCAATACAATGCATGGTCTTCTAACTTTGTTGTGACTTTGTATCCAGTTGATACAAGTTCTTGGAACTTTAAGAACAGCTCAACAATCGTCAGATGTAATGATGATTCTCCATCATCATCCATTCTTCAAGTGGTGTAACTTAGTATCATCTTGATACATGTATTGAAACATTAAGATCAGTTCTACAATCGCCTGATATTCATGGAGAATGTTTCAACCATCATCTCCTATGTCACTTAGTGAATCTCCTAAGTGACATGCTTCTATGTTCCATGGTCATTCTCCATTCATCACCATCACCATCACATCCTTTTTCATTCACATCTTGACATTCCTTGACATCCATTCATTCCATGACAACATCATGCCTTATTGACAACAAATGCAACACAGTGCATTTCAATCTCCCCCTTTGTATTTGTTGTCAATACACTACTTCTGCACATATGAATGGGTCAATATGTGTGCCAATATTTTCTCCCCCTTATTGGAAATCAAATGCAAAGGTGTGTTGTGGTTCTCTTCCAAAAATATCTTCCTCCCTTCGAATAGAATCTTCTTGAAAAACACTAAGAGAGGGATGATGTCACATGTTCACTTGAGCAATGAACCTTTAGAAAATCAACTCTACGTCTACTTGGGCTAGCCCGGTGTAGAATACAAGAGTGATGTAACCAAGGAACTCAATGCTGTCCAACATTCACTGTACATGTAAGATCATGCTCCAGGGGGTTGAAATTTTTCAGATATAACAATAATTTTCTAAATCCCGGACATACTCCACAAAACTCATTAGAAAGTTTAGTGCAAAGATAAAGCTCCCCCTTTCATCCAATTGTATTCAAACCATACTCCCCCTTAATTGAAATGATGATGCAATTAAGAAACAAAGGATGAAAGTATGATTGAATACCTTATTCTTCCCAAGATGATACCAATCTCAAAATATCATCTTCTTCAGATTAGCTCCCCCTCAAGGGGTGCACTCCATTCTGTCCAAACCACTCTCCAGCTGAGAATGATCATCATCTTCAATTCCCTACAATGTTAGGACATGTAAATACAAATGTATAAGGGTATAAGATGGAACCTCTTTGGTTCATCAATGTGAACAGCAAGGTTTAGAATATTCTATCAACCAAGATGTTCCATTTTCACCATTCTTCACACTTGCACATTTGATCTTCAATCATGTCTGTGCTGGTGTGGATCTCAAAACCTCTTCATGTGAAATCTTTTGTTCCCTTTTTGCTTTAGAAATTGCCAGTACTTCTTCTTCACCTCTTTGCAGTTGTCTGGAAAGTTGCAACTGATTCGGCCATATGACTAACAAGTCATTTGGAAGTGTGGCCTCAGTTCTGGAAATTCCACATGGTTCCTTTGATGCTGTCAAGCTACCTTTTTTAGGCAACTTGTTTTCAATCAATCCCTTCTGCTTCTTCTGGATTGATTGTCTGTTTGAGTTCAGTCTGCCTCTATTGAATTTCATGGCTTCCTTACAAATATCCATGATGTGTCCTTTCATCCCACAGTAGAAGAATATTTTCTTGGTGGTCCTTCTAGATGAGTCACCCTTCTTGGATTTAGACTCCAAGGGCTTCTCTTCCTTTTTCAACATCTTCTTGGGAGATTTTTCAGCTTTCTTCTGCTTGCTTCCCAAGGATTCCTTTTTATCCAGGTTCAGTGATCTTATCTTCTTTTCAGCTTTGGATACAGTTGGAGATTGAGATGTATCATTTTGACCAATTTTTAAACCATCTCAGATGTTGTCAAGTATTCCAAATCTGTTAGCAGTAAACAGATGTTTTTGGACCTGAGGATGTTGCTTCTTTCCTTCTAGCTTTCTCCCCCTTGGAATGGGCTTCCTTTGTGCTTTCACATTCAGTGGATTGTACCAAAAATCCTTTGCACAGTGCCCATACTTGTTACAACACCAAAATTGGCCCACAAATCTTGAATTCTTGAGTCCTTCAGGTTGTTGGGAATTTTTATTGACTTGCTGTGTTGTCTCAGGAGAGCTTTCTTTTCTCACTGTCTTCATCCATACTTGTTTGGATTCATTATTCCATCCTGCACTTTTAGTAAAAACACTTTTAGAAGCATGAGTACAAGATGGAATGGATGGTACATTCTTTTTAGAAGATGTTTCCCTTTTATTAGAGGATGTCGTTTTTTGGAATCATCCATCACAATACACACTTGTGTAGCAACATTTCTTCTTTCAGCTGACTGGGAGGATTCTGATTTGGGTGATTGCAGATTTTCAATATCACCTTCAGTTCTAAGAATTTCATGTTGAGGGAGTTCTTCTCATCCTCAACCAATCTTAGCTTACCTTCCCAATTCTATTTCAGCTGTTCCAACTGGTCTTCATTCACTTTCGTCAATTCAAGCAATGAATTGTCAAGCTCCTTCACCCTTTTGACTTTGTCTTCAAATTGAGCATCTTTGACAATCATTGAGACTCTGTGCCTCTTTTCCAGTGCATGGAAAACATCTTTAATCATCATCAAAAATAATTCTTTCTCAGAAAGGCTTCTTTTCAATTCTTCAGCAGTATCTTCATATCTTTAATTGCAAAGAGAAACTGTTTCATCTTTAGCATTTACCAGATTTCTGAGATTGTTGGTTATGCCAACCTTTTTTGCCAATTGATCTTCCATTACATTGGCTTCTTCTTCTAACTATGATTTTTCTTCTTGATGATCATGGATGCCTGTAGCTATACACTTTTCTACTTCCATGGGGACTATCTTCTGAAGATATTCGATTGCACTTTGAAGATCATTCATTGTTACAACTTCATCACAGCTAGGACAGTCTTTCTTCATCTTCTTGGCCTGTTTCTTCATTCTATTTTTCAGAGTCTTGGCAGATATCTCCATTTGAGGCCGGTTGCTCATTTCCTCAAATCTGCACTTCATAAAGACTCCTTTGGATCTTTTAGAGGTAACCTTCCCTCTGATACCAATTGAAGTGCCCAGATCAGTGAGAATCACTGAGAGGGGGGGTGAATCAGTGATCCCTTTTAAATCTTTTTACTAATTGATTCCTTTAAATTAAACCTCTATGGCTGGTTAAAGCCTTGATCCACTCTTCTTGTATCTCTCAACCTTTCCCGAATGATGCAATAATGAAAAGGCACAGGACACAAGGATTTATAGGGTTCGGAACCAAAGGCCTACGTCCTTGCCATGTTGGTTATACCCCCAACATGGTTTCTTCCATTATAATCGGTTAGTATTACAATGGTCGATACAGAGTCCCATTGTACCTCTCTTGAGACCCACAGGAGGGCCTTTATACTGTGTCCCACAGTGTTACCAATGTCCCACTGGCCTGCTCCAGAATCCCACTGAATACTTCCTCCACCCTGAGTCTCACAGGGGGCTTCTCCTGGCTCCTCGAGTCGCACGAGTAGCTCTTCTTCTGTTCAGCTCTTCAAGTATCCTCAACAGCCTGGGATAAAGGTTTTTGGCCTTGCTCATCACTTCTGATCACTTGAGTTGATCAGGTCTTCTCGTCTTTCTCAGGATTTATCTCCTTCTTCTCAGGATGACCTGGCCTCTCTCTTCCAGAATCTTCAACAGCCCTTGAAAAGGTTTGTTGGTCTTGCTCACAACTTCTAATCACTTCACTTGATCAGGATCTTCTCAATCTACTAAAAACTCAGACAAATAATATCTTTCACTTCAGTCTGGCTTCAGTCTGACTTCAACACAACTTCATGCACCGAGTGCATGGAAACTCTTCGACCCTATGCACTGATAGCATGGCTCCTCAAATCTCTTCAAGATCTTCAAGTCTTTGACAACTCAAATGCACACAACCAGATTTGTCTTTGTTCACATGTGCATGTGCATGCATGCATGCATGCACTCTCCTCTTTCTCCTCTTGGTGCAATAAACCCTCAAAGGGTGTAGTCACTTTAAGCACACGCCTTTTCTTCTTTTACATCACACGTTTAATTCCCTTTGATTACACACATAAATGTGTGTTATTCGTTGTGTGAGTCCTCTTCTTCTTCTTCTAGGTGAACACACTTTTAGTGAACACACTAGGTTCGGCCACTTTGTTGTTTTGCACACACAACTTTTTATTTTATTTGCACACACACAATGAGTGTATATTTGGCCTTCACTCTGTTTGCATACCCCAAAGCTATGCCTCGGCCATCCTTTATTCTTTGTGCACACAAAGCACAAAGCCTCCTTCTCTTGCACACAACTAAGGTGTCTCGACCTTGTTATTTCTTTTGTGCACACACACACACCAATGTGTGGTCTCGACCTCCTCCTTTGCACATCTACTGCCCGTAGGTTCTTCGCGCAAATCCAATGGGTGCAAGGTGTCACGCAAGGGTGCGCAGCCCCTCTCCTTAAACAATGTCGCGCAAGGGCTTGATGCAAGCGCGCAAGTGTGCACTGCCAACCAGTCGCGCAAGCCTCGGGTGCAACCGGTGCAAGGCGCGCAAGGCCTTGGGTGGCCACTGCCGCGCAATTGCTTACCACGCAGGGGGCCGCGGTGCACAGAGGGGGCGCGTAAGTTGGCACAACCCAACCTCTTCTTCTTTTCGCGCAAAGGAGCAGCGCGCAAGGGACTTCACTGCGCAAGTGTTCGCGTGGCTTCATCGCGCAAGTGACGCGTGGAACAATACTTCGCGAGGTGGAGGAGCTCTCGCGGGTCTTCCAAGTTTTTTAGAAAACAAAAACAAGGTCTCAGACTCTCTTTTTATAGGCTGAGATACCTCATATCTTCTGCGTGAGATAAATCTCAAATCACCGAGATTTTCGGTTCTTTAAAAATATTTGAACGCAAGACGCAAATCACGTTTTTCTTTTCTGTTCTCCGCGGGATTCCTTCTTCTTCGGTTTCCTTCACGTGCAAGAGCATGCAAACGCATGCATGGCCTCTGTTTAAACATTTGAGCACAAACACATGGGACTTGCACCTCCGGTTGCTTCGGCCGAACTCCAATTTCTCCATACATTGAATGCAAGCCACTGTTTATGCATGGTCGTGTTCTTAAGGGCGAGACGAGCTCAATGGAGCCTTCGGTTTGTTCGGAGGTGGCCGGAATCTAAAAAATAGGTGCTCGGGTTTCTCCTAGTTCGACAGAGGCATGCTGGAAGCTTTGGCATGGCTCGAGGTTGAAGATGGACGGGGAGCCGTCGGATCAATGATTTAAATGATCATCAACTGCCAGGATTAGAACAGGCCGCGGCAGATGAGATGTGCGGCGCAGATCTAGCGCGCGATCACTCGGACGGCTAGGATTAGATCCCGGTTAAAAACGCGCGTCCCACATTGAAATGGCCCGCGGATTTTCCACGGCTTATCAACCAGCCGCTCACCACTACTCCTCAGTTGACCTTCTCCCTTCTCGGTGCCGCCCCGCACCGAGTTCTCTTAGTGGGCACGCTATTGCGCCCAACCCTGCCACTCAGGCGCGCCACTGGCACCCACCATGCCCTCGAGCGCGCTCCTCTATGCCCCTACCACGCGGGTGTGACACCCCTGCGTGGCCTTTGCCGCCTTGGGTTTGCCCCACGGGTTCCCCCTTGGGCGTGGCGCCTTAGGCCCACATGTGCCTTGGGGTTGAACCCCCAAGGTGTCCTTGGCTGGCCGAATTTTTGGCAAAGGAAAATATTATGACTTTGTTAAAAACAAAGTATTCCATGACTTCAAGCCATATCAAATTCCAAATGCCAAGCCACTTCAAGCCTTCTTCCTCATTTCTCCTTCATCCTCTCTTCTTCTTCATTATAATTCCTCCAATTCCTCTTCAACATATATTCATCACTTGGGAATGGATATTCTTGAAGGTTTTTCATCAACCTAAGCTCCTGAATCAAATAAATCTTCAACAAACTTCATTGATCTAATCAGATATCAAGTTGGATCTTCTTCACATTCACATGCACTATGTGATAGTGCATGGTATTCTTTAAATCCACTTCATCCACTCAGTGGTTGTGGATGGATCATCTTCCTCTCCTCATGCATTGTCAATACAATGCATGGTCTTCTAACTTTATTGTGACTTTGTATCCAGTTGATACAAGTTCTCTGAACATTAAGAATAGCTCAACAATCGTCAGATGTAATGATGATGCTCTATCATCATCCATTATTCAAGCGGTGTAACATATTATCCTCTTGATACAAGTATTGAAACATTAAGATCAGTTCTACAATCGTCTGGTATTCATGGAGAATGTTTCAACCATCATCTCCTATGTCACTTAGTGAATCTCCTAAGTGACATGCTTCTAAGTTCTATGGCCATTCTCCGTTCATCACCAACACCATCACATCCTTTGTCATTCACATCTTGAAATTCCTTGACATCCATTCATTCCATGACAACATAATTCCTTATTGACAACATATGCAACAAAGTGCATTTCACCAACTCTACCTTTTTCTGCAACTCACTATCTTTTTTCTGTGCCTTCTTTATTTTGTCGGATATAGATGATCTCACTAACACCTGAAACAAAACAGAAAAATTCCCTGCACCAACAACATATATGCCAAATTTCATCAAATCCAAAACCAACAGATCTTGTTCCAAACGTTACATGGCTAATGATGCATCACTTTTTTGACTCAGAACATCAGCCACTTTATTTGCTTTTCCTAGATTGTAATGGATCGTGCAATCATAATCCTTTATTAATTCCAACCATCTCCTCTGTCTCATGTTTAATTCTTTCTGAGTGAATATATACTTCAAAATTTTGTGATCGGTATATATTTCTCATTTTACTCCATACAAATGACGCCTCCAAATTTTTAAAGCAAAAAACAACAGCAGCTAATTCCAAATCATGTGTATGGTAATTTACCTCATGAGATTTCAACTGACAAGAAGAATAAGCAATTACCTGATTATTCTGCATTAGGACACAACCCAGTCCTTTCAACGAAGCATCACTGTAGATAAAAAACTCACCATTTCTGGATGGCAGTGCCAAAACTGGAGCATTCGCCAATCTTCTTCACAATTCCTGAAAACAATCATCACATTCTTTTTTCCAGATAAACGTAACAACTTTTCGAGTTAACTTAGTCATTGGACTAGAATACCGTGCAAAATTTTCAACAAACCTCTGGTAATAACCTGCCAAACCATGAAAACTACGGATCTTGGTTATATTTGTGGGTCTTGTCCATTCTTCAACAACTTTTGTTTTAGAAGGATCAACAGTTGTGCCATTTTTTGAAATAATGTGACCAAGGAATGAAATATTTTGTAACAAAAACTCACACTTGTGAAATTTCCCAAACAATTTTTTTTCTTTTACGGTTTGAAAGACAACACTTAAATGAATTTCATGCTCTAATTTACTTTTAGAATAAACCAAAATATCATCAATGAACACATCCACAAACATATCCAAGAACTCATGGAAGATTCTATTCATTAGATCCATGAATATAGCAGGTGCATTGGTTAACACAAAAGGCATAACTACAAATTCATAATGACCATATCTAGTACGAAATGTAGTCTTCGGAATATCTAATGCGTTTACTTTCCACTGATGGTACCCTGACCTCAACTCAATCTTCGAAAAATACTGATCTCCTTGGAGCAGATCAAACAAATCATTGATATGAAGCAAAGGATACTTATTCTTAACAGTGATGTTATTCAATGCTCTATAATCAATGCAAAGTCTCATTGAACCATATTTCTTTTTAACAAACAATACAGAAGCACCCCATGGTGATGTGCTAGGTCAAATGAAACTTTATCTAATAATTTCTATAATTGCTTCTTTAACTCTAAAAGTTCAATTTGAGCCATTCGATATGGGGGTTTTGAAATTGGCTTAGCATCAGGAACTAATTCAACAATAAATTCAACTTCTCGATCAGGTATAATACCAGGCAACTCATCAGGAAAAACATCAATGTACTCATTTACCACTGGGACATCATTAATCTGAATAGTTCCTTTGTTTTCAACAATATGTGAAAGGTATCATTCATTTCCATCTTTTACTAGTTTCTCAGCTTCATGATATGTTATCAAAAGAAAGGGTTCATTCATGTATACAATCTGAAAATCGTTCTGAAAAAAAACCTCTTCAACTCTGCAGTCAGTCTTATCATGATAAACAGAAAGCCAATCCATGCTCAGAATAACATCAAACTCTACTAGAGGCAAAATAATAAGGATTGTAGGTAGATTCTTTCCGCACACAAGGACAGGAATGTTCTTAGGTTTTCTTTTTGTCTTAACATTTCTCTTAGGTGTTTTTACTGTATGTTCAGTATTCATATCATGAGATGGAATTCCCAATTTACTAGAATACTTCTCAAAAATGAATGAGTGTGTAGATCCTGAATCAAATAACACATTGGCATAATCTGAACAAACAAACAGTGTACCTGATACAACTTCATTTGATGGCCCAACATCTACGAAAGTACTTTCAAAGGATTTCACCACCCTTTTCTGCTTGTAGTCTGGCTACTTTCCTTCAGTTGAGTTCTTTGTTGGAAACTCATTTGCAAAATGACCCATTTCATTGCACATAAAACATTTTACTAATTGTAAATCAGATTTTGTCTTACCATTACCCTGATCTTTTTCAGTTCAATCACGAGCCTTATGTCCCATTTTACAACATCAGTAGCACTTACCAGAATTTAGAATACATTCCCCATGATGATTTTTATAGATATTTTCACAAACTATAAACTTATGTTTTTTACCATCAGACTTTTTTGAAGAGTTCTTTCCTTTCACCTACCATCTCGACCTCTTATATTGTTGTTTGTCAAAGAATACCTGATCATCAGCAAACTCCATTTCTACCTTCTCCGCAAAATGAAAAAAAAATTCATAAGTTTTGAACTCATGAGAAGCTAAATCCCTTCGACTCTTTGGCTTTAATCCTGAGTAAAAAACAGTTGATTTTACTATCAAGATCTCGTATAAAATTTGGAGCATACCATTCCAGTCGGGTGAATGTTTCTTCATAAGAAGCCACTGAGTCATCCTCCTGCCTCAATTCCAAGAATTGTTTTTCCATTCTAAGATGAACCAACTTAGGAAAATATTTCTCAAGAAACATACTTTTGAATTCATCCCAATCAAGAGTATCAATCTCTTCACTATCCCTGATATTTTTCACCATCGACCACCACTGATTAGCTTCACCTTCAAAATGGTAAACAGCGAGACTAACCTTTTGATTTTATGAACAACCCATGACATCAAAAATCTTTTCCAATGCTTTAATCCACACTTCAGCTAGCACCGGATCAGATGATCCTCTGAAAGATGGGGGATATTTCCTCATGAAATGCTACACTACTGACATGTTCCTCTGTGGTTGATCTGGCAGATCTCGTACATGGATACCACCACCATTTATAGCATGATTCAACTGTGCCATCACTGCAACAAACTGTTCAGTACCAATTTTGACCATCTCTGGTTATTGATTGGGAAGGTTGTCTTCCTCATGATGTCATCCCAACATAGCTTCCTTGTTTCCTCTGCGGAAAACCATTCCGAACACAGAAATATCTTAGGCGAAACAACATGGAAATCTGTAAATTCTAAATGATATCGATATTAACATAAATTACTTTATGGATTTTAATTTAACAATACCCTAACTTCTAAATTTATCTAAACTGACCTCTAATACCAACTATAAAGACACAGCCATAAACCTCGCTTATTATTGAATTGAATGAATAATTCACATTGAGGATCTTTTCAGGTTTAGTGTTTTAGAGAATTAGGCATAAAAATTACATTACATCTCAAACATTACAAAGTAGACATTTCTACATAGTTTCCATTTTTTTACAGAACATGAATTCTTGAAAAAAAGATTCATGTCTAGTTCCATGTTTTAGACAGCATGACTATTCCTGAACCCATCTTTGACCCTATTCATTTTTATGTCCTATGAAAACATTTCAAACTTGGGATGAGCATAAAAAGCTCAGTAATGGTTATAAAACAAATAATGAAAACATTTGTTCATAAATATATACAAAACATGAAATCTTTTACTTACCTCGTCAAATCATAAGATTTATAAAAGAATAATAGAAATCATAAATCATGAAGGTAACTTGTGGCATCCATATCATACTTACATTGTAGCTTTCACAGCTACATAGGGAGTTACTTTGGAATACCCATCATAGTATATTCCCTAAATCTCTTAGGAGAAACATTCACATTTACCTCTTCCACGTTACCCAATGCATTAGAGAGCTATCTTGGGCTCACCCGCCCTAGGTTTTTCATGGAACCACCCGTACACATATTTATTGCCCAAGAACCATAACATGATCATAACAGATAACATAAGTATAAAGGAAAGATAAAATTTCCACATTGCAATAATAAAATATCATTTTCAAGATATTGAAATAATAAATCCATTCTCAAAATCATTTTCAATACCAAAATACGTAAAAAGAGTATATGGTATTTATTTTTCCTTTTAAAAACATTCCGGCTTGTTAAGGAATCCAAAGATCAAATAATACTCACGGTGGCGGAGAGGCCGTTTTCACCGCGTACGATAAAGAAATATTCTTTTTTGTCATTTAGTAAAACACTTTGTAAAAAAGATTCCATTTGAAAAGTCAAGGGTGTTTATACAGCGTATAAAATAATGTCGTGTATTAAAACAAAATAAGCCTCCATGAAAGGAGATTGAGACGAAGTCCCTTACCTCGTGGCCAACTTGACCCGTTCATTCTTTAATGTCCTGAATAAAAAACTATTGTTAATTTCTACTTACTTAAGAACCTTTTTCAAGTTTATTATTACTTTTATATCAATTATTACCATGTTATAAACATTATGTAAACATTTAAGTAAATAACGTTTGTTTTGTCGATAACTAGTACTTGAGTCAAAAATGTACTTCTTATAATCACATGTTTTCCCTGTGGTCAATAGTACATTATATCCAGAATGGTATTCATTATTTATATATCATATATATCATATACATCCAGTATATATATGTTTTTATAATAGTACATGACATTTAGAGGTATGAAATGAAATGCACTGTTCATGGAGATGGTAAGCCGTTCATACGCATGACCGCTACTTTCATTTTTATTTCATACTTTAATAGAATCAAAAAATAATGATACATAGGTATACTATAATTCTAGTATAATATCATATATAATATCATAAACTCCATCCATTATTCATCCCACGTAGGGAATTAACGAATCACATCACCTTGAGGGGGCGGTTGTCCGCACTTCCTCAAATGAGATAATCGTATATACCCACTATGGAAACCAAAATGGTTTTAAATAAAAGGGAAGTATAGATGAATAAATAAATCATAAACATAATATATATCATATATAAATACAGTGCCATCATAATGGCCACCATCAGAGGTGGTAAGATGTAATTGAACAATCATCGTTTCGTGAGGCGTTATTTTTCCATCCACAAAAACATTATGTTCTTCATCCATTAGATTGAGGTGTGTGTAAGTGTAATTAAAATAATTCTTATAAAAACATCCTAGTATATATAGGATACTAGTTTCGTTGAAAAATAATGGAAATAAAAATATTTTAGGGGTTGGATAAGTAAAATAAAAGAAAACAATTTAAGAGAAATCGTTACCTTTAATTTGGGCAACTCCCTTTGGTTTGAACCAAAGGACTTCTTGAAGTACCTTCTGCCTAAGGTGAGGCTTCAAAGATGGGGGGAGGGATTTAGGGAGCTTGTTTGGGCAGAGTTAGGACGAATCAAATGGATTGATATGTGTGAGTAGTTCCATAGAAGTGGTCTCTTTTTTATATGGGAGAAAATGGGCTCTTTAGAAAATAGTGTAAATATTATATTATTATAAACTTATATTCGGTTTAAAAAGGTCCAAAAATCATTATAGTCAAATATAGGATGACTCATGGTCAAAATATATTAAAACAATAGGAATTGGAAAGGTTTTGGATAATATTTTAATCATTATAATCCTATTTATTTAAATCAATTATTAATGAGGTAAAACATGTATCATTATTGTGTCATAAATAATTTAATTTATTTGATGTCTAAAAATTATAAAACAAATACCATGATGTAGGAAATATTTTTATCTTCTTAATGAATATTTAGTGTCAAAAATAGGACTTATATAACACCGAATAAATATCAATTACTAAACGATTTTTGTTAATGTCAATTTTCTCTTTACATTAAATTAATTTATCTAAATTGTCATTTTCACTCCCAAGTGGATATATGGGGTCCCAAAATTGACCCAAAGATGCCCATGGTCTTAAAAGACTCAACCAATAAGGTTTGGACAAGTGTTAGGGTAATTTCGAGTTATTATAATATTCTTTTAACCTTGAATTACCCTATTTACCTTTAACTATGGTAAAAAAAAGTCAAAAGTTACTATTCACCAAAAATTATGTTCATCTTATTGAACCACATTTTACTAACTAATAACAACCATGTATGTAGGATTTTTTAAATTCAATTAACATAAGTCGTAAAATATCATTTAGATGAAAAATTCAGTTTTTTTAACTACCACTAATTGGTTTCACTATTCATCAAAAATTGATGTTTTTCTGAAAAATACCAAAAATTCAGCCTAAGCTATATTTGATATTCCGAATTCAAAAATGATTTCAATTTTTCCAAATTCAATACATAGAAGTGGAATTAATTAATTTTAAAATTAATTCCCGTTATCAAAACAAATAGCGTCTTTTTAAGAAATAATAACTATCAAAAGAATGACACTTGTTTAAGTCTAATTTCAAAAAGAAATTAACCCCAATGACAACCATTAGATTAAATGGTAAAAATTTATTTCAATTTCACATTAATACTAATTAAAAATATATTCTAACCATATAAATAACTTTTATTTAAAGACACTTTTGACTTAAAATGAAATATTTATCATTATTCATGAAAAAATGAACGTTATCAGAAAATTACCAAAAAAGTACCCATAGTAAATTTTTATGTCCCCATTCTAAAGAATGATTTTATTTGTTCATATATAATTTATTAAAGTGACCAAAACTATATTTACAAAGGGTTCTCCATTAAAAGGCGGTAAATCGGCATTTTAATGTAAATTATGTTTAAAATTAGATTCAGTCACATTTTAAGCCTCTAACTTGTAAATACATGAATAATCATATTGTAGTTATTTTTGTTTAGTCCCTCCAATACATCGTCTAGGATTTAACGACCATTTAATATAATAATATTATATTAGTAGTGTGCAACGTAAGATTTCAAAGAAACTTGTTGTTGCGTATCGGGTACGCTTTCGAACATAAAAACCCATTTAAACAAAAATTATTATTTAATTCACAAATATTAATAAATTTGAAATATGTCTTATTCTGCATTTTCCTGGGATGTTACATAAGATATGAGATGATAGGGTAGTTTTGGAATTTCATAATTGCGGTGAGTGGCCCATTTGTAATTTCTGAATAGAAAATGGTGTAGTGATGATTTCCACATTCCAAAAAGATAATAAAAGATTTATTCATGATGTTAAAAAATTTATAGTTTAAATATTTCTATAAAATAGTAATTGTAAAAATTTTGTGAAAATTTTAGCCATTTTATCATTAGTTTAACCCCTGGTAAAACCATTTTTATCTTAATTCTGTAAATATTATTTCATATTTTAATATTCATTATGGTAAAATATTAGGTCAAAATAGGAGATAATGGAATTTAGTTATATTACAAATAATAAATACATTTTTCAAATTCCATTATTATCAATGGAAAATTTTAATTTAAAATTAATCACGTAGACGAGAGGAAAAGTGTTTTTCAGAGTAAAATTATTTTGAAGCTTAAATGTTTTTTATACAAAAATTCATTATGAAAATGTTTTGAATAAACTAAATTATATTAATATATATAACTTTTTTTTCAGACCATATTAAATCAATTTTTATGTTTTTAGAATCTTGGAGTGAAATGAAAATTTTTAATAATAACTTGTAATTTTCACTAATATTAGAAAAAAACCCATTTAGAACTTTTAAAAAAACAAACACTAGGAATGTTTTGAAATGATTATTCTAATAATTAAATTTATATTTCAGGATAAATATTCTCAATGTGTAAAAAATTAAATATTTTCTCAGAATAATAAAGAATTATTTTTTAGAAATATATTTTTTTAATCATAAAATCGGATTTATTCGTATCCAATATCTAGAAAATCAATAAGATAAATGTAAAAAAATTATTTAACATGTAGTATATAAATTACATTAAAATAATTCAGGAAAAGTGATTTATCCATTACATTGATATAAAACATCTCCATGTGCATAAATTTTTTTCATAAAATAAGTTACATTATTTTCAAATGGTTTTAATGTAATTTTATGATTAATTATTCACAAGGGAATTCATATATTAATTATTTTTTAAAAAATTAATTTTAATAATTTCGCTAATCTTATTCATAGACACCATATCAATGTCTAAGTGAAAAATATAATATTAAGTTGTAGTTCAATAATGGTAATTCAGGTTTCATTTAAACTCTGCATTGCAAAAAAAATCAAGCTAAACTCAATGTTCCTTGTAACAAAAGATAATCTTGGTGTTGTGTGTAATGTAATCTAAACTCTATTTTTAAAAAATTATAAGGGAAAATAAATGTCTGTAGAAAAGCATCACTAAATCTCCAGGTGTAACATCCAAACCAACTTAAAATGTATTTTCATTCAAAAAAATTCACTTCGGTACCAACAACTGAGGATAATTCTTCTATATTACATCTTCATCTTCTGACATAGCCTCCACAAGAATTTGGTTTGACCAAAAAACATTTACATATTGAGTGGTATTTTATCACTGAACTCTCTTCATTAAATCCAAATTCTATACCAATTGTTCATTATATGAAATATCATTCTCTAGTGGTATTAACTCTCAGTTCATTACAAACGAAGTATCATGTATGTATTTCCATATGATAGGTATTTGGAAACCATCTTGAAAATATTATAGGTTTGGGGGGATCACCATTCAATAGTCTACCATCATGATATGCTTAATAAATTCAAATAGATATACTTCATGATTATCTCACAATTATTTAATTTGAAACATTTCAAACCATGGGTGTGATTTGATAGATTTCAACTTCATCTCATACCCTAATAAATGAAAATAAAAAATTTTATTCCTAAAGGAATAACACATCATAATATCCACAGAATAATGAAATTTAATACGTTATATCTATATTTATAACATTCTATAGAACTAGTTGTCTAATGCGGATACAACTTTATTTGGTGTAGTAACATAGTTGTCTTACAGTCCTTATCTAGGCTCCATTATAAAATAATAATATAAATATTTAACTATGATGATCCTTAAAATTGTAAAAAATTAAATTCAAAAAATTGAAATGATCTGATATCATATCCTTCCATGATTAATTTATCAAAAACAATTAGCCACACATAAATTAGCAAACCAAAATATATATATACCCTAAAAAACTAAGGAATTTCTTAATAAAAACATATAAACATAAAAATAATAATTCAACTTCTTCTCACTAAATATGATCATAACATTAAGAAAAACATTTCAACTGTAAATCAAGGTTTATCCATCCACTATTAGAATATAATATGTAAATTTAGATTAGGAAATTAAATTTCCATATTTTTTAGTATATTTTGATATATAATAAATTCTCCAAATAAAAAATAATAATTGTGGGATTGAGAATAATTTTTTCATTGGTCTCATTCGTAGAAACTCTAAAATGAAATTCCCAACTATTGAATTCCCCAATTATAATTATCCATTTCGGGTGATATGATTTCAAAATAATTATCATTATCCATTATCATCAGAGGTTATTTCATCTCATCAACCTCATTATCACATGTATTAGGAAATTTATTTACATATTTATAAAATACGATTATTTTCAAATACTAGTGTCTGTGTGTGTGTGGTTCGTTAGTTGGTGCCATATTATCGTCTAGTTCATTAACAATACCATTAATCACTTTTCTATCCTTCATGGGATTTATGAACCACCACTCCACATTAAAAACCGCATATTTTATATCATTAAATTCACTTGATACTTGTTTTAATACTTATGGCATACTAATTGACAGAATTTCATTCCGTCATGTTATTTATAAGAGTTTTCATATTCCTCATTCTCTTTTTTGTTATCATCGCTATGGGAATGTTTTGAATCTCCAAATAACATTTATAACTGAAGTGAATCTAAAAAAATTGAAAAAACTATAATAGTATCTTATAACCTAGTCATTATAAAAACATGGTTTCATGCCACCACTAAAGTGATCAATTTTACTTTTAGGGAGAATGACTCAACCCAAAGCATCCCTTACAAGTTATGTATCATTAGATTCATATGTACCAATAGTTTCAAAATTCTTTTTATTCACAATGAATTACTTCTCTAGCAATATTCGAAGAATACAAAGGATGTACATATGAAGGAATAGCCCATAATCCCTTTCCATTCTATATATTAAACATTATCTTTTTCACTTTTATTCTCAGTAATATTCCACCAATGATCTACGTCACTTTATAAATGTTAAATAGAAAAAATGTGTTTTTCATGCTATGGGAACTATTAAATATAAATTAAATTTTCATTGGTACTAATACATTTCATAGAAACTTATATATTAGAGGAACCACTAATAGAAGGTTGATGTTTCCTCATGGAGGAATAAATAGAACATGGTTCTCTCCATTTCACATTTTTTTGTTTAGCTTGTTTCATAGTGTGATAATATTGTGTCAGCATAACAAACAGATTTTTTATTCATTCTCCAATAACATTTTTTTTCTCAAGAGGGGACTCATTTAATTCTCTATCATGCTTAGAAATAATATTATTTAATTGGGTTCAACCATAAAGTAAAACAATACATCATAGTGTGATAAACACTAATCATTTTAGATAACTAAATAATCCTGATAAATCATTTATATAATGTCTATGACATGTCACATTATTTTCAATCTATGACACATTATTCTTAAACCATGACATTCATGCTAATTATTTAAATCATTCATGATTTACTCTAATGAGTTTGTGAATTAGAAATGAATATCCCTTGGGATTGCCAATCTAATTGTGGAACAAGACTAATTATCACTATGAAAGTGATGATGAAGTCCTGCTGAATGATCCCTTTTCAGAGTTACTATGGCTAGGTTCTTGTAATATAGATCCAAATCCACCAATAATATCTAAAGAGGGATGTAATGTCTTGAAAACACATTGTTCTATCCTTCCCCAAAATTCTATTATAATTTCCGTTACCAATAAATATTCATAAATTTAAACATATATATATACCATGACATATACCTGGTCACATAATAATGTATATACCTATGGATCTAAATAATTTCTTCTAATCATAATTTATAAATATTGACTAGAACTTTCCTATGATACTTAATATAATGACCCACGATTTTGATACATGAATATCAAATATTTTTTATGAATATTCAATAAATTTCATAAGAAGGTGCTTATGGGTTAAAATAGTTTTTTTATCTTGGGAATCTAGAAACAAAATATTATTATTTCATGAAGGATATTCTGAATATCCAAAAATAGTCTTCTCATGTATTAATCCTCTTAAGAACGCCCAAACTAAACTATTAGTCATTACCCGGGGAAAGAAATATAAAAAATATTGAGATTAGATTCTTAGTAAGGGGAAACATAGTTTATATCAATCTATGATTGAATAAAACCATAAGATGATATTTAGGGTATGTGATCATCAACATATCATACAAATTTTATAACCAACCATTCAGATATAATAATCATAATTCTTGGACTAAAAATCATCATTCCCCAAAACATGTCGTATAAGAGTGAAAAGTCATCATAAATTAATCATAAACCATAATATCATGTCATAAAAGATTTTTTCCATAATAAATATATAAATCAATTTTATATGTAAAGGATAAATACCAAAACTATCAACATAGCGGATTAGGACTCATCACATACTTCCCATTATGGATCAAGATGCAACTTTTTACCACTATATATTGGGACACTCGTGTTTCTTATTATGGTTTAGAATGCACATTTCCCGATTATAGATCTGCACACACCTATTTTTCATAGTGGGTTAATACAATTTAATTGATTCAACTAATTATGTGATGATACATAAATCATAACCCAATCCGTTAGAGGGATATATAGCTCCCACCAATATCATAATAAAAACCATACTTATGTGTACCACAATATAATAAAACATTCATCAAATCTACACTTCATAACACAAGTAATAAAAATGGGTTTTATATACATTTCACAATTCAATATTGCATAACCAATGAGTAATAAATTGGTTTCATACACATTCCATCAACATAAACACTAACCATCTATACAACTAATAATGTTGGTATCATTCAATATTATCCAAATTAGTGCATTTTTAACATCAAAGGACGTCATATAAGAAGGTAAACGATTTCAAATTAATTATTGGAACATTTAGTGATGAATATCAGCTTTCCATGTTGAAAAAATATCAAATATAAAAAAAGTTCAAAGTTATTTTCATTAAATAATTTTGGAATCCTATAATGGGGGCATTAAAAATCATTTCAAACATTTCTTGATGAAAATATCCTTTCTATTTTAAAAATAACTATTTATAACTAAAAAGTACTTAATAATTTATGAAATTAATTTCATTTAAAATAAATCATATGACATATTATAGAAGACTAAAGGAAAATAGTAGACATGAATGTTAGAATTTTGGTTATTCCATAGAAATTAAAAACAAAATCTATTCATGTTATCAGTAAAATCCAAGTGGGAATTGTTTGGAAAACAACATGAACATTCATTGAATTTTTTTAAAAGTTATAAGATTGGTAAATTCTTATTTTATAAATAATTTGAATAATGATAAATATATTTCTAATTTTTTTTGAAATCATTGTTTTGGTAAAACGGGCTTTCAATTAAAGAGTGAAATAAAGAAGATTTTTCATAAAAACATTATTTTAAAATCATGACTACAAATGATTTTTAAATTAAGGTAAAACATGTATTATTTTAAAATAAATATTGGGGGAGGAAAATTATGAGTTTCATGAGATATAAATTATTATATTTATTAAAAACATAAAAATCTTCATAAAAAATGAAATTTTATTATAAAACTCATACTATTTTTTAATATTTAATCATAATCCCCATGAAATAATAAAATAATATGAAACATAAAAGATGACTTGAATAAAAAATTTCATGATATTTCATTGCATAGTGGTTATATATCAACATCATAAATGAAGATAGGTGCATCAAACAGCATATGTCTCGATGGAGAAAAACTGAAAGAAACATCCCTTAACACTTTAGTTATTGTTGAAAGGAAACACAAAAAATAAAAGATCCTAAATTGGATGTTTATATAAAAATATTTTCTGGTAGGGTAATTGTAAAATATATTCATTTTTAGTATATACTCCACATAAAATAAATAGTTCTAGTATATGGCATGTGTCTTATAAATGTAAAAAGTTCGATAAAATGCCTTTACCTTCTGTCTCGACATCCTTCATACATGTTAGAAATAAGATTATAATAAATATATTTTTATTATTCGGATATTAAATAACCATTATTATATATATCATACCATATATTATTTATTTAGGACCTTTTATAATCCATTTAATAATTTTTCCAGATTAAAGTTGCATTTTGGGTAATAAAGGATTTGATTTTCATTTATGTTTTGATATGATATTTTTTCTACTCTTGAATTGAGTATTTTTACATAAATTATATAATTTAAATAATATAATAAAACCATATATAATCCTTATACATGTATTTAGTGTTACCCAAAAATATATCGAAACGGTAGATCATTTATACACATGAATGTTGCTTCTATTTTATAGAAGGAAATAACGAAAGAAATGTAAATTAAATATTAACATTAATTAAATTAATTTATTTCATATATATCACGTATTTTCAATACTCAAATATTTATTCCCTTCTATGTAAAGATTCAATGAATCACATTACTTCATACAAGAGTAGTCTGTCATATAGGTGAACAAAATTATCATAATCCAATTGAACAGAAAGTACGACAGAACATATAATATCATGAATATAAAATAATTAAAATAACATAAAATTCATATATAAAAAATAAATCCTTCATTATATCCATCCATGAATATTGGTGATGGAAAATGAATTACATCAGTTTTCAAGGTTGTAGTTTGTCGTGCACATGAATGATGATTTACCCATTTTATAGATGAACATAAGGAATTGGGTTATTCCATTAGTTTAATAAAATCTTATTATATGTTTTATACTTATTTTATTATATACACATGATTTTATTTTAATTTAGAGAGGTTGAGGGAGATGTAAAATAAAACTCATGGTTATAGGTGTTACCTACCCTTTGGGAAATTTATTTTTCATTGTAGCAAAACGATTTTTACGTTATCATCATGAACAAAATAATTTAGCTATGATAAGGGGAGAGAATTATGTAAGGGATTTGGTAATGTTTTATCTAGGAAAATGGGTATTTAATGAGTTAATCATATACAAAAGGTGATGGTGGCCCTTTATATGTGAGATGAGTGGAACACTTGTGGTTTTTCAAATGCAAATGTTGTAACAATTTTCTTCACATGCTAAAAGGCTCCAAAATGTTCCATTCAAGATCTTAGTAGAGATAATGTTAATATATTTCCATCCAATGGTTCTTGGATATGTTATATGTAAATTATAACCACTATCTTTTCAGTTTAATTCTGCCTAGTAAAAAACGTTTTAACCTAACCATGGTAAATAATTTTTAATTTTTTCTATTAATAATGGTCAAAAAATAAGTTTAAATTATTAAATAATATAAATAAATTTTATTCCAAATATGGAATCAATTTTTATAAAATTCATTCAAGAATTTGGATAATTTTAATTTAAAATTAATCTAATACATAGGACGAGAAAGATGGATTTTAATGAGAAATTGATCAAAAGATTAAAATGATTTTATTATAAAATAATATATTAAAATAACTAAAATGACATAATTTCAATTGATAGATATATTTTTAAAATTATTTATCTTCTTAAAACCATGTTAAATTAACATTAATGTTTTTAAAATAATTAAATGCAACAATAATTCTGAATAAAAACCCGTATTGTCACTATTCACCGATAAAATTACATTTTAATATAATTTTATCAAAATAACCATAAGAAAACTTTGAAACCATGATTTTGAAAATGAAGATTCTTTTAAATTAAATTTTATAAAATATTCAAAAAAAATTTTTATAATAAGTTCATAGATGGTGAAAATAATTATTATTCCAGAAATATAATTTTTTAGGGAAACATTTCATAAAAACATAAATATTATATTGAAAAAAATAATATAACTGTAAAACATTTTATTTAAAATATAATTTTAAAATTTCATTATATCCATTCAATATAATGGATGTAATTAATTAATTTATATATAATATTTTTTCACATAAAAATATTTTTTTCGAAATTATTTGGCTTTATTTTCAAATGGTTTTTATTTTAATATTTAATTAATTTGTCACCAAGGAATTCAATATATATAAATTTTTAAACCATATATTTTCATAATTTATTTAATTCCATTCGTACCATCCATTCCAATGGCTAGTTGATAACTATTAAAATAAATAATAATTTCTTAATATTATATCAGATTTCATTTAAACTCAATATTGCGTGAAATGAATGTTAAACTCAGGGTTGTGTGTAACAAAATTAAATAATAGTATTTCATGTAACACTTGATAAAATAGTAAATTCACAAATATCAAAAAGAATATATTCAATTGAATTAAATTTCACAAAATACTGGGGGTTTATAGTAAAATGACTTGTAAATCATCAGTAATTACTACCCAAATTCCAATATCCTAGACTCATGTCTACCAAATACCATGATTTAATCACATGATGTTTATTAAAAATTTTTTTTGAGAATTGGGTTAGATTGAATTTTTTTAATGATTTTGTCACACCCATTGTTTCTAATTTATTTATTTTGTTAATTTTATTTTCATCGGGTAATTCGGGTCGAAACCTGACTTATGATTTCGAGTTCTTTGTGTTTTGGTCTTGTTTGTGTCCAGCGCAATGCGGTCGAAGCTGCGCGGCCTCATTTGGGTTGCCGTGCGGCCCCTCCTAGTTCACCACACGCTTTTCCAATGTTTAATTAATGAAATAAAATGAACTTAATAATTGTTTTAATGATGATAATCATGATAATGTCATTTGAGATTATTAATATTAATATTATTATTATTATTATTATTTTAGTTGATAAAACTTTTTATTTAATTTTATTACTAACAATTTGGTTTTGTTATTTTTTTTATATTAACATCATTATTCATATTATTATTATTAGTTATTTAAATTTTTAGTTTTATGTTTTATTTTAATTTTAATTTTTTTATTCTTTCTTTTTGGTAGGGTTTCCTTTCTTTTTTTTGTGTGCGCTGCGTTTTGGTCTTTCCCTTCCCCTTCACGCCGCCTCCCCATCTTCCTTGGACGATGGATTTCTCGCCACCCACAACCCTTCCCCCGTTTTTTTTCTCTTCGTTGAAGCCTCCCCTCCCCCTTCCAGGGTTCTACCTACGCCGCACCCCTACTCTCCCTTCAGCCCGCGCCATCGCCCTACCAGCCGGCCGCCGCGCCGTCGCCCTCCCAGCCGGCCGCCGCGCCGTCGCCCTCCAAGCCGGCCGTCGCGCCGTCGCCCTCCATGACTGGCCGCCAGACTCCCTCTCCCCTGCTCTGTCGACCTCTCGGCTGCCCGCACACCTACTTCTTACGGCGTATCCTTCTTCGCTCGGCACCCCCCTGCTCCGTCCGACTTGTGCTGGTACCCCGCACCCCCTCCGGAGATCAAGACCCGACGCCCCCGACACCCCTCGCACCGCCTCGTGCCGCCCCCACAAACCTCCCCATGCCTGTTCGTCCGAGCCCTGGCGAAGCGGCACACATAACCAGCCGACCTCCTCTTCTTTCCGGCAGCCCGACCGCTGCTCCGTCTCCCTCTCCGGCAACGCCTCGCATCGCCGAATAGTCTGCCCCTCCTCCGTTCGGCGCACCACCCCTCAGGTCGAGTTTATTTTTTTTCTTTCATCTTGAGTATTGGTTGTTTCAGCAATTGGGTTTTTTTAGGGCTCCATTTTAATTTGTTTTGATTTTAATTCATGTTTTCGGGTTCGTGTTAGTTTTAGTGTGGTGAAAACGGAGCGCAATTGATGTTTCGTGCTAGAATTTATAGGTTTCACATCAATTATCATGGTTCGACATTGAGGTATGTGGTTCCATGCATTTTCATCATCTAGATAATTTAATTTGTTTGTTTAGTTAAACTTAATATGTTCAATGATATAATTGCACGGTGCGATCTATGTTTATAATTCTTTTGCATGCTTGTTTGATGAAAATTGGATTTCCGAAATAGTATGCTTTTATTGTTTATATGTGTTGTTGTATAAATGAATGGTTGTGTTTTGTAAGTGGCACGAAATGCGTTTTATAAATTTGTTTGACATGCGTACCTGAAGAAAATTACGCTCTCTTTTGAAATGGTTTCTTTTTCCCGACCTTGTTGTGGTAAATTTTAAGTGTCTAATAAATTGTTCAAATGGTGAAAATGTGGTTTTAAAAAAGTGTAGTGTTCAATTGATTCTAAAATGTTTTTTTATGTAAAGATTTGTGTGTTTTGTAGTGAGGTTTTATGGTATACATGTGAAATGTTTTGTGAACTGAGCGATTGTTTATTTGAGTGGTATTTGGGATTCCAAACATGGTTGAAAGGTTTTGAGGGATGTTTGGTAGGTGCGAGAGGTGTTTTCAAGTTGCTTTAGATGTTTGTGTATTTAAATAGACATTTTCAAAGTATATGAATCACATTTGGTGTGTTTGACTTGTTGTGTACTTTTGAAATTGAAATGAAAAACTGTTTTAATAATGGAAAACAAGTCTTGATATGGTTACCTCGTGTATCAAGTTTTAAAGTGATGCCTCAATATAAAATCAAGTGGTTTTTTGTGTAATGTATTTTTGGTTTTTCTTGAAATGATTTCATTAATATATCAAATGGTTCTATGGTACATTTATATGACGTGAAAATGGTATTTTGAAGGAGTTAAATACGCGTTCATTATTAAAGTGGTGTATTTTTATAAAATGAGACATGTCCTTGGTGTGCGTGTGTCTTTGAAATAGTGTTTTGGTATGAAAGTGGTGACTTTTTGTGTAATGTCAAGCTTGGTTTGTGAAATGTGAATGTGGTGTTTTATTTGAATGTGAAACATGTTTGAGCACCAGGGAAAACCCTGGGTATCTAGGTGGGCAGACTAGAACTAGTGCGCTAGTGAGCCGGATGGGTATCGTCCCTGTTTCACTTAGCTGGATTGACGATTACAACACTAACTAAACATATGATGACTGAGGGTCGTGGCCTTCTAAGCCACGTTTTCTGAGGGTCATGGCCTTCTAAGCCACGTTTCACCGAGACACGAGGTTCTAGGGTCCCACTCGAGCTAGATAAACCTAAGGGGATTTACCCATTGTAACGCCCCGACCCCAGCTACCCAGAGTCAGTGCATTACTTCGTAACATTGGAATGATCACAAAATATCAAGTCTCGAAAGACCTATTAGTTTAGTAGCCTTGGAAACACTAGATACATTCCTAAACATTACATTACATCATAAAGTGAAAAACTACAATAACAAAGTCTCCATAGTCCACTCTCATATCCTCTTCTGACAATCCCTGCTAGTCATTCATAAAATACTTCTTCACATCCTGGAAAATGTTAAAACATTGAAAGGGGTGAGCTCAGATTCTCAGTAAGGATAACGATAATGCGGAAGCTTTCATAAATAAACATTAACATTTACGGTAATGTATAACTAAAAAAAAGCCTTTTAAACTTGATGTTCAACATAATATGGAAAAATTAAAATGAGATAATGCCATTCACTTCTTCACATGGATAATCTACTGGTCGAATAATCACATGGAATATCAATAACCACTTTCATAATGAGGGAATGTATAATGCCGGACATTCTGAAACATTTTGTCAAGGCCTCAGCCAAGACGTCTAAAATGATTAAGGCCTCGGCCCAAACCATAAATCAAATTGGGAAAGGGCCCCGGCCAATTCCATGTCTAGTTGTCTCATGAGACCTACCAATTCATCGAGGAGCTATAGCGGGATCCACCCGTCACTTATTAAGTCCAATACATTCCTCATATGAATAGGTTTCAACATATCATAAACCATAACATAATCTTATCACATAAAACATGCATAAAAGAAACATAACATTTCAACATTTCAATAACAAGATATCAATACAACACATTGATATAATAAAAACTCTTTAAAAACCATTTTCAATGCAAAAATAAAAGAAAGTTAAAACTTTTTATTTATTTTTCATTAAAAAAATGATTGCTTGTAGAGGAAGCCGAAACTCAAATAATGGTCACGGCGGCGGAGAAGTCGTTGTCGCCGCATATGTACAGAAAAAAAAACATTCCCTTTTTGTCGTTTAGTAAAACGCTTCATATAAAAAGATTCATTTTGACTAAACGTAAAAGTCAAAGGGGTTTATACACCGTATAAAAGAAAGTTGTGTATAAAATCAAATATTCCTCAATGAAAGGAGATTGAGATGAAATCCATAAAAAGATCATTTTTAAAATAAAATAGATCTATTATGTGTATTCACTATATGTACACATGAAGAAAGTAAAAATACAAAATAGGACATAATAATATAATGACATAATTTGAAAGTAGGAGATTAACCCAAAGAATAGAAGTTGGGTTAAGAAATTCCCTTACCTTGCGTCCTGTCCTGACTCGACCGTTCTTTAACCTCCTGAATAATAAACTAGAGTTAATTTATATTTACTTAATAACCTTTTTCATGTTCATTATTCCTTTTATATCCCTTATTACCATGTTATGAACATTATTTAATTATTTAAGTTAATAACGGTCGTTTTGTCGATCTTTGCTACTTGAGTCAAAAATAAACTTCTTATAATTACAAGTTGTTCATGTGGTGAAATATCCATTATATCAAGAATTATATTCATGATGTAGATATCATATATATCATATATATACAGTATATACATTCATTCATAATGTCACGTAACATTTAGAGGTAAGAAATGAAATGCACCGTTCATGGAGACGGTAAGCCGTACGTACGCATGAACGCTACTTTCATTTCAATTTCATATTTAATGGAATGGAATCATAATGATATAAATTTATAATATAATTAAAGTATAATATAGTGTATAATAATATTTAATCCATCTTTTATACATCCCACATATGGCATTAACGATTCAAATCACTTTGAGGGGGCGGAAGTCCGCACTTCCTAAAATGAAATTATCGCGTTTTACCCATAATGGAAATCATAAAGTATGCCATAAATGAGAAATACAGAAGCATAAGTAAAACATAAACACATTATATATCATATATAAATATAGTGACATCTTAATGGCCACCTTTTAAGGTGTTATATAAGTGTTGAACAATCATCGTTTCGTGAGGCAGAAATTCACCATCCACAGAAATCGTATGTTCTTTAACCATTATATGTAGGTGTGTGTAAGTGTAGCTCGAATCCTTATTATAACAACATACTAGTATATCGAGGATACTGGTTTTGTTACAAAAGAAATGAATAAAAAGAGTTTAGGGGGGTTGGAGAAGAAAAATAAAACAAAACAACATTAGAGATGACATTACCTCAAAATCGGGTAACTCTTTTTTATTTGAGCCAAAGGCTTTCTTGGGTTTCATTCCTCCCAAAGTGAGGATTCTAGGAGTAAGGGAGGGATGTTGGGAGAGTATTTGAGCAGAGGTTGGCCGAGCCAAATGGATTTAAGGTGTGAATAAGGTGGGAGAGGTGGGGGCCTTTTATAAGTGGAGAGGAGGGGCTCTTTTGGAAAGATTGAAATGTTACATTATTACACAATGCTTTTCGGATTATAAAGGTCCCACACTAATATAATTAGTGGCTAAGGTGATAAGGGTTCTAAATCTACCCATCCAATAGTCTTTGGACAAGTGTAAGCCTTGGATTTTGCATTATCTTCTCATTTTATTTAAATCGTTAAATAATGCGGTCATCGCTGCATCATAATGATGTCATAAATAATTTAATTTATTTAATGTCTAAAAATTATAAAAAAATACTATGATGTAGGAAATATTTTTATCTTTCTAATGAATATTTATAATCAAAATTTGGACTTGTGTATCCCCACTTAAAAACTGTTTTAGTAAAATAACTCATGCTTGTGTCAATTTAATTTTAACATTAAATAAATATATATTAATGTCATTTTCCAACTAAAGTGGCTCCATGGGGTCCCCAAGTTGACCCATGGGTTTTCTTGGTTGGCCATGACTCATCCAATAGGAGTAGGACAAGTGTCAAGCTCATCTCATATTATTAAAACATTATTTTTACCTTAAACTACACTAATTACCTCTAATCGCGATTAAGAACATAAAAGTTACTATTCACCAAAAATTATTTTAATCTCATTGAACCACATTTTACTTATTAATGAAAACCATGTATGTAGGATTTTTGAAAATCAAATCACAGAAGTGGTAATATTTCATTTAAACGAAAAATCAGTTATTTAACTACCACATAGTGGTTTCACTATTCATCAAAAATTGAAGTTTTTCAGAACAATGCCAAAAATTCACCCTAAGCTATAATTGATATTATGAATCCAAAAATGATGTATATTTTACAAAATTCCAAACATATAAGTTGCATTAATTAATTTTATAATTAATTCCCGCTGTCACAACAAATAGCGTGTTTTAAGAAACAATTTATATCAAAAGATTGGCAATTGTTTATGTCCAATTTCAATGTTAAATTAATTATAATGACCACCATTGAATAAAATGGTAAAAATATATTCTAATTATACTTTAAAACCACTAAATAGTATAATTTATCACAATAAATTATTTTTACTAAAAAAGTTGTTTTAAGTATTTTTCACTATTCATAAAAATTAGAAGTTCTCAGAAAAATACCAAAAATTCTACATAGGCTAATTTCGATATTCCGAATTCAAAAATGAAGTCCATTTTGAAATATAAAATTTCTATTATTTTAAAAAGTGGTTATTACTATTCATAACGGCTACTTTAATTCGTTGTGGTCTGTGTTAGAGCTCGAGGTTGCGTACAACACACACTATTGAATTATTCGAAGTGAAACGTACCGTGGAAGCTTGGGGTGTTACATTCTCCCCTCCTTCAATAAATTGCGTCCTCACAATTTGAAATTTTTCTTTGAAAATAAAAGGTTGAAAAGAGAAAATACCTTTGACGAAAACCCACATCGGAAATAAGGTTAATAAATATATAACATTAAAAGAAATCAAGATAAGTATAAAGGTCACCCGATATAGCCCACTCTAGGATTCTATGAAAATATGGATATGGAGGAGAAACAAACCATCAAGGTCTGATGGAGAGTTATAGAAAACAGGATTAGGAGAAAGTTTAACCACAAGAAAATCACAAAATTGTGATTGGTTAAACGATCATTGAATCCCCAGTTGGAAAAGTTAACCGACAACATTTTTGTTTTAAGTTACCTTTTATAATGTTGAGGAATTTATTTCGGAGATTTACTAAGAACGTAAGGGAATATACAAACTTGTTATGTATACTTTCATTCATTAATAAATTTTTACCACAAACCCAACTTTTACTCCAAATGGTAACGGAACTCAAAATATTCTATTTATCCTAATTGTATAAGGTTCCAAATGTTAACACATACCATTTAGATTACTAAAACTATTTTGTAATAACCAGGGACTTCCTGTAGGCTAGTGGTAGGAAATCAAGGCTTGTCTCACTATGATTGTGGGTTCGATTCCTGCAGCTTTGTCCGACGCGACGGGTTATGCCCCACCCTGCAGGTTGTCCTTTTCCTAAAACTATTGTATCATAATATTCCAAAAATAATCTTCATAAATTTTTTAACCTTAAACAATACTGTCCAAAGATCAACTTAATCCACTCCAACCTTTATAGTTATCCAAAATACCTCTGTCCATACATTCTCTAAAAGGTCTCTTAATTCCAAAATCAATTTATCAGATTCCCCAAACAAAGTAATGTTTCTCTTATTGTCACATACTAAAAATATAATTACCTTCAACATATTAAAACCTTACTGAAATCAACAAGTACTTCAGTACAATCCTTATATATATCACATTATTCTTATAACCAGAATATAATCCTTGAGTCCAAAAGCACCAATACATTAATTATTCCGCTTCAACTGTAGTCATAGCATAAGATTGGCCTTGATCCCTTGGCCTTTTATGAGGTAAGTTTCCTTGATGCTTAAGACATTCATTTGAATAATGCCCCATTTCCCTCCAATTGTAGCATTCAACATTGACAGCCTCTTTCTTTCCCTTGCAATCACGAGTCTGGTGACCCTTTTCTCCACATTTATAACAAACTCCCATTCCTTTTAGGCACGTACCAGGGTGATTCTTCCCACAATTATCACATAATGGAAAATCCTTCTTTCCCTTTTTCCCTTTATTCGTCTCTTGTTCCCCCGTTATCTTCTTCTCTTGCTTTACTTTGTTGTCATAAGACTTAGAGAATTCCTTTTCTGTCTTGATAGCACACGAGACAATATCTTCGTATGATGAGAAGGGTTGTGATACTAAAGCTCGATGGAGAAATGGTTTTAACCCATCAAATAAAAGATCAATCTTACCTCTTGGGTTACGTATATAATCTGCAGCATACCTTGCTAACCTTGAAATGTTGGCCTCATTCTTTGCGACATTCTCATCCTCCTTTTGTTTCAGACTCAGAAATTGCCTTTCCATATCTGCTCTATGTTCATGAGGAAAGTATTTTTCTAAGAAAAGATCTTTGAACTCCCTCCATTACATATTAGATATGTCATCATCTTCCTTTGTGTTTTGAATCAATGACCACCATTGATCATCATCTCCAGTGAGGCGGTAAACTGCCATGACAACCTTCTCCCTTTCGCTACTCCCCAAGGCATGAAATATTTTCTTCTAGGAGTTTATCCATTTCTCATCTACTAACGGATTTGTACCCCCATTAAATGTTGGTGGTTGTTGCCTCATGAAGCAGTCTAACATTGATCCTCCACGTTGTGGATCAGGGTGATCCATACGAGTAAGGTTATCATTCATAACTTGAGTGAGTTGTCCCAGTATGGTAATAAGTTGATCAGCACCAGTTGTATCTTCAGATCCACAATAATTATCTTGAGTAGGAGGACAATCCCTACACGGAGTGCGTGCATTGATACGGTTTCCATTCCTTCCACTAGGCGCCATTTCTAAACAATGGCATAAACTAGATTAGTTTATGAATCAAAATACATAATTCCATACTTGTAAAATACTTAACATAAATTGAACTATTTATGGATATAATCCATAATCATAAAAAGAAATGTTTCCTTTGAGTAAGTATATACTCATAACCCTTCAAAGTGGTTTGTAAAGAAAATGAGAATTATCCTAAGCATATCCCTCGTGAGTGTCGTAACCAAGAGTGCAACAAGGACCGTTTTCGTGCACCAGTTCCCGTTCGAGTCTAGCTCAAAGCGGTGTTTTCGGGTTTTACCCCTAGGTACATCTGTGCCAGAGCCGCCTCTACCTTCTCGTATCCAGACAGGGATGTATTGCTCGGAAAACTCACAAATTCTCAACAATACCAAAATTTTTAGGAAGTTCTTCTATACTAATCCTCAAAGTTCATCTTAGGTCTATGTGCTCTAATCAGAGTTTGTCTAAATCTAGCTTCCATGGTTAGTACTAAACTGCCTCTGATACCAACTGTAACGCCCCGACCCCAGCTACCCAGAGTCGGTGCATTACTTCGTAACATTGGCATGATCACAAAAGATCAAGTCTCGAAAGACCGATTAGTTTAGTAGCCTTGGAAACACTAGATACATTCGTAAACGTTACATTACATCATAAAGTGAAAAAATACAATAACAAAGTCTCTATAGTCCACTCTCATATCCTCTTCTGACAATCCCTACAGGTCAATCATAAAATACTTCTTCACATCCTGTAAAATGTTAAAACATTGAAAGGGGTGAGCTCAGATGCTCAGTAAGGATAACAATAATGCGGAAGCTTTCATAAATAAACATTAACATTTAAGGCAATGTATAACTAAAACAAAAGCCTTTTAAACATGAACTTCAACATAATATGGCAAAAGTAAAATGAGATAATGCCATTCACTTCTTCACATGGATAATCTACTGGTCGAATAATCACATGCAATATCAATAACCACTTTCATAATGAGGGAATGTATAATGCCGGACATTCTGAAACATTTTGTCAAGGCCTCGGCCAAGACGTCTAAAATGATTAAGGCCTCGGCCAAAACCATAAATCAAATTGGGAAAGGGCCTCGGCCCATTCCACGTCTAGTTGTATCATGAGACCTACCGATGCATCGAGGAGCTATAGCGGGCTCCAACCGTCACTTATTAAGTCCAATACATTCCTCATATGAATAGGTTTCAACATATCATAAACCATAACATAATCGTATCACATAAAACATGCATAAAAGAAACATAACATTTCCACATTTCAATAACAAGATATCAATACAACACATTTATATAATAAAAACTCTTCAAAACCCATTTTCAATACCAAAATAAAATAAAGTTAAAACTTTTTATTTATTTTTCATTAAAAAAATTATGGCTTGTAGAGGAAGCCGAAACTCAAATAATGGTCACAGCGGCGGAGAAGTCGTTGTCGCCGCATGTGTACAGAAAAAAACATTCCCTTTTTTCGATTAGTAAAACGCTTCATATAAAAAGATTCCTTTTGACTAAACGTAAAAGTCAAAGGGGTTTATACACCGTATAAAAGAAAGTTGTGTATAAAACCAAATATGCCTCAATGAAAGGAGATTGAGACGAAATCCATAAAAAGATCATTTTTAAAATAAAATAGATCTATTATGTGTATTCACTATATGTACACATGAAGAAAGTAAAAATACAAAATAGGACATAATAATATCATGACATAATTTGAAAGTAGGAGATTAACCCAAAGAATAGAAGTTGGGTTAAGAAATTCTCTTACCTTGCGTCCTTTCCTAACTCGGCCGTTCTTTAACCTCCTGAATAATAAACTAGAGTTAATTTAGATTTACTTAAGAACCTTTTTCATGTTCATTATTCCTTTTATATCCCTTATTACCATGTTATGAACATTATTTAATTATTTAAGTTAATAACGGTCGTTTTGTCGATCTTTGGTATTTGAGTCAAAAATAAACTTCTTATAATTACAAGTTGTTCATGTGGTGAAATATCCATTATATCAAGAATTATATTCATGATGTAGATATCATATATATCATATATATACAGTATATACATTCATTCATAATTTCACGTAACATTTAGAGGTAAGAAATGAAATGCACCGTTCATGGAGACGGTAAGCCGTACGTACGCATGAACGCTACTTTCATTTCAATTTCATATTTAATGGAACGGAATCATAATGATATAAATTTATAATATAATTACAGTATAATATAGTGTATAATTCCATTTAATCCATCCTTTATACATCCCACATATGGCATTAACGATTCAAATCACTTTGAGGGGGCGGTAGTCCGCACTTCCTAAAATGAAATTATCGCGTTTTACCCATAATGGAAATCATAAAGTATGACATAAATGAGAAATACAGAAGCATAAGTAAAACATAAACACATTATATATCATATATAAATATAGTGACATCTTAATGGCCACCTTTGAAGGTGTTATATGAGTGTTGAACAATCATCGTTTCGTGAGGCAGAAATTCGCCATCCACAGAAACCGTATGTTCTTTAACCATTAGATGTAGGTGTGTGTAAGTGTAGCTCGAATCCTTATTATAACAACATACTAGTATATTGAGGATACTGGTTTTGTTACAAAAGAAATGAATAAAAAGAGTTTAGGGGGGTTGGAGAGGAAAAAATAAAACAAAACAACATTAGAGAAGACATTACCTCAAAATCAGGAAACTCTTTTTTATTTGAGCCAAAGGCTTCCTTGGAATGAATTCTGCCCAAAGTGAGGCTTCTAGGAGTAAGGGAGGGATGTTGGGAGAGTATTCGGGCAGAGGTTGGACGATCCAAATGGCTTTAAGGTGTGAATAAGGTGGGAGAGGTGGGGGCCCTTTATAAGTGGAGAGGAGGGGCTCTTTTGGAAAGATTGAAATGTTACATTTTTACACAATGCTTTTCGGATTCTAAAGGTCCCACACTTATATAATTCTTGGATAAGGTGATAAGGGTTCTAAATATACCCATCTAATAGTCTTTGGACAAGTGTAAGCCTTGGATTTTTCATTATCTTCTCATTTTATTTAAATCGTTAAATAATGAGGTCATCGCTGCATCATAATGATGCCATAAATAATTTAATTTATTTAATGTCTAAAAATTATAAAAAAAATACTATGATGTAGGAAATATTTTTATCTTTCTAATTTATATTTATAATCAAAATTTGGACTTGTGTATCCCCACTTAAAAACTATTTTAGTAAAACAACTCATGTTTGTGTCAATTTAATTTTAACATTAAATAAATATATATTAATGTCATTTTCCAACTAAAGTGGCTCCATGGGGTCCCCAAGTTGACCCATGGGTTGTCTTGGTCGGACATGACTCATACAATAGGATTAGGACAAGTGTCAAGCTGATCTCATATTATTAAAACATTATTTTTACCTTAAACTACACTAATTACCTCTAATCGCGATTAAGAACTTAAAAGTTACTATTCACCAAGAAATTATTTTAATCTCATTGAACCACATTTTACTTATTAATGACAACCATGTATGTCAGATTTTTGAAAATCAAATCACAGAAGTGGTAATATTTCATTTAAACGAAAAATCGGTTATTTAACTACCACTTAGTGGTTTCACTATTCATCAAAAATTGAAGTTTTTCAGAACAATGCCAAAATTTCACCCTAAGCTATAATTGATATTCCAAATCCAAAAATGATGTCTATTTTAAAAAATTCCAAACATATAAGTTGCATTAATTAATTTTATAATTAATTCCCGCTGTCACAACAAATAGGGTGTTTTAAGTAACAATTTATATCAAAAGATTGGCAATTGTTTATGTCCAATTTCAATGTTAAATTAATTCTAATGACCACCATTGGATAAAATGGTAAAAATATATTCTATTTATACTTTAAAACCACTAAATAGTATAATTTATCACAATAAATTATTTTTATTAAAAAATTTGTTTTAAGTATTTTTCACTATTCATAAAAATTAGAAGTTCTCAGAAAAATACCAAAAATTCAACATAGGCTAATTTTGATATTCCGAATTCAAAAATGAAGTCCATTTTGAAATATAAAATTTCTATAATTTTAAAAAGTGGTTATTACTATTCATAACGGCTACTTTAATTCGTTGTGGTGTGTGTTAGAGCTCGAGGTTGCGTACAACACACGCTATTGCATTATTCGAAGTGAAACGTACCGTGGAAGCTTGGGGTGTTACACCCATAGTGCTCTACCATATATGGAGTGGTGCCTTCCGTCGGCATATGGAGGACCACTTGAGTGTGAGTGTGTGTGTGTGTGTGTGAGTATGTGTGTGTGTTCCCATAATGAATTTTTCATATCCTTTTTAAAATCATATTTGTGGAATGAGTTCTTTTTAGTGTTTTCCATTAGCATTTAGCTTGTAAATGTTTTCTTTAAAAGAATTTTGAAAGTATAATTTTGAATAAGAACTTTAAATTGTCTTTTTTATGTTGTGGTGTGGAACCTTTTTATTGGGTGACGTCCTATTGGGCCTTTCACTCACACCCTTCATACACCTTCGGGTGTATGCAGACCTTGTCCTTGTGTATTCCAGGTTGTGCGTTGTTCTCAGTGATGGTGGTTCAGGTTGCAGTTGGTCTTTTCATACAGAGTGTTGCTGATGTGACCTCTCTTTTGCTGGGAGGTTTGAGTATGAGTTTTAGTTTTCGCTGTCGTCTTTTCTTTTTAGTTATTGGTTCGAGTTGTAGACTTTAAACCTGTTTATAGTTTAAATGCGAGCTTGGTTTTCTACTTCTAGTTTCAGTTTATTTATCTGGTTGGTTTTTCTGTCTTTTATTTCGGGTAAATCGTTCCCATGTAATTTTTGATACCCGGGCACTTGTGCCAGCCCATGGGGACCGGGAACGCCCTTCGGGTCTTGCCGCGGGCCGGGTCGGGCGCCGGGTCGGATGGCGACCCGACCTGGTTCGTGACAGATTGAACCCATGAGAACATTACTTATATCATTATATGACATTTTATTATGATAATATCGACCAAATAGCCAAATAATTGTGATGATTAACTAAATAGGAGAGAGAAACCAAAATACATTGAAAATGATGAGTATTCACACATGGGATATAAATTTCCAACAAAAATTGTAATCTAGAAAATAAAATAAGGAAACATAAACCTAGGTCTCTTTTGGACCATCATTAACCACTATCCCATCTCAAAATTAATTTGAAAATAATGATAATATATTCGAAAATGACATGACATCCTTCCCTTTACCTGACTAAAAAAAACAAGTTCTATAACCAGCTAAATCAAAATGTATTTTGTGGGCATGTAGTTTAGTAGGATGCATCCAATGAATCTGTACCATATATAACATCATGAAACTTTTAATTCAATAATTTAAAAAAACATATTTGTGATGTTTATTCCATATGAATGTTTTTATAATAAATTCATTAGCTTATTTACAAAACAATCCATACTCAACAAAATAATAATCTAAATATAAATAATAATGGAATAATAATTATAGTAATTGTATCAACCATATCCCTATGGATAACCAGGGGATCATAAAAAAGATCGGTATAGAGACATAACCAAGACTATACAATCTAGTCTATTAGTAAATTGTACATGCACCATGTGTAATAAGAAAAACTTGTTATTATTTCAAACATGACACATATGGGAAAACATTATTTATGAAAAATAATTGGGTTCAAGAATATAAAATAAAATATAGTAAAAATAAAAATACATAAATCTAGGAATATAATCGTTCAATATTGATTACTACCATGATATATTGATGTGAACCATATTTCAATACCCGATAATTTTAAATTATCATATGATCATTTTCTATAAAAACAAAACCTATAACATTCTATTATTTTAACAAAATATTTTTCATAAGAGAATTATAACAACTCCATGAATTTAAAATAAGCATTAAAAAATTATCAATAAAATATTTCAAAAATGATGAAACTCCACTACAATTCCTTAAAAACTATTTTAGTAAAAATCATTTATTTATGATATTTATTCAATCACCAAATTTTTCTGAGTTTTTTTTAGTGATTCCCCCCTATAGAAACATTTATAAAAGAATCATAGAAAAAAATTATATACTTCCATCGCATATTTCATGTTAACGGAAATTAGAAATTAAATAGATGGATTACACAATAAGGATAATTATTTCATTTGTTAGAACAATGTACTATGAATCCTAAATATTAAATGGATATAAATTATATTACATTAGAAACATTCAATTGATATTTGAGGATTGAATGCTCAATGATAAATAACTTTTATTTTTATCCTAGGAACAAAGTGAATGAAAATTACTAATGAAATCATATCCCCTTACACGTCTGTACGATGACCAAAAAATTATCCTAAAAAGGATAAAAATGGGGTAGGTGGGATCATGAAATTTTAAGGTAAAACAAAATTCTTTCAAGTTCAAAATATTAAAATCTCTTAATTATAGATCATCATTACAATTTCCTTTTTAATCATTCCTTAAATGCATATAATTGAAATTATTTTCAAATATGCTTTTTTAAAATTTTAATTATTATAAGATTTTACATGGTTATTTTGGATAATTAAAATCAACAAAAATTTAATATTGGGTCTTTCTAGAAAATCAGAAACCAAAAAAAACGTTTTTATTCATTTTCCTCACAAAAAGGGAGTTTTTTAAGAGTAACATGTCATTACCCTTACACAGCTCATATTTGTGATGTTAGGAAACTAGGTAAATCATATGAAGCACTAGATTACCTGTAAAAACCCATTAAATAGGATAGTTTACAATTATATATCTCTCTCTTTTATTCCATGTTTATCCAAAAACTCATACACATCCTTTTAAAACTCTGGGCTAACCTTATCTAATGATGTTTGACACATATGAAAAATTAATAAAAATATTTTTCCCTTTATGAAGCTCTAAAGGGTACCCTTAAAAATACTTTTAAAATATAGTCTTACCATAATGTAGTGTTTGGGTACCCTTACACAACCCATATGAAAGAAGAGTTTCCCGTACACTGTACACTGTTGTAGTTACATGGCATATTGAAGATTTACCTTAATAATTTTAAAATACTAGTTAACATTACAAAAAACATATAAATGAACCTCTAACCTTATTCATCCCATGTGAGGAGGTATATCATTATGCAGGGTATATGATCTCCCTCTTCCCCATACACAGCTAATGAAAATGTCTTTTTATCCTTAATTAACTCTTAGAGAATTAATGTTTTTAATTATAGGTGTTATTTAGCCTTAACTAGAAACTCTACTTTGTATAAGGGTAAACGAAAGTAAAATAAATTATTTTTCATTAATATAACATATAAATTATGTCCAAAAATATGTTCTTAATATTCTTAAAAATCAAGAAAGATATAAATTAAATTCTACATATTCAAAACTAGTAAAAAATAATAATACAAATAACATACATTAAATAAAATGGTGTGGTGTGGTGTTATAGTGATTTCAATTATGTAAAAATTTTTAAATAGGATTTTTATTATAATTTTATAATCACGTTACTTTTTAATTTATAATAAAAACATGAAATGGTTGTTTGTTTTAACATATATAAAATTAATGTAATTTCATAATTTTATTATTTCTCAATACATTGAATATTCCATTAAATTGTTCCATAATTATTTTACAACATAATTAATTAAAAAATATATTCTAATTTTTAATATTTTAATTATTTCTTTTCAAAATAAAAATTGAATTTTCTTCAAGAAATAGTCTATGATATATTAAAATTGAACTATTCTATGATGACTTTATTTTAGGTTACTTATTAAATACTAATGATAAGATCCTTTGGTAACATTATTATTATTTAGCTATATTATTCATGATAATGATGATGGGATTCTTTTTATCCTATTTTTATAGGGTTTATTATTTAATGAAATGATAAAATTTTTATGACATCCATTTCCTATCCATGAGTTATGATATACAAATAATGTTTTAATATATTATAGTATACATATGAATAGACTATTAATATATTATGGGTGGTCCTAGAGTTATGTGGCCATGTCACACATTGGGTAATTTTAGATATCTTAATAAGTAATTATTACTAGAATGCGATGTGATGACATGTCAATATGGAACTATGTCCACTTTGATGGTCATTGTAGTGAACCTTTTTGTGTATATGAGAAAATAGGGATGGTAAAAATCCACTATGATAGTGTTTTTAGTTATCATTGAATAAAAAAATTATTCTCTAGTATATTATTAATACCTCAAACGCGTTTCTTATTCTTATGGTATATTGTCATGGATTATAAATTCAGATTCATATATGATTCTTATATTATAAAGAGTTAATATTTTCAATATGACTAATGATTATAAAATATGAAGTGTTTGGTATTATTTAAGATTATTATGAAACTTTTCTAATATCCTCTTTCTAATTATAACATATTATCATATATTGATTTCTCGTTAGCTTGCTCTAAATAAGAATATGAGATCACACATTATTTTATTTTCTAATCCCTAGGATACGATGAATAATATTATTCATGTTATTCTTAAGAAGGGTACATGATGTAAGAAACAAATTGGATATAAATTATCTTATTAATATTGAGTTTCTTATCCATCAAACTTTCTAGTGATATTAAACCTTTATAGTGCATGAGTGGATTGTAATGTTATGTATAGAATAATATCATAAGGGTATGTTGAGGTAGAGAATATTTTCCATGAAATAAATCCCAATTTATATAATACTAGTGGATGTGATTCTAGAACATATCCATATATTGTTAAAACCATCAAAATGTGGTTTTGGAGCATACCATTACCATAATTCTAGTAAATAGTTATCACTCCCTTACTATGTACCTATTTTGACACTCTCAATGAATATTCTAGGTCTAAGTCACAATTTAATTATAAACTATTCTGAAGTATTTTAATATATGATGGTCAGGGAAAACTTATGATAAAACTATAGATTCAAATATAAAAAGGATTATTCTCTGATTTTGACAAGATGTGATTGATTTTTCTAATTGATCGCTCTAATTAATGATGAGTGATGGTTATTATAATAATTTTGGATTTATTTAAGGAAATGAATATTGAATAATGATGTTGATGTGGTGAAAATATTTCTAATATATTGAATTATATTATTTGGTCAAATTATAATGAATTCCATTATATCATGAAACATATGTAGGTATATTCATCCATAATTTCAAGGACTAGATGTTGAATTATTCTTAAAAACTCAAAATGGTATCGTTATCACACCACAAGTTTATCATTATTATATATTTGATGTCTGTAGTAATGTGCTTTAAACAACTGTCATTACTCACAAACTAGTTGAACTGGATTTTATTTTGGGCATGTATTTTATTTTATTATATAAATCCAATATCAATTACAGAGTATGAGAAGTTATATTTTATATTCTAAAAAGTATTATAATCTCTTATCTATGTGATGAGGAAAATAAGCATCCAATAAAATATATATCTATTTTATGGGTTTTTATTCTAATTAAATAGTGTTTTTTAACTCATGTGGTTTGAGGGAAACTGATCTTCTTTGATATTTCTATTTCATAATGTTTTTTTGATGTATCTCATGTAATGTTTCAAGTATTCCTTCTAATTTTAAAGTTTATTTTTCAATTAAAATCTTAAATGGTTCAAACACATTTAAAAATTCTTTATATATAATGGGCTGTAATTATCATTAGTAATTGATGAAAAAACCCTAGGAAAATCTTGTTAATATATTCATTTAGGTACAAGGATCACCATGCAGTATAAAGGGTCCTTTTTAAGCAACCATATGTAACACTACAAAATTAAATGAATTATTTTTAAATAAAATTTATTTCTTTGATAACATGTGTTACTTGAAACAATGAGTATTAAATACAACAATATACCAGTTGTATTATTATTTAAATAACAACATTATTACCAAGATATTAAACAATTTGGTATAAATATGATAAACTGCTTATCCAAAATTAACTATAATTTCATTATATAATAAAATAATATTAATAAAATATACTTTATTATTTTTTAATCCTTTATAGGATTCAAAAATACAATTTTAACAAAAAATAGTAATGATTTTCTTGAGAATCATTGAAAGTATATTTTCATCATAATAGGTCTGATTTTCCATGTATAATTTTGATATACTATATTGATTGATATTGAGACCTGGAACTAAGATAACAAGCGATTTTAAGACCCGGTGTTACTGAAAAAATTTTTTGAAAAATATTAATATTTTTAATAGTATGCAGAAATACATTGCTAGAAAATTGGATTAACTCTTAAATTGGTTCCTAGATCAGAACTTTTATTCCACCATTGAGCTCAAAATAGTAGCATTACCAAAGTTGTGACATAAATTTAATAAGGGTGGGTCAACTATGAAAAATTATTTTCATGACGTAATGAGAATAAAATAATTTTAAAAAATATATATTGTATCCTATGCAATGTAATTTTCATTATATTAATCCTTTTATAGAAATTTTAGGTTATCACCATAACCCTGGATTTGTTTTCAGATGTGAGGATTAAATATATTGAACAAATACAGATGGATAGTGGATCGACATTCAATACATAACTCATTTGGAGGAACCTCGCTAAAGACGAAGACATAATGATCATCCTTCATTAGTGACTAATCTGAATTGATGTAGAGAGGTTGTTTCTTTGAGATGTTTCTATGTTATTTATTTCCATGATTAATAGAGTTCAATCCCTGAATAGATCGATCCACAGTTCGATCATTACAGGATGGTTTATAATTTCACGGACTATTTCTTGTTATTTTCATGATTCGTTCATCATTATTCATTCTAACAAGAATATATTGAGGCTGATACAAACAAATATCAATGTTCATTCCATATAGAGTTCTTGATGCTTTTAATCCCTATTCCATTCCTCATGTTCTCTACAGTTTGACTCATGTTTCCATGCCATGGATATTCGAGAGGCTCTTAACATGATTAGACCCATAAAATGGTGGAAGACTGATAGAAGAGGTTGGATCCATGTAGATTGCGACCCAAGGAACCCAAATATTTGACCATTTCGAATTCTAGACATTAAAGGTGGCACGGTGGTCTACAAATGGGACCAACAGAGTGATTCAAGTGAGGCGGGGTAGAGATGAGATAATGCACAGAGTGGCACTGAACGGAATGTGGGATGCTATGAAGAGGCTACAAGAATTTGTTGGTGGATGTAAGATGTGATGGGGAACCCAGGTAGAGTGGCCAAAATCAACATGAATAACGGCATGTAGTGAACATGTCTAGGTTTCCCACACACGAGCAGGTCAGGTCAGGGGAGACAGTTCGGCCCAGATAGCCTGCAGAATAGTAGGCTAGGCCAAGCACATGGGTTAGACCGAGTGAGATAATCATAGCCCAACGGGAATAGTTAGGCTCAATAGTTCAGGTATGACCCAGTAGATTGGGTCAAACCAGAGTTGGACTTGGGTTACACCTAGGGAAACTGTAGTGGGTTTCAGCCATGGTCGACAATGGTAGTCAATCATGAGCCACAGTCTCTCTAATTGTCATGTGGATACATAAGTTGGGGGTGTGGTGGACCATGGTGGTCAATCGTGATGGTCACGGGGTAGTCAGTCTAGGAGGACGACCATGGAGATTGATTCTGGTATCCATCTATGTAGTTAGTCCATAGACCTAGTGGTTCTCCCCCTTTGAAATTTCAGAATAGAATAATGTTGAAATTGTACATCTGTTGGATGATATGTTTGTGTCGTTGAGACCCTAATGTTGAGATGGTATTATTGAGATAATGTGGTCAGTTTTTAGCTTGAACTTGTATAGGTTGAGATCACTCCCTTATTATTTTCCTCGAGGGTCCCCTAAAACATTACATCTACATTGCTTGATTATATTCCCCTCGAGAGGTCAATTCCAATATAGATTTATAGTATTCATCCATGGGACTAGATGAGGATCATTTATCACCCCATGTTGAGAATTTTACGGATGGATGTAACCTCCTAGGGTAGGGTGTTGGTCCTTCATCTAGTGGGATGCATCTGTAGGGTTAGTGGTATTATCTTGGAAGGATCCCCTATAATGCGAAGTCATCCAAATTGGATTAGTGGTATTATATGGGAAGGATCATGATTTTCTGTATCGTAATCTTCCATGAACAATTTGTTCTCATTGGACAGGTCCCGAATGAGATAGATCTATTTGTGAATTCCCCAAATTATACCATGGCTTATGTAGTGGGATCTCCTAGAACAATCATGCTTCGAGCAGAATCTTAGGGCTGGTAATTGGTTAGGACTTCCCAATAGTCTTTATGTCATCGATGTAGTACATCTGGATATTCTTGTTATATGTGTTGTAGACATATACCTATATATTGCTGACTGCACTTTTCCATTGTTGTATTCATTTTTAGTTTTTGGGTGTCCTGTTTAGTATTTTTATACATACCCCTACATGGGCTATGTCTGAATGTGTTGTGTCTTCTGTATATGACTGGCCTTTCGATGGAGTTCCAAAAAGACTAGAACCAGGAGGCACTTTTTAGACCTGGTAGACCCAGATGTGTTTATGTGGCTTTTCTTACAACATTTTTAGTACCTCTTTTCTTATAGGTTGGGATTATATTAAAAACTATTTTGGTGGGACTTTTTTGGCCCTATTTACATTCCATTATTTTTCACTATTGTATTCTATTTGAGGTATATAGTGGTTTCCTTAGATTTTTCACTTAGTTTTATTGCATTTCAACATTTCTGTCTTAGATAAGTGCATGTCTTTACAGTTACTTTAGGCTAGTTAATCACATTTGTGGGATACGACTAATCATTTATAGTCACCAGCCCCTATAATATTGTTGGTAGTCTTGGGTTAGTCACGACAAGATCCACTCTAGGACATCTCGTGAAAGAGTGGTATCAGAGTTGTCGATTTAGCATTAGCACATGTAGTCTATGAGATTGGTTCAGGAAAATAGTGTTTTCTGTTTTGAGTATAGATTTCATTCCATGGAATCTACTGTTGGTGCGGAAACCAATGTATACTTACACATGGTCTCTGGGAACCTACATTACAACTCAGTATATGAAAACACTTGTTTGGGGAAAAACAATGGGACAAAAAACATATAAGAATGGTTGTATTTTTTATGTCCTTATTGATTAATCAATTCTTATATACTCTTTTAGATGTGGTACATATCATTTTATTATAGTATTTCTCAATGACATATGCTAGCTAGGATTCAGCATGTTGAACACGAGGATGATCCCCAAAAGGATGAGCAATCGGTATATAGATTTTTACTAGAGATGAAACTTCCAGGTTGTGAATCAGTTATACCTCCACCTATAGAGAGTCACACAAAACTCACAGTACAAACATATGAATATTGAAGGAAATGTATGATTTATTAGTTTTAGTAACGGAGACGTGTCACAATCTGAGGAGATCCTGACACATAGGTTGTGCTCAATCAATCAGGGGATGGATCTGTCATGGTAGAGTTAAATCTGGTTGTGCTACAACAGCGAATAGATCTATGGACATTTTCGGTACTATGGAGAGAATTATTTTAAAAGGGTATGAAGCCCTGGTCGATTTAATATCAAAAATTGAAAATCCTGCACTATTGTGGATTCTAACGGTGGAAGATTATTCCCCTTTGAATGGGCTACTACCATATTATCCGAGAGGGTAAAGAGGATCTTGACATAGTTTGGGGGATTAGGAATCTAAGCCAAAATCCAGGTTTCTTGAGGCTATTAGAATGAGATAAAAACCTCAATCCATTCAGTCCAAGACTCTTGATAGCTCAGGTATGGACATGGATTCATGGCCTACCGTGGGTTCACTGGAATCCCATGATCGTGAAGTAAATTGTATCAATAAAATGAACTTCTCTCATGATTGATCAAAATAATATCAATGGTGACTTGGGCCTCAATGCAAGAGTCCTCATTGAAATCAACATAGAGCTACAGCCACTAGAATGAATTTTTCTAGATGTAAAAGTTCAGCAGCTGAAGGTAAATTTTGATATTGAAAATTTGCCTAAATTTTGAAAATATTTTAAGATGGTTGGTCATGAGTTTCAATCTTGTTGTGTGATTAAGAATCTGTCTATCCCTACTCAACATACATCAGTTTGGAAGGAGGATACAAGGATCATGATAAGTACTGTGGGAGTACAGTAAAAAAGGAATGATGTATGATAATGATGCAGGAAGTTTGAATGCAGTTTGAATGTCATGGGCCAAGATGGTGGATGATATGAAGAAGAATAAAGTCAACATTTAATTTACAGATTTTATTGGGGATAATAGTTCTTCATATAGTTTTAATGAACAATTTCTAGAACTCTCATTGGAGGTGTGAAGCATGGTTCGAGATATACAAATGGAGGGATTCACTGTCAGTCTAATTGATTCTGAATTAAACTCTTATTTGTAATTAATTGAAACTCAAATGGATGTGGATATGGAAGATAAAAACACTTGGGGAGGGCTGGTCAAGAATCTTTTCCTTTTTAATGAAATTGGGGAAGAAGTGCAGGAAAATGAAAAGGAAAATAATACGACAAAAGGAAGATCTCAACCAAAGCCTAGAATGGATAGTTGACAACTGAGTTTGGGTACCATGGAATCAAAAGTAGAGTCAACAAGAAAATGGCCCAGAAACATTTGTAAAAAAGGATGTGTGACCTCTAAATCAACATCAAAATGAGGATTCTATTCTAGAACTATCAGTGTCTAGCCAAAACTACCACTGAAGGTTCCCTGAGGCTCCTTGCTGAAAGGTACAAGCCATAGATTATTGGAATTAAAGAACACATTTTGAACTCTAAAAGTCATAGAAACTTGTTCTACAGTAGGGAATACAATATTCTGGGTACTAATGGTGAAGATATAATTCATGATAGGATTTGGATTCATAATAATCACAAAGTGTATTATACAAGGATTATTGATGTGGAATATCCGATCATCACGTGTAGTTTTATGAATGGTGGATGGCAGTTTTTCAGCTCAATTGTGTATGCTCACAATGATCATGTGGATAGGAGGCTTCTTTGGGGGGAAATATTGCAATTGGATAATTCTATCTTAGAACCATGGATTATCACGAGAGATTTCAACCCCATCCTACTTGAGGATGACAAAATGGGTCTAGTTACAAGTGCCACATTTTCTAGAGACTTTAGGGAATGTATTGAGAATGATGGTATAGTGGAAGTGAACCTCATTGGTCCTAAACACACTTAGTACTTGAAAAAACTCAATGGTATGAGGGCAAGTAGATTTTTTCGGGCCTTTTTCAATAATAGAATTCTTGATGCATGGAAATAAATAACATGTGTTATGCTTTACAAAATCAAATCTGACCAACACACCATTCATATTAGTTTACATGGAATGGATGGTGGGAAACAACATCCTTTCAGATTCTATAATGCATTGTCCTCTCTTCCGGAATGCTCAAAAATTGTTCAAGAGACTGGGAGATCATTGATGTGTAATGAAAATCCTTTGATAAGTATTTCCAAGATTTGAATGGTTATGATTAAGCTTAAGGAATGGATTAAACAAATATTCAGATCAATGAATGTAGAAATTGAAGGACTTGAAATCCCCTTACACTATATGAAAGAAGAGGCCACATGACCTAACTTCTTGAGGGACATGCAACACAAGATTGAGCTCCCCATAAAGGTGAATAACCTCATAGAAGTTTGTGACAATATCAAGAAGGAGGATTTCAAAATTAGGTGGCTCCAGGAAGGGGATCGAAACACCATGTTTTTAGATTCACATCAAAGAGTCCGAAGATAGAATACAAATCCTTCCCTACTAAAATATAGAGATAGAATTATAGACGGAAAAAAGGAACTTTTAAATCATATTGTACCATTTTATAAGAACCTATTCGATGGGTGGTCTAAATACAAGTCCATCAGGGACAAAATTATTCCAAATTTAACCAAATGGGATGATAATCATATTTTCATAGTGATTCCAATAGATTTTTAAATCAAGAAGGCAGTGTTTGGTCTTAAAAAAGATATTTCTCTTGGACTTAATGGATTCAAAAACCTTTTCTTACAAATCTATTTGGATGTCATTCGTAATGATGTAAGACAACTTATTAAACACTTTCTCAGAGGTGGGGAATTCACTCTTGGCTTCAATGCCCAATTTATTTCCCTAATACTCAAGTTGGAGAATGCTAATTAAATTGGTCAATTAAGGCTGGTTTCCCTATTGAACACCATGCAAAAAATAATTACTAAGCATATGCCTAATAGGCTTGCTCAGGTGACATGAAAATTTATTTATTGGAACCAGTTTTGTTTTTTTATGGGTAGGAATATACAGGACTGCATACTTATGGCCTTGGAATGCTTCAATATTCAGAGAAAGACAATGCGATGTGGAAGTGTTGCTTTGAAGCTTGAAATAAAAATTAATTTTTAAATAATGGATTAGGGATTTATTAAACATATTCTTCTCAGGTTTAGTTTCAGTAAAATCATTGTTCACTGGATCACAATGTGGATGGAATCATCCCACATTTCAATTATTATTAATGGGTCATCGGAGGAGTATTTTACTTGTTCAAGGGGTGTGAGACAGGGTAATTCCCTCTCTGCAATAAAAATAACATCACTCATCTAAGAGAAGTACTTTTCATTTGGATAATGTGTCAGGTTAAGAAATAAACTGGATAAAATGTTTAACATACTTTGGAAAGATCATGGATGCGGCATGGAGGTCACATATAAGGAATTATCACATAATTAGGGAGGGATACCTACCTTTTATGTATCACTATGTCCCCTTGTTCTAGGAAAAACCTTGGACATTCCACATTCCATAGGCTTTATCCCATCTGAGGAAAACTCTTGCATCTTGGAAGGGAAATTCTCTCTCGATGGCAGGACGAGTATGTCTTGACAAACATGTGGTTATTTCAAAACATGTTTATTCTTTTATGGTCTAAATGTGGCTTGCCTCTGTTCTGAAAAAAAATTAACTCCATAATGAAAAACATTGTACGGAGTTGTAATTTAATGGAATAGAAGCTCATCACTGATAAATAGAGCACATGATGCATGCCTACCAGGCAGGGAGGTCTTGGAATTAAGAATTTAAACTATTTTAATCAGGATTTACAAGCTAAATTTGTCTGGAGACTTATTCATAGCAACATGGAATCTTTTGATTTTGTAAAGAGAATAATTCTACTATGACTCATTGATGGGAGGTATGTATGCATGGATTCTTTAATCTCGACTAGTCTGCATTCGGTGTTCAGCACAATCATGAGGAACTCGCGTTGGGTTGTCAATGTGGATTCATGTTTGGAATCCTAGTCCACCAACTAGACATGCACACTACGTATAGAAAGTATAAACAATGAAAAGAATGTCATTTATATCATATTATCCATAAAATATTGTCTTCAACATAGAGGTGACATTCCAGATGAAATCGCCTCTATGATTAACAGCTATGATTTTATCATGCAGAAGGATATGCTGCTATGGGAAGGGTCTCATGCTGTCCTGATTAACATTAGAAGCTTCTAAAATTACATATTTTAGGGTGAGATAAATTGTATTTTCCCTCTTAATGGAAATGGGATGCTTCCATCCATATGTTCACATATCTGGCGGCTGTATCATAACAAAATTTTATTGGATGTAATCATACAAAGAGTCCAAATTTCATTATGATCAAGGTGTGCAATTTTTGGTCAGAATAAAGCGGAAATTGATCACTTGTTCCAGTTCTGAAACATGGTTTCTTTACTGTGGAATGCAGTTCTTAGAATATTTGAGCTGGAACCTCCCAATAATCTATCGAATATACAGTACATAGAATATCTTTTTAAAATCTAGCATTCCAAATAGATAAATGAATTGCTGCAGGTGGCATGTGCTGAACTGATATATGTAGTGCGAAAGGCTCACAAAATATCTATTCATAGCCAAGAATGATTCAATAAATCCAATGAAATTAGAAGCCTTTTGGTGGCCACTCAAAATTCAAACTCACTGATTAATGAACATTGTAGCACCTCGTTCTGGGGGTTCATGATACTCAGATGATTATTGGTTGTGGGTTACTATCTCAAAACAAGGGGCATGATGGAGGTGAAATGTACAATCCCCATCAATGGATGGATTAAATAAAGCACGGATGTAGCCTCCAAAAGAATCACTGGGCCTTCCAGATATGGGTTAATTTTCAAGAATCTGCATGGGGTGGTTGTGGAATGCAATTATGGCCCATGCGGACACATCACAGCATTGGAAGACAAAATGATGGAACTCATCAGAGTGGTAGATATTTATTTTCAATGACATTGGAACAACATTTTGTTCGAATGTTACTCATCTACAGTGGTTCATGCAATTATAATCGGTCAGACAATATTTTCATTGAAGCTGGTAGGTTAATGGATAAATTTCATTGACAAAATCTCTTCCCTAAACTACTTCATTAAGCATACCTTTCGAGAGGAAAATTAAATTGTGGATGTCCTTGAAAACTAACGAGTGTTGGAAGAGAGGATCATCAACATCAGCACCATTCCTAATGACATGGTCCCTCTTCTTACAAGGGACAAATGTCAAATGCCATTTTTCCATCTTGGGTAATGTTATAGCTTTATCAATTTAAGAGCATTCGTGATCATCTTTCTCAAAAGAAATATTGTTTATGAATATGTTTCAAATGATAAAATAATATTAAATATATCATAGGTTGTTCGCATCCTATGGTTATTTTTATAGAATACATGTTTTTATTTCATTTTACACTATTCAATACCTATAAATACCATGTTATTATTATTAATGGAAAATTTATTTTTTTTATTTTTATTCAAAAATAATTTATCCATCATTTACCAATTTTGAAAAAATGTTTTATAGAATGTTATTACTATTCTAAAATGATTTATTAAATCCATATTTACTGATGTTTTAATTTTTATGATATTTATGAAAATTCATCTAATTGGCCATTTTCGAAAAATGACCTTGTCAATTTAACTAAAAATGTGAATGTAATATTTGTGTTAACATGTATAGAATGTACGGTATTTCCCAACATCATTAAAAAAATTATAAAAACAAAGCATATATTTTTATAGGTTTATTTTCAAATAAAATTATTTACATAATATTTCTTAAAATTCTATTTTTCGAATGATAATGTTCAACATAACATTCAAAAATAGTTTTCTTTGTAAAAGTTCTAAGTGACCATCTAAAATCATTTTCCTTCTAGGATGAAAGCCATTAATGATAATTAATAATTACTATAGATATAATCCAATGATATCAAAATTATTCATTATCTAGATGTTTTATTAATATGATGAATATATTTAGTTTAAATGATTTTATTTTCCATATGTTATAATATTTGAGGGACCAACATCTCTCTCCATTGCAATGGATAATGATTAATGTTATATGTTCTCAAATAGTTTATGAGAGGTTATCCCCATCCTAGAATAGGGTAGACATAAGGATATCCACAGCCTAAAAGATTTTACAAAGGCGATTATCATAAGCCCTAAAGAGGGTATAAAAAACATTATCCAAATCCCGAAGTAGTTATATAAGAGGTTAGTATAAGAAAAAACATGTTATCAGTTTTAAGATGAATATCGTTGACTTATGACTTTCCAGTATTATGTGTATACTACAAATCCATGATTTTTCTAATGATATGTGGTCACCAGTTATGTACATTGACTATTTTATAATTTTTTCCTATCAACTATGTTTATTTTTACCATGACTCAATATTAAGATCCATACATTACAAACTATGGTTTTTAAATAAAAGTCTAATTTTATCGAAGCGTTATGAAAAAGATATGTTTCTACCCTCCATGATAAAACTTACTAAAAATATGTCCTCACACATTCTTATGTTTCCTTTCACAATGTTATGATTAATATTATTATGAATTTTGTCACTATGAAGGTTTCTAGTTAGGATGAACATCAAGGTAGATGATTTAGAACACTTATGAACCAGTTTTTTATGTGTTTATGTTTCAAAATATACTAGAGAAATATGATTATATATTGGATCATTATGTTATATAATAAATATTAATTTAAAAATATTTAATAACTATAAAAAAAAGTTTTGGTCGATTACATTATTTATCATATAAATATATATTTATCTTTTAAAAAATAGGATGGAAAAACTTTTGTGAGAACCCTTAGGATAATCCTAAGTGTTTAATTACATCTTATGCTACAATTATGAAATGGGAGTGGTTGTGCTAGAAAAAATACATTTTTTTATACAACCAGTCGATATGGCTCATGAATAGTTTTAACTAGGGAAAATATCTTTGTAAATGATCCTCTAAGATGGACTTAGTCTTCACTTGGTGCACAAAAATGGGTTGTACTATACAACAGATTAGACACTCATCAGTGACAGGCTTAGGATAATTCACAATACCTATATGAAACATTTTAATGATGTTTAATTTATGATGGCCATTAATAATGTGAGTTAAACCTATGGTGTCTTTTATTTAAAATAAAGTCAAATGATTTAAAGATCCTATAAATTAATATTCATGATTATGTGGTTTTTACATAATATTTATTTTTTCTTGGAAATATAATTCTTGTTTCGGTCAATATATGGAAGCTGAAGTATTCATGTTAATACTGAATATAGTGGACAATGTAATTATATTTCTATAGAGATAGATATTTTATAGTGAATTAATGTACATAAATGTTTGTATGCTTACAATACGTTCTTAATTAACAATTATTTCTCAACATCCAAATGAGAAAATAAAGAAAAAAATATTCAACTATTTATAATCAAAATCCATCTTTTATTAGTGGTTCTTCAGTCCAAATAGTTTTTATGTAATGGATAAACACCATAGAAATATATATTTTCTATTCTCTAATATTCAAAACATGGATGTATCAATTTAGATGTCTATCATTTGGAAGTAGAAGTAGATCAATGGTGGAATCATAATGATAATATGAAGAAATAATATGAAATTTAATGTTTTGATCCTAGTCAATTTAAGAGACAATTCATCAAAAATTAAATTCATATTATTCTTTAGATGAGAATGAAAGAGAAATTACATGATCTATTGTTGAAGAATTATTAATCTATTGGTAAATATGAGGCAATTTTAGAATACATGTGAGGTAAACTACTAGCAGTATGAATCAGCCTGAAAGTATTTTTGATATATTAGTCAGTGGATGAATACCATATCTCTAAATAGTGCTATCTATAATGTATTATAGTGGTTTTAAATATATCATTCAATTCAACTATTATGGTAGAAACGGATAACGTTGTTACCCATCAATATTACGGTTATTATAAGAAGATAATGATGAAATTAAAAGGAGATAATAAGAAACAAAGATATAACTATATTATATTTTTTTATATGTGAATTGTAGATGGAATCATAGATGAAATTATCTTAATGGGGCATAAAAATTTTTAATGTGCATAAAAGAATGTTATGAATAATACTAATATCACTATGATGTCAAGAATATGGATAATTATGTTGATAAAGAGAATTCCCCATAGAATGTAACACCCACACTACAATATTTTAAATTTTAGGATTAAGGGAATTATTAAATTAAATGGCTGAATATTAAGGTAAATATTGATAATAAACATTAAAAATTAATTAATCTAAGAGGAAAAGGATAAATATCACATGATAAATATTTTTGATGAGTAGTATGGTAATAATTTGGTGAAAGGTGCACTTATCATCAACTATAGATCTGATAATTTCTTATTTTCTTTTAGATGTACCCACTCATTTACATCTAATGAATTCATATTAGTGTATCTAAATGCCCTCTAAATGAATTGATGATGAATTACAATTGAAACCCCCTATTTTTATATGATCACATCTCAAGTGTATGATTCTTCTCTAGTTGATGTTTTAGTGGATTTTCGTCATATAAATTATATTATTCATATATAGATAAATTTTATATTATATTTAACTTGTATTTTATATATTTATTTAAATCCCATATATACTTATAGATATGGGATGTCAGGTTTGATATTCTGAACAATCATATCATCTTCAATCAATTTTTTGAGAAGTAAGATCTTTTGATGAAAATAGAATCCATTGTATAGTTCTTGGTTCCTATTAAAATGAATCATTTATGTAAAATAGATGGGTAGATATTAAACATATATGATATACATATTGTTTAAATGTTTCCAATGCCATTCTAGATGATTTTTCTAGTCTTTCACCAAATATTTATGTTGATTTTTTCAAAATAAAATCATACATAGTGCTAAACATATACCATAAAATCCTTATATATTGGACACGATTTAGTTATCGGAATTGAAGAAGAAAATATATGAGAATCATAAAAATGGATATAGTAGGATAATTTTATGACCATGGGGTTAACATGTATTTTTAGTTAAGAAAAAAGATGTATCACTTGAATTATACATTTTTTCCAAGAGTTGGACAAGATCACAATAAGAAATAAGTATAATATACCCTATATTAATGTTTTTTATCTTCAATGGTATAGAGATCAATAGTTATTGAATATTTACCTTCATTATACATGTCATTAGTTGAGGGTCAAGAAGTAGGATAAAAACAAAACAATATTTTGAAATTTTTATTGAAATAATTAGTATATAGTGATTCCATTTGAACATACTAATTCCCAAACTATCATCATATATATTATGAATATTTTCTTTATATATTATAATGATTAGTTTGTGGTATTATTTTTAAATGAAATTCTTATAAATTCAAATATAAAAGAAAAATAATGAAGATCGTTTTATTAATGAAATAAAGACAATAAATAAGGATAATATGTATGAAAAATATATTTGGAGTTAATTTTGGATTTAAAACGTTTTATTTTTTGATCATATAATCTTTTGAAAGGGTATAAAGGTGGAATGATCAAAGAAAAAGGCTATTGAGAATTATAACATAATACATACAATGACTATTATCCAATGTTTTCATGGCTTCGGTAGATATTATTGACATTTTTTTTAGAGTTTCCCATTACTAATTAATCCACTAAACATGTTAACTCTGAGGGAAGAAAATATCCATTAGATATATGCATGTAATGAACGTCTCAAAGAACTAAATAGATTGCCTATTAGTGAGACTATTATAATAATAAAATTTAGTATAGAAGAGTTTCTATTCTATTAATATGCATGTAATAAGGTACTTCGATACATCATCATGAAAAATTCCATGATGATAGGTTATGCATAAAAATAGTGAAGTCTCATGAAAAAATTTACCAAAATCATGATTTGTATTTAGTTGTAGAAATTATTAATTAATGATATGGATGTTTTATCTTTATGGTGAGAATACTGATATAAAAATTGATCAAATAAAATAAAATTATATATTAGTAATTAAATAGTTTTATATAGTTCATAGTAGATGGTTGGAGATGATTAGTGACTATGAACTCTCTATATATTACAATTATAGGAATGTAAACAAGGTTACTGATGATTTGAGTCAAAAGGATCATGTTTTCCTATATATATTGAGGATAAAAATGATCCAATATTATGAGAGATTCATTGGATTGATTTTTATATCCTTAGGGATGGGGAGAAATCTTATAATGCTAAAATGAATATTAAACCATCTATGAATGTGAAGATGAAAGTGCTAGAAAAGGAAGATATATTGCTACAAAATAAGGGAAGACAATTTTCTAATGTTTAACATTTATTATGATGAAATTTTAAGGTTCATGAACCGTTTATGTGTTCAATACTTACTATATTTGAATATTTAATTTATAGAGGAGACTCATGGTACTTCAATATCCATTCATCCAGAAATTACAATTATTTATAGATATTTGAATTTTTATTTTTGGTGGGATGGAATTAATAGAGATATCACATATTGTTTATCTTGGTTCTCAGTATTTTATTAATTTAAGGATGAGGTAAAAAATTCAAAAGGGTTGTTATAGAAATTACGCATACAAGAATGTAAATGTGAAAACATCACCAATTATTTTGTTTTTGAACTCACCATAATGTATAAATGGATGAATGATATATGAATCATAATTTACTACCTTATGGGTTCAAAAAACATCATCACTATAAATGAGTATTCCTCTTTGGATAAATTTTATATGATATAAATTAACAATTTTGTAAGGATTCATGGAGTGCCACATTCTATTAAATATTATTCAGATTCGAGGGTTACCTAGTTATTGTGACGATATATTTAGAAAAATCATGATATAGAGTTTAATTTCATCTTTACATATCATCCTTAGAGAAATAGTAATTCTATGATAATAAACCAAACCATAGTGTATATTTTTGAGATCGTTCTATATGGTTTCAAAATGTGGTTGGGATCAATACCTTCCTCTCATTGGGTTCTCCTACAAAATTAACACAAAATCGATCCTTCACATGGATACTTATATATCCATATTTATAAATATGTTTAGAACCACAACATTTTAGGTTGGAGTTGTATAATAAAATATATAAGGATATGATGAATATGAAGAAATAATATAGTAGGTTAGAGAAAATCAATAACACATAAGGGAAGAACAATTTCTGTAAAAAAGATATATTTGCACTAAGCATCATGATCTCGAATTTGAAGTTATTATGTAGGTATTTAGTATAAATTATCATTCAGATAATGTAGTGAGATAGGGAATTAAGGTAAATGTTAGACAATTTTATATTAGTATCTTCGAAATTCATGATCATATCGAGATGGAATATTATCAATACACTATTCTATAGAAAATCTCTCAAGTCTATGATGTTTTCCATGTATCTCTAATAAGGTAGTAAGTACCTTACCCATAACATGTAATTTACTAAATGCTAATATAATTGGAGCGTTATTTTCATATGAATACTAAATATAAGATATTCTTGATAATAGATAGAGTGTTCTATGAAATTAGACCACTAACCTAGGTAATGTTTTGTAGTGAACCCACTAATATAATGAAGATGTGTGAAAACATAAGGATATAATGTTGAAGAGATATCGACATTTTTTTATAATAGGGTGATGTAATTTCCATGGATAAACAATTTTATCGTCGAAAAAAAATTTCCTAAGGATTTAAGAATAAATTTTATTTTATAAATTTAATTTCACTAATAGCATTTGTTACAATGAAAACACATTTTAATGTACCAAAACATAATATTATAATTATTATTTAAAAATGACCAATATAAGTTATCCATATAATGTTATTGTATTAATATTAATAAAAAATATAATTTAATTATCATATTTTCATATAAATAAATCTTATTGTAAAGAAGGTTTTTTATATTTTAGTAAAATCAATATATGCTTTTAAAAAAAATTCTAAAAATATGTTTTTTATTAAATTTTGAGAAAAAAATACTTAAATTAATTGATTCTACATTTAGAAAATTAATATTAAAAAAATAAACAATTCACCTACATATAAAAAATACTAGAGTTAATTTTTGAGAATTTCATCACTGATTAAATTTTCAATGAAAATTAAAAAGGAATTAATTTTTGTTAGAAATAATAATTTTTTTAATGAATATATATATACCAAATTCTATTTTATGATGGTTTAAATGTAAAAATTGTTTAATTATATATCAATTTATCAAATTTAGAAAATTGTTATGAATTTAAATTTATTTTTCATTTTAGAAATTTCTAATCTTATGAAAAGAAAACAATGGAAATTATTTTTTCCACACATATGGTGAATTAATTTAAAGGTAAATTGTCCCCATTTTATAAATTTAATATGGTAAAATTGGTTTCATATTCTAAATCATCATAATAAATATTATAAAATTTTGAGAACAAATTTTTTGGTAATAATTAATAGAAATAATAGTTAAAATAAATTATTGTGGTTAAGGTTAATACGAGTTTACTGGGGAATTATACAAAAATGATAATAGTTAAAATAAACTATAAATGATCGATTACTCTAGGATTTAAAAATGTTAACCTTACGACTACTATGTTTCTTTAATGTTCTATTTGTAACCTTTTTTCATAGGGAAAATGTTGGTATAAATTTTTTTAAAAAAATAATTGGGTATTCTCTCTCCCACTTATAAAAGGTCAGACTCTCTCTTATTCTCAAGATAATTCAATAGCCTTTTGTATCATCCAATAACATCCCAAAAAAATAATTTATTAACAATTCATGTCCTATAATTTATAATATTATTGATGAGCCCTACTATGAATGTTTATTTGGTTAACCTAGGGTGCTTTTCTGAAGAGATGGTATCATTCATAAACAAGTATTTTTATATTATTATTCTTATAGATAATTTAAATCATCATCAAATATGCTTATATAAAAATTCAAATAACACTAATATTTTAGTATGTTATTATTTTAATGGAATTACTATTCCAAACTCGTATTTATTTAAAATTGAAATGAAACCAACAGTCATGCATACAAAGTTCTACCACCTCACGAACTGATGTAATTTCTTTTCCATGGCCGTCATTAAAAGTAGTATACAATGAAGAATTCAAAATATTTAAACAATATTTATTAAATTAATAGACTTTTGGAGTAATAAAATAACATTATCTTTATTACCTTTCAATCTATTTGAATATGATAAAGTAACTTGTGAGTATATGTGGACTATAGCCTCCACAAAGTGATTTGATAAATTTTTCATTTCGTTTTGTATTGGATGGTAGTAAGGATATATAAAATCATTACATATTAGATATATTATTAATATATTATTTGTAAAGGTGATATATTATTTTCCATTATTTTGTTTAATCCATTAATAAAAGAGAAACAATGTTCATTTGTTTGTACAACATACCATTTTCATGAACATTGTAATTATTTTTCAAACTATTAATTTTTATAGAATACTAAAAATACAAATATATTTAATATATAGAATATTTATTTCTTTTAGAAATTTTTTAGATAAAAGAACCATGATAAATTTCCCAACATAATATACCTAAAACATATTAGAAAATTTAATTAGTTATTACCTAAAACATGATTTATAAAATGGAATTATTAATAAAATAGTAATATAACATAATAATTATATAATAAATATTATGATATATATGAATTTTGTTTTGGAATATCTTTATAATATACAAATATTTATTATATAGGAGAATCAAAATTGTATTATTATTGTTTAGACATGAGTTAATGGAATTTCTTCTCACTTATATTATTATAAGACACAATCCATATTCCCCAATTCTTTCATTTGACTGGTGTATAAAAATTTCATAAATGAATTTTTTAATTATTCGTATTAAAATTATTTTATAAAAATATCATCCATGGTTATTTCATTCATTACCATTACAATTAAAAATATAGAAAAGTGTAATATTTTTTATGTTAAAATCCCATGATTAATTGGTATTGTTTATAAATAAGTTTTAGATGATTAAATATTATGATATATCTAAATATTAATTAATGATTTTTTTATATTAGGTATATTTCTATATGATGAATGATTTACATTCCTTTTCACCCTTATATTAACTATTGAAACCAAGAAAATATTTTATAGAAAACTAAATTTATCTCGCTATTCAATCAAAACCCTTTATATATCATGTCTATGTTTTCTAAATTTATTTCAAATATTTTTTTTGTAGTTCTCAAAATATTTTTAAAATAAATTTTTACCCATGATTGAGTTTTTAAATATGTCTTTAAAATAATCTCCATTCCATTTTTTTAAACAATGACCATTTAACATTTAATTAAAATGTAAAAGGATTCTTTATTTTAACTTGTAAAGGATGAACATTATTTCCAAAAATAATCACCACCCTATGATTTATATATTACCTTATATTTTACTAGTTTAATATAAATAAAATGTAACTCCCAAATATTATATGAAATTATAGTTTTAGCATTTTTATTATCATTGTTTAAAGGATATTTTCCATTAGATATGTTCCTTATGACCTTTAAATACAAATTTATATATTTTATGACATTATTTGACATTACATAAACATTTTTTAGTATATTAACCATCAATTCCATCCATGTTATTTTTATTTATTTGTTATTATTGTGATTAAAAGATATCCATGAATCCTTTTTTCTCATAGATTATTCCATGATGAAATGTTAATGAATCCCATTTCCTTCCTATAGTTAATTCTATGATTAATGTTTTATAACCTCATTGAACACATTTGAATGATTTTCATTATGTTATTTATCAGACCTATATCTCATTCAAATTCAGTGGGTAATGATTATTTCTATGGTCTCAAACATTACATGTGAGGTCATCCAAAAACCACAATATTTACATGAGATATTATACAAATCCTATTTGAATTGTTCACATAAGGATATCCCAATCTTAAAAACTCATACACCATAGGTTTTACCAAACATGAAGTAGGTACTCAAGTGGATAGACTATGTGGAACTTGTTGTAAACGTCATTATGGATATCATTAGGATAAAATTTTATATGCTTATGTGTATTTCAAATATCATTATCATATCGTAATGTTATTTGATTGTGACTTATGTACTTTGATATTTTTATAATTCATGTAATATGAAATTATAAAAAAACCTTCCATGAAACATGCTTCAGTTCTATGATATAAAAGTAATGGTTTTCAAATATTATTTTAATGTTATCATACCCTTATACATATGATATGTTTATATCTTACATTCTTTCCATTATTAATCTTCTAATATCACCCACTCTTATGTTTCATTTCCCAATGATATAGGTTATCAAAAAACATATCATTCATGATGTGTCCAAATAGTTTCTATTTTTGATGTTTGTAGTGCTAGATGATGTATAACTTGTATTGAATAGTTTTTCATGTGTCCATGTATCCAAATATAATAGACCTATATGTTTATATCTTTTACAATTTTGATATGTAATGAATATTCATATTTTAATATGTAATATCAATGAATAAAAACATTAGGTCACTATAAAATTTTTATCATTGTGGCTCAATAATGATTATCAAGATCCAAACCCGATCAAAATCAGTAATTATATTATTATTCCTTCTATTATTTATTTATTTTTGATCAATTACAAGGATCTAAATATTTTTAAAATGTTTATCTTGAAACCGGAAACATTAAAATGAATGTAAAAAGTTAATATATAATAATTATAGTATTGTTATGAGTTATGAATACTATTAAGTTATAGTGATTCATTTTGGTTATACTAATAAACCAATCATATTTGTTTATTTTAATAATTTTTTTAGGGATTACCTATATTAGATTGTTTTAGTATTTATAGATGATGTTATTATATATTAAAAATGTATAGAAGATAATTAATATCACCGGAGTGTGGTACCTAATATATAATGATGGATATGATTAATAAAAATTTGACCATATGTGTCATTTTAGGTAATGTTTTAATTTTGTTTCAAATATTCCAAATAAAGGGTATATAGATGGTTCCATATCAGAAAAAAGTTATTAAACATTCTTCTAGACCAATGACTATGTTTGAGTTATATTGTTTTCTTATTTTCACATTATGTTACCTATACTTTTTTGGGATAATTTCTCATCAATATTTAATCTAATCATCAAGTTAACTCATAACGGAATCTTTATTCTATTAAAATATAAATGTGAGTTAAATTCTATGGAACTGTATAAAAGTTTAGCAAACACACCAATTCTTACTCTACAATATTTGGGGAAAGGGTCTCTGATATATAGTGATGAATTTGAGATGGGACTCGGATGCATACACGTCAAAAAGGACATGGTGATAGCTTATGGATTATGGAAATTTAATATTCATGATAAAATTTACCTGACTCAATAATTTGAGTTTGCTGATATATTTTGTTTATTTATGTTATGGATAAATTATAATTATAGTTAAATTTCTGACATATATATTGAGAATAATTTTTTAAATGATATGTTCTACTAAAAATTTGATAATATTCAATAGATATGATTTTTGTAGTTTAGTAACGATTATGAGTCCTCATAACATTATATGTAAACGAATGTGAACAAAGTTGAATATGTTATAAGTCTAAAGGATAATTCAATTTTATATATTATGAAGATACAAAATGTTCAAATATTTCATTATTTTTAAAGGTTGTACCATGAAATCATAAAGGATGTGGAGAAATCAAATCATCATCAAATGTGTACTCAACCATTTTTCCTTATTAATGAAAAATAGATGAAGAAAGAAGATGTAATGTTACCAAAAAATAATAAATTTTATTGATGTCATCAATTATTATAATGGAATGATATTTTTAAGGAACTATGTATGTGTCTCATCCAAACTATAATTAAATAATGATCTATTAGATAAAGATGTTATTTCATCATTTTATATTCAACCTAAAATTACAAATAAGTATATTGATATAAATGAGTATTTTTATAGTATATAATAAAGATATATATATTCATATATATTAGAGTATTTATATATGTTCATTTTATATATAAATGATAAAGATGATATAGATAATTCTATGTGGTTATTGTGCCCATTTCCCATGGAATAATTGGAAAGTGAAAACATAACAGTGGATTTTTTCATTAGAATCCTCCCAAAAATATATAAAGTCCATAATATTATTTTAGTTGCAGTTAAAAACCTTAAGAAGTATGAACAACTCATAAACATCATATAATAATTATATATTGGTCAAAATTCCTAGTTAGAAATTAAGTATTTTGTATGGATTCATGGAGTGGCACATTCTAATAAATGTAATCTGGATATGAGTTGTATATTGATGTTCTAGAGATTCCATCTATAGTATATAGGTAAAATATTATTTTCTAGTAAAATATATCATATTCAGAGATATTGTTATCATATTACTACAAATCAAACTCTGCTATAAATGTTTATAGATTTTTCTGTGGTGTTTAATGGTGTTTGGGACTAAAAAATCCATTTAGTAGAGCTTTTATACTATAATAGCTTTTACTCGATCATTTAGATGGTGCCTCATAAAACACAATATGGAAGTAATTTTACATGTTGACCATGATTGAATGAAATTTATGAATGAAAAATATTTTTAATAGAGTGATATGAGCTAAGGGAAAATATTGTTAAAATCATTTAGTAGCACATTAGCGAATCTTATTTCTAATTGAAATGTTGTACTGAAAATCATCAGTGAAATATGGAATAAAAATATTGTGAGAAGGTATTTCAATTAATTTATCAATATTTTATATTAATGAAATTTTGAAAAATGTAAAATATTCTCCCTTTTTAATTCATCCCCTTTAAGATTCATTATAGTTTAGGGATGGTAGCATATCGATTGGTTCTTCCTATGAACCTCAATTTTGTTTATGATGTGAACCTTTTATCTCTCTAGAGGATGTATAGAAATAATTATTTAACTATATTGAACTCATAGGTTGTTCTTTCAGAGCATGATATTTAATGTGAATAAAAAATGGTATCAATCATGGATTATAATGATCCTGTGATATTGAAAACTATTACTCTCATGTTTATATTTCTCTATATCAAAAAATGGAATAAAATAAATTGTAAGATGGGGATGTTTGGAAATAATGAAAAACCATTTTTTATCAAATGGATGGAATTATCATTAGAAAATAAATTTTAATAGAGTTATTATATAAAAACCTTATATTGTAAAATTTAATTCTCATTAAATAATTATTTTAATTGTTTTCTTTCTTTAAACAAAGTATGGGCTTTAAATGAATAGTTATAAACTGTAGAAATGTTAATATTTATTTGATAACTTTGTTAACATCTCATTTAATTTGGATTTTATTAATACTAACGACAACATTTTGAAATATAAATATATAAAACAGATTTATAGAATACATATTTATTAATTATTAGTAGTGTCAATTTATGATTGAAAAATAATTTGTCATAAAAAAATATTCCTTCGTGTATTTTTTGTATAATAATTATATTTAATATAAACCATTTTAGTTTTTTGAATTTTAAAGAATAACCATAAATTTTTAATTCATAAGTTCAAAATAATCATAGTGTTCGTAGTTGGAAATTTCAGTAAAATGATAATTTTTTGTGAATAGTGAAAATAATAATTTTTGAGGAAAAGTGCATTTCAATTTTATTATTTTAAAGAATTGATTTTCATATATATTGTTTATTTTAAAATTATTTATGTTTTTTAAAATAATTTAATTTATAATTTTTTATAAATATTGTAGTTGAATATGGAAAAAATATTTTAAAATAATAGTCATATTTACAAAACCATTGTTCATTACTATTCAAATGATTTTTACAAAATGAATTTCAACCAATTATAAAGGTGGAAATTTGAAAAATGGATTCCTAATTTTGAATCAATATAATTAATATTATATAATATTCTCAACATAATTTTTAGTTATTATGAATAGTAATTGTGGTAAAAATTCATTTTCAAGGAAAAGAATTTATGTGTTTACTAGGGTTTAAAACAAGATATAAGTGAAAGCATTAAGTTTGAACATACATAAATCCTATTTTCAGCCTTATATTAAAATCATCTTACCCAGATTACATATTTAACAATTTTGAATCATTTTTCATGTGTATTATAGTATTATATTTTAATATTTTAAAAAAATAGTATTTATTTCCTCTCCCCCACTAATAAATAGAAACCAATCGTACCTATTAATATCCCCACATTGACACAAATATTTTGAAAAAAATAATTCCCCATACACTTCTACACTTCTTGATCCATGACGTAGAGGTTATATAATTTTTTAATTATTATTCCTACAATTCTTATGAATGGATTTTAAGGATTATTACTAATGAATTAGAAAAATTAATTCTTGGAATCTCTGATTTATTTCATCTTAAACCACATAAAAATATATGTTACATATCATAATAAAATAACTTAACTATAATAAATTTATTCAATATTTATTAATAATGTGGAACAACTATAATCAATAAATTATTCTATCAAATGTAATGTGAAAGTATCACTTGTGTGTAAGTGTCAACTATTGATTCCTTATAACGATAAAATTCATCTTCAATCACCATGTTTCATTTTTGTAGATTATAAAACAATTTATTTTTATATATAATATTTCAGAAATAATTTTTATACATGCTATATAATTTAAAGGATGACTTCATACCTTCACATCTATTGGAAAATTATAATGTCTCTTGAATGTATGTGTGGACTACCACATACATTATGATATATGATTTGTTGGTCATTTCCCAAATACATGGATGGTAATAAGGATATATTTAGTGTTACAATATATATTATTCTAATAGTATGAATATTGTACTGGAAGGAAAAAATAGTATTTTTCTTTAATTCCAACATACAATAAAAATATGAAAAATATTTTTATGCATATATTCGGCCTACCATCTCCATGAGTGCAATAAAAAAAATTTCAACCTGTAAAATTTGTGAATTTTTATAAATATTTATTTAATTTATATATAATAAATTTATATATTGAATATAATTATGGAAATTATTGAATAATGATCAATATACATATTTTATAATGTGCTAACTGAAACATCATTGGTAAAAGAAAGCATAAGTCATAGAAATGATTTCTTAATAATGAAGTTTTAATAAATTTATTTTTGATTTTTATTAGTGAAACTTATTTAATTTTTGATTTTTTTAATTGATTAATTAATATATTTATAATAAATATAAATTTATTATCTAGGATCATTCATTGGGGGTTGAACTTGAGTTATGGGATTTAAGATTTAGTTCCTGTATGTTTGGTATAATTGATACAAGAATTTAAATTGAAGGAACTTATATGATCCATTCCTTGTAAAAAACATTCATTTTGATATGTAGTTATTATTCATGGAATTTCATGTTATAAAACCATTTTACTCTATTTTGTACCTAAAATGATCTATGTAATTCTTCTATGAAAAAACATTATTCCCCCTTCTGATTGATATTTATTCTTCCATATCCATGTTTTCAATAACATGACTTAAATAATGTTTTTAAAATTTTCCTATGATTTTTTAACGTAATTTTTAACAATGTATGGAGTTATATAAAAATGGTTAAAATATATAATATATTCATTTTTCAAATGATATAATTTTAAATATTTTCTGAAAATGTGGAAAAATTATTTATTTTCACATTCACATCAAGAAAATAATTTTCTACCATCCATAACACTAAATCCATTCATTTTTTCACCACAATGATCCATGTGAATTTTTATATAATATTATTTCCATTAAATATTTAATACTTTGTTATTTTAATGTTTTTATGTAATTTCGAAAAGGATAGTTTATTTAGCAATTATTTCTATTGATATTTTCATATAATTTTAATCAATGATGGCATCCTTTGATGTAACCTATGATTTAATAGATATATGATATAATGGTTCCGTAATTAATCTTTTTTTTTTGTTTATTTTATTTTCATGATTATGATATATTTATGAACCCATTAAATTTTTGTGTTTATCCTAGCATGAAATGTTGAAATTTTTATGAAACATATTTCCTCTCTATGTGATATTATATATAAACAATGGTTTATTATCATGTGAAAAAATATTAATTTGTTAAATTTATTTGATATATGGGTCCATAATTATATAGACCTCAAATGTATTAAATAATAATTGATATCTCATTTGAAAATTATAACTAGATTATGGATTGAACCTAGTTCAAGAAGGAACTATGTCAACAATAAAAAACTTGGGAGAGAACCTTTACTAAGGACATGATAGAATGGGGTCAAGACAACATCATATGATATTAATGGTATTGAAAAATACCTTAGGAATTTATTTTCTAGGTTTGTGTGTATACCACTAAGTTGTGTGTTATGTGTATGATATGTTATCATTGCTCAAGAATTTTAAATCTATTATGATTTATGTCTAATTAAATTCCATTATTTATATCTTGAATTTTTTTTATGTTATATGAATTTTTTGTATGATTTATAATTATTATGATAATTTCCTCATACATATATAACTATTCTCACAATGGATAATAGATTGGTGTATCCTATATTTAGTCTTATATAACTTCTGATTTCAAAAATTCATGTGGTTTAAATTGACAAGGATATGGACAAATTTTTAACTATATTATTAATAATAAGGGTAGTAGATATTATTAATATAGTGGGAGATGATATATGATTTTAGGAACCATTTTTTAATTTATCCAAGTCTCTAATGAAACTAAACAATTATAATTATTGTATAGGTCATAATGTTATATAATTTATGTTAATCAGAAATAACATAATATATGTGTATTAAATGTAATGTTCACTATAAAGACTTCAATTTAAATAAATAAACCAGTAAATAATCAAGAAAAGAGTAACAATTCAACAAAAAAACATAATTTAATAATAACAATTGTATAGTCGACGAAATTTTACGAAACTCGGATGTATATAAGGTAATAAATCAAGGACCCCAATGTGTTGGGTAAATAATATTACAATAATTAAATAGGAATATAAATAATATATTTTTTTATCACTCCATTTTAATTATTAATACCACCTCTAAAACAATATTCATTTTCCTTATCTTCCTCACGTAGGGCCCTTTCCCTTGATCCCTGATCATGTTGTCTACATGTGAATCGACAATCCCTTAGAGTGTGTCAGTATAAACCAAGTATAACACCAAAAATTCATCCTTAACATTAGTCCACATGCATTCAGGGAGAATTTAATTGCATTGAGTAAACTTTCAAATAATTAACAATCAACATGTGTTGTATGATCATGTGTCTACCAGGCCTCCATAGACCCCAACCATACCTTTGTTAGAACCATATAGAGATAATAGTCCTAAAAGATGTCTTTCTCATGGTTATTTCCAGTTCCACTATATATCCCTAAACATCCACATGTACTTAGAGGATTAGGTGGGTCCACAATGGTCTTCTTGACCTATCACCTTCATAGGTCATGCAATAAGAACATTTTTCTCAACACATCCTTGGTATAGCAAAAATGTTTTTCATATCTTAAAATATCCTTGGATCAATACTAAATACCATAATTCCCCTACCATATTACTTGGTCTAACATTGTTATTATCATATGCTTAAAATCCTCCCCCAATAATGTAAAATGGACCACTTATAAGATATACTATAAGAAAAATCATCATATTAAATATATTCACAAAAACAATGTGCATTATATATAGGAAACGATTTAGGACATCATGCATGTATTCCAAAGACACACACATAAACATGTTATCTATATCAAACATGGTCTCATGGGATACACATGAACAAACATTAGAAAAAACAATATATGGGTCTCTGATGAATTACACAAAAAATTGTTATTATTTGAGAAAAGAGTTTTTATAATGCCCCAAAAAGAAAATTAAATTTATACTACCAACATAATTATGCCAATCACCATGATTATAATAAATTAAAAACTAAAAAAAATTTATGAACCAAAATGATAAATCCTTCATTCAAAATATTTCTATAACTAATTCAAATTCATTATAAAATAATTATGAAAGAGGATTCTGGAAGGAGATGGAGGCAAAGGGTTAGAATCAAATCAAAATACGCTATAATGAACACTTTATATTGAATTTCTTAATATACTACATTGATATTTTAGAAAATATATAGAAAAGATTTTGATCAATTAATGAGAGAAGGATCAATCCGTAGATAATAATGGAATACAATGATCTAGCCAATGCATCCTGAATATATGAATCCTTCGAATAACCATTGAGGAGAACATGAAGAACATCAATGAACTGGAGAGTGAAACCTCTTAACAATAATAATCATGAAAAATGGTTTAATGATCCAATTAAATATGTGATAAATGGTAGGGAAATCCCCATAAACAATAACTACAGTTCATAGGATCAATATTCATGGGAATATATAAAGTAAAATATATTTTTAGTGTTTTTTTATGTAAAAACTATTTTTATTAATTAAATAAATATTTATTTTTTAGTCACATAGTTTACAAAATAATGAACCATAGATATATGGTATTATATATCTTATATAAAACCACATTGTTTGAAGGTCATCCTTCCATTTTATTACATAACATTTCATTTCACAAAATAGTGGATCTTTTAATGTTTTGTTTCGTGGAATCAAGGTGCATAATACATGAAAACATAAAAAAAATATGTTCCACTTGAAATTCATCATCATATATTCTTTGTCTTAAAATGTACCACATATCATAACTTAGGTACATATATCAATGTAAAGGGTGAGTAAAATTCCTTGGAAGGAAAAACAATGTAAATGATTTACAGGTGATTCTAAGAAAAATCAATAAGAACATAATGAATAACAATATGGAATGAAAAAAGGGAAAATAAGAAATATAATATATAAAATAATATTAATAATCACCTGAAAATTTTCCTACAACATTTAATTTAATCATTCATACACATATCACCATAATTTGTCTCTAAGGTGTCATAAAATTTACCAAGGATATTCACCAATGTATCATAAAACATGTCATATATAGGGATTAAATTTTTTAACCAATGCATTGGAGTGAAATCCTAGAAAACCATTAATATTTTATAATTAATTTTAGACACATATATCAAAAAAATTATTTCATAAATAACCCATGTAGAATACAATAAATAGGTTTCATCTCAAAACCATGACATTTTTAAGAAAACCATTTATAGACAATGTCTTTATATCATAATTAACCCATGAAAAAGGAATGTGGGTTTCATGAATGTTAATCCTAGAATAAAATTAATAATTTTGAAATATATTTTAATACACATGAAAAGTAGATATGTTTAATTATTCAATAATTAAAATAAGATAATTTTTTGAGAAAAATACAAGATTGTTGAGAAAAACTATTGCAGTATAATGATTTTGAAAAATGGTTTTTAAAAGCATTAAAAAGAGTGGTGGAAAGGTTTTAGCATTCCTAAAATAATATTAAAACAGTAATGGGATATAATAAAATCTATATACAAATGTATTATGAAAATTTTAAAGACATACAACAAAAATAGTGAACTTGAAAGGAAAAAAAGAGAAGTCCTGATTTCCCTTACCTTGTAGAGTTACTCCTAAAACACTTTGATCAGGACCATAGGGGCTTGTGTAAACCATAAGAGAACTCATTGAGATATAAAAAAATCATATATAATTGTTTTATTAAATGGGAGTAAATGTAAACAATGAAATGGGATGGTATTTAATAGAAAATAGGATGATTAGTTTATTAATTTCTATGGACACATTAGTAGTTGTAAATGGTAAACCATGGGCATGCCCAGGGTATTTTCACATGGTATTGGCCACTTGAGACACCTATTAAGATTTTATAATACATAAGAGTCTTCTAGAATTTAATATTCTTTATTACATCCTTATGAGGTCATTCAACTTACTGGGAAATTGAAACAGTATTTTTAATATTCTCTGAAAAACAAAATATTCAAGAAAATTCTCCTAAATTCTCCATAATCTAATTCCATCATGAGGATTTAAAAATTAAATTTATTTTTTCATAACTATTCTATTTTTATCAATATTTTAAATTTTAAATTTAATAATCATTATTTATTAAAAGTAATATCAGATAAAAATGAATATTAAAATGGATATTAAGTTTTCAGACACTTAAAAAAATTGTCATATAAATTTAAATAAGTGTATTTTGAACATACAATTTCATTAAAATAAAAATTATTCATAATATAATATTTTATTATAATAATTATTTATTTTCTAAAAATTACATTTTTATACCAAAAAATCAATTTATCAAAGTCCCTCACTATTTTATTAAGCAGAATTATTCATAAAATAGAGATGATATAATAAAAAGTTTATTTTTATAAATATATTACACTATAAGAAACTAATTCCATGTCACATTAACCCATATAACACCCTCTTATGTGTTAATGGTAAGGTGTTTGATGGTGAAATATTCTTGGGGTAGCCTTGATATCCTCACTCAAGTGGTGATTCTGACAAACATGAACTTCTCTCTTGGGTGATTTCATTCATTATTAACATATTGAACATTGGCTAGGGATTGATCAAGAGAAAATCCTATTGAATCTAACTCCCTCCTAAGATATGATAAAAGTAATTTCTATGGAATGACTCTTCTGGTTTAGGGAATTTTTCTTAATTTCTGTATTAATTAACCATTGTAATTTTTATTTATTACACTAATTATAATGTCAAAATTATTATTAAGAGTAGTTTCCAATGATTCTAATGACCAATTGTCATATAAGTGTTGAAACAAGATGTTCACATTTCAATTTATAATCACATGATTTTTAAATATATAAAACATTATTGAGTATAAAACAACACACATTTTCCAGAAAAAATATAAAATCTAAAAGTTTGGGTCATTAGGTTCCTTCCCCATTAAGAAATTTTGACTCTGAAATTTGAACTCAATATCATAGATTAGAAAATGTTTGGGTACTTCTATTAAATTATTTCCTCGGGTCCCATGTGGATTCTCCATATTTTTGGTTCTTCCATTACTCTATAATGAGGTAGGTAGTCTTATTGTGTAAAACCTTGTCTCTATGGTCCAAGAACTCAACCTGATGCTACTCATATGAGAGCCCATCTTCCAGTTATACAATCCCAGGATTCAGTACATCTGAAGGGTAATGTATTTACTCTTTTAAGAGAGATCCAAGAAATAAATCATGAGATTGAAAAATATTTAGTGGAAGTTCAGGACACTAGGCCACCGATCCTATGAGATCAATGATTTCATAGGGGCCAATGTACCTAGGGCTAAACATAGTTTTCCTCACAAACCGCATGAATATATTATAAGGTGAAACTAAAAGAAATAAATTATGACCAACATCAGACTTTTAGTCCCCTTGATGGGGTTCAACAAAGCTATTTTTGCAATTCTGAGCATCCTTTATGTGTTGTTGGATGTATTGAACCTTTTCTAGCATCTCCTACAAAATATTGTTCCATATAAGAATTATCTCACCAGATTCATCCCAACAAGCCGGATTTCTCCTCTGACTTCCAAATAGAGCTTCATAGGATTCCATTTGAATTCATGGATGGAAGCTATTGTTTTATAAGAACTGAAATAATGGGATTTGTTTATCACATAATCCTTTAAATTTTATTTATCATGTTTTCATCATTTATATATGTTTTTGGATCGTCCTTTCAAATTTTCCATCATTTTTGGGGAGATATGACATATTTAAATTTAATTCAATACTCAGAGAATGTTAGGACTTCTTAATAATTTTGATGGGAATCATGGATCATGATCAATAAGGATAGAATGTGGCACTACATGTATCCTCACACTTTACATAAATCTTGTAAATTTTTCCAAGACATATGTCCTCCCAAATAGAGATAAAATGGGATTTCATAGTGAGATGGTCAACTATATCCCAAATAACATTTTTTCCATTTTATGTTCTCAGGATACCAATGAAAAATGCCACAGTGATATTGTCCCACTTCTATGATGGTATGGGTATTGGTTGTAATACCTCTTTAGGAAGGTGTCTATCTAACTGAACTTATTGATATACCTGACACCTTATAGTGTATTAAAAAATCTCTATTCTAATGTTTTCCCGCCATTAATGATCATGAGGGTCCCAAAAATGTTTCTTATTTCCAAGATGTATGAGGAATATATTGATATAATCTGTATCCATAAACTCATTCTCTATATCTGGAATATATATAACACATAAACATGTGGGAATTTTTTTTACACCTTCTTGATCAATATTGAATTCAGGAAACTTCTCATCTGTCACAGCCTCTGTCTTATTTTGCAATAAAGGACTATCTCTTTGATATTAGATGATATTAACTAGTAATGATGGTTGGGAATTAATTTAGGATAGCTTTGATGATGTCTCTTCTATTAAAATTCCCTTGTCTATTTTTACTAGGTATTTAATCAAAGTACCTCCATGAATCCTAATCATTTCTAGTACAAGTGTGTCTTTCATACATAATGCCTCAGCGACATTGTTTTCTCTATCAAGGTGATAATGAATTGAATAATAATAGTGTTTATAAAGTACCAACCATATCATATGTCTCATGTTTTACTCATTTTATGAGAAAATATACATAAAATATTTGTTATATATGTATATGTTGCATTTTCTAATATAAAGATAGTTCCTCCATATCTTCACAGCAAAAACAACTGCATCCGGGTCCAAATCACGCGTACTAAAATTCTTCTCATGATCTGTAAACTATTGAGATGCACAAGGAATCACCATGTTATTTTTCATTGAGGCATGCCAAATCCCTTTCTGAGATGAATCAATTAAAATAATTAATGATTCTCTGATAGAGGGTGGGGTTATCATTGGTGAAATCACAAATCTATTATTTAGCTCTTTGAAACATTTTTCACACTCCTTTGTCCAGATGAACTTAACCCCTTATCGAATATACCTGGTTAGTGGATTATAATGTTGTGAATTTTTTTCACAAACCCTGTATATTATACTACTAAACCATTTAAACAATTAATATTAGTTATTTTTGTAGGCTAATGCCACTCTTCCGCCTACCTTGTCTTAGTAGGGACAGCTTATATATCTTCATTGGTAATGATGTTCCCTGAGAAAGAAACTTATTGTAATGAAAATTCACATATTCAAATCATTCCAAAGATCATATCCTTCCTCTGAGTTATCAATATAACCCTTAGACGATTTTTATGGTTCTTTCAACATTTAGAATATATCATAAAATCATCAATAAACAATAACATAATGTTATCAATATATCCCTTAAGGACTATATTCATCAAATTGACAAATATAGTAGGATAATTAGTCAATCCTAAAGGGAAAAAATCATAATTCCCGTTTATTAATTAAAAGGTGGACTTTGTAATATCTTCTTTCTTCACCCTCGATTGATGATAACTAGTTTGAAGATTAATCATGGATAAAAATTGAGCCCCATGAAGCTTATCAAATAAATCATAAATTCTTGGGAGAGTGTATTAGTTATTCAATATGGTCTAATTTTATTTTCTATAATCAATAAATGGTTACATTGATCCATCCTTCTTCATCAAAAGGGGAACAGTTTCTCCTTATAAAGACACACTCGGTTAGGTAAATCCATTCTCAAAAATATATTGGAGTTGTTTCTTTAAATTTTCTAAATCCACATTTTCCATTCTATATGGGGTCTTTGACATCGGTTTGGACCCATTCATGAGTTCAATGGAGAACTCTAGCTCTCATTCTACTGGAGGTCTATGTAACTCCTCAGAAAATACATCAGTGTATTTCTGAAAAGTGAGAAAATTTTCTATTCATATACTTTCATTATCTTCATTCTCTTCACTGATAATATCCATACATATGGATATGGGTACTGCTTCTAGATAAATATCAGGTCATTATATCTATCCTTTAAGAACAAATATAGATTTCCCATTAAAAAATACATTTATTTCATTACTTCTTCAGTTGATTTAATCATTATACATTGAGTTTCAGTCCATCAATATTATAATATCAAATAACAACATGGGAAATACTACTATATTTTTAAAAATATTGTTCTCACCAATGTAAATACTAGAGTTTTTAAACATTTTTCATGCAGGGATATTCGCTCCAAGATTCATGACCTCTGTTTATATTTCAATTAGTCCTGGGATTGATTCTATATTCTTTGGAAACATTGAAGAAATAACAACATTCATAAAACTAGAATCAAACAAATTACATTCTAGATTTGAAAGAATAGCAATAATTACATTCACCACATTATTTAGATCTTCAACATCAGCTATCATGATAGAAAAATCATGACCCTTCACCCTTGGACTATGTTAAGGTTGATGAAGATTCCCCTCCACTTCCTTCAGAATTGGATTGTGACACAAAAAGTGCACAAGTTATCCACAGTTAAAGCATTGGATATATGGTTGAGCTAGCACCATATTCCCTTTTTAATTCTTGTTGAAAAGATAAAAGATTCACCTCACTATGATAGTTCCAAAAAAATGGCCATCCTTTCCACACAAGAAACAATTCTCACTCCTGAGAAAGCAGTTAACTAAATTATTCTTTTTACATTTGTTGCATATGGAATGTTTCACATTTTTTCCATTTTTCTTGATGAAATATCATCCCCATGTTTAGATAAATATAACTCCTCTTTTCATTCAATCTATTGGACCACTATGTCTCTCCAAACCCCTGTTCAACATTAACTAAACTCTTCATTATATCTTTATAGCTATCATAGTCTAAATTAGGAAGAGATTTTCATAGATGGGGACTTAGTCCACTAAAAAATCTGTCAAAAATTATATTAGTATCCATTAAAAAGGTAGATGTTTAATGAGAAGTCTTGTGAAGTCCATCACATATCATCCTATAGATTAATTTTCCTTCTGCTTTACCTAATAGAATTACTTCTCCATATTCATTCTTGTTGAACAAGGGAAATAATTTTTGAAGAAATTTTCACCTGAAATTTTCATCCTATAAATCCTTTATCTTCCCTTTGGGATTTTTTTAATCAGTGTTCACCACTAATTAGATTATCTCCCCAAGTTGTACAGATTCAGAGTGACATTTTCTTATTCGGAACAAAGATGTTGAGAAAATATCTTTTCTATAGAGCCAATCCACTATTCTACAATCAATGGGTTTGTAGATCAACAAAATGAAGGTGGTAATTGAGGCATAATATACTTAACAAAATGTTGTCCCTTGAGAGGAGAATCAGGACTCTTAAATTGATTCATGTTATATCACATATCATGATTCAATTTACTCATCAATATCATGATGTTTTACTGACCACATTCTATTGAAATATCATTAGTTCCTAGTCTGTTTCTCTCACCATTTATGTGATTTCTCTTATCTACCTATATTTTAAAAAATCTGAAATCCTTAGTTTGAAATTTCTTTCATTTAACAATAATATAATTCTAAATGAATTTCATATAGAGTATGATAAATATATCATTCATTAATAATAATAAAATTATCAATAAATCTGGCATAATGGTTCATAAAAATCATGTTATTAACCCAAACTATTCCCATAGAGTGTTAAACTAGGTGTATATTAAGGTATATTATCATGTACCGGGTTGCGTTGAGTCTGGGCCAACACACCTTGATAGAGTTGTTACCCCAAGATATATCTGCACTAGAACCACATTTACTTTTTCATATCCATACATGGGTTTCTTTTCTCAGAAATCACTTAATATTTCACCAAAATACAAGTATGTTTTATTATATTTATAATTTTATATAGGGTTATTCCTAAATTTTTCAAATCTTAATTTCCACAAATAACTAAACCTTCACTTGATACCAACTATGTAATACTATCTTTTTATCACATAACTTTTCATTACATTTTACAAAACAAAGTATATTGTAACGTTTATTTTCTTAGAAACGAGGTACATAGTACATAAAAACATAAAATATTTTTCAATTCAACTTGAAAGGATTCATAATTTCTTCTTCTTAGGTGTATTTATTGCATATCATAACCTAGGGACACACATGAATCGAATGGGTGAGCATAAAGCCTGGTAAGGGAAAAAAGGGCAATAATTTACAAGTGATTTCGAGGAAAATCAATAAGAACATTATGAATATCTTTATAGGATGAAATATTAAACATGAGGAATATAATAAACAAAAAAATTAATCATAAAATTAAAATGTGGATAAATTATTTATTTCATTCTTTCATAAAAATTTCACCATGTTTTGTCACTGAGATGTCATAACAATTACCATAGTTCATACCAAATATATCGTAAAACATATAATCTATAGAGATTAAATTCCTTACAAAATGCATTGGAGTGATATCAGTGCTCAAATTTAATATGTATTAATTAATTTGGGCCACTTATATTATAAAAAAACAGTTCATAAATAACATTTTTAAAATAAAACCAATTGGTTTCTCATCAAAATAATGATGTTTAAAAAAGTAATTAAATTCAAGATCATTATATAATTATTAACTGACAAAGAAAGAAGGTGGGTTTCATGAATGTTAATACCAGAATAAAATATATTATATTAATTTCAAGGTGAATAAATATAGACATGAAATTGTATTGGGTATTCACATAATAAAATAAGTCATTCTTTTTAGAAAAAGGGAGAAATTTTGAAAAAAAAATCGACAACATAAGGAATATGAATCATGGTACTGTAAAACATTAAAAAGAGAATGGAAATGGTTATTCAATACATATAAGACTATTATTATATTGAATTTATAGGATAAAATTTATAGCATAACATGTTATAGAAATTTGAAATACATCCCACGTAAAAAATAAACTTGAATTTAAAAGTCGAGTTGAGACTTTCCTTAACTTGAATAGTAACTCATAAAACTAAAATTTCGGGACCTTGGGGGCTTGAGAAAACCATCGGATGACTCCATGTGATGTAGAACTATAATATATTCAAGTTTTATGAAAGGGGAGTAAAATTAAATGAATAAATGGGTGGGTATTTAAAGAAAAATAGGAGGATTAATTTATTAATTTCCTAAGACACCTAGGTAGTGGTAAATGAGAAACCATATTCCTTCCCATAGTATTGACCAATGGTATTGAAAACATGGAGAAAATAGTATTATATTTTAATCCATAAAAGTAGAAATGGATTTTTTTTGTGCTTATTAAAACATTATAATGTCATTAAACATACCAAAGAACTCAAACTATACTATTACTATTCATCAAAAAACAGAATTTTTTAAAAAAATCTCAAAAATACCCCATAACGTAAATTTGAAGTGATGATTTCAAATATTATATTTATGAAATCATAATAATTCACTTAATATGTTAAATTTAATGTTTAAATATAAAAATTATTATTTATATAAAAATTAATAGAGGATAGAACTTGCATAGTAAAATGGATAGTAAAAGTTATAACACTTGAAAAAAAATATTTTATCATTTAAATTTAAATAATAGTGTTTCAATAATACTATTTAATTTAAATAATAATTTTTAATAATATCATATTTTGTTATTATAATTATTTATTTTTAGAAAAATTTAATTTTAGGCCAAAAATTAAATTTATCGGATTCATATAAATTTTATTAAAAAAATTATTCTTAAAATGTAATTGATAAAATATTAATTTTATTTATACAAATTTATAATACATTTGGAAACTAAGACCATGAAACATAACCTATTATATCTCCCATATATGACCTAAATTTAATGTGTTTGATGGTAAGAGATTATTGGTGCGGCTCAGATAACATCGCTTAAGTGGTAATTTCCAATAACATGAACTTCTCTTGTATGAAAATGTGTTTAATCGTAATATGTTGATTCTCAACTTTGTATTTGAAAAGTTTGAATCCTAGTATTTATAACTCCCTCACATACTTCGATAAATGGGATTCAAAAGACATGACTCTACTAATTGATTCCATTGTTTCTCCTTTTCTACATTAATTATCAATTGTCATTTCTATTTAAAACTCTAATTATAATGCCAAAATTATTATAAAGAGTAGTTTGCAACGGAAATATTAACCAAAATTCATATAACCATAAAAACCCAATAGTCACATTTCAATTTCCTCTAACATCTGTATTAAATTGATATAATTTCTATGTCTATATAAAATTAGACACATTTTCAAGTAATAATTATCATTTAAAAATTCAGGTTGTTCCATATTCGACAAATGATTTTATACACTATACACTAAATATTATTTTTTTCATCTATCACAATTCACCTCTTTTCCACAAGAATGTTTCAAGGTGTTCTATATCCATGAACTAATGATGAATAATCTTATTGATCTCACCAATAACACACATGAATTTCAAGTTTAATTATGGAATATTCCCAAAGCATTCTCAAACTATTGACAACATTAATATCCAATAAAACACTTCAAACCATTAAAAGCTACCTGTGACAACACCTAAGAAAATAATAACTCAAAAAACCATCTAGAGAGATCTAAAAAAGGAATACGACTCTTAAAACTCCCATGGTCATTAAAAAATTAAGAAATATAATATTGTTTACTAAATAAACACCGCACATGGAAAAATATTTTTTCAAAACATAACCCAAAAAGTGAATTATTATAATCACATCCAATTTAAATAATTTATTTTAAAATATAATTTTCTAAATCATTTTAAATTATCACCATTCATTGATATTTATTATTATAGTATCGAATTATTTAAAAATAATAATGAAAATTATAATATGTAATGAATAATATTGTATATTTTTTAATTTATTCAATAATTTTTTAAATTTTAATTTCAGTGAAATCATATTTTAGATATTTGAGCTATATTATATTCAATTTTTCACATATAATTATTCTAGAATAATACATATTGTGTATAATATTATATACAAGAACAATATAAATAATTTACAATGGAATAGTGACTATATATAAAATTACCATATATATATATGTGTCATATTACATTTCATTATATATCTCTACATATATCTATAAAATTGATTCCATGATATAAATTTTAAATCAGTAAAATTTTTCAAATTTCAACAATAATTTAATTTTGAAAATATTTATTATATATAATATGATCTGTCTGGTGGATTGGTTTTCTAATCACATAGAACGTCAAATAATATTATTTTTTTATTAAAGTGTAGAGGGTTTCTAGAGTGGGTTTTATATTGAATTAATGAGTTCATGTGGAAACTTATATTAATTGTTATGAATCAGAATCTTGGAATTGGTATTTCTTCATTAATTAATTTCTAAAATTGAGCGATATCAGATTATTTTATATTTCACTTCATAAAATAATAGTTGATAATTTGATGATTATGTTTCAAAGTAGATTTTAGTCTATGAGTGTTTTTTTAATGTTGATTCATGGAAGAAGATTGAACATGTAACGGTTGATGCGATCCTAGAAAGTGGGATCTTGAGAATGTTGTTTAATATAAATATTTTTATTTATCTATTGGGGGAAGACTATGTATGTATGTATACAAATATTATATAATAATTCTTTACATGTAGAGTTTGGTGAAGGTGTAAAATATTTCTTAATGAGATTTCATAATTTATCCATGAGGGGTAAAGCATTGTAGCTTCAACTATCATTGAATAATTCAATATGTAGTAAGACGTGATGTATTTAATTTTTGGGTATTCATTATTGATATACAGTAGGTTATGATAGAATAAATCATTTTCATATTTATTAGTATTCGTCAATTTTGTAGTTATATTCATTAAATTTTTGTTTATAAATCATAAAATAAAAACTATGGTTTTATTAAACACATTTATTTTAATATTTTATGTAAAATTTTAATTTTACAACTATAGAATTTTAATTTTGACAAATTAATTGAACTTTTAATTTAACCTATTAAATATTGTAGTGTGATTATTTTTTTAAAATTTTAGGAACTATTAATTTTTAACTAGATAATGAAAAATAATGATTTTTATTGAATATTTCATTTTATTTATAAGGTCAAATAATTTTTCTGATAACTTTTATCTTTTAATTTGTTCATTTTGATTTAAATTATTCAAATTATTGTTTCTATAATGGATTTTATACCTAAATTTCTTATAAAGACATTTTATATATAAAAAGGAATTTTTTTTCATAAAAAATGTTTCTATTTTTCTTTGTTGATCATATTTATAATAAAATTTATCTTCATTTTATGTTTCAAATTTTGATAAATGGATTCACTATTTGGAATAAGTGGATCAGAATTTTTTATACAGAGCCCTTTTTTAGATAGGAGGAATAGTATACTTTGTATTTTTCATTACCATGGTAATATGTAAATCAAGTAATTTTTTATAGAAATAAAATGATAAGAAATATTAATTGACCTAAACACTTACTGGGATTTTATTAGATACATACAGCTCAATGTTAAAAATCCATGGGTCAAATTATTGACATTTTCGGGCCACAAAGATGACATTTTGATGTCAATAGTATTTTATTTAATAAAAATTCAAACATTTCACACAATTGTTTTTAATGTGTTTAATATTATTAATATGGTGTTTTTTAGAGGATATCTTTTTCAATAAATAGTTTTTTAAATATAAAATATTTCTATTCATCTTTATAATTTATATTTAATTTTCACCAAATAAAAATTACCTTAAATACACTCTCAATACTAATACAGTTGTTATTTTATAAATAGAAAAATCAAATAAATGATATTAAAATTAATAAATGAAATATAATATGATATAATTTATGTAATATATGAATTTTCTATAATTACTTAAAGAAAATTTGAAATATTAAAATAATTTTTTTTAATTATAGTTTTTATCTTGATATTATTATTGTCAATGTAATGGTTAGTTATAAAAATATATATTATGGATATTTTACAGTAAATAATATTTTATTAGATGAAAAAAATCCTAAAATTCTTAAATTCAGCCACTTATATTTGATAAGGATTAAAATATCAACCACAATGAATTTTGTGAAGACCCATAAATTTCAAGGGAAATTTTTTTTTTCATAATTGTTTTGGAATATTACGAGTCCACAGTCTCTGACGGCACCTGATTCTGAGGCCCGGTGTGCCCGGAATCAATTTCTAAAGTTTAGCTCGGGTACGTTCAGTGAACGAGCAAATGGGTTTTTCTAACTTTTGGATTGATGCTCGGATTCAAAATATGTGCGCACTGTTGAAACTGAAATGCTGGTAATTTCTTAGGAAGACCTTTTTTGGAGTTTCATTTTCCCGTTTTCAGTTGTTTAAATTTTTGGATTAAGTTGTGGAAAAATAAAAATTGTGCTACAATTTTTATTCTTCAACCATGTGGTTAAGTGTGGAGCTAGCTTGGAAATTAGTGAGGTGGGACCCACATGAGCCCGCCCCATTAATTTTGTATCCATCCACCGCCCAATTTTATTTGCAAGTCATCCCCGGACTTTTCTTCCATTAATGGTTTATCTACACATTGGTTAAATAGAAAGCTTCCTTGATTTAACTGCCAACGCGTGTTTTAATGGCGGTGTTTAATTAAATGGGAGGTTTCCTTTGCGTGTGTAATAAATATTATGATGACCCTTTTCATTATTTTAAGGGAGGGACAGCCTTCGTTGTGGAGAGGAGAGGAATCCCCGTCATTCTTGAGTTTTGGAGGAACGTCGCGCCCCGACGAAGAACTCCATGCTTCGACGAAGAAAGCCAGATCACCGAAGAACGACAACGCGCCGTCCTTCTTCTCTCGTGATGCCGTTTCCACCTCGGCCCACTCCATCGATGCCTTAGAGCCTCTTCCCCCCCCCCCCCCCCCTGACATCGACGACCCTCAACCTTTGTTGAGGTAAGGGGTTGTTTATCTTTTTCAGAGATATCTCACCTCGGTTGGTGTTTATCACTTCAGTAAGATTTTTTGTTATAACTTATACATGTTTATGAGTTTATACACACAGTTTATAAAACACAACGTGGTTTTTTTTAAACCTCAAACGCGGTGGGTGTGGACCATCGAACAAGTCTGAACCCACCGCACTTTTGTTCATGTTGTGCGAGACGATGACCGACTTTGAAAACTAGACCACAGCAGCGATTGAAGACCGTTGCAGTGATGAACGGGTCCCGGGACGGCCGTAGGCCCAGAGGGGAGCAAAAACGGACCACCAGAGTGGCTCCGGTGGCCCGCGGAAGTCGATGGCGCCGGAAGATGCGGGACCGCTAGGGTCCACGGCGAGACCCGGCCGGCCCACCTGGCCGGTCGTTACAAGGAGGTGTCAGGGGGGTGAAAACCCTCTGTGTTTCATTAGGCGCGGCCCCATTATGTGGCCGCTATTTTAAAAAAATAATAATAAATAAAAGTGGGGGGGCCAACACCCCCCCCTTCCTTGGTGCAGGCCAAGCGCGCTGGCCGCGCCGCCGGCCGGTCCGAGCCGCCGGGCCGGGCCGAGCTGCCGGGCCGGCCCGGGCCGTCGGGTAGGGTCGCCACCCGGGCCGGCACAGGGGGGGTACTGGGCCGGGCCAAACCGAGCCCAGACCCCCGTTTTCGGACAATTCTGTTACAATGCCCATATCATGGGCTACGGACCTCCGATCGACGAACGGTCAGTTGCGATGAAATATTTGGATCGAGACAATCGTTTCGAAATACTATACTTAAGGGTTTGAAGAACTTTGGGTTCATCCGGGTTGATTCGAAGACGAAACCAACCGGGCCCTCGGAGCGGAAACGCTTATATCTGGATCTCCGGACGTCTGATTGATGTGCCGTCGACATTGTTGGATTCTTCTTAGTGAGACATACCTTTTGGCTTACTCTGATCGAGGTTTGGACGCAGTTTTAGTACGGTCTGTTTGGTTTTTACTTAAAAACCTACCGGGCCCCTGGAACGAAAAAGCCAATAACTCTCATACCAGACGTCTGATTGACGCACCGTCAGTCGTGTTGAGTTTATTTTATCATGACAGAACATTGAGATACATCAACACTGATCTACGTGACAGTTGATATATCGCCCCCATAGCTCGTGGAGAGGACTCTCCCGGAACGACTGTGCTCTGTGCGGAAACCCTAGAGCTGGTTGCGACTGCTTCGACTACCGTACAGAAGTCCTCCGCTTGACGAATCATCAGCGACGTTGGTGATCTCATTGAGAAACAGTACCTTGAGTTTACCCTATGCGATTTTGGGGTACAGTTGAGATACGATAGGGTTGGATCGTAAACGAAACCAACCGGGCCTCGGGACTAAAAGGATATTAACTCACAGACCGGGCGTCCGATTGACGTGCCGCCTGTTGCGTTGAGATTCCTATGATGAGGCGGACCTTTGTGTTACTTCTTCGTGGAATCTCGTGATACCTGGAGTATCAACCAGTAGCTCATGAAGCGGACCCTCCCAGGGATGAGCTAGCAGAGTACAAAGACCCTCAGTGGATGGAGCGCTTGGTTGTAGTGGCAGACCCACCGTACTCGACAGAGGAGGTGAGCTTGGTTGTAGAAGCAGAGACCCTCAGTGGACGGAGCACCTGGTAGTTGGCAGTAGACCCTTGACGGAGGTGTGCTTGGTTGTAGCGGCAGACCCGCGATACTCGACGGAGGGGGAGCGCTTGGTTGTAGTGGCAGACCTGAGATGGTGGAGTCAAGCGTATGGAGTATGGAGACTATGTAACTAGCTGAGACTTTTTGAATGCTTTATCGATTCGAGTCACGGTGACTTGTAAGCCCAGTGGACGGAGCTCTTGGTTGTAGCAGCAGACCCACGGCGGACGGAGCGGTTGGTTGTAGCGGCAGACCCACGGTACTCACAGCTGGAGTACCTCTGATTTCTATTAGGGGGAGTGCTTAGTTGCAGCGGCAGACCCTTGTTGGGAAGCGCTTGGTTGTAGCAGCAGGCCCACAGTACTCGACAAGTGGAGTTCCTCAGCAGTCATAGGTTAGTGAGCGGTACCTCGGAGTTCATGACAGGATCACTGTACTCGTCTGAGACAGAGCTCTTCAGTAGTTACGGTTTCGATAATTAAAATCCTTGTTTGAGCTGAGTCAATCACCTTTGTGTTTTCCCCATGATTGAGATGGGTTAGTTTATAACTTAGGTATAGGTATGGGCATATATCTGAGTAGTGGTTATCCGTTTATTTCATAACTGTGTGATACCTCATGTTTGAGATGGGTTACATGATAACATAGGTATATGTATGGGCATATATCTGATTAGTGGTTATCCGTTGATTTCATAACTGTGTGATACCTCATGTTTGAGATGGGTAACTTGGTAACTTGGTATAAGTATGGGATTATACCTAAGTTTGGTTTATCTGTTGAGAACCTTCTTTGTGTTTATGCTTGTTGGATTTAGTGAGACCTTGATGGTCTCAGGGTCCCTACTGAGTATTGTATACTCACCCCTGCACGGGCTATGCCCTCACTACGTTGTGTTGGTTGCAGACCGTAGACAGCGCTGATCGTGGCTGAGGCTTGAGGAGCAGGACGGTTTCGGAGGGGGGCATCACGACGAGTCAGTACCCGGAGGTGGCCCACACGACGAGTCAGTACCCTGAGGTGGACCTCACGACGAGTCAGTACCCGGATGTGGACCTCATGATGAGACGATACCCAGAGGTGGACTTCACGATGAGATGGTGCACAAAGGTAACTAACAGATGAGGAGAGCTGAGGTGGCCATCTGTACCTACCCTTCAGGTAGGAACTCCGGAGGATGACCCAGGAGCAGCTCATCACTTCTTGTTGTTTGTCGTTTTCTTGTACTTTACATCCAGTTGTAGTTGTACCTTTCTGTTGGGCTTGTATTCCGGCCCCCTTGTATTTCCAGCACACTTGTACTACTTATTTTGTGTTTACTTCCGCTTGTACTCTGGTTTTGTGTTTTTGTTTGTGTTTTAGAGAGGCAATACCTTCCCAGTTATAGGGAATTATGCCTCTGTTTCTAGATGCCAGCCCCTGGCCTAGGGAAGGCGGTCATGGGGTAGTTACAACATGGGCCCCGGGGGACGGGTCGTGAAAAATTGGTATCAAAGGAGTTCGGTTCTACCGCAAAACTCAGGACTCTGATCTTTCTTCTATGTGAAGAAATAATGTTAAGGGTATTGAGTGTGGTTATCAGTCCAGTGAGTCCAGTGTTGGTGCGGCAGCCGACGTATCCATACACCAAGACCCTGACTTCTGATTTCCGACTTAATGCATGAAAACACTGATTGCGTGTGTGTTTTCAAATGTTTTTCCCTTAAAACAGATCAAACCAGGTCATCTCACCAGGTATAAATAGTTTGACCGTGTCTTGTCTGTTTCATTCAGGATGTCTTTCTGCGGACGATCACCTAGATCCCCGAGAGATGTACATTCGGATAGATTTCCGAGCGACAAGGCCTTGATGCGGGGCCCACATTCAGTTGAGGTACCAGCGGAGGCACCAGCAGTACTACCATACTTCGGGCCACCGATACCACCATCCCCAGAAAAAGGCGATGTATGCCGCTTGAGCGCGTTGCGCGAGTTCCAGCGCCAGAGGCCATCCATGTTCCGGTGAGAGATGAACCCACAGGCGGCTGAGGTTTGGCTGGGGGCTGTGGTGAGAGTGTTCGGGATAACAGGTACACCAGCGGACTTCATGGTGATCTTTGCTGCTAGCCTCCTTCAGGAAGCAGCAGGCAGATGGTGGAGTCGGATGCTCTAGATTTGTGATGAGATGAACTTCTCATGGGGAGACTTCGAAACCTTCTTCAGGGTGGAGTTTATATCAGTGACTCCACACACCAAGCGTTCTCAGGAGCAGCCACCTTTGCCGCATGTTTTTTCATCCGTAGCCGAGTCATCTGTGGGCAGTAGACAGGTGATGCAAAGGTCCAGGAGGACCAGAGCCAGCCATGCGAGGGACAGGAAGTGTTATTCATGCAGCAGGAAGGGTCACATGGCACGTGACTGTCTGACTCCTCACCCAGTTGATCCCCAGGCATTGGAGGAGCCACCGAGACGGAAGCAGCGGCAGGTGTTTGAGTGATAGTCGAGCGATGGACAAAGCAGCAGAGCTCTGGGAGTAGGTGGACAGGAGCGGAACTGGTGGATTATATTTGTTCCTTGTACTTCTAGTTCCAAGTTTCTGTTGTATTTTTGTCTTGTACTATGATCTTCTATAATAAAAACACCTATATCTTTATGACACTTGCTTCCTTTTCCATTTGTTTGGTTGATGCTGAGAGGTCCGGCTAAACTGTTGACTTGACCCTCACTTTCGAGATTTCTACTAGAGGAGACCCAGTGACTACACACTGATGCCGAAAGTGTGGCTCGACCTTTGGAGGCGAGAGTGACAGCTAGATCTCTTAGTAGTGACGTCTAGGACTTACGAAGTCGTCCATGGCATGAATGCATTATTCATGTCAGGATTTACTGTATTAATCAAAGAAAGTGGTTCGTCCTGGGGACAACACCCGATTTCTCTTATCAGCAAAGAAGAAATCTTAGCAGCTCTTGTAGGACCAGTGATGGTTTAGACTACGACGGAGAAAGCGTAGTTTGTTTGGGGGCTGATGAAGACTGCGTAGGACAGATGAATCTGCAGAGCAACAGCCGTGGAAGCAAAGCTGAGAGCAGCATGTGGTGGTGTACATTTCGACATGTTACAACCACCCACCATTGTAGTCCCCACCAGGATCAGGGAGTAGGAGGGATGGGGAAGAGGGTAGCTGCATGCAGTCAAGGAGTGTGACCTAGGGGCTCTAAGAATGATTTGAGAACGGTCTATGTCTACGACGAGCTGCCTTATAAATAGACATTGGTACCAATCATTTTATCCTACCACGAATCTTGTCCTAGACCTAGAGGTTCTGGGTAAACCATTGACTTGACCCTTACATCTAGAGATACCTTTGGGAGGAGACTCGATAATCACGCATACGCCAACAGTTTGATTTGACCTCAAGGAAAGAGTTTCGGTTTGAATCTCTTGGTGGCAGTGTCAAGGCCTTACGATGTTGGTCTGGGTATGGATTGGATTCACAGTTCATACCCAGGTTTACTGTATTAAGCAAAAAGTTTTTAATTTATCTACAATGTTGGGATGAGTTTTCCTTGGTCGGCGAAAAGGCAACCTCAAGCAGCACAGAGAAAAGTCATGCATTGGAGGGTGCGACCCACCACCCTTGAGTCAGTCAACCTTACCCTCGTGGTAGCAGGGGTTTTGAGTTTCAGTTATAATCAGGAAGTAAAGGCCTCTAGAATTCAAGGATGACGGACACGTCCTTATACGGGTCTCACCTCGATGAGGTTATCGGAGATGTGTCCGAGGCGGAAAGTTAACACCGAGGTTCGACGGACCTTTTTGGTCCTCAGCAGGGTAGGCGAGGAGGTTTACCACATGAACTTAACACCTCATTTGCACCGGGTGCATGATGTCATCCACGTATCTCAGCTGAGGAGATACGTGCATGTTTCTTCACACGTCATCGACCACAGGGAGTTGGACGTCGATGACAGGGTGACATTCTCGGAGGTTCAGTGGAGATCGAGGATCGGCAGGATCGGGTCCTACGTGACATGACAATTCCTCTGGTGTGCTTTTTCAGGTAGCACAAGAACCTCCAAGAGAGCACATGGGAGCGGGAGGCTCAAATGTGTGCTCAGTTCCACTTTGTTTTCCCTAGTTGGTGTTGAATATTTACAGGGACGTAAATCCCTGATGTAGGTGTAATGTGAAGACCCTAAAATTTCAAGGGAAATTTTTTTTCTTAATTTTCTTTGAAATTTTATGTGTCCGCAGTCTCTGATGAAACCTGATTCCGAGGCCCGGTGTTCCCAGAATCAATTTCTAAAGATTAGCTCGGGTATGTTTAGTGAATGAGCAAGCGGGTTTTCCTAACTTTTGGATCGGTGCTCGGAATCGAAATCTGAGGGCACCGTTGAAACCACAGCACCGGTAATTGCTTTGGATGACCTTTTCCGGAGTTGTGTTTGCTCGTTTTGAATTGTTTAAATTTTTGGAATAAGTTGCGGAAAAATAAAAATTGTGTTACAATATTTATTCTGCAACCGAGTGGTTAAGTGTGGAGCTTGCTTGGAAATTAGTTAGGTGGGACCCACACGAGCCCACCCCATTAATTTTGTAACCATCCACCCCCCAATTTTATTTTCAAGTCAACCCCGGACTTTTCTCTCATTAATGGTTTTTCAACACATTAGTTAAATAGGAAGCTTCCTTGATTTAAATGCCAACACGTGTTTTAATGGCGGTGTTTAATTAAATGAGAGGTTTCCTTTGCGTGTGTAATAAATAATAGGAGGACCCTTTTCATTATTTAATGGGAGGTACAGCCTTCGTTGTGGAGAGGAGAGGAATCCCCGTCGTTCTTGAGTTTTGGAGGAATGCCGCACCCCGACGAAGAACGCTGCTCTTCGACGAAGAACGCCAGATCACCGAAGAACGACAATGCACCGTCCTTCTCTTGTGACGTCGTTTCCTCCTCAGCACACTCCGTCGATGCCTTCAAGCCTCTCCCCCCTCCCCCCACCCTGACGCCGACGACACTCAACCTTTGTTGAGGTAAGGGGTTGTTTATCTTTTTATGAGATATCTTACCTCGGTTGGTGTTTATCACTTCTGTAAGATTTGTTATTATATCTTATACATGTTTATGAGTTTATACACATAGTTTATAAAACGAACCTTGGTTTTTTTAAACCTCTAACGCGGTGGGTGCCGACCTTCGAACAAGTCTGAACCCACCGCACTTTTGTTCTTGTTGCATGAGATGATGGACGACATTGAAAACTGGACCGCAGCAGTGATTGAAGACCGTCGCAGTTAAGAACAGGTCCCGGGAGGGCTGTAGGCACAGACGGGAGCAAAAACGGACCACCGGAGTGGCTCTGGTGGCCCGCAGAAGTCACCGGCGCCGGAAGACGCGGGACCGCAGGGGTCCGCGGCGAGACCCGGCCGGCCCACCTTTCCGGTCGTTATAAGGAGGATTTGGGGGGGGGTGGGGGTGGGGGGTTGAAAACCCCCGGCGTTTCATTAGGCGCGGCCCCATTATGGTGCTGCTATTTTTAAAAAATAATAAATAAAAGAGGGGGGCAATGCCCCACTTTCCTTGGCGTTGGCCGTGTCGTCGGGCCGGGCTGGGCCGTCGGGGCGGGTCGCCACCCAGGCCGCCACCCGGGGCGGGTCGATTCGGTTCAGGCCGGCCCAGGGGGGGTAATGGGACGGGCGAGAACGGGCCCAGACCCCCGTTTTCAGATAATTCCATTCCAACGCCCATATCTTTTCCTACAGACCTCCAATAAATGAACTGTCAGTTGTGATGAGATCTTTAAATCAAGACGGTCGTTTTGGTATACTATACTTAAGGTTTTGAAGAAAATTGTGTTCGGCTGGGTTGATTCGAACACGAAACCAACCGGGTCCTCGGAGCGGAAACACTTATATCTGGAGCTTCGGACGTCCGATTGATGTGCCGTCGACTTTGATGGATTCCTCTTAGTGAGACGGACCTTTTTGCTTACTCCGCTCAAGGATTTGATGCAGTTGGAGTATGGTCGGTTTGGTTTTCACTTAAAAACCAACAGGGCCCCTGGAAGGAAAAAGCCAATAACTCTCAGACCGGGCATCTGATTGACGCGCCGTTTGTCACGTTACGTTTCTTTTATCGTGACGGAACTTTGAGATAAATCAACTCTAATCTATGCAATAGGTGATGTATCGCCCCCATAGCTCCTGGAGCGGAGCCTCCCAGAATGAGCGTGTTGTGTGTGGAAACCCTAGAGTTGGCTGCGACAACTTCGACTACCGTACAGAAAACCTCAACTTGACGAATCGTCAGTGACATTGGTGATCTCGTTGACAAACAGTCCCTTGAGTTTACCTTAGGAGATTTCGTGGTACAGTAGAGATACGTCCGGGTTGGTTCGTATACAAAACCAACCGGGCCCTCGGGACTAAAAGGCTATTAACTCACAGACCGGGCGTCCGATTGACGTGCCCCCTGTTGCGTTGAGATTCCTATGACTAGGCGGACCTTTGTGTTACATCTTCATGGAATCTCGTGATACATAGAGTATCGACAATTAGCTCGTGGAGCGGACCCTCCCAGGGATGAGCTAGCAGAGTACAGAGACCCTCAGCGGACGGAGCGCTTGGTTGTAGCGGTAGACCCTCGGTACTCGACAGAGGAGGTGCGCTTGGTTGTAGCAGTAGAGACCCTCAACGGACAGAGCACCTGGTAGTTGGACGCAAACCCTTGATGGAGGAGCACTTGGTTGTAGTGGCAGACCCGCGATAGTCGACGGAGGGGGATCTCTTGGTTGTAGCGGCAGACCCAAGAGGGTGGAGTCGAGCGTACGGAGTATGGAGACCGTCTAACTAGCTGAGACCTTTTGACTGCTTTATCGATTTGAGTCAAAGTAACATGTTAGCCCAGTGGACAGAGCGCTTGGTTTTAGAATCAGACCCACCGAGGACAGAGCGCTTGGTTGTAGCGGCAGACCCACGGTACTCAAAGCTAGAGTACCTCTAACGGCTATTAGGGAGAGCGCTTGGTTGTAGCGGCAGACCCTTGGTGGGAAGTGCTTGGTTGTAGCATCATGACCACAGTACTCGATAGGAGGATTTCCTCAGCAGTCATAGGTTAGTGAGCGGTACCATGGATTTCGTGACAGGATCACTGTACTCGTCTGAGATGGAGCTCTTCAGCAGTTACGGTTTCGATAATGAAAATCCCGGTTGGAGCTGAGTCAATGACCTTTGTGTTTTCCTCATGATTGAGATGGGTTACTTGATAACTTAGGTATATGTATGGGCATATATTTGAGTAGTGGTTATATGTTGATTTCATAACTATGTGATACCTCATTTTTGAGATGGGTTACTTGATAACTTAGGTATATGTACGGGCATATATATGAGTAGTGGTTTACTGTTGATTTCATAACTATGTGAGACCTCATGTTTGAGATGGGTTACTTGGTAACTTGGTATAAGTATGGGTTTATACCTAAGTTTGGTTATCTGTTGAAAACCTTCTTTGTGTTTATCCTTGTTGGATTTAGTGAGACCTTGAGGGTCTCGGGGTCCCTACTGAGTATCGTATACTCACCACTGCATAGGCTATGCCCGCACTACGTTGTGTTGGTTGTAGACGGTAGACAGAGCTGATCATGGCTGAGGCTTGAAGAGCTGGACGGTTCCGGAGGAGGACCTCACGACGAGTCAGTACCCGGATGTGGACCTGAGGACAAGTCAGTACCCGGAGGTGGACCTCACGACGAGTTAGTACCCGGAGGTGGACCTCAGGATGAGATGGTACCCGGAGGTGGACTTCACGACGAGACGGTGCATGGAGGTGACTGACAGATGAGGAGAGCTGAGGTGGCCATCTGTACCTACCCTTCAGGAAGGAACTCAGATGGATGACCTAGGAGCAGCTCGTCACTTCCATTTGTTTGTCTTTTTCTTGTACTTTAATTCCAGTTGTAGCTGTACCTTTCTGTTAGGCTTGTATTTCAGCCCCCTTGTATTTCCAGCACACTTGTACTACTTACTTAGTGTTTAATTCCGCTTGTACTCTGGTTTTGTGCATGTGTTTGTGTTTTATCGAGGCAATGCCTTCCCGGTTATAGGGATTTATGCCTCTGGTGCTAGTCGCCATCCCCTGACCTATGGAAGGCGGGCTTGGGGTAGTTACGACACAGGCCCCGGGGGACGGGTCCTGAAAAATTTATTATAGGTTATTTATCTTACAGTAACTATGTTGTCCCTTAATGATTAATAATTATTGTTTTCAAGGTGTGAGTTAAAGGGGTCTAATTCAAAAGATAATGGTATAAATATAGTCAAAACATATCTAATTTCAAATTAATAAAGTTCAATCATTACATAAATATATTATTTTTCAAATAACCCAGTTTGGAGCCATTATATGTAGAAATTAAAATATATTAATTTAATATTTTGTGGCATTTCAAGAGTTTCCATCCCGTCTCCTATAAAAGGAAACATATTATTCTAAATTCATCATACATAAAAAGGATTTTTTATTGAGAATTATCTAACCAAATACCTTCATATAATTCCTCAATAAATTCAACATGCCTTTTTGTATGCAAAATAGTCTATTAGGGTTATTATGGTGTTGTGAAAATGATGTTTTGAAAATAATAGGATGATTAATAACATATTTTATCTGTTAGACTCAAGGTAAGGTACTCTATTTAAAATATTAATTTGTTAAATTCTTCCTTAAAGTTTACTTTCCCATTTACCAACCTGTTTTTTTATATTGACTTCTAAAATTTATTTACAATTATCCTATGATTTTTAATGTCATTCTTTAATATATTTTACTTTTTAAAAAATGGTTTGTAATAAATAATTTTTTCTTTTTCTAAATGAGGTAATTTTTCACTTTTCTATTAGAAAAATTTTAGGAATGTTTTTTAAAATTTATAAAGAACGAATGTATTTTCCATTCATCCTGATTCGTTAATAATATCATTTTTTGTTTATATTTTTTCAAATTTATTTTTTAAATAATATTGTTTCATTATGATAAGAGTCATTTTTAAAAGATAAGACTATTTTGATATCAAAATGTGTTTTTATTTCAATGAGTTTTTAAAAAGGTTTTTTTTGAATAAAATTTCAAAGAATAAAATTATTCATCGTGATATGGTACTTGAGCGTTATATAAAAAATAGGTGCACCTAATGATGCTTATAAAATGGGTTGAGCCCTATTATAGATCACTAGTTAACCTAATATAACATTTATTGTATGTTGGGATCCATTAGGGCTCATAGGTGAGGGTGATATGGATTATTAGATGGATTGTGCACCATTGTAGCACACAGGTGTTCCCAATATAAACTATACAATGAGTTGATCCCGTTATATCTCATGAAAAATTAGTGATCCCAAAATATATTATAAGATGGGTGATCCCCATTATAGTTATCTAATTCATTAGGAAAATTTAATGTTATCCAAAAATTAATATTGTAATTTGGCCATATGTTTATTCCATTTTTTTGGGTTTTGAATTTTTTTATGAATGTGATACTCTCACTAGACATAAATGTTTTTTATTTTCATTCAAATTTTTTATGATATTCACTAAGAAAAGGTGTGTTATTTCCTTTAGAATTTTTTTGATTAATATTCTCAAAATAATTTGAAGATAAAGGTAACCATTTTATTGTATTTCATGTTTTTTGACTGGATAGTTAGTTTTTATTATTTATGTCCCTAACTAAAATTATGGGGCTGTCACCATTTTTTTAAATTTTTTATGTAGGATATAAAAAATATTAGGAATGGTAGTGTGTTCAAGATAAAATATGTGAATATTTATTATGAAAATCGTGTTTTATTTTAAGGTGTTTTGTTTAGTGGGAAAATTGATAATCTGCATAAGTGTCTATTGAGACTTGAAAATTCAGAAACTAGAGGAATATAATGCAATGAACGTTTCAAATAGAACAAGTAATCCTAGAAGAGGAATATGAAGAAAAAGATTGAAAGGGGATAAAGCCCTGAAAGAAGTTTCTGGCCAGCTTGGTAAAAACGCTAGATGGGGCACCACTCCACATGGCTTTCAACCACTTCACGAAGCACCCCATGAACAAAATTGTTCATGTAATGAGTGTGTACCACAATAACCAAAAAAATAAACAAATCCATTTGTCGGGAAGGATGACGACTTCCACCACCACGAATGACACTCCCCCAAAAAATAAATAGTACATTTGATGAGATGGTGCATTTAGAACCTGCAATCTAAACTAATTAATTTGAGGTGTTAGAAAGTAATTTTCATCCATATAAATGACCTCCAACTAAAAATTAAATCATACATGGGTTAGGGCGCCCTTCTTGTTCTCCCACAATAGAAGCCCCCTGGACCACCATGGATTGAAAACCATTCCAGTATCCAGTCGCTCTATTATTCTATAAAAAATCATGAGGGGAACTAAACAAAGGAGATGAGTTGAGAGAAGGAGACATAGAAAGTGGAACATCAGAGATGAATTATGAGATAGCAATTGATTCCGAGTAGGTAAACCCAAATCATAGCATTAAAGAGGAAAAAACATACATCCATCTGAAAACATAAAACCCCTTTGTATACATCATTCCATAGGTCATAAATGGATTTAATTTTATAGTATAGCACCCAAAATTAAAAAACACTATCTGGTAAGAACCTTTTCTCATCTACAAATTTCAAAATTAGAGAAACATTACCCCAATAGGAGAAAAGTATGAAAGAAGAACCTAGCCCCACATAGAAACGTGCTACACTGGTAGAACCCAGGTCCTTGACACCTAATGATACATAGATGGTACCCTCACCCACATAGAAATTTGCTACACAAGGGAAGCCTCATCCTATATAATAACATGATACCTAGAATGAGGAATCCTAGGGTGGTCAACTTTCCACCTAACAACACTCTATTTAGTCCTATCATCATACCCCACATTATCTCCTTCGCAAACTACTCTAATGACATTACGAAAATTAGTCTTTCAGATCTACTTAATATATAGGATCAAACCTTTTCTAACATCATCATGACCACTCAATTATACATACACATGTAAAGTAGTGTTTCTTTGTAAGCCTCCAAGAAAATTCATACCCTCATAATATCTTTATGTCTACATCCATGTGGTAATGAAGATTTTAAAAATGAGGTTCTCATATCAGCATCCCTCTTATATGGATCCATGGGAACCACTAGCAATTCCTTTTGAAGAGGATATGTTTCAAACACTCCTCTCCTCCCCAGGGACCAATAGGTTATCCCTCCTAATGTAATACCCTATTCTTTATTTTGGGAGGAATCACTCTTTCTTCTCTTTACCAGATTAGAGAACAGCTTAATGGGTCACTATATGTGACTATCCAAATTACTAAAACTAAAGAGGATACTGTAACACACAAATCCCTCTCCGTCTCCCACTCCTATTAGACACTAGCATCCATCAACTAGCAGAAAAATATTTATTTTTTATCTTCATATCTACTTCATTATATTGTTTATCAAATTGATCATGACACACATTGAATTATAATTTAGCGGTGATCATTTCATCTGCATGGTCTCAAACATCTAATGGGCCTCATATATGGTATCATCCCCATTGATGCCCAATATCAATACATTTGAGTGTAATAACTATTTAAAATAACCATTCAAGAAAAATGGGTCTCTTATACCGTATAATTTTAATTCATTCTCAATGGGAATCATTCTGAATGTATTCCATAATCTTGTCACCTCGAAAGGGCATCCTACTAGGTTTGTCCCCCAACCCATATGAAACTCTGTGGGATTTGATTCCAAACTAACTGAGATTTATAAAAAGCTTACCAAAGGTCCAAATCCAACAGACAGATTCACATAATGGCCTCTAGTCCACATTCCCAGTAAGATCGTATCTATCGTGAAGACTAAATCTTTTCTGGGCCCCTTATGCCACCTCATTGTATGTCCCAAACCAATACTAGACTAGGAACCTTTTTATTGGATGCCATTTCCACATAATGATAAACAACATGGTTTGGTCCTCTTCATATGACCTATAATGGTTATGTGTCCAATTATGTGGCACCAAATTACATGGGTTATAATTCCTCTCATGAGGATACACAGGATACACATCTTATGTGATTAATCCCAACATAAAAATATCTTATGTATCCCTCAATGAAATTAAAATCTAGAGCACCCCTTGGGGCTCAAACCCACATCATTATAGTGATTGACAAATATTATCTTATATATCCATAAAAGGATATCATTGATGGAAAACCATAGATTTATAATGATATACCTATCAATAGTGGTCCTTAGATACATAAATCTGGATTGGGACACATGCATGTTCATAATTGATCGTTACCTCAGTGTAATTAATATTATACATATTTGGGAATGAACAAAGGATCGAAAAACATATCTTAAATATATAAGAGTGTTTTGAAATAATAAATAGTTCCCCAAAATTTTTGTGATGAGCTCAGAATCCATCACCATGGCTATTGTGAGTTATTAAGAGTCTTTGGCCAAGTTAACCATTGAACGTCGTCCATTGGAAACTAGTTCAACGATTCTTCATGGATATGAGAATTTATGGGTGTTTCTAGTTCATCAAAAAAACCATTGGGGAATTTTTAAATATGGCGCACCCAATGTGAATGATTTCATATAACTGCACCCCTTGTATTCAACAATCAGGAACCAAAATATCATATAAATAAAAAAAATGGTGATCTCGATTTCAATTGTCAACACAGGTGGTGGTGTTAACCCCCATCATGTCCCTTTCATATACAAAATGGGAGAGGTCCAAATGAGACTATCAATTATCCTTTGGCCATCATATTCTACATTGATGAGGTTTTTTTCTATTTTTATACCATATATTTCATTAGAATTTCACTAGAAATATATTTAATCCAATATTATCTCACTAGTTTTTTTAATATGTGCATCATCCATTGGATAGGTTGGGTCTTAAAACAACCAGAGGACAATGTCACCCACAGAGTGACTTCAACGATGGGTTTTAGATGCATTGGTCGGAGTGTGCCACAAAAATGATACACTCCCATATCTAAAGGTTTTTTAATAGGCCCTCCATTCCATGAAGCATGTCAGTTTTCCACCCTGTGAAGGTCAATGGTCCCCAACCGGATGTCCCCCATAGCCGTGTCAATCCATATCTGGCGCCTGTCCCTAGAATGGGATAAATAATTCATCCCATACCATAGGGAGGCTAATGAAGTGGATTCCAAAAACTTAATACCTATAACATAGGGGTACTTATCAAGGTCCCATGAAAGTAATAATTCCTATGATTTTCATGAAGATCAGTATCCTCCCCATGTAGAGGATACCACACTGCGGTCCGCAACCGAATTCATATAGTTATTGGTCCTAGGATTGGTTAACTGATGGTAATGATAATACAATCTGAAAAAAAAATATTCTCATATTTACTGCTAATGAACATTACCATGTAACTATAGTGGAAACCTATGCATAGAAGTATATTAATTCTCACTTGTATGTAGACTGTCATTAAAATACGGTGGAAAATTAGAAGATGGAAGTACCTGCTCTCAAATATCAATCCAATTAGTTAGATATAATGAAAACTAGTGACAATATATATATCCATGATAATTCATATCATGAAATATATGAAAGCATGGTTACAATCAATGAGTGGATGTAAATTCATACCCATTCGTATAAATCCAACCAATCAAGTACGAGGAAAACCTATGAGCAAATGTAGATTTATATATATTCATATCAAGACCACCAAGAAATTCTAGCACTGATCAAAGTGAATATGAAAATTACATATCCCAAATATCATTCCCTCTATGTACAAATGATGGAAAACTATGATGGAAAATTATGTAAAACTATTATCAATCTTGTCTATGAAATATGATGGAAAACTATGAGAAGATGAAAATTTCTACATGTTCACATCTTTCATTCCAAAAAATATTGTGGAAAACTATAGTTAGTAATATATACCTACCAGTGTAGATGAAGTATTTCTATCATGGACACATGTAAATTATAAGCATATGATAATTAATACTTTTCCACATCAATCCAGCTAATAAAATATGGCCAAAAACTACTATGAGTAGATACATATCCCTACTCATGCACATCAAGGGTGTCAAGATAATATGGAAGCAAGTCTATAAATCAACTAGTATATTATGGTCATGCATTTAGGCTAGACTCATACCGTTTCCCATGTATAAGAGTAATGTTAGTACTTCTTGATAGGAAAAATAGGACTAAAGGAGGAAAATATTTTTGATCTGACACCATAATGGGTCTATATTCCCATTCCATTAAATGATATATCATATCATGTCTTATTAATAATAGAGTGTCTAACATCAATCTATGACCATATCTAACTGACTTACCAATATTTAATCACATGTGCGTGAATAGAAAGGTGTCAGACCTACAACCCCACCTTCTAAATTGGGGTGACACATCCACACAATGGAGTGATCACTCAGGAGTAAACATGTGTCCTTACTCATGTACCATGAGTTTTTGAAATATTTCATTTTAAATGGACAAGAATACGGGGATAAAATAAAAATTCCAAAATGGGGAGACCAGTCAACTTTAGGGGCCTCTCTAGGGAAGTCCTGTATTCCTACTAGAATATCAAAAAATACCAACATATATATGAAACACCATGGGAGTAGAATCAATTTTCAAATTTAAGTAAAGGAAATAACTCACAATAAGTGTCCCAATTACCAAAAATAGAGGGATTAAATATAAATCAAGCCAATGGAGACTCAAATTTGGAGATGATCAATATAACCCAACTCTTATATAATCTAAAGTTCTTGTGGGCATTAAACATCTATAAATTTTGGGTCAAGACCCTACGGTTCCATTACCAAATTACAAAATTTGTTGTAGATATTGTGTTATTATTTCCCATATAATTATTATCAATAGTTATTAAGGACCTCAGCATTACACCTAAAAAATTATTTCATTATGGGAGAAAGCCTACCAATCACAAGAGATTATGTCTTAATGAGAATCACATTATCCCTTTTTGTGTCTAGAAGACCAAAAAATATGAATATCTTTCCCATGTTTTCATCTGCCATGAATTTCCTCCATAGGGTATACACTATAGAAATTAACCCTATAGTTGGAAATCGAGCAATGATGGTAGTCCTCTTGATTCTAGTACAAGTTGTGAAATTCCTCTCGAAAATAACATTTCATCATGAAATGATGTTCATCCCATTGCTGAGTCAATTACGAGAAAGACCTTATATTCTGATGTGCATTGAAAGAAAGGTTCAAACTTGTTATAAACCCCAATAGTGAAAATTGATGTTTTATCTCTTCTAGAAGACATCCCAGGGAAACACTAATCCTCCGGGTCAGCGCTAGTCCATTCCCATACCAACGAATCCTCTAATAACCCTGATACATGTGATAAAACCACCATGAAGTTCTCATGTTGGGTTGATCAAGAAGAGGAGACTCTCACAGAATAACATTACGATATTTTTCTTGTTAGAAAAAAAAATATATGGTGTCTTACTATTCATTTTTTGGCCCTCATAAATTTCTTATTTTGAAATTATAGATGCTCCCTCAGAAGAATTAATTCACAAAATTTATCTAAACATATTCACAACTATCTACCTCCTAACAAAAAAATTATCTCCCTAAAATGTGTATGCAGACCATGTCAATATATTGGGAGAGATTCTAAATCAAATTAACATGGAATCCATTCAATCTAAGATATAACCATGATTTCAAAAGAGATGAAACGGTATTTAATATGAATTCCTTAATGTTTTTCATGATTTAGCCAATATAATTTTCTATACCACGCCCGATATTCATATATGAGGATTGTGGGAACATGGATCATTTCATATCACCACTCATCCCATTCATAAAAACCCACTGGAAATGAAATATTGTAATTTCATTACCCTATGGTGGCTATTAATAAAAACCCATGCTCATGAAATACGATACACGTAATTAGAATTTTCATTGAATAAGTCTCAAAAGTTTGAGGCCTAATGAGAGAAATCCATGAGGAAACTTCTGAACCAAGAAACTGAAAACAATTAATATGATTCTTTTGTAAGGGAATCAAACCATCACTCACAAATTATTTCCTCATTGGCAAGAATCTCACATGCAGACTCAACAATGTATCAGGGTTATTCTTGAATAAATGAATGTTCATGATTAATATGGAGGTGATTGGAGAAGAAGAAACCACTTTAACAAATCAACCCTCACATAATGTGATTATTGTATCTTTAATAAAAACCTACATCCCCCCATGGTTTGAAAATATGGACTATGTCCTATAGCAATGAAATGGGAGTAAATATAGCCCACAAGGCTGGGAAAATTTTCACATCAACCACCCAATCAATAAAAATTAGTTTTCATCAATTTTATAGAGGATGAATATTTTTGAGGTCTCCCAATTCTCCACATCTATCAATACATTTCCCTCATAAGGGTGATGTGTGACAAGACTGCATAAGGGTTCCTTATGAGTCACATTTTTTCATGAAGCACATACATAACCTCACATGGGATGGGAGATGTCTAAAAATAGAAAAAAAACTCCTATCCTTTGGAATCCAGTATGAAACCTAAATTACATTATGCATTGGTAAATGTCATGGACTATAGTCCTATGGTAGGAATAAATAATGATTTAAATGAAAAGAATTAAGAGGATATATCCCAATGAGGTAAATGAAGAATATATGTGTACCAGGATGTAGAGAATGGCCCAAAATTTGGGTTCACCATCGAAAAAAACAAACACTTATTCATTAGTGAATCTCTAATAAGAATATTGTTAAGGCCACATACAATCATCCTCCTACACTAATTGAGTATGAGATCATTGTGCTCATTGAATGTTTTGTTCGGAATGAAGAGGATGTAATGTATTTGGGGAAACTCAAGGATACGCTTCTTTTATGTGGAATTTCTATTCAGTATGCTCCCTAGGAATAGCCTCAATGTACACTTCTAGCTGTTGTACCTCAGCAATAAGGATTCATCCCAATGATTTATGAATATCTTTGAGATAGTCAAATATAACTTCCTAGACCATCGATTTACAGAGAATAAATCATTGAAGGATATCAATATTTCAATCTATTAAGAAGAAAACCATGAAAGGATTATGAAAATCCTCAAAATATGTCCCTGGATGAATATAACATTCAAATAATGGTAGAAACATCACTCCCAGTCCTATAGATTACAAAAACAATCATTTATCTAGTTCAACTGAGCACTCATCAGGGTTTTTCAAAATCATTGAGTACTTTTTAACTCAATTGGAATCTAGGGAGGAATGTAGATCACCAGTGTTGCTTGAACAGAATCCTTACCCCGACTAGGTGAGAAACACTACACAACCACTACACATTGGGGGTCTTGTGTCTTTAAAATTCAATGGGTCAGGTGACCTAAAACAACATCTTATGAAAATTTTATCCCATTTTGATTCCATTATGGGATCTCCCAACTAATAAGAAAAATTAAAACTATGACTCTACATGAAAACCCTAAAAGCGATGGACATTGTATGCTACGCTATTTTTCAAGCTCGTTCGATAATAGGATGGGTTGGTCTCTATCTAAAATTTCTATATTATTTTATCTCAACTCTACAAAAGAAAACAATCACTGACCTATCTAACTGAACAATTTGATAAAATGAGAGATTCTTCTGTTTTATTGTCGAATGGAAGGGGATGACCTACACCATTAATCTTCCAATTCACATATAATACTTTATCAATCTCTACATTGAGAACCTTAGTGAAAATATAAAAATGATGCTCATCTCAAGTAAATAAAATGGTCGGTTTCAGGATTTATCTTATATTTCATAATGAATTGATGATTCCATCTAGTAGACCAAGCACAATTCCCAATTAAATCTTACTTCCCCAAGTAATATTATAGGAAAAGTGGTGGCGACATCCAACACACTAAAACCAGCTGCCTTACCTTTTCCAGCTTTAAACCCAACACAATATGATACAAAACCCTCTTGGAATAAATTGTAACCCCTAACACAAAAGGGTGCAGTGAAGGGACCCCGGAGAAATAAATTCTATGAAAAATGTAAATGTATTCACTCATTTGTGGATGATCATGTTTATGGCTATTTTATAACCACTATGTTCAATGATTTTCTATTCATTTAAGAACATCAAAGTCCTGATCATGTACTTATTTATGACCAAAACAATAACCACCCATTTCACTAGATATTAGGGAACACCAATTAGGAATGATTTTTCTTAAAATTTACCTTCCATAAAATGGTAGATTTTAGGTAAATGAATTCAGGAAATCTACAACTATTGGTAGTGAATGTTTCAACTACTGCCCCTGTGCAATGATCTGAGTGTAAAGAAGTTGTTAGAATAATTTTACAAAGATTGATTGTTTGATGACTCGATTTAAAATAAACCAAACTGACGGTATTCTTCTAGAATGTTTGAAACATCCAAATATGACCCTATCCATGCCCACTATAACACAATCGATGTTATTGGCACCACAACCTTCAAAATCCAGCCTTCCGAAAAGAGTAATGACTAGGAATGTGGGGAGAAAAGTAAGAAAACTAAACCCAATTAAAGAACAAAGAATGATTTGAGCCTCTCAGATTTTATACCCCCAGATCTGAAACAATGGGCACCGCTCAACCAAACAACATTAAAAGAATTGTTCTTCCAGTAAAATTCATCATCATATAAGGATTAAATCTTTGGTTACATTAATGTAATTTATTTAATGGATCCCTTCTCTATTTATGTGTATGATTATGATATTTATTTCCTCAAATCTAACTTTGGAACAAGAGGAAGAGGATGTAGGAAATGAAGATACCATACATCTAATTGTATTCTGAATCTGACATTAAATATTGTAGAAGCACACAAAATATCTGCTCATTCAGTTCTATTGGGTATGGAAAACCATCTTGTGTTAGCCAAATTCCAACCCAAACCTATCACCCTCGAATATCAATCAAAGGAAAAACATGTGTCAGATCAACAATTGTGCGTAGGCATACCCTCCCGACCAAACCCACCAAGGACAGTAGTAACAAAACCTCTAATCTCAAGGGTCGATCCATCTATATCAAATAATCAAGCCCCTAAATTGAAAGTTAAATAGAATCAACACCTTGGGAATTGAAGGACTTTAGTCCAAAAGTATTAAATACTAATATAGACTTCCTTTTACCAGAAGTTATATTGATCCTATATATCTTTAGTTTTTCATTTGATATCAAGGAAGAAATCTTATAGTCTAGGTTATGACCTGAGGTGTTTGAATATGAGGTTGTTGATGCTATGTTCTACTAGATTGACACTTATCATGTCTAATTACATGCCATTAACACCTCCACAGATCATGTAAATGATTCTATTATATAGGGACACATCATAACCTTGTATGATTTTTTCTAGATAAATGGTATCAATGTACAGACAATTTTCATTGACAATAGATCTATATCTAACCTTATTTTAGTATAATCCATTCACTATCTAGGTTGAGATTTGTATAACCTAAGACCATTTTCCATAACTCTACATTTCTATGAAAAATTGATCAAAATCCATTGTTCCAAATCAAGATCAAGGAAAAATTTGGAGACCTCATAGAATAATAATAATTTATAGTCATTTAGTAGGAAATAGTATTCAACATATTTCTAGGAATTCTTTTGTTTAATCAAAACACTATAATCCCCTCATCATATCACTGACACATTGAAATGATAACACTAAATTTTTGGTATTTGACAGTAATTTCTACTCCCACGGACCACTATCCCTCATGAATAAAATTGATCATGGGATGATACGACACTGTTGGTGCCCAAAAATTAAACTACACTATTTGTGGGGACATATGGGAATTTTCATCCCTATGAAAAACTTCCCATTGAAAAGAAAGGAATTCATGAGTAGTGGAATCCTCCTTGGTCACCCAAAAAAATAATCTCAGTGGCGCACCATAAAAAAATTCCCATGTCAGAATCTGATCCCTCAATTATTCTATAAAATTTCATTGATTGGATAAAAAAAGGGATACAAGCTATGAGAATGAGATGTAAAAATATAGTACTTGGTTATGAATAAGAGAGATAGATAAATTACCACCATAAAAAACCTCATTGAATCATTAAGGATGAAATAAATATCAACCAACCATATACATACATTAAACGTCTTTGTAGAAACCATTCTATAAGGAGTAAACGGATGGCCCATTTGCAGACCAACACCCTGCATAGAAAAATTCTATGTGGGAAGAAACTTTCCCCACATACAAAAAATGATTCTTGGGATATATTAAACTCTCACACTGATAAATTCTAGTTGGAAAAAACCTATCCCCATGTAGTAATATTATACATGGGAAATCCACTTCTCTGTAGAGCATAATCCAACAAAGATTGTACAATCACTTCCATAGAAACATGCTACATGGAGGGCAACTTATCTGTATAATAACATGGCATGTGGAATCCAAGAATCCTATGGAATTATACTCTTCACAACACATCCCATCTTCCTTCATAACATTATACCACACTTTTCCCCTCCACAAAACATTATAATGAAATAAGGATACAAAAACATCCAAATCCACCTGACGTGTATGATAAAACCATCAAGCATTTCAGTATGTCCTCTCCAGTGTATATACCCAAGGTGAGAAGATCCATGTGATAACCTACATGAATAGATGGACCCTCTAAATGACGTTGAGTCTACATTCTCTTAGTATGGAGGGTTACTACATTATATATGATCACATGAACTTCTTATTTTAGGTATTGATGTATCGACCCAGAAATTTCAAGAATTGTTTTTGTTTATTTTTAAATTCTTTGAATTTTACGAGTCCGTGGTTTCTAACGGCACCTGATTCTAAGGCCCAGTGTGCCCGGAATAATTTTCTAATGTTTTTTCCAGATACGTTTAGTGAATGTACGAACGAGATTTTCTGACATCTGAACCGGAGCTCGGAATCAAAATATAAGGGCACTGATGAACTCACAGAGCCGATATTCGCCTAAGGGGACATTTACCATAGTTTTGTTTTATCGGGTGGAGAAGATAATGTTTTGGGTTTGTTATTAAAAATAAATAAATATATGGGTTAGATATTTTTATTTGGTGGGTGGTTATAATCTCCAAAAGGAAGTTGTAGGTGGGGCCCATTCCCTACATAACCACCCATGAGAGGATTTAGTGGGGTGGGGAACAGAAGAACCCAAACCCTTTCACCTCCCCTAAACTACCTTAAACTCCCCATTAACAACCCTTATTTAATTTGACAACATCTATATTTTAATGTGAACTCTCCACCTCCCTCCATTGATTGTGCTAACCCCATCCATTGAATTAATTAATCTCCCTTAATTAATTAACTTATATTTCAACAATTCATTTTGAATTGTTTTGAATTGCATGGAAATGTTATTATATTAGAGGGACTTTTATTATATTTTCTTGGAAAATATTTGTTGCAAAACATTGGGAAGAAAAATTATTTGTGGAACTTCCTTTTCTCAACAAAAAAACTATTCTTCAACGAAGAATATCACCAATGAAGAATGTGAAGAACTTCTTCCATGACGCTTCCACTTTAGATACACCCTGACGTCAACGAGTCTAGGTCATCTTCGAATTATCATCCCGCATCCCGACAATGACTCTTCCTACAACGTTGGCGGGACGACCCCGTTCACTATGATTCTCTTCTTCCGTGGATCGTCGACATGCGACGTTAATTACGAGGTAGGGGGTTTGTATAATTTAATTTGAAAAAATTATACTTTCATTCTTGTTGAATGCAATTGATCATCTATGGGAATTTTTTACCGCCTAACGCAGAGGGCGCGGGCCGAACGAACATGGCCCGATGACTCTCCGTTTTTTCTTGTTTTTATTCATGATGGAGATGGTGTAGGAAGAGGCAGTGTCGATCGGAGTTGGTGACGATCAGGGGTGGCGATGACTGAAGGTCGCGACAGCCACGACGGTCGCGCACTGGCCTTGGAGGACCGCAGCACTGGGTGTCGCGCAGAAGGGAGACTGCGGCCTGCAACCGCGGGACGCTTCGGCGGGCGAACCAGCCAGCTGCCTGCCGGCCGAGTTGAATGAGGCTGCTGCACCCAAAGGTTCCGCATGGGAGAACAGTGAACCCTCTGTGCCAGCCGCTTGCACCGGGAAGACGGGTCGGCTGCGTCCGGCCCGGAAGGAGAGACAGCGCCTCCCAGTGACGTCGTTGCAACCCCCCCTCCTGCTCCGCTCCGCCAGCTGGCTGAGCCACAAGCTGGCCCGCTTTCCACTGGGTAGTATCACACCCCTTTAGGCCAGGGCAACCACTTAGCCAGTTCAGACCTGCCAATCTAGGATGGGGGACCAGCCAGCCCACCGTGCAAGATGGGTCGCCCCATTTCACTTAAACATGTATAAATTAAAAACCACTAATTTGAATGACACGCTGTCTACGGAAAAAGGACCCTCATGACAAGATGGTATTTTCGTGATACTCTAAGTGATTTTAGATAACTGTGGAATATGGTTGGGTTTGGAACAAGCATAATTCAAACCGGCCCCTAGAACAGAAACACCAATAACTCTCAGACCGGGCGTCCGATTGACTCACCGTCTGTTGCGTTGGGTTCCTTTTGATGAGAAAGAACTTCGAGATACATAAAATTTGGAATTTTTAATAGTTGATGTATCGACCCCTTTTTTCGAGGAGTGGACACTCTCGAAATCGAGTGTGCTGTGTGCGGGAACCCTAGAGCTGGCTGCGACAGCGACGACTACTGTACTCGGATCCTCCATGGGTTCGACAGAGATGACTACCGTATTGGGATCCTCTATGGGTTTGATGGTGATGACTACTATTGTTGTGTCCTGTGTGGGTCTGACATTATTGACCTTTTTACTGGTATCTTGTGAGGTTCTGATAGAGTAGCTGGTCTTGTAACATGTGTGGGTCTAACAGCTAAGCTGGTCTTGAATCATGTGTGGGTCTAACAGCTTAGATAAATCAGTGACTACATCTGATCATCTCTATCGCTATACGAAAGATGTATACCTGTGTGAGCTAAGTCTTGAGAATCAATCATTATCATTGATGTTATTGACATTACTTCCTGTGTGGACTAGGTTGTTCTTGGGCTCTTGAGTTGGAGACGAACTGAGATTGGTAACTTAGGTATATGTATGGGCATATACCTATTTATGGTTGGTTGATTCTTAATGAATGTATATTTCCTTTTTTGGTTTATACTTCATGGATTTTGGAAGACCTTAAGTGGTCTTGGGGTCCCTAATGAGTATCATTATACTCACCCCTGCAAGGGAAATTCTTTCACCTTGTTGTGTTGGATGGAGATGACGGATAGCGTAGACGAAGGTCGAGAGTGAGCCAGGACCAGACATTACCCAAATTTGGACCACTTGGCGAGACGTACACGGATCAGACGGATGGACCTGGGGGGTTGAGGAGGCCATCTGTACCAACCATTTAGGTGGGATTCCCGGAGGATGACTCAGTAGTTTCTGTTTTACTTACTACAGTTGTACTAGCTTTTCAGTTGTACTGTAATTTACTGTTGTTCTTGTATTTCGAGCCCCTTTCCAGTCAGTACTTTTTTTGTACACAATATTTACTTAGTGTTTACTTCCATCTGTGTACATTGTTGTATTTGTTTGCTTATTAATTTCAACTCCTACCCTTTATTGGGATTTATGACTTTGCTGCTAGTCTCCAAACTGTGGCCTATGGAAGGCGGGCTTGGGGTAGTCACGGCATGGGTCCCGAGGATGGGTCGTGACAGATTGCTATCAGAGGGAGGTTCTACCATAGAACTCAAGACATTGATCATTCCATTCTATCAAGCAATATGGTTATGTGTATTGAGTGTAGTTTCCAGTCCATGGAGTCTAGTGTTGGTGTGGCGGCCAACGTATCCACACACCAGGACCCTGACATCTGATTTCTGACTCAGTGCACGAAAATACTGATTGTGTGTTTGTTCCCAATGAAATGTTTTTTTTGTGATTACATTGTGTCAGCTCAGCAGGTATATTATTTTATTGTGGTGCACCTGTTTCTTTTTAGGATGGCCCCACGAAGGCAGCCGGCTAGGGTCCGGAGTTATATATGTGATGGTATCTCACCGAGCGACGAGGCCTCAGTGCAAGGCCCCATCAAAGTGGAGGCACTAGTGGTACCACTACCAGCTAGGCCACCAATACCACCAGCTCTAGCATCAAAGAGTTCTAGCCCCCTATGGGCGTTTAATGAGTTCTAGTGATAGAGGATTCCCAGCTTCCACGAAGAGAGGCACCCACAGGCAGTTGAGGATTAGCTTGAGGCTATCGTCAGAGTTTTCAGTTTGGTAGGGACACTAGCCGACCTTATGGTGATCCTTGTCACGAGTCTCCTCACAAGAAACAGGTAGATGGTGGAGCCTAATGCTCCAGGTGGATGACGAGGATCTTTACTTTGGACAGACTTTGAGAGTCTCTTCCGCTCAGAGTTTCTTCCAGCCACTCTTCATGCGGTACAAATTCAAGAGTTACTTCATCTGCAGCAGGGTAGCATGACAGTAGGTCAGTACTCAACGAGCTTCACTGTCGTCTCACACTACTCCATGGATATGGTACGATTCCCATTCTTCATGGCCCAAACCTTTGAGCAGGGACTCAGGAACAATATCAGTGCTTTGATGACTCCCCTCAGCATCCCGACGCAGGTGGGGGTACTGGGGCAGGCCCTTTTAGTTGAGATTTTTCTCGCTGAGCAGTCACCAGCGGTGAGACCCACCGCAGGACGATAGATAGCAGAGTCTTCTACAGCCGAAAGTAGATAGATGATGTAGAGGTCCATGCGGACCGGGCCATCATGTGGGAGACCTCAGGATACAGGTTCGGTTATGTGGGGCACACAAAACAGAGCAAGCCTTACAAGGAGCTGGTATTGCTATGCATGCGGTGGGCAGGGCCACATGGCTCGTAACTGCCCACCCTGCCATGTAGATGTGCATCAAATAGTAGAGGGGCTATCTGGAAGAGGGAGAGGATTTCCCGTCGTGGTCCTTCGGGATCAGGCGGACGTGGAAGCGGAGTTGGCCGAGCAGTGGGTAGTCGACGACGTTTTGAGTCTCTACCACTACTACCACCCGGTGGACCACCCGACTACAGGGAGAAAGAGGATTGAGACAGGCTCAGCTCCAGGCAGTAAAGACCTATGACCATGGCGCACCTGAAATAATTTGAGGTACTATCTGTGTCTACTCCACCCTTGTTGCAGTACATATAGACACAAGTGCGAGTCATTATTTTATTGTTGTTGCCAATGTTTGGAGCATGGAGATTCTGACAGATCCATTGGCTCGATCCTTACAGCTAGAGACTCTTACGAGAGCAGACTCGGCGATTATACACTGGTGTTGTAACACCCCAATCTTCCACGGTACGTTTCCCTTTGAATAATAATGTTGCGTGTGTGGTACGCAACATCGAGTTCTAACACACACAACCACCAATCGAACTAGCCGTAATGAATAGTAATAAATACTTTTTGAAATTTTATAAATTTTATCTCCCAAAATGGACTTCATTTTTGGATTCGGAATATCTAATTTATCCTAGGGTGAAATTTTTGTTCCTTTCGGATAACTTTTATATTTTGATGAATAGTGAAAATTACTAAATTTTAGTTAAAAACATCTTTTTTAATAAAAATAATTTATAGTGATAAATTATTAATTTTAGTGGTTTAAAAGTATCTTTAGAATATATTTTTACCATTTAATACAATTTTGCTCATTTTACATAATTTCAAATTTAAACCAGACATAAACAAATGTCAATCTTTTGATTGTTATTATCTCTTAAAAACAGATTTTTTGTTTTCACAACGAGAAATAATTTTAAATTAATTAATGCCACTTATATGTTTTGAATTTGGAAAAATAGACTTCATTTTTGAAATTGGAATATTCGAATTATATTAGGATGAATTTTTGGTATTTTTCAGAAAACTTTCAATTTTTGATGAATAGTGAAAAACACTGAGTTATTTGTTAAAACCAAATTTTTATATAAATAATTATTTATTTAAATATATATTAGGTTAAAATAGATACATAATACCTATATATGTTCAATTTGAATCATTGGAATCAATTTATATTAATTTTAGATATATGAAAATTTTATTGAACTTTTCACTGTCTTTTAACCACCTCCTAGGAGAATTTGAAAATTCACATAAAAGATAATTTTACCACTTCTGTGAGTCGAATTTCAAAAATCTGAGAGACATGGTTGATATCATTAAGTAAAATGTTGTTCAATGAGATTAAAATAATTTTTTTGAATAGTAACTTTTGACTTTTATTTACCGCGGTTAAAGGTAAATTGGGCAATTCAAGGTTAAAAGAATATTATAATAATATAAAATTACCATAAAACATGTCTAAACCATATTGGTTGAGTCATGGACGACAATGGGAATCTTTGGGTCTATTTTGAGAACCCATGGAACCAACTATAAATGATAATGAAAATTTATATTAATTAATTTAATGTAAAGGCAAAAATGACAAAAACAAAACTCTTTTAGTAATTTATTTTTATACAGTGTTATATAAAGAATATTTTTGTCTATAAATATTCACTGGAAAGATAAATGTATTTACTACATTATAGTATTTTTTTATAATTTTTAGAAATCAAATAAATTAAATTATTTATGACACAATAATGATGTATTATTTACCTCATTAATAAATGATTTAAATAAATAAGATTATAATGATTAAAATATGATCCAAAACCTGTCCAATTCCCATTGGTTGATTATATTTCGACCATTGGTCATTTTTTCTTCGACTATAATGATTTTTGGACCATTAGAAACCGAATATTATTATATTATAAAATAATAGTTTCACTCTTTCCTAAAGAGCCCCTCCTCTCCCTTATAAAAGGAGACCACATCTAACCAATTCCTCACACATCTCAAGCCATTTGGATCGTCCAAAATCTGCCAAACTAAGCTCCCTACATCACTCTTCTTCTCCTTGAATCCTCACCTTAGGCATAAGGCACTTCAATAAGTCATTTGGCTCAATCCAAAGTGAGTTACCGAAATTAATGGTAACAGTTTCTCGTAAATTGTTTTCTTTTATTTTGCTTCTCCAACCCCTAAAATATTTTTATTTTCTTTATGTTGTAACTACAACAGTATACTAAATATATTAATATGATTTTATAAGAAGTATTAGAACTACACTTACACATACCTCCATCTAATGGATGAATAACATAATGTTTCTGTGGATGGAAAACTAACACCTCACGAAACAGTGATTGTTCAATTACATCTTACCGCCTCTCATGGTGGCCATTATGATGGAACTATAATTAAATATAAAATTTATGATATTAATTTTATGTATAAACTTCTGTAATTATATTTTATATCATACCATTATTCATTTCATGTTGTATATACATACGATAATTTCATTTGAGGAAGTGCGGACTACCGCCCCCTCAAAGTGATATGACACTTTCATACCATACACGGAACGTATAAAGGATGGTGTTAATGAACATAAGTAAGATATATAAAATATTATATTATATTTTAATAATAATATACCTATGTATCATTTTATTTTCATTCTTTTAAAATGAAAAATGAAATGGAAGTAGCGTTCGTGCGTACGTACGGACTACCATCTCCACGAACGCGATGAGATTCATTCTCCATCGTATCCATTCAAGTATTATTCTCATATGATGGTAAAAAATAATGTTTATAGACTTAATATCATTCTGAATATTAATAATATACAACCCATCCATTTCAAACATGTCTTACGTAACCAAACATATAAGGAGAAAGAATCGGTTATCACCCAAAACGACGATAATACTAATATTTTATTGACAAAGCAATGTTAAAAGATCATATATGATATCATATTAATATATATGATTATTTTATAATTTAATATCAACTATTTGACCATTATACAGGAGGTTAACCTACCATCAACCAAGGTAAAGTACAAGGTAAGAGTTTACTTCACAATCTCTTCCTTATCCGAGGTTGTTTAAACGTATTTATCTGCTGGGACCTCGTTATCAACCACATCCATGTTTCTTAAAAATGTCTTTCAAATTTTTTTTACTATTTAATAGAAAATGGCTTATTGTCATTTATACCCTTATACTTTTTTTAAAGGAATCATTCTGGCGTTTTCCAAACAAGGTACTTTTTGACCTTTTCGACAAATTTATGGTACGAATGTTTTTTTTAACTTATACGGCGGGTGCGGCTATTTTCCACCATTATAACTTCATAGAAGCTTACCTTACACGATTATAAAAATATTTTCAAAGTGAAAGTATTATTTTATAATTATGTGACTTTTAAATGATTTCAAAAAAGAGATATTTTTCTAAAATAGGTTTGATTTCATCTATGTCAACATCCTTTGATGGATTTTAAGATTATTTGAAGTTGATTCATTATGATACAAAACGCCCATATTTTATTGATGGTTTTGTGGTATGTTTGACTGTGGATGTGTTATTTTTATACCATTCATGGTTTATGAAGAAAGTATTGACATTTTGTATGCGGGTTTTAATACGAATGTTTATGTAATGTTTAAACCTGTTCATATGAGAAATGAATTGGATTTAATAAGTGACGGGTGGAGCCCACTATAGCTCCTCTATGCATCAGTAGGTCTCATGAGACAAACTAGTGTCTTGGAACAAGGCCATGACAGAAATTTATTTGTAGTATTGGCACGAGGCCTTGGCTATGTGGTTATGATAGTCTGGCATTATGCATTCGGTCATTATGAAAGTGGGTAATGATATTGCATGTGATTATTCGATAAGTAGAATATCCATGTGAATAATTAAATGGCCTTATTTAATTTAATATTTTCCATATTATGCTGATTTTCAAGTTTAAAAGGATTGTGTTTTAGTTATACATTGCCTTAAATGTTTACGCTTATTTATGAAATGTTCCGCTATATTGTTATCCTTACTGAGCATCTCAGCTCACCCCTTTCAATGGTTTATTTTTCCCAGGATGTGAAGAAGTAATTTATGAATGACCTGTTGGGATATTTTGAGGGGATATGAAGAAAAGATGATGTTGTAGTTTTTTTTATGATGTATTGTAAGACATGTGAATATATCTAGTGTTCCCGAGGCTATTAAACCAGTCGATCTTTCGAGATTTGATCCTTTGTGATCATGCCAATTATGTAATAATGCACCATCTCTGGATAACTAGGGTAGAGGCGTTGCATGTGTCGGTAGTGTGAGCTCACTCTATGATGTGAGAGCTTCCATTGGGATCTTATTGTAGTGGTGTTGAGTCCTTACAACGTCATCTTGGGTATGGACTGGTTATCCACAGTTCATTCTCTAGTTAACTGTATTAGGTGCGAAGTGTGGTGTATCTACATGGATGGGACCAGGTTCACCTTCATTAGTGAGAAGGAAGCCTTTGCAGTGCATGACGAAATTACATAGAGGAGGAGGTAGCAGATCACACATCAGTTGGATAGTATTATCCTCGGAGCAGTTGATGTGTGGAGTCCTGGTTTTCCTGTTGTGGTCGATCAGTATGCATATGTTTTACTTTACGACATTTCAAGATTACCTCCTTGCATAGAGGTAGACTTCAACATTGACTTATACCCCAGGACAACATCTATATCTACTCCAGCATATCGGATGGCTCCCACAAAGCTTCATGAGCTACGAGTACCGCTGGAGGACATACAGGTAATGGGATTTATCCGACCCAGTGTTTCACCTTGGGCATCCTCGATTTTTTTCTCCAAGAAGGCATATGTGAGCTTGTTATTGTGTGTCGACTACCATCACCTGAATCTGGTGACCGTGGAGAACAAGTATCCACTCTTGAGGATTGACAACCTCTTTGACCAGCTAAGGGGAACATGATGGTTCTCGAAGAAAGACCTCAAGTTAGGATATCACCAGCTCAGATTTCGAGATGAAGATGTGTAGAAGATGGACTTTAGGAGTCGATACGGCCACTATGAGTTCTTGGTTATTCCCTTAGGAATAACCAATGCTCCAGAAGTGTTCATGATTCTCATGAATAGGATCTTCTAGCCTTACCTCGATCACTTTGTTGTAGTCTTCATCGACTACATACTAATTTACTGGACTTCTCATGAGGATCACGCCTACCATTTTCGGGTAGTACTGGACACACTCCAATAGCACCAGCTTTATGGTAAGCACTCGAAGTACCAGTTCTGAATTCAAGAGGTTCAATTCTCGCGACATGTTATCTCGGAGGATGGGGTTGTCGTGGACCCAGTGAAGATTGAGGTAGTACTTTCTTGGGAGCCACCCAGGACTGTGAAAGATGTGCAAAGTTTGTTGGGTCTGGCAGGGTACTATCGAAGATTTGTTCTAGACTTCTCCAGAGTTGCAGCACCACTTTCAGCATAGACAAAGAAGGGGAAACCCTTTGTGTGGTCAGAGAGGTTCCAATACACATTTCAAGAGCTGAGGTAGAGGATGACCAGTGCACCCATCTTGTGGCTAGTGGAGGAGGGCATAGGGTACGTGTTTTACTACGATGCATCAGGGACTGGACTCTGGTGTGTCCTGATGCAGGAGCAAGCAGTGATCACCTATGGTTCATGGCAGTTGAGACAGAATGAGCTGAACTATATTACCTATGATATGGAGTTAGAAGTAGTGGTCTTCGCCTTGAAAATGTGGCAGCACTATCTTATGGGAAAGAATATTATAGTCTACTCTGACCACCAGAGTCTGAGGTACATGTTCTCGCAGAAGGATCTGATCCTGAGACAGTGGTGATGGCTCGAGTTCCTCCAGGACTATGAAATTGAGATTATCTATACTTCTGGGTAGGGGAATTTTGTTGTAGATGCACTCACCATGAGATAGGGCATTCAACTGCTAGTAGAGGCGATAGAGCAGCTGGCGAAGTTGCAGATATCCATTGTGGATAGAGATGGAGCAGCCTTTCTGTAGTCTCTCACATTCACTCCTCCACTCCTTCAGCGAGTTAGGGAGGTACAACATGTAGACGTTGAATGTGAGACAGAACATTCTCAGATATCCTCAAGGAAGGGACTTGATGGGTTTTCTGAAGGTGGGGAGCACGTCATCCACTTCAGAGGATGTACTATGGTACCATTTTCATTACAAGAGGAGGTGTTAAGGGAATTCCACACATCCACTCTAGTGGTACATCCAAGAGTAGCGAAGATGTATCAGGACCTCAGACGACAGCATTGGTGTCCGAGTATGAAGAAAGCAGTAGCAGAGTTTGTCTCTCGATATCTCACTTGTCAGTAATTGAAGGAGGAGCACCAGGTTCCATTAGCCTTGTATCAACCCTTAGAGGTTCCAAAGCAGATGTGGGATGGTATATCCATGGATTTAGTGATGGGGCTTCTATGTACATCCATAGGGAATGACTCTATCTATGAGATAATAGATTGACTCAACAAGTCTGCCCACATATTACTGATCAATGAGTAGGGCTCAGTAGAGATCATTGGATGCCTCTACGTTTAGGAGATCGTACAACATTATCATGTTCCATCGACTATTGTCTCTCAATGGGAAGATCGTTTCACTTCACAGCTATGGAAGGGATTACAGGAGGCTTTTTGGATGAAGATAGGTCTGAGCACCACCTTCTATCCTCATACTGATGGAAATATAGAGAGGACCATTCAGACACTTGAGGACATGCTCTGTGCTTATGTCTTCTACTTTGCTTGCAGCTGGGAGAATCACCTACCCTTGGTAGAGTTTGCATACAACAACAGCTACCACTCCACCATCCGGATGGCACCATATGAGGAACTGTACGGTCGACCATGCATATCACCTCTGTGCTGGACTGACCCAAGAGAGTCTGCACTTGTAGGACTAGAGATGGTTCAGGCTACGACATAGAAGGTTCAGATCATCCAGGAGTGAAAGAAGACTGTATAGAGCAGACAGAAGTCCTATGCCAATAGGGGACGGAGACCACTGGAGTTCGAGGATGCTAACCACGTCTTCCTATAGGTCTCACCTCGATAGGGTCTACAGATATTTGGCTGAGGCAGTAAGATATCTCGATGATTCATTGAACATTTCTAGGTCCTCAATAAAGTATGTGAGGTGGATTACTTCTTGGCCCACCCACCTCAATTGCATCGGTTTCATGACGACTTCCACATATCTCAGCTGAGGAGATATGTTCACGACTCATCCCACATCATCGGCCATGGGGATCTAGACATTGTTGACGGGGTGTAATTCACAGAGGTCCTGGTGAAGATCGAGGATCAACATGTGAGGGTCCTTTGTAGACGGTCGATTCCCCTGGTGCGCATTCATTGGCAGCACGGGAACCTCTTGGAGAGCACATGTGAGCGGGAGGCTCAGATGCATGCTCAGTACCCTCATTTTATTCACTAATGTGTGTTTTATCTTTATGGGGAGGTATAGACCAATGGTGGGGGTAATGTAAAGACCTAGAAATTTTATGGGAAATTTTTTATTTATTTTTAAATGCTTTTAAATCTTACGAGTCCGAAGTTTCTGACAGCACATGATTTCGAGGCCCGGTGTGCCCGGAATAATTTTCTAAATTTTTGTTTGGATACGATTAGTGAACGTAAGAATGAGAATTCTTAACTTCCGAACTGGTTCTCTGAATCAAAATCTGAAGGCAACGATGAACTCGCAGCACTGGTAATATCCTAAGGGGACCTTTACTATAGTTGCGTTTTATCGGGAGGAGAAGATAATTTTTGGGGTTTGATATTAAAAATAAATAAAAATATGAGTTAGATATTTTTATTTGGTGGGTGGTTATAATCTCCAAATGAATGTTGGAGGTGGGTCCCACACCCCACATAACCACGCATGAGATGATTTAGTATGGTGGCACCCACATGAACCCAAACCCTTTCACCTCCCCTCAACACCATTAAACTCCCCATTAACACCCCTTATTTAATTTGACAACATCTCTCTTTTAATGTGAACTCTCCACCTCCCTCCATTGATTGTGCCAACCCCATACATTGAATTAATTAAACTCCCTTAATTAATTATTTTGTGTTTCAACAATTTATTTTGAATTGTTTTGAATTTCATGGTGATATTATTATATTGGAGGGCCTTTTATTATATTTTATAGTAAAATATTTGTGGGAAAACATTTGGGAGAAAAACTCTTGATGGAACTTCCTTTTCTCGATGAAAAACACTATTCTTCAATGAAGAACATCTCAGACGAAGAACGTGAAGAACTTCATCCTTGACTCTTCCTCTTCGCACGCACCCCGATGTCAACGAGTCTACATCGTTTTGGAATTATCTTCCCGTGTCACGAAAATGACTCTTCATCCAATGTTGACGGGATGACACCGTTCTCCGCGACGGTCATCTTCCACAGCTCACCAACATGCGACGTTAATTACGAGGTACGTGGATTATATAATTTAATTTAAGTAAATAATTTCTCTGTTCTTTTTGAATTCAAGTCATTATCTATGGTCATTTTATACCACCTAACACAGAGGGTACGGGCCGAAAGAACACGGCCCGATGACCCTCCATTGTTTCTTGTTATTATTCGTGATAGAGACGGTGTTGGAAGAGGTGGCGTCAACCGGAGTTGGAGATGATCGAGGGCAGCAATGACGGAAGGGGGAAGCGGCAGCGGCGGCCGCACGCTGGTCGAGGAGGAATGTGGCACCGGGTGCTTTGCGGAAGGGAGACTGTGGCCCACAACCGTGAGCCGCTCGGCCGAAGAAGAACCGGGCAGCTAGAGCCAGTCACACCGGAAGAATTGTGGCACCTCTTGGAACCGCACTGTGGAGGAACCATGGCCCACACTCCGTGGGCCGCATCGGCAGGAGAACCGCCCAGCCGCCTTCTGGTCGGGATGAAGGAGGATGCGGCACCCGAAGGTTCCATGTGGGAGAACAGCAGCATACCTGTGTGGGCCGCTCGCTCCGAGATGACCGGGCGGCCTGGCAGGAGAGGTGGTGCCACCCGGCTCCAACGTTGCAATGAACCCCCCCCCCCCCCCCACTCAGCTCGGGTAGTTGGCAGAGTGGAGGCAATCTTAGGGCTGGAACGTCTACCGCTGGGCCGGGCTGCACCCCACTGGGTCAGACCTCCAGAGCCTAGACTGGCCGACCCGCCTGCCCACCAGGCTTGACGGGCCGAGCCCATTTCACTTAAACGTGTATAACTCAAAGACCACGCTTCCGAATGACGCACCGTCAGTGGCACTAGGATCCTCATGACGAGACGGTATTTTTGTGATATTCTTATTGAGTTTTAAAAAACTTTTTAAAATGGCTGGGATTGGAACGAGTGTAATTCCAACTGGGCTCATGGAACTGAAAAGCCAATAACACTCAGACTGGGTGTCTAATTGACGAGCCATCAGTCACGTTGGGTTCCATTTGATGAGATGGAACTTCGGAATACATAAACTCTAGACATTATGATAGTTCATTTATTGACCCATTTATCAAGGAGTGGACCCTCTCAGAATAGAGCGTGCTGTGTGTGGGAACCCTAGAGCTGGCTGCGAATGCAACAACAACTATATTGGGATCCTCTGTGAGTTCGACCGTGATGTATACCATATAGGGATCCTCTGTGGGTTCGATGGTGATGAATATTGTTCTTTTATCCTATTTGGGACAGATGGTATTGACATCTATACTTATTTCCTATGTGGGTCTGACAAAGTAACTAGTCTTGTATCCTGTGTGGGTCTGACAGCTTAGTAGTTCTTGTATCTAGTGTGGGTCCGACAGCATAGATGAATCTGTGAATACATATGATCATCTCTATCACTATAAGAAATATGTATATCTGTCTGAGATGGGTCTTGACTTTCAATCATAATCATTGATGTGATTGATTTTACTTCCTGTGTGGACTGGGTTGTGCTTGGGCTCGAGACTTAGAGTCGAACTGAGATTGATAACTTAGGTATATGTATGGGCATATACCTAAGTAGGGTTGGATGATTATTTGTGATTGAATCTTTTATCTTTGTGGTTTATCCTTCGTGGATTCTGGGAGACCTTCGAGGGTTTGGGGTCCCTACTAAGTATCATTATACTAACCCCTGCACGAGCTATGCCCGCACCTCGTTGTGTTGGACGTAGACGACGTACATCGTTGACGGAGGTCGAGAGTCAGCCATCACCGGACAATAACCAGAGGTGGACCACTTGGAAAGACATACACGAATCGGATGAATGGACCTAGGGTGATGAGGATGCCATTTGTACCCACCCTTCTAGTGGGATTCCCAGAGGACGACTCAGTAGTTGTTGTTTTACTTTACTGCAGTTGTACTAGCTTTTCAGTTGTACTGTAATTTACTGTTGGTCTTGTATTTCCGACCCATTTCCAATCATCACTTTTTTTTCTATACAATATTTACATAGTGTTTACTTCCAACTCTATACTCTGTTGTATTTGTTTACTTAATAAACACATTTCCATCCCTTTTATCTGGATTTATGCCTTTGGTGCTAGTCGCCAACCCCTAGCCTATGGATGGCGGGCTTGGGGTAGTCACGACACGGGTCCCGAGGATGGGTCATGACCATTGTGGGTAACCACTGGACATTCTCGGTGAAGATGGATATTTCCATAAACACATCTCTTCCCTAGGTATCATCAATGCATGCTTCTACCCTAGCCTTTCTTTTTGGAGGTGGCACTCATGATATTATTGTCCTGGTCTGGATGTAGCTGGATGGGTCACCAGATGCGAATATCATAGTTACCAAAATAAAATAGGAGATGACCACAGTCAAATCCCCCAACCTCCCTAATTGGGATCCTACATCATCCAACCATCATATAAAAGATGATTTTGTGATATTAAGATCAATTGTTTCTTACACATCTCTAGAATCACATGGGCTTAGAGGTATTAGGTGATAATAAAATCTATATGATCACAAACATTCAATGTGCCTCCTATAATGTATAAGTCCCAATCATTCTCAATGGGAATCCTATTGTGTGTATTCCCAAATCAAAAATCAGCATCCCATAATCATGGCCTTTCTATATGTTATAAGCCTCGGTCAGGCATTCTGAGAATCCATTCTCTTGTAATCCATAATCATGTCACCTAAATTGGACCTCCTACTAGGTGTAAGCCCCAACCCTTACTGAACTATGTAGGATTTGATTCCCAACTAACTAGTATACGAATGTAGCCTCCCTGAGGTACAAATCCAACACCAAAATTTACCCTAATGTTCTCCAAGAGACATTCCTAATAGATCCATATCTATATCAGAGACCATAAATCTTCTAAACCCCTCAGGATGCCATAGAATACGTCCCACATTATGAATTTACTAAGAAAAACTATCATGGAAGTCCTTTTTCAGGATGTTCAACTATGTGGTTGGTCCTAGTCACACGACCCATAAATATGACGTGTCAGATTAAGTTGAACTAAACTATGTGGGTTCTTATTCCTCTAACGAGGATATGTAGGAATCCAATTTGATTAGTTTGATCACGTCATCCAGCAAAATGTTTTCACCATTAATGATAATAAACTCTAAAGATCACCATCTGGCATAAAACCCACATCATCCTAATGAATGAAAAAAGAATCTCTAATCTTTCCAAAAAAGGGTACAATTGATGGAAAACCTAGGTTACATACATAAAATCCAATCGGTAGAGAACCTTAGATACATACAAATTATTTTGTACCCATTCATGTTCATAATTGATCTTTACCAAAGGGTGATCCGTATCATATATACATGGGAATGGACAAATGATTTGGGAACCTGTCTAAAATCTATAAGAGATTCCTGAAATAAGAAATTGTTCCAAAAAAAAGGGTGTGATGATCAAAACATCCAATACACTTGACCAATGTGAGTTATTAAGTGTTATTGGTTAGGTTAACCAGTTAACACCTTCCTTGGAAAAGTTGGTCCAAGACTTATCATGGATTTGAGGGTCGTTGGGTGTTTACAAGTCCACAAATAAACTCATTGGAGACCATTCTGAGATCGTTTACATGAGATGAATGATTGAAAATTATCGATCCTCTATAAATTAACCATCAAACACCTAAATCAATTTTTTGAAACAATGTCCAATTGTAAAATAAGGTTTTACTATGTAAGATTTTGTCCTAATTTTATAAAACTCTAAAATGAAATGATCCATAGGATTATATAAAAGTAAATTATAGTTCAAATATGAACTAAAAAATAATGATGCCTTTAATAGTTTTGGAATTTATCCAAACAATAAAAATGCACTCATAAATTCAATTGTTTTTAGGGAAAAATTATGTGCCAATAAAGGTACCATTTATCAGCACAAAAAAAAATGCACTCATAAATTCTACCTCTTGTTATTTCTTTTTCTAGCATTGATAAATGGTCCCCTTTATCAACACTTTATTTTTGTGTTAATAAAGATATCCCTTTACCTGTGATTTATTTTTGCATTGAAAATAATCTAGAATAAAAAGAAAAAATTTAACAAAAGAAATAAAAACAATTAACAATTTTATTATTTAAATATTTATTTTTAAAATTAAATAAATTTAATTTAAATATATATATTTTAAAAATTAATAAAAAGAACATATGAAATATGAAAACATTTAAAATAAATCAAATAGAATATAGAACAAAAAATAATAAATGTGTACATTAAGAAAAATATGAAACAATATATTAATTAAATAATTCTTGATAAAATTAATAAAATTACTAAATATATATTTAGAATATGAATATTAACAAATAATATATATATATATATATATTATAGATATATAAAGTGAAAAAATTGTAACAATTGATCAAAAAATTGAATAAAAAAATTATTCTTTAATGAAAAAATTATTAATAAAAATAAATAAATTTATTATATATATATATTAATTATAAATATTATTCAACAATATATAATAAATATAAATATATAAGAAATTTAAGAAAATGTAATAATTAAAAAAATTAATACCTTATTTATTATTAATGTTTGTTTTTTTATTTATCATTTATCGAACATCATATGTTAAATTGATTCCACATTCACATATATATTAATTTAATGCATTTTAAATTCATCGTACAAACAATTATTAAAGCAATTAATGAAATCATATATAGATACACTTACACCAAATATTTATATAATTTCTTTGAATTTTATTATATTTTAGAATTTGATTATTACTGGATACATTTAATATATAATGTTTTTAGTTAGAAAATTTTATTCATTGATTTTTAATACTATTACAGTTAGGGTATTATTTAATAATTTTAAATATTTTTTATTATATTTTTTAATTTTATAAATTTAAATTGTATATATATATATATATATCTTATTATTATTATTATTATTTTCAATATGTATTAATCTTTACATTAATACATATATCTAATTTTATTTTTAAGAAATAAATTTAAATAAGAAAAACATATACAATTTTTAATATTTTTAAATTATACACATTTTGAATTATTCAATATAACTCATATGTACATGCCTGTATTAATGATTTTATACCCACTAGTAATTTTAAAGATATATTTGAAAATATTTATATAAAATAAATAAATTTATAATACGTATTTCGTATATTTAAAAATTCATTTATTTATAATTATTATTAATCAATAAATATTATTTTCTAAATATGTATTTTTATAATTATACATCAATAATTATATATTTTAAAAATAATTATAAAATTGTAATAAATTTATTTAAATAATGCACTAGTTGAGACATGAACTTGAGACCCCGCTGAGACCCACACGAGTAGATTCCAATAAACTACACCCGTGGGTATATATATATATAAGACTTCAAACATATAAATACATAAATATATAAATATATAAATATATAACTATATAAATACATAACTATTATTGTTTTAAAATTATTAATTACATATTTATAAACAAATAATTATATATTAAATTAATTATAAAATTATAGAAAATACATTTAAATAATTAAAAAACTATAATATATATATATATAAATGTTTATAATTATAAATCCTTTATCAATGCAAAATTTTTTGCGATGATAAATGTTCAGTTTATCAGTTCTTTTCTAGAATTGAGAATGTTCGATCATTATCAGTGATAAATATGTGCTATGAAATGAAATCATTATCAGTAATAAAATGTTATCAATGATAAATATGTATTTAATCAATGATTTTTTATTGGTGATAATGATCGATCTTTATTCACACTAATAAATTTAGCACTGATAAAAGACCTCTTTATCATCGCTTTTTTGTATAAACGAATAATACATTAACCAATATATTTAAAAGAACCCTATCCACGACTCTATCACTCATGATTATCATGTTGTCATGGAAATTCCCTACTATTGATGTGACTCATCTACATTCTCTTGGATGAATCAAGGCTAGAATTCAATGTATGTTATGTTTTCTTTTTCTTTTATCATTGTTTGATTTTCTAGGTTTCAGGGTTTGGTTTTTCCACTTTTCATAAACATGAAGAATCCTACCCAACATCGCCCTTTATATCACTTACATATACCTAAACAATGGCACTCCTACTCTGTAAAACAATTCTACCATCATATGAGACCATTGTGAACTACATCCCCATCCTTTATTAGAACTAATGGTTATTTTATTTGAGGTTTCTATTATATTTTTTATTGATACATTATACATAGTGTATTTTATCATTTTTGTAATCTTATTTCTATATTATCAAATGAACATGATGATGAAAATAGTTTAACATTATATTGGGCCAATTTTAGGGGGAATATGTTCGAATAAAAAATATAATATTAGTTCATATACATATTGTTTGAATGTGAATGGGGTAATATAATTCAGGGAAGTAGTGCTTAAATATTATAGTTTATTTTGGTTATAATTATCAATATTATTTATAGATGTAATTTAATAATGAACAATCATTTTAAATTTTCATTGAACTCAAAATAAACATACTTTATCAGTTTTTTATTTGATCCAAACTCAAAATTTTTGATGTATAGTTAAGAAGAGGCTAATCTATAATTAATTTATAGGTTATGATTATTAATACATTTAATAAAGATATATTAAATAAAATATTAATTATATGATTGATGATGATATTAAGTGGGTTTGGGAGATCATTAATTGAGATACCATTTATTTCAAATAATAATGAATGGTTTCCAATAATTTTCCATGTCCTTAAAATTTATAATTTGTTAAACTGAAGTATGAATTTTTATAAATTAATAGTAAATATAATTTATGAATATAAATTATTTTATATTTATAAATGAAAAAATGTCATAGAAAAACACAATATATCTTATTCCAGTAAAAGTGTTTTGAAATGTGATGTCATCTATTGAAGTTGTTATATATGAGTTTAAATTTCTATCAAATTATTTTATAAATAATTTCCCCTAAAAGATTGAAGTTATTTTTTATGATGTTTCCTGATTTTTTAAAATTTATTTTCTTTGTTTGTTTATGTGTCTTAAATTAAAAATAAATTTTACTTTTAGAAAATTTTAACATCACAACATAGTCCACCTATTTATTACCTATCCTAATATAAATCAAAATGTTACTCAACCTTCAAAACCATCCACCAACATCCAAAGGATTCAAAATAAATATTTATTGTTCAAAATTATCCATGTGAAATGGTTTAAAAAACCAACTCACACAAAAAGTGTATCAATATAAAATAGTGCACAATAGAATCCAAGGAATATATATCCTACATGAATAAAATCTATAACAATATAAAAAATCCTAGTTAGAAATGAAACTCTATATGAATAACTAACCTAGATTTGATGACAAAAACTTGAAACAGTTTCACTCGTTATCATTTGATACTTAATACCTTTTAATAAATAATCAATCATTAAAACCTTCATCCCATGGAAACATCAACAACATATGCATTGAGATTCACATACATTAGTTAAGTAATGTAACAAGGTTGGTTTTCACTAATGATTTTACATTCCATTGATTGACATGAAAACAATGTATCTCAATAAAATATTTTTTAAAAAAATTTTAATGTATGATAATTTAAAGAACTATAAAAAACATAATAGTCATATAAAACATTAATAACATTTATAAAAAATGACCGCATGTTTGAGAAATCATGTTGTGTAAATAAAAATTAATTTTGGTAATATATAAATAAGATACAATAGAATCCATTTATAAAAGTCCAAAATTAAATGCATCTTGCATGAAAATTTATACTATCTTGATTATAGATATAATAGATCAACACTTTAGAAAAACTAAACTTCCCTACCATTATTTAATCATTCCTAAGATGCTTGACTGCCTTCCATCTCTTGATGATGGATTGGACACCCTATTTCAATCTAGACTTCCTCCAATCATTGTGGTTCCAAATTTCCATGATTACATACCTTCCAATAATATTTTATTTATAAATCTCCATACATGCAATTTCCATGTCTTTGAATACCACATCTACCAACCCATTCTTCAATACTTCCATCCATTCATCCTCGTCATTTATTACTTCTTGAGGACCCAAAAATAAAACCAAAAAATTAATCAAAACATAATCAATGAATTTTTTTGGATTATTGATATGAATTTTCTTATATGACATAATATATTACATTTGACAACACTTCATAAAAATTTAATTTTATTTTCAATGTGGTCACATTGGACCCTATTAGAACTCCACATTTATTTATACATCGATGATAAAAAAACTATGATGGGTGTCCTCCTACATTACACATGTCGCACATTTTTTTGGGGAAACACACCAAATAAAAATTTCTATTCTCTTCCCTTTCAACCATGATAAATTTAAAAGGATGCAAATATAAATCTCAAAGGTATCCCTCCTACAATTATTATTGATCTATATCAATTGTTTTTGTTTAATCTTCATGATACTTTCTCCTGAAATATTGTGGAAATTGTTGATTTTAAAACTCTCTTGTTTTCCTCATACCAATACCACCATAGGTTTGTATCTCTTACAATCCATTATAAAAAATTCATTTCAAAAGAATTGGCACACAATAAATGTTTGTTATTGGAAGTAAAATACTCTGAGTGTAATTTTTGTGTATTTAATTGGTCATTCCTTAATTTTTGATATTTAATAAGTTAGAATCCATTATTAAATTTTCATTTAGGTTTTTTAACCATAGTTGATATAAAGGTATTATATTTGATATAATGTTAAGGGAAAATAACTCATATCAAAAGATTGTTTCGGTATAGCATAGTTGTTATGACCTGATGATCACATGATAGTGTCAGTGACCATTCATCTCCCAAAGATTAATTATTGAATTTTGGTCATTGATAATCATCCTCCATATCTTCTATGTTCTTTGAAATACTCTGAGTAGTAGTCATCCAAAATGATCACCATTACCCAAAATGGGATGAATTTTGGTTATAGTATTTTAAGCAACATATGTGGATGTCAACATAAGATGGGGGATGGATATCAAGAAACAAAATGGAATAATAAGTGTTCGATAGGTATGTAATAAAGGATAATTAGAACCAAAATGATGGGAGGATGGTTGTTTTGAAAGATGGATTCAAATCCCTCATCCATAGATGAATGATAATCAAGCATCTAAGGATGGATTAAAAAAATGTAGTCAAAGTAAGTTGTACTAGAGTATTAATATATTGTATCTCTATTCAAGAAAGTAATAGTATTCAAGTGCGATTCATGAAAATTTGTACTTATATGAATGGAGTGTATTGTATTATTATTTTTCATGAAATATTAAATGTTTGACTACTTATGTCGACAATGTCTTCTACACATTATTTTGTTTCCAATTCCGAGGAAGAGCATGCTTTTTATGATGAAACTATGGAAAACATGTTGAGGAAAAACACAACAATGATGTAGCATCATAGTGGTGAATAGAATTATCAAGGAATGAAGTAAGAGATTAAAATTTTAGGTTAGTTGGAATCAATGTGGCCATGCTATTGACCCCAACATGTCAATAATCATTAGTTATTAGTGTCACAAGGAGGATGAATATTTCGATTTATATTTTTTCACAGAGCCACTACCAACCTATATTGAAGATAATCCATTGGAATGAAATAATGGTAATTCTATGATATCTTTTCTCTATTTTACTGAAAAATAATATAGTAAAACATTAATTTAATTTTTATTTTTACATATAGAGTTCATTTATGTTAGAATATTTCTGTAAAAAAATCTCTTAAATGGCTATTGTAAAATCAAATAGAGGCTTTCTAACTCTTCAAACAAAGTTACATCTTTGGGATGTTCTGGAGAAATTAAATCCCCACCTACCATTTTTATGCACACATTATAAAGCAAGAAACGGGGAATGTATTCATCAGTCATTAGAATTGGAAATCATTTTAGGTTAATTACAGTCAATAATATATTATTTGAAATTATTTGTTTTATATAACTTCATTTAAAATTGATAATTTATTATATAGTAAATTAATTCTAAAAATAAAATAAAGTGCATCAAAATAAATGTTCTCATTTTGAAAAGAAATTATGGGGTACTCGTCCTTATAGAATAAATTGGTACATATGATAAATCAATAATATAATTTAAATAATATAATATAAAACAATATATGTTTCTTTGTTTATATATATTTAATAATCAAAATCTTAATCTATTTCTTTCCCTCATCATGAGTTATGGAGGATGCTCATGTAAATAAGGATTGTTATTTAGTTGATGAAATGAAAAAAATAGAATATTTAAATGTATATGTTTGACATAATTATAATTTTTTATTATTTATAAAAAATTACAAAAAAAAGTCTTTATTTTCATATTTTTTATGCGGTTTAAAAACAATAATCAGTAACAATTGTACCAGAAGACAAGAAAAATTGAGTAGCTTTGAAGAAGATAGTACATTTTAGTCATGTTAGAGGACTATGTTTTATATTCTCTCCCTGAACATAGTTCACAAAGATATAATCACATGAAGGTACATCTCATATGTTTATGTTATTGCAGACACAAATAATATCACAACAAAAAATTATTGTTCGGTATGGTTTGGTGGAATAGTGCATGAAAAAAAATCCAAGGGAACCCACGATGGAGAAAAGATCTACACATGAACCAAATAATCCCACAAGATTTGAGGTTAGTCACCCCTAACTGCTTTTCATACCCATGGAAATCAATCATTTCATTATCTATTATTCTAAATGTGAATCAAAAAACATCTGATAACATTTTATAACAAAAAATTCTATATGGTATAGTAGTATTACATTTGTATCTGTCAACACCCATATACAATTATGTTGTGATGGGTTTACTGTATAATATCTCAAGAGATAAGATACACTATCAATTTCTCCCAAAATATCACATTAAAGTTGGGATTCAGGTAACTCATGGGCAGACTACCGGGTTTTATGTTCCACTTGATGGTTTGAATGTTATAATGGTGATAGATTCTATTGGTGCATTCATGGTATGCATGAAAAATCATATAAAGATAATGAGGTATGTCTAAATAATGGTTTTATAAGAAAAACATTTATAATTTTATGGAAATGGTCTTATGTGAGATAAGATATTACTATTGGATAAAGAATTGGAGAAATGGAAAGTCAAATAAACAAGTTCTAGTAAGAAAACAAACAAAATAAAACCACCTTATGAGAGTAAATTATCCATGCCAAATTTAGAGAAACATTTAATATCATTTCAACTTCATGTAGAGACTAAATTTAAATATAACATTATGTATTGCATTGAATATTTAAGAAGAATTAGATGGATGTTCATTCAAATATGGAATTGGTATCAAGACTCTAAATGAGATTTCTAAGCATTAGTGGTTGGGAATATCATTTGTCAATACACACATAAGGTACATTTTCATAACACATATGCCCAAATTATAAGAAATATATAGTTATTAAAGTCAATACATATTCATATTTACTACAATAATTTTTATTAAAACTATATATAGTGATCATCATTTGAAGAGAGATTTGGATTTATAAATCTCCATATCATTTCTAGAAAAGAACATACTCTTTATGATAAACAAACAAAAATTAAAAAATGAAATATTCAAAGCATTTAATCAAAATATATCAAGCTACTGACTCATTTGAATTCCTAAAATGAGAAATTAAAATACTAAAATCTAGTCACATATAATTTTTTTTTCATTATGTTATTTTTTATTGGGAGAAAAGGATACTGATCGTAGAAAATCTAGAAAGGCCAAATATTTAAAAAAATTATCCAATTCATGGATATCAAACCAATTGATGACAAATGATGCATTTTTTGAATATATAAAACACCACAACAGACATTTTATATATAACTTCAAATAAAATTTTTTATTCAGTGTTTTAACAATAATTTTGTTATGATAGGGTTGTCCCTCAATATTGGCTAGATCATTCAACAAAGTCGGAGTCTGAACGATTAAAGCCTATAAATTACTAAAAATAGAAAAAAAATTAAGGTATATATTGATATATTTAACTATTAAAACATATAAAAGGCTTATTTTTATAAATGTTTATACATTGTATAGAACAAGATAATGGCCTTTATTGTAGATAATATGTTTTCAAATTTATGAGGGATATCATTTAGAAAAAAAAGTATTATCATCCCTTATAAGACATTTTCAAATGTAATTAAATTTAATTAAATATATTTAATTATCAATTTTTCAATATTTTCTCAATATTATCATGATTTATAAAAATATAGATTCCCAAAATAAGAAATAAATTTTTTTCAAACTAGTGGGAAGTGTACTTTTAATCATTATGTATGTTGAAATCCAATTTTAGTGATTACCTGCAATATTTATGATCTAGTATTATTTATGAACATCTTAGTATTTTTGGGGTGTGAAGCATTAGTGTATGAATTCTTATATATTATCTTTGATATCATTATAAATATTAAGTATAATAAAGTGAATCATTTTGATTAGAAATATTTACCTACAATAAAACAAAATTTTTGGGTAATGGAGGAGATGAATGTGGGGTAGAGGTGAAGATAGAGGTGTAGAAGAAGAAGGATTTAGAGTCAGAGTTAGAGACCAAGGTGGATGAGGAGCTAGTGGTGGAGATAGAGGATTAAACTATGGGTAAGGAGACGAAGTTTTGGATTCCAAAAAATAAAGTTGTTGGGAAATGAAATAGAATTTGGATCATTCCAAGACTATGCATGAGAACTATTTTTGAAAATTGAACACAGCACATGTCACTTATGATAAGAGTCATTGTGTAAGTGTTTCATGTGGTTTATTGAAATAATGTTTTTCACCACATATTTATGTGATTTTTTATAATGTAGTCATCCTTATGTATTATCATTCTATGTTGAACGATTCAATTTCTCCACTAGTTTTTAAGCAACATCTCCCTAAATTATGAAACATGTATATAATAAAAGCTAAATGTTTGAATAAATATTTGTGTAATAAACCATGGAAGTTAGTTGGTGTATGAGATAACTATTAAAGGAAAAACATAATTGAAACATCATGGTCCTCGATGAGGGATGGGTGTTAAAGTGTTTGATAATAGTTTAAATGTGAGATTTTAATACAAAAAGGGGCACACACAGAAAACCAAGAAAAAAAGCTATAATTGAATTAATTATTTAGGAAACTAATTCATAATTAATTTTTTAAGTATAGGAATAAATATCATATCAAACCCACACATTATGAAACCTGTTTGACTAAAAGTGTGTTTTATAGTTTAAAATTACATTTTAGTAAAACAATGTGGTGTATTCAAGACAATGGACCCCCATTCGGACTTTTTTTTATAATCTAGTACAATTATCTATAAGTCATTTTACATGGTATAAAATTAGCTACCCCTCAATTATATGCATGATGTGATCAGTATGAGTCCAACTGTGTATTTTTATTGCAACATGACATTAATTTTAATGGAAAAAAATAACTAACATACTCAAATACAATAAAATGCCTTTTTATTATTGGGTTAAATTTGGAAAAATATCCATAAGACATTTTGATATATATAAATGAGCTAAAAATCAATCCAACTCATGGTGTGACTAATAAAAAAATAAGTTTCTATTAATTTTTTAAAATTTATATTTTAATACAAAAAGTTCCACTCAATGGAAAATGGAAAAATGATCTTATATTAACATGACAATTTAGGAAAAATGATTCATAATTAATTTGTGTTTAGTATGAATAAGTCTCATGTAAAACATGCACACAATGCATCATGTTTGACTAAAAGTTCATAGTTTTAGTTTAAAATGAAATTGTATTAAAAAACATAAGTTGCGTACTCAAAATAAAGGAAAAAATTCAGATTGTTTTAATAATTTATAAAAATTATTCATAAGTCATTTTCAATGTGTTTGAATAATCTGTACCAGAATCTGATGCACAATATGACCTGTATGATTACAAGTGAGTCTTTCCATTCAAAATAAACATTAATTTTATTGGAAAAACAATTGAAATACAGAAATCTAAGAAAAAAACATTTATACTGTTTTTCTACATTAGTAAAAAATCCACAATTCATTTATGACATGTAGGATTCATCCAAACCTCAATCAAATTCACGGTGTGATCTATATGACTCAATGTTTCCTTCATCATTTTAAAATTGGGATTGTAATAAAAACAATTTCCCTCACTTAAAATCAGGAAAATTCACTTGGATTGTGTTGGTAATCTTGGAAGATGATTCATATAAAAATTTTTATATGTATAAATCATTATCATGTCAATCCCACACACATTATGACATATATGACTAATGGTTTATGTTTCCTATGTAAAATGATATTTTAGAAAAAAAATGATTGCATACTCAATATCGAGTAATCTCATTAAGATTGTTTTGATACATTAAAAAAGTGATCCATCAGTCATTTGATAAGCCTTTTAATCTGCTACATCTTAATCAAATGCACGATGTAACCGATATGAATCAAAGTGCATCTTTTTATTGAAAATTAGCCACAATTTTGGGGGAATAGAATAGATCACAAACTAAAAAACCAATCAATGATATTCTTATTATTTTGGTACATTGGGAGAATTATATTGAAGTCCTTTTTGAATAAAAATCATTTGTACATAAATATGATGTATGGTGTGACCAAAATGACTCAAAGTGTGTCTTTTTATTCAATATTCACATTATATTTACTAGAAAAAAAATGATATACTGAAAACTAAGAAAAAACATTAGAATTATTTTAGTACATTCGTAAAACAATATATAATTTTGTTTTTTGGTGTAAGAATCTTACTCACCACAATCTAACTCGCGGTGTGGCCGGTATGTGTCAAAGTGTCCATTATCAGCTTAAATTTGATATTTTAATACAAAAAAAAAAGATTAACTCACTAAAATCCAAGAAAAAGTGATCATATTTTCGTTTATAATTTAGGAAAATGTTACATAATTTATTTCTGACATGTAGGTTTCTGTCTCATGTCAACCCAATACATGATGCGACTTGTAAGACTAAAATTACATGTTTCCAGTTTAAAATGATATTTTATTAGAATACTAATGTTGAATAATCAACACATAGGAAACACATTTGGATTAGTTTGATATATAATCAAAAAAATAAAAATTCATTTGAGATGTTTTGGAATGACATTCACCTCAATCCAACAAACTTTTTGATTTGTTTGATTCCAAGAGCATATTTATATTCAAAAATCACATTAATTTTAATCAAAAAACTATTCACATACTAAACACCAAAAAAAATTCATTCGTATTGTGTTGTTTCGTTATAAAAATTATATTTAATTAAATTTTTATATTTAATAGTCTTCTACACCCCAATCTTCCATATGGTGACTGCAACTGTTCTATTTAATTCAAAATTGATAATAATTTTAGAGTTTTTTACATACTCTATAATAGTGTTATTTTTCTATAATAATGTTTTTTTCTTTTATATTTGTTGGAAATTTTATATCACTTAATTTTTTTCATTTTTATTTTTTTTCTAGATTTGTTTACTAGTTTTGGTTCCCTTTTTGGTTATATAGTATGTTGTTATTTCACACTACATGCTCGATTTCTATTTTTATAGTGTATTGTAGCATCACACTACTATATTGCCCATTATTATTTCTACTAAATGTACTGATAATCGATTCCTCTATCACCACTTTTAAATTCACTTAAAAGGGTACCTTTTTCAGTGCTTTTAATAGCACTCATAAAACGACCCTTTAGTAGTGATTTTAGAATAATTGATAAGGGAACCCATTATTAGCGCTTGTAGAAGAATTAATATATGGGTGATTTATTAGGATAATAAAAGGAAGTGGTAAATCACCCCATTTCAATTGATTTTCTGTTGTTTAAAGAATCCTTGTCCCCTTAACAATTTTGTGGTTGTTAGCGCTTTGTTATCACTAATAAATGCATACTCTAGCACTGTTAAAGGCTTTTTTAAGAAGTGACACTAAAATATAAAATAATTATAGTTTTTCCTTATATTTGGTATCAAGGGATGTTTCAGACAACTTCAATGATTATTTTGTTATCATGTGAGGTTATATTAATAGTTATATAAACCATCATTGGTTAATAATTTTATGAATGAACATAAGCACAAATCCATAGAATCCCCTTTTTTATTTAAATTAATGGTAGTATGTGGGCTTAATGATATATTTTGAAGTTGGATTTATAATGGTTATAATGTTATGTATAATGGATTTTAATTTTTACGTATTATGGAATTTCTAATGGTATTGTATTTTCAAGGAACATTTCTATTTGAACATGAAATAATTCATTTCATGTGTTAAGGATATTTTCATACTGATAAATCATTGTATATCAATATTTAATGAAATTAATATATCACAAATATATTATTTCTTCTAGAATATTTGGTTATCACAATTATTCCAAAATATTTTTCGAATGATTTTCATAGTATTCAGAGTATTCAAATCACTAGTAAGAAACTATTTTACTTATCCAACTCCTTTTCATTTTTTAAAAAATATGAGTCAAGTTTTATTTTTCAATTTATTTCAAAGCCAAATCTCATCCAACTCTCTCCAAAAAAAATTACACAAAGTACATGACCATATAAATTATAGATAATGAAATTCATATTAGAGGATAATGGGGATATCAATGAAATCATGATTTTTGGATTTAAGGTATACATTATTTTCTTATGTTTTTTGTATCAATTATTAGTTGGTTGGTATTTGTAATTCATCATTATATAATACAGATCATTGATTTTAGAAATGTGGTATTCAAAAATATGATGACAAAGCATGATTAATGGTGTATGAATTATGTTTAATGAAGTGTGGGTTTTTGTATTTAAATTTAATTTTTTTAATAAAGTGATATTTTTTAAATATTATGTGAATTATTGGATAACTAAAGATTTTTCAATATTAGGGTTTAAAAAATTAGAATCATTTTTTAGATGGACTTGATCTGTTTGAAAAGTGAGGTAGTGAAATGGTGAAAAAATTTACGATACATTTATTACATTTAAAAAACATTACGTAAAATAAATCCTTAATTTTATAATTTTAAATTTGTTATTTCAAAAATAATACATTTACATTTAGTGGAAAAAATTTTAATGGTCTTTTTATATTTAATTATTAATATGATATTTGATTTTGAGGTAATTATGGGTTCTTCAAATTTGGGAACATATGTTTTGTCATAAATTTATTTACTGATCAATGTTAATTCGGGGATTATATAAGATACAATGGAATTCAATTTTAAGAGTCAATATTGTATAATATTTTGAAATATTATAGATAATAATATATCTTTATGGTTATTCATGTAATTTATTGAAATCAGTGTCATAAATTGATGATTATTTGATTAAGGACATTATATTGTTTATTAGACTTTAATACACATTGATGTGATTTGAAGATAAATGTTAACATTATTCTTGGAGAAATATGTGATCAAATTGTTCTTATTTTTTATTTTTTATCATAGAATATATGAATTTTTTAGGAAAATTAATGATAATTATTTATTGAATGATCAATATGAAATTTTGTGTATTATTGTCGAATTTTTGAGATTAAATGTATTTTTTAGTCATTTTAAGTTTTATTAATTTTTTTGAAGTTTCTTATCTTGTTCTAACTATTTTGGACTGGTTAATGCCTAAAAGGGAAGAATATATATTACTTATCTTGCAGATTTTAGGATATGTATAGTCTTATTCTAATTTTTCAGGATGGAATTTTTAACTTCAATACTCGTCATTTGGTGAAAAATTAAATATTGTGGTATAAATTGATTAAAGAATAAAATTATACATTTCAAGTATGTATATTTCAATATGTTCTTATTATATATGAAAATTTTATTTTTATATCTAGGAAATGGTTTGTGAAATAAAATCATTAACTGTTTATTTTTAATACTCATCGATCAAAGGACTTTTAAACCATCTCAGATTTATATTTCTGTGATGGTAACCATTTTCATGAAAATTATATTCTCAATATATATTAGTTCTTTTGAGTTATATTTCACATCCATATCCTAGTTTTTACAATCCATAAATTTGATCCAATGTGGAAACTATAGTGTCACGAACCCCAGTTACTTGGAGACGGTGTTTTTAATACATTTTCATAGATACAAAGGGTAAAATCTGAAAGGGTATATCCATTTAGTATTTTTTCATAACTAGATAAATACATGATACCTATTGTATATTTTTAATAGATAATAAACAATAATACATAATAAAAACATGTGAACAACATCCTTTAAAGCTCACTCAATGAACTCTTCTTCATATCTTGGTGAAAGGATACAAATTAAGGGTGAGATAAAATACTCTCTAACGGTTAGGTAAGAAATAATCTAACCTGAATTAATAGTGAATATTTAATATACCATGTTATATAACTAAACAAACATTCCATTTAAACAAATAGATTATTTGAATAGATAATGCATAATCAATATGTAAAGAAGATAACTGAGCACAAATTCCATTTAATCAATAAACTGAGAATGGAATTCTTCCTAAAGTAATATCACTTTGAAAATAACATGGATAGTAATAAATAATTTCTTACATAAAATGAATATTAATTGTTTTTTTCCATCACATTATTCATCATTATACCTCTACTATAAATACCTTTTTTAATAAATTACAAATACTACTGGTAGACATTTTTTTAATTTGTCCAATTATATTATCTTATGAGACCTATCAATGCATAAATGGGATATATAAAACCAACTCCCAACTATCACTACAGGTCAAAAGCATTTCTCACATATTTATTGATATATACATTTTAGTAATCAATATTCATTATCAACAAATGTTTATAATTAGTAAAGGATATAGATTTATCAATATTTCCATATCCAATCAAATAACATTAAATGTTAATATTATATATTCAACAATGGTATACGGTTTAGGAGAAAATCATATACATCATGGAAACTAGTGACATTTTAAGCTAATTTTATTCCTAATAAAAAAGGATGAATAGGAATTATGTTTTTCTAGTGAAATTTATTAATCAGAAAAGAAAATAAAATTGTACAATAACTTTTACAACATAGTAATTTTCATTTAAAATTTTCATAGATGAAATAATTCATATTGAAATATAAAATACCATTATATATTAAGGAATAATTATATTATACATCATAATGTTTATAATATACACCATATAACTAAATTAGGTGCACATCATTACAATATACCTCGATGAAGAGAAATTGAGACAAAGTCCCTTAACTGAGGCTTCCTTATCATTGATCATTTTTTAACCTCATATATTTTGGTTTTAAACATTTTATTAACATTTACTATTACAGTATTGGAATTTATAATATCCTATATGATCCTTTTATAACATCTTATCTTCTGTTCTTTCATAATTTTCATTATTTTACTTTATTTGTGTATTAATTACCATGTTTTCTCATCCGTGTTTTGAAAGGAATGATCATGTTATAGTGAATAAATTATTGTTTAATTATATCTATATTAATAAAAATGAAATAAATGTCATATTTATAGATAAATTATACTTTTATGACCATTCATTAAATATATTTTTGATAAATGAAGTATGTTTCCATCATGGAGATGGTATGACGTATGTACGCATGAGTAATGATTCAATTTTTCAACGAACACTTTGGAAAGGAGGTAAGTAATATTTTTCCTTTACAACATGAATATAATATCATAAATAACATATTATTTCTTTATATATACAAATATATATATATATATCATCCATATGGTGTGTTTATGAAAAGAGTGTCAATTTTTTTTATGTGGTAGTCCACTTGTTCACGAATGACATTATCATATTTCACTAACTGAAAGGTCATATATAAAATGATATATATAATATTTTTATGTTGAATTTTATTCATTAATATCATCATAATTTCATTAATATAAAATATAATAATTAATATTATCCTTGTAAAAATCCATGTAAGGTATTATTAAAAGATGAATCACATCGCTTCACGAGGTAGTTGTTCATCGTACACATGTGTGACATTTTCATAGATCATATGGAGTAGAATGTAAAAAAGTAATATATGATATAATGAATCATTAAGTATAATTATTTTATTTACATAATATATATACTTTATATCCATAATTATATGCGACCATTAATTATGTTAATTGAATGGTGAATGAAATCGGTTAGTGAGGTGATAGTTTGTTGTACAAACAATTGATTATTTTTTACACCATTTGATGAGATTAGATATGGTTTTTAGTCTTGAAATTAATATAACAACGTCCTAGTATGTGAAATATTCTAAAGTTATTAAATAATCATGGATAATTGATAATTAAAGTAGGTAGAGGAATAAACAAAAAATAATCATTGAAAAACATCTTTTTGTAGTAATCTAGTTAGGATTGAACAGAAATCATTTCTAGAATGGGTTTCTATAATTACCTTATCCCAAGTATCCTAGATCTAGTTCCCCATATTAATACGTTGGAGTATATAGAAAGGTTTGGTCCTAAAATACTGATTAGTTTATTAGTTTTGGAAAACTAGATCCATACATGATACCTATTTTACATTGGGAATACAGTATAAAACATAACAAAATAAAATCATCAAAATACTTAAAACGCCTTAAAATGATGCATCCTCATAACCAGATCAAAGGATAAAATTAAGGGTGATCACAAATGCTTTGTAAGTGTTCTATACATCCAAATATATCATGAATAAATAATCATAATCAATATGGAATGCTAAATAAATAATAAAACATTCCAGTTAAACAATAATATTATAATGAAATTTATATATAGATAATATCATTTAGAATATATCATGGGTAACTATAAACAAATTTTTAGTGAAGTATATTCTTGTTTATTGGACATCATGTTTCCAACAAACAAAATACCTTTTCAATCAATATATATTATTTTGAAATTATAACACATACTATGCAATACCTGATTTTTTTCCAACTACATTTTTTCAAGACCTTTCACAAGACACTTACAATAAATATCTATCCTCTGTATAGTTTAAAACATTCTAGTTATGAACCTAATATAGTTTTGGTCAACTGATTGTGTTCCATGAGCCTACTGATGCATCTAGGGTCCTTCAATAAATGGTCACCAAACTATGTATGTCATTTCCAAAGAATTCCTCATAAATCGAATAAAAGATTTAATTCATAAATGTTATGTCTTCTCATTTAGTAGTTAGATTAAGTAATATATATAGACTTATTAATATTTCACTAGTAATAAAATAAATTTCAATGGGAATACCCTATGTAAAATGGTATATGGTTTCATAAATAATCATATATAGTATTTAATAATATGGATATTTTATGAGTAATATAATTACATATGAAAAATGATTACAAGAATGTGATTGTTTTGAGATAAAGGTAACAACCACAAGAGGAAGTGAGATTGTACAATAGCTTTTTCAACCGGGTTATTTTCACATCAAATCCCCTTAGATGATATAATTCATAGTGAATCATTAAAATCTATGAACTATGAATATATCATGATATTACATAACAAATGGTTATTATATACATCTTATATGAAATTTAGGTGCACAAAAGTTCAATCTTCCATAATGAATAAAAATTTAGAAGAAGTCCATTACCTCGCACATCCATTTTAATAAACATTATTTAATTCACTGTGAAACATAAATTTCTATGAAATTTAAATAACTCATGATATTATATTTCAAATTGTTATTATATATATCATATAAATAAATTGGGTTCATCATACTTCAATATGTCTCAATGAATAGAAATTGAGAAGAATTCTCTTACCACACGGTTCATTTTAATTGAGCATTCGTAAACCACAATTTATAGTAGATTTAAACATGTTATTAACTTAAAATATATATTTATATTAATATTTTTAAAATTATATAATATCCATTTATAACAACTTATCACCAATTAGATTATAATATTTCATTGTTTTCATTGTTTCAGGTTCTAATTACCTTATTTTATTATGTATATATTTTTACGAGTGACTAGGCTCATTAATATATTATATTGTTTTATCATCTATAAAATAATAAACTGGAACAACTTATCATATATTTAAATCAATTAGATATTTATGAACAGTTATGACTGATGGTTTTGATAAATGAAATATGTTGCGATCAGGGAGACTGTATGTCATACATATGCATGAGTAACATTTCTATTTTTCAATGATCACTATGGAAAGGAGATATGAAATATTTTATTTTCATAGATTTATCATAATATCATAAATAAAATATTATTTTTATAAATATACTTATATATTACATCCATGTGTTGTGTTGTTGAATATAGATTCATTGGGTTCCGCGAAGGAGTTAGTCCGCAAATAAAAATTATTTCACTTATATCTAATATAATCAATAACATTAACATTTTTACATTCCATGTAAAGCATTAGTTAATGTCAAATCACAACACTTCATGATGTGACAGTATTCCATATGAAAGAATAATGTTAACTTGTCTCCAACGTAATGGAAATTATAAATGTATTTATGGCAAATAATTACTCCATAGATATAATTATGTAAACAATACAATATATACACCTTATATGTATCACAATACCCAACCATGAGATGTGATAATAGAAAATAACTAACAACAATTCATGTGGAAGTAGTCAGTTGAATAGAAGAGCAGTGAATTCCTAAAACATTTTATGCAATTTGAGATGGTATTTTTCCATTAACTTATTATATCAACATATCCATATATGCAATATAATGGTTTTATTATATAAAAATTGATTAATAAAAATTTAATGAGGTGGATAATGAAATAAAAAAAATGATCACTGAATAAGGTTGCCTTTTCTTTATGTATCGTGCATAGGTTTTCACTAAAAGCACTCCTAGGATGAATTTCTATAATGAACCTTCAAGGGTACCTCTCAAAATGGTACCTGGACTACCCATCTGAATAAAAATAGGTAATTCCTAATCCCTATGGGCTGGTCACAAGTACTCGAGAATCGAAAAATAACCGAGTGAATGATTTCACACAACTTGAAGAGACATAATGGAAGACATGTACAATAGAGAAAGCATTAGAATATACATACATACATATATATATATTACATAATATAAAAAATTTGTAGGAACCAAAAAAAGTATAGAAAATATCAAAATATGGGTCCAACCAAAAATAACCACTGAAATTGGAAAACCACCTACTCCATGTGATAGTGTGGGCATACTCCCACCATGCCACCACCAGCTACCCAAATAATCTAAAATAAATCAATACCTACTAATTGTGGTTATTTACCCTTACCTATATCTAAATATATAACTGTGTCTATGTGATGAAAAATAGGTACACACGGTGTGAGCTAAAAGGTTAGTAGGGTCCCACATAGGTCTTCTATTTAATGTCTCTAAACTATAATCCATGAATCCTCAACATTAATTAAAACAAGGAAAGATAATATTTTTAAAATATTTTATATCAAATTCAGAGAAAACAAATTTAATTTCTTTTTTCTCCACATTTCCAAATAATGTAATTAAATCGGTATAAAATTATTTCATTACCATGTATCATAGTAGATAAAAATGTCAAGGAAAATAAGGTATCGTTGAACATATCAAATATATTGAAGTATAACAAAATAATTGAAACCAAAATCATCAAAAATTGGCCAAGAATTATAGGATACATATCTTTATCAATTCTAATAGGTAATTATATCTTGGAAACACTTATCTAAACTAGAAAATCACATACACATCAAGCCACATGACATATACATCTAGTCTATAAACAAGTGGAACACCCCATTAAATAAACCCCCAACATATTTAATATGTTACTCAAATAATGAGAAAAGGTAGCAGAGATAAGCCCAATGAGAAAACCATTTAATTTTGGATGAGACCTATTACTATATTATCCACCTAATTACCTAAGGATTACCATGTTCTCTATTTTCTAAACTAGTTCACCATACCATTCCACTATTTCATGATTTAAAAATCATTTCACAAAACCATTTCACAATTCATTGAAACAACCATTTCATTAAACAAAACCAAGGGAACCCCATATTTTATAAAAATACGTTTCCCCAAAAACAAAACAAATATGTTTTATAATAAAATTTAATAAAATAAAAAATAAAAGAAACATTAAGTGAATTTTTTTCATAAAATATTTGCTGGAAACAAAACCACCAACCTCAAAAATATAAATGCACATACCTATAATAGAACCCACCACAAAAAAGGATTCAATAATGAAAATAGGGTCCCTAGAATAAATCTATATATATTTGAATTTATTTAATCAAAAAAAGGTTTATGGAAGAATTTGAAATGACATATTCCACTCAAACTCAAACCTCCCACACCAAAATCAATAAACGAGATGTCCCTTGGAACAAGATCACACTTCAGATCAAATTGAGACTCCTAAAATCACTGGATAATACTTCTTGATTAAGATGTAAGGGAGATGTGGTTGAATAAATAAAAGATCATTTGATTGATTTCCCTAAAAAATTACACTTTAAAATTTACATATTTTTTAATACAATTACACTTCTTGTACTTTTGGGGAATCAAATTTGACAAGACTCATCACATTTTTATTAAAAACTAATATTTTCATATTAAACATCTTGGGATCATTACATGGAATTTACTCACATCACTCTATGAATCATGTTCAAATAATCTTCCCTTCATAAGTTACACAACATGTATTCCCATTAAACTATGCATATTTTTCTTGTAGACAATGAAAAATACATGTTCTTACATGAATGCACAAACCAACCAGGGCATTTTCAAAAATAAGGGATAACGCCTCTGAGATATTATATGTTTATACCTAGACATTATTAATTCAAACAAACATCAATATCTGATATTTAGGTAATTTTTCTTAAGAAATTATCTCTATCATTGGATGTCCTCAGATGCACCCAACTAAAAAATAAAATAAAAAATTGTAAGGAAAATACATTAGGGAGGGTAATGATATGTTACAAACTCCCAATTATAATTCATGTAGGATGGTAAATAGGATAACCCTATTCTCCCTCATTAACCCCTCATTCCCAAAAGTATCATGGGAATATGATCCATGATTCCATAACACTTTGAAAAATTGAATTGCATTCCAAATAAAGAGATTCTCTTGAGAATAAATGATCTCAAAATGATACCCAATAAAAGAACAATATATATTTAACTCAATTTCATCCCAACTCATAACTTTAGATGGATCCGAATAGTATTTCCTATGCTTCAGTATGTGGATGAAATCATGAATACACGCCAAGTAAAATAGTAGTGACTGTCGATAAGAAACATTCTCTAGCCACACAATGGATTAAAATGATCCAACATATATCATAGATATAATTCCATGTTTTATAAGACAATAGTGACTCATTCGCGTAGAAACCTTCAAGAAAACTCTATCCTCTACGAAAAAATAAAAAGGATTATTTTGGAAATGCACATAATATTTCTATCAAATCTAATATATAACAAAATTTTGATGTATCTCCTAAATAATTTTTTACACCTCTTGAAAAAAACATTTTCCAACCAAATAAGGTCTTACCACCTCATATCAACAAAGAGGTAATCTACAAGGGTGGCCATACAATTCCATAAAAGGAACCATTGTGATTGATGACTAATATATGTTTTTATAAGTAAAATAAACTATTCACATTTGGAAATCCCATGATCCACTAAAATCTATGTCATAGGAATGGGGAATATCCACTAAATATTGAATTGGATTCTCTGTTTAACCTATTTATATGGTTGATAATGCCTACTCAACCAGAATTGAGTCCCCATTGCCTTTTGGAGACTACTCTAGAACCTAATGGTAATTATTGAATACCTTTTTGGAACAATGGTATATGAAACCCCATATAACCTCAAAAATTCCATCACATACATATTTCATTTACCTTTAACTTTTTTGGTTTCATTGATCATAATAAAATGATCTTACATTGTCAACTAATCAATCACCACTAGTATATAATTCTTCCCTTGGGGAGTCTATTGTAGTCCAAAAAATAATCATTGTATACCTCATCCCATTTATAAAAACACACATTAAGAGTCTTGAGGAAACAAGAAGTTTTCATATGATCTATCGTAATCTAGTAGTAAGTGTAATAGCAGGACACATAATCAGCAATGAAACACTACATAACTTGCCACCAAAATTACTATCACATGTCATAATACATCATTGAATATCCTATAGTAATATCCCATAATTATTTTTGATAATAAAATAAAATAAAACTCCTCTTATATTTTTTGATTCCAACCAACCCCTAAAGCTAAAAATACCATCTAAAGAGAGTGAAAAATTAGAAACAGTCCCTCATTATCGATGATGTCCCAAATCCTATGATTTTGTGATATTTATACTGACTCTATAAAATAGACTCAAGGAGAGATTATATTAACTAAAAACCGGTCATAACTATACCTACAAAAACCTTCCGAGCATCTAGTTTCAATTGAGAAAAATTCCGCATAATGGTCCATTACACCATTTACTCTAGAATAGCATGATATGTAACTATCCTTATAAAAGGCTCTGGAATGAATTTTTTCTTCCATTGGGTGTTGGCAATTTTGAGGTCATGTATATGATGGTATTCCATCCATAACCTCTTCAAAATATTCATATCCTTTTGAGAAAAAAAAATTTCAAAATCTTAAGTTCAAAAAATGATTTTGAACAAATGCCTACAAAGATTATACCTACAATAATATAGTGATTGAATAACAATAAAATTCTATAAATCAATTATTGGGTAATTATTCTCATGTAGTTCAAGATGATGAGAGCCATAATCTACTAAATGTCATACTTCATGAGAAAATACTCAAAACAACCGTAGAAACATCATAGATAACCATATACCCCATACATATCTTAGATAATTTTAAAATATGAGAGAACATCATATTTAGTATCATATCATTGAAAAAAGACTTATTTTATTCATCCCATTTTAATTTCACTTCATTCCTTGTAAGACCTTTCGAAGGTGATGAAAAATTAGAGAAATCCATGTTGAACCATTGAGAGTGTCCAACATGTCCAAGGAAATTCAAAACTTCAATGACATTCAATGGTTCTTCTAAAAAAATAGGCTTTAATACCTCAAGATAAACTAATAATCCATGCTCATAAATCATTTTAGCTAGTAATTTTATATCATTAATCTAGAAGTCTCATTTCTAGATAATTCCATTAAAATGGTGACTTCTTTGGAGTTAAAAAACTATACTCAAAGGGTTATAAAAATCGTTATTGAATATTAAGTAAATAAAAATATCATCCACAAATGATAATGAAATAATGATTAAATACTAATTGGATTTCTGATTCATCAAAGCCATAAAACTGTAGGTGCATCAACCAAACCAATTGACATCACAAGTTATTCATAATTGCAATACATGCTCCAAAAATTAATTTTATTCATATCAGACTCTTGAAATATAAGATAGTGGTAACATGACCAAACGTCATTATACAGAAACAATATTTCACCCTTTAACTGGTCAAAAAAAATCATCCACATGAGGTAAATGATATTTGTTTTCATGAATTACCTATATCAACTTCGAATAGTCCACACACATGTGTAGTGAATAGTGTTACTTCTTGGAAAAGAGCCTTGGGGATATCCAAGGTTATACCCTAGGGTAGAAAAACCCTTCTCCCTCAGATTGTAAAATTGAATTCTAATCTCTTTCAGCTACCCTAGTTCCATGTAATAATAATGTATCAGTATCGGTTGTGCATGTTGAACCAGTCTATTTATAATTCCGACGTCCAGATAAAGAGTAATACCGTAGAAATATTATGGAAAACTATCAGTAATACTCTAAACAACAGTAAAAAGATCAAAAATAGAATTTATTTCATTAGCATCAACTACTGTAATAATTAATAAATTCCTGAGCTACGGGTTGAATGTTCCTGTAGGACTAAACCATGGATCCCACTCCCCATGAAATAGTTGTGCGCCACCATTAGCAACAGGAAATTACACATGTTGATGATAGAAATAAACCTTATATTAATTCTCAATATGAAAATCCATATCATTGATGAAATAAAATATATCTATATATATAAAAAGAAAATCCCAAACTAACATCCCATTTGCTATTGATATCTCAAAAGATGGACCGAGAAACACATGATATTTCCTCTTTCAATGATGTGTCACTAAATCCATAATAAATTATATGATATCCATTGGAAGTTCAGGCATATAAATATTATCCAAATATTAACTTTTTGGATTCATAAATATTAAATAAATAAACTACTAGTATGGATGCTATAATGATTGTATCTATGAATATCCGGGGACCCATGTCTACCTCCACAGGAAACACATCTACATCCTAAATTTTTAGAACTCCCAAGGCTTGTGCCAGATTCCAATAATATTTGATGCATCAGAATTCCCCGTAGTAGCCTTTTTAGCTGATTATCACTAACCATGTCGATGTGTAGACATAGATTAAAAAAGCGTTATATATTCTAATAACATACATAGCTAATACACTTATAACTAGTCGAAGGACAATAACATCTTGTTTTTTCATCCTTGATGCACTAATATAAAGTAATAGTCGTGAAAAATGCCTCTATTGTAGGTGATGAATAGTTTGGTTTATGATAACCATATCCACCTCTCATTTAAAGTTACGCCCACTTACTTGTCTTTTCTGGAATGCCACAGAAGCAACCACTAGGTGTAAGAGAAGCATAATATTCAACATTTCATGTCATATTAATTTATTCCATCATATTTTAATCCACCAACTCCACATATGTAAAATTAATCAACATTAATACATGTGATATAATATTCAATAAAAACCCCAATAGGTTCTTTTGAACTATCAGTTCATCATTGTTTAAATACTCTAGTGAAAAACAATCAAGATCAGAAAATAGATTGGTGTATGATGACACCAAACATTCACCCTTCTATAGAGAGAGGAACATTGGAGAATTTTTGATCATCTCTAACTTTGGAGAAAAGTATTAGATGAAGTGTGTCTTGAACCCCTTCTAGTCCAAACTCACACTCCTATCTTCTTAATTGAGGGATTCCCACGAACTCATTCCATGACCATCATAACTAAATGATCCAGACATTAACTTAGCACTATTATATGTATACATGAAGTCAAAGATCTAATAAATCATGTCATTACAGTCCTCTTACAATTGAGGATGATTTTATCCTTCAATGGATAGTGAAATCTCACTGAAGAATTCAAGTGATCAATCTCTTTCCCATATTTCTTCTGGTTGAAACTCAAAAACTATGTTCTTTAACAATGGAATAACATGTTCTACATTATAAAATACTCACATGATATCATCGATGAATTTATTATCCACTAGAGGTTTCATTTGAGGATAATCTACTGGACCCTCAGGATAAACTCAAAAAACACATCTGGTAGGCATATTGCTTCACAAAAGAATAAAATAAATAGTTGGACACATATTAATATCATTCCAAACAAACCAGAAATAAAAAACTAATATTAACATAAAAATACAAAAGAGAATAAAAACATACCAAAATCCTTTGGTATCATGAGTCTCACTACATCAAAATCTATACTAGCACATCCCACAATATACCAATCAATTACCAACAATCATATCTCTATTGTATAAAAAATCCCAAGAAAGGAGAACCACAAAACATGAGGCTCTGATGCCAAATAGTAATGAACTGAGTGAGATACCCACTCAAACTGGTACCCAACCTAACATGGAATAAACCTAATTAGCATTTTATATCTCCATATTCTATCTAATAACACTTGGGAATTGAAAATGAATAGAGGGAACAATTAAAGACAATATAACAAGAAAATATGGAACATATATACAAAAGAGAAAATAGAAAAAAGTTAGATATTTCCCAAAAAAGAAAAAGACATTGTAAATCAAATAACTCCAAAGAAGAGATAATCTTCATCTATAGGACCAGCCACAAAAGACCATCAAAACCAGAAACCCAACTACTCCATTTGATATCATTCTTAAACAACCATCATATCACCACTAGAAACCCTACTCAGCTAATAGAAAGCCTCACCACCTCACTGCACCACCAGGCCTTTCCCTAAATTGGAAGACATGACCAGGTCTATGAATCACTATAGAGTTGTATATGTTTCTATGAAAGTGTCCTAGCAGGGTCCCCCCTATGTGTTCTATATGATGTTTCTAAACAATAATCTAAGCATGATCAACTTTAATGATAACATGGAATGATAATAATTTTAAAAGTTTTTATATCAGATCGTGGTAAACAAATTAAAATTCAACCTTTAAAACAATTTCATATAAAAAGGGTAAATAAATTTCCATGTATTTCATAGCCATATATCATGGTACATATTCCATGTCAAAAAAATCATTCATCACAAATCGTTTCAAATCCCTAATAGTAAAAAAAAAGGCACAAACCAAAAGAACCCAAATGTGTCATGAAGAACATGTAAAATCATTCCAATGATCACACTAGGTCAAGATAGCTTTAAATATCTTCTATATCATATAGAATTGTGTATGATTAAATCCACTGGACATATTCATTGATACTAGAGAGAAGAGGAACTCCCTATCAAGTGAACCCTACAATATGTCTAACAAGTCCATAGAACAATGGACCTTGGGAGAAAAGATAATCCTTATGAGAAAACCACCTCATAGTGGTTGAGACATATTATGATACCATCCATCAAATACCCAAGGCATCCCATGTAAACTATTTTTAATATTATTTCACCAAACTACTTCATCATGTCATGCATTGAAAACCATTTCACAAAACCATTTCCCTATTTTTTGATATTCCCTTTTCATTTCCCAAAACTAGGGAAAACTATATTTAATAAAAACCTGTTTACACACATACCCAAAAATAAATCATAGCATTCCTTTTTATATAATAATATATATATATATAATAGTAAAATTTTCATTCATTCAATATATTGTAAAGATAGAACAACCTACCTAAAAATGGTATTCACATATTACAACAATAGAACCTTCCAATTAAATGTATTAAACACTAAAATTTTTGGTCCTAGAATAAATATACCCATCTTAAAATCAATTCGATTAGAAATGGGTTATTAGAGAAGAAGAAAGGACACACACCTCATGAACCCAAACCAACCACACTATAACCCACATAGGGGAAATCCCTTGGAACAAGAGTGAAAAATGGATCCAGGGAGGAAAAATAAGAAACAAGGCCATGGGTAAAATGACGTAATAATGAAACACAATAGTTCTACGTTAATAAAAGAAATGAAGTAAGAGAAATTCTTACTCATTAGTAGATATGAAAACCAAACATAATGGTAATCAATTCCTAAAAGAGTCACTCTAAATTGGATAGAGACTTAAAAAACCTTTGGGGATGCATTCTTAGCCAATAGCTAAAGAAGATGGGGAAAAATGAATGGAAGATCAGCACATGAAGTTTTTTAAAATCCAAAACAACATCATTTACCTAGTGTAAAATAAATTTACATGTCATGTAATCCTCTATACATAGATATGTTGACAATCCTATTTTCTATTTATTAAAAGAAAATCTATTAATATTTTATAGCTATAATCCGTAAATGTTGTGTTCTCACTCATGTTGTGAATCATGTTCACAAAATCATTCCTTCATAACATAAACATCATTGATTCATGTTATATATGATTTATTTCTCTAGTATACGATGAAAACATTAGGTTCTTAAACAAAAACCAAAGCCAACCTAGTAATTATCTGAATTCTTGGAGAACCCATCCAAGAATCTAAACATGTTTACTCAGAATTAATAATTTAAAAAAACTTCCATATTTGAACATTAGTTCATTTTTATCAGAAAATGTTTTCAATCCATGGGAGTCCCTAGGAGCATAAAATTAAATAAAGAAACATGAAAAGAGATGGAAAATATATAAAATAGGGGAGAAGTATGTTATGCTTTCTTCCCAGAAAAAAGTTTCAAATTGATTTGAGAAAAGTTGAGTTGTTATATGGGTTGTTCTTGGCTGAAAAAAAGTGGTTTTATATTTTCTGCAAGTTCAAAAATATTCTCTCTAATAGCATTAATCTAACTCAAACTTGGTGGGACGAAAACATATTAGCATACATCTTGGATTTCTGGGATAATTTAGACAACCCTTGCACCATCTTTAACCATGTTGTGTCGCTTCCCCTTGAGTTCATGAATCTTTTTTTCGTTGATTCCATTGTTCTTAATTACTTCAGACCTCTATAACATGGGTTGGGGCACCCCTTCCTATATTAAAAAAAACCAATCATTGGATGGATGAAGAGGTTTTATGGAGTAAATAATAGAAGATAGTGAATTCCATTTTATAATTTTGGAGTTGTGGGATTTTTTTAAATACCCAAAAATATTCACTATTGGGAGGTCAATCTTACCATAACTAGCTCTAATATTGATAATTAATGGGTTCCCTCAACACCCAGTCTTAGAAAAAGTAATTCTTTACTTTTTTTTATCAAATAATAAGGGTATTTACCATCAACCTTCTCAAAAAAATGTTACCCTTAATAAATTCGTTGGATCCACTTATTCGATATATGAAAAAAATTATCAAATAGAAATAATTTTTGTGTTCAAAATTAATTTTAACGTAAGAAATTTTATGTAAAAAAATTATTTTAACATTAATCATGCAAAGAGATTTTTAATATTTATCATCCAATATATTATTTATAAATGAGAAATTATTCCATGAATTTAAATTAAATTATATTTATTATCATTTAAAAAATACATTTAAGAATATAGTTTTTTTACTAATATTAGATCATTAAATATATTATAATTTGTCAACAAATTACATTAATGATAATTTTGAAATTATTTATATAAAATAAATTTTAATTATCATGTCTATGATGGAATAAGAATCTATTTTGTTCACACTTGTATAATTTGGTATTTTTATATAAAAATTTAATGAATGAATGTAATTCTATCTATATACATCACTTTTATTATTTTTTGTATAATTCATTTTATTTATTTTATTAACGAAATTATTACTTCATAGGAATTTCATAAGCATTTGAATAATTAATTCACCACTAAAAATAAACGATAAAATATTATGATCATAGAGAAACATTTATATTTTGAAAAAAATAACTCTAACTAAACATATTTTGTATTTCCCTATACTAATGATTTATAGATATTAATGGCATGGAAGGTTCCTTTTTGTCTTTATCTTCACATGACTTATTATTTTGGTCAATATCAAGGAAAATCATCCCAAATACTCAAAAAACTAATCCTAACATCATAAGGATCGAAATATGGAAGTACGATTAGTGTTGGAAATATTTTTATGTCATCTTAACACATTACGTATTAATCTTACCGCCTATAAAATCCATTTTTACATAAACCACAATAATACATTTTTTATATTTTCTCTATTCATTCGGGTAAAAAAAAATTTATCTTTATCAGACATTATTATTTATGCAAACATCAAATATTGAATCCATTTTTCAAAATTCAATTTATAGAATATGAAATATATAATTTAAAACTAATCCTATATGTAAAAGAAAAAAAATGGGTTTTTAAAAGGTAAAATGTTCAAAATATTACAATGTTTTTATATATAAATTTTAATATGAAAATAATTCAAATTACCTGAATTATACTAGTTCATGAAATATGTTACCATTGATACTTTAAAACCCATTCAAAATATAATTTAGCATTATAAATTATTTTATAAAAAGTATTTTTTAGTTAAAATTATTTATTTACAATATTGAGGTAAAACATAGAACTTTTCATGAGATATCTTGGGCTCATTTAGAGTTATTATTTTTTCTTCTGTTGAGTACTTTTCATTTTTTTAACGTGGTGTGCCTCTATGTGAAAATATGAGAAAATTTGAAGGAAGAGGGTAGTGCATGGTTGGTGCACGATCTTCCCTAAATGTGTGCCTAGACCTAGCAAACTGTAAAACCTTAGGGAAAGAGGGTTTGCATGGATAAAGACAATTTTTACAAATCCTGTTTCCTAAAATAAGAAACTATGACCCCCACCCCCACCCCACACACACACACTTGGATTAGGTTCACGGTTAAGTCATGAAATTTGAAAAATTGTGTGCCTCTGCCAAAATAATCACATGCACAGTTTTAATTAATCCAAAAATTAGATATAAAATTACCTTAACCCCCAAATTAAGACCAAATCGACCACCACTGAGTCCAACTGATTTTAACTCCTTTTTTGAGGCTCCTAGATACATTTAAAGCCATTTCAACCTCCATTAATGGAAAATTGAAGGGTGGATTGAAGATATGCACACCACCAGTTATGAGGATCTAATATTGTATAGATTCCTTCTTCTCTTATAGAATTCTATCATATTTTAGAGGGATTTCCTAAAATTTCTTGTAGATATAAATCTAGGGTTTTTGGATCCAGATATACAATTTTTAGATCTTTATTGTTAAATCTTAAATTAGGATTCTAGATCTTGATCTCATTCAACGTCGTTATTCAGCCCAAATTTGTGATTTTCATTTTTGAGTTTTCCTCAAAAAATTTGTGATAACGGTCAATAATTAAAATCCCAATATCCTTACTACTATTATATTAATGTAATTTTATAATTCCTATTAGATTCATAGAAATTGTGATCTTTATTGAATTAATTAATTTGGTGAATTATTTATTTTCGGAAAATGTGATATTGTAGATATTGGAATCATATATTATCATTAATTGGTTTTTAAATTAATTAAGAGGGAGTTCAGATTATGGAATTGGTTTATAAATTGATGAATTATGATTTAATATTAATGTTGTGAATGTGAATAATTTACTATTGCATCAATTATGGGATATTTATATTGAGAGTATGAATAACTAATTATTGAATTAATTATAGAACATTGAGATTGTGATGATGAATAATTAATTGTTGAATTAATTATGGATATTGGGATTATGAATTTGAATAATTAAAATTCGATTAAATTAATGGGTGTTGAGATCGTGAAATGATTAAATAATTGTTTAATTAATTAAAGGATAGGTTGTGATTAATTAATTATTGAATTAATTAATATAATGATGGGTATGTTAAATTTATTAATGTGATTAATTAATTATTGAATTAATTCAGTGACAACTATACATAGGACATGTCCTGCAACAAAAAAAATCACATAGTGTGATAAGAAATAATTAATGGTAATAATTGAATTCTAATTCAACAAATGTGTGTGGGATATATTCAATTGCATCAGAAGCCCATAGTGTGAATTGGGATTATCAATTTTAATAGTGGAACTCATATGTAAATTTTGATAATGAATGGTATCATGAGAATATAGATATATGATATCCCATGGGGATAGTTTAGACTCTTGTTTGGGCCGAAGTAGGTATTGAGAGTTTGGGTTTCCACAGGAACCCAGGTGTTTTGTGATCAAATAAATAGTAATTTACAATGTGTAAATTTGTTACATTTTTTATTTTTAAGTTTTCTTTATAATATTTCATATATCTGTTATTGATTGGATATTTTTTACACACTATTGGTGGTGGCCTACTAAGTTTTACTCACACACTATTCAGTTTTCATGAACAATACCTAAATATATTTCATGATTATAGGGAAATATAAAGGTAATGGCCCTTTGTTAGATGGATGAGTTGGGATAAATCATGGATGAGAGAACCAAATGTTCTTCGGGAACTGCTTGTGAGTTTTCTGTGACATTAAATTTGAGTTCCATTTTGACACTTTCCAAATACTTAATTATGACATTTTTACTATTTACAATTGAAATTTAACATCTTATTTTGTTCATATTGAGATACGGGATTATTCCGGTCATTATATATCATTACATGGTTATTATTTAATTATTTTTGGAACTGTATTACACTGATAAAGAGGTTATAGTCTTCTCATGACTGAAATTCAACCCTTGATACTATAAAGTGACCTTTGGCGTATGGGGAGGCATGTTTGAGGTCATGTAGCAGTTCGACTCAGGGCACCATTATGTGGCAACCGGTGAGGACATTACAATTTAGTGTGAGAGTCTAGTATTCATTTGTTTTTTTTTACTATATAGAAAAGGTATAATGGATACTAAAAAGATTTCGGCATTGGTTATTAACTAGTTCCTGGGAGTAGCTAACCCATGTATGGGGGAGAACCCATGTACGGGGGAGTACCCATGTACCTATGGTGAGAATGTAGTTATTGATATTTTCCATTACAGTTGAATATTATGTCACCATGGATAAATAACTTGTTGTGTTGTGTGATTAGATTTTCATGGATTTTCTGAAATTGGATTGATGTTATGGTATTTCATGAGATTTGAGTTTGCATTCATCAATCATGGAACTTAGTATTATTGTTAAATGCATCATTTTAAGAACACATGGGAAAATTTGTTTTTGGTATGTTGATGAACATGACCTATTTTTCATTGCATTAGAAACATAACTGAAAAAGGTGTCTAACATGAAATTAATAATGATTATAAAATGATTCGAGAAGAAAATAAAGGGGTGTCTAAATGAAACACTTAAATAATGATAATGTGTTTACCTTTTTTAACCAAGACCTAGTTGTATTACGGTTAAGGGTAGTGATAATGCCTTATTTTTTATAGTCTCACGAGGTTTAGAGAAATGACATGTCATGGAATATTGTGTTTTCCATAAACATATTAACCAAGTTTTGTGTCCTAATGTATGTAATTTTCATTGTATAGATATGATTCCATGATGATGATTGTGGGGAGGATGACAAGAATACATGCAGGGAGAGGTTCCACCATTTGTGGAACCTGAGGCACTAATACTGCCTGATTAGTAAGAAGGTGTAATGTTAGATTATAGTGTTTCTTACATCATGCAGTTTATTATGTCCCAGAGTGGGTTGTAAGGATCATGTCTGACATGATGTGTGAGTAACAGTTGAAGCACCCTATAACCTTTACTGAATAGGGTGGTCTTATGTGAGTGTAATTATGGATTGATTTCATCCAGAATATCAAAGACTATTAGTAGACACTTAATGAAAAGGGGGTCATGTTGGATGCTCATATATTATGAGGATTAGGTAATTGATGGTGGGATATTTAGACTCATACTATACAAGATCATGTAATGTTATGGATCGACTTCTTTGAGAACATCCTATAGTTAATCTATTTAGAGACATTGAGGTCAAAGAGAGTATCTATGTTCATGAGGGTGACTCAACGAAGTATTTCATTTATGGAATATTCTAGATTCTTTAAACATTTACAATTATTTTCTCCAACATAGAAAGTGGATGAGATGGTATTGGTGATACATTTCCATGATGGTATTAAATGTAAGATTAAATCCTAGGTCAACTTTATTGGGATAAAAAATTTTGTTCATGTCATGGATTAGGATCTTCTAGCTGACAAATCCTAAGAGAGGCTCTGAGATCAAGAAAGGGAATTTCTACAAGATGATCATTAGGTAAGACTTCCAAGAGTAAGAATCGTCGTTGGGACAGCGTCAGCTAGGGAAGTAGAAAGCAGAGTACCCAGATAGAGGGATGAGTTTCTCACGATCGTACTAAAGTGATATTTCAATAGTTTGGTAGGGTTGGATGCTTTTGGATATATTTCTCCTTATCACTAGAAGAGTGTATATTCTACAAAAAGTTGGGATATTACAGAGTTTCATCAAGAAATTGCGATATATGGTGTTTGATGGAGGAGCTAGATAGAACTAGAGTTCGGTAATGGGGATATTCTACAATATATCATTTTGGCAGCTGGAGTTCTTCAAGATGAATTAGTAGTTGTAGTGGATGCCTTTTTTTGGTATAGAGTGTATGTATCAGCAGAGTGGTACAACATGGGGGACTTAGGATGCATCACAGGTAGGAAGGGAAGTTAAATTTCATAGTATTCAACATAAACATGTGGATAGTGAGTCCAGATTATTGATAGTTAGTGGTACTGTTATGAAATTTTCTATACTATCTAGTGCCTTATTTGAATCTAGTGCCTTGCATTATTTTATTTTTACATAATATTTGAATGGTTTGAGGGTTTAATTCAAGTTCATGAGTAGGGTTTTGGTGATAGGTACACCATTGGGAGTACAATCTTCAAACAACTACATCTGCAGGGGATGTTCTATCATTGTGGGAGAGTATCATTTTCAATGGGATATTTATATACATTAAATGTCCAGACTTCACCTAATTATGGGAATTTACATATTTGTAGAATACGAAGCCCATATATGTTGATGTTTGGATGAGTGTGACATTTACGCCTCCTAAGGATTACAGTTATATTCACCATGGAAAGTGGTATATAATGGAGGACATGTAGATAAAATTCACCAACAACTCAGAGAGTATAACACCCAGGTTTATAGATTGTTACTACATTTTGGAGGTGTAATTTATTATGTAATTTGACCTGTAAAATATTGGGTTTAGGATGTGTTTCTTAAATACTTCTTAGTTATTCCACCTAATAGATATGTAGAGTTTACTATTGAGGTCATACATGGGGATGATCTAGTTTCTATTCCACAATACATAATGGAACCAACATAGCTTCAAGATCTTAATAACATGTTAGAAGAGCTTGATGATAATTAGTTTATCTATCTGAGTATGTTTCCTTGGCATTGACATTTTTTATTTTTAATATAGCTAATGGTCGTATAAGTTTTTGTGTCAATTATTGTAAGTTGAACTAGATGATAGTGATGAACCGGTATCCTCATTTTGATATCGATGATCTGTTTGACAAGTTGTGATGTGCTTTTGTACTTTCAAATATTAACATGAGACTGGGGTATCATTAGTTGAGAGTTTGGACTTCTGATATACTAATAACGGCTTTTAGAAGTAGGTTCATCCTATATGAGTTCATCATAATATAATTTCGGTTAAAAAATGTTCCATTAGTGCTTATGGACTTGATGAACATAATAATAAATCCATTGTTGGATCGGTTTTAGTTTTTGTTTTTGGATTAAATCTTATTGTACTCCAAGAATCCAGACGACCACACCCGACACCTTTACATCATCCTGAGTACACTAAGAGAGAATCCTCAATACATCAAGCTATCCAAGATTCAATTTTGGTTTAACTGGGAACAATTATTGGTTTATATACTATCAGATAGAGTTATATAATTGGACCCATAGATGGTCTAAAATGTTTGTTGTTGGTATCAACCCAAGAAAATATTTGATATTCGTTGCTTTTTTGGGGTTAGATTAATATTACCAGTGATTCATCTGGGATTATTATTGTTTGGAAGTTCCACATTCAGGTGGGACAAAAAGGGGGGCAATGACTGACTAGTTAGGATCATGTGAAAATGACTTCCATGATTTGAATAAGTAATTGAATTTGACAACAATATTGATCATACACAATCCAAGTGAGTATATTATGATGTTTTCTAATGCTTCAAGAATTTTACATGGAGTTGTGTTAATGCATGGAGAGAGAGTTGTGGTGTATGGGTCCTGAAATTTGTGGTATCATAAACGGAACTACACTACACATGACCTCAAGTTAGAATTATTGGTTTATTGTTTAATATGTTTGGGGTATTATATATTGGAAGATTAGTTTACTATGTATAAAAATCATAAGATCATAATATATATCTTTTAATAGTGATAATTGAAAATCTATCATCGGATATGGGTTGAGTATTTGTAGTCAATTGAATTTGAGCTACTGTATATTCATGAAAAGTAAAATAGTGTTGTTTATTCCTAGAGTGAGGAAACTACAACTCAGGTAGTTCAAGAGTGTAGCGTTGAGTTAAAGATGATGAAATTCTGGTTAAGATTCTTTTTATGGTTCAAAAGAGCTAGAAGTAGATGAATATTACATTAGTTTCAGTGGAGTATACAATTATGCGATGGATTAGAAACTGAGAATATGGGGATTTTATTCGTTTGATCTTGAGGGAATGTCGTGAATTTGGAGATTCCCCTTTTCATTGTATCATTGATTATGATGTGAAAATCTATGTTAGGAATCATGTTTTGTTCCTAGAAGTATGAAATAAGAGATGATGATGGAATTTTATGCCTAAAAGTGAATGGTACATCCAGGTGTATCCAAAATGTATGATTATGTACTATGACTATTTTTCTCCCAAAGCATGGAAATGGAGATAGCATTTTATGTGACATGATACTCTACCTCGTAAAGGGTGAAGGTTGAGCATCAATAACCTGGTGGTTTTTTGTAGCCACTTTGGATTCCAGATTAGAAGTATGGCGATGTTACAATGGGCCTTATTGTGGGTCTCATAATTATTCCATATGACAATGACTCGATCTTTGTTATTGTTTACCATTTAAAAAAAGTAGTTCATTAATTGCAAATGTGGGAGTCTTTTTCAGTGGATTAGTTTGGATAGAAATATATTTGGGAGATAGTCTTTCTGAAAAATGATTCGTGGACTATTGTTTCATGCCATCACTCATGTTTTTATTTGTGCTTCTATAAGGGATTAAAAAAAATTTCTTTGTACATATGTTTTATTGAGTACAACATTCCACCCATAGACAAATGGGTAATCAGAGTGTACAATACATGTGCTTGAAGATATGATGGGAGTGTGTGTTCTAGACTTCGATGTGTATTGGGAGAAGAAATTTTCCTATAACAAAATTCATTAAGAATATATTCTAATGGAACCAAATAAGGAACTTTCTGGTATGACTTGTAGATCACTTATATGATGGATAAAGGTGGGTGAGTGAGAGTTGTTGGGATAGAGTCTCATACAAGAGATGTCCAAGTATGTAGAAATAATTCATAATCATATGGATACAAATCGGAGTAGAAAAATTTCATATACAGATAGATGTAAATGAACACTATAGTTTACAGTGGTTGATCATTTATTTCATTGAGCTTAACCAAGATTAAGTCACTATAGGATATGAAGATAGTGCAGGTTAGAGCCCTCTTTTTCAAATGGTTTGAGGTTGTGGAAAGAATCGGACCAGTGGTGTACCGATTGGATTTTCCATATAGATATAGTGATATAACTGCTATTTTACATGTTTTATAGATTCAATGGTATCACCTTGATTTGCCTCATGTGATCGATGTGGCTGATGTTTATCTTGAGACAGATACGTCCTTTTAGAATCATCTGATATATGTGTTGGATCACAGAGAAAATGTGTATCAATGATGGACCATGTCTATAGTTCATATATTTTGGAAACATTGAAATGTTTATGAGGAAGCATGGGTCAGAGGTGAAAATATAAGGGATCGGTGTCCTAATCTTTTTGACTTGGTATCTTAGAGATTCTTGGGAGTACAGCTTGAGGTTGAGCTATTATATTGTGGGGAAATTGTAAAACCCAAGAGTTTTCTAGATTTATATCTGACAAATTTATCGGTACTCTTTTTACATGTATTGATCAATTTTATTTTGGGTTCTACCTTACGGTAAATTTTGAAAAGAAATTCATAAAAATGGTAGAAACAATGAAGTGCATGGTCGGTGCATGATTTTCCCTAATCGTACACCATGGCCCAGCAAACTGTACAACCTTAGACATAGAGGGTTTTCTTGATTGGAACAAATTTTGTAAAACTATATAGCCTAAAATTATAAACAGTGACCCCCCCAAAGAGTCACATGGTTAAGGAGAACAGTTTTCAAACATTGTTCCACTACCAAAAAAATCATGTACACAGTTTTAATTAATCAATGAAATATATTTAAAATTACCAGATTCCCCTAATTAAATCTAAATCGACCACCAAATAAACCATCTCTTTTTTCCATAATGTTTTTAGGTTCCTGATTGCATTTTCATCCTTCCATACCTCTGTTCTTGGTGAATTTAGGGGAGGATTGAAGATCATCACCCCACCTAGTAAGAATATCTAATCCTGCATGGTTTACTTATTCTCTCTCATCATTCCCTCATATTTTACAAGGATTTTATCCTCTGTTTTAATATATATATATATATATATATATATATATAAATATATAGTTGTTTTATTTAGATCTAGAATTGTGGTTCTTTATTTTTTGGTCTTGAATTAGGGTTCTAGATCCATATCTCAATCAACATCATTATTCTCCTCTAATTTTAGTTTTTCATGGGAGGGTCTATTTCATCAATTTGGATGTAGGTGGTTGATTATTCAAATACAAAAGTATTAATTTAAATTGTTTGTATATAATTTTATAATTTCTATTAGATAATTAGAAATTTTCATATTTTTTTAATTTATCAATGCATTGAGTTTACTAATTATGGAGAATTTGAAATTGGTGATATTGGTATTGTATATTTTAATTATCTAATTTTTGATTAATTACGTGGGAGTTGGGATTATTGAATTGGGTAATAAATTGTTGAATAAATTTTCAGATATTAAGATTTTTGAGTATGAATAATTAAATATTGAATTAATTATGGGATATTGAGATTGTGTGTATGAATATTTTTTTGTTGAATTAATTATCCAATATTGATATGGTGATGTTGAATAATTAATTGATGAATTAAAAATGGATATTAGGAATATAAATTTGAAAAATTATTTATTAGAGGTTGAGACTGTGAAATGAATAATTAATTTTTTGAATTAATTAAAGGACTTGATTTGATTAACTAATTGTAATATTAATTAATGGAATTTTGGGTATGTGAAATAACTAGATGTGGTTAATTAATTGTAAAATTAATTAATTTTATATCTATCATGGGACATGGAATACTATATAATAATCCCATAGTTTGATAAAAAAAATTGAATTGTAATAATGCCATTCACATATGATAATTGTGTGTGGGACATGATCTGCTACATCAAAATTCCAAATTCTGATTTGAGATGATGAATTGTAATAAATATATTCGTATGTGAATTCTGATAATGAATGGTTACATGGAAATCTAGATATATTATATCCCTTGGGAATAGTTTCAACTCAATGATGGTCTGAAAGATGTATTGAGTGTTCGAGTTTTCTCAAGAACCCAGGTGTTATGTGGTTTTAAAATGAGTAATTGAATAAGTGTAAATTATTTAATTTATTAATTTTATGTATTCTTTATACAACAATATATACTTTTTATTGACAGGATATTGTTTTATACACTATTGTGGGTGTCCTGCTCAGTTGTAAATAAAACCTTCTCAGGATTCCTAATTGGTACATGAATATATTTCACGATTGAATAGAAGGATAAGGGAAAAGGCCCTGTGTTAGATAGCTAAGTCGGAATGAATCATGGATGTGGTATATCGACATGGTAGGGGTCCCACTAGGGATTTTTCTGTGACTTTAATTTTGATTTTTATTTTAGAACATGGAACATACATTATCACGAAATATTTAATGTTTAGTTTTGATATTGTACATCCAACTTTTATTATGTTGTGATACATGATAATTCATGTTATTTTATATTATTATTTGGTTATTTTCTGTTAATTTCCTCTATCATATTACTTTGTTAAAGCGGGAATGATCTCTCTATGACTAACACTATAAACTAGCTACTAGTGGGCAGCCTCTAGAAAATATAGGGGTGTTTTGAGGTTATATATCATACCAGTTTGAGGAACCAACATATGGAACCCAGGTTGTGACCTTACAATTCATTAATAAAATGAATCTTTTCAGAAAAAAATATACCACATATAATTTTGCTATAATTATTTTAAAAATGAATTTTATTTTTTTAAATAATGTTCATAAAATTTTTTAAAAAATAATTTTAAATTAATTATGAAAACAGTGATTGAACCGTGTTATTTTTTAACTCTATTTTATGTGCATCACAGGATATGGATTTAATTTTATTCTAAGAGTTATATATTCAAAGGTGTTGTGATTAAACATTTCCCTCAATTTTATTAAATTTCATCACCATAATTGAAACATGATCTTGGAAATAAAGGGTTTCACATTTGGAAATACCATTGTTGAACAAAACCAACATCATAAAATGTGTAACTAAAATATCCACATAGTAATACAGAATGGAAAGTAATCAGGTCCTCTAGAATAAGAACATAACTAGCCTTTAATGTAGGAGGACATAGGTGGGATATTAAAAAATTTATATTGAATAAAATTTTAATTTCTAAGTATTAGTAAAGAGTTATAGAGGTTATATATCAGTTGAAAATGGGTGACATAAATAAAGACAGTGACCATAAAACAATAAATCAAAATTTTTTAAATTGGTTATTTATCTCATCAAAAATAATAATAATAGGATAGTAATTTTATTTCAATATAATTTTCCAATAGTTGAGGAAATATTTTAATATCAAAGTGTATTGTGGAATATATAATTTCATCCTTTATTTGTGTTAGATAACATTAAAATTCATCCCTTGATAAAAGAAATTAATATCCAAAAGATGTGTTTTTTATTAATGTAGCACTAATGTTTCATATTTAATGGATCATATTATCAATAAAAGAGTGTAAATTCGTTCTAAATGTCCATAGATATTTATCAAAACTAATTTGGTGAGCACATGCTTTAAAATATAATATATTAATCTCTATAATCATCCTTCGTATAATCGATTTCATAAATTATTTATCTTCTAACCCTTCTGTAAGATTAATTTCCAATATTTTACAATGAATGTCACTAAATTTCCAAAATGAACTTATCATTCATCCTCAAAACAACATGATGGGATTCATTACTTTCATGTACAAAGTAGGAAAATATATTCATCATGTATTCTCCTGAAAAATCATAATAAACTAAATTACAATAAAAATTTATTGAAAACAAGCATGTAACCATATTCCCAAAATAAAACAAAGAATTTTTGTTATATTACATAAATAAAAAAATTATTAACACCATAAATGATAACATAAACCACTTTATAAAAAAATTTCAAAATATTCCGAGGGAGTTAGTATTATCCAATTTACATAATCCAAAGAATTCGTCTAGTTATCACAATATTATTATCTCAACACTGAGAACATATTAAGGGCTATATTTACATCAATCATGTTTTTACAAGAAGTCTATCATTCCATTGAATTTTGTTCTTTTTCATCAGTACTATTCAACATATTCTCTCAAATCCATAATGAAATTGTACTACAGTATATTCATTATATATTTCATAATTATAATGATGAATATATCAAAAATTAAACACTTTTAAATAATTTTTATTGGATTGAAATACATAACCACATTAATCATTCCACTTAATGTGTACCAATAGTATAAGAAAAACCTTTTTTCCATTCGACATTTCTGTGGTATATTCTTTTGATGCTTGGGGTATTTATTTTTGTATTTCCCAATATATATACAACTGAAATATAGAATATTAGTCTTTTCATTCAATCCTTTGTATTCGTTTTCCTGGTGACCCTTTTCTTCACACATATAACTAACTCCCAATTTATTCAGTAGTGTTCCATGGAGATAATGCCCATAGTTTTGACATGTTGGTAAATCCTTATTTCTTTTATTTCATTTATTCATTATTTTCTCTTCTATGAAATTATTCTCTTTATTCCCTTTTAGTTCTTAATACTTGAAGAATTAATTCTTAATCTTGATATAACGTAAAACAATTTCATCATCTGAAGAAAATTATTGACATATTAGTGACCATTGAGGATTTGGTTGAAGCCCTTCAAACAAATTGTCAACCATGAACGTTATGTTCCATATGTTATATTTAGTTCAAATTTCTAGCCTTATATATCTAGATTCACAAGAAAAAACATTTTATTTTTTCTCTTCCATGTACATGATTAATTTTCACTTAAATACATATTATTTCTCATGAGGGAAACATTTTATGATGAAATAATTCATAAAATATTTCCCTTCAATGACTTCAATAGAATCATCATCCATAGTTTTCTAGATCAAAAACTACTATTTATCTATATCACCATTGAGATAATACATTGAAACTATATCATTTTCATTCCATCCAAGTACAATAATCATATTCCTTAAATATTTAATCCATTTCTTAGATACCATTGTATTAGTAGTTCAAATAAAAGAATTGGGTATGTTTCACAGAAATCTATCCAACATAGTAGAATCCTACAATTGATTAAGTTACTCAAATTATGAAATGTAATTTTTTATTACACGATTGAGCTTCCCTAAGACAACCATAATTTTTTAAATTCTAATACAAACTGTATTGGATTCATTATCAAGGAATTATGTATATTTTCTATGAGTATTGATATCCTCCAACTCCCTATAATCCATTAAAACTAATGTAATATACTAGATTAGCTTATAAAATTATGAATTAATGTATAATTCCAAATATGGTGTAACTGTAAACATAAATGAAAAAATTTATATTATTAATATCAGAATCCTAACAATTGGTTTCATTAGAGATATATTTTTCTATATAAAATCTATAATGTATTTTAAATATATTGTGTATTATCGTAATCATATACTCATGAGTTTTAAACCATGTTCATAGTAATAATAATTTTAATTCCCTGGGTGATGACCAGGTCAATCCTAAGTCGGCCTTTTCAGGGTTATTACCCATATATTCTTCTGTTCTATAACCAATTCCACATGAAATATCTAGATAGGTATGTAATGATGTTAAAACCATATAATATCTTACATACTAAAACATTCATATGATATTTTATACTTATCTGAAAATAATAGGATATGATTATGTTCCATAATATATGATTTCTAAAATCTAGTTCCTATTGGTTCAATTAAACATTATCTGATAAAAAAATTTGTGGCCTCAACTCATTATCCTGGAGCTCAAGTCTTACTTTATTAAAATTTTATATATAAAATACGACGAATATTAAAGGATCAATCAGTTTAGTAGTTTTGGAGAATGAGATACATACATGATACTCATTTTCTATTTGGAATACAAAAATAAAAAAATACTAAAATTCATGAAACACATTCAAATGATTCAACATCATAACATGGGTAATGGAAAAAAAATAATAGGGTGCTCAAATTATTTATAAGTGTTAAGAATAAATAAATCTATAATTAATCAATTAGAAAATAATAATATATAAATGTCAATAACTAAAAATAAATTACATGAAATCAATAAACTGAGAATGAAATATATCCACAAATAATATCATTGTTAAAATATCAATGATAATAATAACTGAATTCTAAATGAAGTCGATACTTTGTTATTGTGCACCATTTTTTCAACGAACAAGATACCTTTACAATCAATATTTATCCTCAAAGTTGATTAAAACATTCTGAGTAAAAACTGGTCTGGTTGGGCCATATCTGAAATATCTACCCTTATTCTTAAGGATATCGATTTTTCTAAAAGTGTCAATCCTATATTATTAATCACATCAACTCTCATTATCCTATTTAGAGTTCAATCACTCCTCAGATCTATTCTCCCTACCTCTAGTTTATTTATTCCAGCATCAATGTCCTCCTATTTATTAGTTCAACCACTTTTTCCTTGAATACTGGGGTTTATAAGAATGTGTTGTTATTTTAAATTTTTGATTGAAGGAATATTATGATACGCTTTGGTTTGATGGAAGATCTCATTACGACTTGGTCCAAATCTCCTCACTGATGTGGCGGTTCTTTAATATATATTATTCAGTAGAACTTTGAATTTCATATGCAATGTGATAATCCAACTAGGACGATTCAGGTATGCATCCCCGCACTCATGGTACCCTTCCAAAACCCCTCTGTTTTTCATATTCTTTAGAACTTGGTTGGTCGTTACCTGTGATCTAATAGTAGAATACAAGAAGTGTTTCACTCCATATATCCTCACGTTTGTGTGGAGGTTGATGTCTCCAATCAATTGGTGGATTTGGTATGGATAACAAATGGACAAGAATTCCATAGTAGACAAGATAATAAATTTGAGTCCTGGGAAGACTATTGCATGTCTTGCAACCAGTTAAGACATCATTATTCATTCTTCCAAAGTGGGTCTCTAAGAAATAAGTTGTAGACGCTGAGGTAGGGGGACTATATATCCTATTATGGATCTACATTAGATCTTGAGAAGGATTTTGGGTATGATGGATCTGCTTGAATCATTGGAAATAATGTTGGTCATGTGCGTTCATGTGATGTAGTGATGATGAATCAAATATAGGTGTTACATACTGTTTCAAAGGATAATGAATTTTTTACATGTTGAATGGGATGTGTAGGTGGTGATCCCTTCAAGGGAAGTTGTAAACTAGGAAATGGTTGCAGTTTTTAGTGAATCCCATGTAGGAGTAGATTCAAATCATGTTTTTACATGTGGTAATGTTGTTTAAAGTGGTTCACATGAGGACTCTCTTTTACTTGAGGGTCCCTAGAATTGTAGTGGGAATAAACCTGGAATGCAGTCTCCAATGGTGGATTATGGAGGACTTATGACTCCATTGGGTGCTTCATATACTGAGGTTTTATTCCTAGGGAGTGGTATTAGTGTTAAAAACTAGGAAGAGGCTTCTATTGATCCCTAGGAGGGTAATTATATAGGCTTCAGGACAGGCCCCAAATGGTTGGTGGCATACATTGAGCTGTGAAGTCACTTCGAACGATTTGCTAATGGTGATTCGATTTAGAAGCCTATGGAATATCTAATTTGACCTTCCCTAGATGGGAAGAAGGTCCCCATGAATGAATCTAGTGCTGACTGTTATATATCTGAAATAGAGGATATATTTTTAGGTGGTAACCTCCCAAGAAAGAGGAGAAGTATGCGGTGGAAAAGAATATTACAAGAGAGAAAGTACTACTCATGTTATCCACATCCAATGAATACATGGTATGTGATAACTTTTAAATATAAGAAGATGGACAATGATTCCCCACCCCCTCAATCTTCTTATCAACAGTCCGATCTATGTGAGGTTATTGAGAACTCAATGTAATTTCTTATGGATTTATTAGAAGAAGTGTCTGAAATGGTTCTATCAATAAATTTTACTGAATAAGATTCTACCAAAATTATAAGGAGATCCACGAGGGTTACTGTTAATGAGGAGGAGTATGCCTATATCGAAAATCAGGACCCGGTTCTTATTATGGAATTCAATAATTCAATGTTAATCCTGGAGAAGTACATCCAATATTAGGACTAGATATAATTTTAGTTCTAAGATCTCATATTGGATGAACTAGAAACCTAGGTAAACACTATATCTTGGATGTTATTTAGGGATGTTAAATCTGATAGGCATAAACTATCCATTAATCGATCTATTGTTTTATTTTGTGGTTGAACTTTGGGTTTATCACTTTTTAAATAAAAGTGTTTTCATAATAAAAAATGAATTATAAGTCAAACACATAGTATCAAGATTTATCATCAACAATGGTTTAAAAATAATAATTACAAATCTAATAGGGGTTTTTCCAAAAGATCATGTCTCGTGAGACTATCTATGCATTAAGTGGCCTTCTACAAGTTATACCCAACTAGTGTCTATCATTTTCAAACCATTCCAAATATATCTAATAATTGATTTTATTCCTAAAATATGATTCATATCATCATGTATCTATACTGTAACACCCAAGGATTTCACTGTCAATTATCTCTTTAATGTAATTCAATATTTTGCGCTACACGCAACACTAAGTTCGGGCACACCACGACTTACCAAAATAGCCATTCAAAAAGTGGTTATGAATAGTAGTAGCTGCATTTTGAATCTTATATACTCCATATTATTTTTATATCTGTATTATGTGTTTCTTAGAAATAAGATAAAAACAAATTCAATTATTCTGATAAAAGAAGTATTTTTCAAAAAATGCAATTTTACTTCCTTTTAATGTCGATTCATTTTTAAATACAGTATTTGACACTTTTATAATTTCAATTTGACAAAATGAATGTCTTCTTTATAAGAGGTACATAAAAATTCAGTTTGGATAAATATTTGGTGTTTTTTTGATAACTTTCATATTTTGATGAATAGTGAAAAATAATAAATTTTAATTGAAAACAAAATTTTTAATAAAAAAATGTATAGTGTGAAATTATATATTAGATTTTTTTTAAGTATAAAATGATTATATTTTTATCGTTTAATAACATGTTGGTCATTGGAAAAAAATTTACATTTAAATTGGACATAAACACATATCAATCTTTTGATAGTTTTTATTTCTCAAAAAACCTTTTTTATGGTTTTGACAATGGGAATTAATTTTAAATTAATTAATGCAACTTATATGTTTTTTATTTTAAAAAATAGATATCATTTTTGAATTTGAAATATCAAAATTATCTTATGGTGATTGTTTTGTATTTTTCGGAAAACATTCAATTTTTGATGAATAGTGAAAACCATGTGTTATTGCTTAAAACCAATATTTTATTTATATAATTATTATTTTTATTTAAATTTATTTTAAAGTCAAAATAGATAAATAATTCCTATATTATGATAATTCAATTCATTTGAGTCATTTTTTAATATGATTAGATATATAAAATTTTATTGAACTTTTTAAGGTCTTTTAACCAACTTCTAGGCACATTTCTGAATTTTCATAAAACATAATTTTACCACTTCTATGAATTTAATTTTAAAATTCTGAGAGACATAGTTTACATCAAAATGTAAAATTTGGATTAATATGATGAAAATAATTTTTTTAATAGTGACATTTTAATTTTATTTACCACGGTTAAAAGTAAATGGGGTAATTAAAGGTAAAAATAATATTAAATTTTCTCCAACACATGTTTTAATTCTATTGGATATGTTTATTTCAACCAAAAACAACCATAGAAATAAAATATGATTTTTTTATCCACATGTATTAGATTATGACATTTATTATTATTTTATTTAAAGAAGAGTAAAAAGTGTAAAATTCAGCATTTAATAAATAAATAAATTTTAATTTAGGGTTATACCTCAAATAAATTCGACTATAAATATTTATTATAAAGCTAAAATATTTCCTACATCATGGTATTTTATTTATAATTTTTAGAAATTAAATTTATAAATTTATTTATGAGACAATGATGATGCAGTAATTACCTTATTAATGAATGATTAAAATAATTGATATTATAAAAATTAAAATAAATTTAAATTGTTACTTTTTATGCATTAAAAAAAATTTAGGTTAATATGATATGTTATGGTTAATTAAATGAATTTGGTTCGATGAAATTAGATTGTTATAACTTTCAAAAAAACCAAATACTAAATAGTGACAAAATTGACATAAAAATGTTTTAAAAAATACTATATTATTAAATTATATAATTGTCCTAAAAATATAAGGTTCTGACAAATGACTTATATAATGATATTTATATCATTACTAAACCGATTTAGATTCTCTTGGCATCTCATATAATATTTATTAACCATTTATTATAATAATACAAGAAGACATGGTAAAAGTTAAACTATTTAAGTAAGCATTAAATCCAAATGATATGGTTAATATGGTGACCTAAACTTGTCTAAAACCTATTGGTTGATTGTTTTTAGACCCATACCCATATTAGCCTCGAAATAAATCTATTTGGATCTATTATAATGATAAAATGATTTTATAATAAAATAATATTTCAAGATATTCATAATGTGATTGTCACCTCTCTTATAAAAGGGTACTTCCCCTTGTATCAAAATTACACCTCCAAATCCATTTGTCTCGGCCATCCTCTACCCAAATATCATCCAATATTACCTCACTTCAACCTAGATGCCTTTTCTTGTGTAAAAATCTAACCTAAGGAGCCCTTTTGTTCAAATCTAAAAGAAAACAATCAAATAAGAGGTAATTATTTTATCACCTCTTTCAAAGTTCTATTCTTATTCCACATTCTCTTTTTTTAATATTTCCAAACCAAAATAATAAATCTTATACCTTATACATACTGTGATGTTATTTTAAATATGGTACATCCATATTCATTATCCTATCCATCTTGTGAATGATAATGTCAACATGCGTCTATACGTACGACTTATCGTCTCAACACCGTGGTCTAATTTGTTATTCACACTATGTTATTTGGATAGATATAATAATGAGTGATATGTGTATAAAAAATGAAACCAACATGCTAATGTTTCTTTAAAAATAATATACCATCAAATTCCACACCTTTTAATCATTAATAAAATGATATCATCACTCGTGTGTGTGTGTATGGCTTACAGTCTCCACGACACGATGAGATTTATTTCCACTTTCACCATTCAACGATGATTATAAGAATATTTATTATTAATAAATAAGTAATATATGACATAAAAATTACAATGTAAATATATATATATATATATATATCTGGGTGTGTGTGTGTTTACATATATCTCATTCACTTACTTTCATTCCATATGATATGAAAATTAAAACAACATTAATGTGTGTGTACGGCCTAACGTCTACAATAATGGTGTTTTCAATTTCATATATCTATCAATTATACATATTTATATTCTTTATATATATGATACATAAATAATTTTTTATATTATGGTATCAATTAAATCATGATATAAGTGATACGATCAAGAATAACAAGTTAAAACACGTACGATAAAGAAACAAATTATTACCCAAAATGTTAATTTAACAAGGAAATCATTATTAAATGGGTACCATAAAGTCATAAATGAATCATATATAATATAATAAATAAATATATGGTTCTTGTATAATTTAACAACAAACTATGGTCATTATACAAGAGGTTAAATGTACCCTCGACTAATGGAAATTACAAGTTAAGGGTTAATTTCTCAATCTCATTATTATACGAAATTGTTTATGTGTAAGTATTTTATGGGACATAATTATTATACATGTCCAATATTCATAAAATAATGTTCAAAATGATTATTTTAAGGTAATATTTAACTAAAATATCAATTTAAATGTTTTAAATATATATTCTTCAAAATCTTTCTCATTTATATTGATGTTTTCAAAATGGTTTTATGGATTTATTTATATGGACATGATTGTTTTAAAATATTAACTCCATTAAAAAGTTTCAATGTGGTATGACATAGATTGATTAAAAATATCTCTCAAATGACTTCCATTATAAATGTGTGACTCTTAAATTATTTCAAAAAATGGGATTATTCACTCAAAAAATTTACTGATCATTTTCAACTAAGTCAACATCCTTTAGAGGATATTATTCTTGATTGAGGATAGTTTAATATAATAAAATATTCTATTTTATATTGAATGAGTTATGATATGTTTGACTATGGATGTGTTATTTTTATACCCTTCATATATTATGGTTCAATTATTGATATTTTGAATGCTAGTTTTAATATGATTGTTTATATTATGTTTCAATATTTTCATACGAGGAATAAAATGGACTTAGTAAGTGATGGGTGGGGCCTCTATAGCCCCTCAATGCATTGGTAGGTCTCTTGAGACAAATTAGTGTCATTGAACAGGTCCTTAACAAAATATTTATTTGTAGTCTTGGAATGAGGACTTAACTATATAGTAATAATGTCCAATATTAGGCATTCCCACATTATGAAATTAATTATTACATGTGATTATTCAAATAATAGAATATCCATGTCCATAATTATATAGTAATGTTTGATTTATTTTTTCCATATTTTATTGAATTTTATTTTTTATTGGATTTTGTTTTTATTACACGTCTTTCCTTAAAAGTTTATAGCTTCCACTAAATTATTTACAATTACTGAGCGTCTGAGCTCACCCCTTTCTTCTGTTTTATTTTCCTAGGATTCCAAGAAGTGTATTGTGATTGATATGCTGGGTTATACTAAGGGAATAACTGTGTTCTTAGAGAATTATTTATATTGTGTTGTTTTTAGTAAGTGTAATGTTACATTCATGTATCTAATATATTTCCCAAGACATCTCTCCCAATCCGTTCTTTTGGACTTGATTCTTGTAATCATGCCAATGTATTAAAAAAAATGCACTGACCATGGGCTTCTGGGTTAGATGCGTTATAGTTGGTATCGGAGGAAGTTTTATAATAACCTGGGAGTCTAGATTTAGAAGAAATCTGATCAGAGAACATTAAAATGTGATGGACATTGAGGGTTAGTTTAAGAACTTCCTAGATTTTTGGTAATGTGGATATTTTGTGAATTTTCATAGCAACACATCTCTGTATGGATACGAGTAGATAGAGGCGGCTCTAGTACATATGTACTGAGGTGTGAAAACTTTGACTAGAAGTTTCGGGCTTAACCTGGGGTATCCTGGTATATGAAAACAGGCTTTTTTGTAATCTTGGTTATGACACTCCCATGGGATATTCTTATGATAAATTTACATTTTCTTTACAAACCATTATAAAAGATTTATGAGTAAACATGACATCAAAGAACCCATTTTAATGATTATGAGACTAGATGTGCGAAACTATTCTATTAATGTTGAGAATTTTAATAGTTTTTGGATTCTCTATTTTGATCTGATATAACTTAGTGTATATTGTCATATATAAATGGTTCCCAGTAGAAGTAATGAGAACTCCATCAAAACGCATTATCCAAAGTGTAAAAAGAATCATATCTTTCATGGTATTAAGAAAACATTTAGAAGCGAAATAGTTTCCCACTTATTCTCATCATATGTAGAAAAAGTATAACGTGTTAATAAGATAAGTAAATAATTCCTTGAGTTTTATGGATTTGATGGGAAGAAGTAGAAAAAAGGATGGTAGAGAGAAAGATGGATAAAGGGAAGAGGAGAAAGAAAGATTTTCCTATATGTGATAACTGTGGGAAGAATCACATTGGTAAATGCTTGAAGGGAATGGGAATTTGTCATAAGTGTGGAGAAAAAGGACACCAAGTAAGTGATTTCAAGGGTAAGAAAAAGGTGTCAAATGTACAATTCTTTACTTCAATGAGTTATAACACTACACGAATCAATATCCTAGTCATCCGAGTATACCCTAAATGATACTATTGGATAACAATCCAGTTATGATACTAGTGCAGATGAAGTTGAATGATTAGTGTTCTTATTTTCTTATTAAATAATTGTGTCAATTGAGTATTTTATTAATTATATGAATGTTATAATATTTTTATAGTATATAAGGTGTATATTGTAGTACTATTTCATTAAAAAAATTAGATTGTATGTTACCAAGTATAGTGACACAGTTTCAAGTTAAACATTTTGGAAAATACAAGGTTGAGGGAATGATAAACCCAAATATAGTTCAAATTATTAGGTAATGATTTTTGAACAAGACATAATTGATTTGGATAAAGTATATTGGATATTATGGACTACCTAGAAACTAATTATTAATATGTTTATTCCATCATTGTTAGAGTTTACAACATTTATGCATTTCAGGAGTATATCTAGTATTATAGGTTTAATAGAAGGAATAAGGAAGAATGAATGTAATCAATATGGTTTTCTAGTATTTCATTTTATTACCACGTTTTAAGAGAAAACATGATGAAGTTATTCACATGTATGTTATGTGACCTTCCTTATAAATTTTGGACTGTGAGTTTGGATCGAAGTATTTTGTATAAGTCTAAAGGTTGGAATGGATTATGATAGAAATTGTATACTATTGTTTAGGGTTAAAAATATTATTAAGATTATTATTGGATTGTTATAAAAAAGACAACTCAGAGGTCATGCGGCAACCCATCGTGTCCAGTAAGGTCGTGAGACTTGAACCCGCAACTGAAGGGCGACAAGGGTGCATCACCTACCACTGCCCTACGTGATTTCCTGGTTTTTATAATGTATTTTTTTTAAATGGTATGATATATGAATTATAATTTTTTTTTGAAACCATATATGATTATATTTAATAAAATATTTTTTAGGTCTATTATCTTTTGGATAGAAACATGTGGTTGTTGTAGAAATTTGTTAAGGGATGGAACTCTACTTGTCAAGTATTTTTTTTCATATTCTGTGAAGAAATTAATTCTTTGAAATTAGGGAAAGGATATCAAAACAAAAAATTTTTTATCCTAATATCCAAAGTTTTCATTATCTGATGATATTTTAACTCATCATATATTTATGGCTTTGAGGACCTCAATTTTCTATTTATTATTCACTTTTTTGCGATTTATGACCTCAATCACTCCCTATAAATATTTACATTTTTTCTCCAGTTATGTTTCTCTAATTTCAACCAATTTTCTCCTACTCTAAATCCTAATTTGATGATGAATTTTTCATTTCCCTTTTTCCCCTCATTAAGACTTAATTTTAGTAACCATATTCCCGATGTCAGTTTTCCAAAAATGTATTTTTTATTTTCAATATTTTATTTTCAAAAAATGACATCAAATTGTGAAGATGAAATTTATTGAAGGAGGGAAAATATAACACCCTAGGATTTCACTGTATGTTATCTCTTTAAAGTAACTAAATTGTTTGCGCAACACACAACACTGAGTTCTAGCACACCACAAATTACCAAACTAGCAGTTCAAAAAGCACTTATGAATATTAGTAACAGCATTTTGATTTTTATATACTCCATATTATTTTAGCATCCATATTATGTGTTTATTAGACATAATATAATAAAAAATCAAATTTTTTTATAAAAGAAGTATTTTAAAAAAATTCAATTTAACAACGTTTTAATGTATAACAATTTATAAATCCAATATTTTACACTTTTACATATTCTATTTGACAAAATAAATTTATTATTTAGAATAAAGACATAGAAATAAAGTTTGGATAAGTTTTTGTTGTTTTTATGGTAACTTTCATATTTTGATAAATCGTGAAAAATACTAAATTTTAATTGAAAACATCTTTTTCAATCAAAATAACCGATTTTGTTAAATTGTATATTTGAATGGTTATTAAGTATAATTAGATTATATTTTTATCATTTGATCCAATTTTGGTTATTGGAGGTAATTTTACATTTAAATTGGACATAAACACATATCAATCTTTTGATAGATTTTACTTCTCAAAAACCCGCTTTTAGGTTTTGACAATGGGAGTTAATTTTTAATTAATTAATGAAAAATATATGTTAGATTTTGTTAAAATAGACATAATTTTTTAATTTGAAATATAAAAATTATCTTAGGGTGAATGTTTGGTATTTATCTGAAAACATTCATTTTTTATGAATACTAAAAAACATTGTGTTATTGTTTAAAACCGGCCTTTTATTTAATTAATTAATATGTTTATTTAAATTTATTTTAAAGTAAAAATAGATACATACTACCTATATTATCCCAATTTAATTAATTCGATTCATTTTATAATAATTTTGGAAATATAAAATTTTATTGAACTTTTTAATGTCTTTTACCCAACTTCTTGGCACGTTTGCAAATTGGCTAAAACATAATTTTACAACCTATGTGAATTGAATTTCAAAAATCCTAGATACATTGTTTAAAACAATAAATAAATGTGTTTCAATAAGATGAAAATAATTTTTTGTGAATAGTAACATTTGAATTTTATTAACCACGGTTAAAATTAAATAGGGTAATTAATGGTAAAAATGATATTATAATTAACCCAACACATGTCCTAATTCCATTGGATAAGTTTATTTCGACCAAAAAAATAGTAGGAATAAAATATGATCCTTTTTGATCCACTTCTATTATATTAGGTTATTTATTATTATTATTTTTAAAGAAGAATTAAAAGTGTAAATTTTAAAATTTAAAAACTAAAACATTTTTAAAATTGGGTTATACATAAGATAAATTTGACTATAAATATTCATTATAAATATAAAAATGGTTCCTAAATGATGGTATTTAATTTATAATTTTTAGAAATTAAATAATTAAATTTATTTATGACATAATTAAGATGTAGTAATTACGTTATTAATGAAATATTAATATAATTAATATTATAAACATTAAAATAAATGTAAATTGAAACTATTGATGCATTAAAAGTATTTTATAGGTTAATATGACATGTTATAATTAATTAAATGAATTGTTTTTTGAAAAAATCATATTTTTATGACTTTTACAATTACCAAATACTAAATAGTGACAAAATTGACATAAATGAGTGTTTAAAGGAAATATTATTTTTATTAAATTATATAACAGTACTATAAAAATAGTTTTGTTAAAACAGACTGGTATAATGATATTAATGTCATTAATGAACCAACTTAGGTTATCTTGGTTAACACCCCGACCCCTGAAGCCCAGATTCGGTGCATTATTACGTATCATTTGCATGATCACAAAAGATCAAGTCTCGAAATACCGATTTGTTTAGTAGTCTTGGAAACACTGGATATATTCATAAGTCTTACATTACATCATAAAGTGAAAATAACTACAACAACATCTCATCTTCAAATCCCCTCATATTATCCCAACAGGTCATTCATAAATTATTTCTTCACATCCTGGGAAAAATAAAACATCGAAAGTGGTGAGCTCAGTTGCTCAGTAAGGATAACAATATAGCGGAAACCTTCATAGATAAGCATAAACATTTAAGGCAATTCATAATGAAAGCAAAAGCCTTTTAAACATTCACTTTAGAATAATATGGAAAATATAAAATGCAATAATGCCATTTACATATTCACATGGATATTCTACTAGTCGAATAACCACATGCAACATTAATAACCACATTCATAATGATGTAATTCATAATGCCAGACTATCATAACAACATAATCAAGGCCTCGTGCCAAGACTACAAATAATATTTTGTCAAGGCCTTGTGAAAAGACACTAGATTGTCTCATGAGACCTACCAATGCATCGAGGACCAATAGTGTGCTCCACCCATCACTTATTAAGTCCAATGCATTCCTCATATGAACAGGTTTAAACATAACATAAACATTCGTATTAAAACTACCATACAAATATTCAATACATTCTCCATAAACCATGAATGGTATAAAAATAACCAATCCACAGTAAAACATATCACAAAACCATCAATACTATATGGAAGTTTTGTATCATAATCAATAAACTTCAAATAATCTTAAAATCCAACAAAGGATGTTGACATAGATGAAATCAAAACTATTAGAGATAAATATCCCCCTTTTTCTTGAAATCATTTAAAAGTCACACTATTTGTCAAGAAGCCATTTAAAAATATATTTTTGAATCAATGTTTCCCATACCAATTTGAAACTTTTAAAATGTATTTTGATTTTAAAACATTAATTTCCATACAAATAAAACATTAAAACCATTTTTAAAACATGTGAATTAATGAGAAAGATTTTGAATAATAAATCACTAAAACATTTAAAATGATATTTTAGTTAGAGTTCTTAAACAAAAGTGAGACACTGGAATACAAATAATTGAGGTAATAAAAACATTTTAATTTCATGAATATAAAGGGATTCATGATATACTATGTGAAAGTACATTATATACACCGTATAAATGTGATTTAATTTATAACAACAAAGGAGTCTCGATGGAATGTTAATAGAGATGAAATCTCTCATAAAGAATGTAACTTTAGGTTAAGGATAAATCAACAACATATTTATTCGTGACAGATATAAATACACTCAATATGATTGTATATTCAGTGTAAAAAATAAAATTACATTCACACATATTCTTTTAAAAACAACACCAATGAATTAGATATTTAACTCAACACTTGGAGATTTATTTAAAATTACTCTTATCAAGTTCATATCGATCACTTGAGAATTTATCCTTGGAGTTATTATGTGTATCAAAAATTATATCCCCAAAATGGGAGTGGAAATTATGACATAAGAAATGAATATTTATTCCACACATAATCTTGGAGTATATTAATCAATGAAGTATGTGTAAAGCCAAATGAGTGGAAATTGAAAATTCAAATTACCTTATCGATATGGTAAATTAAAAAACATACACACATGAAATAAAGATCATAAAATGATTATATAAATATAAATTAATTAATGTATATTACACAGTGAATACAAACATGGGATGTACACACACCACTCGCAATAAATAAGTGGTGAATAATGGAAACCACACGGAATTAAAAGTGAGATCAGAAACCTCTTACTTTGTACTTTTTCTTTGGTTGAGGGTACGTTAGCCTACTCTATAATGGTGAAAAAATTGTTATTGAATTATACAAGAATCATATACTTTAATATGATATCATATATGATATTTTATCATTGATATTTTAATAATATCTAAGTATTATCATCGTTTCGGGTGTTAACTTACTCATTTTCTTTTATATGTTTTGTTACATAAGTTTTGTTTGTTATGGATAGGTTTTATCTTATTCGTATACAGAATTATATTAAGTCCTTAAACATTATATTTAATCATAAAATGAGAATTAGACTTGTATGGATATGATGGGGAATGAATCTCATCGCGTTCGTGGAGACGGTAGTCCGTACGTACACACGAGCGATAATAACATTCTTTTGATATTAAAATCATATATAATTGGATGGTATATCATATATACATAATCCTTATCAGGTTATACTTCTTATTTATATGAATTAAAAATAATTATTATACCCATTCAAATAATAATATATTGAATAACAATTACACAACGACGTGGAGACGGTAAACTGTACGTACGCACGTATGGTGACATGTCATTCAAAGGAAGGATAGAATACTGAATATGGTTGTACCATATTTATAATAACATCACAGTATATAAAAGATACAAGGTTTATTATTTTATAATGTAAATAACAAAGAAAGAATATGTTGAAGAAGAAAGGAACTTGAAAGAGGGTGGTGAAAACGTTACCTCTTCTTGGGGTCTTCCATTTTTATTTGATCAAAAGGGCTACATAGGATGGATTTATGTCAAACTAAGGCCTCTAGTTTAATGTGATGGATGCTGGGAGATTATATGGGCATATTTCGGCTGAGCCAAATGGCTTTGAAGGTGTGAATTAGTGAGAAGGGGGAGTGCCCTTTTATAAGATGGGCGAGGGGCTCCATTGGAAAAGCTAGAAAAATTATTTTATAATAAATCCATATTCGGTTTATAATGTCTCAAATGTCGATTGTTTAATGTTTAAGGTGGGGATGGGTCGAAAAAAATCATCCAATAGATTTTATATAGGTTTGGGTCACATTATTAACCTTGTCTTTTAGTTTTAACTCAAAGTTAATTAGTTTGACAATTACCATGTCTCTTTGTATTTTTATATTATATAGTTTATAAACTTTCTATAAACATCCAAGAGAACCCCAAGTGGTAAATTAATGATACACATATCTTTATATAAGTCTTTTGTATGATACTTATATTTTTAGGAATACAATATCAATTTATAATATAATATTCGTCTTAAAAACTCTTTTATGTCAATTTTGACACTATTTAGAATTTGATTTTTGTGAAAATCATAACAGCATGATTACATAGAAAAAAATTAATTAAATAAATCTTTACATTTCATATTAGCCTATAAAATTAGTGTAATTCATAAAATGTCTCAAATTTCATTTATTTGGATATTTAAAATATCAATTATTTTAATATTTCATTAATTTTGTAATTACTGCATCACCATTCTGTCATAAATAAATTAAATTATGTAATGTATAAAAATTATAAATAAAATAAACTTATGTAGGAAATCATTTTATCATTCTAATTAATATTTAAAATTTAATTTATCTAATTTATAACCATATATTAAAAATGTTTTAGTAATAAAACATTGATTTTTAACACTTTTAACTCTTCTTTGAATTAAATAATAATAAATGTCCTAATCTAATCCAAGTTGACCGAAATGATAATATTTTATTCCTAAGGTTGTTTTTGGTCGTGATACACTTGTATAATAGAATTATGATATGTTTTAGGGTAATATTAATATCATTTTTACCCTTAATTTCCCTATTTACTTTTAACTGTGGTAAATAAAAGTAAAAATATACTATTCACCAAAAAATTATTTTTATCTTATTGAACAACATTTTACTCATAGATATTAACTATGTCTCTCGGATTTTTGAAATTTCACTCACATAAGTGGTAAAATTATGTTTTATATGAATTTCCAAATTCTCTTAGGAGGTGGGTAAAAGATGGTGAAAAGTTCAATAAATTTTTTATATATCTAATATTATTCTAAGATAACTACAATGAATTGCATTGAACATGTATAGGTATTATGTATCTATTTTGACCTTAATTAAATTTAAATAAAATTAATAATTATTTAAATAAAAATTCGGTTTTAACCTATAACTTAGAGTTTTTTCACTATTCATCAAAAATTGAATGTTTTCAGAAAAATACCAAACTTTCACCCTTAGATAATTTCGATATTCCAAATCCATAAATGAAGTCCATTTTGAAAGATGAAATATATAAAAGTTCAAAAATTGGGTATTACTATTCATAACGGCTACATTGATTGGTCGTGGTGCGTTAGAATCTCGAAGTTGTGTACAATGCAAGCAACTGCATTATTCAATGGGAAATGTACCGTGGAAGCTTGGGGTGTTACATTATCCCCTCCATCAATAAATTGTGTCCTCGCAATTTTTAAATTTGGGCTTGGGTATATAATGGAAATTCCCAAATCGAAAAAAGAGTCAATAAAACTATAACTTTAAAATAAAAATAAAAAGAGAAGTAAAAAAGGTAACCCGAGATAAAGTATAGTAGGATTCCATGTAAAAAACATGGATATGGATGATAATATAAGTGTCAAGTTCTTATGGATAGGGATAGAAAACATGATCAGGAGAAATTTAACAACAAGAAAACCAAAAACTTGTGATGGGACCAATGGTCATTAATTTCCAAGTAGAAAAAGTAAACAGACAACATTTTTTTGTTTTAAGTTACATTACATAAAGATGAAGAATTCATTTCTATGATTGACTATGAACATTAAGAGATATACATACTTTTTAAGTAATGAATCATTCTTTAATAAATTTTTACTACTAACTCATTTTCAAACGATGAGAATTCCAGAAGACCCAGTAACATTGGAAGATATAGAATAAACATCTTATACAATCACATGATCCACAAAGGACAAACTTGTAACGACCCTGGTTTTTGGGTCCGGTACATAGTGAAAATATGGCCTGGGAGCCCCTCGGAGAAGTTGGTCCCCTAACGGTATGCGCAACCTACCGGTAGCATGGTCTACCGGTAGACAAAGCCTACTGGTAGCTCGGCTTACCGGTAGCTCGGCCTACTGGTAGCCCAGTCTACCAGTGGCTGAGCCATCGGTAGCTCATAGCTACCGGTAGCTATGAGCGACCGGTAGCTGATCCATCAGTCGCTCATAGAAACTGGGAGCTGCGAGCTACCGGTCGCTGCCCCACCGGTAGCTCCTAGCTACAGGTACCTCTCAGCTATCAGTGACTCATGCCCCCCCCCCCGTCTTCCAGTAACGCCCGGTTTGCGCAAATTAAATTATAAAAACCACTTTTTAATGTTTTAAAGACTATTAATCACCTTTAATTAATTTAAATGAATAACCTGGGTTAGTTGTAACCGCCTAGGAGTCGGCTAGACTCCTTAACAACGTCTGAGGCCGCGTGGTCAACCCACGACCCGCTCCTCACGCGGTTTTGCGTTTTTATCTCATCCTTTTCAGCCCTTATAAAACTGAAGAGGCACCCCTTTCCTTTCTCTTGGTCGATCATCCTCCCATCCTCCCATTGTTCCTCTGCTCATCTTGCGTTCCCGAGGCCCCGACATGGAGTTTTGTGCTTTCCCCTGTTGCCCAAGCGAGAAGAGGAATTCCGATCGACGCTCAATCAAGCATGAAATTTCACCTTCGTCTCTCATTTATGTGTATCATGAGGGGTGGGTGGGCTACGGTTCTGTAGAATTGGATGAACTGAATTTAATGAAGATAATAAAATGGGTTCTAAAGAATGAAAGGGTTGGGTTGTGAATTCGTTGATGATGCTCTGTTTTGTCGTATGTCATGTTTGCTTTTATAATTGAGGCTTCTGTATACTGAAAATTATGGTCGTCTGTGGTCTTCTCTGTGCACTAGTGAACCCTTAACTTTTTTTACGGTGATGTTTTAATCTGATATGATCTCTGAACCCGTACTGTAAAAGGAAAATTGGTTATATACACATATTTGGTTAAATAAATTTAAAGCACCAGGATCAACCCCTTTGTGTGATAACCCAGGTTAAAGCACGTGAATTTTGAAATCACGGAGCTTGTTAAATCTTTTAAATCTGTAAATGAAATCTTAGTCCCCCCTTTGTGTTGGTGGTAGCAGTGGTTGTTGTTTCCTTCACGAGCAGGTTGACGAGTGATGTGGGAGGGGATGGTATCCCTTGTTGGCTTGGTGTTGGTTGGTTTTGAGGTTGTGGATTTAAGGCCGTGGGGGTTTTCCTTGTTTATATCACGAATTGGGAAGGGATCCTCTGTTGCATGAGAAGCCGATGGCTCCGGGTTTGGGAACTTGGGGCAGTATCTTGGGGCTTTCCTTTGGTTCCAGTACTTCGAGGGATCTTGCTCATCCCTTTTGTTGAAGTGACCACTGGGTGTGAATGCTTAAATTGCTGTTTGGGTGTGTTTTTCTTTTGAGCTGCGTTTATGCTTACTAGTTGTTGAATTAGGTGCAGAATCATACTTAAACATCATCACCAAACATGAAAACAATGATGGGACGATTGGGGTTTGGTTTGGGTGGGATTGTGACCGGGTGTGGACAGTGTTGTGTTCATTAAGGTGTTTTCATGAAAACCTAGTTTGGGTGAGTGACTGTTACTTATATATATACTTGTAGTTCTATGTTTCTTATTCGTGCCCCACCCACGTTGAGCAATTAGTTCTAAACACCCCCATTCATGGGGGAGGGTGTTTTTTTCAACACTTCTATTAGTGGCTAGTTATTAGCTCTTTTCTTCTCCCTTTCCTGATAGCCCAAGTATCTTCGGGTAGGATGTGATGGCCTGAGGTCCATTATTAGCCCAAGAACCTTCGGGCGGGGTTGTGTGGTGGTTAGCCCAGGTGTGTGCGGGCAGGTGGTTTCCCATGAATCTTCGGGATGAGGCCCAGGTGTCTTCAGGCGTGGCAGTGGTTGTTTTGGCCTAGGTGTTTGCAGGCGTGGTTACTTGTGACAGTTGTGGCCCAGGTGTTTGCGGGCGTGGTTGGCAGTGGGACTGCGTGTGGATATGGCCTAGGTGTTTGTGGGCGGGTTTTGGCAGTGGGACTACGGTGAGAATGGCGGGATTGGTTCGATGCGTATGATGTCTTCAATAACCAGGGGGAAAGTGGCGTGGGGTACCCAAACGTCGATGTGCTATTACTATATTTTAATTGACTTGCGTTATTTGGGGAGTGTGCCTTGGTGAGGTTTGGGTGGTAAGCTTCTTTGCTAGGTGTTGGTTTTTCTTCTCTTTCTCACGCGACTTTAGTACGTCTCCCCACTTGTGCACGAGAGTCTTTGGTTTTTTCTACTGAGTATACTTGTATGCTCATCCTACGATATAAACTGCTTTCAGGTTTCCAGGAGGACTTCGGGGACCGTGTGGGGCCGTACTAGTGCGGACCTTTGGACAGCTTCCATTGGTGTTTTCATTCTTTTCATGGTACTTTTCTTTTTGGGGCTTGTATTTTGTATCATTTAATATTGAACATGCATAAGGGAATGGGTTACTTTTGGTTTTTATCTTTACTTTCAGCCTTGGTATTGTTGGTGTTTCCATTCTATCTCCCGATCTAAATAAGATAAAAAGGGTAATGCCAACCATTTTTTTGGATTAATATACCCTTGGCGCTGGTCGCCACTCCGGGACCAATTGAGGGCGGGTTTCGGGGGTCATTATCTCTCCTTCAACATAATGAAGGAAGGGCCTGGCAATCTGCTGACCCTTCCCTCCTTTTGGTGAAGGCGGGTCGTGACAGAATGGTATCAGAGGGAGGTTGAAAGATAAGATGGAGTCTGGGGTTAGGCACCGTGAGGATTGCATGGGATGGTAGGGAAACAGTGTTGGGTGACCATGGTGCGTGAATTAGTCCAGGGAAGACCAACTAGGACACTGGATTTTAGGGCCCCCCGTGATCCGACGCAAGGATTTTGAGCTTACCTAACGACCTAGTGAGGCCACACAAATTGCAGGGTAGAGACCCTAGGAATGATACATGCATCATAATGACTTGTGCTCTCATGTTTTATGGGTGTTTGGGGAACAGAAATTAGTAAAGAAGTTTAATAAATGTAAAGAACATGCTTTCTGCACTACATGGTCTTAGGCATCCTTGTTTACCTTGCAGCTATGGCACCTGGAAGGCGACCACGCGTAGTTCGGGTGATCGAGGCCCAGGAGATTACCTTGGCTGATCGTGAGAGAGCTAATCAAGAGGAGGAGGATCACTAGTGGCAGAAGACGCATCGAGCCTTCTAGCGACAGACCCTCAAGAAGTATGAGGGCAGCACATCTGACATGAAGACGGAGAACTAGCTAGAGGAACTAGTGATAGCCTTCGGCCTAATCTGGGCCTCGACCGAGTACTGGGTTCCTCTGGCCGTTAGCAAGATGCGGGGAGCGACGCGTCAATGGTGGATGCTCTACCTGGGGGAGAGAAGAGAGGCTGAGGTAGCCTGGGCGGATTTCAAGAGAGAATTCTGGGCGGAATTCCTCTCTTCTACGATGAGGGCGGAGAAGAAACAGGAGTTGCTCTTCCTCCAACAAAGGGTTATGACTGTGAGGTAGCTGGGAATAATGTTCAAGGATCTCTTGCGTTTTTCTCTAGACCTCTTCCCAGATGAGGAGCCCCGAGCGAGGCGGTTAGAGGAGGCGCTCTGACCCTCCCTCCAGTACATTGTTACCTCCCATTACCCTGTCGACGTACATGGAGGTCCAGAAGATGGCCGAGGTAGTGGAGAGGATGCACGCGCTGGGAGTTGTGTCCCGAGAGGGGATCCAGCTGGGACAATCGAAGGGGAAGGCTGTTAGCACCAGGTCTCCAACGTCGGTACCCTCTAGGTTTCGACCAGAAGGGAGCAGGCCACACCAATTCCAGTTTCTGTCCCCCGATCCTCGCCCTCTTCCTTTGGGCCCAGAACCGAGGTGCTTCGTCTGTGGGAGCTATAGACATCTCCGGAATCAGTGCCCGGACCGGGCACCGTACGGCATTGGCGGATAGACCTAGTACCCACCCCAGCAGTAGGCTCCAGCTAGGCCCTTCCGGCAGCAGCAGGGGCTGCGAGCTCCCGCTCCTCCGAGGGTAGACGTCGTAGGAGGAGACTGACCTCAGGGCGCTCCTCCGGGACCTCGACCAGGGCGTGGTCGGGGAGGTGGCCGACAGCCGAGGGGCAGGGGATCTGGGCATGGGTAGTTACACGCCGTGGAAGTAGTAGTTCCAGCCGGACCAGATGTCATTCGAGGTACAATCATTTTATTCATCACCCTTGATTATGCCTCGTTCGACACAGGAGCTTCGCACTCCTTCATTGCACCCAGTCTAGCCCATGCATTGGGTTTAGATACCGAGAGACTTCGAGTACCCCTGGTGCTGAGTACACCAGTCGGAGGTCAGACCGATTTGCTACATGTTTTTCGAGGATGTAGACTGATGATAGGGCCACATCAATCGGTCAGAGAGCTTCTACTACTACAGATACAGCCATACGATGTCATCCTAGGCATCGATTGGTTGTTCTTTGTGTGTTCCGTCATCGACTATTTTCGGGGAAGGGTTGTGTTCTCAGACTTGAACGGCCGACGTGTCACTTTCACCAACGAGCAGAGCACCCAGAAGGGTAGCAGGCGAGAGGAGCCCCTCCTCTCGTTATTAGCTGAGCTGTCGGTCGAGTCAGTAGATGCTGAGATGGTGGAGATACCAGTGATCGTCAGTGAGTTTATGGACGTCTTTCCTGAGGAGGTTACGACTCTAGCCCCTCGACGTGATATTGAGTTTGGGATAGACTTGCAGCCCGATGCCCGTCCTATTTCGATGGCCCCTTATCGGATGTCACCTTCGGAGCTACGGGAGTTGCGGATTCAGATTGATGACCTGATGAAGAGAGGTTATGTTCGACCTAGTGCATCACCGTGGGGTGCTCCATACGTATTCGCAAAGAAAGCGGACGGTGGTCTCAGGTTGTGCATAGACTACCGGAGACTGAATCAGTTAACGATCAAGAATTGCTACCCTCTTCCAAGGATAGACGATCTTTTCGACCAGTTGGAAGGGGCAGGATGGTTCTCAAAGATCGACTTGCGGTCTGGATATCACCAGTTGAGGGTGAAGGAAGGCGACATCACGAAGACGGCCTTCATGTGCAGATATGGGCACTTCGAGTTTGTAGTTATGCCTTTAGGCGTTATGAACACCCCGGCTGTGTTCATGGGGATTATGAACTCAATCTTCCAGGAATACCTAAACTTGTTCATGGTCGTGTTCATTGACGATATCTTGGTTTATTCAAGATCAGAATAGGAGCACGCTGAGCACCTGAGGACGGTTTTGGAGGTCATCCGACAACACCATATCTATGGGATGTTGTCTAAGTGCATGTTATGGACGCGATAAGTGCACATCCTTGGGCATGTGGTGTCTGAGAAGGGAGTAGCGGTGGACCCATCAAAGGTAGTGGCAGTTGTTTCTCGGGCAGCACCCAAGAACCTGGCAGAGGTTCGTAGTTTCTTCAGGCTGGTAGGTTACTATCGGAGGTTTGTACCGAATTTCTCCCGAGTTGTAGCACCTTTGACATCCTTGACCAAGAAGGATCAAGCCTTCGTGTGGAGTGAGCAGTGCGAGGCTGCCTTCAGCTACCCGAAGGAAAAGTTGGTTAGTTCCCAGTGCTACATTTACTAGAAGAAGGGGCGGCATACGAGGTATTCTGTGATGCTTCGGGATAAGGATTGGGATGTGTCCTGGTGTAGTGGCAAGGCATGATCTATTATGGGTCAAGGCAGTTACGCCCTCATGAGAGTAATTATGCAACCCATGACCTGGAGATGGCAGTGGTCGTTTTTGTGCTAAAGCTATGGCGGAACTACCTAATCGAGGAACGATTTGAGGTCATCACGGATCATAAAAGCTTGAGGTACATCTTTTCTCAGCGAGACCTGAACTTGCGGTAGCGAAGTTTGGTAGAATTCCTCTAGGATTATGACTTCGAGATCTCCTATACATCAGGAAAGGGGAATGTGGTGGCTGATGCCTTGAGCCGAAAGTTGTAGAGGGATGCGGTCCGAGAGTCGACGGACACCTGGAAGGCGATGGAGGAGTTGGCTGCATTGCACCTAGATGCTAGGGAGGATGGAAGTAGGGGTTTCCTGTATCAGATGACAGTGCAGTCTTCTCTATTTCACCAGGTGGAGGAGTCTCAGTGGGGAGACCCAGAGTGCGAAGTAATGCGTGATCGGGTTGACCAGGGCAATGCTCCGGAAGGGTGGACGGAGGATGGTCAGAACAGGATTCTATTTTAGGGTAAGTTGTTTGTTCCTAAATCCATGCGTGGCATGGTCCTTGGTGAGTTCCACAACTCACCCCTTTCAGTGCACCCAGGAGTTACCAAGATGTACCAAGGTTTGAGGAGGAAGTTCTGGTGGCCTGGGGTAAAGCGAGTAGTGGTAGAGTTTGTGGCCAAGTGCCTAGTGTGTCAGTAGGTGAAGGCTGAACACCGAGTTCCAAGAGGCCTGCTACAGTCTCTGGATGTCCCTGAGTGGAAATGGGAGGACATCTCGATGGATTTAGTCACGGGACTACCCAAGGCTCAAGGGGGACATGATGCCATCTGGGTAGTGGTGGACCAGCTGATGAAAGCATCCCACCTTCTGGAAATTAGGGAGTCCATCATGGTGGATGCCTTGGCACGAAGGTACATGGATGAGGTGGTGCAGTTACATGGAGTTTCGAGGTCCATAGTCTCGGACAGGGATGCTTGGTTTACCTCGCGAGTCTAGAGAGGGTTTCAGCATGCTTTTGGCAGCCAACTGCACCATAGCACTGCTTTCCACCCCCAGACAGACGGAATGACAGAGCACACCATCCAGACCTTAGAAGATATGTTGCGGGCATGTGCTCTGGACTCAGGAGGATCATGGGTACAACACTTACCTCTGGTAGAGTTTGCATATAATAAAAGCAATCACTCTATCATTGGTATGGCCTTCTTTGAAGCTCTTTACAGGAGGCCATGTCACTCACCTATGTGTTGGACGGAGGTCGGAGAAGTGGGCATCCTTGGTCTGGATGTGGTGCAGGGCACGACAGAGAAATTTCAGCTCATACAAGAAAGGATGAAGGCGGCCCAGGACCGACAGAAGTCGTATGCTGACACCAGGAGATGACCCTTGGAGTTTGAGGTCGGGGAATATGTGTTCTTGAAGGTCTCCCCTCAGCGTCGACAATGGAGGTTCGGCAAGGGGAGTAATATTTCTCCCAGGTTTATCGGGCCCTTCGAAGTGTTGCTATGGGTTGGCGAGGTGGATTATCAGCTGGCGTTTCCACCACCGCTGCTGAGAGTACATGATGTCTTCCATGTGTCCCAGCTCCGTCGGTATCTGCACGACGACTCCCTCATCCTCGATTGGGGAGAGATGGACATCGAGGATGACATGACCTTCTTGGAGAGACCAGTGATGATCGAGGACCGGAAGGAGAAGGTACTTCGCGAGCAAACCATTCCCATGGTTCATGTGTTATGGAGGCACGGTGGGCTCGAGGAGAGTATGTGGGAGAGGGAAGCACAAATGTGTGCCCAGTACCCAGAGTTGTTTTATGTTGTACTGTTTCATTTACACATCTCTCTCTAGTAAAAATGTTTCACCTTGTTGTTGCATGAATGTGTGTGGATAGTCCTGGCTTTTGGGGAAAGGGAGGATCTGGCCCCTAATCAAGACGCATTAGAGTGGATGCGATTAAACCCGTGCAGGAGAGTGAGTGCCACCCAAAGCGGACAATATCTTGACATGCGCGAGGAGACTCCCCAACCCATTCGGGCAGTGTAACTTGGCATGTTGTTCAGTTCTTGATGGAATGGTGTCCTTAGTTGACCTTGAGGTTCACTCCTGAGAGGTATCTTGGACGTGTTGTTCGGGCCCTCTTTTCTTGTGGGTTGTTTTAATTCTCAAGGATGAAAATAGTTTTAGAGGTATCTGATGTAACAACCCTGGTTTTTGGGTCCGGTACTTAGTGAAAATCTGGCCTGGGAGGCCCTCGGAGAAGCTGGTCCCCTAATGGTAGGCACAACCTATCGGTAGCTTGGTCTACCGGTAGCCGCAGCCTACCAGTAGCTCGGCTTACTGGTTGCTCGGCCTAGCGGTAGCTCTGTCTACCAGTAGCTGAGCCCGCGGTAGCTCATAGCTACCAGTAGCTGCAAGCTACCAGTAGCTGGGCCATCGGTAGCTCATAGCTACCGGTAGCTGCGAGCTACCGGTCGCTGTGCCACCGATAGCTCAGAGATACTGGTACCTCTCAGCTACCGGTGACCCATGCCCCCCCATCTTCCAGTAACACCCCGTTTGCGCAAATTAAATTATAAAAATCCCTTTTTATTGTTTTAAAGACTATTAATCACCTTTAATTAATTTAAATGAATACCCTATGTTAGTTGTAACCGCCTAGGAGTCGGATGGACTCCTTAACGACGTGTCAAGCCGCGTGGTCAACCCACGACCCGCTCCTCACGCGGTTTGGCGTTTTTATCTCAACTGTTCCAACCCTTATAAAACTGAAGAGGCACCCCCTTCCTTTATCTAACTCGATCATCCTCCCATCCTCCCATTGTTCCTCTGCTCATCTTGCGTTCCCGAGGCCCCGACACGGAGTTTTGCGCTTTCCCCTGTTGCCCAAGTGAGAGAAGGAATTTCGATCGATGCTCAATCAAGTAGGGAATTTCACCTTCGTCTCTCATTTACATGTATCATGCGGGGTGGGTGTGCTACGGTTCTGTAGAATTGGATGAACCAAATTTAATGAAGATAATAAAACGATTTCTAAATAATGAAAGGGTTGGGTTGTGAATTTGTTGATGTTTCTCTGTTTTATCCTATGTCATGTTTTCTTTTATAATTGAGGCTTGTGTATACTGAAAATTATGGTCGTTGATGGTCTTCTCTGTGCACTAGTGAACCCTTAACTTTTTTTACGGTGATGTTTTAAACTGCTCTGATATTTAAAACTATACTGTGAAAGGGAAATTGGTTTAATACGCATATCTGGTTAAATAAATTGAAAGCACCAGGATCAGCCACTTTGTGTGATAACCCCGGTTAAAGCACGTAAATTTTGAAATCACGGAGCGTGTTAAATCTTTTGAATATGTAAATGTAATCGTAGGCCCCCCTTTGTGTTGGTGGCAGTGGTGGTTGTTGTTTCCTTCATGGGTAGGTTGACAAGTGATGTGGGAGGAGATGGGATCCCCTGTTGGCTTGGTGTTGGTTGGTTTTGAGGTTGTGGATTTAAGGTCGTGGGTGTTTTCCTTGTTTATATCACGAATTGGGAAGGGATCCTCTGTTGATTGAGAAGCCGATGGCTCTGGGTTTGGGAACTTGTGGTAGTATCTTGGGGCTTTCCTTTGGTTCCAGTACTTCGAGGGATCTTTCTCATCCCTTTTGTTGGTGTGACCACCAGGTGTGAATGCTTAAATTGTTGTTTGGGTGTGTTTTTCTTTTGAGCTGTGTTTATGCTTACTAGTTGGCCAAGTAGGTGCATAATCTTACTTAAACATCATCACCAAACATGAAAACAATGATGGGATGATTGGGTTTTGGTTTGGTTGGGATTGTGATCGGGTGTGGATAGTGTTGTGTTCTTTAAGGTGTTTGCACGAAAACCTAGTTTGGGTGAGTTATTGTTATATATATATATATACTTGTGGTTCTATGTTTCTTATTCGCGCCCCACTCACGTTTAGCACTTAGCGCCAGACACCCCCATTCATGGGGGAGGGTGTTTTTCCCAACACTTCTATTAGTGGCTGGTTATTAGCCACTTTCATCTCCCTTTCCCTATAGCCCAAGTATCTTCGGGTAGGTTGTGATGGCGTGAGGTCCATTATTATCCCATGAACCTTCGGGCGGGGTTGTGTGGTGGTTAGCCCAGGTGTGTGCAGGTAGGTGGATTCCCAAGAATCTTCGGGATAAGGCCCAGGTGTCTTCGGGCGTGGCAGTGGTTGTTTTGGCCTAGGTGTTTGCAGGCGGGGTTACTTGTGACTGTTGTGGCCCAGGTGTTTGCGGGCGTGGTTGGCAGTGGGACTACGTGTGGTTATGTCCCAGGTGTGTGCAGGCGGGTTGTGGCAGTGGGACTACGGTGAGAATGGCAGGATTGGATCGTTGCATAGGATGTCTTCAATAACCAAGGGGAAAGTGTCGCGGGGTACCCGAACGTCAATGTGTTATTACTATATTTAACTTGACTTGTATTATTTGGGGAGTGTGCCTTGGTGAGGTTTGGGTGGTTAGCTGCCTTGCTAGGTGTTGGTTTTTTTTATCATTCTCACGGGACTTTAGTACGTCTCCCCACTTTTACAAGAGAGTCTTTGGTTATTCCTACTGAGTATACTTGTATGCTCATCCTACGATATAAATCGCTTTCAGGTTTCTAGGAGGACTTCGGGTACCATGTGGGGTCGTACTAGTGCGGACCTTTGGGTAGCTTCTGTTGGTGTTTTCTTTCTTTTCATGGTAATTTTCTTTTTGGGGCTTATATTTTGTATCATATACTATTGAACATGCATAAGGGAATGGGTTACGTTTGGTTTTTATCTTTACTTTCAGCCTTGGTATTGTTGGTGTTGCCATTCTATCTCCCGATCTAAATAAAATAAAAAGGGTAATGCCTTCCTTTTTTTGTGTATTAATATACCCTTGGCACTGGTCGCCACTCCGGGACCAATTGAGGGCGGGTTTCGGGGGTCATTATCTCTCCTTCAACTTAAAGAAGGAAGGGTCTGGCAATCTACGGACCCTTCCCTCCTTTTGGTGAAGGCGGGTCATGACAAAACTATATATTTACCTTGTTTTTAGAGATTAATCAAAACCGAAATGGTTAGTACAAGATCTGATGATCCCCCAAAAGGATATTCCATTAAAGAAAGAAACATTAATCTTAATTTCTAAAATTAAACCAACAACATTCTAAAGAAAAATAAATACCATTCAATAAACAATTTTCCTTAAAATGCATCACTAGAATACAAACAAATATTGAAACAAAAAACTTAGAAGAATTTGGTTATGTAGTCTTCCACATTAAATTGTATCTGCAAATGACATCAACTACTCTTAATGTCCCATAATTAAAAGTAATTAACATAATAAATTATTCTCTATTATAGGTTAATCCTTTACAAAAATAACCCAAATCACAATAAATCCACAATAAAAACATTGATAAAAAATCCACCATTACTCCTCAAATGAAATCTAATAGTATTCTATTTTCCATTGGCATATAGTGTCCCTATAAAGCGAACATCTTCCAAAATAAAATTTATCACTTAATCACCAAATCATGTTCCTATACTATGGGTATTCACTTGATAAGAAATAAGATCCCGAATCAAATTATTATTGATCAATAAAATGATTCAACTATAAATAATTAGTCACACTAACCAGGGACTTCACGTAGCCCATTGGTAGTTGATAAATCCCAATCGCACTTTTGTTGTGGGTTTGATTTTCACAACTTTGTCTGACGCGACAGGTTGTCACATGGTCTGTGTGTTGTCCTTTTTCAAAAGCTATATTTTATAACATTACCAAAATCTTATAAATTCCTCAAAATTACCATAACATAACTTGACCACAAATGTTATCTCATGCCTGGTATTTTCATCCCAAAATATAATAACTTGTAATTGCCTCAAACCCAGTGATCATATTAAACCAATTTTTATTTATAACTATATACACAAGAGAAAAGATAATTCTTCTTCAAATATCATTCTCACATGGAAAATAGAAGGGTTACAAATACAAGATAAAATTATTCCAAAGTAATCCCATCAACAAGGAGCACTAATAATTTGAAACATTTCTCAAACCATTTAATTCCACATAGCTTCTTCTTTGACCAAGAAAATATCCTATAGAATAGGGCATTCACTCGAGTAATGGTTAGGTCCCCTATATTGACGAAAAATTACTGTAAATGGATTTTTGGGACCATTATTATTTTCTTCCATAGTACTCTTCATTTTTTCTCGGTAATTCTTCACTTTATATCATTCTTTCCAGCACGTAATGCATATCTTTTTTCCATTGAGACACTTACTTGTGTGTCTCCTTCCACATTTCCTTCATGATGGAAATTGAGGATTCTTTTCTCCATGTTCTCCACTACTGGAGCTCTTATCATTCATCACCTTTCTCTTCTTTGTTGAGTCCGAAAGTTGGTTAATATATATATTGTTGATCATATTTTTGGAAAACAGATTTGGCATGAACATGATATCTTTTACGCCTATCAATATTCCATTTTTTTCTCATTTCCACCACTGTTCCCACCCTGTACATCATTATCAATGTTACTATGACTTACTTGGACTCCATCCATTGAATAATACCAGAAATCATTTTGTGATTAATAGTAGTCATAAAATCATTTAGAGAATATCATGAAACCATATTCTCAATTTGAAACACCTTTAGATTTACCAAGGTCATTTATTCTCATATTATAGTAAAATACTTCAAATTGGTTTGTAATGAAAATGTAAATTATTCTAAGCATATCCTTTGGGAGTGTTGTAACAAAGAGTGCAGCAAGGCCAGTTGTCATGCACCAGTTCCCGTTCAAGTCTAGCTCAAAGCGGTGTTTTCGGGTTTTCCCCCAAGGCTCACTGAGTCAGAGCCACCACTACCTACTTGTATCCAGACACGGATGTATTTCTTAGAAAACTCACAAAATCTCTACAATACCAAAATTCTAGGAATTTCTTCTATACTAATCCTCAAAGTCTATCTTAGGGTAATGTTCTCTAATCAAGGTTTATCTAAATATAGTTTCCAAGGTTTGTATTAAACTTCCTCTGATACCAACTGTAATGACCTGACCCCAGAAGCCCAGAGTCAGTGCATTATTACGTATCATTGGGATGATCACAAAAGATCATGTCTCAAAAGACTGATTAGTTTATAAGTCATGGAAACACTTTATATATTCATATGTCTTACATTACATCATAAAGTAAAAAAACTACAACAACATCTCATCTTCATATCCCCTCATACTATCCCTGCAGGTCATTTATAAATTACTTATTCACATTCTAGGAAAAATAAATCATTGAAAGGGGTGAGCCCAGATGCTCAGTACGGATAACAATATAGCAGAAACCTTCATAGATATGCACAAACAGTTAAGGAAATGTATAACTAAAACAAAATTATTTTAAACGTGAACATCAGCATAAAATGGAAAAGATAAAATGAAATAATTCCATTTACTTATTCACATGGATATTATACTATTCGAAAAACCACATGCAATAAAAATAACCACATTCATAATGATGGAATGCATAATTCCAGACTATTATAACCACATAGTAAAGGTCTGATTCCAAGACTACAAATAATATTTTGTCAACTCCTTGTGCCAAGACACTAGTTTGTCTCATGAGACATATTGATGCATCGAGGAGCAATAGCAGGATCCACCCGTCACTTATTAAGTCCAATGCATTTTTTATATAAGTTGGTTTAAACATAACATAAACATTCATATTAAAACTAGCATACGAAAAGTAAATACATTCTCCATAAACCATTAGTGGTATAAAAATAACACATCCACGGTCAAAGATTTTACAAAACCTTCAATTCTATATGAATTTTTTTTATCATAATAAATCAACTTCAAATAAGCTTAAAATCCATCAAAGGATGTGGACATAGATAAAATTAAAACTATTAGAGAGAAATATCTCCATTTTTCTTGAAATCATTTAGAAGTCAATATATTTGTCAAGAAGCCATTTAAAAATATATTTTTGAATCAAAGTGTCACATACCACTTTGAAACATTTAATAGAAATTTTGATTTTAAAACATTAATGTCCATATAAATAAAACCCTAAAACCATTTTAAAAACATGGACATTATTGAGAAATATTTTGAATAATAAATCATTAAAACCTTTAAAATGATATTTATGTTTGAGTTCCAAACCAAAAGAGAGATACTTGAATACAAATAATTTATGTAATAAAAACATTTTAATATCATGAGAATAAAGGGATTCACGATATACTATGGAAAAGTACATTATATACACCATATAAAAGTGATTTGGTGTATAACAACAAAGGAGTCTCAATTGAATGTAAATTGAGATGAAATCTCTCAAAAAGGCCGTATCATTAAGTAAAGGACAAATAAATGACATAATTATGTGTGAAAAATATAAATACACTCAATATGATTTTATATTCTATGTAAAACAATCATGGTACAGTCAAACATATTCTTTTAAAAACGACACCAAGGAATTGGATATTTAACTCAACAAATAAAGATTGAGTTAAAATTACTCTTATCAAGTTCATATCGACGACTTGAGAATTTAGCAATGAAGTTATTGTGTTTATCAAAAAGTATATCCACAAAAAGGGGTGTGGAAATTATGACGTAAGCAAATGAATAGTGATTCCACAAATAATCTTGGAGTAAAATAATCAATGAAGTATGCGTAAACCCTAATGAGTGGAAATTGAAATTTCAAATTACATTATCGATTTGGTAACTTATGAAACATAAACCCATGAAATAAGGATCATACAATGATGATGTAAATATACATTAATTAAAGTATATTACACAATGATTACAAACATGTTAAGTACACACACCACATGCAATAAATAAGTTGTGAATAATAGAAATATCGCAGAATTAAAAGTGAGGTAAGAAACCACTTACTTGGTACTTATTCTTTGGTTGAGGGTAGGTTATAATTATATATAATGGTGAAATAATTGTTATGTAATTATACAAGAATCATATAGATTAATATGATATCATGTATGATCTTTTAACATTTCTTTGTTAATAATATCTTAATATTATTGTGGTTTTGGGTGATAACATACTCGTTTTCTTTTATATGTTTTGTTACATAAGTCGTGTTTGTTATGGATAGGTTGTATATTATTCATATACATAATTATATTAAGTCTTTAAACATTATATTTAATCATAATATGAGAATTAGACTTGTATGGATATGATGTGTAATGAATCTCATTGCGTTCATGGAGACGGTAGCTCATACGTATGCACGAGCGATAATATCATTCTTTTGATATTAAAATCATATATAATTGGATGGTATATCATATATACAGAATAATTATAATTTTATAATTATTATTTAAATGAATTACACATCATTATTATACCCATCAAAATAATAATATATTGAATAACAATTACACCACGATGTGGAGACGGTAAGTCGTACGTACGCACGTATGGTGACATGTAATTCAAAGGATGGATAGAATAATAAATATGGTTGTAACATATTTATAATAAAATATCAGTGTATTTAATATACTAGAGTTATTATTTTAGAATGTAAATAACAAATAAAGAATATATTGAACATGAAAGGAACTTGAAAGAGGGTGGTGAAAACGTTACCTCGTCTTTGGGTTCTTCCTTTTGATTTGATCAAATGGGATCAATAAGTTGGCTTTCTAATCAAACTATGGATTCTAGGTTTAAGTGAGGGATGTTTGGGAGGATATTTGGGCAGAGTTCGGCTGATCCAAATGGCTTTTATGTTGTGAATTAGTGAGATGTGGCAGTTCCCTTTTATAAGAGGGGTGAGGGGCTCCTTTGGAAAAGGTAGAAATATTATTTTATAATAAATCCATATTCGGTTTATAATGGCTCCAAAGTGGATTATTTAAAGGTTTAGGTGGGTATAGGTTGAAAAAAACTCAACCAATATATTTTAGATAGGTTTGTGTCACATTATTAACCTTATCGTTTAGTTTCAACTCTTAATTAATTCGTTTGACAATTACCATGTATCTTTGTATTTTTATATTATATGGTTAATAAACATACAATAAACTTCCAAGAGACCCCCAAGTGTTTCATTAATGATACACCTATCCTGATACAATTACTTTGGCCTACCCTTAGATTTTTAGGAATAGAATATCAATTAATAATATAATATTCATTTTAAACTCTTTTATGTCAATTTTGACATTATTTGGAATTGGATTTTTGTGAAAATCATAACAGCATGATTACTTCGACGAAAGTTAATTAAATCAATCCTAACATGTAATATTACCTTTTAAAATTAGTTTAATTCATAAAAAGTCTCAAATTACATTTATTTGGATATTTAAAATATCAATTATGTTAATATTCCAATAATTCGGTAATTAATGCATCACCATTGTGTCATAAATAAATTAAATTATTTAATGTCTAAAAATTATATGTAAAATACTATTATGTAGAAAATAATTTTATATTTCTGATGAATATTTAAAGTCTAATTTATCTTATGTATAACCCTATATTAATTTTTTTAGTAATTAAACATTGATGCATAACTCTTTTTACTCTTCTATGATTTAAAAAATAATAAATGTCCTACTCTAATCCAATTGGACCTAAATGATAATATTTTATTCCTAAGGTTATTTTTGGTCGAGATACACTGGTCCAATAGAATTAGGACATGTGATAGGGTAATATTAATATCATTTTTACCCTCAATTAACCTATTTACTTTTAACCATGGTAAATAAAAGTAAAAAGTTACTATTCACCAAAAATTATTTTTATCTTATTGAACCACATTTCAATCCTTGATATTAACCGTGTCTCTTGGATTTTCAAAATTCTACTCACAGAAGCGGTAACATTATGTTTTATGTGAATTTCCAAATTCTCCTAGGAGGTGGGTAAAAGACGGTGAAAATTTCAACAAAATTTTTATATATCTAAAATTATTCTAAACTAACTCTAATGAATTACTTTGAACTAATATATGTATTATGTATCTATTTTGACCTTAATTATATTTAAATAAAATAAATAATTATTTAAATAAAAATTCAGTTTTAAACTATAACTAAGTGTTTTTCACTATTCATCGAAAATTGAATGTTTTCAGACAAATTCCAAAATTTCACACTAGGCTAATTTTGATATTCCGAATCCAAAAATGAAGTCCATTTTGAAAGATAAAATTTATAAAATTTCAAAAAGTGGGTATTACTATTCATAATGGCTACATTGATTGGTGGTGGTGTGTTAGAATCTCAAAGTTGTGTACAATACAAGCTACTACATTATTCAATGGGAAACGTACCGTGGAAGCATGGGGTGTTACACTTGGCATCTTATAGTAATTATATTAACCATTTATTATAATAATACAATAAGACATTGTAATAGTTAAACTATTTAACTAAGGGTTAAATCTAAAATATAAGGTTAGTAGGGTGACCTCAACTTGTATAAAACTTATTGGTTGAGAGGTTTTTGACCCATAACAATCTTAGCTTATAAATAAATCCATTTGGATCCATAATAAACTGAAAATTAATTTATAATAATATAATATTTTATGCTTTTCCTAAAGTGACCATCACATCTCTTATAAAAAGATATTTATCCTTCTCTCAAAATCACACCAAAAAATCCATTTGGCTCAGCCAAACCATACCAAATGCTCCTCCAAACTACCCTAAAATTAACTTATAGGCCTTCCCTTATGACGAAATCCAACCTAAGGATCCCTATTGTTCAAATCAAAAAGAAACACCCGAGAAAGAAATAATTATTTTATCCCCTCTTTCAATGTTCTATTCTTCATCCTCTTTCTCTTTATTAGTTTTTTACATAACTAAATAATAAATAAATTAATTTCATTATACTGTGATGTTATTAAAAATATGGTACAACCATATTCATTATTAAATCCATCCTATGAATGATAATGTCACCATTTGTGCGTACGTATGGCTTACCCTCTCTACGTCGTGGTGTCATTTGTTATTCCACACTATGTTATTTGGATGGATATAATGATGAGTATTATATATATAAATAATGAAAATAAAATTATAATGTTTTTTACAATTAATATAACACCCAATTCCACACATTTTAACCATTATGGAACTGATATCGTCACTCGTGTATACGTACAGCTTACCGTATCCACGACGCAGTGATATTGATTTCCACATTCACCACTCAAAAATGGTTATAAAAATATTTATTGTTAATAAGTATGTAATATATGACATAATAATTCTACTGAATATATATATATATATATAGATCTCATTCACTTACTTCTGATCAATACGATATGTAAATGAAAACAACATTTATACATACGTACGACCTACAATCTCCATAAACTGTGTTTTACATTTCATATATCTATCTATTATACATATTTAAATTCTCTATATATATGATACGTAAATATTTTTTTATATTATTGAATGAATTAAATCATGATATAAGTGATACGATCAAGAATAACACGTTAAAACATGTACGATAGTGAAAGCGATTATTACCCGAAATATAAATTTAACATGGAAATATTTATTCACTAGGTAGTATAAAATGTTAAATGAATCACTTCTCATATAATTAATATGAATATGGTTCTGTAATAATTTAATAAAATACTATGTACATTATATAAGAGTTTAAACATACCCTCGAATAATAAAAAGTACAAGGTAAGGGTTAATTCCTCAATCTCATTATTATCTGAGATTATTTATGTGTAAGGATTTTTTGGGGAAAATTTATTATCCAAGTATATGCTTCTTAAGATAGTGTTCAAAATGATTCTTTTAAGGTACTGTTTAACTAAAACATCATTTTAAATGTTTTAAATATTTATTCTTCAAAATATTTGTCATTAATGTCCATGTTTTCAAAATGGTTTTAAGGATTTATTTATACGGACATGATTGTTTTAAATTGTCAATTCATTTCAAAATTTTCAAAGTGTTACGAGACACATTAACTCATAAATATCTATTAAATGGCATACATTCTAAATTTGTCCCTATTAAATGATTATAAAAAAGGGTTGTTTCTCTCAAAAAGATTTACTGATCATTTTCAACTATGACAACATCCTTTACTAGATATTATTCTTGATTGAGGTTGATTTATTATAATACCATATTCCATATTTTTTTGAATGAGATATGATATGTTTGACTATGGATGTCCTACTTTTATACACATCATTGTTTATGGTTGAAGTATTGACATTTAGTATTTTAGTTTAAATACGAATTTTTATGTTATGTTTCACATTTCATTATGAGGAATGCAGTGGACTTAGTAAGTGATAGGTGGTGCCCACTATAGCTCATTGATGCATCAGTAGGTCTCATGAGACAAATTAGTGTCTTCGCACAGGGCCTAGAATAAAAATGTATTTTTATTCTTGTCATGAGGCCACAACTATGTAGTAATGATGTCCAGAATTAGTCATTCCCTCACTATGAAATTAATTATTAATTGTGATTATTAGACTAGTAGAATATCCATGTGCATGTTTATATGGTAATGATATATTTATTTTTGACATATTATATTCATGTTTATGTATTAATGTTTATTTTTTTATTAAATATATTTTTCTAAATGTTTATATATTTTTCTAATTATTTACCTTTACTGAGCATCTGAGCTCACCCTTTATTATGTTATATTTTCCCATGATTCCAAGAATTGAATTGTGATTGATATTTATGGTTATGAAAAGGGAATAATGAAGTTCTTAAAAGATTATTTATGTTGTGATGTATGTTAGAAAGTGTAATGTAACATTCATGTCTTCAATATATTTTCCAAAACTGATAAAATATTCAGTCCTTTGGGACTTGATTCCTTATAATCATGCCAATGTATTAAAATAAGGCACCGACTCCAAGATTATGGGGTTGGGGCGTTACATGTATTGAATAATTGATCTGTATTTATAAATATATCCCCAGGAAAACAAAAAATAATTCAAATGTAAAAATGGTATAAGATTTAAAAAATAATAATATCCATTATGTATGAATATGTATATTTATTTGAAATTTAAATTCCGATGAAATATTATAATAAGTAGGTGATCATTTTAGGATAATGTTAATGATCCCAATAGGTTGTGAGATTATGCAATAACATTAACCAAATTGTATTTTTCATGTTAACTCCCTCGGAGGATATTTTTAAAAGTGAAACTAAAAATACCATTAATAATTAATGAATCATGATATTACATTTCAACTAGGAAATATATAAACAAAATATGGAAATTTTGTTGATAACATTTTAGTATTCCTCAAGGAAGTGAAATTGAGACAATGTCTATTATGTCGTGCTTACTGTTGAATTCTGTTATTTAACCACATATATAGTAGTTTAAAAAAAATTATTAACTTACACTAGAACAATATTCATACTTTTAGTAGAATTTATTATCCTATTATGACATATTTTAACAAAATCATTAGCAATATTTCTTATTTTTACTGTTTGGTTTCTAATTGACTTGATTAATCATGTGTGTTATTTCATGAATAATCTAGTTCAATGATATATTTTATAGGAATACAATCCCTAGTATAGTAATAATGAATTAATTATAAAATTTATTCATCAATTATACCTTTATAACATGACATTAATGATAAGAGAAAATAATTATATTACGATCATGGAGATGGTAGATCGTACACACACACATGAGTAACGTGTCCATTTTTCAATGATCCTTAAGAAAATGAGGTAAGTAATATTTAAAATTTTAAGAATGATCATAATATCATAAATAGAATTTTATTTTTTCAATATACTTATATATATCATCCATGTGTTGTGGTGATGAATAGGGAGTCTCATTATTTCGTGAAGGCGGTATTCCTCGTGTACACGAGCACCTTTTTCATCATTCATATAGTTAATATGTATAAAACTAAATAACAAATATTACCTTTATATAATAATAAATGTTTCATTAAGATCATAATTATTTCATTTATATCACATATATTCATTAACATTAACCTAATTACATTCTACATAATGTGTCAGTGGGTGATGAATCACATAGCTTCGGGAGGACGTAGTATGGTGTACACAAGAGATAAGTTATCATATCTCCAATGGAATGGAAATTAAAAAGGTAAAAATTATATAATTTCTCTATATGTAAAATTAGTTTAAAAATATAAAATATATAACCTATATCAATCATAATACCAAACCTTGAGAGGTGTAAATGGAGAAACAAATGACAATGGTTCGCGAGGTTGTAGTCATCCTTACACACGAACGATGATTACATAACCAATTTGATGGAAAGTGGATCATTATAGGTCATTATATTAATGTAATATATTTATTTATATTAGATATGATGGTTTTATTATATAATCATGATAAAATAATAATTTCAGTAGGTGAATAAATAAATTAGATAAAAATGCTCGTTGAAAATGTTACCACTTCTTCAGGTATCTTCCCTGGGTTTTCACTAAAATAATTCCTGTTTTGGAATTATGCCTAAAATAATGGATCTAGTTTGATTGAAGGGATGTTTTCAAGTAATTTGGTGATGTATCTTTTAATCCAATGTTGTTTATGGTGTGAATAGAGGAATAGAGTGAGTTCCCCTTTATAGTTGAGGTGTTGTGACCGTGTCATAAATAATTAATGTATAAACTATTCGGTGGTCAATATTGCATCATGTGGATAAAATATTTGTAATTAATGAGATTGAGGGATAATATGGATAATAAAAACATACTAAACACATTATATCACATGTTTTAAGCATTTCATTCATTAACATTTATGTTTCCTTATTTTTATCATTTTGGTTTTTTCACTTTGGAGAATTTTATTTTTAACCTGGGTAATTAATAAATTTAGAATAAATTATGTTGATCTATATAAGATAAATTATATACACTGATTCTAAATATTGAATCCAATTTATAAAATAAAAATCCTATTTGTGTTGAAATTGTATTTAAACAAAAACACATGTACATGAAAAAACATTGTTTTAATCGATGCCATGATAAGAGAGATTTTACTATCTTGATGTCAATATAGTAATTATAAAAGAAAAATTAGTCCCTGAGTAGAATATAGTTCATATTTATTATAATTTTAAACCCACTACACTGAAATTTTTTTTTAAATTATTTTATATCATTCAATAATATATAATTTATCGAAAAATAAAATTAATTTCAATTTAAAAAAAATCTTTTGAATTGAATTTTAAAATATCTAAAATTTTGGGGAATTATAATTTATTTTTTCACGCGATTATATATTAATGAAATAATCTAAATAATTAAAATAAGATAACAATTCTTTCAATTTACATCATTTATATTGTTTTTTGTATCATTTATTTTATTGATTATTAACTAAATAATTACTTTTCTAGAATTTATTATGAATTCTATATAATTATTTAATATATAAAAAATATATATATATTATTATGATAACAAAAAATAATATATATTTTAAAATAATACATCTAACTAAACCTATGTTGTTTTCCAATTTGCCAAACCTTTGTAGATATTAGCAGCTATGAAGGTTCCTTTTTTTCTTTTTCTTTATATGGATTATTATAGAGATATTTATCCAAGAAATGTCTCCCAAAAATATATTTAAATATATTATATGGTTATAAGTGTCTATATATGACTATAAAATGGGTTATAAAAAAATTGATAGGTTATTTTAACATCATTCAACTTAGTTGTAACACATTAATTAATTTTTAATGTTTTTACTTATTTTTTTCGAAAATTATTTTGACCAAATTATAAATTATAAATTAATATGATTTAAAATAAATAAAAATTTTATCAAAATTCTATTCATAGAAGTTTAAAAATATAATTTAATATTTATTCCACAGACATGATGATAAAGTGGTTATTAAAAGGGAACAACACCAAAATCATAGAGTGTTTTTATATAAAAATTAAATATGAGAATGATTTAAATGTCCTAGATTTAATTTATTACTAAAAATATTAATATAATTATATTTTAAAACTAATTAAATATATAATTTTACATTATAAATTATTTAAATGAAAAGTCAATTTTCGATTAAATTTTGTAATTATTTACTATTCATCAAAAAATAAAACTGATCTGAAATTTCCTAAAAATTTACCTCAGGGTAGTTTTGAAATTTTTATTTTAAAATTTATTTTTATTTAGTAAAATTTATTTTTTTAATTGTTCTAAAAACCAATTTTTATTCAAATTTTAAAAGGGTGACTAAATTGTGTTTTGCTTAAAACTGATGTTTCGTGCATCATAAACTATCAAATTAATTTATTCAAAAATATATATTATTATGATTTGGGTGATATAATTTATTCAAATATGAAGGATTATTTAATGATTTTATGGATTTTACAAAGTGACAAGTGTAGGTATTACTTGAAAAAAGGGTATGAAGGTGTTATGAAAAGAGGAGAGGGTGTGGCCTTTTATAAGTGAGATGACTAAAAAACCTGTGATATTTAGAAATAAAATGGTGTGCACGTATATTTTAAATAAAAAAGACACCAAAATTTATTATTATCAAGGATTATACAATATATGTTATAAATATGAAAACACAATAGATTTTAGGAATGTTCTTATGACAATTTGACACATATTGTTTTAGATCAACCACCACTAAAAACTATATTTAACATAGCTTTTATAAATATTTAATACATATTTCACTATTCATTTTGGTCAAAAAATAATATGAAAATATTTAATAATAAAAATTAATCTATTTTGTAACATTTAATACATTTTTTCCAAAGTTCATTCTTAGAATTTGAAAAAATTAATCTAAAAAATATCGTCTGAACCTCAAAAGAGAATAGTGTTTTGAAAAGAAAATATACAAAAGTTTGTAGTGTTTTCGTATCAAATTCATAAAATAAAATAATTAAAATGAAATAAATTTCATATATTGATATATAATTGAAATAATGTTTCTCTTAAACATAATGAAAATAAAATTTAACATTATAAATTATATCATCAAAAAGACAGTTTTTAATCATAATTTCATATTTTTCAGTATTCATCAAAAAACTAAAAAAAATTGAAAAATAAAGAAAAATTAAACCTAATATAATTTTTATATTCTAATTTAAAAAAAATATTATAAAATAAATTTTCTAAAAATGGAAAAGTTTAATTATTTTATTATGTGTTCAGAGCTACTCTAAATGGTCTTTAAAAAATACTATTCTTAAGAAACAATCTATTTTTTAATAATTCTTATTTTATTTATAATAAAATAAATAACTATTTTTTATTAATTTATTTATTACTATATATACCCTGGAATATATTAGAATGTTTATAATTGTCTTGTTTAAATAATATTTTAATATATTTTTTTTAAATAGGTGTTGCATGCTCACAACATATTAAATAAATTAAATTTATTTTAAATGAAATATATTATAATGTCTGGGGGTTAAAAATTCATCCCTCATGGAAAAACAACATCCTTAAAATTTCATTGATATTACCTTATAAGGATATGAGGGGTGTTATTCTTCATAATATTCTCTAGATCCCACATTTCATCATCCTATATTGATTTCTCAGAAGTTCTATTACCAGACATGTCATTCGATTCATCAGTACATTTTATCTAGTATTAAGAATCTGGATCTATTATTGATTTTAAAATATATTAGGATCCAATTATATTTCATCATTGTTGATAAAATTCATTGGTTCATGTACATCCTTAATAATGATATATGTAACACATCATGTACTTTTGAGAGACTTGGGGGATGTTCCATATAATAAGAAACAAATCCATTTATTTCAAGGATATAAAACATTCCCATATATATGGGACTCTTTTTCCAATTCTTATTGAATGTTATAATGTACATCAATTGATATAATTTCAAGAAAATAAAATCGCCCACTTGTAATTCCAAATCATTTCTATGATTATTAGCATAACACTTATTCCTATAATGAAAAAATTTATTTTCATCCCTACTAACCTATAACTTTATTGTTTTCTCCTTTAAAAGTTGTTGGCCTTTAAATTTCCATTCAAAAACATCATCTAACAAGTTGGGGTATGAAATCCATGTCCATTTAATGGTCTATAAGACACCCTTTGAACTATTTAATAGAATCTATTTTTATAAGAAATCTATACCGAAGGTAAATAGTGGACCAACATGCATTGAATGTTAATGGAGAATGATGTAAATATGTATTAATTTTTATAAATTATTTTTTAGACTGTCTGTTGGTTTGAGGGTAGTTGTTAGTGCTCAAATAAAGTTTAGTATCAATAGCCTTTTGATGACCCTTCTAGAATTTTTATGTAAAAAAGGGATCACGAACAAGAAAAATTTAAACTGTTGCCCCATGATTTCATACACCTTTGTTTATGTAAAAACTTATGACCTGATCAAGAGGTAAATCTTCTATTATTTTAATGAAATGTGATTTTTTGGTAATAAATGATTACCAATATTACATAATTTATTCTTGGACTCTATGGTACCCTTATAAATATGTATAATGTTATGACATCCAATTTACCCATTGTAATAGGATGAGTTTTAACAACACCTCTATGATTATTTTATAGATAATTAACCTGTTGAAAGACCAAATAATTTGACACAAAATAAATAATTGTTTTCATCATGTTATCCCATAAAAATATTCCCTCAAATCATTATACATGTTTTTTTACGAGGGTGTATAAGGAAATTTTAGTTATGAGCAGCATACAAAAATTACATTTTTGATCATGTGTATATGTAACAAATAATATATATCCAAATTTTACCACACCATAATCAGAAATGATGTCTATTTTCCCACAATTCATCACTTCATATTTATATGGAAATTTTTCATCATCAGATTTAGAAAATGTTATCTTTTCTAATAAATATACATTATCAATCAATTGAAAAAAATGAGAAATTTGCCCCCATTAAATAATAATTATCATATTCGTATTTGCCATATTTAGAAACATAACATCCCTCTCAATCATCATATGGTCTAGAACTCCATTATCATTTCAACTAAATGCATCTTCTCCCATATTTTCATTTCCTGGGTTATAGCATATTCGAAAATCACAATCCTTATGTAGCTGATGACATTTCCTTTTACTCGTGTTTATCTATATTTGTGAAAATTAGTATTATAGGATCATATTATTTGTCTATGTCCTGCAACATTCACCATACAAATATTGCCTTCACATCTTTAGAAAAATACTACATCTTCCAACTAAAGGTCATTGGTTGGGTAGTTCTATTCATGATTTTTAAATTTCATTGATTCATATTCAATAGATTTATCATTTTTCATTAGGAAACAACCACATATCCTCTTTGATGAATCACTATATATCACAAATCCATCATATCCATTTAGTAGAGTATAATTAACAGCATTAGAAAATATCTTCATTTGTTCATAAAAACATTCTTCACATTATTTTTTTCAAATAAACATAACCCCATTATGTGTAACCATTGTTAAAGGGTTAGATAATATGAAATTTTTATGAATAAATCTACAATAGTAACCTATAAAACCAATGAAATAGAATACCCCGTTTATGATCATTGAAATATGTTATTCTCTAACTACATTCACCATCATAGGACCAACTGAGATTCCTTCAATGGAGAAAATATGTTTAAAAAACATTTTTTAGAATTAAGTCAATATTAATAATTTTCTCAAAAAAAAATTCTTTTTATGAGTCTGAATATTTATTTGAACGTTTTTACATCAATAGTAAGTTGCACATGGATGGTTCACTATTTGGAAAACCATGCATCCAATCCATGTAGCTCACACAGGTTTTAAAAAATTGTAAATTTATCCACCTCTTATTTTTAACATAAAATCCAATCATTTTCAAACCCTCTCATTTTTTCATCTCCATGGATGAATTGGTTGGCTTCCTCCACACACTCTCTTTGAATCCTTGGTTATCCTTAATCAATCATTGTACGGATCTTTCTTAGGGTATGTTTTCTCCACCATCTTCTTAATTCTTCGTCTTTATTATTATCTTCACTTGTATTGATTCTCTATTTTTTGAACATTAGAGGTGATAGTTTATTTGTGTCATATACTTCTAGGATATTAGAGTGTGAATATTTTTCCTTGGTTATAGTTCCACTTACTCTAGGGTTTTTGTTGTGTGCACACATTGTTGAGGTAGGTGTCTTGGTCGATATCATTTCCTAAACATCCTATTTGATTCATGATCATTCCCTATTAATTTATATGGTTTATTATTATGATTTTGATGTTCTTTTTTAGATTACTATGTTTTTTTAATGTTCTAAAATTGGGGAAATGGGTTTTCAATATGGTCTCCTAAGTTGTAAATATATACATATTTATTATTATAACAAATGCTATTCTTTGCTAGAAATGGATGTTTGTTTATGCTTATTATCAAACCAAACTAGGATGATGATGGAAGTTCCAAAAATATGATGATAAATTTTAATTTGAATACAGTATTGATGGTGGTGCCTTCTCTTAGTGTTTTCCAAATTTTTGGGCTCAAAATTTGAAGAAGAGGCTAGCATAACAAATAGTTTTTTCTACTAAAGAAACATCATAACAATGGTAACGGAATAGGATTCATGAATGATGGGATGAGTTTCATGAATATGTGGATTATTATGAAGGATTATGGAAATATCGGTGATTTAGAGAATTAATCAATTATGAGTGAATTATGTTTTAATAATGAGCTCTATGAAAACGAGAAATCTCAAATAAGCTTCATGAATGGAGGATCATCATGACCATATTTATGAATGATCAGAAAATTGAAATAGAGGAAGTAGAGAATTATGAAAACCCAAGCCTATATATATTTCCCTACCCCCACATCATTCTACATGAAAAATATCAATGAAAATCATGAATCTCTTTGATTTCATGAAGTCTAGGAGCTCTAAAAATTTGAATTTTTATTCTAACTTTAGAATTGTGAAAAGTAAAGTTAATTATTGATTGATTCCAATGATTCTGATTTATGGGTTCTTCCTAATGATGAGGTATTCTACATTTCATTGTGATCCTTGTAAAGTAGTTTGTTCTATAAAAAGACGTTTCATTCAATAAAGTATTGAGATTCATAAAGGAGCTTCATGAAAGGTTGTATTGAACATCAAGTTTAAGTATATAGTGATTTTAAAGTGCATTATCTCGTGTCTACAGTGCCAGTAGTGTCTTGTGATTTTCACTAGAAAATACATAAATATAATTACACTGAAGCAATCTTCAAGTAGAAAAAATAAGTATGACTTCACCCAAGGTAGTGAGTTATGAGGAGTCGACAGAAGTGTTCAGAGGGACATATTGAGATATACCTAAAATATTGTAAAGGCATTGTGACTGGAATATTGTAACAGTGTCTGAACATCTATAATCTACAACTAGGGTAGATTATTGGATTTAAGTATGATGGGCATAATGTTGGTATATGCTCCTTGTACTAGTCATTAGTGGTTTACCAAGTAAAACTGATGTTCTCTCTATTTTCATGTGAATGTTTTGTTACAATAGTATTCCAAAAGGCAGGTTTACAATGATCCTTCCAACATGGGAAAAAGATCTTTTTATTTAAATTATAGAGAAGACACCTGAATTCTCCTCACACATATTAGGATCCTCTAGGGTCTTATAAGTGGTATCAGGTCCGATGTTCACATATTTTGGATACACTACAGTAATATTATTGTCTTATAAAGATTTAAGCATCATTTGTATGTCAACAATGATTTGTAGTTTTGATAAATATCTATTTATAACTGAGAAGAATACCATATACACCAAGACCATGATGAATAAGAAAAATAATGTGAAGTAGTCGTGGAATAATTCCAACATATCTAATGAAGAGATATTATCTGGTTGTCCATGCGTTTTATAAAATGAAGATATATCGATCTTGGAATGTAAATATAATGTGGCCCAAGATTCCATCAATGAAAATTACAACATTTCTACCTCATTAAAATTATATTTTTCAAATGATCAAGAAGTATATGTTAACACCATTGACTTTTTTCCTCAAAATAATGATCTTAAAACATGTGGTAATTTTTATCAACATACAAACTCAAATGAATTTTCATTTGAAATTATACCACTATATTAGCATGATATTCATAAATAAATATTCATTTTTTTGTAGAATATTTCAATGTTATTTATTTTTAAATCAACCAGATGGAAGGAGGAGTTTATTATATGTCAAATGGATTGGAATGAAAAGTTCATAAATGTTTAATGTTATCTAGATATGTTGAATTCTATTAATAAACATATAGGTAACATTAAATATGTCCCTTGAAATACCTAAAAGATGTCGAAGTGAATGAAGGGTCAAAAAGGATTTTGAAAAATAGATTCATGTACATGAAGAGAAATTGAAAAATCACACAAATTACAATGGTCTATAATTACAAAGAATATCCATGAAGAACAAGGTACATGACTCTTTAATTCAAAATAATGTAATGATTCATGAAGAAGTAGTTTTAATAATGAAAGACTATGATGAAAATATGACTATTGTTGAAGATCAAAATTTCATCCTCAATATGAAATATCTCGATTTGGAATCCAAGTTAGTCAATCTGGAGAAAAAATATATTGATACTTCATAAAAGAAGGAAACAGTTGTTATCACTACATAATGTACACTAAAGGATTCTAAATATAAGACCTCCAATATATGATAAATATATTAGAACATATTTTGATGATTTGTCTCATGTACCTGAGAAAAAATAGGTTTTTTTCATACCAACCTATCTTAATGCCTCTAAATCTATTATGATGAAGTGTGAATGTTCTAAGACAACTACTAGACAAGAATGGATGAATAAATTATATAATAAACCTATCATAATGACTATGGTGTATAGAAAATTAAAACATAATTATTCTACAAAAAAATAGCATTATATGTCAACATGAAGATCTAACCACCTTATATCGAGGATATAAGGAGATAAAAGATCATTGGTCAATGTTGGTGCCATAACAGAATTAAAATTTGTACATTAAATTGTTGGTACACTCTTAAAAATTCAAAATCACAATGGAAGCCTATGTTAAGGTAGAGTAATCCGAAGAAGAATAATCAACAACCATAGGTGTATAAGCGACTTTATACTTAAAATAGATTTGGAATTCTTGATATCATTTTTGATGTATGAATTGAAAGTGGTCAAAAGGTTGGTACATGATCATCCTAACATGTATCAAAAGCTGATAAGAAAGCAGAATCACCAAATTTTGATATAAATGAAGAATAATCCTTGTTAATAAATCAAAAGAATGGTGTGAAGTCTCATGAATCTATATCCAATAAGGTCAAGGGTATAGTATCTAAAAGAACAGCTATGATGGATGAAAACTAGAATAAGCAATGTGGAAGATCCAAAATTGATGCCACATATCCTAATGACATGTTAGTTATCTAGCCAAAATATAAGGAAATAATAATAAAACATGATGTTTCATGATATAAGAATATTTCAAAATGAAGAAAATATATTCAACATGATAAAGGTATTGTGCATAAAAGTTTTCAATCAAAAGGAAACTCTTGTGTTTAAGATGTTTTGTATGAGAGATGTATGAAATATGGTCCAGTATAAAATGATTTTATTTAACATTAATACTAGAACAAGAATAATTCCTTAGGGGGAGTAAGAATTCTTCATCCAAGAATATTTTTAACAAGATAAATTATCCTCAAAACGTATAGGAGTATGTGAAGAGATCAATGCTGCCTCAACATAATTCAGAAAAGATGTTCACTTGTGAAAGCATGAAGACTGGAGTAAATGGAGAAACATGGTTGAGAAAAACATCTCAACCATGTTGTGAATATTCAGGAATATAGGATGATACATCTTATTCCCATAATCATTTGTTTTTATATTTGTTATTATAATGAAGGTAATTGAATGTTGAAGCATGTTCTCAATGGGATAACCTGAGAATCAGTGAAGGATGTCATTTTTCTATTGATAGCCATGCTAATAAAGTCATTATCTTTGAATGTTCCTTCAATTCGGTATTCAAAAAAAACATGATGGGGTATAATTTTAGGATCAAGTTGAATATGCTATATTCTAAAAAACTATGATAAATAGTGTACCATATTGGCATCACTTTATTTCTATTATTCTAAAGAACAAGTGTTCAAGAAAAGGGTATTTGATGATGTTGCGAAGGATATCTGATTTGGATAGTCACAAGATAAAGAACTATTATTCTATTTTCTATATACTGTACATTCTTTAAATTTATTCTTGATGAGATCCACTAGTATAAAAAAGCTGTGAAGTATTTCCCTTGAGGGGGAGACAAATAATGACTGGTTAAGAAGCATAAAGAATCATAATTTCTATTGTTATCTATCCTTGTTATTCTAGAAATTTCATGAAGATCATGTCATTGGAAAAGGAGTTTTAGGTATCGTGATTAGTGGTCAAGGGAAATGTTCACATACTAAAATAGTGGAAGGGTTGTAAACTATTCAGTGCTGAGACAAATAAATGTCATCTGAACTTCAAATAAAAATCATATGAGAAGAAATTCATCAAACCAATATCATTAGGGATTGGACCACACCATCCCAGAAAAGGAGAATTAAAAATGATGCACATTATTCCTTCATATCAATAGTTGAAACAACCTCATTTAAAGAATCAATAATTGATGAATCATGGGTTATATCCATGAATAAAAACCTAGATTAGATATATTGGAACTAAACATTGGATCTTGTTAATAGACATGAAAATTGTAATGTGATTTGAACAAAATGGATCATCAAAAAAATCGATGGGAGTGTAAATCTGATCAGAAACAAGGTACATCTATTCTATAATGTCAATTCATGGATTTTTTTGAAATGATTTCAAAGATATATTTTCTCAAGTGGTGATTCTTGAGTTGATCAAGACTTTCCTTGATATTCCCATTTAAATAGATATAATGTTTGTCATGTGCATTTCAAAAAACCATTCATAAATGGTGCTCTTGAAGAAAAATATACATTAAATAATAATTGGTATTTTTAATTGTTAATGATGAAATGAAGGATTTCATATTGAAAAAGGCCCTCAATGGACTAAATAAAGAATTGTAACCATAGTATTATAATCAAATTTTTTTTGAAAATGTCAAATTTAAAATAGTAGGTGTCGATCATAATTTATAAGTAATGATTTCAATGTTATATAAATATATAGGGATTGTATACATGGATGATATTATAATTGGTATAGGTAGGATGATATCAGTGGAAAAAAATTCAATCACATGAAATCGGAATTTGAAATGTCTATGATGGGTGAATTGACATACTTCAATGGGTTATATGTGATTCAGAAGAATTTATACTCTTCTATATCTTATGAAAAATATGCAATAGGGCTTCCAAATAAATTCAATAAGAAAGACTCAAATAAAATGTGAACTCTGATTGCGGTTGGGAAAAAATTGGGAAAGCAAAAAGATGGGACATCTATGGATCCTACACCTTAAAGAAGAACCATTGGAAGCTTATTGTACATTACTGTGGAATGCCCAAATATTTTTTACAACATTCATAGCCTAACGCTTTTAGAGAAATACAAACGACGAAAATTCGATAGTAGTATAATGAATTAGAAGGTCCATTCAAGGTAGTCACAATTATGGATTATAATTTTCTATATGAAATGATAATAAAAATCTGGAATTTTCTCATGATGACTGGTCTTGACAGGTGGTTGATAGAAATTCCCCAAGTGGGGGAGAATTATTTCTTGGTAAGAAATTAATAGGAAAGTTGATTAGGAAATAGGAAAGTACTTCTCTTAGTAGTATTGAAGCTGAGTAAATGTCTGCTTCAAAATCATGAACACATCTATTGTGGATGAAGAAACAACTGACAGATATTGGTGATGAGGTTAAACCTCCATTGGTGATTCACTATGACAACAAGAGCATGCTTGATCTAATAAATAACCATGTTCCTCATTCTCAAATGTAACATATTAAAATTAGATATAACATCATTGAGAATAAATGTTGAACAATAATTGATTAAAATGAATCATGTAGGAATAGAGGTTAAGTGGATGACATTTTCACAAATCAATAGTCAACACATGTGTTCAAGAAACAACAATTGAACCTGAGTGTTCATCAAACTCTCAGTGAAAGAGGATGTTATAAGTTATCCCTAATCACTTTTTGTGTTCTCTATTTTAATACGTATGTTGAATTGATGTTTGTTTATGTTGGAGATACAATCAAGGGAGTGAGTTTCTTAATCACTACAAGTACAAATAAAAGTAGTTTGGCTTTAATTATAATGGGTTAGAACGAAAAAATTCAATGAAATAAAAAGAAATTTTAACCATATAATGGGGATAATAATAAATTAATATTTTATATGGGGTTTTGGTTAGAGGTTGTATGACATAATCAGAATTTAGTTTTATGAGGAAATAGTTGGAGCCTAGCTTGGACATCATTAATAATTGCAAAACATTATAACATAATTCATGTTTCATCTCTTTTTTCTAAAATGATATTTTATCACACAAACACAGAGGGTTGGATGAGCTGTTATTTCATATTCAGTTTGATAGTGACTAGAGTATTATTGAATTTATCTATAAATTTCCAACAAACCCAAAGGGATAGATTTTTTGGACTAATACTATTCTCTAATGGAAATGGATTATGGGTTGTTTTTGTTTTCAATCCTCTTTTTTTCAATTAATTAATAGTAATGTGATCATATCGTTCATGTTGACTGCAGTATTGAAGTTGAAATTGTTTCCTAGTGTTTTTCAAATTATTGGGCTCAAAATACGATGAAAAGTCTATCCTTAGGGGAGGTTGTTTTATATTAATGAACCTTCAAAAAATTATTAATGGAATGTGTTTAATGAATGTCTGGATGACTTTCTTGAAGATTTAGTGTATTAAAAATGGTTGTAGTAATCTATATGATTTCATGAAGTATGTAATTTAGAGTGTGTGATGTTTTTAATATTATCTCTCTAATAAAAAATATCAAAGGTGCTATGAGAAAGGAGGATAATTGTGACGATATTTTTGAATGACCATAGAATTTTGAAGACATGGTGTAGTATAGATAATTATTAAGAGTATATATATAAGGCATCCCCCACATCATTTTACACAAAAATTATTCGAGAAAATCTTGAATCATTCTGATTTCATGAAGGCCGGTAGCTCCATGAATCTAGATATCGCTGAAATCTTGATCATCATGGAATGACTAATTATGTATTGATTGATTTCAATGATTCTGATTAATGTTTTATTCATGATTATTGGATATTCTAAGTAGGATTTGTGAAATTTATTAAGTATTTAGGTCTATGACGGTAGTTTTCTTCATGTGGGTTGTGAGCTTCATGAAGGATATTCAAAAAAAGAAGTATTAAAAATTCGGATTTAGTGAAAAATGATATAACAATGCATTAGATCAGGTCTACAATAAAGTTAGTGTCTCGTGATAGTTGGGGATAAAGGCTTAAATTCTAATCCTATAAAGAAACATTCATGTCGATAAACTGAGTAAGACTTCACCCAAGGTAGTGAGATATGAGGAGTTAATAGATGTAACTAGAGGGACATAGTGAACTATCCCTAAAATCTACTAAATGTAGTGTCCCTAGCACATAGTGACTATGTCTGAACATATGTATTCCACAACTAGTAATGATCAATAGATTTAGATATGAACAACACACTTTCAATGTATGCTACATACACTATCCATTAGTGGTGAAATAAGTAAATATGCTTTGTTGTCTCTTTTCATGTGAATGTTTTATTACTACACTATTTCAACAGGTGGGTATACCAATATGGGAAAACAAATATTTTCCAAAAAAAGAATATATGACACCCTAATTCACCCCTCCCCTATTAGGGTTCTAAGGGATCCTAAATATATTCATAAATAGTCTTCGATGAATTTTTAATTTTCCTTTGGAAGGGAATTGGGTGCTTTGTAGTTTGATTATCCTATGTTGAGTTTTGGTAATTTAGTTTCAAATGTGAATAGTGTTTTCTATGTAGTGGTAATGCTTGTGGTGGATATTTAAATTGATTTTGGGTAATTTTATGATCTATTATGGATACACTATTGGATATAGGAATATTAATAGGTGAATGGGGTAATCCTATTGATAAGAACAGAAGTATTACTGGTCTCTCTCTGGAATGTCACATTAATCACAGGTTTTGGAAAACATTCCCCTCTTCCTCTGTCTCTTTATTCCACCCTAACTCCCAAATGGATTTTCCTCAATTATTTCAAAATGGTTTTATAGTTTCTAAATGAAAACATTCTAGTTTCAAATGTGTTTGCTAAATATTGTCCCATTTGGAACATTTTTTTGGTTTTGATGATTAAACGATATAATGGATTGACTGGAACCATCCATGTTAAGTAGTGTTTCAAATGTTGAAATGGAAGTAGTTATTAAAATGGAGTTGGATTTGAAATGATAATGGAATGTTTGGTATCTTCAAATGTTTGGAAAGTGGTCTTAACCCCTATGAAAAGTAGGCCCAGTTGTCACTTTGAGAGACTCTATGTCTTGAGGGCACCTTGTGGTTAACCTTTCAATGAGAGTGATTTCTCATAGGTGTTGTTAATGGTTGTTATAGAAAATTATGATAGAATATGTGGTTTATTGGGTTATTCCATGGGTGGTATAACCTCCCAATTCTCCCTATACTATTATCATGGGATTCTCAAGAGTTATGTATTGGTTCAAGTAATGGTTTCTTACTGACCTAGATTTGGTGGGTTTTTACCCCTATAATTGTTGAGTTTCTTGGTGGGTTTTGTCATTGGTGAAGCTAGTTAAGATCACCATAGATAGTTATTGAATAAGGAGATTCACCATATGCTGGTGAGTTAGTCTTACCTAAGTAAGACTAATGATTTCTTCTAAATATGTTTATTAAATTCCTATGATTACAATATGTATGTTCCTCATTCTTTATTTTTAACTGTAGTTAATTGATTTGGTTACATTAAATTGTTTTATTAGATTTTTCTAACTAGTAACTATATAAATTATTTTATACCTGGCATTGCCCCCTTGTCCATTTTGTTTAGGTAATTATTTGGAGTTTTCTTTTTTCTTTTAAAATTGTGTGTTATAATAAAAATCTATGTTAAAAATGAAGAAATATTTTTTTTAAATGTTTTCCTTGATATGTTGTGGTGGTTATTTAATGAAAAAACATGTTTTCATACAGTTATTTCAAACTACTATAGTTGGATTTTATTGGGATACATGTATGGATTCTGTGTTTTTTAACTATTATGTTTTTTTAGTCTCAAACACTACATGTGCCACTTGGTATCAGTAGAGTCGATCTTTTTTTATGTTCAGTTCTTTTTTAGGTCACATAGTGAATGTGTGTTATTTTTAATCCTACTTTGCGTTGGTCTTTTTTAAGTTTTTTTCACTCTATTGTAGTTTTATAAGGATGAGTTAATATATTTACAATTTTTTGCTATATTAATTTATGTTTCATGCTATGTTACACTTATATGGTCCTAGATTTTATCAAGCTAAATCATTCACACAGTGATATATTGGATGCCAGGCTCAAGTCACCATCTTTGGAGGATCAAAAACACCTCTCAGGCCTTGTAGTGAGCTAAGATGGGTGTCGAGTTGGATGGTATCCAAAACTAGGTCATGAAAAACTGGTATCCAAGCAGTGCTTTGTTTTCTTGTAGAATCAAATAATATAGAGATAATACTATTGGGACTAGGGTGGTAGGTTAGGGAAGAGCATCTTTAGCACTTCTTCATTCTGATCCTGGATTTAACAGGGGTATTTTGGGATATGAGTCCATTGTTTTGGAGTTTTGGTTTTATACTATGGGTTCTTGTTTTTTTTTGTGGCCTGAAGAATGACTATAGAAGTAAATTAACACTACATGATGAGCTTATATTAATTAGAGACCCATATTGATCCTATGTACATTGTTCAAGATACTTCATGTGGTTGGTGCTAGTTTTGTAGTGTTATTCTAAACCTTATGGTTAAGGTATGAATGGATACTTATTCTAAATTTTAGGATTTTCATTGTTATTGTTGTTTTGGGTTTGATTTTAATCATCATGTTGGGTTTTTGGATGAAAAATGGTTTTTGAAAAAAAATGTGTCGAAAAGGAAGATGTTTTTTAAGAAATGGTTTTGTTTAATAATGGTAAATATTGGTAAAATTGGATGTGAAATGTGGTTTTGTATATTTGGAATTGATTTGAAATGAAAAGGTTTTGAAATCAGAACAAAAATGGTGATTTTTATTAAAGGATCGTAGTTTTATTATTTATTTTTGGTTTATTAGGTTAGTGTTTTAGTTTGAATTTTCCAATTTTTTGGATCCTAGAATGATATTGATTCAGTTTTTTTTCTTTTTTCCATAGAATATGGCACCCAAATTGATCCCATGGTTTTATAATGAGAATCTTCTTATTGTTGTCCCTACCCAGACTCCCAATGTAGTGGTGTGATCAGACTCTTCTCAGTTGTTAATTGATTTTCATGGAGAATGAGGTCCATTAAATGATATATAGTGGCTTTAGAAAGATAAAGGTTTCTTCGTGTTGTTCGTAATTCTCGATGTTGTGAGAGTGCATGTTGTAAGGAGTTCATTTAGTGGTTCATTATTAGAACAATGGACGGTTATCATCATGACATCATTTTAGGATGGAATGTACCTAAGATTCTTTTATTACCACTTTCATCTGATGGTTCATACCTGATGTGGTGACGGAGAAGAAATTAGAAACACTCTTGGGTATTAAGAAAGGTCCCCGAATGTTGAAGGCCTACATTGATCACTTTGAAGTGTTAGATTTCTTTTCTCCAAAGATAGAAATAGAGAATCAATTAATGGTTCATCTCTTTATCTAGTTTCATTGTAAATATATCAGGGAGAATGTTCTCTCTTCTATAGATGTTTACAATGAGAAGTTGGTAGAAAATTAGTTTCAATCTATGATGGTTCCTGGATTGTGGCCATTGGAAGTTGATGAACCAATCTCTCTAAGTGATTATGAAGGTACCCCATTTGGTGATAAGGATGTTCTAGAGGAACATATTTTTGAAGAGTCTCCCTTTTCGGTTCCAACCTCTCAAGCATTGGACCTTTAACTCATGTGCTTTCAGTTTGGTCTGTTGAGAGACTCTAAGTTTTCTTACTGATATACACTATACTCTTGTCATCAACATGATACTTTGGGCTATTTAACGAAGTTTTGAAAGGGTCATTTCAAGAAGAATGAGTCTTGGGTGTATTGACCCAACCCCAGAATACTCATTGTTAGTGTCATGAAACCATTACATTGGCATAAGATACAAGTAAATCATTTCTTAATGAACAAAATAGTTTATATGTTTTGGTAAACCAGATAAATACATGAATCTTTTATTACAAAATAATACACTAATAACAAGATATCTTTTTTCTTTTGAAAATAATAACATATTCCATCAAGTGAATCCTTCCAAATATTTCATTGTATTCTTCATGGAATCTTGGGCCAAGGAAATAAAAAAAATTATGAGCTTAAATTCTCATTAAGGGTAATGTAATGAAAAATCAATAATGAATCAATGATAATAATCAATATAGAAAGGTAAATAACTGATAACACATTCCATGTAGTCAATAACTGATGTTTAATTGAGTAAATAATATGAAAGGGTAAGTAAATGAAATTTTATGACATTCAATTAACTAGATAAGTAAAAATTAGTATGGAATGGTAAGAAACTAAAACACATGTTTTCACACCCAGTCATTGGATACTCCTTTGTTTTATTATTTTCAATGTCTTGGGTATTTTTTTTATTAAGGTTTAGTTTGATATGAAGTTTAATTTTTTAAATTTTTGGAGTCTCTAGTTGTATTTTGATGTGTTAACGATTAGAGAAGGATTTGGGAAAGTCGTTCCGCCTTTCTCAAGTAATCTGGTAGCCTTTGTTGTGGGTCCAGTATTGAGGCACACGGGTAGCACAGAATTTGGGAAACCTTGTGTCAACCATGATGTTTGGTTATATAACCATACATAGGTGTTCAATATGGTTGGTGGACTATTTGGTAACCATTCGGCTAGCCTGTGTGGGGTTTCCATCCTTTCCAGTAGCTCAGGCATGGATAGAGCACTGTCGGGTAAATCGTGCATCAAATTCGTGTGATCTTCTATGATTCATAAAATTTCAATATTCAAATTTTTTCATCCATGTTTATAACCTGGAATAAGGTTTCCACACCCTCCTCTAACCTATTTTCACTTGGGGGCTTCCCCAAACCCATCACCCTTGCCAACCAACCTCCATTGATTCCCATTAATTGTTCTAATGCAATATTCCATCTATTTTTTGTGATTTATCCTTCTCTTCTCCCACCTCTATTGATATCCTTGTACTTCATGGTAGGTTATTCTCTTGGATGAACACTAGGGTTATGTTAGGATAAATATCAATGATTGTTTGGATGTTAGGGTGGGTGGATCTTGTCTTGGGCTCAGTTATTTTTTCTCTTAATGTTTCTACACATTCATAGACTGTTGAGGTAGGTGTTTCTATAATTTTATTTTTTTATTCATTCGATAAATTCTTGGGTGATTTTAATTAATTTATAAATTTTTTTCCGTGCTTGTGATGCATTTTGATAATTTATTACGTTTCTTTCTTGATGGAAAAATTTGGAAAAAAATTGTATCTAAAGAACATTACTTATTATCATAATAAATTTATGCACATAATTTTTTTGAAGAAATTTCAATTTGCATTAAAGGTGTTATCATAAATATACCTATGTATTCATCTATGAGAATAGTTTGATAAAATGTTTCTTGTTTACATTTTATGAAATTTAATGATTAGAAATATTGTTTGGTCTTGGTTATATTTTGGTGGCTATGTTTGATGGTAGTACCATCTTTTTGTAAAATTTTTGGTTCGCTAAAATGGTTTCGGGTACATTCGTGGGATTTCAAGACAGTTCTATTAGATGTAGGAACATCCATAGGTTTATAGAGTGCACCTATGGGTGTTCCAATAATTGATGATGCCCTCATTTGATATAAAGAATAGAAATTCATAACATATAACCACATCCTTCTCTACTATTTCATAACCCTATTTATGTATCCAACACTTCTCTATTGTTTCATGGTCTTTAAAAAAATGTAAAATGGTTTTGAGATGATGTTTTGAGTTATGGATTATCTGGAACTATGGGATAATGATCTGAAATCAAATGGTATAAAGACCCTTTTGAAATTGTATTCATGTTTTATGCATTTTTCGTTTGAAGTTGTTTTTCTTTTTATTTTGGAAAATGCTTTCAAATTTATTTAGAATAGATATGGTAGAGGCCTTGTTGGTATATTAATGATATTGTAGACTAAATATGGATTGAAATAATAAATTCCCAATAAAAAACTTGAATTCATTGAGTAAGGATTCAAAAGTTTTCATGAAAAAATATGAAATCCCGATTAGCATTTTGTAATGTTTTTGGTAAAAAAATGATGTTCATGTGACATGACCACCTAGTCAGAAATTTTGATAATGTGATATGTGACATGCAACCCTATACTGTATTTCCCAATATGGGTTATCACGTGGGGGGTTTAAATGCTTGGGGTGAGAAAGTGCGGTGGTGGTAGGTAACATGATTCATGTTTGAGAGGGCCTCCTCCTTTAACCATATAATATTACGATGGGTTTCAAGGGTGTATTTTAGAGGGTCAAGTGTCGATTTCATATCAACACCAATTAGATGTGTTGGTACCCCTTTGGTGTTTTAGAGGCCAGGTGGGTTTTTTCACCTTGCTGGAAGTTAGAACGATTAGTTGATTATTGATTTTAGAGCTACACAATATATCGGTAGGTGAGTCTGACCTGAGTACATTTAGGGATCACTAAAGAGGTGTTTTGAAAACGAAAATGGTAACTATCTATATTTTATTATTTATATATACATCATTTTTTTCTAGTTTATTCTACTTGTTTATTATTCATATGGACATGGAATTTTTTATTTTAGATTTTAGATTGTGTTTGGGATTCAAAATTGTAATCAGTTTTCGAATCTAGTGATGTGGTGTGTAATGTTCTAAGGTAGTGATGTGGCTATTTATTAAAACGAGAAAAACTATTTTTTATATTCATATTTAAAAACGTATAGTTATATACTGTATTCATGAAAGGAAATATATGTATTTATGGTGGTTTCTAACTGATCTATGAACCTCGCACCCTAATTGTATCATTTTGTATTTGTAAACCACAGCTATTTTGAAGGTTTAGGTTTCTAGTTTTTGTGGTTAATTTTTGAGTAGTTTGTTCTTATGGTTGGAGGATACCAGTTGTGTAGGATCAAAATTATGATATAGATGCTCTTTTTCAAGACGGTTTGAATTATAGGTTTAAAAACTTTCTTTTTTAATCTTAAAAATATATGATTAAAAAAGGTAAACAAGATGGATTCACAAACCAACTTTATATCATAACAAAGAAACTAATTTTCTTAGGATTCGTCAATATGGATCTTACAATGAAACTTATGAAAGTATTACATAGGGATCAATTTTATCTTAAACTATATAGAATATTATTTATATTTGAGTATACAATTATAAGAAAGTATAAGAATGTTATACTATCTTTATTTAGCAAAATACAGTATAAATAAAACATGTAACAAAAACAAGTAAACAATTATATTAAATATTTATACCCAAAGAATACGGTATCCATTATCCTTGGATCATAGTACCTTGAGTTATACTTTCATGAAAGTCTATCATACCCTCACCAGGGTAATCCCTTGATAAGAATAACAGTATCTTTCCTATTATCCCTAAAAGACCTCGATTATTATATTGATTGTCACCTCTGTCTTCCTATAACCAGAAGCCCTTGATTTATTAGAAACAATTGAAACTTCAATAATCTTATTTAACAAGTTGTTCATAGCTTGATCAAGTTGTTCACATCATTTTCACAAGGTAGGATTGAGAAATTATTTCGAAGAACAAATTCTCTTTATAATTCAACAGATCTTCTAGAAAAATCTATCCCTTGCCTAGTTTTCATTTTTTTCATAACATTTAATTGGGTGATTATTAATAATCATGGATTCAAATTGTCAACATCTCCTCCAATAGTGATATTTTTCCTTAGATTTCAGAGGGAATTATACACATGTCACATAGCCAAATATTAGTTAAAAACAGATTGGACTACATCATTTAATTTAAGAAAACACAAGAAACATTAAAATGATTTAAGAAACATTTTCATGTTTAAGATCCAATAAAATGAAACATTAATTTAAGGAATTGAAGTAATTTCAAGAAAGAAAATTAATCATCTTCATAAGAAAGTGAGAATCAAAGTCTATCAATACTAAAAATTAGATTAAAAAATAATAGAGAATTAGAATATGATTTCTAAAGAAGTTTGGATCAGATTTCAGATGAAATTGGGGTCTAATTTAAGATGAACTCAAACACTGAATTATTCAAATTTTAGAAGAAATAAGAGTATTATTTTTGAATAAATCATAGTCAGATTTCTGAAAAATTTGGAGTATGGTTTCAGAAGAAATTGATGTCTAATCTTTAATGAAATTAGAGTCTAATTATTAAAGAAATATTAGTTTGATTACAAGATAAATTGGAGTTTGATTTTAGTAGAAATTAGAATCTTATTTATGAATAAATAGAAGTCTGATTTATAAAGAAATCCTATTCTGATTTTAAAATAAATCAGATTCTAATTTTAGTAGAAATAGATGTCTGATATATGAACAAATAGTATTCTTATTATAGAATAAATTAGAGTCTAATTTCTGAATAAATCAGCTTATGATTTGTGAAGAAATTAGATTCTGAATTTAGAATAAATTGTATTTACAATTCTATATAAATCAGGTGTATAAGAACTATATGTTTTGGAATTAGATAAGGCTATGATATCTTACTTAAGAAAATTATGGTTAGACTTGGTTTATGATAACATTAAATAAGACATTAAAAATAGGAGTAAAGTAAAAAATGTTTTTAGAGTAAGTAAGTGTTTCTTAAGAAACTATTTCTTAGAAAAATATAATTTTTCTTAAGAAAATGTTTTTGTGCTTTTCAGAACATAAATTAATAAAAAATTCATAAGGGAAATTATTGACTCAACAACATTTTCAAATGAAGATCTAGTTGTCATAGTCTAGTTTTAGTTTTTATTCAATTCTTGTTTTCTTTTTTTGTATATGTATCGGGATCAGTTATCATGTTTATTTATATTCATCTATGGTTATTTCTATGTGTTTATATTATTTATTTTTATTTGATGATCCTAGATATTTTTTGGGTAGATATCATTCCATGTTAGATTTTATTTGAGGCATCACACTACTACCTAGCCCTTGGGGATTGGGAATTCCCTTCAGTCCATGCCTCAAATTAAGTTGGATGTTGGGTTTAATGGAATACCAGTTGGTTCCTAACAAAATGGTAACATATGAGGCCCATTGTTATATTGGATTTTAGGTAGATATAGATTAGGTCTTTTGAAACTTTTGAAGTACGTAAGGGAAGAAAATATTTAACTCTTGCTTGTTTGGATCCTCAAGTTTCCTGGGGTAGTCCAAAATGTGAGTTTATTGTATTTTTTTATTGAAGAATGAAAATAAAGGTGACCTGGTGTTATGTCATGATCTCAAATAGAGTATTGACCCATACAGAGTCCAAATAAATAGTTAAATGTATTATAAGTTGTTGTTTCATACTTGGAAATATCCCACTACCATGTCTCTAGGTTAGTAAGGACAACTAGTTCCTCATTTCAGTAGATTGGCATGAGTCATGTTTCGTTTTGGTCTTGGTTTATGTGAGTAAGGTTTAAAAAAACTGTTTGTAAAATGTAAATTATTTCATTCAAATGATTTTTAAATGTTTAAGAACAATATTTGTAAGGAGGGTTTTGGATTCAATGTTTAGTAACTTATTGGGTTTTGATTAAGAAAAGAAATGTTTATCCTGTGGTATTCATTATGATTTTCTACATAAGTGTGAGTATTTGTGAAAATTAAGGGTTGGAACCTGCAGAAGGAATAAATGGACACATGTACGATGGATCATAGGAAGCCATGGGTGTGTATTTTAAATCACAGTATTGGCCTGGCCTTCCTAAAATGGATTTGAATTGAAATTTTTTTTTGAATTTGATTTGTTTTAGAAATTGGGGTTTGGTATTTGGAATCATTTCCATGGTGGAAGGTCATTTGGGAAATCTAAATGGAAATATAATTTTTAAAAGAGGATTTCTGGTTGTGTTCGAATATGTTTTTCTGGATAATCAGTTTTGTTGGCTTGAGATTTTCTGTTTAATTTTGTTTTGGGTTAAGGGTTACTGTGGATTGTTTTTTCATTTTTATCAAAAAAATGAATGCCAAAAACGTTCATAATGTTTTTAATGATTCATGCCTAGTTTCTAGTTCTTCATTAGTGTTCCCTCTCATTCATGGTGATTGGGGTTTGTTAAAGGTCGTGTATTTGCTTGAGAAAGTAGAAAATGTATTCATATCATTGGGAACTCCTAAATCAATTAGTATTTTGTGATGTTCTGGGGTTGTTTGAGAGTCCATATTTGGATGAATTGGAGATTTCTTCACTGATAGTAATGTAATTTTTGATGATGTTGGAGGTGTTTATGATCATATTTTTTTGAAGGTTTATACCTTAGGTGGAGGAGATGAAGAAAAGGGAAGAGCTCAAGAGTATTCATCCAGTCCAGTAGATATTAAAGGCTTACGGTCAACTCTTCAAGGAGATGGTTTCATTTTATTCAAAAGTAATGTCATAGGATCTACTAAAGGTATTTCTTTTCCTTTGGGTTATTTTTCCAGAGATGAGGGAGTGATTCATCTCCTCTAATAATATTCATTTAATTATGTTGTTGTACAGAGGGTTTTTATCTGAATTGGTTTCTGAAGCATGGGATATTTGAAATCTTATGTCCCTTGTTGTTATTAAATGCATCCCATCTAGTGAGGAGTGCATGATGGACGAACCTATCATTGATTGGTCTTCTACTTTGGTTATGGCTTCCATTTCATCCATTCATTAAATTTTGTGCTACTAGTGTGGATCGTTTAGGCATTAAAAGTCATCATGTGTCAATCCTCTGATGATCTTCCATTGTTGTGGCCATTTGGGTCATCTAGAGAAGTTTTTATTGAAGCATTTCCGAATTGATGATTTTTGATCTAAGGTTTTCAGCTTCTGCCTTTGAGTAAATGGATTCTTCAACTAATAAGGCTCCTCCCATAGGCCCTGGAGTGAAGCTATAACAAATTTAGTAATTTTTCTAGGTGTTTGGGAAAACTATGGCCCGGTTTATTTCTATTATGTTATGGAGTATATATTTTATGTTTCATTATTTATGTTACCCTGATGATTATATTTCTTCATTTCACTTTAAAATTATGATGGACTTATTTTATCTTAATTTGAGTAGTTTTTTATATCTGAATGTGGCTCTTTGAATTATTTTTTCCTCTTTTAGAATGCTTAACACTTGTATTGGTTTGTTCCAGTATTAATTTCTTTTCATTGGTAAATTTCTAATCTTTTGGTTTTGTCGAATTGTGTTCTACTTCACTATCTATCTTAAGTTTATTTTATAGGACTACCCTAGTGTTGGGGGTTCTATTTGTATGATAAGTTTCCAATTTCAGTAGAATTGTTTTATATATTGTGAAAATAATATGGGTAAGTTCAGGTTTGGTGTTCCCAGTCATGGTGATGGTGTTCCTCAGTAATGTCGACATGTTTGGGTTAACATGTGTTGTGATTTACCAGTTTTCTTGAGGTGCTAGTTTAGTTTTTTATAGTGGGGAAAGCCCTCTTCTATTCTCCCCTCATCTTTATTCTATGATTTATTCTTGATTGGTTGAGTGTTACTTTTATAGTGAGAGGTCACCCTGAGGTTCATGGTTCCATTCATTTTTTATTGGGCATAGATTCTGTTTTTGATTATCATTCGTTTGGGTGACTGTTTGGTGGTATAAGGTGTCTTTGGTGGGAATAATTATCACACCCCACCCTTGGATACTCCATTATTTTTTTCTATTCATGATCTAAGAAGTTTTTTTAATGTTCTGGTTTTTCCTCGGTTTATATATTTTTACTTTTGAAATCCTAGGAATATTTTTGGAAAGTTGACTATTAGAGCATGGTTTGAGAAAACCATGTGGACCTTCCCAAGAAACCATGCAGTCTATATTTGTTGTCCAATAGTGAGGGGAATGGGTTGCACATGGTTAGGGAAACCATATAGAAACTGTGTGGTTTGGTTTTGTAACCGGACCAAGTCATTCATCATTGTTGGCATAATTTTTCGTAACCGTGCTGCCAACATTTTCGGGGTTCCCCTCTTTTGTAGTAGTTCACACACGGTTGGTGTATGGTTTAGTAAACTATTTATCCAAACCATGTGAACATCATTGATTATTAAGATTTTGAATTTTCAAAATTTCCCCACAGTTTTTTAACCCAATATAAAGTATCTCATACCAACTTCCACTTAGGCACACTATGGACTTCACCAAACCCCTCTATCGTGCTCCCTAACCTCAATTAATTCCACTAGAAGGTTCTATTGTAATATTCCTTCGGTTTTTTGTCAATATCTCATTATATTTTCTCTCCTCTCATGATATCTTGGTCTTTAATAGTGGGTTCTTCTCTTAACCAAACCCTAGGGTTACGGTTGTCTACATTTGATCGATTTCATGGATGTTAGGGTTTTCTGATCTTTTATCGTGCTTGTTGTATCCTTTAATTGATGTTTCATCACATTTTCAAAACATTAACGTTGAGGTTTCCATTTTTGTCTGATTAATTCCCTTCAGGCATGGGTTATTTTAATTAATTTATAAAAAATTTTCACATGCTTGTGATGAATTTGGTTAATTTATTATGGTTCTTTCATGTTATTAAAAATTGAAAAGAAATTATTTGAAGAACTTTGCTTATTATGATTATAAATTTATGCACAATAGGTGTTCAATGAAATTTCAATTAATGTTTAAATGGGTTTTCTAAAATAAACATATTTATTCACATGTCAGCAGTGTTTTATAGAATGTTTCTTGGTCCCTTTTTATGAAATTTAATGGTTTGAGAGCATGTTTGGCCTTGGATATATTTTTGTGGATTATTTAGATGGTGATATGAGATTTTTTGAATGATGGGGTTATTTAAAGTGGTGTTGGGTGTGTTCTTTGTATTTTTTAAGAGTTACATTGGATATGGGTAAATCTAGATGTTCATGGAGTGCATATTTTGTTATTTCAACAAATGATTATGGCCTTGTTTAACATTAAGACTGAATTTTCAAACACATAACCCTTTCCTCCTCCTATCATTTTAAATCCTCATTAATACTATGTGACGTCTAAATGGTTTCATGGTATCTAAAAAATTAGAAAATTGTTTTTAGATGAAAATTGTATTTTTGGATTGTTTGGAACAATGGAAAAATTATTTCCATCCAAATGGTATAAAGGCATGTTCGGTATCTTAAGCATGTGGTGTGCTTTCATTTTTTTTAATTGGTTTCTAACATTCTTTTGGACTTTTTTATAAATATAATTATAATGGATATGGTAAAGTCATGGTCAGTATTTTTTTGATGCTGTGAAATGAATATGGTTTGAAATCATAAATTCCTAATTGAAAACGTGTATGCTTTGAGAAATGATTCTAATGTCTTCATTCCAACATGTGATTGTTCAATTGGAATTTTATAATGCTTTTGGTAAACAATTTAATATTTTATGTGATGTTACATCCCTATTAGAACATTTTATAATGTGATATATTATGGTAACCCAAATGAAGGATTTCTAAATATGGGTTATCGCGTGGGAGGTGTCCGTGTTTAAGGTAGGCAAGTGTGGTTCCAGAAGGTAAGGTAAGTCACTTGTGTGAGGGCCTCCTTTCACAATATATTGTTACCATGGTTTTGCTATCAATATATTAGATGGAAGACTTATAGTTTCATATCAAAACAAATTATATGGGTTGGTACCCCAGTGATGTTTTAGAGGCCAAGTGGGTTGTATAACTGGATTTGAAGTTAGGACAACCACATTATTTTTGACTTTGGATCTGAAGCAGATTTTTGCAGCTTATTCCGACCTGAGTACATCTAGAGATCACTCTAAGGGGGTTTAGGAAATGCTCGTGGAAACTATTTTTTATTTTTCGGTTTACTTCTAATGTATTTGATTTCTTTTTTATGCTACTTGATTATTATTCTACAAAGAATTCTATTATTTTATATGGATTTAACATGGGTTTGAGATTAAAAAAGGTAACCTATTTTGGAAAATTGTGATGTGGTTTTAATGATTTAAAAAAGGAAAACATGTTGTTGTTTATTAAGATGAGAAAATATATTTTTATTGTTTATTTCTAAAAAATAGTTTACTAACTATTTTCAAGAATGGAAATGTATGGATTCTATTGTGGTTTTATATTGATCTATTAACCTCACAACCTACTTTTATAATTCGATGTCAGTAGACCTGGTCTTTTTTATAGGTTCATGTTTTTATTTTGTGTGCTCGTTGATGGAATAGTTATATCTTGTGGTTGTAGGTGACCAGAGGACGTATGGAGATCTTGTTGGCATATTCCAATATACGTTTGAAGTTAATTTTTGTTTGGTTTAGTTTTATTTGTTTCAAGACCAGTATGTGTATTTATTTATGTGCAGATGTTTGTTATTCTTACATGGTCAGTTCTTTTAGTTTATTTTATGATCCTAGTTATTCTTTGGCTAAAATAATTCCCACCTAGATTTTATTTGATTCCTGATAATAGTTTCTAGCTTTTAGGGATCACGAATTCCATTCAGGATATGTCTTGGACCGAGTCTGATGTCGTGTTGGATGCCATCTCAGCATGGTTCATAACACATGAAATTTAATCAATTAACTAAGAATGAACTTCATCCATAGATATATCTACAAAAAATTTCATGGGTAAATAATAAATGTATCTAAATGAAGGAAATTTTTAATTGACGGACATCATGTATCTAGATCTTAAACAACTACCATCATGACCTTTACCAAGACAGTTGCAATCTATGATTCAAAACATATCTATTTTACTAATAATGAAACTCGAATGTTTTTTCCTAAGTAATTTGGTCTAATAAAAAAAACTTCCTCGATGTTATTTCATTAACTGACCCCCATCTAGTAGGGATTATCATAAATAGTCCCCATCAATATTTCATGTCCAAATCATTCCTCATATATCAAATAAACAACAATTCTTAACAAAATGTATCAATATTGAAAATAAGATATAGATTTATCAATAATTTACCATCTAAACCAATTACTTAAAAAGTACACACCATATGTAAATATGGTATACGGTTTATGAAAGATTCATTTCAATGAATAATTATATGTATATTAATGTGAAATTAAATGTTATATAATCAAATAAAATTGAATATTTTATGGGAACTAAAAGGAATAAATGAAGTGATGTTTAATAAAATCCTTGTCCAAATCTATCATAAACCATCAAAAATGAAAATTATAGATGGTACCAATATAATATATCTCAAGTAGTGTAAAAATAAATTTCACATCTTAGATTTTCTGTGTATAATTTTTGGATATTATATGTATTAATTTTGAAACCAAGAGATGATATGACATTTGATTCTGAGTCCCGGTGTGCCTGAAATAAGCGTTTGAAATATATTAAAATATTAAATAGCATGTGCATGCGGTTTTCCATAAAAAGTGTAATGCCTTCTAAATGGGTGCCTGGATCAGAAATATGTGGCAATAATTGAATTTATAATTGAGGTTTTACCCTAGATTTGATTAGACATTGGTCAGTGTGGGTCATTTTCAAATAAAATTCACGAACAAAAAATGAATAAAGTTATTAAAAAAATGAGTTTATTCCATTTTATTGATGAAACAAATGTTTCATCTTTAAATGGATCCTCGGGATAGAATCCCAAGGCATTCTACATAAACATGTAGATGTCGGGAGACGACTAAAGAGGTCATTAGATAATCATCTCAAGATATTGATGATGGATCATGGATCTAATGATCAACGTAACCTTAGATTCAATGGATCTCATCAATAAACATGACACGATAGTCATTCTTCATTAGTGATTGAATAGAGTCATGGTATGTCATGTGTTCTCGATTTATTTTTCAATGTTATTGACTTCTACAATGAACATAGACTAATCCATTATTATATTATCTCGTGGATCACTCATTATGCAGCATGGTTATGAATGCGATATTTTTTGAAAGATTCTAATTTTTTATTAAATTTTTTGATTGATTTGATTATTATTTTTAAAAAAATAAACTGATATCGACACAAACCTTGATTGAGGTTCTTTCCACTATTTCGGTTTTGTTTTTTTCTCCCCTAATTCACTATTCTTCATTGTGTTCTTCGTTCCTTACTAAAGTTCAATGTTTTATTTAATGATCAATATTTTCATATCTGATTCTCAGCACAACAACCTAAAATCATATATTTGTCATCGATACAACATGATGGAGGTGCGATAGTGGTTATAGAAGATGACTGAATGATAGTCAATTCCAATTTTTTGTTCTTTAATGTCCAACAAAGAATAGTGACGATCTTATTTTTTGAGATGATTGAGGACCCAGAAGTGGTAGATAGGTGATTATAAGACATGGGTGAGTCTCCCCTTGATCTTCCTAGAATGGTGATTCCAGAGTAGCAATTTTTGAAATGGAGGAGGTGAATGGAATGTCTACAAGGTATTATAGAAAATCTCATTCTATATGGCATGTAATTCAAGATTACAATGTGTTTCGGTCCCCCTTGGTGGCTGCCAGGGTTTTGGTTTGGAGTTGTGCAAAACACATCATGTGTCATGCCCAACACAACATATAACCACGCCCTAGATACTTAGTGTGTACATTATAATTTAAACAGAAATGTGGTGGACTACACAGTCAACCAAAATGGAATGTACTCCCCCAAACAACATGAGCTAACACCGTGTACTGGCACATGAATAGAGTACATGGGTAGGACATGAGATATAAGGACATAGTATATAGCCCCTCTTAATGCTTTGTACAATTCTAAATGACATAGGTTGATGACACTGGCCATTTTACATGGGCAATACCCAGGTTCAAGGGACACAACATGTGTCCTTACTACACACCATATACTCCTTTCTACATGTAATGAATCTTTTTTACTACATATTGTGGACTAGACTTGTTAGGGTTTGTTCCTCTTTTTGTTTACTATAATGTTGTTAAAAATAATATTATACTCCTAGGACCATGATCTGTTCATTTGTAATTCATGGATATAATTTTTGGAACCCCTCCCCCTCCTCCCCCGAGAGGCCCAAAGCGGTATCTTCAATTTATTTGTATATGCTATGTGTAGTTCTTGGTATTGGCATGAACAATACTATGTGGGAACTGATCCCATACTAAGAAAATTTTATTCCAAATTTAGTTTTTGGTATCGCTACATGGCCCTAGCTATGATCCCCATTTGTGTATCGTATTCTCTTTGTACCATGGGCATGTATTTATTGTGAATAGACCAGAAAGTATAACCTCTTAGAAGGACATCATTAGTGCTATCAGACTTAGGAGTGTGTTATCTCTAATGTGTACTTTATGGAACATTGAGATGAAATGCAATGGAAGGTATACTCTGGATATGTATTACCATGATATTGTGTGTCTTCTATTGATTATTACTGGATATTATTAGTATATGTGTTATAGAATTATACCTGAGTAGAGAAGATTGTATTTCATTATTTTATATTGCTTTGTCATTTCAATGTTTCCTATTGGGTATTGTTATAATCACCCTTGTTTGAGATTTTCCCAAATGTGTTGTGCCTTATGTATATGATCAATCTTCTGATGTAGTCCTAGAAAACTAGGACCATATGGTGCCTTGTGATACCTGATAGACTGAGGTGTGATTCTACAGCTTTTAGAAACCAGTCCCAGTACCTTAACTTCCAAGATGTACATGTGTTACAGAATCTTAATGGTGGGATTATATTTGGAATTTTTTACTTTACATTTCTTCCTATTATACTCTGGATATGGGATTATATATATACATGCATTGGTTACCTAGGGGTTTTTACACATCATCATTTTTTGGGTGTGGAGATGTGTGCAAGTGTACAGTTACTTAGGAAATGCCTCCCATGATTGTGATATTCCTACTTGATTCAAGTCACCAGCCCCTAGTCTATTGGAGGCGAGCATGGGGAGTCACTATATGGGACCCGTTGGGATAGGTTCGGACAGAGTGGTATTAGATCATCCGATTCTACATTAGGATTGAGGGTATGTGAGTTTTGTTTGGGGAAACATTGTTAAGTTTTTCGAGTTCGGCATTCATGCCAGAAAATCCATTGTTTGTGTGGTTGTGCATTTATCCGTACACTAAGACTCTCATCACATACTTTTCAACTCAGTATATGAGGAAACTTTTTGTAGGGGAAAACAATTGTACATGCATCATATAAAAAAGGGTTGTGGTTTTCATATCTTTCTTCATTCATCTCTTGATATATACTCATTGATTGTGGTACATATTATTTACTTATAGGATTCCTCCATGATGTATTCTAAATAGGATTTAGAAACATGATCTTGATGATGACACCCTTAGAGAAGAGGCATCGATACATGGACCAGTTCCTGAGATGGTACATTCAGGTGGTGCACCATCCATGCTGAAAACTCTAGATAAACAGATGGTACCCACATTACCAGAAGATGAGGTGCATATGTTGTGAATGCTTCATGAGTTCTAGTGGGAGGGACCCCTCTGGTTCCAAGGAAATCCCATCCCACATGAATCTGAGGAATGGATTAAAGTAGTGGCCTGAGTTTTCTGTTTCGTTAGGACACCAATAGATTAGATAGTGGTACTAGTGCCGAGTCTTCTTCACAAATAATAAAATATTTGATGGAGTTTTGTTACCCAGAGTTATGAGGAGGTGACACATTCATGGAAAATGTTTGATCAAAACATCAAAGACGATTTCCCACCAGCTATGCTGAGGGATGTGGATATCAAAGACATTCTGAAGCTCTCGTAAGGAAGCACGATAGTAGATGAGTATTCAATAATGTTTACCAACCTCTCTAGGTACTGGATTGATTTGGTTCGAGATCAATTCTTTAGGTCTTGGACCACTGAGAAAGTTCTATGTGGAGACATTTCATCAATTGTTGTCCCTCTATGAATTTCTACTTATAAAGGGGTTCTTGAGTGATCTTTTCTATTTAAAAGCGTCTTGGATGAGCAGATATATCCAGTGATAGTTAGCAGTGGTCAATAAAGAACATAGAACTTGGGAAAAAGGAGCAGACTTCTATATCAGGGAACTCGACATGGGAGATGTTTTAGGATGAGGTCCTTGGATATAGGATCTAGAGTTTAGGGTTGATGGGGTTGGTATAGTTATCCTAGGGATAATTGGTTCTACTCTTGTCATGGTAGGGGACATCTCATCTAATATTGTCTGATCTGCTATAAATCTTCTAGAGAAACTATGGATGGACCACCAAGTAAAAGGGATGTGATTGGAGAATCTGGATTTTTAGGGTATCGGATATAGAAGAGGAGTTGGGAGAGTGGTAGTAGGTGGTTGACATATGTACTTGTTACTACCACCACCCCCATTTGGTCCACGCCACGCATAGTTAGTTGGAGGATAGGGGTAGGGATGATAGGAGGAGATTGAGTAATTTAACCCAAGGGCCCCAATAATGATTTGAGGTATGATCTTAGTCATTTATACATTACCTACAGTATTTATATACATAAGATCTAGTCATTCATTTATTTACACCTACCTTGTATGAGACTTATAGATTTTTTTCAAACCATTGACTAGGCCCTTATTCTTGGAAACTCGTACTAGAGAAGACAAAGATATCACAAAATTGTTCTAACAATGTTACCTAGACTTTAAAGGTGAGAGTTTCTTTTGTAATTTCTTGGTATCAGCATCGAGTGTAACTCCCCGACCCTAGAAGACCAGAGTCGGTGCATTATTAGGTATCATTGGCATAATTAAAAAAGATCATGTCTTGAAAGACCGATTAGTTTAGTAGCCTTTGAAGTACTAGATACATTTATAAGGTCTACATGACATCATAAAATGAAAAACTACAACAAAATTGTTTCCATAGACAACATTGAGATCCCATAGACTATGCCTACATGTCCTTCATAATATAATTCTTCTTATCCTAGGAAAAATAAAACATATAAACGATTAAACTTAGATTCGTAGTAAGGATAACTATATAGTTGAAACTTTCATAAATAATCATAAACATTTATCAAAATATATATGACTAAAAAAATCCTTTTAAACATGAACATCAGCATAATATGGAAAATATAAAATAAAAACAATGCCATTTACTTATTCACATGGATACTGTACTATCTGAATAATCACATGCAATATCAATTTACACTTTCATAATGATGAAATTCATAATGCTAGAATTTCATAACTACATAGTCAAGGCATTGTGCCAAGACTACAAATAATATTTGGTCAAGGCCTTCTGCCAAGACACTAGTTTGTCTCGTGAGACCTACTGATGCATCGAGGAGCTATTGCAGGCTCCACCTGTCACATACTAAGTCCAATGCATTCTTCATATGAAAATGATTAAACATACTAAAAATATTCATATTAAAACTTGTATACGAAATTTGAATACTTTATCCATAAACCATGAATGGTGTGAAATAACACATCCACAGTCAAACATATCACAAAAACTTGAATACCATATGGAAGTTTTGTATCAAAATAAATCATCTTCAAATAAACTTAAAATCCTTTAAAGGATGCTGACATAGATGAAATCAAAACTATTTTTTTGAGAAATATATCTTTCTATTTTTAAATAATTTAAATTCATATAATTATAAAAGAAAACATTTATTTTCAGAAATATTCATATAAGCTTGTAATGGAATATTTGATGATGTTATAATGACAGAAAATAGCCGCAGCCACTGTATAATTTTTAATAAAATATATTCTTACCTTAATTTTGTCGAAAAGGTTATAAAGGACCTTGTTTGGAAAATAACAGAAAAATTCCTTTATAATCAACTTATAAAAAGTCAAACAAGTGTATAAATGAATTTAACTCATATTCTATAATATAGTAATAATGTTTCGAAATACATTTTTATGAAACATGGATGTGGATGATAAAGAGGTCATAGTATATACCTACATAAAGACAACTTGTCATAATAAAGAAATTGAAAAATTGACCCTTACCTTGTAATTTTCCTTGGTTGAGGGTAGGTTAACCTCATTTATAATGATGAACTAATTTTTATTAAATTATATAAGAATCATATACATTATAATGATATCATATATGATCATTTAACATTGCTATGTTAATAATATCTTAGTATTATCATTGTTTCGGGTGTTAAAGGATTCGTTTTATCTTATATTCTTTGTTATGTGAGTCATATTTATTATGGATGGGATGCATCATATTCATATCTAAAATGATATCATGTCTTTAATGATTATTTTTAATTATCTAATTAATATTGTTCTTGAAAGGACATGATGGGGAATGAATCTCATTGCGTTTGTAGAGACGGTAATCCGTACGTACGCACGAGCGACAATATCTTTAATTTTATATTAAAATAAAATATAATTTTATGGTATATCATATATAAATAATCATTATCATGTCATATTTATTATTTATATCAATTACACATCGTTACTAAACCCATCCAAATAATAATGTATTGAATAACTACTACACCACGACGTGAAGACGGTAAGCTGTATGTACGCATGTATGGTGAATTTTAATTCATAGGATGGATAGAATAATGAATTTGGTAGTACCATATTTATGATAACATCAAATTGTATAGAATATACTGGAGTTATTATTTTATAATGGAAACAAAAAATAAAAAAGAAGTGGAAGAAGAAAGGAACTTCAAAGAGGTGATGAAATATTTACCTCTTCTTCGGGTTCTACCTTTTGATTTGATTAAAATGGATACTTAGGTTGGATTTATGACAAATGTAAGGACTATAGGATGAATGGAGGATAGTTTAGAGGGTATTTGGACAGGGTTTGTCCGATCCAAAAGGCTTCAAATATGTTAATTAGAGAGATGGGGGAGTTTCTTTTTATAAGAGGAGTGAGGGGCACCTTAGGAAAATCTAGAAATATTATTTTTTAATAAATTCATTATCAGTTTCTAATGGATCAAAAATAGATTATTTAAAGTCTAAGTTTGGTATGGGTTGAAAACAACTCAACTAAAAGGTTTTAGACATGTTTAGGTCTCTATATTAACTTTATCTTTTAGATTTATCTCTTAGTTAAATAGATTGACATCTACCAAGTCTCTTTGTATTTTTATATTATATGGTTTATAAACATACTATATACTTCTAATAGAACCCCAAGTGGTTAATTAATGATGCACCAATGATTATATAAGCTTTTTTTATGAACATTAGATTTTTGAAATAGAATATTAATTAATAATATAATATTTGTTTAAAAAACTCATTTATGTCAATTTTGACAATATTTAATAATTGATTTTTTTAATGTCCTAACAAGTTTATTAATTAGAACTATATTCATTTAATCAATAATAACATGTCATATTAACCTATAAAATTCGTGTATGTCATCAAAACTTTCAAATTATATTTATTTTTACATTTATAATACCATTAATTTGATTCTTTCTTTAATAGGGAAAATATTGCATCATCATTGTGTCATAAATAAATTTAGTTATTAAATGTCTAAAAAATGTAAATAAAATACCATTATGTAGGAAATATTTTTATATTTCTAATTAATATGTATAGTTGAAGATATAACATTTACAACCCTAAGTAAAAGTAGTTTTACTAAAATATATATGCTTTTTTCATTTTTGTATTTAGTTTAACTTAATTAATATATTGTGCCATTATCACTTATAACTGGCTCCATGGGGTCCCAAAATCGACCCAATGATTCCCAGGGTCAGACATGTATCATCCAATAGGGTTAGAAAACATGTTAGAGTAATTATTATTATTATTATCAAAAGATTTACACATGCTTATGTTTAGTTTAAATATGAAATTATGTCCAATGACCGGAATTTCATTAAATGGTAAAAATATAATCTAACTATACTTTAAAACCAATTAATAGTATAACTAATCACTATAAATTATTTTTATTAAAAAGGTAGTTTTTAATTAATATATAGTATTTTATACTATTCATCAAAAAAAGAATGTTTTCAGAAAAATACCAAAAATTCACCTAGAGCTAATTTCAATACTCTAATTCCAAAAATGAAGTCCATTTTGAATGATAAAATTTATAAAATTTCAAATAGTTGATATTACTCTTCATAACCACTAGTTCGATTGGTTGTGGTGTGTTAGAACTCGATGTTGCATACAATGCACTCTATTTTATTATTCAAATAGAAGCGTACCATGGAAGTTTGGGGTGTTACATTCGCCCCTCCAAATAATTTCATCCTCAAAATTTCTAGAAAATTACTACATAAAAATACTGAGGTTGTTCTTCATCATAAGTTCCTCGGGTTCCCATGTGGCCTCTTCCGTCTTATGGATTCTCCATAGAACTTTTATCAGACAAGTCGTCCGGTTTCTCAGTACTTGATCTCTTATATCAAGAATCCTAACAGGATTTTTACAATAAGACGGATCAGGTTCTAGTTATAATTCCTCATAGGTGAGTACATGTGTTGGGTCAGGCAGGTATTTTCTCCATATTGATATGTGGAATACATCATGAACTTTGGAGAGACTTGGCAGAATTTCCAAATGGTAAGCTACAGCCCTAATTCGTTCTAGAATTTCAAAAGGTCTGATGTACCTGGGACTCAATTTGTCCTTTTTATCAAAATGTATAAAACACTTCCATTGAGATACCTACAAGAAAACATGATCTCCAACCTGAAATTCCAAGTCCTTTCTTCAGTCGTCAGCATAGCTCTTCTGCCTACTTTGAGTTGCCTTGATGTGGTTTTGAATTACCTTTACCTTTTTCATCGTTTCCTTCACATATTCTGGTCATACGAGTTTTTGATCACCAACATTATCCCAAAAGGTTGGTGTGTGAATATTCTTTTCGTATAACGCTTCAAATGGTGCCATCTGAATACTTGAATGGAAGTTTTAGTTATTGGAAAATTCTACCAATGGTAAATATAGATCCCACATACCTTGAAAGTCAAGTGAGCATGATCTCAACATGTCTTCTAAGGTTTGAATACTTCGTTCTGATTGTCCATCCGTTTGAGGGTGGTAGGCAGTGCTCAAACGAAGATTAGTATCCATGGATTTCTAAATACTTTTCTAGAATCATGATGTAAAATGGGGTTCACGATTAGAAACAATCGATAGTGGTACTCCATGAAGTCTTACAAATTCATTAATATTTAGTCTTGATAAACATTTAATTGGGAAATCATCCCTTATTGCAAGAAAATGTGCTAACTTGGTAAGATGATCAACAATGAGCCATATTGTATTATTCCTTCTAGCAGTCTTTGGTATTCCTATAACAAAGTCCATCGTAATATTACCTCACTTCCACTCTCGTATGGGATGAGGTTGAATGAGGCCTCCAGGTTTTTGCCTTCTAGCTTTCACTTGTTGAAAAACCATACATCTTGACACAAAATAATAAATATACCACTTCATGTTGTCCCACAAAAAATGTTCCTTCAAATATCTATAAATTTTGGTTCTCCTAGGGTGTATAGGGAAATTAGAACTATGAGCATCGTCCAACAATTCCCTTTTTAGATCATGTAGAGTAGGAACACAATGTTTCATCCCAAATTTCAAAATTCCATATTCATATATGAAGTCACTCAATCTCCTATCTTCCATAGATTTAATCATATTTTGAAACTCCTCATCATTAACTTGAGAACTTTTTATTGTTTCTAGTAAAGATGGTTTGGAAACCATTTGGAAAGGTATTGATGTTTCACCTTCCATGGTGATTCCCATATACATATTTACTATATCCATGTATATAAGATCCTGTTCGACTCTCCTATTGTTCAAAAATCTGGGATCATTTCGACTCAAAGCATCTTCCACCTTATTTTCCTTCCCTGGGTGGTAGTGTATTGTACAATCATAATACTTGAGTAGTTCAAGCCATCATATTTTCATCATATTGAGTTCTTTATATGAAACGATATACTTCAAACTCTTGTGATCGGTATATATCTAACATTTTTACCATAGAGATAATGTCTCCATATCTTCATAGAAATTATTATAGCTGCTAACTGAAGATCATGAGTAGGATAGTTTTTCACATGAATTTTCAGCAATTGTGATGCATCAACAATAACTCTATCATTCTGCATAAGGACACAACCAAGTCCATTCTTCGATACATCACTATAAATAACAAACCCATCATTCCCCGATGGTAGAGTCAAGATAGAATCATTGACTAATCTTCTCTACAATTAATCAAAACATTCTTCACACTCTTTGGTCCAAACAAATTTAACCACTTTTCATGTGAGCTTTGTTACTGGGTTGTCCAACCGGGAAAAATTATGGATGAAACGTCGATAATAACCTACTAGACCAATAAAACTGCTTACCTCGGTTATACTCATTGGTGCTGGTAATTCTTGGATTTCCTTAGTCTTTTAAGGATCAACTGAAATTCAATCCTTAAAGATAGTATGGCCAGGAAAAGAAATCTCTTAAATACAGAATTCACACTTTCTAAACATCCCATATAATTTTTGTCTTCTAAGAGTCTTCAAGATAATGCGCAAGTGATTTTCATGATATTTGTAGCTTTTGGAGTATACCAAGATGTCATTAATAAATACCACTACAAAATCATCGAGATATTCTTTGAAAACTCTATTCATTAGATCCATGAATATATAGGGTGAATTAGTCAATCGAAATTTCATTATTGTAAACATGTAATGCATGTACCTGGTTTGAAATGATGTCTTTGGAATGTCTTCCTTCTTCATGCACAATTTATGGTATCCGGATCGAAGTTCAATCATTGAAAATTATTGACCTCCATGCAGTTGGTCAAATAAATCATCAATGTGAGGTAGGGGATACTTGTTATTTATTTTTATAGCATTGATCTTCCTGTAGTCAATGCACAACCTCATAGATCCATCTTTCTTCTAAACAAAAAGAACATTGTCTCCCCATGGAGAAACATTTGGGAAAATAAATCCCTTATTACTCAATTCCTCAAGTTTCTTCATTAGTTCCACTAAATCCACAATGGCCATTCTATAAGGGGTCTTCGATATGGGCCTTGAACCAAGAATACACTCAATGGAAAACTCAATTTCTAGTTCTGGATGATTCCCAGGTAAATACTCTGGAAATACATCAACATACTCTAGCACAATAGGTACATCCTCTCTTTGAACATTCTTTTCCTCACCCATAGTTGTTTCATTATCGTCCTCCCCAACAATTGAATTTAGTTTAGCTACTAGGGGTGGATCTAGATTAGAATTAGTTGGGGACGATTCAACTCTAAAGATAAGGTTTTCTTTATCATCATCATCAAAATTGTAACCTCCTTATTCTTACAAGAAATATTCGGATCATTTTCTGAAATCCAATCTATACTAAGGATTATATCAAATTCAATCATGGGTATGACGATGAAATTAGCAGATAAAGAACATTTATATGCTCTAATGGGAACTAATTCACAAAACTTTGTTGTGATGATACTTCCCTTAAGGTTTTTGACTGGGAACTCACTTATAAAATCAAATTGGAAACATCTTATTTTCTTAGAAAACTGGGAAGATATGAAACAATGTGATGATCCAAAATCAAATAAATCACATTCTAAACATGAAGAAACCATTAAATTACCTGTTAGCACGTCTTTTAGAGCTTCAACCTCAGCATTAGTGATAGCATAATCTTGGCATTGATCCCTTGTCCTTTTCTGAGGTAAGTTCCCCTAACTCTTAGTATATTCATTTAAATAATGCCCCCATTCTCTAAAATTGTAACATTCATCATCAAAATCTCTTGCATCCCCTTGCAATCACAAGCTTGGTGGCCTTTTTTACAACACTTGTAAAAGACTCTCATTCCCTTTAGAAAAGTATCGGGTTGTTTCTTTCCACATTTACTGCAAGATGTATATTTAACATTTTCCATCTTACACATATTTCCATTTCTAGAGTGTTCATAAGATCTCTTATTCTCTTGCTTTGCTTTAAAGTCATAAGACGTAGAGAATTCGTTTTCTGTCTTGATAGCACATGAGACAATATCTTCGTATGATGAGAAGGATTATCATACTAAATCTTGATGGTGAAATGGGTTTAACCGATTAAAGTAATGATCAATCTTACTTCTTGGGTTATGTATATAATATTCCACATAACATGCTAACAATTAAAAGTTAGCTTTATACTTTGCAACATTTTCATCCTCCTTTTGACTCAGACTCAGAAATTTCATTTCCATATCTTCTAGATAGTCATGAGGAAATTATTTTTCTATGAAAAGATCTTTAAACTCCCTTCATTCCATATTCTATACTTCGTCATCTTTCTTTTTATTTTGAATCATTGACCACCATTTATCAGCATCTCTAGTGAGGTGTTAAAATACCATGACAACTTTTTCCTTTCACTACTCCCTAAGGAATGGAATATTTTTTCTAAAGAATGTATCAATTTCTTGGATACTAGTGGATTTTTTCTCCCATTGAATGTTGGTGGTTGTTTCCTCAAGAAGCGATCTAACATTGATCTTCCACACAGTGGATCAGGGTGCTCCATATGGGTAAGGTTATTATTCATAACCTGAGTGAGTTATCCCAGTATGGTGATTAGCTGATCAGCACCTGTTGCATCACCAGCTCCACTATAATTATCTTGATTGGGAGGGAAATCCCTACATCGAGTGTGTGCATTGATATGGTTTCCATTCCTTCCACTAGGTTCCATATCTAAATAATGGCATAAACTATATTAGTTTATGAATCTAAATACATAATTCCAAACTACTAAAACACTTAACATAAATTAAATTTTTTGTGGATATAATCCATAATCATAAAAAGAATGTTTTTATTGAGAATGTATATACTCATAAACCCATCATAATGGTTTGTAATGAAAATGGGAATTATCCTAAGACTATCCTCGATGAGTGTCTTAACTAAGAGTGCAACAAGGCCCGTTGTCGTGCACCAGTTCCCATTTGATTTTAGATCAAAGCGGTGTTTTTGGATTTTACCCCTAGATATATCTGTGCCAGAGACGCCTCAACCTGCTAATATCCAAAATGGGATGTATTTCATGGAAAACACACAAAATATCTACAAATCCAAAATTCTAAGAAGTTATTTTATACTAATTCTCAATGTCTATCTTAGGGTAATGTTCTCTAATCAGAGTTTATCTAAATATAGATTCCAAGGATTGTACTAAACATCCTTTTGGTAGAAAATATAAATCCCCGACCCCAGAGGCCCAGAGTTGGTGAAATATTGTGTATCATTGGAATAATTACAAAATATCAAGTCTTAAAAGACTGGTTATTTTAGTAGCATTTAAAGTACTGGAAACATTCATAAGGTTTACATTACATCATAAAATGGAAAACTGCAATAATATTGTTTCCATAGTAAACATTGAGAACCCATAAAATATCCTAGAAGGTTAGTCATAGTATACTTCTTCCTATCCCGGGAAACATAAAACTTAGAAAGGGGTGAGCTCAGATTCTCAATAAGTATAACAATATAGCAAAAACTTTAATAAGTAAGTTTAATCATTTAAGTCATTGTATAATACAAATACAAAAGCCTTTTAAAAATTAATGTCATCATAATATGGAAATGATCAAATAAAAATAATTCCATTGACTTATTCACATGGTTATTCTACTCGTCAAATAATCACATGAAATATCAATTAACACATTCATAATGATGGAATGCATAATGCCACACTTTTATAACCACATAATCAAGGCCTAGTGCCAAGACTACAAATAAAATATTGTCAAGGCCTTGTGCCAAGATACTAGTTTGTCTCATGAGACCTACTGATGCTTTGAAGAGCTATTGTGGGCTCAACCCATCACTTACTAAGTCCAATGCATTCCTCATATGAAAAGGTTTAAACATTACATTAACATACATATAAAAACTGGCTTACAAAATGTCAATAATTTATCCATAAACCTTGAATGGTATGAAATAACACATCCATATTCAAACATATCACAAAACCATCAGATAAAATATGGATTTTTTGTATCATAATAAATCATCTTCAAATAAGATTAAAATCCATTAAAGAATGCTAACACAGATGAAATCAAACCTTTTTTTAGAAAAATATCCCTTTCTATTTTGAAATCAGTCAAAATTCATATAATTATAAATGAAAACATTTATTTTGTAAATATTCTTATAATCTTGTAAGGGAAAATTTGATGATGTTATAATAGTGGAAATTTGCAACACCCGCCGTATAAGCTAAAAAAAATACATCGTTACCTTAATTTTGTAGAAAAGGATATAAATGACCTTATTTGGAAGACAATGATATAATCACCTTATAAAACATAAAAAACGGTATAAAAGACATTAAACCATAGCCTATAAAATAGTATGATTGTTTTGAAATACATTTTTAAGAAAAAGGGATGTGGATGGTAAAGAGGTCCTAGTAAATTCTTACTTAAAAAAAACCTCAGATAATAAAGATATTGTGAAATTAACCCATACCATGTACATTTCCTTGGTTGAGGGTAATTTAACCTCATGTAAAATGGTGAAATAATTGTTATTAAATTATAAAATAATCAAATAAATTATTATGTTATCATATATGATCTTTTATCATTACTTTGTTAATAATTTCTTAGTATTATTGTTGTTTCAGGTTTTAGAGGATTCGTTTTCCTTTATATTCACTATAATGTGAGTCATATTTTTTATGGATGGGATGCTTCTTATTCATATCCAGAATTATATTAGGTCTTTAAAGATTATTTTTAATCATATAATGAAAATTAGTCTTAAATCGATATGATGGGGAATGAATCTCATCGCGTTCGTGGAGACGGTATTCCGTACGTTTGCACGAGCAACAATATCATTATTTTGAAATTAAAATAATATATAATTTTATTTTATATCATATATAGAGAATCATTAACAAGTTATATTTCTTATTTACATAAATTACTCATCATTATTATACCCATCCAAATAATAATGTATTGAATAACAATTACACCACGACGAGGAGACGGTAAGTTCTACGTACGAATGTATGGTGAAATGTCATTCAAAGGATGTATAGAATAATTAATTTTGTAGTAACATATTTATAATAACATAAAAATATATATAAGATAATAGAGTTATTATTTTATAATTTAAAAAACAAAGAAAAAAGATGTTGAAGAAGAAAGGAACTTAAAAGAGGAGATGAAATATTTACCTCTTCTTCATGTTCTTCCTTTTGATTTGACTAAAAGGGATCCTTAGGTTGGCTTTTGGACTAAATTAAGGCCTCTAGGAATAAGGGAGGATAGTTGAGAGGGTTTTTGGTCAGGGGTTGGCAGATCCAAAAGGATTTGAAGGTGCTAATTAGAGAGAAGGGGGAGTTCCCTTTTATAAGAGGAGTGAGGGGCACCTTAGGAAAAGCTAGAAATATTATTTTTATTATAAAATAATTTTTAGATTATAAGCGATCCAAAATGGATTATTTGAAGTATATGGTAGGTATAGGTCGAAAAAAACTCAACCAATTGGTTTTATACAGGTTTGGGTTACTATATATAACTTTATTTTTTAGATTTAACTCTTTGTTAAATAGTTTAACATCTACCATATCTCTTTGCGCTTTTTATATTATATGGTTAATAAACATACTGTTTACTTACAAGAAAATACCAAGTGGTTAATTAATGATACAAAAATTATAATATAATTCCTTTGTCCAAAACATAGATTTTTTGGAATAGAATATCAATTAATAATATAATATTTGTTTTAAAAACTCCTTTATGTGAATTTTGACACTATTTAATAATTAATTTTTTTAAAAGTCATAAAAACATTATTAATTCAAACTAAATTCATTTAATCAACACTAACATGTCATATTGACCTATAAAAGTCTTGTATGTCATCAAAACATGCAAATTATATTTATTTTAACAAATATAATACCATTTATTTCATTCTTTCATTAATAAATAATATACTACATCATCATTGTGTCATAAATAAATTTAATTATTAAATGTTTAAAAATTATAAATAAAAACACATTATTTAGGAAATCATTTTATATTTATAATTAATATTTATAGTCGAAGAGATAATATTTATAACCTTATGTAAAAATTGTTTTACTTAAAGATATATGCTTATGTCATTTTTGTATTTACTTTTACTTAATTAATATAAAGTGTCATTATAACTTACAAGTGGCTCTATGGGATCCCATAATCGACAAAAAGATGCCCAGGGTCAGTCATGTGTCATCCAATAGTGTTAGGGAACATGTAACGGTAACTTGATATTATTATAATATTATTCATTTACCCTTATTTACCTGGTTTACCCTCTAACCTTGGTAAATAAAATATTTACCAATATAATTATTCAAAACACCTAAAAATAAAAGTTATATATTTACACAATTTGTACCACTTGATTCTAAATATTTAATCCATTTTCATAAATTCAAAACCCATAAGTGGCCGAAATTTATTTAAAATTAATTCCAGTTGTCAAACAAAAAAATGTGTTTTTAAGAAATAATAACTACAAAAAGATTGACAGTTGCTTATGTCCAGTTTAAATGTAAAATTACATCCAATGACCACAATTGGATTAGATGGTAAAAATATATTCTAATTATACTTTAAAATCACTCAATAGTATAATTTATCAATATAAATTATTCTTATTAAAAAAGTTGTTTTTAATTAAAATTTAGTATTTTTACTATTCATCAAAAAAATGAATTTTTTCAGAAAAATATCAAAAATTCACCCTGACCTAATTTAGATACTTTGAATCCAAAATGGAAGTCAATTTGAAAGATAAAATTTAAAAATTTTAAAAAACTGGGTACTAATATTAACAACTGCTAGTTTGATTAGTTGTCGTGTGATTGAACTCGAAGTTGCGTACAACACACGTTATTGTATTATTCCAAGAGAATTGTACAGTGGATGCTTGGGGTGTCACATCGAGTCATTACAACATCATTCATAGTATGTATTGGATATCTACAGTTCATACCCAGATATATTGTTTTAAGTAAAGTATGCACTGTTTTCATAGTAATGGAACTGGTTTTTCTTTTATTAGTGAAATGGACAGCCAGCCAGTGAAGGAAGGACTCATTTATAGAAGGGTGTAGCCTATTCCTCATCATTTAACTAGACTAACTCTTGTTTTACTTGATATTATGTGTTCCCAATTTCTTATAGTGGTGGAGGAGTATGAGGACATCTTCCCTAAACATGTTCCAGGTTCACCTCCCCAGAGAGAGATATAAATCATCATTGATCTACACAATGGGATGAAAATAGTATCTACACCATCATATTGGACGGCTTCCTCAGAGCATCATGAGCTTAGGGTGCAGTTGGAAGACTTGTAAAAAATGGGCTTTGTGAGACCGAATGTTTTACACTGGTTAGCCACTTTTGTGATTTCCAAAAATGAACACAAGATCTTGAGGTTGCTTGTAGACTAACGACATTTGAAGTAGGTGATCATGAATAACATGTATCAACTATCGAGGATTGATGACATCTTTTATCTGTTTAGAGGGGCACGATGGTTCTCAATGGTTGAATTCAAATCAGTCTATCAGAAAATATGAGTACATGATATGGATATACCAAATACGCCATTACAATTTCTCTATAGACGCTATGAGTACATAGTGATACCCATTAGTGTGGATAATTCCACATCAGTGTTCATGGGACTCCTAAACCAGATCTTTAATCATTACATAGATCGATTCATGGTGGTATTCATCGAGGATATCCTTGAGGAGTCAGCATCTTTGGAGGAGCATGGATACACTTAAATATGGTTCTAGACATTCCTTTAGGGAACAATATTTATAGAAAATTTTTAATGTTTCAGTTCTGGATGCATGAGGTCAACGTTTTGAGGCATGTTATCTTAGAGGATGGATTAGTAGTCGACCCGGCCATGGTCGTGGTAGTGTTAGATTGGGATCCACTTAATAATGTGATGAAATTGTGGATCTTCCTTTTGTTAGAATGATATTACTATAGATTCATACATGATTTCTCTAATTTATTAACACCCATGATAGTTTTTACTCAAAAGGGGTAGCCATTTGTTTGGATATAAAAGTGTTGGCAGGCATTCGAGTGGTCGAGGCGGAGTTTGATGAGTGCAATGATCTTGCTATTTCTAGAGTATGCAGTCAAGTATGTAGTGTACTATGAAACATCATGAATTGGTTATGGTTATGTTCTGATGTAGAGGAAAGCAGTGATTTCCTATTTTTCATGCAAGATGACACCACATGATTAGAGGTATACGACCAAGAATCTTGAGTTATCAATTATAGTCTTCACCTTGAATATGTTTGTGACACTACCTAATGGGCGAGCGGTTAACCGTCTACTCCGATCACAATACTCTCAAGTATATATTCTTTATGAAGGAACTCAACTTGGGATAGAGGTGATGGATAGAATTTCTCCAGGACTATAACATTAAGATTATCTATACTCTCATGAAGGATTACGTGGTGCAAGATGCTCTCCGTATCAGATTTAGTTCATAGTTACTGAATGAGGAGTCAAATCAGTAGGCCTCATTATAGTTATCCTATGTGGATGGAGATCTAGTAGCATACCTCCAATCAATAGTTGTCACACATACACTCTTACAAAGTTTCAGGGAGGTCCAACATAGGGACAATGATTTTGAGACCCTACGTTCTCAAATATCCATAGGGCATGCTCCTAAGGGATATTCAAAAGGAGGTGATCACACCGTTATTTTTAGAGGATGCATTGTGGTAAAAATGATATTGCAAGAGGAATATCTCAGTGATATTCCTATATCCACTTTGGTGGTACATCCATGTTTGGAAAAGATATAATAAGGCATATGACATCACTTTTGGTGGCTAGGGACAAAGAAAGGAGTTTTAGATATTGTCTCCCGACGCATTACATATCAACAAGTGAAGGCTGAGAACCAAGTTCCAGTGGTTTTATCTCTACCCCTTGACATTCTGGAATTGAAGTGGGATGGGATATCCATAGACTACCTCACAGGATTACCATATAAATCATGGGGACATGATTCCATCTAAGTTATTTTTGACCAACACACCATGTCATCCCACATCCTTGATTTTTGTGAATAGATTTCACTTGAGATCATGGGATTCCACTATATTCCGAAGATATTTCAATTCCTTGGATTATCATTAATTATTTTTTTCAGATCTTGATGCTTTCTTTACATCCCAGTTGTGTAATAGTGTACAAGAGGCAGTTGAGTCCCAATTACTCATGATCATAATGTTTCACCCATAAATTGAAGTCTAGAATGAGTGGAAATTTCTAGATGTAGATGGCATGTCAAGATGTTTCATGTTGGACTCTGGATATAGTTGGGATAATCAACTACCACTTGGTGGAGTATTTATACAATCACAACTCCATTCCACCATCAATATAGAACCCTTTGAGGATTTTTATGGGAAACCCTATAGGTCACCAATTTACTGGACTAACCTTGGAGAGTAGGCACTCCTGGGCCCAGAGTTGGTACCAGCTACAATAGAGAGGATCATATCGTCATGGAATGGATGAAGTTAGCCTATAGAAGCCATAATTCTTATGTTGATAGGCACCAGAGGCCTTTGTAGTTCGATGAAGGAGACCATGTATTCCAACATGTTCTACCTTGACTTGGATTATGAAATTTTGGCCCATTTTTGGAGGCTATCTCAGAGGTTTATTGTTCATTTCTTGAGTCTGTGTAGAGTTAGTGTGGTGGGATATCACTTAGCTCTACCTCTTTTGTTAGACTGTGTACACAACATCATCTATGTGTCATAGCTAAGGTGGTACATACATGACTCGCTTCCTATTATCGACTAAGAAGTGATGCACATTGAGGATGGAATGACTTTTTCTTATTAACCACTGGAGATCGAGTATTTGAAGGAGAGGATCCTTCATGGTTTATCGATTACTTTGGTACATGTCCAGTAGTATCACATGAATCTCTAAGATAGAACATGGGAGTATGATTCTTAGATTCATCCTCAGTACCATCGTCTATTTTTGTAGACATTGTTTTGGATTTTTTGGGATGTAAATACTAAAATTAGGGATAATTTGTTATCTCGGATTTATTGTGTATATTTTTTAGATATTATATGGATTAATTTCAAGACAAGGAACTAAGATGATGTGCGATTTAGAGGCTTTGTGTACATTGAATAAACGATTAAATTTATTAAAACATTAAATATCATGCACACATGATTTTCCTTAAAATATAGAATATTTTATAAATGAGATCAGGGATCATAAATATGAGGGAATCATTGAGTACAAAATAGTTATTTTACAATAGGTATGAACAAACATTGGTCATCTCTAGGCATTTATTAAAACGTAGTTGTAGGCATAAAATGAATAAAATTATTTAATACAATTATTTTTTTTCATCTGTTTGACTCATAGAATGTTTCCATTTAAAATAGATCATTTAGTAATAGTTGTATATTTCTCTACATAACCCTATAGACATTGGAGGTCCTTTAGGGATATCTTTTCATAATCCTCTCCTATGAATAAAAATTGATCATGGATCGATCAATCAACACAACCTCTAGTTCTACAGATCTCGCCAATGAACATAACGCGACAGCAATTCTTCATCAACAATAGAACTGTGTCTAGGTAGGTGATGTGATTTTTATTGTTTTTCTCATTCTTGATTACATTGACCGACACAAACAAATCAATGAATATATTATCCCACAAATCATACATTATGCATGATGGGTATGATTGTAGGGTTAATTAGAAGATTCTTATCATTTTCTATACAATGTTGATTAATTCAATTGTTGTTATAACTGAATAAAATCAATATCAATATGAACATTGACTAAGGTTTCTTCTCTTGTTTGGATTTCTGATTTTCTCCCCCAATTAAACATTCTTCATGGTGTTCTTCATTCTTCCCTTCTGTTCAACATTTATTTGAATGGTTGATCCTTGTGCATCTAGTTCTTGGAATAATACTACTAAATCAAATATTTGGCATCAGTACAACATGAAAGAGGCTTGATGTTGGTTGTGGTATTAGATCAAATGACAATTTGTGTTGATTTAGTGATCTTCAATAGGCATCGATGAATGGTGATGATCTTGTTCTCCGAGCGGATCAAGGGCCTCGAAGTGGCAGATTTGTAATGGAAATGATTTAGTTAGTCTCCACCTTTATTTTCCCAAGGAGGGGTGTCCATAACAGTGACTATCACTACATTGGAGATGACCAGAGAAAAAACTAGATATTATGGGAAATCGTACACTACATGGTGTGTAATACGAGATTACATAGCATGTGGGTCCCCATTAGTGGTGGCTCGGTTTTTGGGAATGATATTAGTAATTCCCATCATATATATTAGACTACATGGAATATGGAAACCCCTTATATACTCATCATTTACATTATAATGTAAAAAAACACAGGGTGTACTACACTGTGTGTACTCGCCCACATGACACAAGCTGACATTGTGTACTGGCACACGGCTATAGTACACGGGCGTGACATGGTATATAGAGACATCATGTGTAACCACTCTATATATTGTTTACTCTTCTAAACAACCCAAGTTGATGACACATGATGTTTTACTTGGGTAGTATGTGCGATCAAGGTACAAGACGTGTGTCCCTAATACACATTGTGTACCCATTTCTACATGGCTTAAATCTCTTGTGCTCTGTATCGTGGAAAATTTTTTTAGGGTTCATTCCCATTCTTATTTCCCTAAAGTTTAGTATAAATGGTTTCATAATACTATAATTATGATCATATAATGAAGACATCATGGATAGATTTTTTTGACCCCCCCCCCCCTCCACAAGAAGCATAGAGTGGGGTCCTCATTTCATCTTCATTTCCTTAGTGGGGTTCTTAGTATTGATGTGGACAAAACTATGGGGGTTCTGATTCCCTAATTATTAGGGGTTGTCTAGATTGAGTTTTTTTATCACCCCATTGACATGGTTGTGATCCTAATTTATGCATCATATTATCTTTGAACTCTTAATGTATCTTTCTCCTGGTGAGACCCGATGATAAGTACAATTCATACAGATGTTATCATTGATATCTTACTCAAAAGTCTCTTCCCCTAGATGAGTATCTTTTGGAATCTTTAAGATAAAATACTAATTCTAGTATATAATGGTTGTGTATTACTTCTAGTATGTGTGTATTTTATTGATTATATCTAGATATTCTTGTTATATGTGTTATAGATATAATCTTCAGTAGAGAAGATTGTATTTTATTTATTTTAGTGCTTTGTGTTTTCGGGGTGTCCTACTGAGTATTGTTATACTCACCCACACACGGTATTTTCCCACACTTGAAATGTATTGTGCAGATGATTTACTTTTTAATTGATTCCTAGGTAAACTAGGACCAAGTGGTGCTTAGTGAGACTGGACAGATCAGGGTGTGTCCCTACTTCTTTTAGATAGGAGTTCTAGTTACTTTACTTACAGGTTTGAAATTTTTTAAATACACTATGTGTTGGGATTTTATTTTAAATTTTTAATTTACTTTGCTTTCTATCATACACTAATTGTAGGATATGATGTATGCATACATTTTTTACTTAGTAGTTTTTTATTTTTATTATTTTGTGGCCTTGGAGATGTTTGAATGTATATAGGTAATTAGGAAATGCCTCCCATGTTAGTAATACACAAACTCGATTCCAGTCACTAGTCATTGTCCTATTGAAGGTGGGTTTGGGGAGTTATGAGATGGACCCCATAGTTATAGGTCATTATGATAAAGGGTTTTTATAATTGAGTAATTAAAACACTATAAAATTCTCTTATAAAAACATTCTTCAGTAAAAAATATTTTCAAAAAAAAATTAAAATATTTTATTCAAAAATAACATTTGAAAAAAAAAATCATTAAAAATTAACCTTTTAAACCTATAAATTATGATTTAATGAAATGAAGTCACATTAATCCATTCATTCCATATACAGTAAAAATATCATTTCTTTTTTCATGGTAAAAAGGTTATAAATAAGCCATGTTTAAAAAGAGAGAAGAGTAATCCTTTGAAAAAAATTGTTAAAAGAAAAAGGGTAAAATGCATTTAATAAATCATTTAGGAAAGGATAAAATATAAGGAACCAACATTATTACATTACAGAATGTTGAATTTTATTTAATAAATCACTTCCTTTCACATTAAGGGTATTCTCAAGTTTTGAGGCTTATAAAATTTTTGTATAAAATTTTCATAACATTCCACATTTATACAGAGTGGATTCCACAAAACAATATCCCTATCTTCCAAAATACAAAACATTTCAAATAAAACATGCTTTCCTTGAAAATCATCATAACATGTAACTTGGATTTCTTCTTTTCCTTAAAGATCCTTATAACCTATGAAAATAATTTAAAAACAAGGGATGAGAAAACAAAAGTATAGTAACAGATATAAAAAGAGGGGATTAAAACATTAGTCTGTGAATACTTGTAAATGTATGAAATCATTTTTAAAAAGACATAATTGTCACTCATATATAATTTCATTCTAAAAATTGAGATTTCCACAATATTTAAAATGAACATAAAGAACATAAATATTACCATAAAGGTATGTTATAGAATTACTTTTATAATCATGTATCCTTCTGGGCTACCTTATAATCTGTAACCATCATGGCTACCTTACAATATATCCATCATTGCTGCCTTATTGTGCAACCATCACAGTTACACATGGTATTACCATGCGGCTGACCTAAAACATAAAAATACCCAATACATTGGTGGAATATATGGGTCCCACCGTTCATCATAAACAATTCCCAAGAACCATAGCACAAATTATACAACATTAATAACTGCATACAAACCTTCTGTTTCAATTTGATAGAACAAATTTTAAAAAAAATGATTTTTAAAGAAATGTCGCTTAAAAATATTTTACAATTGAAGTAAGACTTAATGGAATGTGTATTTACAATGTAAATACACAAAATTCAGTATAATATACATAGATTTCATTATAAAATCAATTTTTGAAATCACATAATTAATGAAGTAGAATGTCAACCCATAGAATGGAAATTTGGTTAAGAATTCCTTTACCTCGGGTTCATCATGCATCAAACATGTATAAAAATATTGTATAATGTATAAAATAGAAATATTAATATCATAATGAAATATATTGGTGTTTATAACACTTTATATGATCATTTCATAAAAAAAATTTCCCATTAATTAATTGTATTTTGTTCCTTCATTATTTTGGGAGAATTCTTTACATGAGTTCCATGGCCGATTTTTATTTGATCTTCATGTCAAATGGAAATGAAATTACAGAAGTGGAATGAAATTTTATTCATATGTTTCATGAATATTATATTATTTCATAAATCATTTTGGTTATATGGTATGAAGATGAATCATTAGATAAATCTTTAGTGATAGCTGTTTAAATTATTTTTGTGGTTCTTTGATAGTCACGAACTAGTTTCAGTATATAACGTAATATTATGTAAATATGTCAAATCCCGATCATGATAGATAATATATAATACACATTAATTTTTTTTCTATAATTAAAATGGTTTTACAACTACCTTTGATTGATGTAAAATAAATTGAAAACACATCTTCCACGATGTTGGTCAATCGACCCAACGTGGATGGTATATTTATAAGAGGGGAAGGATATAGAGTAAATTGAGGAAATTTTCTATAAACATGATTACATAAGGAATATATAATATTATTTATCTTTCATGCCTCTTTGATAATAAAAGGAGAACACATTATAATAAGATAATGAATTGAAGAGAAAATATAAGAAAATGAAGAAGGTTCTTCACCTCTTGATCTCTTCTCCTTGAGATCCACCTTAAGGCCTTTCGTTTTGGTGTTTTGGGGGATCAAAAGGTCTTTGATATGAGGGAGGGGCTTTGTAAGAGTATTTATCAGAACATATTCATGGTTTAATGATTGAGTGGTGTCAGAGGAAGTGGTGGTGAGGGTGGTTTTTATTATGGAGTAGAGGAGGGGTTTTACATTATTTTAATCAGTACTTTAATAATTTTTCTATAGACTATGAATATTCTTGATTCATGTGACCCAAAATAGTAATAATTTCATGTGAGTTTGAACCGATGTCCATTTACATTATCCATGATTCAATCACGACACATTAATTCATTTATTTAGCATGTGATGTTAATTATCGAATTTCACTATTCACTAAAAATTCAGGTATTTCAGAAAATACCAAAATATAACCCTAATAATTTTTCAACATGTAGAATTATAAAATGGTCCCCATTTTTTGGAAAATAATTTTCTTAATATGATTAATTTAATTATCATATGAAATCATATTTTATTCCAAAAATAACATTTTTAAAACAATATTTGATTTTATATCACTTTGAAAAATTAATCAAGATCTCATTGTCTTATAACCTTAAGAAAATATAATAATAATATGATTTACTATTCATGAGGCTCATATTACTATATAATTACTATTCGTAAGAGTGTGTTACTATTTACAAAAAAAATTATGTTTATTCTATTTGACTCCAAATAACTTACAGAAGGCGATTGTTGATGACCGTTTTTCAAAATTCAAATCATAGAAGTACAAAAATTATATTTAACAGCTAGATTATAAATCTCTCCATAAAATAAATTTCCATTATTAATAGGCTTAGTGTTTCGTGCATTTCATTAAATTTATTTATAAAGCCTTGGCATGTTACATTCTACCCACCTTCTAAAAATTACATCCTTTAATTTTATTTTCTTATTAAACAAGTGAGGATACATTTATCTGATAGAATATTCATATTCCCATGTTTCTTCTTCAACCATATGGCCCCTCCACAAAACATTTAGTTGTTGGATTACCTTATCTCACAATACTTCTTCTCTCTGATCAGGAATATGAACAGGTTTCTTTTCATAAGAAATATTCTCTTCAAAATAAAACATCTTCTAGGATCAAAAAATTATATGAATTTTCCATATACTTTCTCAAAATCAAAGAATGAAAATCATTTTGTACCTGAGATAAACTCAGGGGAAAGGCTACATGGTATTAGATGGGTCCAACATTCTATTGGATTTATTAAGGTTGAATGAAGTGTGTACATATCTTTCCTTTCTTTCCAAAACACATAACACATTTCCATGGTCAGATTATAAGAAAAACATGATCACCAACCATAAAATAAAATTATTTTCTCCAATTGTATACATAAAGTTTATGCTTGTTCTGAGATGTCATTATATGTAGCTAGTTCATCTTCACTTTCTCAGTGACTTCCTCTTCTAATTCTGGCCCCATCAACTTCCTTTCCCTGAATTCATCGCAAAAATATGTAGTTTTACACCGCTTCCCATACAAATCCTCATTAGGTACCATCTATATACTGTAATAAAAACTATTATTATAATAAAAATCAACTAAATAGATATTTTGATCCCAACTTCCATGGTAATTCCTTGAAAAATCATGGAGAATATCTTCCAATGACTAAATTTTCCATTGAGATTGCCTGTATGATCGAGGATGAAAAGATTTAATGCAATTAGATTTTGTTCCCAATGACTTTTGAAGGCCTTCCCAAAAATTTGAGGTGAATATTGGATCATGTTCAGATAAAATGGAAAGAGGAACTCCATGTAACCTGAATTTTTTTGACATGCAGTCTAAAATGTTGAGCCAAAGACATGGAATATCGAATATGAAGGAAATAATCGGATTTAGACAGTCGACCAACAATAACCGAAATTTCATTATTACCTTGAGAAGTCATTGGTGGTCCCACAATAAAGCTAATGGTTATATTTTCCCATTTCTATTCTGGAACTAGTAAATTATAAAGAATCCCCTTCAGAAACTACCACTCTGCTTTATCATGTTGGCATACCTAACATTTCACAATAAAATCTACAACATCTCTTTTCATTCAATCACACATTTAATACTTCTGAATGACTTTGTAAATCTTTGTGCTGCTATGATGAACTGAAAACAGATAACAATGAGCTTCACACAATAATTCTTTATCCTTTTGGGAATCAAAAGGAATGCACAATCTCTTTCCAAATCTTATAACACAATATTTATCATGGTTAAATTATAGAAACTTATCCATATAACCAATTAAAACATTTTCTGTATCTCCATGACTGCCTTTTGGGCTTCCATAATTTTTTCTAACAATGATGACTGTACTAAAACCCGAGACAAAACAAAGGAATTTCTTGCACCAAAAAATTAAAATCCAAAATTCGTCAAATCATTAATCCAGTGGTCATGTTCCAAATGTAACATGGTTAATGATGCATGATTTTTTCAACTCAGGGCATCAACCACATTGTTTTCTTTTCCCATATGGTAATTTATTGTGAAATTATAATCCTTTATTAGTTCAATCGATCTTCCCTAACTCATGTTTAATTCCTTCAATGTGAATATATTCTTTAGACTATTATTATCAGTATATATTTAACATGAGGCTCCGTATAAATGATTCCACCATATTTTCAAAGAAAAAACCACAAATGCTAATTCTAAATAATGTGTGGGATAATTTACCTCATAAGGTCTTAATTGTCTTGAAGCATAAAAAATCACCGAATCATTGTGCATCAGAACACAACCAATTCCCTTCTATGAAGCATCACAGTAGATGAAAAAATCACAATTTTTTGAACAATGATACAAAACTGGAGAATTCATAAATCTCTTAATCAGTTCATGAAAATAGATATCAAATTCGATTATCCAAATAAATTTATCCCATTTTGTGTTAACTAAGTTAACAGGATAGATAATAGTGAAAATATTTTTACCAACCCTTGGTAATTACCTATTAATCCAACAAAACTAAAAATTTCTATAACATGTGTATATATTTTCCATTTTTCAATCACTTTTGTTTTAGCAGGATCAACTATTATTCCATACTTATTCACAATGTGCCAAAAAAATCAGTTGCAACCAAAAATCAAACTCTCTGACTTTTCCATAAATTTTATTTTCCTTTATGGTTTTCAAAACAACGCTTATATTTTTTTACACTCTTCTTTAATTTTATAAAATAACAGAATATCATTAATAAACACAACTAAAAATTATCCAAGTCCTCATGAAATATTAGATTCATAAGATCCATGCATACATCAGGTGGATTATTTAACCCAAATGGCATAACAACAAATTCATAATGACCATATATAATACAGAATTAAATGTTTAGGATGTCTATTTCTTTTACATTCAACTAACAGTACCCTAACAACAGGTCAAAATTCAAAAAATATTGTTCTCCCTGTAGCTGATCAAAAAAGTCATCAATCTGAGGAAAATGTTACTTTTTTAACAATGATGTTATTCTAGGATATATAATCAATTCAATGTCTCATGGAACCATATTTCATTCTAACAAACAAAAAAAATCACCCCAAAGTGAAGTGCTAGTATGAATGAAGCCTCTATTAAGAAACTATTATAATTGATTTTTCAATTCAATAAGTTCCTTTTGAGCCATTCGATAAGCAGGTTTTGAAATTGTCATAGCCTCAGGAACTATGTCAATTCTGAATTCAACTTCTCGATCAGGTATAAAACTAGGTAACTCATCAAAAAAAACATCAAGATATTCATTTACCACTAGTACATCATTAATATGAATAGTTCCCTTAATTTAAAAAATATGAAAAATATAAATTTCATTTCCATATATCAATATTTTCTTAGCTTCCTGATATGTTATCAATTTTATTGGATCATTCTTGTAGAAAAACTAAAACGCATTCTAAAAAACAACTTCTTTAGCTCTACAATCAATTTTATACTGATAAACCAAAATCCAATCCATTCCCAGAAATACACCAAACTCTAATAAAAGAAAAAACTACAAGGTTTTCTGTTAATTTCTATCCACAGACCACAATAGAAAGATTTTTATAATTTCTCCTTTCATAATGTTTCCCATTTTGTGTTTTAATAATAATTTCTGTTCTCAGTTGTTGTGGTGATATTTTCAATTTACAATAATTTTTTTTCAGAAATATTATAATGAATAGACCCCATAACAAACAAAACTTTAGAAAAATATGATTATAAAAACAATTTACCTTATAAAACTTCATTGGATGGCCTGACATCTGCTGATGTAGTTGAAAAGGATCTCACTACACCTTTCTACATATATTCTGGCTTCATTACAACATTTGGAACTCTCTTTGGGTAGGCATATTTATAATTACCCATCTTACAAAATTTAAAACAATTTGATTTTTTCTTATCTGGATTTGTATTAGGATCATTTTCATTAAAATCTAGGGTTATATGTTCAATCCTACCACATCTAAAAAACATCCATCATAATTGTAATGCAGTCCACACAGTTCTTTTTACCACACCTTTCACAAACTGGAAACTGAACTTTCTTACAATCATATTTCTTTAATTAATTTTTATCCATCACTTTCCATATATACCTCATTTTTTCATTATTTTAGAAGTGTACATGACCATCATAAAACTCCATTTTCACTCTATCAACACATCAGACAATTTTCTCATAAGTCTTGAAATTGTGGGAAGAAAATTCTCTTTGATATCATGGATTCAATAATGAGTAAAAAGGGTCGATTTTTCTATCAAGATCATGAATAAGATTTGGAGAAAAAAAACACCATTAAGTTGAATATAGCTTCATACACAGACATTGAACCTTCTTCCTTTTTCCTAAATCTAAATAATTTATTCTCTATCCTAATACAAACAACCAAAGGAAAATATTTTTCAAGGAAAAGAATTTTAAATTCATACAACTCTAAGGCTTCAATCTCCTCTCTATCCCAGATATTATTGACCATTGACCACCACTGTTCAACTTCAGCTTCAAAATAATAAATAAAGAGACATATAATTTTATTATATAAGCATGTTATAAGATTGAATATAATTTCAAGGAAGTTAATCCATCCTTCGTCCGCTACTGGTTCAGCAGATCCACTGAATGTAGAACGGTGTTGCCTTATAAAATGATCAACTATCATCATATACCTTTTTGGTAGCTCTGTTTATTCTCTTGTGTGGATGCCATCTCCATTTATTTCTTATGTCAGCTAAGCCATTATAGTCACAAACTACTCAGTTTCAATCCTTAACATTCTTGGTTACATATTCGGAAGGATATAATTATGTTGGTGCCTTTCCACTTCAGCTTCCCTGTTTCTTTTTCATAAAATCATTCTGACGAAACATATCCTCGTTTAAGAAACATTGTAATAAATAAATTCTATAAAATTTTAAATTAACCATAGCTCGAAAATAATTTATGCTATTATTTTAACATCACTCTGATCTATAAAATAATCTAAATCGATCTATGATACCAACTATAATAACCTGAAGTTATTAAATTACATAATCTTGAATTTTAATCAAGAACTCACATCCTTTTACATTGAGAATATTTAAACATTTAGATATTTATTGAAATAGGATATAGAACATACATAACATTCCACATTTATACAGAATGAATACCACAAAAAACAGGACACAAATCATCTAAAATATAAATCTTTTCTAATAAAACATGTTTTCATTTATAAATCTTCATAAAATTTAACATGGATTCCTTATTTTTCATACACATCCTTATAACCAATAAAAATTATTTAAAAACGTGGTATTAGTAAAAAATCTCAGTAATTTAAATAAAAACATGGAATGAAAACATTAGTTCATCAATACATGTAAACGTATGAAATCATTTTCAAAAAGGCATACTTGTCACCCATAAATACTTACTTTGTAAAACATGATATTTCAATGAGATTTAAAAATACGTAAAGTATATTTATAGAATCATAAATGTTTCTTGGGGAATTAAATACATAATCATGTAACCCTCTCGACTACCTTATAATTTTTAACCATCATGGCTACCTTACAATGTAACCCTCACGACTACTTTATTGGTTAACCATTACAATTACACTTGGAGAAACCATACGGCTGACCTCAAACTTACATATACCCAATAAATTGGAAGGAGATATAGTTCTCACCCTTTATAGTAAAAAATTCCCATGAACCATAAGATAATAATAAAACATTAATAATTTCATAAAAACATTACCTTTGAGTTTTGTAGAATAGAATTATAAAACTTAAATTTTAAAAAAATTGCACCCTACAAATATCATTTATTGATTTCAAACATAATAAAATGTATGTAATATTTATATAAACTATAAACACACATAATTAGACATAATATAAAAATAATAATTACAAAAAAAATTAATACCACATAATTAATGAAGTGGAAGGTTAACCCAAAGTATTGAAATTGGGATAAGAATTCCATTACCTCAGGTTCGCCTTACACCAATCATGTTTAAACCTTCATTATAATGGTTAAAATTTATTTATTAATATATTAAAGTTAAATTTCATGTTTTAACACCACATATGATCATTTCATAACATCATTTCTCCCTTTAATTATTAGTATTTTGTTCCTTCCATTGTTCGGGTTTGTTCATTACATGATTTCCATGACCGGTCTGTATTTGATTTTATATTCATCTGTATATTATATTAAATAAGTGTAATGAAATGGTAGTCATATGATTCAAAAATATTAAATTATTCCATAAATCATTTTGGTTATATGTAATGAGGATGAATCATTAGATTAATCCTTAGTGATATCCGTTTAAATTATTTTGGCGGTTCATTGATATTAACGAAGAAGTTTCATTATTTAACATAATATTATGTATATATATATTAACTCTAGATAGTGAAAGAAGATATTTTAAAAATTTTAAAATATTTTTAAACCATTAAAATGGTTTTAAAATTCTATTTTAAATACGTTAAGGAAATTGAATCCACCTCATTCAAGATGTTGGTAAATCGACACAACACGGATGGTGTATTTATATGAGGTGGAGGAGATAGAGTAAGTTGAGGAATTTTTCCATTAAAATGTTCATAAAGAATATATATGATTTTGGATATTTCATTTTTATTTGATAAATGGAGGACATGAGATTACAAGAAAATGGAAGAGAAACTTTACCTCTTGATCTATTCTCCTTGAGAACCTTTTCAAGGCCATTGGTTTTGGCATTTTGGTGAGTCTAGAATGTATTGGAGGTGTGGTGGGGAATTTCTAAGAGTATTTGGAAGATAATAGACAAGCATCAAGGTTCGAGTGGTTCGAGAGGAATAGGGGGAGAGGATGGTATTTATAGTGGGGGATAGGAGGGGTTTACATTAATTTAATATTTAGTTTAATATTTTTTCTACAGACTATGAATAGTCTTGATTTATTTGAGAAAAAACAATAATAAGTGGATGTGAGTTCAATTAAATGGATATTTATGTCATCCATGACTCATGAATGATGCAGAAATGCATTTATTTAGCATATTTTGTCAATTATCATATTTTAATATTTACTAAAAAATCAAGTATTTCAGAAAAATCCCAAATGTTCACCCTCACCATTTTTCATTATATAGATTTAAAAAATGAACTCCATTTTTAGAAAATAAATTTCTAAATATGAATAATTTATTTTTTAAATAATGTCATTTTTTGTTCCAAAAATAAAAATTTTAAACTATAATAGATTTTATATCACCTTCAAAAAAAGATCAAAATTTCATTATGTTATAACCATAATAAAATAAAATAATATTATTATTTATTATTAATAAGGGTAATATTACTATACCTATTAATGTTCATATGGGTATGTTATTATTCACCCAAAAAATGTCAGTTCTATCAGACTATAAAAAACATACTGATCACAACCATAGATGACTGTATTTCAAAATTCAAATCAAAGAAGAGGAAAAATTATGTTTAATATCTATATTATAAATATCTCATTAAAACAAAGAACCATTGTGAAGAGACTCATTGTTTTATGAATTTCATTAAATTTTTTATGTCAAGCCTTGGGGTGTTATATAAAAACAAGTTTTATATCCTTTTTATAAAATAAGGTTTTTAGAGGTAAACGTGTTCTCCAACTAAAAAGAGAAAGGAAGTTCGGTTTTCCTAAATAAATATAAAATATTTTTAGTATCAAAGAGTTGAAAATTGGTAATAATTCTTGAAAATTAATGAATAACTATAGAATTAGAAAAATAAAGTGTGTTTAAAAAATTGTCATATAATTTTCTCGAATGGAAAAACCATTGAATGAGATTTAAAATTATTTTTGGGAAAATTTGTATTTAAACAATCCAAAGTGTCCCATGCCACTTTAAAACATTTTAAATCATAATCCTCAAGAATTTATATTTTTTTTAAAAAAATTTAAATACCATTTATATAAATGTATTAATTATAAAATATATCAAAAGTGTATATAGATATAATACACAAAAGAAGTTAGTTGTGATTATGACATTTATTTCATGGATTTAAAAAGTTAGATGAAAATTTCTTACCTTGATTCTGACTTATTTCATGCATATTTATTTTGCTGAACAATAAAATTGTGTTAATTATTTACTATATTTAGAAAAAAAATTCATGTTTATAATAACTATTATTTTACTTATAACTATGTTTTATACAACTACATAACAAATTAAGTATATATTGGGTGTATTGAAAAAAATTGCATTATTTTTCAAAAACAACTTTGATAGGTCAATTATGGTTAAATAGAACATTATATATAATCTCTATACTAATAATAATTACATAATTATATTATTTAAACATAAGTTATACCTTTAAAATAAATCATTAAATATTTTTATGAAAAATTATCCAACATTACAGTCTTGGAGATGGCAGGCCGTACGTATCCATAAGTAACATTCCCATTTTTCAATGATCATTATAGAATAAAGGTTTATAAATTTAATCATTCCATAATGTTAATTATATAAAAAATACCATGTTATTTAATCATATATAAATATATGTATAAATATTATTATGTAAAAGGAATCACATCATGTTAAGGATGCGGTAGTCGACGCCTCTAAGAATGACGTTATCACTTTTAATGTGTTTGAAATTTTACTAAATAAAATGATAATTATAATATTTCCAGAATGATAATTATATAATTAATATCATTAAAAAATTCATATGTCAGATATTTTTAATTAAATCTATTTTATACATTCTTTTTATTCTGTGATCGAATCACATTGCTTTTAGGAGCCTATAGTCCACACTTCCACAAATGATGTTATCATATTTACACAAAATTGAAAGCATAAAGTTATGTTGTATATAGAAATTACATAAGAATAAATAAATTATAAATATCATATATATTAATCATCACTAACATAATTCTCTACCATTATAGTTGGTAAATGAAAAATGAACAATTAGTTTCATGAGGTTCTAGTTCACCGTATAGATAAATAGTAAATATGATACCCATTATATCAAATTCTGTGTAAGTTTATGTCTAAAAAATTACATCAAAATATCTAAGTATATTAATGATACATTTTTATTATATAATAATTGAATAAAAATATTTTAGTGGGTTGATAATGAAATTAAAATAAAGGATCTTGAAGAAAGATGTTACCTAATAATTGGGTAACTACTTTTGGTTTGCACAAAATGGATTACATGGTTGGTTTTAATACAATGATTAAGGTTCTAGATTGAGTTAACAGAATATTAGGATCTATTTAGGTAGATATTGTTTGAGAAAAATTATCTTGATTAGTGTTAGGAAGTATGAGGCTTGAGTTCTTTTTTATAGTGGTTGTGGAGTGGCACTATTGTGAATTTTCTAAAAAAGAATTTTAACCACCTTTTTGGAAATGAAAGTGGATCCACTATTAGACCAAGTTATATATGATGGTTTAAGGGTAATAATCTTCCCATAAAATGGATTTTAGACATGTCTCTATTTCATTAAGTACCTTATGTTTAATGTTTAGCCCCTTGTTCATTTTAATTTCACTTTAATTGTTGCATTTAATTTTGATTACATTCATGAATATGTTTTTGTCAAAAACAAGGATGAACATATTAGATATTAAAATTTTATATTATTCTAAAAATGGAATCCAATTTTCTAAATTCAATTCACATAAGTGGTAGAAATTAATTTTAATTTTATCCCACTGACAGGATGACAATGTCGGTTTTTAAAAGTAATAGCGTTCAAAAGTTAGATATGTTTTTATAGTCAATTTCAATGTAAAATTTATACAAATTAAATAAATTACATTTATTAATAAAAATGTATCTAATTAAACCACTAAAATAATTTATAATATAATGTAACTATAATAATAAGTTATAAGAAAAAACAGTTCTGAATTAAAATTTAGTATTTTTCACAATTCATTAAAAATGAATCTTCAAAGAATAATATAAAAAACTAACCCATGAATAAATTTAATGTTACCATTTCAAGTATTAATTTAATTTTAATATATGTACCTTATATATGTTCTAAATATTGAATTTAAAATATCCAATCCAATAAAATGAAATAAAGGTGCCTTAATAAAAATACGTGTTTTTATATATAATATTGGGTTTGTTCTTATCTCATTCCTATCAGTTTTTTTATTAAAATATGAAAAATATTTTAAGTAATATATACATATATATTTCATTAATACTATCTTCTAACTACTTTCATTTAATTTATTTGGATGATACAACTTTTTTTGGTAAAATAAATAGTTTTGTTTAAAAACATTTCCTTTATATTCAATTGGTTGTTATTTTTATTTATAAATACTTTATAACCAATGAATCCAACATTATATTTTCATAAGTCGGTTATTGTTATTCTTAATAGTAAATTTAATGTTTTAGTAATATATTATTATATCAAATAATAATATTTTCATAATATTTTATTTCTCGGTAAAACTCAGTATTTCATGTAAATAAGTCATCAAAAAAACACACTATTGCAAGTGAATGAGACTAACTTACTATCGTCTACATTGAACAATATAAAATATATTGATTTTTTTTAAAATCATAAATATATTATAAATTATTGGAATGTGATATTCACATAGATTCATGGTTTTTTGCTTCCTATACACAATTGAATACAATGTTCCTGCTTTAGATTTTTGGGGTGTTACTTTCTCTACACATTAATTATAATACCATCGCGCAATTTAAACTCGATCTATGTAATAAATTATTAGATATTTCGTATGTTGAAACCCCTCATCATTATAAGGTTTTGTATGAAATCCTATATAAAACAACGAATGGGAAGTACAAAGATTATAGTGAATATCCTATAACTTGGTCTCTAAGTAGGACAACATTAGTGGAAAGTTGATATATGTACATGGAAAAACTGACTTAATATTTATAGGGATTTATTGGGGTCACCAATACCAAAAAATTGAATGTTCAATGGAATATAGTGGGATTCAAATCCATAAATCTATGAGGATTTAAAAGACCATCAGTTCAATAAAAATTAACATATTAGGACGATATTTTTTTAAAATGCTTTTTGTCATGTTGAGAATTTTCTTTACATAATAGGAATATAAGGAAATTTACTTACATGACATGATTTAATTTCATATTAAAAAATTTATCTTTTGGTTTGCTTCTATAAAATTCTAATTCAACACTTACTTAAAGAAACGGGTATCTGAAATTTAACGATGATACCTAAATCACTATAAGAAACCTTTAACAGATTGTAAGGCCCATAAAAGTGTGAAAATTCATTATATTCTTTTTTACCTATTTATAAATGTCAATATGGTAACGACATTAATCTATAAAGTTGAGAAAACATACAATTGGTACATTATTAATATTTATGCATCAAATTATTTAACTATAAAATGACATTAATGTAGACATTATGCAGGTCAATGTTTGGTGGTGAACTCTTGTCTTTATTCAATAATATGTTCAAGTTCATTGGCCTTTCTATGTTTTATGGGTTGTCAACCAGAATATAGGTTGTCTATTCTAAAACCGTATTAATATAATTTCTAAAATAACTATGATGGACATCATAAAAAAGTTTAACAACTAAATAGGATTTTAATTAAGTATTTCAATTAAACATAAATATATAAACACATAATCCATTTATATCCACAAATGTTATTCCTTGGTTAATAAATTATCCTATAAATAATAGAATTTCTTAAAAAATCATAGTGTGTGCATCAACTACCATTTCGGAAAAATCGTATAATCATTTTTTGGATGTCTAAATCTTGAAACATTATATTAAATCTAATAAAACTTAGGCTTCGCCAACGTCATTTATTTCCATTATTTATTATGACACTTATTAATTATTTTTAATGAGAATATGAAATATCCTAAGCATACCCCTTAGGAGTGCAAAAACTAATTGTGCGGAATGGATTTTTGTCTTGTACCATGTTATGTTGTGTCAAGCCTGAAACACTTTTTCCTGGTTGTTACTCCAAGGTATATATGTTCTAAAACAACATTTACTTATACTATTTATATGATGATTTATTACTATAAAGACCCACATAATCTCTACTTTACCAAAATTCAAGTATGTTTTTCTATACTTGTCCTCAAAGCCTATCTTACAGATATGTTCTGAAGTCTATGTTTTTAAAAATCATATTCCCTATGTTTCAATAAAATTTTATATGATACTAATTATATTTAACCAACCCTAGAAATCCTAAAGCTGGCGTCATTCTACCATTACATTGGCATAAAATTCATCTAAATTGCATCTGAAAAGACCAATCATTTCATTAGACTTTGTGAACGAGATACATACATGATTCTTTTATTACAAACTAATACCCTAATTACAACATTTTATTATTTAGAGAGTAATACCATTATTCCATCTAGAATATAATTGAAAATAATTATTAATATGATCCTCAAAATCTTCGGGAATGGAAAAAAATATGGGTGATATAAAATTATCATTAATGGTAAAGTACAATGGAAGAAATAATGAATCAATGAGAATAATCAATATGGTAAGATAAATAAATGAAAACACATTCTATGTAGTCAATAACTAAAATAGAAGTGATTGAATAATATTTCATTATAATTAACTAAAAACACATTCCATTGAAATTAGTAGATAAGTAAAAAATCAATATGGTAATGTAATAAAATTAAACTCAATCCATTTAATAAATGAAATAATAATGAAATGCATCTATATATATGTCAACGCAAAATCTCATGGATAATTAATAAATGAATCTAAATGAGGTAAATTCTTATTTAATAGATTTCATGTATCAAAAACATAAAAAACTACTATCAAGTCCTTTCAAAAAAATGTTTGATACTATTGGCAGAAACCATTTAATTCTATAAGGAAACATTCTTGAAGGGTTTTTCAGAAACTAATTCTATCTTATGAGACTACTAATTCATCAAGGGTCTTTCATTAACCGATCCATATCCTTTTGGGCTTACCATAAAATATCACCAACCCATGTATTTCATTCCTAAAGAATTACTCATATATCGAAAAGATAATCCGCCTTTTCACAATGTAACCATATTGAATAGAAGATATAGATTAATCAATAATTTACTTTTTTATCAAATACCTATAAATGTTCACATCATATATAAATATGATATATTTTTTAGGAAATAATAATATCTATAAAATTGATATGGATGTTTAGGGGAATTCAATGTCATTTGATCATTGGAAAAAGAATATTTCAATGCGACTAAAAGGAATCAAGGAAATTAATGTAAATACGAACCTCGTCCAAATCTATCATAAACCATACAGAAGAAGAAAAAGGATAGTATGAATATAAAAAATCCTAAGTGGAGTAAAAATAATGTGTTTTCATTGTTAATGAATATAAATTTTGTAAAAATATCTTTTAAAAACATTTTTTAGGGAAATATTATTTTATTTTGAAAAAAGAAATTATTTGAAAATTAAATTTAAAAAAATTATTTAATAAGTAACTTTTTAAACATGAAATAGAATCTTTAAAGAAATTTCATCTGGTAAATATTTATATTCTATATGAGGGAAAAATAGCATTCCTTTTTAATTGTAAAAAGGCATGAAAAATGAAATGTTCAGAAATAGATAGAAAGATTCCCGTGAAAAAATTCATAAAAAATAAAATTGGTAAAAATTTGTTTAATAAATAATTTTTTAAAGGTTAATAAAATTAGATTACCTTTTTTAAAAATGGGGTTTTTGTAAGAAAATAAGTTCTCCCACTAAAGAGAGAAATGAAGATGGGATTTCAATAAAGAAAATTCTAAAAGATTTTGAGTAATAAATAGTAAAAATATGGTATTAATACTTGAAAAAGGTCATTAATAACCATAGGAATGGAAAAATAAAGGGTTTATTGGAAAATGGTCATATAATTTCCTCTAATGTAAATACCATGAAAATATCATTAAAATTATTCATGAGTAAAAAATTCATCAAACATTCCAAAGTGTCCTATAATAATTTTAAACATTTGAAATCACAATCCACATACAAGAATAATTTTAAATTTATGTTCTAAATATCATTTATATAAAAATAATTAATGATATAATCATCAAAAATCGGTAGTAGATACACTACAAAAAATAAGTAAGTGTTGGACAAGACATTTATCTCACGGATGTAAAAAGTGAGATGAAAATTCTTTACCATGAGTCTGAATTATCTCGAGTTTCATTATATTCTTAAATAATTATCATATGTTAATTATTTAAATTCATGATAATATGTTACAATTTTAAAATAACATTTATTTCACTTACTACCATGTTTTATAAAACTACTTAATCAATTAAAATTTACGTTGGGGGTTTTAAAAATATATGTTTATGTGTGAAAAATAACTTTGGTATGTCAAATATGGTTATAGGGATCATTATATAACATCTATAAAAAAAATAATTACATAATTATCATAATTATAAAAAAAATTAGTTTCCATACTAATTATTAAATATGGTTTTGAAAAATTAACCAACGTTATAATCAATGAGTTGGTAGGTTGCACGTACACATGAGTAACATTCTCATTTTTCAATGAGATGATAAGTAACACTAATCATTAAATAATTAAAATTATATCATAAAAACAATATTATTTAATTATATATAATTATATATATTTTGTTGGAAAAGTAATCGCATATTGTTGAGGAGGCAGTGGTCTCTACGTCCATGAATGACATTGTAACGTTTTAGGTGTGTGAAAGGGTAATAAAGAAAATGATATATATTATATTTCTAGAAAGGTAATTATATAATGGTTATAATATATAAGTTTTTTTACTTCGTAAATTTTTAATTAAATCTATATTTTATACATTCCATATATCATGTGATCGAATCAGATCGATTTTAAGAGGTAGTAGTCCACAATTCCACAAACGATTTTATCGTATTTATAAAAAATGAAAACATAATGGAAAGTTATGTATAAAAAAATATAGATTAAAATAATTATAAATACCACATATATATTATATAAAAATAGTTCCCAAAATAATTTCCAACCATAAAATGTGTTAAAGGAATAAAGATCAACTTAATTTCGTGAGGTGATAGTCCACCGTACATAGAAATAGTACACTCGTGACCCATTAAATGGATGTGTGTTTAACTATAGGTTGAACAATTAAAATAACAACATGTAATTTTATTTAGAATATTTTTTCCTTATATTATCATTTAATAATATTTTTTTATTGGGTTGATAATGAAAATAAAATAAAGTATCTTAAGAAGAGATGTTACCTCTTGATCTGGTAACATGTTTTGGTTTTCACCAAAGGGATTCCATGGATTGTTTTTTTAATAATGTGATGCTTTTAGGTTGAGTTAAAGGATTTCATGTAACAGTTTGGGAAGATCATGGTTGAACCAAAATTTCTTGAGGGGTGTCAGGAAGTGGGATTCTATAGTGCCTTTTAACTATGGAGGAGGAGTGGCACTCTTGTAAATTTTGGGAAAGGGAATTCCGTCAATTGTTTCCCAATGAATGTGGATCCAATAATGAACCAAATGTGATAAAAGAGATTATATGGTATATATATGAAAACAAAATGACATTTTGACAATTTTTTAAGTCATTTAGTCTCATAATATTTAGGTTAAGTCCCTTATTAAGCTTAATTTCTCCTTAATCATTATAGTTAATTTCAATTAATTTCACAACTCATTTTGGTAAATTACAAAATTGAAATTTATAGAAATTATATATTATTACAATTCTAGATATTGAATCCATTTTTTGACTTACAATTATTGAATTGTAGTAAATTAATTCAAATTTAATCCCACAAATGGGACGACAATGTAGGTTTTTAAAATTAAAAATGGTCCAAATTTTTTACTGTTTTTATATTAAATTTCATTATTAAATTAATTCCAATGACCTAAATGTAATTAAATAATTATAAACTATAACTAAAATTTAATACTAATTTATAATAAAAATACATTTTTAATTAAAACTTATTATTTTTCACTATTCTTTAACAAATGAATATTCACTGCAAAATACCAAGACATTAATCTAATAATATAATTATGTTCTTATTTAAAATATTATGTATATTTTTAAATATATGATTTATAAAATTTCCAAAAATTGGATTTCAAATAGGTTATCCATTAAAAGGTGGTAAAAGTGCGTTAAAAAACTATGTGTTTTTAGGTTTAATATTCGGTTTGTTCTTATATCATGTTTATAGAATCAATTGGATTAATATCACAAATATTTTTTTTAATATATAACATATATATTTCACTAATTTCAATCCCTATTGTAATTAATTTGATAAATTAGGATAAAATGTCATTTTGGGTATATAAATAGTTTTTTATAAAAACAGTCTCGTTATATTCAATTAGTTCTTATATACATTTATAATTAATTTATAACCATTTAATTAAAAAATATAGTATCAAAATTTATTTATTACAATTGATTATATGTAATTTAATATTATTTTTTTATATTATTATATTAAATAATAATATTTTAATTGTATGTTGTTTCTCATTATAACTCGGTCTTGGGTGTACCAAAAGACATCAAAAACTCGTTTTTGTATATGATGTATGCTATCTTAGTGTCCTCATCCTAAAAATAAATAAAATATATTTAATTTATTTTAAATATTAAATATATTATATATTATATGGATGTTATATTCCACTATGAACTTGGTGTTGTGTGTCACAAATTCTATCAAATACAGTGTCCCAACTTTTTATTTTGGGAAAATTATAAGAGGTAGATTAAGTCAACTCTTGACTCTAGGGTAGTAGATGCTTCAATAAATTAGGATTATATCAATAGGCTATGCAGTAAACCTCATCATATAGTTAGGGTATTCCTATTTTTGTGGTTTTTGATCTAGCTTGTATCTCTCATGATGGAGTGGGAAAACATTATATTTCCATATAGTATCATTCAACATTTTTAAAGTACCTTTGGTTATAAAGACTTTGTGGTCTTAATTTCTTTGAATTTCTATGGTTTTTCCTTCTATTAGTGAATATTTAAATATTTATTGTTCTTGTGGATCAGTTTTTCATTGAGTCATGCTTGTTTTGGAGAAGTTTCATCTTTTCAAAATAGTTTGTTGTGTATTTTTATAATTATCTATTTGAGTTAATTTCTGTGGGCCCTCCTATAGTTTTAGGATTTTTGTTGTTAGTGCCATGGTGATGGAAATTCAATAGTTGGTCTATTTTTGTTCATCCCTTGTGGTGGAAACCCACCCCCCCCCCCCACCCAATGTTTCCTATGTTACTTTATTTTTTGAATCTAGAGTTGGTACAGTGTGACTTATAGAATTTAATAGTCGTAAAGTGGATTTTGGTACTAATTAGCTCCACTAACTCTTGGGTTTGTGTTTTGGTTCTTATTCATCATGATGAGTATTTGGGGGTAGATAGATGTTTGGGATGAGAGAATTGTGGCACCCCGACCATAGTTTTTTCCCTTTCCTTTACTCTTTTTTATGTGATAATTTGGTTGTGGTTCAGGTTGAGTTCCCAGTGGGAAATTCTTGAGTTTGTAGGTTTTTGGGTGGTTTTTGGTTCAGATGTATTCTATAAGAACTGTTTGGTCCAAAACCTGTGAGGCCTATGAATAACCATGTGGATCTTGGTAGGTGTTTTAAAAAAATATATATATAGTGGAAATCTTGTGGAAAACATAATACATTTCCATGTCATTCGACAGAGGTGAGTTTTAAAATTGGTGAAACATTTCTCAAACATTGTGTATATTCTCTATTGGTGTCCCTCATCTTCATAATCATGTGTATGGTTAGCAGATTGTTTGGAAAACCATGCATCAAAATTGTGAATCTTGTCACGGTGTCTTAAAAAGTGTAAATTACTCTTTCCCCTATTATTTATATGTTAATTCCTCTCATCTTCTTCTATTATCATTAACGAATCCCCTTGGGAGCCTTGTGAGTCATCTTTCACTCCCCCTACTTTAATCATTAGTGATCCTTTTACAATATTTGGGTGTCTCTCTCCTTGCTAAAGTTTTCTTCTCATTCATCATTCTTATTATTTTTGTTTCTTCTTTTATCATGGTTTGGTTCTATCTTGGCCAAACATTATAAGATAAGGTTGATCAGTTTCTTGAATTTTATGGATGTTTGAGAGTTCAAATGTTCTATTGGAATATTACATTTTTCTTTTATGGTTTTCTTTCATGCACAAGTCATTGAGGTTGGCGTCTCCATCCATTTTTTTATGAAACATTCTAATTGATGGTTGATATTTTGTAATTAATTTTTAAGGTGTTTCTTTTGATTATGATGTGGCTTTATGAATTTTTATTGTGTTTTTTGTTGAAAAATTGTAAAAATTGGGTTTAAAAGATAATTACTCAGTTAAACATATATATATATATTCTATGTTTTTATGAGTTGTTAATAAGTCCTTAGAAGGAAATTAGGTGATTTGTATTGTCATTAGACAATGTTGGGTTTTGGAACATTTTCGAACTTTGAATAATGTTTTATGAGTAGTGGGAATGCTTTTGGTGACTCTTTAAATTAGGTTTGGGTTTTTTATAGTCTACTATTGATTCACCATGGGATGTGGCCATATCCATAGTCTGATAGGGTGCACCTGTGGATAGAAACAAATGTGTTAATTGTTTGTCATATAAATGTTCACTTATAACCCTAGGAATTCAAATCACATTACACTCTCCCCTCTAATATTTCTTTTACACCTAATAAAAAATGGGTTTATTCTAATAATTTCAAAATTTATCCTCGATTTATATATGAATTTAATGTGGTTTCAAATTTTTGTTTTAAATATTTTCCCAAATAGACACATAGAATTGGGTTTGAGGATAAAATTTGATAAAGGCCCATGTGGAACCATCTAGGCTAAATATAGTTTTTAAACTTTAATAGGATGTGGTTTTGGAATTTGAATAGGATTAAAAATGATAAACTCCTAGTCGGTATCTAATGAAATTTGAAACGGGATTTTAAAATTATATAGGGTATATTCCAATTTGGAACTTGAGAGACTCTATTTGGGGTGGGCTTTATATGGTTGTCCTTCTAGAGAGAGGAATTTTTTTAGGTGATGTTAGAGCATGGGTTAGGCGTGCACAATGGCATTTGTGGGTTATTGGATTATTCCACATTCCTGATTACCTCCTCATTCTCCCATTTTTATTATCATGGTATCCCCAGGGATCATTTATACTGTTAAGTGAGGGTTGTTTGCTGACATTGATTAAATGGGGGGGCCAATCTTGGATTTGTTAAGAGGGAATTAGGATTTTTCCACTAGAGCGACTACTTTAGATCACCCAGGATGGTCATTAAATATGGAGTTCCACTATACACTAGTATGTGAGTCTAAATGTAGTACATTGAGGGATTTTTTTCAGATATTCTTATGAAACACCCATAATTACAATTTTTATAATACAACTTATTCTTGTAGAACATTATTTACATGATTTAGTTAATTTTAACTATTTTATAAGCATATTCTTATAGGAACATGAACTATTTATTTTATTCCTAAAATATCACCTTTGACCATATTCTTTGTGTTCTTCTTTTATTTTTTTCTTCTAAAAAATGTTTTGTATGTAAATTGGTTTTAAAAAGCATGAAAGTTGTTTTTTTAAAATAGATTTGTAAGAAAGTATGTGTTGGTCTTCCAAAGAAAATAAATCCTAATTTCTTAAATGTATATCAAAATTTGGTTCTATAAATGTTTTGGGAAATCAAATGTAAGGATTTCATAGTGTTTACCAACTAAGTGATTTTATGATCATAGCCTACTAGTTCCTCTCAACATCAGTAGACCCAATATACTATTCATGTTCAGGTTTTTGGTTTTGGTTTCCACTATAGAAGGGAAATTTTATGGATGGTGGTGATAAAATTACATATAGAGATAATGCATCAGTTTATATTCAATTTTAGTTTGGTTTTGTTTTATTTTTTTGTTTTCTTATAATGTAGTTTTATTTGTATGAGTTAATGTATTTATGGATTTTTAGTTATTATGTCATTATTAATCATGCTCTACTGTATTTATTTGATCATAGTTTTTATTGGGAAAACCCACTTCCATTGGGATATATTTGATGTGAGGTGCTAGATGACAACCCTAGAGGATCAGGAACACCTCTTGTACCATGTCACAAGCCGAGTCAGGTGTCAACTCGGATGACAAATCACCTTGGTTCAGGAAATATACACAGAAAAAAGGTTAATCTTTGAAAATATTTGGCTCTATAAAGATGAAATAATAATTCATAAATTTAAGGTACTTGGTAATTTTTTGTTATTATAATTGTATTAATTTCTCTATAATCAATGCATAGCCCCATAGATCCATTGTAATAATTAATGAAGAGGACATGGGCTCCCATGGTGATACATTAGGGTGAAAATACCTTATATCCAAACTCATGTATCTATTTATTCCACTAAACTACTTTTATAATTGTAATTATATATGGATTATTTTAAATTATTCTTGCTTCAAGAACTAAATAAGTAGAAATGTCAAATTCATGCTCTGGGGGATGTAAATATAATTCCTCTAAAAACTAATCAATGCAATTTTATACAATAGGTTCATCCTCAATTTTAGGATTACTTTCATTAAATGGAGATTATGTTCTTTATTCTTCACAAAGAATCTTAATCAGTAGAGCAACTGGTCCTGAATCTATATATGAATGAGATGACAAAGTCCCTTCTCTAAAGATAGGTAGTTCTATATATTCCTCACAAATTGTATTTTACTTCTTCTTCCAATAATTTATTTCAACAATTTTTGTATGAAATTCCACACAAATAAATTATTTCGAATTAAACAAAATGTATGATAATAAGGTCAGAAGATAAATCCTATTTTTGTGTCATAATGGGGACTGCCAACCACATATTTTTTTTAGACTTCCCTAACGAGTTTTTACTAATAAATAACTATAAAAATTAAATGAGAACTATAATTAATTCTTGGAAAATAATTTTGATATAAAAAGTGTGAGGAATTAGAATCTAATAAATCAATAGATAAAATTGAAGGTACGAACAGATTATCCTCAAACACATAATTCAGTAATTCAACCTCAACTATAGTGATAATAAAATCTTTCAATTCTTGCATTGGCCACATCATTTGTGAATTCACGTGATTGTTATGATATTAGTGTTAATAATGACCCATTAATTTATATCTGGAACATTGTAAATCATTTATTTCTTTCTTTCCCTTTCATCCATGATCTAGATTCCCCTTATCGTCTCTCTTGTGACATAACCCCATACCCTTAAAGAACATCCAATGATGTTTCCTTCTATAATTTTTTCATGATGTAAAATTAAATATCCTCATATTATTATTTGATGAATTCTATTCTAGTTGGTGTTCGTCTTACCAATTAATCATTTTATTTGTCTTTAATATGTTTGATATAGGGAATTACTTCTCTCTTTTGATAAAATATTAAACTATTTCATATAATGAAAAAAAATGGACCATATCTTTTTGGAGACTTGGATTAATGACTTTAAATAATTGTTCAATATTGAACAATATGTTGCGAATGTAATCCACATCACACATGGATATCCTTATAAAGGTAGCCTTATACTTATCAACTCATAAATCTTACTTTTTATTTAGTCCAATGTACATTATCTTAATTCTAGTTTTTTGAAGAAAAGGGAAATATTAGTTCCTGAAGGTCACCATGAAATATTTTCATTACATATGTTCTATTTCAGCTTCCACCCTATTATTTTAGATTAACTCCAACAATTGATCAGCATAAACTATGCGTAAATACACTACAAGTGTATCCTTTTACTTTCCATCACATCCCTATTCCATAAATAAATTCTTCAAAGAATAAATCCAATTCTCTGTTTTATCTTAATGATTAGTCCCACCAAATGATGAGGGATTCTATTTCATGATACGTTACAACATTGGATAATCACTATGTATAATAGGTTGTTCCATCAAAGCATTTTTATTTTTCATAAATTAATTATGTTTCCTTGATAAATCTAAAATTTTATTATATCCAATTCCAGCTGTGTTGACTTTGTCAAAAGAGAAATCTCAGCATTTTTCAAAAACATTGATACCCTTAATCCATCTAGGTGTCATTCATAAAAAACAACATATACTAGATTATCTTATATAATTATGATTATTATATCATAATTTATAACTCTAAATATTTTTTCAAACGTAACATAATTTAAAATTTATACATCATTAATCACATAATTGTATCCATCGTTTATTAGGGAATATTTTTATTTTAAAATCATTCATAATGGTTTGCAATGAATATATAAATTATCCTAAGAATATCACTTGGGAGTGTCAAACTAGGCTTGTTGGAAGGCCCACTTCTAGGAACCAAGTGATGATCATGTCTATCACAATGCACCATTTTCATAGTTATTTCCCCTTGCTACATTTGTTTCAGAACCATGTTAACTTGTAGTATCCAAATAAAGTTGTATTGATAGAAAAAACCGCATAACATCTTCCTTAGAAAAACATTTTGATGTTCATATAAACATATCCCTAATGTATATCATATGGATATAATACATAATTTATTTTTTCATAAATTTAGTCACTTAAGTTCTAAAAATTTCTTGATATATCAAATGATCTATTTAATTTTTCAATAAACATTCCTTATCCTCAAACATTTATATTGAGTAATGTATAAAAATTTATTCATTATAATGTTAACAATCGCAAAATAAATTAAGAGTACACAATGACTTTTACCACATGATAAATTTCAATGCAAATCCCCTTGAATAAAATAATTAAAATTTAAACATAAAATACCTTGAATTACTATGGATTAGTTATATTATATATCAAAGGTGGTATTATATAAACCATATAAATAATTTAGGTGCATAAAATTAAAATATACCTCAGTTTAGATAAATTGTGATGAAGTCTCATACATCACGCTTAATTTTTGGTGAACATGTTTTAACAACTATTATAGTTGTTTAAACATTTTATTAACTTATATTATAAAAATATTAGTATTTATATTAACATTTATGATCTTTTAATTGAATATTATCACTCGTTGGTTAATAATAATTTATTAGTTATGTTATTTCATGTGGTAATTTCGTTGTTTTCCCATGATTATTTTTTCATGAATGTATTGATTCTTAGGAATATTTTATAGTTTGATTATACAAAAAATATTGATCATGAAATAATTATAATATTAATATTTAAATTATGCTCTTGATTCCAATCATGGATGATGGTTTTTTGAATTTATGTGTATTTTGATCTTATTGACGTTTATTCGTACGTGCGCATGTGTAATGTTTCCATTTTAAACGATCATTATAGAAAGAGTGTAAGTAGTGTTTTATCTTTTTAGAATTATTATAATATCATAAGTACCAAGTTATTTCTTTAAATTTACTTGTAAATATCATCTATGTGATGTGGTAATGAAAATATATTCACATTGTTTCTTGAAGGCGGTAGCCTATACGTACACAAACAACATTTAATATTTCATTAAGTAAAAATTTATGAAATAGTAATATATATTTTTTCTTCATATTTATTAATATTTATTTAAGAAAAAAAATTATTTATTTTATATTATATAGATTAATTAAAAGTATCATTATCACTATCTATGTGAATCGTTATTGAAAGATGTATCACATCGCTTCGCAGGTGGTAGTCCACTATACACATGAGTGACATTATCATATCTCTATCAGAATAGAGACTGAAAAGTTATATATGATATAATGAATAAAAATGTGAAAATATGTTATATATAAGAAATATTTATTTTAAACCAACAATCATACCCAATCTTGAATGGGGGAAATGCATAAATGAATGACATTGGTTTTGTAAGGCAGTAGTCCACCTTATACACAATGCCAATTTCATAAACCATTTGATGAAAGTGGATATGGTTTTTGGTAATTCCATAAACATAAAAACATCAAAGAATATGAATTATATTGATGTTATAATAAAATTGTATTTTATTAAAAATTTAAGGATGTGTAGGAGGAAATAAAAATCGTTCACAGAAGAACATTATATATTGTTATATTTGCACCAAATTCCTTCAGAGGTTAGATTTAATACCAATTTATGGAATCTAGGATGAGGTTATAGATTTCTAGAAGTTATTGGGTATGTATTTGAATATCCAACATCTTTATATTGTGTGAATAAGGGGGGATATTGGGTATAATTTTACAGGAGATGGGAGTGGCATGCTTGTTGTGTTTTGAACGAAAAAGGTGTACACATATTTTTCACATGAAACATGGGTTAAAATGGATTATTATATATCTCTATATATTATATTTCATAAATATGTCTATAAAATTGATTTTATTAATCTTTTAGATCAATTTAACCAATATAATTTTAGTTTATCTCTCAATAAATCAATTTTTAACTTAATCGTGGTAAATATTTTTTATTCTTTTAACGAATAATTTTTTTCCTAAATTTATTTTGAATTATTAAATGATATAAAATATGATTATTTGAAATATTTAATCAATTTTTTAAATTTAATTAAAATATGTTGTAAAATTTAATTTCAAATTTATCTCATTGACGTAATGGAAAAGCCAGTTTTTAAATATAAAATGTGCAAATAGTTATGATGTTTTTATATAAAAATTTAATATCAAAATGATTCCACTGATAAAAATTTTATTAATTGATATATAATTAAACTAATTTTACATTAAATCATATTCTAAATATTATTTATCAAAATAATTTATTTAAAATAAAATTTCATTTTTCAATTAAAATACAGTAATTCATAGGATTAATCCAAAAATGAAACTTCTAATAAAAATACAAAAAATACAACCTATGGTAATTTTAATATTATTTTTTAAATATTAAAGTTAACATTATCAGATAATATTTCTAAATTTGTTATAAAATTATTATATGTGCGCAAAGAATGACTTGAACGTCTTTTTTAGAAAAATGCTACTTTTCTAAATTCATTTATTTCTCTTTTTGAAAAATTATATTTTTATTTATAATCAATAAATAACCACAATATTTATAATGTGATTTTTACTAATTATACCCTACGACATTACATCGGGGTTATAATGGACATGTTTAAATAATATTTCAATAGACTATTACCGCTTAAACATGGTGTTGTGTTCATGACATGTTATTAAATAATTAAATTTATTTTAATCGAAATATATTATAAAGTAATTATGTGTTAAAAATAAAATTATTTATTATTAAATATAACTTTGAAAATTAATTATCTTCCCATAAGTGTGGATGTTTTATATACAATATTTATGATTTGGTATTTCAATAAATGTATTTTAAAAAGTAAAACCCTATTTACTAGGCCTGAGATCAAAATTATAGTGAAATAATTTGCAATGAGAGGGGAGAGAATGTAACAACATAGGTAATAAAAAAATAATTAAATTTAACTTTTATTAGTATTTCTAATTTATGTACTTATATTAATTATAAAAATATTTATTATTTCTTAAAGTCAACAGTAAATTGATTTTATTAAACTAATTTTCTGATAATATTTAATTTAAAATTTTTTTTTAAACCTAGAGAATATTATTTTTATATAATATAAATGTATTTATTAAAATCATAATTTCAAGGTAATCATTGGATTATTTTTTTTGTTTTTTCTTGAAAATATTGATTTTTCATGAAATAGTGAAAAATACTGATTTTAATTGACGAATTTATTTTATACAAGGTTACATTATGTTTTGTATTATTTTTGATTTTTAATTAGATAATTTTGGTTAAAAATAATCCTATTATTGTTTTTTAATATTATTTTATAATCCATTTTTGTATAAAAAAATTTATCTATAAAAATGGAATAATTTCTAAAATGGTTTCCTATGTGCTTTTTCAACGTAATTTAAAATTAAATTATAAACTTCTATGTTTTTAATTTTGAAAAAATTATTATATATTTAAAATCACTGGGTCAATAAATTTTAAGTATGTACCAATTATTTATTTACAATATATAGGGTAGTGTTTTCATTCATATTTAACAAATTAAAGGGAAAGTCAGATAATTTTGGTTGAAAATAAAATACTAAGAACAAATAAAAGATAAAAAGACATTACAAAATTTTATCGTATGACTATATATTGACCTTAACCATATATATGATAAACTTATGTCATTTTTGTTCCAATTGGATTTGATTTTTTCCTTTACATAGTTTTTTTATAGAAAATTCAAACATGCCACACTCTTATTTTTAATAAATGTAATACATTTAATATGGTGTTTTTTAATTAATATTTTTTAATATAAATAATATTATGAAATATAAAATATTTAATCTTAGTTATAATAATATATTTTTAATTTTTAGTGAATAAATAATTAATTAAATTCTTCCCAAATGCTAATGTAATAAAAATTTAATTAATTATAAAATCAAATAAATAAGATTAAAAAAACAAAAAACAAATATTTTGTGGGACAAATAATGAAATTAATGAATTTTATAGATATAAATTAAATATTTTGGATACGTTAAAATATTATTTTTCAAATTATATGTGCCATATTTATATTGTTAAATTAAATGTAATGAACGGATCTAAAAATTAACATTATCAACTTTTTATAGTAAAAAAATTTAATTAAATGATATAAAACTAATAAGAATCATACATTCATTAAATTATTTTAGATAAGGATTCTTTAGTCAACCATTGTCCTTTTATTGGTCGTTTATAATTTTATAGTAACTATATTGACCCTCAAAGAGAAAAATATGTTTTGTTTCTGTATGAGTTAAAGGGGTTAAATGGAAAATAAAACCAAAATTAAAGGGATGATTTATAGTAAAAACATGTATGATTTTTATTGTATGAGTGTATTTATAACAATAATAATAATATATTCTCAATATCTCACTTTGGATCTATTTTCAATTTAAATTTAATTTATATTATTTTAATATTTTTAGAAATTTTAAGCATACCCCACCCCTCTATTATAAATGGGATCTTCTTCTTCTCATTTCATCACACTTACTAAGGAAATATGTTTTACTATGAAATTCCCAGAAACCATCATTGAATCCCTATAAACATTCTATATTTATTTATTTAGGAATAAGAAAATCTTATAATTAATAAGGTTTCAAAACAAATGAGGGTTTTCAAATAATAGGAAGATAAATAATGTATGTGATGTGTGAGACTCAGTGGAAGATACATTCTTCTAAAACATATTTTTTGAAATATTCCCTTTAGACTATCATTTTCATCAATGTGAATGTTTTTTAAATGTTTATTCAAAAAGTACTATATCTATATGATTTTATAATTTCATTTTTACTATAATTTCATTTTTACAAACCAGTTTAGAAGGAATCTTTTTTTCATTTTCCAAACAAGGAACTTTGAGAATTTTATTTAAAAAATAATAAAGGTGTGTTTTTTAACATATAAAGAATGATTTTATTCTCCCTCTATCATGACACATTAATGGATTGATTTTTTCTATATATGTTTCTATTATTATTTTTAAATAAAATAAATTCGTTATAATTTGCATAATTTTTTGATTCATAAGGTCCTCTTTATGTGTAATGTTTATTTTCAAATCCAAATTTGTTCTAATTTAGAGAATTTCAAAAAGGGTTTTATGACTAAAGGTTCAAGAATAAAAGTTTTGGTCATTACATTATACGTGAGAAATATATGTAAAATGAGTGAGCCCAATAAAGTTTATATTAAGGTATGAGACCCATTATATCTCATAAGTGTGACTAATGTATAATATATGTAACGATGAGCCCAATATAGCTCACATGTGAGCCTAATATTGAATATACAATGTTTTGGGACCAATTATAGCTCGTGAAAAAATGGGTGTTCTTGATATGTGTTATATGAAGGTTGAGAACCATTACAGTTGTCCAATGAAATGTGAAATGATTATGTTCTCCATATAATTATATTGGATGTCCTCTATATGTTTAATCCAATCAAAATTGTTTGGAAATGGTTTTATGGATGTGATTCTCTCTGTTAACAAAAAAATTATTTTTATGCAATGGGTTATAAAATGTTTATTTCATGAAAGTGTTTCAGTTTTTCTTATGGAAATTATTTATTTCATATGCTTAGTGTACAATGAATATAAAGGAAAAAATTACATGGGTTTTAATATTATTTTCACAGGACTAATAGCTTTGTTTTTTTATGTTTCATACTGAGATGCTTTTACTCATACCACATTTATAATTTTATTTTTTAGGGTATAAGTATTCTTAGGCTCAAGGATGTCGTCAAGATGAAAATAGTAAAGATTAATCATGAAAATAAAACATGTTATTTTTAGAAATGTATTGTTTAGAGTGAAAAATACATAATCAGTATAAGTTTCCACATGTAATGTATGGGTTTACTATGTAAGAGATTTTCCTAATTATCTAAAACTCTAAATCGATAGATTTTCTAGATTATAATAATGTAAGTTCTACATACCAACCCTAATATTTGTTACTCATTAATATAAGACTTATTACATGACATCACACTTAATACAACCAAAATATCATTATGTATATAGTATTTTGTAATTAGATATATATCATAACAACCTCAAGCATGAATGAATTGTTTTATTGAAAACCACCTTAACATGTTGATAAATACCCGTTTATAATTAAAAATGCCTGGGATATCTGGGGAGAAAACATATGAAAGGGGTGAGATATAAATCCCGGTAAGGGGGTAAACAAGAAAAAATATGAATAATACAATACATATTAAGAAATATTCTTATAAAAGGAACATTAATATAACTGTATGATAAATCATGATGATCATAACATGGAAATTTGGCAACAACTTAAAATACTGCATCATTTAGAAAAAGAATCCGGTAAACCACTATCCCAACATGGTGGAAAAATTAATATAAATTATGTAGGTAAAATCATATCCCAACATGACTTATCGTGATACTAAATAGCTCCCAAATCATTAGAACTCTATCTAGGCACACCCTTCATAATAATTTAAATATCGTGTTTAAGAGTGCCACATAGATCATATAACATTGAATCATTCAAAATAATAAGTTATTACATGATCAAGTATTGTTAAATACATAAATTTAATTCACTAATAAATAAGTATATGTGAATAATAGTGAATACCCTTGATATAGAAATGGGTATGGTATTCGCTACTTGATGATTTTGATAAGGAAAATCATGATTCAATTTTGGAAGCATAACGTCGTTATATAAAAATCATAAAATGGGTTGATGAGAGAGAAAGGGATCTCTAGTCATTTGGACATGAAATAGACATTAATAGGTACATTTAAGGATATTCACTAACATATTTAATTGGATATAGAAGGCATAACTTAATAAGGAGTCTTGAATTAATAGGAGAAAGAAAAAACATAAGGAGTTTCGGCATGGTAATAGGTGTACATAAAAGATCATAGGAGGGATAAATGAGAGTGGAATGGTATTTCATAATTTATACATCAAATTAAAAGTAAGGGAGAAATTTTTTAACATATCCCAACATAGGAAAATGGAAATGAAAATACATAACATGAAAGGAATTCATGATAAAAGAGGAGGGTGGAAGATCTCTTATAGAATTTTGGCATAGTAATGTGTGTACATAAAGGATCATAGGGGGTCTTGATGAGATTTAAAGGAAGATCTCAACATCTATACATCTGAGGGAAATAATATGGATTATGGAACATCATAACCCAACAAATAAAAATGGAACCTAAGAAGCATAATATAAAAGAGGTGGTTGAATGGAAATGAGAAGAGAGGAATCCCTTACAAGGATGTGTGACTACAAAGGCTTCCAAGAGTCTTATTGGGAGAATGGGGTGCCTTGGGAGGGATCAAGGGAGTAGGGGAGTTCTGTTGAGCATAAAAGTGCTTGATTAGAGATAAATGGGATCTTGGAAGGGTTTAAATTGGAAAATAGGGGGATTTCTGTATTATGTTTGGTTTTGTACACTACACAATAAAATATTCAAAACCAAAAACCATCCAATGGTTTTGGCCAATGGTTTCTAGAAAAATGGGAGTGAAATATATTATTTTATAATTATAAAGGTAGAATATTTTAAAATATATATCTTTCTTATGTATCTGTGAGTCACACTTTCAAGGAAATGGTTTTAAAATAATAAAATACAATATAAGTCTTGGATGATCCACTAAGGATTTATAAAATAAATCAAATGAATCTAAAATCACATTATTTAAAAGTTAAAAAATTTATTTTGACAAATATCCATTTTATAGTGTTTGATTACATCACTATTGGGTCATTAAGATGTCCTAAACCATTCTATATATCCATATGGTAACTATATTTTACACAAAAATTTGAATGTATCAAAAATTATAAACAATTAACCATTAGATAATTCTGACACCCTAATTTAAAAAATAATATTCATTTAATATAAATAATTATTAAAATATGTGTATATTCAATTTTAAAATATTGACATCAATTTATTAAAAAATGATAGGTTTTTCCAAAAATTGTTTTCAAACCATAATAAAAATTATATTTCTTTCAAAAATACATTAATTTACCAAAATATATTGCTTAATTTAATTTGAATATTAACCAAAAATACTATTTTTGCTTTAACAATAATGTACAAAGTAACATTAGAACAATGATAGTATATTCATTATTATATACAATAATAATGTACATAAAAATAATTCTAGAGACTTGATACATATCCCTTTATTACACCACCATATTCCCTAAGAGTATGGTGCGTAATGGTGGTCCTTTAAAAGGGTTTTTTAGTGATTGTGGTTTGGGTTGTGATCTCGATCTGGTAGAATGTCTCCTATAAATGTTTTTGTGATTACATAAGTTATTGGATCTCGATATGGGATTAGTATAGGTTTAATCCTAGAAATGATATCTCACATGGATGATCCAATCAATGGGCTTCATAGGGTACGATCCTAGTAGTTGAAGTCGTCACTTCCATTTTTTGTGAAAAAATAATTTGTTAGAACCCTATATTATACATGTCATGTGATCACTATTAAAAAGATATATTATCAATGGTAAAGAAACTTAATGGTCATTTAAATCAAATTGGATATAATAAAACAAAATAAGATATCTAATTAAATCAAAATAAATGGAATTATATTTATAAAATTTTGGTCATTACAACCTTCCTCCCTTAAGAAATTTCTCCATCAAAATTTCCTTTTCCCACACTAAAATAAAAGAGGGTAATTTTTATTTATCACTTTATATTGTTCCCATGTTACTTCTTCAATCATTTGGTTTCTCCACAACACCTTGAGAAGGTTCATCATATTATTTCATAGAACTTTTTCTCTACAATCTAAGATCTTCACTGACTGCTCCTCATAGGAAAGGTCGTTCTCTAATGGTTCCACTTATAGACTATGTACATGTGATGTGTTAGGTATGTACTTTCTCGAGAGTGAAACATGGAAAACATCATTTACTTGATAAATTCTATGTTGGAGTGTTAATCGATAGGACACTCCTCCAATGTGATTAGAGATCTTAGAAGAGATGATTTACCTTGGACTAAGCTTTCCCTTCTTCCCAAATGTCATCACTATCTTCCATGGAATTATGTGGATGAATATCAGGTCTCCAACATCAAAGTCTAGATATCATCTATGATTGCCATCATAGCTCTTTTGTGGACTCTAAGGAACTCTAATGTACTGATGTATGGTCTTAACCTTCTCAATCATTTCATCAACCAATTCTAGACCTAAATGTTTTTGTTCCCCAACATCATCCCAACTTGTCAGTGTTATGCACCTCTTCCCACAAAGGGCTTCATATGGGGCCATTTTGATGCTCAAGTGGAAACTACTATTGTAAGAGAATTATACCAGAGGAAGATGTTGATCCCATCCTTCTTTTAGGTCCATTGAGCACATTCTGAACATGTCCTTTAGTTTCTTGATAGTCCACCAAAATTGCCCATCAGATTGAGGGTTATAGGTCTTGATGGAGTTCAACAAACTATTTACGTCATATTGGAAACTCTTCCAGAATATATATGTGAATCATAGATATCGAATGATCACAATAAATAGTGGTACATCATGCAGCCTTACCACTTCCCAATTGTATATATTTTCCAGTTGATACAGTGAAAAATCTTCTTGAATCCTAATAAAGTGTGAAGTCTTTTTAAGACAATCCACAATGACCCAGATAGAATCTTTTCTCTTATATTTCTTTGGAATTCTGTTGATGAGTTCCATGGTGATTTTTTTCAATTCCCATTTTGTTGTGTGTAATGTTTTCATCATCCCCTTATACTTATGCCTTTCATCCTTCACTTGCTGACATACCAAACACTCTAATTTATATTCTACAATATCAGTATTCATGTTATACCACTAATAGTTCTCTTGGAGATGTTGATACATATTTGTGTTTATTGGGTGAATTAAGAATGTCAACCGATGTGCATCACCCAAAATTTTAATCTTTAACTCTATATTTGATGGAATGCATTGTCTCGATCAAAATCTCACAATTCCTTCTTCATTAACATTGAACTCCAAGGATTTCCATTTATGATAGTTTCCACTTTCTTCTGAATTCAAACATAATATTTTTGGGCATTCTTTTACATTTCCAAAATATATGTTTGAGAAATAATATGTGAAATAATTGATGATGTTCCCTTATTTATGATTTTCTTGTCCATATTCATCACATCTATGAAAATTGGGTCTTTTTCAATTCTAATTAATGATACAATAGCTGGGTCCTTTCAACCTAGAACATCTTTCACATTGTTCTCTTTAACATTATGGAAGTGGATTGAGAATTCATATTCCTTAATGATCTCTAACCATACTCATTGGCTCATATTTTGATATTTCTGTGTGTATATATATTTGAGAGTCTTGTGATCCATATACATTTGACACTTCTCCTAAAAAAGATAATACTACCATATTTTCAATGAAAAGATCATAACTTCTCCCTATACATCATTAGTTTGATATTTTGCTTGAGAATATTTAAATTTCTTGAGGCATAGGAAATTACTTTGTCATTTTTCATCGACACACCCCCAATCCCTTCTTTTAAGAATCAATGAAAATTTCAAAAAAGCTCCCACTTGTGGTTAGTATGAGAACAAGGGTAGAGATAAGCCTCCATTTCAACTCCATGAATCTTTATTCACAATCAAAATTGAAAACAAACAATAACCCTTTCCATGTTATCTAGTTAATAGAGTTTGAAAATCATGAAACATTTCTCACAAATCGGTTTTTTATATCCATCTAATCCACGGAAGCTATGAATATCTATCATAGATGTTGGACGTGAGAATCCATAAATTTCCTTTTTCTTTATAGGATATATAGATATCCCATTTCATGTGATAATATGCCCCAATAATGATATTTTTTTCAACCAGAACTCACACTTTCTATAAAATTCATAGATCTTATCATTTCGTAAGGTCTTAATCACAATTCTAAGATTCTTCTCATGCTCATCCTTAGTGTTGGAGTATAAAAGAATATTGTCTATAAAGACTACCAAAAATTTGTCATAGAAATCTCTAAAGACTCTATTAATCATGTCATGAATATTTATAAAGAATTTTTGAGTCCAAAAGGCATAACTATGAACTCATAGTTCCCATACCTTGTACAAAAAGTACCCTTGTGGATGTCTTCCTTCTACACCCAAACATGTTAATATCTCGACTGCAGATCCTCCATGGAGAAGTATTGTTCTCAAAAAAGCTTATTGAACAAGTCATCAATTTGGGGAAAAGGATAATTTTTATTTATCGTGATTTTTGTGAGCTCACACTAATTAATGCAAAGGTTCATTGACCAATCCTTCTTCTAGACAAAGAGGACTACTACATCCCATAGTGAAGCACTTGGGAATATAAACCCTTTATAAAATTTCTCTTGTAGATATTTCTTTATCTTCTCATGTTCCTCAATATAAATTTTATATAGAGTCTTGTATATTGAAAATTCCCAAGGTATAATATCAATTAAAAACTAAACATCCCTGGTAAGAGAAAAATATGGCAATTCCTCATGATACACATCAGCAAATTCCCTCACAATCAGCATGTCTTCAAGGATGGTTCTTTCCTTAGAATAATTCATCAAATGAAGATATTATTTCTCATAGGGAAGTAATATCTATTATTTAGATGATGGTTCTGAAGAAGGTTCATCCTCTTCCTTGCACTTATATTGAATCGAGTGTTGATTCTCTATATAGAGAGTGATTCCCCTCTCATGGAAATATATTTTGGCTATATATAAGGAAATCCAATACATATCTATAATTTAATCACATTCAGCCAAGGTATGTATGATAAGGTTCTACAATAATTTCAATACACTAATTGTGGAATGGGGGAGTTATATTGATGGGATTCTAGAATTTCTCCATTTTATAATTTCACTGACATCTCTACTTTCGTGATTTGTGGTGGTGTTTGGATTATTCTATGAAAAGATTGGGATATAATGGAATATGTTGAACTATTTATGATAACCTTACCTTACACTTTTTTATTCTTGTTCTACTATATTTGATATATGCATGGGTATGAGTATTTTGAACTGTTAAAAACATAATGGGTAATCCAATGACATTCAAGGGATAACTTATAAATTACATTTATCTCCCAAACTTATGAATTTCTAGGATTTAATCTATGTTATCCATGATCTATATCCTAAAATATATTCCTATAGGCCTTTTATTATTCCATTAATTATGGTTCATAATATGATTAATAATTTAGCAAAGCACGTACCTTGGGGCTATCAATCCAAGAGTACGGTAAGGCTTTTTTTCATGCACTGGTTCTTGTTCGAGTTTACCCCAATGCGGTGTTTTTTGGTTTTACCCATTAATAAATGTGTTCCACAGCTACATCCATATGATTTTCTCTAGACATGAATTTTTTTTGATAAACCACTTACTATATACTCACAAAAATATAGGGTTGTTTTTCTTATACTTAGTCTTATCCCTATGTCTTTCAATAGAATTCTATAATCCTAAACACAAAAATAACTAAACCTAGCTCTGACACTAACTATAACAACCCAAATATTTATTACTCATTAACACAAGATTTATCACATGATAAAATCCCTAATACAACCCCAAAATATTGATAAGTATAGTGTTTTTTGGAATTATTTACATAACATAACAACTTGAAACATGAAATACAACATCTTTATTGAACCCCTCATTAACATGTTCACAAATATTCCTTCGTACTTAAAACTGCATGGGATATCCTGGCGAGAAAACATATAAAAGAGGTGAGCTATAAATCTTGATAAGGAAGTAAACAAGGCATAACATGAATATGAAAATTAATGTTCTGAAAGAGGAATATAAACGGATCATTGATATAAAGGCATGATAAAGCACGATGATCATAACATGGAAATGTGTCAAAAACTTATAATGCTACATCATTAACAAAAAAGAATTAGGTAAACCCTTATCCCAATATGGTGGAAAAAGTATTATAAAAGAATTAGGTAAAAAACTTTCCCAACATGACGTATCGTGATACTAAACATTAACCAATGTATTGGAGTGCAATCAAGATTAACCATTCATAATAATTTCGATCTCATGTTTAAGTGTGCCACATAAATCATATAACATGGAATCATTCAACAACATACGTTATTCAACAATCAAGGAATGGGGAATAAATACATGTAAGTCCAATGTCAATTAGTATATGAGTATAAAGATGAAAAACCTTAATAGATAAATGTGTATGTTATTCACTACATGATGATTTTTTAATGGAAAATTACGATGCAATTTTGGAAGCATAACAGTGTAACATATAAATTCATAAAATGGGTTCATTAGAGGGAATGTTATCTCTAATAATTTAGACATTAAATTCACTATAATATGGAAATTTATGTACATTACCCAACATTATTAATTGGATATATAAGTTGTAACTTAATAATGTTTCTTGAAGTAAGTGTAGAAAGAAATAGAACCCTTATATAATTTTATCAGGGTAAAAGGTGTACATAAATGACCATATAGGGATAAATGATAGTGGAAGAGGATATCGTCATTTATACATAAAAGTTACTGTAAGGTATACATTTAATAACATATCCCAACATAGTAAAAAGGAAATTAAAAGACATAATATGAAAAATAATGCTTGAAAAAAGCGGAGGGTAGAAGATCCCTTGCAAAATTTCAGCATAGTAACGGGTATACTTAAATGATCATAGGTGTATTGATGAGAGTAAAAGTAAAATATAATCATCTATACATAAAATGGATAATATAGGGATCTTGGAACATCATAACCCAACATATAAAAATGTATCCTATAAAGCATAATATAAAGGAGGTGCTTGAATGGAAATGAGAATAGAGGAATCCCTTACTTCGATGTGTGACTCAAAAGGAATGAGGGGATGATTATTGGGATCTCGAGGTCCATTTATAGAGATCTAGGGATCATGGGGAAGATTTTTTTCTAACTTCAAATATCTTGAGGGATGATAAATGGGATCTTGGGTGGGTTTAAATTAGAAAAGATGGGGATTTAATAATTAGTTTTGTTTTGGACACTATATAATAAAATATTCAAAATCACAAGCCATCCCTTGTTTTTTCACCTGGATATGGGAAAAGGGGAGTGGTATAAATTATTTTATAAGTCTAAGGGTTGATTATTTTAAAATATTTACCTTTCGTATGTGGAGGTTAGTCACAATTTCAAAAAATTGGTTTCAAAATCTAAAAATATATTATAAGTCTCGGAGGATTCACTAAGGATTTATAAAATATATCATTTAAAACAAAAATCGCAATATTTTTAATTTAAAACATTTATTTTCCAGAATATAACGTTTTTATTATTTTATTATATCACTATTAGAGCATTATCATGTCATAAAACAAACTATATATTTATAAGTTATTTAATTTATACCAAAAAATTTGATTGTCTTAGAAAATATAGAAAAATTAACTATTTGATAACATCAATGCCCGAATTCCAAAAATAAATTTAATTTTAAATAAAAAAATTCTTTATATTTGGATTTTCACATTTAAAGTTAGGACTGACTTTTATTTAAAATTGATGGTTTTTGAAAATAATATTTTTAAAACATTAATAAAAATTACATTTGACTTCATAAAAATTATATAATAATTTAAAAAAATTATTTTAATGATAATATTAAAATTTTAATTATTTCAAAAATCCATTAATACACCCAAATACATTTCTTAATTGATTTTGAATATTAATCAAAATCACTATTTGTGCTTTAAAAATAAATTACAATGTAGCATTAATAGAATGAAAGTATATTCATTATTCTATACAAAAATAACATACAAGATCATAATAATAGGGTCTTCATACATATAACTTTATTACACGAGTATATTCCCTAAGAGTAAGGTGCATAATGATTAGGGTTTCATGGAGTTGTTCTTTGAACATGTTTTGGGTTGTGATCTCGATTAGATTGAACTTCTCACGTAAGTGGTTTTTCCTATGCTTAATTATTGGATATCAGCTGAGTATTGTTCTAGAGAAAAGACAAGAAATACTATCTCCCTCAGCATTTCTCATAAATGTTCTTCATAAGTTTTGATCCTACTAGTTAAATCCATCACTTAATTTTTTGTGCCAAAAAAGATTTTTAAAACCCTGTATTTATACTAGTAGTGTGATCACTATTCAATGACTATATTATCAAGAGTAATGATACTAAACGGTCATTTAAATCAAGTTGGATATAATAAAACCAATGAATACATTTAATTAAATCAAAATAAATGGAATCTTATTCATAAATGTTTGGGTCATTACATTCTAGTTCAAAGAATCATTAATATGTAATTCTTAAGGATTTGTCCTTATAGTTACCCCATAGTGACGGGTTAAACCATGGGTCATCTTCATGATTTCTTATATATTTGATTTAATACAATAATGCTAGACATAATGTTGTTTCCCAACATATACGGAGTCATTCTAAGGATTCTAATTGAGTAATAAATTTATGTAAGATGAGTAGATCATTGAGCACCTCTCTCACTATCATTAATCTTAGCCCTGTCATATTGGGACCATCATCAGTTGCATCTAGACCCATTAATATTATAGATTTAATACAAAATAAAAATTATGAATTAATTATCCAAAATTATTATATATTATTAAAAGAAAATTAGTTGATCTAGTAGAATCATGGTTTCCAAATATTCATCTATATTTTTCCATTAAAATATACCCCAAAAAATCAACTATATTGTTATTTGAGGTGGGTTATTGTTAATTAATTTGGGATTCTTATTATATACATCTAATTTTAATGTTAGTATTATCTATTTTCAATTTTTTTATACTTTGTGTCATGGGTTGATCTATGTTTCTATTTTTATATTATTAAGAGTATTTCATTATGTTATCTTTGTCTTATGGTCAATACCCTCCCTGCTTACATTGGTAATCAGTGTTTATTCTTATCCTATGGTGAAATATTTGAGACCATTACCCCTTTACCTCATGTAAATGTCGAATTACCTTGTTCAGGATTTAGTTTTTTGGATAAAAGTATTGTAATAATATTCATAATAAAATATAATATAGTTAATTGATGGGGGTTTGTGTCACATCATCAATATATCACATTATTATCTTCAAGGGATGATGGCTATTTCAAGCTAGTTGATATAGTTTTGTGTATTTATTTAATAAGTGTATTGATGTTATGAATAAATTTTATAATTTTCCTCATAAAAAATTTTTATATGGTAATTAATATCCTTAAAAAATTTGTGTAATCTAGAAATATGTTATTGAACATATATTAAAGCATGTTTTTAGTTGTAAATCATCATAGTGTATAATTGACTAAATCAAACTTGTATTATGATATAATTTTTTATTATATTACTTAGTTTAGTGGGATCCAGGAAGAGTACTTTTGTAGATTATTTTACATGATTAACTTGAGGACAAGTGGTTTAGATGTTGTTTTGGTGGTTGAAAGGATATGTTGTATAAAATTTAATCACAATGATTTATATATAATTTATAATGGAATTGTGGAATTTTTTGCTATTATTAGAATGTGTTTTCTAGTATCTCATGTTGTAATTAGTTTTTTTAATATGAAATTGAATTTCAGAGGATTATTAGTTGAAAATGTTTGTTGTAATACAAGAATTGGTAATCGGTATGATGAAAAATAAAATAAAAAATGATACATTATTAAATTTTAAATTATTTAAATGAATATGAAATGGATTAGATAATGATTTTAAATGGATAATAAATGGTTTAGACATTAATTATTGTAAAATTATTAGAATATTGTTATAAATAAATAGGATTTATTGAATATTTTTAGTTTTTAGTGAAAATTATAATTTATTATATTATAGTTATTGTTGATGTTGTTTGAATATAGTTGAGTTAATTTTGTGATTTTTTATAGGATTTATTGATTTATATGAACTGTTGTTAATAGACATGGTTGTTTAAATATAATATACTTTATATTCATATTATTTCTTATGGAACATAAACATGATAGCTAGTCTTAACAATGCAAAAAATGTATTCGTTCTTGTATACCACACAATCATCCAAGTTGATAAGGTAATGGATTTTAGGCTACATTTCCTTCACCAAAATCCCTTATATGAGTGGTACCCACTATTTTTTCCAATTTGAAACTTCACATGTTGTGATGGACGATGGTGTGAGTATGAGTGATCAAATTCAAGGAGTTAATATATATGTGTTTGTGTGTGTTCTTATGATGTGATGCCATGAATTGGTATTATTTTTATCGGTTATTATATTGATACATTATGTGAAATGTGGTGAGATTCTTGCATTATAAGAGCTGGCCACATGTATGTTTTCATTCATGTTCGTGATATCCGACATTGATAAGTTTTCAATTAGTTCATGTTCTATGTTTAACTGGTGTATCAAATCCAATATTTTTTATGGCTATGGTATGAGATATTTAGTTAATATATTATACATCTTGTGTGTATCCATGTATATGGATATTAATGGAGAACCATGACTATAGGTCCATAAACGTTTATACATATATACTATATCTTATTAGTGAAATATTTAATACATTTTTCAATAATACATTCCATAAGACTATAAATGTATAGGGTTTTTTGAAAACAATGTAAATAAATAAATAAAACATTAAATATTGAATCCATATCCCACAAATTTATTCATAACTACCATCTTTCTTATACACTGAATACATAAAACCATTCTTCATATCATAGAAAAAAAGAAAACAAAATTAAGTGTATTCTAAGATGATCATTAAGGGTAAAAATATCATATATGAACCCATGATAATGTGAAATCATTAGATAATAATAAGAGCATGAAAATATATCCATAACATACAAGAATTGTACCCTGTCAATCAAAGATAATTAATCCTGAAGTAGGAAAATTGGTTTTGTTAAGGAAATTTCATATGAAAAAAGAGTGTGTAATCATCAAAAGTCAATATTTATCTTTGAAAAAATATAATATGCATAATATAAATGTTCATAGAATTAAAATAATAATATGAAATTTTAACCTTATTCATGGATCACCAACAATGATTTCATATTGTATTGGGAACACTCCATAGTCCATTATGTCCTTAATTAGGGTTCTCTACTAAGACTATAAAGGTGGAAAATGATCCAAATGAAACTAGGTCAAATAAACATTATATATATCATTATATTTTGATATATAAATTTTATAAAAATTCATTTTAGTGATATATAATTATGTTCACACCCGTACAATAATTAAGGCCAAACATAAGTGTGCCAAAATATCAAAAAACATGGATAATATTATCATATCTTAAACCATGGAAAGGAAATAGGTTTCTTAAAAATTAAATAATCATATTCATAAAAATCCCTACTAATTAATAGATATGATATCATTGAATCATATCACATGTAATTCATAAGTAAAATCTAATGATGTTATCATATTTGAAAAATAATTTTAAAACATCAATGGAATATTTCTTAAATAAAATACTATTTTTATTTTGAAATAAATTATATCTATTACTAAAATTTACTAATTATAAAAATAAATAATTTAATGTAATATAAAAAAATTTAATGGATTGATCAAATAATTTAATGGTCATGATGGCATGTAATTTAGTTCATTATGTCTACATTTGAACAATAATTCACTTATCATTTTTGTTAAAAGCATAAATATTATTAAATCCCAAATAAAATGAATATTCCATCAAAAACATAAGTATAGTAATTAAAAAATGGGTAAGAGTATATTTAAACAATGCATTGTGAACCCTAGTTTCCCAATTTTCCATTAAAGTGGCTTAATAAGAATTTATATTTGGATATAATTTAAATAATGATTACATAATATTAAAAATAACATCGAAAAAATATAAAAAATGGACATGGAAGAAAAATATTCTTATAAAACTAAATTAATTATAATTTTTATCCGAATCATTTTCTTTATAATTTTATGTAAAAAAATATTAAAAGTATATTATTGATTTGAAATTCCTCAAAAAAGATGATAATAAATTTAAATGGTTTTTATTTGATAACTACTATTTAATTTCCCTCAATAATAATTTATGCATGAATAATCCCGATTAAATTGAGATTGAGACATAAATTTTATACAACTTTGGTAACAATTAAATCATGATCTCCATCAAAGAATACATCCAAATAAATCATATCCATATAATTAAAATAAATATATTCCTGATGTATGTTTTTAAAATTTTATTATATACACCACATTAACTTAAATTTGTGCATAACCAAAAATGTATCCTAGTGAAGCGATATTGAGATAAAGAACACTTACTTTTAGATCTAGATTTATTATAAGCTCTATATCTTACTATATAATATATTTAAAATTATTAAAATTATATATAATAAAATCAATAATACTTATAATTTTATATATGGTCCTCTTATTATATTTTGACTACATTTATTAATAATTTTTCTTGAAATTATTTTTTTATAATATTAACTGTTTCGATTTTCATTATCATTTTAGTTTGGTAGTTGCAGGTCATGTAAATTTATCATGGATATATAATATCTATTTTTATAATCACTAGATAAATACCAAATATATGAATTATATGAATATTTATTAACATTAAAAATGGTATTGTGATAAAAAAGAATTAAATCATTCATGGAGACATTAGATCATACATTAAAATGAAGGTTGATTTCAATTTCTTCTAAAAATAAAATATGAATTATTGATTTTATTTTACCGTAAAAGAACTATATTTTTATAAAAAATTATATTTATAAACAAATAATATTTCATAATAACCATCTACTAATTATTGTGATGAAAAAATAATTATATTATTATGTGAACTTATTATCTCACATGTATGCACGAGTGATACTTTCATTTCCAGTTTTCTAGAAATTAGGGTTCATAGTAGTGTTTCCCAAATAAAAAAAGAACACTTTAGTATAATGGGGATAATAAATTATTATTCTTATTTTGAATACCATATATTTATAGGAGTTTGAATAAGGAATAAATTGAATGAGGTTGAGTATGAGAATTTGGTCTTCTTCAATTGGCCTAATTCAGATCCATTCAGAAGGACCATTAGAATGGTCTTTTAATTATAACAACACCATTAAATCATGTCTTTGTAATTTTAACGGATACCCTTTATGTTTTTTTTCAATATAATATTCTTAACGTTTTTTATAGAGGAAAACAGAGGGATTTCATTTTATTAGTGTGGGTAGGGACCCACCATTATTATATTAAAGGATTAAAATATTATTATTTCATATTCTGGAAAAGGTGCCCCATTAACTTTAAAATTTAAATCATAAGTTTATAAAGGTTTAAATACGTTCAAACTATTGTATCCATACAATATTATAAGGTATTATCTCCCTTATGTTATATATTAACCCCTAGTAAACCTATTTTAACATTAAACACGGTGACATTTTTTACTATATTTTCAACTAATTATGAATAAAATAATTCAAAAAATTTATATTATATAAATTATGATGATTTATAATATTTAAAAAAATATATTTAATTTCAATTGTTGCATTCAAAAAAATTTTAAATATTCCAGAAAAATGTGATGAAAAACTATTATCTAAAAGAAGACCTTAAATATTACATGTATATTTCTATAAATATCATCAAAAAAAATTGATCAAAAAGTTATAAATTGATTTATATTGAACAAAAATAAATTATTTAAATTTATTAAAAAAACCATATCAATATTTGGATTTTAAAATTCTATAAAAAGACATTTTTCTATAACAATTTGCATTTTTAGTATTTATAAAACGTATAATTTTCATAAAATTTGAAAGATATCACCCTAAGATGATTTTGATTTGATAATTTAAAATATTATTTCTTTTTAATAAATTTTATTTAATATTGGTAATAAAAATTAATTATAATATCTAGAAAGTGAAATACTAACAATTTTTTAAGAAAACATAATTTAGATACATAATATGACTCCTGTGAATATTCACTGCTTATTTATTATAAATTAATAAATAAAATTGAATTAAATAAAATATTTATAAATATTCATCAAAATTTGGTTATTCATATTCACACCCTCTAGTTCATGGATTAAGTGATAATTATAACATTATATATCAATAATTTAATTATATATCCTAGTTGTATAACCTCGATGTTGTTTGTAATAAAAGAAATCAAATGAATTGAATTTATTTAAATATATATTCATCATAAAATTTTGTGTTTTTTGATTCTGAAATTAATATATGGAATTCAAAATTTATATTTCAACACTCTGATACATCAACTATGTAAACTTCTTCCTCACATCCTTGGGTTCCTATGTAGCATTCATAGTTTTATTATATCACCAAAAATTCACTAGTCTTATATTCTTGGTTCTTAGAAATTCCTCTCTATTATTCAGAATCAACTATAAATTTTTATCATATGATAGATAATTCCCAAGCAATATTACCACTAATTCTAATATATATATTATTGATAAGATATATTCTTTCTCAAAAAGTATAGATGGAACACATCAAGGGTGTAAGAGATATATGGTGGATCAACCAAGAGATTAGCTACCATCTCAATATGATCAAGAAATTCAATGGTACTATTGTATCTATGGCTTAAATTACCCATATTTCCAAATCTCATGACATTATTCTGGGGATATATTAATAGGAATACATTATCACCGACATCGATCTCTATATCATAAAAATGATTTCCATCATTGCTTATTTCCACTCTTAGATCCCCTTATGTGTTGTAGAATGACTCTAACATTATTTTACATTTCTTCATCCAGATTTTGTCCCAATATATTTATTATCTATATCTTTATCCAATCATGTTAGTGTTCTATAGTTCCTCCCATAATAGTCTTTATAAGGATCTATGTGAATTATCTAGTGAATTATAATATCACTCCTAAAAACATAGGTTATACCAACGGTTTCAAACCATTGGTAGAGGCTGGAAAACCATTGGTATAATATATACCAATGGTTTTCAAAACAGTTGGGTGTTAAGGTGTGGGGATAACCCTATGCTAATGGTTATTCATAAACTATTGGGGTAGGCTCATAAAAGTTACAGTATACCAACGGTTTATTAATAATCGTTGGTATAGATTTCTTCTAATGGTTTGTAAATCATTGGTCTCTTGGTATATATTATGTATACATAACATTCTTAAACTATTGGTTTAATGTTTTACCAACCATTTATATGAAACAATTGGAATATGTTGTTTGTCCAAATTATACTAACGGTTAGTAAACTTTTTTTCTATATTTTTTACAATGGTTTGTAAAACATTGGCCTATTGTAAGGTTACCTATCGACACTATACCAAGGGATTATAAACCATTGGTATTTTATCACCATTGTAGAAATCAAAACCCCATGATACAGGAAGAATACACCCAGGATCTAATTTGTATCATTTCATACAGATGTTTCCCCTCTCCCTTATACAGATACCACTAGTGTCACCAAAAACACTCCTATACCATATACATAATTTAACTAATAAATCACTTCAGAATACACTACAATAAAATATAAATAATTCAAAAAATTAGGATTTCATTGACTAATGGATGATCATTTTGGAATTAGGGTATTCTAATGTTTGGTATATTAAGATCCTAATAAATTATTTTGGAGTTAGGGGTATTTTTTACTCAAGATGTATTTAAAAAATGATCATCATGGAATATTATAGGTCATATTACAACCATCATATCAATGAGTGAAGGTGGTAGTTTGGAATGAGTGTGTTTCATTAACACAACTTGATATAATTTGGGATTGTATTATTGGTAAATGATTTGAGAACAGATTAGTCATATTTGTTTTAAAATTATCACTATATTTTATGATTAATAAGTGTTTATTTCTAATAATATATGTATAAGGTTATGTAATTAGTACTTAATTTGATCAAAAAATCTATTATGATAATAGTTTTTGACATTCCAGTAATAGTATCGAAAATATATACACTTTTTTACATAAATTAGTTGAGATTTTGCATCATTCAAAAGGAGAGGATCTTAAAATATGGTGTAGTTAACTGGGTATTTATGCAATGTCATCAATGATAATTTATCATGGTTATAAATATTATGTGTAACTATAGTTTATGTGGTTTAGTAACCATGAAATGTCATTAATTTTTAGATATCATGATTGGGATAATTAATCTTGCATTTTAGTGAGAAGGCCATGCACGTTTTCTATGAGTCAATGAATGTTTGACTAACAAATTACATGTGTGACTTAGAGATGTGAGATTTAATTGGTTTTTCATTCATTTTATGAAAAAAATGATGTTTATTAACGATTAACGTGGTATTGTTTTAGATAAAATCCAATTTTTTAAGATTTGTGACTTGAAAACATGATGGTATCATGTTTGGAATTAAAAAAATGTTGGGACATTGGATTCCAGTGGAAAGAATACAGGTTAGTGGATATCTATAGGTAGTTATTGGGAATTATTATATGTATGGTAATGAGTTCTTAAGTATTCACATCATCATGGAATGATTATAAAGGGTGTTTTTTATATGAAGTTGTATGGATTCCTTGATATTTTTTTCATCATAACATGAAAATGTCATTATAAGGTGATGTTTAGATAGAATCTCTATTCATTTAATAAATGTCTAGGTGGAAATATGAATATAGGACTAGCATATGGTAGTAATTCCCTTATCTTGGTGGATATATATGGGTATTTTCATCCCTTGGTATCTACATGAAAGGATTCAGAAAGTCTCCAACCATCTTTAAAGGATCTATTCCTTCAATAAAAAATTGTTGTGGGAGAAGGAATTCATCCTATGGTTGATGTCACTTTTAGATCATGGGATTCCTTACACATTTGAATTCCTATACAAGAACCAAAACCAAAGATGCTTTAGACCTATCAGAATCTCTAGTGAGTTTTCTATTTCCCAAGGACACCCATTGCATAATTCTATAACACTAATGTGAAACTATATGATCTTATCTCTTTATGTGAAGGTAAATTTCCTTATTCATTTATTTTTGTTTCACCAATTCAATCATGTTACATCATTTTCTTTATGTAATACACTTATATGAATTAAATCACATAAACTACACAACATGTTATGCCATCATTACCTAACACGGTTGTGAGGTGGCTTGGATGATGATGTCATCACGTATGATTGTTGCAAATTGTGATATAGTCATTCAGTTATGTGAAGAATAATCATGTTATTAATATCCTATATACGATCTTGAAATTTACTTTTGGGTGATTATTTTATTATGTTTATTATAATGATTATGATATACATAACTCATCCCGTTGATTTGGGTGGCCAATCCTGATGGTATACATGTTCATGGTCAAGATTCCTTAAATGTTTGGGATTTCTCTTTTTGCTTTCATGTCATGGGGGCTATTTTGATTCAATGATTACTAAGGAATAAGAGGGAATAAAAAGATGGTTGCATAACCTTGTGTTCTATAAAGGAATAATCGGAGTGTGGGAATATGTTCATTATTTTGGTGGTGTTAGTTTGTGTATAAGCATGTGAATGATTATGGAATAACTTAGTGCATAGGTAAATGAATATTATTTATAAATAACACTTTGTGTTGGGTGGTTATGAGATAGATCATGGAACATGTAAAGTGAATGATATTTTAGAGGAGTCCCAAGGCTTCACTTGGCTGGTGTGATGACATTTCATAGAGAGTGGACACATTAATTTAGTGAGGTATGACTTCAAGATCATGAGATGGATGATATATTGGGTGGAATAAGATTTTAGACATACTACACAAGATAATATAGGAATGGAAATCATTTTTTTCACTTGGTACATATTTTAATTAAAAATCAGTGATAGTCATGAGAGGTCCAATTATTTAGTAATTATGTAATAATGTATTTATTGATATAGTAGTTTTATCCTCCAAACTGATTTAATTTAGACCCGCCCCCCCTCTCAACCTTCATATCCCCCCCCCATCTCACCTCCAGCAAACTCCCCCTCCCCTCTGCACACCCCTCCCCCCTGCACACCCCTCCCCACCAGCACACTTCACATCCCCCCCAAACTCACACCCCCTCCCCACCCACTTGCATACCCCCCAGCTGCACACTCCCTCTCTACTTACACAGCACCCCCCCCCCCCCCCCACCACCCACCACATTCCCAACCCACATCCTCGAACCTGCACCCCCCCCCCCACACACACACTCCTCACCTCTAGAAGTCTACCCCTACCAAACCCCCCACTCCAATGCACCCCCCTCCAGACAGCACATCCCCCCACATGCACACCCCCTCCCCACCTGCAACCCCCCCTACAAAGCCCCTCCCCCACCTCCAACCCCCCCCCCTTTTGAGTGATATCAAGAATTTTTGAAAGGATATAACCTGAGTGAGAATGTGGAAGTTGTGAATAAGATGATTGTAACTTCCCAATGTGACAGGGTATGAGTTTGGCATTGTGTTTTGAGATGACTTATATTTCAACATTCTACGAATAAGGTGAGGTCAGATGTTGGGTCTCCCTAGGTAGCACCTACAAACCATTCATAATTGTTTCATTTTGTATATTGGTACTTGTTCTATTTTCCAAAACATGTATACACAATATATAACGATGTATATTGGGGGAAATTGGTGAGACCCTACCAAGTTATATCATGGTGATGTTATCTGTTATTATTAGTTGTCTCTTAGCTATAATTTATTATGCGTACTCTAATTTTTTTTGTTATATTGTTTATATATTATTATTTAGGAGGGTATAGAGATTATAATTACCCTTGATATTTATATACTCTTTACAATCGTCAAAATAAACCAATATAAGAACATTTGATTCATTTTTATGTCATATGTGCCTCATTATATTGGAATACATAAAATGGTATTGGTAAAAATGTATTTTCCATTAATCTCTTACAAACCAAACCATTACATAAAAATTTCAAAAATTGATTGTTGGAACTCCCTTTTCAAAGAAAGAAATTAGTTTCCAAGGTAAAATTACTCAAAATATGAATTTGAACATGACGGATGGGAGACAGTATAGTACCCCTACAACATTAATATTTTGTAACAATCAAAAAAAAAATAGTTATTGTGTTAGTGGTTCGAGAAGGGTTATTGCTTTTCTATTTGTAGTATGAAGTAATTATTACATTACAATTTAATATTCAAAAACAATTGAAAACCCTAAATGGAGAGAGATTGCAGTAGATGAGAAAATATACTAAAAGTGGTTTATAAAAACCCTAAATAAATATAGGAAGAAGATATAAATCCAAATAACCAATTTGAAGTAGAGAAACCCATAATGGATCATTATAAAATATGTGGTCACCAGTTGGGAACATATCACCACTCTGGTAGGGAGAAAATCAATTGAATCAGGATAGAGGAGTTGGGGATCGGGTATTTTTGGGGAAAAACTATCCCAAAGATTTTAAAAAACTTCTGGGAAACATCATCTTTACCAATTTCTTACAAAAACTATTGGGAAACATCACTATACCCACACTATATCCCAATGATTTACAAAACGTTTTGGGAAATACGGCACTAAAGAACTATATCCCAATGGTTTTCAAAAACTATTAGAAAAAATCTATATACAAATTATTTAGATAAACCATTGGGAGAGGGGAATCGGTATATATATGATTTCTTATAGTTTGTTTTAGGAAAATAAAATTAATATAAGGTATTAATCCCATCCAAATTTTAAATCCATTGAGGAATATCTCACTATAAAATCTACTATTTAAATTGACCTCTCAAATTGACCATATGTATAAGGAAAATAATAATTACTAAAACTCATCCTTGTATGTAGATCTTGACTAACTGAATGAATGGACCGAAGGCATGTTTTGTTATATTTTGATAATACACCTTTAAAGGTGTGAGGTGGAACCCTTACAAGGCTCGAAGGCAGAGACAATTACATGACCTGCAGGTCTTAGAGGAAATCACCCAGACAAGACAACTGGGAACAGCTCCTCCCCACCACATGTCTTGATATCAACACACCCACGTCACAAGGCTGGTTGGCTAGATGTACTTTTTTAAGTTTCATAAGCCTGTTACCGATGGTAATGACATACCCTCTCATTATTTCAATTCTAGTTAGCTTTGCTCCGTTGAATGTGCCTACTCTGATCCTCATTTGGAATATTGTCCCTTTGTAGTCTGACTGGTCCATCTGCATCTTGAAGTGGCCCAAAGGCCTTGGGATGGCCTAAAGGCCTGAAGGTGGCCTGAAGGCCATGAGAGACAACTGGCCTAAAGGCCATGTGTGTCTTGAAAGCCTTGCAGGACCTAAAGACCAAACCAATGTCTCAAAGGCCAAGATGGATGAATTGTTTAGGCTACTATAGTATCGAATAGTTCCTACTACAGTAACTATGATATAAGTATAAGGGGATGTATTTTATTGAAATCTAATCAAGAGATAAATCCACTAAAATGGAAATGATGTTAACTTACATTGAATTCTTACTTACTACAACCCAAATACTATTATTAACTTTAAATGTTGTGGGGATTTCAATAATTAAATCAACTGTCATTTTTTACCATTAAAATTATTGAATAGATAGTGTTTATAATGTAACATCACATTACATTTTTAGGTAATTTTGATATTTCTATGTACCTATGTTTTGGAGTAAAGGCTTGGGGAGCATTTGGGTGATTTTTTTAGGATAGTTAAAGGCTAGTATCTTGTGCACGATTTTCTTATGGTTTGACAAATCGTGCAACCAAACCGTGCCAACCATGAAACATAGACAGTAGCTTCTACATGGGTGGTACATGTTTTGTCTAACCATGCAGACAAAATGTATGAGAACGGTGGTCGAAAAAGAAGCTAACGGATGGCTAGTGCACGGTTTGTCAAACCGTGCGACCACTTAAATGAGATCCTTAAATTGTGGATCTCACTTGGTTTTTTCTCTAAGTGCCTTGTTTTTCCTCTTAATCCACCCTAACATGGGATTTGTCTTCTTCTAAGGTAAGAGAAGGTTCTTCCATCATTCGGGAGGCAATCCAAAGTCTCCTCTTAGTGAATTGAAGCCAAATTCCTGAGGCATGTGATCATTCTTCATTGTTCTTGGTCGGTTTCTTAGATTTACTTAGATCTACATCTCCCCTTCTATCAGTTTCTTAGATCTACGCCCGTTATGGGTAGATCTAAGTGTGTAGTACCAAATTTGATGATATTCGGTCTTGATCTTTCTAGGAGAATAGATATAATGTTGGTTCTTAAAGGAGCAACCCGGTTTTCTTGAGCGTTCTCAACCGTTGTGGTTTTGGTCAAAGCCTTCGAGGTAGGTGGTTCCGTCCCGACTTGCCAAATTGATAATCATTGTATTTGATTGATTTATTTAAACTGCTAATTAAAATTCAATTTCTCATGTTTTCATTCAATTAAATTGATAAAAACATGATTCCAATGAGATGAGATATTTGAAATGGTTTTGGCATGAAAATTTGAAAAAACCCAATTTCATTGTTTTGGGTTTGTTTATGGAAATTGGCCGATTTAAGTTGTAGAATATAAATTGTGGATTTAATGGAAATGGATTCAATTAAATTGTTGAAATTTATTGGGGAAATAAATTGTGTAAGGATGGAATAGGTTTTGAATGGATTTCAAACTGGTGAAAATGGCTTAAAATGATTTGATAGAAACCCATTGGTTTTATCTTGTGAAAAAGGCATGTTTTGAATAAAATATATTTTTGTTTTAAATGGAATGAAGTTGGAACTTTTGAAATGGAATAATGGGATTGATCATATTTTAAGAATTCTTAAAATAGTTCACCCATCATGTAATAGCGCATGAAAACATTAGGTACTTAGTGAGTAACTTGGATACACTATATGTTACGACAACGTTCTAAGACATACTTGCGGCAGGTCACATCCTCGATGGGTTGGTGACGAGTCTCCTTTGGCCAGTGTCATATGGACGTGTGTATACACATTTTTATGAGTTCACATAGAGAGTGTGGAATACTATAACTGATTTATACTATTGTAACTTTTGGTAGATTACCATGTTGCTCTCTTGTTTATTTATAATTGAGATATAAATGTATACCATTGTTATGAAACTGTTTTACATGCCTACTGAATTTACATAAACTGTTTTATGTTACTATTATTATTTAAGACATTAATTTAGAAATATTCTATCATTGTAAATCCTTTACTTAAATTTATTTTTCCATCATTTGAAAATTTATAGCTTGTTTTGTTAAAATATGATTTTTAATTGCCAATCCTATTTATTTGAAAATTGAAAACTTTTCGTTGGATAATCTATACTTGGAATCTGTTACGGAATCTTTGGTGGTATCCAACTGGGATTAGGCTCACACCCTAATTTTTCATTTGTTTGTTTGTAGACTTTCTACTTCCAGGTTCATGCAAAGGGAAGGGATCTCCTGGAGGTGGATCCAGCTGTTGATCTTTGGTCTTGGTGAGTTGTTTCCTTAGGGACCTTGGGGATGTTTTCCCATTTTTAGTACTTGGGTTTTAGTACTATGGGCTTTTAATGCCTCTTTGTATTCTGTTATATCACTACCAATGGAGTTTCTTATGTTATGAATACTACTTTGTTCTCTTTTTCATTCTCATTCTTTTGGAAAAATCGTTCCCACTTGTATGTTTTATGATTCTAGGTGCTAGTCACCGACCCGTGGGGATCGGTAACGCCCTTTCAGCTTTGTCAGGGACGACTAAGTTATCGTTTTACTAGGGTATCCAGGATGGTTCGTGACATATAACATCCCCATATACTTATTTCTCTAATAATTGATATTTTATCATCTTGGGCATTGAGACGTCGACTCTGTAATACTCCTTTTTTATTTTTTCCATCCAGAAATACTATTTTAGACCCAAATATATCATCATTATATTTATATGAATAGAGAGTGGTAAACTGTGATATTAATATAATATCTCATTCATCATGTCTTTTTTATGGAAAACATACATAGTACATGAACATTATCATTCAGACAAAATCATGGTTATGATTAGGAAAAACACTCAACATCATTTATAGATCTAGATCTTCCTTCAATACTCCTTTAATCATTATATGGGAAGATTAAAGAACACTCAATTAATAATTATAATATTTATCCCCTTACTCATATATTTCAATATCCATATTTTGAAAGTTAAAAAATATATTTATTTATATTAATTATAGATGATCTATTATGATCCTTCCAACTGAGAGGATCTTCCACATTTTTTCCCTTCCAAAATTTGCAATGATTTTATTAAACATAATCGTTATTTAACTCTAACTATATTATCTATAATATATTCAGATATTTTTGTAGAATATATACTTTAAACACTTATGATATATATATATATAGAACACATTAAATAAAAAGATAATTCATCAATATGTTTATTTTAAAAATTATTGCAACAAACTCCAAATAGAGAGTCATATAATTTTCCCCAAGAAGAGTCATATAGAGTAATAGAGAATCTATAACCTTATCATTTTGATATGGATTCATACCAGTCTCTTCATTAATAAATAAATATATTTCACAAAATCCCCTCAAATACAATTTAGTGAGAACATAGGTGCAATAGCCAACCTTCTTTTCACCTCCCATAAATTTTCAACATATTAATTATTCAAATTGATCTTAACTCTGTTATATGTTACCATGATTAGTAGATAAGATGGTCAGGAGAAATTATCCATAAGAATTGGAAAATATCTCTCCAACCAAAAAAACTAATTACAGAAATAATGGTTATTATGTTCCAATGTTTAATAACATTTTTTAATGGACTCATCGATATACATTGTCATGAGATTATATGACCAAAAAATGAAACATTTTATATCTAAAATTAATACATGGAATATTTTATAGTCAACTTCTCCTTAGGTTATTCCTTATAATCCTCAAGTGATCATCATGATCTTATTATCTCTTATAAAATCTAAGAATAAAACTATAAATACTACCACCAACATAACAATTTAACTATAAAAACACTTTTTAATAAACCAATTAAGATAGTGGGGGAATTATTATGTCCAAATGGAACCCCTAAAAAATAGTGATAGTTTATCATATTGACTATTTTATTGTTCATGTATTCAATTGTGACCCCCTATTATAAATATCAATAGAAATTATAATTCTTGGAATAAATATTTATATCCTCTTAATTGATTGAACAAATCACCATTTCGGGGAAAAATATTCTTATTCATCATTTTTATTTTGTTCAGTTATTAATAATAAATAATGAGATTCAACAATATATAATTACTCATGAAAATAATTATAGGTTCACCCTATGGTTCCACACTTAGCCGAGTGAATCCCTTATCAAGATTCTCAAAGAGTTCTCTATTTAATTTCTGAAAATCAATACGGTTTATTACATATATATTCTTGGAAATATTCATTAAACTTGGTATGAGTTCAATGGAGAAATAAAATTCATGAATTAGTGGAAGAATATTTATCTTTAGAAAAAAAATAGATAAAAATCTCATATAAAATAGTTATATCAATAATTTTGATTTTCTCCAAAACCATATATGATAAAAGAACTTACGAATAGGTATCAAGACAATTAAAAAAATTAAATTCAATTATATGTTCGTATAAATTTTCATACTAAAAAACAAGAAAATGATGGTTTAGAATGTTAAATGTTACTTTCATTCATCAAAAATTGAAATGCCATAAGTAAAATGAAAACTGCTCCAAGCCAAAAATAGCATCAAATTCTACAAAAGGAAAAATATTGAGATTTCTAAAAAGTTAAATTATTAAAACATAAATCGGAGAGGAATCATAGAAATGAGATTTGATATAAAATTATAATTATTTGATACTAATTAAACATCTAATAATTATGGATCTATTGTGAAACCCATGTATAATAATTATTATATAAAATAAATCGTTTATCAAAAATCAATAATTAATTATAATTTCTAAAGTGGATGATATTTCTAGAGTGGTCACTACAATTTTATAGTACCCTAAATAATAAATAGTTATCAAATAATATTTTCATTTTCACAAAAATAAGATGATTCTAACATCTCTCATCATCATCAACACTTATATTTGATCATAGGTTAGTATAATTACCAAACACCTTTATTTTGAAACACTGGATTGTGGCTAGAACATTATTTTGTGATCTCTCTCCACACATCAATCATTTTTATATCCCCTTAAGACTATCTCCTCTATATTTCTATCCACACATCATGCATAATGTAACTGTCGTCTTCTTACCTCCATGATTTTTTTATTATAATTTCTATTTAATTACATATTTAGATTCATAAAAAACAAAGATATTGTTAGGTAACAAAATTCTCTATTTCAACCTTTGTAGAAAATCAAGAAATTTATTAATTATTACTACCCTTTTTTATGGATAATTCCCTTTCATATACATTCAGTTAATCCAGGAATTTTTCGTTGAATCTTATATATGGGTTAGATGATAAGATATAAAATTCACCTCACAATTTTTTTTAAAATAAATTCATAAATATAAATGGATTCGTCAACATTCTTTATTTAGATAAGGAATTAATTAAACATCATTGAATTATGAATAAAAAGAAAGTTTTTTTTAATCATACACTAATGGCATCCAATCCAAATATTTAATTTCATCATGTTGCCTTATCTTCTTTGTAGGAGTCCATGAACTATATTCCCCACCTTAAAAATGATAAACAACTAAAATAACTTTTTAATGTTGCAATCATCGAAGAATGAAAAGCGTCATTTTTATTGTTCTAATTTATTTATAAACTTATATTGGATCAGAATACACACTAAAATAAGGTGGATTTTGTCCCATAATAGACTTTACAAAATGATATTCTCTTATTTAATCATTTGGACTCTCAACATTATTCATGTCATCAGAATTTTGTGTAATAAAATAAATGAAATGTTTCATTAAACATCGCATAACATTTGGTTTTTCCGGAGAAAAATAATTTCATTGTTTACTCCACTTTTCTTTAGCATTTTTTGATAGGTTTCTAGGTGATGACTAAAACCAAAAACTATTTTGTGAGAAAAAATAATTATTTTGAAAGAAAATATAATCATGAAAAATATTTTCATAAGATAGTAAATAATGATACATTATTTTTGGTCTATGAAACCCGACTTCATCCATGATTTTTATCTATTAAAATATTTCATTATAAAATATAAATAAATTAAGAATTAACCAAATATATTCATAGGGAGTTTCTAACATGGTGTTCAGTTAGATATTATTTTTATACACTAGGTCACAGTTGATTTAATAACCAACATATCAGGTTCGTGTTTATAACCCCTAGCTACATCAATTATAAACACTTCACACACATAACAATATCCAAATAGTAAATTATTATCTAGGAAAAATACCCTATTTTATTTACTATAACAAATAACACAATTCAATAATTAGGTAAATCCTGTGGTTTTTCACAAAATTTTTAACATCTTAGTTTCTAAAAGAAATTAAAATTATCTCTGATACCATATTTAGTGGACTAATATTTCATATAAAATAATAAATATTATTATATAAATATTCATTAAATTCTCCAATAATACACATTAAGAGATTCTATAGGTTTTTACTAAGTGGAAAAATGGAAACTTAATTAATTAGTAAAAAAATATTTAAAAAATATCCCACTAAATTAATTAGATCTAGCACCCATCATAAGAAAAACAAACATAGAATATTTCATCTTATCTTGGGGAAATAGTAACATAATAAAGGGTTATCATTGATACTCTATAAAGGGTAAATATAATATATATGAATTAACAATCACATGAAAGTATAATATATGAATAATGGTAAAAGGATATGATGATAATGTTGAAAAATAATACCTGATATGCCAAATATAATTAATAATGAATTATATAATAAATATTTTCAATTAAATTAACTAAAAATAAAGTGTGTTGAATCATAAATATTAAATCTTTATCCATGGAAATATATCATAATAAATGAAAATATGTTCTTGGCAAAAAGATAAGCTTATAACATCATTTCCTTAGTCATTGGTCACTTCTAAGGTTATCATAGTGGATATTTTTCACTTCCTATTCAATCATTTCCCCACCTATTGTTCAAAAACTATACTATACTAGTTGAAAATATTTAATAATTAACTAAAATCACTCCCCATTAAATTAATTATTATCTCATGATATAAAAATCTTTATCCACAATATTTTTTGGATATATTATTTTATTCCAACCAATAACATGATAAATTTCATTTATATGTGTACCATAAGATCACAAAAAATCATTATATCATTATATCATAACTCATTAAAAGGAAATGAGTTTCATAAGAATTACTTTTTCCTAAACATAATCCTTTAATAAAATCAATGTGTATAGTATCATTTAATTATATACTTATTAATGGATACATGACATCAAAATTATTGTCATAGTTGAAAAATTCCATTAAAATATAAATTCAAAATTTCATGGAGAATATATCCATTCCATTATAAAATCACTTATTCCACATCTAAAATTTTCAAAAATATAATTAAAATAATTTTATTTTTATAGAAAAATGGAAATAGGTAAATTATGATACAAATAATTAATTATATTGGTCATTAAATAATTCTCTTTGTATAGTGTACCTAGAAACAATGATTCAATGCCAATTTTGGAAAAATATTACAAGTAACACATTTCAAATATGTAAAGAATATTATATTTAAACTATTTATTAAAAATTAAAACATCTCAAAATATTACCTTAATTAATATTTAGTTAATAGTAAAACCATTCATCGAATCATTTTAATAGAACGTTTACATGTAGAAAAAAGATTCTTTACCATTGTGGAAATAAAGCCTGTTTTTCATAAAATCAAATTCTTGTTAATTATTTATATCAATGGTAGAAAAATGGAACTATTAAATTAAAATTAAATTAATAATATAATAAAAATATAAAATAGTCTATCATATATAGGAATCATATAGTTTCCCTCAATGAAAACTCTAACAAAAAATCTTGATAAAAATGTGATTGAATTAAAAATTATTTATATATTGTAAAATCTTAGATCGTATACCTTATGTCAAAAATAAACTAAAATGAATAATTAAATATCATGAAAATAAGGTTATTAATAAAATAAAATGTAAATATGTTAGTATATAATATTTGAATACTTATATAGTTGAATAATTTAAATATTGTCTCAATATAACAATATTGAGTTGAAGAACCCTTACCTCAACATCGACTTTCTTCGTAAGAACCCTAACCACTGAAAGAGAAAATTTAAATTTAGTGTACTGATTCAATAGAACCATCTTAAAAAATATTATATGATATAAGAACTACTTAACACATTTCATCATGTGTTTATTAATACTTGCATACTTAAATAATCTTTCCCAGTTGTTAATAATTTCAAATTAGTAATGTTTTAGCTCTTTTACAGTTATCATTATTCCATCATATCAATATTGTTAATAATTATGTATTTTTAATATATATTAATTATTGAAGAAAATAATATTCATCAATAATATATAGAGAAATGAAATTTTAATTACACTCATACTATATATTGTAGTCTATAGCTACACATTTACAATGCTTTCATTTTATAATGAAAATAATGTAAGACTGATAAAAAATGTTTATAATTATATTAAAATATTCATATAACTAATTTCATATATAATAAATTAATTTTTTTCATATTAATGAAACATCAATGATCTTTATGGGAAATGAATTACATCCCTATTTAGTTTTGGTAGTCTACATGCATGCATGTGAGAAACTTCTATTTCCCCCATGATAAAAAAGAGGTAGGATATTGGTGGTTCAATAATATTAATCAATTTTTTGTATATTATGCATAACTATTCTATTATTTCATTATTAATATAAAAAATTAATGATTTATTATTTTGAAATAAATTTAACATGTGTGGGTAGGAAAATTACTTCTTATTTGGTAAACAACCTTTTGATCCCTTCTAAAAGACCCTTCGATTGGTTTTCTAAGAAAACTAGTGTATTTAAATCATGTATAGAGATGTTAATAAGATAATTTTGAATTGTTTTTATAATATAGTTTTCTCATTGTGAAGAAAATTATTAGATATGAGTGGTTACCTTTTATTATTGGGTAGAGTGACTCTCCTTTAATATTATTAAAGTCTAAAAATTTATTAACTCATATATATGAAATTAATTCACATAAATTAATAAATTAATTTGAAAAGTTAAAAACCTAAATAAATGACAATAAAATGTGATTAATACAAGTTAATATAAAAACATGACTCGTATCACTTTATTTAACTGCTCAATAACGTGATTTAACCATAAGATCACTGATAAAAAATTTCAATTTTCAAAATACATTATTTAAAATAATATAGTCAAAAATATTAAAAAAATATTAATTATGATAATGTATTATATAATATCAATTTTGAATGATTCAATTACTATTTTTGGTATAAAATAATTTTAATATAATCCCACAAAATAGGATTCACAACATTTTTCAAAAAAATATTAATACCACTTTACATTTAAAAGTAATTTTATACCAATAACAAGACTAATATTGATCTAAAAGGTATAAACTGTACAAATATTTAACAAAATGATACTAATGGATTTTTAAAAATAGTTTAAATCAAAATGGGGCCTTGAAAATACAAATGGAAATATATTTTTCTTTAAAAAATTTTATTTTCACTACTCATAAAAACAAAAATTATATAATATTTAAAAAACAAGACTAATCTAATTATGATATAATAATTTAAAAAGTATTATATGTTTTATAAAAATAAATTTATAAAAATTTCAATGGTAAATGAAATAACTTCAAAAAATAATAATTATTAACTAGTTTTAGGAATATATATAGTTTTAATCATAAAATTACTCTACTGAAAATTTATTACTTATTTATTATAAATTAATCAATAACTTTAATCTAAATATTTTTTTTAAAATTGCTTACATATTTAGGTGAATCTAATTCATACCCACAAATATTATTCATTGACGATAAATGTCACATTAAATAATATTATTATAATAGTATATCATGATTTTTTTAAAAATTGTAATTTGTGTGACATAAGTTATTAGAGAAATAAAATTTATTTAAAATAATAATATCATAAATTTTCAGGTTGTTATAATTTTGGATATAAATACTCTTTGAGGGAGATATATTATTAGCTATGTTGTTACATAGAGCATAATTTCTATATTCATTTAGTACTATGTGATTATGCGTTGATGAAACATTTTTTTAGTGTATACGGTTTGGGGTGGTAGGTAAAAAACATAGATTATATATATATTGGTTTCAATTTTAAATCATAGAGAAACTAATTTAATTATAATGTATATTCAAGAGATTTTAAAATTTAGATCCTAGAGTGTATTTGGGTATTATCACCACTATGCATAAATTTATTTTCATGGTTCTGGGATAAATTTGGTGATGAGAAATGGTGTAAATGACTTCAAGTATAAAGATTTTATCCAATAATAAATCTTTAGTATTTTTCTTTCCTGTAATCTATTTTATATTATTTTCGGTCTGTGATATATATATATAATGGAAAAATTAATTTCATTTATATTTTTATAATTTTAGTATATTCTTCATACTGTCAATAGACAATAATTATAATGCATCTCAATTAACTAATTAATGCCATTAGTGAAAGTCACTAACACATAATCCATTTGATATGGGGTTCAACGATTTTTCACATTATCAGCATGTATTCATGATATATTCTCAATAGTTTAAGATTCATTATATTTAGAATAAATAATTTTTTTAATAGAGATCTTAATTAGTTAAGAGATAAAATTTAATGGGTTTTCTAGTCTAATAGTTCTATTCCAAAATAGTGTTTAATATAAGTTGGGAGACCTAATTGGAAATAGGTTTTGTGGGCCTCTAGTGATCTCAAGGAATGGCCTTAATCATACATAACACTGGAGGTTATATTATTTTTAGTAAGTAATATAAACTATTGAGTGAAATATATATCATATTTTAAATTATTATATTGAATGTTGGGTGAATTATTTGAATATGAAAATATTTCAAATGAAATGAAACCTTAAAATATTTTAGGAAATTTATTTTTATTCATGTAAGTGATGTGTGGATGGCTAATCAATATATTAATTATAAGCTTCCCCCTTCATAGTATGATGTGACAAGGGTGAGGATGTTACATGAGTTGCAACATTAGATAATGGTAATGTTTTATGGGAATGTATTTGATTCTTTTTATACATTACTAGTTTATGGAGTTTGATTTCAAATTATTATTGAACATGTCAAGGATAGTTTATTCATTTTTTTTGTATATAATGCAGATTAGAGGGGATGGTTGTTAGTTGTTGATATTAGTCCACGCATAGTCTAAGTTATTAATGAATCATATAATTATTTCTAGATTCAATTCTAGAAATGTTCCTTACCATGATAATGAGTGTAGAAATGATATATGAGTTTATATACCAATAAATTTAAATCTTAATAATTTTTGAGATCTAGATTTTTTCAAGGCCATTTATTGATTTTCCCTAGTTAATTTTCCATGGAGGAGGCAATTGACAGGTCTTTTTAAGATGTGTGATGTACTATTATTTTTAATGATTCCCCACTTTCAGGTTTTCTATTTATATTGGTTTGTGGGAGAATGAAAAATTTAATGGGAGGATCCAACAACATTTGGTTCCACCTCATGACTAGATTTCATATAATTCTATAGGGATTAAGGAAAATGATTTTGTGTATTGAATTTTTGGATTCTCATGGTTTTGACTATCATTGATTTTGTCCCATTACTCCTTTAAATTTCTCTTTTCTAGTGGTTCCCATGAATCCACATTAATATTGGTGGGTTTTCTCTTCACATTTAGATATCAGTGTAACCCAACGTTTTACTTCCAATTCATTGTTTGGAAATAACGTGGTATAAGGTTTAACTTGATGTATTTTCCCAAACACCGGTTACCTTAAAATCATATTCTAATCATTTAATGAAATATTTTATTAACAATAGTTGAGGGACATTTAGATGATGAATTATCAGTGAAATTAGTTATCCTTAGGGACCTATGGCTAAAATGACTTTATTGGTGTTAGTTAGTAGGTCGAACGAGTTAGTGGATATAAGAATTTTATGTTGTATTCCATGGATACGGCTACTCAAATTATTCTAGAGATGATAAAAGGTAGTTTTTTAACTAATCTAGAATTTTATTTATTTGATTCTTGATTATTTAATTTATTTATTTCATTAAACTTCTTTTACAACATAGGAATACTGGTTAATAGTATCACTATTCCCTTACTGTTGAGTACTAATTTTAGAACTATATTGAATTTTAAATATGTATCCTATGGTAATGTGATTAATATGGGAAAAAATAGACATTGTGGATTTTAATAAAATTGAATATATATCTATAATATTCAACTAATTTTAAACATTTGTTCTAGCCTTCTAATATATTCATCAGTTGTTTTTCAATGGAGATAATAATTCAATAATATATAGGAAAAAATTAATGTGTTCATTTATGAGTGAGAAAATTTTATTGAACACGAAAATTAATATCTTATTTTCTCACTGATATACGATCTATAATTATTTTATATAGTGGCATCGATGGTGAGGTTCCAACAAATTGTCTAGTAGTCTTTATTTTTTCCAAAAAACAATTTGTGATACCACACATTAAACATGATATCAAACATAAAATTTTCTTATTCTGCACTAAAGATCTTATTCATAATTATTTTTATCTAATGGAATATTTCATGTTACTTAAATATTTCATTCAGATTATTATTGTGATACAAAAGCGTTTATATGAAGCTACTTTTTGTTGTGGGGTATAATAGCGTAGTTATAAAAAATTATTTTAGAAGTATTATTATAAGAATATACGTCTAATAAATAATTTGTGTGCACATATTGAATATTTATTTTCACCTGATAATTGATACATTTTTAACTCTAATAAAAACTTCAATGTTGTTTTTCAATGTTAACCAATAGGATGGGAATCAATAGTTGAGGGTGGAGGAGGAAGACATCCTACAAAGTTCATTCAAGATATTATATGGGATCTTGAATCCCATGGTAATTAAATTTTGTGAAAAATCATCCTTGATAAAATAATGGGATTTAAAAACAATATGTTCCCTAAAATCATGGGTTATATCCATTCCTTTTTATTTATGATATAAAATTCACTTTATATTAAAAAACCACTATGACAAAACCTGGATTGTTTAATATGTAAATCATCCCCTTCAACTTATTGTGATGATATATTTTTTCTATTTCATGTTGGGTGAGGTTTATCTCATTTTCTATGTGCTCTCAAAGTATGGAGTATTATTTGATATTTTAAAGATAATTCCGTATATTTCATGGGAAGAACCATTGAACGTTGAATAGATTTTTAAACCTCGTGGTCTCACGTGCTATTTTTGGAGGTTTTTAAAAAATTTCTCACATACTTGTTCCCCATTGGTAGTATTGGCATATAAGGGGAATAAAATTTTATATAATGGTTTTTGATAAAAGAAGATAAACTACATGAAGGTGATGTTTATAAATTACCCTATTCTTTATATCCTTATGGAATGAGTTAAATTAGAAGATTTTTATTACACTAAATGAATTGTTTGTTGGATTTTTCTCATTTCAATAAAAGAAAGAGATGTCATGTGTTCAAAATTAATTATTATTATTATTATTATTATAGTTCACCTCATGATTTTGAGTTACAATTATTAGTGTTTTCTATTAAAATATATCTATAATACCACTATATTAGATAAGTCATCGTCTCCACTGATCAATAATAATTCAGGAATATTTTCTTTCCATCATATTTGAACAAACATCATTGAAGGAGGATGTACATATTATTTTAAAATTAATATATTAACTTTTATAAACCATAAAATGAGAATGTGGTAGATAATGTAATATGTATTAAATCTCAATGGGGTTGTGTTTCAGAGTATATATTTTTACTGATTCTGATGGATAGTCTTGTATAATTTCACCTTGGAATGTGGGGAGATAATTGGAGAGGTTTCCCATACATGATTGTAATTTTATTGCCTATATTTCAACTATACATGAGTCATAGTGGAAAGAATCATAATAATAAAATATACATGAATACCTATTTTTAATTCTATAGTGGTATGCACCATGGATAATCAATATCTAATATTCTTTCAAGGGAGAAAGTTTTTTCTAAAAATGATTCCATTTGGTTTTATATATTTTGGGTAGGGGTGATGTTTTCAAAACTTGATCATGTGTTGTGATGTTTGATCTATCTGATGAAAAAAATAAATTATTTTTTTAATGATATTGTATGTCCCTAAGTAGATGTGGGAGGATATATCAATTTATTTTATATCCTTTTTAGCTTATTATAAATGAGTATTTGATAATATTTTGGTGATTTTATATTTTGTTTATGAAGATATGTCATTTTGTTGTGATTTCAGAGTCATGTGTTTTGGATATAAATATAAGGATACAAATGGATGAGATAATAAAACCTCAAAAACATATGTGGAAAGTTATCTATAATTTATATCCTCATTTTAAATCACACATATAGTGAGTTTTAAAATTTTCTTTTTTCTTCTTGATGCACATTTTCTATGATTTCTATCTTATGGTGGAAAATAAAATAGAGTAGAAATTATAGATGATTGAGAATATATTTTTTGTATGAATGATGGATTGTTTTTGTTATGGGAATTTTTTGAATCTGTAGTTTATATTAAATATAATTTCATTGACATCTTTTTAATTTTCATAAATTTGTATTAAGGTGATTTATTGGTATACCTGAAGATCCATGTATTCAAAATAGTTTATAGAGTTTTTGGTCCACTAAAAATATGACTTAGTACCTGAGAGAGAATTTATTGATGATTAATGTATGGATAAACATAGTTGAAAAACATGATAAATATTATTCTAATCACTGGATTAGACTGATATTTAATAGCACTGAACACACAATATTGGATACAATGCTAAAAACATAAACATTACATTTTTTATAGATACTGATAAATGTAACCCAATGTTTCTAACAAAGGAATATAATAACAAAAAAAAATATTGAAACACAAACATACCCATAGATCTATTAGATCTAGAGTTATTAAAAATATTGTAGAAATCATACATAAATAATACAGATGAATTTAAGAGTGTGTTTTCTCCACTATAATTAGCTTTTCATATTCCATAATGGGTCATCATCTTCATGAATATTAAACCCTTCTATACATAATTCATTTAACATTACTCTTGGTAAATTAAGGAAAGATAAACATAAGAAGCGAGAGATCAAATGATCATTAAGGTTAAGCATAAGTACTAATAATTGAATTTTATCTTTAAGAATAAGATGATCACAAGTTCATGCTGAAATAATTAATGTCCATGGTGATAACATAAAAGAAATAATACCCATCGATAAAATGATTTTTAAACATGAAACATGCAATAAGGATTTAACTATGTCAAGAGTCATCAAAATAAATAATAATGAGCCATGTGTTATTAATATAGATTAATATAAACATTTATAACCCATATAAAGCATAAAAAATATGAAGGAATCCTGAAACATTGTCATCATATCTCATTTTAAACACATGTGAGAAATAATTGAATCATAGTTAATTCCCTAATAAAAACCCTCTAGTAACACCCACAATCATTCATATTAATAAAAATATTATTACCTAATGCATTATAGAGGTATAATGATAATCACCCTTCATATAGGCTACATTAGTCTCACATTTTTTTCATGAACTATGATGGGATTAAACATTTTATATATGAAATATTGGGATCACACATGAGCTATAAAGGGTTTCAACCCATCGTATATGAAATATCATCCTCGCATATCTTTCTTATATTTTTGATGTACCGTGTCATGAATAATAAATTTTATGATTTCAAATTTTCATCAAAATATCATTAAAAACTATTTTAATCATGTTTTAAAAATACATTCGGATATCAAAATACATTTCCCATTAAAATAAAATTTAAAAAAAATACCCAGAAAAGTTAAAGAGGGTTTTTGTTTGAATAAAAAGGAAATGCTTTAAATGAATAAAAAATTAGACAACCAAAACGGATGTCATCTTAGATAGAAAATAATTTTTAATGATCACTTGGATCGTTTCTTTTTGAAAATTACATGTCCATTTTTTAATAAAATATTTTAATAAACATTTCTATCATAATGTAAAAAATTGTCTTTGAAAATAAAACCGTGTAAACTTATAAAAGAAACAGAAGATAATATACTATTAATAATGGAATGAAATTTAGTTCTAGCGTTAAAATTTAATTTTTTTTAAGAAATATAGATATCGAAGAAAATTTTAGTGTTATGGGAAATTTTTAAAGATTATTTTTAAAATGAATCATCTTACCACTTTGAAAACATTTAAATCATAAGACCCATGAATTATTAACATTTAACAAATGTTTAAATATCCTAAAAGTAAATAAAATCATGATATAACATGTAATATAGGTTTTATATACACCTCATAACAGATTATAGATGCATAACAAAAAATATATGTCTCAATGAAAGAGAATTGAGACGATGTACCTTACATAGTCTCCAGACATTCCATGTATGTGCTTTCACTACAATAAAGTAAGCTTAAATAAATTATATCATTTAATAACAATAATTTCCATGTTTAATAACTTATATTAATAATTATTATTTATTTTAATTATGTATTTAAATGCATATTTATTTAATTTCTTATCAAGTGATTTGAGGATGTTTGCTCCATAAATTTGAAATAGCTTTAATATGTTGACTCTGGACAGAGGGGTCATTATTTAATCATATATAGAATAAAAAACATGAATTATATATCAAATTTATACATAAATGATTCTTTTAAAACTAATTATGACAATATTTTATAAAAAAACAACCATGTAATAATCATTGAAATAATCAACTATATATACGCATGAGAGGCATATTCTATTTTTCATCAGTCATTATATAATGAATGTTAGAAATGTATTATCATTATTCACTAATCATAATATTATAAATGAAATATTATTTAAATATATAAATATATATCATCCAAGATAAGTTGTGGTTTAAAAATAATCACATTACATCATGGAGTTTATTGTCCACAAATACATCTGAATGGTGTTATCATTTTTCAGTGACTGGGAAGGTAAGAATGGAAATGATATATTATATTTTAAGAATTATACATAAGTAATGTATATCATAATTATATTACTATTATACCAAATATTTTTCATTACAACAATCCATTTTACCTTTCATGTAAAGGATTAGTAAATAATTAATAACAACACATCTCGAGGGAGGAGTTCTCCAAATGCACGAGATACGTTACTGTATCCCCCAAGAAATGGAAAGTATGAAGTTATGTGTGATGTAAAAATTAAATAGATATAATTATATTATTAATATAATATATTTATATTTATATTTATTACACAAATATAAAAATCCTCCAAAGCTGATGATGAAAAAATAATAACATCAGTTCACGGGGTGGTAGTATGCAATAAACAAAAATGATGATTTTTTTCACATTTGTTAGGATATGGGATCAGTATAGGTAATTAAAGTGAAATAAAAATATCTAATTACTTGAGGAATAATGTTTTTATTATATAAGGATAATTTTAGATGAAATTAATGGTGGTGGAATGATAAATAAAATAAAGGTGCTTCATTAAGCATTATACCTCTTATTGGGGAAAACTCCTTTAGTAAGCACCCAAAGTATTCATTGAATGGATTTATTTTAAAACAAGTATTATAAGGGGAGTAATTTTTGTAATGTATTTGTATAGGTTTTTTTAGATAAAAATGGATTTTATGGTTTGAAGGGGAAAGGAGAGGTATTTCCCTTTATAAGTGGGGGAAATGACACCCATGGTATTTTTGAAAAGAATAAACAATATAGTCATTGTTTACATGAAAATGGTTCCTAAATTTCTCCTATAATAAGCTTAGATGTTATAAGATCAATTTAATTGTATAAAATATAAATTTTGTAACATTTTTCATAATTTTAACCCCATAATTTTTAGTTTAACATCATGGTAATCACATTTTTACCTTAATCGCTGTAATTAATAATTTCTATTTTCAATATTAATTATTATAAAATATTAGGTTATATATTATTAGATAATATTAATTATTTTAATTGAAAATATTAAATCCCTTTGATTAAATTCAAATATTATAATTTAAGAAATTCAATTTAAAATAAAACATATAGGAGTGTCTAAAAACAGGTTTTCAAGAGGTGTAGTATTTAAGAAAAATATGAGTTTATATTAAATAATTAATGAGAAAAAAATCAATAAATTAAATTAAATTAAATAATATATATAATATAAACATTTTATATAAACAATCCCTCCCTATTTTTTTATTTTAATTATCTAAAATATAGAAACGTTATGTACTTTAATATACTTTTCAGGAAAAATGCATTTTTGAACCCAATGATAAACATATACTAAAAACCCAATATAAAAATTATTCAAATATAATTAATAGGATAAAATATAACTAAATATTATTTTAATAATTTTAATTATACTAATAATATATTTTGTCATTTATATTACTTAAATTATTGAATATAAATTACATCTTTGTAATATCGGTAATTCTTATTATTCCCTGAAAAAAATATTTCCCCAAAAGTCAACAAATTTCATCATACCATAATTTTGATATGATGATTAAAAAAAATTTATTATATAAAAATTTGTTTTATAAAAGTTTTACAAAGTAATTATAATATTCTATCATAAAAATAAATATTTTTTTATAAGAAAAATATCTTTAAAAATGAAATTTTTAACACAAAATTGATAGAATATTTAATAATAATTTGTCAAGAAATTTATCATGAATATAAAAATTAATTATTTTTTACGAAGTATTGATTATTATTTAAACTATAAAATTTAACATCAAGGTTATAATGGTCATATTAAAAAATAATATTAACAATAAAACACAGTCTGATAGAACTCAATGTTCCATGTAATGCAGGATATCAATGAAATTGAAGTAATTCAAAAATAAATATATCATATTGTCATGGGGTGTCACATTATATTCTTTTTTCATGTTGTATGTCTTATATGCAATCGAATATTTTATTTTCCTTTTAAAATACTGATGTGTTGTGTTCCCATAACTTTAAGAAATTATATCCTCACAATTTGATATTGATATTAATAATTAATGTTCTGGCATTTGAAGAAATAATTTTACAGAAAAAAATATTTTAAAAAGTAATAAATATACTTTTACTTGAGAATAATTAAAGGAAACTATGATTGTCTTCAATAATAACATGTATTTTGTTTCACAATATTAGAACATTGGTTACAAGTGAACACATGGATTTTTAAACAAGATTCACTTAAGAGGTAGCACAATATCCATTTTTTAAGAGAAATGCGTAAATTCATTTATCAAAAATTAATAACAATTTTTAAAGATCCTTTTACAAAAGATTATGAATTTAGATACAAAATAAACTATGAATATAATTAAATATACCTACATTAGATGTATAATTTCTTTAACGAATCCATTTATATTAAAAAAATATTTTATCTCCAAACGATGAGTATTCCTGTTGAATTTTTCATTCCTAAAAAAATAAAAGAAAATTTGAAAGGACAACCTAATAATAAATGTGATAACAATATATTTCTCATATCCGTAAAAATTTTCGAAATTTTTTTTTATAATAATATATGCTAATTACTAAGATGAATAAATGATCATATGAATATATTATATAGTAATCTCTAAAATTCAATAGTTTTGTTCAAAGTTCATAGTAAATGATTTAAAAATAACATCAAAATTAAATATTTTTTAACCTTATATATTGTCTTATACCATTTGTAAGGACCTGACCTTATTACATTGCATAATATTGAATTTTATTTAAGAACTCACTTCCATTCACATTGAGGTTTTTTTAAATTTTATAATTTTAGAAAATTGAGATATAATATATGTATAACATTACACATTTATAGAGATAAGATTCCACAAAATAGTATTCTTATATTCCAAAATGTAGAACTTTTCAAATAAAACATGTTTTCTTTAACAAATCTTCATAAAATTTATCTTTTCTTCCTTATTTGTATTATACATGTTTATAAACTGTGAAAATCATTTAAAAACATGGAATGAGCCCAATAATCTCAATTAGTTATATAAAATGAACTATAAAAAACATAACCACTAAATACTTGTAAACACGTGATATCATTTTCAAACATACATATTTGTAATCCATATACACTTACTTTGTGAAACATTATATTAATATGAGATATACACAAAACATAAAGAACATAAATAGGAAAATTAATGGTATCTTTGTGAATTACATACATAATCATGTAACCCTCTTAGTTACCTTATAATTTGTAACCCTCATGTCTACCTTACAATGTAACCCTCATGACTACCTTATTCAGTAACCATTGCATTTATACTTAGAGTAACCATATGTCTAACCTCCAACTTACACATAACCAATGCATTGGATTGAGATATAAGTGCAACAATTTATCAAAAAAATTCTCAATAACCATAATATTATCATAAAATGTGAATAATTCTGTAAATACATTGCGTCTGAATTTTGTAAAAAAGAATTTTAAAAGGGGATTTAAAAGAAAATCCCCTTACAGATATCATATAATAGATATAATGATTAATAGTGTGGATTTAATATAAATATACACTATAAATAAACATAATTAAACATAATATAAAACAACTCTGCACAAAAAAATATATTAATACCTTATAATTAAAGAAGTAGAATGTTAAACCAAAGAATGGAAATTTTGGTTAAGAATTCTCTTACCTCAGGTTCATCTTATTTAAAACATGTTTAAACCTCTTATATAACGGTTAAAATAGAATTATTAATATCTTAAAGAAACATATTAATATTTATAACACATTATATGATCAATTTGTAACAACATTTTACCCTTTAATTATTATTATTTTGTTCTTTCCATAGTTTCGGGTGTGTTCTTTACATTATTTCTTAGACCAGTTTGTATTTGATTTTCTTATCATATGGAAATGAAATTAAATAATTGTAATAAAATGGTATTAATATGTTTTAATAATAATAAATTATTCTGTAAATTATTTTGGTTATATGTCATGAAGATGAATTATTAGATAAAAATTTAGTGATATCCATTTAAATTATTTTGGTGGTTCTTTGAGAATCACAAACTAGTTTCATTATATAACATAATATTATGTATATATGTTAACACCATTCCATTAAAGAGGATATATCATTAACATTAAAATATTTTTTCTGCAATTAAAATGGTTTTACTACTTGATTTTAATGGTTTGAAGAAAATTAAAAATACATCATCTATGATGGTAGAAAATCAACACAACCCAGATGGTGTATTTATAAGAGTGGGAGGAGATGGAGTAAGTTGAAATTTTTTTCCAAAAAGATGATAACATATAGAATATATATGATTTTGTATCATTAATTCTTCTTGTATACAGGAGGAGAATATATTACAAAGAAATGAATAATTGAAAACAAAACCCAAGGAAATGAAAGAGGATATTTACCTCTTGATCTCTTCTCCATGAGATCCTCATTAAGGCCTTTGGTTTTTGTATTTTGGATAGACCATCAAATCTTGAGAGTGGGGTAGGGGTTTTGGAAGAGTGTTTGGAATAAAATAGACAATTATCATGGCTTGAGTGTTTATAGAGGAAGGGGATGTGAGGGAGGTATTTATAGTGGATGAGAGGAGGGGTTTTACATTATTTTAATCTTTAGTTTAATATTTTTGCTATAAACTGTGAATAGTCTTGATTCATGTGACCTAAAATAGTCATAGGTGCATGTGAGTTCTAACCAATGGCCATTTACATTATCCATGACATAATAGTGACATATAAATTAATTTATTTAGCATATTTTGTTAATTACCGTATTTCACTATTCACTAAAAATTCAAGTATTTCAAAAAAATTCAAAAAAATAACCAAACCCATTTTTCAAATTATATGATTCAAAAATGGACAAAAATTTTTGAAAATAATTTTCTAAATAAATTTTATTTATTTTTCAAATAAATTCTTATTTTATTCAAATAATAAAAATTTTGAAGCTATAAGCGATTTTATATCACCTTGAAAAATTAACCAGGATCTTATTATCTTATAACCTTAAGAAAATAAAATAATTATATGATTTAATATTCATAAGGGTTATTTTACAATACATATTACTATTCATAAGGGTATGTTAAAATACACCAAAAAAACAAGTTAGTTCTATCAGACCTTAAATAACTTACTGATCACAATGGTAGATGACTGTTTTTTGAAATTCAAATCATAGAAGCTGAAAAATTTTGTTTTATAGATACATTATAAATCTCTCCATAAAAAAGTTCCATAATAAAGAGACTAAGTGTTTCATTCATTTCAGTAAATATATTTGTAAAACCTTGTGGTGTTACACCTTTTATATTTCATGCCAAATAATTTGATAATATTATTTTGAAATAAAATTAAACACTTAATTATGGAATAAATTCTCAAACCCATTGTTATCTATAAGGAAAAACTTATTATATGATAATTAACTTAATATCAAATATTTTATAACTACTAATGGTTATCAATAATTGAAAACATTTATCTATTAAAATTAATGGAACACATCATGTTAGAATAAATAATTACATATACTTACACTTAATAGAATGTCTCCTCAAATGATATTAATAACCTCAATGTTTTATTACATAAAACCTCAAAATGTGTGTCTTTGAAATTGATAATAAGACTAATATTAAAAAATTAAATCCATGATATAATCCAAAACAATTAATATAACCTCACTTGAAGAAAAACAAATATCTATTGTTATCTAAAACATACAATAATACCAACTATAACACCCCTGAACCCTCACTCAGGGATCCAACACTGAGAACATAAACATCAAATTTCTACCATGATATTAATAAATGTGTTACAAATTTTTCATTAAAACATATAAAAAAGAAATATTTGAACACTTATATACCCAAAGACCATTTAGGGGTTTATTTTTTAAAGATTGGGACTAACACATACATTAAAAATACCTATTACATTTGGGGAGTATTTTTATAACTATTCTCATCATTACATATTACATAACAGGACATCAACATCATCCTTATAAAGACATTATGCACTTAATTTACTTATCTAAATTCATGGTAACATTGGGAAAACAAAACATTAGAAGTATCTAATAAAATTCTCAATAGGGGTAAGAATATGATTAAAAAATTGAATGATATCTGTGAGAACAATATGAGAATATGGGTATGATGACATCTTTAAATTTCATGATCCTATAATAAGATAAATCAAACCCTTGGATGCCAATATTATTAAACATGAAACATTGAATTTCTATATAATATTCGAAAAAATAATCAAAAACAATAATTAGGAGCCATGTGATATCTATCTTGACTAAAGGATATATTTGAAATCCATATAAAAATAACAAATACATGTTGTAATCTTGGAAAGGTATCCTAATTTATCATTTTAAATTAATATCAAAAATAATTAGATCCTAGTTTAATCTATTAGATAAAACCTCTTCTAACTCTGTCATTTATTCCTATAATGGCATAGAACATTAACCAATGCATTTGAGAGTTATAATGGAATTAAACATTAATACAATGTAAATTTATGTCACTAATTTTTCATGATATTTAACATAGATCATCCCTTCATATAATCTATTTCGGGATCACTCATGAGCTATAATTGGGTTTAACCTATCATATAAGCTATATCGGTCACACCCATTTATCATATAATTCTCAAGTACATATCATGAAAAAAAAATCATGCATTCACCATTTTAGCATAATACCATTAACAATATTTTAAACTTGTTTCCAAAACACTATTTAACCTCAAAATACCCTTTTCTTTTAAAAATGAATTTGTAATGCCAAAATAATTAGAAAATTAGAAAGTGTTTTTTTAATAAAAAGTGAAATATTTTAAGGCAGTCCAATAAAAATAAATTATATAATGTTATAAGGAGAATTATTTTTAATTATCACTTGGAACATTTCTTATAAAATAATCCCTTTCCATTTTTAAATAACTTATTTTTAAAAAATTATAAACATTATAGAAAACAATTTCTTGAAAAATATTCTTGTAAACAAGTAAGGGAATATTTAAAGAAAATATTAGTAATTAATGAGGGAAAATAAATTCTTGTTTTATAATTAAAAAATAATTTTCATGAAATATCTATATAAAATAAAGAGGTTGTTTTATGGGGAACATTAATAGAAAATTTTTAAAAGAAACCACCTCAAAATATTGGAATCATTTGAATCTTAATCCCCTACAAATAATAAATTTTTTGAAAAGATTAAATATCATGGGATTAAAAATAACTCATGATATAAAATGTAAATGTGGATGAATATATGCCATATAAAATAATATAGGTGTATAACATCAAAATATGCATAAATACAAATAAATTGAGATGAAGTACCTCACCTTGAGTCGATACTTTTATTATATGTTCTTCAACTTAATTAAAATATGATTACATACATTTTTTGATTCCATAATAATACAATAAAGAGTTATTAAAATATAGTTAATTTTTTTTATTTTCTATTTTCAATGACATATTGAATACAAGACATATTAGGTCCATATTTGATGTTTTGAGGATGCACGGTATATAAATTCAAAATAGCTTGACTGTGTTGATTGTGGTCAAAGTGGTCATTTTTCTACCTTATATGGAATAATAATAATACCATATGTATCATATTTATAAATTAATTATACTTTAAGACCCAATTATGAAATATGGTTCAGAAATTTGAACAACATTTTAATAACGGATATGGTTGTCCATACATACACATGAGTAATGTTTTCCATTGTTCATCAAACATTATGAAAATAAGATATGTAATTTCCATTAATAAGTAATAATAATAATAATATAATAAATATTATTTTATTTCAAAAAATATAATTATATATCTTATCTATTTCTTATCGTGATGAAAAAATAGTCATATCGCTTCATATATGTGGTTGTCCATAAATAAGTGTGAATAATTTTATCATTTTTATAGAGTGCGAAGATAAGAGATAAAATGATATATTATCTTTTTAGAACAGTTAATATATCATGAATATAATTATTTTCTCCATATTTATATCACATATATATTTTAACCTTTTCCTTGTTAAGTTCAATAAAATTATTTAGTGAAATAGAAATAAAATCGTTCCTTGAGGTGGTAGTCTAATATACAGATGAGTGATATTGTTATATACCCCAAAAAATATATAGTAAGATGGTATATTTTATATGAAAATTAACAAAGTAAATTATTTAACTAGAATAATATATTTACATTAAATACAATAATATAACAATCCTTTACATGTGATGATTAAAAAATAATGGCACCAGTTCAAGAGGTGGAAGTCCATCGTATACACGAATGATGATTTTGATTCTAATTTTATGTAATAGTATATAGGATTCTTTTATGAAATTAACATAATAAAATCTATGTTTATGGGATAAATGATTATATTTATTTTTCCATAATTGAGAAATATTTTAGGGATGTGGAAGAAGAAAAAATATAATAACACTAGGTTAAGAATAATACCTCTTCCTTAGATAACCTCATTAGGTAAGCACTAGTAAGATTTATAGAATTGATTTATGATAAAAATATTCTCTAAAAGGGTGATATAATAAAATTATAGAGTGATTTTGTCAGGTCATTGCAATGGAAATTTTATTTTAAGGTGTTCATAGGATAGGAGAGGAGGAGGATATTTATATTTTTGAGAGAGAAAAACAGTTTGTATTTTTGATAAATAATGAAATATTTCCACATCTTTCACACACAAAAAGGATTCAGAATTGACCAAAATAGTAACTCAGATGTAACAAGGTATAAATATAGATATCAAATTTAAATTATACATGTTTTTATTTCATTTTAATCCATATATGTTTTGTTTAACCCCCAGTAAACTCATTTTGTACCTTAATAATGGTAATTAGTTTTTACTATTTTTACATTTCATTATGGTCCAGAATTAAGTTGACCTTATTAAATAATCCTAATTTTATTGAATTGAGATATTTAATTCATTTAATTTAATTATATTCATATAACTGGAAGGATTTAATTTTAAATAAAACCTACACATGTGTCGAAAAAAAGGGTTTTCAAGAAGTTTACTTTTCAAGAAAAGGATTTTTTATATCAACTCATTGACTATTAATAATAGTTAAATGAATTAAAATTAATAGGTATTGATATATAATATAAAACATCAATTCAAATTATCTCTTATTTGTGGTTATTTTAATTAATTAATATGGATATTCGTTTTCCACTTTAAAAAAATATCCAAAAAAATCATTTTTATCTAAAAAATAAAATTATAATAATAGTCAGATATTAAGTTGATTAAAATTTAATTAAGTTGAATAAATATAAATTAATTATTATTATTTTACCTTAAATTATATTTAAAATGCAGTTTTTCATTTAAATATAACAAATTATTAATAAGAAATAGACTTCTAAAAAATTGGTATTTTACACTATTCACTAAAAATACAATATTTTCTGGAAAATCGCAAAATATCACCCTAAGTTAATTTTTATTTGATGATTAAAAAGATTTATTTCTTTTTAAAATTTCATTTTCTAAAATCTATATAAATTAATTATAATAATTTCCAACAAAATTAAATAAAAAAAATGTTAAGTAATCATATTTTATATGAATGAAATAAATTTAGGAAAAATTGATTGACTATTTACTATGTATTTATCAATAAGTTTATTATGAGTAAAAAAATTATATAAATTTTAGATTTTATGTAATTATTTTCATTCTTGTGACTTGAACAAATAGGTTATAACAGTCATATTTGAAATATAATATTAATATTATACTATATCTCATTAAAACATGGTGTTGTGTATTCTGAAAGATATTGATAAATTTTAATTTATTTAAAACTAAGTATATAATGATTTCATGGGGTGTTAAATTGTCTTCTATTCTCATTGTTCTATTTCATATATGTAATGGAACATTATGTTTTATTTTTAAAATCTGGTTGTGTTACACTCTTTATATCTATGTTATTAATCTCTAGTTTCTATTGATTTTCCTATGCTATGTGTAGAGGATGGTTGAATAATGTAGTAAACATTCAAATAATTTTATAATTTCATTTCAATTAATAGAGATACTTGGAAAGGTGTAATATTAGTTATTTTTTTCCTCCATTTTTGTAATGTATGAACAATTTCAACAAAGTTTTAGAGAATCAATAATATACATATATATAATTATTTCCATGTAATTTAATTTTATAAATGAAATATAGAGGATGGAATTATTATTGGGGATTAGTTGGTATAGATACTCTATTTATAAGAGAAGATGATTAATTAGCATGTTCATTCCAATATTTATATTTTTTAGATGGATTGTGGTTTGGAGTATGGCACATGGGGACTCGAGTAACAAATAATTTCCCAGTATGTTGAACATTTTAGAAAATAAATTTTCACGAACAATGGGTATTTTTATTCTATGTATAATTAACAGTGATGATTCATGAGTTTTGTATTTAATTATATTATATAACTTATATGATATATTATCTCTTTTTTAATTGAAAATCTTTTTCTTGAGATTTATCCTCCATTGAGTATTCATTTTTTGGGGTTTCCACTATTAATTTATTTTCGATATATATTCATATAAAATAAAATTACATTGATGGTTTTAAATGTAATAAAATAGTCCATATCATGCTATCATATTACTGTCATAGGATACGAAATATTTGAGAGATGGATTTATGGGGGGAGGCGAAGCTCATGCTAACTTTTACCAAGTTAACAAGTGTTTATGTATGGAATATGTGTTGTTTAATGAAGGGAAAAATAGAAAGGAAATAATTTTTACTATATATTATATCGTTCCATGATTATTCATGTACTATAATGATTAAATTTTAATGAAATAAGGAATATATATTTTAGGTATTGGATTTTTTAAATTTGGTATAGAATGTATAATGATCATGTTGTTGATGTGTTCAAAATGATAATTGTTTTAGATTTATCATTTGAAAAATAAAAATATATATGAATCAAATAATCAATGATTAATTATGTATCTAAAATATTATAAATTAATAATTATCATTATTACTATTTTCTCAAGGGATTAAAAGGGTCTTAATGGGATTTATTATTTATGTTATGTGAATAAATCATTAATTATATCTATATATTGAATAATTAAACAGTAGAAGATTAGTTTTAGGTGTAAGAACGCGGTTCTTATTATTGAGGTACAAGTTTCTTCTTTTATATTTTCCTTAATTGTTTTTTAGAAAATAAGTAAAATGGGGAAAATCCAAAATTTTGTGAGTACACGTAATGTACTTTTCAACATGTCTTGTTCTTTGGCTGTGTGGAATAAGTACACAGGTCGTGTAGGCCTGTTAGTATGAAGGGTGTAAAAACTAACTACACGTCATGTACATATTATATAAATGTCATGTAATTAGTTGGAAGGTGAACAGTAAGGTAGTGGGAGTAACTGCCAGTAGAGCGACAGTACACACCATGTACTTAGAAATACACGTCGTGTATTCATGTCGACAGATGAACAGTGTTGTAGTGAAAATTAGCTTGTAGAGGAACAGTTAAAAAAAGTACACATTGTGTACTTGAGAGTACACACTGTGTAGTTTTTTTTCTCTTAAAACGGGCAGCAGCCTCCTCATTCGGCAAAGGAGATAGTGGATACATTTGGGACACCGGGAAAGAAGGCCAAAGCCTGGAGGAGCTCCCAACCGCACACATGAACTCGGATTCCTTCATTGACGGTCTCAATTGAAACGTGCAGGTGATTTCTTCACTGTTCTTGATCCCTTACTTCCAATTCTTCCTTTAAAGGAAGTTATTTTAGTTTGAACAAGAAATTATTTGTCCTAGATCTATGGTGTTCTTGGTCATTTCGAGAGGCATTGTTCGCGTATATAGATCAGGGGAGATCGAGGTAGATGGTATTGTGTTTTATTACAACTATCGAGTAGAATTTGTGTATCATTTTTCCACTCACCTATGTTCAGGGTGTTGTATAGTTTAGAATTTGCCTATTTAGATACCTAGAATAGCTTAAGTAGTATAATGATAAAATATGAACTGCTGTATGGGATCATTGCTTGGATCCAGGTCCACCTCGTGGGTTCATTCCCCCTATTTAGCCGTTTGGCCAGGATACCTGAGAGTATGCCACATCTATAATATGTTTTAAGTTATCCTGACAAAAACTTATATGTATTGCTTGTTATGTGTTGGGATCATCCCGGTTTCTTGCTTAGCTTGAGGGCAGTGTTGTGTTTAGCATGTGGTCAGTGTTCATTAGCCTGAGGGTAACATTTCTTATTCCTATGGGCAGTACCTTTCGTTTTTATGAGCAATATCTCGTATGATTGTGGGCACTATTCGTTATGCCTTGGGGCAGTCACCTACGGGTTTTGATTTTATTTACGTGAGGGTAATGATATGCATGTCTGAAGACAATGTTTACCATGAATATTCCCTATATTGATTTCACTTGTTGTATTATCCAAGCTAAATCACAGGCTTGGAAGTAATAAATAATTATTAAAATGGAAATGGAACTAGTAGAGATAGTTACTTTTGAGTACTGCCTATTTTATTGCATTTTATTATTTCACATTATTGTTTCACATTTCATAGACAGTTGGGCATGGGCCTTTGGTGGTTGCCTACTGGGATTTATTTCTCACACCCTATTTGGGCCATGTCTTTGGCCCAGACAGATTATATTGCTACAGTTGTAGATAAGGGAAAGTGTCCATATACAGGTACTTGATAGTTGCAGAGGAGTATGAGAGCATAGAACAGAGCTTAGGCTTGTGATGCTACTGAGTTCCTATTGTGCTGTTTTATTTTCTTTAATGTATTTGTTCCTTGTACTGTATTGTTTCAGATTTTGTTGTATTCTGTTTTGACTACTTTCTTAGAATTTGGGACATATTGCATCATTATATATGACTGTTGGTCATTTCATTATTTCTGTATTGTTGTCCATTTCAGCTTGTTATTGTTTATGGATTCCTCTTTTGTATGTTTATATCTACTTTCTGTTGCGCTACACTTTAAAAAATGACGGCATAGTTTCTCCACTATCAGACCTAGGCCCTTGCTACTAGTCAGCAGCTTCGGGTATTTGGGGATATATGCTTGAGTTCATGTGACCAACCGGGTTCGGGGCACCTGTTGTGTGGATTTCGGAACCAAGACATTATAATGTGGTATCAAAGTCATTGTTTTCTTTGACATATTGTTTGGAGCCTATAGTCAGAGGAAGGACAGAATTTTTATTTGGTAATAAGTTGTGCCTAGCAGTAGCTAACCCGTGTACAAGGAAAATCCAATCTACCACGTTTAATTGCGATTTATCTAGTTTTTCAATTTTGCAGTTGACCTGATTTCCATCTTTGGGTGACGCACTTGTGGTGTGCTGTATATATTTTTATACTAGGTTCTATTTAGTTGCAACCCAATGAGATGAGGGTATGCCATCTCATGCATTATTTAGGCACATGTTAATATCACATGCCATGCATAGTTTCCAAGCCATGTAGGTGCATTAGAAATTGCATGTTGTTGTGATTGATGTTATGCTATGAAATGCATGATGTTGTGATAGGTACCTTTTTATAAATACCTTCTATTTGATAGGGTATTGGTAAATGTTACGGTTGAGTTCTTGGACACTTAATGTTGGTTCCTGATAAGTATGGGCTCCATAGGACCAGAATATAGCAGATCATGATCCATCCTTTTTTTGTGTTTTGTACTATAAAGTGAAAGGTCATGTGTTAAACATTGATTCGTAGGGAGTACTAGCCCCCACAGATCGTAATTGTTTATATTTTTGCTTGAAATTAATTAAAAATGGGCTTCAATGTAGTTTTTGAGTTGTACTGTCCTGAAACCCAGAGAGCACGGTGTGTGGTTCTATGAACACACACCATCTACTCATATATTTTTGAAGAAATGAAAAAAAATTAATTGCAAACCGTGTAGTCTCTAACGGTGTCATAGGCTGTATGGGCAGAGACATGAGATAGGGAATGTCTTGCGGGAACATGTCATGTACACTTTGACCACACGATGTAGTGTCAGTCGAGTAGTCGACCATGTCGCTAACAACACAGGTCGGTTGGGGATTCTTAGTACACATCGTTTCCATCTAGAACATGTCGTGTAGTGTAACCTGGGTATACAGGCCATGTTACTAGAAAACATGGGCTGGTGAATCATGACTAGTACATGTCGTGTACCTGTGGGATATGCCATGTAGTTTTGACTAGAGAGAGACCGTGTGGATTTGGTCGTGTGGGCGGGGGACACGAAGTGGTGTACACTCCATTTGCGGGTGTAGCATGCCATGTATTTAGTGTTGAGACACGCCCAGAACCGCATCAGAACACGACCATGTAAGGTCTTAGGGGTACAAGCCATGTGGACATTATACATGTTGTGTTGTCTCTTTTTTCCAGTTCTTGTGTTTTCTTTTCTTTTTTGTGTGGTCACCTTTAAACTTACAAAAGAACCTCGACAATAAATTAAGCTAAGGCATGTGTTTGACCTTATAGACTCATGCTGCCGAGATGACCACGAGTTGTATGCCAAGAGAGTGACAACAATTATACTCTAGAGATGGTAGGCCATGGGCTACCGATGGATCCTCTAGCAGTGCTAGATATGGCGCCAGCCGTTATACCAGACATGGGTGCGGATGTGCAGTTCCATGAAGGCTTTATACGATTTATGCAGACCTTACAGGGAGCACCGCTGGCTACCACATCTATGGCAGAGCTGACATGTATATTCTAGCAGCAGCATCCGCCTACTTTTTCAGGAGATGGCACACCACAGGTTGCGGAGTATTGGTTGGGTTCTATGCCGAATATCTTCAAGCATCTAGAGATGCCTCTAGGGAAGACGGTCAAGCTTGCTACTTACACGCTGCAAGATTTTTCCAAGAGATGGTGGGATGTTACCACCAAGACTGGGCATCACCAAGACATGGTGTGGGGAGATTTTCGGGTAGTCTTCAATGAATTTTTCAATCCACAGATGTTGAGGGTTGATCGAGACCGAGAGTTCATGAATCTGCAGCAGAACACTATGTCAGTGATGGACTATTCTTCCTGTTTCACTCAGCTATAGTGTTTTGCTCGTGTTCTGGTAGGTGATGAGAAGTTGAGGGCAAGAGCTTTAGAGGATGGTCTTCGATATGACATCCGATCACTGGTAAATGTTTTCAGGTTGCCTACAATGCATGCTATTGTGAACCAGGCACTGATTACTGAGCGAAACTGCGGGATGCTAGTGGTGAAGGTTAGGGCAGTTCGACACTAGTTTCTTGTACTATTTTTACCAGTAAGAGGAAGAGACAAATGGATTCCTTTCAATGTGGTAGTACTAGCCAGAGGATTAATTCAGTTGGACTGGTTATGTGACCAGTGTGGTAGAGAGGGTCACAAAAGACCTCAGTGTCCACGTGACCCAGTGGAGTGCCGAGCTTGCAGCAGGATGGGTCATTTCTAGCATTTTTGCAGGGTGTTTCATACAGTGCCTAGTGAAAGGGGTTCTGTGCAGACTCCACATGGGAGATTAGGGCCATGAGCTTCTTACCAGTTAAGGAATTGGAATACGTCAGAATGTTCAGGCCGAGGTAGTGGTCTTGGTCATGGTAGCAAGACACTAAGATCTCAGAGATAGCAGGGTGGGTCAACTCAGGGTAGCCAGGCTCTGTCACATTTTTGTGGCCCTGGGTAGGCATATTCAGTGCAACAGACTCAACAGGAGTAGGATCATGTACCTTCTTCTATCAGATATATTATTCAATTATTTTATGTTTTGTCTTCAGTCCTTTTTGATACTGGTGCTACACATAGCACTATATATGTGCTTCTTGTGGAGAGCCTTGGGCTCTGTTTTTCTTCTTCTTCTGATATCATGATGCTAGACACTCCGTTGGGAATAATAACAGTAGGTGTGTGTCAGTGCAAGGAGTACCCCCTAGAGGTTGGTGGGTGTCACTTTCTGTGGGACCTCTATATCATGGAGATGACGAGCTATGATGTCATTCTCAGGATGGACTTGTTGGTACACTTTTGAGCCATTGTGAATTTCTATCATAGCAGGGTGAGGTTCACATCACCAGAGGATGGGGAGTTTCTATACAAGGGTGACTGGGATGCCCAGGTGATCCGAGATGGACCTGAGCATTGTGGGCGAGGTGGAGTGATAGCCAAAACTGCGAGTTTATATCTGGATGGCCAGAGAAATTTTCTGAAGGATTTCCCTCCAATAGTTGACCGTGTCAGGGATATCTTCCCAGAAGACATTTTAGTTATACCTCTAGAGCGAGAGGTGGATTTATCTATTTAGCTAGTTCCAGGAGCATCACCAGTGTCAATTAGTCCTTATAGGATGGACAGACCAGATTTGAAGGAGCTCAAGAGGCAGTTAGAGGAGTTGCAGGAAAAGGATTCCATCTAACCCAGTACTTCTCCTTGGGGTTCTCTTGTCCTATTGGCTTAGAGGGAAAACAATACCCTCAAACATTGTGGGTATTATCAGAAGCTAAACTAGATGACAGTTAAGAACCAATATCCCTTGCCAAGGATTGATGATCTTTTTAATGAACTTCAAGGAGAACTTGTGTTCTCGAATATTGACATGAGATCCAGATATCATCTGTTATGCATTTGACTATCATACATACACCTTACATATTTTCGGAGCAGATGTGGTCTATATGAGTGCTTAGTTATGCCGTTCAGACTCATGAACATACAAGAAGTTTTCAGGGCTCTGATTCATCGTGTGTTCTGCCCTTATCTGGATTCTTTTTTGGTACTCTTCATGGATGATATCTTGGTGTACTCACACACTTGAAACGACCTTGCCACCCATCATGAGAACATACTTACTACACTGAGAGAGCGTCAGTTATATACTAAGCTCTCAAAGAGACACTTTTGGATGGACTAGATACACTTCCAGGGTCATATTATCTTATATGTAGGAGTTGCAGTAGACCCAGAGAAAGTGAGTGAAGTAGTTTCCTGGGATCATCCTAAGAACTTGTTTGAAATACAGAGTTTCATGGGGTGGGCTGGTTACTACAGAAACATTATACAGTACTTCTCCCACTTAGTAGCGCCATTGATAGGTTTGACTTAAAAGGGTATGAAGTTTGTTTGGTCAAAAGTTTGTGAGACATCCTTTCAGGAGCTGAAGAGAAGGTCGACATCAGCACCAGTCCTGATACTTACAAAGAAAGGGAAGAGCTATACAGTTTACTGTAATGCATCTATTATTGGGCTGGGAGCAGTGTTAATGCAAGTTGATTGAGTAGTTGCTTACGGTGCTCAGCATTTGAGGTCACATGAGAGAATTTCCCGAAGCATGATCTCGAGTTGGCTGCAGTGGATCATGTGTTACGCTGTTGGAGACATTATCTCTTGGGAGAATATTTTATGGTTTTTACAGACCACAAAAGTCTTAAGTGCATATTTACCCACTGTGACCTAAATCTGAGATGGTGAAGGTGGGTTGAATAACTTCAGTCCTTCGATTATGAGCTTGCCTATACACCTCGTAAGGGTAACGCAGTTTCTAATGCACTGAGTAGGGGGACTCAGATACAGGCAATTTATGGGCCAGTGGTGAGTGGAAACTTATGGCTTTGTTCTCTAAGATGCATTTGGAGGTGCACGAGAGTCAGGGTGAACCTATATTTCATCCTTATTTATGAATTATACCCTCATTGATAGAGTGAGGATGAGACAGATATCAGATTCTGAAGGCCTAGTCTTACAGGAGTCGGTGTCAAGTAAGGACCCTCTTCCTGGTAGGATGATAGGTGATGACAAGGTACGGGGTATCCATGGACGAGTGTGGGTTCCAGGGGATATACATGAAGAGTTGAAGTGGGAATTTCATGCTTCAGCTTAAGAAGTGAATCTTGGAGTTACCAGAATGTACCGTGACATGAGACGTCAATAATGGTGGCCGGGTATGAAAAGAGAGGTAGCTGGTTTTGTTACGAGATGTTCGACCAGTCAGCGGGTGAAGGCGGAGCATCAGAGGCCATCTAGACTATTACAGCAATTACCCATTCTAGAGTGGAAATGGAACAATATCACGATCGATTTTATGACTGGATTGTCGAGGTCACCATGAGGTAGTGATGTCGTGTGGGTTGTTTTGGATAGACTTATAAAGGTAGCTCCCTTTTATCGATCAAGGATACCTTTAGTGTTGACGAGTTTGGGAAGTTGTATATTTTAGAGGTTGTACGTCATCATGGGGTCCCTCGTTCTATCGTCTTAGATTGGGATTCTCATTTTACATCTCATTTATGGCATAGTTTTCAGAGGGAACTGGGAACACAAGTGATTCTGAGCACAGCTTACCACCCTCAAACCAATGGCCAGTCAGAGCGTAAAATACATGTACTTGAGAACATTTTGCATGCATGTGTCCTGGACTTTGGGGGATCTTGGAAGATGCACATACCCCTAGTCATGTTTTCCAACAAAATAGATTTCAAAAAACTATTAATATGGCACCTTATGAGGCTGTATATGGTAGGCCATGCCGATCACCTTTGTGCTAGTTAGAGGTAGGTGAGGCAGCTTCACTGGGACCATGTCTCATGTATAAGACTTTAGAGTAGGTCCAGTTGTTACAGAAGCAGATGGCTACTACACAGTATCATCAAAAATGATATGTTGATCACCCTGGACAACCCATGGAGTTCGTGATCAGGGATCAGGCTTTCTTACGTGTTTCACCAAGGTTGGGACACAAGCGGATCAGGAGACAGGGTAAAATTTCACCAAGGTATGTGGGACCATTTGTGATTCTAGAGAGATTCAGGCTAGTTGCCTATCAGTTGTAGTTACCATAGAGGTACTGGGCCATTCACAACATCATCCATGTATCTCAGTTGCGCCGTTATCACTCAGACCTGTCTCACGTCTTTCAGCCTGAGGAGGTTGAGCATCAGGCAGATGTGTCCTTTGAGGAGAATCTGATTCATATTGTTAATAGGAGCACAAAGTTTCTCTGAGGTCAGTCAGTATCTCTCTTATGGGAGCTATGACAGCATGGCCGAGTGAAAAACAAAACCTAGGAGCGGGAGACTGACGTACATTCTTAGTGGCTGGAGTTGTTCTCAGCTTTATCTTCACCACCCTTGGAAGGGAAATTCGTGGACAAATTTCATTAAGGGGGGATGTTTGTAAGATCCTGATTCTTATTCTTGATGTATGGGTTTCTTCTTTTCCTTTATCCTTGAGTGTTTTTGTGAAAATAATGAAAATGGGGGAAAATCCCGAAATTTCTGGGTACAGGCCATGTACTTTTCCACACATTGTTTACTTTGGTCATGTTGAATGATTACATAGGCTATGTAGGCCTTTCGGTGATGAAGGGTGTAAAAACTGACTACACACCGTGTACTTAGTATATACGCGTAGTGTAATTAGTTAGCAGGTTAATAGTAAGGCGGTGGTAGTATCCACCAGCGGAGCGATAGTACATGTCATGTAGCTAGAAATACACCTCGTGTACTCATGTCGATAGATGAATATTGAGGAAGTGAAATATAATCACTAGAGTAATAGTTAAAAAAAATAAAAGTACACACCTTGTACATGAGATTACATGTCGTGTAGTTTTTTTCAGTTAAAATGGGCAGTAGTCTCCTAATTCGGTAGAGGAGGAAGTAGAGGCGTTTGGAGCACCGGGAGAGAAGGCCAGAGCTTGGAGGAGATCTCGACCGCACACTAAAACTCATATTCCCTTGTTGATGGTCTCGATTGAACCGCGTAGGTGAGTTCTTCACTCATCTTGAACCCTTCCTTCCAATTATTTCTCTAAAGGATGTTATTTGGGTTTAAATGGGAAATATTTTATCCCAGATCTATGCCGTTCTTGGTCGTTTTGGGAGGCATCGTTTGCATATATTGATCCGGGGAGATCTAGGTAGGTGGTCTTTTGTTTTATTACAAGTATTGAGTAGAATTTTTGTACCGTTGTGCCACTCACCCATGTTCGAGGTGTTGTATAACTGAGTATTTTTCTATTAGGTACCTAGAATCACATAGGTAGTCTAATGATTAAATATGAACTGTTGTTTGGGATCATTAATTGGATCCAGGGCCACCCTGTGGGTGCGTTCCCCTTGTTTAGTCATTTGGCCTTTATACCTGAGGGTATTCCATATCTATAACATGTTAAATTTTTTCTTAAGAGGAACATAAATGCATTGCTTTCTATGCATTGGGCTCATCCTGGTTCCTTCCTTGGCCTAAGGGAAATGTTTTGTTTATTGTATGGGCAGTGTTCGTTAGCCGGAGGGTAACATTTCTTATGCCTATGAATAGTACCTTCTATTCCTACGGGCAATATCACATATGTCAGTGGGAACTATTTGTTATGCCTGGGGGCAGTCACCTGTGGGTTTCGAATCTATTTACCTGAGGGTAAGGATATGCATGTCTGTGTACAATCTTTACCTTGAATATTCACTGTGGTGATTTCACTTGTTGTACTTTCCATGATAAATAATAGGCTTGGAAGTAAAAAATAATTATTAAAATGGAAACGGATCTAGTAGAGATAGTTACTTTTGAGTACTACCTAGTTTACAACATTTTATTATTGCACACTGTTGTCACTCATTTCACTAATAGTTGGCCACGTGCCTATGGTGGTTGCCTGCTGGGATTTATTTCTCACACCCTATTTTGGTCATGTCTTGAGCCCAAACAGATTATATTTCTGCAGATGTAGATAAGTGAAAGAGTCCCTATACAGGTACATAATTATTGTAGAGGAGTAGGAGATCATGGCACCGAGCTTAGGCTTGCGATGCTGCTGAGTTTCTGTTGTGTTGTTTTATTTTCATTACTGTATTTGATCCTTGTATTGTATTGTCTCATATTGCAGTGTATCATGTTTTAACTGCTTTCGTAGACATTGGGACATATTTCCTCATTATATTATTGTTGTTCATTTCATTATTTCACTACTATTGTCTATTTAATCTCGGTATTGTTTACGGCTTCTGCTTTTGTATGTTTATATCTATTTTTCATTGTGTCACACTTTGAAAAATTAGGGCATAGTTTCCCCACAATCAAACCTAGTCCCTCGCTACAAGTCGGCAGCCTCTGGCTTTTGGAGAAATGTGTTTGAGGCCATGTGACCAATCGGGTTCGGTTAACACGTTGTGTGGATTCTGGAACTGGGACGATACATTAGGGAATATTTTTTATAGAATCATATATATTTGGTATCTAGATACATCTTCTCATGCTTTATGGCCCCTATAATGATTTATTGGGGTTTTTTGTGACATAGACACATTTATCAATCCCTATCGGTATTCTAAATAAATTTACTTATGTCTAGTGACTATTCGTTAAATGGGGATAGAATATTAGATTATAATAGTCAATTCTTAGATTCATTCACTTTATAACCAACTTTATGTGGCGATCCTTAGTCATCTTATGAAAAAGTGAAATTTCATTTTTACTAAAAATTCATTTTTATAAAATAATTTTCCAAAATTCAATTAATTATTAAAAACATATGATTTATTAATTGTGTCCATGTGGACCAATAAAAATAATATTAGTTTTGTAATAAATTTATCCTCTATGGATTATCTTTTTCCTAATTGGTATTTATTTTATCTTCATTTGATTTAAATCATATTTATTTCATTATGCTTAGAAAGGTTGTTATATTTTTTATAATTATTCTCATTGGAAATTGACTGAAAAAATCAATATTTTTGTCTTCTTCTGAGTGGATGACTCCTTTTCAAGATAATGGTTTTTAGATCAATCCAATCTCCTCATTCTGTCATAGTGGATATTAAATATTCAACCGATGTTCAATATTCAACACATATAACAATGTATATATATATATCAATTTAATTATGACTATTTCAAGATTTTTATTCCATTAGTGGATTCTAAATATTATCAATATCAATTGAGTGAAATAAAATAAAGAAAAATAAATTAGTGGAGATAATAATTTTTTATTTAATTGTTTTATGATATTTCATTTTATAATGATTTTTTGATATTACTGCTGAAAATATATTTATGGTAATATGTGTATGGATTTTTTGATTGATATAAATAAATCTATGATCAAAATTGGTATTCATGTAATGATATTAAAAAAATTATCTCAAATTAGAAAAATGGATAAATAACCAATAAATAAGTGTTACATAATTAGGGAAATGGGATAATTCATTGTTAATGAAATCTTTTTTATTTCTCTTTAGTTATATTATTATATAATATTTTTATTATTGTCTTTAGGATAATGAATTGTTATAGATTCATTTATTTTTTTACTAGATCAATGTGGTTCTATTTTAATGTTTCCATAGTGGATAGAAAAGTATTTATTATTTAGTATTTACATGAACTGTTATGTTGAAATTGAAATGAATTTGTTGAATTTATTGGTAATATTTTCATGTCGCATGGGAATATTTATGAAGTGAATGGATGGGTACTGAGATGTGTTATTGTATACAATGGGAACTATAGAATATAGTTAATACTAATTTAAAAAATTAATTTTTATGATATAATATTAAATAATTGGAATGTTTTTATTTATTTGAAAATTATTTAAACTAATATGCAATAAGTGTGGAAATAATTGTATATGTATAATGATTAGTTTTGAAATTTAAAATCTATAAATGAATGGAATAAAAAATAAAATATTTCTTCAAATTTTAAAACCATATACTGGAAGGATGATATGATTATACAAGAATATTTGAATATTATTATGGATTCTTGGTGTTATAGGTGGAGATAGATGGACGGTAATTATTATAGTGTTCTTCTATTTTTTGATAAGATGGTGTGGAGATAGTATATTATCATATTTTTAATTTTTTAGAATTAACCATTATGATTGGTGTCGTTTTTGGAAATTAAATATAGTATCTATCACCCATATTTTTTAATAAATTGTCAACTTTTGATTTTTTAATATATTTGGTATCTTGATCCACAAGAAATTATGACCACAAAAGATATCACGATATATATAGATAAAAATATAAATAAGAATGAGAGCCATTAAAACCTAGTCATTGAGTTAGAAAATATTAATACGATTGAAATCATTTTTTAATATGTGTATAATTAAAATAAATCCCACATTTAATAATAATAAAATTCAATTACTATCGGTAAAATAACTAATAATACAATTTTTCCAAAAAAAAAAATTTCCAAAAAAAATATGCATTTAATAATTATATAATAATAAAATATAATGATAGTATAGTTAATACATAACAAAAAACGATTTATTAAATCATCAAAATTAATATTACCGATTATCTAACATTTTTAAAAACTATATTCACATTTGAATAGTTTTTTTTAATAATTTTTTATTTTATTTAAAAACTGAATTCTAAAATTAAAAATATTAATTTTGGAAAAATAACCTTTATTTTTCTATTTTTCATAAAAATATAGTCTTAAGATAAATTTTTTGTATTTTTCTAAAATAATTGATTTTTGGTTGAATAGTGAAAATTTACTTTTTTTTAAAAATACCATGTATTTTAAAACATAAAATAAATATAATCATAATATAATATATAGAAAACTATTTTATTTATAAAAAATATGTTTTATATATATAATTATATTTTTTTTATAATATTATGTTTTATTTTAAAATCTATATTTTATATTTTAGAAGACAAGTGATATTTTATCAAAAAAATAATTAAACTATACAGTAATATTCTAAAAATAATTCTTATAAATTTTATAAAATCAATAAAATGATATAGATTTTTAATTTAGAATAATTGGTAAAAACTTATCAAATATTGAAATTATAATTTTTATTTATAATGTTTTTATTACTATATATAAATGCTAGTATCCCGAGTAAAACCATAAATAAGAAATGTAATAATTGCTATATAAAATGGCATGAATCATGTTAAAAAGGTTTAAATATGCGTTTTTTATAGGTTGTGTACCTAATATAAACCTCCAATCAATTATTGATTATTCTTTAGCAGCCTGACCATTTTAACATGTCAACAGTTTTTATTATTTTGACATATTTACAAATATTCCATTCTCCCCACTCATTAAAAAGGATTATCACAACCCCTTGGAAATAATAAAAATTATGTTTCCCAAAAAATATAATCTATTTATCTGAAACATGGAATAATATTTCAATCTATTTGTGTTTTTTTAAATGATAATATCTTCTTTCATCCATTTAAATGGATTATTCATGGAAATCATGAATTAATATACTAGATTATTAATTTTAAAATAACTTATTTTAATTCAATTTATAATTTTTAGTTCTAGTTTTTATATCTCAAAGTATTTACATATGGTTTTTTTAAATAATTAATTTTATTATTCTATTTGAATAATCATTAATCTTGTCTTCCAAATTTTTCCCTAAGAAAAAAACATTCATGTATGCGTGGACCACTACCACCATAAAACATCATGTTTAATTTTACTTGACCAATATACATAATTGGTACTTAAATAAATTTTCATAAATAATTATAATAATAAAAACATATTTTAATTTATTAAAGGATAAATGATTTCATACATTACTCTCGATCCATATAAAATGAAATCTTCAACTATGTGTTATTGCAGACTACCCCCACAATGGACGATTCTTTTCTATTTTAAAAATCATTACTACATTGCATGGGTGGTCATGTGAAGGGGATTAATGGATAAATATAGTGATTTTGATATAATTAAGGATATCAAATGAAAATCAAGAGAAAATATTAATGATATTATCAAAAAATCATAATCATTAACTAAATCATTTATAACAAGAGTGCTATAAAAAATAATAGTTATTTTAAGAGAAATGGTGTTAATAAATTATATCAAAATTATAATTCATTATAATTTTTATTTATCATAATAATTATCACCACATAAATCATTACTATTCTGGTACTATTATATTCCCATTATACAAACTGAAAATTATCCATTAAAATTTATTGGTTAATGGTTGGTTTGGTTTAACAATCTACATGAACAATTCTATGAACTAATATCATGTATGAATATGAGAAATTATTTCATGGATTAATATCATATAAGTATTACAAAAATTATTCTTTTTGAAAAAAATTTCCATTATATAACTATTTATTTTAAAAATGGCCCTTTATTAATTTAGAATCGTCAAAACAAGAATGTGGTTTATTTTATCTGATAGGATTATAAAAAAATTGAAATGAAATGAAATTATAACTCAAAAAACTATCATTGAAAATATTTTCAATTACCTTTTATGATCTTAGATTGATGAACTTTGTATAATAGATTGACAAGATATCATTTTTATGAAACTAGTTCAAATTGAAATATACTACTTACATTCGGCACTAAGTGTCAGTGTGGTGAACATTGGGATAAAAATTTTTCCTTAAACAAAACTCAGTCTTTGGGATTTCATAAATACTATTTTTCGAAAAAAATGTGGGTGCATAAAATTTTGCATTCTAAAATTTCTGGATCCATGAAATTTTGGATTCCAAAAGTCTAACCCTTTTGTGTTCAGAAAAATAGAGAAATTACCAACAGGAATACTTGGTACATAGATAGTGGATGTTCTCGGCATATAACTGGTAACAAAAACTACTTTGAAAAGATTATCAAGACTAAAGGAGGAAAAGTAAATTTTGGAGATAATTCTCTGGGAGAAATTATTGGTATAGGTAGAATTATTCTTCTAGAAAAAACATTAATTTCAAATGTTTTGTTTGTTAAAGGTCTTAAGAACAACCTCATTATCATAAGTCAATTATGTGATGATGGTTACCTTGTGAATTTTAGGAATTAAAAGTTTGTAGTAAACAATTCCAAGGAAGAGTTTAATTTTTCTGCCCATAGGCAAGAGAATGTATACACACTAAACAAAGAAGAGTATAAGAGCCAAGATATACCATTCCTCAGTACAATGGAAGATCATTATTAGTTGTGGAATAGAAGGATAGGTCATTGTAACCTTAAGAACCTATGAAATCTTTCTAAGAAAATATTTGTTAAGAGTCTGCTAGATCTTAGATTTGATCCTTCAAAATATTGTGACCCTTGTCAATATGGAAAGCAACATAAATAAATCTTTAAATCAGTCGATGAAGTCTCAACTACTGATGCATTACAGTTAGTGCATATGGATCTCTTGGGCCCTTCACAAACTGAAAGAATTTGATGTAAGTATTATGTATTTGTTTTAGTTGATGATTACACTAGATTTACATGGGTCTATTTTCTATCAATGAAATCAGAAGGTTTTTCATATTTTAAAAGTTTTAGAGCCCAATTTAAAAATAAGAAAACCCTTCCATTGAAAACTATTCATAGTTATCATGTTGGAGAATTTCAAAATTCTTATTTGGAAACTCTTTTTAGTAGAAAATTCATTACTCACAATTTCTCTACACCAAGAACTCCTCAACAGAATGGAATTTTTGAATGAATAAATAGAATTCCTCAAGAGATAATAAGAACCATTTTGAGTGAATATTCTATAGCAAGACATTTTTGGGCTGAAACTATAATTATTGCTTGTTATACTATAAATCGAGTATTAATTAGATATATTCTTAACAAAATTCTTTATGAGTTATGGAATGATAGAAAACCTATACTTTCCTACATAAAATTTATTGGTTGCAAGGTATTCATCCTGAATACTACAAATAATCTACATAAATTCGCACCAAAATCTGATGAAGGAATTTTTTTAGGCTACTCCACAAATTCTAAGGCTTATAGAGTTTTCAATAAAAACCCTAGTACTATTTAAGAGACAGTACATGCGAAATTTTTTGAAACTAATCCTTTTGTTTTTAAACATCACAAACCTACATCTTCATATGTGTTTTCAAAAATTAATTATAAACTGATGATAGAAGATCTTTCTGACAAGGAAAATGCCCATGAAATTTTTTTTGAAGCATTTACCCCAGAAGACTTTCTACCCAATGTTGATGAATAGGTTTTAAAAAACCCAAATCAGTTGTTTCTAAAGAATCATCCTACTGATAGTATCATTATTGATGTGAAACAACTTGTAAGGGCTATAAGTTCCTTAAGAAATGAAGTAGAAAATCTAAATTCCTTTCCCAATTAGAACCAAAAAGCACTACTGAAGATTTAGGTGATGATGATTGGATAAAAGTTATGCAAGATAAACTAAATGAATTTGAAAAGAATAAAGTCTGGACTTTGGTGGAAAGACCTAAGGAAACTTCTTTATTGGAGTAAAATGGGTGTACGGAAATAAATGTGATGAAAATGGAATCATAGTTAGAAATAAAGCTAGATTAGTTGCTAAAGGCTATAATAAACAATAGGGAATAGACTGTGAAGAAACTTATGCTCCAGTAGCTAGACTTGAATCTATCTGTATTTTACTTCCCTTTACAGCATTATTCAATTTGAAACTTTTTTAAATGGATGTGAAATGTTCTTTCCTTAACGTTTTTTTTCAAGAGGAATATTTTTTTGAATAGGTGCCTAGTTTTGAAGATACAAAACATCCTGATCTTGTTTTTGACTTACCAAAGCTGTGTATAGAATAAAGCAAGCCCCTCGAGCCTGATATGATAGAATTACAGAACTTTTGCTTCAAAATAATTATGTTAATGGAAATGCAGATCCCACCCTTTTTATAAAGAAACAAAAGAAAAATGTTTTGATCATTCAAATTGATGTTGATGACATTATATTTGGTTCAACTCAGCAATCATTAACTGATTCCTTTGTAGATCTAATGAAATATGATTTTGAATGAGTATGATGGGTGAGTTAACATTTTTCCTTGGTTTTCAAATTTCTCAAAAACCAAAAGGAATATATATGTCCCAACATAAGTATATTAATGATCTTCATAAAAAATATGGATATAAAAACACTAAGTGTATAAGTACTCCCATTGGTACCTCAAACACACTTGATCCTAATAAAGCTGAGAAACCAGTAGATCAAACATCTTTTAGAGGTATAATAGGAAGTTTAATTTATATGATATCTAGTCGTCGAGACTTAATGTTTTCAGTATTCTTATGTGCAAGATATCAATCCAATCCAACGGAATCTAATTTAAAGGTAGTGAATATAGTTTTTTGCTACTTAATGGGGACCATGCATTTGGGACTCTTTTATACTTTTGGAATGATTTTGTTTTGAAAAGTCTTTCATATGTCAACTTTGGTGGATATAGAATGGATAAAAAGAGTACATTTGGAACTTTTATTTTCTTAAGAGATTCATTTGTTTCTTGTTCACAAAAGAAGAAACACTCAGTAGCACTTTCCACTGTTGAAGCTGAATATGTAGCAGCTGGAAGTTGTAGTGCTCAAGTGTTGTGGATGCAACACACACTCAATGACTATAATATGAGTTTTACCAAAACACAAATTTTTTGTGATAATACTAGTGCCATTTCATTATTCAAAAACCATGTACATCACACTCATGCAAAAAACATAGATATTAGGCATCACTTTTGTAGGGATCACACAGAAAAATGAGATATTATTCTTCAATTTTTTGGAACACAAGATCGACTTGCTGATATTTTCACAAAATGTTTACCCTCAAATATATTTAAATACTTTAAACACAAGTTAGGAATGATAACCATAAGGTAATTTTCCATGTTAACTTTCTTTTGAATTAATCTCCTTATAGTAATAAACTTCTTTTCATAAGGGAAGTATATTTTTTTAAAAAATTCGTAGTTAGTTTTTCAAAATTTTCTTAATGAAAATTTTCGTAGTTAGTTTTTCAATTTTTCGTAATGAAAATTTTCGTAGTTAGTTTTTAAAAATTTTCATAATGAAAATTTTCGTAGTTAATTTTTCAAACATTTCATAATAAAAATTTTCATAGATAGTTTTTCAATATTTTTTTAATAAAAATTTTCATAGTTATTTTTTCAAACATTTCATAATAAATGTTTTCATACTTGAAATTTTGGTAATGAAGATTTTCATACTTGAAAATTTCATAATAAATATTTTTGTACTTGAAATTTTTGTAATGGAGATTTTCATACACAAATTTTTTTCATACACAAATTTTTTTCATAGTCGTTTATTTTTAATCTAATGTTCTTCAAGGATAATATTACATATTATGAATAATCATCCTAGATATCTGAAAGTTATGTTTCTTTCTTGAGTTTTTGTAATCATCTTTTACTTGTTGGTAGTTTCTTTTGTTTCTTTTTCTTAGATTCTAGTTTCCTAAAATCCGGATGTTTTATTTTAAAAACCTCAAAAGATCAGATCCTACCAAATATTCCTTGTGACTATCATTTCAACTGTTAGATCTGATCATAGGATTTCTTAATCATTGGATTGAGATGGGAAGATGGACCATCACATCAAACACATATGTAATGGACCCCCGAAGCGTGATCCCACATCAGATTTCAATCCTTTCCATGTCGAACGTCTGCCCCCTTTCAAAAGCCAGTTCTGAACCTCTCAAATCATTTTTATATATGAATGTCTAGTTAAGTTCCTTCTCAAGAGATGTCAACTGTCAAGTCAATTTCGGAGTGGCAGATTTGTAGAGAGAGTTTGGTGCATCTGAATTTCTTCAACAAATATGATTCTACAATCTAAGAGAATATCAAACTCAATGGATGGTAGTGTGTTTGCATATCGAATCCAAGGGTTCAAGTATTGGTGTATCTAGATCTATTTATCAAGTTTTATGAGTCAGTTAGATTCTTTAAGGGAGAATTCAGAGAGAAGTTTTTATTCAAAAGCTATGGAATGGCCTATGCTCTATCTTATACAAAGGCAGCTAGTTTGGTTGGAGTTCCATTTGAAGGGGAACCTGAATTTTATTCCCATTAGTTGCCTGATGTTAAAGGAAGTTTTATCAAGGTAAAATCTATGGAGTGTCTTGGACACACATATGTCAAGACTGCGAAGATTGCTCAACTCTCAACAAATATTTGGATCCTTGAATTGTGGGTTCAAGGGTTTATCATTTCGAGAAAGGGTGACAAGAAACCCTTAAAGAAGAGTGATATGTATATCTTGGATTTCCTAGTAAACCAAAGTAATATCAACTTAATGAATCATATTCTCATTATGATAGAGAATATTATGAATGGGAACTTCAATGCTCAGATAATCATGTATCCATCCATCATCTCTAAGCTAATAGTTTTGTGCCTTGAGTATTTCAAGATTTCTTGCAGTTCCTTGCTGAGGAATTGAAAAGTCATCTTAATATGTGATGATACATTTAAGAGAATTAATATTTGTTTCTTTAAAGATTCTAGAGTATTCTATGACTTACAAAGGAGGAGGCTGAAGCTATTACGAAGAATCCATAAGTTGCTGAACCATAAAAAAAGTTTGAAAAGAAGAGGAAATTGAAGGAAGTAGAAGAAGAATAAAAACACCTAATGCTAAAGAAGTTCAATCACCACCACTAAAGCCCATGAAGCAGAAAGCCTATCTAGATGAGGTTGTATCCAAGTGGAAGGAAGACAAAAATAATCAGAAGGAAGGAGAGTCACAGTTTGTCTTGGATCCTGCTGAGGACAAGACTTTGAAATGGAAGACAGCATATGATCTTGGGAAGCAAGCCAAGGAAAAGAAGAAAAATAAAAAGTTGTCTGAGGCTAAGATTTTTCAATCCCTTTTGAGGGATACTGAAATAGAATCTGAACAAATTTCGGTACTAAAATCCTTCCTGTTAGAACCCTTGCCTGAGACTCTAGGGAACAAATATATGACTATGGAAAAAGCCTGAGAAAAGGTTGTTGAAATGAAAAAAGCTGTGAAAGAAGTTTAAAGTAGTTATGATAAAGAATATTTATTAATAAAGTTGGAGACTTTCTAGAGAAGGAAAGTGATTATGAGAAATTTTCAATCCATACCTCTCAAGATGGATCTTCATAGCCTGCTACTCCTAGTTTAGATGAAAAAGCTAAAGTTGAAGTGAATAAACACTCTGAGGAAGAAAGTTATAATCACCATTTCATTCAACCTGAAGATGTTGAGGTGGGAGTTGAGAAGGAGAAAATAGATGAAGATAGAATTGTTCAGTAGTCTCACAGCAAACATGAGTCTCTGGATGAGGAAGTTGTTCCGATAACTGATTAGGTGAAATTGGTGGCTAAGGATACACCAACTGAAGTTGTTTTAAGGAAAAAGGAAGCTGGTGGATCTTCGAAAAAGAATCTTGTTGAGCTAGAGAAAGAGTCCTCAGCGAGAAAAATCTCATATTTTGAATCATCAGCCCTAGGACATGATTTTGTCATTCCATCATTGAAGAAGCTGGTTGACACCATTCTGATCATTCCAAGCATTGACTCAAGATGTTAGATGCTTCAACACAGTGTGAATAAATAATTGGATTCAGTATCCATTATGATAGATAAGTGTGTAATGATTGAGGCTAATTTCAAGAAGTTCTTTATGAACTATGATGCCCATAAAAAATATTATAAGAAAGTGATTAGTCGGTTAAAGAAAATAGTTTGTGATTTCAGAGAGCTTGATGAGTTTCTACATGATGTTAAGGAAGCTTTAGATAAAGAAGATAGTAAATCAAGGATGTCATGACTAGCTTTAATAAAAAGCTAACCCTTAAGAAGAATACTAAGATTCAAGAGGTAAAGGATCTAAATAGGAATCTATATTCTGTTTCCCAAAGTTAGAAGAGGTAAAGGGATCTTCAGATCTAGATCGAAGAGAATCTAGTTAAGCAAGATGAGTTATTGAAGGCGCGGGCAGAGGCTCTGAAGGATCAAGAAGAAAAGACCAAATCTTTAGAGAAGAAAGTAGAGGATTAGGATCAGATCCTAAAGTATGAAGAGAAATACCACAAGGAACTCAAAAATCTAAAAAACATAGTGAATAAATTGATACCCCGGGAAACAGAAGGAAAATAGATCCAGTTTGATATTTATTTGAATTTTTTCTTCCTTGTATAATTTATTCCTATCTTAATGAAATTTTGGTTGCTCGTTTTTATTTTCATTCACTATACTAATATTTCATGTACTGTAATTTCTTTTCCATTTCCTCAAAAAAAAATTGAAAATCACAAAGGGGGACAAATGAAAAAGAATTATAAGAGAAGAAGAAATATCCCTAAGTAAGCGGGAGTTTATCTTAGGGGATGTTTTCATTACTGAGATTTCCGTACTCAAGATAATGAAAAATATGATTCAAGAAATCTAGAATACAATCCTTAGTGTTCCAAAGACGAAGGTGGAGTTATTCGTATTCACCATTGTCCATGTGTAAAGGGAGATAAGTTTTGTTTCAAAGTATAGAAAAATATTTTCTAAGTCATTATATTATTTTTTGTAAGGATGTTTATGCTTTCTAAAAAGTGGGAGATTGTTGAGTCAATAAGGTTTTACTTATGACTGTTCCATTTCATCATACATGGGGGTGACTGTTGAGTTAATATTTTATCCTTATGAATTTACCATTCCTTCTTGTATTGAAAATCACAAACACATAATCTCAAGGCAAATCTCCTTTTACCCTGTGTTTTACTTTTATAAGGAAATTTTTTTTTCCCCTTGGAAATGTATTGTTACCTTGTTTTTCATTTTTCATTACCCTATATATGAGTAAGTTTTGGTTTCATATATAAAACCTAGGAATCATATAATACTTAGATATAGATAATTTTGCTTTCAGAATCCGAATTCTAACTATGAGTTCTTTGACTTCTGAATCCGAAATCTTCTGAGTTCTGACTCCGAATTCTCTGAATTCAGACTCCAAACTCTTATGAGTTCTTACTATGAGTTCACTGAATTCAGACTCCGAACTCTTCCAATTTCTGACTCTGAGTTCTCTAAATTCAGACTCTAAACTCTTCTGAGTTCTAACTCCGAGTTCTTTGAATTCAGACTCCGAACTCTTCTGAGTTCGGGCTCCGAGTTCTCTGAATTCAGACTCCGAACTCTTCTGAGTTATGACTCTGAATTCTCTGAATTCCGACTCTAAACTCTTATGAGATTTTACTTTGAGTCCTCTGAATTTAGACACTAAAATTTTTAAGTTCAAACTCTGAATTCTCATGAACTCTAACTCCAAACTTTGTAAATTCAGGTTCCAAATTCTTGTGAATCCATATTCTGAATTTCCTTGAAATTCAGACTCTAGAATTCTATAGAATTCAGGTTCTGAATTCCTTAGAAAACAGAATCTGAATATCCTTGTATTATAGACTCCGAATCCATTTTTTTGTTAGACTCAGAACTTTTATTTTCTTACATTTAGAATTTTTTTATGTAATCATATTTTTTCTTACCCATTTTTTTTTTACAAAATGATGTCATGCATTCAGTTACTAACTAACCATTTTTTGAGTGACACGTTTATAGGTCCCTCTAAAATTCAAGGAAAAATATGATCATTGGAAGAGGGAGTCGACTATTGGTACTGTTCCAATAAATAGAACCTCATTTGAAAAGATCTCAATATTGTTCTATGACTCAAGAGATTACATGTTGTTGATGTGATTTCTAGAGAGAGACTCTCATTACTTTGTGCATACTGAACATCTTTTTTAGATTTTCTTTGTGTGACTTAGATTGTTTCTGTGTAAAATAGAGGGCTTCTGTGGAAAGGAAGTCAAAGGTGCCAACTACCTTGAAGTTGAGGGCTTCCTTGCTGTGGAAGACAGATGTTCCGACTACCTTGAAGTTGAGGGCTTGTGGGGATATCAATACAGACTCCGATCTTTATATCGAGTGCTTACCCTGGTGTGGGTAAGATAGGCTTTCTTGAAAGTATAAATCAAAGGACCTTTATCCACGGTTATTGGATTCCCTTCTCTTTGGGTTAAAATATTTACTACTTGGTACATGTTTTGTTACAAGTTTTCTACTACATTTTATTTGTTGAGGAAAGTATAATTATCTTATACTTCCTTATACATGTACTCTTATTTAGTGAGATTCTATACACTTTAAGGTAAAATCTTTATATTTGTAAACATTTGTTAAGTTTCATTTTCCATAACCATCTTTTCGGATTCACATTCTCGGAATCATATTATCTGAATTTAGAAAGTGTATAAAACTAGAGGTTTTGTGAATTATTTTGTAAACCTTGTTAAACATAACCATCATTGAAAGTTTCAAATGAATTTTTAAAAGTATAAAATTCACCCCCCCCCCCCCTTGTATTTTAAGAATCATTAGATACATTATTCAGTATCTATATTATTTCGATCCTACATTTTCTATTATAGAGTCTTTCGTAATCACATACCATCTCAACAGTATCATCTTGGATTCCCCCATGATGCCATATCACTCAGAAAAGTGGTACTGTCTTACCTCGTAAAAAAATCATTCTCTAGTCCATGACCAATAATGTTCACTCCAAAAATGAACCATCTTGTTGAAACTCAACAACCTTATATTCAATGAATTATATTTGATTGTTTTTATACCGATGATGTAGAGGAATTTGGAAAATTATAGGTATACATCAATATCAGGGTTGAAGATCTAATTGGAAAGACATTATGATAATAGACATCGTGATCCTGAAAATCCCAACAAATCATGCTTCTAGCTTCACATTCATTCATAAATAATGATTTTCTATCCAATGTAACAACTACAATAATACTCATCCACCCATATATATCTCTAATAGTCGTATCATCATAATCGTAAAATGACTACTATCTTCTCTTAGTGGTATCCAATTGCTTTCTAAACCACAAAACTAACTCAGGGTTCCCCTATACTATGCATTGTCCAATAAAAGGTAATTCAACTATCTCATGACAACACATCATTCCGAGACACTTTTTCTAATAAAGAGTAACAATATTTTCTATATGAATTGAAACCATGAAATTTTTATTTTTTGAAAAATCTACAAAGGCTCTAAAATAAGTCCATGTTCAACCAAAGTCTTATATTAATCTTAGAATCATATCATCCATGTTTAAAATCATTCACTTTGATTTCCCTTTATCTTGATGATGATACACCTTAGATATCCTTGTCTATGTCAAAAAATCCTTCTATAACTCTTGAAAAATTAATATTATAAAATATTATTCTCTATCTCAAAATGTATAAAAACATAATTGATGAAATTACATAGTGTACCGTGTATATATATATATATATATCTTAAATCATCAGAATGTTTTGTCACTTAAATCTACATAGTCTTTTCCACTTTATTTAATCTGATATATCCTAAAAAATAACTTATCCCCAATGGGACCTAGAAAACCCCATCACAAATTCAATCATAACATTGTCCCAAATCCACACAAGTACATGATGTGTGTAGGGTGTACCCCACAGTGGTCGATGCTCCATCTTGATCATCTGACAGGAAAGACAATGATAAGAGATTCTCTTGATATCTCTTTTCATTCATGGATACCTATATTTTCCAATGATATCCTAATGCATAATCATCGAACCTGGGTTCACTTATCCCTAGGAATCGTGGTAGTTAATCATCAAAAATTATATCATGGAAGAATGAACTAAAACTCTCCCATGAACAAGGATCATGTCATCCATATCTACTGACAATATAGGAATTAGGTAATTTCCCACCAATAATTCCTACATCAATAAATATTATGGATTATATTTCTAACTAGTATTTAATTAATCCACTAATATCGACATGATAACCATGTTATGAAATTACATTACCCTAGTATTCATGGATGTATCCATTATCCCCTCATCAAAAAACCTTATCAATGTCATTTCCCCTTTAAATTCTACTTTATATGATCATGTGTTTTCTTGCATTAATAATTTGTAATGAAAACACCTTTTACTACAGAATAAAAAACCTTAAAAAGTTTTTTTTCAAATTATTCCCCAATAAATCTCTATTATAAATAAGTGCTAATAAAAGAAAAATTATCATTTCCTATTAAGGTCCATATATATGAAATATATCTCCTAGATGTGATTAAGGTGAAAACAATTCAGTGAATGGACTACAACAACCAAATATATGTTCTATGAAGTTTTCTTCCTCTAATGGGGTCATAGATGAAAAGATAGAAAATAAAAAACCTAATACATCTAGGTTAACACAGCACCTAAATCAACACATAATGTATCGCATTAAACTGTATATATAATATCAAGTTTTAGTAATGTCAGGATTGAAGATGTTTTCAATCCAGTCTTTAACTCCAAAAATTCATCTTCACTAAAATCATTCCATTTATATTTCATCACCTTATTATTAATAAAATATAAAGTTTCATCCAAATAAGAAAATTCCTATATTAACTTCCTTTAGTATCCTGGAAACCCATTTAATATCCTTATCCTAGATACTTTTTGATCGTATTCCTAATAAATAATATTATATTACTTCTTTAGGTCGATATAAATTTCCAACTTAGATATCACAATCCCAATATATCATAACTCTATGATAAATAAGTTAATCTTTTATATCTTGGAAAATATACATTATCATTGATGTATATAATATAATTTCCCTGGGTCTTATATGCACATATGAGGTTTTTAATATATGCTGATATTATCAACAAACACAACAATGTTGGAGTTAAATTCTGGATGCATGATCTAGTCCATGAGATGCATAAATATTATGGAAAATTTATCATCTTGGAAGGAATTAATAGATACATATATAGTTTTTATTTACTAATTAATGAATATTTATTGCAACCCCTCGCTTATGGAAAGATTTTTGGTGCGCTGATCTTATGTTAATATGGATAATCATTTGGCTCATTGCAATTCATAAAATAAGACATTAATCCCCATTAATAGGAACCTATTCTTTATGGTCACCTAGAATAGTTTCCTATAGTCCACACTTAATCAAAGACTATCATCTCCCTTTTTTTGAAAAATATAGCTTCTCCCCAATGAAATTTTATTGGTCTGATAAAACAAATGTCCACTATTATGCTACACCTTTGGTTCCATTAACATGATCAAATCCATATGATTTAAAGAAATAGATATTTATTTTTCTCATGGTAGGAATTATACCTCAAATTCAATCCCACTATCATGAGAGATTATTGATAAAATTTTAGGATAGTATTCGAATCATTTTTTAACTAAAAGAGGAAAAGGACATTGATCTAGTTTTCCTATGGTGTATTGACAAGCATTTATTTTTAGGAAATTTGTATTTATTTTGTTTACTAGAATTTTTTTTTAAATTAATTGTTATATTGAGAATTAAATGGTATGAACACCTTTTTATGATGTCATTAGTTTTGTTTTAAAGCCTCCAATCTTCTTTGGTTTCATTGAAATGTCTCAGGGGTGTGGGGTTTAATGATGTTTTTGATTTCTTTTATATGGAAACCAGATTTTTCTCAATGTTCTCCCCAACTATGTGACCCATTTTGAGATGGATAATGCATTGATGAAATAGTGAAAGGGAATCAAGAGACAATCTAACCTATATATAAAATTTTATATGAATTTTGAAAAGTCTATACATGGTTTATTAGAAATTTATCATTAGAAACATGAAAAGTAATTCCATATGTTGTGAGGTCCTCATGTTTGGTTCATGTTTTGAAAAAACATACATATATTATAATGTATATTTTTTTCCATTCCTCCTTTTATGTTTTTTAACCCCTTATTCCCCTCTCATATGACTAGTATTTTTATGTGTTCACCCTCCACCTATCCTTGTATCCCATTATTGAATTTCCCTTGTCTAGTTTTCTAATTCTAATAAAAAAAATTAGTTAGAATAAAATGTTATTTTTAATGACTGGTGCTTCCTATATTTTGGATCTTATCTTCTCTTGCATGGGGTTCCACATAGTTTATCTAAAATTCACTATTTCTATTTAATTTGTTTGCTTCATCATTTTCTTATTATTTATTAAGAAATTGAGTAAAATTATTTTGAATATAATTCAAATTAAATGAGGTAGGTGGTCTATATAAATTAATCCATTTTCATATTTATGTAAAAAAGTTCTTCAGGTGGGAGGTTATGTAGTATTTTTTGAAAATTGTGTTAGTTTAAGAGGTAATTTTTGAACTATATATTTAACATGATAAAATAACAATTTTATGATTAAATCAGTAGTGAGTGTCATCTTAGTATGGAATATAAGATGTGGTCTCAAACTGGGTATTAATATGAAATAGGGAAAAAAATTCTTTGAATATATAATTGGAATATGTAAATGGGTCTATTTTTAATAGGATAAAAATGAAATTTAAATTGAATCTATAGTTGGGAAATGTAATTTCATTTCCCTCAATATTAAAAATGGTTTTTATATTTTAAATTGAAAAATGAATTAGAAAATAGTACGTCCCTTTTGAATAACCTCCTCTCATGTAGTATTAATTAGTTATCCCAAGAAACCCATTATATGGGTTTTCTCATCTATGGAATAATCCAATAATATATCTCATACTACTATCAAAGTGAGTATTCGCATAGGGTTGTTGGTGATATATTTTTAATACTCCCATAGATGGGGATATCTGAAAGCAATTTAATAATCCCTTTGAATGTAGTTTGAGGCTCATTATTGGCTTCTTCCATGGATGAAAATACCCCTATAAGGGGTGGCCTGTGATAATTAGTGAATACATCATGAGTTGAGGTTTTGAATAACATATTAAAAAACCCACCTGATAAGTGTTTTTGGATTTTATTTCAGGTATGGTCCACATGATGTGCTCAGAGACACCCTAAAAATTGCTAATGAATCTAAGGATGATCGTGGGAATTATCATAGTGTCTTGTACGTTAGTCATTTTTTAAAATGTTTTATTTTATTTTTAATTTTTACGAATATAAATTATGTAAATTTCATTATAAAAATTTAATTATTTACCTTGATAACATCTTCATGAACTTATTTGTGAGACCAATTATTTTACGGATGAAATTGGGGGTGGAATACTATGTTTTACTCGGAACCTACATAGGCTAAAAAAATACTTAGGTTCCCTAGATTATATCACCAAAATCCTATATTAAAAACTATAGATAATGACTCCATGTTGATAATTGTTGGACTAGTATGCTACTGTGGTCATGGATGATCAGATAAGGTTGTACATGAGACCAGTTGAGGATGATCCTTAGTTTATTTTTATTTTTGTATTTTATTATTAGTGTAATTGGTTTACCCAAGGGGGATATATGGAATTTATATCATAACCATCATCATGGATTTAAATTTTCTAATTAATCTGGAAAATTTCCCAGATTTTCATGTGATGTTATATGGATTTATTTAGTTATACACTTTTAATATTTATTTTATATAAACTCTGAAATAAGGACATAGTCTAACGACATTATTTAAACATGACCTCAACGTTGATCGCCATCATCTGGTGTACAAACAATCAAACCAACAGTCTCATAGTGAAACAACATAGTAACTATTTATGGAATGATACATACGTAGAATATATAGAGTGACTACCAAGACTATGTAAAGAACCATTTCTACTACCTATATTGCAATATCATTAAATAGACTCAGGTTGAGTCCCATTATTTTTTCTCTAGCATACAACTCACTAGTAAGAAAACTATTATCCCCTTAGGCAAGTTAAAGGATGATCATCATTGATTAGAGTAAATTTGAAACCAATAACTAGTCCTATAATCCATTTTTCAGATCTATCAATGATATTAAACATCAAAAATATATTTTTCATAGATACTTCCATAATATGAAACTATTATTGGATCTTATGAGAACGTATACATATGGTTCACTTTATTTCAGAATTGAGGGTCAAGAAAAGTCAACTCGAAATATAAAAAAGCTGATAAATCATTTACAAAAAATAAACTGAACTGATACAAATTAATTAAAATAGAATATTACAATAAAAATGTTGAATGAATAGTGTAAATAATAAAGTTACTTCTCAAAGTTGATGTTTCCAAAATTCTATTTTTTGTATCCTAGTATACTACTTATATCATTTATACATTTGAACTATGACATTATACAAGATGCACGTGGCTTTCCTAGGTCACCAAGTTCTGCAGATTCTTAATCTACTATAGAGTAGCATAATCTACAATCTAATTATTTCTCATTTTTTCCAAACACATCACTTTATAAAATTAACATTATAGATGTAATTTATTTCTCCACATGTGATATTCCATCTATGGCTTCCCAAAAATGCTTGAAGTCACCCTTCCACCATATTTAAGGAATCTTATATAATTCCTCCCCAAAAGGATATTATGCTCCTATATAAATCTACCTTGGTGTATCTATTCTTACCTCAACATTATATCACTAAGAGAGGATCCAAAATTATCACTTGAGAACACAATCATTATTTTAGTGATTGTTGATAGGATTCTGGTACCTTTTTCCTCCTCTTAATCATTCTCTATATTTAGATCCTTACATAACACTAAATTATATATTTTCGTATTAAAAATACTAAATCGATTACCTATCTTTTTATGAAGTTTTTATCTTGAGTTTAGAGATCTTTTATGCTTCATCACTATCTAGTAGATGTGAAAATAAAAACAAAATCCCTAAAATAGGCATAGTAGATGGGCACTCTCATTGACCAATTATTATAATCAATTAAATCCATGTATAAGATATTGTTTATGGTCCCCCATGTTAGACCCCCTCACCATTCCTCTTGGACAATAACACCCCCCACAATTTTTTGGATCATCTTTATTGCTTGAAATCCTACAATAATAATTTTCATTCCTCAGCGATTTTCACTGGAATGAGTAATATCACCATGTCACCAATTCAGTCCTCATAATATTAATGGAATCCAATTCCTTAGAGTTATAAATGATATGTCACGACCCGCCCTCGGGGTCCGTGCCGTGACTACCCCAAGCCCGCCTTCCATAGGCCAGGGGCTGGCGACTAGCACCAAGGCGTAAATCCCGGTAAAAAGGGAAGGCATTGCCTTTGAAAAGTAAACACACACCACAGAGTAAACAAGCGGAAAGTAAACACTAAACAAAAGCAGAGTACTACTGAAAGTGCGGAAAGGTAAATGGGCCAGAATACAAACCCAAACTGAAAGTAAAGTACAACTCTAAAGGGAAAACAACAACTGAAAAGTAAAAGCTGCCACACCGAGCTGTCCACTGGAAATCCCACCTGAAGGGTGGGTACAGATAGCTCCTCTGCTCCACGGGTCCCGCCGTCCGCTCCGTGCACGTCCCGCCCAGTGGTCCTCCTCCGGGTACCTTCCCGCTCTGTAGGCCTCAGCTAAGGTCAACGTTGTCCGTCGTCTGCAACCAACACAACGTAGTGCGGGCGAAGCCCGTGCAGGGGTGAGTATAAGCTACTCAGTAGGGACCCCGAGACCCCTGAAGGTCTCTCAAATCCACAAAGGATAAACCACGAAGAAAAGTACAATCACGAAGTAACAACCGACACTGCTTAGGTATATGCCCATACATATACCTAAGTCATCAATTAAAATACGCTCCAACCTCCGAGCCCAAGTACAACTCAGTCCACGCAGGAAAGTATACGTATTCCACATAGGAAAGCAAAACATAATCCACACAGGATTGCACAACACAATCCACACAGGAAAGCAACAGGATTCAGCTCACACAGGTATACTTCTTCAAGGATGATAAAGATGATCACTGATCCATCTAAGTCGTCAGACCCACGAAGGATCGATAGGTAACTAACCCCCGCAAAGACCCACACAGGATCGGGCCCACACAGGACCTGTAGGCGCTGGCTCACACAGAACCGCTGAGCGCAAGGACCCACACAGGATCGGACCCACACAGGATCGGGCCCACACAGGACCTGTAGCACTGATCCACGTAGGATCGCTGAGTGTTGTAGTCGTCGTCGTCGAATCCACACAGGATCTCTGTACTGTCGTCGTCGCAGTCACAGTAGTAGTAGTAGCAGTAGCAGTCACAGTAACAGTCGCAGCCAGCACTAGGGTTCCCGCACACAGCAAGCTCGTTCGGAGAGTCCGCTCCACGAGTTGAGAGGCTGATACATCAACTGTCACAAAGACCAGAGTTGATGTATCCAAAAGTTCTGTATCGTCAACAGGAACTCAACGCAACAGACGGCGCGTCGATCGGACGCCCGGTCTGAGAGTTATTGGCATTTTCGTCTCCGGGGCCCGGTTGGTTTTTAAGGAAAAACCAACCCGACCGTACTCCACCTGCGTCCAAACCTCGGGCGGAGTATGCCAAAAGATTCTTCTCATTAAGAGGAACACAACGCGACTGACGGCGCGTCAATCGGACGTTCGAAGCTCAAGATATGAGCGTTTCCGCTCCGAAGGCCCGGTTGGTTTCGTGAACGAACCAACCCGGCCGAACTCAAAGTTAACCGAAACCTTGAGTGCGATATATCGAAACGACCGTCCCGATCCAAGGATCGCGTTGCCGCAGACGGTTCGTCATTCGGAGGTCCGAGGCTCAAGTTATGGGCCAAAAACCAAATCTAGTTCGAAACGGGGGGGTCCGGGTCCGGGCCGACCCGGCCCGACCCCCCCCCCCCCCCCCCCCCCGGGGAGGCGCGGCGGCGGCGCGGCGGTGGCCGGCGGCGCGGCGGGCCGCGGCGGCCTGGCGCCGCGAGGAGCCGCGGCGGCTCGGGGTGCCGCGAGGGGCCACATTCGGTCGGCACGCGGGGGGCAAGCCCCGCGGTTTTTTTGAGGGGCGGCGCGGCCTTTGTGCCGCGCCCATTTGCAGGTAACGGCCCCCGCACGTGGGGGCCGGCTGGAAACAACCGGGGGGCCGGCTGCCCCCCCCCCCCCCCCCTCTTCAAAGAGTCTCCCCCCTCATAAAGAGGGGGGTTTTGTAAGGTGGCCGGGGGATTAATTCCCCCGGTTTTAACAGCATCCGGCCGGCCAGCTGGCCGGCTGGTTTTCTCCAACGGGACCGGAATTTCCGGTCCCCTCTTCGGCTTCCGACGCCGGCGGCCCAGCCGCCAGTCTTCCCTTCCGCCGCGGCCCGGAACCGGCCGCGGTCTTCTCGTCCCGCCGCGGCCCGGAACCGGCCGCGGTGTTCGTCGCCCGGCGCGGTGCGACGGCACCGCGCCCCTTTCGCCGTGCCATGATTCTTTTCAACGTGGCGCGACGGCGTCGCATTCTTGAAGATTTTTCCTCAGCGTGGCGCGACGGCGCCGCGTAAAATATTTGCACGATCCTCCGCGTGGTGCGACGGCACCACGCCACTTGCTTCCTCACGCGAGAATAAACAAGAACGATGGAGGGGGGTTCGGCCGTGTTCGTGCGGTCCGGCCCCCCTCACGTTAAAAAAAATAACGCAACTTAAAATAAAACAAGTCACACGTTAGTCTTGATAAAATCACGATCAAGAATAAAATAAGGAAACCAAAAAGAAATCGACAACCCCTACCTTGGTATAAGGTTCGAAGATTCGTCTACGTTCCGCGGAAGACGGCGTCGCGGAGGTCGGGCGTCGCGGTCGTCGTTCATCAAATCCGTTGACGAAGAGATATGCCCGAAGAGATACGTCGTTGGCGAATCTTCGTATGCCGACGAAGAAGGTCCGAGGAGGAAGCGGCGTTCCCTCTTGTTGACACCGAGGACGAAGAAGAGAGGCGTCGTTCTTCGTCGGAGTTTGAGCGTTCTTCGTTCTTCGTCAGAGCTTGAAGATGAAGAAGAAGCTCTCCAAAAGCTCTCAAGGAGACAAACAAACAACCCATAATAAAATAAGACAACATCTTATTTTATTATTACAAAACATATTAGAATTTCAAAAGTTTGAAATTCAAAAAGGTTTAACTCCAAAATTAATTAAGTAACTCAAGTTATTAAATTAGGGGTTAATCAAGTTGAGAGAATTTGAAAGGATTAGGGGTTCGTGTGGACCCCACCACACTTAATCCTCCCAAGGGAGGTTAAGTGGGTGTGGGTCCCACTTCCAACCCCCTTTGGTAGGTTTTCAACAAGTTAAAATAAAATTTGTTCTAAACAAATTTTATTTAACTCAAACTAAAAACCCCTAAACTTAACTTTCAACCCGCAACAAACGCAACTCCCGAAAAGGTCTCTTTAAGCGAATATCGGCGCTGCGAGTTCATCGGTGCCCTCAGATTTCAATTCCGAGCACTGGATCAAAAGTTAGGAATTCCTGCTCGTTCGTTCACTGAACGTACCCGAGCCAAACTTCGGAACTTAATTCCGGGTACTCCGGGCCTCGGAATCAGGTTCCGTCTGAAACCGCGCTCTTGTAAAATTCTAAAGAAAATTAAGAAAAAAATTTCCCTTGAATTTTACGGGTCTTTACATTACTCCCACCTCAGGGCTTTACGTCCCCGTAAAGATACATCAAAAACTAGGGAAACAAATGAGGGTACTGAGCACGCATCTGAGCCTCCCGCTCCCATGTGCTCTCCTGGAGATTCCCGTGCTGCCATCTGATGCGCACAAGAGGAATCGATCGCCCACGCAGGACCCGCTCCTGTCGATCCTCTATCTCCACCGGGACCTCCGTAAAAGTCGCCCCATCGTCAACGTCAAGCTCCCCATGGTCAATGATGTGCGTCGGGTTGTGCACGTATCTCCTCAGCTGGGATACGTGGAAGACGTCGTGCACCCGGTGCAACTGAGGTGGTAGAGCCAGGCGATAAGCCACCTCACCAATCCTGCTGAGAATCTGGAAAGGTCCGATGAAGCGCAGAGATAACTTGCCGCCTCGGCCAAATCTCCGAATACCAAGTCGAGGTGAGACCCGCAAGAAGACGTGGTCGCCATCCTCGAACTCCAGTGGACTCCGCCTCCTGTCAGCATATGACTTCTGCCGGCTCTGAGCTGTCCTCATCCGCTCCTGGATGACCTGGACCTTCTCTGTCGTGGCCTGGACCATCTCCGGTCCCACGAGTGCTGACTCCCCAGGGTATGTCCAGCACAAAGGAGATCTACATGGTCGGCCGTACAACGCCTCGTACGGTGCCATCCCGATGGTGGAGTGGTAGCTGTTGTTGTACGCGAACTCCACCAAGGGTAGGTGGTCCTCCCAGCTACGACCAAAGTCGAGGACACATGCGCGGAGCATGTCCTCGAGAGTCTGAATGGTCCTCTCCGTCTGACCATCCGTCTGAGGGTGAAAAGCTGTGCTAAGACGTAGCTGCGTCCCGAATGCCTCCTGTAACCCCTTCTAAAGCCGGAAAGTAATGCGGGCATCTCGATCGGAAACGATAGATGATGGCACACCGTGGAGCCGCACAATCTCCTGAATGTAGAGACGTCCCAAGCTCTCTACTGAGCCCTGCTCTCTGATGGGTAAGAAGTGTGCCGACTTGGTGAGTCGGTCAATAATCACCCAGATGGAGTCGTGACCTCTGGAAGTGTGTGGAAGTCCAGTCACGAAGTCCATAGATATGTCGTCCCACTTCCACTCCAGAACCTCCAAGGGTTGTACCAAGCCCGCTGGTACCTGATGCTCTGCCTTCACCTGCTGACAGGTGAGGCATCGAGAAACGAACTCTGCTACTGCCTTCTTCATGCCCGGCCACTAGTGCTGTCGTCTGAGGTCCTGGTACATTTTCGCCACTCCAGGATATACCGCCAAAGGAGAATTGTGAAACTCTCTCAGCACTTCCTCTCGCACAGTGACTGGTACCATGGTACGTCCTCTGAAAAGGATGTCGTGTTCTGCTCCAAGGGAGAAACCATCAGGTGCCTGTCCCAAGGATATCTGTGCATGTTGTGTCTCACAGTCAGCGTCCCCACGCTGTGCCTCCCTGACTCGCTGCAGTAGTGGAGGAGTGACTGTGAGAGACTGAAGGAAGGCTGCTCCATCTCTATCCACGAAGGATATCTGCAAAGAGGCTAGCTGCAAAGATTTCTCCTTTGCCGAAAAGTGAAATCCGGTCTCATCCCCTGGATGAACTACGTTCCTTGCCTAATACAGTCAATTCCGTCATGATTAGTTAATTTATGGCACGGATGACGTCGTAAGGCCTCGACGCTGCTACCAAGAGGTCCAACCGTTACTCTCGCCTCTAAGGGTCGAGTCACACTGTCGGCATCAGTGTGAGGTTACTGGATCCCCTCCAGTTGAAATCTCGAAAGTGAGGGTCAAGTCAACAGTTTAACCGGGACCACTCAGTATCAATCAAACAAAAGGACAGTAAAGCAAACAAAGATAAGTGTCTTTTTATTATTGCAGCTCATAGTACAAGACACAAATACAATAGCAAAATGGAACTAGAAGTACAAGGGATGTATCCACTAGTTCCTCTCCTGTCCACCTGCTCTCGGAGCTCTACTGCCTGGTCCACTACTCGGCTGTTGCTCAAGCACTCGCCGCTGCTTCTGTCTCAGTGGCTCCTCTAACACCCGCTGATCAAACGTACGAGGAGTCGGACAGTCACGTGCCAGGTGTCCCTTTCCGCCGCAGGAGTAACATTGTCCGTTTCTGGCACGCCTGGCTCTGACCCCACCTTGGGTGCCCCGCACCACCGGTCCTAAAACCCGAGATCTTCCAACTGCTAGTCTGGTCCTCCTGGACATCTGCATCATCTGTCTACTGCCCACAGATGACTCGGCTACTGATCGAAAAACACGCGGCAAAGGCAGAAGCTCCTGTACACGCTCGGGGTGTAGAGCTATTGGAACAAACTCCACCCTGAAGAAGGTCTCGAATTCTTCCCAAGCGAAGGTCATCCCGTCGCAAAACTGAAACAAGTGGCTCCACCACCTGCCTGCTGCTGCCTGAAAGAGGCTGGCAGCAAAGATCACCATGAAGTCTGCCGGCGTCCCCACTAGCCTGAAGACTCCCACCACAGCCTCCAGCCAATCCTCAGCCGCCTGCGGGTCCGTCTCTCCCCGGAACCTGGGTGGCCTCTGGCGCTGGAACTCGTGCAGCGCACTCAAGTGGCGTGCATCGCCTACTGCTGGGGCTGGTGGCATCGATGGCCCAACGTATGGTAGTATCGCTGGTGCCTTCGTTGGTGCCTCAACTGCAAGAGGGCCCTGAACCGAAGCCTCGTCGCTCGGTGGGTTGTCGTCACACTCGACTCTCGGAACCATAGCTGGCTGCCGTCGTGGGGCCATCCTGAAAAGGAACAGGTGCGCCACGGTTAGAACAGTATACCTGGTGAGCTGATACAAGTAATCACAAAGAAAACTTTGAAACACACACGCAATCAATGTTTTCGTGCATTAAGTCGGAAATCAGAGCTCAGGGTCCTGGTGTACGGATACGTCGGCCGCCGCACCAACACTGGACTCCCTGGATTGATATCCACACTCAATACGCTAAACATTATTGCTTCACATAGAAAAGATCAGAGTTCGCGGTAGAACCGAACTCCTCTGATACCAATTTGTCACGACCCGCCCTCGGGGTCCGTGCCGTGACTACCCCAAGCCCGCCTTCCATAGGCCAGGGGCTGGCGACTAGCACCAAGGCGTAAATCCCGGTAAAAAGGGAAGGCATTGCCTTTGAAAAGTAAACACACACCACAGAGTAAACAAGCGGAAAGTAAACACTAAACAAAAGCAGAGTACTACTGAAAGTGCGGAAAGGTAAATGGGCCAGAATACAAACCCAAACTGAAAGTAAAGTACAACTCGAAAGGGAAAACAACAACTGAAAAGTAAAAGCCGCCACACCGAGCTGTCCACTGGAAATCCCACCTGAAGGGTGGGTACAGATAGCTCCTCTGCTCCACGGGTCCCACCGTCCGCACCGTGAACGTCCCGCCCAGTGGTCCTCCTCCGGGTACCGTCCCGCTCTGTAGGCCTCAGCTAAGGTCAACGCTGTCTGTCATCTGCAACCAACACAACGTAGTGCGGGCGAAGCCCGTGCAGGGGTGAGTATAAGCTACTCAGTAGGGACCCCGAGACCCCTGATGGTCTCTCAAATCCACAAAGGATAAACCACGAAGAAAAGTACAATCACGAAGTAACAACCGACACTGCTTAGGTATATGCCCATACATATACCTAAGTCATCAATTAAAATACGCTCCAACCTCCGAGCCCAAGTACAACTCATTCCACGCAGGAAAGTATACGTATTCCACATAGGAAAGCAAAACATAATCCACACAGGATTGCACAACACAATCCACACAGGAAAGCAACAGGATTCAGCTCACACAGGTATACTTCTTCAAGGACGATAAAGATGATCACTGATCCATCTAAGTCGTCGGACCCACGAAGGATCGATAGGTAACTAACCCCCGCAAAGACCCACACAGGATCGGGCCCACACAGGACCTGTAGGCGCTGGCTCACACAGAACCGCTGAGCGCAAGGACCCACACAGGATCGGACCCACACAGGATCGGGCCCACACAGGACCTGTAGCACTGATCCACGTAGGATCGCTGAGTGCTGTAGTCGACGTCGTCGAATCCACACAGGATCTATGTACTGTCGTTGTCGCAGTCACAGTAGTAGTAGTAGCAGTAGCAGTCACAGTAACAGTCGCAGCCAGCACTAGGGTTCCCGCACACAACAAGCTCGTTCGGAGAGTCCGTTCCACGAGCTGAGAGGCTGATACATCAACTGTCACAAAGACCAGAGTTGATGTATCCAAAAGTTCCGTATCGTCAACAGGAACTCAACGCAACAGACGGCGCGTCGATCGGACGCCCGGTCTGAGAGTTATTGGCATTTTCGTCTCCGGGGCCCGGTTGGTTTTTAAGGCAAAACCAACCCGACCGTACTCCACCTGCGTCCAAACCTCGGGCGGAGTATGCTAAAAGATTCGTCTCATTAAGAGGAACACAACGTGACTGACGGAGCGTCAATCGGACGTTCGAAGCTCAAGATATGAGCGTTTCCGCTCCGAAGGCCCGGTTGGTTTCGTGAACGAACCAACCCGGCCGAACTCAAAGTTAACCGAAACCTTGAGTGCGATATATCGAAACGACCGTCTCGATCCAAGGATCGCGTTTCCGCATACGGTTCGTCATTCGGAGGTCCGAGGCTCAAGTTATGGGCCAAAAACCAAATCTGGTTCGAAACGGGGGGGTCCGGGTCCGGGCCGACCCGGCCCGACCACCCCCCCCCCCCCCCCCCCCCGGGGCGGCGCGGCGGGCCGCGGCGGCCTAGCGCCGCGAGGAGCCGCGGCGGCTCGGGGTGCCGCGAGGGGCCGCACACGGTCGGCACGCGGGGGGCAAGCCCCGCGGCTTTTTTGAGGGGCGGCGCGGCCTTTGTGCCGCGCCCATTTGCAGGTAACGGCCCCCGCACGTGGGCGCCGGCTGGAAACAACCGGGGGGCCGGCTGCCCCCCCCCCCCTCTTCAAAGAGCCTCCCCCCTCATAAAGAGGGGGGTTTTGTAAGGTGGCCGGGGGATTAATTCCCCCGGTTTTAACGGCATCCGGCCGGCCAGCTGGCCGGCCGGTTTTCTCCAACGGGACCGGAATTTCCGGTCCCCTCTTCGGCTTCCGACGCCGGCGGCCCGGCCGCCGGTCTTCCCTTCCGCCGCGGCCCAGAACCGGCCGCGGTCTTCTCGTCCCGCCGCGGCCCGGAACCGGCCGCGGTGTTCGTCGTCCGGCGCGGTGCGACGGCACCTCGCCCCTTTCGCCGTGCCATGATTCTTTTCAACGCGGCGCGACGGCGTCGCGTTCTTGAAGATTTTTCCTCGGCGTGGCGCGACGGCGCCGCGTAAAATATTTGCACGATCCTCCGCGTGGTGCGACGGCACCACGCCACTTGCTTCCTCACGCGAGAACAAACAAGAACGATGGAGGGGGGTTCGGCCGTGTTCGTGCGGTCCGGCCCCCCTCACGTTAAAAAAAATAAAGCAACTTAAAATAAAACAAGTCACACGTTAGTCTTGATAAAATCACGATCAAGAATAAAATAAGGAAACCAAAAAGAAATCGACAACCCCTACCTTGGTATAAGGTTCGAAGATTCGTCTACGTTCCGCGGAAGACGGCATCGCGGAGCTCGGGCGTCGCGGTCGTCGTTCGTCAAATCCGTTGACGAAGAGATATGCCCGAAGAGATACGTCGTTGGCGAATCTTCGTATGCCGACGAAGAAGGTCCGAGGAGGAAGCGGTGTTCCCTCTTGTTGACACCGAGGATGAAGAAGAGAGGCGTCGTTCTTCGTCGGAGTTTGAGCGTTCTTCGTTCTTCATCAGAGCTTGAAGATGAAGAAGAAGCTCTCCAAAAGCTCTCAAGGAGACAAACAAACAACCCATAATAAAATAAGACAACATCTTATTTTATTATTACAAAACATATTAGAATTTCAAAAGTTTGAAATTCAAAAAGGTTTAACTCCCAAATTAATTAAGTAACTCAAGTTATTAAATTAGGGGTTAATCAAGTTGAGAGAATTTGAAAGGATTAGGGGTTCGTGTGGACCCCACCACACTTAATCCTCCCAAGGGAGGTTAAGTGGGTGTGGGTCCCACTTCCAACCCCCTTTGGTAGGTTTTCAACAAGTTAAAATAAAATTTGTTCTAAACAAATTTTATTTAACTCAAACTAAAAACCCCTAAAATTAACTTTCAACCCGCAACAAACGCAACTCCCGAAAAGGTCTCTTTAAGCGAATATCGGCGCTGCGGGTTCATCGGTGCCCTCGGATTTCAATTCCGAGCACCGGATCAAAAGTTAGGAATTCCCGCTCGTTCGTTCACTGAACGTACCCGAGCCAAACTTCGGAACTTAATTCCGGGTACTCCGGGCCTCGGAATCAGGTGCCGTCTGAAACCGCGCTCTTGTAAAATTCTAAAGAAAATTAAGAAAAAAAATTCCCTTGAATTTTACGGGTCTTTACATGATACTAATGTTTTAATTCCATTACATTATTAATTATAGTTTTATGTTCACCTTCCCCCTGAACTATCATTTACAAAATGGATTCATGATATAGATATTTCTCAACATGAACCACTAAATAATGAATTAAATAATTCTCACGTGTTTCCTCTTATACTTCTAATTCTGGAACATTGGAGTTAACCCTAGTGGGATTATTATTAATTTCATATCTAAGTGGCCCCATCAAATTTCACAAAGATAGATTTAACTTAATTTACAAAAATAACACTTTATAATACCTAGACTATCTCTTTTAATGTTATAAACTTTGATATTAATAGTTTGGGTAATGGAATTATATTTGAAGAAATTTTGATATAGGAAACCAACAAAAATAAGGAAAATCCCTCCTAGGAGTTCATAGGATTTAGGATTAGTCCCCCGCCCTCCATGCTAATCATCGATATTTTTAATGAACAAGCATGCTCATGTTAATAAATAATAAAGGTCATTATAATATATTAAATACTAGCTTATAATATATCATATAATATTTTTAAATATACTATAATTGATAATATGAAATATATATATATATATATATAACATATGCTTTTACATGCCTATTTATGATGCATGAATTAAAACAAAAACCATAAATTTTAACAACATAGTTAATATTTTCATGAATCCTTAAAACCAAAACAATAATTGTATTCCCACCACCAATAACTCATATTTTTTTTCATAAGAGCTACACATGGAAATGCCTAACTCCCTTACCCATATTCTACAAAAAATATCTCCTTTTAGAAATTACCCAAAATCATTCAAGTGGAATTAAATGATAACATACATTGAGGACACTATATAATGCTTTATCTCAAATCTCTTGGTTTGGTTAGATGTTCCATAATGCCTCATGTATGCTTCCCTATATGCGATAACATTCTAAGAAGTAGTGAGGGTCTTAATATTATAGTGGGGAGACTATACCCTTAGTATCAAAAGAAAAACATGATAATAAAATTGAGAAAAGTGTAATAAAATAATTGGTCATAGAGGTGGTGATTAATTTAAATTCAAAAGAAGGTGACATGGTATAAATATCATGTCATACATGTAATAAACCAAAGAACTCCAATGTGGAAGTTTAAATCACAATATATACATGCAAATTGAAAAAAATATAAAAAACCTAAGAAATTAATTTTAAATCCTTCTTGGTTCATCCTTTTGACCAATAATCCATCTCCTTATCTCCATATCAGAGAACCATTTCCCAATCTATGAACTCGGATTATGAAATATACATGGGCATTGACATACCCATGTGATGTTGGAAGATAAACCCAGAAATGGAACACCAATTCATCATTTAGATTCATTAACATTCCTATATGTTTTATTTCATGGGATTAGTTAAATTTTCATGAAACTACATTCAATCATGTTTCAAGGGATCTTTCTATAATGAAAGCCTCCCTGAACCCCCACCAATCCATCTTCATCTCTATTTCCTAAGGAATGTTATTATTTTTTTATAATTAGTCACATAACTCAATGTTGTAACATATAGCTAGAATCAATATGTTATTAGTGTGTCATATCCAATTCTGCTCGTTGAATAATTGTATCCCCATATTCATGGGTAATCTATGATCCACAATTAATGAGTTGTCACTCAGCTAATCCATCCAAACATTATACTATAAAAATTTTAGTTACATGATGGTACTACCAATAAGAACATGCCGAAACTTAATAAAATTCTCAATATATTAGGATTAATTAGCTAGATATTGAAATTACCTATATTTATCTCACCCCTTCAACACAATACACATACCAATCCCACTCATTATATTAACTCATCAATCTTCATACCCTAATAGGTACCATCAACTCAATCTACACCTCATTTTAACTATTTGTTCTATACATAAATATGTATCCAATCACCATTGACTTGAAATTTCATTATCAATACTCAACATAATTTCATATAAGTGATTCCCTATAATAGTATCATACCAATAATCCATATATAAAGAGTCAACCTGTCACCCATGATCAATATTTTATCTCAATATGAGAATCAATTTTCGAGAAATCCTTAGAAAGATGACCAAAATGGAATAAATTACCTAAAAAATATCAACGTATCACGTAATGTTTCTCACTAAAACATAAAAGAAAACAATCAAATCATAAAATTCATTACAATTTCCCAAATCACTAAAAAACATTACATTAGAGAGGGTTATCCATAACCCTCTCTAAATTAATTTTCTGTAACATTAGAGTGGGTTATGAACCCCCTCTAAATTCAATTTCTATAAAAATTAAAGAGGGATTATATACAACCCTTGCTAATCATCGAATTTAGAGGGGGTTATGGAACACCTTAATTTATTAAATTAGACGGGGTTTTGAACCCACTCTAAATTTTTTAACATTATTCTTTTAATATATAGTTGGATATTAGGGGGAGTTCAAAACCCCACTAATATCTTAAATTAGTGGGTGTTTAAAACCCCCTTTAATGTCTTCAATTAGTGGGGGTTCAAAACTCCCCTATAATTTATTAAATTTTAGGGGGTTCAAAACCCCCTTTAATATCTTTAAATTAGTGGGGGTGCAGAAACCCCTCTAATGTCTTTGAATTTAAGGGGGTTCAAAACCCACATCTGATGTCAATAATTTAAAAGGGGTTCAAACCCCCCCCCCCCCCCCCTCTAATTTCTTTAATTTAGAGGGGGTTCAAAACCCCCTTGGATGTCTTTAATTTTGAGGGGGTTCAAGACCCCTCTAATTTAAGCGATAAAAGGGGTTGTAAACCCCCACTATTTAAAAAAAGAATCTTCTATCATATATATATATATATATATATAATTAAAACACAGTTTATAAATGTATTTAAATACATTATATGAACATATTATATAAAATATTTATATGATCATATTTAATTGTATTTATATGTATACAAAAACATAATTGTATAATATTATGCAAATTAATATATATTTATTTGAATAAATTGTATTTCATATAATATTAATTATTTATAATTTAAAATCATAAACATATTATATAAATACATACATAAATATAATTTATCTAAAATATATATCATATAAAAACCCAAGCCTGTAGTTTTTATAAATTATATTATAATAATAATAAATATATTTTTATCTAATAGGTTTATTCCTTTATATTATATATATAATTAAAATAATTTTAAACATAATTTATAAAAATAAATTTATATTAATGTATATTTAATTAAATAATAATATATATAAATTTATATAATAATAAATATATTTTTTGAAATACATTATATAAGTATTTTTGTAAATTTTATTTCATTTAATATAAGTTTTATGTTATAAAAAATTGTATTTCATATAATATTAAGTATATTTTTCTATAAATTGTATTTCATATAATATTGAATATATATAATATACATATTAATTATATATAATATGCATATTAAAATAATATAATGTTCATTATATATAATAGAATATTCATTATATATAATATAATATTAATTACATATAATATTAATATTTGTATAAATTTTATTTCATATAATAACAATAATATATTAATTTTATATAATATTATATAGTTTATACAAATAAATATATTTATTAATATAAATAATAATAAGTATATATGTATTAAAAGACATTGTATAATTATATTTTTAAAGACCTTATATAAATATATTAGATAAATACTTATATATATATATTCTTGAAATAAATAAATATATATATACTATCAATATGTATTTAAGTATATAAATAATTTATATAAATATATAATATTAATGTATATAATATAATATATATTTGATATAAATCATAAAATATATGTATTGTATTTATAAAACCAACATATAGTTTTTATAGATTAAAAAATATATTTTATAAGAATATTAATAATTAATAATGTTATTGTTATCACGCGCACACACACATACACATATAAGTAAAATATATACATATATACATGTCTAATATATATTTAGGTTATATATAAATATATGATATATGATATATATAATTTCATATACAAATGAATATTGTTAATAATATATATTATTTTCATTTAAATTTATGTAAATATAATAATGTTACAATATTTACTATTATAAATAGTCAAATATATATAAATACTATAATGAGTAAAATATATTTCAATAAACATTTGTTGTAGTGGTGAACAGGTAAATTATGGCGGAGGATAAAGCTGGGCAGTGAAGGTTCGAATCTAACAAGCGATTATTTTTCTATGGGCGGGCATGGATGCCCAGTTTGGAGACAAGAACCAAAGGCAGGGCTAGAGGCGCGAGGCATTTGGGAAGCAAGAACCGAGAATCGAAGGTGGGGCTAGACTAGAGGAGTGAGGCATTTTCGGGAGGTGGGAACTGGGAACCGGGAATCGGAGGCAGGGATGGCCTGAGAACTGGAGGCGAGAATGGACTAGGGGTGCAAGGCATGTTCGGGAGGTGGGAACTGGGAACCGGAGGGATGTGGTGGAAGGGGGAGTGAACAGGGGATGGGGTGGGTCAATTTAAGAAAATGTAAAAAAAATAAGGGTGGTTTTCACAACTGCCCCTAAAGTATCCCATTTATTTGGGGAGGCTTCAAACTGCCCCTAAATCACTTCAACTTGTGGTGATTGAGAGGCTAGTGAGTTTATGTCAACATTAAAGGGACATTAAGCCCCCTCTAATGTAACTACCACTAAAGTCATCATGACTTTAGCAATGCTTACTCAAAACTTCCACTAATGGAAATAGGAAGCCACATTAGCAGTGGTTCCTCACAACTGATGCTAGTGTCCTTAGAAGGGGTTATAATCCCTTTAATGTCAAAAATAACCCCTTCTAAAGTCCCCATTTTTTTAGTTAATGTTAAATATTTAAAATCAACCCTAGAATCCATCCAAATACATCAAAACAAATTTTCTAGATTGTTATTTATAATCGTATAATTTGATGACGGTATAAAAACATGAAATTATGTAATGCTATCTAATGTTAATGGTGTATCAATATTCACACGAGAAGAGTGAAAAGATATATATCCCTATTATAATATATCTATACAAAAAATAAATGGAACAAACAATTTGAAAAATTTAATTTCACTAATAAAGAAGAACATCAAAACCCTTCTCCAAAATTGTTTGGATAGGTGAAATTAGTATGAGGAAGAAGAGGATAAAATTTTTTTAAGGTAGAAATCCATAAATAATCAATGTCAATAACTACCTATATTAAATCACTTGTTGATCCCTCTTTAAAACACGTGAAACACAAAAATCATTGATATAGATTCGACCATTAAAAATATTAAAACGAACATCATACAACATGGTAATTACCACAATAGTAATGGTGGAATTTCTCAATCTAAGGCAAGGAAACATAATATATACCCTCTATTGTGCCGTGTCAAAACCATACCCTATACTGGAATCACCATTCCTTCTATCACGACAATGGCAAGTATCCATTATGAATGGATCACAATTGAACACACAATACTACCCATATAAGACCACACATGTAAAACCTAAATTTTTTATGTTTTTTTATCAATATAATTTTATTTCAAATATATCATTAATTATATGTTATACCGAATTTAGTCAAATCGAGATTTTTTGATAAAAAGGTATTATTAAATTTGATATTTGACACCTAGATATTTTATTAAAGGGTATGAATATAAATAAAAGAATTATGAAAAATAATTTGTTTAAAATTTTTTAATAATAAAACTATGGTGTAAAGATCATTATAAATGAAAATAGGTACGATTTTAAAATAATGGATATGTTTTTTTGAAAAACTATTTTTTTCATGTAGTGATTTTTTATCATAATAAATTAATTTGAATAGTATTGGTAACTGATTTTAATGAAATATATAAGTTATGTATTTAATTAGAAAATTACATTTCATCTAATATTTTTTCATGGTGCGGTATAAGAATATATCTAGTTCAATTCTTAAAAAATACTTTTTTTAAAACACTTCGTTAATTTTTTAACACTTATTTTAAAAATACATTTTCAAAAAAATAAAAAAAAATTCAAAAGATGAAATTAATTTGTACAAATTACCTTAATTTTAATTTTTTAGATCCTTCTTATAGTATGATTCTTTCATTTAGTAGTGACAAATATTGATATTTACTAAAAAATTATTGTGCCATTTAAAGTTTGTAATATTTATTGTTTTCAATTTAAGTGGTTTTAAAAGTAAAAATAGATAAATATAGTAATTATTATCTAAATAATATTCATTGGAATTAAAATTATATTGTATTTTCATATAAAACATTTTTATACTTAAGAAGACTTTTTCATTGCAAAACGGATTTTCAAGACGTTTGATGGTTAAAGTTTTTTTGATTGACTGAGATAAATTAGATTACATATTTTTAGTCAATATAATCAAAATTTGATATCATTTCAACATAATGTTTTATCATAATAAATATAACAAAAGTAAAAATCTTTTAACATTGTTAATGTTAAAATAGGCTTACTAAAGTATAAAATTCATCTATAATTGTTAAAATGACATGAAAACTTGTATAAATTCTATTGGGTAGCTACTTTATGAACCTATTATATAAATTATTCAGTAATGGTCAATTATGATCTTTTTGGTTTTATTATTTTATTAATTAATTTTTTATATTTTTTTAAAAATCTTTCCGGGTACTCTTTCCCACTTATAAAAGGACACCCACATTTTTCTCATATACACACTTTATGTACCTTTTGATTCATACAAGTCCTTCCCAAATACCCTCTATAAATTCTCCCCAACTACTTTGTGTATATATTATGATCAAAAACCTTCATATATAGGATTTAGTTATAAATATAAATAATTTGGTCAAAGAATAGATGTAATTCAAAACCATTTTTTCCATATATTTCAACTTCTACCACATTCAAATATTCTTAAAAAATTATGAAATAAAAAAACTCGTATCATCTGTATAATGTTGTGTTGTTATTGTAATTTTATAAAATATATCTATATCTTCTTCCATCAAATGGGAAATGAATTTGTCGATCTTTTGTACGATATATTATGGCCCCATGAACCCATTTAATTTGTTTTCCATTATCGCATTTCACATCTAGACATAATTATTGATTTTTTGTGTATATGCAAAATTTATGGCATATTATACTTACTATAACCTATTTACATTATTACTTTCCAATTGATTGGAAATATATATTGTTTTTAATTTGATGGTGTAGACTACCACAACTACAAAGAGATGTTATTTTTCACATCTGTCCTATATGTATTATAATAAGGTTTTATGTTATGATTATATATAAATAATGTGAAACAATAATTATTCAGATATGGTGAATTATTATTTACCATTCATTAGATCCATTAGTTAGAAATTGAAAACAACATATATATATATAGGTATAACATGTCATCTCAATAAACTATATATTTTACTTTTATATATCTATCATTATATGATGAATATAAAATATTGATATCATTTAAAACATTATTTATATTTTTGAGACATTATCATTGTACATGGTATGGTAAACCTGAACTAAAACATGCATGAAAAATGAAGTAGTTATATCCTAAAACGGTAATTTTAATAACATATTATTAATATATGGTTGATATATTGTCTTATGTAAATCAAAAATTGTATGATAATTATGATTATTGTTCAATAATATATCTATATATCACAAACCAATATTTTTTATATAGTAATTTTGGTTATGTGTGAATAGTTTTATGGCATTAAGTAAGGGATTTTGGTTTCAATGCAATTTTTAATCTAGATCGTTTATGCCTAAATTCATATTGTGAATAATATATGATACTTATCTGATGAAAAATAATTTTTTCATATATTGTTTTTATAATTCATATTTTATTTTTATTTTCAATAATTTATGTAATAAACATAATGAAATAATGTTTTTAAGGGAAACTAGCTATGTTTTACTATTCTGTTGAGTTTCTTTGTCTTCCATTTCCATGTTTTCTATAAATTTAATTGATAATTTTTTTAAAAAAAATCAATTATTTATTAATTTGCTATTCAACCATTTTAATTTATTTGAAATAAATTTAAAAGAAATCTTAATGAGGTTATCTGAACAAGGTACTTTTTTGCATTCACATGAAATTGAAAGAAATGTTTTCTCTCAATTTATTCAGATATAATGGAATTTCATTACATCATAAAATCTCAAGTATTTGAATAATACATTATAATATTCCATAGCTATTTAAAAGAACTTTTTTCCATAATATTTTATAAATTTTTATATATTAATGTATCGACTTCAATTTTTAATGTTTACTTGCCTCAAGAAGTTTTTCAATCACCCTTTTATATTATTTATATTTATCAATGATAATAACAACAGTTGTTTCTTACATTCTACTAAGGATATGATCCACTATTTCAATCCTTATTATTTATTTCTATTTTTTATAATTTTGATGAATAGATGTTTAAGAAACCTATTTATTTACCATGAACTATGCTATGATTCATTGATAAAAAATTTATGAAATCCATTTTCCTTAAATTGGTTTTTATATCATGATATGATAAATGATAAATGATATTATAGAACCCACGTGTATTGTCTTCATATGTGATGGGTGGGCCAGCAATTATATAACCCTAAAATGCATTCAGCAACGCATTGTATGTCATGATGTAGTTATGGAATTCAAGTATATGTGCTTTTTTCAGTATATGAAAAAAGTCAATGTGATTGATCCATTGTGGGATAAAATTGGTGATTCATTTTCTATAATGATATTGGAAGAAAATAGGACTGCATAATACTCTATGAATTTATGGTTCTATAGTAAACAATTAAATATGAAATGGTTTATGTGCATATGATGGTTCCACACATTAATGACATGAACATATTTTTCTTGATTTATTTATAATTATTTTTCACTCTTATGACAGAAGCTTTTTAGAGTGATGATTTGTAATTGCATGAATCATGTTTATGATCGGTGATAGATTGGGTATGAACATATTTTGTTAAATTCATGATCTCAATCTATTATGCATATCTTAAGATTTCATATGATCATCAATTAATATCTCCAATTTTACCCTTCATATGCAAATGAACTAATACTTTATTATGTTTTATTTGTCCAAGTTATAATGAAGGGTTTATATAAGGTTTTTGTATGAAGTGTAATAAATTGATAGAATAGTGTGGGATATGTTGAAGATTCTTCATGAATCAATAAAATTGTGTATCTAGTATCATAATGCATTAAAACATTATATTCCTCAAGTGTGTATTTTTAAAATATATTAAATAATCATCTATATGGATGTAATAGTTATGTATGAAATGACTAAGTTTGTATAGTTGGTATCATAAGAGCGTTTTTTCAATATTTTGGGATTTTGGTTATAAAACCTTGGTGAAATTTACAGGGTTTAGAATAAGTATAGAATAATATCATAATTTTTTTGAATGGAAATTATTTTGTGGTTTTCTAGGAAACAAATAATTTTTTAGACACTACAAATGTATTTTGTTTTGGAACAAATGAATCTAGGGTTTACAACACCAAAAAAAGAGTTTTTTGATTATATCATGACCACTACTTTGGTGCATAGTTAGTGTTCCCTTACATGACACCCAGTCAGACACTTATGGGTGATATGCATGGGTTAATTCAAAATTTCCTTAAGGTACCATTATTAATGGTTTGAATAATTGAAGAACATGGGTATCCTAGGATAAACCTATAGTTCCATTAGTTGAAAAAGATGTATCAAGATATAGATATCTAATAAATTACTTTTCATGATTATTTGGTTTCACGATAATAATTTTTATCATTATTTAAATTTTGTTTTTAGTAAACATATATAGCCAAAATACAAAATGATAAAAATGTATGTGATGGAAAAAGAAATGATTTTCCATATAAGAAACCTAATTCCATGAGATAAGGAATGTTGAATCATGATGTTATTCTCGTGAAACTTTCTCATGATGTGAATCATGACGATATTCCAAATGACCAATTGTAGAAAAAATGTATTATCTGGTCATTAATGTGGCAACATCCACCTTATTTTACTTGGTCCTCTAATCAACACATAGATGAGTGATGGATAAAAAAAATTAGATTATATTTTTTATTCTCTAGTTCTCATAGCGTCAAATGGTTATCTTAGGAGTATATTTTTTTGAGTGAGAAGTAGATCAAATGTGTAACCTTAATAATAATATGAGATAATATGATGAAATTGAAACTATGTAATGAGATTAGTTTAATAGGATATTTTTTAACATGTAATTCCCTCATATTATACATAAAAATATAGATATATAATTCTGTGACTATAAGATAAAGGGTGATAAGTCCACTGATATTTATGAGGAAACATTTATAAGAAAATCAATGTATGGTTTTGCATTAATTGTTAACACTATTTGGAAAATTAATTGATTCTTTAGAAGATTAAAACCAGGTGTCTATAAGTAAGTATATATATAGAACATCAGTAGCTACAATGTAATATCTCAGTGTACAATTAATATAGAAATGGAAATTGGATATTCGTACATTTCATATAATCTTGACAAGAAATAGAAGATAAATTATCATGGAAACTTCAATAAATCACATATTTTAGAGAAATTTTAGAAATAAAATCATTGAAATGTGAGTAAACAATTAAGGGAATTTGATGAATAGAACTAGGATGTGTGTTAATTGTGTAATGGTGGGTCATAAAGCCCATAAATGTAAAAAACTCAATGAATATTGTGGTTCATGAAACTGAGGAAACAGATATGGAAAAAATGCACCACTAGTGATCCAATGAAACCAATTGAAGGAGAATGTGCATAGTAAAAAAATAGTTTATGAATTATAAAATTTTATGAAGATGATTATCATTAAAAACCTCTTAAAATCAATGAAAATAGAAAATCTCATATGAAAATGACTGCTACTATGGGTTTTGGGATAGATGTGGTTAATTGTACACATATAACCCACATTACAAAGGAAAATGAATTATTCTATTTTGGATCTACCCATTATTTTAAATATTGGAATTTTAAAATAGTATTGAACAAACACCTCAGCAATTACATATTGAGTTAATAGTAAAAAATAGTAATGGTAAATTAGTTAAATCACAAATCTATAGTTTATATTAGATTGATGATTGTGGCAATTTTATTTCGGAATATATCGTGATTCTCTCTGTAGTTAAAATTTAAGTGATTCTATGAGTGGAATTGGTATCTTAATATAGATACCATTTCAATTAATAAGGAAAGGGTAGTCACATTTGATATTATAAACCTACTATTTACTATATATTGCCATGATGACAAATATAAACTACTAATTTGAATTACATCCATTATATGGGTATTTATTCCTTTTCAATAGGATTTTATATATTATATAGTTGGGGAGAAACTCCACATCTAAATCATTCCATTTTTTCAAGGGTTTATTTATCTTTTTCTAGAATAATTTAACGGCTTTCCACTTAGTTGTAATGTTGATTTTTTATATAAGCTAGAACCTATGCAATACCTATTTTAATGACTAATTTTATAATGGCCAAAATTGATTTGACAGAATTGATGAAGAATATTACCGATAATCTTGATAGTTATTTATATGGATAAGTGAATCACCATGTGATGAACTAGTACTTTTTTGTTAAAAAATGATATATCAATGAAACCTTCCCTTAATTACTGAAAACATAACAGGATTAAAATCAAGAAAAATAATTGTATCCCTCATGTCGAAGATTTATTTCATTGGTTACATATAGTTGAATACTTTTAAAAATATTTTCCATAAATTTAGATACTCTTAGTTGAGGGTTAAAAGTGAATACATACAAAATACACCTTTTCAGATATAGTACGGACACTATTATTTTATTGTGATTCCATTTGGTATTATAAATTATGATTTTATCTTCACGTGTTTAACATATAGAGTGATTATAGGTTACCTTGATCATTTTTTATTTTTCATTATAGATTTTTTCTAAAATATTCAATGATAATTCATGGAAATGAAGATCACCTGATAGGTTTTCTTAATTCCTTGAGGAATGAAAAATTGTATAAAATATTTACCAATTATGATTTTTTTACATATTAATGTTTCATTAATGGTTCATATAACCTCATGGGATGGTATTCAGGTGAATCCTTCAAAGATATATTTTATTGAAACATGTCATAGACCAACTATGGTTAATCATATATATATTTTCCTAGTTTGAATATATATTATATATTTTTTATGGATAAGTTATCATGGTTGACTAATGCAATGACCATGTTAACATCAGAGGGATCCAAGTTCCTTTTGAAAGATAATTGTAAGAATAATTCAAAGGAACTGAAGAGAATATTATTTAGTGATGTCATGCTAGTGCTACCCTTTAGTGAAAGAGGGTTTGTAATCTATAGTTATCCATCAATGAAGGGATGTGATTCATTCAAACTAGGAATGATATTTTTATATATTATACCACATAAAGATTTATGATTCATGAGACAAATTATTCAACTATGTACTTGGTTTTATGTAAACTAATTTTTGAATTAAAGATATAGTGGCATTATCATTATGAAGAATGATGTGATTTGTATACTAATCATAAAATCATTTAGTATATATTCACTTAAAAGTGGATGATTATGTGCTATATGAGAGAGTTGGTACTGATTAAATATTATAACATCTTTAATCATAACCACCCTAGGAAATCAAACAAGGTGGTTGATGCATTGAGATGGATGGATCTTGCTAGATTAATAATGATGTGTGTAAAAAATATAATATTTTGTAATTTACAATTTATGGATAAAGAATTATTAATAGAAGAGGAGAAACATATCTTTATAAAAATAGTTTTCTATTATTTATCCATGTAAGGATTAATTTTTCCTAGAAAGAAGATGTATAGATAATAAATAAGGTGAGAAATATACATGATTTCATACCTAATTTCAATCAAATGATAATATTGAGGAACCATTTTTATATACCCTCAATACCATATTTGAACAATGATTCATTGGATGCAACTAATAGTTAATCATTCTCTTTTCAACAAGAAAGTATGATGATGTATATAGATTTGAAATAGTAAATATGGTTTGAAAATCTGAAGAAAGATATTCCAAATTATGTCCCTAGGTTCTTGGTATGTCATCATGTTAAGGCTAAGAGATATATTTCAAAGGCAGGGTTACAATATTCAATTTTTTTTTACAACATTCCAATTATTATTTAATCCTATTGTTACTCGTGTATCAATTTTTATAAATTTTATCTTTCCAAATGGATTTCATTTTTAGATTAGGGATGTTGAATTTAGCTTAGGGTGAATTTTTGTTATTTTTCTAAAAACATTCAAATTTTGGGGAATTGTGAAAAAACACTGAGTTATAGTTTAAAACCGAATTTTTATTTAAATAGTTATTTATTTTATTTAAATTTAATTAAGGGAAAAATAGATACATAGTACCTATATAAGTAAAATGTAATTCATTGGAGTTAGTTTAGAATAATTTTAGATATATAAAAATTTTATTGAACTTTTCACCCTCTTTTACCCACCTCCTAGGAGAATTTAGAAATTCACTAAAACATAATTTTACCGCTTCTATGAGTGAAATTTCAAGAGACACGGTTAATATCAAGGAGTAAAATGTGGTTCAATAAGATAAAAATATATTTTAGTGAATAGTAACTTTTTACTTTTATTTACCACGGTTAAATGTAAATTGGGTAATTAAGGGTAAAAATGATATTAATATTACCCTAAAAAATGTCCTAATTCTATTAGAAAAGTGAATATTGACTAAAGACAACCTTAGTAATAAAATATTATTAGTTAGGTCCAGTTGGATTAGATTAGGACATTTATTATTATTTAATGCAAATAAGAGTTAAAAGAGTTAAAATCAAGGTTTAATTACTGAATCATTTTTAAAATAGAGTTATACATAAGATAAATTTGATTTTAAATATTCATGAGAAAGATAAAAGAATTTCCTACATAATGGTATTTTATTTATAATTTTTAGACATTAAATAATTTAATTTATTTACGACACAATGGTGATGCAGTAATTACCTAATTAATGAAATATTAAAATAATTGATATTATAAATATCCAAATAAATTTAATTTGAGACTTTTTATGAATTATATTAATTTTATAGGATAATATGACATGTTAGTATTCATTTAATTATTTTTTTCTAGTTAATAATTTTGTTATGATTTTCACACAAAAATCAAATGCCAAATAGTGTCAAAATTGACAAAAAAGAGTTTTTAAAACAAATATTATATTATTAATTGATATTAAATTCCTAAAAATCTAAGCTTCAGAAAAGAGACTTATATCGTGATAGGTTTATCATTAATAGACCACTTGGGGGTCTCTTTGATGTATATTGTATGTTTATTAACTATATAACATAAAAATACAAAGTGACCTGGTAAATGTAAATCTAATTAACTAAGAGTTAAAACTAAATGATAAGGTTAATATAATAACCAAAAACTGTCTAAAATCTATTTTTCGAAAGGATTTAGACTCATCCCCACCTTAGACTTTGAATAATCCACTTTTGAGCCGTTAGAACTGAATATGAATTTATTATAAAATAATACATTAAGTTTTCCTAAAGAGCCCCTCCTCCCCCTTTAAAAAGGACACAACTTCTAACATAGTATTCACACCATCAAAGCCTTTTGGCTCCTCCAAACCTATCCAAATATTCTATAAACATTCAACACTTTATTCTAGAGGACATAGTTTGATCATAAAGCCAATTTAAGGAGCCCTTTTGATCAAATCAAAAGGAAGAGCCTGAAGAAGAGGTAATGTTTTCACCACCCTCTTTCAAGTTCTTTTCTTCATCAACTTCTTCATTATTTGTTATTCCAATTCTAAAATATAAACCATAGTATCTTTTATATACTGTTATATTATTATAAATATGGCACAACCTTATTCATTATTCTATCCATCCTTTCAATGAAATGTCACCATATGTGCGTACGTACGTCCTACCGTCTCCACATCTTGGTGTAATTGTTATTCAATAAATTATTATTTGGATGTGTATAATAATGATATGTAATTCATCTAAATAATAAATATAACATGATAATAATTCATTAAATATGATATACTATCCAATTATATATTATTTTACTATCAAAATAGTGATATTGTCACTTGTGCGTACGTACGGACTACCATATCCACGAACGCGATCAGATTCATTCCCCATCGTATCCATTCAAGTATAATTCTCATTTGATGATTAAAAATACTGTTTAAGGACTTGATATATTTCTATATATGAATAATATACAACCTATCCCTAAAAAACATGACATATGTAACAAAACATATAAAAGAAAATGAGTAAGTGAACACCCGAAACAACGATAATACTAAGATATTATTAACGAAGTAATATTAAAAGATCATATATGATATCAAATTTACGTATATTATCCTTGAATAATTTAATAACAATGTTTTAACTATTATACAGGAAGTTAACCTACCCTTAACAAGGGAATAGTACAGGGTAAGGGTTTATTTCACAATCTCTTCATTATTAGAGGTTGTATTACGTAATTATCTTCTGGGACATTTTTATCATCCACATCCATGTTTCTTTGGAATGTATTTCAAAACATTCTTACTATTTTAAAAAATATGGGTTAAAGTAATTTATACCCTTTTTGACTTTTTATAAGATGTTTATAAATGAATCTTTTCTACGTTTTCCAAACAATGTCATTTTTAACCTTTTCGACATAATTAAGGTAAGAATGTATTTTTTTAACTTATACAGCAGGTGTGACTATTTTCTACCGTTATAAACTCGTCAAAGCTTCCCTCACAAGATTAGGAGAATATTTTCAAAGTAAATGATTTATTTTATAATTTTTTGACTTATAAATTATTTCAAAATAGAAAGATATATTTCTCTAAAAATAGTTTTGATTTCATCTATGTCAACATCCGTTGATGGATTTTATGTTTATTTGGAGTTGATTTATTATGATACAAAACATCTATATTGTATTGATGGTTTTGTGATTTGTTTGACTGTGGATGTGCTATTTTTATACCATTCACGATTTATGGTTAAAGTATTGACATTTTATATGTTAGTTTTAATACGATTATTTATTATATGTTTAAAGCTTTTCATATGTGGAATGTATTGGACTTAGTAAGTGACAGGTGGAGCCCGCAATAGCTCATTCATTCATCGGTAGGTCTCATGGGGCATCTAGACATGGAATTGGCCAAGGCCCTTTCCCAATTTGATTTATGGTGTTGGCTGAGGCCTCAATCATTTTTAGATGTCTTGGCCAAGGCCTTGACAAAATGTTTCAGAATGTCTGGCATTATACATTCACTCATTATGGAAATAATATTGATGGTTCATGGGGTCATTCTACTTGTAGAATAACCATGATTATGTTTTATTATGGAATTATTTACTCAGCTCATATTCTTTCCATAAAAGTATTCATGTTTATTATTGTTAAATGCATGTGGTTTCAATTATTTACCATGCATAATATTTATGTCATTTTCCGCTGTATTAATTACCCTTTCTGAGCATTTGAGCTCACCCCTTTATTATGATTCATTTTCCCAGGATATGAAGAAGTTAGTTATGAGTGACCAGCAAACATAATCTAGGAGGCTTGGATATTTCTAATGAAATATATTTGTGTTGTATTTATTTTCAAGTTATAAGTTGAACTTATGTATGAATCTTGTTTCCAACAATACTAAACTGATCGTTCTTTCGAGACATGATTTCCTTATGATCATGCCAATGTTAAGTAATAATGCACTGACTCTGGGTAACTAGGGTTAGGGGTTACAGTTGGTATCAAAGGAAGTTTAGTACAGACCTTGGAAACAAGATTTATATAAACTCTGATTAGAGCACATAGACCTGAGATAGACATTGAGGATTATTATAGAAGAACTTCCTAGAATTTTGGTATTGTAATGATTTTGTGAGTTTTCCAAGAAATACATCTCTGTCTGGATACGAGCAGGTAGAGGTGGCTCTGGCACAGATGTACCTAGCGATAAAACCCGAAAAAACCACTTTCAGCTGGACTTGAACAGGAAGGGGTACACTACAACAGGCCTTTCTCCACTCTTGGTTACGACACTCCTGGGGGATATGCTTACGATAAATCTAATTTTCATTACAAACCATTATAAAGTGTTTATGAATATATACTTCCTCAATGAAAAGATTTTTTTATGATTATGGATTATATCCATAAACTGTTGAATTTATGTTATGTGTTTTAGAAGTTTGGAATTATATATTTCGATTCATAAACTAATCTAGTTTATTCCATTGTTTAGAAATGGCGCCTAGTGGAAGGAATGGAAACATTATCAATGCATTCACTCCATGTAGAGATTTTTCTCCTGCTCATGATAATTATAGTGGATCTAGTGATGAAATTGGTGCTGAACAGCTAATCACTATACTGCGACAACTCACTCAGGTTATGAATAATAACCTTACCCATATAGAGCACCCTGATGCATAGAGTGGATGATCAATGTTAGATTGCTTCATGATGCAAAACCCACCAACATTCAATGGGAGTACAAATCCCTTAGTAGCTGAGCAATGGATAAATTCCTTAGAGAAAAATATTCCATGCCTTGGGGTGTAGTGAAATGGAAAATGTTATCATGGCAGTTTACTGACTCACTGGAGATGCTGATCAATGGTGGTCATTGATTCAAAACACGAATGAAAATGATGAAGTATTAAATATCGAATGGAGGGAGTTCAAAGATCTATTTTTAGAAAAATACTTTTCTCATGACCATCGAGCAGATATGGAAAGGCAATTTCTGAGTCTGAGACAAAAGGAGGATGATAATGTCGCAAAGTATGAGGCTAAATTTACAAGGTTAGAAAGGTATGCTGCATATTATATACATAACCCATAAAGTAAGATTGATCGTTTCTTTGATGGGTTAAAATTGTTTCTCCGTCGATCATTGGTCTCACAAGCCTTCTCATCATACGAAGATAATTTCCTGTGTGCTATTAAGACAGAAAAAGAATTCTCTATGTCTTATGACTTTAAATCAAAGAAAGAGAATCAGAGATCTTATGAACACTCTGGGAAAGGAAATAAGGAAACAGGGAAGAATTGAATTTCCAACTTATGATAATTTCGGAAGAAATCACCCTGGTGCCTATCTAAAAGAAAAATAATTATGCTAAAAGTGTGGAAAAAAGGTCCCTCTACATGGTGATTGTAAAGGAAATAAAGATCCTACCAATGTTCAATGCTACAACTACATGGAGATGGGACATTATGCAAATGAATTCCCTAAGCGTTAGGGAAACTTATCATAGAAAATTCCTAGGGACTAAGGCCAAGCTTATGCAATCCCAACTACTGAGGTTGATGCTTCGAAAGACGTGGTGGCAGGTAATTTAATGGTTTCCTCATGTTTAGAAAAAGCTTTATTTGATTCTGGATCATCTCATTCTTTCATATCCTCCTGGTTTCCTATGAAAATTAGATATTTCCAATTTGATCTAACAAGGGAGTTGTCAGTTAGAACTTCTAAGGGAAGTATCATTGCAACAATGTATTGTGAATCAGTCCCCATTGGAGCACATAAATGTTCTTTATTCGTTAATCTCATCATCATACCTATGATTGAATTTGATATAATCCTTGGAAATGATTGTCTTTCTGACCATGATGCGAACATTTATTGTAAGGAGAATGAGGTTACAATTTTTGATGATGATGGTGATAGAGAACACCTTATCTTTAGAGAAAATTCGTCACCACCTAATTCTTATCTAGATCCACCCCCAGTAGATCAACTAAATTAAATTATTGAGGAGGAAGAAAATGAAATATCTATGGGCGAGGAAAGGAATGTTCAAATCGAGGATGTACCTATTGTGAGAGAATATGTTGATGTGTTTCCAGAAGATTTACCAGGACATCCTCCTGAACATGAAATTGAGTTTTCGATTGATTTAATTCTTGGTTAAAGGCCTATATCAAATACCCTTATAGAATTTCCACTATATAATTCGTTGAACTAAAGAAACAACTAGAGTAATTGAGTAATAAGGGATTTATTCTCCCTAGTGTTTACCCATGGGGAGCCCTTGTCCTTTTTGTTAATAAGAAAGATGTATCTATGAGGTTATGTATCGACTACAAGGAAATCAAAGCTATAACAATAATTAACAAGTATCTCCATACTCGCATTGATGATTTATTTGACCAACTGCATGGAGCTCAATAATTTTCAATGATTGACCTTTGATCTGGGTACCATCAGTTATATGTGAAGGAGGACATTCCGAAGACAGCATTTCAAACTAGGTACGAGTATTACGAGTTTACAGTAATGCCTTTTGGGCTGACTAATGCACCCTATGTTTTCATGGATCTAATGAACAATGTTTTCAAGGAATACCTTGATGACTTTGTAGTGGTATTTATTGATGATATCTTGGTAAACTCCAAAAGCTACAAAGATCATGAAAATCACTTGTGCATTATCCTGAAGACTCTAAGAAGACGTGAATTATATGGGAAGTTTAGCAAGTGTGAATTTTGGCTTCATGATATTTCTTTTCATGGCCATATTGTCTCTAAGGATGGAATTTTTGTTGAACCTTCTAAGAAAAGAGAAATCCAAGAATGGCCAGCACCGATGAGTATAACTTAGGTACGTAGTTTTATTGGTTTAGAAGGTTATTATCGACATTTCGTCCAGAATTTTACCTGATTGGCTAACCCATTAACAAATCTCACATGTAAAGGGGTTAAATTTATTTGGAAAAAAGAGGGTGGAGAATGTTTTGAAGAACATAAGAGATGATTAGTCAATGCTCCAATATTGACTCTAACATCATTGAATGATGTGTTTGTTATTTATAGTGATGCATCGAAGAAAGGACTTGGTTGTGTCCTTATGCAGAATGATAGGGTTACTTCCTATTCATCACGATAGGTAAAAATTTATGAGCAAAACAATCCTACTCATGATCTCAAGTTAGCAGCTATGATCTTTGCTTTGAAGATATGGAGGCACTACCTATATGGTGAAAATTGTGAGATTTGTAATGATCACAAGAGTTTGAAAAATAATTTTTCCCAGAAAGAACTCAAAATGAGGAAAAGGCGATGGCTTGAACTACTCAAGGATTATGATTTCACTATACACTACCACCCGGGGAAGGAAAATAAGGTGGAAGATTCTTTGAGTAGAAAGGATCATGGAGTTTTGAACAAGATGAGAGTTGAAAAGGATCCTATATATGTGGATCTAGAAAATATGGATATGGGAATCACTATGGAAGGTGAAACATCAATAATTTTTCAAATGGTTTCCAAACCATATTTACTAGAAATGATAAAGAGTTCTCAGACCAATGATGAAGAATTTCAAAATAAGATTAAAGTTGTGAATGATGGGAGATTGAGTTACATTGTGTATGAAGATGGAATTTTGAAATTTGGGAAGAGACTTTGTGTTCCGGATATACCTGATCTGAAAAGGGAATTGTTGGAAGATGATCATAGTTCCAATTTCTCTGTACACCCTAGGAGCACTAAAATGTATAGATATTTAAATGAACATTTTTGGTGGGAGAACATGCAGAGGGATATTACTGATTTTGTGTCATCATGTATGGTTTTTCAATAAGCGAAAGCTGGGAGGCAACAGCCTGGAGGAGTCATGAAACCTCTTCCTATACCAGAGTGGAAATGGAATAATATTTTGATGGACTTTGTCATGGGGCTACTAAAGAATCCTAGAAGGAATGATGCAATATGGGATATTGTTGATCGTCTTACCAAGTCAGCACATTTTCTTACTATAATAGAGGATTTTCCACTCGAATTCCTAGCAAGACTATGTATTAATGATGTTGTGAGACTTAATGGAGTACCCCTATCAATTGTTTCTGATCATGATCCGCGTTTTACATCATGATTCTGGAAGAGTCTTCAGAAGGCCATGGATACTGAACTTCATTTGAGCACTGCCTACCACCCTCAAACAGATGGAAAATCAGAACGAACTATTCAAACCTTATAAGACACATTGAGATCCGGCTCACTTGACTTTCAAGATTTGTGGGATCAATATTTACCACTGGTATAATTTTCCCATAACAATATCTTCAATTCAAGTATTCGGATGGCACCATATGAAGCGTTATATGAAAAAAGATGTCGCACACCAACCTTTTGGGATGACGCTAGTGAAAGAAAACTAGTAGGCCTAGAATTGGTGGAGGAAACGATGGAAAAGGTAAAGGTAATCCAAAATCACATCATAGCAGCTCAAAGTTGGCAGAAGAGCTATGCTGATAACCGAAGGATGGATTTGGAATTTTAGGTAGGAGATCATCTTTTCTTGAAGCTATCTCCATGGAAGGGTGCTATACGCTTCGGTAAGAAAGGAAAATTGAGTCCCAGGTACATTGGACCATTCGAAATACTAGAATGAATTTGGGTTGTAGCTTACTATTTGGAAATGCCTCCAAGTCTTTCCAAAGTTCACGATGTGTTCCACGTATCACTGTTAAGAAAATACATGCCTCAACTAATGCGTGTAATCACCTATGAGGAATTAAAACTAGAACCTGATCTGTCTTATTGTGAAGATCCAGTCAAGGTTCTTGATACGACAGAACAAGTGCTGAGAAACCGAACTACTCCTCTGGTAAAAGTTCTATAAAGAAACCATAATATGGAAGATGCAATGCGGGAACCTGAGGAACTTATGATGAAAAATCACTCGAGTCTTTTCATTCGGTAGTATTCTAGAAATTTCGAGGATGAAATTATTTGAAGAAGGGGAGAATGTAACACCCCAAGCTTCCACAGTACGCTTCTCCTTGAATAATACAGTAGAATGTGTTGTACTCAACTTCGAGTTCTAACACACACCACAACCAATCAAACTAGACATTAGGAATAGTAATACCCACTTTGTGAAATTTTACAAATTTTATCATTCAAAATGGACTTCATTTTTGGATTTAGAATATCGAAATTAGCTTCGGGTGAATTTTTGGTATTTTTCTGAAAACATTCTAATTTTGGTGAATAGTGAAAACACTGAGTTATAGTTTAAAACCGAATTTTTATTTAAATAATTATAAATTTTATTTAAATTTAATTAATTTTAAAATAGATACATAATACCTATATAATTTTAATGTAATTAATTGGAGTTATTTTAGAATAATATAAGATATATAAAACTTGTATTGAACTTTTCATCGTCTTTAACCCACCTCTTAGAAAAATATGGAAATTCACATAAAACATAATTTTACCGCTTCTTTGAGTAAAATTTTAAAAATTTGAGAGACACAGTTAATATCAAGGAATAAAATAGGGTTCAATAAGATAAAAATAATTTTTGTTGAATAGTAACTTTTTTACTTTTATTTACCACAGTTAAAAGTAAATAGGGTAATTAAGGGTAAAATGATATTAATATTACCCTAACACATGTCCTAATTCTATTGGATAACTGTCTCTCGACCAAAAACAACCTGAGGAATAAAAAATTATCATTTAGTTCCACTTGGATTAGATTAGGACATTTATTATTATTTAATTCAAAGAAGAGTTAAAAGAGTTAAAATCAAGGATTAATTACTAAAACATTTTTAATATAGGGTTATTAAAAAGATAAATTCGATTGTAAATATTCCTTAGAAAGATAAATAGATTTCCTACATAATGATATTTTAGTTGTAATTTTTAGATATTAAATAATTTAATTTATTTCGGACACAATGGTGATACTGTAATTACATAATTAATGAAATAATATAATAATTGATATTATAAATATCCAAATAAACGTAATTTGAGACTTTTTATGAATTTCACTAATTTTAATGGTTAATATGAAATGTTATTATTCATTTAATTATGTTTGTTCGAAGTAATCATGATGTCATGGTTTTCAAAAAAAATCAAATGCCAAATAGTGTCAAAATTGACATAAAAGATATTTTAAAACAAATATTATATTATTATTTGATATTCAATTCATAAAAAATCAAAGGTTTGTCCAAGAGACTTATATAATGATACGTGTATCATTAATGGACCACTTGGGGGTCTCTTGGATATATATGGTAAGGTTATTTACTATATAATATAAAAATACAAAGTGACATGGTAAATGTAAATCTAATTAACTAAGAGTTAAAACTAAAAGATAAGGTTAATATATTAACCCAAACCTGTCTAAAATCTATTGGTTGAAATGATTTCAACCTATCCCCTCATTAGACATTTAATAATCCACTTTGGAGCCATATAAAACCGAATATGAATTTATTATAATATAATACTTTATGTATTTTTAAAGAGCCTCTCCTCCCCCTTATAAAAGGACACCACTTCTTTCAAATTCTTCACACCTTTAATGCCTTTTGGCCGAGGCCTTAATCATTTTTATACTTCTTTTCCAAGGCCTTGAAAAAATGTTTCAAAATGTCTGGCATTATACATTCCCTCATTATATAAATAATATTTTTGGTTCATGTGGTCATTAGACTAGTAGATACCCATGATTATGTTTTAATATGGAATTATTTGCTCAGCTCAAATTCTTGCCATAAAAGTATTCATGTTTATTATTGGTAAAGTAATGTGGTTTCAATTATTTACCATGATTAATATTTATGTAATTTTTCTCTATATTACTTACCCTTACTGAGCGTTTGAGCTCACCCCTTTCTTATGTTTTGTTTTCCTAGGATATGAAGAAGTTAGTTATGAGTGACCATCATGCATAATCTAGGAGGATTGGATGTTTCTAATGAATTGTATTTGTGTTGTATTTTTTTTCAAGTTGTAAAGTTGAACTTATGTATCAATCTTGTTTCCAATAATTCTAAACTGATCGGTCTTTCGAGACATGATTTCCTTATGATCATTCCAATGTTACGTAACAATGCATCGACCTTGGGTAACCGAGGTCGGGGCGTTACATCTATAAGACCTAATAAACAAATATTTCGGGAAAGAAGCTGTTTTCATTCATAATATGGATAAGAAAAAAGTTTCTGAAGCTGAACCTATAGGAACTAGTGCATCGTACAAGGCACTCCTCTAATTATTAAAGATATACATAAACCAATCATTAGATGTCGTGGTGGTTGAAAAAGTAATTTAGAGGAAGAATTGTTTTCACTCAAAGTTTTTGGGGCCATTAAATGAGAGAAATTAAATTCATTGAGATCGATGAAAAATGTGATTAGAGATTAATCCACAAATTTTTCAAACCATTTTTATCAAGATGAAATATTGGTTCATTTCCTTTTCAAGTTGGTCAAGTGATAAGAAAACATTGATATGTTTTTCAACTAATTATGGATTTATCATACTAGATTTAACACTGGTTTTTATAGTAATGATGGGACTACTCTATCAGGTATAGACTAATACTAATATAACTCATCAGATGATGAAAATTATTTGATACATGATCATTCTTCTCAATAAAATCAAGAAAATAATAAAGGTTTCAAGTAGTATGAAAAGTGTTTTAAGTGGTAGCTTTATGAGATAAAGATAAGTGTTTTCTTTGAAAATTTTCCATTTATATCTGATAGTATAAATCTCTAGAATGTGATGTTTCTTGATTCGGAGAATTATAATGTGAAGTATTCCATTTTCATATATTCATTTCAATTGGTGTAGATAAATGTAATGAGGAATATTTTTTCTTCTTTTTAATGGGAATATAGGAATGGGAAAATAAAAAATGGACTATGGTTTTTGAATAAATATTAAAGGGGGAGAAATTTGAAACAATATTCGAGAAGAGTTAGTAAATGTAGATGATGTCAAATTGGTATCCAATATTCAATGGGAATTAAAGTCATGGGATTTTTTGTTTAGTGGTAAAAAAATTTAGAATTCTACCCAAACATTATTTGTCTCACCAATAATAAGAGAAAAACCGTTGTATATTTCCTATAGATATATTGTTCATGGGTGAGCAGAGAAGGCGGAGTGCTGAAGAATATTTTTATATAAAAAGTTATGGAATCGTGTATAATGAGAATGTTTTGTGTACATAAATTAAAATAGAGAAGATAATAATGAGAGTTGATGGTTTAGACTGATCAAGTAGACTTAGATTTCCAGAAAAAAGTAGTAGTTTAGATTTCTTATATTTGGACTCTAACTAAGAATTATTTATAGAATGTGAAATTAGACTGATTATCATTACCAACTTCACAAATTTTCTTACCTACTACTAGGTTGTAATTTGAAGAATTTTTTTAAGATGATATTTTTAAAATTTTATAAGGTAGCACAGTAAAACGTTTTATTGCATATGGGGAAATTTACATAACTTGTTACACTACTTGTATTACATCATTGTGTACTTATTGAAGTGTAGTAAATGTTGTATTGAGCATAGTGAAATAAGAGTGGAAACTAATATCCTACTCATTATATCCCCATAAAAGTATTTTTTTTCAAGTAGATCGTGTGGTATTGGATTATTTCAAAAACATACTATGGATGTATCTACTCTAGTTGAGTAGTGAAACTTTTAAATTGCTTTCTTCTTATAGATGTTTATTTTTTTTAGAAGGTTAAAAACTCATTAAAATAATACAAAGGTTTTTTCACAATAGAGGAAACTTAAAGTAAATATATATCACTAAGTCACCCCTCCTTTTCTCAGTGATACATTGATAATGCTAGTAATTCTCAATTAGAATCAAAGGAAAGGTTCTCTTTTTTTCTTATTGCTAATGTTTTTAAAGGGAAGTTGTTATGGTGAATCTGAATTTTGTGAAAAGTAAAGGGATACTAGTCATTGATGGTAAAAACAATCATATCTATAAAGATATAATTTTTTCATATTTTATGTTTATTATGCATGATGTTCTTGAAGATTCAAGAGATGTATTTTCACCTATTAATGAAAAATTATTTCCTACATCTGATGAAAAGAATAATCTCAAGAATGATTAAAGAGTTAATAATGATTTACTCTCATTTTCTGATGGTGAGTTTTAAAGAGTGAAATTTGTTATCACTACCAATAAAATCTGGGAAAAACTAAAAAAATATTTATTAATTCAATTCTAAAATGATGAAGGAAAAGATTCAAATATAAAGATTAAAGTATGCAGATCTCAAGATGGGTGAGTATGAATCCATTGTTGATTTCATTACAAGAGTGAAATATTTTTTAGCACCATCAGATGTATTTGTGTGATTCTAGAAAATTAGAAATCTATTGAAATGATATGGATAATTATTATTAATAGTTTTAATGGAAAAATTTCTTCTTTGGAGGATATATATTGAAAAATATTTTCTATGGATGATTTATTTAGAATAATAGTTACTTATAATATTATAAGATATGATGTTAAGAATGGAAGAAAGAAAATCTAAACAAGAGATTTCATTCAAAGCTATCAATAAAGAAAAGTTAAATATTACCCTTGAAGAAGAATAAGTTTTCTATTTTTATTTTAAAAATGATGTATATAAAAATATGGATGAATTTTTATCACTGTTTTTTAAAAAATTTATAATAGGTACAGGAAAAATGAAGGGAAAATCCCCATGAAATTTTTTGAATGTGGAGTCGTTGGGTACTGTGTGGATAATTATCCAAGAGAAAAATAAATAATATGATAGTGATGAAGATGATATAAGGTAGATAATATCATGGAATAAACATGTTGATAAGAAAAATTCTTATTCCAAAGAAAAATATAAAAACAATTATCCAAATACAAATAGATAATACTTTTATATAAAGATGATGAACATAAAGATATTAAAGTTGATTCCAAAAAGTCTATTGATAAGGATAAGAATAAATTTATTTATGTATTTAATAATTAATAATTCAAAATTAATATATTTGATGAATAATAAACACAATTATAATAAAATTTTAATGAATAATTGAAGGAAAGTCTAAGAAATATTGGGAACCTTGAGAAGGAATTTAAGAAGTTGAAAAATAAAAAATCTACAACAAGTAGTCAAGACTGTTTTCCTACTAAGAATTCTAGGCTATTGGAAGAGACTTATGAATTAAAGAAATATCTGGAGAAATAAAAGAATCATAATGTAACTTTTGAGTTATAATGAAGTAGAAATAAGAAGTGTTGAAACTTTTCCAATAAAAATAATCTAAATTCTAACAAAGGGTTAGAAATATTAACAATTATATTTCTAAATATGGTTAATGTTTTAGTAGGGATAAACATGAGAAGGATCAAAAAGAATTACCTTTAAAGGTGGAAAATAAAGCTAAAATTATTTTTGAGGATAATAAATCTTGGAACGTTATGTATGTATCCAAGACCAACAAAGTGGATAAGATAGATTTTTCTAAAATTTTGACTAAAAACTGACATTCGATTACTTATGATTCCAAATAAAATTAGAAAATAAATTTTCAGAATAATAAGATACTGATTGATTATATAAAGGTTAGTTGTCTTTAATTTTTAGAGATGGAAGATAAAAATGTTGTTGAGAATCATTTTCACTACTCTAGATAGTATGGATGTTTCAATAGAAAATATTATTTATATGGATACTACTAGTATTGTGGTGGATTTGGGAATAAATAAAATATATATTGTTTTAATATACACCATTATTGTTATTCTATATATTAAAGAGTGAAATGTTTAAGGGGAGTAAATCCACCCAAGGGAAGAAGTCTGAGACGGATGTTTGAAAGAAACCTATAAATATTGGTGTAAAAATTTAAATTTGTTCTAACCTCAAGAAACTATTTTTGAAATATGTGTGAAACCTAGAAACCTTGCAAAAGGATATCTTGTTTTGTTACTGGAATAACAAAAGTTTGTTATAAATTCTCCAAATCCAAAATTTAATAAAGATAATGGGAAAGAAAAGGCTCATGGTCTTAAAAATACTCTTATATTAATAAAAAGAGAACGAACAATGATCTTGGATGGTGTGTGTCCTTCTCATATGACAAGAGGCATATAATTATTCATGAATATGAAATATTTCAAATAATGAATAGTGACATTTGGCAAAGATGAATCTATCATAAACAAATGTGTTTTACCAACCATCATTGGGGATGATAATTTGAATTTCAATAAATCTTCGTGTGTTGATGGGATAAAACACAACTTTCTAAGTGTGTCACAACATTGTGATAAATGAAAAAAAGATATTTCAATATAATATAGTTTTTTGAGAAAATGGAATAAGATAGAAAAATACTTTCAAGAGGAAAACATACCAAAGTAAACGAGTTCCATGTTAGTATGGATCAAAACTCAAAATACATTGGCTTGGTGGACGATATTTAGTTGTGGAATAAAAGGCTGGGATAAATGTGTCATAGAAACATGACAAAGTTACTATATTGTGTCAGTGTATACTATATTCTTGATATTTTTTGAATAAGATATAGGTGTAGCATGATTTTTCATAATGGAAAGATAAAAAACTTTTCCATATGAAAGTTGACAATTGTTCAGAAAAACACTTAGAACAAATTCATTGTGATTTTTGTAGGCCAATGAGAAAATAATCAACTCATTGAGATAAATACTTCATTACATTAATATATTACTTAACAGACATTACATGTGTTATGTTAATGAAACATATGTAATATGCTTGGAAAATGTCAAAATATTTAGGATGAAATCATAGAAGTAATGTGAGTATTTAATAAAGAAGTTGAAAATTTTCAACTGTTGGGAGTTTAAGAATTAAGAGTTTCAATGATATTTTGAGAATAATGGAATTCATGAAGAGTTCATTACACTATACACTAATCAATAAAATGGTGTTTCTTAAAAAATGAATATAAGTCAGGAGGAAATGGGAAGAACTATGTTTCGTGAACATGGTATATCTCATTTCTTTTGTTAGAAAGCAATGAGCACAACTATTTAAATTCAAAACTAATTATCTAAAGTCCATGTTTAGATGTCACTATATATGAATTTCATTATGAAAAAACCCCATATATGAAATACTTAATATTTTTTGGGATTCCATAAATCATATAGAATAAATGTTAAAATATAAATATGTTTGAAAATAGATGTTAATAAGAAATTTTTATTGGCTATAATCTAGAAAGAAGAGGGTAAATATGTTTAAAAAAGTTTTAGTAGGATTATTTGACTCAATTGATGTAAAAGTTACTGAAAAAAATAAAGATTATAAACATACTCATTTAGATAATAAAGATGAGAATTATGAAAGAAGTTCTCATAAAGATTCTAAATAGTATATAGACAATTGTAATCCAAATTAAGAAGAAGAATCAAATCATCCATTTCTAGTGATGAGAAAGAATCTTGAAAAAATCATCCCACGATGAAGAAGTAAGTGGAAGCTCAAAATATTATTTTTGTCCAACATGAAATGTTTTTACACATACATAATTGTATTAAAAATTTGAATCAAAATATGTGAATGAAAATTTCAAGAATTTAAAATTGGTTTATGCTCTGAATAAATTGTTTTATTAGATTGAGAAGAATGATACATGGTAACTCATACCTAAACCAAAAAAATAGTATCGGCTGCAATGTGGGTTTTCTAGAAAAAGCTAAATAAAGATAATGAAGTGATAAGAAAAAAATCAGGATTTGTGTATGAATTTTACTCAAAAATTAAAGGTGTTTATTTTGATGGGAATTTCCCACCAGTTTCAAGGATAGATACAATCATAATCTTTCTTGTTATTTCTACACATCAAAGTTAAAAAAAGCATATGGATGTGCAATCGGCATTTTTAAATGGAAATATTTATGAAGAAGTTTATATTTATCAACCATGTATATTTATTTTAGGTATAGATGAATGTTATGTGTGAATGTTTAAGACAAACATATATGGGTTAATGATATCACAAAAGAATGGTATTCTAAATTGGATACATACTTAAGAAAAATGAGTTTTAAGAATTGAAGGGTTGATATTAATCTATAAATCAAAAAAAAATATGAGTTACTACTCATTATAATTGTTTATTTTGATAATAGAATAATTTTTGGGAATGAAGAAATAACATTTCGGTGTTTTTCTGAAGAGTTGAAAGAATTTTATGAGATGTCCGTGTTGGGAGAGATGAAACAATTTCATATGATGAATAGTTTACAAAATAAGAAACATATATTTATTTTTCAAGAGATGTATGCTAATAAAATTCAAAAGATGTTCAACATGGAAAATTAAAAACTTGTTTCCATTCTTATTTTATAGGTAATGAAATTAAAAAACTATGGTGAAGAAAAGGAAGTTTATAGGAAAATATTTAGAAGTAGATTGGATGTTTGTTATATTTGACTTCCTCAATACCCAACAATGTTTATATAGTAAACCTTTGTGAAATATTTTATATTTCCCCAAAATAATGACATTTTTTTGCTCGAAAAATAATTCTTAGATATATCTTTGGAACATCAAATTTTTGAATCAGGGCTGATAGCTCAGGAAGTATTCTAATTTTTTTGGTACTCAAATGCTGATTGGGAAAGAAATATTGATGATATAGGATCTACATTTTTTTGTGTTTTATTTCTAATGTAAAAGTTATGTTAGATTTAATATAAAGAAAACAAATTCATTAACACTCATCAAGGCTAAAGTAGAGTATAATGCTACCACACAAGACGTTACTCAACTTATGTGGATATAAACTCTATAGGACGATTTACTTCTTGAAGTGATGTTACCCTTTCCCTTGGGTTGTCATTATCGAAGTGCAATCAACCTTGAAATAAAACTATTTAAACATTCTCATTCAAATAACTTTGACATCAAATATAATTCCATAAAAAATAATGTGGAGATGAACAAATTGAAGTTAGAATATGTTCCTACATCAAAACATATTGTCGACATTTTTATAAAACCATTAACAAATGATATTTTTTTCTAAACTATTGTTGGAAATCATCATCCAACCACATTCTACTCAAGGTTTTGTTTTTCTTTGTCCCCTTTATCATCTATTAGTTGGATATTTTTATCTAGGGGATAATAATTTATAATTCATTACATTGATATGTGCTAAATATTTTAAGGAATCATATATGTAGGGTGTTTTTGGGTAAGCTATTAAGTAAGAATATAAATGTGTGAACTATTCTAATATACCATTATAGTGATTATAGAAAGCATTTTCTTTCATGAAAATTGAAGAAGAAGAGGAATATAAAAATAAACTGAAGAAGTTTTCAAGAGTCACTAATTTTTCATAGCATGGTTGTTTTATCAATAATTCATGTTTCTTATAATGAGTTAGCTCATGTAGGATTATAATTATTGATAAATAATCCATTGACTGGGGTTACAATGTTAATTTATTTATGAAACAAAGTAGGAAAAAAATCCAAAGGCGGATATTGTTGGGACCATGTTGGGAAGAAGTTGTTTTTTTTATGTGGGAATATGCATGTGTTTTATTTTGTTGTCAAAGAAATGTCAAGAAGAATAAATAACCTCACATTGTATTTTTTGGTGACTAGACTCATAATCATTTCTAAATGATCATACTCAAAATTATTATGATTTTCAATCATATTGTGAAGGTTTTTTGGAATAAATTATTCATCGGACTCACCTTAGGTCCGCATTGAAAGGAATTTCATAATGAGAATATTTATCGAAGTCTTCATTCATCTAATGAATACCTTATGATACATAGATTTTTTAATTCACCAAAATGATAAGTATTCTGAAAAACTAATGATGAAATATTTCTGAATTAAAGGGGTAGAGTTGATGTTACCAATCATATTGAATTTGGTTGGAAATAAAGAATTATTTTTAAGGATAAGATGTTACAATACATCCTAATATATGTCTGATGATGTTATGATGATATTGAACATATTAAAAGTCTGGAAGAATTCATTCTAAAAAGAATATGTTTTTGAAGAAAAAAGTTGTTGAAGTCTAAGTTTCTCACCTCATTTCATTGGTGTGAGAACACCAGACATAAATTAGATTAAATTCTAGGAAGGTTGATCGGAATGGGGGAAAATGAAGATTTTGGTTTTCAGTCAGAACTATAATCCACAAGAAAAAAAATATTCATAGAATAAAGTTGGTGTGAAAAATAATCTAGAAAATAATTGTTGAAGCTAACAATACTAGAATAGGTTCATCAGAAAATATATTCAACTGATTATAGGAGGTAGACCGAACCTGATCATCAGATGTTCTGATGGTTAAAAAATGAAATCAAGGGTAGAATTTTTTTCATTGGGAGGACTTAGGTCCAATTAAATGATAATATTTAAATTCATTGATACTGATAAAAATTTGTATCAGAGATCAATCAAAAATGTATTCAAACATTTTCATCAAGATGAATTTATAGTTGTTATCCTTTTCATGTGGTTGAAGTGAAAAAGAAAACAATGATATGTTTTTCAATTGGGTGAAGTTTCATCATACAAAATTTGAAACAGGTTATTAGAGTAAAACTAAGACCGGTCCATTAGGCACATATTGACACCAGTATACCTCATCTGATGATGGACATAATCATATTTTGGATCATTGAGATGGTAAAAAAGAATAAAATAATAAATGTTTCAATAATCTTCAAAATTGATGAAAGTGGGATCTTGAAGAGTTGAGTATATGTTTATTTTTTTGAAGATTTAAAGTGTCTATCAATTGGTTAGGATAAAAATAATTATGAATCTATAGTTTTAAACTTAATGGGAATCAGAATGGGAAAATTGAAATCACACAGAAGTTTTTGAAAAACTTCTGAAGCGATATAAAATTTTATGAAGATTTGATATTATTATAAAATAGTTGAGAAACATTAAGAAATTCAAAGATATATCCAAAATATGAGTGGTATTGATTTTTTGGGAAATTTTGTTGAGCAGGAAAAATTTTTAGAGTCCCGCCCAAATCATATTTGGATCATCTATAAATAGAGGAAGTACATTTTACTTTCTTGACACTTAAATTATTTGCTGGTGAAGATATAAGGAAGAGCACATAATAATCTTTAGAGTGAAAAAGTTTTCAGATCATGTTTTCCTAAGGATTTTCTCTAGACAGAAAGTAGAAGTGTGAATATCATAATAAAATATTCCTAATTGTACAAAGAAATCGGAAATGGATTTCTAGATTGAGCCATTAGAAGTTTATAATTGTTAAAGTTGTATTCTAAGAAAGTATTATTTCTAGACTAGGAAGAACATACATAGAATATCATAATGTGAAATCAGACTAAGTTTCATTATAACATTCAAGAAGATTCATACCTACTGGTGGGTAAAAAAGTGATGAATTGTTTTTAATGTCATTTTTTTTGAAGTTGACAGGTTAATATAGTAACATGTTTTTTATGAATCATGTGATAATTTCATAACATGTTAAAAAAATATTATTACATTATTTCATTCTACATTAATAACACACATTTTTGAGTTGAACATAGTGTTACATGGTTGTAGGGGATTATCCTACACATTGAATCCACACAAAAGGATTGTTTTCTGGTGGATTTTTTTGTATTGGACTATTTCCAAACCATACTAAGGACAAAGGAACTCTTTTTTATTATGAAACCATGAAAATTATTATGTTCTTGTGGATGTGTGTTTGGTTTTGGGTTTAGAAATGTAATAACTCTTTAAGAGTGGGTGATAGATGTTTCAAAATAAGGGAAACTTCAATGAGAAAGATATCATTGATTCACCCCATCCATTCTCAATGATACATTTACATTCTAAGATTTCTCAAAATGGAATAGTTTTTTCTTTTTTTGAATGTGAAATAATTTTTATTCTAACCAAAATGTGAGTGAAATGATTTACTTTGACATAATTTCAATGAATGTAATTTCCCTCTGTCATGATAAATCAAGGATTTGAATCTTCTTCTATTGGTATCCAGAGTTAATTTTAATGATAAAAAATTCGATAATTTTTTTATTTTTATATTTCAAATTATTTATTCAAAAATGGAATGATTATATTTCCTTAGAATTTTAATAAATATAATTTTATGGTATTTTAATTTATCAATAAAAACAACGTTTATTTTTTTTAATAGAGATATGATCTAATATTACCATCATTATTCTTTATCTTCGTGCTTTATTATTATTATTATAATCATAATTTTATTAAACCCAAATAGTTTCCCATGGTTATGCTATAATGGATTGATTAAATATTTTTTAAAATTATTTTCTTTTCAAAGGTTGTGATTTGATTATATGATGTATTTTTAATGAAATTAATGGAAAAAATATATATGGTTTACAATATATGATGGGTGTGAGAATAATTATATATCCCTCCAATGCTTTTTGTTAGAAATTATTACACTTTTGATAATTATAGTATGAAATTCATTATGTCTGTTCAACTATGGGAAACAGGTTAATGTTCATGATCCACTATGGTATGTGGGTAGTGATCACAGATCTGTTGGATATTTTATTTAAGAAGGAATTTGGGATATGTAATGATTTTAGGGTCTTGGTTTTTAACATTAACATGTGATATAGTTTCTAAAATTATGATGTTTCCACACTATTATGACATGAACTTATGGTTCAAAATTGATTAATTATTATTTCTCACTCTTATGATTTGTGCCTATTGAAATTATATTGTTTTATACAATGAATCACATTTATGATCAATGAAATTTTGTCCATGAACTATGTAAGTTGTATTCGTCATCACATACTCCTATTTAGATGTTTTTCATTTATACGATCATTGATTGATATCTCCCATGTTTACCCATACTGAGCAATTGGGCTCACCATTTCTTATGTTTTCTTTCCTCAAGTTTATGAACAATGTTTTATTTATGGTATATAAATATTAATAAATAGGAATATATTTATGGGATATGTTGAAGGCCATTAATGTAACACCCTGAGTTTTTAAGGACTTTTTTCAAAAAAAATTAATTTATTTGATGGATAAAATTATAATCCACAACACATTATGCTTATATCATACTCTGAAACAGGTCATGATTTCTATACACACAACATTGGATTATCTTGTGATACAAACAACATTGTGTTTCTACAAAACATCATTTTATTGTTATAAATATTTAAATAAAATAGTAATAACCAACATATTAAATTTTTTAATATTAATGGAAATAAATATCTTGTAAATATGTATTATAATTGTTCTATATTAATGAAAAATTTAATAAAATACATTAGTTTCTATAATAATTTTTATGTTTTGAAAATAATATTTTCTAAAAAATTAACATTTTTTACCATGTGAACAACAGTAAAAATATATTTTGACGCATTTAGAGATTTATTTTTTTGAAATAATCTTCATTTTTATGTACATAATGTCAAAATATTCTTTGGTATATTATTTTAATTTCTCCAAAACACTTCATTTTAAGATGAAGAGTGAAAAATACTAAATTTTAAATAAAAACTCCATTTTCATTAATTTTATTTACATAGTTAAATTATATTTTAAATTAATTCTAAAGTGTATTTAAATCAATAATACATACTTTAATCTAATTTAGGTCATTATAATCATTTTTACAAGTAAATTGGATATAAAACCATTTCAATCATCTTATTTTTCAACTTTAAAAACTAGTCATCTCATCCAGACCGTGGGAATAATATTAAATTAAATTCTACCACTTCTGTTACTATAATTTGGAAGAAAAATTAAATATTTTGGAATCATATTTTAATTTATAATAAGTTCAACATTTTTTTGACCAAAAATATTCATGCAAAAAATTAAAATTAATTATAATGATTAATAAAAAATGATTTTACTATCGGATGAAACATTAAACATAATAGAAAACGACTTAAAAACATGTCAAAACCCATTTTATGGAACAATTTAGATTATATCTCATCTTGGTTTAAAATTTTTTCATTATTGGAGGCATAGTATGTGTGGTTGACCTCCCAATAACGTTTTCCATTTTGGTACTTATGAGAATGCATCTCCTCCTCTATTATAAATGGTAAAGCACCCCCTCACTTCTTCATACCTCTACAGACATTTGGATTAGACATACCCTATAAAAATTTTCTCCCAAAATATATCCTCTAAAACTATAATCCTCACATTGTATTGAAATCCCACTGAGTAATCCCTTTGATGTAAACCAAAAAGATTTACCCGATAAAGACGTATGTCCTTCAATGTGGATTTTTAATTTGTTTCCTTCTCCTTCCCCTTAAATTAATCTTATATAAATAATATAAAATAACATAAATATCCTAAATATACTCTGATTTTTGTATTATAAGGGTATTAACTAATACTTAAAACACTTTTATCAAATGGTATATGAATTCATCGTTGGTCTATACGGCGGACTATATCCTTGCGAACTGATGTCATTCACTCTTCTATTATAACCTCTCGAAGATGATAATAATGATGAAATTAATAATTTATATATATATATATCTTTTATTATTTTTTATTACTTATTTAATTATTATATTACACATACCTTCATGATTTCCATTTTTCGGGAATACAATAACATTATTTGTGGATGTGTGGACTACCACCTCCTCTAAGCGATGTGATTCAATCATGCTTTACTTAAAATGTGTTAAGGATGGGTTTAATAATAATATGTGATATATATATATAAAAATTATTTTAATATAATTAATATATATATATTTATTTATTTATTTCATTTAATTTATTTATTTAAATATGACTTGAAAATAAAAACATCATCCAAGTGTATATACGTCCTACCATCTTTATGAGTAGTCTATTTCGTTTCCTAAAACTTATTTTTACGGGTTAATATAAATACATATATAATAAATTAATATGATATTTATATCATGTTTATCATTATCTATATTATTAAATCATGATATATATAATACAACCAATAATAACAAGTCAAAACATGTATGAAAAACAAAGTGGTTATTACCTGAAGAATTAATTTAACATGTCATTGATAATAAATGGGTAATATAAAGACATAATTAAATCATATATGTATAAAATAATTGAATAAGGTAATTTCATATATGTATAATAAAATTATATTTATTATATACTAGGATTGAATGAGTGTGACCAGAGTCAAGACATAAGGAATGGGGTATTCTTGTCTCCCATTTATTTCTATGAGAATTATGCCTTATTCACTACTAGTTCATTTTGTGTGGTGTTTATACAACACATGAAAGTATTCTAAGATTCATATAATTTCATTTATGTTTATTCACATATACTTTTTATTAAATCTTTTTCAAGGGGTTTAATGTTCAAAAGATACCAAATTGGTAAGGTAATTTTATCGCAATTTTCTTTCTTTGAGAAACATGTTATGTTACGCACTTATATTCAATTAAAAGGTATATATATTGCCTTTATACATGATATATCATGAATATAATCATTTTTATAATATTTTAAGCATCATGTATTTTTATTATTTTATGGGGTTTGTGACTCAATGTGACTAAAGTGGCTATAGTTTATTTGCTATCAGGATTGTTAACAATTATGCATCTATTGATAAAATATTGTGGTCTATATCTCAATAATTATCATAAAATATTCAAGTAATGGTAAAAATTTTCAACTATTTTGTAATTTAGATAATTAGGAATTTTTTTAATAAAATCAAACTTTTTAAATCTCTTCGGTTAAAAATCTATTACCTTTTAAAAAAGTGTTTTAAAAATAAAAAAATAGTTCAAAATTATTTTAGGTTTAAAAATGTTTTTAAATTATTTTTAATGATTTCATTAAATTTTTTTAATATATATCTTCAAAGAAAAGTGTTTTAGAAATTTTTTCTTATTTAAACTTTTTTTCACAATGGAATGGATATTTTAATCATGCATTTTTTCAAATGAACTGAAAATATTACTTCCAATGTTTTCAAACTAGTTTTCAAAGAAAAAGATTTTGAAAAAATGTAATGTTATAAAAATTAATTTAAAAAAAGATCAATTTCATAGATAAATCCATTAATTGATATTTAAAAATACTTCTCCATCTAAGATTCCATCCTTTCTTATAGATTATACATTATAAGGAATATAATCAAAGGAAACCATTTTTATCCTTTATTTGAATGTTTTATATTTAAGATGATACGTTTTTTATGAAAACCATATCTCTCCCATGGGATATACCATAATAAAATGGTTATGAACCCCACTACTTTCAAAATTTATTATATTATGAAATGTTAATGATACATCTCTATTTCACATAGGTTATGATATAATAAAATGTTTGGGATACACATTTCATTTCATGGGAGATGATATGATGTTTAAGAAACATATCTATTTTATGGGTCATAATATAAAGAAATTTTTATTATCTTGTGGAAGACATATATCATATTTCATTTTGTGATGGTTGGGACCTATATCTCTCTCTATTGTGTTAAGTAAAAATTCATATCTCATGAAATGGATGTTCCTGGATCGATGAGTAAACCTGGTTCAATAAAGGACATTATCCTCAAAAATAGTCATGGGAGTATACCAGGACTACTAAAATGGTTTTGGGAATAAACCATGACTAATATGTTGGTCTTTGGAGTGAACCCTTACAAATATGATGATTTGGGGATTGAACTCATACTACTAAAATATCATTTGTAGTAAGTCTTGACAGATATGAAAATAATATTATTTGTTTATACATCTTCCATAATTACATTTTTTATTCCTATGTTATGCTTTGATGACTTATGATTTTTATTCACTTTTTATTCATGTCCTATGTTCTACCAATCAATATTCATGACTCTTTATTATGATCTTTCAAATGTTGGGCATGATCATATAAGGTAATGATCAGGTTCTCATACACTTGTCCACTTGTTATGCTTATATATCTCCCCTATTTACCCTTACTGAACAACTGATATCACCCTTTTTTATATTTCCTTTCCCTAGGATATAAAGATATGACTTTTGTATTATTTTTATAAGAAAGGTTCTAGTCATAGAGAACCTAGTGGGGGATAATGTATCTCACTAACATACCAATGTATGCATTTCAATGTTTCCAAAGGCACTAAACTAATATGGTATTTCATCATGTCTTTGTGTAATGTATTAAATGTTCTGAAAATATTTTGTAATGTCAATATATGAAAAGGGAGGGTTTTTATAGTTTGTATATGAGGAAATTTTTGTTTAACCTTTAGAAACTAGGATGACAAAACCATAGTGTGATCTCTAAGGACACGTGTCAAAGGATATGTTTAAGGATGAGTCAGAGTATAAGAAAATGTCCTAGAATTTTTGAAAAGGATAAAGACAGTGGTTTCCAAGAAATACATCTATGTATGGATACTAAATCTTTTTGTACCTCTATAATAAATGTACCTTAGTGAATCAACCCTAAAAGGATTGTATTGAGATAGACTCGATCAGGAACTAGTTCATGATAATGAGCCTTCTTTCACACCTAGTTTGACACTCTAGGGGGGTATTCTTTGGTAATTCACAAAATCTTTATGAACCATCAGAAAATATTTAAATACAATTTTTCTCTGAATAACATATGATAAAACAAAGGTTTCATAGTTTAAATAATGTGTCCTAATATAGACATCATATATATAATTAAAAGATTACGTGGATTCCCACTATGATTATTGTTTCTTACTCGAGGATTTTTTGTTTTAGTCAATGGCTGGAACCCAAAGTAACCAAATCAATGTTATGTTTGATGGGAAATGAAATTATTTCCTTCCTAATCATTTAAATTTTATTGGATATGTAATGAAAACCCTCACTGATATTCTCACACATCTTTCTCAATTTACAAATCATACTGCTCTTCTAAACCTGAGAAAGAGAGAATAATTTTTTGTTGAGTCCTTCATGAGGAAATTCCCACCTTATTTCAGTTGGTCTTCTATTACACTAGTTTATAAACAATGGATCAATACCAATGAAATGATAATTTCCATTCTCTAATATTCTGAACATGACAATGAAATTTGGGTTGATTAGCATTAAGAATGTGAATTAGATCATTGAGGGACTCTGATGAAGAATATGAGATAGAAATTTGAAATTCACTCCATGGATTGGGATGAGTTCAATAAATTATTTTCAATAAATTATTTATTTTATAACTTCATATATATATTGATAAATAGTATTTGAGTTAAATCAGTGGGATGATTGATCTATTGCTACATAAAAGGATGATTTTACAAGACTTGTGAGGTACACTTTTGGAATTTTGATCCAAACCAAAATTAATATTGATCAATTCATAAGTGGATTAAAGCCAATTTTCCTAAGGGTCATAGAAATATGAGACTTTAGTATCTATGAATTGATTTTTCATTATAGAATCAGTGATTAAATAAAGGTTGGATTTATATATCAATCTCATGATTTTGATAAGAAAATGAAGATGGATTTCAAAGGAAAATCAGAAAACTAGGGAGAAAAGAAGAGGATATTTCCTTTATGTTTTAAATGTGACAAGAATCATGGATTAAATTATCTAAAGGGGTATATTAAATGTTTTATGTTTGGAATTTATGGTCATCAGTTATTTTATTAGTGATGTTATGAGAGGAAGTTGTCTAATTATGAAAATATGGGGAAGGCTAAACAGAATGAACCTCCCCAACATCAGTTCTTCATGTGTCGGGAGAATTTCCATTATGATAACAAGTTCCCAAAAATTAAGTTTAATGATGATGATCAATGTCAAAAACCTAACAATAAATGGATAAGAAAAAACCTCATGTAGTCATTTTTTCTGATGAGGGATTTGATTATGATATGGTGAAAGGTAAAATTTTCATCCACTCCATAGTTGTTAATGTATTATTTGATTCAGGATCCAATGACTCATTGATATATAATTAATTTTATAGGGGTATTAAGATTACATCCAAAGGATTATTTTTTTTAATTAGCAGTGAAACCCCTTAATTGTGTGATGATTTCATCTCAAGTCTATGATTCTTCTACGATTAATGTTGGTGGGAATATGCACCCTAAAAATCTTGTCATTCTTCCTCTCATTGAATATGTGTCATCTTGGTATAAGATTTGATTTCTCTTCTAGAATCCCATTTAAATTATCATGGAAAGTAATTTGTTTTTTATATTTTAATACAACCTATTAATGTCTATCAATGAAATGATAAATATGAACTTTTTTATGGGGATTACATCAAGTTTCTGGGTCTTGATTTCCATTCATAAGGCATTTTTATCTCAAATGGTTTTGGAGAAACCTGCCATTCATGGTGTGGATATTGATCAGGAATTTTTTGATGTCTTCCAGGAAGAGTTTTCTATCCTTACAAATCATCATGAAGTTGTGGTCACAATTGAAATCATGACTAGTTTCACACAAATTTCAAATACTCCGTATATAATGACCATGTTTTAGCATTAAAAATTGAAGAAGAAACTCAAAGAAAATTATAATAAGGGAGTTATTTATCAAATTGTTTCAACTTGTAAGGCATAAGGTATTTTTATGAAAAGGAAATATTGACAATATGACTCTACATTGATTATTGGGAGTGGAACAAGATCGTGATCAATAAAAAGTATGTGCTTCCTCATATAGATGACTTGTTTGATTATCTTCATGGAACTCAATACATTTTTTGTATGGACCTTGGTTCTAGATATTATCAATTATGGGTCAAGAAGGAGTATATATCCAAGACGGGATTCCATAAAAGTTTATAGTCACTATTAATATATAGTAATTTCTTTTTGTCTTACTAGTTCCCCTGTTATATTCTTGGATTTAATGAATATAATCGTTAAAGATAAGCTTGATTAATTTTATGAAGTATATATAGATTATATTCTAACTATTCAAAGATAAATGAAGGGTGTGAATACCACTTGCGATATATAATAATGACCCTATATGAGGAGAAATTGTATTCCAAATTTACAAAAAGAGATTTTTGGCTGAAAAACGGTTTCATTTTTATGTCAAATAATATCGAGAGAGTGTATATCAGTAGATAAATCAAAGAGGAATGATATTGAATGTTGTTCTAAACCAACCCTAGTTACTGAGATATGTAGAATTATTTGAATAGATGGATATTATTAAAGGTTTGTGGAGAATTATTCACCACTACCTAATCCTCAAACAATGTTAACTCAAGCAGGTTTCAAGTTCATCTAGAAGGATGAATGTGAGGAAAATTTAAAGGAGTTGAAGATAAGGTTAGAATACACCCAAGTGTTTACATTATCCTACTATGGGTAGGGGTTTGTAATCAATAGTGATCGTTTCAGTGATGTCTTCTCGGATGACTTTTCTGGTCTTCCTCCAGAGGGAGAGGTGGATTTATCTATTTAGCTTGTTCCAGGAAGAGCACAAGTGTCCATTACTCCTTATTGGATAGACACACTAGAGTTCCAGGAGCTCAAGAGGCAGTTGAAGGAGTTGGAGGTAAAGGATTTCATCAAACTCAGTACTTCTCCTTGGGGTTCTCCTTTCTTATTTGCTTAGAAGGTGGATGATTCCCTCAGACATTTTGTGAATTATTAGAAGCTGAACTAGTTGACAGTTAAGAACCAATATACCTTGCCAATGATTGATGATCTTTTTTATCAACATCAAGGAGAACTTGTGTTCTCGAATATTGACTTGAGATCCAGATATCATCTGTTATGCATTTGACTGTCGTACATACACCTTACATTTTTTCAGAGAAGATATGGTCTATATGAGTACTTGGTTATGCCGTTCAGACTCACAAAAATGCCATCAGTTTTCAGGGCTCTGATGAATCATGTGTTCCACCCTTTTCTAGATTATTTTGTGGTAGTTTTCATGGATGATATCTTGGTGTACTCACACACTCAACATGACCATGCCACCCATCTTGATATCATACTGAGTACACTGAGAGAGCATCAGTTATAAACTAATCTCTAAAAGTGACACTTTTGAATGGATCAAATACACTTCTTGTGACATATTATCCTAGTTATAGGAGTTACAGAAGACCCAGAGAATGTGGGGGAAGTAGATTCCTAGGATCAGCCTAAGAACGTGTTTGAAATAAAAAGTTTCATGGGGCGGGTTGGTTACTATAAGAACCTTATACAGTACTTCTCTCGCTTAGCATCATCGTTGACAGGTTTGACTAAAAAGGGTATGAAGTTCGTTTGGTCAGAAGATTGTGAGACATCCTTTTAGGAGCGGGAGGGAAGGTCGACATCAGCACTAGTACTGATACTTCCAAAGAAAGGGAAGAGCTATAAAGTTTACTATGATGCATCTGGTATTGGGTTGGGAGTAGTGTTGATGCAGGTAGATCGAGTAGTTGCATACGGGGCTCGGCAGTTGAGGCCACATGAGAGGAATTACCCGACGCATGATCTCGAGTTGGCTGTAATTGTTCATGTGTTACACTTTTGGAGACATTATCTCTTGGGAGTATATTTTATGGTGTTTAAAAACCAAAAAAGTCTTAAGTACATATTTACCAACCGTGACCTGAATCAAAGATAGTAAAGGTGGGTTAAATACCATCTGTCCTTCGACTTCGAGCTCGCCAATACACATGGTAAGGGTAACGCGGTTGCTGATGCACTTAGTTGGTGGACTCAGATACAGGCTGTTCAAGAGGCCAGTGGTGAGTGGAAACTTATGGCTTGGTTCTTTGAGATGCATTTGGAGGTTCACGATAGTTAGGGGTGAACCTATCTTTCATCCTTAGATATTACTTCTAACCTCCTATATAGAGTGAGGATGAGACAACTATCAGATTCTGAAGGCCTAGTCCTACAGGAGTCGGTGTCAAGTGAGGACCCTCCTCTTGGAAGGACGATAGGTGATGACAAGGTACTGGGTATCCAAGGACGAGTGTGGGTTCCAGGAGATATACAAGAGAAGTTGATTTGGGAATTTCATGCTTCAGTTTAGGAAGTGCATCCTGGAGATACCAGAATGTACCGTGACTTGAGACGTCAATATTGGTGGCCTGTTACGAAAAGGGAGGTAGCTGGTTTTTTTACTAGATGATCGACCAGTCAGTGGGTGAAGGCGGAGCATCATAGGTCGACCGGACTATTACAGCAATTACCCATTAAGAAGTGGAAATGGAATGATATCACGATGGATTTCATGACTTGGTTATCGAAGTCACCATGAGGCAGTGATGTCGTGTGGGTTGTTATGGATAGACTTATGAAGGTAGCTCACTTTTTCTGATCAAGGATACCATCGGTGTTGATGAGTTTGAGAAGTTATATATCTGAGAGGTTGTAAGTCTTCATAGGGTCCCCCATTCTATCATTTCAGATAGGTATGCCAATTTTACATCTCATTTCTGGAAGAGTTTTCAGAGGGAACTCTGTACACAATTGCTTCTGAGAACAGCTTACCACCCTCAGACCAATGGCCAGTCAGAGCGTATGATACAGGTGCTTGTGGAAAAGTTGCATGCATGCGTCCTGGACTTTGGGGGCTCTTGGGAGAGGCACATACCCCTGGTCTATTTTTCCTAAAATAATAGATTTTAGGAAACTAATAAGATGGAACCTTAAGAGGCTATATATTGTAGGCCATGATGATGACCTTTGTGCTAGTTAGAGGTAGGTGAGGCAGCTTTACTGGGACCACCTCTCATGTAGAAGACTTCAGAGAAGGTCCAGTTGATACAGAAGCGGATGGCTACTGCACAGTCTCATCAAAAATATTATGTTGATCGTCGTAGATGACCCTCGGAGTTCATCATTAGGGATCCGGTTTTCTTGTGTGTTTCACCGAGGTTGGGAGACTGGTGGATCAGATGACAGGGTAATCTTTCACTGAGGTATGTGGGGCCATTTATGATTTCGGAGAGAGTCAAGATGGTTGCCTATCGGTTTCAGTTACCACAGAGGTACTGAGCCATTCACAACATCATCCATGTATCTCAGCTAAGCCGTTATCACTCAAACCTGTCTCACGTCTTTTAGCCTGAGGAGGACGAGCTTCAGGCCGATGTGTTCTTTGAGGAGAATCTGATTCATATTGTTTATAGGAGCAGAAAGCTTCTCTGAGGTCGGTTAGTTCTTCTCGTATGGGTGCTATGACAGTATGGCTGAGTACAAGACAAACCATGGGAGCGGGAGACTGACGTACATGCTTAGTGGCTGGTGTTGTTCTCAGCTCTATCTTCACCACCCTTGGAAGGGCAATTCGTGGATGAATTTCTTTAAGGGGGGATGTTTGTAAGATCCCGGTTCTTATTCTTGAGGTATGGGTTTCTTCTTTTTTTCCTTGAGTGTTTTTTGTGATTATAAGGAAATTGGTGGAAAATCCCAAAATTTGTGGGTACACTCCATGTACTTTTCCACACGTTGTGTACTTTGGTCATGTGGAATGATTACACAGGGTGTGTAGGGATTTCAGAGATAATGGTTGTAAAAACTGACTACACACCGTGTACTTAGTATATACGCATAATGTAATCAGTTGGCAGGTGAATAGTAAGGCGGTGGTAGTAGCCGCCAGCGGAGCGATAGTACACGTCGTGTACCTAGAAATACACGTCGTGTACTCATGTCGATAGATAAAAAGTGCAGAAGTGAAAAGTAGTCATGAGAGGAATAGTTAAAAAAATAAAAGTACACACCTTGTACTTGAGAGTACATGTTGTGTAGTTTTTTCACTTAAAATAGGATGTAGTCGTCTAATTCAGCAGAGGAGGCAGTGGAGGCGTTTGGAGCATCAGGAGAGAAGGTCAGAGCTTGGAGGAGCTCCCGACCACACATTGGAACTCAGATTCCTTTGCTGATGGTCTCGATTGAACTGCACAGGTAAGTTCTTCACTCTTCTTGAACTCTTCCTTCCAATTATTCCACTAAAAAATGTTTTTTGGGTTTAAATGAGAAATATTTTATCCCATATCTATGCCATTCTTGATCATTTGGGAGGCAACGTTCATGTATATCGATCACGGGAGATCTAGGTAGGTGGTCTTTTGTTTTATTACAAGTATTGTATAGAATTTGTGTACCGTTGTGCCACTCACCCATGTTCGGGGTGTTTTATAACTGAGGATTTGTCTGCTAGGTAACTATAATATCTTAGGTAGTCTAATGATTAAATATGAACTACTGTTTGGGATCATTTCTTAGATCCAGGGCCACCCAGTGGGTGCGTTCCCCCTGTTTAGTCGTTTGACCAGGATACCTGAGGGTAAGCCATATCTATAACATGTTTTATGTTTTCTTGAGAGGAACTTATATGTATTGCTTGCTATGCATTGGGCTCAGCCCGGTTTCTTTCTTAGCCTGAGGGAAGTGTTTTGTTTAGCCTAGGGGCAGTGGTCATTAGCCTAAGGGTAACATTTTTTATGCCCGTGGGTAGTACCATCCCATCCTGCCGGCAATATCACATATGCCTGTGGTCACTATTTGTTATGCATGGGGGCAGTCACCTGTGGGTTTCGATTCTGTTTACCTTAGAGTAAGGATATTCATGTCTGAGGACAATGTTTACCTTGAATATTCGCTGTGGTAATTTCACTTGTAGTACATTCCAAGCTAAAGAACAGGCTTGGAAGTAATAAATAATTATTAAAATTGAAATGGAAATGGTTGAGATAGTTACTTTTGAGTACTGCTTAGTTTACTTAATTTTATTATTGCACACTATTGTCACTCATTTAACTAATAGTTGGCCACAAGTATTTGGTGGTTGCCTACTGAGATTTATTTCTCACACCTTATTTGGGTCATGTCTTGGGCCCAAACAGATTATGTTGTTACGGATGTAGATAAGGTAAAGAGTTTCTCTAAATGTACATGATTATTATAGAGGAGTAAAATATCTTGGGACCGAGCTTAGGCTTGTGATGCTACTAAGTTTCTATTCTGCTCTTTTATTTTCTTTTCTGTATTTGTTCCTTGTACTGTATTGTCTCAGAGTGCAGTGTATCCTATTTTAACTGCTTTCTTATACTTAGGGATATATTTCCTCATTATATTTGATTACTGTTCATTTCATTATTTCACTACTATTGTCCATTTAATCTTGGTATTTTTTACTACTTCCAATTTTTGTATGTTTATATCTATTTTTCATTATGTCACACTTTCACAAATGAGGGCATAGTTTCCCTAATATCAAACCTAGGCCCTCGCTGCTAGTCGGCAGCCTCTGGCATTTGGGGAAATGTGCTTGAGGTCATGTGACCAACTCGGTTCGGTTAACCCATTGTGTGGTTTCGAGAACTGGGATGATACATTTGGGAAAATAATTTTTATAGAATCATATATATTTGGTATCTAGCTTAATCTTCTCATTCTTCATGGCCCCTAATGTGATTTATTGGGGTTTTTTGTGACATAGATACATTTATCAATCCCTATTATTATTTTGAAAAAATTTATTTATGTCTAGTGAATATTCTTTAAATGGGGATAGAATAGAAGATTATGATAGTCAATTTCTAGATTCATTCACTTTATAACCATCTTTATGTGTTGATCCTTGGTCATCTTATGAAAAATTGAATTTTTATTTTTAGTATAAATTCAATTTTATAAAATAATTTTCCTAAATTCAATTAATTATTAAAAAAATATGAATTATTAATTTTGTAATAAATTTTGCCTTTATGGATTTTCTTTTTTCTTATTAGTATTTATTTTATCTTCATTTCATTTAAATCATATTTATTTTATTATTCTTAGAATGGTTGTTATATTTTTTATAATAATTCTCATTGAAAACTGACTAAAAAATTCAAGATTTTTGTCTTCTTGTGAGTAGATGCCTACTTTTCATGATAATGGTTTTTAGATCATTCCAATCTCCTCAATCTGTCATAGTGGATATTGAATATTCAAGTGATGTTAAATATTCAACAAACATAACAATGTATATATATATCAATTTAATTATAAATGATTCATGAATTTTTTTTTCCATTAGTGGATTCTAAAAAGTATCAATATCAATATAGTGAAATAAAATAAGGAAAAATAAACAAGTGTGGATAATAATTTTTTATTTAATTGTTTTATGATATTTCATGTTACGATGATTTTTTGATGTTAATGCAGAAAATATTTTTATTGTAATATGTGTATGTATTTTTTGATTTATATAAATAAATCTATGATGAAAATTGTTATTCATGTAATGATATTAAAAAAAATTATCTCAAATTAGAAAATTGGATATATAACCAATAAATAAGTGTTACATAATTAGGGAAATGAGATAATTCATTGTTAATGAAATATTTTTTATTTCTCTTTAGTTATATTATCATATAATATTTTTATTATTGTCTTTAGAATAATGAATTGTTATAGATTCATTTTTTTACTCAATCAATGTGGTTCTGTTTTAATGTTTCCATAGTGGATAGAAAAGTATTTATTTTTCAGTTTTCACATGACCTGTTATGTTGAAATTGAAAAGAATTTGTTGAATTTATTGGTAATATTTTCAAGTCACATGGGGATATTTATGTAGTGAATTGATAGTTAGTGAGATGTGTTATTATAGACAATGGGTGCTATAGAATATAGTTAATAATAATTTAAAAAAATAATTTGTATGATATAAAATTAATTGAGTGGAATGTTTTTATTTATATGAAAATTATTTAAACTAATGTGCAATAAATTCGGAAAAAATGTTATATGTATAATGATTAGTTTTTGAAATTAAAAATCTACTAATGGATGGAATAATAAATAAAATATTTCATGAAATTTTGAAAACTTATACTGGAAGGATGATATGATTATATAGTAATATTTGAATAATACCATGGATTCTTGGTGTGAGAGGTGGGGATAGATAGACGGTACTTATTATAGTTGTTTTCTATCTTTTTACAAGATGGTGTGGAGATAGTTTATTGTCATATTTTTAATTTTTTAGAATTAACCATTATCATAGGGGTCGTTTTTGGAAATAAAATATAGTATGTATCACCCTTATTTTTTAATAAATTATCAACTTTGGATATTTTGATATATTTGGTAGCTTGATCCACAAGAAATTATGACCACAAATGATATCACGATATATATAGATAAAAATATAAATAATAATTAGAACCATTAAAACATAGTCATTGAGTTAGAAAATATTAATATGATTGAAAACATTATTAAATATGTGTATAATGAAAATAAATCCCACATTTAATAATAATAAAATTCAATTACGATCGGTAAAAAAACTAATAATACCATTTTTCCAAAAAAATGTATTTTCAAAAAAAATATTCATTTAATAATTATATAATAATAAAATATAATGATAGTATAGTTAATACATAACTACAATGAAATTTATCCTTACCATGTTATTCATTGTTCGTCATCCTGTCTAAGTGTAAAAGTCAGTTTCATAACAAAAACCTCGGAATCATATAATACATAGATATAGAAAATAATATTTTCAGACTTCGAATTCTGACATTGAGTTCTTTGATTTTAGACTTCAAACTCTTCTAAGTTTGGACTACAAATTATCTAAATTTAGACTAAGAACTCTTTCGAGTTCTGACTCTGAGTTCACTAAATTCAGACTCCGAACACTTCTAAGTTCTGACTCCATGTTCTCTGAATTCAGATTTTGAACTCTACTGAGTTATAACTCCGAGTTCTCAGAATTTAGACTCCGAACTCTTCTGAGTTTTGACTCTGAGTTCTCTGAATTCAGACACTAAACTCTTCTGAGTTCTGACTTTGAGTTCTCTGAATTCAGACTCTGAACTTTGTAAGTTCATACTCTGAATTCTCAGGAACTCTGACTCCGAACATTGTAAGTTTAGGTTCTGAATTCTTGTGAATCCAGATACTGAATTTCCATAAAATTCAGACTGAAGAATTCTATAGTGTTCAGCTTCGGAATTCCTTAGAAAAAAGAATCTAAATATCCTTGTATTATAGACTCCGAATTCATTTTTGGTTAGACTCTAATCATTTATTTGCTTACATTCTAAATATTTGATTTTAGTTATGTAATCATATTTTTTCTTACACATGTTTTTGTTACAAAATGATGCCTGGCATTCAGTTACTAACTATCCATTGTTTTAGTGACACGTGAACAGGTCTCTCTGAAATTCAAGGAAAAATATGACCACTAGAAGAGGGAGTCGACCTTTATTGTTGTGCCTATAAATAGAAGCTCATTTGAAACGTGCTCAATTCTATTCTATGACTCTAGTGATTACATATTGTGGAAGTGATTTCTAGAGAGATACTCTCATTGATTTGTGCATAAAGAACTTCTTGTTCAGATTTGCTTCATGCGGCTCAGATTGTTATTGGGTATAATCGAGGGCTTCCGGGGATAGGAAGAAATTAGTGCCGACTACCTTGAAGTAAAGGTCTTCCTTGTTATAGAAGATAGAGGTTCCGACTACCTTGAAGTTGAGGGCTTGCAGGGATAGCAATACAGACTCAGATCTTTGTATCCAGGGCTTAACCTTGTGTGGGTAAGACAGAATTTCTTGAAAGTATAAATCAAGGAACCTTTATCCAAGGTTTTTGGATACCATTATCTTTGGGTTAAATGGTTTACTACTTGTTACTTGTTTTGTTACATGTTTTCCACTTCATTTTATTTGTTGACGAAATTATAACTATCTTATACTTCCTTATACTTGTACTCTGATTTAGTGAGATTCTATTAGCTTTATGTTAGAATCTTTATCATTGTATACTTTTTTTATGTTTCTTTTTCCGGAACCATCTTTCCAGATTCACAATCTCAAAATCATATTTCCATAATCTAGTAAGTGTTTAAAACTAGAGGTTTTGTGTATTATTTTGTTTAACCTTGTTAAACATAACCATCTTTAAAGGTTCCAAAGGAATTTTTAAAAGTATACAATTCACCCCCAATATTTTAAGAATCATTAGATACTTTATTCAGTATCTATATTATTTGGATCCTACATTTGGTAGTATAGAGTATATCATACTCACATACCGAGCGAAAATGGGTCCGTAAGGGGCTCTGCGATTTAGGTTTTCCCCTCTTCCTCCTTCCTCATTTCAGATTCGTATGGCACCCCTCCTCTGGTGATAGTGGCAGCAGATCTTTATTTGTGGTGGCGTTGGTTCTTCTGGACTCGTCCAGGGTTGGCCTCGCCTCCCGTTGGTGACGCGGTGTTGTTACGCGGGCAAGTCCCTGCTCCTACAACTTCATAGTTTTCACTTCTTCTCTGGTGTGTGTTGGGTGGTCTGTTAAGGTCTCTGTGAGTGACTTGGACGGCCGCTACGAGACCTGGTCTACATCGACAGAGGCATTTGGGTGATGTTTTCTGATTTCCTCTTTTACAGTCTTTTTTGCTTGGGTTGCGTTCATACTGGTTTTGTGATGTTCGTGAGTCGGGTTGTTGATTCTATTACTGGTTGAATCGAGTTTGTGATACATTTGATTTTATTTTTTGAGTGTGAGTTATTTATTGATCTGATATGTTCGATATTGCTAGATTTCTTCTTGTTTAGTTGTTCTTGTTGATTTTGTTTGATTTTTATATTCAGGATATTGCCCTTATTTCTCAACAGAGATGAACGTCAAAAGAAGGTGACAACAAAGGGTTTGACAACAAGGGTGCGGCTCGAGCTTCGTCAGAGTCATGAGATAAACTCTCTTCTGAATTGAGGTTTGTAATGTTTTTGGTTTGAAATGGTGATGTTATGATGACATGGTGAGGTACAGTTGTATCTCGTTGGCGTTTTATCACCAGCGATTCAGATAATGCTGAGGATGCAGTGATGCCGAGGGCACGGCTCGAGGTGGCTCATCGTTCGAGATACCTCGGTCATCATAACTATGATTATGGTTTCTTATATTTTGAATTTTGAATCCAGATGGTCTGTTGGGTCAGGGTCTGTATGGTTATCGGTAACCAATAAACCTATTTTTAAGAAAATGAAAAAAAATGGATTGCAGGCATACCCACATATCATCTAATCAATTGTTATTAGAGGATTTATTCAATCTGAATTAATCTCACAGTTAGATTAATAAGATAATTCATCTTATTCTTATTCTCAGAATCAGTTTCTTAGACTCATAATGTTTTTATTCATATTTTTCTTACAGATTCTCTTGTTCTATTTTTCATTACTGAGGAATATTTTCATTATTTACAAACTTTTTCTACAAACAAGTTTTTGTGGAATGATTTTTCTTTAAGATGGTGGGAATCAATGTTGGTTCCATAAACAATCCCAATCCAACAAGACCACCTATTGTTTTTGGAATTATTATGAATATTAGAGAGATATAATGAAGAGTTTTATTATCAATACTGGAGTTGATAAATTTTTTATGATTACTGTAGGATATAAAATCCCTGACAAGAATGTTAGTACCTTAACTAATCAAGAAAATCATTAATATCAACTGAATTATAAGTTATTCAATACATTTCTTTGTTCTATGACTAGAAATATATATTCCCAAATTTCATCTTGTGAAGTGTCAAATTGTATTTGGAAAAACATTAAGTTACTCACTTTGGAACATACAAAGTCATTGAAACTAGAAGAGCCTTGCTCATAGTTAAATATCATGGTTTTTTTCATTCCTTATAGAGAACCCATATGTAAGGTACAACAATGATTCATGACTGTAGTGAATAGTTTACAATCAATGGGTTGAGAAAGGATTATATGATGAATCCCTTGTTGAAAAAATCAAAGACATCATGTCCAATGAGTGGGAATCCAAGAGAAGTTCTATTGATGATAACAGAAATGTTACTCAGATTTCTCTTAATGAACTATTTGTAACTCTTCTTCAATATGAGACTAGAATTAAGAGAGATGCTGATAAGGAAAATAAAAAGAATGGGGATGTCAGTGTTTCTTTTACTACAACTTCAAATCATATGAAATCCAAAACTCTTGAGAGAGTCACTAGATCAAAATCTAAGAAGGTTATTTTCCAATCTAAATCCAGGGGAAGTGAATCATTAGAAAATGAGTTAGAAAATCTTTCTCGAAAGATGAACAACATATTTGGACAAATGAACATTCAGTACATATATAAGAAGAAGTAAAGGAAAGACAAGAATGATTCTTAAGTTTCATGTTATGAATACAAGATAGCTGGAAATATAAGGCCTGATTTTCCAATGCTTAAGAGAAAAGAAAGAATGGAAAAGAATTTTGAGAGAAACATAAATAAGTACTACAAAGATAAAGCTAAGAATGTCTTTAAAGCTAATGAAACCTCGAGTTCCAGTGGTGATGACTCTTCAGATGAATCATTAGATTACGAATCTTTTGGATAGTATAATCTTGGTCTAATATCCAGACTACCTATTGACAATCACTGCTTAATGGATAAGGTACAAAATGATGAATCTTTGACCAATGTATCTTTGAATTCTAATGATAGTAAATATTATAACTCTTTGGATGAAGAATCATCTTCAGATGAAGATAATACTTTACCTTACTATAAAGAGGATTCTATGTTTTCCATGATTCTTGAGATTGACAATTCAAAACTCATGAAAAACCATGATAAGGAAAATTCTAGAAATACTATTCTTACTAAAGAAATATCAAATCTTTCTAAATATATTGATAAAAAAATTGTTGATTTTAAAAGTATTTCAAAAAATCTTGAGGATGTAAATTCTGAGAAGAATAGACTTTCTAAAAATCTAGAAAACATAATTTCTAAGAAAAATGTTTTCGATCCTAACTCTAGTTCAAAATGAAATGTTTTAAAAGAAAAGAACTTGGTTATCAAAAAAAATCTGAAATTCCTTCTTTGAGGAAGTGTTTTTTTAACCTTTACCTTAGGTAAGGAAAATTTTGATAAGATGTATTCTCAAATCTGACCTCTAAGGAATAATACTGGTTTTGGTTATACTAGTTCTAAACCAATTTTTAGCAACATTTTTTTTCCTCAAAGTGATCCATTCTACATTAAGTGTCAGTGTGGTGTACATAGGGAAAAAAATTGTTCCTTAAACAAAACTCAGTCTTTGGGATTTTATAATGCCTATTTTTCTAAGAAAATGTGGGTGCATAAAATTTTGCTTTTTGAAATTTCTAGATCCAATAAATTTTGGATTCCGAAAGTCTAACCCTTTTGTTTTTAGAAAAATAGAGAAAGTACTAATATCAATAATTGGTACATGGATAGTGGATGTTCCTGGCATATGACTGGTAACAAAAACTATATTGAAAAGATTATCAAGAAGAAAGAAGGAAAAGTAAATTTTGGAGATAATGCTCAGGGAGAAATTATTGGTATAGGTAACATCGTTCTTCTAGAAAAAATATTAATTTCAAATGTTTTATTTGTTAAATGTCTTAAGCACAACCTCATTAGCATAAGCCAGTTATGTGATGAAGGTTACCTTGTGAATTTTAGGAATTAAAAGTTTTTAATACACAATTCCAAGGAAGAGTTTATTCTTTCTACCCATAGGCAAAAGAATGTATACACACTAAACATAGAAGACCTTAGGAGCCAAGATTTACCATTCCTCTATACAATGGAAGATTATTATTAGTTGTGGCATAGAAGGATAGGTCTTTGTAACCTTAAGAACCTATGAAATCTTTCTATAAAAATATTAGTTAAGGGTCTACTAGATCATAGATTTGATTCTTCAAAATTTTGTGACCCTTGTCAATATGGAAAGTAACATAAATAAATCTTTAAATCCATTGGTGAAGTCTCAACTACTGATGCATTAAAGTTAGTGCATATGGACCTCTTTGGCCCTACAAAAACTGGAAGAATTTTAGTCAAGTATTATGTATTTTTTTTAGTTGATGATTACACTAGATTTACATTGCTCTATTATCTAGAAAAGAAGTCTGAAGATTTTTCATATTTTAAAAGTTTTAGAGCCCAATTTAAAAATGAGAATAATCTTCCATTTAAAACTATTCAAAGTGATCATGGTGGAGAATTTAACAATTCAGATTTTGAAACTTTTTGTTGTGGAAAATTCATTACTCATAATTTCTCATCACCAAAAACTCCTCAACAGAATGGTCTTTTTGAAATAATAAATAGAATTTTTCAAGAGATAACAATAACCATGTTGAGTGAATATTCTATAGCAATACATTTTTGGGCTGAAGCAATAATTACTGCTTGTTATACTGTAAATCAAGTTTTTATTAGATATTTACTTAACAAAACTTTTTATGAGTTATGGAATGGTAGAAAACCTAGACTTTCCTACTTAATGTTTTTTGGTTGCAAGGTATTCATCCTGAATACTAAATATAATCTACATAAATTCACACCAAAATCTGATAAAAAAAATTTTTATGGCTACTCCACAACTTTTATGGAGTATAGAGTTTTCAATAAAAACCCTTGTACTATTTAAGAGACGGTGCATATTAAATTTGGTGAAACTGATCCTTTTGTTTTTAAACATCACCAACCTTTATCGTCATATGTGTTATCAAAAATTGATTATAAACCTATGATAGAAGATCCTTCTGACAAGGAAAATGCCCAAGAAAATTTTTATCAAGCATTTACCCCCAGAAGATTTTCTTCGCAATGTTGATGAACAGGTTTTACAAAACCCAAATCAGTTGTTTCAAAAGAATCATCCTAGTGATAGTATCATTGTTGATGTGAAACAACCTGTAAGGGATAGAAGTTCCTTATGAAATGAAGTAGAAAATCTATAATTCCTTTCCCAATTAGAACCAAAAATCACTTTTGAAGATTTAGGTGGTGATGATTAGATAAAATCTATGCAATATGATCTAAATGAATTCGAAAGGAATAAAGTCTGGACCATTGTTAAAAGACCTAAGGAAACTTCTGTTATTGGATTAAAATGAGTGTACAGAAATAAATATGATGAAAATGGAATCATAGTTAGAACTAAAGCTAGATTATTTACTAAAGGCTATAATCAACAATACAGAATAGACTATAAATAAACCTATGCTACAGTAGCTAGACTTGAATCTATTCTTATCTTACTTTCCTTTGCATCATTCTTCAATTTTAAACATTTTCAAATGGATGTGAAATGTTATTTCCGTAACATTTATGTTCAAGAGGAAGATTTTGTTGAATAGGTGCCTGGTTTTGAAGATACAAAACATCCTCATCATGTTTTTAGACTTACCAAAGATTTGTATGGACATTAGGAAGCACGTCGAGCCTGGTATGATAGAATTAAAGGATTTTCGCTTCAAAATAATTATGTTAATAGAAATGCAGATCCAACCCTTTTTATAAAGAAAGATAAGAAAAATGTTATGATTGTTCAAATTTGTGTTGATGACATTATATTTGGTTCAACTCAGCAATAATTAACTGATTCCTTTGCGAATCTAATGAAATTTGAGTTTGAAATGAGTATGATGGGTGAGTTATCATTTTTCCTTGGTTTTCAAATTTCTCACAAAACAGAAGGAATATATATATCCCAACATAAGTATATTAATGATCTTCCTAAAAAGTGTGGATATGAAGACACTAAGAGTATAAATACTTCCATTGGTGCCTCAAACACACTTGATCCTAAAGAACCTGGGAAACTAGTAGATCAAACATCTTTTAGTGGTATGATAGGAAGTTTAATTTACTTGATATCTAGTCGTCCAAACATAATGTTTTCAGTATGCTTATGTAAAATATATCAATTAAATCCAAAGGAATCTAAATTAAAGGTTGTGAAAAGAATTTTTCGCTACTTAAAGGTAACCATGCATTTAGAACTCTTTTATACTTATGGAAATGACTTTTTTTTTAAAAGTTTTTCAGATGTTGACTTTGGTGGATATAGAATGGATAGAAAAAGTACATATGGAACTTTTCATTTCTTAAGAGATTCATTAGTTTCTTGTTCATGAAAGAAGCAACACTCAGTAGCACTTTCCACTATTAAAGCTGAATATGTAGTAGCTGAGAGTTGTAGTGCTTAAGTGTTGTGGAAGAAACACACACTCAAAGTATATGGTTTGAGTTTTACCAAAACACAATTTTTTTGTGATAATAATAGTTCCATTGCATTAAGAAAAATCCCCACACATCACTCTCATGAAAAACACATGGATATTAGGCATCACTTTCTTAGGGATAACACTCAAAAAGGAGAGATCATTCTTCAATTTATTGGAATGTAAGATCAACTTGCTGATATTTTCCCAAAATCCTTACCCTCTGATAGATTTGAATACATTAAACACAAGTTATTAATGATAACCATAAGGTAATTTTACATGTTAAATTATTTTTGAACCAATCTCCTTACAGTAATAAACTTCTTTTCCTAGGGGGATTACATTTTTTTTAATATTTTCGTTGTTAGTTTTTCAAAAATTTTGCAATGAAAATTTTCGTAGTTAGTTTTTCAAATTTTCGTAATGAAAATTTTTGTAGTTAGTATTTAAAAATTTTCAAAATAACAATTTTCATAGTTAGTTTTTCAAACATTTCGTATTAAAAAATTTCAATGTTAGTTTTTCAAAATTTTCTTAATAAAAAATTTTGTATTTAGTTTTTCAAACTTTTCATAATGAAAGTTTTTATACTTGAAATTTTCATAATAAATATTTTCATACTTTAAAATTTTGTAATGATTATTTTTGTACTTGAAATTTTTGTAATGAAGATTTGCGTACTCAAAATTTTTTCATATTCATTTATTTTTAATCTAAAGTTCTTCATGAGGAATATTTACTATTGTGAATAATCTTCCTAGCAATTCGAAAGGTATGTTTCTTTCTTGAGTTTTCCTAATCATCTTTTACTTGTTGGTAGTTTCTTTTGTTTCTTTTTCTTGGATTCTAGTTACCTTAAATCCGAATGTTTTATTTTAAAAACCTTAAAAGATAAAATCCTACAAAATTTTCCTTATGCCTATCATTTAAACCATTAGATCTGATCAGAATATTTCTCAACCATTGGATTGAGATGGGAAGATGGTCCATCACATCAAACACCTATATAAAGGACCCCTGAAGGGTGATCCCACATTGGATTTCAGTCCATTGCATGCCGAACCTCTGCCCCCTTTCAAAATCCAGTTCTGAACCTCTCAGATATTTTTCAAATATGAATGTATGGTGATGTTTCTTCTCAAGAGATGTCAACTTTCAAGTCAATTTCGGAGTGGCAGATTTATAGAGATAGTTTGGTGCATCCGAATTTCTTCAATAAATATGATTCTACAATCTTAAAGAATATCAACCTCAATGGATGGGAGAGTGTTTTCATATCGAAGCCAAGGGATCAAGTCTTAGTGTATCTAGATCTACTTATCCATTTTTATGAGTCAGTTAGATTCTTTAAGGAATAATGTAGAGAGAAGTTTTCATTCAAAAGCTATAGAAAGTCATATTCTCTATCTTTTACAAAGGTATCTAGTTTGGTTGGAGTTCCATTTGAAGGGAAGCATAATTTTTTTCCCAATAGTTTCCCAATGCTCAATAAAGTTTTATAAAGGTAAAAGATATATAGTGTCTTCGAATTACAGATGTCAAGACTGCGAAGATTGCTCACCTCTAAACAAGTAATCAGATCATTGAATTGTTGGTTCAAGGGTTTATCATTCTGAGAAAGGGTGATAAAGAAACCTTAAATAAGAGTGATTTGTTTATCATGGATTTCCTAGTAAACCAAAGTAAGATCAACTTGATGAAGAAAATTCACATTATGATAGAGAATATTAAGAATGGGAACTTCAAAGCTCAGATAATCATGTATCCAGCCATCCTCTCTAAGCTAATAGTTCGGTTTCTTGAGTATTTCAAGATTACATGCAGTTCCAAGATGAGGAATTTCAAAGTCATGTTAGTAAGTGTTGATACATTGAAGAGAATGAATATTTTCTTCTTTAAAGATTCTAGATAATTCTATGACTTACCAAAGGAGGAGGCTGAAGCTGTTATGAAGAAGCCAGAAGTGGCTGAACCATCAAAAAAGGTTGGAAAGAAGAAGAAATTGAAGGAAGTAGAAGGAGAAGAAAAAACCCTAAAGCTAAGGAAGTTCAATCAGCACCTCTAAAGCCCAAGAATCATAAATCCTATCTAGATGAGGTTTTATCCAATTAGAGGGAAGAAAAAAAGAATAAGAAGGAAGGAGAGTCACAGTTTGGCTTGGATCCTGCTGAGGTCAAGGATTTGAAAGAGAAGATAGTAGATGATCATGAGATGCAAGCCAAAGACAAGAAGCAAAAGAAAATGTTGTCTGAGACTAAGATTGTGCAATCCCTTCTCAGGGATACTAAAATAGCATCTGAACAAATTCCGGTACCAAAATCCTTCCTGGTAGAACCCTTACCTAAGACTCCGGGGAAGAAATAGATGACTCCGAAAAAAGCCCGAGAGAAGGTTTTTGAACAGAAAGAATATGTGAGAGATGTTTAAAGTAGTTATAATATAGAATATTTGATTAAGAAAGTTGAATACAATTAGGATAAGGAAAGTGATTATGAGAAATTGTCAATCCGGACCTCTCAAGATGGATCTTCAATGCTTGATATTCTTAGTTTAGATGAAAAAACTAAAGATCAAGTGAATAAACTTTCTGAGGAAGAAAGTTATAATCACCTTTTCATTCATCCTGAAGATGTTGAGGTAGGAGCTGAGAAGGAGAAAATAGATGAAGATGGAATTGTTCAGTAGTCTGATAGTAAACATGAGTCTCCAGATGAGGAAGTTTCTCCGAGAACTGATAATGGGAAACCGGTGGCTGAGGATACACCTACTAAAGTTGTTTTAAGGAAAAAGGAAGCTGGTGGATCTTCGAAAAAGAAGCTTGTTGAGCTAGATAAATAGTCCTCACCAAGAAAACTCTCATATTTGGAATCATCAGCCCTAGGACATGATTTTTTCATTCTATCATTGAAGAAGCTGGTTGACACCATTCTGAACATTCCAAGCATTGACTCAAGATGCCAGAAGCTCCAACACAACATAAATAAATAATCGGATTCAGTATCCATGGTGATGGATAAGTGTGTAATGATTGAGGCTGATTTCAAGAACTTCTTTATGAACTATGATTCCCACAAAAAATCTTTTAAGAAAAAGATTAGTCGGTCAAAGAAAATAGTTTAATATTTGAGATATCTTGATGAGTTTCAACATGAAGTGAAAGAAGCTATTGAAAAAGAAGATAGTAAAATCAATGATGTCATGACTTGATCTAAGAAAAAGCTATCCCTTGAGAAGAATACTCATATTCAATAGGTAAATGATCTAAATAGAAAGCAATATTCTGTTTCACAAAGTTAGAAGATGTAAAGGGATCTTCAGATCTAGATTGAAGAGAATCTAGTTAAGCAAGATGAGTTGTTGAAGGCTCACGCAGAGCCTCTGAAGGGTCAGGAAGAAAAGAGTAAAACATTATTGAAGAAAGCAGAGGTTTAGGATTAGATCCCAAAGTAAGAAGAGGAATACCACAATGAACTCAAAAAGCTGAAAACCATAGTGAAGAAATTGATACCCAAGGAAAAGGAAGGAAAATAGATCCAGTTTGATCTTTATTTGTATTTTTTCTTCCTTGTATAATTTTTTCCCATATTAATGAAATTTTGGTTTCCCATTTTTATTTTCATGATTTGTACTAATATTTCAGGTACAATAATTTCTTTTCCATTCCCTCGAAAAAAAATTGAAAATCACATAGGGGGAGAAAGGAAAAATAATTCTAAGAAAAGATGAAATATCTCTAAGTAAGGGGGAGATTATCTAAGGGGAAGTTTTAATTAATGATATTTTTGTACTCAAGATAATGAAAAATAATATTCTAGAAATCTAGAATACGATCCTTAGTGTTCCAAATCCTAAGAGGGAGTTAGTTGTATTCATCATTTGTCTATGTGTAAAGGGAGATAAGTTTTGTTTCAAAGTATAGAAAAATATTTTCTAAGTCCTTATATTATTTTATGTAAGGATGTTTATGCTTTCCAAAAAGGGGGAAACTGTTGAGTAAATAAGGTTTTACTTATGACTATTCCATTTCTTCATAATTGGGGGTAACAGTTGAGTCAATATGGTTTCCTTATGACATTACACTTTCTTCTTGTATTGAATATCACAAACACCTTATCTCAAGGAAAATCTCCTTTTACCCTATGTTTTACTTCTATAAGGAAAATTTTTCTTCCCCAAAAAAATTTATCCTTACCATGTTTTTCATTTTCTATTATCCTATATATGTGTAAGATTTGGTTTCGTATCTAAAACCCTGGAATCATATAATAATTAGATATAGAGAATTCTTTTTTCAGACTCCGAATTCTGAATACGATTTCATTGAATTTTGACTCTGAACTCTTCTAAGTTCTTACTCCAAAATCTCAGAATTCAGACTCCGAACACTTCTGAGTTCTAAATCCTAGTTCAATGAATTAAGATTCCGAACACTTCCGAGTTTTGACTCTGATTTCTCTGAATTCAGACTCCAAACACTTCTGTGTTCTAACTCCAAGTTCATTGAATTTTGATTCTGAACTCCTCTGAGTTCTGGTTCTGAGTTCTTTGAATTCAGACTCTGAACTCTTCTGAGTTCTGACTTCGAATTATTTGAATTCCGACTCTGAACTCTTTTGATTTCTTACTATAATTCTCTGAATTCAAACTACGAACTTTTTAAGTTCAGACTCTGAATTCTCATGAACTCTAACTCCAAACATTATAAGTTCAGGTTTTGAATTCTTATGAATCCAGATTCTTAATTTCCTTGAAATTCAGACACTATAATTCTATAGAGTTCAGGTTCCGAATTCCTTAAGAAATAGAATCAGAATATCCTTTTATTATAGACTCCGAATTCATTTTTTGTTAGACTCCAAACTTTTATTTTCATACATTCAGAATATTTGATTTTATTTATGTAATCATATTTTTTCTTACACATGTTTTTGATGAAAAATTATTTCATGCATTCAGTTACTAACTAACCATTGTTTGAGTGATATGTTTACAGGTCCCTCCAAAATTCAAGGAAAAATATGATCATTGGAAGAGGGAGAAAACTATTATTATTGTTCCTATAAATAGGATCTCATTTGAAAAGATCTCAATATTGTTCTATGACTCGAGAGATTACATATGGTTGAAGTGATTTCTAGACAGAGACTCTCCTTGCTTTGTGTGTACTGAACTTCTTGTTTAGATTTTCTTCTTGTGACATTGATTGTTTCTGTGTAAATTTGAGGGCTTCCAGGGATAGGAAGGCAGAGGTGACAACTACCTTGAATTTGAGGGCTTCCTTGATGTGGATGATAGAGGTTTCGACTGCCTTGAAGTTGAGGGCTTGTGGGGATATCAAGACAGACTCTGATCTTCATATCGAGGGCTTACCCTAGTGTGGGTAAGACAGACCTTCTTGAAAGTATAAATCAAGGGACCATTATCCAAGGTTATTGGATACCCTTCTCTTTGGGTTAAAATATTCACTACATGGTACTTTTTTTGTTACAATTCTTCTACTGCATTTTATTTGTTGAGGAATGTATAACTATCTTATACTTCCATATACTTGTACTCTGATTTAGTGAGATTCTATACACTTTAAGGTATAATCTTTATCTTAGTAAACATTTGTTAAGTTTCATTTTCTAGAACCATCTTTCCGGATTCACATTCTCGGAATCATATTTCCAGAATCTAGAAAGTGTATAAAACTAGAGGTTTTGTGAATTATTTTGTTAACCATGTTAAACATAACCATCTTTAAAAGTTTCAAAGGAATTTTTAAAAGTATACAATTCACCTCCCCCCCTTTTGTATTTTATGCATCATTAGATACTTTATTAAGTATCTATATTATTTCGATCCTACATTTTGTATTATAGAGTATATCCTAATCACATACCATCTCAACAGTATCATCTTGGATTCCCCCATGATGCCATATAACTCAGATAAGTTATATTGTCTTACCCCGTAAAAACTTCATTCTCTGGTCCATGACCAATATTGTTCACTCCAAAAATGAACCACATTTTTTCAAATCAACATCCTTATAGTTAATGAATTCTATTAGATTGTTTTTATACTAATGATGTAGAGAAATGTGGAACATTATATGTATACATTAATATTAGGGATGAAGATCAAGTTGGAAAGATATTATGATAATAGACATTGTGATCCTAAACAACCCAACAAATCATTCATCTAGATTAACTTTCACTCATAAATAATGATTTTCTATCCAATGTAACAATTACAATAACACTCATCCACCCATAGATATCTCTAATAGTTGTATCTTCTTAATCGTAAAATGACCACTATCTTCTCTAAGTGGTATCCAATTGCTTTCTAATCCACAAAACTCACTCAGTGTTCTCCTATACTAAGCATAGTCCCATTAAATGTAATTAAACTACCTCATGACAACACATCATTGGGAGACATTTTTTCTAATAAAGAGTGTCAAAATTTTCTATATGAACGGAATCCATTAAATTTGTATTTTTTTGAAAAATCTAAAAAGGCTATAAAATAATGCCATGATCAACCAAAGTCTTATATTAATGTTAGAATCATATCTTCCATGTTTAAAATCATTCACTTTGATTTCCCTTTTTCTTGATGATGATACACCTTAGAAAACCTTGTCTTGGTCATTAAATCCTTCTATAAGTCTTGAAAAATTAATAGTATAAAATATTATTCTCTATATCAAATTGTATAAAAACATTATTGATGAAATTATATAGTGTACCATATATATATATATATATATATATATATATATGTATATATCTTAACTCATCAAATAGTTTAGTCGCTTAAATCTGCATAGTTTATGCCACTTTCTTTATTTAATCTGATATATCCTAAAAGACAACTTATCCCCAATGGGGCCTAGAAAAACCCATCACAAATTCAATCATAACATTGTCCCACATCCACACAAGTACATGAAGTGTGTAAGGTATACCCCACAGTGGTCGATACTCCATCTTGATCATCTGATAGGAAAGAAAATGATCAGAGATTCTCTTGATATCTCTTTTCATTCATGGATACCTATATTTTTCAATGATATCCTAATTCATTTTCATCGAACCTAGGTTCACTTATCACTAGGAATCATGGTAGTTAATCATCAAAAATTATATCATGGTAGAATGAACTAAAACTCTCCCACGAACAAGGATCATGTCATCCATATCTATTGACAATATAGGAATTAGGTAATTCCCACCAATAATTCCTACATCACTAAATATTTTGGATTAGATTTCTAACTAGTATTTACTTAATCCACTAATATCGACATGATAACCATGTTATAAAATTACATTAACCTAGTATTCATGGTTGTATCCATCATCCCATCATCAAACAACCTTATCAATGTCATTTCTCTTTTAAATTCTTCTTTCTATGTTCATGTGTTTTCTTGCATTAATAATTTGTAATGAAAACACCTTTTACTACAGAATAAGAAACCTTAAAAAGTTTTTTCAAATTATTCCCCAATAAATCTCTATTATAAATAAGTGATAATAAATGATAAATTATCATTGCCTATTAAGGTCCATGTATATGAAATATATCTCCCAGAAGTGATTAAAGTGAAAACAATTCAAAGCATGGACTACAACAACCAAATATATGTTCTGGGAAGGGTTCTTCCTCTAATGGGGTCGTAGATGAAAAGACAGAAAATAAAAAACATAATACATCTAGTTTATCACAGCTCATAAATCAATACATAAGGTATCACAGTAAACTGTATATATAATATCAAGTTGTAGTAATGTCATGATTGAAGATGTTTTCAATCTAGTCTTTAACTCCAAAAAGTCATCTTCACAAAAATCATTCCATTTAAATGTAATCACCTTATTATTAATAAAATATAAAGTTTCATCCAAATAAGAAAATTCCTATATTAACATCCTTTAGTATCCTAGAAACCCATGTAATATCCTTATCCCAGATACATTTCGATGGTATTCCCAATAAATAATATTATATAACTTCTTTAGGTCTATATAAATTTCCAACATAGATATCACAATCCCAATATATTATAACTCTATGATAAATAAGTTAATCTTTTATATCTTGCAAAATATACACTATCCATGATGTTTATAATATAATTTCTATGGGTCTTACATGCATTTATGAGGTTTTTAATATATATTGATATTATCAACAAACACAACAATGTAGGAGTTAAATTTTGGATGCATGATCTAGTCAATGAGATCCAGAAATATTAAGGATAATTTATAAACTTGGAAGGAATTAATAGATACCTATACAGTTTTTATTTACTAATTAATGTATATTTATAGCAACCCCTCCTTTACGAAAAGATTTTGGTGGCTTGATTTTATGTTAATTTGGATAATCATTTGGCTCATTTCAATTAATAAAATAAGACATTGATCCCCATTAATAGGAACCTATTCTTAATGGTCACCTAGAAAAGTTTTGTATAGTCCACACTTAATTAAAGACTATCATCTCCCTTTTTTATGAAAAATATTGCTTCTCCCCAATGAAATTTTCTTGGTCTGATAAAACACATATCCATAATTATGCTACACCTTTGGTTCCATTAACATGTTCAAAACCATATGATTTAATGAAATAGATATTTATTTTTCTCATGGTAGGAATTATACCTCAAATTCAATCACACTATCATGAGAGCTTATTGATAAATATTTAGGATAGTATTCCAAACATTTTTTCACTAATGGAGGAAAAGGACATTGATCTAGTTTCTCTACGGTGTATTGACAAGCATTTATGTTTAGATAATTTTTCAGTACTGTGTTTACTAGAATTTTTTTAAAAAAATAATTGTTGTATTGAGAAATATAAGGTATGAACACCTTTTTATGATGTCATTAGTTGTATTTTGAAGCCTCTAAACATCCTTGGTTTCATAGATATGTCTCAGGGGTGTGGGGTTTAATGATGTTTTTTATTTCTTTTATAGGGAAACTAGTTTTTTCTCAATGTTCTCCCCAACTATGTGACCCATTTTGAGTTGGATAATTCATTGATGAAATAGTGAAGGGGAATCAAGAGACAATCTGACCTATATAGAAAATTTTATATGAATTTTGTATAGTCTATGCTTGGTTTATTAAAAATTTATCACTAGAAAAATGAAAAGTAATTCCATATAATGTGAGTTCCTTATTTTTGGTTCAACTATTGAAAAAACATACATCAATTAGAATGTATATTTTTTTTACCATTCATCCTTTTAAGTTTTTTAACCCCTTATTCCCTTCTCATATGACTAGTATTTTTAAGTGTTCACCCTCCACCTCTCCTTGTATCCCATTATGGGATTTCCATTGTCCAGTTTCCTACTTCTATTTAAATAAATTAGTTAGAATAAAATTCTATTTTTAATGACTGGTGCTTCCTATATTTTGGATCTTATCTTTTCTCGCAGGAGGTTCCACGTAGTTTATCTAAAATTCACTATTTATATGTAATTTGTTTGCTTCAACATTTTCCTCTTATTTATAATGAAATTGAGGAAAATATAATATAAATATAATTCAAATTGAATGAGGTAGGTGGTCCATATAAATTAATCTATTTTCATATTTATTTAAAAAAGTTCTTCAGGTGGGAGGTTATGTAGTATTTTTTGAAAATCATGTTAGATTAAGAGGTAATTTTTGAACTATATATTTCACTTGATAAAATAACATTTTTAAGATTAAATCAATAGGGAGTGACATCTTAGTATGGAGTATGAGATGTGGGCTTAAACTGGGTATTAATATGAAATAGGGAAGATTTTTTCGTTGAATATATAATTAGAATATGTAAAAGGGTTTATTTTCAATTTGATAAAAATGAAATTTAAATTGAATCTATAGTTGGGAAATGTAATTTAGTTTCCATCAATATTGAAAAAGGTTTTTTTATTTTAAATTGATAAATGAATTAGAAAACTGTAAGTCCCTTTTAAATAACCTTTTCTCATATAGTATTAATTATTTATCACAAGAAACCCCTTATATGGGTTTTCTCATCTATGGAATACCCCAATAATGTATCTCAAACTACTGTTAAAGTTAGTATTCAAATAGGGTTGTTGGTGATAGATTTTTAATACTACCATGGGTAGGTAAATGTGAAAGATATTGAATAATCCCATTTATTGTAGTTTGAGGCAAATTATTGGCTTCTTACATGGATGAAAAAACCCCTATAAGGGGTGGTCTGTGATAATTAGTGAATACTTCATGAGTGGAGGTTTTGGATACAATATTAAAGAACTCACCTGATAAGTGTTCTTGGATTTGATTTCAGGTATGGTTCACATGATGTCCTCAGAGACACCATGAAAATTGATAATGAATTTAAGGATGATCATGGGAATCATCATAGTGCCTTGTATGTTAGTCATTTTATTAAATCATTTATTTTATTTTTAATTTTTATTTATTTAAATTATGTAAATTTCATTATAAAAATTTAGTTATTTTCTTTGATAACTTCTTCATGAACTTATTTGTTCGAAAAATTATTTTATGAATGAAATTGGGGGTGGAATACTGTGTTTTACTCAGACACAACATATGCTACAAAAATACTTGGGTTCCCTACATTATATCACCATTAATCACAAATTACAAACTATAGATAATGACTCTATGTTGATGATTGATGGAATAGTATGCTATTGTGGGTATGGATAATAGTATAAGGTTGTACATGAGAAAGTTGAGGATGATCCTTAGATGATTTTTATTTTTGTATTTTATTATTTGTGTAAATGGTTTATCCAAGGGGGATCTATGGAATTTATATCATAACCATCATCATGGATTTAGATTTTCTAATTAATCTAGGAAATTTCCCAGATTTTCATGTGATGTTTCATGGATTGATTTAGTTATACACTTTTATTATTTATTTCATATAAACTATGAAATAAGGACATAGTCTAACGACATTAGTTACACATGAACTCAACGTTGGTCGCCATCATCTGGTGTACAAACAATCACACCAACAGTCTCACAGAGAAACCATATAGTAACTATCTATGGAATGATCCATATGTGGAATATATAGAGCGACTACCAAGACAATGTATAGAACCATTTCTATTACCTATATTGCAATATCATTAGATAGACTCAGGTCGAGTCCCATTATTTTTTCTCTAGCATACAACTCACTGGTAAGAAAACAATTATCCCCTTAGGCAAGGTAAAGGATTCTCATCATTGATTATAGTAAATTTTCAACTAATAACTAGTCTTATAATCCATTTTTCAGATCTATAAATGATATTTAAAATTAAGAATATATTTTTATAGATACTTCCATAATATGAAACTATTATTGGAACTTATTGGAACCTCTACATATGGACCACTTTATTCTAAAATTGAGGGTCAAGAAAAGTCAACTCGAAATATAAAAAAGCTGATAAATCATTTACAAAAATAAACAGAACTGATATAAATTAATTAAAATATAATTTTACAATAAAAATGTTGAATGAATAGTTGAAATAAAAAAGTTACATCTTAAAGTCTATGTTCCCAAAATTCTTTTTTTTTTTGTATCCTATTATGCTACTTATATCATTCATACATTTAAACTGTGACATTATACATGATGCACGTGACTTTCCTAGGTCACTAAGTTCTACAAGATTCTTAATCTTCTATAGAGTAGCATAATCTACAATCTAATTATTTCTCATTTTTTCAAAACACATCACTTTATCAAATTAACATTATAGATGTAATTTTTTTCTCCACATGTGATACTCCATCTATGGCTTCCCAAAAAAGATTGAATTCACCATTCCACCATATTTAATGAATCTTGTTTAATTACTCCCTAAAAGGATATGATCCTCTTATATAAATCTACCTTGTTGTATCTCCTCTTCCTTCAACTTTATATCACTAAGAGAGGATCCACAAATATCACTTGAGAACATAATCGTTATTTTAGTGATTGTTGATAGGTTTCTGGTAGCTTTTTCCTCCTCCTAATCATTATCGATATTTAGATCCTTACATTACACCATAGGATATATTTTCTTATTAAAAATACTAAACTGATTACCTGTCTTTATATGAAGTTTTTATCAAGAATTTAGAGATCTTTTATGCTTCATCACTATCAAGTAGAAGTGAAAAGAAAAAGAAAATACCTAAAACAGGCATAGTAGATGGACACTCTCACTGACCAATTATTATAATCAATGAACTATTATACACTATACATATTTAGTATATTCTCAATGAAATTCATGTATAAGATATTCTTTATGGTCCCCCATGTTATACCCTCTCGCCATTCTTCCGGGACCATAACACCCCCACAATATTTTGGATCATCTTTAATGCATGAAATCCTAAAATAATAATTTTCATTCCTCAAGGAATTTCACTAGAATGAGTAATATCACCATGTCACCAATTTAGTCCTCATTATATTACTAGAATCCAATTCCCTAAAGTTATAAATGATACTAATGTTTCAATTCCATTACATTATTAATTATAGTTTTATGTTCACCTTCCCCTGGAAATATCATTTACCATATGGATTCATGATGTAGATATTTCTCAACATGAACCAAAGAAATAATTAGAGATTCTCATGTGTTTCCTCCTATACTTCTAATTCTGAAACATTGGAGTTAACCCTTGTGGGATAATTATTCTTTTGATATCTAGGTGGTCCCATCAAATTTCACAAAGGTATATTTAACTAATTTTACAAAAATAGGACTTTATAATACCTACACTATCTCTCTTAATGTTATAAACTTTCATATTGATAGGTAGGTTAATGGACATATATATGAAGAAATTTCTTAATAGGATACCAACAAAAATAAAGAATATCCCTCCTAGGAGTTCATAGGTTTTAGGATTAGTCCCCCGCCCTCCATGTTAATCATCGATATGTTTAATGAACAAGCATGCTCATGTTAAAGAATAATAAATGTCATTATAATATATTAAATATTAACTTATAATATATCATGGAATAATTTCAAATATACTATAATTGATAATATATATATATATATAACATATGCATTTACGTGCCTATTTATGATGCGTGAATTAAAACAAATACCATAAACTTTAAAAACATAGTTAATATTTTCATGAATCCTTAAAACCAAAACTATCATTGTATTCCCATAACCAATAACTCATCTTTTTTGCATAAGATCTACACATGGAAATGCCTAACTCCCTACCCCTGTTCTACACAAAATATATCCTTTTAGAAATTCTACAAAATCATTCAAGTGGAATTCAATGATAACATACATTAAGGCCACTACAGAATGCTTGATCTAAAATCTCCTAGTTTGGTTAGATGTTCCATAATTCCTCATGTATTCTTCCCTTTATGTGATAACATTCTAAGAAGTAGTGATGGTATTATTGTTATATTGGGGAGACTATACCCTTAGTATCAAAAGAAAAACATGATAATAAAATTGAGAAAAGTGTAATAAAATAAATGGTCATAGAGGAGGTGATTAATTTAAATTCAATAGAAGGTGACATGGTATAAATATCATGTCATACATGTAATAAACCAAAGAACCCCAGTGAGGAAGTTCAAATCACAATATATACATGCAAATTGAAAAAAAATATAAAAACCCTAAGAAATAAATTTTAAATCCTTCATAGTACCACCTCTTAACCCATACTCCATCTCCTCATCTTTATATCAAAGAACCATTTCCAATTCCAATATCTCGGATTATGAAATATACATGGGAAATGACATGCCCATGTGATGTTGGAAGATAAACCTTGAAATGGAAAACCAATTCATCATTTAGAATCATTAACATTCCTATAAGTTTTATTTCATGGGATTAATTAAATTTTCATGAAACTATATTCAATCGTGTTTCAAGGGATCTTTCTATAATGAAAGCCTCCCTGAACCCCCACCAAACCATCTTCATCTTTATTTCCAAAGTAATGTTATAATTTTTTTAGAATTATTAACATAACTCCATGTTGTAACATATAGGTCAAATCAATATGTTTTTAGTGTTTCATATCCAATTCTTCTCATTGAATAATTGTATCCCCATATTCATGGGTAATCTATGATCCAACATTAATGCATAGTCACTCATCTTATCCATCCAAACATTGTACTCTAAAATATTTAGTTACATGATTGTACTACCACTAAGAACATGTCTACAATTAATAAACTTCTCAATATATTAGTATTAATTTGATTGATATTGAAATTACATATCTTTATCTCGCCCCTTCAACACAATATATATACTAATCCCACTCAATATATCAACTCATCAATCTTCCTACCCTAACAGGTACCACAAACTCAATCTACACCTCATTTTAACTATTTGTTCTATACATAAATATATATCCAATCACCATTGACATGCCATTTCATTATCAATACTCAACATAATTCTATATAAGATATTCCCTAGAATAGTATCATACCAATACTCTATATATAAAGAGTCAACCTGTCACCCATGATCAATATTTTATCTCAATATGAGAATCAAATTTCTTGAAATTCATAGGAAGATGACCAAAAGGGAATAAATTACCTGAAAAAGATCAACGTATAATCTAAAGTTTCTCACTAAAACATAAAGAAACAATCAAATCATAAAATTCATTACAATTTCCTCGAATCACTAAAAAATAGTACATTAGAGGGGGTTATTTACAGGGGGTTATCCCCAACCCCCTCTAAATTCATTTTCTGTAACATTAGAAGGGGTTATGAACACCCTCAAAATTCAGTTTCTATAAAAATTAGAGAGGGATTATGTGAAACCCTCACTAATCATCGAATTTAGAGAGGGTTACGGAACACCTTAATTTATTAAATTGGAGGGGGTTATGAACCCACTCTATATTTTTTAACACTATTCTTTTAATATATAGTAGGATTTTAGTGGGCATTCAAAACCCCCTCTAATATCTTAAATTAGAAGGTGTTTAAAACCTCCTCTAATGACTTAAATTAGACGGGGTTCAAAAATCCCCTCTATTTTATTAAATTTGGGGGGGTTTAAAACCCCCTTTAATATCTTTAAATTAGAGGGGGTGCTGACCCAAATGCAGGGCTAGAGGCGCGATGTGTTTGGGAGGCAGGAACTGATAATCGGAGGTGGGGCTAGACAAGATGAGTGAGGTGTTTTCAGGAGGCGGGAACCGAGAACCAGGAACCGGAGGCGGGGATGGCCTTGGAACTGGAGGCGAGAATGGACTAGAGGTAAGAGGCATGTTCAGGAGGCGGGAACTGGGAACCGGAGGGATGTGGGGTAGGGGGAGCGAACAGCGGATGGGGCGGGTCAATTTATGAAAATTTAGAAAAAATTAATTGTGGTTTTAACAACTTCCCCTAATGTTACACCTTTATTTGGGGAGGCTTCAAACTACACCTAAATCACATCAACTTGTGGTGCGTGAGGGGCTAGTGAGTTTATGTCAACATTAAAAGGGGTTTAAACCCCCTCTAATATAACTACCACTAAATTCATCAGGACTTTAGCAATGCTTACTCAAAACTTCAAGTAAAGAAAATAGGAAGCCACATTAGAAGTGGTTCCTCATAACTGACGCTAGTGTCTTTATAAGGGGTTATAATCCTTTTTAATGTCAAAAATAACCCCTTCTAAAGTGCCCATTTTTTTGTAGTTAGTGTTAAATATTTCCAATCAACCCTAGAATCCATCCAAATACATCACAACAAATTTTCATGACTGTTATTTATATTCATATAATTTGATGAGGGTATAACAAAATCAAATTATGTAATGATAGCTAATGTTAATGGTGTATCAATATTCACCTGAGAAGAGTGAAAATATTTGGATCACCATTATAATATATCTATACAAAAAATAAATGGAACGAACAATTTGAAATAGTTAATTTCTCTAATAAATAATAACATCAAAACCTTTCACCAAAATTTTCTGGATTGTGAAATTAGTAAGAGGAGGAAGAGTATAAATGTTTGTTAAGGTAGAAATATATTCAGAATCAATGTCAATAACTTCCTATATTAAATCACTTGTGTCTCCCTCTTTAAAACACGTGAAACAAAAAAATCATTGATATGGATTGACCATTACAAATTTTAAAACAAACATCACAGAACATGGTAATTACCACAATAGTAATGGTGGAATCTCTCACTCTAAGGAAAGTCAACTTAGTATAGACCCTGTATTGTGTCATGTCAAAACCATTCCCTATATTGGAATCACTATTCCTTTCATCATGGCAATGGAAAGTCTCCATTATGAATGAATTGCAATTGAACACACAATACTACCCGTATGAGACCACACTTGTAACACCTAATTTTTTTATGATTTTTTATCAATATAATTTTATTGCAAAAATATCCTTAATTACATGTAATACCGAATTTAAACAAATCGATATTTTTTGTTAAAAAGTATGATTAAATTTGATATTTGACACCAAGATATTTTATTAAAGGGTATGAATATAAATAAAAGAATTATGAAAATTATATTGTTTAAGATTTTTTAATAGTAAACCTATGGTTAAAAGATAATTATAAATGAAAATAGTTACAATTTTAAAATAATGGATATGTTTTTTTGAAAAAGTATTTTCTTCATGTAGTGATTGTTTATCATAATAAATTAATTTGAATAGTATTGGTAACTGATTTTAATGAAATATAAATGTTATGTATTAAATTAAAAAATTATATTTCATCTAATATTTTTTCATGGTGCGGGATAAGAATATATCCAGTTCTATTTTTAACAAATACGTTTTTAAAAAAACACTTCTTTTATTTTTTTTGACACTTATTTGTAAAATAGATTTTCAAAAAAAAATTAAAAAATTATTCAAAAGATGAAATTAATTTTTAAAATTAATTTGTACAAATTAAATTAATTTTAATTTTTTAGATCCTATTATAGTTTGATTCTTTCATTGAGTACTGAAAAATATTGATATTTACTAAAAAATTATTATGTCATTTAAAGTTGGTAAGATTTTTATTTTTCAATTTAAGTTGTTTTAAAAGTAAAAATAGATAAATTTAGTTATTATTATCTAAATAATATTCATTTGAATTAAAATTATATTGTATTTTCATATAAAACATTTTTATACTTAAGAAGACATTTTCTTTTCAAAACTGATTTGCATGACGTTTGCTGGTTAAATTTTTTTCGATTGACTAAGATAAATTAGATTACATATTTTTAGTCAATATTATCAAAATTTGATATCATTTCAACTTAATTTTTTATCATAATAAATATAACAAAATTAAAAATCTTTTAACATTGTTAATGTTAAAATAGGCTTACTAAGGTATAAAATAAATCTATAATTGTTAAAATGACATGAAAACTTGTATAAATTCTATTGGTGGCTATATTTTGAACCTATATTATATAATATTCAGTAATGGTCAATTGTGATCCATTTGGTTTTAATATTTCATTAATTAATGTTTATATTTTTTAAAATATCTTTCTGGTACTCTTTCCCACTTATAAAAGGACACCCACATTTTTCTCATATACACACATTATGTGCCTTTTGATTTATACAAGTCCTACCCAAATACCCTCTATAAATTCTCCCCAACTACTTTGTGTTTGTTTTTTTATCCTAAAACAATCCTAGAAAGGAATTAGTTTTAAGCCTAAAGAGGTTTTCAAAGAATAGATGTAATTCAAACACATTTTTTCGATATATTTCTTCTTTTACCACGTTCCAATATACATAAAAAATTATGAAATAATAAAACTGGTATCATCTGTATAATGTTGTGTTGTTATTGTAAATTTATAAAATATATCCATACCTTCTTCCATCAAATGGGAAATGAATTTTTCGATCTTGTGTATGATATATTATGGCCCCATGAACCCATTTAATTTGTTTTCCATCATTGCATATCACATCTAGACATAATTATTGATTATGTGTGTATATGTAAAATTTATGGCATATTATACTTACTATAACCTATTTACATTATTACATTCCAATTGATTGGAAATATATATTGTTTTTAATGCGATGGTGTAGACTACCATAACTACTAAGAGATGTTATTTTTTCACATCAGTTTTATATGGATTATAATAATTTTTTATGTTATGATTATATATAAATAATAAGAAATAATAATGATTCAGATATGCGGAATTATTATTTAATATTCCTTAGTTCCATCAGTTTGAAATTGAAAACAACCGATATATATAGGTATGACATGTCCTCTCAATAAACTATATATTTCATTTTTATATAACTATCATTATATGATGAAAATAAAATATTGATATAATTTAAAACATTATTTATATTTTTGATACATTTTCATTGTACATGGTATGGGAAACCAGAACTAAAACATGCATGAAAAATAAAGTGGTTATATCCTAAAACGGAAATTTTAGTAACATATTATTAATATATGGTTGATATATTGTCTTATGTAAATCAAAAATCGTATGATAATTATGATTATTGTTCAATAATATATCTATATTTCACAAACCAATATTTTCTATATAGTAATTCTAGTTATGTGTGAATAATCTTATGATATTAAGTAAAGTATTTTGGTTATAATGCAATTTTTAATCTAGATCTCTTATGCCTAAATTCATATTTTGAATAATATATGATACTTATCTGAAGAAAAATAATTTTTTCATATATTGTTTTTATAATTCATGTTTTATTTTTATTTTCAACAATTTATGTAATCAACATAATGAAATAATGTTTTTAAGGGAAACCGGCTATGTTTTACTATTCTGTTGAGTGTCTTTCTCTTCCATTTCCATGTTTTCTGTAAATTTATTTGATAATTTTTTAAAAAACAATCAAGTATTTATTATTTTCATTTACAACCATTTTAATTTATTTGAAATAAATTTAAACGGAATCTTAATGTGGTGATCTAAAGAGGGTAATTTTTTTCTTTCACAAGAAATTGAAAGGAATGTTTTCTCTCAACTTATTCAGATAGAATTGAATTTTCTTACATCATAAAATATCAAGTATTTAAATAATACATTATAATATACCATAGATATTTTCAAAGAACTTTTTTTCCATATTATTTTATAAATTTTTATATATTAATGTATCGACTTCAATTTTGAATGTTAACATTCCTCAAGAATGTTTTTAATCACCCTTTTATATTATTTATATTTATCAATGATAATAAAAATAGTTGTTTCTTATATTTTACTTCGGATATGATCCACTATTTCAATCCTTATTATTTATTTCTATTTTTTATAATTTTGATGAAGGGATGTTTAAAAAACCTATTTATTTACCATGAACAATGCTATGATTCATTGATAAAATTTTTATGAAATCCATTTTCCTTAAATTGGTTTTGATATCATGATATGATGAATGTTTAATGATATTATGGAACCTGCATGTATTGTCTTCATTATGTGATGGGTGGGATAGAAATTATATAACCCTAAAATGCATTCAGTAACGCATTGTATGTCATTATATAGTTATGGGATTCATGTATATGTGCTTTTTCACTCTATGAAACAAGACAATGTGATTGATCCATTGTGGGAAAAAAGTGGTGATTCATTGTCCAAAATGATATTTGAAGAAAATAGGACTGCATAATAATCTATGAATTTATTGTTCTATAGTAAACAATTAAATCTGAAGTGGTTTCTGTGCATATTATGGTTCCACACATTAATGACATGAACTTATTTTTCTTGATTTATTTATCATGATTTATCACTCTTATGACACAATCATTTTGGATTGATAATTTCTAATTGCATGTATCATGTTTTTGATCGGTGATAGATTGGGTCTGAGTATTTTATGTTTCATTCATGATCTCAATCTCTTATGAAAATCTTAAGATTTCATATGATCATCAATTAAATATCCAATGTTTACCCTTCATATGAAAATGAACTCATCCTTTATTATGTTTTATTTTTCCATGTTATGATGAAGGGTTTATATATGGTTTTTCTATGAAGTGTAATAAATTTGTAGAACATTGTGGGCTATGTTGAAGATACTTCATGAATCAATTAAATTATGTATCTAGTATCAGAATGCATTAAAAAATTATATTCCTTGAGTGTGTATTTTTGAAATATATTAAATAATCTTCTATAAGGATGTAATATTTATGTATGAAATGACTAAGTTGGTATAGTTGGTATCATAAGAGATTTTTTTCAATATTTAGGGATTTTGGTTATAAAACCTTGGTGAAATTTATAGGGTTTAGAATAAGTATAGAATAACATCCAAATTTATTTGAATTGAAATTACATTGTGTTTTTCCAATAAAATAATAATTTTTTAGACACTACAAATGTATTTTGTTTTGGAAAAAAATAATATAGAGATTACAACCCCAAAAAAAGAGTTTTTTGATTATATCATGACCACTACTTTGGTCCATAGTTAATGTACCCTTACAAGAAATCGAGTCAGACACTTGTGGGTGATATGTATGGGTTAATTTAAAATTTCCTTAGGTACCATTCTGAATGGTTTGAATAATTGAAAAACATGGGTATCCTAAGATAAACCTACAGTTCCATTAGTTGAAAAAGTTGTATCAAGATATAGATATCCAATAAATTACTTTTCATGATTATATGGTTTTACGATAACATTTTTTTCAGACTTTAAATTTTATATTTAGTAATCATATTGAGCCAAAATACATAATGATAAAAATGTATGTGATTGTAAATGAAATGATTTTCTACATAAGAAACTCAATTCCATGAGAGAAGGAATGTTGAATTATGATGTTATTCTCATGAAAATTTATCATGACGTGAATCATGATGATATTACAAATGATCAATTGTCTGAAAAATATACTATCTAGTCTTTCAAGTGGAAACATCCACCATATATTAGTTGGTCCTCTAATCAACACTTTTATGAGTGATGGATAAAAAAATTTAGATTATATTTTTAATTCTCTAGTACTCGAAGCATCAAATCGCTGTCTTAGGAGTACATTTTTTTGATGGAGAAGTAGATCAAATGTGGAGCCTTAATAATAAAATGAGATAATATAATGAAATTGAAACTATTTAATGAGATGAGTTTAATAGGATATTTTTTACTTGTAATTCCCTCATATTATACATAAAATATAAATATATAATTATGTGATTATATGATAAAGGGTGATGAATCCAGTGATATTTATGAGGAAAATTTTATAACAAATTCATTGTATTGTTTTGCTTTAATTATTAACATTAATTTGAACAGTAGTTGATTCTTTAGTAGATTAAAATTATGTGTCTATACCAAGGAAGGTGTAGAACTAGGCCGAATTCCCAGTCCAGTAGAAATTTATTCTTAAAAAAGATAGTACAAAGGGCAGAGAAGAGAAAGAAATTAAGACACTGTACCTCACAACCTCATAGTTCCTATAATCTTGATAAGAACTAGAAGATAAATTATCATGGAAACAAGAATAAATCACATAGTTGAAATAAATTTCAGAAATAAAATCATAGAAATGTGGGTAAACAATTAATAGAATTTGATGAATAGAACTAGGATGCATGTTAAATGTGTAATGGTGGGTTGTAAATCCCATAAATGTAAAAAAATCAATGAATGTGGTGGTTAATGAAACTGAGGAAAAGAATATGGAAACTAATGCACCACTCGTGCTCCAATACAACCAATTGAGGGAGAATGTGCATAATAAAATATATTTTATGAATTATAAATGTTTATGATGATGATCATCATCGAAAACCTCTTATGATCAAAGAAAATGGAAAATCTCATATGACCATGACTACTACTACGGGTTATGGGATAGATATGGTTAATTGAACACATATCCCCCATATTATAATGGAACATTAATTATTCTATTTTGGCTCTAGACAATATTTTAAATATAGGAATTTTAAAATATTAACTAACTAACACCCCAGCTATTACATATTGAGTTAATAGTAAAAAATACTAATGGAGAATTGGTTACATCACAAGTCTATAGTTTATATTTGATTGATGATTGTGGTAATTTGATTCCTGAAAATATCGTGATTCTATCGATAGTTAAAATTTCAGTGATTATATGAGTGGAATTGGTATCTTAATATAGATACCATTTTGATTAATAAGGAAGGGAAGTCACATTTGATATTATAAACCCACTATTTACTATATATTGTCATGATGATAAATATAAACTACCAATTTAAATTACATCCATTATATGGGTCTTTATTCCTTTTCAATAGGGTTTTAATAATTATATAGTTGGGGAGAAACTCCATATCTAAGACATTCCAGTTTTTCAAGGGTTTATTTATCTTTTTCTAGAATAATTTAATGGTTTTACCCTGAGTTGAAATGTTGATTTTTTTATAAGATAGACCATGTGCAATACCTATTTTAATGAATAATTTTTTAATGGCCAAAATTGATGTGACATAATTAAAGAATAATCTTACCGATAATCTTGATAAGTTATTTATATATATAAGTGAATCACCATGTGTTGAACTAGTACTTTTTTGTTAAAAAATGATATGTCAATGATACTTTCAATTAATTATTGAAAAAATAACAAGATGAAAATCAAGAAAAATATTCTTATCCATCATATCGATGATTTCTTTTGTTAGTTACATATAGTTGAATAATTTTAAAAATATTTTCCATAAATTTAGATACTCTTAGTCGAGGGTTAAAAGTGAATACATACACAATACACCTTTTCCTATATAGTACGAACACTATTATTTTATTTTGATTCCATTTGGTCTTATAAATTATGTTTCTATCTTCACATGTTTAACTTATAGAGTGATTATAAATTACCTTGACCATTTTTTTATTTTTTCTTATAGATTTTTTATAATATATTCAATGAGAATTCATGTAAATGAAGATCACATGATAGGTTTTCTTAATTCCTTGAGGAATGAAAAATTTTATGAAATATTTACCAATTATAATTTTTTGCATATTAATGTTTCATTTATGGTTCATATAACCTCATGGGAAGGTATTTCGGTGAATCCTTCAAAGATATATGTTATTGAAAAATGCCATAGACCAACTATGGTTACTCATATATATATTTTTCCCAGTTCAAATATATATTATATATTTTTTTGGATGAGTTATCATGGTTGACTAATGCAATGACCATGTTAACGTGGGAGGGATCCAAGTTTCATTGGAAAGATAATTGTAAAGAAGAATTTCAAGGAATTGAAGAGAATATTATTTAGTGATGTCTTTCTAGTGCTACCCTATAGCGAAAAAAGGATTGTAATCTATAGTTATCCATTAATGAAGGGATTTTATTCATTAAAACTATGAATGATATTGTTATATCTTATACCTCATAAAAATTTAGGATTCATGAGACAAATTAGTCAACTATGTACTTGGTGTTATGTAAACTGATTTTTGAATTAAAGATGTAGTGGAATTATCATTTTGAAGAATGATGTGATTTGTATACTAATCATAAAATCATATAGTATATATTCACCTAAACGTGGATGAATATGTGCTATATAAGAGAGTAGGTCCTGATTAAATATTGTAACCTCTCAAATCATAACCACCCTAGGAAATCGAACAAGGTGATTGATGCATTGAGATGGATGGATCTTGCTAGCTTAATAATCATGTGTGTAAAAAATATAATATTTTGTAATTTACAATTTATGGATATTGAATTATTAATAGAAGAGGAGAAAACATATCTTTTTAAAAATAATTTTCTGTTATTTATCCATGTAAGGATTAATGTGTCCTGGAAGGAATATGTAGAGATAATAAATAATGTAAGAAATATACATAATTTTATTCAAAATTTAGATCAAATGGTAATATTCACGAACCATTTTTATATACCCTCAATACCAAATTTGAAAAAGGATTCATTGGATGCAACTCATAGTTCATCATTCTCTTTTCAACAAGAAAGTATGATGATGTATATAGATTTGAAATAGTAAATATGGTTTGAAAATCTGAAGATAGATATTCCAAATTATGCCCCTATGTTCTTGTTATGTCATCATGTTAAGGCTAAGAGATATATTTTAAAGGCGAGGTTGCAACCATTTCCCTTTCAAGAACTGAAATGAAAAAATGATACCATGACTTATTTTGTTAGACTCCCCAAAACATTTAATGGAAATAATGTTATATTGGTTCATGAAAATAAACATATGAAGTCAAAAAAATAATTTCCATAAGATAATAATTCTATATTCTTTAACATACATGGTTATACATTAAGGAAGTTCTAATATTTTGGGGAGTACCACTATCAATTATATCTAATCTGGATCTGATGATTACATTGATATTTTTGAGAAGTCATCAATACGATCATCCTAAATAGTTATATTTTAAAAATTCATATCATCTTCATAATAATGGTAAGTATGAGAAGACAATTAACACATATAATATATGCTGAGATTTTTATTCTAGATTTTATAGGTGGATGGGATCATAAACCATGTTCAGTGAAATTTTCATTCAAGAATATCTTTCATTTAAGAATTCATAATGGTACATATAATGTAAAATATTATATGAAGTGCATAACGAGAATTTTTTGGAATTTAGTTAGTGGATAAAATTTATTGAGACTTGATCTCATGTTTGAACTTGGTTAGAAGTTTAGATCCATTTAATAAAATGTAAGAGAAACATATATTTAAAAAAATATTTTGAAAATCATTAGAAATATTTAGAGATTGATGTTGGTGATAATTGTTTTCAATAATAATCAAAATTGATGAAAATTATGAGATTTGGAAATAAATGAAAGATGAACCCTATATATATTGTCCAATTAAAAATTCATTATTGAGTCTGGATGGTAGATTATTTGTATCCACTTCCACACATCCTTTCTCAAGTTCACAATGTGTTCCTCTTATCTCTTCAGAAAAAGATCATACAGTACCCATTATTTGTACCAAAATCAATGTTTATACCTCTAGATAAAATCACTCATATGATTAACAACTTGTGGTGATTTTAGTTCATAAATAAAATGTTCTACGAAACAATCCAGCTATCCTCATCAATGTTTTATGGAGAGGAAACTAATTTTAGAAGCAATATGAGGATCCAAGTATACTATACAGAAGAAGTATCCTATGTTTTTTGTATCAAAGTGATTTAATTTTAAAGGTGAAATTGTATTAAATTGGTATAATGTAATGCTAGAAAAATTTTAGGAATTATTATTTCTCAAATGAATATGATTTATTTGATAACATGCATTACATGAATCGCCCACTTTAAGTTAACCACAATATACATAAAAATATTATTATTTAATTTCAATTTTATCCCTTTGCTGTTATATTAGTGTTAATTAATAAAAATAACTATTTTATGAAAAATATATGGTTTAAATATTTATAAAATAAATTCATTGAATTTCAATTAATTAAAAATTAAAATAAAAACCAATTGAAAATAAAGGAAATGCTTTCATAAAAAATATGTTTGTTCCTGTAATTTTTTTTTCATAATAAAATTTATTGACCAATACTAGTCAAAGATTTTAATTAAATTTATATATTATGTATTCAATGAATTTTTTGTACATTTATCTAATATTTTTTATTATTAAGGTATCATGATAAATATAGTCCTATGATTAAAAATGCATATTTTACTAAAAATTGTTTTTATCAAATTTTTGTATCCATAATTACGAAAAGAAATTTAATAAAGTTAATTATTGTTTTTAAATAATCAGGTTAAATTTGTCTTGAAATTAATTTTTTAATTTTTTCTGGAAAGTTTAATTTTTAGATGAATGGTGAAAGATATTGTTTTTTAGCCATTACCATTGTATTTTAAGCATATATAAAGTTCCTTAATTATCTAAAATATATTGAAAGTATAATTAGTTAATTTATATTATTATTCATTTAGTATATGTCATAGGAATCTTCTTTTAATTGATTTTTTAGATAAAAATTTTTTATACTTAAGAAAAAAAATTTATGTGGAAAATCTATTTTCATATCATTTTCTGGATTAATTTTAATTTTAATTAATCAAAATATTTGAATTGATCTGGATATAATTTATTCAATATTTTTAATTAGAATAATTAATATTCTGTAATAAGATAAACATAATTTTTTTATTATAATTAATAATAACAAAAGAAAAAATGTGTTACCACGTTAACGGTAAAATCATTTTTTCTAGGGGATAAATAAGTAGATAAAGAATAAAATGACCTAAAAAATTGTCTGAATATGTTTCTTATAGAAATACTTATTTGATGACTGATATAATATTTTTAATGTTCTATTTAGGAGAAATTGTTTGTGAATTAGGCATTGATGTAAATTATTCTTTTTTAAATTTCTATGTGGGACCTCTCCCCAAATTATACACATACAAATCATATCTTATATTGTCCAAAAATAAATATCCTTTATGTTTATACATTAACAACACCAATACCTTTTATAAATTCTTCAACATGACTTATAGTACTTGGATTGTTCATAAAACCATCCTATGAAGGATTTAGGTATAAACCTGAAGGGGTTGTCTGAAGAAGAGGTATATTTCATTATCATGTCTTTTAATTTTATTACATTTTATACATCCCTTAAATATTATCTAAATAAGATGAAATAATAAAACTATAATCATCCAGACACTGAGACTTTATTATGTCAATTTAATAACTTATATCCATCTCCTCTTCAATCAAATGGGAAACAAAAATAGTCGATCGTATATACAGGACATTACCTCCCCATGTAAAATATAACTCATTTTCCATCACCACGTCTCAAATAATTTCATAATTTGGGATTTAAATTATGTATACTTATATGATACTTATGAAATAATTATTCATCTAGAATTAAAATGTCATTATTAAATTCTTACCTTCAAATCAATTGGAAAATGATAGTGTCGATTGTGTGTACGTGTGGACTACATCCTCCATGGATTCATGTGTTTCGATTTTCATTTTTATTTAACATAGACGGTAATATTGATGTATTTTTTGAATAAAAATGATAATGAAATTATAATTATTATTTAATGATTATTTTTTATTTAACTTTTTTTATTTCATCTGTTATAAAGTAAAATCATCTTTTATTCGTGCGTACAACCAACCATCTCCATATACTACATACGCCATTTTTATATCTCCATATTTTATGGATGAATATAAATATATTTATATTGAATATATATGATATTCAAATCATGAATAAAATTATTTATTTTTTGGAACTATGATCAATCTACAAGGACAAGGATTTATGAATCAAAGAATGCTTCAAAGACTAATATGTTATTACCGATAACATGGATTTTAATAACAAATTTTTTATAATTGGGTGATAAGATATATTAAATTAATCATACATAGTATGATATATGTGAGTATGTATTAGTAATATATCTATTAAAATTTTATATTTATTTTATAGGTGGTTCTAACTAGTATTGTATATGTCGATACATGTGCTATGGGATTTATATTCCAGTTCTACTTGTAATCATGTTTTTTTATGTCTGAATTTTAATTGGTAAAATTATAGGATATTTATTTGAAAAAACACTTTATTTTATCTTATAATATCTATATTTTATAGGAACAAATATTTTCCTTTCATTTTCCATAAATTATTCACTCAAGAGACAAAACAAATTAATAAAAACTAACTATGCTTTACTATTAAATCAAAAATATATCGATTCAATGTCAATTATTTCAAAAAAATGATTTCATGAATTTTTTTACAATATTCCAATTATTTATTAATCTTATTTTTACTCGTGTATCAATTTTTACCAAATGTTCAAAATTTGTTGGGATTGTGTTCATAATAAGTTGTTTTTAGAAGCTGTATAATGTTTGTGTTGTATTGTTTTATCAAGGAAATGTAAAATAAGAATAAAACCACTCATATTGAATTTTTTAATGATCGGACTCGTAATTGTATTCATAATATTGGACTCAAGATTCTTATGAATTTCTATTTGAATGGAAATATGATTTTTGGATGAAATGATTCATTAGACTCACCTCTAGTTCACACAGAAAACAGGATTATAATGAGAAGCATTATTAGAGTCTTATTGATATGATGAATACCTTAAGTTTATTTTTATTTTGTAACTAACATAATTCATAATTTTTCTAAAAAACATGTGATTCAATCCATATGATAGATTAGAGAGAAATTGTGTTTCCTATTATAATAAAGCAGGTTGGAAAAAAAAAATTTCCAAGAAGGATGGGATGTTACAATACATCCAAATGTAATTTGGCTGATGTTATACCAAAATTTAGTGTTTTCAAAGTCATGAGGAAGTAATTATTACAAGGAGAAGTATTTGAAGAAGTAAATTGTTGAATTATAAGTATCTGGTCTCATTTGTTTTGTGTTAGATCATCAGTTAAATATTTTTTTAAAGTATAATAAGGTTTATTAGAACATAGGAAAATGAATATCATTGTTTCAGTTAGTTCTATTGTAACACCCCAAGCTTCCACAGTATGCTTCTCCTTGAATAATACAGTAGTGTTTGTTGTACACAACTTTGAGTTCTAAAACACACCACAACCAATCAAACTAGTCGTTATGAATAGTAATACCCACTTTTTGAAATTTTATAAATTTTATCTTTCAAAATGGACTTCATTTTTTGATTCGGGATATCGAAATTAAATTAGGGTGAATTTTTGGTATTTTTCTGAACACATACAAATTTTGGTGAATAGTGAAAAACACTGAGTTATAGTTTAAAACCGAATTTTTATTGAAATAGTTATTTATATATATTTATATTTAATTAAGGTCAAAATAGATACATAATGTCTATATAAGTTCAATGTAATTCATTCGAGTAAGTTTAGAATAATTTTAGATATATAAAAATTTTATTGAACTTTTCACCGTCTTTTACCCACCTCCTAGGAGAATTTGGAAATTCTCATAAAACATAATTTTGCCGCTTCTGTGAATAAAATTTCAAAAATTAGAAAGACACTATTAATATCAAGGTGTAAAACAAATTTCAATAAGATAAAAATAAATTTTTATGAATAGTAACTTTTTACTTTTATTTACCACGGTTAAAAGTAAATAGGGTAATTAAGGGTAAAAATGATATTAATATTACCATAAAACAAGTCCTATTTCTATTGGACAAGTGTATCTCGACCAAAACCAACCTTAGGAATAAAATATTATCATTTAAGTCTACTCGGATTAGATAAGGACATTTATTATTATTTAATTCAAAGAATAGTTAAAAGAGTTAAAATCAAGGTTTAATTACTAAAACATTTTTAATATAGAGTTATACATAAGATAAATTCAATATTAAATATTCATTAAAAATATAAAAAGATTTCCTATATAATTTTATTTTATTTATAATTTTTAGACATTAAATAATTTAATTTATTTATGACACAATGGTGATGCAGTACTTACCTAATTAATGAAATATTAAAATAAATGATATTATAAATATCCAAATAAATGTAATTGGACAATTTTTATGAATTCCACTGATTCTATAGGTTAATATGACATGTTATTATTCATTTAATTATGTTTTTTTCAAAGTAATCATGCTGTTATGATTTTCACAAAAAAATCAAATACCAAATAGTGTCAAAATTGACATAAAAGTGGTTTTAAAAAATATATTATATTATTAATTGATATTAAATTCCAAAAAATATAATGTTTGGCCAAGAGACTTATATCATGATAGGTGTATCATTAATGTACTACTTGGGGGTTGCTTGGATATATATGGTAAGTTTATTAACTACCTAATATAAAAATACAAAGTGACATGGTAAATGTATATCTAATTAACTATTAGTTAAAACTATAAGATAAGGTTAATATAATAACCCAAACTTGTCTAAAATATATCTGTTGAAAGGATTTCAACCCATCCCCACCTTAAACATTGAATAATCCACCTAAATATATTATAACCGAATATGAATTTATTATAAAATAATACTTTAAGTTTCCCTAAAGAGCCCCTCCTCCCACTTATAAAAGGATACCAATCCTAACAAATTCGTCACCCCTTCAAAGCCTTTTGGCTCGGCCAACCCCTATCCAAATTTTCTCTCAACTTCCATCACTTCAACCTAGAGGCCTTAGTTTTATCATAAATCCAACCTAAGGAGCCTTTTTGATCAAATCAAAAGGAAGAACAAGAAGAAGAGGTAATGTTTTCACCACCCTCTTTCAAGTTCCTTACTTCTTCAACTTCTTCTTTATTTGTTATTCCAATTTTAAAATAATAACTCTAGTATCTTCTATATAGTGTGATATTATTATAAATATGGTACAACAATATTTTGTATTCTATCCATCCTTTGAATGACATGTCACCATATGTGCGTATGTACGGCCTACCATCTCCACGTCGTGGTGTAATTGTTATTCAATGCATTATTATTTGTATGGGTATAATAATTATGTTTAATTCATGTAAATAATAAATATAAAATGATAATAATTCTGTATATATGATATACCATCCAATTATATATTATTTTTATATCAAAATAATGATATTGTCGCTCGTGCGTACGTACGGACTACCGTCTCCACGAACGCGATGAGATTCATTCCCCATCGTATCCATTCAAGTATAATTCTCATTTTATGATTAAAAATAATGTTTAAGGACTTGATATCATTCTGGATATGAATAAGAGACAACTTATCCATAACAAACATGACTTATTTAACAAAACATATAAAAGAAAATGTGTAGGTGAACACCCGAAACAACGATAATACTAAGATATTATTAATGAAGCAATATTAACAGATCATATATGATATCATATTTATGTATATGATTATTTTATAATTTAATAAAAAAAATTTAACTATTATACAGGGAGTTAACCTACCCTCAACCAAGGAAAAGTACAAGGTAAGGGTTTATTTCACAATCTCTTCAATATCCGAGGTTCTTTATACGTAATTATCTACTGGGACCTTCTTATCATCCACATCCATGTTTCATAGAAATGTATTTCAAAATAGTCTTACTATTTTACTGAATATGGTTTAATGTCATTTATACCCTTTTTTGACTTTTTATAAGATGTTTATAAAGGAATCTTTCGGTCGTTTTCTAAACAAGGTCCTTTTTAACCTTTTCGACAAAATAAAGGTAAGAATGTCTTTTATTAACTTATACTGTGGGTGAGACTATTTTTTACCATTATAAACTCGTCGAAGCTTCCCTTACAAGCTTATAAGAATATTTTCAAAGTAAATGTATTATTTTATAATTATGTGACTCCTAAATTATTTCATAATAGAAAGATATATTTCACTAAAAAGAGATTTGATTTCATCTATGTCAACATCCTTTGATGGATTTTATGTTTATTTGTAGTTGATTTATTATGATACAAAACTTTTATATTGTATTGAAGGATTTGTGATAAGTTTGACTGTAGATGTGCTATTTTTATACCATTCATGATTTATGGTAAAATTATTGACAATTCGTATTCTAGTTTTGTTACGAATGTTTATTATATGTTTAAACTTTTTCATATGAGAAATGTATTGGACTTAGTAAGTGACGGGTGGAGCCCGCTATAGCTCCTCGATGCATCGGTAGGTCTCATGAGGTAACTAGATGTGGAATTGGCCAAGGCCCTTTCCTAATTTGATTTATGGTTTTAGATGAGGCCTTAATCATTTTTAGACGTCTTGGCCGAGGCCATGAAAAAATGTTTCAGAATGTCCGGCATTATACATTCCCTCATTATGGAAATAATATTGATGTTTTATGTGGTCATTCGACTAGTAGAATACACATGATTATGTTTTATTATGGAATTATTTACTCATCTCATATTTTTTCCACAAAAGTATTCATGTTTATTATTGGTAAAGCCATGTGGTTTCAATTATTTACCATGCTTAATATTTATGTCATTTTCCGTTTTATTACATACCCTTACTGAGCGTTTGAGCTCACCCCTTTCTTATATTTCATTTTCATAGGATATGAAGAAGTTAGTTATGAGTGACCAGAAGTCATAATATTGGAGGCTTGGATGTTTCTAATGAAATATATTTGTATTGTATTTCTTATCAAGTTGTAAACTAGAACTTATGTATGAATCTTTTTCTAATATTACTAAACTGATCGGTGTTTCGAGACATGATTTCCTTATGATCTTGCCAATTTTATGTAATAATGCACTAACTCTGGGTAACTAGGGTCGGGGCATTACAGTTTTAATCAGAGAAAGTTTAGTACAAACCTCAGGAAACTAGATTTATATAAACTCTCATTAAAGCACATAGACCTAAGATGGACTTTGAGGATTAGTATAGATGAACTTCATAGAATTTTGGTATTTTAGAGATTTTGTGAGTTTTCAAAGCAATACATCCCTCTTCGGATACGATCAGGTAGAGGTGACTCTGGCACAGATGTACCTATGGGTAAAACCCGAAAACACAACTTTGAACTAGACTCGAACGGGAAGTAGTGGACGACAACGGGCCTTTCTGCACTCTTGGTTATGACACTCTTGGGGGATATGCTTAGGAGAATTCTCATTTTCATTACAAACCATTATGAAGGGTTTGTGAGTATATACTTTTTCAAAGAAAACAATTTTTTTATGATTGTGGATTATATCAATAATCTGCTGAATTTATGTTAAGTGTTTTAGAAGTTTGGAATTATATATTTTGATTCATAAACTAATCTAGTTTATGACATTGTTTAAAAATGGAGCCTAGTGGAAGGAATGGAAACTCTATCAATGCGCGCACTCCATGTAGGGATTTCCCTCCTGCTCAAGATAATAATAGTGGAGCTAGTGATGCAACTAGTGCTAAACAGCTAATCACCATACTGGGACAACTCACTCAGGTTATGAATAATAACCTTACCCATATGGAGCACCCTAATCCACGGCATGGAGGATCAATGTTAGATCGCTTCATGATGCAAAAACCACCAATATTGAATCGGAGTACAAATCCCTTAGTAGCTGAGAAATAGATAAATTCCATAGATAAAATATTCCATGCATTGGAGAGTAGTGAAAGGGAAAATGTTATCATGGTAGTTTACCGCCTCACTGGAGATGCTGATCAATGGTGGTCATTGATTCAAAACATGAAGGAAGATGATGAAGTGTCAAATATGGAATGGAGGGAGTTCAAAGATCTATTATTAGAAATATACATTCCTTGTGACCATCGAGCAGATATGGAAAGGAAATTTCTGAGTCTGAGGAAAAAGGAGGATGAGAATGTTGAGAAGTATGAGGTAAACATTACAAGGTTAGCAAGGAATACTGCAGATTATATACGTAACCCAAGAAGTAAGATTGATCATTTCTTTGATGGGTTAAAACCCTTTATCCATCAAGCATTGGTCTCACAATCTTTCTCTTCATACGAAGATATTGTCTCGTGTGCTATCAAGATAGAAAAAGGAATTCTCTAAGTCTTATGACTTTAAATCAAAGCAAGATAATAAGAGATCTACTAAACACTATGGGAAATGAAATAAGGAAACATGGAAGAATTGAATTTCCATCTTGTGATAATTGCGAAAGAAAGCACCATGGTGCCTCTATAAAAGGAAAAGGAGTATGCTCCAAGTGTGGATAGAAAGGCCATCTAACTTGTGATTGTAATGGAAATAAAGATGCTACAAATGTTCAATACTAAAACTACAGGGAGATGGGACATTATGAAAATGAATTTCTTAAGCGTCAGAGAAAATTACCACAGAAAATGACTAGGGACCAAGGCCTAACTTATGTAATCCCTACTACTGAGGGTGAAGCTCAAAAAGACGTGGTGGCAGGTAATTTAATGGTTTCCTCAAGTTTTTAAAATGCTTTATTTGATCCTAGATCATATCATTGTTTTATATCCTCCCATTTTTCTAATAAAATTAGATATCTCCAATTTGATCTAACAGGGGAGTTTTCAGTTAAAACTCCTAAGGGAAGTATCGTTGCAACAAAGTATTGTGAATTAGTCCCCATTAGAGCACATAAATGTTCATTATCTGCTGATCTCATCGTCATACCTATGATTGAATTTGATATAATCCTTGGTATGGATTGGCTTTCTGACCATGATGTGATGAATTATTGTATGAAGAAGGAGGTTACAATTTTTGATGATGATGATAAAGAACACCTTATCTTTAGAGCAGAATCATCATTACGTAATTCTTTTCCAGATCCACCCCCGGTAGCTCAACTAAATTCAATTATTGGGGAGGAAGTGAATGAAATAACTGTGGGTTAGGAAAGGAATGTTCAAATAGATGATTTACCTATTGTGAGAGAATATGTTGATGTGTTTCAAGAAGATTTACCTGGACATCCTCCCGAATGATAAATTGAGTTTTCTATTGATTTAATTCCTGGCTAAAGGCCTATATCGAAGACCCTTTATAGAATGGCCACTTTGTAATTAGTTGAACTAAATAAACAACTAGAGGAATTGATTAATAAAATATTTATTCACCCCTAGTGTTTCTCTATGGGGATCCCCTGTCCTTTTTGTTAAGAAGAAAGATGGATCTATAAGGTTATGTATCGACTAAAGGGAAATCAATGCTATAACAATAAAGAACAAGTATCCCCTGCCTCACATTAAAGATTTATTTGACCAACTGCAATGAGCTCAATACTTTTCAAAGATTGACCTTTGATCTAGATACCATAAGTTGTGTGTGAAGAAGGAGGACATTCTGAAGACAGCACTTCGAACTAGGTATGGTCATTACAAGTTTATAGTAGTGCCTTTTGGGCTCACTAATTCACCTTATGTTTTCATGGATCTAATTAATAGAGTTTTCATGGAATAAATTGATGACTTTGTAGTGGTATTTATTGATGATATCTTGGTATACTCCAAAAGCTATGAAGATCAGGAAAATAACTTGTTCATTATCCTGAAGACTCTGAGAAGTCATGAATTATATGGGATGTTTAGCAATTGTGGATTCTGGCATCCTGAGATTTCTTTTCTTGGCCATATTGTCTCTAAGGATGAAATTTCCATTGATCCTTGTAAGACAAGAGAAATCCAAGAATGGCCAGCACTGATGAGTATAACTGAGGTACGCAGTTTTATTGGTTTAGTATGTTATTATCGATGTTTCATCCAGAATTTTTCCAGGTTGGCTAACCCATTAACATAGCTCACACGTAAATGGGTTAAATTTGTTTGGACAAAAGAGTGTGAAGAATGTTTTGAATAACATAAGAAGAGATTAGTCAGTGCTCTTATATTGACTCTACTATCGGGGAATGATGTGTTCGTTATTTATAGTGATGCATCGTAGAAAGGACTTAGTTGTGTCCTTATGTAGAATGATAGGGTTATTGCCTACACATCACGACAGTTCAAAATTCATGAGAAAAACTATCTTACTCATGATCTTGAGGTAGCAGTTGTGATCTTTGCTTTGAAGATATAGAGACACTACCTCTATAATGAAAAATTTGAGATTTATACTGATCACAAGGGTTTGAATTATATTTTCTCACAGAAAGAACTCAAAATGAGGCAAAGATGATGGCTTGAACTACTCAAGGATTATGATTGCACTATACACTACCACCCGGGGAAGGAAAATAAGGTGGCAGATGCTTTGAGTAGAAAGGATCATGGAGTTTTGAACAAGATGAGAGTTGAAAAGAATCCTATATATATGGATCTAGTAAAGATGGATATGGGAATCACCATGGAAGGTGAAACATCAATAATTTTTCAAATGGTTACCAAACCATCTTTACTAGAAAGGATAAAGAGTTTTCAGACTGATGATGAAGAATTTCAAAAGAAGATTAAAGTTGTGAATGATGGGAGGTTGAGTGACTTTTTGTATGAAGATGGAATTTTGAAATTTAGGAAGAGACATTGTGTTCCTGATATACCTGATTAGTAAAGGTAATTGTAGGAAGATGCTCATAGTTCCAATTTCTCTATACACCATGGGAGAACCAAAATGTATAGATATTTAAAGGAACATTTTTGATGGGACAACATGAAGAGGAAGATTACTAATTTTGTGTCACGATGTATGGTTTGTCAACAAGTGAAAGTTGGAAGGCAACAGCCTCGAGGAGTCATGCAACCTCTTCCCATACCAGAGTGGAAATGGGATAATATTACGATGGACTTTGCTAATGGGCTACCAAAGACTCCTAGAAGTAACGATGCTATATGGGTTATTGTTGATCATCTTACGAATTCAGCACATTTTCTCGCTATTAGGGAGGATTTACCACTCGAATGCCTAGCAAGACTATATATTAATAAAGTTGTGAGACTTCATGAAGTACCCCTATCAATTTTTTCTAATTGTGATCCCCATTTTACTTCAAAATTCTGAAAGAGTCTTCAGAAGTCCTTGGATGCTGAACTTCATTTGAACACTACCTACCACCCTCAAACAGATGGACAATCAGAATGATCTATTCAAAACTTAGAAGACATGTTTAGATCTTTCTCACTTGACTTTTAGGGTATGTGGGATCAATATTTACCTCTGGTAGAATTTTTATTTAACAATAGTTTCCATTCATGTACTCATATGGCACCATATGAAGCGTTATACGGAAAGAGATGTCGTACACCAACATGTTGGGATGACGCCGGTGAAAGAAAACATGTACGCCCAGAATTGGTGGAGGAAACGATGGAAAAGGTAAACGTAATCCAAAATCACATCAAATCAGCTCAAAGTAGGCAGAAGAGCTATGCCGATAATCGAAGGAAGGATTTGTAATTTCATGTAGGAGATCATGTTTTCTTGGAGGTATCCCCATGGAAGGGTGTTATACATTTCGATATGAAAGGAAAATTGAGTCCCAGGTACATCGGACCATTTGAAATTCTAGAATGAATTGGGGTTGTAGCTTACCATTTGGAAAAGCCGCCAAGTCTCTCCAAAGATCAAGATGTGTTTCACGTATCACTGTTGAGAAAATACATGCCTAAACCAATGCATGTACTCACCTATGACGAATTAGAATTGGAACCCGATCATTCTTATTGCGAAGAGCCTGTCAAGATTCTTGGTAAGAGAGAACAAGTGCTGAGAAACCGGACTACTCGTCTGGTAAAAGGTCTATGGAGAAACCATAAGATAGAAGAGGCAATGTGAGAACCTGAGGAACTTATGATGAAGAATCACCTGAGTCTTTTCATGCAGAAGTATTCTAGAAATTTCGAGGATGAAATTATTTGATGGATGGGAGAATGTAACACCCCAAGCTTCCACGGTACGCTTCTCTTTGTATAATACAGTAGCATGTGTTGTACACAACTTTAAGTTCTAACACACACCACAACCAATCAAATTCGCTGTTATGAATAGTAATACCCACTTTTTGAAATTTTATAAATTTTATCATTCAAAATGGACTTCATTTTTGGATTCGGAATATCAAAATTAGCTTTGGGTGATTTTTTGGTATTTTTCTTAAAACATTCAAATTTTGGTGAATAGTGAAAAAACACTGAGTTATAGTTCAAAACAGAATTTTTTTAAATAATTATTTATTTTATTTAAATTTAATTAAATTAAAAATAGATACATAATACCTATATAAGTTCAATGTAATTGATTGGAGTTTAGAATATTTTTAGATATATAAAAATTTTGTTGAACTTTTCACCGTCTTTAACCCACCTCCTAGAAGAATTTGGATATTCACATAAAACATAATTTTACCGCTTCTGTGAGTGAAATTAAGAAAATAGGAAAGAAATGGTTAATATCAAGGAGTAAAATATGGTTCAATAAGATTAATATTATTTTTTGATGAATAGTAACTTTTTACGTTTATTTACCATGGTTAAAAGTAAATAGGGTAATTAAGGGTAAAAACGATATTAATATTACCGTAATACATGTCCTAATTCTATTGAACAACTGTATCTCGACCAAAAAAAACCTTAGAAATAAAATATTATCATTTAGGTCCACTTGTATTGGATTAGGTCATTTATTATTATTTAATTCAAAGAAGAGTTAAAAGAGTTAAAATCAAGGTTTAATTACTAAAACATTTTTAATATAGTGTTATACATTAGATAAATACTATTTTAAAAATTCCGTAGAATGATAAAAATATTTCCTACATAATTGAATTTTATTTATAATTTTTAGACATTAAATAATTTAGTTTATTTATGACACAATGGTGATGGAGTAATTACCTAATTAATGAAATATTAAAATAATTGATATTATAAATATCCAAATAAATGTAATTTGAATTTTTTTATGAATTACACATATTTTATTGGTTAACATGACATGTTAGTATTTATTTAATTATTTTTGTTCGAAGTAATCATGCTGGTATGAGTTTCAAAAAAATCAAATACCAAATAATGTAAAAATTGACATAAAAGAGTTTTTAAAAAAAATATTATATTATTAATTGATATTCAATTCCTAAAAATATAGTATTTGGACAAGAGACTTATATCATGATAGGTGTATCATTAATGGACCACTTGTGGGTCTCATGGATGTATATCGTAATTTTATTAACTACATAATATAAAAATACAAAGTGACATGGTAAATGAAAATCTAATTAACTAAGAGTTAAAACTAAAAGATAAGGTTAATATAATAACACAAACCTGTCTAAAATCTATTGGTTGAAAGGATTTTGACAAATACCCACCTTATACATTGAATTATCCACTTTGGATCCATTAGAAACCGAATATGAATTTATTATAAAATAATACTTTATGTTTTCTTAAAGAGGCACTCCTCCCCCTTATAAAGGGAAACCACTTCTAACAAATTTATCACACCATAAAAGCCTTTTGGATCGGCCAAACCCAGCCCAAATATTCTCTCAACTTCCCTCAATTCATCCTAGAGGCCTATGTATGATCAGGAAGAAAACTTATGGAGCCCTTTTGATCAAATCAAAAGGAAGAACCCGAAGAAGAGGTAATGTTTTCACCACACTCTTTCAAGTTCCTTTCTCCTTAAACTTTTTCTTTATTTGTTATTCAAATTCTAAAATAATAAATTCATTATCATCTATATACTGTTATATTATTATAAATATGGTACAACCATATTCATTATTCTATCCGTCCTTTGAATGACAAGTCACCATACGTGCGTACGTACGGCCTACCATCTCCACGTCGTGTTGTAATTGTTATTCAAAACATTATTATTTGGATGGGTATAATAATGATGTGTAATTCATGTAAATAATAAATATAACATGATAATAATTTTGTATATATGATATACCATCCAATTATATATTATTCTAATATCAAAAGAATGATATTATCGCTTGTGTGTACGTACAGACTACCGTCTCCACGAACGTGATGAGATTCATTCCCCATCATATACATTCAAGTATAATTCTCATTTGATAATTAAAAATAATGTTTAAGTACTTGATATAATTCTGGATATGAATAATATACAATCTATCCATAACAAAGACGACTTATGTAACAAAACATATAAAAGAAAACGAGTAAGTGAACACCCGAAACAATGATAATACTAAGATATTATTAACGAAGCAATACTAAAAGGTCATATATGATATCATATTTATGTATATGATTCTTGTATAATTTAAAAACAATGTTTTAACTATTATTCAGGAATTTAACCTACCATCAACCAAGGAAGAGTACAAGGTAAGGGTTTATTTAACAATCTCTTCATTATCCGATGTTGTTTATACATAATTATGTACTAGGACCTCTTTATCATCAACAACGATGTTTCTTAGAAATTTATTTCAAAACATTATTACTATTTTACAAAATATGGGTTAAAGTCATTTATACCCTTGTTTGACATTTTATAAGATGTTTATAAAGGAATCTTTTCGTCGTTTTCCAAAAAAGGTCATTTTTAACCTTTTCAACAAAATTAAGGTAAGAATGTCTTTTTTTAACTTATACAGCGGGTGGGACAATTTTCTACCATTATAAACTCGTCGAAGCTTCCCTTACAAGCTTATAAGAATATTTTAAAAGTAAATGTTTTATTTTATAATTATGTGACTCTTAAATGATTTCAAAATAGAAAGATATATTTCTCTAAAATAAGTTTTGATTTCATCTATGTCAACATCATTTGATGGACTTTAAGTTTATTTGGAGTTGATTTATTATGATACAAAACTCCATATTGTATTGAAGGTTTTGTGATATGATTGAATGTGGATGTGCTATTTTTTTACCATTCATGATATATGGTTAATGTATTGAAATTTCGTATTCTAGTATTAATATGAATGTTTATGATAGGTTTAAACCTTTTCATATTAGGAATGTCTTGGACTTAGTAAGTGATAGGTGGAGCCCGCTATAGCTCCTCGATGCATTGGTAGGTCTCATGAGACAACTAGACGTGGAATTATCTGAGGCCCTTTCCCATTTTGATTTATGATTTGGCCGAGGACTTAATCATTTTAAGATGTCTTGGCTGAGGCCTTTACAAGATGTTTCAGAATGTCTGGAATAATACATTCCCTCATTATGTAAATAATATTGATGGTTCATGTGGTCATTCAACTAGTATAATACCCATGATTATGTTTTATTATGGAATTATTTACTTAGATCATACTCTTTCCATAAAAGTATTCGTGTTTATTATTGGTAAAGGTATGTGGTTTCAATTATTTACAATGCTTAATATTTATGTCATTTTCCACTGTATTACGTACCCTTATTGAGAGTTTGAGATCACCCCTTTCTTATGTTTAATTTTCCCAGGATATGAAGAAGTTAGTCATGAGTGACCAGAAGGAATAATCTAGGAGTCTTGGATGTTTCTAATGAAATATATTTGTGTTGTATTTCTTTTCATGTTGTAAAGTCAAACTTATGTTTGAATCTTGTTTCCAAAAATACTAAATTAATCGGTCATTCGAGACATGATTTCTTTATGATCATGCCAATTTTATGTAATAATGTACCGACTCTGGGTAACTGGGGTAGGGGCATTACATTTATAATCCATCATAAACAAACCTTTGGAGAAAGAATTTGTTTTCATTTATAATATGGATAAGAAAGAAGTTTCTGAAGCTGAACATACAGGAACTAGTTCATCATTCATGGCACTCATCCAATTATCGAAGTTATACATACACCAATAATTAGATGTAGTGATGGTTGAAAAATGGATTTCGAGGAAGAATTGTTTTCACTCAGAGTTGTGGGTCAATTAAATGAGAACAATTAAATTCATTGAGATCGATGAAAAATGTGATTAGAGATTAATCCACAAATTTTTCCAACCATTTTCATCAAGTTGAATTGTTGGTTCATTTCTTTTTCAAGTTGGTCGAGTGAAAAGAAAACATTGATATGTTTTTTATCTAATTATGGAGTTATTAGACTAGATTTAACACTGGTAATTATAGTAATGTTGGGACTGATCTATCAGGAGTAGACTAATACTAATATAACTCATCAGATGATGAACATCATTTGATACATGATCATTGTTCTCAATAAAATGATGAAAAGAATCAAGGGTTCAATTGGTATGAGATTTGTTTCATGTGGTAGCTTTATGATATAAAGATAAGTGTTTTCTTAAAAAAAATTGGTTTATATCAGATAATTTGAATCTCTAGAATGTGATGTTTCCTGATTTGGAGAATTATAATGTGAAGTATTCAATTTTCATATATTATTTTCAATTGATATGGAGAAATGTAATGAGGAATATTTTTCCTTCATTGTAATGGGAATATAGTAATGGGAAAATAAAAAATGGACTATGGTTTTTAAAGAAATATTGAAGGGAGGAAAAGTTGAAAGAAGATTCGAGAAGAGTTGGTAAATGTAGATGACATCAAATATGTATCCAATATTCAAGGGGAATTGATGTCACGAGATTTTTTGTTGAGTGGTAAAGATTTTTATAATTATACCCAAACTTTATTTGTCTTGCCAACAATAAGAGAAAAAACATTTTATATTTCTTATATATATAATGTTCATGGGTGAGAAGAGAAGGCAGAGTGCTGAAGAATATTTTTATATAAAAAGTTTTGGAATCTTGTATCATGAGCATGTTTTGTGTACATAAATTAAAAGATAGAAGATAATAATGAGAGTTGATGGTTCAGACTGAGAAAGTAGACTTATATTTTACGATATAGGTAGAAGTAGTTTAGAATTCTTATATTTTGAGTCTATCTAATAATTATTTATAGAATGGTAAATTAGACTGATTATCATTACCAACTTCACGAATTTTCATACATACTACTACGTTCTAATTTGAAGAATTTTTTTTAGATAATATTTTTTAAATTTTATATGGTATCACAGTAAAATGTTTTAATGCATCTGGGGAAATTTACATAACTTGTTACACTACGTGTATTGCATCATTGTGTACTTCTTGAAGAATATTAAATGTTGTATTGAACATAGTGCTATATGAGTGGAAAAGAATATCCTACTCATTATATCCCCATAAAAGTATTTTTTTCAAGTGGATTGTCTGGTATTGGATTATTTCAAAAACATACTATGGATGTATCTACTCTAGTTGAGTAATGAAACTTTTAAATTGTTTTGTTCCTATAGATGTTTATTTTGTTTTTTCGGAAGGTTAATAGCTCATTAAAAGAAGGTGAAGGTTTTTTCAAAATAGTGAAAACTTAAAATAAAAATATATCACTAAGTTTCCCCCTCCTCTTCTCAGTGATACATTGATAATTCTTGGAATTCTCAATTTAATTCAAAGGAAAGGTTCCCTTTTTAGACATATTGCTAATGTTTTGAAAGGGAAGTTGTTATGGTGAATCTGAATTGTGTGAAAAGTAATGGGATACCAGTCTTTGATGGTAAGAACTATCATATCTATAAAGATATATTTTTTCCTTATCTTATGTCTATTATTTATGATGTTCTTGAAGATACAAGAGATGTATTTTCACCTATTAATGAAAAATTCCCTCCTAAATTTGATGAAAAGAAGAATCTCAACAATAAATGAAGAGTTAATAATGATTTACTCTCATTAATTTCTGATGGTGATTTTTAAAGACTGAAATTTTTTATCACTCCCAATAAAATATGGGAAAAACTAAAAAAATATTTATGAAATCAATACAAAAATAATGAAGGAAAATATTTAAATATTAAGATTAAAGTATGAAGATTTCATGATGGGTTAGAATGAATCCATTGGTGATTTTATTACAAGAGTGAATTATTTTTTATCACCATCAGATGTATTTGTGTGATGCTAGAAAACTGAACATCTATTAAAATGATCCGGATAATTATTATTAAAAGTTTTAATAAAAAAAATTATTCTTTGGAATATATATATTGAAAAATATTTTCAATGGATGATTTATATAGAAAAATAATTACTTATAAAATTAGAAGAGACAATGTTAAGAATGGAAAAAAGAAAAAATAAACAAGAGATTTCATTCAAAGCTATCAAGAAAGAAAAGATAAATATTACACTTGAAGAAAGTATAAGTTTTCTATTTTGATTTTACAAATGAGGTATACAAAAATAATGATGAATTTTTATCATTGTTTTTTAAAAAAATTATAATAGGTATAGGAAAAAATGAAGGGAAAATCCCCTTGAAATTTTTTGAATGTGGAGTCGTTGGGTACATTGTGGATAATTGTCCAAGAGAAAATTAAATAATAGGACAGTGATAAAGATAATAGAAGGTAGATAATATCATGGAATAAACATGTTTATAAGGAAAATTCTTATGCCAAAGGAAAACATAAAAAAATTATTCAAATACAAATAGAGAAGACTTTTATATAAAGATGATGAACTTGAAGATAGTAAAGTTTATTCCAAAAAATCTATTGATAAGGCTGAGAATAAATTTATTGATGTAGTTAATAATTAATTATTCAAAATAATATATTTTATGAATAATAAACACAATTATAATATAATTTTAATGAATAATTGAAGGAAAGTATAAGAAATATTGGGAATGTTGAAAAGAATTTAAGAAGTTAAAAAATGAAAAATCAACAACAAGTAGTCAAGAATGTTTTTATGGTGAGAATTCCAAGATATTGGAAGAGATTGATGAATTAAAGAAATATCTAGAGAAATAAAAGAATCATTATAGAATTTTTTATGTTAAGATGAAGTGTAAAAATGAATTGTTGGAACTTTTCTAATAAAAATATTCTAAATTTTAACAAAGGGTTAGGAATAATAAGAATTATATTTCTAAAGTTGGTTAATGTTTTAGTAAGTATGAACATGATATGGATCAAAAATAATTACCTTTAAAGGTGGAGAAGAAAGCTAAAATTATTTTTCAGAATAATAAATCATGGAACATTATGTGTGTATCTAAGACCAACAAAGTTGATAAGTTAGATTTTTCTAAAATTTTGAGTAAAAACTACCATTCTATTACCTATGGTTCGAATAAAAATTAGAAAAAAATAGCATAAAAATAAGATATCGATTTATAATCTAAAGGTTAGTTGTCATTAATTTTTAGAGAAGGAAGATAAAAAGGTTGTTGAGAATCATTTTCACAACTCTGGATTGTATGGATGTTTCAAAGGAAAATATTATTTATATGGATACTATTAGTATTGTGGTGGATTTGGGAATACATAAAATATATATTGTTTTAATATATACCATTATTGTTATTTAATATATTAAAGAGTGAAATGTTTAAGGGGATTCAATCCACCCAAGGGACGAAGTCTGAGGCGGATGTTCGAAAGAAACCTATGAAGATTGGTGTAAAAATTTAAATTTTTTCCAACCTCATGAAACTATTTTTGAAATATGTGAGCAACCTAGAAACCGTCAAAAATGATTTCTTGTTTTGTTACTGGAATAACAAAATTTTGTTAACAATTCTCAAAATCCATAATTTAAAAAAGATAAAGGGAAAGAAAAGGCTCATGCTCTTGAAACTCCTCTCATATCAATAAAAGGAGAATGAACAATGATCTAGGATGGTGTGTGTCCATATCATATTACAAGAGGCACATAATTATTGATGAATCTAAAATATTTCAAATAATGAATAGTTACATTTAGCGAAGATGAATCTATCATAATAAAATGTGTTTGATCAGCCATCATTGGGGACGTTAATTTCAATTTCAATACATCTTAATGTGTTGATGGGATGAAACACAAATTTCAAAGTGTGTCACAGCTTTGTGATAAATGAAAAAAAGATATTTCAATATAATATAGTTTTTTGTGAAAATTGAAGAAGATAAAAAAATACGTTCAAGAGGAAAACATACCAAAGTAAACTTGTTCCATGTTAGTAAGGCTCAAAACTCTTTTTACATTGGCTTGGTAGAAGATATTTAGTTGTGGAATAAAAGGCTGGGATAAATGTGTCATAGAAACATGAAAAAGTTACCATATTTTTTCAGTGTATACTATATTATTGATACTTTATGAATAAGATATTGGTGTAGCATGATTTTTCATAAGTGAAAGATAAACAACATTGTCCATATGAAAGCTGACAATTATTCAGAATGACCCTTAGAACATATTCCTTGTGATTTTTGTAGTCCTATGAGAAAACAATCAACTCATTGAGATAAATACATCATTACATTAATATATTACTTAACAAACATTACTTGTGTTATTTTAATGAAACATATGTAATATACTTGGAAAATGTCAAAATATTTAGGATAAAATCATAGAAGTACTGTGTGTATTTAATAAAGAAGTTGAAAATTGAAAATTATTGGGAGCATAAGAATGAAGAGTGTCAATGATATCTTGAGAATAATGGAATTCATTAGGAGTTCATTATACTATACACTAATCAGTAAAATTGTGCTTCTTAAATAATGAATATAAGTCAGGCAGAAATGGGAAGAACTATGTTTCTTGAACATGGTCTATATCATTGCTTTTGGAGGCAAGCAATGAGAATAGCTATTTATATTCAAAACTCATTATCTAAAGTCCTTGTTTAGATGTGACTCTATATGAATTTCTTTATGAAAAAACCCCATGTATGAAATACTAAAGATTTTTTGGGATTCCATACATCATAAATAAAAATGTCAAATTCTTATTATGTTTGATAATAGAGGTTAATAGGAAATTTTTATTGCCTATGATCTAGAAGGAAGAGGGTAAATATGTTTAAAAAATGATTTAGTAAGATTATTTGACTCAATTGATGTAAAAGTTATTGAAAAAACTAAGGAATCTAAACATACTTATTTAGATAATAAAGATGAGAATGATGAAAGAAGTTCTGATAATGATTCAAATTAGTATATAGACCATTGTAATCTAACTTAAGAAGAAGAATCAACTCATCCATTTCTAGTGATGAGAAATAATCTTGAAAATATCATCCCAGGATGATGAAGTAAGTGGAAGCACAAAATATTATTTTTGGCCAACATGAAATGTTTCAAACAAGAAACATGAAATTCTTTTACACATACATCATTGTATTAAAAATTTGGGTCAAAATATGCGAATGAAAATTTCAAGAATTCATAATAGGTTTATGCTGTGAATAAATTGTTTTATTATATTGGGACGAATGATACATGGGAACTCATACCTAATCCAAAAAAATGGTATCGGCTACAATGTGGGTTTTCCAGAACAAGCTAAATGAATATGATGAAGTGATAAGAAACAAATCAGGATTTTTGTTTGAATTTTACTCACAAATTAATGGTGTTGATTTTGATGGGAATTTTCCTCTAGTTTCAAGGTTATAAAAAATCATAATCTTTCATGTTATTTCTACACCTCAAGGTAAAAAAACGAAAATGGATGTGAAATCAGTATATTTAAATGAAAATATTTATGAAGAAGTTTATATTTATCAACAATGTAGATTTATTTTAGGTAAAGATGAATGTTATGTGTGAATGTTTAAGACAAACTTATATGGGTTAAAGAAATCACCAAGGGCATGGTATTCTAAATTGGATACATGCTTAATAAAAAAGAGTTTTGAGAAATGAAGGGTTTATATTAATCTATATATCAAAAACATTATGAGTTATTATTCATTAAAATTGTTTATTTTGATAATATTATAATTTTTGGGAAAGATGAAATAACTTTTTTGTGTTTTTCTGAAGAGTTGAAAAATATTTCTAAGATGTCCATGTTGGGGGACATGAAACAATTTCATAGGTTGAAAAGTTTACAAAAGAATAAACATATATTTATTTTTTAAGAGAAGTATGCTAATAAAATTCATAAGAAGTTAAACATGGAAAATTAAAAATATGTTTCCATACTAATTTTATAGGCAATGAAATTGAAAAACGATGGTGAAGAAAAGGATGTTTACTGAAAAATATTTAGAAGCTGATTAGAAGTTTGTTATATTTAACTTACTTAAGACCAGACATTGTTTATATAGTAAACCATTGAGAAATATTTTATATTTCCCCAAAATAATGACATTTTTTTTCTCAAAAAATAATTCTTAGATATATCATTGAAACATCAAATTTCTGAATCAGGGCTGATATCTCAGCAAGTATTTTAATATTTTTGGTACTCATAAGCTGATTGGGCAAGAAATATTGATGATATATGATCTACATTTTTTTGTGTTTTATTTCTATTGGAAAAGTTGTGCTAGATTGAATATAAAGAAAAAAAATTCATTAACACTTATCATGGTTAAAGAAGAGTATATTGCTACCACACAAGATGTTACTCAACTTATATGGATAAAAACTCTGTGGGATGATTTACTTCTTAAAGTGATGTAACCCTTTCCCTTGGATTGTCATTATTGAAGTGAAAAAAACCTTGAAATAAAACCATTTAAACATTCTCATTTAAATAACAATGACATCAAATATCATTCTATCAAAAATAATGTGCAGATGAACGAATTGAAGATAAAATATGTTCCTATATCAAAACATATTGTCGACATTTTTATAAAACCATTAACAAATGATATTTTTTCTAAACTATTGTTGGACATCATCATCCAACCACATTCTACTCAAGGTTTTGTTTTGTTTTTATGTCCCCTTTATCATCTATTTATTGGATAGTTTTATCTAGGGGAGAATATTTTATAATTCATTGCATTAGTATGTGATAAATATTTTAAGGAATAATATATGTAGGGTATTTTTGGGTAAGATATTAAGTAAGAATATAAATGTGTGAACTATTCTAATATGCCATTATAGTGGTTATAGGAAGCATTTGTTTTCTATAAAATGGAAGAAGAAGAGAAATATAAAAATAAACTAAATAAGTTTTCAAGAGTCACTAATTTTGTATATCATGGTTGTTTTATCAATAATTCAGGTTTCTTATAATTAGTTAGCTCATGTAGGCCTAGAATTATTGATAAGTAATTCATTGACTGAGGATACAATGTTAATTTATTGACGAAACAAAGTAGGAAAAAAATCCAAAGGCGGATACTGTTCGGACCAAGTTTGGAAGAAGTTGTTTTTTAAGTGGGAATATGAATGTGTTTTCTTTTGTTGTTAAGGAAATGTAAAGAAGAATAAATCGCCTAACATTGTATTTTTTGGTGACCAGACTCACAATAATTTCCAAATGATCACACTCAAAATTATTATGATTTTCAATCATATTTTGAAGATTTGTTTTTGGAATAAATTATTCATCGGACTCACCTTAGGTCTGCATTGAAAGGAATATCATAATGAGAATATGTATTGAAGTCTTCATGCATTTGATGAATACCTGATGATTCATAGATGTTTTTAATTCACCAAAATGATTAGTAGTCTAAAAAAATAACTATAAAATATTTATGAATTAAAATGGGGGAGTTGAAGCTACCAATCATATTGAATTTGGTTGGAAAGAAAGAATTCTTTTTAAGGATAAGATTTTACAATACATCCCAATATATGTCAGATGATGTGATGATGATCTTGAACATATTCAAAGTCAGGAAGAATTAATTATATAAAGAATATGTTTTAAAGAATAATGTTGTTGAAGTCTACGTTTCTCACCTCATTTCATTGGTTGAGAACACCAGAAATTAATTAGATTAAATTCTAGGAATATTGATCGGAATGGGGGAAAATAAAGATTTTGGTTTTCAATAATACCTATAATACACAAGAAAAAAATATTCACAGAATGATGTTGGTGTGAATAATAATCTATAATTGAATTGTTGAAGCATACGATACTAGAAGAGGTTCATCAGACAATATTTTCAACTGGTTATAGGAGGTAGACTGACCATGATCATCAGATGTTGTGATGGTTAAAAAATGAAATCAGAGGTAGAATTTTTTTCATAGGGAGGTCTTAGTTATAATTAAATGATAATAGTTAAAGTCATTGATACTGATAAAAAGTTATATCAGATATCAATCAAAAATATATTCAAACATTTTCATCAAGATGAATTTATGGTTGTTTTCCTTTTCATGTGGTTGAAGTGACAAAGAAAACAATGATGTGTTTTTCAATTGAGTGAAGTTTCATCATACAAAAGATGACACCGGTTATTAGATTAATACTAAGACCGGTCCATCAAGCACAGATTGACACCAGTATACCTCATCTGATGATGGACATAATCATATGTAGGATCATTGAGATGGTAAAAAAGAATAAAAGAATAAATTATTCAAAAATATTTAAAAGAGTTGAAAATATGATCATCAAGAGTTGAGTAGAAATTTTTTTTTAAGATTCAAAGAGTCTATTAATTAGTGCAGAGAAACATAATTATGAATCTATTGTGTTAATCTAAATGGGAAATCAGAATGGGAAAATCATAATAGCATAGAAGTTGTTGGAAAACATCTGAAGCGATATAAAATTTTATGATGATTTGAGAATAATATAAAATAGTTGAGAAACATTATGAAATTCAAAGATATATCCAAAATAATAGTGGTATTGATTTTTTTGGAAATTTGGTTGAGCGGGAAATATTTTTAGAGTCCCACCCAAATCGTATTTAGATCACCTATAAATTGTGTAAGTACATTGTACTTTCTTGACACTTAAATTATTCACTGGTGAAGAGATAAAGAAGAGCACATAATAATTTTTATAGAGAAAAAGTTTTCAGATCATGTTTTCATAAGGATGTTTTCTATATAGAAAGTAGAGGTGTGAATATCATAATAAAAGATTCCTAATTGGACAAAGCAATCGGACATGGATTTCTTGATTGAGCCATAAGAAGTTTATAATTGTTAAAGTTGTATTCTGAGAAAGTATTATTTCTAGACAAGGAATATTAGACAGGGTATATCAGACATTGAAATCAAACTGAGTTTCATTATACCATTCAAGAAGTTTCATAACTACTACTGGGTATGAAAGTGATGAATTATTTTTAATGTCATTTTCGTTAAAGTTAACATTTTAATATAGTAACATGTTTTTAAGAATCTTGTGATAATTTCATAACACGTTAAAAAAAATCTTATTACATTATTTCATTCTACATTAATAACGCACATTGTTGTGTTGAACATAGTGTTACATGTTTTTAGGGGAGTATCCTACTCATAGAATCCACACAAAAGGATTGTTTTCTGGTGGATTTTGTTGTATTGGACTGTTTCTAAATCATAATAAGGACAAAGTAACTCTTTTTTATTATGAAACATTAAAAATTATTATGTTCTTGTGGATGTTTGTTTGGTTTTGGGTTTATAAATGTAATAACTCTTTAAGAGTGGGTGATAGATGTTTCAAAATAAGGGAAACATCAATGAGAAAGATATCATCAATTCACCCTATCCATTCTTAGTGATACATTTACCTTCTAGGAGTTCTCAAAATGGAATAATTTTTTCTTTTTCTGAATGAGGAATAATTTTTATTCTTACCAAAATGTGAGTTAAATGATTTATTTTAACATAATTGGAATGAATGTAATTTACCTTGGTCATGATAAATCAATGATTTGAATCTTCTTTTATAGGTATCCATAGATCATTTCAATGAAAAAAAATTCCATAATTTTTTTAATTTTTATATTTAAAATTACTTATTTCAAAATGGAAAGTTTATAATTCTCATGAATGTTTATAAGTAATTTTTATGGTATTTTAATTTCTCAATGAAAACATCATTTATTTTTCTTGTGTTTTAATAGATATAGGATTTAATATTACCATCATTATTCATTATCTTCATGGTTTATTGTTATTATTATAATGATAATTTTATGATACCCTAATATTTTCCCTTTGTTAAGCTATAATGTATTGATTAAATATTTTTTGAAATTATTTTCCTTTCAATGGTTGTGATTTGATTATATAATGAATGTTTAATGAAATTAAGGAAAAAATTATATATGGATTACATTATGTGATGGGTGTGAGAATAATTATATATCCCTCCAATGCTTTTTGTTAAGAATTATAACACTTTAGATAATTATAGTATGAAATTCATTATGTTTTTTCAACTATAGGAAGCAAGTTAATGTTCATGATCCACTATGGGATGTGGGTGGTGATCACTGATCGGTTGGATATTGTATTTAAGAAGAAATTCGGGATATATAATGATTTTATGGTCTTGGTTTTTAACATTAACCTGTGATATAGTTTCTAAAATTATGATGTTGCCACACTTTTATGACATGAAATTATGGTTCAAAATTGGTTAATTATTATTTCTCAATCTTATGATATGTTCCTATTGAAATTATATTGTTTTATGCAATGAATCACATTTATGATCAATGAAATGTTGGCCATGAACTATGTAAGTCGTATTCATCATCGCATACCCCTATTCAGTTTTTATTCATTTGTACGATCAACGATTGATATCTCCCATGTTTACCCATACTGAGCAATTAAGCTCACCATTTCTTATGTTTCCTTTCTTCATGTTTGCGAACAATTTTTTATGTATGGTATATAAATATTACTAAATGGAAATATATTTATGGGTGATGTTAAAGGCCATTAATTTTAACACCCTGAGTTTTTAAGGACATTTCACTAATAAATTTAATTTATTTGATGGATAGAATTATAATCCACACCACAATATGCTTATATCATACACAAAAACAGGTTATGATTTCTATACACACAACATCACCTTAGCTTGTGATACAGACAACATTGCATTTCTACAAAACATCATTTTATTATTATAAATATTTAAATAAAATAGTAATAACCAACAGGTTAAATTTTTTAATATTAATGGAAATAAATAATTAGTAAATATGTATTTTAATTTTTTTATATTAATAAAAAATTTAATAAAATACATTATTTTTGATGAAGTCTTTTTATGTTTTGAAAATAATATTTTCTCAAAAAGTAGCATTTTGTCTCCATGTGAACAATAATAAAAATATGATTTGATGCTTTTAGAAATTTAATTTCATGCCATAATCTTCATTTTTATATACATAATGTCAAAATTTTATTTAGGAGATTATTTTAATTTCTCCAAAATACTTCGTTTTAGGATGAAGAGTGAAAAATACTAAATTTTAAATAAAAACTTCATTTTTGTTAATTTTATTTACATAGTTAAATTATATTTTAAATTAATTATAATGTGTATTTATATCAATAATATATACTTTAATCTAATTTAGGTCATTATAATCAATTTTACAAGTAAATTGTATATAAAAACATTTCAATCATCTTATCTTTTCCACCTTAAAAACTAGTCATCTCATCTTGTCTATGGGATTAATATTAAATTAAATTCTATCACTTGTGTGATTAGAATTTGGAAAAAAAATTAAATATTTTGGAATTATATTGTAATTTATAATTAGTTCAACATTTTTTTGACCAAAAATATTCATGCAAAAAATTAAAATTAATTATAGTGATTAATAAAAAATGATTTTAATAAGGGACTAAACATTAAACATAAAAGAAAATGACCTAAAAACTTGTCAAAACCCATTTTATGGAACAATTTAGATAATATCCCATCTTGGTTTAAACTTTTTTCATTATTGGAGGCATAGTATGTGTGGTTGACCTCCCAATAACATTTACCATTTTGGTACTTATGAGAATGCCTCTCCTCCTCTATTATAAAAGGTAAAGCACCCCCTCACTTCTTCATACCTCTACAGACATTTGGATTAGACATACCCTAAACAAATTTTCTCCCAAAATAAATCCTATAAAACTATAATCCTCACATTCTACTAAAATCCCACTGAGGAATCCCTTTCATGTAATCAAAAAATAGTTACCCGATGAAGTTGTATGTTCTTCAATGTGAATTTTTGATTTGTTTCCTTCTCCTTCCCCTTAAATTACTCATATATAAATAATATAAAATAACATAAGTATCCAAAATATAATATGATTTTTTTATTATAAGGGTATTAACTAATCCTTAAAACACTTCTATCAAATGGTATATGGACTCATCGTTGGTCTATACAGCGGACTACAACCTTGCGAACTAATGTCATTCACTCTTCTATTCTAACCTCTTAAAGATTATAATAATGATGAAATTAATAATTTTTATTATATATATGATATTTATTATTTATTAATGCATATTTAATTATTATATTACACATACCTTCCTGCTTTCCATTTTTTGAGAATACAATAGCATTATTTGAGGATGTGTGGACAACTGCCTCCTCAAAGCGATGTGATTCATTCATGCTTTACTTGAAATGTATTAAGGATGGATTTAATAATAATATGTTATATATATATATATAACAATTAATATAATATAATTTAAATATATATTTATCTTTCATTTAATTTGTTTATTTAAATATATCATGAAAATAAAAACATCATTCATGTGAATATACGTCCTTCCATCTTTATGAATAGTGTATTTCATTTCCTACCACTAATTTTTATGGGTTACTATAAATACATATATAATGAATTAATATAATATTTATATCATTTTTATCATTATCTATATTATTAAATCTTGATATATGTAAGACAACCAGTAATAAAAAGTCAAAACATGTATGAAAAACAAAGAGGTTATTACCTGAAGCATTACTTTAACATGTCATTTATAATAAATGGGTAATATGAAGACATAATTAAATCATATGTGTATAAAAATATTGAATAAGGTAATGTAATATATGTATAATAAAATTATATTTATTATATACTAGGTTTGAATAAGTGTGACCAGAGTCAAGATATAAGGTATGGGGTATTCTAGTCTCACAATTATTTCTATGAAAATTATGCCTTATTCACCACTAGTTTATTTTGTGTAGTGTTTATACAACACATGAAAGTATTCTATGATTCTTATAATTTAGTTTATGTTTATTCTCATGTCCATTTTATTGAATCTTTTTTTTGGGGTTTAATGTTCAAAGGATTCCAAATTGGTAAGGTTATTTTATCCCAATTTTGTTTCATTGAGACACATGTTATGGTATGCACTTATATTAATTTAAAAGGTATATTTATTGCCTTTATACATGATATATCATGAATATAATCATTTTTATAATATTTTAAGCCTCACTTATTTTTATTATCTAATGGGGGGGTTATGACTCAATGTGACTAAAGTGGATATAGTTTATTTTCTATCAGGATTGTTAACAATTATGCATCTATTGATAAAATATTGTGGTCTATATCTCAATAATTATCATAAAATATTCAAGTAATGGTAAAAATTTTCAACTATTTTTTACTTTATATAATTAGGATTTTTTTTAATAAAATCTATCTTTATAAATCTTTTTAGTTACAAATCTATTACCTTTTAAAATAGTGTTTTAATAAGAAACAATAGTTCAAAAATATTTTAGGCTTAAAATAATTTTTAAATGATTTTTTTATGATTTCTTTATTATTTTTTAATATATATCTTCAATGAAAAATGATTTAGAAACTTTTTATGATTTAAACATTTTTCACAATGGAATGGATATTTAAATAATGAATTTTTTCAAATGAACTGAAAATATTACATCATAAGTTTTCAAAGTGGTTTTCAAAGAAAAATATTTTGAAAACATGTTATGTCATTAAAATTATTTTAAAAAAAAGATCAATTTCATAGATAAATCCATTAAGTGATATTTGAAAATACTTCTCCATCTAAGATTCCATCATTTATTATTGACTATACATTATCAGGAATATAATCCAAGGAAACCATTTTTATCCTTTATTTGATTGGTTTATGTTTAAGATGATATGTTTTTTAGGAAAACCATATCTCTCCCATGGGATATACCATAATAAAATTGTTATGAACCCCACTACTTTAAAAATTTATTATATTATGAAATGATAATGATACATATCTATTTCATATAGGATATGATATAATGAAATGTTAGGGATACACATTTCATTTCATGGGAGATGATATGATGTTTAAGAAACATATCTATTTTATGGGTCATAATATAATGAATTTTTTATTATCTTGTGGAATACATATATCTAATTTCATTTTCTGGTGGTTGGGACCTATATCTCTCTCTATTTCCTTACGTAAAAATTTATATCTCATGAAATGGATGTTCATCAATCAAGGATTGTACCATGTTCAATAAAAGACATTATCCTCAAAGATAGTCATTGGAGTATTCCATGACTACAAAAATGGTATTGGAAGTGAACCATGACTAATATGATGGTCTTTCGAGTGAACCCTTACTACTATGATGATTTGGGGATTGAAATCATACTACTAAAATATCATTTGAAGTAAGTCTTGACAAATATGAAAATAATTTTATTTTTTTATATATCTTCCATAATTACAATTTTTATTCATATGTTATTCTTTGATGACTTATGATTTTAATTCACTTTTGATTCATGCCTCATTTACTACTAATCAGTATTCATGACTCTTTATTATGATCTTTCAAATTTAGGGTATGATCATCTAAGGTAACGATCAGGTTCTCATACCCTTGTCCCATTGTTATGCTTATATATCTCCCTATTTACCCTTACTCAACAACTGATATCACCCCTTTTTATATTTCCTTTCCCTAGGTTATGAAGATATGACTTTTGTATTATTTTTATAAGAAAGGTTCTAATCATAGAGAACCTATTGGGATATAATGTATCTCACTTACATACAAATGTTTACATTTCAATGTTTCCAATGACACTAAACTAATATGGTATTTCATCGTGTCTTTGAGTAATGTATTAAATGTTCTGAAAATATTATATAATTTCTATATATAAAAATGGAGGGTTTTTATAGTTTGTATATGAGAAAATTTTTATTTAACCTCTAGAAACTAGGACGATAAAACCTTAGTGTGATCCTTAAGTACATGTATCAAAGGATATGTTTAAGGATGAGTCAAAGTATAAGAAAATGTCCTAAAATTTTGGTAATGTATAAAAAAAGTAGTTTCTAAGAAATACATCTTTGTATGGATACTAAAACATTATGTACCTCTATAATAAATGTACCTTAGTACATCAACCCAAAAATATTGTATTGAGATAGAATCGATCAGGAAGTAGTGCATGATAATGAGCCTTCATTCACACCTGGTTTGACACTCTAGGGAGATTTAATTTGGTAATTCACAAAATCTTTACGAACCATCCGGAAATATTTAAATACAATTTTTCTATGAATAACATAAGATAAAACTAAGGTTTTATAGTTTAAATAATGTGTCATAATATAGACATCATATAGTTAATTAAATGAATATGTGGGTTCCCACTATGATTATTGTTTCTTACTCTATGATTTTTTGTTTTAGTCAATGGATGGAACCCAAAGTAACCACATAAATGTTATGTTTGATGGGAAATGAAATTATTTCCTTCCTGAGCACTTAAGTTTTATTGGATATGGAATGAAAAACCTCACTGATATTATCACACATATTTCTCAATTTATAGATCATACTGATCTTCTAAATGTGAGAAGGAGAGAATAATTTTTTGTTGAGTCCTTCATGAGGCAATGCCCACTTTATTTCAGTTGGTCTTCTATTACACTAGTTTATGAACAATGGATCAACACCAATTCAATGATAATTTCTATTCTATAATGATCTGAACATGATAATAAAATTTGGATTGAATAGCATTTAGAATGTGAATTAGATCATTGAGGGACTGTAATGAATAATATGAGACAGCAAGTTGAAATTAACTCCACAGATTGGGAGGAGTTCAATAACTTATTTTCAATAATTTATTTCCTTTATATCTTCATATGTATATTGATAAATAGTATTTGAGTTAAATCAGTGGGATGATTAATCTATTGCTGCCTACAAGGATGATTTTACAAGACTTGTGAGGTACACTTTGGGAATTATGATCCAAACCAAAATTAATATAGATCAATTGATCAGTGTATTAAAGCCAATTTTACGAAGTGTCTTAGAAATATGAGACTTTAGTATATATGAATTGATTTTTCATTATAGAATCAATGATTAAATGGTGGTTGGAGTTATGTATCAATCTCAAGGTTTTGATAAGAAAATGAAAATAGATTTCAAAGGAAAATCTGAAAACAAGGGATAAAAGAAGATGATATTTCCTTTATGTTTTAAAGGTGAGAGGAATAATGAAGTAAATTATCTTAAAAGGTATATTAAATGTTTTATGTTTGGAATTTAAGGTCATCAGTTATTTTATTAATGATGATATGGGAGGAAGTTGGCTAATTATGAAAATATGGGGAAGGCTGAACAGAATGAACATCCCCAACATCAGTTGTTCATGTATCGGTAGAATGTCAATTATGATAACAAGTTCCCAAAAATTAAGGATAATAATGATTATCAATGTCAAAAACCTAAAAATAAATGGATAAGAAGAAATCTCATGTAGTCATTATTTCTGATGAGGGATTCTATTATGATATGGTGAAAGGTAAACTTTTCATCCACTACATAGCTGTTAATGTCTTATTTGTTTCAAGATCCAATGACTCATTCATATATAATTAATTTTATAGTGGTATTAAGATTAGATCCAAAGGATTATATTTTTAAATTTCATTGAAACCCCTTACTTGTGTGATTATTTCATCTCAAGTCTATGATTCTTCTACGATTAATGTTGGTGGGAATATTCTCCCTACAAATCTTGTCATTCTTCCTCTCATTGAATATGTGTCATCTTGGTCTGGGATTGGATTTCTCTACTTAGATCCCATATAAATTATCATTGAAGGGAATTTTTTTATTATATTTTAATACAACCTATAAATGTCTATCAATGTAATGATAAATATAAACTTTTTTATGGGGATTACATCAAGTTTATGGGTCTTGATTTCCATTCATATGGCATGTTTATTTAAAATGGTTTTGGAGAAACCTATCATTCATGGTGTGGTTATTGTTCAAGAATTTTTTGATGTCTTTCAGGAAGAGTTTTCTAGCCTTCCACATAATCATGAAGTTGTGGTCACAATAGAAATCATACCTAGTTTCATACAAATTTCAAATACTCCGTATATAATGACCATGTTTTAGTATTAAAAATCGATGAATAAACTCCAAGAAAATAAAAATAAGGGAATTATTTATCAAAGTGTTTCACCCTGTAATGAATAAGGTATTTTTTAGAAAAGGAAATATGGATAAATACATCTCTACATTGATTATTGGGAGTGGAACAAGATCGTGATCAATAAAAAGTATGTGCTTCCTCATATTGATGACTTGTTTGATTATCTTCATGGAAATCAATACATTTTTTATATTGAGCTTGGTTCTACATATCATCAATTATGGGTCAAGAAGCATTATATACCCAAGACGGGATTCCATAAATTTTTATAGTCACTATTAATATATAGTAATTTCTTTTTTTCTTACTAGTTCCCCTGTTATCTTCTTGGATTTGATGAATATAATCATTAAATATTATCTTGATAAATTTTTTGAAGTATTTATAGATTATATTCTAACTGTTCAAAGATAAATGAAGGGTATGAATACACCTGGAGATATATAATAATGACCCTATGTAAGGGGAAATTGTATTCCAAATTTACAAAGAGAGATTTTTGGCTGAAAAAAGGTTTCATTTTTGTGTCATATAATATCGAGAGAGTGTATATCAGTAGATAAATCCAAGATAATGATATTGATGTTTTTCTAAAACAACCATAGTTATTAAGATATGTAGAATTATTAGAATAGATGAATATTATTTAAGGTTTGTGGAGAATTTATCACCACTACCTAATCCTCAAACCATGTTAACTCAAGGAAGTTTCAAGTTCATCTAGAAGGATGAATCTGAGGAAAATTTAAAGGAGTTAAAGATAAGGTTAGCATACACACAAGTGTTTACATTATCCTACTATGAGTAAGGGTTTGTAATCAATAGTGATCGTTTCAGGGATGTCTTCACTGATTACTTTTCAGGACTTCCTCCAGAGCGAGAGGTGGATTTATCTATTTATCTTGTGCCAGGAGCAGCACCAGTTTCCATTACTCCTTATAGGATGGACACACCAGAGTTGCAGGAGCTCGAGAGGTAGTTAGAGGAGTTGCAGGAAAAGGATTTCATCTAACTCAGTACTTCTCCATTGGGTTCTCATTTCCTGTTTTCTTAGAGGGCGGATGATACCCTCAAACAATGTTGGATTATAGGAAGCTGAACTATTTGACAGTTAAGAACCAATATCCCTTGCCAAGGATTGATGATCATTTTTATCAACTTCAAGGAGAACTTGTGTTCTTGAATATTGACTTGAGATCCAGATATCATCTGTTATGCGTTTGACTATCAGACATTCACCTTACATTTTTATGGAGTAGATATGGTCTATATGGGTACTTGGTTATGTCGTTCGGACTCACGAACCTGCCAGTAGTTTTCAGGGCTCTAATGAATCGTGTGTTTCACCCTTATTTGGATTCTTTTGTGGTAGTCTTCATGGAAAATATCTTGGTGTACTCACACACTAGACATGACTATGCCACCTATATTGAGATAATTCTGAGTAAATTGAGAGAGCATCAGTTATATACTAAGCTCTCAAAGTGAAACTTTTTGAGGAACCAAATACACTTCCTGGGATATATTATCTTAGATGTAGGAGTTACAGTAGACCCAGAGAAAGTGAGGGAAGTAGTTTCAAGGGATCATCCTAAGAACGTGTTTGAAATACATAGTTTCATGGGGCGGGCTGGTTACTACAAGAACATTATATAGTACTTCTCCTTCCTAGCAGTGCCATTGACAGGTTTGACTAAAAAGGGTATGATGTTCATTTGGTCAGAAGTTTGTGAGACATCTTTTCAAGAGTTGAAGTGAAGGTCAACATCAGTACCAGTCCTCATACTTCCATAGAAAGGGAAGAGCTATACAGTTTACTGTGATGCATTTGGTATTGGGCAGGGAGCAGTGTTGATTCACGGTGATCGAGTAGTTGCATACGGGGATCGGCGGTTGAGGCCACATGAGAGGAATTACCGGACGCATGATCTTGATTTGGCTGCAGTTGTCCATGTGTTACGCTGCTGGAGACATTATCTCATGGGAGAATATTTTATGGTGTTTACATACCACAAAAGTATTAAGTAAATCTTTACCCACCATGACCTGAATCTGAGACAGTGAAGGTGGGTTGAATACCTTCTGTTCTTTCGACTTCGAGCTCGCCTAAACACCTGGTAAGGGTAACGCAGTTGCTGATGCACTGAGTAGGTGGACTCAGATATAGGCAGTTCAGGAGGCCAGTGGTGAGTGGAAACTTATGTCTTGGTTCTCTAAGATTCATTTGGAGGTGCGCGATAGTCAGGGGTGAACCTATCTTTCATCCTTATCTTTGACTCCTACCCTCCTAGATAGAGTGAGGATGAGACAGCTATCATATTCCGAAGGCCTAGTCCTATAAGAGTCGGTGTCAAGTGAGGACCCTCCTCCTGGTAGGACAATAGGTGATGACAAGGTACTGGGTATCCATTGACAAGTGTGGGTTCTAGGGGATATACATGAGGAGTTGATGTGGAAATTTCATGCTTCATCTTGGGAAGTGCATCATGGAGTTACCAGAATGTACCACGACTTGAGACGTCAATATTGGTGGATGGGTATGAAAAGAGAGGTAGCTGGTTTTGTTATGAGATGTTTGACCACTCAGCGGGTGAAGGCGGAGCATCATAGGCTAGCCGTACTGTTACAGCAATTATCCATTCTAGAGTGGAAATGGAATGATATCACAATGGATTTCATGACTGGGTTGTTCAGGTCACAACAAGGCAGGGATGTCGTGTGGGTTGTTGTGGATAGACTTATGAAGGTAGCTCACTTTTTCCGATCAAGGATACCATCTATGTTGATGAGTTCAGGAAGTTGTATATCTGAGAGGTTGTATGTCTTCATGGGGTCCCTAATTCTATCGTTTCAGATAGGTATTCCCATTTTACATCTCATTTTTGACAGAGTTTTCAAAGGGAACTGGGTACACAAGTGCTTCTGAACACAGCTTACCACCATCAGACCAATGGCCAGTCAGAACATACGATACAGGTGCTTGAGTACATGTTGCGTGCATGCGTCCTGGACTTTGGGGGCTCTTGGGAGAGGCACATACCACGGGTCAAATTTTCCTAAAATAATAGATTTCAAGAAAATGTTATGATGGTGCCTTACGAGGCTATATATGGTAGGACATTTCGATCACCTTTGTGCGGGTTAGAGGTAGGTGAGGTAGCTTTACTGGGACCACGTCTCATGTAGAATACTTCAGAGCGGGTCCAGTTGATACATAAGCGGATGGCTACTGCACAGTCTCATCAAAAATATTATGTTGATCACCGTAGACGACCCATGGAGTTCGTGATCAGGGATCAGGTTTTCTTCCGTGTTTCACCGAGGTTGGGACATAGGCGGATCAGGAGATAGGGTAAACTTTCACTGAGGTTTGTGGGGTCATTTTTGATTCTGGAGAGAGTCAGGATGGTTGTCTATCGGTTTCAGTTGCCACAGATGTATTGGGCCATTCGCAACATCATCCATGTATCTCAGTCGCGCCATTATCACTCAGATCTGTCTCACGTCTTTCAGCCTGAGAAGGTTGAGCATCAGGCTGATGCATCCTTTGATGATCATCTGATTAATATTGTTGATAGGATTACTAAGGTTCAGTTAGTTCCTCTCGTATGGGTGCTATGACAGCATAGCCGAGTGTAAGACAAAACCTGGGAGCGTGAGTGTAACACTCGAGATTTTTATGAGAAATATTTTCTTTTTATGTCATATACATCATCAATGGAATCTTTCACTATACACTAGCTTGGCTTGCTTTACACGCTATCGCGACTTTCCTCGATAGCTTGCGTTGTACGCAATACTGAGTTTCACTAAACAACGATATGCTATATAAAATAGGTGTTATGAATTGTAATAACCACTTTTTGAAATTTTATAAACTTTATCTTTAAAAATGGACTTCATTTTTAGAATCAGGATATCGAAATTAGCCTAGGGTAAAATTTTGGTATTTTTCAGAAAACATTCAATTGTTGATGAATAGTGAAACCACTAAGTGGTAGTTAAAAAAACTGAATTTTGAATAAAATGTAATTTTACCACTTCTGTGACAGGAATTTCAAAAATCCAAAAACACGGTTGATATCAGTAAGTAAAATGTGGTTCAATGAGATAAAAATAATTATTTGGTGAATAGTAACTTTTTACTTTTTTTTCTCACGGTTATTAGTAAATAGGGTAATTAAGGGTAAAAATGATGTTACTATTACCCTAACATATGTCCTAATACTATTGGACAAGTGTATTTCTACCAAAAACAACCTTATGAATGTAATATGACCATTTAGGTCCACTTGGATTAGATTAGGACGTTTAATATTATTTTATTTAAAGAAGAGTTAAAATATTTAGAATCAAAGTTTAAAAAATAAAACATTTTTAATATGGGGTTATAAAAAATATAAATTAAATTATAAATATTAATTAGAAATATAAAAAGATTTCCTACATAATAATATTTTATTTATAATTTTTAGACTTTAAATAATTTAAATTATTTATGACATAACGATGATGCAATTATTACCTTATTAAAAAAAATATTAACATAATTGATGTTATAAATGACCAAATAAATGTAATTTGAGACTTTTTATAAATTCCACTAATTATCTAGGTTAATATGACATGTTGGTGTTGATTTAATTAACTTTTTTTGAACTTATCATTCTGTTATAATTTTCACAAAAATCAATTACTAAATTGTGTAAAAATTGACATAAAATAGTTTTTAAATCAAATATTATATTATTAAATGTTATTTTATTTATAAAAATCTAAGGTTCGTCCAAGTGACTTAGATAGAGATATATATATTAATAATGAACCACTTGGGGTTCGTTTGGCATGTTATAGCAAGTTTATTAACCATATAGTGTAAGAAAACAAAAAGACACGGTAAAAGTAAAATTATTTAACTTAGAGTTAATTCTAATTGATAAGGTTAAAATAATAACCTAAACTTGTCTAAAACCTATTGGATGAGAGTATTTAGACCCATACCCACTTTATCTTAGAAATAATACCCTTTGGAACCATTATAAACCGAATTTGACTTTAATATAAAATAATATTTTGATATTTTCCTAAGGTGCCCCTCTCCTCCCTTATAAAAGGGAACCTCCTCCCTCTCCTCCTTACACAAATTTGAGCATTCAAGCTTGTAAAACCCCATAAAAATCCCTTCTCCACTTCCCTAGAATCATCCTAGAAGTCCTGGTCTTCTTCAAACACCATCCTGAGTTCCCTAAGAAGAGTTTAAGAAAAGGCGCGTCAAAAAGAGGTAATACCCATTACCAATCTTTTTAAATTTCTTTCTTCTTAAAATTATTCTTCTTTAGTTTTTTCATGATAAAGTAATAACATAAGTGTTACTTATATACTGATATGTTATTATAAATATGAAACAGCCCTAATTCTCCTTCTATCCATCCTACGGAAAATGAAATCACCATGCGTGCATACGTACGGAATACCGTCTCCACGCCGTGGTGTAACCTATTTTCCACCACCACCTTACATGGATGGGTATAATAGTGTAATGAGTAACTATATATGACTATTATAAAGTGATATTTATTCTGAAATAGTATAAATACACTTCAATACAATTCCATGATCATGGGAACGATATCATCGCTCGTGCGTACGTACGGAATACCGTCTCCACGATGTGATGTGACTCGTTCTACATGATCTTCATTACATAGTAATTATATAAATTAATTTAATGAATAAATATGATAAATATTACACTAATACCATTCTGGATATGAGGTATTTATAACCTAAAAAGAAGAATAAGAAATTATTCGGCAAAACACGCATAATAACAAAAGGCAATAAAGACTCGAATAACAAGTAACTATGAAAACTTTCTAATAAGAAGCTAAGAATATGACCATATGTGATATCATATAAATGAGTATGATTATGTAAAAAATCAATAACATTATTTAAACCATTATACAGGAGCGTTGGACACGGACAAATCAAATTGAACCTAAAGTAAGGGAAAATCTCACAGTCTAATTTTTATCCAAGATTGTTTATACTTTGGTATTTACTGGGGTGTAATTTATCATCAACATCAATGTTTACTCAATATGTAATATTATTCACATCATCCTACAATGGTTAAAATCCAATTTTACCCTTCGGTATGTTTTTAGTAAATGATATGAATGGAATCTTTTGTCATTTTTCGTACGAGGTACTTTTTTACTTTTCTGACCAATGTACGAGAAGAATGTTTTTTTTTGACTTATACTGCATGAATGGATTCTTAAAAAGATATTTCAATGAAGCTTTCTTTTCAAGTTTTCAAGTTTATTTTTATTTAACTTCTTTTAGTTTAAAATTATATGACATGTTAAGAAATGAAAATTATTTTTGAAGTAGAAAGGATATTTTCCTCAAGAATTGAGTTCAAATGTTTTATCAAAATTATTTTCCATCTAAGATAATATAGGGTTCTGTTTCTATCCCTATAATTTTTATTATGTGATGGAATTATGTTTATTTATTCATTTATGTATTGTTTTTATGATGTCGTGATGTTTTATGATTCCCATTTTTATTACATGTGTTATGTGATGATTTTTGATTATGTGGAACACATAAGAAAGGATTCATTATGAGATGGGTGGGACCTATATCTCCCTCCAATGCATTGGGTAAAGATTTATATCTCATGAGATAGAGATGGATGGAATGGAAGGTCATTATGGTTCAGTAAAACAGGACTGAAACGGGGAGTGAACTCGGTTCAGAAATGGACTTTGTCCACTAATATTGTCTTGGCAGTGAGTCATGACTAACCAGAAATGATTTTCCATGATTATGTGTGCATGCCACAAAGTTTCATGTTTTATGTTATGATTATTAGGATTTCATTTTCACTTCTATGATTTTTCCCAGGTTAAGATATTATGATCTCTTTTGCAGGTTAAGATTTTAAAAAATATATGATATGATCGTTATTTCATTTATTTGCCCTTGCTGAGCATTTGAGCTCACCCTTTTTGTATGTTTTCTTTTCCCCAGGTCAGGAAGAAGGATATTAAGTAGAATATACTAAAAGGGACCCTAGATATGATGAAATAAATGGGAGTCACTGTAGAAGATTTATGAACCAACTGTTTATGTTTCCCAATTCCTAAAGACACTATACCTATACGGTCCTTTGTGGTTTTTGTCATATTTTGTAATAAGTATGCTTCAATTATGAAGTAATAACAATGTATGTAAGGTATGGGTTGTTATAATTGGTATCAGTGGAAAGGTATAGTCAACCTTTGGAAACTAGGATGTGAAAGCCTTAACCCTAAGGATATATCTAAGCCTAGAACAATCTTAGTGTTCTAGACATGGTCATGAAGAACCTTTGATAAGACCTTAAGCGTGAAATTTTATTCTTGATATTGTGGTTTTCATATTATAATTAGTGTTGCTCATACTATTCCTCTTGGGTTTAGTCAATGGCTGGAACCCGAAAGAGTCGTGTTAATGCGGAATGCGACGGACAATGTAATGATTGTACTCCTGAGCAACCAAACGATATGGGAGCGGGAATGCAAAATCTTGTAGCCATGCTCACACAACTTTTTCAAGCTATGAATCATGCAGGACTTCCAAATGAGAAAAGGAAGGAACAACATTCTGTTGAATCCTTCATGAGGCAGCGTCCACCCTTATTCAGCGGTTCAACTGATCCATTAGTGGCTGAACAATGGATCAGTACCACTGAAAAGATATTTTCAGTTCTTCAATGTTCTGAACATGATAAATTCATCTTAGTGGTATATCGTTTGGAAGGAGAAGCTGATCAATGGTGGAATCTTATAAAGAATACGAGTCCAAGAGATGAAATTGAGTCCATGGAATGGGAAGAGTTCAAAAACTTATTTTTCAATAAGTACGTTCCTCGTATTCTCCGAACAAAGATGGAGAAGGATTTTCTTGAACTAAATAAAAAGGATGATGAATCTGTTGGTACCGACGAAGAAAATTTTACAAGACTTGCAAGGTACGGTTCTGGAATTGTTACCCAACCTGAGAGTAAGATCGATCAATTTTTTAGTGGCTTAAAACCAAGTCTTCGAAGGGCATTAGCCATAAGGGACTTCAATAGCTACGAGGAAATTGTTCGATGTGCTCTCAAGTTTGAGATGGAGATTGGAGTAACCCATAAGTCATATGGGTTTGATAAGAAGCGGAAAATGGAATTCAAAGGGAAATCTAAAGACCACACTGAAAAGAAGATGAGTTTTCCCTTATGCTCAAAGTGTAGAAAGAAACATGGAGGGAATTGTCTTAAAGGGAAAAGTAAATGTTTCAAATGTGGAAAGGAAGGGCATCGGGCATTTGAATGCCGCAATGATGGGAAGAAGATGTCTAGTGATGAGAACAAAGAAAAGGCTACACCGAATGCACCTCCTACACTTCAATGTTTCAAGTGCATGAAAATGGGGAATTATGCTAATCAATGCCCTAATCCAAGGGTTACTGATGATGATCGAAGTTGACAAACTCTTAAGGCTAAAGACAAAGGAAAGTCTCCTGCAATTTCTATCAGCGATGTGGAGTACGATAACGATGTGGTGAAAGGTACACTTACCATCCACTCTAAAGTAGCAAATGTTTTATTTGATTCTGGATCCACCCACTCTTTTATTTCTGAAGAATTTTGAAAGGGTATCACCACTTTACCTCAACAATTGGATGTTGAGTTAGTTGTGACAACTCCTAATGGCACAATGGTCATGTCAAAAGTTTATAATTCTTCTCCGATTGATGTTTGTGGGAAAGTGCTTCCTGCAAATCTTGTGATCCTTCCTATAGTGGAATTCGATGTGATTCTTGGCATGGATTGGCTTTCTTTATACGGAGCTCATATCGATTTCCAAAGAAGGGAAGTCACATTTCATATTCCAGATCAATCTATGATCATCTATGTAAGAACCCAGATCATCCTTTCTGGTACGTTTTTCCTTTTTCTGGAGTTTTTGAGAAAAATAGAATTTCTGGAAATTTTGGAAGTACACGCCGTGTACTTTATGAGTACACGACGTGTACTCTTTTCCCGCTCAAACCCGTGTGCTGGCCGTGTCCAGGCCACACACACGGTGTGTGGGAGTGACGTGGAGCTATTTTTAGCAGAGTACAGAAAGACCGAGTACACGCCGTGTACTCCGGAAGTACACACCATGTACATTTATTTTTTTTCATTAAACGGACTGGGGTCGCGTCTAACCCTCGTATCATCCTTCTTCTCCAGAATTCATCCATCCGAGAATGCCCCGCTTGGCCGAATATTCATTGAGCTCCTGCCTTCCTGTCCGTCCTCTGATTCGAGCGCAGCCGGTTGCGTTGGAACCGCAGCGGTGAGTTCTTCCTTCTGCTTGAGTCTTGTTTCTTTTTTCCTCCTCATTTCTAAGTTATCGTGGGTTGAGCGTTTGTGTGTTTTTCTCATATCTACTCCGTTCTAGGCTGATTCATAGGCCGAGGTTCATGTATATCAATCACCCGAGATCGAGGTAGGTGGTTTGTTGCCCTGCGTTGTTTGTCTTTGAGTTTTTGGTGCAAAAGTTCCGAATACCCATGTTTCGGGTATCTCTGGTTAGGGTTTTGACCCCGTTTATTTAATTGCCTTAGATTGCATGTATTTATTGAGTTTATTAGATGGTTTGTAATGTTTTGATGGCATGTTTGTGGACCACCCCATGGGTGTTTCCCTGTTTTAGCTGTTTATCACAGTTTGGCTTAGGTTGCCTATAAGGCATACCTCGTTGCACTTGCATGTTGCCTTGATATGATTGAATGCATGTACTGCCTACTGTTTATATGCTTTCTATGCATAGTATCTTTTAGCCTAGTAGTTTTTGAACTTACTTAGGGCTTCTGACAGTCGATTACGCATGACTGGACTGCTCAGGGCTGTGAAAACCTAGTGCGAGAGATCAAAGAGAGAATTGATGATAAATTGCATCCTTAGAGGGTCTGTTTGTTTTAGTTTCGTACGCAGGACCTACGGGAATAGGACTTTGTGCTTCCCAATAGTGTCCTTAGTTTTACACACGCATCGAGACCACAGGAGGAATTAGACGTAAGTGCTTCCTCAGAGAGTCTGTACCTATCGTTACAAGACTATAGGGGAATTGACGTGAGTGCTTCCCAGAGTGTCTATGCCATGTTTACTTACTGGAATATAGGGGTCTGCTAGACGAGCCACCCATAGAGTCAGTTTATTTTAATGTTCTTGTAATGGTTGGTTGTGATGAGTCCACCAAGCCAAAGAACAAGCTTGGGTTTGTACTGCTTGTGTTTTGGTAGACTTTGAGATACCTGTTGTGTTACTTCTTTACCTTGGTCTTTATTTAAATGCTTGTGTATGGTTATTAGTAGAATTTTTCTCTGGCATAATCTTAGTTTACTGTTGTGTTTACTTTCCATACTTTTGCTGCATCACTCACCGGCAGTAGGGCACAGATCTTGTGGTGGTTGCCTACTGGGATTAGTCTCACACCCTGTTTGGGTCCTTCTTTTCAGCTCAAACTGATTATATGGTTGCAGGTGTAGAGAGGGGTTGTGGCCCTTCTACTTCAGGTACTTGATTGCTGCGTGGAGCTGGGGAGCATGGGACCGGGCCTTGGCTCGTGATGCTGTTGGAGCTACTGTTCTCATTTTGTCTTGGTTCAGTTGTATTTTGGCATGTTGACTTGTTTACTGCTTTCCATAGACATATGTATCCTATGGCATAATCATTTTATATATATATATATATATTGCTTCTGTTGTTCAGTTTAGCTGTTGAATGTTGTTTACTGCTTCTACTTTTGTTTATGTTTATTTTTCCGCTGTATACTTACCGAATGAGGGCATAGTTTCCCCCACGGACTTACCGAGGCCCTCGCTGCTAGTCAGCAGCCTCTGGCTTTTGGGGAAATGCGCCTAAGGTCATGTGGCGAACCGGGTACGGGGCACCAGTTGAGGGGCTCTGGATTCGGGTCGTTACAAAGTGGTATCAAAGGAGTTCTTTTCTCTTGCTTTACTGTTTGGAGACTTTAGTCAGGGATAGGACGACTACGGTACTTGGTATTAAACTGTGCCCGGGAGTAGATAACCCGTGTACAAGGAAAAGCCATACTACCTCGTTAATTGTTGTTTGTTGGTTTCGAGATTTTATGGTTGATCTGATTTCACCTAGAGTGATTCACTTGCCTTGTGCTATTATTGTTTTGATATTATGGTTCTATTTCTGTCGCAACCCGATGATATGAGGGTATGCCATCTCATGCATCATATAGACACTTGTAGGAATCACATGTCATGCATTCTTACCATGCCATCTAGGGTGCATTAGCATTTTCATGCTGTTGTGACAGACTTTGTGTAGATTATGCATGCTGTTGTGATAGATGCTTGATAGAATCTCTACTGCTATGATAGGAAACTGTTTGTTTTGTTCCTTACTTGAAATAAATGCTGAAATTTTATTTTTGAGGTTTTATTGGCCCTCATTAGTCGGAATTTCGTGGATCCTGATCTTGTTTTCCCTTGTTTATGACTGCAGGAGATGCCAAACTTTGATTCGCGGGGAGTAAGGGCCCCCACAGATTGGAATTTGGCACCCTTTTGGCTTAATTTTTTTGGTTTCTGGGGGTTCTGTGTAGTTTCCGAGCTACTGCCTAGAAAAATCCAGAATACACGATGTGTACTTTTTGGGCACATGCCATGTAGTCTTCAGGCCGTGTCTTTGATCGTGTGAACAGAAGCACGGTGTTGTAAAAGTAACCTTAGGAACACGCCGTGTGTAGTAGATACACGCCGTGTAGTTCTGAGCCATGTACCCGGCCGTGTCACTGACAACACGGGTTGGGGAAGCTCGAGTAGAACACGTCATGTTCGTTTGGAACACGTCGTGTAGTCCTGCCTAGGTACTCGGTCCTGTCACGAACAACACGGGATCGTGTCACCTTCACCTATACACGCCATGTTCGTTCGGAACACGACATGTAAGGGTCAGCCATGTAAGTCGGCCGTGTAACTAACAACACGGGCCGCCGAGCCAGTGTCTAGTACACGCCGTGTTTATTTGGAACACATCGTGTAGTCTCATGCTAAGTTGGACCATGTAAGGAGACTTGGGTAGGGGTTAGGCTTTCAGGTACACGCCGTGTTTTGGGGAAACATGCCGTGTAGTTTTGGGTGTTGCACGACCAGTCGGGCGGGAATGCACACCATGTTAATGGCTAAAGGATACACGTCATGTAGTGTTTATACACGTCGTGTAGTCGTGTCTTGCAAGATTTTGTTCTTTTCTTTCCCCTGTTTCCATTTTGTTCTCTTGTGTTCACTATACTTGTTTTCCAAATCTAAGGCGTGTTTTGATCTTTCAGAGATATGCATCCTAGACGTCCTCCAGTTGTTCGTCTATCGTCAGTCAGTGATAAGACGCCAGATATGGATGATCAGGGACTTCCTGCTGATCCTCCAGTCGGGCCAGCCTTTGCATCGGCTGTTATACCAGTTACCGGTACTGACGCTCAGTTCAGAGAAGGGTTCATGAGGTTCATGCAGACTTTTCAGGGGGCTCATCTTCCAGTTTCGTCTATGGCAGAGCTGACGCGAGTTTTCCAGCAGCAGCATCCTCCCACTTTCACAGGGGATGGAGGACCTCAGGCTGCTGAGTCATGGCTGGAGACAATGTTTTCTATCTTCGTGCATCTGAAGACACCCCCAGACCGAAGGGTGAAGCTCGCGATATATATGCTGCGAGATTCTGCCAACAGATGGTGGGATGTAGTCTCACAGGCAGGGCGCCAGCGGACTATGGCTTGGGACGAGTTCCATCGTACTTTCTATGACTACTTCTATCCGGCCACGCTAAGGGTCGAAAGAGACAGATAGTTTATGAACCTACAGCATGGTACTCTTTCAGTCATGGAGTACTCCTCTCGTTTCACTGAGTTACAGCGCTTCACTCCCGCTTTGGGGAATGATGAGCTGTTTTTGGCGAGGAAGTTTGAGGAAGGCCTCAAACCAGATATCAGATCGCAGGTGAACATATTTCAGTTGACTTCTATTACCCTGATAGTCAACCAGGCACTGATCACCGAGCGTAATCTGAGGGAGACTAGAGCTGTCGATCAGGGTGGTTTAGCACCCAGGGTCGACTCATCTCTTACTGACAGTAGGAAGCGTCACCGAGAGTATGCCCGGGGTGAATCGAGGAAGAGAGGTATTTCTTCTGGCAGACGAGACCTTCTTACGGGCAACCAGGTGGTGTGCTATCAGTGTGGGAAGAGCGGGCATAAAAAGTTTCAGTGCCCAAAAGACCCAGTGGAGTGCCGAGCTTGGGGCAAGATGGGTCACCTGCAGCGTTTTTGCAGGGTTCTTCTCCCAGCAGCCAGTGAGGGAGGATCAGTCTCTACTCCTCGTACAGGAGCAGGATTACTAGTTCCGCAGCAGACTGGGGGCTGGGGTTCTTCAAGTCATTTAGACCAAGGTAGAGGTCATGGGCGTGGTAGTCAGGCTCAGGGAGGATTAGCTCAGGGATACCGGACTGCTACATAGGGCCGCGGTTTTGGCCAGACTTTTGCAGTAGAGCAGATTCATCGGGAGCAGGATCCTGGACCTTCCACAGTTAGAGGTACGATCTTAGTAGCCTCAGTTTTATCTTCTGCACTTTTTGACACTAGAGCTTCTCATAGCTTTATTTCAGTGCACACTGTGGAGAGCCTTCGACTTACTATCTTTACTTGTGAGGACACTTTGGCACTTGACACACACTACTGGAAATCTAGAATTTCCCAACGGTTTAGAACCGTTGGGAAAGGATGCAGAACTGTTGGTATATGTTATACCAACGGTTCTACAAACAGTGGGGAAGTAAGCCGTTGGGAAAGGCTATTCCCAACGGTTTACACAGAACCGTTGGGATAGGTTGGAAAAAATCAACCTATCCCAACGGTTCTGCCAAACCGTTGGGAAATCAACACATAATTTCCTTTCCCAACAGTTTACAAACTATTGGGAAAGGTTTTTACCAACGGTTCCATGAACCGTTGGTAAAAACCACCATGTGACAGGGTATCCCAATGGTTTCAAACCATTGGGATAGGTGTTTTTACCAACGGTTCCTTGAACCGTTGGTAAAAACAGCTAATAGAGCCTATGCCAACGGTTTGAAAACCGTTGGCATAGGCTTTGCTGTGCAAATTGCACAGCAGCATGCAATTTGCACAGCAGGTTTGGTTTTTGGGCATTCACCCTCGGTTTCAATTCAATTTTCAATCCAATTATGCCCTCGTTTTCAATTCATTTTTCAATCCAATTATTGTACCTGTAACACATATAATGCATACATATAGAGAACAAACCAACACATACAAATAATGAAAACCAACCAACCAACACATATAATGCATTTTGAAAATATACTCATCCATAATTAAAGTAGAATTCATAACATAATTATAAACATACATAATTCATTTAGAATTCATTTTAAAATTTAGATGACAATCATATGTGGAATCCGGAATTCAATTCATAATTTGATTGGTTTTTCATATACCATATATTTTTAATAGAAATGCTATCCATTTTAAACAAAATACATACATCTGGAATGATACTGGTCACACCGTGCCTCGGATTGACGCGAGGTTAACGCGTACACGTCACAAATGAATCATTGATCGTTGTCCTAAAGTATCAACATATTCCGAAATTGTTTGGTCAGTTTTGCGTATGTCAGTTGTTGTTTTCACTTAAAATGAAGTGTTTTTTAAATAAAAGAGAGACACTTTGAATGGTGTCGGCCACACCGCGTCTCGTATTGAGGCGGGGTTAACTCTTACACATCACAAATCACCCATGGATTATTGTGATAAAATATAAACACAATCATAATGCGTTTGGTTGGTTTTCCGTATGAATTTAAAATGTAGTCCATTTTAAAGAAAAGAGATACACTTAGAGTGGTCTCAGCCAAACCGCGACTCGGATTGAGGCGTGGTTGACTCGTACACGTAACATATGACCCATGAATCGTTGTCCTAAATTTTCAACAGATTCCGAATGCGTTTGGTCAGTTTTTCATATGTCAGTTGTTTATTTCACATATAATTTTGTCCATTTTAAACAAAAGAGACACAATCAGAGTGGTACCGGCCAAACCGCGTCTCGAATTTAGACGGGGTTGACTCTTACACGTCTCAAATGACCCATGTATCATTTTCCTAACGTATCGACACAATCCGAATACGTTTGGTCGGTTTTCCGTATGCCAGTTGATGTTTTTCACTTAAAATGACGTCCTTTTGAAACAAAAGACGAACACTATGAGTGGTGCCGACCACACCGCATCTTCAATTGAGGCGGGGTTGATTCGTACACGTCACATATGACCCATGGATCGTTCTCCTAATGTTTAAATGGAAACCGAATGCGTTTGGTCGGTTTTCTGTATGTACTTAAAATGTTGTCCATTTTAAACAAAATAGTGACACTTAGACTAATCCTGACCACATCGCGACTCAGATTCATCCCGGGTTGACTCGTACATGTCACATATGACCCATGTATCGTTGTGATAAATTATCAAAAGATTACGAATGCGTTTGGTCGGTTTTGCGTATGTCAGTTGTTCTTTTCATTTATAATCATGTCCATTTTAAACAAAAGAGACAGAGTTAGAGCGGTGTCGGCCACACCGCGTCTCGGATTAAGACGGGGTTGACTTTTACACGTCACATATGACTCATGGATCGTTGTGCTAATGTATCGATAGAATCCGAATGCGTTTGGTCGTTCTTCCGTATGTCAGTTGATGCCTTTCACTTAAAATGACGTCCTTTTGAAACAAAAGACGGGCACTTTAAGTGGTGTCAGCCGCACCGCATGTCGGATTGAAGCGGGGATGATTTATACACGTCACATATGACCCATGGATCGTTCTCCTAAAGTTTCAACGGAAACTGAATCGGTTTGGTCATTTTTCTGTATGTACTTAAAATAGTGTCCATTTTAAACAAAAGATAGTCACTTAGACTTATCCTGGCCACACCGCGACTCAGATTCATCCCAGGTTGGCTCGTACACGTCACATATGACCCATGGATTGTTGTGATAAATTATAAACTGATTCGGAATGCGTTTGGTCGGTTTTCCGTATGTCAGTTGATGCTTTTCACCTAAAATGACGTCCTTTTGAAACAAAAGACGGACACTTTGAGTGGTGCCGGCCACACCACATCTCCGGATTGAGCTAAAACCACCGTGCAACATTCTAATTTTTATTCGTGACATGTACGCGCAGACGGGACGTCAATTGGATGTTCGGTTTGCGCGGTACGACTCAATATTCGTGTTTTAAGTGATGTGTGCACTTCGTAAACGCGCGTGAGGGGGGTCCAAATGGGACGAATGAGATCGTAATGGCCTGAAATCAGACGAAAAATACGGCAGAGTGATTTATGAAGTGGTCAAGCAGACGGTACGTCAATCGGACGTGTCGTGTGCCCGCGGTGACCGACAACGTAGTTCTGGTGTCAGAAACGGCCAAAACGGGCGTCCAACGATCAAATTCATAGCGGACGACCTCAAATTGAGCTGAAACCACCGTGCAACATTATAATTATTATTCGTGACATGTACGCGCAGACGGCACGTCAATCGGACGTGCGGTTTGCACGGTACGACTCAATATTCGTATTTTAAGTGATGCGCGCGCTTCATAAACGCGCGTGAGGGGGGTCCAAATGGGCCGAACGAAGTTGGAATGGCCTTAAATCAGACGAAAAATACGGGTGAGTGATTTCTGAAGTGTTCGAGTAGACGGCACATCAATCGGACGTGCCGTGTGCCCACGGTGACCGACAACGCAGTTCGGGTGTCATAAACGGCCAAAACGGGCGTCCAACGGTAAAATTCATAGCGGATGACCTCGGATTGAGCTTAAACCAACGTGAAACATTATAATTATTATTCGTGACATGTACGCGCAGACGGAACGTCAATCGGACGTGCGGTTTGCGCGGTACGGCTCAATATTCGTGTTTTAAGTGATGCGCGCGCTTCGTAAACGCTCGTGAGGGTGGTCCAAACGGGCCGAACGATTTCAGAATGGCCTGAAATCAGACGAAAAATACGGGTGAGTGATTTATGAAGTGGTCGAGCAGACGTCACGTCAATCAGACGTGTCGTGTGCCCGCGGTGACTGACAACGCAGTTCTGGTGTCATAAAAGGCCAAAACGGGCGTCAAATGGTCAAATTCATAGCGGACGACCTCAGATTGACCTGAAACCACCGTGCAACATTCTAATTATTATTTTTGACGTGTACGCGTAGACGGCACACCAATCGGACATGCGGTTTGCACGGTACGGCTCAATATTCGTGTTTTAAGTGATGCGTGCGCTTCGTAAACGCGCGTGAGGGGGGTCCAAACGGGCCGAACGAAGTCGGAATGGCCTTAAATCAGACGACAAATATGGGTGAGTTATTTCTGAAGTGGTCGAGTAGACGGCACGTCAATCAGACGTGTCGTGTGCCCGCGGTGACCGATAACGCAGTCCTGGTGTCATAAACGGCCAAAACGGGCGTCCAACTGTCAAATTCATATCGGACGACCTCAGATTGAGATGAAACCACCGTGCAACATTCTAATTATTATTCGTGACGTGTACGCGCAGACAGCACGTCAATTGGACGTGCGGATTGCGCGGTACGACTCAATATTCGTATTTTAAGTGATGCATGTGCTTCGTAAACGCGCGTGAGGGGGGTCCAAGGGGGAGGGGGGGTTGTCCAGGGCCCAAGAATAAGGAGGGTTGTCCAGGGAGTTTAAAAAAACACAACCACTAAAAGACAACAACATCCATAAAAACAGACAATATATAAAAATAACTCAACTCCAATACTATACTACGAGTCTAGATAAAACCAACAACTAGAATAGATTAAACATCAAATCTCAGTAATGTAAGTCAAAAATGTAATGGATCAATATGTCCCACATCAGCATCACGATCACCATCATCATCATCATCATTGCCCTCGTCATCGTCCTCCTCATCGTCCTCACCCTACACAGCGCCTTCCTCCTCGCCTTCGCCCTCCTCCTCACCCTCCTCATCTCCCTCCTCTTCCGCATCAGACTGCTCGCCATCATCATCTTCAAGCTGGACATCGGCCTGACCACCACTGGAACTGCCACCTGGTGCACCATATATATAATGTATCGACGACATGTATTCATCAATCGCTGGGCTGGCCTCTGCTGGAAGTGTTGGACGTAGAACTTCAATAAATTTCATAAATGCATTGTTTGCCCTAGCAGACTGTTCTGCCGTCTCTGTGGCCCTTTTCTCAGCTTGTTCTGCATGTGCCCTAACTTTCTGCAGCTTGGTGGCACTACAACTCGTACCTGAGGTAGGCCAATACCTCTTCGGGGCTATCCTAGGTCGGCAGCGTACTCTGCCAGAATGATCCTCTCCCAACACGTGATGTAAGTGATCAGATGGCCCAAAATTGTCTGCTTCTTGGGCATCGAGGGCCTCTAAAGAATCCTGTTACAAATATAAATATATTATTAAGTTACGAAATATATATTAAAATATAAAATCAACAGATTAAAACTTACAATCTGCTGCTGAGTCGCATGGTTGACAACACTTCCATCCTTTTTTCGTCTACTCGAGCAAAACAGTTTTGCTCGAGGCACACATCCTTCAATATTTTTTACTTGCCTCTACAATGACATTGAAAACAAAAGTTATATAAAGACTTCAGCAAATAATTAAATAATTGAGGAAACAAAAGAAAATGTAAGTCGTAAAGAAAACTTATAAACAATTTTCATACCTGCTGCCTCTCATGATCCGGCATCGTCGTGCGTCCTAGTGTATGGAGGTATTTTTTTGCATCAATGTTTTTTTTATTTTTTCCAGATGATTCCTAAATAAAATTCAATAATGAAAAGGATAATATTAATGCAAAACTTGAAAGTTATTATTTAAATACCTCAAATGTAATTCATACCTTAAACTGGGTACTCGTCCAATGAGTAATCATCTGACGATACTGCTCTATAGGATAATCATCCACGACTGGTACCGCCTCTAACTCAGTGCCAACTCTAGCACGCCATCCAATATACAGCTCATGCTTGTAGGCTCTCCAAAGCTCGCCTAAATCCTTTAGACGTTCCAGTCGTGCACCCTCACCATCAGGAAAATTAAATCGAAGCTGAAATGAAAATATTAATTCATATAAATACAAAAAAAAATTCATGGCATTAAATACAACAGATTTTTTTACCCATATCTCTGCCCAAGCTCTATCTTTGACCTCATGTGGCAAATGCCTCCACGACAGCGGGCTGGTGGGAATGATGTCGGAGTATTTGGCAAGCGTCGCCATAAAACTCCGACATTGCTGCCCTGTTTTCTCAACCATATGATTGTCTTCATTATATTCCATCATAACCTGTGTGCGACGGTTCCACACCGAACGCATGTGTGCACGGCCCCGCCCCCGCCTCCTGTCAGTAGATGTATCTGTCATGAAAGAAAAACAAATATTTTATCAAAACATGTTATAATGAAAATAAATATTGCTATAAAAATTTGTTAGGGTTTTATAAATAAACCTGCGCTAGTCTGATCAATGAGTGGCGCCGGATCCACATAACCTGATGGAACACCCTCTGGTGGAACAGGAGTCGAAGACGATGGAATATAAATGCTCGGAGAGACAGAATTAGAAGGAAATGAAGATGGAACAGATGTATGACCTGATGCTGACTGGGGAGTGGGAATCATCATGGGATGTGAAAATGATGGGGCAGAAGATGCAGAAGGTAGCGAAAACATGGGAGGTCTAAATATCCTGTGTGTCCCTAACGACACACCGGGATCAGAATGTGGGAAGGCTGAAATGTCAGTGGGAGGGGCAGGGTCTAGTCGGGCACGCGCAGCTCTACGTCCACCTCTGGTACGAACCCTCCTCGTACCACCGGCCTGAGTACTAGGACCAGTACTAGGCTCCTCGTCGAATAACTGTCGACGTAATGGTGGATCCTACAAAAAAGTTTACAAAAAAAATTAATCACATGACATTATATATTCTGTATATATATATATATATATATATATATTTTAAATAAAGTACTCACTATAGGCACTAATGGTGGAATGCCCATCTCCTCCATCCGACGATTGTTCTCCGCCATTTTTTTTCTTCGTCTCTCTTCAATTGGCTGTATTTCCAGCATTGGAAAAAAAATATGTAATTAATTAGAAAAATAAAATTAATGTGTAAACCAAAAAACTAAATATATGAGGGAATGAGGGGATTCATTGGTAATTTAGCTATCAATTGTTTTAGAAGCGCTTGAATGAATTTAATAAAACAAACAAGTTTTAATGTTCACCAAGTTAGAAATATTGTTTGATTTGGTTTGAATACAGTTCAATTCCAAATTAGAAAATGAAATTCAAATAAAACAGCAACCAATAAACATTGAAAATTCACATAACGGTCAAGTCAGCTAAAACATATTTGTGATCAATACTAAATAAATATGAATATTACCAACCTTAACAACCCAACTCGAGGTAAACCAAAAGAATTGAGAACATGGATGAATGATTCTATATATTTCCAACCACAACTTCAGGTTCACAATCAACTCTGACAATTGAGCTATTGGAGTCATCAAAAGAAATAAATGGATTGGTTCCAAAGGCAATAGGGACAGTGTCAATTCCATCATCAGCATCATCAAAAATATGTCTTGGAATTACTTCAACTATGACACCAAATTCAGGTTGAAGTTGATCTTTGACATAAAAAACTTGTTTAGCCATTGATGCCAACACATATGGTTCTTCGGTTGCAAGATTGCGGGTCATATTAATTACTCAAAATCCACAGTCATTAATAAATGTGCCATGTCTCGTCATCAAATCAAACTAATGGCATTTCATCATTGGGACTCGTCCATGAGAGTAATAATCCAATATTATTATTTTCTCAACGACTCCATAATAACCCATATTTTCAAGTCGCGGTCTACTATCTGATGCACTGGCATAACAATCTGTTGTGGAAGTAACCATAATACCATCATGTTGTGTTCTCATGTTTTTGGCTCGTTCAGTGACAATAAATCTTTACCCATTGATAACAATTGATTTATAGTCACGAACCATGGTATTAGGACCAAAAGCCAAAGCTCTTATTTCCTCAGAGACAGAGTCAACAGACAAACTCAATACCTGCAATATAAATGATAGTTAAACTTAAGTAAATATTGAAATAATTAATTTAAACAGTAATATTTTTACCTTCAATTTTAACCAAGCAGAAAACTCTTTGCTATGCAAAGTCTCTCTCCTTCTCAAAGATAAAGAACGATGCTTCCTATTTATCATTGTTTTATGTTCCCTGTAGATAAAAAATATGAATAGTTTAATAGATATATATGTAAGATATACATATTCAATTTTGTTACCTGATATAGTCATCGAACAAATCACAGTTGAACAAAACTGTGCGATGTGTCATCTCCCGCTCTTCATGGCTTAATGTCTTCAATGTATATGATCCAGGAATTCCTCCTGTTTGAGGAAGTGATGGAAAACTGGGTTCAATTTGCTCATATTGTTCTTCTTCATTTCTCATTGGTCTGTTCATTCTTGTAGTAAGATCAGACAAATACATTGAACAGAAATCCATACATTCTTGAGCTAAGTAACCGTTCACGATAGAACCTTCGGGATGATTCTTGTTTCGAACATAAGACTTTAATGTGAACATATTTCATTCAGTTGGATACATCCAACGAAAAGAAACAGGTCCTCCGAGAAGTATTTCAGTTGGAATATGGACAGTCAGATGCAGCATGCATGTGAAAAATGATGGGGGAAATATTTTCTCCAACTCACACAAAATTAATGGGGCATCTGTCAACATTTTTTGCAAGAAAGACTTGGACAACTTCTTAGCACAAAGATCTCTAAACAAATGGCACAACCGAATAACACCCACCCTTACATTATTGGACAAAAGATGACGGATTGCTATTGGAAGCAACTCATGCAGTAGAACGTGATAATCATGAGTCTTCAAAGATTTTAGCTTCAACTCTCTTCTGTTGACCCATTTAGATATGTTGCTTGAATAGCCATCAAGAACTCTAATAGTCTCTAATACTTCCAAAAATTGTTTTTTTTTCAGTAGGTGTCATCACATAAGAAGCACAGGGAAGTTGCCATTTATTTTCACTGATACGCACCGGATGCAATTTTGGTCTGATGCCCCAATCCACCAAGTCACGTCGAGATCGTAAATCATCTTTGGTCTTCCCCTTGACATTTAGAAGAACTGAAAGAAACATTTCACATATATTCTTTTCAATATGCATTACGTCTAACCAATGACGTAGCAAAGTGGTTGACCAATAAGGCAAATCAAAAAAGATACTCCTCTTCCTCCAATTGTAATAGGTTTCTGTGGAAATATTCTTTCTCTTTCCAGATTTCATTTGACCCTTCCCGAACGAAAAACTGAAATCCTTCAATTCATTAAGCACATCAGTTCCAGACATACGCTGAGGTGGATCATCGGTCTCTATAGTATTATCAAATCTTCGACGATTCATTCTATATGGATGATCCTTTGGAAAAAATCGTCGATGTCCCATAAAACTGAAACTACAACGATGTTTCAGTCTTCTGGATCGTGTATTCTTCATACAAACTGGACATGACAGTTTTCCCTTCGTGCTCCATCCAGACATCATTGCATAAGCCGGAAAATCATTGATCGTCCACATAAGCGCAGCACGCATCTGAAATATGTCTTTCGAACATGCATCGTATGTGCGCACACCCACATCCCAAAGAAGTTTCAACTCTTTTATTAAAGGTTTCATGTATACATCAATATCAATGCCGGGATCAGAAGGACCAGATATGAGTATACTCATGAAAGTGAAAGATTTTTTCATACACAACCGTGGGGGAAGATTATAAATGTGTATAAAAACTGGCCATGTGCTGTGCGAAGTAAGCATCTGCCCAAACAGATTAAAACCGTCGCATGAAATACCCAGCCTCACATTACGCACGTCAGCTGCAAAATTAGGATGTCGAGCATCAAATCTCTGCCATGCAAATCCATCTGCAGGATGAACCAACTCATCATTAGTCTTCTTTCTCTCGGTATCATGCCATCTCATTTTTATTGATATGTCATCAGACATAAAAAGATTCTGGAGTCTGGGGATCAATGGAAAGTGCCACATTACTTTCTGTGGAACGCGGGATGGTGTTCCATCAGATTTTGACTTCCAGCAGGATGTGCCACATTTTATACATTCATTTCGTTCAGCGGTTTCTTCCCAGAATAAACTGCAATCTTTCGGGCAAGCATGAATTTTGTTTCTGGAAAATCCAATTTCTTCAACTAACTTCCATGCCATATAGTGGTTTGAGGGAATATCTGCATCATCTGGAAGTAAATCCTTCAAGAGGGTAAGAATGTAATCGATTGATGTATTAGAAATCCCATACATAGTTTTTCCATGAAACAATCGGATTAAAAATTCCAGCTTTTTCATCTTATCGCATTGTCAATATACTGGAGTCGTGGAAGCATCATTAAATTTTTTTCACCCTATCAATATCATCATTTTCACTAGATGCATCAGTTTTCCTCATATCGACGTCTTCTTGAGTCGAAATCCTTTCTTTTTCATGATGACGAATAAATGGAAACCGATCATCTAACAAATTCTCCATTCCAGTCCTTTCATTTCGATCATCACCATTTTGAGATTTCATTTTCTCCCCATTGTGATACCACACAAAGTAGTTTGCTTGAAAACCATTTTTGGTTATGTGGTAGCTGACTTCTTCACGACTCAACCAAGGTCTACCAACACAATTGGAACATGGGCATTGTATGCGACCACTATCTGAAGCATTGTGAAATGCAAAATCTATAAAGCTCTCCAAATTGTTTTGAAAATTGCTTGAGATACGATCGGTTTCATACATCCAACTTCTGTTCATTCTGTAAAAAAATTCATATAAGTCATTTTGTCATAAACAATTCAATAGGATTGAATTTTAATAGAAAATACATTTTAGTAAACGATAAAGGAAGAAAATAATCATGGTATCAACTAGACATGTGAAAAAAAACATACTAATGTGTTATTGAAAAAATGTAAAACCAAAAAGAACATAATGTGTTATCACATCAGAGCATGCCTCATCCCATAACCATATTAGTAGGGTACCCTCGTGGACAGCCCCGCCCACCCCCGTGGACAACCCACCCACCCCCGTGGACACCCCCTACCCCCTAGACAGCCCAACCACCCCCGTGGACAGTCCACCCACCCCCCTCGACACCCCTTCTCCCTATGGACATCCCCCCACCCCCTTGGATAGCACGCCCACAACCCTGGACACCCCTACCCCCTGTGGTCAGCCCACCCGCCCCCCTGGACAGCCCGCCCACCCCTCCTTTGTTGTACCCCTCTCTCTTGGATTTTAATGATCACAATCACTCTCATCATGTTCTAACTTTTTTTCAAGTGTTTTGATGTTAGGAAAAAGGTTGCATAGGAGTTAGCCCAAGAAGGCTGATAGTGGACTCTCTGAGTCCACCGGCCGGCCGGTGGTCTCTGGCAGAAGCATTGCATTCTTCCAGAGCCATCGGTCAGCCGGTGTTAGCGCACCGGCCAGCCGGTATGGGCACCGGCCAACCGGTTCTTGCCCACCGGCCCGCCGGAGGACCCAGGCAGTAGGCTTTCCCACTGCCTTGTGCCACCGGCCAACCGGTGGATGACCACCGGCCAGCCGGTGGAACCCAGACAGAAAGCCTGCTCTGTCTGGACCACCGGCCAGCCGGGAGCTCTGCACCGGCCATCCGGTGGACCACCGGCCAGCTGGTGAGACACCACCGGCCAGCCGGTGTGCCCAGTCAAACTACCGTTGGGCTTTGACCAGACTTGTACTTTTGACCCCCAACGGCTCCGGAAGCCCTCCAACGGCCATATTGAAGTGTTTATGGGTATTTCTCCTATAAATAAGAAACCATGGATGTCGGGAACATAACCTAATGATATTTTGATGTCTTGACGCTCTAACGACAAATCTCCAAGGCCTCTTGTGATCCATTGCCATCCTTGAAGCTTGAGCTCCCTCTCCATCAGCCCACCCACCCCCCCTGGACAGCCCGCCCACCCCTCCTTGACAGCCCGGCCACCCCCGTGGACAGCCCATCCACCCTTGTGGACAGCCCGCCCACCCCCGTACCCCCCTGGACACCCCGTACCCCCCCTGGATAGCCCCACCCACCCTCCCAAACAGCCCACACCCCCTCCCCTACAACCCCACCACCACCACCTAGACATACCACCCCCCTGGAATGTGTATAAATAACATAAAAATACATGATATATAGATAGCACAAAATACTCAACCTATGGGTTCACATTAACTACATAATCACACACTTCACTACTACCATAAAACACATAAACCACACCACCACCACACAAGACGTATAGCATTTCTCACATTCATTTATAAGCCACTTCATTCACACTTACATTGTCCATTCATTTAATGTTAAATTAATTAAATCCATTTACCACATATCCATTTCTATTCCATCTCATTTATTTAATATCTTGTTTTTATGTTTTAACAGCATAATTTATTCCATAGATAACCAGGAAACTAATAAAACCACCACACAACAACTCACCATCTCACAATAACCATCGACACCATGTTACATCGACCAACCATCCCACCAAAACAACCACATATCACAATAAAAATATTGCACATCACAAACCACCGCACAACCAAAACCACCTCACCACATTATACACCACAACTTTATCACACAACACCTCCACACGACACAACACCACCACACATCATCACTATCATACCACTTCACATGACACATCCATGCCCACTAACCATCACATTACAACCCCACATATCACAAAGCCAAACTGGTCACCTCAATCCCCATAAAATAGCCTACAACATACAATGAAACACAACAAAAAACCTCTCATAGAGGCAACATACCCCAACTTCCACAATTTATTTATACAAGGTCTTTTATTACATTACCCCTTTATTTAGCATGGACATTATAACACAACTGATATTCCAGGGGAAACTAATTAATTAACAAAATATTTATTCATTTCCCTATTTTACACGGTGAAATCAAATCAAAATCCAAACTTAAAACTAAAATATTAGATCAATAATAATAAAAACAAGGTACCATGTGTGTATAAAGAAAAAATTACATGATTTGAGATGATTCAATTGGGTTTTCACCTATTCGGATGGGGTATTTGGAGAGCAGCAGAGAGGTGGAGGTGGATTGATAACTTAAAACTAAAATACTAAAGCAATAACAATAAAAATAAGGAAGTATATGTGTATAAATGAAAAGATACCTGATTTCACCTCTTCGGATAGGGGATTTCGCCAGAGGAGAGCGGTGGAGCGGATGAAATTAGGTTCTGTGCGAATGGGGGAGAGCAGGATTTGGGGGAAATAATTCCCAACGGTTTTAAAGAGCCATTGGGAAAGAGATGTTAAGGACCCCTTTGCCAAAGGTTTGAGGAAACCGTTGGCAAAGGGGTGACCCTTTCCCAACGGTTCTCTTGAACCGTTGGCAAAAGGTGATTAACACACCCCTTTACCAACGGTTTAAAGAAACCGTTGGCAAAGGGGTGGATTTTCCCAACGGTTTCAATGAACCGTTGGGAAAGGATTTATTAGTCCTTCAAGGCCAACGGTTTTAGCAAAACGTTGGTAAAAACCCGTTGGGAAAAACAGCATTTCCAGTAGTGACACCTTTGGGACATTGGACTGTTAGTGTGCGCCCGTGTAGAGAGTGCCCTCTTGAGGTTGCAGGGTATCGTTTCTCATGGGATCTCTACATTCTAAAGATGACAGGATATGATGTCATCATTAGCATGGACTGGATATTTCCCTTCCAGGTAGTCGTCGACTGTTATCGCCGCAGAGTGAGCTTTGTTTCACCAGAGGGTGAATCCTTTCTTCCTAAGGGCGAGTGGGATGTTCGGGCGAGTCGGGCAGGACTCGAGCATCATGGGCTAGGACGGGTGATAGCCCAGATTGCTAGTCTTTATCTGGATGACCAGGGGACTCCACAGTTGGACTTTCCTCCAGTGGTGTATCGCTTCAGGGACGTCTTTCCAGAGGACTTTTCAGGTCTGCCTCCTGAGCGTGAGGTAGACTTCTCTATTGAGCTCGTTCCAGGAGCGGCACCAGTGTCCATTCCTCCCCATAGGATGGCCACACCTGAGTTACAGGAGCTCAAGAAGCAGTTGGAGGAGTTTCAGGAAAAGGGTTTCATGCAGCCCAGTACTTCTCCTTGGGGTTCGCCTGTCCTGTTTGTGAAGAAGGCAGACGGTACCCTTCGGCTTGGTGTGGATTATTGGAAGCTGAACTAGTTGACGGTCAAGAACCGATATCCCTTACCGAGGATCGATGACCTCTTTGATCATCTTAGAGGACCCGGGTGTTCTAGAAGATTGACTTGAGGTCCGGTTATCATCAGTTGCATGTCAGACCATCCGACATACCTCTGACAGCCTTCAGAAGCAGGTATGGTATATACGAGTATACAGTTATGCCGTTCAGACTCACGAACGCGCCTACAGTTTTCATGGCACTGATGAACCGAGTGTTCCATCCTTACTTGTATTCCTTCGTCGTGGTCTTTGTGGATGATATCTTGGTGTACTCTCACACTCGACAGGACCATGCCACCCATCTTCAGATCGTTCTGAGTACACTGAGAGAGCATTGGCTTTATGCCAAACTCTCGAAGTGCCACTTCTGGATGGATCAGATTAACTTCTTGGGTCATGTCATCTCAGAGGCAGGAGTATCAGTGGACCTAGAGAAAGTGAGAGCTGTAGTTTCCTGGGAGCAGCCGAAGAACGTCTTTGAGGTACGGAGTTTCCTAGGGCTGGCTGGTTACTACAGATGCTTCATTCAGGACTTCTCACGCCTAGAAGCACTGTTGACAGGTCTAACTAGGAAGGGGAAGAAATTCTTATGGTCAGATTCTTGTGAGTCTGCCTTTCAGGAGCTGAAAGAGAGGTTGACGTCAGCACCGATACTAGTCTTTCTAGAGACTAGCAAGAGCTACACCATCTACTATGATGCTTCAGGTATCAGGCTGGGAGCTGTGCTTATGCAGGGATATGGAGTCGTTGCGTATGGGTCCCGGCAGTTGAGGCCACATGAGAGAAACTACCCTACGCACGATCTGGATTGGCAGCTGTTGTTCATGCCTTGCGCTGTTGGAGACATTACCTTCTGGGAGAGCACTTTGTGGTTTTCAGTGACCACAAAAAGTCTCAAGTATATCTTCAGTCAGCGTGATCTGAATCTGAGACATCGCAGGTGGGTTGAGTACCTTCAGTCTTTCGACTTCGAGCTCGCCTATACACCGGGTAAGGGCAATGGAGTGGCAGATGCATTGAGCAGAAGAACTCAGGTTCAGGTAGTGCAGGAGGCCAGTAGTGAGTGGAAGCTTATGGCTCTGTTCTTCGAGATGCATCTGGAGGTGCACGACAGGCAGGGACAGACTTTTCTTTCATCTGTGGCTGTTACCTCGACACTTCTTTATCGGGTACGGATGAGGCAGCTATCAGACTCATAAGGCTTAGTCCTCCGGGAAAGCGGGTCAGGAGAGGACCCTCTTCCTGGATGGACAGTGGGCGAGGATGATATCTTGCGCTTCCAGGGATGCGTATGGGTGCCGGAAGACATACGCGAGGAGCTGATGCGGGATTTTCATTCCTCAGTTTGGGCAGTTCATCCTGGTGTCACCAAGATGTATCGGGATCTTCATCGCCAGTACTGGTGGCCAGGTATGAAGAAGGATGTTGCTGGTTTTTTCTTGAGATGTTCTACTTGTTAGTAGGTAAAGGCAGAGCATCAGCGACCAGTAGGGCTTTTATAGTAGTTACCCATTCCAGAGTGGTAATGGAACGATGTCGTGATGGACTACGTGACCGGTTTGCCGAGGTTGCCTCGAGGGAACGATGCTTTTTGGGTCGTCGTCGATAGACTTACGAAGGTTGCTCACTTCTTGCCGATCAAGGAGACCTTCAGTGTCGATGAGTTGGGATGACTTTACATCCAAGAGATCATTCGTCTTCATGGGGTTCCACACTCCATTGTGTCAGACAGGGATGCGCGCTTCACTTCTCGGTTCTGGCAGGGACTTCAGAAGGCTTTGGGTACACAGTTACTTTTGAATACAGCATACCATCCCCAGACTGATGTCCAATCTGAGCACATGATCTAGGTGCTTCAGGATATGCTCCGAGCTTGCATCCTAGACTTTGGTGGTTCTTGGTTGAAGCATATTCCTCTAGTGGAGTTCTCCTACAACAACAGTTTTCAAGCGAATATTAAGATGGCACCTAACGAGGCTTTGTACGGTAGGCCATGCCGATCACCCTTATGCTGGATGGAGGCTGGAGAGGCAGCTTTTCTGGGACCTCATCTTGTTCAGGAAACTTCAGAGCAGATAGAGTTGATTCGGAAGAGGATGGCTACGGCACAGTCTCGGTAGAAGTCTTATGATGATCAGCAGAGACGACCTCTGGAGTTCGGGGTCGGTGATCAGGTTTTCCTGCATGTCGCACCGAGGTTGGGACACAAGAGGATTCAGAGACAAGGTAAGATTTCACCGCGGTACGTCGGGCCGTTCGAGGTGTTGGAGAGAGTTGGTCCGGTTGCCTATCAGTTGCAGCTACCTCAGAGGTATCGGGCTATGCACGACGTCTTCCATGTATCTCACCTCCAACATTACTTTTTAGACCCGTCTCACGTCTTTCAGCCCGAGGAGGTTGAGCTTGAAGTGGATGTGTCATTTGAGGAGCATCCAATCCGGATGTTCGATCACAGTATGAAGGTTCTCCAAGGCTAGTATGTTCCTCTAGTATGGGTGCTATGGCAGCATGGGCATGTACAGGACGAGACCTAGGAGAGGGAGGCCGATGTACGATCGTAGTGGCCGGAGCTATTCGGGGTTTCTTCTTCTCCACCTTGTTAGGGAAATTCGGGGACGAATTTCTTTAAGGGGGGAAGTTTGTAAGAACCCAGATCTTCTTTTCAGGTACGTTTTTTCTTTTTCTGGAGTTTTTGAGAAAAATGGAATTTTTGGAAATTTTGGAAGTACACACCGTGTACTTTATGAGTACACACTTTGTACTCTTTTCCCGCTCTAACCCGTTTGCTGGCCGTGTCCGGCCCACACACACAGTGTGTGGGGGTGACGTGGAGATGTTTTTAGCAGAGTATAGAAAGACCGAGTACACGCCGTGTACTCTAGAAGTACACGCCGTGTACTTTTATTTTTTTCATTAAATGGATCGGGGTCGCGTCTAACCCCTGTATCTTGCTTCTTCTCCAGAATTCTTCCGTCCGAGAATGCCCCGCTTGGCCGAAAATTCATTGAGCTCCCGCCTTCCCGTCCGTCCTCCTATTCGAGCGCGGCCGGTTGCGTTGGAACCGCAGTGGTGAGTTCTTCTTTCTGCTTGAGTCTTTTTTTCTTGTTTCCTCCTCGTTTCTAAGTTATCGTTGGTTGAGAATTTGTGCATTTTTCTCAGATCTACTCTATTTTAGGCCGATTCACGGGCCGAGGTTCACGTATATCGATCACCCGAGATCGAGGTAGGTGGTTTGTTGCCCTGCATTGTTTGTCTTTGAGTTTTTGGTGAAAAAGTTCCGGATACCCATGTTTCGGGTATCTCAGGTTAGGGTTTTGACCTCGTTTATTTGTCTGCCTTAGATTGTATGTATTTCTTGAGGTTATTAGATGGTTTGTAATGTTTTGAAGGCATGTTTGTGGACCACCCCATGGGTGTTTCCCTATTTTGGTTGTTTATCTCCGTTTGTCTTAGGTTGCCTCTGAGGCATACCTCGTTGCACATGCATGTTGCCTTGATATGATTGAATGCATGTACTGCCTGCTGTTTATATGCTTTCTATGCATAGTAGCTTTTAGCCTAGTAGTTGTTGAACTTACTTAGGGCTGCTGACAGTTGATTACGCACGACTGGACTGCTCAGGACTGTGAGAACCTGGTGCGGGAGATCAAAGAGGTAATTGACGATAAAGTGCTTCCCTAGAGGGTCTGTTTGTTTTAGTTTCATACGCAGGACCTACGTGAATAGGACTTTGTGCTTCCCAAGAGTGTCCTTAGTTTTACGCACGCATCGAGACCACAGGAGATATTATACGTAAGTGCTTCCTCAGAGAGTCTGTAGCTATCTTTGCAAGACCATAGGGTAATTGACATGAGTGCATCCCAGAGTGTCTGTGCCATGTTTACATACTGGACTATAGGGGTCTACTAGACGAGCCACCCAGAGAGTCAGTTTATTTTAATGTTCTTGTAATGGTTGGTTGTGATGAGTCCACCAAGCCAAAGAACAAGCTTGGGTTTGTACTTCTTGTGTTTAGGTAGTCTTTGAGATACCTGTTGTGTTACTGCTTTACCTTGGTTGTTATTTAAATGCTTGTGTATGGTTTTTAGTAGAATTTTTCTCTGGAATAATCTTAGTTTACTGTTGTGTTTACTTTCCATACTTTTGTTTCATCACTCACCAGCAGTAGGGCACAGATCTTATGGTGGTTGCCTACTGGGATTAGTCTCACACCCTGTTTGGGTCCTGCTTTTTGGCCCAAACAGATTATATGGTTGTAGGTGTAGAGAGGGGTTGTTGACCTTCTACTTCAGGTACTTGATTGTTTCATGGAGCTGGGGAGCATGGGATCGGGCCTTGGCTCACGATGCTGTTGGAGCTATTGTTCTCTTTTTGTCTTGGTTCAGTTGTATTTTGGCATATTGACTTGTTTACTGCTTTCCATAGACATATGTATCATGTGGAATCATCATTGTTTATATATATATATATATATATTGCTTCTGTTGTTCATTTTAGCTGTTGAATGTTGTTTACTGCTTCCCCTTTTGTTTATGTTTATTTTTCCATTGTATACTTACCGAATGAGGGCATAGTTTCCCCCACGGACTTATCGAGGCCCTCGCTGCTAGTCGGTAGCCTCTGGCATTTGGTAAAATGAGCCTGAGGTCATGTGGTGAACCGGGTACGGGGCACCAGTTGAGGGGCTCTAGATTCGGGTCGTTACAATCTATCAATGTAAGGATGAACATAACCTTCCAGTGGAAATTTCTTCCATCTTATGGGTCATGATTCCACTAAATGAAGGTTATTTATCTCAAATGGTTGGAGAGAAACTCGCTATTAAGAATATTCCCATTGTACGGGAGTTTGATGATGTCTTTCCAGAGGAATTTTCAGGTCTTCCACCAAATCGTGAAGTTGAGTTTTCAATAGAACTCATACCGGGTGCTATGCCTATTTCAAGGACACCTTATAGAATGGCCCCAATTGAGTTGCAGGAATTGAAGAAGCAACTCCAAGAAAATCTTGATAAAGGATTCATACGCCCTAGTGTGTCACCTTGGGGAGCACCTGTTCTGTTTGTTAAGAAAAAAGATGGATCAATGCAACTCTGCATTGATTATCAAGAACTTAACAAGATCACTATCAAGAACAAATATCCTCTCCCATGCATTGATGACTTATTTGATCAACTACGCAGAGATAAATACTTTTCCAAGATTGATCTTCGTTCAGGTTATCATCAATTAAGGGTCAAAAGGGAGGATATACCAAAGACGACTTTCCGTACAAGGTATGGAAACTATGAATTTATAGTGATGTCATTTGGTCTTACTAATTCCCCTACTATCTTCATGGATCTAATGAATAGAGTCTTTAGAGACTATCTTGATCAGTTTGTGTTAGTCTTTATAGATGATATTCTTGTCTATTCAAAGAGCAAGGAAGAACATGAAGATCACTTGAGAATTGTATTGAAGACCCTGAGAAAGGAGAAGCTTTATGCCAAATTTACCAAGTGTGAATTTTGGCTTCAAAAAGTTTCATTTCTGGGTCACATAATCTCAAAAAAAGGGATATATGTGGATCCAGCAAAAACAGAGGTTATCAAAAAATGGTCGAGACCAACAATAGTAACTGAGATCCGAAGTTTTCTTGGTCTGGCTGGATATTATCGACGTTTTGTGAATGATTTTTCACGGTTATCTAATCCACTCACCAGGTTGACTCGAAAAGGAGTCAAGTTCGTTTGGATAGAGGAGTGTGAAGAGAATTTCAAGGAGTTAAAAATAAGGTTATCTAATGCACCTATGCTCACACTGCCTTTTAGTGGAGAAAGGTTTGTGATCTACAGTGATGCATCCAAGAAGGGGTTGGGGTGTGTTCTCATGCAAAATGATATGGTTATTTCTTATGCCTCACGACAGTTGAAAACTCATGAGCAAAATTACCCAAATCATGATTTGGAGTTAACTGCGGTAATCTTTGCATTAAAGATTTGGAGGCATTATCTATATGGTGAAAGGTGTGATATTTATACGGATCATAAAAGTTTGAAGTACATTTTCACACAAAAGGAGCTGAATATGCGCCAAATAAGATGGTTGGAACTGATTAAGGATTATGACTGCTCAATTCATTATCACCCTGGGAAAGAAAACAAGGTGGCTGATGCATTAAGTCGACAAGATCATTCTATCTTATCCATGATGAGGATCTCATAAGATCCAATATTTATGGATTTACAAAGGATGGATCTTGGAATCATAATGCAAGGGGAGAAATCATATCTTTTTCAAATGAATGTTCAACCATCTATGCATGTGAAGATTAAAGAGGCACAGAAAGAAGATGTAGAGTTACAAAAAAAGGTAAGAAATTTTCATGAATTCAACCTTGTTTGTGATTGGATAATAAGGTTAAGGAATCGGGTTTGTGTTCCTCCCATACCAGAATTAAAGAAGGAGCTACTGGATGAGGCTCATAGTTCTTCATTCCCTATTCATCTTGGAAGCACGAAGATGTATAGAGACCTAAAAGAGTACTTCTGGTGGGATGGCATGAAAAGAGATGTTGTTGAATACGTGTTTTGATGCTTGGTTTGTCAGCAAGTTAAATCTGAAACACAGAAGTCTAAGGGGATGTTACAACCATTACCCATACCCGAATGGAAATGGGAAGACATCACTATGGACTTTGTCACCAGACATCCTAAAATATCCAAAGGCAATAATGCTATCTGGGTTATAGTTGATCGTCTTACGAAGTCGGCACACTTCATTGCTATAAGAGAGGATTTCTCTCTTGATCAACTTGCCAGGATATATGTAAAGGAAGTGGTAAGATTGCATGGAGTACCACTTTCCATTAATTGATGTTATAAATGACCAAATAAATGTAATTTGAGACTTTTTATGAATTCCACTAATTTTATTGGTTAATATGACATGTTATTGTTGATTTAATTAACTTGGTTCGAACTTATCATTCTGTTATAATTTTCACAAAAATCAATTACCAAATAGTGTCAAAATTGACATAAAATAGTTTTTAAATCAAATATTATATTATTAAATGTTATTTTATTCCTAAAAATCTAAGGTTCGGACAAATGACCTATATATGGATATATATATATATTAATAATGAACCACTTGGGGTTCATTTGGCATTTTATAATATGTTTATTAACCATATAGTGTAAGAAAACAAAAAGACACGGTAAAAGTTAAATTATTTAACTTAGAGTTAATTCAAATTGATAAGGTTAAAATAATAACCTAAACTTGTCTAAAACCTATTGGATGAGATGATTTCGACCCGTCCCCACTTTAGCTTCAAAATAAGACCGTTTGGAATCATTATAAACCGAATTTGACTTTAATATAAAATAATATTTTGAGATTTTCCTAGGGTGCCCCTCTTCTCCCTTATAAAAGGGAACCTCCTCCCTCTCCTCCCCACACCAATTTGAGCATTCAAGCTCGGAAAACCCCTACCAAAATTTCTTCTCCACTTCCCTAGAATCATCCTAGAGGTCCTGGTCTTCTTCAAAGACCGTCCTTAGTTCCCTAAGAGGAGGTTAAGAAAAGGCGCCTCAAAAAGAGGTAATATCCATTACCAATCTTTTTCAATTTATTTATTCATAAACATCTTCTTATTTAGTTGTTTCATGATAAAGTAATAACATAAGTATTACTTATATACTTATATGTCATTATAAATATAAAACAACCCTAACTCACCTTCTATCCATCCTACGGAAAATGAAATCACCGCGCGTGCGTACGTACGGAATACCGTCTCCACGCCGTGGTGTAATCTATTTTCCACCACCACCTTACTTGGATGGGTATAATTGTGTAATTATTAACTATATATGACTATTATAAAGTGATATTTATTCTGAAATAGTATAAATACACTTCAATACAATTCCATGATCATGGGAATGATATCATCGCTCGTGCGTACGTACGGAATACTGTCTCCACAATGTGATGTGACCCCTTCTACATGATCTTAATTACATAGTAATTATATAAATGAATTGAATGAATAAATAGGATATATATTACACTAATACCATTCTGGATATAAGGTATATATAACCTAAAAAGAAGAATAAGAAATTATTCGGCAAAACACGCATAAGAACAAAAGGCAATAAAGACCCGAATAACAAGTAACAATGAAAAATTTCTAATAAAAAGCTAAGAATATGACCATATGTGATATCATATCAATGAGTATGATTCTGGAATAAATCAATAACATTATTTTAAACCATTATACAGGAGCTCCGTACACGTACAAATCAAATCGAACCTAAGGTAAGGGAAAATCTCACAGTCTAATTTTTATCCAAGATTGTTTATACTTTGGTATTTACTGGGGTGTAATTTATCATCCACATACATGTTTCCTCAATATGTAATATTATTCACATCATCCTACAATGGTTCAAATCCAATTTTACCCTTCAGTATGTTTTTATTAAATGATATGAATGGAATCTTTTGTCATTTTTCGTACGAGGTACTTTTTTACTTTTCCGACCAAAGTAAGAGAAGAATGTTTTTTTAACTTATACGACATGAATGGATTCATAAAATGATATTTCAATGAATATTTCTTTTCATGTTTTCAAGTTTATTTTTATTTAACTTCTTTTAGTTTAAAATTATATGACATGTTAAGAAATGAAAAAAAAATTGAAGTAGAAAGGATAATTTCCTCAAGAATTGAGTTCAAATGTTTTATCAAAATAATTTTCCATCTAAGATAATATAGGGTTCTGTTTATATCCCTATAATTTTGATTATGTGATGGAATTATTTTTATTTAGTCATTTATGTATTGTTTTTATGATGTCGTGATGTTTTTTGATTCCCATTTTTATTACATGTGTTATGTGGTGATTTATGATTATGTGGCACACATAAGAAAGGATTAATTTTGAGATGGGTGGGACCTATATCTCCCTCTAATGCATTGGGTAAAGATTTATATCTCATGAGATAGACATGGCTGGAACGGAAGGTCATTCCGGTTCAGTAATACAGGACTAAAACAATAAGTGAACTCGGTTCAGAAATGGACTTTGTCCGCTAAGATAGTCTTGGCAATGATTCATGACTAACAAGAAATGATTTTCCATGATTATGTGTGCATGCCACAAAGTTTCAAGTTTTATGTTATGATTATTAGGATTTCATTTTCACTTCTATGATTTTTCCCATGTTAAGATATTATGATCTCTTTTGTAGGTTAAGATTTTCAAAAGTATATGATATGATCGTTATTTCCTTTATTTTCCCTTGCTGAGCATTTGAGATCACCCTTTTTGTATGTTTTATTTTCCCCATGTCAAGAGGAAGGATATTAAGTAGAATATGCTAAAAGGGACCCTAGATATGATTAAATAAATGGGATACACTGTAGAAGATTTATGAACCAGTTGTTTATGTTTCCCAGTTTCTAAAGACACTATACCTATACGGTCTTTTGTGGTTTTTGTCATATGTTGCAATAAGTATGCTTCAATTATGAAGTAATAACAATGTATGTAAGGTATGGGTCGTTATAGGGAGACTGACATACGTGCTTAGTGGCTGGAGTTGTTCTCAGCTTTATCTTCACCACCCTTGGAAGGTAAATTCATGGACAAATTGCTTTAAGGGGGGATGTTTGTAAGATCTCGGTTCTTAATTTTGAGGTATGGGTTTCTTCTTTTCCTTTTTCCTTGAGTGTTTTTGTGAAAATAAGGAAAATGGGGAAAATACCAAAATTTGTGGGTACACGCCATATACATTTCCATGCACTGTGTACTTTGGTAGTGTGGAATGATTACACAGGGTGTGTAGGCCTTTCGATGATGAAGGGTGTAAAAAATGACTACACGCTGTGTACTTAGTATATACGCGCAGTGTAATTAGTCGGAAGGTGAATAGTAAGGAGGTGGTAGTAGCCGCCAGCGGAGTGATAGTACACGTCGTGTACCGAGAAATACACGTTGTGTACTCATGTCGATAGATTAATAGTGCAGAAGTGAAAAGTAGTCACCAGAGGAATAGTTAAAAAAGAAAAGTACACACCGTGTACTTGAGAGTACATGCGGTGTAGTTTTGTTTCTCTTAAAATGGGCAGTAGTCTCATAATTCGGCAGAAGAGGCAGCGGAGGCGTTTGGATCACCGGGAGAGAGGGCCAGATCTTGGAGGAGCTCCCGACCGCACACCGGAACTCATATTCCTTTGCTGACGGTCTCGATTGAACCGTGCAGGTGGGTTCTTCACTCTTCTTGAACCCTTCCTTCCAATAATTCCTCTAAAAGATTTTATTTGTGTTTAAATGGGAAATATTTTATCCTTAATCTACGCCATTCTTGGTCATTTTGTGAGGCATCATTCGCGTATATCGATCAGGGGAGATCTATGTAGGTGGTCTTGTTTTTTATTACAAGTATTGAGTAGAATTTGTGACCCGTTGTGCCACTAACCCATGTTCAGGGTGTTGTATAACTGAGGATTTTACTATTAGGTACCTAGAATAACTTAGGTAGTATAATGATTAAATATGAACTGTTGTTTGCGATCATTACTTGGATCCAGGGCCACCCTATGGGTGTGTTCCCCATGTTTTGTCGTTCGGCCAGGATACCTAAGGGTATTCCATATCTATAACATGTTTTATGTTTTCTTGAGAGGAACTTATATGTATTGCTTGCTATCCATTGGGATCAGCCCGGTTTCTTGCTTAGCCTAAGGGCAATGTTCGTTAGCCTGAGGGTAACATTTCTTATGCCTGTGGGTAGTACCTTCCATTCATGCGGGCAATATCAGGTATGCATGTGGGTAGTACCTTCCATTCATACGGGCAATATCAGGTATGCCTGTGGGAACTATTTGTTATGCCTGGGGGCAGTCACCTATGGGTTTCGATTCTGTTTACATGAGGGTAAGGATATGTATGTCTGAGGACAATGTTTACCATGAATATTCACTGTGTGATTTCACTTGTTGTACTTTCCAGGCTAAAGAACATGCTAGAAGTAATAAATAATTATTAACATGGTAATGGAACTGGTAGAGATAGTTACTTTTGAGTACTACCTAGTTTACTTAATTTTATTATTCCACACTATTGTCAATCATTTCACTAATAGTTGTCCATGGGCCTTTGGTGGTTGCCTACAGTTATTTATTTCTCACACCATATTTGGGTCATGTCTTAGGCCCAAACAGATTATATTTTTGCAGATGTATACAAGGGAAAGAGTCCCTATACTGGTATATGATTATTATAGAGGAGTAGGAGATCATGGGACTGAGCTTAGGGTTGAAATGCTGTTGAGTTTCTGTTGTGCTGTTTTATTTTCTTTGTTGTATTTATTCCCGGTACTGTATTGTCTCAAATTGCAATGAATCCTGTTTTAACAGGTTTCTTAAACATAGGGACATATTTCCTCATTATATATGATTATTGTTCATTTCATAATTTCACTATTATTTTCCATTTAATCTTGGTATTGTTTATTGATTCTGATTTTGTATGTTTATATCTATTTTCATTGTGCCACACTTTGACAAATGAGGGCATGGTTTCCCCTCTATCAAACCTAAGCCCTCACTGCTAGTCAGCAGCCTCTGAAATTTAGGGAAATGTGCATGAGGTCATGTGACCAACTGGGTTCAATTAACCCGTTGTGTGGCTTCCGGAACTGGGATGATACATTAAGGAATATATTTTTTATAGAATCATATATTTTTGGTATCTAGATACATCTTCTCAGGCTTCATGGTCCCTATAGTGATTTATTGGGGTTTTTTGTGACATATATAAATTTATCAATCCCTATCAGTATTTTGAATAAATTTATTTATGTCCAGTGACTATTCATTAAATGTGGATAGAATAGTAGATTATGATAGTCAATTTCTAGATTCATTTACTTTATAACCATATTTATGTGGAAATCCTTAGTCATCTTATGAAAAATTAAAATTTCATTTTTAGTATAAATTCATTTTTATAAAATAATTTTCCAAAATTCAATTAATTATTAAAAAACATATGAATTATTAATTGTTTCCATGTTTACCAATAAAAATAATATTAGTTTTGTAATAAATTTGTCCTCTATGGATTATCTTTTTCCTAATTGGTATTTAGTTTATCTTCATTTCATTTAAATCATATTTATTTCATTATTCTTAGAATGGTTTTTATTTGTGTTATAATAATTCTCATTGGAAATTGACTGCAAAATTATAGATTTTTGTTCTCTTGTGAGTGGATGCCTCCTTTTCAAGATAATGGTTTTTAGATATTTCCAATCTCCTCATTCTATCATAGTGGATATTGAAAATTAAACTTATGTTAAATATTCAACACATATAACAATGTATATATATATATATATGAATTTAATTATGAATGCTTCATGATTTTGTTTTCAATTAGTGGATTCTAAAAATTATCAATATTAATAGAGTGAAATAAAATAAGGAAAAATAAATTAGTGGGGATAATAATTTTTTATTTAATTGTTTTATGATATTTAATGTTAAGATGATTTTTTCATGTTACTGCTAAAAATATTTTTATGGTAATATGTGTATGAATTTTTTGATTGATATAAATAAATCTATGATCAAAATTGGTATTATGGTAATGATATTAAATAAATTATCTCAAATTAAAAAATTATATTTATAACCAATAAATAAGTGTTACATAATTAGAGAAATGGGATAATTCATTATTAATGAAATTTTTTTTATTTCTCTTTAGTTATATTTTTATATAATATTTTTATTATGGTCTTTAGGATAATGAATTGTTATAAATTAATTTATTTATTTTCTAGATCAATGTGTTTCTATTTTAATGTTTCCATAGTGGATAGGAAAGTATTTATTTTTTAGTTTTCACATGACCAGTTATGTTGAAATTGAAATGAATTTGTGGAATTTATTAGTAAAATTTTCATGTCGCATGGTGATATTTATGTAGTGAATGGATGGGTACTAAGATGTGTTATTGTAGACAATGGGCGCTATACAATATATTTAATACTAATTTAAAAAAATAATTTCTATGATATAAAATTAAATGAGTGGAATGTTTTTATTTAGTTGAAAATTATTTAAACTAATGTGCAATAAATGCGGAAAAAATGTTTTATGTATAATGATTAGTTTTTGAAATTTCAAATCTATTAATGAATGAAATAGTAAATAAAATATTTCTTTAAATTTTGAAGCCTTTTACTGGAAGGAAGATATGATTATATAGTAATATTTGAATATTACTATGGATTCATGGTGTGAGAGGTGGGGATAGATGGACGGTACTTATTATAATGGTTTTCTATTTTTTGACAAGATGGTGTGGAGATTGTTTATTGTCATATTTTTGATTTTTTAGAAATAACCCTAATGACTGACAATTCCTTTTTTTTATTTTTAAATAGCCCGCTTTATGGGTGAGTGGTAACTGGAATACAGATTCAAAGAACCCAAAAACAGGGTTCAAAATTCAAATTTCAAAATTAAAAAACCACAAAATCCAAAAGATCTCGAGTCATGAGTACACAGAACTGCCACATCGCGTCAAGTAGCCTGCCATCATCATTACCCTCGACGGTATCATCGTCCCGCCGTCACCGCCGTCATAGGTAACCGGAGAAACAGCCGAAGACGATCGTTGTCGTTCCGTTGCAAAACATTTTCCCCTGCCCGCGGAGGAACTCGTCGGATAGGGTTCAATGTCATCATCCAAGGAAAATATTCAAGGGCCACCTAAAAATCATTCAAACTCGTAGAACAACCAGATCAAAATATGCAGTTGCACAACAACCGCTTCAGCCAGTACAAAATCACAAACAACAGGTTCCAGAAACAGATTCGAAACTCAAAAATCACACCGCAAGACTCAAGAGATTCTCATCAGAAACCCTAACTCGATTCAAGATCTTAGGGGTTGAAATCCATTACCTTAACTCGATTCCAGATCTCGAGGGTTGAAATCTATTACCTTTGCCAGCCGCTCGAATGTCAACACACTGGAAGGATCTCCCGCCACAAGCCAAACCCAAAATCCTATCGCCACCTCCAAAACCTCACTCGGAGCCCACAGTGAATCGTCCAACGCGCCCACCACACCGAAATGAGGCTGCAACTCAAATACGAGTTGCACTCAATATAGTATGTATCACCCATATTTTTTAATAAATTATCAACTTTAGATTTTTCAATATATTTGGAAGCTTGATCCATAAGAAATTATGACCACAAAAGATATCATGATATATATAGATAAAAATATTTATAAGAATTAGAGCCATTAAAACCTTGTCATTGAGTTAGAAAATATTAATATGATTTAAAACATTATTAAATATGTGTATAATGAAAATTAATCCCACATTTAAAAATAATAAAATTCAATTATTATTGGTAAATAACTAATAATACCATTTTCCAAAAAAATATATTTTCCAAAAAAAAATTCATTTATTAATTATATAATAATAAAATATAATGATATTATAGTTAATACATTACAACAAACTATTTATTAAATCATCAAAATTATGATAACCGATTTTTTAAAATCTTTAAAAACTATTTTCAAATTTGAAATGTTTTTTTCTATATTTTTTTATTTTATTTAAAAATTTGATTCTAAAATTATAAATATTTATTTTGGGAAAATAAGATTCATTATTTTATTTTTCATAAAAATATAGTCTTAAGATAAATTTTTAGTATTTTTCTAAAATAATTGATTTTTTGTTGAATTGTGAAAATTATATTTTTTTCAAAATACCATGGATTTTAAGACATAAAATAAATATAATCATAATATAATATATAGAAAACCATTTTATTTATAAAAAAAATATGTTTTATATATATAATTATATTTTTTTATAATATAATGTTTGATTTTATAAATCTATATTTTATATTTTAGAAGATAGATAATATTTTATCAAAAAGAAATTATTAAACTGTACATTAATATTCTAAAATTAATTATTATAAATTTTATAAAATGAATAAAATGATATAGATTTTGAATTTAGAATCATTGGTAAAAAATTATCAAAAATTGAAATTATAATTTTTTAATTATAATGTTTTTATTACCATATATAATTCTAGTATCCCAAGTAAAACCATAAATAAAAAATGTAATAATTGATGTATAAAATGGCATGAATCATGTTAAAAAATTGTTTAAATTTGTGTTTTTTATAGGTTGTGTACATTATATAACCCTCCAATAAATTATTGACTATTCTTTAGCTCTCAGACCTTTTTAACATGTCATCAGTTTTTATTATTTTAAAATATTTACAACTATTCCATTCTCCCCCCTCATTAAAAAGGACTATCGCAACGCCGTGGAAATCATAAAATTTAGGTTTTCTAAAAAGATAATCTATTTATCTAAAACATGGAATAATATTTCAATCTATTTTTATTTTTTAAAATGATAATATCTTTTTTCATCCATTTAAATGGATTATTCATGGAAATATTGAATTAATCTACTAGAATATTAATTTTAAAATAACTTATTTCATTTCAATTATTATTTTTTAGTTCTAGTTTTTATATCTCAACGTATTTACATATGGTTTTTTTAAATAATAAATTTTATTGTTCTATTGGAATACTCATTAATCTCATCTTTCCATTTTTCCTTAAGAAAAAAAAGCAATAATCATGTGTGTGTGGACCACCACCACCATAAAACATCATGTTTAATTTTACTTGACCAATATACATAATTGGTACTTAAATAAATAATCATAAATAATTATAATAATAATAACAGATTTTAATTTATTAAATGATAAATGATTTCATACATTACTCTTGATCTATATAAAATGAAATCTTCAACTATGTGTTATTGCAGACTACCCCCACCATGGATGATTCTTTTCTATTTTGAAAATCATCACTACATTACATGGGTGGTCATGTAAAGGGTATTAATGGATAAATATAGTGATTTTGTTATAATCAAGGATATCATATGAATGTCAAGAGAACATATTAATGATATGATCAACAAATGATAATCATTAACTTAATCATTTATAAAAAGAGTACTATAAAAAATAATGACTCCTTTCATAGAAATGGTGTTATATAAATAATATAAAAATTATAATTCATTATAATTTTTATTTATTATAATAATTATCACCATATAAATCATTACTATTCTGGTACTATTATATTCCAACTATACAAACTAAAAATTATCCATTAATCATTATTGGTTAATGGTTGGTTTGGTTTAACAATCTACATGAAAAATTATATGAACTAATATCATGTATGAATAAGAGAAATTATTTCCTGGATTCATATCATTTAAGTATTAAAAAATTATTCGTTTTGGTAAATTATTATCAATATATAACTATTTATTTTAAAAATGGCACTTTGTTAACTTAGAATCATCAAAACAAGAATGTGGTTGATTTTATCTGATTGGATTATAAAAAAATTGAAATGAAATGAAATTATAACTCAAAAAAACTATCATTGAAAATATTTTCAATTACCTTTTATGATCTTAGATTGATGTACTTTGTAAAATAGATTCATAAGAAATCATTTTTATGAAACTAGTTGAAATTTAAATATATTACTTACATTCGGTGTTAAAAATAGGTCACACTTGAGTTACACATATATATATATATATATATATATATATATATATATATATATCAATAAAATTATTGTAAATGTGGATTATAAATTGATAAAATTATGAATAATGTTTTTAAAGTAATTAATTACCTTAATTTAATTATTCATTAATTTTTTTTAATTATATAATGAATTAGAACCAACCTAATGGTTTCCATTTAAAATACCTCTATTTAAGAAATGTTTTGTTTGATAGACCTAATTCTAATTATGTGGATTATATATTTTACATTTGTTATATCATATGATGAATTATATTTTATTAATGATAATTAAAATTAAATTATATACCCTCTATTGTAAGAGGTTATGATTAATATTTTATTCAATCCACATTGGTTATTTGTATCAAACATTTTTGCATCATGTATTTTCCTGAATGTTATATTAATATACCATGTACAAATCATTAGACTATTATTTTCATGTAATATTCTAATCCAAATCAAATATTTTTTATAAAATGGATTTCTTATTAATTTTTATCGAAGTAGTAAGGATTTTATGAAACACAATTCAATGCTTTTTTCTACTTTCTCTTATTCTTATTTCATATATTTTCTTTGAATTAAAACCACTAATTATATTGTATAGAATTTTTATTATTCGCGTTTCTAGAATATAAATCCAGATTTCAAAATATTTCTTACTTCAGGTCATTTGTTTTATATTAAATATATTGATAACTCAAGTTTCATTTTTTGAGTAATACTATTTAATCATGAACAGGTTTCTTTAATGAGAAGGTTCTTCTACATATGTTGGATCTATGTATAAAATGAACTTCACTATATCATGGTAAAACATTTGTTAAACAAAAACTATACAAATTATCAATCTATGAAAAGAATCACCTTAAAAATATCCTCAAACATTATTTAAAAAATTACAATTCTCAAAAAAAAATCTTGTTTAAAAAAAATTAAATTCATTAACCATTTAAATTTTACAGTGATTTAAATCTCCCCTATAATAAATTCACATCCTAAATAAATACCACATAGAGTATTTCTCAAACAAATCAGGAAATTCAGTCAAAAATATATTCTAACACACACCCATGTATCTGTTGAGTCAATAAGGTTTTCCTTATGACATTTCCATTTCTTCATACTTGAGGAAGATTTATTAGTCAATAAGGTTTCCTTATGACTTTAACATTCCTTCTTGTTTTGAAAATCACAAACACCATATCTCAAGGAAAATCTCCTTTTACCAAGTGTTTTACTTCTATATGGAAAATTTTCCTTCCCCAAGGAAATTTATCCTTTCCATGTTTTTCATTGTTCGTTATCCTGACTAAGTGTAAAAGTTGGTTTCATAACAAAATCCTCAGAATCATATAATACATAGATATAGAGAATTCGGTTTTTAGAATCTGAATTCTGACTTTGATTTATCTGATTTCAGACTCAAAACTCTTCTGGGTTTGGACTCCGAATTATCTGAAATTAGACTATGAACTCTTCTGAGTTCTGACTCTGAGTTCTCTAAATTCAGACACCAAACTCTTCTGAGTTCTGAATCCGAGTTCTCTGAATTTAGACTCCAAACTCTTCTAATTTCTGTCTCTGAGTTGTCTGAATTCAGACTCCAAACTCTTCTGAGTTCTGACTCCGAGTTCCCGGAATTCAGACTCTGATCTCTTCTGATTTCTGACTCTGAGTTCTCTGAATTGAGACTCTAAAATTTGTAAGTTTAGACTCTGAATTCTCATGATCTCTGACTCCGAACAATGTAAGTACAGGTTACGAATTATTTTAAATCCAAATTCTGAATTTCCATAAAATTTAGACTCCGGAATTCTATATAGTTCAGGTTCTGATTTCCTTAGAAAACAGAATCTGAATATCCTTGTATTATAGACTCTGAATTCATTTTTGGTTAGACTGAGAACATTTATTTTCTTACATTATGAATATTTGATTTTTGTTATGTAATCATATTTTTTCTTTAACTTGTTTTTGTTACAAAATAATGTCGTGCATCCAGTTACTAACTAACAGTTGTTTGAGTGACACATGTACAGGTCTTTTCAAAATTCAAGGAAAAATATGACCGTTGGAAGAGGGAGTCGACCATTGGTGTTCTGCATATAAATATGAGCTCATTTGAAAAGATCTCAATATTGTTCTAAGACTCTATAGATTACATGTTGTGTAAGTAATTTCTAGAGAGATACTCTCAATGATTTGTGCGTACAGAACTTCTTGTTCAGATTTGCTTCATGTGACTCCGATTGTTGATGTGTAAAATCAAGGTCTTCTGGGGATAAGAAGACAGATGTTCCAACTACCTTGAAGTTGAGGGCTTCCTCACTGTGGAAGACAGAGGTGCCGACTACCTTGAAGTTGAGGGCTTGTGGTGATAGCAAGACAGACTCCAATCATCGTATCGAGGGCTTACCCTGGTGTGGGTAAGAAAACTTTCTTTAAAGTATAAATCAAGGGACATTTATCCAAGGTTGTTGGATGCCATTCTATTTGGGTTAAAGGTTTACTACTAGTTACTTGTTTTGTTACAAGTTTTCTATTTCATTTTATTTATTGAGTAAAGTATAACTATCTTATACTTCCTTATACTTGTACTCTGATTTAGTGAGATTCTATATGCTTTATGTTAGAATCTTTATCTTTGTAAACTTTTGTTAAGTTTCTTTTTCCAGAACCATCTTTCTAGATTCACATTCTCGAAATCATATTTCCATAATCTAGAAAGTGTATAAAACTAGAGGTTTTGTGTATTATTTTGTTTAACCTTGTTAAACATAACCATCTTTAAAAGTTCCAAAGGAATTTTTAAAAGTATACAATTCACCCCCCCCCCCTCTTGTATTTTAAGCATAATTAGATACTTTATCCAGTATATATATTATTTTGATCCTACATTTGTAATTATATTGTATATTATACTCACATACCAAGCGATAATGGACCTGTAGGGGGCTCTACAGTTTCAGTTTTCGCCTCGTCATCACCTCCATTCTCATTTCAGCTTAGCACAGCGCCCCTCCTCTGGTGATAGTGGCGGCAGATCCTCAGTTGTAGTGGCGTCAGTTCTTCTTGACTCGACTGTGGTTGGCCTCGCCTCCCTTTGGCGACGCGGTGTTGTTCCACAGGCAAGTCCATGCTTCTGCAACTTGATAAGGTACACAATTCTGAATCTATCACCAATGTATCTTTGAATGCTAATGACAGTAAATATTATAACTCTTCAGATGAAGAATCATCTTTAGATGAAGATAATACTTTACCTTCCTATGAATAAGATTCTAGGTTTTCCAATCTTGTTGAGATTGAGAATTCAAAACTCATGAAAAATCATGATAAGGAGAATTCTAGAAAAACTATTCTCACTTAGAAAATATCAGATCTTTATAAAGATATTGATAATAAAATTGTGAATTTTTAAAGTATTTCAAAAAATCTTGAGGAAGTAAATTCTTAGAAGAATAAACTTTATAAAAATCTAGAAAATGAAATTTCTAAGAAAAATGTAGTCGATCCTAACTCTAGTTCAAAATCAAATGTTTTAAAAGAAAAAAACATGGTTGTCAAAATGAAATCTGAAATTCTTTCTTTGAGGAAGTGATTTTTAAACTTTACTTTAGGTAAGGAAAATTTTGATAAGATGTATTCTCAAATCCGAACTCTAAGTAATAATACTGGTTTTGGTTATACTAGTTCAAAATCAATTTTTAGCATCAATATTTTTGTTTCTCAAAGTGATCCATTCTACACTAAGTGTCAGTGTGGTGGACATTGGGAAAAAAATTGTTCCTTAAATGAAACTCAATCTTTGGGATTTCGTAAAGCATATTTTTCTAAGAAAATGTTGGAGCATAAAATTTTGCTTCTTGAAATTTCCGGATCCAAGAATGTTTGGATTCCGAAAGTGTAACCCTTTTGTTTTCAGAAAAATAGAGAAAGTACTAACAGAAATACTTGGTACATGGATAGTGGATGTTCCCGGCATATGACTGGTAACAAAAACTAGTTTCAAAAGATTATCAAGATGAAATGAGGAAAAGTAACTTTTGGAGATAATGCTCAGGGAGAAATTATTGGTATAGGTAACATCATTCTTCTATAAAAAACATTAATTTCAAATGTTTTATTTGTTAAAAGACTTAAGCACAACCTCATTAGCATAAGCCAATTATGTGATGAATTTTACCTTGTAAATTTTAGGAATTAAAATTTCTTAGTACCCAATTCCTAGGAAGAGTTTGTTCTTTCTGCCCATAGGCAAGAGAATGTATACACACTAAACATAGAAGACCTTAGGATCCAAGATATACCATTTCTTAGTACAATGGATGATCATTATTAGTTGTGGCATAGAAGTATCGGTCATTGTTACCTTAATAACCTATGAAAACTTTCTAAGAAAATTCTGGTTAAGGGTCTACTAGTTCATAGATTTGACTCCTCAAAATTTTTTGACCCTTATTAATATGGAAAGAAACATAAATAATGAATTAAATCAGTCGGTGAAGTATCAACTACTAATACATTACAATTAGTGCATATAGATCTCTTTGGCCATACACAAACTAGAATAATTTGAGGAAAGTATTATGTATTTGTTTTATTTGATGATTACACTAGATTTACATGGGTCTATTTTATAGCAAATAAGTCTGAAGATTTTTCATATTTTAAAATTTTTAGAGCCCAATTTAAAAATGAGAAAAACCTTCCATTGAAAACTATTCATAGTGATCATGGTGGAGAATTTCAAATTTCTGATTTTGAAAATTTTTGTAGTAGAAAATGCATTATTCATAATTTCTCAGCACCAAGAAATCCTCAACAGAATGGTCTTTTTGAAGAAATAAATATAATTCTTCAAGAGATAACAAGAACCATGTTGAGTGAATATTCTATAGAAAGACATTTTTTGTCTAAAGCTATAATTACTACTTGGTATACTATAAATCATGTTTTAATTATATATCTTCATAACAAAACATTTTATGAGTTATTGAATGGTAGAAAACCTCGACTTTCCTACTAAAATTTTTTTGGATGCAAGGTATTCATCCTAAATAATAATGATAATCTACATAAATTCGTACCAAATCTGATGAAGAAATTTCCATAGGCTACTCCACAAATTATAAGGCTTATAGTGTTTTCAATAAAAACCTATGTACTATTTAAGAGACAGTACATGTGAAATTTGGTGAAACTGATCCTTTTGTTTTTAAACATCATCAACCTACATCTTCATATATGTTTTCAAAAATTTATTATCAACCTATGATAGAAGATCCTTCTGACAATGAAAATTCCCAAGAAAATTTTTCTAAAGCATTTACCCCGGATGATTTTCAACCCTATGTTGATGAATATGTTTTATAAAACTCAAATCAGTTGTTTATAAAGAATCATCCTAGTGATAATATCATTGTTGATGTGAAACAACCTATAAGGACTAGATGTTATTAATGAAATGAAGTAGAAAATCTAGAATTCCTTCCCCAATTATAACCAAATAGAACTGCTGAAGATTTAGGTGATGATGATTGGATAAAAGCTATACAAGATGAACTAAATGAATTCGAAAGGAATAAAGTCTGGACCTTGGTTGAAAGACCTATGGAAACTTCTGTTATTTGAGTAAAATGGGTGTACAGAAATAAATGTGATGAAAATGGATTCATAGTTAGAAATAAAGCTAGATTAGTTGTTAAAGGCTATAATGAACAGTAGGTAATAGACTATGAAGAAACCTATGCTCCAGTAGCAAGACTTGAATCTATTCGTATCTTACATTACTTTGTAGGATTCTTCAATTTTAAACTTTTTCAAATGGATGTGAAATGTGCTTTCCTTAACGTTTATGTTCAAGAGGATGATTTCTTTGAATAGCTTTCTGGTTTTGAAGATACAAAACATTCTGATCATATTTTCAGACTTACCAAAGATTTTTATGGACATAAGAAATCCCCTAGAGCCTGGTATGATAGACATACAAGATTTTTTCTTCAAAATAATTATGTTAAAGGAAATACAGATCCAACACTTTTTATAAAGAAAGATAAGAAAAATGTTTTGATTGTTCAAAGTTTATGTTGATAACGTTATATTTGGTTCAACTCAGTAATCCTTAACTGATTCCTTTGTGAATCTAATGAAATTTGAGTTTAAAATGAGTATGATGGGTGAGTTAACATTTTTTTTGTTGGTTTTCAAATTTCTCAAAAACCAGAAGGAATAATTATATCCCAACATAAGTATATTAATGATTTTATTAAAAAGTACAGATATGAAAACACTAAGAGTATAAGTACTCCCATTGGTACCTAATACACACTTGATCCTGATGAAGCTTGGAAAGCAGTAGATAAAATATCTTTTAGAGGTATGATAGGATGTTTAATTTACTTGATAGCTAGTTGTTCATACATAATGTTTTCAGTATGCTTATGTTCAAGATATCAATCCAGTCAAAAGGAATCTCATTTAAAGGTAGTGAAAAGAATGTTTCTCTACTTAATGGTATCCATGCATTTAGGACTCTTTTATACATCTAGAAATGATTTTGTTTTGAAAATTTTTTTAGATGTCAACTTTGGTGGATATACAATGGATAGAAAGAGTACATTCATAACATTTCATTTCTTAAGATATTCATTAGTTTATTGGACATGAAAGAAGCAACACTCAGTAGCACTTTCCACTGTTGAAGCTGAATATGTAGCAGCTGGAAGCTGTAGTGCTCAATTGTTGTTGATGCAACAGACACTCAAATACTATGGTATGAGTTTTACCAAAACACAAATTTTGTGTGATAATACTAGTGCCATTTTATTAAGCAAAACCCCTGCACATCACTCTCATTCAAGACACATAGATATTAGGCATCACTTTCTTAGGGATCACAAACAAAAAAGAGATATCATTCTTTAATTTATTGGAACGCAAGATCAAATTGATAATATTTTCAAAAATCCATACCCTCTAATAGATTTGAATACATTAAACACAAGTTAGGAATGATAACCGTAAGATAATTTTCCATGTTAACTTCCTTTTGAACTAATCTCCTTAAAGTAATAAACTTCTTTTCATGGGGGAGTACATTTTTTAAAAAATATCATAGTTAGTTTTTCAAAATTTTCATAATGAAAATTCTCATAGTTATTTTTTTAAAATTTTGTATTGAAAATTTTCATAGTTAGTTTTTAAAAAAAATCATAATAAAAATTTTCATAGTTAGTTTTTCAAACTTTTTGTAATGATAATTTTCATAGTTAGTTTTTCTAAATTTTCTTAATATAAATTTTTGTAGTTAGTTTTTCTAAATTTTCTTAATATAAATTTTCATAGTTAGTATTTCAAACATTTTATAATGAAAGTTTTCATACTTGAAATTTTTGTAATGAAGATTTTCATACTTGAAAATTTTGTTATGAAGATATTCTTACTTGAAATTTTTTTAATAAAGATTTGCGTACTCAAATTTTTTTCATAGTCGCTTTTTTAATCTAAAGTTCTTCAAGAAGAATATTACCTATTATGAATAATATTCCTAGAAATCTGAAAGGTATGTTTTTTTCTTGAGTTTTCATAATCATCTTTTACTTGCTGGTAGTTTCTTTTTTTTCTTTTTCTCGGATTCTAGTTTCCTTAAATCCGAATGTTTTATTTTAAAAACCTCAAAAGAACAAATCCTACCAAATTTTCCTTGCGGCTATCATTTCAACCATTAGATCTGATCAGAATATTTCTCAACCATTGTATTGAGATGAGAAGATGGACCATCACATTAAACACCTATATAAAGGACCCCCAAATGGTGATCCCACATCAGATTTCAAGCCTTTTCATGCCGAAGCTCTGCCCCCTTTCAAAAGCCAGTTGTAAACCTCTCAAATCTTTTTCAAATATAAATGTATGGTGAAGTTCCTTCTCAAGAGATGTCAATTTTCAAGTCAATTTTGGAGTGGAATATTTATAGAGAGAGGTTGGTGCATCCGAATTTCTTCAACAAATATGATTCTACAATCTCAAAGAATATCAAACTCAATGGATGGGAGATTTTTTTCATATCGAAGCCAAGGGATCAAGTCTTGGTGTATCTAGATATTTATATCGAGTTTTAGGAGTCAGTTAGATTCTTTAAAGAATAATGCAGAGAGAATTTTTCATTCAAAAGCTATGGAAAGTCATATTCTCTATCTTATACAAAGGTAGCTAGTTTGGTTGGACTTCCATTTGAAGGGGAAGCTGAATTTTGTTCCCATTGGTTGCCTGATGTTCAAGGAAGTTTTATTAAGGTAAAAGCTACGGAGTGTCCTGGACTTACACATGTCAAGACTGTGAAGATTTCTCACCTCTCAACAAATAATCGGATCCTTGAATTGTGAGTTCAAGGGATTATCATTCTGAGAAAGGGTGACAAGGAAACCTAAAAAAGAGTGATATGTATATCTTGGATTTTCTAGTAAACCAAAGGAAGATCAACGTGATGAAGCATATTCTCATTACGTAAGAGAATATTAATAATGGTAACATTAAATCTCAGATAATCATGTATACATCCATCCTCTCTAAGATAATAATTTGGTGCCTTGAGTCTTTCAAGATTCCTTGCAGTTCCAAGCCGAGGAATTGAAAATTCATGTTAGTAAGTGATGATACATTGAAGGGAATTAATATTTGTTTCATTAAAGATTCTAGAGAATTATATGACTTACCAGAAGAGGAGACTGAAGCTGTTATGAAGAAGCCAAAAGTGGTTGAACCATCAAAAAAGATGGTAAGAAGAGGAAATTGAAGGAAGTAAAAGAAGAAGAAAAACCCCTAAAGGTAACGAAGTTCAATCAGAGACTCTAAAGCCCATGAAGCAGAAAGCCTATCTAGATGAGGTTGTAGCCAAGCGGAGGGAAGAAAAAAAGAATCAGAAGGAAGGAGAGTCACAGTTTTGTTTGGATCCTGCTGAGGACAAGGCTTTGAAAGAGAAGATTGTAGATGATCTTGAGAAGCAAGCCAAGGAAAAGAAGAAAAATAAAAAGTTTTTTGAGACTAAGATTGTGAAATCTCTTCTGAGTGATACTAAAATAGCATCTGAACAAATTCCAATACCAAAATCCTTCCTGGTAGAACCCTTACCTGAGACTCCGGGGAAGAAAATCATGACTCAGGAAAAAGCCTGAGAGAAGGTTGTTGAATAGAAATAAGTTGTGAAAGAAGTTTAAATTAGTTATGATACAAAATATTTGATTAAGAAAGTTGAAGACTTTCAGGAGAAAAAAGTGATTATGAGAAATTGTCAATTCGGACTTCTCAAGATGGATCTTCAAATCTTGATACTCTTAGTTTAGATGAAAAAGCTGAAGATTAAGTGAATATTCTTTCTAAGAAAGAAACTTATAATCATTATTTCATTCATTCTGAAGATGTTGAGGTATGAGGTGAGAAGGAGAAAATAGATGAAGATGTAATTGATCTGCAGTCTGACAGCGAACATGCATCTTCGGATGAGGAAGTTGGTCCGAGAACTGATAAGGGGAAACCGGTGGCTGAGGATACACCTAAAAAAGTTGTTTTAAGGAAAAAGGAAGTTGGTGGGTCTTCGAAAAAGAAGCTTGTTGAGCTAGAGAAAGAGTCCTCACCAAGAAAACTCTCATATTTGGAACCATCGGCCCTAGGACATGATTTTGTCATTCCATCATTGAAGAAGCTGGTTGACACCATTCTGATCTTTCTAAGCATTGACTCAAGATGTCAAATGCTTCAACACAACATGAATAAATAATCAGATTTAGTATCCATGGTGATGGATAAGTGTGTAAAGATTGAGGCTGATTTTATGAAATTCTTTATGAACAATGATTCACACAAAAAATCTTCTATGAAAGTGATTAGTCGTTCAAAGATAATAGTTTAAGATTTGAGAGAGCTTGATGAGTTTCAACATGAAGTTAAGGAATCGTTTGATAAAGAAGATAGTAAAATCAAGGATGTCATGACTATCTTTAAGGAAAACATAACCCTTAAGAAGAATACTCAGATTCAAGTGCTAAAGGATCTGAATAAAAAATCTATATTCTATATCCCAAAGTTAGAAGAGGGAAAGGGATCTTCATATCTAGATCGAAGAAAATATAGTTAAGCAAGATGAGTTGTTGAAGGCTCAGGCAGAGGCTCTGAAGGCACCAGAAAAATAGATCAAATCTTTAGAAAAGAAAGTAGAGGATTTGGGTCATATCCTAAAGTAATAAGAGGAAGACCACAAGGAACTCAAAAAGCTTAAAACCATAATAAAGAAATTTATAACCAAGGAAAAAGAAGGAAAATAGATCCAGTTTGTTATTTATTTTTATTTTTTATTCCTTGTATAATTTTTTCCAATCTTAATGAAATTTTGGATGCTTGTTGTTATTTTCATTCTTTGTACTAATATTTTAGGTACTATAATTTCTTTTCCATTCCCTCAAAAAAATTGAAAATCACATAGGGTGAGAAAGGAAAAAGAATTCTATGAAAAGAAGAAATATCCCTAAGGGGGATTTTATCTAAGGGGATGTTTTCATTACTGAGATTTCCATACTCAAGATAAAGAAAAATATCATTCTGGAAATCTAGGATATGTTCCTTAGTGTTCCAAAGCCTAAGGTGGAGTTAGTCGTATTCATCATTTTCCATGTGTAAAGGGAGATAAGTTTTTTTTCAAAGTATAGGAAAATATTTTCTAAGTCTTTATATTATTTTTTGTAAGGATGTTTATGCTTTCCAAAAAGGGGGAGATTGTTGAGCCAATAAGGTTTTACTTATGAAGTTTCCATTTCTTCATACTTGGGGGTGATTGTTGAGTCAAAAAGGTTTCCTTATGAGTTTACCATTCCTTCTTGTATTGAAAATCACAAACACCATATCTCAAAAAAATCTCATTTTACCTTATGTTTTACTTCTATATGGAAAATTTTCCTTCCCCAAGTAAATTTATCCTTATAATGTTTTCCATTTTTCGTTATCTTATATATGTGTAAGAGTTGGTTTCATATCTAAAACCCTGGAATCATATAATACTTAGATATAGAGCATTCTTTTTTAGACTCAAAATTCTGACTATGAGTTCTCTGAATTCTAACTCCAAACTCTTCTGAGTTCTGACATAGTATTCTCTGAATTCAGACTCCAAACTCTTCTGAGTTCTGAATTTGAGTTCTCTGAATTCAGACTCCAAATTCTTTTGAGCTCTGACTCTGAGTTCACTGAATTCAGACTCCAAAAACTTCTGAGTTTTGACTCCGAGTTCTTTGAATTCAGACTCTGAACACTTATGAGTTCTGGCTCCGAGTTCTCTAAATTCAGACTCCGAACTCTTCTAAGTTTTGACTCCGAATTATATGAATTCCGACTCTGAACTCTTCTGAGTTCTGACTCTGAGTTCTCTGAATTTATACTCCGAACCTTTTACGTTCAGACTCTAAATTCTCCTGAACTCTAACTCCAAACTTTGTCAGATCAGGTTCTGAATTCTTGTGAATCCAGATTCTGAATTTCCTTGAAATTCAGACTTTAGAATTCTATAGAGTTCAGGTTCTAAATTCCTTATAAAATAGAATCTGAATATCCTAGTATTATAGACTCTGAATTCATTTTTGGTTAGACTCCGAACTTTTATTTTCTTACATTCAGAATATTTTATTTTTTTATGTAATCTTATTTTTTCTTACATATGTTTTTGTTACAAAATGATGTTATGAATTCAGTTACTTACTAACCGTTGTTTGAGTGACACGTGTATAGGTCCATCCAAAATTAAAGGAAAAATATGACTATTGGAAGAGGGAGCTGACTGTTGGTACTGTGGCTATAAATTGAAGCTCATTTGAAATGATCTAAATATTGTTCTATGACTCGAGAGATTACATGTTCTTGAAGTGATTTCTAGAGAGATACTCTCATTGCTTTGTGCGTACGGAACTTCTTGAATAGATTTTCTTCGTGTGACTTCGATTGTTTCTGTGTAAAATCGAGGTCTTCTGGGGATAGGAAGACAAAGGTGCCAACTACCTTGAAGTTGAGAGATTCCTTACTATAGAAGACAGTGGTTCCGACTACCTTAAATTTGAGGGCTTGTGGGGATAGCAAGAAAAACTCCAATCTTCGTATCGAGGGCTTACCCTGGTGTGGGTAAGACAGACCTTCTTGAAAGTATAAATCAAGGTACCTTTATCCAAGGTTATTGGATACCCTTATCTTTGGGTTAAAATATCTACTACTTGGTACTTGTTTTGTTACAAGTTTTCTACTTTATTTTATTTGTTGAGGAATGTATAACTATCTTATACTTCCTTATACATGTACTCTGATTAAGTGTGGTTCTATACACATTAAGGTAAAATCATTATCTTTGTAAACTTTTTTTATGTTTCATTTTCCAGAACCATCTTTCTATATTCACATTCTCGAAATCATATTTACAGAATCTAACAATTTTATAAAACTAGAGGTTTTGAGAATTATTTTGTAAACCTTGTTAAACAGAACCATATTTAAATGTTTCAAAGAAATTTTTAAAAGTATACAATTCACCCCCCCCCCCCTCTTGTATTTTAAGCATCATTAGATACTTTATTCAGTATCTATATTATTTTGATCCTATATTTTGTATTATATAGTATATCATTATCACATACCATGTCAACAGTATCATCTTGGATTCCCCCATGATGCCATATAACTCAGATAAGTGGTACTCTCTTAACCCATAAAATCATCATTCTTCGGTCCATGACCAATATTGTTCACTCCAAAAATGAACCATCTTATTGCAACTCAACATCCTTATAGTCAATGAATTCTATTAGATTGTGTTTATACCGATGATGTAGGGAAATGTGGAACATTATATGTATAAATCAATATCAGGGATGAAGATCTACTTGGAAAGACACTATGATAATAGACATTGTGATCCTGAACATCCCAACAAATCATGCTTCTAGATTCAATTTCATTCATAAATAATGATTTTCTGTCCAATATAACAAATATAATAATACTCATCCACCCATATATATCTCTAATAGTCATATCTTCTTAATCATTAAATGACCTCTATCTTCTCTTAGTGGTATCCAATTGCTTTCTAATCCACAAAACTCACTCTGGGTTCTCCTATACTAAGCATAGTCCAATAAAAGGTAATTCAACTACCTCATGACAACACATCATTGAAAGACACTTCTTCTAATAATGAGTATCAAAATTTTCTATATGAATTGAAACCATGAAATATTTATTTTTTGAAAAATTTTCAAAGGCTATAAAATAATGCCATGATCAACCAAAGTTACATATTAATGTTAGAATCATATCTTCCATGTTTAAAATCATTCACTTTGATTTTCATTTATATTGATGATGATACACCTTAGATATCCTTGTATAGGTCATTAAATCCTTCTATAAGTGTTGAAAAATTAATAGTATAAAATATTATTCACTATCTCAAACTGAATAAAAACATAGTTGATGAAATTATATAGTGTTCCATATATATATATATATATATATATATATATATATATCTTAACACATCAAAAATTTTAGTCACTTAAAACTTGCATAGCCTATACCACTTTCTTTATTTAATCTGATATATCCTAAAAAACAACTTATCCCCAATGGGACCTAGAAAACCCCATCACAAATTCAATCATAACATTGTCCCACATCCACACAAGTACATGAAGTGTGTAATGTATAACCCACAGTGGCGATGCTCCATCTTGATCATCTGACAGGAAAGACAATGATAGGAGAATCTCTTGATATCTTTTTTCATTCATGGATACCTGTATTTTCCAATGATATCCTAATGCATATTCATCGAACCTAGGTTCACATATCACTAGGAATCATGGTAGTTAATCATCAAAAATTCTATCATGTAAGAATGAACAAAAACTCTCCCATGAACAAGGATCGTGTCATCCATATCTATTGACGATGTGAGAATTAGGTAATTTCCCACCAATAATTCCTACATAACTAAATATTTTGGATTATATTTCAAACTAGTGTTTACTCAATCCACTAATATTGACATGATAACCATTTTATAAAATTACATTACCCTAGTATTCATGTATGTATCCATTATCCCATCATCAAACAACCTTATCAATGTCATTTCTCATATAAATTCTTCTTTATTTGTTCATTTTTTTTCTTACATTAATAATTTGTAATGAAAACAACTTTTACTATAGAATAAGAAGCCTTAAATAGTTTTTTCAAATTATTCACAAATAAATCTATATTATAAATAAGTTATAATAAAAGATAAATTATCATTACCTATTAAGGTCGATGTATATGAAATATATCTCCCAAAAGTGATTAAGGTTCCAACAATTCAGAGCATGGACTACAACAACCAAGTATATGTTCTAGAAAGGGTTCTTCCTATAATGGGGTCTTAGATGAAAAGATAGAAAATAAAAAACAAAATATATCTACTTTAACACAACCTCTAAATCAACACATAAGTTATCACAGTAAACTGTATATATAATATCAAGTTGTAGTAATGTTGGGATTGAAGATGTTTTCAATCCAGTCTTTAACTCCAAAAAGTCATCTTCACAAAAATCATTCCATTTAAATGTCATCACCTTATTATTAATAAAATATAACGTTTCATCCAAATAAGAGAATTCTTATATTAACTTCCTTTAGTATCCTAGAAACCCATGTAATATCCTTATCCCAGATACATTTTGATTGTATTCCCAATAAATAATATTATATAACTTCTTTAGGTCGATATAAATTTTCAACATAGATATCACAATCCCAATATGTCATAACTCTATGATAAATAAGTTAATATTTTATATCTTGGAAAATATACTCTATCCATGATGTTTATAATATAATTTCCATGGGTCTTACATGCATCTATGAGTTTTTTAATATATGATGATATTACCAACAAACACAACAATTTAGGAGTTAAATCTTGGATACATGATCTAGTCAATGAGATCCATAAATATTATGGAGAATTTATCAACTTGGAAGGAATTAATATATAAATATACAGTTTTTATTTACTGATGATTGTATATTTATAGCAACAGATCCTTTATGAAAAGATTGTGGTGGCCTGATTTTTTGTTAATTTGGATAATCATTTGGCTCATCACAATTCATAAAATAAGACAATGATCCCCATTAATAAGAACCTATTCTTTATGGTCACCTAGAATAGTTTCCTATAGTCCACACTTAATCAAAGATTGTCGTCTCCCTCTTTTATGAAAAGTATTGCTTCTCCCCAATTAATTTTCTTGGTCTGATAAAACACATATCCACAATTATGCTACACCTTTGGTTCCATTAACATGTTCAAAACCATATTATATAAATAAATATATATTTATTTTTCTCATGGTAAGAATTATACCTCAAATTCAATCCCACTATCATGGAAGATTATTGATAAATTTTTAGGATAGTATTCTAAACATTTTTTCACTAAAGGATGAAAATGACATTGATCTTGTTTGCCTAGGGTGTATTGAAAAGAATTTATGTTTAGGAAATTTTTTAGTATTGTGTTTACTAGAATTTTTTTAAAAAAAATAATAGTTTTATTGAGAATTAAAAGGTATGAACATCTTTTTATGATGTCATGAGTTGTGTTTTGAAGCCTCTACTCTTCCTTCGTTTCATAGATATGTCTCAGGGGTGTGGGGTTTAATGATGTTTTTGATTTATTTTATAGGGAAATGAGTTTTTTCTCAATGTTCTCCCCAACTATGTGACCCATTTTGAGATAGATAATGCATTTATGAAATAGTGAAATGGAATCAAGAGACAATATAACCTATATAGAATATGGTATATGAATTTCGAATAGTCTATGCATGGGTTATTAGAAATTTATCACTAGAAACATGAAAAGTAATTTCATATAATGTGAGTTCCTCATGTTTGGTTCAAGTTTTGAAAAAACATACATCTATTAGAATGTATATTTTTTTAACATTCTTTCTTTTAAGTGTTTTAACCCCTTATTCCTCTCTCATATTACTAGTATTTTTATGTGTTCACCCTCCACCTCTCTATTATACAATTATGGGATTTCCCTTGTCATGTTTCCTACTTCTATTAAAATAAATTAGTTAGACGGAAATGTTATTTTTAATAACTAGTGCTTCCTATATTTTAGATCTTATCCTCTCTTGCATGGGGTTCCATATAGTTTATCAAAAATTCACTATTTCTATGTAATTTGTTTGCTTCATCATTTTCTTCTTATTTATTAAGAAATTGAAAAACAAATTATATGAATATAATTAAAATTAAATGAGTTAGGTGGTTCATATAAATTAATCAATTTTCATATTTATTTAGAAACGTTATTCATGTGGGAGGTTATTTTGTATTTTTGGAAAATCGTGTTAGTTTAAGAGGTAATTTTTGAACTATTTATTTCACATGATAAAATAACATTTTTAAGATTAAATCAATATTGAGTGATATCTTAGTATGGAATATGAGATATGGGCTCAAACTGTGTATTAATATGAACTAGGGAAGATTTTTTCTTTGAATATATAATTAGAATATGTAAAAGGGTCTATTTTTAATTAGATAAAAAAGAAATTTAAATTGAATCTATTTTTGGGAAATGTAATTTCATTTCCCTCAATTTTGAAAATGGTTTTTTTATTTTAAATTGATAAATGAATTAGAAAATAATAAGTCCCTTTTGAATAACCTCCTCTCATGTAGTATTAATTAGCTATCACAAGAAACCCCTTATATAGGTTTTCTCATATATGGAATAAACCAATAATGTATATCAAACTATTGTCAAAGTGAGAATTCACATAAGGTTGTTGGTGATATATTTTTAATACTCCCATGGAAGGGGATATGTGAAATCTATTGAATAATCCCTTTTACTATAGTTTGAGGCACATTATTGACTTCTTACATGGATGAAAAAACCCCTATAAGGTGTGGTCTGTGATAATTATTGAATACTTCATGAGTGGAGGTTTTGGATACCATGTTAAAGAACCCACCTGATAAGTGTTTTTCGATTTGATTTTAGGTATGGTCTACGTGATGTGCTCAAAGACAACCTAAAAATTGCAAATGAATTTAAGAATGATCATGGGAATCATCATAGTGTCTTGTACGTTAGTCATTTTTTTAAATGATTTATTTTATTTTAAATTTTTATTTATTTAAATTATGTAAATTACATTATAAAAATTTAGTTATTTACCTTGATAACTTCTTCATGAACTTATTTGTGCGACCAATTATTTTAAAGATGAAATTGGTGGTGGAATACTGTATTTTACTGAGACACACATATGCTACAAAAATACTTGGGTTCCTTAGATTATATCACCATTAATCACATATTACAAACTTTAGATAATAACTCTATGTTGATGATTGTTGGAATAGTATGCTACTTTGGGTATGGATGATAGGATAAGGATGTACATGAAACCAGTTGAGGATGATCCTTATTTGATTTTTATTTTTGTATTTTATTATTACTGTAAATGGTTTACCCAAGGGGGATCTATGGAATTTATATCATAACCATCATCATGGATTTAGATTCTCTAATTAATCTGAGAAATTTGACATATTTTCATGTGATGTTTTATGGATTGATTTAGTTATACACTATTATTCTTTATTTTATATAAACTCTGAAATAAGTACATAGTCTAACGACATTATTAATACATGACCTCAACGTTGGTCTCCATCATCTGGTGTACAAACAATCACACCAAAAGTCTCACAGAGAAACCATACAGTAACTATTTATGGAATGATCCATATGTGGAATATATAGAGAAACTACCAAGACTATGGAAAGAACCATTTCTGCTACCTATATTGCAATATCATTAAATAGACTCAGGTCGAGTCCCATTCTTTTTTCTCTAGCATACAACTCACTGGTAAGAAAACTATTATTCCCTTAGGCATGGTAAAGGATGCTCATCTTTGATTATAGTAAATTTCCAATCAATAACTAGTCCTATAATCCATTTTTTAGATCTATATATGATATTAAACATTAAGAATATATTTTTATAGATACTTTAATAATATGAAACTATTATTGGAACTTATGGGCACCTCTACATATAGTCCACTTTATTCCAGAATTGAGGGTCAAGAAAAGTCAACTCAAAATATAAAAAAGCTGATAAATCATTTACAAAAAATAAATTGAACTGATATAAATTAATTAAAATATAATATTACAATAAATATTTTGAATGAATAGTGGAAATAATAAAGTTACATCTCAATGTCGATGTTCCAAAAATTATATTTTTTGTATCCTAGTATACTACATGTATCATTCAAACATTTGAACTGTGACACTATACATGATGCATGTGACTTTCCTGGGTCACCATGTTTTGTAGATTCATAATCTGCTATAGAGTATACTAATCTATAATCTAATTATTTCTCATTTTTTCCAAACACATCACTTTATAAAATTAACATTATAGATGTAATTTTTTTCTCCACATGTGATAATCCATCTATGGCTTCTCCAAAAAGTTTGAAGTCACCCTTTTACCATATTTAAGGAATCTTGTATAATTCCTCCCCAAAAGGATATGATCCTCCTATATAAATCTACCTTGGTTTATCTCCTCTTCCCTCAACTTTCTATCACTAAGAGAGGATCCAAAAATATCACTTGAGAACACAATCGTTATTTTAGTGATTGTTGATAGGATTCTGGTATCTTTTTCCTCCTCCTAATCATTCTCTATATTTAGATCCTTACATAACATCATAGGATATATTTTCATATTAAAAATACTAAATCAATTACCTATCTTTATTTTAAGTTTTTATCTTGAATTTAGAGATCTTTTATGCATCGTCACTATCTAGTAGAAGTGAAAAGAAAAACAAAATCCCTAAGACATGCATAGTAGATGGACACTCTCATTGACCAATTATTATAATCAATGAACTCTTATACACTATACATCATTAGTATATCCTCAATGAAATCCATTTATAATATATTATTTATAGTCCCCCATGTTAGACCCTCTCACCATTATTCCTGGACCATAACACCCCCACAATATTATGGATCATCTTTAATGCATGAAATCCTAAAATAATAATTTTCATTCCATTGGAATTTTCACTGGAATGAGTAATATCACCATGGCATCAATTCAGTCCTCATCATATTAATGGAATCAAATTCCCTAGAGTTATAAATGATACTAATGTTTCAATTCCATTTCATTGTTAATTATAGTTTTATGTTCACCTTCCCCTGGAACTATAATTTACCATATGGATTCATGATGTAGTTATTTCTCAACATGAACCACTAATGAAAGAATTAAAGAATTCTCATGTGTTTCCTCCTATACTTATAATTCTAGAACATTGGAGTTAACCCTAGTGGGATTATTATTCATTTCATATCTAGGTGGTCCCATTAAATTTCACAAAGGTAGATCTAACTAAATATACAAAAATAACACTTTATAATACCTACACTATCTATCTTAATGTTATAAACATTTATATTCATAGGTTGGGTAATGGAATTATATATGAATAAATGTCTTAATAGGAAACCAACAAAAATAGAGAATATCCCTCCTAGGAGTTCATAGGTTTTAGGATTAGTCCCCCGCTCTCCATGTTAATCATCGATATGTTTAATGAACAAGAATGCTCACGTTAAAGAATAATAAATGTCATTATAATATATTAAATATTAACTTATAATATATCATGGAGTCTTTTAAAATATACTATAATTTATAATAAGAAATATATATATATATATATAACATATGCTTTTACGTTCCTATTTATGATGCATGAATTAAAACTAATCCCATAAATTTTAACAACATAGTTAATATTTTCATGAAACCTTAAACCCAAAACTATCATCGTATTCCCACCACCAATAACTAATATTTTTTTCAAAAGAGCTACACATGGATATGCCTTACTCCCCTACCCATGTTCTACAACAAAATATCTCCTTTTAGATATTCCCCAAAATCATTCATGTGGAATTAAATGATAACATACATTGAGGCCACTATATAATGCTTGATCTCAAATCTCCTAGTTTGGATAGATGTTCCATAATTCCTCATGTATGCTTCTTTATATTCGATAACATTCTAAGAAGTAGTGAGGGTCTTAATGTTATAGTGGAGAGACTATACCCTTAGTATCAAAAAAACATGATAATAAAATTGAGAAAAGTAAAATAAAATAAATGGTCATAGAGGATGCGATTAATTTAAATTAAATAGAAGGTGAGGTGGTATAAATATTATTTAATACATGTAATAACCCAAAGAACCCCAGTGTGGAAGTTCAAATAACAATATATACATGGAAATTGAAAAAAATATAAAAAACCTAAGAAGTAAATTTTAAATCCTTCCTGGTACCACCTCTTAACCAATACTCCATCTCCTCATCTCCATATTTGAGAACTATTTCCCATTCCAAGATCTCAGATTATGAAATATACATGGGCATTGACATGCCCAAGCGGTGCTGGAAGATAATCCTTGAAATGGAACACTAATTCATCATTTAGATTCATTAACATTCATATAAATTTTATTTCATGGGATTAATTAAATTTTCATGAAACTAAATTCAATCGTGTTTTAAGGTATCTTTCTATAATGAAAGCCTCCCTGAATCCCCACAAAACCATCTTCATCTCTATTTCCTAAGGAATGTTATAAATTTTTTAGAATTAGTCACATAACTCCATGTTGTAATATATAGCTCAAAGCAATATGTTATTAGTGTGTCATTTCCAATTCTGCTCATTGAATAATTGTATCCCCATATTCATGGGTAATCTATGATCCACCATTAATGAGTAGTCACTCAGCTTATCCATCCAAACATTGTAATATAAAAATTTTAGTTACATGATGGTACTACCACTAAGAACATGTTGACACTTAATAAAATTCTCAATATATTAGGATTAATTAGCTAGATATTGAAATTACATATCTTAATCTCACCCCTTCAACACAATAGATATACTACTCCCACTCATTATATCAACTCATCAATATTTATACCCTAACAGGTACGATTAACTCAATCTATACCTCACATTAACTATTTGTTCTATACCTAAATATGTATCCAATCACCATTGAAATTCCATTTCAGTATCAATACTTAACATAATTCTATATAAGAGATTCCATAGAATAGTATAATACCAATACTCCATATATAAAGTGTCAACTTGTCACCCATGATCAATATTTTATCTCAATATAAAAATCAATTTTCTTGAAATCCATAGGAAGATGACCAAAAGGGAATAAATTACCAGAAAAAATCAATGTATCATGTAATGTTTCTCACTAAAACATGAAGAAACAATCAAATCATAAAATTCATTACAATTTCCCCAAATCACTAAAAAATAGTACATTAGAGGGGGTTATTTAAAGGGGGTTATCAACAACCCCCTCTAAATTCATTTTTTGTAACAATAGAGGGGGTTATGAACCACCTATAAATTCAGTTTCTATCAAAATTAGAGAGGGATTATTTACAACCCTCACTAATCATCAAATATAGAGGGGTTATGGAACACCTTAATTTATTAAATTAGATGGGGTTTTGAACCCACTAAATTTTTTTAACATTATTCCATTAATATATTGTAAGATTTTAGTGGGGGTTCAAAACCCCCTCTAATATCTTAAATTATAGGGTGTTTAAAACCCCCTCTAATGTCTTAAATTAGTGGGGGTTTAAAACTCCCCTCTAATTTATTGAATTAGAGGGGGTTCAAAACCCCCTTTAATATCTTTAAATTAGAAGGGGTGCAAAAACCCCTCTAATGTCTTTGAATTTAAGGGTGTTCCAAACCCACCTCTAATTTCATTAATTTAAAAGGGGTTCAAATCCCCCCTCTAATGTCTTTAATTTAGAGGGGGTTCAAAACCCTCCTCAGATGTCTTTAATTTTTAGGGGGTTCAAAACCCCTATAATTTAAGTGATTAAAGGGGTTGTGAACCCCCACTATTTAGAAAAATAATCTTCTAACATATATATATATATATAATTAAAATAGAGTATATAAATGTATTTAAATACATTATATGAACATATTATATAAAATATTTATATGATCATATTTAATTGTATTTATATGTATACATAAACATAATTTTATAATATTATGCAAATTATTTTATACTTATTTGAATAAATTGTATTTTATATAATATTAATTATTTATAATATATAAGCATAAAAATATTTTATAAATATATACATAAATATAATTTATCTAAAATATATATCATATAAAAACAAAAGCCTGTAGTTTTTATAAATTATATTATGATAATAATAAATATATTTTTATCTAATAGGTTTATTCCATTATATTATATATATAATTAATATAATTTTAAATATAATTTGTAAAAAAAATTATATTAATGTATATTTATTTAAATACGAATATATATTGTATTGTATAATAAAAAATATATGTTTTGAAATACATTATATAAATTTTTTTATAAATTTTATATCATGTAATATTAATTTTATATAATATCAAATTGTATTTTATATAATATTAAGTATATTTTTCTATAAATTGTATTTCATATAATATTGAATATATATAATATGCATATTAATTATATATAATATACATATTAATTATATATAATATAAAATTGTATTTCATATAATATTGATTATATATATTATACATATTAATTATATATAATATAATATTAATTATATATAATAGAATATTAATTACATATAATATAATATTAATTACATGTAATATTAATATTTGTATAAATTGTATTTCATATAATAACAATAATATATTAATTTTTTATAATATTATATAGTTTATACAAATAAATATATTTATTAATATAAATAATAATAAGTATATATGTATTAAAAGACATTATATAATTATATTTTTAAAGACCTTATATAAATATATTAGATAAATACTTATATATATATATTCATGAAATAAATAAATATATATATAATATAAATATGTATTTAAGTATATAAATAATTTACAAAAATATATAATATAAATGTATTTAATATAATATATATTTGATATAAATCATAAAAGAAATGTACAGTATTTATAAAACCAACATATAATTTTTATAGATTAAAAAATATATTTTATAAGAATAATAATAATTAATATTATTATTGTTATCACGCACGCACACACACACACATATAAGTACAATATATACATATATACAAGACTAATATATATTTAGGTTATATATAAATATAGGATATCTGATATATATAATTTCATATACAAATGAATATAGTAAATAATATATTTTTTTTCATTTAAATGTATGTAAATATATTAATGTTACAATATTTATTATTATAAATATTAAAATATATATAAATACTATAATGTGTAAAATATATTTCAATAAACATTTTCTGTAGTGGTGCGTAGGTAAATTCTGGCAGAGGATAAAGATGGGTTGTGAAGGTTTGAATCTAAGCAGCGATTATTTTTCTATGGGCAGGCTTAGAAACAAGATTTGGAGGCAAGAACTGAAGTTAGGGCTAGAGGCGCGAGGCGTTTGGGAGGCAGGAACTGAGAATCGGAGGTGGGGCTAGACTAGAGGAGTGAGGCAGTTTCGGGAGGCGGGAACCGGGAACCGGAGGCGGGGATGGCCTGGGAACCGAAGGCGAGAATGGACTAGAGGAGCGAGGCATGTTCGGGATGTGGGAACTGGGAACTGGAGGGATGTTGTGGGAGGAGGAGCGAACAAGGGATGGGGCGGGTCAATTTAAGAAAATGTAAAAAAAATTAAGGGTGGTTTTCACAACTACCCCTAAAGTAACCCCTTTTTTGGGGAGGCTTCAAACTGCCCCTAAATCACTTCAACTTGTGGTGGTTGAAGGGCTAGTGAGTTTATGTCAACATTAGAGGGGGTTTAAACCCCCTCAAATGTAACTACCACTAAAGTCATCAAGACTTTAGCAATGCTTACTCAAAACTTCCACTAAAGGAATTTGGAAGCCACATTAGCAGTGGTTCGTCACAACTGGCTAGAGGGTCTTTAGAAGGGGTCATAATCCCTTTTAATGTCAAAAATAACCCCTTCTAAAGTGCCCATTTTTTGTATTTAATGTTAAATTTTTCCAATCAACCCTAGAATCCATCCAAATACATCACAACAAATTTTCTAGATTGTTATTTATAATTTTATAATTTGATGAGGGTATAACAACATCAAATTATGTAATAATCGCTAATGTTAATGGTGTATCAAGATTCACCCGAGAAGATTAAAAATATTTGGATCCCCATTACAATATATCTATACAAAAAATAAATGGAACAGACGATTTGAAAAAGTTAATTTCTCTAATAAGTAAGAACATCAAAACCCTTTACCAAAATTTTCTGGATAGGTGAAATTAGTAAGAGAAGGAAGAGGATAAATATTTTTTAAGGTAGAAATCTATTCAGAATCAATGTCAATAACTACTTATATTAAATCACTTTTGGATCCCTCTTTAAAACACGTGAAACACAAAAATCATTGGTATTGATTCGACCATTACAAATATTAAAACAAACATCACAAAACTTGGTAATTACCACAATAGTAATAGTTTAATTTCTCACTCTAAGGCAAGGCAACATAATATATACCCTATATTGTGTCATGTCAAAGCCATACCCTATATTGGAATAACCATTCCTTCCATCACAACAATGGTAAGTCTTCATTATGAATGGATCACAATTGAACAGACAATACTACCAGTATGAGATCACACTTGTAACACCAAAAACAATTATGATTTTTTTATCAATATAATTTTATTCGACCATTACAAATATTTTTTTCATGTAGTAATTATTTATCATAATAAATTAATTTGAATAGTATTGGTAACTAATTTTAATGAAATATATATGTTATGTATTCTATTAAAAAATTACATTTCATCTAATTTTTTTTCATGGTGTGGGATAAGAACATATCCAGTTCTATTATTAACAAATACTTTTTTTTAAAACACTTCTTTTATTTTTTCAAACATATTTTAAAAATTCCATTTCAAAAAAAATCCAATTTTTTTCAAAAGATAAAATTAATTTTTAAAACTAATTTGTACAAATTACCTTAATTTTAATTTTTTAGATCCTTCAAACAATATGATTCTTTCATTGAGTAGTGAAAAATATTAATATTTACTAAAAAATTATTATGTCATTTAAAGTTTGTAATATTTTTATTTTTCAATTTAAGTGGTTATAAAAGAAAAAATAGATAAATTTAGTTATTATTATCTCAATAATATTCATTGGAATTAAAATTATATTTTATTTTCATATAAAACATTTTTATACTTATGAAGACATTTTCTTTGCAAAATGGATTTTCATGACGTTTGCTGGTTAAATTTTTTATGGATTGACTGAGATAAATTAGATTAAATATTTTTAGTCAATATAATCAAAATTTGATATAATTTCAACTTAATTTTTTATCATAATAAATATAACAAAAGTAAAAATCTTTTAACATTGTTAATGTTAAAATATTCTTACTAATGTAAAAAATAAATCTATAATTGTTAAAATGACATGAAAACTTGTATAAATTCTATTGGGGGGCTATATTTTGAACCTATATTATATAATATTCAGTAATATTCAATTGTGATCCATTTGGTTTTAATATTTCATTAATTATTTTTTATATTTTTATAAAAATCTTTTGAAGTACTCTTTCCAACATATAAAAGGACACCCACATTTTTCTCATATACACACATTATATGCCTTTTGATTCATACATGTCCTACCCAAATACCATCTATAAATTCTCCCCAACTACTTTGTATATATTTTTTGATCATAAAACCTTCCTAGAAAGAATTTAGTTATAAACCTAAAGAGGTTTCTCAAAGAATAGATGTAATTCAAAACCATTTTTTCGATATATTTCTACTTCTACCACATTCCAATATTCCTAAAAAATTATGAAATAATAAAATCGGTATCATCTGTATAATGTTGTGTTGTTATTTTAAATTTATAAAATATTTATATATCTTCTTACATCAAATGGGAAATGAATTTGTCGATCTTTTGTACGATATATTATTTCCCCATTAACCAAATTAATTTTTTTTTCGTCATCGCATATTACACCATGAAATAATTATTCATATTATGTGTATATGTGAAATTTATGGAATATTATACTTACTATAACCAATTTACATTATTACTTTTCAATTGATTAGAAATATATATTCTTTTTAAAGCGAAGGTGTAGACTACCATTACTACTAAGAGATGTTGTTTTTTCACATTAGTACTATATAGATTATAATATGGTTTTATGTTATGATTATATATAAATAATATGAAACAATAATGATTCAGATATGGTGAATTATTATTTACCATTCATTAGTTCCATCAGTTTGAAATTGAAAACAACCTATATATATACGTATGAAATGTCATCTCAATAAATTATATATTCTATTTTTATATATCTATCATTATATGTTGAATATAAAATATTGATATCATTTAAAACATTATTTATATTTTTGAGACATTATCATTGTACATGGTATGGGAAACCTGAACTAAAACATGCATGAAAAATGAAGTGGTTATATCCTCAAACAACAATTTTAATAACATATTATTAATAAATGGTTGATATATTATCTTATGTAAATCAAAAATCTTATGATAATTATGATTATAGTCCAATAATATATCTATATATCATAAACCAATATTTTTAATATAGTAATTCTGGTTATGTGTGAATAATTTTATGACATTAAGTAAGGGATTTTGGTTTCAATGCAATTTTTAATCTAGATCGCTTATGCCTAAATTCATATTGTGAATAATATATGATACATATCTGATGAAAAATAATTTTTTCATATATTTTTTTAATAATTCATGTTTTCTTTTTATTTTCAACAATTTATGTAATCAATATAATGAAATAATGTTTTTAAGGGAAACCGGCTATGTTTTACTATTCTGTTGAGTGTATTTCTCTTCTATTTCCATGTTTTCTATAAATTTATTTGATAATTTTTAAAAAAAATCAATTATTTATTAATTTTATTTACAACCATTTTAATTTATTTGAAATAAGTTTAAAAGGATCTTATTGTGGTTAGCTGAACAAGGAACTTTTTTCCTTTCACAAGAAATTGTAACGAATATTTTCCTTCAACTTATTCGGATAGAATGGAATTTCTTTACATCATAAAATCTAAAGAATTTGAATAATACATTACAATATTCCATAGTTATTTTCAAAGAAATTTTTTCTCATAATATTTTATAAATTATTATATATTAATATATAGACATCAATTTTGAATGTTAACTTTCCTCAATAATGTTTTTAATCACCCTTTTATATTATTTATATTTATCAATGATAATAACAACATTTGTTTCTTATGTTGTACTAGGGATATGATCCACTATTTCTATCCTTATTATTTATTTCTATTTTTTATAATTTTGATGAAGGGATGTTTAAAAAACCTATTTATTTACCATGAACTATGCTATGGTTCATTGATAAAATTTTTACGAAATACACTTTCTTAAAATTGGTTTTGATATGATGATATGTTGAATGTTTAATGTTATTATGGAACCCATGTGTATAGTCTTCATTATGTGATGGGTGGGCCAAAAATTATATAACCCTAAAATACATTCAGTAACACATTATATGTCATGATGTAGTTATGGGATTCAAGTATAGGTTCTTTTTTCACTATTTGAAACAAGTCAATGTGATTGATCCATTGTGGGATAAAAGTGGTGATTCATTATCAATAATGATAATGGAAGAAAATAGGACTGGATAATACTCTATGAATTTATGGTTCTATAGTAAACAATTAAATATGAAATGGTTTCTATGTATATTATTGTTCCACACATTAATGACATGAACTTATTTTTATTGATTTATTTATAATGATTTATCACTCTTATGACACAAGCATTTTAGAGTGATAATTTCTAATTGCATGAATCATGTTTATGATCAGTGATATATTGGGTATTAACATTTTATGTTACATTCATGATATCAATCACTTATGCATATCTTAAGATTTTATATGATCATCAATTAATATCTCCAATGTTTACCTTTCATATGAAAATGAAATCATCCTTTATTATGTTTTATTTGTCCGAGTTATGATGAAGGGTTTATATAAGGTTCTTTTAGGAAGTGTAATAAATTGTTAAAACCCTGTGGGCTATGTTGAAGATACTTCATTAATTAATTAAATTGTGTATCTAGTATCAAAATTCATTAAAACATTATATTACTTGAGTGTGTATTTTTGAAATATATTAAATAATCATAAAGAAGGATGCAATATTTTTATATGAAATGACTAAGTTGGTATAGTTGGTATCATAGGATCATTTTTTAATATTTTGGGATTTTGGTTATAAAATATTGGTGAAATTTATTGGGTTTAGAATAAGTATATAATAACATCCTAATTTTTTGGAATGGAAATTATTTTGTGGTTTTCCAAGAAAAAAATACTTTTTTAGACACTAAAAATGTATTTTTTTTTGGAACAAATGAATCTAGGGTTTACAACCCCAAAAAAAGAGTTTTTTGATTATATCATGATCACTACTCTGGTGCATTGTTAGTGTTCCCTTACAAGTCACCCAGTCAGACACTTGTGGGTGATATGTATGGGTTAATTCAAAATTTCGTTAGGTACCATTATGAATGGATTGAATAATTTAAGAACATGGGTATCCTAAGATAAACCTACAGTTCCATTATTTAAAAAATATGTATCCAGATATAGATATCCAATAAATTACTTTTCATGATTATTTGGTTTCACTATAAGATTTTTTATCATACTTTAAATTTTTTTAGTAAACATATAAAGCCAAAATACATAATGATAAAAATGTATGGGATAATAAATGAAATTATTTTCCACATAAGAAACCTAATTCCATGAGAAAGGGAATATTGAATTATGATGTTATTGACATGAGACTTTCTCATGACTTGAATCATGATGATATTCCAAATGATCAATTGTCGAAAAAATGTACTATCTAGTCTTTCAAGTGTCAACATACACCTTATTTAAGTTGGTCCTCTATTCAACACTTAGAGGACTGATGGATAAAAAAAATTTAGATTATATTTTCTATTCTCTAGTGCTTTAAGCATCAAATGGTTGTCTTAGGAGTATATTTTTTTGACGGAGAAGTATATCAAATCTGGAACCTTAATAATAATATGAGATAATATGAAGAAATTCAAACTATGTAATGAGATGAGTTTAATAAGATATTTTTTAACATTTAATTCCCTCATATTATACGTAAAAATATAGAGATATAATTCTGTGATTATAAGATAAAGGGTGATGAATCCAATGATATTAGTGAGGAAAATTTTATAAGAAATTAAATTTATGGTTTTTCTTTAATTATTAACACTAATTGGGAAATTAATTGATTCGTTTGTAGATTAAAACAAGGTGTCTATAAGGAAGTATATATATAGTACATCAGTAGCTACAATGTAATATTTCAGTCTAAAATTAATATAGAAATGGAAATTGGATATTCGTATAGTTTCTATAATCTTGATAAGAACTAAAAGATAAATTTTCATGGAAACATTAATAAATAACATAGTTGAATGAAATTTCAGAAATAAAATCCTAGAAATGTGGATAAACAATTAAGAGAATTTGATGAATAGAACTGGGATGTGTGTTAAATGTGTAATGGTGGGCTGTAAAGCCCATAAATGTAATAAAATCAATGAATGTTGTGGTTAATGAAACTGAGGAAAAGAATATGGAAAGTAATGCACCACCCGTGATCCAATGCAACCAATTGAAGTAGAATGTTCATAATATAAAATAAATTATGAATTATAAAGTTTTATGATGATTATCATCATCAAAAACCTCTTAAGATCAAAGACAATGGAAAATGTCATATGACCATGACAGCTACTATGGGTTATGGGATAGATGTGGTTAATGGTACACATATCACCCACATTAGAATGGAACATGAATTATTCTATTTTGGCTCTACCAAATATTTTAAATATATGAATTTGAAAATAGTATTGAACTAACTCCTCAGCTACTACATATTGAGTTAATAGTGAAAAATACTAATGGTAAATTGGTTATATCACAAGTCTATAGTGTATATTAGATTTATGATTTTGGGAATTTGATTACTTAAAATATCATGATTCTCTCTATAATTAAAATTTATGTGATTCTCTGAGTGGAATTTGTATCTTAATATAGATACCATTTCAATTAATAAGCAAGGGAAGTCACATTTGATATTATAATCCCACTATTTATAATATATTTCCATGATGATAAATATAAACTACTAATTTAAGTTACATCCATTATATGGGTCTTTATTCCTTTTCAATAGGGATTTATATATTATATAGTTGGGGAGAAATTCCACATCTGAGACATTCTAGTTTTTCAAGGGTTTATTTATATTTTTCTAGAATAATTTAATGGTCTTCCCATGAGTTGTAATATTGATTTTTTATATAAGCCAGACCCTATGCAATACCTATTTTAATGACTAATTTTATAGTGGCCAAAATTGATTTGACAGAATTGAAGAAGAATCTTACCAATAATCTTGATAAGTTATTTATATGGATAAGTGAATCTCCCTGTGATGAACTAGTACTTTTTTATTAGAAATGATATATCAATGAAACTTTCCCTTAATTACTGAAAACATAACAAGATGAAAATCATGAAAAATAATCTTATCCCTCATATCGAATATTTCTTTTGTTGGTTACATATAGTTGACTACTTTTAAAAATATTTTCCATAAATTTAGATACTCTTATTTGATGGTTAAAAGTGAATACAAACACAATACACATTTTCATATATAGTATATACACTATTATTTTATTGTTATTCTATTTGGTCTTATTAATTATGTTTTTATCTTCATGTGTTTAACTAATAGAGTGATTATAGATTACCTTGATCATTTTTTATTTTTCTTTAAAGATTTTTTCTAATACATTCAATGAGAATTCATGGAAATGAAGATCACATGATAGTTGTTCTGAATTCCTTGGGGAATGAGAAATTCTATGAAATTTTTACCAATTATGATTTTTTACATATTAATGTTTCATCCATGGTTTATATAACCTCATGGGAAGGTATTTCGGTGAATCCTTCAAAGATATATTTTATTGAAAAATGCCATAGACCAAATACGGTTACTCATATATATATTTTTTCCAGTTTGAATATATATTATAGATTATTTATGGATAAGTTATCATGGTTGACTAATGCAATGACCATCTTAACATGGGAGGGATCCAAGTTCCTTTGGAAAGATAATTTTAAGAATAATTACAAGGAATTAAAGAGACTATTATTTAGTGATGTCGTGCTAGTGATACCCTTTAGCGAAAAAGGGTTTGTAATCTATATTTATCCATCAATGAAGGGATGTGATTCATTAAAACTAGGAATGATATTGTTATATCTTATACCTCATTAAAATTTATGATTCATGAGACAAATTACTCTACTATGTACTTGGTGTTATGTAAACTAATTTTTGAATTAAAGATATAGCGGCATTATCATTATGAAGAATTATGTGATTTGTATACTAATAATAAAATCATATAGTATATATTCACTTAAAATTGGATGAATATGTGCTATATAAGAGAGTTGGTACTAATTAAATATTATAACATCTCAAATCATAACCACCCTAGGAAATCGAACAAGGTGGTTGATGCATTGAGATAGATGGATCTTGATAGCTTAATAATGATGTGTGTAAAAAAATATAATATTTAGTAATTTATAATTTATGGATATAGTATTATTAATGGAAGAGGAGAAAACATATCATTTTGAAAATAATTTTCTATTATTTATCCATGTAAGGATTAATGCGTCCTGGAAGGAATATGTAGAGATAATAAATAAGGTGAGAAATATACATCATTTCATACCTATTTTCGATCAAATGATAATATTGAGGAACCATTTTTATATACCCTAAATACCAAATTTGAAAAAGGATTCATTGTATGCAACTCATTGTTCATCATTCTCTTTTCGACAAGAAAGTATGATGATGTATATAGATTTGAAATAGTAAATATTGTTTGAAAATATGAAGATAGATATTCCAAATTATATCCCTATGTTCTTGGTATGTCATTATGTTAAGGCTAGAGGTATATTTCAAATTTGAGGTTACAACCATTTCCCTTACAAGAACTAAAATGAAAAAATGACACCATGACTTATTTTGTCAGACGCCCCCAAAACATTTGAAGGAAATAATTTTATATTGGTTCATGAAAATAAACATATGAATTCAAAAAACAAAATTTCCATTAGATAATACTTCTATATTCTTCAACATACGTTGTTATACATTAATGAAGTTGTAAGATTTTTTGGAGTACCACTATCAATTATATCTAATCAGGATTCGATGATTACATTGATATTTTTGAGAAGTCATCAATAGGCTCTTCCTAAATAGTTATATTTTAGAAATTCATATCATCTTCATAATAATGGTAAGTATGAGAAGACCATTAACATATATAATATATGTTGTGATATTTTATTATAGATTTTATAGGTGGATGGGATCATAAACCTTGTTTAGTAAAATTTTCATGCAACAATATCTTTCATTTAAGAATTCAGAATGGTACATACGATGTAAAATATTATATGAAGTGCATAACTATAATTTTTTGGAATTTAGTTAGTGAATAAAATTTATTGGGACATGATCTCATGTTTGAACTTGGTTAGAAGTTTAGATCTCTTTAATAGAATGTAAGGGAAACATAGATTTAATAAAAAAATCTTTTGAAAATCATCAGAATTATTTAGAGATTGATGTTAGTGATAATTTGTTTCTATAATAATAATCATTGACGAACATTATGAGATTGGTAAATAAATGAAATATGATCCTTATATATATTTTCCCATTAAAAATTCATTATAGAGTCTCGACGGTAGATTATTTGTTTCAACTTCCACACATCTTCTCTCAAGTTCACGATGTGTTCCTTGTATCTCTTGAGAAAAAGATCATAAATTACCCTTTATTTGTACAAAAATCAATTCTTATACACTAGAGAAAATCACCCATATGATTAACAACTTGCGGTGACTTTTGTTCATAAATAAAATGTTCTACGAAACAATCCCGCTCTCCTTGTCAATTATTTGTGGTGAGGAAACTAATTTTAGAAGTAATACGAGGATCCAAGTATACTATACAGAATAAGTATCCTATGTTTTTTGAATCAAAGTTATTTAATTTTAAAGATGAAATTATATTAAAAATTAAAATAAAACCAATTAAAAATAAATGAAATGTTTTCCTAAAAAATATGTTTGTTCCTGTAATTTTTTTATCATAATAAAATAAATTGACCAATACTAGTCAACGATTTTAATTAAATTTATATATTATGTATTCAATTAATTTTTTTGTGTACTAATCTAATATTTTTTATTATAAAGGTATCATAATAAATCTAGTTCTATGATTAGAAATGCATAGTTTACTAAAAATAGTTTTCATCAAATTTTTGTATCCATAACTAGGAAAAGTAATTTAATAAAGTAAATTATTTTTTTAAATATTCAGGTTAAATTTGACTTCAAATTAATATTTTAATTTTTTATGGAAAGTGTAATTTTTAGATGAATGGTGAAAAATATTGTTTTTTCGACATTAACATTGTATTTAAATCTTATAGAAAGTTCCATAATTATCTAAAATATATTTAAAGTATAATTAGTTAATTTATATTATTATTCATCTAGTATATGTCATAGGAATCTTCTTTTTATTGAATTTTTAGAAAAAAAATATTTTATACTTAAGAAAACAATTTATGTGGAAAACCTCTTTTCATCACATTTTATGGATTAATTTTAATTTTAATTCATCAAAATATTTGAATTGATTTGGATAAAATTTATTCAATATTTTTAATTATAATATTTAATATTTTTTAATAAGATCAACATAATTTTTTTATTATAATTAATAATAATAAAAGAAAAAATGTGTGACCACTTTAATGGTTAGATCATTTTTTCTGGGGGTTAATGTAAATAGATAAATATTAAAATGACCTAAAAAATATTCTGAATATGTGTTTTATAGAAATACTTTTTTGATGCCTGATATAATATTTTTAACGTTCCATTTAGGAGAAATTTTTTGTGAATTAGACATTAATGTAAATTATTCTTTTTTAAATTTCCATGTGGGGCCTCTCCCCAACTTATACACATACAAATCATATCTTTTATTGTCTATAAATAAATAGCCAATATGTTTAGACATTAACAACACCAATACCTTCTATAAATTCTTCACCATGACTTAAAGTCCTTTGGTTGATCATAAAACCATCCTATGAAGGATTTTGGTATAAACCTGAAGGGGTTGTCGGAAGAAGAGTTATATTTCATTACCATGTCTTTTAATTTTATTACATTTTATACATCCCTTAAATATTATCTAAATAAGATGAAATAATAAAACAATAATCAACCACACACTGAGACTCTATTATGTTAATTTAATAACCTATATCCATCTCCTCTTCAATCAAATGGGAAACAAAACGGTCGATCGTATATACTGGACATTACCTCCCCATGAACGATATAATTCATTTTCTATCACCACCTATCATATAAGCTCATAATTTTTGATTTCATTTTTTTATACCTATATGATACTTATGAAATAATTATTCATCTAGAATTAAAATATCAATGTTAAATTATTAACTTTAAATCAATTTGAAAATGATAGTGTCGATTGTGTGTACGTGTGGACTACATCTTCCAAGGAGTCATGTGTTTCGATTTTCATTTTCATTTAACATGGATGGTAATATTGATGTATTTTTTGAATAAAAATAAAAATGATATTATAATTATTATTTAAGGATGATTTTTTATTTAACTTTTTTTTATTTCATCTATTATAAAGTGAAATCAATTTTTATTCGTACGTACAACCAACCATCTCCATATACTACATATTTCATTTTCATATCTCCATATTTTATGGATGACTATAAATATATTTATATTGAATATATATGATATTTAAATCATGAATAAAATTATTTATTTTTTGGAAATATGATCAATGTACAAGGAAGAATATTTATGAATCAAAGAATGCTTCAAAGACTAATATGTTATTACCCATTAAATGGATTTTAGGAACAAATTTTTTATAATTGGGTTATATGATTTATTAAATTAATCATACATAGTATGATATATATATTTTTTGAAGAAAGGAGGAATAAATTACTGGTGAAAATCAGCATTCGTACATAAGTAGAGCCATGGAGGAAAATTGTCCAGCCAAAGATGGTTGGCATCATAGGGGCCTGAAGCGGAGAGTTGGTGGGATGCATTGTTTCCTTCCCTTTTGGTAAAGGAGAAGGTGCAGCATGAGAAGCTATGGCGCAATGAGCGGATTCTTTTGACGATAAGACCAAAGGCCTGGAGTTCAGGTTCATCAGAATTGATGGCGTTGATGACTGAAAGGCAGTCAAACTCGATGATGATATCCGCCCATCTGCGTTCCACAGCGAGCATCATCCCAGCCAGTATGGCATAGGCCTCGGCAACTGCAGGCTCCGAGAAGGCATGATGTGGTTCATATTTTGCTACAACGATATGCCCTAGATGATTTCAAGCTAGGAGGCCGAGAGCAACAGGTCCATCCTTGGGGAGAGAGGCATTAACGTTAAGCTTAATACTCCCTTCCCTTGGGGGTCCATTGAAGGGTTCAGGAGGGGCACCACCTTGCAATCTGTGTTCTTCGCGGTCCTTCCATCCCACAATCCATGAAGTGGCTTGTTCAATCCAGAACTCGGGAGGTCGATGAGCATGCTGGAAAACGAAATCATTACTCCGAACCCAAATGATCCATGCCAGGGTGCAGCAGGAGCTGGCCTCAGCCGATGAAAGAGAGGAACACCAGCGCATCATAAGGTCGGGGAGGTTAGAGGCAATGTCCCGGGGAGCATCCGGAGTCGAGCCCCATTTATTCCAGATATCATTTGCCCCTGGGCATTAAACGATGGCGTGCATGGGGGTTTTAAGAATATTCGGGAAGAAAGGGATGGAATCTGCACTGGCCATGTGATGGTGAACAAGGAGGCTCATGGTTGGGAGGGTGCTTGTGTACACCTGCCACCAAAAATGGCGAATTTTTTGGGGGGACGTTCAGCTTCCGAAGCGTATTCCAAGGTCCCTCGTCCCGGTCAAGAAGGTGAGAACCAAGCGCCAGTCTGTATCCAGATCTCACCGTGAAATCGCCTAAAACATCATGGGTCCAAAAAAGATGGTCGGGGCCTGCATCAGGGACACAGGGGATTCTTAGAATAATTCTTTGTTCTCTTTCATTAAACCATTCATGGATCCTTTCCATGCACCAGCCCGAACCCTGGTCAGAGAAGACGCAGTTGACAATGGCATTCTCCAGATCTGGTTGGGCGGGGGATGTGTCCTGCAAACCATCCTTATCGACCAGCCATGGGTCGGACCAAATTCTGACGGAAGAGCCATTACCAATCCTCCAGCCCACCCCTTTCTCTAGGAGCCATCGGGCCTCCCAAAAACCTCTCCAGAGGAAGCTGGGACGGGGGACAAGAGAGGATCCAAAGAAGTCCGTGTGGGGAAAGTACTTGGCCCGGAGGACCCGCGCACAAAGAGAAAAAGGACAGTTCAAAAGGCGCCAACCTTGCTTAGCCAATAGTGCGTCATTGAATAGCAGGATGTTCTGAAATCCCATCCCTCCTTCCGACTTGGGTTGGCAGAGTTTCTCCCAGGCCAGCCAGTGTGGTTTGTTTCTTCCATCGTTTTTACCCAACTAGAAATTGGTCGTAAGAGAGTGGATCTGATTGACGATGGCCATCGGGAGCTTAAACATGGACATAAAGTATCTTGGAATAGATTAAATGATAGCTTTGATGAGGGTTCCTTTACCAGCTTTAGAGATGCGTTTTGGGGTCCAACCATGTTTGTTTTTCTCAATTCTGTCCACCAGGCCTACAAAGATTTCTTTTTTTGACCGGCCAATCACCGTCGGGAGTTCGAGATACTTGTGTTGTTTATCGACCATGTGGATTCCTGTCGAGTCACAAAGATTAGCTCTCTTGACATGAGGCACGCCTTTGCTGAAAGATATCTCCAATTTGTCATGATTGATAGACTGTCCCGAAGCCCACTCATATAGCTGGATCGCATGGCAGATCACCCGACATTCATTTAAGGTGGCTCTAGAAAAGAGGATGCAGTCGTCAGTGAAGAAGAGGTGTGACACTTGAAGGCTCTCGTGGCAGACCTTTGCTCCATGAATAGACCTAGCGGTTGCCGCCCTGGAAATAAGGTTAGAGAAAACATCTGCCACCAAGATAAAAAGAAAAGGGGAGAGAGGATCCCCCTGTCGCAGGACTCGTGTTGGGGCGAATCCTCTAGTGATCTCCCCGTTAACCTTGATTCTAAATGAGATGGTCGAGACGCAGTGAATGACAATATCTATCCATTTCGTGCAGAAGCCCATTCGCGACATCACCACTCTTAGGAACTGTCATTCCACTTTATCATAGGCTTTGGTCATATCCAATTTCCAGGCCATGGTACCTTTTTTCGCAGATGGTCGCGTTTTCATAGATTGGAAAACATCGTGGGCCACAATGGCATTATCAATAATCAGTCATTTGGCCACAAAGGTGCTTTGGTTTTCAGAGATGATATCAGGGAGATATAGGCGCAACCGGTTAACCAGGATTTTGGAGAAGATCTTATAAGTGACATTGCAGAGGCTGATAGGTCTGAAATCTAGGGTCGCCTGAGGTTTCTTGATTTTGGGAATGAGGACGAGGACTATTTCATTGATGGCGGCAATACTTGTGTTCCCCGCCCATATGTTCTTAATCATTCTACATATGTTAGGACCGATGATGTGCCAATATTGTTTAATGAAAAGGGCGTGGAAACCATCTGGTCCCAGGGCCTTAGTGGGGTGTATTTGTTTCAGCGCCAGTTGAATCTCTTCATTTGTCACATCTCTTGTAAGATTCCGGTTAATCTCACCAGTAATAACAGGTCTTATGCAATCTACCACTTCAGCCGTCATGACAGGAGTACCTATGGAGAAGAGGTTCTAGAAGTAGCCTACCAAGGATTCGTGAATGCTGCGGGTATTAGAAACTTTGCTGCCATCAGGTCGCAATAAGCACGTGATAGAATTTCTCTGCCGCCTAGCTGATGCTTTCAGATGGAAATATCTTGTATTAGCATCGCCCTCTTTGATGTGGATGTCACGCGCCCGTATAGCCCAGAAGCTTTCCTTAACACGAAGGGCTCTATCCAGCTCTCTTTGGGTCGCGCCAATCCTGGAGATATTTCTAGTGGATGGGGGTTGCCTGAGTAAGTTTTGTAACTTCTTTTCTAGGACTTCGCAATGCCTAGAAGGTTGGTGAAATTTCCTAAAACTCCACGTTCTCAGACTAGAAGCAACCTGATGGAGATTGTGGACAACGTCTTCGTGAGAACTTGTCCAGCGTGATTGGAAAACCTCTTCACATTCCTTCTCTTTTGACCAGAAGCTCTCGAATCTGAAGAGTCTACTTAGTTGTTGTTGTCATTTTCCTTGCACACATTCAATGAGAATAGGGCAATGATCTGAACAGTTAAGGGCCAAGTGGCCAACATGAAACATATTAAACAAATTAATCCAATCAGTAGAGCCAAGAAATCTATCAAGCCGCTCAGCGATGCGGGTGTCTTCGATGTTGCCGCGGAACCATGTAAAAGGATTACCTGTGTACCCCAGGTCGACCAGGTTCGTCCTATTGACAATGTCCTTGAAATTAGACATCGAGGCTGTGTGTCGCGTGTTTCCACCTCTTTTTTTCTTTATGGAACATGATCTCATTGAAGTCACCACCAAAAAGGATAGGGCTAGGTAGATCGTGTCGCATCTTGCCCAGAAGGTCCCCTGATTTCGCCTTATCAGCATGGGATGGCCAGCCATAGAAACCCACAAAGGTCCAGAGTGGGTGCATGTCTGATTGAACCGTTGCAGCCACATGGTGAAAGGAGAAGGACAGAATTTTAATGTCAATATTTTCCTTCCAAAGGAGGTCGAGGCCTCCAGAGTGGTTGTGTCTCGGCACCGGAAAGCACCCTGAAAAACCACACTTCAGGGCAATACCATTGGTGTCCTTGCAATCCATTATGGTTTCGAACAGAAAAACCATATCGGGGCGACTTTGAGCGCAATGGCGCTGAAGCATGCGAACTGTTCGTCGGTTGCCAAGCCCACGACAGTTCCAGCATAACACAATCATTGCTCTAGGTGGGGCTGGGTATCGCCTGCCGCCGCCTTTGGTTCCTCAGGACTTGTTTCACCGCTTTTTGTTTTCCGTCTTTTGGTGGGACCCCCCCCCCCCCCTCGCTTAACATATTTCAGATTGTCTTTTCTTGGTCCCGGGGTCAGGGCCTTCCGCTCGATCGTCACATCCTTTACGTTTCACCCTTTTCCATGTGAAACAGGTGATTTGGCCCAACATTAGAGTGCTCGTCCTTCCCTGGGCCACTTTTGGGGATATATCAATTCCGGACAATTGTGGGCCTGGCTCCGAATCAGGCGGTTCGAAGTGCGCCGGTTTGGGCATTGAGCATTGTCGTGCTGGTTCTTTGTGATTCGTCTCCGTCCTAGTGGATGACTGAGTTTTGTCCTTCAGGGGGTCAGGAAGAAATCCAGTTTCTCTCTGAGTGGGATATCCATCCTTAGAGAACTTCAGAGGTCCCAGCATAATGACTTGTCCATGTGTGGGTTCCACCTGTTTGGTATGTACCAGCGTGAGATAGAAGCGGTCCTTTTGTATTTCTGTCTCAGGGATGAAAGTAGATTTATTCATCTTTGCATGGAGCCAAGGGCCATATTGGAATATGATGTCACCTGAACCGTTCATCGGTTTTGTGCTGCACGTTCTTTCTAGGTGGCCAAGACGACCACAAAAATAACAGAAGATTGGGAGTTTTTCAAATTCGAAAGCTATCCAGGAGTTGTCATCTTCAATTTTTAAGAACATTCCCCTCATTAGGGGCACTGAAACCTCGATATCTGCCTTGATCCGGACCTCAGGCCCCCATTGTATTGGGTCTGAGAAATCCCATTCAAGAAAGTGTCCAACATTGTTTCCAATTTCCCTCATTATACGTTTCGTCCTTGCATGGAAGGGGATTCCTTTAATTCGTATCCAAAAGGGGGAGCGGGTTAAAATCACCCACTGGAGATCGTCTCCCCCTTTGAATTCCTCCATGAGGAGAAGCTGGTTATCGAAGGACCACGGTCTTCCACATAGGATTTTGTCCCTATCTTTCTCGTTAAGGAACTTGAAAGGACTTGGTTGTGTCCTTGTGCAGAATGATAGGGTTATTGCAAATGCATCACTACAGTTGAAAATTCATAAGCAAAACTATCCTACTCATGATCTTGTGTTAGCATCTGTGATCTTTTCTTTGAATATATGGAGACACTACCTCTATGGTGAAAAATGTGAGATTTATGCTGATCACAAGAGTTTAAAGTATATTTTCTCACAGAAAGAACTCAATATGAGGCAAAGGCAATGGCTTGAGCTAATCAAGGATTATGATTGCACTATACACTACCACATGGGGAAGGAAAATAAGGTATCAGATGCTTTGAGTAGAAAGGGTCATGGAGTTTTGAACAAGATGAGAGTTGAAAAGAATCCTATATATATGGATCTAGTAAAGATGGATATGGGAATCACCATGGAAGGTGAAACATCATTAATTTTTCAAATGGTTGCCAAACCATCTTTACTAGAAAGGATAAAGATTTCTCAGACCGATGATGAAGGATTTAAAATAAATATTAAATCTGTGAATGATGGGAGATTGAGTGACTTTGTGTATGAAGAGAGAATTTTGAAATTTAAGAAGATATTTTGTGTTCCCAATATACCTAATATGAAAAGGGAATCGTTGAAAGATTCTCATAGCTCAAATTTATATATACACCCTATGAGCACCAAAATGTATAGAGATTTAAATGAGTATTTTTGGTGGGACAACAAGGAGAGGGAGATTGCTGATTTTGTGTCACGATGTATGGTTTGTCAACAAGTGAAAGCTGGAAGGCAACATCCTGGAAGAGTCGTGCAACCTATTCCCATACTGGAGTGGAAATGGGAAATATTATGATGGACTTTGTCATGGGGCTATCAAAGACTCCTAGAAGGAACAATGAAATATGGGTTATTGTTGATCATCTAACCAAGTCAGCACATTTTCTTGCTTTAAGGAAGAATTTACCACTTGAATTCCTAGAAAGACTATATATTAATTATGTTGTGAGACTTCATGGAGTACCCCTATCAATTGTTTCTTATCATGATCCCTGTTTTACTTCTAGATTCTGGAAGAGTATTCTGAAGGCCTTCGATGCTGAACTTCATTTGAGCACTTCCTACCACCCTCAAACAGATGGACAATCAGAATGGACTATTAAAACGTTAGAAGACATCTTTAGATCTTGCTCACATGACTTTCAGGGTATGTGGGATCAATATTTACATCCGGTAGAATTTTCTTATAACAATAGCTTCCATTCAAGTATTCGGATGGCACCATATGAAGCGTTATATGGAAAGAGATGTCGCACACCAACCTTTTGGGATGACACTAAGGAAAGAAAACTTGTAGGCCCAGAATTGGCGGAGAAAACTATGGAAAAGGTAAAGGTAATCCAAAATCACATCAAAGCAGCTCAAAGTTGGCAGAATAGCTATGTCGATAACCGAAGGAAGGATCTGGAATTTCAGGTAGGAGATCATGTTTTCCTGAAGGTATATCCATGGAAGGGTGTTATAAGTTTCAGTAAGAAAGTAAAATTGAGTCCCAGGTACATCAGACCATTCAAAATTTGAGAATGAATTGCGGTTGTGGCTTACCATTTGCCAATGCTGCCAAGTCTATCCAAAGTTCACGATGTGTTCCACGTATCACTGTTGAGAAAATACATGCCTGACCCAACGCATGTACTCACCTATGAGAAATTAGATCTGGGACCTGATCTGTCTTATTGCGAAGATCCTGTCAAGATTCTTGATATGAGAGAACAAGTTCTGAGAAACTGGACGACTCGTCTAGTAAAAGTTCTATGGAGAAACCATAAGATGGAAGAGGCAACGTGGGAACCCGAGGAACTTATGATGAAGAATCACCCGAGTCTTTTCATGCGGTAGTATTTTAGAAATTTCGAGGACGAAATTATTTAGAGGATGGGAGAATGTAACACCCCAAGCATCCACGGTACGCTTCTCCTTGAATAATACAGTAGCATGTGTTGTACGCAACTTTGAGTTCTAACACACACCACAACCAATCAAACTAGTCGTTATGAATAGTAATACCCAATTTTTAAATTTTATACATTTTATCTTTCAAAATGGACTTCATTTTTGGATTCGTAATATCGAAATTAGCTTAGGGTGAATTTTTGGTATTTTTCTAAAAACATTCAAATTTTGTTGAATAGTGAAAAAACACTAAGTTATAGTTTAAAACCTATTTTTTATTTAAATAATTAATTATTTTATTTAAATTTAATTAAGGTCAAAATAGATACATAATACCTATATATGTTCAATTTAATTCATTGGAGTTAGTTTAGAATAATTTTAGATATATAGAAAATTTATTGAACTTTTCACCGTCTTTTACCCACCCCCTAGGAGAATTTATAAATTCACATAAAACATAATTTTACCACTTCTGTGAGTGAAATTTCGAAAATCCAAGAGACACAATTAATATCAAGGAGTAAAATATGTTCCAATAAGATAAAATTAATTTTTGTGAATAGTAACTTTTTACTTTTATTTACCACGGTTAAAAGTAAATAGGGTAATTAAGGGTAAAAATGATATTAATATTACCCTAACACATGTACTAATTCTATTGGACAAGTTTATATAGACCAAAAATAACCTTAGGAATAAAATATTATCATTTAGGTCCACTTGGATTAGATTAGGACATTTATTATTATTTAATTCAAAGAAGAGTTAAAAGAATTAAAATCAAGGTTTAATTATAAAAACATTTTTAATATCAGGTTATAAATAAGATAAATTTGATTGAAAATATTCATTACAAAGATAAAAATATTTCCTACATAATGGTATTTTATTTATAATTTTTGGACATTAATTAATTTAATTTATATATGACACAATGGTGAATCAGTAATTACCTAATTAATGAAATATTAAAATAATTGATATTATAAATTTCCAAATAAATGTAATTTGAGACTTTTTATGAATTAAAATAATTTTATAGGTTAATATGAAATGTATTATTCATTTAATAATGTTTTTTCGAAGTAATCATGCTGTTATGATTTTTACAAAAAATCAAATACCAAATAGTTTCAAAACTTACATAAAATAGTTTTTAAAACAAGTATTATATTATTAATTGATATTCAACTCCTAAAAATCTAAGGTTCGGCCAAGATACTTATATAATGATAGTTGTATCATTAATGGACCACTTGGGGATCTCTTGGATGTATATTGTATGTTTATTAACTATATAATATAAAAATACAAAGTGACATGGTAAATGTAAATCTAATTAACTAAGAGTTAAAACTAAAAAATAAGGTTAATATAATAATTAAAACCATTATAAAATATATTGGTTGAAAGGATTTCAACCCATCCTCACATTATACTTTGAATAATCCACTTTGGAGCCATTAGAAACCGAATATGAATTTATTATAAAATAATACTTTAAGTTTTCTTGAAGATCCCCTCCTCCGCCTTATAAAAGGACACAACTTTTAAAAAATTCTTCACACCTTCGAAGCCTTTTGGATCGGCCAATCCCTTCCCAAATATTCTCTAAACTTTCATAAAATCAACCTTGGGGCCTTTTTTTAATTATAAAGCCAACCTAAGGATCCCTTTTGATCAAATCAAAAGGAAGAACCCGAAGAAGAGGTAATGTTTTCACCGCCCTCTTTCAAGTTCCTTTCTTCTTCAACTTCTTCTTTATTTGTTATTCCAATACTAAAATAATAAATACAGTATCTTATATATATTGTGGTATTATTATAAATATGGTACAACCATATTTAGTTTACTATCCATCCTTTGAATAAAAAGTCACCATACATGCGTATGTATGGCCTACCGTCTCCACGTCATGGTGTAAGTATTATTCAATACATTATTATTTCTATGTGTATAATAATGATGTGTATTCATGTAAATAATAAATATAACATTATAATGATTTAATATATATTATATATCATCCAATTATATATTATTTTAATATCAAAATAAAGATATTGTTTCTCGTGTATACGTAGGGACTACTGTCTCGACGAACGCGATGAGATTCATTCCCCATCATATCCATTCAAGTATAATTCTCATTTGATGATTAAAAATAATTTTTAAGGACTTGATATCATTATTGATATGAATAATATAAAACCTATCCATAACAAACATGACTTATGTAAAAAAACATATAAAAGAAAATGTGTAACTGAACACCCGAAACAATGATAATACTAAGATATTATTAACAAAGCAATATTAAAAGATCATTTATGATATTATATTTATGTATATGATTCTTGTATAATTTAATAACAATTTTTAAACTATTATACAGGAATTTAACCTAAAATCAACCAAGGAAAAGTATAAGGTAATGGTTTTTTTCACAATCTCTTCATTATCTGAGGTCGTTTATACGTAATTATCTGGTGGGACCTCTTTATCATCCACAACCTTGTTTCTTAGAAATTTATTTCAAAACATTCTTAATATTTTACAGAATATGGGTTAAAGTCATTTATTCCCTTTTTTTACTTTTTATAAGTTGTTTATAAAGAAATATTTTCGTCATTTTCCAAACAAGGACCTTTTTAACCATTTCGACAAAATTAAGGTAAGAATGCCTTTTTTAACTTATATGGTGGGTGTGACTATTTTATACCATTTTAAACTCGTGAATCTTTCCTTACAAGCTTATAAAAATATTTTCAAAGTAAATGTTTTATTTTATAATTGTGTGACTCTTAAATTATTTCAAAATAGAAAGAGATATTTCTCTAAAAAGAGTTTTGATTTCATCTATATCATCATCCTTTGATGGATTTTAAGTTTATTTGGAGTTGATTTATTATGATACAAAACTTCCAAAATGTATTGAAGGTTTTGTGATATTTTTGACTTGGATGTGCTATTTTTTTTACCATTCATGATTTATTGTTAAATTATTGACACTTAATCTACTAGTTTCAATATGAATGTTTATGATATGTTTAAACCATTTCATATGAAGAATGTATTGGACTTAGTAAGTGATTAGTGGATCCCACTATAGCTCCTCGATGCATCGGTAGGTATCATGAGAAAACTAGACGTGGGATTGGCTAAGGCCCTTTCCCAATTTGATTTATCGTTTTGGATGAGGCCTTAATCATTTTTAGACGTCTTGCCCAAGGCCTTGACAAAATGTTTCAGAATGTATGGAATTATACATTCCCTCATTATGGAAATAATATTGATGGTTCATGTGGTCATTTGACTAGTAGTATACCCATTATTATGTTTTATTATGGCATTATTTACTCAATTCATATTCTTTCCATAAAAGAATTCATGTTTATTTTTGGTAAAGGCATGTGGTTTCAATTATTTACCATGCCTAATATTTATGTCATTTTCCACTGTATTACTTACCCTTACTGAGCATTTGAGCTCACCCCTTTCTTATGTTTCATTTTCCCAGGATATGAAGAAGTTAGTTATGAGTGACCAGCAGGCATAATGTAGGAGGCTTGGATGTTTCTAATGAAATATTTTTGTGTTGTATTTTTTTTCAATTTGTAAGGTTGAACTTATGTATGAATATTGTTTCCAATAATACTAAATTGATCGGTCTTTCGAGACATGATTTACTTATGATCATGTCAATGTTATGTAATAATGCACTAACTCTGGGTAATTGGTGTCAGGGCGTTACATCTATAAGCCATAATAAACAAATCTTTGGAGAAAGAAGCTGTTTTCATTCATAATATGGATAAGAAAGAAGTTTCTGAAGCTGAACCTATAGGAACTAGTTCATCGTATCTGGCACTCCTCCAATTATCGATGTTATACATAAACCAATCATTAGATGTAGTGATGGTTGAAAAAGGGATTTGGAGGAAGAATTGTTTTCACTCAGAGTTGTTGGGGCCATTAAATGAGAAAAATTAAATTCATTATGATCGATGCAAAATGTGATTTGAGATTAATTCACAAATGTTTCCAACCATTTTCATCAAAATTAATTTTTGGTTCATTTCCTTTTAAAGTTGGTTGAGTGAAAAGAAAACTTTGATATGTTTTTCAACCAATTATGGAGTTATCAAACTAGATTTAACACTGGTTATTATTGTAATGTTGGGATTGATCTATCAGGTGAAGACTAATACTAATATAACTCATCAGATGATGAACTTCATTTGATATATGATTATTGTTCTCAATAAAATGAAGAAAATAATAAATGTTTCAAGTAGTATGAAAAGTATTTGAAGTGGTAGCTTTATGAGATAATGATAAGTGTTTTCTTTGAAAATTTTCGGTTTATATCAGATGGTATGAATCTCTAGAATGTGATGTTTCTTGATTTGGAGAATTATAATGTGAAGTATTCCATTTTCATATATTTTTTCAATTGGGGTGGAGAAACATAATAAGGAATATTTTTTCTTCATTTTAATGAGAATATAAAATTGGGAAAATAAAAAATGGACTATGGTTTTTGAAGAAATATTGAATGAAGCAAAAGTTGAAAGAAGATTCCAGAAGAGTTTGTAAATGTAAATGACGTCAAATATGTATCCAAGATTCAAGGGGAATTGAAGTCCCGTGATTTTTTGATGAGTGGTAAAGATATTTATAATTCTAACCAAAATTTATTTGTCTCGCCTATAATAAGATAAAAACTTTTGTATATTTCTAATAGATGTAATGTTTATGGGTGAGCAGAGAAGGTGGAGTGCTGAAGAATAATTTTATATAAAAAGTATTGGAATCGTGTATCATGGGAATGTTTTGTATACATAAATTAAAAGAGAGAAGATAATAATGAGATTTGATGGTTCAGACCAAGCAGGTAGACTTAGATTTCTAGACATAGGTAGAAGTTGTTTAGATTTCTTATATTTTTAGTATAACTAAGAATTATTTATAGAATGGGAAATTAGACTGATTATCATTACTAACTTCAAGAATTTTTTTACCTACTACTAGGTTGTAATTTAAAGAATTTTTTTGAGATAATATTTTTTAAATTTGATAAGGTAGCATAGTAAAGTGTTTTAATAAATCTTGGGAAATTTACATAACTTTTTACACTACTTGTATTGCACCATTGTGTACTTCTTGAAGCATAGTAAATGTTGTATTGAACATAGTTCTATATGAGTGGAAAAGAATATCCTACTCATTATATCCCAATAAAAGTATTTTTTTTTTCAAGTGGATTGTGTGGTATTGGATTGTTTCCAAAACATAATATCGATATATCTACTCTAATTGAGTAGTGAAACTTTTAAATTGTTTTGTTCCTATAGATGTTTATTTGGTTTTTTCAGAAGGTTAATAACTCATTAAAAGAAGATGAAGGTTTTTTCACAATAGAGGAAATGTAAAATAAAAATATATCACTAAGTCACCCCATCCTTTTATCAGTGATACATTGATCATGATGGGAATTCTCAATTTGAATCAAAGGAAAGGTTCCATTTTTTTACTTATTGATAATGTTTTGAAAGGGAAGTTGTTATATTGAAGCTGAATTGTGTGAAAAGTAAAGGGATACTAGTCTTTGATGGTAAGAACTATCATATCTATAAAGATATAATTTTTATTTATCTTATGTCTACTATGTATGATGTTATTGAAGATGAAAGAGAAGTATTTTCACCTATTAATGAAAAATTCCCTCCTACATCTGATGAAAAGAAGAATATCAATAATTATTTAAGAGTTAAGAATGATTTACTCTCATTAATTTCTGATGTTGAGTTTTAAAGAGTGAAATTTGTTATCACTGCCAATAAAATCTGGGAAAAATTAAAAAAAAATATTTATGAAGTCAATACGAAAATGATGAAGGAAAAGATTAAAATATGAAGATTAAAGTATGCAGATCTCAAGATGGGTGAGTATGAATCCATTGGTGATTTCATTACTAGAGTGAATTATTTTTTAGCACCATCAGATGTATTTGTGTGATTCTAGAAAACTGAACATCTATTTAAATGATCTGGATAATTATTATTAATAGTTTTAATGAAACAATTTCTTCAATGGAAGATATGTATTGAAAAATATTGTCTATGGATGATTTATATAGCCTCATCCTTACTTATAAAATTAGAATAGACAATGTTAAGAATGGAAAAAGAAAATATAAAAGAGAGAATTCATTTAAAGCTATCAAGAAAGAAAAGATAAATATCACACTTAATGAAGAATAAGTTTTCTATTTTGATTTTAAAAATCAGGTATATAGAAATCATGATGAATTTTTATCATTGTTTTTTTTAAAAGATATAATAGGTACAGGAAAAATGAAGTCAAAATTTACTTGAAATTTTTTGAATGTGGATTAATTGGGTACTTTGTGTCTAATTTTCCAAGAGAAAAATAAATAATAGGGCAGTGATGAAGATGATAAAAGGTAGAAAATATCATGGAATAAACCTGTTGATAAAGAAAATTCTTACTCCAAAGGAAAAGATAAAAAAATTATCTATATACAAATAGAGAAGAATTTTATATAAATATGATGAACATGAAGATAGTAAAGTTGATTCCAAAAAGTCTATTGATAATGTCGAGAATAAATTTATTGATGTAGTTAATAATGAATAATTCAAAATTAATATATTTGATGAATAATAAACACAATTATAATATAATTTTAATTAATAATTGAAGGAAAGTCTATGAAATGTTGGGAAGCTTGAGAATGAATTAAAGAAGTTGAAAAATGTAAAATCTACAGCAAGTAGTCAAGAATGTTTTCCTAGGGAGAATGCCAAGCTATTGGAAGAGATTGATGAATTAAAGAATTATCTGGAGAAATAAAAGAATAATAATGGAACTTTTGAAGTTAAGATGAAGTGGAAATAAGAAGTGTTGGAACTTTTCCAATAAAAATATTCTAAATTCTAACAAAGTGTCAGAAATATTAATAATTATATTTCTAAAGTTGGTTAATGTTTTATTAGGGATGAACATGAGAAGGATAAAAAAGAATTACCTTTAAAGGTGGAGAAGAAAGCTAAAATTGTTTTTGAGAATAATAAATCTTAGAACGTTATGTATGTATCCAAGACCAACAAAGTGGATAAGTTATATTTTTCTAAAATTTTGAGTAAAAACTAACATTCGATTACCTATGGTTCCCATAAAAATTAGAAAAAAAATTTAGCAGAAAAATAAGATATCTATTGGTAATATAAAGTTTTTTTGTCATTGATGTTTAGGGAAGGAAGATAAAAAGGTTGCTGAGAATCATTTTCACAACTCTAGATAGTATGGATGTTTCAAAGGAAAATATTATTTATATAGATACTACTAGTATTGTGGTGGATATTAGAATACATAAAATATATATCGTTTTAATATACACCATTATTGTTATTCTATATATTAAAGAGTGAAATGTTTAAGGGGAGTCAATCCACCCAAGGGAAGAAGTCTGAGACGGATGTTCGAAAGAAACCTATGAACATTGGTGTAAAAATTTAAATTTGTTCCAACCTCAAGAAACTATTTTTGAAATTTGTGAGCAACCTAGAAACGTTGAAAAATGATTTCTTGTTTTGTTACTAAAAAAACAAAAGTTTGTTAACAATTCTCAAAATTCATAATTTAATAAAGATAAAGGGAAAGAAAAGGCTCATGGTCTAGAAACTCCTTGCATATCAATAAAAGGAGAATGAACAATGATCTTGGATGGTGTGTGTCCTCATATGACAAGAGGCATATAATTATTGATGAATCTAAAATATTTCAAATAATGAATAGTAACATTTGGAAAAGATGAATCTATCATAATAAAATGTGTTTTATCACCCATCATTGGGGATGATAATTTGAATTTCAATAAATCTACGTGTGTTGATGGGATGAAACACAACTGTCTAAGTGTTTCAAAACATTGTGATAAAACAAAAAAATATATTTCAATATAATATAGTTTCTATGTGAAAATTAAAGAATATAGAAAAATATTTTCAAGGGTAAAACATACCAAAGTAAACGTGTTCCATGTTAGTAAGGCTCAAAACTCTTATTATATTGGATTGGTGGAAGATAATTAGTTGTGGAATAAAAGGCTAGGATAAATGTGTCATAGAAAGATAACAATGTTACCATATTGTGTCAGTTTATACAATATTATTGATATTTTATGAATAATATATTGGTGTAGCATTATTTTTCATAAGGGAAAGATAAAAAACATTATCTATATGAAAGTTGACAATTGTTCAGAGTGAACCAAAGAACATATTCATTGTGATTTTTGTAGGCCTATGAGAAAACAATAAACTCATTGTGATAAATACTTCATTACATTAATATATTACTTAACAAACATTACATGTGTTATGTTAATGAAACATATGTAATATTCTTGGAAAATGTCAAAATAATTAGGATAAAATCATAGAAGTAATGTGAGTTTTTAATAAAGAAGTTGAAAATTTACAATTGTTGGGAGTATAAGAATGGAGTGTTTCAATGATATCTTGAGAATTATAGAATTCATTAGGAGTTCATTACACTATACACTAATCAACAAAATGGGGTTTCTTAAATAATGAATATAAGTCAGGCGGAAATGGGAAGAACTATGTTTCTTGAACATGGTCTATCTCATTCCTTTTGTAAGCAAGCAATGAGCACAGCTATTTATATTGAAAACTAATTACCTAAAGTCAATGTTTAGATGTGACTCTATATGAATTTCTTTATGAAAAAACCCCACGTATGAAATACATAAGATTTTTTGGGATTCCATACATCATAAAGAAGAAATGTTAAAATATTATTATGTTTGATAATAGAGGTTAATAAGAAATTTTTATTGGATATGATCTGGAAGGAAGAGGGTGAATATGTTTAAAAAAGATTTAGTAAGATTATTAGACTCAATTGATGTAAAAGTTATTGAAAAAACTAAGGATTATAAACATACTCATTTAGATAATAAATATGATAATAATGAAATATGTTCTAAAAAATATTCTAATTAGTATATAGAAAATTGTAATCCAACTTAAGTAGAAGAATCAAATCATCCATTTCTAGGGATGAGAAAGAATCTTGAAAATATCATCCTAGGATGAAGATGTAAGTGGAAGCTCAAAATATTATTTTTGGCCAACATGAAATGATTAAAACAAGAAATATGAAATTTTTGTACACATACATCATTGTATTAAAAATATGAGTTGAAATATGTGAATAAAAATTTCAAGAATTCAAATTTGGTTTATGCTATGAATAAATTGTTTTATTAAATTGATAAGAATGATACATGGGAACTCATACCTAAACCAAAAAAATGGTATCGACTGCAATGTGGGTTTTCCAGAACAAGCTAAATGAATATGATGAAGTGATATGAAACATATCAGGATTTGTGTTTGAATTTTACTCACAAATTAAAGGGGTTGATTTTGATGGGAATTTTCCTCCAGTTTCAAGGTTAGAAACAATCATAATCTTTCTTGTTATTTCTACACATCAAAGTTAAAAAAAATAAGATTGATGTGAAATCAGTATTTTTAAATGGAAATATTTATGTATAAGTTTATATTTATCAACCATGTTGATTTATTTTAGGTAAAGATGAATTTTATGTGTGAATTTTTAAGAAAACCTTATATGGGTTAATGAAATCACCAAGGGCATGGTATTCTAAATTGGATACATTCTTAAGAAAAAAGAGTTTTAAGAAATGAAGGTTTGATATTAATCTATATATCAAAAAAAATATGAGTTTTTACTCATTATAATTTTTTATATTGATAATAGTATAATTTTTAAGAATAATTAAATAACTTTTGTGTGTTTTTCTGAAGAGTTGAAAAAAATTTCTAAGATGTCCATGTTGGGAGAGATGAAACAATTTCATAGTTTGAACAGTTTACAAAATAAGAAACATATATTTATTTTTCAAGAGAAGTGTGATAGTAAAATTCATAAGAAGTTCAACATAGAAAATTAAAAACTTGTTTCTATACTGATTTTATAGGAAATGAAATTGAAAAATGATGGTGGAGAAAAGGAAGTTTACTAAAAAATATTTAGATGTTGATTGGAAGTTTGTTATATTTGAATTCCTCAATACCAGACATTGTTTAGGTAGTGAACCTTTGTGAAATATTTTATATTTCACCAATATAATGAAATTTTATTGCTCAAAAAATAATTCTTAGATCTATCTTTGGGACATCAAATTTCTGAATCAAGGCGGATAGCTTAGTAAGTATTTTAATTTTTTTGGTACTCAAATGTTGATTGGGAAAGAGAGATTATATTCCTACATCAAAACATATTGTCGACATTTTTATAAAACCTTTAACAAATGATATTTTTTCTTAAACTATTGTTTGAAACATCATTCAACCACATTCTACTCAAGGTTTTGTTTTGTTTTTGTGTCCCCTTTATCATCTATTAGTTGGATAGTTTTATCTAGTGGAGAATATTTTATAATTAATTGCATTGATATGTGCAAAATATTTTAAGGAATCATATATATAGGGTATTTTTGGGTAATATATTATGTAAGAATATAAATATGTTAACTATTATAATATGCCATTATAGTGGTTATAGGAAGCATTTTTTTCAAGAAAATGGAAGAAGAAGAGAAATATATAAATAAACTGAAGAAGTTTTCAAGAGTCACTAATTTTGTATAGAATGGTTGTTTTATCAATAATTTATGTTTCTTATAATGAGTTCGCTCATGTAGGCTTATAATTATTGATAAGTAATCCATTGACTGAGGTTACAATGTTAATTTATTTACAAAACAAAGTAGACAAAAAAATCCAAAGGCGGATATTTTTGGGACCAAGTTGGGAAGAAGTTGTTTTTTTAAGTGGGAATATGCATGTGTTTTCTTTTGTTGTCAAGGAAATGTCAAGAAGAATAAATCACCTCACATTGTATTTTTTGGTGACCAGAATCACAATCATTTCCAAATGATCATACTCAAAATTATTATGGTTTTCAATAAAATTGTGACGATTTTTTTTTGGAATAAATTATTCAACGGACTCACCTTAGTTCCACATTGAAAGGAATATCATAATGAGAATATGTATCGAAGTCTTCATGCATCTGATGAATACCTGATGATACATAGATGTTTTTAATTCAACAAAATATTAAGTAGTCTTAAAAACTAATGATGGAATATTTATGAACTAAAAGGGGAGAGTTGAAGCTACCAATCATATTGAATTTGTTTGTAAAGAAAGAATTCATTTTAAGGATAAGATGTTACAATACATCCCAATATATGTCAGATGATGTGATGATGATCTTGAACATATTCAAAGTCAATAAGAATTCATTCTAAAAAGAATATGTTTTTAAGAATAAAGTTGTTGAAGTCTAAGTGTCTCACCTCATTTAATTGGTGTGAGAACACCAGACATAAATTTGATTAAATTATAGAAAGGTTGATCAGAATGGCGGAAAATGAAGATTTTGGTTTTCCGCCAGACCTATAATCCACAAGAAAAAAATATTCACAGAATGAAGTTGTCATGAATGATAATCTAGAAAAGAATTGTTGAAGCTAATGATACTAGAACAGGTTCATTAGACAATATTTTCAGCTGATTACAGGAGGTAGACTGACCCTGATCATCAGATGTTGTGATTGTTAAAAAATGAATTCATAGGTAGAATGTTTTTCATAGGGAGGTCTGAGGTCCAATTAAATGATAATATTTAAAGTCATTGATACTGATAAAAAGTTATATCAGAGATCAATCAAAAATGTATTCAAACATTTTTATCAAGATGAATTTATGGTTGTTTTCCTTTTCATGTGGTTGAAGTGACAAAGAAAACAATGATATGTTTTTCAGTTGGGTGAAGTTTCATCATACAAAAGTTGACACTGGTTATCAGATTAAAAATAAGACCGGTACATTAGGCACAAATTTACACCAGTATACCTCATCTAATGATGGAAATAAACATATGTAGGATCATTGAGATGGTAAAAATGAGTTAAAGAATATATCTTTCAACAATCTTTAAAAAGTGTTGAAAATAGGATCTTAAAGAGTGGAGTAGAAGTTTTTTTCTGAAGATTTAAAGTGTCTATCAATTGGTGTGGAGAAACATAATTATGAATCTATTGTGTTAATCTTGATGGGAAATCAGAATGGGAAAATCGAAATTGCATAGAAGTTGATGAAAAACTTCTGAAGCGATCTAAATTTTTATGAAGATTTGAGAATATTATGAAATAGTTGAGAAACATTAATAAATTAAAAGATATATCCAAAATATGTGTCGTATTGATTTTTTGGGAAATTTGGTTGAGCGGGAAATGTTTTCAGAGTCCCACCCAAATCATATTTGGATCAACTATAAATAGAAGAATTACATTATACTTTCCTGACAATTAAATTATTCACTAGTGAAGAGATAAGGAAGAGAATATAATAATTTTTAGAGAGAAAAAGTTTTCAGATCATGTTTTCCTAAGGATGTTTTCTAGACAGAAAGTAGAAGTGTGAATATCATAATAAAAGATTCCTAATTGGAAAAAGAAATCAGAAATGGATTTTCTGATTGAGCCATAAGAAGTTTATAATTGTTAATCTTATATTCTCAGAAAGTATTATTTCTAGACTAGGTAGATCAGACAGGGCATATCAGACTGTGAAAACAGATAGAGTTTCATTATAACATTCAGGAATTTTCATACCTACTCCTAGGTAAGAATGTGATGAATTGTTTTTTATGTCATTTTTGTTAAATTTTACATGTTAATATAGTAACATGTTTTTAAGAATCTTGTGATAATTTTATAACATGTTAAAAAATCTTATTTCATTATTTCATTCTACAATAATAACACACATTTTTGTGTTGAACATAGTGTTACACGGTTGTAGGGGAGTATCCTACACATTGAATCCACACAAAAGGATTTTTTTCTGATGGATTTTGTTTTATTGAACTGTTTCTAAACCATAATACGGATAAAAAAACTCTTTCTTATTATGAAACCTTGAAAATTATTATGTTCTTGTGGATGTGTGTTTGGTTTTGGGTTTAGAAATGTGACAACTCTTTAAGAGTGGGTGATAGATGTTTCAAAATACGGGAAACTTCAATGAGAAAGATATCATCTATTCACCCCATCCATTCTCAGTGATATATTTACCTAATAAGAGTTCTCAAAATGAAATAGATTTTTTCTTTTTATGAATGAGGAATAATTTTTATTCTTACCAAAATGTGAGTGAAATGATTTATTTTAACATAATTAGAATGAATGTAATTTCCCTCGATCATGATAAATCAATGATTTCAATCTTCTTTTATAGGTATCCATAGTTCATTTCAATGAAAATAAATTCATAATTGTTTTAAATTTTGTATCTTAAATTATTTATTTCAAAATGAAAAGATTATATTTCTCAAGAATATTTATAGGTATATTTTTATGGTATTTTAATTTATCAATGAAAATAAGGTTTATTTCTTCTTGTGTTTTAATAGAGATATGATCTAATATTACCATCCTTATTCTTTATCTTCATGGTTTATTATTATTATTATAATGATAATTTTATTAAACTCAAATATTTTCCCTTGGTTATGCTATAATGGATTGGTTAAATATTTTTTTTAAATTATATTATTTTTAAAGGTTTTGATTTGATTATATGATGTATGTTTAATGAAATTAAGGGAAAAAATATATATGGTTTACATTATGTTATGGGTGTGAGAAAAATTATATATCCCTCCAATTCTTTTTGTTAAAAATTATAACACTTTAGATAATTATAGTATGTAATTGATTATGATTGTTCAACTATGGGAAACAAGTTAATGTTCGTGATCCACTATGGGATGTGGGTGGTGATCACTGATCTGTTGGATATTGCATTTAGGAAGGAATTCGGGATATATAATGATTTTATGGTCTTGGTTTTTAACATTAACATGTGATATAGTTTCTAAAATTATGATATTGCCACACTTTTATGACATGAACATATGGTTCAAAATTGGTTAATTATTATTTCTCACTCTTATGATTTGTGCCTATTTAAATTATATTGTTTTATGAAATGAATCACAATTATGATCAATGAAATTTTATCCATGTACTATGTAAGTTTTATTCGTCATTGCATACCCATATTTAGTTTTTATTCATTTATACGATCATCGATTGATATATCCCATGTTTACCCATACTAAGCAATTGAGCTCACCATTTCTTATGTTTCCTTTCCTCAAGTTTATGAACAATTTTTTATGTATGGTATATTAATATTACTAAATTGAAATATATTTATGGGAGATGTTGAAGGCCATTAATGTAACACCCTGAGTTTTTATGGATTTTTTATAATAAATTTAATTTATTTGATGGATAGAATTATAATCCACACCTCATTATGCTTATATAATACACTAAAATAGGTTATGATTTCTATACACACAACATCGGCTTAGCTTGTGATACACACAACATTGTGTTTCTACAAAACACCATTTTATTATTATAAATTTTTAAATAAAATAGTAATAACCAACATGTTAAATTTTTTAAAATTAATGGAAATAAATAATTAGTAAATATGTATTACAATTGTTTTATATTAATAAAAAATGTAATAAAATACATTATTTTTGATGAAGTCTTTTTATGTTTTGAAAATAATATTTTCTCAAAAAGTAGCATTTTCTCACCTTGTGAACAATAATAAAAATATGTTTTGACGCTTTTAGGAATTTAATTTTATGACATAATCTTCATTTTTATATACATAATGTCAAAATTTTCTTTGGGAGATTATTTTTATTTCTCCAAAATATTTCATTTCAGGATAAAGAGTGAAAAATACTAAATTTTAAATAAAAACTCCATTTTCGTTAATTCTATTTACATAGTTAAATTATATTTTAAATTAATTATAAAGTGAATTTATATCAATAATACATACTTTAATCTAATTTAGGTCATTATAATCAATTTTTGAAGTAAATTGGATATAAAATCATTTCAATCATATTATGTTTTCCACTTTAAAAACTAGTCATATCATTTTGTTTGTGGGATTAATATTAAATTAAATTATACCACTTGTGTGATTAGAATTTAGAAAAAAAATTAAATATTTTGGAATCATATTGTAATTTATAATAATTTAAACATTTTTTTGAATAAAAATATTCGTTCCAAAAATTAAAATTAATTACAGTGATTAATAAAAAAATAATTTTACTAAGGGACTAAACATTAAACATAACAAAAAATGACCTAAAAACTTGTCAAAACCCATTTTATGGAACAATTTAGATAATATATCGTCTTGGTTTAAAACAAATTCATTATTGGAGGCATAGTATGTGTGTTTGACCTCCCAATAACATTTATCATTTTGGTACTTATGAGAATCCTCTCCTCCTTTATAATAAAAGGTAAAGCACCCCCTTACTTCTTCATACCTCTACAGAAATTTGGATTAGACATACCCTAAACAAATTTTCTCCCAAAATAAATCCTCTAAAACTATAATCCTCAAATTGTATTGAAATCTCCCTGAGTAATCCCTTGGATGTAAACCAAAAAGTGTTACCCAATGAAGTCGTACGTCCTTCAATGTGGTTTTTTGATTTGTTTCCTTATCCTTACCCTTAAATTACTCTTATATAAATAATATAAAATAACATAAGTATCCTAAATATACTATGATTATTTTATTATAAGGGTATTAAATAATCCTTAAAACACTACTATCAAATGGTATATGGATTCATCGTTGGTCTATACGGCAGACTACAGCCTTGTGAACTGATGTCCTTCACTCTTCTATTATAACCTCTCAAAGATGATAATAATGATGAAATTAATAATTTTTATTATATATATGATATTTATTATTTATTAATTATTATTTAATTATTATATTACATATACCTTCATGATTTACATTTTTCGGGAATACAATAACATTATTTGTGGATGTGTGGACTACCGCCTCCTCAAAGCAATGTGATTCATTCATTCTTTACTTGAAATGTATTAAGGATGGGTTTAATAATAATATGTGATATATATATATATATATAAATTATTATAATATAATTTATATATATATATATATATCATTTAATTTATTTATTTAAATATGACATGAAAATAATTCGTGTGTATATACGTCCTACCATCTTTATGAATAGTGTATTTCGTTTCCTACCACTAATTTTTATGGGTTACTATAAATACATATATAATGAATTTATATTATATTTATATCATGTTTATCATTATCTATCTTATTAAATAATGATATATTTAAGACAAACAATAAAAACAAGTCAAAGCATGTATGAAAAACAAAGAGGTTATTACCTGAAGCATTACTTTGACATGTCATTTATAATAAATGGGTAATATAAAGACATAATTAAATCATATATGTATAAAATAATTGAATAAGGTAATGTAATATATGTATAATAAAATTATATTTATTATATACTAGGTTTGAATGAGTGTGAACAGAGTCAAGACATAAGGTATGGGGTATTCTTGTCTCACATTTATTTCTATGAGAATTTTTCCTTATTCACCACTAGTTTATTTTGTGTGGTGTTTATACAACACATGAAATTATTAAATGATTCTTATAATTTAATTTATGTTTATTCACATATCCATTTAATTAAAACTTTTTCATGGGGTTTAATGTTCAAAAGATACCAAATTGGTAAGGTAATTTTATCCAAATATTCCTTCTTTGAGACGCATGTTATGTTACGCACTTATATTCATTTTAAAGGTATATATATTGCCTTTATACATTATATATCATGAATATAATAATTTTTATAATATTTTAAGCTTCATGTATTTTTATTATCTAATGGTGGGTTATGACTCAATGTCACTAAAGTGTTTATAGTTTATTTTATATCACGATTTTTAACAATTATGCATCTATTGATAAAATATTGTGGTCTATATCTCAAAAATTATCATAAAATATTCAAGTAATGGTAAAAAATATCAACTATTTTGTACTTTAGATAATTAGGAATTTTTTTAATAAAATCTCACTTTATAAATCTCTTCGGTTAGAAATCTATTACCTTTTAAAACAGTGTTTTAAAAAGAAAAAATAGTTCAAAAATAATTTAGGTTTAAATATTTTTTTCAATGATTTTAAATGATTTCATTACAAGTTTTTAATATATATCTTCAAAGAAAAATGTTATATAATTTTTTTATGATTTAAACCTTTTTCACATTGGAATGGATATTTTAATCATGAGTTTTTTCAAATGAACTGAAAATATAACATCATAAGTTTTCAAAGTGGTTTTCAAAGAAAAAGATTTTGAAAACATGTTATGTCATAAAAATTAATTTAAAAAAAGATCAATTTCATAGATATATCCATTAAGTTATATTTAAAAATACTTCTCCATCTAAGATTCCATCCTTTATTATAGATTATACTTTATCAGGAATATAATCCAAGGAAACCATTTTTTTCCTTTATTTGAATGGTTTATGTTTAATATGATATGTTTTTTGTAAAAACCATATCTCTACCTTGGGATATACCATAATAAAATGGTTATGAACCCCACTACTTTCAAAAAAAAATTATATTATGGAATGATAATGATACATCTCTATTTCACATAGGATATGATATAATGAAATGTTTGGGATACAGATTTCATTTCATGGGGGATGATATGATGTTTAAGAAACATATCTATTTTATGGGTCATAATATAATGAATTTTTTATTTTATTGTAGAATACATATATCTTATTTCATTTTGTGATGGTTAGGACCTATATCTCTCCCTATTTCATTAAGTAAAAATTTATAACTCATTAAATGGGTGTTCATGGATCAAAGAGTGAACCTGGTTCAATAAAGGACATTATCCTCAAAGATAGTCATGGGAGTATTCCATGACTACTAAAAGGGTATTGGGAGTGAACCATGACTAATATTATGGCCTTTTGAGTGAACCCATACTACTATTATGATTTTTGGATTGAACTCATACTACTAAAATATCATTTGTAGTAAGTCTTGACAAATATGAAAATAATTTTATTTGTTTATATATGTTCCATAATTACATTTTTTATTCCTATGTTATGATTTGATGACGTATGATTTTAATTCAGTTTTTATTCTTGTATTATATACTACCAATCAGTATTCATGACTCTTTATTATGATCTTTCAAAGGTAGGATATGATCATCTAAGGTAATGATCAGGTTCTCATACCCTTGTCCTCTTGTTATGCTTATAAATCTCCCCTATTTACCCCTATTGAACAACTGATATCACCCATTTTTATATTTCATTTCCATATGTTATGAAGATATGAATTTTGTATTATTTTTATAAGAAAGGTTCTAGTTATAGAGAATTTAGTTGGAGATAATGTATCTCACTTACATACCAATGTTTACATTTCAATGTTTCTAATGACACTAAACTAATATTGTATTTTATCGTGTCTTTGTGTAATGTATTAAATGTTCTGAAAATATTATGTAATGTCTATATATGAAAAGGTAGGGTTTTTATAGTTTGTATATGATAAAATTTTTATTTAACCATTGGAAACTAGGATGAGAAAACCTTAGTGTGATCTCTAAGGACACATATCAAATGATATGTTTAAGGATGAGTCAAAGTATAAGAAAATGTCCTAGAATTTTGGTAAAGGATAAAGAGAGTGGTTTCCAAGAAATATATCTATGTATGGATACTAAAACTATATGTACCTCTATAATAAATGTAACTTAGTACATCAACCCTAAAAAGATTGTATTGAGATAGACTTGATCATGAACTAGTGCATGATAATGATCCTTCTTTCACACCTGGTTTGACACTCTAAGGGGATATGCTTTGGTAATTCACAAATTCTTTACAAACCATGAGGAAATATTTAAATACAATTTTTCTATGAATAACATAAGATAAAACTAAGGTTTCATAGCTTAAATAATGTGTTCTAATATAGACATCATATAATTAATTAAATGATTATGTGGGTTCCCACTATGATTATTGTTTCTTACTCTATGAATTTTTGTTTTAGTCAATAGCTGGAACCCAATGTAACCACATTAATGTTATGTTTGATGGGAAATGAAATTATTTCCCTCTTGTGCATTTAATTTTTATTGGATATGGAATGAAAAACCTCACTGATATTCTCAAACATCTTTCTCAATTTACAAATCATACTGATCTTCTAAATGTGAGAAAGAGAGAATAATTTTTTATTTAGTCCTTCATGAGGCAATGCCCACCTTATTTCAGTTAGTCTTCTATTACACTAGTTTTTGAACAATGGATCAATACCAATGCAATGATAATTTCCATTCTCTAATTTTCTGAAAATGATAATGAAATTTGGGTTCATTAGCATTTAGAATGTGAATTAGATTATTGAGGGACTCTAATGAGGAATATGAGACAACAAGTTGAAATTCACTCCATGAATTGGGATGAGTTCAATAACTTATTTTCAATAATTTATTTATTTTATATCTTCATATGTATATTGATAAATAGTATCTAAGTTAAATTAATGGGATTTTTAATCTATTACTGACTACAAGGATGATTTTACAAGACTTTTGAGGTACACTTTTGGAATTATGATCCAAACCAAAATTAATATTGATCAATTCATCAATGGATTAAAGACAATTTTCCGAAGGGTCATAGAAATATGAGACATTAGTTTCTATGAATTGACTATTCATTATAGAATCAGTGTTTAAATGGAGGTGGGATTTATGTATCAATCTCATGGTTTTGATAAGAAAATGAAGATATATGTCAAAAGAAAATCTGGATACTATGGAGAAAAGAAATGATATTTCCTTTATGTTTTAAAGGTGAGAAGAATCATGGAGTAAATTATATTAAGGAATATATTAAATGTTTTATGTTTTGTATATAAGGTCATCAGTTATTTTATTAATGATGTTATGGGAGGAAGTTGGCTAATTATAAAAATATGGGGAAGGCTGAACAGAATGAACCTCCCTAACATCAGTTCTTCATGTGTCGGGAGAATGTCCATTATGATAACAAGTTCCCAAAAATTAAGGTTAATGATGATGATCAACGTCAAAAACCTAAAAAATAAATGGATAATAAGAAATATCATGTAGTCATTGTTTTCTGATGAGGGATTCAATTATGATATGGTGGAAGGTAAAATTTTCATCCACTCCATAGCTGTTAATATTTTATTTGATTCAGGATCCAATGACTCATTCATATATAATTAATTTTATAGGGGTATTAAGATTACATCGAAAGGATTATATTTTTAATTATCAGTGAAACCCCTTAATTGTTTGATGATTTCATCTCAATTCTATGATTCTTCTACGATTAATGTTTGTGGGAATATGCTCCCTACAAATATTTTCATTCTTCCCCTCATTGAAAATGTGTCATATTGGTCTGGGATTGGATTTCTCTTCTTAGATCCCATATAAATTATCATGGAAGGGAATTTGTTTTTTATATTTTAATACAACCTATTAATTTTTATCAATTCAGTGACAAATCTGAACTTTTTATGGGGATTAAATCAAGTTTATGGGTCCTGATTTCCATTCATATGGCATGTTTATCTCCAATGGTTTTGGAGAAACCTGTCATTCATGGTGTGGATATTGTTCAGGAATTTTTTGATGTCTTCAAGGAAGATTTTTCTAGACTTCCAAAAAATCATGAAGTTGTGGTCACAATAGAAATCATACCCAGTTTCACAAAAATTTCAAATACTCTGTATATAATGACCCTATTTTAGTATTAAAAATCGAAGAAGAAACTCCAAGAAAATCACAATAATGGAGTTATTTATCAAAGTGTTTTACCTTGTAGTGCATAAGGTATTTTTTAGAAAAGTAAATATTGATCAATACGACTCTACATTGATTATTGGGAGTGGAACAATATTGTGATCAATAAAAAGTATGTGATTCCTTATATTGATGACTTGTTTGATTATCTTCATGGAACTCAATACATTTTTTGTATTGATCTTGGTTCTAGATATCCTCAATTATGGGTCAAGAAGGAGTATATACCCAAGATAGGATTCTATAAATGTTTATAGTCACTATTAATATATAGTAATTTCTTTTTGTCTTACTAGTTTCTATGTTATCTTCTTGGATTTGATGAATATAATCGTTAAATATTAGCTTGATAAATTTTTGGAAGTATTTGTAGATTATATTCTAACTATTCAAAGGTAAATGAAGGGTATGAATACCCCTTGAGATATATAATAATGACCCTATGTAAAGAGAAATTGTATTCCAAATTTACAAAGAGAGATTTTTTTCTGAAAAAAGGTTTCATTCTTGTGTCATATAATATCGAGAGATTGTATATCAGTAGATCAATCAAAAAGGAATGATATTGAATGTTGTTCTAAACCCACCATAGTTACTGAGATATGTAGAATTATTGTAATAGATGAATATTATGGAAGATTTGTAGAGAATTTCTCACCACTACCTAATACTCAAACCATGTAAACTCAAGCAGGTTTCAAGTTCTTCAAGAAGGATGAATGTGAGGAAAATTTAAAGTAGTTGAAGATAAGGTTAGAATACACCCAAGTGTTTACATTATCCTACTATGGGTAAGGGTTTGTAATCAATAGTGATCGTTTCAGGGATGTATTCCTGGATGACTTTTCAGGTCTTCCTCCAGAGCGAGAGGTGGATTTATCTATTTAGCTTGTGCCAGGAGCAGCACCAGTGTCCATTACTCCTTATAGGATAGACGCACCAGAGTTGCAGGAGCTCAAGAGGCAGTTGGAGGAGTTGAAGGAAAAGGATCTAATCTAACCCAGTACTTCTCCTTGGGGTTCTCCTTTCCTGTTTTCTTAGAAGGCGGACGATACCCTCAAACATTGTGTGGATTATCAGAAGCTGAACTAGTTGACAGTTAAGAACCAATATCCCTTCCCAAGGATTGATGATCTGTTTTATCAACTTCATGGAGCACTTTTGTTCTCGAATATTGTCTTGAGATCCAGATATCATCCGTTATGTGTTTGACTATCATACATACACCTTACATATTTTCGGAGCATATATGGTCTATATGAGTACTTGTTTATGCCGTTCAGACTCATGAACATACCAGCAGTTTTCAAGGCTCTGTTGAATCGTATGTTCCACCCTTATCTAGATTCTTTTTGTGGTAGTGTTCATGGGGGATATCTTGGTGTACTCACACACTTGACACGACCATACCACCCATCTTGAGATCATACTGAGTACACTGAGAGAGCATCAGTTATATACTAAGCTCTCAATGTGACACTTTTTGATGGACCAGATACACTTACTGGGTCATATTATCTTAGATGTAGGAGTTACAGTAGACCCAAAGAAAGGGAGGGAAGTAATTTATAGGGATCATCCTAAGAACATTTTTGAAATAGAGAGTTTCATGGGGACGGTTGGTTACTACAGGAACATTATACAGTACTTCTCCCACTTAGCAGTGTTGTTGATAGGTTTTACTAAAAAGGGTATGAAGTTTTTTTGGTCAGAAATTTGTGAGACATCCTTTCAGGAGCTGAAGTGAAGGTCGAAATTAGATTCAGTCCTGATAATTCCAAAGCAAGGGAAGATCTATAAAGTGTACTATGATGCATCTGGTATTGGGCCAGGAGCAGTGTTGATGCAGGGTGATCGAGTAGTTGCGTACAAGGCTCAGCAGTTGAAGCCACATGAGAGGAATTACCCAACACATGATCTTGTGTTGGCTGCAGTTGTTCATGTGTTACTCTGTTGGAGACATTATCTCTTGGGAGAATATTTTATGGTGTTTATAGACCAAAAAACTCTTAAGTACATCTTTACCCATCATGACCTGAATCTGAGATAGTGAAGGCGGGTTGAATACCTTCTATCCTTCGACTTTGAGCTTGCTTATACACCTTGTAAGGGTAACACAGTCGCTAATGCACTGAGTAGGTGGACTCAGATACAGGAAGTTCAGGAGGCCAATGGTGAGTGGCAACTTATGTCTTGGTTCTCTGAGATGCATTTGGAGGTGCATAATAGTCAGGGGCGTACCTATCTTTCATTCTTAGTTATGACTTCTACCCTCCTAGATAGAGTGAGGATGAGACAGCTATCAGATTCTGAAGGCCTAGTCCTATCGGAGTCGGTGTCAAGTGAGGACTCTCCTCCTGGTAGGACGATAGGTGATGACAAGGTACTAGGTATCCATGGATGAGTGCGGGTTTCAGGAGATATACACGAGGAGTTGATGTGGCAATTTCATGCTTCATCTTGGGAAGTGCATCCTGGAGTTACCAGAATGTACCATGACTTGAGACATCAATATTGGTGTTCGGGTATGAAAAGAGAGGTAACTGGTATTGTTACAAGATGTTTGACCAATCATCAGGTGAAGGTGGAGCATCAGAGGCCAGCCGGACTATTACAGCAATTACCCATTCCAGAGTGGAAATGGAATGATATGACAATGGATTTCATGACTGGGTTGTCAAGGTCACTGCGAGGCAGTGATGTTTTGTAGATTTTTGTGGATAGACTTATGAAGGTAGCTCACTTTATCCGATCAATGATACCATCGGTGTTGATGAGTTCGGGAAGTTGTATATCTGAGAGGTTGTACTTCTTCATGGGGTCCCATATTCTATCATTTCAGATAGGGATTCCCATTTTACATCTCATTTCTGGCAGAGTTTTCAGAGGGAACTGGGTACACAAGTGCTTCTGAGCACAGATTACCACCATCAGACCAATGGCCAGTCAGAGCGTATGATACAGGTGCTTGAGGACATGTTGTGTGCATGTTTCCTAGACTTTGGGGGATCTTGGGAGAAGCACAGACCACTGGTCAAGTTTTCCTAAAATAATAGATTTCGGGAAACTGTTAAGATGGCGCATTACGAGGTGGTATATGGTAGGACATGTCGATCACCTTTGTGCTGGTTAGAGGTAGGTGAGGCATCTTTATTGGGACCACATCTCATGTAGAAGACTTCAGAGTAGGTCCAGTTGATACAAAAGTGGATGGCTGCTGCACAGTCTCATCAAAAATATTATGTTGATTGTCGTAGACAACCCTTGGAGTTTGTGATCAGGGATCAGGTTTTCTTGTGTGTTTCACCGAGGTTGGGACACATGCAGATCAAGAGATAGGGTAAACTTTCACCGAGGTATGTGGGGCCATTTTTGATTCCGGAGAGAGTCGGGCCGGTTGCCTATCGATTGCAGTTACCACAGAGGTACCGGGTCATTCGCAATGTCATCCATATATCTCAGCTACGCCATTATCACTCAGACCTGTCTCACGTCTTTCAGCCTGTGGAGGTTGATCTTCAGGCCGATATGTCCTTTGAGGATCATCTGATTCATATTGTTGAGAGGAGCACAATTGTTCTCCAAGGTCGGTTAGTTCCTCTCTTATGGGTGCTATGACAGCATGGCTGAGTGCAGGACAAAACCTGGGAGCGCTAGAGTGACGTATGTGATTAGTGGCTGGAGTTGTTATCAGCTTTATCTTCACCAGCTTTGGAAGAGAAATTTGTGGAAAATTTTCTTTAAGGGGGGGTGTTTGTAATATCCCGATTCTTATTCTTGAGGTATGGGTTTCTTATTTTCCTTTTTCCTTGAGTGTTTTTTTTAAATAAGGAAAATTGGGAAAAATCCCAAAATTTATGGGTACACGCCATATACTTTTCCTCGGGTTGTGTACTTTGGTCGTGTGGAATGATTACACAAGGTGTGTAGGCCTTTCGGCGATTAAGGGTGTAAAACCTGACTACACATCGTGTACTTAGTATATAAGTGTACTGTAATCAGTCGGCATGTGAATAGTAAGGCAGTGGTAGTAGCCGCCAATGGAGCGATAGTACAGGTCGTGTACCTAGAAATACACGTCGTGTACTCATGTCGATAGATGAATAGTGCATAAGTGAAAAATAAAGGGATACAATTCTTTGATGGTAAGAACTATCATATCTATAAAGATATAATTTTTCCTTATCTTATGTCTATTATGTATGATGTTATTGAAGATGCAAGAGATGTATTTTCACCTATTAATGAAAAATTCCCTTCTACATCTAATGAAAAAAAAATATATCCTGAATTATTGAAGAGTTAATAATGATTTACTCTCATTAATTTCTGATGGTGAGTTTTAAAGAGTGAAATTTGTTATCACTACCAATAAAATCTGAGAAAAAATAAAAAAATATTTATGAAGTCAATACGAAAATGATGAAGGAAAGTATTCAAATATAAAGATTAAATTATGCAGATCTCAATATGGTTGAGTATGAATCCATTGGAGATTTTATTACTAGAGTGAATTATTTTTTAGCACCATCAGATATATTTGTATGATGCTAGAAAATTGAACATCTATTGACACGATCTAGATAATTATTATTAATATTTTTAAAGAAACAATTTCTTCATTGGAATATATATATTGAAAAATATTTTCTATGGATGATTTATATAGCATAATCATTACTTATAAAATTAGAAGAGACAATGTAAGAATGGAAAAAAAATCTAAACGAGTGATCTCATTCAAATCTATCAAGAAAGAAAAGATAAATATTACACTTGAAGAAGAATAAGTTTTCTATTTTGATTTTAAAAATATGGTATATATAAATAATGATGAATTTTTATCATTGTTTTTTAAAAAAGTTATAATAGGTACAGAAAAAATGAAGGGAAATCCCCTTGAAATTTTTTGAATGTGGAGTTGTTAGGTACTTTGTGGCTAATTTTCGAAGAGAATAATAAATAATAGGACAGTGATGAAGATGATAGAAGGTAGATAATATCATGGAATAAACATGTTGATAAGGAAAATTCTTATTCCAAAGGAAAAGATAAAAAAATTATCCAAATACAGATAGAGAAGACTTTTATATAAAGATGATGAACATGAAGATAGTAAAGTTGATTCCAAAAAGTCTATTGATAATGCTGATAATAAATTTATTGATGTAGTTAATAATGAATAATTCAAAATTAATATATTTGATGAATAATAAACACAATTATAATATTATTTTAATGAATAATTAAAGTAAAGTCTAAGAAATATTGGGAATCTTGAGAAGAAATTTTAGAAGTTGAAAAATAAAAAATCTACAACAAGTAGTCACGAATGTTTTCCTAGTGAGAATTCCAAGATAATGGAAGAGATTGATGGATTAAAGAAATATCTGGAGAAATAAAAGAATCATAATAAAACTTTTTAAGTTAAAATTAAGTGTAAATAAGAATTGGTGGAACTTTTCCAATAAAAATATTCTAAATTCTAACAAAGTGTTAGAAATATTAACAATTTTATTTCTAAAGCTGGTTAATGTTTTAGTTGGGATGAACATGAGAAGGATCAAAAATAATTACCTTTAAAGGTGGAGAAGAAAGCTAAAATTATTTTTGAGAATAATAAATCTTAGAACGTTATGTGTGTATCCAAGACCAACAAAGTGGATAAGTTAGATTTTTCTAAACTTTTGAGTAAAAAATAACATTTGATTACCTATAGTTCTAATCAAAATTAGAAAAAAATAGCAGAAAAATAAAATATCAATTGATAATATAAAGGCTAGTTGTCATTAATATTTAAAGAAGGAAGATAAAAAGGTTGTTGAGAATCATTTTCACAACTCTGGATAGTATAGATTTTTAAAAGGAAAATATTATTTATATAGATACTACTAGTATTGTGGTGGATTTGGGAATACATAAAATATATATTGTTTTAATATACACCATTATTGTTATTTCATATATTAAAGAGTGAAATTTTTAAGGGGATTCAATCCACCCAAGGGAAGATGTCTAAGATGGATTTTTGAAAGAAACCTATGAAGATTGGTGTAAAAATTTAAATTTGTTCCAACCTCAAGAAACTATTTTTGAAATTTTTGATCAACCTAGAAACCTTGAAAAATGATTTCTTGTTTTGTTACTAGAATAACAACAGTTTGTTAACAATTCTCAAAATCCAAAATTTAAAAAAGTTAAAGGGAAAGAAAAGGCTCATGGTCTGGAAACTCCTCTCATATCAACAAAAGGAGAATGAAAAATGATCTTGGATGGTGTGTGTCCTTCTCATATGACAAGAGGCATATAGTTATTGATGAATCTGAAATATTTCAAATAATGAATAGTGACATTTGGCAAAGATGAATCTATCCTAATAAAATGTGTTTCATCAGCCATCATTAGGGACGATAATTTTAATTTCAATAAATCTTCGTGCGTTGATGGGATGAAAAAAAACATTCTAAGTGTGTCACAACTTTTTGATAAATGAAAAAAATATATTTCAATATCATATAGTTTTTTTGTGAAAATTGAAGTAGATAGAAAAATATTTTCAAGAAAAAAACACACCAAAGTAAACGTGTTCCATGTTAGTAAGGCTCAAAACTCTTATTACATTGGCTTGGTGGAAGATATTTAGTTGTGGAATAAAAGGCTGGGATAAATGTGTCATAAAAACATGATAATGTTACCATATTGTGTCAGTGTATACTATATTCTTAATATTTTATGAATAAGATATTAGTGTAGCATGACTTTTCATAAGGGAAAGATAAAAAACTTTGTCCATACGAAAGTTGACAATTCTTCAGAATGACCACTAGAACATATTCATTGTGATTTTTGTAGGCCTATGAGAAAATAGTATATTCATTGAGATAAATACTTCATTACATTAATATATTACTTAACACACATTACATGTGTTATGTTAATGAAACATATTTAATATGCTTGGAAAATGTCAAAATATTTAGGATAAAATCATAGAAGTAATGTGAGTATTTAATAAAGAAGTAGAAAATTGACAATTCATGGGAGTATAAGAATGAAGAGTTTCAATGATATCATGAGAATAATGGAATTCATTAGGATTTCATTAAACTATACACTAATCAATAAAATGGTGTTTCATAAATAATGAATATAAGTCAGGCTGAAATGGGAAGAACTATGTTTCTTGAACATGGTCTATTTCATTGATTTTGGAAGCAAGAAATGAGAAAAACTATTTATATTCAAAACTAATTATCTAAAGTCCATGTTTAGATGTAACTCAATATGATATTATTTATGAAAAAACCCTATGTATGAAATACTTACAATTTTTTGGGATTCCATACATCATAACTAAGAAAAGTTAAAATCTTATTATGTTTTATAATAGAGGTAAATAAGAAATTTTTATTGGCTATGATCTAGAAGGAAGAGGGTAAATATGTTTAAAAAATATTTAGTAAGATTATTTGACTCAATTGATGTAAAAGTTATTGAAAAACTATGGATTCTAAACATAATCATTTAGATAATAATGTTGAGAATTATGAAAGAAGTTCTGATAAAGATTGTAATTATTATATAGACAATTGTAATCCAACTTAAGAAGAAGAATCAACTCATCCATTTATAGTGATGAGAAATAATCTTGAAAATATCATCCCAGGATAAAGATATAAGTGGAAGCTCAAAATATTATTTTTGGCCAACATGAAATGTTTCAAACAAGAAACATGAAATATTTTTACACATGCATCCTTTATTAAAAATTTGAGTCTAAATATTCTAATAGAAATTTCAAGAATTCAAAATTGGTTTATGTTGTGAATAAATTGTTTTATTAGATTGAGAAGAATGATACATGGGAACTCATACCTAAACCAAAAAAATGGTATTGGTTGTAATGTGGGTTTTCTAAAACAAGCTAAATGAAGATGATGAAGTGATAAGAAACCAATAAGGATTTGTGATTGAATTTTACTCACAAATTAAAGGTGTTGATTTTGATGGGAATTTTCCTCCAGTTTCAAGGTTAGAAACAATCATAATCTTTCTTTCTATTTCTACACATTAAAGTTGAAAAAATAAGATGGATGTGAATTAATCATTTTTAAATGGAAATATTTATGAGGAAGTTTATATTTATCAACCATGCCGATTTATTCTAGGTAAAGATGAATGTTATGTGTGAATGTTTAAGACAAACTTATATGGGTTAAATAAATCACCAATGGCATTGTATTTTAAATTGGATATATGCTTAAGAAAAAATAGTTTTAAGAAATGAAGGGTTGATATTAATCTATATATCAAAAAAAATTAAGATTTATTACACATTATAATTGTTTGTTTTGATAATAGTATAATTTTTGGGAATGATGAAATAACTTTTGTGTGTTTTTCTGAAGAGTTGAAAAAAAATTCTTAGATGTCCATGTTAGGAGAGATGAAATAATTTCATAGGTTGACCAATTTAAAAAAGAAGAAACATATATTTATTTTTCCAGATAAGTATGCTAATAAAATTCATAAGAAGTTAAACATGGAAAATTAAAAACTTGTTTCCATAATGATTTTATAGGCAATGAAATTGAAAAACGATGGTGAAGAAAATGAAGTTTACTGAAAAATATTTATAAGCATATTGGAAGTTTTTTATATTTGACTTCCTCAAGACCAAAAATTGTTTATGTAGTAAACATTTTTGAAATATTTTATATTTCCCCAAAATAATGACATTTGTTTGCTCAAAAAATAATTCTTAGATATATCTTTGGAATATCAAATTTTTTAAGTAGGGCTGATATCTAAGAAAGTATTTTAATTTTTTTGGTACTCAAATGTTGATTGGGAAAGAAATATTGATGATATAGGATCTATATATTTTGGTGTTTTATTTCTAATGGAAAAGTTATGTTAGATTGAATATAAAGAAAACAAATTCATTAACACTTATCATGGCTAAAGTAGAGTATATTGCTACCACACAGGATGTTACTCAACTTATGTGGATCAAAACTCTGTGGGAAGATTTACTTCTGGAAGTGATGTTACCCTTTCCCTTGGGTTGTCATTATCGAAGTGCAATCAACCTTGAAATAAAACCATTTAAACATTATCATTCAAATAACATTTACATCAAATATCATTCCATCAAAAATAATGTGGAGATGAACGAATTGAAGCTAGAATATGTTTCTACATCAAAACATATTGTCGACATTTTTATAAAACCATTAAAAATGATATTTTTTCTAAACTATTGTTGGACATCATCATCCAACCACATTCTACTCAAGGTTTTGTTTTTTTTATGTCCCCTTTATCATCTATTTGTTGGATAGTTTTATCTAGGGGGAGAATATTTTCTAATTCATTGCATTGATATGTGCTAAATATTTTAAGGAATCATATAGGTAGGGTATTTTTGGGTAACCTATTAAGTAAGAATATAAATGTGTGAACTATTCTAATATAGTATTATAGTGGTTATTGGAAGCATTTGTTTTCATGGAAATGGAAGAAGAAGAAAAATATATAAATAAAATGAAGAAGTTTTCAAGAGTCTCTAATTTTGTATAAAATGGTTGTTTTATCAATAATTCATGTTTCTTATAATGAGTTAGCTCATGTAGGCTTAGAATTATTGATAATTAATCCATTGACTAGGGTTACAAAGTTAATTTATTTACGAAACAAAGTAGACAAAAAAATCTAAAGGTGGATATGGTTGGGACCACGTTGGGAATAAGTTGTTTTTTAAGTGGGAATATGCATGTGTTTTCTTTTGTTTTCAAGGAAATTTCAAAAAGAATAAGTCACCTCACATTATAATTTTTCGTGACCAGACTCACAATCATTTTCAAATGATCATACTAAAAATTCTTATGATATTCAATCATACTGTGAAGATTTTTTTTGGAATAAATTATTCATCGGACTCACCTTAGGTCCGTATTGAAAGGAATATCATAATGAGAATTTGTATCGAAGTCTTCATGCATCTGATGAATACCTGTTGATTCATAGATGTTTTTAATTCACCAAAATGATAAGTAGTCTGAAAAACTAACGATGAAATATTTAGAAATTAAAGGGGGAGAGGTGAAGATACCAATCATATTAAATTTGGTTGGAAAGAAAGAATTATTTTTAAGGGTAAGATGTTACAATACATCCCAATATATTTCAGATGATGTGATGATGATCTTGAACATATTCAAAGTTAGGAAGAATTCATTCTAAAAAGAATATGTTTTTGAAGAATAAAGTTTTTGAAGTCTAAGTTTCTCACCTCATTTAATTGGTGTGAGAACACCATACATAGATTAGATTAATTTCTAGGAAGGTTGATCGAAATGGGGGAAAATAAAGGTTTTGGTTTTCAGTCAGACATATAATCCACAAGAAAAAAATATTCACAAAATGAAGTTGGTGTGAATAATAATCTAGAAAAGAATTGTTGAAGCTGTAGATACTAGAACAGGTTCATCAGACAATATTTTCAACTGATTATAAGAGGTAGACTAACCCTGATCATCAGATGTTGTGATGGTTAAAAAATAAAATCAGAGGTAGAATTTTTTTCATAGGAGGGTCTCAAGTCCAATTAAATGATAATATTTAAAGTCATTGATACTGAAAAAAATTGTATTAGAGATCAATCAAAAATGTATTCAAACGTTTTCATCAAGATAAATTTATTGTTGTTTTCCTTTTCATGTGGTTGAAGTGAAAAATAAAACAATGATATATTTTTCAATTGGGTAAAGTTTTATCATACAAAAGTTGACCCCGGTTATCAGAGTAAAACTAAGAACGGTCCATTAGGCACAGATTGACACCAGTATACCTCATCTGATGATGGACATAATCATATGTAGGATCATTGAGATGGTAAAAAAGAATAAAAGAATAAATGTTTCAATAATCTTTAAAAGTGTTGAAAATAGGATCTTGAAGAGTTGAGTAGAAGTTTTTTTTTTGAATATTTAAAGTGTCTATCAATTAGTGTGGAGAAACATATTTATGAATCTATTATGGTAATCTTAGTGGGAAATCATAATGGGAAAATCGCAATCGCACACAAGTTGTTGAAAAAATTCTGAAGCGATCTAAAATTTTATGAAGATTTTAGAATGTTATAAAATAGTTGAGAAACATTAAGAAATTCAAAGATATATCCAAAATATAAGTGGTACTGATATTTTGGGAAATTTGGTTGAGTGGGAAATTTTTCAAAGCCCCGCACAAATCATATTTGGATCACCTATAAATAGAGGAAGTACATTGTACTTTTTTGACACATAAATTATTCACTGGTGAAGAGATAAATAAGAGCACATAATAATTTTTAGTGAGAAAAAGTTTCCAGATCATGTTTTCCTAAGGATGTTTTCAAGATAGAAAGTAGAAGTGTGAATATCATAATAAAAGATTCATAATTAGACAAAGAAATCGGACATGGATTTCTTGATTGAGCCATAAGAAGTTTATAATTGTTAAAGATGTATTCTAAGAAAGTATTATTTCTAGACTAGGAAGATCAGACATGGCATATCAGACTATGAAATCATACTAAGTTTAATTATAAATTTTAGGAAGTTTCAGACCTACTGCTGGGTAAGAAAGTGATGTATTGTTTTTAATGTCATTTTTGTTAAAGTTGACATGTTAATATAGTAACTTGTTTTTAATAATCTTGTGATAATTTCATAACATGTTAGAAAAATCTTATTACATTATTTAATTCTACATTAATAACACACATTTTTGTGTTGAACATAGTGTTACATGGTTGTACGGGAGTATCCTAATCATTGAATCCACACTAAAGGATTGATTTCTGGTAGATTTTCTTATATTGGACTGTTTTAAAACCATACTAAGGACAAAGCAACTCTTTTTTATTATGAATCCTTGAAAATTATTATGTTATTGTGGATGTGTGTTTGGTTTTGGGTTTAGAAATGTAACTACTCTTTAAGAGTGGGTGATAGATGTTTCAAAATAAGGGAAACTTAAATGAGAAATATATCATCGATCCAGCCCATCCATTCTCAGTAATACATTTACCTACTAGGAGTTCTCAAAATGGAATATTTTTTTCTTTTTTTGAATGAGTAATAATTTTTATTCTTACCAAAATGTGAGTGAAATGATTTATTTTAACATAATTAGAATGAATGTAATTTCCCTCGGTCATGATAAATAAATGATTTAAATCTTCTTTTATAGGTATCCATAGTTCATTTCAACGAAAAAAAATTCCATAATTTTTCTTATTTTTATATTTCAAATTATTTATTTCAAAATGGAATGTTTATATTTCTCAGAAATGTTTATAAGTATACTTTTATGGTATTTTAATTTATCAATGAAATCAACGTTGATTTTTTCTTGTGTTTTAATTAATATATGATCTAATATTACAATCCTTATTCTTTATCTTCATGGTTTATTATTATTATTATAATGATAATTTTATTAAACCCAAATATTTTCCCTTGGTGGTGCTATAATAGATTGATTAAATATTTTTTTAAATCATTTTCTTTTCAAAGCTTGTGGTTTGATTATATGATATATGTTTAATGAAATTAAGGGATAAAATATATATGGATTACATTATGTGATGGTTGTGAGAATAATTATATATCCCTCCAATTCTTTTTGTTAAGAATTATAACACTTTAGAAAATTATAGTATGAAATTCCTTATGTTTGTTCAACTATGGGAAACAAGTTAATGTTCATGATCCACTATGGGAAGTTGGTGGTGATCACTAATCTATTAGATATTGTATTTAGGAAGGAATTCGGGATATATAATGATTTTATGGTCTTGGTTTTTAACATTAACATGTGATATAGTTTCTAAAATTATGATGTTGCCACAATTTTATGACATGAACTTATGGTTCAAAATTGATTAAATATTATTTCTCACTCTTATGATTTGTGCGTATTGAAATTAAATTGTTTTATGCAATGAATCATATTTATGATCAATGAAATGTTTTCCATGAACTATGTAAGTTGTATTCGTCATCACATACCCTTATTCAGTTTTTATTCATTTATATGATCATCGATTGATATCTCACATGTTTACCCATACTTAGAAATTGAGCTCACCATTTCTTATGTTTTATTTCCTCAAGTTTATGAACAATTTTTTATGTATGGTATAAAAAATTTTACTAAATGGGAATATTTTTATGAGAGATGTTGAAGGCCATTAATGTAACACCCTGAGTTTTTAAGGACTTTTTCTAAATAAATTTAATTTATTTGATGGATATAATTATAATCCACACCACATTATGTTTATATCATACACTAAAACAGGTTATGATTTCTATACACACAACATCGGCTTATCTTGTGATACACACAACATTGCATTTCTACAAAACATCATTTTATTATTATAAATATTTAAATAAAATATTAATAACCAACATGTTAAATTTTTTAATATTAATAGAAATAAATAATTAGTAAATATGTTTTATAATGGTTTTATGTTAATAAAAATTTTAATAAAATACATTATTTTTTATGAAGTCTTTTTATGTTTTGAAAATAATATTTTCTCAAAAAGTAGCTTGTTGTCACCTTGTGAACAATAATAAAAATATGTTTTGACACTTTTAGAAATTTAATTTTATGACATAATCTTCATTTTTATATACATAATGTCAAAATTTTATTTCAGAGATTATTTTAATTTCTCCAAAATACTTCATTTTAGGATGAAGAGTGAAAAATACTAAATTTTAATTAAAAACTCCATTTTCATTAATTTTATATACATAGTTAAATTATATTTTAAATTAAATCTAAAGTGTATTTATATCAATAATACATACATTAATATAATTTATGTCATTATAATAAATTTCACAAGTAAATTCGATATAAAAACATTTCAATCATCTTTTCTTTTCCACTTTAAAAACTAGTCATCTCATCCTGTCTGTGGGATTAATATTAAATTAAATTCTACCACTTGTGTGATTAGAATTTGGAAAAAATATATTTTGGAATAATATTGTAATTTATAATAAGTTCAAAATTTTTTGAACAAAAATATTCGTGCAAAAAATTAAAATTAATTACAGTGATTAATAAAACAATGCTTTTACTAAGGGACTAAACATTAAACATAACAGAAAATAACATAAAAACTTGTCAAAACCCATTTTATGGAACAATTTAGATAATATCTCATCTTGGTTTAAAAAATTTCATTATTGGAGGCATAGTAAATCTGGTTGACCTCCCAATAATTTTTACCATTTTGGTACTTATGAGAATGCCTCTCCTCCTCTATTATAAAAGGTAAAGCACCACCTCACTTCTTCATACCTCTAGAGACATTTGGATTAGACATACCCTAAACAGATTTTATCCCAAAATAAATCCTCTAAAACTATAATCCTCACATTGTATTGAAATCCCAGTAAATAATCCTTTTGATGTAAACCAAACAGAGTTACCCGATGAGGACGAACGTCCTTAAATGTGGATTTTTGATTTGTTTCTTTCTCCTTCCCCTTAAATTACTCTTATATAAATAATATAAAATAAGATAAGTATCCTAAATATACTATGATTTTTTTTATTATAAGGGTACTAACTAATCCTTAAAACACTTCTATCAAATGGTATATGGATTCATCGTTGGTCTATACAGTGGACTACAGCCTTGCGAACTCATGTCATTCATTCTTCTATTCTAACCTCTCAAAGATGCTTATAAGGATGAAATTAATAATTTTGATTATGTATATGATATTTATTATTTATTAATTCTTATTTAATTATTATACTACACATACCTTCATGATTTCCATTTTTCAGGAATACAATAACATTATTTGTGGATGTGTGGACTACCACCTCCTCAAAGTGATGTGATTCATTCATGCTTTACTTGAAATGTATTAAAGATGGGTTTAATAATAATATGTGATATATATATATTTATAAATTATTATAATATAATTAATATATATATATATATATCATTTAATTTCATTATTTAAATATGACTTGAAAATAAAAACATCATTCATGTGTACATACGTCCTACCGTCTTTATGAATAGTGTATTTCGTTTCCTACCACTAATTTTTATGGGTTACTATAAATACATATATAATGAATCTATATGATGTTTATATCATCTTTATCATTATCTATATTATTAAATCATGATATATGTAAAACAAATAATAATAACAAGTCAAAACATGTATGAAAAACGAAGAGGTTATTACCTAAAGCATTACTTTAACATGTCATTGATAATAAATGGGTAATATAAAAACATAATTAAATCATATATGTATAAAATAATTGAATAATGTATTTAAATATATTTATAATTAAATTATATTTATTATATAATAGGTTTGAATGATTGTGACCAAAGTCAAGACTTAAGGTACGGGGTATTCTAGTCTCACATTTATTTCTATGAGAATTATTTCTTATGCACCACTAGTTTATTTTGTGTGGTGTTTATATAAAACATGAAAGTATTTTATGATTATTATAATTTAATTTATTTTTATTCACATATCCATTTTATTAAATCCTTTTCAAGGGGTTTAATGTTCAAAAGATACCAAATTGGTGAGGTAATTTTATCCCAATTTTCTTTCTTTGAGACACATGTTATGTTATGTACTTATATTCATTTAAAAGGTATATATATTGCCTTTATACATGATATATCATGAATATAATCATTTTTATAATATTTTAAGCCACATGTATTTTTATTATCTAATGGGGGTTATGACTCAATGTGAATAAAGTGGTTATAGTTTATTTTCTATTAGGATATTAAACAATTATGCATTTATAGATAAATTTTGTGGTCTAAATCTCAAGAATTATCATAAAATATTCAAGTAATGTTAAAAATTTTCAATTATTTTGTACTTTATATAATTAGGAATTTTTTTAATAAAATCTAAATTTATAAATCTTTTCGGTTAGAAATCTATTACCTTTTAAAACAGTGTTTTAAAAAGAAAAAATATTTCAAAAATATTTTATGTTTAAAATTTTTTTTAAATGATTTTTAATGATTTCTTTAAAAAAAATTAATATATATCTTCAAAGAAAAATGTTTTAGAAATTTTATATGATTTAAAATTTTTTCACAATGGAATGGATATTTTAATCATGAATTTTATCAAATGAACTGAAAATATTACTTCATAAGTTTTCAAAGCATTTTTCAATGAAAAATATTTTGAAAACATGTTATGTCATAAAAATTAATTTAAAAAATAAATTTCATAGATAAATCCATTAAGTGATATTTCAAAATACTTCTCCATCTAAGATTCCATCCTTTCTTATATATTATACTTTATTAGGAATATAATCCAAGAAAAACATTTTTATCATTTATTTGAATGGTTTATGTTTAAGATGATACGTTTTCTATGAAAACCATATCTCTCCCATGGGATATACCATAATAAAATTATTATTAACCCCAATACTTTCAAAATTTATTATATTATGAAATGATAATGAAACATCTCTATTTCACATAGGATATGATATCATTAAATGTGTGGGATACACATTTCATTTCATGGGAGATGATATGATGTTTAAGAAACATATCTATTTTATGGGTCATAATATAATGAATTTTTTATTATCTTGTGGAATACATATATCTTATTTTATTTTGTGATGGTTGGGACCTATATCTATCTCTATTGCATTAAGTAAAAATTTATTTCTCATTAAATGGATGTTCATGGATCAAGGAGTGAACCTGGTTCAAAAGAAAACAATATCTTAAAAGATAGTCATGGGAGTATACCATGACTACTAAAATGTTATTGGGAGTGAACCATGACTAATATGATGGTCTTTGGAGTGAACCCTTACTACTATGATGATTTGGGTATTGAACTCATACTACTAAAATATCATTTCTAGTATGTCTTGAATGATCTCATAGCATCATTCCCCACCCATAGATCATCCTTATCTTCTACCAGCTTCACCTCCTTGGGGACTACCGTGTCATTTCCTGAGAGATCCCTCATCATGTTCTTCTCCCTATTATGGTTTCATGTCAGCTATCTTCCAGGGATATTCTAGATATATAGTCACATGGTCTTATTCCATGAGGCCTAACCTATTAGATGAAATATTTTACCCTCCCTAGGATTCCATAGTCCTCAATGTTTTCCCTAACCACCTGCTAACTTTTAATAATGGGGAAATCTCTTGTGACAAGATCTTATCGACTAGTTCCTACCAGTTGCTACATAAGTCTCAGCTCAGTAATGCCTAGAGATATATTCAGCTACCTGGTGTCTCTATGAAATAAGTCTCCGTTTACTTACTTCACAATCTGCACACTGGAATAGCTAGGGATACATAAGGGCACCATGGTTACATATATCTCTCTATGAAGTCTGCTCAGACTTCTATGCTCAGAAGAAACCATATCGTATCATGTTAATAAAGAATTCTATAAGGTATCTGAACATCAAAGTGTACTAATCCGCCATCAACACTCCCTATAATAACTATAGAGTCACCTGAATCCGAAAAAAGTGAAAACTAGAAAACTAGTACTGCACATGAAATAGTTGTTGGATGTCTGGAAATAAGAGTGTGAACCCATCATGCATATGGGTGATAGGACTTCACTTGTGCTCATCTTCTCTTTTTAAATGCAAAGCTTCCAAAAAAACCACTTGATATGTCACTGTCTAGATATTCCTGAAAACTCAAACCATAGACTACACCCAATCCTCTACTAATCAAGGATTTTTCTCACCATAGAACCTTAGAGTCCTCTGGCACTATAACACATGGAGTGTGCTAAACCTATGCACATCCTCATCCTAATATACTTGAATTGTATGATTCATGATAGGTGGGGGTGCTTCCACCAATCCACCTGGAGGAGGGACCTTAATGGATGGACCCTGAACTAAGGCCTCATCACTCATGAGATCATCGTCACGATCTAGAACTGGTATCCTAGTTGGATTTCATCGTGGAGGCATCATGACTGTTATCAAGATGTCCCACAATTAGATGAGAATATAAATATATATAAATAATGGATAGTAGGCTCAAGAAGGATAGTAAAATACTAAATTATATATAATTAATATACCATTGAATCCTATAAATAATGTATCCATATGCCAAGTCGAAAAGTAGGTAGTCAGGGTCCTAGCCAAAATATACATTATCCACATGTACCATCACTATATTCTATGGATTGGGATCCATAATCAGGACACCTTTGAAACTGTTTCCCTAAATCCTAGACAAATCCTCATAATAATAATACATTTTAAACACTATCATAAAGAATGAACTACTCTGATACCAATATATCATTACATGGCCCGGATTAGGGATCGAGGCACAACTACCACAAGCCTACCTCTATAGGACAGTGGTTGGAGAAAAGTGTCGAATGGTATAACCTAAATTGGACACTTTTTCCTAAATTATCTATAAATAAACATCTAATCATCCCAATAAAGAAGTGAAAATTAATAATAATAAAAATATGAACGATGTTTAATGTAAAAAAATCATTAAAACTCTCTATAGTGTGCAAGAGTTAGATAGTGAAAACAGAAAGGTAAAGGTGAAAAATACACACCAAAACAGAAATATCTCCAAAATTGAAATTGATCCAAAGTAAAATGATGATAGATTCTAACTTTTAATCTCCATTCTATGACCATTGTACATAATACTAGGATCCCAATCTCACAAAGATCCTTCGAAGACACCATTGAACTATTCTTCATCTTCATAATACATGACATGTGCGGGAAAAGTCCATTCATGGATGAGTATATACAAACCCAGTAGGATACCATGAAATCGGAATGGGGGAGTACTAAGAGACAAAAAATGAGTAAATAGACATTAGATAGTAAATAGGATGCAATTAAACTCAAATAAAAGGAATGTAACCTAATATAAACATAAGGGGCTCAACACAGTGTGTAGATGGACAACACATTGATTCTTCATCACCCATTAAAGTAGAGAAACAGCATCCAACAAAAAGGTTCTCAAAACGATGAGTTGGTGGACTACCCAGCACAACTTTTCAACCAATAGAAAGAGAGTTACCAAAACCAAATACATGGATACAAATATATATATATATATATATATAATCAAACCTAAGAAACCTGATTGAGAGAGGAGGAGATCTTTATCTCAATTCACATACTAAGAAAAAAAATTCCAATAGTTCCAAGAAGTCCATTAATGTTGCCTAGTATCTGACACATATTCCCAAAAGTAACTATCTGGAGGCCCATTCCTTACCACTATTCTATATAGCCCTGGGTGGAATCCATTTAGAGAACATTTTCCATAGTGAATCTGTGAATTCTACTCTATATATATCTGTAGAGGACATATGCCCTGATGTTTTAGGGGGATTCCACAAAGAGTTTCAAGGAATCATGCCCTGATACATCTGGGGGGTTCCACTCTACTATAACAAGTTCCCACACCCTATCCTATAGGGGTTACAATCAGAAGATAGGGGACCCATTCCATAGATAATGGGGGTTCCACTCTATAGGAGGAGTAACTGCATCCTAGTGCGATAGGGGTTTTCCACTCTATAGTCTCGAGGACCCATGCCTTTACCAAGACAAGGTTCCACTTAGTGGATTAATGACATACACACAAGGTAATGTGTGATAGGGGTTACACTTTTAATTATCAGACACTCACTCCCTATCTGATCGAGTAATTCCACTTGGTAGATAGAGGACTCGTGCCCTAGATGATGGGGGTTCCACTCTATAGGTCTATGGTGATCCTTATTTTAATTATTACAATCTCCAGGTATAAATACATAATAATCCCACCAATAAAATCTCAAAATATATCCCAAAATCAACAATGGAGGGCACCATCATGTTCTATGTGAAAAAAAAAAAGACAGGTTACTCTTGAGTCAAAATCTGAGTCCAAATGAAGGAGATAAGAGTGATTGAAGTTTCCAAAAATGGAACCAAAGGGTGCATGGTTTGTAAGGGGACTCACATATCATGTGCTCCCACTCCATCACATAGTCATGTCATTGTAGATACATGATTTTTTACCCATGTAGTGCTATACATCATGTAGGGTGTATACACAGTGTGTCTAAGCCACTCAGCCTCATGCCCATGTTCCTTAGCCATGTCCATGGACCCATATCAATCTGTGTACTTTGTTATATGATGTTTCCATCCACATGGTCTTCCACCCATGCACAAGGTTGTTTATGTGTAATCCACAAACGACTGTGTGCCTAGATGTGACTTTCCATATAGAATATTAAAAATGTTCCCCAAAACATGACTCGTCTACCTAGAGAATAGTTACGGTAAGAATATGGACCTTATTTTTTGGTATGTTTCTATTTTATATTCATTGTTGAGAAAAAGTGTAGTTTTGAGAAGAATTAAATTTGTAGGGGTTTTGCATATGACAACCCTTCTTTTATTACAAACTTAAACATGATTTATTACATAAACTATTCACTTAATACAACATGGAAGATTGAGAGGTCTAGTGTCATTGGGGCTTAGTATCATTATATAAAAACATAAAACATGAAATACAACATCTTTATTGAAAACTTCCTTTACATTACCACTACATTCCCTCATACATAGCATTGCATGGGATAACCTGAGGACATGCATAAGAAAAGGGGTGACCTATAAAGCCCAGTAAGGGAATAAACATGGAATAATTGAGGAGTAAAATACATGTTAGACAATAGTAATATCAATAAAGCACAAGAGAAACATGGACATAAAGGCATGATAAAGCATGTTAATCATAACATGGAAATGTGGCAACAACACTTAACAAGGAATTAGCTTTAGCCAAGGCTCATTGCACATGGAGCATGATTAAATTCTCATTGCACATGAATCACAATTCAACCCTCATTTCACTTGAATTAGCATGAGTAAACACTCATTTAACTTGATGTATCATGATACTATACTTTACCAAATGCATTGGAGTGCTATAAGGGCGCACCCTTCTTAAACATTTCATTTCATGCATAAGTGTGCCACATGGATCATAAAACATGGATTCAATAAACATAATCATTTATTTCAAGATAAAGGAATGTGGAATTCATACATGAAACTTTATAATCAATAATTAAATGTGCATATAGGTGAATACCCTTGATGGAGAAATGGGCATGGTATTCACTATACAAAGGAATTGGCTTAGAAAATCGGTGCAATTTCGACAGCGTAACGGCGTGACATAAGAATTCATAAAAACGGTTGATGAGAGAAAGGGTTTCCTCATCATATTTACATTTAATGGATATTAATGAGGTCATATAGATACATGTCCCAACAATTGTAATGGAAATTAGATTCATGATACAAAAGTATTGCTTGAATGTAAATGAGGAGAGAGAAGTTCCTTTCGGAATTTCGGCATAGTAACGGGTGTACATGAGAGGCATTTAATGAGAGAGAAATGGGTATCCCATCATTAAAACATAATGAGGGCAGTATGAGGGAGGTTTGAAACCATACCTCAACATTCATAATTTAAATTAAAAGGGCAAAACAACTTAAATAATATTAGACAAAATGAGAAAGGAAGAAAAAACCCTTACTTGGAAGTGTTCTTCCAAAGGCTTGAGAGAGGCTTGAGATAGGCCTCTTGGGAGATTTGGGCACCTTAGGAGGATTTTAGAAAGAGTAGGGTAGAGGTTGGACGAACTCAAAAGGCTTTTATTGAGGAGGAAGTGGGAGCTTTTGTGTGTTTATATACGAAAGGTGAGTGAATTCTTTATTATTTAGGTTTGGGACCCCTTACATTAAACTAATCCAACCAACAAATCAGCTCATGTTTTTTTCCCATGGTTTTTAAAAAAGGGGAGAGGAAAACAATATTTTATAAGGAAAAGTTCCGAACTTCTTAAAATAATGGGGTTGCTTATGTGGAGGTGAGTCAAACTCCCATGGAAAATAATTTTAAAAAACAAGATGTTTAATAAGTCTTGAGGGGTCCATTAATGCTTTGTAAAATAAATCAAACAAATCCAAAATCACATTATTTTAATAGTAAGACATATATTGGCCGAAAATAAAGCTTATAGTATTTTATTACATCACTATTGGGCCATTATGATGTCATAAAACACATTATATATTTAAACGGTTTTTAATTTTTACCCAAAAAGTTGACTATCTCAGAAAATTATGAAAAATTCACCGTTGGATAATTTCGATGTCCTGATTCCTGAAATAAGATTTATTTTATCTAAATAATTTTCTAAATATGTTAATTTTCACTTTATTAAATATAAACCGATATTTATTGAAAATTCAAGGGTTTTGACAAAAATGGCTTTCAAACCTTAATAAAAATTACAATTGCATTCCGAAAATTATAAGATCATTTATATTTAATAAAAATTAATTTAATAATAATAATAATATTTTATTAAAATATTATTTAATTCAAAAATCCCTTAATTTAATAAAATAGAATTCTTAATTAAATAATAACTAAAAACAATATTTTTACTTTAAAAACTATTTACAATGTATCAATGATAACAAGAAAGTATATTCATTATTATATACAAAAATAATGTACATGAACATAGTACTAGAGATTTGTTACATAACCCCTTAAAACAACCGCATGAGACCTAAGTGTACGGTTTGTGATGGTGACAGACTCTTGGGGTGGCTCAGATAACATCGCTCGAGTGGTAATCTCTATCATCTTCCACTTTTCTCGTAGACGGTCCCATTCGAGCTTGACATGATGAAGCTCAGCTTGGGCATGGTCAAGTGTGAAGCCCAAGGATGCCACCTCTTTTCCGAGATTTGACAAATGGTTTTCTTATGAAGCAATTCTACTAGATGAGTTTATCGCTTCTTTTTTTTGATTAAATTGGGTTCGTTAAAGACTTATATTTATACTAATCATATGTGATCACTGTTCAATAGCTATAAAAGTAATGGTCAGAATTATTAACATAAAACCAAAGAAGCAGACATTTTATATAAATGTTTTACATAAAGAGACATTTAATTAGATCAAGTGGGATTTCCATTAATGAAACTTTGGGTCGTTACAATATTCCCCCCTTAGGAAATTTCTCCCTCAAAATTTTATTTTCCCATACTGAAATAGATGTGGGTAACTTAGCTTCATCATTTCCTCTGATTCCCAAGTCTCTTCTTCAAACTTGTGGTTTCGCCAAAACACCTTGACGAGGGGCATTGTCTTATTTTGTAGAACTTTTTCTCTATGATCTATGATTTTCACTGGTTTCTCCTCATAAGAAAGATCATCCTTCAACTGTACCACCTCATAAAAGAGTACATGTGAAGGGTCTGGTATGTACTTCCTTTACAGGGATACATGAAAGACATTATGTACTTTGGCTATGGTAGGTGGAAGTGCTAGTCGATAGGCCACAACCCTGAAATGATCAAGAATCTCGAAGGGGCTAATGTACCTTAGAATTAACTTCCCTTTCTTTCCAAACCTCATGACCTTCTTCAACAGAGATATGTGTCGAAAAACCATGTCTCCAACTTTAAACTCAAGGTCACGTCGACAATTATCTGCATAACTCTTCTGTCAGCTCTGGGATACCTTGATATGCTCTTGAATGGTTTTCACCTTCTCCACCATTTCTTTGACCATTTCTGGTCCAAGCAGCTTACGTTTACCGACCTCATCCCAATATGTCGGTGTTCTACACCTTTTCCCATACAAGGCTTCATAAGGTTCCATTTGGATACTCGAGTGGAAACTGTTATTATAAGAGAACTCAACCAGAGGAAGATGTTTGTCCCATCCTCCTTTAAAGTCCATTGAGAACGCTCTCAACATGTCCTCAAGTGTTTGGATAGTCCACTCGAATTGGCCATCAGTTTGAGGATGATAAGTCATACTGAAGTTCAGTTCAGTATTCAGATCATGTTGAAGAATCTTCAAAAATTTAGAGGTGAATCTTGGATCTCGGTCAAACACAATAGATTGTGGCACTCCATGCAGCCTTACCACTTCCTTGATATATATTTGTGCCAGTTGATCCAATGAGAAATCCTACTGAATAGAAATGAAGTGAGTTGTCTTTGTAAGATGATCCACCACAACCTATATTGCATTACTGCCTTTAGATGTCCTCGGAATTCTAGTAACAAAGTCCATGGTGATGTTCTCCAATTTCTATTCCGGTATGGTAAATGGTTGCATCATCCCCATAGACTTCTGTCTCTCTACCTTCACTTGCTGGCACACAAGGAACTTTAATTTATATTCAGAGATCTCCTTTTTCATATTCTCCCACAAAAATATTTCTCAGAGATCTCGATACATCTTTGTGCTCCCTGGGTGAATAGAAAAATTTGAACTATGTGCATCATCCAAAAGTTCCTTCTTCAGCTCCGGAATTGATGTAACACATAGAATTTTCCAAAATCGCACAATTCCTTCTTCATTAACTTTAAACTCTGAGGAAATTCCTTTTTTGAAAGCTTCCATTTTTCTTGAATTCCCACATCATCCTTTTAAGCATCCTTTAACCTTTCCAAAAGGGATGGTAGAGCAATCATTTGTGAAAGGATTGATGATGTTCCCTTCTTTATGATTCCTAGGTCCATCTTCATCAAGTCTAAGAAGATTGGATCCTTCTCAATTATCAACATTGATAGAATCGCTGGGTCCTTTCTACTTAGGGCATCTGCCACCTTGTTTGCTTTCCCAGGGTGGTAATGTATTGAACAGTCATAATCCTTGATGAGTTCTATCTATCTTTTCTTGCACATATTAAGCTCTTTATGTGTGAATATATATTTAAGACTCTTGTGGTCAGTATATATCTCACATTTCTCCCCATAGAGATAATGCCGCCTGATTTTCAAGGAAAAGATCACTGTCGCCAACTCCATATCATGCATTGTATAGTTTCGCTCATGGATTTTCAACTGCCTTGAGGCATAGGATATCAATTTATCATGCTGAATCAGCACACATCCTAAGACCTTCTTCGAAGCATCACGGAATACCACAAAAAGTTTCCCACTTGTGGGTAAAGTGAGCATGGGCGCAGTGATAAGCCTCCTTTTCAACTACTTGAAGCTTTCTTCGCATTCATCGCTCCAGGAAAACATAACTCCTTTTTGAGTTATCTTGCTAAGAGGGTTGGACAATCGTGAGAAATTTCTCACAAATCGTCGATAATATCCAGCTAACCACAAGAAGCGATGGATATCTGTTACTGATGTTGGCCTCATCCTTCCCTCAATTTCATCTGTTTTGGAGGGATCCACAGATATCCTATTGCTTGTGATGATATGGCCTAAGAATGAGACCTCCTTCTACTAGAACTCACACTTTCAATACTTTTCATAGAGCTTCTCCTTGCACAAAGTCTCTAGTACAGTTCTTAAATGCATCTCATGATCCTCTTAGTTTTAGAGTATATTAGAATATCATCTATAAATACTACCACAAATTTGTCGAGTTAATCTCTAAAAACTCTATTCATAAATTCCATGAAGATTTCTGGAGAATTAGTGAGTCCGAAAGGCATTACTATGAATTCAGAGTGCTCATATCTTTTACGAAAATCAGTCTTGGGGACATATTCCTTCATCACCCTTACTTGATAATATCCCGACTGTAAATCTACCTTGGAGAAGTATTGTGCTCTACGCATCTGATCAAACAAGTCATCAATTCATGGGAGAGGATGCATGTTCTTTATCATGATTTTTTTGAGCTCATGATAATCGAAGCAAAGTCGTTTTGACAAATCCTTCTTCTTGACGAAGAGGACCGGTGCACCCCATGGTGAAGCACTTGGGCGTATAAACTCTTTACCCAGATTCTCTTGTAGTTGTTTCTTTAGCTCTTCAAGCTCCATGAAATCCATTCTATATGGAGTCTTTGATATTGGTAGAGCCCCTGGTATAAGTTCAATTGAGAATTCAACATCTCTTCTATGAGGAAGACCAGATAGTTCCTCGGGAAACACTTTAGCGAATTCCCTTACAATAGGAATTTATTCAAGGCTGGTTTCTTCCTTGGACTCAATCATCTGTGCCAGATACGCATGCTCATAGGGAAGTAATATCCATTTTTCAGATGATGGAGCTAAAAGAGATTCATCTTCCTCCTTACACTTGTAAAGAACCAGGGGTCGATTCTCTATATGGAGTGCGATTTCCCTCTCCCAAAAATTTATGTTGTATCTATATAAGGAAAGTTAATCCATTCCAAGAATTGCATCAAATTACACCAGAGAGAGTATGACAAAGTTCGCCGAGAAATTCAATCCACATATTATGACAGGGGAGGACTTATATTCATGGGATGCAATGATTTCCTCATTTGTCGTACTCACCGACATCTTCACTTCCATGATTTGTGGTGGTGCTGGGATTGTTCTACTAAACTTTCAAGATATAAAATAATGCATAGAACCTGAATCAAAAAGTATGTTCACTATTCTAGAATGAATAACTAGTGTACTTATCACCACTTAGTTTTCGGGGTTCACTTCGGCAGAAGTGATGGAAAAAGCTCTTCCTTGCTGCCTTGGAGGTTGTTGGTTGCCTCCGAAAACCCTTGGATTAGGGAGCTGATTTGCAAAATGCCTTGGTTCTTTGAAGTTGTAGCAATGAACAATGCGTTGAGGTTTGAACAGAGTGTTTCTCTCCTCTGTCGCAGCTGCGTATCTTTCCTGCTGACTATTAACAGCTAGGTTCACTTCTCTTCCACACCTAAAGCATTTCCTCATCGCCTTGAGGCAATTTCCAGGGTGCTTCTTTCTGCACTTTTGGCATGTGGGGTGTTGTATCTTCTTACCACCATTGGATTTATCTATCGGACCGCCAGCATTGAAGTTCACCTTATGCTTCTTGTCCCCATGATACCCCTGTGATTCTGTGATCTCCATTTCGACCTTGAGGGCACATCGGACAATTTTCTCATAGCTATCAAAGTCACGGATCGCTAATTCTTTCTGCAGGCTAGGCTTCATCCCACCAAAGAAGCGGCCAACCTTGCATTTGGAGGTAACGACAAAGCCAGAAGCATATCGTGCAATTATTTTAAAGTTTTCTTCACACGCTCCAAAAGATTCTTCTTCTTTTTTCTTGAGGGAAAGGAATTCTTTTTCCATCTTAAGCTAGAGGGTGCACAGAAAATATTTATCAAAAAACATATTTCGGAAATCCTTCCATTCCAACGCCTCGATCTCCTCCTCAGGATTTGTATTTTTGATCAACGTCCACCATTGATTAGCTTCACCCTCCATACGATAATCCACCAGGAGAACCTTCTCTTGTTCAGAACATTGAAGGATGTAGAAGATCTTTTCAAGGGAGTTGATCCCTTGTTCAGTGATCGTGGGATTGGATGATCCACTAAAACTAGGAGGCCTTTGTCTCATGAAGCTCTTGATGGCGACTTGTTCCTTTTTAGGGGGGTTTAGATGTTCTTCTTGACAAGTGTTTCTATTCAAATATTGAGTTAGCTGAGAGAGAAGAGTGACAAAGTTTGCGATTCTCACTCCCATTGGATTGGGCATCTCATTAGTACAGTCATCACATTGATCTTCACATCGGTTGTTAGCCCGAGTCCTCCTATTACTAGCCATTGTCTGGATTAAAAGGAAAATTAGGGGGTAACACATAAAGGGTATTCCAAATACAAAAGTTGATGACTTATAAATAAACTTTTATTTTCTTAACTCATGAGTCTATAGGATTAAATCTATCTTTTCATGATATAATTTCTAACATATATTATTAGGGAAATTTTTTAATTCCCTTAATAAGGGTTCATAATAAGCTTGTGAATTTATCAAAACATATCCCCCGGGAGTGTCATAACCAAAAGTGCAGTAAGGCCCATTATCGTTCACCAGTTCCTTTTTGAGTCTAGCTTAAAGTGGTCTTTCGGATTTTACCCCTAGGATACATCTGTGCTAGAGCTGCCTCTACCTGCTCATATCCAGACAGGGATGTATTTTTTTGATAAACCACATACTAAGTACTTATCAAAACTTAGGGATGTATTTTTATTATACATAGTCTGGTATCTAAGGCTTTACTAAGGTTTTCTAATCCTAATCCCAAAAATAACTAAACCTATCCTTTGATACCAAATATGGCAACCCTGCTTTTATTACAAACTTAAACATGATTTATTACATAAACTATTCACTTGATAAAACATGGAAAATCAAGAGGTCTAGTGTCTTTGGGTCTTAGGATCATTACATAACAACTTAAAACATGAAATACAACATCTTTATTGAAAACTTCCTTTACATGACCACTACATTCCCTCGTACTTATCATTGTTTGGCATAACCTCGGGACATGCATAAGAAAACGGGTGAGCTTTAAATCCCAGTAAGGGAATAAACAATGAATACATGAAGAGTAAAATACATGTTAGACAATAGGAATATCAATAGAGAACAAGAGAAACATGGACATAAAGGCATGATAAAGCCTAATAATCATAACATCGAAATGCGGCAACAACACTAAACATGGAATTAGCATGAGCCAAGGCTCATTGCACATAGAGCATGAGTAAATTCTCATTTCACATGAAGAATGAGTAAAACCTTGTAACACTAGAATTAGAATGAGTCAACACTCATTGGACATGATGTATCATGATACAATACTTTACCCAATTCATTGGAGCGCTATAATGGTGCACCCTTCTTAAACATTTCATTTCATGCATAAGTGTGCCACATGGATCATAAAACATGGATTCATTAAACATAATAATTTATTCCATGATAAAGTAATGTTTAATTCATATATGAAACATTATAATCAATAAGTAAATGGGCATAAAGGGGAATACCCTTGATGTAGAAATGGGCATAGTATTCACTACACAAAGGCATTGGCTTAGAAAATTGGTGCAATTTTGGCAGTGTAACGGTGTGACATAAGAATTCGAAAAAATGGTTGATGAGAGAAAAAGGTATCCCATCATTCAAACATAAAAAGGGAAGTATGAGAGAGGTGTGAAACTATACACCAACATTCATAATTGAAATTAAAAGGGCAAAACAACTTAAAGAAAATTAGACAAAAATGAGAAAGGATGAAAAACCCCTTACTTGGAAGTGTACATCCAAAGGCTTGAGAGAGGCTTAAGAGAGGACTCTTGGGAGCTTGGGGCACCTTGGGAGGATTCTAGAGAGATTAGGGCAGAGGTTGTATGAACTCCAAAGGCTTTGAGTGTGGATTAAGTGGGAGAATGGGTTGGATTATATAGGAAAGGTGAGTGAATTCTTTATTATTTAGGTTTGGGACCCCTTACATTAAACTAATCCAAACCACAAATCATCTCATGGTTTTTGCCCATGGTTTTTGGCAAAGGGGAGAGAAAAACAATATTTTATAAGGCCAAAGTCTGAACATCTTAAAATAATGGGGGTGCTTATGTGAAGGTGAGTCACACTCCCATGGAAAATAATTTAAAAAGACAATATGTTTAATAAGTCTTGAGAGGTCCATTAATGCTATGTAAAATAAGTCAACAAAACAAAAATCACATTATTTTAGTGTTAAAACATATATTGGTCGAACTTAAAGCTTATAGTATTTTATTACATCACTATTGGGTAATTATGATGTCATAAAACACATTATATATTTAAATGATATTTAATTTTTTCCCAAACATTTGACTGTCTCAGAAAATTTTGAAAAATTCACCATTGGATAATCTTGACGTCCTGATTCCAGAAATAAAATTTATTTTAACTAAAAAATTTTCTAAATATTTTTATTTTCTCTTTTTAAAATAAAAACCTATAATTATCTAAAATTCACAAGTTTTGACAAAAATGGCTTTCAAACCTTAATAAAAATTACAATTGCATTCATAAAATTAAAAGATCATTTATATTTAATAAAAATTAATTTTATAATAATATTATTATTTTTTTAAAATATTATTTAATTCAAAAATCCCTTAATTTAATAAAATAGAATTCTAAATTAAATAATAACTAAAAACAATATTTGTACATTAAAAACTATTTACAATGTATCAATGATGACAAGAAAGTATATTCATTATTATATACAAAAATAATGTTCATGAACATAGTACGAGCGATTTGTTACATAACCCCTTAAAAGAGCCACATAAGACCTAAGGGTAAGGTGTACGATGGTGATAGACTCTTGGGGTGGCACAGATAACATCGCTCAAGTGGTAATCTCTATCAACTTCCACGTTTCCCATAGATGGTCCCGTTCGAGCTTGACATGATGAAGATCAGCTTGGGCTTGGTCAAGAGTGAAGCCCAAGGATGCCACCTCTTTTCTAAGCTCTGACAAAAGGGCTTCGTATGGAGAAATTCTAATGGATGAGGCCATCACTTCTTTTTTCTGAGTAAATTGGGTTAGTTAAAGCCTTATATTTATACTAATCATGTGATCACTATTCAATGGATATAAAAGTAACTGACACAATTATTAACATAAAACCAAAAAAGTTGACATTTTATTTAAACATTTTACATAAAGAGACATTTAAATAGATCAAGTGGGTTTTCTATGAATGAAACATTGGGTCATTACAGTGCAGGGGTGCACGGTTGGCGCACGGTTTATTCAAACCGTGCGACCAGCCCAGGAAACCGTGCACCCTTGATATTGGTCTCTGAATGGGAGGTGCATGGTTTCTCAAACCATGCGGGCAAATCGTATGAAGTTCTTGGAGGAGATAGTAGGCTCCGCACGGTCGGCGCACGGTTTTTCAAATAGTGTGGGTAGGCCGTGCAATGTCCCTGGAAGACATAGTGGCAACCACACGGTTAGCACACGGTTTGCCAAACTATGCGGGGACACTGTGCGGCCAATTAAAAATTACAGTTTAAAGACCCGGGCCACTCGGTATTCCTCATTTCTTCTCCAAAATCACTTCCACTCGATCCTCACTTGGGATGTTGGGTTCTCAAAGGTTGAAGGAGCTCTTCCACTCATTTTGGAGGAAAATCGAAGAGGTTTCTTGGCGGATCGAAGCTGGTTCTTCTCGAGTAAGTCTCTCCTCTTGGTTTCTTTGAGTTCTCTATTCATCTACATCTCACTATCCCCCAGTTTTCTAGATCTACACCTGTTGTGTGTAGATCTAGGGTTTTGGTTGCCTTGGATGTTAATTTCAAGACTTGTGGATGTTAGGTAAAGAGGTTTAGACCATTTCTGGTGGGGCATTCGCCAGTTTTGAGGAGGTGGAATTGCTTATAGATCATTTTCATCAGAACCCTAAAGGTAGTTGATTTGTGCCTTTCGGTTTAAGGTCCTTGAATATTATGTGTGATTGAACCCAATACCCTTGAATGGGGTATTGTGTATTTTACTGCTTTATCCCTATTGATTCCTAGTTTCTTGTATGCTTGAGTAGAGTTTATTATTTGAGAATAGGGTAATTTGTTATGATTTGGATGTTTTTCCCATGAATGTATGATATGACCATTTGGTGTAGTTTTTCCTATTAGGCTATGACCCATTTCCATGCCTATTGTTATAGGATTGTGTGTTGTGATCTTCTGTTATGCTGAGATGCTGTATATTGCTAGCCAAATAGTTATGAGGTTTACTTTGCCCAATATGCACACTATACTCTTGATGACTTACACAGGGTTGTGAGAACCTATTGTAGTAGACCATAGGGAGAATTGACGTAAAGGCTTCTCCAGAGTGTCTTTTTAATCGATGCAAGACCACAGGGGGAATTGACATTGTGTGCTTATCCATAGTGTCTGTAGTTCCTCTACATAGGACACAGGAGTAATGAGATGTTGAGTGCTTCCCCAGAGTGCCTCTAGTATGATACAAGACTATAGGGGGAATTGATGGTGAGTGCTTCCTGAGAGAGTCTATTCTTTAGCTAAACCATAAGGGTGAGACTGTGTGTGCCTCCCATAGGTTTTCCCGTACTTGTTGGTAGAACAAGGGTGGTTAGGCTGTGAGAACTACCCAGAGTGTGACCTATTTGTTCTTCTTGTTTGTGTAGCTATTTTCTTGTTATGGATTAGATGCTTGAAACTATGTATTGTTTACTATTTAGTACTTTCTTGTTTACTGTTTCTGTACTTTTACCTGCCATATATTCATTGACTATTTGGAATAGATCTTCGGGTGGTTTCCTAATAGTATTTTTATCTCACACTCTATTTGGGTCATGCATTTGGGCCCAAACAGATTATATTTTTGTAGGTATAGGTAAGTGAAAGAGACCTTCTACTTTAGGTTCTTAATTGCACTGGAGTTGGAGAGCATGGGACCAAGCAGAGGCATGTGAGTCTAAGAAGTTGCTCATCTATTTTTATTTTGTACTTTGGTTTTGTACTGTATTAAGCATTGTGACTTGTTTGGCTGTTTTCCTAGACATATATGTATCATGCTCCATTTACATATTTTTCTGCTCCAGTTGTTTATTTATCAGCTTTCCACTGTTATTGTTGTTGTATATTTACTGCTTCTGTTGTTGTATGTGTTGTTTCATCCACTGTGTACTCTGCCAAGGAGGGCATAGTTTCCCCATTATCACACCCAAGGCCATCTTTGCTAGCTAGAAGCCTCTGGTGTTTGGCGAAATTCACTTGAGTCCATGTGACCAACCGGGTACGGGGCGCCTCTGGGCGGCTTCTGAAACCGAGACATTAAAAAGTGGTATCAGAGGGATCTCTTTTCTCTTGACTTACTGTTAGGAGACTATAGCTAGGGATAAGACAGAATAGGTACATGGTAATGAGTTCTACCTGGGAGTAGCTAACCCATGTAGTGGGAAAAGCCATACTTCCTCATTTATTAAAATTTTACTAGTTTGCAATTATACAGTTGATTTGATTTCACCATTGAGTAATTCACATGCTTTGTGTTTTTACCGTTTTTTTTGTTGCAGTTCTATTTCTGTCACAACTCGATGAGATGAGGGTATTCCATTGCATGCATCATATAGGCACTTGTTAGAAATCGCATTCCATGCATTCTTGTCATGCAATCTAGGATGCATTAGTGATTTCATGTTTTTATGATAGAAGTTGTGTGGATTATGAATGTTGTTGTGATAGATGCTTTGACACAATTCCTGCTATTTGATAGGGAATTTGATTGTATAGTTCTTTGCTTGGATGGACGCCAAAATTTGGTTCTTGAGGTGTTATGGGCCCACATGGACCAGAATTTGGCCGATCATTGGCCTATTTAATTTGTTTGTAACCTGTGTAAGATGCCAATATTTGATTTGTGGAGAGTATGGGCCCTCAAGGATCAAAAATTGGAACTTTCAATGTTCATTGCAGTGTTTCTTTGGGTTTTGGAGTAGTTTCTAAGGCTTAATGTCCCAAAAAACCTAGAATAAACACCGGGTAGTTTTGAGTACATGACATGTGTTCTTCTGTTCAGGAGGAAACATTTTTTCCTTAGTACATGTCGTATACTCCCTGTACATGCCATATACTATTATATTTTAGTCCCTGTTAATCTTGATCTAAGGTGTGTGTTTGACCTTGTAGAGTCATGCCACTAAGACGTCTTCTTGTTTACTGGCAGCTGCAGGGCGATGATCAGACAATGAACATGGCTGAACAGGGACTTCCGATAGTTCCTCCTATTGTGCCAGTCTTGGAAACAGCTGTTATACCAGATGCAGGTGCTGATGCACAGTTCAGGGAAGGCTTCATGAGGATGATTCAAACCTTCTAGGGAGCACTGCCTCCTACCTTAACTATGGAAGACTTGATGCGGGTTTTTGAACAGAAACATCCTCTCACCTTCTCAGGGGATGGAGGACCTCAGGTTGCAGAGTCTTGGCTAGAAGCCATGATGATGTTCTTTGAGCATCTGGAGATGCCTCCAGAGAGGCGATTCAAGCTTGCTACCTATATTCTACATGACTACGCCAAGAGGTGGTGGGACATGATCTCACAGGTGGGTCATCAACAGGTTATGGTGTGCGAAGAGTTTCAACATGTCTTTTATTAATACTTCTATCCAAAGACCCTGAGAGCCAACCGGGCCCGGGTGTTCATGAGCCTGGAGCAGAGTACTCTTTCTATCATGGAGTATTCCTCTCGTTTCACCGAGCATCATTTTTTCACACCCCTCTAGGGTGGATATGGGTTGTTCTTGGAAAAGAAGTTTGAGGATGGTTTTAGACGGGAGATCCGCTCATAGGTGAATATCTTTAGGATGAATTCCATCGCTTCCATTGTAAACTAGACACTGATTACATAGCGTAATCTGAAAGATTCCGGGTCTAAGAACCCGGGCGGTTCCACTTCCATTGTTAGTGCTTCATCTACTGACAACAGAAAGCTCCGTAGGGAGTCTACATACGGTGGTCCGAGGCAGCGAGACACATATTCGGGTAGGCAGGTGGTATGATACCTGTGTGAAAGGTTTGGGCATACGATGCCAGAGTGCCAGAGGGACCCAGTGGAGTGCTGATCTTGCAGAATGATGGGTCACCTTCAGCGGTTCTGCCAGTTTTTCTCACCATTAGCTTGTGATAGGGGTTATTCCATAACTCCTCGTTCAAGAGCAGCACCACTAGTTCCTCACCAGTCTGGAAACTAATGTTCTTTCGTCCATTCATGCTGAGGCGGAGGTCATGGTCAGGGTGGTCAGTCGTCGGTCTACTAGCGACAGCATGGCGAATCATCTCAGATCAGTCACTCAGGGTCACAAGGTTGTGGTACAGGATAGGCTTTTTCAGTGGAGTAGACTCAGTAGGAACAGGATTTCAAACCTTCTACAGATCGAGGTATGATCTTAGTAGCCTTAGATTTATCTTCTGCTCTTTTCGATACAGGGGCTTCCCATAGTTTTTTATCTGTTGCTGTTGTGGATAGCCTTGGGCACTTTATCTTGTCTTCTGCCGACATATTGACACTATACATGCTATTAGGAACTAGGAAAGCTAGTGTACATCAGTGCAGAGACTGCCCTCTAAAGGTGGATGGGTGACACTTTTTATGGGATCTCTATATCCTAGAGATGGCAGGATATGATTTCATTCTCAGAATGAACTAGCTAGTTCCCTTCCAGGTAGTTGTCAACTGATTCCACCATAGGGTGAGTTTCATATAACCTGAGGGTGGATCTTTTCTTCATAAGGGCGAGTGGGATGTCCAGGCGAGTAGAGCAGGACCCGAGCATCATGGGCTAAGTGGAGTTACAGCTTAGATTTCTTGTCTATATCTGGATGACCAGGGGACTTCATATTTAGACTTTCCTCTAGTTGTGGATCATTTCATGGATATCTTTCTAGATGACTTTTTAGGTTTTCTTCCAGAGCATGACGTGGACTTTTCTATTGAGCTCGTTCCAGGAGCAGTACCAGTGTCCATTCCTCCTTATAGGATGGCGACACCTGAGCTACAGGAGCTCAAGAAGTAGTTAGAGGACTTGCAGGCAAAGGGTTTTATCCGAACCATTACTTCTCTTTGGGGTTCGTCTGTCCTATTTGCGAAGAAGGGAGACAACACCCTTAGGCTGTTTGTGGATTATAGGAAGCTGAACTAGTTGATGGTCAAGAACTAATATCCCTTGCCTAGGATTGATGACCTCTCTGATCAGCTTTGAGGAGCCCGGGGGTTCTCAAAGATAGATTTGAGGTCCGGCTATCATCAGTTGCACGTTATACCACTAGATATACCTCTTAAAACTTTTCGGAGCAGGTATGGTCTATATGAGTACTTGGTCATGCTGTTTGGACTCATGAACACGCAAATAGTTTTCATGGCTCGGATGAATTGTGTCTTCCACTCTTATCTAGACTCTTTTGTGGTAGTATTCATGGATGATATCTTGGTGTACTCAAACCCTCGACATGACCATGCCACCCATTTTGAGATTGTATTGAGTACATTGAGAGAGAATCAATTATATTCTATGCTCTTGAAATGCCACTTTTGGATGGATCAGATTCACTTTTTGGGTCACGTTATCTCAGAGATAGGAGTGTCAGTGGACCAAGAGAAAGTGAGGGCAGTTGTTTCCTGGGAGTAGTCAAAAAATGTCTTCGAGGTATGGAGTTTCCTAGGTCTATCCAGATACTACATATGCTTCATACAAGACTTTTCATGCTTATCAGCACCGCTGGCAGGTCTGACTAAGAAGGGTGTGAAGTTCTTGTGGTCTGATTCTTGTGAGTCAGCCTTTCAAGAGATGAAGTGTAGGTTGACGTCAGCACCAATACTAGTCTTTACATTGCCAATTAAGAACTATACTGGTTACTATTATGCTTCAGGTATCGGGTTGGGAGTTGGTCTTATGCAGGGATATGGAGTCGTTGCGTACGGGTCTCAGCAGTTGAGGACACATGAAAAGAACAACCAAACTAATGATCTAGAGCTGGTGGTGGTTGTTAATGCCTTATGTTGTACGAGACATTATCTTCTAGGAGAACACTTTGTGGTTTTCTCCAACCATAAGAGTCTCAAGTACATCTTCACCCAGCGTGATCTAAATCTAAGACAGTGTACGTGGGTTGAGTATCTTAAGTATTTTGACTTTGAGCTTTCTTATATGTCGGGATAGTGAAATGCAATGGCTGATGCATTGAGCAAGAGGAATCAGATACAGGTAGTTCAGGAGGCCAGCAGTGAGTGGAAGCTTATGGCTCTATTCTCTGAGATGCATTTGGAGGTGCACGACAGATAGGGGCAGACTTTTCTATCTTTTGTAGCTGTTACATCTAAACTTCTTGATCAAGTATAGTTGAGGAAGCTATCAAACTCAGAAGGCTTAGTTCTGCGGGAGATTTTGTCAAGAGATGACCCTCTTCCTGGATGGATAGTGGGCGAGTATGGGATCTTTCATTTCTAGGGATGAGTATGGGTTCCAACAGATATACGCGAGCAGCTGATGTGGGATTTTCATTCCATGGTTTGGGCAGGTCATCCTGGAATCACTAAGATGTATCATGATCTACACCATCAGTATTGGTGGCCTGGTATAAAGAGGGATGTGGTAGGTTTCGTCATGAGGTGTCCCACTCGTTAGCAGGTGAAAGCAGAGCATCAATGACCAATAGGTCTTTTACCGCAGTTACCCATTCCCAAGTGGAAGTGGAATGATGTCATGATGGAATTCGTGACCGGTTTTCCGAGGTCGCCTCGAGGTAATGATGTTGTTTGGGTTGTCATCAACCAACTTATGAAAGTTTCTCACTTCTTGTTGATCAAGGAGACCTTCAGTGTTGATGATATGGGATGGTTGTACATCTGTGGGATTGTACGTATACATATAGTTCCACACTACATTGTTTCAGAAAGGGATGCGTGTTTTACTTCTTAGGTCTGGAAAGGGCTTCAAAAGGGCATTGGGTAAACATGTACTTTTGAGTACAGCATACCATCCTTAGACTGATGGCCAGTCCGAGCGTACGATTCAGGTGCTTTAAGATATGATCCAAGCATGAATCCTGAATTTTGGAGGTTCTTGGGAGAAACATATACCTCTTGTGGAGTTTGCCTATAGTAATAGTTTTCAAGAAACTATTCAGATGTCACCATATAAGGCTTTGTACGTTAGGCCATGCCAATCACCCCTGTGTTGGATGGAGGCAGGAGAGGCAGTTATGATGGGACCTTGAATTGTCCGGGAGACCATGGAACAAATTGAGTTGATTTGGAAGAGGATGGTTACTGCGTAGTCTCGTCAGAAGTCTTATGCTGCTCAACAGAGACAACCTCTGGAGTCCAAGGTTGGGGATCAGGTTTTCTTGCGTGTCGCACTGAGGTTGGGGCACAGAAGGATTAGGAGATAGGGTAAGCTTTCACCGAGCTACGTCAGGCAGTTTGAGGTGTTGGAGAGAGTTGGGTTGGTTGCCTATCAGTTGCAGTTACCTCAAAGGTATCGGGCTATGCATGACGTCTTCCATGTCTCTCATCTTCCACGTTACTTTTCAGACCCATATCATGTCTTTCAACCTAAGGATTTTGAGCTCGAGTCATTCGAGGAGCATCCTATCCGGATTTTCGATCATAGTATAAAGGTTCTATGTGGCCGGTTTGTTCTTCTGGTGTGAGTGATTTGGCATCACGAGCGAGTACAAGATGAGACTTGGGAGAGGGAGACCGATGTACGAGCTCAGTGTCCGAAGCTATTCAGGGTTGCTTTTTCTATGTCGTTCTAGGGAAATTTGAAGATTAATTTCATTAAGGGGGAAAGTTTGTAAAAATCCGGACCTTCTTTTCAGGTATGTTTCTATTTTCTTTTAATTATTGAGAAAAATAGTTGTTTTGAGAAGAAAACATTTAAATTTGTAGAGGCTGTGTAGGGGCGCTGGTTGGCGCACGGTTTGATCAAACTGTGCGGACAGCCCAGGAAACCGTGCACCCTTGACAGTGGGCTCTGCACGGGAGGCGTACTGTTTGTCAAACCATGCGGGAAAATCGTGAAAAGTTCCTGGAGGAGAAAGTGGGCTCTGCACAGGTGGTGCACGGTTTGTCAAACTGTGAAGGTAGGCCGAGTGAAGTCCCTGGAAGAGATAGTGGAAACTGCACGGTTGGCTCATGGTTTTCCAAACCATGCGGCCACTTAAAAATTAGTGTTTAGAGCTCCGGGCCACTCGGGATTCCTCATTTATTCTCCAAACTCTCTTCCACTCCAGCCTCACTTGGTATTTTTGGTTCTCAATGGTTGAAGGAGCTCGTCCACTTTTTTTAGAGGAAAATTGAAGGGGTTTCTTGGCGGATCGAAGTCGGTTCTTCTTAGGTAATTCTCTCTTCTAGGTTCTATTGAGTTCCCTCTAGATCTACATCTTGCTATCCACTGGTTTTCTAGATCTACACCTGTTGTGTGTAGATCTAGGGTTTTGGTTGCCTCGGGTGTTGATTTCAAGACTTGTGGATGTTAGGGAAGGAGGTTTAGACCATTTCTAGTGGTGTGTTCACCAGTTTTGAGGAGGTGGAATTGCTTGTGGATCGTTTTCATCGGAACCCTAACGGTAGGTGGTTTGTGCCTTTCAGTTTAAGGTCCTTGAATATTATGTGCAATTGTACCAAATACCCTTGAATGAGGAATTGTGTATTTTACTTCTTTATCCCTATTGATTACCTACTTGCTTGTATTTTTGAGTAGAGGTTATTGTTTGATAGTAGGGCAATTTTCTATGCTTCGGATGTTTTCCCATGCTTTTCTGAAATGACTATTTGGTCTAGTTTCTCTTATTAGGCTATGACCCATTTCCATGCCTAGTGTTACAGGATGGTGTGTTGTGATATTTTTTTATGATGAGATGTTGTAGAATGTTATCCAAGTAGTTCTTGAGGTTTACTTTGGCCGATACGCGCACTATACTCTTGATGACTTACACAGGGTCGTGAGAACCTGTTGTAGTAGACCATAGGGAGAATGGATGTAAGGGCTTCTCCAAAGTGTCTTTTTAATATTATGTGAGACCAACAGGGAAATTGATGTTGAGTTCTTCTCTATAGTGATTGTAGTTCCTTGACACGAGCCACAGGGGGAATGAGACATTGAGTGCTTCCCCAGAGCGCCTTTAGTACTATACGAGACTACGGGGGTAATTGATGGTGTGTGCTTTCCTAAAGAGTCTAATATTTAGCTAAACCAGAGAGGTGAGATTGTGTGTGCCTCCCATAGGGTTTCTAGTACTTTTTAGTTGAACCAGTGGGGTTAGTCTGTGAAAACTACCCAGAGGGTTACCTATTTGTTTTGCTTGTTTGTGTAGTTGTTTTCTTATTATGGATTAGATGCTTGAAACTATTGATTTTTTACTATTTAGTACTTTCCTTTTTACTGTTTCTGTACTTTTACCTTCCATATATTCAGTGACTGTTAGGCATAGATCTTCGGGCTGTTTCCTACTGGTATTTTTATCTCACACCCTTTTTAGGTCATTCTTTTGGGATTAAACAGATTATATTGTTGCAGGTATAGATAAGGGCAAGCGCCCTTCTACTTCAGGTTCTTGATTGCACTGGAGTTAGAGAGCATGGGAACAAGCCGAGCCTTGTGATGCTGAATGGTTTCTCATATGTTTTTCTTTTGTACTTTGGTTTTGTATTGTATTCAGCACTGTGACTTGTTTGGATTTTTCTTAGACATATATGTATCATGCACCATTTACATCTATTTCTGCTCCAGTAGTTTATTTATCAGTTTTCCACTATTATTATTGTTGTAGATTTACTGCTTCCATTGTTGTATGTGTTGTTACTTCTACTGTGTACTCTACCAATGATGGCATAGTTTCCCCACTATCACACCCAAGACCCTTGCTTCTAGTCAGCAGATTCTGGCATTTGGGGAAATGCGCTTGAGGCCATGTGACCAACCGGGTACGGGGCGCCTCTGGGCGGCTTCCAGAACCGAGACGTTATAGGTATATAGTGTATAGGAGGGATACATGACTCACCATCCTTATCATTTTCCAAAACACTAGCTTCTACAATGCAGGGTCTCAACTCCATGTGTTCATCATGCAACATAGCTTATAGTCTGGAATTTTTTATAAATTCATATTTGTTCCCATGCATCCAAATTTGACATTTCCCATTCAAATCAAGCGTCACCTTAACCAAATATCATTGGATATTATCCTTATTCACTATTTATAGCCATTTTGTGGAAGGAAATCAGTTTTTTGACTCATAGGGGCTCACTGCACCTTTCATGTGCACTGTTCATCACCCTCCACCATCGATCAGATTTCAGTTTCATTGAATCAATCAAATGAAACCCTAAAATCCATATTTTTCATCCCAGATCTGATATTCCATTCATCAAATGTAATTTTTTCATGAATCTGGGGGTTTGATCAGACTCGGTACCACCTAAATATTCAAAACCAAATCCACATAGGCTAATTCACGAATAACACAAATAATATAAAGGGATAAAATCACCAAAAAGGTTTAGACAATTATTTTCTAAGAGTTTGTGGCCAATGAACATGAACAGGGATATTTTAGGTGATAAAAATCTAATAAATTATTTAATTTCAATACATGGGTGCATGGAACATTTAGAAAGTGTAATAAATCATATAATTCAGAAATCTAGTCAATAAATATATTAAAAAGGTGTATTATAAAATTTTATGAGTCCTATCAGGAGATTAGATCATTCTTATTTAAAGAGTGTGCCTTATATTGATTGAGAAGAGTAATTGCATTCATTGTTCTTTGACCTGTTATGATCCTGATATTCATCATCATCAGATGTTATTCACCAATAGAAGGAGGAGAAGATATAAACGGATCCTCCAAGGGTTAATGCAACTAAAACTAGAGGATTCACCATAATAATTTTATTTTAAAGAATTTGCTTAGAAAAAATGAATGAAATAATTAATTTAAACAATTAATGAATCCATTCAACATACCACCAATAGCCTTTTTTTCTAATAGCCTTACACAAACTTATTTTAGGTTTCACCTAGGGTAAACATATCATTATGAGAACTACCATGGTATCAGATTTCTTATACATGATTCTATTTATGTGTTAAACCATTTTCTTTAAGAAACTACACATGTGTAATAAAAAATACAATTAGTATTTGTGTAAAATTGATTCTAGACACATCGTGCCTTATAATTTCAGGTATCTCAGCTCCTATCTCTGAAAATATATTAAGAAATATTTCAAATCCTTAAAACGAAATAACTAGGTCTCTACAATTTTTAATTTCAAATGCATATCCTCTATAATAATATATATGTATCACAAAAATTAAATTTGATATTAATTATTGGACATTTCTATATAGATTTCTAGTATCTTATCATATGAATTTGAAGACAACTCACTTTTAAATAAAATAGATAAATCAATGACTTGCGTATCTGTATAAATTCACATTCATCTGGATTAAAATCACGGTCCCATTTTATATTAGATATTCAAAATTATTTTCTCCCATCAATAACATGATTAAACATAACTTTAAAAAAATATTTAAAATCTAGTTGTAATTTGGATAATTATCTGTTCAAATTTATGCAATCTAACATAAATTAAAGTTATATATTCAGCTTTAATTTATAATAATTTTATTTAATTTATCAATAATAGGAAAATCATTTTTTAATTCATTCTCCCTATGGATCATATCCCCTATTTAATCCTAATTATATTCTGAAAATATGATCAAATAAAATTATTTTGAGGGGGGTATATCATGGTCATCTAAAAATACTAAAATATGGTTGGTCAGGGTGAACCAAATGTTTACCTTTGAAAATCATCAAATCCATCATTGTTTTTACACATTTATTAATACAACTTAAGGAAACATAATTCAATTTGTTATAAATAGATTCCAACATCATTAATGTATTTTTATTTTTTCCATTTTGACTCTAACCTCACATGTACATATTTTCTATATTGATTCATTAACATTATATATATTATATTACAAATAATTTCAAATATTAATATTACTTGTAGAATTTTACTCTAACACTATGCTCTTCAATGATACACATTATTGTCTTTTTTGAATGTTATCTTTTATAATAGACATTTATTTAAACTCTAAAATATTTATTCATTGTAAATATTTTATTTTGTGTTCATAAATATTATTCTCTCAAGTGTATATTTCTTTTTTATGCTCCATACATATTTTATTTCACTCTATGATTATTTCTATATGAAATTTTCTAACTCTTCCACTTGAACTATATTATAATAACTACCCACATGGATTTATCTAATGTAATGAAACAATTTTTGAATGAAATACATTTTTATGAACTTATAAATGACTCTCCCTTTTCATGGGAATATTCATTGTCTCTTATAAATCATGATCCCAAATAATTTTATAATTTACTTCAATATGTATTTGAATAGAACATATTAATATATTCCTATTAAAATCATGCACCATGATTCTTTACAATGGCTATGATTTTGTAAACACTTCTATTCTCCCTTTTTTCTCTATGGATCCCAATCACATATACACTATGTATCATGATACATAATAATATTATCACATCAATTCCCATATTCATTATAAAAAATGATAAAAATTATTAATTTTCCTTTTACTTACTAAATAGTTTATGTTTTTTTCATTACATGAAAAATAGGATGAGTTTTCTAGTTGAAAAATCAATGAAATTCTAATTTCCTTTTGTGAAATTTTCTTTTTTTTACTAAATAATCGTAAAATCATTATCCCTTAACAAATATTCCATCAAAGATATAATATTATAATATTAGTCTAAAAAATTGTATTATTTTTGGAGGGGATGAAATGTATCCAAAGGTAGTGGAAGAAACAATAAAAATATTTTACCATCAGTTATTCTCTTCTAATAATATTTAACAAAATTAATTATATATATTCAGGTATAGAATTTTGACTATAAAATTCTTCTATTCCCATCAAAATGAGATTTATTGAGTTCGTATAAAATATATGAATATATATAATCATTCCATAGTAAACTAGAGAAGAATTAAACATTAATTCTTAGAAATAATCTTCCTCTTATCAATGGACTGATATATGTTTTTTTATCTAAAGCATAAGTCCAGTTTTTAGGGTCAATTTAAATCTAAAATAAATTCAATATTAGATTATATGATGGAATCTGGACCATTTAAGCCCTTTGTTTTTAGGTTATTGGGTGGTCTTTATATTTACCTACCCCAAATTAAAAAACAATTCCATATTCGGAAACTGAGATTCAATCAATTATATTTTCTCTTAGCTTGTCACAACATGAATAGTTCTAGAACAAATCATTTCCCAATCATCCATTAATAATTTAATAAGATATAACTTTTCCTAATTTCCTCTTCTTAATGCATTTGGTGTTCTATAATTGTGTTTTCTGCTCTACCTCCAATTTTTTTATTGTTATAGTGTACATAACCATAAATTGTTTTTCATACTTATTAGGAATCATGACTAATTATCAATCCACTAATTATCTTTCAGTTCATTCCTTTATCATTCCTACTCCCACTCAACCTTTATTATGAGTATAAAATCAACTAGTCTTCTTAGATATCAAATCAAGCTAATTGTCATCAAGGTAAATTTAATCAATAACCATGTGCACTTTTCACAAAAAAATTATCACCCATGTATATTTATAAGAATGAATATTTATATATATATATATATTTATTTATTTAACTCTATATTATTATTCTATAAATTAGGTAGGCTTTAAAATATATTTTGTCTTAGTTTTCATTAAATCTATTGTGACCTCAACACATGTAGAATTTTAAGCCAAAACCAAGTAGCTAAATTTTTCTTTTAATAAAGTTTTGATTAACTAAACTTTTTATCACATTTGTTCAAGGATTTCCTCTCTATATTAATTGGGTTTTCCCTATACATATACTATAAGGGAATAACCTAGGATAGGTACTATTACCTTTTGAAGTTATTATCGTTTGTTTGGGAAACATTGCATTTTCTTTAAAATAAAAAGATTATGTCCCTTTGTTTATATGTGTTTAATAAATTTTTTATTGAATCTTCACAATGTCTAGCCCTAAAAGAATGGAACATGAGTTACATGTTATGGAATCTTTTAAATGTCTATTATATATTAAAATAATGATTCCAATTTTTTCCTTATTATTTGAAACATTTCATAAGATAAATGAGACTTCCAAGGAATTGAACTCCCAATTCTAGTGCTAAAAACATTATTTACGTACATGATATGATAACATGTGATATTTCTCAAAATATATAGGAATTTATTACAAAATATTTGACATTAAATCTCATAAATCACTCATAATCCCTTGAATTAAATGTTTTAGTTTCCAATGATACAAGAAATGCAAAAAAATTACATCATTAAGGAACATTTCACAGTATTTCTCATAGTTTTAATCCTTCTTCTAAACATCACAAAATATATACTCATTCATGAAAATGTTAATTGAAACTTGTGAATTGGGTGATCTGAAATTCTTAGTAAATAAATTATATTAATGTTTTGTAAAGGTTAGATAATGATCATGTTAAAAAAATATGAATATTATAGAAATACATGATCAAAATTAAATGGAAATTGAGACATATAAAAATATTAAATTTGATAATAATTGTATAAACATAACAAAAATTGGGAGAACAGAAGATTAGAACACATAAAAAAATTCAAATATGAAAAAAATATTTTTAAAGGAAACGTTGTACTCATCTTTTACACCATTCGTGAAAATGATTATATGTAACTAAAAAATACTCATTAATACATATCTCATGAGATATAAAGTTTTAACTAAATAACTAGATGGAGATATTATACCCAACCTATCATTATCTATATACTTTAGTTCTAATTGAAACCATCCATTTATCAAGTCCTAATGAACCCATGGTGAGAATATGGTTTTCATATTCTTTTAAAATATACTTACATAATGAAACAATTCATAACCCTGTTAATTAAAATAATTTTATAAAACAATGGAAATTAATTTGGTAACTAGTTATATTCAATTAATTCTTCCATAAATACCAATCAATTATGATAATAAAAGGTATCTACAATATATTGATAAATGGTATACCATTTGTAAAACATTTTCCCTAATATATCATTGTATGAATATCTAGGTGAACACTATATCATAAATAAAATTATATTTATGTTATTAACATATGAATGTATTTGGAAGAAAATCATGCCTATAGATAGGGGATGATTTTCAAGACAAAATTTGTGATGTATCCTTCATTTGATGGAAAATAATTTCATTTAAAATGTAAAATAATTGATTGTAGAGAACGTAGAAGAACATTATTCAAGAAGAAATGTATAACTCAAATAATGTAGTCTAGTTTCCAAATAAATTATGAGAAAGAAACTCTATTAATAATGAAATATTTTAAGAGGATATATGAGGTATAATATTAAACATATTTAATACAATGATAAGATAACATGTAATACTATTAAAGGATAAAATATACCCAATTACATGAATATTTTAAAGATAACAATCTTCACTTAGTGATTGAAAATTCAGTAACAAAATACCCTTATGAATGGGAAAACACATGAATAAAAATCCATATGAATAAAATTCAAATTTTTTTGTTAGTATATCCCATGAATTAAATAATAAATAATGTTTAGAACATGATTGGGATAGTAAATCAATATAATAATATAAAAAATAAATGTTGGTGCATCAAATGAAATATATACCAAGTAATTATGATTGATATCATAAAACTATTTAATTTGTATAATTATATTAATTAATGAAAAATTATTTTATGAAAATAAATGGATTTTATGGTAAAAAATAGAATAAGTTTTTTGTAGTTACACATTACAATAGAAATCAATGAATAACAAGAAATCATTACTCATTAATGAGAAGTTGGTACAGAAACAAATACTATATATAATCACTTCCATGAATCCCCACAATCCTTTTATGTAATAAAATTAATATATATTAATATGATTTAATTTCTTCATTAATTACTATTACTATTTAATGTCAACTTTTATAATCATTCTCTATATATATATTAATTACTTATCATTTATTTTCTATATATGTTGTCATTAACCATGATATTATAGAACTAAATTTGGATTATTGCATTATAATGTATCATTATTATTTATAATTTTATATTTCTATTATATGGGAGTTTTATTTAGGGTCCTTAAAGATGAAATTGATAGCATACAATTTTCAGTTATTGTTATCAAAAAAACTGTGGTATTTTAATGAATGAGTTTAATATTAATTTTACCACTTCAAAACAAAAATAAATACTTTACTTACATATTTATAACACGTTATAACGATAAATATAATAACATATCGCTATATATTATAAATTTATAAAAATGATCATGTGGGTTCTCAAATAGACCCAAATAGGAGAAGATCATATTTATTGGACGATGGTAAAGTGATTCAGTTATAATATCATTATACTAAAAGAATAATTTTACTATTAAATTCATATTTTTACTATATATCATAATTATCAATAATTATAATAATAATTAATGGATATAAAAAAATAATATATTATGAATATAATGCTTTTTCCCTCATAGAGTGCTTGTTTTAAAAGAATTAATATACAATGATTTTTTTTCTTATATTAATGTGAAACTATATACTTTTCCAATTTATAAAATTATTAAATTTATAATAATTATATTTATATGTAAAAAACATTCTTATAGCCAACCATGAATGGTGAAAATGAAATAGGGATCATCATCACTCCATAGTGGTTGTACTCTACACGTATGCATGGATGATGGTTTCGTTTTTCATAGACTTTGAATAATAAATAACATGATTTTGTTATTAAATAAAAAAAATATTATAAATATCATATTCATATATAAAATATAATTTTTTGATCATATGTTTAGATCCGGGCTAGAAACCGTAAAACATTTGTTTGTGGTAGAGCTAGTCCACACATACACACGAATAACATTTTCATGTTTAATTGATGATGGGTTGTACAATAAAATAATAAAATAAATTCAAATATAAATAATTTTATCATCATATGAAATTATATTAAATATATTTGAAATTATATGATAAATAGAAAAAACATAAAATAAATTATATTTCTTAGTTTGAAGACCCTGATATTTTTTTGGTCAATTCCTTGGAAATGGAGGGAATATGCCAATTATTTTAGACTAAATGCATATGAACATCAGAGAGTATTCCTGGAGGAGAAAAAATTTATAATTTCTATATAATTTTTTTTTGTAAGTTTATATTTAATTTTTGACATTGATATATTTTTATAATTTTAAGAGATGGGTAATTATTGAATTACCCATCGCATTTATATAACGGTGTACCACTATTCAAGGGTATAAGGAAAATTTGATTTCCAAATAAATGTGGATTGTATTAATTTTATTTCCACTGACCATACACACACATAGGGATAATTTTTTTAAAAGTTTTAGACATTTTATACTTAGTAAACTATGTTTTATCCTTTTTTACTTCCTCCGCAATAACTAATTCTAACAAAAGTAATTTATCCATTTTATAAAAAAATAGATCATATTAAAAAGTTACAAAATCATGTTACCAAATTTGAAATTAAATTTATTTGATTAAAATTCAGAAATTGATAAAATAAATTTTTAAAATGAAAAATGTATAATATCTAAAAAAACATTTTTTGAATAAAAATTTTATTAAAGCTCAATAATATAAAATATATGATTGTAAACATGAAATAATTATTTTAAAATTTAATAAATCACTTATGAAATTTATAACATTTATATAAAATTATTTTATAAATTTCCAAAATATACTTATAAAATAATAATATAATAAATTTAATTATATTTATAAAAATGGTATTTTACATTATTCCCCAAAAAAGAATAGCCTTTTCTAAAAAATAATAAGAAATCCCTTTAGTAAAATTTTTTCCTGATAAAATAATAAATATAGTTTATTTCATTGAAATAAATTTATAATATTTTTTAATTCAATTCTCAATTAAGTCACGAAAATATAATTGAAAATATTTTTAATATAAAAATACCATTTTAAAATATTATTTGTTATTATATTTATTTCTTATAAACTACTAAATATTGTATTTTTTATTTTTTATTCATAAATATTATATATCTTATAATTATTTTTTAATTGTATAATTTTATTCTGAAAATATAAATTAAATTTTAGAAAAGTATTTATATTAATGTGTAAAATAATTTAATTAGTTTATTATCTATATAAATTGAAATTATTTACAAATAGAAGTAGAATTTAATTTTATCACATAAATTTCTCATAATGAACTTACTCATATCCAATCCTATTAATTCAATGGACATGTTTTAACTTTCATATTTAATATTTATATTTTTATCTAAATAATATTTCCCTATTTAAAAATTTTATTTAATGTTTATCTGTGGATATTTAATCCTTTTTTTAAATCTAATTATATTTATTTAAAGGGATATTTTTAGGATTCACATTCACAAAAACATCAACACAGGACAAAAAAATCATACATCAATTTGTTTTAATTATATATAAATCACTAGGAAGGTGATTAATTTCTTATTGAAAACATCCTTAATATTTTAGTGTGAGTAAACTAGATTCCAATAAAATTTCCATAAATCTAAATTGGGAGATAATTGGTCATTAACTATAATTATGCACACTTATATTCATTTCATTGGAATTCTCTAGTTCGCATGGACTAGGAGGGTGAATATGTCTATTATCCTTGTCAACCCACAACCTAGGGAATCAAATTGGATCATGTCTATACTCTTTATTTCTGATAAGTTTGAAATTCTTATCCTAAATTAGGTTGTTTGGTTTCTCTGACGACGTCAATTTCTATGAGTATTATGGCCAATTAGTCAACACATGAATCATTTACTTTTCCCTTTTATAAATATTATTAGGATATTATACACACATGTTAGGATTATAAAATGTGGAATATTATTTAATTTATCATATTGATTACCAGAGTGTATTTAATACATCATCATTCACTTTTTTGGGGAGTTGAGATGTTTATAAAGACTCATGTTGTTAATTATAACTTCACATTTTTGAGTGGTAATCACCATATGATTTTTGACATTAGATTTTATAGAATTTGTTTTCTTATTTTAACCACCAATAGGATGACCAAAATATCAATTGATATCAGGGTTCCATTTGGGGATACACAATACTAAAAGAAAATGTGAGTTAACATGACAATAAGAGATTAATGATAAATAACCATAAGAAAAGGTAAACTCAAGATGTTTTTCTTTCTAATACCACCATGTTAGCCTAAAATTATGTTATTTCTACATATACTTCTACTTTTTCACCAATAACATTCTTTGTTAAATCTCAATTTTATTAAAAAATTATCATTCCTCTTATCTTGATCCCTCAATGTAATGAGGAAACCAATCCTTTTCAATGGGTTTAATAGAGAATATGATTATATTTATCATAGATTATGGGAGTTCCTATCAGTTATTTTTTCTTAGGTTATATCTATAAGAACCCAGTAATTAAGATTATCATATGTCTTTATTAATTTGATTTCTTTGATATGTTTCATTACATAAATCGCTGATCATAAACAAAGAACATTTGAAATATTATATTATATATGATATAATAGTTGGATTGGTGGGTATAAATAGGATTAAAAACATAACTAATGATATATAAATACATCTCATATAATTAAAATTTATTTATTAATAGTTGATAACTAAGTACTCAAATTCTATTAAAATTGTTTTTTCATTAAGAATATATTTTCTTAAAGAATGGTTTTTATTTAATTTTTTTATAATTATAATAATTTTCTTCAATTTATAGGTATTTCATTGAGAAATGAATATAAATTTTTAAATCATCTTTTCAACATTATCATAGGTTTATTTTCTTTTTTCTAAAAGAATTATTTCTATATGAATTGTGAAAAATTAATTTTTTTTAAATATTGTATTTAATTTTAATTGAAACATATAATTTAAAAGTACTGTTATGAATTTAATTTTACTATAAATTAATATGATTAACCATAAATTATAAATAATCAAATTAATTAATAATTAGTCATCATAATACAATATTTTTTTATATATTCATTTTTGGGCATTAAAGTTTTTTTTCTAAAAATTGATTTACACTCAGGTTATTGTAATTATATTAAAATTTATTTTTAAAGATGTTAAAATTTATTCCTAAAATTTGGATTTCATATTTTGAATAATTATAAATTTTTTAAACATGTTTCCTCTATTTTTGTTCATTGTTAATACTAAAAAATGTAATGAATTATCATATAGATATGGGTAAATTTTGTTCAAAATTATATTACGATGATTGAAAATCAGTCAAATGCATTCCATTATCAAATAATATTATTTTTATTCTCAAATTATTTGTTTTTGGTGTTATATAATTTATTATAAATCATTATTTTGATTTTTGGAACCCATTATTATATTTTGTGAACAAAAATTATATTTTATTCAAAGTAAAAACTATTTTTGGATCTTTGAATATAATGGTGTGGTTCGAATGATCCATTATATTTTGGATTGAAACCTATTTTTAAAATATTTCCCTTTATTTTTATTAATTTTTTTGGAAATAAACTGTTGTATTTATTTCATGGTTAAATGATTGTTTTTTCTAAAAGTGGTTATTTTCATAAAAATATTTTTCATTTGTTTTGTGTAGTTTTATTGTTTATAATTTCTGACATTTATAAATTTTGAGTCTCAAAAAATGAATATAAATTCAAAATCATCATATTTATTTTTTCTTTTAATCCCCATTTTATTTGTTCATTATAATTATGTTATCAAGGAAAAAATTTATGTTATCACAGTTAAGGATAAATTGGATTTAATAGTGGGTAAACTAGGTGAAAAGTTATATAATGCCACCAAAACAAGTTTTGTTACTATTTTCTTGTGTTTATTTAGACATTATAACATATTATCTATGAATTTTTAGTTCCTTAGTGTCACATATTCATTTATAATTCCTTATATTATATTAAATTTTTTATTGATTACAAGGGTCCCTTTTCCCTCACATATAAGAGGCAACCAACTATCCTATCTGTACCACACCTATTGAGCCACATAGTCTAATTTTTAATTTCAAAATTTCATTCCTAACTTCCTTCCCCACCTCATAAATCTTTTTTTATTTACATGGGTATATCTTTTTATATCATAAGGTTCAAGTCAATGGAGGTATCTCAAAGAATATGTAATTTTCTTGCCTGACTATTTTAATGATTATATCCACTTATACTTCATATAAATATTTTTTGTCTATCCAATAAATCCAATATTTTTAGTATACTTAGATGTTATTATAATTATTTTACAATCATTTTATACTTCAATCACATAAAATGTGAAATGATACTATCACTCATGCATAAATGTGAACTATCATGTCTATATAATGATAAGAATCATTTTCCATCACCATGTATCATGAATGGTAATTATGATTGATTTAATGATTTCATATGATATTTTTTATATAATTATGAATTTTAATAGTTTAATTATTATTTTTATTTCTTTCATTACTTCCACAAAATGTGAAATAGTCACTCGTGGTACATACATACTACAGTCCTCATGAAGGGACGAAATTCATTTATCATCACTTATTTATATAAATTGTTATAAATTTTATATACTAAATAAATATGTTATATATTTCATTATTAATATTATATAAATGTGTAAATTATGAAAAAATTATTGTATTGTAACCATATAACTGAAACATGCATGGAAAACAGGCAATTTTTCAATTGAATATTAATTTTAAAAGATAAATTAATTATGAAAGAATAATTTGTAATTATAAAGGAATTTCCATAAAATAAACTTTTAGAATTTGGATATAATATATATATATAATGTATCTATATTATTATAATAGATATTTTAACATGTACGAAGTAAGAAAATAAGTGATTTACAGGTTTGGCTTCTCAATATTTTAGTGTTGACAAATGTCTAGTATTATGCACATATCTATGATTATGATTTTTATATAATTTTTAATTAACATTATATATATTTATTCATTATTATTTAATTTTATTTAAAATTTAAATACTTTTTATTTCACCCAATGGGTTTTTATTCAATAGTTTATATAGTAGTACGTTTATCTCATCACACTTTTGTTTTTATGAAACGTATATCATATGAAACTATTGTCTCTAACTTGTGTTTTATATACTTAAAATGTGATATGTTATAATATTAATTAGTTTATATTTATTTTATTTTATTATTAGTTTTAATTTAATTCATTCACATGGTTTATCAACCAAATATATGCAAACATTTAGAATATTTATGTTTCAATATCATTTATTTTCAGTATTGTATATGATAAATATCCATTTACAGAATTGATATAAATATTATTAATTTAAATCAACATATTATTTTATCCCCTAGTTATTCAAATAAATTATTTTGATTTGAACCATTTTTCTCTCTTAGGTATGTATACTAATTTGGAGAATGTTTTTAAATAAAAGAATTCCTTGTTTTCTCATTGTATAAAAAATATTTTCTTCTGTGTCCATACTTTTCATAATTATTTTTTGGAATGACTTATTAATACCTGAATTTTTTTTGAATGATTAATTTTATTATCTTTTTATTTATTTAAAAACATTAAATGCATATTTATTTAAATATGTTTTCTAAATATTTCATTTTGGTTTTCTATAAGAGTTTAAAAATGAGGTTCTCTTTTAATGTAAATGGTATGAACTGATATTCCAAAATTTTAGAATTGAATATTTTTAAGCATCCTCTTATTAATTCTATGTTTCTATTCAATGATATTATTTTCTAAAAAAATTATTTGAATTTTTTTATAAATTATTCTAAATTAATGTGATATTTTTCTCAAGTTTTTATTAACATATTCGAATGATATCTAATTCATATTTTTCATCTATATCAACATCATTGAATGATTGTTTAGATTCACTGTTGATATTCACTTATGATTTTATCCTACTATCAATTTTACATATGAATAATATGATCTTAGGATGATTAAATTAAACTATATTAGTTTATATTGGTTAATTAATCTAGAAGGAGGAAATGAATTTCCATATGAAACCATCCTATTACTTTTTATAGATGGGTTATGATTATGTGATGATGATATGTATAAAAACATGTTTATTTTCCACGGGTAATGAAATTATTTTTTGATGAGTTTTTTTTTATCTTGTGGCCCTTGTATATTTATTTTTCAATAATTTATAGTTTCTTTCATTTTAAACCATGGATGGGGGATTCCGTTATAAACCTAGGATGGGTGGTTTTATAGTAAACTAGATAAGGTTGTGTCAATTATAACTATCCTACGCATTTGGTAAAGAAAAATATCTCATGAGATAATAAGGATATGAATTGCGGGTGAACCCATTTCATATGCTTATGGGATGTTCTCATGGATCATGAATTATTATTAATGATTCATCACTGTTATGAATTATGAATTATGTTAGAAAAATCCTTATTATATGATTGACAATTAATAAACTTTTACTATTTGGGAATAAATTGTGTTCGTAATGATAATGTAATCATATACATAAGATTATCTCATTCCCATTTATGATCATTGGTTGATATATCATATGATTAACCTAACCATATAATTTCACCAATTGTTATGTTTCCATTATCAAGGTAATGAATAATGGTTTTATTTTGGGTATGCATATAAAGTGTGAAATGTGACATTGATATTGTGGGAGATTACTAATATGCATCATGAAATAACATTTTTATGTATCTAGTCTCTAAAAACACAAAACAGATATACTATCAGGGAATTATTTGTTATTAGATATATTGGATGTGCATATAAAATTATGTGATATTTTGGTATGTAATTCATTAGTAATCTTAGTTGGTGAAGGAAATTTATTTAGTTATCTTGGGGATTAGGATTATAAATATTAGTGAAAATTAAAGATATATATCTAATTAATGAATAACAACCTATGTTATGTAAAATAATTGTATTTCATTTTTCTATAAAATAAATAAATTTCTATACAGTACAACAAGGATATGTTTGTGACATAATTGAACAAGGGAGTAAAAAATTATAAAAGTAGTGGATTGGGTATAATCATTACCATCAATAGAATAGGATGAGTGAGTGTAATAATGTAGTTAGGGATCAATACTCTTTAACAATATTCATAGGATAATTTAAATTTAAATTTTAAATGGAATTGAATAGATATTAACCTTGGATGATCTTGGATAAACCTAATGTGTAACATATCGATAAGCATGTGTCATGATTTATAAATCCTATGATTCATTTTTCATGAGTTTATGAAAATACTAATCGTGGGTTTTTTCATCCGATATGTGAGTCACGTGTCTCCTTGGAGGGAGTTTTGGAAGGGCTTGACCCTGCTTCTGGATCTCGTGATGCTTTACAGTAGGATTTTGTGTGTGGGACGCTTCTATTTGCCTTGGGGTTGGTCAAGATTCCTAGCAGCCTACCCCTCTTATTGTGACTCAAGTAGATTTCCCTAGGGATGATTCTTCTTCAAGGAAGACCCATGGACCTATGAATTTATTAGGTTATGATCAAACTAGGATAAATTTTTTCTCTATGTTAGATTTCATAAAAACTAGTGATTTTGATTTGCTTATCCTTGAAGGACTTGAGAGTACTGGTTGTAGAAACCACCGGACATCCCCCATTTTGACTGACTCTCATGCTAGAATAGTTTATGAATCCTTAAAGGATTTGTCCCTAGGGGTGGAGGGTGTGAATTCAATCTCTCTTGGACCTGCGGTTTCTCATGGTGTTTATGATATACAGGAGGCTAGCCTTACAACTGATGTTGAAGATGATGGTTTTGTATTTCCGAACCAAATTTAGGTGGAGACTCCTATTGTCGTTGTGCAGGTGGTGGTGACCCAGGATGAAGCTGTGCAGTTGGTGGCGACCTGGACTGTGTAGGATGAGGTGGCCCTACCTGTTGGGGTTTTCTAGGCAGACCAAGGTGACGGAGGTGTGGGTGGTCTTGCCTTGCAGTATCCAGTTCAGGTGAAAGCGAGCTCAACTATGGAATCGCCTGTAAAGACCATGAAATGAAGAAGAGGTCGTTATCCTGCCTCTCGGGGAGGGTCTCAAGGTCGGGGTCGATATAAGAAATTATTTTGGTGTGTTTTCTAGGTATTTTTCTTTTGTGTGGTGGTTTCACAACAAACATTTCCCCCTTATTTCCATTGTTTTTCTACTCTTATTTAATAAATTTTGGAGGCATGTATTTTGGTTCCCAAATCCATGGCTGAACCTTTCAGGTATTATATATAGGAAATATGGGAATTTTACAAGTTAATTTCTTAACCCAAGGGGTAATATTATTTCCAATTAAGGGTATATGAGATGTCAATCACTAGTGTGGATCATGATTGTTATAGAATAATAATCCTCTACTATATATTTTTGAATGTCATGTCAATGTTTGTAAGAATATTCCATTTCAAAATATTATTATTCTTACTTTAATAGAATTTGATTTCATTATTAGAATTGATTCAATCTCTATATATAGAATCTATATAAATATTTGGTATAAAGAAATTAAATTATGTATACTACGCCAAACTAATACTTTATTTGAAGGTGAGAAAGAAGATGAAAATCAAATAGAATTTACTTCTATTGTATATATTTAACTACCTACTCAGAGGTATATTTATCTCTAATAGTTCTATAGGTAATCAATAATGATAGTAAAAATATAGTTCAGGATTATGTAGACATATTTATAAAAGACATGCCTAGTCTTCCCTTGAGTCATGATGTTGATATTTCTATATAACTCACACATTGTTCTATACCTATATAAAATACTCCATATATAATAAGACCTATTGAGATACATGAATTTATGAACAATAAACACCAGGATATGGTTGGAAAGGGATCCATTCAGCCTTGTGGATCTCTGTGTGTTACAAAAAATTACATTTAAGAAACAATTGGTTAATTAGTCTTTTCATTGATCATTATGAACAAAACAAGATCACAAAAAATTTTCTTTTACCCAATATTGATGATGTATTTAGACTATTACAAGCATCTTAATATTATTTTTAAAGAATGATATCTGATCTAGATGTCATTAGGTAAGGTTAAAGAAATAGGACATGGAACTATGTAATAAGGTGATATAATATTTAATGTTAAATGATTATTTTGAGGGAATTATATGTTTTAAAAACAAATGATGTGTTTCATCAATAGAATAATAGAAAAATAATATGTTGGATAAATCTCATGCTATAATATTCACAATATATTCTAGAGTTATGAAGATGTATAGAGACATGAATTAGTATTTTTTGAGGGACAACAAGAAAGGTGATATTACTGAGTTTGAATCTCAATACTTGGTATCTTTTAAAGTTAAGGTATAGAGAAAAAACTACAAGTGGGTTTTATAACAATTACCAAAAAATGGATATTGGAAACCAATACCATGGATTTCATCATCGATATACTCAAGAATTCTAATGGTAATAGTTCAATTTGGGTTACAGTATAACTCCATATGAAATAAAATCATTATATTACCATCAAAGAATATCTAGAACTTGATCAGTATGATATGATAAATATTATGGATGATGTAGGATTTTATAGGACACAACATTCTATAGTATCAAAATAAGGTCAAAGGATTACCAACATTTTCATGGAATTAATTCAAAATTCCCAAATGTAGAGTCATATTTTATTACTGCATATAATCCTCAAATATATGGCTGGTATAAGAGTATCATTCAAACAATTAAGAATGTGTTGAAAATATTTTCTATGTATGGCAATGGTGGTTAATAAAAACTAAATTATCAGGTTGAGTTTTGTTGAAAAAAATTTGATCTCATGATAATTTAGTTGGATCCATATAAATCCCTCTTTGTTCATGAATAAATATAATTTATTAGGATGATGGTGAAGAGATAAATCTTTTATGACCTGAGATGAATGATAAAATCAAAGATAAATTTCCAACCATTCAATAATACATCAATATATATCAATGTTTAAAAAATGTTATTGTGAAAATTGTCAAAAATATATAGATTTCAATGTTTAAATATTTTTATATGAAGGTTGCAAGGATTATAAATAAAGTAATTTTTATACTTACATATATTAGCACCTTCATGATTCATCATCGATTATGGATTGTTTCTTATTAGTTTTTGATTCATTATATATCAAGTTATCAATTTGTTCAATTTATCAATCCAATGGAATTCTATACTTGATCAACACATGTATTATACATAGAGGATATAGCACTAAAGGTAAATATCACTTATGAGAATAATTCAGTGAATCTTTTTGTTCATAGAGATAATGTGTTATGAAATAATATAACTTACCTAGTGATTATTGATTGTGAAAATAAAAATTTATGGTACTTATGTGTGAACTCAATAATTATATGAGGCATAAGTATCTTTATTTGATTTTATTTTTGTACAATAGTTTTAGGGAGAAATTATTATAATGGGGATAGAATGTAACACCCCATTCTTTTAGAATATATATTCACTATATTAGTATTATTCTGTTTATAACTTGCTTCACATGAAACACCAAACTTGAATGAGAAATGTTTCAAATATTGTATTATAAACAATGTAGGTGTTGGATCATATAAAATTAATTGGAATAAACACATTTTTAATTATATGTATAATGTATTTATATCATGTAAAATTATTGAATAATTCATAATAAATAAGTGCACAGATATTCGGTAATATCCTATTATGATTTAAAAATATTTTTCATTAAAAAATGGATTTTATTATATTTTGGGAATTCACATTATAATTAATCTAACAAAAATTATTTTCTTGTAATATTTTTAGATTATTGTGATAGGTTAACATATATCATGATTGAATTAGATGTTTTTAGAGGCTTAGCAATGTACATTTTACAAGGTTACACTATGTGAATGGTCATTCCATAATATAGGTTGTATTATTTATGGGAACCTCATATGTGAAACCGGATGGATGAAATTTCCATTGTATGGGGTGGTCTTCATCATATAGATTTATTATTCCTCTTGGGAACCATAACCAGATTGGACCCACCATTCCATTGTTGAGGGCATGGTGATTCCATAACCAAAATGGTTTAGAAACCATGCTTTAGTGGTGGATGAGTTAATTTTCTGAGATTGATGTGTTTGTGTCCATCAATGATATTGTCAGTATCACCACATTGTGGTGGTGGCCATTTTAGTTTTTGAAATAGACGGTTTGGCCTCTGATATATCAAAGAGGGTTAGAATTCGTAGTGAAAACACATTGGATCTATTAAATAAATGTTCATCCACCTCTTTCTAGTCATTTCTAACTAGATGATTTCTAAAAGAATATAGGGTGAAACCTAAAATGATATTCCAACATTGAATAAAGTCAATGGTGATACAATCATTTGATGGATTTTTCCTTGAAGATAAATGTTGTGGAAATATCAGGCTCTTATCCTAATTCATTTCTCTGAGAAGTATGAGTTCTCTACCTTCATCTAGACCAATATCTACTATTAATAGTGTTCAACAATGGGTATGTTATAGAGTTATACCCAATGTTTTGATTATTTCAATGTGTCTCTTTGTGGAACCATTTTTATGTGGATTAGAATCATTTCTAGGTACTTCATGGAATATGCATGTTCTAGTTCGGGTGAAGATGTGATACTGGTGAAGACTCTCTTAGAAAATGTTTATATTGACATTAATGTACTAGAGGTAGGAATACTTATACCATAGAGACACCTTATATGTGGTTTTTGGAATTATTTGATGTAATTTCTATGTGTGAAGTGAGATCTATTTCTTGTTTGATCACATATGTGTTTATATCCTATAAGACCCATGTTTGAGTTTGATCACATGCATCTATTTGTGTATGGATACAATAGCTTATACGTAATATGAAATATTTTCTCATATATGTGTTACCATTATTTTGTATGAATGTATGGAATTTTTATGTTATTTTATTATATAAAATGAATTTTTAACCTTTTTTCTTGGTTATCCCTTATAAGGTGGGGGAATTTTTGACATCTGATGATGAAAATATTTAATGAAGACATAGGGAATAAGTGTGATTGACTTCATACCTGACCTGAGTTACTGTTTGGATATGATTTCCATGTTTCCAAAACAATGATTGAGATAGGGTATGATGGTCATGGGGCCTAACCCATGATATATATGGGTCTTGATATCCCTGTGGCCTACTTTATGACAAGTTTTCATTGTTGTTATACATGGATATAGTGTTCCAATAATATCATACCATGATTTTTAGTCCTTTTATGATTAACCATCCATCATGGAACCAAATAAGGTTGTACATGGGTTAGTGGGGGATTGAATAGTGTATGAAATCATATTATATAATTTATTATTTATTTATTTTAAATTTTATTATTATCATAGAATACACATCTTGTGAATGTACACTAATTTTAAATTTGTATTGGTGTTGTCCAAATAAGTTATACTCACACATAGTGTCATCATTTGTATGTGTGTGAAGAAATCATGATCAGAGATCCATGGAATAGTGAGAGACCAATGATGGGGGGTTGAGGAGACACTGTAATTTGATAGAGGTAGTACTATTAAAAACTCCATATAGATATATAAATGTATTTACTTATTTTTTCTTAGAGTTTTATTTTATGTTTCTTTAATGTACCAAAATGGTGGTCCATTATAAATATTATTTTATGAATCTTTGATGAATTGTATATTATTGTAAATTACTTTTATTATTTTTTATATTTTCTTGGTTTTGGAATTTTATTTATACATTTCTATGATTTTATTGTATTTATTTTGATGTTGATTTTATAGTATATTCATAATTCCATTTATAACAAAAAATTTACTCAATACTATCTTATAAGAATTAGATGGTACAGAACCTACCATCAGGACAAGCCTGTTTATGCACGGGAAAGCCTAGACGAACAGCCATGCGAAGGAAGAGAGCTGATTTCAGGATGAATTTGTTGGGGAGAAGTAGTTCCATGTAGTTAGTATGGGTTGTATGTTATGTTTAAAGCCTATGAGAAATGAATTACTTTAAAGCCTATATGCCATGTAATACTTATGCCTATGGGCCTTGTAAGGGTTCCAACTCACCCTTTGAAAGATGGATTATCAGAAAATAAATAAAAAATTAAGGCCTTCGGGGTATTGGAGAAGTCAATAAATTACAAAATTGTTTCAAAGTAGGTTTTCTATTCTATTATTCTTGAATATGTTTTCGGGAAAGGTATATAAGGGTTATTCTATAAGGAATATTTTTAAGGGAATTACATAATTTTAATGGGATTATATAAAGTGTGGTATCTATGAATTATTGATTAATACTATAGTTATAATAATGGATTTACAATTTTAGGTTGATCAAATGTATGATGTTTTTATAGTACATGGGATCTGGGTATATCTATGAATAAAGACAAGTAAAATATGATCACATGTAATATATTCCTATTAGTTTCCATCTATGGTGGTTCATTTAGATAAATAACTTGATATTTTATTTTATTTTTTCTTTTTGAAGTACTTTGATGTGATTTAAATTAAAAGAATTTTTGAATACTTGTTTTTATATGACTTTTACTAACATGTAGGTATAGAGGAATTATATTGAGACATGGGCAGTGATATGAGTGTTAGACCTTTTTATAATGGGTAACCTTCTAGAATATGTTTTACATATAAATACCTTTTTTCTTCAAGAGTACATAGGTAATTCTTATAGAAATTCAATATGTGTATTTTCCAAAAATTATAATGTCTCTAAGAATATGTTTTTGTGAACAACCATCTGATTATGTTCAGAATACTCCCCCTAGGGATGATTTTATTGTACCTTCTCTAGTACATTAAGTAGAATACCTAGTATTATAAAAAGTATTCAATATTACTCATGTGTAGTGTGTAGGAGATCCTAAAATAATGGTTGATTATGCATAAGAAATTTTCCCCATAAATCTAATGTCCTTCTAAGGAGTTAGTGGACTCCCATATATCAAGGATTGGATTAGAATCATCTGAGATTTCATCAATCTTGTGGAAACCATATTGTAGCGACAAGTAAGGTTTTTTTATTTCATTTTTAGGGGCCCGCCAGAAGGAAGTGGGGAGTCATAAACCATGAAATAATTCATGAGGTTATTATATAGGAATATTCTAGAATATTTTATACAATGATTTCATTCTGAATATGTTGATATTGTACCATTATCATTAATTTGTTTTTCTTCAGTGAATATTGATATCAATGTATCCTTATTGTACTTGTTTCATGAATTTTATTTACTTTTCTATTATATTGGTCAAGAACATGGAATAAAATACCGAATGTTAGATATTGGTCTATGAGTAGAGTTGAGGCATCAGTTTATATGCATTGACCTAATGACACAACCATTGGTACTCCACATATACTTAATGATTATCAAAGAGGATGAATTATAATGACCTAGGACTTAACATAAACGGATGTCACATCATTTTTTTATGAATATTCATTAATTACACAATCACACACATGAGGAACCTAATATTTTAGTGTCATTGGAAACATGGAACAAAATTTTAAAAATTTATGAAATATCTTCAATGTTTCTAACTTATATATTTCCAATTAGTAATACTAATTAAATCCTTTATTCATAACAAGGGGAAAAGAAACATATGAAAGGGTGACATCATATACTTAGTGAGGGTAAATAAAGTATATAATTAAGCATAACATGAATATAAGGGTATAATAACATGAGCATAACATTTAAAGATCATACCCAACATATCAATGATCATAAATGTATGTTATATAATAAATATTGTGAGATCATAATAAATGAATCATAAGGGGACCAAGAACATAATCCATGAGAGTATAACATAGGAATAAGACCTTGAATTTGTGGAATACATGTAAGTATGCAAAATAATTCCCATTTTATTAAAGGATCACTGTCAAGGCCATCATAATAGATAAAATCCATTACTAAACTGAGTTTACATCATTTTCAATCAATATATTACTGAATTGAGTCCACCTATCCTTCCATACATGTATTAATGAACATAGTTCACTTCGTATTCCAGTCATTTCTATCTCATGAGATGTTAATCTTCACCCATTGTATTGAAGTGTTATCTTGGCACACTAATTACTTAAGCTATAATTGGCTCTCCAAGAGCTATTTGTTCCACCCCATCAAATAAGTTATAACTGGATTACCAAAAACTATCTGGGCCACCTCATCATATAATATATAATGGGATTACCTAGAACTATCTATTTCACCCCATCATATAAGTTGTAGTGGGATTACCTGACTCAATTTGGTCCACCCCATCGTAAAATCAATTTCAATGAACCAAAAAATGAATAAAGTATAAAGATCTTTAATATCATCCAAAAAACACATAAAAAATTATTCATTAATAGCATGATTAAAACATTGAAAATAAATGGGTGTCAAAATAATCTATTTGAAACATGATTAACGGATGGAAAAGAAATGGGTTCCACAAACATCATTCCATAAAATAATTTATCATTTAAATGAAGAATATCTATAGTATACATGGATCATATCCTCCGTAAAACATAAATTATATCATAAGATGTCATCATAGATGAAAAATATATATTATTGAAAACATTTCTTGAGTAAAATATCATTTCCACTTTGAAAAATTCTATTCAAAACATAAAACATTTTGAACAATATTTCCTTTTAAAATAACCTTGGGAATCTATAAACTATGATTTTAAAACCATATTAAACACTTTTAAAAAGATTTTTTCAAAATAGTTTTCCATTAAAATTATCTTAAAATCTAATTTTAAATCATTTTTAAATAATTTTTCAGAAAACATTCTTTTGAAATACCCCGTATTGTTGACCAAAGAGAGCGATAAATTGGGATTCACTTAAAAACATTTTCTTAATTATCTGAAGTACCAAAGAGTGAGAAAATGGTAACATTAATTGAATATATCATTAATAAAAATATGATTAGAAAATTTTTCATAAATATTTATATATTGATCATAGTATTTATTTAATGGAATCATAATCATAAATAATCCTGATAAATAATAAGATTGTAGAAACAATTTCTTACAACTTTTGTAACTCTGAATCACAAACCTAAAGAATGAATTACATAAAATGATTTGTAAAATGTCATGATGATGAATAAATTCATGATTTTTACATGTAAAAGGGGATTTATATATACCTCAATAATTAATATATGTGAATAACATAACGTACATCTCAAAGAAGAAAAGTTTTCACAAAACCACCTTACCAAGTTGTTAATGATTTAACCATAAATCCCATGAAAGAAATATACCAAAATGGATAGTTAAATCCAAATAATTATAAGTTTAGGAATCATAAAATACATAAATTGGATGTATAGACACTGCATATAAGGAATGGGTAGGGAATCTGGGTTGTGTCTCATGGAAAATAAAAATGAGATGGAAATCCTTTACTACTTGAGTATCTTTTGAATCATGTACCCTGTTAAATAATAAAATCAATTTAAAATTTTAAGATAATTAAAGAAACTAAATTCATGATATAAAATTTCATAGGGTATTATATACACCACACAAAAGAAATGAGTGGTGAATATGGAATATGTCTCGCAGAAATAAAAGTGAGACTACAAATCCCATTTCCTTTAGTCTTAACTTCAATAGTATTCAAACCTCTAGTATAATAAATATAAGATTACTATAAATCTAAATCCAAACTATATCCAAAAATATCACATCATATATTTTTTTATCATGACCGTTTATTACCCATTTATTAACAATTCCAAATAAAAGTTACGTTTTGGGTAATAACCAATTTATTTTTAATATAAAATTTAATTTGTTTTATTTTGGTCCCCTCACATTGATCATGATTTTATAATATCAAAAGTAATAAAAATCATATTAATATAATATATATTTAGTATATATGTATTTATAGTGACTCCTAAAAGATATAGGTAGAAAATAAAATACATCGTTCACAGAGACTGCAGCACATACTTATGTATAAATGCTGTTTATATTTTTTCAGTTTGAAAGAAATAAAATTATTTGAGATATTATAATTATAGAATCATTTTAATTTCATATATATCATATATTTTTATTAAAACCATCCATAATAAAATCCATGTAAAGTGTAAATTAATCACATCAACTTGTGAAGCAGTTTTCTATTGTCAACACGGACGATGTTATCATATTCCCACTAAATGGAAGGTATAAATGTATATGGGATATAAAAATTCCAAAATCATAGTAACATAATAAAAATGGTAAATTTCATATATAAAATATAAATTTATCATTATTCTCAACCATTATATGTGGTAATTAAAGAATTAATGACATCATTTTGTGAGGTGGTAGTCCAACGAACAAACGAATGATGATTGCATATCCCATTTGATAAAGTATATAGAGTTATATGTTATACCATTTATATAACAGAAACTACATATATTTTAAAATATGATAATTTTATATATACATGATATAAGAATAATATAATGGGTTTTAAAAAGAAATAAAAGAAAAAAAAATTATTAATGAACATTACCTCTTCTTCGAGAAGCTCCTTTTGGTTTGCACCAAAGAATATCCATGGTTTGGTTTCATCCCAAGGGAAGGATTATAGTGTGAAGGGACATAAGTGAAGAAGTGATTTTGGTATGTATTGGCCAAAAAAATTTATTTTAAGGTGTGAAGGTGGGGGAAGAGTTATTGGCCTTTTATAAGTGGGGAAGAGAACACACTTGACATTTTTGAAAAGAAAGTTAGGAACACCCATGATTTTACCTATCCAATGTATTTAATAATTCCCTAGATTAAATATATGAATTTTTATTATCGAAATATGTCCATAAAATGTGTTTTTTATATGTTTTATGCTCCCTATAAATGTAATATTGATGTTTAGACCCTTGGTAAACTTGTTTTCCCTATAATCTATGTGATTAATTATCACTCTCATCAATAATAATTTTGGTAAAAAATTTAACTTGGACTTGTTAGAAAATATAAATTATGATAATTAAAAATATGGAATCAAGTTTTTTAATTTATAGTCACTTATGTGGGAAAAAATTAGTTTTAATTTAATTTTGTATACTGGATAAAACAATTGGTTTTTTATATGAAATTTTTCAAAAAGTATCAAATTTTTTTATAACCAATTTCAATGTGAATTTGTTTCTAATGACCTAAAATATATTAATAAATTTATAATTTATATAACTATAATTCAAAGAAAATTAGTATATAATACTAATATATTAATAATTCATGTGAAAAAAAATTCTCAATAAAAATTCATTATTTTTAACTATTCATACTAAAATGAAAATTCATCAAAAATTACCAAAATTTAATTCTCAGATAATTATTACATTATGATTTAAAAAAGTATTTTATGAAATATAATTTAAAAAAGTGTTAAAATTGAGTTTTAAATTATGTGCCCCATTAAATGGCATTAAAACTACCCTTCAGAAAAATAATTATTTTTATGCGTAAAATTGGATTTATTTTTATATCATATCACATAATATGAATGTTAAATAGTTGATTAAATATATAATATATAAATTTCATTAAAATAATTCATAAAAAAATATTTTTGTTTCATATGTTTATATAAAAAGGTGTATCTATATAGGAAAAAGAATTAGAAAAGAAATTTCATTATTTTTAAATTGTTCGTACTATGATTTCTAATTAATTGTTATCCTTGTGTAAACCATATTTTTAAAATTTAGATAATCTTATTAATATAAAGAATTTGAAATTATAGGTGATAACTATAATATTTCAATAATATGACATGATTCATTTAGAATTAGTGTTTCTTGTAACACAAGCTAAGTCTGTTGTTGTGTCTAACATAATCTAAACAATGTATTGCTTGTAATAGAAGATAAACTCAATTGTGTTCATATTATAAGCTAAAATAAGTGTTTCTTATAGCAAAATAAGAAATTTTTGTTGAGTATAAATAAATTTTAATATTATGTGGCATACAATACAAGCCATCAATGAATTTTAATTTAATTGAAAACAATAATTCATTAAAACTAGGTGTGTCACATTCTACCCCCTTAAAATTATTTTATACATTTTAATTCATCTAGGTTGTTAATTTGTAAGTACATGCATGATCCTTTCATAAAAACCAACATCATAAAAATTAATACTGAAACTTACATAAAATAGGTAATGTTTTAAATATAATGTTTACCCCAAGAAACTCATAACTAAGATTCCCCATTATATAATATATGTAGAAAGTGAATGTTTTTTCATATAGGAAAAGTGTAAAAAATTATAGAGATTTATCAAGATCACTAATAAAAAGAAAGTGGGAGATCCAGAGATGGCTAGTGACCATAACACCATAAAGAAAACAAGTGTGAAAAAAGTCATTAATATCATCAAAAATGATGATCATGGGACAAAAGTTTATTTTAATAACCATTTCCTAAAGATTAATAATTCTCACCAGAAGATCTACTTACATGATTTCATTCCATTACATAAGGAAAATCTCACCCTTTGGTTATTCCCTAATCAATTTCCACTTAATATCTTACTGTAGGAAATGAAGGTGAATTCAACTTTCTTAAAACACTAGAAGATCATGGGATTCATAAATAGAATGGAAATTCATTTCATTTTTATTTAGTAATCATCCTAGAAAAATGGTTAGGAATGATATACAATATGCATAAATCCTCACATGGAGTGATAACACTTTAATCTCTAAAACTTGTTTCCAATTTTAACTATCACCATCTTATATATGGTAAACCTTGTAACCCTTCCGAAAGATGAAAATCTCAAAAGTTATAAATAATTTCACTAAATTTCTCAAAATAATCTTAACATTGATCCCTCATATATCATAATGTATCTCTTAGTGGTCACATACCAAACACTTGTATATATTGTTCATGTTATCTCTTGAAACATGGTAATAATGTGAATTACCATAAATCCTTATTGAAAACATTCATTCTTTGTTATTCCAAATATTACTGGATATATTCCATAAATCTAAAAAATTATTAAAATACATCCATGATAACATAAATTTCTTTGTAAAAATTAATTTATATATTTTCAAGGTAATCAGTACAAAAAAATTTATATTATCCGCACCACACATTTATTTTTCCAAACCAAATACCATTTTTTAAAATTCAGGAATTTATTAAGGGTTACCTTCCCTTAATCACGTTTTGTCAATAAAATATAACCTTTCAATTAATTAAATTTTCTTTCTCTATTGAAAAATTCAACATATCCTTTCATATCCTTAATGAAAAACCTATATTGAACAAAACTAATATATTTCATAATAATTATAACATAATCATTGAATTATAATACATAAATACTTTATTCATCCCTCTTCCTTCTCAAATAATAAACTAAGATTCTTCATCTATTTCCATAACACTTATTTCCTTTCACATGTCAATTTTATTCTCTTTGTCATCAAAAATAGTAACATTACTCATACCTCCTTCTTAATCCTCTTCAAAAACATTCCCTTTAGAAAAGGGTCTTCATAATTCCCATAATTTCAATATTTACATCATTCAATGATAAATGATATATTAGGGAGGATAATATTATCATGATTTTTCTCAACTGGCCATTTCATTTTCTCATTCAAATTCTGTTATTTGTATCATTATTTTCCACAGTAAAAAATTATTCTTGTCCCTATGAGAAATTACCCATATTGTTTCTTCCTATACTCTTGACATATATAAAACTGAATCTTCTTTCCTCTATGGTCTTCACTACCTAAACTCTAAGATAACTCTTTCCTTATTTTCTTTAGTGAGTTTTAGTGTTTTTTATGTACACATTATTAATCATGTTCCATGAAAACTGATTAGGAATAATCACAAAATCCTTTTCTCTAGTAATCATACCAATTAGATATTAAATAGTAAATCATATATAACATTCAATGATAATCCAATTCCTTCTAGTTCCCACCATTTATTGAAACCTGAAAGCATTGTGTGAGAAACAATAAACATATTGGAAACCCACCAAATCTTAAAAATCACTTATATGATATATAAATCATAAAACTACCATTTTAATATAAGAAATGATAAGTTCATCCTAAGTTATTAATAGTCATCATCTATGTATGTGCTTTATGTTGGCTCATAGTGTATTTATGAATTTTTGAAGAATATCCCCAAGGAGTATCAAAATTGGTGTGTGGTGACACCTGTAGTGCACCAGTTCTAATTCAAATCTAGCATGTTGCGTCATTTCTGTGGTTATCACCCCTATGTACAACTATTCTAGATCCACATCCTCTTGTAGTATCATGACAAGGATGTATTTATAAAAAACTGATTTCTCTATCCTTTACCAAAATTCCAGGACATTTTCCTAAACATTGATTCATATTTAGGATTATCCTTAGAGAAACCCATTTAAATATTCTCAAAAATATCCCTAGGAATGTCCCTAAAGTTTTCTCATCCTATTTTCCAATGGTTGACAAAACCTTTCCATTGATACAAACTATAGTGGACCAGGGATTAGCATACATGGATATTATATCTTTTTAATGAATATAAATTAAATTAATCACACATTTTTATAAGGACCATAATATTTTAGTGTGTTTGAAAACAAGGAAAACAATATTCTAACATGGTAAAAGATCTTAAATGATTCCCACAAAGTTCATACCATGTATTACTCAAACTTAAACCCTTTCTTAAAAACCTGGGGAAACGAAACATAAGAAAGAGTGATCTTAGATTCTCAATAAGGTTAAATAAATGACATACATAATCATAACATGAATATGAAGGTATTATAACATGAAAATAAAATTTGAAGACCATAACCTACATATCAAAGATCATATATATGAGTTATGGAATAAATATTGGAAAATCATAAGACATAAGTCATAATGGAATATTTATTAGAATCTATAGATAGAATAACTTAGTAATATGACATGGAATTTGTAGTACATAGAAAATATTGGAAAATAATTTTCATACTAGTTATGTTCACTATCGAGGCCATCATAATGGAAAATGATATTTACTAAATTGGTTTCACATCCCATTCAAGCATTTCATTTCTTAACTAACTTCACTTCCCATCCTATCACTGTATTACTAAACTGAGTTCACTCACCATTCTAGTCACCTCTATATCATGAGATTTAAATCTTTACTAAATGTATTGGAGCACTATTTCGGTGCACCCATCATGTAAGCTACAATTGGCTCACACAACGCTATATATGCCCCCCATTGTATAATCTATAATGGGTCAACCTAGTGTTATCTGGGCCACCCCATTATATAATCTCTAATAGGCCTACTCAGTTCAATATAGGCCACCCCATCATATAAAATGTAAAGGGATTACTCAGTGTTGTCTGGGCCACCCCATCGTATAAGCAATTTCCAAAATTACAACATCAATAAAGGGCAAATATTTTTCATATCATCATAAAAAACTCATAAAAAATATTATTTCATAACCTAAGGACCCCATGGAAATGAGATGGGTTTCATGACATTCTCATTGGAACATCATTGTCCTGTGGGTAAGAAATGGGTTACATAACCATCATTCCATATAAATATAGACTATTCAGAGGAAAAATATGAATAGTATCATTAGATCATGTCCCTAATAAAACATAAATTATATCAAAGGATGTCGTCATAGATGTAAAATAAGTTTAGAAGATCATTTAAAACATTTATTGAGGAAAATATCCTTTAAATTTGAAAAAAAAAATATGAAAATAGAAACTATTTGAAACCTGTTTTCTTTAAAAATAACTTTCATAACTTATACATAAATTTTGAAAAACATTTTGAACACAATCAAAACATAATGAAAATTAAAATCATTTTCCAGGAAATTGAGCTTAAAATATCTTTTAACAACATTTTGAAAACATTTTTACAAAACATTGTTTTGAAAGAACACATACTTCTAACCGAAGATAGAGATAACACTACTTGAAATTGGTATATTTGTGATGGGGTATTTGCGATGGGTCATCGCAAATAGACGTTTTCACTATGAGTCATCCCAAAACAACTATTTTTGATGGGATTAGGTGCTGCTGAAAATAATTTCCCTGAGGTTTTTAAAAAACTTCATTGTGATGGGGAGATTGCCCATCGCAAAAGGGATTGTTGCAAATGACATAAAAAATTGAAAAACATAAAATTGACTAAAAAAATAATTATAATAATAATAATAAATAATATTATAAAATAATAATAATACTAATATAAATAATATAAATAATATTAATATAATAATACTAAAATTAATATTCATATTAATGAAATTATAATATAAATATTAGTAAAATAAAAAAATTATAATATCATTTTATTAATAAAAATATTATAAAATAATAAGATCCTCAATATTCAGAAAAGTATAAAAAATATAATAATAAATAATAATTATAAATAAAATAATAAAGTGATAAAAAATGAAATATTTTAAACACACTATATAGAAATGTAAATAGTAAATATTACAAAAAAATACATTCAAGTGTTTTAACATAAAAAATAAATAAATCATTGGACTGGAGGATCTTTTGGAGGAGATGGTGGAGGGAACTTCATCCATAAACCATGAGTCAAATGTCACATGTACTCCATCTGCTCCTATTATTTTTGTTACCATAAATGCATCTCCTCATGATGTTGTTGTTTTTGTCATCATACCTCTTCCTACTGTTGTTGTTTCCAATGATTCATCTCATGCTATTACAAATCACACATCTCTTCATGCTCCCTATGCATACTCTTTATTATCTCACCCTGATCTCATAGCTGATTCTGATACTAAGAAACAAATGATGATGACTCTCCACAAGCTCCTCTCGAGCTGGACACTAACATCATAGTGGTACCATAATAACTCGCAGGCATCAATCGAGAGCGAATACCAACAACTAGATCTTTCTCGAAGGAATAATGGTTCCCGTGCATTTATAATGCCGCAAAAAATTGGTGGTATCTGGTCTAATCATTAGTCTTGTCATACTCTTAGTCTGTGTTAGAGACACCATGGCCCCGTATGTCTCCATCAATTGAAATTTAATACTAAAATAGTTAAAATATTATTTTCAGTTAATTTTAGAACTCAAAAAGAAATTATACAGACCAAAATCAGACGATGTCGATCACCTCAACTCTTTTCATTGATTAGATCACTGTACATCCTCCTAGAAATGCCTAACTCCATAATATCGGGATGTTCGACTGCCTATATAGATATAAAATAAACCATTTAAATTTAATGTAATATAATTTATTGAAAAAAAAATACTTACTATATGTTCCCTATGTGTACTGAATGTACAACTACCGACTTGATGTGTTACCTCCTGTATACCCCAGTTTTGTCAACCTATTGATGATATCCTTTGAAAATGACCACCCAACCAATGTGAACATAATCCATCCCAAACCTGAGATGAAGTGTAATTTGGTCAGTGGGCATGACACCACTCGTCAAAATTTGTCACTCCTACTCTCATCATTTTTTTCCTTCTCAACTCTATCAAAAACGGATGGCAAAACTCATGCATAAACACCTCCCATTCCATCCAGAGAGCATCACACATTCTCTCATCAATGGGATAACATAAACCCTACAAATAATTTACAAAAACATGTTATTAGTTAAATAAATTTCAAAATAAATATTATTTATTTACATACCATCCAATGATCGAACATGTAGTGGTGAACATCAATGATAATATGATCTCATGTGAACCATCCTTAAGAAAAATAACTGCACAATATAGAGCTCTCTTATCCAATAGCTGTATGTGAAAATTTATGAAATAAAGAAAAAATAATCAAAAAATTATTATATAAATAAACTAATGAATTCTATCAAAAATACAGAGGTAAACATACCTATGCATGCGTGGATCAAAGCCAAGACGTGGATGTCACTCGAGGATAGGGTAAGGATTCATCAATTTCACAAGATTATGCCCCCTCCAAGTAATCCATGAACTACCAACAATGTGAGGGTTTGATGATCCTAAATCAGTCTCATCCAAAGGTAGATCAACATCTTGAAATGGAGTAAATATATCATATTCCATCTTAAACATGAAATGAATATTGTTAGAAAATAGTTAAAAATAGTTATTATATAAAGATACATATTATATATGATTTTAATCAAAATTTAACTCTCTCAATATTCATCTTCATCGTTATCATCATATCTGATGATGTCAATTTCATCATATTCCTCCTCAACATCATCAATTCCCATATCAGTTTTAGTTTCGTCATCTCTTGTCATTTCAAATTTATTTGTAACGTCATTAATATCATAGTTACTATCAACACAAAATTATGGGATATCATCATCGATTTTTGTGTCTATTTATGAAAAACATGTATTTGGAGCATTCTCTTGAAAAATTTCAATTCCTTGCACTTCAGTAGAACCACATTCACATTGACTAAATTGATTTTCCCAAGATTTAATTTTTATTATGCTCCACCAATCACTCAACTCTCTTGAATTAGCATAGTAAATTTCTTAATAAATTTTATGTTCTTAATGAGACAATATATATGATTCATTTACTATAAGAAAAATTTTATATTTAATATCAAAAATTCCATGTGTTTGATGAACATTCAAGCCTCTCTCAGCATCCAACCACTGATATTTAAATGTCATTATGTAATTGTTTCCTAGATAACCCAATTCAATAATTTATTCCAGCATATCATAAATGTAAAATTCAGTTTCTCTATGATCAAATCCTCTCAACAAAGCACCACTATTAATTGTTTTTTTATTCCCCATATGTATGTGTATTAAATTGAAAACCATTCACCACATATTCATTATAAGAATTAACAATTTTTGATGGTGGGTTACTTAGTACAAAAAAAAGATTCTAAATTTTATCTTCATGTTGAGATACCAAAAAAATTTTAAAATAATTATCAATATAATAGTAGAAAATTTATTTTATATGTTAAAACATAAATAATTTATGTTTTCAGTTTTGGAAACTGGTAGGAAAAAATATTGTATCGATGTTCTTCAAGAGCAGAAGCTGTAATTTGTGAAAGTTATTTCTTGGTATGATAGTCATATAACCTACAAATAAAATAATATTTATTTAATATAACATTGATCATAGAATAATTAATAGGATATATCAAAGTGAAAATGGTTTAATTTCTTTATAGTTGAGCAGAATATATGTGTGAGCTCTGTGACGTTCATCATATGAAATCCATCATTCATGAACACCACTAATGCCATTTTTGGGCTTATTAAAATCTAATAATTGATTTCTCATTTCATAATCAAAATTTCCATCATTATGGACCAGGAGGCTGTGTTTTGATGGATATTCATGTTGAAAATAATGGGAGCATAAAAAATAAATGTTCTCTTACAAATAATCTTTTACGATTGATCCTTCAACTGATGATTTGTGACGTACTTTTTTATTCAATTTCTATATTTATCTCTCGAATGGGTACGTCCATCCGAACTATACCAGACCACAAAGTTTTTCTTTGTGTGGAAAATGTAATATCAATTGTTCAATTGAGTAAAATAAATCAAGTGAGAATATTTTTTCCTGTTTAAATAAAATTAAAACTACATCATCTTGTAGTATTCTTAGTGCATCATAGTCTACTGTCCCCACACAAATGTCTTGGAAAAAAATTTATATATTTATTATCACATCCCAAATCAAAGAATTCAACAAACCTATTAACACACTCTAAAATTTTTCTTTCCATTATACCATTAAATTCATGACCTTTTAATCCTATAATATGATCATTTTTGATACATCTACCCAAATTAGAAGCAGAGCCATCTAGAAGTCTCAAATATGAAATACAATGAAAAAATTAATAATCAATTTTCCTTGGATAGTGTATAATCTACTTTTGACTTCATTAACTTCTGTGATATGATATTTTCAAATAGTTCAAGTTACGGTTACCAACCAATTTGAGCAAGATCTAATCATTTCATTACATTATCTTTGGATTTACCTGGTGTATCCAAAACTGTATGAAATAAATAATCAAAATAGTTCTTCTCAATATGATTGAAATCCAACATGTGATGGACCAAAAAATAAGACCAATATGGAAGATCCCAAAAAATTATTTGTTTTGTCCATTTTTGTTATTTCCAAAATCAATCAATTATTTGATGGTTTATTGTTGGTCCAAATGTGATGGGAGGTAATGAAATGAGAATATATATTAACTTTGTACCTGAGATCATTGTTCGAGGTCCATCTCTTTTAGTTGTGCCTTTTCTGAAATGATATTTTTTCCCATGAAAAGGATGATCAATTGGAAGGAATATATGATGACAATCAAAAAAGGTTTTTTCTCATTGATGAGCATAAATGATTTATTATCTCTCATAAAGTATAGACATGATTTTGTACCATGTGTACTCCATCCAGATAACATGTCATATATTGGGAAGTCACTAATCATGCACATCAATACCGCTATTAGTAGGTAATTTTGTTTCGCAACAACATTATATGTATTGACACCATTACTCCATAATGAATTTTACTCATCAATAAATGGTTTAAAATAAACATAAATATTCTTTTTCATAGGTCCTATAATTAATAAGCTCAAAAAGATATTGGATCCTACATCATCATCCAATGAGATAAAATCATACTAAGTTATAAAGAAAGACCAACATGAATATAGACAACATTAAGAACCAAATGGATATAAACCATCAATAGAAGTACCTAATCATACATTTCAGGCTTATAAAGAAAAAGATAGGTACACTTTGTCAAAATTTATCCATGAATCACAATCACGCAGATGATTTAAGGTTTTACTAGTTGAAATATTGTTTTTTTTTCATAAATTAAATGTCTTGGTGTTATGAGACATAAATAAACACCTAAATTTGGGTGTAAGTGGGAAATATCTCAACTCTTTTATAAGAATAAATCCAGACTTACCTAGTTGAGCCTTTTTATACCTTGATAATCCAAATATGGGACTACTATCCAACAACTCATTTTCACCATAATATAAGATACAATCATTTGAACATGCATGAATATTCTGATAACCAAGACCCATATTACGAACCATACTCTTGATCTCATAGATATTTATAGGCAACACATTTAGTTCAGGTAAAAGTGGTTTAAACAAATATAATATCTAATCAAAATATCTATTTCAAATTCTATTATCGGATTTAATAGACATTAATTTTGTAACTTATTCATATTTTATTATCTTGAAACTAGGATATAAGGCATCCTCAGTAGACCTCAACAACACATAAAATTGAGATGGTTCCAACTAAGGAGTTAAATGAATATCATTCTGAGTTTTAGTTTGTTGAAAAGAAAAACCTTCCACATCATGTACAAAATTTTGAAACTTAGATGGATCTGAATCCAAATTATTAATATATTCTCTGGAACTATGTTCACCATGTTGATACCAAAAAACATAATCTGGTTGAAAATCATAATGAAATAGATGAACATAAATGTTGTGAAATGTATCAAACATCATCAGAAAACATTTTTTACAAGGACACATAATTGTACCCTCTGAAAAAAAATCTATTGTTGATGATGCAAAAGATAATAAATATTTAACTCCTTCAATATATATAAGATTTAAACCAAACTGTTTGAATTCATGTGTTGATTTATCCAAGCACAATCATCTAATAATGATTATTTTCAAATTCCTTGTTCCATATTTCTCTAAAAAATATAAAATAAATATTTTTTGAATAATTTGATATAATAAAAACACTATCCCAAAAAGATCTGAAAAATAAATGTAATATCCCAACCCAACTCACCTCTAAGACGGTGGCCGGACCAGTGGGTCACATAACATCAAGCGCATCTCCCTGAATGCCAAAGGCTGCCGACTAGCAGTAAGGGCCCTTTTTGTCCATGGAGGAGACTATGTCCTCATAGGTAATAGGTGATATCACAGTGAAAATAAATAGTAACAAATCATAAATAGTGGAAGAATGTGAATGAATAAACTACTGCATAAGCAATATAAATAATACAACTAAATAATAATCAAGTGTGGAAGCTCATAAAAACAATGTCATGTCATGATGTCTGTGTAAACTGAAAGTACGGAAAACAGGACTCAAGAATAATATCAATTAAAAGAAAAGACACAAAGAAACAACTACATCATGATCAAGGCTCAGTCCTCTTCCCCAGTCTCCATCCTAAGCAGTATGAAACAATCAAGCGTTGGAAGCAATACGCATCCCTTTGTCTAAACCAAAAATCATGTAATCTACTCAGGTGTCAATGATGCCTGAGCAGGGTGTGAGATAAAATACCAATAGGTCGGCACTCATGGTGTCTAAACTTTTCCATTTCATGCAATGATAAAAATTTAGTGTGCCATTATATAACAATTATAGATAATTAATTAAGTAAAGTAAAATAAATAACTCGGCCCGGGTTCCCAACGGCACCCATTCCTAATTGCCTACTCAGCCCAAGCCTGAAGTCCAAAAGGGAACCTGTCAGCATAGTTCACATACACGTATATATATAAAACCCATAAAAAACAAGGTAAAACAAGGAAGAAGCATACCCTTATATTGTGATTTAACTTGGGTTCTAAGTCAAGAGTCAACCAGGTGTGCTTCAACATACCATAAGAACATTTCAATTATCAAGTGACTAAAATGGAAAAAAATATAAACCTTAAGTGCATCTTTATTAAGGTTCAAGTAGAGAGTTGGAATCTGAGTCCATCCCGAAGGTATCGCTATGGAACATTCTTCAATTTATCTAATACCACCAAGCCCGTCCAAGGCAATATTTCGAAAGGTCAAGTATTTCCTAAGGCATGGTTTTACCCTGAGTCCATCACGATCTCGCAAAAAGGGGTTGACTGTCATCTAATGCTCACTTAGACACATTTCCAATAGATCCGTCTTGATGGGACCATTTGGAACTGGTGTCACTAATAAGTATTAGAAGCTTGGGGACATCTTGGTCCGGTAAAGTCAAAAACACCACCCCCCCCCCCCAATGCATAATGGTAACATTTAGGAACAGAGGGTCTAATTATGCCCCTTAATATGGGACCCACCACCTTTCCCCTCCCTAAATTTATTTAAAAGTTTTCACAGTAGTAGATATGACATAATCAGCATATAAAATCACAGCATGAAAACTAACCAGATACACCTGTGAATCACAAGGTATAAATTAAACATTACAGCATAACAACTTAACATGGCAATATACCAAATCAACATAAGTAAATAAATCACTTTTTAAATAAATAGGTAGTTCCGGAAAAATAGTTACCAATGATCCAACAATTCATGTTCATGTTCAATACAACTATTTATTTAATTTAATTACAATAAAAATGGGTTGTGCAACATCTATAGTTAATTAAATTATAAACATGGGTAATGGAAAAATATACTGATCAGGTAGGCATGCTCAAAGGGGTGTCTGGCCTTATTGAAACAATTCAAAAAAAAAATTAAGACAATTATGGCTGCAAAAAATGTGAGAATAAATTAAATTAATGAAATTGGGTGAAATGGCATAAAGTTGGAAGGCACCAACTAATGGCACAACAATGTTTTTTTCTCTAAACAAAATGAAGGGAAAGAGAGTAGTCACCCTAACTTGTACTCATAGATGACTCTAAGATTTGCGGTAGGCTTTGGTTGGACCTAAAACAAAAGAAAACAAAGTATTTTATATAAACACCAAAATTGGGTAAAATCATTCCGTGATGAACTGAATGTAGGATACTCAATGAAAACGTATGATTTTAATTGTGCAAGGTTAGCCTTTCCCTAAGGTTTACTGTGCACCTAAAGGTGAAGAAATCGGATGACAGAAGGGGGAGCTACGGTCTTTCAAAGGAGGAGGATGGGGGTGTTCTGCCTAGTGGAAGAGGGGGTGCGGCATGAAGAAGGGGTGAGGAAGAGAGGAGAGGAAAAAAAGAAAAAAAGTAAAATTAAATTAAAATAAAATGGGGAAATAAAATAAAAATAAAATAGAATAAAAGGATAGAAAGGAAAAATGATAATAATAAATAAAAATGGAAATCCCCTATTTTAGTTATTTTTTTATTCTTCTTGTAACCTCATTTCTATTTTATTTCAAATTTTCTTTTTATCCCTTCGTTATTTCTTTTAAATATTCTTTAAATATCTTAATATTCTTTTTCAACCTTTAATTAATTATTTTAGTCTTGAACATCGCACTAAAGCGCAACGTAACATTTTTTATAAAACATCAGCAGTTATTTAAATTAATTAAAAATATTTCTGGGACCCAGAGTGAGGTGTGTAGTTGCACACACTACAAAAAAACTGGGTTTAGCGGTGATTTTGTGGCGGCGGTTCACAAAACTGCCGCGAAACATTTTTGACGAAAGGTTTCATGGTGGTTTTTAATAAACCGCCGCAAAACCCAAATTTTTTTTAAAACAACAAAACCCTTCCCTACCCCACACCCCACGATTCCCCCAAACCCTTGCGACCCCCTCTTCCCCTAACCCCCCCGGCCCCGGCGACCCCTGCACCCCCCGCACCCTCCAACGACCCTCGCACCCCCCGGCGACCCCAGCGCCCTCCCTTCTTCCCCTAACCCCCCGGGCCCCGGTGAGCCCCAGCGACCCCCGTGCTCCCCGCACCCCCCGGCAACCCCTGCGCCCCCCGGCGACCCCCGCACCCTCCCTTCTTCCCCTAGCCCCCCGGTTCCGGCGACCCCGCGACCATCTTGGGTGAGATTAATTTTTAATTGAAACACACATTTATCACATTTATAGTATTTTGTAGAATTAACGGAAGAATTAGAATATTTAATAGAATAAACGGAGCGTGATGGAATGCATCCAAGGTCTAGGAGGCCAAAAATTTCCCGATTTACCTATATTAGGTTCCCAGTGGGAGTTCTATGGGTGAAATTAATTTTTTTTGAATCATAAGATACTCAATGACTCTAAACCTGGTACCAGATACATAATTGTGAAAATTTCATTACAAAAAGTTTTTTTGGGTCTTTTCAAACCCTTATTATTTCTAAAAAATCACCTTAAACATGGGATTTACTCTAATTTCCACTGTGATAGGCCCGATATGGTGATATTATCAATCTAATATCCCTCTTGAGTGAACCAATATTTTTACTTATTTCTAGTTCAATTCAGTTAAACATTAGATTTTATTTTAAATGAGGAAATGTCGGGTAACTCCTCTAATATTCACTTTCTTCCCCTTTCGTTATGGTAATGGGGGTAATATTTACCCTTAAAATATAGGGATATTATAATATTTAGAATCTATTGGATTCCATCGGGTATAGCTATTTGAGATAAATTTTCTAGTTGAATCTAAGGAAAACTCAGTGTTATCTTTTTGAATTACATATTTTTATCTGATATGGAACTAAATCCGTAATCTATCCACTTAGGTGGTTTTTTACATTAAATGGTGGTATCTCTCTTACTCAAGTAAATTTAAAGGGGTCTTCTATAAATAAATTGGTTGGTGCTACCCTTCTTCCAACACTTCTCATAAATAGTTACCTTGGATATAATTTGGGTCTAAGTGAACTTAATTAAAACCTAGGGTTAAAATAATAATAATGTATTTTACTAGGCCTCTAATTAAAAAAAATTATTTAATGATTCTATTCCAATATTTGAATGATGTCATTACCTTTATATATTGTAAATTAAAACCCTTGTTTTCTATTTTATATTTTCATATAGTGCCTATTTTATTGTTTAAATCACGTGAAACATCAATAGATACAAATTTACATTATCCACTACTATCTTTTACTATTTAAGGACCTTCCATGCTCATTTTACCTTCTTTACTCACTTTATATGACATATGGATTATTTTTTTATTTTTCACTCTATTAGTCGTGTTAGAATATTTTTTTTATTATGGTATATAGATTTTATCAAGTAGAAACTTATTTAAGGATAGGTTGGTGATTTGGGATGGGCTTAAAATTCACCAAATCGTTATACAAATTCCCCCTTTTCTCTATGATGATCAATAAGATTCACCTGACTCATTATATCGATTTCCCTTCCCCTAGGGTGGTTCACTAAAACCATGAAATCCACTGAAAATATCTTCAAATATTTTTGGGTTCATAGATGTATATGTTTGTGTTATTTATAGGTACTAACACTACTTCCCATATAATATGGAATTGGATTATATCTACAATTTTGAGTTGAGGCTTAAAGAATATAGTAATGATAAGGACACTATCCATGAAAGGTGTTACCTTTACATACTCATTCTTATTCTTTATTCATTGAGTTGGGTGGTCTTGGAAAACTCCCTTTAGTCTGTTCTGATTATGCTAGTATGTGAAAAATTATGATCGCATTGACATGCCACATGCACAACCTAAATAATTGGAATTATCCCTTCTTTTTAAAATCCTCTTGTTGATCCCTCCCAAGGATCCCTTTTTTCTCTCTTAGCAATATGGTTAGGACTTGCGTTAACATCTATGGTGTTCCAACCCCTCATGATTTTATGAGATCCTTTGGAATCCTGGATTATTTAAAGATCTTTACATTGCATGTGAAATATGGAAAATGGTTTAGGATGATTTTGGTGATTTGTATCTATAAAAGGATTTGAAAATTAGGAATACTGAGTTATACTCACCCTATTTTGGCCACTATTTGGTACCTTTGAAGATTTTATGGATGTCGAACGATATCTTTAGTAAGAACATTTTATTTATCACCATGGGATTCTCAAACATGTCAGCAAAGATCTTCATAAGTTCTGAACTAGTGTCACTTACTAAATATTTTAAATTTATTATTATTGAATTAAGTATAATAGTTTTTGTTAAAGTTTTAAATTCATTTCAAAATAATTAGTTCAAATTAACTGATCTTAGGACTTGAAATATACATAAATGTTTGAAGTAAAAATTGGACATGTCCTTTGAATTATATGAAATCCAAATTTTATGGTTTGCATTATTTTTTTAATATGAGTTGTTTGAAATATTGAAGATAAAGTTTTATAGTAAAAAACGCAAAACTTATTTAAGTTAAAATAACATACATCATTCATTAATTTTTAAAAGTTATTTTAATGAGAACCCCACTATGGAAATCCAAGTGGATGAATTAAAATTGCACAACCTAATGATATAATGAATAACAAAGGTCTCTCCAAATTCAAGTAAATAAGAAAAACTATAAAAATAAAAGAGAGATGTAAATTCAAATAGATATTAAAAAGATTGAAAAACATAAAGAGTGATGAAACATGACCAATTTTTATGAACTGACCTAGGTTACCCATAATCTGGGTACCCAATCTAGCCTGTGATAAGTCTCAAAGGGTGTCATATAAGGGCTAAATATTTCTAGTAATTTCGTTGTACTAATGGTATGAAAATCATGCATCTTTGTTGTGTTCAATTACATCACTTTCAATGGGTTATCTTTATTATATTATGTTTTTGTAATCTTACATTATCGTATATATGAAACTCTTTCTCTATTTAGTAGTAACTATGTGTTTTAATTTTTTTTATTATTGTGTATGCACATTATGATATACATAGATAAAAGCTGGATCACATTACCCAGGAACACACCTCAATATGTTAAGGGTTTGAACGAGTTTTTAGATTTTTCAATTTCTAATTGATCCGTTAAAGGGAGAATAAGATTTCCATGTCCTAAATGTAAATTTAGAACATGGTTGAAGAGAGATAAAGTTTATAAACATTTAATACTGAAGCAATTCCCTGATCAATATTTGTGTTGGATTTGGTATGGAGAATCAAACAATACAAAAAGATTGAGGACTGATGTTAATCCACAGAATGAGGTCCCAAGTTTGTCGACAATGGAAAATGAAATGAAAAACCTCATAAATGATGCATTCGGCACTGCAAGACACCACTATGAGAATCAAAAAATATCAGAACAACCAGAAAAGGGTGCTACAAATTTCAACATGACAAGTGATGTTTATGAGACTGTAACACAAGTAGATCAAAATTTTAACATATCATTGGATCCTCCTCTTGATTCTGTGGAGCCAAATGTAAGGGAAAACTTCAATGAGGAAAATGTGTTTCATGATTTAGTTGACGATGGAAATCAAGAGTTGTATAGTGGGTGTTTGAAATATTCAAATCGTTCATTTTTGCTGAAGTTGTACCATTTCAAATGTCTATGTGGAATTACAAATAAGGCAATGTCCATGTTATTATAATTGATTCGTGATGCATTTTCTAAAGAAAAAAATCCCAAAATATTTTTATGATATGAAAAAAGTTATTACCAAGCTTGGTCTGAATTATACAAAAATACATGTGTACCCAAATGATTGTATGCTTTATTAAGTAGAGGATTCAAGTAGACAGAATTGTAAGAAATTTGCTTCTTATAGATGGCAGTCAAAGGGTGATGTTGGAAGTCTAACTGAACATAATTTCATGGAGAAGAAGAAAAGGAACACACCTACAAAAGTTTTGCATTACTTTCCTTCAAAGCCTCGATTGCAATGATTATTCATGTTATCCAAAACCGCTAAACACAAGAAGTGTCATTCTGTAGATAATAACAATGATGGGTTAATGAGATATCCACGAGATACCCAATCGTGGAATAAATTCGATTCATTACATCCATATTTCTCAACTGATCCTAGGAATGTTTGATTGGGATTGGATGCCGATGGATTCAACCCATTTGGGACTTTGAGTACTAGTTATATCATTTGGCCAGTTGTTTTGATCCCTTATAATATGCCTTTGTAGATGTGTATGCAATAAACATCTTTTATCATTTCGATGATTATTACAAGAAAACAAATTCCTGCAAATGATATTGATGTATACCTGCAGCCTTTGATTGAAGAATTGCAGGAGTTATGGAGCAACGGTGTTGAGACATTTGATGTTTCTTTTAAAACAATGATCAAAATGCATGTTTCTTTAATGTGGACCATTAGTGACTTCTCTGGGCTTGGGAATTTATCTGGTTGGAACACTTATACAGGTTTGTCTTGTCCCATTTGTAACTTTGATTTCGAGCCCAAACGGCTACCTCATAGTAGAAAATGGTGCTTATTGTGCCATCAAAGATTTCATGATGCATCTAATAGATTTCGGCTAAACAAATAAAAATTTAATGGTTCCATTGATCGTAGACCACCTCCAAAGTTGTTAACCAGTTCTGAAATATTGACACAGCTTTAAAATGTTAAAACAGAATTTGTTAAGGTTCGTCATTTGAATGATAGCAGAAAACGAGTGCGAAGTGCATAGTCAAGTGAAATCAGAACGCAACAATGGAAGAAAAAAAGTATATTCATCAAACTTCTGTATTGGGAATTTAATTTTTTGTGCCACAATCTTGATGTGATGCTTATTGAGAAGAATGTATGTGATAATTTGATTTTCACATTACTTAATGAGCATGGAAAGTCGAAGGATCATCTCAATGCTCGCAAAGACTTACAAGTAATAAACATAAAATGTGATCTCTGTACATATGAGAATGAAAAGTATGCTCCGGCCATTTTTTCAATTAAAAATATAGATAAAGATATGTTCCTTAGAATTTTAAATAATGTCAAGGTATCTGATGGGTATTTGAGTAACATCTCTAGGTGTGTTGAATTGAAGAATCGTATGTTATATGGATTAAAAAGTCATGATTGACATGTTTTGTTACAACAGTTACTACCATTGGCATTGCGTACATTATTACCTGAAAAAGTTACTGCTATTGTACTCCAACTCTGCACATTTTTTAGGAAATTATGTGAGAAATCTCTACATTCATTTTAGCTTGACAACCTCCAGGAGAGGTTTTTATTGACCCTTTGTTCAATGGAGATGATCTTTCCTCCACTGTTTTTTACTATCATGATGCATTAAACTATGCATTTGGTTGAAAAAGCTAAATTAGGAGGCCCCATTCATTATCGATGGATGTATCCAATTGAGAGGTATTTTATTTATATGTTTCCAATTAAGTAAACAATTTTTGGCATTTAAATAAATGCATAATATTATTATTTTATTTCACAGATATCTTGGGCATTTGAAAGCATACATGAGAAATAAATCTCAACCAGAAGGCTCTATTACTGAAGGATATTTGGCCGAGGAGTGTCTCACCTTTTGCTCCAAATATTTGGATGATATTGAGACAAGATTTAATCGAGTTGGACATGTTGACGACACATCAACTAAATCTCAAATGCATTAGAAATCAAAAATATTTTCTGCTATAGGCCGATCAGTTGGGAGGACGTCATACGTGACACTGGAAGAATTGGAATTATTACAGGCACATAGATACGTGCTGCTGAATAGTGAAATTGCATATCCATTTATTGAAGAGTTGAGGATACAAACAAAGAGACAAATGAGAGGTTGAACACGAAATTAGAAAGATATAACGAAATCTGTTAATAAAGAGTTAGTAGAATGGTTTGCACGATGTGTAAGTTTATAAATATTGCAATAAATACTAATATTAGTTTGACACATACAATTTATAAATATATAAAATTGTATTTCTTTTTTCAGATAATGAATACTGATACTCGAGCAGACTTGTCAGAAGATTTGATGTTTCTTTCTAGAGGTCCAATAAAACAAGTAAGAAAGTTTGACACTTATAATGTGAATGGTTTTAGATTTCATACAGTTGATCAAGAAGAGGGTTTGAAAACATAGAATAGTGGTATATTTACATTTTCTGAAGTGGAATACTATGGAAAGCCGCATGATATTATTGAATTAAACTACCATGGGCATTTTTCTGTTGTTTTATTAAAATGGAAATGGGTCAATATTATCATAGGTGTTAAAAGATATTCCATTCAATTTACTTCTATAAACTTCTCTTTCTTTATGGATGTTGGTGATTGTGAACTGCATGATACATATATCTTAGAATCACAAGAAAAAATGGTATATTATGTGAATGATGTTATGGATGAAGGGTAGAGTGTAGTTACTCACGTAATACAAAAATATTTGTATGATATGGGTGATGAAGTGGAAGATTTGACCTCTGTAATTGAATTTCATCAACAACAGGAAGCAGAATTATTTGTCCATCATGATATTGAAAATATTAGTCTAGCAAGGATGAATGATGTGGATGAAGAAATGGAGTAGGAAACTGACATGATTGAAGTGGAAAATGATTTATATTTGGATTTATTTCAAATGTGGGTTAGTTATTCCCATGAACAGATCAATTCCAAACTCTATTACCAACCTATCCCACTCTATTTTTACCAAATTTTAAGGAAATATATAATTGAAGGGAAATGTAACCCTTTGTTACATCCCAGACCAAGATTCCTCTCAACAGTCTCCCAATCCAGGTTGACCGCATGTCATCAAGTGCATCTCCCCAAAAACAAAAGGATCTTGACTAATAGAAAGGGCCTAAGTGTTTTATTGGGGAGACAATTATCTCACTACTATAGTTTAACACAACATATTATCAGAAAAATATAGGTATAAGAAGAATATATAACGAAAAGGAATCTCATAGATAAACAAGATATGAATATATAAAAAATCTAGAAGTGTATCATATATAATGATGAAGATACCTATATCTAAAAAGTATTAGAAACAGGTATGTTTTAGTAATGTACTATAGAAGTATAATAATACCAAATATAACTGAATATATATCTCTATATATCATTAAAAAAATTAGCTCGAACTCATTCTTCTATTCTCCTGAACATTTCACAAAATAATCTCTTGAACAATGATCACTTTACTCAATCTCTACCTTTATCCAAACAGTCTGTTCGGCTGCCCAATGATGTCTCAAATAATGTGTGAGATACAATCATTGTATGTAACCATACAAAGATATATTCTATTATAGTATATGCAATATAATGATCTAATCAGTGCAACTAAAAATGGAAGGAAGTAATTAATAGAAAAGAGCCATGGCATGTCCACTACAATCAAGTGATACCAAATATCCTCTTAAAGATCCCTAAAAACATATATCAATCTCATATCTAGGAAGATATAATAGAAATAGGATTAACTAAAATATAATCACCATTCATCCATACATATCAAGTTATACATGACTTCACCATACAACTAGAATTTCGGAACAACCACAACATTTTTGTACAACCATGAATTTTACATAACCCACAACCGTTACATAAAAATAATGTGTTATACCATAAAGGGTAGGATACAATTTGAAGAAGACCAAGGAATCCTCATTGAGCCCAAAGACCATATCAATGAAAACATGGAAAAGGAACTCATTTAATTCCATGGATATTTTCAATTAAACATGTCCAATATGAGACTTTGAAAGAAAGATCAAAGGGGTATCAGGGCCAAAAAATTCCCATAAAATCAAGAACCAGGGATAAATCTCCATCTAAGGAATCTAATACTACGTCAGTGTTCAACGAATTTAAATGGAATCCAAACCCGTGGCATAACAACCATGACATCCACTACAATTACAAATACATATCATCTCATTCATCAATCATGTCCATTACCTCTTGATACCATGAGTATATCCAATCACTAACAACATTACAATTCCAAAGGTAACCAAGGAGTATACCCACACATTGAACCATTTTGATATAAGACTTTATTCAATTAAATAATATAATGTCATCTTAACCTAATGTATGGAGTTACTAAAACACTAAGTAAAAAAATTCAATCTTATCTATCAAAATTATCATCCTTTATGTAAGAATTCTTAAAACCACACCCCATGGGTGGTTAAACATGTGTCATATTCAAAGTGAACACCCCATGGGTGGTCATTGTTGGTTGAACTTCCACCAACATGTCTCAAGGGTCATTAATTGATTCTCTAATAGGTCCCAAATCATTTAATTTATTTTATCAATTTAATTTCATTACCATTCCAAAATGTTCAGTAGGCGGCACAATGGCTGGTAGCCTAAAAATCACCAAAACTGAAGGAAAATGTATATACCACCTACCATAACTCTGTAGTAGAGTTCTCTCTAGTGTCAACTCCTTGTTGGACTCAGATCGAGATAAAAATGGAAAATATAAAAAGATCCTAAAATTAAGCCATATTATCTTACACAAATATAGAATAACCAATATCTATAAGAATGAAGAATTACTATAATGGAATTGGGGACTCACTAATAAAGATCCAAGGAGACAAGAAATGCTTGAATTAGAAATCATATAAAGATTCAAATCTAATCCAAGTTTAAACACCAAGGGAGCAAATAGAATTTTAGAGTTGATGGATATTTAAGGAAATGAGATATTTGAATTAAAATTGTTTTTAATTTACTTTAAAATTATAAAATTATCAAACTTAAAGGGGTAATATTGTTTGAGTGCTCAGTTTTAAAAACTGTGTGCCAACTATGTATGGTTAGCTGTAGGATAATCGAACCTACAAAATTTCCTCACACAGTTTCACTAGAAGTGGAGAAAATGTGCCAGAATCTTCTATTAATATTTAATAATATTTCACACATTATTGTGGCTCAAATCGCATTGCTTGGAATAACTATGTAGCCTTCCCCTGATCTCTTCCCACAACTCACACAATTTATTAAATCATTTGGCTTACCCTGCACGATTTACACTTACCTTTATCTAGTCATATTACACCCCAAAACATGGTTTCTAGGCTCCGAACAAGCTATAGACACCTTCAATACACTTGTGACCTCCAAGGCAATTCATATTACATCATATTTAAGACATAAAAGTAATAAATAAGGGATATTTATCACTTATGAAATCCTGTGTTCTTACACCATGCATTAGAGGGAGACAAGGGTCCCACCCATCAAATTAAGAAATCATACATATGTGTGACACAAGGTAATAAAACTTTCACCAAATCATGACCAATAATAAGAGATCGGTTTTATAAACATCATATCATAACACATTAAATGAATGGGTATCCTAAATAATAAGAGATTGGTTTGACACAAGTGCATCATACAATGTTATATTTGATACATTTCTAGAGAGTCTAGTCCTTGATATAGTGTATTTATGTTTCATTAAGAATCTGTAAACCTCATTGGTTATTAGATCAATTATTGTTCACTGATTGAATTATTTTCCCCATTAGATAGGAAAAAAAATTTATATAGAGTTCATTCTTTCCCATCATGTAACTGTATGATGTAATTATTGGAATGGATTCCATGCTTTCCTATAGATCCATAATTGATTAGTATCACTATAGAATTATGGATCATTGAATCTATGATGTCTTTTGTTTCATCATGTTGGGGATACCAAGTTAGAAATAACATTTTATTTGTTTGTATGATGTCTCATGTTCCATTTTCTGGTTTGATTTGTTTTTTAGGGCAGTGGGGCAGCAGAAGAAAAACTGCATTTTTTCTGTTCAGCATTTTGCGGCCGTTTTAACCACCGCTAATGCTTTACTGGTCAGCATTTCACATCGGTTTTAACCGCCGCTAATGCTTTACTGGTCTGCATTTTTCTTCGGTTAAAACCGTCGTGAAATATATTCTGTTTATATTTAGCGGCGGTTTTCACCGCAGAAACAGAGGCGCATCAAACGCCTGAATATCGTGGAAGTTAAAACCGCCGTGAATAAAAAAGTATCTGGAACCCATCAAACCGCCGCGAAATAGAGAAAACTGCTGCTAAATGAGGCATCTACGACGATTCCCTTAAACCGTCATGAAATGGAGAAAACCGACACTAATAGATTGCCGACGTCCAGTTTAGCAATGGTTTCTATAAACCACTGCCAAACCATATAGCGGTGGTTTAAACCGCCGCTAGTGGTCGGTTTTGTTGTAGTGACACCCTGGGTCACTTAAATAATTATACAGCAATAATAAAAACTATTCATACCTGATAAGGGCCGGGACGTTGCATTAAATTAACTTTTCTAGCAATTCATAATGATTTCTATTAATTTATAATTATATATCTAATTTTTTTAAAAAATTATATTAATCGACACTAATTTATATGAATTTATATGAATTAATACTAATTATTAGTAATTAAAACTAATTTTGACTAATTCCTGCTAATTTTGAGCAGCACAATTTTTAGCGGATTAGCGGAAACTCTTTTTCCTAATGGCTCATCTCCTTGAATCTTTCTCCAACTAAAATCACTATGAAAACCCTACTCTAATGTATGAATATCCATTTTTTTTTAATGCATGAGAATAGAGAATTGGTAGTCCTCACCATGCCTCTCTCTATTCTTTTGTATATGAAAATATATATCCATACATCAGAGAATATTTTTCATACTGATTTCAATGGGAGAAAGTTACAAGGAGATAAGTTGTTAGGAAAAAGAGCCTATTTTTTCCAACGGTTAATCTTCTTACAACTTTCTCAGAGTGAAATCAGTATGAAAAATCTTCCCTGATATATGCATATCAATTTTCGTATGCATGAGAATGGAGAGCAGGAAGTCCTCTTTTCACTACTCTCCATTCTTGTGCATACGAAAATGGATATTTTCACATTGTAGTAGATTTTTTATAGTGATTTCAGTAGGATAAAGTTTCATGGGGATGAGCCATCGTGCAAAAGACTTGTTGCGAATCCACTGGAAATTGTGAAAATTTATTAATAATTATTACTTCACTAGAAATTATGATGATTCATTCTAATTATTATCATTATTGTGACATATTCTAATTATTTCCAATTATTCTAATTATTACTAATTATTAATATTTATCACAATTTATTACAAATTATTACTAATTATTACAAAATATTAATAATTATCGGTAATTATTACAATTTATTACTAATTATTACAATTTATTACTATTTACCACCAATTATTACATCTTCCTACTAATTATTATTGATTATTACAATTTATTACTAATTACCGTTAATTATTATGAATTACTACTAATTATTACGAATTCCCACTAATTATTTAAATTTATTACAATCTATTACTAATTATTACTAATTATAATAAATTAAAACTAATTATAACAATTTATTAATAATTATTAAAATTTGTTACAAATTATTATAATTTATTAGTAATTATTACAATTTTTTACTAATTATTACAATTTATTACGAATTATTAAAATTTGTTACTAATTCGTACAATTTATTACTAGATACTAAAATTTATTACTAATTATTACAATTCATTACTAGTTATTACTAATTATTATAATTTTTTAGTAATTATTACAATTTGTTACCAATTGTTACACTTTATTACTAATTTTTATAATTTATTACAATTCAATACTAATTAATACAATTTGTTACTAATTATTGCAATTTATTAGTAATTAATACAATTATTTACTAATTGTTAGGATTTAATACTAATTATTACAATTTATTACTAATTATTAACATTTATTAAAATTTATTAAATTTTTTTACTAATTATTATAATTGATTACTAATTAATACAAAGTATTACAATTTATAAATAATTATTACTAAATATTATAATTTATTTCTAATTACAACTAAGTATTACTTATTCCCACTTATTATTACTAATAATAAAAATTTACTACATTTTATTACTAATTATTTCTAATTATTACAATTTATTACTAATTATTACAATTTATTACTAATTATAAAAATTTATTAGTAATTATTACAATTTGTTACAAATTATTACTAATTATTACTAATTATTACTAATTATAACTAATTATTACTAATTATTACTAAATATTACTAATTATTAGAATTTAATATTAATTATTAAAATTTATTACTAATTATTATAATTTATTAATAATTATTATAATTTCTTGCAATTTATTGAAATTTACTACTAATTATTACAATTTATTACAATTTATTACAATTTATTACAATTTATTACAATTTGATGCCAATTATTACTAATTGTATTGATTAATTTCAATTTGAAACTAATTATTAATATATATATATATATATATATATATATGTGGTAATTTATTGTAATATATTACAAATTACTACTAATTATTACTATTTATTACAAATTCATACATTTTATTAATAATTATTACGCATTATTACCATTTATTATAATTTAATACTAATTATTACTAATTATTACAATTTATTACAATTTATTTCTAATTATTACTAATTATTACAAGTTATTACAATTTATTACAATTTATTACAAATTATTACTAATTATTACTAATTATTACAAATTATTAATAATTATTACTAATTATTAAATTTTATTACAATTTATTACTAATTATTGCAATTTATTACATTTTATCACTTATTACTGCTAATTATTACTTATTCCTACAATTTATTATAAATTATTACAATTTATTACAATTTATTACAATTTATTATTAATTATTACTAATTATTACTAATTATTAATAATTATTACAATTTATTAGTAATTATTAAAATTCATTACTGATTATTACAATTTATTACTAATTAATAAAAAAATTATAATCTAATACTAATTATTATTAATTATTACTAATTGTTGCAAATTATTAAAATTTATTACTCATTATTGCAATAAATTGCTAATTATTACTATTTATGAATAATTATTACAATTTGTTACTGATTATTACAATTTATTACTAATTATTACAATTTATTACAATTTGTTACTAATTATTACTATTTATTACAATTTATTACAATTTATTATAGTTCTTTGCAATTTATTACTAATTATAAATATTTATTATTATTATTATTATTTGTTTCAATTTATTACAAAGTTTTACTAATTGTTACTAATTATTACAATTTATTACAAGTTATTAATAATATTTACTATTATTACTAATTATTTCAATTTAATACATTTTATTACTACTTATTCGTAATTATTACTGATTATTTATATTTATTTTAATTTATTACAATTAATTAATAATTATTAAAATTTAGTATAGTTTACTACTAAATATTGCTAATTGTAAAAATTTATTATTAATTACCGCTAATTATTACTAATTACCACTAATTTTTACTTATTCGAGCTAATTATTAATAATTATTTCTAATTTATACTAGTCGTCGCTAATTTTTTCAAATTATTACTAATTACCACTAATTATTACTAATTATTACTAATTATTACAATTTATTACAATTTATTACAATTTGTTAATATTTATTTCAATTTATTTCAATTTATTACTAATTATTAATATTTATTATAATTTGTTACTAATTATTACTATTTATTACAATTTATTACACTTTATTGCAATTTATAACTAAATATTACTATTTATTACTTATTATTACAATTTATTACAATTTATTACGATTTATTACTAATTATTACTGATTATTACTCATTATTACTTATTATTACTAATTATTTCTAATTATTAAACATTATTACTAATTATTTAAAAAACTATAATTTATAACTAATTATTAAAATTTATTACAATTTATTACTAATTATTACTAATTAATACAATTTATTACTAATTATGGCTAATTATTTCTAACTAGAGCTAATTATTAATTTTTCCTGCTATTTATTACTATTTATTACTAATTTATACTAGTTACTGTAAATTATTTCTAATTATCACTAATTTCTAATAATTAAAAATAATTAATATACTAACAATTAATTAATACTAATGAATACTAATCACACGTATTTATTTGTCAAAATAAATAATGATAAACATAACAATCTAATTTATTTTATTTTAATTGCTATTATATAATAATGATTATAATTAATATAAAAAAAATGAAATTAATAAAAAAAGAAATAGATAAATACCATAAAACAATATCTTTCGGAGGATATAAGCCGTGAATATTGCACCGATTTAGAATTTTAAACATTGATAATTTTTTAGAGAAATAATGTAAGTAGGGAGGGAGAGAGGCGTAGAAAAAAGAGTGGAATGAGGAAAACGGATGGGGGTATATATAGGTTAGATTATTTGTGACCATATTTTTTGCAACATGACCCGTTCCAAATACCAACCCGCTGATATACTATTTGCGAAGGGAGACAAATCTCATCGCAAATACTAAAAAACATTGTCGCGTATTTGCAACGGGCTTTCATACCCGTCGCAAATAAATTTCTCACGGTTTGGCACGCTTTTCACGCCAAACCTATTGTGATGGGAAACATCTCCCTGTTGAAAATAACAAATTATTTGCGACGGGACCCTTCCCCGTCGCAAATACTTCATCGCAAGTATGCATTTTTCTAGTAATGTAATGTGCGATTCAATTGAAATCATTTATTAAATTATCTTATTTACCACAGAGTGGAAAAATGGTACCATTATTTGAAGGCATTGTGAATAACTAGAGGAGAAGAAAATTCATGATAATTCTTGAGAGGTGGATCATAATATTTAATTAATGGAAGAATAATCATAAACAATCCCAATAAATGATGACATTATAGAAATATACTCCTACTGCATCAGTAACTTTGAATCATAAAACCCATGATGGAATAACATTAAAAGAAACATAAAATTTAATGAGGATGAAAAAATTAATGACATTACATGTCAAAGGGGTTGTATGGACACCTCATAAAAGAAAATAGCTGCATAACATAACATATGTCTAAAAAAAGGAAAATTGGGACAAATCCCCCTTATTGCGTTGGTAATGTTTTAACCATAAATCCCATGAAATATAGATCATAAAACAGATAAGTATATCCAAATAATTTTTATTATAATAATCATAAATTACATCCATGGGCAGTATACACATCAAAAACAAAAAATAGTTTGTGAACATTACTTATGTCTCACGGAAAATAAAGTGATATAGAAATCCATTACTATATACTTGAGTAAATTTAATTAATGATCCCTATGAAAGAATAACATCTATTGAAACATTTAATACCATTAAAAAATGAAATCCATGATAAAGAAATTTATAGGGGAGTATATACACCACAAGAAATAGATGATTCTTGAATATGGAGTAAGTCACGCAGAAAAAAAAAGTAAGACTTGAAATCCTCTTACCTTAAGTCTTGAATTCTTTTGTACATGTTCATACCTCTTACAAAAAAATATAATTTTATTATAAATATATCACAAAACCATATTCATATATAGCATATCATATATGATTTTATTATTACCTTTTATTAGTTGTTTCTTAACAACTCCTTGTTAAAGTTACATTTCATGTGATAACTGCTTTTTTTATAAGTTTAAATTTGTAATATTTTCATTCCTCTTACATTTATCATGATTTCATTATATAAATAAAAATAATTATTATATAAATATCATATGTAATTTTTATATATGTATTTAGAGTGATTCATAAAATTTAGTGGAAGAAAATAAAATACACTGTTTGTGGAGATGGTAGGTCGTACATATGCTAAAACACTATTTCTATTTTCTCATTGGATTTAATGAAATAATATTATATGATATATTATCTTTAAATGATAATTTTAATTTCATATATATCATATATCTTTATTTAACCCATTTTTATTACATTCCACGTAAAGTGCGGTTGAATCCCAGCACTTGTGAGGCGGTAGTATACCGTACACATGAACGACGTTATTATATTCCCACAAAATTTAAAGCATAAAATTATGTGTGATATAACACTTACAGAATCATAATAAATTTATAAAGGTCATAAATATCGTATATAAAAAATAATTCAATCATTATTCCCAACCATGAAAGGTTGTAATGGATGAACGAATGGCATCAGATCGTGAGGGAGTAGTTTTGCGTAGACACAAACAATGATTGTGTATCACATTTTATGGAGTTGTTTCATGTTTTTGGTTATACCCTTAAAATAAAAAAATAGTATATTTAATATACTAATTTTATTATATAATAATTATATATAAATAATTTAAGGGGTTTGAGATAGAAATAAAAAAAATGTTTGTTGATGAACATTATATATTATTCAAGTATCTCCTTTTGGTTTGAAACAAGGACTACCTTTGTTAGATTTATTCCAAAAGGAATATAAGACAAAGGATGGGATGTGGAGAATTTATTTGTTTAGTTATTTTCTAAACAAATTTGGTTAGAAGGTGTGAAGATATTGGAAGAGGTGGTGGCCTTTTATAAGTGGGGGAGAGGGAACCCTTGGCATTTTTGAATAAAAAGTCAATTGTACACATGGTTTTACCTAAATATGGCTTCAATAGTTCACTAACATCAATCCATAAACTTTTATGGTCTAAATATGGCCATAAAATGTGTGATGAAAAAGTTTCTAGGTCATGTTTCTCTTTTTTAATGTTTAGTCCTTTGGTAAACATGCTTTTCTCTTAATCGTTGTGGTTAATTTTAACTGTTTTCAATAATAATTTTGGATAAAAATTAAGATACCCTTATTAGAAATTATAAATTATTTTATTTCCAATGATGGAATCCATTTTCATAAATCCTAATAATTGAATTGGAAAAGGATAATTTATAAATAATCTTGCAGACGGGACAAAACAACAGGTTTTTAAAGTGAAAGTGTTCCAAAGTTAGAGATGTTTTTACAACCAATTTAAATGTAAAATTTATTCCAATAAACTAATTTGTATTAATATATGTATTATTGAATTAAATATTATTTAAAATTAAATAAAAATATAATTTATCTATATAAATAATTTATGTGAATAAAGTAGTTTTTACTTAAAATTAATTATTTTTCACTATTTATCCAAAAATGAAACTTCTTAGAAAATTAAAAAAATTAAACCTAATAAAAAAATATTTTTTTCATATATAATTGATAAAATTTTTCAAAATCAATTTTACAATACATTATGTATTAAACGGTTATAAAAATACCTTTTAAAAAATTCTTTTTATGGGTTAAATTGGTTTTATTCTTACTTTTGGTAATATAAGATGAATGGTAAGTAGTTTATTGAATATATAGTATATATATTTAATTAAATTAATTCATCAAAAGTGGCTTGTTTGATTTTTTGAGATAAATTTTTTTTCACATAGAATAATATTTTTTCATAAAATGGCCTTTTTAATTTTCAAATTGTTCTTACTATCATTTCTACTCAATTGGTAACTACATGTAAACCATATTTTCATAAATTACATAATACTATTCAAACATAAAATTCCAATGTCTATGTGGTAACTATAAAATTTTAATAATATGTTTCATTTCATTTGAACTCAGTGTTGTATGTAACACATGCTATGATCGGTGTTGTGTGTAACACAATCTAAAAAATTTTATTTCTTGTAATGAAAGTGAATCCTAGTATGTGTGTACCATAAGCTAAACTCAGTGTTGTGTGTAGATTAGGCCTATTATTTTGTTTCATATAAATCAAACCTAACTTTGTGTAGCGTGCAATGAAATCTATCAAAGAATATTAATTTATTTAGAAAAATATAATTCATAAAAATGTGTAGTGTTACCAGGATGAATTTTAGGTCTTCTTTCAGCTCTTCATGGATTGACTAGTGACTATTCTAGTACAGTAGTGGGTGCCTCTTTTAGTGTAACTAATACAAATTTAAAATAGTTTTATCTATTTAGTTATAGAGAATTATAGTTTATAAGAGTTTATTTATCCCCTTAAGTGGGAGGATGACTTACCGAATGTTTCAACTATCGATAGAGTGGTGATTATATAAAATTTTTCCCATTACCACAGATAATGAGTCATAAGTGTAGGATGATAGACCATCCTTATATGTTTTTTCAATGGTTCTTTGGAAATTTCCTCACATTGTTCTAAGAAGACCTGGAATGTGACCTAGGAATCTAAACACGGTACTCTAGAGTAGTCTCTCAACCCATCAAAATTAGTGACTCAGGTGAGTTATGCATCTTTTGGGAAGTCTACTAGAGCTGAGTTAGACATGATGTATGTAGTACACTACATTACCCCTAAAGTAAAAGATAGACTTTATACTATTAAATTTATGTATTTCATAATATATGTACTCCATTCTACTATGTTTGATATAGGATACTCTCATTCATTTTTTTCTAATGATGTAGTAACACTATTGATTTAATGGTTATGATACATTTTGAGTAACTCTCTACTGAAATACCTGTGAGGAAGAAAGAGGATTATCGCCATATAAGTGCATGATTTCCATTAGTAGTTACTTTCTACAAACAAATGTGGGTCTTTAATTTATGGGAAAATATTATTTTTGTGTGATCTTTGATATGGACTAGTTGACTAGCTATTGGGTGCCCGTTCAAATCTATCAGAGAAGATAATAGTTTTCCATTCCAATGAGGGAGAAATTTTTGATGAAGGGTGATTGGGATGTTGGAGTAGGTAGAATGTGAATATAAATAAGTTAGATTGAAGTTTTAGTACTAGACTTTTCCCTTGAGAGGGAACCAACATTAGTATCTTGCTCTTATCATCTTGAAGTAGACCTATATATGGATGTATTTGAGGATGAATTCTCTATATTAACTTTAGATAGATATATTAACATCAAAATCGAACATGTTCCATAGGGTTAAACTATATTGATTTTTATACATCATACAATGCCATCTGAGAAAATAGAACACAAGGTACTAAATTAGGAATTTGAGGAAAAGGGTGTTTTTAGATAATGAACAACTCACATGGGGTATATAAGTCTTTATAGAAATGATGGTAGATGGAATACATCTATTGTGTGGTCTATTGAATAATTAATAACATGAATTTATAGAATAGATATCATTTTCCAAGGATAGATGACTATTTTTGACCAGTTCTATAAATCCTACTTGTTCTCTAAGATTGACCAGTAATTAGTATACCACTTGATTCTAGAAATAGATAAGTATATTTCCAATAATATTATGTTATAGAGTATTTATATACTATACGAGTATATTTTTGTTTCATTCAGGTTGAAAATTGAACTACATTTCTTGCAGCTCTCGTAAATAGGATCTTTCATAAATATCTTGAATCCTTCATTATGGTATTTTTTCATGATATACTCATACACTCATGGAACTCACAGATTCATGTTAAAAACCCAGTTATGATGTTGAGTAAAAATCAATAAAATCAGCTCTATTCCAAGATCTTAGAGTGTCACATTGATATCCAAGATGTACATTTTCATGGTCATGTGAGATAAATTTCATTATAACTAGATAATCTAGAAGATTTAATGTAATTATAATGATCTATAAACATTTATCAATCCAAGATTTTCCTTTATATATATGGATACTATTGATGTTTTATATCGAAATCCATCCCTTTATAAACACCTCTCACTAGGATTATTAAAAATATTGTGAAGTGTGTGTGAAAAGATCCATTCAAGGAAACCATTAATGAGATAAAGAGAATATTTATGACACATGTGATCATGATATTTGTACGACCTATGATTGGATATTATATTTTTGAAAATCCCATATTTATTGGTTTTGTTGTTGTGTTGATGAATAGGAGTACAATTGTAGCTTATGTTTCCCACCGGATATTACCCACATAGAGGAACTACCCAATGCATGACATGGAATTGGCTGTTATGGTCAACATTATGATGTGTTTGTAAAATTATGCCACTAGTGATATTTATTCAAATAAATGCCCCTCAATGGATTTATTTATTTATTCTCTTAATGAGACATAAATATCTAACATAGGATTGTTTTTAAAAGGATATATAGATATTCAATTTTGAGATGGATATTTCTCAATAGAATGGTGATGTAATTATAGTTTCTATATGTAGGAAAATGAAAAATCATAGAGAGAAAATTAGAGTAGTAATGGTATTTAATAATCTTATTCAACGAATGGTTTTTGGATGCATCGGCGGACCAAGGGGTCATTAAATTTGGTCCCTTTCTTATTACATCAATTATGGTGGTCTAGGTAAATACTATCTAGGAACTATACATAGAAATGTTAGTGATGTTGGAATGATTGGTTGGAAGTATCCTATTTCAATAAAGGATGATGGATGGTGACAATATGACCATTTCTGATAGGATTGATTTGATTCCTACATACATGAGGGAAGATATTATGAGGGACTCTAATTCCACTTTTGGGGGGTTGATCCTAGGTTCGACAATGATATTTCTAGAAATCAATATATAATTATGGTAGATGAGAATGAAAATAGATATTGAAATCATTGGATGAAATTTATTGGCATGTCATAGGGTCAAGGTGGAGCCCTAGTGACTATGAGTATTAAATTATCTACTCCTCATGGTAGTATAAATGTTAGAGGATGTAAGGATTTACTTGATAATAGTTTCTCACTGATCCATGAGAATTTGAGATTATTTTATCTAATGGATGATCCGAAGATAAAAGTTTCACACTTCATGAAAATCCAACAGACTGATTATATTGATAAGTTGGAAAATTATTATGTCTAATTTATTTTATGAAATAATGTAGCATTGTATTGAATCATATCATACAAGGAAGTGCATTTTACAATTCCGTTTTAACATGGATTTCATAAAGATTCAGGGACTCCTCTAAAAATTAGCCTAGAGTATCATCTTTGTAATTTAGGATATTCAGAGAGGATAACTAATATCTTGGATAATATGTGTTGGGAATGAATTTTAGTCTTTAGTAGAGCATGGGGTGATCATTTGGACTTTTATGTGTTCACATAAAAAAATTATTGGCTTTGATTCAGATTTCACCAGGTGGGTCTCTAATGGTTGACCATTTTTCTCAATATTTTGTCGGAACATGGTCGGTGGGGTAGCATTAGTTTATATGATTTTTCTACACGAGATCATTGATATGGTGCAATTTATCTAAAATTATCTAGTTACCTCTCATAGTAAAAAAAAGTTCATATGTAAACCGATGGAGATGACCCTTGATGTTTTTTGTGGGTGGAAAATTTTTCTTGAAGATTTCACCTCAGTTGGGGAATCATAATTTCCTGAAGAAAGGATAGTCGATGATATGATTTGTGGTACTACGAAAGATCATTGAAATTATTAGAGAAGTGGATTAAAAAATTTAGTTTCCTCCATGATATTGAGATGTGTATATCATGGCCCATGTTTCCTAGCATCCTTAGTATGAGACCAATCCTACACATGTGATCAACTATATAGAAGTTGAGTTTGAACCCGATGAATCTTTCATGGATGTAAAAACGCAGATTATATGTCAAAGAGACAAGGTATTAGGGGGGAAGGTAGTACCAGTTACTTAAATTTGAAGGATACATGTACAGATCAATGATGTGTCACGGGATTGTGAATTTGATGTTTTATCCCAATGATATTATTAGTTAAATTGAGAAATCTATAGGCACTTCTCAAGCATGAGAAGTTCTTAGAATGGAAGATTTATAACATCTTATGTTATAAATGATTATAAATTCAAACTATTTGATTTTTTACATTGGATCCGAGTTGTGTTGGAGTTCTTTGGAGGATTAATAAGTGTTTTTGGATGTTTTAGGGTACACCACATGCATCACTACACCATAGTGTAGTCTGTTTTATGATTTGAAACCACTAAAGAGGAATGAGTTTTAAAAAATTAATATTGTTGAGTGTGGTATTTGGAATTTATTGTTATCAATTATCCTATGTACCAAAACCATATTTACCTCACAATGATGTACTGGAAGGTGTGGTGAGACCATAATTGTATGGGTAATCACATAATGTAAAGACCACCACCCTAGTAACCTGGGTTTAGTGGTCTCTTTATTTCATCAGCACAAGATACAACCAATAATATCCCAAAAGACCAAATTTTTTAGTAGTCATTTTAAACTAGATATATAATTTAAATTCACATTACATTTTATAACATAAAATAAAACAATGATCTTTCTTATTGAACACCATTATTCCCCTTAGTATATTTATGAATTTCAATCCTAAAAGAGATCCTTGCATCATAGAGAAAATAATTCCTAAGAAAGGGTTGATTTAAAATTCTTCATTGGGATATTTTTATAGAGGAATATATCATGAATAAATAAGGAATAATCAATATGGAATGATAAATAACTGTAATAATTTAAATTTAGTCGATAACTTGGACATAAAGCATAATATAAAATGAATATAAGAAAATGGCATATAACTAGTCACATGATATTGAAAATTATCCATGGATATTATAACAAATCAAATAATCACATGGATATCAAAAAATAATCACATAATCAGGAAATTAATAATTTCATACATCATAAAAATTAATTTTAAAGCCTCATTCCAATAGATCACACCATTAATGCCTCATTCTTAAACATCTTACGTAAATGGTTTACGCCACATCCAAATACCTTAGATAGTTTTACTCATGAGACCTACTGATGCATCGAGGGGATATGGTGGGCCTCTACCATCACATATTATGTCTGATACATTACACATATGAAAAGGGTGAAACATTAACAATATAAGAATTTTAATTGAAAAACTATCATATGAAATGCCAATACTTCCCCCAATATATAATCATTATCATAAACCTTCCAGAGTAATAAATATAATGGTCTCAAAATATCACATCCCTAGTAAAACTGACCATAAAAAATCCATATAAATAATTAGTATGGTATCATTATAATATATCCTCAGTGGAGAATAAGTAGAATAAAAATTCCATTATGAAAATATTGAAACATTCTTGATTAAAATAACCCATCCCTCAAGAATATTACCTTTCATAAATTAAGATATTATTTAGTATTAAGTAAAAAAATTCATTAAATAAATAATGTATTCTTAATATGGAAGATTCATATTTAGTATTGCATGTAATTATTTCAATGAAGTTCAAGTTAAAATAACTTTCCTTTCACATTTTTGTAAAAAACACCTTTTTGGAAAAGGACATGAATGTTTCATTCTAACCATTTTCTAAAAATTCATATTTCCGTAAAAACATATTTAATAAATCGTCTGGGTAAGGTTTAAAACCTTTTTCAATTTTTTTTAGAAAACATGGATTTGTAAGAAAAAGTGTTTTTGAGTTAAGAGACATATAAAGTCGTCTTTTAATAAAAAATATTTCTCAAAGTTTTTAAGTATCAAATTGAGGAAAATTTGTACTATTACTTGATAATGTCATGAATAAAAATAGGATAAGAATATATATTGTGTCTAAGAAATAAGTACAAGATGATTCTCCCATGGGAGACTTAAATATAAACAATCACATATAATGTTGAGATTGTGAAATAAACCCTTATTGCATTGGTAAATTTTGAATCATAAGGCCCACAAAATAAATACTATCAAATGAAATATTAAATACAATAAAGTTAAATATATTCATTAAATAGAATATAAAAAGGGATCATATATTCACCACATAAATGAAATAATTGTTGAATATGGAATATGTCTTAGGGAAGTAAAAGTGAGATAAGAAACCCATACCTTAGCTATTGACTTCCTTCATACACATTTGAGCTTTCATTATAATAAATATATACGTATTATACATGTTTTCCATTACTATACCTATATATATCATACCATATATGATTTACTTATGACCTCTTATTACTTATTTATAAACAATTCCTTATTAACATCATGTTTTGGGTAACAACTACTTTTTTATTGTATGTTATGATTTAGAATTTTTTTAATTTTACTTTTATCATCATTACATCATATCTATAATTTAATACATGATTTATCTATCATATATATTCATTGTATAAGAATTTAGATTAATCCATATAAGTTAATACTAAAAATAAATTACATCCTTCATGGAGATGGTAAGACATACTTATACAGGAACATTATTACCATTTTCTTGATGTATTTAATTAAATAAAATTTAAAAATATATCATATTTCAAGATTCATTATGATTTCATCATGAAAAAACTAATCACATCACCTTGCGAGGTGGTAGCCCACCGTATATACTATTGATGTTATTATATAATAATAAAATGGAAATTAAGAATGTGTACATGATATTATAATTCCATAATTATAGTAATTTGGTATATATTATATAACTCTATTAAATCCATCATTATATTTATCCTTTAACTTTGGTGATGGAAGATTAATTACATAGGTTGATGAGGCGGTACTCCGCTTTACACACGATCGACAATTTTGTTTCCCATTTTATCAAAGTGGAGATGGATATATGTTTTTAAATTACCATAATAAACTATAATTATGTAGGATATATTGGTTTTGTTATTATTTCATATATGAAGATTTTTTAATGAGTTTAAAGAAGAAATAAAAAACACATGATAAAGATTTTACCTCTTCTTGAGGAGAACCAATTTAGGATTAAACCTAAATACATCATAGGAGGATATCTTGATGAAACTAAGGACTCTAAGATGTGATGAGGGTAGTAGGGAATGAATTTACTAATTCCTTTTCCAAAATAAATGGTTTTGGAAGTGCGAAGAGGTGATGAGAGGGGTGGCCTTTTATGAGTGAGGGGAGGAAAAACATTTAATTTTTTAAAATAAAAGCGTACCGATGTTTCTCACATGAAACAATAAAAAAAGGGACCATTATTAAATATTATTTGTTACAATGGTTAAATATATCTATCCTATAGGAATTTTAAAAGTTTTTACATAATGTTATCCTATATATTTTTAGTTTAAACCACATTGAGCCCATTTTAACCTTAACTATGCTAATTAATGTTTACTATTATTATTATTCATTATGAATGAAAATTATGTTGACCTTGTTATAATATTTTAATTATGAAAATTACAAATATGAAATCAATTTTTCAAAATTCAATTCACATAAGTGGTGTAATTTAATAAAACAGCAGAAGTGAAGAAAAAATGATGTCCCAAATATAGAAACTTCATAATATTAAAATGTTTTTATATCTAAATTATAAATAAAATTGATTCTAATTACCTTAATTGGATTAATTTTAGTATATTTTAAATAATTAAACTTTTATAAACATTTTATAATAAAATTTATCCTTATAAATTATTTAAATAAAAAAAATTTCAAAAAAACTTGTATTTTCACTATTCATTGAAAAATTAATTTATTTTGAAAAATCCCAAAAAATCACCCTAAGATAATTTTGACATGTTTTTTTCAAAAATTATTTTCATTTTTTAAAATAAATTTTATGAAATTGGTATTAATTAATTATAATATTTTTTCATAAAAAACAATAAAAATAAATTTTTATAAAGATGAATTTTCAAAGCATCTTAAGACATTGCTAAAACTTATATACTTATTTATCAGTATATTTTATTTGTCTATAACCGTTATACATAAAATTAAAAATATGATAATTCCTTTTCATACCACCATGATTAATGTCTATGTTATAATGGCCATGTATAAAAAATAATATCAACAGTACATCAAGGTTTGTTAATACTCGGTGTTACGTATAACTCAAGCTATTGATGAGATCAAATTTATATTAAAATAAATATATCATAATGTCTTAGGGTGTTAAATTTTCATATATTATTGGTGTTAAATCTAATATATGATATTAATATAATTATACTTTTTTTAAATCTTAGGGTGTTACATTCTCACACATTAAATTAATTCATTCATTATAATTTAGTCCAGATCATGATAATATAGGGTTTACAATTAAATATAATTTTTTTAATGAAACCTAATAAAATTTTTAAATAAAACATCACTTGGATTATAATGTAATGGAAATATGATGTTCATATAAATTAATACATGACTAGGTTTCTAAATAGAAGAACATCGGTGAGAATTAAAGATATGGACACTAAAATAAAGAGTATATAATTAAGTTTGGTGATGGAGATCATTGATCACAAAAATTGAATGATCAAGAGAATATTAAGGAACTCAAAACCATAAAAAAAAATAAGGTGTCATAAATACCATCGGTTAATCATATATGAAGGTAACAAGTTAAATTTTTTGTTTCAAGATCCTTTTCCAGAAGTTGAGGAATTCCATTACCATATTGATTGAAAACAAAATCAAATAAAATTAATGTTTAGAATTTCACCCTTTAATAAATTTTCACTCAAATATCATTTTTTAAATTTAAATAGTGAGTAAAATTGAATAGTGTTTTCATGCATAAATCACTAAAATAAAATATTAAAAACTCATTAGATCCATAAGAGAATGAAAATTTATTCCTCGTTTATGTAGATAAAATCAAAATGGTTAACACATGTTATCCAATAATACATTAATTTATAAAAACCAAAAAAACACCAAAGTTCAATATAATTGATTTCATAATATTTTAACTTTAAATAAATTTAAAAATTAAAAAATTAAAAAAATCACTAAATATCCAAAAAAAATTATCATTAATCCCCAAAAATCCCAAAGTAGTTATTAATTATCACATACCAAATATGTAAATACCATGTACATATGTTATCCAGAAACATGGTAATTACTATATATCTTTAATGAAAACATACATGATTAATCATTCCTTAAATAAAAACATAGATTATTTTAATATATTCTATAAATAAAATAATGTTTTATACCTAACCAATTATAACCTAAACAACATTTTCAATAAATTATTAATCTGTTCAATGGCCATCAATACTACCTATTTTGTTTTATCTGTATGAATATTATCATTTTTCAAACTAAATACCATTATCTCAACATCATGAACATATTAATGGATTTCTTACATAAATCATGTATTTTTCTTGAAATATCACTTAGTCATTAAATTGGGTTTCTAGGTCCTCATTACCATTCAACATATTATTTAAAATACCTAACTCAAAACATTTATAAAACCATCATTATACATTTTTCATTATTCAAATAGCATAATCCATGAGAATTTAACATTAGTCATAAACTAATAACCCAGATCCATCATCTTCTTCCTTAACACTTCTTTAATTTTGTATGTAATTTATAGTATCTTAATCATCAATAGGATACCCTTTACCCATACAATATTGATTATCCTCTTCTTGATATTTTCCCTATAAGAAATCAATTATCATAATTCCCATAACTTCCACATTTAATAAATTATTCTTTTTAAAATACCATAGGGAGACTAATATTATTATCCATTTCTTTAACTGAACATTTAATTTTATATCAGTAATATTTTACTTTGTGTCATTCTTCCCCACACATAAAAATTATTCATGTTCTTTTGAGACATTACATCAAGTTATTCTTTCAATATTCATGACATATAGAAAATTTAATATTATTTCCTCCATGGTCTCCACTGCCTGAGATCATTGTGATATTTGTCACTTCTCTTATTTTTTATATGATTTAGTTAAGGTTAGTATTATTAGTTATATATAATGAAAAAAATGGCATCATCAAAATAACAGTAATTCAAGTAATCTAACCATTTATTTTATCATCATCCCATATTATATAAAATTAAATGTTAACCTCATTACTTATAGTTCTCATCATTATCTAATACTGAAAATCAAAGTGTGTGAAACACTAATCATAGTGTAGAACCACATAATCCTAAAAAATAAGTTATATGATGTCTAAATAAAGACGCATCATTTTAAATATTTGAAACCTTATTTTTGATATTTTTCATTCATGGTCATTATCTATTAACATCCTCCATGATGGTTTATAATGAAGATGTGAATTAAGTGGAGAATATCCCCTATGATTTTCAAACCTAATGTATAATAAGGCTTATTTCTATGTAACATTTAACACTTGATTCAATTCAGACAGTCCTTTCTGATGTTACTACACCTAATTACATCAGTTCTAGAACCGAGACCACTTATATTATACAAATAGGGATTTATTTCTTTGAAATATATATAATATCTTCCTTACCAAAACATTAGGTGTAATGAATATTATTTTTTTCCATATATTGTTTTGTAATATTAAATGAATTATTTTCAAAGTTAGGTTCTCAGGAAGAATGAGATTCTAATGCTCAATGTGCCTGGAATTAATTTTTGAATTATATTAAATATATTAAATGCATGTGTGCATGTAGTTTTCCTAAAAAATATGAATAAATTCTAAATAGAGGATCATATCAAAAAAAAATTAGGCTATTATTATGTTCAAAGAATTGGTTTTACCCAAGGTGTGACATAATATATGTCAGTGTTAGGCATTGAGCAAGAGTGCCTTCATGGGTGAGTAATTGAATAAATTTAGTAATCATTAATTAATTATTATGATTATAAGCCTAATCTAAGAATATATTACATAAACACTTAAAAGAGTAATTATCTAGGATGTCCACATAGTACTAAAAATTTAGAGGAGCCATCGGAGAGTGTTTTAGGAGATCTTTATAGTCTATGCTATACTGGATTGTGAATTATCTATCAGTGTGCAATGGGATTTTAGGATCGTGCCAATGACCATGACACGAGTTTTTTCTTCATCAGTGATTTATCTATCTCAAGGAAGTTTATTTTTTATGTTTATTTTCCTTGTTTAATTATTCCTATGATAAATATGAATCAATCAAATAGTGAATTGATTTGAGGGTCGATCATATTATGGGTATAAGTCTATCTATGGGGAATATTTTAGAATTGTATATTTTGTTGGATCTTTATTTTTCATTCTAATGGAAATTAATTAAGGCCATCCCTAGAACAACCAAGGTATGTTCTACTTTGTCATTTCTTGGATTTCTCCTATAATTATTTATTCGACTATCAACATAATTTTTTTTGGATGATGGTTCAGAAAATACCAGATAATGAATCATTTCATGCCACTTTCACAACACAAGATATTGATATCAATGATTCGAGATCAGATAGATGACAACATAAATCTATGAAAATGGATCGAGACCATATTAGAGTTATTTATTAAAGTTTTGAATTGAGGTTTTTGGGTGAGGAAACAGAGGTATTTCTACTGCATTTGGGTTGATAGATACTAGTGAGTAGTGATGGAAAGGCTCTCTAGGACAAAATCAATACTCCCTATTGTGATTCATGGATGGATTAGAGACTGGACGAGTAGACAAATATGTGGTAGGAAGATCCATGGGTTTTAAAAAGTTCCGCACTACACAACATGTAATGCCTGAATAGATGCTTTGTATGGGGACCAGGCCACAGAACTAGGGTTCCACAGAGATTTATGTATCACATGGTGTGTGACTCCTACCACACAGATTGTAAACATTACCTATTGGATCATAGTGTAGTTCGGAAGGAACATAGGAATGTTTACAGGAATGACTATCCATACATGTACATGGCTAGGAGTATATTTCCTTGGACACCCTGTGTGCTCAGGTATAACATAGACATGGGCATGGGAAGTGATACATGGGTAGGAACGAGTGTAGAAGTGACATGTTGTGTACTACTATTACACACAATGTGCTCCATAAAAAAAGGATTGGATCCCTTTTCCTCTTCTTCTTGGACAAGTTACATGAGGGTTCATTCCCTCAATTATTTCCCTAATGGTTTTTTATCAAATAACATCCTACAAATATGATGATGATACTTCAATGTAACATCAGTATTGTATAGAGTAGTTGGAATACTTCTATGAGGCCTAGAGTGATATCTTTTATCAACATATTTTCTTTTAGTGGAGTTCATGGAAACATCATGACCAAAAATAAATGGGATTCAAACCTCTACTTTGAGGGTAATTCCATATTGAATTGTTCGTATACCCCATGGAATTAGGTGTGATCCTCATTTGTGTATCGCTATCTTCAGAATTTCTGTGTGCACTTCTTATGGAGTGAACCAATAAGAATACAAGAATCAACTTTCTTATGTGACTCATGAAGTGTGTTCTCCTGGATGAGTGCTATATAAAACCCTCAATTAGGAATCCAAGGTTTTCATTATGATTGTGACTTTACCTTGATACTATGAGCCTACATTCAGTATATATATATATATATTATTATATGTATATCTCACATATACCTATAAGGGGATGACTATTATTCTTGATGTTATATGTTTAGTGATTTTATGTTGTCTTACTGGGTATTTCAGACTCAATATTACCTGGTATTTCCCCACATGTGTTTTGTCTAATGCAAACAAATGACCATTTCACAGAGTCCTAGAGAGACTAGCACCATGTCGAGCCTAGCAATCTGAAAAGACCATGGAATGTTTTTGTGGGAGAATTTTTATTATTCATCACACACTTTATATGTTATACTTGTTTTTAGTTCCATTGTGGTGACCTTGTATATGGTCCTTTTTTCCATACTTGTTGTTGAAAAATTATGGTAGGATTTTATATGTATGCATGAATTATAACAAGTTGTTTACATTTCAGTATTTTATTATCATAGAGATGTGTGTGTGTGTGTGTGTATAAAAATACATTAGGATAATGGATCCCATATTTTTTATATGCCTACTAAATGATAGTCGCAAGCCCCTTGCCTATTGGGGGAAGTCTTAGGGTAGTTGTGACATGGTTATATTTGAGAGATGTTGTGATAGATTTTTCTCAAATGATTCAGTTTTACCTTAGAAATAGAGTCAGTGAGATTTTTTTGGGGAAATAATGATAAGTTTTTCATGTTTAGATTTCATGCCAAGGACTCTAGTTGTTGTACAGTTTATGACATAACAAAACACCAGGACTTTGATTACATACTTGTTGACATGGTATATGTAGAAAATGGTTATAGGTAAAACATTAGTACATCCATCATATAGGAATGGGTTGTAGTTTTAATTTACTTTTTGATTCATCTTTATAGATATACTCATTAATTGTGGTATATATTGTCTATTTTAGGATTACTCTACAATGTTTTCCATCTAGGATTCAACATAAAGAATAGAAAAATGATCTCCTCAACAACAAGTCTTCAATACATGGACCTATTTATGAGGTTTTAACTCCAACTAGTGCACCAGTAATACCACCACATGTCAACTAGTAGATGGGAATCGATGAACTAGTGGATGAGGTGTACAATATGAGAATGATTCATGAGTTTTAGTTATAGGGAACCCTCAGGTTATTATAATATCCAATCCCAAAATAGGATAAGGAATGGCTTTAGGAAGGGATGTGAGTCTTCTCCCTTGTTAGGTAATCAAGATATCATATGGTGTTCCTTGTAGAAAGCCTTCTTCATTGATCTGTAAAACAATATTATGGATTAGTGACACATTCATATGATGACCCTAATATTTCATGTTCAAAGTTGAAGTTCCTTTTCAGATAAGAGTTTTCTACAGAAATGTTGAGGTCTATGCCCATCCATGAGCTTCTATAGTTTCATCAACGAAGTATGACTATTGTTGAGTATTCATCAATGTTCACCAACCTCTCTTGGTACATAATGAATATGGTATATAATTAGTTATTTCATGATTGGACATTTGAGAGATGACTTTATCGAGAAAAATGATATACCATGATACATATATGAATTACTACTTATGATGTGATGCTAGAGTGTGCTTTGGTGGTGAGAGTTTTATGGTTGAGAATACACAAATAGTTCATATTGGTAGTGGGAACACAGATGTTGAAGCATCATCACCATAGATCATATCAAAAAAATATGCTTTTGGAAATGTGATATGTATCAGGAAGCGATCCCGGGATATAGTGTCTATGGTTCATGGGTCACATGATGGGTCTAGTTACTGTAGAGAGAGGACGTGATACTCTATTCATATCATGAGACATCTCATGTAGTATTTTTTGACCCACCATATAGTTGATAGAGAGATGGTGGATGGGCTACATAAGAAGAGGTAGTGGCAGGATCATGCATGTTTACAGGATGGAAAAAGTGGTAGTGGAACTGGGATAACAACATGATGTGGTATAAGTTTTGACTTCTTACACCACCACAATCGAGTGTTCCACACTAGGTTTAGGGATCTAGTGAGATATGAGAGAGGGATGTTGTATACGGTCAACAAAAATGATTCAAAGTATACATGGATGATTCTAGTTTTGATGTATTTCTATTATCCCTTAATTATACTATTTATTAGCACAGGTGTGATTCATTCCTTTATTTCCACTTATCTTGTTTAATACATAGAGATTATGGTTGATAAATTGGATCAACCCGTAAGATTAGAGTGTCCAACCGAAGGTGACTCAATAATCATTCACCTAATCTATTAGTATGACCTGACTCTTGGTGGTGACAATTTCTTTTGGTATCTCTATACAGTAGTGATCACACCTTATGACATGATCAAATGTATGGACTAGTTATATTTAGTTCATGCTAATAAACTATTTTATATAGAGGATGTGGTGTGTCCACTATAATGGGATGATATTTTTTTATGGGTGTAAAGAAATCCCATAAATAGTAGGATGGGACCATTTTTAGGAGGTTGGAACCAATTACTCATCATTTGTCTAGAATGACCCTTGGTGGAGTTGATGATATGAGTATTTAGTTTCCTATAGTGGTGGCATTGTATAAGGATTCCTTTCTAGAGGATGTTCCAGGATTACCTCCTCATTGGGAGATATATTTATTCATTGATATACACACTAGGATGACCTTGATACCCACACTGACATATTTGATATCTCTTTTAGATCTCAACGAGCATAGGGTTTAATTATAGGAGTTATATATGAAGGGATTTGTTAGACCCAAATTTGACCCTAGATAGCCCCAATGTTGTGTGACAATAATGGGGAAAATAGTTTTAGGTTTTTTTGGATTACCTTCTTTAAACCAAGTGAATCTAAAGAACAATTATCCACTACTAAGGATTGATGACCACTTTGATCAGTTGAGAGGGGTATAATGATTCTCAATGATTATACACAAATCATCCAATCACCAGTTATGTGTATGTGATTAGGATATACTATAGATGAAATTCATATGTCTCTATAGTCACTATGAGTATATGGTGATAACCATTAGTGTGATGAACACACTAATAGTGTTCATGGAACTCGTGAACTAAAACATTCATCATTTCTTAGATTGGTTCATGGTAGACTTATCTGAAAATATCCTAGTGTACTCAGAATATGAGGAGGATCACATGAGACAATTTTGGATGGTTATGGATGTACTCCAAGGGAACCAGCTTGATTGGAAGCTATCAAAGTTCTAGTTTGGATTCAAGCATTCCTCATTTTAGAACATGTTATCTCAAAAAATGGTGTATCAGTGAACCCAGTGAAGGTTGAGATTATGTTATCTTGGGATCCAACCAAGAGCATGATAGAGGTACACAGCATTCTTGGGTTGGTATGATACTATATGAGATTCATACTCGATTTCTCCAAGATATCTTCTCACTTGACAGTAATTAATCGAAAGGTGAATCCAATCATGTAGACATAGAGGTGATAGTATGATTTTTAGGAGTGGAGTGAGAGATGGATGAGCCCTCCCATATTGTGATTTTCATTGAAATTTGTGGAGTATGTAGTGTTCTATGATGAATTAGGGACTAGGCTTGGTATTTTTCTAGTGTAGAGATAGGTCTTGATTACATATGGTTTAATTCATTTTAGAAAACATGAGTATAACTATATGACCCATGATATTGAGTTATCAATGGTATTATTTTCCTGGAATATGCAGTGACACTAGCTAATGGGAGAGAGGTTTGTCATTTATTATGAACAAAAGAGTCTCAATTATATCTTATCTCTGAAGGGTGTTACCTTGAGCATAGGTTATGGCCAGAGTTCTTCAATGAATCTGACTTGGAAATTGTCTATACTCTTGGAAAGGGTATCATGGTAGAAAATTATCCCAGCCTGAGAACTTGTTCACAACAACTGAGTGAGGTATTATAGCATTTGGAATCATTGAAATTATACATTATGTATGGGGATAGATAGTCTTTTATCTAATTGATGTTTATTACCCCTTCTCATTTATAGTGAGTTAGGGAGGCACATCTTTGGGATATCAATTGTGAAACACTACGTACTCAAATATTCATCGGTCATGATACTAATAGATTTTTTGGGGGACTGGAGAATGTCATTTTTCATAGGATAGAAGATGGTACCAGTTATTTTTTGGTATGATGTTCTAAAATAGTTTCACAAATAACCATTGGTGGTATATCCAGGTGTTGGAAAGATGCACCATGAACTTTGATGTGAGTTTTCGTGCTAGGGATTATGATGGGAGTTGTTGCATTTGTCTCTCAATACCTAACTGGTTAGTAAGTAAAGGATGTGCACCTGGTTATAGAGGGATTAACTTAACCCTTGTGTTGTTCGAGTGTAAGTGGGATGAAATATACTTAGACTTTATCACCGGGTTACCATATACATTCAGGGGACATGATGTTATCTGGTTTATCAGAGAGGGACTCACCAAATTATCCCACTTACTAGCCATTAAATAGCAGAGTTAAATAGAGATATTGAGACTCCTCTATGTGCAGGAGATATTTTGACACCATGTAGTTCCCTTGATTAATTTTTATGAATGTTATGCTTAATTCACATTTTGATTGTAAAAAGGACTGAAGGAGGAATTTGATACTAAGTTGCATCTAAGAATAGTATTTCACCCCCAAACTGATGTCCAGATAGAGTGGACCATTTAGGGCTTGGATGAAATGCTTTGGGAATTTGGGTCAGTCTTTTTCCATAGTTAGTTTGATCACCTAAAATTGGTGGAGTTTTACTACAACAACATCTCCAACTCCACCATCGGTATGACACTATTTGAGGTCCTGTATAGAAGACCATACAGGTCAAAACTATGCTTGACCGGCCTGGGTGAGTAAGCACTTATGGATCCATAATTGATGTGAGACATTAAAGGTAATGTGAAGAACATACAGAAGAATATTAGGACTACATAGAGCTTTCAAAAGTTCTATTTGAACAGATGATAGAGGCATTTGGAGCATAAGGAGGGAGACCATGTGATCCTGAGGGACACACCTCAATGTGGGTTGTATAAATTTGGTTTGGGCAGAAATCAATATCTGAGATTCATTGTCCCCTTTCAGATACTATGTAGAATTGGAGAATTGGTATACCACGTATCTATACTACTATAGATAGATTGGGTATGTGAAATCTTTCATGTATTGCATCTGAGGATGTACATTTAAAATCCATAGCATGTTTTCAACTAGGGTGAGTTGTACATCGAGGATGGAGCTACCTTTGTTCTATACCCAATATAGATTGAGGATCATCATGATAAGATCATCCATGGGAAATAAATTTCTTTAGTTTGTGTCAGGTGTAATCATGAGAATTATTGGGAGGGAACTTGGAAGTGTGAGACTCAGATGCATGCTCAGTAGCCACATCTCTTTGTGTAGCCTTTTATTTTCTATTTATGAGATGTAAATCCCCAAGGTGATGATAATGTAACCACTAAAATTTTTCCATGTATTTTTTAGGAATATTATATAGATTTTTTTCGAAGCTAGGCACTAGGATGATATTATATTCCAAAGACCATTGTTCCTAGAATTATTTTTCGAAATATATTAAAACTATTAAATTAACACATACACACATTTTTTAAAAAAATTCCAATAAATACTTTATGGAGGCTTGGATCAGAAATCTTATGCCACTTTTGGGTTCAAATATTGGGTTTTTCCCAAGTAATGACACATTCTATGTAGATTTCAGACATTTTTCTTAAGAGCCTCTATAGGAAAGTAATTAAAAAAATTATAATATTTTTTAATTATTTTAATTAGAAGTATTACATATGAATCTTTCATATAAATGATACTATAGCTAATATCTAGTGTTAATTACATAACCCTACAAATTGATAGGTTCCATTTGAGAGCTTTGAAGGTAATCCTAATATTCTATGCCACATTTAATCATGTATTTATAGTCAATTTGCAATGATATTCAAGGATTATGAAAATGAAAATGAATTAGTCTTATTATTTATCATTGATCGATCCATCTCGATGTAGTACATTTGTATTATGTGTATTTTTACCTGTTTAATTATTAATATGATGAATGTGAATCTATCTACTAATTAATTGATTTGTGTAATGGTCATATTGTGGGTGCGGGTATATCTATGTTGAATTTTTTAGAATTATTTTTTTTATCTTCGTTTTTCATTCTAATTGAAATGAACCAAGTCCAACATGAACACGACTGAGTTTTTTTATTATTTGGTGTTTTTTGTATTTCCCCCACCATACTTTGTGCAATCATTTCTGGCTATTTTTTGGACATTGGTTTTACAATAACAGATAATCAATCATTGTACACCCATTTCATGACACAACAAATTAATATCATAGATCTGGGTTTAGATCAATGATGAGATTTAGCTATGATAATGGATTGGGAACAAATCTAAGTTATTCATTTTGGTTTTGATGTTCATCCTTTGGGAGAAGAAATTAAAGGATTTCCCTTACATTTTGGTGGATGGATTCTGTCAAGTAGCAAAAAAATCATGAATGGTCTAGATCTATAATCTATGGTATGATTCATGGCTAGATCAGAGGCTAGAGGAGTAGACGAAAACACTAGAATAAGATAAATTTATTTTTGAAAATTATTCATGACACACCATGTAACAAAAGAAAACACACTATGTTTAGGGCCCTAGGTATGGTACTAGGATTCTATAGAGAGTTATGTATCACATGGAATGAGACACATGTCACTCTGAATTTGACCCCTACCTGGTAGATCAGCATATACCTAGAAAAATACATAGGAATGGGTATGGGTATGTATAGTTTTACATGGAAATATCCAGGAATACAAGGGCTCAGACACATTTTTACTTAGGTTGTGTCACCAACATGAGCATGATTTATTATACATGGGTAAGACATGTTTCCAAAGGTACATTCCACGTACCACTAGTACACGCCAAGTAATCCATTAAAGATAGCTTTGATACATTGTCCTCCTTTTCTTGGAAAAGTTCCATAAGGTTGCATTCCCATTATTATTCTTTGAGGGTTTTGTATGGAATCACATCCTATGAAAAGGATAGATATCCTTTCACAGGAACATTAGTCTTGGATGTAGTCTTTCAAATAATTTTTTGAGGCTCGGAGTGAGATCCTATATTGTCATTTTTTCCCTAAGTGGAATTCTTGGTATCATTGTGACCAACACTACAAAGACGTCGATCCTATAGCTCATGGATTATTTCAAATTGGGTTTTTTTATACCCCATAGTCTTGGTGTGATCATGATCTATGTATCATTCTATCCAGACTTACAATATGTACTTATTATGTTGAGACCCAAGGTGCAAGACCTCTTGGATAGACATCATCAGTGATATATGAATCTTGGTTTGTGTTCTCCCAGACTAGTTCCATCTGGAACCATCATGCAGTAATCCAAGGCTAGTGCTATGGTTTGGAATTGAAAATAAGACTTTGTTTCTATTTTGATTATCTTTTAATATTATTATTATATTTGTTGCTGACATGTCCATATGATGGGCTAACTATTATTCTCGATGTTATATGATTAGTGGTTTTGGGGTGTCCAACTAGAAATTTTTATACACATCCCTATACAGTCCTTTCCCACACATCATGTATTATGTAGATGATTAAAATTTTTATGGAGTTATAGAGGGAGTAGGACCAATCAGAGGTTAGTGAGATGGAAAAATCATGGTTTTTCTCTATGATTCCAATGACAGTAGTCCTCTCCAACTTTAGAGGTTGAACTTGTTTTCAATTTTTTTGGTTTTCTTGTATTTGGCCCTTTTTTCATCCCATTACTTTTTTCCATACTCTGATAGTGATATTTTATAAATATACATGCGTGGTTATTAGTTGTATTATATTTCAGTATTGTATTGTCTTAGAGATGTGTGAGTAAAAAAATTATATTAGGGTATGGCCTACCACGTGTATGATGTACTTACTCAGAGCTAGTCTCCAGACACTTGCCTATTGGAGGTGATCATGGGGTTTTTTGACATGGCCCCTATTAGGTCGGGTCATCACATTAGGATGTTATCCTATCTTGGGACTTATCCTCAATGTTATTCATAGGGTTATATTTACCAATATATGTTCTCTTAAACCTAGTTCCATATGTTTCTACTAAACATTATCTGATACCAACTTTAATGTCTCTAACCCTTGTTCCCCATAGTCGGTGGTTATATTATTTTAAAAACACTATATAAAAAAGATAATATCCCAAAGTACTAAATAGTTTAATATTCTTGGTAAACTAGTTACATACAAAAAATTAAAATTATATTTTAAAATATAAAATAAATCAATGTGTTTTCTTTGAGAACATTGTTATTCCCCTTATCATATTCTTCCATATCAATTATACAATACTTCTTAGAATCCTTTTGAAAATAAAATATAATAAAGGAGTGAGCTCAAATTCTAAATAATGGTATGTGTATAACATAAACTATTAGGAATAAATTGGGCTTAATCAATATGGAAAGGTAAATAATTAAATCACATGGAATTTATTCAATGGTTTGAACATGAAGAACAATATGAAAAGAATAAATGATAATTCCATATAACTATTCATATCATATTAAATCAAATCCATGGATAATCTAACTAATCAAATAATTACATGTAAATAAATAACTAATATCACAATTAGGGAATTCATAATGTTGGATTTCATAAAAATATGGTCAAGGACTTATGCCAAGTCATATTACTATTAGGGTGTCATGCTAGGAAATCATACATAAATGTTTAAGGCCATAAATAAATACCCAAGAGAGTTTTTCTCATGAAATATACCAATTCATCGAGGGGCAATATTTTTCCATATCTATCTCTTACTAGGTCTAATACATTCATTATTTAAAAGGGGTGAAACATAATCAATATACACATTCCTATTAAAAAACTAGTATACAATATGTCAATACATTATATAATAAATAATAATAATCATAAACTAAGTATAATAATATCTTGAATGGATTAAAAATTGTACATTGCCAAGGAAACTGATTATATACCTTTCTAAAAAAATATAAGGATGATATTATTATATCATATCCCCAATGAAGAATATCTATAATATAAATTCCACAAGGATAACATTAAAACATCATAGATAAAAATAACCTTTCAACATTGAAAATTACCTTTTTAAACCCAAAAGATATCAGAATATTATGAAAAAAATCATAGATATAAAACATGTAACCTTGAAAAGTAAACATCATGGTCATAATGGTAGGTAATTATATACATGTCCTTTATGATAAAAAAACTCTTTTAACATTGTTGTGAAGAGTACCTCTTTCGAAAAAAATGATAAAAAGATTCCTCTCAAATGTTTTTTTAAAAGTTAAACATGGGTAAAAATGTATTTAATATAGAATTTGTAGAATGATAAAAACTTTTATTAAAACATTTTTGAAATTTATTAATATAGAAAAGAGTTTTGGACATAAGATAAATATAAATAAATATTTTCATAAAATCATTTTCTTAATCAATTTAAGTAACAAATAGTTGAAAATTGGTATTTTGACATGAAAATTTCGTGAATAACCAATTGATAATAAACTTTATTGGATATAATATCAATGGACCATATAATTCCCCCAAGATAGACTTAAACATATACATTCCTAAATAATGATGGGATTGTGAAGTAAACTCTTACAACTTTGATAAATTTTTAATAATATTCAAAATGAAATAACTATCTTAAAATGAGTCATTTAATACATTTAAGACAAAGATATTAATGATATAAAAAATAAAATATGGAATTATATAGGCAAAATAAGATAAATAATTAATAAATATGGAATATGTATCATGGAAGAAAAAGTAAGACGAGAAACCCTTACCTTAAGTCTTGAATTATATCATACACATTCAAAAATAATTTATAATATATGTATGTTTTTTATACATATAATCCATAACCATACATATATACATATCTTACAATATATTATTTGCATATGATCTTTTATTACTTGTTTATTAACAATTCTATGTCAAAATCATGTGTCGATTCATAATTGCTTCATTTCACATGTATATATTGATTTGGTTTTTTCTATCCATTTAATATTAATATAGTTACATCAGTTCAATAATTAAATATTGATATACATATCATCTATATTCACTATATGTTTATTTATAATAATCCATATATGTTAACAATAGAAAATGAATTACACAATTTGAGGAGATAGCATGTCTTACGTATACATGAATGTTGATTCTATTTTAATGATGAATAAAATGAATTAAAATAAAAAACATGTCACTTTTATAGAGTCATTAAGATTTCATATATATCAAATATAATCAATAAATTTATCCTTATTACCTTCCATGTTATGCATATGTAAATAACGAATCACATTGCCTCATGAGGCGGTAGTTTTTCATACATAAGAGAGAAGTTATTGTATTCCCATAAAATGGAATGTAATAAGTTTTATGTGATATTAAAATTACATTATTATATTAGTGTAATACATTTAATATACATATTTTTAATTCATCTTTATTTCTATCCATAAAAGGTAGTGATGGAAAATGAATTGCATTAGTCCATGAGGTGGTAGTCCACCATACAAATGATCGACGGTTACTTTTCCCATTTGATGGATGTGGGGATAGATATTGGTTATTACCTTAAAAAAATAATATCTCAAAATTCATTTTATATTGGTGTTATTATATTATCATAGTTTATGAATATTTTAAGTTATTGAAATAATAAAAACACACTTTATAGATTTTACTTGTTCTTCAGAAAACATCATTAGGATTATAATAAAATCATTGTTATAATATTTAACAAATAAATATATGTCCTCTATGATGTGGATGATGATTTAATTAATTAATATGCTTAGTGGTTTATTTATTCAATGTTTTTTGGAAGTGTGAATAGGTAAGCAGAGGGGGTGGCCTTTTATAATTGGGGGATAGGACACACATGGAATTTTTTAAAATTAAAAAACATACCCATGTTTTTCAAATGAAAGAAGGTTTTAAAAATATAATTATCAAATATAAGAGGTTATATGGTCATAATATAGCCATAAAATGGTAATTTCACTAGTATTTAGATCATTTTAACCCTTATCTTTTTAGTTCAACCACCCTATAAACCCATTTTTTATTTAAGAACAATAACTAATTTTTACTGTTATTACCATTCATTATGGCAAAAACTTGTGTCTAACTTATTAATTTATATAAAATATGTAGATTTTAAATACTAAATCCATTTTTCAAATTCAAATAATATAAGTGTAAAAATTCAATAAACATCAAAACGTGAAGAAAAAACGGTTTCCCTGAGAGAAAACAATCAAAATATTAAAAAATGTTTACAAATAATTCACTAAAAAATTTATACAAAGGATCTAAATTGGATTATTAATAATAATTTAATTTACCTTATTTAAATTTAAATAAAATTAAAATAAATTCCAATATTGTAAATTATTTAAATGAAAAGGAAGTTTTCAATAAAAAAAGTAACTTTTACTATTTATAGAAAAATATATCATTTCAAAACAAATCTAAAAATTCACCCCTAGATAATTTTAAAATTAATATTCCTAAAATATAGTTCAATTTTAAAATAAAATTATATAATATTTGAAAAAATTTATTATTATTTTAAAAAAAATACCATTTTTTGAGAAAAATGTAAATTTGATGCAAATATAGTAATTTTGAAAAACTAATTTCATATTTATCAATATATTTTCATTATCTACAATCATTATAATTAATATATAAATGTGGTTATTCCAATTTATAACTCCATGTTTAATGTCTAGGTTATAATGGTCATTTTTAAATAATAATATAAATAGTACATCAAGGTTTGCTAAAAATTATTGATGCATGAAATGAAAGATATCAAAGATATTGAATTTATTTAAAAAATAAATATATAATAATTTATCATGGTGTTAAATTATCATATAATATTAATGAGTCTTGTCATATATGAAATTGAATCAAACTGACTACTTTTAAAATAATAGGTTTTCATATAGAATTCATCTATGGTGGTCTTGTAACATTATCTTCACTCATCAGTTTTAAGGGCACCACGACTATGGTGGGAATACCCATTACATAATAGAGTCTATTTTAGTTTTTGAAATGGTTGAATCAGCCACAGATCAAATATATTGATACAATATTATCAATAGAATCACATGATATGTTTAATTAAATACTTTTATTTCCATTTATACTATATTCATCCCTTTATTAATTAAATTTCCCCTTCCTCTTGGTAGTTCTTATGATATAAAAAATATCAGGATGGATCTAGTTTAAATCTATGTATGATATACCTTATTTGACCAACATCCATGTGAGATCCATTTCTATAGGTTATTATACATGTTCATCTATACTGTGAAAATCTCAGGCTCCCATAACAAGTCATTATTCAAGGAGTAATGGGATCTATTCCATTAACAAGAACTAGATCTTCAATTTATGGTGACCATCATTTGGTATGTAATATGGCTCAAATTACAATGTTTGATTCCTTCCATGAGTGACTATATAGAACACTTATTATTTTTATTGGAATTTGTTTTAAAATGTTGTTGGAATTATCTTGTTTAGGTTGTGGGATCAAGCATAATACAGATGATTAATCTCTTGGTAAATCATGATATTTACATCAACATGCATTGTCACAAACCGAATCTGGCCACCATCATTACTGAAACCAAAACCGGACCATGGAAAGACCTGAAAGGAATTCCCTATCCCCACGGGCTGGCACCCCGAGTATCATTTATTATGGTTTGGGAATGATTTACCTGAGTTTATAATTATTTAAAAACCAAAAACAATCAATAAACCAAAACTAAAAATTTATGCCAAACATGCCTTAAATAAAATTTGTAACTCAAAAAATAGGTATAAACATGACACAATAGGTACAAATATAAATAAAAGTATTAGAAAAACATCCCAAGGTACTCCACACAATAAGGGGTTATCACCCACAAGCCATCTTCACAACACTGCACCAAGGTAAGAAACTAGCAACCCGAACTGCCATCACCCAAGGTTGTGCCTTTACCTTCATCGAACATGATCAAGTATACTTACACCCAAGGGGTGTAAGTAAGGATTGAGTCTAATCCCAATAGTATACTACCCAAAAGATTCTATATAGTAAGCAATAAAACATGAAAAGCATGCATGTTTTTGATAAATAAGAAATGGTGGAAATAAATTCTAAAGAATGATACTTTTAAACGTAAACAATTTTCAAAAGAACATTTCAAAGAGTAAACACATTTAATTAAAATATGTAATATACTGAATTTTTTAATCCAAACACACACCAAGCCAATGATAAATACAAAATATCCAATGAGCACTTATCTCAGAAACCCCCTGAGGCACTAGTTAGTTTCGGGCCCCATGTACCTCATATCTCGGTGTAAAGTAACCATAGTAATATTTGTTATCGTTAATTATACACTAGTAGAGAACATAATAATAACCTATTGGTCCCAAAACATCATCGATGTAGTTTTTTTATTGTTGTAAATTTCCAACTCTCTATGTAAAATAGGGACAAAACCACTCCGGATCACTATCGTACTAGTACACGCCCGCCCACCTAGATACGCAGGTTTCCCCCTTTGTGCTCAAAAGAATTCCACATGTTACCAAAATCCAATTTCACATAAAATCATCAGTTCTAGTCACCCATATTCAATAATGTATCTACTCATTCTTTTCACCACTTATATCCCTCAATAAAACAACTATAATTTCTATAAAACAACATCACAAAATATAACAATGTTTTTCACATAAAATCCATTGAAAACCACACTTTTAACACCATGTTCATACCCGTATTTCAGAAAAATATAATTTAAATCACTAAAACATTTTAATAAAACAATTTCATCAATTATAAAACAACCCCAAATGATCCAACATAGGATATCCCTGAAGAACACCCATTTCCACACAAAAAAGTCATTTGAGCACCATTAGCTTAACAAACGCCACCAAAAATAGTTTTTTCACCAATGAAAAAGGAATTTAAACATTCATAAATTATAAATCCAGTAATACTAAATCATCCAAGAGTGGTTACACATGGAATCGCCTACTACAAGTGTCAAAACACCCAATCCTTGTGCGAAAGTTCACCCGCACCACCGCCGCACCACAAGGGAGTTCAATCAAACCAGAAAATACAATATTATACAAAGAAACCCAATATCAAACCCTAGGTTTAAATCCCTACTTTCTGTACAATAGTAACTTCAAGAAGAAATGGAAGAAACCCTAATCAATTGGAGGGGAATGAAGGAATCCCACTTGAGAGATCTTGAATAAATCACCCCAAATCTACCAAAAGTTGAATCTCAAAGAAACCAAAACTGATAGGGAGTCTCTAATAAGGCTGTAGATATCAAGTGGGGATTGAAATGGGAGTAATTGTGAAAATATAATGATTTATGGATGAAACAAATTATCTTCTCAAATCTGGATGATTTGAGAAACCTTGAAAAAATTCTCCGAAATCCACAATACAAATGAGGTCCAAAGAGGAAAAAACGACAATGGGGGTTAGCCTAGAGTTTTTGGATTCAAGTGGGAGGTGGAACCACAGAAAAACATTAAAAAATGAATGAGATATTAAATAATTAAATTTTTTTATATTAGGAAATGGGCTCACGGGTTGGCTCAATGCCTAATTAATCAGCCAAATCCAAAATCATAATGAGTTCTTAAGGGGTCAAAATGGACATTGTTGTTTCAATAGGTCAGGAGAGGACAAGTGGGACATTTATTGGGTGAAAATTGTTAAAAAATAAAGGAGTTATAAAAGAAACAAATTTTGTTTTTAAATCTAGAAATGGGTTCATGCTTTGGCCTAAATCATGATGAAACCACCTTTCTCCAAAAATACATGGGAAACCCCACAAACAAAGAAAGACTGGAAATTGAATGAAAAATAGATTTAAAAGATGACACTAATGTGAAAATAGTCCTCACTATTAAATATTTCTTCCCTCAGAAAGTTATCTTGAATCATGATTAGATAAGAGAAACAGAAACTGCTTTTTTACCCAAGAATTCCACTCCCATGTCTTATTCTCATCAGTCTCTTGCGGCTAAAGGAATAAAACTAGAGGAATAGTATTACCTAAAATAACTTTTTATTGGGAGTCCACAATTTACATTGGCCACTAAAACACTGATAAATCAGGATCTGTCTCGAGTTCTTCCTAATTCTACACATGGGACGGATCTGGGTTGTACTTTTTCAACTATGAGACGTGGAAGATGTCATGAATGGAAGTCAACAAAGAAGGAAAGGCCAACTTGTTTTCCACCCTACCAATACACTCAGGGATCTCAAAAGGAAAGACATATCGTGGATTTATCTTCCTTTTATTTCCCAATTGACAATGGTCCAGATGAGGGGCCACTTTCAAGAATACCATATCACCCATAGAACACGTTAGGTATCAATGACTCTGGTTAGTTTAAGATTTATGATGACTTTGAGCTGTCTACAAGTGCTTCTTGATCAACTTGACCTTCTTAGACGTCTTCTACACAATGCTCAGCCCCATTAGTGAAGTCTCACCAACCTCAACCCAACATAGGGGGGATCAACATGGCCGACCATAGAGAACCAAAAAAGGAACCATTCTATTTGAGGATCGGTAACTATTATTATAGGAAAATTCAACGGATCCCAAATGGCTATCCCATGAATTTCCAAAGTCCAAAACACAATAAAGGAGCATGTCCTCCAGGATTTGATTTGCTCAATCTTTCTTACCATCCATTTGAGGATGGTATGTCATGCTCATCTTAATCTGTAACCCCAAGGACTTATGAAGGACTTCCCAAAACCGATAAGTGAAACATGGGTCTCTATCTGAGACAACTGCTAATGGAACACCATGAATCCTTACCACCTACCAGAGATACAGACGTCCCTACTCATTTACTTTATTAGTATCTTTTATCAGAATGAATTGGTCTGATTTGGTCCACAATCAATCACCAACCAAATGGAATTCATACCCTGAGGTGTATGAGGTAAGCCAAAAAAAATTCCATGGACACCTCATCCCACTTATAAGTAGTAATGGGTAATGTTTGAAAAAACTAGAGGGCCTTTGGTGCTCCGATTTCATCTGATGACATGTGTAGCATCTCTACATGAAGTCATCTATGTCCCATATCATACCTAGACACCAGAACCTTCATCACACATTATAATACATCTTGGTGGTACCTGGATGGACAGCCCTCTGAGATTGGTGGCCATCTTACATCACCACCATCCTCAAAGATGATGGCACTACTAAACAGACCTTGAATCACAACATGCCTTTTATAGATAATGACCAATCATAAGATGTCTCCCCATCCTGAAGAAATAGCCTTGACCACTGAAAAATCTCATCATTAGGTTGTTATCACTGAATCAAGTCCCAGAGAGAAGGATTTAATTAAATACTCACCCAGAACACACCTCCAATGTGCTCCTTGGTCTCTACATGAGTCTTATAAAAGATCCTCATCAGAGTCCACTCATCACTGGACTTCCTCAAGGATTTCACTATTACTTTTCTACTCAAAGAATCTGCCACCACATTAACCTTGACCGAGGTATAGACAATGTCAAAGTTCAACCCATGAAAGTACTCAATCCAACGACACTGCCTCAGATTAAGGTCCATTTTCAAGAAGATATAGGCCAAGAGTTTGTGATTAGAATAGACTATAAACATCTCCCCAGAGAGGTAGTGACACCAAGTATTCAAAGAATGCATCACAGATACTAAATCCAATTCATGGGTCGGATAATTCTTTTCATGTGGTCGGATTTGGAAAGAACCATATGCCACCATATGATCACCCTACATAAGCACACACCCAAGACCCATAACTGAAGTGTCACAATACACCACATACCCCTTTCCATTCTTCAGAAAAATTAGTACAGGGGTGGTAGTCAACTACCACTTCAGTTCCTTGAAGGATTCCTGACACTCTAGGCCCCATACAAACTTCACACCTTTCTAGGTGAGTGCAGAAATGGGCAAAGCAAGCCGAATGGAATCCCAAACAAACCTCCTATAGTAATCATCCATGCTAAGGAAAATTCTTATCTCGAACACGTTCTTTAGCTACTCCCATGACATAGACGCACTGATCTTCTCAGGGTCCACTAAAACCCCCTTCTCCGAGATCACATGCCCCCAGAAACTTTAGCTACCTGATCCAAAAAAGTTCACTTGGACATCTTTTCATAGAGGTGGTGATCCTGAAAGACTGCCCAGCACAATGTGCAGATGATGATCGTGTTCCTCCAAGGATCCAGATTAAAAAAGGATGTCGTTCATAAACACCCTGATGAAGGAATTGAGATACCATTGGAACACCCAATTCATGAGTTCCATAAAGACTGTTGGATCATTGGTCAATCAGAAGGGCATAACAAGATACTCAAAGTGGTTGTACCTACTTTAGAAGGATATCTTTGGGATATCTGTGTCTTTCAACCTGAGTTGATGGTAACACAAATGAAAGTATATTTTTGAGTACCAAATTTTCCCTTAAACAGGTAAAACAAATCATCTATTTGGGAAAAAGGATATTTTTTCTTTCTAGTTACTTCATTCAGCTTCTGGAATTCAATACACAATCGGAGGGACACATCGGCCTTCTTAACAAAGAGAAAAGGAGAGACCCATGGAGAGATGATCGAGAAAATTAATCCTTTTTATTCTAAGTCTTCTAGCTGAATATTTAATTTCATCAATTTAGTGGGGGCCATATGATGTGATGCAAGAGAGATCGGTTGTGTCCCTGACACGAAATCAATCAGGATATCCACATCCCGCTCTAGAGGCAATCTTGAAAATCATCTAGGAATACCTCTATAAACTCATCCACTTCATTAGGTAGTCCACATTTAGAATAACGGCCATTATCCTCTAGTACGAGTGATGTTAATTGGATGATAAGATTCCCCAACTTTGGAAGTGGAGGTCTTGTGCGACCTGGTTGAGGATACCATTCCCCATGATCAACCTAGCGACTCTCATCAGTTTCAATGAAAATAAACCTCCTCTTATAGAAATCAATGTTTGATTGAAAGTGCACCATCCAATCCATGCAATGTATCATGTCAAAAATATCCATATCTAAGACCATGAGGTCCCACTCCATCTCAACCCCTCACACGGAAAGCACACACGACGAGCACTTGAGACCTTGTTCATTCTACTTTACCAATGGCATCACCAACTCCATCGCAAAGCATAACAGATTGGTTAGAAAATTCATCATGTTCACAGTACATGAAGAGATGAATGAAACAGAAGCACCAGTATCAAAAAGAGCTGCAGCTATAAAAGAGGCAATTAGAACAGTACCTCGAACAGTTGATGATCCCGCCACTAGTCTCGCAGGTTCCTGATCCACACATGAAGATGCCTAGTCTCTTCTTGATAATGGCCACTCTCATGTGGCTCTACCTTGAACTATCTCTATCTAGAATATGATCTGTCCCTACTACTATGGCCTCCAAACCAAGATTCTCTTATCCTCGATGGCTCTGACTGGGCTAGAACTCACCTAGAAGCCACTGATCTTTCCCCACTTTGGAGTGGATGTGCCATCCTACAAAATTGATTCAAGTGTCCCATACTATAACACTAATAACAAGGCTTCGGAGGAAAATTTCATGGTAGTCAGATGTTCCCTATCTTCCCACACTTGTGGCACACAACGGACCTCGCATCTGAAGACACTGAAGAAAATTGTCTGGAAGGTTGGCCTGAGCTGCTACCCTCGTTCTTTCCTTGATCCTTCCACTTCCTTTTCTTCTCGGAAGAGCTTCCAATATATAGACATGATATCATCCTAGAAAAAACATCCCTTCCCTTGTGTTCAATCTCCACCATACATGCTCAATCAACCACCTCTTCATAGGTTTTCATCTTGAACAAGAATACCTGGGAATAGATCTCTAGTTGTAGACCCCTCTCAAACTTTTGGGCCTTCATCTACTCATTGGAGACTATTTGTAGAGAATACCAGACCAACTCAGCAAAATGGTTGGAATAATCCATCATATAAATATACCCATGAAAAATCTCCATAAACTCTTGAGATCGAGAATATTCCAAAACATCAGGGTAAGACTGGTCATTGAAGATAACCTTGAAGTCCTTCGAGCTAAATGGATTGTGTTTATCAGCTTAAATAAATGATTCCCACCACCTACAGATAGGACCCTCTAACATGATAGAGGCACCCTTCACCCTGAACTTCTTAGGCATGTCCAAGAACTCAAACATGCTCTTGATCATTTCGAGCCACTCCTCTACTTCGGGGGGTTATGTGCTACCTTAGAAAGTAGGAGGCTTGTTTTTTAGAAACTCATGGGCCTTTTCCTTCCTATGACTAGTATCATCTTTTCTAACTAGAGTTGGAATCAAATTTTGTCCCAATCCTAGAGTTTGGACAGCCCAAATCACAACCTATACTATCCTCTGATCAAGCGATGAGGGATAAATCTCTCCTGATTCTTCCCACGGGTGCATGGGAACTTTTCGGGGAGGCATGTTGCTAAAAAATAAAACAGTCAAAATAAATAAATTAGTACTAAAATTATGAAAATTTCATCAATAAAATCAAATATAAATAATCCAAACACATTATAATAACAAAAGAAACAACTACTCCACCCCCACCCAATGTCCACGTGTAGTCTATAGCCCACACATCTCACCTGGAAGTGAAGTAAAAAAAATTCCAATTTCCCATGGTTCCCCAAGGTCTTTCATGAGAGGTTTGAGCCACACACCATACTCACAACTAAAACTTCAAGCCTCGATGGTCCTAGCCACTGTCTAGTCTAACTCATCCAAAAATAATAATACAACCCAAAACATTGGTCCCCTCTGATACCATTTTGTCACAAACCAAATCTCTTTTCCACCATTATCAGAACCAAAACTAGCCCATAGAAGGTTCCAAAGGTAATTATCTATCCCCATGGGCTTGAAAAAGTTTCTGGTATCATGCATTATGTTTTGTAAATGATTTACCCGAGTTTAGAATCATTTAACAACAAAAAACAATCAATATACCAAAACTGAAAATTTATGCTAAACATGCCTTAAATAAAATCCAGAACTAAACACATAGGTTTAAACATGACACAAGTGTCTAAAGATACATAAAATTATCATCAAAACCGCCCAACATACTCCACACGATAAGGGGTTATCACCCACAAGTCGTCTCTAAAACACTGCACCAAGGGAAGAAACTAGCATCCCAAAACGCCATCACCCAAGGCCTTTCCTTTACCTACGTCAAACATGATCAAGTATGATTACACCCAATGGGTGTAATTAGGGTTTGATCCTTATCACAATAGGATACCACCCAAAGTATTCTATATAGTAAGCAATACAAGATAAAAATAATGAAAGATTCTAATAAACAAGAAATGGTGGCAATAAATTATAAAGAATAATACTTTTAAAGGAAAACAATTTTCAAAGGAAAATTTTATTTATTGAATAAATTTAATTAAAACATTTAAGATACTAAATTTTTCTATCCAAACACACTCCATGCCAATGATAAATACAAATATCCAAGAATCATTAATCTCGGGGACACCCCTAGGCACTAGTTAGTTTCAGGCCTTATGTACCTCGTATCTCAGTGTAAAGTAACCATAGTAATATCTATTATAAAGCATGGTCCACTAGTATGAAACATACCCATAACCTATTTTTCCCAAAAAATTATCAATATAGTTTTTTAGTTTTTTCAATTTCTAACTTGCTAAGTGAAATAGGGAAAAACCCACTCTAAATCCCTAGCACACTAGTACGCATCTGCTCACCAAGTTACCCAGGCTTCCCCATTCATGATCAAATGAATTCTATGTGTTAACAAAATCCAATTGGACATAAAATAATATGTTTTGGCCCCCCACATTTAAAATAGTAGCTACACATTCTTTTCACCACTTATATCACTCAATAAAACATTTAAAATTTCCATAAAACAACATCACAAAATATAACAATGTTTTGCACATAAAATTCATCAAAAACCCCACTTTGAACACCATGTGAATACCCATATTTCATCAAAACAGAATTTAAAGCACTAAAACATTTTAACAAAACCATTTCATCATTTATAAGACAACCCCAAATGATCCAACATGGGATATCCATGAAAAACACTAATTTTCACATGAAAATGACATTTTAGTACCATTCACTTAACAAACGCCACCAAAAATAGTTTTCACACCAATGAACAAGGAATTTGAACATGAAAAAAATTATAAATCTAGCAATGTTAAATCATCCAAGAGTGATTACACATGGAATCAGCTACCACAAGTGACAAAATACCAAATCCTTTTGCAAAAGTTCATCCACACCACCGCCACACCACAAGGGAGTGAAATTAAACCTAAAACCATGATATTAGACCAATAAACATAAGATCAAACCGTAGTTTATAACCTCTACTTTCTGGAAAATATAAACTTCAAGAATAAATGGAAGAAACCCTAAGAAATTAGGAGGAGGAAGGAAGGAAACCCACTTACTTTAGAGATCTTGAATAAATTCCCCATTTCCACCAAATGTTGAATCTCAAAGTAACCAAGACATATAAGGAGGATCGAATGAGGATTAGGAGGTAAAATGGGGACTAAAATGTGAGAAAAATAGTTAAAATTGAATAATTTATGGATAAAACAAATTACCTTCTCAAATCTGGATGATTTGAGAAACCCTAAGAAATTTTTCCCTAACCAGCGATGAAAATGAGCTATAAAGAGGAAAAATCTATAATGGGGGTGAGCCTAGAGTGTTTGGATTCTATTGGTAGGTTTAATCATTGAAAAAAAAATAAACAATGATTGAGATATTATAGAATTAAATTTTTTTAAAGTAGGAAATGTGCTCACGGGTTGGACGAATGCCTAACTAAATCACCCAAATCCAAAATGATAATGAGTTCCTATGGGGTCCAAATGGACATAGTGGTTTGAATAGGTCGGGTTAGGCAAAGTGGAAAGTGTAATGGGTGAAAACTTTTAAAAAATTATGGAGTTATAAAAGATACTTAATTTGTTTTTAAATCTAGAAATGGGCTCACGGTTTGCCCCAAATCATGATGAAACCCCCTTTCTCCAAAACAAAACATGGGAAATCCCCCCAAACAAAGAAATAATAGATATTAAATGAAAAATAGATTTACAATAAGTAATGTATGTGACATTATTCATTAATGGATACAATTAAAATATGTATCTCTTGTATGTAGTTATTGGAATGAGATGATAGTATAATGATTTTTCCATTAATAACTATAAAATAGTTTGATCAGATGTGGTTTCATATGTATCCCATGAGACATATTTTTTAGTATGACCACATGTGTGAGTGTGTTTATGGCCACTAAAAATCATACATCATATGATATCTTTCTTCATGTGTGAGTTATTCCTATATCTTTTTTATTATATGGGATTTGGATGTTATTCTTCTTGTATAAAATGGATATTGGACCATCTTGGATTAGTTATCCCTTATAGGGGAGCATGTATGAAATGGGATGATGAGTACGATTCACTAAGACACTATGAAGTGGTGAAATTTCCTTGAATTTTATCAAAAAATAGTTATGGGTTACGATGATCTTGTGGCTGGATCCTTGGTTGAGATAATGTACAATAGTATTGTGTATTGAACCATGTTAGACACTGGGTGTAATAACCCTTTATTGACCCTTTAATTTTTTTTCCAAGTGGCTACTCTGGGATATATGTGTTGGCCTCATGAACAATTCTATTCATGGGTCCCATTATGATTTTCATGTTGGAATGGATCTAAATAAGGTATGTTTGGGGCATCTGTTGGGTTGGTTATACGTCAACTACTCAGTTTATGATTAATTTTATATTTATTGATAATTTAATTATTATTATAGAATACACCTAGTGTGAATGTATTCTTATGTTGAGGATGTAGTGGCAATGTTTTATAGGGTTACACTCATAGTCATGATTGGAAAATCGAAGTTCGTGCTGACTTCATGATAAGGGATCAAGGGAAGGAAAAGTTTCAAATGAACATGAGAATAGGATATAAAACTTTTTGAAAAACGAAGCACTATGATTTAATCTTGATATATGATACTCTTTATTATGTTCTGAAGTTGTTTTCTTATATGGTGGTCAACCAGCCACATTTGGGACCACTAGATTATTTTCATGTATGACTCTATGATACTGAACATGTGAAATAATATTGAATTATATTATTATTTCTCTCCACTTTTCTTATTTTTCATTTATAATCTTCTATGATTATGTTTTATGGATTTTTACACTAAGTTATAGTCATCCCACAACATCATTTAGACAGAAGCTTTTAATCGGTAACAACCTGCATATGTGGAGGCATACATGAGGTCATGAGGCACTCCATCTGAGACTGGGTAATTCGTATTGGGTAATTACAATTAATTTGACCTATTTATAGAATTATTATTTGATAAAATAAATAAAATATTTGATATCATCATGTCAAAAATAACTTAGGTTGAATTTATTTAATTTTATGAAAATATTTATTTCTAAGTGTATATAAAAAAATCATATTTTTATAAAACAATATTTTTATTTAAATAAAATAATTTAATTTCCCATTATGTTATTAATTTAATTATAAATTAATATATTCCTCTACAAATTTCAAATAATATAACTAAATATGTAGGAATCAACAATATGGTATATTTATTAATTAGATCACTTTTGGTCTTACAAACACATTTTTTTTAAAAAAAATGATCTAATTTTATGCATTTATAACAGGACTTATTTATAAAAAATATATAAATTTAAAATTTTATAAAATAGTAAATATTTTTAATTTGGGGGTTCAATTTTTTAAAACATTTCCCTTTTAATTGTGGTCATTCTAAATAAAGACCAAGGTAAAAATTAGTCACCTCAATAATGGTAGAATGGGTAAAACATGGTTAAAACTATAGATTATATTTTAATAATCCATAGAAAACTTTACATTATCATATTTGATGAGTTTTGATAAACTGTATATATTTTTAAGGAGTTAAATAAAATATATTAAAATTTTATTTTTAATTTGGGAAGACATTATTGACTTTTATGAACTTAAATTAAATTTTCTTCCAATTAAAAAAAATCTTATTCATTCAATTTAATTGTTTTTTAAAAGCTTTCATTAAATTTTGAATTGATCCATGACTATAAAACCATCATTTTTTAAGTTTTTAATCAAATTCAATTTATGTAAATTAAATTCTTACTAGATTTCATCGTGGAATATTTTACACATAAATCATGTATTTTCCAAAATACAATAGTTCTTGTACTTACTATAACTTTGTTAATGAAATTTATGAGACTTATTAATTATGAATCTATTAAAATTAAATAAAAAATCCCAATTATTTTAGAATTCCCCTTCAATTTTGTTATTATAAAAATGTTATCATAGTGAAATGAAAATTTCTCTGATTATTGTTAAATGTGGATTAATTGGGGTTTATCGGGAAGATAAGGATTAAAAAATCTCCAAACATGTCTAAATATAAATGGGTAAGTTTATTTATACCATATATAATTTTATATACTAGTTTGGTGTGCCTTCATTCCATATGACCAGGACAAATACCTAATATTTATTTGAATATTTCAATAATTATTAGAGTATCACTCCACTAATATATAAGATCCTAACATTTAGAACCACTTGATCTTCATATATCAAGAAATACCTTAAAAATACCATCTTATAATAATTCCCAATATACTATATAATATTTTATTTTCATAATACTCCCTTTTTAGTTCTTATGAATTATTCAAAATGAGGTATATTAAAGAAGATGTAATTGTCTTATTAGACTCTAACATTTTTTATCTACTACTATACATCTTCTAAAACATTTTTAACCATCCCAACATAATGAATTCAATGTCATAAAATTGTAGAGTTTTTATTATGATTATGAAGAAACCATTTTCCACCTATATCTGATCAAATAGTAAATGAAAGTGTCACCCTTGTGTGAGTGTGGACTACCACCTCCATGTAGAAATATGATTTAATTTCAATCACTATATTTCATTATTGGTTGTTATGAGTTGATAAATTTTTTAATGTGGTATTTTTGATATAATAATTATTATATAAAGTTGAACAAATATTTATCATTCTTTAATTTTACTAATGGAAAGGTTGAAACATCACACGTGCGTACATACAGACTATAATCTCAATGAAGTGACACAATTAATTTACCATAACTAATTTATATTAATGGGGAAAAAAATTTCTATAATGAATAAATATGATACACATGACTTTATTATGATTCTATATATGATAAAAAATAGATATGTTCTTGTATCGGAACAATTGATCTGAATTAATTCTAGAAAATGCAATAGTTTTCACCTGGATGTTCATTTTAATAAAGATATTTTTAAAAAAGGAAAATTGAAAATTATGAAAGAATGATACACAGTATGATATATATGAATATGGTTATTTATTATATTTATAATAAATCTATACTTATTATATTTGATTTTTAAATTTGTATGGAGTATGATGAAACTTGATATAGGAGTTCTTCATCTTAATATTATTTCATTGAGATATGTTTGATGTAATTCACTTATTAATGTTTATGAGGTGTATATATAACCCCATTAACATATTATTTCATGAATAATTATTAACTCATGGTATCTAGTAACAAAATTCACATTATTTCATCCTTTGGGTAATTATTCAAATGTAACAAATTCCATAATGGTTTCTCATCTCACATTTTATTTCATGAGACATATGCCTTGTTCTCTATTTTTTTATTTATTATGGTGCATATACATCCATTTAGATATGATATATCATGAATATATTTATATTCATGTTATATAATGTTTTAATAGAATTTATTTGATTCAAGGGGGTTATGATTGAAAGGTTTCCAATGTGGTAAGTGATTTATAATATAATCTTATTTCTTTTCTAGATTGTTTATGATATATTAACATTGAGTGAAATTATATGGATCATGTACTATAAACCTAATAAATACAATTACCACTAGTAATGTATGTAATGTATATATATTTGTATAATTTTCCTCTATTTAGTGCATACAATGACTAAAAAATTTCATTTAATGAATGTAAGGCATTATTTCTTCTTTGTTCGAGAGAATTATTATTCTATGTTTATAATCTTAAACATTTTTAAAATTAATTTTTAACCTATACCAAACTTTTTTTGTAAAATTTCATTTTAATTTAATTTTATATTATTTAAAAAGGATTTAAAAGGTTTTTTTGAAAAAAAATTCTGAATAGGTTGTCATTTAAATTTATAAAATTGTTAACAGGATGAACTCTTTTAACGTATATAGTATGAACTGATATCCCATGATCATGGTAGTTAATTTAATTTAATATTTATTTACATGATTCATGGTTATTTCAGTGGAAAATAAATATTTTCAATATTTTGTAAATTTCTAGTCTTAAAATATACCAAAATACAGTGATATTTTCCCCATGTTTTCATTTAATAGATAAAATGATGTTTTAATGGTGTTTTTCATTTATGTCAAAAACCATTATGTATAGTTATGTTTCATTGGTAATATACTATTATTATTTCATCCACTTTTCTATATGAATTTTTTTTATTGTGATCATATTATGATTACATGAAACTTGTTTCTTTCCAATGGGATAATTAATAAATAATCAAATATTTTTTTCCTCTTATAAAACCATTAAATTTATTTATTAATTCAGAATATGATTTTATGATTATGAGATGTTTTCAAAACCATTTTAAATTCCAAAAATTATGATAACATAAAATAAATATTGTTAAACTATCTTGTGAAACACATATTTAAGTTTTTCATTATGTGAATGGTGTAACATTATAAACCAGTGACAGGTGGTTACAATATATTCCAATAACCAATAGTTATGTTTTGAACCAAAGACTTATGGTTATGTTATAAAATATATATATGATTTAATACATCATAAACCATGGATGAGTGGTTCAATTTTAGAAAAAGGGTAGGTGGTTACATTATATATCAATAATGGTTGGGTCCAATATATCCCTCAAAGTTATTGGGAAAATAACTATTTCTAATTGGATAAAAATAATTTATTTTTGAGTAAATCTAGTTAATTAAGGGACAATGGGATCTATAATTTTCATTGGATTGAACCATGAATATGGAAATTAAGAAGTGTGGAGTGAACTAAATCCACTATGATTATCGCAAAAATGATCCTAGACTGTGGATATGATTTCTTATGATTATTTTTATACCCAAAACCCATGTGTTATACTTATTATATGCTCTCATAGATCATGAATTAATATTAAATATTTATTCATCTTATGACTAATTAGTTTAGATATGATAAATGTTTCTTCCATGATTCATGATTAATTATATTTAACTGAATGAATATGAATTTTTATTTATGATCATGTTTTCATACCCTTATGATTATCTTATGCTCATTTATGATAATTAATTGATATATACATTTTTTACCCTTAGTATAAATACTATCTCACCCATTAATATATTAATTTTCTCGATGTTTTGATGAAAGTATTTAAGTATGGTTTTCCTAATAATTTTACTAAATGAGAAGATAATTTTTATATTTTGTAAAGAATATTATTTAAATATGATGGTTGTGTATATATTCTCCTTTAGAGTAAAAATTTTTCATTATAGGAAATTTTCTATTATGAGTTTTAAATAATATTAATCTAAAATTAATTCATATTTATGTGTGTAACACTTTGGTGACATCACATACACTATAAACAATAGTTATGATCAATTAAATAAAAATCCAATAGTTTTAAGGGTGATTACACCTTTGATTCATCTAATTAATAACCTCATCCAAATTTTTGTATCCATACTAGGATATAATTTTTAGGAAAACCATGTAATCAATGCATTTCCTAACTATCAATATATTATCCAATACATAGAATTTCCCTAGATTTTCATTAAGTTTCTAGTACCCTAATTCCTAAATATAAAAACTAATTTACAAAATTATATAAACCTCCACACTAATACCAATATATATTCCCAAGGACCCACACTCTTGATTTTTATGATGAAAATAAATACTTTACATACTTGCATTGATATTAAGTGGGATAAATCATGATAAGCATGAATTTATTACAAATTTTCTAACACTGCATCCTTCAAAATACATTGAATTATGAGATTTAATGGGTTTATTATCATCATACGCTAGCTACATACCCATCATTTTATACATCACTTATAGAAATGTCACTATATTTCACCCCACAGTAAACCTTTTTATAAAAATATCCTAATACATATTCAACTTCATATTTTGGGAAATATAATCAATATAAAGTGTTCAGAAAAATCTTCCAATAAGGAAAATATATCACTCTATCCTAATGTTTAAATCATAATAATTATAGAAAATTTTAAGGGGAGATAAATTTCTGATGAATACATAATTTTAATATAAATCCATAATAAGTTTCATAGAGTGTAATAAAAAATAAAATATATATTATAAGAATATTAAAATAACCTAGAATTATATGAGATTAATATAATAAAAAATAAAATATTTCAAATATGGAACCAAAATTTATATAATGAATAATAATTTCAAAATCTAAATCATCATTTCACACACATATGAGACACTAAAATGTTCTTGGGAATAACTACCTCATGTGAAATAAATAGTTACCTAATTTACTTGAGGGAGATGTATGAACCCACCAACCATCATATATCCATATGACTGAAAAATAAATCTAATAATTTTTTATAAATTAATGAACACATAGAAATAAAATGGTTTTTATAACCAGATAATCTCATGGTAAATGAATGGTTGTTATTTTATATTAGGTCACACACTAGGTAAATAATAATTAATTCTGATAATAGATGAACTACAAATATAGAGATAGTTTTTATAGGGTTTATGCATCATTATCCCAAATCAATAAATATCATAGTATCTATATTATAACTCATTAATCAAGGAAATGAGATATTAAGTATTCATAGAGGAAAAGGGTTGGAATAAAAATCATTCCCAGCATGATTATGCAATGAAAATTTATTGACAGATAATTTATTTGACAAAAGAAACATCATATAAAAGGTAAAATAAAATATTTTAGAGAAAATTGAAGAATAATGTTCACAATGAAATATATAAAATAAGGAAATGATTTTGAGATTCCAAATAACTTGTAGGAATGACACTCCAATAAGAAATAAATATTTAAAAATAAATTCTATTGTAGAATGTTAAATCCCAATAAAAAATTAGTGGATAAAATATAATAGAATGAAAGAGGATAATATATCAATAATATTGGAATTATGTTCAAGATAATTATCATAACCCAATGAACAAAAATTTTGTTACAAAAAACCCTTATGACTATGAAACACTTGAATATAAACATTTATGAGGAAAAATTAATGATTTTTTAAATTATAAAATGTGAATTAAAAAATTAATAATGAATATATAATTCAAGGTATAATAGAAAAATATAACACCACATAGATTGAATCATGGTGTATAAAATATAATATGTTTCAATGATTCATAATCGAGACTATGAAAACACATAAATTTTTGGTATGGTAACATTTTAAGAAAAATGATATGTTTCACATTATGTGTAGTGAAACTTACATAAAATAATGATATTATTAACCATTACTATAGTAGTTACACCATAGAATGGAAAGTGTTCTATAATTACAAATAATACCTCAATAAAGGTAAATTAAGACGGAAACCCTTACCTTAAATACTGACTTCCTTGAATGCACACTAACCTTCATTATAATAAACATAAATATCATAATCACTTATTTAATGACCCTATTCATATCTATTATAGTTTAAATTTGAATATTATACTTTTTTATTATACGTATATAAATAAAATATTATATATTTTATATATAGGGTGTGGGTAACATTGATTACATTGATTACATTGAAATAGTTTCATAATATATATGTTGATATTCATTATTATACTAGATTTCATACTTACAAGACAAATAAATGATCTATAATTTATTTATTTAGGGGTATTTATATATATTTATAATCTATTTAATTTGATATTTGTTTATAATCCATAAATTTTCAATAAGTAAAGAGAATGTTTTAGTGTATTTTAAAATATGGTTTTATCTTAATAAATGAGCTTAATATTAATGTCACAATTCCTTAAAAATCAAATCATTTCCTATATATTTATAAAACATTATACTAGTAATAAATTTTCATATCCAACTATGTTATCAATTTATTTTATTTTTCTAGTGGGAGGTCAAATCAATCCAAACCAGAATATAGATAGTTAATGGAATATTATTAAATGATTTAGATATAATATCATTATTCTAGAAGAATAATTATATTATATAATATTTTTACTGTTATATCACATATTTGGAAATAAATAGTATATGTAAGAAATATGATATTTTTATATTGTATGAATAAATTAATATTTCACTCATATTATATATTTTTTAAATGTTTTAATATACATTAATTACTTTATATTATATTATTATGCGGTTCACAAATTTTTAAAACTAGAAACTTATTAAATTTATCAACATCCTATCATTCCATTATATACATTTTTAAAAATAACCATGAATGGTTGTAATGAATGATATAAATGAACCTTTCTATCGAGGTTGTAGTATTCCAAAAGATTGTATGATGATTTCATTATCCATTGAACAGTCGAAAGTGTTAATATAGATTAGCATTTAAAGAAAAAAAATTGTTAAAATAATAAAATTATATATTCATTTCCTATATTAAACAATTCATGTTAGGTGGTAACTGGAAAAACATGTTTTTTTATGGAGAAGATAGTTACCCATAATATCTAATCACATTATTATTTTTCTTTTAGTAAAAGTACCAATATTTTCATCTGGTTTCCCAAAATAGAATATAATTCAGTTTAATATAAATACTAAATTAATCACATAATATTAGAAAAAAATATTTGAAATTAAATGGTAAAAATAAATAACATTTTTGGAAAAATTAGCACTTATGTCAAGGAATTTTATTTTACTGGGTATAATTCCTTGAAAATAGATAGTTTTGGAAGACAAATTGAGTCAAAAGGATAAAAAAACGAGGGATATATTTAGGCAGAGTAAACTGGAAGAGTATCATAATGAAATTATATTATATAGGTGTATAATTATGTTTCAAAATTAATTTGTTTTTATATGTAAATAAAATGATAATTTTATTAGTTCCCAATAATCTTAATTAATTGTATGACACTATTAAAGTTTCAAATAATCCAAAAGTTTCAAATAATTTAGAGTATTAGGGTTTTAAAAATCACCTATCATCTACACAATTAGAGGAACGATTTATTTTTTTTATACTCGGTAAACTCTTTTTTCCCATTTTTAATTCTCTTACGGTAACTAATTTTTATCTTAGTAATATATCATTTATGACTAACTATAAAATGGTACATAGTAAATAATTTTTAAATAATGATTTGATGCATTAAATCAAATTGATTTGACTCGAATTATAAATTTGATAAAAATTTATTTATAATATGACAAATGTATAATGAGTTATAAAACATCATTGAGAAAATGTATAACTTATTCTCTAAAATTTCAAATATTGGATTTTAAAAATAAAATAATTATAATTTCACTAAAAAATTACTTATTTTTTATATAATATTGTTTCACAAACATCTAAAACAACATTATTTACTTAAAATTTTATAAAATTATCAATATTTTTTAATATGGTATATTGCACAAATCACATAAAATTTCATCTTTACAAATAAACCAAATAATATATTTTTTTTCAAAATATTGTAAGGAAAAATATATATAATTTTTCCTTTCAATTTTATAATCTAAAATCCATAAAATATCATCTATATAAAACATGAAAATATATTGCTAACATTTTTCATAATAAATTTTCTACAAAAATAATAATGTTTATTATTCTTATTTGTAATAAATTAATATATATTATTATGTTAATATATTATCCATATAAATAATATATCTTATTATAAATTATTAAATATATAGATACATTCATTAAATAAAAAAATTGATAAAAAATATGCATAATAAAAAAATAATTTATTTGGGTATACTAATTGAATTTAATTATTATTAAATGTGGTCATCATTTTAATTATACACACATTCTATAATGAACATACTCTTATTCATACATGTTAGTTAAACTAATATGTTTTAATGGTATAATTTTATATTGATATTCAAAACTAATGATATCATAGTTTTTGTTTTAGTTCAATATTTTTTGTAGTGATGATATTGGACACAAATTTTATTTTGTAAAAATAAATAGTGATATAAAATGTTGTTATAATAAATCATATTTTACTTTTCAACTCATTTGTCTAGTTAAAATTTTCAATATTGAAAGAAAAGTTTTTGCCTATTCAATATCCTATATGCCATTAATAGATGAAAAAAACTAAAATTCATATCCTTGTGTAGGAAAAAATATTCCATGAATTTGGATTAGTTTATAAATTTATTATTTTAATTATTCCAAATTACGATAAGAGTTTAATTGATGAATTCTGTTTTTTGTGGGGAAAATTTTCTTTCTTGGGAAAAAATTATAAAATATATTCACCTCTTATACATCATATAAAAATAGGTTTTTACCATAAAAAAAGTTATAGTTTAACATTTTTAATAATATAAAAATTTATTTATACATATATTCAAATATGTGTTTACCCATGCTGATGTTATAATTTACCCATAAAAATCATATCTATATCTGGTTATACCTTTATACAATTAAATAATTATTCCTACCTAAGAACAAATAAATTAGTTGTTACCACTACATAATGAGTACAATCCATTATATTGAATTTATTTTACCTATATATAATCATTATAGATTACCTTTATCCAAATTTTGATACAATCATATGAGATATAGAGATTAAATATTTATTCTATAAGACCAACAATATGAACAAACATTAAAATGGAAGAAGAAATTAAATTGGAATTAAGATATATAGAATAATAATTTAGATTTATATTATACAAATTGTAAGTGAACTTTGGATCAATCACGCACTCTATCAAACTGGTCATGTCCATCAAGCGACTTCAAGAAAAGATTTTACATCACTTGATCGACCGAAGGAAGGATGTCATATACCAATAATGTTGGGTGGCACACAATATGTATATTTTTGAACATACCAAATGAGATCCACATAGACCCTAGGGGGTGATCAAATATAGGAACTTTTTAGCTATTGGAACATATATTATCACCTTTTATGTTATTTGAATCATCATGGTGTGAGTTTCGTCATGTCCTTTTTGTCTTGTGGAAAACTATTTTTTAATCCTAATGATTATGTTTTTAACTTAATAAGTAGTATCAAATAATTTTTAGATTTCAATAATGGATGATCATTAAGAGTTTTTTGTAAAAATTAACCAAAAATGGCTTGTTTTAATAGGTGTATATTATTAAAGAAGATATAATGTTGAGATAAAAAAGAAGAGTTATAGTGAAATGACATTGTGATTATAGTTTTTAGTCAGTGATACTCTTTTTTTTGTTCTTCACATCAATATCTAAGAAAATATGTTAGTATACATTTAAAAAACCACACAAAATTTATATTATATTGTTCTAAGAGAGAAGACAATATGGTTAAACTGAAATTAAACCTAGAAGAAATTAACTTTATTTATCATCTATTCCATCTATCTCTATTCCTATGTTTAATTTCATGTTGATATTTTATTTTCATAATTTAACATATAATTATAATTTTTAAAGTAGACTACTCTATTAATAACTATTTTATTATCATACCTTATTTATATTCTCCCATGTTGAAATGTGGAAGGGTCATGGATTAATCTTGAACATCCTTGGGTAAAGTTATATGTATCAATTAGCAATATATATTTTGAATTAGGTTTATTATATTTTAATATACATATATGGAAGTGGATTTATATTCAAGGGGAGAGGACTACATTACACCATCACAATAATCTTATTACTTTAATAATTCTATTTCATTTATTACAATGGTTTTCTCACATTTCATAAAAAAAATTTATAAATCTCTATAAAAACAAGTGTATTATAATGTTTTTTTAAATATACACTAACAATTATTATTGATAAATCATAAATATACATTCTACTATAAGTTGAATAATTTAAAATAATTTAAATTTCCTTAATAATATTTTCATTAAACCAATGGGAAGTTTTTAAAAAAAATTATATTAATAAAAATCTATTATGTCAGATACATTTTTTAAAATCTGGGGATTTTATTTGACTATTATTGTTATAAATGAAATTTTTTATTTGGATCACAATTAACCCTCTCTTGATAATTCCATTAGGGACATCATTTAGTATCAAAGAAAATATTTTTATTTAATAAAATATCTATTTATAATTTTTTTAACTCGACCTTTATAAATTCCTAAGAAAATGATAACTATTCCCATGTATTTATATTTTATACTATTATGGATTCATCGATTATTAAGGGAATGATTTCTAATTTACCACCCAATATAAAAGGTAATAACTATGCTCAATGGAAAATAAAATTAAAAATTATCTTAGGATCATTCGTATTGATATGTGAGGAATAATCAATGATAAATATGAATAACCTAATATCCCTCGAAAATTATAGAGTGACTCAACTATTACTATTTATTATTTTAATTATAGTGTAATGAATGTGATGCCTTGTGAACTAGAATATGGTGATTTAAATTTTATCAATATAAAATATAAAACTTTTTGAATTTAGGATATTCTATTTTTTTCACATCGAGGAACATGTAAATTTAATGATAATTTATTAACATGTGTACATTTTAAAATTATTATTTTAAGATGAATGTTGAAAAATAATTTTTAAAATTATTTCTTCAGGTCAATGATATCATCGATATAATTATTTCACATGGATAAACAATCAAGGAACAATTCAAGTACTATGTAGGCTAAAAAGTTTAACAGTTTGATGGATGAGAATTACAGGGTCTATTCGTGAATATTTTGACATCATCTATATGAAAGTAAGTTATCTAATTATAAAGATCCTTACTTTAGAGGATGTATTTATGGTCAATAATAAAAATAATAAACTGAAAAATAAATCTATTATATTATAAAAACCTTAGTCAATATTAAATGTTGTATTCAATGATTAAATCGCCAATGAATGTGAAGTTTTATTTGACTGTGCTGATGGTATTTCTAGATGTTAAATATGTTATATAGAAATAAATTCTTTTCTAAATGATCAAACTATTTTGGAAAATATGATAAAATGGGAAACTTTAAAATGGATGTAACATTTGGTGAAATAGCTTGTTATGACTGTCAGGGAAATGAGTACATCAAATTGGGTTGAACAAAATTGATTACTAAAAATAAATATGGTAATAAATGTAAAAATGAAATAAATGAAATTATTAAAACCTAGATTTATTTTTAGGATATCTCCCTTGTTTGTAATTATATTTAGGAGGATGAAAGTGATCAATATTATCTACGCTTCACAGGAACTTCATCAAAAGTATCAGTTTCATATTCTACTCCTTATAAATATAATAAATTTGAGGGTTAATAAATAAAAAATAAATATATTAATGATTAATTTGATTTGATTAATTAAATTATGAATCAATATTGAGATAAATAGTATAATAAAAAATGTTACATGTTTTATGTTCAATTAATAAATCTGATATCAATATTTAGGTGGAGAGTAACGATATAATATTAAAATAAAATAATGATATGAAATTTTCAAAATGATATCTTCAAATAATATTAAAAAATTTATATATAGAATAATATCCATTAATAGTATATTTGGTAGTAATACAGTACAAAAAAATAAATAGATCATTCCATCACATATGGACAAATTGTAAGTTATATAAGAGCTGTTTTTTTCATAGTTGTAATCATTTCAATTTTCCATTAGTCTACAAGACAATAGGAACCTATAGACAAGGGGTGAAATTTAGACATAAGATTTCCCATTTGTAGTATTCTCAAAATTATATTTTTATTAAATATTTTAATACATATAGATAATAGATTTATATTTGAATGGATTTTTCACTATGAATTATGGAACCAAGAAAATATGGGTACTGAAACAATTTATACGATTAATGTATTGGAATCCTATTAGAAGATTAATTATAAAATCTAATGGTATCTAGACAATGGATATTCATAATACCTAATTGGATAATAATAAATCATTTTGATCTTAGTTAATGATAATGGTTGAAATTTCACTCTAGTGAAAATATTATGGGAAATGTAATCAGTCAGGGAAAATATATAACTCTAGAATTTATTTTAATTTAATTGTTTTATAAGTTTGTGTATTAATTTATAATATTTATTTAGTTTATCAATTATGAGAATATTTTCTTCTTATTATATTAGAAAATCATTTCTATTATATTTATTAATCAAAATATAGTTTAGTGTTTAATAATTTTTGGAGTGATGATGTTTAATATGATGAATTTTAATATTTATTTTCTCCAAATATTTCCATTATTATATCCTTTAATACTAAATCATGGTTAAGGAATTCGATTATTGAATACTGTAATTTACACTCTTTTATAAATATTTTTAGGAATACTCTATTCAATGATGTACCTAATATATAATTCCCGAAAGTAAATTGTGTAATCCCTATGATAAGTGAAACAATATTAAATTTTCATTCAAATAAATGAAAGAGGTGTGTACCTCTCAATCCCTAGAATCACATTACATGGAATTATTTCTAAAATCTAAAGATTACAGTATATATGGAACAAAATATTATTTTCTTATTATAGATGATTATTCAAGATAAACATGTATGTTTTTTCCTAGAAGAAAAGTGGATACGATAACCTGAATGTCCAGAAGGCCTTATTTTTATTTGATTTTGGATAATACCTATTTTAAGGGTTGAAGGGGAACCCTTTCATGACCAATAGGCCCAAGGCATAAGGCTCATAACGACTCAATGCATGACCTCAAAGGCATAAGACATGACACACTTAAAACATACCCTCCCCAACATCTGCATCTTGAAGGCACCTAGCTCCCCATCTCACATGGCTGATCGGTAGCATTGCCTCGTGTAGAGTTTCACGATGCTTGGTCCTAATGGTAATTGTCATAACCACTCAATCTTCCAATCTGGTTTTCTATGCTTTGGTGGTTACTTATTTTTCTCTGAATCTTCATACTGGCCTACTCTCGTGTGGTCTGCGCTTCGTTGGCCTTTTCTGCGGCCCTAAATCTCTATGGCCAAATGGCCATTGGTGTCCTGAAGGCCCTATATCCCGAATTCCCTATGGCCCAATGGCCTTTGGTGTCCTGAAGGCCCTCAGACCCGTAGGCCCAAACCGATGGCCTAAAAGCCCAAATAAGATGAATAGTTTTGGGTGATACAGTACTACTATAGTACCTTTTAAATTCACCCTCACCTGGATTTGATCTTGGGTCTCTTGGATTCCAAGAAGGTGCATATACCACCTAGGTACAGGCTTGTTGGAAAGTGGATAGTACAAAATTTTTGGAAAATATGAAAGAAAAATATAAATAAATAGTTTTTTTATAATTAAGACTCTAGAAAGTGATCATGGTTACTAGATTTAGAATGAATACATTGACACCCATTATTCCCAACATTTTTATAATATAAAAATATATGATCCAAGAACCCATAAACAATATGAAGTTATTTAATGAAGAAAAATGACCTTGTGTTGAACTTTTCTAGACTATTCTTGATGAATATGATCTATTAATCTATTTTTGAAGGGGTCCAATTTAGATTGTAAAACTAAAAAAAATGATAAAGAAAAATTACTGAAAGCTCTTTATAAACTATGAAATGGTTTAATTCCAAATGTAAATAACATCAGTTTTTTGTTGTTAATTAAATAATCTCAATAAAATTTGAGTGACTATATATTTAAAACCAAGAGTGACGAAAGAATTTATCTAAGTTATTCAACCACTAGTAATGATTATGAGTTATTTAATTAATCATATAAAAATAAAGAAAATATTATTATTATAGCTTTGTATGAAATATATCATTGTGAAACAAAAATATCATTAAATGATCATTAGATGTATATATCAAATAATGATATTAATAATTTCTAAAATATCAATAACCATAATGCTAATTATAAAGATACATATCCTATTAGCAAACTACCTAACCAAAAATACCCTGATGATGACATAAATTGATCATGGTAAAAAAAATACTAGAATCATTTAGACCCATAAGGACCATATTGTATATGTTTTTTTAAGTTACATGTATAAATGAACACAAACCTGATATCGTTTTGATAAGAGTATCTAATTTCATACATAACTATTTATTAAAGAACCAAAGACATCATTAAAGATATAAATGATTATCATTGTTCAATGGGAATGTAAGATAATTTAACAAATTTGAAAGAAATATAGAATTGACACAATATTAGTGACACAAGTACCAATATAATATTAGAAGAACAATGGTATAATGAAACAATATTGTTGAATATAGAACTATAGTTACAAATAAATTAGGTTTTTTCACATAAGGATATTGTCAAGAGGAAGGAATTAATTATGATGGAAAATTTTCACCAGTTTTACCTAGGTACCACGGTACACTGATACCTGAGTAGAACCTACCATAGCCTGAAGGGAGCTCCAATCCCACTAGGTTGGTGAACAGCACCTATTATCACCTCTAAAATCAATAGGTACATGTTTTTTCAACTATAAAGACATCAGATAAAGTAATTCGGAAGATAAAACATGAAAATAGTCATCATTTAAAATGATTCTCAAGTAGAAATGAGTACCACCAGTAGTCAAATAACCATGCCAATATAGAACATAAAAAAATACAATAGAACAACAATCATGAATAATATCAAAATTCTTATGTACTTGGAGGATAACATCTCCACCAGTCATCATTGCCACCCAATATCACGTACTCAATCACACCCACCACCTCTAAGTGGGACATTCCACTTTGATAGACCATGAATTATATAATATAAAATGCATGAAGGAATTCAAAGGGTGTGAGAAAAAAATCCCAATATGATCTCATTGTGTGTTACATAAGAATATCTAATATTAAAAAATCATATATGATTTAATTTACAAAAATACAATTCATGGAAAATATTTTTCACCTTTATAAGTGAAAACAATATTTCAAATCAAGTAATGATAAATGGTAAATCAAAACATTCTTAAATTAACATTTTATATAATATAGAATGTATTGAGTGAATTATTTATATAGTCAATATTATATAAATAATCATGTCAAACCCAAATCATAGTTTTTTTCAAGTTCATGACTTTAAGAAAACACCATTCATTTAAATCCATTTTCTTGAGGATAAAAAAAATAATTTCATAAAATAAAATATCATTTTAAGAAATATTTTCTCAAAATCCACCCAATATTTTCAAGGATATCAAAAGGGGTTTTATTTAATAATTCTCATGCCTTGGAATAAATAAAAAAATCATTTCAATTCATGGTTTCAAAATAAAATAAATAAATGTTTCTAATAAAGAAGGATACAAATGATTCATTTAAATAAAAATTCCTAACAGAACCTCCTACCATTAATCAAAATATTGGGTGATCAAGAATCATGAAATCAGTCACCTAAAAGGTGAATCACTAATGGAGTGCTTATCTCTTGGAAGATCCAAGACGAATACATTGAATTGAGATCAATCAAATCAAAGAACGTATCCATTAATAAAATTTGATTTAAGACTTATAAAACATTGATAGAATATAGATTAGAGGAATTACAAATAAAAGAGGAATCAAATACCATAGAAATATCAAATTTATCCCCTTGGGCTTTGATGTGAGAAGAAGAGATGTTCGGAGAGCTAATTTTTTTATTTAGAGCCTCCAAAATCAATGGAATCAAATTATGATCAATTATGATTGCTTTAGGATTTATAATGGGTTATTATTTATTTTAAATATAGTTTAGGGTAGTAAAAAACCTCTTTTCATGGTTTATATGGTTAAGTCACATGATTAGTACTAGTTGTGTGCCTAACCATGTTCCACAATTGAGATTATAGAAAGGGTGCACTGTTTGGAAACACAGTTTGTCTCTTACTAGAAAAATCATTAAACCCCCATTATCCAAGCCTCGATGATTTGGAGGGTAGGTTTCAGGGTTTTGAATTACCTTTCACCAACCATATACTACCCTCTACACCCCTTAAATTGGGAGCACCATTTTTTCAAATTGAATGATTTTCCCTAATGGTGCATCAATTGTGAGGAGCCCCAAAATAATCCAAAAAATTATTAAAAATTCTCATAACATGACTCGAAACAAGTCCCAGACATAGGATGATCAAAATAAAGAGACAATAACTAATTTATTTCAAGTAATAAATGTAATAACCTCCCCATCATATTCACTTTTTACCACCATAATGAATGTCAAGAAGTTTATATACAAAATAGCTAAGACCACTACACTCTCATCAATGCCTCATACTCTCATGTATCATGATAATTAGAATGATGATTCTATAATTCCTTAAACATGGGTATAATCATTACATCATCAAAAATCATCCCAATCAAAACAATCTATATTGGTTTCTCAATTATAGATAAATACGGTAGCATATCATGTTTGACCCGGTTCAATACATGGGATGGGATAAAGTGATAATTTATGATATGTGATACATGAAGCACGTTATGAATCTACATAATATGAGGTGTAAATGACTACTAATTAGTCATAATACCAACATAATCTTCAGTCTAAAATAGTCCCACTTACCTTAGACAAATCATTCCCTATTTTCATAGCCTTCGGTTTCAAAATCACGGTGATACAGTCAAAAAAACATGGTTTAAAACTAAAAACTCTAAAGTACATCAATAATCCACAAAATATGATTTAAAATATCTATGATCAATAAAAATTATCTCATGAATCAACTGAATAATTGGTTTCATATCATCGTCCAAACTAGGTCCAACCATGGGAGTATCACTAGTCAAGGACCAAAAAATAGATATTTTTAGAGATTAGAATACTATGCTTCAAAGGGTTCCATCCTGATGGATGAATGATAACTATTTTTATTTTAAAATTCAACCATTACAGTGTTTCTAGCCTAATATCCACCAAAATCAAGATCCCATGCATGAAGCATGTATTCAATAATGTATTTATCTCTTTCTTTCTAGCCATCCGTCTACAGATGATATGATCTGATTAATGTGACATGGGATCCCATTCCCTCTTAGAGGCCTCCCCAAAAACAAGATGTTATGCATGGATTCCCATAAAAATATATAACTGTTATAAATCTATAAAATCTAATAATATATTACACATAAAAACATATCAAGTCTAAAAAATAGGTTGTATCACATATGGGTATAATGTGTAACAATTTCATTACTTGATCTATCCCAACCCATATCCCTTTCTTTACTTGATGTGTACAATGAATCCAAACCATAATATCCATCATTATATCATGCCACATCCATTTCTATATAAGAGATTGTTTGAGAACACTTGAAGTATTATAGTGATCATACTTGACCTATTGGAAAGTATAAAAATGATAATGAATATCAACAATATATTATTCCATAGCAGGCCATTGTAATCCTACCCACATTTCATAGAACATCTTCATGTTTCTAGGGTGTTCCTCTCACTGTGAATTTTAGAAATCCCCTATCAGAGCATTTCCCATTGGAAAAGGTATAATGTAAAATTTCTATAAACATAAGATAACCTTATAAGAGTAAAAACACACAATGATGATCTTTTTACCATAACTAGTGTCTCAAATTAAAAAAAAACTCATTATCGTGCTGTTGCACTAGAATAATTATCTCTAAAAAATAGGAGGTCGACTAAAATACTTACAAAACAATCTAATCCTCATTATCACAAACATAAAAAATCATCTGTGTAAATATATCCATCATGTTACACTTATCAAATGATTCATTCACGACACATGTTAAATTTTTAATGATCAAATAATCAACAATTACATTCCCCTTCATAGGGATATATGAAATGTCATAATCAAAATATATCAGGTACTCAACCCATCGCCTATAAAGTAGGTTCAAATAGTTTTAAGAGGAGAAATGAATAATTTTTTCTCATATAAAACCATTGAAAACTAACTCTAAAAAGGTAATGATGCCAACTATTGAGTGAATATGTCACAAATGTAAGTTCAAGGTAACTAGTAGGGTAGCTATTCTCATGTGGCATATGATTTTTGGAACCATAAGACACCATGTGATCTCCCTACATGAGAACACAACCCAAACCAAAACCTGATGTATTACAAAGGACTAAATATCCTTGTTCATCCTCTGGAATAGTTAGTACTGGTGAAGAATTCAAAGGTTCCTTAACACACACAAAAAAGAATGAAGAAATTTTCAATTCCACATGAACTTTATTCCATTCTGAGTGAGATTTTTAATTGGACAATATAATAATAGGAAATCATTGATTAATAATTATTACACTAATAATAATACCAATAATAACTGAATCTTGAAATAATTTCAGGGATTTCTAAAAACATTCATAAATTCATATAGATGAAACACATGATCCCCTTCTGTTTTAGAGTAAAAAATTTCATAGAAAAATATCTCTTTAAAATAATAAAGATACAAATGGAATATCCATTTCATAAATTCCATAAATATGTGAGGATTATTTTTTATTTTAAATAGAATAATGAGGTACACGTAGTGGACATACCTACTTTTGATGGTGGTATTTAGAAATCATATTATTTAATTCATATTTAGTGGTAACTAGATCAAAGAAATTTTATTAAAACCAATTTATTCCTATAAATTTGAAAAACTACTTCTCAATCTATAGAAAAAATAATTGTTCTTCTTCATAAATAAATTTAGTTTATAGGAAATTAATGAAAATAAATGTGTCATATTAACCTTAATTGAAAAAATATGTGGCACTAACCAAGGTGACATGATCAAGAATATAAATCCTTTTTTCAATGGATCATTGAAATGATTCATAAACTATTTTAGTTAAGATATATTTATATAGTAAGTTGAAATATATATAGGTTGGTAAGCTAGAACCAAGTTGATAGAATACTCTACCTCTCTCATATGGGGAGAAATATAAAATTATGATATAAACACTCCATGAAACTAAATTATAAATATATATATATAATTACTCATAAGTTTATTCTCCAAATAAAAAATAATAATATCAACTTTTCTAGATATGAGAGTGGATTTCTGTCTAAACATGATCCAAGGTCCAATGATAACTTGAAAACAACAGACACCCCATCTACGCTAGTATAGGAGGGCCATAAAATATAATAGTTAATTATGGAATTATGGGAAATCATTCAATCCATATCCAAAATTATATATATTGTTTTTTTCTTGAGATCCAGTTATTTATATGTGATCTCGATTTTTGAAAAGATTATGACACAATAATTACATAAGAGAACATTCTTCTATTTTTTCAGAACAACATTGAAGTATCAATCACATTAGAAAAAATATCTATAGGATGGTCTAGATAATTCTTTAATCATATTGATATAAATGAAATATATGCATATTCAATAACTAGTGTTGAAACTATAGTGATAGTACCTCTCTAATCCATTAGATTTACAACAAATTCCTTTGGAGACACTTCTACAACATGAGAAAGCTTCATTACATATTCTTACAATTGAAACTCCTAAGTTCTTGGAGTAAGTAATCATAACAAAATATCATTAGATGTTTCTAATTTTGTGCCTCTGCACAGGGTAAAAAGTACATGATAGAAGATCAAAAGGGGACTTGAAAAACCACACCAACTAAAAATCTTTAGTATCCTAGTGAAATATCAATTTTAATTCCAGTCCTTACCACACTAATTAATGTGATATTACCTCTACTGGGAACCACTTAAGGTATTTATGATGTATACTATCATTATCCACCTTGAAACTCATCATGCTTCTTCACCCCTTTAAAGGAACCGACATAAATTCTATTTAGAGTAAGGGTAACATCCATAAAACCTGACTTACCATCCAATACATGCTATGTAATTAAAAATCTAACCAACACGCCCAAATAATAATTTAACATCAATATGAAAACCTAATATCATATTTCAAATAGAATAACCATCTCAAATCATCTATCATTTAGCTTCTCATTCATCATTACCCCTAGTGAAAACTGAATGAGTTTAGTATAGTGGTTTTCATACAAATTCATTGTAATATCACATTGTTGGATGATTAGAAACTCTATGTACTTTTACAAAACATTAAATCTTGATGGAAATTTGTCTATAATAGTGGATATGATATCTTTTCACTTAAAAACTTCATTATTCTTTGTTGTATCCATAAAATCTCACCACCTCTTCTTATGACATTCCAAAATAAATGTAACATGGTTCAACAATATTGTATCAGGTATTTACAAGAACACCAAATGTATCTCAATATTTTTCATCCAATTTGTTTCATCATTATGATCAATAGATCCTTATAAATGTGGTGCTTTATAGTAATGAAAATTTTATCATGATATCTTGTTTTGTAATGGCCCGACCCCAGAATTTAGGAGCCGATGCATTATTTTAATACATTGGCATGATTAAAAGGAATAAATTCCCGGAGGACCGATCAGTTTAGAAGTCTTGGAAACAAGATACATACATGATTTCAACACTACAACTTGAAAAGAAAAACAACACTAATTTATTCCATTAGAAACATCCATGCTTCCAAGATTATTCATGCAAGTCACTCATAACTAACTTCTTCATATCCTGGGAAAATAAAACATGAGAAATGGGTGAGCTCAAATGCTTAGTAAGAGTATGAAATATAGCAGAAGATAACTTAAACATTAGGTATGGTGAATAATTGAAAACACATACCTTTACAAATAATTAACCTGAACACTTTATGGTAGTAATATGAGCTGGGTAAATAATTCCATAATAAAACATAGTCATGGGTATTCTACTAGTCGAATAACCACGTGAAATATCAATAGAAAATCTCATAATTATGGAATGCATAATGTCAAACATCATAACAATATAGTGAAGGTCTTGTTCCAAGACTACAATTAAGATTTTTTCAAGGTCTTGTGCCAAGACACCAGTTTGTCTCATGAGACCTACCGATGCATCGAGTGTCACGACCCGTCCCCCGGGGCCCGTGTCGTAACTACCCCAAACCCGCCTTCCATAGGCCAGGGGCTGACGACTAGCACCAGAGGCGTAAATCCCTATAACCGAGAAGGCATTTCCTCTCTAAAACACAAACACACGCACAAAAGTAGAGTACAAGCGGAAGTAAACACTAAGTAAGTAGTACAAGTGTGCTGGAAAAACATGGGGCCAGAATACAAGCCCAACAGAAAGGTACAACTACAACTGAAAGTAAGGTACAAGAAAAAGACTAACAACTGGAAGTGACGAGATGCTCCTAGGTCGTCCTCCGGAGTTCCTACCTGAAGGGTAGGTACAGATGGCCACCTCATCTCTCCTTGTCTGTTAGTCACCTCCGTGCACTGTCTCGTCGTGAAGTCCACCTCCGGGTACCGTCTCGTCATGAGGTCCTCCTCCGGTACTGACTCGTCGTGAGGTCCACCTCCGGGTACTGACTCGTCGTGAGCTCCACCTCCGGAACCGTCCAGCTCCTCAAGCCTCAGCCACGATCAGTGTTGTCCATCGTCTGCAACCAACACAACGGAGTGCGGGCATAGCCCGTTCAGGGGTGAGTATACGCTACTCAGTAGGGACCCTGATACCCTCAAGGTCTCACTAAATCCAACAAGGATAAACATAAAGAAGGTTCTCAATAGATAAACCAAACTTAGGTATAAGCCCATACTTATACCTAGTTACCAAGTAACTCATCTCAAACATGAGGTATCACACAGTTATGAAATCAACGGATAACCACTACTCAGATATATGCCCATACATATACCTAAGTTATCAAGTAACTCATCTCAATCATGAGGAAATCACAAAGGTCATTGACTCAGCTCAAACCAGGATTTTCATTATCGAAACAGTAACTGCTGAAGATCTCCGTCTCAGACGAGTACAGTGATCCTGTCACGAACTCCGAGGTACCGCTCTCAAACCTATGACTGCTGTGGTACTCCTCCTGTCGAGTACTATGGGCCTGTTGCTACAACCAAGCGCTCCGCCCACGAGCTCAAGTACAACCTCATCCACACAGAATGGCACAACGAAATCCACACAGAAAATCAAGTCAACTCATCAAAGATGAGGACCCAAAGTCAAGACTCATCTCACACATGTATGCCATGAAGAAGATAGCGGTTAGATGATCAGTTGTAGCCACTGGATCATCTAAGCTGTTGGACCCATACAGAGTCGTTGAGCGCTGGTCCACACAGAACCGCGCTGGTCCACACAGAACTGGTATGTGCTGACCCTCACGGGATCGATGAGCGCTGGTCCACACAGAACCACACTGGTTCACATAGAACCGGTGAGCGCGAGTCCTTACAGAACAACACTGGTCCACACAGAACCGGTATTCATCATCGTCGTCGTCGAACCCACAGAGGTTTCCAGTACAGAAGTCGATGCAGTCGCAGCAAGCTCTAGAGTTCCCGCAAACAGCACGCTCGTTCTGGGAGGATCCGCTCCACGAGCCAAGGGGTCGATACATAAACTTCCACGTATACCATATTTTATGTATCTCAATGTTCTGTCACGTCAATAGGAACTCAATGCGACTGACGGCACGTCGATCGGACGCTCGGTCTGAGAGTTATTGGCTTTTTCGTTCCAGGGCCCGGTTGGTTTTTAAGTCAAAACCAACCCGATCGTACTCCAACTGCATCCAAACCTTGAGAATAGTAAGCCAAAAGGTCTGCCTCACCCAGAGGAAACCAAAAAAGTCGATGGTACGTCAATCAGACGTCCGGAGCTCAAGATATAAGCATTTCTGCTCCGAAGGCCCGGTTGGTTTCGTGTACGAACCAACCCGGCCGAACCCAAAGTTCTCCTAAACCCTTAGTATAGTATACCGAAATTACCGTCTCAATCCAAGGATCGCATCTCAATAGACTATTCATCAATCGGAGTTCTATAGCGCAAGATATGGGCGTTCGAACGGAATTTTCCGGAAATGGGGGGTCTGGGCCCGGCCCGGCCCAGTACCCCCTGGGCCGACCCAAACCGGGTCGACCCAGCCCGACGGCCCGACCCGGTGCGGCGGCGCGGCCCAGCCGGTGGCACGGCGGCGCGGCCAGCGTGCCGCGCTTGCGCCCAAGGGAGGGGCTAAGCCCCTCCTTTATGAAACGGAATCCCCCTTAATGGGGGTCATGCCTTGTGCATAACCGGGGGGTTACACCACCCGGCTTTCCCCTTGTAACGGTCGGCCAGCGCGGAGGCCGGCTGGGTTCTCGCCGCGGGACCCCGCGGTTCCGCGCCTTCCGGCTCCGGTGGCCGGTGTTCCGGCCGCCTCCTTCGAGTTCTCCGGCGGCCAGTTTTTCCGGCCGCCACTTCTAAGATAGTCGCGAATCTGTCTGGCGCAGCGTGACGACGCCGCGCCCTTCCGCCGTGGCCCAACTCCGGCAGCAGCCTCATTCGCATTCCTCGGCGCAGCACGATGGCGCTGCGTTTCTTTGTCGTGGCCCACACTGGTCACGTTTCCTTTCTTTCATGCGCGGTGTGACGGTACCACACCATCTTCGCTAAACAACACCAAGGAAAAAGAAAAGGGGGGTGGGGTATCGGCCGTGTTCGTGTGGTCTGATCCCCTCATGTTATATTGATAGCAGTCGGCCAATCGTAAATAATAAACTTTCACAATTTTTAAAATTAAATAAAAATTGGATCAAGGCCCGACAAATTTAATCTTTCAAGTTCGAAGGAAAGAATCATATAACTTAAAATAGTCAAAACCCCTACCTTGAGGAAAAGTTTGATTGGAAGAAAGTGTCGTTGTCCGTGGTTCGTAGCGGTACGGTGTCGCGAGGATAATGATGATGAAGAGGGACATTGGCGTTCGTCCATCTCGTGGGAAGGCGAAGCTGCTGACGCCCGCCACCCGATTCCACTCCCGGACTTGTTCGTCGGTCCGTCGACGACGAAGAGGGAGGAGAAGATCCGATGGAGACTCCCGCGTCAGAAAGAGAAGATCTGATGGAGTCTCCCACGTCGGAAGGAGAATATCGGATGTAGACTCCCGCGTCGGAAGGATAAGATCCGATGAAGAGAAGTCGAGTCTTCTTCATCGGGGGGTTGGTGCGTTCTTCGCGTTCTTCGCATTCTTTGCGTTCTTCAGCGAAGGAGGAGGAGGAAAGGAAAGCACAGAGCAACTCTTCCCGCAAAAAAATAAAATGAGGCTAAGGCCTTATTTTATTATTTTTGCCAACCATTTCAAAATTCAAAAAGTCAAATTAAACTTAACCTACTCAATTAATTACATGAGTGATGAGAAAATTAAATGATAGGTTTATGTTTTAAAATTCCAAAAAAAAGGAGAGTGGAGTTAAGGAATTAAATAAGGGGGTTTTGAAGGTTTGAAAAAGGGTGGGGCTCATGTGGGGCCCACCTAGTTAATCCACCCGAGGGAGGTTTTGCGGGGGTGGGCCCCACCAGCTTAACCACCCATTGGTGGTTTTAACCACCTCCGAAGAATAAAATTTGTTATACAAATTTTATATACTTCTCCAAATTTTAACTTCTACACTCGTGTAAACGCAACTGTGGTGAAGGTCCCCTTAAGAAATTACCGGCGTTGCGGTTTCAACGGTGCCCTTGGATTTTGATTCTAAGCACCGGTTCAAAAGATATAAAATCTCGCTCGTACGTTTACTGAACGTACCTGAACAAAACTTCGAAAATTGATTCCGCGCACACCGGGCCTCGGAATCAAGTGCCGTCAGAAACTGAGGACTCGTAAAATTCCAAATAAAATTAAGAAAAAAATTTCCCTTGAAATTTCTGGGTCTTTACATTACACCCACCTTTGGGCTTTACGTCCCCGTAAAGCTTCAACACAAACTAGGAAAAACAAAGTGGAACTGAGCATGCATATGAGCCTCCCGCTCCCATGTGCTCTCCTGGAGGTTCTCATGATACTCGTGAAGCACACTAGAGGAATTGTCCATCCACGTAGAACCCTCTCCTGTCAATCCTAGATCTCCACTGAACCTCCGAGAATGTCGCCCTGTCATCAACGTCCAACTGTCTGTGGTCGATGACATGTGAAGAATCATGCACCCGGTGTAACTGAGGTGGTAAGGTCAAGTGGTAAACCTCCTCACCTACTCGGTTGAGGACCAAAAAGGTCCGTCGAACAACGGAGGTAACTTTCCTCCTTAGCCACATCTCCGAAAACCTTGTCGAGGTGAGACCCGTATAAGGACGTGTCCGTCTTCCTCAAACTCCAGAGGCCTTTACTTCTTGACTAGAACTGAAACTCAAAATTCTGCTGCCACGAGGGTAAAGTGGACCGACTCAAGAGTGGTCGGTCGCACTCCCCTATGCATGAGTTTGCTCTGTGCTGCCTGAGGTTTCCTTTTCGCTGACCAAGGAAAACTCACCCCAACGTTGTAGATAAACCACAACCTTTTTTCCTAATACAGTCAACCTGGGTATGAACTGTGAATCCAATCTATACCCAGACCAATGTCGTAAGGCCTCGACGCTGCTACCAAGAGATTCCAACCGAAACTATCACCTCGAGGTCAAATCACACCGTTGGCATAAGCGTGATTATCGAGTCTCCTCTCAAAGGTATCTCCAGATGTGAGGTTCAAGTCAACGGCTTACCCGGAACCTCTAGGTCTGGGACAAGATTCGTGGAAGGATTGAATGATTGGTACCTATGTCTATTGAGAAGGCAGCTCGTAGTAGGCATAGACTGTACCTCGAATCATTCTTAGAGCCCCTGGGTCACACTCCTTGACCGCATGCAGCTACTCTCTTCCCCATCCCTTCTGCTCCTTGAGCCTGGTGGGGACTAAAAAGGCAGGTGGTCGTAACATGTCGAATTGAACACCACCACATGCTGCTCTCCAAGCTCTGCTTCCACGTCTGCTGCTCTGCAGATTCATCTGTCTTGCGCAGTCTTCATCCGCCCCAAAACAAACTGTGCTTCCTCCGTCGTAGTCTAAACCATCTCTGGTCCTACAAGAGCTGCTAAGATTTCTTCTTTGCCGATAAGAGAAATCTGGTCTCGTACCCAAGACGAACCACGTTCTATGCCTAATACAGTCAATCCTGACATGAATAATGCATTCATGCCATTGACGACATCGTAAGGCCTCGACTTCACTACTAAGAGATTCAGCTGTCACTCTCGCCTCCAAGGGTCGAGCCACACTGTCGGCATCAATGTGAAGTCACTGGGTCTCCTCTAGTAGAAATCCTGAAAGTGAGGGTCAAGCGAACAGTTTTAACTGTAACCACTTAGTATCATCCAAAAAAAGGACAGGGAAGTAATCATCACAAAGATATGTGTCTTTTATTACTGCATCTCAGAGTATAAGACACAAATGCATCAGCAACACAGAAATTGAAGTGCCAAGAACAAAATGGCATCCACTAGTTCCGCTTCTATCCTCCTGATTTCCCACTGCTAACCTTCACCTGTTGTATCACTCAGCCAAAGAATTCACAACCACAAAGGTTCTCTCTATCACCCTAGCATAATTAGGAATGCATAGAGGAAAAGTGATGGCTCGGATGTCCTTCAGACACACTTAGTTCAGAAGTTCGAGTCTAAAGCACTGATCACATCGTATCCAACAAGTACCAGGAACCATTGGCATGCCTCGTTGAGTACTCTTCTTCCGACATGTCGTACTGCCGAAGCTGTATAAGCTGTAGAAAACTCGCAGCCACCTCCTCAAGCCAGTTCTTAGTCGTCTACGAGTCAGGCTCGCCGCAGAACTTGAGGGATATCTAGTGCTAAAATGTATGTAAGGAACTATGCCTATGTGTCTCCTCTATCGGTATCGCAGGTAGTGTCTGTTGACCAATAGGTAGTGACATAGCTAGCGCACTACTCGAAGGTACTAACTCAGGCATCGGTCCAAGTACCGAAGCCTTTTTACTATACGTACCAACCTCATGGTCACTCACTGGAAGACTCTAGTAGCGAAGGTCACCATCTGCTCTACTAGTGTCTAAGCTAGGCGTAGAACTCTAGAAATCACCTCCATCCAGTCCACTGCTGCATGGGAAAAACTGTCTCGCCTCATAACCTCGGAGGCCTCTGCTACTGGAACCCGTGCAACGTACTCTGTCAGCGTGCACGGTCAACTAGTATGGCTGGTGGCATATGCAACCTAACGGGTGGTGGTGCTACTGGTACACCACCCAAAGGTGCCAAAACCGAAAGAGGGCCCCGTACCGGAGTCTCACCACTCGGTGGGCCATCATCGTGTATACTATCTTAGGAACCCTAGCTGGCTGTCTTCGCAGTGGCATCCTGATAAGGAACAGGTGCGCCACGGTCAAACGATTATACCTGGTGAGATGACTCAAAGAGACCACAAAGGAAACTCATAAAACACACACGCAATCAATGTTTCCGTGCACTGAGTTGGAAATCAGAAGTCAAGGTCCTGGTGTATGGATACGTCGGCCGCCGCACCAACACTGAACTCCCTGGACTGATAACCACACTCAATACCATTAACACTATTGCTTCACAAAGAAGAAAGATCAGAGTCTGGAGTTCTACGGTAGAACTGAACTCCTCTAATACCAATTTTTCACAACCCGTCCCCCGGGGCCCGTGTCGTAACTACCCCAAGCCCGCCTTCCATAGGCCAGGGGCTGGCGACTAGCACCAGAGGCGTAAATCCCTATAACCGGGAAGGCATTGCCTCTCTAAAACACAAACACATGCAAAAAAGCAGAGTACAAGCGGAAGTAAACACTAAGTAAGCAGTAAAAGTGTGCTGGTAAAACAAGGGGGACGGAATACAAGCCCAACAGAAAGGTACAACTACAACTAAAAGTAAGGTAAAAGAAAAAGACTAACAACTGGAAGTGACGAGCTTCTCCTAGGTCCTCCTCCGGAGTTCCTACCTGAAGGGTAGGTACAGATGGCCACCTCAGCTCTACTCGTCTGTCAGTCACCTCTGTGCACCATCTCATCATGAAGTCCACCTCCGGGTAACATCTCGTCGTGAGGTCCTCCTCCGGTACTGACTCGGCGTGAGGTCCACCTCCGGGTACTGACTCGTCGTGAGGTCCACCTCCGGAACCGTCCAGCTCCTCAAGCCTCATCCACGATCAGTGCTATACATCGTCTGCAACCAACACAATGGAGTGCGGGCATAGCCCATGCAAGGGTGAGTATACGCTACTCAGTAGGGACCCTGAGACCCTCAAGGTCTCACTAAATCCAACAAGGATAAACACAAAGAAGGTTCTCAACATATAAACCAAACTTAGGTATAAGCCCATACTTATACCAAGTTACCAAGTAACCCATCTCAAACATGAGGTATCACACAGTTATGAAATCAATGGATAACCACTACTCAGATATATGCCCATACATATGCCTAAGTTATCAAGTAACCCATCACAATCATGAGAAAATCACAAAGGTCATTGACTCAGCTCAAACCAGGATTTTCATTATCGAAACAGTAACTGCTGAAGAGCTCTGTCTCAGACAAGTACAGTGATCTTGTCACGAACTCCGAGGTACCTCTCTCAAACCTATGACTGCTGTGGTACTCCTCCTATCGAGTAATGTGGGCCTGCTGCTACAACCAAGTGCTCCGCCCATGAGCTCAAGTACAACCTCGTCCACACAGAACATCATAATGAAATCCAAATAGAAAATCAAGTCAACTTATTGAAGATGAGGACCCAAAGTCAAGACTTAGCTCACACAGGTATTCCATGAAGAAGATAGTGGTTAGATGATCAGTTGTAGCCACTGGATCATCTAAGCTGTTGGACCCATACAGAGTCACTGAGGGCTGGTCCACACAGAACCGCGCTGGTCCACACAGAACTGTTATGCACTGACCCTCACGGGATCGCTGAGCGCTGGTCCACACAGAACCGTGCTGGTCCACATAGAAATGGTGAGCGCTTGTCCTTACAGAACCGCACTGGTCCACACAGAACCGGTAGTCGTCATCGTCGTCGTCAAACCCACGGAGGTTTCCAATATAGAAGTCGATGCAGTCGCAGCCAGCTCTAGGGTTCCCGCACACAGCACGCTCGTTCCGGGAGGATCCTCTCAACGAGCCAAGGGGTTGATACATCGACTGCCATGTAGACCAGAGTTGATGTATCGCAATGTTCTGTCATGTCAATAGAAACTCAATGCGACTGATGGTGCGTCGATCGGACGCCCGGTCTGAGAGTTATTGGCTTTTTCTTTCCAGGGGCCTGGTTGGTTTTTAAGTCATAACCAACCTGACCATACTCCAACTGCATCCAAACCTCGAGCGTATTAATCCAAAAGATCCATCTCATCCAGAGGAAACCAACAAAGTCGACGGTATGTCAAACGGACATCTGGAGCTCAAGATATAAGTGTTTCCGCTCCGAAGGCCCGGTTGGTTTCATGTACGAACCAACCCAGACGAACCCAAAGTCCTCCGAAACCGTAAGTATAGTATACCTAAATGACCGTCTCAATCCAAGGATCACATCGCAATAGAGGGTTCATCAATCGGAGTTCCGTAGCCCAAGATATGGTTGTTCGAACAGAATTGTCTGGAAACGGGGGGTCTCGGCCCGGCCCGGCCCGTCCCAGTACCCCCTGGGCCGACCCGAACCGGGTTGACCCGACCCGAGGTCCCGAACCGGCCGGCGGCGCGGCCGACGCGCGACCAGCGCGGCCAGCGTGCCGCGCTTGCGCCCAAGGGAGGGCCTAAGCCCCTCCTTTATGAAACGACGGCCCCTTTAATGGGGGTTGTGCCTTGTGCATAACCGGGGGGTTACACCCCCCGGCTTTCCCCTTATAATGGCCGGCCTAGGCAGCGGCTGGTCGGGTCCTCGCCGCGGGACCCCGCAGTCCAGCGCCTTCCGGCACCGGCGGCCGGTGTTCCGGCCGCCTCCTTCTAGTTCTCTGGCGGCCGGTTTTTTTGGCCGCCACTTCCAAGATGGCCGCGAATCCGTCCGGCGCGGCGTGACGACGTCGCACCCTTCCACCGCGGCCCAACTCCGGCTGCGGCCTCGTTCTCATTCCTCGGCGCGGCGCGACGGCGCCGCGTTTCTTTGTCGTAGCCCGCACCGGTCACGTTTCCTTTCTTTCATGCGCGGCACGACAGTACCACACCATCTTCGCTAAACAATGCCAAGGAAAAAGGAAAAGGGGGAGGGGTATCGGCCATGTTCGTGTGGTCCAATCCCCTCCCATTATATTGATAGCAGTCGTCCAATCGTAAACAATAAACTTTCACAATTTTTAAAATTAAATAAAAATTGGATCAAGGCCTGACAGATTTAATCTTTCAAGTTCGAAGGAAAGAATCACATAACTTAAAATAGTCAAAACCCCTACCTTGAGGAAAAGTTTGATCGGAAGAAAGAGTCGTCGTCCGAGGTTCGTCGCGGTATGGAATCGCGAGGATAATGATGACGAAGAGGTTTGTTGGTTTTCGTTCGTCTCGTGGGAAGGTGAAGCTGCTGACGCCCGCCACTCGATTCCGCTCCCGGACTTGTTCGTCGGTCTGTCGACGACGAAGAGGGAGGAGAAGATCCGATGGAGACTCCCACGTTGGAAAGAGAAGATCTAATGGAGTCTCCCGCATCGGAAGGAGAAGATCCGATGCAGACTCCCGCGTCGGAAGGAGAACTTCCGATGAAGAGAAGTTGAGTCTTCTTCGTCGGGGGGTTGGCGCGTTCTTCGCATTCTTAGTGTTCTTCGCGTTCTTCGGTGAATGAGGAGGAGGAAAGGAAAGCACAGCACAACGCAACGCTTCCCGCAACAAAATAAAATGAGGCTAAGACCTTATTTTATTATATTTTCCAACCATTTAAAAATTCAAAAAGTCAAATTAAACTTAACCAACTCAATTAATTACATGAGTGATGAGAAAATTAAATGATAGGTTTAAGTTTTAAAATTCAAAAAAAAGGAGAGTGGAGTTAAGGAATTAAATGAGGGGGTTTTGAAGGTTTGAAAAAGGGTGGGGCTCATGCGGGCCCCACCTAGTTAATCCTCCCGATGGAGGTTATGCGAGGGTGGGTCCCACCACCTTAACCACCCATTGGTGGTTTTAACCACCTCCGAAGAATAAAATTTGTTACACAAATTTTATATACTTCTCAAAATTTTAACTTCTCCACTCGTGCAAACGCAACTATGGTGAAGGTCCCCTTAAGAAATTACCGGCGTTGCGATTTAAACGATTCCCTCGGATTTTGATTCCGAGCACCGGTTCAAAAGATATAAAATCCCGCCCGTACGTTTACCAAATGTACCCGAAGAAAACTTCGAAAATTGATTCAGGGCACACCGGGCCTCGGAATCAAGTGCCATCAGAAACTGCGGACTCGTAAAATTCCAAAGAAAATTAAGAAAAAAAATTCCCTTGAAATTTCCGGGTCTTTACATTGAGCAGCTATAGAGGGCTCCATCTATCACTTACTAATTCCAATGCATTCCTCATATAAAAAGTTTGAAACATAACATAAATATTCGTATTAAAACTAGCATATGAAATGTCAATACTTTATCCACAAACCATGAATGGTATAAAAATAGCACATCCACAGTCAAACATAACTCATTCAATATAATATAGAATATTTTATTGTAACATATTAACCTTAATCGAGAATAATGAAGGGTATTGACATAGATGAAAATAATCATCAAAACCATTTGAGAGAAATATCCCACTTTTTCTTGAAAATTTTTAAAAGTCACACTATTTGTCAAGAAACCATTTAAAATAGATTTTTGAATCAAAGTGTCTCATACCACATTGAAACTTTTAAAATTAATTTTAATTTCAAAACATTAATTTCCATATAAATAAATCCTTAAAACCATTTTTAAAACATGGACATTAATGAGAAATATTTAGAATAATAAATCTTTAAAACATTTAAAATGACATTTTAGTTAGAGTTCCTATCCAAAAGAGAGACAATTGAATAAAAATAATTGAGGTAATCAATACATTATAATATCATTAGAATAAATGGATTCATGATATACTATATAAAAGTACATTATATACACCATATAAAAGTGAATTGGTGTATAACAACAAATAAGTCTCAATGGAATGTAAATTGAGAGGAAATCTATAATAAAGACTGTATCCTAAGGTTAAGGATAAATCAATGACATAATTGTTTGTGAAAAAACATAAATACACTCAATATGATTGGATATTCAGTGTAAATCAAACAGAATACATTCACACATATTCTTGTAAAAACAACACCAATGAATTGGAGGTTTAACTAAATAAATGGAGATTGATGTAAAATTAATCTTATCAAGTTCATATCAATGACTTGAGAATTTATCAATGGAGTGATTATGTGTATCAAAAGTATATCCATATAAAGGGGAGTGGAAATTACTACACAAATAATAAATAGTGATTCTACACATAATCATGAAGTAAAATAATCAATGAAGTATGTGTAAAGCCAATTGAGTGGAAATTGAAATTTGAAATTCCCTTATCAATTTAGTGACTTAAAAAACATACATCACATTAAATAAGGATCATACAATAAAGATTTAAATACCCATAAATTAATTTATATTACATATGGAATACAATCATAGACAGTACATACTCCACACAAAAGGAAATTGTGGCAATATAGCATGAATCTCACGGAAATAAGAAGTGAGATGAGAGTCATGTTGTAATCAATCAAGTCGTATGACCAAAAGTTAATAACCACCAAATTAATCATAAAATACCATGAATATAAAGAGAATAATTATAATATATATCAAATGGTAGTATAAAATACATCACATGCAATAAATAGGTGGTGAACATTGGAAATCTCACGGAATTAAAAGTGAGATAAGAAACCATTTACCTCAAGTCTGACTTGTCTTGTATGTTTCTTATCCTTACTGAATAATAAAATTAATTTAATTTATACTTGATTAAGAACATTTTTTAAGTTTATTATTCCTTTTATATCCCTTATTACCATTCTATAACAATTGGTAATTTATTTGAATTTATAATGGATATTTTATCGATGTTCGGAACTTGAGCCAAAAATGAACTTATTATAATTACTATTTTTCCATGTGGTAAAAATTACATCATCTCCAGAATGATATAAATGATTTATATATAATATATAAATGCAGTTCCATATTAATGGCCACCATGAGAAGCGGTAGGAGATAATCAAACAATCATCGTTTCATGAGGCATTAGTTTGTCATCCATAGAAATAGTGTGTTCTTCACCCATTACATGGAGGTGTGTGTAAGTGTAGTTCGAATAATTCTCATAAACAAATCCTAGTATATTTAGTATACAGATTTTGTTATAAAAGAAAGTAATATAATGTGTTTAGGGGGTTGGAGAAGTAAAATAAAAAAAATAAAAGAAAATAATTTAAGAGAATGCATTACCTTTAATTTGGGTAACTTCCTTTGGTTTGAACCAAAAGGACTTATTGAAGAGCCTTATGCCTAAGTTGAGGCTTCTAGGAGGAATATGGGGATATTGAGAGATTATTTTGTCAAAGTTTTGACGAGATAAAGGTCTTGAGAGTTGTGTGTAATGGGTTATAAGTGGTGTCCTTTTATAAGGGGGAGGAGGGTCTCTTTAGGAAAGTGTGAAAATATTATTTTCTTATATAGTGATATTAGGTTTCTAAAGGTCCCAAACTAATTAAAGTAAAAGATAAGATGAATCCTGGTCGAAATAAAATCATACAATAAGAATTGGACAGGTTTTTGATATTATTTTAATATTAATAATCACATTTATTTAAAACATTTATTAATGAGGTAAATACTACATCATTACTTTGTCTTAAATAATTTAATTTATTTGATGTCTAAAAATTATAAAAAAATTACCATAATGTAAGAAATATTTTTATATTTCCAATGATTATTTATAGTTGAAATAATGACTTATATAACCCTATGTAAAAATTGATATACTAAAAGATATAATGTCATTTTTGTCTTTACTTTAAGTTAATTAAAATAAAAGTGTCATTATCATTATTAAGTAGCTCAATGGGGTCCCAAAATTGACCCAAGGATGCCCATGGTCGGCCATGACTCACCCAATAATGTTAGGACAAGTGTTAAGGTAATTTTGTAGTATTATAATATTCTTTTAACTTGAATTACCCTATTTATCTTTAACCGCTGTAAATAAAAGTCAAATGTTACTATTCACAAAAAATTATTTTCATCTTATTGAAATATATTTTACTTACTAATAACAACCATGTATCTCTAATTTTTGAAATTCAATTTACAAAAGCGGTAAAATTTCATTTTAACGAAAAAGTCGCATTTTTAACTACTACTTTGTGGTTTCACTATTCATCAAATATTTAAGTTTTTTAGAAAAATACCAAAAATTTATCCTAAGCTATATTTGATATTCCAAATTCAAAAATGATTTCTATTTTACCAAATTCAAAATGTATAATTTGGATTAATTAATTTAAAATTAATTCTCGTTGTCAAACCAAATAGCATGTTTTTAAGAAACAATAACTATCAAAAGATTGACACTTGTTTATTTATAATTTCAAAGTAAAATTAATTCAAATGACCAAAATTAGATTAAAGGGTAAAAATATAATCTAATTAAACTTCAAAACAAATTTAAAATATAATCTAACCCTATAAGTAAATTAGATTAAAAGTCAGTTTTGAATTAAAATACATTATTTCTCACTATTCATAAAAAATGAATATTATTTGAAAAATACGAAAAATTTACCCAAAGTAAATTTTGATGTCCTAATTCTAAAGAAGAATTTTATTTTTTCAAACAGAACATATAAAATTGACCAAAACTATATTTAAAGAGGGTTCACCATTAAAAGGTGGTAAAGAAGCCTTTTAAAGTGAATTATGTTTAAAATTAGAATCATTCACATTTTAATCCCTTAACTTTTATTGGATAAATGTAAAAAAATTTAACAAAAATATATAATCATTTTGTAGTTATTTCTATTCATTCATGCTATTACAATGGCTAGGTGTTCACTACCATTTAAAATAATAATATTATATTATTAGTGTGCAACGTAAGATTTCAAAGAAACTCATTGTTGCGTATCGGGTATACCATAGAACATAGTGTCCCCTTTAAAATAGAATTAATATTTAATTCACAAATATTAATAACTATGAAAAATATTGTTTTCATTATTTACTTGGGATGTCACATCCTTCCCCCCATTTGGGAATTGCATCCTCACAATTTTAAAAGTCGGCTTGGAAACTTCATAAAAAGTCCCACATCAGAAAAGAGTCAATAAAACTATCACTTTAAAATAATGAAAGAAAAGTAAAAAGGTAACCTCAGATAACCCATACTAGAAAAACATGGATATGTAAGATAAACTAAGTGTCAAGTTCTGGTGGATAGGGATAGAAAACATGATCTGGAGAAAGTTAACAATAAGAAAACCATAAACTTGTGATAGGATAAATGGTCATTAGTTTCCCAGTATGAAAATTAAATGGATAACATTTTTTTGTTTTAAGTTAAATTTCATAAAGTTGAGGAATTTATTTATGATATTGACTAAGAACATAAAGAGATATACTTACTTTTTAAGTATAGTTTCATTCTTTAATAAATTTCTACCACCAACTCATCTTTTTTTCAAACTATGAGTATTCAAGATGAATTGGTCACACCAAAAGTGATAGAATAAAATTCTAGAGAATCACATGATCCACAAAGGATAAACAATATATTTACCTTTTATTTAGTGATTAACCACCACTAAAATGGTTAGTACAAGATTAGATGATCCCCAAAAAGGATAATCCTTTAGAGAAAGATACACGAATATTAATTTCTAAAATTAAACCATCAATACCCCAAAGTTAAATAAATACCATTCAATAAAAAATTGTCCTAAAAATTCTTCAATATATTCCAAACTAATATTGAAACCCAAAACATAGAATAATTTTGTTATGTAGTCTTCCACGTTAAATTGTATCTCCAATTGACATCGACTACCCTTAAAGTCACATATTCAAAAGTAATTAACCTAATCACATATTCTCTATGATAGGTTAATCATTTCCATAAATAACCCAAAATATAGAAAAAATTCCGCCATTATTCCTCAAATTAAATCCCATAGTATTCTATTTTCCTTAGGTATATAGTGTTCCCAAAAGAGAGAACATCTTCCAAAATAAAATTTATCACTTAATCACCAAATCATTTTTCTATACTAAGGATATCCATTTTATAAGACATAAGATCCCAAATCAACTTATTATTGATCAATAAAATCATTTAACTAAAAATAATTAGTCACACTAATTAGGGACTTCACATAGTCTAGTGGTTGGTGATAAATCCCAATCGCACTATGGTTGTGGGTTCGATTCTCATAGCTTTGTCTGACGTGACGTGTTTTCACACGGTCTACGTGTTGTCCATTTTCAAAAACTATATAATTTTATAATATTCCCATAAATGAGATAGATTCTTCAAAATAACTATAACATAATTTCATCACAAATTTTATCTCATACCTCTCATTTTCATTCCAAAAATTAATAACTTGTAATTTCTTAAAACTCAATGATCATAAAAAAACCAAATGGTTATTTACAACTATATCCACAAGAGAAAAGACAATTCTTCCTCAAATATCATCTTCACATGAAAAACGGCAGGGTTACAAATACAAGAGAAAAGTCTTCCAATGTAATCGTTGTAATATCCAGTTAGGTTTTCAGGTACTTTTGATGTCTCTAAGTGCCTCTATTTTGGAGTAGTGACTTGGGGGTGTGTTTGGGTGAATTTTTTAGTAAAACAAAAAGGAAATGGATTGTGCACGGTTTTCGCATGGTTTGATAAACTGTGCAAGCAAACCATGCCAACCTACAGCACTAGACAGTGGGGTACGCACGGTGTGCACACGGTTTGTTAAACCGTGCGACTAAACCATGCAGACCAGCAACCCTGGAGAGTGAGATCTGCATAGTGTGTGCACGGTTTGATAAACTGTGCATACAAACCATGCGGTCACTTAAAACTAGATCTTTAAATTATGGATCTTGGCTATTTTGCCTAAAAATGTTTCGTTTTTCCTCTTTGGTGGCCCTAACTTGAGATTTGTCTTCTCTTGGGGTCAGAGAGGGTTCTTTATTTGTGTCAGAGGTGATCCAAAGGCTCCTCTTGGTGAATCAAAGCGGGATTCTCAAGGAATGTGATCGTTCTTCTTCTTTCTTGATCGGTCTCTTAGATCTACTTAGATCTACTTCTCCTCTTCCCTCTATGCCCGTTATGGGTAGATCTAAGTGTGTAGATGCCAAAATGATGAGTTTTGTTCTTAATCTTTCTAGGAGAAGGGATCTTGGATGGGTTTTTGGAGAATCAACTAGGATTCTTGAGTTTTCTTCGTTCGTTGTGGTTTTGGTCCAAACCCTTGAGGTAGGTGGTTTCGTCCCGTCTTGCCAAATTGATTATCATTGTAATTTCTTGATTTATTTCAATTATTGATTTAAATTCAATTGCTCAAGTTGCTTTCAATTAAAATTGATAAAAATTTTATTCCCTTGAATTGAGATATTTGAAATGGTTTTGGCATAGAAATTTGGGAAAACACCAATTCCATTGAATTGGGTGTGTTTATGAAAAATTGGTCGATTTAAATTGTTTAATTTAAATTGCAGAATTAATGGAAATGTTTTCAATTAAATTGTTGAATTTAATTGTGGAAGTGAAATTTTTAATGATGGAATTGGTTTTGAATGGATTTCAAACTTATTAAAATGGTTTAAAATTATTTGATAGAAACCCATTGGTTTGATCTTGTGAAAAAAGGCATGTTTTTTAATAAAACCTGTTATGGTTTTAAATGGAAAGGAATTGTCACTTTTGAAATGGAAGAATGGGATTGATTGTATTTTAAGCATTCTAAAAATAATTCACCCATCATGTAAGAGCACATGCAAGCCTTAGGTAGTTAGTAATTTATTTGGATACACTCTATGCTACGACAATGTTCTAAAACATACTTGTGGCGGGTCACATCCCCTATGGGTTGGTGACGAGTCTCCCTTGGCCATTGTCATAGGGACATTTGTATACACATCTTGCTGTGTTCAACTAGAGAGTGAGGAATCCTATAGCTGATTAATACTATCATACCTTTGGGAAGATTACCATGTTGCTCGCTTGTTTATTTATATTTGAGATATAAATGTATGCCAATGTTTTTGAACTGCTTTACATGCCTACTGAATTTACATAAACTATTGTATGTAACTGTTTTTATTTAATCCATTGTTTTAGAAATATTCCATCATTGTAAAGCCTTGATTGATGAATTTTCCATCATTTAAAAGTATATAACATGATTTGTTAAAATATGCTTTTGAATTTCCAAACATGTTTGTTTGAAAATATGAAGCTTTTATTTAGATAATCTATATTTGGCATCTGCTATGGAATCTTTGGTGATATCCTACTGGTCTTAGGCTCACACCCTACTTTTACTTTCGGGTGTTTGTAGACTTTCTTCTTCCAGGATTGAGAAAAGGGAAGGTACCTCTTGAAGGTAGATCCAGCTATTGAGTTGTTAACTTGGTGAGTTGTGTCCTTTGGGACTTGGGACTGTTTTCCCCTTTCGTACATGGTTTGTAGTACTTTGGGCTCTATGCCTCTTTGTTTTCTGGTACAATACTCCCAATGGAGTTTCTTTTTTTATGCATACTATTTAGTTTTACTCTTGCTTCGGCATTCTTGTGGTAAAATCGTTCTCACTAGTATGTTGTATGATGCCAGGTGCTAGTCACCGACCCGTGGGGATCGGGAACGCCCTTTGGGTTATGTTAGGGTCGGGTTGGTTATCGGGTTACCAGGGTACCCAGGCTGGTTCATGAAAAAAATAGCACTAATACTTTTTAAACACTTCTCCATCTATTTATTTCAACATATATTTTACCTTGACCAAGAGGATTTCCTATAGAATAGGGAATTCACTCAGGCAATGTCTAGGTCTCCTACATTTACGGAAAATTACTGTAAATGGATTCTTAGGAAAATTTTTATTTTCTTCTATAGTACTCTTAATTTTTCCTCAGCAATTCTTTACATTATGTCCTTCTTTACCACACATAAAGTATTTATTTTTTCCTTTAAGACACCTTCCTAGGTGTCTCCTTCAACATTTCATTCATGATGGAAAATGAGATTTCTTTTCTCTGTGGTCTTTACTACTGGAGCTCTAATCATTCACCACATTTCTCTTCCTTGTTGAGTCCAGGAGTTGGTTAATATATATGTTATTGATCATATTTTTTTTAAACTGATTCAGCATGAACATGATATATTTTATGCCTGTCAATATTCCATTTTGTTGCTCATTTCCACCACCATTCAAACCTTGTACATCATGCCCAAAGATACTATGACTTCCTTGGAATCCAGCCATTGACTAAAACCAGAAATCATTGTGTGAGTAATTATAGTCATAAAATCATTTATAGAATATCATGACATCTTATTTTTAATTTAAAACACCTTAGGAGTAACCAAGGTCATTTATTCTCATCTTATATTAAAATCCTTCAAATCGATTTGTAAATAGAATGTAAATTATCCTAATCATATCCCATGGGAGTTTCATAACCAAGAGTATAGAAATGCCCATTGTTGTGTACCAGGATACCTCAGGTCAAGCTTGAAACTCCTTGTCAGAGTTTTCACTCCTATGTACATCTATAACAGAGCCGTCTCTACAAACTTGTATCTAGAAAGGGATGTATTGCTTAGAAAATACAAAAAATCTCTATATTATCAAAATTCTAGGAAGTTATTTTATAATAATCATTAAGGTCTATCATAGGGTAATGTTCTGTAATCATAGTTTATATAAATCTAGTTTATAAGGTTTGTACTAAACTTCCTCTGATACCAACTGTAATGCAACAACCCCAGAATCTAGGATTCGGTGCATTAGTTTAATACATTGGCATGATTAAAAGGAATCATGTCTTAAAGGACCAATAATTTTAGTATTCCTAGAAATAAGATACATACATAAGTTCAACATTACAAATTGAAAAGAAAAATAATACTAATTTATTCCATTAGAAACATCCATGCTTCCAAGATTATTCCTTTATGTCACTCATAACTAACTTCTTCAGATCCTGGGAAAATAAAATATGAGAAAGAGGTGAGCTCAAATGCTCAGTAAGAGTAAGCAATATAGCAGAATATAACATAAACATTAGGCATGGTGAATAATTTAAAACACATGCCTTTACAAATAATTAACATAAACACTTTATGGAAGGAATATGAGCTGAGTAAATAATTCCATAATAAAACATAGTCATGGGTATTCTACTAGTCAAATAACCACATGAAATAGCAATAGCTAATCTCATAATGATGGAATGCATAATGTCGGACATCATAACCACATAGTGAAGGCCTTGTGCCCAGACTAAAAATAAGATTTTGTCAAGGCCTTGTTCCAAGACACTAGTTTGTCTTATGAGTCCTACCGATGCATCGAGGAGCTATAGTGGTCCCCACCCATCACTTACTAAGTCCAATTCATTTCTAATATGAAAATTTTGAAACATAACATAAACATTCATATTAAAACTAGCATATGAAATGTCAATATTTTATCCACAAACCATGAATGGTATAAAAATAGCACATCCACAGTAAAAAATAACTCATTCAATACAATATGGAATATTTTATTGTAACAGATTAACCACAATCGAGAATAATGAAGGATATTGACATATATGAAAATTATCATCAAAACTATTTGAGATAAATATCACCCTTTTTCATGAAAACATTTAAAATTCACACTATTTATCAAGAAGCCATTTAAAATAGATTTTTGAATCAAAGTGCCCATACCACGTAGAAACATTTAAAAGGAATTTTAATTTTAAAAGTTTAATTTCCATATATATAAATCTTTAAAACCATTTTTAGAACATGGACATTAATGAGAAAGATTTAGAATAAAAAATCTTTAAAACATTTAAAACGATATTTTAGTTAGAGTTCCTAACCAGAAGAGAGACACTTGAATACAAATAATTAAGGTAATAAAAACTTTATAATATCATGAGAATAAAAGGATTCATGATATACTATTTCAAAGTACATTATATACACCATATAAAATTGAATTGGTGTATAACAACAAAGAAGTCTCAATGGAATGTAAATTGAGATGAAATCTCTTATAAAGACTGTATCCTTAGGTTAAGGATAAATCAACGACAAAATTATGTGTGAAAAATATAAATACACTCAATATTATTGGATATTCAGTGTAAATAAATCAGAGTACATTCACACATATTCTTGTTAAAACAACACCAATGAATTGGATGTTTAACTCAATAAATTGAGATTTAGTTAAAATTACTCTTATCAAGTTCATATCGATGACTTGATAATTTATCAATGGAGTGACTATGTGTATCAAAATTATATCCATAGAAAGGGAAGTGTAAATTACTACACAAATAATAATTAGTTATTCCACACATAATCATGGAGCAAAATAATCAATGAAGTATGCGTAAAACCCAATGAGTGGAAATTGAAATTTGAAATTCCCTTAACGATTTTGTGACTTACGAAACAGGCATACCATTAAAGAAGGTTCATAAAATAAATATTTAAATACACATAAATTAATGTATATTACATAAGGAATAAAATCATGTAAATTACATACACCGCATAAAAGAAAATAGTGGCAATATAGCATGAATCTCACGGAAATAAGAAGTGAGATGAAAGCCATGTTGTAATCAATCGAGTCATATGACCAAAAGTTAATAACCACCAAATGAATCACATAATACGATGAATATAAATAGAATCATGATAATATATATCAAATGGTAGTACAAAATACACCACATGAAATAAATAGGTTGTGAACAATAGAAATCTAACGGAATTAAAATTGAGGTAAGAAACCCCTTACCTCAAGTCCGACTTATCTTCTATGTTCCTTTTTATTCCTAAATAATAAACATAAGTTAATTTATACTTGATTAAGAACGTTTTTCAAGTTTATTATTCCTCTTATATCACTTATTACCTTGATATAAAAATTAGTTATTTATTTGAGTTCATAATGGATATTTTATCGATGTTCGGAACTTGAGTCAAAAATTAACTTGTTATAATTACTATTTTTCCACATGGTAAAAAGTCCATTATCTCCTGAATGATATAAATAATTTATATATCATATTTAAATACAATTCCATATTAATGGCCACCATGATAGGTAGTAGGAGATAATCGAACAATCATTGTTTCGTGAGGCGTTAGCTTGCATCCACAGAAACAGTATGTTCTTCACCCATTAGATGGAGGTGTGTGTAAGTGTAGTTCGAATACTTCTCATAACAACATCCTAGTATATTAAGGATACTAGTTTTTTTTATAAAATAATTTAATTAAAAGTTTTTAGGGGGTTGGATAAGTAAAATAAAACAAAATAAAACAAAAGAATTTAAGAGAAAGCATTACCTTGAATTTTGGTAACTTCCTTTGGTTTGAACCAAAAGGACTTCTTGAAGTGCCTTATACCTAAGGTGAGCCTTCTATAAGGAAGAGGGGGATCTTGAGAGATTATTTTTTCTTGGGTTGGATGAGACAAGGGTCTTGAGAGGTGTGTATAATTGGTTATAAGTGTCATTTTATAAGTGGAGGAGGGGCTCTTTAAGAATGTGTGAAAATATTATTTTATTATATAGTGATATTCGATTTCTAAAGGTCCAAAACTAATTAAAGTCAAAGATAACATGACTCATGGTTGAAATAAAATCATCCAATAATAATTGTAAAGGTTTTGGATATTATTTTAATTTTAATAATCAAATTTATTTAAATCATTTATTAATGAGCTAAATACTACATCATTATTGTGTCATAAATAATTTAATTTATTTGATGTCTTAAAATTATAAAAAATTACCATAATGTAGGAAATATTTTTTTATTTTCAATGATTATTTATAGTTTAAATGATGACTTATATAACCCCATGTAAAAACTGATAAACTAAAAGATATTTGTTAATGTCATTTTTGTCTTTACTTTAAGTTAATTAAAATAAAGTGTCATTATCATTCTTAAGTGGCTCCATGGAATCCCAAATTGACCCAAGGATGCCTATTGTCGGCTATGAATCACCCAATAAGGTTAGGACAAGTGTTAAGGTAATTTTTTATTATTATAATATTCCTTTTACCTTGAATTACCCTATTTACCTTTAACCGTGGTAAATAAAAGTCAAAAGTTACTATTCACCAAAAAAATTATTTTAATCTTATTGAACTAAATTTTACTTAATAATAACAACCATGTATCTTGGATTTTGGAAATTTAATTTATAGAAGTGGTAAAGTTTCATTTAAATGAAGAAGTCTTATTTTTAACTATTACTTAGTGGATTCACTATTCGTCGAAAATTGAAGTTTTTCAGAAAAATACCAAAAATTCATCCTAATCTATATTTTATATCCCAAATTCAAAAATTATGTATATTTTAACAAATTAAAAATGTAGAAGTTTTATTAATTAATTTAAAATTATTTCTCGTTGTCAAAGCAAATAGCATGTTTTTAAGAAACAATAACTATCAAAATATTGACACTTGTTTATGTGCAATTTCAAACTGAAATTAATTACAATGACCAACATCTGATTAAAGGTTAATAATATAATTTAATTACACTTCAAAACCAATTTAAAAAATAATCTATCATATAAATATATTATATTAAAAGGCAGTTTTGAATTAAAATACATTATTTCTCACTATTCATAAAAAATGAATATTATTAGAAAAACACCAAAAATTTACCCAAAGTAAATTTTGATATCCCAATTCTAAAGAAGAATTTTATTTTGTCAAATTGAACATATAAAAGTGACCAAAACTATATTTAAAGAGGGTTTACCATTAAAAGGCGGTAAATCAACCCTTTAAATTAAATTATGTTTAAAATTAGATTCATTCACATTTTAAGACTCTAAATTTTATTGGATAAATTTAAAAACATTTAACAAACATATATAATAATTTTGTAGTTAGTTCTGTTCATTCCTGCCATTACAACGGCTAGGTGTTGACTACCATTTAAAATAATAATATTATATTATTAGTGTGCAACGTAAAATTTCAAAGAATCTCATTGTTGCGTATCAGGTATACCATCGAACATAGTGTCCCCTTTAAAGTATAATTAATATTTAGTTCACAAATATTAATAAATATAAAAAAATTCGTGTTCTTTATTTACCTGGGATGTTACAAGTTTCATACCTTTGAGGTTCCACTACCTGATCTTGAATATGATGGGTGTGGATACCTATCCAGGATCTTAGAAAATAATAAACACTCTCTCATCCTGATTTAGTTCAATAGAAGTGTTCACTTTATATGGTTCTTAGATATCTTTCTCTTGAGGTTTGTTTAAACGCCTTCTCTCGGAAATGGTACTGGACCACATCAACATGAAACATTGAAACATCAATAAGGATACTAAGATAATAAACTCAATTATGAAACAAATTAATATCAATTAAACTAATTAAATTTGATCTTTTGGAGACTCAAAATAATTAGATCATTTTTATAAAATAATAGAATAATTCAAATTGAATCCTAAATGATTCTTTTCCCAAACACCAATGGTGAATTAATGTTCACTATAATGAGAATTACCCAAGAACTCATTTGTAGATACCCCTTAAGTACCATAATTCCTACCTCCTACCTCAAAGGATATCCTAGACTTCATACTTTCAACAAGAAAAGTAAAAAACCTCCATATGAGATCAATTTTTCATGTACCAACTTGGATACACTGGTAAACATATACCTGATCATGTCCCAACATACAATTAAGTGTGTTCCGATTCACATGGTTTGGAGAAAATTTCATGGAATCATCTCAATGCTCAAAATGTAATAGGTTCTCTATAATAATTAAATTAAAAAATAATAGTGTAAGATAAAATAGGAAAACATCCAGTATTACAAATTATTCTAAAGTTGAAAAGAGTACCAAGAGTATTTAGACAAATATCACAAAGTATAAAATCATCACAAATATGATACAATATCCATCAAGACTTAGTGATGAATTTCTATCTAAGGATTGGATCATAAATCCACCAATAATCATCATCATCCATGTTCTCATGATCAAGAACTAACACTACCTCAAAGTGTAACTTTCACTTTTCCTTGACCTTGAAAAATATAATATAAAAACTCCCAAAAGAAATGCTAGGTCTTGAGAAAACTATTATAGTAGTGCCTCACTCAATGTTCTATAAGAGGTTATAATACAAAAAAACATATATACTTCAATTTATAATAATACAACCCATGGAAATTAATTTTCAAATTAATCACAAAAAAATGATTTAAAATGAAGAAAAATATAATTTATATCAAAAAAATATTAAATGAATAATTGAAATAAAATAAAAGGGAAAGAGTAAAATAGTTCTATAGTCTTTGGAATGTACATAATATGTTCAACCCAATGTAATAGGATTTCATGAAGTTTATTCCTTTAAATTAATCTTTCATTTAAAGCCATATTCTCAAGGATAAAAAAATAACTTAATCAAGCGAATTCTTATTTTAGTATTTATTTTCTCAAAATTCTCTCCATATTTTCAAGCCATTAAAAATGGTTTTTATTTAAAAATTATAATTATTGAAATATAATTCCAAAATCATCTCAACTCATTGATTCAAAATTAATTGATAAAAATTTTCAAATAAATTAGTAATCCAATATTTCAATCATAGGCGGAATCCTTACAAAATCAACTACCTCTAATAATAAGAAAAAATGATAAATAATGATGCAAACAATTACCCAAAATGGGAATCACCAATAGAGAGTTAAATTCAAGGATTATCAAACATTAATACCTATAATTAAAATCATTAAAATCAAAGGACTAATAAATCAACAATATTAGGATTCATCAACCTCAATATATGAGAGAAGAGATGGAATAGGGATTCAAAATCATAGATAAATAACTTTCTTAAGAGAGATAAAATAGATCCACCAGTGTATCATTCACATAATAAGAGATATTTGAGGACCCAATTTACCTGTTAAGAGCCTCCAAAATCTAAGGTAGAAGATTAGGGTCGATTAGGATTGATTTAGAATTTATAATGGGGGTTTGGTATTTCTATTTTAATTTGGGCGGGGGTTAAAAACTCATTATAATGGCTTGATGCGTTATGTATAATGGTTTAATCTAATGGTTCACCCACACTATGATTCTATAAAGGGTTAATCATTTATAAAAAATATATTATTCTAACCATTCTCTAACCATGTATACCCCAACATTACAAAGGCTTCACAATTTTTAGGGGATTCTACATGGTTTGTAAAAACTAAGTGATAATATTGTGCCACCGACCAGACCAACAAAATAGAGTGCATAGTTATCCAGATGAAACCGTATGGTTTTCCCAAACCATGCACTAATCATTAAATTCTCCAAAATCATATAAATATTTTCAAAACCTCCATAAATAAACCTATTCATTTCCCAAAAAATGGTTAAACAATACAAGGGTTATGATTTAATAGATAGTAGGTAACATGATGTTATAACTATATCACAACATGAGGTTATCAAAATAGAAATATCATATATAATAGATATTAATATTATAATATATTAAATTGATGTAAAGTTTGTATTTATAAAAATTTATATTGCTAAGGATTTTTTTCAAAAGCAATTTGTGGATTATCAAACCCTTAATTCCCAAATATTTTTTATAATAATTCTAAATAAGTTTATTTTTTAAATATGGTTCCGAAAGCTAGTTACGATTAGGTCAACTCTTTCATAATCTAAAATTGTTTTCATGATAATATTTTTTTATCCAGTATTATTTATTAAGGAAAATATAAATGATTTTTTTACCTAAAAATATATGGATGATATTGTTTTAGATAGTCAAAAATATAATTGTCTATTGATGTATTAAATTAAGACACAATTAGTTTGAAATTTTTTTAATGGGCGAGATAAAATTTTTATTGGTTTTCCAATTTATTATAATATAATTGATTTTTTTAAATAAATGTGTAAAAATAGTATCTTTCAAGGCATAATTAAATTTTGTGTTACTCCTATAGTCACTATTTGTAAATTGGATTTATATGAATATTAGAAAATAATTGACCAAACTATTTACAAAAAAAAAATTATTATAAGTTTAATGTAATTAATTACAAAACAAATGGATATCATTTTTTATTATATGTTTGTTTCTAATTCATCAAAATAACTCTAGGGAAAACATTTAAATTTTTCTAGAAGTATTTTAAAATACCTGAAAAATATAAAAAATATATATTTGCTTTACATTAGAAGATATGATTTGAACTGGTTTTCTTATTTGGATTTTGACTATTTTGGGTGTATGTTAGATAAAAAACATTGGATTATTTTATACTATTATTGGATGACCTATACAATAATGATACTTGTATTGAAAGATGGAAGTGTTTAATGGAAGTTTGAAAAATGGTTGACTGTGTTTTGAGATAAAATTATAGTTAATAGAGATATTCACAACTTAAATTATTATTCTGGATTTGGGAAATTTTTTCATGAATAGGGAGTATTATAGCATTATAAAAGTATCAAGTTTATTTTCTAGTTTTTTATTCAAATAGGTTATTTAGGGAGTGAATGATTGATCATTGAGTTAATGGTTTCCATTTGAAGGAACATTGAAATTCATAGTATTTATAAATTCATAGGTTCAAAAAATGAATACTTGTTTTTCATGATGAGTTGGTGTTTATCACATACATTCATGACATGAAATTATATTTCATAGTTGAATGTTTAAAATTAAATATTCTCTATAAAATTTCATTCACTGTAAATTTTTCTCATTTCCTCCCCATTCCACAAAATCTGGTAGAAAAACATAGTTGATTCTTATTGAGTATTCAAAACATTTCTTTTATAATTGATCCTTGGAATAGGAGTTAGATTATCTCTAATCCATAGTGAGTTCATCACTAATAACCTTCTATGTCATCTATTTCAGTCTTAATGATTCACATCAGTGGTTTTTTTTGAATTTGGGTATTTTTTTAGGTTATGAGATTGATGATATGGTGTTTTGATCTTTGATGATGTATAATTTCTCCATATAGGATCATTTCATTGGCTATTTCTTCTTTTCCATGTTTCATGCAACAAGTTGAAATCACTAATTGAGTTATGGTATTTGAGAAACCTCTCTATTTATGTTAATAATAAGGAACTATATTTATTTTTTCCCTATTAAATTGAATAGATTAATGTAATGAAGAAAATAACTTGAATTATCTAAAATGAGGATAGTATTTTGGATCGATTTTGATTTTTCCTTTTATTTCGTCATTTTTATTAGAAATTGTGTTGTTTGTTTATTGATTGATGTTATAATTTTTGGTGTTCTTGAGACTAGATAAATAACGTATAATTTTTATTATTGTTATGGAACATTAAATAGAAAACAAACATATTTTACCACCCATCCTTTAATGAAAATATTATTTCTTTTTTAATCCATGTTGCTGTTACTTCTAGATATTGTAAAGTTTTTATTAATAATTTATAATGAAAGGGAATTTGGGATGACCCATATCCTTAATAAACCATATTTTTATATTTATTACATAGAGATACACATAATAGTATACCATAAAATTGAGTTGCTTAGAGTCTTTTAGAAATTAATTATATATAACATTATTATCAAAACCAAGATATAGAAACATTGTTTAATTACCCCAATATATTACATTAAAATCAATTGATCCTCTAAAACTACATGAGATAACCTAGGGATGTACATAAGAAAATTGTAGGATATAAATCCATGTATTGGAATAATCAATTCATTGCATAATTTAAAGTAGAAAATGTGAGTCAAGAGTTATAAAATGATAACATATAAGGGTGAGAATAACAATCATGAACATTGAAGTGTGATATAAGATTTTAACTTCAAGAAATCATTGTAATGTGGAAACAACATCAATTATGACACCATAATAATAAGTTTATCATGATCACTAAGACATCATATCATACATTTTATAGGATACCACCCATGCACCATACAATTCATCTCATGAAATAAAAATACTAACCAATTCATTGGAGGGATATATAATTTTGTCCCCTCCTATAACATTCCCTTTATATATATGAATTTGGGTTAAAAATAGATCATAAAAAATAGTAATATTTTTAATAATATTTAATGATATAAATAAGGAATGTGGGTTACATAAATTAATTCCTATAATAATTTAATTTTCTTAACATATAGGTGATTTCCTTACTATGATAATTGGAATTGGTATTCACAAAAAAAATAGTTTTGTATAGAAAATCATGGGAAATTTTCAGCAGAAAATTTATTGTATATAATGGTTAATGAAAGGGTTTAATGAAAATGAAATATCGTCTCTTATTACTTGGACATCATAAGGGATGTAAATGGATATGAATAAAGTCATTACAATATGAATAATATTAAATCAAAAGGTTTAATTCAATGAATGTACATTCATAAAAAGTAGAAGAAAATATTTTACTAAGAGGGGTGCATCTAAATGATTTTGAGGATATTTTTAAGTCAATGGTAAGACCATATGAGACATTTATAGAAGGATTAGGACATGAAAATTCTAAAAATGGGTTTTCTATGGGGAAAAATGGTAGATAGGGTGGTTATGTAAATAAAATGGGAGGGGAATTATTAAATTATTTCTAAACATAGTTTTTTATAGTATTTGATAAAATAATCAATAATAAATAACATTACATGGTTTCATAAAAAGAGGTGTTATTTTAAATATTTTATTATGATAACAACCTAACTCATTAAACTAATAAAAATAATGGTTTGGAAGTTAGTCATGATCAAACGGAATTGTTCTTAAAACCCAAATATACGATACATGTTTTCAAGGATTCATTTTTTTATGTGTTTCTAATCACATAACATCAAAAACACATTATTTTAATAGGGAAATATATTTTAGGTTATATATTATTTTATAGTATTTATTACATCACTTATTGGCCACTATTATTACATAATATATGTCAGATATTTATACCATAATAAATTTATACCCAACAATGGATTTTAGAGAAAATATTAAAAAATTCACCCATCGATAATTTTTACATGATTATTTGAAATATAATATTTTTTACAATTTTTTATAAACATTTTAATTTTAAAATTCTATTAAAAACTATTATTTATTTAAAAAATAATAAGTTTCACTAAATAGGAAACATTATGAGCATTATAAAAAGTACATGGGACTTCATTAAAGTATATTAACATATATTTTTAAATAAATAATATCTAATAAGAATATTTCATAAAAAATAAATTTATTTCAAAAATTCAAGAATTTTGTTAAAATGATGTTTTATATGAAAATAAATATTTCAAAAATATAATTTTACGCACTTCATATAGAATTATGATTTTTATTAGGCCCATTATATAATCATATTTATATATAAAGTAATACTGAAAATGAATAAACATAATAATTATTTAATTAAAAATAATATATACAAATTAATAATAGTATGAACTAGATATGTGACCCTTTATTATATAGGCATACATCATAAGGGAAAGGTGTGCGATGGTGGTACATTAATTGGGTGGTTCAATGAATATGGTTAGGGAATTGATCCTGATAATCATTATATTTTATTATAAATATTTTCTACAATGTTTATATATTTAATTTCATCTTGGGCTTGGTCAATGGAAAATTCCAACAAAGCTATATCCCTTTGAAGCTCTAAAAAATGGGATTTATAGTTTTCAGTCCTGCTATTTGAGGACACAAATTATTCCATATAAATCTATTAGATCCTATCATAACCCTTAATATGTTAAAATATCATCCATAACTATGTAATTTATATATTATCAGTATTTGTGATGGTTCGTAGTAATTTTTGCCTGATAAAAAATTAAGGCTATATTTTATAATGGTATTAAATAATATAAAAACTAAATTTCATTTATTTTCTTCTAAAATATTACATAATTTGAGAATTTATTCATTTATAATTTAATTTCATTTAAAAAATTTGTGTTTGTTACATCAACCCCTTTCATAAATTTCCTAGTTAAGATTTTATTTCATACACTAGAAACTTGATGGTACTTCAATATCACCATCTCTTCTAATTCCCATTTTTTCACTTCTATCCTTTGATTATACCATAGTATTTTGACCATGTGAGTTGTTTTATTTCATATAAAAATGTATCTATGATCTATGATAAACATCATTTTGACCATGTGAGTTGTTTTATCATTCCTTGTTTTATCCACTACTTTTCACTTCAGTTGTATGTCTTACTTCTCCCCATTCACCTTTTTTAGGCATTATATTGGGTATGTATATACTCACACATGCATGTCATTTTCCCTACAAGTTTCATGTATTTTACAGACAGAGGAAAAGTCGATCATGAATTCAAAGGATCTTAGGGATACAAACTTCTTGGACTACGTACGATGGTCTTAGCTTGGGATACCGAAGTCAGGCTCTCAGGTTGATCTCTTTTCTAGTTTTTTCATGTTGGGAAATATTTTTTGGTGGGCTTGTATTTTTTCCTTTTCTTTTTGTTTTACACTACTATAATTTATATTTTTTAGGGTTTCATGCATCTTTTGGTTTGTTTATAGAAGTTTTCATCTTTAATTTATTTCCTCTGCACATTTTCATTGAGTTAGTTATGTGTTTGCATACAGGTACATAGGAAATGACTCCTTGAGTTTAGTTGTGCCTTTGTCACTTATCTCCACCCCTAGCCTATTAAGGAGGGCTTGGGGTAGTTGCGGCTTGATCCTAGATATATTCCATGTTCTGATAGAGTGGTATCAGTGCAAGTTCATCCCTTAGGACATTATTCAGACATTACCCCATGAATGGATTGGTTGGGTTTAGGGAAATAGTTTTGAAGTGTCTCATGTGATGCTCTTAGGAAATGGATTATAGTGATGGATTGGGTGGATGACATATCAATTCACCAGGAACCTGATTACCTGCTAGTTGACTTAGAACCCCGAGACATTTATTTGTAGGGAACAACGGTACATGCATAATATAGGATTGAGTCTTACTATCATTCTAGAGTAATCTCCCCAATTTTATATATATATATATATATATATATATATATATACTATCATATGACTATGGTACTCCTTGATAACTTTTAGGTTTCCTCTATGATGGTATCTGTCCAAGATACCACCTCTGGTTCGTGACAATGACCCTATGAGTGACGCAACTTTATTTTAGAGTCCATCATGTGATCCCCTTCCTTCATTTGTGTAGGTAGAATCACCTCCACCTGATGAGTATAAGATATTACCAGTATAGAAGGTTGAGTACATGCGCAATATGATCACACTCCATGAGTTCCAGTACAAGATATTGGTGAGGTTTTACGGCAAGCAATATTCCCAGGCAATATAAGATTTTCTAGAGTCAGCAGTCTATATGTTTAGGCTTGTTCAGACCCCGATAGATCATATAGTGGCCTTGGAATCCATTCTTTTCCATGAAGTATCTTGGCATTGGTGGATATTTGTTTTACAGATGCATGATGAGTTGAAACTCTTGTGGGACAAATTCCAACAATTATTTCATGGGGAGTATTACACCTCCTCGTTATGCTCCCTTCAGATTCAATAGCTTCTAGAGCTCCAACAGGGAGGGATGATAGTGGCAGAGTATGGGGAGAGGTTTGAAGACCTTATGTGATACTCTCGTGACATGATCAGAGATGGATACTTATGAGAACAAAGGTTTGAGCAGGGACTCAACAGAGATATCTGATCCATCATAGTTCCCTTGTGCCTCCCCACTTATGATGGGGTTTTGAGTAGGAACTTGTTACAAATATCTTTCCGACATAGAGATTCCATATAGATAGAGATAGCAATGGTTACAATAGGGTTGAGTCATTTATAACAGCAGGAAGGCGCCAAAGATCTCAAAATTGGAGACCATTCTATGATAAGGCTATGGATGTGGTCTTACAGTGCAGGGGTAGTGCAAAGCACCGGGGTTGTCTGGGGAGGGTCGGTGCTATGATAGTAATGAGAAAGGCCACATGGCACAGGAATGCTCGATAAGACGTGTCAATAATCCAAAGAAGATAAATGATGGACCGACATGGTAGAGATAAAATTGCGATCATAGATCTCCCAGACAGGGATAGGGTGGTCCTTAAATAGGAAGATCTAGTAGAGGAGTAGGAGGAGCTATAGGTGAGGGCGACAGTATGAGGTTCTTCCACCACCACTACCAAGTGACCCAGGTCAAGCCCATGGAGCTGGCAGCTGGGGCCACAAATAGCTACAGGATTTGGATGTATATGATCATACAGCACATGAGATAATTCAAGGTATAATATATTTATTCTACTCTTTCCTCAGTATTAGTAGACATAGGTTCTAGACATTTTTTATCTCTTAACTCTTGGTGTGTGATCTAGAGCTCCTACTTGAGACATTAGCATAATAGCTTTGTCTTGAGGTTCCTACAAGGAACACTTCTTCTGTGTCTTTCATCTTCTAGTAGTTTGAGCTATCTCTTGGTGGAGAGAGGTTCACATGGGACCTATTGGTCATCGCGATGGTACCCTACAAAGTTATCTTGGGAAAGGATTTTATTTCCATGGTTTACTACTAGATCTACTTTCACCAAATATTATTCAGATTCATGCACACTGATGAGATGAGGTTCTCATTTTTTGGAAAGAGAGACCTCATATTAGGAAAAGAGGGTGTTGTGAGCAGGATTTTATAGCCAATTACCCATCAACTAGTGGGTTAAGTCATTGGTGAAACAACCTCTTCCAGAATCTAGATACCTTTAGTTGTGGAGGATTATATGGACGTCTTCCTTGAATACATTTGGTAACTACTTCCGAGGTGAGAGTTGGAGTTTTTCATCAACATGAAACCAAGGAGTGCCTTGATACCTTCTTCGGTATATCTAATGTCACCCACCAAGATCCAAAAGCTACAGTTATAGTTCTGGGACCTTTGAGAGAAATTTTTCATCAGACCTAGTGTGTCCACCTAGGTAGCTCTAGTTTTATTTGTAATAAAGGTAGTTGGGATCTTACGGATTTTTGTGGATTATCATTGCCTAAACCAAGCCATGATAAAGAAAAAGTACCCCTTTCCAAGGATTAACAACCTCTTTGATCAGTTATGAGGTGATAGATGGTTCTCCAAGATTGATATCAGGTCTTTCTACCACCATTTGTGGGTTAATAAGGCTGATATTTTGAATCTAGATTTCCCATGTTGTTACAGACACTATGAGTTCCTAGTGATACCCTTTGGTGTGACAAATTCCCCTGTGTTTTTTATGGATTTGATGAACTAGATCTTCCAGACATACATGGACTAGTTTTTTTCTTCATCAATGACACTCATCTAATATGCGATAGAGGAGGAGCATACAGAGCACTTGAGGATGGTTCTTGATTTACTTCGAGAGAACTAGCTTTACGAGTTTATCTCAAAATTTAATTTCTGGATACAGGAGGTTAACTTCTTATGGAATGTCATTTTTGAACATGGTTTAGATATGTATCTAGTGAAGATTAAAGTAGTGATTTCTTGGGAGTCACTCAAGAATGTGTTAGAGGTACAAGGATTTCTTAGTTTAGCAGGGTACTACCGGATATTTGTGGTGGAATTCTCCAAGATCACAAACCATTTCACCACATTGACAGAGAAGGGAAAACTATTTACCTAGTCTGGGCAGTGGCATAAGGACTTTTAGGAGTTTATTCAAAGGTTGACAAGAGATCTAGGTTTGAGACTAACAGAGGAAGGCATTGAGTTCATTGTGTATTGTGATGCCTCTCGAGCTGGACTCAATTGCGTGTTGATGCAATGATGGGAAGTCATCATATACAGGTCGTGGTAGTTGAGATCCCAATATAAAAACTATGAAAATCATGATCTAGAGCTAGAATCGGTAGTCTTCACTGTGAGAGTATGGAGACACTACCTTCTGGGAGATCACATTTTGGTTTACTCAGACCATCAGATTCTCTGGTACATCTTCACTCATAGAGACCTAAACTTGAGGTAGTGATGCTGGTTGGAGTTCCTGTAGTACTATGACTTCAAGATAGTCTATACTCCAGGAAAGGACAACATTGTAGAATATTCCCTTAGCAGGAGGTCCTAGGCTTGTGTAGTGCATAAAGCTTTAGAGTAGTTAGCTTCTCCGTAGTTATCCTTGGTGGAGTAGGAGGGTACAATTTTTCTACATTCGATGGTGTTGACTCCTTCACTCATTGAGCATTTAAAAAAGTACTAGTTAGACTACATCAATTGTGATGTTCCTTGTGACCAGATATCTATAGTTGATGCACCTTATGGATATTCTAAATAAGGGAATCGCAAGATCTAGTTCTAGGGTAGAACAGTGGTTCCAGTCGCGATGTGGGAGGAGGTGATGACGGAGTTCCACACTTCACCCTTAGTTGTACATCCCGGTGTGTGGAAGATGTAGTAGGATATCCAATGGTATTTTTGGTGGTCTGGCATGAGACTAAGCATAGAACACTTCATCTCTCATTGCCTTACCTTTCAGCAGGTGAAGGCTGAGCACCAGGTTACGATGGGTTTTTTGCAGCCCCTTGAGATTCCGAAGTAGAAATGGGATGGTATATCCATGGAATTCATCATAGGGATTCCGCACATTTTGAAGGTCCACGGCACCATTTGGGTGATACTATACCAACTCACAAATTCATCACACTTCCTTGCTATTAGGGTGTAGATTTCAGTGGGGAGTGTGGGGTAGTTATACATATGATATATCTTCCTCATTCATAGGGTACCCTCAAGGATTGTATCCAGTCATGACACAAAAATTACACCACAATTATGGAGAGTACTACAGCAGGAATTCGGGGCCCATTTGTGGGTTATTATATCCTTTCACCCCCATATCGATGAGTATACCTAGCACACTATCTAGGTTCTAGAGGATATGTTGAGGGCTTGTGTGATGGGTTTCGACTGGAGCTGGTAAGATCACCTACCTTTAGAAGATTTTTCATACAACAATAGTTAACACACTACTGTTAACATGGAATGTTTTGAGGCCCTATATGGGAGACCATGCATATCACTCTTATGCTGGATAAAGATTAGAGAGTTATCTTTTATGGGACCTTAGTTGCTTAAGGTAACCACCAAAAAAAGTGCAGGTCATCTTTGAGTGGATGAAGATGGCCCAAAGAAGACAAAAATCTTACAAATATCATCATCATAGGCCCTTGGAGTTTGAGCAAGGATACCATGTCCTCTTGAGAGAATCCACATGATGTGAAATGTGGATTTCTAATCAGGGAGGCAATCTGTCCCCAATATTCATTAGGTTGTTCGAGATTGTGAAGAGGATTGGTGAGGTTGAAAACCACCTAGCCCTTCCCCCACAACTGGAGTAGGTGCGTGATGTCTTCCATGTATCGTAGCTGAGGAGATATGTGTATGACCCTATGAAAATCATTTACTAGGGTGAGTTGGACATTGAGGATGGAGAAACCTTTGCATAGAACCCAGTGGAATTCAAGGTCTAACAGAAGCAGACTTTGCGAGGGCAGACCATCCCTCTGGTTCGCATGTTGTGGCAGTACAAAATATTGCAAGAGAGTTCTTGGGAGTGGTAGAGCGAGATACAGGCCTAGTGTCCCAAGTTTTTTGTTTAGTTTTTCTTTTTGGGGATGAAAATATTAGAGGATGGAATAATGTAGAGACCCATTTTTTCTTTTTAAGACTTTTAAATATTTCTATATATATTTCCAGAGTTATGTGCTATGACGGTGTACGATTCCAATGCCCTGGGTGCCAGAAATTATCTTTATAAAAATGGTAAAAAAATATATTTTTCATGTGATTAACTAAAGAAAATGAGATAACTCTTAAATGTTTGATCAGATCAAAAATATAAGACCAAATTTGGGTTTGTAAAGTGGTGGTTTCCCTAGAAATTACATAAAATGAGTCAGCATAAGACGACCGGATGTCTCACTTGTTGGTGGAGCATTTAAGAGAATTAATTAATTAATTAATTGGTCAATAAATTTCCTTTTTGACCTAATCAAATAGTTATAAAAAGTCATTATGTGGATTTTTCGAGGGTTGACCTCACAATTCATAGAACTCACCAGCAAGAGTTTCCTTCAAAATTTGGAAATCCCTTCGAAGAATGAAGAATGACAAATGATGGAATGTCAGATCAGATCTGATCAAGATGTGGTAAACAAAATAGATTTTCCTCCTTCGTTGGTGAACATGTTCTTCACCAACGACCAATCCAAAAAAGAGGGATGACTCATATTTTGGGTTTTTTACACCCTTATATTAAAAGTATTGAGCAGATCCATCCTTTTTCTTGGATTTCTTCTCCTAAAAACATTTACATGAGCCTGGGTATTTATATTTAATTTATTTCTTATTGTTCCTATAACCTTAGTGCCCCAATATTGTTCATATTCTAAGAACACTTGGTCAGTGATGGTTAAAAACTTTTTTTGGTTCTTTTATCCCACAATTATTCATGTTCTTCATCATGGAATCCCTTTGGATCCTAGTTTGATAGTTTTTGGGAAACCTGATCTCGATCGCGTACCCAGTTGTGTGGTAGAATGATGAAATGTCGATGGTTATTCATGAAAACCCTAGATCTAGAATCTTCATGATGAATGGACTATATGTCTGAATCTTTAAGGATGAATTATCATCGATCTGAGATGGGGTGGCATGTGAAATAAAGAATGAAAACCTTTAATGTCTCGATGGATGATTGATGATGAATGATGGCTGTAGAGTGCGATTTTCATATAGATCCAAAGATTTTAGGAAGATTCATGGTGATATCTAAAGAGGTTTGACCAGATTTGGAGAATGGATGAATATTCATGAAAACCTAAACTTTTTTGGAAAAATATTGGCTACATGCCATGTTGGATGAAGAACACATGGTGTGTACCCTTCCTCAGTGGAAACTCTAGGGTTTGGGAGTAGATAAGGATGACATGATGTGTATTCCTCTCTCACACATAGTGTATTCCTTCCCTGGTTGAACAACCCGTGTGATGGGTCACACAGGCAGGGACTCTGTGTAATAGAACACAAACATGGGTTAACCACACAAGTGGAATCTCATGTAGATAGACATGTCATGTACCAAAGTACATGGACATGGTGTCTGAGTAAATGTACACAGCTAGAAGACACGACCCTGGTCCTAGATAGTTAGGATACGACGTATATTCCACCTATACTGTGTGTTCTATTACCTGGGATGGGACCCATGTATCGACTAAAAACATGGATAGGTAGAGAAGAATGACCACACGCCATGTGGGACCCCTCAAATGCCATGTACTCCTTGAGCTCTTCTGAATGATCTTCAGTCCTATATATCTACTTCATTTGTATTTGGATTTTGGTCTGTGAGATTCCTATTTTAACATTTTTTGCATAGAATGTAATGGTTCCATCGAAAATGGCTTTTGAAATGTGATGTGAATGTTCTAGGTGGCATTCACAGAGGTGACACCTGATGATGGAAATGATCATACAGAATCACCAGAGCAGTATCATCCTTACACTCAAGATATGATGGTTAGTGTTGTTTCCAATGGTAGTTTCGAGATTACCCTCTAGTATGACTAAGTAGTGGCATTCCATGGAGATACTTCTGCGTGAACCTCCAGTAGGAATACATAGTAGAGTTTCTCGACATTCCAAGATTACTCCCTAGCTGGTCTGGGTAGTGGCATTCCCCGATGACACCTTCCAGGCATAACCCTCTAGTCGGTCTAGGCAGTGGTGTTTTCCTAACGACACGTTGGGCATCCCCTCCCATAGGACTAGGCAATGGTGTTCCCCAGTGATATTCCCAAGCAGTACCCTCCAGCAAGGCTGGGCAGTGGTGTTCCTTGGTGACTACTAGAATAGGATCCTCCTGTCGTAATGGGTCATGGTGTCCTTCCCTAAACTGGTGAACCCTCGACTATGCGACATAGTGATGAGATGTGGTTAGAAATACCTTTGGACTTATGAGAAATAGGGACACATCCCCACCGAGATGAATTCATGTGACGTGACCTAAAACCATGCGGGAGAGTCAGTACTACCCAAATAATATATTATCAAGGTGTGTCAATTGAGTTCCTTTGACTTGTGTGTCCTGGGAAAATGCATGAGGTGATAGGCATCATAGTTGGACTTTCATTGGAACTGTTGGCTACTCACCTTCTTAGGATGAGATGTGAGATAGAGATCCCCTTACTCTCTCATTTGGGCTTCTTTGACTGATTATATATATAATGTTTTAATAACCACTCATTAGGTTTTGGTTACTCTATTTCCAGGATAGGCGAAGATGCACGGGGTATGACACATGCTTTCTGTGTCTAGATTCTCATGGTTGGACGGGTCTACTCTACTACTATAGGTAGTAAAGAATCAATGAGATGTTCATATTATCATCATTTTAGGATGATTTTTTTTGGATGAGTTTACATTCACTCTCTTGTTGGGTTGATCTATACCATTTTACCATACCTTGTTCTATCCATGTCTTTCTTCTTAAGTTGTATCTCTTACTTATCCTACTTCACATTTCCAGTGCATTCTACTGGGTATGTATATACACACCCATTCTTGGGATTTTCCCAAAATTTGATGTGTCTATTTAAGATGGTGGAAATTTTTATTGTAACTTTAGAATATCTTAGGGATATGGACTACTTGGACTGTGTATGGTGGTTGTAGCTTGGGATATTGGATTTGGGCTCTCAGATTTTTCTCTTTTCCATTTTTTTCAGGTTCGGATATATTTCTAGGTGGGTGTGTATTTTTTCATTTTCTTTTCAATTTACACTACCATACATCATTTTGTTTAGAGTTCTATACATCTTTTGGTTGGTTTATAGTAGTGTCGCACCTTTTAATTCTTTCATCCGCACTTTTTCATTGAGTTAGTTGTGTGTGTGTGTGTGTGTGTGTGTGTGTGTGTGTGTGTGTGTGTGTGTGTGTGTGTGTGTGTGTGTGTGTGTGTGTGTGTGTGTGTGTGTGTGTGTGTGTGTGTGTGTGTATAGGTACTTAGGAAAAGTCATCCATGAGTTTAGTTGTGCCTTTGGCACTTGTCGCCACCCACTAGGCTATGGAGGTAGGATTGGGGTAGTAGTGACTCGAGCCCTGTTATGGGTTGGGTCATGACAATAATAAAGAAAAATTATTCCCTTCCATGGATTGATGTATTATTCTATCAACTACATGGATCCTAGTAATTCTCAATAGTGGTTCATTGGTAGAGTTATTTTAATGTAATTATGAAGAAGGGTGATATCCACAAGATTGATTTTCATACAGGGTATGGGAACTAAAAGTTTATAGTGATTCCATTTAGACTCACTAATTATCAAAATATATTTTTTTACATAATTAATAGAGTCTTTATATAACACCTCAAAAATATTGGTAGATTTTCAGATGATATTATTATCTACTCTAAAATCATGGAGGAAAAAGAGGAGAATTTTAATACTATATTAAAGTCCTTTCATAAAAAATATGTATGTTAAGTATTTTAGATTCATATTTTGGATGTAGAATATGACATTCCAAGGGAATGTTATCCCCATAAAAGTTATACATATTGATCTTTCATAAAAAAGGTCAATCAAATGATGGATGAGACAAAATTATATGATAAATATTAGTTTTTTCATCTTATAATATCAGTATTATCATTAATTCATAAGAAACATATCAGAATTATCAAGTCCAAAAAATAATTGTAACACCCCAAGCTTCCACGGTACATTTCTCCTTGAATAATACAGTAGCATGTGTTGTACGTAACTTCGAGTTCTAACACACACCACAACCAATCAAACTAACCGTTATGAACAGTAATACCCAATTTTTAAAATTTTATAAATTTTACCTTTCAAAATGGACTTCATTTTTAGATTTGGAATATCGAAATTAGCTTAGGGTGAATTTTTGGTATTTTTCTGAAAACATTCAAATTTTGGTGAATAGTGAAAAAACACTGAGTTATAGTTTAAAACCGAATTTTTATTTAAAGGATTATTTATTTTATTTAAATTTAATTAAGGTCAAAATAGATACATAATACCTATATAAGTTCAATGCAATTCATTGGAGTTAGTTTAGAATAATTTTAGACATATAAAAATTTTATTGAACTTTTCACCGTCTTTTACCCACCTCCTAGGAGAATTTGGAAATTCACATAAAACTTAATTTTACCGCTTCTGTGAGTAAAATTTAAAAACTCCAAGAGAAACGGTTAATATCAAGGATTAAAATGTGGTTCAATAAGTTAAAAATAATTTTTGGTGAATAGTAACGTTTTACTTTTATTTACCACGGTTAAAAGTAAATAGGATAATTAAGGGTAAAAATGATATTAATATTACAATAACATATGACCTAATTCTATTGGATAAGTTTATCTCGACCAAAAACAATATTAGGAATAAAATATTATCATTTAGGTTCACTTGGATTAGATTAGGACATTTATTATTATTTAATTCAAAGAAGAGTTAAAAGAGTTAAAATCAAGGTTTAATTACTAAAACATTTTTAATATAGGGTTATACATAAGATAAATTCGATTGTAAATATTAATTAGAAATATAGAAATATTTCCTACATAATGGTATTTTATTTATAATTTTTAGACATTAAATAATTTAATTTATTTATGACACAATGGTGGTGTAGTAATTACCTAATTAATGAAATATTAAAATATTTTATATTATAAATATCCAAATAAATGTAATTTGAGACTTTTTATGAATTACACTAATTTTATAGGTTAACATAAAATTTTAGTATTTATTTAATTATGTTTGTTCGAAGTAATCTTGCTGTTATGATTTTCACAAAAAATAAAATACCAAATAGTGTCAAAATTGACATAAAAGAGTTTTTAAAACAAATATTATATTATTAATTGATATTCAATTCCTAAAAATCAAAGGTTAGGCAAAGACACTTATATCATGATAGGTGTATCATTAATGGACCACTTGGGGGTATTTTAGATTTATATGGTAAGTTTATTAACTATATAATATAAAAATACAAAGTGACATGGTAAATGTAAATCTAATTAACTAAGAGTTAAAACTAAAAGATAAGGTTAATATAATAACCCAAACCTATATAAAATCTATTGGTTGAATGGATTTCGACCTTTCCCCACCTTATACTTTGAATAATCCACTTTGGATCTATTAGAAATTGAATATGAATTTATTATAAAATAATACTTTAAGTTTTCCTAAAGAGCCCCTCCTCCCCCTTATAAAAGGACACCACTTATAACAAATTCTTCACACCTTCAAAGCCTTTTGGATCGACCAAAACCTGACCAAATATTCTCTCAGCTTCCCTCAATTCAACCTATAGGCATTAGTTTGATCAGAAAGCCAACCTAAGGAACTCTTTTGATCAAATCAAAATGAAGAACCCGAAGAAGAGGTAATGTTTTCACCACCCTCTTTCAATTTCCTTTCTTCTTCAACTTCTTCTTTCTTTGTTATTCCAATTATAAAATAATAACTCTAGTATATTCTATATACTGTGATATTATTATAAATATGGTACAACCATATTCATTATTCTATCCATCCTTTGAATGACATGTCACTATACGTCCGTACGTACGGCCTACCGTCTCCACATCGTGGTGTAATTGTTATTCAATACATTATTATTTCGATGGCTATAATAATGATGTGTAATTCATGTAAATAATAAATATAACATGATAATGATTCTGTATATATGATTTAACATCCAATTATATATTATTTTAATATCAAAAGAATGATATTGTCGCTTGTGCGTATGTACGGACTACCGTCTCCACGAACGTGATGAGATTCATTCCCCATCATATCCATTCAAGTATAATTATCATTTTATGATTAAAAATAATGTTTAAGGACTTGATATAATTCTAGATATTAATAAGATACAACCTATCCATAACAAACACGACTTATGTAACAAAACATATAAAAGAAAACGAGTAAGTGAACACCCAAAACAACAATAATACTAAGATATTATTAACGAAACAATATTAAAAGATCATATATGATATCATATTTATGTATATGATTCTTTTATAATTTAATAACAATGTTTTAACTATTATACAAGAAGTTAACCTACCCTCAACCAAGGAAAAGTACAAGGTAAGGGTTTATTTCACAATCTCTTCATTATCCGAGGTTGTTTATACGTAATTATCTACTGGGACCTCTTTATCATCCACATCCATGTTTCTTAGAAATGTATTTCAAAACATTCTTACTATTTTACATAATATGGTTTAAAGTCATTTATACCCTTGTTTGACTTTTTATAAGATGTTTATAAAGGAATCTTTCTGTCGTTTTCTAAACAAGGTCATTTTTAACCTTTTCGACAAAATTAAGGTAAGAATGTTTTTTTAACTTATACGGCGGGTGTGACTATTTTCTACCGTTATAAACTCTTAAAATCTTCCCTTACAAGCTTATAAGAATATTTTAAAATTAAATGCTTTATTTTATAATTATGTGACTCTTAAATGACTTCAAAATAGAAAGAGATATTTCTCTAAAAAGAGTTTTGATTTCGTCTATGTCAACATCCTTTGATAGATTTTAAGTTTATTTGGAGTTGATTTATAATGATACAAAACTTCTATATTGTATTGAAGGTTTTGTGATATGTTTGACTTTGGATGTTCAATTTTTATACCATTCATGATTTATGGTTAAAGTATTGACATTTCGTATTCTAGTATTAATACGAATGTTTATTATATGTTTAAACCTTTTCATCTTAGGAATTTATTGGACTTAGTAAGTGATGGGTAGAGCCTGCTATAGCTCCTCGATGCATCAGTAGGTCACATGTGGCAAATAGACGTGGAATTGGCCGAGGCCCTTTCCCAATTTGATTTATGGTTTTGGCCGAGGCATTAATCATTTTTCGACGTCTTGGCTGAGGCCTTGAGAAAATGTTTCAGAATGTCCGGCATTATACATTCCCTCATTGTGGAAATAAATTGATTGTCCATTTGGTCATTTGACTAGTAGAATACCCATGATTATGTTTTATTATGTCATTATTTACTCAGCTCATATTCTTTCCATAAAAGTATTCATGTTTCTTATTGGTAAAGGCATTTGGTTTCAATTATTTACCATGCTTAATATTTATGTCATTTTCCACTGTATTACTTACCCTTACTGAGCGTTTGAGCTCACCCCTTTCTTATGTTTCATTTTCACAAGATATGAAGAAGTTAGTTATGAGTGACCATCAGGCATAATCTAGGAGTCTTGGATGTTTCTAATGAAATATATTTGTGTTGTATTTCTTTTCAAGCTGTAAAGTTGAACTTATGTATGAATATTGTTTCCAATAATACTAAACTGATCGGTCTTTCGAGACATGATTTCCATATGATCATACCAATGTTATGTAATAATGAACTGACTCTGGGTAACTGGGGTCGGGGAATTACAATAATAAAAATTAGAATGGGGTGTTTTTTTTCTAGAATGAAAAATGAAAAGATTTCTTTAAAGAATTAAATAAATGGATAATCACTTCACTTGTGCTCAAATTACCAACCATTGGGAAATGATTTTTGATCTATATTGATGCATAAAAAAATTATTGTGTTATTTACATATACAATGTGATGAAGTGATAGCATATGACACCCTTAAATTAATTTTCAATGAGTATAACTACCCAACCAATGATCTAGAATTGGCTTCAGTGATCTCTAAATGAAGGATTTGGTTGAATTATCTCCACAAGGAGAAGGGTCAAATATATATATATATATATATATATATCATAAAATCCTCAAAATTTTATTCATGTAAAAAAGCATAATATGAGATAGAAATGGTTTTTAGATATTATCAATGATTATGATTGTTCGATCCACTACCATCATGGGAAGGAAAATAATATGGAAAATTCAATGAGTATAATGGATCTTGCAACTATATCAATGATGAGGATTACAAGGTATCCAATCATCTTGGAGATGAAAATTATTCACATGGGAATACTAATAGGATATTAATGGTACATTTCTCTAATAACTATTAAACCATCCATTGTTTATAGGATCAAGCAGGAAAATAAATACAATGAGGTGATGCGGAAAAATGAAGCAAATATCCCATGGTCCAAATTTGTGAATAATGGAGTTTTATGATTTGGGACATAGTTTTGTGTACCATCAAAACCATTGCTAAATATAGAAAATCTAGATAATAAGAATATCTCATCGTTATATATTTTTTAAGGATGCACTATATTGAGTTGATATTTGAAGAAAACTTTCTGGTGGGATAACTGGAAGAGGGATATTGTAGAATTTTTTTCATGATTCTTAGTATACCAATATTTCAAGGCTAAATAAAAAATGACTAAATATATAAGAAATTATTTAACATACCAGTATAGAAATGGAAAAAATAAATGTGAATTTAACTTTAGGACTCACCAGGACACCTAAAAAAATAACACCATCAAGGTGGTAGTACATCGCCTTACTATTCCAATGCATTTCCTTTTTATCATGGAATATTTATACTTCACCATAATTTCATGATATTCATAATTAAAGTGGTAAGGATTCATGTATTTTTACTTTCTATTGTATCTGATCAATATCCAAGGTTTACCTTATGTTTTTTGAGAATCCTTCAATAATCGTTGGATACAAAACTAGTAATCATCACTACTTATCACCTAGAGAGATATGGTATGTCTGAAATGACCTTCCATACTCTAGAAGATATGTTGAGATCATGTTAAATGGATTTATGATGATGTTTGGATCAACATATTCTCATAGTGGAGTTCCCATATAATAATAATTTCCATTATAGAATTCAAAATTTCCCTTATAATATTCTATATGGGAAGAGGTGTTGGATTTTGACATGGTGTGATGATGTTGGAGAGAGGAATTAGATGTTACCAGGTCATAAAAAATAAATAACGAAGCATGTTCAAACCATTGAATATCTACAAAGTTGACAGAAAAACTATGAAAATAATCATTGATAATCCATAGAGTTTGAGTTAGGAGATGAAGTGTCACTCTATATATCACCATAGATGAAATTTATAAGGTTTTGGAAGAAGGTAAATATTAGTACCAGACAAAATGACCCCTATGTTATCCTTTATAATATCATAGATGTGGCCTATTGAATAGTATTCCCACCCAACTAATCACAAGTAAAATATGTTTTCAATGTATCCCACTCCATAAAGTACATAACAAATCCATCACATGCACTGAATCAAATTTTGGTACCATTGGAAAAGGTTTGTTCATATGAGGAGAATTTGGTGATGATTTTGGATCATAGAGACTATATCAAACAAAATAATACAAATTATTTGGTCAGCGTATTATGGTGGAACAATATGCTTGAGGATGGGAAATGGATTCCATAGGGGGAAATGAAAAATAAGTACCCCCATTTTTTACTATATAAAAAAAATTAGATGGTGATATTTTTGAAGTGGGGAAGAATATAACAATATGAACTTATATAAATGAAATTACCTTCTAAATGAATAACAACCTTAGTATATAACTATATTATTACAAACTCATGAACTAATTTGGTTATTTTGGACTATTATAAGTTATATATTTTAAAATTTTAAATACCATTAAGAATTATAGTATTGATATTGTAGCTTTAATATAGTGACCATATAATTATTATAGATAAGGGTTTATAATAAATCTCATTATCATTTAAAAAGGAAGTGATGGACTAGAATAGTAGGATTGTACCCTATAAATCCCATTTATTAAAGTATCTGTGTGAGATATAATCACTACAAATTACCCTTGACTAGGGAAAATCCATGATTCAACAACTAAAGCATGAGATAAACCATTTATGGGAGAAGATAAGTATCCTAAAGATAATGGACCCAACCAAGTTTGATGAACCACCCTAAAATAGCTCACAATCGCATACCATTACCTATGAGAATTCACATGTATAATAAAGGTATATGCATCTTTTCATAATAAAATGAATTTTATATTTTCTATAGTGACCCTGACCCTAAAATCCTAGAGATAGTGTTTACTTTATTTCATTGGAAAAAGATACAAGGAATTTCATCTCTAATTATTGAATTGTTTAGTATTTTAGTTAAACTAGATACATATACTTAAAATTTATATCAAATTTTAAAACATAAAATACACAAATAATTTTATTTAAAAGAATATATTATTTCCCTTATATTAGCCCTACATATCAATCACAAAACACTTCCTCATATCTTGGAGAAAATAAAACATAATAAAGGAGTGATCTCATATGCTCATTAAGGCTATGTTTATAATAGAATATATGAATAAATAAAGTATAATCAATATAAAATGTAAATAAATGAAACACATGATATTAAATCAATAACATGAGTATAATGTGGAAGGAATAAATTATTATCAAATAATTACATATAAATAATGACATGATCTTGAAAACATAACAATGGATATTCTATGTAATCAAATAATTGAATGGAATGTGATTAACTAAATTCATAATGATGGAATTCATAATTATGGAATTCATAATTATGGAAATATAAAACACGATATAGATGCCTTGATCTGAGAAATCTAATATCATTGAGTCCTTGTGCTAAGAAATCTATATAAACAGTAAAGGACTCATCCAAAACCCAATATAGTTTGTCTCATGAGACATACTGATGCATTGAGGTGATATAACAAGCCCCACCCATCACTTATTATGTATAATGTATTACTCATATGAAAGTGGTAAAACTTAATGCACATAAATATTATTATTTAAACTAGTATATAAAATTTAGATACTTCCCCCAATCAATAATCATAATTATAAACTATCTAGATTAAAATTAATGGCATTAACAGAGTATATCCCATGTCAAATAGATCATTGAACATCCCAATAAATAATATGTATGGTGTCATTAGAGCATATCCCCAATAAATCATAATTGACATTAATGGATGTATTATTAGGTGGAACAATATTTTGAAAGATCTCTTGGAACATTTCTTTTGTAAAATAACCTTTCTATCGCCCTTTTTATTTTAATAATAGAAAATTCATAAAATATTTTCAAAATAATTTTTCATTGAAATTCACTTTTTAAAACTAATATTATCCAGAATATTAGGAAATATTTTTTTCTTTTAAAAGAAACTTGAAATCATGAAAAGGAATCTTAAAATAAATAATGGTAAGGATAATGGGTAATTTTTTACAAGTTTTTTATGTTAAAATTATCTTGATTTTTCACTATAAAAACGTAAGAAAAGTTCCTTTTTCATAAAACAAAAAGAATATACCATTCAAATAATTTTATAAAAAGTTAAAAATGGGTAAAAAAATTAATAAATCTTCTAGAGAATTTTAAAAAAATGAAAATATTTTTTATTAAACATGGTTTTGGATGAAAAAGGATTTTCGACCGAATAGAGAAATAAAGATGAATTTTCTTAAAAACATTTTCTCAATAATTTTAAGTACCAAAGAGTGGGAAAATTTTATTATTACATGAAAAGGTTTGTGAATAAATATAGGAGATCAAAATTTATTTATTTTATAACCGAAATAACAAATAATTCCTCTAAGGTAGACTTAAATAAAAACAACCCTGAATAATGATGAGATTGTGAAATAAACTCTTACCAATTCGGTAAATTTTGTATCATAAGACTCATGAAATAAATAAAATTAAAAAAATATATAAACACCATTAAGATAAATTAATTCAAGATATATAGTACAAAATGGGCAGAATATACACCACACAAAATAAATAAGTGGCTGTTGGCACTTGTAATCATGCATCCTACACTTTTACATTGAAGATTTGTGGAATGTGAAGACCATGAAAATAATGGAAGTAATTATCATGAAGAACTTGAAAATAAAATACATGAAGTATTAGGATTTGGATTAAGGGGATATACCTTGGGGAATTGTTTTTCCCATCTTATAACTTAATTTTATTTAGTTTCACACTTTCCTTGGACAAAAATATTATGCTAACCATTGGCTAGACATACCAAGGCTTGACCACCAGGCACATGTGGGACCATAGTCGACCACACCCTGAGGGAGCCAGCCCAGTCTAAACATTGGAGAGTAGGGTAATATTTCCCACAGGAAGATAGTGGGATTGAATATGGGGCCTATGGTGTGTGAGAAAAAAGTTGTGAATAGAGTGGTCATAAAGCTAAAAGGGTCGAAGACTAGGTGGAAGTGTTAAACATGGTATGGGTGTCAAACCCTATTGTCAAGATGATGAAGTAGTAGCCACATCTTGGTTTATATACCTAAGGGAGGCACAGTGGAGGTTTTGATCTTGGATGATATTTCCACATGCCATGTTCATACGATCAATTCCTGACTGTCGGATAGATTAATAGGCCAATATCATCCATCTTCTTTGACTCTCATGTCATGAACTTAAATTATTTCAATTTCACACAATGAAAAATCAAATCAATCTCATTCAGCATGAAACCTCCATCATTAATCTACCTCTCATCTATCTCCCTCCTACACGACCAGTCTAACATGGAAAAGAAACTCAAGTTGTTTGTATCCTTCACCAATTGCAAAGTGATCCCAAGACAACCAACACGAGCCATCAAGGGACTCTATTAAAGACACTATTGGAATGTCACGATAGCTCCTTACAATGCTCTGTGTTATCACATGATCATATATTTATCATGAGAATGAAGAGGGGACAATCACTAGATTCATCATGAGTAATTTACAACCTCAATCTTTTCCTCCACCTAAACAATTTTTATCTGAATTAAATCAGATTTGTCATATCATGAGACATCATGGAAGAAAACTGAGGGAATCAGGATCATGAAAAGCCACCTCATAGCCACATGATGTCGATCTAGAAAATCCCCCACCACCTCAGCTGGTGCTCACATCATCCTCCCCTTGGAAAGAGGGACTAACTTCGGTGAACCTTGCTTAAAAAAATCTTGTTCTCATCAAGAAAATGACATAAAAAGGAGAGAATATGGAGAAGTGTAGAGGGGTAGAGTTGGGTAAAAATATGGTCATTGACCACCATCATTGGGGATCTTATTCAGCTAAATTAGGGTCCCCTCTCATGAGAATCTTTCTAGGGATGTTGTTGTGATTTCCCATCATGTGATATTTATAAGATCATGTGATCAAATGACTAGATAATAACATGTGAATACCCTATAAAATAGATTATCCACTTGGCCATGATCTCATTTTTTGTATGATTGAGACATCCCTCTCAAGACCCCCGGCTTCGGATCGCACGATCTCTTGAGTTATAGAACCTCATACGACAAAGTGGTACATTCCCTTATATATACATCATATTCAAGCTATTATCCAAAATCATACATACGCGTACATACACCTTGATATGTCACAAACTCTCAGTTCATTGATTCTCTAAACACAATCCAAATGAGATGGATTTAGTTTGCAATACCCCATGGGTCACTGGTTACGCAAAGGAGATATAAAGAGTATTGATCCCATGCACAAAGCTAGGTAAAAAATTCTTGGTTCAAGTCCTTTTCTATGCATGTGACATCAACAGATGGATTTGGGAAATTCAAAAGAGTCCTTCACATAATTCCTCAGATATCATGTTGTGTATGGGGTGAGGTCTCAATAAATTAATCTTTGTCATGAAGTGCTAAGAAGTAACACCCTTTGTCTCATGATGTTCCTTACTCATCCTCATGGTGTTGTATTTAGGATGTTCACCCCTTGTACTCATCCACAAGACATACTGAAGGGTCGTCACTCGGAACACACGATCACATGAGTGATGAAACCTCATGTGACATGATAATATAATCCCTAGAATGAATAGAGAACCCATAATGGTGACTACATTATGAGATATTGAATATGCCAATCACCCAATATCACAAATACCATGAGCATTTTTGTCTTGCGGTGATTACATGCAACCCAGGACATGGTTTTTTTGGCCTGTAAATACCCACTATATCCTTTTTGTGACAGTAGAGATGATAGAAAGACCCTTTGTTGAATGAATGTGAACCATATGAATAATAGAGACAATTTACCTCATGATGTCTTCATGCGGGATTAGGAATATCCGCCTCAACATGTAGCATCCCCGCAAACACCTTATCTATACAAGATAAGAAATGAGGACATGAAACACATAGGACATGCATTCTCTTCATGCAGTATTAACCCTATCTAGTATATATGGTATCAACAAAACATACCAACTCATGATTAAAAACCCCCTCACAATACCTCTTTAGGGTCATGGGAATTGCATGGATGATGGAGATTTATGTGGATCCTTCACACAGACATTCCCCCATATGTACATGGACTTAACCCATAGGAGAAATCATGGGAATACCATTCTATAGTCATGTACCCTTCTTCCAAGGAGAATAATTATCTATATAGACATAGGTAATGATCCATTTGGACATGCACTTGTGTAACTCAAACAAGCATGGGATCATAAACATATTTACAAGACCTCCTCATGTGAATTTTTTAAAGGAATGTGATCACATGATTCCCCATGGGACTCATGATATAATTGGGTAGCATTGGACGTGTCACTTTGAATTAAAGAAATGCCTCATACAAGTCATATTGATCTCACAGTCTCTCCTTGACATGTCACTATTATCATGCGATGACTGAAGGACATGCCAATTTAATTAGGCATAATCCTCATTACATGACTTCATTATCACGCGAAAAGCTTAGGACAAGTCATATTGATCATTTGAATCACCTTGGAGTTTTTTTCCTATTCATGTGAAGATATTAATGATAATTCATTTTGATCATACAAATGATTTATTTACATGTCGGCATGATCATGTTATTTCCCATCGACATGTCATCATTTTCATGCGATGGTCCTGAGACAAGATAGGATGATCACGTGACATCACATATCCATATCTACTTTGATCATACAAAATATTCCCGACATTCTTGCTTTTATTATGTGAAGCATCTTGTACATACCTGCTTCACCCATGCAAAGGTATCTAAGACAATTTGGTTGATCATGTTAATGTCCCTGGTCATGTCCACTTTGGTCATGTAGAATATATTTGAAATTCTTACTTATGGAACGTGAGGCATCGTGAACAAGTCAGGAAAAACACCTTTAGATGTGTCTTCCATAATAGATTGACACACCATATACATTGAGCAAAAAATAGAGACATGTCCAACAAGCATCTAAGAAATGGCATGAGGATTAATTATGGCATGTCAACATTGTATGGTAGAACCTTTTGGACTCATTTAATGTGAACCCCAACCTAGAACCTTTGGACACATCCCCATTTTATAAGGGAATTTCCTTGATCGTCTTGTGTTGCACACTCCTAAAACCCTACCAATTTCATGCTCTCATATAGACCATTTATGGTTACCACCTCTCTTTAATCCATTAGAGGATGAAGATTGATTTTTTCAATGGATAGACTCATTTATTAATCTCCCATTACAGACATAATATAATTTTCCCCAATCAAATGTGAAACCTCAATGTGTAATCCCTGATTAAAATTGAATTAATCATAGTATAAGCCTCTAAAATTCTATAAACCTCAAGCGTAACAATAATGTCTCTGAGTGTGATCATGCACCATAGCTCATCAGCAATTTATAAGAGAAGTGAACTATGAGAACTCTAATTCCCTCCATAACTGAGATACATAGGATTCCTTCCTAAGTCCCGAGATCAATTGGAAATCCACTTTGGTATGAGTCCCCATATTCCTCTGACATTTAAACTATTCAGAACCAATCATTATCATAGTCTGATCACTCTCCCTTGTCCATCAATAGAATAGAGGTGAGATTAAACATGGGCATAATTTAATGTATGATCCTTGGCCATTCACTAAAGTTTCTCAGACCCATCAATGGATTGGTGGATTAAGTGATCTATGAGAATTATAATTCCTATTATAACTGGGATATCTAGGATGCCTTCATAAGGCCCTAGCTCCAACAGGCATCCACTTTGGTGTAAGTCCCCTCATGCCTTTGAAATTTCAACCATCAAGATCTAATCATCCTCATGGGATGATCACTCTCCCTTATACATCAGTAGATAAGATATGGGATCATACATAGGAATCGTTTTAAGTATGACCCCTGACCATGCCCTCAATTATCTCAAACCTATTAGTGGGTAGGGAGATGAAATGAACTACGATGACTTTAATTTCTATTATAAAATGGGATATTAAGGAGTCCTTAATAAGGAACCAACTATATATCACATCCTTTATGAAATGGGTAATCATGCCCCTCAAAGGACAACTTTAATTTGTAAGCCTCGTACATATATTCTCTCATTCAATGTGTACAATCTACTGTTATCTCTTGTTTCTTGAATCAAGAATGGATCACATGGTCTTAGAGACCAGTGATAATTGTATCAAAAGAATATTAAGAATTCCCTTATTGTGGTCCCATCATTGGGATTTAATCTATATTACATCTCATATTCGATCAGAGGGCCATATTCCTGGTGAAGTTATCCAAAGCTATCTCATATGCATAAGTCTCGCGTAGGGTCTCAATTTTCATATATATCATGAAACAGATTTCCTTCACAAGAATTACATAGACTCTTGTTTTTTTGTTTTGAATAGGCTATATAGGAAACCTCATCAAAGTCTGATCTAGATATTTACATTCTTACTATATGACGTTAAACTGTATAGATGGGTCCAATCACATGACCTTAAACTATGCCAAACAGAATATGTGGGTTTTTATTATTGTTTCACATGATATGTATGATGCCTCATAGAGGTTGAATCCCATCTCCATGACACAAAACACCACCCTATATTGAACTAAATTACAGAGTTCCCAAATATGGGCATAACTCAAAGAATCATAACTAAATAAGAGATTTATAGAGAACACATGAAATCCTTACAATTGTTTCACTCCATACATGTTTTTAATCAATTCATTGACACAAGGGTAACTAGGCCCTTATTGGGGACTGTGAAGAATTTTATAATTATATCATAAATCTAAAAGTGTGACTCGAAGTAGGCAATAATTCCCCCAAAAAGGGTGTGATGTGCCCGACCTCCCTTCCCTCAACCAATGTGAGTTAATATGCATCGTTGTGCATCAATATCATATCATCACTATCCAGAAGCCTCTTTCTTTATCACATCTATCTTTAGTGAATGTGGAATCCCATAGATCACCCCAACCTACTTGGTTGGGGTAATCTTTATCATATTTTACCATGTTATCATCTTCAACATGGCCACTGACCCCTAAAATGGTACCATGGGCACCAACCCCTCAAATGGTATCATGGGAACTAACCCCTAAAACTGTACCATGAGAACCAACCCCTCAAATGGTATACCGGCCACCAACCCGTCAAAAGATATACTCTGTTGAGGATCACCAGACAATTTGTGTCCCAGTAAATATGACATCATTTAGATCGAATGACTCCTCATAATATCTAGATGATCATTATTCTAAATAGTATAGTTATACCCTCATGTAGTCATATGAGTTACAATAGTTTATCCTTCCTTCTATCACTGGAATAAGAAAAGAATGGTTCAGTGGTAACTTTTAGGCATTTTTTGTAGGTGTTAAAGACCTTGTTAGTATTTTAGATGGTAATAACAATGGAACACTTGGATAATGGTAGTAGTAGATTCAATCTCTAGGGTCTACATTAGAACTCACTTAATCATCCACTAACCCTTCCACCTACATAGGATAGGGTGTTTTCATGAATCCTACCAGCAAATCTCTTGAATATAGAAATGAAATATTATTAGAAGAATGGATCACCCAACTCCAGTGAAAGAATATGGATATATAGGAAATAATATTGGGAATAATCCAAAGATATTTACCTTGAGATGATTTATTAGTACCTACCTATGGAGGCCCACTTTCGATTGATGTTCCCCAACCCATAGTGTTGGGGGGATTTTCATATTTTTCTTCTTCTCATCAAGTAAAATCCAAACATTTCTCCACCTCTCCCCAACCCATGTGGATGAAGGAATTTCCATATTTTCCACCTCCTCATATGGAATATTATAGATACCATATTACCTCAGATGCCCCAAAAAACCTTTAGGAGATTTATAATATTTTCATCAATGGGAAGTCTATGCATCATCTAAGATCCCTAAAGCTTTACTACATGCACCCAAACCAATAATGATCGGAACTCTGTAAAAAAAACTCCACACTCATCCATGCACCTACACCAATGGTGGAATAGATTACATGTGGGATACATACCATGGGTTCCCATATCCTGAATAAATTCAGTGAAACATATATTCTATTTAATTAATACTTGTGCCCAGGTATTTCAACTATGCAATGGAGAATGCTTTAATAGATATCCCAATGATGAGAAAGCTGAATGGGGCAATGATGGTAGGCCATGGAAATCAATTACCCAACCATTGAAGTTATTTGTATTTTCTCTTTTCTTTTTTCTTTTTTCATTATTCTCTCTTCTATCCCTTTCAACTATATTACCCTTCACATGGAGGGGTAAATCCCTTGAGTGATTGGGGAAGGGGGATTTTCCTCAAATGGCCCGAAGGCCTTTATTTTTATTGATATTTGGTAATCCACCTTTCAAGGGGTGAGGTGGAACCCTTACAAGGCCCGAAGGCGTAAGTATTACATGGCTCATAGGCCTTAGAGGAATTCATTGGCCATAGGCTTCAAACATTGCATACAACCCAGACTAACTACTTGGAACTGCTCCTCCCAAGCATCTTCATTGTGAAATCAGCTCTCCACCTCCGCATGGCTGTTTGGCTAGGCATTCCCAGGCATGCACAGGCTTTCCCCGATAGTAGTTGTCATACCCTCTCATTCTTGCAATCTGTTTAGCTTCTGCTGTGGTGAAAGCTCCTTACTCATCCTCTATGTAGAGCTTGTACCTTTTACATTGTCTAGTTTTCATCTGCACTTAAGGTGGCCTGAAGAATTTGAGGTGGCCCAAAGGCCTTACTGACCTGAAGGCCTAGGAGGCTCGAAGGCCTTACAAGACTCAAGGACCAAATTGGTGGCCCAAAGGCCCAAACGGGGGTATATTCCCGGCTGCTACTTTTCCAAATAGTGCCTGCTACAGTTCCCACTAAAGTATTGCTATAGTACCCCATAAATTCTACCTCTGTCTGGATTTGATCCCTGGTCTCTTGGATGCACTTACGGAGTCCTTACCAACCGGGCTAAGGATCATGTGCAGGGGAAGGGGGGGTTTCACTTTTGTAATGTCAGAGTTTTGTGCTTAAATGTAAAACCCTATTTTTCTTTTGAATTATTTATATTTTCAGTGTTTCAAAATTCTATTAATGAAATCATGTTTTGGGTTTTGGTGTATTCATTGTCTATAGCTTTGGTTGAATACTTTTGATCTCCCTCCTCCTAGTGTAATTTGTCTCGATCAAGAATATTGTGTTAAGTGGTGAGTGTACAGTGATCATTGGTATGTGTATGGAACTAGTGGATTTTTTCTAGATTTATAAGGATAAAAAATTCCCAATCTAGAATTTCCATAGATGTTTAGGAATTTTTTATGAACTTCCATGCACATAGAAGTGAGTTCCATTTCTTTTTCCAACTAAAGGTGATTGATAACTCGATCGAGGAGTCTTTCATTTCTAATTAATTGGGAAGATAAGGAATATGATCTTTATGACTATGATGACATTGATAAAGGTGATCCTACCCTGCCCCCATCACTCTCTTCATCCATTAGTGTTAAATATTTATTTTTAATTGCATTATTTATTTTTCAACTCAAATAATTTCAAAAACAACCTCTTCTTCTTTCTTTAATTTAAGTGAAAAACGTAATTGTTATGAACTCCTCTCTAGAGACATCCTAGGTTACCTAATTTACTAAATTTTAAATTATGAAATATTTTTTTGACACCCCACGACGGTCTTGTGTCAAAACTTGGTGCCATTTCTGGGGAGGTAGTGCCAACATTTTATTTTATCTCTTTCTTTTCTCCTTTCTTATTTTCTTTTCAATGTTGAATGACTAGAACCTAAAACACTGAACCTTTTCCTATTAATCCAAAAATTAAAATATCCTTGTTTAATAAACTCAAAAATCTTAATTTACAATCTAAATTTGGGGACATTTTTCTTATAAACTAGATTGAAACTTCAAGTGTTCACTCTGATTTTGTCATCATGGATGGAAATCAAAACCCAGCCCTTAGTGACCTTTGTGCCCCAAAATTACTTATTAAAAATAATCAAATTGTCATGCTAGTATTACAAAATTATTTTGAGATGAAACCTAATATGATTTTATTTCTCCCAATGGTTCATGGCTTGGTGTGTGAAGATCCCAACAAACATATTAAAGAGTTCCCACATGTCTGTTCAACTTTCAAACCCCGTGGAGTGGTTGAGGAACGAGTAAAGTTGAAGGCATTCCCATTTTCATTGGAAGGAGATGTAAAATAATGGTTATATGGACTACAACCTAGATATGTGGATGGTTGGAATGACTTGGTGAGATACTTCATGCAAAGATTCATCCTTACCTCTAGAAGAACAACCATTAGAAAGGAGATCTATTATCAGACAATCATTTGGAGAAACCCTTTACAAGTACTGGGGAAGATTTAAAAAGATATGTGCTATCTGCCCACATCAATACATTTAGGATCATAATTTTATTGTCTTTTTCAATAAAGTATAACTGTACAATGACAGACACATTCTTGATGCATCATTTGGAGGTGCGTTGATTGAAAAGTCACCACAAGAAGCCAAGGGTTTGATTGAGAAGATTTATCATAACTCACAATAGTTTTGTACAAGAGGTACTGGAACAATAGGTATTCATGGGGTATGAACTTCTCATCCATCACCCTTACTAGAAACTAATATTTAATAGCTAACCTATTTGGTGAGACAAATGGCCTTGAAACAAGTGGGTGACCAACAAGCACCAGTTAAGGTATGTGGTTTATGCTCATCACCTGATCATTTCACGGACCAATGTTCTGGAATATAGAGAATGAAAAATTATGTAGTATCCTTTCATCCTAGGAATTTTAAACAAAATTAAGGATGGAGAGAGCTTAATAATATTCATTATGGATTTAGAAATTAGAAAATTCAATTTAAACCCCCAAACCAAAACCAGTTCAAAAACCCACCACCATTTCAACAAAAAAAATATTATAACTAGCATTCACACCACCAACCACCCACATTCCCAAGACCCTATGATAAACCATTAATCAGCACAAAACCTTTTGTAGAAGAGATACAATCCAAGTATGATGACCTAGAAGATAAGGGTGACAAGCTGTCAAACATGGCGAGAAGTTTTTCTAAAATCATGACCAAAAAACCTAGGAAAATTCCTTCCCAAAAAACTAAAACCCAAAATAGAATGTCAGCATGATAACAATAAGAAATGTAAAAGAAATCTCACCACCAAACACCATTGAACCAGAAACAAAACCACCTGAGTTGAGGGAGAATGATGTTTTAAATTCTAAAAATTGTGTGAAAATGCACTGTAAATAAGATAAGAAAGAGGAGGAAGAGGATAGGCCAAGGAAGAGGAGTAAAGAAACACCATTTAAAAGAAAAAAAGGGAGAATAAAAACATACCCCCACTATTTCCATAAAGTATGAATGAATCAATGAAATTTCAAGAATAATCACTTCAAAAAGAAATTCTGGACACTTTCTCGAAAATAAAAATTCATATCTATCTTATTGATGAACTCAAAAAAATTATAAAGTATGCAAAATTTTTGAATGATATTTTCACCAATAAGAGGAGACTTCAATAAAATGAAAGGATCAACTTGTTAATATGTGTTTTATCACTTATCACAACAAAGTTTCAAACCAAATTTCAAGATCCCGAGACGTTTTTTATTCCATGCACCATTGATTCTTTAAATTTCTATAATGTTTTGTGTGATATGGATGCATTAATTAATGTATTTACTCACTCATTATACACTTCATTGCAAATGGGAGACTTAAATACCACCAGAGTGGTGATCCATCTAGAAAATAGATCCACAGTCTTCCCAGCAGGTGTTCTGGAGGATTTTTTTATCAAAGTCAAAGATCTCTTATTCCCATCATATTTCTATATGATAAATATGGAAGAAGATAGAATCCCATCACACTCACCCATAATTTTTGGGAGACCTTTCCTGAAGATGGAAAAGACCATCATCAATGTCCATGAAGGGACACTCACCATGGAGTTTGAGGAGATCATCGTCCACTTCAATATTTTTGAATCCATGAGGCACCCATCGGATGATCACTCCCTATTTTAAATCTCCCATGAAGTTGGTACTAAACCCATTGAATAATTAAGTATGTTCAATGAATTATTAGACTTAAGATTCTTCTTCCATTGAAAATATCATTGAACATTTAGATGCCCAAAATGATGGAGATTATGATTTCATGTTCGGAGGATGATGTAATATATAATTTCCTTGATGATTTGTTAAATGATGAAGAAGGTGAAATGATTTCTTGTGTATGGGATTTCTAAACATTGGAAGTGGTGAACGTGATTTTAGTTTCATATCTTGAGGATACCCCTAATCTAAAATTAATACCACTCCCCAATGATGTGAAATATTTTACCTTAGGGAGAGAGATAAATTACCGGTAAAAATTGATAGTAATATATCTAAAACCCAAGAAAAATAATTTATTGATATTTTGAGAGAGAATATCCAAGAAATAGGGTGGATCTTAGGTGATATCCCTAGATTAAACACAAAAATATGCTCACATATAATTTTTCTTGAGGGAGATTCCAAACCTATCAGACATCCCCAAAAGATACTGAATCCCACCTTGATGGAGGTTGTGAAGAAGGATATTGAGAAGATCTTGGAAGCTCAGATCATTTATCTCATCTCATATTCACAATGGGTTAGCCCAATTCAGGTAGTTCCAAAAAAACTGGCCTAACCACGATGAGGCACTAGTGCAGAAAATGTTTATCACGGCAGAATTTTTTACGCCAGTTATATATAACCGATGTGAAAAAACCGTGAAACTGGATTTATCATGTCGTTTATTTTATAACTAATGTGATAAATCTATAATGTACATTTATCAAGTTGGTTAAAAAATAACTGACATGATAAATCTCCAATATTGGATTTATCATGTTGGTTATTTTATAACCGATGTGATAAATGAAATCACGAAGGTTTATCAGATCAGTTATAAAATAATTGATGTGATAAACCGCCGAGCCTCAATTTAACACGTCAGTTATATTATAACTGACGTGACAAACTTAAAAAAAAAGTGGTTTATCACATCAGTTATAAAATAACCGACGTGATAAACCGAGGCTCAGGGGTTTATCATGTCTGTTATAAAATAACCAACGTGAAAAACCTAAAAACGGTATCACGTCGGTTATATTATCACCAATGTGATAAACTTAAAAAATCGGTTTATCACGTCAGTTATAAAATAACTGATGTGATAAATCGAGGATCAGAGGTTTACCACGTCGGTTATAAAATAACCGACCTGATAAACCGAGTGTCTATGATTTATCACATCGGTTATAAAATAACCGACGTGATAAACCCTTTAAATTATTTATCGGGACCCGTATGCTTATTTGTTTTCTTTGATCTATGTCTTGCAGCTCATATCTCTTGCATGGAAAACCTAGAAACCCACCTAGAACTCATTCCCTCAACGTCAGATTGTCTAGATCCTTAATCATATTTATTATTAGAAAATCTCTCAGATCAAATCGCAATCCCTAAGTAATACTTTCAACCTGCCCCGATTTCATTTGTTATTTTTTGAGGATGACCTAAATTCATTTTTTTTATAATTTTTACTTTGATTCTAATTTTCATGTTTATAATCAATTTTCTCACCTATTTATGTATGTTTTCAATGCATCTTGATAGTTAATATGATGATATAATCAAATTGATTTTTTTCAAATGAACAAGGGTTGTCTATTACGAAAATTGTGGTGAATAAATTATAGATTTTACATCATTTTGTCATTATGGGTTGAGCCATTGAGGGTTTTGTATCATCATTTTGTCATTATGGGTTTAGCCAACAGGGGTTTTTTATAATTCCTTGTTTATGGTTTTTCATTTTTTTCTTCTTAATTGTTTTGATTGTTATTACAAATAATAACTTTTACACATGTTTGATTTCATTTTTTTATATTTCAAAATTATTTTTCATTCAAATTATGATATTTTTCACATAAATATAAAATTTTCTTTTCTTTACAAGATGTATAATTTTGATATTTGTTATAGGTAATAATGTTTCTAAGTTGGATTAAAACACATTGAATGAGTAATGAATATGAGGAAGGTGTTTATGCTTTTTTGGAATTTACTAAACAAAATGTTCCAAGAAATGACATTTTTTTTATCCATGCCAAAAATGTTTGAATATGAAGAAGTTGGAAAGTAGAGAGATCAAAGATAATCTGATATGTCATGGTTTTAATCCAAGTTACAGCCATTGGATTTGGCATGGTGAAACTGTACAGAATGTCAGATCTATTGATGATGATGATTTGCAAGATGATAACTCATATGAAATTGAAGAAATGATTCATGATATTGCAGCAGAACAAATTGAGATAGAACCGACAGTTGCGCGTCTATATGGTGATGCTGAAAAACCATTGTATCCTGGTTGTACAGATTTTACGGTTTTCTCGGCAGTGTTAGGATTGATTATCTTAAAGGAGAAACATGGATGGAGTGAAAAAAGTTTTACAGAGCTGCTACAATTGTTGAAAAACATTCTTCCAAAAGACAACAATCTTCTAGAATCACATTACAAGGCGAAAAAAATATTATGCCCAATGGGAATGGGATACAAGAAAATACATGCATGTCCGAATGACTGTATAATATATAGGAAGGAATATGAATTTCTATCAAAGTGTCCTAAATGTGGGGAATCACAGTATAAGATGAATGAAAAATCATAGGTTGATGTAGAGATTACAAAGATCCCTGCCAAAGTATTTTGGTATCTTCCTATAATTCCTCATTTTAAACATTTATTTGCTAACTCACATGATGCAAAAAGATTAAGATGGAATGCTGATGAGAGGATATGTGATGGAAAAATTCGTCATCCAGGTGATTTTCCACAATGAAATAAAGTGGATGAGAAGTATCCGACATTCAGAAATGAAATTAGAAATCTCAGACTTGGATTGTGCACAGATGGAATGAATCCATATAAAAGTCTCATTAGAACACATAGTTCATGGCTTATTTTATTGGTAATTTACAACCACTCTCCTAAAGTTTGTATGAAGTGAAAATATGTCATGTTGAGTATAATGATCTCTGGTCCAAAGCAACCTGGAAATGATATTGGTGTTTTCTTGTCACCATTGTTTGATGATTTGAAACTTTTATGGGAGGATGGTATGAGAGTGTATGATTCTTATAAAATGAATTATTTTCAACTGCATGAAGTGCTTATGTTCACTATAAATGACTTCCTAGCGTATGGAAATCTATCTGGATATAGTGTTAGGGGGCATAAATCATGTCCAATTTGCGAACAACTGACTTCATATTGTCAATTGCATCATGAGAGGAAAACAGTCTACATGGGTCATCGAAAGTTTTTACCTATGGATCACTTGTATAGAAGACTAAAAAAGGCATACAATGGGTCAAAAGAATTAGATATTGCTCCGAATACTTTATCCCCTGATGAGGATTTTGAGAGGGTGGAAAATCTTGATGTGACATTGGGAAAGACACATAAATCTGGTAATGTTATACATGTTTGGAAGAAAATGTCAATATTTTTTGAGCTACCATATTAGAGATATCATGAAGTGAAGCATAATATTGATGGCATGCATGTGGAGAAGAATATCTATAATTGTTTGATTGGAACATTATTAAATATTAAAGGAAAGACTAAAGATGGATTGAATGCAAGATTAGACTTACTATTAATGGGAATACATTCGGAGTTAGCTCCGACTTCTGATGGAAGATGAAAATTTCTTCCTTCGGCTTGTCATACATTATCCAAGAGGGAGAAAATTTGCTTCTGTTAGTGTCTTCATGATATCAAAGTTCCTCAAGGTTATTCTTCAAATGTAAAAAACTTTGTCTCTCTGAAATATTTAAAGTTGATAGGTATGAAATCTAATGATTGTCACGTCATGATGCAACAAATTCTACCGGTTTCATTGCGTGGAATATTGCCCATCCATCTCAGAAACACTATAATGAAGGTGTGTTATTTTTTCAATTCAATTTGTAATAAGGTGATTGATGTGAATGCTTTGAACATTTAGGAAACGGATGCAATATCTATACTTTGTCAATTGGAATTGTATTTCCCTCCATCTTTTTTTGATATAATGGTGCATTTAATGGTTTATCTAGTTCAAGAAATAAGGATTTGCGGATCTATATATCTTTTTTGGATGTATCCTTTTGAAAGGTATATGAAAATATTGAAGGAGTATGTTAAAAATCTTTATCGACCTGAAGCCTCCATTATTGAAATGTATATTTCTAAGGAGGTTGTAGAGTTTTTTACGAGATACTTGTCTCCAGTGGAGCACATAGGTTTGCCTATATCTCATCATCAACGAGTTAATACTGAGGGAAAGGGGATTCGTGTCGTGAAAGTAAAATCATTCTCAGCTGAACAGATGAAGAATTTAAATTTATAAATCTTGAATAACATAGTTGATGCTCAATTGTATATCAAATTGCATATTAATGAGTTGAAACAATGTCATCAAAAAAATAATGAAATGTGGATTTTGATTGATCACAACAACAAAAATTTGACATGGTTTAAAAAGACCCTTCTTGGTAGATCAGATATCTCAGAGACGTTAAGATGGTTAGTGGGTGGTCCAAGTTTAAATTTGATAACATGGTCCGGGTATGAAATTAACAGCTATACATTTCATATGAAAGCTCAGGAAAACAGAAGTGCAGTTCAAAATAGTGGGGTATTGGTGTTTGTAGAAGCAATGCATTTTTCGACTTCTAAAGATATAAGTCCAATTTCTGCATCAAGTGCATATTATGAAGTCATTGAATAAATATGTGAGGTTGATTACTTTAAAATTAAAGTTATTGTTTTTAACTGCAAATGGTTTGTCGGTAACAACAGTGTGAGACATGATGAATTTGGAATTACAATTGTTAATCTAAATAGATTAGAAGATACAACAGATTCTTTTATACTGGAAACACATGTAAAACAGATTTTCTATATTTTTTATCAATTAGATATGCAGTGGTCTATTGTTATGTTGGTGAGGATCAACTTGATGTAGATGCTGATTTATGTGATATCCCTACTTCCATGGAAAGATTAGCATAAAATAATGACGATCATGTTTTAGACATGGTTTGTGCCATAAGGACTGATCATAATAAAGGAATTTGGGAAAACAATCCATTTTTACATTCCCAATATTATAGGTAACATATGTTTACCATGTTTACCATGTTTACCATGTTTACCATGTTTACCATGTTTACCATGTTTACCATGTTTACCATGTTTACCATGTTTACCATGTTTACCATGTTTACCATGTTTACCATGTTTACCATGTTTACCATGTTTACCATGTTTACCATGTTTACCATGTTTACCATGTTTACCATGTCTACCATGTTTACCATGTTTACCATGTTTACCATGTTTAGCATGTTTACCAAGTTTACCATAGTTTACAATAGTTTACCATGTTTAACATGTTTACCATATTTTAGTATTTTTTAGAATATTTTATCACAGTTTATCATGTGTTTCTTTATGTAAGTTATATATTTATTGATTTTGTTGAAATGCCAATTACACTACCATGTTTACCATGTTTACCATCTTTACCATTGTTTATCATGATAAACCATGTTTACCATTGTGATAGTTGAATTTGTTTATTTGTGAAATAATGTTTTCTTTTTTGATTTCAAGGACAATGACAGATCAATCAGTTGATCAACCACATGATTCTGAAGGTGAGAAACATGATGATTCCTCTGGGGAGGAACATTTACATGCTATTGTTGATGTCCCCCAATTGTCTTCATGTGATCCCATAAAAACTAAGAGTTCAAGAGTTGGTAAATGTGGCAGCACACGTTTTCTAAAATTATCAGTTTCCCATGCCCAGGATTAGAGGATAGTAGTTGAATTTTATGACAATTATATTCTAAGAGGTCCAAATGAAAAAGATTTTAAGAGTTTTGTATCAACTCATGGCAAAATAAAAGTTAGCATTTTGTACAATGATTGGAAAAGTGTGGACGAAATGATAAAAGCTCAGTTGTAGAGACTATTTTGGTAATATCTTTTTCTACTATATGACTTATCTTTAAAAAATATATAGTATAGTATAAACACTATCTTCTTTATCAGATGACATTAGATATTCCTAACACTGGAGGACTCAAGAAGAAATGTTTATTGATGGCAGCTAGAAGATGGAGGGATTTCAAATCGACCATCACATCTAATTTCATTTATGGTCAAAGAAATCATGACAATCCATGTCGTATATATCCTTTCATATATAAAGTCACATGGAGAAAAAATTTCAAAGTAAGAGACAAGAATCATTTTTGGTAAGTGCAATGTAACTTTTAAAAGTTTTCTTATATAACTGAACTTATTAATAATTTGTTAATGATTTCTTATTATAAATTTACAGAAAACAAGGAAATCTCCTCAGGAGATCCAAGATAAAAAAGTATACCCTCATAGCTTATCTCGGAGAGGGTATACATTATTGGAAGAACAAATGATAGAAGAAAAATTAGAAAAACTTATAGTTGTGTAAAGACCCGTAAAATTCAAGGGAAATTTTTTCTTAATTTTCTTTAGAATTTTACAAGAGCGCGGTTTCAGACGGCACCTGATTCCAAGGCCCGGAGTGCCCGGAATTAATTTCTGAAGTTTGGCTCGGGTACGTTCAGTGAACGAACGAGTGGGTTTTTCTAACTTTTGATACGGTGCTCGGAATTGAAATCCGAGGGCACCGATGAACTCGCAGCGCCGATATTCGCTTAAAGAGACCTTTTCGGGAGTTGCGTTTGTTGCGGGTTGAAAGTTAATTTTAGGGGTTTTTAGTTTGAGTTAAATAAAATTTGTTTAGAACAAATTTTATTATAACTTGTTAAAAACCTACCAAAGGAGGTTGGAAGTGGGACCCACACCCACTTAACCTCCCTTGGGGGGATTAAGTGTGGTGGGGCCCACACGAACCCCTAAACCTTTCAAATCCTCCCAACTCCTTTAACGCCTCTTTTAATGGCTTAAGTTACTTAATTAATTAAGGGAGTTAAACCCTTTTTGAATTTCAAACCTTTGAGATTCTTGTGGTTAAGTTATGTAATAATATAAGTTAAAGCTTATATTATTCTAGGGGATTCTTTTACCACCTTGGGAGGTTTTCTTGAGAGCTTTGGAAGCTTTTCTTCTTCTTCTTCAACTTGACGAAGAACCTTCGAACTTGACGAAGAACGCTCAAGCTCCGACGAAGAACGACGCCTCTCTTCTTCGTCCTCGGTGTCAACGTGAGAGAGAACACCGCACCTTCCTCGGACAACCTTCATCGGCGTACAAGGTTTCGCCAACGACGTGCCTCTTCGGACGCGCCTCTTCGTCGTCGAATTTGACGAACGACGACCGCGACGCCCGACCTCCGCGACGTCGTCTTCCGCGGAACGTTCACAATCCTCGAACTTATACCCGAGGTAGGGGTTGTTGAATTTTGTTAATTTATTCCATTTCTTGATCATGGACTTCGCATGTCAAACATGAGACTTTTGAATGTTTTAAGTTGCGTTATTATTATAACGTGAGGGGGGCCGGATCGCACGAACACGGCCGAACCCCCCTCCATCGTTCTCGTTTATTTTTGCGGATAGAAGCAAGTGGCGTGGTGCCGTCGCACCACGCGGATGATCGTACTTTTATTTTACGCGGCGCCGTCGCGCTACGCCAAGGAAAAATCTTCAAGAACGCGACGCTGTCGCGCCGCGTTGAAAGGAATCAAGGCACGACGAAAGGGGCGCGGCGCCGTCGCACCGCGCCGGACGACGAACACCGCGGCCGGTTCCGGGCCGCGGCGGGACGAGGAGACCGCGGCCGGTTCCGGGCCGCGGCGGCAGAGAAGACCGGCGGCCGGGCCGCCGGCGTCGGAAGCCGAAAGGGGGACCGGAATTTCCGGTCCCGTTAGAGAAAACCGGCCGGCCAGCTGGCCGGCCGGATATCTTTAAAACCGGGGGAATTAATCCCCCGGCCACCTAATATAAAACCCCCCTCTTTAAGAGGGGGGGCGGTTCTTTGAAGGGAGGGGGGCAGCCGGCCCCCCCGGATCCGCACCAGCAGGCCCCCCACGTGGGGGGGGGGGGGGGGGTGCTTTTATAAAATAACGGCGCGGCATAGCCGCGCCGCCTTTTGAAAACCGCGGGGGTTTGATCCCCCCCGCGCGACCTCCTTGCGGCGACAAGCCGCCCCACGTGCGGCCCCTCGCGGCGCCAGGCCGCCGCGGCCCGCCGCGCCGCCTCCGCGCACCGCCGCGCGCCGCCGCCGCCCGCCGCCGGCCACCGCGCCGCCCAGGGGGGGGGTCGGGCCGGGTCGGCCCGGACCCGGACCCCCCGTTTCGAACCAGATTTGGTTTTTGGCCCATAACTTGAGCCTCGGACCTCCTAATGACGAAACGTCTGCGGCAACGCGATCCTTGGATCGAGATGGTCGTTTTGGTATATCGCACTCAAGGTTTCGGATTACTTTGAGTTCGGCCGGGTTGGTTCGTTCACGAAACCAACCGGGCCTTCAGAGCGGAAACGCTCATATCTTGAGCCACGAACGTCCGATTGACGCGCCGTCAGTCGCGTTGCGTTCCTCTTAGTGAGACGGATCTTTTGGCATACTCCGCCCGAGGTTTGGACGCAGGTGGAGTACGGTCGGGTTGGTTTTGCCTTAAAAACCAACCGGGCCCCAGAGACGAAAAAGCCAATAACTCACAGACCGGGCGTCCGATTGACGCACCGTCTGTTTCGTTGACTTCCTCTTGATGAGACGGAACTTTTGACATACTCCGCCCGAGTTTTGGATGCAGTCGGAGTATGGCCGGGTTGGATTGTACCCGAAATCCAACCGGGCCCCTGGAACGGGAAAGCTGATATCTTTCAGACAGGACGTCCGTTTGACGAACCGTCAGCGGCGTTGGTGTTTACGTTTAGTAACGGTCCCTATGAGTATACCCTATGGGAGTTCGGGGTACAGTTGGGATACGGCCGGGATTGGTTCGCACTCGAAACCAACCGGGCCCCTGGGACGAAAAGGCTAATAACTCACAGACCGGGCGTCCGATCGACGCGCCGTCTGTTGCGTTGAGACCCCTGTGACGAGACGGTCCTTTGAGACACTTCTTTGCGGGACTTTGTGATACTTGGAGTATCGACCAGTGGCTCGTGGAGCGGACCCTCCCTGAGACGAGCGTGCAGAGTACGGAGACCGTGTAGCCGGCTGAGACCTGACGACTGCTTGACCGACTCGACTTGGAGTGAGTCGACTAGCCCAGTGGACGGAGCGCCCGGTATTTGGCGGCAGACCCACGGCGGACGGAGCGCCTGGTAGTTGGCAGCAGACCCGCGGTACTCGACAGGAGGAGTACCTCAGTAGGCTATCTGGGTAGCGCCCGGTTTTTGGCAGCAGACCCTCAGCGGACGGAGCGCCTGGTAGTTGGCAGCAGACCCGCAGTACTCGACAGGAGGAGTACTTCAGCAGTCTTAGGTTAGTGAGCGGCGGCCTCGGAGTCGTGACAGGACCACTGTACACTCTAGAGACGGAGCTCTTCAGCAGTTACGGTTTCGATAATGAAAATCCTGGTTTGAGCTGAGACTTTGACCTTTGTGTTTCTTCATGATTGAGATGGGTCACTTGCTAACTTTGGTATATGTATGGGCATATACTCGGGTAGTGGTTATCCGTCGTTTTCACAATCCTTGTGTTTCCTCATGATTGAGATGGGTTACTTGATAACTTAGGTATATGTATGGGCATATACCTAAGTAGAGTTTATCCGTTGAGATCTTCTTGTGTTTATCCTTGTTGGTTTTAGTGAGACCTTGAGGGTCTCGGGGTCCCTACTGAGTATCGTTATACTCACCCCTGCACGGGCTATGCCCGCACCTCGTTGTGTTGGTTGCAGACGACGGACAGTGCTGACAGAAGCCGAAGGTTCGAGGACTGGACGGTACCTGGAGGTGGACTATACGACGAGGCGGTACCCAGAGGTGGACCACTGGGCGGGACATACTCGGACCGGATGGCGGGACCCGAGGAGCAGAGGAGCTATCTGTACCCACCCTTCAGGTGGGATTTCCAGTGGACATCTCAGCATAGCAGCTTTACTTTTCAGTCGCTGTTTTCCCTTTCGAGTTGTACTTTACAGTTGGGCTTGTATTTCCGGCCCCTTTTTACTTTTCAGCTCTTCTTTTTGTACTTAGTGTTTTACTTCCGCTTGTACTCAGTGGTGCTTGTTTTCTTTTATAAAGGCAATGCCTTCCCAGTTATCGGGATTTTACGCCTTTGGTGCTAGTCGCCAGCCCCTGGCCTATGGAAGGCGGGCTTGGGGTAGTCACGGCACGGGCCCCGAGGACGGGTCGTGACAAATTGGTATCAGAGGTGGTCGGTTCTACCGCAGACTCTGATCTTTCTTTCTGTGAAGCAATAGTGTTAAGGGTACCGAGTGTGGTTTTCAGTTCAGGGAGTCCAGTGTTGGTGCGGGCGGCCGACGTATCCATACACCAGGACCCTGACAACTGATTTCCGACTTTGTGCACGAAAACACTGATTGCGTGTGTGTTTTCAAAGGTTTTTCCCCTTAAAACAGCTCAAACCAGGTCAGCTCACCAGGTATAATCGTTTGATCGTGTTACGTTGTTTCTTTCAGGATGGCCCCACGACGGCAGCCAGTTAGGGTTCCGAGAATCGAACGTGACGACAGCCCACCGAGCGACGAGGCCTCGGTGCAGGGCCCTTTGTCAGCAGTGGCACCGGCGGTAGCTCTACCCGCCGAGCCCCCGATGCTTCCAGCAGCAGCCGCTGACGATGCACGTCGCCTCAGCGCACTGCATGAGTTTCAGCGCTAGCGACCGCCCAGGTTTCGCGGGGAGACGGATCCCCAGGCTGCAGAGGACTGGCTGGAGGCAGTGGTACGAGTGTTTAGGCTAGTGAGGACACCAGCAGACCTCATGGTGATCCTCGCTGCGAGCCTACTACACGCAGCAGCAGGACGATGGTGGAGCTTGATGCTCCAGGTGCACGATGAGGCATCTCTACTTTGGACGGACTTTGAGAGCGTCTTCCGCTCGGAGTTCGTCCCAGCCACCCTTCGTGCGGTGCGTATCCAGGAGCTTCTGCAGCTGCGGCAGGGCAGCATGACGGTCGCTCAGTACTCAGCGAGATTTACCGATCTCTCGCGCTACTCGACCGACATGGTACGGGACCCATTCTTCAGGGCCCGGACCTTCGAGCAGGGTTTGAGACACGAGATCAGGGCATCGCTGATCTCCCTCAGCTTACCGACTCAGACAGGAGTACTGGAGCGGGCCCTTCTGATTGAGAGCTTCCTTGCTGAGTCTTCACCAGCGCAGCGACCCACCGCAGAGCGGCACGTAGCGGAGTCTTCGGTAGAAGGTAGCCGACAGATGACTCAGGGGTCCAGACAGACCAGACCTTCAGGCAGACGACCTCAGGGCACTGACTCAGCAGTGCAGGGCACACAGCGCGGAGTCAGTCTTTTGAGTGGAAGACAGTGCTTTGCATGCGGCGGGCAAGGCCACATGGCTCGTGACTGCCCGACCCGCCATGCGGAGGAGCAGCAGACGGTTGAGGAACCACCTAGGCAGAGGCAGAGGTTCGACCGTGGCGGTCCGCAGGGAGGAGGCGGACGAGGCAGAGGAGCTGGCCGAGCAGCAGGTGGTGGACGACGCTTTGAGGCTCTGCCACCACCACCACCAGGAGGTCCACCCCGACCACAGGGAGTAGGTGAACATGCGAGAGCACAGCTTCAGGCAGCTGAAGCTTACGATCATGGAGCTCTGGGAGCAGGTGGACAGGGAAGGAACTAGTGGATACGTCTTTTGTACTTCTAGTTCCATGTTGATGTTGCTTTTGTGTAGCGTCTTGTATTATGAACTGCAATAATAAAAGACGCATCCTTTGTGATGTTTTCATTCCTGTCCTCTTTTGTGATGTTACTAAGAGGTTCCAGTTGACTGTTGACTTGACCCTCACTTGTGAGACATCTACTGGAGGAGACCAGTTACCACACACTGATGCCGACAGTGTGACTCAACCCTTGGAGGCGAGAGTAACGGTTGGATCTCTTAGTAGTAGCGTCGAGGCCTTACGACATCATCCTTGGTATGGATTAGTATTATCCATGTGATGATTGACTGTTTTAGGCAAAGAATGTGGTTCATCCAGGGGATGAGACCAGGTTTCTCTTATCGACAAAGAAGAAATCTTGCAGCTCTTGTGGGACCAGAGATGGTCCGGGCCACGTCAAAAGAGGTCCATGTCATCCAGGAGCGGATGAGGACAGCACAGAGCTGGCAGAAGTCATTCGCTGACAGGAGGCGGAGGCCACTAGAGTTCGAGGATGGTGACCACGTCTTCTTACGGGTCTCACCTCGACGTGGTATTCGGAGATTTGGCCGAGGCGACAAGTTATCTCCGCGCTTCATCGGACCCTTCCAGGTCCTCAGCAGGGTTGGTGAGGTGGCTTATCGCCTGGCTCTACCACCTCAGTTACACCGGGTGCACGACGTCTTCCACGTGTCTCAGCTGAGGAGATACGTGCACGACCCGACGCACATCTTTGATCATGGGGAGCTTGACGTTGACGATGGGGCGACTTTTACGGAGGTCCCGGTGGAGATAGAGGATCGACAGGAGCGGGTCCTGCGTGGGCGAATGATTCCTCGTGTGCGCATCAGATGGCGGCACGGGAATCTCCAGGAGAGCACATGGGAGCGGGAGGCTCAGATGCGTGCTCAGTACCCTCTTTGTTTCCCTAGTTTTTGATGTATCTTTACGGGGACGTAAAGTCCTGAGGTGGGAGTAATGTAAAGACTCGTAAAATTCAAGGGAAATTTTTTCTTAATTTTCTTTATAATTTTACAAGAGCGCGGTTTCAGACGGCACCTGATTCCGAGGCCCGGAGTTCCCGGAATTAATTTCTGAAGTTTGGCTCGGGTACGTTCAGTGAACGAACGAGCGGGTTTTTCTAACTTTTGATACGGTGCTCGGAATTGAAATCCGAGGGCACCGATGAACTCGCAGCGCCGATATTCGCTTAAAGAGACCTTTTTGGGAGTTGCATTTGTTGCGGGTTGAAAGTTAATTTTAGGGGTTTTTAGTTTGAGTTAAATAAAATTTGTTTAGAACAAATTTTATTATAACTTGTTAAAAACCTACCAAAGGAGGTTGGAAGTGGGACCCACACCCACTTAACCTCCCTTGGGAGGATTAAGTGTGGTGGGGCCCACACGAACCCCTAAACCTTTCAAATCCTCCCAACTCCTTTAACGCCTCTTTTAATGGCTTAAGTTACTTAATTAATTAAGGGAGTTAAACCCTTTTTGAATTTCAAACCTTTGAGATTCTTGTGGTTAAGTTATGTAATAATATAAGTTAAATCTTATATTATTCTAGGGGATTCTTTTACCACCTTGGGAGGTTTTCTTGAGAGCTTTGGAAGCTTTTCTTCTTCTTCTTCAACTTGACGAAGAACCTTCGAACTTGACGAAGAACGCTCAAGCTCCGACGAAGAACGACGCCTCTCTTCTTCGTCCTCGGTGTCAACGTGAGAGAGAACACCGCACCTTCCTCGGACAACCTTCATCGGCGTACAAGGTTTCGCCAACGACGTGCCTCTTCGGACGCGCCTCTTCGTCGTCGAATTTGACGAACGACGACCGCGACGCCCGACCTCCGCGACGTCGTCTTCCGTGGAACGTTCACAATCCTCGAACTTATACCCGAGGTAGGGGTTGTTGAATTTTGTTAATTTATTCCATTTCTTGATCATGGACTTCGCATGTCAAACATGAGACTTTTGAATGTTTTAAGTTGCGTTATTATTATAACGTGAGGGGGGCCGGACCGCACGAACACGGTCGAACCCCCCTCCATCGTTCTCGTTTATTTTTGCGGATAGAAGCAAGTGGCGTGGTGCCGTCGCACCACGCGGATGATCGTACTTTTATTTTACGCGGCGCCGTCGCGCTACGCCAAGGAAAAATCTTCAAGAACGCGACGCTGTCGCGCCGCGTTGAAAGGAATCAAGGCACGACGAAAGGGGCGCGGCGCCGTCGCACCGCGCCGGACGACGAACACCGCGGCCGGTTCCGAGCCGCGGCGGGACGAGGAGACCGCGGCCGGTTCCGGGCCGCGGCGGAAGAGAAGACCGGCGGCCGGGCCGCCGGCGTCGGAAGCCGAAAGGGGGACCGGAATTTCCGGTCCCGTTAGAGAAAACCGGCCGGCCAGCTGGCCGGCCGGATATCTTTAAAACCGGGGGAATTAATCCCCCGGCCACTTAATATAAAACCCCCCTCTTTAAGAGGGGGGGGCGGTTCTTTGAAGGGAGGGGGGCAGCCGGCCCCCCCGGATCCGCACCAGCAGGCCCCCCACGTGGGGGGGGGGGGGGGGGGGGCGCTTTTATAAAATAACGGCACGGCATAGCCGCGCCGCCTTTTGAAAACCGCGGGGGTTTGATCCCCCCCGCGCGACCTCCTTGCGGCGACAAGCCGCCCCACGTGCGGCCCCTCGCGGCGCCAGGCCGCCGCCGCCCGCCGCGCCGCCGCCGGCTGCCGCGCCGCCCAGGGGGGGGTCGGGCCGGCTCGGCCCGGACCCGGACCCCCCGTTTCGAACCAGATTTGGTTTTTGGCCCATAACTTGAGCCTCAGACCTCCGAATGACGAACCGTCTGTGGCAACGCGATCCTTGGATCGAGACGGTCGTTTCGGTATATCGCACTCAAGGTTTCGGATTACTTTGAGTTCGGCCGTGTTGGTTCGTTCACGAAACCAACCGGGCCTTCAGAGCGGAAACGCTCATATCTTGAGCCACGAACGTCCGATTGACGCGCCGTCAGTCGCGTTGCGTTCCTCTTAGTGAGACGGATCTTTTGGCATACTCCGCCCGAGGTTTGGACGCAGGTGGAGTACGGTCGGGTTGGTTTTGCCTTAAAAACCAACCGGGCCCCGGAGACGAAAAAGCCAATAACTCACAGACCGGGCGTCCGATTGACGCGCCGTCTGTTTCGTTGACTTCCTCTTGATGAGACGGAACTTTTGACATACTCCGCCCGAGTTTTGGATGCAGTCGGAGTATGGCCGGGTTGGATTGTACCCGAAATCCAACTGGGCCCCTGGAACGGGAAAGCTGATATCTTTCAGACAGGACGTCCGTTTGACGAACCGTCAGCGGCGTTGGTGTTTACGTTTAGTAACGGTCCCTATGAGTATACCCTATGGGAGTTCGGGGTACAGTTGGGATACGGCCGGGATTGGTTCGCACTCGAAACCAACCGGGCCCCTGGGACGAAAAGGCTAATAACTCACAGACCGGGCGTCCGATCGACGCGCCGTCTGTTGCGTTGAGACCCCTGTGACGAGACGGTCCTTTTAGACACTTCTTTGCGGGACTTTGTGATACTTGGAGTATCGACCAGTGGCTCGTGGAGCGGACCCTCCCGGAGACGAGCGTGCAGAGTACGGAGACCGTGTAGCCGGCTGAGACCTGACGACTGCTTGACCGACTCGACTTGGAGTGAGTCGACTAGCCCAGTGGACGGAGCGCCCGGTATTTGGCGGCAGACCCACGGCGGACGGAGCGTCTGGTAGTTGGCAGCAGACCCGCGGTACTCGACAGGAGGAGTACCTCAGTAGGCTATCTGGGTAGCGCCCGGTTTTTGGCAGCAGACCCTCAGCGGACGGAGCGCCTGGTAGTTGGAAGCAGACCCGCAGTACTCGACAGGAGGAGTACTTCAGCAGTCTTAGGTTAGTGAGCGGCGGACTCGGAGTCGTGACAGGACCACTGTACACTCTAGAGACGGAGCTCTTCAGCAGTTACGGTTTCGATAATGAAAATCCTGGTTTGAGCTGAGACTTTGACCTTTGTGTTTCTTCATGATTGAGATGGGTCACTTGCTAACTTTGGTATATGTATGGGCATATACCCGGGTAGTGGTTATCCGCCGTTTTCACAATCCTTGTGTTTCCTCATGATTGAGATGGGTTACTTGATAACTTAGGTATATGTATGGGCATATACCTAAGTAGAGTTTATCCGTTGAGATCTTCTTGTGTTTATCCTTGTTGGTTTTAGTGAGACCTTGAGGGTCTCGGGGTCCCTACTGAGTATCGTTATACTCACCCCTGCACGGGCTATGCCCGCACCTCGTTGTGTTGGTTGCAGACGACGGACAGTGCTGACAGAAGCCGAAGGTTCGAGGACTGGACGGTACCTGGAGGTGGACTATACGACGAGGCGGTACCCGGAGGTGGACCACTGGGCGGGACATACTCGGAGCGGATGGCGGGACCCGAGGAGCAGAGGAGCTATCTGTACCCACCCTTCAGGTGGGATTTCCAGTGGACATCTCAGCGTAGCAGCTTTACTTTTCAGTCGCTGTTTTCCCTTTTGAGTTGTACTTTACAGTTGGGCTTGTATTTCCGGCCCCTTTTTACTTTTCAGCTCTTCTTTTTGTACTTAGTGTTTTACTTCCGCTTGTACTCAGTGGTGCTTGTTTTCTTTTATAAAGGCAATGACTTCCCAGTTATCGGGATTTTACGCCTTTGGTGCTAGTCGCCAGCCCCTGGCCTATGGAAGGCGGGCTTGGGGTAGTCACGGCACGGGCCCCGAGGACGGGTCGTGACAAGTTGAGTCTTCAAGCTCAGAAGAGGTTGTTCCTCCATCCCCTCCATCTAGACATGAAAAATGGAAGAGGTATCGGATAGGTAAAAAGGGGTAATATCTTTTAGATGAATCGAAGATTGTTGCTGAGAGGATTGTAAGATATTTATTTTATTTATTTAAATTGTTGTCTATGAATTATATACTTTAAATCAATTAAAAAATTTAATTAATTAATACAGGATTATCTTGAGGAGTAGAGCACACAGGGGGCATTTACAGTTTTAGGGAGGCATGATATTTTATCTGAAGCATTGGGAAAGCCCGAACACCCCGGTCGTGTATGAGGATATCTGATGGGTATTTTGGAAAGAAAAGTGTTTCCATGTTCTTAAACGTCTTCCATTGAGGGTGTGTATAAAAAAATAGATTCTTTGGAGGCTGAAGTTCAAAATATTAGTGCGATGATGGAGGAAAAGATCAGAGCATTAGTACAGCCTATGTTTTTAGACATGCAAAGACAATTTCAGACTACAGCTCCCACTCCTCCAACTCCCCCCTACAGACCTCATTTTTTATCCTCCACCTTCGGAAGCAGATCCCACTCCCCACCTCAAGTAGTAGCTTCCACTCCTCCACCTCAGCCTATGTACCCCATTTTTTATCCTACTCCTTCGCCATAGCTTCCTATATATTGTGAGTTGTATGTTGATGATCCTCACCATCATATAGTGGCATGTGGGCTTGTATATTGTATAAGAGATATGGTTAATCATCAGCAGTTAGAGGTAGAGCAGCATAGGGTCACTGTACATAATATTATAGATATATCAGCTCAATTTCCAGTATCTACAGATGAGGTGACAACAATTGGACATAGTATCGGCCACTTCTTAGTTTGGACATCCAAACTTCTACGAGTCATTACTGTAGAGGTATGTGTGTTATATCTTATATTTTATTAATTAATAAAGTTGTTTTAGCATTTTAAATCTAATATTTTTATCAATTTATTTACAGGAATACTTTAAACGTAAATAAATACTTTATAGACAACAACAAAGACAAATGGCTATGACATCAGATACAGATTCTAGTAGTCTTGACAGATTGTCAAGATATTCAAATTTATTAGTGGAGCATTATTCATTTCCATTGGAAGGTCATGTTTTTTGACGTACAATAAATGTGGGAATTTTGAAAAATGATATCATGGAGCTTGTTACTAGAGACAAGTTGTGCGTCAATGTGGTGTGGATTTTTTCCATGTAAGTCTTAACACAATTTTTTCCTTGCGTTAAATTTATAAAAAACAAGTACTTATTTCTATTTTGTATTAGGTATCTTTATAACATGTGTGATATGAATGACCAGAAAGATGTATATGGGTTCATGGACCCACATTTTATTTCCCCTTATGCACATTCATTGGATGAGGAAGAAAGAGAAATTTATGTTTCTGAAAGATTTCAACAAAATATTATCACACAATGTTGGATAATGTCTTATTGTGAGAGGTATGAAACATATATCTGATAGTGTTCTATATCTTTTAACAAAAAAACTACTAACCTAAAATTTTCCTTTATATCAGTGATCATTGGATGTTGGGTGTTTTTTGTCCATGGGAGAAAACACTATATTGGATATGCTCTGTCTATGGTAATGCATGGATAAGTTTTGAGAATTCGTTGGAGAAGTATGTCTCAATTTCCTAATAGTTTTTTATATTATAATGAATTTTAAATTTATCTCATTCATATTATTTTCTAACAGGAGATGGAAAAACTTTCAAAAAAACACAAAAAAAAGGGGTTCCAAGATCAAATATGTACAAGTGAAGGTAAATATCAATTGATAATTTGTACTTTTGGATGTATTATAAAAAAAAGTTATATTTAATTAACACTAATTTAAACAGAAATGTCATAAACAACAAGGATTCCTCGAATGTGGATATTATATGTTAAGATTTATGTATGAAATAATTACAACAGGAACACTTTTGAAGTTTGACCAGGTTAGATTTTCTTATGAACATTGCCATAATATTTCAGTTGATTTATTCATTTTACATGTTAATTATTTTCCTTTAACTTTGTATCTATTTTATGACCCTAATCCATATAGTACTGAAGAGGTCAAACACTTATAAGTGTAATGGTCAAATTATTTTTCAGGTTTGATTGGATTTTAGTTTGTTTGTAATGTAAAATGTAATTTTGAAAATTGAAATTGTAATTGTGTATTTGGTGACTGTTTTGGTTGGATTTAAGTTCTTTTTAGTTGACATTGTATGTTTTAAATGTTATCAATGTAAATGATTAATTTTTCTTTGGTTCTTTTTTTGGTCTACTTCTGTTTTTCTGGTACGAATTCTTGGTTTGGTTTCTATTTGTTTTTGGGGAGAGAAGAAAACTACTTTCTATTTAAAAAAAATTGGTTTTCCGCGTCGGTTATTTTATAAATGACGTGATAAAGGAATGGGTAAGGGTTTATCACATTGGTTATTTGAATAATTGACGTGATAAACCCCTGTGGAATGGTTTTTCACATCGGTTATTTAATAACCGACGTGATAAAGGCCCGAAAAATGCTTTACCATGTTAGTTATTAAATAACTGATGTGATAAATTCTCCCCCAACTGGTTTATCACATTAGTTATTTAACAATTCACGTGATAAACCCTCCCCCTACTGGGTTTCACATCGGTTATTTTATAACCGATGTGAAAAACTAGTGTGGAGGAGTTTATCACATCGGTTATTAAATAACTGATGTGGTAAACCCCTGGGAAATGGTTTATCACGTCGGTTATTTAATAACCAGTGTGATAAACACTCTGCCACTAGTTTTTCACATCGGTTATTAAAAAACCGACGTAAAAAACACCTCGATGTTATGTTTTTTACGTCAGTTATTTAAAAACTGACATAAAAGAATATATTTATAATGTCGTCCGTATTAACATCGGCTAAAAACCGACGTAAAAAATGAAAAATAACCGACGTAAAAAACATTTTTTGCACTAGTGAGGAATGAAAATAATGAATTAATCCCTATGAGAATTCAGAATAGAATGAGAGTGTGCATTTATTTTAGGAAGTTGAATTAGGTCACTCGAAATGATCATGTTCCCATTCCCTTAATTGATAATATGTTATAGAAATTGGAAATTGGGACTCATTATTGCTTTTTGGATGGATTTTAATGTTATTTTTAGGTACTGATTTCCCCCTAAGGATCAAGATAATACAACCTTTACATGTCCCTTTGGCAGTTTTTCATATAAACGAATGACATTTGGATTATGTAATGCTCCAGGTACATTTTATATGTGCATGGTAAGTATGTTTTCTGATCACATTGAAGAATTATTGGAGGTTTTCCTGGATGATTTCACAGTTTTTGGTAACTCTTATGACCATTATTTGAAAAATGTTGATTTTTTTTGAAAAAATACATTGAAAATAAACTTGTTTTAAATTTTGAACAGTGTCATTTCATGGTTGAGATAGATATTGTCCCAGGGAATGTCATTTCAAAAAAGGTAATTGATGTTGATAAATCAAAAATTAATGTGATAAATTATTTTCCTTACCCAACTTTTGTGAAGCATGTTAGATCATTTTTAGGACTTACCAGATTCTACAGGAGGTTTATCAAAGATTTCAGTAAGATTTATATCCCTCTATCTAGATTGTTTTGAAAGATACTAATTTTGATTTAAATGGTGCATATAGGGAATCCTTTGGTGAGTTGAAGAGGAGATTCATTGAACCACCTATGATGTAGCTACCAAGTTGGGAAGAACCATTTGAGTTAATTTGTGATACTTCCCACCAAGTAGTTGGAGTAGTAATTTCTCAGTGAATTGAGGGTAGGCTACAATTCATTTTCTATGTCTCAAGAATCTTAGATGTAGCTCAATTCAATTAAACAACCACAGAAAATGAGTTTTTAGTATATGTTTTTTCTTTAGAAAGATTTATAGAATATCTGTTTGGTACTATAGTCACTATGTTTTACAATCATACAACTCTTAGGTACTTGATGAAGAATTTTGATGCTAAACCAAGTCTAGTGAGATAGATATTACTACTGTAAGAGTTGAAAATAGAAATAAATGACAAGAAGGGATCTTGAAACCAAGTGGCTGATCATTTAAGTAGACTGCCCAATATTGTTGAAGCTAAAATTATAGAAAAAGAACCATTGAATGATCACCTTCCTGGAGAGTAGTTGTACTTTTTTAAAGGAGAAGTTCCATTGTATGCCAACATGATTAATTATCTGGTAACATATTAGGACCCATCTCATTTCAATTCTCACCAAATTCATAAATTTAAACTTGGATCTAGATATTACATTTGGTATGATTTATTTCTTTGGAATATTTTCAATGAACAAGTGATAAGAAGATGTTTTTCAAATAGTGAAATTGGTTATGTCTTGGATTTTTGTCACACTTTAGCTTGTGGAGGCCATTTTCAACCTCAAAGTACAACAATTAAGGTTTTAGAATCTGGGTTTTATTGGCCCACCCTTTTTAAAGATTCTCTTGAATTATTCAAAAGGTGTGAAAAAATGATAGTTTTCTAGAAACATTTCAAAAGAGACAAAAAATTACCCAACAACAACTTAATTTTTGTGAGATTTTTGCAGTTAGTAAGATATATTTTATGGGGCCTTTCCCAATTTCATTTGAAAATTCTTATATCTTCCTTTCGGTTGATTATGTTTCAAAATGGGTGGAAGCAAAATCCACCAGGATTGATGATGCTAAAGTTGTTTTTTATTTTGATAGGGACAATATATTTTGTAGGTTTTGAGTACCTAGATCCATCAACAGTGATAAAGGGATTCACTTTTTCAATAGTAGAATGGAGGCTTTACTAAATAAGTATGGGGTGCATTATAAAACATCAAGTCCCTTTCACCAACAAAAAAATGGTCAAACTAAAGTGTCCAATAGGGAAATCAAAGGAATTTTGGAGAAGACTTTTAAACCAAACAGGAAAGATTGGATCCAAAGGTTAGAAGCCACATTATGGGCTTATAGGATAGCCTACAAGAACCCAATTAGAATGAGTCCATATAGGATGATTTATGGGAAAATTTGTCACCTTCCTGTGGAATTGGAGAATAAGGCGTATTAGGCTATGAGGGAGATGAATTTTGATCTTGAAAGTGCTGGGAAAGAGAGAAGATTGAAGTTTTAGGTGATTGAGTAAATTATAAGTGAATAATTTTAAAATTTTAGTATTTACAAAGAGAGAACAAGAGTGTCTCATGAAAATCTGATCCAATTGAAATACTTCCATCCTGGAGACAACATGTTGATATTAAACTCAAGACTCAAGCTAATTCTAGGTAAAATTAATTCCAGATGGGAGGGTCCATTTATAGTTACTCATGTACATTCTTTTGGTGTTGTGAATATTGTGAAGGATGAAGAGGAGGCTCCATTCACTATTAATGGAAATACGATGATGAAATTCCATGGGACCATTCCATCAAATCCAGTGGAGGAGATCACACTCCTCCAACCTATCTATCAATAAAATCCATCAAGTCATACCTCTAATTCACACTTTCTTTCTAATGTAATTAATTTTAAAATCTTCTTATATATTAAATCTACTTGAATTCATTGAGGAAACTACATCATTTAAGTGTGTAAAAGGTAACCATTATAGTTTAGGATTTTCATTTGTTTTTTGTTTTTCAAAATATATATGTGTGTGTGTGTTTTTCAAATTTTTTTGCGTTTCCTTTTCATTTTTTGTGTGTGTTTTTGAAACTTTTTTTCTGAAAATATTATCATTTCAATTTTTGAAATATATTTCAATTAGTGAACCAATTTATTCAATGAAATTGAGCTTAAATGAATGATGAAAATGACTTTGTTTCAAGTTCAATTCTTTTGGAATTTCATGAATAGTACTCTGATTTTTGAATCACACACCATATTTCACTGTCTTTATCTTTGAAAACACTTTCCTGTGAGGCTTCTGAACCTTTTTTTTCATATTATTTTCATTCACCTCACTTATTGAGAGAACCATACCATGATTGTTTTAACCAAAATTTTATTTATTCTTTTCAAAACATGATGGTTTGACGTACATGTGTTTTAAATTATTGAGGCATTTATTTGGTTTTAAAGCCCCCCTTTCAATAGAATCCCTTTCATTCTATCCTACCTTATACATTTAATCCTTGTATCCCTTAGAATCCATGAACATCCAATTAGGTTAGCCACATTACAGGAAAATTTTCCCTATCCAATCTGTTCTTGAAGTGAAATTTTATGATTCAGTTGAACTTAAGTGTGGGGGAAGCTATCTTATGTTGTATTACCTCATTTGGTGAAACTTTGGGTGGAAAATGAAATGTTTAAGAGATGTTTTTACTACTGAAAAAAAAATTGAAATCTATTCCTTTTCTAGATCATTCATGATAAAAGAATTTGTGCCTTTCTGGATCTTCTTATAGAGAAAAAAAGATGTGCCTTTTATGGAGCATTCATGAAAATCATGTCTGAGAATATTGAAATTTTTTCAACTGAAATGGTGAATGGTGTGAACATTCCTTGATTTTTCATGATGATTTATCTGATTTTCTACAAAGGAGAGTGAGGAGAAGACCGTACATGAGTGAAAATTAGAATCTTGAAATTTTGCTTCAAAAAGATCCAAGCCCTCCTCATTTGGCCTCAAATATTTTCACATAATAATCCTACCAACCAAAATCCACAGAACAACCATGAAAAGTACTCATGATAAACACATGTCCTTGACTCACATCGGGTGAAGAAGTAGAAATTTTTCAAACCTATGGTGACTCTTTCATTAGTTTGGATGATAAGAACATTGTTGAAAATTGATATTTATGAGATGATAGAAAATTCATGTGAGGTGGGTGTTTTTTGTGAATGGGAGAAAAATTTGATGAGGAAAAATATTGAATGATATAAATATAGAACTTGAAATAATAGTTGTTGATGAGGCATGATATATTTTGTTTCATGGTATGGAATTGGTGGATCTCATTGGCATGTGTTTTGAATTTGATTTGATTTGATTTTGATTTGTCTGGGAGTCCAAGTGGTAATTGTGGGGGAATTGATAGAAATAATATTTTCATTATTTTTCATATGTATTTAAATGATTTAACCCACACCAATTAATCAATTTGATCTGATTTATATCATTTTATTGTTTTTTGTGAATTATGAGCTTAATTGTGAAAATTGGTTAATTCTGGATATTTATCAGTTTTATGGAGTTTATGTGTTTTGGGAATATATTTTATAATTTTGATCGATATCGAGTGATTCATTTTTTTCATGATTTCCTTTATCGTGGTATTCTACTTTTTCTTATGGACCAAGGTCCAATCTGACACAAAATGGCCTAGAAAAATTAATCAATTGGAAAAAGATTGTTGGGTGACAGAATGGACCCCACCTTAGTGATTGAATCAAATCTTTTCCTATATAACTCCAAATTAATTGATTCTAGCTGTAATAGAAATAGGACTTTACATTTCATTTTCACATTAAATTTCATAAAGAAATTCGCTCATTAAGGATTCCTTTAAATGAATCCAAAAGGAGGAAGTTGAAGAGTCGCCTCGGGTATAAAAATAATTCATTAATAATCATATAATAACTTTTGGGACACTTGTCCAAATATTCTGAGATTTTGAGGGAGCATGAAAAATAGATAGGGGAATAACATTTATGGATACAAATTTCTTATATTCTACCATGTAATATGAGAAATAGACTCAAACATTTGGTGGAATAATTCTAGAGGAAAACTTTCTACTCCAAAACCAATAAATAAAAGTGTTAACTTCCATTAAAGGGGTTGAAAAAGGTAAAACAGGGGCTATGTTGGAGGATTAATTTCATGAAGTTCTTTTTATTTTCTCTTTTATTTCTTCTTTATTTCATTATGCTCTCTTCTTCCACATTCAACTCTATTACCCTTCACATGGAGGGGTAAATCCTAAGTGATCAGGGAAGGGAGAGTTTCACTTTTATAATGTTGGAGTTTTGTGCTTAAATGTAAAACCCTATTTTTCTTTTCAATGATTTCTATTTTCAGTTTTTCCCAATTCTCTTAATGTAATCGTTTTTTGGGTTTTGGTGTATTAATTGTCTATATATTTGGTTAAAGGATTTTTATCTCCCTCCACCTAGTGCAATTTGTCTCGATCGAGCATATTGTGTTAGATGGTAATTGTCCATCGATCATTAGAATGTGTGTAGAATAAGTGAACATTTTCTAGATTTCTAAGGAGAAAAAATTCCCAATCCAGACATTCCTTGGTTATTTAGGAATTTTTTATGAACTTCCTTGCACATATGAGTGAGTTCCATTTCTTTCTTCAACCAATGGTGATTGATAACTCGATCAAGGAGTCTTTCATTTGTCCTTCAATGGGAAGATAGGTAAGATGAAATTTTTGAATATGATGACATTTCAAAATGTTATCCTACCCTGACCCCATCACTCTCTTCATCCTTTAGTGTTCAATATTTATTTTTAATTTATTTCTTTATTTTTCAACTCAAACAATTTCAAAAACAACCTCTTCTTCTTTCTTTAATTTAAGTGACAAACGTAATTATTGTGCACTCCTCTATAGACACAACCTAGGTTACGCACTTTACTACATTTTAACTTAGGTTATATTTTTTCCACATTGCATGATAGAAACATGTCAGTAGTCATATGATCACTTTGAATAGGGTTCAATGATTAGGCAGTAGTGCATGAGCCTCCTACCTCCCAGAAAGAAATGATCATCTTTCAATGAAATATTGAACAAAACAAATTCCTTCTCAACAAAACATGTCTATATGTATATTTAATTCACCATTTAAAACATTGTGATGAAACTCCCATCAATGAGGAGGCCAACTAAGGTATAGTTTGTTGGCCATGAAAGTCATTTCCCCTACTATCAACATCTCGAGAACACAGTATAAAGATGATTTGTCCTCAATGATTGGTTGGAGGGACAGGTATTTGATGGATTGATAGAATTTAAGGATTGTGAAACTCATACAACATGCATAAGAGTTATCCAAACTCCATCGACTAAGATACTCTCCAAATAAGTTATTCACCCTCTGCCATACTACAAGATGTTAAATTGTATGGTTGTCATCCTTACTGTAAGACATTAAAATGCATGACCATCATCCTTACCAAAAGACATTAAACTACACAGATTATGTCCTTATATAAAAAATTAAACTTCATGGTTTTTGTCATTACATCAAGACATTAAACCACCTAGATATCATCCTTAACACACGATGTTAAACTGCACGGTGAAATTTACTTTCCACGTGATGTTAAACTGCATGTGTTTTATAGAACTATGTATGGATTGATTATCATCCTAATGGGATACATAGGGATGCATGGATTCTATATCCTAGCCCAACCAATTATATTCATGTCCTTACCATAAGATGTTAAATAGTATGGATGATGTCCTTTCCACACAACATTAATTTTCATGGGTTTTTAAGAATTATATACAACTTGATTCTCATCCTAACAGGATATGTCGTGATGCATGGATCCTATATATTATCCCAGCCACCTATATTTAATCCTTACTGCATGAAGATAAACTGTATGGAACATTTCCCAATCATAGGACAATAAACGATGTGTCATATTAATCACTAAGAGTCGCTGTTAGCATCAGGTGGAAATTGCAGTTTCTAGAAGCACCACCAACATAGAACAATATTGATCCCAAATATATCACAAAATCACCAATATCCCTTAGTATAATTTTAATGGTTTTCTATGATTGTTCACCACCCTAAACAATTAAATCTGGGTGTTAAATAAACCTTTTACATTAGATAAAATCTAAGGACCAAAGAAAGCATACTCATATCCCTAATCACTTGGAGTAAGTTTGTGGGCATATTCCTATTGAATGCATGGGGAAGGTGATTATCCCTACCTCCATGCATGAAACCCATCATCATATTACAATTGAACAAGGAGGACAATAGTTGTAATATATCCCCACTTCAATCAAAGGAATCAACCAGCATATCCAGACAGCTATGTGCATACAAGAATATATTTTTGTTCTTACCTTGTTTATGTGCCAGTGTTGTGTGATAGCAACAGAGGAGATTTTACAGTATATTATATTTAAGACTTAGGTACAGAAGTATATTCATATCCATACAACCAAGGTAGCTCAAAATATTGATCATTGAAAACAAGTGGTTACTCTAGAGAAAGAAAATATTATTTCTACCATCCGGGAGGATTATCGATATAACATGGTAAAGGGTGAGGTGCAGGACCAGTCTCATATTCCAACTCAAACTAGGGATCACAAAGTGAGAGTGATACATGCCTCAATACGGGATTATAATCATGTAAAAAAGTCTAGCGGCATGTTTCAAAGGCCCCTGGTTATCTCATATCCACATTTTGTCTCGGGAAAACCAAATGAGAATAGAAAAAGCCACAAAACATGCTCATATTCATGACAGTGAATCTAAATTGAATATTCAATCAGATTGAGGAAGACATGTGCATATTCCTACTTCCACTGACAAACATCTACATCAACATCCTTCCAAGGTAATGTTGGAGGAGAAACATATCCCTTTTTCATTTTGAAGTCCCTTCAACATATTCTGATGGGGAATTCATATCCAGACTGAGCTCATATTTCTTCTCCAACTGGGACTCACCACATGAGAGTGGAACGCACCTCGTGATTAGAAAATAATCCTTTCAAAAAATTCCAATGACATATTCCAAAGACCACGGATCAGGCTTATATCCCTGTTTTGGCCAAGGACCACCAACTAAGAGTAAAATACGCATCAAGACAGACTCATATCCTTATTATAAAAATCTATTGGCATACTTCAATATCTTATCAGTAATCTGAACATATTCCAGCCACACCATATGACTATCAATAGATTCTAGTAGCTGTGATTGTGCATGCTTAAACCCCTTCTCAACTGTAAAAGGCGGGATGACATATTCTTAACATGATGAAAAGTAAGGCTTGTATTATTAAGATACTCAATGTGAAGTGTCCTTGAAGTTGTTTGAGTCACATTCTCAACACCCATGGGTATGTTGAATCTTAAACTAAATAATAAGTCAATCATTACTGAGATAATTCTCCTTGTGATAGTGTGAATCGCTAGGACTCTACTGCTAACATCCATCATTTTCCTCATGGTGATATCTCCTACAAATAAGGAAATATCCCCCCCACTTCTTAGACACCTTAATATAGATAGGTTCTCAAAATGTCATACACATTCGTATATAAAGTTTCCCAAAAATATCGTACACCATCGTATAGAGAAGTTCCAAAAAGTATCAAGTACCAATATACATAAATATTCTCACAATATTTGGGTTAACCATATATATTACCCCACCAGCCATCAGAAACACTTCACCACATTCATTAGGTGACCCAGAGAGGCATCCTCTATGGTATGACCTAGGTAAATACATATATCTCAGATAACGAAGTGTCTTATGTGGAGATACAAAGGCTGTTAGATAAAATAATCCTTCTGAACATGCCCAGAACAATTTCCATTTCTAATCACAACATCTCAAATAGGTAAAAAAAGAAATGAAAGAGTTCTTCTTAACCACATGAGATTAAACTGTACAAATTATTATTACCCACATGAAATTATACTATATAGAGTTTTTCTTAACCACATTATGTTAAACTATTCATATTTTGTCTTAACCACATGATGTTAAACTATATGGAGTTCATATTATCCACGTGATGTTAAACTCTATGGATCCTTCCTTACCATAAAAAATTGAAACTGCACAACTAATGTACTATCCATATGAAACTAAACTATATGTATTTTCTTGAACTATTTATGGATTGATACTTTCCATTATAGGATACATAGTGACACTCGAGAATTCAGTCTTGGGTCCAGCCACAATCTCCCATTTCATGTTTTCATGTTGATTGATCCATTTCTTACCGCAATATATTAAACTTCATGGATAATGTTATTACTTCATTATGTTAAATTGTACAGATAACTTCCTCACAGCACGATGTTAAACTTCATGACCCATATTGAACTATTTATAGATTGATTCTCATTTTTCAATGGGATACATAGTGATTCCCTAATCCTATATCTTTCTTCAGCCACTACATGATACAAAATACCTCTATTTTACCCTCAACTTCATCTGTATTGTTAGAGAAACCCCTTGATAGTCCTTGTTTCTCACACTTATCACATATCATCTGAGATTAGGAATGTTAGTAAGGGATTACCCATATGAACATGGCATGAAAGTACAATACTGGCCCATTATGATCATAAATGAAAGGCCTAAAAGGAAAACCATGATTCCTTGTCTCATGACATTAAACAGAACGATCAATGTCCTTATTGCATGACATAAAACGACATGGTCCCTCAAGAAATAAATGTGTATCGATTCCTTCCATCACATGATACATAGTGACTCCTAGATCTCTAATACTATGCCCAACTACAACTTTAAAAAAATCAATTTCAACCTCTCTATGTGAACTAAACCCATGAAGAGAGAGTTTCTTGATCAAGAACAATATGTGACTTGATTATTTTCCTCACAGGATATGTAGTGATGCCCTAATTTCAAACTTTGGGCCCATTCACAAAAGATAAGTATAAAAATGCCCCCCTATTTTAGTATGGGTCGAACTTCCATAGGGAACTTCATTAAGAACTATGTATGTATTGATTCCCATCATCACAGAATATATTGTGACACTCATAATTCAATTCATGGGCCCAGCCATAATACCACCATTTCACCTAGAGGGACTCACATCCTCACCACAATATGATTAACTACACGGACTTTCAGAACTACATATGGTTTGATTCTCATTTTTATGAGATACATAGTGACACCAATACTTACACCCTTAATCCCATCCATAACATATCTATTCATTCACTTAAGTTCCCACATCCTTTCCATGTTATATTAAGCTATAGAGGAGTATATCCTTATTGTATGACGATAAAAAACATGGGATCACATCCCTACCACATGATGTTAAACTGCAAGGAAAACATCTTATTCCTATGACATTAATATTACACAACAAATATTTCCTTACCACAAGACATTAAACTCAATAGAAAAAATCCCCACTACATTATGATAAACTATGCAAGCCATCACCAATTTTCCATTCTATATCAAAGGACCACAAGATCCTTACCTCAGTCAACCAAAGTATGTGGTGCTTCATCAATATTTTAAAATCACCTCAATCCATGTACCACAATTCATGTATTGAGTACCTCCTCTTTCTGCAGGCATTTCATATCTCTTGGATAAGAAAATATATCTTTTAGTTAGGCTATTCTATTGATGAAAAGGGGCTTAAGACCCACCAACCAACGACATCTTGACCCAATATAAAGGTCTTTCTAATCCCTATGATTCTAATGTCACCATAGTAGAATTTATCACCCGAGGTTGTTTTGTTACATCCTTGGTATGATTGTCCCATCCCATTACTCATGACTTGAGAACCTTGAGCCTTGATTTACAACATTTACATCTCCCACTTTGAAGGATTTTGTAGTCCTCTTGACCCTAGGTATCCTAATTGTTCTCTTGTGTAACATCCCCCATATTAGGTCCATGAGTGCCACAACCTTAAACTACCTATGATTTGGTAAATTTTGTTCTATCTTAAACTCTAGCCTATGATGGTCCAAATTTCAAGACCTTAAACTGCAATTTAAAGAGACATAAAAACCTATCAGGATGAAAACCTACAAAGGAAGGCTTGAGAAAAAGTTAAGTCTTCTCTCGATAAACCCTCCATCTCTAGAGTTTAGGAAAATAATAATAGCAAAAATAAATAATTTATAAATCTCATAGGGACTACATTATATCCCTATTAAAATATAAGTTATTCTCGTTAGACCCCCTAGTCCAGGAAAAAGTTAAATCAATGATTTGTCACATCTTCTCACCATGAAAATATTTTTTCTAGGATTTGATAAAACTTTTAGGTTTATTGAACACTTCTTGGTTATTACATTATCTATAAATTACACTTCTTTATTTGAGTTCTTTGGGACACCATAAACCTATCATATCCCTTGGAATGGAAAAGAGATCTCTTGGTTCGGTGATGATATTTATGTAGGAGGGATTAAGACCAACCAAATGGTGACATCTTATCCCAATATAAAATTATTTTAAATCTATGTGCTTATAACATCACTATGGTTGAACTCAGCACCCTAGGGTGTTTTTGGTCATCCTTGATATGTTTTTCCCATACCTTCCTCATGACCTAAACACTTTTGACCATGATTTTAAATCCATGTACTAGAATATCTGATCAAATATGATACCCTAACAATTATGTCACCATGTTATGTACACTTTATCAAAGTAGGAATGTGATACTTTAATCTAGAACCTTTGATAGACTAAACCTAATGATTCAAAACCACTGAGAACAGAGTTTGAGCTTCACATTAGGAGCTAAATTTCCATAGGGTTCCAAAACCCTTCTTGGATAGCTTTCTTTCAAAACCCAACATCATCATTAGGGTGTTTGAGTCTTCATAAATGTTTCATGACCCTCATAAAGAAGTGGAGATTAGTTTTTCTTATCCATGATATCAATGCATAAGTGATTTGACCTAACAACTAAAGGAATATCCTCCTTTTAAGAAAGGATCTTCAATCCTTGTGAGCCCTAGAAATTACACTATAGAACCTAGAACCTTAGATTGTTGGAGTTCATCTCTGGTATGACTGCTGCATCCCTTTTTCACAGGCTCAAACTTTCGGGTTATGATTTAAATATCACATATACCAACTATCTAAGAATACCTAGTATCTCCAATATTTCACTTTCAACCATATCCCCCCTAAATCTTCCATGCCCTATAAAAAAGAGTTGAGATAAACTTTTCTTGGCCAAGTAATCGATGTATAAGGGACAAACCCAAAAACTAAAGGCATCTCCTCCTATTGAGAAAGAAACTTAAATCCTCATGAGCCCTAACAACACCATGGTGGAACCCAACACCCCCAAGTTTTTTGAGTCATCACTAGTCTATATACCCCATATTTCCTAAAAATCTAGGTCCAATATCGAAGAATTTGAACTATAACATAACAAAGTTATCTAAAATACCCTAAAATATGACACATCACATGTTCAAGATAGAAGAAATTAAACTACAACACATTAAAGGCCCGAGCTAAAAGAATCTAAAATAAAACACATCAAAGGTCCAAGATAAAATACCATAAACTACAGAACATCAAATTTCTAAGCTAGAAGACCATAAACTGTAGCACATCAAATGTCCGACCTAAAATACCTTAAACTATAGAATAACAAATATCCAAGATAAAAGTCTCTAAACTACAACACGGTGATACTATAGCTTACAAGACCTTAAAATAGCCAAATAAAAGAGACATAATGCTCACCAGGATGAAAACCTATAAGTAAATACTGGGAAAAAGTTGGGTATCTGCTCACTGTATATAAACTTTGTATGATTCAGTAAAAATTGATCATTTATAAAATGGAAGAGGAAAAAAACTTGTTAGCTCATAAACATGTAAGTGTGAAGGCTGAGAAAAATACAAGATTATACCTACTAATACTTCCTCTATATGAATATTAGGATAAAGTTAGGGGAAATAAATAAAAAATACAATAATTATGGGGCTCACCATATAGCCTTTGTAAAAAATCAATCCATGCTCTCTAATCCCCCTGACTTAGGTATAAGTTAGAGAATTTGGGAACAGTATTATATCCAGGTTTTCCTTTTAAATCATACTATCTCAAGAATATTAGAGTTGGTACATCAATGAAGAATTTCATGTTAGTGGGAATTCATGAACATTTCTCAAAGAGTAACATGTTGTAATTCAATCACTCAAATAAATGCAATTGGATCTATTTGGTATTACACACGAAGGATGGATATTGTGGAAACTCCATGAAACATAACCACCTGAACATCAATCTCTACCCAGGATTCCATCCTAAAATAGTGATATTTCTCCTCCTACATATGATCTAGATCTACTTAAGGAAATTCAACAGAGAATTTTTTATCTATGAACCTATTTTCCCTATGCATGAGCTTGATATTCTTAGTGATATATTTCATAATAATGTACCTCTTGATTACCATCCTCATGGGATACATAGCAACATTCAAGTACCTTACATTGGATCCTTCCACAAGTTCTATTCTACTCAATCCCTGTTCCATTATGGAATTCAAACACATTCCAATTTTAGGGTATTTATGCCCAAAACCAAATCCACTTCCTATCTCATATTTATCTAAGCACTCATAGTCAGAATTATTATGTGGATAGAACCTAAAAATCCTCAATGACATACTCAGGTTGGATCTTATCAATAATATCAATATCAAATCTCATCATAAATTGAATAATGTGGGAAAGTGATCTATATTTACCTTTGAATTGGATTATTTTCATTCCAAATGAATCTAATTCTAGGTGAAATTTTGTTGGCACCCATAATCACGAACCCTTCACATTTCATCAATGATTCGATGAATGTGAATATTGTGTAAAAAATTGAAGTAATTTTTATGAAGAACATATAAATGACATACATTAAGGCATGGGATTTTGTTTAAGGTGATATAACTTGGGTCTTTATTGCACCCATAATAGAACTTCATTCTATGTAGTTTCATACTTTCCTTTGCCAAAAAAATAGGCTAACCCCTGGACAGCCAGACCAAGGCTTAACCACTAGGCACAAGTGGAACCAGGGTTGACCAAGCCTAGAGGGAGATGGAATGGGATAGCCAGTGTATAGTAGGAAGTATAGCACCTATAGTAAGCAATCAGGCTTATTTATAGAGATCTTGGTGTGCGAGGCCAATGGAGTGCTTAGAGTAGGATAAAATCCCCTAGGGCTGAAGCCTAGGTTGATGTATTGTCAGCGGTATGGGTGCTGAAACCCATTTTCAGCTTGGTGAAGAAGCAGTTGTATCTTGGATTATATACTGAAGGGAGGCACAGAAGAGGTTTTGATGTGGGATGTGATTTTCATGTGTCCTGATCACATAATTAAATCTCGAACACCTGATCGATTAATCAAATGACCTCAGATCTCTACTTTAACTCATGCGTCGTGAACTCTAATTATATTGATCCTGCACTGTGAAAATTCAAATCAATCTCATGAATCATGGGACCTCTTTCTTGATCCTCTCAGTTTTTTATCTCCCACTTGTGTCATAGGTTCAGCATGGAAAGGAAAATCAAGTCTCCCTCATCCATCACTGATAGTTGAGTGATCCAGATACAACTGATACTGGTGGTCACGAGACTCTATTTGAGGCCCTAGTGGCATACTGTGAGATCTCATTCCATCACTCAAAGCTATCACATGATCATACTTTGATCATGAAATCAATGAGGAGACATAAACTAGAGTCGTTGTGAGCAATTTATGACTATGATCCCTTCCTCCTCCTAAATTATTTTCATCTGAATTAAATCTAATTTATCATATCATGAGACATTATGGAAGAAACAAAGGAAATGAGGATCATGCAATGCTTCCTCGAATCCATGAGATTATAATATAGAAAATCCTCCACCACCTCAGCTAGTGCATGTAGCATCCTCCCCATGGAAATATCCACCACCTTTGGCGAACCTCACCTAAAAAAACCATACTCCCATCAATAAAAAGACAAAAAAATGAGAGAAGAGGGAACATAGGAGCAGATTAGAGATGTAGAAAAATAGGGTCACTAGCCACCACTATAGGATATGGTATTTAGGTAAATTAGAGGCCTCTCTCAGAAGAATATTCCATAGGATGTTGTCGGGATTTTCCATCACATGATCTTCATAAGATAATTCAATCACATTACAGGATAAAGACATTTTTATAACCTATAAAATATATTCTCAACTCATTCATGATATCCTTTGTTAAATATTACAAGATCCCTCACTTGTCCCACTCCAACCATTTAGATCATGTGATCACATGAGTTATAGAACCTCATGTGATGTGGTAGGACATGACCTTTAACATACATCAAATTCATACAAGTATTTTTAGGCATACATCTATATAAAAGCGCCTTGAGATGTTGTAGACTTTCAGTTTCATGATGCTATAAACACATCCTAAAGGCAATGGCCTCAGTGTGAAATACCATGTGGGTCCTTGGTTATGATAATAATATACCAAGAGTATAAATCCCATGCACAATGAAAGGTCGGTAGTTCCCAATCCAAGTCCTTGTACATGCATGCAGAATCAAAAGGTGGCTTCATCACATGCTCGTGATTCTTTATCATGATCCCTCAGAGATCATGTGGTTTATGGGGTGAAGTCTCAACAAATGACTCTCTATCACGCATATCTATGGAGAAACACCCTCAGTCTCATGATGTTCCTCGCTCACCCTCGTGGAGCTAGCTTTAGTATGTTGACCCCTTGCACTAATCCACAAGACATCTTGAAGGACCTTTACTCAGAACACATGATCACATGAGTTATGGAACATCATTTGACATGATAATACAATCCCTAAAATTCATGGAACACATGCTGGTTTCTGCAAGTATGCGCTAGAGAACATGTCACCCCAATCTCGTGAATACTACGAGCATGTTTATCTTGTCATGATTACATAAAAACCATAGACATGGTTGTTCTGGAATGAAAACAACCCCATGGGTCCTTTTTATGATATTATGGACCATTGATAGACCCTTTATTAATGGTATAAAAACTTTATAAACAAAGGATCATATGTTCCTCGTGATGTCTGTATACGGTATTAGGAATAGCTGCCTTAACATGTAGTATCCACATGGACACCTTCTTTATGAAAGACAAGAAATAAGAACGTGTGAACCATAGGCTATTCACCCTCTTCATGATGTATGCACCCTCTCTAGTATATACCTCTTGAACAAATAGACCAACTTAGGATCATAGAACTACTTGAAAGTACCATTTAGGGTCATGTGAATCCCATGAATGATGGAGCATCATCCGGCTCCTTCATGTGGAAATTATCCATCCTGTACATGGCCTTGACCCACAAGAGAATTCATGGGAAGACCATTCTATATCCATGAACCCTTATACATTGGAAAATAATTATCTATATAGACTTAGGGAATGATCCATTTAGATGTGCACTTATGGAACTCAAATGAGTGGGAGATCTTAAACATATCCATGAGACCCCACTACTTGAATAGTTTAAGGGAACACGATCACAAGATTTCTAATTAGAATCATGATATCATTCGGTGGATTTGGACATGTAACTTTTATCATGATATAAGCCTCATACATGTTAGATTGACCTCGCGGCATCTCCTTGACATGTCACCATTTTTGTGAGACGACCTATGGACAAGCCATATTGATCAGGCGACAGCCTCCTGACATGTCTACATTGTCACTCAACAAGACTAGGAAAATTCATATTGATCATTTGAAGAACATTAGAGTTTTATATCTTTTTAATGTGAATATATTAATGATAATTCATTTTTGATCATGTGATGTAGTTTTTGAAATGTCAACATGATCATGCGATTTCTCATCGACATGTCAGCATTGTCATGTGACAGTCCAGAGACGAGTTAGGTTGATCATGAGACAACACATAGCCATGTATACTTAGATCATGTGTAGAACCCCATACATTTTTGCTTTGATTATGTGAAACATCTTGCACATACCCACTTCAACCATATGAAGGTATCTGAGACAATTCACTTTATAATGAAAAAGACCATAGTCATGTCCACTTTGGTTATGTAGAAGATATTGGGCATGAAAACTTAAGATATTCAAGTAATCATGAACTTGTTAGGTATACTCCCCTAGAACTTTCAACCATAAAATATTTACACACCAAATATAGTGGGTGTAAAATCAAGACATTTTCTAACAAGCATCCAAGACATGTCAGACATATCACTTATGGCATGTCGAATTTTTCCAACAGACCCATTTAGACTAATGTCATGTGTACATTGGCCAAAAACATTTAGAAACATCCCCCTTATATAAGGGGAGTATCCTTGATGATCTAAGATTATGAACTTATGAAACCCTACCAATTTCATTCTCTCAGAAATACCTTTCATGGTTACCACCTCTCTTTAATACATTAGAGGATAATGAATGAATTTGTCAATGGGAAGCCTCTGTGTGTAATCCAAAATTAAAAATATAATATCTACCTGATCAAAAGGAAAACCTCGATATATAATCCCTAATCAAAAGGGAAACCATCCTAGTATAAGCCCTTAGCATTATTGAAACTTTGGGGATAACAGTAATGTCTTCTAGTGTGATCACCCACCTTGGCTCATCGACGGGTTAAGGGAGAAGTGAACTATGATAACTCCGATTATCTTCATAAATGTGATATGTAGGATGCCTTCCTGAGGCCTGAGCTCCAACATACATCCGCTATGGTGTAATTACCCTCATTCCTCTAACATTTCAACCACCAAGATCCAATCATCCTCATGGTATGATCACTCTCCCTCATCCATCAACAAATGAGAAGCGGGCTCCTACATGGGCATCATTTTATGTATGAGTCTCAACCATTTCCCCAAGTATCACATGCCCATTAGTGTGTTGGGGGACAAAGTGAACTATGAGAACACTAATTCCTTCCATAAATGGGATATGTAGAAATCCTTCCTAAGTCCTAAGCTCCAATAGGAATCCACTTCAGTGTATGTCCCCTCGTACTTCATAAATTTCAACCATCAGGATCCAATCATCCTCATGGGTTGATCACTCTACCTCATACATCAGTGTATGAGAGGTGATCTCATACATGGGCATCATTTTAATTATGATCCCCAACCAATCCCTCAAGTATCTCAACCGCATCAGTGGGTTGGTGGATGAACTGAACTACCATGAATCTGATTCTTGTTATAAAATAGGACATGTAGGATGTCTTACTAAGGCCTGATCTCTATATCACATCCTCTATGAGATTTGTAGTCATTCCCCTAAAGGAAAACATTAATGGGAAAGCCCTATACATATACTATGTCATAGAATGTTTCCAATCTACCGCTATATCTTGTTTCTCACACCGACCATTGCTCAAGCTGGCATAAATACAAATGATGATTGTTTCATAAGAATGTTGATAATTACCCTAATTTAGACCCATCATCGGGGCATTGTCCTGATTACATATCATCTCTAATCATAGAACCATATTTATGATGAAGCGATCTAGGGAAGTCTCATATTCATAAGTCCATACTAGGACATCTATTGTCATATCTCTCACGAAACAGATTCTCATCATAATAACTATGTAAAATCTCATTCCTATTTTAAATAGGATATATAGGACACCTCATTGAGGTTTGATCCTGATATTTATATCCTTATTGTATGATGTTAACCTGCATGGATGAGACCAATCATATGACCATAAAATATTCTAAATGAACTATATGGGTTTTTATTCTTTTTTCACAAGATATATAGGATTCCTTATAGAGGTTCAATATCTTCTCCAAGATACCAACTACCTCCCTAGATGGTAATAAATTCCAGAGTTATTAAATATGGCCAACTCCCAAATCATCATAACAAAATAAGAGAGTGATTATAAACCTATTATATGAGTACAATTTTTCCTATCCATACATTCTCATAGTCAATTGATTAACACAAGGGTAATCAGTCCCATATCAGGGTTTAGGAAGGATTTCACAAACATATCTTAAATCTATAAAAGAGTTCCATAGTAGACAATAGTTCCCCCCCCCCCCAAAATAGTGTAATGAGCCCAGCCACCCATCCTATTGACCAATGTGAGTTACTAAGAGTCTTTGGGTGTGAAACCCAAAAGGATCACCTGCCTTTGGAAATTAGGTCTATACTCAGTTACGAATGTGGGAACCATTGGGAGTTTCTAAGGAAGACTTAAAAAATGGGAAACCATATGCAAATGAGTAGGAAAGAAAATGACACCCCCTACAATCAATCAAACCATTGTGCTCAAGAATCCCATCCATGTAATAAATCCTAAAAAAATAGTGGTTAATATGGTGTATTTCTCATAGAAGTAAAAGTGAGATGAGAAAAAGTGACCTTCAATCTGACTCATTATGTATATACATTATCTTCCTGAATAAGAAACTTATATCAGTTATTTGTATTCATAATATTTTTTCTATGTTTATTATCCCTTTTATTTCACCTATTACAATGTTACACATTATTACTTAATAAAAAAATTTATTTGAAATGTTTCAATGATATTTATATAATGTGTCAAAAATGAATTTGGTAGGTTGAATACAGTCAAAGAGTTTTGAATTTAGTCATATCCTGAACAATTATAATGACATAATTTTTATATTTATTATAACACCCCAAGATTTTGAAAATAAATTTAACATTGAGTACATGGAACATTGAGTCTCTATAAAACACCACATTGTTATAACCTAGCCAGTAAACATAATTTTTCAACCTCTATGATTTGAATTTCGAAAAAACTGACATAAACAATGGTGTTTAGTAAGATATTTAGAGTCTGATAAGACAAACTTAATTTTTGGTGAATAGAAAAATACCCTTATGAATAGTAATATGACCCTTACGAATAGTAAATCATATTATTATTTTATTTTCTTAAGGTTATAAGATAATGAGATATTGATTAATTTTTCAAGGTGAAATAAAACGAATTATAGTTTTATAATTGTTATTTTTCGATAAAAAGAATTATTTTTAAAAAAAAAATTAAATTTATAATATTTAGAAAACTATTTTCAAAAAATGGAGTTTCTTTTTTAATTATACACATATAATAATGGTTAGGGTGAATTTTTGGTATTTTTCTAAAATACCCAAATTTTTTATGAGTAGTAAAATGCATTAATTTAACGTATATATACATTATCAGTTAAATTCACTATTCTAGCATCATGGATGATGTAAGAACAGTTGGTTCAAACTCACATGCATGTATTACTATACTTAGTCACAAGAATCAATAATATTGGTTGTCTTTGGGAAAATAATAAAATAATGAGTAAAATAATGGGAAACCCTCCTCTCCTTCACTATAAAAACCCCCCTCACTCCCTCTTCTCATCACTCTAATCAAGCCTTGTGTCTTATCTAAATTATGCTCAAATATCCTCCCAAGATTCTCCCTCATGTCTAGCATCCCTTTATCTTATAAAATGACAAAAATATCTCCCCTAAAGTGGCTCTCAAGGAAGATTACTTCAAGAGGAAAATTCCTCTTTACATTTGTTTTACTTCAAGTTCCTTTCTTTTCATTTTCTTTCCTCACCTCCTTTAATCCAAATATTATGATGACTCTAGTACCTTACATCTACTGGAATTTTTTATGATAAAGGAATAATTCTTCATCATCTCTCCCTTTCCCTTCTTTTATACTATAAATGAAAACACCATCTGAAATGTGTTAATTTATCACATTCAAGAAAGATGGTTTTTCAATTTATATTACCATCTTTAATTCTGGTCATGAAACCATTTTTATGGTTGAACCAGACTATAATATATGTTTTATAAATTATTTAAGGTTCTGTAATACTTTTGTAAATATTATATTAATTTATAAATCAGAATGAATTTGTTGTGATCAAAAAACTACCAATTAAGCCAAACAATTGTCATTAAAGTTTTATATAATGATTCATCTTCACTCCAAATAAACAAATAATTTTATGACCATTTAATATTATGGTTGATCACTAATAATATAAAACTTCTATCTTAGAAGACCAATCTCATTATAAATGTTTATATATACATGAATATAAGTAAATCGATCATGAAAACCAAGGAAGAAAATTCTCTCAAGCAATAGAATTGAATCTATTAATCTATCAAAATTCCATGAATGAACCTAATAAGGTTATTATAAATCAATAAAATATAGAGGATTTTATTTAATCATTAACTTAGGAACCTAATTTTGATTATTTAGTTCATTAAGATCAAGTGAGGAACACCTTCGAACTTAAGGTAAGGGTTTTCCACCCAAACCTCCATTTTCATTCAGGTTACTTTTATTATCTACTTACCTCAATTAAATTATTATTCATTAATATTTACTCATCATAAATTCTATTTTAATGTTCTATATATGTGTACCCACCATAATCCTACCTTCCTTAATAGGGAATTATATGTTTTAAAATGATATTTCAAAATTTATTCTTGAAATACAAGCCTGACTCAAGGGAATTTTTCAAATTCTTACCTATTTTCAAATGAAATATATAATCTATTTTTAGAAACCATTATCTTTATAAAATAAATAATTTAATTATGAAAATAATACCTTACTTCATTTTTGGTTTTATACAAATACATTTCCCAAAGAACTCTTCTTTTCAAAGTAAAAGAGTATTTATCTCAAGAATTACTCAATTATTTTATAAGAGTATCTTCATATGTTTCAACACTCTTATTGATTATTATATATTATTGGGATTAATATTTATGATATCATATACCATATTTAATTTAATGGTTTATGGTTAGTTTTAATGTGGATGTGCTATCTTAAAACCATTCACTAATTTACTTTGAATGGTTAGTGTTTAAGCTTAATGTTTGGGGGAAGTTATTTACGTTTCATATGTTAGTTTCAATATGAATATATATTTTGTTTATGTTTATCCCCATTCACATGAGGGATGAATTATACTTATTATGTGATGTTTGGGTCTTGTTATAGACCGTCGATGCATCGGTAGGTCACATGAGACAAATAGATATAGACTTGGCTGAGGCCTTGCCCATTTTTAGGCATGGTTTTTCTCGAAGCCTTAAAAAAATTTAGATTTCTTGGTTGAGGTCTTGATAGTATGTTTTAGAATGTCTGAAATATAAATTTCCCTCATTAAGAATCTATAAATTCATATTTCATGTGGTTATTCGACTAGTAGAATACCCATGATTAAGTTTTATTATGGTAATAATTACTCACCTTATATTCCTTCTTTAATGTGTTCAAGTTTATTATTTTTTAAAGGAATGTGTTTTCTATTATTCACCATGCCTGATGTTTATGTTTATGATATCTTCTGCTGTATTTCTTACCCATATAGATCATATCAGCTCACCCCTTCTTATGTTTCATTTTTTCCAAGACATGAAGAGGTGTATTATGATTAACTTGCAGGGATAATCTAGAGTGGTGGATGTTCCCAATGTAACTTATTTATTGTTTTTCATTTCAAGATTTAATATTGAAATTATGTAGGAATCTATAATTACAAATCTACTAAACTATTAATTCCTATGGGATACAAAATTCTTGTAATCATGCTAATGTAATGTAATAAGGCACCAGCTCTAGGAAATTGGGGTTGGGTCTTTACAATTGGTATTAAAGCAAGTTTAGTAGAAAACATGGAAACTAGATTTAAAAAACATAGATTTGGGAACAAAACCCTAATATAGTATTTTAGGATAAACATCCAAGAACATCCTGGAATTTTGGTAAGGAATAGATTATGTGGATATTTATATAAAATATATCTTTTTCTGGATACTACAAGGGGTGTGGTTTGGGCACAGATGTACCTAGGAGTGAAAACTCTAACAAGGAGTTTCAATCTTGAACCAAGGTATCCTTGTACACAACAACGGGCCTTACTGCACACCTAGTTTGATACTCCCAGGGGATATGCTTATGATAATTCAAATTTTCTTTACAATCTATTATTAAGGATTTAAATGTAAATTTTTCCTCAAATAAACCATGTTTATGATTATGGGATTATCCATACATAGGATTTCAATTTATGTTGCGTGTTTTTTCTAAGTTGATATAATAAATTATTATTTACAACCTAATCTAGTGTATTCCATTATTTAGAAATGGCTCTTTGTGGAATGAATGGAAACCACATTAATGTGTGTATCCCATTTAGGGATTTCCCTCTTATGCAAGATAATGATGTCGGCTCTAGAGCTATGACTGGTGTGGAGTAACTTATAACTATATTGGGACAACTTACTCAGGTTATGAACAATAACCTTACCTGTATGGAGCATCCAGATCCACAATGTGGAGGTGTTATGTTATATTTCATTATGGGATAACAACCTTTATCATTTAATGAGACTATAAACCCATTCGTAGCAGAGTAGTGGATAAGTTCCTTAGAGACGATATTTCTCACCTTGGGAAGTAACAAAAGGAAGAAGGTCGTCATGGAATTTTATCGTCTATCGGGAGATACTGATCGATGGTGGTCACTAATTCAAAACAAAAAGGATGAGGAAGAGATATAAAACATGTAATGGAGTTAATTTAAAGAAATTTTCTTAGAGAAATACTTTCCTCATGTACAGCGAGCGGATATAGAAAGGCAGTTTATGAATTTGAGGCAAAATGAATATGAGAATGTTAAAAGGAATGAATCTAACTTCACAAGGTTAGAAAAGAATAATGTAGACTATATAAATAATCCAAGGAGAAATATTGATAGATTATTTGATGGCCTAAATCCATTCCTCCAATTGGTGCCGGTCTGCCAAACTTTCTCATCATATGAAGATATATTATCTTGTGCTATCAAGATGGAAAAGGAGTTATCTAAGTATTATGACTTTAAAAGAAAGAAATAGAACAAGAGGGTATTTGAAAAATCTGAAAAAGTAAATAAGGAAATGGGGAATAAAGAGAGATTTGACTTTACACCCTGTGATAATTGTGGAAGGAAACACCCTGGATCCTGCTTAAAAGGAAAAGGGGTGTACTACAAGTGTAGATAGAAAGGCCATTATGTTGGTGATTTCAAAGTGAAGAAATAATATATTAACGTTCATTACTATAATTATAGGTATATGGGACACTATACTAAGTATTTTCCAAAGCGTTAAGTAAACATGCCTCTTAAAAGGTATAGAGAGCATGGACAAGCTTATACAATCACAACATCTGATATTGAAGTTCCTAATAACATGGTGGCGGGTACTTTAATAGTTTCCTCAAACATAGGAAATGATTTATTTGATTATTTATCATTTCATTCTTTTATATCTTCCTAGTTTTCCAATAAAATTAGATATTTCCAATTTTATTTAATAAGGGGATGCAAGTCAAAACTCCAAATGGAAGTATCATTGTAACAAAGTTGTGTCAGGTAGTCCCCATTATGGCATAAAAATGTGATTTATCTACTGATTTTATTATCATACCCATGATTTACTTTGATATAATCCTTGGTATGGATTGGATTTTGAACCATGATGTGAAAATTTATTACAATAAGAAGGGGGTTACAATTTTTGAGGATGATGTAGAATCCCTTATCTTTAGAGAATAAACATCATCATCTGATTCTCATCTAGATCTACCCTCAGTAGCTCTACTGAATTAAATTATTAGGGATGAAGGGAATGAAATAACTATGGTTGGGGAAAGAAATGTTCAAATAGAGGACATACCTGTTTTTCAAAAATATGTTGATGTGTTTCTAGATGATTTACCTGGACATCCTCCAGAGTAGGAAATTAAGTTTTACATTGACTTAACTTCTTTTTCAAGGCCCATATCAAAGACCCCTTATAGAATATCCACAGTGGAATTAGTATAACTAAAGAAAAAACTAGATGAATTGAGTGATAAAGGATTTATTTTACCTATATTTTCTCTATGGGGTTCCCCTATTCTTTTTATTAAGAATAAAGATAGATCTATGAGGTTGTGCATTGACTATAGAAAGATCAATGCTATAAAAATAAATAACAATTATCCCCTACCACACATTGATTATTTATTTGATCAACTTCATGGAACCCAATATTTTTCGAAGATTGATCTTTGATATGGATATCATCAGTTACCTATGAGGAAGGAATATATTCCAAAGACAGTGTTTCAAACTAGGTATGGGCATTATGAGTTTACAGTAATGCCTTTTGGACTGAATAATTCACCCTTTGTTTTCATGGATCTAATGAGTAGAGTTTTCAAGGAATATCTTGATGACTTTATGGTTGAATTTATTGATGATATCTTAGTATACTCCAAAATCTATGAAGATCATGAAAATAAATTTTTGCATTATTATAAAGACTCTTAGAAGAAATGAATTATATGGTAAGTTTAGAAAATGTAAATTTTGGATTCAATCAATTTCCTTTCATGGCCACATTATCTCTAAGGATGGAATATATGTTGATCCTTCAAAGACAAAGGTTGTGCAAGAATATCATACTCCAATGTACATAACTCAGGTATGTAGTTTTATTGGTTTATTAGGTTATTATTGGTGTTTCTTTCATAATATCACCTGTTTATCCAACCTAAGGACCAAGATTAAAGATAAAGGGGTTAATTTTTTATAGAAAAAGAATGTGAGGACTGTTTCAAGGAATTGAGAAGAGATTAGTGAATGATATGATCCTAACTCTACCATTGGGGAATGACGCATTTTTGATCTATAGTAATGCATCAAAGAAATTAATTGGTTGTTTCCTTATGAAAAATGATAGATTTATTGCCTATGAATCAAGGCGGGTAAAAATTGGTGAACAAAACTATCCTACTCATGATCTTTAGTTAGTATCGGTAATATTTTCTTAGAAGATATATAACATTATCTCTATGGAGAAAATGTGAGATATATACGGATCATAAGAGTCTAAAATATAACTTCTCACAAAAAGAAATAAACATGAGACAAAGGATGTGGCTCAAAATACTCAAGGATTATGATTGTTCCATACACTACCACCCAAGAAAGGAAAAAAGTTAGTTGATGCATTGAGCAGGAAGGATCATGGAGTTCTCAAAAAATGAGGATTGACAAGGATCCTTTGTACATGGATTGAGTGAGGATGGATATGGAAATTATCAAGGAAGGTGAAACATCACTACTTTTTCAAATGGTTTCACAACCATATTTATTGGAAATAATTAAAGCTTCACAATCTGATGATGAGAATCTTTAGAAGAAGATTGATGTTTTCAAAGATGGGAAGTTGGCTAAATTCATGTGTGAAGATGGAATTCTGAAATTTGGGAATAGGTTATGTGTTCCCTCTCTACCTGCTTTGAAAAGGGAGATATTGGACGATTATCATAGATCAACTTTCTCTATAAACCTTGGTATCACTAAAATGTATTGAGATTTGAAAGAAAATTTCTAGTGGGATAACATGAAGAGGGAAATTGCTGATTATGTATCAAGATGTTTAGTCTATCAACAAGTGAAGGTTGAACAACAACATAATAGAGGAGTCATGTGAACTCTACCTATTATTACATGTAAATGGGATGACATCACCATGGATTTTTTCACTAGATTACCCAAAACTATAAGAAATAAGGATGCAATATGGGTAATTGTTGATAAAAAGTCTACACATTTTCTCACTCTAAGGGAGTATTTTCTACTTGATCGGCTTTCATGACTCTATGTCAATGAATTTGTAAGACTTCATGGAGAACCTCTTTCAATAGTGTCTAATTGTGATCGTCGATTTATATCGAAATTCTAAAAAAATCTTCAGAAATCTTTGGATACTGATATTTTATTGGGTAATGCTTATCACCCACAATCTGATGGGAAATCTGAAGGATGATCCAAACCTTAGAGGACATGTTGAGATCATGTTCACTTGACTTTCAAGGTATTTGGGATAAATATTTACCTTAGTGGAGTTTACCTACAATAATAGTTTCCATTCAAGTATTCAAATGGCACCATATGAAGCATTGTATGTAAATAGATGGTGTGAACCAACTTATTGGGATGAAGTTGGGGAAAGGAAGCTTGTGGATCCCGAGCTTGTGGAGGAAACAACAACAAAGGTAAAGATTATTCAAGACCATATCAAAACATCTCAAAGAAGACAAAAAAGCTATGCTGATAATCAAAGGAAGGATTTGGAGTTTCAAGTGGGAGATCATGTTTTCTTAAAATTATCTCCATGGAAAGGTGTTATAATATTTGGGAATAAATGGAAATTGATACCTAGGTACATAGAGCCTTTTGAAATTATAGAGAGAATTGGATTTGTTGCATGTCATTTTGTTATGCCAACTAGCCTATCTAAAGTATATAATGTGTTATATGTCTCATTTCTGAGAAAGTGCATGCTAGACCCAACACATGTCCTCACTTTTGAAGGTATCGAATTAGAACCCGACCTATCTTGTTGTGAAGATCCAATTGAGATTCTAGGCACCAAAGAACAAGTGTTGAGGAATCAGATGACTCTACTGGTAAAGACACTTTGAAAAAATCATAAAATTGAAGAGGTAACATGGGATCCTGAGGAGCTTATGATGAAGAACTGCCCAAATATTTTTTATGAGGTAACATTCTGGTAATTTTGAGGATGAAATTTGTGTGAGGAGTGGATAATGTAACCCTAAAATATTTTGCAAATAAATTTAATATTGAATGCATCAAACACTAAGTCTTTACAAAACACCACTTTTTTATAACCTAACCAGTAAACATAATTTTTCCACCTCTATGATTTGAATTTTGAAAAATTGACATACACTGTGGTGTTCGGTAAGATATTTAAAGTCTGATAAGACAAATTTAATTTTTGGTGAATAGTAACATACCCTTTTGAATAGAAATATGAAGAGTAATATGACCCTTAAGAATATTAAATCATATTATTATTTTATTTTCTTAAGGTTATAAGATAATGAGATCTTGATTAATTTTTCAAGGTGAAATAAAATGAATTATAGTTTTAAAATTGTTATTTTTCAAATAAATTATGATTTTATTTAAAAATTAAATTAATGATATTTAGAAAATTATTTTAAAAAAATGGAGTTCATTTTTGAATTATAAACAACTAAAATTTGGTTAAGTTTAATATTTAGGATTTTCTAAAACACTCAAATTTTTTATGAATAGTAAAATATGGTAATTTACCGTATATATACAATATTAGTTAAATTTACTATCCCTATAATCGTGGATTATGTAAGCACACTTGGTTCAAAATAACATTCACATATTACTATACTTGGTCACAAGAATCAATACTATTGGTTTTATTTCCCAAAATAATAAAATAATTAGTAAAATAATTAGAAAATCCTCTTTTGCTCCACTTTAAAACCCCCTCACTCCCTCTTCTCTTCACTCCTTTAATACCTTGTGCCTTGCCCAAAATCTGATCAAATATCCTCCCAACCTCCTCCCCCATGTCCAGTATCCCTTGGTCTCATAACAATACCAAAACCTCTCCCCTAAAGATCCTCTCAAAGAAGATTACTTCAAGATGTAAATTCCTCTTTTCATTTCTTTTATTTCAAGTTCTTTTCTTTTCTTTTTCTTTCCTCGCATCATTTCATCAAAATGTTGTGATGACTCTAGTACCTTCAATGTAATGGAATGATTTTATGATAAAGGAATAATTCATCATTATCTATCCTTTACCCTTCTTTAATACTAGAAAATTAAAACACCATCTGAGATGTATTAATTTATCACATTCAAGGACGACGGGTTTTCAATTTATATTACCATCTTTAATTCTGGTCATGAAACCATTTTGATGATTGAAACAGACTACAATATATGTATTATAACTTATTTATGGATCTTTAATCCTTTTTTACACATCATATTAATTTATAAATCAAAATGAGTTTGTTATGATAAAAAACCACCAATTAACCCAAACAATTATCATTAAAGTTTTATGTAATGATTCATCTTCACTCCCAATAACCAAAATTATTTTATAACCATTTAATATTCTAGTTTTTCACTAATAACATACAAATTCTATTCTGTAAAACCATTCTCATTCTATATGTTTATCTTTACATGAATGTAAGTAAATCTATCATGAAAACCAAGAAAGAAAACAATCCCAAACAATGAAATTGAATCTATTAACCTATAAAAAGTCCATGAATGAACCTAATAAGGTTATAATAAATAAATTAAATTTAGAGTAGGTTATTTACTCATTAATTTATGAACCTAAATTTTATTTTTCATGTCATTAAGATCAAGTGTGGAACACCTTCGGACATAAGGTAAGGGTTTTCCACCAAAACCTCCATTTTCATTTGGGTTACTTCTATTATTTTATTACCTCAATTAAATTATTATTAATTAATATATACCCCCCATTAATTGTTTGTGAATCTATATATGTTTAACAACTATAATCCTATCTTCATTTATGGGGAATTATATGTTTTAAAAGGGTCTTTCAAAATTTCTTCCAGAAATACAAGCCCGACTCAAGGGAATTTCTCAAATTTGTAACTATTTTCAAGGGAACTCAATAATATATTTTTAGAAACCATTATATTTATAAAATTAAGAAATTTATTTTCAAAATACTATCTTACTTAATTTATGGTTTTATACAAACGTGTTTCCAAACGAACTCTTCTTTTCAAAGTAAAAGAGTATTTATCTCAAGAATTACTCGATGATTTTATAAGAGTATATTCATCTATTTCAACACTCCTATTAATTATTATGTATTATTGGGATTAATATTTATGATATAATATACCATATTTAATTTAATTTTTTATGGTTAGTTTGTTTTTGGATGCGCTATCTTTAAACCATTCACCAATTTACTCTGAATAGTTATTGTTAAGCATAATGTTTAGGGAATGTTATTTGCATTTCATATGTTAGTTTCAATATGAATATATATGTTGCTTATGGTTATACCCATTCATATTAGGGATACATTAGACTTATTATGTGATGGGTGGGACAAACTATATCCCTTCAATTCATTGGTAGGTCTAATGATACAAATAGATATGGACTTGGCCGAGACCTTGCCCATTTTTAGATATGATTTTGGCCAAGGCCTTACTCATTTTTAGATGTTTTGGATGAGTCCTTGATGGTATGTTTTCGAATGTCTGGCATATGAATTTCCCTCATTATGAATCTATAAGTTCATAGTTCATGTGGTTATTCGATTAGTATAATTTCCATGATTATGTTTTTTTATGGAAATAATTACTTAACTCATATTCTTGCCATAATGTGTTCTAGTTTATTATTATTTTAAATGCATGTGTTTTATGTTATTCACCATGACTAATGTTTATGTTTATAATATCATCTGATGTATTTATTACCCTTACTAATAATCCCTAATCACTCATTCATATGTTTCATTTTTCCCAGGACATGAATAGGTATATTATGATTGACTTTCAGGGATAATATTTGAGTGGTGGATGTTCCCAATGGAACTTATTTGTTTTTTTTCATTTCAAGTTATAATGTTGAACTTATTTATGTATCTTGCTTTCCAAATCTACTAAACTATTCATTCCTTCGGGATACAACTTTATTGTAATCATGCCAACATAATGTAATAAGGCATCGACTCTAGGAAACTGGGGTTGGGTCTTTAAATTTATACATAAATTCTAATATTAAAACAAATCATGAAATATTGTTATTAAAAATGAACTATGTTTCAATAATGGGGATAGTAGGTCGTATGTATGCATGTGTAGCATTTCCATTTTTCAATGCTCATTATAGATAAAGGTAAGAAATGTTTTAACTTTACATAATGATCATAGTATCATTTATACCTTATATTTACTTTAAATATATTTATATAAATCATCAATTTTGGTGGTGAATAATTGATATTCAAATTGCTTCGTGAAGGTAATAGTCCAAACATACATGAACGATGTTATCATTTATTTAATGTAAGTCATAAAATGAAAGATTATCCTTTAAAATGATAAATATGTCATGAATATCCAAATTATGTAATATATATATAACATATATTCACTAACATTATCCTTTTTTACCTTCCATGTAAATTGTTGGTGATAAATGAATCACATCACTTTGTGAGGTGGTAGTCCGCCATACAAATGAGAGATGTTATCATATCTTCTATGGAATAGAGAGTGTATATATATTTGATATAATGGTTTAATTTTTATAATTGTGTTATAAATATAATATATATATTTTTTATCCATCATCAAACCAAATCGTGAGATGTGTTGATTGAAAATGTGTCACATCAATTTGTGAGGCAGTAGATCGCCATACATATGATCGACATTATTGTCTTCATTTAAGGGAAGTGGAAATGGATATAGGTAATGAACTAAAAAAATAAAATATCATTACATTAGATATATTAGTGTTATTATATAATCACACATGAAAAAATAATTAATGGAGGTAAAATAATAAATATAACAATAATGCATAGTTAAAAATTTTACCTTTTCTCAGACCACCTCGTTCGATTATACCTAAACTATTCCAAGAATGTCATTCTAACCCAAAAAAATGATTATATGTTTATGGGAAGGAATTTTGGAATTAGTTAATATAGTTATTTTTATAATTGAAAGTGTTTTAAGGTTTAATTAATAGAGAAGATGGGGTGGCCTTTTATAAGTTAGGAGAGTTGTAGACTTGTAATTTTTGAAATGAAAAAGGTTTACCCATGTTCTTAAAATGAAAAAGTGTAAAAAATGTATTATATAAATAATAATAAAAAATAAGGTCAAAATATTTCCATATAATATAGTTTAGACATGTTTTTAGGTTATTTTATTCCTTATATTTTTAGTTTAACCCTCTAGTAAAACGAATTTTACCTTAACCGCGATAATTAAATTTTATTATTTTCACTATTAATTATGGTCAAAAATTAAGTTTGACAGATTATATAATATAAATTATTATTATTTTTAATATTAAATACATTTCCAAATTGTTTTCTTATAAGTTTTATAATTTAATATAAAATTAATACCTTATATTCGAATAAAAATTATATTTTTAAATAGAAAATGTTCAAAGGTTTACAAAGTATTTGTGTCAAAATTAAATATAAAATTAATTCTAATGATTTAATTTGGATTAATTTTAATATAATTTAACTAATTTTACTTTAAAACCAATTTAAAGTATACTTTAACTTTTTTTCTAATTTAAACAAATATTCAGTTTTAAATTAAACTTCGCTATTTTTAATTGTTCATCAAAAAATAAAACTTATCTGAAAAAGCCATAAAATTCATCCTGAGATGCAATTAACATATATATTTCAAAAATTAATTTTATATTAGATTATAAATTTGATAAATGTGTAAAAATTAATTTCATCATAAGTGAATTATAAGTGGTGAAACCGTTTTGTTTAAAAAATATAGTTTTTATAAAACATTTCTTTTACTTTAAAATGATTCTTATTTTAATTATTATAAATAGATATCAATTAAATTTATTTTACAATTTTCTATACCATATAATATTAAAAATTTATTTAGTATTATTCATACATATAAGTTTATGGCTTGGTTTTAATGGTCATGTTTAAATCATTATATTTTAATAGAGTAACATGTTTTGTTCAAACTCATTGTTGTGTGCATTACAATCTATCAATGATATTGAATAATTTTATAAATTTATATCCCAAAGTATTGATACTTCATATTCCCTTCTAATCCTTTTGTTTCATTTCATACATGATATCTAATATGATGTTCATATTTTAAAATCATGGGGTTTTATGTTTTCATTCAATTAAAAATGATTCATTTTGATTATTTTATTATATGTGTTTAGATAACAAGTCTAACAAATATTATATTTTTATATAATGAAGATGAAATTGTTTTTTTGAGAAATATTTAATTTCAATCAAGACATGCATTTTCATAAATTAGTTGATTTTTAAAAAAATATTATTTTTAAAAAATATTATTACTAAATTGTATTTATTAAATATATATGATATTATTACATTAAGAAGTCAAATGTAATTCTTATAAGGATCATAAAACTGTAATTTTCTAAAAACCTTTAATTTAATGCATCTAGAGATTTCTGATTCTAAAGTTTAAATTATAGTATATACATAAATATATATATATATATATAATTTTTTAATAAAATAAAAATAATTATTAAATTGTATTTTCAAAATTATCCAATGGTTAATATTTCATAATTTTTTGAAAAAGTATATTTTTTGTGTAAAACATTGATATATTATTAATATACTCTATATATTATGTCAACACAAAATTTTTAAAGTTATATAATAAATACTATGATGAGTTTCCATAATTAATATTTTTTCCCGTAAAATAATGTATTTTTAAGTTTGTTTGATTAATTTTGAAACCCTAAATGAATCATCCAAAAACTATATTGTATTTTAAGGTTTTAATATCAATTATTTTATAAGAATCAGTCACCTTCACAACCTCATGGTTTTTATTTTAATAAGTTCAGTTCATTTCCATATAAAGAAATTAAATCAATTCCTCTTTCAAAGAATCCATGGGAAAACCCATGGTATGGTTTCTGGTTTGATTAGATTATTATATAGATTCTAATAACTTTGTTTATAAATAAATAAGGATTTACCCTCACATTTTCTATATAAATTCACACAACCTCCCATTTTGATTCACTAAAAACCCTCAAATAATGAATTTACTCTACCTTCCCCTCATTAAATCCCTAAAATGGCTCCCCCATGCTCTCAAGTTATACCTCCCAAGCTTTTAGTAGTGACCTATCATGGGAAGGGATTCTCTCCTCATCTTTATTCATTCACCTTCGTTAAATTGTGACTTTTAATTTCAAATTTTTTACATTGGGATATTATTCTCAACTTCTTTCTTACTGAGCATATTATTTTCATGTTATGAGGACCGCTTTTACTCTAATGAATCACCCATGAATTGTTATGTACCCCAATTATGCCGCTAAAATTATCCAGTGAATTTATAAGGAAAACATTTTTCAAGCAAATATCCATCCCAATTTCTACTCAATGTTACTCACCAAGATATACCTATCCATTATTGATTGTGGACCTCTATGTATATAAACTACTCTCTATAATCATGGTATTAATATTGATGAAAAATAAACATAGGTTGTATGATATATGTGAAACATTTATGCTTTTACATGATATAAATATTAAAAGTGGGTCTACAATTATATTGACCTTTTATGCATTGGGTAATATTTTTATGTGATTATATGCCATGTATAGTAAATTAGAGGTTATCCTAAGCATTAAATTAATTGATATCTTGGAGATTATACTTTAATTATTTTTATTATGTCATATTTTTTCATTTATCAACATTACCATGTTATATTAATGTTATCATCTTTTATTCTGATTCAATTATCAATTTTATGATTCTCAGTACGTGTATGTAACCATGATATACCTATTTTATATCTTTTATTATATACACAGTTCTATGGTTTTATTATTCCCTTACTTGTCTTTATAGATCACCATGTAATGCCCCGACTCCAGTTACCCAGAGTCGGTGCATTATTACATAACATTGGCACGATACAAGGAAATCATGTCCTAAAAGACCGATCAGTTTAGTAGCCTTGGAAATACTAGATACATTCATAAGGTCAACATTACAACTTGAAAAGAAAAAGAACACTAAATTACTCCATTGTAAACATCCAAGCTTCCTAGATTATGCATGCAAGTCACTCATAACTAACTTCTTCACATCCTGGGAAAAAATAAAACATAGAAAGGGGTGAGCTCAAATGCTTAGTAAGGATAACAATATAAAGAAAACTTCCATAAATAAGCATAAAAATTTAACGCAATGCATAACTAAAATAGAAGCCTTTTAAACATGAACTTCACCATAATATGGAAAAAAATAAAATAATTCCATTTACTTATTCACATGGATATTCTACTAGTCGAATAATCACATGAAATATCAATAACCACTTTCATAATGATAGAATGCATAATTCCATACTATCATAACCACATAGTCAAGGAATTGTGCCAAGACTACAAATAAGATTTTTTCAAGGCCTTTTTCCAAGACACTAGTTTGTCTCATGAGACCTACTGATGCATCGAGGAGCTATAGTGTGCTCCACCTGTCACTTACTAATTCCAATGGATTTCTCATATGAAAATTTTGAAACATAACATAAACATTCGTATTAAATTAGCATATGAAATGTCAATACTTTATACAAAAACCATGAATGGTATAAAAATTGCACATCCGTAGTCAAACATAACTCAATAGATACAATATGAAAGATTGTATTATATCAGATTAACCTCAATCGAGAATAATGAAGGATATTGACATAGATAAAAATAATCATCAAAATTATTAGAGAGAAATATCCCCCTTTTCTTGAAATCATTTAAAAGTCACACTATTAGTCAAGAAGCCATTTAAAAATGGATTTTTGAATCAAAGTTTCCCATACCACTTTGAAATTTTTAAAAGGAATTTTAATTTTAAAACTTTAATGTCCATATAAATAAATCCTTAAAACCATTTTTAAAACATGGACATTAATGAGAAATATTTAGAATAATAAATCTTTAAAACATTTAAAATGATATTTTAGTTAGAGTTCCTAACCAAAATAGAGACACTTGAATACAAATAATTGAGGTAATCAAAACTTTGTAATATCATGAGAATAAAGGCATTCATGATATACTATGTCAAAGTACATTATATACACCTTATAAAAGTGATTTGGTGTATAACAACAAATAAGTCTCAATGGAATGTAAATGGAGATGAAATCTCTTATAAAGTGCATATCCTTAGGTTAAGAATAAATCAACAACATAATTATGTGTGGGAAATATAAATACACTCAATATGATTGGATATTAAGTGTAAATCAATCAGAGGATATTCACACATATTCTTGTAAAAACAACACCAATTAATTGGATATTTAACTCAACAAATGGAGATTGAGTTAAAATTACTCTTATCTAGTTCATATCGATGACTTGAAAATTTAACAATAGATTGATTTTGTGTCTCAAAAGTATATCCACAGAAAGGGGAGTGGAAATTATGACATAAAAAAATGAATAGTGATTCCACATATAATCCTGGAGTAAAATAATCAATGATGTATGCGTAAATCCGAATAAGTGGAAATTGAAATTTCAAATTCCCTTATCGATTTAGTAACTTACAAAATATACACCCATGAAAGAAGTATAATACAATGATGGTGTAAATATACATAAATTAAATTATATTTCACAATAAATACAATCAGGTGAAGTACACAATACACCACATCCAATAAATAAGTGGCGAATAGTAGAAATCTCACAGAATTAAGAGTGAGATAAAAAAACCCCTTACCTCAAGTCTGAATTGTCTTGTGTGTTCCTTGTTCTTCCTGAATAATAAACTTAAGTTAATTTATACTTGATTAAGAACACTTTTAAATTTTATTATTCTTTTTATATCACTTGTTACCATTCTATAATAATTAGTTAATTATTTGAGTTCATATTGGATATTTTATTGATGTTCGGAACTTGAGTCAAAAATGAACTTGTTATAATTACAATTTGTCCATGTGTTCAAAAGTATATTATCTCCAAAATGATATAAATGATTTATATATCATATAAATATTATATATCCAGTATATATATGTATTTATAACAATACATAACATTTGGAGATAAGAAATGAAATGCACCTTTCATGGAGACGGTAAGTCATACGTACGCATGAACGCTACTTTCATTTCTATTTTTTATTTTTATAGAATTAAAACATAATTATACATAGGTATATTATAATTCCAGTCTAATATCATATGATATATGTTTTTACATAATTCAATTAACTATATCCTTTATACGTTCCATGAATGTCATGAATGAATCATATCACCTTGAGGGGGCGGTAGTCCGCACTACCTCAAATGAAATTATCGTGGTCACACATATTGGAAAGCATATTGGTGTGTTTTAAATGAAAATTACAGAATAATAGAGGAACAATAAACATGATATACATAATATATAAATACATTTTCATCACAATGGCCAATATAAGAGGCGGTAGGAGATAATCGAACAATCATCATTTCATGAGGCATTAGTTTTCCATCCACAGAAACATTATGTTATTCACCCATTAGATGGAGGTGTGTGTAAGTGTAGCTCAAATAATTCTTATAAAAACATCATAGTATATTGAATATACTGGTGTTGTTACAAAATAAAGTAATAAAAAGAGTTCATGGGGTTGGAGAGGTAAAATAAAATAAATGAATTTAAGAGAAACTGTTACCTTTAATTTGGGTAACTCCCTTTAGTTTGAACTAAAAGGACTTCTTGAAGTGCCTTATGCCTAAGTTAAGTCTTCTAGGTGGATTATAGGGATGTAGGGAGATTAATTGAGGAGAGTTTATATGATCCAAAAGGCTTGATAGGTGTGAAGAATTGGTTGAAAGTGGTCTCTTTTTATAAGGGAGAGGAGGGTCACTTTAGGAAAGTGTGAAACTATTATTTTATTATAAACTTATCTTCAATTTCAAAAGGTCCAAAACACATTAAAGTTCAATATAATATGACTAATATTCGAAATAAAATCATCCAATCATAATTGGACATGTTTTGGATAATATTTTATTCATTATAATCTTATTTGTTTAAATCATTTATTAATGAGGTAAACACTGCATCATTATTGTGTCATAAATAATTTAATTTATTTAATGCATAAAAATTATAAAAAAAATACCATGATATAGGAAATATTTTTTATTTCCAATGAATATTTATAGTCAAAAATATAACTTATATAACCCCATGTAAAAAATAATTTACTAAAATATATTTGTTTGTGTTATTTTTGTCTTTACTTTAAATTAATTAATCTAAAGAGTCATTATCACTCTCAAGTGGCTCCATGGGGTCCCAAAATCGACCCAAGTATGACCATGGTAGGCCATGACTCATCAAAAATGGTTAGGACAAGTGTTAAGGTATTTTTGTATTATTATAATATACTTTTTATCTTGAATTACCCTATTTACCTTTAACCGCGGTAAATAGAAGTCAAAAGTTACTATTCATCAAAAATTATTTTCATCTTATTAAACCACATTTTACTTCTTGATATTAATCTTTTCTCTTGATTTTTTGAAATTCAACTCATAGAAGCGGTAAGATTTCATTTAAATGTAAAAGTCACTTTTTTAACTACTACTAAGTGGTTTCACTATTCATTAAAAATTGAAGTTTTTTAGAAAAATACCCAAAATTCAGCCTATGATTTATTTGATATTCCAAATTCAAAAATTATATCTATTTTTCCAAATTCAAAACCTAAAATTGGCATTAATTAATTTAAAATTAATTCCCGTTGTTAAAACAAATAGCGTGTTTTTAAGAAATAATAACTATCAAAAGATTGACACTTGTTTATGTCCAATTTCAAAGTGAAATTAATTCCAATGACCAACATTGGATTAAATAGTAAAAATATATTCTAACTACACATTAATACAAATTAAAAAGATAATATAACCATATAAATAAATTAGATTAAAACACGGTTTTGAATTAAAATACAGTATTTTTCACTATTCATCAAAAAAATGAATTTTATCAGAAAAATACCAAAATTTTACCCAAAGTAGATTTTGATGTTCTGATTCTAAAGAAGAATTTTATTTTGTCAAATATAATATATAAAAATGACCAAAACTATATTTAAAGAGGGTTCACCATCAAAAGGTGGTAAATCGACCCATTAATGAATATTAGAGTATTTATGCTTAAAATCGAATTCCTTTCTAATTTTAAGAATCTAAATTTTATTTGATAAATGTAAAAAAAATTAACAAACATATATAATAATATTTTAGTTAGTTCTATTCATTTCCATCAATACAATGGCTCGGCGTTAAGTACCATAATATTATATTATTAGTGTGAAACGTAAGATTTCAAAGAAACCTGTTGTTGTGTATCGGGTAAGCCATCGAACATAGCATCCCCTTTAAATTAAAATTAAAATTTAATTCGAAAATATTAATAAATATGAAAATATATTATTCTTTATTTACCCAGGATGTTACACACCCCATTCGTATGTATGTCTTCAAGTTATCATGTTCATTTTTTAGTAGCATAATTGAATTTTAATAGTGTTTATGTATTTTTTTTAAACATGTAATTGTATTACTATTTTATGTTGTTATGTTATGTACATAATTACCCAGATACACTCAAAATAATGACTTTAAGGGGTTTTATTATGTGTTTATTTATGTAATAAGTCATTAAATAATGTAAGATATGGGCTATCATAAATTTCATCACCCATTACATGTTTAGGTTTATCTATGCTGAATACTGGGTCCATTCCATTATCGTTTGTGAGATCCAAGAGGTTCATTAATGAAAAATAATCCATTGAAAGAAGATTGTTTCACCATGATCTTTTGGTGTTCATAAATAGTTTTCCTCCATGTCTTCTTTAATCTCCCAGGTTTATGTGAATAACCCCATGGATTTTTCCTAATGATGTATATATAGAGGTTGGATAAGAGTTACGTTATTAAATACATTGAAAAAAATAATCATTTACTTTATTTAATGTACCTGCCTATGGTAATCCTCAACCATAACCCCATAACTTACCAATATTATGTTGTTCCTAGGTTAAAACCTTCATTCTATAAAAAACTATGGTATCTAATTTCCCATTTTAGGTACCAATCGATAGGGAAAACATTCATTCCATCAATATGTGTGTTTGTGATTTAATATATATTAATATTTTTAATATATTAATAAAAGGGTCCAAATAAATACAAACTTAGTGTGAACCCTAGGAAAAAATAGATAAATTTATATAGAAATATTAAAATGACTAATCCAATTAACCCATAGTTTTTTCAATCAGCCCATATACATGGATTTTTTTCCAAAAATAATAAGCTATACAAAAAAATGGATATTGGACCCTTATATGGAACCCATGAGCCCAGTATCTCTCATGCGTTATTCTATATAGACAAATTAAATAGTCCAAAGAAACATCTTTTTACAAAGGATTATCTCTTGTTTATCTTTAATCACCATTGGGTACTCTCTAAATGTTTCTCCATCCACAATGTCCATATTTTCAAAGTCGATAAAGTGAATCAGGTTATGTACTTATCTCCTCAACTACTACACAAGGGATACATCATGAACATGGTTGAGCTGTGAGTGTAAGGATAGGTGGTAAGAAACATATTCAAGCCTCAGTAGGTTCTATAATGTCTTGATGAATCTCATGTATAGCATGATTCCCTAGTAAAAATATATGCAATCTTCTTTATAGGGATACTTTCAAGAAAACATGGTCTCGCTGATCGAATTTCAAATGCCAACAATGTTGAACTATATACGCTTGTTATTAGAATTGGGGTTTCCTCATATGCTCTTGTATCACCTAAACCATTTTAGTCATTTCCTACACTATATCTAGCATGATAAGTGATTTCTTTCAAATCTTTATGCATCACAATGGTGTCCTATAATGTCTCTGGTATATTTCCTCAAAAGGTGACATAAATATAGTGGAGTGATATGTTTTATTATCATAAAATTATAACAGTGGAATGTGATCCTCCAAGCTTCGGTGGAAGTAAAACACACAACCTCTCAACGTATCCTCCAAAACCTGGATAGTCTTCTCTAATTGTGTATATGTCTTGTGGTAAGACACTATATTTATCTTTAATTGGGACCTAAAATCCTCCTTTAAACCCCTTGAAAACCATGAAGTGAACTGATAATCAAATTCATTGAGTATCATCTTGGGTACCCATGAATTAATACAATCTCCCACTCATAAAACTTCCCTATACTCTTTACTGAGATTTGCTACCTGGTGGAAGGAAAGTGTGCCAAAATGGTGATTCAATTAACAATTTACTAACAAAGTTATTTCCTCTCACCATCTGTGGAATTCCCATCACAAAATCCATAGATATACCAAACCACATCTATTATGGTATCTCAGGAATTTTGGCCAAACCTACCAGAACATAGTGTTCAGCCTTTACTTTCTAACATGTGAGAAACTGAGAGAGGAACTCGGCAATGCTTCACCTCATTCCATCCCACCAAAATTGAAGCTAAAGGTCCATGTACATATTTTTCATATAGTGATATATAGACAAAAGAGAAAAAAGAAACTACTTGATAACCTTCTCAATAAATGTGTATAGAACCACAGCGCAACACTTAAAAAGTATGATGTTCTCCCCTCTATTGGAAAATCATTATAGTGAATTTCGTGATGATATATGGTTACATAGAACCTCATAATCAATATTTCTAAACTAGGCCTCCCTCATAGGCTAATGAAGTGTTGGGTTCACCACCATCATCTGAAGATATGTTGAACCCCTATTCTCCACTATGGAAATCCACAATGAAGATAACTACTTGGAATCCTACACAACCATGCGAGAATAGGATTCCATTATATAGGAATATACCACCATATTTACCTTCCTTGTAGTATATATTATCTTGATGACATGGTCCAACAAGAACCCCAATCAATACCTCTATCTTATCCTCCAAGTTTTTTTTTTGATTTTCTAATAATCCATTTTTATAGGATAAATGAGAACCCTACAATAGATCCATTTATGAAAACAAAACATCAATCATAGAGAGATGCAAAAACAAACCTGGAATTTCAAATTCAAATTTCAAATTGCGGAGTAAAATACCCAGCATCAAGCCCAGCACCCTCTGTCAACTCCTTGGGTTCTGTGAAACCTCGGGTCTACCAACCTATTGCCTCAACACCAGCCTTGAATCATCATCACCTAGAACACAGCCCCATTAGGAAGAACATAGTTGATGTTGCCGATGAACCTTGAAGAAAGTCTGAACCAACAGAAACCACACAAAATCATCAAAATGGACAAGAACCCGGCCAAAAAACATCACTGAACACCATGAACAACAAATTCAAAACAGATGGAACACCATCATTGTCACCACACATCAATCCATTACTGCAACTCAAACCCTCTCTATGAACAAAGATCCACCATGAACCGTTGGACGCAGTGATTCCTTCGACACATCTCCATCCATATCATCACATCATCATCGCTAAAATTATGCAAAAAAGTGAAATAAAACAAATAAGAGTCTCCTATAAAACCTATGATTGTTGATCAACACCTCCCAATCCACCATGAGATACTTCTTACCAGACCAAGATGGAGTCCAGAAGAAAATGATCAAATGAAAAGAGCATAGAGGAAGCGAACAGAGACCTTAACTAGAATCCTCGGATGAAAGAACCATTATGGAACAACCATAAAAAAACATAAGGGGGAATCGGAGATGAAACCCTAAGAAAAAGGAATAAGGAAGGAGGAGTCGAGGATGAAACCCTAATACCAATGACCATAACTAGGATACTATAAAATTTATTCACTAACCTATTATAGTACCCCCTCCATACAAAGAAAACTCTACACCAATGACACACACATAGGAAGTTACTAAGAATGAAATGCATCAATTTTTTTTATGTACACAACTACACCATTCTCAAATATTAAATTCCCTATAATGTGTTTGCCACATGTCAAAACTAACAATTTTTTAGATTAATTTTAAGGTGGATCTCTTAGATTATGTGCATGACTATCCTCAAATGAATAGTATTCTTATCCTTTGACATAAATTATATGATAATGAAATTGTTGAAGACAATTATGAATCAGACCAATTGTTTCTAGAAGGTGAAGTTCAAAAGGTTAATAGATGGAGTGTGGAAATTAGTCAAACTAAAAGAAATCACTAAGAACATATAGTGCCTATGGGGACATTATAATGTCATCTTCAAAAAATCATCCTCATGAACTATCAACTTATGGTATTTGGACCTAAGATCGATCATTGAGATCGAACTCACACCTTTCAACTAGTACAATGGGTAATCATTCATCGGCAATAGGTACATGTTATTTATCATTACTTGATTCAGGCAATGATAGTTTACATGAAGCCTCAAATATCAATCTTTCTTTTTTCACAAAAAAACATTATAGATACCTAGAGAGTTGGTCAGATAAAACAATTCTCTATATGGTCTTCTAACTATACCCTCATCACTCAAATTTTAGTAGGTGATATATTATAGGACACATAAGATATTATTTTGAAACTAGGATGAAATTAGAATAAAATTTATATCTCATCATGAAAAGGTAGTCTTGGAACCTCTTTAATTAATAAATACTTATAATCCTTCATCTTAATTTGTAGCTAGATGCATAAATATCCCACTACACCAATGGATAAACTATCTAAATAATGGGTGATAGGTTGAAACTTCATTCTCGCAAGTCCTACCCACTCAACCATAACATCTCTCCCATTCATGATGGATAATATTATCCCACTTTCTGAAATAATATAACCCTCCTACTATGAAAGACTATCTAGAAGGAAACATGTACAATGATTAAATACTCATGATAACATCATAGCATTTCATCATTATGAAAAATAAGTCCCATGAGAAACTATATCTCATGATTTTCAAGTATCACTAACAATAGATGTTTTATATAGAATAATATATCCCAGTACGAACCTAAATCCACAGATGATGGGATCATGTCTTCATAGAAATATCTATTTCTTACATAAGATATATTGAGATAATGGAACGACACATACCTATATCAATAAATACTGAATAAAGATTATAAAAGACAAAAAACATTCTTAAGATAATCTCATGAGGAGCCTGGTCATATCCCTCTATAGTCTGTAACTACTTATTCCATTGACCACTATCCTATTGATCCTAGCATGGGCACCAAGTGTTAACGGTGGAAATAGTATATAGAATATTCCTTAAAAAACCCTCTTACCATTGGATATCCACTTATTCCTCTATAAACACTACCTCACAATGGGCCTCCCTAAAAACAAATTGGAGATCCCAGATAATGATGTTACCTCTATTATAGAGGTCCATCCACTACCATTATTACTTCCTTAGAAAACTGAGGTAGGAAATCATGAGACATATAACCCTACCAGTCATAATTATAGCATCACTCGTCTCTTGGATGACTAGATTACCTACATGAACCATTCGCTATAGAAACACATTTCTGACTATGATCATGAGTATATCTCTCAAATTGAGACCCTGACGTCTGATGTCTTCTAAATAATGTTGATGAATCAACACCATGATGTCTATTACCACCTTCATCTTCCTGATTTCCCTTTAATAGTAATCACTCTATAACCAGATATTTCACCAACATGGTAGAATAAGTTGGAATAAAAATGGAGACCATGATAGAATTTTATTCTTCATGAAGTCCCTGATAAAACAACCACAATGAGAAGTGTTCATCTCTTACCATATCAAGGGAGTATCAAATAAGTTCAAAAAACCTCATGGTGTACTCAAAAAATGACAAATCATCTAGATAAAACTTGAAAATATCTTGAATTCACATAGAGAAAAACCTCAAAGGGTAATCCACATTATAGATTTGCTACTGGACATCTAAAAATGTGAGTTTCGCCTCATCATGGGTCTAGGTAGTCAGAAACCACTAGTTGCGTGATTCTTTAAATAGAAGGATGGACCCAAGAAAAACTATCTGATTGGTCAATATCTAAATAAGAATTTATACTAATTCCACAACCTCATGCCAATCCTCAACTACCTCAGTATCTAGCTCACCACAAAACCTTAGTTGTCACTATTTATGGTAATTGTGTAATGAACTAATCATACACACATAAACATTCTAAAAATCATGAGTTATTGACTGTCCAAAATAATGTTGGTCCTTCTTTTAGACCATTGGAGAGACACCTCATATGTTGGTCCCTAAAATAAGGCCTCATCACTCACCTAATCATCATCATGTTCCTATACCGACATCCTAGCTATCTTCCATCATTTAGGATTCTTGAAATTTATCAAGATATGACATGGTTAGATGAGAACATTTTTGGAGATAACTCAAGAATGAAATGAAAGTCAAAATTCTATATCCAATATTATTTATATACCACTTTTAACCTAACATGGATGTATTGGAAAATGAGTTGAAATGAAGGTATCCAGTGTCTTGGTGAATGAATACATAGCCTTCCACACTGAAACTGGGTTCTCTATACTGAAATATGCACTCAATACACTCAAACAACATTTCCCTATGATATAAAACAAATAATTACAACATGGTCCAACTCCCAATACCAAACTATGTATTGGGAACCTTTGATACCATTATGTCATAACCAAACCCACCAGGGCCAACCTGGCCTATAGTAAGCTGAGTCTGACATCCCAATCCCACCTCTAATAGGATAAGAGATTATAATTAGAATTGTAAATAAAAAATAATTAAACGGAGGTAACAAAAATAGACACACATCCATCCCCATGCAATTGCTCATAGAAACAAAGAAATAAAATAAATATTTTGTGTACTGCATCCATCAAACAACCTCTAAGAAAGATTAAAATTAAAATATCATACATGAAAATATAAATTGGAAAAATAAACCTCAAAATATAAATGATTTCCTAACCAAATAAAAACAATAAATAGAGATTATGATGATAAAACATATCCCAATATATATGAATGACCACCAAACATGGTCATCCATGATAGATACAACTATTTTCCTCTAAAACCAGGACCAACAATATCACAACCAATTTTTCATTCATATGTTTCATACACAACATATGTTGGAAAATACCATGAAGTGGTGTGTTTGGGAATACCCATTAGGATTCCCTGAAAACTAGAATGGGACAAATAGAAAGTTACAATATTAATCTCAATCCATAATCAAGATATAAGTAAAACCAAACCTATATGGTTAGAAGAAACCCAACCAAGATAGAGAGGGGATCTGACACTCCATATCCCAACAATTAAGTATGAGTCAACCTATATCTACAAAGGTCCAACTATGATTCCCAAAATAATAGGAAACTTGAAAAGAATCTAAGTGGTGTTCTGTTCTCCTCACCAATATTCTTTGCATCTAAGATAGTACTAACTCCCGTGGAGGCTTAACTTCTCATAATATCATGATGGTGGTGGATTACATACTCTATATATAGACTACCCAATACAATCTTCATTATAGGGTTGTTTAACTCTACCAATTTAAAGAGTATAGTAGACCCACACCCTAGTGATAGAGGGGAGTATTCACCCTACAAACTCTTCAATGACAAAAATCGGTCACTTATTTTTCCCATGATTCTCTGATCCAAGAATCATGATTGTAACACTTTATTCCATATCACATATTCCAAAATGAATGAAACCATTATTATCTACTTGAAAACCTAATCAAGATAGACTACTTGTAGGACCAAATATGATACCTGAATAGTGAGATACACACGGTGTAAATCTAATTGAATAGTAAATATTATGTTTCTAGTATACACTATGTTTCATTGATTCCTCAAGTATTACTGTTTCTTATAGACTCCACTAGTATACATTGGAACGCGATCATGTACCTTGGCTATACTGATGTACTTGGCCTTGTTTGGGTACCCCAATCATGTCCATGTACATGGTTATGAATGTATAACTAGATGTGTCAATGTCCATGAAATCCTAGGGTACATTCCAAGCCTTCAATAGTAGATCACACAATGGGTATGGTTTATAAATGGTATGTGATATATAACTCTTCCTTAAACCCTAACCACTAATGTAAGGTCCTATAGGGAGTGTCTTCCTAGACTATAGATAATGTATGTAGAGATTTTCCATATTGAAAAGAAATATTCACATATCTCAATAATGACTTCATTTCCACAATTTCTTCCTCAAATCACATTTGAGTGGGAACATGTATCGATAACCACTCCTAATCAATAACTAGTTTCATGATTATGTCATATAAAAATACATACGGATCATTCCTATCGCACCTCTCTAACGCATTTCCTCTCGCCTGGATGGAGACCCTCAATTCGGCCGATGATACATGTTTTTGAAACCTGCATCCCATTTACAATCATGATACAATAAAAAAATTCCAATATTAAAATCATTCATGTATTCTCCATGAATCATGTTGTTTGATTGAACTCACATCTGTCATATTATTTTAGAATAGTAACCATGTGGAAAAACATTGTCAAACATGAAGAAATTTTGGGGAAATTACAAAAATAAAGAGAAAGCCCACTGTTGGTGGCACGATCATGTTAAATAATTCTAGAATATAGATCATAGGTGAAAACAATGAAATATATGATAAATTAAATTTTTGATCCCATGTGATCATTGAAAATAACAATAAATTATATGATAATATTGTATTCTTACAAACTTAATAAAGTGAGAAAATAAATGAAATAAATTTCCATAGCTCATATTTGTATTGATTATTAGAAAATAATGGGTTGGTGACATTGTCATTGGTGAAATGATAGAACATCATTGATGAAGTGGAATCCATTTAATAATGATCACTACTCTACAATTTATTGGATTTTCTCAATTTTTCTTCTCCTTGGATATAAATATCACCCAAGGTTGTGTGGTTAACCATAGATATTTTTCATAATGAGGTATATTTAAAGTAGTAATTGGGTTTATGTTATTAAATAAATTAAATAAATTGATAATTTAATTTATTTAGTGCACCTTCATACATTCATCCTCAACTGAAAACCTGATGCTAACCAATATTTTGTCTCCCATAGGGTAAATCCAAAGTTTCAAAAACAATTATGGTAATGGATTTCTATATGAGTTACCAATCAATTGGAAGACCATTTACTCTTAAAATATGCATCTGTGTGTTTTAATATATATTAATATTTTTAATATATAAATTATAAGTTCATATGAAACCATTACATATTGATAAATTTGAGGAAAACCCACTAATATGTATATATATAATTATTCAAAGGGATAAAAAAATGGAGTAATTATAATACATTCTATAATCTCATTTATTTGAGTTAGGTATGATTTCTAATAAGTAAATATGATGCATCCTTGAGATTTTTATTCCAATGGAGATCTATCTTCCAACTTACACTTTTATAGAATCATAGAGTGATTCATGATGAAAAGGTTTATTTTTATAAGATTGTAATTTTTTTACTAATAATTCCAGGAAATAAAATCGATTCCAAAAACGGTATAAAATTCCAAAAAAAGTTGTATCAAAAGGATTTCTAGGAAACTTAGCATGAAAATATTGATTGGATAAGTTATATACAAAGGATACAATAATTACCCAATATTATGTATTCATCAAAAACTCAACTTATATGTTTTCAGTTTATGTTCTAGTAGTTCTTAAAAACTTTTTTATTATGAACCAATTCATAGAAACAAAACCAAAAAATAGGTTCTCTATTGATGAATAAATATCTATCGTACCATTTGATAATTAATTCTTAGGATCCACCTCAGTAGTTTTGGGGGATTATGCCCACATATTCTCTATTGTGAATAAAGTTTGTTGTTTATAGTTATCTTTAACTACCCATTTTTTATTTCATTGGTTTTCATAGGTCTCTTCTTCATTTTAGTTGAAATATTATCCAATAAGAAAACGGTTCAATTGGAAAATATGTTCCATCCAACACATCGGTGGGTTTATAAAATTAGCATTCGCTATCTAGGTCCCCATATATATAAAACCTTAATAATTTACCTTTACCCTTTTTAAAATTTCTAGGATGATTTTTCCTACAGTTTTTATATGTGTTATTTTGGAAATTCTTACCCAAATGAGATATCTTCATTTCTCCACCAGAATTAACCTCCATTATTTTCCTCTTATATATAGTCATATAAGAACCTTGAGATTTTCTAATCTACATTTCATCATTGAGGGAACATTAGTTAATTTCATCATAATTTAAAACCTATTGAATCACCATTTATTTTCATCAAATAAGCTATATCCCATATAAAAAGTGGTCAACATTTTTTTCAAGGTAAATGAAGAATCTTGAGTATATATTACATGTTTTGTGAGTTTTTCATTATACACCCTTATGATGTCAACATCATTTTGATTTATGACATGAAACTTAATACCCATTTTATTTCAGAGAGTGTGAGAGAAATATTTGTCAAAAACTATCTTTCTAAATTATTTTGAAACCATAGGTTCTATTTCATATATAGGATTTGTATTCTTGATTGAAGTACACCATTGATGAGATTATCCCTCTACATGATAAATAGAAAGAATGGCCTTCTCTTACTCAATGAAATGAAGAATTGTCACAACCCATCCCTTGAGGCTCGTTCAATGACAACCCCAATCCGATCTCTCATAGGCAAGGGGCTGGAAACTAGCATTGAGTAGGCATTTCCCACAAAGGGGGGGAATTTTCCTATAAACCTGCACACACACACCTGTCTCTAAGAAATGTAATAAAACTAAAAACACTGAGTAAAAAGATATGCAACCCACTTAGAGTAACAGTACAAAATGAAAGGTAGATGTGCTAGAATACAAGCCCAACTGAAAAGTAAAGAACAATATTCTAGGTCTCATCCACAGAAAACCCTACCTAAAGGGTAGGTATAGTAAGCTGTCTAAACATCCCTGAAGCATACCACATCCATAAGTTTACCCTAAAGAACCCCCTTGTCTCTGGCCCACCAAGGACTCCGTCAAAGCTGAAGATTATCTACACAAGACACGACACGTGTTGGAAAATCCTATAGAGGGGTGAGTAACACAACACTTAGTAGGTACCCTAAAACCTCAGAGGTAACACCACTAAGAAATATACCACAAAGTAATCACACAAATCATACAAAAAAGTAATCACATAAATTATAGAATAAAGGAATCACTAATAAATAGACTGTAAAGGAATCACTAAGAAATACACCAAGTAGACTACCAAAGAGGCACACAAAGTGTAGACTCTGAGAGGTACAATCAAGAAAGTCACTGGAGTCATCTCACAATAATTATAGTTCTATGGTATGTAAATAGGATTATCACAATAATCCAAAGTATCCTCATGTAGTAACACATGGAGTGTAGGTAACACACATAGTATCGGTGATACATGGAGTGTTGGTGACACATAGTGTGTCGTTAAAGATTAAAGGACTTGCACCCTAGTGGGACAGGGGAGTACTGACTCAGTCTTGGTAAGACACACAGTTCAAGTAAGATGAACAATCTAGGTATGACACATAGTCTAGGTAAGACACACAGTATAGGTAAGACACACAGTCTAGGCAAGACACACAGTCTAGGTAAGACACACAATCTAGGTAAGACATGCAGTCTAGGTAAGACCCCCCCCACTAAATCATTTTTCATTATTTCATAAAACCAATTTCAGGGGGAAAGTGGGAACCCAAACATTGTCCAAATCATCAGTGGTCATGAAATTCGAAAATCAAAAACATAACAGAGGGATCATGAAATTAAAAATTAAAAATAAAATGAAAAATAAATCATCACCAGGTACGCATCCAGCAAATCCCACAATCAATATCATCATCATCTCTATCAAACACATCACCATCTTTCACATCACATTGCTTCTAAACTCTCCAATCATCATAATTATAGTCGCATGTTGTGAAATCTGAAGCGTCATCACACCAGTTGTCTTCTCCCTTCGTCTACCAGATCACCGATGAGGAAGGCCACATAATCCCATCATCATCATTAATAAATCATCATTACTGATGAGATCTTATTGGCCACCAAGCCAAATATGGGTAAACCCCCTAAAGAGCCACCAGTCTAGGTAAGACACATAGTCTAGGTTGCAGCCATCTGTAGGATCCCTTCCTTAGCACACTTGTTCTGGGAGAACCTACACCTCGAGCAAATAGTTCATTCTCCAACATCCATGTAAACTCAAATAGAGTATCTCAATAGGAATGTCTTTTCATAAGGTTCCCAACATTGTAAACGGTTCATCAAACGGACACACGATTTGAGAGTTATGAGCATTTTAGTGAAAAGGGGACGATTGGTTTTGGGCCTAGTCTGACACAGTCGGACTGACCTGACCCAGCTCTGGGTCTACTGACCTGACCCTCTGAGTCTGACCTAACCCTCCGAGTCAACCCGGCCCACTAGGTCTGGCCCACCCCTTTTGGGCTCGGCCCGCCAGCTCCATCCTGGTCCGCTGAAGCAGACTGGTTTGGTTCACTCGGATGCAGTGGTTACCGCATCTACTCTAGTTACACGAGGCCTACTAGTTTCTTATCTCTCCAAGTCAATGCGGCTAGACCATGTTGCGTGTGTCCAATCTGCATGACTGACTCCACCTAAGGCTTAGCCGCGGGTTCTTTAATGGACGCGTCTTGGGGAGCCACGTCCTTCCACCACCCCAGCTTGATGTTGCGGCCTATCGCCGCCACCCATAGCCATTATAACGTAGTTTCCTCCACCAGGTGTTTACGTGGCCCCATGATACTATCATTGTTATCGCTAGGCCTCCATTCACGAGTCACCACCATTACCGTGGTGGCCCATTTTTTTATCCAAAAGGTGCACTACAATCCTTGGGTAACTTTTTTGTTATGGGATTCAAAGCATCTTTTTGTCACTGCGATGGTCCAACCTCTTTTGGGACCTCCCAAAAATTTCACAACGCAACCACATGGGTCTATTGATGATGAATGTATGAACTGGGAAAAGAAGAAGCACAAGAACGCCCCTTAGAATGACCCAATCCTTTGTTCTTGTCAGCCATAGTTCTTCCTTTTTAATAGGATCACAAAGAATGAGACAAGAGTCACACATATCTAATTCACATTTAATTATAAAGAACAAAAGGAGAATCACCAAGATCTAATCCCTCTTTTAATCCCCACAAGACAAATCCCAACCTGCAAGAATGATCAACCCACAGATCAACCTGTGAGTGGGTTGATCTGCGTTCATCATTTAGAAAGGAAGAACTGGGAAAGGAAATCATATAGAAAAGAACCACTACCTATAAAGTGGATTAGTTAGAGAGGAGGACTCATCGTCGATAGTGATTCGTCCATGAACTTCCTCAATCCGTCGTTCATCAGCGTTCATCATTTTTCATTGCTGGTAAGAGAGTTTCCTTGCCTCAGGGAAACTTTAAGACTCCAGGGGAAGGATCTCTAGGGTAATGAATTCTAGTGCAATTCCATGCCCCTAATTAATGGAGTAAAACATGTTAACATGTTTCAATATTTCTATTGTGCCAAGTTGTAGCATTTCCATGCTGTTTTATTTAATAACGGAAATAGTTTACTTGTCCCTACATTACAGCATCACTTCGGGATGTTTAAATAAAAATAAAATAAACTTCATAAGTTTTATATTTATTTTATTCCTTTAAAACATAAAAAATTAACTTTTTCCCTTGACCTATGCCGGTTGAGGTTAGGCCCTACCTAAGGTAAAGTCGTCATTCCAGATGCAACGGTGCCCTCATATTTTTAATTCAGGCATCCATTTATAAGTTACCAAAACCACACACATGTTCTCTAAAAAAAGTTCAAACATTTATTCTAGTCACTTCGGGCCTCGGAATCACATGTCGTATCATGACTAGTTTTGAATTAATCCCTATAATTTAAAAAAATAAATATTGGAAATTTCAATACATTACATTCTCCCCACCTTAGGGATTTATGTCCTTGAAATCCAAAACAAAGTCTAAACAAACAAATGGGGATACTGAGCATGAATCTGGTCCTCCCAATACCATGTTTTCTTCTAGAGATTCTCATGTTTCCACAAAATATACAGTAGAGGAATCGAATGCCCATAAAGGATTCTCTCCTGTCAATCCTCGATCTCCACCGAGTACACTGTAAAAGTCACACCGTCATCAACGTCTAGTTCACCCAAGTCAATGACATATAAATAGTCAAGTACATATTTTCTAAATTGGGATACGTGAAAGATTTCATGCACCCACTCTAACTACAGAGGTAGATCCAAGTGGTACGCCGCCTCTCCTACTCTACGCAGTATCAGAACAGGTCTGATAAACCTTAGAGATAACTTGATGCCCTAGAAAAATCTCTATATCCCATGTTGAGAAGAGACCTGAAGGAACAGATGGAATTCCTCCTCGAACTCCAAGGGTCTTCTTCTCCTATCATCATAGGACTTTTAACGGCTCTGTGCTGTCTTTATCTGCTCTTGGATGACATGTACCATCACTGTAGTAGCCTGCGCCAACTTCGATCCCATGACTACTAACTCTTCAGGTTCAGTCCAGCAAAGTGGCGACCTGCAGGGCTTTCTTTGCAAGGCCTTGAATGGTTCCATAATGATGGTGGAGTCGTATCTATTGTTGTACAAAAACTCCACCATGGGTAGTTGATCCTCCCAAATACAGTCAAAATCAAGGATTCATGCACATAGCATGTCCTCTAGGACCTGAATAGTCCACTCTATCTGACCGTCTATCTATGAGTGGAAATTTGTGCTCAAGCTCATCCAAGTCCCAAATGCCTCCTACAATCCCTTCCATAATCGGGATGTAAAGTGTGTGTCTCAATCCGAGACTATCGTAGATGGGACTCCATAGAGTCAAAATATCTCCTGCATGTAGAGGCATCCCAATCTCTCTACTGAACCCTATTCCTGAATCACTAAGTGATCTGACTTAGGGATTCATTCGATGATCACCCATATGGAATCTCACCCCCTGGAAATACGTGGTAAAACCATCATGAATTCCATTGATATTACATCCCACTTTCACTCTAGCACCTCAAGGGGTTGAGTCAAACATGTGGGAACTTGATGCTCGATCTTTACTTGCTGATAAGTGAGGCATCTGGAGACAAACTCTGCCACTACCATATTCATCCTCTACTACCAAAACTGATGTTGGAGGTCCTAGTACATATTAGCCACACCTAGATGTACAGCCAAAGGGGGAGTATGAAACTCCCTCAACACCTCCTCGTGTAATGTCGCCAGTACAACTGTGTGTCCTCTAAGAAGGATGACATGTTCCCCACCTTTCAAATATCCATTAGGGGCATTCCCTATGGGAATCTAAACACTATAGTCTCATAGCTGTTATCTCCAAGATATGCCTCCCTAACTCACTATAAGAGTGGAAGGGTAACCACTATCGACTGAAGATAAGAAGCTTTATCTCCATCCATAAAGCATATTAAAAGCGATTACAACTTCTCTGAGGCCTCTTTCAGTAGTTGTGAACTCGATATCTAGCTAAGATCATCTTCCACCACATTCCCCTTCCTAGGAGTATAGACTATTTTGAAGTCATAGTCCTGGAGTAACTCTTTCCAACACTATTGTCTTAGGTTCAGATCTTTTTGAGAAAATAAATACCTAAGACTTTTGTGGTCTGAGTAGACGATAAACTACTTACCCATAAAGTAATGTCGCCACATCATCAATGTGAAGACTAATGATACCAAATCAAGGTTGTGGTTTGCATAGTTTTGCTCATGTTTTCTCAATTTCCATGAACCATAAGCAATCACCACTTTCCCCAGTATCAGGACACAATCGATCTCGGTTCCTGATGCATCATAGAACACCACGTACTTGACACCCTCCACTAGAAATCTCAGGATGGGATCACTCTTCAAAGTCTTCCTTGGCTACTAAAATCTCTCCTGTAACTTCTCTATACAAAAAAAATGTTTCCCCTTTCATTTCAAGGCTTTCATGGATTCTAATACTTTGGAATAATCAGGTATGAACCTCATATAGTACCCGACCAACCCAAGGAAACTCCACTCATCAGTAACGTTCATGGGTGGCTCTCAAGCAAGCATTTCCTCTATCTTTGATGGATCTACTGCAACTATAGCCTCTGAAATGATGTGTCCTAGAAAGTAAACCTATCGTATCCAGAACTAACACTTCAAGAGATTCTCATAAAGGTGGTTCACTCAAATTAAGTCTAGTACCATACTCAATTGTATCATGTGCTCCTCCTTAAACGCCAAGTACACTAGGATGTCATCAATAAAGACCACTAAAAACCGGTTTATGTAGGGTTGGAAGATCTAGTTCATGAGTCCCATTAACACTGCTGGGGGATTCGTCATGCCAAATAGCATCACTAAGTACTCATAGTAGTCATATAGACATATGAAAGTTTTATTTGGGATGCACTCATACTGCACCTGAAGCTGATGATAGCCTGATCTAAGGTCTATATTTGAGAACCATCTCACTCCCTTAATATGATCAAAAAGTTCATCAATCCTTGGTAGTGGATAATTATTCTTCACAGTCACTTGGTTCAGGTGCCGAAATTACACACATAAACTCAATCTCCTGTCTACCTTCTTGGAAAACAAAATTTGGGCTACCCATGGTAAAACATTGGGTCTCATAAAGACCTTCCCCTAAATGTCCTCCAATTTTAACCTCGATTCATGAATCTCTGTAGGAGCCATCTGATATTTTGGTGTGTATATCAGTGTAATCCTAGGGTAAAGGTCAATTTAGAAGTCTACCTCTCTACAATGAGGTATTCTGGGAACATATTTTGAAAATATGTCATCATACTCATCTATAACTACAGGAAAATGAGGACTCATCTCATCCACTACACTGAGGGTTATGCTAGCCAACTTATGTGGGATCGTTTTCACCCTCTTATGTGTGAGTCCATCCTATGCTGCTCCAGTTTCCTTCTTACTGATAAGGGAAAACCTGGTCCCATTTCTGTGGACACACTGCGTTGTGCGCCTAAAATAGTTGATCTGAGCATGAATGGTGGATAACTAGTCTATACATAGAATGACGGCGTGAGGCCTCAATGCTACCACCAAGAGATCCCAACTGAAACTCTCTCCCACAAGAGTAAGGTCACACTGTTGGAACTAGTGTGTGGTTGTAAAATATTCTCCCGTAGGAGTCTCTAATTATAAAGATTGAGTAAGCAGTTCCACTGGAATCTCCATGTCTCGAACAAGGGTCATGGTGAGAAAATATTGACTAGAACTCATGTCTATAAAAACTACAACTAGGGTGTAAAATATACAGATCATACCATTAATCATCCGGGGAGTCCCAGGATTATAAGCCTCCATCACCTGGAGCTAGAGTCACCCTTGTCTACCAGCTCCCTGAGCTCAGGGTGGACCACATTTGGGTGGTGGTGGTAGTGCCTAGAACCTATGTCCACCTCCTGTTGCTTTTCCTTATCCTCTGCCACACCCTCCTCTTAGCGTCCAGCCCTATTCTTACCTCTGCCGCTACATCGGTGGTCCCTTGACCATCTCTGGGTTGGTCATATGGCTGGTCAGACAATATCTAGCCAGATTCCCTCGACCACCACAAGAGTAGCATGGTCTGACATTAAAATGACTTTATATTCCTTGGAATCCCCATACCACTAATCCCCTATCTTGGGATCATCCCTTAGACTGTATGGTCCTCTTGGACTCCTACATTAGATGTCGGATACCCACTGCTAATGACTATACTACCTGTCGCTTGGTGGTATCTCCCACCACTGGAGTCTGGTCTGTAAAGAATCTATATACCTATAGAGCTCACTTCAATACCCCAGCATTCATAAATATTCTAAGGGATATCATCTACACTATTATCTCTTGGTGTAGTCTATGCTCTAAGGTACGTCCCTGGAAGAATGGGTCTCGTACCATGTTTGTAGTGTAGTGAGAAAGATCTATGAATCTCGTCAAGTACTCTTCTAATGAATGGCTACCATGATTTAGGTGTAGTATCTTCTGTATATGCAGAGAGCATAATGTCACTAGAAATAATTTTTCCCTGAAGAGGTGATCTAAGTCTTTCTAGGATAGCATCGCCTCCTCATGTGTCTGAGTCATTAAGATCCACCATCTCCCCGTCGATCTCTAAAGAAGGTACATGGCTAGGACTGAGATCTACTCAGGAGAAATCCTCCCTATGTACACCTCCAAACAGTCCTTAGCTACCTGAGGATCTATCTCACCTCAAATCCTGGGAGGTCACTGCCTCTAGAATTCATGCAATGCACTAAGCATGCGTGCATCCTCTAATAGTAGCGCTGGTAGGAACTGCTACTCTCCGGTGGTAGTATCACTGGTACACCACCGTGAGGTACTATCTCTGGAAACAGTCCCTACACTAATTCCTCATCATTCTTCAGACCATCCTCATGGTTGCAAAAAATAATCATGGATGGTTGGCTGGCTGGAGGTATCCTGAAACAAAACAACATGTACCATGATCAACAGAATATAATTAGTGAGTTGTATCTAACTCAATAACACCATGAGAACACACTCAATTCATATATTATGCATGAACCATTGATTTACATTAAAACTATTTTTTTCATATATTGATTCGGAAAGCAGAATTCAAGGTCCCTATGTATGGATACATCGGCTGTCGCACCAAAATTAGGTTCCATGGCCTGAAATTTGAATGTGAAACACTTAACATTGTTGCCCCAAAATAAGAGTAAAACTAACCACCCTTTGATACCACTCTTTCATGACTCATACCCTATGGCTCCTATTGTGACTACCCCAATCCTGAATCTCATAGGCTAGGGGCTGGCGACTTGTGATGAGTAGGCATTTCCCATAAAGGGGAGGAATTTTCCTATAAACCTACACACATGAACCCATCTCCAAGAAAAGTATTGAAACTAAAAACATTGAGTAAAAAGATATGAAACCCACTAAGAGTAATAGTAAAAACTAAAAATTAAATGGGCCAGAATACAAGCCCAACAGAAAAGTAAAGTACAAGCTCATGGTTCTCGTTTGTAGAAAATCCTACCTGAAGGGTTGGTACAGTTAGTTTTCTGAACGTTTCTGAAGTATACCACACTCGTTGGGTCACCCTGAAGGACCCCTATCTCTAACCCACCAAAAAATCCCTTAAAGATATTGATGATTTTCACAAGACACCACACGTGTGAGTGAATCCTGTGCAAGTTTGAGTAACACAATACTCAGTAGGGACTCCAAAACCACAAAGGTAACACCAATAAGAAATATACCACAAAAAAATCACATGAAGAATACCACAAAGGAATCACATGAAGTAAATATACCATAAAATAATCACTAATAAATACACCAAGTTTACTACTAAAGAGGCACACGAAGTGTAGCCTCTGAGAGGTACAGTCAAGAGAGTCACTAGAATCAACTCACACCAAGTATAGGTCTATGGTACGTAAACAAGATTTTCACAAGAATAAAAAATACCCTCAAGTAATAACACATGGAGTTTAAGTAACACATAGAGTGTCGGCGACACACGGAGTGTCGGCGACACATGGAGTGTCATCCAAGACTAAAGAATCCTCACCCTAGTGGGAATTCAGAGTATCGACTCAGTCTTGGTAAGACACATAGTCTATGTAAGACACATAGTCTAGGTAAGACACACAGTCTAGGTAATATACACAGTCTAGGTAAGACACGTAGTCTAGGTCAAAGACAGCCGCAGAATTCCATCCTTATCACAAAAATTTATGGAGAACCTACTCCTCGAGCCAATAGTTTGTACTCCAAATTTCACATAAACTCACTTAGAGTATCTCAAAAGGACAACCTCATCACAAGGTTCCCAACACTGCAAACGGTTCTTCAAATGGACACACGGTTTGAGAGTTATGGGAATTTTAGTGAAAAGGGGCCAATTGGGTCTCAGTCCAGTCTGACCCAGTCGGACTAACCCAACCTGACTTAAACCAAGGTCTATAGACCCCACCCATCGTGTCCAACCCATCCTTGCTGGGTCTGGCCCACTATCGGTCAAGTCTGCTGGCTCCAGCCCGATCCGTTGAAGTGGATCGGTTCAGTTCGCCCATACACAGTAGTTGTCGCGTTCACTCTAGATGCATGTGGCCTTCTGGCTGCATGTCTCCCCAATTCAATGTGTCCATCCCACATGAAAGACTCCACCTATATCTCTGTCACGGGTTCTTCATCCGACGCGGCTCGAGAAGCCACATCCTCTCACCATCGCGAATCGATGTCGTGGCCGGTCGCCGCGGACTGCAACCACCATGTTGCGGGTTCATCCACCGGGTGGCCACACTACCCCACACCACTATCAGCAATATTGTGGGCCACTAGTGACCCTCATTTCATGGGTCTCTACCATCACCATGGTGGCCCATTTTCTGATCCAAAAGGTTCATCGTGATCCTCAGTTCACAAACTTGTCATCTATGGTATTCAAACCATCTTGTCATTGCTCTGGGGGTCTGACCACATTTGGGACCTCTTGTAAATTTCACAGAATGATCATGAGGGTCCATAAATGAAGAACATATGAATGGGGGAAAGAATAATTATAAGAACACCCCTTAAAATGACTCAGGCCTTTGTTCATGTTGGCCTTTGTTCGTTCTTGTTATAAGGATCGTGAAGAACAAGACAAGAGTCACATAGATCTAATTACCATTTAATCATGAATAATGAAAGGATAATCACCATGATCGAATCCCCTTTTTAATCTCCACAAGATAAATCCCAAATCGCAAAAATAATCGACCCGCATATCGACATGTTAGTTGGTTGATCTGCATTCATCGTTTAGAAAGGAAGAACAGGGAGAGGAAATCACATAGAAAAGAACCCCTACCTAGAAAAAGGATTAGTCAGAGGAGAGGATTCTTCATTGATGGTGATATGTCCATGGACTTCCTTGATACGTCGTTCATCGGTGTTCATCAATCGTTGTCACTGGAGAAAGAGTTTCCTTGCCTCAGGGAAACTTCAAAGATCCAAGGGAAGGACCTCCAACATAATTAATTATAACATTGGTCCCTAACCTTGATTAAAGGAGGAAATGCATTAACACATTCCAAGGTTACTATTACACTGAGTTGGATTTCCACCACACTATTCCATTTAAGAAGTTAAATAGATGAATCATCACAGTGTTGTAGCTTCACTGTATGAAATTTAAAGAAAAATAAAATATACTTCATAAGTTTTATTTTTATTTTCTTCATTTAAAAAATCAAGAATTAACTTTTTTGTTTGACCTACGTCGGTCCAGGTTAGGCCCCACCTAAGGTAAAGTCATCGTTCTAGACGCAATGGTGCCCTCAGATTTTTAATCTGAGCATCTGTTTAGAAGTTACCAAAACCACGCATGTGCGCTCTAAAAAAAGTTCAAACATTTATTATAGGAACCCTAGGCCATGGAATCACATGTAATCTCAGTGCTTGGTTTCAAATTAATCCATATAATTTAAAAATAATCATGGAAATTATGATACATTACAATAATAGGTAGTATAATTTCAATATACTTGATCCATTATTTAGAAATAATTTAATTAGAATATCTATTGAATGTTTGAGGCCTTTATCATATAAGGGTCTCAATTTAAAATTTCACTTTCTTCGAGGGTGGTGGGTGCTTCTCGGGATGCATGACTCTTTTTAAAACCTAAGTAAATTTATTGATTATTCCCATATTTTTTCCAACTCTTACTCCTATCAAGTTGGGAATCACATTTGGGTATTCCTCACATTTCCAATCACATTGGTAGTTGACTCGGTTTCACATATTACTAGTCATTGGCTAAAATAAAAGAAAATTAGGGATGATAATTCTCAAACCATTAATCCTAAAAAATAGAAATAATGAACATTGAAGTGATATCCCATAAATGATATATATTCATTAACATATGAATTTATTGGTTTCAATATATGTTACACATGGAATATTTCCAAAAATTAATTTTCATGTGTATTTATATACTATTTATAATGGTTAGTAAAAGGCATGTGATGAAAAATATCATAACCATATAATGTTTCCATCCTTTTGTGCAATATTAGGAATCATTGTCATGCAATAAGTACAGGAAGTGTTAATACCTAGTGATCCCCTTCAGAGTTATTACATCAAGGTATATATGTTCCACAACTACATTTGCTTTCTAGTATCTAGACAAGGATTTATTTTCTTTGAAAACCAAGAAAACTATAGTTAACCATAATTTATGGATTTCTTCCTATGTTTAGTATTATCATTGGGGTTTTCACTAATTATTCTTATACTAAGGACAAATAATAGACTTTGATATGATACCAACCATGAAAACCCATATATTTTATACTTTTTATTTTATAATTTATAATATGGATATAAAATTAAGGAAACACAATAATAATGATAGGAATCATGTCTCTAGGTAATTAGATTCATAAAATATTACCATAAAAAATGGATACAAATACACTATTTATAAACACTATAATATGAAATTAAATTCCATTGATCTTCCAAAACTAAGAGGATAACCTTTGGATATACACAAGAATAGTGTAAGTTATAAAGTTTAGTATAGTATTAGTCACTATATTGAATAATGTTAAGAAATACATGTGAGTGAAGAGAAATTATGTGATGAAATAGAAGGTTTAGAATCATAATCATGAAAAATGAAGAATGATATAGGATGATAACATCAAGGCATCATGGGAATGTGGGAAAAACATAAAACATGAAATCCTAAGAATAAGTCAAGGATAATGACTGAGAAAACATAACATAATGTTTTTATGATATTCCCTTTCACCGTACATAAAGTCTCATGAGATAAAAGAAATACCCAATTCATTAAATAGAATTATAATTCTATTCCCACATCTCATATGCATTTTAGATACATTTATTTGTGTTTCACATAGATCTTAAATCATAAGAATAGTTTTCATCACTATCAATACCATAATGATTTTCAGGTATATATATATAAGTCCCCGATTAATAATGTATAGTTACATATCATTTAATATCATTGGTTGAAATTGGATTTGGGTATTCATACCACAAAATTCATGCATTCACAATCAAGAGATAATGTTAGAAACATGACGGGTGTAAATAAGGATTCATGGATGTTTTCAATGAGAGAGAAAGGTGTAATCTAATTAAATTGGAATCATAAGGTCAGTAAAGGTATGTGTAAAAAATATTACAAAATAAAAAATTTGAAATAAAAATACATAATTCAAAGAATGTACTTGAATAAAAATAAGTGAAATAACTTACCTTGCTTTAAGAGGGTGATTCTACAAGCTTCTAAGGAGGTTCTAAATATCATTGGAACACCTTGGGAGGTATTTAGAGCAGGAGAGGGAGAGGAAATTCATGGTAAATGGGTTTTTAAAGGAGTGGAATTGGTGTTTGTGTGGGTATTTATAGAAAAAGAGATGGAATTTTTCTATTAATTTATAAACATACATTTTGGATTGTATGTAAAAAAATAATCAAAATCACAAAGCATACCATAGTTTTTCCATATGGTTTCTTCTATAGGTGAGTGAATTTCAATTTCCAATTTAGCTATGAATTGAAATCAATATAATAATACCAATCCTGATATGTAAGTGAGTTATTTTCATAAAGAATTGTTTATAAAGACTTAAAATATAATATATGTTTTGGAGTATTCATTTTAGGTTTTTAAAATTACTCAATTAAAATAAAAACAGATTATATTAGTGGGGAAATATAATTTTGGTCGTGGATACCTTTTAAAGAATTTATTAGATCACTTTTGGTCAATAATGATGGCATAATACATGTCGTATAATTATACCATTGTTCATTATTTTCCCAAAATTTTATTGTATCATATAATTATGAAAAATTCACAATGAGATAATTTCAAATTTCTTATTTTTTAAAAAAAATATTTTGGAAAAGAATTTTTATAAATATAATAATTTCCACTTTAAAATATATACTTTTATTTATTGAAAATAAATAATTTTCAGGACCATAACATCATACTAGATCCTATTAAAATTTCACAAGACTTAATTAAATTATATTATCATTTATATTTAGATGAATAATATTTTATTAAAATATTTCATGAAAATAAAATTTATTTAAAATTTCCTAAACATATAATGAAAAATGATTGTATTGAATCTAAATATTTACAGATAATAGATTTTTTATTCTTTATATAAAAATTAATTTTTATCCAACACATTATAAAATCATGTATATATAAACAATAATAATGAAATAAAATATATAAAATATATGTATTTTTAAAAATAATATATAAAAATTTAAACAACTGGGTTTTTGATAAATAACCCTGAATTACACCAGCGTATTCTCTAAGGATAATGTGTGTGATGATGGTAAATTCATGGGGTGGTTTGATGATTATTATTTTGGTGGTGATCTCAATAATCTTTAGCATCCCCCATAAAAGGTTTTTTCTTATCTTTCTATTATTGAATCTCATCTTGGGATTGGTCAAGGGAGAGAATAAGTGACTTTATCTCTTTTGGATGATCTGATAAATGGGTTTCATAGGGTATGATATGATTGGTTGTGGCGATATATTATTCTTTCTATGTCAATTTGATATTATCGCAGCCTATAATATATTCTAAATTTATCAATAACTGTAGAACATCAAAATTATCAATTGTTATGATTCATAATGGTATATTAAGGCCTTTATAATATTAGGGATATATATTATAACAGTCTAAAATAATAAAAAATCAACACATGTGTTTTCTATAACAACATTTAGTTATTATAAATTTACTCATATAAAAGGGAATTCCATTTATAATCATTTGGTTTATTTTTTAATTTTTCATAATGAGATGCTTAATCTATGATGGTAAATAAATCCACATTTTCTTTAATGATTTCATGTGTTTTTTAAAATAACTTATTCTATATATAATTAGGATCCTTGGTTAAATAGCCATAGATACCCCTTAACTTTGTGCCATGAAATTTATTTCTACCTTTTATATTTAATAATTATGTTATTATACCTTTTTATGAATTTTTTAAAATTTGGGTTGGTAATATATTAGTGATTATAGGGTTGTGGTTGACACTATTATTGACATGGGATAATTTTTCAGTTATATTTGAGTAGAAGTGGCCATTGAAGATTTAATTGGTGGAATATGGGATGATATGGTGAGAATTGCATACAGACATTATAACACCCCAAGCTTCCATGGTTTGCTTCTCTTTGAATAATACAGTCGTGTGTGTTGTACGCAACTTCGAGTTCTAACACACCACAACCAATCAAACTAACTATTATGAATAGTAATACCCACTTTTTTAAATTTTATAAATTTTATCTTTCAAAATGGACTTCATTTTTGGATTCGTAATATCTAAATTATCTTAGGGTGAATTTTTGGAATTTTTCTGAAAACATTCAATTTTTGATGAATAGTAAAAACACTGAGTTATAGTTTAAAACTGAATTTTTATTTAAATAATAATTTATTTTATTTAAATTTATTTCAAGTAAAAATAGATACATAATACCTATATAAGTTCAATTTAATTCATTGGAGTCAATTTATAATAATTTTATATATATAAAAATTTTACAGAACTTTTCACCGTCTTTTACCCACCTCCTAGGAGAATTTGCAAATTCATATAAAACTTAATTTTACCACTTCTGTGAGTGGAATTTCAAAAATCTGAGACACACGGTTAATATCAAGGAGTAAAATTTGGTTCAATATGATAGAAATAATTTTTGGTGACTAGTAACTTTTTACTTTTATTTACCACGGCTAAAAGTAAATAGGGTAATTAAGGGTAAAAATGATATTATTATTACCCTAACACATTTCCTAATTCTAATGGATAAGTATAGTTTGACCAAAAACAATCTTAGGAATAAAATATTAACCTCTTTGGTCCACTTGGATTAGATTAGGACATTTATTATTATTTAATTCCACGAAAAGTTAAAATAGTTAAAATCTAAGTTTAATAACTAAAACATTATTAATATAGCGTTAAACATATAATAAATTCTACTATAAGTATTAATTATAAATATAAAAAGATTTAATACATAATGGTATTTTATTTATATTTTTTATACATTAAATAATTTAATTTATTTATGACACAATGATGGTGCAGTATTTACCTAATTAATAAAATATTAAAATAATTTATATTATAAACATCGAAATAAATGTAATTTGAGACTTTTTATGAATTCCAATAATTTTAGAGTTTAATATGACATATTAGGGTAGGTTAGATGAATTTTTTTCGAAGCAATAATGTTGTTATGAATTTAGAGAAAACAAAATACCAAATAGTGTCAAAATTGACATTAAAGAGTTTTTAAAACATATATTATATTATTAATTGATATTATATTCCTAAAAATCTAAGGTTCAGATAAAAGACTTATATAATGATAGATGAATCATTAATTAACCATTTAAATTTCTCTTGGAAGTATATAGTAAGTTTATTAACCATATAATATAAAAATACAAAGAGACATGGTAAATGTCAAACTATTTGACTAAGAGTTAAATCTAAAAGATAAAGTTAATATAGTGACCCAAACCTGTCTAAAACCTATTGGTTGAGTGGTTTTTGACCCATACTCACCTTATCCTCTAAATAATTCCTTTTTTAGACATTAGAAACCGAAAATTATTTTATTATAAAATAATATTTCTAGCTTTTCCTAAGGTGCCCCTCACCCCTCTTATAAAAGGGCACTCACCCTTCTCTCTAATTCACACCTTAAATGAAATTTGTCTCGGCCAAACTCTACCCAAATACCCTCTAAAATAACCTCCCTTCATCCTAGAGTCCTTCCTTTAGTCAGAAAGCTAAGCTAAGGAGCCCTTTTGATCAAATCAAAAGGAAGAACCCGAAGAAGAGGTAAATATCTCACCACCTCTTTCAAGTTCCGTTCTTCTTCCACTTCCTTTTTCTTTTTTGTTTATATTCTAAAATAATAACTCCAGCATATTCTATATACTGTGATGTTATTATAAATATGTTACAACTAAATTCATTATTCAATTCACCCTTTGAATGACATGTCACCATACGTGCGTACGTACGGCTTACTGTCTCCACATCGTGGTGTAATTGTTATTCAATACATTATTATTTGGATGGGTATAATAATGATGTGTAATTGATGTAAATAATATATATAACATGATAATTATTCTGTATATATGATATACAATCCAATTATATATTATTTTAATATCAAAATAATGATATGGTTGCTCGTGCATACGTATGGATTACCGTCGCCACGAACGCGATGAGATTCATTCCACATCGAATCCATTTAAGACTAATTTTCATTAGATGATTAAAAATAATGTTTAAAGACTTGATATAATTCTCTATATGAATAAGATACATCCCATCCATAACAAATATGACTCACATAACAAAGAATATAAAGGAAAATGAATCCGTTAACACCCAAAACAACGATAATATTAAGATATTATTAACAAAGAAATGTTAAAAGATCATATGTGATATCATATTAATGTATATGATTCTTGTATAATTTAATAAAAATTATTTCACCATTATACAGGACGTTAACCTACCCTCGACCAAGTTAAAGTACAAGGTAAGGGGTTTTCATCTCACTCTTTATTCCCGTGAGATTCATGTCATATTGCCACTATTACCTTTTGTGTGGTGTATGTACTACCCATAATTGTATTCATTATTTAATACACTTTAATTTATGTGTATTTACATATTCATTGTATGATACTTCTTTCATGGGGTATATTTTTCATAAGTTACCAAATTGGTAAGGGTTAATTTCACAATCTCTTCATTATCCGAGGTTGTTTATATGTAATTATGTACTGGGACCTCTTTATCATCCACATCCATGTTTCTTAAAAATGTATTCCAAAACATTTTTAATATTTACAAGAATATGGGTTAAAGTCATTTATACCCTTGTTTGAAATTTTATAAAAAGGTTTGAAAGGAATATTTTTATCGTTTTCCAAACAAGGTACTTATAACCTTTTCGACAAAATTAAGGTAAGAATGTTTTTTTAACTTATACGGTGGGTGCAGCTATTTTCTACCATTATAAAATCATTGAAGCTTTCCTTACAAGATTCTAATAATATTTTCAAAGTAAAAGTTTTATTTTATAATTATGTGACTTTTAAATGATTTCAAAAAGGAGATATTTCTCTCAAATAGTTTTGGTTTCATCTATGTCAACATCCTTTGATGGATTTTAAGCTTATTTGAAGTTGATTTATTATGATACAAAACTTCCATATTGTATTGAAAGTTTTGTGATATGTTTGACTGTGAATGTGTTATTTTTATACCATTCATAGTTTATGGATAAATTATTGACATTTCGTATGCTAGTTTTAATACGAATGTTTATATTTTGTTTAAACCTGTTCGTGTGTGGAATGCATTGGACTTAGTAAGTGACGGGTGGAGCCTGCTATAGCTCCTCGATGCATCAGTAGGTTTCATGAGACAAAATAGTGTCTTGGCATAAGGCCTTGAAAAAATATTATTTGTATTCTTGGCACAAGGCCTTGACTATGTTGTTATGATAGTCTGGCATTATGAATTCCATCATTATGAAAGTGGTTATTGATATTGCATGTGATTATTCGACTAGTAGAATATCCATGTGAATAAGTAAATGGAATTATTTCATTTTATTTTTTCTGTATTATGTAGAAGTTCAAGTTTAAAAGGCTTTTTTTTAGTTATACATTGCCTTAAATGTTTATGCTTATTTATGAAAGTTTCCACTATATTGTTATCTTTACTGAGCATATGAGCTCACCCCTTTCTATGTTTTATTTTTCCCAGGATGTGAATAAGTATTTTAGGACTGACCTGCAGGGATAGTCTGAGGGGATATGAGTGTGAACTATGGAGACTATGTTTTTGTAGTTTTTCACTTTATCATGTAATGTAAGACTTATGAATGTATCTAGTGTTTCCAAGGCTACTAAACTAATCGGTATTTCGAGACTTGATCTTTTGTGATCATGCTAATGATACGTAATAATACACCGACTTTGGGTAACTGGGGTCGGGGTGTTATAGTTGGTATCAGAGGAAGTTTAGTACAAACCTTGGAAGCTAGATTTAGATAAACTCTGATTTGAGCACATATCCCTAAGATAGAATTTTAGGATTAGTATATAAGAACTTCCTAGAATTTTGATATTATAGATATTTTGTGAGTTTTCCAAGCAATACATCCCTGTCTGGATACGAGCCGGTAGAGGCGGCTCTGGCACAGATGTACATAGAGGTAAAACCCGAAAACACTGCTTTGATCTAGACTCGAACGGGAACCGGTGCACGACAATGGGCCTTATTGCACTCTTGGTTACAACACTCCCGAGGGATATGATTAGGATAATTCTCATTTTCTTTAAAAACCATTATTAAGGGTTTATGAGTATATACTTCCTCAAATAAAAATTTTTTATGATTATGTATTATATCTATAAACTATTCAATTTATGTTAAGTTTTTTACATGTTTGGAATTATGTATTTTGATTCATAAACTAATCTATTTTATTTCATTGTTTAGAAATGGATCCTAGTGAAAGAAATGGAAACGGTATCAATAAACACACTCCATGTAGGGATTTCCCTCCTACTTAAGATAATTATAGTGGAGTTGGTGATACAACTGGTGCTGATCATCTTATCACCATACTAGGACAACTCACTCAGGTTATGAATAATAACATTACCCATATGGAGCACCCTAAACCACAGTGTGGAGGATCAATGTTAGATAACTTCATGAGAAAACAACCACCAATATTCAATGGGAGTACAAATCCATTAGTAGATGAGCAATGGATAAATTCCTTAGATAAAATATTCCATGCCTTGGGGAGTAGTGAAAGGGAAAAAGTTATCATGGAAGTTTACCGCCTCACTGGAGATTCTGATCAATGGTGGTCATTGATTCAAAACACAAAGGAAGATGATGAAGTATAAAATATGGAATGGAGGGAGTTTAAAGATATTTTCTTAGAAAAAATACTTTCCTCGTGACCATCGAGCAGATATGGAAAGGCAATTTCTGAGTCTGAGGAAAAAAGAGGATGAGAATGTTGCGAAGTATGAAGTTAACTTTACAAGGTTAGAGAGGCATGTTGTAGATTATATACAAAACCCAAGAAGTAATATTGATAGTTTCTTTGATTGGTTAAAATTGTTTCTCCATCGGGCATTGGTCTCACAATCCTTCTTGTCATATGAAGATATTGTCTTATGTGCTATCAAGACGGAAAAATAATTCTCTAAGTCTTACGACTTTAAAGCAAAGAAAGAGAAAAGATATCTGTTGATCACTCTGGAAATGGAAATAAGGGGAAGAAGGGAAAAGTTGAATATCCATCCTACAGTAAATGTGGTAAGAAATACCTCGGTAATTTCTTGAAGGAAATGGGATTCTTCTACAAGTGTGGTGAAAAAGGCCACCAAGCTCGTGATTGCAAGGGGAAGAAAGAAGATATTGATGTTCAATGCTACAATTGTAGGGATATGAAACATTATGAAAATGAATGTCCTAAGAGTCAGGGGAACTTACCTTAGAAAATTCCAAGAGATCAAGGCCAAGCTTATGCTATCACTACTGCTGAGGTAGAAGCTCCGAAAGACGTGGTGGCAGGTAATTTAATGGTTTCCTCATGTTTAGAAAATGTTTTATTTGATTCTTGATCATCGCATTGTTTCATATCTTCCTAGTTTTCTAATAAAATTAGATATTTTCAATTTTATTTAACAAGGGTGTTGATAGTTAAAACTTCTAAGGAAAGTATCATCACAACAAAGTTTTTTAAATCTGTTCCCATTAGAGCATATAAATGTTATTTATCTGCTGATCTCATCATCATACCCATGATTGAATTTGATATAATCCTTAGTATGGATTGGCTTTCAGACCATGATGTGAAGATTTATTGTAAGAATAAGAAGGTTATGATTTTTGATGATGATGATAAAGAACACCTTATCTTTAGAGAAGAATCGTCACCACCTAATTCTTATCTAGATCCACCCCCAGTAGCTCAACTAAATTCAATTATTGGAGAGGAAGAGAATGAAATAACTATGGGTGAGAGAAAGAATGTTCAAATAGATGATGTAACTATTGTGAAATAATATGTTGATGTGTTTCCAAAAGATTTACCTAGACATCCTCTAGAACGAGAAATTGAGTTTTCCATTGATTTAATTCTTGGTTCAAGGCCCATATCGAAGACCCCTTATAGAATGGCCACTGTAGAATTTGTAGAACTAAAGAAACAACTAGAGTAATTGAGTAATAAGGGATTTATTCACCATAGGGTTTCTACATGGGGAGCCCCTGTCCTTTTTGATAAAAAGAAATATGGATCTATGAGGTTGTGTATCGACTACAGGGAGATAAATGCTATAACAATAAAGAACAAGTATCTCCTACCTCGCATTGATGATTTATTTGACCAACTTCATGGAGCTCAATACTTTTAAAAGATTGACCTTCAATCTGGATACCATTAGTTGTGTGTGAATAAGGAATACATTCCGAAGATAGCATTTCGAACCAGGTATGGGCATTACGAGTTTACAGTAATGCCTTTTGGATTGACTAATGCACCCTTTGTCTTCATGGATCTAATGAATAGAGTTTTCAAGGAATATAATGATGACTTTTTAGTGGTATTTATTGATGATATCTTGGTATACTTCATAAGCTATGAAGATCATGAAAATCACTTGTGCATTATCCTAAAGACTCTTAGAAGACATGAATTATATGGGAGGTTTAGCAAGTGTGAATTCTTGCTTCAGGAGATTTCTTTTCTTGGCCATATTGTCTCAAAGGATGGAATATCCTTTGATCCTTATAGGACAATATCAATACAAGAATGGCCAGCATCGACAAGTATAACTGAGGTATGCAGTTTTATTGGTTTAGTGGGTTATTATCGATGTTTCGTCCAGAATTTTGCCCAGTTGGCTAACCCATTAACAAAGATCACATGAAAAGGGGTTAAATTTGTTTGTACAAAATAGTTTTAAGAATGTTTTGAAGAACATAAGAGAATATTAGTCAATTCTTCTATATTGACTCTACCATCGGGGAATTGTGGGTTTGTTATTTATAGTGATGCATCAAAGAAATGACTTGGTTGTGTCCTTACACATAATGATAGGGTTATTGATTATGCATCACGACAGCTGAAAATTCATGAGCAAAACTATCCTACTAATGATATTGAGTTATCATCTGTAATATTTACTTTAAATATTTGGAGGCACTCTCTCTATGGTGAAAATGTGATATTTATACTGATCACAAGAGTTTGAAGTATATTTTATCACAGAAAGAACTCAACATGAGGCAAAGGAGATGGATTGAACTACACAAGGATTATGATTGCATGATACACTACCATCCGGGGAAGGAAAATAAGGTGAAGATGCTTTGAGTAGAAAGGATCATGGAGTTTTGAACAAGATGAGAGTTAAAAGGGATCCTATTTTCATGGATCTAGTAAAGATGGATATGGGAATAATCATGGAATGTGAAACATCAATGCTTTTTCAAATGGTTGCCAAACCATATTTATTAGAAAGGATAAAGAGTTCTCATACCGGTGATGAGAAGTTTCAAACAAAGATTAAAGCTGTAAATGATGGGAGATTGAGTGACTTTGTGTATCAAGATGGAATTTTGAAATTTGGGAAGAGACTTTGTGTTCCTAATATACCTGATCTAAAAAGGGAATTGTTGGATGATGCTCATAGTTTTAATTTCTCTATACACCCTGGGAGCACCAAAATGTATAGAGATTTGAAGGAACATTTTTGGTGGGACAACATGAAGAGGAAGATTGCTGATTTTGTGTCAAGATGTATGGTTTGTCAACAAGTGAAAGATGGAAGGCAATGGCCTGAAGGAGTCATGCAACCTCTTCCCATACCTGAGTATAAATGGGATAATATTACGATGGACTTTGTCATGGGGCTACCAAAGACTCCTAGAAGGAATGATGCAATATGGGTGATTGTTGATCATCTTACCAAGTCAGCACATTTTCTAGCTAGAAGGGAAGAATTGCCACTTGAACATCTAGAAAGACTATATATTAATGAAGTTGTGAGACTTCATGGAGTACCCCTATCGATTTTTTCTGATCGTGATCCATGTTTTACATCAAGATTCTAGAAAAGTATTCAGAAATCCTAGCATACTGAGCTTCCTTTGAGCATTGCCTACCACCCCCAAACTAATGGACAATCAGAACAGACTATTCAAACCTTAGAAGACATGTTGAGATCATGCTCACTTGACTTTCAAGATATGTGGGATCAATATTTACCTCTCGTAGAGTTTTCCTATAACAATAGCTTCCAATCAAGTATTCGGATGGCACCATATGAAGCGTTATATAGAAAGAGATGTCGCACACCAACCTGTTGGGATGATATTGCTGGGAAAAAAATTGTAGGCCCAGAACTGGTGGAGGAAATGATGGAAAAGGTGAAGGTAATCCAAAACCACATCAAAGCAGCTCAAAGTAAGCAGAAGAGCTATGCCGATAATCAAAGGAATGATTTGGAATTTCAGGTAGTAGATAATGTTTTCTTGAAGTTATATCCATGGAAGGGTGTTATACGTTTTGGTTAGAAGGTTAAATTGAGTCCCAGGTACATCGGACCTTCTGAAATTCTAGAACGAATTGGGGTTGTAGCTTACCAGTTGTCAATGCCGCCAAGTCTCTCCAAAGTTCACGATGTGTTCCACATATCACTATTGAGAAAATACATGCCTGACCCAATGCATGTACTCACCTATGAGAAAGTAGAACTAGAACCCGATCTATCTTATTGCAAAGAACCCGTCAGGATTCTTGATACCAGAGAACAAGTGTTGAGAAATCGGACAACTCCTCTGGTAAAAGTTCTATGGAGAAACCATAAGATGGAAGAGGCAATGTGGGAACCCGAGGAACTTATGATGAAGAACCACCTGAGTCTTTTTATGCAGTAATATTCTATAAACTTTGAGGACAAAATTATTTGAAGGAGGGGAGAATGTAACACCCCAATCGTCCATTGTATGCTTCTCTTTGAATAATAGAGTAGCATGTGTTGTACGCAACTTCGAGTTTTAACACACCACAACCAATCAAACTAGCCGTTATGAATAGTAATACCCACATTTTAAAATTTTATAAATTTTATCTTTCAAAATGGACTTCAATTTTTGATTTGGAATATCGAAATTAGCTTTGGGTGAATTTTTGGTATTTTTCTGAAAACTTTCAATTTTCGATGAATAGTGAAAAACACTGAGTTATAGTTTAAAACCGAATTTTTAATTAAATAATTATTTATTTTATTTAAATTTATTTTAGGTCAAAATAGATACATAATACCTATATAAGTTCAATTTAATTCATTGGAGTCAATTTATAATAATTTTAGATATATAAAAATTTTATAGAACTTTTCACCGTCTTTTACCCACCTCCTAGGAGAATTTACAAATTCATATAAAACTTAATTTTACCACTTCTGTGAGTAGAATTTCAAAAATCCAAGAGACACAGTTAATATCAAGGAGTAAAATGTGGTACAATAAGATAAAAAAAATTTTGGTGAATAGTAACTTTTTACTTTTATTTACCACAGTTAAAAGTAAATAGGGTAATTAAGGGTAAAAATGATATTATTATTACCCTAAAACATGTCCTAATTCTATTTGATATGTATAGTTAGACCAAAAACAACCTTAGGAATAAAATATGAACCTCTTTGGTCCACTTGGATTACATAAGACATTTATTATTATTTAATTCAAAGAAGAGTTAAAAGAGCTAAAATCTAAGTTTAATAACTAAAACACTCTTAATATAGGGTTACACATAAGATAAATTCGACTATAAATATTCATTAGAAATATAAAAATATTTAATACATGATGGTAGTTTATTTATATTTTTTATACATTAAATAATTTAATTTATTTATGACACAATGATGATGCAGTAATTACCTAATTAATGAAATATTAAAATAATTTATATTATAAATATCCAAATAAATGTAATTTGAGAATTTTTACAAATTACACTAATTTTATAGGTTAATATTACATATTAGGGTTGGTTAGATGAATTTTTCTCGAAGAAATAATGTTGTTATGAATTTAGCAAAAACAAAATACCAAATAGTGTCAAAATTGACATTAAAGAGTTTTTAAAACAAATATTATATTATTAATTGATATTCAATTACTAAAAATATAAGGTTCGTCCAAAATACTTATATAATGATAGGTGTATCATTAATGAACCATTTGGGGTTCTATTAGAAGTATATAGTATGTTTATTAACCATATAATATAAAAATACAAAGATACATGGTAAATGTCAAACTATTTAACTAAGAGTTAAATCTAAAAGATAAAGTTAATATAGTGAACCAAACCTATATAAAACCTATTGATTGAGTGTTTTTCGACCCATACCTACCTTATCCTTTAAATAATCTATTTTTAAGACATTAGAAACCTAAAATGATTTTATTATAAAATAATATTTCTAGATTTTCCTAAGGTTCCCCTCACCCCTCTTATAAAAGGGCACCCCCCTTCTCTCTAATTCACACCTTCAAAGCCATTTGTATCATCCAAACATTTCCCAAATACCCTCTAAACTATTCTCCCTTCATCCTATAGGCCTTCCTTTAGTCATAAAGCCAACCTAAGTATCCCTTTTGATCAAATCAAAAGGAAGAACCCGAAGAAGAGGAAAATATATCACCACCTCTTTCAAGTTCCTTTCTTATTCCACTTACTTTTTCTTTGTTGTTTCCATTATAAAATAATAACTCTAGTATCTTATATATACTGTGATTTTATTATAAATATGTTACAACCAAATTCATTATTCTATCCACCCTTTGAATGACATGTCACCATACGTGCGTACGTATAGCTTACCGTCTCCAAGTCGTGGTGTAATTGTTATTCAATACATTATTATTTGGATGGGTATAATAATGACATGTAATTGATTTAAATAATATATATAACATGATAAGGATTCTGTATATATGATATAAAATCCAATTATATATTATTTTAAAATCAAAATAATGATATTGTCGCTCGTGCGTACATACGGATTACCGTCTCCACGAATGCGATGAGATTCATTCCCCATCTTATCCATTTAAGAATAATTTTAATTAGATAATTAAAAATAGTGTTTAAAGACTTGATATAATTCTCTATATGAATAAGATTCATCTCATCCATAACAAATACGACTCACATAACAAAGAATATAAAGGAAAATGAATCCGTTAACACCCGAAACAACGATAATATTAAGATATTATTAAAAAAGCAATGTTAAAAGATCATATGTGATATCATATTAATGTATATGATTCTTGTATAATTTAATAACAATTATTTCACCATTATACAGGAGGTTAACCTACCCTCTACCAAGGAAAAGTACAAGGTAAGGGGTTTTCATCTCACTCCTTACTCCCGTGAGACTCATGCCATATTGCCACTTTTACCTTTTGTGTGGTGTATGTACTGTCCATAATTGTATTATTTGTGCAATAAACTTTAATTTATGTGTATTTAAATATTCATTATATGATACTTCTTTCATAGGGTGTATGTTTCGTAAGTTACCAAATTGGTAAGGGTTAATTTCACAATCTCTTCATTATCCAAGGTTATTTATACATAATTATCTACAGGGACCTCTTTATCATACACATCCATGTTTCTTAAAAATGTATTCAAAAATATTTTTACTATTTACAAGACTATGGGTTAAAGTCATTTATATCCTTGTTTGACTTTTTATAAAATGGTTTGAAAGGAATCTTTCCATCATTTTCCAAACAAGGTACTTTTAACCTTTTTGACAAAATTAAGGTAAGAATGTTTTTTTAACTTATACGGAGGATGCGGCTATTTTTTACCATTATAAAATCATCGAATATTCCCTTAAAATCTTATAAGAATATTTTCAAAGTAAATGTTTTATTTTATAATTAGGTTACTTTTAAATGATTTTAAGAAAGACATATTTCTCTCAAATAGTTTTGGTTTCATCTATGTCAACATCCTTTGATGAATTTTAAGCTTATTTGAGGTTGATTTATTATGATACAAAACTTAAATATTGTATTGAAGGTTTTGTGATATGTTTGACTATGTATGTGTTATTTTTATACCATTCATGGTTTATAGATAAATTATTAACATTTCATATTCTAGTTTTAATATGAATGTTTATGTTATGTTTAAACCTGTTCATATGAGGAATGAATTGGACTTAGTAAGTGATGGGTGGAGCTTGATATAGCTCCTCGATGCATCGGTAGGTCTCATGAGACAAACTAGTGTCTTGGCACAAGGCCTTGACAAAATTTTATTTGTAGTCTTGGCACAAGGCCTTGACTATGTGGTTATGATAGTCTGACATTATGCATTCCATCATTATGAAAGTGGTTATTGATATTGCATGTGATTATTCGACTACTAGAATATCCATGTGAATAAGTAAATGGAATTATTTCATTTTATTTTTTCCATATTATGTTGAAGTTCAAGTATAAAATGCTTTTGTTTTAGTTATACATTGCCTTAAATGTTTATTCTTATTTATGAAAGTTTCCACTATATTGTTATCCTTACTGAGCATCTAAGCTCACCCCTTTCTATAATTTATTTTTCCCAGGATGTGAAGAAGTGTTTTATGACTAACTTGTAGGAATAGTCTAAGGGGATATGATTTTAGACTATGGAGACTGTGTTGTTGTAGTTTTTCACTTTATCATGTAACGTAAGACTTATGAATGTATCTAGTGTTTCCAAGGCTACTAAAATAATCGGTCTTTCAAAACATGATCTTTTGTGATCATGCCAATGATATGTAATAATGCACTGAATCTGGGTAACTGGGGTCAGGGCGTTATAGAAATAAACTTCCAAGACATGAAACAAATATGAAGATTTAATCATTATAGATGATAGTGTAGATGATGGATGAGTTATAGTCTAATAAAAATAGAATGAGATAAATATTTATTTTTCTAATTAAATAAATAATTTAATGAGAATATAAATTTTTAAGGATAAATAATTTATTTTTATTAAATATATAGTATTTATATATGAAAATAGTATGTGATGTTAGGAAACTACTATTAGTTGTTTCAGTGATGTCACAGAGGATGTGCATGCCTTATTGTCGGATGATTTATGTGCACTAAGAGGAAGGGAAGGTGCATGAATAAAGTGATATGTATACATTATGATGATTTTTATACTTTACCCACATAAGTAGGATAACTTAACTAATTACCAATATGATTTGGGTACTATGTTTTTTCTAAAACATCAAGGTTGGTGAGGGGATAGGTGTATGACTTATCCTACTTTCTCTCTCTATCCATTCCAAGTGAGAATTTTGTACAACCTCCTATAGAAAAACAACATATCCTATGGGGTATTATTGCACTAGAATAAACTACATGGAATTGATAGGTACATGATGTAATGGAGGATTGTACATGATTGAGATTGATTAGTTGGGTTTAGGATAGCGCCCAAGTCTCCCAGATCTCTCTCATTCTCCTTTGGCTTTGCCTAGGGTTTTCTCCTAAAACCCTAATATTTGGGGTGGTGGCCTGTTCAAACATCATTCCTATTATCTCCTTTCAGCCTCCTTTTGTCTCCTTCGTGCCATCTATGTCAAGGATTTTCATTGTTGAAACTCGTGGCCTCTTCTCCCCTCTCTAACCTTGCTTTCCTCTATGCCCTCTAGGTAGGATCTAGTGCAATGGCTTCACAATAGTTTTGGTGTTGGTGGTTCAGCGGTCAAAGATTTCTTCAGGCACTCCCATGTCAGCCCCCCTTTGATTTCTTTCTCTGTTGTCTAGTTTTTAGTCGACCATTTATCTTCCCTAACCTCAATTCCCCCCACTCTGTTCCAAGTTGGTCCTGAAGTGGTGTCTCTTTGATGGTTTTGGGAGGTGGGATATGACGGTCGAGTGACCTACGTGGCCTTATTTGGTTCTTCTTATTTTTTCTTTGAATCAGATTTCTAATTGTGCTTGTATTATGCACCGCCCATTAGTGTCCCAGTCTTTCGAAGCTCTACCCTGACCTTTAATCCCTCCACTCCCTCTTGGTCGAATCTGGAGTGGTGGGTTCGAAGGGGCTTTGAGATGTGGTTTTTGGCGGATGATGGGGTTCGATTTCCCGATGGTGATGCTTTGGTTCTTCTTGATGAGGGTGATTTTCTGTGATTTTGGCTGGTGATGATGGTGTTCTTTGGTGTTTTCTTCTCCATCAATTAGTCTAGTTTTTGGAGTTTCTATAGCCACAAATGCATCATGGATTTCAGTGATGAGATGATGTAATTCAGCGTGATGGATGGTGTTTTGGTGGTTTGATTCACCGGTGGGACTCTTTGAGTGTGGTGATTATGGGGGAGGTGAAAAGGAAGGATGTTAGATGTGTATGGTGTGCGACTTGAGGCAGGTACATGACTTGTGATTCATGGGAACTAAAATGGGTATTGATTTCTTTTGAAAGTTTTAGTATGAATTTGAATTTTTTGGATTCTATCACTGCTTAAATGTAAGGTTTCCTACTTACCCTTAAAGCGGATTTTTGATAATGGGAAAAATCGATTTGGAGAAGGATTGTACATGACGTACTAGATTACCCAATGGGGTATTAGTATGATATTGGTTCATTGGAAGACCCTAAAATGTCTTATATCTAGAATACCCTTTGATGAATTTATAAAATATATACCGGTAGGGAAAATTGGTATTGGTTCACTAGGAGAATATAATGTGTATTTAGTGGTCCATGTTGTAATAAAATACCCTACTATTTATTGACTGGTACATGATGTATATGAAAACTCTACAGGGTATTGTTATGAGTCCGACTTCACTGAATTACCATACATGTTATCAATGAGATGGCTTATAATGTTGATGATATGATGATATATGTTGGGACGTTTTCATTGTTTTATGACATAATTATGTTGATGTAATTCATGTTTAAGATACCCTATTGTACTGTAAAATGTTTGAGGCATTTATTATATTTTGGAACAACTGAAAAATGGGTTTGGAACATTTGGAAATTTGATGATCTGTAATGATAGCAATAAATTAGTGGATAAGTCAATTTGAGGTTTCTTGTTCCTTCCATTTATTATTATATTATTAAAAAATGATGTGATATTTGGTGAGTGGTTTATAGTGAGGTTGATGGAGTAGTTGAACTTGTCTGTGTGTATTGATTTTATTTTTTTCACTATAGAATCTTATTCTACTTTTACATAAGAGGTATAGAGTACGATACTACTATGAATACATGTTATTCTTAAACCTATATATAAATATATTTTAGAGGACTCCATTAGGAATTTAGATTCAATGATAGACCTCAAAATCTTATATTTGAGTTTTTTATGTGTTTCTATGATAAGTTTCATATATGGTTTTATTTTATGGATTTCATATCTCTATATAGAATTTTATATGAATGCAGGGATATAGGTACATTGTTTATATTTTTTAATGGTGTTGATTAGAGGATGATTTTTTTACCTATTATCATTTTTATTCAAATTAAATATAATGCCACACATATGTGTGAGTTATATAACAACAATGCCAGTTGTTACATTGAGGGCTATAGGAGGTGGGATTCATGGAACCTAATATATATTTCTTTTATCATCAATCATATAGGGGTACTAATGGGGAAATTTGGGGTAAGAAATAGTGGAATTGAAGGCTTTATGATAGATTATATGGAGATAATAGTTTATAAACATTAAGGATTTCATATTTTTGGAAGGTAAATAGTGTCACTAAACTCAATCTGTGATATAGGATATGAAGACTAGATAAGGAATAGGAATTTAGGTCCACATTGATCTAATGCATGGAATTCATTCATATAATACATACAAAATGTTTTGTACCTACCTATAGGGTATATACCTACTCGTCACATATGCATCATACATCCTTATAATTTTATTAGTTTGGGTATTAACTGAATTAAATGCATCAGCATTAATTTCATGCTACCAAATTTTTGAATTTCTTCCATGCTTGAATAGTTGACTCATAAGAATCATCTGCGTATAGTTCATATAGTTTTTTCTTAGGAAGATAATCTAGTAAACCATCAAAAGGTTGACCCTGACAAGTTATAGGATGATCATTGGGATAGAAAGTTTCATACCTATCTATGATAGATATTTTAAATGAATGAGTGAAGTTGTAACAACCCAAACTTTTATCAAAGGAATTTTTCTTCATATAATTATAGTATAAAATCCAAGCATCATGTAGATAACTTAGTAAAAAAATTATTATCATATGTGAATAATGAAATAAGTGGTCTTTATAGAAACTAAGAAACCTATATCATTGGAATAGTAAAATGACCATTGGAATAGTGATATGACTATTAAGAATTGTAATATAGCCAAAAGAATAGAAACCTTGATAATGAAAGTATAAATAAAATTTAGGCATCTTGTGAATAAAAACATGATATAATTATATCATGGTATAAGTAAATAAATTTTTTAATATGATAAATTAAGTGTTGGTATTTTGTAAAATATAAATGATTATTTACACTTTTTTAATTAATATAATGATTTTAAATAAAATTTATATTCTAAAAATAGATTCAAAAATAAATATTTTGTTTCTTGTAAATTTGAGGTAATTTTATGAGACCATAATTAATTTTTAAATGTGTCAAAAAATCGATTATAACATTAAAATTGGTATTTTTCAAATAAAATACAATTTTATTTAAAAATTAATGTTCTCATATTTTGAAAATTATTTTCATAAAATGAAGTCCATTTTTAAAAACTACACATATAAAAATGGTTGTGGTGATTTTTTTTTAATTTCTCTAAAGTAGTTGATTTTTGTATGAATATTGTAATACAGTAATTTATGGTATGTAACAAATACATGAATTTTTTAGTCATGCTTGATGTATGGATGATGTAAGAACCCATGGTTAAAACTCTCCTAAACCATTTTCTATATTTAGTCATGGTAATCCTCACTATTGATAGTCTTGACCCAAAATAATAAACTAATGAATATAATAATGAAAAAACACTCCTCCCCTCCCCTATAAATACCACCCATCACCACCAATTATCCTCACACATAAAAATCCTTGAATATTTTATAAATTATGAAAAATTACCTTCTCAATCCTCTCACCCACTTATAGGTTCTATTGGTCTCAAAAAATGACCAAACCCAAGTTCCTTGAGGAGGCTCTCAAGGAGAAGAAATTGAAGGGGTAAAATCATCTTTCATTCTCATTTAATTTCTTTTTTTTCTTATAATATACTTACCTCCCCTATAAAAAGTGGAATTATTACTCAAGTATATTATATATAATGTAATTTTATTATCCTAATAGAATATACATCATCAAATATTTTCTTCTCTTCTTTTATTCAAAAAAATGAAAACATCATCCATGATTTGTCAATTCACAACATTCGTGGTTGATGAGTTTTTTTTTCATTACCACATTCAATGATGGTCATAAAATAATTATTATAGTTAACACTAACTATGATACAAATATTATAACTTTTATCATTTATTAGAACCAATATATAAGAATTATATTAAATAAAATGATACAAGTTTTTGATGGTCGTAAAAACTTCCAAAATAAATTAAAACATTTTCTTCCACGTTTTATCTTATGAATCGTAATAAAATGATATATGAGACCATTTAAATTTTTTTAATTTCATTAATACTAATTAATCTACCTTCTATAGATTCTATACCCATTTTACATGAACTTCCATATTTATACTCACGGTAACTGACCATAAACCATGAAACGAACACCTCTGGAATGGTGAAATTGAACTCTACAACTCATTAAAAAGGACATAAACAAACTTAATAAATAAATAATAAATCAAATAAATATAGAAGAGTTTATATATTTAGTAATTAATGAATTCATTTTTATTATCCATGATATTTAGTACCAATGCATAAGGCATTGAGACATAAGTTAAAGGGAATCTCAAACCCAACTCACTTTATTTGGGTTATTACTCTTTCATGAAAATTTTCAGAATGGATATTCTTTTATTGTAAATTAAATATATTTCCATATTTCTTCCCTTTTATTTTAAAGGATAGACATGGTTCCAATATTATTTTATGAAAAATAAAATCATTTTCCAAAATAACGCTTTTTTTTCAAATCACCTCTTGACCCATATTGAGTTACTTCTTCCTCACTAAAAATGATGATTCTTATACCAAATTTTTTATTTTCCAATTTACAACTAAGAACCCTAATGTTTGTTCATCAATTTATTCCTTATAAAATTTTAATGTATCCCATTCATTCCCATAGGATACTTGATGATCATGATTGATATATGTTCTATGTGGAATTCATGATAATGTAAATGTTATGATGTGATGGGTGGTCCCATAATTATATATCCCTCGAATTCATTGGGTAATGTGATGTATCTCATGAGATAATTTGAAATATGAGTTAACATCATAATATCTTTTTTCACAATTATTTTCTTATTATTATTGAAATATTTTATGTAGAAACATGATTCTAGCTTTGTTACCAACTATGTATGATATTTGACCTCTAAGACATGTTATTTCATTTTTATGAATTTCCACATTTCATACCTTTATATAATGGTTCCTATCATGATTATTATTATGATCCTATGTTTATGTTATGATTATTATCACCCATGTTATATTGATTCATGTCCTTATTCATACTCTTATTGGGCTTTTAGCTCACCCCTTTTCTTTGATTCGTATCCTTAGGTGACTACATGTACTAAGGAGATTGTGTGATTAGAATAAATAAAGAAGATATTTTAAATAAATGTTTATGTTTTATTATATACAAGTTATGTATGGTCTTAATTTTCCTAAGAAACTAAATCTTTGGATCCTGGTTTTGTAGCACTATTATATAGTTTAAATTAAAACAATGCAATTGTTATGTAAGAAAATAAGGGTCACTATAGTTGGTATCAGAGCATGGTTTAGTCAATTTTTGAATTAGGATTAAATAATTTTAGTGAAATATCTTAGGATTAGACTAAGTATATGTCCAATAAGATTTTTTTGATAAAAAATTGTATTCATAGAGATCCCATAAGATTTTACTTTAGTGTTAATTTAGTAAAAGGATAAATTATTCATGATTTGTTGACTTACTATTGGTTTAAAAATTTTATAATTTTTAAAATTGTGGGAACTAGGAGAAACCAGGCCAAAAAAATCATGTTATGGAAAATTAAATGATTTTTCAAATGATATCCCCAATTCCATGGGAGGTGGATTTAAAAACATTAGGGAGATTCTTACCCATATGTATCATGCTATGAACAATAACTTAAATAGTGTGGAATGTATTCCTTCACCTAAGAGGGAAAATTGGATGTCAAATATTTTATACAGTAATAACCACTAATATTTAATGGGTATTCTGATCCACTTGTTGTGGAATTGTGGGTTAACTCAATGGAGGATATCTTTTTTGTGATCCTCTATTCTAAGAAGTAGAATATGACTAGTCATCTATCATTTTGATAGAGAGGCTGATCAATGGTGCATGTTTATTAAAAACACCAATAAAAAGGATGAAAAAAATAGATAGAGTGGGAAGAATTTATGAAAATATTTATTAATAAGTATTTCCCTCAAAATGTTCATAAAAATGTGGAGAAATAATTCATATATTCATTCATTCATACATCGATAATACAAGAGTTAGGTGCTCATGTAGACTTGAAATAGTAGAGGCCTAGTGCATTTTCTTTAACAACAATATTACAGTAATCAGGAAAATAAACAATGACATTATAAAAAATTAGTGAATCATTTAAATCTCCTTTTCTATCTAGGATGTTTGATACTATATTTCCCTCTATTCATGTGTGACAATCCTCCATACCATGATCAATGAGAAGTCTACATTTACTAGTGATATATGTAAGATACCAGAGAGTTGTGCACTTGCACCTGAGAGTATCCACTAAAATTTTAGAGACATATTCCACCACCCCAATGGATGTGTTGAATATCCTTCCTTTGAAGCATCCATCGTAATGAGTTATTTCATCCACCTCAATGAAATTGTCTTCCCTGTAATAAGCACTAAAATTGAGAAGCATCGATCTCCTTCCATCTCATATCGGACCCCCTCCATGTATCTCACATTGAATGGTGAACCCATCAATGTTGATTTTATACCCCCTACATGGTGATATCCATTCGATCCATCTACCTTGGCCAACATGATTATAAGATCTAGCACTAATGGATCTCCTTGGGCTCAGACCCCAGTTCACCACCTCAAGGATTCCACCTAAAATAAAGCACCCATATCCACAACTATACAAAGGAAACACATTTTAATTTGGAGAATATATCAATTAGATCCATACTATTTTTTTCATGTCCTCGCACAAAGCCTAACACATAGTTGAAAAAATCATGCTATGATATATCCCTTTGTTACCCTTATGCTCTGCCCCCAAAAACCGGCAGACAAGAAAACCATTGGAGGAGCCTATTTTCACTATAATATTGATGTGATGTATGACAAGATCATGGATAAAACTAGACCATACCCCATCAAAAAAATAGGTGACTTTACGACTCTATGTTGAAATCCTCACAGTACCAACATCACAAGGCATGGTGGATTCCATTCCTTTGAACTGTTTCCTCTATTGAGAGGGCCTTGTTCCTAATCCCCCAGAAAAGAAAATTAAGATTATTTAGTATCTCCATTCACTATAAACAACCCTACCAATTATCATTCTTCTATTCATGATGATTTAAGGTGAAGAAACCATTTATATTAAAGATCATCGATGTTGTGAACATGAAGATGCATCTATCGGGAGTATAATCTAGTTAGATGCCTACATGTATTTTCTTTTGAAAGTCATTGATAATAGTGTTAATGGGTCAAGGGTAGTTTCATGAATGTTTAAACAGTATGTCTAGAGTCTGGAATAATAGAAAATAGAGATTTTTTCCCACCTAGTTATCCTTCTAAAATATAATGTCCACCTACCTGAAAACCCATCATTCTATTTTTGTCCATTAATTCAAAATCATCGTCCATGCAACATGACAAACCCAGGATAAAGATTTTATTCTTCCTTCAGATACTCCAGTCATCCCCATTGAGATCTTCCATAAACCTTTCCCAAATAAAATCCCTAACAACAATATCCCATGAAAGTTTCTCTTTCAAACCTTTCACCATCTTTGTGAAGTTCCTTAAATTCACTCCACCATCAAAAATTGGTTTCTCCAATATTTTCCATTAAGCCCGGTGACACTATCATTCCTTTATTTTGTCCTAGATTAAATAATTTAGGAGTTTCTCAATTATAGAGAGTGTACCTTTAGGTGCTTAGATAACTATAATAGTATGCATCTATATTGACATGAGGACTGTTTTAGAAGAGTAATTCTACCTCTGAAATAGAGAAGTTTATTCTTCCACTTGTATATGTTCCCTGTTAACCGATTTTTTAGATTCAAAAATAGAACTTTTTCACTTTCCCATTAGACATTTTGTCTCCTAAATACTCCATTGGTAATTCAATCCTCTTCATGCCCAATCAATCCTAAATTCTCTTTTATAAACTTCATGAGAATCTTTTTGAAAAAAATAAATTGATTTTTTATAAGTTGATATTTTTTCCACTCTATATGTAATAAAAATTCATGGTCTTATTAGAGAAATCAATGGAAGAATTTCTTCCATTAATGAAGAAAATAATAAAATCCACATATATGATATGATTGATAAATTCATTACCCAAAGTGTTCATATAAGGAAATATTTTCCACTCTCAATATCATGTTTGATGTTTCTAGAGAGATCTTACTAATACAACATGAAAAGTATAGGGGAAAGATAATCCCCATGTTTGATCCCTCAAACTGATTTAATGAAACCAAAACATCTCCCCATAAGTGATACAGACATCAACAAAGAAGCAAAGCAACTAAAATCCAAGTTTCAAACCCATTATGAGAAGCTCATTTTCTTCATGACCCTCACAATTTAGGCCCACTTCATCCAATTGTATTGTTTATTCGTCTCCATATTGATCATGATATTGGATCTAATGGTCTTCTTGTTTGTGTCATCATCCATTTCCTTAGTAATTTTGATAGCCCCTTGAATGGTTCTTCCCTTCAAGAACCCATACTAATCTTATGAAATTAGATTTGGGAGTACTTTTTGCAACATTTTGTTAATGATGTATGTTAGAATCATATAAGAGAATTTGAATCAACAAATGGGTCTATACTGACTGACCGGGGTTGGCTCTTCAACCTTCATAATCAAGATAATTTTGGAAGCACTGGTTTCCCTTTTAATCTCCCTATTGTGGATGAAATCCTTTACTACCTCAATGAATTTCCACTTGATGGCATCCAAAGAAAATATTTAGAATTACCTATGAAAATTGTTCATACCTGGGAACTTTTAGGATTTAAAGCTTCCACTACCTCCTTAATCTCTATTTCTCCATGGATTAAAACCATTTCCTCATTATCTTTGACTTCCACCTACCTTGGAACATTTTTAATGAAGTTTTTTTATCTACTTCTAGAAATACTTATCCCTTCTGAAGATTTATATCTTATAAGAAGCTCTTTAATGTAGTCTCTCACCTTCTTTCCTACCACCAGAACATCATTTGGGTATGAACCATCATCCAACAAAAAGTTATTCTTGCCCAAGAACCTCCTTTATCTCATGTAGTAATGAAAAAATCCTGTGTTTTTCTATCCCTACCTTATCCACAAAACTCATGACTTCTCCCTAGTGTCCCTCTTGATGGTCAAAAATCTATCCAAAATTTTACCATGCTTCGCAACTAGTATCGTAAATGTTTCATCTTATGATATTTTATAAAGATAAGTTTTCAACTTGAAAATATTCTATTTAAGATATTAAAGTTGATCATCTATGTTAGAGTAGTTAGAGATCTACTCCAATAATTCTTATAGATAAAACAAAAGGAATTTTAATCTGTCATAGCTTAAAAATAAAATTTCACAAGGAATGCAAGGTATGCCCCAATTTTTTATATCAACAATGATAGAAAAAATATATTGATTAATTAATGGTTTAAAACCAAACCTTAAAAAGGATCTATCTATTCGAGAATTTGGGAGTTATAAACATGTTGTTCCATGTGATATCGATGTGGAGATGGAGTTTGGATAATTTTCCCATCGCTATGAAGATAAGAAAAGAATGGAGTTTCATGCTGGAGGATCTAATGAAAAAGGTAGAAAGAAATATCAACCACTCAGATGTCAAAAATATGGGAACAAGCATCATGGTAACTAACTCAAAGTGGTAGGGAAATTATATAATTGTGGGAGAGAAGGAAAAAAAGCTCATGAATGTCAAATATACATGAAGAATATGGATAATGTGATGGAGGAATGTAGTGCACCACCCATGGTTCAATTATTCAACTTTATAGAGAAATATCACTATATAAGATAGTGCACTAAACCTTGACTACTTGAGGATAATCAGCACCAGTAGCCACCAAATCCAAAGGTTAAAGAGAATCCTTATAAAATAACTACTATTGATGTAGAGTAAGAAAAATAAATTAGGTATGATACACTTCCTATTCACTGAAGAATGGAAAAATACTTATTTTATTATGGTTTTACGCATTCTTTCATATCCTAAAAGTTTGCAGGAACTATTGAATCAAATACCTAATTTGTTCAAGTAGAGATATCTGTAAAAACACCTAGTGGTTCTATCATTGCATCCAAAGTGTTGGAATCTTCTATTATTGGTGTATGTGGGAATATTACTCCAGAAAATCTCATAATACTTACCTTGGTAGAATTCGATACTATACTAGACATTGATTTGCTCTCATTATATAGATCACACATCAATGGTTGGGAGTAAGAAATATATTTTCATATTTCAAACCATACTATGCTCCACTATAAATTCATGGAAGACCATAAATCTCATTTGTAAAATCCCTTAATTGTGTGGGTGTTGATACCCTATGAATAAGAAAACCCCACTCAAATGGTTGAGTCAAAGGAAGATACCAACCTAGAGGAAGTACCCATTATGAGGGAATAGAGTGATGTATTCCTTGAAGAGTTGCCCAGATTTCCCCCAAATCGTGATGTAGAGTTCCCAATATATCTCATACCTGGAGGTGCTCATATATAAAATTTCCCCTATAGGACGGACCTTATCTAACTAAAGGAGTTAATGAATAAGGTGAAAGATAATTTGGAAAAATGGTTTATACGCCCAAGTGAATCACCTTGGGGTGATTTGGTGCTCATCATAAAGAAAAAGGATGGATAAATGTGGATATGTATCAGTTTTTAGGATCTCAATAAGATCACCATAAATAAAAAGTATCATCTTACAAGGATTAAAGACTTGTTTGATCAACTACATAGACGTCAACGCATCTAAATTGTGGATCTGGGTTCTAGATATGATCAACTAAATGTGAAGAAGGATGATAATTAGATGACTGATTTCCATACAATGTATGGGAACTATGATTTTCTAGTGATTCCCTTTGAACTTACTAATTTCTCTATAATATTAATAGACTTTATTAATAGAGTATTTTGATTCTACCTTGAAAAATTTTTGGTAGTGTTTATCTATGATATTATCACCTACTCAAAGAGCAAGAAGGGACATGAATAACATATATGGATTGTTCTGGTGACATTAATGAAGGATAAATTTAATTACATTTTCCTAAAGTGGGACTTTTTGAATCAACAAGTCACATTATTGGGACACATGATTAGAAGTGAGGGAATTTCTATGAACCCTTAAAAACAAAAGTAATTGATGAATGGTCCAAACCCACTAGTGTCCCAAAATTCCACAATTTTCTTGGATTATCAAGGTACTAACAATATTTTTTGATAAATTTCACATGATTGTTCATCCCTTTAACTAAGTTAACAAGGAAAGGGGTAAATTATGTATGGATGGGAGAATGTGAGGAATTCTTCTTAGAGATGAAGAAGAGGCTAATCACTACACCTGTACTCAAAATAAATACAAATGGAGAATGTTTTGTGATATAAATTAATTCTTTAATGAATGGATTGGGTTGTGTAATCATGAATAATGATAAAATGATACCCTAAACCTCACAGAAGTTGAAGATCCATGAGTAAAACTACCTGATGCATTATCTTGAGCTAGAATCTATGTTTTTTACCTCTATGATGAGAGGTGTGAAATATGTATTGATCACAGGATCCTAAAATATATATTCAAAAATAATGTACTCAAAAATGCATCAAATAAGATGGTTATATATAATCAGGGACTATTATTTCACAATTTACTACCATCTGGAAATGGAGAACAAGGTAGCATATGCTCTTAGAAGAAAATAACCTTATGCTCTCTCCATGATATGGGTTAAGAAAGACCATATCATCATCAATATGAAAATTATGGATTTGGAAATCATATTGGTAGGTAATATATCCTACCTTACCCAAATTATTTCCCAACCATCTATCCAATATAATATCATGGAGGAACAAAGGGATGATCTAGAGTTATAAAATAAGGTGAATGCATTAAAGGAAACAAAGATACATGAGTTCCACATCAATGATGATGGTGTGATTTGATTTTAATGAGTCCATGCGTGTCTTCGTCACCTGAGATAAAAAAGGATCTATTGGATAATGCACATAGATCTCCCTTGTTCATACATCATATAAGTACCAATATTTATTGTGATCTTTGAGAACACTTCTATTGGGATAACATGAACAAGGATATTGCAGAGTATATATCAAGGTTGTTGATATGTCAAAAGGTCAAATAAAAATATAAAAATTCCAAGGGGATAATGCAACCATTGCCTATAACCATGTGAAAGAGGGAGAATTTCACTATAGACTTTGTCAATGGTATCTTAAATAAATCTAAAAGAAAAAATGTGATATGGGTTATGGTGGATAGACTTTCCAAGACTACCCAATTTATCATTATTAAATAAAGTTTCTTTCTTGAAAAAAATTACATGATATATATGAAGGAAGTGTTAATATTACATTTGGTTCCACTTTCAATCATCTCTGATCATGATTCTAGGTTCACATCTAAATTATAGAGATGTATTCAAAATGATTTCAGTAATTAATTGAATTTTAGAATGGCCTATCACCCCCAAACTAATGGATAATATGAAAGAACTATTCAGACACTCGAGGACATGTTGAGAACATGGTAAATGTAATTAAAAGGTAGATTGAATCGACATCTCTCATTGGTTGAGTTCTTGTACAACAATATTTTCCACTCAAATATTCATATGGCCCCATAGAAAGCTCTATAAGGGAACCGATGTAAAAATCCAACTTTTTGGGATAAATTTGGTGAACGAAAACTAATTGTACATGATCTTGTTAAAGATATGGTATATAAAGTTCAAGCCAAAAAAACACATATAATATACTCAAAGTTATAAAATGAGTTATGCTAACAATTGTCGAAGGTATTTTGGTGTTTGATGTTGGAAACAAATTTTTCCTTCAAATATCACTATTGAAAAGAGTCATGCGGATTGGAATGTAAGGGAAGAATATCCTAAGTTATATTAGTCCCTTTGAGGTCATTGATTATATAGGATCAGTGGAATATCATCATTCACTTACAAAAAAATATAGCTCAAGTTCATGATGTGTTCAATGTATCTCTCCTAAAGAAGTACATATCTGACCCCTCATATGTACTGAATCCGAATTTGGTACAATTGGAGAATGATATCTCCTTTTAAGAGAATGCTGTAAATATCATGGAATAAAAATACAACATCTTACGCAACATGAAAACTCACCTTGTAAAAGTGTTATAGAAGAATCATAGGTATGATGAGGTGACATGGAATTTTATAGAAGAAACAAAGTAGAAGTACCCTTACCTGTTTTCACCTTTGTATGTAAAATGATATTTTGAGGGAGAAATTTCAAAAGGGGGGAAGAATGAAATGACTCAAATTGTTCTCAATGGACTTTCACTTCTTATAACTATGTTATAAAATACATGCATCACATAAAGAACTAAATAAAAAAATTTATTATCATAAATCAAGAATGAAATAAGTGATATTTAAATAAATTAATGAACTTGTACAATTGGAATAGTAACATAATCATTGGAACAGTGATATAAACATTAGGAATAATAATATACCCAATAGAATAGTAACCTCACCTATTAAAGTATAAATAAATTTTAGGTATCTTATAAAAAACATGATGTAATTATGTCATAGTATAAGAAAATAAATTTTTTAAACATGATAAATTAAGTGTTAGTAATTGTTTATAACATAAGTGATTAGTTACAGTTTTTAAATTAATATAATTTTTTAAAATAATTTTTTTTATAGAATATAGTCAAAAATTAATATTTTGTGTCTTGTAATTATAAGGTAATTTTATGATGCGTTAATTAATTGTTCAAAGTGTCATAATATTAGTTATAACATTAAATCAATATTTTTTAAATAATTGATGATTTTATTTAAAAATTAATTTTATCATATTTAGAAAACTATTTTCATAAAATTGAGTCCATTTTTTAAATCTAAACACCAAAAAAATTGGGTGAATTTTTGGGATTTTTCCAAAATAAATGATTTTTTAGTGAATAGTGAAATATGGTAATTTATGGTATTTAACAAAAAAAATTGATTTTTTAGGTCATGAATAATGTATGGATCATGTAATAACCCATGTTTCATACTATCTTTATCCATTTTCTATATTTAATCATTGGAATCATCACTATAGATAGTCTTCAGTCTAAATAATAAACTAATGAATATAATAATCAAAAAACACTGCTCTCCTCCCTATAAATATCACCCCTCACCACCACTTCTACTCACACCTCAAAATACTTGAAGTTTGTTTAAATTATATCTAATTCCTTTCTCAAGCCTCTTACCCACATCAAAGAGCTACTGGTCTCAACAAAATTCTAATCCCAAGTTCCTGAAGGAGATTCTCAATGAGATGAAATTGAAGTGGTAAAATCCTCTTCCGTTCACTTTTAATTTCATTCTTTTATTATCCTCTACATACCTTCCCTATGATAATTTGAATGATAACACCAGTATATTATATATATACTATAATTTTATTATGTTAATGAAATATCCATCATAAAATCTTTTCTATTGTCATTCTATATAAAAAATGAAATCAACGTCTGTGATGTGTCGATTCACCACATTCATGGATGACAAGTTTTTTTTTACATTACCACTTCAAGGATGGTAATAAAACCATTATTATAGTTAAATTAGATTCAAATATTCATATGTTAACTTTTATCATGTAATGTAACTAATATATAAGCATGATATTAAATAAAATTATACAAGTTCATGATGTTTGTAAAAACCGCCAAAATATATTAAAACATTTTCATAAACCTTTTATCTTATGAATCGTCATCATACCATATAATAAAATGATATATGAGGACATTTAGACTTACATATTTTCATAAACAAAAAATAATTTCACTTTTGGGAATGTTATTCCTATTTGACAAGAACTCTCATATTTATACTCAAGGGAACTGACTATAAACCATGAAATGAACACTTTTGGAATGATGAAATTGAACTTTATAACTCATTGAAAAGGGCATAAATGAACTTAATAAAACTATAATAAAATATATATATATATATATATATAATAGGTTATTTATTTCATAATTAGTGAATTTAGTTTGATTATCCATGATATAGAGTAGAAGTGCAGAAGGAATTCAGACATTAGGTAAGGGAATTCTAAAATCCAACTCCCTCTCTTTGGGTTATTCTACTTTCATACCAAATTTCAGTATTGATATTATTTTAATGAAAATTATATATAATTTCATATTCGTTAAATTTTATTTTTGAGAATATACTTGTTTTCAATCTGATTTTATGATAAATACAATGATTTTCATAAAGAGATCTTCTTTCCAAATTACCTCTTGAGTCCTCTTGATTTAGTTCTTATTTGCTAAAAATGATGATTCACATACCAAATATGTTCCTTTATAATTTTCATTTTGGAACCCTAGTTTTTTTCATGAATGTATGCCTTATAAAATTATTATGTAACCCATTTCTTTCAATGGGTTACTCCATGAAATTCATTAATAGATGTTCTTTGTGGAATACATGAGTATGTAAATGTTAGGATGAAATGGATGGGCCCATGATTATATAGTTGCCCAATGAATTTGGTAAAGTTATTTATCACATGAAATAATGTGAAATATTATTGAGAATGATGCTATATTTTCTCACAATGATGATTTTATTATTATTCATATATGTTATATGTGAGCATGATGCTAGCTTTCTTCATAACTATGTGTGGTATTTGACCACTAAGACATGATGTTTCATTTTTATGCATTTTCACATTACATTTATTTATCTAATTCATCCTATCATGATTATTATGATGATAATATGCCTATGTTATGATGATGCTGATTATTCTCACCCATTTTATATTGATTCATGTCCTTCTTCATCCTCTTATTGTGTTTTTAGATCACCCCTTTTCTTTGATATATATCCTTAGGTGAATACATGTACTAAGGAGAATGTGAGATCTAGAAGTATAATTAATATGCTTTTAAATAAATGATTGTGTTTTATTATGTACAATTTTTATATGGTCCTTATTTTCTAAGGATAATAAACTTTTGGATCCTAGGGTTGCACTATTATGTTTTATCGTAAAAATGATGTGATGGTTATGTAGGAAAAGTATGGTCTCTATAGAAGTGTTTATGATTTAGTGTCTATGGTTTTGTTGGAGGAGAAAGATATTTAATTGGTTTTAATTTGATTTTATTCATAGTATTTGGTTCAATGTATTATTATTTAGATGATGAGAGAAATATTTATGTGGAGATGCATTACCTCATGCAGCAGAAGGTGTCATATTCATTATATAAAGGTTTTTATAAGGAGTTATATGGCCTATTTTTTCAATGTTAATGTTTTTTATGAAGAGGTGGAAGATAAATTCCTATCATTATGTGAGGATGTGTGTTCAAGATCTTTCAAACATGATTAATGATCTTATGTAATTTACCACCAATGTCATAACATATATCTACTCTATACTGTGATTCATGGAAGTGTAATTATGTTCATTACTTTATTCTAAAATTTCCCATGTTATTATATATTTATACATGGATGTGTTAAGGAAGGATAATTTGAGAGAGAGAGAGAGAATAAGAAAGTTGGTGTGGCCCTAGATGAGAGACAATAGGTTCATTTTAGGAGCAAGGTGTCTGATGGAGTTTCATAGATATTAGAACAACCATGGATCCAACTAGTGGGGAGATGGTCACAATAGTTTTAAATGTGTTTCTAATGGTAGGGTACTTTTAATGAACCTTCCCAAAGATCAAGTATAGTGTGTTATTCTATTGTAAGTCTAGTTTCTAGTGCCATCACTTCCCATCCATTTCCATTTAATATCATGGTGTTTGAGACTAGTATTACTATTATCATTAGATATAGTTGACTTTTGTGTCATACCTATAGTAAATAATTCTTGAATATTCTTAGCATCAAGTATATCTTCATAGAGGATATGAAGCTGGTAGGGGTCATCCCTATGATATCACTCATACCCAGTGGTAAATACCTATGTTTTTTCATGTTGATGAGAATATTTCGATAGTATGTGGATCAAGATATAGAAGGATTATTATTATGGATGTACCAACATTGTAGGGGTCATATATTGTTTGAGGTTATATATATATATATATATATATATATATCTTCTACATTGGTTCATTCCTTATTTTATATTAGAGTATAGAACTCCATTAATTCACCTATCCATGACCATTAATTGGGTAAAGTGGATGACATGTTTTTATTACTCAGTTGGAGGTTAAGAATTATTGTTTGATGTGTTTCAGGGGTGTGTTCTGGTGATTTTGAACCATCTATTAGATGAATATATTTTCCAGATATAGATATAGTAATGTAATTTAATCATTATAATAGACCTGTTTTATTATATTAAAAATATATTTGATTTCTTCTGGGGAAGATTTATTTTCAATGATGAGAGAGTCTAGGTTATGGTTTTTTTGTGTGATGGATTATCTGGTGAGGTATAGGTGTTTGAGGTTGTTGCTATATCAGTTAGAATATTTGATGATAGGCTAAGTAGGGGTGCATTAAGTATATTTTCATATATTCAAGGAGTAGTTACCTGATGTATTTCATAATTATATTGTATGTTTTCCACCTCAGTTTGATATTTACTATGAGATTCAGTTACAACTCAATGATAGTTTAATTTTTATTACTCTATATAAGATAGTACCTTCATAGAATTTGGAGTTCAGGATAAATATCAATGATTTAATGAAAATAACTTTTTTAGTTGTACGTATCGTTTTTTGATGCTCTAGTGTTATTTGATAATAAGGAGGATTTTATTCTATAGTTGTGCATAAATTACTAGTTAATGAATAATGTGATGAACAAGAATATTTCTCCCCTATAGATGATATAGTATCTACATAACTAGTTGATTTTTCAATGATTGGTCTTCTATTCAGAAATCACCATATGTGTGTAAAGGAGAAACATATCTTGAAGACTACATTGCGGGGGTTTTATAGGCTTTTTAAATTTTTAGTGAAGTTGTTATGTAGTAAAAACACCTTGTTTGTGTTCATGTGACTCATAGAATCTATGTTTAGATAGTTCCAGTAACAGATATTATTTTACTTCATTATCAACATCCTTGTATATTGACGATGTAGGAGGGGATGGTTGAGAAATATAGAGATTTTTTAAGGTTCATAGACACTATCATCTCTATATAATATTTTCCATTTTTATGTTTTTGGAATGATAGAATCATTTCTCTGTACATATAGTTTCTCAGTAGTTATTTTTTTTGGATCAAAAAATGATAGAGGTAGTTGTTTCAAGTGAAACCTACTTGAATGTATTTGAGGTCTATATATTCATTGATATTACATGTTATTATTGGTTTTTTATCTCTATTTTTTCATATAATAAGACCCCATTCATGTCTCTGACTTAAAAGGATTGGTCATTCTTTTTGAAAATGAAATGAAATGAAGTCTTTGACAACCTGAATGTGAAGTTGATTGTGACCCTAGTGCATCATCTTCCAAAATATGGAGTTATTTCTGGTTTGTTGTGTAATTTATATCATATTATCTTGGGATGTGTTAAGATATTTTAGAGGGAACTTATTTATTAGGGGTCTATGCGGTAAATCCTCATAAAAAATACAGTTTCACCCATGATATGTTATTAGATTAAATGATATTCTACATGAAGATATTTTAATATAACTTTATTAGTAAGTGTTTAAGGATCCTCATGGAAAAAAGAGTTTTAGGTATGTTTTCCATTTTCTTAGTTGGAAGAAATAAAAATTTAGTTGGATGATTTTCCTCGGGATTAGGATATTGAGATATCCTACACCTTGGGAAAATAAAATGTTATAGCTTTCTTTGAAGAAGGGTATTGTAGGGTGATGTTACTAGAGAGTTGGGATATTCATGATGGGTGAAGGAGGAGGTGGTAACCTTGCATAGCAAATAATAGTACATCAATTTATGGGGATTAATATTCCTAGAGATAGTCAAGAAATTTTTATTTCGACAGGTTGAGGAGTCTTAGTGGGGAAACACAAAGATCTGGGTTATGTGGGATCGAGAATTTCATAGAAACACCATGGATGGGTGGTCAATGTATGACATGTATTGGTTATTGATTAATGTAAGGTGGTTTTTTTCCTCATATATATTATAGTTGATTCATTGTGAGTTTCATATCTCACCATTAACAGTGCATCCAAAAACATCCAAGATGTACTATGGAATGGGGAGTCAGTTATGGTAACAAGAGATAAAACATTTTGTTGCAGATTTAATACCATTGTGCTTGGTCTATCATCATTTGATTTCATATAACCATTTTCCAACAGTGTTATTATAGCCACAAAATATTCCTATATGGAAGTTAGATAACATATCAATGGGTTTTATAACTATCCTTCCATTATCCCTGAGAGGATCTGATATCATACATGTCATTATTGACAGAAATAAGAATGTTACTAACTTCTAGATGATAAAGGAGTGGGATTATCATAATTATCTAACTATAAGGTATAAATATTTTATCATGAAATATCATAGGGTTCTTATGAACATCATCTCATATCGAAATTATTATTCTAACTCATTATTTTGGTGGTGATTATTGTATTACATTGTCTCCCAATTTCCCAATAGCATTGCTTTTCATCCCTAGAAGTATGTAAAGTCCTAACAGAGAATTCATACACTAGAGAACATGTTATGAGCATGTGTGCTATATTTTATAATAACATGGATAAAACACCTACCATTGACTGAGATTTCATAAAAAAATAAGTACCTCTCTTCTGGTTTCATTTCTCCTTTTGGAGCATTGTATGGATTACCATATTGATCACTATTATATAGGACTGAGTGGGTGAGTTAGAATATATTTTCGTGTTTTTTGTATGCAATATGAATATGATGATCTAGATACTTTAGGAGTGGACAATTCCAATGCAGGATGGGTATAGTTCATTTTCCTAATAGAGTCAGTGGAGTTTTGAGTTCATGGTTCTAGAAAATGTGTTTTTAGAGGTCTCCCCTCATCATGGGAAGGCATGTTTTGATTTTGGGATTAAGTTAACCCCTAGTAAATTATACCAATTGAGGTGGTTAAGCATGTGGGTGAGATGGAATCTCATTTTTTTCTCACTCTATAAATGAGCCAAATTTATTATGTCTTCCATGTATCAATGATAAATGGTTACATTCATGATTAATATAATGAAATTGACTTAGTTGAGTTTTATATCTAGGATTATGCAACATTAAATACCCAAGATTTAAATACATGGACATTACATCACTTTTTCAGAAAACTTATACATTATATAAACAGATGCTCAAGGACCGTAATTGGTCTAGTGCCTTTGTAAACATGAAAACATAACACTGGTATATAAATGAGCTACATCATCTCCCACTAGGTTCTTCTTGACTACCACCCTTCTTAGACACATCAAACATAGTACATGTCATTATGACCTAGGGGAGAAAACATAAAAGGGGTGAGCTCAAATACTTACTAAGGGTAAACAAGGGATACATGTAAGCATAAACATGTGCATAAGGGTATGAGAACATGATCATGAAAATAGAATATCATACCCTCCATATCAAAGATCATAATAGAAATCATGGCATAAATATTGGCAGTTCATAAGACATGAATCATGATGAAATAAAGAGCATAAGACATGAAATCATAACATAGTAATAAGACATGGAAGTGTAGAAAACACATAAGCATATATCGATTTCCATAGTAGCCAAGGAATCACTTCCAAGACCATTTTATTAATCATGGTTCACTCCCATAGACATTATAGTAGAATGATTTCACTTCTCATACCATCTTAGTAGTCATTGTTCACTCTTATGGCCATCTTAGTTGTCAAGGTTCACTCCCAAGATCATTTTAGTTATCTCATGAGATATAAATATTTACCTAATTCATCATAAGGAGATATAGGTCCCACCCATCTCATAATGAAATCATACATACATGTTCCTCAAAAACATAAAACATTTATCATAAATATAACCCGATGAATAAAATGGGCTTCTTAAACATCATTCTATCAAAACATAAACCATTCAAATAACTAATATGAATGGTATTCTTGAAACAATAACAAAGTATGTTATCATAGGTGGGGAAGGATTTTGAAAGATCACTTGGAACATGAATTTTCTTTAAAAATCCCTTTTAAAAACATAAAAACATTTTCAAAACCCTTTTCTTTGAAACCACTTTGAAAACATATAAAAGAATCATGAAAATCATTTAAAACAGTACTTAAAGAAAATATGCTTTCTTTGTTGAAATAGTTTTCTTTTCTTGAAATGCCATGAAATTTTAAAAGAAAACATTTTATTTCAAAATTAACTTGTAAGTTTATAGGGGTATCTTCAATAAAATACGTTTTTAGTAATTTTTAAAAATCATTTAATTCCATATAAGTTTAAAAAACATTCTCCATGTACTTTTTTTAGAAATATCAAAAAGTAAATCATTTGAAAAATGAAATAAATATTCCTTTCAAACCATGTAGTAAAAGTTCATAAATGGGTAAAAATTACGTTAAAAATCCAAAGGATAATAATAAAACATTTTATGAAATCATTTTTAGAAAACATGGACATGGATAATAAATATTACCCAATGGAGACTTAAAACAAAACAACCCCAAATATGGAAGAGATTATGAAATAACTTTATAATCAATAGAATAGTATGCCCCATGTAAAAATAAAAGTATAGGAATATAAAAATATCATAATATTATGGATAAGACTCATAAAATACATTCATGGGTAGTATATACACCATGTAGAAGAAACAAGTAGTTTATGAGGCATATGTCTCATAGAAATAAAGGTGAGACAAAATCCCATTACCTTGTGTTTTGACTCTCTTTGTACTCAAACAATATTCCTGTATAATAAATATAAGTTTAATATACATATTTTAAAGAATAATAATATTATATTTAATACCTTATATCACTTCAGGTAATATTTTCTCTGTTCTTTACATGTGTCTAAATTTGTTATATTGTTGGTCCTTATACTTATATCATGATTCAAATATTTATATAATTATATTAATATCATGTATATCTATTTTATTTATATTATAATAATATATATCATAAATAATTATGAAATGGAATACAACCTTCATGGTGATGGTAAGTTGTATGTACGCATGAACGTTGTTTCTGTTTTAATTATCGTATTAAAAGAAAGTATGTAAGTGGAATATGTATATATATGTATGTATGTATGTATATATAATTATTACAGTATCATGATTATAAAATATATATCATATAATTTCACTAAACCCATCCTTAATATATTCTATGTGGTGTGTGAATGAATCACATCACTTTGAGGGGGAGATAGTCCACACTTCCTCAAACGAGATTATCGTATTAACACCAAATAGAAAGTAAAAAAGGAATGTTTTGTAAAAAAGAATAAAAACTATTAAAGACATAATAAATATTATATATAACATATATATATATATATATTTTCTATCATAATTCCCACCATTATTTGTGGTAAAGGAAAAATGAACAATCATCGTTTCGTGAGGCAGTAGTTTGTTGTACCTAGAAACAGTATGTTCTATATCCATTAGAGGGAGGTGTGTATAATTTTAGGTATAACCCTTAGAATAAAAAATACTAGTATATTTAGGAGATTTATGTTTCCATAAAATAATGGAATAGATGGATTTTATGGGTGTAAAAGGAAAATAAAGGAAAGGAGCTTGAGAGAAGACGTTACCTCTAAATCGGGTAACTCCTTTTGGTTTGTGCCAAAAAGATTTCTTGAATTTCCTTCTGACCAAGGAAAGGATTCTAGGAGTAAGGTAGTAAATTATAGAGTATAAATGGGCAGGTTTTTTCCAAGAAAAAATGCTTTAGAGGTGTGAATAAAGGAGAAGGATAGGTTCCCTTTTATAAGAGGGAGGAGAGGCACTTTAGGAAACTCCAAAACTATTAATTTATTATACATTTATTTTAGATTTAAAATAGCCCCAAAGTGAGTTATTTAGAAGATTATATGATTATGGGTTGTAATCCTCTCATCTAGTGAATTTTATACATGTTTAGATCATAAATTTAACCTTATCTTTTGGATTTAACCCTTAGTTTATACAATTTAACTTTTAGTGTGATAACTTGTCTTCTTTCACTATATGGTTAATATACTTACTCTAAAATGCCAAAATAACACTAATTGGATCATTTATGACATATTTAACAATATAAATGTTATTTTTAAGAATTGAATATTTTTATAAATTTTATAACATTTAATAAAATATTATTTATTTTAAAGTATTCTTTTTGTCAATTTTAAAACTATTCAATATTTTCATTTTTTATAATATCAAACAAACAAGATAACTTCGAACCAATACTTCAAATATCTCACTAAAATTTCTAAGTTATCAATAAATTTTTTTTATTTCATTAATTAAGTAAAATTATATTTATTTTAATATTTTTAATATCATTTATTTGATATCTCAATTAATTAAACAATTACTACATCATTATTATACAAGCCTTTAATTAAGTTCTTTCTTCTTTAAAAAGTAAAAATAAATTATCACGATGAATATAAATTTATTATATTTAAAATTAATAATTATAGTCTAATTTATCTTATGTAAAACCCTATATTAAAAATTATTTAGTTATTAAAGTTTTAATATGACATTTTTAACTCTTCTTTAAATAAAATATAATTAATGTCCTAATCATTTAAAAGTGTCTTAAAAAGATCATATTTTATACATAAGGTTTATTTTTATATAAATAAACTTATCCAATGAAATTAAGATAAGTTTTAGGGTAATTTTATATTATTATAAAATTATTTGTACCTTCAATTACCATATTTACCTTTGACCGTGGTAAATAAAATTCAAAAGTTACTATTCACCAAAAATTATTTTGATCCTATTAGACCAAATTTTTAATAATGATTACAATCATTTATATCCATTTTTTTAAATTCAATTCATAGAAGTGGAAAAATTATGTTTACTTTTAATCCTGTAAATGTGGTTAGAAGACGGTAAAAGAGGCGTTCAAAAGTTCAATAATTTTTTATATCTAATTCTATTATAAAAATGATTCTAATTACCTAAATTTGATTAATATATGTGTTATTTATCTATTTTTACTTTAAAATAAATTTAATGTAAAAATAATTATTTAAATAAAAAAGTTGGTGTTTAACTATTATGGAGTATTTTTTTACTATTCATCAAAATTTGAAACTTTTTAGAAAAATACCAAAAATTCACCCTAAGATAATTTTCATATTCTAAATTAAAAAATGATGTCTATTTTACCAAATTCAATTTCTAAGAGTGTATAAAATTAATTTTATTATTTTTCACAAATAACATAAAAATTAGTTCTTTTAAGAAAATAATAGTTTAAAACAAATAAAGACTTCACCAAAAAATGCATTTTTAATTATCAAAACCATTATAACTAATATTTAAAAAGTAGTTATTACTATTCATATTAAAATTTTAATGGATGGATTATAACTATTTTATTTAAATAATTATAATAGTAAAGTTTTGTTTTACAGAAACTTGATGTTTCATGTAACCCAAGCTAAGTAGGTGTTGCTTGCAGTGCAAGCTTCCCTTGGTGTTGAATATAACATAATCCAAACATAGTGTTGATATATAATAAAAAAATCTATACTCAGTGTTGCGTTAAGTGAAAATATCAAAATATTAAATTAATTTGAAAAGAAATCAATTCAAAAAATCTTGGGGTGTTACATTCTACCCCCCTTAAAATGAATTTCTCACTCGAAATTCATCAGGAATATAAAAATATAGAAACCCACATCATAGAAACAAATACTAAAACATTATTTTTTAAAAAGGAATAGTTGTAAAATAATAGTTTCCCAAAGTAAATCATGATTAGGTCTCTATGTAGAAGAACATAGGTGGAGATTTTTGCATGGAGAAAATGTTTGAATAATCATAGATATTGATAAAAATAACTGATCAAAAGAAATTGCATGATCCAAATAAATTTAATAATCACAAAACTGTAAACTAAAGAAGTATAAAAGAGGTTATTTATATCATCAAAAATGATTATAATAGGATACCCTTTTAAATCACAATCCTTTTTCCTAAATTTGAATATTTTTTAAGGGAATATATACTTACCTAATTTCAATATAACTTCACCCATTTTTTTCCATGATCAATTTCCACTTCATCTCTTATTCCAAGAAATGAAGTTGCATTTTTCATTCCTGAAGCATTAGAAAATAATGAGAAGAATGATAGGCCATTCTATCTATATTCAATAAAAAAGGTTAACACAAGTTATAAAATATGTATAAATATACCTATGGATAGATAATACTTTAATCTCCCAAACTTTTCTTAAGTTTAACATAAACATTCCATAAATGGATAAGCATACAATTTTTCTAAAATCTGAAAATCTAAATCATTGTAAATAATCCCACTAAATCGGATTAACAATTATCTCCCATATATCATAAGGTAGTTCATGATTCTAACATTCCAAACATATGAATTCCTTGATCATGTATTCTCTTGAAATAGAGAAATAACCTGAATTACCATACACCCTGATTTAAAACATACATGTTTCCTTATTTTTAAGTCAAAAATATGTAAACTTCATCCCTGATAGCATAACCCACATTTCAATAAATCATTAATCAGTTCCAAGGTGCCTAGTATCAACCAATTTACATATTCATATCCAACATATCTTTATCCAAATATCATTATTTCAATGTCATGCTCATATTAAGGGTTATCCTTCAATTAATCATGTGTTTTCCAAAAAATATCACCTTATTACCTCAGTCACTTTTCATAATTACCAGTATGATTCAACATATATTCTTAAATCCTTAAGTAAAAACTATGGTGGACCAATCCATATATGTTTTATTATTCCTTAATACTATAAAAGTACTTCTACAACATCATTCTTGAATTCAAATACATAAACACTCAATAATTCCACAAATTCATTGTCATACTCCACATCCCCAATAGTGATCACATAAGATTTTCCTTTTCATTTATCCTTAAGAAGTTTTTTATGTTGATCATCATCACCAGACCTTATGTTTGGGCACTGGTTAACCTAATTCTCATCTACCTTTCACTTGTAGCATTTAAGTGGGGGAGGTGCATTTTTTATGGATTTCTCTCCATTTGCATTGTTCACTAAATTCTTCCATCACTTCAGCACTCAAATGCCCGATGACCATCCTATACACACATAAAACATGTATTATACCCATTAATACAATTTACTCTATGTCTCCTTCCACGCATTGAGCATAAAGAAAATATAATCATCTTTTCTCCATAGTTTTTAGAGTTTCTTTTGAATCCTATCCTTATTTTCTAATCATAACCATGAGATAGATGGGGAACTATAATCTCCATTTTTTTAAGAATAATATGAGAAAGATACATACTGAAAAATAAGTTCTTGAACTCATCTTAGTCCATGGATTCAATATTATCTTTTTTCCTTGTATTCTTGATAAAGTTCCACCACATATTCACTTTACATTCTAAGTGATAAGATCCCAACTTAACCTTTTCATGTTTTGAATAGTAGAGAATGAAAAATATCTTTTAAATGGTACAAATCCATTTCTCTAAAACTAGTGTATTGGTAATTCCACTAAAAGAGGGTGTATGTTCCCTTAAGAATTATTTAAGATAACATTGTTCCCTCCTTTTGTCATTTATAATCCAAGAAGGATTCATGGCTTGATAAGTTTTTGTGGTCATAGATATAAGATTATGCATTCCATATCCCATAACATTTAGCTTCTTATGAGGAAAATAATTACATTTTCCATTTTATACATCATTAACATGGTTTCTTTAAGTTCCATTAAATGACTAAAACCAAAAGAATAGAGTAAGAAATGGTGATAATAATTAGGAACCATATAATCATGAAAATTCACTTTTAGGGTGTCTAAATTATGATACTTTCTATAATCTATGACACCCTTAGGTTCACCCCAGGTTAGTCATAGAAAACTTATTTCAAAATCCTTTATAATGGTTCATGAAGATTTAGTGAATTTCTAAAGCATATCCCTTGGGAGTGCCAAACCAGGTGTGCATCAAGGCCTGTTGTCATGTACCAGATTACCCTGAGTTAGGCCCGGAACATCTTGTTGGAGTTGTTACCCCTATATAAATCTATTCCAGAGCCACATTCACTTGTATTATCCATACAGGGATGTATTTCTAGGAAACTAATCACTTTATCCTTTACCAAAATTCCAATATATTTTCTTAAATGTTCACTTATCCTTATACTTATCCTTAGAGACATCCCTAGATATATCCTTAGAAATATACCTAGGTATATCACTAATGTATTTTCATCCTAGTTTTGAAATTTTAACTAAACCTTCACTCTAATACCAACTATAAAGACCCAATATTGACATATAGGGACATTACATCACTTTTGCAGAATACTTATACATTATATAAACAGACTCCCAAAGACCATAATTGGTCTAGTGCCTTTGGAAACCTAGAAACATAACACCGGTACATAAATGAGATAAATAATATCCCACTAAGGTATTCTTGAATAGAATCCTTATTAGACACATCAAACATAGTACATATCATCATATCCTAGGGGAAATAAAACATAAAAGGGGTGAGCTCAGATGCTCAGTAATGGTAAACAAGGGAGACATGTAAGCATAAACATGAGCATAAGGGTATTAGAATATGATGATGAAAATAGAAGATCATACCCTGCATATCAAAGATCATAAAATAAATCATGGAATAAATATTGGCATTTCATAGGACATGAATCATGACGAAATAATGAGTAAAATCCATGAAAGCATAACATAAGAATATGACATGGAAGTGTGGAAAAAACATAAGCATGTACAGATTTCCATAGTAGCCAAGGCATCACTTCCAAGACCATATTAATAGTATGGGTTCACTTTCTGTACCATATTAGTAGTCATATTTCACTCGCATGGCTATCATAGTAGCATGAGTTCACTCCTCATACCACCTTAGTAGTCACAGTTTACTCCCATGACTATATTAGTAGTCAATGTTCACTCCCAAGATCATCTTAGTTTATCTCATGAGATATAAATATTTACCCAATGCATCATATGGGGATATAGGTCTCACCCATATCATAATGAAATCATACATACATGTGCCACAAAAACATAAAACATTTATCATAAACATAACCTAAGGAATAAAATAGGTTTCTTAAACATCATTCCATCAAAACATAAACCATTCAAATAAAGAATATGAATGAAATTCCAGAAACAATAACAAATTATGTCATCATAGGTGGGGAAGGATTTTAAAACATCACTTGGAACATTAATTTTACTTAAAAATCACTTTTTAAAACATAAAAACATTTTCAAAACCCTTTTATTTGAAACCACTTTAAAAACATATAAAGGAATCATGAAAATCATTTAAAATAGTTCTTGAGGAAAATATCATTTATTTGTTGAAATAATTTTATTTTCTTAAAATGTCGTGTAGTTTTAAAATAAAGAAATTATTTGAAAATAACCTTGTAATCTTATTGGGGAATATTCAAGGAAATAAGGCGTTATGAGTGCATAAAAATCTGTCCATGCCGTATAAGTTAAAAAAAATATCCTCATACTTTTTATGGAAATGTCAAAAAGTACATTGTTTGAAAAAATAAAGAAATATTCCTTTCAAACCATGTAGTAAAACGTAAAAATGAGTAAAAATTAATTTAAAAGTCTATAGACGAATAATAAAAAAAATTATAAAACATGGACTTGGATAATAAATATTACCCAACAGAGACATAAAATAAAACAATCTCAAATATGGAAGAGATTGTGAAATCACTTTATAATCAATAGAATCATATACCCCATATAAAAATAAAATTATAAGAATATGTAAATATCATAATATTCTAGATAATACTCATAAAAGATATTCATGGGTTGTATATACACCATGTAAAATAAACAAGTATTGTATGAGGCATGTGTCTCACAGAAATAAAGGTGAGACAAAAATCCTCTTACCTTGTGTCTTGAATATCTTTACAATCTAACAATATTCTAGTATAATAAATATAATTTTATTATAATTATTTTATATAATCATACTCTTATGTCTAATACCACATATGGTTTGATTATGACTGTATATTACCCACTTGTTAGCGATCCTAGGTTAAGGTTTCACTATGGGTAATATTCTCTTTGTTCTCCGTATGTGTCTAAATTTTTTATATCATTGGTTGATATACTTATATAATGATTCCACTATGTAAATAGTGATATAAATATCATGTATTTATATTATATGTATATTATAATTATATATAGAAAAAATATGTATGAAATGTAATACACTGTTCATGGAGAGGGTAAGTCGTACGTACGCATGAATGATGTTTCCGTTTAAATTGTTGTATTGAAAGAAAGTATGTAAATGACATATGTATATATATGTATGTGTATATATATCATTATTAAAGTAGAATTATTATATTTTATATATCATATAAGTTCAATAAACCCATCCTTAATACATTCCATGTTGTGTGTGAACGAATCACATCACTTTAAGGGGGCGGTAGTCCACACTTCCTCAAATGAGATTATCATATTAAAACCAAATGGAAAGTAAAAAAATTATGTGTTGAAAAAAGGAATGAATAAGCTTAAATACATAATAAATATTATAGATAACATATATATATATAGTTTTCATCATAATGTCCACCATGATTGATGGTAAAGGAAAAATGAACAATCATCATTTTGTGAGGCATTAGTTCACCGTACACAGAAATATTATATTCTATATCAATTAGATGGAGGTTTGTGTAAGTGTAGGTTGAATCCTTATCATAAAAAATCTTAGTATATTTATGATAGTGTTTTTTTCATAAAATAATGTAATAAATAGAGTGTAGGGGTGGATAAAAAAATAAATTAAAGGAGCTTGAGAGAAGAGGTTGCCTCTAAATTGGGTAACTCCTTTTGGTTTATACCAAAAGGCTTATTTGAGTTGCCTTCTGTGAAAAGTAAGGATTATTGGAGTAAATGAGGAAATTTGGGAGAAGAAATGGTTAGGGGTTGGATGAGTGATAGAGCAAATATTTTCAATTAAGTTTACATGTAATTTCATTGTTTTAAACCCATAAAATTGTTACTCTATGATTAATTGCTTCATTTTTATGATATTGGTGTTATTTTGAGAAAAACGGTAAAAATGCCCATTTCAGATTTTTAACTATTTAAAATTATTTCTGTATTTTGAACATAACATATTCTACACTAATCCAAATTGAAAAATTATTTATTTTTCAGATTCTACACATCTAGCTCTTCATTTACTATTTTTGGACCAAAAGCTGAATCGAAAATATGGAAGCTCAAACGAAGCTCACAAGTTGTCTCAAGAAAACTGTTTATAGTTCTTCCAAGTTTTTATAGGAGGTCCATAACTCATTATTTGTGGGACCAATTATTGTGCACATATGTGGATGCACGCGTAAGGAGTTGTGTAACATCTTTCATTAAGTAAAGGTTGCGGTAATTTGCCATTTTAAGGGTCATTAATGCATCCTAATCTGGAGGTTTGTGATTTGGAGAGTCTGACTGGACAGAATAAATTGTGAGAGTAAAATAAGAATAACTCTCGTAATACTTGTCCAAATCCGCTGATATTTTTAGGGGAAACTCCCAATGGAATTATAAACAATATTCAAGAAGAGTGAAATGCGTTAAAATGTCATTTATTGAGGATAAAAAGTGTAAACATCCAGATAAGAATTATTTCTATAAAAGAAGGAGAGGTCCCCCCTCTCAAAGCATCCCATTATTCATACCATTTCTTCTAGGACACCAAGAAGGAGAACTTTTCGGCTTTTTATTTTGTTAATTTTATTTTCCATTGTTTTTTAATGTCTTATTCTTCCCATTTCAACTCTATTACAATTCACATGGAATGGTAAAACCTTTGAGTGATCGTGGAAGGAGGAGTTTCACTTTTGTAATGTCAGAGTTTTGTGTTTAAATATAAAATCCTCTTTTTCTTTTGAATAGCTTCTATTATCACTGTTTGCCAATTATCTTAATGTGATCATGTTTTGAGTTTGTTTTATTCATTGTTAATATATTTTTTTAATTACTTTTAATCTCCCTCTGCCTAGTGCAATTTGTCTCGATCGAGCATATTGTGTTAGGTGGTGAGTGTCTAGAGATCATTGGCAAGTGTGTGAAACTATTAAACTTTTCTAGAGTTCTAAGGAGAAAAAATTCCCGATTGGGACTTTCCTTAGTTGTTTAGATATTTTTTATGAACTTCCACACACATAAGAGTGAGTCTCATTTGTTTATTTAACCAAGGGTGATTAATAACTCGATCGAGGAGTCATTCATTTTTTATTAGAAAGGAAGAGAGCGAATATGATCCTTTTTACTATGATGAAACTGAAAAAGTTAATCCTACTCTGACCCCATCACTCTCTTCATCCATTAGTTTTCAACCTTTATTTTTATTGCTTGCTTTATTTTTCAACCCAAACAATTTCAAAAAAACAACCTTTTCTTCTGTCTTAAATTTAAGTGACAAGCATAATTGTTGTGCACTCCTCTCTGGAGACAACTTAGGTTAACCACTCTACTACATTTTAACTTAGGTATTATTATTTTTTGTCACACCCCATGATAGGCATGTATCAAAACTTGGCACTGCTGCCGGGGAGGCTGTGCCAACAATCCATTTGTAAATAGTTGACTTTTTAAAAAAAAAATTAAAAAAGCTAAAAAATCTTTTTCCATGATGTTCTCAAATGATTTTTTATTTAATTTATGGAACAATTATCCACAAGTGAATGAAATAATTATTGACTCACCTTGGTCTACAGAGTATTGTGTTTCTCTTTTTTCTAAATAGATTAGGGGTGCTCAAATCCAAATCAATGAGGATGAATTCAAGTATCTTATTCAAGACCTTAAAGAAAACCTTGATTACCCAGTGTTGGAGGGATTGGCCAGTGAATTAATTAAACTCCATGAGTATTTTCCAGAATTTTTTCAGGAAATTTTCGAGGTGAAACAAGAAGATGAAGTTCACACAAAAGATCAATTGCATGGACTTTGGTAAGAAATACAGGACCTGGATAGAAAAATGGAATGGCTAATTGAATATGTTCACACATCCCAAGAGAAACCCAAACCTAAACTTGAGCCATTAATAGAAGTGGATCACCCTCTTATACTTGATGTTGAAGAACCTAGAGAGACCATGATGGAATTAAATTAAGATCCATTTGGCTCTTCTCAACCATTGTTGAAGAATATTGATGAAGAAGATGTGCCTTATGAAGTAAGTACGGGAGATCAACAAGATCTGGATGAGTTATGAAAAGAGTGTAAGGAACTACTTGATCCCCTGGTTCCTCATAATGTAGAATATCCATAATCATTGAAGGAATACACCGCCAATGTGGTTGAATTTTAAGAGAATATTTAGGTGTTTGACTGCCTACCTCAAGCTAGTGAAATTCAACTCCAAGAGGAACTTCTAACTGAAGAAGAAACTGAATCTGAGAAAACTCAGGGAGATGATATTTTCATGAACTCATTGTCTTCTAATTTTATTGAAACTGAATTGAGTATCACCTCCCCTTTCTTGAAATTTTCAGATTCGAATAACTCATGTATTGCCTTGGTGGATGAGGAAGAAAAAGATGATTCACCCGATGAAGAACATATGGAGCTCCTCGAACATGTTGATTGTTTATTGGAGGGAGTTCAAGAGGAGATCCACATGGATTTTCCTGAGGAAAAAGAGACACAAGATGCTTACATTGAAAGGGAAGAATTATATATTGAAACTTCATTCTTCAAACTTTGTTCAAATAGAATTATACTCTAACATTCCCTTTGATTATTCAATTGATGCAGCATACCTTGAGAAATCATTATACGATGAAGAAGAAGTTGTGAAATTGGAAACCAATAAAGATGAGGACACATTAGGTTTCCTACCCCCACCAAGAAAGTTGTATTTTATTTTCCTAGGGGTGGACATGGTGTACTATACTCATGGTGTCCTCAATAAAATGAATGAAGCGCATGATTTAAATAATAATTTTTGTTGGTTCATGAGCAAGAAGCTTCACCCACCATCAGATTAGGGATAACCAACTGAAACTGCCCATCTAGAGGTAGTCAAAACCCAGGGCCCACTTAGGGGATTAAACCAAGATCTATCCTTCTTTTTTCATCCTATTTCTATTTTCATTTCTTTCAATAAATGTCTTATTTTTCTTTTGTTCTTTTTATTACAGGTTATCAGTGTGCAACACTTAGGAGCTTAACTCAATGTTTCACTACCAATAAATCAGGTCGTACATCTCCTCTACACTTGCTTGTTTGTTGTGAATCAATTAGAAATATACTTACAAGTTAAATACACTTGAATACATTGAGAACACCACATCATTTAAGTGTGGGGTAATTAACCTTTGTAGTTTAAGAATTTTATTTTTTGTTTTTTTTTAATGTGTGTTTTGATATTTTGGTGTGTTTATTTTTAAATTTTTGGTGTGTTTTTGAAACTTTTGAGCTGAAATGATTATCATTACCATTTTTGAAACCCATGTCAATGAGTGAACCAATATATTCCATGAAACTGTGCTTAAATGAATACTGAAATGACTTTGTTTTGAGTTCAAATATTTTGGAATTTCATGAAAAGTACATTGATTTTTGAAACCCATGACATATTTCACTATCTATATCTTTGAAATCACTTTCCTGTGAGGCTTCTGAACCATTTTTTTCATATTATTTTCATTAACCTCATTTCATGAGAGAATCATAACAAGCTTGCTTTAAACCAAAATTTGATTTATTCCATTCAAAACTTGAGGGTTTGGGGTACATGTGTTTTAAATGATTGAGGCATTTATTTGGTTTAAGCCCCCATTTCAAAATAACCCTTTTCATTATAGCCTACCTTATATATTAATCATTTTATCCCTTAGTATCCATGAATATCATGTTAGGTTAGCCACATTACAAGCCAATTTTCCCTATACAACCTTCTCTTGAAGTGAAATTGCATGATCTAGTTGAACTTAAGTGTGGGGGAAGATGTCTTCTAGTGTACTATCTCATTTGGTGATACTTTGAGTGGAAAATAAAATGTTTAAGAGCTGAGTTTTCTACTGAATATTTCATTTTGTTAAAAGTTGTGCCTTTTCTAGAGCTTTTATGATAAAAGAAGCTGTGCCTTTCTGGAGCTTCCAATGTAAAAATAAATCTGTGCCTATCTGGAGATTTCAAGAAAAATCATGTTTGAAAAGATTGAAATTTTTTTCTCTTGAAATCCTTAGCTAATTGAACGATGATGGAGCCTATTTTATACAAAGGGGAAGATAAGGATACCATGTTTGAGTGATAATTAGAATCTTGCAATTTTTCTTCAAAAAGAGCCAAGCCCTCCTTTTTCAACCTCAGAATTTTTAACATCTAAATCCTACCAACCGGAAGCCACAGGAAAACCTTGAAAAGTCCTCATGAGAAATACATGTCCTTGACTCAAATCAGGTGGACAAGTAGGAATTTATCAATCCTATGGTTAATCTTGTGTGAGTTTGGATGAGAAAATCCTTGTTGAGCATTTACATTTGTGAGATGATAGAAAATTCATGTGAGGTTGGTGTTTTGTGTGCATAGGATAAGAAATGAAGTGGAAATATATTAAATAATATAAAATGGATAACTTGAAATAATTGTTTTTTATGAGGCATGATATCTTTTTGTTTCTTGATACGGATTTGGTAGATATCATTGGTATGTGTTTTGGATTTGATTTGATTTGATGTTTACTTGTCTAAGAGTCCAAGTGCTAAGTGTGGAAGAATTGATAGAGAAAATATTTTCAATTAAATTTACATATAATTTCATTGTTTTAAACCCAAAAAATTGTTAATCTATTAATAATTTCTTCATTTTTATGATATTGGTGTTATTTTGAGCTAAATAGTAAAAATGCCCATTTCATATTTTTAATTGTTTTAAATTATTTTTGTAGTTTAGACATAACATATTCTACACTAATCCAAATTGAAAAATTCTTTTTTTACATATTCTACACATATAGGGCTTAATTTACTATTTTTTTACCAAAAGATGAATCGACCATATGGAAGCTCAAACGAAGCTCACAAGTTGTCTCAATAAAATTGTTTACAGTTATGCCTATTTTTAATGTGAGGTTCATAAATCATTATTTGTGGCCCCAATTGTTGTGTAATTCGGTGGATGCACACGAAAGGAGTTGGGGAACATCTTTCATGAAGTCAAGGACGTGGTAATTGTCCATTTTAAGGGTCATTAAAGAATCCTAATCTGGAGGTTTGCGATTTGGAGAGTCTGACTAGACAGAATAAATTGTCAGAGTAAAAAGGGCATAACTCTCGGAATACTTGTCCAAATCCACTGAGATTTTGATGTGAAAAGACCAAGGAAATTATAAAAAACATTAAAGAAGGGTAAAACGCATGAATATGTCATTTAATGAGGATAAATCGCATCAATATCTGGGGAATAATTCTACCTATAAAAGGAGGACAGGTCCCCCCCTCTAAAAGCATCCCATTCTTCATCACATTCCTTCCAGGATACCAAGAATGAGAACTTTTCGGCCTTTTCTTTTATTTATTTTCTTTTTCATTATTTTGTAATGCCTTATTCTTCCCCTTTCAACTCTATCACCCTTCACATGGAGGGGTAAAATCTTTTAGTGATCGGGGAAGGGGGAGTTTCAGTTTTGTAATGTCGGAGTTTTGTGCTTAAATATAAAATCCTCCTTTTCTTTTGAATGACTTCTATTATCACTGTTTTCCAATTATCTTAATGCGATCATGTTTTGAGTTTGGTGTATTCATTGTTAATAGCTTTGGTTAATGACTTTTAATCTCCCTCTGCCTAGTGCAATTTGTCTCGATCGAGCAGATTGTGTTAGGTGGTGAGTGTCTAGCGATCGTTGGCATGTGTGTGAAATTATTTAACTTTTTCTAGAGTTCTAAGGAGAAAAAATTCCCAATAGGGACTTGACTTAGTTTTTTTGGGATTTTTTATGAACTTCCACGCACATATTAGTGAGTCTCATTTGTTTATTTAACCAAGGGTGATTAATAACTCGATCGAGGAGTCAGTCATTTGTTATTCAAAAGGAAGAGAGGGAATATGATCTTTATTACTATGATGACATTGAAAAAGTGAATCCTACTCTGACCCCATCACTCTCTTCATCCATTAGTGTGCAACCTTTATTTTTATTTCTTTCTTTATTTTTCAACCCAAACAATTTCAAAAAAAACTACCTTTTCTTCTTTCTTAAATTTAAGTGACAAACATAATTGTTGTGCACTCCTCTCTGGAGACAACTTAGGTTTACCACTCTACTACATTTTAATTTAGGTATATTTTTTTTGTCACACCCCACGAAAGGCACGTGTCACTAAGCCAAAAGTCATTAGAGGTGTGAATAAAAGAGAATGAGAGGTTTCCTTTTATAAGAGGGAAGAGGGGCACTTTAGGAAACTTCAAAACTATTAATTTATTATAAATTGATTTTCAATTTCAAATAGCCCCAAAGTGAGTTATTTAGAATTTGAGATGATTATGGGTCTAAATAATCTCTAATAATTAATTTTATACATTTTTAGGTTACAAAATTAACCTTATATTTTGGCTATAACCCTTAGTTAAACAATTTAACTTTTACCATGACAACTTTCCATCTTAAACTATATGGTGAATATAATTACTATAAAATGTGAAAAGAACCCCAAATGAATAATTTATGAAATTTTTAAAACTATACAAGTCATTTGTACAAATGCCAGATTTTTATGAATTTTATAACATTTGATAAAATATTATTTATTTTAAAGTATCATTTATGACAATTTTGATACTATTCAATATTTTCATTTTTAAAAAATATAAAAAAAAACATGATAACTTAGAAAAAATACGTCAAAAATGTCACTAATATATCTAAGTTATCTATAAAAATTTGGATGTCATTAATTAAGTAAAAATGTATTTATTTTAATATTTTTAATATGATTTATTTGATATCTCAATTAATTAAACAATTACTACATCCTTATTATACAAGATTTTAATTAAGTTATTTCTTCTCTAAAAATTATAAATAAATTATCTGGATGAAGATAAATTTCTTATCTTTAAAATGAATAATACTATTCTAATTTATCTTATGTATAACCCTATATTAAAAATTATTTAGTATTAATGTTTGAATATGACATTTTTAACTCTTCTTTAAATAAAATATAATAAATGTCCTAATCTTACACAAGTGGATTAAAAAATAAAAAAATTTAGACCTAAGGTTTATTTGAGTCTAAATAAACTTATCCAGTGAAATTTGTACAAGTGTTAGGGTAATTTTATATTATTATAATACTATTTTTACCTTTAATTACATTATTTACCTTTAACTATGGTAAATAAAATTCAAAAGTTACTATTCACCAAAAATTATTGTGATCCTATTATACCACATTTTTTATACTTATTAAAACTATGTATTTCCATTTTTTTAATTCAATTTATAGAATTGGTAAAATTACGTTTACTATTAATCCCGCAATTGTGGCTAGAAGACGGGTAAAAGAGACATTCAAAAGTTTAATAAATTTTTATATATAATTCTATTATAAAAAGGACTCTAATTAAATAAATTGGATTGATAAATGTATTATTTATCAATTGTGAATTTAAAATCAATTTAATGTAAAATAATTATTTAAATGAAAATATCGGTTTTTAACTACTATGCATTATTTTTCACTATATATCAAAAAATGAATCTTTTTAGAAAAATACCAAAAATTCACCCTAAGATAATTTTGATATTCTGAGTTAAAAAATGATGTTTATTTTACCAAATTAAATTTCTCTGAGTATATAAAATTAATTTTATTATCTTTCACAAAATAATATAAAAAGTAGTTCTTTTAAAAAAAGTAGTTTTAAACATATAAAGACTTTGCCAAAAATTACATTTTTCATTATCAAACCCATTATAACTAATATTTAAAAAGTAGTTATTATTGTTCAGATTAAAATTTTAACAGCTAGGTTATAACTATCTTATTTAAATAATTATAATAGTAAAGTGTTTGTTTGTAGAAACTTAGTATTTTGTGTAACGCAAACCAATTCAGTGTTGCATGTAAGGAAAGCTTCCCTTGGTGTTGCGTATAACATAATAAAAACATAGTGCTATTATGTAATAAAAAAATCTATACTCAGTGTTGTGTGAAGTGAAAATATCAAAAGATTAAATTAATTTAAAAAAATCACAAAATATCAAGGTGTTACAACAACATTTGTGGAATGAATGTTATAGATTGAAGGTCCCCATGCGAAGGTTATTTATTGCTAAGTTATTCTATTGGTTATTATTATATAAGGGAACTACATTATTGAGTATTTAATGATAGAATTTGAGTCACATATGTGGGACTAGTATCCCAAGTTTTTTTTCTTTAATTCCATTATTATATAATTTTATTATAAAATCTCAAGCCTTGTACACATATTATTACATGGTTTTTAACATGAAATTCACTTAATTACAATTAAAAGATCATGAGGTCTAATGTAATTTAAAGAGTGTTTTCATAAAACATCAATATGAAACAATAATACAAAATCCTTATTTCTTCCACATAATTTTCTCCTAAAAATCACATTAGCTCCTAATACTACATGAGATGTTCTAGGGAATACATAAAATAAATGTGAGAGATAAAAATCTCGGTAAGGGGATAAAAATTTTAAGGAAAAATAACATTTGATTCAAGTGTATAACATGATATCATAAAATATATGTCTCATGAGTAATCACATAGGATTAGAACATATATAATATGGTTTCATATGATGATAAAATATAGAAAAGGTGGAAGAAATACAAAAAATGACATAAACATAATTTAAGTATAATCATAGAGAAAACAATATATGGTGGATAGAGTCCCGTAATTGATTAGGTTCACTCCCAAATACAATACATGATGTATCATGAGACTATAACATTTCCCAGTGCATTATAATTCTATCTAGGTGAACCCAATATAACATGTTTCTTGATTATGTGTTCTATAAAAATTAAATCAATTATAAGGTATAAAATTAAGGATTAACCATGAAAATAAAAAGGGTTTCAGAATCATTTCACATATGATAACTAAAATTTATTTCTTAAATATTGAATTTGAGAACTGATAATAAGGCATGTTTTACCCTTTCAAAGGAAGAGAAAGTGAGATAGGTAAATATGTAAGATAAATATATAAAAAATATAGAATCATTCCATAAAAATATTTTTTTTCATTGAACAATTGAAATAATTTTAAAAAATATTAAAAATAAATTCATGTAGAATATAACCTTTTTACTTTGAAAATATCATTTGAAAAAAAATAAAAAAAATTATGGAAATCCATCATGATGGTCACGCATCTTTGAGAATGAGCGACATGAATTAAAATTTAGAATAAATACTTACTACTTATTATAGTGGTAAGATAAGGTTGAATCATAGAGAGGACTGATGTTGTGCTTAGTGATCATCTAAAATAAAACAAAACAAGAACAAGAAAACATTCAAGAAAAATAACTGTGAAATATGGTGGTGATGGTGTGAAGTAAGTGAAATGGTGAGTGAGTGATGATTTGTGTGTGAGATTATGAATGTGTGAGTATAAAATACAATTAAACAAAAAATAAGACATGAAATCAATAAAAACAAGTTTGAAAAATTAATATGGTGTAAAGGTAGAGTTTGGATTCTGGCTTCAATATGATTTCCCTTATTCATGCACTTAAATCAAAGTGTCTGGATCTGATTGAATGTATTTATCTATATTTTTCATCTGTTCAATGTATGACTAAATAATCTCTACAATTATTTCAACTGAATAAATTATTTAATCAACCAATGAGTAAAAAATCATAACTCACTAGATTTAATTTTTTATTTGAACTCAGTAAATATATCTCTCTCTTGAGCTTGATTCACTTTTCAGTTGAATCCTTAGATTGAAAATACTCAAATTAAGATTTGATCAAGATCATTTTTCACGGATTCTTGATGTTTTTATAATATGATTGTCCAAAAAAATGAGAGAGAGATATATATAGCATAATATGAAGGAATAAACAATAGAAAAACAAATCTATTTGGCCATCCTATTCTCCCAAGGGAGATTAACCTAGAATCATGTTCAAATTCAACAAATTAAAAGTGATTAAAACAAGATAATTCCTATTGAATAAATGTGTAGGAAATAGAGCAAGGAGAAAGTAATAAATATCTCTCCCCACTCAAACTCTAGATGCTCCAATGCTCTGACCGAGGTACTCTACTTACTGCCCGTTGGTGGTGATGCGGTGCTCTCTATATCTCCTACCCTGGGAATCTAGAAGTTTAATAGTGGTCTCCTCTGATCTTCTGCACTGCTCCTAGATCTCTAGTGGAATCTACTACTTTGGTTGTGGAAGTAGTGGATGATTCTTGAAGTCAAGAAGTGAGTGTGTGGAGTGTTGGATGAAGTAAGTTTAAGTATGTGTGTAATGTTCATGAGATGAATGATGAAAAATTCCTTCCCACCTAAGTTGGTTCTCGATCCTTCCAATTCAAATCGAACTCTCATGATTCTCTTACCTGGTCTCTGTGTGGCACCTTTATCTTGTACTTTTTCTTCATTTGTCACTAGAGCACTAACTCCCTCAACCAAATGAAAGTGAAAACCCCACCATATTCCACAATCCCCCCTGAAATAGAAAATAAATAAATTAGAAAAGGTGTTAATATGTATGTTATTAAAAAAATGATTTATTGACATATAATTTGTTATAATTGTTATATATTCAGTTAATTATTAATATATATATTATATTATATGTTATTAGATATATTATTATTATTATACATTATATTATAAATAATTATAATAAATAAAATATTAATAAACTATTATTATTATGATTATTATATATAAATATATATATATATATATTATGTATTATAAGTTATTATTATTGTATAATAATTAGTATGATATATATTATATTGTATATGTTATTTTATATAATATAAAACAAAAATAAAATAAAGTAATGGGGGGAGGGGGAAATGAAACGTGTAGAGAGAGGTTTAGTAGGGGTGGAGGACATGGGTAGAAGGGAAAGAGGGGAGACCGGCACTGGTAGATAGGAGTAGGAGGTTCACAGCGGTGCATGGGAGGGAGGACATGGAGGTGAGGCTGAGGGTCAGTTGAGTTTTGAACAGAACAGGATGAGATTTTCAGGTGGAGGCAGAGGTGAGGCCGTGAGATCAAGTTGATAGGTGAGTTCAGTAGCATAGGGGAAAGGAGGGAGGGAACTGTTGGAAATGCAAACAAAAAACCATGTGTCAAGCAGCCCGTGTTTATTTTCCCCACATTTTTCTTCCATGCAGCATGTATTAACTACACGCGCTTTCCCCTGTGTTTTTTTCTACCCGCGTTTCCATTTAATGTGGTTTTTTTATTTCATTAATGTGTCTGTTTAATGTGGATATTTTATTTCATTAATGTGTCCATTTAATTTGGATATTTCATTCCTTTGTAAATGCCTATAAATTATTGGCGATTGTAGTCCGAAAAATATGTGAAATAAAAATCTTGAAAGCTCCTTTGTGTTGTATGCCAATTTTATTTCTCTCAAATTTCATAGCTTGTATAGCCAACAAACTGGTATCAGATCTGGTTCCCAAGGAATCCTCCAATTTTTTTAGATAGCCACAATCCAGCCATAAGTTCTGAAGCTATCTAAGGACAACTATGAAAGGTGGTTCATCCAAATTAAGGCGTTATTTGGGTCAAAATAATTATGGGCGATCGTCAATAATGGGTATAGTGTACCCTTTATAGAGGAAGAAGACACATTTACAAATAATGAAAAGATGGGGCTCAAAAATCAAAGAAAGAAAGACAACAAGGCATTGTTCTTCCTCTATCAAGGGTTGTACAAATCAACATTTGATAATATTATCTAAGCAACATCAAGAAAGAAATCATGGGATACCCTTTCCACTATCTTCAAAAGTTTTGATCAAGTGAAGCGGGTACATCTTCAAACATTAAGAGTGAAGTTTGAAGTGGTGCACATGAAATATGGTGAGAGTATCTCTAATTATTTCTCAAGATTAATTGCTATTGTTAAAAATTTTAAAAGGAATAGTCAAAAATTTGAGGACATTCGAGTTATTGAAAAATTACTTCGATCTCTCACAACCAAGTTTGAGTCTGTGGTTGTGGAAATCAAAGAATCAAAGGATTTGGAGAAACTATCCATTAAAGAACTAATGAGGTAATTTTTATTGAATGAGCAATGGATGCAAAAGAATGTCGTTTCAACAATAGAGTATAACTTAGAGTCCAAGTTGACTCTACAAGAATAAATGAATGGACACACACAACGAGGTGGTCATTATGTAAGAGGAAGAGGGCATGGATATTATCCAATCCATCAATAAAAGAAACAAAATCCTTCCAGCTTTTGTGGAAGAGGGGATAGTGGAGGTTAATTCATGTGTGGTTTTGGAAATACAAAGAACATTCAATGCCACAACTGTAAGAAATTTGGACATTATGCCTCTGATTATTAGAGAAAAGTGGATCATGATGAAAATTCAACTATGATGAAACACCTCATCATGAAGAATAAGGTACCACACTCCTCCTCGCACAAGAAAAGGCATGTGAATGCCCTGATGTGTGGTATCTTGACATGGGTGCAAGAAACCACATGAGTGGTAACAAATAATTGTTCTAGGAACTCACAGAAGAAGTTTATGGTTACATGAGCTTTGTTGACTCATCAAAGGTACCCATGATTGGAAAAGTTAAAATAAAAATCTATATGAATACTAGTGATCCAAATTACATCTATAATGTGTATTATGTACCAAACATGTAAAACAATATCATTAGTCTCAACCAAATCATTTAGAAGGGGTATGTTATACACATGGAGAATTCTTTTTTGTCTATAAGGGATGCTCACAAGAGACTTGTTGCTCAAGTCTAACTGGAGAAGAATCACATGTTTTTGCTACATATCAACACAAAGGTTTAAGTGTGTCTCTTGGGACTCATGAAGAATGACTCATGGAGATGGTATCTGCGCTTTAGAAATCATCATTTTAGTGGGCATAAACTTTTATCCTCATCAAGCATGGTGTGTGGATTACTAGCGATTGAAGTTCCAACTCAAGTGTGTGAGGCGTGTACACTCAAAAAACAACAAAGGAACTCCTTCCCAAGTAGAGTGTCTAGAAGAGTAAATGAACCTCTTTATTTGGTTTACACTGATATTTACAGACCACTTGAAACACCCTCACTTAGATGTAATAGGTATTTTATTACCTTCATTGATGATTTTAGCAGGAAACTCTGGGTGTATTGCATCAAAGAAAAATCTTATGTATTTGTGATCTTTAAAATGTTCAAAGCTCGTGTTGAAGCTAAAAGTGGTTATAGAATCAAAGTTCTCAGATCTGAAAGAGGTGGAGAATACACTTCAAATGCATTTCAAGATTTTTTTAGGGAATAAGGAATCAAGAAACAATATACCATTTCCTATATGTTACAGCATAATGGAATTGCATAAAAGAATAACCACAACATCCTCAACATGAAGAGGACCATGCTGAAGAAGAAAGGCCTATCAATGAACTTCTAGGAAGAAGCAGTGGCATGTACTACCTATATTCTCAATTAATGTCTAACCAAGAGCATTAGAAACTTGGCACCAAAAGAGGCATGGATTGGATACAAACTGAGCATAGCGCACCTAATAATCTTTAGGTGTGTTTCCTATGCTCAAGTTCCAGAGGTGATAAGAGGGAATCTTGATGATTGTGGTGAAAAGTGCTTTTTTTATCGGCTATAGTGAATATTTTAAATCCTATAATCTCTACAATACACTAACCAATAAATTATTGATGGGTAGATATGTGATCTTTAGTGAGGAATAATCTTGGAAATAAAATTATGAAGAACCAAAAAAAGAGATTCCAACCGAAATAGAAGATCTTGAAAAAAGGAATGATCATCAGGAGAAAATACCAGCAACACCTTCCTCAGGTGCATTATTAGTACATAGGAGTATATGAGGAAATTCCATCACTCTTGAAAGGAATCTATCAAGTCAAAATTTTGCGATCTCATCCTCACCCATGGCGCCCATAAAAATGAAAAACATAAGCGACATTTATGATCAAACCAAAGAGGTAAATCTTTTTTGCCTTTATGCAGATCATGAGCCTCTGATATTTTAGGAAACCAAGAGGGAAGAATGTTAGAGAATGACTATGGAAGAATATATTTGTTCCATAGAGAAAAATAACCCATGGGATCTGACCACACATCCAAATATCTAGAAAACCATTGGTTTCAAATGGGTGTACTTGATCAAGTGAAATATTGATGGTGAAATCGATCGATACAAGGAAAGACTCATAGCAATGGGGTAAAAATAGAAGTACGGGGTGGACTATGAAGAAGTATTCACTCTTATTTATTTCTTTGACACTGTGTGGATGATTATCTCCCTTGATGTTCATCACAGTTGTATGATCTACCAACTGGATGTGAAGTCTACATTCTTGGATGGAATTCTAGAGGAAGAGGTCTATGTTGACCAGCCTGAAGGCTTTGTCATCCAAGGGGAGGAAGAAAACGTGTATCAACTGAAGAAAGATATTTCTAGATTGAAGAAAGATTCTCTTCCTTGGAATGCAAGCCTTGACAGTTATCTTCAAGATAACAGCTTCTCCTAATGTCCATATGAGCATGAATTTTACATCAAGAAGAATGGTTGTAGTGATATACTTATTTCATGCTTGTATGTTGATGATTTACTATTTATAGGGAACAACCGATCGATATTCGATAAATTTAAGGAGTCCATGTTCATGGAGTTAGAGATGACCAATGGAGGTATCATATATTTATTTCTAGGCATATAGGTAAAGCAAAAAACATGGTTGCATCTATATATCTTAGAAGAGGTATGTTAGGGTGTTGCTTGAAAAATTCAAGATGTCTAATTGTGATGTTGTAAACACACTTGTATCAATAAGCTCAAAACAAACAAAATATGGATAAGGAAGAAGAATTGACTTGACTTTGTTCAAGAGTCTGATTGGAAGCCTGAGGTATCCCACAATTACAAGGCCTGATATTGTCTACAGTTTTGGGATTCTAAGAAGGTACATGTAAGCACCAAAAGAGTCACATTGGCTAGTGGAAAAATGTATCCTGAGGTACATTAAAGGAACGATGGATTTTGGTCTTTTTTATTTATACAATGAAGAAGAAAATCTGTATGGATACTCAAATGGTGACTGGGGAGGTGAAAAAGATGAAAGAAAAAGCACCACTAGGTATATATTTTTTCTTGGATCGACTGCTTTCACATGGAATTCAAGGAATAAAAGTGTGGTTGCCTTATCCACATGTGAATCAGAGTACGTGGTGGCTTCATCCACTGTTTGTGAAGGAATATAGATGAGAAATCCATTGAATGAGATGAAGCATCTGCAAGATGGATCCACAGTGATATATGTGGATAACAAGTTGGAAATTGAACTTTACAAAAATAAGGTGAATCATAGAAGAAGCAAGAATATTGATACCTGATTCCATTTTATAAGAGATCATGTGAAGTATTAAATGATAAAATTGGAATATTATCATACTACAGAACACGTGGCAGATATTTTCACAAAGTCATTACCGATAGATGAATTCAAAAAACTCAGAATGATGCTCGAGATGAAGACAGTTTTGGTTTGAAGTGGAGTGTTGGAAATGAAAACAAAAACTCACATGTTAAGCATCCCACATTAATTTTCCCCACTTTTTTCTTCCATGTAGCGTGTATTAACTACACATGTTTTCCCCTGTGTTTTTTCTCCCCACATTTCTATTTAATATGGATGTTTTATTTCATTAATGTGTCTATTTAATGTGGCAATTTTTTTCATTAATTTGTCTATTTAATTTGGTTGTTTCATTCCTTTGTAAATGCCAATAAATTGTTGGAAATTGTAGTCTAAAAAAATATGTGAAATAACAATCTTGAAAGATCCTTTGTGTTGTGTTCCAATTTTATTCCTCTCAAATTTCTCAGCTTTTATATCCAACAGGAATAAGGTCATGATGGCACGGGAAGGAGAAAATCAGAGTCATGCGGGTTAGATTCAATACAGAGGTAGGGGACTCAGCTAAGGTGAGGTTACGATGGCTTCAATAGGAGGGGATTGTTGTGCAGTAGATTCAAGAAGGGAAGGTTTGGCTGGTGGAAGAAAATAGGGGATACGACGGGCTTGACAGTGGTAAAGTGAGGTGGATAGAAGAGGATAATATTCTTTAGGGGGTGCAGCGGCAATATAGGGGTGAAAATTTGCGAGTGAGATGGGGGGTCGCAGCTTCGGTTGTAGTGGAGATTCAGATCTCCATGGGAGGTGACTTCATCTGTTGAGGATTTAGTGATCTTCAGGTGGGGTTGTGTTTTTATCTAGATCTGGTTCTTTATTGTTCCATTTTCTTATAGAATTTGGAGTATCACTTTGAACTGCTTCTTGTTCGAGTTTGGTGTTGAATTGAAATTTTTGTTTGTTGATAATTTCTTGTGAGTTTCTTTGATTTTTCTTACTGTGGATTTTTTTTATGATTTTGTGATGCTTCGATTCTTGTAACTGCTACTAAGAGGATCTTGTTGTTGTTGTGGTGTAAGAAGGACCGCAATAGTGAAAAAGGAATCATCGTTGCAAGAGTCCAGGTGAAAAGAAGTGACCGTTCATGGAATGGTGACTACATCAGAGGAGGGGAGCAGTGAGTGCAGATGGTGAGATAGGGGTGTGACGGAATGGTGGTAGTGACAGAAATTGGAGAAGGAATGGTGGCTACAGTAGAGGAACAGTGACTCAATGAGTCACCGTTGATGGAACTAGCGATGGGTGGGGGATGGTAACAGTGGGATGGGAGCTAGCGAATGGTGACTCCAAGTCACTGTAGGTGCATAAGTAGTAGTGGAACATAAATATGGGAGTGGAGTCACTGTTGGCATGGAATAGTGACTCATGGTGAATGAAAACAGTGACAAGAGTGGAAAGTGGTGGCGACAGTGGAGAAATAGTGACTCATTGAGTCACCGCTACATTGCTTCTAGTGACCACACTTGCAATATAAATAAAATCAAACACCAATAAATTAGAAACAAATTAACAACGTAACAAAACTAAAATAATTAAGTTAACTAATTAAAAAACACATTTTGAATTGTTAAAAACAAAATAATATTAAAACAAATTATTCAAAAAGGAATTTATTTAAAATTACCAATGGTTTACCAACAAATTAATTAAAACAGTTAAAAATAATTAGAGTCACTAGCATAAATTAATTAATCAATTAATTATTAAAATAATTCTTGAAATCAAAGTTAAATAGAAAAAATAATACAATTTTTTTAATAAATTGAATTAAATTATTAAAATCAGTTTATTTATTTAAAGAATTAAAAATAAATGTGAATGAATAATTAATAAACAAATTTAATAAAAAAATTTAAATTGAAAATAAATTATATAAATAATTAATTAATTAAATGAAATTTTTATCCTCGAAAACATAAAACAATGAAACAATGAAATAAATAAAAGAAAAATGTTAAATAAAATATTAGAAAATTAATGTAAAGAATAAATTAATTATTTCATTGAAAAACAAAAAAAAAGTAAACACTAAAAATTCACTTTCACACAATGTAATTTAAAAAATACAATAATTGTCAATAATTCCACAAAATACATTATTTGTATATTGACAATTTAATAAAAATATATAAAAATGGTTGTGTAAAAAAGTGTGAAAACATAGCCACATCTGTTGGAGTTGGTGGCCTAGAACCAAGTACTGTGTACTTTATTCATTAATAAAAGCCTTATCACATCTTGATTGTTCTTCTGCGTGACAATGCATGTGATAATTTTCTAAGGACAGTTGTTGCATTAAAGGGTCATAGTGGATCCCTACTCTGATGAGAATCTAGAAGTGCCATAACACTATTCTTGAATATATGTTCTATGGTCGGATGATGTTATTTGATGGATACAAATAATACAGGCCATTAGGGGTGAGGACTCATAAAACTTTGAGGCACCTTCTCATGGTGTGCACCCTTGGTAATATCCAGGAGGATATTATGAGAACGAGACCCGCCAATAGGAAATCCACATTTCATAGTGTCATTGGATGTTCCTATCTGTGGATGTGTGTATTGGTCCTTAGACATTAAGATTATTATTATTGAGTATTACAACTTGTGCGCTTAGATGTATTGAAAAAAACTGTAACGACACACTGTTCGCAGTGAGGTAGGATACTTTGGGTGCATCACAAGTAATACTGCATTAATAGATAATGTGAGAATGGATTTGTCCCTTCTATTCCATAACGGAAGTAGATATCTCAATCCCTTTTATGGAATTGATACAGCCTAAATAAATCCATGGCCATGGTAAAGTATGGGTGAGTTTAATTTTGGAAAGTCAAAGAAAGAATAATCAAGCACATGGGTTGATGGCACTAGCATGCAACCCACTTGATTCAAGATATCGTGACAAAGGGATTATATTACATGGTAAGCATTAGTATGAGGTTAAACGTCAATGCGGCATCAAATTTTTTCTCCAGGGTACCTTGACTCGTTTCTAGGTAGTAATCATGGACTTTAGGTAAGCCCGCCTAATGCCAACAAGAAAGAGGCCTAGAGGGTCACACACTAAGTGTATCCAAGTATCTCAAGTAGAATAAAAATTAATACCATATGTGGTTTAATAATTATTCAAGGAAGCTTAAATCGTTTTAATGTTGGAGGAAGAATAAAATAAAAAACAAGATACACACGCTGTGTACATTGAATGTACACGCTGTGTGGTTTTTATTTTGGAAAGGAAATGAAAAACGAGTACACACCGTGTATTAATGATTACACACCGTATAGTTTTTCCAGTTAGGATTTTGAGGAAATAATATCATTTTATTAAATGATATTTATTATAATCAACATGGGCGCATGTCAAGGAATTAATGATTTGTCATGGGGGTTTTCAATAAGAGTTAATGAAATAAATAAAACATGTAACGCATTTATTTATTGTCATAAATCTATAACCTCAAACCCGATTATAAATATCCTCACAACCCCAACAATTTTCCCTAATCATTGTGTACAACAATTTTGGAGAATTCTCTCAAGGCTGAAAGAACTCCTTCCTCCAAGAAATATCTCATTAACGAGAGAGATCCTCCTCCATCAGATCAAGGTGATTGAAGGCAGAAATCGCAAGTGAAGGTTCTTCTGTGCTAGCACCCGAAGATCCCTTCAACGACATCCAGAGATACATGGAGCACATGTGGATTTCCACTAGAGGAATCCTACACATGTATTTTTCAACACAACAATGGATCACATAGGATCATGACCAGAGACATCAACGAATAAATAATTCCATCAAGGTAATTCTTTTCAATTAATTAAATTAATTATAACCAACATATGATGATCCTATCAATGGTTCTAGGACCCTCCTCTTTATTTTACGTTATTCATTCTATTCTGAAGATCTGGCATTTTATTATTGTGATGGACCTCGGATTGAAATTTTTTTAACACTAAAATTAAAGTTGGGAAAACCCACCAATGCGCTTATACTGCTATCAGAACCTACAAGTGGTATCAGGAGGGTCATATCATTAATTATAATTATTTTGTTTTTCATTGGTGATTTACGCATTTAATAATTTACTTGTTTCAATTCAAGTTAATTGTTCTTTAAAATATGAATCTTGAGATATTTTCCTCCTCTCTCGTTTCTCGTTCACCTTATAGAAACGAATTTTTCTTTTAATTTTGATTAAAATAAAATAGAGGATCTCATTTAGAGGTGCCAAATGTTCCGGGTCGTACAACACCAGAATACACAGCATTTATTCGGAAGTACACGCTATGTAGTCTAGGTTTAATGCATTGGACTAGTCTGCCAAATCAGGTCGTGTATTGGATCCTATCTAAGTCATTTATGACACCGTGTGTTGACCAGGAACAGGTGGCACATAGTTTCCGGATTACACACTGTGTGGTCCACTGAACACGACATGTAGTCCCTTCGGGTTAGGGTTGGACCGTGTACTCCGTACACAGCTTGCCCGGCTGGAAACTGTGTAACGTAGATACTACACGGTGTGTATCCCACTGAACACACCATGTACTCCGAAAATTTCTGAAGTACATCAACACGCCATGTCCCCGAGCGTGTACTTCGGATGGACGGTGAACAAAATTACACGCCATGTAGTCAGAACTACATGCCGTGTACTCATCCAAATTATGCAGATTTATTAAAATTTATTATTATATTATACAAACCCTTGAGACGTGTACCATAGTTCATGTAACACCCCAAGATTTCATAGTGTGTTACTTCTTCAAAATAAATCAATAACTTTCACTACACCGAGTTCAAGCGCACCATGACTTACCAAACAAGCCGGATGTAACATCCCAGGTAAATGAAGAATACGAGATTTTCATATTTATTAATATTTGTGAATTAAATATTAATTTTAGTTTAAAGGGGTTGCTATGTTCGATAGCGTACCCGATACGCAACAACAGGTTTCTTTGAAATCTTACGTTGCACACTAATAATATAATATTATTATTTTAAATGGTCGTTAACTCCTAGCCATTGTATTGGCGTGACTAAAAAAAACTAACTACAATATGATCATACATTTATTTACAAGTTAGAGGCTTAAAATGTGAATGAATCTAATTTTAAGCATAATTTACATTAAAAGGCCGATTTGCTGCCTTTTAATGGAGAACCCTTTTTAAATCTAGTTTTGGTCACTTTAATACATTATATATGAACAAATAAAATCATTCTTTAGAATGGGGACATCAAAATTTACTTTGGGTAATTTTTTGGTATTTTTCTGATAAAGTTCATTTTTTATGAATAGTGAAAAATATTGTATTTTAAGTCAAAAGTGTCTTTTAATCAAATTTATTTATATGGTTATATTATCTTTTTAATTGGTATAAAATTGAAATTGAAATATATTTTTAACATTTAATCCAATTTTGGTCATTGGAGTAAATTTCTCTTTGAAATTGGACTTAAACAAGTGTCAAACTTTTGATAGTTATTGTTTCTTAAAAACACGCTATTTGTTTTGATAACGGGAATTAATTTTAAAATTAATTAATGCCACTTCTATGTTTTGTATTTGGAAAAATGGACATCATTTTTGAATTCGGAATATCAAATATATCTTAGGCTGAATTTTTGGTATTTTTCAGAAAAACTTCAATTTTTGATGAATAGTGAAACCACTTAGTGGTAGTTAAAAAAACTGAATTTTTCATCTAAATGAAATTTTACCACTTCTGTGAATTGAATTTTAAAAATCCGACATACATGGTTGTTATTAGTTAGTAAAATGTGGTTCAATAAGATGAAAATAATTTTTGGTGAATAGTAACTTTTGACTTTTATTTACCGCAGTTCAAGGTAAATAGAGTAATTCAAGGTTAAAAGAATATTATAATAATTAACAATTACCTTAACACTTGACCAAACCTTATTGGTTGAGTCATTTACGACCATGGGCATCTTTGGGTCGATTTTGGGACCCCATTGATCCACATGGGAGTGAAAATAACAATTTAGATAAATTAATTTAATGTAAAGAGAAAATTGACATTAACAAATATCGTTTAGTAATTGATTTTTATATGGTGTTATATAAGTCCTATTTTCGACTATAAATATTCATTGGAAAGCTAAAAATATTTCCTACATCATGGTAATTTTTTTATAATTTTTAGACAAAAATAAATTAAATTATTTATGACACAATAATGATGCAGTATTTACCTCATTAATAAATGATTTAAATAAATAAGATTATAATGATTAAACTATTATCCAAAACCTGTCCAATCCATATTGGTTGATTATATTTCAACCATGAGTCATATTATCTTCCACTATAATGATTTTTTGACCATTTGAAACCGAATTTCATTATATTATAAAATAATATTTTCACTCTTCCCTAAAGAGCCCCTCCTCTCCCCTATAAAAAGAGACCACTTCTATGCAACTCCTCACACCTCTCAAGCCATTTGGCTTGTCAAAACTCTACCCAATTACACTCCCTAAATCCCTCTCCTCTATCTAGAAGCCTCATCTTAGGAAGAGTTCACTTCAATAAGTCCTTTGGTTCAAACCAAAGGAAGTTACCCAAATTAAAGGATATTAAAGAACGAACGGATCAAGTTGGACACGAGGTAAGGGATTTTCTTCTCACTCCTTATTCCTATGAGATTCATGCCATATTTCCACTATTACATTTTGTGTGGTGTATTTACTGCCTATAATTGTATTCTTTTTGTAATACACTTTAATTTATGTGTATTTACATATTCATTGTATGATTCCTATTTCATGGGTTGTATGTTTCGTAAGTTACCAAATTGGTAATGGTTTACTTCACAATCTCTTCCTTATCCAAGGTTGTTTATATGTATTTATCTACTGGGACCTCGTTATCATCCACATCCATGTTTCTTAAGAGTTTCTTTCAAAACATTTTTACTATTAAGTAGAAAATGGGTTAAAGTCATTTATACCCTTATACGTTTTTGAAAGGAATCTTTCCGTCATTTTCCAAACAAGGTACTTTTTGACCTTTTCGACAAATTTAAGGTAAGAATGTTTTTTTTAACTTATGCGGCGGGTGCGGCTATTTTCCGCCGTTATAACTTTGTCGAATCTTCCCTTACAAGCTTATAATAATATTTTCAAAGTGAATGTATTATTTTATAATTATGTGACTTTTAAAATGATTTCAAAAAAAGAGATATTTCTCTAAAATAGTTTTGATTTCATCTATGTCAACATCCTTTGATGGATTTTAAGCTTATTTGAAGTTGATTTATTATGATACAAAACTCCCATATTTTATTGAAGGTTTTGTGATATGTTTGATTGTGGATGAGTTATTCTTATATCACTCATGGTTTATGGTTAAAGTATTGACATTTCATAAGTTAATTTTAATCTGAATGTTTATGTTATATTTCAACCTTTTCTTTTGGACAAGTATGTTCCGGGTTGGGGACTGGTAAAAGTAATCCCTTCGGGTTGGGGTCTGGTTACAGTAGACCCTCCAGTTTGGTCTCCGGTTATTAGAGGCACTCCGGGTTAGTGTCCAGTTATTAGAGGCACTCCGGGTTGGTGTCCGGTTTTTAGAGGCACTTCGGGTTGGTGTTCGGTTATTAGAGGCACTCCGGGTTGGGTTCTGGTTACAGTTAGCCCCTAGGTCTTGGCATGAGGCCTTGACAAAGAAATTAAAGTTCAGCATTATGCATTCCGTGATTATGAAAGTAGTTATTGATTTTGCATGTGATTATTTGATTAGTAGAATATACATGTGAATAAGTAAATGGAATCATTTCATTTAATCTTTGCCATATTATGTTGATGTTCAAGTTTAAAAGGATTTTGTTTTAGTTATACATTTCCTTAAATGTTTATGCTTATTTATGAAATTTTTTGCTATATTGTTATCCTTATTGAGCATCTGAGCTCACCCCTTTCAATGTTTTATTTTTTCTAGGATGTGAAGAAGTAATTTATGAATGACCTATAGGGATAGTATGAGGGAATATGAAGAAAAGATGTTGTTGTAGTTTTTTTTACTTTATGATGTAATGTAAGACTTATGAATATATCTAGTGTTTCCAAGGCTACTAAACCAATCGGTCTTTCGAGATTTGATCCTTTGTGATCATGCCAATGTTATGTAATAATGCACCGACTCTGGGTAAATGGGGTCGGGGAGTTACAGTTGGTATTAGAGGAAGTTTAGTACAAACCTTGGAAACTAGATTTAGATAAACTCTGATTAGAGAACATATCCTTAAGATAGACTTTGAGGATTAGTGTAGAATAACTTCCTAGAATTTTGGTATTGTAGAGATTTTGTGAGTTTTCCGAGAAATACACCCCTGTCTGGATACGAGTAGGTAGAGGCGGCTCTGGAACAGATGTACCTAGGGGTAAAACCCGAAAACACTACTTTGAGCTAGACTCGAATGAGAACTGGTGCACGACAACGGGACTTGCTGCACTCTTGGTTACGACACTCCCAGGGGATATGCTTAGGATAACTCTTATTTTCTTTAAAAATTATTATAAATGATTTATGAGTATATACCTCCTCAAAGAAAACCATTTTATGATTATGGATTATATCCATAAACTATTCAATTTATGTTAAGTGTTTTATGAGTATGGAATTATGTATTTCGATTCATAAACTAATCTAGTTTATGCCATTGTTTAGAAATAGCGCCTAGCGGAAGGAATGGAAACCGTATCAATGCACGCACTCTATGTAGGGATTTCCCACCTGCTCAAGATAATTATAGTGGAGCTAGTGATGCAACTGGTGCTGAACAGCTAATTACCGTACTTGGACAACTCACTTAGGTTATGAATAATAACCTTACCCGTATGGAGCACCCTGATCCGTAGCGTGGAGGATCCATGTTAGACCGCTTCATGAGGCAACAACCACCAACATTCAATGGGGGTAAAAATCCCATAGTAGCTGAGAAATGGATAAATTCTTCAGAGAAAATATTCCATGCCTTAGGGAGTAGTGAAAGGAAAAAAGTTGTCATGGCAGTTTATCACCTCACTGGAGATGCTGATCAATGGTGGTCATTGATACAAAACACGAAGGAAGATAATGAAGTATCAAATATGGAATAGAGGGAGTTCAAAGAGATATTCTTAGAAAAATACTTTCCTTGAGACCATTGAGTAGATATGGAAAGGCAATTTCTGAGTCTGAGGCAGAAGGAGGATGAGAATGTAGCAAAGTATGAGGCTAACTTTACAAGGTTAGCAAGGTATGATGCAGATTACATATGTAACCCAAGAAGTAATATTGATCGTTTCTTTGATGGGTTAAAACCATTTCTCCGTCAAGCTTTAGTATCACAATCCTTCTCTTCATATGAAGACATTGTCTTGTGCGCTATCAAGACGGAAAAGGAATTCTCTAAGTCTTATGACTTTAAAGCAAAGCAAGATAAGAAGAGATCTTCTGATCAATCTGGAAATGGAAATAAGGAGAAGAAGGGAAAAGTTGAATATCAGTCCTGCAGTAAATATGGGAAGAAACACCCCAGTACTTGCTTGAAGGGAATGAGAGTTTGTTATAAATGTGGAGAGAAAGGTCACCAGGCTCGTGATTGCAAGGGAAAGAAAGAGGTTATCAATGTTGAATGCTACAATTGTAGGGAAATAGGGCATTATGCAAATGAATTTCCTAAGTGTCAGGGAAACTTACCTCAGAAAGGGTCAAGGGATCAAGGCCAATCTTATGTTGTTACTACAGTTGAAGTGGAATAATTAATGTATTGGTTCTTTTGGACTCAAGGATTATATTCTGGTTATAAGAATAATGTGATATATATAAGAATTGTATTGTTGTACTTGTTGTTTTTATTAAGGTTTTAATATGATTAAGGTAATCATAGTAGATGACAATAATAGAAACTTTACTTTGTTTGGGGAATCTGATGTTACAATTGATTTTGGTATTTAAATACCTTTAAGAGAAAGTCTGGACAGAGGTATTTTGGATAAGTCTAAAGGTTAGAATGGATTAAGTTTGAAAGGTTATTTTTGGATATTTATAAAAGGACAACACGCAAACCGTGTGACATCCCGTTGCGTCGGACAAGGCTGCGGGAATCGAACCCACAACCATAGTGCGATTGGGATTTACCGCCTTCCACTGGACTACGTGAAGTCCCTAGATTGTATAATGTTGATTCTTTTTTTAAAGGGTCTGATATGTGAATTATAAATTCATTATATTTGGGACCCTATACGATTAGGATAAATAGAGTATTTTTGAGTTGTATTATCTTTTAGAGTGAAAGATGAATTTGTGGTAGAACTTAGTTAAAGGATGGGACTCTACTTGTCAAGTAAATATTTTTCTTCTTCTATTATTCAATGATGAAATTAATTATTATACTTTAGTGAAGGGATCTTAAAACAAAAAATGTGTTATCCTAATACCATATGTTTTGTTGAACCGATGATATTTAAATCATCATAGATTGATGAATTTAAGTCCCTCAATTTTACACTTGTTTGTGATTGATGACCTCAATCACTACCTATAAATATTTACGTTTTTCCTCCAATTATACATCTCTAATTTCCACCAATGTTCTCCTAATCGAGATCATGATTTGGTGGTGACCCTTTCATTTCTCTTTTCCTCTTATTAAGACTAAATTTTATTAACACAATTTCCGATGTGGGTTTTCACACAAAGATATTTTCTAAAATTCAACCTTTATTTTCAAAGAACAATATCAAATTGCGAGGATGCAATTTATTGAAGGAGGGAAGAATGTAACACCCCAAGATTTCATAGTGTGTTACTTCTTCAAAATAAATCAATAACTTTTACTACACCGAGTTCAAGCGCACCATGACTTACCAAACAAGCCGGATGTAACATCCCAGGTAAATGAAGAATAAGAGATTTTCATATTTATTAATATTTTTGAATTACATATTAATTTTAGTTTAAAGGGGTTGCTATGTTCGATAGTGTACCCGATATGCAACAACAGGTTTCTTTGAAATCTTACGTTGCACACTAATAATATAATATTATTATTTTAAATGGTCGTTAACTCCTAGCTATTGTATTGGAAGGACTGAACAAAACTAACTACAATATGATTATACATGTATTTACAAGTTAGAGGCTTAAAATGTGAATGAATCTAATTTTAAGCATAATTTACATTAAAAGGCCGATTTACCACTTTTTAATGGCGAACCCTTTTTAAATCTAGTTTTGGTCACTTTAATATATTATATATGAACAAATAAAATCATTCTTTAGAATGGGGACATCAAAATTTACTTTGGGTAATTTTTTGGTATTTTTCTAATAAAGTTCATTTTTTATGAATAGTGAAAAATATTGTATTTTAAGTCAAAAGTGTCTTTTAATCAAATTTATTTATATGGTTAGATTATCTTTTTAATTGCTCTTAAAGTGAAATTGAAATATATTTTTACAATTTAATCCAATTTTGGTCATTGGAGTTAATTTCTCTTTGAAATTGGAATTAAACAAGTGTCAAACTTTTGATAGTTATTGTTTCTTAAAAACACGCTATTTGTTTTGATAACAGGAATTAATTTTAAAATTAATTAATGCCACTTATATGTTTTGAATTTGAAAAAATGGACATCATTTTTGAATTCAGAATATCAAATATAGCTTAGGATTAATTTTTGATATTTTCCGGAAAAACTTCAATTTTTGATGAATAGTGAAACCACTTAGTGGTAGTTAAAAAAACTGAATTTTTCATCTAAATGAAATTTTACCACTTCTGTGAATTGAATTTCAAAAATCTGACATACATGGTTGTTATTAGTTAGTAAAATGTGGTTCAATAAGATGAAAATAATTTTTGGTGAATAGTAACTTTTGACTTTTATTTACCGCAGTTAAAGGTAAATAGAGTAATTCAAGGTTAAAAGAATATTATAATAATTAAAAATTACCCTAACACTTGTCCAAACCTTATTGATTGAGTCATTTACGACCATGGGCATCTTTGGGTCGATTTTGGGACCCCATTGATCTACATGGGAGTGAAAATGACAATTTAGATAAATTAATTTAATGTAAAGAGAAAATTGACATTAACAAAAAATTGTTTAGTAATTGATTTTTATACGGTGTTATATAAGTCCTATTTTTGACTATAAATATTCATTGGAAATCTAAAAAGATTTCCTACATCATGGTAATTTGTTTATAATTTTTAGACAAAAATAAATTAAATTATTTATGACACAATAATGATGCAGTATTTACCTCATTAATAAATGATTTAAATAAATAAGATTATAATGATTAAACTATTATCCAAAACCAGTCCAATTCCTATTGGTTGATTATATTTCTACCATGAGTCATCTTATCTTCGACTATAATGATTTTTGGACCATTTGAAACCGAATGTCATTATATTATAAAATAATATTTTCACTCTTCCCTAAAGAGCCCCTCCTCTCCCCTATAAAAAGAGACCACTTCTATGCAACTCCTCACACCTCTCAAGCCATTTGGCTCATCAAAACTCTACCCAATTACACTCCCAACATCCCTCTCCTCTTTCTAGAAGCCTCACCTTAGGCAGAAGTCACTTCAAGAAGTCCTTTGGTTCAAACCAAAGGAAGTTACCCAAATTAAAGGATATTAAAGAACGAACGGGTCAAGTTGGACACGAGGTAAAGGATTTTCATCTCACTCCTTATTCCTGTGAGATTCATGCCATATTTCCACTATTATCTTTTTTGTGGTGTATGTACTACCTATAATTGTATTCTTTTTGTAATACACTTTAATTTATGTGTATTTACATATTCATTGTATGATTCCTATTTCATGGGTTGTATGTTTCGTAAGTTACCAAATTGGTAAGGGTTTACTTCACAATCTCTTCTTTATTCGAGGTTGTTTATATGTATTTATCTACTGGGACCTCGTTATCATCCGCATCCATGTTTCTTAAGAGTGTCTTTCAAAACATTTTTACTATTAAGTAGAAAATGGGTTAAAGTCATTTATACCATTATACGTTTTTGAAAGAAACCTTTCCGTCATTTTCCAAACAAGGTACTTTTTGACCTTTTCGACAAATTTAAGGTAAGAATGTTTTTTTTTACTTATACGGAGGGTGCGGCTATTTTCCACCATTATAAATTCATCGAATCTTCCCTTACAATCTTATAATAATATTTTCAAAGTGAATGTATTATTTTATAATTATGTGACTTTTAAAATGATTTAAAAAAAGAGATATTTCTCTAAAATAGTTTTGATTTCATCTATGTCAACATCCTTTGATGGATTTTAAGCTTATTTGAAGTTGATTTATTATGATACAAAACTTTCACATTTTATTGAAGGTTTTGTGATATGTTTGACTATGGATGAGTTATTATTATGTCACTCATGGTTTATGGTTAAAGTATTGACATTTCATAAGTTATTTTTAATCTGAATGTTTATGTTATATTTCAACCTTTTCTTTTGGACAGGTATGTTCCGGGTTGGGGATCGGTAAAAGTAATCCCTTCGGGTTGGGGTCCGATTACAGCAGACCCTCCGGTTTGGTCTCCGGTTATTAGAGGCACTCCGGGTTAGTGTCTGATTATTAGAGGCACTCTGGGTTGGTGTCCGGTTATTAGAGGCACTCTGGGTTGGTGTCCGGTTATTAGAGGCACTCTGGGTTGGGTTCTGGTTATAGTTAGCCCCTAGGTCTTGGCACGAGGCCTTGACAAAGAAATTAAAGTTCAGCATTATGCATTCCGTGATTATGAAAGTAGTTATTGATATTGCATGTGATTATTCGATTAGTATAATATCCATGTGAATAAGTAAATGGCATCATTTCATTTAATCTTTGTCATATTATGCTGATGTTCAAGTTTAAAAGGATTTTGTTTTAGTTATACATTGCCACAAATGTTTATGCTTATTTATGAAATTTTCTGCTATATTGTTATCCTTACTGAGCATCTGAGCTCACCCCTTTCAATGTTTTATTTTTCCCAGGATGTGAAGAAGTAATTTATGAATGACCTGCAGGGATAGTATGAGGGAATATGAAGAAAAGATGTTGCTGTAGTTTTTTTTACTTTATAATGTAATGTAAGACTTATGAATATATCTAGTGTTTCCAAGGCTACTAAAACAATCGGTCTTTCGAGATTTTATCCTTTGTGGTCATGCCAATGTTATGTAATAATTCACCGACTCTGGGTAAATGGGGTCGGGGCGTTACAGTGCAGGCTTAAAGATGAGCCACAACACGTGATAAGTGTTTTATATATGTGTGTTTGATTTAATAATCTGTGTAATTTTCATTTTACTCATTGGGTAGTTATGAACAAGAATTCATCAGGTTTCCTCCAAGGTACAAGTTACGTACAAGGATAATTTTAATTTATTTAAAATTATGATGGATGAGAATCTCAAGGAAATTTATAAAAGGGTTTAAGATAAAAGTATTGATTAATTAAAGATAATTAATTGATTCGAGCATGATTTATCTTAAATAAGAATGATTAAAGAATTGAATGATGGTTTTATTTATGTGTAAATATTGTTGCATGTATGTATGATCATGAGCTAGACCAAGACCTTTTTATGTGAATGGTTTCTTTTAATTTATTTATTTACATTAAATTTGTTGTCTTGTGAGACTTCTCCTCATTAATAAGTAGGGCATGTGCGCCCAATGTTTCTTTTATGTAAAAACCCTCTTTTAACCCTCACCTACGAGTGAGATAAAAGCATATGTAATGGATGGATCTCCCAATCTAGAGGAGGTGTCTCAAGTCAGGATCCAAGGTGAAACCAATCTAAAGAGATACAAAGGTTGATAGGTGGAAAGCTGTAAACACGAACCTGAAAGGTTCAAGGTGTTTTGTCCCCTAGGCCTTGGGTTAGTTTATCATCCACTAGATAAACTAACCAATAGAACAATCTCATGATCATACCATTTATTTTATTTCTGTTAGTTGCATGGTTTATTTATTGTGGATGTGTTGTCACGATTACACAATTAATGAATTAAACAAGCGTGCAAGGTGGAACTAAAATAAGACCGACTTATGCGTAAGTATTATCTTATACATGGTTAATCACTTAAGTATATCCCACTTAATATTAAAAAGCATGTAATCAAATATAATAAATTATAAATTTACATATAAGGATAAAATCCCTCAAAGAAATTTTTAGTCGGTATAGCCTTCCATAATCTTGGTTAGAATCGAACCATAGTTCAAAGTGTTTGACCGACCCTAGTTTGGGTGCTTTCAATTATCGGGGAATTATAATTCAAGGTTTTGGGTTGAATTTACTTGGTTTGCATCAAGGTTGACTACCATAGTAGGACTTGGTGTGACCAAGAGGCAAAGGTTGAGGAAATCCAAAATAAAAGGATTTCAGGATTGGGGAGTCCACTCAGTGGATCAAGGAGCTGCGAGTTAATGCAGTTGGAATTTGGAATGCCTACTTAAAACCCTTCAAGTTGATTGACTAACCCTCGTTGGGGTAATGTGAAGGGAAATATGGATCCTTTCCACTAGAATATTCAGGAAACAAAATATTCTGAAGTCAATGGTGAGGGCTATTAGATTTTGATAAAATAGTGGGAGACTAATAAGTATTAATTTATTTATTTGTCTCAGTTTTTATAATAAAGTACTAAACCTTTTCTCATCTTAATTTTTAGAAATGGAAAAAACAATTACTTCAAACATATCATTTTGAACCATACTCAAGAAGGAAAACCTTCCCACCAGCACCAATTTCCAAGAATGGCAGAGGCATTTACGCATCATCCTTCGCTATGAAAGGAAATTGTATGTGCTGGAAGAGCCCATTCTAGTTATGCCTGGAAAAGTGGCCAGTGATGAGGAAATATCTCTCTATGTGAAACATATGGATGATGCCACAGATGTCTAATGTTTCATGCTATCATCCTTGTCTAATGATCTCTTGAAGCAATTTAAAAACATGGACACGTATAGCATGATGTCTCACCTTAAGGATCTCTACCAAGAGAAGGAGAGATAAGAGAGATATGATATCTCCAATGCTTTCTTTACAACTAAGCTTGGAGAGTCTGCACTATCTGGGCCTCATGTAGTCAAGCTTATTGGCTACATCGAATGCCTGGACATCTTAGGGATTAAATTCTCGGATGAGTTGTGTATAAATATCATCCTATAATCACTGCCCAAGACCTTCTCTAGCTTTATTATCAACTAAAACATGAGCAACAATGAGAAGAGTCTATCGGAAATTCTGACCATAATTATCCATGTAGATAAGGACATGGGGTGTGAGAAACCCACAGTCCTTACGGTGAATAAGAAAAGGAAGGACAAGGAAAAGGGGCCAAAGACTTATAAACAGTCTGAATCCCCTGAGCACCATCCCTCCAAGAAAGGGAAGATCTAGAGGCAAGGCAAGGAATAGAAGGGAGTATGTTTTTCATGTGGCAAGCAAGGCCACTGGTAGAGGAATTGCACCCAAAAGTGTGGGGATGCTAAAGGTGTGTTTGTTATTGAGTGTAATCTTTCCATTTCTACACATTGGGTATTAGATACAACTTGTGGAGATCACATCTGTATTCAAATGTAAGAACCAAGTAGATTTAGAAAGATTTCCAGAGGAGAGGTGGATCTTTGAGCTGCTAATGGTGCAAGGCTAGCTGTGTTATCCATTGGAGATTACCACCTCTCATTGCCAACTGCGATGATTTTGGTTTTACATGACTGGTATTATGTGCCTAGTGTTACCAAAAACATAATTTCTATATCTTGTTTGGATATGGATGGATTTATTTTCAAATTTGGAAATAAGGGTTGTCTCTTTTATAAGAACAACATATGTTATGGTATGCCACATTTAAATAATGGTTTGTATGTATTAAATTACGAAAACCAAGTATTGGAAATTGATAATGAAACAAACTCACATGACTCATACATCACCCAGTTGTGGCATCACTGTCTCGGTTATGTAAATGAGAAGTGCTTGAAAAAGCTCTGCCAAGATGGTTATTTAGACTCTACTGAGCTAAAACTACTTGATAGATTTAACGCTTGTTTACAAGGTAAAATGACCAAGCTTCCTTTCAATGGACAGGGTGAAAGGGCCTCAGAGCTTCTAGGATTGGTGCACATGGATGTGTGTGCACCATTTTCAATAGAAGATAGAGGTGGATATTCTCACTTCATTACTTTTACTGATTATTTGAGTAGATATGGCTATGTCTTCTTAATGAGGTATAAGTCAGAAACCTTAGAGAAATTTAAGGAATTCAAAAATGAAGTAGAGAATCAGCTTGGTAAGAAGATAAAGAATCTTTGATCGGATCGAGGTGGAGAATATCTTAACCAAGAGTTCATCGATCTTCTACGGGAGTCTGGGATTCTATCTCAACTCACTCCTCCTTATACACCATAATGGAATGGTGTTAGTGAAAGGAGGAACCACACCTTGTTGGACATGGTGAGATTGATGATGAGTCATGCAGATCTTCCATTATCCTTTTGGGGATATGCATTACAAACTGCAACATACACATTAAACTAAGTACCAACTAAGGCGGAAAATGGAATTCCATCTGAGTTATGGAATGGAAAGAAACCCATTTTGACACACACATGTGCATGGGGATGTGAGACATTTGTTAAGGAATTATCAGGAAACAAACTAGGACCCCAGGGCATGAGGTGTATCTTTATAGTATATCCTAAGGAAATGAAAGGATATTACCTATATAACCCTTCAGACAAGAAAGTGAATGTTTCCAGACAAGCCATCTTTCATGAGAGGGAGCACATCCTCAAAAATGATAGTGGGAGAAATATTGACTTAGATGAAGTTGATGCTCAAGATACACAAGAGTTGGTATAGGAACAAGTTCCACAGGTCCCCGTGGAAGAGGTTCCAGAAACACAAGTACTGTGTAGGAGCTCAAGAGAGATAAGGGAACCAGAGAGATTTGGTTTCCTAGTCACCAAGGATGGTGAATAATTATTGTTGGACAATGATGAACCTATATCCTACAAGGAAGTAGTATAAAGCTCATAAGATGCAAGATGGATAGAAGATATGAATTCTGAGATAGATTCCATGTATTAAAACCATGTCTGGGTTCTGGTCGATGAGACAGTTGATGTAAAGCCTGTTGGATACAAATGGGTATTCAAGAGAAAAATGGACATGGAAGGTCAAGTTAGCACCTATAAATCATGGCTAGTGGCTAAAGGATTCAGATAATGTCAAGTAATTGACTATGATGAAACCTTCTCGCCAGTTGCCATGTTTAAATCCATAAGAATCATACTTGCCATAGCAACTTACCATGACTACGAGATTTGGAAAATGGATGTCCAAATAGCATTCCTTAATGGGAACCTTCAGAAAGATGTCTATATGACACAACCAGAAGGGTTTGTAACACCAGGTAAATCCAAATGGGTTTGAAAGTTACAGAAATCCATTTATGGATTAAAGCAAGCATCTAGGTCATGGAACATTTGATTTGATGAATCCATAAAGTAATTTTGTTTCATTAAGAACGAATGTGATCCATGTGTTTATAAGTGGTATAATGGGAATTTGATCATTATCCTAGTGTTATATGTTGATGACATATTGCTTATTGGAAAAAATATACCAGTCTTACAGTCATTAAAGGACTGGTTGAACAAGTTTTTATCCATGAAGGACTTAGGTGAAGTAGCCTACATTCTAGGGATCAAGATCATTCGTGATAGATCCAAGAGGCTGCTTGGACTAAGTCAAGGTACATACATTGACCAGATACTAAAGAGATTTAGTATGTAACAATCCAAGAGGGGATTGGTTACAGTGTCACATGGCCTACATCTTTCTAAGAAAATGTGTCCTCAGACACAACAAGAGAAAGATAAAATGAGTAAGATCACATACGCTTCAGCTATAGGATTCATCATGTATGTCATGTTATGTACCAGACTTGATGTTGCCTATGCACTAAGCATGGTAGGAAGATATCAAGCATATCCAGAAGAACAGCATTGGACTGCTGTTAAGACTATCCTTAAGTATCTGAGAATAACTAAGGATATGATCCTAGTGTATAGAGGAGACGACGAGCTTGTCATCAGAGGGTATGCTGGTGATGGTTTTCAGACAGATCAGAATGATCTGAAGTCACAATCTAGATATGTTTTATGTCTCAATGGAGGATCTGTGAGCTGGAAGACTTCAAAGCATCCAGTTATCGCCGATTCAACAGTGGATTCTGAATATATAGCGGCTTCTAATGCATCCAAGGAATCCATATGGATTTGGAACTTTTTCCATGAGCTTTATGTGGTGCCTAGCAGTAAAGACCCTATCACATTATATTATGAAAATACTACAGTGGTGGCTCTTGTAAAAGAACCAAGGTCACATCAATGGACAAATCACATAATCCAGAGGTATCACCTCTTGAGGGATTTCTATCAGAGGGGTAAAGTTGCAGTGAGCAGAGTATCCACGAAAGATAACATGGTGGATCCCATGACTAAAGTCCTATATCAGTAGAAGCATGAATATCATGTGAGAGATAGCGGGTTAAAGGTTGTTAATAGTTGACTCTAGTCCAAGTGGGAGTCTATTGGATTTGGTGGCCTAGAACTAACTACTTTATACTTTATTCATTAATAAAAGCCTTATCACTCTTGATTTTTTTCTGTGTGACAATGCATGTGATAATGCCCTAAGGACAATTGTTGCATTAAAGGGTCATAGCGGATCCCTGCTATGATGAGAATCTGGAAGTGCCATAACATTGTTCTTGAATATATGTTCTATGTCCGGATGATGTTATTTGAGGGACACAAATAATACAGGCCATTAGGGGTGAGGACTCATAAAACTTTGAGGCACCTTCTCATGGTGTGTTCCCTTGGTAATATCTAGGAGGATATTATGAGAACGAGACCCGCCGGTATGAAATCTACATTTCATAGTGTCATTGGATGTTCTTATCTACAAACGTGTGTATTGGTCCTTAGAATTTAATATTATTATTAATGAGTATTACAAATCATTCACTTAGATGTATTGACGAAAACTGTGACGACACACTGTTCACAACGTGGTGGAATATGTTGGGTGCGTCACGAGTAATACTAAATTAATATATAATGAGAGAAAGGATTTGTACCTTATGTTCCATAATGGAAGTAGATATCTCAGTCCCTTTGATGGAATTGATATTGCCTAAATAAATCTATGTCCATGGTAAAGTATGGGCGAGTTCAATTCTGAAATTTCAAAGAAGGAATAATCGAGCACATGGGTTGATGGTACTATCATGCAACCCACTTGATTCGAGATATCATGGAAAAGGGATTATATTACACGGTAATAGTTTTTATGAGGTGACGCATCAATTCGGCATCAACTTATTTCTCTTGGGTGCCTTGACCCATTGCTAGATAGTAATCTTGGAATTTAGGCAAGCATGCCTAATGCCAACGATAAAGAGGACTATAGGGTCACACACTAAGTGTATCTAAGTATCTCAAGTAGAATAAAGATTAATCCCGTATGTGGTTTAATAATTATTCAAGGAATCCTAAATCGTTTTAATGTTGGAGGAAGAATAAAATGAAAAACAAGATATACATGTCGTGTACATTGAATGTACACACCATGTAGTTTTTATTTTGGAAAGTAAATGAAAAACGAGTACACGTCGTGTATTAATGATTACACACCGTGTAGTTTTTTCAGTCGGGATTTTGAGGAAATAATATCATTTTATTAAATGATATTTATTATAATCAGTGTGGGCGCATGTCAAGGAATTAATTATTCGACATGGGGGTTTTCAATAAGAGTTAATAAAATAAATAAAATACGTAATGCATTTATTTATGGTCATAACTCTATAACCTCAAACCCGATTATAAATATCCTCACAACCCCAACACTTTTCCCTAATCGTTGTGAACAACAATTCTAGAGAATTCTCTCAAGGCCGAAAGAACTCCTTCATCCAAGAATGCTCTCAAGACTGAGATATATCCTCCTCCATCGGATCAACGTGATCTAAGGCGGACATTGCAAGTGAAGGTTCTTACACACTAGTACCTAGAGATCCCTTCGGCGATGTCCATCGATATGTGGAGCATGTGTGGATCACCTCTAGAGGAATCCTACACTTGGAATTTGCGATGCAATGAAGGATCACATCGGATCATGACCAGAGACATAAATGAATAAAGAATTCCATCAAGGTAATTCTTGTCAATTAATTAAATTAATTATAACCAACATATGATGATCCTCTCAACTGTTCTGGGACCCTCCTCTTTCTTTTACGTTCTTCGTTCCATTCCAAAGATCTGGCATTTTATTATTATGACGGATCTTGGATTGAATGTTGTTTAACACTAAAATTAAAGTTGGGCAAACCCACTAACGCACTTCCGCTACTATCGAAACCCACAACATCAAACTCCTACACACTTAAAACTTTTTTTATCCTCAAAAAAAATGAATGCTTATTAACTTTTCAAAATAGAAGGAATGATTAGTCAGTGAACTCAAAAATAAAGCATGTCTCGACATAAAAATTAGAGGAACAGAATCTAAAAGTGGGTCAGGATTTTCAAAAGTGATAAAAAAGGCGGTCTTTTCTAGCTTCAAAAACTCATTAGAAATCAAGAGTCTCACAAATCCATAAAATTTCAAGTATGTCATGCCTCCTATATGGACTGACATACTGTCCAACTTCAATCTCAATTCAAGTTCTAATTAAAGGAGTGGTGATAGGTTAGATTAAGTGGAATTAAAAACTTAACCAAAGGCACATTCAATTCTCACATTATCCTAGGTTCCAAAAATTAAAGTCCATTTATTTCATCACTTAATTGATTCAACTCAAATGAATGTTAAATAAGTCAATTTCTCCCTTCTTCATTTGGGTTCAAAATTTACCTCACCTTAATGAGTTCATTTTTGACAATGGAACTTTATTCTAACTTTTCCCAGCCATATTCCATGTTTAAGGTGCTATAAATAGCACTTATTCAAATTGAAATTATCTTTTATTTATACACAGAAATGAAACCGGTGTACTTTTTCTCAGAGACTCACTATGGGATCTCATTTTTCCATTTTACTCCAGTTGCAAAAGAAAATATTTATCAGTTGAGTTGACTTCCTAAAGTAATTGAATATATTTTATAAAAATGTGAGTCCCCTAGTTTTTAGTGAAAATTTCTAGTGACCCTATGTCATGATCCTAATTTCATAATAACTATCATGTCACACTCCCATCCTCAGTTTCTAAATAGAAAGTCCATAGAGACAGTGAACAATTCCACTCAGTAATCACTCATCCTTAATAGTTTCAGACTATGTGTAACTCTCAACATCCAGAAAGAAGTAATCCACTAGGTAGGATAGAATTGAAGTTTTAGGTGAACTCAAATAACCTTAAGGTGATGAAATATTTTGGATATTTTGAAAGATTTTGAAAAAAATTTGAAAAAAATTGACCATTTTTCAAACTTCAAGAGGGAATTTGAAATGAAACTAGAATGACCTCTATCCCCCACACTTAAAACTCAACATTTTCCCCAATATTGACTTTTAATGTGGGATATAGTAAACAATGTTCTAAGATATAATTTTAAGGGTGTCATGAAAGTACAAAAAGAATATTTTCTACACCAACAAGAAAAGAAAAGAACCTAAAACATATATACAAAAGTAAAAAAATGATTTCTTTGAAATGTTTTTTTAGTTAACAGAAGCAGCATAACATGTGATATAAATAGTAGAAGAATTTTATTTGATGAATACAAAACAGAATTTGAATCAAAATGAGTGCAGTGGGTGAAATCTTGTTCCAAAATTTGGTTCATATAAGTTTTCAACTCTCTAGATTAAATCAGCAAACACCAAAGCAGGAAATAGATTTATGAATTTTCACAATAAATTAGAGGACTCCCCAACACTTAAAATCTTATAGTAGATAATAATAATTGAGCAGGATATAAAAATTGGTAAAACAGAAAAACACTTCCCTAATAAGGTTTATCTTTAACATTGAATTCCATAGAAAGATCCTCTTTTATAGCACTGAGTGGTTATTCCTCTTCATTAACCTACAAGTTCATAAAGTAAAGCATAAGAATCCATAATTTAAATCTTAAGAAAATTCAACCTAAGGGATGAGTGAAAGAAATTTTATCCATATGATACAGTGGACTGCTCCCTTGGTTTTCCTTTACTGAGTTTCTGGCAGCACTAATACTCTCAAGTAGTAGCAGGTAATGAGACACCATCAAACAGACAAGATAACACTCTGGCGAACAAGAAATAAAAGTTTTTTTTATTTTTTTATTGAAAAACAGAAATGATAGGAACATTTTCAAGAAACCATGGGTTATTTCCCATGAAACACTGAGTTTATATTCCTCAGTTAGACTTAAGATAGCTCATTCTTCCAGTAGATAGATGGCAGCCAACCCCTTTGGTTTCCCTTCAAATAAATGTTTTATTCTCTGATCATTGACCAAAAATGGTCTGTTATCTTCTCTAACCAGCTCCGTAGCTCCATTAACCAAGACAATAACAATGGTAAAGGGTCATTACCACTTGGTCTTCAACTTACCGAGAAAAAGTTTTAGTCTATAATTGAATAGAAGTACCCTCACACCAACTATAAAATTCCTATTCTGAATGATTGAATCATGAAAATCCTTGGTTCTATCTTTGTAAATATCAGAATTCTCATAAGAATATATTATTATCTCTTCCATCTCACTTAGATCTAACAGACTCCTCTCACCCGTAGACTTAAAATCAAAGCTCAAGGCCTTAACTTCTCAAAAGGATTTTTGTTACAACTCAATAGGTAGATGACATGTTTTCCCAAAAATCAAAATGTATGGTGACATACCTATGAGAGTCTTATAGGTAGTTATATAGGCCCAAAGAGTCTTATCCAACTTAATTGACCAATCATTACTAGAGTTAGAAATTGTCTTCTCTAAAATATTATTAAGCTCCCTGTTTAAAAATTTTGTCTTCCCACTAGACTGTGGGTGTTAGGTGGTGTTTGTCCTATGAGATCATTTATACTTCTCCATAAAACTCTTAAACTTTTAATTCTTGAATTGGGTACCATTATCAATGATGAATTCTCTAGGAACACCAAACCTGGAAAAAAAATTATTCTTGATGAACTTGACAACACTAGCAGCTGAATTGTTGGGCAGAGCTACTACCTCAACCCACTTGGATACATAGTCCACAACAACCAAAATATACTCATTCCCATAAGAGGATAGTAATGGTCCCATGAAATCCAAGCTTGAGACATAAAAACTTTCAACCTCCAAAATTCCTTTTTGAGGAAGCTCATATCTTCTTCCAACATTTCCCAACATTCAACACTTTTCACACCCAATTTCCAAACCCCTAGAATCTTTAAACAAAGTAGGCCAGTAGAAACCATCCTGCAAAACCTTTTGAGTGGTTCTCTCTCCTCCATGGTGTTCACCCCAATGTGATGAATGAAATATCTCAAGTATGGGCACCATCTCTTCCTCAGCAACACATCTTCTCAAAATCCCATCAGCACACCTCCAAAAGAGAAGAGGGTCATCCCAAAAACAATATTTCAGCTCAAAAATAAACCTCTTCCTATAGTTGTGTGAGAGTTCCTTGGGCATGACACCTACTTATAGAAATTTTCTATAGTCTTCAACCCAAGCAGACTGCTTTATAAAATCAATAACTAACTATTCATCACGAAATGAATTGTTAATCTCTCTTGGTTCCTCACTATGGGTGATGGGAAACCTAGAAAAGTGGTTTAACACTACATTCTTAGCCCCTTTCTTATCCTTAATGACCAATTAAAACTCCTATAGCTGTAAGTTCCATATCATGAGTCTAGGTTTAGAATCCTTCTTTGATGGCAAGTACTTTAGGGTGGAATAATATGTGAAAATGATTACACTGAATCCTATCAAGTATTGCATGAACTTTTCCAAAGAAAACATCACAAAAGACAATTCCTTCTTAGTGGTGGAATAATTATTCTAGACATTATCTATCAGCTTTCTAGAATAGTAAATGAAATGAAACTTGATATCTTTCCTCTACCCCAAAACAGCACCTACATCTTGATCACTTGCATCGCGCATTACCTAAAAAGGGAGCTTCTTGTCAAGGGCAGTGATCATAGGTAAAGTAGTCGGCTTATCTTTAAGAATATTAAAGAAATCTAGAAATTTCTCATCAAAAACAAATGGAGTTTCTTTAACCAGTAGGGAGCATAGGGTTCTTGTTATTTTAGAAAATTTCTTGATGAACCTCCAGTAAACCCCAACATGACCCAAAAAACTCCTAATTCCTTTGACATTTTCTAGTGAGGGAAACTTTTGGATAACCTCAACTTCAGAATTATCAACCTCTATCCCCCTCTTAGATAGTTTGTGACCCACGACAATGCCTTTAGTGCCCATGAACTAGCATTTTTTCCAGTTTAAGACCAAATTGATCTCCTGGAACCATTCCAGAACAAGCTTAAAATTTTCTAGGAAATTCTAAAAATCACTTCCCACTAATGAAAAATAATCCCTAAACATGTCAATTATCCTTCCAATAATATTCAAGAAAATAGTCATCATACGCCTCCAAAAAGTGGTAGGATCACCATATAATCCAAATAACATCTGTTGGTAGGTGAATGTTCCAAATGGACAAGTGAAGGTAGTCTTCTCTCGATCCTCATGAGATATGGAAATCTGGTTGTAACCAGAGTAACCATCAAGGAAAAAATACTCATTATCTGACAACCTATCCAATATTTGGTCCATAAATGGAATGGGAAAGTTTTCCTTTCTTGTGGAAGCATTCAACTTTCTATAGTCTATATAGACCCTCCATTTGTTCACTACCATTGTTTGAACTTTCTCATTATTTTCATTGGTGACCACTATCACTCCACTATTTTTAGGGATCAGCTGGATAGGACTTACCCAGGGGCCAATAGAAATGGGAAAAATTATCCCAGCATCCAGAAGCCTGATCAATTCTTCACTAACTACTTATTTCATGTTTATATTGAATCTCCTTTGGGATTCCACTCTAGGATTACACTCAGGTTACATATGAATTTCGTACATATAGAGGGTTGGAGTTATCCCCTTTAAGTCAGCTATTGTCCAGCCCATGATATAATTGTACTTATTCAAAACACTCAACAAGTTTTACTCTTGGATTACCTCTGGATTGGATGAAATTATAACAAGAAGTGTGGAACTCTCTCCTAAAAATAAATATTTGAGATATGCAAGGAGGGGTTTGAGTTCAAGAATGAGTGGTGACTCACTTGAGGGAAGTCACTTGGGCCTGGGTGGTCCATGGTCTTCATTCTGCCTCTTAAATAAGGAAGTAAATAAGGCTTTCTCCTCATCACCAAAAAAAGTTTCCTCACACTTAAACTCCTCTCTTGGATAAAAAAATGCTCCAAAGAAAACTCATCTAGGTTCTCCAAAAACTCTCCTTCATAATCATCAACATGCTCTCTATACTTACTTGATATGATCCCCATGAAAGTGGTAGTAGGGATCTTAGGCTCATTATTGATCTCCTATATCATCTTTAGAAACTCCTCTTACTCTTCATCAACAGTACCCTTAGAAATTAGAAGCTCATCTTTGGGAAAGATTGGGTGGGTGGGTTCTTTTATTTTCTTAAAACATTGATTTCTTATTTTTGTTCACCCATGTTGAAAATCAAATTCCCCTTAGAGACATCTATCATAGCTCCTATGTGGCCAGTAAGGGCCTACTAGGAATGATAATAACCTCATGGTGAAACTCTATGTGAAGAATTAAAAAGTCAGCAGGTAGAAAGAGTTTTTTTACTCCCACTAACAAATCATCAACCCTATCCATTGGATGAGTGATGGATCTATCAGTAAGCTATAACACAACAGTGGTAGTTTAGGGAAATCCTAATATTGGTAGATTAAAGAGTGATAGAGGAATCAAATTGATGCTATCACCAAGGTAACAGAAACAGTTAAAATTTCCACCTCTATCCCTGATGGTGTAGGGGATAAAAATGCTCCCTAGATCTTGAAAATTAGAAGGTATCCTATTCTGCAACACATCTCTACACTCCTCTGTCAAGCTATATGTGGAAAATCCTTCAAAAGTATTTTTATTTGAGTATATTTTCTTGAGTGATTTTATGTATTAGGGGATTTTAATAAGAGATTCCAAGAATGTGATGCCAATGTTCATATTTTTAACAACATTGAGAAATTTAAATAGTTTAGAATCATGATTTCGTTTTTTTAATCTTTTAGGAAAAGGGATAATAGGAGAAAAGTTTCTCACAATTAGGGGTATCCATACAAATTTTTCTTCAAGTTTCTTATTATATTTATTTTCTTTAATTTTGAAGACATTTTCCCTTGGTTTTTCAACTGGAATAGCAGGAACCAGGGGGTTCATTATGCTATTGTCCAGATTTTCAGATTCAACATTTTCTAGATTTAACTTTTCATATTCATCCATTTTTTTATTTTGAGAACTTTGACATTATTTATTTGGTTCTTGCTGGGTTTATAGACCTCTTCTGGTGGTCACAACTATAGAATTTTCCCTAGGATTGGTTTCAGTGGTACTGGGTAGCCTACCTTTTTCTCTATTGTTATCATACCTAGCCAACTGCCCCATTTGAATTTCTAGATTCTTCATTATTTCATCCATTGGAATTTTATCAAAATCAATTTTGTTATTTTTCTCATCAAACCTCTCTATCAACTTATGGAACATATCTCTCACCTCATCTTTGGAATTGGATGACTTATCCTTAGGTTGGGGTTGGAGTTGGGGTTGGAATTGCTGCCTAGGAGGCTGCAGGAATCCAGGAGGGGCAGAAGCTCGAATGACACCATACTCCCTCCAAGAAAGGTTTGAGTGGTTCCTATACCCCTGGTTGTAGTTATTTGAAAATGGGTGTCCCATAGGATGCATCTTAGGACCATAGCCAGTAAAACTGGCACTCTCAAGATATTAGAAAGGCATGTCAAAGTTGGTACATCAGGTTTATAAGTTCCCATACATGCCATAGTTGTGGCATTGTTCCCTAAGGGTGTTATGGGGGTTCCCATTGAAGAACCCAGCATCTTGGGCTTCAGCTTGAGGGGAAGGGGTGGGTTTCTTCCTCACAATGGTTCTCCTCCTATAACACTTATACTGGGAGTTTTGATCTAAAGTATCGAAAATCTATTTGAGCTCCTTAGTTGTCCTATAACTAAAGTATCCTCTATGAGACTGGTCCACCAAGGTTTGGTGGTAAGGGGTAAGGCTCTTATAGAAGGTGTCTATAAGGAATTGGGGGTACACTGGTGGTTAGAAAACTGCCTAAGTAAACCTCTAAACCTACCCTAGGCTTCATGGAACAACTCATCCTCATCTTGAAAAAATACAGTGATTTGGTGCCTAATCTCAGATGTCAACCTCCTAAGATTGAATTTCATTGTAAAATCATTGTACACATAATCCTAGGTGACAAAGATTTTATCATCTAACTGTTGGAATCAGGTCCTAGCATCGCCCTTGAGGAAGATGGGAAAAACTACCATCTTCAACTCTTCCTCACTAAGGATCCTAAGTGGCAGCTACTGGACAATACAATAGAAATATCTAATGAAGTCAAGAGAGTATTCACTAGGCATTCCATTCAATGTCGGTAGCTGACTCAACATGGACTATTTGATTTCATAATTCTGGTACCTAGGTGAGAGCCTAATTCATGAAGGGTTACTAGAAACATATGGCAGTAGGTACTCTCTCAATCTATGTCTCTCAGCTACTTCATTTCCAGGTGGGTTTAAATATTCAGGTTGTGTCATGTTTTGGTTTTCATCTCTATTGTCTTTCATTTTCATTTTCGTTTTTTTTTTCAAGTCATTGAGGTGTTTTTCAATTTATGGAATTTCAAGTTCTAAATTATCACATTTCGACCTAGTGAGCATACAATAGGTGGTTCGCATTTTTTTTTTTTTTGAATTTTCATGGAATTCTTTTTTTACAGTTTTTTTTGTTTTTGTATTTCTAATTTTTTTAACAGTTTTTTTATTTTTTTTATGTGATTTTTTTTTTTTTGATTTTTTAATCGATCGCACATGAATTCCTCAGAAACAACACCAAAATTTGATTGTCATGCATCGTTGAGTGCAAGTGACGCAAATTAGAATTTATAAAACCCACTTTACTGTTGGAATTCTTAAACTACTGGTGAAAATGATGACTTCTCCATAAATTTTTATTGAATCACACCTAAAAAAACAGAAGAACCTCCCTCACTAGGAAATTCAACAGACAGAGGATTGATTGTTAGAGTTTTCCACTCTATAAATCAATTGAACTACTTAAGAATTTGATTAAGAAAACAATTGGAATTTTACCCACCGTAAAATTCCAACGTTTATAACATTAAAGCTATGATAAATTCCTTCAAGATCAATCTCATCGATCGATCTTGAAGTTTTGAATTTGAAAATAGTTGAGGTGTGAAAAATTAAACAGATAATCATAATCAATCTCACTAATAGATTATGATTCTTTAAAAAGAAATTGTATGAAGAAATCTAAAAGATAAACCATTAGGTTTTAAATTCCCAAGATAATTTTTTTAGCCTACAATCATATTTGATACTAGCATTAAAAACATTTTATTACAAAGAAAGGAAATTGAAAAAGAACAAAGAAGAGATCTTCGTCTCTGAACATGAAATATTTATCTGCTGGTCCTTAGGACTCCAAGAAGAGGTTCTCCGGGTGTGCTCCAAGGATCTTTGAGGAATCTTTTGATGTCGAATGGTAAGTGTGTGAATGATCTCTATTGCTCTCCTGTCATGTAGGTGACCCAAGTTCGATCCCCTGTAACAACGTCAAAATTTGATCACCGCACGTCGTTGAGCACGAGCGACACAAATGAAAATTTATAAAACCAACTTACTACTTAGTATTATGGTATGACACAGTCTAACAATGGAAAGGCCTGATGTTGAAAATTAGAAGGTATCCTATTCTGCAACACATCACTACACTCCTCTGTCAAGCTATATGTGGAAAATTCTTCAAAATTATTTTTATTTGAGTATATTTTCTTGAGTGATTTTATGTATTAGGGGATTTTAATAAGAGATTCCAAGAATGTGATGCCAATGTTCATATTTTTAACAACATTGAGAAATTTAAATAGTTTAGAATCATGATTTGGTTTTTTTATTCTTTCAGGAAAAGGGATAATAGGAGAAAAGTTTCTCACAATTAAGGGTATCCATAAAAAATTTTCTTCAAGTTTCTTATTATATTTATTTTCTTTAACTTTGAAGACATTTTACCTTGGTTTTTAAACTGGAATAGCAGGAACCAGGGGGTTCATTATGCTATTGTCGAGATTTTCATATTCAACATTTTCTAGATTTAACTTTTCATATTCATCCATTTTTTCATTTTGAGAACTTTGACATTATTTATTTGGTTCTTGCTGGGTTTATAGACCACTTCTGGTGGTCACAACTATATAATTCTTCCTAGGATTGGTTTCACTGGTACTGGGTAGCCTACCTTTTTCTCTATTGTTATCATACCTAGCCAACTGCCCCATTTGAATTTCTAGATTCTTCATTATTTCATCCATTGGAATTTTATCAATATCAATTTTGTTATTTTTCACATCAAACCTCTCTATCAACTTATGGAACATATCTCTCACCTCATATTTGGAATTGGATGACTTATCCTTAGGTTGGGGTTGGAGTTGGGGTTGGAATTGCTGCCTAGGAGGCTGCTGGAATCCAGGAGGGGCAGAAGCTCGAATGACTCCATACTCCCTCCAAGAAAGGTTTGAGTGGTTCCTATAACCCTGGTTGTAGTTATTTGAAAATGGGTGTCCCATAGGATGCATCTTAGGACCATAGCCAGCAAAACTGGCACTCTCAAGATATTAGAAAGGCATGTCAAAGTTGGTACATCAGGTTTATAAGTTCCCATACATGTCACAGTTGTGGCATTGTTCCCTAAGGGTGTTATGGGGGTTCCCATTTAAGAACCCAACATCTTGGGCTTCAGCTTGAGGGGAAGGGGTGGGTTCCTTCCTCACAATGGTTCTCCTCCTATAACACTTATACTGGGAGTTTTGATCTAGGGTATTGAAAATCTATTTGAGCTCCTTAGTTGTCCTATCACTAAAGTATCCTCTATGAGACTGGTCCACCAAGGTTTGGTGGTAAGGGGTAAGGCTATTATAGAAGGTGTATATAAGGAATTGGGGGTACACTGGTGGTTAGGAAACTACCTAAGTAAACCTATAAACCTACCCTAGGATTCATGGAACAACTCATCCTCATCTTGCAAAAAGACAGTGATTTGGTGCCTAATCTCAGATGTCAACCTCCTAAGATTGAATTTCATTGTAAAATCATTGTACACCTAATCCTAGGTGACAAAGATTTTATCATCTAACTGTTGGAATCAGGTCCTAGCATCGCCCTTGAGGAAGATGGGAAAAACTGTCAACTTCAGCTCTTCCTCACTAAGGCTCCTAAGTGGCAGCTACTGGAAAATACAATAGAAATCTCTAATGAAGTCAAGAGAGTATTCACTAGGCATTTCATTCAATGTCGGTAGCTGACTCAACATGGACTGTTTGATTTCATAATTCTGGGACCTAGGTGAGAGCCTAATGCATGAAGGGTTTCTAGAAACATATGGCAGTAGGTACTCTCTCAATCTATGTCTCTCAGCTACTTCATTTCTAGGTGGGTTTAAAGATTCAGGTTGTTTCATGTTTTGGTTTTCAGCTCTACTGTCTTTCATTTTCATTTTCGCTTTTTTTTCAAGTCATTGAGGTTTTTTTCAATTTATGGAATTTCAAGTTCTAAATTATCACATTTCGACCTAGTGAGCATACAATATATGGTTCCCATTTTTTTTTTTGAATTTTTATGGAATTCTTTTTTTACAGTTTTTTTTGTTTTTGTATTTCTAATTTTTTTAACAGTTTTTGTATTTTTTTTATGTGATTTTTTTTTTTTTGATTTTTTAATCGATTGCACATGAATTCCTCAGAAACAAAACCAAAATTTGATTTTCATGCATCGTTGAGTGCAAGTGACGCAAATTAGAATTTATAAAACCCACTTTACTATTGGAATTCTTAAACTACTGGTGAAAATGATTACTTCTCCATAAATTTTTATTTAATCACACCAAAAAAAACAGAAGAACCTCCCTCACTAGGAAATTCAACAGACAGAGGATTGATTGTTAGAGTTTTCCGCTCTATAAATCAATTGAACTACTTAAGTATTTGATTAAGAAAACAATTGGAATTTTACCCACCATAAAATTCCTACGTTTATAACATTAAAGCTATGATAAATTCCTTCAAGATCAATCTCATCGATCGATCTTGAAGTTTTGAATTTGAAAACAGTTGAGGTGTGAAAAATTAAACAGAGAATCATAATCAATCTCACTAATAGATTATTATTCTTTAAAAAGAAAGTGTATGAAGAAATCTAAAAGATAAACCATTAGGTTTTAAATTCCCAAGCCAATTTTTTTATCCTACAATCATATTTGATACTAGCATTAAAAACATTTTATTACAAAGGAAGGAAATTGAAAAAGAACAAAGAAGAGATCTTCGTCTCTGAACTTGAAATTTTTCTCTGCTGGTCCTTAGGACTCCAAGAAGAGGTTCTCTGGGTGTGCTCCAAGGATCTTTGAGTAATCTCCTGATGTGGAATGGTAAGTGTGTGAATGATCTCTATTGGTCTCCTGTCATGTAGGTGACCCAAGTTCAATCCCCTGTAACAACGTCAAAATTTGATCACCGCACGTCGTTGAGCACGAGCGACACAAATTAAAATTTATAAAACCTACTTACTACGTAGTATTATGGTATGACACGGTCGAACAATGGAAAGGCCTGATGTTGAAAATTAGAAGGTATCCTATTCTGCAACACATCGCTACACTCCTCTGTCAAGATATATGTGGAAAATTCTTCAAAAGTATTTTTATTTGAGTATATTTTCTTGAGTGATTTTATGTATTAGGGGATTTTAATAAGAGATTCCAAGAATGTGATGCCAATGTTCATATTTTTAACAACATTGAAAAATTTAAATAGTTTAGAATCATGATTTGGTTTTTTTATTCTTTCAGGAAAAGGGATAATAAGAGAAAAGTTTCTCACAATTAGGGGTATCCATACAAATTTTTCTTCAAGTTTCTTATTATATTTATTTTATTTAATTTTGAAGACATTTTCCCTTGGTTTTTAAACTGGAATAGCAGGAACCAGGGGGTTCATTATGCTATTGTCCAGATTTTTAGATTCAACATTTTCTAGATTTAACTTTTCATATTCATCCATTTTTTCATTTTGAGAACTTTGACATTATTTATTTGGTTCTTGCTGGGTTTATAGACCACTTCTGGTGGTCACAACTATAGAATTTTCCCTAGGATTGGTTTCAGTGGTACTGGGTAGCCTACCTTTTTCTCTATTGTTATCATACCTAGCCAACTGCCCCATTTGAATTTCTAGATTCTTCATTATTTCATCCATTGGAATTTTATCAAAATAAATTTTGTTATTTTTCTCATCAAACCTCTCTATCAACTTATGGAACATATCTCTCACCTCATCTTTGGAATTGGATGACTTATCCTTAGGTTGGGGTTGGAGTTGGGGTTGGAATTGCTGCCTAGGAGGCTGCTGGAATTCAGGAGGGGCAGAAGCTAGAATGACTCCATACTCCCTCCAAGAAAGGTTTGAATGGTTCCTATACCCCTGGTTGTAGTTATTTGAAAATGGGTGTCCCATAGGATGCATCTTAGAACCATAGCCAGCAAAACTGGCACTCTCAAGATATTGGAAAGGCATGTCAAAGTTGGTACATCAGGTTTATAAGTTCCCATACATGTCACAGTAGTGGCATTGTTCCCTAAGGGTGTTATGGGGGTTCCCATTGAATAACCCAGCATCTTGGGCTTCAGCTTGAGGGGAAGGGGTGGGTTTCTTCCTCACAATGGTTCTCCTCCTATAACACTTATACTGGGAGTTTTGATCTAGAGTATTGAAAATCTATTTGAGCTCCTTAGTTGTCCTATCACTAAAGTATCCTCTATGAGACTGGTCCACCAAGGTTTGGTGGTAAGGGGTAAGGCTATTATAGAAGGTGTCTATAAGGAATTGGGGGTACACTGGTGGTTAGGAAACTGCCTAAGTAAACCTCTAAACCTACCCTAGGCTTCATGGAACAACTCATCCTCATCTTGCAAAAAGATAGTGATTTGGTGCCTAATCTCAGATGTCAACCTCCTAAGATTGAATTTCATTGTAAAATCATTGTACACCTAATCCTAGGTGACAAAGATTTTATCATCTAACTGTTGGAATCAGGTCCTAGCATCGCCCTTGAGGAATATGGGAAAAACTGTCAACTTCAGCTCTTCCTCACTAAGGTGCCTAAGTGGCAGCTACTGGACAATACAATAGAAATCTCTAATGAAGTCAAGAGAGTATTCACTAGGCATTGCATTCAATGTCGGTAGCTGACTCAACATGGACTGTTTGATTTCATAATTTTGGGACCTAGGTGAGAGCCTAATGCATGAAGGGTTACTAGAAACATATGGCAGTAGGTACTCTCTCAATCTATGTCTCTCAGCTACTTCATTTCTAGGTGGGTTTAAATATTCAGGATGTTTCATGTTTTGGTTTTCAGCTCTATTGTCTTTCATTTTCATTTTCGCTTTTTTTTTCAAGTCATTGAGGTGTGTTTCAATTTATGGAATTTCAAGTTCTAAATTATCACATTTCGACCAAGTGAGCATACAATAGGTGGTTCGTATTTTTTTTTGAATTTTCATGGAAATATTTTTTTACATTTTTTTTGTTTTTGTATTTCTAATTTTTTTAACAGTTTTTGTATTTTTTTTATGTGATTTTTTTTTTTGATTTTTTATTCGATCGCACACGAATTCCTCAGAAACAAAACCAAAATTTGATTGTCATGCATCGTTGAGTGCAAGTGACGCAAATTAGAATTTATAAAACCCACTTTACTATTGGAATTCTTAAACTACTGGTGAAAATGATGACTTCTCCATAACTTTTTATTGAATCACACCTAAAAAAAGAAGAACCTCCCTCACTAGGAAATTCAACAGACAGAGGATTGATTGTTAGAGTTTTCCACTCTATAAATCAATTGAAATACTTAAGAATTTTATTAAGAAAACAATTGGAATTTTACCCACCGTAAAATTCCTACGTTTATAACATTAAAGCTATGATAAATTCCTTCAAGATCAATCTCATCGATCGATCTTGAAGTTTTGAATTTGAAAACAGTTGAGGTGTGAAAAATTAAACAGAGAATCATAATCAATCTCACTAATAGATTATGATTCTTTAAAAAGAAAGTGTATGAAGAAATCTAAAAGATAAACCATTAGGTTTTAAATTCCCAAGCCAATTTTTTTAGCCTACAATCATATTTGATACTAGCATTAAAAATATTTTATTACAAAGAAAGGAAATTGAAAAAGAACAAAGAAGAGATCTTCGTCTCTGAACTTGAAATGTTTCTCTACTGGTCTTTAGGACTCCAAGAAGAGGTTATCCGGGTGTGCTCCAAGGATCTTTGAGGAATCTCCTGATGTCGAATGGTAAGTGTGTGAATGATCTCTATTGGTCTCCTGTCATGTAGGTGACCCAAGTTCGATCCCCTATAACAACGTCAAAATTTGATCACCGCACGTCGTGGAGCACGAGCGACACAAATTAAAATTTATAAAACCTACTTACTACTTAGTATTATGGTATGACAAGGTCGAACAATGGAAAGGCCTGATGTTCAAAATTAGAAGGTATCCTATTCTGCAACACATCGCTACACTCCTCTGTCAAGCTATATGTGGAAAATTCTTCAAAAGTATTTTTATTTGAGTATATTTTCTTGAGTGATTTTATGTATTAGGGGATTTTAATAAGAGATTCCAAGAATGTGATGCCAATGTTCATATTTTTAACAACAGTGAGAAATTTAAATAGTTTAGAATCATGATTTGGTTTTTTTATTCTTTCAGGAAAAGGGATAATAGGAGAAAAGTTTCTCACAATTAGGGGTATCCATACAAATTTTTCTTCAAGTTTCTTATTATATTTATTTTCTTTAACTTTGAAGACATTTTCCCTTGGTTTTTAAACTGGAATAGCAGGAACCAGGGGGTTCATTATGCAATTGTCCAGATTTTCATATTCAACATTTTCTAGATTTAACTTTTCATATTCATCCATTTTTTCATTTTGAGAACTTTGACATTATTTATTTGGTTCTTGTTGGGTTTATAGACCACTTCTAGTGGTCACAACTATAGAATTTTCCCTAGGATTAGTTTCAGTGGTACTGGGTAGCCTACCTTTTTCTCTATTGTTATCATACCTAGCCAACTGCCCCATTTGAATTTCTAGATTCTTCATTATTTCATCCATTGGAATTTTATCAAAATCAATTTTGTTATTTTTCTCATCAAACCTCTCTATCAACTTATGGAACATATCTCTCACCTCATCTTTGGAATTGGATGACTTATACTTAGGTTGGGGTTGGAGTTGGGGTTGGAATTGCTGCCTAGGAGGCTGCTGGAATCCAGGAGGGGTAGAAGCTCGAATGACTCCATACTCCCTCCAAGAAAGGTTTGAGTGGTTCCTATACCCCTGGTTGTAGTTATTTGAAAATTGGTGTCCCATAGGATGCATCTTAGGACCATAGCCAGCAAAACTGTCACTCTCAAGATATTGGAAAGGCATGTCAAAGTTGGTACATCAGGTTTATAAGTTCCCATACATGCCACAGTTGTGGCATTATTCCCTAAGGGTGTTATGGGGGTTCCCATTGAAGAACCCAGCATCTTGGACTTCAGCTTGAGGGGGAGGGGTGGGTTCCTTCCTCACAATGGTTCTCCTCCTATAACACTTATACTGGGAGTTTTGATCTAGAGTATCGAAAATCTATTTGAGCTCCTTAGTTGTCCTATCACTAAAGTATCCTCTATGAGACTGGTCCACCAAGGTTTGCTGGTAAGGGGTAAGACTATTATAGAAGGTGTCTATAAGTAATTGGGGGTACACTGGTGGTTAGGAAACTGCCTAAGTAAACCTCTAAACCTACCCTAGGCTTCATGGAACAACTCATCCTCATCTTGAAAAAAGACAGTGATTTGGTGCCTAATCTCAGATTTCAACCTCCTAAGATTGAATTTCATTGTAAAATCATTGTACACATAATCCTAGGTGACAAAGATTTTATCATCTAACTGTTAGAATCAGGTCCTAGCATCGCCCTTGAGGAAGATGGGAAAAACTGTCATCTTCAACTCTTCCTCACTAAGGCTCCTAAGTGGCAGCTACTGGACAATACAATAGAAATCTCTAATGAAGTGAAGAGAGTATTCACTAGGCATTCCATTCAATGTCGGTAGCTGACTCAACATGGACTGTTTGATTTCATAATTCCGGTACCTAGGTGAGAGCCTAATGCATGAAGGGTTACTAGAAACATATGGCAGTAGGTACTCTCTCAATCTATGTCTCTCAGCTACTTCATTTCCAGGTGGGTTTAAATATTCAGGTTGTTTCATGTTTTGGTTTTCAACTCTATTGTCTTTCATTTTCATTTTCACTTTTTTTTAAGTCATTGAGGTGTTTTTCAATTTATGGAATTTCAAGTTCTAAATTATCACATTTCGACCTCGTGAGCATACAATAGGTGGTTCGCATTTTTTTTTGAATTTTCATGGAATTCTTTTTTTACAGTTTTTTTTGTTTTTGTATTTCTAATTTTTTTAACAGTTTTTGTATTTTTTTTATGTGATTTTTTTTTTTGATTTTTTAATCGATCGCACACGAATTCCTTAGAAACAACACCATAATTTGATTGTCATGCATCGTTGAGTGCAAGTGATGCAAATTAGAATTTATAAAACCCACTTTACTATTGGAATTCTTAAACTACTGGTGAAAATGATGACTTCTCCATAACTTTTTATTGAATCACACCTAAAAAAACAGAAGAACCTCCCTCACTAGGAAATTCAACAGACAGAGGATTGATTGTTAGAGTTTTCCACTCTATAAATAAATTGAACTACTTAATAATTTGATTAAGAAAACAATTGGAATTTTACCCACCGTAAAATTCCTACGTTTATAACATTAAAGCTATGATAAATTCCTTCAAGATCAATCTCATCGATCGATCTTGAAGTTTTGAATTTGAAAATAGTTGAGGTGTGAAAAATTAAACAGAGAATCATAATCAATCTCACTAATAGATTATGATTCTTTAAAAAGAAAGTGTATGAAGAAATATAAAAGATAAACCATTAGGTTTTAAATTCCCAAGACAATTTTTTAGCCTACAATCATATTTGATACTAGAATTAAAAACATTTTATTACAAAGAAAGGAAATTGAAAAAGAACAAAGAAGAGATCTTCGTCTCTGAACATGAAATGTTTCTCTACTGGTCCTTAGGAATCCAAGAAGAGGTTCTCTGGGTGTGCTCAAAGGATCTTTGACGAATCTCCTGATGTCTAATGGTAAGTGTGCGAATGATCTCTATTGGTCTCCTGTCATGTAGGTGACCCAAGTTCGATCCCCTGTAACAACGTCAAAATTTGATCACCGCATTTCGTTGAGCACGAGCGACACAAATTAAAATTTATAAAACCTACTTACTACTTAGTATTATGGTATGACATGGTCGAACAATGGAAAGGCCTGATGTTGAAAATTAGAAGGTATCCTATTCTGCAACACATCGTTACACTCCTCTGTCAAGCTATATGTGGAAAATTCTTCAAAAGTATTTTTATTTGAGTATATTTTCTTGAGTGATTTTATGTATTAGGGGATTTTAATAAGAGATTCCAAGAATGTGATGCCAATGTTCATATTTTTAACAACATTGAGAAATTTAAATAGTTTAGAATCATGATTTGGTTTTTTTATTCTTTCAGGAAAAGGGATAATAGGAGAAAAGTTTCTCACAATTAGGGGTATCCATACAAATTTTTCTTCAAGTTTCTTATTATATTTATTTTCTTTAATTTTGAAGAAAATTTCCCTTGGTTTTTAAACTGGAATAGCAGGAACCAGGGGGTTCATTATGCTATTGTCCAGATTTTCAGATTCAACATTTTCTAGATTTAACTTTTCATATTCATCCATTTTTTCATTTTGAGAACTTTGACATTATTTATTTGGTTCTTGCTGGGTTTATAGACCACTTCTGGTGGTCACAACTATAGAATTTTCCCTAGGATTGGTTTCAGTGGTACTGGGTAGCCTACCTTTTTCTCTATTGTTATCATACCTAGCCAACTGCCCCATTTGAATTTCTAGATTCTTCATTATTTCATCCATTGGAATTTTATCAAAATAAATTTTGTTATTTTTATCATCAAACCTCTCTATCAACTTATGGAACATATCTCTCACCTCATATTTGGAATTGTATGACTTATCCTTAGGTTGGGGTTGGAGTTGGGGTTGGAATTGCTACCTAGGAGGCTGCTGGAATCCAGGAGGGGCAGAAGCTCGAATGACTCCATACTCCATCCAAGAAAGGTTTGAGTGGTTCCTATACCCCTGGTTGTAGTTATTTGAAAATGGGTATCCCATAGGATGCATCTTAGGACCATATCCAGCAAAACTGGCACTCTCAAGATATTGGAAAGGCATGTCAAAGTTGGTACATCAGGTTTATAAGTTCACATACATGTCACAGTTGTGGCATTGTTCCCTAAGGGTGTTATGGGGGTTCCCATTGAAGAACCCAGCATCTTGGGCTTCAGCTTGATGGGAAGGGGTGGGTTCCTTCCTCACAATGGTTCTCCTCCTATAACACTTATACTGGGAGTTTTGATCTAGAGTATTTAAAATCTATTTGAGCTCCTTAGTTGTCCTATCACTAAAGTATCCTCTATGAGACTGGTCCACCAAGGTTTGGTGGTAAGGGGTAAGGCTATTATAGAAGGTGTATATAAGGAATTGGGGGTACACTGGTGGTTAGGAAACTGCCTAAGTAAACCTCTAAACCTGCCCTAGGCTTCATGGAACAACTCATCCTCATCTTGCAAAAAGACAGTGATTTGGTGCCTAATCTCAGATGTCAACCTCCTAAGATTGAATTTCATTGTAAAATCATTGTACACCTAATCCTTGGTGACAAAGATTTTATCATCTAACTGTTGGAATCAGGTCCTAGCAACACCCTTGAGGAAGATGGGAAAAACTGTCAACTTCAGCTCTTCCACACTAAGGCTCCTAAGTGGCAGCTACTGGACAATACAATAGAAATCTCTAATGAAGTCAAGAGAGTATTCACTAGGCATTGCATTCAATGTCGGTAGCTGACTCAACATAGACTGTTTGATTTCATAATTTTGGGACCTAGGTGAGAGCCTAATGCATGAAGGGTTGCTAGAAACATATGGCAGTTGGTACTCTCTCAATCTATGTCTCTCAGCTACTTCATTTCTAGGTGGGTTTAAACATTCAAGTTGTTTCATGTTTTGGTTTTCAGCTCTATTGTCTTTCATTTTCATTTTCGCTTTTTTTTTCAAGTCATTGAGGTGTTTTTCAATTTATGTAATTTCAAGTTCTAAATTATCACATTTCGACCTAGTGAGCATACAATAGGTGGTTCGCATTTTTTTTTTGAATTTTCATGGAATTCTTTTTTTCAGTTTTTTTTGTTTTTGTATTTCTAATTTTTTTAACAGTTTTTTTATTTTTTTTATTTGATTTTTTTTTATTTTTTAATCGATCGCACACGAATTCCTCAGAAACAAAACCAAAATTTTATTGTTATGCATCGATGAGTGCAAGTGACGCAAATTAGAATTTATAAAACCCACTTTACTATTGGAATTCTTAAACTACTGGTGAAAATGATGACTTCTCCATAACTTTTTATTGAATCACACCTAAAAAAACAGAAGAACCTCCCTCACTAGGAAATTCAACAGACAGAGGATTGATTGTTAGAGTTTTCCACTCTATAAATCAATTGAACTACTTAAGAATTTGATTAAGAAAACAATTAGAATTTTACCCACCGTAAAATTCCTACGTTTATAACATTAAAGCTATGATAAATTCTTTCAAGATCAATCTCATCGATCAATCTTGAAGTTTTGAATTTGAAAACAGTTGAAGTGTGAAAAATTAAACAGAGAATCATAATCAATCTCACTAATAGATTATGATTCTTTAAAAATAAAGTGCATGAATAAATCTAAAAGATAAACCATTAGGTTTTAAATTCCCAAGCCAATTTTTTTAGCCTACAATCATATTTGATACTAGCATTAAAAACATTTTATTACAAAGAAAGGAAATTGAAAAAGAACAAAGAAGAGATCTTCATCTCTGAACTTGAAATGTTTCTCTGCTGGTCCTTAGGACTCCAAGAAGAGGTTCTCCGGGTGTGCTCCAAGGATCTTTGAGGAATCTCCTGATGTCGAATGGTAAGTGTGTGAATGATCTCTATTGGTCTCCTGTCATGTAGCTGACCCAAGTTCGATCCCCTGTAACAACGTCAAAATTTGATCACTGCACATCGTTGAGCACGAGCGACACAAATTAAAATTTATAAAACCTACTTACTACTTAGTATTATGGTATGACATGGTCGAACAATGGAAAGGCCTGATGTTGAAAATTAGAAGGTATCCTATTCTGCAACACATCGCTACACTCCTCTGTCAAGCTATATGTGGAAAATTCTTCAAAAGTATTTTTATTTGAGTATATTTTCTTGAGTGATTTTATGTATTAGGGGATTTTAATAAGAGATTCCAAGAATGTGATGCCAATGTTCATATTTTTAACAACATTGAGAAATTTAAATAGTTTAGAATCATGATTTGGTTTTTTTATTCTTTCAGGAAAAGGGATAATAGGAGAAAAGTTTCTCACAATTAGGGGTATCCATACAAATTTTTCTTCAAGTTTCTTATTATATTTATTTTCTTTAACTTTGAAGACATTTTCCCTTGGTTTTTAAACTGGAATAGCAGGAACCAGGGGGTTCATTATGCAATTGTCCAGATTTTCATATTCAACATTTTCTAGATTTAACTTTTCATATTCATCCATTTTTTCATTTTGAGAACTTTGACATTATTTATTTGGTTCTTGTTGGGTTTATAGACCACTTCTAGTGGTCACAACTATAGAATTTTCCCTAGGATTAGTTTCAGTGGTACTGGGTAGCCTACCTTTTTCTCTATTGTTATCATACCTAGCCAACTGCCCCATTTGAATTTCTAGATTCTTCATTATTTCATCCATTGGAATTTTATCAAAATCAATTTTGTTATTTTTCTCATCAAACCTCTCTATCAACTTATGGAACATATCTCTCACCTCATCTTTGGAATTGGATGACTTATACTTAGGTTGGGGTTGGAGTTGGGGTTGGAATTGCTGCCTAGGAGGCTGCTGGAATCCAGGAGGGGTAGAAGCTCGAATGACTCCATACTCCCTCCAAGAAAGGTTTGAGTGGTTCCTATACCCCTGGTTGTAGTTATTTGAAAATTGGTGTCCCATAGGATGCATCTTAGGACCATAGCCAGCAAAACTGTCACTCTCAAGATATTGGAAAGGCATGTCAAAGTTGGTACATCAGGTTTATAAGTTCCCATACATGCCACAGTTGTGGCATTATTCCCTAAGGGTGTTATGGGGGTTCCCATTGAAGAACCCAGCATCTTGGACTTCAGCTTGAGGGGGAGGGGTGGGTTCCTTCCTCACAATGGTTCTCCTCCTATAACACTTATACTGGGAGTTTTGATCTAGAGTATCGAAAATCTATTTGAGCTCCTTAGTTGTCCTATCACTAAAGTATCCTCTATGAGACTGGTCCACCAAGGTTTGCTGGTAAGGGGTAAGACTATTATAGAAGGTGTCTATAAGTAATTGGGGGTACACTGGTGGTTAGGAAACTGCCTAAGTAAACCTCTAAACCTACCCTAGGCTTCATGGAACAACTCATCCTCATCTTGAAAAAAGACAGTGATTTGGTGCCTAATCTCAGATGTCAACCTCCTAAGATTGAATTTCATTGTAAAATCATTGTACACATAATCCTAGGTGACAAAGATTTTATCATCTAACTGTTAGAATCAGGTCCTAGCATCGCCCTTGAGGAAGATGGGAAAAACTGTCATCTTCAACTCTTCCTCACTAAGGCTCCTAAGTGGCAGCTACTGGACAATACAATAGAAATCTCTAATGAAGTGAAGAGAGTATTCACTAGGCATTCCATTCAATGTCGGTAGCTGACTCAACATGGACTGTTTGATTTCATAATTCCGGTACCTAGGTGAGAGCCTAATGCATGAAGGGTTACTAGAAACATATGGCAGTAGGTACTCTCTCAATCTATGTCTCTCAGCTACTTCATTTCCAGGTGGGTTTAAATATTCAGGTTGTTTCATGTTTTGGTTTTCAACTCTATTGTCTTTCATTTTCATTTTCACTTTTTTTTAAGTCATTGAGGTGTTTTTCAATTTATGGAATTTCAAGTTCTAAATTATCACATTTCGACCTCGTGAGCATACAATAGGTGGTTCGCATTTTTTTTTGAATTTTCATGGAATTCTTTTTTTACAGTTTTTTTTGTTTTTGTATTTCTAATTTTTTTAACAGTTTTTGTATTTTTTTTATGTGATTTTTTTTTTGATTTTTTAATCGATCGCACACGAATTCCTTAGAAACAACACCATAATTTGATTGTCATGCATCGTTGAGTGCAAGTGATGCAAATTAGAATTTATAAAACCCACTTTACTATTGGAATTCTTAAACTACTGGTGAAAATGATGACTTCTCCATAACTTTTTATTGAATCACACCTAAAAAAACAGAAGAACCTCCCTCACTAGGAAATTCAACAGACAGAGGATTGATTGTTAGAGTTTTCCACTCTATAAATAAATTGAACTACTTAATAATTTGATTAAGAAAACAATTGGAATTTTACCCACCGTAAAATTCCTACGTTTATAACATTAAAGCTATGATAAATTCCTTCAAGATCAATCTCATCGATCGATCTTGAAGTTTTGAATTTGAAAATAGTTGAGGTGTGAAAAATTAAACAGAGAATCATAATCAATCTCACTAATAGATTATGATTCTTTAAAAAGAAAGTGTATGAAGAAATATAAAAGATAAACCATTAGGTTTTAAATTCCCAAGACAATTTTTTAGCCTACAATCATATTTGATACTAGAATTAAAAACATTTTATTACAAAGAAAGGAAATTGAAAAAGAACAAAGAAGAGATCTTCGTCTCTGAACATGAAATGTTTCTCTACTGGTCCTTAGGAATCCAAGAAGAGGTTCTCTGGGTGTGCTCAAAGGATCTTTGACGAATCTCCTGATGTCTAATGGTAAGTGTGCGAATGATCTCTATTGGTCTCCTGTCATGTAGGTGACCCAAGTTCGATCCCCTGTAACAACGTCAAAATTTGATCACCGCATTTCGTTGAGCACGAGCGACACAAATTAAAATTTATAAAACCTACTTACTACTTAGTATTATGGTATGACATGGTCGAACAATGGAAAGGCCTGATGTTGAAAATTAGAAGGTATCCTATTCTGCAACACATCGTTACACTCCTCTGTCAAGCTATATGTGGAAAATTCTTCAAAAGTATTTTTATTTGAGTATATTTTCTTGAGTGATTTTATGTATTAGGGGATTTTAATAAGAGATTCCAAGAATGTGATGCCAATGTTCATATTTTTAACAACATTGAGAAATTTAAATAGTTTAGAATCATGATTTGGTTTTTTTATTCTTTCAGGAAAAGGGATAATAGGAGAAACGTTTCTCACAATTAGGGGTATCCATACAAATTTTTCTTCAAGTTTCTTATTATATTTATTTTCTTTAATTTTGAAGAAAATTTCCCTTGGTTTTTAAACTGGAATAGCAGGAACCAGGGGGTTCATTATGCTATTGTCCAGATTTTCAGATTCAACATTTTCTAGATTTAACTTTTCATATTCATCCATTTTTTCATTTTGAGAACTTTGACATTATTTATTTGGTTCTTGCTGGGTTTATAGACCACTTCTGGTGGTCACAACTATAGAATTTTCCCTAGGATTGGTTTCAGTGGTACTGGGTAGCCTACCTTTTTCTCTATTGTTATCATACCTAGCCAACTGCCCCATTTGAATTTCTAGATTCTTCATTATTTCATCCATTGGAATTTTATCAAAATCAATTTTGTTATTTTTATCATCAAACCTCTCTATCAACTTATGGAACATATCTCTCACCTCATATTTGGAATTGTATGACTTATCCTTAGGTTGGGGTTGGAGTTGGGGTTGGAATTGCTACCTAGGAGGCTGCTGGAATCCAGGAGGGGCAGAAGCTCGAATGACTCCATACTCCATCCAAGAAAGGTTTGAGTGGTTCCTATACCCCTGGTTGTAGTTATTTGAAAATGGGTATCCCATAGGATGCATCTTAGGACCATATCCAGCAAAACTGGCACTCTCAAGATATTGGAAAGGCATGTCAAAGTTGGTACATCAGGTTTATAAGTTCACATACATGTCACAGTTGTGGCATTGTTCCCTAAGGGTGTTATGGGGGTTCCCATTGAAGAACCCAGCATCTTGGGCTTCAGCTTGATGGGAAGGGGTGGGTTCCTTCCTCACAATGGTTCTCCTCCTATAACACTTATACTGGGAGTTTTGATCTAGAGTATTTAAAATCTATTTGAGCTCCTTAGTTGTCCTATCACTAAAGTATCCTCTATGAGACTGGTCCACCAAGGTTTGGTGGTAAGGGGTAAGGCTATTATAGAAGGTGTATATAAGGAATTGGGGGTACACTGGTGGTTAGGAAACTGCCTAAGTAAACCTCTAAACCTGCCCTAGGCTTCATGGAACAACTCATCCTCATCTTGCAAAAAGACAGTGATTTGGTGCCTAATCTCAGATGTCAACCTCCTAAGATTGAATTTCATTGTAAAATCATTGTACACCTAATCCTTGGTGACAAAGATTTTATCATCTAACTGTTGGAATCAGGTCCTAGCAACACCCTTGAGGAAGATGGGAAAAACTGTCAACTTCAGCTCTTCCACACTAAGGCTCCTAAGTGGCAGCTACTGGACAATACAATAGAAATCTCTAATGAAGTCAAGAGAGTATTCACTAGGCATTGCATTCAATGTCGGTAGCTGACTCAACATAGACTGTTTGATTTCATAATTTTGGGACCTAGGTGAGAGCCTAATGCATGAAGGGTTGCTAGAAACATATGGCAGTTGGTACTCTCTCAATCTATGTCTCTCAGCTACTTCATTTCTAGGTGGGTTTAAACATTCAAGTTGTTTCATGTTTTGGTTTTCAGCTCTATTGTCTTTCATTTTCATTTTCGCTTTTTTTTTCAAGTCATTGAGGTGTTTTTCAATTTATGTAATTTCAAGTTCTAAATTATCACATTTCGACCTAGTGAGCATACAATAGGTGGTTCGCATTTTTTTTTTGAATTTTCATGGAATTCTTTTTTTCAGTTTTTTTTGTTTTTGTATTTCTAATTTTTTTAACAGTTTTTTTATTTTTTTTATTTGATTTTTTTTTATTTTTTAATCGATCGCACACGAATTCCTCAGAAACAAAACCAAAATTTTATTGTTATGCATCGATGAGTGCAAGTGACGCAAATTAGAATTTATAAAACCCACTTTACTATTGGAATTCTTAAACTACTGGTGAAAATGATGACTTCTCCATAACTTTTTATTGAATCACACCTAAAAAAACAGAAGAACCTCCCTCACTAGGAAATTCAACAGACAGAGGATTGATTGTTAGAGTTTTCCACTCTATAAATCAATTGAACTACTTAAGAATTTGATTAAGAAAACAATTAGAATTTTACCCACCGTAAAATTCCTACGTTTATAACATTAAAGCTATGATAAATTCTTTCAAGATCAATCTCATCGATCAATCTTGAAGTTTTGAATTTGAAAACAGTTGAAGTGTGAAAAATTAAACAGAGAATCATAATCAATCTCACTAATAGATTATGATTCTTTAAAAATAAAGTGCATGAATAAATCTAAAAGATAAACCATTAGGTTTTAAATTCCCAAGCCAATTTTTTTAGCCTACAATCATATTTGATACTAGCATTAAAAACATTTTATTACAAAGAAAGGAAATTGAAAAAGAACAAAGAAGAGATCTTCATCTCTGAACTTGAAATGTTTCTCTGCTGGTCCTTAGGACTCCAAGAAGAGGTTCTCCGGGTGTGCTCCAAGGATCTTTGAGGAATCTCCTGATGTCGAATGGTAAGTGTGTGAATGATCTCTATTGGTCTCCTGTCATGTAGCTGACCCAAGTTCGATCCCCTGTAACAACGTCAAAATTTGATCACTGCACATCGTTGAGCACGAGCGACACAAATTAAAATTTATAAAACCTACTTACTACTTAGTATTATGGTATGACATGGTCGAACAATGGAAAGGCCTGATGTTGAAAATTAGAAGGTATCCTATTCTGCAACACATCGCTACACTCCTCTGTCAAGCTATATGTGGAAAATTCTTCAAAAGTATTTTTATTTGAGTATATTTTCTTGAGTGATTTTATGTATTAGGGGATTTTAATAAGAGATTCCAAGAATGTGATGCCAATGTTCATATTTTTAACAACATTGAGAAATTTAAATAGTTTAGAATCATGATTTGGTTTTTTTATTCTTTCAGGAAAAGGGATAATAGGAGAAAAGTTTCTCACAATTAGGGGTATCCATACAAATTTTTCTTCAAGTTTCTTATTATATTTATTTTCTTTAACTTTGAAGACATTTTCCCTTGGTTTTTAAACTGGAATAGCAGGAACCAGGGGGTTCATTATGCTATTGTCCAGATTTTCATATTCAACATTTTCTAGATTTAACTTTTCATATTCATCCATTTTTTCATTTTGAGAACTTTGACATTATTTATTTGGTTCTTGCTGGGTTTATAGACCACTTCTGGTGGTCACAACTATAGAATTTTCCCTAGGATTGGTTTCAGTGGTACTGGGTAGCCTACCTTTTTCTCTATTGTTATCATACCTAGCCAACTGCCCCATTTGAATTTCTAGATTCTTCATTATTTCATCCATTGGAATTTTATCAAAATCAATTTTGTTATTTTTCTCATCAAACCTCTATATCAACTTATGGAACATATCTCTCACCTCATCTTTGGAATTGGATGACTTATCCTTAGGTTGGGGTTGGAGTTGGGGTTGGAATTGCTACATAGGAGGCTGCTGGAATCCAAGAGGGGCAGAAGCTCGAATGACTCCATACTCCCTCCAAGAAAGGTTTGAGTGGTTCCTATACCCCTGGTTATAGTTATTTGAAAATGGGTGTCCCATAGGATGCATCTTAGGACCATAGCCAGCAAAACTGGCACTCTCAAGATATTGGAAAGGCATGTCAAAGTTGGTACATCAGGTTTATAAGTTCCCATACATGTCACAGTTGTGGCATTGTTCCCTAAGGGTGTTATGGGGGTTCTCATTGAAGAACCCAGCATCTTGGGCTTCATCTTGAGGGGAAGGGGTGGGTTCCTTCCTCACAATGGTTCTCCTCCTATAACACTTATACTGGGAGTTTTGATCTAGAGTATTGAAAATCTATTTGAGCTCCTTAGTTGTCCTATCACTAAAGTATCCTCTATGAGACTGGTCCACCAAGGTTTGGTGGTAAGGGGTAAGGCTATTATAGAAAGTGTCTATAAGGAATTGGGGGTACACTGGTGGTTAGGAAACTGCCTAAGTAAACCTCTAAACCAACCCTAGGCTTTATGGAACAACTCATCCTCATCTTGAAAAAAGACAGTGATTTGGTGCCTAATCTCAGATTTCAACCTCCTAAGATTGAATTTCATTGTAAAATCATTGTACACCTAATCCTAGGTGACAAAGATTTTTTCATCTAACTGTTGGAATCAGGTCCTAGCATCGCCCTTGAGGAAGATGGGAAAAACTGTCAACTTCAGCTCTTCCTCACTAAGGCTCCTAAGTGGCAGCTACTGGACAATACAATAGAAATCTCTAATGAAGTCAAGAGAGTATTCACTAGGCATTGCATTCAATGTCGGTAGCTGACTCAACATGGACTGTTTGATTTCATAATTCTGGGACCTAGGTTAGAGCCTAATGCATGAAGGGTTTCTAGAAACATATGGCAGTAGGTACTCTCTCAATCTATGTCTCTCAGCTACTTCATTTCTAGGTGGGTTTAAATATTCAGGTTGTTTCATGTTTTGGTTTTCAACTCTATTGTCTTTCATTTTCATTTTCGCTTTTTTTTCAAGTCATTGAGGTGTTTTTCAATTTATGGAATTTCAAGTTCTAAATTATCACATTTCGACCTAGTGAGCATACAATAGGTGGTTCGCATTTTTTTTTTTTGAATTTTCATGGAATTCTTTTTTTACAGTTTTTTTGTTTTTGTATTTCTAATTTTTTTAACAGTTTTTGTATTTTTTTATGTGATTTTTTTTTGATTTTTTAATCAATCGCACACGAATTCCTCAGAAACAAAACCAAAATTTGATTTTCATGCATCGTTGAGTGCAAGTGACGCAAATTAGAATTTATGAAACCCACTTTACTATTGGAATTCTTAAACTACTGGTGAAAATGATGACTTCTCCATAACTTTTTATTGAATCACACCTAAAAAACAGAAGAACCTCCCTCACTAGGAAATTCAATAGACAGAGGATTGATTGTTAGAGTTTTCCACTCTATAAATCAATTGAACTACTTAAGAATTTGATTAAGAAAACAATTGGAATTTTACCCACCGTAAAATTCCTACGTTTATAACATTAAAGCTATGATAAATTCCTTCAAGATCAATCTCATCGATCGATCTTGAAGTTTTGAATTTGAAAACAGTTGAGGTGTGAAAAATTAAACAGAGAATCATAATCAATCTCACTAATAGATTATGATTCTTTAAAAAGAAAGTGCATGAAGAAATCTAAAAGATAAACCATTAGGTTTTAAATTCCCAAGCCAATTTTTTTAGCCTACAATCATATTTGATACTAGCATTAAAAACATTTTATTACAAAGAAAGGAAATTGAAAAAGAACAAAGAAGAGATCTTCGTTTCTGAACTTGAAATGTTTCTCTGCTGGTCCTTAGGACTCCAAGAAGAGGTTCTCTGGGTGTGCTCCAAGGATCTTTGAGGAATCTCCTGATGTCGAATGGTAAGTGTGTGAATGATCTCTATTGGTCTCCTGTCATGTAGGTGACCCAAGTTCGATCCCCTGTAACAACGTCAAAATTTGATCACCGCACGTCGTTGAGCACGAGCGACACAAATTAAAATTTATAAAACCTACTTACTACTTAGTATTATGGTATGACACGGTCGAACAATGGAAAGGCCTGATGTTGTGCTTAGTGATCAACTAAAATAAAACAAAAAAAGTACAAAAAAACACACAAAGAAAAGCAACTGTGAAATATGGTGGTGGTGGTGTGAAGCAAGTGAAATGGTGAGTGGGTGATGATTTGTGTGTGAGATTGTGAATGTGTGAGTAGGCAGAACAATCAAACAATAAAGCAGATAGGCAAGAAGGGAAAACAAGTTTGAACAATAAATATGATGGAAAGGGGGAGTTTGTCTGCCGGCTTCAATATGATTTCCCTTATTCATGAACTTAAATCTCAGTGTCTAGATCTGATTGAGAGTAGTTGGCCGGATTTGTCATCTGGTCAACATATGATTAAATAATCTCTATAGTCATTTCAACCGAAGAAATTATCCGATCAACCAATGAGTAAAAATCAGAAATCACTCGGTTTAAATTGTAGTTTGAACTAAGTAAACATCTTTCTCTCTCTTGAACTCGATTCACTTTTCAGTTGAATCCTCGGATTTAAAATAGTCGAATTAGGATTTGATCAATATTAGTTTTCACTGATTCTTGATGTTTTGAAAATATGACTATCCAGAAAATGTGAGAGAGAGAGAGAGAGAGAGAGATCCAACATAAGATGAATGCATAAACAATAGAAAAACAAATATAGTCAGCCTTCCTATTCCCCCAAGAAAGATTAGCCTAGCATCATGGTTGAATTCAACAAATTAAAAGAGATTAAAACAAGATAATTCATGTTGAATAAATGTGCAGGAAAACAAAGAATGGAAAAAAGTATGAAATCTCTCTCCCCACTCAAACTCTAGATGCTCCAATGCTCTGACCAAGGTGATTTGCTTACTGCCTGATGGTGGTGATGTTGTGCTCTCTAGATCTACCGCCCTAGATCTACTGCCCTGGGAATCTGTAAGTTGAATGGTGGTCTCCTCTGATCTGTTGCACTGCTCCTGGATCTCTAGTGGAATCTGTTGCTTCGGTTGTGGAAGTAGTGGATGATTCTCAAAGTCAGGAAGTGAGTGTGTGGAGTGGTGGATGAAGGAAGTTGAAGTATGTGTGTAATGTCCAGGAGATAAATGGTGAAAAATTCCTTCTCGCCTAAGCTGCTTCTCAATCCTTTCAATTCAAATCGAACGCTCATGCTTCTCTAGCTTGGCCTCCGCGTGGCACCTTCATCGTGTACTTTTTCCTCAACTATCACCAAAGCACGAACTCCCTCAATCAAATGAAAGTGTGAACCCCGCCATATTCCACAATCCCCCTAAAACAGAAAACAAATAAATTAAAAAACAGGTTAATATGCAAGTTATTAAAAAAATAATTTATTTACATATAATTTGTTATAATTGTTATATATTCAGTTAATTACTAATATATATATTATATTATTTGTTATTAAATATATTATTATTATTATTATTATACATTATATTATAAATAATTAGAATAAATAAATTATTAATAAATTATTATTATTATTATATACATAAATAAATTTATGTATATATTTTTTATGTATTATATGTTAATATTATTGTATAATAATTAGTATGATATATATTATATTGTATATGTTATATTATATAATATGAAACAAAAATAAAATAAAGTAAAGAGGGGAGGGGGAAATGAAATGCGTGGACGGAGGGTTAGCAGAGGCGAGGCCGCGGGTTCAGCGGCGCAAGGGAAGGATGGAGGGAACAGGGTCGCGACGATGCAGGAAGGAGGGAACCGACGGCGTGCGGGGCGGATTCAAGGCAGAGGCAGGGGACTCGGCTCAGGTGAGGTCGTGGTAGCTTCAACAGGAGCGGCCCGCTGTGCGGTGGAATCAGGCGGGGAAGGTTTGGTCGGTGGAGGCAAATGGGGGCGACGGCGGGCTTGACAGCGGCGAGGTGAGGTGGATTGAAGAGGAGCCGGTTCTTCAGGGGGTGCGGCGCGAATTAGGGGGGCAGATTCGCGAGTGAGATGGGGGTTCGCTGCTTCGATCGCAGTGGAGATTCGGATCTTCGTGGGAGGCAACTTCATCTGGTGAGGATTCGGTGATCTTCAGGTGGGGTTGTGGTTTTATCCAGATTTGGTTCTCGATGGTTCTGTTTGCTTGTAGAATTTGGAGTATCAATTTGAGCTACTTCTTGTTCGGGTCTGGTGTTGAATTGAGATTTCTGTTTGCTGAGAATTTCTTGTGTGAGTTTCTTTGATTTTGCTTGCTGTGGATTTTTTTTCTTATTTTATGCTGCTTCGATTCTCGCAACTGCTGCTGAGAGGATCTTGTTGCTGCTGTGGTGGAAGGACTGCAACGGTGACAATGGAGTCTCTGTTGCAAGAGGCCAGGTGAAAGGAAGTCACCGTTCATGGATCGGTGACTGAAGCAGAGGAGGGGAGCGGTGAGTGCGGATGGTGAGACAGGGGTGTGACTGAAGGGTGGCGGTGATAGAAATTGGAGAAGGAACGGTGGCTGCAGCAGAGGAACGGTCACTCGATGAGTCATCGTTGTTGGAACTGGCGGTCGGTGGGGGACGGTAACAGTAGGTGCAAAAGCAGTAGTGGAACACTGTGGGAGTGGAGTCACGGAAAGATGACCGGCGGATTTGGATAGTAGGGGTTTTTTTTTTTTTTTTTATAGGGTAGGGCTAAACTTATTTGAGGAAATGGAGTTGTGCCAATTCTAAGTGGTGCTGGACAAATTGGGGTGTGGGGACACAGCCACTTCAAGTGGGGCCAACCCCTTTGGCTCCCCAACCCTAACCCCCCACGCACATATATATATAATATTTATAATAAATATAATTACTAAAATAAATACAATAAATATATAATTATTATATTTATAATTATATATTTATTATAATCATATAATTATTAAAATTAGAAGTATATAATTATAATAAATTTATAATTATAAATATAATAAGTATAATAAGTATATAATTATGATAAATATATAATAATAATAACTATATAAATATAATAATTATACAAGTATAATAATTATATAATTGTAATGAATATTTAATTATAATAAATGTATAATAAAATGAATATATAAATATAATAAAAATGAAATTACAATAATTACAATAATTATAAATATAACAAATCCATAATTATAATTAATATATAACTATAATAAATATATAAAAATAATAATATAATAAATATATAATTATAAATATAATAATTATATGATTACAATAAATATTTAATTATAATAAATTTATAATAAAATGAATATATGAATAGACACGCTTCACTCTCACTCGGAGGTTTACCATGGCCGCCTCTCCTCCGTCGAATGGTCTGAACCCAGAGGTGTCGGAATTTTGGGGTTAATCTGGATATGTGAGTGAAATTTCGGTAAAAATGAGGGGCTGTTCAGATTTAATGAAACTGAATTGAACGGTTAAGCTGGATGTAGGAAGTTGTGGTGGTGTTTCCCCCAAAACGAAAGACGGCTTCGGCCTTCTTCATATCCAGTATAAATTTTGATTTCCAATTCATTGCAAGAAAGGCTAGAAGGTCCAAACATGGTGTGCTTATGTGGGCCTTTCTGACCTTTCTTGCAATGAATTGGATATCAAAATTTCAGAAAACCCGTGTGACAAGGATGCCCTTAACGAAAGGTAGTTTCGGCCTTTTTTCATATCCAGTTTACGTTTTGTAGTCTTTTAAAGTCGCGTACTTGAAACATTTTTCAGTTTCAAGTAGGCGGTTTTGAAAACTTATAAATTAATTTTGGTCATCATTTTTAATGATTTTTTTTTTGTTTTCGAGTATTTCTTATATGTTTAATCAATGTTTCAAGTTCCATTTAAATTATTTTGTATATACAATATATTTTATTTTCTAATAATTTGTCTAAAACACAATCATTTATCTAAAAAATAGGGTTTTAAACATATATATCATGGCATCTGAATAAATCAACATCGATGCCCCCCGGTACCACACCGTGGTATTTGAATCTCACATCCTCCCTGCGTCTGACGTATGCGTCGCTCTGGTGTCCTAGCAGCAGGATCCTCCGCTTCTGGTGCATCTGGTGCCTCCTCATGATGCTGTGTAGAGGGCTAACCAAAATCATGGGTGGATGACGGCCCAAAATCATACGTGGATGACGACCCAAAATCATGCGTGGAGCCATATGGTCCTGGGGCTCTTAAAAATGGTAGAAATGGCATATTGAAGAAGTCCTCGTCGGGATGAGAGGGTGTCGCCACAAGCTGTGTCACCTGATCCAGCTCATAGTCTGTAGTAGTCATCAAAGACAACAGATGTGGTATATAAGCGTCTCCCAGCTGTGCAAGCTCATCAATAAGTTGGGCATGATCATCTCTATGTGGTGCTGCCACATCTGCAGGAGGTGCTCTCGGATGTCTATCTCGCCGCCTCTGCCCCTCCCGAGGTACTCGTCTCTGTCTCCCAGCTGGCGGCGGCGGTGATGGTGCATCGTCATCAGCAGGCGTAGTAGGGACATCATCACCCTCAGGAGCTCCAGTTGGAGGATATTGATCAGGATATATTTGTGACTCCTCATCATAAAAACTGTCTCATATCATCTGGAGATGGTTGTAGAGAGCTAACACATCTTGATGAACTACATCCCGTCTAATATATGCCTCCTCCTGAGGATGTGTGATATATGCAAGATGATCAATGATGTCTGTCTGCAAATGAAATGACATTCAAATTAATACCACAAAAGAGTTAAACAAATATAATATATCTTAATAAACATATCATCTGCTGAATGTCAATCCCCTAACGTGTAAGATGCATGATGGTATGACGTTGATACCAATATACATAATCCTCCTGGGCAAATAACTGATACTATGTTGTGGGATATCCATATCGAGAAATATCATATCGGGCACGCGCATCCCATAACTCAATATGAGATGCATGCACTAGTAGAAAAATATCTTATACCAATGGTTTGAAACCGTTGGTATAGGCCTCCAAACCATTGGCATATCCTATACCAATGGTTTGGATAACCGTGGCCAAGTAAGCCATTGGGATAGGTCTATACCAATGGTTTTCTAAATCGTTGGTATAAGTAATATGAAAAATCTATAGCAACGGTTCCATAAAACTGTTGGTATATGTATTTCAAAAAAGAAGCATTCAGTGGGTTTTGATCCCAATACCTGCAGTTTATGATTGAACGACCTAACCACTAACCTAACTTGACTTTTGTGAACATAATTTCATAAATATATATATGTATTATCATAAATATTTTAAATTTTTGATTTATTTAATGTTCTCTGTAAGAAGATTCCATAAAAAATACATGTAACTATACCAACAGTTCTCAAAACCGTTGGTATAGACCTATACCAACGGTTTTGAGAACCGTTGGTATAAATTCTTTGTTTTTTGGACATATACCAACGATTTTGGACAAACCGTTGGTATAGGGGGGACCTATACCAACAGTTTGGGGAAAACCGTTGGTATATGGTCTCTATTATGGACCTATACCAACGATTTGGCCAAAACCGTTGGCATAGGTCCATATAAGTGACCAATACCAACAGTTTTCCCCAAACCTTTGGTATAGGCCCCCCTATACCAACGGTTTGTCCAAAACCGTTGGTATATGTCCAAATTAGTGACCTATACCAACGATTTTGGCCAAACCATTGGTATAGGTTTATATAAGTGAACTATACCAACGGTTTTCCCAAAACCATTGGTATAGATCTTATTTCCAGTAGTGATGAGATTGTCGCCAGTTCGTCGACTGTCTACCTATAAGTACAATCAAATGCAACCCATCAGGTTGTCGTGGTGCCATCGAGATATGCTGTATATAACAGAACTGACACATGACCCGGTCTGACTGGTGCCACTCAATGATATGGAAGTGGATGAGTGGCACCACTGCAGCACGATCTCCGATCATAGCTGTGCAGCACGGTGGAAGTGACACATAGACATAACCTGTATATGGAGTCCATGAAACCTGAAATGTAAACTCAAAAAGTAATTGACATATTAGTAAGATAATGTTAGTAAGATTACATTGAAATAACTTAAAATAGTGATAACAAAACATATTGTTCTATAAAAAAGTATTGCTTGACTAACATCAGCTGGCACTAATGCATCGAATATCTGTCGAAAGTTGTGCACACTATGTCTCGGTATGTGTGTCTGCTTCTAAGAATAACTCCACCTGGTTACAAAAGTGTAATATACAGTAAGTTTATAAAAAACAAAAACATAAATACTAAATAAATGAAAGTAATGAAGTAAACATACCATCGTCCCTGAGGACAATCCTGAAATAGCTTTGCTGTAAGTGGTGCGATAGCTCGAGGAGCGATGCGTGGAAAACGCTCCCAGACCCACATCTGTACTAAAGCCATACAACCTGCAATCTGCTGTGCATCTGCCTAACAACTGGTTCAAAGGGATTTGTACAGATGTGCTAATACAATGGATCCCCAACTGTATGTAGCTGTCTGGTCAAGATCCTCAAGTAATGAGAGGTACATCATGTGTACCAAAAGGGCGGAGTAGTCGACGCATAACATGCCTCCGAACAGTCGCAGAATATATGCACGTGTGTGCCTAATAAGCGTATCCTCGTCTGCGTCATTAGGAATGACAACAAAATTCTCATCAAGCCATGTCATGCGCAATCACGAACCCACAAGGACACCTCGTACGCCAATGACATCAATGCCTAATAGTCACTGTATGACGACAACCTAGTTGCCACTAGTGGCACCTGTAACTGCCTGTCCGTGGATGGGAAAACCAAGCATGTAGGCGATGTCCTATAAAGTAATGGTCATCTCCTCCTCTGGGAGATGAAAAGTGTGTGTCTCTGGCCGCCATCTCTCAATCAATGCCACAATCAAATGATGGTCAACAGTTTTTAAGTCACACATAGTGACTCCATAAAATCCCGCACGTCTAAGGTATAGACAAATAGCTGTCGAGGGCGCATCGTGATTATAATGATGTGCTCTCAGAATAGAAAGTTGTCGAACAGGTCGTCACGCCAATACAAGACGCGACACATGCGTCTCCTGGCCAGATAGTAGTGGCTACTCCATCTAAATGTACAAATAGTAAAACATTAATTTCATATTAGACATCACATTTATCATTTAAGGTATGAAATTTATCATGTAATGTATGAAAGAAGCGTGTAATGAGTTAAATAAAGTAATTTAGAGGTGAGTTAGTGACCTATCAACAAGTTGATGTCAGACATAAGTCAGTTTCAATTCCCTAAGACCAACCTTTTTGAACAAGGATTAAGGCATCAAATTAATATTTTCTCCCAAATCACAAAAACATTTCATTTTCTCACTTGCTCCTATTCAGCGTTAAATAAAAAAAGTTACAGGGTGCTTAAAATTTAGTGGTAGCTTCATTAAAAGAATGACACTACACTCCTTAAGATTGATGGTGTCTAATTTTTTCCAATATTCATTATTATCTAAAAACCACTTGATAAATTTGGAATATGATGAAATTTTATCCAAGTCTGGCAAAACCAACATATCAATGCTAAAGGTTTTAATCATTTTCAAGAATATCAATTATTTAGGTTCATCACTCCATTTAACACTTATGAAGAAAAGGATGAGAGGGGAATAATGTTTGAAACAGCATGATTGCTCAGCTTCTCCACAAATGTAGTTTTGTTCTTTCCATTTTTTAACTATTCCCACTTAATTTTCCTTGGATCTTTGGATTTTTTAGGTGTGGGTTCATCACGGTTTTCAGGTTGGACCTTGTTGTCCTAATTTCTTTACTTGTCATTTTCTAGGCTAGTAGTCTTAGATTCTTTTATATCCTCAATTTATTCTTCACTAGTATTCACTATAGATGATTCTCAGATTCGGTTAAATCCTCGATCTTGCATTTTCTATATTTTAAAATTTCTTGTTATTTTTCTAAAACAACAACCACTTATTTAAATGTTGATGATATATATTCACTATGAATGATTTCAAAACTCATCGATGGACAAATATTGATTACACGTACAATGTGTTTATAGTAACTGATGGAGTACAAAAATCATTTTAACCATTAGATGATTGCCCTATGTGTCTATGGAAACATGTCTTTGTATGACCCTCCTGGAGGCATATGCTGCACCTTCGTCCAGGTGCCTGTTCACTAGGCCAATCCATCTCATTCCGAATACGAGTCGACTTTGGTCTCCCTTTAGGTCGAAGTCTACTATTGTTTGGTAGAAGCGTGGGTGTGTCATCAGAGAGCTGAAAATTCTGATATTCTTTGATTGGAATCCATAGAGTATTGTATTAGGAGTTGATACTGTCGAGTCGATAAACTGGATCAAAAAACTGCTTCCAAGATACGTGTACGTAACCACAGGCTGCAATCACATAGCCATAAGGATATCTCAATGCTTGAAACTTGCCACATTCACAATAACGCTTCTCCAATAAAACAACTCAGATACGACCATTGCTAAAAGCCACAACATCACCAGGCTCAAAGGCCTCAAATCGTTGCTCTGGATGATTAAATGCAGTGACATGATAAGATGCAACTTCCTGAAGAACTGTATCTAGATCACGCTGGAAATGGTGTCCATAGCGCATCCCTCTGTTCAAGAAATCTTCAGCTTGCTTTCTTTGTTCCAGAAAATAATTGACACTACAATAGAAGGTCTCTTGTACCAAACCTATAATTTAGATTTAAGTCATTATACTAATAGTATATTATAATTCTGCTTTTCTAAGCAACATGTAATCAAATATTCATATTTACCTGTGATTGGTAATTTTCAAACTCCCTTGAAAACTCCATTTATGCATTCTACGATGTTGGTCATCATATGATCATAAATCCTCCCATCATCATATGCCAACGACCATTTCTGTTTTGGAATTTGCATCATGTAATCATAAACTTCCAGATTAACTCTATAAATATCTTGAAGACGCTCCTCCATTTGTTGTTGTTGAGGCTTGTATGCTATCATACAAGAAATAATATAAATAGATATGATCATAACTATGAAATGAATTTTTAACAAGAAAAAGGATATTCATACCAATTTTTAAGATTGCTTTCTTCATCAACTCATTCTTGAATCTCTTTCGTAAATTGCTAGAAATGTGTCAAATACTGTATCAATGATGGGAATAGGGTGGTATCCATGAAAGTTCCTCATACTGTATTGCCTCCTTGATTGCATGGTGACGATCTGAGATAATGCAAATCCCTTTTGCACCCATAACAAACTCTCGAAGACATGCCAAAAACCAACTCCATGATGAGAAGTTCTCTTTCTCTACAATTAAAAATGCCAAAGGTAGAGGGAATACATTTTCATCTTGGGTGGCAGTAATCAATAAATTTCTTGTATACTTTCCATATAGAAATGTGCCATCTATTTGAATAAACTGCTTGCAATGTCTAAAAGCCACCACACATGGTAAAAATGCCCAAAACAGTCTATCAAAAACAACCATTGACTAATAAACTTGGTTGTATTGGTTAACAAATTCAGTAGTATGTAAATGATAGATCACTTGATTATTGTGGTGTAAAAGCTCCAAAATTTGTGGTAAAACTTGATAAGAGTCGTCCTAATCACCGTACACTTTCATAATAGCCTTTTGTCATGCTACCCATGCCTTCCAATAAGAGATCTGATACCCAAAAATTTGTTTGATTCGCTCCATCACTAGAACAACAGGAACATCTTGACATGCTCTAATCATTTCAACAATAACTATTGAAACAAATTCAACATCTAATGAAGAGTGTTCCTGTGACAAGCTTGGGTTCACACATGTGTGTGGAGTAAATCTTGTGATGCGCCAGTTGTGAAAAGTGTTATCAATTATAGCTCGCAAATGCATTTGACAGGTCAAATCATATTTGTCACAATAGATCAAATAATAAGACAATTTTGACTCTTCTACAACATAAGAGTAATATCTTTCAATGTGATATTGTTTTATCACATTTTTCATTACATCTTTACTCTCAAACTCTCTCCCAATATACAGAACGCCTTCATCTAACACTAGATCTATGCCCCCAATGATTTTTGGAAATTCTGAAGTAGGAGTAATAACTGACCAATCGCATTCTGGAAAGCGATTCATGCCTTCCGTCGACCATGAACTCAATGGTGGGGGATGGTTCAACGGTTGGTTAAACCTCACATGAGTGGGCACTGCTTGTTCTTCTGCATGCGCTTCCTCTTCATCTTCAACTTCCTCTTCATATTCTTCTTCTAAATTTTCATCATCCTCAAAATCATCAACCAACGCATCTACAATATGTGGGGGACTATCCATTGAAATTGTAGCTGAGGGAAATTACAGTACCATTGATGATGGAACTTCTTGATGTGTCCTAATAGGAGCATATGACATAGTCTTGTAACATTGTGATGACCCAACTTCTAATGTTGATGGAACCTCCATTGTAGCTATGGTCACATACAACTCCATCATTTGATTGGCAGGTAGAAACTTAACCAATGATAGTACGTATTCCCATTCTTTATCATCAATTATTGGATAGGTCACATAACAAAACCTATCAACATATTTTAGATTCATGTATGTGATAGATTCTATTGCTTGGTTGCTTTTCAGTTTCAACTTTCAATGAATTTTTCTTTAAAGAGTTCCCAAAGTTGTACACCCTCCAAGCATTACAATAGCTTCTAGTTGTATACTATAACTACATCCTTTTTCTATCTCAATTATTTGTCCATTGCAATAAATATAAGCAACCATCTTTTTTTATCTAAAATAAACCCTCGTTATTAATCACATATGATCAAACAATCAATTTATGTCTGTATGCTTCTAGAATTTATGTTGGAATCCTAGTCCCTCCACCAAATCAATATGTTCAAACTATATTGATGTGTAACTCTCTTTACACAACCCACAAGTTTGTGTTATTTACCAAAAAATAGTAAGTCAAACATATTCATACATATCCACATGCATCATATGCATGAGGTACATGAACACGTCATGTAAAAGCATAGAGTTATATAAAATTGAAAAACTCAATATGAATAAGCCCAGAGCGACAGATAGCCAACCCCATTCACTTTTCTAGACAAGGCAAACCTCTAGGAAAGTAGGTGGTCTGACCCAAAGCCCCTCTATCCGGGGATACTTTACTCAAGCAAGCATTTCAGTTCATGACAACTCTAACACTTAAAATCAAAAAAATATATTCAACTACTAAATTCAAGTTCATAACTTCAATTACAAACCGAGGTCAAGGTAGATGAAAAACTAAATTACTTATCATACTTAGAATGTAATGAAAAATATATTATATAAACAATTCATAATATAACTATTTCGCTAATTACTGTAACTACTTCACTAAATACTGTAACTACTTCACTAATTACTGTAACTACTTCACTAAATACTATAACTACTTAGCTAATTACTGTAACTACTTCTCTAATTATTGTAACTACTTTGCTAATTACTGTAACTACTTCGCTAATTACTGTAACTACTTCACTAATTAGACTTCATTAATTACATAATTAGACTTCATTAAGTACTTAATTAGACTTTATTAACTACCTAATTACATTTAATTAACTACCTAATTAGAATTACTTACCTTAATTAATTACCTAATTAGATTTAATTAACTACCAAATTAGATTACCTAATTAGATTTAATTAATTAACTTAACTAATTTGAATAGATTAACTACATAATTATAATTAATTAACTAACTAATTACAATTAATTAACTAACTAATTGCAATTAATTAATTAACCAATTATAATTAATTAAGTAACTAATTACAATTAATTGACTACCTAGTTTGACTTAATTAACTTCACTAATTTGAATTAATTAATTAACTAATTACAATTAATTAACTACCTAATTTGAATTAATTAACTTAACTAATTTGAATTGATTAATTAACTAATTAAAATTAATTAACTAATTAGAATTAATTAAGTAACTAATTAGAATTAATTAACTGATTAGAATTAATTATTTAACTGATTAAAATTAATTAATTATCTGATTAGAATTAATTAATTAACGGATTTGAATTCCTTACTTAACTAATTATAATTAATTAAGTAACTAATTATAATTAATTAACTACCTAATTTGAATTAATTAACTTAACTAATTTAAATTGATTAATTAACTAATTACAATTCATTAATTAACCAATTAGAATTCACTAATTAACTAATTAGATTTAATTAATTAACTAATTAGAATTACTTACTTAACTAATTAGAATCAATTAGTTAACTAATTATAATTAATTAATTAATTAATTTGAATTAATAAAGTAACTAATTAAAATTAATAAACTACCTAATTTGAATTAATTAACTTAACTAATTTGAATTGATTAATTAATTAATTACAATTTATTAAATACCTAATTAGAATTAATTACTTAACTAATTATAATTGATTAATTAACTAATTACAATTAATTAACTAACTAATTAGAATTACTAACATAACTAATTAGAATTAATTAGTTAACTAATTACAATTAACTAAGTAACTAATTATAATTAATTAAGTAACTAATTACAATTAATTAACTACTTAATTTGAATTAATTAACTTCAATACTTTGAATTAATTAATTAACTAATTACAATTAATTAACTAATTAAAATGCATTAATGAAATAATTAGAATTAATTAACCAACTAATTACATTAATTAAACAATTAAATAAACAATTGAAAATTTTACATAAATGTAAATGAAAAGTTACCTCAAATTTGTGGGAAGGTAGCTACACGGTGGCTGCACAACCGGAAAGTGGAACTTAAATGTTAGAGAGGAAAAAAATGGAGAGAAAGAGAAGGAGGAATTGGGAAGGAGGGAGAGAGATTTGGAAGGGGAGGGGAATGAGTAGGAGTATGGGGGGATGGGTATTTATATGTGGGGAAGGAGATCAACGCCACTTGAAGTGGCGCTGATACCTAATTTGGCGAAATCGGCCTAGCGCCACTTCAAGTGGCGCTATGGTGTTTTTTGCCATTAACGCCACTTCAAGTGGCGTTAGAGAGCCCCATTTTCTAAATAAAGAAAATTGGGAACCCATTTTCATAATAACCCCCCCCCCCTCTAAATTTTCCAATGATGACTCGTGGTGAATGACAACGATGACAAAGAGTGGGCAGTGGCGGTGGCAGTGGAGGAACGATGACTTAGTGAGTTTCCTTGCTCATGGCGGCCACACCTACAACATAAATAAAATCAAACACCAATATTTTTTTTTAAAAAAATTAATAACTTAATAAAACTAAAAGAATTAAATTAACTAATTAAAAAAACACTTTTTGAATTGTTAAAAACACAAATAATATTTAAATAGATTATTCAAAAAGGAATTTATTTAAAATTACCAATGGTTTACCAAAAAATTAATTAAATACTATTAAAAATAATTTTATTCAATTGCTTAAATTAATTAATCAATTAACTAATTAAAAAAATTCATGAAATCAAAGTTAAATAAAACAAAGAATAAAAAAATGTTTAATGAATTAGATTAAATATTAAAATAAATTTATTTATTTAAAGAATCAAAAATAAATGTGAATAAAGAATTAATTTAATTAATTAATCAAATTTTATTAAATTGAAAATAAATTACATAAATAAATAATTAATTAAATGAAATTATTATTCTGGAAAACATAAAACAATGAAATAATGAAATAAATAAAAGAAAAATGTAATTTAAACAAAAGAATAGAAAATGAATGCAAAGAATAAATTAATTGTGTCATTGAAAAACAAAAAAAGTAAACACTAAAAACACATTTTTACATATGAATACATTTTTTTACAATGTAATTGTTGACGCTCCTTTCCGTCACAGAGTCTAACGACTGAAAAAAAGGAAATACCTTAGTCCAAAGTGATTCATCCTTTGAAGAAACATAAAAAATCGACAAAGGGATGAACAAGGAGAACATTGCCCATAGGTCGCGCAAGTTCCCTCATGGTCGCGCAAGTACACTTGCGCGCCGCCTAGTGGTCGTGCAAGTACTTGCGCGCTGACTAGTGGTCGTGCAAGCGACTTGCGCGACCTAAGTGGTAACCGCCCGGTAACCGCCCAGGGCCTTCTTTTGTCTATAAATAGACCCTGTGGCCCCCCCATTCGAGAGGAATCTTTTTTTCAGAAACTCAGATTGAATCTCCCGACGCCCAAGTCTCTTCTCAAAGCTTCCGGAACACTTCTAAGGTAATTTCTTACCTAGAACGGAAGATCTAAAGAGAGGGATGAAGGCCTAAGTGTTGAAACTCATCAACACTTGCGCGCCTGAATGGCCAGCCCTTAAGGGAACTGGTCATACTTGCGCGCCGCATTATTCCTTCAATAGAATTTGCGCGTCCCTTTTCTGAAAGAACCTCAAAGGGATTCTAAAGGGTTTAAAAAGGAGTCACTCAAGTATTTCAATTCCAATTTAAAATTGCGCAAGTACACCATGTGTCGCGCAAGGTATACCTGCGCGACCAATACTTGCGCGCCCACGCAAGACTTGCGCGCCTTTCAAGACTTGCGCGCCCCTACCTTTCTGGGTGCCCATCTTGCCTTTTTTTTTTCTCTCCTCTTAAGCCATTTCACCTTTAATATTCAAGATTTAGTCTTCAAGATACTCTTCAAAGCCATTTATGGCATGATTTCTTGATTTTACTTCCTTATATGAAAGGAATTCGGTGGAATACCTCTCAAAACCTAGTGATTTATACATCTTTATGTCACCAAAGATTGAGAGTTCGTTCATTCAACCTCATCCTTTAAGATGAGAGAATCCTTAACCTGGGTTTCCTTTTCAGGAATAATCCCCAGTTATAAATCCTTTAATCTGGGCATCTTCCTCAGGAGTTAGCCCCAAATTCTTAAAGTTCCCACACGTGGGAATCCTCCTCAGGAGTAAGCCCCAAACCTTAATTCCTAACTTGGGCCTCCTTTTTAGGAGTAAGTCCCAGTCATAATCTTGGGCTTCCTTTTCAGGAGTAAACCCCAAGCCCCTTAATTTCTCTTAACCAGTCCTAAATTACGTTTGATATGGGGTTCCTTCTCAGGAGTAAAACCCAATTATCAATCCTCTCCTAATTTGGGTTTCCTTTTCAGGAATAAGTCCCAAGTTAGAGTATTCAAATCTCCATAAAGTACATATACCTTTATGGACCCTGTTCCTGGATTTTCTCCCTAAAAGTAAATCCTAAACCTTCATCCAAATGGGCAGTCATACATACATAAGCCCCAAACAATTTCTTATGATTGCATCTTTCATGGCACAATTGTCTAATTTTCACCAATACCTCTTGTTTCTCACACCGAGCATGACTCACGTGAGCTTAGAGTGTAAAAGTAATTATGACATTCTTCTTTGAGCCATCAATCATAAACATCATACTCCATTATTCGAACTACGTGGGTTCTGATTCCTTTTCCAAAACAAAGGATACGTAGGTAGCCCATTTATGGGTTCGATCCCAAATTTGAAATAATCCATGTCCTTCTGAATGACGATAAACTTCAAGTGCCCCACTGAGTGGCTTTAAAACCAGCCTGGTCATCATAATGACCAAGAGACTTTTTATATAAATGTTTTGAAGGATACCATTAACCAAGAATCTCTAAACAGATATAGATGATTCTCTATTGATGAAGAACCTTGAATACATATAAAAGATTCTCTAAATTTCTTGCATATTTAATCATTGATTGTTAAAACTAAAGGAAAGATCATTTTATACTTGGTAATGTAATAAGGATTCACAAACATAACTTAAATCTATAAAGAGAGTCCCGAAGTAGACAATAATTCCCCTCAAGAAGGTGTGATGAGTCCGACCTCCCATCCTCTCGACCAATGCAAATTCCTAAGCCTCATTAGTCCACAAACTAATGAGCACCTACCTTTGGAAAGTAGGTCCAAACGGATGTGGAATCATTGGATGTTTCCGGTTCTACGAAAAAACCCGCTAGAAACCGATCGGAACGTTTGAATCTCCCGTCCAGGAGGTCATCCCCGAAATCCGAGCGAAACAAAAAATGGTGAACCCGACGTGAATCCTTAACCAAGTTAAAATGATGTTCTTCTTATTTTGTTGGGCCCCTTGGGCCAAAAAATCAATCATTGACATGTGCTCATCCAAAAGATGCAGTGGCCAGATTCATCTTGATTTTGTCTGTTATATGGAACAGGCACTCTTTTCTCAAGATCTTCTGCAAAATGGCTTTTCTTAAATTCACCCCTGTGAATACTACTGCTGGGAACACCTCTACTGTGAGGTCTGCTGCTGTGAAAACAAATGTTGCTACTCCTGCTGGAACGTCGTCCGCTCTGAGGATGACATCACCAACTCAGCGTCTTCAACGCTGGGTTTCTAATGCACTGGTTAAGGAGTACCGTCGCAACAGTACTATCCCAACTCTGGAGGCCGCTCGTCAAGCCATCCAAGTTAATAACTCTACCTGGTCGTCCGGACAACGGCAGCCAGTGATCAAGAAGCAGGCGGTGCTGACTACCGTCTCCAACCGTTTCGGGTCGTTATCCCCGGAATGCAATTTCCATTCACTCCCTTACTCTGAGGAAGTGAATGAGCAGGTCCCTCAGGGCCTTAATTCAAAAAGACAGGAGTCCTTCCCGAGGGCTCCCATCAACAATCGCCGCCAGACTCGTGCGGTAGTGCGCCCTCAACATGATGAGGGTACCGAATCCAGGCATTCAGCTCAGGTTCCTCAAACCCGAGCAGGCAAGATGAACCGCCAGAGACGGAATCTGGTTAACAATAGGCATGTTGTCATCCATGCCATCTCCGGAGAAGTCCACCAACCTAACTTGGTGGAAAATAACGAGCAGGCACAATCACCTGTCCGTTTTAATTCCGTTGTCCAGCAAACTCGTCTGGCAACATCAAGCCAATCCCGCCAGGCAATTCCGGCGGAGTACTATAGGCAGGAACATACACCTGCTTATGCATCATCAGTTAGTCAGCAGGCTCGTCTGACTACATATGATGGATCTCGTCAACCGCGTTTGGCGAAGTGTAATCAGCAGGCACATAAACCTGCTAATACTAATCAAGCCTACCAACAGTCTCGCTTGGTAGCGCACGGAGAAGTCAGTCGGAAAGCCCTGACGACAAACAGGAGGCAGACTCAACTCTCTACCTCCACACTTGAGTACTGTCAGGATTCACTGACAGGAAAAGGAGGGCAGGAGCAGACACATACACCTACTCCAAGCCCGGAATGGACGTATATCCCCATTCCGGCGGCTGAAGTCACCAAACATATTTTGTCAATGGTGAAAGAGCAGAAGCAAATTCCTGCTCATATTCTGGATGCCTGCCAGGATATCATAACAGCTTCAGCATCATCTCTGGGACAGACACATAAATCTATCCCTAGCAGTGGAGTGACACATCAACGATTCACTCCAGAACAGACACACACATCTGTTCCAGTCCAAGAGGGTTATGAGGCATACTCCCCCATATCATACGGACAACCAAGTCAGGCACATACACCTGATTTGAGTGGAGGTCGTCAGCCTAACCTGGCCATCTTTCCTGATCAGGCACATACACCTGCTCAGAGTAACCACTTTCGTCAACAAGTGGTTTCCAAAGCGAGTAAGAAGGCATCTAAGAAAAAGATCCGCCCAGCACAGTCAGGAGATCAAAGGCCAATCTGCAAAAAGGCCTTGCTCGATGCTGGAGTTCTTGAAGCCCTCAGACATTTATCTGTTGGAATTCAAGATTCTACTCCCTCAGTTCCCAATAACGGGAACATTAATTCTGAAGGTCTTCAACAGACACTTCCTCGTGAAGGCTTGCTTCATGAAAATTTGGTCGATCTTGAAGTTTCTTCTTCAGATGAGAGCCACAGGAACCCTCTGTGTGGTCAGAAGACCAAGGAGCAAGAGATCTCATCTTTTGATGTAACCCATTATGGTGATCCTCCCCATGATGATGAACTTCGCTGCGAAAGTCCTCTCCGCAGTAGTGATTCACATTGCCTGGAAAATACTTCAGTGGATAATGTAGTACCGAGAAAGCCCTCTTATCTTGAGGCACTTGCAAATGCAAAACCAGTCATGTCTGATGCTTTATCGCTAACAAGTGAAATACTTTCTCAATCAGAAGATAGCCCAGGGTGTAGGTCATTCTCCGAACCACCCCTAAGTCATGCATCTTCTAGTTTTATTAATGATCTCTCTACCAATCTTGTTGAATCCGATGAAGCAACAAGGAAATACCAACTCTGGTCAAAACAGGTAGAAGAATCTTCATTTAATGATAAAGAGGAAATGCTGAACATGAGGAAAAAACTGGAAAAAGGTGAAGTACCAGTCATGTTTTGGCCTTTGGCTGACTCCCAGTACGACATTCCAAAGATGTTGACAGATGATGGAATCCATGATATTCGTCTCAACATATGGAAAACTCTTTGTCAATTAAAGAAGAAGGTATTATCTTATGATGAATATGAAAATCATCTTAAGATAATAGAAGGGCTACAACGTCAGATTGATTTGGTATCTCTATCAGTCTCTCGGTATCCAAAGGCTGAAAAGCAACAGAGAACCCTTCAACGTTCATGCCTTGGCGCACTAAGAAAATTGCGTCAGTTAATTACCAATGCTCCATCTGATGTTCATATCAGAGGATGGGGTGTTCACGGAGCACTACATTTTACAGTGCTTTCTAGTCATCAAAGCCCGTCGAAAATGGTCTCATGCAATGTTATTGCCCATGGCCGGCCATAGTCAATGGGCTTTGTTCATAATCAAAAGCTTGATCAAGAACAGGCTTCAACTAGTTCCTCTCAAAATCAAGTATATAGAGAACAATTTGTTGAATTGATCTTACATCAAGCAGGCGAGAATATTTCACAAGCCTCTCGTCTGGAGAAAACACGTCATCAAATGACAGAAGTTTCGGAAATCATCCAATAGTCTGTTGAACCAGGTGATAAAAGTGGATACAGGTTAATGCATCCAGCTAATTTCCGAACTAAGATTCGCAAGATCAAGAGAGATTTTAAGAAGATCTCAGACATAGCATGTCAAGAGACACCCCAGCTTGTCAGACTGGGGACTTCTCTAACCCAGCCCTCAGAGTCAACAAATGGGATTTGAGGAGTTGAGCGGAAGCAGCAGGAACATCCCCAGTCCACCGGACTGGGGACTTTTTCAAATCCTCAATCCCTCCCTCAGAGAAAGTCAGTATTCTCTCGATTAGGGAATAAGCCTCAAGAGGAACGAAGAGCCAAGCTATCAAGAGATTCTCTCCAAGTGACGGTTCTCCAAGAAGTTCCTGAGGGATCAAGTCAACAGAATGCCATGTCTCATCATGGACATGGAAGAAGACAATATCACAGAAATGCTGATAGAAAGGATTCCATGCAATATGAATCCATTAATGTCATCAATGTCGTTGCTGCTGATTCACCAGATGAGGCTCAATCAGAGGGATCAGACGAAGAGGTTCCTGCTCAAGAAGTTACGCACACAGACCTAAATGAAGAAGGTGTGCGCACACGTAATCAAAGGCTTACCCAAAATCTGGGTATTCCTTCAAGTAACCCACTTCCCCCTCTCCGAAAAGGATCGAATAAGGGGAAAGGAAAGAATCAGGTTACTTCTCACCCTTCCTCTGAAGGAGGTCAATCGCTCTCATTAGAGCAAAGATTTGCACAACAGGAGGAAGAAATGAAAGAATTAAGAAGGTTGAATGTAGAACTACTTCAGAGTAGTCTTCTTCTTAAGAATGCTGAAGTCCGACAGCCGAAGGAATTTGTTGTAACTACTGAGATGGATCAGGAATATCCTCCTTTATCAGTACACCCTCAGAGGTCTAATCCTACGGGTCAAACGCAACAACGGTTGGCAGCACTACCATCAGTTGCAGCGCCAACCACCACGTCTGTCCAAGCTCCATTCATTGCACCTACCCAAAACCAAGTTCAACCTGATGTTTCTCAAAAGTTAATAACTACTATTGAGTCATTAACAGCTAGGTTAGAAACTATGGAAGGGAAACGGGCGCAAGTTCAACCTGAAAAGAAAGTTTACCCTGAATGGGTAGATTCAATTTCTCCTCCATCCAGTTTTGGAAACCCTGTTTTCCCTACTTTCAATGGATCAGGCGACCCTGAACAACATTTGACGCATTACGTGTCTTGTTGTGATCCTATGATGGGAACTCCAGAGCAGCAAGAAGCAGTGAAACTCAGATGCTTCGTGAGAACCTTGCAAGGACCAGCTTTTGTCTAGTATACAAGCTTGCAATCCCGGTCAATCATCGGATGGGAGGATCTTCGTCAAAAATTCCTTCTTCAGTTTAGCTCAACTTTGCCAAAAACAACAGTTTTAGATCTTACAAACTGCAAGCAAAGGGAGAATGAAAGAGTCTCTGATTTCATTGCTCGTTGGAAGGGATTAACGTATTCCCTGAGTTTAGCACTCCCTCAGGAGGAATTGTTGCCAATCTGTGTGGCAAATTTGCGTGACGAATTACGCACGCCATTGATCCCTGTGAAATACACAGGAGGGTTTCGATACCTTACTTCAATCGCTCAACAGATTGAAGATTCCCTTATACAGGCTAAGGTTAAATCTCGTATAATTCCATCAACTCCAGGAAGGAGAATGGGTAAAGCGGAAACTGCTATAGTTATGCTTAAACAAGCACCTGTACCTATTTCTACTTCAAAACCTTCATCTTCTCGAAGGGCTCCACCTCCTGAACGCCAACAACAAAGGCTGTTTCGTCCAAATGATCAAAGAGATCAACGAAGAAAACAATTTGAGGATTTGAAGAGTAAAACATACTCTTTCTGAAGTGAGCAAGTTCCTGGTTACTTCATTTCAGCTCTGGAAAATAATTTGGTTCAATTACCAGTGCCCAAGAGGCCAAACAAGGAAGGATATGAAGACCGTCCCAATTATTGTCCCTTTCATCAAATGTTGGGGCATCCCATCCAGGAGTGTTTTGTCTTTAAAGACCTCCTGCAAAAGATGGTCGACTTGGGACAAGTCAAATTGAAGGGTTCTTCAGTTCATGTAGCATGTATTACCGCTACAGATCCAGAGGAAGGAGGCGAGTGGCAGGAAGTCGAAAGCAAAACTGCGAAAAAATATGATGATTGGATGGTCAGAAAGACAATCAATCGGACCCATTCCATTTTGCGAACACAATTGAAGAAGCCAATTGTGTCTCCTACAAAAGTTGCAGTAAAGCCTCCATCAAAAGACAAATCCTCAAAAGGGCAGCGCAATTCAAAGAAGAAAGAGGAATCAGGAGAAGATGAGTATGTATCAAAGCCTAAATTGTCTTTGACTCTGGCAGATTTCATGCCATCTACTTCAAAGCCACGGGCACCGCCCCATCAAACGGCACAGCCTAAACAGGCTAACCAGGCAGAGTCTTTATCAGACGAAGAGTTAATCTTTGGTTCTGTTAATATGATTCAATTAACAGATCCATATTCCAGTCTTGATGAGCCTGAATTCCCTGTATCAAATAAGGGAATCTGAGGAAGTTCTAGAGGTTCAGGATATAAGGGAAGACATGGATCTTTCCGAAGCCACTACTCTAATTTTACCCCTGCTAGCACTGTATATGCAGCAGAAACTCGTGGTAGAGCCCTTCAGCGAGCTCAAAAAGAACAAGCAAGTTCTTCTGCCAATGGCCAACTCAGTTTTGGCACAGTTATTTTGGAAGACCGATTAAAGGTTCCATCTTCTTTATCTCAGCAAGTAAATGGATCTAATCAGTCTAATCTTCCAAAACCAAGGATGTTGCGAACTTCAATACAAGATGCATCAGCTTCCAAAGCATCTGCTTCCAAGGTACCTGCTAAACCTCATATTCCTATTGGGAAACACATACCTCTAGATCAAAAGTATGATATATTGAAACACTTGGCCCAAGTACCAGCCAAGTTATCAATTTTGGATGCTTTGAATCTGTCAAAAGATCTTCGGGAAGCACTTATCGAAGCTTTTCCAAGTCCTCAGGAGTTTGAAGCTGAAATTGCTGCAGCTGAAATCTATCACATAGAGAATAATCCTGCAGAATTCCATGCAGTGATATCTTTTACTGATAAAGATGAAGATGATGTTGTGCATGGGCACATAAAACCTTTGTACTTATCTGGCAAAGTCAATGGTGTAGATATTCGAAGAGATTTCATTGACAATGGTTCGGGAGTCAACCTCATGCCCATTCGTACACTTCGTCGATTGGGCCTCACGGAATCTGATTTATCTCCTTCTACCATGATGTTACAAGGATATGATAAAAATGAACAAGAACCACTGGGAGAAGTTACACTCAGAACTCAGTTTGGAGATCTTGTATCCAATTCGGATTTCACGATTGTTGATCAAGACTCATCTTTCAATATCTTGCTTGGAAGTTCCTGGCTACATCAGCATGCAGCTATTCCATCATCATACCATCAATGTCTCAAATACTGTTTCGATGGTCAAGTTGGAACATTTTATGGTGATAAGGCCCCGTTCAAGACATGTGAGTCTCAATACATTGAGGCGGAATTTTATCAATGAAGGGAAGAGAAAAATCTACAATGAAGGAAATTACCAAAGTTAATGCTCCATATGGTTTGGAGAAAATTCCAATAAATCCATTTTCACATGTGAGTACAAATTATGTGTTACCTATCAGTCAAATTGACAAAATAAGACCAAATCAAAATACTCTTATGGAAAGATCCATAATGTCAATTACGGTAATCAAGCCAGACAACATGGGAGAAATTGGTAACTTACCAAGCAGTGATGAAAGCATAAGTGGTGAAGTTTTCATTTCATCTGCTGAAGTCCAACAAGTCTATACTTCGCTAATCAGGCCATAAGAAGTTATAACAACACCAGAGGTGAATAATGATGTCGATTCTCAATCCATCATCTCCTCTTTATTTCCCAAAGAAGACCCTTTATCATCAATAGGGTCGGAAATGGAAGCTTCTTCTTCAAAATGTGAAAATTTTGACATCTCTTATGATCATGAGAATTTCGTTTTTTCATCTACTTTGCAAGTAGAAATGGAAGAAATAACACATGATGAAGAGGAAGAGGAAGATCTTAGAGATGCTCCTCCAGCATTTGAAGAGGGTATCTCTACCACTGTGGATGAACTCAGAGAAGTAAATCTGGGTACAGAGAAATATCCACGCCCCACTTTAATTAGTGCGGCCATAACCCTTGAAGAGCAAGATATGTATATTTCTTTTCTAAATCAAAATAAAGATATTTTTTCTTGGAATTATACAGAAATGCCTGGGCTTGATCCTGATGTTGCTACTCATCATTTGGGTTTACCAAAAGAACATCGAGGTTTTAAGCAAGCCGCGAGAAGAACACACCCAACCTATGCTTCCAAAATTGAAGCTGAAGTGGATAAGCTGATCAAAGCCAATTTCTTCAGAGAAGTTCAATATCCCAAGTGGTTGGCTAATATTGTCCCTGTAAAGAAGAAGAACGGACAAATTAGGGTTTGTATCGATTTCAGAGATCTTAATCGGTATTGTCCTAAAGATGATTTCCCAGTTCCGATTACAGAACTCTTAATTGATGCGACGGCTGGCTATGAAGTACTTTCTTTCATGGATGGATATTCCGGATATAATCAGATCCAAATGGCCCCGTAAGATGAGGAATATACAGCCTTCAGAGCTCCTCAAGGTGTGTTTTGTTACCAGGTGATGCCCTTTGGTTTAAAGAATGCAGGTGCAACATATCAACGCGCCATGCATCGTATCTTCAAACCTCTTTTAGGGAAGTTTGTTGAATTCTATGTAGATGATTTGGTGGTTAAATCCAAACAACGTTCTAATCACTTGGCTGATTTGGAAGTCATATTCCACAAGCTTCGACAACATAATTTGAAGATGAACCCCTTAAAATGTGCTTTTGGGGTAACCTCAGGAAAATTCCTCGGCTTTGTTGTACGCCATCGTGGTATTGAAGTCGATCCTGAGAAGACCAAATCAATCCTTGGTATGTAACCTCCTCAGAATTTGAAATAATTAAGAGGACTTCAAGGACACTTAGCCTATATTCGGCGTTTCATCGCCAATTTGGCAGGAAAAAGTTTACCCTTTACCAAATTATTGAAGAAAGGAGTCACATACCAGTGGACTGAAGAATGTCAAGAAGCATTTGATGTTATCAAGAAATACCTCTTGAGTCCACCAGTACTCATGCCACCTGTTGAGGGTAGACCGCTTATCCTCTATGTGACAGCTTTAGAGCGATCATTGGGTGCCTTTCTCGCTCAAAAGAATGATGCTGGGAATGAAAATAGTCTCTACTATCTCAGTAGAACTATGCTTGAAGCGGAAACCCGGTATTCAAGTATTGAAAAGTGCTGCCTAGCATTAATCTTTGCAGTTCAGAAACTGAGACACTACCTGCAACATCACGAGGTCCAATTGGTATCTCGTAATAATCCGCTCAAATTCATCCTTAGCCGTCCAATGCTTACAGGACGTCTGGCAAGGTGGGCGGTTATTCTACAGCAGTTCGACATTCAGTATGTGTCTCAAAAGGCAATTAAGGGCCAAGCTCTGGCTGATTTCCTGGCTGAACATCCTTCAGTGGAAGACACGTATTCAGATATCGAACTCCCTGATGAGGAAGTTTTCTCTATTCAAGAGAGTCCTCAAACATGGGAAATGTATTTTGATGGTGCTTCTAGAAGTCCAACAGGGAAGAAAATGGAAAATCCTAAATTCAACAAAGTTGGTTTAGGAATTGTGCTCATTTCTCCAGATAAGGCAGTGTTACCTTATTCCTTTTTGTTGTAGGAAGGTGGTACCAATAATGAAGCTGAATACCAAGCTCTCATTACAGGATTGGAGTTAGTGCTTCAAGCACAAGTGAATCACTTAAAGGTGAAAGGTGATTCAGACCTGGTAATCAAACAAGTCAATGGGGATTATGCCATCAGAAAAGAAGAATTAATCCCTTTGTATGATTACGTTAGAGAGTTAATGTCGGAATTCCCTTCAGAACCGACATTTTCTTATGTCCCAAGATCACAAAATGCTCAAGCTGATGCACTGGCTAATATAGCCACAGCTTTAGCAGATCCAAATCGGGACGAGACAACCATCTGTATTGCCCACCGTCGTGCAATTTCACCTTATGTTCAAGTCAGAACAGAGGACATTAATGAAATTAGTCCCATTCCTGAACCGTATGGTCATACTACAGGATGAATGTCACCTATCAGGGAATACCTTCAAAATGGAACACTTCCACCTGATAGAGCCGAGAAAGAACAAATCTGGCGACGTGTGGTCAATTTTACTCTTTATGATAGCCCAAACCACCTCGAGAAAATTCTCTACAAACGTGGTTTTGATGGAGTTCTCTTCAGATGTATTGATGGTGAAGAGATAATGACTGTCATAAAAGAAGTGCATGCAGGAGTCTGTGGTGCCCACCAGTCTGGACATAGACTGTCTGATCAAATTCGAAGGCTTGGATACTTTTGGCCTTCAATGATACAAGATTGTATTAATTTCACAAAGAAGTGTCATTCATGCCAAGTATATGCCAACTTCATTCATCAACTTCCAGAGTTGCTTCATACAGCTAAATACTCGTGGCCATTTTCCACATGGGGAATGGATGTGGTGGGACCTTACCCTTCAGCTACGGCCAAGCAGTTTAAGTACATTCTTACTGCTACTGATTTCTTTTCCAAATGGGCAGAAGCAGTACCTCTCAAAGAATTCAGTTCTAAATGCATTGTTAGATTCATCAAGTCTAACATCATTACTAGATTTGGTGTCCCTCATACCATATTGACGGACAACGGCACCAACTTCTGTTCTTCTGAGGTAAAGAAATTGTATCAAGAATACAACATTAAGTCCAACCATTCATCTCGATACCATGCGGCGGCTAATGGCCAGATAGAAGCCTTCAACAAGACTCTTTCAAATATACTGCAAAAGATGGTGGATAAAGATAAGAGGTTATGGCCTGATAAACTCTTTCATGCTTTATGGGCTTATCGGACTATCACTCGCAATGCAACGCGGTCAACTCCATATTCATTGGTATATGGAACAGAAGCAGTCTTGCCAATTGAAGTTAAATTGCCCTAACTCAGAATAGCCATTTATGATCAGTTATCTACATATGAGCAATCCCAAAAGTGGTTGAATGAATTGGAACAGTTAGATGAGAAAAGATTGTGCACTTTGCACCACTTGGAAATCTATCAAAATCGAATAGCACGAGCTTTTAACAAAAAAGTTCGTCTTCGTTCATTCATTCAGGGAGAATTGGTATTGGTTCTCAGAGCACCAATGATACCAGGAAAGAAGCCTCCCAAGCTTGAACCAAAATGGGAAGGACCTTATTCAATACATAAGGTCTACTCCAATGGAGCGTATTCTCTAATCTCAATGGATGGAGAACACATCACGACTCCAACTAATGCCAGATTTCTGAAGAAGTATTTTGTATAAACACAAAATATTGTTCCCAGAGCCAAAACAGTCACATTGGTTCATATTATGTCCTACATGACACTAAACTGTATTATGTCTTATCTACATGACATTAAACTGTACATAAGTTCCTTATTTGTCCGAGATGACATTAAACTATATTTTTTCCAAAATGACATTAAACTATATTGTGTCCTAGCAACATGACATTAAACTGTGTGGCACTTCCAGCGTCCAGCATGACGATAAACTGTAAAAAGTCCCCAGAACTGATATCCTCATATTGGTTAACCTTAGTCCTAGCTACATGACTTTAAACTGTACAGCAATGTTCTATCGTCCAACATGACGATAAACTGTATAAATGTTCTATTGTCCAACATGACGTTAAACTGTAACAGTTACTTGAATTGTCCTACATGACATTAAACTGTTAAAAAGTTTCCAATTCATCCAAGATGACGTTAAATTATTCGGTCCATGTATACGACCTTAAACTATTCACATGTTCGTTAGTCCAGTATGACTTTAAACTGCATCATCATCCACGGTCCATGCATATGACCTTAAACTATTTGCCCTTTTTTTCGTCCAACATGACATTAAACTGTAGAAAAGAAGATGTCCCTGCAACATGACACTAAACTGTGCAGCACCAGTTCGTCCTTGCTATATGACGTTAAACTATACAGCAATGGTCCAGTATGACCTTAAACTGCAACTTCGTCCCACACGACATTAAACCGTGAAAAAGTTCCCTAAACCGTCCAGCATGACCTTAAACTGCATCATCCCTGGTCCATGTATATGACCATAAACTATTATCAAATCCCTTATGTCCAGCAAGACGTTAAACTGTGACGTCCTAACTACATGACGCTAAACTGTATAAAAGTCCCTCACGTCCGGAAAGACGTTAAACTATATAATCATCAAAGGTCCATCATGACATTAAACTGCACCATCCACGGTCCATGCATATGACCTTAAACTATTCGCACTTTCGTCCATCATGACATAAATGGTGTGTTATTTTGTCCTTACTGCATGACATTAAACTGCACAGTCCCCCTTTCGTCCAATATGACGTTAAACTATTTTATCCCCATCGTCCTAACTACATGACGCTAAACTGTGCAGCACCAATAGTCCTAACTACAAGACTTTAAACTGCATAGTCCCTTTATATGTCCTACATGACATTAAACTATGCATCGTTAAGGTTATTGTTACCTCTTGTTTCTCACACCGAGTATGACTCACGTGAGCTTAGAGCGAACATCAACCATAACACTCCCTTTGGGCCACTGACCATGTGTAAGTCCCAACAACTTTTTAATTAGATCGTTGTCCCCAAGAACAACTTGATCATTAATTCATTCTTTAATTGAACTACACAGACTTTGATCCTTGCCCTCCAGGCTGGGTATGTAGGCAACCTCCCAGGGTTCAAGCCCGAAAACAATCTCTTCACATCGGTTCACCACCATCTCATATGATGTTGATTTGTGAAACCGCACCTAGAATCAATATCTTTACATTGATTCACTTTCGTCCTTGTTATACGACGTTAAACTATACAACACTTTTGTCCAGTACGACAATAAACTACAATATTCTTTGATCTCATCACTTGAGAGAGAACTATTATTGACATTGATTTTTTTTTCAATCATGTTTCATTTCAAAAAGACTACGTGCATACATGGTAATGCATAAATTTTTTATCTCAGGTTAAACCATCATTGCACTAAAGTCCCCTTTCACCCTTCACATGTACGAACCAAATTTGTACAAAGGGCATTTCTAGAACGTGGACTTGATTCCCATCCTTATGGGATACGTCGGAACATTCGAGTGTCCCTCGAATCCAGTCCCAAGTCTTTTGGGCCTAACCCCAAATTTCACTTTCAGTCCCTTAGCTGAAAAGTCATCATGAAAACACACACTGTGTATTCATTATTATGGTTCGAATTCTATGACCCTAAACTTAGATTTCTCATACTTTCGTCCTGCACGACGTTAAACTGCATTTCAAGAAATACGTATGGCTTGATTCTCATTCTTATGAGATACGTAGTGAAGTCCAAGTTTCAATTCAGGACCCAGCCACAACATGATTATGGTTATCATTGACCTATGTATCTCTATATACATTGGACAATACCCATCTTTATGTGTTATAATCCTAACCTTAAATATTTTCAGATCTTCATAACCCTTTTCATGACTTCTAATCACAAAAATTTCAAACTTCTGAGAATTATTTTGCCTGACTATGCAGCACGTGCCCATAGGTGGCCTTGCATAAACAGTCCACATAACAGACTTGTCAGCCGAAATATGCTATTTATTTGACCATGCAGCCAATGCCCTTAGGTGGCCCTGCATATTTCAACCCCCTAACGGGTTTTGTTAAATGATGGTAACTTCATTCTTGGGAAGAATGCCTCTTTTGTCCTTATTTGTCTTAAATGACAGTATGTAGGGATCCGCAAAAAATAGCCATCCTTAACATATTTGTCCCATATCCTTTTTCATGATCTGAAAGTATTCAAGTCTATGGTTTATTCTTCTTCCCTACGTTTGGGTCAGACCTTTGTAGGAGTGATATTCATCTAGTTCTTCGATATTCTTGTTCGGAAATATATTCTCCATATTCAAGTACCTCTTTCCATACAACAAACTCTATACTTTAGAAAATTTGAATCTCCATAAACTTTCACTGGCTTTTATCACTAGGAAAGTAAATTTCTGGGAGTTCTTTTGCCTGACTATGCAGCACGTGCCCATAGGTGGCCTTGCATAAACAGTCCACATAACAGACTTGTCAGCCGAAAGATGCTATTTATTTAACCATGCAGCCAATTCCCTTAGGTGGCCCTGCATATTTCAACCCCCTAACGGGTTTTGTTAAATAATAGTAACTTCATTCTTGAAAACTACTTCTTCTAATGCCTTTTAGCTCTTTTTCATATAATTCCTCAGATTCAAATATTCTTAAGCCATAGTTTACATTTTTTCTCTCATACTTGAGTATGGTAATATGTTTTCAGATAAATTGTCAAGGAATTGAATCAATTTTAACCCATTTTTGGTCAAAGCTATTTCAACCTTAAACATTAGCCCCTTTATGTCCGACATGCATGACTTTAAACTGCCAGATTTCTTGTTTTTCTTTTCACCTCAGAGTCAAATCCTTTTTTCTCTCCGGATCCAACTCTGAGAGGGGACTTTTGTTGACGCTCCTTTCCGTCACAGAGTCTAACGACTGAAAAAAAGGAAATACCTTAGTCCAAAGTGATTCATCCTTTGAAGAAACATCAAAAATCGACAAAGGGATGAACAAGGAGAACATTGCCCATAGGTCGCGCAAGTTCCCTCATGGTCGCGCAAGTACACTTGCGCGCCGCCTAGTGGTCGTGCAAGTACTTGCGCGCTGACTAGTGGTCATGCAAGTGACTTGCGTGACCTAAGTGGTAACCGCCCGGTAACCACCCAGGGCCTTCTTTTGCCTATAAATAGACCCTGTGGGCCCCCCATTTGAGAGGAATCTTTTTTTTTTTCAGAAACTCGGATTGAAGCTCCCGACGCCCAAGTCTCTTCTCAAAGCTTCCGGAACACTTCTAAGGTAATTTCTTACCTAGAACGGAAGATCTAAAGAGAGGGAGGAAGGCCTAAGTGTTGAAACTCATCAACACTTGTGCGCCTGAATGGCCAGCCCTTAAGGGAACTGGTCATACTTGCGCGCCGCATTATTCCTTCAATAGAATTTGCGCGTCCCTTTTCTGAAAGAACCTCAAAGGGATTCTAAAGGGTTTAAAAAGGAGTCGCTCAAGTATTTCAATTCCAATTTAAAATCACGCAAGTACACCATGTGTCGCGCAAGGTATACCTGCGCGACCAATACTTGCGCGCCCACGCAAGACTTGCGCGCCTTTCAAGACTTGCGCGCCTTTCAAGACTTGCGTGCCCCTACCTTTCTGGGTGCCCATCTTGCCTTTTTTTTCTCTCCTATTAAGCCATTTCACCTTTCCTATTCAAGATTTAGTCTTCAAGATACTCTTCAAAGCCATTTATGGCATGATTTCTTGATTTGACTTCCTTATATGAAAGGAATTCGGTGGAATACCTCTCAAAACCTAGTGATTTATACATCTTTATGTCACCAAAGATTGAGAGTTAGTTCATTCAACCTCATCCTTTAAGATGAGAGAATCCTTAACCTGGGTTTCCTTTTCAGGAATAATCCCCAGTTATAAATCCTTTAATCTGGGCATCTTCCTCAGGAGTTAGCCCCAAATTCTTAAAGTTCCCACACGTGGGCATCCTCCTCAGGAGTAAGCCCCAAACCTTAATTCCTAACTTGGGCCTCCTTTTTAGGAGTAAGTCCCAGTCATAATCTTGGGCTTCCTTTTCAGGAGTAAACCCCAAGCACCTTAATTTCTCTTAACCAGTCCTAAATTACGTTTGATATGGGGTTCCTTCTCAGGAGTAAAACCCAATTATCAATACTCTTCTAATTTGGGTTTCCTTTTCAGGAATAAGTCCCAAGTTAGAGTATTCAAATCTCCATAAAGCACATATACCTTTATGGACCCTGTTCCTGGATTTTCTCCCTAAAAGTAAATCCTAAACCTTTATCCAAATGGGCAGTCAAACATACATAAGCCCCAAACAATTTCTTATGATTGCATCTTTCATGGCACAATTGTCTAATTTTCACCAATACCTCTTGTTTCTCACACCGAGCATGACTCACGTGAGCTTAGAGTGTAAAAGTAATTATGACATTCTTCTTTGAGCCATCAATCATAAACATCATACTCCATTATTCGAACTACGTGGGTTCTGATTCCTTTTCCAAAACAAAGGATACGTAGGTAGCCCATTTATGGGTTCGATCCCAACTTTGAAATAATCTCTGTCCTTCTGAATGACGATAAACTTCAAGTGCCCCACTGAGTGGATTTAAAACCAGCCTGGTTTAGAGAATCATCTATATCTGTTTAGAGATTCTTGGTCAATGGTATCCTTCAAAACATTTATATAAAAATTCTCTTGGTCATTATGATGACCAGGCTGGTTTTAAAGCCACTCAGTGGGGCACTTGAAGTTTATCGTCATTCAGAAGGACATGGATTATTTCAAAGTTGGGATCGAACCCATAAATGGGCTACCTACGTATCCTTTGTTTTGGAAAAGGAATCAGAACCCATGTAGTTCGAATAATGGAGTATGATGTTTATGATTGATGGCTCAAAGAAGAATGTCATAATTACTTTTACACTCTAAGCTCACGCGAGTCATGCTCGGTGTGAGAAACAATAGGTATTGGTGAAAATTAGACAATTGTGCCATGAAAGATGCAATCATAAGAAATTGTTTGGGGCTTATGTATGTATGACTGCCCATTTGGATGAAGGTTTAGGATTTACTTTTAGGGAGAAAATCTAGGAACAGGGTCCATAAAGGTATATGTGCTTTATGGAGATTTGAATACTCTAACTTGGGACTTATTCCTGAAAAGGAAACCCAAATTAGGAGAGGATTGATAATTGGGTTTTACTCCTGAGAAGGAACCCCATATCAAACGTAATTTAGGACTGGTTAAGAGAAATTAAGGGGCTTGGGGTTTACTCCTGAAAAGGAAGCCCAAGATTATGACTGGGACTTACTCCTAAAAAGGAGGCCCAAGTTAGGAATTAAGGTTTGGGGCTTACTCCTGAGGAGGATGCCCACGTGTGGTAACTTTAATAATTTGGGGCTAACTCCTGAGGAAGATGCCCAGATTAAAGGATTTATAACTGGGGATTATTCCTGAAAAGGAAACCCAGGTTAAGGATTCTCTCATCTTAAAGGATGAGGTTGAATGAACTAACTCTCAATCTTTGGTGACATAAAGATGTATAAATCACTAGGTTTTGAGAGGTATTCCACCGAATTCCTTTCATATAAGGAAGTCAAATCAAGAAATCATGCCATAAATGGCTTTGAAGAGTATCTTGAAGACTAAATCTTGAATAGGAAAGGTGAAATGGCTTAATAGGAGAGAAAAAAAAGGCAAGATGGGCACCCAAAAAGGTAGGGGCGCGCAAGTCTTGAAAGGCGCGCAAGTCTTGAAAGGCGCGCAAGTCTTGCGTGGGCGCGCAAGTATTGGTCGCGCAGGTATACCTTGCGCGACACATGGTGTACTTGCGCGATTTTAAATTGTAATTGAAATACTTGAGCGACTCCTTTTTAAACCCTTTAGAATCCCTTTGAGGTTCTTTCAGAAAAGGGACGCGTAAATTCTATTGAAGGAATAATGCGACGCGCAAGTATGACCAGTTCCCTTAAGGGCTGGCCATTCAGGCGCGCAAGTGTTGATGAGTTTCAACACTTAGGCCTTCCTCCCTCTCTTTAGATCTTCCGTTCTAGGTAAGAAATTACCTTATAAGTGTTCCGGAAGCTTTGAGAAGAGACTTGGGCGTCGGGAGCTTCAATTCGAGTTTCTGAAAAAAAAGATTCCTCTCAAATGGGGGGCCCACAGGGTCTATTTATAGGCAAAAGAAGGCCCTGGGCGGTTACCGGGCGGTTACCACTTAGGTCGCGCAAGTCACTTGCACGACCACTAGTCAGCGCGCAAGTACTTGCACGACCACTAGGCGGCGCGTAAGTGTACTTGCGCGACCATGAGGGAACTTGCGCGACCTATGGGCAATGTTCTCCTTGTTCATACCTTTGTCGATTTTTGATGTTTCTTCAAAGGATGAATCACTTTGGACTAAGGTATTTCTTTTTTTTCAGTCGTTAGACTCTGTGACAAAAAGGAGCGTCAACAGTAATTTACAAAATTCAACAATTATTAATTATTCCACAAAATAAATTATTTTTTTATTGAAAATTGAATAAAAAATATAAAAATGGGAGTGGAAAATAGTATGAAAACACAACCACATCACATTCCATAAAAAATATCCATGAAATTTTATAAATTAATATTTAAATAAAATAATGGTCATGAGAGTAGGTAATTCCATACATGTTGTATGATTTAAAAAAGCACTCCTTTCACACGATGGTAAAAAGTTAAAAAGTAAATTGTTTGGAAAATGATAAGATGATTCATAAGAACCATTTTTTAAAAATTCACCATGGAATAATAATCATATTAATCAAACATATAATAATATTAATCCTTTTTTGAAAACATTTTAAAGAAAAAATGGGGGTGTAAGGAAAGAGTTTTTGACTAAAGAGAAATAAAATCGATTTTCCCTAAAACCAGTTTCTGAATCATTTTTAGTACCAAAGATAGATAAATGGTAATAAAACATGAAAATAACAATATATAATATAGGATAATAAAAAATATAGGTTTTTTATTCAATTATAAAATTATTTCCTATAATAAAAATTCATGCATAAAAAATCTGATTCAAATGAAATTGAAACTTAAATTCTTACCACTTTTGTAAATTTTGAGTTATAATTCCCATGAATGAAATGAATGAATTGTAACATTGAATATCATGAATTATTATGTATTCGTGATATAATATGTAATTAGTAATCATATACATCATTTAAAATAAATTTGGTGCGTAAAGAGATTGTGTCTCAAAGAAGGAAGTTTTGAGATGAAACTCTTACGTCGAGTCTAGAATTTGTCGTGTATATATTCAATCTCCTATATAATATAATTATATCAATAATTTTTTTATTAATAATATTTTCCATGTTTTATCCCTTATACTTAAACCATATACTTCATTTATTTTAAGGATATATTTAATTTCATAATCAATTATACCCCCGTTAGGCGTATTTAAGACATTCAAATCATAAAATTTAAAAGGCATTAGTGAATCGATATTTGTTTAAGGATTCATTGTTCCATAATATAAATAATAATTATAATGAAATAATTATCATTTTTATACATAAATTATACATTTAGAACCAACAATGAAACATGGTTATGAAAAATGAATTATGTTACAATAATGGGGATAATATGTCGCATGTATGTTTGTGAAATGTTTCCATTATTTAATGATAATTATGGAAAGAAGTTAAGTGTTATTTTATCATTATATAATTATAATTATATAAAAATATAATATTATATTTTTTAATAAATATTACATATACAATCCATGTGCTGCAGTAATAATTAATAGACTGCATCGCTTCACGAGAGGGTAGTATGCCATACACATGAACGAAATTATAATTTTTACATTATTGGAAAGTTGAAAATTTATATTATATAATAAATTTATAAAATTGTTAATATGTCATTATTATTATATAAAAACATTAAATCCATCATCATAAACATCCATGATAAGAACTGATGGAAAACAAATTACACTGATTCGTGAGGTGATAGTCTATTGTACACATAAACAATGACTTCATTTCCCATTTGATGGAAGAGGAAATTGATATAGGTTATAAAATTAATATAATAACATTTAAGTATATTGGAGATAATTAATTTATTATATCATCATGATTGAATTATATTTTAATGTGGTGGAAGAAGAAATAATATAAAATGCTCAGTTTAGAATGATATCTCTTATTCATACCACTCTTTATAATTATACCTATATCCTTCCTAGATTGGATTTCTAATCAAACCATGGTTTCTAGGACATGGGTGGTGAAGTAAGTAATTTATTTTTTAAGGGAATGGTGAAACCATATTGAACATGGAGTGTGGAGAGGGAATGAGAGTGGGTTTTCTTTTTTAATTGAGGAGGAGTTCCATTTTTTTAAATACCATAATCTATTCATTAATGGGAAGTGAATCTCAATACAAGTGCCAAAAAAATTATAAAAATGAAGGAATGCAGAACTGATATCATAAATCCACACCTAAAACACTAATAATAAAAATGTTTTATTTATGTTTTCCCCTTAACATCTACAGTTACAAACTTTTAACATTTTTTTACCATGGTAAATTGTTTTTTATTGTTATTTCAATTCAATATGAAAAAAATTAGTTGGGAATATTATACATTATAAATTATCTAGATTATGAAAATGGAATCCATTCTATCATATTAAATTCACTATAGTAGAAAATTTAAATTTATAATAATAATTGTAAGTGCCTTGAAAAAGTGGTGTTCCAAAAAAAGAAGATTTCAAGGAAAATATGATTTTACATTAACTATATAAATATTAATCTTCATTATAAGAATTTAAATTAAAAAATATAGATTTATAATAAATACATTTCATTTAAATCATTCTTTATTTGGGGTTATTTTAATTAATTAAATTGGAGAAACATTATTCAATTTAAAATAGTATTCAAAAATATTTATTCTTATGCCTAAGAAAAAACATACACTAAAATATGGTATAAAGAATATTCAGATGTAATAATTTTATAACATATAACTAAATAATTCTTATCTTAATTCTACTTCAAATTAAATGTATAATGGGACATTTAAAATTCTTAATTTATTAAAAACAAATCATATTTTTACAAAAATAACTATTTTTCTCTATTTATTGAAAATGAAATATTTTCATAAAAACCTAAAACTTTACCCTAATTAAATTTGATATGATGATGTAAATAATTAAATTAATTTTTTAAAATTAATTTTGTATATTTTCTATAAATTGATTGTATTATTTTATAAATATATAAAATGAAAAATGAATTTTGAGGAAAAAGATTTTTTGAATAAAATGATTATTAAAAAGTGAGTCCTTATTTATGAATCATTTATATATAAATATATATTGTGTAGAACCATTGTATACATTTCATTAATTAGATAATACTACTCAAAACCTACCAATTTATCATCTAGGTTACAATGGTAATATATTTCATGGGATGTTTAAACTCAGTGTTGCGTTTCGTATACGCTATTGAACATAATGTTCTATTAAAATATTAGGGTGTTACATTCTCTTAAACATAAAAAAATTCCACCCTTAAATTTTTTACTTTAATGAATTAATAAATGGACTAACATTTCAAAATATCCTTTTTCCAATCCCACATCGTACAATGGCTTAATAAAACATCCTCTTAATAAGAGAGAATAAGAAGTATGAAGCTTATCTAGAATATCACATAACTAGGATTCCAAGTATGAAATCATTAGTGGGATGTGAAATTGTATAAATGGCATAAAATAATCATTAATTATGAAAAGTTATTGATGCAATGGATCACAAAAATGTAAAAGATCAAGAGAATGTTGATGGTCACAAAACCATAAACTGATGGGGTGTAAAAAAGATGATAAATTCAATACAAATAAAGGTAATATGATAACATTTTTTTCAAGATCATTTTCATAGTTTTGAAAAATTCCTTTACCATCTACACTATGAAAATTAGGAATTATTCTTACTTGAAAATTATAATTTCAATAATTAATAAATTTCCACCACAATATCATATTTTCTCCAAAAAATGAGTATTGGAGATAAATGTTTCATGCATGGAGCCCTAAAATTAATTACTAAAATTTTATGTAATACACTAAATAATAAAAATATATTCCTACTATATTGACAAAAACCAAATCTTCAATACCTCAATATTAACACAAAAATTTCAGCTTAATCCACTCCATAAGTGCATATCCTTAAAACCCTTTAGATAAAATCTCCAAAAATGTAATATTATTCTTCCCAAATAAACCAAAAGGTTAAACCTAAATGTTATATATACATCAACCAAATAAAATACCTCTTGAAGTTTCATTAATCACCTAAAAATTATAAAAATTCAAAAAATATTTGTTCAACTTAATATTTACCACTAAAAACATTTTAGAAAAAAATGTCATATTGACCAGGACATCACATAGGATAGTGGTAAGTGCTACACCCTTATTTACCTTTGGTTATGGGTTCAAGCCCTTTGGAATTTGTATATGCAATGGGTTGTCAACAAGAATGTGGGTTATCCTTTTTTTGAAAAAATATTAATATTACTCCTATTACAATCCAAATAATATAATGAACATCCTCAAAAGTTAAATTAGTCATAAAATCCCATTTTAATTAGAAAGTTTTTATATAAGTCATATTTTTTTTACAATATCAAATAATCATTATTGATAATTATTACCTAAAAAATAATTATCATATTATCCATACTCATAACCAATAACATTAAATTTACATCCAAAAAATATTAAATAAACATTCCTCGGTGAAACTTTTCACTGAAACACATACTAATCTCAAGGGTTATATTACCAAAATTGTCTCAAAAAATTTCATTAATCACATGATAATCTGACCACTTAGAATAATTAAAGTAGTTTCAAAGACTTTGAACTTATTATCAAACATAAACTCATAAACCCATGACGGAATCAATAACTATTATGTTAATCTAAGATGAATACATATATTATTCTAAAAATAACATAATCCTTAGAGGTTTCATGATACTTATAACTATAATAACATTATTAATAATCTTCTACAATATAATTATTTATCTTGAATACATAAATACTTCATTCTTTTTACATCAATGATTGGTATAAAATTGGAACTTCCATTTTATAGGAGTAAACTCTTGGATTCATGCATTGACTCAGATATTTCCCATGTTCCACAAAAATGATACATTTAAATCATTGGGAATTAATTTATCTATGACCTTTATTACCACATAGAAAACATATTACCCCTTACTTTAATAAATTATCCTATATGAATCTTTTCACATTCATGACATGTTGGATATTAAATATTCTTCCTTCCACTCTCTTCAAAAAAATAAATCTTTATCTTATTAGGTGTGCTATAAAACCCATTGATGATGAGATTATTAATAATATATCAAGATCGATATTTAGGCATAATCAAAAGGTTTTACCATACATCCCTAATCTCATTTGGTTTCCCATATGCATAGTCATTTTATTTTCTATCAGTATTATCACAAATCTTCCTAGTACCATCCATTGAATAAAATCAAAAAGTATAATGTGATAAAATATATTCTTAGTAGAAAACTATATAATTATGAATATAATTTATAGGTTATATAAACCATAAAACTATTCTTTTCATTGGATGAAAACATATGTTAAACATAGACTATTATTTTTTATTATCTATTGAAATCATTCAAGATGGTTTGATATGAATTTTTGAATTTTCAAAACATATCCCTCAAGAGTTACAAACTATGTGTGTAGAAAGGCCCATTTTCATGAACCTGGTGATGATCGAGTTAAATACCAATGAACCCATTTTAGAGTTATTACCCCTAGGTAAAACTATTATAGATCTGTATAATTTTATAATATCCAAATAGGTATATAATTTATTAGAAACCACCCACTCTATCATTCACTGAAATTTCAGGTTATTTTTATATACTTAGACTCATCCTTAGAGTTACCCCTAAGGTTATCATTAAATCATTATAGTCCTAATAAAAAAATAACTTCCTAATTTTCTAATACCAATTATAGAAACTCATGCCTCTTACACTTATTTTTACATGATTTTTAACATAAAAAACCATTAATTATCAACTACATATCATGAGCTCTAGTGTATTTTAGAGACCAGGTTTATAAAACTTCAATATGGAAAAAAATAAATTCATATTTTATTAACCATAATGAGAACCTAAAATACACTTTTTCTCTTACAACTACCTAAGATAACCTGGGAATACAAAAAATAAAGTGGTGATATAAAAATACTACTAAGTGAATAAACATGACAATGAAACATTACATTTGAGTCAGTGGTACAACATGATATCATTAAAGAGTTGGATCATAAATAGTCACATGAGAGCATAACATAAAGAAAATGGTATAATAAGATCATATAAGCATAGGAGATGTGGTAGAAAAAAATGATAAAAACATAATTAACAGCTAACCATCAAGGCAATATCACATGGTGGATAGAGTCCCATAATGGATTTGGTTCACTCTCTAATCCCATATATGATATCTTATGAGACTAAAACTGTCACGAACCGAATCTGGTCGCCTCAAAAACCGGCACCCAACCCGACTCGTGGCAAGTCCCGAAGGGCGTTCTCGATCCCCACGGGCTGGCACATGTTCCTGGGTATCAAAAACTGAAAATTGGGAACAATTTACTCAAGTTTGTATACTTAAAACAACAAATGAATCCAAGAAATCAAATCTGGATTTTTCAAACCAAAAAATATTTTAATAAAATTCAGAACTGAATTACACAATTTTAAATAATGTTTTAAGACCATTACAAAGGTACAAACTCATGAAATGACAGCCCAAGAACCACTACATGGAAAGAGGCACCACCCTCAAGCCATCTCCACGACACTGCATCACGATGGACCGCAAAAAACCTGAACCAATGGCATAAAACATGTACCCAAACCTGTGACAAAAAATAAGAAAGTCTACTTACACCCAATGGTGTAAGTAGGGTGTGAGAAAAATCCTAGTAGGATACCACCACTAAGAGATTCCATATGATAAACATTTAAAGACGAAAATCATGCAAGTTTTCAAAAACATGAAAAGCTAGTTACAATTTCTAAAAGATGCAACTTTGAATAAGAACAGTTTTCAAGTGGGCTATTTTAAAGGATTAATACTTTTAAAATAAACACCAAAGCTACTGAATTTTCCAGCCAAATGTACCGTATGCCGACGGTAAGTATAAAGTAACTAATGAGCACATGCAATAGGAAATAACCCCTAGGCACTAGCTAGCTATGGGTCCCAGGTACCTCATATCTCGGTGAGAGTAACCATAAAAAATTTCCATTCCCGTGCACGAGCCACTAGTAGGAAACATACCCATAACTAATGGTCTCCAATCATCATCATCATAGTTTAGTTAGAGTTGTAAGCGTCAATCTTGCTAAGTGAAACTGAGGCCAAACCCCATGGATTCACTATCATACTAGTACACGTCCACCCACCTAGATATCCGGGTTTTCCCTTTGTGGTCAAACAATTTCAACAAGTCAATGAATATAATTTTCACATGAAAATATCATTTCCATATCATAAATTCACCAAACATCCCACATGTATACAACACAAGTCACAGAAGTCCACTTTTCATTCAAATACATTTTGAAATCAAACTCACACCAAAATCACCCACAACACTTTTTTCATAACTTTCACAATCCAACACATCCTTTAAAAATTTTATAAAGGTTCTCTAAATATGCTAAACATCACATAACAGACCACTCACATGTTTCATAAAACCCTTTTTATAAACAAAATCCATTTTTCACATCGCACTCACACAAACAGCCCACATCACGTTCACGCCACTTTCACATTTCAGTAAATCCATTAAAAATTTTTATAAAACATTTCCAAGAGGATACACATAACATGATAGAAATATTCACATTTAAAATGGGCCATTTGAATGTATAAATAATCCAAAATAGTTTTCCAATATGGTTTCACCTCTTACATAAATCATTAAACCATTCAAAACTTTCATAAAACAATTCTAAAGAGTGTACCGAATCTTTTCACATAAAACCCATTTCAAAACCGTATCTCAAGGACAAAATCACACCAATAAAAATTAAAAACATAATTGTCATCCCCCAAAACATTTATTAAACTACCCCCAAGTGTTATAAAAACACCTCAAACAATACCACAAAAGATCCACATGAAAAACACACATTTTCAAAATCACTTTCAAGAAGTACAATAAGGTTTTACACCTTAAAACCATTAAAAACCCTCTTTAAAACCTTATGGAAAACCAATAACCTACAAAATTAGAATTTTCAGACCAAACAAGATTTATTAAACCAATTTCATATGTTATAAAACACACCCAAACAATACCCAAAGGGTTGCACATGTAAAACACCCAATCTTAAGCTAAAATGAAACTATAAAAACAAATGCTCTACCAAATCCAACATAAACAGTTCCCACACCACACGCAGCATATTAGGAACATGAATAATAAGTAATTCAAGCAAACCAACTCATCTAGAAATGACTATACATGGAATCACCTACCTTTTATGCCGAAACCCTCAAAACATGGTGCGAAACATCAACCGCACCACCGTCGCACCTCAAGGAATATAATTCCAGCCATAGACCACAATATTTGACCAAATAGACACCAAATCAAACCCTAGTTTCGAACCTCAACTTCTGGACATGAGGAACTTCATGAAAGGGTGAAAGAAACCCTAAGTAAGGGGAAGAAATCAAGGAAAGAAACACTTACTTGAAACATCTTGAATCAAACGAACCAAATACACCACAATTTGAATCTCCAAGCAACCAAACCTGATATAGAGGCTCTAATGGTGATGAGAAGGTAATGTTGGGACTTAAATGGGGGAAAAGAGCAGAAATTTAAGGAGTTATGAAAGAAATGATTTACCTCTTCAAATCTGGACGATTTGATAAATTCAGAGAAGTTTCTCCCATATTCAGGACACAAATGAGCTCCAAAGTAGCGAAATAGATATTGGAGGTTCTACTTAGGTATTTGGATTCGAGTAGTATGTGGAATCACAGAATAATAGTAAATATTGAATGAGATATTAAAATATTAAAAATAAAACTTAAAGCAGGATATGGGCATTCGGGCTGGCCCAAAACCTTAATAAAAAACCCAAATCCATCATGATTATGGATTTTTATGAGGCCCAAATGGATATTGTGATCTTAATATATCAGGGTATGCCAATTGGGAAGTGGAATGGGTATAAAATAGTAAAAATTTAAGGAGTTATAGAAGAAATGAAATTTGTTTTTAAATCTAGAATTGGGCTCACGGTTTGGCCCAAATTTTTAAAACCCACCATTTTCACCAAAAAGAGCGGTAAACCCCCAAAACAAATCAGGAATGGAAATTAAATGAAAAATTAATTTAAAAAAAAAGTCATGGGTGTGACAATTCTCTCCACCATAAAACTTTCCACCCTCGGAAAGCCACATCAAGGACAAAACAAAAAACCAAACCCAACCGAAAGGCAGAAATGGACTCCTTTGCTAAACTTCGCCCCCAAAGGCCAAAACACCTCCAGTGATCAATTAAAGAAGGAATACTTCACAACCAAAACATACAAATCTTTAATGAAATGATCAAGAAAATTCAGGATTTATCCTAAAAGAAAACTCCTCAAACACTATCTGAACAAGGCTCAAACAATTTACACAAACAAACAAGAACATCGAACAAGGTTACACTTACCTTGATATAACTAAACCATTAGGAACTCTCCAATCCCAATGTTTACCCAAGGAAGATGTAGGTGGTTATATATCTCCGAATGAGACTACCCACTTCCAAGCCAAGACCAAGTAAAAAAGTGAGTTACTGGTACAAGGATACACAAATGGGCTCCCCAACCATAAGAGACAACTTAAAAAAATTTCCGAGACAGAATCAAGACACTAACAGGGGAGCCCCGAACAAACTCCCCAGTACAAGGGGTAGAATCCCATTAGGCATTTTCAAAATAATATACATGGGACTCATAGTGGGTCTCCCCACCATAAGAACCAACCATCTTAACTGACCAATATGGGACGGCACAGAAAAACCCCAAAACTTAAAGAGTTAGGATGACCGCACGGTTAGTCCGCACAGTTTGGGAAACTGTGCACTAACCCTATGGATCCTTATACCTACATGGTTTTCTGGTGAATGGTTACTAATAAATGTTCACTCAACATGTCTAGACAAATCTAAAACCTTTCCTCTGAACCCAAAGGAAATCAAAGGGGAAAAGAAAGTCATTGGGAGATAACATGGGGATGAGGCCCTCCACATATTTCCACCAAACGAGAACAAAAGAAGCAAGATGACAACACCAAATGTTTAAACTATTTCCATCTCTCATACTGAGAATAGTTCTTTGTACAAGGTTAAAAACTACATAGGGATTTCCTCTGACTACGTGCCAGCTTCTCTCCGGGACCTATGGCTGGAGCTGGAATGATTGAAGCATCTTCAGCCTCGCAGTTAGGATTTGGAAACCCCTGAATAGAATTTCTTCTTTTGAAGCTACAAACAATAGCATGCAATCCAAGATGGGTTCACCAAGACAAACCACACTCCAAAAATCACTTTACCCTAACATGGAATTTCACTGAAATATGGGTTTAGAGGATGCACTCACATCACACCTTGTTTCTTCAGGTGAGAAACAATAGAAATAAAGGACATATATAAACACCTTCCTCTAAAATAGAGGATGTCGAGATCTCCTGAAATAAGGAACACTTCTAAAAAAATAGAATCACAAAATATTGTACAATTTCACCTTTATAATCAAACGAGCATGCAACATCACAACGTGTCACCGAACATGACCAAAGCGACTGATAGAAATAATACAAGGAGGGGGCCTTATACAACATCCCCAAATATCACAGCATTCCAGAAAGTTTCCATAACAGCCTCTCATGGCCAGATTTCCCACACGGGTGGTTTAACATAAACCCCTTCTTTTAAGAGACTATGAAGGACTTAGAGGCCCTCTTAGACACTATCCATACTGACAACCCTAGACAACTTCCACCTTCGACGCATCAGGTAGCTTAAGAAACTAAGGTCTCTTTCAATCATCCACGAGCACTCTTCCGCAACAAGAGGATCCAAAAAAACCAATAATGTAAATGGTGTAGACTCATTCTACAAATCTCAAGAAAATATTCCTTACATTGATCAACTGGAGGATTTTCCAACGGTGAAACAATCCGGGTTGCACTTCAGGTGTGCACTAACCCTTAATGGGGCGTACCCTATCCAACGGGAGAACCCAAGGACCCAACCAAGCTGATCCATTGGTAAATGTAACGCCCCGACCCTAGTTACCCAGAGTCGGTGCATTATTACATAACATTGGCATGATCACAAGAAAGATCAAATCTCGAAAGACCGATTGGTTTAGTAGCCTTGGAAACACTAGATATATTCATAAGTTTTACATTACATCATAAAATGAAAAACTACTACAACCACATAATGTCTGCATAATTCACACTCATATCCCCACATAATATCCCTGAAGGTCATTCATAATTTACTTCTTCACTTCCTGGGAAAAATAAAACATAGAAAAGGGGTGAGCTCAAATGCCCAGTAAGGATAACAATATAGCGGAAACTTTCATAAATAAGAATAAACATTTAAGGCAATGTATAACTAAAACAAAAGCCTTTTAAATATGAACTTTCAACATGGTATGGCATAAATAAAATGAAATAATTCCATTTACTTATTCACATGGATATTCTACTAATCGAATAATCACATGCAAAAATCAATAACCACTTTCATAATGTTGGAATGCATAATGCCAGACTATCATAACCACATAGTCAAGGCCTCGTGCCAAGACTACAAATAAGATTTTGTCAAGGCCTTGTGCCAAGACACTAGTTTGTCTCATGAGACCTACCGATGCATCAAGGAGCTATAGCGGGCTCCACCCGTCACATATTAAGTCCAATGCATTCCCATATGAAAAGGTTTAAACATAACATAAACATTCGTATTAAAACTAGCATACGAAATGTCAATACTTTCACCATAAACTATGAATGGTATAAAAATAGCACATCCACAGTCAAACATATCACAAAACCTTCAATACAATATAGAATTTTTGTATCATAATAAATCAACTTCAAATAATCTTAAAATCCATCAAAGGATGTTGACATAGATGAAATCAAAATTCTTTTTAAAGAAATATCTCCTTTTATTTTGAAATAATTTAAGATCCATATAAAATAAAACATTTTATTTGAAAATATTCTTATAAGCTTGTAAGGGAAGCTTTGAAGATTTTATAACGGCGGAAAATAGCCGCACCCGCCGTATAAGTAAAGAAAAACATTCTTACCTCAATTCTGTCGAAAAGGTTAAAAAGGACCTTGTTTCGAAAACGACGGAAAGATTCCTTTATAAACCTCTTATAAAAAGTCAAACAAGGGTATAAATGACTTTAACCCATATTCTTGTAAATAGTAAAAATGTTTTGAAATACATTTTTAAGAAACATGGATGTGGATGATAAAGATATCCCAGTAGATTATTACGTATAAACAACCTCGGATAATGAAGAGATTGTGAAATAACCCTTACCTTGTACTTTTCCTTTGTTGGGGTCGGTTAAACTCCTATATAATGGTGAAATAATTGTTATTAAATTATACAAGAATCATATACATTAATATGATATCATATATGATCTTTTAACATTGCTTTATTAATAATATCTTAGTATTATCGTCGTTTCAGGTGATAATCGATTCGTTCTTCTTAAATGTTTGGTTACGTAAGACATGTTTGTAATGGATAGATTAAATCTTATTCATAATCATAATGATATTAACATTATTTTTAACCCTAAAATGAGAATAAGACTTGAATGGATACGATGGAGGAATGGATCTCACCGCGTTCGTGGAGACGGTAGTCCGTACGTACGCACGAACGCTACTTCCATTTAATTTTTATTTTAAAAGAATTGAATCCAAATGATACATAGGTATATTACTATTCCAGTATAATATAATATTTTATATATGTTACTTAAGTTCATTAACACCATCCTTTATACGTTCCATGTGTGGTAAGAACGAGTCATATCATTTTAAGGGGGCGGTAGTCCGCACTTCCTCAAATGAAATTATCGTATGTATATACAACATGAAACGAATAATGGTATGAAATAAAATAGAATTACAGAAGCTTATATATAAAATATATATCATTAATATCATATTTAATTACAGTGCCATCATAATGGCCACCATGAGAGGCGGTAAGATGTATTTGAACAATCATCGTTTCGTGAGGCGTTAGTTTGCCATCCACAGAAACATTATGTTCATCATCCATTAGATGGAGTTGTGTGTATGTGTAGTTTTAATCCTTCTTATAACAACATCCTAGTATATTGAGGATACTGGTGTTGTTAAAAAAGAAAGGAAATAAAAATATTTTGGGGGTTGGAGAAGCAAAATAAAGGAAAATAATTTAAGAGAAATCGTTACCTTTAATTTAGGTAACTCACTTTGGTTGGAACCAAAGGACTTCTTGAAATGATTTCTGCCTAAGGAGAAGCTTCAAGGAGGGGGAGAGGGATGTGGGGAGATTAGTTGGGCAGAGTTTGGACGAGCCAAGTGGCTTGAGAGGTGTGAGGAATGAGTAGAAGTGGTCTCCTTTTATAAGGGAGAAGAGGGGCTCTTTAGGAAAGAGTGAAAGTATTACTTTATAATATAATTATATTCGGTTTATAATGGTCCAAAAATCATTGAGGTCGAAGATAAGATGACTAATATTCTAAATAACATCAACCAATAAGAATTGGACAGGTTTTAGATAATATTTTAATCATTATAATCTTATTTATTTAAATGATTTATTAATGAGGTAAACATTTCATCATTATTGTGTCATTAATAATTTAAATTATTTGATGTATAAAAATTATAAATAAAATATCATTATGTAGGAAATCTTTTTATCTTTCTAATGAATATTTATAATTGAAAATCCAACATGTATAACCCTATGTAAAAATTGTTCTTCTAAAAGATGTAAGCTTATGCCATTTTTATTTTTATTTTAACTTTATTAATATAAAGTGTCCCTACCACATACAAGTGGCTCCAAGGGGTCCCCAAATTGACCCAAGGATGCTCATGGTCGGGTATGTGTCCACCAATAAGGTTAGGACACGTTTTAAGGTAATTTTGTATTATTATAATATTATTTTTTAACCCTTATTTACCGGATTTACCCTTAACCATGGTAAATAAAATATTTACCACAGTAATTATTCAAAATGTCTAAAAATAAAAGTTACCTATTTACACAATTTCGACATCCTGATTCCAAATATGGAATCTATTTTTCTAAATTCAAAACACAGAAGTGGCAGAAATTAATTTAAAATTAATTCCCGCTGTCAAAACAAAAAGCGTGTTTTTAAGAGGTAATAACTATCAAAAGATTGACACTTGTTTATGTTCGGTTTAATTGTAAAATTATGTCCAATGACCAACATTATATTAAATGGTAAAAATATATTCTAAATATAATTTAAAACCACTCAAATTAACAATTTATCACTATTAATTATTTTGATTAAAAAAGTTGTTTTTAATTAAAATTTAGTAATTTTCACTATTCATCAAAATATTAAAGTTATCCGAAAAGTACCAAAATTTCACCCTAGGCTAATTTCAATATTCCGAATCCAAAAATGAAGTCCATTTTGAAATATAAAATATATATGATTTCAAAAAGTAGGTATTACTATTCACAATGGCTATTTTAATTAGTTGTGGTGTGTGTTAGAACTCGAGGTTGCGTACAACACACGCTATCGCATTATTCGAAGGGAAACGTACCGTAGAAGCTTGGGGTGTTACAGTAAAAACATGCCACAAAACAGATCCAAACACATTAATGGAACCACCGTAAAGGTGTCTAGAAATATATCTCATAGGAGACTACTAACTGGTCCTTCTACCCAGCTTACCGACCAAACACAAACCAGAACACAGTTCGAACAGGAGGGGTTCTTGGACTCTAAACATCCCACAACATCAACATTTTCCAAAAACACACAATATACACCATCCCAAACAATTCATCAAGACATCATGTTTTCCTTTAAAAACATTTCTTTGAAAACAAACGGTTCAATGACTAGCGTATCCACCAATGGTACCCCATGGGCCTTACACACGCATGTTTTTGTACCACACCGGGCACCCACCTCATATCCATCCAGGAACTCATCCATCCATGCCATTAACCATCCATCATCCCCTATAACCCCATGAATATGGTCGCTCATGGAAATACCAAAGGTTAAAACAAAAATCCTTTCCACTTTTCAAAACCAAAACAATCAACCAATACTTCATTTTTCTCAAGACCAATAACCATGGAATAAAAAAAAACCAATCATTCAAATGAATAATCACTTTCAATTAATATAAATCAATTTCAAAACATCTCATCCCATTAAAACACCCTTTGATTATTTAGAAAACTCTATTGGAAACACTTTTTCAAAACCAAATTCAATATAGTTCCTGCTTTCAAAATAGGTGTAAGAACACCATTTTCCATTTCAAAATAATTCTGAAAATTCAGTTCCACAATTTCATAAATCAAACCATTCCCTCTTTATTTGAAAATAATTTCACAAAAACTTTTCTCTTCTTAAAACCAAGTCACTTTAAAACCAAAGTTCCAAGATTTCAAAACTAAAGCACAAAACAATGCGAGAGGAAAATTGTTTCAGTGGGTGACTTGGACATATGGTTGGCAGCCATATTCCAATCACTTAACCATAAAAAAGAGTGTTCTAGGGAATATCACTGGCTCCACATGGCTTGCCAGACCCTACGATCTCACTAAGACCATTAACCCAACTCTCTTTTCATTTTCTCAAATCATCATCAGACCAAGAAAACCAAAAGACATAGATAAATCCCAACTTCCCCTGGCGACTTAAATCCCGTAATGAGGTGTGGTGATCAAGAAAACTACCCATAACTATAATTTCATGTCCCAACAATCTTAACTCTAGACTATCCCAACTATTTCCCAAATAACATGACTCAAATAGAGCGAACCTCCTCTGATACCATTTTGTCACGAACCGAATCTGGTCGCTGCCAAAACCGGCACCCAACCTGACTCGTGGCAAGGCCTGAAGGGAGTTCCCGATCCCCACGGGCTGGAAAATGTGTCTGGGTATCAAAAACTGAAAATTGGGAACGATTTACCTAATTTTTTATACTTAAAACAACAAATGAATCCAAGAAATCAAATCTTGATTTTTCAAACCAAAACATCTTTTACTAAAATTCAGAACTGAATTACACAATTTTAAACGATGTTTGAAGACCATTACAAAGGTACAGACTCATGAAATGACTTCCCAAGAACCTCCACATGGAAAGAGGCACCACCCTCAAGCCATCTCCACGACACTGCATCACGATGGATCGCTAAAAACCCGAACCAATGGCATAAAACCTGTACCCAAACCTGTGACACAAAATAAGAAAGCCTACTTACACCCAATGGTGTAAGTAGGGTGTGATCCAAATCCCAGCAGGATACCACCACTAAGAGATTCCATATGATAAACATTTAAAGATGAAAAGCATGCAAGTTTTCAAAAACATGAAAAGCTATTTACAATTTCTAAAAGATGCAACTTTGAATAAGAATTGTTTTCAAGTGGGCTATTTTAAAGGATTAACACTTTTAAAATAAACACCAAAGCTACTGAATTTTCCATCCAAATGTACCATATGTTGACGGCAAGTATAAAGTAACTAATGAACACATGAAATAGGAAATAACCCCTAGGCACTAGCTAGTTGTGGGTCCCAGGTACCTCGTATCTCAGTGAGAGTAACCATCACAAATTTCCACTCCCATGCATGAGCCACTAGTAGGGAACATACCCATAACCTAGTGGTCCCCAATCATCATCATCATAGTTTAGTTAGAGTTGTAAGCGTCAATCTTGCTAAGTGAAACTGAGGCCAAACCCCACAGATTCACTAGCATACTAGTACACGTCCACCCACCTAGATACCCGGGTTTTCCCTTTGTGCTCAAACAATTTCAACAAGTCAATGAATATAATTTTCACATGAAAATATCATTTAAATATCATAAATTCACCAAAAATCCCACATGTATACAACACAAGTCACAAAAGTACACTTTTCATTCAAATGCATTTTGAAATCAAACTTACACCAAAATCACCCACAACACTTTTTGCATAACTTTCACAATCCAACACATCCTTTAACAATTTTATAAAGTCCCTCCAAATATGATAAACATCACATAACATCCCAATCACATGTTTCATAAAACCCTTTTTATAAACAAAATCCATTTTTCACATTGCACTCACACAAAAAGCCCACATCACGTTCCCACCTCTTTCACATTTCAGTAAATCCATTAAACATTTTTATAAAACATTTCCAAGAGGATACACAAAACAGGACCGAAAAATTCACATTTAAAATGGTCCATTTGAAAGTATAAAAAATCCAAAACAGTTTTCCAATATGGTTTCACCTCTTACATAAATCATTAAACCATTCAAAACTTTCATAAAACAATTCTAAAGAGTGTACCAAATATTTTCACATAAAACCCATTTCAAAACCGTATATCAAGGAAAAAATCACACCAATAAAAATTCAAAACAGAATTTTCATCCCCAAAAAAATTTATTAAACTACCCCCAAGTGTTATAAAAACACCTCAAACAATACCACAAAATATCCACATGAAAAGCACACGTTTTCAAAATCACTTTCAAGAAGTACAATAAGGTTTTACACCTTAAACCCATTAAAAAAACCTCTTTAAAACCTAATGGAAAACCAATACCCTACCAAATCAGAATTTTCAGCCCAAACAAGATTTATTAAACCAATTTCATATGTTATAAAACACACCCAAACAATACCCAAAGGGCTGCACATGTAAAACACCCAATTTTATGATAAAATGAAACTATAAAAACAAATGATTTACCAAATCCAACATAAACAATTCTCACACCACATACAGCATATTAGGAACATGCATAATAATTAATTCAAGCAAACTAACTCATCTAGAAATGATTACACATGGAATCACCTACCTTTTATGTCGAAACCCTCAAAACATGGTGCGAAACATCAACCGCACTACTGCTGCACCTCAAGGAATATAAATCCATCCCTAGACCACAATATTTTACAAAAAAGACACCAAATCAAACCCTAGTTTCGAACCTCAACTTCTGGAAATGAGGAACTTCATGAAAGGGTGAAAGAAACCCTAAGGAAGGGGAAGAAATCAAGGAAATAAACACTTACTTGAAACATCTTGAATCAAACGAACCAAATACACCACAATTTGAATATACAAGTAACCAAACCTAATATAGAGGCTCTAATGGGGATGAGAATGTAATGTGGGGACTGAAATGGGGGAAAAAGAGCAGAAATTGAAGGAGTTATGAAAGAAATGATTTACCTCATCAAATCTGGACGATTTGAGAAATTCAGAGAAGTTTCTAACATATTCGGGGCACAAATGAGCTCCAAAGCGTTGAAATAGATATTGGGGGTGCTCCTTGGGTTATTGTATTCGAGTGGGAGGTAGAATCACTGAATAATAGTAAATATTTAATGAGATATTAAGATATTAAAAATAAAACTTAAAGTAGGATATGGGCTTTCGGGCTGGCCCAAAACCTTAATAAAAAACCCAAATCCATCATGATTATGAATTTTTATGAGGCCAAAATGGATATTGTGATTTTAATATATCAGGGTATGCCAATTGGAAAGTGGAATGGGTATAAAATAGTAAAAATTGAAGGAGTTTTAGAAGAAACGAAATTTGTTTTTAAATCTGGAATTGGGCTCACGGTTTGGCCCAAATTTTCAAAACCCACCATTTTCACCAAAAAGAGTGGTAAACCCCCAAAACAAATCAGGAATGGAAATTAAATGAAAAATGAATTTAAAAAAAGTCATGTGTGTGACAAAAACATTACCCAATTAATTAGTTCACTATCTAGTTTTAACCATCATAACATGTTCATAGTTATGTGTGAAACAAAAATGAAATCAATCATCCAGAATAAACATAAAGATTACCCATGGAAATAAAATGGGTTGCATAATATGGTCTCATATCATAATTAAAATTGGTTTCTTAATGAAGGAATTTGATAAATGATCATAAGTAATGTATTACTTTATCAAAGGAAGGGATATTGATATTGGAATATATGTTACATTCATATATATAAAATATCGAACAATTCTATAACTTTATAGGTTGTTGTTTTTTATAAATAGAAATAACTTTAAAATATTATAAAAACATTCTTGAGAAAAATAAAAATTCAATGTTGAAAATCACTTTTGAAAAAAAATCATAAAATTTTATGGAAATTATTTTCATTGAAAATAACACTTGAGAATTATAATGGGTTCTTTAATTAAAATAATGGTCATTAAGGGGGGCTAATTTTTTTCATGTCATATAATTTAAAATAACATTATTTCCACACCTTGATAAATAGTCAAAAAGGACATCATTCAAAAAATGACAAGATGATTCCTTAAAATATATTTATATAAAAATTCAAAATGTTTAAATATTACTTAAAAAATAACAAAAAATATTAAAATAATTTTCTAAACATTTTAATGAAAACATTAACATGGAAGAGAAATGGTTTTCAACCAAAAAGATAAATAAAGTCAAATTTTTATAATTTTTTTTTCTAAAATATTCATTGTAACAAATAGTGGGTAGTGGAAACATAATATAAAAATTAGATGAATGACCAGAGTACAATAAAAGGAATGGGTTTTATTTTAAAATGATCAAATAATTTCTTACAATATAATTTCATGGCTAATTTAACCTAAAAAATGAGATTCATACATAAACCCTTACTACTTTGGTAACTTTTTCATAACTACCATGAATAAAATAAATGAATAATAAAATAATATATCTTGACTTATTAATTATTAATTATATAATATTTAAAGGGGAAGTATATGAAAAATTTAAATTAAATTATATGCATAAAGATTATGTGTCTCAAAGAAAGAAGTCTTGAGATGAAACCCTTACCTCGAGTCCAGACATTGTTGTGTATGTCTTTCATATCCTATATAAAAAATATCAATTATTTATTTTCTTAATAATAATTAATATGATTAAGTAATTATACATAAAACATTTAGATCATTTATTTAATGAAATATTTAATTACATAATACAGTATGTCCACATGTGATGCTTTGAGGATGTTCAATTCTTAAATTAAAAATGGCATCAACACATTGAGAATGGTCAAAGGGGTCATTTATCCATCATAAAATGAATAATAATAATGAAATAATTATAAATTTAATACATAAATTATACTTATAAAACTAACCATGAAATATTATTATGAAAAATGAATTACATTACAATCATGGATTAGGTAGGCTGTGGGTAGGCATGTGTAACATTTTAATTTTTTAATGCCAATTATTGAAAGAATATAAGTGTTTTTTAACATTATAAAATTATGATTATATCATATATATCATATGTTTTTAAATAAACATATATATTCTATCTGTGATATATGGTAACAAAAAATTAATCACATTCCTTTGTGAGATTGTACTACATTTCACAAAAAAACAATAAAATCATTTTTCCATGGATGGTATGTTAAGAAAGAAAATGATATATTTAATTCATAGAATGATTAATATTTCATAAATATCATATAAAAACATTAAATTGGTCATCATAAATAGAAGTGATAGGCGATGATGTAAAACAAATTACATTGGTTCTTGAGGTGGTAGTTCACTGTACACATGAATGATGGTATCATTTCCCATTTGATGGGTGTGGTGATAGATATAGGAAATTTAATTAACATAATAAAATCTATATGTTTTAGATATATTTATGTTACTATATCAAAATTATTGTATTATATTTGAAGGAGTTTGAAGAAGAAATTAAACAAAATTATTGTTTAAGAACAATACCTCTTCTTCATAAATCCTCTTTAGGATTATGCATAAATCAATCCTAGATTAGAGTTTTGATCAATACTAGGATTATAGAAAGTCAGAATAAAATAAAGGATGGTATTTTGTTAGAGATCATATGATCTAAAGGGAACATATAGTGAAGGTTGGTGAGGTGAGTAACTACTCTTTTATAATTGAGGGGTGGTATTTATAAAAATACCCAAAACAATTCAATAATGGGAAGTCACTCTCAAGTCATGTGCCTCAGAAATTGAAAAATAAAGTATTGGGGGAGATATAATCCTGATACACACCTCCAACACTAAAAATAAACATGTATTAAATATGTTGTCCCTATTATCTTTAAGATTACTCACTATTAACATTTTTATTTTTTTACCATGGTAACTAGTTTAGTATTGTTATTACTATTCAGAATAACAAAAAAATTTAGTTGAAAATATAATATGATATAAATTATTTTGATTAAAAATATGGAATTAATTATATCAAATTCAATTCACATAATTGGAATAATTAAATTTTTAATAAAACCTACAAGCGTGAAAAAATGCAGTTTTCCAAAAAATGCATTTTTCAATTAAAATGTGACTTTAATTTGACTATATGATAAGTAATATAAATTATATGAATTTAAATTAATTAATATTTTTATATAATCTATAAATTTAATTTAAATCATTTTTTATTTTCTATAATTTAATAAATTAAAATGTAAAAACACTATTCAATTTAAAATAGTTCTAAAAAGAAATGTATTTTTAAGTATAAGAATAATGTTATAATAAAATATAGTATAAAGATTATTTGTAGGTAATTAATTAGATTAAATATTACTAATTAATATTTATATTAGTTATAAATATAATTTAAATTGTAATGATAAATTTAAATTAGTTAATTCATTAAAAATTAATGTCACTTTTATAAAAATATGTATTTTTCACTATTCGCTCAAAAAAATATTTTTTAAAAAATCCAAAACCACACCCTTAGTAAATATTTATTTTATTATTTAAAAAATAAATTTAATTTTATAAAATAAATTTTCTATAATTTTTAGAAATTAATTATAATATAAACTCATTAAAATTAATGAACTTTTTTTGTGAAAAACTTTTCTTAAGAATAAAACGTCCTTATTAAAAATTGATTGCTTATTTTATAAGAATTTATTAATATGTATATATTGATTAAGAAATTTATATAATTTTTTTAATTTAATTAATACTAATCGTACTAACCAATTTAATATCTAGGTTATAATAATAATATGTTTCATGGGTCGTTTAAGCTTGATGTTGTGTGTCATATAAACTATCAAACATAATGTTCATATTTTAAAATATCATGGTGTTATTGTAAAAATAAATTCTTATTTATGAAAATCACATTTATTTATCCCCTTTAAAGTTTTGTTGATAATTATTTTCCCGATATGGGTTTGGTTTTTATGATCATTGATGAGATTCATTTCAAAGTTACCAAGTTAAATAGTTATAACATTATTTTCTCACCCCTATCCTGTCTTGGATTAAATTTGTGTACTATGGAAGGATGAGGGATGGTTAGTGGTTATTTGAGATAAAACTATATATAGAGGACATAATTATATCATGAATTCATATTCATGATGTGAAGGTGTTCTGGTTCACGACCTAAGAGGATTTTCACATCGTGGAGGTTTCAGTAAGAGTTTCTAGATAATTATATCATAGATTTGATTTACGATGTAAAATATTATTTATGACATGAATGGTTTCCATGTGAAGGCACCAAGAAATTTATAGGATTTTTTTACTTTGGAGATTCACAATGTGAATTCATCCTACGCATTGTGAATTTTAGGTTATCATGAAGATTAATGGAATGAAAATGTATATCACTCCTTAAATGTGTCTAATTAGATATTTTCTATAAACTACCATTCCCAATTTATTTTCCTCATTTCCTCCCCCTTCCTTGTGAACTCTATGTGAACTCTAGGATATTTTGGGTAATATTTCATCTCTATTCACATTGAATTGTTCCTTGGATTTTAAAGATCACATATCTATGATTTGAGGTTAGTCCTTCCCTTTTTACATTTAATCACTTCCATGTATTTTTTGGGGACTCACATCAATTTTTTTGTTTGAATTTGGGGATATGATTGGGTTATATAAATTTTGATAGGGTGTTCTACTTTGTACTGGTATTTTATTTTCCCATGCGGGTTCAGTTCTTCAATTGTTATTTCTCCTCTTGGTTTGTACAGTGACTTGAAAGCATCAATTATTATTGTGCATTCATGATATCTATCTATTTATATTTAAATTGAATAATTATCATGATTTTTTAATGTATTATATAGTATATATCAACCATATAAAGATAATAATTTGAATCAATTAAAATGTGTATGGTGTGTTGTGATCGCATTTTGTTAGGCTTATTTTTACCTATTGTTTTGATTGACATTGTGATATATGTCACATGATTTTTTAGGGTTAGTGTGCATGAAATGGGATAAACCAAACATAGTAATGTTTTAATGGATGATAAAATTACAAAAAACATGTTTTACTACCCATATGTTGATGAAAACCAGTTTTTTCAATGAATTTATAAAATTGATATTGCTATCTATAAAGTTTTATCATTTGTTAATATATTCGGATAGGGAATTATACATAATGAATTGGATATAACACAGTGGAAACCAATAATATGATTTAATAAATTATTTCATGGATACATGTGAGGTAGTTATGTAATATAATCCCATGAGATTTGGTTCTAAGCACTTATTTTCACTCTTTTTGTGATGAAATTTTTATTTTATTTTATGCTTAAGCTTTAGGATATTAGTGACATGGAAGAAATTATATGATATAAGGATAGTTAAAATATTTGTGTATTAGGGGATATAGTAGAATCAATAGTTATCATAAGATATGTGGTTGGTTATATTAGATAAGTAGTGGTCACAATTGTTTTTATAAGAGGCATAAAAGATGGAAATGTTATAATTGAAGAAGCATTGTGACTTTCTTGTGATGATCACAAGAGTATGGATGGGTTATTTTAGATAGTGATACTGAGGATAGAGTGATATTATTCTCATAGAAAAGGAATAATATTAATATTAATACTCAAACTAAATCAATAATTTAATAGGAGTAGGAATATACAATGAAAATGAATGTATTTTGATTAAATAGAGGGATAGAAAATGATAATGAAATGTGATGTGAGGTGGTTGAAGTTATCTATTGATGGGGGTTTCATAGAGGTTGTGCTTACCATATTAGTTACTGATTGATGTGATCCCATAGGATTTCTAGTGTGTCACTAATGTTATATATATTATATTTATTTCTATACTTGCACCACCCAAGTTAAATAAGTTGAACGAATCCCATCAAGCTTCCTATACTAGGTTTTTTCCATAAAATATTATATTTAAATGGATTGGATGGTTGAGATCCCCATATTCCTCACTCTCCATTAAAGGTGAGGAATTGGTAATACCTCACATGGATTACCAAAAAACCATAATTGGTAATGGTTCCCTGATAGTTCTTAAGGGGTATTGAGTGGAACATGATGAAATTGTATATCTCTTGTTGTATTTATTGGTACATAATGTACTGAATGAATCTAGTTTGTATTGGTATGATATTGGGTCACTAGCAGTTCATACATGGTATTTGTTCTGGTATACATTATAAGATATTAGTACAATATGTTCATTTATACCCTATTATGTATTGGTATATTGGAATACAACATGAGGTATTGAGTTTTACGTTATGTAGTGGAAAATTCCATAGTCTATTGATTAGTACATGATGAACTAGAAGAACCAGTGGGGTATTGGTATAATATTGGGTGCACTGATAGACCCTGTAGAGTGTCAATGAGATGTGATGCAGAGTAAATGAATGGATGATATACTGAAGGGGTTGTCTGTGGTAAAAGGAGAGAATGAGGTTGTTTTTCTTCACATTAATGATACCCTACTAAACTATACATACATCAAGAAATATATTGTGATAACAACTTAATAGATTAGGTGCATCATGATGTTTAATATTGGGATATTAGAGCAGCATATATGGGGATATGTGGTTGGGGGTTACCCTATCATTCCATTAAATATTATATTTTTATAAAAGGACATGAAATTTGTTCAGTGGTCCATGGTGAGGATTGAAGACTAGCTAAGATTGTACGTTCCTGGTGTTTCTATTTTTTGTTCACTAGAGAGTTTGTATTCTTATTCCTTGTTTCCTTGAGAGGTCATGAGTATAATCATAATAAGAATACATGTTATTCACACCCTTATATATAAATTTGTATTATAGTTTTAGATGTGGTCTTTAGTGACCAATCATGGGCTCAGATGTTAATATTGAAGTTATTGGATGTTGCTGCCACTTGTTTTAGGAATGATTTTTTTTTATTTTTGTATCTATGTATACATTTTTATCTAAATGTTTGGATATGGGTACCATAATATATATATATGTGTGTGTGTGTATAAATATTGTGGATGGATGTACTATCTCTTGATCATCTCATTAAAAATGAAGGTAAAGAATTTCATATGTGTATTTTATATACCCTATGTACTTTTATCCACCTAGGGCCTATCAGAGTTAGGAATTAGATGTTAATATCACTCATTCATTTATTATCAACCTAGGTTGGGCGCCAATAGTGTAATGGTGGTAATGAAACATTTCAATTTTTTCCACATCTCTACTATCTTTGTGTTGTATGAAGATGAATCTGATTTCATTTTTTTCTACAGTTATTGAGTACATAGCTGTGGGCCATTTCAATATACCAAAATTATGGATGAAAAATACATTGATAGACTATGGATATCAATATCAATATTTCCCTATATAATATTACAATGCAAGTGTTATTATTGATTCTTATAATCTTACAAATCATTCTAGAGAAATACACATCGATATAAGACATCACATTTTGTATAACATTTTCAAAAAAGTGACATCACTCATTAATTCTTTTGTAATTAACAATAGGTGTCTTCTAATTTTAAATTGATTTTTTATCTAGAATGAATTAATGTTATCAGACAAGAATTAGTGAAAATAAAATATTTTTGATTATAAATTTTGTTGTGTTAGTTCATTAGTGAGACTATATAAATTTTGGTATATAATATAACTTATCAATTAAACATACTATATTATTTGTATGCATATTTTAGTTTATTAGCTAATAATACATATTGTGTATGAGATAGTAATATTAAGCTTAAAACCAATGAACATTCACTTACAATATCCACAAGGGAACATGGACTCAAAGCTACTATGAGAATGGAAATGCAGTTAGTAAGACAACCTTGAGTAACCAATCATGTCATTTGAATATGAGGAGGCATGAATTTAACATAGAAAAATATTAAATTATTTTATATGAGAATTCAATACATTCAAAATAATACACACCTGAGGTCTATAAAGGATTAATATCCTTGGATACTAGAGACATAATAAACTTATTTTTTAAAAGATCTTCAATGTCTCTTCCAAGGTTCACCTCTCATAGAACCCTTCCTTGAAATTTCATAATAAATAACTTTCTTCATAAATAGGAGAAGTAAAAAACATAAAAAATTGTGAGATCATATTATCAATAAGGATAAATATAGGATATGTCAATCAATTAGCCTAAGTGAGGATATTCATAATTATTTGATAACTTTGTAATCACATAAGAAAGTACTACCCAATCAATCCAATATCTAAAATCATAAATCACATAATATTCCTTTTCCCATAAGTATTTATAATAAATAAAAGTTTAGAATAATAAATTATCAATCTTGATTAATGGGAACTTATAATAAGCATAAGATGTAATCTTGTAGAATACACTCAATCAAACATCACTTTTTATTAGCTTTTTGAAAACAGAAGAAAAAACAGGTAGGTTGAAAATGGTGGAGGCTGAGGTTGTGACCACTAACAACTATATTAATATCTTGGGGTATAACGAAAATATAATGAAAAATAATAATGATCTCACTATAACTCACTCATATTTCCAATGTATCAGTTGTAATGTTCCTTTCTATCAACGTGTGTCGTACCTTAATGATTTTATTCAAGATCATTCTACAATCCCTGATAAGATAATAAGGGTCCCATGGTATGATTTTTTAGAAAATAAACCCAACTAGAATATAAGGGTCATATTCTACCATTTAAATTATATGATTATAATGATCTCAAAAAAATACCATTGTTCATGGACCTTACCTCTGCCCCAATGGAATTACTAATCCATAAAAAAAACTAAAGCTGAGCAGCACTAAGATCATATTATCTCATACCTGTCTATCCCATCACATAACACAATGTTCACAAGATCCATCCAAGTTTATATTTATACCCGATCTTTGAGGTGACAATCTATCCCATCTCCCCGGATCCTAAGTACCTCTTCATAGTGAAGGAAAGATTATCCTCGACATGAGCCCCCTTAACGAAACTGATGAACCCCACAAACTATGATAGAACCAAACTATTCCACCAAGGTAATAAATAAGTCCTACATAACTAAAGGAAAGTGTTATTTTCCATCCATCATAGAGTTCATGGTATCCAATATGATCCATCATACCACTTTAAAACTAAAACTCAATTTTTTTACTTCGCTTCCAGACTGACCAGTTCACTAGAACTAGAAATAAAAAAAAATCTAGAATAAAATCACCTTAGAGTGTAAACCCCTTGAAATAACCTATATATATCCAAAAAATATTATCCCAATAAACTCCAAATAAGATATTCCAAACTATTTCAGAATTAGGAGAAGCACAACACTAACAACATGAAGACAGCTGGAACCTCTTATTTTGAATATAATCATCCATCGATTTTGTGTGATTTTTAAAATATCAAACAAAAAATGGATTTCATTACAATTTCCATGAACTATATCTTGGACACCAAATCATTAGGTTCTTTGTATTCATGAATCCACAATTGAATGTACTTGCTACAAAATGGAAATATGATGATTCTGAAAAAATGCACTTGTTGAGGTTTTTTCACTAGAAAAATATTCTCATGTACACATTTATAATAATTTTCAAGCATTGTGTTGATTATATCAAGAAAGATCCTTTCATTTTTTAATGTAATATTAGACATTGGGAACCCTAGGGAGAAGAGATAATTGGAACCGATACAGTTATTCTTCCAATAGATGACATCACCACAACCCAACACCCATTCACCTCTCCTTCAGTGTCTCTAAATGCTCAATCATACATCTCACTAGATTAGACAACCTCCTAGATTCATTGACCAAATCTATCCAGTCTAAATTATGTCTATTGCATAGAAGTCACATCTATAGTGTACTTCCCTTGATGATTTCCATGGAAATCTTAGTCTACATAGTATTCATGGAACTTGTGATGCTATGAAAGTTAATCCCACCAGCCTCAATCAGTTTCTCCAGCCTCTTCCATATTACATGATTAAATATTCCATCTTGGATTGAATCCCATTTAAATGCCATCATTATTTTCTCTTTATAATCAATTGTTCCATTAGGTGGATTTATGATTGAAAGGACATGCATTAGGATGGAAGTGAGGAAAATATTAACCAATGTGATCCTCCCTCCAAAGGACATTAATTGATTCTTCCAATTAAAGAAACACCATGTTATCTTATTGAAAACATAATTGAACAAAAATATTTGTTTGATCCTATCTGAGATGGGGGATACAATGTACACAATTGAAAAGGAACAATTCTATATTCCAATCTTATCTGGAATGAATTTAATACACCTAATTGAGAATTTTTTAGATAGGAGAACACTACTTTTTCTATTATTGATCCCTTGGCCAATACAAATGTCATAAGACACCCTAATGTTATTTAAAGATTCAATAGATATTTTCATGGTAGTGATAAAAACAATATATCATCAAAAAAACATTTTTTAGGAGACTATTAGATTCACAACACTGTTCTTAAAAGGAATTATAGTCCCTTCCTTTATGAAATGATGTATATTCATAGATAGAGCCTCACGAGCCAAAATAAAGAGGATGTGTGAGAAAAAATCACCATGCCTAAAGACTTATATAGATTAAAATAAACCAAAAACCTTACCCATGATTGAAGTATAGATCCTTGGAGAAACATAGCATCAAAAAATCACAAACCCATTCTGATAAGACAAAATGTTTCATGAACCTCATAATAAATATCAACTTAAGATGATCATAATCCTTATCAATATCAACATTAATCAGGATATTGTATCTAATATTTTTCTTATTGACATCCAAAATCATCTATTTAAAAATACCAATAGAATCATGAATGTTTCTCCTATGTACAAAACTGTGAAGTTCCTCAGAAAAAAATCCTTTAATGAAATGTCGAGAGTATTCTATTTAGTAGGTAGTAATTAATTTTCTAGTTAAAATGATATAGAAAAATGGGCCTATAATAGTAGTTCATAAAATGATCATTGAATTATTTAATAAAAACCATTATAGAGGCACCCCATCACTGATAAGTGACCCACCCTTGAAAAGATATTTCATCACTTCAACCAATTGCACCCTCATAATATGAAATGAAAAAAACATCAAAAAGAACCTAGAAACCCATCAAGAACATGAGTGAATTCTAGATTCAAGGAGATCATAGTCTCTTTGATCTCCTAATCATATGGGATAGCACACAATATCTCATTATCCTTGTCCTTCACCTAAAAGGGGATGCTGCTCATAAATCCAGTGTCTCTAGACACCCCAAATATTCTCCTTTCATTAGAATAATCTGATCCCACTAATAAATTATTTGAGTAGTCAAATACATGGTTCCACATCATGTAAAAATCATTTGAAAACAAACCATCATCAAGAATTGAGTACATACTACTGTAGACCATTATTTTTATTACACACGGAAAGAAAAGGATCATGTTCTTGTCCACCTCTCTATTCTAAAGAGCCTCAAAACTGTCCCTACAGACCTTTTTAATCTTGAACAATTTCATAGATAACATTTTATTCCCAAAAAAGGAATAAAACATAATCATCCTAGCTATATTGAAGACTATATTCTAGATTATCAATATCCTCCAATAAATTATCCAAAATATAGGTGTATGATCTATTAAAAATCTAAAATTGGTTGTATTTTTTCAGGTGTTGATGCCATTTTGACAACCATACCCACAAGGAATATCATTTTGTTTGTTCCCAAGATCTCATGACATCCTGGATGAATCCATCAAGATGAACCTAGTTACTATTGTAGAAAATGTTATTTTTCCCACTACCTCCCCTTTTATGGTTCACCAATAAGTGAGAATGATCCAACAGTGGTCAGATAAGGTGTGTAATTGAAGCATAAGGAAATGAATCATGACATTGAATATTTGAGATCCAATGATTCAGTCTATTCCAAATTATTTTTCTACCACTATTATTATTAAACTATGTGAATTTGGTGCTTGTAAAACCCATATCCATGATAATATTAAAGGTGATAAATTATATAAAGTCTTGAATAGCCTTACATGAAAAATAAATACCAAATTTCTTATTAGTATCATCCGTTGTGGTATTAAAATCACCACCAATGATCTATGATAAGTTATTGACTGGGAATGTAGAATGATGCTATCATAGCTCCATTCTTCTTGTAATGTCACAATTTTCATAGAGCCAATAATTAAAAATCATGTACCCCAAAATATACCATCATAGTGATGTTTTGATAAAAGTCATACATGAAATAAACTAAAAATTATTTCTTCCAAAAAATCAAATGTTAGTATTTCATAGAGATCTGTATAGAAAATTCTGAAAACCCATCCATCTAGTGATAGATTTGATATGAATCTCATGATTCTTTAGTTCCAGAACTTCCACCAAAAGAGCATGTAGATGATGAGATTAATTATCAAGAAATTAATTTTTTACCCAAGCCCCCAAGGATATGGTTTTATAGATAGTTATGGGATAAATTGAAAAGAAGGGAAGAGGCCTTGTGGCCAATATATTTTTTGACATAGAAGCTGAAATGGAAGAAGATGTCTCCATAGACATTGGATGGGTAAGACAAGCACCATCATTTCTAGGAGACAACCCGAGGAGAAAAAAGCTAGAAGCATAGAAGCCAAGCTATCTGTCCCCAAATAAGTCTGAGGGGACAAAAAAGCCTCCAAAAGAACCTCTTTGAAGAAAAAAATTTTATTTAGAGAATTTATATAAGGATGGAAAAATTCCACCACCACATCCATTGGATTTGAAAAATACTTGGAAATAGTAGAATCTATTTCCTCTGAGGCTAACCCAAAAGATTCACATGGACCATCTTGAAAACCATAAACCCCAACAGAAGATGCCTTTGGATTACATGGAAGAGACATATAATGAAGAGGGTGAACATATAGAATGGGTCATGGAATATTTATAGCCACTATCAAGTATTAAGAATTGAATTTGAAATGGAAACATGTGAAAATGGTGATTTAACAGCTACTGCATGAGCTATGTGAATCGAAGTTAAAATGGTTGAAGGTGAAATGGGAGTTGACTCTGAAACCAATGACACAAACCCTTGGACAATGACCAAACCATCCTCTAAAGTCCAAAGTGACCCTCCATATCCACTGAGAGACCCTCCTTGGAGGTAGCATTACTATGCTCTTACACATCAAACAAGTGTCCCTGATGATGGAATGTTGAACAAAACTAAGGGTGCTTGAAAGAAATATCTATACCACCATAGGAAGACCTCACTAACCCAGGAAATAATAGGAAGAGTTAAAGGAAACATTATATTCATTTCCACATAGATTAGATGAGAAGAAGTCTATTTTAGGCTCTTAGTATCCTCATCTAAGCAAATAAAGCTACACAAAGAGTATCCAATGGACTCCAAGATTGATGGGTTGTGTAGAAAAATATGTGTAACAAACAATTTCACCCACACCATAATTATTCATGAGCCCATGATGGAATGAACATCCCATGACCACTAATATAAAGAGAACCTAAAATTATCATAACAACATGCCTCCATATACTGGACCTTCACAAGGTCTTACCTTGAGAATAAGTTGATACAAAAAACATATATTGTGATAAATGATACTACCATAGGATGATAGAGACCAAATGAACTAAAAAATGAGTAGAAAAATGGAATCAACATATTATGATGCCCAAAGGCTGCTACCAGTGACCAATTATGGTAGTCCATAGCTGCATATATCTACACTAACAAGAGATCCGCAATTGAAAAACCATCCACCCTATTCATGCACCTAGGAGAGAGATAGACAACGGGGATGCAAGGAAGAGGATGTGAATGAACTGAAGGAGTAGGAATTAACAGAACATCCCTAAAATAGACAAAACTTAATGAGCCTGAATTGATGAGAGTTATCCCCAAAGAGTATACCTAGGGATGATGACTAACATTCATCAGTGAAGAAGACAATGAAACTGCCAAGAAAGCCTTCAAAGGAGTAGGCATAAGAGGTGAAAGAGGGGGGGGGTGCACCTCATGAGGTGTATCTTATGAAGAGGAAATATCCATCAATGAATTTCAAAATTTGTGGAATACATATAATCCAACAAAATCATTTCCTTAATCAAGTTTCAATGCCCAGACAATCATAGTAGATTTGGTTCACACCCCATTTCATTATTTCCTTATCAATCTTAACTCCTCATAATATGTTATGATATAGATTCCCTTACTTAATTGGTTTCATTTACTACTATAATCCTTATTATCTTATAATATATATCTTTTCCCAATTAAATAGAGGGCTATTTAAATCTATTCCTACCCTAAAATAATGAAAATCATTCATTTATGTGAAACATGATTATTAAAAAATCAATATATAATCATATCATAAAACATATAAAGGATAAAATTTCCATAAATATTTTACCATTTTATTATAGCATAAACCATGAAAAAATAAGTTTCATAATGGCTACATCATAACATAATTAATCCATGGGAATGAAATGGGTTTCTTTTATTCATCCTGAAATTATCATCATCGTAATCCATATAGATAAATATATTGTATTGTACACAAATTTAAAATCCCCAATGAATCATATTAATATTTAAATGATATTGATATAGATGAAAAGTACATTCAAAATAATTTTGGAATAGTTCTTTTAAAACATGAGAAAAATATCATTTCCATTTGAAATCATTTTAATTGAATATTCTAAGAATATTTATAAAATTAATTTCATTGAATATAACCATTGGAACATGTAATTGATGTTCAAGTGTATGGAACAACAATGATGGATGGAAAATCCATCTATACTATTTATATTAAAATTAGAAATTCTTTTCACATGTTTTTGAAATCAAAAAGAAAATTCATTGTTAATCATTTCTCTATAATTACATCCTTTTATCATTTGAAAATAAATTTAATGGAAATGAAAAATAACTTCATTAATATATCTCAAGTAAATATAAAAACTTCAATTTTTTTTCTAGAGCATGGATATGGATGAAAAAATCATCGACTGAAAAGAAAATAAAGTAATCTTGTCTTTAAAAATGGTGTATAAATGATAATATCCAAAAAAATTATGATCAATGGAAATTTATCATATAAATTCTGAAAAAAATGAGATTATAATATAAATCCTTCACTACTTTGGTAACGTTTGAATCATATACCCCATGAGAGAAATAAAATAAAATGAATCATTAAATACCATGAATATAATGGTAATCATGATTTATCATATCAATGGGGAAGTATATACACCAATTGAACGAAATAAAAGGTGAATATAATTATGTCTCACCGAAACAAAAGTTTGGTGATAAACCCATACCTTATATGCAGTTAAAATTCATGTGAAATCCAATATTCTATATAATTTATATAAATTTATCATAATTTTATTAAAAGACCATATTTATGCATAAAATTATATATATAATTCTTCTATAATTCCCAATTATCCTTTTATTAATTTTTTTTATTAAAATGATCATTTGGTAGAAAACTTGTCTGTTTTCTAGGAATGTTTCAGTTTGATGGTTTTGGTACATAAAAATTGGTCATGGTTTCATAATATTCAAAATAAAAATCATATAATATGTATAATATTTATTAATTTTATAAAAAATTAAAACATTTTACATATAGAGGTGATTAAAAATGAATTACATCACTATGTGGAGACAGTAGTCCATACGTATGCATGAGTAATATTTACACTCTATGATGGATGGAGAAAAAGAAAGTTATAAAGTTAATCACCTATAAAAAATATTTATTATATTATATATATAATATTTTTTAACTCAATAATTATTATCCTATTTGTAAAAGTAAAATGATAAATGAATCATATCACTTTGTGAAGGTGATAGTCCACACATACGCATCAACAATATTATCATTTTCCAACTATTGAAAAGGTAATAAGTTATATAAGATGATATAAATAAATAAGCATAATTATGTCATATATATATATATTATAAAAACATTAAATCCATCATAATAAAAAATAAATAATGTTAGGGATGAATAATAAAATACATCACTTTTTGAGGTGATAGTCTACACATACACAAGAATAATATTTTTTTACTATTTGATAGAGAATGAAATTAATTAATGTTACTACATCAGCATAATAATATATATGTATATTCTAGATATTAATATTATTATTTCATCATGGTTCCCATGTAACCGATGGAGGTATATGAAGTAATACAATGAAAACACATGAATAAGAGTTATAAATCTTCCTTAGAGAACTACCTTTGGATTAAAACTTAATCCTTATAAAGATGAAACTTTGATAAAAATATTACATCAAGTTAATTGGAATGTATTTTATAAAGAGATATGGGTAGAGGAGTGAGAGATGATAAACATTTAATTTTTTAAAAGATAAAAATATGTTAATATATTATAGAGGAAATTATCAACAAAAAGTATCATATATAATGAAAATATGAGATAGATTCAAGATATGGCCATAATATAAGATTTAAATAAGTTTTTGGACATTTTATCCTTTATCACTTTAATTGTAATCCTTTTAACCAGTTTTAACTCTTAATGTAATGCCCCTAAATTCTATTGTAGAAACATTGTATTTAATAGCATGTACGACATACAACCCCAAGCGCGTAAGAGAATATAATAACATGAGAATTTATAATATATTTAGTATTTAAAATAAATTAAATATATTTTATATCTTGAAATTAAAATAACACTGAGTTATCATACTTCACATGAAACAAATATTTTCTTCAATGGCTTGCATTACATGCAAGATTGAGTTTTACCTAACAATAATATATTATTAAAATATTATTATTTAAAACAATAATATATAACCTAGCCATTAAAATAGTGGTTATGAATAAGATTAACTAGATTATGGAAATATATGGTTTAAAAAAATATTAAATGAATTCATTGGTTCGAATTAATTATAAATTAATATAAGAACTAGTTGAATATAAAGGGAATGTTTTTATAAAAAATTATTTTTTTGATCAAAAAGCTATTTTGTCCTAATAAATTAAATTAATTAAAATTAGTGAATGATATTAATGAAATATATATGCTATATATTCAATAAAATATCTTTGACATTTATCCAATAGATTATACAGAAATAGGATAAGAACAAACCCAATATATCGTATAACAACCTATATTTTTATAAACGCTCTTTTACCGCCTTTTAATAAAAAAAACTATTTTAAATCCATTTTTTATAACTTTTATAATTTTTATATGTTATAATAAACTTAATATTTGAAATAAAAACATAAAAATTAGGTAAGGGTGACTTTTTGGTATTTTCCTATGAAGTTTCATTTTTTAATGAATAGTAAAAAATAATGAATTTTAATTCAAAAATGAATTTTCGTCTATTTTATTTATAAATTTAAACTATAATTTTAATTAGTTTTAACATTTAATTATATTAATTTTTTATTAATTAATTCAATATAGGTCATTGGAATCAATTTCAATTTGAAATTCGATATAAAAACTTAGCAATCTTTTCAACATTTTTACTTTAAAACCCCACATTATCATCCCATCTATCAGATTAAATTTAAATTAATTTCTACCACTTCTATGATTAGAATTTGAAAAATGGATTAAATATTTTAAATAATAATAATTTATAATTTATAATAAGTTAAACTTTTTTTTTTGACCAAAAATATTAGTGAATGTGATTAAAAGTAATTGCAATGATTAAGAGAAAAATTAGTTTAACATAGGAATAAACCTTAAACTTAAGAGAAAAATGACCTAGAAACTTTTTAAAAAGACATTGGATGGAAATATTTTGATCATATCCTACATTTTATTGAATTTTGTTCTTTATTTGATCCACTTTAAATGGGTAAAACATGGGAGGAATTCCTTTTTCCAAAATTTATAAGAGTGTCACTCCTCCTCCAATATAAAAAGGCACTCAAGCCTTTCAATTCCTCACACCTCTCAAGAAACATTGGATCAACTAATAAATGAAAAAATATATCCTATAAATCCCTCCACTTATCCTATAATTCTCCCTCTTAGAATAAATCCATCTAAGGAAGCCCTTTGGTGCAAACCAAAAGGAATTACCCAAAGAAGAGGTAACATATTTCCTCATGCTCTTTAGTTTTATATACATTCTCCACCCCCTCAAATTTAATTATTCCATAATTATATAAAAATAAATATAATTAATATACTTATATGTTTTTATGCTAATTTTTCTAACTAAAATGACACTAAAATCCATCTAATGGGTAACAAACTTTCTGTTTTTGTGTACGGAGAACTACCGCCTTACGAAACGATGTTGTTTGTTTATTCCTTTACCACCTCTAATGGTTGGGAATTATGATAGAATATATGTTTATATATGTTATATATTATATTTATAATGTATTTATAATTCATTTATTCTTTTATAACACATACCTTTATGACCTACATTTTTATGAAATATGATAACATCATTTGTGGAAGTGTGGACTACCACCCCCTCAAAGCTATGTGACTTGTTCACACTATACATGGACCGCATAAAGGATGGTTTTAATAAAACTATGTAACATATATGAAATATATATTATACTATAATTATAATATATATATATATATATATCATTTAATTTTCATCCTTTTAATATGACAATCAAATGAAAGTAGCATTCATGCGTACGTACGACCAACTGTCTCCATGAATAGTGCATTTCATTTTGTATCTACAAACATTATAGATTATTCTAAATACATATATAATGGATATATATGACAATTAAATCATTTTTCACATTCTCTATATGATTAAACCATGATTTATGTAATAAGAAAAACATGTAACAATTCAAAATAGACTATAAAAACTAGACAATTAACACATGAAATAGTGAAAATAATGATAGATTATTAACAAAAAACTAATAATGTATAATAAGAAGATCATATATTATATCAAAAATATTTTAATGGTTCTATAATAAGTTTATTATTTGTTTAAAACCATTATATAGGAGGTTAAATGAGGTTCACTCAAAAAGGAAATTCAATGTAAGGGGTTTTTTCTCAATTTACATTCCCTTGAGACTTATTTATGGCTATACACACAGTTTCTTTTATATGGTGCATATAATACCCTTTTACATGTTATATCATAAATATACTTATTCTCATGATATTATAAGTTTAATTTAATTCTATTCCTTTATATGGATATTATGATTCAAATATTTCAATGTGGTATGGGACACTTTGGAATGTTTAAGGATTATTCTCCTCAAGAACATTTTTAATGATTATAATTACAATCTCACTTCATTTTATGATTGTTAACTTTCTATTGAAATAATCACTTTATTTTTATGCACCTAATATCTTATATATGGATTATATACTAAAATTTTTCTGTATAATATAATGATTCATTCATGATTCATGATATTTTGAGTTTCAATTTGAATTATTTCATCCAAGAGGGGTTGAGTTAAAAGTTACATAGTGGAAAATAATTTCATAACCCAGCTTCTTTCCATTAGGTTATAGTTTTACCTCATTATTGATATTATTCTATGAGTATATTTATAATTATTTTTACTATCTATTGATGTATTTTGACTTCTTTATGTGGATTTTCAGTTGATTCACATAATCTACTCATGGATTGATTCTCACTTCAATGTTATAGTCTTTTCAGGGGTTTAATTGACAATCTCATTTTTTGGGATTGTTTACAATTTAATATCCATAATAGGAAATTATTTTATCATTTTCTAATAAACCCTTTAATTTTATTATTCTCTGGTTATTCATGTACTTTTACAAATAATAGTACTATTTTCCCACTCTTTAGAACTAAAAATATTTTAGATTATGATTTTTAGAAAACCTGAATTTATTTTTCTCTTTAATTAAAGAACCCATTTTATTCTAAAAACAATATGTTATTAAGTGTTTTAAAAAATGTTTTAAATATTTTCAAAATGATTTATCAAATTAATTTTCACCATTTATAATATGTTCTATGTTTTTAAAAGTGATTTTTAAAGAAAAGGATTTTCAAATGTTTTTTCAAAAAAAAACAAATATTTTCCACAAGAATGATTTTAAAGTTATTATTCTATTTTAGTGATGAAGAAAACCCTTTATTTTACTCTACTTGGGATATTTTGTGCGGATACCATATTTATTATTCCTATTGATGGTTTATTATTGACTTGGTCAAGGATAATATTGACATTGACTTCATTTATTCCTTTGTTAATCCCTATAAAATATTCAATTTCTTGTGATTATTGAACATTGAATTTCCCCTAAATATCAATATCATTTATCATGGGTATTGATATTGCCTAAAACTTATACCATTTTATATACAATGATAACTTTGACAGTTATTTTATTATTTTTTGAAATATTGATAAATTTGAATTCGTTATTTGATATGTTTATTTATGGAATATTATTTATTTTTATTATTAGATAAGAGTAATTATTTGGATTGTAAATGAAGGGTGGGGCCCTAATATTATATATCACCTCAATTCAATGATAGGTTCTCATGAGAAAAATATGTTGTGAAAATTAAATGTGGTTCTACCTATAGTTTTAAACCATATTGTGAAATGTTTTTACAATATAGGTTTTCATGTGCCTAAACATGATTTCTAATAATTAAGAATTGCCTTCATTTTAATTCAGTTATTATTGATCCAAGATATTTGTCATCAACATATCTATATATGCATTTCATTATCTATTCATTAATTAAATAACACATGTTTCAGTTTCATACCATGCTATATTTATTTTTCCTTTTCTAGTTATTTGAATGGCATGTGTTTCCAGTTATTACCATTCTATATTATTTATTCACTTCCTTATCAATTTATTGATTATATGGCATGCGTGTTTATATATTTTTTATTCTATAATTAATATTCCCATTATTTCATTATTAATTCCTATATACTTTACCATTACTAATCATTTGGTCTCACCATTATTTTTTCTCCTTTCCCCGAGAATCCAAGAAGTCTGCTAAGAAAGATATAAAAGGATACGCTTGATGGAATAAAGTTATTATCCTAAAAAATATGTTTTAATTAGTGTATTCATTTCTAATAAAAGACTTATGTATGTATCTGGTTTAATAATACTGCTAAATTATTTGGTCCTTTGGGATGCGATTTACTTGTATCTTATGTCAATGAAATAGTAGCATGACACTGGATCTAGGATTTACGGGGTTGGGTCACTACAGTTAGTATCAGTGCAAGTTTAGTAGAAACATTGGGAAATATATTTAGGGAATCATAGATTAGATAGCATAAACTGAATATAGACATTGAGGATAAGTATAGAAGAGTATCCTAGAATTTTGATAAGGTAATGATTATGTGGGTCTTTCTAGAAATACATCCCTATCTAGATTCTAAAAGTGGACATGGTTTTGGGACAGATGTACCTGGGAGTAACAACTTTGAAAAGGTGCATTGGATCTGACTCTGCGTAACCTGGTATATGATAATGGACCTTACTACGCACCTGGTTTGACACTCTGGGGGGATATTCTTTGGTTATTTCATATTTACTTTAAAAACCATTATTAAAGATTTGTATAGATAATGAAAATGAATAAATTATGTTAAACCAGAGGTTTATTAGATTGAAAATATTGTGTCATGATTTAAACATCCTAAAAATGATTATATTTTTTTCCAATATGATAATTGATACTCACACTATGATTTTAGGTTTTATTAAATGCCATATTATAAAAAATAAAATCTAAACCAAGTAAGATACAATGTAAATATAAATGGATGAAGTATTTATGTATTGAGGTTGTATTGAAAACCTTAGTTAAAAGTCTATTTAGTGACTATCCTTATTTCAAGGATTTCTATCATATTTTTCACATCCATGTTTTCATTTTGAGGTATTTATTCAATTTATTTTAGTCATACAGTTATCCTTTTGGTTTACTTTGTGTTTTTGGAGATAAATGGTGAATTTTGGGTAGGAAGGGTGTGGTGCACGATTGGAACATGGTTAGGGGAAATTATACACCCCTGCCCAGGTAACTGTGTAGTAAATAATGGGGTTTGACATATGCTACTGCATGGCTACTAGAAATCCAATCAAGATGTGTGAGAAAACCGCATGATCAATGAATCTTGGATATTGATGGAATCATGGTTTCCACACGGTTTGGAAAACCATTCAAGAAAACTATACGACTTATCTAGGTCATTAAAAATTGAGAAATTACCATATTTCCATTGATGGATTTAACCCTTATTTCTCCCATTTTCTCCCCCATTCAAGAATCTCCAGCCTAGGTTCCTCCTTCCCTACTCTTTAATCCCTTTGATCTTATTTTTTGTGGTGGATTCAGTGTGGTTTCTCCAAGAATTTCCAAGTAAATTCTTTTCTCCCATGATTTCTCATCTTTTTAGGAGTTCTGTTCTTCCTTCATTGTGGTTTGTTCTCCAGCAGGTTGGGTGACCAATTTTGGGTTGAATCTTGATTATTAGTGTTCAATATTAATGTTTACGGTTCAATCATGCATTTATAGGGTTAGTTTGAGGTGAATTTGTAGTTTTACATCGATTTACACATTTTTCCAAGTTTGAGGTAGGTGATTCCATGTTTTAGCATTATTAGGTGATTTTGATAAGCTTTCTTGAGTATTTAAACATGTTCTATGGAATATCTGTGTGGTAAGGAATGTGTTTTTAAAATTATTTTAGGTGTTTATATGTTAGATAATGGTTTTTCAAATGAAATGGGTTTTGTTTCATGTGTGACCCCATGTTGTGATTCTTAAATGTGTTATATAAATTGTGAAAGTGGATTAATGAATTGTGAAACTAGTAAAAAACATGTTTTTAAAGTGGATTTGGTGTGCGTGTGAATTTGAAAGAGGTTTTTATTATGATAAATGGTGGTATCATATGTGTTTTCATCATGCTTGGGTGTGAATTTGAACATGGTGATCTATATGATATGTGAAATGGAAATTTATCGTGAAGGGAATCCTAGTTATCTAGGTGGGTGGACTAAGACTAGTACACTAGTTGACTCGAAGGTGGATTGGTCCATATTCATCTTTTAAGATTTACAATTAAAACACTAAATAAATTATGGTGATGATTGGATATAACTAGAACTTTAGATGGATTCCTCTTTAGTGGATCATGCATGAGAACACAGTGGGTTATGGTTTTTATACCATGTTTCACCAAGATACGAGGTTCCTGGTGTCCCACTAGTTCTAGTTACCTTTATGGATTTACCAGTGGTTCTCTCTATTAATATGATTACTATGTGATATTTTTCTATCCATCGGCATATGATAGACCATGTGTATACATTTACTTCAAGAAATCTTATTTGAGAAAATATTTTTCATTAAAATTGTTTTCCTTTAAAATGGTTTGCATAAAATGTTTTCTTAGAAAGGTTTGAAATGTTTTAAAGTAAATGAACATGTTAATTTTTCTTATAATGTTACAACACGAAATCCTTTTTATTTTGGGTGACATTCGACTTGGATTTTAATCACACTCTTCATACACCTTTGGGTGTATGTAAACATTGTTATAAAAGACCAAATATATTTCATGGTGATGGTAGATCTGGTTTCTAGAGTTTCAATTAATGAAGATGTTGGTGGTGGTTTCTTGAGGGTGAAATCCCTCTTGGTACATTGTGGTTTTGGGATAGTTTTTTTGTTACCTTTTAGTTGCAATACTTTTGGTTTTTGTCTAAAGTTGAAAACCTTGACTCTGAAAAATTGTTATACCATGTTTAGTTTTGGTTATTTATTATTGTGATGTTTATTTATGTTGGTTATTTATGCTTATGAAAATGGATGAAATTATTCCCAAAGAATATTGTTGATACTTAGGCACTAGTTTCCATCCCATGGGGATTGAGAATGCCCTTCAGGCCATGACTTGAATCAGGTTGGGTGTCGAGTTGGATTACAACTCGGAATGGTTCATGAAAAAATGGTATCAGAGAATGTCATGCTCATTTGGATCACATTATTTAGGGATGAGTCTATATAGACCGGATGTATGATTTTTGGGGATTGAGGATCTGGTTGCGAGTAGGGTGGATGGATAGCACGCCTTGTGATGGGACTCGAGTTGCCATGGGATGTTGGGATTTTGTTTGACTTCTCCTCCAGGCGAGATGTACAGGATGCAAAGTGTATATGAACATTGGGTGGGGGTGGAGTAGTTTGGATTTCCTTATTATTTTTATGGATCTGATTATGTTTGATTTATGGAATTTTTTTATTTTTTATTTTTTCTGAAAATTTTCAGAATGGTTATATTGATATTTTTTCCTTGTGTTCATTGCTCATTGTAGAAAAATGATTCCTAGATTAATTTCTATTCATCTAAGGGAAGAGGTCGAGGATATTTATCCCTAACCAATTGATTAGTGGTTATTTTAAGTAGTGGTTCAGGCTATCTAGGATTTGGTATAATAAGTGGAATCGGGTCCTGCTCATGTTAGAGAGGCCAAATAAAATCCTGGTAAGGATAAGGATTAAGAGTTCCTTAAGAAAAAGCCTCTTTATTTTTGTGGTATAATAGAACCTCAAGAAGTAGAGGAGTGGCTTTATAAAATAGAGTGGATATTCATGTTCATTGATACTCTTGGAAATGTTAGAGTGAAATGTCCTTCATTCATGTTGGAAGGTTCTAGTCAGAAGTGGTGGAACTTAGTGGTCTAAGATAGAAAGCATGAGAAGATGAGTTAGAAATACTTTAAGGTCATTTTTAATGAGTAGTATTTTACTAAGGTCTTGGACTATGCTAGATCCCGGGAGTTTATGAAGCTTAGCTAGGGAGACCAGTCTGTGATGGAATATGATAACTACTTTTTTGATGTAGTTCGGTATGCACCGAGATCATTTCCAATGTGAAAATGAATGATCAAAGGTTATATAAGGGGTTATGGATAGAGATTTGATATCAGGTCTTTCTGTTCAAACTTAAGACCTATTCTAAAGTGGTTGATCATTCCATGGTGGTGGATATTGATCGTAAAGACTAGCCTAGTTTTCCAAGATCAATGTCAATAGTTGTCATTGGCAGTTCATCTGAGAAAAATAGGAAGAAGGGTGAGCATGAGAAGAAGGGAGGTGGTAGTTTAGGCAATCCTTCCTAGCTGCCTTCATCTGCGGCTTCTGATAATAGTTCAACTCTATTCCATCAGTGTGGGAAGGCATAGAACATATGACCTATGTGAACATCTCCTCCCAGAACTTTTCAATGATGTGAAGATATGGAACAATTTCAATTGTTTTGTAGGGCCACACATTCCTATCAGATTTGTGCATGATCTGTAGATTCTAGAGGAATGTCATCCCAGTCAGATCCATCCAGGATAGTGGGTTCTTAGTTTAGTGGTAATGGAAGTAGGGAAGAATATTTTTCTAGGTAGATTCAGTTTAGGGAAGATCCACATAATATTGGTCATTCTCAGGCTCAAGCGAAGATGCAAATTATTCGTACAGTGGCTCAAGCACTAGTGGAATTAGATTTAGGGCCTATGCCAATTAGAGGTACCATTCATATTGCATTATCTTTAGCTATTTTTCTATTTGATACTGGTGATTCAGTTTGTTTTATTTCTACCCACCTTGTTGATGTGTTAAAGTTTCCAACTGAGCTTATTCCATATGTAATGTAGTTGGTAACTCCTCTTGGTAAGAATCGAGATAAGGGTTCCAAGTTTCCATCTTGCACACTCACAATGTTAAGGGTTGATTTGGAAGGTTATTTTATTGTTTTTTATATGAACTTCTTTGACATAATCCTTTTTGAGGATTGAATGGTGCGTTTCCATGTGCATATAAATTTTTATAAGTGGTGGGTGAATTTTGTGGCACCTAATGGTAAAACCCATGTTTTTAGGGAGAATGGGATCCTCAGTTTGGTCATACTGGACCTACACTTCCAAATTCATGTAAAATTATTTTTCAGAGATCTTCGATCACATTGGAGGATGATGATGGTGATCCTAAGGGTGGATTACCTCATGTGGTGGACGATTTCCCAAAGGTTTTTCCATATGATTTCTTGGGTTTGCCTCTAGAGTTGGATGAGGAGATATATAACAATTTGGTGTTGAGAACATAGTTGATATCTCTTCCCTCACACTATATTGACCCCACTGAGTTAAGGGAATTAAAGGTACAAATGGAAAATTTTTAATCCAAAGGATTCATTCACCCAAGAATCTCTCCTTGGTCCACCCATGTCTTGTTCATTAAGAAGGCTGATGGATCTCTCTAGTTGTGGATTTACTACCAGAAGAATAATAGGGTAACAATCAAGAATAAGTACCATTTCCCTTGAATTTATTCACTTTTCAATTAGATTAAGGGGTAAAGGTGGCTATGTAAGATTGATTTTCATTTCAGTTACCATCAAGTTAGATTTGGAGAGGCGAATGTCTTGAAAAAAACATAGTGAAGTAGGAAAGACCATTTTGAGTAATTGGTCATGTATTTAGACTTGTAGAATTCTCTAGTAGTCTTTATGGTGCTTATGAACAGGTTGTTCCACTAGTATCTCGATTCCTTTTTTGTGGTATTCATGGATGACATCTTGGTATACTCTTGGACTAACAAGGAGAATGAGTAGTATTTCAGGATTGTGCTAAGCACCCTACTGAATCATCATCTCCATGAAAAGTTCTCTAAATGAACCATATAGATTAGAGAGGAGATGTTTCTAGGCCATGTAATCTCAGAACAAGGTGTTTCGAAAGACCTTGAGAATATTAGTGTAGTGACAACATGGGAGCATCAGAGGAATGTTTTTGAGATCAAGAGATTATTGGTCATAGCAGGATATTATAGTATTTTTTGAGATTTCTCTCTGCTCTATTCCCATATGACGGCGCACACCAGGAAGGTGGTAAATATTGAATAGATCCTAGAGTTCCAATATACATTTGAGGAGATTAAGAAGCAATTGACCATGGCCCCTGCTTTATTTTTTTTTTGAATTTAGAAAGGGTTATGTGGTTTATTTTGATGCCTCAGGTATGGGTCTTGGGTGTGTAGTGATAAAATATGAATATATGGTGGATTATGGTTCTCATCTTCTCTAAATACATGAAAGAAATTACCCAATCCATGCCATTTATTTAGAAGTGGTGATTAATTCCCTAAATATGTGGCTCAATTATCTTTTTTGGGAGAAGTTTGTGGTTTATTATGATCATAAGAGTTTATCCTACATTTTCACCCAATATTATTTGAATTTGAGGCAACATTATTGGGTTGAGTATCTTAAATGGCTCAATTTTGATATCATGTATACTCCAAGAAAATGAAATGTTTTGGAAGATGATTTGAGTAGAAAAGTGACAATGCAATCTTTGAGAATGTCTAGTTATGAGTGGAAGTTGGTGGGTCTTTTCACTCAGATGCATCTCAAGGCCAAGAAGCATAGTGGAGGGGCATTATTAGATAGCATTCAACTAACGAATTCACTTATAGATATGATTCACCAAGTGAAGTCGAATGATGAGTGGTTCTAGCACTCTATGTAGTTTCTTAAATGTGGGGAAGATTCCATGTGATTGCTCATTGTCTCATGAGGAAGTTTATTCTTCAAGGGTCGATTCATGGTGTCATTGTCATTGAGAAAGGAGGTGATGCAAGATAACCACTAATATTAGTGGGTAGTTAATAATAGTACTACCAATATGTATTATGATGTCCATTGATAATTCTAATGGCTAGGTATGAGGTGGGATGTAGCTGAATTTGTATCGTGGTGTTACATATGTCTACAGGTTAAAGCAAATCATCAAAGGCCCTCTAGTTTTCTTCAGATACTACCCATTATTACTTGTAAGTGGGATGAGATTTCCATGGAATTTATTGTTGGCTTGCCTCATACACCCCTGGGGAGGAATTTCAATTTGGTTGTGATTGATCATCTGAAAAATCAACCCATTTCATTCCAATCATAGATTCAGATAAAGAGGATGAGTTAGGCTGTTGTATGTTCAATAGGTTATGAGAATTCATGGCATTTTATCAGAATTTTTTTCGATAGGAACCCCATTTTATCTCATAGTTTTGGGACGGAATTCATAAGGTGATGGGGTCATAAGTCGTGTTGAGCATGACATGCCATCTTCAAATGAATAGTCAGACAGAATGGGAGGATCAGATCTTGGAAGACTTGCTTTGGGCATGTGTTTTGGATCTTGGAGGTTCATGGGATATCCATTTCAGATTGTTCAAGTTTGAATATAAAAATTGTTACCATTTCCTGTTTCGAATAGCTCTTTTTGAGGCTCTTTATGGTTAGTCATGTGAGTCTTTGTTATGTTGGGATGAGGTAGGTGAGACATCGTTACATAGAGTGAGCCTTGTGTCAGAGACAACCAATAAAGTTAAGTTGATCATTCAGTGGTTTTTGATAGATCAAAGTCATCACAAGTCTTATGTCAATCAGAGGCACCAAGATTTGGAGTTTTAGGTAGGTGGCCAGGGTGTTACAGATTATGGAATCTCACCTAGGTCATTTTCACTTGGGTAACCAAGGAAATATAATGCTGAGGTATGTCAGATCTTTCAGGATTACTGAGCGGATTGGTATGGTGGCATAAAGGTTAGATTTTCCTTCACAATTTTCATCAATTCATGATGTATTCCATGTTTCCCAATTGAAAAAGTACAACCTAGATCCGTCTCATTCCTCGAATTGGGAAGAGTTGGGTTTGGAGCCTAATTTTTCTATGTTGGAAAGGTTGGTTAGGATTTTTGGATTCCTAATAGAAAGTGATTCATGGGATGCCTATTCTATTTGTCTGATATCTTTGACATCATTGTGATTATGTGCATGAGACTTGGGAGAAAATATATTAGGTTGAGGTGAAATATACGTTTTTATTTTCTGATCAAGCTTTGGGGTGACTTTCTGGGGGTATAAGGTTTTCATGTTGTAGAGAATTGTCACATCTATTTTTTTTTATTTTGTGGTATTTATTCAATTTATTTTGGTCTTGAATTTATCCTTTGGGAATCCATTTTGTTTTTTTAAATGGTGAATATGGGGTTGGCAGCATGTGGCGCATGGTTGGTGCATGGTTAGGGGAAACCATATGCCCCTACCCAGGTAACGGTGCGATAGATTATGGGTTTGGATAGAATCTATCACATGAATAATCAAGCCATGCAGTCAAACTGTATGATCAGTGAATCCTAGAAAGTGAGGGGTACATAGTTGCCACACAATTTAGAGAACCATGTGTGAAAACCATGTGATTTTTCCAGGACATTAAAAATTGAGAAATTACCACCTTTCCCTCGATATATTTAACCACAATTACTCCCATTTTCTCCCCCATTAAATATTCTTTTGCCTAGGTGCCTCATTTCCTTCTAATTTCTCCCTTGTATATTCATTTTTGTGGCATATTTTGAGTGTTTTATCCAAGAATATCCAAGTAAATGCCTTTCTAACTTTATTTCTCCTCTTTTCAAAGGGGTATCTTCCTCCTTCTTTGGGGTTTTGTTCTCTAATGGTCTAGGTGACCTATTTCAGGTTGAATCTTGATTATTAGGGTTCAATCATGATGTTTATGGTTATATTATTCTTTTATAAGGTTTATTTGAGGTGCGGTTTTGGTTTTGCACTGATTTTTTAATGTTTCTAAGCTTGAGGTAGGTGATTCCATGTTTTAACATTATTAGATGATTTTTATATGTCTGATTGATTATTTAAACAAGTTATATAGAATATTTGGGTGGTAGGAAATGTGTTTTCAAAAGTATTTGAGGTGTATATGTGTTGAAAATGGTTTTACAAAGGAAATGGGTTATGTTTCATGTGTGACCCCATGTTGTGTTTCTTAAATGTGATTTATAAAATGTGAAATTGGATTAATAAATTGTGAAAGTGGCGTGAAACATGTTTTAAAGTGGATTTTGTGTGTGTGTGAATTTGAAAGAAATTTTTCTTATAATAAATAGTGGTATAATATGTCTATTTAACATAATTGTGTGTGCATGTAAATGTGGTGATCTATGTGATATGTGCAATGGAAATTGAGAACGAAGGGAATCCTAGGTATCTAGGTGGGTAGACTAGGACTAGTATTCTAGTTGACTCAGAAGTGGATTGGTTCAAATTCATCTAGTAGGATTTAGGATTACAACACTAACTAAATTATGATGATTATTGGATACCACTAGAACTTTGGATGGATTCTTCTCTAGTAGCTCATGTATGAGAATATTGTGGGCTATGGTTGTTATACCATATTTCACTACAATACGTGGTTCCTAGTGGACCACAAGTGATAGTTACCTTTAGGTATTTACCCATGATGATCACTTGGGATATGATTCCTATGTGATATGGTGTTATTCGTCAGCATATAATAGACCTCGTGAATAATTTTACTTCAAGAAAGCATATTTTAGAAATGGTTTTTCTTTAAAAGTGTTTTCCATTAAAATGGTTTTCATAAAATGTTTTTCTATAAATGTTTCAAATATTTTAAAGGAAATGTGAATGTTAATTTGACTTACAATGTTATATAATGGAATACTTTTTCATTTGGGTGACATCCTACTAGAATTTTTCTCACACCATGCAAACACCTTTGGGTGCATGAAGAATTTTTTATATGTGACTTAGGTAAAGATAATATATTTCATGGTAATGGTGGATTAGGTTTCTAGAGTTCCACTTCATGTAGGTGGTGGTGGTGGTGTTTTGAGGGTGACGTCCATCTTGTTAAATGGTGGTTTTAGAATATTTATATTGTTCTCTTTTAGTAGAAGTACTTTTGGTTTTTGTCAAAAAATTTAAACCTTGAATCTAAAAAATCATTATACCTTTTTTGTCTTTGGTTATTTATTATTGTGATATTTATTTCTATTGATTATTTATTCATATGAAAATGGGTGAATAATTCCCAAAGAATATTGTTGATACCAAAGCTCTAGTTTCTATCTCTTGGGGATCAGGAATGCCCTTCAGGCCATGCCATGAACTGGGTCAGGTGTCAGATTGGATGACATCCCGACCAGGATCATGAAAATAATTATTTTGGAAATTATTTAAATTTTATTTTATTAATGTACAAATTGTTTATTGGGTGACAACCAATCAAGTCCGAAAAGGCCGTGGGTTTTGAATTAATTACCAAAGGATGATAACGTTTTCACGCCAACCACTAGACTATGAAATTTCTTTGTTAATATATCATTTATTTTATTTAAAAGATTTGAAGAATAAATATTAATGATTAAATAGTAGTGTGCCTTTTTTAGGTTTATATATTAATGTATTAACCATATTGAATTTTGAGAATAGTTATAGAGAAATAGAAATACTTTTTACTCTTTTATGGGCATTTCAATGTGTTAAATAATTATTTTAGTGCTCCAGGGATCAAAGTTAATTTTTGGATACCCATTTCTTGAAGTAAGGGATGAATTAGGATTTGATTGAAGCACACAAAAAAGATGGAATTATTCATATGAAATTAAAGCTTATCATGTAAGTAAATTTCCTTATATTCTTATCCTATAAAATAATTCCTCAACATTAGGAAAAGTATCTTAAAAAAAGGTATCCAAATACCTTATTTTATTGAACTGATAGTCATCTAAATCATCACAGATTTATGGAATTGAGGCCCTCAACATTTCATTGATCATTCACTTATTTGTGATTGATGACATTAATCTCTCCCTATAAATATTTATGTTTTTCCTCCATGTACGTATCTCTACTTTCCACTAATTTTCTCCAACATAGAGTCCTAATTATATGTTATTTCATGTGGCCTTTATACATCCCATTTTCTCATTTATAGAGTATTTATTACGAGCCCTTGTAATGATATAGGATATAAGACAGTGGAAATATAAAACAATATATCTCAAAGATTAGATTTAAATTGTGAGGAAAAAATTTAATTAATGTGGGTAGAATGTAACATCTCAAAAATTTAAGGTAAAAACATTTTATTTGATAGCATGTATGACACACAAAACCAAGAAAGTAAGAGAATATAATATCACTATAATTTATAATATATTTAATATTTTAAATAAAATCAATATAGTTTATAGCTTTCAAATCACATGACACCATGTTAGGGTACACTGCATGAAAAAATGAGTATCTTCAATGACTTTCATTACACAAATGACTGAGTTTTACCAAATATTAATACAATATTGATATATTATTATTTAATATAATAAAATATAACATATCCATTAAATAAGAGGATATGAATAGGAATGATTAAATTATGAAAATATATGGTTTACACAAATATGAAACCAATTCATTAGTTACAAATTAATTAGAATTGAATATAATAACAAATTGAATATAAAGAGAATGTTTTTATAGAAAACTATTTTTTTACTCATAAAGTTATTCAATACTATTAAATTAAATTAATTTAAATTAGTCAATGAAATTATTGGAATATATACTTTATATATTCAATAAAATATTTTTTATATTTTTCTAATAGATTCGATAGACATTGGACAATAAAAAACCCAATATTTCGCTTAAAAGCCTATATTTTTATATATGTACTTGCACCACATTTTAATAGAAAACCTATTTTAAATACAATTTTTGGAAATTTTATTAATATTATATGTCAGTAAAAACATAATATTTTAAATAAGTACATCAAAATTTGATTACGGTGAATTTTTTGGTATTTTTATACGATGTTTCATTTTTAATGAATAGTGAAAAATAATGAATTTTAATTCAAAAATGATTTTTCATATAATTTATTTATAAGGTTAAATTATACATTTAATTGGTTTAATAGTTTAACTAGATTAATTTTTATTAATTAACTCAATATTGTTCATTGGAATCATTTTCAATTTTATATTGGATATAAAAACATAGCAAACTTTTGAATGTTTTTACTTTAAACATCTGCTTTGTCATCCCTTCCGTGAGATTAAATTTAAATTAATTTTTTACAATTTTGTGATTTGAACTTAAAAAAATGTATTAAATATTTGGAATCATAATAATTTATAATTTATAATATTTAAAACTTAATTTGGACCAAAAATATTAGTGAAAGTGATTAAAATTAATTACAAGTTTAAGATAGAAATTAGCTTAGCAAAGGACTAAACCTTAAACTTAAGGGCCAAAATGACCTAGAAACTTGTAAAAAAATTATTTTATTTCTATATTTATACCTTATACTATATTTAATCAAATTAAGTCCTTTATTGGAGCCACTTTAAATGAAAAAAATATGGGTAGAATTCCCTTTTCTAAAATTTACAAGAGTGTCACTCCTCCTCTATTATAAAAAGGCACTCAATCCTACCACTTACTCACACCGCTCAAGACACTTTGGATAAAAATATATATTCCAAAATATCTCTTTATAATTCCTATCCAAATATTATAATCCTATATTTGGTAATAAATCCATCCAATGAATCCCTTTGGTGCAATCCAAAAGGAGTTACCCAAAGAAGAAGTAACGTCTTTCCTCAAGCTCATTAGTTTTATTTCCATTATCCAAAACCTCATTGTTGAGTATTACATTATTATGTTAAAAAAGTTATCATAAATATAATTATATTTTTTTATTTTAAGGTTTCTTCCTACTCTTACACAAAAAACCTCCATATAATGGGTAATGAACATACCATTTATGTTTATGGCGGACTACCACCTCATGAAAAGAAGTTGTTCATTTTTCATTTAGCACCTATCATTGTTGGGAATTATGATGGAAAATATCTTTATATAAGTTATATATAATATTTATAATGATATTATAGTTCTGTATTTATTTTATAATTCATACCTTTATGCACTTCATTTTGTGTAAATATGATAACATCATTTGTGGAAGTGTGGACTACCACCCCCTCAAAGTGATGTCACTTATTCACACTATACATGTATCATATAAAGGATGGTTTTAATATACCAATGTAACATATATAAAATATATAATATGATATAATTATAATATATATATCATTTACTTTTCATTATTTTAATATGACAATGAAATGAAAGTAATGTTAATGCGTACATATGACCTACCATCTCCTTGAATGGTGCCTTTCATTTATTATATCCAAACATTATGGATTATTATAAATATATATTTACTGGATATATGTGATAATTAAATCATGTTTTACATTTTGGATATGATGAAACCATGATCTATGTAATAACAACAACAATTAACAAGTAAAAACATACTAGAGAAACAAGATAATTAACACTCGAAAGAGTGAAAATAATGATATATTATTAACAAAAGAGTAATAATATATTATAAAAAGAACATATATTATATAATAAATATTATTATGGTTTTGGAATAAGTTATTAACTTTTTTAAACCCTTATATACGAGGTTAAAGTAAGTTCATTCAAAAAGTAAATTCAATCTAGGGGATTTCGTCTCAATTTACATTCCATTGATACTTATTTGTTGTTATGCACCTAGTTTCTTTTATATGGTGTATATAGTTCCCTTTGAAATATTATATATTGAATATCATTATTCCCATGATATTCTAAGTTTTATTTAATTCCATTACTTCATGTATATTATGATTCAAATGTTTCAAAATAGTTTGGGACACTTTGGAATGATTAAAGATTATTCTCTTCGAGAAAGTTTTTAATGATTATCTTTGCAATCTCACTTCCTTTTGTGATTGTTAAGTTTATATTGAAACAATCACTTTATTTCTATGAACCTAATTTCTTATATATTGTGTAAATACTTACAATTTGTCATATAATATCATTATTCATTCATTATTCATGATATTTTAAGTTTCAATTTGAATTATTTCATTTAAGGGGATTTGAGTTAAAAGTTACCAAGTAGAAAATAATTTCATAAACTATTTTATTCCTTGGGATATACTACTACCTCATTATTATTAATATTCTATGATTATTAGTATAATATATTTGAATATATATTTATGTATTTCCACTTCCTTATGTGAATTTACAATTGATACACATAATCTACTCATTGATTGATTATCACTTCAAAATTACAGTCATTTCACGATATTAATTCACAATATCATTTTGTTCGGGATCGTTTACACATGAATTTACATAAGAGAAAATTATTTGATATTTTTCTAATAAACCCTTTAATTTTATTCTACTTTGGTTATTAATGACCCTTTTCAAGTAATAGTACCATTTTTACACTTTTTGGTACTCAAAATGTTTTATAATTTTTTTAAAGAAAACCAGAAATCATTTATATATTTAGTTAGAGAACATGTTTTCTTCTAAAAACATTTTTTTATAAAATTTTTTCAAAAATGTTTTTAACCTTTTAAAAATGATTTATCAAATGAATTTTCACCCTTTACAATATGTTCTAGGTTTTTAAAATTTATTTTTAATGAAAATGTTTTTCAAAAGTTTTTATTAAAATAAAGGATATTTTCCTCAATAATGTTTTTAAAGATATTATTCTATTTCATCAATGATAGAGACCCTTTATTTTAATCCACTTGGGATATTTTTTATTGATACCATCCTTATTCTTCTTATGTATGGTTTATTATTACCTTGACCAAGGATAATATTGACATTCACTTCGTTGATTCCTTTATTATTCCACTTGAAATATTCAATTTCATATGATCATTGAAAATTTTATTTCCCCTAATTATCCATATCATTTATCATGGATAATACTATTTCCTAAAATATATACCCTTTTACATAGGGTGTTTACCTTGAAATTTATTTTATTTTTTTATGAAATATTGATAAATTTGCATTCTTTATTCAAAATAGATATTTAAGGAATATTATTTATTTCTATTATTTTATGTGAGGAATTATTTGGAATGGAAATGTTGGGTTGGGCCCAGAATTTATATTACTTCTCGATGCATCGATAGACTCTCATGAGACAAATAATTTGGTCAAATTAAACTGGTTTATACATGTAGTTTTAAACCATATTGTGATAGGTATTGATTATATATTTTTTCATGTGCCTGATACATGATGTACATTAATTAAGAATTACCTTCATTTTGATTCATTTATTATTTATTATTGATATTTTTCGTTGACATATCCATGAAATAATTTCATTCTATGTTCATTGATTAAATGGAATGTGTTTCAATTTCTTATTATTCCAAATTTATTTTTCCTTATCTAGTTAATTGAATGTCATGTGATTCCAGTTGTTACCTTTCCATATTGTTTTCACTTCCTTCTCGGGTTATTGAATATATGAAATGTGCGTTCAGTTATTTACCATGTCATAAATATTATTCTCATTGATTCTTTATTTCTTCCACTGTACATTACCATTACTGAGCATTTGAGCTCACTTTTATTTTGTTTCCTTTCCCCCAGAATCCCAGAAGTGTGCTAAGAAAGATATTCAAGGATACTCTAGATGGAATAAAGTTATTATTCTTGAAAGAAAAAAAAATATTGTAATTAGTGTATTCATTTTAAATACAATACTCAAGTATGTATCTAGTTTATCAATACTATTAAACTATTATGTCCTTTGGGATACAATTTACTTCTATCTTATGTCAATGTAATGGTAACATGACACCGTCTTCGGGCTTTCTGGAGTTGGGTCACTACTCTTAATGTGGTAATTGAATTTATAACCATATTTACTATTATTAAGGACATAAAATTCAGTTGAAATTATTAAATATTAATAAAAATATTGATTCAAAATATGGGATCCATTTTAGTTGAATAAATTTCTATATATGGGAGAAATTTATTTTAAAATAATTTTGAAAAACACAATAATACATTTTTTAGTAAAACCCATTTTAAGCATAAAACTGAGTTCACCTTAATTCCATGAAATGATAAAACTATTAGATGAATGAAAAAATATTTTATTTAATTTATAATCAAAATATTTATTTAAAATCACTCATATATTAATATAAAATTAATTTTTTATGATATTAACACATTGTTCTCATCAAAATACATTTTTAGAAAAACATCACTTTTTACATTCAAATGCATTAATTTTAATTTATAAAAATTTAAAAACTAATGAATTAATTTTATACATTTTTAATAAATATATTTTAATAATTTTTAAATATATATTAATACTATCCATTCTAATGTTTGGGTGATAACTGTTAAAATATGTTTTAGTAATTCAATAATATATCCTTGTTTCTTTTTGACTCAGTGTTGTGTATAAAAAAGTTATCAAATAAATTAAATTTATTTACAAATAAATATTTCATAAAATATGGTGTTGTAAAATTCTAAACCCTTTTAATAATTTAACCCCCAAAACAAAATTATTTTGATACAATCAAATGAGGTTATTTCTTCCACATTAGATCCTTATGATCCCACATAACTTCCTTAAATTTATTGATTTGACACAAACCATTGTACAAGTGAGTGGTCTTGTATTGAAAAATATTGTCTCATTGAGCTAAAATATCCTCCATTTTCCATAATAGAGATCATTCTCATGTGGTATGAACTAGGAGTTTAATACATGTGATGTATTAGGTATTTAATTTTTCTAGAAATATACATGGAACACATTATGAGTTTGAGAGATATATCTTTGAAGCGATAATTTATAATAAACCATAGTAATACTCTAAATAATGTTAATGTGGAAAATATATCTAGGTATCAGTTTTCCATTATTTCCAAATATAATATCCTTTTTATAAGGATATATTCTTAGGAATACCTTGTCTCCAACATCAAACTCTAGATCTTTCTGACAATTGACAACTAAACATTTCTATTAATACTGAGCTACCTAGATGTTCTGTTGAATGGATCTAACAATTTAATCCATTTTCCTATCTATCTTAACTCCCAATGTCCTTATATCTCTCATTTAATCCCTGAAAATTATTGTTATACACTTCCTCGTGTTGAGGGATTCATAAGGATCCATCTTAATTCACAGTTAATGATATTGTTTCGAGATAATTATACCAATGGAAGGGGATGTTCCCAATGAAAATAGAAATAAAATTAACATGATCTCTTCATATACTCTATGGTTTTAATTTTCCTCTAAGTCTAAATATTTTTTGAAGATGATATGTAGTGTTAAGGATCAATACTGTATTTAATTACTATAGAATACTTCTCCAAAAAATGAGGTAAACCACATATCTAGATCATATACAATAGAATTTTTTACTCCATGAAACCATACCACTTACATAATTTTTATTATGGAATGATGATCAATATATAGTTTTTATCATATAGAAATTAAATGCGCAGATTTCATAAGGATGTCAACAATAACCCAATGAGAATTTTACCCTTTAAATGTTTTAGGGAGTTCAACAAATAAATACATGGAAATTATTTTCCATTTATATTACAGTATGGGTAATGGTTAGAACATCCCCATATAGTTATATATCTCATCCTTAACTTTATAATGTACCAGTCATCATGATATATGATCTATAATATTTCTTTTCATGTTACCCCAATAGATTTTTTTATCCCTCTATATCTTTATACATCCATGATGAAAAGAGAATGATGAATAATGTGATTCATTAAATAACACTATCTTTAAGTCTCTTATTGACGAGACAGGTACTCTATTCCTAATTTTTTCCATCCTAAAATAATCATGTTTGGACCTAGGAGAAATCCTAACCATATTCTATAGTTCTAGATCCTCCTTATGTGACTCTTTAATACTCTTTTAGATAGATGGTTAATAATTCATCTAATAATGATATAATATTTCCTATTCATTCAATATCTCACAATTATTAATCTAAAATTATTTAAATAATGAATCATTATTAATCTTAATTAGGGAAAAAAAAATGAATGGTTTTCAGACTCAGAGCACCTTCCACCTTTTTTCCTTCCTAAGGTTATAATTTATTGACCAGAAATATTTTAAAATAAATTAAAACCATATCCATTGGTTTATATTCGACTCCTTATATTTGAATATATATTTCTACCTTTAAGGATAAATATATGTATATTATATTTCACCATTAACATAAAGGCTCCATATTTTCAATTCAAAAATTAATACTTACAAATCCAAATCATTAGTCGGTTAATTTTTATCATGAATTATCAATTAGCATAAGGAATATGATATCATCATATAATTTTTCATTAGTTTGAATGTCATTCCATTATTAGGTTCATCAATATAAATAAAAAATATTATCTACTATATTGTAGTGTAATAAGAGTTTCAATTATTAACCTTATTTTCATACCCTTGTTATATTCCTCACATTCATTTTTCAAGAGGATATTGGATCCCTTCTGATTTAACAGTGTTATTCAATTAGATATGCATGAGAAATCCCCCAAAGAGCACAAGTATTATATATCCAACCTAATAAAACTATCGATATCAGTTACAATGGTTGGTATGGTCCATTTATCAATATCTTACATCTTTTAAGGATACACCAATATATCTTGGATTGAGACTATATGAAAAATGAATGATTCTTTTTTTACTTTTAATTAAAACAATACGAATTTGAAACAAAACCTCTACTTACTCATTTTCTTCAATGAAATACATAACTAATCTTAATTCTCACCCTTTATCTTTGAATATATAATAATATAGTCTATAAATACTACAATAAACTGATTGAGGTAATCTCTAAATATATATTTCATTAAATCCTTCATGATAATGGTGTAATTGGTAACTAAAATCAACAATACTATAAATTCACAATATTCACACCTCTTATGGAATTTTGGATCAGTTATATTCATCTTCATGACCCTTAATTATTAATATCTAGAAAAAGGAGAATCATGGAAATGTACTTATCTCTACATAGTTGATCAAACATTTCATCAATATAGATTGGAGTGTACTTTTTCATGATAGATATGTTGTTAAGTTATTATTAATCAATTCAAAGATATATTGAACTATGTTTATTTCTAAAAAATGAACATGTGACCCCCATAATGATCTAATAGGAAATATGAATCCATTTTTATTATTCTCATCAATTTTATTATTTAATTATTGCATCTCAATCGGGGTTATTCAATATGAAGCCTTTAATGTTTAGCACCAGGTATGAGAACTATTGAAAATAAAACATCATGATTTGGGTTATAATTATGAATTTAATCATGAAATACATCATTGTAATTTTAAAAAATAGTCATATAATTGATTTTGAGTATCTCATCAACCTATTGTAATAAATATCCCTAAACAAAATATATTAAGACCCATAAAATAGATATAACATCAATTAAAAGTTCATATTCATCCTCAAAAAGATGAATGAATATAGGTTTTTATGGAATATCAAATTTGAATTCCCTTACTCAATAATTGATATGGTCTCTATATTGAGCGATTCAATACATGCCCAGAATCACATCTCCCAATCTTTTATCAAATATAAATTATATAATTAAGATGTGATCATCATACTAATATAAGGTTGTTCTATTAAATCAAAATATAATCATTGAGGTTGTGATGTGACACTCTTATAATTTTTTATATATAATAGAGTGTGTGTATTTAGAATCAAATAAATTACTATTAGTTCAAGATTATATGGTATGTGTACCTTTCAAAACATCATTCACATTCCCCACATCAGTATTTATGATCACATAAACATTCTAATTGATTCGTGGCTTAATAGGTTATTAACACAAACGGTCAACATTAATCATTGGTTTCATGCACTAGTTTGTGCAATGCCTATACACCATGTAATTATAACATTAGTATATTGGTGGAACATTTGGATGATATTTTTCTCCATTCTATTCATTAAATGGACTCTTAAAATCATTTTAGAAATATTTTTATAGATAATCTTCTTTTCCAAACATAAAAAAATTACAAGACCATAATGTAAATTTCCTATGTTATTTCTTCCAAAATTTTGACATTAATGAAGATTAATTTAATTTTATATATGGGTTTTGTTATTAAAATTTTATGAAAAGTACATTTTTCACTTTTCCCCCCCAAAACCATAAGTACACTAAGAGTCTCAAATTTCCATTTCAATCATGAGAACACATATAATTATTTCTTTTCAGAATTAAAATATTAATAAATCCAATTAATTTGAGATACATTGTATCATACGACAATATAATCTATCAATTTTTATTTATGGGTCAATTATATAACCTAAATCATATTATGAAAGTATTTCGAGATTTTCCACATAGGTATTGTTGGTTTCCTAATCTATTTATTTCTCATACAAGAATTAATTTTCCTTTTTTATCAATAGTTCATAAATAATCCATGCTGAAATTAAATTTTTATAATCTTCCCATTTAATATAGTCAATTTTCATATATTTTGTCACATTCTTCATAATATTTCACATTTTATCTACTCCACCTAACAAATAATACATTACTAAAATAATGTTATTATAGTTTCATCATTGTAGAACAACGAATATATTTTATTTATATTTTATTTATTATTGAGAAATAGGTGGATCAAGAGAACTAATGATGGATGGTGGATGTTTCCACATAAATAAATTAGCTTTGAGTTATTCTCTCAATTGGAAGTTTGGATGATCAATATTACTCATGTTACCATTATTAGCTTGAGAAGATTGGATGAGTAGAGTTTCATGATTCACATCCAACCTCCCATTTCATTTCATTTCTTATAGTGATGGTTGATTCATTTCCAGAAACATTCAACTTAAACATGATTCCTCTTGGTTCTATCCATTCACTAAAATTGAAAATCATAGTGTAAGAAAAAATAATCATATTGGGTAATCATTCCATCATAAAAAAAATCCTTAGTAGGATTTCCAATTCATGAAACCTCCTATTCAATTAATGAAACCATATGTTTATTGTATGTCATTAATGATCATCATTTATTTAAATCCTATATAATTTATCATAATGGAATTGTAAATTAATGCCAACATATCCCATGGGAGTGTCTAGCTAGGTGTACTATACTATTCCCACACATCAAGCATCAAGGATGTTCATGTAAATACCCTATCAACCCCTATCATATTTTTCACCCCATGGTTCATTTATCCCACCACCATATACAATTTCTAGTATCCATATAGAGGAGTATTTTCTATGAAAACAAAACAATATATAACTTATAAAATATTAAGGATTTTTTCCTATACACATTCTTTTCCCAATGGTCTTCCACAATTTCCATTACTGTAAATCACCAAAATTAACTAAACACAACTATGATACCAACTTATGGGAACTAAGAATATCATATATTAATATTACATCATTTATTATAAATATTAAATTCATATCCCAATAATAAACTCTCTATGACTATAATAGTTTACAATCATTATATACTATATGCATAATCAACTAATTCCATAAATGATCTTAAATATATCCCACAAGGATCACCACTAATAGTAATATTATTAGAAATATATTTCTTAATAAACATCTTTATAACCAAAGGGTGATCTCTAATGCACATTTTAGATAAACATACATGATATCAATCAAGTGCCATATTCTTTAATAAGCATAAGGTAATTATAACATTATAATAATTTAAGAAAATAAAAACCAATTAGTAAAAATATATATTCATTAATACTTGAATAAGTTTTTTAAAATTAATTTATATAGGAAATAAGTATATAAAATCATCCATAATCAATCATGATCAATGATAACATATCATAATCATAATTCATATAGTTGTCGAATGAAAATAAGAATATAGAATCATTTCCTTAGTCAATGATCACTTCCAAAACTATCATAGTTGATTGGGTCACACCCAATTCCATCATTTACATAATCAACATTCAATCCCATGAATAACTTATCACACACAATCACTTAATATAATTGGTTCAATCCACATTACTTTCATGATTATCTCATGAGATATCAATCATTACCCAATACATTGGAGTGAAATATAATATTGTCCCCACCCCTTATAAAATGAAAAATATACAAATAAATTCCATAAGATCCTAAAAAATTTATCATTACATCATATCATAACACATGGAAACAAAATGTGTGTTCATACAAATTTTATCATTTCATCATAACATAACTTATGTAAAATAAATGAGTTTTATAATTGTTTCATCATAACATTATTAACCCATGGGAATGAAATTATTTTCATTGAATTTTCATTTTTCCAACATCAATATAATTATACTAGAGAAATAATTTTAATGTATCATGGTATCATATCCCCAGTAATGCATAGATATCATTAATGGATGTTGACAATGATAAAAAATATTTTTAAAATAAAATTTGATCCTTTCTTTGAAAACATGAGAAAAATATAAATTTATTTTGAGAATATATTAATTAAAAATTAATAGAATATTGAGAAAATTAATTTCTTTTAATATAACCATAAAAAAATGTAAAGGGAATTCAAAAGAAAATATTTTTCATGACTGCGGTAAAACCATTTCTTAAAAATACATTAAAAGAGGACATTCATTTGACACTTTTTTAAAAATTAAAAAATAAACTTTTTAAAAGACATTTCATTAGAAAAAACTGTTTTTAACCATTTTTTATAATTTATAAGACAATGAAAATTTCCATTTTTAAATCACTTCAAAAAATGGTAAAAACAATGAAAAAATTATTTTGATGAGTATATACATTAAAGAAAAGGTTCAATGACCAAAAATGAAATAAAGTCATTTTTCATTAAAAAAAAATCTATATCATTTTAAGTAGAATTGGATAAAAATGAAACCAATAACAAAATATTATTATAATTAAAAAACGAGAATAAAATATATACAATCTAGAGTATATTATAAATAAAATTTCCATCAATGGAAATTTGGCCTTGATATTCACGAAAAGAAGTGAGGCTTTAACATAAATCCATTATTTCTTTGGTAAAATTTGAATTAGAAAACCCTAAAATTAGTAACATAAAATGAAACATTAAATACCAGGAATAAAATTGTATACATGATATATTATATAATTTTTTTATATAGAAAAAACAAAATAAACAATAGTGAATATGAACTATTTTTCCCTGAAACAAAAGTATGACAAGAAAACCAAAAGACATATATCATCTATCTTTATACACATAAAAATAATTAATATAAATAATATATAATTATTATAAATATATTCTATAAGAATAATCATGCATAAAATACTATTTTTTATTCTATTCTAATTTTCAATTACACCTTTTTATCAATTTCTTCACTAAAATGAACATACAGGTAAAAACTAGTATTTTTTACGTGCTTGTTTTATTTCAATTTATATGTTACATAAACCATGTTTATTTATTAATTATATCTAGAATATTAATAATTAAATAATTATAATATTTATTCATTTTATAAACTTTTGTAACTATTTATACAAAGTGGTGATGGAAAAAGAATTACGCCACATGGTATAGATGGTGGTCTGTACGTACCAATGTGTGATGTTTCTGCTATTAAATTGATGGAATAAAATAAAGTTAAAAAATAATTAACTGTTAAATAATACTAATTATATCATATATATTATAAATATTCTTAAAATAAATTCTTATTACTATCAATGTAAATAATAAATGAAAAACCAATAACATTTTTTCATGGATTTGGTGGTCTTCACATATGGACGAGTGACATTATTGTTTTTCAATGTATGGGATGGTAAGAAGGTTAAAAATTTCATATAAATATGAAAACATAATTATACTATAAAAATAATATATAAACATTAATCCAGGATAATATCTATTCATTAATGGTGGTGATGCTAAAATCTAATTTAACTCTCCACGATGTGGTGGTCTTCACGTATGCCCGAACGATGCTTTCATTTACCTTTTTATTAAGAAGGGGTGAATGAAGGCTTCGCCATAGACTTAATAAATTTCTAGTTTATGAGAGAAAAAAATTTATTATATCAACATGGTTATCTGATAATTGAAATATGTATAATAATAAATTAACTGAAAATGCTATGTTATAGTATATAAATTTTCATTGGATGACCTTCATTGGCTTACACCTTAATCATTATATGGTTCATATATTGATAAAAAAATATGACTTCTAGATCATGGGGTGGGATGTTAGGAATGTATTAGGGTAGTTTTTAAGATATATATATGGCATACAAAGTGTGATTAAGAGAGGAGAGGTAGTGTCATTTTATAAGGGATGAAGTGAACACAATTGAAATTTTTCAAAAGATTAAAATATATTAATTTCTTAATGAAGAAATATTTCCCCAATATAACTAGAAATTGAATATGAGAAGATAAAGGATTTAAATATGACCATAAATTAGTTTTTAGATTATTTTTAGGTCCTTATAGCCCTTATTATTTTTTGAACCATTTTAATCCGCTTTACCTCAAATCATGGTAACTGGTTTTTTGACAAAAGTTAATATTAATAATGAGAAAAAAAATAATTTTAGCTTGTTGAATTGTAATAATTATTATAATTAAAAATATTTTATAAAATTTAAAATACTAAATTTATATAATTGTTATAAATTAATTTCCTAAATAAGTGCAGAAAAGGAAAATAATTGTTTTTAGACAAATTCATTTTTAGTATACAACTAATATACCTTCATTACTTCAATGTAAAAATTAATATGTGATCATTAGTATATTTTTTTAATGATATTATATATTTATTTAGTTAAAATAAATCATAAATTTATATTAATTTAAATTAATAATATAAAAACACATTCTACATAAGAATATATTTTTAAAAAAAATATTACCTTTTACCTTAAAATGATATTTTTATCAACTAAATATAATTGAAAAGTTGTTATTTAAATGTATACATACATAAAAAATAATTTTCCATATTTGAGTTATAGTTGTTCATACACTCCAATCAAATGACTAGTATATAACAATCACATTAACTTATAGTAATTAAATACTTTATCGTGGTTCATTTCAACTTAGTGTTGTGTGTAAATAATGCTATAAATGGAATCAAATTTATTGAAAGAGAATGTATTATTAAATATCAATGTGATTTATAATCCATTAGGTATGTTATGTTTTCACTACATAAACATTAATAATTTTGGGTCACTGTAAGTGAGGTCACATGTTTAGCTGAGTAATTGTGAAATTTCAAGCTACCCTACATAGTTAGTGTAGATAATGTACCTAATTAATTTATATATTTATGAAATTTTAAATTATTTATTTTCTATTTTTATTTCTTATTTCATAAATTATATTAAAATTAAAAAAAATCTAAATTTTATTTAGCCTCTCTCAAAACACGAAATTCCCACATGAACTCTCAAAACACTCTTCGATCAAATTATGACCAAACCCTAGACATGTAACTTTTGTGTCTATATAATGAATGTGTATATAAATTAATTCATGAGTATAACACTATTGAAGATAATACACTAGTGATAAAATTGAAATATATTTCTAGTTATTCATTAAAGACTCTTAATTATCAATTTTCAAAAGAATTGTAATGTTTGAAATTTGAATAGATATTGAGTGTTTATAGATAAGAGGTTGTGACGAATCATTAGAATAGAATGAAATGTAATATTTTCTATTTATAGTAAAACAAGTTTTGAAAATATGAAATTTTTATACTACAAGTATAAATAATATAGTTGAAATCTTGTAAATGGGGAGTATATTATCATTCTACCCATGTAGTGGGCCTTGATATTAAAAGTGTCTCATGTATGTTATTATGAACAATTCCAAGGATACTATCATATCAACTATAAAAATTTGGTGATTAAAGGATCCTTGGAATAGATAATAGGGAACATGTACCCTAGAAGGCTATTCTCCATGGAATATATCATAGAGTTTAGGTGATTTACAATTTCATAAAACACCTGACTTTCCTTTGAAAATAGTTAATTATTAAATTAAGGTAACAAAATATATTTTTCCTATATATAATGTAAAATTTTATACATGTAATCTTTTTAAGGTATCTTATGAGTCATATGAATGAATTTTGTAATCATTTATACTGATTAAATTATATAATGTATCAAATGTATCACTACTGTAAATCCTGCCTATACCAATGCCCATATCCCAACGGTTCTTCATAAATATTGGGATATGACATGTAATATAAGGCTATACCAATGGTTTTTATAAACTATTGGGATAGATCCATAAAATTATTCCTATCTCAATGGTTTTGAAGAATTGTTGGGATAGGATAAGGCTATCCTAACAGTTTTTTACAACTGTTGGGAAAGATAAAAAAATAGTTATATCCCAACGGTTCATCAAAAATTTTGGGATAGGGTAAGTTTATCCCAACAGTTTTGTAAAATGCTGGGATAGATCCAAAAATAAGGGTACCTATCCCAATGGTTCTCAAAACCATTTGGATAGATACCCTTATTTTTTATGAATTATTTTTTCAAATATCAGTAAATAAACCAATATATAAATTATATATATATATAAATTCATTCAAATATATTCACAAAGATAATTGTAGAATAGTGGTTAGGTATTTTGATATATAAGGTAGATGTCGTGAGTTCAAACATTGGTTGAGTATTTTATTTTACATTACCTATCCCAATAGTTTTGGGAAAACCATTGGGATGGACCTATACCAATGGTTTGAAAAACCATTGGGATAGGTCCATCCCAACACCAAAGTAACCAACATACCTCCAAATCATTGTTATAGGATATTCCATTCGGGGACCTATACCAATGGTTCCAAACCGTAGGTATATGATATTTTTTAGTAGTGGTATATCTCGTCCTTTCTTGAGTACAAGGTTAATGTTCCTGATGAGGAGTAAAATTAGTTATATTAAACTTGGACATTACAAAGTCAGATTATATGTAAATGAATTATAGTAAACCCTAAAACCTGGTGGAATATATGGGTGGTTGATAGATGAAATAATTTTTGGTATTTTATTCCTACTAAAAAACCTTTGAAGCAAAACAATTGAGCTAAACGGTGTTTTAAACATGATGATATTGTTCAATATTTTATGATGAATAATCAGTTGACCAATGATATTATGCAATGGTTTATTTTAATGAAGAATCATTCAGTACAATAAGGATGACAAGTGTACTTCCTTAATGTTATAGTTCGAAACTACTAATGCAACTAAAAAATGTCCCTTATGGGCCTTCTGAGCCTCATTTCTCTTTATCTTCTAATAAGGATAACCTCACTAGATATATTTAACAAATTGAGCAGTAATAAACTGAGACATTTGAAGAGGATGAAATATAGTTTATTAAGGATGATGTTGTTTAATATAGTGTAGGTTGTATTCCATCTACTAATATTAATAAAACAGTTGAGGATATGTAAAGGAGGATAATCCATATAATGAAATACACATTTTATTGGGGGAGAAATCCTAGATATCCTCTTCTTGGAGTTTATATTATCCAACTAAGATAGGATTGGTGATGACCAAGGAAGAAATACACATGGGAATGGTGGATTGGCCATATTTATTTCACCTCATGTAGTTTAAGGTTTATTTGTGTGAATGATTGATTAGGAATATAGAACTAAGAAATCCTCCCTATGACCTATCTAACAAGACTCATAGAGGATGGACTGAAGTAGTCATGAAAATTTTTGGGACATGTCTCTACTACCTCCAATAATAGATTTAGAAGTACCATAATCAATTAAAGTTGGGGAAATAGATTTGAAGATTTTGTTTCATCTATGAGGTGGTAAACATGTATTTTGGTTTTCCATACCAAGAAAAACAGACCCACATTTTGATAAGGTTGAAATTTCCATTAAATAATCACATTCAAAAAGGGTTTGTCCATCCACTCTTGAAAGTGATTCTCCATCACCACCTCATTCTAATTCTTCTATATTAAAATTACTCAATTCATTGAATTTTATGTTATTTACTGAACATGGTAAATCAATTTTTTAATCTTTTAATTAAATATTTATATACTAATGTTTAAGGGATATCATTGGTCGTATTATATATATAGTGAATCATAGTCATCCCTAGCTGTAGAATGTAATTAGTGGGATGAAAGATGATATCCAAATGCTACAAGATAATGTCTGTGTTTTATGTGTGTCTATCTTTTATCTCGAGTACTTTTATTTTATATTCTTTCAACCCATCAATGTGAATATTTTGAGGTAGGTGTTATACCTCGTATTTCTGACATCCTTATTAAATATGTCTGTAAAAAGAATTAAATTAATTAGTCTCATTAAAACACTCAGAATATGGCCATTAGAAATAATATTAAATAAAAGGAAATTTAAACAGTCTGTTGGTGAGTCCTCTGTTGGTATCTACTTATTTCAGTGACTCATTCCATCGGTGTGTCATTCTATTGATCCTTCCATGTGTCAGTAATTCATTAGATCAATGACTCATTTTAAGTGTCGGTGAGTCAGTTGGTCTATCGGTGTGTCAATTGCTCTATCAGTGAGTCCTTGAATCGATATCACTATGCATCAATATCACCATGCATTGGTAGGCCCTTGCATCGGTAATTCCTTCTATCAGTGAGTCTTTTTGCACTATCAGTGACTCAGTTGAACCGTCGATGTCTCATCTCTTCTGTCGGTGTCAGTCTGTTTTACTTAGAAAATATTTCTTCTTGGACTTTCTTACAACATAAATATTATCAAAATGTGTTAAACTTCTATATGATTATAAATAATCATTATTAAACATATTTAAATTTAAATAAACATTATTTAAATGATTATAAATGATTAATAAGAATTTACATGACTTGTGATTATTAAAAATAGAGAGGGTGGCCAACAATATTCTATACACCAACAATCTCCCCCCATTCGATGATCACAAATCATGACATTATAAAGTAAAATCATTTAATTTTTAATATAATCATTCTACTTATCATTTCCGTTACTGATGAATTTTATCAATATATAGATAAGGTTTAGAGGTAATACATATTAATGGTATCAAAGTAAACAAAAAAATAATGGTATCCAAGACTAATTCCTTTTCATCCCATATTTAATAATAGGTAAGGAAAATAAAATACATAAGAGAGGTATCAAAGGTAAAATAAATAAGGATAATGCCAAACTATTCACCCCATTTTGAGATTATCAAAAAGTGAAAGGGTAGAAAAGGATAAAATCAATAATGAAATGGAATGAAAGGAATAATCAAGAATGAAATATAAATCAAAGGAATAAGATTTATCAGAGAGTAATAGATAGAACACAAATATATGAAATACAGGAGCACTGAATTACATTAATCAATGAAGTACAATGTATTACAAATTTCTAGGGAAATACAACAAAAGACAACTAATCAACCCTATTAGAGAGATATCCACACTACTTCTCAAGATCAAGAGGTTCCTTCCCTTTCTAAATGGGCTTAATAGAAGGTTTAATAGGTGGTGGATTAGAATCTAGAGGGTCTGAATAAATCTTCATAGGAGGTAGGATTACTCCTTCTGGAACATTAGGTGCAAGGATGGGTTTTTGTTGTGACAACATAAGAGGTTGAGGTTGTTCTGTGATAACTGGCTGAATCTGACTGAAAGCCCGAGAAACTATTATCTGAGGTGGAGGCACTGATCCAGCAGATCCAATAGGTGAAACAGAAGGCACCAAAATTGCTTCACTCTACACATGAAGGTACGACTTCAATAACTTGATGAAATCCTTAATGATTTCACCACCATACTCTATATATTTCTCAAAGCCATCTTTATTCTCCATGAACTTGTCAAGAAGATGCATGAAGTCCTTCAATTTCTATACTTGTCCTTTGAAAGCTTTGGTTACTAGAGGTAGTGTCAAATTCTCTATCAAATATTTAAAAAGTCTAGTCATGTGATTCTTGGTAATAATATTCTTGAAATAATAACCCGCCTTATCTGTAAACCAAGCATTGGAAGTATTAGCACTCTTGGAATAGAGCTTAACCATATCATGAACATGGTCACTATTCTTCTCAATTTTTGCAAGACTGTCCAATCTATAAGAACCAACCAGAGGTTGAAGATATTCCTTAACAATATATCTAACTGCCTCAATCTCCAAGGCCTAAGATGTATGAATAGATGTAGAAGGATTAGTAGGATTTGAGTTATGAGTCTTCAAATATTTAAGAATAGTTTCAAGACATCCTTTATACTCAGAGGTCAGATTATTTTTTACAGAGACAATCCCACTCATTTCTTATATCAGATTGGTGGTGTTTGCAACAATTTTTTTAGAAGTTGTGACTAGGTTTGGTTGAATTTCATCTATAACCTTCTCTAAAAATTTGTTGCATCAGGCTCACTCGCACCAACTGTCTGAACTATAGTAGGAGAAGCCTTCACAGGCTGATTCATCTCTTCTATTGAAGATTCGAGAGAGTGTGATTCATTACTCAGTTGAGTGTTTTCCATTCTATCTTATTGAATATCATGGACCATTTGGGATTGAACTGATACACTCACAGCTGAATAGATTTTATACTTAAACCTTTCAAAATATGCTTAAGTGACATAGTCACTAGGAAGGGTCTCAACTAATGATTCTTTGGAAATAGGTAAAAACAACCCATCATCTAAGTCTTCATAGTCCAAACCTAGTGCTACATATCTAGGATTCCTTGCTCATTTTGACATAACATCATCACCCAAAGGGGTGAGAGTGTCAAGTCTCACTCTTCCGGCTTGATGCTCCTCCTTAACTTGAGCTTTTTTGACTTGAAACTCCCCCTCAATTTGTGGTCTCCTCACTTGTTTCTCAACCTCAACATGAGGTATCCTTCTTTCATACAATAACTAAGGTGCACGAATCACTTGAACTTCCACTTCATCATGAACTTCAGCATTTCCTATTTCTTCAACAAAAACTATAGAAGGTTCTACAACAACATTCTGAATCAAAGCATCAACCATCTCTAAATCTCTACCTTGATCATCCTCATGATGAACATCATTACTTTCACTACCTTCACCATCGCCATCATGTCTAGAGGCATGCTCTTCACTTCCATTTATATCATCATTTTCTTCACCTTCTTTCTCTTCACTACCACTATCACTGCTACTCTCATCACTACTAGTTTATTCTTCTTTTTCATATTCTTATTCTATTTTTGATTCATCTTTAGAGCTACTAGACTTGATAACATACTCTACACTACCTAAGACTTCTGTCTCCTCGTATCCATTAGTTCCAATAGTCATTTCATCTGAGGGTAAAGCAAGTAGTGGACTTGGAGGTCCAAAAGAAAAACCTTTGTAAGCTTCAGTGGTGTCAGGTCCACTCATATCATCGATAGGTGACCCTTGATCTCTGACTGGTGTGGCAGGCTCTTCTTCCTCATCGGAAGAGTAAACAACTTCCTCATCTGGTTCCAAACTAGGATCATCCATATTTCTTGGCCTAGTTGGATGTTCCACTGGATTGAAATTATCATAAATCTTATCTTCATCCCCAACCCATTATTTCTTCCATGGGTTCAAATTGATCTTCATCCTTTTACATAACTCTTTGCTTAGTCAGATCTCACTACACTCAGAATCAACTTTATCCCCTTAACTAACACAACCTTTCTCTTTCAACATGGCTGAGATTAACCTTGTATAAAATAGGGAATTGGTTTTGCAAGAAGGCTTGATCATTTCATTTATGTTCAACGAAAGGTATCTATATAGATTTACCTTAAACCCATTTCTAATTAGATAAATAAAATAAACATCTTAATACTTTAAAGATTAAAATTACCCTTTCATAGGATAGATTAGATGTTGTATAAACTTGAATAGAATTCTATACTCCCCATCTAACTTTGTAGAAATGGGTCTCTTTTTCTTGTCATTGTCAGTAAGCTCTTTCAGAGCTATCTCAAAGCAAAAAATATCACTCTCAGGTGAAGAATTCCCTTGATAGTCATCAAACACGCCCTTATGAGGCACTTTAAGACATTCATCCCATTGTCTTGATGAAAAAGAAGTTATCTTTCCTTTCACTATGGAATTAATCTAGAAAACATTACTACCTTCTAGAAGAAACTATATATTCTTATAAAACTCAATAACTAACTTGGGATAATAGGTCTTTCATTATCTGAGAACCACTCAAGTCATCCCTAATCTTGTAGATCTCTAAGTAGCAAAGACTTTCTTTCCAACAAACACTCTACAAGAACCTCCTTTTCTGGAGTCACTACGCAGTTCACCAGAGTAGGATTCACAGGTACATAAGTTTTTTCATGGTTCCCCTTTCTGTTTCTTAGCTGCACGAGACATGTTTCCTGAACAACCTTCAAGAGCTCACTTCACACGCATTATTCCAATAGTTCATTTTGAAGGTCGGGAGGTGAAAGGTTGGGGGTAGAGATAGAGAAATGGTTAAGTGAGTGTAAGGGTAAAAAAGTAGAGTGGATTAACTAAAATTTATATCATTTAGGGCATTTGAAATCGCAAAATCATAAACCGGGTTCAAAAAAATAAATGAAACAATGCCATTTTGGTAAAAACAAAAAACAGATAAAAACAGTGAGTCGTAAGTGTCAGTATGAAAAAAAAATTATAACACTAATGGCATCGACATGACAAGGCGTCAATGTCAGAATGATAGATTTTTCGTAAGACTAACGGTTTCAGAATGACAAGGCGTCGGTGTCAACATGACAACTATGTCGGCATGACAAAGTTCTCGGTTTCGACATGACATTGCCAGCTTTATACTTTCAGTGTCGATATGAAAACTTGAATTAGAATTATCAAAGGAATAACAACATAAGGTCTTATAGATTGATTATTCCTAACTCATGTCTGATGTAGTTCATTCTTTCAGTGTTCAATGGCTTAGTAAAAATATCAGCAAGCTGATGTTCGGTGCCAATGAACTCTAAATTTATATCACATTTTTGATAATGGTCTCTCAAAAAGTGATTCCTTACATCAATTTGTTTTGTACTAGAATGTGAAACATGATTCTTAGAAATATTAATAGCACTTATGTTAACACAATTTATAGGGACATGTCTAAATTGATATCCATAGTCTAGTAATGTGTTTTTTATCCACAAAATCTATGCACAACAACTAACAGAAGCTATGTATTTAGGTTTTTCAGTTGATAATGCAACATAATTTTGTTTCTTACTACACCATGAAACTAGAGACTTGCCAAAAAAGTGACATGTGCCAGAGGTTATTTTTCTTCCTAACTTACAGCCACCAAAGTTACCATCTGAATAGCCCACCAAATCAAAAGGTTTTTCTCTAGGATAGAATAGTCTAAAATTAGTTGTATATTTGAGGTTTTTGAAAATCCTTTTGATAAAATTTAAATGAGATTGTTTTGGTTTTTATTGAAAATGTGAACATGCGCACACACTAAAAATAATATCTGGCCTACTAGAAGTTAAGTAGAGTAAACTCCAAATCATTCCTCTATAAGTGGTATGATCAACAAACTTACCATATTCATCAAAGTCCAACTTACAAGTTGTACTCATTGGAGTTTCACTACTCTTAGTGATTTAAAATCCAAATATTTTTAAAATATACTTAGTATATTTACTTTGATTCAAAAAAATACCTTCTTTATTTTGAAATATTTGAAATCCAAGAAAGAATTTGAGTTCACCCATTAAACTCATCTTAAATTCTCTTTGAATCATCTTTAAAAAATCAACTCATAAATAATTTTTATAGGATCTAAAAATAATATCATATACATAGATTTGTACTACTAAAAAATATTAGGAAATTTGTTTTATAAAAAGGGTAGGATCAACAATACCTTTTTTAAAGCCTTCATTTATAAGAAAAGTGCTAATCCTATCATACCAAGCTCTTGGAGATTGCTTTAAACCATATAAATCTTTTTTTAATTTAAAAACATGATTTGGAAAGTGAGGATTTGTAAAAATAGGGATTTGTTCAATAAAAACATCTTCAATTATATAACCATTTTGGAATGCACTCTTGACATCCATTTGATAAATTTTGAAATCTAGATGTGCTGCATAGGCAAGGACTATGATGGCCTTAAGTCTAGCTAATAGTACCAAGGTTTCATCATAGTCAATCCATTCTTCTTGACTATAACCTTATACAACCAATCTAGATTTGTTTCTAATTATATTACTAGATTCATCTACTTTATTCCTAAACACCCATTTACTACCTATTGTCAAGGTGTCTTTAGGCCTATCAATAAGCTTCCAGACTTTATTTCCTTAAAATTTATTTAATTATTCTTGCATATCTATCAACAAAAATTCATCATTGAAAGCATAATTGATGTTCTTAGGTTCAAGATGTGATAAGAAAGCTTGATGTTCAACCTGATTTCTAAGAGAATCTCTAGTTTAAGTTCACTTATCTAAATCTCCAACTATATCATATAAAGGATGGTTCTTGAGAGTTATAATAGGTATAGAAAAAGAAGGGATAGAGATTTCAGGTTCTTTAATAGGTTTAAGTTCATTATGACTAGAGTTTGGAGAATTTATAGAAATGAAATTTTTAATAGATTTCTTAATAGGATGGTTAGAAGATTTAGTATTGATGTCCAGATTTTACATTTCATACTCAATATTTTCTAGAGAGTTCTTTGAATCATGAAGATTTGTCTCATAAAACATGACATGTACAGATTATTCCACACATTTGGTTATCTTATTGAAGACTCTATAGAATTTACTAGAAATTTAATAACATATAAAAATTCCTTCAGCACTCTTGAAGGCAAAATTTTCCAGATTATCCTTATTGTTAAGAATATAGAGTTTACATCCAAGAACATTGAAGTAGCTAACCTTGGGTTTTCTATTGCTCCACAACTCATAAGGAGTTATCTTAATGACATGTCTAATTAAGACTCCATCGATTATATAGAATTTTGTATTGACATATTCTACCAAAAAGTATATAGGTAGGTCATACTCACTAAGCATGGTTCTAGAATTTTTTTGCAAGTTCTATTTTTTCTTTCTACAACTCCATTTTTATGGGGTGTCCTATGAGTATAGAAGTTATGATTATAGCCATTTTTGAGAAAAATTATTCAGACTCTTAGTTCTAAAACTCACGACCCTGGTTACTTATTAGGGTTTTAATTCTAATACCACTAAAATTTTCTATAGTCTTAGAATAGTTTGTGAAATGAGAGAAAGATTCACTTTTTTGAGCCAAGAAGAAGGTCCAAGTATATCTAGAGTAGTCATCTACAAGAACATAGACATAATGCTTCCCACTTAGACTTGAAACTATAGATAGTCCAGACAGGTCCATGTGAACCAACTCAAGAGGTTGAGAAGTTGAAACTTATTTCTTTGGTTTGAAATAGATTTTGTGTTGTTTACCCTTTTGAAAATGATTACAAAATTTTTCATTTAGAAACTCAAGTTTGGGTAGATCCTTGACTAAGCCTTTTATAATAATCTTTTTAAGTGATTATATATAGTAGTTCCCTAATCTCCTATTCTAAATCCAAGATTTTTTATAAAAACACTCAAATAAGAAATATTTTGAGAAATTAAAGAATCTAAATCAATAGCATAAACATTTTCATTTCTAAAAGCAGAAAATACTAACTCAATTTTTAGAATTAAAAACATTACAAGAATCATTTTCAAATTTAACATTAAAACCATCATCACATAATTGAGAGATACTATGTAGGTTATATTTTAATCCATAAAAAAAGTACTTTAGAAATTAAAACTGAGTTAGAGTTACCAATCTGGACAAGGCCAATGATTTTTCCTTTAGAATTGTCACCAAAAGTGACATGCCCACCATCAATATTTATGAAGTTGTTGAAGCATGAATAATATTCTGTCATGTGTCTTGAACATCCACTATCCAAGTATCATAGGATTTTATAGGATCTCTTCAAACAACTTTTCGACAAAAAAAAATTAGGCAAGAGATGATTTTGGTACCGAGATTTGTTTAGGTCCAATAATAATAGTAATAAGAGCTTTGGGAACCCAAATTTTCTTCTTGGGTTTCCTATAAGCAGTATGTAAAGTATTAAAAAAATAGACTTTATTTGGGCTAGAAAAACATAAAATAGTAGAAGATGTTTCATGGCTGAAAATTGTAGAAAATTTTCTAGAACTAGGCATAAAACTGGATTTTCCAGATTTAGATACAAAATTGGTTTTGAAAAAAAAAATCACTAGGTTGGTATCCAATACCACTAGTGTATTTGGGTGAAACTTTTTTACCAAGAATTTTAACCAAGATATCTTTACCACTAGTAAAATTTTCTAAATCCTTCATCAATTTCTCATTTGATAATTTAAGCCCATTGTTTTCCATAAGTAGTTGGTCACTTTTCTCTTTTTTCTACAATAAGTTTAGATTTAATAGTAGTAGTCAAAGCATGATGCTTCTTTAATTATTTTTATTTAACTTTTAGTTCATTACAGGTTTCCTCTATCATTTTGAAATAATCAAATATTTTCTCATTTTTTCATATTTTCTGAATCACTTTCATCTCCAGAATAGTAAGCATTATGTTCAGGAGAGTTTAGTGTTACCTTAGACGTGTTTGTCATAAAACAAATATTTGACTTATTATCCTTTTCATCATGAGAGGATTCTGAGTCACTTTAGATGTCCTAAGAAAAAATCCATATTTCATTCATGGACTTTTTATACATTCTATTCTTATCATCATGCTTCTTCTTATACTTTAGCTTGGTATAGTCACCCTTTACATGTCCCTTTCTTTTTCATTCATAAAAAATTATCTCATTTTTGGTATCACCTATTTTTTAAACCTTTTTCCTATGGACCTTATGATCATAATTTTCTTTGTAGTTAGCCTTTGTAAAGAATTTATTCTTTCTATAAAATTTCTTAAACCTTCTGGCTATTTGAGACATCTTTTCATCACTGTCTGTTGAAGATTGTTCATCACTTGAACTTTTAGTTTCACCTTGATATTTGTCCTTCTATTTTAATGTAGTATATTTGAAAGCAATATATATTCTTTTGGGTTCATCATGCTCTTATTTGTTTATTTTAACTCTTCCTCATACATCATAAACTTTCCTATCATCTCATTTATTGGAAAAGTGTTGAGGTCACATGATTCTCTTATTGATACAGAAGTCCCTCTCCATCTATTTGGTAAGAATCTAAGTATTCTCATGATTTTTTACTTGGATGCAACAACTCTTACTAGAGAGATCATGGTGTTCACAATTTCATTAAACCTGAGATACATGTCATAAATAGGATCACCAGGCTTCATCTTAAAATTATCATACTTGATAGTATAAGTGTTAAGTCTCATTTCTTTAACATTAGAAGTCCCTTCATGTGAAATAACTAAAGTGTCCCAAATTTCATAGGAAGATGTACAAGTAGATATTATATTGATTTCTTCATCTCCTAGTGCACAAAACAGAGCATTCATAGCTTTTAAATTATTATTATAAGCAATCTTTGTGGCATCACTCCAGGTATTCCTAGCAGTATTTAGTATTTCCTATTGATCTTCTATAACTGTCAAAATATCAAAGCCCATACTTTTGAAATGCATTTTCATCTTAATCTTACACTAGGAATAGTTTTCCCCATGAATGTAGGGAGGTCTGTTTGTAGAATCACCTTCCAATATATTATCCATACCAATGAAAAGATTTTTAAAGAGCTAAAAATTTAGAAGTAACAAAAATTTTGAGATCTTTTAAATACAACTAAATCATAGTTGAAAAGATTTGAATTTTTTTTAAAGAATCTATGATACCAAATGTTAGTTGGAGTATGACACTCAAGAGGGGGGTGAATTGAGTTCCTATAATAATTTCTGTTAAAAATTTTATTTAAAATATTCCCCCTTTTAAAACAAAATATTCCAGTTAATCAAAGTAGTGAATTTATAATAGTCTGACAGTTCAAATAATTTCTCAGAATATTGATTATTTCTCAGTTGTAAAAATATGGGATATTGACACAACTTTTGAAACTAATATAATAATCCAAAATAGTTATAAACACTAGCCAAGACTAACTATGAAAGTGAAATTTAGTTTTCTGAAATACAGGTAAAAATATAGAAAACTAAATTAGAAAACACAACGGATATAAAACAAGAGGTTCAGTCTCAAGCCAAGACTTAGTCCTCTCCACTTGGGGATCACCTACCACCAAGAAATCTATATAGATAATGTTTTTGATCAACACCCTGGATTGAGGTTTACAAAATAATACATAGACTATCCAGGTCACAAGACCTCTACCACAACTCTATGTGGTAAAAAAATACAAATAGGTTACACATGACCTCTACCACAGTTCTACGTGGGATAAATAAGTGTAAAAAGATATATGTGTGAGTATATCTAGTATCCTCCAGTTCAGTGCAAGAGATAATGTGTATTTTACAAACGGACACACACACTACTTGAAAATGTAATAAAAAGGGCACACAACAGAGCAATAAAGATTAGATAGGGTTTAGAAGGATCTGTGTGTTATGAAGTTCATCTATGGACTCTTTGATGTACCAAAGCTGAAGATGGAATTCTCTTTTAGAAATAGACACTAAAACAGAGTTTCGTGGAGCACTGTGTTATATCATCTAGGAAGATGAGATGTTCTTCTCCTTAGGTTCAGTTGAATACTACAGTGATGTTGGAACTTTGATGAAAAAAAGCTCTCTAGATCACAACAAGCAAGAATGAAGAGTTCCTCATATGTTCTTCCATTGTTTATGTTTCTTGTGTGGGTCTATTACTATGTCTATGCATATATTTTTATTTCTTTTTCATGCTCTGCTTATTTTTTATGCGTGTTTATCTTCCATCTTGAGTTCTTTTCTTTTATATTCTTTCAGCCCAAAAATGTTCATGTTTTGAGGTAGGTGTTATACCTCATATTTCTGACATCCCCATTAAAGATGTCTGAAAAATTAATTAAATTAATTATTCGCATTAAAACACTTAGAATATGACTGTTATAAATAATATTAAATGAAAGGAAATTTAAGAAGTTTGTTGGTTAGTCCTTTGTCGGTATCTCCTTACGTTGGTGACTCATTCCATCAGTGTGTCATTATGTCGGTCTTTCCATGCATCGATGATTCATTGTGCCAGTGACTCATTTGAACTATCGATGAGTCAGTTGGTCTCTTAGTGTGTCAATTGCACTGTCGGTGAGTTGGTTGGTCTATTAGTATGTCAATTGCACTATCAGTGAGTAAGTTGGTTTATCGGTGTGTCAATTGTACTGTTGGTGTGTCCTTACATTAGTAGCACCATTTTTTTGGTAGGTCCTTGCATCAGTAAGTCCTTCTATCAGTGATTTGCTTTGCACTGTTGGTGACTCTATTGAATTGTCAGTGTCTCATCTCTTCTGTTGGTGTCAGTCTGTCAAACATAGAAAATATTTCTACTTGGACTATCTTACAACATAAATATTATCAGAATTTGTTAAACATATATGTGATCATAAATAATCATTATTACACGTATTTAAACTTAAATAAACATGATTGAAATGATTAGACATGATTAATAAGAATTGACATGATTTGGGATTATTAAAACTAGAGAGGGTGGCCAACAATCTCCTATGGGCGAAAAAACTGTTTTTGGTTCCTAATGGGAATTTAATTTGAATCATTCATGTGGATACAGTAATCTAGAATTACTATTTGATTGGGATTTTGAGTTTCATTGAATATTTTTATGTAATTATTCTTGATTCATTCCCTATTAAATTTTCTTGATATTATGAAATGCTACTATCATTAATATTTATGATTAAATTGAACATTTCTCCATAAAAAACTAGTTAAAAACATTATGATGGCAATATAAAGAAAATAATGAATGATAAATTATTTTTTATTTTATCATTTTTCATTATAATTTAATTATATAGAACATAAATTCCTTACGTATTTTTTGGATTCTTAACCACTTCCATTAGTTACTAAAATATTAGGATTTATTTCTTATTTAGGATTGTAAACAATGAATTGATTAATTAATATTGAATGAACTATATTTATTTTTATAACTATTAAGTAAATATTGAATATGTTATAACATTTTTTTATAATATAAATTATTATAGGAATGATATGGAACCAGTATATCATTTATATTTATTGCTTCTGGAATAAAAATATCTCTATTTATAATTATTTAGAATATAGACACCTTTATTGGGATTTGTAAATGAAATACTAGTATGATTATAATTAGTTATTGCAATAGTTTTTCATTGTTATAGTAGTGTATTGTTATGGTTGATAGTGGGTTTGTGAGGATATTGTAGAATGGTTATGTGACTGATTGGAAAATAACATTTTTATTGATTTTGAAAAAACACAGGGTACACTAGGGTCTAAAATAGTGCAATCCCAGAGCATCATTAATAACAAACTTAATTCCCTCATGAGGAAAAGAACCTAAGCTAAGGAATAAGGAAATACATTGATTTGGGAAAGCTATAGATGCCAAGAATTCCACAACCATGTTCCCCTCCCACCAAGTGTGAGAGATCTCTATGTGATTACCCATGAGTTGTTTACACTTCCTGATGATATACACAATATTCCAGGGAAACCTACCTTTATCTGATAATGATTTATAAAAGATTAATGAATATGTCTCCACCACCTTTAGCATGATTTTTCTCTGATCATAGAGTTCCAAACCCCCGACCAGTGTCTGTGCCTTAGCTTGTAAAATGTCCCCCTTCCATAGAAGGCTGAGAACGCTGCTAAGACATACCCCTCCTAGTCTCTAATGACTCCTCCACCTCGCATACCCCCCCTAGAAGAGACCCATATATGTTAATCTTATACCCACAATAGAGAGGATGCTAACAGACCCAATACCCCTGTCCTGGGTCACTATCCTGATTGGATAAAAATTGGTTCAAGATGAGCACTATTACCGACAGGGCGGCATGGAAATCTGTACACAACCTGACCATATCCCGAAAAAAGTTCTTAATTTTGAAGATGATGATGGTTTGAGAACCTCTTAGTATTTTTTGGTGCACGTCATTCCTAGCCTTCTATATAGTCCAACATCCCGCCAAGAGGATAACAAACCTAGCTTTCCTCTTGGGGCCATGGTCACCCGCTCCTTGAAACCACGCATTGAGAAAAGTATCATGCATCCCTCCATGGCTATTCCAACAAGAAAAAGCCCCGAAATCCTGCCAAACCCAGCTGGACCTACCACTATTAAAGAAGATATGCCCCATTATTTCTTGTTTGGGATTGCGGAAACACCAGCACCTAGATGCGATGCTCATGTCCATGCGTTGGATGTTATCCTCAGTGGTCAAATCATTATTCCTCACCCACCTCAGCAAGAAATTAAATTTGGATGGAACCTCCTTGCACCACAGTGTCACCCCCATGGGTCTTCATTGGATGCATCCCTCCTCACACAAGCAAATGCCTTAATTGAAAACTCACCCAACGTGCATCCCGTACAAATGAGTTTACTAAGATCTTCATTGAAGACAATGTTATTGAAATAAGCACATTGATTCTCATCGATAATGTCTTGAAGAAAACTGGGGTGACCATTTGCCTCTCTAAAGGAAAGATTTGGGGTGGGGCTTCCTAAGAACCACGACCTGCCAACCCCCAATCTTAAAGCCAGAAATTGATGCCCCCTATTCCCACCAGCCAATGAGAGTGCTAACGTAGGGACTCCATGTATGGATAGATCAAGTTCCATATCTTAGAAGGATGCGTCCTCTACTCATTCACGTTCAATCCATACTTATCTTGCATTGTTCTGACCCATACTATTTATCCTTCCATAGCCTCCCATGCTAGTTTAGAATAGAGCCCTTGCATTGTCAAGGAAACACTCCTCAAGTTAAGGACCCCTTCAGAGAGAGGTCTTGCAAGACACTTCCCCAAAGCCCAGTGATGCCTACCTTTCATCCGCCCATCCCAAATTAATGACACCATAATTCTTTCCATGTTGGAAATCACACTGTTGGGATCCTTCATGGTGGAAATTGTGTGCATGGTAATGGAAACAAGAACACTGTTCACAAGAGTTATGCGACTTCCAAAAGATAAGAATATGTTTTTACAGTTGTAGATGCACCCCGTGATCTTACTAACTAGCTTATCAAAATGATGGACTCTAAGAGAATAAGGACTCACCATCACTCTGAGGTACTCCATAGGGAAGGATCCCCTTCTCATATTCAAGATGACATCTAGATCCCTTACCCTTATTTCATAGGTATATCTGGTTGTATAGTTAAGGCTTTTGTCCCTATTCACCACCGACCCACTCCACTTGCAATAGTACCCTAGAAGCCCATTCATCCCCTGTACTGACCTCCAACTACCATTAATAAACAAAATTGTGTAATCTGTGAACATCAAGTGCGAGATACCCCTTATTGCATGCCTATTTTGGTTTGGGAGGACATTACCCGTGCGAAGACCCCGGTTGATATAATAGCTGAGAGCATTTTTGGAGAGGATGAAGAGAGTGGGGGAGAGAGGATCCCCTTTCCTTATACCTCAACAAGCCTTAAAGAACCCAAACTACTTACCCATAAACAAGGTTGACATCCACACTGAGCTGAAACAATAGAAAAGAAGATCACTAGTCCAGTAGGAGAACCCCATGCAAGCCAGAACCCTTAAGATGAAACCCCATTCCATCTTGTTGTAGGCCTTGATCATGTCTAATTTGATCCCCAAGTTACCCCCAAAGATCTTTTTCTTGATGTCACTAACCATTTCTTGCACCAATCATATGGCACACTAAATTGACCACCCTTTGATAAAACCATGCTGCTCAGAAGCCATCTAGGTATTCAAGTGAGGGGCCATCCTTTTGTTTAGAATATGGGACAAAACCTTGTATGGTATATTTCACATGCTTATGGGCCGATACTGATTAATGGAATGTGGGTTTCACATGTTCAGAATCAGAACCATCTTGGTTTGACAGGAAATACGTGGCAAATTACCACCCTAGAAGAATTCCTGCACTTCTCTCACTAAGTCTCCCTTAATAGTGTCCCATGACGCCCTGTAAAAGGATCCAGGGATGTCATCGGGCCCTGGTGCACTATCTGGGTTCAGAGTCCAGATCACCTCATGCACTTCATCCTCTTCCAGAGTCCTCCTGAATCATTAATCGACTTCCTCCAAAAAACTACTTGGGATGTCCTAAAAAATGTCAACATCACCACTCAGATACCCTCCAACCAAGATAGGATTGGGGCTTTCTAGTAAAGATTTGATGCTTTCATTAGCTAGAGCTCCTACCTCATCACAATCACTAGAATATGAACCATCTTCCCTAAAGATTTTAGGCCCCTAAACGTGTTGTCTATCCTTGATGCATGCATGGAAAAAACCAGTGTTCCAGCCCCCCTCACGAAGCCATCTAACTCTAACTCCTCTAGCCAAACGTTCCTGCCTCATAAGGGTATCTGTGAGGATATACTTTTTAAGTCTTAACTCATTAAATAAATTTTCACCCCATTCCTGTTCAATACCAACCTCCATTCGAGCGACCTCCTTACCGATCTCAACCAGATCCTTATCCCGCGCGGGGAAGTTCTACCTCTAATAGAATAAAAGATGTTTGATCCGCTTGATCTTGATATGGATTTTAATCCATGGGTTTCTAGATAGTGAAGACTCCAGGCCTCCCTAAACACATAATTTAAACTTGGTTCCTCTACCCAGGTTTTAGAAAATTGAATCTGATCCTCTCTCGGCAACCCTGAATCCAGAGAGAGGTGGAGCAAAGAGTGATCCGAGAGGCACCACACCAAGTGAGAAACTTTGGTGTCCTAGTATATAGATAATGCAACCTCGTTCATCAAACACTGGTCAAGAAAACACTAAGTCCATCTTCCTCCACGTTGGTTATTACAAAAATGTGAAGTTATCTCCCTTGTAACCCGCATCCAAAAGGTCGTTTCTAGCCATGAACGAGACAAAATCTTGGCTAGCATTCCTTGGAAAGGCGCCACCCCCTGTTTCTCCTCAGGGCTTTCAATAATGTTAAAATCTCCCCAAAAAATCCAAGAGATGCTATTTGAGTTTAGATCATCTAAATCCTACCACAACACATCTCTATCATGGGCATTACACTTTTCATAGATGAAGGATAAAAGAAATGAGTGAGAACCTACAGAAATATTTGTGGCTAGAAACCGATTCGAAACACTATGAAGATCGACCGTGATGTAGTCCTTCCAAAACAACCAGATCTGAGAATTAGGAGGATCCCCATGCTTGAATCCATGAACTCTTAGCCTTTGAGAATACTCCTTGATTTTACTGGACACCTTCTTTGGTTCGAGAATCACAACCGTAGAAACAGAATTGTTACAGAGTTTGTTAATGATGAAATCGGATTTCGCCTAAGCTCCGAGACCACGAGCATTCCATATTAAAACTCTAAACATTGGAACGAGCATGTCAGGATTTGGCACTAGACTCATAGCCCTTGACATGATGAGATGAAATCAGGGAGACGATTTCTCCAATTTGGATTGAGAATGGGTGCGGATAATACTTCACACCTTCGTGTGAACTGTCACAGTAGAGCTCGAACCATTGGACAACGCCCCGTGGATGATATCCGGAGAACCAAAGCACTGATTGTTCAACTTACTCTGATCATTCCCAGATGACTCAGTGGTGAGTGCAGAGGGGAGGAAGTCACTGTCGGAGTAAGGCGATAATGGGGGAGAAGACACCACAGGCAAAACAGCTTCATAAACATCTAGGCCAGGTTCTATCAAGAGAATATCCGAAATGCAGATGCGGGAATGAGACAAAGGATCAAGTGAAAACGAAGGGAGCTTAATTTCCTTACTGGGGAGCATCCCTACAGAAAGGGGGCCTTCATCCCGAAGCTGAAGAGATGGTTCCCCACCTATACCTTTGTTGAAAAGAACCAAATCACGGCTGAGAGATGCTTTCCCTTCTAGACTGGAAGATTGATTGGCCCTCTGATCCTGAAGAGAAATGCGAGCGAGAAAACCTTTCCGAATACCTCGGGAACTCCTGAGACCTGGAGTCCTCCACCAGAGCTTTGCGGCATACCTACAAATAATGACCTGAAATGTGGCAGAACGAGCAGAACCTGGTAAAAGTGGGGTAAATTAGAGGTTGGTGACGGTCTGGCATCCCTTCGATCCGAATCACAAAGTGGTCCTGAAGCGGATAAGAAATTTCCAGCTCAATGCAGATCCAAGCAACCAATTCCTCCACCAGGATGATCGTCCTATCGTCCAAACAAAAAAACGACCCTAACGAATCCCCAATTACCGTAAGGAAGGAGTCGTTCATAGGGACATTCTTTACTGTAGTGGGCATCCATCGACCAGTGAGAAAGAGAAAATCTCCAACACCCCACAAAGCGCAGGCTCCTGCTCCAGGCTTTAACAAAATCTTCCCTAGAAGCCAGAACAATACAAAAGGCCTTCCAATCCAAGATTGACACTGTAACCAGTAGATCTAAGCCCCATCTTCTAACGCAATCCTGGAAAACCGCAAGGGGATGATTATCGGCACCAAAATGCGCTACCCGAGTCCACTGAAGATCCTTGGTTGCCTAAACAAAAGACACTGCTGAGACAACAAACACGAGGCGTCAATTCTTTGTTGACATTTAGATACTTATCTTGGCTACTATATGTATATTTCATAACTATTAGATCCATAAGACTTTTTCTACTAAAATTTTATAATGTTTTTTTTTTCGTAATTCATGTTAATGTAGATGCTGATGTATCATAGTTCATATAATTATAGATTGTATAAATTGATTTAGTAAGGAATGGGGAACGATTCTTTTAATTCATATGATAATATGAAAAATGGAATAATATTTTAAATTTATGTTGACAAATAATGTAAGTATCCATTTGTGTTGTGTCAGTTAATGGGAACTTGTTATTGGGATTAATGTTTAATAGAGAATTTATACAGGAGATAGACTAAATATGATAAATAAAATAAAGTTTATTATAAATTATTAATCAGGATTATATTATTTATTTTTTTGATGGATGTTAATTAGTAGCTAGAAACATAACAATATAAATGATTAATTCATGTGAATAAACTATGACGCTTATGAGATAAATAGTTAATGGTTTCCTATTTATTTTTAATGGAAGTCAGGATTTCCAAATTGTATATTTATGAATTTATTCATTGATTTTATAGATTTCTTTATAACGATTTTGTGCTATAGTATTAATTGTGTCATTTTCTTTCATACACCCGACCCCTAGAGGTTAATGGTTTATACTAAACCCACTATTGACCTCTTCTTCTCTACAACATCAAAACATCGTAATTTTTAGAGTTCATAAACTTTACGACACCCCTTTCCCTTCACTCGCTTGAAGGAATAGAAAAATATTACATAAATCTAAAGAATGGATTAATATTATGGGATAATTTTTTTTACAAGTTATAATATCTATTAGTTCATTCATACCTATATATGAAATATATCGAGATTTATCATTATTCTATACATATGATTAGAAGTTATACTTTCAATCTGTTTCTCTATGATCTAATAAACATGTGCTATGGCAGAAAAAGATATAATTTTTATTCACATGAGTTCTTATTTTTCTCATTGTCACTATGTGATGGTGATGTGTCTATGAAATGATACTGATGTTTTTTTGATGTATAGTTGTGCCTATGAATATATGGTATCACAATGATGTGTGTGAATAATTACACAATGTACTTTATGATGGGTATGGGATCACAAAGATATACATTATCATTGTTTTGGTGACTACTTTAGTAGGAAATTTGTATTAGGGTTCCTATATCATATATATTTTTATATAATATATTGAAAATATTTTTACAATCTATAAGAATTATTTAATGAGTAATCCATAGTGTGGAAATAAATGTAATCAACTTGATTTTGGAGATTAGTTGACTTCTTCATTTATTCACCAGGGCTTTGGAATATTTCTTATATATTTACCCATGTGTATTTTGTAGGATTCTATCATGTATAATTTCATACTCACCCATATATATATACATCAATTTTTTTTGTTATTGAGAGGGTTTTCCTGTTCATAATAGTTGATAGTATCTTTTATAGTACCATTGGAATACGTTTTGTGAGTTGATGGTGTTTGTGGTCACTACCATAGGAGTTTTTGTGGCAATTTTATATTTTTGGCGTGTATTTTATTACATTACCGTTAATAAGATTTTTTATATATTTTATAATTGAGTTTATTATCAGTTATTTTATCTTTTCATAGGAGTTTGAGGTTAATTCTTCTAATTTAATTATCTTGTGAACTATCATTGTTATTCCTGGAACACATGTCTTATTAGATGCATGATTCATTGGTCACTGCAGCCATTATTTCTTTCATAAGAGGGGTACCACTCGGGTATAGTCCTGAAAATTATATATATTAATCTATGAAAAATTAATACATTTTATTTTAATCCCATGTAAAGACTCGGAAATTTCAAGGAAAATTTTTTCTTAATTTTCTTTGGAATTTTACAAGAACGCAGTTTCTGACAGCGCCTGATTCCGAGGCCCGGTGTGCCCGGAATTAATTTCCGAAGTTTGCCTCGGGTACGTTCAGTGAACGAACGAGCGAGAATTTCTAACTTTTGAACCGGTGCTCGGAATCGAATTCCGAGGGCACCGATGGAACCGTAGCGCCGATTTTTGCTTAGGAATGCCTTTCCTGGAGTTGTGTTTGCTTGGGAGGAGTTGTTTAATAAGGTTGTGGTTTAAGTGTAAAGAAAAATAAAATTTGTGTTACAAATTTTATTTATCTTCTTAAGTGGTTATATCCTAAGTGTGGAAGTTGGGGTGGAATCACAAGTTCCTAACTAACCAAGTGAGGATTAAGGTGAGGTGGGGCCCACACAAGCCACAACCCTTCACCTTCCCCTTAACTCTCTTCTACCCCCCTTAAACTCCCTTGCACTTAATGTGCCAAAACCCCTCAAATTCCTAACTCCTTAAACTCCTTAACTCCCTTGAACCCCCCCCAATTAAATGTGACTCTTCACTTCCACCTTCATTAATTTTGGAGCCTCTCCACCCATTAATGAAGGATGTAACTTAATGAATTTGAATTATTTTGAATTCATTAAATTAACACTATAATAAGGTGTGTTGTTTTATTGTTTGGGGTTGGCTAAATCTTTGTGATAGAGTCATGGAAGGATTGAAGAGAATTCCACCCTCGACGAAGAACACGAAGGACATCTCCAAACATGGAACAACGTCTTCTCGACGAAGAATGCCTTTTCCAAAGAAGAACGTGAAGTTGCCAACGTCGATCCCTTCTTGGATGCCTCCTTCCCACTCCTTCCAGAATAAAGAAGGGAGCGCCTTTCACGAAGAACGCCGACGTCGTCAACAACTTCTCTTTTCCGATGTCGAGGAATCGCCGCCGCCTTTCCGCGACTTCGTCAACACATAACGAAAAGCGAGGTAGGGGAATAAAGTTTGGTTTCCTCTTAAACACTTGAGAAAAGAACAACGAGCGCGGACCAACCAATTACCCGGTTGATCCGCGGACCGTTCGTTTATTTGGGTTGATTGTAGAATTAATTTGTTGGAAGTTGTTTATTATAAAAATGATAAGTTTTGTGCTTATAAGTTTTGGAAAATCAAACGTTTTATTTTGCCAAATATTTAGCACATAACGCGGAGGGCGCGGGCCAAACGAACACGGCCCGACAACCCTCCGCAGTTTGTTTTGGGGCGTAGTTTTGACGGTGATGAGGAGGCGGAACCGTTTTGGAGTTTTGAGATATCCATTCTGAAGATCTTGATCCGAGAAGACTGCCGGCGAAGACCGCAAGAGAATCGGACCACCGGAGTGCGTCCGGTGGTCCGCAAAAGTCAGCCGCCGCGCGCCACCCCGGCGAGGCGGCGCGCCGCCAGAGGAACCCGCCGCGGCTGAGCCGTGGCGGTCCGGCCAAAGCCGGCCGCGGGTGTTCTGTAAAGGCAGCGGGACCCCGAGGGTTCCGCGTGTGGAATAACGGCCGGCCTTAGGCCGACCGATCTTTCAGGAAGAACCGGGGGTTGAACCCCCGGTGTTGACAGCGGGCGGACCCCACGTGGGGCCGCCAATATATTAAAAACACGGGGGGGACTGCGCCCCCCGTTACAAATCCCCGCTCGGCCAAACGGCCGAGCTGTCGCCGCGATCCGCGAATTGATCGCACGGGGGCGACCCGCGGGCCGCGCCCGCGCCGGGCCGGGTCGCGCCGGCCGGGTCGGGCCGCGCCGATCGGGCCGGGCCGCGGACAACCGGGCCGGACCCAAACCAGGTTCGGGCCGACCCGGTTCAGGCTGGCCCAGGGGGGTACTGGGCCGGGTCGGACCGGGCCCAGACCCCCAGTTTCGGACGAGATTCAGTTATTTTACCCATATCTTAGGATTCGGACCTCCGATCGACGAACCGTAAGTTGAAATGCGATCCTTGGATCGAGACAGTTGTTTCGGTATATTACACTCGAGGTTTCAGAATACTTTGGGTTCGGCCGGGTTGGTTCGTACACGAAATCAACCGGGCCCTCGGAGCGGAAACGCTCGTAACTTGAGTTCCGGACGTCCGATTGACGTGCCGTCGACTTTGATGGATTCCCCTAAGTAAGGCGGATCTTTTGGCTTACTCCGCTCGAGGTTGGGATGCCGTCGGAGTGTGGTCGGTTTGGTTCGCTCACGAAACCAACCGGGCCCCTGGAACGAAAAAGCCAATAACTAACAGACCGGGCGTCCGATTGATGCGCCGTCTGTTTCGTTGACTTCCTCTTGATGAGACGGAACTTTTGGCATACTCCGCCCGAGTTTTGGACGCAGTTGGATTTTGGGCCGGGTTGGATCATACCGAAATCCAACCAGGCCCCTGGAACGGAAAAACTAATATCTTTCAGACAGGACGTCCATTTGACGAACCGTCAGCGGCGTTGGTGATCCCTTTGAGAAACAGTCCCTATGAGTTTACCCCATGAGACTTCGGGGTACAGATGAGATACGGACGGTTGGTTCGTACACGAAACCAACCGGGCCCCTGGGACGAAAAGACTAATAACTCACAGACCGGGCGTCCGATTGACGCGCCGTATGTTGTGTTGAGACCCCTATGATGAGGCGCTCCTTTGAGATACTTCTTTGTGGGACTTTGAGATACTTGGAGTATCGACTTGTAGCTCGTGGAGCGGACCCTCCTAGAGACGAGCTAGTGGAGTAGCAACAGATCCTTGGCGGTGGAGCGTTTGGTTGTAGCGGTAGACCTGCGGTGCTCGATAGAGGTGGTGCGCTTGGTTGTAGCGGCAGACTCGCGATGCTGGAGACGAGCGTGTGGAGTACGGAGACCGTGTAGCTGGCTGAGACCTGAAGACTTCTTGTCCGATTCGAGTCGGAGGGACTTGTTTAGCCCAGTGGACGGAGCACTACTTGTTTGAGTGCAGACCCATGGCGGACGGAGTACTACCTGTGTGATAGTGCAGACCCGCGGTGCTCGTCCGGAGAGTACCTCAACAGGCTACTAGGGGGTGTGCACTACTGTGTTTGGGTGACATACCTCGGCGGGAAGCACTAATGTGTTTGGGTGGCTGACCCGCAGTACTCGACAGGAGGAGTACCTCAGAAGTCTTAGGTTAGTGAGCAGTACCTCGGAGTCGTGACAGGACTACTGTACACTTCAGAGACGGGACTCTTCAGCAGTTACGGTTTCGATAATGAAAATCCTGGTTTGAGCTGAGTCAATAATCTTTGTGTTTCCTAATGATTGAGATGGGTCACTTGATAACTTAGGTATATGTATGGGCATATACCTGGGTTGTGGTTATCCGTTGATTTCATAATCTTATATTTCCTAATAATTGAGATGGGTTACTTGATAACTTAGGTATATGTATGGGCATATACCTAAGTAGAGGTTATCTGTTGAGATCTTCTTTGTGGATATCCTTATTGGATTTAGTGAGACCTTGAGGGTCTCGGGGTCCCTACTGAGTATCGTTATACTCACCCCTACACGGGCTATGACCGCACCTCATTGTGTTGGTTGCAGACGACGGGCTGTGCTATTGGAGGCCGAGTGTTCGAGGACTGGATGGTACCCGGAGGTGGACTACACGACGAGTCAGTACCCGGAGGTGGACTTCACGACGAGTCAGTATCCGGAGGTGGACTTCACGGCGAGACTACACTCGGAGGAGGTTGACAGGCGAGAGCATTGTGGAGGCTCTCTATACCTACCCTTCAGGTAGGATCTGTGGTGGACAATCCAGGAGCTGAGCCATCTGTACCTACCCTTCAGGTAGGATTCGAGGAGGACGACCCAGGAGCCGCTTCCATTCTACCAGCTGTTGTCTTTTCCTGTTGTACTTTGTTCAGTTGTAGTTGTACTTTCTTTTGGGTTTGTATTCTGGCCCATTTACTTTTCAGCACTTTCTTTTGTACTTAGTGTTTTACTTCCGCTTGTGCTCTGTGGTTCTTTTTGTTTACTTTTATAAAGGCAATGCCTTCCCAGTTATCGGGATTTATGCCTTGGTGCTAGTCGCCAGCCCCTGGCCTATGGAAGGCGGGCTTGGGGTAGTCACGGCACGGGCCCCGAGGGCGGGTCGTGACAAATTGGTATCAGAGGAGTTCGGTTCTACCGCAGAACTCAGGACTCTGATCTTTTTCTATGTGAAGCAATAGTGTTAAGGGTACCGAGTGTGGTCTTCAGTTCAGGGAGTCCAGTGTTGGTGCGGCGGCCGACGTATCCGTACACTAGGACCCTGACTACTGATTTCCGACTTTGTACACAAAAACACTGATTGCGTGTGTGTTTCCAAAGTTTTAAAGACAGCTCAAACCAGGTCAGCTCACCAGGTATAAGACGTTGACCGTGTCGCATCTGTTCAGGATGTCTCCACGCAGACAGTCAGTTGGAGTTCCGAGAGAGTACTCGATGACGGCTCACCGAGCAACGAGGCTCTGGTGAAGGGCCCTTTCTACTATGTTGGCACCCTCGGGTGGTGTACCAGTAGCACCACCACCTGTTGGGAAGCAGATGCCAACGGCTATACTAGCAAACTGTGCATGCTGGCGGAGCGCGTTGCACGAGTTCCAGCAGTAGAGGCCTCAAAATTTACGAGGCGAGGCAGATTTCCAGACAGCAGAGCAGTGGCTGGAGGCGATTGCTAGAGTTTTCCGCCTAGCTGAGACATCAGTAGAGTGGATGGTGGACATGGCCACTAGTGTTTTCCAGTGAATGACCATGAGGATGGTCCGCATAGTGATGAGGCTTTGGTACGTGAACCGATGCCTGAGATAGTGCCTTTGGGTAGTGTGTCAGCTATACATCACTACCTGTTGGTTAGCAGTTACAACCGGCGGTACCGGTAGGTGACACATGTAAGTTTACTGCCTTACATGTGTTCTAACTTCAGATACCCTCATGTTCCGAGGTGAACCTGACTCATAGGCGGTTGAGGACTGGCTTGAGGAGGTGGCCGAGAATTTTCTAGAACTTTTACAGTTTCGGCGGGACGACGTGTTGATAGCTGAGAATTCATCGAGGCGTACCGAACATATCGGGTACTCGATGAAAGCGTTTCGATCAGTGCAATAGAGGTCGGACCTCTGAGCATGGTATGTTTAAGGGCTTCCGAGCCAGCACCTTTTCTCTATGCATTTCTACTTAGGATAGAGTGCTAGAAGGAACCTTTGTGGTTGAGAATTCTTTGCTGATCGAATACAGCCAGAGAATGTTAGAAGTTTGGAAAGTAGGAAACTGACACCAGTCTCGGAGACTTGGGCATGTAAAATGTTTCAAGAAGAGGAAATGTTAAGGACAGATGAATCTGCAGAGCAGTAGACATGGAGGCAGAGCTTGGAGAGCAGCTCGTGGTGGTGTACATTTCAACATGTTACCATCACCTGCCTTTGTAGTCCCCGCTAGACTCAGGGAGTTGGAGAGCAGGGAAAGAGGGTAGCTACTTGCGGTCATGGAGTGCGACCAAAAAGGGGCTCTAAGGATGATCCGAAGTGCGGAATTTATCTTCTACTAGCTGCCGTAGCCACAGGCATCGAAACGAATCATCCCTTCCTTCCATGAATCTAGTCCCAGACCTAGAGATTCCGGTTAAGCCGTTGACTTGACCCTCATGTATGGAGATACCTTTGGGAGGAGACTCGATAGTCACACTTACGCCAACGGTGTGATCTGACCCTTGAGGCGAGAGTCTCGGTTAGGACCTCTTGGTGGCAGCGTCGAGGCCTTACGACATTAGTTTGAGTATGTATTTGGCAATCACTGTTCATACTCAAATTGACGGTATTAGGCAAACGTTGGGATGGGTTTTCCTTGGTCGGCGAAAAGGAAACCCTGGGCAGCACAAGATAAACTCGTGCATGGGAGGGTGTAGCCGATCATTCTTGGGTCGGCCAACCTTACCCTCGTGGCAGCAAGAGTTTTGAGTTTCAGTTCTAACCTAAAAAGGGAGACCTTTAGAGTTCGAGGATGGCGACCACGTTCTTATACAGGTCTCACCTCGACGAGGTTTACGGAGATGTAGCCGAGGCGGAAAGATATCTCTGAGGTTCAATAGACCTTTCTAGGTCCCCAGCAGGGTAGGCGAGGTGGTTTATCGCTTGACCCATCCACCTCAGTTGCACCAGGTGCACGATGACTTTCACGTAACTCAATTGAGGAGATACGTGCTTGATCCTTCACACATCATCGACCTCAGGGAGTTGGACGTCGATGATAGAGCGACATGCACGGAGGTTCCAGTGGGGATCAAGGATAGACAGGAGCAGATCCTACGAGGATGATCGATTCCTTGGGTGCACTTCCTTTGACAGTACGGGAACCTCCAGGTGAGCACATGGGAGCGGAAGGCTCAGATGCGTGCTCTGTACCGCTTTTGTGACCCTAGTTTGTGATGAATCTTTACGGGGACGTAAAGCCCTAAGGTGGGAGTAATGTAAAGACCCGGAAATTTCAAGGAAATTTTTTTCTTAATTTTCTTTGGAATTTTACAAGAACACAGTTTCTGACAGCGCTTGATTCCGAGGCCCGGTGTGCCCAGAATCAATTTCCGAAGTTTGGCTCGGGTACGTTCAATGAACGAACGAGCGGGAATTTCTAACTTTTGAACCGGTGCCCGGAATCAAATTCTGAGGGAACCGATGGAACCGTAGCGCCGGTTTTTGCTTAGGAATGCCTTTCCTAGAGTTGCGTTTGCTTGGGAGTAGTTGTTTAATAAGGTTGTGGTTTAAGTGTAAAGAAAAATAAAATTTGTGTTACAAATTTTATTTATCTTCTTAAGTGGTTATATCCTAAGTGTGGAAGTTGGGGTGGAATCACAAGTTCCTAACTAACCAAGTGAGGATTAAGGTGAGGTGGGGCCCACACGAGCCCCAACCCTTCACCTTCCCCTTAACTCTCTTCTACCCCCCTTAAACTCCCTTGCACTTAATGGGCCAAAACCCCTAAAATTCCTAACTCCTTAAACTCCTTAACTCCCTTGAACCCCCCCCCCCCAATTAAATGTGACTCTTCACTTCCACCTTCATTAATTTTGGAGCCTCTCCACCCATTAATGAAGGATGTAACTTAATGAATTTGAATTATTTTGAATTCATTAAGCTAACACTATAATAAGGTGTGTTGTTTTATTGTTTGGGGTTGTCTAAATCTTTGTGATAGAGTCATGGAAGGATTGAAGAGAATTCCACCCTTGACGAAGAACACGAAGGACATCTCCAAACATGGAACAACGTCTTCTCGACGAAGAATTCCTTTTCCAAAGAAGAACGTGAAGTTTCCAACGTCGATCCCTTCTTGGATGCCTCCTTCCCACTCCTTCCGGAATAAAGAAGGGAGCGCCTTTCACGAAGAACGCCGAAGTCGTCAACGGCTTCTCTTTTCCGATGTCGACGAATCGCCGCCGCCTTTCCGTGACTTCGTCAACACATAACGAAAAGTGAGGTAGGGGAATAAAGTTTGGTTTCCTCTTAAACACTTGAGAAAAGAACAACGAGCGCGGACCAACCAATTACCCGGTTGATCCGCGGACCGTTCGTTTATTCGGGTTGATTGTAGAATTAATTTGTTGGAAGTTTTTTATTATAAAAATGATAAGTTTTGTGCTTATAAGTTTTGGAAAATCAAACGTTTTATTTTGCCAAATATTTAGCACATAACGCGGAGGGCGCGGGCCAAACGAACACGGCCCGACAACCCTCTGCAGTTTGTTTTGGGGGCGTAGTTTTGACGGTGATGAGGAGGCAGAACCGTTTTAGAGTTTTGAGATATCCATTCTGAAGATCTTGATCCGAGAAGACTGCCGGCGAAGACCGCAAGAGAATCGGACCACCGGAGTGCATCCGGTGGTCCGCAGAAGTCAGCGGCCGCGCGCCACCCCGGTGTGCCGGCGCCGGCGACCGGCAGCGGCGGCGCGCCGCCGGAGGAACCCGCCGCGGCTGAGCCGCGGCGGTCCGGCCAAAGCCGACCGCAGGTGTTCTGTAAAGGCAGCGGGACCCCGAGGGTTCCGCGTGTGGAATAACGGCCGGCCTTAGGCCGACCGATCTTTCAGGAAGAACCGGGGGTTGAACCCCCGGTGTTGACAGCGGGCGGACCCCACGTGGGGCCGCCAATATATTAAAAACACGGGGGGACTACGCCCCCCGTTACAAATCCCCGCTCGGCCAAACGACAGAGCTGTCGCCGCGATCCGCGAATTGATCGCACGGGTGCCGCGACCCGCGGGCCGCGCCCGCGCCGGGCCGGGTCGCGCCGGCCGGGCCGGGCCGCGCCGATCGGGCCGGGTCGCGGCCAATCGGGCCGGACCCAAACCAGGTTCGGGCCGACCCGGTTCAGGCTGGCCCAGGGGGGTACCAGGCCGGGTCGGACTGGGCCCAGACCCCCAGTTTCGGACGAGATTCGGTTTTTTACCCATATCTCGGGCTTCGGACCTCCGATCGACGAACCGTCAGTTGCGATGCGATCCTTGGATTGAGGCGGTCGTTTCGGTATATTACACTCAAGGTGTCAGAATACTTTGGGTTCGGCCGGGTTGGTTCGTACACGAAACCAACCGGGCCCTCGGAGCGGAAACGCTCGTAACTTGAGCTCCGGACGTCCGATTGACGTGCCATCGACTTTGATGGATTCCCCTAAGTAAGGCGGATCTTTTGGATTACTCCGCTCGAGGTTGGGATGCCGTCGGAGTGTGGTCGGGTTGGTTCGCTCACGAAACCAACCGGGCCCCTGGAACGAAAAAGCCAATAACTAACAGACCGGGCGTTCGATTGATGTGCCGTCTGTTTCGTTGACTTTCTCTTGATTAGACGAAACTTTTGGCATACTCTGACCGAGTTTTGGACGCAGTTGGATTTTGGGCCGGGTTGGATCGTACCGAAATCCAACCGGGCCCCTAGAACGGAAAAGCTGATATCTTTCAGACAGGACGTCCGTTTGACGAACCGTCAGCGGCGTTGGTGATCCCTTTGAGAAACGGTCCCTATGAGTTTACCCCATGAGACTTCGGGGTACAGATGAGATACGGATGGTTGGTTCGTACACGAAACCAACCGGGCCCCTGGGATGAAAAGACTAATAACTCACAGACCGGGCGTCCGATTGACGCGCCGTCTGTTTTGTTGAGACCCCTATGATGAGGCGGTCCTTTGAGATACTTCTTCGTGGGACTTTGAGATACTTGGAGTATCGACCTGTAGCTCGTGGAGCGGACCCTCCTAGAGACGAGCTAGTGGAGTAGCAACAGATCCTTGGCGGTGGAGCGCTTGGTTGTAGCGGTAGACCCGCGGTGCTCGATAGAGGTGGTGTGCTTGGTTGTAGCGGCAGACCCGCGATGATGGAGACGAGCGTGTGGAGTACGGAGACCCTGTAGCTGGCTGAGACCTGAAGACTGCTTGTCCGATTCGAGTCGGAGGGACTTGTTTAGCCCAGTGGACGGAGCACTACTTGTTTGAGTGCAGACCCATGGAGGACGGAGTACTACTTGTGTGATAGTGCAGACCCACGGTGATCGTCCGGAGAGTACCTCAGCAGGCTACTAGGAGGTGTGCACTACTGTGCTTGGGTGACATACCTCGGCGGGAAGCACTACTGTGTTTTGGTGGCTGACCCGCGGTACTCGACAGGAGGAGTACCTCAGCAGTCTTAGGTTAGTGAGTAGTACCTCGGAGTCGTGACAGGACTACTGTACACTTCAGAGACGGGACTCTTCAGCAGTTACAGTTTCGATAATGAAAATCCTGGTTTGAGCTGAGTCAATAATCTTTGTGTTTCCTCATGATTGAGATGGGTCACTTGATAACTTAGGTATATGTATGTGCATATACCTGGGTTGTGGTTATCCGTTGATTTCATAATCTTGTATTTCCTAATGATTGAGATGGGTTACTTGATAACTTAGGTATATGTATGGGCATATACCTAAGTAGAGGTTATCTGTTGAGATCTTCTTTGTGGATATCCTTGTTGGATTTAGTGAGACCTTGAGGGTCTCGGGGTCCCTACTGAGTATCGTTATACTCACCCCTACACGGGCTATGCCCGCACCTCGTTGTGTTGGTTGCAGACGATGGACTGTGCTATTGGAGGCCGAGTGTTCGAGGACTGGACAGTACCCGGAGGTGGACTACACGACGAGTCAGTACCCGGAGGTGGACTTCACGACGAGTCAGTATCCGGAGGTGGACTTCACGGCGAGACTACACTCGGAGGAGGTTGACGGGCGAGAGCGTTGTGGAGGCTCTCTGTACCTACCCTTCAGGTAGGATCCGTGGTGGACGATCCAGGAGCTGAGCCATCTGTACCTACCCTTCAGGTAGGATCCGAGGAGGACGACCCAGGAGCCACTTCCATTCTACCAGCTATTGTCTTTTCCTGTTGTACTTTGTTTAGTTGTAGTTGTACTTTCTTTTGGGTTTGTATTCTGGCCCATTTACTTTTCAGCACTTTCTTTTGTACTTAGTGTTTTACTTCCGCTTGTGCTCTGTGGTTCTTTTTGTTTACTTTTATAAAGGCAATGCCTTCCCAGTTATCGGGATTTACGCCTTGGTGCTAGTCGCCAGCCCCTGGCCTATGGAAGGCGGGCTTGGGGTAGTCACGGCACGGGACCCGAGGGCGGGTCGTGACATCCCAAGCCTTTTTTCACTTAACTACATCATTTATAAGAAATAAGAGTTTCATATCTATTATTACTAAGATGAAAAAATCTTGAATTATTAACAGAATTATATAATAATTATTTTTTATCACATACCCATCAATAATGATGAATTATTTTATTAATACTATTTCTATATGCAGATATACCATTGTTTTATAGATCCCATCAATTGTTAAGGATTGTTTAACCTCATTTGGAACTATTTTACCTACTTCTTAATAGATCATTTATATTTAAATGACCAAAGCTAAATATACTATGAATCCAGTCATCACTTTCTACCACTAAAAATTACCCATTACTGTATTTTTCAAAACCCTATACCCTAAACATAACATTTAATTCTCACATACCATAATAAAATTGAGGAAATTATATAGGCATTTATAATAGAAATTCAAATTATTATTATATTTCAAATAAAGATTAAAAAATGAATTCAATAGTGATACCAAGACTTAAATTCAATATTCAATCACTCAGATTCATTTAAAAACCCAATCATACTGAGTATATGAGTTGAAATGAATGATTATTTGTTCATTTAATTTCTAATTCCTTTCATACCTCAATTCTAACCATCTATGTTTTTAATAATCAATTAGATCTTATTATTGGACAACATCAATTGTAGGATTATCACGATAGAGATTCCTAAAACAAGCTATGTTATTCTTTTATTAAATTGTTTATTATATTTACTTACATGTCCATCATATTTTTATTATAATTATAATTATTTTTATTTTAGTAATCTATTAGTAATTTTAAATAATTTTCATTACATTTAGCTATCAGAATGTTTTTATTATATGAAGACCTTGTTTTAAAATTTTATAATAATGAAATATAGTTAATATTCCCCAATTAAATTTATTTTATATTTTAAATACTATCATATCATGTAGTGTTCCATGAACCGTATTTGATAGTGTAATGGGTCCACTATAGTGTTCATTTGAATTATTAACTATTTATATTTTCCATTTATGATAATCACATCACATAAGACTCTTGGGTTTTTGAGTAAGAAAATTCATGGAACTTTCCATAAAATATATAATCTCAAGACAATTCCACTATTATAGTTTATGAATTTTTCCTATCCATACATAATCAAAATTGAAATCTTCAAAAGGGAAATGAATCTGATTAGGTTCAATAGTAAATTGCATTCCATTATAATGACAAACTAGTGGAATGAAGCATATTATTAAAACAACTATAAAGGTTGATTTAGGTCTTGGAAAGGGTTTAATATTAATGGAATATAACACTTTGTATTATAAAGAGGATTTAATCGCATAATTTATATCTTATTATTACCTTTTAACATATGAATGCTTCAAATGGTTTAATATTTAACATATTTTCCTTATTCATTTTAGTATGTTCAAAACATATTGATGTTTAACTCTTTACAAATGGTTGATAAACTGAAACTAAATCATTTTGTATACCATAAATGTTACTCTTTAATTGAATGAATGATAATTAAAGAATTCATTTTAAAAAATTTATACTAATTCATATGTATATGTATAGTAATAATATAACATTTATATCACTGACTACTAAACATCGAATGTGATAAATATAAGAGAATTAAAAATATTATAATCTAAAATAAAAATTTATGAACAATTCATAAATATAATATAATAACATTATAATTTATGAAAATATAGCATGGACTAGGTTAAAGGGTTCCAATACATGTGATATTAAATTACAATTATATTTTCAGTTATAGAAAAATAGTGTAGTGACCCTAACAAAAAAATTATCTATCCCAATATTTTACATGATATTTTATAAATGCTAAACCAATCTATAATAGTTATAAAATAACACAATAAATTTTTTACACCATTTTTTATTTGATTTTAGAGTAATAATAATAGTGTATTGTTCCTTTTCGATGTTCATTTTCACTTTGACTTTATATAGTTATTGTATATGTAAATAATATTTATGAATAACCAATTCACTTTTCTATTCATTAGATCCATTCAAGTGTAATTTATCTTACATCTTCCTATTTTTCATTAAAAACATTTCATCTATTAATGGAAGATAAATGTTATGAATATTATCTAGTTGATATATCTTGTCATTATTATATTGGAAATCATATTCATTGTTGTATGAAAAATATTCAAATTGATAACCAAACATTATTTTTACATGTGACTTTGAATATCCATTAAAAAATATCATCACATACAAATAATTAAATTATTATTTTCAAACCCCATCCAATATGGAGTTAAATTTAGTTATATTAATGATGGTCTCAATAGTTTGAAAACCACACCGATGGTTGGGGGTGGAATCAGTAGTGATCATTTAGAAATTCTTCTCTCTTGAAATATACCCCTTAAACTTGTAGGTGTCTCTACCATTTTAAACATCATATAACTTGACCAAAAATTGTATTATTTCATTGAAATGTAATGTAGAGAACACATGATTTACAAGGTTCTCCCATAGTGCATATGACTACAACATTGACACAGTGACTCCCATCAGTCAATGGAAATCCTCTATAGTATATAGTGAATAATATTTTTTCCAACTCATGTCTGATTCATTTTATCTCATGAAAAGAAATTATACTTACTCCTATCAGTTATAAATTTTTCTTATCTTTTAAAGAAAAAATTAATATGAAACTTTGGAAGAATATCACAAAACCATCCTTTTGAAATTCTTGGTATGATGTATATGTGTGAATGTATTTGTTTTGGTTCTCCATAAATCATCCTACATAACACCGTCTTTTGTGCCTCAAACCACTTTACCTTTGATTGTTAATATATTAAATAAATAAAAAACTAAACCTCTAACCAATGATCTTTCCAATCTCTAAAATCATCAATACTCATCCCAATATCTCTTTCCATAGAACTGCTACTTGGTAGCATATTATTATTCAACCAATAGATTCATTGGATTGAAACTCACACTACTGAAACTTCTTATATAACACATTCTTTCTTGTATCTCTTTATGATCCCATTTAAATAGTTCATCATCACTCTCACTATTTTGAATAATTTTGATTTTTATTGTACATTCAAACCTTTATATAGGTATTACACTAGAAAAATAGAGAATGAATTTAATTGATTCTACCACCAAAATAAAATACCAATTTCAATACTTTTACTCTACTAAAAATCAAATTTCAAAACTCCCTCTAACATCAACATAACTGGACAATTATCGTAAATTCCAGGACTTCCTTGATGATACATAAAATATTATAGTTTGTGAACTTATTAAAACAACTCTATCTCTGTTAGATAACAAACATTAATGGATCATCATAGAATCACCATTTTAATGTACTTTTAAATGTTTATTTAAATATTTTGAAAACTACATCTAAAAAAATTTCTCTTAATGAATTCACATAGAACTATACTAACCTATGATAGTTCCCCTATTTTGTGAACTCTATTAGGTAACATCACCTGAACCATTCTTCCCATAACTATTCTTCACCTCTCTATGATTTTTCATTGACTTGTTGAATCAATCTAGTGAACTCATACATTCTTCATTTGGAAAACTTCTTATTCCTATTTTGATGGATTTAAAAATGTTTTATTGGATGAACTTTTATTTTTTCCCATTTACTCATTTAAATAATCATTATACATTTCCAGGTTTAGAAAATCATCCTATTACTTCTTTATGGAATCGTCTATCTGTTGACATCATAATTATTCATCTGATTCTAATCCATCAGATAGAACATTTAATTTTCAACTAGACATGAAAAACTCATATTGTGGGATTAATAATTCAACCAATGTCATTGAATGATGCATATCATGTATATTCATCTAACAAAAAATTGAACATGTCTGTCTGATGATCATTATAAATAAAATTACCAATTCTTCTTCAATGTGTGAAAAATTTACTCAGTAACACTCGCACCTTCAAATTTCTATACACTATATTTTTGGTATCCTTTTTCACAACATTTATCAATAACATCATCTTATTGAAAATATAATATTCCTATAATAAGATTATTCAATCCATTAGTTTTCATTTATATCTATCTAAACAAAAGTGAGATAAAAATTTTAATTCTCACACAATATAATTCTTTCCCTTTTTATATCTCTCCAATTATATAGATATGTAAAATCTGTGAAACACATATATCATTAAATTATTAAAATTGTGTCATTATCTCATGTTCATCTGTTAACTTTGAGAAACTACATCCATTTTACATACATAGATTAGATCATGAGTTTCATCATTAGTCTAGGATCATGAAGAACGATATAGTATAGTCTGACATAATGGAATGCTTTGTAACTAGTTAAGGAAACATTCTTAATAACCTTTGGTACTTCATGTCAAAACATTCACAAAAAGTCAAGCAACTCATTCTCACCTAAAATAAAAAATCATTCAAAAAGATATGTACTAAAAAAATAATCCCAAAACAACCCATTAGAATATCAATATCCATAATTTCATTTATATTAAATATTAAAACAAACATAATGATATTTTCAAAATAAAATTTCTCAACATTTTATCAAACAAGTTTCTTTATAATATATATTGTCTGGACACCAAAATAATCAATAATGAAAATTTTTTGTAGTAATTACTTCTCTTGATGATAATATTTTTTTATCCCTGATAATATAAATTTCTTATAAATTTTTATCCCCCTTTTAAGATAAAACCATATTAATATTTCCAAAAAAAATTTATAAAATGTTTTAAATTCTATCCCCCATTGACAATAAAATCCAAAGGATCTAGGGGTATATTATTTAAAAATATTATAAACTCATCATTTTAGGCTGAACTTAGAGTTGTAACCTCAATTCAATTTTTTTTTATTTTCATATCTTTGGTGAGAACATCAATAATTTGATACATTATTGAAATTTACTGAAGCATAACATCTCCACTATAATATTTTAAATTAATGATATTATATTTTATATCATTGTGATTAGAAATATATTGTTTCTCAATATTTTTGTAATTATGAATAGTAGTTTTATTATCCCAAAATATCATAAATAGTTATCTAACATTCAATCTCAAATTATCTAGCTAAAAATTAATCCATATAATTTGTGTACAATTATGTGTTGCATAATCATATTCTTCTTCTATTTTTTCTCAAAGTTACATAAAAATTATTTATTACTAATATAGATCATAAAAATATCTCCCAAGAAGAAGGTTCCTCTATATATTTATTTTCTATCATTACCTTATCCAGCCAAATATGCATCAATGTATGCATGAATGATTATATCATTACTTATTTTATACATTAGTACTCAAGATTATATTCCTTTATAAATCCATAAAATTATTTTAGCTTCTAACATGTGGGATTCCTTTACATCACTACGTCATCATTCACATAATGTAACAACATATACAATGTTTGGTCTTAAGTAAGTATGAAAGAGTATGCTTCTAATAAAAATTTGGAATACATTTTGATGCATACTTTTCCTTACTTAATCTTTAACCAACTTCATGTAAATAGGGATAGGTATAGAAAATTATTTTTAATTATCTATGTAAAAGATTTGTAGAGTATCATTGTAATAAATTCTTCCTAAAATAAAGATAAATCATTAGTTCTGTAAAAACTATATGACTAGAAATAATTCAAACTATCTGTGCATAAAAATTTTAAATCTATAATTCATTTTCTCAGAAAAAACTGATTATATGTTTTATCCTTGTCTCCTGGAAACAAAATATCAACAACATCCAAATTGAAAATGAGGGTACCAACACTCACCTCCATTACATAAATGATATAATAAATATCCCCTTATGAAAAGTTCAACTACTTCTATAAATTGTGTCGTTTTGAGTACTAGTCTTGATGTGCTTGTCTCAACTAAGAGAAATTATTTTTTTAAAAACCATTAGACCATATTTATTATATATGAACCTAGTAGTATTATAAATATAAATATATAATTCAATATTTTTATTTATGAATGATAAATTTACATCAATTTTATGAACTTTTTAACTTTTATGTGCAACAACTGCCAAAAACATTACAATAGTTTCAATTCTAGCAATAGGGGAAAAATATTCCTCAAAATCAACATCTTCCACTTAAAAATAATCTTTTCAAACATGTCAAGAATTATTTCTAAAAATTTCTCTATATTCATTGAGCTTACTTATAAACACCCACATTTTTCTTATCACATTCTTTATTTACATTCATGGAACAATTTATCATGTTCCATTTTTATCAATTTGATATAACTCATCATTAAAATAATTTGAACACCCTTTATGTTCAACTACCTATAAATCTTATTTTTTCCACCAATGAGATAATTGATGTATATTTTTCTAATATTTTATTCCTTATAGTATGAATTAGAATATTCTAATTTAAAATGATGTTGTTAAATTCAACATATTTTTTTTAAAGTATGACCTATATTATGTTTTCTTCAATTATCACTTTATTTATCAAAGGACTAATCTAAATCATCTTATACATGTTTGGGATTGTTTGAACCATCACATACATTATCTCCATTTGATTTCATAAATATATCTTCTAAAACACATTCCTTATCATCTTAAAAAAATCTTTTATGGGTATTTATTTTTCAATAACATTTACTTAAAAAGAATAAAACAAATTTTATAGTTATTTATTCAAAAATTTATAACTTCTTTCATCATACGAATATCACATGGAAACTAATTCTTCATATTTTTTATCAAACATTATTAAATATATAATTTTTATCAAAATAATATAGGTAATCCCAAAAATAATTAATGTGTTTCACAATTTACATATTATTATACCACATATCATAGGGTGTCTCATTTGATTCTGGCCACAATACACCTCTATTTTAAAAATGAATAACTATATATATTCAATCTAGAAGAATTTTTAAATTTTATATTTAGTGAGAAAAAATCATCCCATTTCTAAAAAAAATATTTTCCTTTAAGATAATCAATTTTTTAAAGGTGTGATGGGAGAACATTATTCATGTTTAATTCCATGTTTTTCTTGGTATGACTCAATTAAGTTACACATGTACTCTATTCCATTGTATACCCTCACATCCAATATATATATACATGTAGATACTTAAAAAAACTCTTGTAAATCTTATAAACATATCTTTAACCTCTAATTTATGTTTTACAAACATAATATTGGTCATCTAAGTGAATAAATAATTGAATTAAATAAATTAGAAATCATATTTTGTTAATGTATATATCATCTCCCCATAATGATCACAGTGTATGAGCTAAAGAGGTCTGGTGGATTGATTTTCAAAATCATTATGTCTTCTAATAATAGTCCTTCCTCTTAAGAAATTTTAATAAACAACATCATATTTCGATTTTATTTGTTGAATATTTTTATCTCATCTTCCATGGAAATATATTTTATATATTTTTAGCCAAGATTCCTATGTATTTGATTTAAAAATTTATTTTCATCCTCTCACTTATGTATCTGATATTGAAAAGATCTCCAAAATGGAATAGATTTCCACTAGTTCATTTTCCCTTAGTGAAATTTTTTATATTTTAAGAATATAATGATACAATAATATTTATTTAAGAAAACATCAATAACATCATTAGAATGCTGTCTAACACTCATCATGTATTTTTTAATACAATCAAAAAATAAAAATTATTTTTAGTATACTTTGGGATCTTAAAAACCATTCATTCCTATTACAATATTTTTTATGGTAACACCATTTCAAAAAGTAACTACACCTCCTTCATGAACTTGAATATAATTTAACATATTTATATCACCTATAATATTTGAGGAACAACTAATGTTAGGAATCCATGGTTTGTTAATTTCTAAGATAATTTTTCCCCTAAAGGTATAAACCATTGTATTTTAATTTTTAATATTCCTTTTTAATTAAATGGGAATGCCTAAGGAGGTAACAAAGTGTCTAAGAGTGTTCTGATCTTTTTTGGATCCTGAAGCTCTGGTTTTTACAGATTGTTTATAAATAACATCGTATTTTTAAACCATGAACCCTAGGCCACATGGCCTTGTAAGGGGATTCAGTGGGATATAGAGAAGTCACATGAGCAACGTGGAGTTTGTTAAACTATGATTTTATCCTATACAAAGAGGTTGCTACCCAAAAATTGATGGGTCACTATTGGTTCTTGGTTTTTCCAACCGTGTGACAAAACCATGATCCCCATTAAAAATAGCTAGAGTTACCCTTTCCCCTAACACATTAAATGTTTTATCACCCCTTTCTTCATCCCATTTCATGTATAGTAGCCTCCTCCTTCATTTAGAGATAACTTTTTCCTGAAGATAGGATTTGTTACTCCTCCCTTATATGATGTTTAAATCATCTACTTTTTGTATCATTGGATAACCCCTGGTGAGTGTATCTATCCTTTACCTTCCATTTTTAGTTTACCACAAAATCCTTAGTATTATATTTAAGAGGGATAAAATGATCTATTTTTCAGTCATTTTTTCTATTTATCCATTTTCATCCATTATATCATGAATTATAGACTGACACTAGATAAGGTGTTTTTTACCATTATAAGGTTAGTGGTCTCATACTTTTCCCATTATTTATTGATTTTTATATCTTGTGTCATTGTGATGTCCATAATACTATTTGAGCATCACATTTAAAATATAAAATTAAAAAAATAAATGGATATTTCCTACATTAGTTAGTCAGTATACATCATATTACCTATTTTGTAGTTGTCTTCCCAACATTAACCAACCCACTTAGGGTGTGTAGCTTATATGAACATGATTCTTATCCTTTAACATGTAATTAAACTACTCTTGGGGTGTGTTGGGATTCCCTCATTAGTGGAATTATTAAATGGAAACATTGGTAGGGTAATATCGTTACACTTACCCCATACAACCCTTAAAATTTTTAGGTCCTTATTATATAAACTAGGATGATATATGGAAAAGATAATTTGACTTGGTTGTGATTATGATTTTATATGGAAATGAAGAAAACAATTTTACTTCTACATTAGACATGATGATCCACTATGCTTATTTTAATTATCAAACATGGTGGTCATTGTCTCTGTTTTGATTATTGATGGATTGTTCACTCATTTATCCTAATTTAGTATTAATAGACATTATACTCCTCATTGTATATTTGATTACTATTAGACATCAATTTCCTTATGGAATACTTATTTCTCATTATACTTGAATCTCTTTAACTATTTCATGTTTAGTATTGGACATGGAATTACTCAGTGTATATTTGATTACTTCCAAACATTATCACTACATCATTAAGATGCGTATCTTAGCATAATGTATGTATGGTTAGTTAGTGTCCCACAAGGAACCTGAGACTGACATGTGATACGATTTAATTATCACAAAATTTTATTATAACTTCACGTTATTGTATCTTATATTCATAGATTGGATAACATTAGAAATCATTGGTAGTGGCCAATTGAGTTTTTATCACACCCTGTTCAGGTTAATGACTAGTACATGAATATATTTCATTGATATAGGTAGAGGCACATGGAAGGGACCCTCAAGTGACAATTGATTTATTGACTAAGATTAAGAACATGAGAAAAGGAATGATCACATTCTCATGGTGCTATCAGGGATATATTTTTTATTATATATATATATATATTACTATGACATGAATTATTTCCTACATTCCTTACATTCCCCTTGTATTCCCTACTTTTGTACAGAATCATGGAATGAAATTATTTTTTATATAATAATAGTTATTATCTCCCCTCTCTCTCTTTATTAGTATCTTGAAGGTCTATCTTTCCCTAATTTATTATTATTGATCCATTGATTTTTTGTCACATACTCTTATTAGAAACTCCAATGGTGATGGTATAGTCTCCCCATCATACATCTATTAATCCTCGTTACTAGTCGGCAGCCTCACACACAATGGGGGGCATGCCTGAGGAAATTTTATAACCAGGTACAGTTACTTATGAGTGCATTGGTCTTGGGACATCAAAAAGTGGTACTAGAGACTCTTTTCATGACTTAATATTTGGGGATGGTAGATAAGATATTAGGGACTATTGGAATTCATTAATGAGTCTTTTTTAGGAGTAGCTGACTCATGTACAATAAAAATCTAAAATAACTAGAATAAGAATTATTTTTTAGTATTCTAATTATTAAAGTCTTATTATTTAACCTTAGTGGAATTCACATTATTTTTGGAATTTTATATCTTTACTATTGGATTCACTTGATGCTCTTGGCCTGATATATCTTGGAATAATTTTTAATTCATCATGGTAGGATCCAAAGGATTTATATATCATACATATGATATGCCATGTCTATTTTATAGAATGTATTGCCTGAAGTGTGTTGTGAAACCATGAATTATATATTGGTAATTCTGTTAATGTTTATTATAGGATGATATAATTTGTTAATAGGATTTCCTCGTCAAATTAAACATTATTTTTACTGAATAAATAGATAGTTGAACTTTAATTAACATATTATGTATTTTTTGATCCATAAAATCATTTTCTACATGATATAAATTGTAAGTAGTTGAAATTAAATAGATGAAATTTTAAATTTAAATAGAGTTATTGCCTCTATATATTTTTAATGGTGATCCATATAATTAAACCATCTCAATAGTATAGTTACAGTTACATGAAATACTGATTTCAACTTATAAATTATAGAACATTATAACATGGGACAGTAATACAAATCTAATAGAACAAGTATAAATATACATATATATAACTACAGTATTTTAATCCTTATATAAAATGGTTGTCGTTAAATAGGGATTCCAATTTTAACTTAAAGGGCTATTTCCTATAAATATTGTGTTTGACACTATTCATAATGAAACCTTAGGATATAGATTTGGGTTTCACCCTTTTCTTGGCCTTAGTAGTGAGTAGTTGGGATATTACATTATTGATAATTAGGGTGTTGTGATTGTACTATTTCTATTAGTATCATTAGTTTTATCTTGAACAATTAAGGCCTTGTACATGTAACCTTTTTATATTAGTATTCTCTATTTTATATCATCTTAATGTGTTTGTTTGGAATTATAGAGTTATGCCTCCACAACAGCCTCATGTATTGCATCTGGAGGGTGGGGATGACAATTCCCCTAAAGTGGTGAGTCCTAAACCACTAGTAGTACCACCTACAGAACCTCCTATTATATAGGATCTATGCACTAATGATTATTTTAGAGAGGGTTTCATTCATTTATTGTATACCATTAATATATCCTCATGACCATACTCTAATATGGAAGATTTTATGAGATAATTATAGAAACAACATCCACCTATATTCTCGGGGGGTTGGTGCACCCGTGGATATTGAATCATGGATAGAGTTCATTTATTCGATTTTCAATCATATGAAGATGTCTCAAAAAAGGAGGGTCAATATTATAATGTGGATACTTCATTGTTCTACCAGGGATTGGGGATTTTATTTCAGAGGAAGATCAATATTGAAATATGTCTCAGATTGATTTTATATCTACCTTTTATTATTATTTCTTTCCAAAAATAGTGAGTGCTAAAAGAGTTTGGGAGTTTTTGCACATGCATCAGGGTTCTAGGTCTTTCATGGAATATTCATGTTAATTACTTAGAACCAATGTTTTTTAGTAACCCTTTCTAATGACCTGATATTGATAGTGATATGATTTAAGGATGAGAAATTGTATTCCATCTAGTCTTATGTAAATTCCATTAGTTTGACTACCTTTTTTGAGATAGTAAACCTAGACTTCATTAATGATTGTAAAATGAGGGAATATGATTACATTGGGAATGGTGGTTTAGTTCCTAGCTAGGGAGGCAGTTCACCCAATGGTATAAAGTTTAATTTTGAGAATTCTCATAGTAGAATAACTAGTTAGAGTGTGCATCCTGGTAACTATTTTCTATTCCATCAGTGTGGTAATCCAAGTCACCCAAAGGTTTAGTGTGATAGAGACCCTATAGAGTGTTGATCATATAGAATATTGGGTCTTATTCAATGGTTTTCTAAACCATCATACATATTCTCAGTGGGAGAGGATCCATACCATCTTTCCCTTTCCTAATGGGATCCGTAGCTCCATGTTAGGAATATAACTAAAGCACCATTGAATAATTATGCTGAGGAAGTGATTGTAGCTGAGGGAGACAGACTCATTAAACACATTGATTGAGGAGTGGACCTACTCATGGTATTCAGGTTGTGGACAAGGGCTATGAGTTAGGCCTATTAAATGTAGTTTAGCCTCTACCTGAGGAGTAGAGTGATGGGGCTTCAAATATTTGAGGTATGATTTTAATATCATATACCTTAGTATGTTCTTTATTCCACTATATCACCTCACATTTTCTCAAATATTCTATTTTAGTTAGTATATTTGGTTTAAATAATGAATAATGTTATTGTGTGATGACCCAAGATACTTTTTTGGGAGTCCGATTAGAGATTGTGTTCATATGTATGGATTTTAATTTTGATATAAGTGGATATAGTTTCTTATGATACCTCTATGTCCTTGAGATTATGGTCTTTGAAATTATTCTTGGAATGGTCTGGATAATTCTTTGTCATGCCTATGTTTATTTTTTTCACTAGACAATGTTGTTTTCATCACCATAGTGTGGAATCTATATTCAAAATGGTGAATGGGATGTCTAGGAATGTTGAGCTAGATTGGAGGATAATGGGATGGGAAAAGTTTCATCCCAAATGAATAGTATTTTCCTAAATTATCATGGAGAATGAAAAATACATTTTCCACCTATAGTGGATTGTTTCAGGGATATCTTCCCTATTGACTTATTAAAGCTACCACCTAAGAGAGAGGTGGATTTTACTAATGAGATGTTTCCAAGAGTAGAACTAGTATCTATTCCACTATAAAGGATGGATCTTACTAAGATTTAGTAACTCAAGATATAACTAGAGGACATGGAAGATAATGTGATTATCAGATTGAGTACATTAACTTGGGGTTCACCCATAATTTTCACTAGGAATGTGAATGGTACTCTAAGTATGTGTATGGACTACCATAAATTGATTTAGGTTATAGTTCATAACTATTACCCTTTAACTCATATAGATGATCTCTTCGAGAAGCTATGAAGAAATAGTGTCTTCTGGAAGATTTTATATATATTAGGTTATCCGTAAGTAAGTGTTAGACTATAGGATATACTGTATATAGAATTCCATATTATATATGGATTGTAAAAGTATATGGTTATGTCATTTGGTCTCACAAATGCACGCACCATTTTTATGGTTTTGATGAATTGGGTTTTCCACCCATACATGGATTATTTCATTATGGTTTTTGTGGAATCCATCATGGTGCATTCCCATACTCAATGCGATCAAGGGAGACATGTTGACATTATATTGAGTACATTGAGAGGGCATCCGTTTTATTCCATGAATACAAAATTTTAGTTTTGGTTTAATAAAGTTCACTTCTAGGGTCACATTATCTCTATGGAAAGAATATTTGTGGACACATAGAAGGTGAGAGGCATGGTTTCCTAGGAACAACCCAAGGTCATTTTTGAAATATTGAGTTACTTGGGGATAACTCCATATTAGAAGATAATTATTTAGGAATTCTCATGATTTGAATCTTTCTTATATTATTGACTAATAAGGGATTCAAATTTATATGGTCTAAATCATAAGATAATTCCATTTAGTAATTTGAAAGAAGCATATCTTCAACACAAATATTAATTATCCAATAGCTGGAAGAAGCTATACAATATATTGTGATGCATCAGGTGTTGATTTGTGAACATTTTTGATGTTGGGTGATCGATTCAAGGCATACAAGTATCAACATTTGATTCCCCCTCATTATAATTATCCTATGAATGAAATTGATCTATTTTTAGTTGTAAATTACATATGTTGTTATAGGTATTGTCTATTGGGAGAGAATTAATTTTTATACAAGGACCGCAAAAGCCTCATGAACATTTTCACTCATCGTGAATTCAATATTAGAAATCTCACATGGGTTGAATACCTACAATAGTTTCATATTAATAATGCATGTAGGCCTGTTAATGAAAATATAGTGGCTGATGTTTTCAACATGGAGAATCAAACATATGCAACTCAAGTAGGCAGTAGCGAGTGGTAATTTATGGATATATTTTTTGAGATAAATTAACTATTTCATAACCATTTTATAAATATAGTACAAAAATCATTATCATTTAAATATTCAATTTTAGATAGAGTGTTGGAATTAATGATTTTAGATCTTGAAGGCTTGGTCATAAGGAAGAGAATCTCAGATGAGGGCACACTTCCTGGTTGGGTCATTGAAAAAGATTATATATTTTTTGTATATATAGACATTTCAATGTTCAATTAGACATGTGAGAGGATTTGTATAAATATATTAGGGAAGTCAAACCAAGTATTATAAATATGTAATGTGATTTATTTCACAAGTATTGATGGCTATGGATAAAAAGAGAGGCCGTGGGATTTGATACTCAGTATTACACCTATTAATGAGTGAAGGCATAACATCAACATCCTACTAGACTTTTACAACTATTACACATTTTGGGGTATAAAATGGATGATGTCACTAATTATTCTTTAATGTGCCTAATGAGATCACCCAAATATAGTAACTCTGTATGAGTAATCATAGATATGATAAAGAAGGTCTCCCCCTTCATACCTACGAGGGAAACATTATCATTAGATAAACTGGGAAATATATATACAAGGGATATCATACACTATCATAGAGTTACACATGTAATCTTATCAGACATGGATAATAGAGACCCTTCTTTTATTACATGATTATTACATCTTTTTACAGATAAACAACATTAACGTGTTACCAAACCAGGATTCCAAGGTTTAGTATCTTGGGAAATATAGGAAAATACAAAAATTTTACTAAATAAAACATAAAAATTATTTTAATTCCATTTTATCTACCTTATTAGTGGCCCTCATGTACTCCTTAGTATAATAAATCACCTAGGGATATACATCAAAGAAAGGGGTGACCTAAAATTCCATTTAGAGGATAGATAAGAGCATGAATAAATAGAGCATGGGTGAGAATAATAATAATCATCATAACATAATCACGGGTTTAACATCATAATTATGATAAGAAGAATTAGATAAAGGCATAGAATGTGGAAATGCATAAAAATGAAACATCATGTCTTCGTGGTCAAATACCACACATAGTTGTGAACAAATATAGCATCATGTTCATGCATAAAATATATGTATATTCATAACTTTATCATTGTGAAAAAAGATATAATCTTTTTCACACACATTTTACATTATCTCATGAGATAAATCACATTACCCAATGAATTGGTGTGCTATATAATTCTGGGTGCATCTATCACATCATAACAATTATAGAGTCATGCTTTCCACATCAAATGTATATCAATCATGGATATAAAATAACCCATGGAAATGAAATGGATTTCATGAGAATTTCATAAAGAATAAATTAATGAATAAACTTTGGGGTTACCAAGATATAATGGCAATAACATACTTGGTATAAGAATCATCAATCTTGAGTGAAGATGAAATAACCTCAAGAGAAGTAAAAGATGTGTTTTTTTGAAAATATATTTCTTTTGGAATTTTTTTTATTTATCATAAAATAATATTGTAAACATGTATATAAAATAAAATAAAATTTAATCACAAATAAATAACATTTTATTAATAATAAATTACATCCACAATGTAATTAGGCATGGAAGAGAAATAACCCAAAGAAAGGAAATTGGGTTTGAGAATCCCATTACTTTATGTTTGAATTATTTCTTAACTTTAATATCCGGGATAATAAAATTAGATTCATTAATTAATAAATCCAAAAAATCTTCTATATGTATTTAATTAATTATAAATTTATAAAGTTTGTTTCTGTCCATTTTTTTGAGCTATAGTGTTCAATTTCATCATTCGAGAGTGTCTGTTTTCTTTTTTTCATGAAAGGTTAACTTATATACATGTATATAAGATCTTATAAAATGAGAATTCATATCCATAATTGAAATTATATGTTATTAATGAACCTAAATAAGTTTAAATGGTCTTATATATTATTATTTTTCCATGTATGAGGATAATTAATTAGATAAAACATTAATGATAATCGTTTAGATTAATTTGGCAGTTTTTCGATCATCATAAACTAGTTTGTTTTAATATTATGTATAAATGTAGGTTACAAAACATAAAAAAGGTTATAATATACATTTTAAATCTATTTCAGTGATTATGGTTGTTTTTATAACCATCCTTGAAGGTGTTAAAGGAAAATGGAAACTTGTTATAATCGAAGGCAATAAATCAACACCTCACATCCAATGTTTTCATTTTTAGAATAAAATAGAGAGGATTAGAGTTTTGATGATGAATTATTCCATTAACATGTTAAAATTAAATTATATAAAAGAAAATGGTGTTATCATTCCACACGGATAAGGTGAGGCGAGGATATATTAAGAGAAAGTAAATTGAAAAGAAGTTAAAAGAAAATGAAAGAGGATTTTATATCTTAAATTATTTACCTTGAGAACCTCTTTAGGTAAATTGGATTTAGAATTTTTTTGAGATAAAAGGCTAGAATTTGGAGAGAGGATTTAAAAGGGGAAATTTAATTTTTAATTATAATCATCATTTATTCGAAAAACACCTATTTTAAAATTATAACTTATTTTATAATACTTTGAGAAATTAGTTATGGCCTCATAACATTATCTTATAATCATATGACAAAAAATATTAATTTCTAAATCTATTTTATGAAAAAAATTATTTTAAACCATCATATTAATTATAATATTGTAAATAAATATTTATTCTCTACAAAAATAGAAACACTTACTTTATTATTTTTGAATAATTTATTTACTTATACTCTGATATAATTATTTCTTATTTTAGTATACAAGATTCATAAAATTTATTTATACTTTCATAGGTGAGGTAACTATTATATTGGTCAGATTACTATTCCTAATGGTCATGTCACTATTTCATGGGTCAAGTTACTATTCAACCAGTATATGTTTTTTAATTTATACAAATATCACTTATTTCATTCTTAATTTATGAGAATAAAGTTTTTATTAGGATTTATATTATATGTATGTGTTTTATAATATATAACACAATTATGAGAAAGGAAATTCTATTGATAAAGGTTTGGGTTGTCACATTCTTCCCTTGTTTTGAAATTCGCCCATTATTTTTTAACATAAACTGGTGTGGGTATTTCTCTTTCATTGCTTCCTCCAGTTCCCAAGTCAGTTCTTTATACATATGGTTCCTACATAACACTATGAAAAGGTGGGTTTTCTTATTGAATTAAACCTATATATCCAATACAAAATCTTTATCGACTACTCCTCATAAGAGAGATCATCTTCCAGTTGTACCACCTTTGAGTTCAGTACATGTGAGAGATCAGGTATATACTTAATCAAGAGAGAATCATGGAACACATCATGAATTTGAGCCATACTTCATGGAAGTTCAAGAGGATATGACACTTATCCTATGTGATCAAGGTTATCAATGGGGCCGATTTTCTTTTGGCTTATCTTATTTTCATTATAAACTACATGACTCTTCTATGGTGATATTCAAAGGAATACTTTCTCTACAATGTCTAACTCCATGTCCTATAGACGGTTGTCAGCATATCTCTTTTTCTAACTCTAAGCATCTATTATGTGTTTCAGAATGACTTGAACCTTCTGTGTTATATCTTGTACATGATCAAGTCTATGTAGATTTTTTTTCCAAATTTATCCTCACAGGATGAAGTTTTACATCACTTTCCATACATAGATTTATATAGAGACATTTGAATACTTGATTGGAAGCTATTGTTGTATGAAAACTCAACCAATGAGATATGTTGACCCCATCCACCTTTTAATTCCATTTAGTAGGATCTTAGCATGTCTTCAAGGGTCAGAATAGTCTTTTCATATTTTCTATCACTTTGGGGGTGATAGGCTACACTGAAATTCAATTAAGTACTCAAGGCGTACTGAATACTTATCTAGAATTTAGATGGAAACTATGGATCATGATTAGAGACGATCAAACGTGGAACCCCATATAGCATCAAACTTCCTTCACATATATCATAGTAAGTTTTTAAAGCGAGATATATTCATGAATTGTAATAAAGTGGGCTGTCTTGGTGAGTTTATCCACCACAACCCATATCACATTATTTCCTCTGGTTGTCTTAGAGAAACTAGTGATGAAGTCCATGGTGACATTTTCCCATTTCCATATTAGTATATATAGTGGTTACATAATACCTTTGGACTTATTTCACTCTACATTAACTTGCTGACATACCAAACATCATGAGAAATACTCCGCAATCTCCTTATTTATGTTTTACCACTAGAAGTTTCCTCAAATATCATAGTAAATGTTGGTACTTATAAGGTGGATATATAAAGTCGAGCTATGTGAATTATCCAATACCTTATTATTTATCTCAGGTGATGAAGGCACACAAATCCTTATTCCAAACTAAATTACACCACCATCATCAATATGGAACTCTTGTAGCCTACCTTTAGTTACTTCTTTCACATTATTTTGAATCTCTAAATCATCCCTTTATACCTCCTTAATCATCTATTTGATAGATAGTTGATAAATCATTTGGGAAATGTATGATTTATTATCTTACATTATGATGTCAAAATCCATCATTTTCATATCCATGAAGATAGGGGAATTCTTAATCTGCATCATAGACAGAGTAGTAGATTATTTTCTTCTAAGAGAATATGATACCACACTTTATTTTCTAGGATGATAGTTAATAGAGAAATCATAGTATTTGATTATCTCTAACCATATCCTCTTACCCACATTGAGCTACCTTTTTCTGAATATATACATTATAATATTATGATTGGTATATAATTCACACTTCTCACCATAGATGTAATTATTCCAAATATTCAATTAGAGGATCATGGATACTAACTCTAGATCATGCATCTTGTAGCTTTACACATGTATATTCAACTTCTATAAGGCATAAGCTATCACTTTATCATTATTAATCATTAAACAACTGAAACATTTCTTTGAAGCATTAATGTATATAAAAAACATTCTCCGATTCTTTGTGTGAGTATAGGTAAAATTATTAGCCTCTTATTTAGCTCTTTGAATCTTTCTTCACATTCATGTATCTAGATATAATTTACCCCTTTCTTTGTAAGCATAGTTAGTGGGCTAGAAAATCATTAGACATTTCTCACAAAATGTCAGTAGTACCCTACTATGCAAAGAGAACTATGGATTTCTGTTACACTAGGGGGTTTGTGCTATTCCTCATTTTCCTTTTTAAGGGTCCATAGAAATTCCCTCACTTGTGATTATGTGTCCCAAGAATCTGACTTAATGTATCCAAAATTAACACTTGATTAACTTCAAATACAAATTATCCTTCATTAATGTCTCCAACACAATACATAAATGTTCTTAATATTCCTCTTTTCTCGTAGATTAGATAAGGATATCGTTGATAAACATTGCCACAAATTTTTTGAGGCAGTTTCTGAAGACTCTATTCATCTACCCCATGAATATTAGAGGGGAATTAGTAATTCATAAGGGAATCACTAGAAACTCATAGTTTTCATACCTTGAATGGAAGTCAGTATTTTGAATATCTTAATTCTTTACCTTTGGTTGATGAAATCTAGAATGAAGATCCACCTTTGAGTGGCGTTGATCTCCTCATAGATGATCAAAAAAATCCTTGGAAGAGAATAATTATTCTTTATAGTGATCTTGTTATATTCTCGATAATTGATACATAGTTGTATTGTTCTATCTGAATAATGGAAAAAGATCAGTGGTACACCCCAAGGTGATGCACTAGGGTGTATGAAACCTTTTTCCAAGTTCTCTTGGAGATGCTTATTTCTATTACAGTTCAATTGAGTCCATCATATTTGGGCCTTTTGAGATAAAAGTAGATCAAGGTATGATTTTTATTGATAAATCTACGTCACAATCTAGAAAAAGTTTGGGTAACTCTTTGGGAAATACATCACCGTATTTCTATACGATGGGAATTTTCTTGAGTTTGATACTTTCCTTTGAGTCAAACTTTTCTGCAAGGTATGATTCCTCATAGGGGATCAACACCCACACCATTGAAGTATTTTCCAAAGGATATTCATGGTCTTCATTGAATTTTTAGACGATCATGTTATGGTTTTGAATTTGTAAAGATATTTCCTTTTCCTAATAGTTGATTCGTGCTCTATAAAACTAGATCTAATCCATCTCTAGTATAGCATCAAATTCCACCAAGGGATGTATCATGAGATTTGATGGAAAAATATATCTACACATTCCAACATAAGTAGAGTCCAACACATGGGTTGAAATAATTACACCATTAGGTGTTTTTACAGATATATCTACATCAAGGTATTAGGAATTCAATTCATTAGTTCTAGAAAACTTCTTGAATATAAAGGAATGCATAGAACAAAAATAAAATAAGAATTTTTCCATTGTTGATTGAATAATAAGTGTAACTTATATGACCTAATTTTCATTCTCTAATTTAATAGTAGTGATGGAAGAAGCCTTCAATTGTTTCTTTGGATTTGGTGTCTGATGATGCTGATTACCCTGAAAGACCTGATATTTAGTGTACTATCTTACATAGATCCCTTTATACCTATAGTCAAAGCCTTAGACCATGGGTGGTGCTCTCTATTCCTCCATCATATTGTATAGATTCATTAAGTATCTCTAATATTCATGAGCTTGGTGGACTTATCTCCCACATTAAAAGCATCTACCTATCCCTTTGTAGAAATTACAAAGATTTTTCATACCACATTTTTTACATGTGAGTGGTTGATATTTATTTCCTCCTTTGTCATCAGATCCTCAATCTTGAAACACCATCATTCGTTTCTTATATCCATAGCTAGGGGAGAATTCTCCAAACCCCATATCCACTTTGAGATCATATCAATCAACTTCTTCATAACTCCCAATGATACAAATTGATAGATCCTTTCTAAGGTGTGATTTTAAATCACTAATAAATCTATCTATTTTTATAACATTATTCATAACAAAATCTAAGGCATACCTTGAAAAACTTGTAAAATTTTATTTGTAAGCCATGAAAGATTCCCCTTACTTTTTCTTCAACTCTATGAATTCTATCTCCATATTTTTATGAAGAGAGGGAAATAATTATTATGAAATATTTCCTTAAATTCAACCCACTTCGTCTCTTCAATTTCACCCTTTGACTGTGTTTTCTTAATCAATGCTCACCACTGGTTGAACTCTCAATCTAGACGATAAATGGATAGAGTCACCTTCTATGTCTTAGAATAATGAAGCACATAAAAGATCTTCCTCATTGATTTGACCCAATATTCCATGACTAGTGGATCAAAAGATCTACTAAAGGTTGGTGGTCATTTCCACTTAAAATAATTGATAGAGAGTTGATCCCTCTAAGGGTAAGGAGAATGTGCCACATTATTCATGTTATTTTTCATATCCTAAGATCTCTGGGTAAGCATCACAATGAAATTTTGAAATCCACATCCCAAGGCATTGGGTAATTCTTTTATTCAACCACTAAATTATCCCTCACATGGGTTGTTGGCCCAATTTCTCCTGGTTCCCACCATTTTCAAAAATTAAAATGGTCTGTACAAAACATAATCCATCAAGCGATGAATAAATAATTTATTCCTTTATTAAATTAACTATAAAGGCATATCTTGTGGGATACCTATGTTTTGAAAATCTTATTGGGTGATTACATATAATTAGTCTCATACTAGGGGTTTTTACTAATTTTATCTAATACTAATTCCTAAATTAACTTAACCATGCTTTAGTATCAACTATACTGATCGTAAATTTCTTACATGATTATTACATCATTTTAAGGATAAAAACATAAAAGCGTTACAACTATAGGATACAAAGGATTAGTGTCTTGGGTGAATTTGAACAATACACAAATTTTACACAATGAAACATAAAAATTATTTTAAATTATTTTTCTCAATATTCTTACTAGCCTTCATTTACTCATTATTATATGTAATCACCTAATGATATACATCAAAGATATGGGTGAACAAAAATCCCAGTAAGAGGATAGATAAAAACATGAATCAATATAACATGGGTGAGAATAATAATTATTATCATAAAATAATAATGGAATTATAATAATAATCATAATCATAATCATAATAATGAGATTAATAATTATATAAAGGTATGTAATGTAGAAATGAATATAAATAAAACGTCATGTCTTAGTGGTCAAATACCACACATAGTTGTGAACAAAGCTGGAATCATGTTGATGTATAACATATGTGCATAATCATAACATCATTATTACAAACAACAATAGAATAAATTTAACACATATTTCACATTATATAATCAGATAAATAACATTAACCAATGAATTGGAGTGCTATATAATTCTGGGCACACCCTTCACATCATAATATTTACATAATCATGCTTTACACATAGAATGTATATCAATCATAGACATAAAATAACCCATGGAAAGGAAATGGGTTTCATGAGAATTTAATAAAGAATACATTAATGAATAAATATCAGGGTTTTTAATATAAAAAGGGAATAGAATACTTGGTATAAGAATCTTTAATCTTGAGTGAAAAAGAAAAAATCTCAAGAGAAGTAAAAGATGTGTTTTTTAGAAAGAAGAGTTCTTCTGGAAAAATAAATGCATTTACTACAAAATCAGTTTGGTATAATTTATATCCCATAAAATAAATTTTAAGAACAAAGTAAGTATATTTTATTGATATTAATGTACACCCAACATAAAATTAGGCACTAAAGAGGAATAACCCAAAGAAAGGAAATTGGGTTCGAGAATCCCCTTACCTTACATTAAAATGATTTATTCACTTTAATGTCATGGATAATAAAATTAGAATCATTAAATAATAAATATAGATACCATTATATCTGTATTTTATTCATTATAATTTTATCAAGTTTGTTTATGGCTATTTTGACGAGTTATAGTGTTCGATTTCATCATTCGGTAGTGTTGATTTTCTTGGTTTTCATGATCAGTTTACTTGTATACATATATAGAAGATAGTGTAAAATGATAATAATTATCACTAATTGAAATAATATGTTATTAATTAACCTAAATAAGTATAAATGGTCTTATATATTATTTTCTTTCCAGATATGAGGACAACTTATTTTATAAAACTTTAATAATAATCATTTAGATTAATTTGGTGGTTTTTTGACCATCATGAATTAGTTTTGTTTTATTATTTAATTCTATATATATATGTTAGATATAGAAGATAAAAAAGGTTATAAAATAATTTTTTAAATCGTTTTAAACCATTATAGTTGTTTTAAATTCATCCTTGAAGGCATTAAAGGAAAATGAAAAATTGTCATCCTCCAAGGTGATAAATCAACACCTCACGGGTGATACTTTAATTTTTAGAATAAAAGGGAGAGGAGATGAGGTTTAATCATGGATTATTCTATTAACATAATAAAATTATAGTATATATAAGATAATGGTTTTATCATGCCACTTGGATAAGGGTATCTTAGGATAAAATATGAATAGAAACTAAATTGAAAAAAAGTTAAAAGAAAATGAAAGAGGATTTTACCTCTAGAATTATTCTCCTAGAGAACCTCCTTAGGGAAATTGGATTTGGTATTATTATGAGATAAAAAGGCTCCTAGAATTGGGGGAGAAGTTTTTAAAGAGTATTGGACACAAATTTTACAATATTCAATGATTGGATGGTTTGAGGAAAGAGATTGTGTAGGGTGGTATTTATAGGTGTGGAGAGGGGGTGTTTTTTTTTGATTATTTTGTTCATTAGTTTATTATTTTGGCTCAAGGTTATGAATAGTTTTGATTACTATGAATAAATAAAGTGAATATAGATATATAGTTATATATTATGGTTCTTACATCATTAATGAATCAATAAATAATGAATTTAACTTATAATGTAATATACTACAAATTAATGTATTTCACTATTCACAAAAAAGTAATATATTTTAAAAAAAATTCCAAAAATAAACCCTAAACATTTTTAGATGTTTATAATTCAAGAGTGAATTCCATTTTATAAAAATAATTTTATAAATTTTATAATTTTTTAATTAAAATCATCATTTATTCAAAAAACACAGATTTCAAAATTATAACTCGTTTTATGAAACTTTGAGAAATTAGTTAAGGTCTCATAAAATTATCTCATATTCATAAGGAAACAAAATAATAATTTATGAATCTATTTCATAAAAATAAATTTTCTTTTAAACCATAATATTAATTATAATATTTCAAATAAACATTTATATTTTTAAAAAATACCAACCCTTAATTTATTATTTTTAAAACATTTATTTACTTATACTATGATATAATTATATCTTATTTTAATTTATAAGATTCCTAAATTTTATTTATTCTATCATAGATGAGGTTACTATTCTATTGTCCATATTACTATTCCTAATGGTCATGTTACTATTCCAAGGGTCATGTTACTATTCCATCGGTATAAGTTCATCAATTTCTATGAATATCACTTATTTCATTATTAAATTATAAAAATAAAGCTTTTATTGGGATTTATAAGAAATTTGTGTTTTTATATGATATAACATAATTATAAGAAGGAAAATTATATTGATAAATGTTTGGGTCGTTATAGGGACTCATGGTTTACATAGCTTTTCTTAAAGGGGTTATAGAAGGAATTGGGGTCATAGGTACTTATGATTACATACTATCACCCACAAACCATTGAGTAGTCCAAGCGTACATTATAGGAATTATAGGAAATTATATGATCATTTTCGCAAGATCTTGGTGGTTTTTGGGAGAAACGTATAACGTTAAATGATTTCACTAATATAAAATCTTTCATGTGAGAATATTGAAGGATCCATATGAGGAACTATATGGTAGAACATTTCCCCTATACTCATCATAGGTAGGACAGGTAGTGCTACTGGGACCTTGTATAGTTTAGGTGACATCAGAGTTAGTTTAGGTTGTTAGGAAGCATATGAATACTACTCAGTTTAAGTATAATTATTATATAGATCACCATTGATTACCACTATAGTTCTATGTTAGAGATAATGTATTCTACCATAATTCACCTAAGCATTGGGGTCGAAAAATTACAAGGTAGGGTAAGCTAGCTCCTAGATCTATTAGACCTTTTCAGATTTTGGAGGGGGTCAAATTAATGGATTATATGACATCCCTCCTATAGAGATACATGGATATGCATGATGTCTTCCACATTTCTTAGCTATATTGTTATCATTCAGACTCATCCTATATTTTTTAATCCTTATGAGGTTAAGTTTAATGTTGATTATTATTTTGAGGATTATCCAATTTGTATTATTTATTTGAGAATGGATGCATTATAGGGAAATTCAGTTCCTCTAGTTCAGGTGTTATGAATTCATGGACATGTGTAGAATGAGGCCTAGGAGAGAGAGTCCTACATATGCACTGGATGGAGTTATTATATTATGATTATTAACCAACCTCAGAAAAACTCAGGGTTGAGTTGTTTTAAGGAGGGGATGTTTTCAGATCCTGAAATTTTTTGAAGGTGCTGACCATTAATTTTTCTTTGAATCATCCATTTTATCTCTATGGTATTTCTTAAGGAGGTCACAAAGGTTCTTATCGTTTCCATGTATTTTTTATAGCTTAAAGATCCAATTTTGGGGGACTTTTTATATGTTGTATATTTTTTAAACCATGCTCCTATGGATGCATGGCCTTGTATGCATCATCAGTGGGATATAGAGAAGTCACACTTGATTAAAAATATTTTTGAAACCATGAAACTATCCTATGTGTGGGGGGTTCAACATGAGTAATTTTGGTGTATAGTTGGCCAAAAGAGCACCCAATCAATACACCCCTTTAAAAATGGGAAGAATTTCCATTTTACCACAAAAATTAATATGTTTCTAGACAAATTATTCTTCCCATTCCACACACAGACTCCTCCTACTCAACTAAGGGCCTCCTTTTCCATCAAGCTAGGATTTTAGCCTCCTCCCTCATACAATGTGAGTTTTGTTTAGTGTTTTCCTCATTTGGTCTCCTATAGAGAGTTCTTCAATAAATTACCATAACTTCTAAGTTTCTCACAAAATCCTCATATATATATATATATTCAGAAAGGATAATATGACCTATTTTGGGTCATTTTATATTTCTCAATTTCATTCCATTCTATCTTGGATTAGAGTCCAACATTGTATGGGGAGTCTTCAACAGACATAAGGTAGGTAGTCTCATTATTTTATCTTTAATTATTCATGTTTATATCAGGAACCACTATGATTCTCACCAATACTTCAAGAATCTCTTTCTAAATATGAAATTAATTAAATATATTTATATACATTACATTAGTTAGTACTAATGAATTGAATTACCTCTTTGGATGTTGTCTTCCCAACTCAAACCACCATATTTGGGGTGTGTCACTTTTATTTTCATGATCATTATAAATTTTCTTATAATTAGACCACCCTTAAAGTGTATTAACTTACCCATCACTATTGGAATTATTTAATTGAATATTTGGTATAATAAACTTGTTACACATATCCCTTGTAATCCTTAATAGTTGTATGGACTAACTATATTAACTGAGGTAATAAATAGAAAGGAACATATATCGTGTCCTTGATTATGATTTTTAGTGCCTATGATGAAGTCCCTTTTACTTTTATAGTAGATAAGATGCTCCAAAATTCTTATTAGAATTATTAGACATAGTGCTCATTGTCTCTGTTTTGATTATTAATGGATATGTCCATCTTTACTCCTAATTATTGTTAAGGTACATGATGATCCTCAATGTATTTTTGATTACTATATATATTATCATTCCTTATGGAATAATTATTTATTATTATAGAATTCACTCCTCATCTGTTTCCTGTTTAGAATTTGGACATGAAATTCCTAATTGTAAACATGATTATTACCTAACCTAGTCATTATATGGTTCTAAAATCTGGAATAGGCCAAAGAATGTATACTTAGTCAGTGTCACATGGGAAACCTAAGACCGACATAAGGTATGATTATATGATCAAATTCTATTCTTATTCATTCTAACTATTATATTATATATTCATAGATTGGATGGAATTATAAAGCATTTGTGTGGCCTAATGAGTTTATATCACACCACATGAATCCCAAAAACTAGTACATGAACATACTTCATGGATGTTGGTAGAGATAATGGGAATCACAATACCATGGATTCTTGATTTTTGGTCAAGTATAATGAACTGGTGTAAACTACTGAGCTAGTGATTATGATGATATCAGGGATATATTTTTATTATTTTTGTATATATTTTTATTAAATTTACTATTGCATGCATTTTTTCTATTCCCCTTCCATTCCCCACTTATTTAAAGAATCATGAGATAACAGTATATTGTATACAATACTGGTTATTATTTCTTCTATCTATTTATTATAATCTGGATGGTCTATTTTCACCTAATTTGTTATTATTGATACATTTTTTAGTTTATCATATTCCAATATTATCTATTATGATTATGAGGTTATAGTCTCCCCACTATAAAACTATAGAGCCTCTATACTATTTGGTAGCCTTTGGTTTATAGGGAGGTGTACTTGGGTCTATGCGACAGAAAGGTTCAGTTACTTCTGAGGGAATTGGTCTTAGAAAATCACATGGGGTTTCTAGATTTTAGATTATCCCCAAATAAAAAATTTATTGACCTAATTTTCATCTTGTCGAGCATGTGTTGATTCAACAATTTATTTAATTTATTTTTCATTTTGATGCTCGCAAACACCCACATTTATGTTTGTAATAATACTACTTTAATTGAATTTCAAGATATTAATTATTATAAAAAATATTCTCTTTATACAATAATTTGGATCCTTTAATACATGGGAGAATATTTGTCTAATTAAATGAAAATTTTTCTAGGGGAGTTTTATAAGTGATATAGGAACACTGTTCACACCCTATCTTTGTAAATAGAATGTATTGTTTGGGAGCACTACATTTTGAATAATGGTATGGATCAGAAACCCTAATTTTGGATGAAACCATACATTTTAGGAATAAATGTATTGTTCATTATCCCTAATTTTGTAATAAACTTTATGTTTTCAACCATACTTTTGGTGATTATCACTACACAGTAAAATCCTACCTTTGACTTGGTCAAATATGGAGTTTTAAATAAGGGTGTATTTCTGAACTTTCAACAACAATCTCTCTAAAATAAAATATCTCTTTAATTATATTTAAATAGCAATTCAAAGGAATGCGGTTATAGATTAAATTTATCCTATTTATTTGGTATGTTATGACTCTATATAAACATTCTGAATTCAAATATTTTCAATTTACAATGTGATATTTTTAGTTGTTTAACATGAAGGATTTTTACCGACATGATAAATAATAAGATGTTCATATTCTCTAAATACATAGATTTTATTATTCTAAATAAATATACATGTATAGATAGATGTGTGTTTAAAAATAAGAACATTTTATTAACGTAATAGATACACTTTGGAGATATACATGTTTCACTATTAATGTTTTTCTATAGTTTTGCAAATTTCTTATCAGTGATACACTTTGGAAACATACATGTTTCATCATCTATTTGGTATTTTCTCTATTTATATCTAAATAAATACCATTAAATATTAAATATTTTTCTATATATGTGCTCTGTCAAAAAATAATATGAAACTATTAATTACTGCAACAGTTGTGCACCAATTTTTTTAACATCTACATCTTGATCTAATATTTGTTTTAGAGTATTGGTTGCTCATACTCAATAAATAGTGGAGTTTTAGATTCTTGTACTAAGATATGATTTTGGTTCCCTATAAAATAATTAGAAGTCCATGTAAAAACCATAACTGTATGGTGTCAACTTTCTTCACTCAGTTACAGATGTCCCTAGAGAAAGGACATGCTAGTTAAAATCACCAAGATCGTGGAGGGATAACTGGTATAGTAGACTAGGGGACCATTTTTCCTCGAAACACTATACATATTCATGTTATTTTCCTTATTTATTTTTCTTTGTCAACATTCATTAAGAGAGAAGAAATAAATCACTTTAATTTCAATAGAGAAGTTTAGTTTCTATCATGTTTTAATGGACCACATTCCACCAACCCTATTGTGTCTTTTTCATCACCATTATGACATAACAAGTGGTATCAGTGATTGGGATCCATCAGATATATTTCTCCTCTTGAAAATCCTTGAATATTGTGGGTTTTCTATCTAATGCTAATAGGATTTATTAGATATTTATGAAATTTTCGAATATTTGAGTTTTCTTTTGGATCAAACAAGCCTTAGTTAACGATCAATACAAATCAAATTCTCAATGGATGATTTTAAATAAGTTATGTTGATGATTCATGAAACTCATTTTAAGGATCATAATTATGGTTGTAGGAAATCTCTCATGATTATTTATTTAAAAAATATTGGGATTAGTTCCTTTTAATATTATAATGACTTATGAAATTCATGAAGGTGATATAGAAAAATTAAATATTGGTAAAGAAAAATATTATGATCTTAATTTGAGATAAAGTAATGTTATTTCTTGTGGTTTAGGAATTGATGAATTTAATTGATTATCTCAGTGTTCTATTGAATTATATTTTTGGAAAATTGTTTTTATTGATTTTGAAGGAAATAATATTGTTATAAATTTAAGATAAAATACTAAAAAATGAAAATTTGACACTTTTTGGATAATTGAATATGATAGCATTACTCAAATGAATGAATGATTAACAAAAGTTGTCAATGATATTGCATCATTGGGAGGACCAATTTAACTATCAGGTCAGGATTTAAAAGACCATATAGTTTTTCCTTTTAAGTGGAATGGAATACCTTATGTTATTCATCAATCTAAACTAGTTAACGAATTAATAATGAAAGAATTGAGTGGAACCTTGATGTTGTATAAAGATGAGATGATAGATGAAGATTAATTAATATTTCTATACAAAATTAAGAAGCTACACTTACAAATACTATGGATGAATCATCTGATTCAAGTTATCTAGATTCAAACAAAGAATTATCATATCATTCTAAAACATTTGAGAAACTATAAAATTGGATAAAGGAGAAGGATAAAAAATATATATTATATTAATGTAAGGAGATAGGCCACACTAAGCTAAAATTTATATGATTAATAAAAAAAGGAAAAATAATTAAAAAAAGAAAGGAAATAAAGACATGAAAACTAACTGTAGTGATATTTATAATTCATGTGATGAATCTACAACAATCTATGATGATGAATATTGAAATAAAATTTTAAATCTATGTATTTTGGATCATGATGATAAGGTACACACATCTAATTATAACTCTTAAATTTTTTCTTATGAAAAACTTGATAAATATATTTTTATTCTAAAAAAAATTGATTATTTAAAAAATGAGAAAAGAAAACTATGAAAATATTATGATTCTATTTTAATTGATAAAAGGGGTATGTGAAAACATATGATAGATTTAAGATCTAATTATTCTAAAATTTCTTTTGATCTACATAAAACTGAAATTAAATAATAAATGGATGAATTAAAAACATTAATTCAGGCTTCTAGTATTCTTATTTAATTATAAAACTATTTAAATTAAATTATTAGGAAAATAATACATAATAATAAACTAAGAATTGTTAGTAATGAAGAAAGACCAAAATTATATAGAAATTATTTTTCTCATGGTTCTAAAAGAAAAATAATGTCTAATGTCAAATCTTTTTATTACGGAATAAATAGAAATTATGAAAATGAAGGGTTTCTTAACAATCCAAAATTTTATAGTATCGATAATATTTATTATTCATATTAATTTTCTATCTTTAATTATAATGATTCTACATTGAAAAAATTATTTCCTAGAAATTTAAATGTTATCACTATCAGACCCAAAAGTATATGGGTACCATAATCCACTTGTATTTGATTTATTATATGTATAAACCACTATATATTATTTTTATATCATTGATTGGTTAATTAAATGTTATGTATATTTCTATTTTTTTGGAAACTTCATGAATGACAGAACTATTAATTCGGGATGTATTTCACATTTATTTAAATATCCATTTTAAATAAACTAACTATTTTATATAGGTGGAGATAAACTCTTTATACTATATAAAGTTCATTACTTTATTATCATGTTCATTAATATATTTAAATCTTGATTATACTATTTATTATTTTTAGTGTACTTTAATTTTTTTAAAAATAGTTTCTATAAACTATAATGAATATATCTCTTTTAAAAATATTTTATGAAATTATAAATTAAAGGGGGGCATGATGTTCTTTTTTATACTATTTGAAAAAATATATTTATAAAAAAACTATATTCTTAATTTAATATTTCAAATTGTGGAACTTTATTTTAATTTTTTTCTTCATTTAAATACTGTTTTATTGTTGATTAGTTTTCTTACATAAAACTAAATTTTCTAAATTTAACATAAAAAATGATTAATATGTATTTTTTGGCTCGAGAATATGAAGTGTTTTCTATAAATTTTCAGAATGAAATGTTCCTTCATAATCTTTAGAACCCTAGATCCTTCTTCTCAAGACCTCATATTTTTTTTCTTTATTTTTCAAAATATCATTTCCAAATACTTGTAATGAAACAAGTTTAATGAAAACAAAGCAATCAAGAACTTAAAACTTGGATAAATGTATTTCTATAAATAAAACTTTAGGTAATACATATTCTAATCTATTTGGAGAACAGTTAGTTTCCTTTTTTAATTATTTTTTTGAATAATCATTTAGAAAATATTAATAAATTTATGTATTTAATGAAAGATAAGTTTCATCATCTCCAATAGTTATAATTGGAATTTCTTCTAATGATATTCTATTTATGGTAGTCTTTTAAATAAGGAAGTATTAAAACAACATGATGATAAAAATGTGTCTAAGAAGTCATATAATGAAAAAAATCATATATTTCAAAAAAACTATACACTTTAAGTGAAGCATAAAATTATTAAAGAAGGATCGATTTATAAAATTGACATTGAATCTTTTAAAGTGGAAATGATAACTTCGATATAGTGATTTAGAAAAGAATTTATTACATAGTTGGATATTGATGTGTTAAAAGCGTTTTTAGTTAAACTGTTCTCATATTTTTATTTTAGTCAATTATATGAGGATGTACAAACAAGAATAAAATAGATATAAATAGTACTAGCTACTACAAGTGAAAATTCCAATGTTTTGAGAGTACATATGATTCATTTAATCCTTCCAAAAACCCTAACACTTCTTCTCTGTAGCTCATTTAAATATATTTTTATATTTTTTTCTATTTCTCTTAGTTTAAATAATGTTTTTATATTATATATGTGTCAAAATGATATAATATTTCTTGTAATTTCATTTTTATGTCAAAAAAGGAAGATAAATTTATGATAAATTTATTATAAATTTATATTTGTAATTATTTTTAAAGGAGGAAAAATCTACATCAGATTTACTTTTTTAAGGGGGAAAATGTGCTTTAAATTTATTTATATTTATATTTGAAAAAATTATTCTATTATTTGATTTAATTTTAATATTTTTACGAGTTTTTTATCATAAAAAGGGAGACATTGTTGAACACATATTGATTAAAAAATATCATTAATTTTTGTTTGATTTTTATGCTTAAAAACACCAACATTTATGTTCCTAATAAATTTACAACAAATTAATTTTAGGATATTAATTAATGAAATAATTATTCTTATTCTTGAATAATATTCCATCATTAATACATGGGAGTATATATTTTTTCTTTAAGGAAAAGTATTCTAGTTTAGTTTTATAAGTGAGTTGTAAACACTATTTGTGCCCTACATTTGTAGGCTAAACTTGTAGTTTATGAACCCTATATTTGGAATAAATTAATAAACCAGAAACAAAATTTTGAAAGAATCCATAAGATTTAGAAATAAATGTATGTTTTATTATAACTAATTTTTTAATCAAACATATGCTATCAAATGTAGTTTTGGAGTTTCTCGCTATGCAGTCAAACCCTATGTTTGATTTAGTCAAAGATAGAGTTTTAAATTATTGTTTATTTCCATGTTTTTTTGAAAAAGTATCAATGGAATAAAAAATATATTTATATTTTATTAAGGAATTATTCAAAGGAGTTTGGTAAAAATATTATATCACTCCTATTTATATTGGATGTTACGACTCTATTTAAATGTTGTGAATTCAATTTTTTTTGATTTTTTATATAATATTTCTAGAGTTTCTTGATGTGAATAGTGTTCAACCATCAATATAAATAATAATATTTGTATATTATATAAGTACATAGATGTAATTTTTATGAATAAATATATATACATAAGGATAAGTGTGTTTGAAAAAATAACCAGTCATTTTCTTTGGAGATACACTTTAGAGACATACATATTTTTTTCATTGCATGTTTGACTACTATTATTGATGTTGTATTTCATGGTTAATATTTTTTTGCAGTTAGAAAAATTTATTATTGAATATAAAATTTATATATATACATTTTATAGCATCTACTAGGTATTTTTCCTACTACAGAATAAAGAAATCTTGTTTGATATTAAGAACTTTTTTGTTGTTGTACTCTGTCGAAAACAATATACTATTATAATTTATTATTGAAACTGTTTGTTGATAAAGTTTTAACATATAATTCCTGATATAATATATCTTTTTGAGTATTGTATTCCCATAGTAATTGGTGGAGTTTTAGCTTCTCATACTATGTTGTGATTTCAGTTCCCTGTAAAAGAACCACAAGTCCTTATTAAATCCCTAACTGTAAGTTGTCAACTACATTCATTCCATTATAAATTTCCCTAAAGAATGTTATTTCAAGTGAAAATCCTCAAGCTCATGGAGAGAGCATTGGAAGAGTATACTAAAGAATCTTTATTCCCCAAACCACTATGCATCATCATTTCCTTTTCTTTATTTATTTTTATTTCTCACTCATCATTAAGAGATTATGAAATAATCTCTTTAAAATCAAGAGGGAAGTTTTGTTTCTATAAAATTTTAAAGGAACTCAATTCACACCCCTCTCGTTTCATCGCCATCACCATTCCAAACTAACACTTCTTCTGACCCACATTTTCATGACTAGATTATGAAAATTTTACCAAATTTTTTTTAATATATTATTCAACATAGTGACTTGGTTTCATACACACTCAAAAATATTACTCTATATAATCAAATTGGTTTTGTTTCTTTTGGTTGTTGTTTATTTGGTTTTTTGTTTTTGACTTAAAGTTTCTTACTAAGATAAAATATATTGGTAGAGATTTATTCCACTATTTATCCTCCTTAATTCATGTATATTATAAGGTGGAGATATTTTGGAAATAAATATCTTCCTTGTTCTCATATATACTAAAATGCTAACAATATCAATTGAAAATTGATATTCTATAGAAAACATAACATTCACTATAATGAGTTTGTTGAGGTTCAACATATCATCTAGTACATGATTAACTTGGGCATGGGTCAACCTTCTCTTTAGATTTTATTTTATTTTATTTATATGTGTTGTGTTTCTCACAACCATTCTCAACCCATGATTTTACAACATTATTTATAATAACATTTTGATTTGTATAAAAAGACGACCTTCAATATTTACTTGGTGTAGATATGACATAATTCTTGGGATGTGTTTTTTCTATAGCTAGAGATGTTTTATCCTTTACATATGAAGCTATGTTGATATTCTCTATCAATGTCATTAAGGTACACTCGACCACATGGAATCATGTTTGAGTCTTATAAAGATCATTATCTTTAATAGTGAGTTTCTTACCAAGATCATCAATTTTTTTCCTTATATAGTAACTTTTAGTTTGTTGTTATTAATATCATCAATGTATACACATTCCTTTTCAATTAATTATTCATTTATAACCTTCCTTTTTCAGATTATTCCTTCAAAATTATAATCCCTTTCCTGATATTTATATTTTTCTCAAGACATTTCATATGTTCTAATATATGATGACATTACCTATAGGTTTCATTAACTTATTCTTCTTAACTACTTATAGAATATTATTTTTATCTAAACATTTGAAAATTATGTTTTGAAATTACCTATATTTTTTTATCTTATGAGGATTTGGTTTTAGTATAGTCATACACAACATTATTACTTAACATACTTTTTTTTCTTTCTAGTGAAGTTTTTATTACTTGTAGTGTATTTATTTCCTTCCTTGGAAGTCTTTATCTACTTCATCCACCTTTTTTCATTATAATGATCCTTATATTCTAAAAAATATATTTTTAGAATATTATTTGAAACTTTTCTAATTCCATCACACTGAAAAAATTTATGTAGGTGTTTTTGTTTTTAGTTTACTCTACCTTTCCTATAATTTTTATAGATAATAGAAATGATTTTATCATTTTTTTAGAATAAACTTTTTTATCTTCTAATTCACTGAGTCCCGGTAACTCTTATTCTGGTTCATCATAATTAATCTTTTAGATAGATTGTAAATCCATTTCTTCTATAATATTCTTTTAAAATACTATATTTCTCCTGTTATCAAATTCAAAAGATTGTTATGCAATTATTCATGATATAAACCATTTTTACCTTCAAAGGAATAAGTTTTTTTGATAAAACATGCCAGGAAAGATTCTCATGAGTACTCTCAATAATGGTAGAATTATCAAATATATTTCTAAATCCTATGATTTTTTTTAAATTCTATTAACTATAATGAATTACTAATCAATAAATTCATTATATTCCATACTGATATTATTAAATATTCTTCTCTAGATTTGTATCCTTTCTTACTTCACCTTGATAGTTGCCTCGAAGACAATCTCAAGTTTATTTAAAATTTCCCTTAATCATTTCAGACCCATCAACATTATAAAATTTTATCAACCTAGTTAAGTATAGAATTAATAATTTTCACATTTATTAGTATTAAAGAATCAGATAGTTATATTAACTATAAATATATTATTTAATTTTGAAATCAAAATGGAAGTATTTTTATTAATATTTATTTTTCTAATGATTTAATTGAAATTATAATTTCAAAATTTTAGAATTTTAATTTTGGAAATATTAATTTCATATTTAATTTAAAAATTTATGAGTATTCATGAATTAGATAGTTATGTTAACTATAAATATATTATTTAATTTTGAAATCATGTTTTGTAGGTTTAGTTTCAAATTAAATTTTTATACTACTGTGGATGGAATCTTCTAAAATAAATAAACTATTTGGACTCATGAGTTTAAATTTTTTTATAAAGAGCCCTTTAGTTTTTTTCATTATTAATTGAAACCATAGTAAATTTTAGACCCTTAGTAAACATAAATCAACAAATTATGGTAAACAAATAATATGATAAGGACTGATAAATGATCCTAACATTTGAATTTTTCAAATTGGATGAGCGGAGTTTAGCCATTTCCATTTAATTTATAAAGTAAGAAAAACATGTGCCATATTTAATTGATTTTGACCTTTATAATATTTAAGTAAAAGAAAATTTTAAAAATGCCACTTTAATGATTTTAATAACAATAATATTTTTTGAATTGGATAAAAATTTTATATGTCGAATTATAAATTTTTATTTGAAATATAAATGAAATTTTTTATCATTGTAATTAGTTTATAATTTTTAGTAAGGATATAATTAGCTTAAATACTAAATCAATGTTGAAAAAATATTTATTTAATTAATATAAAAATAAAATATATAATTTTATAACTATTATGGGTAATATAATTGGAATGAATTATTGTATTATAATATTTTATTAATTAATATAAAATTTTTAGGATTGTGTAAAAGTATTATATTCTACTTCATTATCTACCAGGTTATTTTCAAAGTCAAATTCAATTAATTTATTGAAAAATGGGATTAATAATATATTTTTAAAAAATAATAATTTATGAAATTATTTAAAATTCATGAAAATCCTGTCATTGTCAATGTGATAGTGATGTGGTTGAAATTATCCATTTTGGTACATTTATGATTAAATTATCTATATTTATTAACTTTCATAACCCTTGAAGAGAAAAAACATTATCAGCATGACAATAATAAAAATGTTTAACCAAGGATTAAAACAAAAAGCTAAGGCTGACAACATCACCTTAAACATTTTTATTTTTATTTTATGTGATGATTAGAATCATCCACATATTATCCTAAAATTATATAAATTTTAAACCATTTTTCTATAACAAATAATTTATATCAATTTAATACTTTATGAAATTCCAATAATACCGATACCCTCTCTTATATAAGGGAACCTCCTCTAATATTATCTTTACACATAAAAATCCTTTTGAATCATCCAATACATAGTTGAATCCCTTTATATAATATCTATACACATTTTAGAGGTCTTTTTTTAAGAATAACAACCATAGATGGATTAATTTTTAGTGAAAAAGTTTTTGTTTTACAAAGAGTAAGAAAAAGAATGTATACGATGGGTCTGACTTAGGGTAAGGGAATATTTAACTTAAAACCTCATTTTATATGATTTAAAGATTTATTTTAAAAACATTTTTTCCCTTATTACTATCCATAAAATTATTTTAATGATTCATTTTAAATCATTTTTCTATCTATTTGGAATTTCTATTTAAGGAAATCAAAATTAATCCATTTACAGAATGATTTGACTTTTATTGTGAGGGGAAAAGGTAATGTTCTATAGTAACTTATATGGAATCAATGATATTTCCCACTACCATAACCATTATTGGATATTTGGATTCCAATAAATTGTTTCACATTTTCATCAATGAAAACCCATATATCACTTTTCTACGATTATTTTATTTTAGAAAATGGGTTTCTAAAAGGGGTATGTTTATATGAGAAAATATTTTTTTTCATATAAGTCCAAAAGTGTTTTTATTTGTTTTATAATGAAAAGGTGCCAGTGTGAAATATTTTATTCATTATTTCTAACTTGGGGATTGTATATGATGAATATATGAATCTAATATAGATTATATGAGGGGTGGACCCGATACAACTTATGCAATGTGTGAGCCAGATAGATCTTTTATGATGAGTAATCCTAACAAAGATTTTATGAAGGGCGATCCCCATTATATTTATCAAATGAATTGTTTAATGTTTATTGTATTCAATGGAAATAAATATGGAGTTATCCATGGAGGGTTTTCTTATCGATTTTACTAGGCTCCAGTTATTTTTGAAGTAGGCTAAGAATATAGTGATATATATATCTCCTAAAAGGATTTTTTATTATCTTATTATTGTTTATAATGACTTTCTTTAGAAAAAATGTTTTTTTCTCTCATGTATATGTTATATATTTCGTATGCTGATTAAATATTGTTATAAATGTAGTTATTTTATGCCTTTTAATATATTTCACTAGACTAGAAGATATATTCTTTTTTGTCCACTATTAATCAATTTTTTTATAATACCATGTTTTTAAAATGTTTTTCATAGAGTTTAATAATGGATGAGAGTAAATAAGAAGTCAATTTTAATGTATTAAATATTTTCTAGGAAATGAAAACATTTATAATATTAAAAAAATTATATTGCATAAAAAATGTATTCTGAGTATAAGTGTCCACTTTGTAAAAAATAGGGTTTTTATGTTAGTGTCAAGGACCAATTCTATAAAACTCTAAACTATAATGATCCTAAAATGATATGGATTGATTTATTGACTTAAAAAAATATTCTATAATTTTTAAGGCTAGTTTCTTATAGTTGGTATTAAAGGAATGATTTTGATAATTCTAGTGGTTGTGATAATGTATCAAATAACATTAATAATTCTAATTTATGGTTATACTGATAAAAAAGTTTATTATTTCCATGTTTTTTCATTTAAACATTATTTTAAAAAATATATTTTTATAGAGGAAACATGTATTTTATATTATGAATGCCTCATGAGGATAATATTCATCCAAATCAACAACATGGAGTGGTTTTAATTGGAACAATATAGTATATTTTTATGATGGATTAGTTTAATCAGGGTATAAAAGGTGGTGTAATCCACGAAAGAGAGTATCCAGATCTATAATGGAGGAATGAGTCAACATATGAGAATCTCATTAAATATAAGCCTCTATATTTTTGTTTAATTGCAGAGCATGTGTTAGGTGAAGCATGGATCATTACTCTAGAAAACATATTTGAATTCATTACATGTTGATAACATCAAAAGGTAAGTTATTACAATTATTGTTTTGAAGGTGAAGCTAGTATATGGTAGTCTTTGTTTAATACTACAAAAGAGAATGATTATCTTTATTCCATGGTGTTGGAAATTTTTTTTGACCATTCTATGGGGAAATATTTCGCTAAGTCTATTTTTCTCAAGGTAGAGAAACTATTATTAAAATATAATATTAAAATGAAGATTAAGTAGCTATTTATGAATAATATTTTAAAACATTTTTCAAGTATATACAATAATTTATTCGATACTTTGATAATAAAATTAATTTAATTTACATTGGATTGAAAATAACTTATAATAAAATTTAGCAGGATAAAAATTTAAAAGTTGTGATAATGTTAATTATTATGTAAGGATTATGGATAATTTTTTTTTCAACACTTATGTTATATTATATGAAATATTTAATAAATGGTCACATTAGAAGCCACTAGCGAAGTATCTAGCATAAAATTATATAGGTATTCCCCAAACATGTTCCAAGTGAGTAAAAAATAATTCAATTAATGATTTTTAGGATCTTGAAAATGTTACTAGTGTGGTAAGATCGGTCATGGGTCCTCTTATAATCTATAAAAGATTCATGAACAATACATGAATAGGGTAATAGATAACTATCCAATCATGGTTTTTATATGAGATGATTTGGAGACTTTTACTAATGTGTGTGAGAAGCTTTCTAAACATACTAGAAATCATTATTATCAAATGATGAATAGTATTTTAAGATCATTTTATAACACTATGGTTGATGTTGGGACATCTAATAATGTTGTGGCATGTGATTTAATTGATTATATTTGAATTATGACAATTCCATGTTTAACTCTAGATATTCATATTCCTTCATTTCAAAGAAAATTTTAAGAAAAATGGGAATATGTGCTTAGGAAAAGAAGATATAAATCTTTTTAAATATTTGTTTGGAAATATTAAATGAACAATTATTTATGTTATTCTTCTTATTGATATTTGTGTGAAATTATTCCATATAAGTCTTGTTGAACTTTCTATAGTAGAGTTTGATATTAATTTAGGCATGGATTAACATTCTATTTATCATTCTATGGTATATTACAAATCCAAGACAATTTTATTTAATTATTTCATACCTTTGACAGCCTACCAAAAATAGGATAATTTTTTTAGATATTTTAGTGAATGTTAAATTAGTTAATGTTTTTAAAAATAAATAATTTGTTCAAATTAGTGATGTCTCTGTAGTGAATTAATTAATGAATGGAATTCCTTATGAATTTCCTAATTTTTTCTTGATTTGGGGTTGAGTTTACAATTTACATAGTTCATAATGCTATTAATATTTTAAAATACACTTATTTATTAGCTCAAGTAGAACTTTGGAATTGAAAATTTAGTTGCAATAGGTTTTAGAAAAAGGATTCATTTGTCCAATAACTTCACCATGGGGTGCTACTATTTTAAATTTAAAAATAAAGACACTTCAATTTTATAATTATTTCATTATAGAGGATTGAATAAAATCACTATTTAGAAAATTAACATTTTCCACATATTGATTATTTGTTTGATTATCTCTAGGGAGCATAATGTTTTTCAATGTTTGGTCTTAAGCCAAGTTACAATGAATCTAAGGTAAATGATAATTAAATCCCAAAGACATTATTTTATACTATATACTAGCACTATGATTTTATATTTATTCCCATTGGGTTGTCTAATGAACTTGATTTATTCTGAGATAATCTAAAAAAGAGTTTTCCATGGCTATGTATATAAGCTTTTCATTGTTTTTATTAATGTTATATTTTTAATTTCTAAAATTATTTAGGATCATGAAAAACACAAATAGATTTTTTTGAAAACCATTAAAATAAAAGAAACTATATGGAAAATTTAGTATGTGTGAATTTTTGTGTCGATGGATTTTTTTTCTTGAGTTATATTGTTTGAAAAGATAGAATAACTATTGAACCTAAAAAAATAAAATTATTGATGATTGGAAAAGACCAACAATAATCATGGAGATTAATAGTTTTCTTGGATTAGTGAGATACTAACATCGATTTATTGAAAAAAATTTAATCTTATATGGACCAAAGACTTTGTTATTATGAAAACAAGTAAAATTCATCTGGATGAATGATTGTGATGATTGTTCTTAGGATAAAAAAGTAAGATTTCTGAATGATCCAATTTTGGATCTTCCAACAAGAAATGGTGCATATTTTATTGAATGTAATACTTTGTTGAAGGGTTTTGGTTTTTTCTAATGTATAATGAAGTGGTATTTCTTATTCTTCCTAGAAAATAAAACTGCATACATGAAATTATCCTACACATGATCTAAAATTTGCTGCTTTGGTTATTGATTTAAAAATTTTGGGGCGTCATTTAGCTTTAATAAAGTGTGAAATAAATACTTATTGTAAAATTTTTATGTATATATATTCACTCAAAATAGTTCATAATTAGGAATAGATTATTGGTGAAACAAACATAAGATTTTAATTGCATGATTCATTACCATCTTGGAATATAAAACAAAGTAGATTGGTCATTGTATTATAAAAATAATGCTACATTTAACATTTTATGTTTGGAACATGACCCTATATATAATAATTTTATGCATTTTGGCCTAGAAATTATTTATGGAGGAACATCTTATTTTTTTTTAGGTATCAATATAATATTCTCTATTAGAATGAATTAATCATTATTAAAAGTAGGATTAGGTTTTATAGGAAAATTTTGAATATTTTCAGATGTTTATATTTCCATAGTTTAATTCTCATAAATATTGTGTTATCATATTTGTAAAAATATTATATGTGTGTTGTGATCCAATGTAAATGAGATAATTTTTGAGTGAAATTCCGAGTTTCCCATTTCATATTCATCTTTGTAGTAACAATATTTACACATTCCCTTAGGATTGTATTAGAGGGAAGGAATGAAAGGGAATATTTGTGAATTTACTATGAAATGTTTGAATTTTTAATATGTTAAAGAAGGATGATAATTACTAAAGTTTATATTTTATCCATTTCCAGTGTTGGTGTGGAAATAGGAAAAATATCCATCGATTTTTTGATATTATTACTAAGGAATTATATAGGTAATAAGGAAATTTGGGTTTTTTTATCAACTTGATAATTAAGTATGTTTCATTCCCATTTAATATATTTGGTATTAGAATATCATTCAAGATTGTACCTTAAAAAATAGTCAGGTTATATGGAGTTCCACACTTCATTGTATCTTACTATGATCTTAGGTTCACTTTTGATTTTTGGAAAGTTATTATGAATTATTAGGTAAAAATTTAAATTTCATTATATATTTTGTTCATTAATTATATGGATAGTCATAAGAAACAACCCAAACATTATAAAAAATTCTTTGTCCTTATTGAATAGCTTACTTAGGAATTTGGGATCATCATATATCATTTTTTTTGTTTTCTTATATCAATATTTTTCATTCATGTATACATATGGCTAATTTTGATGCATTATATGGAAAGTTATGTCAGAATTATGAATTTTTGGATTATATATAATAAAGGAAGTAAATATGACAATAGTTGATAGATTAAATGGTTGAGAAGGTGATTCCAATTAATAAAAATAATAGAATAACTCAGTGTAGGCATAAAATATTTATATATAATTTAATGAAATAATTTTCTTTCATGATGTAGAATTCCCTATTTTAGACTGGGTGGTTTCTTTCAGAGGTTTTTTAAATTTTTGGAAATTAATGGATGGGATGAATTTAATACCAAGCTTCAGAATAAATTTCTAAGAGTTGGAACCATTTAAGGTGATGTTATAGGTCTTGGGTAAATGTTCAAAGAGTTCCTTGGGTGACTCGAGTGGTTTTGGGAGCACCAGACCTAGAAACTCAAGTTTTAAAGGGGTTGTTGAGGGTGCACAGTTTGTCTAAAATCATGCTACCCATAATAGAAAACGATGTGATTTAATATTGGTGGGAAGAGACTATCACACGGGCTATCCATGGTTTGAAAAATTGTGTACCTAGACCACACACTTTGTGGAAGAGGCAATATCTTCACATAGTTTATAACACGGTATATGCACGGTCAGGTAACCGTGTGGTTCAAACTGTGTGGGGTACTTCAGGTGTCTGGTAAAGGATGCATGGTTGGTGCATGGTCTAAAAAACCATGTAGTCCAAAATGTGTGCTTAGTCCTATTTTAAAAAGTATTTTTAATTTAAAATTAAAATAAAATAACATTTGAACACTCAACTTTCCCCTCACCCCTTTTACCCGATGCGATCACCCCAAGGGGTTTCCCCTTCGATGCACGCAATCCCCCTCCTCCATATCCCTCCATTATTTATTTTTTAGGCGGATCTATTGTGGTGTCTCCTCTGGATCATCAAGGTAGGTTGTCTACCCTCTCCTATCTTGGTTTCTGGTCAATTTTCAGCCTATCTGACACCCTATGGAGTTCAACTGAAACCCAATGGTTGGGGTTTAATCCAATTTTGTGTTTCTTTCAGATTCAGGGTTCGAAAATGGTCTTCTGGGTGATGTTGGTCCATGTTTCGATAACTTTCACTGAAGTAAAGGCCATTTGGGTTGATTTCGTCCATTTTTACCAATTTGGGGTATGTTTCTAAACTCGTGGATGGTGTTTCACCCTCTAAATTAGGGTCTTATGGTGTTTATGTGTCCTGGTGAATTATTATAGGGGGTTGTGATCGTTTACAAGGGCGTGCATGCATATACTCAGATATGAATATATATATATATATATATTCTATGTGCATGTTCCCTCATAGTGCGGGGACCACATGCATCAGTTTAAAGATATATATATATATATATAGAAGTATTTTCATGTGAGTGGGTGGGTGCTTGAGTTAGAAAACATTGACTTGTGTAGGGTCTTCAAGCTTTCCATTTGGTTTAGAAATGAAGTATTTTCTTATTTACTTCTTTTGATAAATTGGATTGAAATTATGGAATGAACTGCCTAATTGTGATAAATGTTTTATTTGAGAACAAAATCATGTTTTTTGTATTAAAACCCCTTCATCATAGGTGCACTTCCTTCATGCTGAAAATGTAGTGAGTAGGCTATTATGTTTTATTAGCTTGATGATATGTGGTGGTCCTATTCTTTTTCTAGTTAAAGGAATCTAGATTAAATTAAAATGATATGGTTTTCTTAACTAGGATATGTGTTACCTTCCTTTCATGTTGATTCACTTGCTTTAAATGGTTCTAATGAACTAGAAATGGATATATGGGTGGGTAAACCCATGTGGCATGCTTGATGAAAATTGGTTAACTATGTGGGAATACTTGATAGGTTGGATTGAACTGTTTAAAGGGATAAATAAAGAATGATGGATAAATGAGTTGGTAAAATTATAGGATGTATTTAAATATGAGATGTCAACATGAGAGGGTATGCTCATTGGTTGACTTGTGATGTATTTAATTATAAAATGGAGATGTATGGGTGGGTGTACCCATATGTCCTGTTTAAATGGAAATGGAACACATGAGTGGTATGCTCAGTTTGTGTGTGATAATTGTGAGTAGTTAAATCCATTAAATTAAATGATGTAGTTTTGTGGGAGGGTATACCCATATTCTCATTTCAAGGCCTTATTTTGAATTTTGATGAATGGGTGGGTAAACCCATGGGTTATAATGAAATGGTTTATATGAGTGGGAATACTCATATGGAAACAAAGTTGTTTATATGAGTGGGAATACTCATATAGAATATAATGGTTTATATGAGTGGGCATACTCATATGGTTTGATTTGATAAATGGTTTTAAATGAATGAATGGTTTGATAGATTCCATGAAATAATCTCTATGGATCTAGAATGTGGTAGTGAACACCTTGGGTTGATTATTCTCCTTGGGTCTTGATTCAGTGGGATGCCTCAGGCCTTGTTACAATGTTGATTTGGCATTCTTGGACTCATGTAGGACATATCGGTGCACATACTCCTAGGACTCCAACCAATGCCTTAACTAAGTTTGCACTGGGATGCCCATGGGACTCGATGAGGATTCCTTGGTCCTTGATACCTTGGATCTGGCCCTTCATGGTCTACACTTATTATATAGATGCCTTGGTACATGAAACCTTAGATATGACCCTTTGTGGTATACACTTCTTTATATGACAAGGTAGTGGGATTTTAATATGTATGGATGGATGAAAATTACATGTTATTTATTTGTAAATTACTTATAGCTGCCTTGTTATATGATATTGACCATTTTGTGTAGGGAGCCTTGTAGAGATATGTTGGTATAACTGTCTTAGATGTTTACATGCCATTGGAATTTCATACTTGCATTTACTGCTTTAGTATTTAGCAGCACACTGCCTATTTACATATTACACAATTGGATTGGGCTTGAAATTGTGGGTGCTAGCCTACTGAGATGTTATCTCACAAAATTCTTGGGTACCATTGGTACCCTAGTAGACCTACTTGTTTGCAGGAATCTGGACCTTGTTTTTTGTTGTACTTATTATATCTATATTTGGGAGAAAAGGACCGAGTGAGAGCTCGAGACTATCATGGTGATTTCCTTTAGTATTTATTATATTTTATTATTTCTATACTGAGATATAAATCATGGAATAATGTTTATTGCTTTCATATATGCATCACCATGATATTCATGAATTATATAAACTGGCGGTGGCCATTTTCTATATTCCATTGATATTACAATTTTCTTCTGCTTCTTTAATTATTGATTTATACGTCTTCCACCATTATTTGAGTTTTGATATTTGTTACTACTATGCACTCTGATATTGGGGGTGTAGTCTCCCCACTAAACTACCTTTACACCCTCACTTCTAGTCAGCAACATCTGGTGTACTGGGAGATGCACTTGAGGTCATGTGGTGACCGGTCCGACTACCAGTTTAGGGGTCAGTTGGGCCGAGACATTAAAAAGTGGTATCAGAGATTTTTTTCCTTTGTATTAATAATTTTTTGGTAGAAAAGAGACTAGGAATATATATGTGCTTGGTAGATATCCACACTTGGGACTGATTACCCCACATACAGGAAATGACCAAGTGACTAGGGTTGGGAATTTCTATTTATTTTGTCTCATATTATAGTTGATTTAATTTCACCTTGGGTGTCTAGTGTATTTTCCTCTACTTATTGATTATGATAATTTTGAAAATCTCTCTTAGCCTAGTATTTAAAGTATGGAGCATTACATGAATCATATTAGGCACTTATAAATTCACATGCGATGCATATGAAATTCCATGTAGTTGCATTAGTAGGACGCCTTCTAATTTTGGTTGTGTTCCTTGGGTTTAATTCATTTTTTGTTATTTACTTTATCATGATTGCTTGTATAACATGTTTAGACAATTAAATTCCTTGATTCCTCTACGATTAGCATATTTTTCTATTATTCCATGATTCTATGTTATAGTATGTTACTATGTTATTGCATATGATAACATGCTAGAGATGTTTTGATGTGTAAATGGATACATGGGTGGAAATTGATTGGTTGTATTTACAACATGATCCGGTTTTATTTATAAGGTGTATGGGCACCTTATAACTGGGAAAAGGGTAACTCGTGTCTTCAAACCATTGAAAAAAGTGATTCTAAATTTAAAATATGAAATGGAATTATATGTGATTAATGGGATCCAATTTACAATTTAGGGAGTGTATGAAAACTTCACGAATTGGGAAATGTAAAACCATATTAAATATAAAAGCATGATGAATTTGAAATGGTGTAATGTGAAGGATGTTACGTTTTGAAATTAAATTAATTGACTTGATTAAATGGGATCTAAATGCCACCTGTAAATTATATGGGTGCTTTATGGATTAGTAGATGGCCACTCATATCACTAGACAATTATTTATGTAAGCATGTTTCATGGAATAACCCTTTGAGGGTGTTTTAAAGCTTTTGAAGTTTAATAAATACTTGTGGTGTTTCTTTTCGAAAAACTCGAGTTGAATAAATGAAAATTTTGATGATCTCCTTTTGGTTAAAAGGAATTTAGATGCTAAATTTCTTTTTTATGATGGAATTCCACTGAATGTTAAATGTTTGAATAGAAATTTTGATATAATTTTTGTGTTTTTCAAATGGAGCATTGATTAAAACCAAGTTCCATGTTATGAGATGGTACTTATGGGTTGTTAAAATTCTTTCAAATGTTGAATTGTTGAAATGAATTTATGAAATGGCTTAAAGTTAGAAACTGAAGTGGCATACTTTTTCTGAACCCCCATGGAAGGGTAGATTTAAATGTTTGCTATGGTTTTCTATGGGATGGAGACATGATCATTTATCCATATACTATTTCTTTTTAGAAATGGCTTAAATGAAAAGGGACTCTCATTCCTAGTGAATATATTTTGCATGACTGAGAGATATGTTCTACACATATACTTCATAAGGGGAAAGCCCATGGTAGGTAGCACCCTTAGAGATTGAGATTCGTTGCTTCCACTATGATCTTTTTAACGTTGGTTCCATTTGGGTGTCATTGTACCTAGTAAGAATTTTGGGATTTAAAAAGGCACCCTTCTTTGGATGGGTGATCGTTGTATCTTGACCCTTGATATAGGAAAAATCATTGTGGAATGATTTGTTTAGAAGGCTAGACATGCCTCGGGCATGGTCAAATGTTTAGGAGGTCATGAAAACCTCTCTTTTCTTTAGTGATGTATGACTCAGTATTCTGTCATCTGAGTTATAGTTTAATGAGATGATGTGCCTTTTTCTTTTGTGAACTCAGGGTTATATGTGTTGAAAAATGTAATACCCATTGTGTGTTTAGTTATGTAATGAACTGGTTGATTTTGGTGAGATTTTTGGGCTTTGTGATGTTTAGGAGATTCTCAGGTCAACTTCAAAGTAAAGTGACTAGGGTGTTTAGGAAAGTTTTTCCCACTTCTCAGGAAGACTTTTTGGGGACTCTAGTGTTCCGACACACCAGTCAGTTTTATTTTGGATTCATGCCAATTTTTTGATGAGTTAATTGTGGTTCGTGGAACATCACATGTGCATTTAAGGTGTTTTTGATCTAGCACACTTGTGAGTGGATAGCCTCTCCTTCCAACGACATGGACACTCCTATAGTGGGGAGAATCACATCAGCTCTGTTGTGTGTATTGGTGCTTTCTTAGTAGCATGACTTCAATGATGTTGGTGGTATGCACAATCCTTTAGAAGATCCATTAGTTTTGGAATAGTTTCTATGGTAAGATTTTAAAGAACATGAATTCATTGGGTGGTATAGGTATCATGGTACAGTTGATGATGCGTCAGCAGGTGAAGTTGGGATTTCAATAAAGAGTCGACCTATAGTGGTTCAATTGAACTTCTTGGTGACCTTTGGGTTACCCTTAGTGTTATATTATAAAAGATATGATCATGCCCCCTATCATGATGTTGTCCTGATGGAACTAATATTTCATCGGTCTTGCATTGCTCTTGTGTTTTAAAAGCCACTTGGCTTGATAAGTGGTTATTAACGTAGTTATACATGGGATGCATGGTTCTTTGGAAGGTACCCCAAACATGTATTCAGGCATGGAGGTGTGTTAAAAAGGGCAACATATCCTAGTGGTGTGGATATGGGTTACACCTTTATTCATGTAGAGACATTATGGTTTTAAAATAACCTTGTGATGACTTGATCTGGGAATGTCACCAGAAATTAGATGAGGACTTTGGTGTATGTGCTAGTGTTAACTAATGAATGCCTTAGGGAGAAAGGCATTGTGGTTCAGTTTGGGATGTGCCAACCATCTAAGAAGGTCATCTTCTAGAATTTTTAGCAAGATGTGACTTCACTTGTTTCCTTTCTTTCTTGTTGTATTCAATTGGTGATGAAACCATTTTAAAGAGAACTCCACATGTTTAAGGGTGAGTGCGGTTTGAGGGTCAGTGATGTCTTTCAAGGGAATCATGTGTGGAAAATTTTTGTTGGTTGATTGAGATTTAACCATTACCTATGATTTTTTCTCTATTATGTCCATAGGTGTAATAAAGTTCTCCCAGATGAATAATTCATGTGAGAAGCATCACTAGAAAACTTAGGACATTCTCTTTTTAGGAAATTCCAATAGTGGAAGATTCATGTATTGGAATTGTCTATTTAATGAAAAGACCCTTGGTGGAAAGAACCAACAAAAAATGGTTAAATGGACAACAACAAGATTGTTTCTCGGGTTTCATGGTCTTGGTTAAATTCTATTTTGATGATTTTTGGATGGAATTTGAGCTTTGGATAGGGTTTTAAAGATGTAAGCACATTGGGCCTATGAAATTGTTAAAGGTGTGTTTGGATTTTAGAAATGAAACATAATTATCCAAATGAGACTTCAAGATCCTTATAAGTTGGGTTATGTTTTTATAGTTCCTAAAGAATTCTCAGGGATGCGAAGTTTTAAGGTTGGTATATTTTAGAATCTCGTGTTTTGGGTTGGGTGATTTTTTTCTGAGGGTGTTTGAATTTTTTGAAATTACTAGATAGGGTGAATTTAAAACTGAACTTTGGAAGGAATTTCTAAGAGTTGGAAGCTTTTAAGGTGAGGTTATCAGTCTTGGGTAAAGGATCTAAGAGTTTCCTAGGTAGATTGAGTGGTTTCGGGATCACTGGACCTGGAAAATTAGGTTTTAAATGGGTTGCAGAAGGCACATGGTTTTTCTGAAACCATGTGGTCCATAGAAGGTAACCATGAGACTTAATGTAGGTGGGGAGAGACTATCACATGATTTTAACATGGTTTTTAAAACCATAAACCTATTCTAAATTCTTAATGGTAGAGGAATTAGCTTTACACTATTCATAGTATGGTTTGTGCATGGTCAGGTAACAGTGTGGGTCAAACCATGTGGGGTGCTCCAAGTGTCCAGCAAAGGACACACCATTGGTGAATGGTCTGTTATACCGTGTGACCCAAATCATGCGTTAAAACCTATTTTAAAAATCATATTTGATTTAAAATTAAAATTAAATAAAATTAAAACACTTAACTCTCCCCTCACCCCTTTAACTTGATGCGAGCACCCCTATGATGGTTTCCCCTTAGATGCACGCGATCCCCCTCCTCTCACTCCATCCATTCTTCATTTTTATAGCCGGATCTCTTGTGGTTTCTCCACCTGATCATCGAGGTAGGTATTCTTCCCTATCCTCTATCAATTTTCTGCTGATTTTCAGCATCTCTATTTTCATATGGAGTTCATCCAAAACCTTAGGGTTGGGGTTTCATCTGATTTTGTGTTTATTCTAGATTTAGGGTATGAAAATGGTATCTCAGGTGATTTTGGTCGATGTTCCAGCAACCAACTCCAAAGGGGAGGTAGTTTCGATTGATTCAATCCACTGACCTCAATTTGGGGTATGTTTCTAAACCCATGGTTTGTTTTGTACCCTCAAAATTAGGGTCTTATAGTGTTTATGAGTCATGGGGAATTGTTTTAGGGAGTTGTGATTGATTCCAAGGGCATGAAATTATATACCCAAGTATAAATATATATATATATATATATCATCCATGTGCATATTCCTTTATGTCTTGAGGAAAACATTCATTGGTTTAAGTATATATATATATATATATATATATATATATGGAAGTGTGTGTGTGTGAGTGGGCGACTTCACGAGTTGAAAGTGTTGGCTTGGAAATCTTTTGAGGTAGAGTCTTCAACCATTCCCTTTAGTTTAAAAATTAAATGGTTGTTTATTTAATGATTTTACTAAATTGGATTTAAATTCTAAAATGAATTGCCTAATTATGATAAATGTTTTGTTTGATAACAAAATCATGTTTTTATAATAAAACCCCTCCATCGGAGGTGCACTTACTTCAAACTAAAAATGTAGTAAGTAGATTGTTAGGTTTTATTGGATTGATTATATTTGGTTATCATGTGCTTTCCTGGTTTTTGGAAGCTATATTAAATTAAATGGATATGGTTTGTTTAACTAAGAGATATGTTGTCTTCAATATATTTTGACACACTTGGGTTAAATGGTTCTAATGAACTATAAAGGGATATATGGGTGGGTAAACACATGTGTTATTCTTAGGGATAATTGGTTAACTAAGTGGGAATAATCGATAGGATAGCATGAATTGTTTAAAGGGATAAATAAAAACGATGGATAAACGAGTGGGTAAACTCGTAGAATGTATTTAAATATGAGATTTCAACATGAGAGGATATTCTCATTGGTTAAATTGTGATGTATTTAATTATAAAATGGTGATATATGGGTGGGTATACCCATATGGATATTTTAAATATAAATATAACACATTAGTGGTATGCTCATGTTTTATGTGATAATTGTGAGTGGTTAAACTCACTGAATGAAATGATAGGGGTATACCCATATGATTATGTTAAGGCCTTGTTTTCAATTTTGATGAATGGGTTGGTAAACCCATGGGTTATGATGAAATGGTTTATATGAGTGGGTATACTCATATGGAAATGTAATGGTTTATATGAGTGGGTATACTCATATGGAATAGAATGGTTTATACGATTGGGTATACTCATATGGTTTGATTTGATAAATGGTTTAAAATGAATTAATGGTTTTAAAGATGCCATGGAATGCCCTCCATGGATTTGGAATGTGGTAGGGGATGTCTTGGGTTGATTATGCCCCTTGGGTCTTGATTCTATGGGATTCTTTAGGACTTTCTACCCCATGGATCTGGCTTGCATGGACTCAAGTAGGACATGTCGGTACACATTCTCTTAGGACTCCATCTAGTTCCTATTTCGAGTTTCTACTAGGATGTCCATGAGACTCGATGATGATGCCTTGGTCATTGACACCATGGATCTAGACTTTCATGTTCTAGACATATTATATGGATGCCTTGGTTCATGACACTTTGGATCTGAACGTTCTTGGTCTACAATTATTTATACGGTAAGGCCATGGGATTTTGATATAGATGGATGAATGGAAAATCTGTGTTATTTATTTGTGCATTACTTATAAATGCCTTATTATATGGGCAAGACTATTTTGTGTAAGGTTCCTTGTAGGGATGTGTTGGTATAACTATCTTATCAATTTACATGCCATGGGAATTTCTTAATTTCATTTACTACTTTAGTATTTATCTATACACTGCCTGTTAACATATTGCATAATTGAACTGGGCTAGGAACCATGGGTTCTAACCTACTAAGATGTTATCTCATACCCTTGTTGGGTACCATTGGTAAAAAAGTATACCTACTTGTTTGTAGGAATTTAGACATTATTTTTATCGTACTGCTTGTATCCGGAAGTCGGTAGCAAAGGACTAAGTTGGAGCTCAGGATGATCATGGTGATTGACATTAGGATTTACTATTTTTTCTTACTTATTTACCGAGATGTAAATCATGTTGTAATTTTAATAATTTCAAGTATTTATCACCATGACATGCATTCATTATATAAACCAGTGGTGTCTATGTCTTATATTCAGTTGATATTACAATTGTCTTATGTTGCTTTAATTATTTCTTTACACTAATTCCGTTGTTATTTGAGTTTAGTAATCTGTCACCGTTGTGCACTTTGATATTGTGTGTATAGTCTCCCCACTGAACTACCTTTATACCATCACTGCTAGTCAGCATCATCTAGTGTATGAGGAGACATGCATGAGGTCATGTGTTGACCGGTCCGACTACTAGTTTAATGGTCAGTCATGTTGGGACATTACACATGATAGTTCAACATGATTTTCTTAAAGTATTTCCATAGAAAAATTTAATGAGGTTTCATAAAAAGGGTAATATAATTCAATATTTAATTGTACCATATCAACTTCTATATAATATTAGATCATTTTTCTACAATGTGGACTTGTATTTGAGTTTATATTATACACATAATGTATTTCATGTTTTGATGTTAAATATATATGTGGCAGAGCCATATCTTGTTTTTATCATAAAGTATTTTAGTTGGAAGGAAACCATTCTTATGAGGAACATGTTCTTTAGATTATTAAGGTATGAGAGAATGTGTTGCATAATATGGTGATTCAACAGGTTTAGGTTTGTGTAAAAACCATAAGACTGAATAAGAAGCACAAGAATCTAAAAATGATATGACGGTAAGATATCCCCAATAGACTCTAGAAATGAATAAAATTATGAGAATGAAATTTATATAATGGGATAAGAATTTATCAACATAGGTAATGATAGATTAAATAATTTTCTTGTTTATTAGTATTAATGAATTAAATAGTTATAGTCATTATAAAAAAATTATGCCTTCTTTAAATGAAAAAGGAAATTGTTTTATTAAACTCTTTTTTTATATGGTTTAATTTATTATTTTAAAATGTAAATAATATAATTTTATTTTAAATAAATTATTTTTTTACTTTAATATTTATCATGTAAAAATTATTATAGGATAATATTATTTATAATTTACTTAAAATGTTAATGTTTTAATGAATAAGAAAAAATACATTCATTTATTGAAAACATTATTTCCATTTAACATATTTAGAAAGAAAATTTCTAATTTGGATTAGTTTTAAAATTTTATTTTTTCCATATTATTAAATATAATCAAATTATAGTCATTAGAATGAATTTTATACATGAATTTGGTATAAATAAATTATTACACTTAAAGAAACATTTTTCTGAAAATGTATTTTCATCTCATTTTCTAGGTTTAATTTTAAATTAAATTATTCCACATATATGATTTAAATTGTGAAAAATTAATTAAAAATATATGATTAGGAGTTCTAATTTTGGTAAATTGGTCCCGTTTTTCTTATTAATAGTAACTTTAGTAAATGTTTTCTCCAAAATAAAGAGATATCAAGTAATTATAGTTAATAATAATAAGATAAGGGATGTGAAATGACCTTGAAAAATTCCATTATCCTATTTTATCATTTTATTTCATCCATGTTTGTAAAATATGTCTTTATTATTAGATTTCTCATTTACATTGACCTTTATAGTATTTAAGTGAAATATAATGTCAAAATTCCACTTTCTTGAATTTAATATTTATTATATTTTATGGTAGAGATAAAAACAACATATGTTAAGTTATAAATAATCACTTGAATAATAAATTTATTTCCCAATCATGGAAATTTATTAAAAATTTTCAATAATGAAATATTAACTTTAAATGAATAAGAAATTCCAATACAGTGGTTCTTCAATTTATTGAAAAATTATATTAATAATATTTAAAATATTAAAAGCAATATAATTATAATAAATTATTACATTATAAAAAATTTATATAAATATAAAAAATTAGGTATTTATGAAATGTTTAAATTTTAATTCCTTTTATGACATGTTGTTTTCAATATAAAAATATATGAATATTTCCAAAAATGACATTAATGATATTTTATAATAAATAATATTTTATGAAATGAATTAAAATTCCAAAAAAGTACCATAATTATCCAATTGATTATGATATGATTAAAAATTTAAAACATGGTCTATTTATGTCCAATTATCATTTTAAAGTCACTATCCAAACCCCTAAGGAGAAAAAACATATTTTAAAGTAACTATCCAAACCCCGAAGGGGTAAAAAATATTTTTATCATGGTGATCATCAAAATGGATAACAAAGGGTTAAAATAAATAGATAAATGTTCAAACAACACCTAAACACTTCCAATATTTATTGGATGATAGGACTTTGACTCATCCTCATGATATATTCTAATTAAAATAACTTCTACCTATTTTTACATAAGAAATATTTAAAATTATATTAATTATTTAAGAATTACCACGAATACCCCTCCCTATTATTATAAAAGGACACCTCCCCTACTATTTTCATCAATCATAAAAACTATTTTTGTTCATCCAATCCTAACCCAAGTCCCTTACTAGAATACCTAATCTCATTCTAGATTTCATTGTTTAGGAATAATACCAACCATACATGTAATATGGTGAAAAGAGAGGGATGTTGTCCAATGAAGATGAAGATAAAGAACTTACATGATGTGTCATACTCAAAGTAAAGGGAAATTTAATATAAAACATTATTTTAAATGTTTCAAATATTATTTTTCTAAATATTTATCTTCCATGTTAATGTTGTTTATATTTTTTTATAGAATAATTATAAAATATATTTTATATCTTTATTGACTTCATATTAAATTTTTTTAAAAGGAATCATTTAACGAAACATTTAAACTTTCTATACAAAATCCAAAACAAATGTTATATTTTAATTTATATGATGCCAATGTTATTTTCCTACATTGTAAACATTATTTGATGTTTTGATTCAATTGAAATATTTCATGTTTTATTTATAGAATAACTTTAAATCCCATTTTTTCTAGGTATTTTGGTTTTGAAACTAGGTTTTTAAAATGATGTGGTATTTTGATAACCCAAAATGTACGACATATGGGTTCAAAGTGTTTTTCAAGAGGTTAATGATTAAAATTTTCTAGCATAAATTATTCTTTATTTGATACTTTAGAATTACATATGATGATAGGGTGATACCAAAAATAATTATACGATTTTTAGAATAATAAAGATTATATGACTGGTGATCCATATACAACATATATGATGGGTGAGAAAGATACATCTTATATGATGAGTGTTCCCCTTTATAGAACTCCAATTAATTGAGTATTTTTCTTTTACTTTAAAATTGATAAAGATGGAGTTATCCATCAAGGATTCTATTATGGATTTCACCGGGCTGCCATTATTTATGATAAGGGTAATGAATATAAAGAGATATTTCATATAAAAAGAGGCTTCTATTTTCATTCTATAGGTTTTCACAATTTTATTGAAAAATAGATATTTTTTTATGTGTATATGATTTATTTTCATACATTGAAAAAATATTTTTATAAAGGTACAAATTTTATGGGTTTTCTTGATTTTCACTAGAATAATTTTTTTTATTTTATGTCCTCTACTTAGCCTTTTGTTCTCATACCACATTTTTAAAACGTTTTTTATAGGTTCTATAGATGGGTTAAAAAACTAAGAATTCATGTTGAATAGCATTAATATTTTTCATGAAAATAGTTTTTTAAATAATTATAATCTAGGAAAAATGGCTACTTAGTAAAAGTCACCACATCGAAACATATTGGATTTTTATATAAGAGTTAAGGACTAATTCTTTAAAAATTTAAACCATAAAGATCCTTCAATATAATAGAATGAATTGATGACTTATGATATATTATTATACATTGCTTAAGGTTGGGTACTTATATAAGCATTTTATAAAAAATGATATTTGTATATAATTTAGATCATTCCCTTGATCCTGATGATTTATTATTTTTAACGACTATCATAGGATATTCTTTCTCAATGGGTGAAAACCTAACTATTATTGATTAAATAACATCCATGTTAAGAGATATAAAATAGGGTATCATTCAATTTTTCTAACCATTGTATTTCTTCCATAAAAAGGTTAGAATACCCCTTATATTTACTAATTTTAGAATATCCATGATACTAAATTTATATAACATATATATGGATCCTGAATTCTATGATACCAATTTATATTCTGAGGAGTATGAGAATGTGTGAGAAGTGGGGTGTAAATCTATGCATATATTATAAAATTTCATCTATCTTTAAATAAACACATAATGATTTTTATATATTATATCCTATTTAACTTAACAATATTTGACAAGACATTCTATGAAATTTTATGAAAGTATAGTAGAGAACATGAGATTTACATGATTCAACCCCTATGTGTCTAACTACCTCATTTACATGGAAACTCTCATCATTCAATGGATATGAATTATAATATGAAGCATATACAATTTTATTCAACACTCATTAGACTCTTTATTTATCATGATAGTAAATTATATTGACTCACATCTGTTTGACTGATTTCATATATTTTTTTGTAAACTAAGAAAATAAAACATTCGAAATATCTAACAACAACATCATATATAAATTCCTTATCTTATTTTTACATCTTGTAAGATTCCAACTAGTGCACCTTACTTCATCCATTATAACATTGTATGGTGTAGAATAAATCACTACATCTCTAATCAGTTCTTCACCTAAAAACACAATACCTATATCTGGTCCTCTATCCAATTATTCTAATTAATATGCATCTATATATTATTTTTATCTTCTATACCTATTATGAGTAACTTCATCTTATACAAACAAGTGATTCTGTTTTTGTAAACTCACAAAACACAAACCAATTATCTTTTCCAATATATCCAATTTATATTTCATATTCCTTTTCATAATGGATTGTCTATTTCACTCTCCTAATCATTGTTAGTATGTAAATAACTTTCACCCCTTTATATAGGTGTTCCCCTAAGAGAAAAGTGAAATAACTAAAAAGTTAATCTATACCAACTAAATTTTAATTTGGAAACACCTTCTTAAATTAAATTCAAATTTTAAAACTCCTTCTCAATTCTTGATACTTCATATAAAATAATCATCAATGAATTCCTTCTAAATAAATTATCTTTTTTCAGTTAAATACATTGAATTATCTTCTTAGTATAATCATTGAAAATTTATTTACAGTATTTGTTTAAATAATTTCAAACTTCATCTGGTAAAAGATTATTTTACGATTTCATAAATATCTATTATGACTGGTGGTTATTACTCTATCTAGTGAACTCTATAATTTACTTTCAAATGAACTTGTCTTCTAATAACAATTATTTACCTATACCCAATATTATTTGACTTATTAGATCATTTGGGTGAACCCAAATCTTCTTCTACTAGTATAATCATTTTATTTCTTAAATGATTAAAAAAATTTATTATCGAATTAACTTATCCTATTAACCCTATCTTACATAAACATAACATTATACATTACTAGACTCATAAAACTAATTCTAGTAATTCATCATGTATTTTATTATATTTTGATATAAATTTATTTTTTATGATCCCCATCCATCCAATGAAACATTGACTAGTCTCCTTGACTTATAAAACACATAATATCAATTTCACATATTAACTATTATATTTAAATAATTTAATTCATATAAGTTTATATGATGCAACATTGATCCTATGTATTTGATGATATATGTAATAATCTATGTTAACTCAAACTCACAACATTAGTCATCTATTTTTTAATGCATTCACCATAATCATTTTATAACTTGGGTATCTATAAAATTTAGCATGGTCTTAGAAATCCTTTCCGAGTAACTTCATATTCATGAAAACATTATATGCCTATACCAAGGTGAATAAATATGTTAACCTCCATGAATATCTTTCAAATCAAAATTTAGTTTTAACTCTCACTTATCATGTAAATTACTACTTATTCTATGTATTTATCGCATATTATGTTAATATGTATAATATCTACAACATTGACTTCTTAAAATTATCTTATTGGTATCATCATCCATTGTTTTTTAACATTTAGAAACCTCATCATTTATACAAACTCATATAGGATCATGTGTTTCATCATCATGTTAGGGACTATAAAAATGGAATTGAATCATTCAACTTAAATATATTTTTCTAAAAATAGTTAAGGAAATGTTATTATCCACCTACAATAATTCATGACAAAAAGTTCTCACAAAATAAAAAAACTCTTTAATACTTTAAATAAAAAATAATTCACAACATAGTTTATTGAATAAATAATGAAATTTTGTTTAAAAAATAATAATAATAGGTTATTCAATTAAAATTACTAATTAGTTATACCAAATTACAAGTTTCACTCTTTATTATGTTTTCTACTTTTCTTCATCTCCTATTACCTATTATCTTAAGGTAAATTTGTTTATTTTTATACATAAAAATATCCCCATCCTTATATTTATCATTTTACCATAATGTGTGTATCATAATATTTATTTTATTTAATTTTCTAGTGATTTCAACAAATTTTTTAAACTTTTAATTTTTTATAAATATGAATTTTTATCTTATATAAAACACCAGTAATTGATCTTGTAATGATATTATATATCATCAAATGAAGAAATACACAATTTTTCTTCTAGAAGAAAATATTTTCATTTGTATATTCTAAAACATCATCACTTCAAGACTACATAAAACAAGTTTTCTTTTTCCCCCATCCCAAAAAATTAAGTGCGTTAAACATTAGAGTCTTCATTTATTTTTTGTAACCTAACCCAAAAATAATACCAAATATTAAAATCTTATGAAATAATTTTTAGCTTTAATATATCATGATATCATTATAATTTTTTGTTTTATGTCTCGTGGAATCGTAAGATGGGGCCTGAATCTGGGTGAAAAGAATTTTTTTAAACATTTAAATATTAAATAATCATCACAATTTATTCACTTAATGAACACTAATTAAAATATTTCTCTATAAAACCCTAAACTTTTAATGAAATATTTCTCTTTTAATAATTTTATCTCTTCAATATCTTTTGTTTCATGCAACAGTGGGTTTAAATGAACTACATAACATTATTAAAATATTTCATGTTCGTTATCACCTAGCCTTTAGATTGGAAGGTAAAATAGTAATAAATAAATTATGAAATATATACATTATATAAATATATACTTTGAATTAATTAATTATAAAATAATTATAATTAAAAACATAAATTATGTTTAATTGAAAGTGATGTTTTTTTGAAAAACAAATTATTTTATGCATATAATTAATTTTATATTATATATTTAAGTAATCAATATTTTTGAATAATTTTAATGTAATGTATTTATTATTTACTTGATAGTTTTTTTAACACTCAACAAATATATTTCTAATCATAGGATAACAATAAATCTATTTTTTCTTTAAAAATGTGTTTCTCCTAAAAATTAGTTTCTATCAAATTTTACACACTTATATTAAAAATAATATATTGAATTTATGGTTATTAAGTTAGATAAAATTTATTTTATTTATAGAAATATATTTTTATGCTTTTTTAATTCGGCCCCTTTTATTTTTAGTTAATATGAATAGTAACCGTAATAAAATTTAACTCTACATAAAATGAAAAATTGGGTTAATCCAGATTAAAAATTAGTGATAATGAAATAATTTATTATCCTCATTTTAATTGGATGAATTAAATTCAATCTGCAACACCTATGGTTCAAAATATAGTTATTTAATAGAAACATTTCCTTAAATATGAATTATATATTATATAACCCTTAGGAAGTGAAAATATGTCACTCTCTTAATTTTAAATATTATTTATGATTTCACATAGGGAGAAAAATTATTTATGAAATAATATTAATTATAATTTTATGCCTAATGAAATTATATCTACGGTGGTAATTTATATATTATTTCTTATAATTATATAATTACCTTAAATACTAGCACAACACTGATGTAGCAATTATTCAATTAAGGGAAAACCAAAGAAATGATTTTAAATATAATAAAATTATTATAATTTGAGACAATTAAGATAATCCAGAAATTTTATATATGAAAATTTTATTATTAGTATGTTTTCAAATAAAATTTTCAAGTTATAAGTTCTCTATTTATCTTTTAAAATTCAATGTAATGCATGGTGTGAAAATTGATAATAATGACATTTTACAAAAATAATATATCATTAAATTAATTAAAAGTAATAAATATAATAAATAATACAAAAGGGGATAATATATGGTAAATAATTTCCTCCCTTTATCTATTTATGAGACAATATTTACCTTACATAAAAAATTATAACCTTTTATGAGTGAAAAATATGTTACCACATTTTAAGATAAAATAAGTTAATTAAGAGGTTAAACGAAAACATATGGTTTAAATTTTCACTTAAACCTATTAAAATTTTATTTTTTGATGGTATATAAACCATATAATACCATGTTAATTAATTAATAACCATTTAGAAGTATTGTTTTTATATAATATTATTATTATATTTTGTTTTTAAGAAATTATGAAAGTTATCCTCAACTTAACTATAGAAATACACCTCCTGTAAAGACCTGGAATTTCTACGTATTTTTTTAAAATTAAATGGGAATTTTACGAGTTTAGGAAAATTTACGGCACGTGATTCTGAGGCTCGGAGTCCCTAGAATGAATTTCTAAACTTTTTTTGGGCACGTTCATTAAATGTGCGAGCGGGTTTTTGTGACTTTTGAATCGGTACTCGGAATTGAAATATGAGGACACTGTTGAACTTGTAGTGCCGATATTTGCTTAAGGAGACTTTCACCTCGATGATAGTTAGTCGAGGGTGAAAGTTAGTGTTTGTGTTTTTCGTGAAAAAATAAAATAAAATAAAAATGTTTAACATTTTTTTATTTGAAACTACCATGTGGATGTTAAGAAGTGGGGTCCACCAGAACTAAACCTCCCATGTGAATGTTAATATGTGGGGACCACCTGAACCATATTAATGAGAGAAACCCCTTGAACTCCCTCATTAATGAAGAGTTAACCCATGGAATACCTCTAACTTTAATTATTCCAACACTCTTTTTTTAATTGAGCCAATTAATTATGCCAGTGTGCCAACATAATTAATCTAGCCAATTTAAATTACATTGGAACCTCTTCCATTTGGGGGATTATTAGTTGGCAAAGGAGAAGGGGAGAGCTTGGATAACTACTCTCCAATGAAGAACAACCTCCATCAAAGAGCGATTATCCAACAAACTGAAAAACGAGCCCGGGATCAGAGGCTTGTGGCGGGCATGACAAACGTCGAAATATTCTAATTCTTTCTCATGGCAACATCAAAAAACCTTTGAGGTAGGGGTTTAATTATGTGTGATTATGGATTCCTATGTTCTTCCCTTTTAAACAAAGAACACAGATCAACTCTCTAACTAGTTGATCTACAGATGATTTCTTTTTGCGTGTTTGGGAAAAATCATTACTAGAGGTTGTAGGGATTGTTGTTTGAATTTACCCCCTTTACCTATTTTTAGCAATTCTTCATGATTCAAGAAAAAAATGTTAACCTCTTACTACTGCTCTAATGTGGAGGGTGCGGGCCAAACAAACATGGCCCAACCACTTCGAAAACCCTTTTGTTTTTGATGAAATCTTTGCGATGGAGGAAGATGACAAACAGAGGCCAGCAGTGTGCGTCTGTGCCGCTCGACAAACAAGGAGCCATGACTTGTGCCATGGTGACGAATGGAGTACTGTAGGCTGACCCAACCACAGGCGAAGGCGCGGTGCATGACCACGTTGTGCAGAGAAGATGTCTGGCCATCCAGCCAGCCGCGGCAGCACCCCACCGCACTGTGGCAGCACCCCACCACACCGCATCCATCGTTCCAAAACAGGGACTTACCCGTAGAGAACTGCCTTTGATCCACCAAGAAACCCCTTCGATTTGCCTCCAAAACAAGCTAAGGATATTCCCAACCTCTAAAAACTGGAACTCCCACATGAGCTATGAGTGGGGGGAAGAATGAGGGAAAAATGGGAAATCTCAAGTAGCCCGAGACTTAAAAACCCAAACTTTAGGTGACCGCACTGTTACCCCACATGGTTTGGAAAACCGTGTGCCAACCATGTGGTAGCCACAGTCTCACCTAGGGACTTCACACGGGTTTCCCGCACAGTCTGAAAAAACATGTGCCAACCATGTAGTTGCCACTGTCTCACCCAGGGTCTTCGCACGGCTAGCCCGCACGGTCTGACAAAACGTGCACCGCCCGTGCAGAGCCCACTATCAAGGCTAATATCTTACAGACTGAGCATCTGATTGACGCACCGTATGTCACATTGAGACCTCTTTTATATGGTGGTCATTTGGGATACTTCTTCGTGGGACTTCGTGATAGTCAGAGGATGACCCAATAGCTGGCTGTGATGTGAAGAATGAATAACAATCCTGTGTGGGTCAACACCGAGCGATCCTGTGTGGGTTAGCACCTAGAGATCTTGTGTGGGTCAAAACTTAGAAATCCTATGTAGGTCAGCACCTAGAGATCCTGTGTGGGTCTGAAGATGTACTGGCGATGTAGTAGGATCCTGTGTGAGTATGATTACGTACTGACAATGTACTAGGATCCTGTGTGGGTCTAACGATGTACTGACGATGTACTAGGATCTTGTGTAGGTCTGAAAATGTACAAGGATCCTGTGTGGGTCTGACGAGGTACAAGGATCTTGTGTGGGCCTGATGATGTACTATGATCCTCTGTGGGTCTGATGATGATTTAGGAAACTTTGTGGGTCTGCCTCTTAATAGAGTAAGATGAATTAGTAGTTATATATAATCATCTCTACTACTGTACTTATGATATAGCTAGTGTGAGCTGATTCCATACCTAAGCGGTACTTTCCTTTGTGGTAATACCTTGGTGGTATTCTTCTATGTGGCGTACCTGAGTGGTACTTACCATCGTGGTACTCCTTCCTTTTTGGAATAATTGATCTTTGTTCTTTTGAGTTGGACTCTGTGTTTTCTCATGTTTGAGATGGGTATAAATGATAACTTAGGTATATGTATGGGAATATACCTAAGTAGGGCTGTCAGTTGATTTCATGATTTGTGGTTTATCTTTTGTGGATTTTGTGAGACCTTGAGGATCTTGGGGTCCCTACTGAGTATCTTTATACTCACCCCTACTCGGGCAATGCCCGCACTTCATTGTGTTTGGTGTAGACGATGGACAACACTGACAGAGGACGAGAGTACCAGGACTAGAGGTAGCTCGGAGGTAGAACTTAGATGAGGCATACCACAGATATGACCGACCGAGAGCTATACCTACCCTTCAGGTAGTATCCTTGGTGGGTGTTCACAAGAGCTTTTCCAGTTTACTTGTACTTTTAGTTTCTTGTTATTTCTATTTGGGCTTGTATTCTAGCCCCTTTTACTTTCTGCACTCACTCTGTTCACTATTCAGTTTACTTGAGTTTCTGTCTTGTTGTGTGCTTGGTTGCATGTGTTTACAGGTTATAAAGGCAATGCCTTCTTAGTTTTAGGGAATACACCTTTGGTGCTAGTCTCCAGCCCCTAGCCTATATAATGTGGGCTTGGGGTAGCCACAACACAGGCCCCGGGTGACAGGTCGTGACAAATTAGTATCAAAGGACTCGGTTCTACCATAGATCATAGGACTCTGATCTTTTTTTAACGGAAATAGTGTTAAGTGTAGAGAGTGTGGTTATCAGTTTAGGGAATCCAGTGTTTGTACAGCGGCCGACGTATCCATACACCAGGACCCTGACTTCTGATTTCTGACTTAATGCATGAAAACACTGATTGTGTGTGTGTTTTGAAGAGTTTTCTTTGTGATCTCTTGAGTCATATCACTAGGTATAACCTATTGACCATGGGACACCTGTTTCTTTAGGATGCCTCCATGCAGAGAGCCATCTAGGGTTCCAGATATAGTATGCACTGATAGCCCACCGAGCGATGAGGCCTTGGTGCAGGGCCCTCTTCTAGTAGAGGCACCAGCGGTACCATTACCTGTTAGGCTACCGATGCCACCAGCCCTAGTAGTAGAGGGTGCACACCGCTTGAGCGCATTGCATGAGTTCGAGTGCCAAAGGCCACCTAGGTTCAAAAGAGATATAGATCCACAAGTGGCTGAGGATTGGCTGGAGGCCGTAGTGAGAGTCTTTTGACTGGTAGGAACACCAGCTGATCTCATGGTGATCCTTTCTGCAAACCTTCTATAGGAAGAAACATGCAGATGATGGAGCTTGATGCTCTAGGTTCATGACGAGGTGACACTTCTCTGGGCAGGCTTCGAGTGCCTGTTTCGGGCAGAGTTTGTCCCAACGACTCTTCACGCAGTGCGCATACATGAGCTTCTTCATCTGCATCAGGGCAGCATGACAGTGGCTCAGTACTCAGTGAGGTTCACCAACCTATCACGCTACTCCACTGATATGGTATGATACCCATTCTTTAAGGCCCAAACCTTCGAGAAGGAACTCAGGCGGGAGATCAGGGCTTTGGTGATCTCACTCAGCATCCCGACACAGGTGAGAGTGTTAGAGAGAGCCCTCTTAGTGGAGAGTTTTCTTGCTGAGTAGTAACCAACAATGATAACCACCACTGGACATCACATAGAGGATTCTTCTACAGCTGACAGCAGATATATGACACAGATGTCCAAGAGGACCATACATATAGGTGGACGACAACATGATTCATGGTAGGTTGTGCGGGGAACCCGAGGCAGAGCCAGTCATGCCAGGAGTGGGCAGTGTTACACATGCGGCGGGCATGGTCACATGGCTCATGACTGTTCGACCTGCCGTAGAGATGATCAGAAGATGGTCGAAGGACCACCCATGCAGAGATAGAGGTTTGACCGAGGAGATCCGTAGGAAGCAGGAAGACGTGACAGAGGGGATAGCTGTGCATCTAGCGGTGGGCGACGATTCGAGATGTTACCACCACCACTACCAGGTGGTCCACCCCGACCATAGGGAGTAGGAGGAAAGGGGTGAGCTCAACTCTTGGCAGCTGAGGCCTACGACCACGGTGCTCTGGAGATGATACGAGGTACGATCTATGTCTACTCTACCTTAGCTATAGTACTTATAGACACTGGTGCCAGTCATTATTTTATTTCAACTACCCTCGTTTGGAGATCAGAGATTCTGACAGAGTCGTTAGCTTGATCTTTATGGCTAGAGACTCCTACAGGAGTGGATTCGACAATTACACACTGGTTCAGGAAGTGCGAGCTTACTCTAGGAGGCAAGATAATTTACTGGGATCTCCTAGTAGTAGTGTCGAGGCCTTACGACGTCATCTTGGGTATGGACTGGTTATCTACAGTCCATGCTCAGATTGACTGTATTAGGCGCAAAGTGTGGTGTGTTCGTACAAATGGGACTAGGTTTACCTTCACTGGCTAGAAGGGATCCTTTGCAGCACAGGATGGACTTACCCAGAGGAGGGTGCAACTGATCACTCATCAGTTAGCTATCCTTACCCTCTAAGTAGTTGATGTGGAGAGTCCGAGTTATCCTATAGTGGTGGACCAGTACGCGAATGTCTTCCTTGATGATGTTCAATGTCTACCTCCTCATTGAGAGGTGGACTTTTATAATGACTTGTACCCTAGGATGACACTGATATCTACACCAGTATATCGGATGGCACCTGTGGAGCTTCGTGAGCTGCGGATATAGATGGAGGACTTACAGGGGAAAGGGTTCATTCGGCCCAGTGTTTCTCCTTGGGCAGCCCTGATTTTGTTTGCCAAGATGACATATGGGAGCTTGAGACTTTGTGTCGACTATCGGTGCCTGAACTAGGTGACCGTGAAGAACAAGTACCCACTCCCAAGGATTGACAACCTCTTTGATCAACTGAAGGGAGCACGGTGGTTTTTTAAGATAGACCTTAGATCAGGCTATCACCAGCTCAGATTATGAGATGAGTATGCGCAGAAGATGGCTTTCAGATGTCGGTACAACCACTACGAGTTCTTGGTTATGCCATTCGGTGTGAACAACTCTCCAGCAGTGTTCATGGGACTCATGAATAGGATATTTTAGCCATAACTTGATCACTTTGTAGTAGTCTTTATCGACGACATTCTGATCTACTTGGCTACTAAGGAGGAGCATGCCTATCATTTGCAGGTAGTACTGGACACACTTTGAGAGCACCAGCTTTATGGTAAGCCCTCGAAGTGCCAGTTCTGGATCCGAGAGGTTCACTTTCTGGGACATGTCATATTAGAGGCTAGTGTTGCAGTGGATCCAGTGAATATTGAGGCGGTACTTGATTGGGAGACACCCATGAGTGTGACAGAGGTACAAAGTTTCCTAGGTTTGTCTAGATACTAATGAAGGTTTGTGACAAATTTATCTAGAGTTGCAGCACCACTATCATCATTGACGAAGAAGGGGAAACCCTTCGTGTAGTCAGAGAGATGCCAACAGAATTTTTAGGAGCTGAGGCATAAGCTGACTAGTGCCCCCATCTTGAGGCTAGTGGAGGAGGGCGTAGGCTACGTAGTATACTATGACACATCAGGGACCAAGCTTGGATGTGTCCTGATGCATAAGCGAGAAGTGATCACATATGGTTTTCGACAGCTGAGAAAACATGATAAAAACCACGATACACATGGCCTAGAGTTAGAAGCAGTGGTCTTCATCTTGAAGATGCAGTGACATCACTTGATGGGAGAGCATTTTATAGTCTACTCAGATCACAAGAGTCTCTGGTATATCATCTCTCAGAAGGACCTGAACCTGAGACAATGACTTTGGCTTGAGTTCATTCAGGGATATGACTTCAAAATAGTCTATACTCCTATGAAGGGGAATATTAGAGCAGATGCACTCCACAGGAGATCAGGTATACAACAGTTAGGTGAGGTGATGGAGCAGCTAGCCGCTTTGCTGATATCCTTTGTGGAACGAGATGAAGCAGCTTTTCTTCAGTCTCTTACAGTCACTCCCCCACTTCTTGAGCGAGTCAGGTAGGCACATCATGGGGACATTGACTACGATGCTCTATGTGCTCAGATATCCACAAGATAGGAACCTGGTGTATTTTCTAAAGGTGGGGATCACGTCATCATCTTCAGAGGACATACCATGGTACCAGTGTCACTTTAAGAGGAAGTGTTGAGGGAGTTCCACACTTCCCCTCTGGTAGTACATCTAAAAGTGGCAATATAAAGACTTGTAATTTCCACATATTTTTTTTAAATTATATGGAATTTTATGAGTCCGCGAAAATTGACGGCACGTGATTCCAAGGACCAGTGTGCCCAAAATGAATTTCTGAACTTTTTTCAGGTATGTTCAGTAAACGTGCAAGCAGGGTTTTGTAAATTTTTAACTGGTGCTCGAAATTGAAACATGAGGGCACTGTTTAACTCGCATCACTGGTATTCACTTAAAGAGATATTCACCTCGACCATAGTAGGTAGAGAGTGAAAGTTAGTTTTTGTGTTTTTTTATGAAAGAATGAAATAAAATAAAAATGTTAACATTTTTATTTTTTTGTTGAAACCTCTCATGCTAAGGTTATGGAGGTGGGGACTACTAAGATTAAAACCTCCCAATTTAAAAATTAAAGGTAGGGACCACCTGAACCCCTTTTAATGGGAGAAAACCTCTCAACTCTCCATTAATTACTCCTCCCATTTAATTGAGTAAATTAATTAAGCCAACTCTCCATTTAATCAATTGTGTCATTTAGTTGTTGTGTCAACTTAAATTAAACCTATTTTAATTTAAGTTGGAATTTTATCTCTTGGGTGTTTTAGGGAGAGTGTTGGAAAAGGGTGGATATTTGGAGAATCGTGGAGAAACTTATCCTCCAATGAAGAATGCACTCTGGAATTGAAGAACGAGGACAACGTTTGAGCCGACTTTGGAATCATCTTGTGGAAGCGACGAACGCTGACACCACTATCCCCAACGACTTTGTCTCCTTCCTCGCGACCTCCATCAACAAACCTTTGAGGTAGGGGTTAATTATGTGTGATTATGGATTCCCATGTTCTTCCATTCTAAACAAAGAATGCGGACCAACTCTCTGACTAGTTGATCCATGGATGATTTCTTTTTGCGGGTTTGGGAATAATCATTACCGGAGGTTGTAGGGATCGATGCCATTCTTAGTGTTCTTCATACAATTTTTTGTAAGCCGCTTTCTACCACCCTAACGCGGAGGGTGCGGGACAAACAAACATGGCCCGACCTCTCCGCATTTTCTTGAAGTTTTTGTTGTGTTCCTCGCAATGGAAGAAGGCGGCGACCGGTGCTGGTAAATGGCACTGGTGGGACTCGAATACTGAGGCCGGAACACCACCAGCCGCTATGAAGGCGATGGTGAAACCGCCGTCACCCTACCGCACCGCAACCACCCCACACCGCATCGCAGCTCGCGCGCCGCCCGATGACCACCGTGCCGCACCGCGGCCCGTGCGCCGGCCCGCACCCCCCCACCGGGCGTCCATTTGATGAAATGCCTGTGGAACTAAAAACCTTGGAGCGAGATAGACCCTTTTATATACCCCACTAGAGATTTGGATAAAGTTGGGTTACAGTCAGGTTGGATCGAGCATGAATCCAACCAGGACCTTGGGACTAAAAGACCAATAACTTACAGACCGGGCATCCAATTGACGCACCATCTATTGTGTTGAGACCCATATGATGTGGTGGTACTTTGGGATACTTCTTCATTGGAATTTGTGGAAGTTGGAGTATTGACCAGTGGCTTGAGGAGAGGATCCTCTTGGAGACAAGCAAGTTTAGTGCGAGAACCCTATAGCTGGCTGTGACAATGTACTAGGATCCTGTGTGGGTCTAACGACATACTGAATATGAACTAGGATCATGTGTGGGTCTGATGATGTACTGATGATGTACTAGGATCTTGTGTGGGTCTGACGATGTACTGATGATGTACTAGGATCCTGTGTGGGTTTGACGACATACTGATGATGTACTAGGATCCTGTGTGGGTCTGACGATGTACTGACGAAGTACTAGGATCCTGTGTGGGTCTGAAGAGGTACTGATGATGTACTAGGTTTTTGTGTGGGTCTGACGAGGTACTAAGATCTTGTGTGGGTCTGACGATGTACTACGATCCTCTATGGGTCTGATGACGAATTAGGATCCTTCGTGGGTATACCTCTTAACAAAGTAAGATGATTTAGTGGTTACATCTAATCATCTCTACTACTGTACCTAATATATACCTGGTGCGAGCTGAGTCTGTACCTGTGTGGTACTTTCATTTGTGGTAATACCCTGGTGGTATTCTTCAGTGTGGCGTACCTGCATGGTACTTACCTTCGTGGTATTCCTTCCATTGTGGAATAGTTGTGCTTTGGGAAAATGAGTTGGGCCTTGTGTTTCATCATGTTTGAGATGGGTTTACTTGATAACTTAGGTATATGTATGGGCATATACCTAAGTAGATTTGTCAGTTATTTTCATGCTGTGTGGTTTATCCATTGTGGATTTGGTGAGACCGTGAGGGTCTCGGGTTCCCTACTGAGTATCGTTATACTCACCCCTGCATGGTCTATGCCCGCACCAGTTTCGACCCAATCCAAACTTTTGGCTATAAATTTTTCACCGGGCATCCGTTTGATGAACCGTCAGTGGCGCTGGAAACGTTGGAGAGAGAAGAACCCTTTGGTATACCCCACTAGATATTTTGATAAAGTTGGGGAACGTTTGTATTGGATTGAGCATGAATCCAATCAGGCCCTCGGGACTAAAAGGCCAGTAACTTACAGAACGAGAGTCCGATTGAAGCACTATCTATTGTGTTGAGGCCCCTATGACATGGCAGTCCTTTGGGATACTTCTTCTTGGGACTTTTTAGAAGTTTTTGTATCGAACAATGTCTTGAGGAGGGGATACTTCTGAAGACAAGAAAGCTTAGTGTGAGAACCCTGTAGCTAGCTGTGACGATGTATTAGGATCCTGTGTGGGTCTGACGACGTGCTGATGATAAACTAGGGTCATGTGTGGATCTAACGATGTACTGAAAATGTACTAGGATCCTGTGTGGGTCATATGATGTACTGATGATGTACTAGGATCCTGTGTGGGTTTGACAACATACTGATGATGTACTAGGATCCTGTGTGGGTATGACGACGTACTGACGAAGTACTAGGATCTTGTGTGGGTCTGAAGATGTACTGATGATGTACTAGGATCCTGTGTGGGTCTGACGATGTACTGAAAATGTACTAGGATCCTATGTGGGTCTGACGATGTACTAGGATCCTGTGTGGGTCTGATGAGGTACGAGGATCCTGTGTGGGTCTGAAAATGAACTATGATCCTCTATGGGTCTGATGATGAATTAGGATCCTTCGTGGGTCTGCCTCTTAATAGAGTAAGATGATTCAATGGTTACATATAATCATATCTACTACTGTACCTAAGTTATACCTGGTGTGAGACGACAGTGTACCTATGTGGTACTTTCCTTTATGATAATACCCTAGTGGTATTCTTCAGTGTGGCGTACCTTCATGGTACTTTCCTTCATGGTATTCCTTCCATTGTGGAACAGTTGAGCTTTGGGAAAATGAGTTGGGCCTTGTGTTTCCTCATGTTTGAGATGGGTTTACTTGATAACTTAGGTATATGTATGGGCATATACCTAAGTAGGGTTGTCATTTGTATTCATGTTGTGTTGTTTATCCATTGTGGATTTGGTGAGACCTTGAGGGTCTCAGGGTACCTACTAAGTATCGTTATACTCACCCCTGCATGGTCTATGCCCACACCCTGTTGTGTTTGGTGCAGACAACGAACATCTCTGACTGAGGAAGAGGGTACCAGGACTGGAGGTAGCTCGGAGGTGGACCTAGACGAGGTGTACCGCAGAGAATACTATTTGAGAACTATACCTACCCTTCAGGTAGGATCCTTAGCGGGTGTTCACAGGGGCTATTATATTTTTCTTGTACTTTTCAGTTTCTTGTACTTTCTAGTTGGGCTTGTATTCTGGACCCTTTTACTTACTACACACACTCATTTTTCTATACAGTTTACTTGTGTTCGTATCTTGCTGTGTGCTTGGTTACATGAGTTTACAGGTTGTAAAGGCAATGCCTTTCCAGTATTAGGGAATACACCTTCGGTGCTAGTCGTCAGCCCCTGGCCTATGGAAGACGGGCTTGGGTAGTCATGGCATGGGCCCTAGGGGATGGGTCATGAAAAATTGGTATTAGAGGAGTCAGTTCTACTGTAGAAAATAGGACTCTGACATTTCTTTTAAAGAAAATAGTGCTAAGTGTAGTGCGTGTGGTTATTAATTTAGAGAACCTAGTGTTGGTGTAGTGGCCGATGTATCCATACACCAGGACCCTAACTTCTGATTTATTGACCGTGGCACACCTGTTACGTTTTAGGATTCCTCTAAGCAGATATCCAACTAGGATTCCAGGTTTAGTACACACTGATAGCCCACCGAGCGACGAGGCCTCAGTACAGGGCCCTCTTCTAGTAGATACACCAGTGGAGGAACCAATGGTACCATTACCCATTGGGACACTAATGACACTGGCCCCAACCACAGAGGGTGCACTCCGATTGAGTGTGTTGCATGAGTTCTAGCACCAGAGTCCACCCAGGTTCAAGGGAGAGATAGACCCACATGCGGCTGAGGAATGGGTGGAGGACGTAGTGAGAGTCTTCTGACTAATAGGGACACCAGCTGATCTCATGGTGATCCTTACCATTGGTCTTCTACATGCAGTATCAGGCAGATGGTGAAGTTTGATGCTCCAAGATCACGATGAGGTGACGTTTCTCTGGGCAGACATCGAGAGCCTGTTTTGGGTAGAGTTTTTCCCAGAAAATCTTCACGCAGTGTGCATACATGAGCTTCCTTATCTATAGAAGGGCAACATGACTGTGGATCAGTACTAAGTGAGGTTCACGGACCTCTCACACCACTCCACTAATTTGGTGTGAGACCCATTCTTCAAGGCCCAGACCTTTGAGCAGGGACTCATACGGGAGATCGAGGCTTCGATGATTTCTCTCAATATCTCGAAAAAGGAGGGGGTGTTAGAGCGAGCCCTCTTGGTGGAGAGTTTTCTTACTGAACAGTCACCAGTAGTGAGACCCACCACTGGACGTCACATAGCAGATTCTTCTGCAGCTGGCAGCAGACATATGTCACAGAGGTCCAAGAGGACCAGACCTACAGGTGGATGACTGCATGACTCAGGATCAGTAGTGCAGGGTACTAGAGACAGAGCCAGTTATGCAATGAACAGTTAGTGTTTCACATGCGGTAGGTAGGGTCACATGGCTCGTGACTGTCCGACCCGATGTACGGATGATCCACATATGGTCAAAGGACAGCCCAGGCAGAGACAGAGGTTCGACAGAGGAGGTCCGCAGGTATCAGGCGGACGCGGCAGAGGAGCTGGCCATGCAGCTGGCGGTGGGTGACGATTTGAGATGTTACTACCACCACCACCAGGTAGTCCACCCCGAACAAAGAGAGAAGGTGGATAGGGACAAGCTTAGCTCCAAGCAGCTGAGGCCTACGACCATGGAACTCTAAAGATGATATGAGGTATGATCTATGTCTACTCCACTTTAGCTGCAGTACTTATATACATAGGTTCCAATCATTATTTTATTTTCACTTCCCTTGTTTGGAGCTCGGAGATTCTGACGAAGTTTCTGGCTCGATCATTATGGCTAGAGACTTCTACGGGAACAAATTCGATGATTACGCACTAGTGCCAGTAGTGCGAGCTTACTTTAGGAGGCGAGATCTTCGATTAAGATCTCCTAGTAGTAGTGTCGAGGCCTTACGACGCCATGTTGGGTATGGACTGGTTATCTACAGTCCATGGTCATATTGACTATATTAGGCACAAAGTGCGGTATTTCTGCACGGATGAGACTAGGTTTACCTTCACCGGTGAGAAGGGAGACCTTACAGCACTGGATGGACTTACCCAGAGGAGAGTGTACCTGATCACTCATCAGTTGTATAGCCTTACCCTTAGAGCATTTTATGTGGAGAGTCCGAGTTATCCTATAGTGGTGGACCAGTATGTGGATGTCTTACCCGATGATGTTCCGAGTCTACATCCTTGCAGAGAGGTGGAATTTTATATAGAATTATACCCTAGGATGACATCGATATCTACACCAACATATCGGATGGATCCTACGGAGCTACTTGAGCTACAGGTACAACTGGAGGACTTATATGGGAAGGGATTCATTCGGCCTAGTGTTTCTTCTTGGGCAGCCCCGATTTTGTTCGCCAAGAAGGTAGATGGGAGCTTAAGACTTTGTGTTAACTATCAGTGCATGAACCAGGAGACCGTGAAGAACTACTCACTTTTGAGGATCGACGACCTTTTTGATTAGCTGAAGGGTGCAAGATGGTTCTCGAAGATAGACCTTAGATCAGGCTATCACTAACTCAGAGTACAATATGAGGATGTGCATAAGATGACTTTTAGATATCGGTATAACCATGACAAGTTCTTGTTTATTCCATTTGGCATAACCAATACTCCAGTAGTGTTCATGGCACTCATGAACAAGATATTTCAGCCACACCTTGATTGCTTTGTAGTAGTCTTCATCGGTGACATTATGATCTACTTGGATATTGAGGAAGATCATGCCTATCATTTGTATATAGTTCTGGACACACTCTGAGAGCACCAGATTTATGGTAAGCTCTTGAAGTGTCAGTTATGGATCCTAGAGGTTAACTTTCTAGGAAATGTCATATCAGAGGCTGGATTTGCAATGGATCCAGTGAAGATTGAGGAGGTACTTGCTTGGGATCCACCCAGGAGTGTGACAGAGGTATGGAGTTTCATGGGTTTGGCTAGTTACTACTGGAGATTTGTGCCATATTTCTCCAGAGTTACAACACCCTTATCAGTGTTGATAAAGAAGGGTCAACCCTTCATGTGGTTGGAGATATGCCATCGGAGTTTTTAGGAGCTGAGGAAGATGCTGACTAGTGCCCCCATCTTGAGGCTTTTGGAGGGGGGCGTAGGGGTATGTAGTCTACTGCGACGCATCAGGGACTGGGCTCAGATGTGTCCTAATTTAGGAGCGATTAGTAATAGCATCTGGTTCTCAACAATTGAGACAACATGGGCAGAACTATGCTACCCATGACCTGGAGTTAGCAGCAGTGGTCTTCTCCTTGAAGATGTGGCGACATTACTTGATGGGAGAGTGTTTTATAGTCTACTCGGATCACAAGAGTCTCAGGTATATCTTCTCTCATAAGGAACTAAACCTGAGACAATGGCATTGGATTGAGTTCCTCAAGGAATATGAATTTGAGATAGTCTATACTCCTAGGAAGGGGAATGTTGTAGGAGATGCACTCAACAGGAGATCTGGTATACAAATACTAGGTGAGGCGACAAAGCAACTGGCCACTTTGCAGATATCCTTTGTGGATCAGGATAGACCAGCTTTTCTTCAATATCTTATGGTCACTCCCCCACTTCTTCAGTGAGTCAGGGAGGCGCATAGAGGGGACGCTGACTGCGAGACTCGACCTGCTCAGATATGCATAGGACATTCACCTGATAGATTTTCTGAAGGTGTGGAGCACGTCATTCTCTTCAGAGGATGTACCATGGTACCAGTTTCACTTCAGTAATAAGTGTTGAGGGAGTTCCACACATCCACACTAGCGGTACATCCAGGAGAGGCTAAAATGTACTAGGATCTCTGACGACAACACTGGTGGTTGGGAATGAAGAAAATAGTAGAAGAGTTTGTCTCTTGGTGCCTCACTTATCAACAAGTGAAGGAAGAGAATCAGGTACCAGTAATCTTGGTTCAACCTTTAGAGGTCCCAAAGTGGAAGTAGGACGGGATATCCATGGACTTCGTGACAGGACGTCCACTTACATCCAGGGTTCATGACTCTATCTAGGTGATCATCGACCGACTCACCACGTCAGACCACTTTCTACGGATTAGAGAGCAGGGTTCAGTAGAGAGCATGGGATTACACTTTGTGCAAGAGATTGTGTGGCTACATGGAGTACCCTCGATGATTGTATCCTATTGTGATATAAATTTTACTTCCCGGCTATGGAAGGGGTTGCACAAGGATTTTGGGACACAACTTCATTTGAGAACCTCCTTCCATCCTCAAACGGATGGAAAAACTAAGCAGACCATTCATACCCACGAGGACATGCTACGTGCTTGTGTCCTCGACTTAGGTTGTAGTTGGGAGGATCACTTTCCTTTGGTGGAGTTTTCATACTACAAAATCTATCACTCCACCATTGGGATGTCACATTTTGAGGTTTTGTACAGATGAACTTACAGATCAACTTTGTGCTGGACTAACCCAGGGGAGTCAGCACTCATGGGACCAGAGATGGTATAGGCTACCATAGAGAATGTTCAGATCATCTGGGAGTGGATGAAGACTACATAGAGCAGGCAGAAGTCTTATGCCAATAGGAGACAAAGACCTATGGTGTTCTATGATGGCGACCACGTCTTTCTATGGGTCTCACATCAATGAGGTCTGTGGAGATTTGTTCAGGGAAACAAGTTATCTCCGATGTTCATTGGACCCTTCCAAGTCCTCAGAAAAGTTGGCGAGGTGGCTTACCACCTAGAACTTCCCCCTCAGTTGCACCAGGTGCACACATCTTCCACGTATACCAGTTGAGGAGATACGTGCATGACCCTTCTCACATCATCGACCATGGTGAGTTGGATGTCGATGATGGGGCGACGTTTACGGAGGTTCTAGTAGAGATTGAGGATCTACAGGATAAGGTCCTTTGTGGATGGTCGATACCCCTGGTGCATGTTTACTAGAAGCATAAGAACCTCTAGGAGAGAACATGGGAGCGGGAGGCTCCGATACATGCTCAATACCCCCACTTGTTCCCTTAGTTTGAGTTGTGGATTACGGGGATGAAAAGCCCTGAGGTGGGGAGAATGTAAAGACCCAGAATTTCCATGTATTTTTTTAAATTATATGGAATTTTATATGTCCGTGAAAATTGACAGAACGTGATTCTGAGGCCCGGTGTGTCTGTAATGAATTTCTGATCTTTTTTCAGGTATGTTTAGTAAATGTGCACACGGGTTTTTGTAACTTTTGAACCAATGCTCAAAATTGAAATCTGAGGGCACCATTGAACTCATAGCACCGATATTCTCCTAAGGAGACCTTCACCTCGACCGCAGTGGGTCGAGAGTGAAATTTAGTTTTTATGTTTTTCTTGAAAAAATGAAATAATATAAAAATGTCAAAATTTTTATTTTTTTTTGTTGAAACCTCCCATTTGAAGGTTATGGAGGTGGGGACCACCAAGCATAAAACCTCCCAATTTTAAAATTAAAGGCGGGGACCACCCAAACCCCTTTTAATGGGAGAAAACCTCTCAACTCCCCATTAATTACTCCTCCCATTTAATTGAGTAAATTAATTATGCCAACTCTCCATTTAATCAATAGTGTCATTTAATTGTTATGTATACTTAAATTAATCCTATTTTAATTTAATTTGGGATTTCATCTCATGGGGGTTTTGGGGATAGTGTTGGAAAAATGGAGGAGCTTTGGAGAATCATGGAGAAACTCATCCTCCAACAAAGAACGCACTCTGGAATAGAAGAGTGAGGACGACATTCGAGCTGACTTCGAAAGCGTCTTGCAGAAGCGACGAATGCCGATGCCACTATCCCCAAAGACTTTGTCTCCTTTCTCATGAACTCCATCAACAAACCCTTGAGGTAGGGGTTAATTATGTGTGATTATGGATTCCCATGTTCTTCCCTTCTAAAAAAAGAACGCGAATCAACTCTCTGACTAGTTGATCCACGAATGATTTATTTTTGCAGGTTCGGGAATAATCATTGTTGGAGGTTGTAGAGTTTGATGTTTTGAGTACCCCCTTACTTTTATTTACGCTCATCATACAAGTTTCATTAAGCCACTAGCTACCGCCCTAATGCGGAGGGTGAGGGCTAAACAAACATGGCCCGACCTCTCCACATTTTCTTGAAGTTTTTGTTGTGTTCCTCACAATGGAAAAAGGCGGAGACCGGTGCCAGCAAATGGAACCCATGGGAATCAGATATGGAGGCCGGAACACCGCTGAACACAATGAAGGTGACGACGTAACCGAGGCCGCCCCGCCGCCCTGTGGCCCCCACGCGTCCCCGGCGTGGGCCGTGCGGGCTGCGCCCTGCCCGGCGGCCCCCGCATCGCCCCGCGGGTCAACCCTTAACGATCCTGTGTGGGTCAGCACCTAGATATCATGTGTGGGTCAGCACCTAGCGATTCTGTGTGGGTGTGATAATGTATTGGAGATATACTAGGATACTGTGTGGGTCTGAAGACGTACTAAGGATGTACTAGGATCCTGTGTGGGTCTGACGACATACTGATGATGTACTAGGATCCTGTGTGGGTCTGATGAGGTACTAGGATCCTGTGTGGGTCTGGAGTTGTACTACTCTCCTCTGTGGGTCTGATGATGATTTATGATCCTTCGTGGGTCTGCCTCTTAGCGATCCTACGTGGGTCAACACCGAGAGATCCTGTGTGCGTCAACACCTAGTGATCCTGTGTGGGTCAGCACCTAGCGATCCTGTGTGGGTCAGCACCGAGTGATCCTGTATGGGTGTGACAACGTACTGAAGATATACTAGGATCTTGTGGGGGTATGACAACGTACTGACGATGTACTGGGATCCTGTGTGGGTCTGACGAGGTACTGACGATGTACTAGGATCCTGTGTGGGTCTGATGAGGTACTAGGATCCTTTGTGGGTTTGATGATGTACTACAATCCTCTGTGGGTCTGATAATGATTTAGGATCCTTCATGAGTCTGCCTCTTAATAGAGTAAGATGAATTAGTAGTTACATATAATCATCTCTACTATTGTACTTATGATATACCTGGTGTGAGCTGAGTCTGTACCTGAGTAATACTTTCCTTTGTGGTAATACCTTGGTGGTATTCTTCTGTGTGGCATACCTGAGTGGTACTTTCCATCATGGTACTCCTTCCTTTGTGGAACAGTTGGTCTTTGGGATTTTGGGTTGGACTCTGTGTTTTCTCATGTTTGAGATAGGTATACTTAATAACTTAGGTATATGTATGAGCATATATCTAAGTAGGGTTGTCAGTTGATTTCATGCTTTGAGGTTTATCCTTTGTGGATTTTGTGAGACCTTGAGGATCTCAGGGTCCCTAATGAGTATCTTTATACTCACTCATGCACAGGCTTTGCCTACACTTCATTGTGTTTGGTGCAGACGACAAGCAATGCTGACTGAGGATGAGAGTACCAGGACTGGAGGTAGCTCGGAGGTGGACCTTAGATGAGGCATACCAAAGAGACGACTGATCGAGAGATGTACCTACCCTTTAGGCAGGATCCTTGGCAGGTGTTCATTGGAGCTGTTCTAGTTTACTTGTACTTTCAGTTTCTTGTACTTTCCAGTTGGGCTTGTATTCTGGCCCCTTTTACTTACTCCACTCACTCTATTCACTATTTAGTTTACCTGAGTTTGTGTCTTAATTTGTACTTGGTTGTGTGTGTTTACAGGTTATAAAGGCAATTCCTTCCGAGTTTTAGTGAATACGCCTTCGGTGATAGTCGCCAGCCCCTATTCTATGGAATGTGGGCTTGGGGTAGTCACGACACGGGCCCCGGGGGATGGGTCGTGACACCTCCTCCCCCAATTCATCCCACCACATTAAGACTTACAGGTTGGACATAATATTCAATTTTTTATTATAAACTTAATTATCTAGATTCTAGAGGTTTTTTTATTCCAAATATACCATCCCTTGAGACCTTTAGTGAAGATATAAAGGATTCGTTTTGGCGAAGAGGTAATCACTCTAACCAATCACTTACTTTTTATCCTCTTATTTACCTCTAATAAATAGATGATAATTATAATAAATTATTATATTCAGTATCCTAAATATTATAAATGTTATTATGATTATTAAAATACAATTATACATCCTCCTTCCAATCAAAATACAAGTCAAAGTACCGCTCATGTGTACGTACAACTAACCGTATCCACGTAGCTATACAACTCATTTTTCATTCTGATATTTCATAGATGTGTATTATAAAGTATTTAATGTTTATAAATGATATTTATGAAATTAATATACTTATTTAATGATAATATGATGTCATCTTTCTTACTATATAATCTTTTGGGAAACAATAACATCGCTCATACGTACGTATAGAGTACCATCTCCATGATGAAATCTAATTAATTTTTAGTTTATATTTACCATGGATGGTAATAAGGATTAATTTTATGAATATATATATGAAATATATGAAATAATAATGGTTTATTAAAGGTGAGTTATTATTTATTGTTATTCTATTCTATCGATTGAAAAATCTAAACAACGTTCATGCATCTGTACAACCTACCATCTTCATTAATAGTGTAATTCATTTTTCTATGTCTAATTTATATGAATGATTATAAATATTTATATAATATATATTTTTTATACCATATTTATTATTATATAAATGATGTTTCCATGGTAAAAGTAAACAGACCGGGACTTCCAAACCTAAACTTGTTTTCAAAATGAAGTATTGATCACTGAAAACAATGATTTTTATAAGAAATTATTAATAAGTTGTTGAAAATATGTTATAAATAAATCATAAATTGTATGATGGATATATGGTTTTTGAATACATTTATAATAAATCCATATTTATTTTAAAGTATTGTTGAACCTGAATAAGGAAAAGCGATATTTCAGGAAAGGGTTTATTTCACAATATCATCATTATTCAGGATTGTTTATGTTTGAGTCTCTATTGAGGAATATTTATATTCCATGTTCATATTTTGAAAAAAAAAATTAAAATGGTTTATAATATTCTATAAAAAATTTTAAAATCATTTTAACCATTTTTGACTGTTTACAAAATGATTTGAAAGGAATCTTTTTATCATTTTCTAAACAAGGTTCATTATAAATCTTCCGAAAAAGTATAGAAGGAATGTTTTTGTTAACATATTTGGAATGAGAGGATTTTTTCACCTCCATAAAACTTTAATTCTATGAAAATTAATTTAAAATTTAAAAAAATTATTTTCAAAGAATTTATTTTCATTTAAGTGTGAATAGTTTTTAAAATGTGTGGTTATTTTAAAACAGAAAAGTTATTTTCATCATGAATTTTTCCCTGTGATATCTCAAAATCATTTTTAATATAAGTTAAAATTATTTAAAGTTGATTATAATTTAATGGTAATATGATTCATGGATATAATTCTTATTATTTCCCAATATGGTTTATGTTTATGGCTAAGAGATGAAATTTTTATGAATCCCATTTATGTTCCATGGGTTATGGTATAATGAAATGTTTGGGAAACCCATTTATTTTCATGGGTTGTGATCTAATTAATAATTTATGATTATTTGGAACAAATGATTATTGTTTTAGTTTCTCAATGGGTGGTACCTATATATCCCTCCAATGCATTGGGTAAATTATTTTATCTAATGGTATAATTATGGGAAACAAGTCGATGCTCTTGATTCGTTATTAGAAATAAGTAGATGTGACTAATCTGTTATGGGAAACAAGTTGATGTGCTTGATTATTTTTGGGGAAAAGGTGTTGATTCATAATATAATGGTTTTAGTATTTAACCTTGTCATATGAAATGTATTATATACTTATGATCATTTCACACACATTTATGACATGAACTTATGGTTCATGATTTAGTTATGATGAATTTTCAATATTATGATTCATGCCTTTTGAAATATTAATGTTTTATGCCATAAATCATGATTATGGTATTTTTAATATTGGGTTTGAACTTTGAATGTTATAATTAGGATCTCATTACATTATACTTATTTTTACTAATATATGATCATTAATTGATATTTCCCATGTAAACTATTATTGTGAATCTAAGCTCACACTTTTCTTATGTTTCCTTTCCCTAGGTTATGGATAATGTTTTTAGTAGGGTATTATTATAATATTTACTATGTTATATGATATTTATGGGAGATATTGAATATCTTTCATTAAATTATAATATTGTATATATAATCTCTATATACTCTAAACCTTTACGGTTTTCACATGTATTAAATTTTTATGTATTGAAAACTCAACTAAATAGATGAAATATTTGTGTAAACAAATATTGGTACATTATAGTTTGTTTGAGAGATGGGATTAGTCAATAATTGGATATTTGGTATAAAAACGTTTCATGAATATAGTGGGGATTAATATAGGTCTAGGATAAAATACTAATGTTTTGGTAACTATCATGAATGTATTTTGTTAAAAGTAAGGTGTTATAGAATAATGCATCATGCTTTAAACATTCTATAAATAATTATTAAAAATTATGTGGTTTTCCTCTATGATTATTGATTCACACAATATGATTTTATATTTTATTTAATGGGTTCAACCAAAATGAATAATTTTAATGATGAAAGTGATGGAAAATGAAATGATTTTACAACTAATAAACCAAATGGTATGTGACTTTGAATGAAAAATCTTGTTAGTATATTTACAAAACATTCTCAGGCTATGAATCATGCCCAGTTTCAAAATTATTAAAATAGGGAACAATATATTTTTTAATCATTCAAAAGGAAACATAGAACAATTTTTAGTTGATATTTTGATCCTATAATTTCTCAGTGATTTATCAAAACTATTAATAATGTATTTTCTTTTCTTTAATGTTATAGATTTCAAAAAGTTTTCCTTAATTTTTCTCATCTAGAAGGTAAAGAATATCAATGGTGAAATATTATCAAGAATACGAGTCAAGAGGATTAAATTAAGTCCATGAAGTGTGGTGAGTTAATTGGATATTCTTTAGTATGTATTTTCCTTACATTATATTTACCAAGATAGTGAATAAATTTCTTGGGCTGAAGAAAAAGGATGTAGAGTTCATTATTACCTATGTGAAAAAAATTTAACGGCTTGAAAGGTATTCATCTAGTTTAATTTCCATACATAAAATTAAAATTTATTTATTATTTTGTGTCCTAAAACCATGTATTTGAAAGGAATTAGATATATGTGATATCATAAGTTACTAATAAATCATTCAATATTACCTCCATATAGAAATGGAAATTGGACATTCCCAATATTCCCCTAAATTTGGTAATAAATAAAAGATTAAGACTCATGAAAACTTGAATAAATCACATGGTGGAATGATATTCTAGTTATATACATGCCAAAAATGATAGAGTAAACATTATGGTGTGTGTTTTAATGGAATTGGGAGGCACTATAATTGTGGAAAGGTGGGTCATAAATCCCATGAGTGTGGAAAGGAGACGAATAGTCTGGTTAATATGATGGAGGAAATGAAGATTCTAACTAATAAACCACCCAAGATCCAATGCATGAAATGAACGGACTATGAGAATTATGCCAACCAGTGAAAAAATTATAAGGTTTTTGATATATCAGTTTCAATAAAATATTAAGCATAAAGTCAAAGGGAAGTCTCATTCAATCATGAAATGTCAAAGTGGATTACAAGATTGATGTGGTGAAAGGTACACTTATCATGCACTTTAGAATAACTAATGTATTATTTTAATCTTGATCCACCCACTCCATTATTTTTAATGTAACTCCTAATGGTATTACTATATCACCTAAAAAATCAGAGTTCAATTTAGCTATAAAAGTTCATATTTTCTAAGTGATCACATCTCATTTTTATGATTCTTATCTCATTTATTTTTATGGGAAACTCCTTCCTAAAAATAATGTAATTCTCCCTTTAGTTGAGTTTAATGTGATTCTTGGAAAGGATTGCAATTATCTATATGAAGAACATATAAATTCATGAGTAAGGGAAGTCACATTTCATATTCCAAGTGAAAAAAATCATTTGTCGATGTAAGGATGAATATATACTTCGAATAGAAATTTTATCCATCTTGTGGGTATTAATTTCAATAATTTAATGTTATCTATCTTAGATGGTTGGGTAGAAACTCAACATAAAGGATACAACTATTTTATTGGAGGTTGTTGATGTCTTTACAAATTAATTTCTAGGTATTCCACCACATTTTGAAGTTGAGTTTTCAATATAAATCATTCTTAGTACTAAGAGAATTTCAAATATTTTTTATAGAATGGCTCCAATTGAGTTTCAGAAATTTAAGAACAAACTCTAGGAGAATCTTGATAAGGGATTCATACACCCTAGTGTGTCACATTGGGGTGCACCTATTTTATTTATTATGAATAAAAATAAATTAATGAGTCTTTGCATTTATTATCTGGAGCCTAAAAAACTATAATCAAGAAAATGTATCTTATCCCCCTATTGATGATTTAGTGATCACCTACATGGAGATGAATAATTTTTAAATATTTAACTTCATTATTGATATTATTAATTGATGGTAAATATGGAGGATATACCCAAGGAAACATTTTGTATAAGGTATAGAAAGTATGAATTTATAATTAATACTTTTGGTCTTATTAATACCCCCACTATTTTCATATACTTAATGAATAGAATGTTTAGAGACTATGTTGAATAGTTTTTGGTAGTCTTAATAGAAAATATTCTTGTATATTCAAATAGAAAGATGATAATAATGATCACTTGAGGATTGTGCTGAAGACCCTGAAGAAAGAGGTGATTTATGAAAAATTTACCAACTATGAATTTTGGTTTCATAAAGATTCATTTTTTTCCATATAAACTATTATGAGTGTATATCAGTATATACTTAAAAAAAAGTAATTGTGAAATGTTCTAGACCAACCATGGTGACTAAAATATATATTTATCATGGGTTGGATGGATATTATCTATGTTTTTTTAAAGACTTCACCAGATTATCTAATGCACTAACCAAGTTTATTTTGAAAGGAGTTATATCCATATGGATGAAGGAATGTGAAGAGAATTTCAAGGAGCTGAAAAAGATGGCTGGCCAACACACCTGTGCTTACACTATCCAGTAGTATATAATTTTTTAGATCTATAGATATGAATAAAATAAGGAACTAGGATGTGTTCTCTAGTAAAATTATATGGAGATATCTTATGCCTCATTATAGTTGAATACCCATGATAAAAATTACCCAAATCATGATTTTGAGTTATCTGTTGTAAAATTATCATTATTGATATAAAGGTGTTATCTCTATTAAAAAAGGTGTGCAGTATACACTAGTCACAAAATTTATAGTATATTTTCACCTAAAAAGAGTTTAACATGATCCAAAGAAGATGATTGGAGTGGATTAATTGTTATAACTACTCAATATATTTTCACCATAGGAAAGAAAATAAGGTGTAATAGTATTTTATCTGAAATGATCATTGTATCTTGCCTATGATAAGGATAAAAAATATAATTTCTATAGATTTAAAAAGGATGGATTTGGAAATCTTATAGGAAGGGGATAAATATTATCTAGCACAAATGAGTGTTCGTCAATCTATCCAAGTGAATATTAAAAAGGAATATAAGGAAGATCTAGAGATGAAAAAGAAGGTGAGAAATGTTTTCCTATTCAATATTCATTGTAACGAAATAATATGTTTTAGGAACTATGTGTTTGTCCCTTCCATAAAAAAACTAAAAAAAGAGATGTTGGATGAGACTCATAGTTCATTATTATCTATTCATCATGGAAGTACAGTGATATACAGAAACATGAAAGAGTATTTATAGTTGGATGGAAGGAAGAGAGATATTATAGAGTAGGCATCTTCGCACTTGGTCTATCAGCTATTTAAGGCTGAGAGAGAGAAGTTAAGGGGTTGTTGCAAACATTAACCATACCAGAATGGAAATGGAAAAAATCAACATGTATTTTTCCATCAGACTCCCAAAAACATTTAAACACCATAATGATATATGGGTTATAGTCAATAACCTTATAAAGTCAGAACACTTCATTTATCTTAAACAAGGATTCAATCTTGATCATATTTATTGAACATATATAAAAGAAGTGGTTAGATTTCATGGAGTACCACATTCCATTGTATTTGATTGTGATTACTAATTTTATTTGATGTTATGATGAAGTCTTTAATAGGATTTTGATACATACTTAAGTTTCATCACCTCTAATCATCTATAGACATATGGAATATTTTATATGAGTATTAAAACTCTTGAAGAATTATTGAGAGTTTACTCTATGGATTATAATGGTGGTTAGGATCAGCACCTTTCTTTGGTAGAATCTTCTTATAATAATATTTCCCACTCCAACATTTAGATGGATCCTTATGAATCCCAATATGTTATGAAATGAATAACTCAAACATTTTTGGAATGAATTTACAAGAAAATAGAAATTAGGACCTGATCTAGAAGTGGAAAATGGAAGATAATTTTAGATCCATTAAATAGAAAATAAGAGCATCTCAGAGTCAACAGAAACATTTCTATTAACCAACATCAAAAACATCTAGAGTTTGGAGTGGTTCAAAAATTATTCCTATGAATATCTCATTGGAATATATTGATGGTATTTAGAATGAAGGGAAAGTTAATCCCTAGGTAAATCAGTCTTTTTTGAAATTATTGATCATATCTATATGGGTTTTTATTGATTGGATCCTCTACTAAATCCCTCAAAAGTTAATGATGTATTTCATTAATCTCTCCTAAGGAAGAACATACCTTGATTCTTCACATGTACTATACTTAGATGTCATACCATTGGAGAAAGATCATTCTTATGAATAATAACCAATAAATATTTAGGATTTTATGGAGGAAGTTTTAAGAAACAATAAAACTTTTCTTGTCAAGGTTTTATAGTGAAACTACAAATTTGAGGAAGATATGTGGGAACCAAAGGATATTATGAGGTAGAGTTATCCTTATTTATTTGTACCCGAGTGATGAATTTTGAAGGATAAATTCATTTTAAGGGATGTATAATGTAATGACTTATGGGTTTTTAAAAATATTTTTCTTTAAATAATTTTATTCCTTCGACATCTTGCAATACATGAAATTGTGAGTTTTAAAAAACAACATAACAATTTTAAAATAATATGTTTCTATTATTACATAATTATTAGATTGGTGGGTATGAACATTAAAAACTATGTTATTAAAAATATATTATCTATAGATTTATAAGATTAATTAATTAGTTATAAAATGATTAGAATTAAGAAGAAGAATCATTTTTAAATAAAAGTGACATTTTTTTTGGAAAATATTGTTTTATATATAAAATGAATTCTATATAAATATATTAAATTAACCCCTATTGGTGATTTTTTTAATTAATTTTATATAATATTTACTAGATCTAATTATTTAAAAATTAGTTAAATTTTTTTCTAAGAATATGATAAGAATAAATCCAGTTTTATTCATAAAAATGTATTTTTCCTAAAAATAAGTTTTTGTCACATATGGTGCACCTACATTAAAATTATCTTCTGAAATTTAAAGGTATTTAATTCCATAGAATTAATTTCATATTTTTAATCATAAGGTTCAAATATGCTAATTACACTTATTTTTTGGATAATATAAATAGTAACCACGGTAAAATTTATCATCATGCAAAAAAGATAAATCTTATTAATATGGACTAAAAACATGTGATCAGACTATATTTTATCATCCTAATCACTATTATATGAATTAAATTTAACCCATAATAAATATGTCTTAAAATTTAGTTTTTTAATGGACACTTATCCTTGAAAATAACTTATATATTTTTTAAACCAAAGGAACTGATGAAATATAACTATCTTAGTTTTAAATATCTTTTATGTGTTCACATGTAAATAAAAATTAGTTATTAATTATTATTTATAGTAATTTTGTGTCAAATGGAATTATATTAATGATTTTAATGTATTTATAATTTTTATGAATTATATAATTACCTTAGATACTTATATAACAATGATGTGGTAATTATTGAATTGATATAAAAATAAAATAAATAATACTAGATAAATTAAAAAGTATTATAATTTGTGATAATTAATTTCATAAAAAAAAATAGAATGAAATGAATTTTTTGATTTTTTTTAAAATAATTGGTTAAATTATAAATGTTTTCTTGAAGTCATTACAGTCAAAATAATGATTAGTTTAAAAATTGAAGATATTTTTTATGAAAATAATATTAAAATAAATTATTTATTATTAATAAACATCTTATATAAAGTCAAATTGGATAATATATGGTCTAAAAGTTCATACTTTATCCATTAATGAGTCAATAGTTACCTTATATTTAATATTATAACATTTTAAGAGTGATAAATATGTCACTATAGTTAATGTTAAAATAGGTTTATTAAGAGGTTAACCAAAATGATATGGTTTAACATATAACATAAACCTATAATTTTTTTTATTGAAAGTATTTAAAAAATATCAAACCCTAGGATAAAATTTATAACTATTTGGGTGTTTTGGATCTAGAATATTCTTATTATATATTTATTTTTAGAAACTCAAAAAGTTCCCCTTACCTTAACTATAAAAGGAAACCTCACCCTTTAACTAATTAAAACACATTAATCATTATAAAATGATGATACCCAAAAAATTTATCTTCTATACTTCTATATACACAATCTAATGGTATTAGTCTTCCAAAAAGTCCAACCCTAAATCCGTTTATTAGAGATATATAAGAGTAGTTTTGAAGAATAGATAACCACTCTAACTGATCATGTTATTTTTCTATTATTCTTTACCTCTTATAAGTTGATTATATTAATCCTAAAATAATATATTTTTTATCCTAAATATATTAAAATGCTATTATTATTATTAAAACACTATTATACACCCTATTTCTCATCAAATAATAAGTGAAAGTATCGCACATGTGTACGTAGGGCCTACCATCTCCAGAAATGGCGTAATTAATTTATATGTCTATACATTTCATGAATGATTATAATTATTTATATAGTATATATATTTTATAAAATAATTATCATTCTATAAATATTTTTAACATGATAAAATTATAAGTATCGGGACTACTAAACCAAAAATTGTTTTGAAAGTGAAGCAGTTATCACCCAAAATAGTGATTTTAATAAAAAAAATTAATTAACAGGTGATAAGATGTTATAAATAAATCATAACTTGTAAGATAAATATAAGGTTATTAAAAACATGTATAATAAATCTATATTTATTATATATGATTTTTTAACATGAATAATGAAATACGAGGTACGGGGTAAGGCTTTATTACAAAATCTCTTCATTATTTAAGAATGTTTATTTTTAAGTAGCAACTATGTAATCTTTCTCTTAAATGTTCATATTTTATATAAAAATTTCAAAAAGGTTTTTAATATTCACCTATAACTGTTTAATATAATTTTTATGATTTTATAAGTTTTACAAAATAGTTTGAAAGGACTTTTTTTTTACATTTTCTAAATGAGGTTCTTTGTGACTTTTTTATAAAAAATATTGAATTAATATTTTTTTAACTTATAAATTTTGAGTTGATTTTTTTCCATCATAAAACCTCAATTTTTTGATGAATCCTTCACATTTTTAGAAACATATATTCAAGGAAAAATTTTTATTTAAAAGAGTGTGGTTTTTTTATAATGGGATGTGATTTGAAAATGGAAAAGTAATTTTCCTTAAGAATTTTTCCAATTGATCCTTAAAAATGATTTTCTAACTAATATGATATCCATTTTGTTACTTATATTTTATTGGGAATATTATTAAAGGATAATATCCTTATTATTTCTCTACATGGTTTATTTTCTTATTGAAAAGATAAAATGTTTATGAAAACCATTTCTTTTCCACAGGTTATGATATGATGAAATGTATATGAAACACATTTATTTTCATGGGTTTTAATATATTGAATGTTTTATAAGTCTATGAAACAAATATTTATGGTTTTATTTATGTGATATGTGGGACCTATATCTCAATCTATTTCATTGGGTAAATTATTATATCTCATGAGATTGTTATGAGAAACAAGTTGATGTTCTTGATCTTTTATGGGAAAAAATTATATGTTTTTGATCCATTATTGGAAAAAAGTAGATGTGTATGATCTATTATGGGAAATAAGTGTTGTTTATAGATTTAATGTTCTAGGTAGTTATCCTTTAAATATGAAATGGTTTATATACTTTTTTTGATGAAACACATATTTATGGAATGAACTTATGATTTATGATTGAGTTATGATAAATTTTCATTCTTAAGATCCATATCATTGAAAATGTTAATGTTTTTTCCATAACTTATGTTAATATTTTTTTCCAAACTGAGTATGAACTTTTTATATTATGTTCAAGATCTGATGCCCTTATAATTATCTTATTGATTATTATGATCATCAATTGATATCTCCCATGTTTTCTCTTATTGAGCATCTGAGCTCACTCATTTCATATGTTTCCTTTCACCATGTTATGAATAATGTTATTTGTAGGGTATTCCAATGATGAGTACTATGCGAGAAGATATTTAAGGGATATTTTGATGATATTTCATAAAATAATGAGATTGTATATCAAGTCTCTAAATACTCTATACCTTTACTATTCTAGGATTCATTTTATTATTATGTATTGAATATTCATTGAAATATATATAATATTTGTGAATAAAAATCTCAGGCCCTTATATTCTATCTCACCATTTATCACACTAAATAGAATCACTAATTCCAATATAGAATCCTATAATGATACATTAACTATACATGGTTCACCTATATTATGAAACAATTCTGAAGAATAAACCATGTAAATCTTCCATGAAACAAATACATCAAACACGCTATTTAGTTGGTAAAAATGATTTACTCTTCATTATCCTATTCTATGCTTCAAATAAAATAAAATATTTAGGGATAAATTACTAACACCAATGGGTAATTCTTATTCTTATTTATTTTTTAACAACTTATTAGAAGTCATACTCTATTAGTATTAATGAAGATCTATTTTATGTCATCATAATAATATGATTCATCATGGATAATAAAATTTATATTTAATTATTATTTTATTTTCAACATGTCAACTTCCCTTTATCCAAAAATTTAAATATATGAACATTTTTACTTTGGAGTCATTATATTCGATTAAAAATTAAAAATAATGGTATTATTTCTCTAGATACTGAGTAATTCATGTAGTGTTTTTTATTGTCTTTATTCTCTATCTTCTACCTCATTAGTATTAATATATCAAAGAAACATTATTGATATAGAAGCCTTATTCATTGAATAATTATAAATCAATGATCACTTTATCCTTTTCACTTCTTTCATCATCAAAATTATAATAAAATTGAACAAATATTACTATATATTTGTTCTAAATCATTTGAAACTATAACTTTAGATAACTCCTAACTCTATGAATTGGTTGAGATCAGTCCATGTTTCCTACTGTCACAATGGTAATTCAACATTTATAAAACATTATTTTGGTCATGTTTCTATAACAATAGTTAGTCTAACCTATAAAACCTCATATTGAATATCTTATTTCCAAAATACCACAATCTCATTTAATGTGTATATTACTAATAAAATAATATCATCTCAATTATTAAAAGGGCTTCAATTTTTTCAGAATCCATATATTAACATATGAAATCAATAATTCTTAAAAAAACAAATGAAATATAACATTCATAATATCTAGATTGTAAATCATTTTACTATCCATGAAACAATACTTATTATCTTAAAAACGACCAAAGGTTTTTCATATAGACTATTGTTTTAAGGTGTGATCAACATCCATAAACACAAGTTAGATTGGAATAAAATTTTTATAAAAACCATTTTTGGTGAGATCCGTACTCATATATATCAAGACAATTCTATACACTTTTAGTGTGAAATTATTCTTTAAAGGAAAACCTTCCATAAGGGTGAAAAGTTAAATCAAACCAAATAATCATGAAGTCCTTAAAAAGGTTTCACTTAATCATTATATTGTCACTATAATAAAACAGTGTTTTAGTGGTGGTTTTTTGCTATTGTTTTCAAAACTGCCTTGAAAATACCACCACAAAATGATTTTAAAATATTATATATAAATGTTTTAATTTTTTTTTAAAAAAAATTTAAATTTTTTTAGCGGTGGTTTTTAAATAAAATGCCAAGAAATTGAAGAATTTTTTATTATTATTTATTATTTATAGTAAAATATAGTTCATTATTTATAATTTTAATTATTTATAATGTGTCAATTAGTAAATATTTATAATTATTAGTTATTAATAATTTTAAATTGAAAAAAAATCTTCAACAAGTTGGAAAACAAACTTCGACATCAAATTACCATAACTTTTTATTCGGGAGTCCATTTCAGCTCCAAAAAACTTCAAATCGAAGCTTATCAAATGAGCTAAAACCAAGTGAGATTGAAATCATGTGATAATGAAAGGAAAAAAATATATTCCAATTTCAAAAGTCAAAAATCTAACTCGAACTTCAAACAGTCATAACTTTTAATCCGGGTGTTCGTTTGGGCTCTACCACATATCAAATCGAAGCCTATGATGAGATCTATGCTGCTAAAGTCTAGTATCAACTCTTCGAGTATTATACCCCTTTTTATTTTACTGGAAAGGCACACAAGACCTCTGAAGAAGAGGTTTTAGTTGCAAACCCTGATTTCTTAACAATTCAGATGGTTATAACCTTTGATCCAGGTGTTTGTTCGGCCTATACCACATATCATATTGAAGATCATTTCATGATCTTCGATTTTACTTGTTGTGGCATAGAAAAAGGAGTATAGTATTAGAATTTTTGGTCATTTTAGTGTTTTTAGGGTTTTTAGAGCTTCTTAACATTTTATGATTTATATAATTAATTAATTAATTAATTATTTAATATTTATTTATTTATTTAATATTAATTAATTATTAGTTAATTAATTAATTTTTTATTTACCAATTTATTTATTGACAATTTTTTTATTTTTATTTTATTTAATATGTATGTATTTATTTATTTATTATTTAGTTATTATGTACACATTAATTATTAATTTATTTTTAATTTATTAATTAATTATTAATTAATTAATATTATTATTTTATTATTCATTTATTAATTATTAATTAATTATTTATTTGTATTCATTATTAATTAATTATTAGTTACTAATTAATTATTAATTATTTATTAAATATTAAAAATTGAATAATAAATATTATAATATTAATTATTAATTAATAATTATTAAATATTAATTATCAATTATTAATTATCAATTAATTATTTATTATCTATTATTTATTATTTATTAATTCATTTTTAATTTACTAAATATTGATTTATTATTAATTTATTATTTATTTATTTATTATTCATTATTTATTAATTATTTATTTGTTAATAATTTATTAATAATTTCTTAATTATTTAAAAAATTTTAAATTTTAAATATTAAATATTAATTCTTAATTTTTAATGATCAATTGTCAATTATTAATTATTAATGATTATCTGTTAATTATTAATTATTAATTATTTACTATTTGCTATTTACTATTCACTATTTACTATTTACTATTTAATATCTATATATCTATTATTTATTAATTTGTTATTTATTTATCTTATATTATATTATTTATTAAGTAATTTATTATTTTTACATTACTTATATATTATATGTTATATATTATATATTATATAATATATAATATATAATATATAATATATAATATATAATATATATTATGTATTATGTATTATGTATTGTATATTATATATTATATATTATATATTATATATTATATATTATATATTATATATTATCTATTATGTATTATATATTATGTATTATATATTATGTCTTATATATTATATATTCTTTATTTTATATTATATATTATATATTATATATTATGTATTATATATTATGTATTATATATAATAAATAATAAATAATAAATAATAAACAATAAACAATAGATAATATATTATAAATTATAAATTATATATTATGTATTATGTATTATATATTATATATTAAATATTATATATATTATATATTATATATTATAAATTATATAAATTATATATTTAGTATTTAGTATTTAGTATTTATTATTTACAAGTTACTATTTACTATTTACTATTTACTATTTACTATTTTTTACTGACTATTTATTATTTATTATTTTCTATTTATTATTTACTATTTTTTTATTTACCATTTATTTCTGTATTATATATTTAATTATTTATTATTCATTTATATTCTATTTATAAATTAATAATTAGTAATTAGTAATTAGTAATTATTAATTAGTGATTATTGATTAATCAATATTGATTAATAATTAATTAATAATAATTATTTAATGTGTATCTATTTGTTATGTATTATTTGTTTTTCCAATTAGTGTGTGTATATATATATTAGTATATTAAATTTGATTTATTGACCACATAAAGAGCAAGTTGGAGTGGTAAAGTCTTTAGAAAATAAGCAAGAGGTAAGGGGTTTAAATCTCACCGAACACAGAATTTCTATATATGGCATGAGCATGTGCATGGACATGGACTTGTGCATGGAGATGAGCATGAGAATGATAAAAAGAAAGAAAGAAAGAAAGAAATAAATAAATAAAATTATGATAATAAATAAATAAATAAATAAATAAATAAATAAATAAATAAATAAATAAATTATGAAGATAAAATACATAAAATAAACAATCAATCAAACAAACTAATATATATAAAAAAAAAATAAAAATAAAATAAAAAAAATAAAAAAAATAAAAGAAATAAAATTAAATCAATTTTAAAAAATAAAAACGATTTAGTGATGGTTTAAACCGCCGTAAAAAAACCACCGCTAAATCGTTTTATGAGGGTTTTAAAAAACTGGTGCTAATTATTTCTCGAAAGACAATTTAATGATGATTTTCCAAAATCACCACAGAATAATTTAGCGGCAGTTTAAACTGCCACTAAAAAAACCACCGTTAAATACAAATTTTGGCGTAATGTGTGTCCTATGTGGTTATCAAATTGTTTTTCTATCACATTACTATAAATTCAATCAACCAACTCCTCATATCCTTTCTAATGATCACATATTATCTATTAAACTTATAATCTATAATATATATTATTTTACCTTGTATAACTTCTATCTCTACATGATCCATCTTTATTAATGAAATGTTCTCTTTCACTATTTATTATATATGTTATCATTATGTATATCCTTACTATTTACTTTATTTATTAACTATGATATCATTCATGATTCATCTCATTATTTTACATAGAGTTATATTTGTTATATTATATTAACTATATAGATTTTATATATCATTAATGAGTTCCCTTTTATTGGACCTCTAATTCAAACAAATTTTCATCAATCATTTTCAAAATTTGTTGTAAAATTGTCCAAAAATATATTTATAATCATTAATTTTCTACAAATCCAAAAACTAACCATATATTTTCAAAAGAATTTCTATAATTTTTTCGTCATACTATGCATCTAATTCATCATCCCATTATATAAGCCCTATAAATTCATAGTTTAATTTCTTGAGAAGATATCAATTTTAATAATTACTGGAAAAATATTTTAAATTATATCTAATTATATTTAATATATTTACTCATTGGGGTTAGTATTCATTATTACTCACTAAAAATAAAAGCATTCTGCATCTATACATTAAATTTTTACAATCACATTCTCATACTAATTTCCCTATAGGATAAAAATATTATTTCAATCAAATTTATTAATTACATTATGATTATGGGATCAAAATATCTTCTAGAAAATATATCTAAATTTTAGATAATGACTAGACCATAACTATTTGAATATGTGGGGAAGAATAATTACCCATATTTTTTTTTCATATTCTCTATTAATTTAGAATGTACCATAATGTTTTTTATTCCAACTCATATAATATTAAACATCACATTTAAGAAACCATCACATTGTACATGAAATTAGTTATTTACACGACTCTTTCTATTTCATGTCATTTATGAATAAAAGGAAAATATAGTGATGAAAATATTATAATTAATATAAAAATTATTGAAAATTTAAAGAGTAGAATGAATAAATCACACACTCACACACACACACATATTCTATAATAAATTTTGAATTCATAAATATCCAATAAATATTAGTTATAACTTCCTCTAATTCTTTTTATAATTGTGTAAATGTTAAATAAAAAATATTACATCTATTTAAGCATATGTTTCATTATATACCAAAAATATCTAGAAATTCATTATGTTTGTAAGATTAGATGCATTATAAAACATCAAAAAGGGAAATTATCATCTTTATATATGTTATTAAAATAAAATCATCAATTTTTATATACATATTTCTCCCCATAGGTCATTTATGATAATTTAATAAAAGAATGTGATGACCCAATAATACCAAATAGTAGATAACAAACATGAGGATAATATAATTTTTTATGAAGAGTATCTTGGGATCTTAAATACTAAGGATCTATAATATATTCTTAAAAATATTTAATAGTTTTAATTAAATAATTTGAAAATAGGAATCTTTATACTTTTTAGGATTTTGAACACATATACTATAAAACTAGCAAAGCATAAGTACAGGATTCTAATTAAGATAGGAAAACACAATTATTTAGGCTCACACTCATGAAACTTACAATACATTTAATCATATATTAAAATTACCCAATTAATTTGGGGATTGTATAAATATTTCAAAACCCATTTAATCATATTTTTACTATATATTTCAGACACATTATAAATAATTGGGAATAAAGAATAAAAGTTAAATAATTCCATGAGAATGAAAAGGAATACAAAATGATGTCATAGGACATAGTAAAATGATGAATCATACACATATATACATTATAAAGGATATACATTATAATAGGATTTTAAGTGGTATGATCTCAAATTAACAAAATTAGTGAAGGCCATGAATTAAAGATACTTTTTGAAGAAAACAACATGGTGATAATTGATATGTGAAAAAATAAAGTGAAATGTTTTCCTCAATTACATCATATTGTTTAACTATAATAAATAAGTATATAGAAACCAAAAATACATGAATACTACAAGAAGAAAAATGATCATAAAAATTTAAAAGAATATAAATATGATCCATCTGAATAAGTTGTAGAGAGTGCGTGTTCATAATCAGACTGAATAAGGAATGATTAAGAGAATCAATACAAAAAGTATCCACTCCCTGTGATATTAATAAAACATTCTTAATAGTTGAATAAAAAATTATATTTATAAAATAAATAATATTATGAATGTCAATTTTGTATATTATAAACCATTTAATATCATATATCTTCTATTGGACTAATCAATCAATGTTTACCATTTGGTTATATTTGGTCTGTGGTTCCTAAGAAAAATGGATTCAACATTAATGGTAAACATGCATTATTGTAATTTTAATGGTCAATATACTTTATTTTTTTTCCATTCAATCAAATAGATACATGAAATATATGTGAGTCTTTGGAGATGGTGTTGTACTTATGTAGAATGGAACTCAATGTGATGATAATATTCTAGTGTCCATGTTATATCTTAGACTACATCATTCATGGCTTTATTCCACCAGATTTTCTCAAACATTGACTTTCTTAATGATGGATCTCCTTGGGTAATTTTATTCTCGATTGGATAATTTATTAAAATCAAGGAATTTTCTTTGAAGTATAAAACATGTCATTATATTTAAAATTTTGATTTTTCAAATAACTATAATAATAATAATAATATTTTTAATAATATATCATTTCATTCTATGGTATTTGAAATAAAATAATTTTTTTTATAATTATCATAGCAATATATTAATTTAAATTATAAATCATCTTATGAGTCATGTTATTAATAATATTCTCTTTCATATAAGTGGTATGGACCCTAAGTATTAGGAATAATGAATTTTGAGAATAATAAAACAAAACTAAAAATAATAAATATTCATAATTAATTATGATATAATATTAGAAATCTTATATAGATATGTATTTTTATTTTTTCTTAGATATAAATGATCTATGATATATATTTAAACAAAAAAAAATTGGCAATGAGGTTATTACATTATATTTTTTTTCCATCTTTGGAAAACCCCTTCATCAATTGATGGAAGACCATTTGGGAAGAATAAACTATTCCAAATAAGGATGGGATATTTTCAATATTTTTTTTCTATTGTAAAATTTTACAGGATGGATTTTTAAATTGAGTAGAAATATGGTGAATTCGTGGGTATTTAATGTTAGAGAGAGTGGTATTTTTAAAACAAATCATGATTAACATATTATTTTTTCTTTAAGAATAAGATTATATTTTATTTATGTCCTATATAATACATTTTCAAAATATAAACTTTCAAACCTTAAAGCTCTCCCAAAAAAAATATAAAATCAATATAAAACTATATCCAATGTAAAATAAATATATTTTCCACTTAAATAGAATAAGATATGAATTTTGGGAATACATGTATACTGTTGATAATATATTAGATTATTCTAAAATATAATATTTTATTAATAAAATGTATTTTATTCATAGAAAATTTTAATTTTATATTATTTATTCATTTTAAAATCATCATTTTATTATAAAACATACATTACATGAAAAAACTACATGTTTACTATTCAATAAAAATATAACTAAATCTTAAAAATACTAAAAATATACACTAAAGAATCATTGATTGGATGATTACATTTTTACTGCTATTCTATATATATATTATGAAGATATTTTAATTATATATATATATATATATTATTTATTAAAAAATAAATAAAAATTAGATTACATAAAAATAATTTTTTTATATATTATGCAAAATATTTTGATATTCCAATTTATGATTTTTTTTATATTTTATATAATAATTTTTTACTATTAAAATTTATTGATTATAAATATTAGTATTTATAAAATCTAGATTATTTTTCAATGTTTCAAGTTACTATTCTAGTAGTCATATAATTTTCATATTTACCATAAATACCACTTATTATATTTATTAAATATACACACATTTTTCTCTTTAAGGAATCTTTTGATAAAATTATATTATTAAACTTAATTTCATAATTTTTTTTTCATAGTATTTCTTGAGGATATTATGTTTTATAGATATTATTTTATGATACCTTAGATACATAAGAAATGCTTTGATCTTGTAGTGTTTGCATTTGAATAATACTATCATTATATAAATTGAAAAAGGGGGATACGTTGATTTAATATCAACTGATACATGTTTAACATATCAATTTTCATTAAACCAAGATTTTTTGAACTCTGAACATCAGTATTCTATATTATAGTGAGGTGTTTAGAAAAAATTTATAATGGAATAATGTTTTGATATATTTGAGGAAAAAATTCAATAAGACAATTTAATATTCTAACATTTTGTATTTATTTAAACCATTTTCACAGTTTGATTTTAGGAATATTAAAGATTAGTTGGAATGTATGTAGCGGTGATCTACTAAGTTTAATCACAACATGCCCTGATATGCATATTTATTCTAGTTTAGGGATATTTTTCATCATGGAGTTAATCTTATAAATTCATCTCACAATATATTATTATAGATTAACTCATGAGGGTGTTAGTCCATGGGAATTTATTACACTTACATATAGTAGTCAATTCATAGAATGGAATTTTTCATTATGAATTGTTTTTTGTGTTATTGTGGTGATACATTGAGTTATGGCATGAAGGACATGAATTAATATTCAAGTGTTCTCTCAAGGTTAAATGGATCAAAATTATATTATTGTTTTTTGATATGTTTATTAATTATTTTGCAGGGTAATTAAATATACATTTAATAACATATATTAATGTTTCTACATAATTATAGCATCATGAATACAATATGTTTATAAATATATAAAATTATAATTTAAGATAAAATAACACATTTGGTCATACCATAACCATGGTATAATTTGTTTTGAGGTGAGTGAGATTTTATTTCAATATATATCATATATATGCATATAAAAACACTATAGTAACTATCATAACATAAATCATATTATCATAATGAATAATATGAGCCTCATTATATTAAATATATGAGATATTATAATGATATTTAATAGAAAATGGATAGATATGTTTTAATACCCAATACCGTTCATGCCTATTACATGTTTTTATTTACAGTGTTATAGTTTTTTGGTGGATATTGTAGGTATGAGATGTTACTAGATCTAAAATTCTAATAGGATAGGAGGTGTGGAGTTATAGTAGTTAGTATTGTAGTGGGGTAAAATAGGAATTTTTTATATAAAATATCTAATTTATTTATTTATAAATATTCAATATTCAATTTATATTTCATATTTTATGGAATGTATCTTTTTATTGTATCATTAATATGTCTTGGAAAGAGTTTAATTGCTATGATTAAATCTATGTTTTAGACTCGGTAGTTGCATCATGGGGACTTTAATGGATTATTTTTGTTCTTTTATCATGATATGTTTTATTGTGTTATACTAATTGAGATCTTCTATGTAATCAATAAGGTCGATATTCAAATTTATTTTATTTTGTAGGTTTTTTTACATTTCTTTAGAATTTTTTTATGAAATTACTTACATAGATTTTTTAATATCCCTAGAAATCCTTAACATTGTGTTTATACATACTATGAAATGGTTATTGTTGTTGATATAAGGGGATATTCTATTTTAGGATATTCTCTATAATGATGTCTATGTTGTGTTGTGGCTAGATTTAATATAATAGATTATTTCCTTATAGATATTACACTTTTCTATATCATTTCATTGTATTTATTAGATCATGGGATTGACCAATTATTATGTACATAAACTAGTGATGTGATATATTAGGGTTCTTTTATAGAACCCTTTTAATTCCTATATTATACAACTTGATCCATGTTCCTATGTTTTTCTACACTAGGTAAAAATTATGGTTTATTATAAACATTAATTCTTCCACTATTTAATACCTTAACCCTTGGGAGGCATTAGATAAATTTTATGATATCTATATAATCCCTATTTCACAACCTTGATCTTAGAACCCTAGAAATCCATTTTTATGGTCTAATGTCAGTTATTCTCATCCTTCTATTGGTTTCATTCATAATAATCACTTGAGATTCCTTATAGATAGTGAGTGTTTTATTTGGGTTCATGGTTCTAAAGAAAATATAAAGGACTTTATTCAATATATCAGGTACTTAAAAAGAAATTATATGTTCAATAGTGTACATGATACACCACATCGATCTTAAATAAAAAAATAAATATTATTATTTAATTTGGAAGTTATCTCATATCCATTAGAATGGATGGTATTAATAGGATTAACTTAAGTATATTTATTTGTTTTACAAATGTATATATAATTAATTCTTTGGTGACCAATTAATTATAAGTGTAAATAAAACCCTTTTTAAAATATACTGAAATGTTTTTCTGAAAAACAATTTAAATATGCACAAGTGTGTTTTATACCAATAAATAAAAAGAAAACTCCTTTTGGATTATATTGATAAAATTTTTAATATATTAAATTTAATCTTTAACATTCATCCTATGTGTTTTCTATAATGATATAAGAACAAATCAAATTTTACTCAAAAAAGATGTATTTTTTATTAAGATAGTTTTGCCACCTTTTAATGGAACACTTTTTTAAAATCTAGGTATTGACACTTTCAAATATTATATTTGAAAAAATTTACTAATTATTTGAAATATTAATATAAAAAGTTACTTGTGATGAATTTTTGTATTATCTTGATAAGTTTCATGTTTTGATGAATAGTGAAAAATACTGAATTTCAATTGAAAAAAAACTCTTTATTCTAAATAATTTATAGTGTTAAGGTATATTTTTATTGGTTTCAAATTATAATTAAATATATTTTATATATTTTTATCTAGTAAATTTAATTTAGTTAAACTTCACATTGAATTTGGATAAAAAACATTTTAATCTTTTGTATGTTTTCACTTTAAAAACATGTTGTTTCATCCTGTCTGTGAGATTAATTTTAAATTTATTTCTACGACTACTATTAAGATAATATATAAAAATAGACTCCATATTAATAATCATAGGCTCCAAACATAGAAAATAGTTACCTTTTATTTTTTTGAATAATATGTATAGTAACTTTAGTATTTTTTTATTACAACAGTTAAGGGTACATTGAGTAATTAAGAATAAAAATAATATTATAAATATTAGAAAATTACCATAAAAATCTTCCAAATATTATTTTATGAGTTTTTCTACCCAAATAACTCTTGATATGATTTTATGAATTCTTTTACCCACTTGAATGACTTTAATACCTTTATAGTATTTTATTTCAATTAATAGTCAGAGATATCATACTTATGTTTTAATAACTATAACATTTTTAATATAGGGTCATTTATAAGATATACTTGACTATAAAGAGTATTTAGAAACATAAAATGTTTATATTCATCATGTTATTTTTTTATTATTATTTAAGAATCAAATAATTACAATAAAGGCTTACACAATAATGATGTAGTAATTGTTTAATTAATGGACATAATAAATATATGATATTAAAAATATTAAAATAAAAATAGTTATAAATAATTAATGTCATACAAATACATTATAAATTAATTTTTTATTTTAGTGATGTTTTAAATTAATTAGTTTTAATTTATCTTGTTTTTATGATATTTCAAATAAGTCAAGTAATGAATAGTGTCAAAACTAACATTAACAATATTTCAAAATAAATAATATTTTACTAAATGATATAAAATTCATAAAAATATAAAATAATTCCAACTATTTTTTATAATTATGGAAATTTCATCAAATATCCATTTTTGGTTCATTTGTCATTTTATTGTGACTATATTAACCATTAAAAAGTAAAAAATAAATTTTGTCATAGTAAGTGTTAAAGTGGTTTAATAAAGATTTAAACCCAAAAAATAAGGATAAAACATAGTTAAAACATGTATAGTATTAATTTGATGAATTTATTTATACCCATAATCATCATATATTTTAACTAAATAACTTCTGATCCATTTTTAATAAAAAATTAATCTATATTAATTTAATATTTTAAAGAATTGCAAGAGTTTCCATCTCCACTCTTATAAAAGGGAACCTATGATTCTCTATTCATTACACTTAAAAAAATTCTTGGTTAATCCAATATCTATCCACATCACTTAATATAATCCATATTTTCATTATAGAGCTCTTATTTTAGGTATAAAACAATCCTTAGTCATCTTAGGGTGTTAGACAACGAAGGATTTCTAAAGAAGAGGTATCGTTTTTAATTCAGGGTTTTTGTTTTGTTTCTTCTTCCACATCAATAAAATATTCTTCAAACATTATGAAAGAATAAATCTAGTATCCTCAATATATTGATATTTTATTAAGTTAGTATCATCACCTAAATCCATATCCACTTCCATAAAATTTGAAAATAAACCACCATTCTTGTGTACGAGAACTACCACTTTGCTAAGCAATATAATTCATTTTCCATAACCGTCTCTCAGAACTGATTATAATGATGTAATTAATGTTTATATATGATATTTATGACATTTTTATCATTATTATATAATAACATATCATTTTATTTTTGTACCTTTCAATAGATATAAAAATGATATTGTCATTCGTGTGTACGTGTGAACTATCACCTCCATGAAGCAATGTGATTTTTTTTCATCACCACATCACATGGATAATTTATATAAGTTTATTTAAATAATTAATATGATATTTATTATATTATTATAATTATTTTAATATAAAATTATACTTACCTTCTTTCTATATTGATCATTGATAAATGAAAGAGTTACTCATTCATACGTACATTTTTCCGTCTCCATGATTGTAACATAGTTCATTTTTCATATCCATATTTAATGGTTGGTTTTAAAATAATAATTGATTAATTAATTTTATTATTATTTCATGATTATTATTCTGTATACTATGGACTAATATCCAATTTTTACTATATACATCATTTCAAAGTCATTTTGGACTCATGTACCAAATATCATCAAAACGACTGACATGAACTTAAATAACTATGTAATTGTTATAACATGGTAATAAGTGATATAAATGTAATAATAAATTTTATAAAGGTTATAAGGAAATTATATAATAAAACTAAGTGTATTATTCACGATAATAAAGATTGTACATGATGAGTTGGACTCAGTGTAAGGGGCTTCGTCTCAATCTCCTTTCATTAAGAGATATTATGATGTTACATATCCATATTTTATTATTAGGTGTATTTATGTACCCCATTGAATTATCATATAATTAATTTATATATTATCATGTTATTTAATATTTTATTAAATGTTATTCTTTTTTGGGGATTATGACTTAAATGTTCCAAGTGGTATGAGTCACTTTGAATGTTAAAATATTTAATTTAAAAATAATTTTCTTCATGTCAATTTTATATATATTATTTTATATGTTTATTTATATATATTTAATAAAAAGTATATTTTATGTATATTTTTAATTTCATTCAATGGTTTTCAAAAAATAATATTTTTACTTGTTTTATATGGAACATTTTGACAAATGAAAAAAGGGATGTTTTATTTCTAATGTACATGACGACAATGAATTTTCCACCATCATGGCCATTATTTTATTTTTTGGATTCCTTTTAAAGACTTAAATTTTAATTTAATAAAAAAACCTCTTTATATTTTTAGTTATTTTGGAATTTAAAATGTTTTTCAAAAGAAAAAAAAGGCTTTAAATATAGTTTTTTAAAACAAAATGGTGTTTTTATCTAAAAGTGTTTTTATATGAGTTTAAAAGTATTTTTTATTGTGTTTTATAAGGAAAGTGTTTTATTCATGAACTTATACTTGATAAATACATGATGGCGTGTCCCAAATAGTGTAGAGAAATCATGTTAGATATTAACATGGGGTGGCCCATCTACTTCCTAGAAAGCCTCTTACAACTTAACATGGGGTGGCCTAGATTACCCTGGGAAATCCAATTACAATTTCACATAAGGTCACCCAAATAGAGTTGGGTGATCCCATTATAGATCTCCAATGTATTGGGTATAAAAGCCGACCATATGGTTATTCCATTTATAAGAGTGAATTATTTAGAATTCGGTCATACTACTATTCTGATTAAAATGTTTTTGAAAATGATTAATGAATATGATTCTCTAAGTCACCTAAAAGAGTTTTAATTTTTTTTCTATGAGTTTTAATTATTTTTTTGATAAAAATGTGTTTTTTTCATATGATAGTTTTTTATTTCATATTCTCAATGAAAATTAAAGATAAAGGTAAATGTTTTTTGAGTTATCATGTTTTTACTTAAATAACAGTTTCCTTTGTTTTTACATCCCTTAGTAAGATGTTTTGCACATACCAAGTTTTTAAAATGTATTTAACAAGGTTTAAGGGGGAGTAGATACAAGGATGATACTAATAATGAAATTTTGTTTATTTTTTATAAAGTGATTTTTTTATTTTACATAGTTTTATATTGTGGGAAGATGGATACTAAGTATAAGTGTCCATTAGTAATGAATGCATTTAATTTGTAATAGTTTGTCATAATTATCTAAGAATGTAAAATCAAAACATCCTTGAATTCGAATTATTGTTAAAAAACACTAGGAAATTTATTGTTTAAGTTAACGTCCTTATAGTTGGTATGAAAGGATGGTTTAGAAAACACTGTATATGAGGATATTTTATTAAGAGTTATGGATATCATCATAATTTTATAATATTATTGTTGATCAAAATTTCAGTGGCTTAGAAACCCCTTTTGAGTCTTTATTTTATGAAATTTTAGGGTTAATGATGGTATTTTTAGATACATTCATTTTTAAGGAATTTGAAGGATAGTTCTTGATTAAATGATATATGTCAGACTTTGGGTAGAACTATTGAATTTTGGAGATTTATATAGTTTTTCATCATAAAAATGTTTATTATTTCTAGGGAATTATCTTATCTAATCCAAAATATTTTGTATTTGGTTAATTTCTAAAGATAGGTGTAATATATGGTTATAATTTTGTGGATTTTATTTTATCTATAGAAGTTGATTATAATGCTTCAGGCATGAAATATTCATCTTAAATACTCATTATTTGGAGAAAAAGAATGGGTTTTGGTAGAAATTGATTAAAGAATGAAACTATAATGTACAATTAAGAATATTTTATTCTTTTCTTAGTCCATGTAGTAATATAATTCCTCAACTCTATGAAAATGATCATAAAAAATACACTATACATTTACTTTTCTTACTAATAAATCAATGACCTTTATCTCATTATAGATTTATGGTTTTGTGATAGTTAAATTTATAATTAACATGTTCTATATCACACTCCATAAAAAAATGATAGTTTTTTTTCTTCCATGTCAATTTTTTTCTACATGGAACCCTAGTATGTGTTACCTCAGGTGACCTTCATACTTCTTTTTCTTTCTTTCAAATTGTACATTTTATTCATCCTTGTTTCAATGTGGGAGTTCACTAATGGTAATTTCCAGGTTTAAACCAAATATACCAAGATGGAATTTAAATTTTTAGTAAGTTATTTATTAAAGGTGGTGATAATGTAACATCCCAATATTTTAAAAGGAATGACTTTTTTCGATAGTGTACATGATATGCCACTTCGAGCATAAACAAACAACTAAAGATTATTATTTTATATGGTAGTTATCACATAGTCATTAGAATGGTGGGTATGAGAAGGATTAAATAACTTATGAAAATATGATTTAAACATGTATATATAATTAATTATTTAGTGACCAATTAATTATAAATGAAAATAATACTCTTTTAAAACAAAATGATATATTTTTTTAGAAACATTATTTAAATATGAACAAGTGTGTTTTATATAAAAATAAACAAGTAAATCTTAATGTATTATATTAATTAAATTTATAATATATTAAATATAATATTTAATATTCATCCTATATGTTTTCTATACACAATACAAGAACAAATCCAATTTTACTCATAAAAGATGTATTTTTTCTAAAATGGAAGTTTTTTCTCCTTTTGATGGCACAATTGTTTTAAACATAGTTTATGAGACACTTATAAAATATATTTAAAAAAACTTCTTATTTGAAATTAAAATATAAAAATTTACTTTGGTATAATTTTTTCTATTTTTCTGATAAGTTTCACATTTTGATGAATAGTGAAAAATATTAAATTTTAGTTAACAACAACTTTTTTGTATAAATAATTTATAGTGTTAAATTATTAATTTTATTGGTTTTAAACTATATGTGGATGATATAATTCAATAAAATTTAGGTCATTAGAATAAATTCCACATTGAATTATTAAATAAAAACATTTCAATTTTTTGAACGTCTTCACTTTAAAACCCTGTTATATCATCTCATATGTGAAATTAATTTAAATTAGTTTCTAAAACTTATGTGAGTTGATTTTTTAAAAATGGATTCCATATTTCAAATCATAATGTTCAAATTTACTAAATAGATCCCTTTTATTTTTTTGGATAATACGAATAACAACTTTATTAATTTTTTTTATCACCACGGTTAAGGGTAAATCATGTAATTAAGGTTAAAAATAATATAAAAAATATTATATCATTACCCTAACACATGTAAATATTTAATTTTATGCATTAAATTCAATAAATATCCTCATTGGGACTATTTTATAACCTATTCGATCAACTTTGATAAATTTAATCATTATATAGTATATTATTTTAAGAAAAAATCAAAGATGTCATACTTATGTTTTAAAAAATATAATATTTTTAATATAGGGTTATTTAAAAGATATATTTGACAATAAATATTCTTTTTAAAAGATATATTTTTATATCTATCATGGTATTTTAACTTTCATTTTTAGGAAATAAATATTTACCTTAAAGTCTTACACAATGATGATGTATTAATTATTTAATTAATAGAAATATCAAATAAATGATATTAAAGATATTAAAATAAATATATTTTGAAATAATTAATTTCATACAAAAATTTTATTGACTAATTTTACATTTTAGTTATGTGTTATAATAATTATTTTGAATTTATCTTTTTTATGATATTTTTAAAAATTCATGTAATAAATAGTGTCAACATTGACATTAATGATATTTTAAAAGAAAAAATATTTTATTAAATGATATAAATCTCATAAATATATAAAGGTTTTCATACATGTTGGTATAATGTTAAAAATTTCATAAATTTTCAATTTATGGTTCTTTTATAATTTTATATCTACTCTATTAACCCTTAAAGTGTATAAACACATGTTGTCATGGTAAGAGTTAAAATTGTTAAATAAGGGTTAAAACATAAAATATAAGTATTAAAAAATAGTAAAAAATATCTAATATTCATTTTATGAGTTTATTTTGACCCATAATAGTTATATATTTTAAATAAATATCTTCAAATACATTTTTACTATACAATTAATTTATATTAATATAATGTTTTTAAAATTCCAAGAGTTCCCCTATACATCTTATAAAAGGGAACTTCTTATTCTCAATTCCAAAAACTTAGAAACCTATTTTTATTGGCCTATATATTCAAAAATATCTTCGTATAATCTCTCCCTATATTCTAGAGCCCTTATTTTATGCAGAACACCATCCTTAGTGGTCTTAAGGTGTTAAGAAATGAAGTATTTCTAAACAAGATGCATCATTTTTAATTAAGTGTTTCTATTTTGTTTCTTATTTTAACTACTTAAAAATATTCTTCAACCAAGATTAAATAAAAAATAATCTATATGCTTATATTTTATTATGATAGTATCATCACCAAAATCCATATCCACTTTTATCAAATTGGAAGAGAAATTATTATTCGTGTGTATGATGAACTACCACCTTTCAAACCAATATAATTTGTATTCTATCACCATATCTCAATAGAATTTATAATATTGGAATTATAGTTTAAATATTATAGTGATGGCATATTTTTCTTTATTAATTAATAATATATCATTTTTTCTTACCTTTCAATGAACATAAAATTTATGATGTCGTTCGTGTGTACATGTGAAATATCAACTCCACAAAGCGTTGTAATTTTTTTCTTCACCACATAACATGGATGATATATATAAGTATATTTGAATTATTAATATGATATAAATAATTTCATTGTAATTTAGAAATATAAAATGATACTTACCTTTTTTCTATATTTATCATTGAAAAATGAAGATGTTAATCATACGTACATACAACTTACCGTCTCCATGATTGTAACGTAGTTCATATTTTATATCCATATTTAATGGAATGATTTAAAAGTATAAATGATCTATAAAATTTATTATTATTTCATGAATATTGTTTTGGAGATAATAGACTATTGAAAACTTTTTACTATATACATAATACCAAATTCATTTTGGACTCATGTACCGAATATTATCAAAACTCTAATGTGAAATTAAATAATTATGTAATTGTTATAACATGGTAATAAGTTTTATAAAAGGAATAATAAACATGAAAAGGGTTCTCAAGAAAGTAAATAATAAACCTATTTTTATTAATCCAGATTATAAATATTGCATTTGATGAGTCAAACTCAAGGTAAAGGGATTTGTCTCAATCTCATTTCATTGAGGTATAATTTGATGTTATACACCGAACTTATTTTATGAGGTGTATATATAGACTCATTTGAATTATAACATAATTAATTTATTTATTATAATATTATTTAATTTTTTTTAAATTTAATTATCTCATGGGACTTATTATTTAAATGTTCATAGTGATATAAAACACCGTAAATATTTAATGATTTAATTTCAAAATCTTTTTCTCCATGTAAATATTATTTATATTATTTTATAAGTTTACTTATATAAAATCAATATAATGAAAATTTTATGTCTATTTTTAATTTCATTCAATTGTTTTAAAAAAATAATTTTTTCACATGTTTTGTATAAATATTTTTAACAAACAAAAAATGGAATGTTATACTCTTAACGCACACATCAAAAATGAATTTTACTCCATCATGAAAATTATTTTGTTTTTGGATTCCATCTCAAAATTTAATTTCTCTTAAATAAAAAATATTTTCCCAATTTTATGTATTTTGGTATTGAAAATTTCTTTTCAAAAAGAAAAATGGTATGTTTTTTTTCAAAATGGGCTTCTAAATAAAAATGGTATTTTATTCCAGAACTATATACATATAATTATAAAAGAGTTTTTAAAAGGTTTTATGAGGAATTAATTTTAGTCATGAAGTGGTACTTGATTATTACATGATGTGGTGGCCTAGATAGAACTAAGAGATACCATTATAGCCTAACATGTTGTAGACCATATAGCATCAAGAAATACCTTTACCGCTTAACCTGGTGTGGACAAGATAGCACCAAGAAGGACCATTATAGATTAATAAGGGGTGGACTAGATATCTTTGGGTGAACCCAGTATATATCTCTAATGAATTCATTATGGAATTAAACTATACGTTTGTTCCATTTATAAGAGTAAAATGTTTGGAAGTTGGGTATTTGAATATTCTAATTACAATGGTTTTGAGGGGGTTTAATGAATATGGATCACTAAGTCACCTAATGTTTTTTAATATATTCTTATGGGTTTTAATGATTTTTATTGAGAAAGATGTGTGTTTTTTTCATTGTGAATTTTTTTAATTTTGTATTCTCAAAGAACATTGAAGATATTGGTAAAAATTATATGAGTTTTCATGTTTTTACTTAACTAATGGTTTCCATCATTTTTATATCTCTTACTATGATTCCGTGATCATCCCATGTTTTTAAAATATCTTGCACAGGGTTTAATTATGATAGTGACAAGGATGAGTTCAAATAGATAATTTTGAATATTTTTAATAAAGATAAATCATGTTTTATTTTAATATTTTTTATATTTAGGAAAATTTGATACTGACTATAAGTGTCCACTTGTAATGTATTTTTTTTACCTTGTAAGAGTTTTTCCTAATTCTATAAAACTCAAAACATAAAATATCCTTGAATGTGAATTCTAATAAAAAACTCTAGGATATGTAATTTTCAAGGCTAGGTCCTTACATTTTATGCTTTAAGGTCCACCGCTGTGTGTTTTGAACCCATTGAACATCTCTTATTGGAATTCTCTTGTTAATTGGTTGTGGAGATATAATTAATTTAACATATTATAGAACATTCTTCATTTTTAAAATTATTTATTTTACATGATATTTCATTCATCGGTTGGATAATATGGATTGATGTGACAAAGATAATAAATTAGGATAAAGGAAATTGAAGTTTATTTTGTGATATACATTTTCTTATTGGATAAAATGATTTGATAAAGTGGTTATTAGAGACATGTTAGTTTTGTTGAAGTTTTTTTGTTGACATACTTATTGATCTCATTATCTAATTCAAATATTAGAATCACCTCTCTTAAATGTATAATATCATACAGATCTTAAATATGTTATCATTTCTTATTTTTTAATTTAAATTCTGGTTTTTAAATAAATGAATTTACATGAATGCATGTTTTAGATAAAGTTAATATCGAATTGTTATAGTATTTAAATTTATTATTAGGTTTTATGGAAATTTTTGATTTGGTTTTTTGGGTGTTTAAGGTTTTGGTGGGGTTTTTTTGATGTTGTTTTTGGTGGATTAGAGATTTTGGAGTGGATTGGTAAGTGTACCTATGGATATCCAATGGAATTTTTAAATGTGAATGTGGATGTGGACATTGAGTGATGGTATTGTTAGTTATGTGGAAAGGTAAAGTGCTTTGTTCTAGTTGTTGGGGTTTCTTTCCCAAATTCCGGGATAATATGTTGTGGTAGCCTAATTAACATGGGTATAATTTTATAGATACATTCATATTTTGGCACTTGATATGTAATGGAAAATAAAGAAATGGGTGTGCCCTATATCATAATAATCATTTTCAATAAACAAAATATAGATTCTTTAAATGAATAAGAAATGTATTATAAGAGGCCTGGGTAATAGATTGAATCATTTTCTCAATTACTATTGAATTTAATGGAATATTAAATACAATAGTTTCATAGAAATTATAAATATGTAGATAATTGATTAAATAATTAAATGAGAAAATAATCTGAATTTTTTGAGGGTTTTCTTCTAAAATTGGAAAATATTTTTGGTATATACATGGTTGTGGGGGTAACATATCATTGTAATAATGTGGTATAGGGAATGGGGTATGATCTTTTAATTTTATTCAGAGACCAACTATGTTTGGATTATTTGTTATTACACTATATATATTCTATTTCATTATTATTATCTTATGTGTGAATCCTAAAATTGATATAATTATAGATAACTAATGTTTTTTTATCATAATGTTTTCCATAAACTCTAGATTTGTCATGGAATAGATGGTTGACTACTCCCTCTTCCATGCCATCCCTTTATAGAATAGTATAATTTTGTTGGTGTATCATGGGGGTTACGTATAAATTAAGTATGGTATGATTATTATTAACTTTAAGTCCATGAAAATAAAATGTGATTTTTTTGGATATCGATTTTTGGTTTTTGGAAAATAATTGACCCCATGTGGTTTCATTAATATAGGCTCTGTTGTTTAACCCATATCAATATTGAAATGTGTATTAAATTAATCCTAGTGTGAAAATTTAATACTAATATATTATGAGATCATTAGAGTTATAGTTTGGCCCACCAAAATTATGAAATTTCACAATTGATATTAGATAATTTTAAAATATTGATATAATGAATAATAAGATGTTATTTTTAGGGCTTTGAGAGAAAAAAACAATGTATATGTGGTTTTAGGGTTTATACTTATTTTTTATTTTTTATATTATGATACTATATTATATACAATAATTTTTTGGTGACCCTTGCAGAGTAAGTGTGTTTTTTAACCTAGTAGATACTTCTTGGTTATGTGGTTTATTCACTAAATCATTATTATTCCTCAATTATATTTTTACTAGAGATTATAAATTAGATCATAGGAAGTATAGATTTATTCTCAATCATATATATATATATATATATATTTAAAAATATCTTTTACAGGATCCCATTATGGGATTGGAGATTGATATGAATAATACTATATCAGTTCCTAGAGTTTTGGTTGGAGTGCCTACCCTCATGTTTTACTTTTTTGTTCTATTTTTGATAATTGTTTATATATGGAATTAGAAGAATTTATAGGATTTCAGTTTTAAACTGATCATTTTTTGTTTGTGGAATCAATTTTTAAATTCCTGGGATATATGATGTAATTTCCCCTACTTATGAGACTTATACCATAGATGTTAATCAATACCTTAAGGCCCTTATGAGGTAGTCTTAATGTGTTTCTCATCAATAATTTTTTTTTTCATAGGAGGGGTTTCTAGTTGTTGAGGTTCATAACATGTTACTAATGATTAAATAAATTAGTTTAATCATCTTCTCTATACAAAGTTAAGGGAAAAACAAGGGTAGACCCGTAATCTAAATTTTCAAGGAATGATAGAGATACATTGTTAATTTTAGTTAATTAGTTGGTTCTCTTTTTTTTTTGTAGTTATTTTTTGGGTAATATCGACGATAAATTATCTATTTTTATAGTTATAAAAGTATATATATCAATTTATAGATAACAATAATCACTAAATATGGATTATCAACATGATAAAATGATTAGGTGTTTTTTTTCACACTGGTAGAAAGTGATTTCATTTTCATTATAACTCTCATAGATGAATTGTGACTATCAAAATCCAAATTTCTATAAAATATATTGGAGAGTGTCTTAAATGTTGTTTCTTAATTTTTAATACTTACACCTCTATGTGGTATTCTATAATCACATATACCTCTCAATTAGTATCCATGATTCCCTAAGAGGTGGTTCTTGGTATATTACATTTTCTTGGTGCATGATTTTTTACTTCATACAGCTTTTATCAAAAAGGTATAAGTAGTATATGAATACAATAAATAACATGGTTGTATCTATAATTGATAGTAGGGGAATATCTCTATAAAAGGAGTTGATGGTTTCATATCTTCATTTAGATTTATTAGAGATTATAGATAACAATAATATTTTTATATCATCCTGATATTCAAAACACAAAAATAAAAAACTACATTATAGATCATAGAGCCTGAAATATTTTATTTTTATACCCCTACTGGAATAATTAAACATAATTATGGATAAAACACATCCATTATGAGTTTTTATAAAGTCATTAATATTTATTAGAGGGTGAAAATTAAAAATTTAACATAATTAAAAAAAATTCATAATTAATTAGAATATTTATGAATTAGAGTAGATGAAACAGTTTTTGAATTCATTGTTTAGGGAGAAAAAATTTGTGATTTTATTGAACCAATATAGATATTTTTATTGAGTCTACTATAGTGGAAAATCTTAAAAGTAATCTCTCATAAAACATTTATGTGTTGATTTTTTCCCATGTTGGTTAAGATAAATATAATTGAACAATTTATAAACTCACAAACACCTTAATTCCTAATGGGAATAGAAAATATTTATTCTAAATGTGAATAATAAAAATAAATATTGATTTTATGATTACTTCATTAAAATTTATAAAATATAAATAACCATTAAAATGAAATATATATGAAAATATGGTCTATAATTTCTATATTTCTAATAATGAATTAATATCTATATATAAGAGGAATGAAATGAGGAAAATAAAATTATATGGGTAGTCTCCAATTCATGAGTTTTAATTATAATATTATTTAGAACCATTTAGCTAAATAGATAAATAATTAGTAGGAAACAATTTTATTATGATTGAACACAATTTTCATCCTAGAGAATTAAAGTTTCAATATATTTCATTGGGTTCATTTCATCAATGTTAAATTGATCTAACATATTTCAAATAATAATAATTTTTTCTAGAGAACATGATTCCATATAATGGGATAAAGAAGTTAAAATGGAACAAGAGCGATTATTTTTTGATGAAAAAAACTTATATACCTCAGTCAAAACATATAATATATTCACAAATGAAAACTAAAGAGTGTTGAAGTTAATGATAACAATGATGAGGATATATTAAGTAAGTAATCATTATGAAATGAGATGATGGTGCATTTCAAAAATATAAATTTTCTTTATAGAGAAATAAATCCAATAAAATAAGTAAAATGTTTAAATATAAAATAGATAGAAGAATAAAAATCAATAGATATTGTCATGATGAAAATAGAGTTCATAAATAATATGATGGTTGCCATTTCTATACATGACTTTAGGTATTTGATTCTTTATATTGAATAATCTATTCTTATAGAAATGAATTATAATGTAAGGATACTTAAATCTATTTCAATTTATGATGAAAATTCTATGAGGAGTAATCAATATGTGTTTCAAGAATATATGTCATTTGGTAGAATGATCTAAGGTACTAGATAGAAGATTTATTCTACTAAAGGATCCAATGATTCCTCAATATTCTAAAAATAATTACATATGACATACCTGGTTTAAATCAAACTGGTGATAATATGTTGGTTGGGATGATAAAGGAGAATATATCCCATAATGAAGTGAAAACACACATTTCTAAATTCAATGGTTTCACTAAAATTTTTAAATTAAAAGATAATTAAATGAATAAAAATATGAAGGTTAATCCTAAATAATATGAAATGTTAATTCATAAAGGTATTATTAATGAAAAGATATAAATAAAGAGGTATATTTAAAAAAAATGATATAATTGAAAATATATATTCCTGAATATGTTAACTATTTGATGATATTTTCCTATTAAGGGAGATGATTATGTTTTATAAAGTGTGAGTGAAAATAATTTTTTCTTATTAAATATATTACACGATAAATTAATTAGAGAACCATAATGATAGGGGATTCAATTTAAAACTCATTTATACAAGATGAGGTAACATACAAAAAGGTATGAAAAATTAATTAAACATTTATTTTATTAAGGATACTTGTGGGATGAATGATCAATCCTGAAAAACCAAAAATATGTATCACATAATATTTATAGATAAATCAATGAAATATAATTATTTGATGAATCATTTATGGGATGAACATTAAAGATAATGGTATGGTGGTTGATGTTTCTTATTTATCATTTAATGTAGTTAACTATTTGATACTCGACAATGGTTTACCATATAATTTTAAATGAAACACAAATCTAAAAAAACCCCCAATGTATGATTGAGGACATTTCACATACATCACTGATGGATCAATTGATGTTAAATGAACAAGATGGATGTGCAGTAAGGTGAATAGACATAACTGCAATGATGTTATCATTATTGATGGAATAAAATATAACATGTTTTGTTTTTGTTATTTTTTCTATAATTTTAGGGAAGTTATATTATGGAAGTATGGATGGGTCATTAATTGATTATACTATTACAAAAAAATAAACACCAGACACCATATGTATAAAAATTTATTCAATATTTATATTGACCAAAATCATAATTTCATTATTTTTTAAGATGAAAAAATTCATGTAATAGGATACAATTCCATTTATAACAAATGACTGTGTCTATGATTATCAAATATTAAACATTGAGGAATCATCAATGAATAATGAAGAAATATCAAATATACATGACACATTTCATAAAATTAAAAATAAAAAAATATGATATATAATATAGTAGATATCAATATATTGAATTTTTTTGACTTAATAGAGTTTTTTATGTATGATTTTATGATCATAAAATCAATCAATGAAGATAAATTCATTATCAATTTCTTGGATTATTTTAAACATTTGCCTTATGTCAGTTTCAGGTAGATTAAATAACATTATCTTGTTAAATTGAATCATTTCATTCATAATTTGAAGACATATAATGGGATGTTTTATCCAAATATATTAATTATTAATGAATAAGAAAACGCGAATGATGTGTTTAATTAATATCTTGAAAAATATTTTTTTCAAATTAATATATGGATCCATAAATACTCTCAAAAATAAGAATATATATGTAGAAGAACTAGAGGTCATTAAAAAAACAAAATATATGATCATGACACCAAGGAATATATTTTTTAGAATGAAATAATTGTATTAATTTACATGGTGAACAAGTGTGTACTTAAAATAAATAAAATTAATGAACAATGTGAAATTGATTTAAAGAAATATTAAAATCATGAATGTATACAACAAATGTTTTTTACATCCTGATATAAAAAATAATCTTAGTAAAATTCAATAGTAGAACCAATAAAGAATCATTTCATTGTTATTCACCCATTGAAACGAGTTAATTGATTTATAAAATTAATAAAATAAATTTTATATAGAGAATTATTGCATTTAAATAGGAAAATTAAAATTCATTAATAATTTTAATTTTTTATTAACTTATATTTTTGTGAAATACAAATAGAAAACATTATACATATGAAATGGAAAAAATCCCCATTATGGTTCAAATGAATATGTGGGAAGAATGATCAAAATTACATCTATAGAAAATGGTAGAATTTATTAGAGACACATGAATACCTTGAATATATCAACCCAAATCGATGATGAATCCTAAAGAGACCAATTTGATAAATTTCAATAATGTTAAGAAAATGATGGGATGAGATAATGAGATATTAGGTATATATTTGGTTTTATAATGAGAAATGTGTTTAGGGTAATTTTTTATTATTAATAAAGTTGCATGGGTTACAATGTTAGGTCATATTGTTTGATTAATCAGGACCTAATAGTATAGTCCCTATGGCCCCCTTAAAACTAAAGTTCACCATTACATAGAAATAAAAAAAAATTTAATCAGACCATGTACATGTCATCCAAATGCCTCTAGATCCAATCCAACCCACTCACACTGTTTTTCAGTAAATCTCAAATGATTGGATAAAATTTTATCAAAACATAAAATTGTACACTATAATCAACTATTCCATATCACACAGTTACCACATGGTTTCTACTAAATGTGTATAGACTGTGCGACTATGTTATTTCTATGAAAAATATAAAATATCATCATCTAAATCCTAAAATACATTAAGTAAAAAATGAAGAAAAAATATTCCAAAATAAATTATAACTACTTCAAATAGGTTATTTCTATTCACCCTACCATGAAAATCTTATTCATCAGAATTCACTTAGGATTCTTGACTAACAATGAGATAAGGCCACTACATTACCATCATGAATTCATTGCACCATTTCTCATCGATATAATTTATGCTCTACCATATTTTACAGACCAAGGATATTTTTTTAAATATAAAACCACATTCTAATGATCCATAATCTAAATAGATTTCTTAAATAATGAGGTGAATGGATAATGATCAACATTATACAATTTGAACCCATGAAAAAATTTAGGTAGATACCTCTTCAATTGTGAAAAATGAAACACATCATGTATTAATATAAATTAATAAAGTAAGCTTAAATGATATTCCATAGTTCTATAAGATTTAACAATCATGAAAGGGATAATAATACTCAATGCCATCCTACCCTATCCACCCCAATGATGATTTCCTAAACTTGTAAAATTTCTGAGAAAAACTTGATAACTTACCATTAACTGAAATAGGAAAATATGATGGTCTTCATAAAATTTTTAGAGACATTGAGATTTCAGTATCCTCCTTTGAATCAACTGTACCATTTTTTCATCTCATGAAAAAGACTCGACCCAACTATAGAACATTCTCCCTAATCTTTCCAACACAATGTAGATATCCATGGAGTATTATATATCACTTATAAGAGATATATTTTAATCAAATCCATGTAAATACTATTATAGGATAACTCAACCAACAATATTTTATTTTCAAAAGAGTAGATGAAACGCAGAACACATTCCTAGTGGAAATAATCTAGAATTTTAATGCCTCACACTGCTTATCCATCCATTAGAGGGTGATACAGTGTAAATAGATTCAAATTGGTACCCATGTCCTCTTATAATCCTTTTAAAATCCATGATGTAAACTATTAATATCAACCACAAACAATAGCACATAACACACCAATCATCTTACCGATATATTATAAATATAGTTACTCGAACTCTTTAATAATCTTCAAACCCATATAAAAAGTAAATCATCTAATAACATATTTGATCAATGAAAACCCAAATAAAATTATACCCAAATCGAGTAAATGGTAAATTTATAATGAATTTCATTGATATATTATCCCAATTACATATCAAAATAGAGAAATGTTATAACATATAAGAATGCCTTAAGTGCTCCACCATAATATTTTATAAGGTAATAGATCATGATATAAAGTTTGAAATCAACCAACCACACATGACCATCAATATATATTTTTGAAAATTCTAAAAATTCATGGTAATATTAGGGTTTATATAATAAAATAACTAATGAACAATATCTATTAAATCATTCCTTATAGTTTTTTTAATGACCAATCTACCTAAAAAACCTAACAGGAGAGCATGACTATTAACCTAATGTATCTCCATCATAAAGGATATACCAAAAATGATGACAATCAGTGTTGTTTCTTTTAAATATTGAATCTAATCCTAAAATTATTAATTAGATTGCACACAAACTATGCATAGCTATCCATCAACTTATTTCACATCCAAGAATATTTCTTTGAAAATATTTATCAAAGACCCTTGTTTTACTAATTCCATCTAAGATTAAGTTGAAAATATATATATCAGTTCATTAATGACCACATTACCATTTACATTTGTGTATTTAATATCGAATCCATGATTTTTATGATATATAACCCATCATCAATTTTATAGGTTCATATCCCTTTGAGTAAAAATACACTTTAATATCTTATGTTTCAAATATGAAATTAACTACTATCTATAGAGATAATGGTGAAATTATTTGAAGGTATACATCATCATAGAAAACATGATATTAAGGGAAATAAAATTCATCTCATACAGGTATAATTATAAAGAGCCATATCCCACCACTATTTTCCCATTAATTATAACACGTCATAATCTCGTACCTAAGTAATCCAAAATATGTCAAAACAAAAAAAATATTTCACAAATAATAAAAACTAGTATGGGATTTAACCACAACTTCAATTACTCAAATGAACTTTGAAACATATTATTCCATTCAAAACTAACACCATTATGAGTCAAGTTAATCATATGAGATGCATTCTTGAAAAAATCCTGAACAAAATGCTTGAAATAACAAACCATACTCAAGAAGCTCTGAATCATAAAATCATTTCTAGGTTATTGCAATGATATCACAACCTGATTTTTTTTTATGATCCATTGTGATTTTCCTCTCAGATATACCATTTACAAATGCCATCAATTAATTAATCCAAAAATTATAATTTTAAATCATTAATTATGGAAAATGATCTTTTAGAGTTCTAAATAATTATTATGATGATCAATATATTCTTTCTATATGATAGAATAAAACAATATATCATCCACAAAGGTGACTAATAAATCATATAGATACTGATTAATGATCAGATTAATCAAATATAAAATCATAGGATGATCATTAGTATAACCAAATGGCATAACCAAATAATCATAATATCTATAAAATCTCTTTAATTTATTCTATGAAATATACTCCTCTTAGACTCATATATGATGGTAGATTGGTCATCGATAAAGATTAGAAAACCAATGGGATCCCATATGTTGATCAAATTGATCATCAATTCTAGTAAAATTATACTTGTTCTAAGAAACAACTTGAAAACCCATTGGTTAATTGAAAAAAAGTTAGAGTATTTTATTTACATTCATTATGAGAAGAACCTTTGATTCTTAATGTTACATTCTTTGATGAATACAAAATTTTCCCCCATGATAAAAATGATGGACTTTTATTTCCTTCAACAAATATAGTTTTAAATGATATGGTATTAAGTGTAACACCCCAATCTAAACCTCTGATTCTAGACTAGAGTCTATAATGAACTCATTCATTCCTCTCTATATGCAATAGGATACAAACTAGATATGGGGGTTTATATCAAAAAATGGTGTGACAATATACTCATTATCTTATCTTGCCCAAAAATATTAATATAACTATATAATAAATAATTTAATTATCATAGTAACATGAAGAAACTAAATAAATTAAGGGAACACAAGTCATACAGTTAATAAATGAAGATGAAAGGTAAATAATAGTAAAAAAATTCATAATATAAATAAAAATAAGGTATCCCCTAGAACAAGCCCTAGTACCAATCCCATCACCATTCTTTATAGTTAAAATATGATCCAAAGTCCCCTTACCCCTACTAAGATCCTGATAAATGAAGTATCCATGTGTATCTAGATTCCCATAAAGGGTTTGCGTAATTAAACTATGTAGGACACTATGAATGCATATTTAACAATTTTTTAATTGCATAATGATGAATGACAATACGATAATGACAAATTGAAAGTAATAATTCTAAAAAAACAATCTTATATTGGGATATATTGTGCTAACTAATATACATGAGCCCTTAGTCATACCTACTTCATCTCCAAGTTAGAAATATGGTCTTGTGTCATTGGAAATTTATTATGAATTATCCACAAGGATGATGAAATGTATCTCACTATACACCAAGCATTGGGATGATCATTGTAATTTGTACCCATATGGCATTGAGTTCTAACATGTTCCTTCACATCTTTAATTAATTGAGCTGCATCTAGTCCATGTGGCTATCATGCTCCACCACCATCATCATATCATACCATGGGAAATCCCCATCTAATAGGGTAAATATACCCTGGTGGTCACTTATAACATTTACCAAGAAAAAAATCCTCCAAAGAGATGATAATACATCAAATGGTAAGTTAATATATTGAAACAAAACATAGAATCATGAGAAATAATTCATCACCTTATGACACCATGTGAACATACCTCAAACATGGAATAAACTAATCTAGTGTTTTCTATGAAAAAAATAATAAAAGGGTAAGACAGAAAAACATAGACAAACTTGAAATAACACTAAAGCATAGAATAAAAAATATCTAACAAAAGAACTAAACCATAGAAATATATCCATATGAGAGACCTAAATTCTAAAGAATATTTTACCTCATGGTCATCGATGAAAAACTCCATGTTTTTCAGGGAACAAATATCCAATTCATCACACAGTGTAAATATAATTTCACATGTCAGGGGTTCTTAATTGAGGATATCTAGAGGAAATGGTTTATAATGAGGCCTAAAGAAAAAACAACATCAATATTGAGACTCTATAATCACATACTATACTATGTACATTGATGGATCCATGACTGAGGTATTTTGAAGTAGCCTATTTCAATTTACTAGAATCATCATCATTCAAAGAACATATCATGCTTACATTATATAATTTTTTATAGATACTTAGGTCTCACAAAAAATAATCATACCATAAACAATCCATCAATGTGAAGAGATGGACGAAGAAAGATGGTATCACAATGATCAATCATAAATGATATACCAATAACATCACAGTTCTTGGATAATTCCACCTCTATCAAGAGATATTTTCATTGAAACATTGATTTTGGAAAAAATATTCAAAGAATTATTAAATTTATTAAGAATATATAATTGATTCACCATCAAGAATCAATCTTTTATAATGATAAAAGAACACTTACCCAAATAATTCCCATTGGAAAAGGTTTATCTATGTTTGGTTGTGAAATATCAACAAAATGATATAAGCTCTACTAATAAATGAATAATAGAGTAATTCATAATTATATAAAAAACAAAAACATAGATTAAATAGAGATACAAGCTCTAAAAACATAGAGGAAGATAGATTTTGAATGGATATAAATACAAATCACACAGATCTTTTTTTCTAGATTTGTAACAAATAGTGAAACAAGGAGAGAATAATGAGAGGGAATTAGAGACTATAGGGGAGGTCATGAATTTTGAAAGGATTTATGGGGTTAAAATATAGATTTTAATGGAGGGTTAAAACACATGGAAATATAATCTGTTGGGGTGTATTAATTGATCCATCAAACTAGGAGCACCAGATAACTATTAGGCCGCATTGACTGGCATTTGTGCCTTAAACATTTCATTAAATTATACCTTAGAAAAGGGTGGTACAATGGAACCCCATCATCTAATAGGTGGGGTATAATGTAATCTTCTTATATACAGAAACACCACTAAATATATGGTGGCTATTTTCCATCCACCTCAATACCATTGCCAACTTCAATTCCTTCACATTACAATAATATAGATTAATCCATCTATAACTAACCTCTAACACACCTATAATAGACATAAATTATACAAAAAATATAATTTTATAAACTCAACATGTCATACATAAAAAAAGTTTTTATTTTGTAATTATAACCCTATAATGATTTTTCTTCTCCGAGAAGTACCTTTAAAGGTTCAACGTAATCAACTTGGGCCACTGAGCCCAAACATCGACATCCTATTCCAAGAAATACTCCTTGATATATCCATGAAAACATAGAAGGTAGAATGAATGTATCTTATTAATTCATATAAAATGATAACTTTGGTTAAAAAATTTTACTAGATGCTCCATGTATGTTGTGTGAGGCTCCATCTCAACATCCTCACAATAGATGACATGCATATGATTAGTCACACACCTTCAAATTTTTGACACATGAAACATATAACACATTCCATCATAGTGAGAAGGACAATAAAGATGGTAAATAACTATTAAAAATTTCATTATGATCTTGAAGTATCCAATATAGTGTCACTCTAACTTCTCATTCTTCATCAAACATTAATGGCCTTACTAATGAGTCAATCTCAAAATGACCTTTTTATCTATGATGATATCCATGGGTCTCCTCATATGGTCACAATATGTTTTTTAATTTCATTGATATATGATAAACATACTCTATATTACCTATACCCTCTTAGGGGTATCCAATACCATGAAAAGCCCCACAACTACTACCACACCTAAATCATTACAATATAGAAATGAATGCTACAACCTCCCAAAATGATCCTCATAAGGTTCCATCTTAATTTAATATTGTCAACTATTGTTGTTAGAGTAATAAACCAATGATATTTTATCATACCAAGATCCTATAAAGTCAAGGGCCTAAACCCAAATCATATCCTCTAAAATAAAAAAAATCTTCTCAAATAATCAATCAGTCTAGGGATGATATGTTGTGATCAATTACAACTAAGTCCCTAAGGCCTTATTCATGGTCTACCAAAACAATAAGGTGATCATTTTGTTTCATTCATATACAATTCTCAAGGTGAATCAATGTAAGTGTACTATATCATGGAAATATTACTTTCTAATAACATTTAGAGAGTGATTCTAACATATTTGTACGATATGGTAAAATTTTAAAAATAACTAATAATGAATTAGAAAACATCACCCCTTATCAGGGTCTTGGGTAACCCCTTCTAAAATTACATAATTTTTTCCTCCCACTTCCATATGGGAATAAGAAGTTTTAAGTTATATGGTTCTTTACTCCTACCTTGTTGTAGTTAATGCATTGATAGACCAAACCAAAAATGCCCCACTCTATCCCCAGTAGCCATAAATGTCACATTATGTCATGGAAAATCATTATCGCATAAGGATATAAAATCCACTTTGAGGTATGTATATTCCTATTTAGATTGTCTTTGATTTATGAAAGGACTACTTCTCTCTAATGTACATGGATTAAATATTCATCTCTAATTGACCACTCAGGTAACAGTTGACATCTGGATTGCTCTTCTAGTATCACAACACACTCTAGGTTCATTTCATTTAAATAATTTACCCTGTATACTAGATATTATGTAACCACTATTGGGTTATACATCATCAATCATTGGAACTTTTAATCATTCATCACCCAATCAGATAATAAGAACATCAAGTGAATCTACTCCTCTAATGGTTGTTCAAAAATTTGTTAAGAGACATGATTCTTACATCAAAGAGAATATTATATAATGTATGATTACCCATATGCATACTCAATGAAAATTTCAGGAAATTTTAAATACAAAACCCTATTCTTGTTCCTTATATTAATGTACCATTTTTTGAAGATATAATAAAAAATCTTTTAGTTAGTGTATAAAATAATCTTCTATTCAGTGAGAGAGTGTTTCCAACACATTAATGGATAAAAAAAGACTACCACCTCCAATTCATGAGTAGGTTAGTTACCCACATGGATTTACAAATGATGTGACAAATAATATATTATATACTCCCATTACATCATCACTTCTACTAAAACAACACCTAGTGTATCTTAGTAAATAGAATATAATATCACATGCCCGAAAAGGATCAACCATGGAGATATAACAAACCTCCTCATCAACTTTAGAAATGCCTTTTAAAATTGGTATGGCCATTTTAACATCAATACCTTCATAATTTTTATATGTGATGATAGTTAAAAGAAGTCATTGATAAAATGATGATTCTATCTGACTATACACATAAATATCATGATCCCAAACACATTTTGTGGATGTTTCTAGGACATAATTTCCACCACTTTCTCTATGTTTATATATATTATTGTCTCTATCACCACATTCCCATAGAATATCACCTCATGATGAAAAATATTTATGCTTTAAATTTTATAAAATATATGATGTGCTTTATGAATACTCAAGACTGTCTCAATATATATAACATTATTCTCTTGATTTTGAATCATATATGGGGTTGTTTCCATTGATAACCTTGATGAAAAAATAAGTATATGGGTAAAAGATCGTGATTATCAGACTAAGGAAAAAATCTAGCACATTAATCATTCCAAATGACATCATTATGTACTCAAATATTCCATATATACTTTGAAATTCCATCATTGGGATGTCCTCCTCTTTAACCCATAGTTTGTGATAGGAATAGAAAATAAAAATCATGAATAACAACCATGAACCTCATAACTAATAAAAAATTTCATTGATTTTGGGAAAATGATATATGTTCTTATGAGTCACAGGGTTTAGCTTCTATTAATCAACACAAAATGAAGACAACAATCCACCATGCTATAAAATAGGATAGATTCACCACATTGTGAATTACTCCACCATATAAAGACTTTATGATTTATGTCCTTGAGTTAACCCTCGATCTCCTTTATTTTTTATCAAAACATATGATAATTTGGTATCCCAAAGGGTCATGCACTCAGAATGAGCTTTATCCTAAGTCAAATTCTCTATTTATAGGATGTTTTGGAATGTCATCTGGAAATATGTTATGATAAAGATCCATGAATGGATAAGAAGATAAGGGGGATTTCATTGATCCCACTGAAATATCCATACCCTCTATCTACATCATGAACTTCCTGAGATAACTCATGTCTGTACCAAATATTTTGGATCCATGTTCCCCTTATCTAACAATTATACACCATTATCCATTTGATAGAGAAAATGATACACGTATTCAATAGAAATCAATGTAATCATAGTAGATAATCTCCCATCCCATACCATGTATCAAACTGAATCTCATAATCTCATGTATAATTAAATATCATTTATTTCTATAACATGAAATGACTATGGAAAACTCTGTTCATCTTGGAATATGGTCTTTTTTCATGATCAATGATATATTAAGGGAACATAACTCAAGGAAAAACATGATTGGTAATCCAAGACTAGAAACTAATTGTAATGATATAAATGAATAGAAAGAAATAGTATAAAAAGAGGTAGTAGATAAAGAATAGGTGTTAAAATATATACCTCAAATAGTACACTATCACTTAACACCATCTTCTTCTATCTAATTATCTACTTAAACTTGAATTGACCCAGCTCCGCAAACCTGTCCTTAAGACGCTTGATAAGTCATAGTCTTCATTGAACTTTTTTATTATGGTCCCTCACCAAATTCATAGGTAAAATCAAATTTCTATCCTTCACCACTATAGAACCACATTCTAAAATATTTGGAGAAAATCTTTGGATTATTCCTCGTATTACCTCACTTTTTATAGGATATTTAATGTATACTATATAAATTGTGATAATTATTATCCTTTAAAAATGTGAAACATTATATAACTCATCTATATGGGGGATTGATAATATTTACACTAGTTAATCATCATACTACCACACTTCTATGTATGAAAAATATTCTTTCTCCTATTAATAGAAGTTATAATCATAGTAGTAGCTGGAGGTAAACTATCATATCTACTAAAATGTGGAGAGAAATCAATTTCTCAATCCCCCTCCAACACCTTACCAATGATCAATACATTTTAAAACACCTTAGAGTATGTCACTATATAAATGATATGAACTTACCTTTAGTGTTAGAAAATGAAGGACCCCAAATTTCTTGGAATTCAATGCCTCAATCTCTCCCAGGATTACAAAGACGTGAAAAATCTCGGTAAAATGTATACAATATATAATGAATTTCATAAACCCTATTTAAACTCCATGATCTACAATGATAATTTATGATTTAGTATGTTAGGTAAGAACACTCTGAATAACAAGTCCTTAATGGAATCCCAGGTGAGACCCTCACATCATATAGTCTATCCTATAGTGTTCCAAAATCTCATGGTGGGGCCTTACAATATAAATTTTTTCATCCTTTTCTCCCTATTTACTGGGGTCTCAAAAAGTTTGTTAATAACCTCAATATTAACCACTCATTCCTCTAAAAAGTAAAACAAAAAGTTCCCTAAAATACTAGAGGATTCTAGAGAAAAATATCTCTAGCATAGTTGACTATGAATCTTAGAACCCATCTACCTTGGATATGGAAATGTGGGAGGACTCTTGATTAAGGTGTTCCTAAAACCTATTCTACTAGAGTAGGAGAAGGGGAATCCTTCCTAGAGGGAGAAGAATATCCCATAATAGCTGGAGGTCCCATTAGTATTTTATGTGTTATCGTCACCATAACACAATGGTATGCATTTAGAAAAAAACCACTTCATTAAGATAAACCATATAAGTCAATTGAATCAATTTTTTTCCATAGAAGTCTTATGATAACACTAGGTATAACACTCCAATTATAGAAACCCATAATATTCGAACATAAATATCACATCATATATGTTTTATATTTAATAAAAAACATTGTGATCAATGATATAACCATAAAGGATTAGTGTCACTGGAATCTTTAACACATAAAAATTATGTCCATAAATTACCTATATTATCTCCCACATAGTTCCCTATAACTAACATACTTATAGAAAAATCATATTAAAAAATTTTCATATATGTTATAGAAAATAAAACATTATAAAGGGTGAGATAATATGATTTGTAAGGGTAAATAAGGGATATATTGATAAACATTTAAACATATAACAAGAATAATTGGTATAATAAAATAATCTAAAACACTTAAAATAATAAATAGTAATTTGTAGATCATAAACATAATTCATGGAGTAATCATGAAAGTTCATAATAAAATAATCCTAAGGGGATCAAGGAACATGAGACATACAAAAATAAAATTGGAATTAGATCATGTCATAAAAGTGTGGCATAATCATAATCATTGATATCTTATAATAAGGATACCCACCCAAACACTAATAACATGTTAGGCTTGGAATAGCCTCCTATGTGTCTTCTTCAATCTTGGGATAACCTCCTGTATACCATATTTCAGGTTTGGGATAACCCACTATGAACCCTCTTATTGGCTTGGGATAACCACCTTTTTACACTCTTTCAATCTTGCTATAACCTCTTGTACATCCTTTGAGCTAATAATACATTTTTATTTACCTAATAAATTATAGTTCTAATTAATTTCATGCCCACAAATCACATAATCATAAATCTATTTATGTGTATGTAACATGATAAAAAAAAATTATTATAACATTACTCATGAAAAAAAGGTTTCATTGATATTTCATTATCATAACAAAACCCATCTGGATAATGAATAATTTTAGTATCCTTGGATCATATCACCTATATACCATAAGTAACATCAATGAATATTTTCATAAATGAAAATTTCATTTAATTGGTAACTTGAATATTTTAATATAGAAAATACTCTTTTCATTTTAGAAGAAAATATATAATGTCAAAAGATTATCAATATATTAAATAAAAAATTCTCATTGAGAATAAAATTGGAAACATTTAAATGAATTATCTATTCATTCAATGATTATTCTTGCAGGAAATTTGATACATTCCATGTATATTAAAATCAACATTCCATTCTTATTTTAGTAAAAAATCAAAATTAAATCATTTGTATATTGTCATAAAGATTCCTTATAATTTTTTTTAATTCAAGCATGATTAAAAAATATAAATTATATTATAAATAGAAATATCATTTTTAGAAACATTTTAAGAAATCATGGTTATGAAATAGAAATGATTTTCAACCATATAAGGAACTAAATTTAATTTTATTAAAAACATTATTTTAGTATCATATGTTCCTAAATAGGAGAAAATAAAAAGAAAAGATGAAATCTAAATAAATACGTATCATATATGAAAAATTATTTGTTTCTTCATAGGTAGATAATATAATTTCATCATTAAAAACATAATCATAAGAAATCATGATAAGTAATGAGATTGAAATATAAATCCTGTACTGATTTGGTATCATTTTAAACATATAAAACCTGAAAGGAAAAACATTTGATAGATATATATATCCCATAATATTATTTATATGAGTTATAATATACTTTAATTTAAATTATATACACCACAAATATGATATAATTGGTGAATATGGAATGTGTCTCATTGAAATAAATGCAAAATAAAAATCTCTTAACTTGACTTTAATTTGATTCTAAATTGATTTAACCTTAAGAATAATAAATCTAAAATTATTATAACTCTATTAAAATCTCATTTATATATATAAAATATCTTATATGATCCACTTATGATATCTTAACACACATTTAATAAGTTCACATTAAGAAAATCATCTTTTTCATGTGTTCAATGTTTCATTTTTCATGATAATTTTTGTTTGGAAGTTCCATTTATTGTACATGGATCATAGTTCCATAATAAAAAAAAGTATATCCATGATATAAATATAATATATCTTAATTATATAAAAATTTATATTCATCCGTAAAATTAATAGATAGAAAAATGAATTAAACTGGTCATGGAGACGGTATGTCGTATATATGCATGAATATTGTTTTCATTTTTTCATGGATGAAATGAAATAATTTTAAATAATAATTCATATTTTAAGTATCCTTATAATATAATATAAATCACATTTATCCACTAAATCAATCTTCATTATATTCTATGTAATGTTTAAATAAAAAACTAACCACATCGCTTCATGGAGATAGTAGTCCACATGTACATAGGTGCGGTATATTTATTTCACATTTGATTGAATAACTGGGGTATATTGGTTATTACTTAATCATAATAACATTTTATTATATTTAGGATAATGATGTTATTAATTTATGAGGAATATACTAGATTTATAGGATGTAAAAGAAGAAATAAATTTAAAGTGTTCGAGTTAGATGATTACCTTTTCTTTGGTATGCCTCTTTATATCCTTTATTAAAGACCCTAGGAATGGTATTTTAATAATAAAATAACCTATAAATCATGGATAGGGAATTTTATTAGTGAATTGGTTAGAGTTTTTTTGATTTGGATTCCTCAATTGTTGTAACAAAAAATATATAATGGGTGTACTTTTATAAGGAATGTAAAAGAGACAATTGGAATTACTAAAATGATTAAAATATAATATATTCACTCTTAAGAAAAACTATTTAAAGAGGCCATATGTTTAACTAAAAATAGGTTAAGTTCTATATATCCTTGTTAAATAAAATTTATATAGGATTTTGCATTATTTCAAACCATATATTTTGGTTTAACCCCTTTATTGAAAAATTTTATCATTATTTGTGGTAATAATTTTATCATTCTTAAAGGGTTTTAATTTTACCGATAAGTTAAAAATTATCACATATTTGGAAATGTATAATATATTATAGAATTTATAATACTATTTTTAATCTTTAATTTTTTTTGTTTTTTATTTCTTTAAAAAATATCATAAAATATTATTTTTCATAAAAATTCATTAATATAATTTTTGACACCAATCATTTACTTGGGATTTTAAGTCAATCATATAGTTATGGAATTTGAATTTAAACATTTCTAGAATCCTTAAAATTTTATAGATATTTAAACAATTCATGGAACACAATAATTCACCCAAATAGAATTATGTCTAATATTATTAAAATAATAATATTTGTTTTTTAATAATTGAATATATACTATGTTGTAATTGTATAAGCATTTAAGGTAATTATACTGTAAATATAAATTATAAAAAAAATTCCATGATAAGAAAAAAATATTTATTCTTCAAAATAATCCATTAGAATATAACTCATCCTCTTTTTATCCTTATGGTAAAATTTATAGATATTAAAGTTAAGAGAGTGACATTTTTGAATTTTCATTACTATAAATAATATAAATTTCATTATCAAGGGAAAATGACACGAGAATTTTATATATATGATTTTAGGATGTCTAAGATTGACCTGATTCTATCCATTGAAATATGGGAATGTTTTATACGGATTTTTTGAACTTATCTCATGGCTTTGACCCTATTTTAAACACTTCACCCTTATTTAGGTGATAATTATTTATCACAGTTACTATTCATAATGAAAAAAATAAATGGGAAATATTTACCAAATTTAAACCTCATTATTCCATACATGGAATACATATTTCATGATCAAATAATTATCATTGGTATAAATAAATTTTATTATCTATTCATAAAACTCAAAGAAAAACAACTTAATGAAACTGTGTTTTAAGCATAAAAATTAACCTAAATCTAAATCATGAATATTAATAATTAAAATGGAAGTAACGATATCATTATAAATATAATTCATAATATTTTACATTAATAAAAAATTAAAATTTTAATGGTGTTTTTAAATTACTTTATTTTGTGAATAAAATTGACAGTATTTGAAAAATCATTATTTTTTCACTATACTCGGAAAAATCATTCATTTAAAAAAAATACTAAAATATCACCCAAAATGAATTATGATATGATTATTTCAGAGTTTTTGTATATTTTTTAGAATATAACTTCTAAAATTGTATGATTTTTTTATATGTTCTATGCAGAAAATGAAATAAATTTTTTTTTTCATTAAAATACAATTTTAATAAATAGATATTATAAAACATGAATTTTTTTCCAAATAATTAATAAATAGATTTGTATTAAGTAGAAAAATATTAAATATACTTAATAATGTTATTACTATATACATACTTACTAGTTCATCAAATATGCTATAATGGTCACATTTAAATAATAACATTTTTTTAATATACATCAATTTGCTTATAACTAGGTGATTCATGCGAATAGAGATATCAAGTTTAGTATTATTTTAAAATAAAATTTCAAGGTGTTACATTTCACCCCCCATAAATAGATTTTCCCTCAAACTTTTATATTTCTCATCAAATATTCAATATTTGAAAGTGCCTTTACAAAAACCCAACATTACACAAAGGCATAAAAAATCACATTTTAAAAAGTGAAAGAGGGAAATGTATTTGTTACATAAAAATATCACATAATAATGTTACTAGATAAGGGAAATGTCGATTGGATATCAAATTATTGACATGGATGAGAAACATAGCAACCTAGGACCATTCCATACTAAAAAACTTTTTAATGATAATTTTAATTACCACATAACCATAAATCATTGATGGGTTAAAATTTCATTAACTCAAAAGAAATGAAGATAAAATTATAAATTTTATATTTCATGATAATTTTCCAAATGTGTAGGGTTGATTCTATTGTCAATAGAGAGAACATGATAAAATATAGTTAAATGATTTATTTCTATTTCATAAGATCTCTTTCATCCTTTTGCTATTAATTGATTAATTTATAATTCATCTCTTACACCATTAAATGAATATTCATGATGAATTTTTAATAATTATGTACAAATATTTTATTCAAATGGATTATAGGGTCTATTAAATAATTACTAGTCATTCCTTATATATCTAGTTATCATTAATAAATAAATGGTTATAATAAGTCATCAAATATGGATAAATATAATACATTAATCACTAAAACCTCAAAAATAACACCCAATGTTCTACTTAATCCCTTATAAAAAATAGTTAACCATATGAATCCTCCAAAATATATATGAACATATTAAAAAATGTGAATTTTGAATGATGTCATCTAATGAACTTTTTTTCAAGATCAAATTTGACATTTATCCCCATCAAATAGAAGTAGCTAATAATATCAGAAACCAAACATGTGAATACCATGTCTCTCTTAAAACAAGATAATAACATGAATTATCATAAATCTTCAATGAAAATATATATGCTTCCATAAATTAACACTATTATTTTTCTTTAAATAATAACATTGAATATTTAATATATTCTATTAATCAAAAAAATGTAATAACCAATATCAATGATGTCCTAAATCACTTTATCATAAAATCACTAAACAATTTCAAGGTTACAAACAGAATCCCTTTTAATTCATCAATTTAATTCAAGTCCTTATCCTAGATAAATATTATTAACATGATAAATGACATATATTAAGGGTTATATTTCCCCAAATCATGTGTACTAAAAAATATAACCTTACCACAAAATATATTTTCTTGGTTATAAATACAGTTCAGAATATGTTTTGAAATAATTAAAGAAAAAAAATTATGGAGAAATCCTTAGATTATTCATGATTCTTATAACCATTATATCCTTGGTATAATAGTTCAAAAACATAATTCATGAATCACTATACATATAAACTTAAATCTATTCACTTCAGTGATTAAAATAGCATAGTTCCTTCCTTTTATTATAATTTATATCTTAAATTAGGGAATTAAAATGGATATTTCCCTAGTTAAAAAAAAATTCATTGAATTCATCAGCAATTTGATACTCTATGACCTTAATTACTTCACAGAAAACATCTTCCCCTTCCTTAGAAACATTCACTTTGGTGATCCTTCCCATATTATTTACATGATGAAAATTAATCATTATTTCCGTTATGTCCATTACCACATGATATTTTTGGAAATTCATTCATCAAATTATTTTATATTTTAGAAAACTAAATATAGTTTATGTTTTTAATTAAATATCATGATATATGAATAGATATAATCATAATGTTTCACATTCAAATTCAAATTTAATTTAATTTATTTTTATTGAAATGATTACATTATCCATTATATTCACAATTAAAATTAATCCTTCTATTTTTACTTATTACATAAAACCAATAAACATAGTGTGAGCAATAATAATCATAATCCTAATCATAAAAAATGATTTATGGAATGTCTAAATAATTATACCTTTTTTACAATATATGAAACATTATTTATAACCTTAGAGATCCATTACTATAATCTATTCAACTCCTTCCTAATGGTTAAAAGTTAAAAAGTGAATTAACCCAATAATATCCCCTAATTATGTCAAACTAGGTTTATAGTAAGGGTACACACACTATGCCCCAGAATGATGGTTGAGATATACTCTACCAATACATTGGGGGTTTTAAACCCAAGATGATTCTATTCAAAAATGATGTCCATTTGTATTATTTAGATATTGATTTTTTTCTAGAAAACCCATAATTATTTATTTACCATAACATTTTATAATCTCATATACATAAGATTATAGAAGGGTTCTTAATAATTTTTTCCCTTCCATGCTTTCAAAGGTAACCAAACCTTTCTTTGATACCAACTATAGAGACCCATTCTTCTCATATATAAATATATAATCTAATTAGGTGAATATTCATTACATAACATTATAATCCAATATTATTGCATTTGGAACCATGGATACATAAAATAACTAGTTTATAAATTATCTATATCATTTCCCACATAGTTATTTACAACTACAACCATTCTTAAAAAAATCATGCTTAACAATTTTCTTCATATCCTAGGGAAACCAAAATCCAATAAAGGGTTACCAAAAATTCTAAATAAGGGTGAAAAAGGGTTATATAAAGGATAAAATAAACATAAAATTAGCATAATGGGTAAGATAAAAAGACCATACCCTATTAAAATAATACTAAGAAATTCATTGATCACAAACATGAGTCTTGGAAATATCTTGAAATTTTATAAAAAATAATCATAAAGGGAAAAAATTATATAATCCATGAGAACACAACACTTCCATAATATCATGACATAAATTAGTGGAATAATGTGTATAATAATCATATTTTTATATATCTTAGGTCATGGATTTTAATAAAGGCTTTTATAACATGTTAGCAATATGATAACCTCCCATATACTGGCTTTAGGCTGGGGATAATCTCCAGTCTATCCTCTTTATGGATTTGGATAACCTATAATGTTCCCTAATTTGGGTTTTGGAAAACCTATTTTGTATACTTTAAGCACATAAAACTTTAGTATTTATCTTGTTAATTGGATGGATATATAATTCTGGTCCAACCCCCACATAATCATTAATTTATTCATATGTGTCCCCTAAGATCATAATCATAATCAACATAACCATACCAATTAAATAGAAAATAAAATTCATTATTATTTAATCATTATAAACATAAAATATCTAGATAAAGTATAAATATATTATTATTTAATCATGTCCTCATTAAATACAATGTATCGTAAAGGGATGTTATCATATATGAAAAATTCTTTTAAAAGTTCAATTAAATAATTCTTGAGGAAAATTCAATCATTATTTTAAATTCACATATTTAGAATATATAAATTTCCAAAATACCAATGAAAACAAGTTCAATTAAAGGAATCTTTTAAATTGGTAATGTATATTCATAGAACTGAGTATTTATAAAAGCATCAAATTTCATTTATTCTATACAACTTAAAATAAATATTCCTTTCAAATTTTATATAAAAATAAAAAATTACATGGATATAAAAAAAATAAGATTCATTTTAAAAAATCATAAAATTACATCATGTGTAAAAATTTAGTCAAATTATCATATAATAGTGAAAAATTAATTTTGAAACCATTTTTAGAAAACATGGACATGGAATAAAAATAATTTTTGACCATAGAAAAAAATAAATCCAGCTTTCCCAAAAACATTCTTTATTCCTATTGAGTTCACAAATATAAGGAAATAAAATAAAATCATGTAATATATATATAAAATCAGAGGATAATAAAATTCATGAGTTTTATAAGTGGTATATTGTTGGATTTTATTATTATAAACTTAATCATATTCATTGGTGATAAATAATGAAATTATAACATAAATCCATTATGATTTTGGTAAATGTTTAATTATATTCCCCATGAAATAAATAACCTCATATGGATATTTATATCCCAAAATTTTTATTATAATAAAATAAAATTAAATCCAATTAAAATTAATAAACTATATAAATTATATAAGTGTTGAATATGGAATGTGTCTCAAAGAAATAAATGTGCAACACAAATCCCTTACCTCGATATTGACTTTATTCTGAATAAATTTAATCTCATGTATAATAAATTTATATTTTTTAGAATTATATTCTTATATAATTTAATTACATGTAAAATCATATATGATCTACTTATATTATTTTTACATGCATTTATTAATAACTTGTTATTAAAATAATCATTTTTGGGTGTTCATAGTTTTTTTCATGAGAACTTTATTTCAGTAGTTTGGGTAATTTTACTTGGATTATGCTTAGATAATCATAATAATGTTAAAATTATATAAATATCATACATATTAATTATATATAAAATTTTATTCATCTATAAAAAGTATTTATAGAAAATCAAATTACATCATAATCGAGATGAAAGGTTGTACAAATGCATGAACGTTGTTTTCAATTTTTGATGGATATAATGAAATAAAGCTAAATATTAAATCACAATAATAAAATAATTATTATAATATATATATATATATATATATTAATTTTCCATTATCTATCCTTATTTTGATACATGGAAAATCTAAATGAATAACGAATCATATCACTTCGTAGAGGTGGTAGACCACACATACGTAGTAGCAATGTTATCATTATCCAATAGTCTCTAAGTTAACAAGGGAAATATGATATTAAAATTACATAATCATATTTATGTTAGTAATATATTATATTAACTATAAACTCATCATAACAACCATCAACTAAATTTTACAATGAAAAATGAATCTTATCACAATATGGATGAAGTAGTTTATACGTATACGTGGGTGATAGACTCACTTCTGATTTGATGGAATAGAGGGTGACTATTGGGGGTTACATAGTAATGGTATCATTTTATTATATTTAGGATTCTTAAGTTGTTATTTTGGGATGAATGCTACATATTTATAGGATATATATATATATATATATATAAAGAAATATGTCGGGTAAGACGATTACCTCTTCTTCAGTAGGTTTCCATTAGATCATTTCTTAAGAACACATGGAAAGATATTTTAAGAATTATAAAACCACTAATTCATGGATATGATTATTTATAAGAGAATTTTCATGGGGATTTTTCTTGGTATATGGATATAAGTGGTGTAATGAAAAGAGATTAGGGGTGTAATTTTATATGGGAGGAAAATGACACACTTAAAATTACTAAAAACATTACAATATAATTAAGTCACACTCAATAAAAATTCTTATAAAAGGATATAAATTTTATGAAAAATTTTATATTTTCAAAATAACCCCATTAAATAATATTTTTAATGGTTTTGGAATTATTTAAAACAATATATTTTTTATTAACCCCTTTATTTACCAATTTTAACATTAAATTCGACAATGAATTTTACAATATTAAAATGTTATAATTACACATGTTATGTAAAAAATATCTTAAAATTTTCAAATGGATGGTATTATTGACAATTTCTAATCCTAATTGTCTTATTTTAATTTTTTTATGTTTTTTTAAATATTTTTTTTAATACAACATAATTTTACAAGAAATGTCATTAATGACATTTCTCACACTATTAATTTACATTGAATTTCATGTCGTCAAAAAATATATGGAATAGAAAAAAATCATTCAACCACCCCTAAAATGTTATATTTATTAAAAAAAATCATGTTACATAATAATAAACCCATATTTGAATACATTGAATAATATTATAATATTTTACTTTATTTACCTATTAATTTAATATACATTTTCTTGGTGTTGTGTTAGCATTTAAGGTAACTATTCAATAAAAAAAAGTGTAAATAAATTTAGTTGAAAAAAAAATTAAATATTATTTCAAATAAAATATTATAACAAAAAACATCCTATTTTTTTTCTTATTATAAAATTTTATAGGCATTAAAGTCAATATAGTGACATTTTGGAATTTTCATTATATAAAATAAAATTAATTTAATTATCAATATACAATAAAAAAATTCCATATATTCAGATTTTGGATGTATATGTTCGAATATAATTCATCTAATAAAATAAGGTAATTTTTTGCATTGATTTTTGACCTTATCTGAAAGTTTTAACCCTGTTCTACCCATTTTACACATACCGTGTTGATAAATATTAATAACTATTTCTAGTCATAATGACCTAATATAAAATAAAAATATTTTCATATTTTAATATCATAATTCATAATATGGTATCCATTTTCACTCATTCAATCTCTATAAGTGGTAGAAATCAACTTTATTATATATGTTTAAAAATAAATGATTTTTTTTTTAAAAATTCCCTTTTAATTTTAAAATATAACTTATATAAAAATCATTAATATTTTTGATTATAATGGAAATTCTTTGACCATCCTAAATTAAATGGATCACACATGAGTTTTTAAATCAAATATAAAATATAATGGGAACATTAAATTTCATGGCCCCCACCCCATGAAGTGTACCCCTTCTTAGATGGTAATGAGAGAAGGGAGACGGTGACTGCTCGAGCCTCACCTCTAGTAAGCCCCAGGTTGGATACTAGCACCAAGGGTATAATAAGCATACCGATGGGAGGCATTAACCACTAAAAGAATATACAAGAGAGAGATAATAATGATAAAACATTAAACACATTCTCAAACATATATATAAAGAAATAAAAACTACAAATATGCAATACCACATAGCACAATTTTAACTAAAAGTAAAACTACAAGTACCAAAAAGGTAATGATGATAGTGACCACAAAGCTCAAAAAACTACAATAAAACCACAAGCTAGTAATATCCAGTCCAATCTCTATCATTCTAAAGCGGGCCTAAAAGTGGTTTATATATATATGTATGGTGATTATAGTAGTATACTTATTAGGATCCTCCCCATATCCCCTCATGTAAAAGCTAAACAAATCTTGCTAAAGCATAGTAGAAAACATTGAAAATAAATAATCATCTATAAAGATATAATAAGTTCCCAGCTGCACCCTTGCTATATTTCACCAAGTATCTCACACACTAGAGAATATAATATAACATCAAGGTCACCCTTCTACCACTTCCCCATTAAATTTACACTCTACCCCTAAGATACATGTCCTAATCCATCTCTCTCTAAAATTGGGTTACCATAAGACACCTAGAAAAGTCATCATAACTTACACCTTGTGCATCATATCATTAGATCATCCCATATCAATTCACTATATATAATAACCTTGTAGTTTTTGGGATCCACTAAAGCTCATATGATGTGTATCATACATCGAGTATTATACCTCAAGCCATTATATCCCATACATCGAGTAGGTTCCTTAAGACATCACAACCCATACACATCATAAATATAAAAATAATTTGGAAAATATATCTAGGGATACATGTTTGTGGATAACCATAATCAATTACATCCCTCTAAACACATATATAGTGAAACTATCTATCATTTGTAGCATCACAAGTAAATACCAAGAGAAGAGTGCGAGACTAGAGGGGGTTGTCATCTATTTATCATTCCACCAGGATGTTGGGGGAAAACACCCTCCCAGATACCCCTGGGTGTAAGTTTCCCTAACTGAAATGTGTGAGTAAGTGTATTAAATAACACAATATAAATGATATAATATATCTCACAACTAAATTATGGGAATAATCTAGTTGTAGACTCAATATCATCTAATATCACTCAAAATCCGTGCTTCCACTATTAAGACTAGATATCCTATAAGAACACAAGAATTTATAAGCTCTACATTATTTACTTCTTTAATTTGTATCATTTAATTCTGTTAATTAATTCATTATACATTAACCATTAACATTATTACACATTACATTACATTAGCTATATGAGGTAAAGTCCATTCCCACTAAGAATAATCCATTATCAATATTAACATATTTTTTTGAATTTTTGTTTTAGTAAGAATAAATCTCATGGATTAATGATTTGTTAAAAAATTATTAGCATCAATCCATAATCCAAGTACTCTAGGAAAACCGTCCTATAATACCACTAAGAGGCAACATGCAACTAAACATATCCATCTTCCACATGTTGTGGGGAAATGAATGAAGACAAAATAAGAAACCATGCCATAAACCATTAAAAATATTCATAAGTGAGAATTCTAGCTATTAGAATCACATCAAAAATGGATAATCCTATCTTCAAACCATTCCATCATCTATAGTTCCTCCCTTGACACCCACATGCATATCAGGATTTATCTTATCATCATTAGAATCGAAATTTTCCTTGTATTATAGGTCTCCTTTCCCATATATCACATTATTATTCCTTGTATGATCCATCCCATGCTTATAAATACATTTGGGCCTCTAATACCATATCAAATCACATATATAATATCGCACCAAGATAAAATCACATGAGAAACAGGAAGCAAATAAGCACAAAAATAAAGAAATCTAGGACCTAAAACAAGGCGTCTAGCCTTCAAACATAAACTAACTCTCATGGATCTAAACTCAAGGTATGGATATCACAAGATTAATAGAAAATCAGGCCCTAGAAATTATCTTTATCACACTGCCAATTCCTATTACATCTTGAATTAACTGATTCATTATTCCTAGGTTCTATCTATGGGAAACCTAAGGCATCAAGCTATATCAAGCTATCAAAATCTAAATGTTCCATATAGAATTTAAACTCATTACATCAAATAGTGAGAAATAAATCTCAATAACATGAAATTTCAATTATTATCAACAAGAAGAATAAACATACTTTACAATATTTATCAATTTCATTAAGAACATGGATGATCAAATTTAATTAAACATGAATACTAGAATCAATTGATCATTAACAACTAAAACACATGATTACAAACATTCCACTTCATTAATTATTAATAAAAATAATTAATTTTTCCTATATTAGCATTCCTTAAAAATTTCAAAAAGAAACTCAAATAATTATAAAGCATGATCAATTCACTATTACACATATTTAAATAGAGAAGCAAAAAATCACATATGATGAAAGCATCACTATTCTTTGCATAAAAACTAAACAACATTATGGATCTCCAATCAACTCTCCCACGAGTAAAACATGATATCCTAGAGACATATTTCAAAAAATTCACCAAAACATAAATGAAACCCCATTCGGATAACATATATTAAGATCCATATCATAGAAATAAGAAACTAGAAGAAATGATACAAATGCTAGAGAACCTACTAGAAAACTTTGAAATAATGAACCTAGGATCTATATATATTAGAAAGGAATCCAAGTATTAATCCCCATAAAAGGTATACTAAAAAAATAAGAATAGGGTCACTAGATGCATGAAAATTGAGATAAGATATAGGGTTTTAGGAAAAAATGAGTTTCTATAGCCATTTTTAGTGCACTGTGAAGGGGATTTTTAAGTCATGAAGACCCTGTTCATGTCTTGTATATTTTGGGAATGAGATCTCTCTAAAAAATGAATCGAATCAATGAAATTAATACAAAAAAATTCCTAATAATGTAACGCATTTTTCTTTGGAGACATAATACATGACCTATGAAAACACAACATGAAACACTTACAAGATGTGTATTCTTGATGTTTATAGATTTTAGTATCCATAACCCTTGAAAATAATTCTAGGCCTCACCTGAGCATCAAAATAATTAGAAACCCAAAAAATATCTGACTACATGTATATAAGAACTTACATTAGGTACCTCTTAAACAATTCTCATCCTCAAGAATACAAAAAACAAACACAGAGAGAAAACAAAAAGGGGGGATATGAACATCCACTCTATGAGATAACTCTTATGGATCTCGCCATCTCAGAAGCTTAACCACCTCATCATAAAAACAAGATAAAACCCAAGAAAAACAAAAAACATCTCCAAAAAAATCTTTTGAGTGAGATTCCTATCAAAAAATACTAAAGATACAACATACAATAAGAGGATAAAAAACCATTAAACAGAAAAGGAAATATCCAAAAAATCAATCAACATTATAAGAGAAGATATAAACATCAAAAAAATCTGGGTACAGCGTGTGCCTCTATGACTGAGGTTATTAGTTACTCTCCTCCATAGAATTATTTCACCACAACACATGAACGAAGAGAATAATACTCACATGAAATACCTTCTCCTTGCAGTCCTAGATTTCTACATGCCACTCCTCAAAGATTTTATCATTTTAACATCTATCTCACTCAAATAAATCAAATGAGAGTCATAATAAAGAGGATGACATAGCTGTTACATCTAATGAATATCATGTATATGGATCATCTCAAGGGGAAATGTTATCTAATACACAATGGATCCAATACGAGTCGATGCATTGAAATAAAAAAACTAAGGATAGATCTTACTCCCATGAAAAAACCTTTACTTCCCATGATGAAGAGAAACCTTTTTGAACACATGACATGCAACATTGGACTATGTATATATACTAAAATGATTAGTAAAAGATTTATGTTGACCCTCCACTTCTTTTATCCTCTCATTATTTACCAGTACAATCTCGACCATGTTATATAATAGTTATGGCCTGAGAAATGTAACTTCTCTGATCCTAGTCCACCACAATAGAGAAAATCATGGTTGATAGTACAAAACATCGAACAATGAAATATTAATTATGGGGTGGAAAATATTATTGTAATAAAAATCGACCAAGGTCAGGTGTGTCATATAAAAACTATCAAAATCTAGGACATAATAGAAGAACATGTCTTCTGGATTTTGGATGGTCCTCTCTATCACACCATACATTTTCAGATGGGAAGAAGTTCTAAGCCATGAATTAAATCCAAAAATCATTTTAGAGATCACTCAATACACTAGATGTAAAAACAAGTTCCTAGACAAAGATAATCATTATCGATACTTCTCAGAGTAACACCAACTCCTCTAGATACTGGGTCGATAAAAAAACCACTAAAATCAACTCCCTCATTGCTATAAAGTTAGATGATTCCAAAAAATGATCCACTATCACCCATATGAAATCATAACCTCCATTATCATGAGTTAAAATAGTAATTAATTCCATTTTTATTTCCCCCCACTTCCACTAGGAAATATCAAACGGCTGGAGAAAACCACCAGGAATATGTTGCTAGACGTTCACCTTTTAGAAGACAAAACATCAAAAAACAAAATCTCCAACTGCATGCTTTATCCCAGGACTCCAATTATAATCTCTAAATTCTTGGTATATATTATTTATTCTAGTATGTACCAAAAAATGAAATATATGAAACTCAAGAAGAACCATCCCACACATCACTGATGGAACAAAAATCCTTCCCTAAAAAAACACCTCATGTTTTCTATATTCAGACCAACCATTAGGGGTATCGCTAAAAAAACACAGTATCCCCAAAACTCCCCCATAGAATCCCCCAAATAGGAATGCTCAATATGATTCACCAACAATGAATTCAATTTCATATATAAAAGAAATAATTTTACCACACCCTCCCCCAATCTAGATGCATCAATTAGACTTCTTCCATCACTCTCTAAGAATACCTAGATTGACGCACTGTATCACTACATGACACCCCACTTAGTGAATCCACCACAACATTTCCATTTCTTAGAATATAAAAAATTTCTAAGTCATAATACTATAAGAAATATATCCACCAATATTGACACATGTTTACATCACACTGGGAGAAGACATACCTCAGAAACATATGGCTGATAAAAACAATAAAATGATTTTAGATGAGGTAATGTTTCCACAACTTCATAGAAAAGACAACATGTTCCAACTAAATATCATGGGTATACTATTTCTATCAATGGGTACATTACTACCGAGACCCATAAGATAAAGCTCATCTCTGATGCATCAAAACATAGCCCAATCAGAGTTACGAAGCATCATAGAAAATATCAAACTAAACTCCCTCTATTAAAAAAAATAACTAGACCACTGACCAAATTATCCTTTAGGCACTCAAATGTTTTTTTGATAGTGGTCATACCACAAGAAGACCAAATCCTTTTGGGTCAAGGATGTCAGATGATTCATAGCCCAATTGAAATTGACTATGAACCTCTTGTAATACCATGAAAGACCAAGGAAGCTCTAAAACTGTTCCACTATCTTGGGGCTTCCCAAGAAACAACAACCTATATATCCATAGGATCCATAGATAATCCCTTCTTTGAAATGACAATCCCTAAGAAACAGAATTCACAATCCCATAACTCACACTTTAAAAACATGTCAAATAGATACTCATGATGAAGAACTCCAAAAATGGAATGAATATTCTCTTCATTCTCCTCATCATATGTGGAGTACACAATGATGTTTTCAATGAAAAACACCATGAACATATCCATGAACTCTCTAAAAACTATGTTCATTATCTATATGAACACAGATAGAGAATTCATCAAATTTAATTTCATTATAATGAACTCATAATTCCCATGAAGAATACAAATTAGTCTTTTGAATATCATTATGCTTCACCCACATCTGATTAAATTTTGGTCATAGATCGATCTTTGAGAACCAAATTTTTTATTTTATCTGATTGAATAAATACTCAATTATCTAAAGAGGATATAGGTTCTTCACTATCACTTAGTTCAAGTAAAGATAATAAATAAAAGCTAAAACTACCATCACCTTTCTTCACAAACTAAACCGGTGTACACTTTACTGACACACTCAACCAAAAAAAACCACATTGCAACAAATCATTGAGTGTTAATTGTGACTCTCACAACTCATAAGGTTTTTTAATATATAGATAAATCGAGAAAGGAGACAAACCTATAAGTAGGTTGATCCCAAACTAGATCTCCCATCATGGGGGTAATACCACGACCTCATCTGGAAATAAATCAAGGTTCTATTTTACATCCCTGGGAATCACTGAATGCTAAACTTATAATGAACTATACATCATATCAGCCATAAAAATGATAAGGGAGGAACACCTATGAACCATTAAAAGTTATCTCTCTCCATAAAGAACACTGTTGGATCTTCATCAGCATCATAGAACACAACCTGCTAGCTAAAGAAATCCATGTTAGTCTACACTAAATAAAATTATTTAATACCAAATTTGATGTCATATGGATGAATATGAAAACATAGGAAGTCTCCCCAAGAGTAGTTTTACCCTAATTCTATCTCACAGTCACTATATAATTTTTATAAGCTATGTCAAACTCTAAATATAATAGTTAATGTTAAGGTTGATGGAATTCTCTCTAACTGAAGTTATAAGGTATGGATGAGGGTAGGTGACATAAAAGAGTGTGTCTATCATGAATCAGATGATGTATGAACCCATGTATAAGATAGGAAAAGGGAATCTCAAATGAGTTTTGGCTATCCTAGAATTAGTAATGATAAATCACGAAGGTGACACCAACCTTCCCCACGATCTCTCTATATCTATTTACTACCACCTATATAGTATTTATATTCTCTTTAAGTATGATGAGTGTCTCAAGCCTGTACTTTGACTACCCAATAACCTCTCTGATGATGCCAAATTGGGTCACCCTACTACTGCTGCCTCGGTCAAAACATCCTTTATAGAGGAACCTAATGCAAAACTCATGGCACAGGCTTACTACTTAGAAAGGCCAAGAACTCCCACATATGATTACCTCGGCCTAAACAAGAAAAACACATGTATGATATAATAGAAAATGTTTGAGAGATGATTCACCTAGATAAATGAGATTATGAGGGTTCAGACCTAACCACAACTAACTAAAATCTCTTCTATCCTAACAACTAAGAACTGCTAACCACATCTGTTCTTCAAGATGAATCCTTATGAGTCCCCTATCATGAAGATCCAATTATGGCTAGTGTACTCTCAATAACCTATTATCTATCCATCACCTAAAGTCATGTCTTCATCCTTAATGGGGTAACCTGGAGCAAGATATATGGATCCAAATCCTCTTCAAAATGATTCTCTCAGACCTCCTCATCATGAAATAGATCTGAATAATACCGCATGATAGTCCTGAAACAGATCCGAAACTCTTGAATGATATAAATCCCTTATAGATGCGTAAGAATCAGCCAGATAATGGAAACATTTATGGTTGAATAAATAAACTATGCCCAAAATTTTTCTCAGAAATTATCTCACGATATTTCCAACTCCTCCCAATCATGGATGAAAAAGAACCACCACTTCCTCATTGTTCCACATTTCATCATCACAACCAATAAAACCTTGTTCTCCTTCTAACCACAAATCGAACTCAAAGTTATCTCAAGCTCATAAAAAAATTATTCTATGACTGAATCTTATATGGATACATATTAATTCTATATACTATGGTGATGAAACACTCAGAGTTTCCTCCTCTAAGTGTCATTGTCATCAACCTCCACTCTATGACGATATTTCAACACATCCTATTAAAAATATTTTGTGCAAAGATCATGAGGAAATCACCCTACATCCATGCATTAAAATATAAAAAATTGTTAAAACTAATAATCCTAGAATATGGAATAAATAAAATTAATTAATTAATTAATTATTATATTCTTTAAGGTTTTAACTTATCCCAATGTCTACCCATTCTGGACAGAGTAGAAAAGAAGAATGATGGATGATCCTTTCCTAGGTCTCTACCCTACAATCAGTATCAAATAATTTAGTAGGCTCAATTAACATAAATTTATATGCATCTGATCACAAGGGTCCCAAAATATATATGTCTCAGTTGATCTCCCATGTTTACATCACTCAATAAACATAGATGATTCCATTTCCCTACCAACTCGTGCAACCTCACCATTGTCTAACCCAAACAACTCCTACAAAACCACGAGATAGTAATATCCAGCATGATCTCAAACCCCCTTTGAATGAGCTTGAATATATTATATATATATGTAGGGTGATAATAAAAAAATACTCAATATAATTATACTTGGAGCCTCACTTGGATAAGATAAAGAAAGAATGCTAAAGCACAATGAAACTAACATGTCACCTAAATAGGTATACTATCTTTCTAGCCTCATGATGGATTACTCTCACCATGTATCACAAAAAATATGGCATATAATTTAATAAAGAAACATCAAGGGTACCTTGAACCCACTTCCCCACTAGTTTTCTACTCTTACCCAACATCACATGTCCTAAACCATCTCTCTCTAAAATAGGACATTCTGAAGACACCTGGGAAAGGAATAACAACATGAACCTAATGCATCACATCATTAAATCATGCCATATCACACCACCATATATACTAACCAAGTAGTTTCTAGGATCCACCACATCCCACATGATGTGTATCAAACATTGTGTATTATACCTTAAGCCATCTCAACCCATGCATCGAGTATGTACCTCAAGAAATCATAGAATATACATGTTATACCTATAATAATAATTTTGATAATACGTTCATGGATAAATTCATGTTAATAACCACAATCCATTACATCCCTCTACACACATATATGTGGAAACTGACCATCATGCATACCAGAATAAGTAACTACCATGAGAAGGTAGTGGGCCAGATGGGGTAGTTATCCATTTATCCCCCAAACAAATGTTGGGGAAAACACACTCCTAGAGTCCACTAGATTTTATTCACCCAAACCAATATAGGTGGGTAAGCACATGAAATCACATGATATATATGATATAAGATAGAACAAAACTAAATTGTGGGAATAACGTAGTTATAGACTCAACTACAGATAGTGTCACTCGTATTACCAACTACAACTGCTAAGACTAGATATCCTATATGAACCCAAGCATTTAAAATATAAACATTTTTTACATATTCAATTTTTATCATTTCCTTCTATTAATTAATTAATCAGCAACAAATAAACAAAAAATTACTCCACATTAATTAACATTAACCATCATAGTGAAAGTCCATTCCCTCCAAGAATAATAAAAATTGAGTCCATGGTTTCTCAAGATTAATTACGTTTTATAATTTTCATTCCAGTAAGAAACAATTCCATGAGTTAATAATTTATTAAAAATTATTATCATCATTCCACAATCCAAGTACTTTAGGTAAACCATCCTAAGCTACCATATAGAAGAATCATGCCACTATGAACATTGATATACCTCAAGTAGTGGGGAATTTAATACATATATAATAAGAAACTCAACCATAAACCATTTAATCGATTCATAAATGAGTATTATATCTCTCAAAATCACATAAACAATTTTAATCCCAAATTCAAACCATTCAATCATCTCTGGTTCCATTCCAAACACCCACATGAAAATACTAATGCATCTCTCCATCAAAGGCGTCAACTTCTACAACTACATATGAGCCTCCCCACCCACATATCACATCATCCTTCATATGCTCAACAATCCTTTTCTCATAACATTATTTTGGTATCCCGACCACATATCACATCCTATAGAAAATATCATACCCATAACACATCAGAAGAGAAGTAAGAAAGAAATATACATAATAAATAGGGAAATATTGATCCTAAAATAAGTAATTCATCCTTCAAACATAAATGATATCTCATGGATCCAAAATCAAGGCACATGGCCATCTCAACCTGATAGGAAACTTAAGCACATGAAATTATCTTTATCATACAATTTATTCTTATTCCATCTTAAATTAATCTATTAATTATTCATAGGTTCCATGTATGAGAAAACTATGCAATCAAGATATAACTAACTATAAAAAGCTAAACATACTCCCTATTATTTAAACTAGTTTCATAAAACATTGAAAAACCAATCTTATTAACACACATTTTCAATTATTTTCAATAATAAACAAAATCATTCTTAAAATTATTTATAAACTCCATCAATAATATTGAAGATCACATTTAGTTAAATATTCACACTAGCATCAACTGATCATTATCAAATAAAACACTACATTACAAACATTTATATCCCTTAATTCTTAATAAAATTAGCTCATTATTTCTATATTTAAATTCATTTACAATTTCAACAGGATACTCAAAGAATAAAAAATTATAATAAAGCATAGCATATAAATCACACTATCTATAAAATTATGATACAAACTGTTATCACGGTACAAAGCACTTAAACATGTGATCACTATAAAATTATTTATTAAAAAAGTTAAATCATTATTATATTAATTTAAATTCCTTCTAAAGCGATACACGCTGATCAATTTATGATTTCACATAAACAAAAAGAGAATAATGAATCCCATACCATAATGACACCAATGTTTTCACATGAGTATAGACCAATGTTAGGGATCTCTTATCACCTATCCCCTGATGAAACTCTGATATACTAAATATATTCATTAAGGAATTCAATGAAAAAACAAAGAAACCTAATTAGAATAGAGGTGATTAAGAACCATATAATAGAAAGAAGAAATGGGGGGAAACAAGACCATTTAAAGATATCCTACTAGAAAATGATGAAATAATGCTCCATGTATCACCACATATCGAAGACATAAGGTAAATATAAATCCCTATCGAATGGAACCCAAAACACCAAAATCATCATTATTAACTGGAGTTCTACATGACCTCATGTGTGAATCCCCATAAAAAATGTATTTGAATAGTAGTGGGGGTCCAATTCCATCATCAGGAAGACTATACCCTCAGTATCATGTCATAGGGATAATATAATTAAACCTATATACTAAATAGATTAATTATATTTGTAACATGTGAAAACTAATAAGATATAAGGAAAAAATGTTTTATGGGTAATAAATATTCTCAAAAAGTGTAAATAAAAATGAAGTATAATAAATATTTAAGTTAAATAATAGAAAATATTTATCCACCATAGTATGATATGGTACCACTCTTAATTCCACCATCCATTGTTCAACTATCTTCTACATGTCCTTTTTTATTTCAAATATCATTTGTTTACTTTAACAAATTTATTTTATTTATTTAATTGCAAATGAGAAAGATAAGGAACCAAACTAAGGTGGTCTGTAGAAATGGAGACTGAGAAAATCCTAGATAAAAAATTGCATTCCACCTGAGGGGAGATAACAAAGGGAATTAAAAATTGTAAGGGAAATAATAATGGATGATCTATTGGATAAAAATTCCATGGGTTGGTTTTCCTCATGCCATGTATGGAGGATATCAGTGTTGTTGGAGAGGAGATACCAACATTTATGAATGAGGTACATGATAAGCCAAAGAGGAGAGGAGATGCCCTTAAAAGAACTCCAAATGATTCAAGAATCCATTTACACCCTATTTAGGGGGATATTCCTTGACATTCATATTTATAAACCATCAAGCATGGCCCATGCCTCAACCAACAAAGAGTCACCTTTCTTATAACGTGCATTGAAGTCCAAGTACACCAAACTAGATGGGTCACATACCAATCCACCTCCCCTAATGATTCCCTATCCACGAGCTCCATCAGTATTAAGTTTAAAGCCATGAGAGGGAGGGGACCAACTCACCCATGTATAAATCTACATGGGACCTGAAGATTATGATGTATTCACACTTGTAGAATAACACCTAAGGTATGGTGATATCTCCCGATTTCTATGAAGTTTGTCTAACTGAGTAATGAGATATTTGGTTTCCAAGACCAAACTATGGAAGTAAGGAAGAACCTCTTGGTCCCTTGAATTATTTTGTGCCTTCTAGATGCACCAAAATCCCACATCTAGAAGGATGGATCAGGAATCTTCATCATGTTTATTACTATCCCCTCTATACCAGTGTTGAAAAAATTTCTCATAATAATTAACCACTACTAATAAATCCATGAAATCACTAAGATCATTATAGATGTGGCTTTCCCATTCACATTATATAAATAGTTGAAGCGAGGTATCCTACTTAGGAGCAATGTAATATGCACATCTTGACGCTAGAGGAATAACTTGGAACTTTATTTCCATATAAATGGGAATATCATTGGTGCAGGCTCTCCATATGGGAAAATTATACTTCACTGGGATATATTTTCCCAGATAATCTTACCCCAAGGGTCACTAACCGGCTGATAAATCATGTACATCCTGTATTACTTGGTGGTAAACTTACCAGAAGAGGATTCTAAGAAAATGCACCTATCAATGGATCCATTCAAGGTGATGATGTTGAATAAATTCTCCTTGATAGGGTTGATAATAGCCTTGATGATGGATGGATGGGAGCTGGCCTCCCTAAAAGAGAGTTCATGATCTAGGAATCCTAGGAATCCTAGAATCCCACTGCCCTAGTTTAATTCTAAAAAGTTAATTTCACCCCGACAAAGAATCCATTGAGAGTGGTCTTAGAGAAATAATATGTGTCTATATAGAGAGTTCCACATCAAGGAAGGCTTCTTACTAGTCTCCCTTATAATGACCCATACTTTACATACATGTTTATTACTTCAAAATTTAAGCATACTTATTACAACATATAATAGAACCATGGTAGGACCGTATAGGTATAGTGTCTTTATAAAGGAGGAAACATAAACAACTGGTTCATAAATCTTCTACGGTGTCTCCCATTTATTTCATCATATCTAGATTCCCTTTTAGCATATCCTACTTAATATCCTTCTTCCTAACCTGGGGAAAGAAAACATACAAAAGGGTGAGCTCAAACGCTTAGTAAGGGTAAATAAAGGTAATATCAATCATATCATAACATTTTGAAAATCTTAACCTGCAAAAGAGATCATAATATCTTAACATGGATTAAATCATAGAAGTGAAAATAAAATCCCAATAATCATAACATAAAACATGAAACTTTGTGGTATGCACACATAATCATAGAGAATCATTTCTTAGTAGTCAAGACTCATTGCTAAGATTATCTTAGGGGACAAAGTTCATTTCTGAACCGAGTTCACTCCTCGTTTCAGTCCTGTATTACTGAACCAGATTAACCTGCCATTCCTGCCATGTTTATCTCATGAGATATAAATCTTTACCCAATGCATTGGAAGGAGATATAGGTCCCACCAATCTCATAATGAATCCTTTCTTATGCGTTCCACAAAATCATGAAATCATACATCATCACATAACACATGTAATAAAAATGGGATTCTTAAAACATCATGACATCATAAAACAATTCATATAAGGTAAAGAACTTCATAAAAATAATTCCATCACAACATAATCAAATCAATGTAATAATAGGGATAGAAACAGAACCCTATATATTCTTAGATGGAAAATAATTTTGATAAAACATTTGAACTCCATTCTTGAGGAAAATATCCTTTCTACTTCAAAAACATTTTACTTTATTAACATGTCATATAATTTTAAACTAAAAGAAGTTAATTAACAATAAACTTAAAAACTTGTAAAGGAAGCTTCATTTAAATAATGTTCTATGAATCCATTCATGCCGTATAAGTTAAAAAAAACATTCTTCTCGTACTTTGGCCGGAAAAGTCAACAAGTACCTCGTATGAAAAATGACAAAAGATTCCTTTCATATCGTTTACTAAAAACATACCGAAGGGTAAAATTTGTATTTAAACAATTGTAGGAGGATATGATTAGTATTACATATTGAGGAAACATGGATGTGGATGATAAATACACCCTAGTAAATACCAAAGTATAAACAATCTCGGATAAAAATGAGATTGTGAGATTTTCCCTTACCTTAGGTTCGATTTGCTTCGTATGGGTCCGATACTCCTGTATGATGATTTAAATAATGTTATTGACTTATTCCAGAATCATACTAATTGATATGATTTCATATATGGTCATATTCTTAGCTTCTCATAAGTAATTTTTCATGGTTACTTGTTATTCAGGTCTTTATTGCTTTTTGTTCTTATGCGTGTTTTGCCGAATAAATTCTTATTCTTATTTTTAGGTTATAGATACCTCATATCCAGAATGGTATTAGTGTAATATATATCATATTTATTCATTCAATCCATTTATATAATTACTATGTAAAGAAGATCATGTAGAACGAGTTGCATCACATCGTGGAGACGGTAGGCCGTACGTACTCACGAGCGTTGATATCGTTCCCATGATTGTGGAATTGTATTGAAGTGTATTTATAATATTTCAGAATCAATATCACTTTACAATAATAATATATAGTTACTCATTACACCATTATACCCATCCAAGTAAGGTGGTGGTGGAAAACAGATTACACCATGGCGTGGAGACGGTATTCCGTACGTACGCATGCGCGGTGATTTCATTTTTCCATAGTATGGATAGAAGGTGAAATTGGGTTGTTTCATATTTATAATAACATATAAGTATTTAATTAATAATGATGTTATTAATTTATCATGAAACAACTAAATAAGAAGAAGTTGAAGAAGAAAGAAATTGAAAAGGATCGGTAATGGATATTACCACTTCTTTGAAACGCCTCTTCTTAACCTCCTCTTAGGGCACTAAATATGGTCTTTGAAGAAGACCAGGACCTCTAGGATAATTCTAGGGAAGTGTAGAAGATATTTCGGAAGGGGTTGGCCGAGATTTAATGATCAAAGTGGTGTGAGGAGGAGAGGGAGGAGGTGCCCTTTTTTAAGGGAGGAGAGGGGCACCTTAGGAAAACTAAAAATATTATTTTATAATAAAGTCACATTCTGTTTTTAATAGCTCCAAATTGATTTATTTCAAAGCTAAGGTGAGTATGGGTCGAAAACCTATCAACCAATAGGTTTTAGAAAAGTTTAGGTTACTATTTTATCCTTATCATTTAGATTTAACTCTATGTTAAATAATTTAACTTTTACAGTGTCTTTTTGTTTTCTTACACTATATGGTTAATAAACTTACTATAACAAGCCAAACAAACCCCAAGTGGTTTATTATTAATATATATATATTTATATAAGTCATTTTTCTGAACCTTATATTTTTAGGAATAAAATACTAATTAATAATACAATATTTGTTTTAATAACTATTTTATGTCAATTTTGACACTATTTGGTACATGATTTTTGTAAAAATCATAACAGAATGATAAGTTCTAACCAAGTTAGTTAATTAAACACTAACATGTCATATTAAGCTATAAAATTATTGGAATTCATAAAAAGTCTAAAACTACATTTATTTGGGCATTTATAACATCAATTATGTCAATATTTTCTTAAAAAGGTAATTACTGCATCATTGTTGTGTCATAAATAAATTAAATTATTTAAAGTCTAAAAATTATAAATAAAATACCATTATGTAGGAAATATTTTTATCTTTCTAATTAATATTTATAATCAAATTTATCTTATGTATAACCCTATATTAAAAATGTTTTAGTTATTAAACTTTGATTTTAACTATTTTAACTCTTCATTAAATAAAATAATATTAAATATCCTAATCTAATCCAAGTGGACCTAAATGGTAATATTATATTCATAAGGTTTTTTTTGGTCGAATTAAACTTATCCAATAGAATTAGGACATGTGTTAGGGTAATAATAACATCATTTTTACCCTTAATTACCCTATTTACTATTAACCGCGGTAAATAAAAGTAAAAAGTTACTATTCACCAAAAATTATTTTCATCTCATTGAACCACATTTTACTTACTGATATCAACAGTGTCTCTCGAATTTTTAAAATTTCATTCACAGAAGCGGTAAAATTAAGTTTTATGCAAAATTCAGTTTTTTTTAACTACCACTTAGTAGTTTCACTATTCATAAAAAATTGAAAGTTTTCAGAAAAATACCAAAATTTTACCCTAGGATAATTTTGATATTCTGATTCCAAAAATGAAGTCCATTTTTAAAGATAAAGTTTATAAAATTTTAAAAAGTGGTTATTACTATTCATAACGGCTATTTTATATAGCATATCGTTGTTTAGTGAAATTCGGTATTGCGTACAACGCAAGCTATCGAGGAAAGTTGCGATTGCATGTAAAGAAATCCAAGCTAGTGTTGTGTGTAGTGAAAGACTCCTTTGATAATGTATATAATATAAAAACAAAATATTTCTCATAAAAATATCTGGTGTTACATTCTACCCCCTTAAAATGAATTTCACCCTCGAAATTTGTCACTTTTTAACAAACAGATGAGGATACCTCTCCCTCATCATATCCTCAAGCTCCCATGTAGCTTCTTCTAATTGGTGGTTCCACCATAAAACTTTCACCAAGCGAGTGGTCTTGTTTCACAGAACTTTTTCACTACGATCCAAAATCTCTATCAGCTGTTCTTCATAAGAAATATCTTTCTCCAGCGGTACAAATTCTGAGTTGAGTACATGTGAAGGATCAGGTATGTACTTTCTCAGGATTGATACATGGAACACATCATGAACTTGAGAGAGATTCGGTGAAAGCGCCAATCGGTAAGCTACCTTCCCAACATGATCCAGTATTTCGAAAGGACCGATATACCTAGGGCTCAACTTTCCCTCCTTTACAAATCTCATTACTCCTTTCCAGGGAGATATTCGTAAGAACACTTTATCGGGGCACTTCAAACTATAGGTCTTTTCTTCGGTTATCGACATAACGTTTTTTGTCGACTCTGAGCTGCTCTTATGTGTTGTTGAATAGATCAGACATTTTCTGCCATCTCATCAACAAGATCAGGTCCTAATAGCTTTCTTTCTCCAACTTCATCCCAGCAAGTTGGAGTTCTGCATTTCTTTCCATAGAGAGCTTAATAAGAAGCCATCTGAATACTGGAGTGAAAGCTATTATTATATGAAAATTCCACCAAAGGTAGGTGTTGATCCCAAACACCTTTGAAATCCATAGAGTAAGCTCTCAACATATCTTCTAGAGTTTGAATTGTCCTCTCAGACTGATTGTCTATCTAAGGATGATAAGCAGTGCTGAAACTCAACTATGTATCTAGAGTATGCTGAAGACTTTGCCAAAACATCAAGGTAAACCTCAGATCCCAATCAGATATAATGGAAAGTGGTACTCCAAGAAATCTTACCACTTCCTTTACATATATCCTGGCAAGCTGATCAAGAGAGAAATCCTCTCTTTTAGCAATGAAGTGTGCCAACTTCGTAATACAATCAACTATAACCCAGATAGCATTATTGCCTTTGGATGTTTTAGGAAGTCTGGTGAAAAAGTCCATAGTGATGGTTTCCCATTTCCATTCGGGTATGGGTAATGGTTGTAATATCCCCTTAGACTTCTATCTCTCAGCTTTAACTTGCTGACAAACCAAGCATCAAGAGACATATTCAGCAACATCTCTTTTCATGACATCCCACCAGAAGTACTATTTTAGGTCTCTATACATGTTCGTGCTTCCAGGATGAATAGAGAATGAAGAACTATGAGCCTCATCCATCATCTCCTTCTTCAATTCTGGTACGGAAGGAACACAAACCCGATTCTTGAACCTTATTATCCCATCACAATCAAGGTTGAATTCAGGAACATTTCTCACCTTATTTTGTAACTGTACATCTTCTTTCTGCACCTCTTTAATCTTCACATGCATTGATGGTTGAACATTCATTTGAAAAAGATAAGATTTTTCCCCTTCCATTATGATTCCAAGATCCATCATTTGTAAATTCATAAATATTGTATCTTTTGAGATCCTCATCATGGATAAGCTAGCATGGTCTTGTCGACTTAATGCATCAGCCACCTTGTTCATTTTCCCAGGGTGATATTGAATTGAGCAGTCGTAATCCTTAATCAGCTCCAACCATCTTCTTTGGTGCATATTCAGCTCCTTTTGTGTTAAAATATACTTCATACTTTTATGATCAATATAAATATATCACCTTTCACCATAAAGATAATGCCTCCAAATTTGTAATGCAAAGATTACCGCAGCTAACTTCAAATCATGAGTTGGGTAATTTTGCTCATGAGTTTTCAACTATCGTGAGGCATAATCAATCACCATATCGTTTTGCATAAGAACACAACCCAACCCCTTCTTGGATGCATCACTGTAGATCACAAACCTTTCTCCACTATAAGGCAGTGTGAGCACAGGTGCACTGGATAGCCTTCTTTTTAACTCCTTGAAATTCTCTTCACACTCCTCTGTCCACACGAACTTAACTCCTTTTCTAGTCAACCTAGTGAGTGGATTAGATAATCATGAAAAATCTTTCACAAAATGTTGATAATATACAGTCATACCAAGAAAACATCGAATCTCAGTTACTGTTATTTGTCTCGACCATCTTTCGATAACCTCTGTTTTTTCTAGATCCACAGATATCCCCTCTTTTGAGATTATGTTACCCAGAAATGAAACTTTTTGAAGAAAAATTCACACTTGGTAAATTTGGCATAAAGCTTATCTTTTCTCAGGGTCTTCAATACAACTCTCAAGTGATCTTCATGTTCTTCCTTGATCTTTTAATAGATAAGAATATCGTCTATAAAGACTACCACAAACTGATCAAGATAGTCTCTAAATACTCTATTCATTAGATCCATGAAGATAACAGGGGCATTAGTAAGACCAAATGACATCACTATAAATTTATAGTGTCCATACCTTGTACGGAAAGCCGTCTTTGATATATCCTCCCTTTTGACCCTTAAGTGATGATTACCAGAACGAAGATCAATCTTGGAAAAGTATTGAGATCCACATAGTTGATCAAATAAGTCATCAATGTGTGGGAGAGGATATTTGTTCTTGATAGTGATTTTGTTAAGTTCTCGATAATCAATGCAGAGTCGCATTGATCCATCTTTCTTCTTAACAAACATGACAGGTGCTCCCCAAGGTGACGCACTAGGGTGTATGAATCCCTTATCAAGATTCTCTTGGAGTTGCTTCTTCAATTCATGCAACTCAATTGGGGCCATTCTATAAGGTGTCCTTGAAATAGGCATAGCACCCGGTATGAGTTCTATTGAAAACTCAACTTCACGATTTGGTGGAAGACTTGGAAATTCTTCTGGAAAGACAACATCAAACTCCCGTACTATGGGAATATTCTTAATAGCGAGTTTCTCTCCAACCATTTGAGATAAATAACCTTCATTTAGTGGAATCAAGACCCATAAGATGGAAGAAATTTCCACTGGAAGATTATGTTCATCCTTGCATCAATAGATGATCAAAGATTGACCTAGAATATGAAATGTGACTTCCCTTCTCTAGAAATCGATATGAGCTCCATACAAAGAAAGCCAATCCATGCCAAGAATCACATCAAATTCCACTATAGGAAGGATCACAAGATTTGCAGGAAGCACTTTCCCACAAACATCAATTGGAGAAGAATTATAAACTTTTGATGCAACCGTTGTTCCATTAGGAGTTGTCACAGCTAACTCAACATCTAATTGTTGAGGTAATATGAAGATACCCTTAAAAAATTCTTCAGAAATAAAAGAGTGGGTGGATCAAGAATCAAATAAAACATTTTCTACTTTAGAGTGAATGGTAGGTGTACCTTTCCCCACATCATTATCATACTCCACATCGCCAATAGAAATTGCATGTGACTTTCCTTTATCTCTGGACTTAAGAGTTTGTTGACGTCAATCATCATCAACGACCCTTGGATTAGGGAATTGATTAGAATAATTCCCCATTTCCATGAACTTGAAACATTGAAGTGTAGGAGGTTCATTCTATGTAGCCTTTTATTTATTCGCATCACTCGACATCTTCTTCGCAGCATTCAAATGCCCGATGACCTTCTTTTCCACTTTTGAAACATTTACTTGTCCCTTTAAGACAATTCCCTCCATGTTTCTTTCCACACTTTAAGCATAAGGGAAAACTCATCTTCTTTTCAGTGTGGTCTTTATATTTCCCTTTGAATTCCATTTTCCTCTTCTTATCAAACCCATATGACTGATGGGTTACTCCAATCTCCATCTCAACCTTGAGAGCACATTGAACAATTTCCTCATAGCTATTGAAGTCCCTTATGGTTAACACCCTTCAAAGACTTAGTTTTAAGCCACTAAAGAATCGATCGATCTTACTCTCAGGTTGGATAATAATCCCAGAAGCGTACCTTGAAAGTCTTGTAAAATTTGCTTTGTAGGTACCAAAAGATTCATCATCCTTTTGCTTCAGTTCAAGAAACTCCTTCTCCATCTTTGTTCGAAGAATACGAGGGAAGTACTTATTGAAAAATAAGTTTTTGAACTCGTCCCATTCCATGGACTCAATTTCATCTCTTGGCCTCGTATTCTTGATAAGATTCCACCATTTATCAGCTTCTCCTTCCAAAAGATATACCACTAAGATGACTTTATCATGTTCAGAACATTGAAGAATTGAAAATATCTTTTCAGTGGTATTAATCCATTGTTCAGCCACTAATGGATCAGTTGAACTGCTGAATGAGGGTGGACGCTGCCTCATGAAGGATTCAACAGAATTTTGTTGCTTCCTTTGTTCGTCTGGAAGTCCTGCAGGATTCATAGCTTGAGAAAGTTGTGTGATCATGACTACAAGATTTTTCATTCCAGCTCCCATATTGTTTGGTTGCTCAGGGGGACAATCATTGCATTGCCCATTGCATTCTGTATTAACACGGTTCATTCAGGTTCCATCCATTGGCTAAAACCAAGAAGAATAGTGTGAGCAACACTAATTATAATAGGAAAACCACATAATCAAGAATAAAATTTCACACTTAAGGTCTTATCATAGGTTCTTCATGGCCATTTATAAAACACTAAGATTGTTCTAGGCTTAGATATATCCTCAGGGTTAAGGCTTTCACATCCTGGTTTCCAAAGGTTGACTATACCTTTCCTTTGATACCAACTATAACGACCCATACTTTACATATATGGCTATTACTTCAAAATTTAAGCATACTTATTACAACATTTAATAGAACCATGGTAGGACCGTATAGGTATAATGTATTTATAAACGAGGAAACATAAACAACTGGTTCATAAATCTTCTACGGTGTCTCCCATTTATTTCATCATATCTAGAGTCCATTTTAGCATATCCTACTTAATATACTTTTTCCTGATTTGGGGAAAGAAAACATACAAAAGGGTGATCTCAAATGCTCAGTAAGGGTAAATAAAGGTAATATCAATCATATCATAAAATTTTGAAAATCTTAACCTGAAAAAGAGATCATAATATCTTAATATGGATTAAATCATAGAAGTGAAAATGAAATCCCAATAATCATAAAATAAAACATGAAACTTTGTGGCATGCACACATAATCATAGAGAATCATTTCTTAGTAGTCAAGACTCACTGCCAAGACTATCTTAGCGGACAAAGTCCATTTCTGAACCGAGTTCACTCCTCGTTTCAGTCCTGTATTGCTGAACCAGATTAACCAGCCGTTCCAGCCATGTCTATCTCATGATATATAAATCTTTACCCAATGCATTGGAGGGAGATATAGGTCCTAACCATCTCATAATGAATCCTTTCTTATGTGTTCCACAAAATTATGAAATCATACATCGTCGTATAACACATGTAATAAAAATTGGATTCTTAAAACATCATGACATCATAAAACAATTCATATAAGGTAAAGGACTTCATAAAAATAATTCCATCACAACATAATCAAATCAATGTAATATAGAAACATAACCCTATATTGTCTTAGATGGAAAATAATTTTGATAAAACATTTGAACTCCATTCTTGAGGAAAATATCCTTTCTACTTCAAAAACATTTTACTTTCTTAACATGTCATATAATTTTAAAATAAAAGAAGTTAATTAAAAATAAACTTGAAAACTTGTAAAGGAAGCTTCATTTAAATAATGTTCTATGAATCCATTCATGCCGTATAAGTTAAAAAAACATTCTTCTCGTACTTTGGCCGGAAAAGTCAAAAAGTACCTCGTACGAAAAACTACAAAAGATTCCTTTCATATCATTTACTAAAAACATACTGAAGGGTAAAATTTGTATTTAAACAATTGTATGAGGATATTATTAGTATTACATTTTGAGTAAATATGGATGTGGATGATAAATACACCCAGTAAATACCAAATTATAAACAATCTCGGATAAAAATGAGATTGTGAGATTTTCCCTTACCTTAGGTTCAATGTGCTTTATACGTGCCCGATCCTCCTGTATGATGATTTAAATAATGTTATTGACTTATTCTAGAATCATACTCATTGATATGATTTCATATATGGTCATATTCTTAGCTTCTTATTAGTAATTGTTTATTGTTACTTGTTATTCAGGTCTTTATTACTTTTTATTCTTATGCGTGTTTTGCCAAATAAATTCTTATTATTCTTTTTAGGTTATAGATACCTCATATCCAAAATGTTATTAGTGTAATATATATCATATTTATTCATTAAATTCATTTATATAATTATTATGTAATGAATAACATGTAGAACGAGTCGCATCACATCGTGGAGATGGTAGGCCGTACGTACGCACGAGCGTTGATATCGTTCCCATGATCGTGGAATTATATTGAAGTGTATTTACACTACTTCAGAATCAATATAAATTTACAATAATCATATATAGTTACCCATTACACCATTATACCCTTCCAAGTAAGGTGGTGGTGGAAAACAGATTACACCACGGCGTGGAGACGGTATTCCGTACGTACGCACGCGCGGTGATTTTATTTTTCCATAGGATGGATAGAAGGTGAAGTAGGGTTGTTTCATATTTATAATAACATATCAGTATATAAGTAATACTGATATTATTAATTTATCATGATACAACTAAAGAATAAGAAGTTGAAGAAGAAATAAATTGAAAAGGATCGGTAATGGATATTACCTCTTCTTTGAAACGCCTCTTCTTAACCTCCTCTTAGGGCACTAAAGATGGTATTTTAAGAATACCAGGACCTCTATGATGATTCTAAGGAAGTGGAGAAGATATTTTGGCAGGTTTTGGCCGATATTGAATGCTCAAAGTGGTGTGAGGAGGAGAGGGAGGAGGTGCCCTTTTATAAGGGAGGAGAGGGTCACCTTAGGAAAACTAAAAATATTATTTTATAATAAAGTTACATTCAGTTTTTAATAGCTCCAAATTGATTTATTTCAAAGTTAAGGTGGGGATGGGTCTAAATCCTATCAATCAATAGGTTTTAGACAAGTTTAGGTTACTATTTTATCCTTATCATTTAGATTTAACTCTATGTTAAATAATTTAACTTTTACCGTGTCTTTTTGTTTTCTTACACTATATGGTTAATAAACTTACTATAACAAGCCAACATAACCCTAAGTGGTTTATTATTAATATATATATCCTTATCTAAGTCATTTGGCCGAACCTTAGATTTTTAGGAATAAAATAACAATTAATAATATAATATTTGTTCTAAAAACTATTTTAAGTCAATTTTGACACTATTTGGTACATGATTTTTGTGAAAATCATAACAAATCAACCCAAGTTAATTAATTCAACAATAACATGTCATATTAACCAATAAAATTATTGGAATTCATAAAAAGTCTAAAATTACATTTATTTGGGCATTTATAACATCAATTATGTTAATATTTCCTTAAAAAGGTAATTACTGCATCATCATTGTGTCATAAATAAATTAAATTATTTAAAGTATAAAAATTATAAATAAAATACCATTGTGTATGAAATCTTTTTATCTTTCTAATGAATATTTATAATCGAATTTATCTTATGTATAACCCTATATTAAAAATGTATTAGTTATTAAACTTTGATTGAAACTATTTTAACTCTTATTTAAATAAAATAATATTAAATGTCCTAATCTAATCCAAGTAGACCTAAATGGTCATATTATATTCATAAGCTTGTTTTTGGTCGAATTAAACTTATCCAATAGAATTAGGACATGTGTTAGGGTAATAGTAACATAATTTTTACCCTTAATTACCATATTTACTATTAACCGCGGTAAATAAAAGTAAAAAGTTACTATTCACCAAAAATTATTTTCATCTCATTGAACCAAATTTTACTTACTGATATCAACCATGTCTCTTGGATTTTTTAAATTACATTCACAGAAGCGGTAAAATTATGTTTTATGCAAAATTCATTTTTTTTAACTACCACTTAGTGGTTTCAATATACATCAAAAATTGAAAGTTTTCAGAAAAATACCAAAATTTCACCCTAGTCTAATTTTGATATTCTAATTCCAAAAATGAAGTCCATTTTTAAAGATAAAGTTTACAAAATTTCAAAAAGTGGTTATTACTTTTCATAACGGCTATTTTATATAGCATATCGTTGTTTAGTGAAATTCGGTATTGCGTACAACGCAAGCTATCAAGGAAAGTTGTGATTGCATGTAAAGCAATCCAAGCTAGTGTTGTGTGTAGTGAAAGATTCCTTTGATGATTTATATAAAATAAAAACAAAATATTTCTCATAAAAATCTCGGGTGTTACATCCCTTATTCCATAACCATATTTCTATATGATGAATCTTCTCTATAAAGAATTTCCCTCAATCACTTCCTAGGCTAGTTTTCCCAACAAGAAAAAAATAGAAACCTTCAAGCTGCTAAAATTTATGCCACCAAGTTCCATAGGATTTTTAATCCAATTCAAAAAATCCCATAAAGACCTACCCTCTCCTTGGGAATCCCATAAAAAATGTAATTCAGAACATTCTCCATTTGTATGATAGTTGTTTTGGGGATGTTGAGGACTGACATGATGTGAAAGGGAATACAATACAACATAATGTAAATGAGGGTGATCCTTACTCCAAAAGAAAGGAATTGTTTCTTCCAATTATTAATGGGGTTGGTGGTCCAATTAGTCATATCCTCAAAGTGATGGATCTAAATATTTATTGGCGTAATTCGTGCACCCAAATAATTCAATGGGGAATTATTCACATAAATTACAATAATGGCTTCAATGGTACTCTTAAAACTCCCCGGGTAATGAGAAGAGGTAAAGACCTCACTATTATCCTTATTAATAACTTGACCACTAAAATTTGAATACTCCTCTATCATCTTGTCAAAATTTCTTATAAATTAACTTCATATATTGATAAAAAACATAGATTAATCCGTAAAGAGGAGGCGAGAGATCCCAATGAAATGAGTTCTATAGTGGAAAGGGTGAAAAATGTCGAGATTAATTGCTGAAGAGATATATTTTCTTAGAGTATCCTGATGTAGGATAAAAATATTCAAAGATAAGGGCCACCCTATCTTATAACCCTAACTGATTTGATGAACCCACACTACCTCCCATAGAAGATAATGTTGAACCATGGTGAGATGAAGCATCGAAACAATAAGTCAATGACATTCTCAGAGAATACCATACACCTCATGATATGAATAATTAAACTCCACTCAAGATTGTCATAGTATTTTCCATGTCTAATTTAATAATCACATTTTATCCAATCAACTTTTTTCTAATATCCCAAACAATTTCCTGGGCCACCCCAATATCAATTTGTATCTTCTATAGATGAAGGTGTGATGTTCTTTAAATATCTATTCATGAGTGAACCTATAGAGCCTATTGTTTATGATAATGGAAAAACCATGTATGAAAAGTTTCATAGTCCAATAGAATGATATTGAGTAATAGAGGAAGGAGAGAATACCTTTGTAATAAGAATCATGGTGATATCACTGGAAATTCGATGTAGAGACCCACCCTTGATAAATTCTGGGATTTAATGTATGAGGTATCTCTTAACGATGTTCTTGAAAGACACATATAAGGACCCCAAGAAGCCATCCAGGCTTGGAGCGCTATCCAGGTTGAGGTAATTAATCACCTCCAAGATTTACTTCTCCTAAGGTAAACTTCCAAAAGGCCATTCAAATGGATGAGGAAAATGCTGGGGTTGAGTCAAAGTGATCTATCCATCTAGAGGGGTAACCATTTGGGAAATGTGGATTATAATCACACAATAATGCTTTGAAATTGGAACAAACTATGCTTCCAATAAGATCCAAATCATTATAGAATGATCCATCCTCAAGAAAAATATTTTTATTTTCAGCCTGTTGCTTCTCCTTTAATCACGTGTGAAAGAAATATATGTTGTGGTCCCCTTACCTAATCTTAATATTGTTGGAAAATTCATAGACTCATCTCTCCTACTCAAGAAACATGTCATTTAAGTGTTGTTTTTGAGGCATAGTGAGGAAAATATCTCATTGTTCTATTCATCCTCTACATAAACTTACATTATCTCAATATCTTAACAATATATTCAATGTACTCATGATCTATCTCTTATAATAGCGTATTCCATGATAATAATAATTCCAATGAAATTATAAAAAATAAAAAATCATTTACCAAGATTTCATGCTCTACAAAAGTCACAATGAACCCCTTGTTGTACCTGATTTGGATCCATGATGTAATTATAGTAATGATTTTCAAAAAATAATCAAGAACATGACACACAGTTGGAGATGTGTCTCCAAGTATCCTAAATTCATTGAGATGATCAAGATAATTGGTGTCTACATGTAATCGATTTATTGTATGTTTATCAATATACTAAAGAAATTTATTTTCATCCAAGCAATAAGGAAATAATTATCCACCATTATCATTATGGGAAAACATGTGTAATAACCCTCAAATAGTGAAAACATACCATGACGATCACCTTTCATGTGTACCAAGAACCAAAACTCCAAAGGAATGACAATACACAACAAGGTATGTCACATTAAACATATAAAACATTCCATCATGAGAATTATTGTATAATATCATAACAACTTGTGAATCTTTATAAAACAATGGTATAATATATGATTAAAATTTCCATGAAAAAAGGATTATAAAGGGGTTACACTATAGTGGACACAACCACATGTGATTACAACCAAGAATGTATGACAAAAAATAATTTATAATAACTATACCATAGTAACATGTGTATATTATTTCCCAAAATGATAAGAAAATACAAAACATAAGTTCATTGATGATCCCATCCCTCCCCCTTATCCTCATTTTGAGGCCTTATTCCCTATGTCCCTCGGTCTCTCCCTTCTCTTGCATATATCCCTCCCACATTTCTCCTTTGAGGAGCCATATTTCTTGTAAGTGTAAACTTATCATCCTTGATAACCCTCCCAAATCTTCTTCTTCCACCCAAGCCTCTGACATCCCCTTATTACTGATATCTGTTCCAAATTTATATAGTGAATTAGTGCACGGACCTAACCTTCCCCTCCCTACTTCTTCGTCTAGTCCTTCCTCTCGGCCCTGCCACCAGTCCTCAGGTTTGGTGCCCCGCTCCCCTCTATCTCTTAGACCACCCTCAAGTAGAATGTAAATAATGTATCAATCCAGGCCTCTGTACACTTCCTTGAGGGATATTACTGATCAAACCTATTCTCTTGGGGTTAGGACCAGGAGATCCTTATTTTAATGTTATCTCTGGTCATTTGGAATACCCAGGGTCTCAGGGCTTGGGTTAAGTCCGATTTCATCTCCAATGAGGTGGACAAGAATAAGGATTCCCTTGTAGTTATCCTAGATCCAAATCTAAGATGGTCTAGAATTGGTGAGTTATATAGGAGACATGGGTTGTGGTTCTTTTTGCATGTTGAGTCTGAAAATCAACATATATAGGTATTTTGGAATCACTCTATCTCAATTGTCAAGCTAGTGGAATCTGACCAACATATTTCATTGAAGGTGGAAACTGGTGTCTGTGCCTATTTTTCTCCTTAATTTATGCTAAGTGTAAGGAATGCCTCTGTGAGTAGCTATGGATCTACCTTAAATCCTTAAACCCTTTAGATGAACCTTGGTTGGTCATGGGTGGCTTTAACAACATCATGGACTTTTCTAAAAATAAGGGAGGGAGTTCTATTCTTCATAATAAAATGATCCTATTCTACACCTTTATGGATCAAAAGGGGATCCAAGATCTTTATTTTTTTGGGGATATGTTCACTTGGTGCAATAATCAAAGAGAAACCCATGGGACTTTGTAAATATTAATCATTTCGTTGGGAATCTCCAAGATATATCTGATTTTTCTAACTTGGAGGTCATTCACTTGACTCACATTTTTTTGGGACACTATCTGCTTTTTTTCCACCTCATGTTTGGTTCTTCATAGGGGAGACATTTCATTTTCTTCAAAATATGGACATCTCATCCTGAGTTCCTTGACACAGTGCATCACTCTTGGATGGATTCATTCCAAGGAAGTCTTTGGATTAGCCTCCACACCAAATTGTAATGTCTGAAAAATAATCTTATGGCATGGTCAAACTCCTTCCCATATGTTTAGGAAACTCTATAGGACTTCAAGAGGGATATTAAGAGTTCATAGGTGATAATGAAAGAGTCTTGGGATGAGGAGACACTTTCCTCCCTAAGCCTCAAGAATCACCAGTTCAATGAGCAGCTATTATAAAATGATAGGGGCCTCTAAGAGGTCTCTTGATCCACCTAGATTAAGGAGGGATATTTCAACTTGGCTTATTTAAATGACTAATTGAAGGAGATGTAGCATAATCAAACTTCGAATATCCATATTAAATATGGATCTTTTAATAGTGAAGAGGATTTCATAGGTGACTTGGTTGTTTCTTATTTTAAATATTTACTATGTAATCTTAACTCTCACATGTAGAATCGTTATCCTCAAGATTAGACCAACCATTTTAGATCAGTCAAAAGGGTTTTATCTGCTCACACAAACAAATTATTTTAGCGTTCACTATAGGAAAAGGAGATGTGGGATTCTATTACCTCCATGAACCAAGAGTGTGAACCCTATCCCGATGGATTCCTAGGGTATTTTTTAATTAGCACCTGGAGTGAGATTAAGTATGAAATTATTAATTCCATCCATGATTTTTTGAGGGGGGAGGGCTGCCTCAGGTTGTTACATTCACTACCTTGATTCTTATTCCCAAGTTGAGTAATCCCTCCCCCATTTCTCAGTACTGACCCATAAGTATGTGTAAATTTACATACAGGACATTTGAGAGCCTCATAAATAGGATATTTTATAATTTTATCCATAGTTGGGTTTTGTAAGTGCTTCACAGTTTTATCTAGGGATGTTCTATTCAAGGGGAAATAGAGATACCACATGAGATAATTGGTGAAATCAATAAGAATTCCTTGGGGTATAACATTTTTATCAGGGTGGATATGGACAAGGCCTATGATAGGATAGAGTGGTGTTTCATTATTCAATCTATAAGGATCATGGGATTTTATGAATGGATAATTGATATTCTATTCTAGTTTTATAGTTATCCTTGGATTAATGTGGTCTTTATGGGGAGGATTTGTGGATCTTGCAATTGGTTTGAGGTCTCAGGAAAGGTGACCCTATTTCTCCCATCATCTATATCACGGTCTTGGATGTCTTGATTAAGTATGTGACCTCCTTCATTGATCATGGTTGTGTCCTCCATTACCATTACAGGGGAAATGTTCCTATGATCTCTAACCTATTCTTCACTAATGACCTTGTCTTCTTCATAAATGGTGGTAGTGATTTTATCCAAGGCTTCAACAACATCCTGGATGAGTATATCTATTGGAGTGGAAAAATTATTAATAGGGAAAAGATAGGGGTTTACACACCCTCCTCATGCTTGAATAGTCACAGTGACACTATTGAATCAACCATGGGTATTTGGAACAAGAACTTCCCCATGATCTACCTCAGTGCCCCCATCTCCCCAGGTAGGATACTTCTTTGTAATTTTTGAGGTATGGTTGGTAAGATCACCAACCATATTAGAAATTGGATGAAAATATTCTTTTAATTTTAAACTAGAATCACCCTTGTCAATTATGTTATATCCTATCTCACCATGCATATCTTATCTACCCTCAAGGTCCCCAAGACTATAATCAAGAAAATTGAGAACATCATGAATGGTTTTCTTTGGGATTCTCAAGAAGAGGGGAATGTCTGTGGGAGTCCTGTAGCAAATTTGTTAGTCTAGTTGAGCATGGAGGAATTGGTAATAAGGATGTAGAGAAGGCTATGTACTACTTACATGGAATGATTTACTGGGAGGTTATTGAGGGACGATTCATATGGAGCTAGATTATTATTGGAAATTATTTCTTTTTATCATTTGAGAATGGTAGAACTCCCTCCTACCTATGAAACTCCCTTTACGACCATGTTCTATTGCTTACTGATCATTCCCAGTGGATCCTGGTCCAGGGGGATATCAACTATTGTAAGTGTAATGGGGGGGGGGGGGTGTAATGATAGGTTTCCCAGGTTACCCTATGCCTAAAATATCATTCAAGGAAGCCATATCGCATTCCCCTCTATTTAGTCGGTTCTTAACCCCACACATAAGGCCTTGTTTCACAACATTATATTGGATAGGTACCTTGACTAATGAATCTTCATGAGATATTCAAATGGAAGGTTTTCAGCTAATTCCTATAAGAAGGTGATGATTGTACTACCTACAAGTGACCCTTGTGGAAAGTTTATATAATGAAAATATATACTTATCAAATTCACCTTCTAACTTTAGAGAATCCACTTCCATTCTATCCCCTCAGAGCTAGCGATTAAAGGAAAGGGTGCACAAATTTCCTTTAAGTGCATATTCTACCTCAATCCATTGGTGGATTCTACACTGCATTTAATTTTTCAAAGTGCATGGGATGTCTTGATTTTTGGGGAATCTTGATGAGTTATCATCTTCTGCTACATAGGGGGAGTCTCTTGAGAGCTTCTACACTCACTATTTTTGTAGCTATTACAACAACAAGTAGGGGACATGGATCATGTGATTCTTCTAGAGTTATGGTATTGGTTCATTTTGAAGGTTAACAACTAGGCTAGGCACGATACTTGTTATTCTGGTTTGGCCCCGGTTATAAGATCTTGATGGATTGTTGCGGATCTGGCAGGCCTCTTGAAGCAATGGGATGCAGCGCCCTCCCTCAGGCATTATTTTTCTAGTATCCCCCCTCAGACCTATCCAGCTCTAGGGAGTAGGGTCATAGGGTCTGCTGATCCCCTCCTACCTCTGGACTCAAGCTCAATGGTGATGGTCAATGTAGTCTCGGTTGCATGCATGGCAATATTGTGGTTCATCATAATTATAGATCAGTGATATTTTATTTTAGTTCCTTATATGGGTCAGATAAATCTCTTATTTCAGAGGCATTAACAATGATTAATTCTCTTTCTGTATGAAAATCAAAGAACATCACCCTATCCATTATGGAAATAGATTCTAGAATTCTGTGGAGTTCTCTCATCAACATCTCAGATTATCCATGGAATATCACTTATATGATCTGTGAGTGTAAAACTCCTCTCCAAAGAATATATAGATACTTAATATGTGGCACTAAGTTAATAATGTGGCTGATTTCATGGCTTCCTGTACTACCCAAGACCACCCCTCATATAGTTTTTACCTTATTCTCCCTCCCCTTGGTGGTGTACCACATGTTATCAGAGATGCACTCATAATTCATTTCTTTAGACCACCTTGACATTTGTTCCAATTATTTCTTTTAATAAAATATATTATTTTTATTACTGTGTTAATTGCCGAGGTATTTAATGATTTTTAGGGAAAGGGGAATAAACACATCAAAAACCATGGAGAGAAACTTTCTCATCGTGGTTACTTAACTCAGGTTCTGGTTCTTCAATAAGAATAGGATTAGAGTGAGACCTCAAGAGGAATCCACATTAAGAAAGTGATTCTAGAATCAAATGCCTTATGATGTTTATCCATGAATCCATGAAAGAGGTATGTAAAAGGAAGGGTCAACCATTAATCAGACATTCCCTCATTCATTGAATAGGTCATGAGTTCAACGATGCTTTAAAAATAGTGACATGTGTCTTTCCAACAATCATAAAACCATCAACACTCTATTAGAGGGAAAATGTAGAATAATCTAGAAGGTCTCACAATGATCATTCACAAATGACTAACCTAATACTTTATCATTTATTAATAAGATGATCTATTTAATAAAAGGATACCATTGAAACATAAATTTCACCACTAATAAACCATGAATTAATCAATAAATTAAGGTTATAAAATTTACTATCTTTCGAGAAGGGATTAAAGATGATGATATAAAAACACTTACCCAAATAACACTTATTTTAAAATATAAATATCCATTTGATAAATAAATGTTATCAAGACACAAGAAACCAAATTGACCTATGATGAAAAGAGGAATTCACCATCATATAAACATGGAAAATATAGATCTATGATAGATCCATGCTCTACTCACCAGGAAGAAAATAGGTTTGGCATATATATAGAGTGAAAAATTAGTTATCTTGGTTCTCTGATAGGTCAATGTTTTTTTAACAAGGATAGATGAATGAAATAGTATTAGACACTAAAGTGGAGGTTTAAAATTCGTAATGTATCTATAGTGTTCATACATGCATATTAATCGGAGTCAAATGAGTTGTAATAAAATGTAATGGGTTGAATTAACTTCACCCACTAATTGGGAACTCCATACATCCATTTAACCACAGTAGTAGGCTGTTAATGCCACCAGCAGGCTGATAGGGTATGTTGTTTTCAATATACATACAATAAGACCACCAGATTTTTGGTGGGTTCCACTAGCATGTTGGTTTGTATTTTACATCCCCCTCAAACCCAATGAAAACATTAGGTCATTTATCTTCCAAACCTGGAAAATAATCCATCATAAAATGACCCCTGACACTCCCAAAAAATATATAAAAATAATTGGAAAATGGAATTTTATACACTCAATATATCATAAATTTAAACCAAGTATGGATTCTAGTGCAGGGATATCTAACACATACCATAAATAAGCTCAATAGTAAGCTCAACCTCTCTTATGTGAGGGAACATAGAAAAACCATTAGGAAAGTCATTGGTGTACTAATTTCATACAAAGAAAATCATACAATATAAATTTCAATTAAATAAATCACAAAACATTAATTTTAATTACAATGAGATAAATCTGACCACACGAACAACAATACCCATGCTCCTAGAAAAAATATTCAACTCACCATCAATGACATGAGTAACCCCATCAGTAGATAAAAATGAACCTGATGAAGATAACAATAAATTTAGTCCTAAAAATCAAACCATATAACCCACTATAGTGAAGAGAATGATGATAACAATATTGTAGACTATGAAATCACATATTAACTTATATCCAATAGTCCTAAATTGAAACTCAGAATATTTAAATCCTTTCACATTCATTCTTCACAAGAGGGTGAAAAGGTCCTCAAAAATGGAATAGTTTCTCAGCATAAGCCCAATATTTCTTTCAAATTTGAAGATATAATGGAATGGGATACACTAGTATCAATAACATCTAAGAGAATAGATATGAAATAAACACCTTACCTCCAAAAGTAGTTGCACCCACTTTTGATTCCTTCAATGTATATTTTAATCTATTATGTAATATAATATCATCCCATCATTGAGAATTATTTATTACCTAATTATATCACTTTTCATGAGATTTAGATCCACCTATATTAACTAGATTAAAATCATCATGAGAGATTTTGGTAGTGTTGGATCAATCTATACATCCATGGGATACATTTTCAAAAAAATAAATAATAAGATGACTGAATTATCCAAAGTGATTAAAAATATTAGGTGCCATCATATTGTTAGTATTATTTTACCTAGGATATAAAAACATGATGAAAATAACATGGTTTTTCCTAAATAATCCCTTGTAACTAATGTTGAATTATAATGAGAACCCTTACTATGATTCCTTTTCTGTCTTAATGATGCAACATTAAATTAACCTATTTTAGTAGAACCTCATCTTTGAATCATATTTCTGTCTATATTGGCATCATCTATAGACTCTTTATCAGCTACCACTAATGAGGTGGGTATGCACCTATTAATATACATAATTTGAATAAAAATCTTCAGATCCATATAAAAACATATAGCCTTAAGAAATTCATTTATTGACATGTTCTATAGATATAAATAAAAAGCATGAAAAAATGAGTAACACAATCCATAACTGAATAAACTTCTTGATCTAGATTCAAATACTCCATATAAATATCTACTCACATTTTCATAGGTTAGAAATGAAAATTGAAGGCCTTATTAAAATTCATCAATGTGAGGTATTCATATAATTTTTCATACACAATGGAATCCCTCCATTTCCTTCTAGTTCATTAAAAAATTCTAGTGTAAAATGAAAATTGATTGTCCTCTAGAGTGTTAAAAAAGTCTATAATACTCTAAATCCATTAAATATATTCCTTGGGTTGTTATGTAACATTATCACCACAAATGATATGTCTATTTTTTTATTAATATCTAAATGAGGATACTATAGATACCCTAGCCTTTTACACATATTATAACATGATCTTAAGCATAATTAACTATCAAATTCATGCCATGGATTGTAATGTCTAGTGTCATTGGGAGACTAGGTACATAAAATTGAAAACATGAAATGAAAATAAAAAGAACATTTATTTAATCTTTATAATGAGATTCTAACATATTTTGAGCTCTTAAATATTTAGAGGATACACTGTAGAATACATGAACAAAGGTATGAGCTAAAAATCCCAATAAGGGAATAAACATAGGAATAATGAATAGAACGTGGGTTAAAAGGTATAACATGATGACATAAGAAGGTTTGGAACATGAATAATCATATATAAGAATAAAATATAGAACATGGGATCATTTATTCATGGATACATAGTAATTTGGAATCAAAAAACAATGTTACATAAACAAGAGTCTATGCTACCTTACAATAATATATCAGATGGTGGACAATGTTTGATTAAGGAATTAGGTTTACTCACAAACTAAAAATGATATCTCATGAGAATAAACATTACCTAATTAATTAGAGATCTATTTGGGAACACCCATCATAAAATTTTCTTGCATATGTGTTCCACATGAAGAATCACAAATAAGGGATAATCATAAGGGTTACCAATGGAAAGAAATGGGTAATGTAACCATGTCATACAACATAAAATATGTTAATATCATAAATTTTTCCATGATAAAATGGATTTAAATCATAATTGGACATTAATAATGGAAAATTTTCATTAATAATGATAAATTATTTCCAAATTAAGTGAAAATATATAAAATGAGTGTTTAAGAAACATTAGAAATGATACACTTTAGTGCAATTTAAAGAAAATATTAAAGAGTCTTTAAAGAGTAAAAAGGAATAATCATTGATATAAAACCATAAATTAAATAATAAAATTTATCATGATAAAATGAGTGATTTTAAAAAAATATTGGTTGCTTAAAATAGTTTATATAGTGTACTTAAAAATGGGTAAGAAATTTAGAAGTTCCCTTTAATCGGGCTTGCTTATCAGAAGGATTTGGAAAGGGAACATTTTAAAACACATATTTCCCCATAAAAGAAAGAATAATTGATCTAGGATAATATGTTTGGAACATAAAACTAGAATTTAGGAGGAGTACATAATAATATTTAAGAATTTATTTGGGTTAAAAAGGGAAGAAAACAAAACCTGAAGGAAAAAAATGGAGGTTCGGAGAGAATCCATCAACCTATGTACAAAAGTGTTCTAAAATTATACTTACTATTATAGAAAATCAAATTGGATTCATTAATAATTTAATTCAAAACCTCTTAAAAATATATTTTATTTGTTAAAATTTTATTTATTTTATTTATGACCATTTTGATGGGTTATAATTCTTAATTTCATATTTCCAGGTGTGTTTGTTTCATGATTTTATAATAGGTTCCTTTGATTTTAATTATAGGAGTTCGTTTCAAATGGAAGAAAGATAAAGAAATTTAATTTTATGATATTGATACATATATTTAATTTTAAATGGTCCCATATATCATATTTTCTTCTTTCTGGTAATAGTATGATTAATTATATAGAACATTAGTGATAAAAGTTTAGTTTTTTGGCAGTTTTTTCACTCATCACAATATAATTTTGTTTTATTATTTATTTTTATGACTATATATATGTTCTAGATCATGGAAAAATTTATAATATAAATTTTAAAATCTCTTTTAACCCTTATAATGGTTTTATAACAATCCATTAAGGCAGTAATGGAAAATGAAAAATCATCATCCACGAAGGTGGTGAGTTGACACATCACGGATGATGTATTCATATTGAGAATTAAATGAGAAGAGAAGATAATTGATAATGGGTATTCAATTAAAATAATAAAATTCCAATATATGTATTATACTGGATTTATAATGCTATTTTGGATAGGAGATATGATGGTAAGTTAATAAATGAAATAATTTAAAAAACAATGAATGAGGATTTTACCTATTGAATGTCTTCTCCTAGAGAACCACTTTAAAGCACTTGGTTTTTGTCTATTTATTAGACTAGAAATACCAAAACATAGGGAAGTATTTTTAGAGAGGAATTGGGGATAATATAATAAATAACCAAATCTTAGATGGTTTTAAGAGAAGAGGTGGTATTTATAAGGGAGTGAGAGGGGTGTTTTTCATTGTTTTCTTATTTTGGTTATTATTTTGGCTCAATAATGTCAATATTGTTGATTATTGCGACTAATTGTAGTAACTAGTCCATGTGATTTCAAACAACTAGTTTCTTACATCATCCATGACAAAAATATTCAAGTACTTTCCTTAAAATTTTAATTATCGTAAATTATAGTATATCACTATTCAATAAAAATATAACTATTTTAGACAAATCCCAAAAATTCAACATATCTATTCTCTAACATTTATATTTAAAAAGTGGACTCTATTTTATGAAAATAATTTTCTAAATATGATAAATTTAATTTTCAATTAAAATCAATATCTATTCAAAGAATACTGATTCTAATATTATAACTGATTTTATGACACTTTGAGAAATTGATTAAGGTCCCATAAAATTATCTTATAATCATAATACAAAAAAATATTAATTTATTAATATATTTTATGAAAATAAATTTACTTTTAAGTCATTATAATAATTATCAAATTGTAAATAAACATTTATGTTTTACAAAAAATACCAACTCTAAATTTATCATTTTTAAAATGTTTATTTAATTATACCATAACATAAATATATCATATTTTCATTTATAATATACAATTTGTTTATAATTTCATAGATGAGGATACTATTCTATTGTCTGGATTACTATCCCAAATGGTGAGGTCATTATTCAATTGGTATAGGTTCCTTAATTTCTATGAATACAAATTATTTTATTCTTAATTTATGAGAATAATTTTTTATGAGGATCTATATGTGATGTATGTGTTTAATACTATATAAAATGATAATAATAAGGAAAATTTAATTTATAAAATTATAGGACCTTTCATTCTTCACCCCATTATGATATTTTTCCATTAAAATTTTGTTTTACACTCTTTGTTGAAAACAAGTGGGGGTACTTCAACTTTATTACTTCCTCTGGTCACCACATTTCCTCTTCATACCCATGATACCACCACAATAATTTGATAATATTAGTTGTATTTTTTATAGGAATTTTTATATACGACCCATGATCTTCCCTAAATTCTCTTCATACGATAGTTCAATCTTTAGTTGTACCACCTCTAGATTATGTACATGTGAGAGGTCAGGTATGTGCTTCCATAAGAAAGATACTTGGAACACATCATGGATTTGAGACATATTTGGTGGAAGTGAAAGTTGATACGCCACTACTTCTATTCAATCAGGGATCTCAAAGGGGTTGATGTACCTTGAGACAATATTCCATTTTTTCCAAACCAAATGACTCTCTTCCATTATAATATTCAAATTAAGACTTTGTCACCAACATAGAACTCTAAATACCTTTAACAGTTGTAAGAATAGCTCTTTTTCTGACTCTATATAGATTTGATATGTTTTAAATGAATTATAACTTATCTATTATATACTGCACAATATCATGTCCAAGTAGATTTCATTCACCAACATCATCCCAATAAGTTGGAGTTCTTCAACACTTTCCATATAAAGTATCATATGAAGCCACATGAAAACTTGAGTGGAAGGTGTTGTTGTATGAGAGCTCAAACAATGGGATATGTTGGTTCAATCTTTATTTTAATTACATTGAGCAGACTCTCAACATATCCTCTAGTGTCTGAAAATTCCTTTCAGATTGACCATCATTTTAGGGGTGATAGGTCATGCTAGAATTAAATTCAGTACACAAATAATGTTGAATACTTCTCTATAATTATTTGTGAACCATAGATCATGATAAAAGATGATCAAAATTATTACCCTATGTATCCTCACTACATCCTTCACATATAACATGGCATGTTGTTCAAGTGAGAAATATTCCTGAATAGTAATGAAATGGACAGTTTTGGCGAGTCAATCCACTACAACCCATATCACATTATTTCAAGTGGTTGTTTTTGGGATAAAAGTGATAATTTATATAGTGTAATTCCCCTATTTCTATGCGGGTATAGGTAATGGTTGCATCATCCCTTTGAACTTCTATCACACTTCTTTAACTTTTTGATATACCGAACACCTTAAGATATAATCCACAATTTTCCCTTTTCATATTGTCCCACCAGAAGTGTTATTGAATATCATGGTACATGTTAGTACTTTCATGATGGTTGGAGAAATATGGGACATGTACATTATTTAGTAGCTCCTTCATTATCCTACGTGATTAAGGCATACAAAGACTACTTCCAAACTGAATCACATCATCATCATCGATGTGAAAAACATGCTGCTTCACTTACTTTTCAACTTTAATATTCTTTTGTAGCTCTAGATCATCCATCTGTGCCTCCTTGATCTTCTCTTGGATAGATGGTTGGAAAATAATTTGGATAGGGTACAAAATATTCCCTGATGTTATGATTTCTAGATCCATCCTTTTCATTTCCATAAATATTGGGTCTTTTTAAATCCACATTAAGGATAAAGAAGCAAGTTATTTTATACTAAGAGAATCATCAAACTTTTTTTCCTTCCCAAGATGATAATGAATAGAGAAATTTTATTCCTTTATTAGATCTAAAAATATCCTTTGACTCAGTTTTTTCTTATTTTGGGTGAATATATACTTTAGGATTTTATGATCAGTATATATGTCACACTTCTCACCATAGTGGTAGTTCCCTCTAATTTTCAAAGAAAAAATCACAGGTGCCTGATCCATATCATGATTTAGGTAGTTATTCTCATATATCTTCAACTTCCAACATGTGTAGGCTATCAATTTACTATTCCTTATGAGTTCATAATCCAATACATTTTTGAATCATTACTTTATATCGCAAAACCTTCTCAACTTATTAGTAGTGTGAGTCCAGGTGTAGTGATTATCCTCTTATTCATCTCCTTAAACCATTCATCACATTCTTCATTATACATATAATTTACCCTTTTCTATTTTTACATAGTTAGAGGGTTATAAAATCATGAGAAACTCCAAAAATAATTTCATTAGTACACAACTAATCCTATAAAACTATGGGTCTACATTATAGATTTTGGTATTTCCCACCCCTTAATTACTGTTGATTTTGAAGGGTCCACAAAAATCCCTTTTCTGGTGATAACATTACCCAATAATTATACCTCATACATCCAAAACTCACATTTATTATACTTTTCATAAATTTTCTCCCTTCACAATATCTTTAGCATGATACTCAAATGTTCATCCTTCCTCTTGATGTAAATTAGATTATAATCTATAAAGAATACCACCAATTTATCAATGAATTCACTAAATACTCTATTCATTAATTCCATGAATATTTATTGAAAATTAGTGAGGCTAAATGTCATCACTATGAAATCATAGTCTCCATACCTTTTTCTATAGTAAGTATTGAGAATATCTTTCTTTCTCTACATTAATTGGTGATATCCTAACCGAAGGAACACTATAGAGAAATAATTTGCCCCACATAGATGATTGAACAATTAATCAATCCATATTAGGGGGATACATGTTATTTATGGAGATTTTTTTGAGCTCCTGATAATCAATGAATAGGTGCATTGATCCATCGTTCTTCTTAACATAGAGGATTAGAGCACCCCAAAGTAAAGCTCTTGAGTGTATTAAAACATCTTCCAGATTATCTTGTAAATTATTCCTTAGTTATTCAACCTCAGTGGTGTAAATTATTTATGGAGTCTTTGATATAGACATAGATCCAAGAATAAGTTCAACTAAGAACTCAACCTATTAGTTAGGATGAATATAAGATAATTAGTTAGGGAACACATCTGTATAGTCCCTCACAATGGGCATGTATTTAAAAATGATTATCCGCTATATCTCAATCATCTGTGCTATATATGATTTATCATAATACAATAATATACACAATTGAGATGATGATTTTGATAAAGATTCATACTCCTCCTTACTCTTTTAAAGAATTGGAGGATGCCTCAGTGTGTGATGTGTGATCACCCCTTTCTGATAGTTGATGTTGGATTTGTATTAATATTTCTATTTCATGCCCAAAATAGCATCAAAATCCACCAAAGGAAGTAGAACAATATTTTTTGGATGTTTTATCCCACAAACATTAACTGGGGAGGATCAATATACTATGGATGTAATAATTCTCTCATTTTTTGTTCGTACATATCACTTAACCTCCATATTTTGATGTGGTGTTTTTATAATCTAACCAAAGTTTCAAAATATGAAAAAATTCATAAAACTAGAATAAAATATTAAATTTTTTAATCTATAATGAATAACTAGCATACCTATCACCACATAGTTTTCGAGTTCCTACTCAGTAGTATTGATTGCATATTGACTTCCTTATTGTCTTGGAGGTTGTTGTTATTAATTACCTTTGAAATCCCTTGGATGAGAGCATTGGTTTGTATAAAGCCCATTTTTCTTGCAGTTGAAACACTTCAATACATGCTGAGTGTTGATCTGAACCTTCCTTTATTCTTCCACATTTGTGGGATTCTTCATATAAAATTGGAAATAATTCTACCAAATTACCTATCTTATATATTTGAATCATCACCTGATTACCTTTAGTCAATTTCCAGGATGATTCTTCCACACTTTTGATAAGTGGAATGTTGGGTTTTCGTTCTATCATGGAATTTATCTATTGATCCACCCATATTAAACTCCATTTTCTTATTTTTATCTTTAAGCCCATGAGACCATTGGGAGTCTTTTAATTCTATTTCAACCTTAAGAGCACAATTGAAAATATCTTTTATTCTGTCAATGTCTCTAATTTCCAACTCTTTTTGTATACTTATTTTTATTCTTCTAAATAATATATCCACCTTTATTTCAGTGTTAATGGAAAATCCAAAGCTGTATCATACAAGACTTGAAAATCTTTCTTGTACACCCTAATAGACTCGTCTTCCTTTTGCTTCAGTCCAAGGAACACACTTTCCATCTTAAGATAGAGTGTTTGGGAAAAATATTTATTGAGAAATATTTTCTTCAATGATTCCTATTCTATGGTGTCAATTTCCTTTTTAGAATTTGTGTTCCTAACTAGTTTCCACCACCGACAAGATTCTCCATCAAAATGATAGACTTTCAGCACAAATTTCACTTATTATGATCATTGGAGGATAAACAATATCTTCTCAGTTATGTTAATATATTGTTCTATAATGAGGGGATTAGAAGATACACTAAACTAGAGAGGCCTTTTTTCATATAATGGATTCAATAGAAACTCACTATTTCTTAGCAAAATGAGTGAATTACACCTGATTCAAGAAATTATTAATAAATGGATCCAGTTGTATTAGTACATTCATGATGTTTTGAGCTCCGGTTGCTATCAAATTTCAATTTCATTAGGTAAATTTTCACATTTTATATCACATTGCTTGTTGAAATGAGATATCCTATTTCTATCCATTAACTAAAAAAGTAAAAATATGGGGATTGAATACTTATCTAACAATAATAATTAAATGAATCTTTGAACACATAAGGATAAAGTTTTAAATTAAAATCAAATCATTTCCTGTGATTACCTAAGTTTCAGTATTGGTTATCCTTGTCGATAAGAATATTCCCAGGGTTATTAATAATGTTTCATATTATTAATATCCAAAAATCAGTATATAATGAATTTTATTCCATCTATAACAACCATAGAATTTTATAAATACTAAATCATGATTTTAAGCATAATTAACCATCGAATAAAAACCAAGGATCACAAAGTTTAGTGTCATTGGAAGACAATGTACAAAAAATTAAAAACATGAAACTAAAATAAAATCAACTTTAATGTAATCTATATAATGATATCCCAATATCCTATGAGCTATTAAATATTCATAGGATACCCAAGAGAATATATGAATAATGGGACAAGTAAAAAAGCCCGTTAAGGGAATAAACATAGGAATAAAGCATAACAGATGGGTTTGGAGGCATAACATGATGATATAAAAAGGAATGAAACATGAATAATCATATAGAAGAATAAAATATAGAACATGGGATCATTTAATTATAGATACATAAGAATTTGAAAAAAATATATATCATGACATAAAATTTAGTCGTGGATAACCACTAAGACTATATCACATGGTGGATAATATACTCTAATGGAAGTTGGTTTACTCCCTATACAAACATGACATCTCATGAGACTAAAAATTTTACAATTAATTGGAGCTCTATCAATGAAAAACTATCATAAAATGTTCATGCATATGTGTTCTATATAAATAATAAATCATAAGAGATAAATATTAGTATCACCCATAGAAATAAATGGGTATCGTAATCATATAATATGGAATAAAAAATGGTAATATCCTAATGGTGTCCATGAAAAAATAGATTTAAATCATAATTGGACATTCATAATGGGGATAGGCATTAATAAATATAAATTATGTCCAAATAAAGTGAAAACCTGTAAAATTAGTGTTAAGAAGATTTTTAAATGAGACACTTTAGAGTAATTTAAGGAAATTAATAAAGTCCTTAAAGAGAAAAAATTTATATTTTTTCATATAAAAATATAAATTAACTAAGATTTTTTTTCATGATATGATAAACGAATCTAAAAAAATAATCATGGATTAAAAAAATTTAAGATGTTTACTTGAAAATGGTTAAGAAATTTGGAACTTCCCCTTGATCAAGCTTTCTTATCAGAGGGATTTGAGAAGGGAACTTTTTAAAACATATATTTCCCTATAAAATAATGAAGAATTAAGCTAGGAACATATTTTGGAACATATACAAAAAAATTATGGAGGATTAAATAAGAAGAATTAAGAATTACATAGAGAAAGTGTAATTTGAAGAAAAAATTTGAGGTTCAGAGAGAATACCTTACTTATGTTCGAAAGTGTTCTGCCCTTGTACTTAATATCCCAGATAATCAAATAATATTTATTAATAATTTCATTTATAACCTCTTAAACATATATATTATTTATTATAAATTTATTAATTTCATTTATTACCATTTCAATGGGTTAAAATGTTTTATTTTTTTTTATTCTCGGTGCATTGGTTTCAGGATATTATGATCAGTTACCTTGAGTTTTAATATAGGTTTTTTTGTGAGAAAGTAGAAGAACTCTATAAGTGGTATTATGTGATATTGATAAACCTATAGAATTTTATATTATCCCATATAAAATTTTCCTTTCTGGTATGATTATTATTCATTAAATATAATGTTAATGATAAGTATTTAGTTTGTTTTGTATGTTTATCGATCACTGTGAATTAGTTTCATTTTATTATTTAATATTATACTTATATATTTGTTCAAGAAAATGGAAAAAATATGATATAAATTTTACATTTTTTTACCATTATAATGGTTCTATGACCATCCATGACGGTGGTAAAGGAAAATGGAAAAATATTTTCTATTAAGGGGGGTGAATCGATACATCACAAATGATGTTTTCATTTTGAGAATAAAATGAAAAGAGAAGAAACATGATAATGGATATTCCATTAAAATAATAAAATTGTAGTATATGTATGATATTAGAGTTATCATGTTGTTTTGGACAAGGTATTTGAGGGGATGATAAGGAATGAAAATAAATTCAAAGAGATAGAAGGAATATTTTACCTCTTGAATGTCATCTCCTTGAGAACCCTCTTAAGGAACTTTGGTTTCATATTTTGGTGAGACCAGAATGAAAAGGATGTTAGGAGGTTTTTTTTGAGAGGAATTGTGCATAGTATAAGAAAGATCAAAATCTTAGAAGTGTGAGGAGAAGAGGTGGTGATGTGTGGTATTTATAAAGGGAGGAGATGGGTGTTTCTGATTAGTTTATTCACTTACTTATTATTATGGTTCAATATTGTCAACAATGCTGATTCTTGTGACTAAGTATAATTATAAGTTCATGTGAGTTCTAACTAATGGTTTCTAACATCATACATGAGTAAAAAATTCTTATATTTTCCTTAAAATGTTAAATACCTTAAATTATTGTATTTCACTATTCTCTAAAAATTCAACTACTTTAGAAAAATCCTAAAAAAAGAAAAAATGCCTTTTTCAATGTGTTTATTTCAAAAATTTTCTCCTTTGTGTGAAAATAATTTTTTAAATATGGGAAGTTTAATTTTTAATTAAAATAACCATTTATTTGAAAAAATGCAGATTTTTATATTATAACATATTTTATAACACTTTGAAAAATTATTTAAGGTCTCTTAAAATTACAATATAATCATAAGATAAAAATATAATAATTTATTTATCTATTTTACGAAAATAAATCTTATTTTAAATCATTATATTAATTATAAAAATTGAAAATTATCATTTACATTTTACAAAAAATACCAACACATAATTTATCATTTTAAAGTATTTAGTTACATATACCATGATATAAATATATCATATTTTCAGTTATAAGATATCAAAACTTTATATAAACATTCATTGGTGATGTTACTATTATATTGTCTAAATTACTCTTCATAATGGTCATATTACCATTCCAACTTTCAGGTTACTATTCCATCATTATATGTTCCTTAATTTGTATGAATATCACTTACATAATTATTAATTTATGATAATAATGATTTTATTTTGGTCTATATGTGATACATGTGTTTTATACAATATATAATAATTATAATATGGGAAATTTCATTGATAAAGTTATGGGTTGTTATAGATCCACTATTTATTCTAGGTTTCCAACACACACTTACACCAAAGAATGAATACACAAAATTTCCATTTTAAACTATTGGATTGACTATATGGGACTCCTATGGTATATACCCTATATGTACATCCATATTTTTTTAATAAGATCATTATATGAGGCATTAACTATTAAACATAAGTGATTACACATGATAATATCAAAATTACACTTAATTAATGTATGAACATCAATAATTCAAATTATGGAAATTTAAAACAAATAAAAAATCTAAAAAATATCATATAAAAATACCTAAAATCAAGATGAAATTATTGATGAAATATCAATGAACTCCCATAGTGAATCAAGGATATATACTTAAGTGAACTAGCTATAAACCCTTGAACACATACTACCCAACTTCTAATAGTCCTAACTACAATCAACAAACCATCCCCATAAAAACCTAGGTTTCACTGATACCTTTTTTAAATATCTAGAATGGGTGGACTAGAAATGTAACCCATTATGGCTTTTCACATGTCCCGATTCATGTTATTGACCGCCACCGACTGGAGAAAGAACCTGGGTATAACCTCACATAGCCATGGGAAAGATATCCCATTTAAATCACACAAAAAAATTTATCATGTATGAAATGTAATAGTTAATAAATTAGATTACATCATGGAATAAGAGGTATAAAAAAATGATACATATCAAATAAATCATTAATTCTTGTCCTAAAAACAATATAAGACCAAGACCAAAACCATTCTCCATTTGATCATTTGATTCTAGTATCCAAACCACCTCGAATTGACACAACATAAGATAAGTAAAAATTACACATGAAACCCTTTTTTTTCATATAACCCAAAAAATTGTTTTTTTATATGACCAATGAATTATTAATTGTGTGAATAAATCACACAATAGGATACCACCATGAATCTCTATAATTTCTCCCACCATGCGACCATTTGTTTTATATTTGAAACAAAACATTTTTCATAGGGCCATTAATTATAAAATATTTTTAAACAATATTTGGTACTCATTTAAAATAGTATAACCTCAATGAAACATGAATATATAAATAAATATCAATAATAAAATAGAGTGTAGTTATAAAAAAATACATATCTAAAATGATATGAAATTCAGAATCATATAATGAAAAATTACAATCATATATAAATCTAAAAAAATCACCCTAAAAAATGGTAATATTAAACTAAGACACACATGGAAAAATGATAAAGTTTAATTTTAATCCTAACGATATTGAGTCTATTCATAGTATTTTGGTATCACAACTGTATCCCCTAGTGTCTCCACACTCACTATTGTTTTTTATGTCCATAACCTAATGCTCATATGTTTCCCATCTAAAATATCTTATAAAAAATACTAGTTAAAATGATCATAATATAATAAAACATTTAAAATAGAAAATCATTACGACTCCCATGTTTGGAAAACCATTTTATATTAATGAAATCATTGAATAATTTCATTAATCACATGAGATTTTAAAAAAAATATTTTTAAAGAAAACTAAAATTTAAATACATTTTCCATGATAGAAAAGAAAATGTTGATTAAATCATCCCTCATATACATAAAATAATCCTTTTTTTCCTTAGGAAGAAAAAAGGAAAATAAAATGAAAATAATGTATTCCATGAGATTTTTTTGATTCATCTACATTTCCAAGAGCAGAAACATAGTATTCATAATAAATAGTGAATGTAAATGAATAGATCTAATATTAGAAAACCCATATCTATAATAAAGGTCCTCAATTCAAAACAAAAATCATTATATAAAGCATACATAGACTATCAGAGCTCAAAGAAAGGGGTAATTGAGATCAACTATAGATATAGTGAAAACTTTAGGAATCCAAAGTGCACATTACATTATGATATCCACCTTATATTGATGGAGAATTGATAGAGTCCAATTGGGTACCTAATAAAATGTATTTTAAATGCTAGTATGATCTAAATAATGATTTGAGAATGATTGTTCTTATACTAAGATGAATTATTAGTATAATTTCATATTTTATAAAGGCCTTATGAGTGGCACTGTTTAGCAGCACGATTATACAAACTATGCACTAATAGTATGGTCCCTACTTCTATCATAAAAACAAGGAGCATGGTTACCTGGGAATAAAAACATGGGTTGGATAACTGTTCTCAATAAATGACACTAATAATAGTTCAAAACACAACACCTCACATTGTTTTTAGTGAAATTTTAGAAAATTATAGAAACAATGCTCAAACCATGAAAAACACCACTAGATAGAAAAGTGTCACATCACACAATTACATCTTGATTAATACTAAACAATTATAGATTTTTTAATAGAAAATTTTCCACAAAACTACTAGGTATTTACCCCCAACTCTAAAAATCCTATTGATCCTTAGGAATGTAAAATTAAACCCAAAAAACATACATATGATAGAGATGGAATCAAAAATACCCCCATGATGTGAACTGATAAAGCAAAGCTACTGAATTAGTCTCAATTAAAAATTGAGTAAAGATAACAATTACATTGTAGGTATGGTATTAATTTATTGATGAGGAAATAAATTCATGAGTTTGATGATTCACTTTCATTGTTTTATATTAACAACATTATTTATTATGAATTTCATAGTACATTTTCATGTTAATTACATAATGTTATAATAAGTTCTAGTGAAATGTGGGGAAAGGGATTCAATGTTACCTAATGTGGATATTTAAAAGGAGTGAGTCACTCAAACTTAAATATATAAAGTCATATTACAATTGACATGATTTTTAATGAAACAAGGATGGTGGGATGGCTAATCAAGCATAATATAAAAATTTCATGGTGTAAACTAGTACACTATAGTGAATTTCCATGACATATCTTAGGGACCATTCCATCATTTCATTGAGGCAATTTTTATGTGTAAAATAGTATTTAGTGGTTAATTGGGTGAATTTTACCATTTATTATTTCATACAACTTTGGGGATTATCACACATTAAGTATGTAGTCATGAATACACCATTCTTCACTAGTTTTATTGTGGTGATGTTCTAAAACATTAAATAATAATTTCATGATTTAGTGGGATTTTAAATAAATGAAACTATATTTTACAAAATTTTGAAAATATAGTGGCCTTGTACCATGGTGACCATATCATAAGACATTATCATAGTGAATGATATTACAATGTCACAAAATGTATGGTCTTTCCATTCCAATCCTAAGACAAGTGTTTAATGGTTTGGTGGTTCTAAAAAATTATATTTCACAATTCCATAACAAATATTACCATTTCACAACCATGAATTATTATTATCTATTATAATTAGGATTTCATTTCTATATAATGCAAATTTTATAACTATTTCACTATAGTGACCATCAAGTCCAAATTTACATAAAATCTTAAAAATGTTTTGACATTTCTATATCAATTATTGAGTTTTTTGGTGAGATTAATTAAAAAACTATGAGATGTTTAAATTAATTCCACTAATCATTCACATATATTATTTTGTATTAATAAAGTTGAAAAAACTTCTATGAAAAAACATACTTCTCTAAGAACTTGGTGTAAATGTTGTTGAGGTAGATCGACAATTTGGTACTTCCCGCTATTTTATGTATTAATAATTCTAGGAAATTTTCATGCTCAATTCCAAGTTTTTATTGATGAAAAAAGAATTTGAATTTAGAGAATACAACTATTATTCACTATGAATTATCCATATGATAAAAAATTTGTGAATACTTTTATTTCTCTATGAGTTAGGTGCATAAATTCTCAATCTTACTCTCATCTTTTATTTTTCACAATCAAGATCTAAGACATAGTAATCATCATGTAAAATAGAGTTGGTTATTTATTTTTCAAATCACTAGGACACCTCACCCCACCATAGTAATCTACTCAATACATTACCTTATACCATTTACATAATGTATTTAAAAATAAAAAAAATACTATGTAAATGTTTCAATTATTCCCCTATTCTCATAATAATCCTATATAATACACTAATTTTTTAATAACTTGGATATTCCTTCCAGGTATGTTTTTATTTCCTCGTGTTTTTGAGGAAAAAGAAGAGTTTATGGAAATTTAGGAAGTATACGCCGTGTACTTGGTTGCCGTGGGTGACCATGTACAGGCCGTGTAACGACCGAGTACACGGTCATGTGTGGTGACATGGGGACCGCCTAATGCGGGGGATGGTAAAGGCAAGTACATGCCATGTACTTTTTTTTCATTAAATGGACCGGGGATGCATCTAACTGGTAGAAGTGTCTTATTCGTCACCTTCTTTGACCGAGAGATTCTGTACGACGCCAATCATTTTCCTAGCCCCCGATCGAGCATCCGTTCTCTAAATCAACCACTGTCAATTTTGTTGGAATCACATTAGTGGGATCTCTCTTATTCTAAAACCTCGTTTCTTTATTTATCCACTTTCAAGATATATCCTTGTTTGATAATTTTAAGAATTTTTATAGATTTATATAATTTTAAGGAGATTCAATTCCTGCGACTCAAGTATATTGATCTCCCAACATCGAGGAAAGAGGTTTGTGCCTTTTTGTAGATAGTCCTTGAGTTATATGTGCAAAAGTGCCCAATACCCTTGAATGGGGTATTGTGTGTTTATGGTTTAGCCCTTATTTTCCCTGATATGCTTTGTTTTATTGGATAGAGGTTATTGTTTGTGAATAGGGTAAGTTTTTCTATGCTATGGAGGTTTTACAATGTTTTCTTGTTTTAACCGTTTGGTCTACTTTTCCTGTTAGGCTACTATTTTTATTTCCATGCCTAGTATTGTAGGATGGAGTGATTTTATCTAACATGCTATGATATGGTGTAAACTGTTTATCCAAGTATTTCTTGAGGTTTACATTGGACGCCATGTATCATTGTGCACGATTGACTTACACAGGGCTGTGAGAACTTAGTGTAGTAGACCATAAGGAGAATGGATGTTAAGGGATTCTCCAGAATGTCTATTATTTTTGTTACAATGCGAGACCATATGGGGAATTGATGTAAGTGCTTACTCAGAGTGAATGTAGTTACTTGACATGGGCCACAGGGGGAATGAAACATAAGTGCTTCCCCAGAGCCCCTTTTTGTTACCGACACGAGTCTATAGGGGGAATTGATGATGAGTGCTTCCTCAGAGAGTCTATACTTAAGCTGAATCAGAGGGCTTAGACTGTATGTACTTCCCTGAGGGTTTCTTGTGTTGTTTTGGTTGAACCAGAGGGGTTAGGCTGTGATTACTTCCCATAGGGTTACCTGTTGTGTTATCTTCTTACTTTTGATTAGCTGCTTTCTTGATATATGTAATTGAATGCAATGAAACTATGGGATTTGTTACCTTTGGGTACTTCCTTGTTTACTGATTCTCCTTGTTTATTACCTTCCGTATATATTCATTGACTATTTGGCACAGATCTTAGGGTGGTTGCCTACTAGGATTTAGTCTCACACCCTATTTGGGAAATGATTTGGGCCCAAAAAGATTATATTGTTATAGGTATAGATAAGGGCAAGCGCCCTTCTACTTCAGATACTTGACTACTAGGGAGATAGAGAGCATGAGACCAAGATGAGGCTTACGATGTTGTGAAGCTGTTTACTTGTTTTTATTTGTACTTTGGTTTATTACTATATTTCATTATTTAGACTTGTTTGGTTTCTTTTCTAGACATATGCATCATGCATCATTTATTTATATGTGATCCAGTTGTTTCTTACTTCCGTCTTCTGCTATTTACGATTGTTTGGTATGTTTATTACTTTTCCTATTGTTTATCTGTTTTACTTCCAATATGTTACTCTGCCTATGAGGGAATAGTTTCCCCACTATCACACCCAAGGCCCTCGGTGCTAGTCGGCAGCCTCTGGCATTTGGGAAAATGCGCTTAAGGCCATGTGACTAATCGGGCATAGGGAACCACTGGGCGACTTCTGGAACCGGGACATTATTAATTGGTATCAGAGGGTTCTTTTTTTCTTGACATACTGTTTGTAGCCTTTAGATTGGGATATGAAGGAATAAGTACTTGGTAATAAGCTGCGCTCGAGATTATCTAACCCATGTATAGGGAAAAGAAAATTTACCTTGATTATTTCAATTTTTTCAGTTTCACAATTATTATAGTTGATTTGATTTTCACTATTGGGTGATTCACATGTATTTTGCTGTTATCATTGACATTATTGAGGTTCTATTTCTGTTGAAACCTGATGAGATGAGGGTATTCCATATCATGCATCATATAGGCACTTGTTAGAAACGACATGTCATGCATTCTTTCCATTCCATTCAGGTTGCATTAGCAATTTCATGTTGTTATGATAGAGGATGTGTTAAATATGCATGTGTTTGTTATATATGCCTTGATAAAATACCTATTTTTTGATATTGTAATAAATTTTTAATGGTTTTGTTTGAATGAATGCCAAAATTTGGTTCTTGAGGGGTTATGGGCCCTCATGGATTGGAATGTGGTGAATAATTGATCTATTATGCTTGTTTATGAAATGTATTAGATGCCAAGCTTTGATTCGTGGGGAGTATGGGCCCTAATGGATCGATATTTGGCACTTAAATGTTCGTTTCAGTGTTTTCTGGGATTCCAGAGTAGTTTCTGAGGCTTACTGTCTAGAAAAATCGAGAATACACGCCATGTAGTGATGAAAACATACCATGTGTTATTTTGTTTGGGAAGAAATTTTTTTTCTAAAGTACACACCGTATACTAAATTGACACACCGTGTAGTCTCTGACAGTGTTGCTGGCTGTGTGGGCAGAGAAACAGGGTGGGGATAAGTTTTAGTGAGACACGCCGTGTACCGAACATACACACCGTGTGTTTAGATCCTGTGTCTACCCGTATGACTAACGACACAAATGAAGAAAAAATCTTCGGTTATACACATCATGTCATGTTTGAACATTCCATGTAGTGTAATCCTGGAATCTGGTTGTGTAACTAATAACATGGGTTGGTGAAATCCTTTAGGTACACGTCGTGTCCATCTGGAACATGCCGTGTAGAGTCATCCATGTAACCGGCCATGTAACTAACAACACGGGTCAGTGATGTTCGTCTAGTACACACTATGTCTAGAACTAACACACCGTGTAGTCTTGTTCTAGGAGAACTGTGTGGATTATCCATGTAATGGAACTCGGGCAGGGGAAGATGATTCAAGTACACATCGTGTGGTGGACGTACACGTCGTGTATCAATGTTTTATTAAACTTTAATGTTTTCTTTCTCCTGTTCCGTTCTTATTCTTCTAGTTTTCAGTCCTTGATATTCTTGTTCTAAGTTGTGCACTTGACCTTGCAGAGTCATGACATCTAGATGTCCTCCAGTTGTACTCCAGTTAAAGGGTAACGATCAGACACCAGACATGGCTAATCAAGGACTTCAAGCAGATCCTCCAATCATGCCAGTCTTGGATCCAACCATCATTCTGGACACAGGTGCTGATGCATAGTTCCAAGAGGTCTTTTTGAGGTTCATGTAGACCTTCCAAGGATTTCCACATCCTACCCTATCTATGGTAGAGCTAACTCTGGTTTTCCTGTAGCAACATCCTCCCACTTTCACAGGGGATGGAGGAACTCAGGTTGTAGAGTCATGGCTGGAATCCATGCTTTATATCTTCGATCATATGGAGATGAATCTTGAGAGGAGACTGAATCTTGCTACACATATGCTTCGGGATTCTACTAAGAGATGGTGGGATGTGATCTCATAGGTAGGACACCAACATGTTATGGCCTGGGATGAGTTTCAGCATACCTTATATGACTACTTCTACTCGGAGACTTTGAGGGCCGATCAAGCCCAGGAGTTCATGAGTCTACAGTAGGGTACTATTTCAGTTATGAAGTATTCTTATAACTTCATAGAGTTGTAGTTCTTCATACCTATTCTAGGAGGGGATGAGTTATTCTAGGCAAGGAAGTCTAAGGATGGTCTAAGTCATGAAATCCAATCATAGGTTAACAACTTCAGGCTGACTTCCATCACTTATATCGTCAACTAGAAACTAATCATTGAGTAAAATCTAAGGGATTCTGGAGTTGTGAGATAGGTTGGCTTGAAATCTGGAGTTGGTATCCATTCTACTGATAGTAGGAAGCGCCCCAGGGAGTCTTCGTGAGGATATCCATGAGGCGAGACACTTCTTCTGGTAGCTAGGTGGTGTGCTAACAATGTGAGAAGAGTGGACATATGAGGCCACATTTCCCGAGAGACCCAATGGAGTGCCGATCATGCGGCAAGATGGATCATATTTAGTGATTCTGTCAGATCTTCTCACCAGTAGCTGGTGATAGGGGTTCTTCGATGACTCCTTGTTCAGGAGTAGCACCACCAGTTTCTCACCACTCAGGGAACTGGAGTTCATCTAGCTACTCAGGATGAGGTGGAGGTCATGGCCGTGGTAGCCAGTTTCAAGGTTTTTAGCAACAATAGGGTGGATCCGCTCATGGTGGTCAGGTAGGGTCATAGGGCCACGGTTCAGGTCAGAATTTTTCAGTGGAGAAGACCCATCATTAGTGGGAACCTGGACCCTCAACAGTTCAAAGTACGATTCTAGTTTCCTCAGTTATAGCTTATATGCTTTTTGATATAAGAGCTTCTCATAGCTTTATATCTATTGTTGTTGTTGAGATCCTTGGGATATGTATCCTTTCTTCTAATTATGTCTTGACATAGGACACTCCATTGGGGACAAGAATGAATAGCATACGACAGTACAAGGAGTGCCCTCTTGAGGTTGGTGGGTGTCACTTTTTTGGGACCTTTATGTCTTAAGGATGAAATGATAAGATGTCATTCTCAGAATGGATTGGTTAGTTCCCTTCTAGGATTTTTTCAATTTATATCACCGTAGGGTGAGTTTCACATCTCCAGAGGGTAGATCGTTTCTTCATAAAGGAAAATGGGATGTCCAGGCAAGCAGAGTGGTACCCTAGCATCATGGGTTGGGAGAATTTATAGTCTAGATTGCTAGTATATATCTAGATGACCAAGGGAATTCACAAATGGAATTTCCTCCAGTGGTGGATCATTTCAGATATGTCTTTCTAAGGGAATTTTCAGGTTTACATCTGGAGTGAGAGGTTGATGTTTCTATTGATCTCATTCCAGGAGCGACACCAGTGTCCATTATTCTTTATAGGATGGCTACACCAGAGTTACAAGAGCTCAAGAAGCAGTTGGAGGAGTTTTAGGCAAAGGGTTTCATCCAATACAGTGCTTATCCTTTGGGTTTTCCTGTCCTATTTGCAAAGAATGTGGATGGTACCCTCTGACTCTATGTGGATTATCAGAAGATGAACCAGTTGACAGTCAAGAACCAATATCCCTTTCCAAGGATTGATGATCTCTTTGATCAGCTTCGAGGAGACCGGGTGTTCTCTAAGAATGACTTGATATCTGGTTATCATAAATTACATGTTAAACCATCTGATATACCTCTTAAAGCCTTTTGGAGTAGGTATGGTCTATACGAGTATGTGGTTATGCCGTTCGGTCTCATGAACACGCCTGTAGTTTTCATAGCACAGATGAACCAAGTGTTCCATCCGTACTTGGATTCATTCATGGTAGTCTTTGTGGATGATATCTTGGTGTACTGTCAAACTCGACACAACCATGATACCAATCTTGAGATCATTTTGAGTATACTTAGAGAGCATCAGTTATATGCTAATCTCTCAAAATTCCACTTTTGGATGGACAAAATTCACTTCTTGGGTCATGTTATCTCAGAGACAGGAGTATCAGTAGTCCCAGAGAAAGTGAGAGCAGTAGTTTCCTGGGAGAAGTTGAAAAATTTATTTAAGGTACAGATTTTTCTAGGGCTGGATGGATACTACATACGTTTTATATAGGACTTTTAACGCTTAATAACACCACAGGCGGGCCTAACTAAGAAGGGTGCGAAGTACCTATGGACAGATTCTTACAAGTCAGACTTTTAGGAGTTTAAAGGGAGTTTGACTTCATCACCGATACTAGTTTTTCTAGAGCTGGGAAATAGCTATACTGTTTACTCAGATGCTTTAGGTATCGGGTTGGGAGCTGTGCTTATGCAGGGAGAAGGAGCCATTGTGTACGGGTCTCGGCAGTTGAGGCCACATGAGAGGAATTACCTGACACATGATCATGAGTTGGTTGTAGTTTTTCATGCTTTATGTTGTTGGAAAAATTATCTTCTGGGAGAGAATTTTGGGGTTTTCACCGACCACAAAAGTCTCAAGTATATCTTCACTCAGTGTGACCTTAATTTGAGAAAGTGAATGTGGGTTGAATACCTTCAGTATTTTGACTTTGAGCTTGCCTACACGCATGAGAAAGGCAACACCGTGGATAATGCACTAAGCAGGAGGAGTCAGATATAAGTAGTTCAAGAGGTTAGTAGTGATTGGAAGCTTATGTCTCTATTCTATGATATGCATTTAGAGGTTCACAATAGATAGGGTCATACATTTCTTTCATCTGTAGCTGTTACCTCTACTCTTCTTGATCGAGTGCAAATAAGGCAGCTATCAAATTCTGAAGGCCTAGTCCTATAGGAGATCATGTCAGGGGAGGAACCTATTCCTAGATGAAACATAGGTGAGGATGAGATCTTGCATTTTCATGGGCGCATATGGGTGTCAGCAGACATACGTGAGGAGCTGATGTAGGACTTTCATTCCTCAGTTTGGGAAGTTCATCCGGGTGTCACCAAGATGTATTGTGATCTACACCGTCTGTATTAGTGGCCAGTTATGAAGAGAGATGTTGCTAGTTTCTTCATGAGGTGTTCCACCTGTTAGAAGGTGAAGGTAGAGCATCAGCGACTAGTATGGATTTTGTAGTAGTTACCCATTTCCAAGTGGAAGTGGAATGATGTCACGATTGATTTCGTGATAGAGTTTCCGAGGTAGCCTCGAGGAAATGATGCTGTATGGGTTGTCATTGATAGACTCATGATGGTTTCTCACATTTTGATGATCAAGGAGACCTCCGGGGTTGATGAGATGGGACAGTTGTACATCTGAGAGATTGTACGTTTTCATGGAGTTCCACACTCCATTGTTTTAGACAGGGATGAACATTTTAATTCTCGGGTCTGTCAGGGGATTTAGAGGGCTTTGGGTACATAGGTACTTCTGAGTACCTCTTACCATCCCTAGATAGATGGACAACCCAAGCGTATGATTTAGGTTCTTGAGAACTTGTTTCGAGCATACATCCTAGATTTTGGAGGTTTTTGGGAGAAGCGCATAGCTCTTCTAGAGTTTTCCTACAATAAAAGTTTTCACGCAACTATTCTGATGGAACCTTATAAGACTTTGTATAATAGGCCATGCCGATCACCCTTGTGTTGGCTAGAGGCAGTAGAGGTAGCTATATTGGGACCTCGTATTGTCCCAGAGACCACAGAGTAGACAGAGTTGATTCAGAAGAGGATGGTTACTACACAGTCATGACAGAAGTCATATGCTGATTGACTGAGATGACCTCTAGAGTTTGAGGTAGGAGATTAGGTTTTCCTATGTGTCACATAGAGGTTGGGACGTAGGAGGATTAGAAGACAGGGTAAGCCTTTTCTGAGGTATGTCAGGCCGTTTGAGGTTTTAGAAAGGGTCAGGATGATTTCTTATCGATTGTAGTTATCTCAGAGGTACCGGGCTTTGCACAAAGTCTTTCATGTTTCTCCGTTTCGACGTTACTTATCAGACCCATCTCATATTCTTAAACCTGAAGAGGTTGATTTAGAGGTGTACACATCATTCGAGGATCATCCTATTTGGATTGTTGATCATAGTGCGAAGGTTCTCTATAGCTAGTCTATTCCTCTTGTACAAGTGCAATGACAGCACGTTAGAGTATAGGATGAGACTTGGGAGAGGGAGGCCAATGTACGATTTCTATGGCTGGACCTTTTCGAGGATTATTATTCTACGCTACCTTGATGGGGAAATTTGGGGACAAATTTATTTAAGGGGGAATGTTTATAAGAACCCGGATCTTCTTTTCAGGTATGTTATTCTTTTATGGTGTTTTTGAAGAAAAAGAGGAGTTTCTTGAAATTTTGGAAGTACACACAGTGTACTTATATGTACACATCGTGTACTAATATTTACTTGCCATGTACTTATATGTACATGCTGTGCACTTGGTTTCTGTGGGTGACCGTGTATAGGCCGTGTAACGGCTGAGTACACGACCGTGTGTGGTGACCTGGAGACCACCTAATGCGGGGCCGGTAAAGGCAAGTACACACCATGTGCTTCTAAATTACACTTCTTGTACATTATTTTTTCATTCATTTAACAGAACAAGGTCAAATCTAACTAGAAGAAGAGTATTCTTCTTTGCCTTCTTCGATTGAGAGCGTCCGTACGATGCTGATATTTCTCCAAGCCCCCGATCGAGAATCCGTTCTCCGAATCAACCTCTGTCGATTGCATTGGTATCGCATCGGTGAGTTATCTCTTCTTCTAGAACCTCGTTTCTTTATTTATCCTCTTTCAAGAGTTATACTAGATTGAGTGTTTTAATCATTTTTGTAGATCTACAACCTTTTAATGATATTCAAGGCCTGAGACTCAAGTATATTGATCTCCCAACACCAAGGTATTTGTTTTGTGCCTTTCCGTAGATAGTCCTTGAGTTATATGTGAAAAATTTCCCAATACCCTTGAACGGGGTATTGCGTGTTTATGGTTTTAGCCCTGATTTCACCTTCTATGCCTTGTTTGATTGGATAGAGGTTATTATTTGTGAATAGGGTAAGTTTTTCCATGTTATGAAGGTCTTTCCCATGTTTTTCTGTTTTGAACGTTTGGTCTAGTTTTCTTGTTAGGCTGCTGTTTCACTTTCCATCCCTAGTCTTGTAGGATGGAGTGATTTTATCTAACATGCTATGATATGCTGTAGACTATTTAACCAAGTAGTTCTTGAGTTTTACTTTGGCTGCCATGTATCGTTGTCCACGATTGACTTACGCAGTGCTGTGAGAACCTAGTGTAGTAGACCATAGGGGGAATGGACATTAAGGGCTTCTCCAGAGTGTGTAAATTTTGTTACGATGAGAGACTATAGGGGGAATTGATGTAAGTGCTTCCTTAGAGTGTTTGTAGTTACTTGACGTGGGCCACATGGGGAATGATATGTAATTACTTCCCCAAAGAACCTTTTAGTTACCAATATGAGATTATAGGGGGAATTGACGATGAGTGCTTCCTCAGAGAGTCTATGATTAAGCTGAACCAGAGGGGTTAGACTGTGTGTACTTTCTAGAGGGTTTCTTGTGTTTTTTTGGATGAATTAGAGGGATTAGGATGTGAGTACGTCCCACAGGTTTACCTGTTGTGTTATATTATTACTTTTGATTAGCTTCTTTCTTGATATATGCAATTGAATGCAATGAAACTGTGGGATTTGTTACTTTTGAGTACTTCCTTGTTTACTAATTCTCCTTACTTATTGCCTACCGTATATATTCATTGACTGTTAGTCATAGATATTGGGGTGGTTTCCTACTTGGATTTAGTCTCACACCTTGTTTGGGCCCAAACAGATTATATTGTTGTAGGTATAGATAAGGGCAAGCTCCCTTCTACTTCAGGTACTTGAGTGTGAGGGAGATGGAGAGCATGCGACCATACTGAGGCTTGTGATGCTGTGGAGCTGTTTACTTACTTTTCTTTGTACTTTGGTTTAGTACTATATTTCAGCATTTAGACCTATTTTGATGCTTTCTTAGACATATGTATCATGCACCAATTATATATATGTGCTCCATTTGTTTATTACTTCCATCTTCCACTATTTACGGTTGTTTGGTATGTTTAATACTTTTGCTATTGTTTATCTATTTTACTTTCTCTGTGTTACTCTACCAATGAGGGCATAGTTTCCACACTATCACACCCAAGGCCCTCGCTTCTAGTCAACAACCTCTAGCATTTGGGGAAATGCACTTGAGTCTATGTGACCAACCGGGTACGGGGCACCTCTGGGCGGCTTCTGGAACCAGGACATTACAAAGTGGTATCAGAGGGTTCTTTTTGTCTTGACTTACTTTTTGGAGCCTTTAGACAGGGATATGAAGGAATAGGTACTTGGTAATAAGCTGTTCTCGAGATTATCTAACCTGTGTATAGGGAAAATCCAATTTATCTAGTTTATTTCATTTTTTTTGGTTTCACAATTATTACAGTTGATTTGATTTTCACCATTGGGTGACTCCCATGTATTGTGCTGTTATCATTGTTATTATTGAGGTTCTATTTCTATTGCAACCCGATGAGATGAGTGTATTCCATATCATGCATCATATAGGCACTTGTTAGAAATCACATGTCATGAATTATTTCCATGCCATTTTGAGTGAATTGGAAATTGCATGTTGTTGTGATATAGGTTGTGTTAAATATGCTTGTTGTTGTGATTGATGCCTTAATAAAATACCTGTTGTTTGATAGTGTATTAAATTGTGTATGGTTTTGTTTGAATGAATTCCAAACTTTGGTTCTTGAGGTGTTATGAGCCCTCATGGATCCAAATTTAGTGTATCATTGATCTATTATGATTATTTATGACATGTATTTGATGAAAATCATTGATTTGCAGGGAGTATGGGCCATCATGGATCAAAATTTGGCACTTAAATGTTCATTTCAGTGTTTTATGGGATTACCGAGTAGTTTTTGAGGCTTACTGTTCATAAAAACCCAGAACACACACTATGTAGTGATGAATACATGCCATGTGTTCTTCTATTCGAAAAGAAACTATTTTTATAAAGTACACACCGTGTACTAAATGTAGACACCATGTGCTGAATGTATAGGTCATGTAGTCTCTAACCGAGTCACTGGCTGTGCGGACAGAGACACAAGATTGGGTTAAGTTTTAGTGGTACATGCTGTGTACCGAACGTACACGCCATGTGTTTAGATCCCATGTCTACCAATGTGACTAACAACACAGATGAAGAAAAAAAACATCAATTATACATGCTGTGTCAAGTTTAAACATTCTGTGTAGTGTAATCATAGAATCTAGCTATGTAACTAACAAAATGGGTTGGTGAAATTCTTTAAGTACTTGTCGTGTCTATTTGGAACATGCCATTTAGAGTCATCCATGTAACCAACCATGTAACTAACAACATGGGTTGGTGATGTTCATCTAGTATACGCCGTGTCCAGAACTAACACACCATGTAGTCTTGTTCTAGGAGAACTGTGTGTCTTAGCCATGTAAGGGAACTCAGGAAGGGGAAGATGATTCATGTACATGCTGTGTAGTGGACATACACACCATGTATCCTTGTTTTGTTAAACATGAATGTTTTTTTTCTCCTCTTCCCTTATTACGCTTATAGTTTTCAGTCCATGATATTATTGATCTAAGGTGTGCACTTGACCATGCGGAGTCATTCCACCAAGATTTCCTCTGGCTGTACTCCAGTTATAGGGCAATGATCAGACACCAGACATGTCTGATCAAGGACTTTTAGCAGATCCTCCAATCGTGCCAGTCTTGGCACCAGCTGTCATTCCGGACACAGGGGCTGATTCACAGTTTTGAGAGGGCTTTATGAGGTTCATGCAGAACTTTTGAGGAGTGCCACATCCCGCCCTGTCTATGGAAGAGCGGACATGGGGTTTCCAACAGCAGCATCCTTCCACTTTCACAGAGGAAGGAGGACCTCTGGCTGTAGAGTCATGGCCAGAAGCCATGATTTCTATCTTAGATCATCTGTAGATACCTCCAGAGAGGAGGTTTAAGCTTGCTACATATATTCTTCTGGATTATACTAAGAGATGTTGAGATGTAATTTCATAGGTGAGGCACTATTAGGTTATGGCCTAGGATGAGTTCCATCATGCCTTCTATGACTAATTCTACTCGAAGACTTTGAGGGCTGATCGATCTTTGGAGTACATGAGTCTAGAGTAGGGTAATCTTTCTATTCTGGAGTATTTTTATCACTTCACAGAGCTACAACGCTTCACACCTATTCTAGGAGGAGATGCGTTATTATTAGAAAGGATGTTTTAGGATGTTTTGAGGCACCACATCTGATTGCAGGTTAACATCTTCCGGCTAAATTCCATCACTTTTATTATCAAAAAATCGCTAATCACTGAGTGCAAGCTGAGGGATTCTGGAGTTGTGAGCCAGGGTGTCTCGACATCCGGAGTTGGTATCTCTCCTACTGACAGTAGGAAGCGCCACTGGGAGTCTTCAGGAAGAGATCTGAGGAGGCCAGACACTTATTCTGGTATCTGGGTAGTGTTCTACCAATGTGGGAAGAGCGAGAATACAAGGCCACATTTACCGAGAGACCCATTGGAGTGCCGATCATGCGGAAATATGGGTCATATTCAGCGCTTCTGTCAGATCTTCTCACCAATAGCTAGTGATAGGGGTTCTTCGATGACTCCTTGTTCAGGAGCACCACCACCAGTTTCTCACCAGTCGGGGAATTGAAGTTCTTCCGACCACTCAGGCTGATGTGAAGGTTGTGGCCGTGGTATCTAGTCACCCGATTTTCAGCGACAATAGGGTGGATCAGCTTAGGGTGGTCAGGTAGGGTCACAGGGCCACAATTCAGGTCAAAATTTTGCAGTGGAGTAGACCCAACTAGAGCAGGATCCCGGACCCTCTACAGTTCGAGGTATGATTCTAGTTGCCTTAGTTTTAACTTTTTCTCTTTTCGATATAGAGAATTCCCATAGCTTTATATTTGTTGATATTATGGAGAGCCTTGGGGCTCTGTATATTTTCTTCTACTAATGTCTTAACATTGGACACTCTGTTGGGGACAAGAATAGCTAGCATACGACAGTTCAAGGAGTTCCCTCTTGATGTTGGTGGGTGTCACTTCTTTTGGGGCCTTTATGTCTTAAAGACGACATGCTATGACATCATTCTCTGAATGTAATGGTTAGTTATCTTCCAGGCTATTGTCGATTTCTATCTCTGTTGGGTGAGTTTCACATCACCAGAGGCTATATCGTTTCTTCATAAGGCGAATGGGATGTCCATGCGAGCATAGCAGGACCCGAGCATCTTGGGTTTCGAGAAGTTACAACCCATATTTCTAGTCTATATCTAGATGACCAAGGGAATTCATAGATAGAATTTCCTCCACTGGTGGATCATTTCACAAATGTGTTTCCAGAGGAATTTTCAGGTTTAGCTTTGTAGTGAGAGGTAGAATTTTCTATTGAGATCATTCCAGGAGAGACACCAGTGTCCATTCATCATTATAGGATGGATACACCAGAGTTATAAGAGCTCAAGAAGTAGTCAGATGAGTTGCAAGCAAAGTGTTTCATCTGAACCAGTGCTTCTCCTTGGTGTTCACCTGTCCTGTTTGCGAAGAAGGTGTACGGTACCCTCTGAATCTATGTGGATTATCGGAAGCTGAACCAGTTGATGGTCAAGAACCAATATCCCTTGACGAGGATTTATGATCTCTTTGATCATCTTCGAGGAGACCAGGTGTTCTCAAAGATTGAATTGAGATCTGGTTATCATCAGTTACATGTTAGACCATTTGATATAACTCTTACAGCCTTTTGGAGTAGGTATGGTCTTTATGCGTATGTGGTTATGCCGTTCTATCTCACAAACGCGCCTGCATTTTTCATGGAACTGATGAAATGAGTGTTCCATCCATACTTGGATTATTTTGTGGTAGCCTTTGTGGATGTTATCTTGGTTTACTCTCACAATTGACATGACCATTCCACCCATCTGGAGATCATTCAGAGTACACTGAGAGAGCATCAGTTATATGATAAGCTCTCAAAATGACACTTTCGTATGGAAAAAATTTACTTCTTAGGTCATGTTATCTCAGAGATAAGAGTATTAGTATACCCATATAATGTGAGATCAGTAGTTTCCTAGGAGCAGCAGAAGAATGTCATTGAGGTAAATATTTTTCAAGGGCTGGATGAATACTACAAACGTTTCATACAAGACATTTCACACTTAGCAATGCTACTAGTGGTCCTGACTAAGAAGGGTGAGAAGTACCTGTGGACAAATTCGTATGAGTCAGCCTTTCAAGAGTTAAAAGGGTGGTTGACTTCAGTACCGATACTAGTTTTTCCTAAGCCAGGAAAGAGATATACTATTTACTATGATTCTTTAGGTATCAGCCTGGGAGCTGTGCTTATGTAGGGAGGAGTCATTGTGTATGGGTCTCAACAGTTGAATCTACATGAGAGGAATTACTCGACACGCGATCTCGAGTTGGTTGTTGTTGTTCATGATTTATGATTTTGGAGACATTTTCTTATGGGGGAGAATTTTGCAATTTTCACCGACCAAAAAAGTCTCAAGTATATCTTCACTCAACATGACCTAAATTTGAGAGAGAGAAGGTGGGTTGAATACCTTAAGTATTTTGACTCTGATCTTGCCTAAACGCATGGGAAAGGCAACCCTGTGGTTGATGCACTAAGGAGGAGTCAGATATAGGCAGTTTAGTAGGCCAGTAGTGAGTGGAAACTTATGGCTATATTCTCTGAGATGCATTTGGAGGTGCACGACCGACAGGGGCATACATTTATTTCATATATAGATGTTACCTCTACTATTCTCGATCGAGTGTGAATAAGGAAGCTATTAGGTTCTGAAGGCCTTGTCCTACAAAAGAGCATGTTAGGGGATGACCCTTTTCTTGGATGGACCATAGGTGAGGATGAGATCTTGTATTTTCATTGGTGTATATGGGTGTTAGAATACATACACGGGGAGATGATGCATGAATTTTATTCCTCAGTTTGGGCAGTTTATCCTGGTGTCACCAAGATGTATCGTGATATACACCGTTAGTATTGGTGTCCAGGTATGATGAGAGATTTTTCTAGTTTCTTCATGAGGTGTTCCACTTTTAAGAAGGTGAAGGCAAAGCATCAGTGACCAGCTGAGCTTTTACAGTAGTTAACCATTCCCTAGTGAAAGTTTAATGATGTCACGGTGGATTTTGTGATAGGTTTTTTGAGGTCACCTCAAGAAAATTATGCTGTATGGGTTGTCATTGATAGAATCATAAAGGGTTCTCACTTTTTGCTGATAAAGGAGACCTTCAGTGTTGATGAGATGGGATGGTTGTACATCTGAGAGATTGTACATTTTCATGGAGTTCCACACTCCATTGGTTCAGATAGGGACACATGTTTTACTTATCGGGTCTGGCAGGGGATTCAGAGGGCTTTGGGTACACAGTTACTTCTGACTACAATTTACCATCCCCAGACAGATGGCCAGTCCAATTGTATGATTCAAGTTCTTGAGGACATGATTCGAGCATGCATATGAGATTTTGGAAGTTTGTGGGAGAAGCACATACCTCTTTTGAAGTTTTCCAACAGTAACAGTTTTCAAGAAACTATTCAGATGGAACCTTATGAGGCTCTGTATGGTAGGCCATGCCAATCACCCTTGTGTTGGCTGGAGGTAGGAGAGGCAGCTATGCTGGGACCTCATCTTGTCCAAGAGACCATAGTATAGATAGAGTTGATTCAAAAGAGGATGGCTACTGCAAAGCCATTATAAAAGTCTTATACTGATAGACTGAGATGACTTCTAGAGTTTGAGGTTGGAGATCAGGTTTTTTAGCATGTCACACCGAGGTTGGGACACATGAGGATTAGAAGACAGGGTAATATTTCGCTGAGGTACATTAGGCCATTTGAGTTTTTAGAAAGGGTAGGTCCTGTTACCTACCAGTTACAGTTACATTAGAGGTATCAGGATATGCACGACATCATTCACATTTTTCAGCTTCAACAATACTTCTTAGACCCATATCATGTTCTTCAACCCAAAGTGGTTGAGTTAGAGGTGGATGAATTATTCTCGGATCATCCTATTCGGATTGTTGATCATAGTGTTAAGGTTCTCCGTGGACAGTTTGTTCTTCTGGTACGAGTGCTAGGGAAGAATGGGAGAGTACAGAATGATTCTTGGGAGTGGGAGGCTGATGTACGATTGCAGTGGATGAAGATTTTCGAGGATTCTTTTTCTACACTGCCTTAATATAGAAATATGGGGATGAATTTATTTATGTGGGAATGTTTTCAAGAACCCTATCTTCTTTTTAGGTATGTTTTTCTTTTCTCATGTTTTTGAGGAAAAATAGGAGTTTCTAGAAATTTTAAAATCACATGCCGTGTACTTATATGTACACGCCATGCACTTGGTTGCTGCAGGTGACCGTGTATAGGCTGTGTAACGGCAGAGTACACAACCGTGTGTGGTGACCTAGAGACTACCTAATGTGGGGGACAATAAATCCATGTACACACCATGTACTTTTTTTTCATTAAATGGACCAGGGTCACATCTATCTAGAAGAAGCGTCTTCTTCTTTTCCTTCTTCGACTGAGAGCATCTGTAAAATGTTGATCTTTCCCCGATCCCCTGATTGAGCATCTGTTCTCCAAATCAACCACCATTAATTGCATTGGAATTAAATCCATGTGTTCTATTTTCTTCTAGAGCCTCATTTCTTGATTTTCCACTTTTAAGAGTTATCTGCGGTTGATAAATTTAAGCGTTTTTGTGGATCTATGGCGTTATAAGGCTATTCAAGTCCTGAGACTCATGTATATTTATCTCCCCACACCAAGGTAGGTGTTTTGTGCCTTTCCGTAGATAATACTTGAGTTATATGTGAAAAAGTGACCAATACCCTTGAATAGGGTAATGTGTGTTTATGGTTTTATCCCTGATTTTTCCTGCTATGCCTTGTTTGATTGGATAAAGGTTATTGTTTGTGAATAGGGTAAGTTTTTACATGCTATGGATTTTTCCCATGTTTTCTTGTTTTGACCGTCTGTTCTAGTTTTCCTATTAGGCTACTGTTTTTCTTTCCATGCCTTGTATTGTAGGGTAGAGTGATTTTATCTGACATGCTATGATATGCTGTAGACTGTTTAGCCAAGTAGTTCTTGAGGTTTACTTTGTCTACCATGTATCACTGTGTATGATTTACTTACTAAGGGCTATGAGAACCTGGTGTAGTAGACCATTAGGAAAATAGATGTTAAGGGCATATCCATAGTGTCTGTTATTTTTGTTATGATGTGAGACCATAGGGGGAATTGACGTAAGTGCTTTCTCAGAGTGTCTGTAGTTCCTCAACGTGGGCCACAAGGGGAATTAGACATAAGTACTTCCCTAAACCACCTTTTAGTTACCAATATGATATTATAGGAGGAATTGACGATGAGTGCTTCTATAGAGAGTCTGTGCTTAAGCTGAACCAAAGGGGTTAGACTGTGTGTACTTACCAGAGGGTTTCTTGTGTTGTTTTGGTTGAAACAGAGGGGTTAGGCTATGAGTACATACCACAAGGTTACCTATTATGTTATCTGCTTACTTGTGATTATCTTATTTCTTGATATATGTAATTTAATGCAATGAAACTCTGGGATTTGTTTCCTTTGAGTACTTCCTTGTTTACTAATTCTATTTACTTATTGCCTGCCGTATATATTCATTGACTATTAGGCACAGATCTTGGGGTGGTTGCCTACAGGGATTTAGTCTCACACCCTATTTGGTCTATACTTTTAGGCCCAGAAAGATTATATTATTTCAAGTATAGATAAGGGAAAGCTCCCTTCTACTTTAGGTACTTGACTGCTAGGGAGCCGGAGAGCATGAGACCAAGCTGAGGTTCGCGATGCTGTGGAGCTGTTTACTTTCTTTTCTTTGTACTTTGGTTTAGTACTATTTTTAAGCATTGTGAATTGTTTATATTATTTACTAGACATATGTGTCATGTGTCATTTATATATACGTCCTCCAGTTGTTTATTACTTCTATATTCTACTATTTATGGTTGTTTTGTATGTTTTCTACTTCCGCTGTTGTTTATCTGTTTTACTTCCGCTGTGTTACTTTGCCAATGGGGGCATAGTTTCCACACTATCACACTCAAGTTCCTCGATACTAGTTGGAATCCTCTAGAGTTTGGGGAAATTCACTTGAGGCCATGTGACCAACCGGGTACAGGGCACCTCTGGGCGGCTTCCGGAACCGAGACGTTACAAATTTGAATATTTTAATTATTTATTTATTAATTATGATGATTTTTGTTTTGATTTAGGGAGTATATGATTATTTATTCTACAATATATGGATTTATATTTTTGGATAGACCAATCTTAAAAAAACTGGATTTTAAACTACATCATACATATATAATTATTAAATTCATTATGTTTAATTTTTTCTAAACATCAAAAAGTGGCCAAGACCGTCTTCTAATTAAAAAAATGTTTATATATATATTTTTTAAATATTACATTATGGATTCTTGATATGTTTTATAAATTTTATTCATATAATATATATTAATATATTGTTCTTCTATAACCTATTATATAATGTGAGTATCTTAATGAATATATGTAAGAACATTGGGAGTATGGGTAAACCATTGTTAACATTTTTTTACAAAATTCATTTTTATTTTAATTTATAACCATAGTTTGTTTGAGGATTAACTAATTTGATATATATTTTATAGAAAAATATCACCACATGAAAAACATTTACTGGAAGAGATTGAAATACCAATAAAATTATATGATTCTACAAAATTGGTTGTGATTACCTCCGTTATGTGCTCTATAAATTTTAAGACAAATGTGATCCACTAACATAATTATGTGAATACATAGAGTTAATGTATAAATTTTTACCAAAAACACATTTCTAATAATTAATATCTATTTATGGTTTATATATATATATATATATATATATGATCCCTCTTATTTTCGGTGATGAGTAAGAAATGATAATCCTTAAACAATAAAATTTTATTGAACATAAAAAAATATATTTATATAATTTATTGGTTTGAAAAACACAAAAGATATATATTTTTCTATAATATGAATTATTTAATCAAAACCAATGTGAACTCAGAACATCAATGAGAAAAAAACCCTCAAATATAATATTCAAAAAATCCATCACATAATATAATAAAAACCTTCTACCATACATAAAAAATCACCATCAAACTAAAATAATAAGAATGGTGACCATGAAATCATAATAATTCAATATAATTAATATATAGAAATCATATAAACTCCCTTTAAATATGAATAATTAAAGTTAGAATATAAGGTAGTATACACACATTGTTCCATCTCATTACCAATTAAACTTTCAGTTTCTTTTTAGATCATTATCCTTTGAAACAATTTACCAAAATCACATAGACAAGTTCAATATTTAAAAATTTCAATATAAATTTTTTCTTTACTCATAATTATTATTTAATGATAGTTATGAATTTTTACATAATAAATCAAAACATTATTCATAAAGTTATTGAAATATGTATTTCAATTTAATTCACCAAAATTCTCATTAAATGTATTTAAAAATATGAATCAATATTATCTAAAAACATATCGAATAAATTATTTCTTTTTTAAAAATAATTTGTCATGAAAATTAATTCAATAATGACATACATAAAATCAATATAATATTATTTCAAAACATTTTCCATATATAGAAAATAAAATTGTTATTATATTTTTTCAAGGTTTAAATACTCTTATATGAGAACAAATTATTTAAAAAAAATCATTTTTAAAAAACCTAATAAACAAAACTATGTTTTAATTTAAACCATGAATTTTTTTATCTTATAATTTTTTCAAATAATACTATTAAAAATATATTAAACAACTTTTAAGATGACAATATTATTATTGTATAGATTATTTAATCTCTGAGTTACAATTAAACATGTACTCCAACCCATTAATTTCATCATAGAACAACTCTCATCTATTCAATGACTTTTTAGAAATTCTAAAATCACATTTTTATTATTAAAAATGTAAATTAAAAAATAATCATATTTTTGTATATGATATACTGGAATTTTTTTTAATATTCACCTCCTTACTAATCTTATATTCATACTCATCAACGGATTTGTGAATATTTATTCAATCAGACATCACTATTTTTCATACTTTTCTTATTTCAACAAAAAATCATCTCTAATTATTCATAGTTATCAATGTGAAATATACATAACAATCACATATGTGGTCTACATTATTCATCCCATTAACTTTTATACTATTAGAAAAAAAGGAATCATCATAATTCCAAATTCAGCAAATATATATGTGTTGAACATCCTTAATATATATCCCACTTAATCCAATCTTATAAACTATTTAGGATCTTTGAACATATTTTCAACTTTTGATATTCTATTATAAAACTATATTTATTTGATAACCAATTTCTCAATGATCATCTCATAAACCTTTTAAACTAAAATTATATATCTTGGTCATAATATATTATTGAATAATAAATATGTTGATAAAATTATTTAATTAACTTACTATATCAACAACTTCAAAACTAACCTTTCATTCTCATGCATAATTATACTCAAAAAACTAATATATTTTTATTATGATGTTAATGAAAATTAGTAAAAAATATCAACCATATTTTTCAGTCATTAATAGAATAATAATCCATAAGAAGTAAGAATAAAGGTGGTATTTTAACATATTATATCACTTATTATGATTTTAATTCTTCATAATATAATATATAAATATAGAAAGTCTTCATGATGCAACCTATTATATTAGAAAAAAAAACAACCCATAATCCATAAGCTACATAAAAACATACATGGAACTTCAAAGTCCACATAATTCATACATATATTACAACTAATAAAATCTTTCTCTGAATACATCATGTAAAATTAAATCCATCATGATCATAAATCTATCTAATTGGATTATTTTCAAGACTCTACTAAATAATTCAATTTAAATATTATACTCATAATATTTATTCTATCCCCAAATAATAATAAATAAATGGGGTGTAATTTGTTCCTTTTCAATTATCTACCACTAATAGAAGATATAAAAGGAATGGCTTATAAATAAATATTATTTATTTATTTTTTAAAATATTTCCTTCACAGTACAATATTCAATTTTTTCATAAAAAATATATCCATATATGTTATATCTATTAAATTTTGAACAAATGTTACCATAATAAAGGATAAAAAATAATTTCATCATACATATGTGTGATATTTTATGTTCCTTATATATTTTACAATATAAAAAAATATTATTATATATATTTTAATATCCCCTAAATTTTTTTCTAATTTATTGATTCATTTTGATTGATCTCCCATTCAATTAATTACTCATGGAATACATTTTTAAAATCAACACAAACATTTTCTATTTAATATAGAGAACTTTTTAATTGATTAAAAGTTCAACTATATATTTATATATAAATTGTAACACCCTGAGTTTTTTTTAATTATTAATATTTTAATAAATTATGTTACTTTTATGGTTTAATTTTCATTCTATGCCAAGTAATGATTTCTTTATACACAAAAACAAGTTAATATTATGCTACATGCAACACTGATATTCAATTACAGTGAACAAAATGATATCATTGGCTTGTATTTCAAATAATATTGTGTTCCTTGAAAAGTTTCTATTATACACAAGAACATGTTTTATAAAACCACAATATTTTATTAATATTATTATTTAATATAATAGTTTTCACCTAGTCATTATAATGGTGAGTATAAATAGGATTAACTAATTTATGAAAAAATATTTTCAAATTATTATATAATTATTTTTTTGGTTACCAATTAATTATATATGATAGTAATAACTACTTAAAAATAAATAAATCCTTTTGTGAAAAACTATTTTTATATAAAAAATCTATTTTGTATCAATAAATTAAAAACAATTTTATTGAATTATTTTAATTAAATTTTAATATTTTATAATTAATCAAATACATGACATTCATTTTAATTGTTTCCTTGGTAAGTGATGAGTATGAATCCAATTTATTGTAAAAAGGGTGTGTTTTTCTAAAAGGCAGTTTACCACCTTTTAATGGCGTACTTATTTTAATATTAAATTTTTATACTTTTATAAATTCTATTTGATGAAATAAAAAACAATTTTTAAATGGTAATGTTAAAATTAAATTTGGGTGAATTTTTAGTATTTTTCTAAATTATTTCATTTTTGGATGAATAATGAAAAATACTGAATTTTGATTGAAACTTGTATTTTATTATAATTTATTTACATAGTGAAATTAAAATTAATTTTTTTTAAAGTATAATTACTTAAATTATACATCAATATATACAATTTATTTCATTTTAATTAGTTTCACAATGAAATTGGATATTTGAACATTTCACTCTTTTGAATAGTTCACATTAAAAACTTGTTGTTGAATCCCGTATATTGGTTTAATTTTAAATTATTTCCAACCTATTATTTGACTATAATTTAGAAAAATGGTTTCCATATTTGTAATAATCATAATTTATGGTCTTTAATATGTATACCATACCTTTTTACCAATATTATTATTGAAAATAATTAATTAATCAAAACGATTAAGAGAAAAATGATTTTACCATGGTACTAATCATTAATATGAAGTTGAAAAATGACCTAAAAACTTGTAAAAAAAATAGATGGAACTATTTCTACTATAAACTTTCATGTATCTATATTGGTGCAATAATGAAGCCATTTTAAGGTGAAAACATGGGCACACCTAACATTCTTTTAAAAAATACCATGTCTTCCCTCTCCCCCACTTATAAAAGGCCACCACCTCTTCCCCTCTCTTCAAACCTTAAAAACAAATTAGTTATGAAATACCTTCACAAATCACTTCTCAACTTCCCTCCCTTTATCCTGGAATCATTCTATTGGGTATAAATCCAACCATGGAAGTCCTTTGGTGAAATAAAAAAGGAGATACACAATGAAGAGGCAACATTCATCAATGAATGTTTTTATTTTATTTCTTCTTCGAACCCCATTAATTTTTTTTATCATGCTAATATAATAACCTCATTTTCTTCATTATACTGATATTTTGTTATTTTAAGGGTACTTCTTATGACTTCATACCCTTCTTGTGACATTCTGGCCAAGTGCCACACATCATTTCCCTGAGACGGTGGGTCACATGACCTCAGGCATGCCTCCCTATATTCCAAAGGATGCCAACTAACTATGAGGGACTAATGTAGATCATGGGGAGAATATAACCCCTTTATTAAAGTACTATCATAGAGGAAATAAATAAGCAATAACTATGTGACATATAATCATAGAAAAGATAATACCAATATCACAAGATGACCAAAACTAGAAATACAATATCAAAACTGAACAGTATATAAGAAATGATAAAAAATATGTCAAGTGTCAAATGAAGATCCAAAAAGTAAAGGCACTGAGAACCCCCAATGGGTCCCGAACCACGTATAGTTATATCATCCATGCTCTAGCCCAAATAATCCATATAACACTGGACCATTACCCTTATCCTATCCTACAACCATGAAATCTATTCAGGTATCGATCATACATCCCGAGTTGGGTGTGAGTACAACATAGTAAGCCCCACTATTAATGTATAAAAAACTATACAGTCAATAATAAATGTATACTATTGTATAAATAATATATAAAATAAATAAATTTAATAGTTAACACTTTTTCAATAACTCTTTATTTAACCACATAACACTTATGTTCCCAAGGACACCCAAAATCTCAATACCTGCTTCGGCCTGTGCCTGATTCTGAACAATACCAAGGGATATCATATAAATAAATTACATTATTGACATTCATTATTAAAATTTACATATTAATTCAATTATAACCAACTATAAGGTCTAATCTCATATGAATTCCATTTTTACCATTCATCATTTCAATTAAAATTAATGGATTTTGATACAATAGACCATATCCCACACCTGATTATCACATGCGAATTCCATTATTAAAATTAATCATTTCTTATCACACTATGAGATTCTATGAAACAACCCATGTCCCATACAGAATTATCACATGTGAATTTCATTATTACCATTCATTATTTCTTATCACACTATGGTATTTTGATGTACCAAACCATGTCCCACACAAAATAATAAAATTAATTAATTAGAAAATTAATTAATCATATTTAATAATTTCACATACCCAATAATTCCATTAATGAATTAATTAATTAATTAATTAATTCACAATCTCAACATTTGATAATAATTTCAAATATTAATTATTCTAATTCACAATCGTAATATCCATAATTAATTAAAAAAATAATTATTCATTTATACTATATCAATATCTCATAATTAATTCAACAATTAATTATTCTTATTCAAAATATCAATATCCCATAATTAATTCAAAAATCAATTATTCAACTTCACAATCTTAATATTCCACAATCAATTCAAAAATTAATTATTCAACATCACAATATCTATATCCCATAATTAATTCAACAACTAATTATTCAACTTCAGAATCTAAATATCCCATAATTAATTAAATAATTAATTATTCAACTTCACAATCTCAATATCTCATAATTAATTCAATAATTAATTTTATTCCCCAAATCCCAAAAAATTAATATTCTAATAATTAATTTAATAATTAATTTTTCCCAACTACACAATTAATTAATTTTCAAAATTAATTATTTAAATTTAGAAATTCATTTGATAAACATGTATAGAAATTCTAAAATTACATACACATAATTTAAATCACGACTATGATATATAGATAATAGACCACCTACCTCAATTCATTAATGAATAATTCTCATCAATGGATGTCCCCAAATTGAACATAATCAATCCAGAACATGATGAAGAATGGGATGTTGATCCAAATCCTAAATCCAAAATTAAATGGATCAATATCTAACAAACCTAGATCTATATCTAGATCCAATAGTGGGTAAAAATAACTATTTTATTCTGGAAGAAGAGTGGGGGAGTGAGAAAAATCTAAATAGAATAAAATCACATATCTGTGGGGGTGAAAATATTCAATATGACCTTCAATTAACCAAGAACGAATGTCAAGAATGTTTAGGATCTATTCAGGGACCTCCAAAATCATGAAAGAGAGGTTAGGGTTTAGCTAGGGCCAAATATGTGAAAAATGGGAGATAGGAAAAATTCAAAAGAAATTTATGGATAACTTAAATCTCGTGTAGGGATTGTTGGGAAGAGGTGCATGGTTTTCCAAACCATGAGCCTTAACCATGTGCCTCTTCTAGGGGGTGCACAATTTCTCATTTTAGGGTGTAAATTATGAAAAACCGTGCTCCAACCATGAAAACCCTCTTTCTCTATGGTTGCACGGTTTGCGGGTCCATGACGCACAGTTAGGGAAAAGCATGCACCAACCATGCAATTCCCACTTTTTTTTATCAAATTTTCACACCAAACACACCCCAAGGTTAAACCCACATGAAAAAACTCAGCATAAGGCAACATGGTACAAATAAATGATCCCAAAACATCTACAGAAAAGGATGGTGTTTTATAATCTCCCCACCTTATAACAGCTCAACCTCAATTTTTACTCCCAAGCATATCTAAGATTCCGAGTCATATATTTGGACCATCGATCCCACATATATTATTCTCTCTCACAATTTTTATCCTAGACATGGACATGTTTCAACAATACTAGAACTACCAACACAATATTTTCCCATAACACATTCTTACTGGAATCCAACAAACGTATTAGATGATCCTCAATGGATGCATCTATCTCAAGATCAACATCATCCACCTCAATAACATGAGAAGGGTGGAGTTGATATCACTAAAGTTGTGATACATGGAAAACTTCTTTCATAGTACTATATCCCTAAGGAGGATCTGATTGGTATGTTACCAGCCTAATTCTCTCTATAACCTAAAATGGTCTAACAAACATTGATGCCAATATTCCATGTATCTATATCATATGGTAACCCAATCTAGGAGACACCTGATAGAAGACATGATCACTGTATATAAAATCTAGCAGTCTTCAACATCTATCAGCATACTACTTCTATCTACATTGATATTTATTCATACTCTTTCAAATTAGTTGTACCTGCTCTGATGTATCCTTCATGAGACTTGGTCCCAAAAACTCTAACTCACCTACCTCCATCCAACATAGAGGTGATCTATATATCCTCCCAAAAAGTGCCTCATACGGTTCCATCTGAATAGTTTCCTAATAAATGTTGTTATAGGAAAACTCCAAAAAAGATAAGTGATTCTCCCGTAAACCACTATTGAACACGTGCTTGCAGCATATCTTTAATAACCTATATAGTACACTCCAACTATCCATCCTTAGGTGGGTAAAAATCCGTACTTAAAAAAAAACTTGCATACTAAGAACCTTCTATAAGACCTACCATAATCATGAAGTAAAATGAAAGTCACGGTAAAAAACTATAGTATGTGTCACTCCATGCAGATGGGATATCTCCCAATCATATAACTCTCCCAACTGATTCACTGATAATGTCTTCCATACTAGAAAGAAATGAACTACCATTTTCAAGAGTTCCACAATAACAAAAATAACATCATTATTCTGATTTATCCTTGGGAAAACCACCACCAAATATATAGTAATGCTAACCCATATCTATTAAGAATCGGAAATAGTTTTAGTAAACCACCAGGTCATTGATTCTTAGCCTTCACCTACTAACATGTGTAGCATCTTTTCATGCACCACCAGGTCTTTTCTTTTAGTAAAGCACCAGGTCCTTTCTTTTATAGCTCACTTTGGGGATGGAAATGCCTTAAAAGTGGAGGACAATGCTATTCTGACTGGTCTCAACCTTTTCAGATAGAAGAACATTACCCTACCCCATTTGGAAACTGATTCAAAGATCATATGTGACTCCCTTATGTGTAGAGTCTCCATTCCATGGTCAATTACCTACATCAACAGGAAATGTAAACCAATTCTCAAAAGGAATATTTGGGTCTCCCACACATGGAGTGATGGGAAACAAGTCACTGATCATCTCACCTCCCTAGGAATCCCCAACTCTAATGTCACTTTCCTTCTCAATGTCACCCACTTCAAGCCTAAAGGGGTCAACTTAATTCTTGGGGATGCCCTTGGACTCCATTATTTCAGGCCACCCTAAACCTTATTTCCTTTGTATTTTCTTTCTTTTTTGAATAAATATAATGGAATTATGATGATATATGTTCCAATCGGAAGGTGTCCCCCCACCTTCACATATTTCATTAAAGGTAAAGCATTCTAGATACCCATACTACCTAAATTTGATCCATTTCAAAAGATTAGAATCAACTAAAACTAATATGATATTTATATACTCTTGACTCTCCTGAACCACAACATGCATCTCAACTAGTAGAGTCACCATCTTCCACTCAACACTAGACTCTTGAACTTCTTTAGTCTTAGTTTTCATTCAAAATTCATCAACAATATTGTTTCCACTCTTAAGAATATATTCTATCTCAAAATAAAATGAATTCATATCTTAAACCCACCTCTATTATCAGAGATTAAAATATCTCTATGAAAATATATACATTAAGATCTTTCGATCTGTATACATAGAAAACTTCTCACCCAACATATAATGTCTGAAACACTTTAATGCATAAACCAATGTAGCCAACTCGAGGTCATGTGTAGGGTAGTTTTATTCATGTGGACTCAATTAATGAAACCCATACGCCACAACATAATCTCCATACATAATCACTTCTCTAAATTTGATCCCATAAGCATCACAAAAGACCATATACTCCCCACCTAGATTAGGTATAATCATGATCAGTGCCAATGTCAAGAAATTCTACAACTCATGGAAAGCATTTTCACATGGTTTCAACCATTCAAACTTCATCCTATTTTTGGTACAAATTGAAAGTGGAACTTCCAAATGGGAATTTTTTTGAATGAACCTCCAATAATATCCATAAAATTCTAGAAAGTTATAGATATAAAATATGTTTTGGGGATAATCCCAAGAAACAACTACATGAACCTTTTCTAGGTCCACTAACACACCGTTCTATGAAATGATGTGACCCAATAAGTGTACCCATCAAATCCAAAAATAAAACATAAATATATTTGTGTATAGTCGATGCCATATCAGTGTACTTAGAATGATATTAAGGTGTTGGACATGATCATCATGAGTCTTGGAGTACACCAAGATGTCATCCAAAAATACCACCATAAACTGGTCCATGTATGGATGAAATAATCTATTCATCAAGGACATATATACTTCTGGTTCATTCATAAACCCAAATGTGATTATGATGAACTCATATAGGCCACAACTACTTCTAATAGTAGACCAAGGTATATCAAAAGGTCATCCTCTAAACTAATGATAACCTTATCTCAAGTATATCTTGAAGAAAACACAATCCCCTCTCAACTGGTCAAATAGATCATCGATATATAGAATATAATGTCAATTATTCACTTTTATATGGTTCAACTTTCTGTAATCTACACACAATCAGAGATTCCTATCATCCTTCTTAGAAAAAAACACAAGTGAATCCCAAGGAGACCTACTCAGATTGATAAAAACCTTATCCTATAACTCCTCCAGATGAACCTTGAGCTCTTGAAGCTCCATTGGTGTCATTCTCTATGGTGGAATTGACACTGAATCATCCCCTAGTATAATCTAAATCATAAATTCCACATATCTCTCAAAATGTAGCCCTAAGAAGTTTCCAGGAAACACATCCTAAAATCTGTCCACTAGAGATGGAAAATAATCTTTCTTTACACCTTCTTAATCAAAAAAAATATAAACCTTGGCTGTAATCCCCCAGTTGTTGTTGAAATGTATCTGCATGGACTACCTTGATATCCCCCCATCCACGGTGAACACACTTTTCACCCCAATGAGACATAAATGTTAATATTTTATGGTAACAATATATGAGGGAACAATATTATACTAACAAGTTCATGCCTATAATTAGGAAAAATCCTAACACTTAGAGGATGTAAAGATCCCATCGAAAATGATACTTTCTAACCTCGAGAGAACACCACTTTCACAAGAAGATGTATTTAGATTTAATCCTACACGTGTGTCTATCGTCAACACCTCACTCACAAACTCCCCTAATAGGCTCAAACCATTCACATGTTGTGCATAAATAAAGGAATCAGAGGCACTGATATCAAATAAAGAAATATCTATCCTAAAATCAATATGAATATTACCTATAAACATTGAAAGTCTTGCCTCTCTATCCCCATGTGAAGACTTAATTCCATGTAAATATCCTTCCCATCTTCCCTACCATGTTGTCTTAACTCGTCGAGTTTCACTACTCTACTGATACATACAGTCTTTCCTAGAAGCACCTCATTCACTAGCTCTATCGCCTCATCTAGTAAAACTCAAGCTACCAAAATTAGAAATCATATAAGATAACCATATTACACTCTTTCTCTATCTATTTTCTCCATCACTACCAATCTTTCATGGGGTTTTATAGAAACTATGTAGATTTACTATCCTACTATATCCTCAATAATCTACCATTGGTCGGGGGAACTATCATCGAAAGTGTCTAGAAGTACCACACTGGTGAAAGATCACTCGAGTATGATCCTAAGAAACTGATCCCTCTATCTAGGTATTCTACTTCCCACTACCCTAACTAATATAGTCGCGATGATTCTTCTTACTCTCAGAAGTCGTACCTCAAGATCGTTCAGCGAGAACCACATGTCCCACACTAGAAGCCTACTTTAGGTTCTCCTCATCTATGATAGCCCGATCTACCACCTTAGAAATATTCTTTAACCAAAGGTGGTTAAATTGGGGCTTGTTCTCATATTTAAGTCCATAATAGAAACACCTCTTCGTAATTGTATCATACCATGCCAAATCTGGTGAAAATCAATAGAATTATGTAAAGTTCATAGTATATTCCATCATGGACATACTACCTTGTGTCAACCTCATGAAATAAACACCTATATTCTACCTCAGGGTCTCTAGGTAGAAGTTCTCTAATAACTTCTCTAATATGTCCTTCCTTAACATACATTCATCTTTTGCTATTTAAGCCGGAATATCCCACCAGTGCTTTGCTAATTATCATAGAATATAAGCAGCCAGATTGACCCATTTCTTAGTAGTTGTCTTTAAATGGTCAAGTATAGTTGGGATGGACTCAATCCTTAACTCTACTCCCTCAAGACCACCTTCTCCTGTAAAAGTCTAAGAGTGATGTAACTAAAACTCCCAGATCATGTTAGAAATTCTTCTCACATCTCTCTATAGGCCTCATTCCATAAACATCATGAAGTGATGCAAGTTATCATGGAACTACTCTTCTACTTCCTCAACCAAGCACTATTGGTGCCTCGGCTTCCACTTCTATAAGATCATCTCAAACCATATCTTGTTTTTATCCTCTCCACAAACAAAGTCATGGAGGTATATCTCTATAAGGGAAAATAGACATTTATTGACACATAACAACACATTATCACATTTACTTAAGTGGAAATCAAAATAAGGCACAATAAGTATTTGTCCCCAAACCTCTTCGCAATGTCTAAAAAAACACACTATCACTACCCTTAACTATCTAACATATAGGTCATGGTTAAAAAAGGGTAAACTCATTCCAATTATTCATGTTGCTCATTTTGACCCTCATTTATTTTTATCTTGCTTAATTTTACCACTATAAATTTCACATTAAGAGCCATTTTAATTTAAATTTACCATTAAATAAAAAATATCTCATGTTCAACAACTTACCAAAACCCCATTTTCCCATTATTGGATAAAATGATTCATGTCACAAAATAATCTACAGTTCCTTGAATGATGAATGAATACACAATTATTGTTCCATATCGGGCCACAAATCAAATCTCAAAAAATCTAAACTACAATTATCACATCACACATCAGAAGTATCACCCAAGGTGAAATAACATCCAACTATAACAACACACGTCAATAATAGAAATCACACCCTGGGTAATTGGGTTTTCCTCCAAACATTGGTTTTAAACTCATATGAATGAGCTCATATACAAGGCCATACTCTTCCTAGTCTCTAGTATACCTTCCCCAAATATTATGCCAAAAGAAAAGAAAAGAAAGTTGGGTTCTTGTACCACTTTGTGATGTCTTGGCCTTGGTACCACATGCCGGTGCCCTGGCCTAGTGGGCCATATGACATCTAGGGCCCCTTCCCATAATCCAAAAGCTTCCAACTAGCATCGAGGGGTTTATGTTGATCATTGGAAGACTATACACCATTTATCATAGTAATACCACATCAAAAATAAATAATAAATAAAAAAATGACATATAATCATAACCAGGATAATTCCAGCATCACAAGATGACCAAAACTAGAAATACAATATCAAAACTAAATAGTAGATATGACATGAAAATATGTGTCAATGTTAAATGAAAACTAAAAATGTAAAGTTCTTGAGACACCTAGTTAGTCCAAAACAACATCTAATTCCCTAATCCATGTTCCATTCCAAATATTCCATCTAACATTGGGCCTTTACCTTTATCCTATCCTACAACCATTAAATCTATTCAAGTACTAGTAAGGCAGCCTGAGTAGGGTGTGATATAACTCAGTATTCCACCACCAAAAATGTCTAGAAAAATATCCAGAAAATAATAAGTGTATGAAGATGTATAAATAATACCTAAAATCAATCAAGTAAACAGTTTACACTTATTCAATTACTCTTTATTTATCCACATTAAACCAGGGTTCTTAAGGACACTCGAACTCCCGTACCTTCTTCATCCCATGACCTGGTCTAAACAATCCCCAAGGGATATCATATAACTAAATTACATTATTATCACTCATTATCAAAATTAACATACAAATTCCATTGTTACAAATCATTATTTATAATCACATATGAGTTCCATTGTTACCATTCTTCATTTCAATTCACACTATGGTCTTTCGATGTAGTAGACCCTGTCCCAAACATAATTATCACATGTGTATTCCATTATTACCATTCATCATTTCATATCACACCATACAATTTTGATGCATCATACCATGTCCCACACACAATTATCACATGTGAATTAAATTGTTACTATTCATCATTTCTTATCACACTATGGGATTTTGATTTAGCAAAAATGTCCCACACATGATTGTAACATTAATTAAATAATCATATTTAACAATTGCATATAACCAATTATTCAATTAATTAATTAAACAATTAATTAACCAATTCAAAATCTCAACATCCAATAATTAATTCAATAATAAATAATTCTAATTAAAAATCACAATACCCTTAAATAATTGAAAAATTAATAATTCATCTATATAATCCCAATACCCCATAAGAAATTCAAAAATTAATTATTCATTTTCACAATAACTAAATCCCATAATTAATTCAAAAATTAATTAATCAACATCATAATACCAAAATTCCATAATTAATTCAACAATTAATTATTCAACTTTACAATCTCAATATCCCATAATTAAATCTACAATTAATTATTCAACTTCACAATATCAATATCCTGTATATAATTTAAAAATTTATTATTCAACCTCATAGTCTCAAAATCCCATAATCAATTCAACATTTATTGATTCCCAAAATCTCATGGTTTCAATATTATGATAATTAGTTCAACAATTAATTATTCCTAGTTCCATAATCTCTTAATTAATTAAAATACCAAATTAAATAATTCAATTAGGAAATGAAATTGATAAATAAGTCTAGAAATTATAAAATTATATATGCATAAATTAAATCATGACTATTATATTTGAATAATAGACCACCTACCTCAATTCATTGACAAAAAACACTCACCAAAAAATATCCCAAAACTAAACAAAATCAATGAAGAATATGATGAAGAATGAAATTTAGATTCAAATACTAAATCTTCAATTAAATGGATCAAGATATAACAAACCTAGAATAATTTTTAGAACCAAAATTTGATAAAAAACACTCTTTTATATAATAATTGTAGTGGGGAGAGACAAAGATCAAAACTGGATGAAATCACATACCTGTGGAGGTGCAAATCTTCAATCTGACATTTGATTCTCCAAGAATGGAGGTATGGAAGGTTTAGAATCTATTTAAGAGCCTAAAAAATTGTGAAAGATAGGTTAGGGTAAATATAGGACCAAATAAGGGTTAAAATTTGTCTGGATAAAATTTAAAACAAATTTCATGATTAAATTAAATCTCAAGCACAATTTACTTGGAAGAGGGACACTATTTTCCAAATAGTGTCCCTTAACTATGCACCTCTTCGAGGGGGTGCACAGTTTATCCTTTTATGGTGCACAATTTGAAAAACCATTTTTCAACTATGAAAACTATATCTGTACAAGGTTTCATGGTTTTATAGCCCATGGCCCATGGTTAGGTCAAACCATACACCAACCATTCAGTTCCATCTTTCTTCTTCTTTTTTCTTAAATTATCTCCCCTAATAGATGCCAACATAAAAAAAATGAAAAGTACTAAAAATAAAGATTTTTTATACTAAAAATGAGCCAAATAAATCTCCAGAAATTGTTGGAGTTTTTCACTTCTATCAAATTGAATATGCAATGATCTTTTCTGTGCATGGAGGACAACAACCTCGCGAAATGATGTTATTCATTCTTCCATTACCATCATCCGAGGTTGGGAATCATGATATATTTATAGTTTATATATGATATTAATTATTTTTATGATTTTATTTTGATTTTTGAATTTTTATATCACAAAAAACATAATTATTTCCATTTCATGGGAATATAATAATGTCGTTCGTGTGTACGATAGACTACCATATCATGAAGTGATTTCATCCATTCATGCTTTACATGGAATGTATTAAGTATGGGTTTAATAGAGATATGTGAAATGTATAACATAAAAATTATACTATAATTACAATATATATATATATATAATTTACATTTATTACTTTCAATACTATAAGAAATTAGAAACAATGTTTATGCGTACGTATGGCCTATCTCCTCCATGAACAATTTCATTTCATATTTCTATCAGTTATAGAATATTATAAATGAATACATAATAAATATATATGACATTTATATCATGGTTTACATTATTTATATGATGAAATAATCCCTAGTTAATAGTACCAAGAATAAAAAATAAAAGCATGTACAAAAAACAAATCGATTATACCCCACAACATAACATAAACATGGAATTGTTTATAAATGGGTAATGTAAAGTCATAATTAAATCATATATGATACTAAATATATTAATATTATTCTGTTATAGTTTTATAATAGTCATATATCTAATATACATGAGTTTTTAACAATAAAAAATAATGTTAAGACTTAAAGTAAGTGATTTTCGTCTCACTTTTTACACCAGTGAGACACATTTCATATTAACCACCTATAACATTTATATGATGTATATAATTCCCAGGAATTTATTTTATGATTACTCTAACTGAAATTATTTTTATTTAAATATCCATTTTAGTATCTCTCTTTCATGGAGTTAATGTTTCAAAAGATAACAAATCATAAAAGGATATTTGTCAAAATTTCTCATCTTTGAGATGTATATTATGATAGGAATCAATATTATTTTATAAGGTGTATATATTAAACCAATTTGAGATGTAATATCAGGAATAAAATCATCATAATAATTTTTTAAATTTCATTTATCATTATTCCTTCATATGTTTTATGATTCAATGTTACCAAAGTGGTAATAGTTTATTACTACAATCTCATCGTTTATCGAGATTGTTTATGATTATGCTTCAATTGATGAAATATTATGATCTATATCACAATAATTCAAATGTGATTTCATAAATCCTTTAATTTTTACTCTTTTACGACAAATTAAGTCCCCACTTGACCTACTATGACTCCTTAGCGCCTCCCTACTAGTTTTGGTTACTTCAAGATTCAACTATTAAAGGATTTGGGAAGATTTCTTCAAGATTACTTCAATTAAGTGTTTCTATCTTTATTTATTTCCTTATCCTTAGGTTTTCCTCCCCCTTTCATAATGTTCTAAAATTTCAAGAAGTTAGGGTTTGAACCCAGTGTTTGATCTGGTGTCCTTTTGTTCAAATGACTTGGTTTTAGGTTGGATTTCACTTCCTTGAGGTGCGGCGGTGGTACTGTTGATGTTTCACACCAAGATTTGGGGGTTTTGATTCAAAAAGTTGGTGATTCTATGTGTAATTATTTTTTGAAGAGTTTTCATGCTTGATTTAATTGTTTTAAATGTTACTCATATGCTATGCATTATGAAAAACCATTTTTGATGGAGTTTGTGAAGCGGTTAATTTTATAGTTGCACTTTGTTTTGAATTGGGAGTTTTCCATGTGTAAACCTTGGGGTAATCATCGGGTTGATGTTATAACATATAAAAGTGGTTTTTTAAATATTTTTTGGGCTGTAAATTCTACTTTGGTAGGGTATTCGTGTGATTTTGGGTTTAAAAGATGGTTTCTGAAGAGGTTTTATGTGTAAATCCTTTTTCACTCGTTGAAAGTGTTTTATGAAAATATATTTTGTCGTATAATTTGAGGTGATTTTACTGTATATGATAATTGTTTAATAAATGTTTCCGGGGATTCCAATTATGATTTGGTAGGGTCTTGGGATAATTTTGGCCTTGAAAGGAGGTATTGAAATGGGTTTTGTGTGCAAGACATAGTTATACCCTTTGGGATTATTTTGTGAAAATTATAAATGTTTTATGTGGCTAAAAAAACTGGGAAAAGGGTGTATATGTACTGTTTGGGTGAGTGTGTTCACCTAATATGGGGTTTTTAAAGGAAAAGTGGTGATTTAAGATGCCAAACTTTTTCAAAATGTTTTATAAATTGTTTAAATGTTTTTTCAAATGGCAAGAGAGGTGTGAAACACGTTTGTGGGCTGTTTTGTGTGAGTATAATGTGAAAAATGAATTTTGTTGATGAAAGAAGTATTATGTGATATATGTATGGGTTGTTATGTGAGTTGGACTATCTTGGAAAGGTTTTATAAAATTGTTTAAAGAATTTGTTGAACTGTTAAAGAAATGTGAAATGTATTGTGGGCTATTCTGGTGTGAGTATGATTTCAAAATGCATTTGAATGAAAAAGTGGATTATGTGACTTTAATGATATAAAAGTAGGATGTTAAATGAACATGTGATGTGGAAGTGGTATTTTCATGTGAAAATTATATTTCATGACTTGATGAACTTGTTTGAGCACAAGAGGGAAACTTGAGTATCTTGGTGGTTGGACATGTACTAGTTTTCTAGTGATCCCGTGGGTGTTTGGCCTCAGTTTCACATAGAAAGTTTTATGCTTACAACACTAACTAAACTATGATGATGATGATTATGTCGGACCACTAGGTTATGGGTATTCTCCCTAGTAGTTGTTTGTGTGCACAATAATGAATATTTTAATGGTTACTCTCACCGAGATACGAGGTACCTGTGACCCACAACGAGCAAGTGCCTAGGGGTTACTTTCCCATTGCTTGTTCTCATTATTTAATTTGTGTTTACAATAGGCATATGGTATGGTTGGATATGAAATTTAGTAGCATTTTAATTATTTTTAGAAGTGATGATTATTTAAAATATCCCACTTGAAAACTATTTTTTTATGTTGCATCTTTTATAAATTGTGACTAGAATTCCATGTCTTGAAAACATGCATTATTTTTGTCTTTGAATGGTTATCACATGTAATATCATAGTGGTGGCAACCTACTAGGATTTGGATTTCACCCTTCTTACACCTTTATGTGTATGTAGACTTGGTTATTTTTGTTGCAGGTTTGGGTACAACTTTTGTGCCAACAGTTCATTTTTTTAGCGGTCCATCATGATGTGGTGTTGTGGAGATGGCTTGAGGGTGGTGCCTCTTGCCATGTGGAAATTATTGGGCTATCATTTTTGGTTTTATTCATTTTTATAGTCTTTGTGAGTTGTTTAATACCATGTAATTCAGTTCTGAATTTTTTTAAAAGATGGTTTTTTTGAAAAAGCCAGATTGGTTTTATTGGACTTGTTCGTCGTTGTATGTTTATAAACTCGAGTAAATCATTCCAAATTTTTTTTATGATACCCAAGAACTTGTTCCAGCCTATGAGGATTGGGAATGACCTTTGGGCCCTGTCATGGGATAGGTTTGGTATCAGTTTTGATGGAGACCAGATTCGGTTCGTGACATAATGGTATCAAAGGAGGTTCACTATTTTTGGTCATGTTATTTAGTGAAAAGTCAAGGTATTCTGGAGTTAGAACTTTTGGGACTTGAAATTTCAGTTATGGGAAGTGTCCCTATCCAGCACACCCCACTATGTGAATCGAGTCCCTAGGGGAAGTTGGGATTTGTCTGAGTCCTTTTGTTTTCTTAGTTTGATAATGATTAGTGTAAATGAAAAAAGAGTTGGTTTAATGGTCTCAGTGAGCTCGACGGGCATGGAGAGCCATGTGGAACTGAGTATATTTCCATAGATCACTCTTAGTGATGGTGAAGTGATTGGTTTATAGACACCTACAATATTTCCAAGTCACCCACTGAAACTAGTTTCATCTCTCATTGTTTTGTGTTCTTTAGTTTTGAAATCATGGAAGTTTGGTTTTAAAGAAAAAATGAATTGGTTTTAAGAAGCGTAATGTTTCTGTGAAATGATTTTCTAATAAATAGGGAATGGTTTTATTTGTGAAATGGTGGAACTAAATTTTCAGAATTGTTTTGAAATTGAAAATGGTCTGTTTACACCTCTTTTGAAAGCATAAAATTATGTTAAAGTTGGTCTTGAAAAAGTGTTCCGAATAGAGTTTTCTAAACTATTGAAAGGTGTTTTAATGGGATGAGATGTTTTAAAATTGATTTATATGACTTGAAAGCGAGTTTTCATATGAATGATTGGGATTTTGATTTCATGGTTAACAGTTTTGAGAAAAAGGAAGTATTGGTTGATTGTTTTGGTTTCAAAAAGTGGAAAGATATTTTGTTTTAACCTTTGGTATTTCCATGAGAGACCACATTCATGGGGTTATACGAGATGATGGATGGGTAATGGCATGAATGGATGATTTTTGGGAAGGATATGAGGTGGGTGCCCGATGTGGCATATAAACATGCATGTTTGAGTCCCTTGGGGTGCCATTCACTATAACAAAAATAGGCCTTAGTGGCAGTTTACTAAAATGCCGTTAATTTTTCCTAAGAAGGGTTTAAAGGCGATTTTTAATAAACCACCACTAAACCATGTTTTTTTCTACAGTTCCTACACTTCCCCTGACACCCGCAAGACCCCCCGTTCTCCCCCCCGACCCCTGCGACCCCCAAAGGCATAGCTGCCACCCCTTCTCCCTCGACCCCCGCGACCCCCGAAGACCTGTGCTCGCTGACCCCTTCAACGCCCCTGACCTAGCTTGCCGCCCCTTCACGAGTCTTGACCCATTATCATCACCCCTCAGTACGCCTCTCCGCCCCTCAGAACACCCCGCCGCCCTATTGGTAATTTGTTTTTTCCTTGTTTATTTTATAAGATATTATTATTCATATTCAACATTTTTCATGTGAGGGTTTTTGTAGGATCCTACTGAATCTACTTTTATTCTTACCTGTTATATATATATATATATTGTATTTTTATAGGTCAGTAAGAGTGAGTTAGTGATTGGGTTAGGTGTTACTAGAACGTGACATGGATCTTGTTTGTGTTTTCTTATAAATAGCAGATTACTGTTATATAATTTCACAATATTGTTGTGAGAACTTAGGTTATTTATAAAAAATAAAATTTCTGAAATTACATGTTTTTCTATTAAATGAACTTTATAGAAGTCATTTTTTATAGGAAGAATATATTTTATTTGGCATAAAACTCATAAAATTGATTTAATTTATTTAGTCACGGGTTATTATGATTCTATAATGATGTTTATAATTTATGGAAATATTTTCTTTCTGGAAGTTATAATTTAATGAATATAATGTAAAAATATATTGGATGACATAGGGTTATTATTTATTAAAATGGAATATCTATAACTAAGAGATAAAATGCCGATGTTTCTATAAACATTCATGTTGGAATTTTTTAAGTAATAATAGTAAAAATAAAATGATTATTATCATTAATTTTTTTTCAAAAATAAATTAACTAATTCAGTACAATATAAATGGAATAATTATGTGCTTCATGTATTGAATAAGAAACATATGTTTTTAATATTATTGCATTAATCTTTTTATTATGTGAATTTCATCGGTTAAGAAATATTACAAGAGGTAATTCATTTGGAATTGACATTATATGACATGATTTGATCCATGATTTTGGCTAGGCCTTAGTTTTGGTACCATTTTTTTTATATTCTATATGTTTGATGGGGATATAACATCTTCCACGTGTTTTGTATAAAACATTCATGAGCCATGTTTTTTGATACTATAATACTTGGTGGGTGTTTATAGCATCCACCAGCATTAGCTAATATTTGTATACAAGTTCTATGGGTGACTTAGTTTGTAAAAAATTCCTTAAAGATAATCTTTTTATGATTTCATTAAATAATTTAATAAACTTCCCCTATAATATATGATAAAATTAAAAATTTTCATTCTTTGGTTATTTAAGGTTTTATTGGAACTATTTCTTACACCCTTTATATACACAACTTCCGTTAATACATATTAAATGCATGGTGATGCAGGTAAGGGTAAAAACTCTAAATAGGTATGAGATGATTTCAGGTGACATCATCAAGTTGATTTTATATGTTTTTAATGTCATGTTGAGGGGTTTTATAATATTATTTTCTAGCTATTTTAGTTTTATTGTATATGTAATTTTCAATTGGGATGTATTTTATATATACCATAGATTAATTCTAAATTTGAAAAAAATAGATTCAGTTTCATACATCAACTTATATTTTATCTTTTATATATACTACTTACGAATATTGAGTTCTTTACTTTAATATTTAACCATAGTGGATTATTAAAGGAAAAATCTCTCTATGCATAATACTTTCCTACCTTCTCGGCTAGACAGTAGCCTCTGACATCCAATTACTACATTCCTTAGGGACATAGTGATTTATAAGCCCTCATGCCTATATCATATTTGAATAAAAAACATATAAATCACTAGAAATTCTATATGTATTGTTTATTATTTTTTCTATGAACTTTTAATTAATATAAAATGTATATTATAGACTTATAGTAAATTAGTATTATATTCATTCATTCTTAAGGAACCGAATATGAACAATTTTTTCATAGGATAATTGATTCATTATATTCTAAGTAGTGTTTTTTCATCTCTTCATCACCAACCACTTTCTCCAACCATAAATAGATTGTTTCTGTATCTTCAACATGACCATCATCTATTTACCACAAAAAACGGAAAACAAATAATGCATGGAGAAAAAATTTAACTATCACCTACTTATTATCATTAGACGTTAACCCCTAAAATTTAGTAGTTTTATTTATCCTAAATCATTAGATATTTCAAAACCTATCAAAATACCAAAGTTATAGATTTGGAGTTATATTCCATTAAAAAAAATATGATAACAATGATTGAGGTTTTAATGAGGCTATCCTATCATCTAAGAGTCCAAATCAATTAATGACTCATCAATATGACATTGAACAGAATTTTAGAAATATGAAGAATGGGTGCAAAGAAACATTCCCAAATGGCTCACCTCTATTATTTCACAGTCATCTAAGTGAAAAAATGTATTTAAAAAAATCCAAATTAAAATATAAAAAATTCCCATGAATGAAAGTGGTGGTTAGAGAAAGTGGACCCCAATTAGACTATAGTGGATGACCAAGGATGTTACATGATCCACCCCAGAGCTCCACATTATGTTTCAACCCCCATTGATGTTCCATGATCCACCCCAGATCTAAAAAATTTAATCACACACAGAGTCACAACATGTTTCTACCTATAAAACTTCACCATGATACCCCATATGTTCTAAAACTCTCAACCCCAGACCATACCCAACTCTTTGAATGCTAATTCGAGGATACTATACAAAGTAGGATTTATTAATATAAACAATATTTAATAATACCACTATTGTATATCTTTTGGGGATTTAATATTTTATATGAATTCCATAATAATATGGATTTAATAGGTTTGACCACATTCTATAATTGAAAAAAATTAAATAGAAATTAAAAAGGTATATTGACATCAATGCTTTTCAGTGTTATTTTAGGATCTATTTTAGGAAATTTAATATAAATGATTTCATTTATCTTCAAAATTTCATGTTTTCTTTGAGTCTGGAAAAATAATACCTTACTTATAAACCTTGGATTCATCTACCCGAGCCATGAATCCTTTTACCTGATGATTTTAGGCATGTTCTACATCTTGGTTCCCCATGTATTTTCTAAAGTAGTGAGTCATATTTAAGGATAGAGTTTGTTTCCATTTAATATTCCTAAAATCTATTCAATTATTATATGATTTATCAAGACATTACCTTAGTGATATCAAAGTTATGACATCATCAGTTTGGCCATCTATTTTGGTGTAGCACGACATACAAAAAACTATAGGGATGAGATCCTTGTTCTCATCTTCATTTATGGATCATTTTAATTTGCATTCTTTGGTATTCTAGTGGGTGGTTTTATTATGTACCATATGTATTTATATAGGAAAACCTTATTTAACATATTTATATATTTCTTCAACTAGTATATGTGAATCTATTTCTATATTTAGTAATAGTTATATGTTATAATTTTTTTAATATTGTGTAGTAACATTATGATATACCTAGATAAAATATGGATCACATTACTGAGGAACACACCTTAGTATGTTAAGGGTTTGAATGAGTTTTTAGATTTTGAAATTTCCAATCAATCTGTTGAAGGAAGAATAAGATATTCATGTCCTAAATGTAAATTTAGAATATGGTTGAAGAGATTTGAAGTTTATAAACATTTAATATTGAATCAATTCCCTGGTCAATATTTGTGTCGGATTTAGCATGGAGAATCGAACATTATAGAAAGGTTGATCACGGATGTCAATCCACAAAATGACCTCCCAACTTCATCTAATATGGAAAATGAAATGAAAAACCTTATAAATGATGAGTTGAGCACTAAAAGAGACCACCATCAACTTCAAAACATATCAGAATAACAGGATGAGGGAGCTACAAATAGAAACGTGGCAAGTGATGTTTTTGAGACTGTAGGAAAACCATATCAAGATAGTAACATATCAGTGGATTATCCTCTTGATTCTGCGGAGACTAATTTAAGGGAAAAATTCACTGAGGAAAATGTATTTCATGATTTAGTTGATGATGGAAATCAAGAGTTTTATAGTGGATGTTTGAAATATTCAAAACATTATTTTATGCTGATGTTTTACCATATCAAATGTATATAATGAATTACAAATAAGGCAATGTCCATGATATTGGAATTTTTGCGTGATTAATTTTCTGAAGCCAACATCCCCAAGTCTTTTTATGATATAAAAAAGTTGTTAACATGCTTGGTCAGAATTATACAAAAATACATGCGTGTCCGAATGACTGTGTGCTTTATTGGAGAGAGGATTCAAGAAGATAGGATTGTAAAAAATATTATTCTTCTAGATGGCAGCTAATGGGTGATGTTGTAAGTATGAATCAACATACTTTCATGAAGAAGAAGAAAAGGAACACACCTATAATGGTTTTGTGTTAATTTCCCTTAAATCATCGATTGCAAAGATTATTCATGTCATCAAAAACTGCTGAACACATGAAGTGACATTATGTAGATAATAACAACGATGGATTAATGAGACATCCATGATATTCAAAATCATGGAATAAATTTGATTCATTACATCCAAATTTCTCAGCTGATCCTAGTAATATCTGATTGTGATTGGCTACCGATGGATTCAACCCATTTGGGACTTTGTGTAACACCCGAGATTTTTATGAGAAATATTTTGTTTTTATGTTATATACATCTTCAAAGTAATATTTCACTACACACAACACTAGCTTTTCTTGCTTTACATGCAATCATGACTTTCCTCAATAGCTTACGTTGTACGCAATACCGAATTTCACTAAACAATGATATGCTTTATAAAATAGCCATTATGAATAGTAATAACCAATTTTTGAAATTTTATAAACTTTATCATTAAAAATGGACTTCTTTTTTGGAATCGGAATATTGAAATTAGCGTAGGGTGAAATTTTGGTATTTTTCTGAAAATTTTCAATTTTTGATGAATAGTGAAACCACTAAGTGGTAGTTAAAAAAAACTGACTTTTGCATAAAACATAATTTTACCACTTATATGAATGGAATTTAAAAAATACGAGAGTTATGGTTGATATCAGTAAGTGAAATGTGGTTCAATGAGATGAAAATATTTTTTGGTGAATAGTAGCTTTTTACTTTTATTTACCGCGGTTAATAGTAAATAGGGTAATTAAGGGTAAAAATGAAGTTACTATTACCCTAACACATGTCCTAATTCTATTGGATAAGTTTAATTCGACCAAGAACAACCTTATGAATATAATATGACCATTTATGTCCACTTGGATTAGATTAGGACATTTAATATTATTTTATTTAAAGAAGAGTTAAAATAGTTAAAATTAAAGTTTAATAACTAAACCATTTTTAATATAGGGTTATAAATAAGATAAATCCAATTATAAATATTAATTATAAAGATAAAAAGATTTCCTACATAATTATATTTTATTTACAATTTTTAGACTTTAAATAATTTAATTTATTTATGACACAACCATGACGCAGTAATTACCTTATTAAGAAAATATTAACATAATTGATGTTATAAATGACCAAATAAATATAATTTGAGACTTTTTAAGAATTACACTAATTTTATAGGTTAATATTACATGTTATTGTTGAATTAATTAACTTGGTTCGAACTTATCATTCTGTTATGATATTTACAAAAATCATGTAGCAAATAGTGTCAAAATTGACATAAAATAGTTTTTAACACAAATATTATATTATTAATTGTTATTTTATTCAAAAAAATCTAAAGTTCGGCAAAATGACTTAGATAAGAATATATATATTAATAATAAACCCCTTGGGGTTCTTTTTCCTTATTATAGTAAGTTTATTAACTATAGAGTGTAAAAAAACAAAAAAGACACGGTAAAAGTTAAATTATTTAACATAGAGTTAAATCTAAATGATAAGGACAAAATAGTAACCTCAACTTGTCTAAAAACTATTGGTTGATAGTATTTAGACCCATAACCACCTTATCTTAAAAATAAATCAACTTGGAGCTATTAAAAACCGAATTTGACTTAATTATAAAATAATATTTTTAGTTTTCCTAAGGTGCCCTTCTCCTCCCTTATAAAAGGACACCTCCTCCCTCTTCTCTTTACACAAATTTGAGCATTCAATCTCGGCCAAACCATGCCTAAATCTCTTCTCCACTTCCCTAGAATCATCCTAGAGGTCCTGGTCTTCTTTAAAGACCATTTTTAGTTCCCTAAGAGGAAGTTAGGAAGAGGCGTTTCAAAGAAGAGGTAATATCCATTACCGATCCTTTACAATTTCTTTCTTCTTAAACTTCTTCTTATTTTGTTGTTTAATGATAAAGTAATAACATCAGTATTACTTATATACTGATATGTTATTATAAATATGAAACAACCCAATTTCACCTTCTATCCATCCTACGGAAAAATGAAATCACTGCGCGTGCGTACATACGAAATACCGTCTCCACACCGTGGTGTAATCTATTTTCCACCACCACCTTACTTGGATGGGTATAATGGTGTAATGAGTTACTATATATAATTATTGTAAAGTGATATTGATTCTGAAATAGTATAAATACACTTCAATAAAATTCCACGATTATGGGAACGATATCATCGCTCGTGCATACGTACGACCTACCGTCTCCACGATGTGATGTGACTCGTTCTACATGATCTTAATTACACAGTAATTATATAAATGAATTGAATGAATAAATATGATATATATTACACTAATAAAATTCTGGATATGAGGTATCTATAACCTAAAAATAATAATAAGAATTTATTTGGAAAAACACTCATAAGAACAAAAAGCAATAAATACCCGAATAACAAGTAACAATGAAAAATTACTAATAAGAAGCTAAGAATATGACCATATATGATATCATATAAATGAGTATGATTTTGGAATAAGTCAATAACATTATTTAAATCATCATACAAGAGGTTAGGACATGTATGAAGCAAATCAAACCTAATGTAAGGGAAAATCTCACAATCTCATTTTTATCCGAGATTGTTTATACTTTGGTATTTACTGGGGTGTATTTATCATCCACATCCATGTTTCCTCAATATGTAATACTAATTATATCCTCCTATAATTGTTTAAATCCAATGTTACCCTTTGGTATGTTTTTAGTAAATGATATTAAAGGAGTCTTTTTTCGTTTTTCATACGAGGTACTTTTTTGACTTTTCCAGCCAAAGTACGAGAAGAATGTTTTTTAACTTATACAGCATTAATGGATTCATAGAACATTAGTTAAATGAAACTTCCTTTAAAAGTTTTCAAGTTTGTTTTTAATTAACTTATTTTAGATTAAAATTATATGACATGTTAATAAATGAAAATATTTTTGAAGAAGAAAGGATATTTTCCTCATGAATGGAGTTCAAATGTTTTATCAAAATTATTTTCCATCTAAGATAATATAGGGTTCTGTTTCTAAACCTATTATTAAATTGATTTGATTATGTTGTGATGGAATTATTTTTATGAAGTCCTTTACCTTATATGAATTGTTTTATGATGTCATGATGTTTTAAGAATCCCATTTTTAGTACATGTGTTATGCAATGATGTATGATTTATGATTTTGTGGCACACATAAGAAAGGATTCATTATGAGATGGGTGAGACCTATATCTCCCTCCAATGCATTGGGTAAAGTTTTATATCTCATGAGATTGACATGGATTGAACAACAGGTTAATCCAGTTCAGTAATACAGGACTGAAACGAGGAGTGAACTCGGTTCAAAAATTGACTTTGTCTGCTAAGATAGTGTTGGAAATGAGTCTTGACTACTAAGAAATGATTCTCTATAATTATGTGTGCATGCCACAAAGTTTCATTTTTTGTGTTATGATTATTGGGATTTCATTTTCACTTCTATGATTTAATCCATGTTAAGATATTATGATCCCTTTTGCAGGTTAAGATTTTTAAAATGTTATGAAATGATTGATATTACCTTTATTTACCCTTACCGAGCATTTGAGATCACCCTTTTGTATGTTTTCTTTCCCCAGGTCAGGAAGAAGGATATTAAGTAGGATATGCTAAAAGAGACTCTAGATATGATGAAATAAATGGGAGACACCGTAGAAGATTTATGAACCAGTTGATTATGTTTCCTAATTTCTAAAGACACTATACCTATATGGTCCTACCATGGGTATATTATATGTTGTAATAAGTATGCTTAAATTTTGAAGTAATAACCATTTATGTAAAGTATGGGTCGTTATACTTTGAGTTCTAGTTATAGCATTTGTCAAGTTGTTTTGATCCATTACAAAATGCCTCTGTTGATGTGTCTGCAACAAATGTCTTTTATCATTTTGATGATTATTCCTAGAAAACAAATGCCTGGAAATGATATTGATGTATACCTGCAACCTTTAATTGAACAATTACATGAGTTGTGGAGAAGCGGTGTTGAGGCATTTGATGCTTCTTCTAAAATAATGTTCAAAATGCATGCTACTTTAATGTGGACCATTAGTGATTTCCCTGGGCTTCGGAATTTATCTAGTTGGAACACTTACACAGGTTTGGATTGTCCTATTTGTAACTTTTATTTTTATCCCAAATGGCTACCTCATAGTAGGTAATGCTGTTTCTTGTGCCATCAAAGATTTCTCGATGCATCTCATAGATTTCGACTGAACAGATCAAAGTTTAATGGTTTCATTGATCGAAGACCACCTCCAAAGTTGTTAACTGGTTCTAAAATATTGACACAAATTTGAAATATTGAAAAAAAATTTGGGAAGGTCCGTTATTTGAATGATAGTGGGAAACGGGTTCGATGTACATCGTCACGCGAAATCAGAATGCAACAATGGAAGAAAAAAAGTATATTCTTCAAACTTTTGTATTGGGAATTTAGTTTGTTGTGACATAATCTTGATGTGATGCATATTGAGAATAATGTCTATGACAATTTATTTTCACATTGATTAATGAGCATGGAAATTTAAAGGATCTTATCAATTCTTTCAAGTACTTACAAGTAATGAGCATAAAACATGATCTCTGGCTAGATGAGAATGAAATGTTTTCTTCGACATTTTTTACAATGAAAAATAGGGATAACGACACATTCCTTTGAATTTTAAAGAAAGTGAAGGTATCTGATGGGTATTAAAGTGACATCTCGAGGTGTGTTGTCTTGAAGAATCATAAGTTACATGTATCGAAAATCCATGATTCACATATTTTGTTACAATAATTACTACCATTGGAATTGCATACATTATTACCTAAAAAAATTACTGCTATTGTACTTCAATTATATACATTTTTTAGAAAAATATGTGAGAAATCTCTACATCCATTTTATCTTGACAAACTCTAGGAGAGGTTTGTATTGACCCTTTGGGAAATGGAGATGATATTTCCTCCATCATTTTTTAATGTCATGATGCATTTAACAGTACATTTGGTTGAGGAAGCTAAATTAGGAGGCCCCATTCATTATGAATGGATGTATCCCATTGAGAGGTACTTTATTTATATGTTTTTTAGTTACATAAAATTTTTTTGGCACTTAATTAAATGCACAATTATGTTTATCTTATTTCATATATATCTTGTGCATTTAAAATCATACGTGAGAAATAAAGCTTAACCAGAAGGCTCTATTGCTGAAGGCTATTTAGCTGAGGAGTGTCTTATCATTTGTTCTAGATACATTGATGATATTGAGAAAAGATTTAATCGATTTGTAAGTGCTAACAACACATAAAATCAATCTCAAATACGTCATAAATCAAAAATATTTCCTGTTATTGGCCGATCAGTTGGGATAACCTCAAATGTGGCACTGACAGAATTAGAATTATTACAGGCACATAGATACGTACTACTAAATAGTGAAATTTCAGATCCATTTACTAAAGAGTTGAGGATACAAAAAATAAGATGAATGAGAGGTTGAACACCAAATTAAAAATATATAATGAATGATGTTAAAAACGAGCTTGTAAAATGGTTTGCACGGAGTGTAAGTTCATAAATATTTCAATAAATACGAATATTAGTTTGACAAATATATTTTGTAAATATAATAAATTATATTTGTTTTATAGATCACTAATACTAATAATTGAGCCGTGTTTTCAATACATTTAATGTTTCTTGCTCAAGGTCCTCTAAAACAAGCTAGAAAGTTGATGCTTACAATGTGAATGACTTTAGATTTTATATAGTCAATCGAGAAGTGGGTTTAAAAACACAAAATTTTGAACTGATATTATTGAATTAAACTACCACATACATTTTTTAGTTGTTTTATTCAAATGAAATTGTGTAGATATTATCAGAGGTGTTAAAAGAAATTCCTTGAAATTTACTTCTATGAACTTCTCTCGCCTGATGGATGTTGGTGATTGTGAACTTCATGATCCATATATCTTATCATCGCATGAAAAAAATGGTATATTATGTTAATGATGTTAGGGATGATGGGTGGAGTGTAGTTTCTCATGTAATACAAAGAGATTTGTATTATATGGGTGATGTAGTGGAAGATTTGACCTCTGATATTGAATCTCATCAACAACAAGATGAAGAATTATTAGTCCATACTGATATTGAAAATATTAATCTAGTAAGGATAAATGATGTGGATGAAGTAATGGAGCATAAAACTAAATAGATTGATGGGGAAAATTATTGTATGTACAATTATTTATTCATTCAACAACCACTTATTTCATTTGTGCAGTCATTCATTATCATTGTTTTGTATAAATTTTTTGTTAATATTGGGCATCTATTATCATTTTTAATTATTTTTTTCTGTATAATTTTTTTTAAATATATGTTGTGAACATAATTTTATTTGATTAAATGATAGGAATGACACTGTTTCATCCACTACTACAACAGATGACGATCCATCTATCTCCCTCCCTACGGCATCTGAGCCACTAGCTACCTATCCCCCTGTACCATCTTCCCCTACACCATCTCTCACACCCTCTGTGAGCGTCCCTTTAGAAGCTGAGTCATCGACTCTCCCTTCAGCAGCCTTAGTAGTTGGGCAGCAACATCCCACTTCTAGTTCATCACTGGCATACTGGAGGGTTGTTGTTAGAGGTACAAATTTTAAGATAAATAAGTTTATTGTACTTTTTTAATACCAATTGTTTGTTCATTAAAGATTAAAAAATGCAACTATGGAGAAAAATATAAAAAGTTAAGATGTGTGGATTATGAATGGAGAGAAGATAGTTGTCTCATTTGATTCATATGAGGTCCCTACAGATGATGCCACATGATTACTTGGCCAAATTCAGGGCCAGCTCACAGCGAATCCCATTTAGCTTAATATTTCTTCTGATGATTGGAGGCATATGCCTCTAAGTTGGAAAAATGAAGTTTTTGATTCCCAAATAAAGGTAATTTTAATACATTATGGTGTAATAGAATGTCAGGTTATTAATATGTTCAAAATGAATTTCTGTATACAGATGTTTTTCCATTTTATAGTTACTAATGTGATAGCATGAAAGTGGATGTTGAAAAATCTTAGTAATAAATGGAAAGACTTCAAATGGATATTTTATAGTGATGTCAATGATTCTTCATTGACCGTCCAACAAATATATGAGAAGCTACCCAATGACGTACCCAAATAATAGTGGAGTTTTTTTGTTGACATAAATCATGATGAAAAGCAGATGGTATTTAAATATATATCATTACATTAACCTCATTTTACATTTATAAATTTATAAGAAGAGGAGATGAAATTGAATACATTACTATTAAATTGAATTTTATTTATTTCAGGATCTCTCAAGAAAGAATGCATAATGTTGGGCTAATAAAGTCATCCCTCACACTGTGGGATCAAAAAGCTTTTCTAGAATCCAATCAACTTTGGTAATCTTTTAATTAGTTTAAATATTTATAAGACAATATTATCTGTTTAATATATTAAATTTTTTATTTGACTTTGTTTAATGTAGTCAAAGAGTTTATGGAATGAAGCATCCCTAACTAAAGTGTGGTTGGATGTTCAGAAAAAATCTTATGGATGTTTTTTTAATGAGCCTACCAAAGAAGTTGAGGTATGAACTCATTTTTTCATTATAATAACTTATTATCAGTTTTTACTATGTTGATATATATTTATATATGATTTATAGGTAAAAATTAGAGAACTATGGGATTCCAATTCTGGGAAGTCCTACTCAGTCTCCCAGGATGACTCGGTTGCTAAATTCCTTAGAAAGGAGCATTCTCGTAGATTGCATAGGATGGGTTTGGGACCCGTACCATTTGTGGTATTTGGTAGGCCAACGAGGATTGTAGCTACATGTACTCTTGGTTGTAGCCAGTCCATACCTGGAGATGCTCAGAGAACGATTTATTCTCTACGAAACACAGTTCAAGACGAGGGGGATTAGATATCCGCTTTGCAGAAAACATTGACTGATACACATCAGCAGATGAGCAGATATGCCCTCGGTGGTATTTCATTAACCAGTGGTGAGCAGGTAAATCAAAAAATTCAAAATCATTTATTTTGAAAATTTTTATTGCTTTTAAGTATAAATATAAATATGGAACACTATCTAATTTTCAATATAATGTTCTTATAGGTGGCAGTAGGAAGTGGAGATGGAAGTGAAGAGGGTGGTGATATGTGTTCATCATCGGACAATGATTAGTTGTATTATTGATATGTTGTAAAAATATGGTAATATTATGTTTGTATATGTATCATGTTTGGCACATAGTTTCCACAAAAAGTTTTCATGACCTATCATTTTTTTGATTTCTCATGTTTCCTTTTATGTATTTTATTAATTTCCGATGTTTCATTTTATGTCTTGATTTATTGAGTGTGGTATGCACCATATATGTCGATTCTTTATTGTGATGATTCATTTTTTATAATTCATTTTCCGAAATTTATTAGGTTTGTCGGCCCTGGGTGAACATCCCACTTCAAAGCATTATAGGATCTCATAAACTCATCTCTCATGGAATATGTGACCATTACCATGCTATGAACTATAAACACTCTATGTATATCAAAATTCAATCTTGAAATAGTTTCACATTCTTCCAAACTATCACACATCATGATACAATCTATAAAAATATTTTAACTTGTCTTTACTTGTTTAACCAATGATGACATTATCTCTAAGGATACCCACATTGATTCCTCTAAACCCTTAACTACAACAACCAACTATTCTTACAGTAAAGATAAGATATTCTATTCAACTAATGAAATTAGTTCTCCCATATCCTAAATTTTCGAGCCTAATGAATTTACCACTACATTTCCATTTCTTACATTAAAAAATATTAAACAATAATATTTTCTACTTTCCCTAGTATTCATGATACTCTTGGTCTTTTCTACTTTTCTTGAGACTCATTTCTCTCCATTATTCCTTATTTGAATATGATATTCTAACACATCATCAATGAATGAATATTCTCAATTGGTAAATTGTGTGATAAAAATTATGTTTTACTCTATTCTGAGACACATAAATTTCATGGTAGATGATTCATGATCATCAATAATTGTGTTCCAACCATGCCCCACCTAGTATCCTTCTTCAACCAAGCCACATGGTTTTCTGGGGAAAACCACATGGTTTCCCATGACCATGTTCCTATCATGCAACCATTTATATGCCTTCTATAAAGCTTAAAACCCAAAAAAAAACAACATAAGAATTCACCCAATAAAATAATATCTCAGAAACAATTATAGAAGGGTACAATGTAAGGCTTAAGGACCCTAGAAAACATGAAGTCATTATAATCTCCCCCTATAAGGATTTATCATCCTTGAGTAGTGTCTCTATATTTCAAACCCAAAAACTGGGGCTATTGAGCTCGCACATCAGATTATCACTTTTAAGACTCTTCATGCATAAGTCCATGATCCCGTATGACTCTAACAAGTGACATCGAATTTCTTCAAAACATTTTCTCACTATAGTCCATGATTCACACCAAGAGTTCCACATATATTGGGTAAGGCTCCAACAGAAATTCTTCATAGTTGATCACATAATTTTGATCGAGAATGTACAACTAAATATAAGAGACATGTAAAACATCACACATTCCTTGATATTGTGAAGGAAATTCCAAATAGAATTCCACTATCATGACACTCTTTATAAGCCCGAATAGCCCCAAAAACAATGGTGCCTACATCCTTTGCTTCTGCAATCATTTATTTTCTAATTGAGGAGTCTCCCATAATAAAACTCAAACACCCAAAATGAATTCCATGTTTTTCCTTATTCCATTGTAATATGATCTCTATTTTAAATGAGAAGTGATTAAATTCTTCTTAATCTAGTACAATCTCACAAATGCCTCTAAAATCATGAACGAACCACAAATAGTACCTCCCATTTTAATGAAAACATATTATTGAGTGAAACATCCAACCATAAAGAGCATCAAAATGTGTCATTTGAATTGAATTTAGGTTTTATTTGTATGTGAACTCAACCGAGGATTGGATATCAACCCAAGTCCCCCTAAAGTATAATATGATTAAAATCGTTGTGCGATGTAATTTGGGTTATAATTGGTTTACAAAATAATTAAATATGTATGTTTTACTACAATATTATTAATTATAATTTTATGGAAATAAACTTATTCCTAATGCATGTTTATATAAATTGTTCATCAATATGTAAATGGAATTGGATCAAGATAATGAAGTTGAAAATTCATGTTGTTTTCAATATTAGAGGCATATTATTATGAATTTATTCATTAAATTTTACTTAAATAAGAATATTTGATGGTGGACATTCTAGTTAATTTATATTTTTAAAATTAGTAACACGTCATAAATAAATTGATTAATCCCAGACTTTAATTGAACAATTAGTTCGATAAAGATAAATTTATGGTGTCAAGTAATCCCATTTTCTTATGATGGATGGACTGTTATTTTAGGGACTAGATTCCATATCCAATCTATTTGATGTATTTTGTCTTTTTATTTATCTAGATGTAGGCCTTTATATATTACGTTATGTGATCTTGGTATGGCCATTGGTTGATGAGGTATGGGTAGGGAGACCTGAGTTTTTGGAATAGTTAGCACCAATGATAGTGGGATGTATGTCGATATGAATGGTTATGTTAGGGTTGGAACTGGTATAGATGGAATTGGTTAAATATAGGATTGGAATTATTTTCATTAAATATTTCATACATTCTTTTTTATAATTTTGTTTAAAGTTCTAATGGTCATGAAATATGTTTATATGCACTCCTTTACCCACAGAACAATGCATTTGGTTGTGCTTAGTTAAGCATCTCTTTTCATATTGACTGTAGTATGTATTCTGTTGGTCTTTTGGTATTCTTGGAATAGTTTTTTTCTGGTCACTGGTATAGGGGCTGCAAAAAATGCTTTTTTTTTGTAAATATGTTTTTAGCGGCGGTTTTAACCACCACTAAATGTCCCTATTTTTATATTAGCAGCGGTTCTAACCACTGCTACGGTCTTAAATTTAGCAGCCGCTAAAACCACCACTATGGTGTCCCATCTTTTGTGCACATTTCACAGAGGTTATAATGTTTTCAGTGGGAGTTTTAACCACAGCTAAAAAAAGTAATCCCCTGACTAGAAAAACCGCTCCTAAAAACATTATAACCGCCGCTAAATGAGCCATCTACGACGGTTCCCATAAACCGCCGCTAAACTACTTTAACTGCCTCCAATAGTTTCTTGACTCACAATTTAGCATCAGTTTTCAGAAACCACCGTAGAAGCATATAATTTTGGTTTAAACTGTCACCATATCCAAAAATAACCGCCGCCAAATTGTAATTTTTCTGTTGTGATTGGTGGATATGCTAACCGCTGAACCGCTTGTTTTCAAAGAAATGTTTTTATTGGAAACTTTATGTCTTGATGAATAGTTTGGTAAGGTGTGTATTATGTGTTTTTAAAAATGATGATGTTGTAGGATGTTTTGAGTCCAAGCAGCCCTCTTTTTTGAATAGTGTTTTGGTTTTCTGTTTGGTCCGTAAGCTGCGTTGAAGGGCCGGTTAGTGCTCTCTTTTGAGAAATGTTTCAGGATGCCTTTAAGGTGGTTCCCTTCATGTGTTTGGATATAGTTTGTTTCATGTCTTAACCAATGAACTGGATTGGTTGGGTCCTTGTATTTTCTCATTGGATAAGGTGTTCCCCCATTAAGGGTTAGTTCACTACTAATGTGTAACCCAGATTGTTTTGCTGTTGGAAAATCCTCCAGTTGATCAATATTAGGAATATTTTCTCAAGCATTATAGAAGGAGTCTACACCATTTAATTTTTAGTTTTTCAGATCCCCTTGTAGCGAAAGAGTAATCTTGGATGGTTGAAAGATACCTTAGTTACTTAAGTTACCATATTCGTCAAAGGTGTAAGTAGTCTAGGGTTGTTCATTGAGATGGGTATCTAGATGGTGTCTAAGAGGGCCTCTGGGTACTTCGTTGTATCTTCGAAGCAGGGGTTTACGTTAAACCACCAGTATGGGAAATCTGGTCCTCAGAGGCTATTATAGGCATTTTCTCGAATTGTGTGATGTTTGGGGATGTTTCATAAGCCCCCCTCAATGTGTTATTTCTATTTGTCGCATTGGTCATGTTTGGTGACATGTTGTGATGTCACATTCTTATTTGACTATAAAGGTGAAGTTGTAAAATCTTTTTTAGGACTTTTTCATTAGAAGTGTGCCTCTTTTAAGGAAATATCAACATCCTTTGTTTAGAGGAAGACATTGTTATATATCCTTTCCTCCTTATATTTCTCATCTGAAGAAACAAGGGGTGATTTGTGTGCATCTTCTAAGACCTTGTTTTGGTGAAATTTCAGGTTAAGGCAAGGTGATTTTGGTGTGTTTTATGTCTTGGTAAACTTGTCTGGGATTGAAGTGTAGTTTTTTGTGTCACAGAAAGAATAAGTTCAATATAGGGGTTTCCAAAGCCTAACTATGAGGCCGAAGATGCTTCAATCTTTTGGGCTTCAGACATAGGCCTCAGAGTGAAGCTATTGCGTAGTCAGGAGAAGTCCTAGGGTTATTAAAACCCTTATAAAAAGTCTTATCCTCAGTATAACATATGAAAATAATTTAAACCTATGGTTTTATCATCTTTCCTATATTTCCTCCATTTGGTGGAAATAGTTGGAGGGCCTCATTCCCATGTTATCACCCAATGTCATTATTTTCCCCTTTGGTATTGTAAAGACCCTGAAATTTCAAGGGAAATTTTTTCTTAATTTTCTTTGGAATTTTACGAGTCTGCAGTCTCTGACAACACCTGATTCCGAGGCCTGGTGTGCCCGGAATCAATTTCTGAAGTTTAGCTTGGGTACGTTCAATGGAAGAGTGAGCAGTTTTTTCTAACTTTTGAACCGTTACTTGGAATTGACATCTGAGGGTACCGTTGAAACTGCAGCACTGGTAATTGCTTAAGAAGACTTTTGCTGGAGTTGCGTTTTCTCGAGAGGTTATATTTTAAAATAAAATAGTGGATTTAATGAGAAGTGAATAAAATTGTGGAACAAATTTTATTCTTTTATCTAAGGTGGTTTAATCCTAAGTGATGGGGGTTGGGGTGGGACCCACTAGTTTCTAACCACCCATTTGAGGATAAATGTGGGGTAGGTACCACATGAGCCCCCAACCCTTCACATTCCCAAACTCCCTTGTTAACTCTCATAAATTAACTCTCTCTCTCTCCCTCCTAAATGCATTCCAACACACACATTGATTAATTAAATGAAACTCTTCATTAATTAATTAATTGATTGTTTGAATTCATGGCTTGATTAAAATAAATAAGGGAGAAACTTTATTTTATTTTTGGTTGGGTTGTGTGGATAATTTTTGGGGGTAAAGCTCTTGAGTTGAGAGAGAGAACTTCTTATTCTTCATTGAAGAACTTCCTTCTACCACGAAGAATGCCGGAGCATCGGGGGGAACAACGACGTGCCCTTTTTCCGATCTCCCTTCTGCGTCAAAGTTGGAGAGACACCACTCCTTGGTCGAACGTACATCAACGACGAATACAAAGCCTCACCCCGCGATGCAAGATTTCGCGGATTGCTTTGAGGTAGGGGTATTAATTTGTGATTGACATCTATTTTCCATGCTTTATCCTTTCTAAAATATGAATGCGGATCAACTCAACAAAATGTTGACCCGTGATGGTTTATTTATTTTGCGGGTCGAACTAATATTGGTATGTTTTTTATTTAAGGGATCGTGGAGAGTTTGTTTCAATTTTATTTAAATAAAATTGATTTTTGGTTTGTCAATCGTTAACACCTAACGTGAAGGGCGCGGGCCAAACGAACATGGCCCGACAACCCTTCGCAGATCGTTTGTTGGTGTGTGGTTGACGACGACGAAGAAGCGAGACCGCAACAGGGATTCGAGACCTCCGCAGTGAAGTTAGTGACCCGGGAGGATCCCTGGTGCAGACGGAGGTTGAAACGGACCATCAAAGCGCATCCGGTGGTCCGCGAAGGTCAGCGGCGGCGCGCCGCCGGAGGAAAATTGCCACGGCTGAGCCACGGAGGACCGGAACGGCTTTGCCGTTCTGGGTTTGGGGGAGGCGTGGCATTAAAGCTGCACCATCTCAATTAAGGGGGCGGTCAACGCCCCCCTGTTTCGCTCAGATCGGCCATAAGTGGCTGAGCCTCGCCGGCCACGCGGCCGGGCCGGACCAGGACCCGGTTCGGGCCGGCCCAGGGGGGTACTGGGCCGGGTCGGACCAGGCACAAACCCCCTATTTTCGGACTGAGTTGGTTCAAATTCTCATAACATGAGCTACGGACCTCCGATCGTCAAACCGCCAGTTGCGATGCGATCTTTGGATCGAGACGGTCTTTTTGGTATACTATACTCAAGGTTTTGGAGAATCTGGGGTTCGTCCGAGTTGGTTCGAACACGAAACCAACCGGGCCCTCGGAGCGGAAACACTTATATCTTGAGCTCTGGACGTCCGATTGACGTGCCATCGACTTTTTTGGATTCCTTTCGGTGAGACGGATATTTCGGCATACCTAACCAGAATTTTGAATGCAGTTGGAAAATGGCCGGGTTGGATTGTACCCGAAATCCAACCGGGCCCCTGAAATGGAAAAGCCGATAACCTTCGGATTGAACGTCCGTTTGACGAGCTGTCAGCGACATTGGTGATCTCGTTGAGAAATGGTTCATATGGGTATACCCTATGTGATTTCGGGGTATTGTTGAGATAGGGTCGGGTTGGTTCGTACACGAAACCAACCGGGCCCCCGGAACAAAAAAGCCAATATCTCTCAGACCGGGCGTCCGATTGACGCGCCGTCAGTCGCGTTGAGTTCCTATTGACGTGACGGAAATTTGAGATACATCAACTCTAGTCTACATGGCAGTTTATGTATTGACCCCTTGGCTCATGGAGCGGATCCTCCCAGAACAAGCGTGCTGTCTGCGAGAACCCTAGAGCTGGCTGTGACTGCATCGACATCTGTACTGGAAACCTCTATGGGTTCGATGACGACGACTACCGGTTCTATGTGGACCAGCGCAGTTCTGTGTGGACTAGCGCTCACCGGTTCTGTGTGGACCAGCACAGTTCTGTGTGGACAAGCGCTCAACGATCCCGTGAGGGTCTGTGCTCATCGGTTCTCTGTGGACCAGCGCAGTTCTGTTTGGACCAGCGCTCAGCGACTCTGTGTGGGTCCAACAGCTTAGATGATCTAGTGTCTACAAATGATCCTCTAATCGCGCTTCTTTTGTGGCATACTTGTGTGAGTTGAGTCTTGGATTTGGGTCCTCATCTTCGATGAGTTGACTTGATATTCTATGTGGATTTCGTTGTGCCGTACTGTGTGGATGAGGTTGTACTTGAGCTCATGGATGGAGCGCTTGGTTGCAGCAGCAGTCCCATAGTACTCGACAGGAGGAGTACCACAACAGTCATAGGTTTGTGAGCGGTACCTCGGAGTTTGTGACAGGATCACTGTACTCGTCTGAGACGGAGCTCTTCAGCAGTTACTGTTTTGATAATGAAAATCCTGGTTTGAGCTGAGTCATTAACCCTTATGTTTACCTCATGATTGAGATGGGTTACTTGATATCTTAGGTATATATATGGGAATATATCTGAGTAGTGGTTATCCGTTGATTTCATAACTGTGTGATACCTCTTGTTTGAGATGGGTTACTTGGTAACAAAGTATGAGTATGGGCTTATACCTAAGATTGGTTATCTGTTGGGAATTTCTTGTGTTTATCCTTGTCATATTTAGTGAGACCTTGAGGGTCTCAGGTTTCCTACTGAGTATCGTATAATCACCCCTGCACGGGCTATGCCCGCACTACATTGTGTTGGTTATAGACGGCAGACAACGCTGATCATGGCTGAGGCTTGAGGAGTTGAACGGTTCTGGAGGTGGACCTCACGATGAGTCCGTACCGAAGGAGGACCTCATGACGAGACGGTACCTGGAGGTGGACTTCACGATGAGACGGTGCACGGAGGTGACTTTTAGACGAGGAGAGCTGAGGTGGCCATCTGTACCTACCCTTCAGGTAGGAACTCTGGAAGACGATCTAGGAGCAGTTCGTCACTTCCAGTTGTTAGTCTTTTTCTTGTACTTTACTTCCCGTTGTAGCTGTACCTTTCTGTTGGGCTTGTATTCCGACCCCTTTGTTTTTCCAGCACACTTGTACTGCTTGCTTAGTGTTTAATTTTACTTGTACTCTGGTTTGTGAGTGTGTTTGTGTATTAGAGAGGCAATGCCTTCCCGGTTTTTGGAATTTAAGCCACCGGTGCTAGTCACCAGCCCCTGGCCTATAGAAGGCGGGCTTGGGGTAGTTATGACACGGGCCCCGGGGGACTGGTCATGACAAATTGGTATCAGAGGAGTTCGTTTCTACCGCAGAACTCAGGACTCTGATCTTTCTTCTTTGTGAAGTAATAATGTTGAGAGTGTTGAGTGTGGTTATCAGACCAGGGAGTCCAGTGTTGGTGCGGCGGCCGATGTATCCATACACCAGGACCCTGACTTCTGATTTCCGACTCAGTGCATGAAAAAATTGATTGCATGTGGGTTTTAAGAGTTTCCTTTGTGGTATCTTTGAGTCAGCTCACCAGGTATAAATCTTTTGACCGGGGTGCACCTGTTTCTTATCTGGATGCCGCTGCGAAGACAGCCAACTAGGGTTCCCTAAATAGAGTACACGATGACGGCCCACCAAGCGGCGAGGCTCTGGTGCAGGGCCCTTTTCTGTGTTGGTACCTTCGGGTGGTGTACCAGTAGCACCACCACCCGTTAGGCAGAAGATGCCACCAGCCATACTCGTTGATGGTGCCGGCTGACAGAACACGTTGCACGGGTTCCAGCAGCAGAGGCCTCCGAGGTTGCAAGGCGAGATAGTTTTTCCCAGGCAGCAGTGGACTGGATGGAGGCGATTGCTAGAGTTCTACACCTAGCTTAGACACTAGTAGAGATGATGGTGACCTTCACTACCAGAGTCTTCCAGTGAGAGACCATGAGGTTGGTCCGTATAGTAATGAGGCTTTGGTACGTGGACCGATGCCAGAGATTGTACCTTCGAGTAGTGCGCTAGCTATGTCACTACCTATTGGTCAGCAAACACTACCAGCGGTACCGGTAGAGGAGACTCATAAGCATAGTGTCTTACATACATTTCAGTACCAGGTTTCCCTCAAGTTCCGAGGCGAGACTGACTCGTAGGCGGCTGAGAACATGCTTGAGGAGGTGGTTACAAGTTTTATGAAACTTATACAGCTTCGACAGTACGACATGTCGAAAGAAGATCACTCAACGAGATATACCAATCGTTCTTGGTACTCGTTGGATATGATGTGATCAGTGCTTTAGACTCTATGTTCGGAATGAAGGGTGTCTAAAGGACATACGAGCCATCACTTTTCCTCTATGCATTCCTAATTATTCTTGGGTGATAGAGAGAACGTTTGTGGTTGTGAATTCTTTGGCTGAGTGGATACAGCCGGTGAAGGTTAACAGTGGGAAGGCAGGAGGACAGAAGTGGATCTAGTGGATGCCATTTTTCTCTTGGAACATCATGTTCCATGTTGCTATTGCATTTGTGACTTTATACTCTGAGATTCAATAATAAAAAGACACATTTCTTTGTGATGATTACTTCCCTTTCCTTTTGTTTGGATGATACTAAGAGGTCCGGGTTAAAACTGTTGACTTGACCCTCACTTTTGAGATTTCTACTAGAAGAGACCCAGTGACTTCACACTGATGCCGACACAGTGGCTCGACCCTTGGAGGCGAGAGTGACAGTTGGATCTCTTAGTAGTGACGTCGAGGACTTACGACGTCATCCATGGCACGAATGCATTATTCATGTTAGGATTGACTGTATTAGGCAAAGAATGTGGTTTTTCCTAAGGACGAGACCGGATTTCTCTTATCAGCAAAGAAGAAATCTTAGCAGCTCTTGTAGGACCAGAGATGGTTTAGACTACGATGGTGAAAGTGCAGTTTGTTTTTGGGTGGATGAAGACTGCGCAGGACAGATGAATCTGCAGAGCAGCAAGCGTGGAAGTGGATCTTGGAGAGCAGCATGTGGTGGTGTACATTTTGACATGTTACAACCACCCGCCTTTGTATTCCCCACCAGGCTCAGGGAGAAAGAGGGCTGGGGAAGAGAGCAGCTGCATGCGGTCAAGGAGGGTGACCCAGGGGCTCTAAGAATGATTCAAGGTACGGTCTATGTCTTCTACGAGCTGCCTTATCAATAGACATAGGTACCAATCATTCTATCCTTCGACGAATCTTGTCCCAGACCTAGAGGTTCCAGGTAAGCCATTGACTTGACCCTCACATCTTGAGATACCTTTGAGAGGAGACTCGATAATCACGCTTACGCCAACGGTGTGATTTGACCTCGAGGCGAGAGTTTCGGTTGGAATCTCTTGGTGGCAGCGTCGAGGCCTTACGACGTTGGTCTGGGTATAAATCGGATTCACAATACATACCCAGGTTGATTGTATTAGGCAAAAAGGTTGTGGTTTATCTACAACGTTGGAATGAGTTTTCCTTGGTCGGTGAAAAGGAAACCTCAGGTAGCACAGAGTAAACTCATGCATAGGAGGGTGCGACCGATCACTCTTGAGTCGGTGAACCTTACCCTCGTGGCAGCAGAGGTTTTGAGTTTTAGTTCTAATCAGGAAGTAAAGGCCTCTGGAGTTTGAGGATGACAGACACGTCCTTATATGGGTCTCACCTCGACGTGATTTTCGGAGATGTGGCCGAGGTAGCAAGTTACCTCCGAAGTTCGACGGACCTTTTTGGTCCTCAGCAGGGTAGGAGAGGAAGTTTACCTCTTGACCTTACCACCTCAGTTGCACCGTGTTCATGATGTCATCCACGTATCTCAGCTGAGGAGGTATGTGCATGTTTCTTCACACATCATCGACCACAGGGAGTTGGTCGTCGATGACAGGATGACATTCTCGGAGGTTCAGTGGAGATCGAGGATTGACAGGAGCGGGTTCTACGTGGACGGACGATTCCTCTGGTGAGCTTCACGGGTAGCACGAGTACCTCCAGGTGAGCACATGGGAGCGTAAGGCTCAGATGCATGCTCAGTACCACTTTGTTCACCCTAGTTTGTGTTGAAGCTTTACAGGGACGTAAAGCCCTGAGGTGGGTGTAATGTAAAGACCCGGAAATTTCAAGGAATTTTTTTCTTAATTTTATTTGGAATTTTACGAGTCCGCAATCTCTGACGACACCTAATTCCGAGGCCCGGTGTGCCCAGAATCAATTTCCGAAGATTAGCTCGGGTACGTTCTGTGAATGAGCGAGTGAGTTTTTCTAACTGTTGAACCGTTACTCGGAATCAAAATCCGAGGGCACCGTTGAAACCGCAGCACCGGTAATTGCTTAAGAAGACTTTTGCTGGAGTTGCGTTTGCTCGGGAGGTTATGTTTTAAAATAAAATAGTGGATTTAATGATAAGTGAATAAAATTGTGGAACAAATTTTATTGTTTTATCTAAGGTGATTTAATCCTAAGTGAGGGGGGTTGGGGTAGACCCACTAGTTCCAAACCACCCATTTGAGGATAAATGTGGGGTGGGACCCACACGATCTCCCAACCCTTCACATTCCCAGAATCCATTGTTAACTCCCATAAATTAACTCTCTCTCTATCTCCCTCCTAAATGCATGCCAACACACACATTGATTAATTAAATGAAACTCTTCATCAATTAATTAAGTGATTGTTTGAATTCATGGAATGATTAAAATAAATATGGGAGAAACCTTATTTTATTTTTGGTTGGGTTGTGTGGAGAATTTTTGGGGGTAAAGCTCTTGAGTTGAGAGAGAGCACTTCTTCTTCTACATTGAAGAACTTCCTTCTACCGCGAAGAACGCCGGAGCATCGGGGAGAACAACGACGTACCCTTTTTCCGATCTCCCTTCTATGTCAAAGTTGGAGAGACGCCACTCCTTGGTCAAACGTACATCAACGACGAATACGAAGCCTCACCCTGCGACGCAAGATTTCGCGGATCGCTTTGAGGTAGGGGATTTAATTTGTGATTGAAATCTTCTTCCCATGGTTTATCCCTTCTAAAATATGAACGTGGATCAACTGAACAAAAAGTTGACCTGCGATGGTTTATTTATTTTGCGGGCCGAACGAATATTGGTATGTTTTTATTTAAGTGATCATGGATAGTTTGTTTCAATTTTATTTAAATAAAATTGATTTTTGGTTTGTCAATCGTTAACACATAACGCGGAGGGTGCAGGATGAACGAACACGGCCCGACAACCCTCCACAGATCGTTTGGTGGTGTGTGGTTGACGGCGGCGAAGAAGCGGGACCGTAGTAGGGATTCGAGACCTCTGCAGTGAATTTCGCGACCTGGGAGGATCATTAGAATAGACGGCGATCGAAATGGACCATCGGTGCGCGTCTGGTGGTCCGCAAAGCTCGGCGGTGGCGCGCCACCCCGGCGCGGTGGCGCCGGTGACTGGCAGCGGCGGCGCGCCGCCGGAGGAAAACCGCCGCGGCTCAGCCGCGGCGGACCGGAACGGCTTTGCCGTTCTGGGTTTGGGGGAGGCACGACATTAAAGCCGCACCGTCTCAATTATGGGGGCAGTCAACGCCCCCCTGTTTCGCTCAGCTCGGCCACAAGTGGCCGAGCCTCGCTGGCCACGCGATTGGGCCGCGCCGGCGGGGCTGGGCCTCCCAGCCAGGCCGGGCTGTACTAGCCGGGCCGGGCCATACCAGCCTGGCTGGGCCGTACCCAGACCCGGTTCGGGCAGAACCGATTCGGGCCGGCCCAGAGGGTACTGGGCTGGGTCGCACCAGGCCCAACCCCCTTGTTTTCAGACTGAGTTGGTTCAAAAGCTCATAACTTGAGATATGGACCTCCGATCGTCGAACCGTCAGTTGCAATTCGATCCTTGGATTGAGAAGACCTTTTCGGTATACTATAATCAAGGTTTCGGAGAACCTGGGGTTCATCCGGGTTGGTTCGAATACGAAACCAACTGGGCCCTCAGAGCGGAAACACTTATATCTTGAGCTCCGGACATCCGATTGATGTGCCATCGACTTTGTTGGAATCCTTTCAGTGAGACCGATATTTTGGGATACCTCATCAGAATTTTTAATGCAGTTGGAAAACAGCCGAGATGGATTATACCCGAAATCCAACTGGGCCCCTGAAATGGAAAAGCCGATAACCTTCGGACCGAACGACCGTTTGAAGAGCCGTCAGCGGCTTTGGTGATCTCATTGAGAAATGGTCCCTATGGGTATACCATATGCGAGTTTGGGGTATTGTTGAGATAGGGTCGGGTTGGTTCGTACACGAAACCAACCGAGCACCCGGAACGAAAAAGCCAATATCTCTCAGACCGGGCGTCCGATTGACGCGCCGTCAATCGCGTTGAGTTCCTATTAACGTGAGGAAAATTTGCGATACATCAACTTTGGTCTACGTGAAAGTTGATGTATCGATCCCTTGGCTCGTGGAGCGGATCCTCCTGGAACGAGCGTGCTGTGTGCGGGAACCCTAGAGCTGGCTGCGACTGCAACGACTTCTGTACTGGAAACCTACGTGGGTTCAACAACGATGACTACCGGTTCTATGTGGACCAGAGCGATTCTGTGTGGACCAGCACTCACTGGTTCTGTGTGGACCAGAACAGTTCTATGTGGACCAATGCTCAGCGATCCCATGAGGGTCAGTGCTCATCGGTTCTGTGTGGACCATCGCGGTTCTGTGTGGACCAGCGCTCAACGACTCTGTGTGGGTCCAACATCATAGATGATCTAGTGGATACAACTGATCATCTAATCGCTCTTCTTTTGTGGCATACCTGTGTGAGCTCAGTCTTGAATTTGAGTCCTCATATTCGATGAGTTGACTTGATATTCTGTGTGGATTTCATTGTGCCGTTCTGTGTGGACAAGGTTGTACTTGAGCTCGTGGATGGAGCGCTTGGTTGCAGCAGCAGGCCCATAGTACTTGACAGGAGGAGTACCACAACAGTCATAGGTTTGTGAGTGGTACCTCGATGTTTATGACAGGATCTATGTACTCGTCTGAGACGGAGCTCTTCAGCAGTTACTGTTTCGATAATGAAAATCCTGGTTTGAGCTGAGTCATTGACCCTTGTGTTTATCTCATGATTGAGATGGGTTACTTGATAACTTAGGTATATGTATGGGCATATATCTTAGTAGTGGTTATCCGTTGATTTCATAACTGTGTGATACCTCTTGTTTAAGATGGGTTACTTGGTAACAAGGTATGAGTATGGGCTTATACCTAAGATTGGTTATCTTTTGAGAACTTTCTTGTGTTTATCCTTGTTGGATTTAGTGAGACCTTGAGGGTCTCGGGGTCCCTACTGAGTATCGTATACTCACCCCTGCATGGGCTATGCCCGCACTACATTGTGTTGGTTGAAGATGGAAGAAAGGGCTAATCATGGATGAGGCTTGGGGAGTTGAATGGTTCCGGAGGTGGACCTCACGACGAGTCAGTACCAGAGGAGGACCTCACGACGAGACGGTACCCGGAGGTGGACTTCACGACGAGATGGTGCACGGAGGTGACTGTCAGAAGAGGAGAGCTTAAGTGGCCATCTGTACCTACCCTTCAGGTAGGAACTCCAGAGGACAATCTAGGAGCAGTTCTTCACTTCCAGTTGTTAGTCTTTTTCTTGTACTTTACTTTCAGTTATAGCTGTACCTTTCTGTTGGGCTTGTATTCCGGCCCCTTTGTTTTTCCAGCACACTTGTACTTCTTGCTTAGTGTTTACTTCCGCTTGTACTCTAGTTTGTGAGTGTGTTTATGTATTAGAGAGGAAATGACTTCCCAGTTTTAGGAATTTATGCCTCTGGTGCTAGTCGCCAGCCCCTGGCCTATGGAAGGCGGACTTGGGCTAGTTATGACACGGGCCCCAGGGGACGGGTTGTGACAGGTATCCATTGAGTTTTTGAAGTATGTTTGGGAATTTGGCTAGATAGGTTGAGTGCATAGTTCTCACATGGTTAGTAGTAACATTTTCCTAGAAAACCATGAAAGTAGAAGGATCCACACAGTTAGAGCACGATTTCTCAAACTTTTTAGATTAATCATGCGACCATCCCAACTCTTTAAATTTGGGTTCTTCCTGTGTCGGCTTATGCTGACCAGTTAAGATGGTTGGTTTTTATGGTGGGGAGGACCATTATGATTCTCATGTATGTTCCTTTAGAAATTTCTAATAGTGGTCTACCCCTTGTATATTGGAGTCCATTCAGGCCTCCCCCAATTAGTGTCCCGAACCTTCTTCAAGAAAATTTGAGTTGTCTTTTATGGTGGGGAGCCCATTTGTGTATCCCCATACTAGTAACTCATATTGGTCCTTGGTCTTGGATTGGTGATAAGTAGTCTTTTTCAGAGCTATCTAACTACCTACATATTCCATGGGTAAAATTTGGGAGTAGAGAACACCCAACAGTCTTGTAAAATCAAGGTTAGTGTAACCTTGTTCGTTGTTGTTATTTGTTTGGGTAAATTGCTAGACTCTTGTTTGGATAGTATTTGAGGAGTTTTAGTTTGGGATAAAATTTGAATATACATGATAATTTCAGGAAGTGGTGTTTTTTTGTTTGGTGAGAGTATTCTATACTTTATTGATCAATTGGAGGTATTTTGGCCTTTTGGGGGCAGAAAAAACTTGGCAAAGGAGTCCATTTTAGCCTTTCGGTTGGGATTGGTTTTTTTGCATTTGGTCTTGATGTGGCTTTACAAGGGAGGAAATTTTTATGGTGGAGAGAATTATCACATCCATGACTTATTTTAAAGTTTTTTTTTCAATTAATTTCCATTCATTGTTTGTTTTGGGGGTTTCCCATTTATTTTTGTGGAAATGGGTTGTTTTCAAAATTTGGGCCAGACCATGAGCCCATTTCGAGATTTAAAAAAAAATATTTTTTCTTTTATAACTCCTTAATGTTTCAAAATTTTATACCCATTCTACTTCCCAATTGTCATCATATGGTATATAAAAACCACTATATAATTTTGGACACCATAAGAATCCATAATAATGATTGATTTGAGTTTTTTATTAAGGTGTTGGGCCAGCCCGAATTCTCATTTTATACTTTAAAGTTTGTTTTTAATTATTTAATATCTCATTCAATTTGTATTATTTTTCAATGATTCCAACTCTCACCCGATCCCACCTTATTACATCACGCTCTTATGCTCTTATCCCTCTCATTGGAGCTCATCTCCCCCATGGATTAGTGCAATACTTCTTAATCTTTCTGAAATCTACCATATTTCAAGAGGTACAATGTTTCTTTCATAACTCATTCAATTTTCACTCTTTTCCACCAAATTAAGTCCCCACATTACCTATGATGACTCATTAGAGCCTCCCTACCAGTTTTGGTCACTTAAAGATTCAACTATTTGTGGATTTGGGCTGATTTCTTCAATATTTCTTCGAGTAAGTGTTTCTCCCTTCATTTCATTCCATCTCTTTAGGGTTTACTCCCTCTTTCATGAAGTTCTAAAATTTCCATAAGTTAGGGTTTGAACCTAGGATTTTATTTGGTGTCTTTTTTATCAAATATTTGGGTTTTCAGTTAGATGTCACTTCCTCGAGGTGAAACAGTGGTGCAGTTAATGTTTCACATCAAGATTTGGGGGTTTTGATTCAAAAGGTAGGTGATTCTATGTGTAATCACTTTTTGATGAGTTATCTTGCTTGATTTAATTATTTTGAATGTTCCTCAAATTCTGGGCATTGTGTGAAAACCATTTTTGATAGAGTTTGTTAAGTGGTTAATTCTATAGTTGCACTTTGTTTGAAATTGGGTGTTTTCCATGTTTATACCCTGTGGTAATCATTGGGATGATGTTATAACAAATGAAAGTGGTTTGTTAAATATTGTTTGGCCGGTCAATTCTACCTTGGAAGAGTATTGGTGTGATTTTGGGTTTAAAATAGGGGTTTCGAATAGGTTTTATGTTTAAAATCTTGTTTTACTCCTTGAATGTGTTTTATGACAATGTTTGTTTTTCATGTGTATATTTTGTGGTATAATTTGAGGTGATTTTATTATACTTGAGAATGGTTTTATAAATGTTTTAAGGGCTTCCAAATCTGCTTTGGTAGGGTCTTGGTGTAATTTTCTCCTTGAAATGGGGTTTTGAAATGGGTTTTGTGAGCAAGTCATAGTTATACCCTTTGGGATTATTTTTGTGAAAATTGTAAAGGTTTTATGTGGTTAAAAAAGTGGGAAAGGCGGGTATATGTATTTTTTGGGTGAGTGTGTTCACCTAATATGGGATTTTGAAAGGTAAAGTGGTGATTTAATATGTCAAACATTATTATAATGTTTTATAATTTGTTGAAATGTTTTATCAAATGGCAAGAGAGGGGAAAACATGTTTGTGGGATGTTTTGTGTGAGTGTGATGTGAAAAATGTTTTTTGTTGATGAAATAAGTATTATGTGATGTGTGTGTGGGATGTTATGTGAGTTGGACTATCTTAGAAAGGTTTTATAATTTTTTTTAAATTATTTGGGGAAGTGTTAAAGAATTGTGAAAAGGGTTGTGGGCTATTTTGGTGTGAGTATGATTTCAAAATGCATTTTAATGAAAAACTGGATTATGTGACTTGAGTGATATACAAGTGGGATATTTGGGGGAATTTTTGATGTGGGAGTGTTATTTTTATGTGAAAATTATTTTTCTTAACTTGTTGATCTTTTTTGAGAACAAGAGGGAAACCTGGGAATCTAGGTGGGTGGACGTGTACTAGTATGTTAGTGATCCCGTGAGGTTTGGCCTCAGTTTCACGTAGAAAGTTTCACTCTTAATAAAATAACTAAACTATGATAATGATGATGATGGGGGACCACTAGGTTATGGGTATGCTCCCTACTAGTGTCTTGTGTCCACGAGAATGAATATTTTGATGGTTACTCTCACCAAGATATGAGGTACCTAGTACCCACAAAGATCTAGTGCCTAGGGGTTACTTTCCTATTGCTTGTTCTCAATAGTTACTTTGTACTTACTGTTGACATACAATATAGTTGGTTGAAAAATTTAGTAGAATTGAAATTATTTTTAAAATTATTGATTCATTAAAATATCCTACTTGAAAACTTATTTTATTTATGTTTTATCTTTTCAAAATTGTTACTAGCATGTCATGTCTTGAAAACTTGCATGATTTTCATCTTTTAATGTTTATCACATGGAATATCCTAGTGGTGGTATCCTACTAGGATTTGGATCACACCATACTTACACCTTTGGGTTTAAGTAAACTTGGCAAATTTTGTCGTTAATTTGGGAACAACTTTTTTTCCAACAGTTGAAGTTTTTAAAATTTGTTTTTGTTTGAAAAACCCAGATTTGTTTTTTTGAAATTTTTTTGTTGTATGTTTAAAAAATCAGTTAAATTGTTCCCAATTTTCTTTTTATGATACCTGAGCACTTGTAAAAGCCCATGGGGATCGGGAACACCCTTCAAAACTTGTCACAGGATGTGTTTGGTGCTAGTTTTAATAGAGACCAGATTCAGTTCGTGACAATAATCCATAGATACCATTCGTATTATTCCCTTGAATAGCCTATGTTTTGATTGCATAATGTTTATGGAACCTTTTTTTTTCAAGTGTTAATCATGTTCCAAATAGATTTAAAAAAACTTATCTATTTTCCTTGGGATTATTAGGTTATGACTGAATAATTTGTTTATGTGTTTTAGTGATGATATGAATTGTAATTGTACTTTACTCATGTCGTTGTTCACGAACATTACTTATATGATGGGGTGGAACCAAAAAATGTCAGGTAATCTCAATATAGATAATACGATGGGGTGGACATGATAGTTATAGTTATACCTATTATATCTTATATGATAGGGTACCCCGAACAATGTCCAGTAATCCTATTATATATTTTCAAATGGGTGGCGTTGATAAAATCAGGTAAGTCTATTATATATGATATGATTGGGTATCCTAGATAGCATCGGGTAGTCCCATTATAGCGTAAATGATGGGGTGGCCCAAATAGTTCCAGTTCGTCCTGTTATAGCTTAGATGATGGGTTCACCTAGATAGCACACCAATGAATTGAGTAAATATTTATATCTCATGATATAGACATAACATCAATGGGGAGTGAACTCGGTTCTGTAATACATGTCTATAACGAGAAGTTAACTCAACTCAGTAATACAATGATGTAATGAGATGTGAACCTAGTAAATTTAGGTACTTTATCTGCTATGGTTTCATTTGAAGGGATCCTTAAAAAATATGGAAATTATTTTTTATACTTATCTGTATGACAAAAATTCCATGTCTTGTTCCTATTCTATGATCTCATGTATTATTCACTTGATTTATTTATGAGTCATGTCTTTTTATATTCCAATATTTAGGCCATGAATCATGTGTTTGATATTTGATATGAGGGTTATGATATTCATAAGTTATTCTCAGGTTCTCATACACTTATTTTCATGATATTCTTATGTATCTTTTTTATTTACCCTTACTAAAAATCTTTACTCACCCTTTATTATGTTTCCTTTCCTATGGTTATGAAGAAAGGTTTTAAGTAGGAGTACTAAATGAGAATATATTTATGGGAAACATTTAATATTTTTAACAAAGTCTTAATTTTGTGTTCCATTTTTCAAAAGACACTAGAATATTATAGTCCCCAAGCATGTACTTTTTAATGTGATGAATACTCATCTCAAATTATTTAATATCATTTTATGAGAATCCAAGGACTTTATAGTTGTTATAGAATCAAATTTGTAGTTAAAATTTGTAAACTAGGATGAGAAAACTTTAGTGAGATCCCTATAGATATTTCTAATGAAATGACCAGATATGTCTCTAAGGATAAGCCTAAGGATGATTCAATGTTTAGGAAAATTTCATAGAATTTTTGTAATGGGTAGAGTGAGTGTTTTCTAAGATAATAACCCATTTCATGATACTATAAGTTAATGTGGATCTGGATAAGATGTAGCTACGGGTAATAACCGTGAAAAAATCATATTGGGATAGAATTGATTGAGAATTGGTGCACAACAATGGGCCTTTTTGCACACATTGTTTAACACTCCTAAGGTACAAACATTGGAAAATCACAAACTCTTTATAAACCATCAAAAATGATTTAAATAGATGATGAATATGATTAAAATAGCATAAAGATAATGTGTTATTGATTAAAAAGACTATGTCAACGCTTAGAAATCTTATGTGTGATTTTCATGATTATGTTATATTCGACAATGACTAGTGTTTCTCACAACTTTAATTATATTTTTATTCAATACTAGGAGATGTATGTAAATGGTTTAACCTTTAAATTGATAGATGATTTAATTATGAGAAACCAATTGGGATAATGACCAGAGTAATGGATGTTGTGATTATCCATAATCAATTTTTATAGAACAAGATCCACAATGTGTACCTTAACCAACTCTCAGACTTACCAAAGGATAAAAGGAATTAGTTCACTGAGGGTTTTGGTAGTGGATTACCTAGAGGAAATAATATTTAGTTTATTATATGTCAAGAATTTGGGAAGAAGAACTCTCGGGAATGTCTCAAAGGGATAAGAAGATGTTTTGAATGTAGAAAAAGAAGTACCCAAAGTAAATAACTACATATGGAAAATAAAAAGTTTTGTTAGAGAAATGGATGAGAATAATGGTATGCTTAAGATATCATAAAATATTTGTTGATTTGGATTTGGAAATTAATTTTTTAATTAAATTCCCTAAATAGAAATATTGTGAAGAGAGTTAGTATTGTGGTATGAGTAAAGGTTGTCATGCTGATGATGCAGAGACTATAGATGACATATTAAAGGAAAAAGGTATTAAGTAAGAAGATGATGAATCCTAGTTATTATCTTAATTATGGGGTGTAATAATGGAAGTGTTTCTATATTGGGATTTAATAATTAATTTTTTAGAAATATATAAGGCATTTTCAATATAGGGTTTTCATTAAGGATCTTAAAGAGAATTTTAAATGGTACTGATAACCTAGAAATATTATTTAATAGAAATATTATATTTATGAAAAACACATTATTAAGGTTAGGTAACCTAAAATATGTTCCTAATGTTTTGAAAATTGGGTTTAGTTTGGATAAAGTGATTTTGGATAAGAATAAAGTAAATTGTATAACACTAATTACATTGGAAATAGATTAATGATTTTTTAACAAAGTGGTTTCACCTATCATGGATGAAGTTTACAACATTTTTCGATGTAAGGAATATATCCAATAATATTTGAAATAAGAAATCATGCATATTTTAAATATGGATTTATGGTAATTCAGTTTACTACCAAGTTTTAAGAGAATACCTGATAAAGGTATTTATATGGTTGGTTTCTAACAACCATAATATAATTCATGATATATGGGGGATCAATGTTGACAGTATTTTGATAAATTTAGTGAGATCCTTTTTGATGTTTTGTATTTTCATCTCTTAGAAGGCTCAAAAGGATAACCATTTATGAAAATGTTTATATTGAACATGGAATGTGGTTTGATAGATTAATGTTTCACAATATGAAGATTTATGTATATTGGATAACCTATACTAACCATTTTATTGTGACTATAACTAAATATAAATTCTTTGACTTATCATTATATATAAAGTTCTTATAATCCATTAGTGCTTCAAACACAACAAATTAAACTTTATTTCTTAGAGTAAGAGATTATGTTAAAATTGATAAAGGTATGATTGATGGATGAGATTGGGATTATGAAATAGAATAAAATAGTGTAAGTATATCTTCTTGTGAAAATTCATCAACTTTAGGAAAAATTTATAAAAATAAAATGATTTCCTATTCAAATCATTTTTGATGATTTCAATGGCATGTTCTATGCCTCTTTGGTATGTGTTTTTATGATCAATAACCTTTTATAGAAAACCTAATTTCAAATGATTTTTGATCTTTATAAATCTCTATAATTATGGGAAAACCTAATGTTGGTAAACCTAATTATTAACACATTTCATCCATGTAAAAATCATTGCATATCACATGTGTTCTCCTAAGTCAAAACATAGTTATGGGTTACTTCGGGTATCCATTATGTTTCCAACATTCCATTTTCAAAGGATGATTTATTATAGATTTTTATGATGTGGTTCTCTATTAATAAAAATTTCAAGTATTTATCCTTAGACGATGAAGACAAATTTTGAGGGTGAAATTCATTTTAAGTGGGGTAGAATGTAAGACCCTGAGTTGTTATGAATTATTATTTTTTGAATAAATTAAATTTATTTTATGGTTTTCTTCTCATGAATAAACAAGTTAAGATAACATTATAAGAAAAACCAAGATAAGAATACACTACTTTTAACACTAAGAGTAGATTCGATACACACAATAATAAGTTTTCCTTGTATTGCACACAATATCAAGTTCCATTGATAGATTGCATTACATGTAAGACCAAATTTTATTGAGCTGCAATATACTATTAATATAATTATTTAATATGATTGTTGTCACCTAGCCATTGGAATGGTTTTAATGAATGAGATTAAATAAATTATTAAGCAGTGATTTACAAAAGATTATATTTTGAACTATTTGGTTACCAATTAATTAGAAATGACAGTAAGAACTATTTGAAAATAAAAAGTTCCTTTTTAAAAAACTATTTTTCATTGAAAAATAGGTTTTATATCAATAAATTAAAAATTCCAATTCATATGAATTAGTTTAATGAAATTTATATTTTATATAATCAATAAAATATGTTACGTTTGTCTTATGTTTTTTCTATTCAAGAGATAATAATAAATCCAATTTTTTTTATAAAATATATATTTTTCGAAATGGTAGTTTTACCTATTTTTAATGGTGAACTTATTTTAAAACTAATTATAGATAGATTTATAAATTAAATTTTATAAAATCAAATTCATTTTTCAATACTTCACATCAAAATTATATTAGGGTTAATTTTTAGTATTTATTTTAAATATTACATTTTATGATAAATATTTGAAATATTAAATGATAATTAAAAAATGACTTTTCATATAACTTACATATGTAGTAAATTATATTTCAAATTAGTGTTAACTCATAATTATAAAAATTGTACATAAATAAATCTGTTTTAGGTCATTAGAATCAACTTCACCTTTAAAATGTATATAATGACACTTTAAACATTTTAGCCTTTTCAATTTAAAAACCCTATGTTTCACCCCGTTTGCGGGATTAATTTTAAATTAATTCATACCAATTTTGAAATTGGAATTTGAAAAAATGGATTTAATATTTTAAATCAGTATGAATTATAATATCCAATAATACCAACATGTTTTTTTACCAAAATTATTTGTGAAAACAACATAAATTATTCACATCGATGAAGAGAAAAATGAGTTTACCAATAGACTAAACATTAAGCACTTGGTGATAAGAGAACTAAAAATTTATCTGAAACACATTTTAAGTCTATATTTAAAACATAACCAATAATTTATAGATTTGGGTTCATTATTGATTCCATTTTTCTTGTAAAAACATAATTACACCTTAAATTCATTTAAAAAATGTCAAGTGTGTCCACTCCTCCACTAATAATGGCCACCACCTCTTCCCCTGTATTTAGTCATTAAAAACAAAATTTTTCAGATAATATCTACCAAAATATCTTCTTTAATTATCTAGTTTCATAGTATAATCATTATATTGGGTATAAATCCCAACAAAGATGTCTTTTGGTACAAAATAAAAAGAGATACCCAAAGAAGAGGTAATGTAAATTAATGAAAATTTTTATTTATTTATTCCTCAAACCACTTTAATTATTTTTTTCATACTTATATAATATCCTCAATATCATTAATATAATTATATGTTGTTATTATAATTTTATGACCTAAAACTTTACTCACTTCCATCAGATGGGACTCACATTCATCATTCGTGTATATGTCAGACTACCTTCTTTCGAACTGATGTCACGTGTTCTCCCATTACCACTTTTTGAGGTTGGGAATAATGATATATGTATAGTTTATATATTAAATTTATTATTTTTTTGATGTTATGATAATTATTTAGTTATTATATCACACCTAAAAGTATTCGTTAGCTTTTGTGGGAATACGATAATATTGTTCTTGTGTATTACAGACTACCACCTTACGAAGCGATTTAATTCATTGATGCTTTACATGAAATTTATTATGGATGCGTTTAATAGAAATATCTGACATACATAACATAAAAATTATAATTTAATAAATATATATATATATATATATATATTATTCAATTTTCTTTATTTCAATATGGAAATTTAATGGGAACAACGTTCATTTGTAAATACGGTCAACCACCTCCAAGAATGGTGTATTTAATTTCTTATTTATATATTTTATATATTGTTATAAACAAATATATAATAAATTTATATGACATTTATATCATGGTTTACATTATTTAAATTATTAAATTATTATCTAATTAAGAGGGATAAAAATTATAAGTCAAAACATGTACGAAAAACAAAACGATTATTACATGAAATATAAGTTAAACATGGAATTATTAATATAAAGGTAATATAATGTCATAATTAAATAATATATAATATTATATATATTAATATGGTTCTCGGATAAGGTTATAATAATCTTATATTTATTATATAGGTGGTTTTATTGAGTATAATGGAAGTCAAGACTTAAGGTAAGAGATTTATGTTTCACTTTTTACTTATATGACACACTTGTCATATTCACCAAATATTTTGTTATGTGATGTATGTAATACTCATGAATGTATTGTATTATTATTATAAATAAAATTATTGGTATTTACCTAAACACATTAGTGTATCTTTTTTATGTGGTTTACAGTTCAAGAGTAACCATATCAGTAAAGGATTTTTGATACAATTTGCCTTCTTTAAGCTATATGTTATGATATGCACCTATATTATTTCACGTGGTGTTTATAAAACCCATTTTACATGTAATGTCATGAATATTTTCACCCTTAATGATTTTTTTGACTTCATTCCATGTTACTCCATCATGAGAATTATGATTCAATTTTACTAAAGTGGTAAGAGTTTATTTGTACAATCTCCCCATTTATCAGGATTATTTATAATTATGCATCCAATAATGCATTATTATGATTCATATCTCAATAATTATCAATAAGTTTTTTATTTTGTATTTTGTCATGATATATTAAATTAGTGGGACCATTGTTTCTACTATTTTTACATAATATAATTTGGATAATGTTATTATGAAAATCCAACTATATTACTCTTTTTAGTAGGAAATCTGTTTTCTTTAAAGGCATGTTTTCTAAAAAAATAAAAAATGTTCTATTGTAATCCTATAATTTTAAAATGAAATTTTTATCCATGATTTACCTTTTTAAAAAATGTGTTTAAAATTTATATTTTTTCCATTTTATAATAAATTCAATTTTATAAATTTTTTACAGTTCAAAATAAATATTCAACATGTACAGATTTATCCTCTGTCATGACCATAAATTATTTGAATATTTATTTACATGATTAAAATATTACTTTTAAGTATTTTTTCCTAATATTATTGAAATTCATTGTTTTAAGTAGTATTGAATGAATTGTCTTTTAAAAACATTTTATGTTTTAAAAATAAGTTCTCAAAGAGGAAAGAATATTTTCCTCAGTAAATGTTTTAAATTATCTTTAAAAATTAAATTCCATCTTAGATGAAATCCTTTGATAATATTTATGTTATACTTGAGATATTTTCCTAGGATACCATGTTATTCCTATGAATGTTTTATGTTTTTATGGCATGATTTCAATAGAACCCGTTTTTTTCCACAAGTCAATCATGTTCCAAAGAGATTGAAATGAAACCCCTTTATTTTTCATGGGGTAATCATGTTCTGAATGAATAAATATTTTTAGGAGTTTTTATGATGATATAAAAGATCTTTTTTACTTTATTCATGTTTTGGTTCATGTACATTTATTATATGATGGGGTGGCCCATTTAGCACTGGGTAAGCTCATTATAGCTTATACAATGGGTTGGCAAAAAAACACAGAGTAAGTTCATTATATATATTTATATATAATGGGGTGGGACATATAGTGTTAGTTAAGCCTAGTATAGCTTATATGATGGGGTTCCCCAAATAGTGGTAGGTAATCCCATTATAGATTTTATGATTGGTTGTCTGAGAGAGATATAGGTAAGACTGTTATATCTTATATGATGTGGTGGCCCAAAGAGCGTCGAGTGATCATGCTATAACTTATATGATGGTTGCACCTAGGTAACACTACAATGAATTGGGTAAAGATTTTTATCCCATTAGTTATACACAACTAGAATGGGGAGTAAACATTATTTAGTTTTACAGGAATAGAATATAAAGTGAACTCTGTTTAGTAATACAAGGCTGGAATGGGATGTGAAATCAGTTTATTAAAAGAATTTTTATACTATGATGGCCTTGGAAGTGAGCCTTGAATAATATGAAAATTATTTTCTATGCTTATATGTATTTCAAAAATTTCATGTCTTCTTCCTATGTTATGATCTCATAGGTTATTCTCTTGATTCTATTATGATTAATGTTATTGTCTTCACATTTTTATTCCATGTGTCATGTGTATAATCATTGATATGTAGGGTATGATCTTCAAATGTTATTATCAGGTTATCATACCCTTATATTCATGACATGCTTATGTATGTCCTTTATTTACCCTAACTGAGCATCTAAGATCACACTTTATTATGGTTCCTTTCCCCTTGTTATGAAGAAAGGTTTTAGGTTGGATAAAATAATTGAAAAGTCCTCATGGGACACATTTAATATTTTTTACCAAGTTAGAATATTTTCTTCCATGTATTCGAAGATACTAAACTATTATGGTCCCTAGGAATGTACTTTTGTAATGTGATGAGTATTCATAGAAAATTATTTAATATCCACATATGAGAATCATTTTTCTCTATATAAATCATGATCAACGATAGATGCCATATTCTTCCATTAAATTATTATTTTACCAAAGAATTATGGAAATTTGGTAGATTATAGTAGATCCTCATTAGGAGTGAAAATAGGTATGGAGTTTTTTCTAAAATAAAAAACTCTATTAATTACATCTCTGAAATTATAAGAACCCTTCCAAAAATCACTATTATATTAATAATAATAATAATTTAAATGGATTTTTAAAAAAATGAATCATATTATAATTATCCATTACATGTAAATAAAGTTTTGATAAAACAAGAATTCTATTTGAACTCTTCTATGCTTGAATTATTATCTCTCATATTTTAACTTGTTTTTACATTATTTTCTTAAATTTATTAGAAAAATTTCTATCACCTTTAAATCATTAAGAATATTTTTAGTGGTATTTTATTTAAATTATTATATAATATTCATATGAAATCAATATTATTTATAATGAATGGCCTCATAGATGACTCCCACAAAACTACTCCTCTAATTCCCTTATTGAATTAATTTATATTTGTACTATAGTTAATATTTTTAATTAATAATATTCACTAATAATTTTTTATAAATAAATTATTTGTCTTTTATCCCATAGTAATATCATTTTTTCATATATTCTATGATGTATAATCTTTAATCATCTTGATTCTAATTTAATAAACAATTTATCATAATAGATACCGTTGATTAATATCACAATAATTTATCCATGGTTTATTTTTTTTTGATATTTTTATGGATTTATTTGGTATTTTATTGGATTCATTTAATTAATAGAGAAAATAATATTAACTAAAATAAGAAAATTTATGTTAATTTTTGTGTTGTACATTAAATCTCTTAAAGAAATTTGATATGGATATATATATATCATCATTCTTCTTTTTATAATACTTCACATCAGTAAAATGTCAATATAATTTTACATTTCCCCTAAATATATCTATAACGTTTCTTTAATATCATTTGTAAATTTAACAAAAAATTAGTTTTTTCCTAAACCGTTTAAGAAACCATTTATATTATAGAAAATTGTTTTTATTTTTTTAATGAAAATATTCTCTTCAAAATATCTTATTTTTTTATTTCTAAATGATCCTCAATTTAACCAAATTTTAAGGAGTATTTTTTTTTATTTTATACTACACTCTTCTTAGATGTTGAAATTATTCCTTAATTGATTTATAGAGAACATATTTATTATGATTCCCCATTGAAATTTTTAGTTTCATAGAAATTTTTTTCATATAATAAATACAAATTGATCTAATTTCATCACTTTTATAATTTAGGATAAAGCACATTTTACAACAAATATTTTTAGTATTATCTTTTAAACAAAATTTTCTAATTGTGTATTTGTTAAATTAATTATATACTTTGATGCATACCTCTCATTTCAAAACATCTCAAGATGATTAATGATAAACTATATCTATATTTCATACAATTAAATAGAAATGAAGACACTATATATATAAAATATCCTACAAATATTTAACAAATATCACATTATCATTAAATTATAATATGGATTAATAATAATAATTTTCATTAGATCCATGAATGTTATTATTCACATATATATAATTTTCTAGTTCATTTATTTATCATGTTTTGATTAAAACACAATAATTATTGAGAATAATGGGGATTTTATTATTTATCCCATCATATTTCTCCTTTTCATACATTCATTATAGTTTTCAAAATCCTCATAAATTTCATGGTGTAATTACTCTTTAGAATTTTTTTTATAATATTTTATATAGTAATTATTATTAATAATAGAAAATATAAAATTTGATGATATTCTTTCAAATTATAATCTTTTCATCAGATACATTCTATAAATCAATTTCCATCATCTCCATATCTTTAATTTCATACTATTTATCATGGATGAATTTTAATGGGAATGTAAAAACATCAATGTGGATATTTATTATAGAATATTTTACCATTGAATACAAAATCCCATGTTATTCAATAGATATATTCTTATGAAATAAAAAATATTTCAATTTATCAATATAATTTAGAATAATCAAAATGGTATATTCATTATATAAATTAAATTTATTATGAGGTGAATCAATTATTTTTTTTATAAATAGGAAATTTTTGAAAATTTCAATATTTTATATTTCATGTTATGTATGGTTTTTAGTTAAAGAAACACATTTTGTTCAATAGATAGGATATCCCCACATTATTCATGAAATTTATAAATTGTATGTCCTAGTAAAAATAAATTAGATATAAAAAATATCCTATTCATATTAAAAAACCACCTTTTATACGACAAATATTGTACAGAATCTCATTCCCAAGGGTAGTGTAGCTGTAATTTAGGTACTCTTGTATTTTCCATCCACTATCCAAGGAGGAGTATTCGGGACCTCACATAGTATATCATATTAGGCTCAATGATTCTATTTAATGTCCACAATGATGCATCAATGAAGACTCTAAGTGTGGTCCCATATCTAATAGAATATCTATAGAGCATATGAAAAGAGTGAGTCACATTTTTAGCTTATAATTCATCTATCAGTAAGATGATAATCTTGTCCACATTATAGTAATTGATTTCTCATAATTTTTTTTATATTTATCAAAATATTTATAAATGTTCACAAATACACCTATTTATTCACTTTTATGTTGTGGAATGTTTTTGTTTCACTACTAATTATATAAATTCTCACAATATGGTTGTCAAACATAATTTATGTAAGTTTTTATCTAATATATTTTAGGTATGTTGACAATAGAGAGATATTAACAGATCTTCTAGTATATTTTATAATCTTATTCATTACATCATTTATCAATATAATATGGTGGATTAATTTGGATTTCTATATTTATTATAGGAGGAGATTCACATGGATTACCCCAATTCATTTTCATGCGGTATCCTCACATAGCACTTACTCATTTTATTTTTACACCATGATTGAGTTTTTTATATTTATATAGAAGTATTTGGTTTATTTAAATATATTTTATACTGCGTTGTTATATTTTATTATAGTATGATATTTATTTCAATTTTATATATTCATTGCATAATTTATTCTATGTGTTTTGAGGAATAGATACTCAAATAGTATGTAACTATAATGTGGGTTTAACTAACCAATAACCCAAAGTGTCATCAAAATTTAGTGGTTCACAACTTATTTTGTTTATTCTAGTTCTTTATTGTGTAAATACCCTCTCATACATGTTTTATAAACTCCAAATCCTTTAATCTATCCTAAAGAAATTGAGAAATGCACAGGACATGTCATAACAGTTTGAACCACTACTATTTGGTTATCTAGATTTAGGATTTTATAATTCTACTTGAGTTTCATAATTTGTAGGTTTTGCAATAATGAGAGTTGGTTGAATTAGTATAGATATATTTTCATTAAATTATTCTTTTCTTTTAAACTTGAACCACTACACATTTTAGTATGAATGGACCTATTATTAATTACCAAATATAATCACACAATTTACTGTAAAAAGATTGATAAAAATATAAGATATATATTCATTATTTCCTAGTTTGTTTTTCCCTTCATTATCAGAAAATATTTTTTACATCATTATGTAAAATAATTTTTAATTATTAATCATATTAATATATAAAATAAGAAAAAATAATATAAAAAATTACCTGTATAAATTTAATTTTTAATTAATATATTGAATTGATAATATATATTTAAACTTTTCAAAAAAAAATATTCTGTAAAATAATATTATTATCATAAATTAATAGTATCACTTTTCATATCATTATAATGATTTATTACATTCCATTAATTTAAAAAGTAATTTATAATCAATAGTGATTATTGAAAAGATATTAAATTTTGTAAAAGGAACTATTAAGCTTATATGTGTTAGAAAAAAATTATTTAATAATATATTTGATATGTATATTTTTATATATATTTTTTTTGTTTAAATAGATATTTAAAATTTAAATTTAAACATTTTTTTCTATTTATTTTAGTATGAAATTTATGATATATACATTTGTTATTATTAATAACCATAAAATAATTAATCATAAATCATTTATTAGATGTTTAATGTGTTATACACAAACAGTAGCTTCTAATTCTAAATTTTTTTATAGTGATCATATTTTATACTAAGTGGTCTTTTTAACATTTTATATTTTTCAATTTCTTAATTATTGATATATTTATTTTATATAAAAGTTAATTACTAGAAAAAAGTTTTTTCATTTCACATATTCATCAAATTTAAATCACCCCATAAATAGTTATAGTTAATCATTCTATTATAATGGAGGTAATTATAGTTAGCATATTTAAAATATCCTTCCATGATATATATATATATATTATACTTTCATTATTAATTAATAATTTTTTAATAAATTTTCTATATATATTTTATGTATAACTAAAATAAATAATTAAAATACTACAAGATCTATATCATTCTTATATAACACAACAAAATCAATATTAACTTTCTTATACTAATATGTTAGAAAAAAATCAATATCATCAATTTTATTATTTATTAAAGTTAAATTTTATTCTTATGAAATTATAAAAATTTGTTACTATGATTTGTTATTTAAAAATTAATCTATATCATAATTCTATATTAAATATTATTTTTTTGTATTTTTTATAATATTATCTTTTATATATAATTTAATAAATTTTGGATCTGAAATGAGATGCTCTCTTTTCTAAAATAATTTCTCACATAAATTATTTCAATAATCAATTTAAACAATATAAATACATTTCTTTAATATTATGTAGCTGTGGAAATTTACTATATTAATTTTTTTTTTCAAATATATATGTATAGGTACAAATAGATCTCCTTCTCAGAAATGTTCCAATGTATAATTATCCTCCCTCAATGTAACTCTACTAGAGCTTGTAACCCCACATAGTGCTTCCACTTTGAATACCTCTTCCAAATGATAACTTTTTGGTGATAAACACCAGAAGGATTTCATCACATATATTTATGGATTTACCGTAAATGAATAAATAATCCTATTGAACTAAATAACATTGTTACATTTCTGAATCCATAATATTATAATAATGTGTATATTGTACAATTTGTTTCATAAAAAACCATATAGGAGCTAAAAAATGGAAAAGAAACTAGTATATCCTATATTCCTTAGGAAAGGAATAATAAAAATATCTCCATAGACCACACCACTCATGTCATGATCTTTGGCCTCTACACACCAAAAGAAAATTATTTATTGAAAATAAAAATATAAAAAACCTATGGTTACAAATTAATTGTATATTATAGGTCAAAATATAGACACCCATTATCCATGTCATTGAAATATTCTATTGAACTAGTGAATTAGGAAAATTAAAGAAATGGAATCAAATAGTCAACATCATTATCAATCCACCACAACAAAATTATATCATACCTCATAGTTAATAAAAAATCAATGTTATGATATAAATTAAACACCTTATCACAAACTATCCAACACCACCCTTATACCACATACCTGATCAGACTCGTTTCAAGGCTTGAAGTGTGTTTTAATTCCTCAAATTCTAGATTCAATCAGAACAACATTAAATTAAGATATATTTGGATTGATTTTCTATTAAAATCTGCATAATCACTATAGTATATCTATATCATACATCTAACCTAGAGAGTCTAAAAATTATATATCCTTCATTAATAGAAAAAATAATCAAAAAATGGTAGTAAAAAAAATTAACCATGAACAATAAATATGATATAGTATATTAATATGTAGAAAACATCATCCAATATAAATTTACTAAAAAGTATGATAACTAAGGAATTAATAAATGTAAAAATTATTATCATTGAGGATGATGATTTAGAATACCATACTAAAATAGTCTATACAAACAATAAAACTAAATAATTCTATGAGTGACCAATATTCGCTCACATCATCTCAATGCACTATCGGTGACCAATTAGTGTGATTTCTAATTCATTAAAAACCCAAGTAAAATATATAAAAAGTAAGGGATTTCTATAAAAAAATGAATATTTGTTTATGGAGTGAGAAAAGAGGCCAAATAGGATCATATAATAGATTTTATTTAGTTATATTTTTAAGGTAATTCAATCATGATAATTTGAAATATAAGAGAAAAGATTATTTGATTCTCATAAGGTGATTTAAAAAGAAAAACACAAATATTTTTCCATTAAGATAATTATCTTAATTTATCTAACATAATAACTGTAATAATTTTAGATAAAACACATAAACCCAAATTTAATATCAGTATGTTTATGAAAAAATCACAATTCCCAATTTATACCATTTTTATCATCATGTATATTGTGGTTGATTTCAAATAATCTACTGATTCTTGTAGTGATGAAGATTAAGATATTGATTACATGTTTATGAATTTCCAAAATATTCTAGACGACATGGGTAATGTTTTAGACTATTGGGTTGACAAGTAGGATAAGATTATGTACAATATATATAATAATTGAGAATTCCCTATAGGTGATTATCATTAAATGAATTATTGTATGTTCTCTAATATAGAAGATAGGTTTGAATGGAATCCTAATTTTTTATATATTTTTGGTTTCCATGTTTTCCTTCTTGTATTGGCAGTGTCATTTTTTTCATTTTCTAGTGGTTGTCAATTTTTTATTCACTTGATATATTTTTTGACCTCGTTTATAGTGAATCATTTTATGGAGGTGCATTGTGGTTGATAGGTGTCCCTAATAACATTTCCAAATCAAGATAGAAGGTTCTTTATAGACTCATTTCATTTGATTTCCTGTAAGATATTATTTATTATTGGGACATTGTATTATTATCTAGTAGTTTTCTATGTATGGAGTTTCATTAAGTTGAATTTCTATATTCATCTTGGATGAAATTCACTATTTAACTTTTATGTTGATAGGAATTGAGAGAAGTATCTACAAGTTGGGGACTTATTTATTATGAAGTACATGAATTCATAGACTTTATGAACTTGTTTATGTCTATATATATAACAAGTTGAATTTATTTTTGAATACTATATTCTTAGATTTCTATATGCTCAGTTGTATTATTAAGAAGGTTATTGGAGGATGGGCATTTTTTTTCTCATTGAACATAGTGGGTATTCTAGGATTTATTTTTTTTATTTCAAATTTTTAGCTTAATATTCCGATCTTGTATTACCATATATTTATTATAGTTTGTTCTATATGTAATTTGATTCTATAATTTAGTTTGTAATGTGTGTTTTTTAATAATAAGATAGTGGTCACATAAAATATTGATGATGAGACTTTTTAATAAGATTAGGCTCCATGTTAATGTTTCACAATGATGTGTTCTATAATTTCATTAATTTTGAAGACAAAGGACATGATGAGTGGGTGATTTATAAATAGAATTTCTATCTTAGAATATAATAAAGTTCCAGTAGCATCAAAAGGATAGATTTATTCTCATTAATAATATCATTTTACAATTATCATTTTTATCATTGTATTTTGAGACGGTGCATGCTCATTGTAATATTCAAGATTTAAAGTTATTCCATTTTTCTTGTATGAGGTATTTTATCTACATAATGCATGGCATGATAGTTTTTGGGTGTTATTGTAGAAAGAAGGGTGAGAACTGTTTCCTAGAAACTTCTATGTCAAATATTAAATATTATGGTTTATGTAGTTCTCTAGGCCCCAACAATAAGAAGTATAGGTCACAAGAATATTGAAAGCTATAAATTATTTTTTATGCCACAAATCCCATTTACACCATAATATTCAATATTACATTGTAAAAGCATCATTTAGGATTATTTTGAACTATAGTGATGTATTTTTTACTATATATGGTTCATGTGGGGTTTTAAACTTTATATATATGGTTTATGATGTAAACCATTCATCGTTGTAGGTTTTATATTTGAATCAAATATAAATTTTCCTCTCTCCTTATGAAACTGTCACTCATGAATAATAGGGTTTTTCTAAGAAATTTTTCATGTTTTCTGTCCTTCTTTGTCATTACATTGGGAACTTGATCTCTATGGTGTATTTGTCACTTATCCCTAGTATGTATACTTTCTTCTTCAATATTTACTTTGGCCATGATGGTTTATTTTTTATTTTTTCTTTGGTTTCATGAATATATTCATGATGATTGATTGATTCTATATAGATCCATTGATCAATCTTATTATGGAGGTCAACCCTTTTGTTTGCACTGGTGCTCCGTGTGTGTTCTTTTAAGAATGTTTTTTATCTTCTTTTGAAGACACATTGAATGTTTAATTGATTTTATGGTTTTGGAATCAGTTCTAGGGAATCCTTTTCTATTTTCACATTACATATAGTATCGATGGATCCTATTAATTGCATGTGAGCCTTGATTTTGAGGTCAGTGGTTCTATCTCTAGACTAAGTTTGATGAACTGTATTATTCTTGGTTTTATAAATTTCTTTATAAATAAATTAGACTTAGTGATGTGTCTGCATAAATGGTTTTTTGGTAAAGGATTTTTTTCTATTCTTTTGTTAAATGTAAATTGGATTTTCAATATTTGATAAATAGTTTGGGAAATGGGTTTTTGAAATAATGTATAATGGAATAAAGGGATGCGAAATTATTTCTGAAATATGAATTCCTTGAATATGATTTTATGAAATATAGGACATGGGGTTCCTTGGGTACTCAGTTGGAAGGAGTGTCTTAGGGCCATCATCCATTATTACTATTAGTTGGTTCACTCATGGAGTGTTCATATAATCTATAGTATCATTGTTCAAGGGTCATGATATTGATATTATTGAGGGGTTCCTTCATGGAATGTTTCTCTTCTCCTTATGCCCGTGTTCAATGGACCTAATTGTGCACTAGTCATTGATCGTGGTGCAATTATTCTAATAACCTTACATGTAGTGATTCTTGGTCAATTTTTCCATTGTGTATGGATTTAATGGTTTGGGATATTATATGCCATGTGATGCATTATTTTAATTTTTTTGATGAAATACAACTGCTTAGATGAAATTATGATTTCAAATTACATTACCTAGATGGTTTTTAAATATAGAAAAAGTGTAATTTTTACATTCTTTTGATATAAAACTAAAATATTTCTTATCATTCTATGTTTTCCATAAATTGACCATATCATGTTTATTTTCATAGAGATATCATGTCAAACACCTTGGTATGATCACACTAAGCCTATTCAGATCAAACTCTACACACCTCTTTAGTGGAATATAGATCATGTTATGTATTTAGATTCTATAAGAGGAAAGGATCCGTAGTGAGGAAATGATGTTTTCTATCATTTAGGTATGACTAGATGGTGGTGAGATAGTGGGAGTTATACTACTTATCATTAGGTGTCAATGTTTTTTATTTCAGTAGTCTTTTTTGGTTTTTATATAACTATAGCTTATGTTTTATATGGATTTGGGTTGTATCACTATTGAAATTTTCTTTTAGTAATTACATATATATATTCATGTTTTCCTTAATCAATTTCTTTCTTATATGTATATAAACTCTATGTTTCATGTTCAGGTTGGGTGAAATTGTTCCCTTTGGTTGGTGTTGATAACATGGTACTAGCCACCAGCCTGTGGGAATAAAAAAATTCCATATTGTGTGTAGTAGATTGAGTTGGGTGATAGTTTTTTAGGGCATTCTATCATTAGTTTGTTAAAATCTTGTATCAAATTATAGTTATTTTTAGTTATGGAATGTTAGTAGATATGCGATATATTTATGAAACATGAGTGCCAAGATGTAGTAAGTTCATGTCCATATTTTTTTTGTAGAGAGACTTATGTTACCTTTAAATGTAGGGATGTGTTGTTCTCCTATGATGGGATTGACCTATATCTAATTTTCTTCTATTTAATAATCTTCGAATGAAGAATTATTATTTTGTATGATCATTTCTTTTATTTTAATTGTGTAATATGATTCTTCTAAGACATATTTCATAAGTTCTACATGAGGGTGAAATGGATTCTCCTCTTTTAAATACACCATTTGATAAGAATCATATCAAGGCTATCATGTGAGTAGTTCATGTTGGAGAACAGTATTTACAAAATGTTCAAAACCTAGTTGGTGGGGCATAATCTGGGGTTGGTGGAAATAAGGATTATTCCAATAGTTTTTCTTAATAAGATCATGTATTTAGAGGTACCAATGAGCCACAAGAGTTTGATGTCTATATAAATAAGAAAGATAATATATTTTAATTCCTAGATACACCTCAGTATATTAATGAGAAGTGCAAAATTTTCAAACTTGAGGGCCCTAGCAAGAAATGGTATGATTCCATGGTACAACTTGTTTGAAACATGGTATTTGAGTAGAATGTATTAAATATACTATTCTTCGAGTAGTTCTTCCCATAGTATCTGATGATGGAGTAGTCTATAGTTTTCCTTTACTTACTGTAGGGATATTTTTTGGTGTTAGAATACACCAACTGATTTATGTAGTAGGTTCATTTTTCTTTGGAGGTAGTAAAAATTTACCATCTAGAAGATGAAAATCCCCTTCATGTTTTGTGACCTGATATTTGATCATTGGTATTTATGCTAAATATCTCTACATGTGAAGGGATGGGTGAAAAATATATGATAGAATAAATGAACATGACATGAAATTTTATATATTTTTCCACTTATCATCCACATAGTGGTAACTTCACTATAGTTTATGGAAATAAATCAAAGTGGAATGATCATCAAAGAAGTGATGGGGGTGGTTTTGAACATGGGGTATCCTCTATACCATCAATTACAGCAAGTATTGTGCCCCTAAATGTCTACCAATGTGTAAAGGTTGAGTATAATTGATGTTATTATTCCATTCCTATGAATATGAGAAATAGTTGTGGATGATATGACCATATATAGTGATTCTATCAATAAATGATTAGACGTCATAAATGGTGAAGGAATGTTGATTCCAAAATCCCCTATACTATAGTCAAAAGAATAAATTTCCCCAGGGCTCTAGCCATAAGCCTCATGACCAGAGCACCCCGACACATTAATTGAGTTTCCATCTGAGGACGATGTGGGTCTAGTGATAGTGAGAGGTAAAATATTATGTTCATCATCTATAAGGACTGATTTATTGAATATAGGTTTCTCCCACTTGTTTATATCTGCATGTATTTTTTATTTTTTGGAACATTAAACATAGATCATTTCCATTTTCAATGAGTTAGAGACACATATTGTGAAGGGGAAGGAGTAGCGGTATCAATTTCATACATGTAATATATAAATAGCTTACGTTGAGTTTGTCTAAGATTTTATTATTCTTGATCTGGATAGGTTTGATGTTACCATGATTATGGAATGTATTGTTTCTCATAATTCTGAGGTTAATTCTTATCAATGTCATGGATCATTAAATATAATATATGGAAGCTCTCAGGTGTTTTAGAGAAGATGGTATCTATGTTTTGGTGGTGTAGAACCTTCCTTCCCAAAGTTCATGAGTTTCTTTTTTTTTCTATTTCAGTTAATCTCAATGATATTTATTTTTTGGTGATCATTCTATTATTTTTAAATACTTCTATGATCAATTCCCAAGAGACTTCTCAGGTCTTTCTCTAGAGAGGTAGGGATATTTTATGATTTATCTAGTCATGGTTAAAAAAATTATATCAATACCCACCTATCATATAGAACCATGGAAGGAAAAATAACTCAAGATACAGTTGGATGATTTGTTAGAGAACGATTTTTTCCTCCCATGTGTTTATGATTTGGATGACAATGTTCTCTTTTCCAAGAAGGAATATGGTTCACTTTATTTGTATTTAGACTATTGGAATTTTATCCAAGTGACATTTAAGAATAAATATCCTTTATCCCATGTGGATTATTTTTCTAATCAATTAATAGTGTAAAACTGATTTCCAAAAAATGATCCTTGTTTAGGTTATCACCCACTCAAGGTTCAGAAGTCTAATGTACCATAGTATTTTGTTAGTTTATCAACATCTCAACGTTCAAGATTATAGTGTTCCAAATATGGATTTTAAATGTAGGTATGGACATTATAATTATATATGTTTTCTTTTTAATCTAACTAAAACTCCTATTGTTTTTATTGCCTTGATCAATTATATATTCCAACAATATCTTGACACTTTTGTTGTGGTTTTTGTAGATGATATTTTGGTATATTCAAAATCTGAGTATGATCACAATAACAGTCTAAATTTCTTTTTGTATATTCTAATGAGTCTCTATCTATATGGAAATAATTTGATATGTAGTTTCTAGATTAAGGAAAATAAATTCATAGTGCACATGACTTTTGATAGTGGCTTATCAGTCTATCATGAGTTGTTGAAGAATTGTTTTCCTAGGAGGAGCCACAAAACAACTTTGATATTGGGAGGTTCCTTTCACTTCAAGGATATTACTGTTAGTTTTTCATGGACATTTAGAAGATGGAATCAATATTTAATACTCTTACTAGGAAAGGGGTGAGATTATTAAGTGATGTAAAGTGTCATACATATTTCAATGAGATGAAATGAATTCTTGTATTAACTGCTATTTTGATTCATCCTGATACATGTATGTGTTATGTGGTATTCTATGATGATTTGAGTAAAATATTGGGTTTCATTATTATAAAGGAGGATCATGTGGTGACCTCTAGATCTTTTTTTCACACCCACATATGAAAAAATGACCCCACCCAATTTTTGGATATTTCCATGGTTATGCATGCAATTATGTTTGCACAACCGTATCATTATGAGGAATGGTTTATGGTGTTTTCTAACAATAATGGTAGATGAATATCTTTTCATAAAAAAATAAATCTTAGATAGAGAAAGTGGGTTGAATACTTTCCAATGTTCTACATTTACTTCTCCTACTCCACGTGGAAGTTCAATGTCATTATATACGCTCTTAGTATAGAAGTGCCATCACAGACTGTCTTGGAATTGATGGATGAGTGGAACCTAATGGAAAACATTTCATGGTTACACCTCAATACTCAAGAGTTTGGTTTGGTTATTATTCTGACCAGTATCTATATATCATCATCATTCCATGAGTATATTCACTGGGGTTCAGATTATGATGATATGTTTAGGAATATTTGAGAAAACCTTTATGGAAGGGATATCATTTCTAGTTGGTCTCTCACATTCGATGGTATCCTCTACTATGGGGATCCATTGTTCATACCAACATCAATGAGGAGTAACTTTATATCTAATATTCATATTTATTCTTGGTACATTGATATATGGACTACATATATGTATTTTTAAATAAGACATAGCTTTTGATTACTAGATATAATGCGCAACATAGCTGATTTATTATTATATTGTTACAAAGGACATTATATAATCAAAGAGCATCTAAAACCATCTGAATATCTTTAAAAATATCATGTAATAGTCTAGAAATTGGATGAGGTGTCCATTGATATTTTGTTGGATTACCTTAGACACCCTACAAAAGGAATTCTATCTGGGTGGTAATTTATCAGTTGATGAAATCAGTCTATTTTACTCTGATAAGGGAAACCAATACGTTTGAAGATATGGGTATGATATATTTATAGTAGGTTATTAGTATAAATTTGGTTACCTATTTTATAATCATGGATAGGGTTCTTTGGTTTTACCTTCTCTTTATAATAGAGTCTTCAAGAGGCAAGGGGGACTCTGGTGTAGTTGAGTACAACTTTCCTTCCATCGACGGATGGTTAGACGACATGAGAGATTCAAATTTTGGATAATTTAAACTGTGGAAGTATCTTTCATTTTAGTGTATAATGAGATAAATCTTAAGTAATTATAAAATTTTCATATAATAACAAAAAATAGTTATCAGTCCCAATGGTTCCCTTTGAGACCTTATATGGTTTCCTGTACAGATCACATCTTTGTTGGGTAGAGGTGGGTGTGTCTTCTCCTGTGGGACCAAGTCTCATTTATAAGACATCATCAATGACCAAGTATATAGATAATAATCTAGTTATAGTGATAATTCGGAAAAACTCATATGTGGATATTCAATGTCATTCTTTGGAGTTTTCTATTGGTGATAGATTTTTATTGAATGTCTCTCCTCTATTGTGTTATCGTTGTATTGGGAAATAAGGAATTCTGGATCCAAGATAGGTTATACTGTTTGAGGTTACTAAGCATCTTGGGAATGTTATGTATTAGTTATCATTTCTGACTTAGGTCACAGGTATAAATGATATATTCCACATATCTCAGATTTGCAGATATCATCTTATCCCTCTCATGTTTTGATTTGGTAGGAGATCGAGTTACATCCATATGATTCAGTTTTGGAGAAAACCATTGATAGGATGTATTTACCAATTAAATACCTATGTGGGAAATAAATCTTATTAAATATATTTTAATAGAGACATAAATCAGATTCTCATGAGACTTTGAAGCATGAATAGCTGATGAGGTCGAATTAGCCTAACCTTATTTTGTATCACCCTTACTACACATGAATTCTTAAGGATATAATGTCTTATGGTAGAGATATTGTATAATCATATAATATAATTTATGATGTATTTATTTTTTGAGGTATTTTAAATTGGGTATGAGGGGTATGAGAGTTGTTTTGGGGGTTGTTGTAGAACAAAGCGTGCATACTATGCATTGGATAGTTTTACATCATATGTGGGAGCTTACAGTGTATGTAAATAAGTAAGAACTAGTTGCAAAATGATTTAGTGAATAATAATCATGAAATCTATAAATTTTATCTTAATCCCTAAAAATATCATTTTATATTTGTTTAACCCATGGTGATGTATTTTTTGGTATATGTGGATTAGGGTGATTTTACAACATACGTCCCTATTTTAAAATGTACACACTTAATCCCAGTAGTTTTTTTTTCATGTTTAACTCCTCTTGTCTTCTTGAGTGACAATTTTTATCAAGACTTAGGGTTTTTAGATGATTTTATGAGTCTCTCCTTTCAGATCATTATGTTCTGTGATAGATCTGCATGGTGTTTTCATCACTTATTCCTAGTAAGATTCCTTTGTACTTCTTTATTTTCATTGGTCAAGATGGTGGAACTATGTTTTGTATTTGGATTCATCAACCCTATGGGGATGTTTGATTGGTTCCTTCTAGAACCAATGTGATATATTCTTCTAGAGGTTGACCCACATGTTGGTTGTGGTGTATCATGTGATTTATTTGTTTCCTGTATTTTTCAATCCTCTATTCTAACCAATATTCTTGTTTAATGTTTTATAATATGTGGCAATTGGTTATAGGGCCTCCATTGTTTACTTTTACTTCCATACTATGTCAATGGATCCTAATTAGGGTATGTGTGACCAATGATTCATGTGTGTGGATCTATCTATTGAATTTATTTTATGAAATATATTTTTATTGGTTAAAAAAAATTATATGTTAGTTTTCATGATTGAATTGTGTAAATATTTATATTTGTGTTATAATATTGGTTTTCTATTTTTTTATAAATAGAATTAGTTTTAAGATCATTAATAACTAGTTTGTAAAATGGGGTTTGGAAATCATTATTGATTGAATAAAGGGTTGTGATATTTTTTTATAAAAAAAAAATCCCTTTGAAATTAATTATGAAATAAAGCACATAGGAAGCCTTAGGTACTTATATGAAAGGAAAATATTATGGATATCATAAATTTTTAATATTTGGGGGGGGGGGGGGGGTTCATGCATGGGGTATTACTCTGATCCCTATGCTAATGGTTTTAGGGAATTGATATTGACATTGTTGGGCAGTTCAATCATGGGGTGTTCCTCTTTTTATTAGGCCCATGTTCCAAGGAATTTATTATGTACTAGTATTTTATTTTTGTATGAGTACTCTCTTTTCCAGACCAATAATGATCCTTAGCCTATTTACAATTGTGCATGGCTTGTAATGTTTGAGATTTGATATGACATGTGATACATTATTTGAACCATTTTTATGAAATGTAACTGATTTGATAAAAGTATGCTTTGAAACTATTTTACCTAGATTATTTTAGAATTGTGGATAATGAGGAATATTTTCCATTCTTTTATTCTAAAACTGATTTATTAATTATCATGGATTTTTTTAATTAAAATGATAAACCTAGGTATATTTTCACAGAGAATTCATTTGTAACACCTGGGTTAGATCACACATAGATTATTTATCTAACATCCTATACCCCCCTTTGGTAGTGTTTAGACATGGTTTTTTCTATTGATCCCTGGAAAAGAATGGTACTGTAATGAGGTAGTGAGATTTTCTATCACATGGATTAGTTATTGGTTTTTGGTAGACTTTTGGTATTTTTGACACATACCTAAGTTTATGTCTATATTTTTGCTGTATTTGTACCATTATTTCCTTTTATTTATGGCATATCTCTTTTTTCTTTTTCATCTTCTCTTTCTTTAAGTTGTGAATACATATAAAAAATTTCATGTTATGGTTTGGAATAATGATTCCCTCATGTTGTTTCTGATTCTCGGGTGCTAGGAGTTAGCCCATGTAGATTGGTAACTGACTTCATGAATATAGAGTATTGAGTCACATTCTAGTTTGTGATGATATCTTGTGTAGTTTGTTACTCTCATTGTACCTCATGCGTTAACTGAAACAGTATTTTTATAAAAATTGGGTTATGTGATGGGATATAAAAACATATCTCAAACAATTAATACTGCTTTAAAAAATTAAATATATTTTTTTATCATATCCATTTGAAAATATATCTAAAAAATCACAATTATTATTTTTAAATCAATTCTAAACATGATGGGATAAATCATTGTGTAGGGTAAACAAACAATATTTTGGTAAAAACATAAATATATTCAATGAAAATGGTTTTGTAGGTAAACGTTAATTTGTGGAGGATGTTCCATAAATTGAGAAGTTGAATACCTTATATAAAAAAAATAATCAAGAAATAAGTGTAATATGTTATACCAAAGAATCTAATGTGATAACGTCTAATTATTTGTGAAAAAAGACCAACTATTAATAAATATTGTATAAAAATGACATGAACCATATGGAAAACCAAAAATTTCTATAATTAGGGGAAAACCCCTCTTTCAATGGCATACATCGTGATTAATATATACTATTTTCCGAATATAATCATTTATATAATAAATATAGAATTCTTTCCAATATACACATGTTACTATTGCCAATAAAAAATTCAGGAATATAAAACATCTATTAGATATCAACAGATTCATCATTAAGAATGAATAATAATTCAAACTCAACTATAATTCCCCAATAATAAATACATGATTTTCATCAAACAATTGATGTCTTAATAAATAAAGCATTATCTAAAAATGGAAACAAGCACATTGGTAATAAGTGAGGCTCAGAATTTTTATAAATTACTTTTTTATATAGTTCAAAAAGGGATATTGATGAAAATAAAAATTTAAGTGACATATCACATTCATTTTCATAAAGTCGCCAAACTCAAAACTTTCTAAAAAAACTTGAAACATATATCAATTTCATTTAAAAAACCCACTCATTATAATAGGTTTTTTCATAATTTAAAAATCTAAAACATGGTTAAAACCATTTATTTCCTAAAAAAAAATAAATTTTGTAGAAAATATATATAATATTTATAATGGGGATTTATATTATAAACCATAAATTATAAAAAGGTATAATAAATCCATGAGAAAACACTTTATTCTAATCTACGAATACATGATAACTATAATAAAACTAAAAAAGTGTTTTATAATGTGGAAAAAATTAACTAAAATTTAATTTCCTTAAAATATAATTTTATTAATTGAATAATAATGGTGTTTCCTTGAAACACCTACCTTGTTTTATACCAAGACCCCTTATAATACGTTGCAAAAAGTTAAAGTTGAAAAAAACATCACCCATTGAGCTAACTCTATAATGTTGTCATTGGATTTTCATTATAGAGAATAATGATGGGGGACTTATTAAACATGGACTATAATCTATGAAGAAACATACTAAAAAGAGGTAGGTGAGATTGGTCCCCTAGCCAGGACTCTATAGAATTAGCTATGTTGGAAAGGTTGGAGAAAATCTCTTTTATTAAAAAGAAAAAGAAAGAAAAATCCCTTTTTATCTTGGTAAGGGAAACCCATTACATGCTCGTAGGACGAGAGGTATATAGCCTCAATGTTTAGTTTCTTAATATCCCATAGGGACTAATACCAGTCTAAAATCAATGCTCAAAATAAAACTAATAGACCAATTACATGAGGGAAAAAACCTAATATGTTCTGAAATAAAATGCAACATCATGCTGTAACAACTAAAGGCCTAGATTACTTCAACAAACACCGTAGAAAAAACCCTAAATGCTAACCATAGCCGCCATGCCACAAATGCGACTGTAAGCTAGAGGAAGCTCCAATATCACAACAGCCAAGAGACCCACTGCCCATGCCACTGTCACACTACCAACCCATTGTGCTGCCATAGGCTGCTTCGCCACCTGGTCCATCCACCGCTACTCAACCGTGCAAGATCATGTGCCATAGATCTAGAAAACTAGACCTACATGCACCAAATCTAGATTCAGTCTGAATCCAAATATGGCAACTAGATTGTAATTGCACCCACAAAAATGAGGGCCTCCATACCTGGTGCACTCCCTCACTTTCGCCTATTAAATATCAACCCCATCGTGCTCATAGCCTGCCCACACAAGATCGGACCTCCATCACTCGAACCCGCAACTACTTGAACAAAGCCCACATAGTGAAGCATCACCCCAACTACTCCCATGCAAGCCAGATCTCCCCAAATAACACACTGATGTACCTACATTACACCACCATCCGGAAGTTGTTGTCACCCAAGGGTCACCACGCTAGAGAACCAAGGAAAACCCTAGAAGGTCTGAGATATTTCTACCATTATGGAGAACCCCCAAATGACATTATCTATGAATAACTAAAAAACTAGTGGAGGGGATCAAACCTTACAATGGAATCATGTTTCATGGTCAATGTACCAAAACTACACCCTAATACCTAATGGTGTGGTACAATCCCCTAAATACCAGTATACACACCACTATAAGATCCCCTAAAATATCCTATGAGAAGTTTTTCCCTAGAAAATGTCTTCCTAAGACTTCCAAAAAATCCCTCAAAACATGAAAAAGACACTCATTCTTTATCTAGACTCCAAATTAAATAATTAACCAGAAAAATAACATTAGGGTTATAAAATTCCACCTACTTTTCCATTTATTCCCAATTAATTTCCTCAATTAAGAGATGAATGTAGCATGTTTCCCAAAACTATTCACCCTAATATAAATGGATGTCAGATTAGTGAAAAATGGTGATGGTCTTATAAGAGTGGAATAATAGACAAGTCCTAGAATAGATCCAAAAAATGGAACCCATATCTATTTTCAGTACCAATGTATCCAAACACATCCAACTGGATAGAAATTTCATAAATCTATAAGATTATGTATACCCATTATAGTTTTACCAATAAATTATAATTCTTCTAAAATGGTAAAATAGAAGAATATATATATATATATATAAAGGTAAAATTATCCCTAATATGCCTTTTTTACATAATATCACCTTTGTGACTATATCCTAAATAAGAAAAAATTAATCTCTCATGTACTAAATTCATAATTCCATAATTAGAAACACAACTTGGTCAAAATAATGATATCCAAAAGCTCACAAATACTATGAAACCTGGATAAGGGGAGAATATAAACCATAATGGTTCCACATTGAGATACTAAATGAGATATAGATACTTGTTTACATCTTTTACACAAGTAAAATATGACCTCAACCATAAAAACCCATCTCATGCTATACCAAAAATATAAACCATCACCCTAAAATTATAAAATAATAAATAAAAAATCACCCTAGTAAGCTGATCATGGACCCTTATCTCTCCCTTGTTCATCCCATTTATAATGAAATAATGAAAATATTATATTCAAAAACCAATAAAAACAATGAAACCTAAGGAATAAAATTCTAAAAACAATGTTCCTACATGATAATAAACACCCTCCTCTCATAAAAGACATTCAAGAAAACACCAAATGGAACAAAAATCAGATATTACCAAAAAACATTAAATTTGGTCTAAATTCACATTTAAGAAACACCCAAAATAAATAATCCCCCATAAAAATCATATCATGAACAACATTCAATATCCCTTCATATGTCACATTAATATGGCAAAGATAAGAGACACATCCATGCTTTGCACTCCATATAGAGTATCTATTGATTTAGAAACTTAAGAAATCATTTATAAGTAATGAGATGATTAACTAGGAGGTTCCTACTTAGAGATAATCTTTTTTACATTGTTTCCATTATTGTTCTTAGAGGCATACTATAAATTAAACAAGACATAGACACAACTAATTCATGCATCGTATTCTAAAACAAATAATATAATCACAATTTAGGGGAAAACGTAAAAAAATGAAAACAAATCAAGACTAATCATAATCCAAGAGAAATAAACATCTTCCAAAAATCATAGGATTCATATAAATTATAAAAAACTATATTAAAATGGAACAAAATCCAAAATGTAAACCACCTAATTTTTAGAAACAATCATAAATTGTAAAAAAACTGAATTAAAATATTGAAAAGTATTATACATTGTTAGATTTTTATATTTAAATATTCACCCCAACTAAAAGATTTAGATAAATTATCCCAAAATACACTTCTCATCTATAACATTTCTCTTCTCCTTTTTTAAATTCCACAATTAAATCCTTTTCTTTATAAAACACCGATAAAATAATCAAAAAAATCAATTATTATTCTAAATATAATTTAAAATAAAAAATATTACAAAATTCCACTAATTTCCACTTGAAAACAAATTTATATTAAAATAAAACAGACCATTAATCAAAAAATACAATTTTGAATACAATAAACATGGAGCAATTTCCTTTCAAAAATATTTATAACTAGGACCTAAAGAAACCATTCAACATCTAAAACCCATTATTAAACCTCACATAATTTGAATAAATAGTTTATATATATCTAGAAAGCTATGAATGTTAAATAAAAATTATGGATTATGATAAATAATATGTATTATATGACCACATAGGCTAGTAAACATTCCACTCAGCAAGGAAACTTTTATAAATATGTTAATATATTATCTATATAACTTCCACATATTTTAGTAGGCTATATTTTATAAACATAATAATTTATTTAGTTTATCTAATTTAACTCTAAATCTCAAATGGTCTTTCAAAATCTTAGAGATATTCATTGAGATATAGAATACCACAATTAAATTACCAAATCCATGATTTATTAAAAAAAATTAAATCAAAATCATAATTAAAAAGAAAACAATCCATGGAAACTCATTGTATTTTCTAAAAAATATTTAGAGAAGAACAACCTAACACCATCCTTCTATGTGATATGAATTACCAATGACCCTATCTAACCTAAAAAGACTATAAATATATATAGGAAACATTTTTATAATATTTTCATGAATCAACCCTTATCAACCATGAACTGTGTACCTGAACTAGCTTGTGGAAGGAATGGTGATCATTATTTACCCCCATTATTTTATAATAAGTCCCATAGAATAAAAATGTTAATATTTTATAATTATTTCACCCTCAAATGAGACAAAACACAATAGATGATCTATATATAATGACATTCATAGAGTCCCCAAATCTAGAATACATAAAAAATAAAATTAGTAAACAAAAAAGATTAAGATAACCAAATCCTTACTAACAAGTAAATTTCATCCAATATATTTATTTATATCACATAATGATTTAATAAAATTGAGAAACATCGTTTGATAAATTAAAACAGAATAAAGGTAAAATTTATGGACATCTACATTGATACATCAACATCCCAACATCAATTAAACAAGAATCCAAAGATAAAGAATGATTTAAAAAACATGGAGGTGACACCTACAACACAATCATAGGAAAACCCCCTATATTAAATCCACCTATAAACCAAAATATTGAACCAAAATCCCCATTGGTTTTTTAGAAAAAATAATTTGATGTAAAAAGGAGGGGAATACCTAAATAAATCATATGTAAATCAAATCATGGGAATTGAAATTGTGTGAGGATAAAAGAGTGCCCATTGATCTCCAAGGGAAGGCTATATTCAACAGATGATTGGAATAGAAAAGTGACAAATATATAAGATGGATTTGGGGGAAATAGTCAATTGACCATTAAAAAAATAACTTGCATGGTGTGTGTCATGTATGATCCTTTTATGGGAAGCATGGCTTGTAGATCTATCATACAAGTCTTCATTGGATGGGTTTATGGCTTACAATGCATTAGAATAAAAAGACTTATATTTGTTCAATCCCTCTTAATACAATCAATTTCATGGTGTAATGAACATGACACAATCTATAGAGTGGATTAACCCTCCATCCTATCCAAATACAATAAGGATTAAGCACCAAAACACATGTGGATAAGGGGATTAGCCTCTTTCCCAAGGATCATGTGATATTATTCATGGACCATAAAGTAAGGCCTCCAAATATAATAATGAATTAGACCCCATTCCACCTTTCACCTATAGAATATCCATGCCCACTCCATTAAAGTGTCCAGAAACAAATCCTCAACAATGCTACCCCTAACTTCTATATTTTGGTGCTCAAAAACCACAATTACCTTGACATAGAACCCCATGAAACAGTATTACCTTATAAAACACTTCTGAGATACACTACTAGATACCTAGAAACGTCCTCAAATAGAATATCCCCAAAATATACCTTAAATAGAAATATTGAATATCCTCCAAATAATGACTAAGATTCTCATTCACTATACAAAATCAATTTGAAATATACAAAATCTATATTAAAATTATTGTTGCACTATCCAAAATAAAAACATGAAGATTTTTTATTATTGATTATGTATTTAAAAATTACAACCTAAGTTGATCCTTATATAAATAAATATGGTTTGGAAATTTACAATAAAATAGTCTTAGGATATAATAAAGGAATATCCCAAATACAACCTAATTACTCATTCAAAAATTGTTTTTCCACAAATAAATGGTCACATATCCTTCTATAATCACACTTTTGTTATTATATATCTAACTATGTGTACTATATACTCCTCTATAAATATCTATAAAAATCATATTGATAGGATGCTACCCACCATTAGAGACCGTCTCTATTTTCATACTTTAATAAATAACGATTTTACCTAAATTATTTTGATTAATGTTTCTAATACTATAACTAAAATTCAAGAGAGTTGTATGCCAGATGGCACACATTCTGTTAATGGCTACCTCATTGATTACATTGTCTACATCTCAACCAATATTTTCATTACTGTATAACCCTATCCACCATCACCGTATTAATAAACAAGTGTCAAACATTTATTATGACCCCATATATAAAATATTTATCCACATATATATCATCTACATAAAAAAATAACAATGTCAATAGGCATTGATAATTGTTTTAGACTATCATTGGCAATTTTTTCTCCCACTATAGAAAACCATATATACAAATGAAATTGGATACATAATAACATACCATAGAAATTCCACACTTTCCCCATGGATAATAACTACTAGATCCAATTTGGTATATTATCAAACCAATGAAAATAAATATATAATAGATATAAAATGTACAATAACTCCATCATAATACATAAAATTTTTCCGAACTATATCAAGCTTAGGGTTATAAAAACAAGAAAACATTCTGTATACACCACTATCAAACCACATCCATCAAATCCTAGAATTCATATTGTATCATAATAATATGTTGCTATAGAATAAAAAAATATCTATGTGTGGAAAACTATGTATATACAACGAAACCCAAAATAAAATTTTATAAAGAGACTATATTCCCCTAGTATAACATATTTTTATATTAACATATATAATGAATAGATTTTATTACAGTATAACATGGATTAACCTCATCACTAATTGGTATTGAAATTTTATTAGAATATGGAATAAAAATCTGGTTATTTTTATATATAATACAAAAAAATCATTCATCTATAGAACAAAACATTATAAATGATTATTTAGTAGTATATAATATATGATATGTCAAGAAAATATATAATAACTCATAAATCAATGATTAATGATAATTATATCCATCATCAAAAATAAAAAACTATCAGTATAATTTCACATTTATTTGATCATAATCATTTATATTTTGTTTACCATCCAGATAATTTTTGGGCATTTCTTAGGATTTTTTCTGGTATTATTTTTCTTTTTTTGAGAATACATTGATTGGGTTTTACCTTAGTATGAGTTTGGGTGAAAAATAAAAATTTTGGATGGAAAGAGAGAAGTGCCTCGTTGTTGCACAATTTTTCCAAACCATGTACCCTGATCCAGCCAATCGTGTGAACCCAAAATGAGGGTATTCACCTGGCTGTGGAATGGTTTGTCAAACTATTTTCAATATTTAAAGAAACTGTTCACCCCCTAATGAGTTTCATGGTTAAGGTTCATGGTTAGGGGAATCTGTGTTCCTCGAGAAACAAACTATTCTTATGGTATTATAATTCATTGAAGATTAGTTTTAAAATTTCATGATCTCCCATTCTCCCCCTATTCGGCCCTAACTCAACCCCTAAAATAATTTCTAGAATTTGGAGGCTCATGGATAGATTCTAAGTCATTTCTACCTCTTTTATTTTTTAGTCGCATCCCTCATGGTAAGTGGATCTAACCCTGTGTGGTTTCCATTCTCTTCTTGTTCATCTTCCATATATTGAAGGATTGTTATTCCCTATTTCTGACTATATCTAGATCTAGGATTGTGGATATAGATATTAAATTTTCGTATCTTGATTGTTCTATCTTGATTCAGGTTTTATGATCCATATCTCATTCTACTTCGTTATTCTATTCAAATTGGATATTTCTATTAGGTGATTGTTCTTCATTGAATTGATGTAGGTGGTCTAATATTCAAATCCCATAGTCATGATTTCAATTATATGTATGTTATTATTAAATTTCTAGAGTTTCTTATCAATTAAATTTCGTAATTTAATTAATTATTATTGTAATTAATTTATTAAAGGAATTGTGGAGTTAAGGATAATTAATTATTGAATTTATTATCAAGACAATGAAATTGTGGGATTTGGGGAATAATTAATTGGTCAATTAAGTATTGGGATTTTGAGATTGTGGAATAGTTTTAATTAAATGTTTAATTAATAAATGATATTTTTTTTTATTATGAAATTGTGAATATGAATAATTAATTGTTCAATATATAATGGGATATTCACAATGTTGAATTGTATTAACTAATTTTTGAATTAATTAATATGAATTGCTGAGATTAATAAATAGATTAAATTGGGCTAATTAATTGTTGAATTAATTTATTAGTTCATTCTTGTGATATGGATATTTATTGAATTAGATTAATTAATTTTTTTATTTAATTAATGGATATTATCATGATTGCACAACCATTAATTTGATTAATTAATTATGGAATTTGTTAATGGAATTGATGTGATTAATTAATTATTGAATTAATTAACGGAATGTTGTGGACATGGAATTGATGAGTTGGGTTAATAAATTTTTGAATTAATTATTGTTGTATAATGGTATATGTGATATATGTGATTGCTGATATAAAAGTGTGGGTCAAGGACATATGCTCCAAATACTCATATGTGATTGACAGAGAAAAGAGCGTGGGACAAAAAATGACACTCTAAATACCCACATGGTCCTAGCCATGAAGTTCTTGGACCCAAGGAATGCATGAAAATTGTCTCAGATAGGTAATGATGCTCCAAATACCCATGGGCTGTGGGACATGGATTGATGCTCCAAATACCTATAGGGTGCTAGACCCGACTTTATACGCCCATGAGATTGACAATGGACTATGGTTTTAATTATCCATGATAATGAATTGCAATGAATGGATAATGAAATCCCATTATATCATAAAGAATTTGGAATTAAATGTGTGATCTATTTTTGATTTTTGCACTGGCTAATGTAGGTATTGAGGATTGGGTTTCCTTGGGAACCTGAGGGTTTATGTGGTTAAATAAAGAATAAATGATAACGTGATAACTTTTTTACATATGAATTGTTATTATTTATATATACAACTATGTAACATGTAATTGACTAGATATTATTTTAGATGATGTTGGTGGTGTACTACTGAGTTTTACTCAAACTTTACTTAGACTACCTAATCGATACTCGAATAGATTTCATGATTGTAAGACAATATAGGGGAAAAGGTCTAGTGTTAGATGGATGAGTCATGATGAAGCATGGATGGGGGAGCCAGACATGGTTTAAGACCCGCTTAGGTATTTTTTAGTTTATTTAATTTTGAGTTTCAATTTAGCACTTGGAACATAATTTATCCTGACATATCTACTATTTAGTTTTGATATTGTGTTTACAGTTGTGGCCATCTTGTAATATTGAAATTCTCAGGTTATGTTATATCATTCCATGGTTATTTTTTTTATTTACACTGGTGTATTAATCTAATAAAGAGGGTATAGTATACCCATGGATGATATAAGACCATCCCTATTAGCCAGTATCCTTTGGCATACATGGATCATACTTGAGATCATGTGACCAACTAGCTCGGGCACCAGTGCGTGTCACCCAGGTCGGGATGTCACAAAGTGGCATCAGAGCCTAGTTTTATTTTATTTTCTTTTGTCTTATTATTTGGGAAAAGAAAAAAAGAGACAAGGATGATTCAGACCTTGGTTATGATCTCATTCATGGGGGTAGCAACTTTATGTATGGTGGAGAAACCAAGTACCCAAGGTGGCATTACTGTTAATGATGTGGGTTGTTATAGTTGAATATTATTTCTCCTTGGGAGAGTCACTTATTGTGTGATGTGATTATTGTTTCAATTATTTTTTGATATTTAACTCATGGCTCAATATGGAATGAGAGTTCATTTTTCATTCATTATTCTAAGAACTCAAGATTATTATGATATGTATCATTTTAGGCACATATGAACAAATGAGTTATGGGTAAGTTGTTAAACTTGAACTATTTTTCATTGCTTATGAAATTGAATTGAAAATGGTGCGTAATATGAAATTGAGAAATATGGTAAAATTAAGAAAGATTAAAATAAGTGGGTATCTAATGATATGTAAAATTGTGAATGCATTTACCCTTTGTTAACCATGACCTAGGTGTTAAATGGTTTAGGGTAGTCATAGCGCCTCAATTTTGACTATGTGGTGTTGTTTGGGGAAATGACTTACAGTTTCATATTGTGTTTCCCAAAAATGTGTTAATGTTGTGAAATTTTTACTAAGGTGAATGTTTAGAATTATAGAGTTATGCCTCCATGATGACACTTTTTGAGAGGACAATATGAGCATATAACAGAAGATGCACCACCGATTGTTGAACCTAAGGCATCGATAGTTTCTGGTGGGGAAGCAAGAGATTAGTTTTGAGAGATCACTGCTATGTTCATGCAGTTTATGGAATTATTTCTAGAATAGGCTAGGAGGTGTAGTTTTGAATTAATGTGTGAGTTTCAGTTATAGAACCCTTTGACTTTCACTAAGGAGGGTGGACTAGAGGCAACAAAGTTCTAGATTGAGTCCATCTAGATGATACTTGACCATTTGGAGACCCCTGCTAAGAAGTGGTATTGGTTGGATGCTTTTATATTACATGGTCAAGAAAAGTGTTTGTGGGAAATCCAGACTTGGGATGGACAGATAATGATAGTTGAGTGTTGGGACTTTCCGGAGAAGTTTATGGGGGCACTTTTACCTTGAGATGCTCAAGATAGATAGAGTAGATGAGTTCATGATGTCGAATTAGGGGAGTATACATGTGATAAACTATGATAAATGATTTACAAATTCACACCACTTTGATCCATATTTGGAGGTAGATGAGGCTACATTTTGAAAAATATTTTAAGGTATAATTAGTTGTGAAATCAAGTCCCAGGTGAATATCTTCAGGATGAAGATATTTTTAGAAGTAGTGAATCAGGATATCATATATGAGTGGAAATTGAAGGAGGATTAAAGTGGTGGATATGTGGTTTTTTCAGGTCAAACATGATGTTTGACTTTTGATTGTAGGAAGTATCGATATAACAGTGTTACCTAGAGAAGTAGGAAACAGAGTGTCTAGGGGGACAAATTATTTAATCAGGACCTTACTCAAGTAATTTTCCACCAATGTAGTAGTTTATATAAATAACATAGTAATTATCCCCAACCACTAGTAGAGTGATGATCATGCATAAATATGGGACATATATAGAGGTTCTGTACGAACACATCATAGATGGGTAGTAATGGAGGAGCTATATAGGACCAGGGTACTGGAAGGGGATCTTCTTCACCACATCAATCTGGTAGCCGGAGTTATATTGGCTGTGTCAGTAGAGGGAGTGGATGAGGTTATTTGGGGATAGAGCAATGTATCAATAGAGTGGTGCTGCTTGAGGGAGTTCAGACTGTATCATAGGGAATAAGGGAAATACATTTTCATTCGATTTACCCTACTGTTGTGGATAGAGAGGATGGATCTTCAAAAGTTATAGGCACTATTCTAATAGATTCTACATTATCTAGTGCCTTATTTGATATTAGTTCCTCTCATTATTTTATTTCTGCACAACTTGTGATTGGTTTTATCATAGTGGTGGAGTTTATGAGTGGGGTTATGATGATAGATACACCATTGGTGGTAAGATCTAGTGTCATATATTGATGGGAGAGGTGTTCTCCCAAGGCCTGAATGAATCACTTTCTGTGGGATATTTACATACTAGACATGTTAGTATTTGACATGATTTTGGGTATGGGTTGGTTAGTAGGAAACTAATCATAAATTTATTACTACCACAGGAGAGTGAGGATTATGTCTCCTATGGGTGACAATTGTATTCACTGTGGAGTGTGGTACATCAATGAGGGTCATGTAGGGCTAGTTCGCTAGAAACTAGAGAAGCTTACCACCCATGTTTCTGGTTTTTTTGGATGAATAAGGTGAAAATAAGAGTTTCTTTCCAAAATTGGTGGTGCGGTTTTTGGACTCATTTTTTAAATAATTCTCAGGGATTCCACTTGAGAGAGATGTTAAATTTACTATTGATCTCATGTTGGGGGATGAGCCGATTTATATTCCACCACAGAGAATGGAACCTATAGAGATTCAAGATAATATTACAAAAGTATAATAGTTGGGTGATAAGGGATTTATCTATTCATGTACATCACCTTGGGGTTATCTAGTTTTTTTTGAAAAGATGGATGATGGCACTCTATGCTTGTGTGTTGATTACTAGAAGTTGAATTAGATGATAGTGAATAACTGCTATACTCTTTCTTGAATCGATAATATATTTTACTAGTTATGAGAGGATTTTAATTTATTCAAGTTCCACTTTAGATCAAGGTATCTTCATTTAAGAGTTCAATCTTATGATATACCCTAGACTTCATTTATAAGTCGGTATAGCCTTTATGAGTTCTTCATAGTGCCTTTGGGTTGAAAAGTACACCAGAAGTGTTTATAGCCATAATGGAAAGAATATTCCATCCATACCTAGATCTGTTTGTGGTTTTTTTGGGGGATTAAACCCTAGTGTAATCCAAGACTCATGAAGATCATGTCTAATGTCTTTAAATCGTCATGAGTACACTTTGAGAGAATAGTACAGAATCTATGTTCTCTAATTTCTAGTTTTTGGATTAACCAGGTATACTTCTTGGCACACATCATCTCATAGGAAGGTGTGTCAGTATACTGAGAGAATGTTCAGGTTTTTGTTTCTTGGGAGTAGCCCAAGAATGTATTTGATTTCTATAGATTTCTAGGGATAACTGGATATTATCAGATATTCATTCAAGATTTTTCCCAATTTCTAGTGCCACTTTTAGAATTGAATAAGAAGTTTTTAAAGTTGGAACAGTTGGAAGAATGTGATAATTCCTTCCAAGATTTAAATAAGAAGTTAAGATTGACACCAATCTTTATCTTACCCGAGCCAGGTGAGGATTATAAGGTGTTTTTTGATGCTTCTATAATAGTTCATAGAGTAGTGCTGATACATGGAGTTTATGTTATGGCATACAAGTCTTGATGGTTGCGGTCCCATGAATTGAACTACCCTACGAATGAGCTCGAGTTGGATGCATTGGTTTATGCTCTAATGTGTTGGAAGAATTATTTCTTGGGTGAGAAATTTACTATGTATACTAATCACAAGAGCTTAATGTATATCTTGTCTTAATGATATCTGAATCTATAGTAATGGATATGGGTTTAGTATATTAAGTAATTTTATTTTGATTTATAATACAATCCCATAAAGGGAAACAATGTTGCTGATGCTTTGAGTAGGAAAACTCAGAATTAGGAAATTTAGGAGTCTAGTGATTTATGAATGATGATGGATTTGTTGGCTGAGATGCACATTGTAGTTTAGGAGATTCCGGAGTAGATGACTCTTGTATCAGTTTCCATGGAGTCTAATCTTTTGAGATAGATCAAATATAAACAATATAAAGATCCAGAGTGCTTGATTTAATGGAAAATCCTTCATAGTGGGCAGTCACCTTGAAATTAGACCATAGATTAAAATGAAATCATCTTTGTTAGGTATTGGGTTTTTGTGCGTATCAGTTTATAAGATAAGATGATGTGCGTGTTTCATGCCTTGAAGTGGGAAGTACATATAGGGGTGACCAAAATGTACATGATCTACATAGATTGTTTTGGTGGTGGGGAAGGAAAAAGGAGATATCATGGTTCATGACACGATGCTACACCTGTCAGCAGGGGAAGGATGAGAATCAATGACTAGGTGGTTTGTTGCAAACATTTCCCATTATGGAATGGATATGAGAAAATGTGATAATGAAATTTTTGGTGGGTCTTCTAAGAATGACTTAGAAAAAGGACACTATATCAGTGATTGTGGATCATTTGAATAAGGTAGCACATTTTATGCCTATATGGGAAACTTTCTCAGTGGAGAATCTTGGGGATTTGTATGTTTGGGAAATAGTTCATTTGTATGGGTGCCAAAGATTATTGTTTCAGACTATCATTCACATTTTAGTTTTCAATTCAATCAGGGCTTATAGAAGAAACTTTTTTACATGGGTTTTATTGAGTATGCCTTTCCTCCCATAAATAGATGGGAAGTCGGAGCATACTATTCAGGTGCTTGAGGATATGTTATGAGCTTATTCCCTTTAATTTTCAAGATCTTAGTAGAAGCACCTATCTTTGGTGGAGATTTCCTATAACAACAGTTATAAAAACTGTACATATTTCACCATATGAGTTTCTTTATTGTAGACCATGTAGAACACCTCTATGATGGATGGAGGTAGGTGAGTTAGAGTTTTTGGGACCAAGTCTCGTGGGGGAGACTTCAGAGTAGGTTCAACTTATTCAAAAGTGTATGGATACAAATTAGTGTAGAAAAAATTCATATGATGATAAAACTCAATGACCCATTGAGTTTATAGAGAGTGATCAAGTATTCCTTTGAGTGTCTCCTAGGTTTGGTCATTGAAGGTTACAGAGATATTGCAAGTTATCTATCTAGTTCATTGGATTATTTAAGGTTGTGAAGAGAACCAAGTCAATGGCAAACCAATTGGACCTTCCATAGAGATATAATTCTATGTATGATGTTTTCCATGTGTATCAAATTAGGTGGTATCACCTCAAACCTTATCATTTTATTAATGTGGATGATGTTGATCTTGAGAGAGATTCTTCCATTAAGAGGCATCAAATATATTTGTTTGATTGTAGTGAGAAAGGGTTGTGGGAAATGACCATACTAATAGTTCTTGTATTGTGGATACTTGAGAATTTGATGGAAGAAACATGGGAGAGAGAAGAAGATATGAGGGCTCAATGGACTGATCTTTTTGACTTGGAATCTTAGAGATACTTTGGAGAATAGATTGAGGATGAGCTATTATAAGGTGGGGAGATTGTAAGATCTTGACCTTTTCTAGAAACTTCTCATTTTTTTTCTTATATAATTTTTATTTGTTTGAGAATAAATTGACTGGGTTCTACATTGGGGTGTGATTGGGTGATAATTGTAAATTTTTGGAGGCAAGAGGGTAGTGAACAGTTTGGCCAAACCGTGTGCCCTGGACAAGAAAACCATGCGAACCCAAATAGTGTGGATTTTCATATATAGAACTTGGTTTGTGAAACTATGTGCCCTATTAGGAAAACCATTCACCCATAACTTTATGAGTTTCATGGTTAAGGTACACTATTAGGTTAAATCATGCGCCATGAGAAAAAAACCATGCGTACGTGATTTTAGTCTATTAAAAATTTGTTTTAAAATTTTTGTAGCAACATTTTAGCCCCAATTTAGCCCTAACTAAACCCCTAATAAAATTTCACGAATTGAAAAACTAATAAACATATTCCAAGACTTCTTGACCTCCTTTCATCCTGATATGAACCCAAGATTGAAGATATAAATCCCTCAGGTAAGAGGATATAATCCTGTGTGGTTTCCATTCTTTTCTCGTTCTTCTTCCATCTATTGATGGATTTTTCTTGTTTGTTATTTGTTGGATATAGATCTAGGATTTTGGATCTAGATATAGAATTGAGGGATCAGAATTATATAATATTGATTTAGGTTTTAAGATCTAGATATCATTTTATGTCACTATTCTAATCAAATTGTGGATTTTTATTGGGCGATCAATTGTCAACGAAATGTGGTAGGCGGTCTATTATTTAAATCCCATAGTTATTATTTAAATTATAAATAAATATATTGGTATAATTTATAGAGTTTTTTTATAAATTAAATTTCTTAATTGAATTAATAAATTTGGAAATTAATTAATTAAAGGAATTGTGATGTTGGGAAAATTTAATTGTTGAATTAATTATCAAGATATTGAAATTGTGTGATTTGGGGAATAATTAATTACTGGGTTAATTATTGGAATACTGATATTATGGAAGAGTGATAATTTATTGTTGAATTAACTAATGGTATTTTTTGTGTTTAAGAAATTTTGATTTTGAATTGTTAATTATTGAACTAATTTTGGGATGCATACATGGTCGAATAATATTAATTAATTGCTGAATTAATTAATTAGAATTGTTGAGAATAAGAAATTGATTAATGAGGGTTAATTAACTATTGAATTAATAAATTGGTAAATTATGATGATATAGAGATTGATTTAATTAGATTAATTAATTATTTAATTAATTAACAGAGGTTTTCATTAATATACAACTATTGATGTGATAATTATTTTTTGGGACTAATTAGTGGAATGAAGGCGATTAGTTAATTATTGAATTAATTAATGTAATGATATGGATACGGAATCGATGAGTTGTATTAATTAATTAATGTGGTATTGTGGTACATGTGATATATGTTATTGTTGATATACTAGTGTGGGTAATTGACTGATTCTCCACATACCCATATTTGAGTGACTGAGAAAAGTGTGTCGGACATGGACTGACAAACAAAATAACTATAACGTCCTAGCCATGATGTACTAGGACCCACAAAATGCATGAAAATTTTATATAATAGGGACTGATTCTCAAAATACCCATGGGGTGTGGGGCATTGTCTGATGCTCTAAATACCCACGGGGTGATAGACACGACATTATACAACCATGATATTGGAATTGGACTATGGTTCCAATTATCTGTGACAATGAATTTAAATGAATGTATAATGAAATCCCATTGCTTTATAATAATTTTGAATTAAGTGTATAAAATAGATTATACATCATCATAGGCCAAAGAAGGTATTGAAGTCAGGTTTCCCCAAGATCCCAGGCATTTATGTGGTTATATAAAGAATAAATGATAATGTGATAAATTTTTTCTTATTGATTGTACATATTTATTTATAAAACTAAATACACATTTATTGATTAGATATTATTTTATACATCATTGGAGGTGGCCCAATGAGTTGTACTAACACCCTACTAAGACTGTTTGATTGATACCTGAATATATTTTATGATTTCAAGACAGGATAAGGGCAAAGTCCCAGTTAGATGGCTAAGTCGGGATGAAGCATGGATGAGTGAACCTTATGTGATTTGGTGACCTCTTGGGGAGTTGTCAGTGTCTTTACATTTGAGATGTATTTTTTAACTTGGAACATAATTTATCATGGCATATATGCTTTTTTGTTTTGATATTTTATTTACAGTTTTGGTCATCTTCTGATACAGGATTGTAGAGGTTATTTTATATCATTCATTGATTATTGCTTATTTATTTCTTCTATTGTATTACTCTATTAAATAGGGTATAGTCTCCCAATGAATTATATGTGAGCCTCACAGATATATAGTAGCCTTTAGAACATGGGGAGGCATGCTTGAGTTCATGTGAAAAACTGGCTCGGGTGTGTGGAATCCAGGTCGAGACATCACATATTGACACATATACTATTTTTTTAATTATCCCAAGCATTGAAATGTTTTTCTATACATAGAATTTTGTGTTTTTATCATTCCTATTGAGTAAGAGTGAAAATAGGGAAACTAACATATAAAATATTTCATATTGATCATAAAAGTGTTATTCAGAGTCTATTTTTTTTGTAAAGAATCAAACTTCTATTATGGGTCCACCGACTACCCAGCGGATGGGAATCACATGGAATGTCATTCTTCTAGATATGTTCGGATATAGTATTTCACACCTACTAGCTGGTGGAATTTTTAGTCTTTTCAGTGTTGGCCTTTAAGAACACTATAAGGTTCATTTCTTATGGTATCAAGTCATTTACCTTCGATATTTATGGCTTTGATCGACTATGGAAAACCTCAAATCCTTTGAAATATATAAATAAATGATGAGGAAGTCTTTAATGTTTAATTTAAAAAAATAAACACCAAAGAAAATTATTTCTAATTACTAATGATCAAGGATTTCTCTCCAATATCCATGGATCATCAATGATAAAATATTTCTCAATAATTCCCAATAATGACCAAGAGTAAATTTTATGTAGGAATTTAGATCTCCAGTAGAAAACATGTAATGATGTGTTCTTTTCCAATAATTATCAATCAATAATTTCTTTCTTTATTCATTATTTTTTTACTTCTTTCATATTCTACTCTTGAAATAGTGTAATTTTCAATATAACACCTTATATATATATATATATATCTTTATCTATAAACTGAAAATTATATTTCATACTAGCCTTATTTAATCTTCTTAACTTTCAGTGGGAGTTGAGATAAATTTTTAAGGATTTTTAAAAATATAAATTGTCTCTTTTCTCACCCATTATTCTCATAATTTTTTCCTACATTTTCTATTAAAAAACAAGGTTTTATGGTCTCTTTCTTCATTGGTCCAAATAAAGGGAATATTATATACTTGATATCAATTTAAATAATGTGGCACTAAATTTTTTATCATGAATATTCATTAAATAAATGGTTATATAGGTCTCTCAAAAATTATATAGGGGAGGAGACATTGGGGCACATCATGTGATATTTCCGAACTCCATTATCAAATTATTCCCTACCCTTTAAAATTTATGCATTTAATTTACCACATTTAATTTTACACAAAGGGTATTAAATTTTAATTAGAATTTACACTTCACTTTTCTTTTATAATATTTCACAATTTCATCACCTCATTGTATATTTTATATAATCATTTAAATATCATTTAATTTTTATTGTTTCCATTATTTTCATTTTCGTCAAATGTTTATTGGATATTTACCTCACTCTAACATTACATTGAATTTTATCTTAAAACAATAATTCTATTACTAGGAAGGTTTTTTATTTTCAAAATAATTATTCCAAAAAAATACTTATTATTCAAAATATTAATCAATTTTAAAGATAGTTTCTATGAAAGAATATAACCTTTATACTCATGCACTATTCATTTAGGACAATGATTAATCGTATTGAAAAAATAATGTGTCCACCATTATTCGTATAATTATTTATTATGTATAGATGATTTTAATACCTAAATATATTAAACATAATGAAAAATAATATAAATAGAGTCCACATGATATATAATCATTTCAAATTAATCATAAATTCACAGATTCTCTATATAATAGGCTTGAAGAAATTGAATTTTATTTGATATCTTCAGAAAAAACAACCCATGAAATCATGAAACTATATGAGGTTTCAAAAATATACATTACTTATGATAAAGAAAATTTGTTGGATATATTTATATAATACATTTAATGTCTGATATAAATAAAAATAAATTCATTAATAATATTATTTTCGGATTTAATGATATTTTCAATGGTAGAAAGTGTCTATATAATGAGTTTCCTATATAATTACATGTGGTGAAAATATTTTTTGTTTAACCTAGATCCAAGATTTCCAAATACATTTCCATATTGTAAGTAAATTTCCTAAAAAACATTGATGTCAAAGAACTCATTAGACTTCTCATGTATTATAACATCATAGTAAAATATGAATTTTTATAGGAAGAAATATAATATAACAAAACCTAGAAGAAACTAGTGTTCAATGAAATCAATGATTATGATCCTTCTATAATGGAAATATATGATGAAAGTGAAGTTAATATGAATTTCAAAAATGTGACCAAAACTTTAAAGAACATGAAATCATACTTACTTGTCAAAAAGATACATAAAAATGAACTATTAGTTTTTATATTCTTTAAATTAAAATAACAATCATATAAAAAGATATTCCTAATGTATAAAAATATTTTAAAATAGAAAGATAATAAAACCCTATAAGTCTCTACATGGAGTTCTATTAACTACTCCCTCAACTCAACCTCCATATGTGACTCTAGTAAGAAATGCACCTTAACGAAGATTGATTTATGTAGAAATTTTATTTTCGAATCTTCTACCACCTCTTCATTTTACTTTTCCTCTATATAAAGTCCCCTAATCGATGAAGAGAGAAAATAAACTATTCATCAACGGAAAAATTATTTTTATGTTCTTTATTTTTTTTAATGATATCAAGAATAAATGAAAACATGTTCTTAGGGAAAAACATATGTTAAATGAAAACAATATTATTTTAAATAAAATGTATGAATTTCTAAAAGAAATTATGATATCAATATGTATTTTATGTTCTGAAATTTAAAATCATGGATATTAGGGAAGCTATTTTAAAATTCAACAATAGTGAATGAAAATATAATCATGATACATGATTCTCAAAGTGATAAAATAAATATGTTGTGTTTTGGGTTTTCAAATAATTCATTATCTTTAGAAAATACTACTTTTATGTTAGGTGTAACAAATAATAAATTTTGAAAATATTTTTTATGGTAGGTTTTTTAATTTATGAATTTTATTATAAAAATTCATTATATGAGAGTCCTAATTTTATCCATATTTTTTGTATTGTTATTTAAAAATATATAAAAATATAGTTTATGAAATTTTTATTCAAAATTAATAGCAGGCATACATTTTTTCAATTTCACATTTTTTAAAATAAAATTATTTTTAAAGAGATCAATGACCCCAAACCGAATTATTAAGTAAAATAAAAAGGATACATTAGGGTAACTAATTTGAACATGATAAAAAACCATCTTTCAAAGTCGATAAACTTAAACTATGAATGATCATAATATAATATTTCATGTTCATAATCAAATTCATCAATCAATTGTGAGTTTTTTTTCTGATTTCAATGGGATCTAGTAACCAAAGTTAGTTTTAGATTAGAATGGTCGTTATTGAATATTTATTCCAAAATATGACTAATTTGATACCCATTATTGTCAATATGAACCTTTTTCTATTTGGAAATAATTTTTTATAAGAAGCATTCATTGGAGGACCAGGTTTCTCCAAGTCCATCCACTTGCCCTAAATACCATACAACTACCCCTATCCTAATAATTTCTACTTAGAAAGATGAAATTATAACTTACCCGATAATATTATATTACTTATTAATATATACTATATATCTAGAGAGGTTTTAATATTCAACTAAGAAGATAGATATGTGGTTTTGGGTACCAATAGAATACATTTAAGTTTAATAATTTTTAATTTTGTATCCATACTTTGAGACTATCTCCATCTTATGGGCCTATACCACATCACCCCGAACCAATGTGGCCACAAATGAGTGACCATTCAATTAAACTTCTTTTTCTTTCCAATGTGGATTTATATGTGAATAATTTACCAACTCAAGATAACCAACATCCAAATAATCTTCCCTTTTATTTCATAGATAAATTCAACATTCCTAGTAGTAATTTTACTACTTGTATAAGTATCCCTAGGTTTATTAGACCCCTTTTCTCATCCTTTACATGATTTATTCTAATCCCCTAAATATTCTTAAAAGTAAAAAATTTCTATATTATTTCGAGAAATAAATGAATTAAAATCATCATAAGAATAACATTCTACATTCTCTAGAAACTACCCTATAATATGAGTCTCAACATAACTATTAATATCCCATTATATTTTCCTGGAGGTCATCACCCTAGCTTCATATGAATGTGATCCATCCCTAGCTTACCTTTTCTAAAAATATTGATATCCTTTCCCATCATGTCCCTTTGTAGATAAATGGGAACAAAACTAATCACTAATGTAATTATCATTTGAATTTCAATTTTCAAGAAAACTAAAACAAAATGGATGTATTTTCTCATATTGAACATGTTGGTATATATTATATTATGGATTTGATATTACAACTTTAATATATAATTTTTAACTATTATGTACCTGTAATTGGATTCTACAATACTGAAAAAATGATCTAACTATGTATATCAATCTGTTTTAATGGGGATACCTATAATGAATGAAATATAACACATAATTATTGGATTCCATAAAACATAGTTGAGACACATAATTTAAATCTATATCTTATCACTAGTGTTTCATTGAGTGAATGAATTAATATAAAACCCATTTCCTGAATGAAAAGAATACTTTTTTTTTCAAGAATATTTAACTATTCCCCCATGATCATCACTTCATTTCCTCTAAGGTGAATAGGATGAAAAAATATCCTTTTACAAGTGGAATTAATTTACTATTTAAGAATCACTATGTGATAGAAAATCGTTGAATTAAATCCTCCAGTTTACATGGCATACCACCAACTAATAAAACTAAGAAAAAAATAATAATAAATAAGAAAAGCATGAACATATCCTTGATAGGTTGTTTATTTTCTTTCACATGGTCCATTTCACTTCATCGTACATTATTCTTGTTAGAGGCATTTAATAATAAAATGAAATTCTATTGATTTAAATTATCTTCCATTAATAACCCCCTTCCATAGAGAATACCATTGTGTACCTTTTCCATGAACTAAATTTTAATAATAGTAAAGGTATAAGTATAAATTCCATCCTAGACATCAAAATACAGGATATTTTGTATAAGAATAAGTAATGAAAAACCATTAATTTGATCATCATCTTCATAGAAGTTCTCCTTCAAACCCCTTGAAATATCACATAATGGATATATAATAATTAAATATCCATGGAGTTAGAAATGTTATAAAATATAATAAATATATTATTTTGGTATAAAAGGGTTGTTTTAATGATCTTATCCATTCCTTTTCCCCTTATATATACATATTCCAAATGATTTATACTTATCTATGAAAGTTTTATCTAGAAAATTTGATATTGAAAGAATGTTTTCAATGTATATATCATGGAATAAAAATTTTAATTGTTTAAAAATATTTTATAAAACATTGGATATATTCATACATGATTAAACTATTTTGGTTTTCAATTTTTTTTTATTTTAATGGAGTTATTTTTCATGTATTTTCTTATTAGGATCTTGTTCCCAATTCTTAAAATATACCCTGCTTATAACTTTAGTTGGGTTATTTTTTAATATTTTAAGTCATGATAGTTTGAAAATCACCTCACATTAATATGTATTTATTTTCTTAAAGAGGGGCTTTAATAATAATTGGAATATTATATGAAGTTTTTTATCATAACCATATCCATATCATGTATTATTTTATACATGATGGAAATTGTTTGGATCATTACAATAAAATGTTTTTTTAAATTTCCTTCCTTTATTATCATATTATCTTATTTCACGAAACCACATTATTTGAATGTGTAATTTATATAATAAAAAATATGGAGAATATTTTGATATAGATGAAATAGATGAAATAATATTTATATGTTAAAATAGTGTTTCTTCATGGTGGAGAACATTGATAAAAATATTCACGCATTAAGTGAAAATATTAGTTGTATCTCAAATGAATAGAGTAAGTTTATGATGGCATGAGAATGGATCCATTAAATTTCATAAAATTCTTATATTTTATCTTTTCCTATTTCCTAATCATGATTTTAATATTATGTGTTTTTGATCATCAAAAAGAGGAAGATTAATGACTTTTGTAATGTATTTGTTTTTATAATCACAAAAACACTAAGGTTTTTATAGCTACTTTCATTTATGTTTTTAGTGATTTTATTTAGTTATTTTTATTAGAATTAAACTATCTAATTAAAGTGTAGAAAGTGTGTATGATAGACATATTCTTAGGCATATAGTACTATGAATCAATGGATAGCTGGTAGAATTGCATAGACCCACGGGTAGATCAAATGGAATCTCCTATAACTAGAAATACTCTATTACCAACCTAGAAGAAGTACACTATCCAGTTGATGGGAGTTATTGAGATGTTGTTCTTCTTCCTTTCACATGTGCTACCCAGTGGAATCAGTATGATAGATTGTGGCACTGTTTTAGGGAATTTTGAGGATCATTTGTTATTAAAATAAATATCCTGACACAACTCTTTATGGATAAGTTTGATCATGAATGAACCCAAAACCATAGATAGTTTTAAATATAGTAAAAGGGTCTTGGTTATTTATTTAATTGATGTAAACATCCAAAAAAATGAATTCTGATTATCATAAATCAAGGATACCTCTCATATCTCGAAAAAATTATATTTTAAAATTTTTCCCATATCATTCCATATAATATAAAGCATATATTATCAATGGTAATTGGCTTCTCTAATCAAAACTTTTAAATGGTTTTTTATACATTGAAATTTCTCCAAATCCATTGAGTTTTTTGATCAAACATTCTTCATTATCACGTTCATATTTTTTGGGCCTTTATACTTTCCTATATCACCCCTTGGCTCTATCTCTCTCTCTATACCTCAATTGACACTTATCATTATCTCTCTCACAAATATTTTTAATCTTCTTATCATTTAGTGAGAGTTGAGATGAAACCATAACAGATTTTCAAATAGGTTCACCATCTCTTTTTATCCTCCGTATTCACATAATTGGTTTCTTTCTATTTATATTCAAGATAATAGGTTTATGATTTATTCCTTCTCCATTAAAAGTGTGGTACTATTTTTATCTTATTCTCCATTAAAAAAACAATGGAATTTCTTTTTTGGTTCCTGGATATCCATTAAAAATAATGGGTAATGTCACCCTCTCAATCCATATTGAGTGGAGAACATGTAGGGGCACCACATGTCCTATTATAGAACTCTATTATTAAATAGTTTCATGTTCTTTTACATTTCCACATTTACATTACTACATTAAAATTTTAACCTCACTTATATTATTCTCGTTTTAATTTCTACAGTGATTTACATGAATAATATCGAATAGTTTCATTATATCACCATATGAATTATAGAATTAGTTTTAATCATTATTATTTTTATTTTTCATTTGTTTTCATTTATTTTAATTTTTAAATAAAAATACCCCCACAAATTCTATTTTCACTTATCACTGACCAACACTGTTAATATATAATAATTCCATCAATATTACTTTTAATATAAATTACAAAAAAAATTCAAATACTTTTTTGTTAAATTAATATAAATTCTATTTTACATTTTATTAATCTATATAAAAAACCCCTATATAAAATCATATATTTTTTATAATATTCCAAATTAATATTTTTTAAATCATCCCAAATTTATAATAATGTTTTTAATTTATCTTGATAATATATAAATATCATATTATTAGGAAATTTTAAATGATTAATGTATTTAATAGTCCTAATATATTTATATTTCTTAATTAAGATGATGAGAATTCATATACAACTAACAAAATAGCATGTCGATCATAATCCACTAATTTTTAATCATTGATTTACTTTTATCATTCACCCCTCACCATAATCATATACACGCCCAAAAAAACGACTCTAGGGATTATAATATCAATAAAATAGAGAGGAAATATTGGAATGATTTTTCATCAAGATGTTTCAAACAAAATTTATTATTTTAATTCCCATATCAATCCATGTCTTAAATAATCATTAACCTAATATTTTAAGTTTAAACATAAAAAAATATTCACCTAAATTATTACTATATAATGGCCCATGTAATTAACTGAAATTTTCTTTCCCATTCTCCCTTTTTTTAAAATATTTTTACAATGAAACAAAAATATATCAACTAATTTATATGATTTATTTATAAAAAATTTTTAATTGAAAATAATAAATAAATAAATTTAACACCTTAAAATTATTATAAAATACAACCATATTGTAAATTTTTGAAAATCCTAATGAAGGGTAAAAATTATCTTCTAAATCATTTTAAATTTTAAAAGATTCAATTTTAGTAAATTGAATCATCAATTTAACCATCAATAATTAAAAATATACACATAAACTAAATATTTTTAAAAACACACAATAAAATTAATTTTAGGTCATTAAGATATTTTATACATGAAAATTTTCAATTTTCATTTTCATTATCAAAAAACAATTATATGTGTAATTTTTTATACTAAAAACATAAATAATAACATTACAAAACATATGAAAGGAAGATGCTATCTAAAATTACTTATCACAATTATGTTTCCTTACTCATCTATTTTTCCTATAAAAACACATAAAGGGGATAAAATGCTCACATGAAAAATTATCTATATTATTCTACATTGAAAATTAATTATAAAAAAATACCATATCTTCGATAATGGAAAAAACACCCATGTCAATCAATTCTAATAGAACATAATGTTACATATAAATAAGGTAAATAATGAACAAATAATGTATCCACTTTAATAATAAATGATTAAAAATCCAATAATAAATCATTCTATCATTATCCATAATAAATAATTTGATAACAAATCTTTGTGAATGATTACCCACCTTACAAAATACTCATTATAGTAAATGAGTATAAACTTGTAACAACACATGATGAATAAATTAAAAACTTGTTATTTAACATATTATATATATATATAAGCATAGTATACTTTGGGTTTTCCTTATAATATCCTTATTAATAATCATAATTTATATTAAATCATGTACCTTTATAAGGATAACTATTGAATCTATAGTATCGTATTACAACTATATTGTAAAAACATATTGTATCCTTAAAAAATTATCATATGGGGGGTTAGAAATGTATGGAATACAATTTTTATTACAGGAGAGTTCACCTAATTGATATGTTTCATTCCATAATTCTCTAAAATCGTGGATGGAAAAATAAAAAATATAGTTTTTTCATTATAATTTGATAATTATTTCCCCCATTTTATAGAAGTAACATGCTTTTATGGAATAAATATTGAAAAAAGTTTGATTTATTCCCCTATATATCATTATTGGAAACTATACATCTTTATCATGTGTCATTATCAAAAGAACACCAGGATTAATCATAAAATAAATCACATATAATGTCATAGAGTTTTCATAAATAATTATTCCTTAATTAGTTTCAAATGATCTAACGTTATCAATAATTACATGATCTCACAAATAACATCATTTCCCATTATGATACACTTAAAACCCCATCAATATTTTATATATATTCTACTAGTGAATAATTTAATTATTAAATAATATTTCTAGACCCTAACTTTTTTCCATTTACCTGTACGTGTGAAATTTATTTTTACAAAATATTTCCATTAATTTCATAAATTCATATATCTATAACTATATATTTATAGTATTATACAAATTTATAAAAAATAAACATTCAAATATGAAGAAAAAGTCTCAGGAAAAACTTATTTACTTATACAATATGTAAAAACAACATCTAATAAAATAGAATTCATTATTCGTTATCTATAGTCTAACCTGTTGAGGAAAGAGGGAGTTTGTTAAGACAATAAGGTTTTCCTTAGGGACTATTCCATTCTTACTTGTCTTGAGATTAACTTGATTTTAAAAATCACAAACACGGTTTTGAAAATCACACACCTTATCTTTAAGCAAATATATTTTTCTTACCCTATGGAAAATTTCCTTTACGAAATTTTCCCTGATTTTGTTTTCCTTATACATATCGTAAATCTGTAAAATTATAAAAACCAGAATCATAACCAATATTTTGGAACTATATAATACCTTGATATAAAGCGTTCTGTTAAGGATCTGAATTCTGGAAAGGAACAATAATAAAGTTCTACTCCGAATTCTGGATGTGAACTGTTACAATGTTGCATTCCGAATTCTGGATACGAACTGTAACAAAGTTCTATTCCGAATTCCGGATTCCAAACTTCATTATAGTTCAACTATGAAGTTTTGCGAGTTCATAATAGTTTCACTCTGAACAATTATGATGTTTGACCCCGAACTCTAAAAGTTCAGACACTAAATTCTGGAGAAATCAGAATCTGAATTTCCTCAGAAATCCAGACTCCAAATTTTTGCAGAATAAAGGTTATGAATTCTTATCAAAACAGAATCCGAATATCATTTTATTATTCATTCTGGATTATAGTTTGGTTAGGATCCAAACTATCATTTTGTTATATTATGAACTATTATTTTGTTACATTACGAACTCCATATTTGTTTATACTTGTTTTGTAAAATGATGTCATGCATTCTATTATAGTTGTTTCATTACAAAGCGATGTCGTGAATTCTGTTATGAAACTAACCGTTGGTTGAGTTCCACCTGTATAGGCCCCTCTGAATTTCAAGGAAAATATGACCATTGGAGAAGGGAGCCGGCTATTCCAAATCCACCAATAAATAGGAGCTCATTTGAAAATATCCACACATCTCTCTACTTCAACTACTTTGATGAAGTGTTGTTGAAGTAATTTTAGAGTGAGAAGCTCATATCAACTCTCAAAGCTTCATGCAACTTCGAAAGTTGTGATTATGTTTGAGGGCTTCCGGGGACAGGAAGACAGAGGTTTCTGACTACCTTATAGATCGAGGGCTTCCGGGGATAGGAAGACAAAGGTGCCAAATACCTGGAAGTTGAGGGCTTGCAGGGATAGCAAGACAAGGCCGATCATCGTATCGAAGGGTTACCCTAGTGTGGGTAAGAAATACTTTCTTAGAAGTATAAACCAAGGGATACCTTTATCTAAGGTTGTTGGATACCCTTCTCTTTGGGTCAAAAGAATTATTGTTAGTGTTCCGCTGCTTTACGTACTGTAAGGAAAAGTATATCTCTTGTATATTTCCTTACACTTGTACTCTGATATATTTAGATTCTATATGCATTAAGGTAGAATCTTATACTGTTAACCTTTGTTAGTGGTGTTGTGTGAATTTATTTAGTTTAACTTTGTTAAACATAAAACTTTCCTTCTCTAAGGAAATTTTTAAAGTGTACAATTTACCCCCCCTCTTGTATTGTGAGCATCTTCATAGATATTTTGATCCTATAATTGGTATCAGAGCATTGTTTACCTCAATTACTATATCAATTTTACAATTGATTAGGGGTCTCTGATTTGCTCACTTTCTCTTTCATTGCTTGTTTTCCTTGCTTAGGAAAATAGTTCTGTTCTGAACCTTATTACATTCCAAACTTTGTTCATTCTGGAATTTCTCTTTCTGAACTTTTTCTTTGTATTAAATTTTTCTGTTCTAAACTGCTATTTTCTGAACAATCTGTTCCAAACCGTTTAATTCCAAATTATCCATTTTGAATCTTGTGGTTACGAATTTTTATTACTGACAAGTTTAGTGTTCCCATGTTTTGTTAGAGATGACAGGAATAAACGTCAGTTCGATTGACAATCTAAACACCACAAGACCACCAATTTTTGATGGCAACGATTATGAGTATTAGAGAGACAGAATGAAGACTTTCATTATCAATATGGGGGTAGACAATTTTGTTATGCTGACTAGAGGTTACAAGATACCGGACACGGAAGTAAGTACCTTTACAAATCAAGAAAATCATGACTACCAACTAAACTACAAGGTACACAACACTCTCCTATGTTCAATGACTCGTAATATATGTAGCCAAATATCTTAGTGTGAAACAGCTAATTGCATATGGAAGAAATTAGAGGTTACACATTTTGGAACATCTAAATTGATATAGACCAGACAAGCTATGTTAAGAGTAGTGTATCATGGGTTTAACTTTCTTTATGGAGAACCTATCACCAAAGTACAACAAAGATTTATAATGATTGTAAATAGTATTCAATATATGGGTGAGAAAGGACTTGATGATGAAGCTCTAGTGGAAAATATTATTGACATCATGCCTAATGAATGGAAGTCTAAGAGAACTGCCATTAATGAGAATAGGAAGGTCACACAGATATCCTTAGATGAACTCTTTGGGACTCTTCTTCAACATGAAACTCGCATGAAAAGAGATGCTGACAATAATAAGAAGAATAATGGAAATGGAATCGTTTCTTTTACAACAGCAACAAATCATATGAAATCTAGGACTCCAGAAAGAGTTACAAGATCAAAGTCTAAGAAAGCAGCTATTCATTCCAAATCAAGTGAAAGGGAAATATCAGAAAATGAGTTAGCCAATATTTCTTGGAGGATGAACAAAATTTCTGGCCAAAGGAATTTTCAATCCAAGTATAAGAAGAAAGATAGAAATGAAAAGAAAGATTCAGAGGTGATGTTTTACGAATGCAAGAAAGCTGGTCACATCAGACCGGATTGTACCATGCACAAAAAGAAGGAAAGGAAAGAAAGGAATTCTAAACGAAACAGGAAGATGCATTATAAAGCAAAGCATAAGAAAAGTCTCAAAAGATAATACTACCTGGAGTGCAAGTTGTGAATATTCTTCAGATAGTGATTCATCAGAATATGATTCATCAGAATATGATTCATCTGCCCAGAAGAATATGAGATTTTATGCAAATACATCTTTTCCTAATACTTGTCTTATGACCATGGTATGCTCTGCTGAGGCTTTAACAAATATATCCCTTGATAATAATTACTACTCTGGAAATAGTACTTCAAATGCAGATACTTCATTTGAAAATGAAGAACCTTCATATGAAGAAGTTTCTAGATTTGCCAAATTACTTGAAGCTAAAAATAGTAAGATCTCTAAGAAATTAGACAAGGATAATTCTAGGGAAGAAATTCTTTCCAAAGAGATATCAGATCCATCTGATGATCTTAGGAGAAAAAATAATTTAATATATAAATTTTCTAAAGACCTTGAGAATGATAATTCCGAAAAGGAAGAACTTTCAAAATATCTTGAGAAAGCTGTTTTGAAAGAAAAAGTTTTTGAAGAAAAATCTAACCGTAAGGAAATTATTCCTGGGGATAGGAATTTGGTTGTAAAACTAAAATCCAAAATTTTCTCCTTAAAGAAGTGTTTGTCGAACTTTACCCACAGTAAAGAAAATTTTGATAAAATGTATGCACAAATACGACCATTAAGAAACAAGTCCGGATTTGGTTATACAGATACCAAACCAACTTTCAGCAACAACTATTTTGTTCCACAAAGTGCCCCATTCTTCACTATGAGTCAGTATGGTGGTCACTGGGCAAAATATTGTTCTTTAAACAAAACCCAATCCCTTGGTTTCCAGAAATCTTATTTCTCTAAGAAGATGTGGGTTCTGAAAATTTTGTTATCTGAAAATCGTGGATCCAAACAAGTTTGGATTCCGAAAGTCTAATAATTTTTTCATTTTTAGGATGATAAAGGAAGTACCAAAAAAATATATGGTACATGGATAGTTGGTGTTCCCGTCATATGACTGGTAACAAAAGATATTTCGAAAATATTATCAAAACAAGAGGAGGAAAATTAATATTCAGAGACAATGCTCCGGGAGAAAATGTTTGCATAGGTAACATTGTTCTTCTTGGTAAAACTTTGATTTCAAATGTTTTGTTTGTGAAAGACCTTAAGAACAACCTCATTAGCATAAGTCAATTATGTGATGAAGGATACCTTGTGAATTTTAGGAATGATAAATGTTTAGTACACAATTCCAAGGAAGAGTTTATTCTCTCAGCCCATAGGCAAGAGAATGTTTACACCTTAAACTTAGAAGACCTTAGGAGCCAAGACTTACCTTGACTTAGTGAAATGGAAGATCATTCTTGGTTATGGCATAGAAGGTTAGGAGACTGTAATGTTAGGAACCTATGAAAACATTATAAGAATGTTCTAGTTAAGGATCTACCAGATCTTAGATTTAATTCTTCTAAAGTTTGTGATCCTTGTTAATATGGAAATCAACATAAATATAGTTTTAAGTCTATCAGTGAAGTCTCAACAACTGATGCATTATAGTTAGTGCACATGGATCTTTTTGGTCCAACCCAAACTGGAAGTATTGAGGGAAAATACTTTGTATTTGTTCTTGTTGATGATTACACTAGATTTACATGGGTCCATTTTCTAGCACATAAGTCTAAAGCTTTTTCCTATTTCAAAAGTTTTAGAGCCCAAGTTAAAAATCAGAAAAATATTCCATTGAAAACTATCCATAGTGATCATGGAGGAGAATTTCAAAATTCTGATTTTGAAACTTTTTGTAGTAGAAAAGGTATTACTCATAACATTTCAGCTCCTAGAACACCTCAACAAAATGGTGTTGTTGAAATAAGAAATAGAATTTTTCAAGAGATAACAAGAACCGTGTTGAGTGAATATTCTATATCTAAACATTTTTCAGCTGAAGTTGTAAGTAATGCTTGTTATAATATAAATCGAGTTTTGATTAGACCTTTTCTTAATAAAAATCCTTATGAGTTATGGAATGGTAGAAAACCTAGACTTTCTTACTTCAAGGTTTTTGGTTGCAAGGTATTCATTCTGAATAATAAAGATAACTTATATAAATTTGCACCAAAATTTGATGAAGGAATTTTCTTAGGCTACTCCACAAATTCTAAGTCTTATAGAGTTTTAAACAAAAAATACTTGTATTGTTGAGGAAACAATACTTGTTAAATTTGATTAAACAGATCCCTTTGTTTTCAAACAACCCCAACCAACATCTTCGAATGTGTTTTCAAAAACTTATTATCAACTTGTGATAGAAAATCCTTTTGATAAGGAAAATGTTCAGGAAGATCCTTCCGAAACATTTACCCCAGAAGATTTCCTACCCCATGTTGAAGAACATGATTTACAAAACCCAAGACAAGTTTTCCTTAAGAATCATCCCAGTGATAGTATCATTGGTGATGTTAATCAACCTATAAGGACTATAAGTTCCTTAATAAATGAAGTAGAACATCTAGCATTTCTTTCCCAATTGGAACCAAAAAGCACTGAAGAAGCTTCAAGTGATGATGACTGGATCAAAGCCATGCAAGATGAACTAAATGAATTCGAGAGGAATAATGTCTGGAACTTGGTTAAGAGACCTAAGGAAACTTCTGTTATTGGAGTAAAATGGGTCTTTAGAAATAAGTGTGAAGAAAATTGAGTCATAGTTATAAATAAAGCTAGACTTGTTGCTAAAGGCTATAATCAACAAGAGGTAATAGACTATGAAGAAACCTATGCTCCTATAGCTAGACTCGAATCTATTCGTATCTTACTTTCCTTTGCAGCATTATTTAACTTTAAACTTTTGAAATGGATGTGAAATGTGCTTTTCTTAATGGTTATGTTCAAGAGGAAGTTTTTGTTGAACAACCTTTTGTCTTTGAAGATACAAAACATTCTGATCATGTATATAGACTTACCAAAGCTTTGTATGGTCTTAAACAAGCCCCACGAGCTTGGTATGATTGATTAACAAGATTTTTGCTTCAACATAACTATGTTAAGGGAAATGCAGATCCAACCCTTTTTATAAAGAAAGATAAGTAAAACTTTTTGATTGTTTAAATTTATGTTGATGACATCATATTTGGTTCAACTCAGCAATCTTTAACCAACTCTTTTGCAAGTCTAATGAAATCTGAGTTTGAAATGAGTATGATGGGTGAATTAGCATTTTTCCTTGGTTTTCAAATTTCTCAAAAACCAGAAGGAACTTACATATCCCAACATAAGTATATTAATGATCTTCTTAAGAAGTATGGGTATGACAATACTAAAAGTATAAGTACGCTCATCAGTATCTCAAACACACTTGATATTGATGAAGCTGGGAAACCAGTTGATCAAACAACTTTTTGAGGTATGATAGGATGTTTATTATGCTTGACTGCTAGTCAACCCGACTTAATGTTTTCAGTATGCTTATGTGCAAGATATCAATCCAATCCTAAGGAATCTCTTTTAAAGGAAGTGAAAAGAATTTTTCGCTACTTAAAAGGAACCATGGATCTAGGATTATTTTATACTTCTGGAAATGATTTTATCTTAAAGAGTTTTTCGGATTCTGACTTTGGTGGGTGTAGAATGGATAGAAAAATTACATCCGGAACATGTCATTTCTTAGGAGATTTATTAGTTTCCTTGTCCTGCAAGAAGCAACATTCTGTGACTCTTTCCACTACTTAAGCTGAATATATAGCAGCTGGAAGTTGTTGTGCTCAAGTGTTGTGGATGCAACACATACTCACATATTATGTCTTGAGTTTTACCAAAACTCAAATATTGCGTGATAACACATTTTCCATTGCCCTATGTAAAAACCCCGCACATCACTCTCGTGAAAAACACATAGATATTAGGCATCACTTTTTTAGGGATCACACACTTAAAGAAGATATAATTCTATAATTTATCAGAACGCAAGATCAACATGCTGATATTTTTACAAAATCAGTACCTTCTGATAGATTTGAATTAATTAAACCGAAGTTAGGAATGATAACCGTAAAATAATCCTCCCTCATTAACTTCCTGTTTAGCAAATCTCCTTACAGTAATAATCTCCTTTTTATAGTGGGAGTACATTTTCTTGTTAGTGTAACAAAATTTTTCATATTCTGTTTTACAAAATTTTTCGTATTCTGTTTTACAAAATTTTTCGTATTCTGTTTTTCAAAATTTTTTGTATTCTGTTTTTTTCTATTTTTCTTACTGTTTTATAACAAAAATTCTCAGAGTTCAAAAATTTTAGTACCGGAAATTCCTGTAATGGAAATTCTCGGAACTGAAGTTTTCGTAGTGAAGTATTCGGATCTGTAATTTTTGTAATAAAAATTTTCAGAACTGAAATCTTTATAATGAAGACTTTCGTAATCCACATTTCGTAATGAAGAATTTGGAACCGGTGTTTTAATAATAGAATCTTCAGAACCACATTGTTCATAAGAAAAAGTTTCGTATTGAGAAGATTCGTAACAAAAGTTTTCAGACTCATATTTTTTTTTGTACTCACACTTTTCGTACTGAGATTTTCATACTGAGAATTTCGTACTGAAGGTTTCGTACTGAAAATTTTGTAATCAGTTTATCTTTTAAAAAATTTATTCAACAAGCAATAATACCTTATACAAATAAAATCCCGAGTTAATCTGAAAGGTACAACTTCCTTACTCAACCTTTCATAATCATGTTTTATTGCTGGTAGTTTCTTAAACTTTTAATTTTTCGTACTCTATTTTTCTTAAACTTAATTATTTTTTAAAAACCTCAAAAGATCGGATACATTATTTTGGGATTGATCTTAACCGTCAGATCGGGATTAAGAGTTTTTCAACTATTAGATGAAATATGTAATCTGAAAGGTCAGTTTTCTTGCATATATAAATGGTTGTCCCACATCGAAAAATCAATGCTTTGGCGTCCCGAACCCCTGATCCTCTACATAAAGCCCGTTCTGAATCTCAGAAAGCCGTTCCGTTCTGAAATCTCAGTCGTTCAGATCTGAATGTATCTTGAAGCATCACAAGATATGTCAACTCCAAAGCCGATTTCTCAGTGGTTGATTTTTAGGGAAAGGTTAGTTGATCCAGATTTCGTGAAGTTAGATTCTATAATATCTAAGAATATCAGGTTAAATGGATGGGAAGATTTCTGTATAGAAAAGTCAGAAGGACATGATCCGGTTTATTATGATCTTTTGATTGAATTCTATGAGTCTGTTTCCTTCCAAATGAAAGAGGGCAGAGAGATGTTTTCATTTAAGTCTTATGGTAAGACTTAAAAAATTTTGTATTCTAAGGCTGCTAGCATTGTTGGACTACAATATGAGGGAGAAGCTGAGTTCTTCTCTCATACACTTCCGGATCAGATAGGAAGTTTCAATAAAGAGAAGGCATTGAAGTGCCTTGGGTTGGATGATACCATTACTGTCAATTTTTCACACCTCACTCCGAACCACAAAATCATTCAATTATGGGTGCAAGGATTCCTCGTTCTGAGAAGGGGAGATAAGGATAATCTGAAGAAAAGAAACATTTATGTCTTAGATTTTTTTGGTAAATCTAAGAAAGATTAATCTGATGAGGCATGTGCTGGTTACATTAAAGAATTTGAAGGAAGGGAATCTCATATCTCAGATTATAATGTTTTCTGCTTTATTATCTACGTTTATTGTGAACTGTTTATAACCATTCAAAGTGGCTTGTAAGTCAAAAATCCAGAACTGTAAGCTTATGCTTGTCAGTGATGATACTTTGAAAAGAATGAAGATGAAGTTTTCTGCTGAATTAGGAGAATTCTTTCTCTTAACTGCTGAAGAGGCTGCCACGGTTCATGAAACAGTGGAGAAACTAGAACCATCAAAGAAAGCAGTGAATAAGAGAATGTCTAAGAAAGTTGATGTTGAAGAAACCGAATCTTCGCCATCGAAGCCAAAGAAGCAAAAGTCTTATCTAGATGTGGTAGTGGCTATGTGGAGAGAAATGAATGAAAGCAGAAAGGAGGGTGATGCCCAGTTCGGACTGGACCCAACTGAAGAAAAAGCATTGAAGGAAAGAACTATTGAAGTGTTAGAGAAGGATGTGAAAGAAAAGAAGCTGAAGAAGAAGTTGTCAGAAGAAGAAATAGTTGAGTCTTTGCTGAAGGCTGCAGAGATAGCTTCATGAAAGTTTCCAGTTCCAAAAACTTTCCATTCATAACCTCTACCCGAGACTCCAGGGAAAGGTTATTACACACCGAAAAAGATGCAAGAAAAGGAGGATGCTGTGGAAGAAATAGAAGAAATGGTTGACGACGAAGTACTTGAAAATGTTGCTGAGGAATGTGGAGAAGAAGAAAAAGAGAAAGAAAGTGAAGATCTTGATGCTTTAATAAAGCAATTCGAGCAATATCATGTGAAAGCAGAATCAGTTAAAGCTACTCCGAGAGATGAAGCTAAGGAAGAATAGAAAGTTTAAGAAGAAGATGATCATGAGAAAGACTTTGTTAGATAAGGAAGAGAAATGGTAAAGATAGATGAGGATCAAGTAGTGTAGCTTTCGGAATCTGATGAAGAAACACAGGAGGAAACACTTGACGAAGGGTCAGTTTCGAAAACTGAGAAGGGGAAGCAATTGCTGATGGAAACTCCAATTAAAAATATAATCAGAAAGAAAGAGGCTGGTGGAACTTCTAGAAGGAAGTTAGTGCTTCGAGAACAAGAACAATCACCTAGTAAAGTTTCAGATTTGGAATCGTCATGAGAGAATAATGATTTTATAGTTCAGTCTCTCAAGAAGTTGGTAGATGTTATTCCAATTGTTCCTACCATTGATTCCTGATGTCAAATGATACAACATTCACAAAATCAGAAAGTGGAGTCCGTGAATATGATGATGGAAAAAGTTGTTAAGGTTGAAGCATATTTCAAAATTTTTTATGGATTATAATATTCACAGAAAGTCGTGTAGTAGAGTAACAAAGTGGTCGAAGAAGGTTGAAGAGGATCTGAATGAGTTTGATCATTTTCAAACCATAGTCCAAAATGCTTTTGAAACAGAGGAGAGCAAGATAAATAATATTCATGAGGAGTTGGTGTTTGAACAAAGTGCTCGGAATAAGAAAGAAAGAGATCTGAATGGGAAGCTGAACTCCTTAGCTCAAGTATGTAAGAGAGATAGAGACATTCAGATTCATCTTGAGGAGAAAATAGCTAATCAAGAGGAAGTTATAAAGGCACATGAAATTGCTTTAAATGCACAAGAAGAAAGAATAACATCCTTGGAGAGGCAAGATGAGGAAGACCAAAAGGATATGAAGAAGTTGAAGACACTGTTGAAAAAGTTGATTCCAAAAGAGAAAGAGGAAAAATAGAACTGATTACGATCTTTTGTTGTATTTCTTTCTATTGTAAATTGTTTTTCGATCTCTAATGAAAATTTGTTAGCCGTACCATGTTTTGTTTTATTACTAATCTTTCAGGTACTTTTATTACTTTTCCATTCCCTCAATACTTTTTGAAAATCACAAATGGGGAGAATATGAAAAAAGAATTAATCTGGAGAAAGAAAAACAAAGATGTTAAAGTAAGGGGGAGTTCTTGGTTATGAAATTTATATTCCAAGAGCAATGAAAATCTATTTCGGAAATCAGGAATAAAATCCTTAGATATTCAATGCCTAAGGGGGAGATAAGTTTTAAATTTCAATGTCTAATGATATTTTTTTTCAAAACCTTTAATCCTTTTCAAGAGGTTTGTGCTTTCCAAAAAGGGGGAGATTGTTGAGGCAAGGGGGAGTTTGTTAAGCCAATAAGGTTTTCCATATGAACTGTTCCATTCTTACATGTCTTGAGATTAAGTTTATTTTGAAAATCACAAACACGGTTTTGAAAATCACACACCTAATCTTTAAGCAAATCTATTTTTCTTACCCTATTGAAAATTTCCTTTACGAAATTTACCCCGATCTTGTTTTCCTTATACATATCGTAAATCTGTCAAAGTATAATAACCGGAATCATAACCAATATTTAGGAACTATATAATACCTTGATATAAAGCATTCTATTAAGGATCTAAATTCTGGACAGGAACTATAATAAAGTTCTACTCCGAATTCTGGATGTGAACTATTACGATGTTCCATTCTGAATTTTGGATACGAACTGTAACAAAGTTCTATTCCAAATTCTGGATTCCGAACATCATTATAGTTCAACTCATAAATTTTGTGAGTTCAGATTAGTTTCACACCAAACTATTATTAAGTTCGACCCCAAACTATGACGGTTCAGACACTAAATTCTGGAGAAATTAGAATCTAAATTTCCTCAGAAATTTAGACTCCATATTTCTGCAGAATCTAGGTTACGAATTCTTATCAAAACAGAATCCGAATATCATTTTATTATATATTCTGAATTCCAGTTTGGTTAGGATCCGAACTATCATTTTTTTAGATTACGAACTATTATTTTCTTACATTACATACTCCAGATTTTCTTATACTTGTTTTGTAAAACAATGTCGTGCATTCTATTATAGTTGTTTCATTACAAAACAATGTCATGCATTCTGTTATGAAACTAACCATTGGTTGAGCTCCACGTGTACGAGCCCCTCCGAATTTCAAGGGAAATATGACTTTTGGAGAAGGGAGACGGCTGTTCCAACACCACCTATAAATAGGAGCTCATTTGAAAAGCTCCACACATTTCTCTACTTAGACTACTTTGTTGAAGTGCTGTTGAAGTAATTTTAGAGTGAGAGGCTCGTATCAACTGTCAAAGCTTCGTGTGACTCCGAACACTGTGATTACGTTTGGGGGCTTCCGGTAATAGAAAGATAGTGGTTTCCGACTACCTTAAAGATTGAGGGCTTCCAGGGATAGGAAGACAGAGGTTCCAACTACCTGGAAGTTGTGGGATTGCGGGGATAACAAGACAGAGCCGATCTTTGTATCGAGGGCTTACCCTGGTGTGGGTAAGAAAGACTTTCTTGGAAGTATAAACCAAGGGATACCTTTATCCATGGTTGTTGGATACCCTTATCTTTGGGTCAAAAGAATTATTGTTAGTGTTTCTCTAATTTACGTACTGTAAGGAAAAGTATATCTCTTGTATATTTCCTTACACTTGTACTCTGATATATTTAGATTCTATACACTTTAAGGTAGAGTATTATCTTTTTTACCGTTGTTAGTGGTGTTGTTTGAATTTACTTAGTTTAACTTTGTTAAACTTAAAACATTCCTTCTCTATGGAAATTTTTAAAGTGTACAATTCACCCACCCTCTTGTATTGTGAGCATCTTCATAGATATTTCGATCCTACATATCCATCATGGAAATCCACATTAAAAAGATGACATATTATATCCTTAAAGTATTGGTATCATAAATAATTTTCACTCATTATTCACACCAATTATTATGTTACTATAATATGTTAATGGAAACCATTAAAAAATATCAAAATAACTAAGGGAAATATATTTAAACAACATTATTCTTCAAAATTATTCAATTTATTACATTAAATCATTACCATTTAATTTTACTCAAATTATTAGATTTGAAGTTAACATTGTATGGAATATATATTTTTTAATTCATAGTCTCCTTAAATTCAACTAATGCCCATTAAAAATAATAAATATACTTATGTGAAAATATAACACTTTTAATCAAAAAATTGATATACACTGCAAATAATTCTTTCGTTAAAATCATACCCCTAAAATTTAAGTCCAAGAATAACCATTAAAAGATCTAAAATTCATGTATCATAGTTATGATAATGGATATGAAATTTTATTATCTTATAAGAATCAATTTTCAAGTAATACATTGATACACATAAAAATAACTAATAATATGAGATATATCATTACACAAATAGAATACCTTTTTTGTAGATGATGAAGTAATACAAATTTTACAATCATTAGTACCATATTAAATATATTGTAACATTACATTACACTTGAAAAATTACTATCCTTCATAGAAAATTTAGGTAATTTGAATCCATAAAAAAAGAAATAGTTAACTAGTGATAATTACATAGAAATATACAAAAATAGTAAATATTTTGTTATTGGGTTGAATTAAATATCAACATTAATTTTCCCTGATTCTGTTATAATTTCATAACAATGACTCACCTACCATTTGAAATGAAACTCAATTTTTTATATGTAATAATTTTAAATTAACTTGAAAAAATATTTACTATGAAACTAACTATATAATGAGATGATTAGAATGATCTTACACTGAAATTCAGTAAATGGTATATAATACCTAGGGATTAAATAAAATATATATAAAAATTTGTTTATTTTTCTATACAACTTATAACAAGAAAATAATATTACATTGGACAATAATATACCATTTACTTGATGCAACATCAATTTAATTCAAAATCAGGGGCTTCAACCACTATCTCTATCTAATGTACAGTAATATGGGAAATATGTAATAAAAATCTTTTCATAGATAAAATATTCAAAAACATACCATTATATTAGATTTAAAATGTTTATGAACACATAAAATTATCCCTAATAGGAATTGGATATTTAATATTAGACCATTTAAATAATAAATATGATTTCAAGTTCATATTAGTCATAGAAAATAGATTATTACAATTACTTCATAAAAGTCAAAAAAATAGATTAATGGGGAATTTAAATGATTGTTTCAATAATAGATTATATTTTTGTCTCCATATAGACACCTTAATAATCACTTATTCATAAAAATATTATATATCTCTAAAAAAAATTATCCTTGAAATATCATAATATCAAAAAAATTTATCCACCAATATTTTGCTGAACAATATAAAAAACTCATTGCTAATGGAGTAATATTCTAATTTATTATATTTAACAATATAATATAATTATCAACCTCATCAAACAAATGGTATTCTTTATGGTTAGTGATTATCCATTTTTATTTATTTGGCATATGTTTCTTTATATAATCTTGGATATTTTCTAGGCCCCTACAACCTATTTTTCTATCCTTTGGTAGATTTCCTTAGGTTACTATTGCACATACGCATTTATTAAGAATATGGTTTCAAACAATTATTATACCAATTTATTGGTAATAATATCTAATCCTAAGGATATTTACCTAAATAAATTCTAAAACATCAATCACATCATTAATTCACGCATGAGAAATCACCCAAAATTGGCTACATAATGTTTATTTCCTTATACTACATAATATATGGAACAATTTTTATAAAGATACCTAATGTAATATTATTTTTCATTAATTTTTATGTTTTGGGATTCTAATCCATTCCAAAAATAATAATATATAATTTTATTTATATATGATTATTGGGTCTACATTACATAAAAAATTTCATTAATTCTACTACCTTACAACTAATGAGAGACTCATAGGTACCTATATTACAAACATTAAAAGATATAATCTATTAAAATTATTTCATCATTCAACCCCATAAAACTATATTTTTTTTGGGATAATAATAAAAAATTTAATCTCTAAAATTTAGATTCAATCATTTAGGTGGTGAGAATTAGAACAAATTTTATATCATTAAATGTATATTGAAGGCATTGATATTTTTAAGTAATAACTCTATAATACCTTGATATTATAATTACATAACCAGCACCATAATTTATGAATAATATATATAATGTTTGTTTTATAACCAAAATTAAATTTTAAGGTGGAATGACATACAAGAAACAAAACCAATAATTTATATCACAAGAAGATTAAATTAATCCTAACCTACTTTTTATGCCTCATCTATCTAGATATAAGGTAATCTGATACAACTAAAAACATTTGAAATATAATATTAAAAATATATAAATAAGTGGTGATTATATATTTATACTATAAATCATCCGATTTGAAATAATTATGTTTCAATGTAAATGAATCATACAAATATATACATGAATTCTATAGAAAAACTAATTTAATCAATAATTATTTTAATGTTAAAAAAATAATACAAAAACAATATCATGACCCAAAGTAAACACTACACCTATATATTTATATCACATATTAGTAAAATTAAATTTACTTAAAATACTAATTATTAATAAATTTATAAAATTATCCTCTTGTAAGGAGCTAAATATAAGTTATATTTGTTTTGAAACTATTTATATTATAATCCTTCCATTATAATTGGGTTTTTACACATAGGGATCCACAATCCAAACCCATTTCTTAATCTCAATGTCATATATACACTAATAGTTTTCTGATAATACAATTTATTAAAATCCTTCATGACACTTAATTGAACTCTCTAAAATCATTGGTGTAACTTTACAATCCACACAAGTATATGAAATTGTCAAAGGGTATGAATTGTACCATTGGGAACAATTACACCAAAAAAATCTAGTATTAAATTCATGGGTCCCGATAATAGATAAAAAAATATTTTATTCACACATTGGATAAAAATTATAAAAAAATTTACACTTTTAAAATAAAATTATAATAAAATAAGGGAAAAAATGTAAGAAAACCTGATATTAAAAAATGAAAATACCTAAAGAATTTAATTTAAATACATCGAATGTGGAATAAAAACATAACCAAATATCATATAGGATAATGTATCCAATAAATTTATAGTAAAAATATATATTTTAAAAATATCTCATGAAACATTTACTCTTGATAAATGTAAACAACTTGATTTTTAAGAAACAAATCTATGTAGAAAATTTTGTACTCCATTAATAATGAATGAAAAACATTTACCATTACCTATAATAGATATAAAAAAGCAAAAAAATCATTAAATGTTTATAAGTCATAAAAAATTAACTAATAGTATAACACCATAAATCTACACACTCCCCTTAAAAAATAAAAAAACATAGAAATAGTTTTCCATAAAATGTGTAAATATATTTAATTTTATATGAGAATGTATTATAATATATAAACTATTATATTTTTAAAAATACTTATTTCTTACAATGAAGACCATAATTATGGAAATATAAATAATTATTAAGGATATACAATTAAAATAATAACTATAATGAATATCATATATATATAAATAAAAACATTTACTTAACTCATCATGAGGTCTCTACCATTAGTTCAATAACACAACCTAATATCTCACAATATATATCCCCTTTTTTTCAATGGAATTAACATATTTAATCAAGCCTTGACATCGAATATTTATAATGGGGTAGATTATCTTATCCAACAAGATTGCATCATTTTAGGCTCAATAGATTCATTAGAGGGATTAAGTACAAAAGGGAATATTACAGTTGATAATTTTTATGTTATGGTTCAACCATGAAATTGTTGTATTTTTATATTTTCATATGATGGATATGTGGTTTTTTTGATGTTAGGATGAGTTGTTCCTACACTAATGTGTATTATTTTAGAGTCATAGATAACTCTATATTTTTGTTGTAGTTGGACCATAGTTCAAACCTTTTTCATCAAAATGTTATGTATTTTGGAGAGATTTCTAGATTTAGTAAAACACAACATTGAGGAGAGAAAATAATATATATAGATAAAAATAAAATATATTTACATCAATAATTTTATTTTTATAAAATGGAGGATTTTGTTTAAGGTGTATATTATGTTATGTAATTTTATTAATTATTCAATAAATGGATTTATTGGTGTGGATACCTTTGTCAAGGAGTGTGACCAAGTGATTGACTTTTTGGGTTCTTCTATTATGGTTGTCATTAAACATTAATGTATTGTTCATAACATTACCCTTCCTCATTTTTATTTAATTAAATTATGAAAAATGATTTAAATGAATGGAGACATAGAATAATGCTTTCTGTGTCACTATATTTTATTTGCATAGAATTACCACAGAATAACCATTACATATAATATTGGGACAAAATAAATTTATTGTTCAAGTATAAATTATATGTTACATAATTTTTTTTATAAAAATATATCAATTATCTCTGATAGTATGGGTGATCCATGATACTTCCTTTGATTTGACACCCTTTTATTTTTGTATAGGTTGTTAATTTTATAAAATCATGCTGGTTCAATAACATGGGAACAAAAAACACGATACTAAAATGATAAATGATTTATGTCATTAATATATAAAATTAAATGAAAAACTAATATGTATCCTAACTATATTAAATGAATAATGAATTTTAAATTGAAAAATGGAATATAACCCTGAAAATATAAGAGTATTTCATTTTTGAAACATGAAGCATCCTGATCATCCCTAAAGATTAGACCACTAATGATAACCATTGAATGAATAAATATACTATAAAATTTAATAAAAATCAAGGATATAAATTATATGTTGTGATGTATGATTCAATAGATATAGATAAGGAGTAATAATCTATTTATTGTGATACACATATATATATACATATATATATATATAGTGATTGGATTCATGAAAATTTGATACATATAATTTGTATATACTTATATCCTCTATGTATATTGATGTTATTTAATTTACTTGTAAACAACTTAATATTATATAAATTTCTATTAATAATTAATTTTAGAAGCAATTAAAAAGATAAATAAAATTACAGTATTATATTAGTATGAAAATTAAATTTATTCATTATATATTAATATTTTTTAATATTAATAATCAATTGTGTATGTAGTAATGCATGAGTGTTAATAATAATGAATAATTTATTAAAATAAATTATTGGGTGATAAAAACTATTTATATTTTATATAAATCATTTCATTATTGGAAGACCAAGTTTTTAATGATTTGTTTTCAAAATATGTTGTGAATTTTTTATATAAACATGTAACTGATGAAGAACAATTTTGATTAAAGTTATTATTTATATAGACATTCATATAAATTAAAAATAATTTGTTGATTATTATACTTAATGTGAATTTATAAATCTTTTTGGGTCATAAAATCATTGTTTTATAAAAAATAATTTGTTTATATTATACATTTAATATTTTATAATTAGTTTATATTATATTTAAAAAACAAAACCAATAAATTAGATTTCATATTTGGTATTTGTAATTTAAAATTTATAAATATGGTGATTTCCAATATTAGATATAATAAATTATTATCAATGTAATAAACTGATTTACTATATTTTTGAAACATTTAGGTAAATCAATTTAACTATGAGTAAAGACTAACAATATCATTATACACTATCTATAATTGAGTTTAGGAGTTCATGATAAACCTCCCCTTATCTTATCTCATTTATATTTCTATATGGAATCCACATTCTAGGGTAAAATACTTTCAATATTCAATAGTAAATTTTTAATTATGGGAATTCAACTCAAGATCACCAATAAAATGAACCCTCCATTACCCACCTAAACTACAGTTACCTAGGATATAAAATAAATTATCTTCAAAAAATACCATAATTAATTCAATGCATTAGTAAATGATAACATAAGTCCAAGAATTGTAGGTTTACATTCTTTTAAAACTAGCTATATAAAAATATTATTTATCAACACTTATGACCATTTATCCATAATTTAACCACACCTCACTCCATATTATAATTATAATGATTTCTTCATATATTTATAACCCGAAAAAATGGAAAAATAAGTGTGGGGTGAGATCATATGCACAATATGGGTAAACATAATAATTAAAAATCAATAATAATAAGTGGTCATAATATATGAATATGGGTATAATCTGGAATCAAAATAAAATCATACCCAACAAATCATAGGTCTTAAATCATGGATTAATTATTTATATAAAATAACACATAAATAAAAAGTGTGATATGATATATTTGATCCTCCATGTAATAACTTTTTCATTATAATAATCATAAAACTATGAAAAATAATTTAAATATGGAACATACATTAGTATAGGGAAAATAATATTATTGAGACATATAATTAGTGCCCCTGAATTTGAGACACTAATGTGTACCCAGGAATACCTTTCTCATGGGATATAATCCCTTAACTAATCTATTGAAAGAAACGACACCCGTCATTGTTTATACTTATGATTGCCTCATAAAATCCATTCTCTTATCAATTATCAATGTTACCATGGAATAAAAATGTTGTTCACGTCATTTGAAAATGGATTCTATATAGAAATCCATAGCATGATAAAACCATAGAATATGAATGTGTATCAAAAGGTATTCAGTATCATTCAAGGTTGACCTCATTTAATCAATATAGTAAATAATATTTTATTTACACCATGTAGATATGGGATATATATAAGATATAATTTATCCCATAAATCAATGAATGTATTGTTGGGTAAAACCCTTTAACCAAAGCAACAAAAAATATGGTATTCACAATGGAATGAAATTTGAAGAAAAAATATATTTATATAATAAAATTAAATAGGAAAGAAAAAGGATGTGATGGATCTATCTTAATATTGAAATGAATATTTCATATGTAATCCAGTGAAATAAGGGGGATAATAATGACTGAAGAATATCCCTATATCAAGAATAAGAAGTATCAATGGACAATGAATTAGATGGGAAATAGATTTTAGGTATATTAAAGTACCACTTTTGATATATGAAATTTTCTTGATATTTTTAATACATTTAGAGGAAAAATTTTATAAATGGAGGAGAAATTTATTTTTTGTTAGAATACATGAAAACTATAATTATCTGGTCTAAACTACCAACTTCGAATAAGATTACCATATGAAATCTTTCATTCCTTACTATAACAATGAGGATATTGAAAGGTAATGTGGATAAATGTATGTTTATTTGGAGTGTATTCACATAGTACTATGTCATAACATAAATAATAATATTACAAAATATAATAAAACAAATAATTAGTGTATAAATTCACAAATAAAATAATAAAATTACTCATATAGAGTAAAGATGAAGAAAAATGATCCTATAGTGGAAATCCAAAACATAGTATATATTTTTTAGATAAATAAATAAATTAAATTGTATTCTACCCTCTGGTGTGTCTATGTCTCCCCATCATCTCCATACTCTATTCACAAACCTTCTATCATGGCCACCTTACACTGTTGTGGGTCATAAAATATGAAGGCACTTTGAGATTCCCTTATAGGGTCCTAGTGGCATTTTTAACACTTCCTTAACATGAGTGCTCCTACATAAGAGCTTAATCCATGATTATAAATAAATGTGCACACATAAAAAAACTACACCAATAGTTTTTTTTCTATCCATGATACCATAAAAATTAACTTTAAATTCATCATCTCCTTGATGGATGAATAATAGCTGGTCATGGAATTTTAAAATAGAGGAACCAACTATGATGTTTCTCAATGGGATTAGATATACTAGTCCGTTAGAAAAAACAACACTAGATCATCGTGTCTGATCATTATCTATTAGTCCGAGTCATATAAACCATCATGAATATTATTGAATTTGTGTATGATAACATATTGTTATCTTACCCCAAAGTCTATCCATATTATGCTATCATACACCATATTCAATATGAATCTAGTCATCATTTCACACACATCATCTAAATATTATTTTCCTCTAGGGATACCAATCCATGAGATATCCACCTATCACACTGGTTCCATTTATAGAACCAAAAGCATATAATATATCAAAAATATCCCAATTGTTTAAGAAATATCATATCGTGTGACACATAACATACCAAGAGTGTGAAACAGAATCCAAAACATACATATATGTGATAAAAATCAATATGAACTAAAACAAATTAATATATAGAATAGTATCATACTAATAATAATATACATGACCTCAAAATTAAAAGGAACTTCCTACCTAGATTTTTTGTCAATGAACTCAAAATTTCATCAAGAGAGTTAAGAATGAACCACATACCACACCATGGGGAATAAGGTATCATGTTAAAGGTTCCTATCTTAGGATATGGATCATCATGAAGATGTTTTAAAGAGATAATAAAGGGAATTTATTTCACCAAATTCCATTCTATATTAGAATACCATTACATTTACATGAACATAGGTGATTCATAGGTTTGTGATGGAAGGAAATCACATTCACTGATTTATTAATCAAATTAAGAATATATTGTTAATTTATTGTTTCTTCTTGAAGATGGAATCATGTCTAGAAAATGATAAAAAAGAATCATCATTAAATTATAAAAAAATATATTCAATAAGGAAGGAGTCTCAAGATAATCATTCTTGAAATGATTAACCAATAACATCAGTATTCGTGAGAAATTAAGCTTCATCCAATATGTATTGTCATTGATTATTCTTTCTCACCACCAATATATCATGAATTTGTTATCCAATTAAGTTTTTTCATCATTTTGATTTCAATATGAGGACTTGGAAGATGAATTCAGAACACTTAACTATAGAAAGTTTTTTGTTGAATGAATATCTTTGTGTAATTAGGAAATTTTCTCAACATGATAGATTCAACACCAATTTATTAAGTAGTAAATAATTCATCACCATATAATAAAAAAACATGTATTTAAATATATACATTCTATAATAAATAGAAGGAAGAAATGTTTTTCATGAATCATAGGAGAAAACCCAATGTTATTGATTCTTGGATTGGTAAATGGTTGGGGAGACCAAGGAATAACTATTAGAGGATATAAGGACCAATGGGGAGTTCCCAATTTTGAAACAGGGTCCTCATATTAAGAATTTTTTTTAATAGGCTGAAAAAATGGTCCTTTAAAATCATTTTGGGATTTAATTTCAAAATCAAACTATGCTATTGGTATGTCAGTGGGTCGCACTAGATGACCAGTGGGGTTTTCAGTGTCCAAGAGACCTATAAGAACAACACTATCTAGTCGGTGGGTTCCAATAGTGATCTAGTGACTATTTTCCATCCACCTCAAGGATAATTCCAACTTCAAGTACTTCACCTTCCTAACTAATAAAATAAGCCATCAATACCAATCCACTACAACCCCCATAATATATAAGAACATTAGAGGAAAATATAAATTTATTAAATCAACTTCTCATACATTATACAATATAATAATTGTATAGTTCACCAATCTCATCCATGAGTAGTACTATCCAAGGTTCTACTAAAATAAATTTGGCCACTAAGCCTAAACATAAAACTCCCACTCTTAGGTATCCTCCCATATCAACGGATGAAAATAATTAAAGTAAATTATTTGTACTATATTCTATTGGAGGTAATTCGTATTACGATCTATTATATTTACCAAACACACCATGTATGATGCCTTATGCTATTGATCATCATCCTTAGAGATGATAACAAGTGTATGATTGGCCTTGTATCACTGGATATTTGACACAAGAAACAAAATGTGCATACCTCAGTAAACAAAATGAATATCCTAATGGTACACCACTATCCCAACATGGTTGTTGATCTGAATGGGACCTATATAGTATTATTCAAGATTCATATACTTTATCAAAAGTCTATAGTCTATCTAAAGAGTCAATCTAAAAAATAATGATCTTATAATATAAAATACAAAGTTATTATCTTATTGATGTAATATTATTTCTTCCAAATATGAGATTTTATCAACCTCTTCTTTATTAGATACATTATCTCATAGGATTCTTACACCAAACTTTTCTCTAATTCTATAGCCTCATCTACCTCAGGCTAACTGATCGGTGAATGATATGACTCCCCATAAAGAGACTCATAATGAACTATTTTAATAATATCATAGTAACTATAGTTATAATAGTAATCATTCAAAAATATTTTATCATAATAATATCCTTCAAATATATGTGTACAATCCCAAATCATGTGATTCAGTATACAAATCATCTACTTGACAATATGTTTGTATAGCGACGGTACATTGTGCTTAATCACAACTGAGTCCCTAAGGCCTTCTATTATCTTACCCCTAACCTTAATATGAAATGTGATTCAATTTTAAATAGGATAATCATGGTAACTCTATGTAAGAATATAATTACACACATATAAATCTTTCCCAACTGTTCTATTGAGTGATTCTCAAAAATTATTATGAAATGGGTAATTTTCATTCACTGATCAAAAGTCACCTAGATAACAACATGACTCCTTGGGGTCCTTGGTAAACCTTTAAATTTAATTGTGATGTCCTACCACTTACACGTGGGAATTGGATGTGTTTAGATTATTCCACTTAGATGCTAGTGCTCGTCCATTACCCACTGTCTGGTAAGGTGTTAGGAATCAAACCAATCAATGTCCCTCTACAAACATAGAAACTAGATCTGTCACCTAAAAAAGTGGTACATAATTATCAAACCAAGAAATACCTCCCAGATATAGGTATTTAATTCCATAATTAGTTCATATCTGGTGGAATAAGGTACTATTACTCTTTCTAACACTAATATCACACCATTTTCACTTAACCTCAACATAGGTTTCCAGTCACCACTAACTAGTTTTTCTTACATTTTATAGAACTTTGGATCATTTTCATATCCATAACAAACCCAATCTCTTATAGATTATATAACTACAAATAGAATATAAATTATATACCCTTGATTCATTGATGTATCTATCCTCCTATCAAAATATAGGTTCATCAAGAAACATTGATCTCTTAGAGCCCATTAAACAATCTCTTGATCTATATACACCATATAGATAATATAATATTATAAGATGTTACGTTATTCTAATGAATAATTCAAATCAATGTCAAACATGTGAATAAACTATACCTAGCTCTTATACTTTATATTATGGTCTCACTATGTAAAGACATAATAGAGTCTCCTGTTTCCATTGTTGATAATAATATCCTTATTAAAGAGATATTATCACCAATAATTGAATATGTGGACCTATAAATCAAGATAAAAGTCATGATTAGGGTAGTTTTCTTCATGGAGATGCAACTAACATGGACCATAAATAGTAATTTATCTGTATTAAATAGTGTCAACACTAAATAAACACCTAATGAATCACAATATACCTCATAACTGATCATTGTATATGAAAGTATTAACATTTTAGTTTTATTTAACCCATGTTATTCTCAAGAATATTCTCTTTACACTTGTCTAACCACTAGAATATTACTACCTTATTTATCATCATATTTATATGTGCTGATAGATGAGAAAAATCATAGATAAAATGATGATTTTATCATGCTAAACCATAATTCTTTGGATCTCAGACTGATTATGGGGATATGTATTAGATATAACTACCATTGTATTTTTTTATTCCATGGGTATACCACTCTCATACTCCACATAACCAATGAATTTAGCCTCCATAATCCATAAGTAACACTTTGAAATAATGGTATTAATCTGATGTTCTCAATGTGTACTCTGTACTATCTCAATATGTGCAACATGCGATTCTAGTGTGAATGAGTAGATAATTATTTTATCAATGAATAACATGAATAAAAAGTATTGATATTATCCAGTGTTCTTTTTAATGAGGCATATGAAAAATATTTTCACATTATTTGAGACATAAAAAATTACTACGTATGCGTATAGCCTATACAGTCTATGAAACATTATCTCCACAAATTCTTCCATTATAACCTTTAGCATGTAAAATCTTGATCGATGATAAAACATAGAGAAGCACATGAAATTCAATTACTGATCGAGGAGATCATCTATCTTTTAAATGGATATATGTTATTCACTCTCACCAGGTTCATCTAATTGAAATCAAGGTAGTGTTGATGACTATATTCCGCCTTCTCAGTGAACATGTTAAGTGCATCCCACAATGAATTACTCTACCTCACAATGACCATATATTACTAGACCTTGTGTTTTATAGTGATATTTTTTATTTCAATCTATTACATATGATTATATAGTATCAAAATGGTCTACACACACTTCATGATGTCTATCTAAATGTCAATTTATCTTGAAATGGTAAGTCGTGAGATTTCACCCAGATAGATATCTTTATAGTGATCCATGACTCAAGGAAAATAATAGGGCGTTATCACAAATCCATCAAAAATAACTAAGAATGAAATGTATATTGTGATAATATTGAGATAACATATATTTGGACCAACTATACCAACACACATATCCCACTCTCTAGTTATCACAAACACATCTACCTTTGATGAAGTAAACAACCCCCTCCCTGATATTAATCAATGTGAGATTTAAATTTGTCCTTCCAATTCATACCAAGAATAAAATCAATATTCATCAAATCTAGAATCATGAATTCACACATATTTGAAAAATAAAAAAATGTATATAGGACACCTTGGGAATTGTTGAAGGTGGTATAAATGCATTTCCAATACTGTATTAAGTAAATGTTACTCAGAAGATAACATGAATGGTATGCAATGTAAAATATCTAATTATGTAGATATGATGGAATGGGGAACACTAGTATCACACAAGGTAGATGATAATATAGAGTTGATAAAGACCGTACATCAAATTGTAGATGGTCCTTCACCACCATTTACATAAGTTTGATCAACAACATCAATATGGCTTTCCTCATCTCCTTAACCATATAATTGATAATATTGAATTTATTATTTAATTGTCTCTTGATCCAAATTTGGAGAACTATATCTTGAACCATTTATTTATGCCTTATTCTTTCTAAAATCCTTGTGAGACCTTTCTTGTGATTCCCTTGAGTAAAAATGATAAATGATACTTGTTCATCAGCACCAATGACATATGTTCTCATGTATAGGCTATATAATATGATATTTCCCTAGTTTTCTATAGTTTTAGCAGTAAGGACAACATTTCCCCACAATATACGATGAAGAACCATTTATCGTCACTAAATTCCCTTCACCACTCGAATGTGAATCTTCTACCATCCTATGCCTACTAGAAACAAAATCATTAGGAGGTCTACTAATTGATGATATAAAAACACAAATCTATCCTTTTCCAAACCCATATTGATTAGTATGGCCCTAAATATACCTGAAAATATTTCTTATGATCAATGTCTTTAACTTGGTATTCCATCTTCTATCAAAAATTCATCTCAAACATTTTATCTTTTTGCACTACATCTCTTGCCAAGAAAAATGTAAATTGAAGAAACATTATTAAGAATTCCAAGTAAGTATCCACTATAATGTTACCCTATCAAAGCTCAATGAACTATTATCCTTATTCAAGAATCATCATATATAGAAAAAAAATCAAATAATAGTTCCATGAATGCCATCCACATGAGACCATCAAATCTTCCAGCCTGAAGAATAATATCCAACCCATGTTCATCTATTCCCCAGGTTATAATGGTTGCAACTGTATTCTTCTAATCCTCCTAGTTATATTCTAGTTATTATATACTTTTGATAATTTCAATATAAGGGACTATAATTCCTAGGAATAATGGAGGATTTTGTAGGAGGTTTCCTCGATAATAGTCGACCAGAGTACTAGTAACTCTCCTACCATTTAAGGGAACTAGGTAGAACACTCCTTAATAAGGTTTTCCTTGCGCCTAAACTATATGATCATGTGTGTGAGTGTGTTCTATAGAACCATACATCATAATAAGTGTTCCAACAATTCTAATATGCGGAAACATCTTATAAAACATGATGATAAATATTTTTACATTAAAGATATATCATATCCATCACTTGAGGTCACACATGGTTTCCAAATGAGGCTATCCATAACCTAAAGTATAAAATTAATAACACTAAACATGTAATATTCCACACATGTTATTTAGACACAAACAAACACACACACACACATACAAAAGAAAACAAAATTCTTATTTCAAATAATTTTTTTCCAAAAAAGAAATAACAGAATAGTGAGGAATATAAAAAAAGAGAAGTTATCACAAAAATATAGTGAAGATATAGTCATTAAATAAAATACTCATAAGCATCATAATATTTTTTGAAAAAATTTAATGTGATCCTATGAGCCAAATCAGAATTCATGAATTCACCCAAAGCCATATAAAATCAGTATCAGTAATACCATCAATGTTAACTCAATTGTATGTTACACATGTGTTGGATAAGCACATGGAAACTCCCCAACATGGGTCCCATAGTATTATCTAATTTCTATTATATCCCAGGTTATTCTAAAAATTAAAAATAAAAAAATTCACATTGATTCTATTTTTAACAACATGGTCTGAACCACCAATTCCCAATCAGAGTGCAAGAAGACCACTTGTTTACCAACTCATATGCATGCACCTACCAAAAAGGAATAAGATTAGTGCATAAATGGTTACAATATAACATTAATATCATTTAATAATAAAAATAAAAATAAAAATAAACTATAATAAATTATAAAATCAGGGCAAATTTTTTGAAAATAAATATTCAATTGACTTGTATATTATGTAAAAAAAATAAATGAGCTCCCCAAATCGAAATACAAAAAAATATAGGAGTGATACAATAAAATAAATAAATATAAATATTATAATTTCAAAATAATAATAGGTTCCTTCCATAATCTGAAATATCTACAGATCAACCATATATTAAGAGACCCTTTACCTTACTCAGTTTTTTATATTATAAATCTAAATGTGCATCTAGATACCTTAGTAGGGTGTTAGTAATAAAATCTAGAAGGAAACCACCCGTTCATATAACATGCCAAAATTTTAAAAGAATAAAATTATATGTAATAGTGTATATTACACACCACAATAATTTTATATTTTTTTATAAGAAACAATGAGTATCTTTGATAGCCTGTATTACATGCAAGACCCAATTTTACCGAAAAACAATTTATAATAATAATAATTATTTACTATGACAGTTATATTGAGCCATTGAATTGGTAGGTAAAAATATAATTAAAATAATTATTCAAATATATATTTTAATCATTTTTATTACTAATATATTGATTATAAATAAATTAATAATCATTTAAAATAAGAAGAAACATTTTCCTAAAATCTTACTTTTTTTCTAAAAGACCGTTTAGTCACTCTATGCACTCAAAAATTGAAATTAATTTTTAACAATTTTAGAAAATATATTTGATAAAATTAAATTAATTTTGAAATTAATGTATCAAAATTAGCTCAAGGTGATGTTTGGGGTTTTTTCCGAGAAGTTTCATTTTTTGATGAATAATGTCCCATGCTGAATTTTAATTGAAAACATAATTTTTGTTTAAAATATTTATAAGGATAAATTATATTTTTTTAAAGTATCATTAGCTAAATAATTTATCTAATAATCCAATTTTTTATATTGGAATCATTTTCAGGTTTAATTTTGAAATAAATACATTATGAACTTTCAAACATTTTCTCGTTAAAAAACTTCTTTCTCACAACATCTATGGGATTAAGTTTAAATAAAAATGATCCATTCTAAATGGAATTTTATAAAATGTATAAAATATTCTGAATTAAAATAATTTATATTATCTTATAAGTAAAATTTTATTTATTAACAAAATGAATAGTGAAAACAATAAAACATATTTTTCATTTTTAAAGTAAAAACTGACTTACCAGTGGGTTAAACTAAGAAGAAAAAGAGATTAAAATGACCTCCCAAATGATGAAAACCCCATTAGATGTAAATTATTAGAACATATATATTATATTTCATATAATTTACATTTTTTTGGCTTTTTAAAAGATCAAAACATGGGTATGATTGCATCTTTTCAAAAAATTATAAATGTTCCACTTACCTCACTTATAGTAGGATACCCATCTCCTCTCTTCTTCACACCTTAATACCTCTTTGGTTAAGAAAATCTATACCAGATTCACATCCCAACATCACTCCATATATACTATGAGAATTATTCTATAGAGAGATCCATCTAAAGAATGATTTCTATGAAAACCTAAGGAGGATACCTAAAGGGGAGGTAATGTTTTTTGATAAGAATTTTTATATTATTTCTTTTTTCACAATGTTAAATTTTTATTAGACCACTTGGCCTTGGGCCTTCGGGCTATGTAATGGGTCACCCTATACCCAGAATAAATAGGTCTTTGCTTTTAATAATAAATTGAGGCTTCTACCCTAACCTTTAAAAAAACTTTCCTTATCACCTATTTAATCATTGAAGGATGATAGCGTCAAACCTGTATGTGTGGACTACCACCTTCACGAAATAATGTGACCCTATTTTCATCACTAAACCAATTAAATGATATATATAAGTAAATTTAAACAAATAATATGGTATATATGATATTATGATCATTTTCTAAATATAAAATATTACATTCGTCCATTACACAATGATAATTGAAAAATGGAAACGTTACTTTTTCATATGTTTAGACTACAATGTCCATGATTTTAACATAGTCCATTTTTAACCATATTTCATGATTGGTTTTAAAATTATAATTGATGTAAAAAAATGATAATTAATTCATGATTATTATTATGTAAATTAGTTAACTATACAATATACACAAGAACACGATCATTCATTATGAAACTCACTTGAGAAAACAAGGCAACAATCACATGAAATAATAAACATATTGAAGTATTATTAACGTACGGGTGATAAGATGTCATAAATGAATCATATATTACACTATAAATATTTATATAGTAATATTATAAATTAATAACATGTTTATAACCACTGTATGAGACTCTAAATAATGTTCAACCCAAAGGACGTGTGATGTAAGTGATTTCATCTCAATTTCATTTCTTTGAGGCATATTGTAATGTTATGTTTCTAATTTTTTTATACGGTGTATATACTACCCCTTTTATTTGTAATATCATGAATAATTATTTTTTTAATTTTATTTTAAGATTCAATTTTAATTATTTTATCTAAGGGGATTTGAATTATTAGTTACCTAGTGTTATGGAATTCCATATCAAAATTTCTTTTAATTGGGTTATATGATTTAATTATTATCTATGATATTCTATGATTATGTGTGTAATTACATTAGATTATAATATGTTTTATCTACACTTATTTTATATGAATTTAATGTTGATTAACATATTATATTCATTGGTTAATTATCATTCAAAGGTATGATCATTGTAAGGGATTATTTCACAATCTCATTATAATCAAGTTGGTTTATTCATGAATTTGAAAGAAATTTTCAATCATTATCTAATTTTTTTTGTTATAATTTTTTTATTATAATTTTTTTATTTACTATATTTTTATGTAATAGTACCATTTTTCCACACCTAATTACATTAAAGTTTTTAGATGATATTTTAAGTAAATACTACTTCATTTCTCCCTTATGTCATATATCTTTTTTAATAAACCCTTTTTTTCTTAAAATGTTTTCCAAAATTATTTTAACCTTTTAAAGATTATTTTTTAATGAAATTTTACCCATGTTTTTCTTTATACAAAAAGAATAAGAAGGATTCTTACTGTTTTTTTGAATAATACACTTTTCTAACAATTTTACAATAGAAAAGGAATGTTCCTTTTTTACCTTGTTTGACATGCAAATAATTACCACCCATCATTTTTTGAAGCTTCCATTGCATGTTTATAAGTTTCTAAATGAATTTTTTTTTTCTAATATTCATGAATTTCAGTGTTTTTAATTATTATTTTCAATGAAAATTATTTTCATAGAAAACAATGTTTTAAAAGTTTATTTTTAAAATAAGAAGTTTATTTTCCTAAATAATTATTTTTAAAAATATTTTTATAGTATATCTACTCATCAGTACAAAATCCTTTATTCTTATTAAAATGGGTATATTTTAAATTTATATCCTTCTTAATATTTCTATGTATGGCGTATGATTATTTTGAGAAATGATAATTTTGAAATTCACTACTTTTATCATTTTTGTAATCATTAATTCCCCCTAAAAATATTCACATTCCTATAATCATTAAACATTAAATTTACCATAAATATTAAAATTAATTGTCATGGATATGATTATTTATTAAACTGAATCTCATATATATATATATATATATTTAAATTTTAATGTTATTGGGTTGACTAGAGAAATGTTTATGATTTTTTATCGATTGCATAATATAAATATTTAATGTTAAGGTGTATTTATTCATTAATTAAATCGATTATTTGATATTTGAAGAATCGTTCAATCCGACAGTGATTGGTTAGGCTCGGTATTATTTAGCCCTATAACACATCGATATGTCTGATGAGACAAATAGTAATCTTCCATTTAACAGGTATTTACTTGTAGTTTCAAACCATGTTGTGAATGGTCTTGATTATAGAGGTATCATATTCATGATACATGATATCCAATAATAAAGAATTTTCTTCATTACGTATTTAGTCATTATTATCCATGATATTTTCACAATTATATTATCACTAGATGCATTTTATTCTTAGTGAATTTATTAAATTTCTTCTATTTATAGTTATTTGCAATTCCATATTGATTTTGCATTATATTATTATGAATTTGACTTTAGTCATGATATTATATCTAGATGCATTTCATTATGATATTATTGATTAAATGTCTTGTTTTTTAGATATTTACCTTTCGATGTTGATTATTCTTATTGATTCATGATAATTTCTGTTATACGTAACCCTTATTCAGAATTTAAACTCACCCCTATTTTTTTATTTTTCTGGGAATCCAATATGCAAGGATATTCTTGAGGGAATAATGATATTTAAAAAAAAATTACTTATAATTCTTGTATTCAAATGTAAAGAAAGACTGAATTATGTATCAAATTTACCAAGAAAACTAAACTATTTAGTCATTTAAGATGTGATTCCTTATATCTTATGATAATGTTATAAAGTAGGAACTGCCTCCGGGTTACTTGGTTCGTGGTCTCTATAGTTGGTATCAAAGGATTTTTTTTGTAAAACTTGGGAACTAGATTTATTAAAATATATATTAGGGATCATAACCCTGTGATCAAAATTAGGGACTAGTATATAATAATATCATAAGGTTTTTATAAGGTATAGATTATATGGTTCTTCCTTACAATACATAATTGTATATGTACTATAAGTAGACGTGGTTATAAAACAAATGCACCTAGTGGTAATAAATCTAAAAATAGAGCATTGGGATTCACTATAAAGTCACTTGGTGCATGAAAACACACTTTACTGCACACATGGTTTGACACTCATGGGGGATATTCTTAATATAATTCACATTTAATTTATAAACTATTATGAATGATTTGAACAGATAGTGACAATGAATGGACTATATTACACCTAATATGTTTTGGATTGAAAATATAGAGTCTAAAATTAATGTATAAATATTTTATGTGTGGAGATGAAGGAAATAAGAAATGAGTTACTGAGGAAAATTGAATATTGATATTGAAGGAAATAAATCTTATCTAAGGAATCCATTTAAAGTGTGTTGTCTTGAACGTGGAGAGCCTAGGAATTATCGAAGTCAATTCCCACTTTTAAATGTTAAACCATTGACCAAGGAAGGACCTATATTGAAATGGATTGGTTTATGTATTTATTTGGATTCTATATTTATATTATATAAGTATTGTTTTTCAAAGGGATTTTGGAATACGAATCATGAAATATTTAACTGTCTTGTAAAATTTTAGAAGAATATAAGTTTTCATTAACTTATGTGTTGTGGACACCATATTGAGTTAATGATTTTAAGGTTTATCACATGATTAATTATTTAAATACCCTCTTTATGTTTTATGTGATGATTTTCTACAAAGATTAAGGGTATTTTATGAGAAATTTATGGAAAATATATAGTTTAGACGATTTTTTTTGAGGAATACCTCCTTTAAAATTTATTGAAATACATTTAAAGGTATTAATATCCATTATGGTTAATATGATCATTTATAATTTGTACCAAAATATATAATAATAAGTTATATTTAAAACCTTTGAAATAATGTTATTTAATGTATAATTTTATTTCAATGATGTACATCATATTTATCTAGGAATGTTATAGGAATTATATTAATATAGTTCTAAAAAAGGAAAACCAACATGCTGTGTGATATCCCATCGCATTTGGAAACACCATGTGTCTTGACCCATGACTGAAGGATTATAATGATTTTTCATCTACCAATGGCCTACGTAATTCCCTAGTTAATATTTGATTTTCTTATCAAATGAATTGAAGATTAAATATTAATGATAAAACATTGGTGTAAATTTTTTAGGTTTCAAGATTAATTTATTATGTTGGATAATTTTTGATAACCATACTTTTTAGAGAATAGTTATGGATAGGCGTAAATACTTGTCACTATTTTATAGATCTTATGATCCGTGAAATGTGAATTTTAGTGCTTCAAGAATAAAAAATTACTTTTTTATTAATTTCTTATAGTAGGTGATGAATTGGTAACTGGTTGGAGCATAAGAAATGGATACTTGTTTTGTTATGAAATATAAACACATCAAGTAAGTATATTTTCTTAAATTCTTATAAAGTAAAATAATCCCTTAATTTTTGGAAATTAGTATTGAAATAGATATTTCATCCTATTAAATTCATATATGATGAATAAAATATCCCTTTGAATAATCACATATTTATTTTTCCAGGCCTTTAACATTATATTTATCATTCACCTTCTTGTGATCAATGTTCTTTATCACTCTATAATTATTTACGACTTTCCTCCATGTCCATATCTTAAAAATCCACTATAGTCCTCTTATATAGAAATATAGTCATGTGTAATTCCACATGACCTTCATAATTATCTTTTTATTTAATTAAGTGCATGTTTTATTAACTCTTTTTACTATGTGGTATTTCAAAAAAAGAATTTCCAAATATCAAAACCATGATTAAAGAGATCATGTTTAAATTATGAAGATGTTATTTATTTAATTTGGGGAGAATGTAACACCCAAAATTTATAAAACAATAACATTTTATTGAATAAAATATATTAAAAAAATCACTATGTTTAGATATCATTACACGCAATAATGAGTTTCTTTGATAACTTGTGTTATACGCAAAAATCAGGATTTACTGAACTATAATATACAATTAATATTATTATTTTATAAAACCATTATCACATAGCTATTTTAATGGATGGTATGAATATAATTAACTAGATTATGACAATATATATTTTAAACACTTTTATTTTTCATATATTTATTATAAATAAAATACAAATCATTTAAAAGAAAAGAGACATTTTTTGAATTTGTAAAATATAGTTTAGTCACACTTTGTGTATGGAATTTAAAATAAATTTTTGACACATTTTGAACTTTTAAATATATACAATTAAAATCATTTTTCAAATGATCATATACAAATTTTCTTCGGGTGAATTGTTTGTATTTTTTGGAGAATATTTAATTTTAAATTAAAAGTGAAAAATACAAAATTTAATTGAAACCTATCATTTTAATTAAAATATTTATAATGGTAAATTATATATTGAATTTTTCTGGAAGTAAATTAGTTCCATTATATATCAATTAATCCAATTTATAATTCTATAATAATTCTTATATTGAATTTTGATATAAAAACAGTTAAAACTTTTGAAATATCTCTATTTAAAGTTCTACATTATTGTCGCTTCTACATGATTAATTATAAATTAAAATTTTTCAATTTTTTGAATTGAATATGAAAAAATATATTCTATATTTCTAATCAGAATAATTTATACAATCTAATAAGTTCAAATTAGTTTTTTCTAATATTTATTATGAAAACATAAAAAATTATCTATAATAGTTATGGTAAAAACCGATTTCTTTTGGATTAGACAAATAAGATAAGGGTTAAAAATGACCTAAAACCTATTGGATACAAATTTTTTTAACTTATCTCTTATTGGTTATATAATTTCAAATTTTGGAGTCTTTTTACATCATAAAAATTTGTGTATGCTTTAAATATTTTTAGGAAATTATAAGTGTGCCACTCACTTCACTTATAAAAGGTCATCCACTCTTCTCTCATCTACACATTTTCAATACACATTGATTAATCTATTATCTTCCAATATAAGTTCCTAAAATACCTAATATCATACAATAATACATATTTTGGTAATAAATACACCCTAGGAAGTATTTTGGTGCAAACCTAAGCACGATTCCTGAAGAAGAGATAACATTATTCAACAAGCATTTTTTTCATTTATTCCAACACCTACTTAAATTATTAATAAAAGTTATTGATAAAATAAAATAACTATATTTATTATAATATTATTTTTTTATAATAAATTTATGACTTAAAACAATCTCCACTTTCATAAAATGAGTTAGGAATTCTTTATTCGTGTGTGCGTAGGACTACCGCCTTGTGAACCGATGTCATTCATTTTTCCATTACCTCCTCTCATTAAGGGATATGAGGTTGTATGGAAGTAAATATATTATATTTTTTATATAACTATACCTTTGGGGTTATTATATCATATATACTTTTTTACATTCTATTTCATAAGGGATATGATAATTTCACTCATCTATATGGTACACTACCACCTCACAAGGCGATTTGATTAGTTTTTCCCTAACACTTTACATTGTATGTAATAACAATAATTTTAATGAATTTATGTTATAAAAATTAAATAATTATGAAATTAATAAAATATTTATCTTCATGAAAATATAATATATATCTAATTATTTCATACCTTTTTACTCAACTAATTATGATAACGTCGTTCATGTTTGTGTGAACTTCCGTCATTATGAAACAATGTGACTCTCTTTTCATTACCACACCACATGGATGATATATATATAAGTATTATTAATTAAAAAATATGGTATATAATATATTATGATCTTTTTAAAAATATATAACACCCAGACCTTTTTTCTATAATGATCATTGAAAAATGGAAATATTTTTCCAGTGTACGCATGATTTACCATCCCCTTGAGTATAACATAATCCATTTTTCATAACCATATCTCATTATTTTTTTAAAAGTATAATTGATTTAAATAAATGATAATTATTTTGTAATTATTATTCTATTAATGATATAATTATATAATATGTGCAATAATCAGATCTTTCTTGATGAAACACACATGGGAAAACAAGGCAATGAACACCTAAAAGAATAAAAAGAATAAAATATTATTAATTAAAGGGTGATAAGATGTTATTAAATGATCATATATGATATTATAAATAATAATATTGTTCTTTTTTTAGTTATTAAAATTATTAAAACCACTATATGTGAGGATAAATAACTTTCAAACAAAAGGAAGCATGATGTAAGAGATTTCATCTCAATTTCACTTCATTGATGCATGATGCAATGTTATGAACCTAATTTATTTTATATGATTTATATACATCAATTTTAACATGAATTATCATGAATAATTCATTATTAATATTATGTTATGTTTAAATTTTTATTATTTCATTTAAGGGGGTTTCAAATAAAATTTTCTAATTGGTAATGAATTACATAACTCAATTTCTTTTCATTGGGTTATATTATTTATTCATTTTATTTCATATTCTAAGATTATGTATCCAATTAATTTTCATTATATTACATTTTATTTACATTTTTATGTGTATTTTAAATTTATACTCATTATCTATTCATTTATTAATTATCAATTAAATGTTACGACCATTATAAGGGTTTATTTCAAAATCTAATTCTTATTAAGAGTATTTATTTATGAATTTTAAGGAAATTATTTAATCATAATCCAATAAAAACACTAAATTTACTTATCCTCCGGTAATTTATTTCATTTTCAAGTAATAGTGCCATTTTTTCACTCATTAGTACATAAAATATTTTGTAAAATGTTTTTATGAAAATCTATATTTTCTTTCCACTTCAATCGAAAATCCTTTTAAAAAAACCATGTTTTCTAAAAAAATTAATATTTTTTAACCTTTTAAATATGATTTATTAAATACATTATTGTCCATGTTTTTCTTTTTTAAAAATAGTTTCAATGTATTATTCTTGTCATTTTTTTGATCAATTCACTTTCATTAACATTTTACAAAGCAATTGTAATGTAATTTTTACATTGTATTACATACATGGAATTACCTGCTGTCATTTCTTTAAAGCATCAATTTCATATTTTCACGGATCTTATTACAGATAACGTTTTCTTAAATTTAAATAATTTAATATTTTTTAAAATAATTTACAAAGAAAATGATTTTTTAAATGTTTTATGTTTTAAAAGGTTATTTTTAAAATGAAAAGTATATTTTACTAAAGAAAGATTTTTAATGATTAATTTATAATATTTCAATTCATTAATGAAAAATTTCCCATTATTCATACTCAAATGGTTATTTATTGAATTGATACCATACATATTATTACTCTATATGTTTTGTGATTATTTTGACCAAGTATAGTGTTTACATTAACTTTCTTGTTTCGTTTATGTATTCATTAACTTCCTCCTAATATATTCACATTTCTGGTATTATTAGGCATTAAATTTACCATAAATTTCCATTTTATTGATCATGATTAAAATTATTTCTTAAAATGTATCACATTTCTATATTGAATGATTTAATATGAAATTTATTTTATGGACTAGAAAATATTGATAAATTTATATCCTTTAATTAATACAGTTATTTGATTTCATGGAATTCTGATTCATTTATTAAAAAGAGTATTCAATAAATTAGCAATACTTTGGACATGTGGTGAATGGTGGGCCATGGTATTATATTAACCCTCCTTTCGTTGGTAGGTATCATGAGAAAAATATGTATGAAATTATTAAATAGGATTTAACCTGTATTTTTAAACCATATTGTGAGAGGTCTTTCCAGCAAGGGTATCATGTGCCTGAGACATGACATCCAATATTTAAGAATTTTTTTCTCTAATAATAAAGTTATTATTATCCATGATATTCTTATAATGATATTATCTTTGTATGTATTTTATTCTACATTTTTTTATTAAATTAAATGTTTATTTATTTATTTAACTTTCCATATTTATTATTTCTTATTTTATTATCCAAGATATTTTTCTATTATATTATACTTGGATGTATTTCATTGTCATATTATTGATATAAATATCATACATGTTTATATATTTACTTTTCCATATTTATTATTTTTATTAATTCATGATAGATTCTATTGTACTTAACTCATACTAAGAATTTGAGATCACCCTTTTCTTTCCTTTCATAAGAAGTCGGGAATTTTAGTATGAATGATATGCAAGGATATGGGAGTCAAATAATGAAATTATTTGAAAAAAAATTTGTTGTAGTTTTCATTCTAAAATTTAATTAAAGACTCAATTATGTATCTGGTTTACCAAGATTACTATAAAATTCAGTCCTCCAAGATGTGATTCCTTATATCTTATGCCAATATAATAAAACAGACACCCAAATATGTTCTCATAGTGTAAGGATCACTATTATGAATTTATAGTATGATTTCATATGCATAAGAGTGTAATACATTATAATAAATAAATAAAAACACTATAAAACAACAATACAATGAATTTTCACAATAGCCATGCTATAAATAAACACTTTTTATACTTGATTTTACACCATGTAGGGATAATATTTTATGGTTATTGAAAAATAAAAATCAAGGGCCATACTTGAAGATACTAAATATCTATATAGATCCCATTTCACCTGGGCAGACCACTCTAAGACCTCATTTTTTATCGATATGTCTACGATCTAGTCATAAAAACTAGCATGCCCCTCTATTTCCTTTTGGGACTAATCACATATGATTATCATACCTCCATGTCTGGATGCACTATTACATCATACACTATCATCCATATTAATAGAGTCATCATACCACATTCATCATTAAAACACACTCCCCCTCTCAGGATACCAACAAATAATGTTTAATATGCCACTTTGGAACCATGTTTAAATAAAAAAACATATAATATACAAACATATATCACTAGGAAACTTTTGATATCATATCAAAAAAACATAGCATATAATTAGTGTAAAAAAAATCCAAAACATGAAGACATGTGATCAAACTCAAATGTGATTCAAGATTTTCAAATACACAAAATAAAATCTAAATTAAAATCATATAAATTGACCAAAAAATTTAAGGGACTTTTGACCACAACGTTTTTGTTAATGAACTTCAATCTTCATATATAGAACAAAGAAAAAACCACAATGACCACCATAAAGAATAAGATATTAGATCAATGGTGCATAAAACAGTTTCAGGTTCATCAAAACGATGTTTATAACTGAGACTCAATAAAATTCACATCAAGAACATTATTCTGTATTCACAGACCATGATGTTCTCTCCAACAAATACAATTATGAAGTATGATAAGTAAGGGATTCCAATTCATTTATTCAATAATAAAATGATTAATGGATTTTGAAATAATCATTGATTCTAACATAGGTCCTTCAGTCAAGAAAATTAAAAAAAATCCCCAATATTTTTCTTAATAGAAAATATATTCAAAAAGGAAAGATTCTCAAGATGATCATTCTAGAAAGTATTTTCATGAAACATCAATTTTTATGTGAAATTAATCTTTGCTCAAGAGGGTCATCATCAACACATTGATCTCACCACAAATATATCATGAATTCTTCAACGAACTATGGTACCATAATAATTATATTGTAAAAAATAGCTCTAGGATGACAATTTTGGAACAATTACACAAATAAGCACTATTATATAAGATAGATGATGGTTTGATCATGAAACATCAACAACATTTTTAGATTCAATTATAATTTATGATGAAAGTACAAGTTAATATTAGTATAAATAAGGAAACTATATATCAAACAAATATCAATTGCCTACTCAACAAGAGGAAGGTATATTTGACATGAATCTAAAGAGAAAACTCACAAATATTTCTTCACATTTTATTTAATGGTGTAAAATTCCAAGTACTATATTTATGATATCATAAGGATAAATGGTAAGTGTCAAACTTGAAATAGGATCATCAAAGGTTGAATTGGGTGTTTAATTGGTGGAAATTTTATGTATTAAAATCCAATAGGGGCATTATTTACAACTCTATACTAGAAACCTTGTCCTATTGGTTGGGTTTTCTACTGCTTGTAGACCTACTATAACACTACAAGATATCCAGAAATGTCAATTACAACCTCAAGTTCTTCACAATCTAAACATACACCTTAATCCATAAAAAACCATCCTCTAACACTCCCATAACAGGTATTAATGTCATAAGACATGTTAATATCATTATCTCAAACATCTCATACATTTGAACAAAGTGGGGATTTTTCCAAAATATAGAGGGAATTCTTCATATAAAATGAAATAATCAAAAAAAATCTGATCACTTAGAAGAATACCATAAATGAAAATTTGTAAAACTGTTTGAATATTATCATAAAATGAAGAAGCTATTGGCCATGTTAAAATTTATTTTTTAAAAGCTAAATTAAAAACATTAAAAAGATTTATATGTGAAAAGAAAGCATAAATAATAGGCCTTTAAAAACATAGAAAGGTTTTAAAAATAATATTACGCTGAAGATAAACCATTTTATTTTGAAAGGATGGAAAAAAATTATAATAAGATATATTGAAATACCTTTTGTTAAAAAACTACATCATGAAAAATTTATTGAATATTTATTTTAAAAATGGGTAATGGTAATTATGATGATAAAAAAAAATAGTTCATATTATTATTCCCATAAATTGTAGAAAACATTGGGGTGAAGGAAATTATGGTAATTTATGGACAAATTATTTGGTAAGAATGGGAGTTATTGTAAGAAATGTTACACTTTTAATTTAGATAACATATAAAAACATAAGAGTTTAATTATGATGAGAAGTAATTTTCCCAAATATCAAAATGAAATACCATATAAAATATGGTTTTATTAAGATCAATGAAAAAAAGAATAGTCTATCTATATAGTGAAGACTATAGCCCAATTAATCTGAGCTGGAGTCGATTAAACTATTACAGAAATTATAACATAAGAATAAAAGATGGTTGAGAGAAAGATATTGGAATGTAAATTAAAATCTCATTTAATGTAAAATGAATTCATATATAAATGAAATTAGGTAGTGCATACATCATATAATATATAATATGTCGCAAAATATCGAATATCCCTAAGGAGTTAAAAATGGGACCCTAAAACGATTACAACAAGATGAGAATTTAAATCCCGAACTCTTGAAATAGAGAGATCATTAAATCAAACATTTATTACACGGAATAAAGGTTATTTCAAGATATAACATTCCAATTAAGAATTATATAAACACTTGTATAATGAACTGTTATGTCTTAATAACCTATTTCAAAAACTTATTTATATACAGAACCATTAATAAAATTCATTTAAAATTATTCTATAATTTAATATTAGTTAGTTATAATGTATTTTCAACTCTAGGTGTGGTTATTCCATATCATTTTAAACTAGTTTAAAAATAATAATGTTGTTATTTTTTCTTCTCATTAAATTAATATTACGATGTCCACTATAGTTAATATAATTGATGACCTTTAATTTTTTTGGTGTTTAAATTTCTTTTCAAGAGTAGTGCATATCCTATAAGATGAAATATAAAACTATCATTTTCTAGTGGGTTGTAACCTTAAAATGTCATTTTATTCACTAGTGAGTTAAATATTGATGTGTCTTTCATATAACAAAAATCATTCTATTAATATTTTTTTTCATATTATACCGGTAACTAATTTTTCATAATCATTCATGGTATAATTTCATAGAATTGTTCTAGTGGTCAAACAGAACCAAACATAAACATTTGAGTATATTTTATAATGAAGAGTTGATTTAGTTTAAATATAATTACTCAAATATCATGATGATATCATTAAGATTATATTACTAATATATACTCAACATTTAATAGATTTAGAAGATAAATTAATGGATATGAAAATACTATATAATTAGAATTAATAATTTTCCACTTAGTTTTCTAGTTTTAAATGATTGAAATAACAATAATCATTTATTGATCATATCATTAATAGATTATACATTTTTTATACAAGAACTGTAATGATATCCTAAAATTATTATTTTCCCACTAAAAATATTCCCATGACCATCCATTAAAGGTTTAAATGAAATGAAATGTTAAAATTATTAATCCTATGTATATGATAGCCCAAATGTATAAAATGATGCAAATTTTGTTTTCTATATAATAAGATAAATAAATATTTTGATTTAACATTTTAGAATAAATTATATATAAAAAATCATAATTAAATTTTAAATTCATCATTAAAGATATCCATTTAGAGCGGTTCTATAAAACCAATAATGATGTTTTGTTGTGGTAGTAGTCTATGTGCACACAAATTTTATTATCTCAGTTCATTGAAAAAAGGGTAACAGTGATTAATGTGTGTACCATAATTATAATATAATAACAAATTAATAAGGATACTGATGTTGTCATTTGAAAAAAGTTAATTTAACTTTTTTAAAAATGAAATGCATATAAGGAAAATGAAAAGGGGGTTTCATGGTTAGAAATTTATAACTCACATCATGTGTTATCTCCATTGCAAATGTAATAAAACATTCCAAGGATAGTCTGTTAAGATAAATGTAAAACTTTTATAGAGAAAAGGTGTGTTCAAGAGAGAGATGGTAAAATATTGGTATGATATAAGGGGGTTTTGTGTGGGCGTACATGACTCTAGAGTCCTAACTCCATTAGGACCATAGTTGGTAACTAGAAATGAGAATATAAAATGTCACACATACGGTAATAATTGACCTAAAAATGTAAAAGTATGACTGAGAGGCAGGGTATCAAAAATAAAATAAAATCTATAATATATGAAAGGTATAATCCAAAATATACACATTGGCTATAATTTCATATAAATACAATGAATTTATCAAAGTAAAACATCAATGAAAATACAACAGTGGAACAAAACTATAAATCCTAGGTCTAATATAGTAATGTCTCGAACAAACTTCAAAGTCCTCCTAGAATCCTGAAAAATAGTTTAAAAAGTTTTAGGGTGAGCATAATTTTACAATTATTAGGATCATACCCAATTTTCTAAATGAACAGTTGAATAAAAAATACTTTTACACAACTGAGAATAGATAATAACTAAAAAAACCTAAACAGGTCAGGTAACCAAGCCTATCCTCACCAAGGCTTGCTTAACAAATAGTGTATCCAAGTATAGTAATATTAATAGGATCATATTGGAAAAATATTACCCCATAACACTTTCCCACTAGAATGTTACTCTCAAATCCTACTTTAATAAATCTAAGCACTCCCACATATTCCGTAACACCATCGTACATGAAGACACCATGTCCACCACATCAAATCTTGCCCAAAGCAACCTAGCCCATCCCATCACATCTCACCAAAAATATAGCTAGTATATAAAATCACATATCCATTGAAAGAAACCTAGTCTATAAAATCACATCGCAACCACTTACAAAACAAGAATAGTTGGGTATCATAAAAATGAAGGACCCAAACCCTATACATCACTCATACCATGAAAGACCCCAATAATAACTAAACCATCCTATCATCAATCACAACATCAAGTTAACTTGAATTTTATACCCATTATAACATATTCTTAAGAATCTCTCATGAAATATAGAGTAGGGAAGAGGGGATAGGTATTCAACCATTATCACCATCTAGATTTTGGGGGCACCCAAAACATTTGACTACCTCTAAAAATGTATTATAGTGGGCTGGAAATGTATGGAAAAAAAATAAAATAAAATATGTTTAAGTCAACCACATAAGAAAAACATATGGGTTATCAAAAAAATACCATCCTATTCACAATATCTTTACAAATGACTCACAACCTATGGCACTTTTGATACCAGTTATAAATACATCACACCAAACTAGCATGCCAAAATCTATAAGGAACATTTTACTATTCATTTTAGGATACTCCAATATCTAGATATTCCCATTATCAACTATATTTATTTCTAAATTCCATTAATTTCATATTAAAAAACAATCATTTTAAAGATACTTAACTTTTTTATTCAAGAATGACTTATCCATTCCAACCTATGCCATTCCATTTCATATTTTCACAAACCATTTATTTATCTATCATTTTTTAATCCAAAAACCACACTTAAATTTCATAGTTATCAATTAAAAACATAATATGAAAACTAATGTAACATTGAATAATCATATTTTTACATTGAAATTAAACAAAGTTATCACATTTTCCATTCATCATTTTCATCCCTATTAATATTTCTTCACAAAAAATTATAATAAAATTCATCTCCACAATTAAGTAATCGCAATAAAATAACATAAAATCATTACCACTAAACATCAACCTATTTCAATTACTAAATACACACATAATCTTACACATTCACCACAATATAGTTTATGGGAATTCATAGAATAAAATCATCATTATCATGTGACATTATCACATAATTATATTCATCCATGGGAAATTGTTTCATTAACAATATATATGTGATTAGCATTTTATTTTCTAGTGAGCTTCATCCGTAAATCATATCAATGGTACCATAATCTAAAGAGATTATTTTAGAAACAAGGGACCCAAAAACCATTCATTTCATCAAATAAAAAACATGTATAATCCTTTAGAAAATTTCAAAACCCCTATGAAACATGTTAGATATCTCTTTTCAAGGTAAATAATAATAATTATTTTCAAGAAATTATCAATTTATCATCCTAGGATAATATTTCATTTATTTCAATTGACAAAACATTTGATTATATGAATTAAAATTCTATATGAATTCCATAATATTTTCTATGGAAAACATTCTCTACAAAATTAATAAACTAGGTAAAACACAATAGAAACTCCACATTACTATTAATTTATATTAATTTATTAATTATGTTCATTAATCTACTATACACCATCTTCGCAAAATTAACAAAATCCTGATCCGCACCCAATGTTACAATTATAATAATGATTAGTGATTCTGAACCTAGTGTTGGTACTGAAATTTCACTACAAATAATGGATATAAGGTAGATTATTATGTTTGTATTCTTGTAAATTACAAAAGAAGAATCATGAAAATAGTCTAAACTATGAATACTTGATGAGATGTTTTTGAGGTCACAAGAACATGAGAATAACATGGGATAACTCAAACAAGATAAGTAATATCTATTTTAACATTAATATATATCCCCCTCAAATATTCCACCAAATATTTCATGTTTTCATCCACATTTATTTCACATTAAAAAATATATTAATTGCAATCCTATTAAATTAGTTGAAAACATTGATATAATTTAAATGATACAAAATAAATCAAAACCATTATTTTATCATTTAAATCATTAAAACCCATTTCAGGTGATTCTAGGAAGAATATTTTAATTTTTAATAAAATTTAATTACCCCTACATAGGAGACATTCAGTACACCTGGATAAAAATTTTTTACACTTGCATTGATGGATACCCTTATAAAAGTATAAGAAATATAGGGATACCATTAGATAAATAATGGTTACCTTTAAACAATGTTTAGAAAACTTTAAAGACCTTTACATAGCTTTGGGAGTACCCATACTTAAGACTTCATAATTAAAATGTACTCTTATGCATCTACAAGATACCCAAATGTAAGTAACTCACTAAATTAATCCATCTTTGATAATTTTCTTTTACACTTATGTAGTGTTGAGACACACCTATAACTTTTTTTGAAATTTGATGCCACCCTTATAAAACTAGGAACATACCCTTATGTTAAGAACAACAGAGGATCATACCTTTACATAGGCATGAACCTAAATTTATTCAAAATAAGGGATATCGGTTGACCTTTACGAAGATGGTAAACTATCCTTATATAAACTCTTTTATTCTTATGAAATGGTGAACTTAACTTACATAACAGTTTAAAATTTTGTGTTACCCTGATGCAGCTCTTGGGAAAATAATCTTACCTTTATGAAAACTGTTAAAAGCCACCAATACATTTATAGAACTAAATTTTCATGTGTAGGGGTAATAATTTCATTGAAAATATTAATATTTCAATTAATATTAATTATAAATAATTTTGAAAATGTTTTATTACAATTTTGAAAAACCAATAATACATTCAAAATATTTTAGTAACATAAAAATCTTCCAATAAATTTCTCAAGTAATATTTTAAATAATGGAAATTAAATTTATAATATGTAAAAAAAAATTAATCTACTAAATAATTTTCAAAATCATTTAAATTTTTATTTAAGTTTTAAATACCTTTTTATGAATGAGAATGAATCTAACAAGGGTAAAATAATTCAATAAAAAATTCATGGCCTTTATTTGAAACACCTCACAAACTATTCTCATCCTTGAGAATTAAAAAGATACAGGCTTAGGTGAAAAGGAAAGAGAGATAATTTATCTTCCTCATGATAAACCTCTAATGATTCTCTCAATATTTGGCTCACAACAACAAAATTCCAGACAAAATATCAGGTGGATGCACCTCTCAATCGAGGACAAGGCCACATGGGTATCCAAAACAAACCCATCAAACAAATAATTTCAGTCAAATAATCATTACATTAAAAATATATAATATTTGTAAAACTTCAAGAAATTTATTTTTCATATTGTTTTAAATCAATTATAGAGTTTTCTTGTTGTAGAAAACATTATTATATCATTAAATTAAATATAATTACACTGGAATTCAATCGAATGAGGATCTATATAATCTTTATCCTTATTTATCATGAAATAAAATTTAATTTCATAAAATTTAGATATAATATTTCTTAACATGTCATGAAAAATGTAGATTAGAATTATTTGATATCAATTTATCTATAAAAAGAGACATTATATTTTTCTAATTTCCCAAACCCGAACAACCACCGGATCAGTGCTAAACAGGTCTGGTGTTACTACCTTAGGTGAACCTCCTTGAATGCCAGTCACTACCGACTAGCTGCAAGGGTCTGAATATGTATAGTGGGGAGGTTATGCCCCCTTGGAGAATAATAATGGTATTAGTCTGACTAATAATATATAATATGTAGCTGAAATTAATGACTCTACAGACTCAAACCAGACCCGCAGAGCAGAAGCACAAACAATAGAAGATAAACTGAGGAAGCAATATATATAAAACAACTATAGTGGAAGGTAAACAGAAAATCATGCTGAGTATCACATGTAACTACTACTAAAAAACAAAACATGCATCCAAAGCAGGTCATACATGTGAATATAAAAAGGGGGCCAATGGATAACCAATAGTAGCTACCAAACAAGTAAGCATATTGATGCATGAAATAGAAAATAAACAATGTAAACTCCTTCTAGGTATGACCTCATGGTCCATAATAGTCTCCTTGCCAAACTGTACTATGATCTTGCTCCCAAGGATGATCCTTTACCTTCACGTATATCTATAAACTCTACACACATACTGAAGGGCCCATGTAGGGTCTGAGATGAATCAAAGTAGGATACCACCCAAATGGTGTGTACCTAGCATAAGTGTTTAGGCATGCATGCATATCAATGTGAAGTAAGCAGTGCAATACAATAAATATACACAATATCCACTGGTGCTCAGTGGCCACCATGTAGTGTCACCTTCTTCTTCCAATGAACGAATATCTAAAGTAAATAGAGTGATTGTCCCATGGAACCATGTACCCCTATCATCAAAAATCTCTGGTGAACCCTCTGGTTCTTCATCAATCACATAACCCGACACCATGTGCCTCCTACAACCTCATGTCTCAAGGTACTGACGACCCAAAGGCATGCCCCAAAAAAGTAACTTAGAGGAATAGTGTTTTCTACCCTCAAATAAGTAACAAGACGTACAACACTGTATGATTTCCAATAAAGTAAATATAGGGACAACAATGTTTTCCCTCAAATAAAGTAACTAGAAAAATAACTACATCTACCCTAAAATAGAGTGTCCTACTCCACGACCTTAATCAAAAAAATCATCAGAACTGAACCTGATAGCCTCATCGCTATCTCCTAAAGTCACATCATCTTCAATGCGGCTTCCTACAAAAAGAACCCCTAACCAATAGTCCTAAACCGTAACTATTGGGGGCCTCTACCCACACGAGTGATCAAAACAACCTGATCACAGAGTCTCTCTGCGTGCACACTACTCAAATCACAGGTGAGTGGTAATCACAGAAAATAGTGCCCAAGCCACAACGTCTCTAAAACCTCATGCCCCCATGACCATATATCTCAGAATCTGATGGACTTTCCATCCAAGTAACTTAGGCTAGGCCCAACCTGACAGTCACACTACCCCAATCCCGATGTCTATGAAACTCAATATTATGGTTAAAATGACCCAAAGTATTAATGGCCATGCCCAAACTATGATCAACATCACTCAAGAATATCCGAGACACACCCAATACATCCCAAAGGGTTCCAATATATGAAATTTAGAAATTATATATATAATCAAAGAATCACTTTAAATAGGAAAAAAATCTAAACTGTTTAATTTCACTAGCCACGTGATGTCACACACCATCACTAAGGTCTTACAAGACTCTGATACATTTAATCATGCTTAAAAATATATAATCAGTAGTTTAATAATCACAATTAATTTTAAAACCATTTTGGCATACCCATCCAAAATAACCCATTTGAGCAATGACCCCTCGCTCGGCCTCGATCAAGCCAAATAGGTGTAGGGCATTGCCAAAGGCATCAAATAGGTCTCACTGTAAGGACCCAACCCCAGTTTCCTAAAACTGGTGCCTTATTTGATTACGTTGGCATACATACAAGGAATACAAATACCGAAAGACCAAGTAGTTTAGTATTATTGGAAACAAATTACATACATAAGTTTATCATTACAACATGAAGGGAAACAAAACACTATTTTATTCCACTAGAAACATCATGTCACCTAGATTATGCTTGCAAGTCATGCATAAATTACATCTTCATGTCTTGAGAAAATGAAACATAAGAAAGAGGTAAGATCAAATGCTTATTAAGAGTAAGCAATACAGTGGCAGAAAATATAAACATTAGATATGGTGAATAATTGGACACAGATGCCTCTAATAATGAACATGAACACATTATGGCAGAAATACGAGCTGAATAAATAATGCCATAATAAAACATTATCATGGGTATTCTACTAGTCGAATAACCACATGAAATTCAAATACTAGCATTATAGGGTGGGTATTTTATATTCCGGACATTCTGAATCATTTTTTCATGGCCTCGGCCAAGACATCTAATGATTAAGGCCTCAGCCAAAATCCATATCAAATTGGGAATGGCCTCAGTCAATTCCACATCTATTTTTCTCATGAGACCTACCGATTCATCGAGGGGCTATAGCAGGCCCCACCCGTCACAGAATAAGTCCAATGCATTCCTCATATGAGCAGGTATAAACATAAACAATATATACATTCATATTGAAACTATCATTTGAAATGTAACTAACATTCTCGAATCATTAAACATAAAACACTAACCATTCTGAGTAATATGGTGAATGTTTTTAGGATAGTTCATCCACAATAGAGTTAGTCATAAACCATTAAATAAAATATGGTATATGAAATCTTAAATGATTAACCCCAACAATATATAAGAATCAACAAGAGTATTGAATCAAACAAGAATACTTTTATAAAATCATTAAGCAATCAGGAGATAAATACTCTTTTATTTTGAAAAGAAGAGTTCTTTTGGAAAAATATTTGCACAAAACCAAAAGATAAGTAAGATATTATTTTCATAACAAAATGTGTTATTTTATAATGATAATGGTTTCCAAAAATAGATTATAGAGTGCCCTTGAAAATAAGAATGAATTTGAAAAATTCCCTCGAATCGGGCTAGTATTTTGGAAACAACTTTGGAAGTTCTTTTTAAAACGTGTAACTATCCATAAAATAATAAAGGGTTATGTTTTGTAAACTTATATATGATATTCACATAGAATATTTTATGAGTACATAACAATACATAAAAATTTCATTGAGGTAATTAGACAATGAAAGTATCCTGAATGAAAATGGATGTTCGGGGTGGAAAAACCCCTACCTTAACTCCAAATGTGTTCCTCTCTTGTAGTTAAGCTCCTAGAATATGAAATTATACTTGTTAATAACCTATTCAAAACCTATTAGACATGTATTTAGTTTACCATAATTATGGTTAGTTCATTTATGTCATTTGGTTATATGGAAGGAGGATGAATCATTAGATGACATCCACTTTGATTATTTGGCAGTGTTTGGAATGCTATGAACTACTTTGGTCATATAACATAATTATATGTACATATTATTGTTCCTGAATATTAATTAGGTTATAAAAAATATATTATAGTCTGGTTTCACCATTAATATGGTTTCATGACCAGTAATTAAGAAGAAATTGAAGAACGAAACTTCATCGTCCATGAAGGTTATAAATCGGAACCTTATGGACTTTGATTTCGTTTATAAAAATAAAAGTGATGGAGTAAGAATATTAATGATGGTTCATGAATTCACATGATATAATTCAAATATATAGATGATACTGGAGTTATCATGATAATTTGTACATAGGATGTGAGGAGAGTAAAATAAAAGTGATGAAGTTGAAAATAAAATAAAAGTTAAGAGATCCCTTATGAAAATTCGGCAGCCTAACGACGTCACTTAAAATTTACTAAAATAAAATGATGAGAACAAAAAGTGTATTTCATCATATTTAAATAAAAATTACAGAAAGAAGAATAAATAAAAACAAACCCCAACATATGAGAAAGGAATTTCAAATAGCTAATAAAAAGAAGTGTCGTCTTAAATAACAGAATGAAGGATTCCCTTACCATGTAGAATAAATCCTAGATCTTGAAGGATGGGACCTTGGGGGATTAGAAACAACTTGGGAGGACTCCTAGAGAGGTAAAACCACCAGATCTTCGACTATGAGTGATTTAGAATGAAATAAAACAAATGGATGAGTGGATATTTATAAAAAAAGAGAGGTAATTTTTTAATAATTTCAATGGGACACCTCATTAGTGTTTTTTGCCAAACCTTGGGCTTGCCCATGTTATTTTCCCATGGTTTAAGCCACTTCAGACACCTCATGTCATAAGTTACTATACTAAAGTTGACCATACTTTTATATTTAATAATTACATCATTTTTATGCCATTAATCTACTGAAAACTCAAAACTGTATTTTTACTATTCATAAAAAATCCATGTATTTTATAAAAATCACAAAAATTCATCCCCACTATTTTTCGACATGTAGAATTCAAAAGTGAGATCCATTTTTCAAAAACAATTTTCTAAATATTATTAATTTAATTTTTAAATAAAATCATACTTAATTAAAAAATTAACAGTTCTAATTCAACAACTACTTCATTATCACAATGAAAACATAACCAAGATGTCATCATCTTCTAGACTTAATAAGAAAAAATAATAATAAAATTTACTATTCATTAAGTTCATTACTACTATTCATATTACTATTCATAAGGGTTTGTTACAATTCAGTAAAAAATCAAGTTTGTTCTATCAGACTCCAAATGACTTACTGGACACAACTCTAGATGACCATTTTCCGAAATTTAAAGAATTGAAGAGGAAAAGTTGTGTTTTAATGGCTATATTATAAAATTTCATTCTATATTTATTTTCAAAATCTTGGGGTGTTACATTCTCCCCTCCTTACAAAACTTTTGTCCTCGAAATTCCCAGAATATTATCTAAAAAGATTCATGTTTGTCTTTAACATAAGCTCCTTAGGATCCCATGTTGCTTCCTCCATCTGATGATTTTTTCATAGAACCTTCACCAGACAAGTCATCTGATATCTCAATACTTTTTCTATAGTATTAAAAATCATGATAGGCTCTTCACAGTAAGATAGATTAGGCTCATGTTCTAATTCTTCATATGTGAGTACATGTGTTGGGTCTGGCATGTACTTTCTTAACATTGACATGTGGAACAGATTGTGAACCTTGGAGAGACTTGGCGGTATTTCCAAACGGTAAGCTATGACTCCAATTCAGTCCATAATTTCAAAAGGTCTGATGTACTTGGGACTTAATTTTCCCTTCTTACCGAATATTATAATACCCTTCCATAGAGATTACTTTATGAAAACGTGATCACCTTATTGAAACTCTAAATACTTCCTTTGATTATCAGCATAGCTCTTTTACCGACATTGAGCTATTTTGATATGGTTCTAGATAATCTTCACCTTTTCCATTGTTTCTTCAACAATTTCTGGACCCACGAGCTTTCTTTCACCAACATAATCCTAAAAAGATGGTGTACGCCATCTCCCCCATATAATTCTTCATAAAGTTTTATCTGAATACTTGAGTGAAAGCTATTGTTGTAGGAAAATTCTATGAGAGTGAAATACTGATCCCACATGCCTTGAAAATGAGGTGAACAAGACCTCAACATGTCTTCCAATGTTTGAATAGTCCATTCTGATTGTTCATCTGTTTGTGGGTGGTAGGCAGTGCTCAAATGAAGATCAGTATTTAGGGCCTTTTGAAGACTTTTCTAGAATCTGGATGTAAAACATGGATCATGATTAGAAAAAATCAATAGGGGTACTCCATTAAGTCTCACAACTTCATTAATATATAGTCTTTCTATACATTCAAGTGGTAAATCTTCTCTTATAGCAAGAAAATGTACTGACTTAGTAAGATGGTCAACAATGACCCATATTACATTGTCCCTTCTAGGAGTCATTGGTAGTCCCATGTCAATGTCCGTCGTGATATTATACCATTTCCACTCATGTATGGGAAGAGGTTGCAATACTCCACCAGGTTGTTGCCTACCAGCTTTTACATGTTGAAAAACAATACATCTTGACACAAAATCAGCAATCTCCCTCTTCATGTTGTCCCACCAGAAATATTCCATCAAATCTCTATACATCTTAGTGCTACCAGGGTGTATAAAATAATTGGAACTATGAGAATCATCCAACAATTCCCTTTTTAGATAAGTTATATAAGGAACACAAAGTATCTTCCAAAATTTCAAAATTCCATCTTCATATATGATGTCACTCAATCTCTCATCATTCACAACTTTAAACTTCTTTTGAAACTTCTCATCATCAGCCTGAGTACTTTTTATCCTTTTTCGTAAAGATGGTTTGGAAACCATTTGAAAACGTATTGATGTTTCTCCTTCCATGGTTATTCCCATATCCATCTTTACTAGATCCATGAAAATAGGATCCCTTTCAACTCTCATCTTGTTCAAAACTCCATGTTCTTTTCTGCTCAAAGCATCTTCCACCTTATTTGCCTTCAACGGGTGGTAGTGTATCATGCAATCATAATCCTTGAGTAGTTCAAGCCACATCCTTTGTCTCATGTTGAGTTCTTTTTGTGATAAAATATACTTCAAACTCTTCTGATCAGTATATATCTCACATTTTTCACCATAGAGACAATGTCGTAATATCTTCAAAGCAAAGATTACAAAAGCTAACTCAATATAATGAGTAGGATAGTTTTGTTCATGAATTTTTAGCTATCATGATGCATAAACAATAACCCTATCATTTTGCATAAAGACACAACCAAGTCCTTTCTTTGAAGCATCACTATAAATAACAAACCTGTCATTTCCCGATGGTAGAGTCAATATTGGAGCATTGACAAATATTCTCTTCAGTTCTTTAAAAAATTCTTCACAATATTTTGTCCAAACAAATTTAACCCCTTTACGTGTGAGCTTCGTTAGCAGGTTAGCCAGTTGGGCAAACTTATGTAAGAAATGACGATAATAACCTGCTAAGCAAATAAAACTGCATACCTCAGTTATGTTTGTTGGCATGGGCCAATCTTGGATTTCCTTTGACATTGCAGGATCAACTAGGATTCCATCCTTAGAGACAATATGGACAAGAAACGAAATCTCCTGAATCCAGAATTCACACTTGCTAAACATCCCATATAATTTATGTTTTCTAAGAGACTTTTGGATAATGCACAAGTGATTTTCATGATCTTCGAAACCTTTGGAGTATACCAAGACATCATCAGTAAATACCTCTACAAAATCATCAAGATACTCCTTGAAAACTCTATTCATTAGATCCATGAAGACAGAGGGTGCATTAGTCAATCCAAAAGGCATTACTATAAATTTGTAATGCCCGTACCTGGTTCGAAACACTATTTTTGGAATGTCTTCCTTCTTCACACTCAACTGATGACATCCAGATCGAAGGTCAATCTTTGAAAAGTATTGAGATCCATGCAGCTTGTCAAATAAATCATCAATGTGAGGTAGGGGATACTTGTTCTTTATTGTTATTGCATTGATCTCCCTGAAGTCGATACATAACCTCATAGATCCGTCTTTCTTCTTAATAAAAAGGACAAGGGATCTCCATAGAGAAGAACTAGGGAGAATAAATACCTTATTATTAAATTCCTCTATTTTCTTCTTTAGTTCCACTAATTCCACAGTGACCATTCTATTAGGGGTCTTCGATATGGGCCTTGAACCAGGAAATAAATCAATGGAAAACTCAATTTCTCGTTCTGGAGGATGTCCATGCAAGTCTTCTAGAAACACATCAACATATTCTCTCACAATAGGTACATCCTCTATTGGATCATTCCTTTACTCACCCACAGTTATTTCATTCTCTTCCTCCTCAATAATTGAATTTAGTTGAGCTATTGAGGGTGGATCTAGATAATAATCAAGTGGTTATGATTCTGATCTAAAGACTAGGTGTTCATTATCATTATCATAAAAAATCATAACCTCCTTCTTCTTATAACAAATTTTTGCATCATGGTCCGAAAGCCAATCCATACCGAGGATTATAACAAATTCAGTCATGGGTATGACGATGTGATCAGCAGATAAAAAACATTTATATTCCCTAATGGGAACTGATTGACAGAACTGTGTACCAATGATACTTTCCTTAGGAGTTTTGACTGACAACTCTCTTGTTAAATCAAATTGGAAATATATAATTCTCTTAGCAAACTGGGAAGATACGAAACAATGCGATGATCTATAATCAAATAAATTTTTTTCCAAACTTGAGAAAACAATTAATGTACCTGCCACCACATCATTAGGAACATCAACCTCTATAGTTGTGATTTCATAAGTTTGTCCCTGATCCCTTGTCCTTTTCTATTGAATATCTACTTGACATTTTGGACAATCATTAGCAAAGTGTCCCATCTCCTGACTTCTATAGCATTGAACACCATTAGATTCCTTCTTCCCTTTGCAATCACCAGCAAGATGGACTTTTTAACCACATTTATAGCATACTCCTTTTCCTTTTAAGCATGTACCAGGGTGTTTCTTTCCACAATTATCACATTGTGGAAATTCAACTCTTTCTTTCTTCTCTGTTTCCTTATTTCCTTTCCCAGGGTTTTCAGCAACCCTCTTCTTTTCTTACTTTCCATTAAAGTAATTAGACTTAGAGAATTATTTTTCTGTCTTGATAGCACATTAAACTATATCCTCATATGATGAAAGACTTTGGGAGACCAGTGCCCGCCAGAGGAGTGGCCTTTGGCCATCAAAGAATCGATCAGTTTTCTCCTTGGATTTCTTATGTAGTATATAGCATGTCTGGATAATCTTGTGAAGTTAGCTTCATACCTTGAAACATTATTATATTCATTTTGCCTCAAATTCAAGAATTGTCTCTCCATATATGCTCATTGCTCAAAAGGGAAATATTTTTCTAAGAGGATTTCCTTAAAATCCCTCCATTCCATCTCTTCTATCTCATCCACATCTTTTTTATTTTGGATTAATGGCCACTACTGATCCGCATCTTCCATGACAACCTTCTCTTTTTCATTACATCCCAAAGAGTGAAATATCTTCTGAAGGGAACACATCCAATACTCTGCTAAATACATGTTTGTAGTCCTATTGAATGATGGAGGCTGTTGTCACATAAGGCGATCTAGCATGGCTCCTCTATGAGGTGGATCCAGATGCTCTTTACAGGTAATGTTATTATTCATAACCTGAGTAAGTTTTCCTAGTATAGTTATGAGTTCCTCAGCACTAGTCACAACCCTAGAGCCAACATCATTGTCTTGCGTCGGAGAAAAATACCTACAAGGGTCAAGTGCATTCGTGCGATTTCAATTCCGTCCACTAAGAGCCATATCTAGATAATAAAATACACTATATTAGGTTATGAATCATAATGTATAATTTTAACTAAAAAAATACTCAGAAAAATTGAGATCCTATGCATGGATAATCTCATATTCCCAAAAATGGTTTCTTTGAAGAATATTTACATTAAACTCCTTCATAATGGCTTGTAAAGAAAATGTGAATTATCCTAAACATATCCCCCAGGAGTACCGTAACCAAGAGTGCAGCAAGACCCACTGTCATGCACCGGTTCCCGTTCGAGTCTAGCTCAAAGCGGTGTTTCGGGTTTTACCCCTAGATACATATGTGCCAGAGCCGTCTCTACCTGCTCGTATCTAGACATGGATGTATTGTTTGAAAGATCCACATAATATATTCCTTACCAAAATACTAGGACGTTCTTGTATGTTTATCCTCAAAGACTATCTTAGGGACTCTTCCCTAATATACGTTTTCTAAATCTAGTTTCCAATTTTTCTACTAAACTTCTTCTGATACCAACTATAAGGACACGACCCCAGTTGCCCAGAGCTGGGGCCTTATTTGATTACATTAGCATACATACAAGGAATAAGAATCCCGAAAGACTGAGTAGTTTAATATTTTTGGAAACAAATTACATACATAAGTTTATCATTACAACATGAAGGGAAAAAACACTATTTTATTCCACTAGAAACATCACGTCTCCTAGATTATGCTTGCAAGTCATTCATAAATTACTTATTCATGTTCTGGGAAAATAAAACAAATGAAAGGGGTGAGCTCAAACGCTCAGTAAGAGTAAGAAATATAGCGGATGAAAATATAAAAATTAGACATGGTGAATAATTGGAAACACAAGCCTCTAATAATGAACTTGAACACATTATGGTAGAAATATGAGTTGAATAAATAATTCCGTAATAAAACATAATAATGGGTATTTTACTAGTCGAATAACAACATGAACTTCAAATAATATCATCATAATGAGGGAAGTGAATATACCAGACATTTTGAATCATTTTGTCATGGCCTTGGCCAAGACATCTAGTGATTAAGGCCTCGGCCAAAATCCATATCACTTTGGGAAAGGCCTTGGTCAATTCCACATCTATTTGTCTCATGAGACCTACCAATGCATCATGGGGATATAGCGGGACCCACCCGTCACATAATAAGTCCAATGCATTCCTCATATGAGCAGGGATAACCATAAATAAAATATATATTCATATTGAAACTATCATATGAAATGTAATTAACTTTCCCCAATCATTAATCATAAAACACTAACCATTCCGAGTAATATAGTGAATGGTTTTAGGATAGTTCATCCACAATAGAGTTAGTCATAAACCATTAAATAAAATATGGTATATGACATCTTAAATGATTAACCCCGACAATACATAAGAATCAATAGGAGCATTGAATCAAAGGAGAATACTCTTATAAAATCATTAAGCAATCTGGAGATAAATACTCTTTTATATAGAAAAGAAGAGTTCTTTTGGAAAAATATTGGAATAAAACCCTAAGAGAATTAAGATTTATTTTTTATAACAAAATTAGTGATTTTATAATGATAATGGTTTCGAAAAATAGATTATAGAGTTCCATTGAAAATAGGAAAGAATTTGAGAAATTCCCTTGAACCGGGATTATATTTTGGAAACAACTTTGAATGTTCCTTTTAAAATGGGTGACTATCCATAAAATAAGGAAGGTTTATATTTTGTAAACATATATATGATACTCACACAGAATATATAATGATTATATAACAATACATAAGAATTTCAATGAGGTAATTAGACAATGAAACTATCCCGAATGAAAATGGAAGTTTGGATGGAAAAACCCTTACCTTAACTCCAAATGTGTTCCTCTCTTGTACATAAGCTCCTAGAATATGAAATTATACTTGTTAATAACTTATTCAGAACCTATCAGACATGTATTTAGTTTAAAATAATTCTGGTTAGTTCATTTATGTCTTTATTGATAAGTTAATGTATTGAATTTCGTTGTTCTGGAGTGTTTGTTTCCTTTATTTTCATATTCGGTTCACTTTTTTTAAGTAATGAAGTTCATGTGGAATGGTTATGAATCTACAGAATTGAAATTATATATTATTAATGAAAATAAATAATTGATAATGTTTATTTCTATAATTTGGTTACATGGAATTAGGATGAATCATTAGATGACAACCACTTTGATTATTCGGTGGTATTTGGAATGTTATGAACTACTTTGGTCATATAACTTAATTATATGTACATATTCTGGTTCCTGAATATTAATTAGGTTATAAAACATATATTATAGTTTGTTTCCACCATGAATATGGTTTCTTGACCTGTAATGAAGAAGAAATTGAAGAACGAAACTTCATCATCCACAAAGGGTATAAATTGGAACCTTAGGGACATCGATTTTGTTTATAAAAATAAAAGGGAGGGAGTAAGAATATTTATGATGGTTCTTAAATTCATATGATATAATTACAGTATATAGATGATACTGGAGTTATCATGATAATTTTGACAAAGGTGGTGAGGAGAGTAAAATAAAAGATCTGAAATTGAAAAGAAAAGAAAAGTTAAGAGATCCCTTATGAAAATTCGGCTACCTAACATCGTCACTTAAAATTTCATAAAATCAAATGATGAGAACAAAAAGGGTATCTCATCATATTAAAATCAAAAATACAGTAATAATAATAAATAAAACGAAACCCCAACATATGAGAAAATAATTTCAAATAGCTAACAAAAAGAAGTGTCGACTTAAAGAAGAGAATGAAGGATTCCCTTACCTTATAGAATAACTCCTAGATCTTGAAGGATGGGAGCTTGGGTGCTTTGGGACACCATGAGAGAACTGCTAGAGAGGTAAAACCACCATATCTTTGAGGATGAGGGATTTTGAATGAATGAAAATGAATGGATGAGTGGGAATTTATAGAAAAAGAGAGGTAATTTTTTAATAATTTCAAAGGGACACCTCATTAGTGGTTTTTGCCAAACCATGGGCTTTCCCATGGTATTTTCCGTGGTTTAAACCACTTGGGACACCTCATGTCATATGTTACTATACACAAGTCAACCATACTTTCATATTTAATCATTACATCATTATGATGTCATTAATCTACCGAAAACTCAAAATTGTATTTTTACTATTGATGAAAAATTCATGTATTTTTGAAAAATCTCAAAAATTCACCCCTACTATTTTTCAACGTGTAGAATTAAAAAGTGAGATCCATTTTTCAAAAATAATTCTCCAAATATTATTAATTTAATTTTGAAATAAAAGCATACTTAATTAAAAAATTAACAGTTCTAATTCTACAACTACTTCTTTATCAAGAAGAAAACTTAACCAAGATGTTAATATCTTATAGCCTTAAGAAGGAAAATAATAATAATAAAATTTTCTATTCATTAGGGTCATACTACTATTCATATATACTATTCATAAGGGTATGTTACTATTCACTAAAAAACAAGTTTGTTCTATCAGACTCCAAATGACTTACTGAACACAACTTTAGAAAACTGTTTTTTGAAATTCGAAGCATTTAAGAGGAAAAGTTGCGTTTTAATGGATATATTATAAAATTTAATTCTATATTTATTTTCAAAACCTTGGGTTGTTACACTCACAATCAATTAAATATACAACAACACCTATAAAGGGGTCTCTCTCAATATACCCGAAGATGCACCGAAGGCCACGCCACCCAAATGTCCAAAAAAACACAAAAAAGGTATGAACCACCTACCTCATTCATGTACAATGATCCTCCTCTGGTAAAAACATCTAATTAAGTCTAAATCAAGGTAGATCTACAAAAGAATAAAAAATTATCAAACCCCAAAAACACAGATTAGAACAAAAATCAAGAAAAATAGATCAAGGGGAATCAAGGCCTTACCGAGGGGGTTCCAATGCATCCAATTATGATAGAAACAGACTTCAGACAAAGATCAAGGTGTAAAATGAGTTCCAGACGGTTCTCCTCGCTCAAAACTATTGACGGTTTGGGTTTCAACCTCAAAATGAGTCTACTTCCAATTTTAGCAAAAAAAATATAAATACACAACGTGTATATAAGAGTACACACAGAGTGCATCATTTTACTATTCCTAAGACAACTGGCCTACTTTTCTGACTTGCCGACATGACTACATGACATGTACCTAGGGGTACATGGCATGTACTTCTCTACCTGGCTGATAGCCCCAACACACCATGTATATCCCCATACACGACCCCTCTATATGGTGTGTAGAAATATTTCACAACATGTACTTTCTAAAATCATTCTACCTAGCCAATAGTCTTATATGCCATGTGTGGGCTTCACACATGGCTACAGTACATAGTGTGTACTGAGGAGTACACGAGGTGTATCCCTAAAATTTATAGAACATCCCAAAATTTCCAGTATATCCAAAAACATCCCAAAAACAAAAAAAACATCCTATACCTCAAAGGAAGAATCAAGATATAACAAAATCACCCCCCTCTTAAAGAAATTTTTTCCCGAATTTTCCATCCAAGTGTAAGAACCCGGATCTTCGTTTTAGGTATGTATTCCTTTTTCTGGAGTTTTTTTTAAGAAAAATAATGTTTCTCAAAATTTTTGAAGTACACGCTGTGTACTTTCTGAGTACACGCCGTGTACTCTTTCTCGGCTTGAACCGTGTACTGGCCGTGCCTGGGCCACACACACGGTGTGTAAGGGTGACGTGGATGCCATTTTTGGTAGAGTACGGAAGGACCTAGTACATGCCGTGTACTCTAAAAGTACACGCTGTGTACTTTCTTTTTTTCATTAATCAGACTGGGGTCGTGGGTTACCCCCAAATTCATCTTCTTCTAGGTCTCGTTCGGCAAAGAGATTCCATATGACCGCAGATCTTCGACGAGCCACCATGCCTCCATCAGTTCCTCGATTCGAGCTCTATCGATTGCATTGGAATAGCAGCGTTGAGTTTTCCATTCTTCTTGAGCCTTGTTTTCTAATTCTTCTTCTTTCTCAAGTTATCAATGGTTGAACATTTTGGATTTTTTCTCAGATCTATGATGTTCGAGGGACAATCAATCATCGTGGTTCAAGTATATCGATCTCCTAAGATCGAAGTAGGTGGTTTGTGCCTTACTATTCAAAGTCTTCGAGTTTTATGCACAAATTCCACCAATACCTGTGAACGGGGTATCACATGTTCACCTTTTTTCCCTTTTTGTTTTCCTACCTTTCTTGTATGATCATGTAGAGGTAGATTAATCTTGTTGGAAGATAAATTGTTTTGCTTGGATGTATTTTACCTTGATTTGTTCTATTTACGACCTTTGGGTCACATTAGCCTTTGGCCGTTATGACTATGGATATGCCATGTGTCTATAGGATGGAGTGTTTCGCTTTATATGCTTGTTGCCTTGTAGACTGTCTATCCAAGTAGCTATATAGGTGTACTTGGGTTAGCTATGTAGCTCTATAGGTTCACTTTGGCCTTATAGCATTATTATGCACTAACTGGCATGAGGATGAGAGAACCTGGTGCTATAGAATATAAGGGATAGACCGAGTGAGATTCCCAGAGAGTATTAGATACTATAGACTACAATGGATGAATTGAGTGAGCTCCTAGAGAGTCTTGGATTTTATAGACTACAAGAGGTTAGACCGAGTGAGCTTCCTTAGAGAGTCTGTGGTATACCTGATGCTGTTGAAGGAATTGACCAAGATAGCTTCATCAGAGAGACTCTAGACCTTGGGGCTAAGAGGGTTAGACCGTGTGATCTTCCTCAGAGAGTCCCTGACTACCCTAGACTATAAGGTGAATTAACTAAGTGAGCTTCCCCAAAGAGTTTGATAAATTCGTATGACCACGCAAGAGGGGTTAGGCTGAGTGCACTGCCCAGAGGGTTGTAGAACTCCTCTTGATAAGACCAGAGGGGATGGCTATGAGTACTTTCCATAGGGTTTTCTATTTGTTATCTTTTGTTTGACTGCTATTGTATCATCCTGTCTTACTGCTTATTGTTACTGCCTATTTCTTGTTGTTGCTTTTACTGCTTACTGTACATTTACCTACCATATACTCACTGATTTTTAGGCACAGATCTTCGGGTGAATGCCTACTGGGATTTAGTCTCACACCCTATTTGGGTCATGCTTTGGGCTCAAATAGACTATGTTGTTGTAGGTATAGACAAGGGAAAACACCCTTCCACTTCTGGAACTTGATTGCTTGGAGCAGGAGAGCATGGGACCAAGCTTTGGCTTGCGATGCTTAGGAGCTGTTTACTTTTATTTTGTACTTGTTTTGGTACTATTGTATTTTCAGCATTGTGACTTATTTGGTTGCATTTCTAGATATTTATCTTGAATCATTTCATTTACATACATATGTGCTCCAATGGTTTGATGATTTAGTCTTCTACTATTTATTATTGTTGGTTATTTACTACTTCCGCGATTGCATGTTTATTTATTTCCGTTGTGTACTTTTCCAATGTGGTCATAATTTCCCCACTATCACACCCAAGGCCCTCACTACTAGTTGGAATCCTCTGGAATTTGGGGAAATGCACTTGAATCCATGTGAACAACCGGCTATCGGGTGCCTTTGGGTGGCCCCTAGAACCGGGACATTACAAAGTGGTATCAGAGGGCTTCTTTTCTCTTGCATTACTATTTGGAGACATTATCCAGGGATAGGATGGATTCAGTACTTGGTAATAAGCTGTTCTCAGGAGTAGAAACACCATGTACAGGGAAAATCCATACTACCTCGTTTACTTTAATTTTCTGGTTTTGAGGTTTTACGGTTGATATGATTTCACCTAGAGTGATTCACATGCCTTGTGTTGTTATTGTTTGATATTACGATTCTATTTCTATCGCAACCCGATGAGATGAGGGTATTCCATCTCATGCATCATATAGGAACTTGTTAGAAATCACATGCCATGCATTCTTGCCATGCCATCTATGATGTATTAGCGATTGCATGCTATTGTGATAGACTTTGTGTAGATTATTCTTGTTGTTATGATAGATGCTTGATAGAATATATGCTGCTTTGTAATATAATTGTTTGTATTGTACTTTGTTTAAATGAACATTAAATTTTTCTTCTTGAGGTGTTATGGGCCCTCTTGAATCGGAAATTGGTGGATCATGATCCAGTTTTCTCTTATACATGACTATAGAAGATGCCAAGCTTTGATTCGCGGGGAGTATAGACCCTCACGAATTAGAATTTGACACCTATTTGCTTTGTTTTCAATGTTTCTGAGATTCTGTGCAGTTTATGAGCTACTGCCCAAAAAAACCCAGATTACACGGCGTATACTTTTCAGACACACGCCGTGTAGTTTTCAGGCCATGTTACTAACCCTGTGAGCAGAAAAACGGTGTTGTGAATGTAACTTCAGGAACACGCCATGTACGGTAGGTACACACCGTGTAGTTCAGAGCCGTGTACCCAGCCCTGTCACTAACAACACAGGTCGGGGAAGCCCGAGTAGCACACACCATGTTGTAACAGAACACACTGTGTAGTCCCTTCCAGGTACCCGGCCATGTCAGAAACAACACGGGTTGGTGTTAACTTCTCTTAGACACGCCGTGTAGATTTTGAATCACACTGTGTAGTCTTGCCCAGGTACCCGACCATGTCACGAACAACATGGGACGATATCACCCTCACATATACATGCCGTGTTTTTTTGGAACACGCCGTGTAAGTGCCAACCATGTAACTAACGACACAGGCCGCCAAGGATGTGTCTAGTACACGTTGTGTCTCTTGGAAACATGCAGTGTAGTTTGAGGTTAGTTTGAACAGTGTGGGTTAACCATGTAAGGAGACCCGGGCAGGGGTTAGATTTCATATACATGCTGTGTATTGGGACAACACGCTGTGTAGTTTTGGGTGTTACACGACCTGTCGGACAGGAATACACACCCATGTTAATGGCTTAAGTAGACACACCGTGTAGTTTTATACACGCCGTGTAGTCATGATCTGTAAAACTTGTTAGTTTCTTTCCCCTGTTTCCATTTTGTACTCCTGTGTTTTCAGTCCTTATTAATCCTGATCTAAGTTGTGCTTTTGATCTTTCAGAGCTATGCCTACGAGAAGTCCTATGGTTGTATGTCAGTTTCCAGACGGTGATCAGACACCAGATATGGGTGATCAGGGGCCTCCTGCAAATCCTCCTGTTGTGCCAGCCTTGGCACCAGTAGTTATACCCATCATAGGTTCCAATGTTTAGTTCAAGGAGGACTTCCTGAGGATGATGCAGACCTTTTTGGGAGCTCCGTCTCCTTCCCCGTCGATGGATGAGTTGACGCGGGTCTTCCAGCAGAAGCATACTTCTACTTTTTCAGGGGATGGAGGACCCCAGGCCACAGAGTCATGGATAGAGGCCACACTGAATATCTTTGAGAACCTAGAGATCCCTCCAGATAAAAGGGTAATTCTGGCTACTTATATGCTCCGGGACACCGACAAGAGGTCGTGGGAGGTGGTCTCATGGTCAGCGCGTCAACAGGATATGTCTTGGGACGAGCTCCACTGCACCTTCTATGAATACTTTTATCTGGAGACACTAAGGGCCGATCGAGCCTGAGAGTTTATGAGTCTGCAGCAAGGTACTCTTTCTCTTTTGGAGTAATCGTCTCACTTCACTAAGCTACAACGTTTCGCACCGATCCCAGCAGAAGATGAGTTGTTTCTTGATAGGAAGTTTGAGGATGGTCTCAGGAAAAAGATCTATTCCCATGTGAATATCTTTCATTTGACATCTATCTCCTCCATCGTCAACTAGGCACTGATCACTGAGCGCAATCTGAGGGATTTTAGAGCAGTGATCCAGGGCAGTTCGATATCCAGGGCTAGTGTTCCTCCCATGGACAGTAGGAAGCGTCGTAGAGAGTTTTCTCGAGAAGATCAGGGTTTGTGGGATGCGTCTTCGGGCAGTCAGGTTGTATGCTACCAGTGCGGTAGGAGAGGGTATACTAGGACTCAGTGCTAGAGGGATCCGATGGAGTGCCGGTCTTACGGCAAGATGGGACATCTTTAGCGTTTCTGTCATATCTTCTCACCGTTAACAGGTGGAAGGGGTTCCTCTATGTCCCCGCATTCTGGAGATGCTTCACCAGTTTCCCACTAGTCTGAGAACTGGATTTCTTTTGGCCATTTGGGCCGAGGTGGAGGTCGCGACCATGGTGGTCAGTCACTAGGTCATCAACGACAACAAAGTGGATCAGGTCAGAGCGGTCAGCCAGGGGAGCAGGGCCACGGTGCAGGCTAGTCTTTCACCTTGGAATAGACCATTTAGGAGTAGGATCCCGACCCTTCTACAGTTCGAGGTATGATCTTGGTAGCCTCAGATTTATCTTCATATCTTTTCGATAGTGGTTCTTCCCATAGCTTTATCTCTGTTGCTATCTTAGAGAGCCTTGGGCTCTGTGTCTTCTCATCTGCCGACCTGTTGACTCTGGACACACCATTGGGAACAAGGACATCTAGTGTACGTCAGTGCATAGAGTTCCCTCTTGAGGTTGTAGGGTGTCTTTTCTTATACGACCTCTTTTTCCCAGAGATGATGGGCTATGAAGTCATTCTAGAGATAGTCTGGTTTATTCCTTTCTAGGCAGTTGTCGATTGCTATCACCGCAGGGTGAGTTTCGTATCACCAGAGGGTGGATCATTCCTTCATAGAGGTGAGTGGGATGTCCAGGCGGGTAGAGCTGGACCAGAGCATCATGGGCTAGGGGAAGTTACATCCCAGATTTCCAGTCATTTTCTGGATGACCAGGGGACTTCACAGTTGGACTTTCCTCCAGTGGTGGATCGTTTCAGGGATGACTTTCCAGAAGACTTTTCAGTTTTACCTTCGGAGCGTGAGGAAGACTTCTCTATTGAACTCGTTCCAGGAGCGGCACCGGTGTCCATTCCTCCCTATAGGATGGCTACACCTGAGTTATAGGAGATCAAGAAGCAGTTGGAGGAGTTACAAGCAATGGGTATTATCTAACCCAGTACTTCTCCATGGGGTTCACCTTTCCTTTTTGCGAAGAAGGAAGACGGTATCCTTAGGCTCTGTGTGAATTATTGGAAGCTGAACCAGTTGAAAGTCAAGAACCGATATCCCTTACGGAGGATTGATGACCTTTTAGATCAGCTTTGAGGATCCTAGGTGTTCTCAATGATCAACTTGAGGTCCGATTATCATCAGTTACACATTAGACTATCAGATATACCGATGATATCCTTAAAGAGCAGGTATGGTCTTTTCGAGTATACCGTTATGCCGTTTGGCCTCATGAACACGCCTGCAGTCTTTATGGAACTGATGAACTGAGTATTCCATCCGTACTTGGACTCATTTTTCGTGGTCTTCATGGACGATATCTTGGTGTACTCTCACAGTCGACACGATCATGCCTCACATCTTGAGATCATTTTGAGTACACTGAGGGAGCATTGACTATATGCTAAACTCTCAAAGTACCACTTTTTGATGGATCATATTCACTTCTTGGGTCACGTCATCTCAGAGTCATGAGTGTCATTGGACCCAAAGAAAGTGAGGGCTATAGTTTCTTAGGAGCAGCTGAAGAACATCTTTGAGGTGCGGAGTTTCCTAGGGTTGGCTGAATACTATAGATGCTTAATTTAGGACTTCTTGTGCCTATCAGCGCTGTTGAAAGGCCTGACCAGGAAGGGGGTGAAGTTTTTATGGTCAGATTCTTGTGAATCCGCCTTTCAGGTGCTGAAAGGGAGGTTGGCATCAGCACCGATACTAGTCTTGCCAAATCCAGGAAAGGGCTACACTATTTACTGTGATGCTTCAAGTATCGAGCTAGGAGCTGTGCTTATATAGAGAGATGGAGTCATTGTGTATAGATCTTGGCAGTTGAGGCCACATGAGAGGAACTACCCGACACATGATCTGGAGTTGGCAGTAGTTGTTTAGGCCTTACACTATTGGAGACACTATCTTATGGGAGAGCATTTTGTGGTTTTTACCAACCACATGATTCTCAAGTATATCTTCACTCAATGTGATCTGAATCTGAGACAGTGCATGTGGGCTGAGTATCTTCAGTATTTCCACTTTGAACACGCCTATATGCCGGGAAAGGGTAACGCAATGACTGATTCATTGAGCAGGAGAACCTAGATTCAGCCAGTTTAAGAGGCCAGCAGTGATTGGAAACTTATAGCTCTGTTATTTGAGATGCATCTGGAGGTTCACGACAAGCAGGGATAGACTTTCCTTTCGTCTTTGGCTGTTACCTCAACACTTCTTGATTGGGTAGGGATGAGGCAGCTATCAGACTCAGAGGACTTGGTCTTACAGGAGAGTGTGTTAGGAGAAGACCCTCTTCCTGGATGGATAGTGAGCGAGGATGAGATCTTGCATTTCCAGGGATGCGTATGGGTGCCAATATTCATATGTGAGGGGCTGATGTGGGATTTTCATTCCTTAGTTTGGGTAGTTCATCCTACCATCACCAAGATGTATCAGGATCTTCATCGCCAATACTGGTGGCCAGGTATGAAGAGAGATGTTGCTGGTTTTGTCTTGAGATGTTCTACTTTTCAGTAGGCGAAAGCAGAGCATCAGTGACCAGCGGGGCTTTTGCAGCAGTTACCCATTCCGGAGTGGATGTGGAATGATGTTGTGATGGAATTCGTGACTGGGTTGCCGAGGTCACCCTGAGGGAACAATGCTATTTCGGTTGTCGTCGATAGACTTAAGAAGGTTTCTCACTTCTTGCCGATCAAGGAGACCTTCAGTGTTGATGATATGGGATGACTATACATCAGAGAGATCGTTCGTCTACATGGAGTTCCACACTCCATTGTTTCAGACAGGGATGCGTGCTTTATCTCTTGGTTTTGGTTGGGACTTCAGAAGGCCTTGGTTACACAGGTACTTTTGAGTACAACATACCATCCCCAGACTGATGGCCAGTCTGAGCGCATGATCCAGGTGCTTGAAGATATGCTCCGAGCTTGCATTCAGACTTTGGCAGTTCTTGGGAGAAGAAAATTCCTCTGGTGGAGTTCTCCTACAACAACAGTTTCCAGGAGACCATTCAGATGTCACCATACGAGGCTTTGCACTGTAGGCCATTCCAATCTCCCATATTCTGGCTGGAGGCAGGAGAGGAAACTCTGCAAGGACCTCATCTTGTTTAGGAGACCTCAGAGCAGATAGAGCTGATTCGGAAGAGGATGGCTATAGCACAGTCTCGATAGAAGTCTTATGCTGATCAGCGGAGAAGACCTCTGGAGTTTGAGGTTGGAGATCAGGTTTTCCTGCGTGTCGCACCAAGGTTGGGACACAAGGGGATTCAGAGATAGGTATGCTTTCACTGTGGTACGTTGGGTTATTTGAGGTCTTGGAGAGAGTAGGGCCGGTTTCTTATCGGTTACAGCTACCTTAGAGGTACCAGGCCATATACGACATCTTACATGTCTCTCAGCTCTGACATTAATTTTCAGACCTGTCTCTTTTCTTTCAGACTAATGAGGTTTAGCTCGAAGCGGATGCCTCGTTTGAAGAGAATCCTATCCGGATTATCGATCGCAGTACAAAGGTTCTCTGAGGCCAGTCTGTCTCCCTGGTATGAGTGCTATGGCAGCATGGGCGAGTACAAGATGAGTCTTGGGAGAGGGAGGCCGATGTATGATCATAGTGGCCGGAGCTATTCGGAGTTTCTCTTTCTCCACCTTGTTAGGGAAATTCGTGGATGAATTTCGTTAATGGGGAATTTTTGTAAGAACCCAGATCTTCGTTTCGGGTATGTCTTCCTCTTTCTAGAGATTTTTTAAGAAAAATAATGTTTCTCGAAATTTTTGAAGTACACGCCATATACTTTCCGAGTACACGCAGTGTACTCTTTCCCAGCTCAAAGCTGTGTGCTGGCCGTGCCTGGGCCACACACACGTTGTGTAAGGGTGACATGGAGGCTATTTTTGGCGGAGTATGGAAGGACCTAGTACACACCGTGCACTCTAAAAGTACATGCCATGTAATTTCTTATTTTTCATTAATCGGACCGGGGTCGCGGATTAACCCCAAACTCATCTTGTTCTAGGTCTCATTCGGCCGAGAGACACCGTACGACCATGGATCTTCGACGAGCCATTGTGACTCCATCTGTTCCCTAATTCGAGCTCTGTCAATTCCGTTGGAATCCCAACGGCTAGTTTTCCCTTTTGTTTGAGCCTTGTTTTCGAATTCTTACTCTTTCTCAAGTTATCAAAGGTTGAACGTTTTGGGCATTTTCTCAGACCTACGATGTTTGAGGGAGAATCAATTATCATGGTTCAAGTATATCGATCTCCTAGGACTGAGCTATGTGGATTGTGCCTTACTGTTCAAAGTTGTTGAGTTTTATGCACAAATTCCACTGATACCCATGAACAGGGTATCACGTGTTCACCTTTTTTTCCCTTGTTTTTTTCCTACCATGCTTGTATTATCGTGTAAAGGTAGATTAATATTGATAAAAGATAACTTTTTGTGATTGGATGTATTTTCCCTTGCATTGTTCTGTTTACGACCTTTGGGCCTCGTTAGCCTTTGGCCATTATGACTGTTGCCATGCCTTGTGTCTATAGGATGGAGTGTTTCGCTTTATATGCTTCTTTCCTTGTAGACTGTCTTTCCAAGTAGCTCTATAGTTGTACTTTGGTTATCCAAGTAGCTCTAAAGGTTTACTTTGGCCTTATAGAATTATTATTCATTGACTTGCACTGGGCTGAAGAAACCTGGCGCTATAGACTATAAGGGATAGACTGAGTGAGCTACCTAGAGAGTCTTAGATACTATAGACTACAAGGGATGGACAAAGTGAACTCCCAGAGAGTCTTGGATTTTATAGACTATAAAAGGGTGGACTGAGTTAGCTTCCTTAGAGAGTCTTACCTTGTTTTAATCTCTTTATGAACCTTCCCAGGCTAGAGGAGGAATTGACCGAGTGAGCTTCCACAGAGAGTCTGTGGTATACCTGAGGCTATAAGAGGAATGGACCGAGATAGCTTCCTTAAAGAGTCTTTAGACCTTTGGTCTAAGAGGGTTAGACTGCGTGATCTTCCATAGAGAGTCCCTGACTACCCTAGACTATAAAGAGAATTTACCGAGTGAGCGTCCCTAGAGAGTCTGATAAATTCATATGACCAAGCCAGAGGGGTTAGGCTGAGTGCACTTCCCAGAGGGTTGTGGTACTTCTTGTTTAGGACCAGAGGGGATGGATGCAAGTACTTACCATAAGGTTTTCTATTTGTTAGCTTTTGTTTGACTGCTGTTGTATCATCCTGTCTTACTGCTTACTGTTAGTGCCTATTGCTTGTTGTTGCTGTTTACTGCATACTGTACATTTACCTACCATATACTCACTGACTGTTAGGCACATATCTTCGGGTGAATGTCTACTGGGATTTAGTCTCACACCCTATTTGGGTCATGCCTTTAGGACCAAACAGACTATGTTGTTGTAGGTATAAACAAGGGCAAATGCCCTTCGACTTCTGGTACTTGATTGCTTGGAGTAGGAGAGCATGAGACTAATCCTGGGCTTGCGATGCTAAGGAGCAGTTTAGTTTTCTTTTGTACTTGTTTTGGTACTATTTTATTTTCAGCATTGTGTCTTGTTTGGATACTTTCCTAGATATGTATCTTGCATCATTTCATTTACATACATATGTTCTATAGTGGTTTTTTGATTTAGCCTTCTGCTGTTTATTATTGTTGGTTATTTATTACTTCTGCGATTTCATGTTTATTTATTTCTACTGTGTACTCTACCAATGAGGGTATAGTTTCCCCACTATCACACCCAAGGCCCTCGCTTCTAGTCAGTAGCCTCTGGCATTTGGGGAAATGCACTTGGGGCTATGTGACCAATCAGGTATGATTGTTGCAGGTATAGATAAGGGAAAACTCCCTTCGACTTCTGGTACTTGATTAATTGGAGCAGGAGAGAATGGGACAAAGATTTGGCTTGCGATGTTGAGGAGCTGTTTACTTTTCTTTTGTACTTGTTTTGGTACTATTGTATTTTTAGCATTCTGACTTGTTTGGCTTCTCTACAAGATATGTATCTTGAATCATTTCATTTACATACATATGTGCTCCAGTGGTTTGATGATTTAGTTTTTTGTTGTTTATTATTGTTGGTTATTTACTACTTCTGCGGTTTCATGTTTATTTATTTCCGCTGTGTACTCCGCCAATGAGGGCATAGTTTCCCCACTATCACACCCAAGGCCCTCACTTCTAGTCGGCAGCCTCTGGTGTTTGGGGAAATGTTCTTGAGGCCATGTGACCAACCGAGTACGGGGCGCCTCTGGGTGGCCCCCGGAACCAGGACGTTGCACCAGGGGTGGAGAATAATTCATTTTAGGGGATTTATTAACCCAAAGATTAAATCAAATAATGGTTCACTAACCTATTTCTGAACTCATCGTCCTCCCGTGATGCATCCTCATTCCTGCTCCTCGTCAGTTCTCTCGTGTCCCTTCTAAAAACCTATGTATCCACACCGCATCGGTGTCTGCCTCAAAGAGGCCATGTATCCCATGTATTCTCAAAACGAAACCTGGTGCCATGCATATAAAGTATCCTACATCCTTGATGCTCTGATGCCCATGAAACCTCAAGAAACCTACATCTCATGGGTTCCCCGATGCCCATGGTACCTCATGTAACCCTTATCTAATAATTCTCCTAATGGAAAGAACCTCACACACACACACACACACATATATATATATATATCACACAATAGATATGGTAACAATCACACCAACCAACATCTAGTCAATCCACATATATCATTTGCAACTTGTTCACTTAAAGCAAACATGACTCAATAGGCCATGCAAAAAGAAGTGAACCAAAATAGATCACAGCCACACCCATGGTGTACCTCTAACCGTCGTCAGCTCACCAGCCTGCTCAGCCCCTGGCGGCTCCATGGCTTGTACCTGGCCTGTCACACTGCTGCATGAAGCATGTCCTCCCTAAGGTGATGCTCCAGTCACCGGACACTGACCTCTAGCTGGGTCCCACTATCTATGTCATGTTCTCCATGTGTAGCTAAAACTTGACTACCCTCTACAAGTACCGAACCTGAACCAACTCCAGACACCTCAATCTGTCATGGTCCTCGATTACTGGCCATCTAAGAAGGCTTCCTGCATAACCTCTCAAGATTCCAAACCAACACACATGCCTAAGACGCCTTTGGAGGCCTATCACACTAAGCCCAGACATGCCCTGGCTGCCCACACTGAAAGAAAACCACTACTAAACTTCCACGAGGTTGTCTAACTATGTCCTTAGCCAAACTTCCCTCTTGGAACCCATCTCGACCTCACTTCCTACTATCCAAACCATCACCTAAAGTCATTCTCTAGCCTAAGTGAGACCTCTCTTTATAATTTCCCTCTTCTATGGGAGCCTGATTCAACACCTCTTAGAATGAACCCATCTTAAAGATATTTACCTGGATTTAAATGGCATATCGTAAGCCATCCTCGATGTGCCTCACGTTTGTCAAGTCATCACCTACCATACCAGGGGAAACATTAGACAAATCAATGAAGGTATCTGCATAGCCCATAATGAACATGTCGCCATGCTAAAGGCTCAAGAACTCCCAACCTGTATCTTCCCTCAACGTCACTGGAAAAAAGTTCTCAAAGAATCTATCCTCAAATTCCTTCTAATCAAGTCCCTCATGTCTGCGAGCCTGTATCTTCACCTCCCACCAATGATTTGTCTGTCCTCTTTGAATGTACATTGTCGGCTTGACCCTCCACCCTAGAGGTGTCTCGAGCTGCTCGAAGATTATCGGAATGCTCTCTATCTAGTTCTCATCCACTTGTCGATCACCCTCACCTTGAAAAAGAAGCACGCGATATAACTGGAACTCCCATGTCTGATATGCTATATAAGGTTCTGTACCCTATGCACCTCTGTCAATCCCCTTCAAGATATGTACCCGGCTAGTTCATAGATGCTCTTCGACCCACGGTCTGAACACTTCCAAACCCAACTGTTTGCTTGTCTGCATTGGATCCCAAACCCGATTCTATACTTGAGCCTATACATGTGGCTCATTTGTTGCTAGTACCTTAGGGTTGTGAACCTGATCATGATCCTACGACAGTACACTGTCACCTGGATAATGTTCCATCAACCCATGTAGGAGGAAACCACTGAATACCATAAATGGCCAGACATCCCATATATATATATATAACAATATATTCAACACAAATAATAAAATAAGTAAAAATTCATTGCATAACTACTACCCATAATCTCCCCTACTAAAACCATGCCCCATTACATCCCAGCCTCCTGGCCACCTTACCTTCCCTCAACAGATCCAAGTATCAAAAGTACCTTGGACCATTCCCATCCTAAAAGCAACATCGCCTCAAATTTGCGATTGAGTCTCCCAATCCTGGTGATCAAAATCACTGCATCCATAGTACCTAACTGGTCAAACATGATCCAGGCCCAAATCTCTTACCACATAAAATTCACAACATATAAAGCATAACATAGTACATTGCATTAAACTACCTATTCTATTAGAAATTATACCTATCATAATTCAAAAGAACTCAAAGCATGGAATTTGATATTATTGACATGGTATTATCACTTCACAAAGCATACACGCAGTTATCAAATTGAAATAAGTTCCTATCAAAAATCAAGAAAACACACCTTTCCATACTGGGTCAAGGTCCAGTTCTCACTTAACTCACTAGGTCAAGGGTCACATATCACAATCAATAAAATCACACACCAAGTGATCTACCAAGGTGGAAATCATATAAACTTTATACTAATAAAAAGAAAAATAGTGATTCCCATCCAAGGTAACGTAGTCTGTCTCTCATACCTGGGGCTGCAGGCACCCATGCGTAAGATAGAAACCCAGTTCCAATTATAACCTCTCTCTCATATACCATTTCCAAATAAAAAACCAATGAAAATAAAAAGTGAAATGCCAATCTCATTAGTAGGATGAAAAGCACTGATACTAAATCCCTATAAAGAACCCCTATGATACCACTTTTTAATGTATCAGACCTGAAAAACCACTTGATTAGTGCTAAATGGGTTGGGTGTTACTATCTTAGGCACACTTCCCCGAACTCCAAATGCTTCAAACATAGTATACTCAAACAAGACCTGCAGAGTGGAAGCAAAAACAATAGAAGATAAATTGGGGAAGAAATATATATAAAACAAATATAACGGAAGGTAAATATAACAACATGCTGATTATCACGTGTAACTACTACTGAAAAACAAAACATGCATCTAAAGAAGGTCATACATGTCAATATAAAAAGTGTTCCAATGAATAACCAACAGTAGCTACAAAACAAGAAAGCATGATAATATAGGAAATGGAAACTAAAAAAAGTAAACACTTGATAGGTATGACCTCAAGGTCCATACCACTCTCCATGCCAAATGGTACTATGATCCAACTTCTAAGCTAATCCTTTACCTTCATGTAACTCCATAAATTCTATACGTGTCCCGAAGAGCCTATGTAGGGTGTTATACGAATCTCAGTAAGATTCCACCCAGATGGTGCGTACCTAGTATAAGTGTTTAAGTAGGCTTGTATCTCTATATAATGTAACTAGTGGAATGAAATTAATAAACCCAACATCCACTAGTGTATAGTGGCCACCATGGAGTGTCTCTTACTTCAGCCAATTCTAGAATATCTGAAGTAAATAGAGTTCTTGGACCATGTCCCCATGTACCCCTGTTGTCACAAATACTTGGTGAACCCTTTGGTTCCACCTCAATCATGTAACTTGGCACCATGTGACTCCTGACACCTCGGGTCTCAAGGTACCGACGTCATGAAGGCACGCCCAAACAAAAGTAACTTGAAGGAACAACAATTTCTATCCTCAAATAAGTAATAGGAGGGACAATGATGCTTGACCTAAAATAAAGTAACCAGAGGGACATCTATGTCTTCCCTAAAATAAATAATCATAGTGACATCTATATCTACCATCAAATAATGTGTCCTGGCCCACAACATCAATCACGATGAGCCTTAGCCCCAAACATGATATCCTCATTGCTATCTCTCCAAGGATCCTCGCCTTCCAAGTGGCTTTCTATGGAATGAACCCCCAAACTGATATTACCCAAACCACAACTATTAGGGGAATCTACCCGCATGAGTGGTCCAAACCACCTAATCATAGAGTCTCTATGTGTGCACACTACTCAAATCATGGGTGTGTGGTAATCATCAAAATAGTTCTCAACCCATAACTTCTTTGGAACCTCATTCCCCTGTGACCATGTCTCTCAAAATTTAATGGCCTTTCCATAAAAGTAACTCAGGCCATGCCTAACCTAATAGTCACACTTCCTCAATCCTGACGTCCATAACGCTTAATCCCGTGGTCAAAACAACCCAAAGTAATCTAGGCCATGCCCAACCTATGATCAACATCACTCATGAATATCCAGGCCACACCCAATAGAACCCTCATGATTCTATCATATTCAATTCAGAAATTACATATATAATTAAATAATCACTTTAAATAGGAAAAACAATCAGAAAAGTTCAATTTCATTAGCCATGAGCTCTCCCTCACCAGCACTGGGGTCTTGAAATCCAATGATACATTTAATCAAGCTTAAAAAAAAATCTAAACTTAGTAGTTTAATCATCACAATTCATTTTATAAACATTTTGGCATACCCATTCAAAATTCCCCATTTGAACAATAACCCCTCACCCTACCTCGCTCAAGAAAAATAGGTGTAGGGAATACCCAAAGGAATCCCACGGGTCTCACAATCAATTCAATATGCATCAATAACTATAATGGGGTCTTTCTCAAAATACACGAAGATTCAGAAAAGGCTGCACCACCCAAATTTCCACAAAAACACAAAACTTGTAATGAACCACCTACCTCATACACATACAATGATCCTCCTTGAGTAACAACCTCTAATTCGGTCTATATCAAGGTAGTTCTACAAAAGAATAAAAAACACGTAAAACCTAATAAATTGATTTAAAAAAAATCAAGAAGAAAAGTTTATGGAGAATCAAGGCCTTACCGAGGGAGTTCCATCGCATCCAACGACAATCGAATCAGATTTCAGATGAAGATCTGGGTGAAAAATGAGCTCCGACCCGCTCTCCTTGCTCAAACCCATTAAGGGTTTGGTTTTCTAAAAATGATGCTACTGCCCATTTTAGAAAAAAACAAAACATAAATACATGACATGTATATAGGAGAACATGCAGAGTGTATCATTTCACTATTCCTAAGACGAATGACCTACATTTCTGACTTGCCAAAATTACTATATGGTGTGTACCTAGGGGTACATGGCATGTACTTCAATACCCAACCAACAGCCTCAACATGCCATGTATATCCCCATACACATCCCCTCTACATATCATGCAAAAATATTACACATCGTGTACTTGTTAAAATATTTCTACCCAGCCAATATGCCTACATGCCACGTATGGCCTTCAGACATGACAATAATACATGGCATGTAATTAGAAGTACACAACCTGTATCCATAAAATTTCCAGAACATCCCAAAATTCCCAATTTCCTAAAAAACAACCCAAAAATGAAAAAAAAACTAACCCGTACCTCAAAGGAAGAACCATGTTCTTACAACTTACAATATTCCATTATTCCGTGTAGGATTATGAGTTTCAAATGTAAACATTATCATTTAATTATTCTTTATATGCTCTAAATTTAGAATAATATTTCAAATCAACACATTTTTTGTTCAAAATATTACTAGTAAAAATGTTCTTCTATGTCATATGAATTTAAGAAAAAACATGGAATTGAAGTAAATAATATCCAATTAAAAAAATTATCATTATTTGTTTTCCCCACAAGGATAAATACCCTGAGTGGGGGGTGAATTTAGGTATTATAGTTAAAACAATTTTTCAATCAGATCTTGTTTTTTCATTATATAGAACACTCTTCTCTCCCTTTCCCATTAAATTGTATGAACAAAAATGAAATCACGGGTGAGACACAACTATTTTACACAGTTGACCTTCACTGGGCTACATCCAAGGATCATACAATGAAAATGTGTCGATGTAACAAATTTACAATGTCCCACTACCAATTTCTGGTTTGGTCTATATCAATTCAATTCCCATGCTGACTACCTTTAGAATATTTTGGGATCACTCATTGACTTTACATGGGTCACTCCTTAACTCTCTTTCGATGGATCACTATCAGTGGAAAGGACCACCTTCTTCCTCTACCTTTTCCCACTGATTTGGAAAGGATTCACATACATTTTATGGAATTTTAGGTCCCTAAATTTGTAATAATGAATGCATCCTCAACTGTAGGTTGTTTTTTTGTTTAAGTCCCACTTTAATCCACTGGATGATTGCCACATTAACATAGATTTACTATTATATATATTTTGAACACTTTTTTAATGATCCCTTCCTTTGTGAAGCTCACATAGACAATATGAAACTTCCCAATTCTTCACAAGTATATACTAGATTCATGAACCACATAAATTTTCATGATTTTCAACTCTTTTGTAAAGCTCAACTAGGCATTGTGAAACAACAACTTTTCATGAATCTCACACACTTTCTTAATTCTCACTTATCATTCACAACTATCACAACTTTCACCCATATTTTTATATCCTTCTCAAGATTAAATTCATTTAAAATGATTAAAAAATTCAGTCAACATTTAGTGCCTTTGTGAAATTTCTTTTTTCATGAACTTTTTTTCCCGAACGACCTTCACAAACCAACTTCACGAATCTGGATCCTAAGAATCTTTATTATGTCATAGTATACTTTTTTAAGTGATATAGGTATATTTATAGGCATTTCCTCCCATTCCACAATTTCCCATCCATATCACCACATTTTCATTAAGCTCCCCAACTATGTTTGGGAAGATCCCAATTTCTCAAACGATATAGAGAAATTTCACCATTTTTAAAGCTTCTCATAGTCGTAGAGAGTAACTTTCAACCCTTAATGCATTCATCATTCTCAAATTCTCATAATCTGGATAATGTACCATTTTCATTGTGGGTTCTCCATTCTCCACACCGTTAAGGCCCCGAACATTCGTGTCACCAAATGACTTTACAAAGCTCCTTTCCTTCATGAAACTCAAATTTTCATGAAACCTATGTCCTTGCAACATTTTTATAAGGAATTCATAGAAATCCATAATTTATTATGATATATCCATCCTTAATTTTTTTTTACCCCCAAAAAATGGAAGACACTGGGAAACGACACCACCTTGTATACTCAGGGCATAAATTCCTTTCTCTTAGATCTTTTTCAACACCCTCTGTTAACTATATCAATAGAAATCCAAAACTGACCATGGAAACCTACATTATCAATGAACAAAATATACCCAAAAATAATGCAATGTTAGCATGAGGGATTCTTTTCCCAACATTATTCATTATAATGTATTTATCAAAAACCACATTATAGAAACACTTAAATTACATATTTAAAAAAATACTTATTATCTAAATAAATGTTTCCTAAAAATTTTCAATGTTTTTTTTGAGGAAAAAATTTCTACAAAAGAATTTTTTTAACAAGTGGGTCTTAATAAATTTTATAACACAACATTAAGGGAAATTAAAAGGTTGACATGTTGAAAGTGTATTTTTTTTAAAAATCATTACCATTTATACAAATAAAAAAAATGAAATATTGGACTATTTAATTAACCACACATCATAATATTTAACTTATTCACCCACTATACCATTTTATAACTCATACATTTTTCATATTAGTCTACATAGACATTTATAACCCTACTCTACCATTCCCTTTACCTACATTAGTATCAACACATACCTAAAATTTGGGGAACCCAATTTATTATATGACATGAGATACAATCAAAGAATAAGGTTTAAACAATCAAACTTATCATGATTTAAAATTATTCTACGTTTCATAATAAAAAATTATTTACAAGAATAAAGGTCATGTAAAAACAAAAAGGGTTCAACTTTAAAATTTCCATTTTCCACATGTGTATTCTGTTAAATAAAAATGATTAAAATAACTAATATCTCCCAAAAAAAGATCTAGTATTAACATTACTAAATATTATGTAACCCTAAAAATCATTTAAATTCACCATTCGTATCAAGATATTATCCTATTTTTGAATACTCACTCACCGAGATAGATTTAAAAATGTCTTATATAAATTTTTTTTATTAGGAATTGGTTTTCCCTTCATCATATAATTAAATACATAACAGATGTAAGTAGTACAATATAAATACATTCTAGGGATATAAGATTCCCAATACAATTCTATTAAACATTTATGTTAATTATTTAACAAGGCACTAGCCTTCAGCTCAACAACAATGGTGAAGCTGAGATTCATCCCATTCTATAAGTCCAAATTCTATCCCAAACACAGCTACACAAAATAATACATATGTAATTAAATGAAAATACCTTCATATTTACCATCATTCCATGAAATCATCATAAGTATATGAATCCACACCTATATCATCATTATAATTGGATCATTGTTCCACTATCATAGCATTAGGCATCCCTACCTATATCTTGTGAAACAATTAGCATCTCATGGTCAAAAAATGTTACAAAAAGGATCAAATCACATGAAAAACTAAATATAGACAAAAATATAAAGTGCCTATAAGGAATCTAGGCACTAAAAAAAGGCATTTAGCCTTAATAAGAAAATGGGATTTCATGGATCCAAATATTTACCATTATCAAACAACCAATTTTATAAGCATTTTGGAATAACCAATTAATATATCACAGTACATCACTATTGGTATCCTAGGAAATTAACTTCGAAAATTCATAAATTATTTGATAAAATTTCCAATAATATTAACAATTTCTCAACAAACATGATAAAATAATGTCCTCATTAACATTACACTTCTTTATTTCTAATAATAAAGATATGAACCACCATGTTTTTTTTACAAAAAATACTTTCTTTATTTAAGTGAGTAACCAAATATTCTGTATGGTGGCTTATAACATTAACAAAATAATAACATAACACAAAATCATAGTAGGGATACATTTTCTCAAAAGTAGGTTACATAATCTAAAAGATAACACATTTTTTCTATTTAAGTTACATAAATAAATAATGGCTTAACTTTAATTATGAAACACAATATTATTCATTATATTTTGAAACATCATTATATAATACAATTTCTTTCAGGTAATACCAACACTTCAATAAAATAATGAATAATGAACACAAACAATGCTCAACACTTCTAATTCATTCACTGTGAAGTATCATGACTTTCATTTTAGTATATTTAAAATGAATCCAATTTAAAGAAAAAAGTTATACATGTTTAGTGTCCTGTATAATGAATCACATGTATAAAAAAGAAATTCTAGGTTTATCTTTTTATTGAGGATATAAACAACCAGCTTCATTTTAATAATTTATAAATTGTAGGTTCCTATTCTAAATTAATATACCCCAAAACATGAATTCAAAATCCTCAAAATTAATTAGACATTTAGATAAAAAAATTAAAACTACACATTACTTGTTATTATGTTTCATACATATCATACTCAAACTAAAAATTCTATAATCATTTCATTGTTCAAGAAAACATGAATACAATCTTCCAATAACAAAAACATGATTTCACATTGATATTAAAATACAACATGATTAGTGTATAACATGATTTCATTTTTTAAATACAACATACTAAACATGTTACATTCTCAACATTCAAATACAATAAATTTCATAGTTATTATGAAAGAATTTAAATGTTAAACACTATTCCCATAACAAAAATTTTATGGATTAATATAGAAGGAACATCCATTTTAGAAAAAAAGTGTTTTACTATTCTTAATAAGAATTAGTCCAATCAGATAAATATTTTTGGGTCTCAGTTGGCTACAAAAAATAATTCTTATAGTTTTTAATGAATAATAAAAATCCATAATTTTAATAAATCCCCATCATAATTCATAATAAATTTCATATAGAATGCATTTTTTGCATAATAACTATCATTTAAAGAATAACAGTTATATGGATGGTTTTTAAAATAATCATTTCATTATAGAAGTATAATGTCTAATAAAGGTAATATTTTTTATAAGGGTTTATAAAATTCAACATTTTCTCAAAAAACAAATTTTCTAAACTTGTTTCTATTGAAATTTTAAACAATATGAAGATATGTTATCATGTTATGAATATTCAATATTTAAATAAAACTAATCATGAAGAATCATTCTATAAGGTCCACTGACAACACACATTCAAGGCTCAAATTGGTTCCTAATAATTTTTTAGAATATTTAATAACTATTTTACTCTTTCCATTCAGGTTAGTCACATAATTCAACAAACATTAATATTTCACCATCAACCACAACATGGGAACTGTTAGAGAAACACACATAAAATATCATGATTTATTTAATTAATATCATTAACTTCCCAAAATCACCTCCTTCAATCACATAAATGATTAATCATGATGAATGTACCAATACTAAGTCTCTAACTTATAGATTGAATCACTACACTTGGTCATTCAATAGTCTCAAAGTCCTTACATTAGATAATTTTGGGGGGAAGATACAAAAATATCATGTCTTCGCCAGCCTCTGTTATAGAACATCACACACAAGGATCAACTAATGGCTATTCCCAACCAACCTATTAAATCTACACATTGAAAAATATATAAAATGCACAGTATATCTCAAAATAAACCATTGATTTTTTTTTTCAACCCCTCCCTCCATGGGTACCCCTTGCGTATGAAAAATGGTGAAAGTGAGATGATGAATCCCATGTCCCACCTCTAGTAGGCTCTAGGTTAGTGAAAAGAACCAATGCTATAAAAATTCACACCCATGGATGGTATTAATTTCAATAGAAACAACAATATGATTAAAAGATTGGATATCAACCACCAAAAAAACTATATGGCATAAAAATGGTGAGATTAATAATATCCACAATTCATGTAATATCATATGAATATAATTAAAGTACCCAAGTTGAACATCCATGACCATACTATAATAGAAATTCAGTAATAACTCAATCACCAACATTATTAATGTCTATCTTGTCCCCTAACGACATCCTAGAAATTTAAAAAGTAGTTTTAAGAACATAAGGTTATCATACATGTATACTCAATAAGATCATACCCAAACCATCTTTTGCATCTGAGAGAAGAACGCACTAATGCACCATTGATAAAACCATAGCACAAAAAACACCAGGATAGGTCAACCTACTACATGCATAGTCATGAAGACACACTCACAAAATAACAGATCCTTGTATAATAACATAATAAGAACCATATTTGTAAAATCATAATGTATACCACTTTCCCACTAGTGTGCCTCTCTCACACCCCAATGATATACATCGTGACCATCCAATATCTTTCATATAGTCATTCATCCTAATGATATCGTAGATATGACACCATGTCTCCCCAATAGAGACATTGTCCATCACATCACATCACACCAAATGGCACCTGGTGAATAACATCACATATCATAGAAAGACACATATTCTATCACATTATATCCCAACCAACATCATAAACATAATAGTAGGGAATCATAAACCCAATGGACATAAACATCATTCCCTCATACTAAAATTCATGAGCCCCACTTTTAACCACATCATCCTCTTTCAAACATTCCCACATCTATCCTACATTCAACAAACCATCACATCCCTTACGTAATTACCTCATCTTAAAAAGATGGTTGGGAGGGGGGGTATCCATCCATCATTCCACACCATCTGAATTTTAGAAAAAACACCCCAAATAAAATTGGGTGTGAATTCAATGTTCTCGATGTTGGTAGGGTGTGTATAAAAATCACAATGAAATTAAAAATATATTGTATTCCCACAAAAAAATCCAAAATTATGTGTATTAAATAAGAATACCATCCCATTCATAACATCTTAGAAAATCCCTCACAACCTCTACCACATGAACTTCTGCATTAAAATGCATCAAGCCACACAAGTATGTCACAAATCACAAGGAACATAATGTATTTCATTCTAGGTTAATCCAATTTATAGATCTTCCCATTATCAATAATCATTATATATAAGCACATTTATCTCATATAAAACAACAACCACTTCAAGTAAACATTCCATTTTAATTGAAAAATTCTTTATCCATTCCAACTAATGCCATTCCATTTCATATTAGCATAACACACTCATTTATCATTCAATTATTTTATTCTAAAGAACATATATAAATTTTTTAGTTCTTAGATAACCACATAAAATACCTACAATTTAACTATAATAAATCATATTTCCATATTCAAATTAAGAATCATTATATCATTTACCATTCATCATTTCCAACCCCAACTATTAATCATTATAACACAACATAATTCAAGGCTAACCAAAATTTTACCATATAAATTCAATAACAAAACATCATTACCACCACACACCATCCCATATAAACACATAAAATTAAATACCTATTTCCACATTTACCACATCCTAGTTTATGGGATTACATGAAATTATATAGTATATATCATGGGATATTTTCTCTCAATTTTGGATCTTAATATAAATTTGGTTCATTTAATATATATAAGTGATTATTTATTTAGTGAATTTTTAGTTTAATGAAAAATTTAATCAATTGTTTCATAATCCATAATAATCACAGTTTGAAAACCATTATTTTTAGCAATGTAACAAACATGTATAACCCATTAATCAATATCACAAAACAAATTAAAACATTAAAGAGATATATTTTATTATAAAACAATAATTATTATCTTACTGCGATTATCACTTTCTCTTCCCAAGATAATATTTTTATTACATAAATTAATAGAACATTTGATAATAATAATAGTAACTCTCTATGTGTGAAATAAAACTTTTTAGGTAATCATTTATCCATAAGATAATCCATCCCAGTAAAATACATGGAAACCTCCCAATTCATTCTAATTTCTATTAACAATTTAATTTTCTTAATTATTTTGATACATATGATCATATCAAAAGATAAATAAAAGAATGAAATCTACAATATGTTACAACTAGAAGAACTATGAAAGATCACATACTTAGTGATTGTATTAGACTCATACTAAACATAGAGGATAGATAAGAGGGAATTACTTTTCTATACCATGAAATTTAAAAGGATCATTCCGAAAACTATGTTAAAAATTAAAGACATGATGTAGGGGTTTTGGGGTCAATGTTACTTAGGAGACAAATCTATGAACTCATAAAAGGGATGAAATCACATTTTTAAAATTCAGATATACCCACTTAGATATTGCATCATTCATTTCTTATTTTATTAGATATTTAATTCCCATTCAAATAAAATATTAATTTTTATTACTTTAAATAAATTAAAATTTCTAGATTAAATTTTAATGATTAAAAGAGAAATAAAAATAGTTTTTTGTCTTTTAAATAATTTAAAACGAATTTTTTTAAGTTCATGAAAGAAAATTGGAGTTTCATAAAAATATATTACCATGAAGGAGGCATGCACTATGTTAGGGTATCACAGTTTTACCCATATGTGGAAAGCTTCACATAGGAAAGAATAATAAACTAGTGCTACCCTTATATAGTGAGAAGATACTTTTAGATCGACTTTAGAAAACATGGATGGCCCTTTCATAGTATTCAAAGGACCCTCACCTAAGCATAAAAATTTCATATGTTCCCTTAAACATTTCCAAGATACACTTCTTTAAGGAACTGACTACAATTATGATAGCCTAGAGAATTATCCTTTACAATCATATAGTTTTGAGCTGACCTTATGAAACCATTATCACTTAGTTACTACCCTTAATCATGTATGAATATACTATTATGAAAAAAGATATATGAACTTACCATTATTAAAGTATGAACCAACCATTATGCAAGCTGAGTGAGTTTGATGATCTTCATAAAGTGGGGAAACTACCCTCACATAAACTCTTTTATATTTTCCTAGTGGTTAACTACTAATATGTAATAATTATAAATTTTGGGTTACCCTTATGAAAGACATATAAATTTAATTTTACCATATCCCAATCTTTTTAAAACAACTATTATCCTTGCACAACTCTATTGTCACGTGTGAGAGTAACTATTACATTATAAACAATAACTTTTAAACTAAACTAATGTATGAATAATTATAAAAAGTGTTTATTAACATTTTTTAAAATTCCAAAACTATTCTAAAATATTTGTATCACAATTAAAAATCCTACTAATATTTCAAATAAGATAATAAAAATTTGAAATTACATTCATAATTTGTAAAACCCATTTAAAATGGCTTAATAAATTGTAAATGTATTTCTGAACAGCAACTACATTTTCTGATACTATCCATACACCACCAAAAATACATAATTGAGAAGGAAGGATTTGGAGTATTTTGGACATTTATAGATAGTATCTATCTACTCCTCAATCACTCAATTAATTTTTTAACATGTTTGTCCCTTTAACTCTTAGGATTATTATATTTACCATTTTGGTTTTCCCCATGAAAAATAGATTTTACTTATGTAATTTATAATTTATGACAAAATAATAATATGATGCTTAAAATATTATTTTAACTTAATGCTTCTATATCCAATATTAAATTTTTAAAATTTCCAAAACATAATTTTAAAATATTAAATGTATAACAAATTATATAATTTTTTAAAGAATTATACCTAAACATAAAAATGTATAATATTTTGTTAGAATATAAAACCATCATAATGTCACAAATACTATTGATATTTGGTCTTAGAAAACACTTTCAAATGGAAATAAATATTATAGATAATAACTTGTTTAATTGGAAAATAATGTTTTTAAAAATTATGTGTTCTTAATATTTTTTAATATTATTTTAAAATTTTAAATAATTAAGTATGATCATTATGATATAACAATATTTTTTTTAAATTAATATATTTTGAAAAAATAAAATAATTAATGAAAAAAACAAATATTTCATTTATATAAAATGCCCTTTAACTAATACCCATAAAATAATAAACTATATTAAAAAAATTCTTTTTACTACCATAATATTATTGAAATATTTTTTTTGAAAATGTAATGGCTCAAACCTCTCTGGTCCATTACTTTGTGAGAATTGAGTTTTTGAAGTGTTTTGGGAGCTCAATGTGGCGTACTTCAACCCTTTGCAAAAAATCAAAGTTTTTCAAGTTCTTTAATGGACAATCCTGGTGGCGAATCATGAAGGTGGCTCCCAGTGGTGTGCTCATGAACATTGACTCATCATGTGGTCATTCATATAGTGATGAATCACTGAATAGTGACTCAACGAATAGTCACTCATCAAGAAATGACTCGTCAAAAGTTGACCCACCGAATGGTAACTTGCTGAATAGTGACCCACAGAATAGTCACTTGTCCGGTAGTGAGTCATGAGTAGTGTTTCCAGCTTCCTTTAATTTTCCCATTTGAAGATTTATTTGATGTAAAATTTCTATAAAGCCATGTTTCATGGGATTTGAGACCAATTGAAAGCCCATAAATCCTATCTTTTTTCCCGAGGTCCCGGAGGATTTTGATTGTTCAGAATGCTTTGTCTTGACTAGATCCACCATCAATGGAAAATCTAAAACACATATAAACCACATTCATTTATATTTTTTCCAAGGCTGATATCTCTTTCTTCTATACTCTTACTCCTTGTTTTACCCTACTACGACCCACCCTGAAACTTTCTTTTCCAAGGTGTTAGGTGTTTGTGTTATAGCTTTTGGGTCAAGTTTTCCCAGGAGACTTTTTCTTTTGCATTCTTGCCCCTTATTTTGGTGCAATAAGAATGTTTTGTTCATCTATTCTACCAAGTAGCTTTGTTTTATTCTCTCTCTTAATTATGAATCATGTGGGATGGGTGTATGAATTTTTTTAAGAAGAAAATTGAATATGAATTAAAAAATATAATTAAACTAGTAAAAATAAATCTGTGGGGTCTGGGGAATGTGGCATATGAATATACTATTTTATTGATATTTTGATTAATGTTGTGGATTTTATGGGCTAAACACCCAATTAAAATTGTGGTCTTTTGGGGTCCTTGGTTGTTCAGTAGTTTATGGGTTGTGGAATGCATGCACCTCAGAGGGTTGTTAACATCACATAATATATACTTGGTTAAACATGTATATTCAGATAAAAAAATGGATGCCCGAGGATTATATGGTTTTTTTGATAACACCCTAAATCAAGGGAAATTGAAAAATAGAATCCAGACTAAATATGAAAGTATGTATTACTCTGCTATGTGATGTAACTTATTTTTAAAATTATTAGGTGATGTTTGTTCTATCTAGTGATATGATGGATGGGATATGTCTATGAGGTTTTATGTGGTGGTAGTGGATGATATTTTTCATGGCGTAGAGCTTAGATGGTTTTTATTGTACAGTACTGCAGTAGGGATGTGAAACTAGGTGTGGTTGTAAGGATATTTGTATGTGGAAATTTTGGTTGTGGTCTTGTTCTTATGAGTTGTGGTGGCTATATAAATATGTGGATTGAGTGGGATGAGCTTGAAGACTGATGAAAGTGGTTTTTATTTGTACTTTCCCATTTATATCATGAAAAAAATCTTTTCAAATTCCTATAAAATTGATGGGGGTGGAATATTACTTTACTATGATGTGCATTAATTTACCATGGATCTTAACCTCTTGTTAGACTGTTATAGTGTTACCTGCTACTATTGATCTTGTTATTTGTTTTTGTGTTTATGGTATCAATAAACAAGTTATTTAATAATGTGTAGAATGATATATCTTGGTTTGGCTAATGAAATAGAAGAAGTAAATATGAAAACATGAATGGGTGTTAATCATGGAAGAAATTTGATGCTACATTAATTTATTAGGATCTTCACCTTCTAAATTGTTTTTTTGTGTGGTTGTTTATTTTAGAGGTATCAGAAAAATGGTGGCATTTGTGAGTTTCTTTTTTTATTTGGAAACCCTAGGTTGGTCTTGAGTGCTTGGTATCTAATTAGTATCTACTTGTTTCTTTCCTTGTAATTTTTATACGCACCCCACCCTATTTGAGAACTATGTTACGAACACCCCCATCGTCATGAAGGGGGGGGGGGGGGGTTCTTACACATACATATCATTGGGAGGATGGATGGATGGCCCCCTAATCTTCCCCACTCCCTCTTATAGGTTGTGATATCCCAATATTCTTTGGGAAGGTTAAGGTTTGTGAGGCCTAGGTGTGAGCATGCGAGTTGTGCTTTCCCTGGTGTCTTTGGGATGAGACAAGTTGTTATTTACCAAGTGTCTTTAGAATGATATGTGTTATGATTTACCAGGTGTCTTTAGGATGTGGTTTGGGTTGTGGAATAGGTGTCTGTGGGTGGGATGTGATATGGTTTGTGGCCCAGGTATCTACGGGCATGCTGTGATGTGTTTTTTTGGTATAGGTGTATGTGGGAGGGATTTGATGTGTTTTCTGGACCAGGTGTCTGCGGGTGGGATGTGATGTGGCTTGGGATCCATGTGATGGGATGAGATGTGGTTTATGGGGCCTATATGTGTTTGGGAGGGTTGTGAAATGGTTATTTCAAAAAAGGTAGGAGAATTAGGATGCTTTCCATTTGGAAAGAGTGTCTAAACAAGTGGGAAGTGGTACAAGGTACCCAAATTATTGATGTTCTTAATAATCTATTGTACTTTACTTGTGTTACTTTGTGAGAGTGCCTTGGTTAGGTTGGAATGACTATAATACCTTTTTTAGGTGTTGTTTTGTTCTGATATTTTCTCACATGAGCATTAGTATTTTTCTATCACTTGTGCTTGCGAGACATTGGTTTTCCAACCAAGTATACTTTTATGCTCACCCTATGTATATAAAACTTTGTTCAGGTTTCTAGGAGGATTACATAGACCATTTTGGACTTTACTAGCTTAGACTTTGGGTTGTCATGTCACTTCTTAGCATTACTTTTGGTATTTACTTTGGGATTTTCATTGTATTCATAACAGTTCTATTTTAAACATGTATATGGGATGTATTTGTTTTTCTTTTATATATTTCATGGAGTTGTTTTGGGATGAACCACATGATCAAACTATCTTTTTCTTAAAAAAATAATGTCAATCCATCCTACTTTTTTGAGATGTGTATACCCTTAGTGCTGCTCGCCACCCCAGGACCTACTGGATGTGGGACTCGGGGGGGGGGGGGGGGTGGGTCATTATCTCTCTTCCTTCATATCCATATTTAGAGGGGAACCTTTGGAGGGAGGGGGTCATGACATAATGTTTTCAAAGGATGATGGTTGAGATATAGGATAGAGTTTGGAGTTAGGCACAATGAGGATTGCATGGGTTGGTAGGGAAATAATGTCAGGTGATCTTGGTTCATGACATAGGCCCAAGAGGACTAGCTAGGACACACGATTTTAGTGCCCCTCATAATCTGATGCAAGGACTTTGAGCCTACTAAAGGACCAAGTGAGGCTACACCATTTCCATGGTAGAGACCCGATGTACGGTACATAGATCATAAGGACTAGTGTCCTTATTATAATTTTATGTTTTCAGATAATTGAAATGGATAAGAAAATGAGTTAAACGAGTTAAAATAAATCTTAAATAAAATTCTATACTAATCAGGATTAGTAATTTATTCTTTACCTTTCACCTATGGAATTCGATTGTCATTATAATTTGGATCAGGTTGTGGGGGCCCAGCAGGCTGAACCGGTTGATAAGAGGAGGGTTGATCCAGTAGTAGAGGACAACCGTTGGTAGAGAATGTTATGTGCTTTCTAGCTAAAAGACTTGGAAAAGTAAAAGGGTAGTGTTTCAGAATGGAGACATAGAGTTGGCTAGAGGAGGTTGAGATCACCTTCAGTTTGATCTGGGCTCCGACAGAGTACTGGGTTCCTTTGGAAGAGAGTCAGATACAGGGAGTTGTTTGTTATTATTGAAAGTTATACCTGGGGGAGAGGAAAGAGGTTGATGTTTTGTTGGTTGATTTGATGAAGAAGTTTCGAGAGTAATTCTTTTCATCTATCATGAAGGATAAGAAGAGGCATGAGTTACTCTCCCTCCAGTAGGTGAGTATGATGGTATAAGAGAAGAGAATCAAGTTCAAGGATCTCTTTATTTTGAACTGGATATTTTTCTAGATGAGGAGTCTCATGAAAAATGTATATAGGAGACACTTTTTCCTTCTATAGAGTACACAATTACTCACTTTACATTTCTAACATGCTTGGATGTTCAGAATATGGTATATGGTGTTGATTAGATGCACTCATAAAGATTTATACCATTAGAGGGGATCCAGATGGGTTATTTTAAGGTAAATGTTAACATCATTAGGTCTTAGGCACCAAGGCCTTTTTGGTTTCGACCAGTTGGGATCCAAACATAGCAGCATCCTTTCTGACCTTATGGTGGTGGTCGGTTTTGTACCATTCACATGAACCTAGTACCAATGTGTTTAATCTGTGCAGTCTGTGGCTATCTTCCGAATCAGTGCCTAGTGGTTTTGTGATCTCAGTATGGTAGAGGTTGACAGGTTCAGTGCTAGCCTCAGACGTAGTTGTCAGCTAGAATATTTCAGCTGTAGGGACAACATGGTCATTCTCTACTGAAGGTCATGTATAGACTAACCTTAGGATATTCCTTAGGTTCCTCAACCTAAGTGTGGTCCTAGAGGTGGTCATCAACAAAGAGGCAAGGGAGTCAGGTTTGCTCTATTGCACACAATAGAGGCATCAGTTCTAGTTGGGCCATATATATTTAGAGGAATGATCATTTTTTTGAACCTTTTCTTGTTATTTATTTGATTCAGGAGCTTCAAACTCCCTTGTTTCACCCTCTATAGCTCTTTCTTGGGGACTAGATATAGAGAGGCCTCTTATTCCTATAGAATTGACTACAATAGTCAGAGGGCATACCATCTCGTTTGATGTGTGTTAGGGATGTAGACTGATGATGGGGCCATATAAGTCCCATGGGAATCTTATATTGCTACAGATGCAATCATATGATTCCATTCCCATCATCTAATGGTTTTATTCAATGCATGTCATTTTTGAATAATTCTAGAAGAGAGTTGTGTTTTCAGATATGGATGGATGATGTGTGGTTTTCATTGGGGAGTGGATCTGTTAGGTGGGAATTCAGCGTGTATAGCCAATTTTTTCATTATTTGAGAATATGAAAGTGGAATAAATAGATGTTGGAATGGTGGAGGTTCCCATAGTTTTTGGGGAGTTCATGGATGTTTTCCTTGAGGAGGTTGTGACTCTTCCCCCTCAACGTGATGTTGAGTTCATAATAGACTTGTAATATAGTGATTCTCTGATTTAGAAAGATCCTTATCAGATTCCACCTTTTTAGTAACAAGAGTTGCGGATCTAGGTCGAAAATCTGATTCAAAAGGTCTTTATCCAACTTAGTGTGTCATCGTGGGGTGTTCTGGTGTTGTTTCCAATGAAGTCGGATGGTGGTCTGAGGTTGTTCATAGATTACTAAAGGTTGAATTAGGTAACAGTCAAGAAACATTACCCTCTCCTTAGGATAGATTATATTTTTGACCAACTGAAAGGGGCGGGTTTGTTTTATAAGATCAACATCTAGTTTGGATATCATTAGTTAAGGATGAAGGAGGGTGATATTCAAAAAAATACATTTAAATGTAGGTATGGGCACTTCGAGTATGTGGTCATGCCATTCTGTGTTACGAATGCACTAGCTGTGTTCACGAGACTTATAAATTCTGTGTTCCATGAGTTCTTAGATTTGTTCATTGTCATGTTTATAGAAGACATATTAGTCCACTCAATGTCAAAGGAGCAGCATTTTGACAATCTCAATACCATTTTATAGGTTCTCTGATACCACAAGCTATACGTAATGTTCTCCAAGTGAATTTTTTTCACACAAGAGGTTTATTTATTTGGGCATGCAGTGTCTAAGATGGTGTTGTTTTAGACCCATCGATGGTCGAGGCAGTTGTTTCTTAGAAAAAAACAATATCATAGAAGTTAGTAGTTTTCTTGGTATTACATGCTATTTTCAGATGTTTTTACCTGATTTTTCTTGAGTTGAATCTCCATTGAAAAATTTGGCCCAAAAGGATAAAGATTTTGTGTGGAGTTATCAGTTTCTGGAAATGCTCGGGTATCTAAAATGGAAGTTGTTTAATGATTTTGGGCTTGAGGAAAGGGTGATGTAAAAGGGTTATGTGATTCTTCCCTTATGGTCTTGTGATGCATCTAGATATATTAGTGAGCAGTGATATCTTATGGGTCTAGGTAACTATTCCCCCACAAGCGTAACTATGCCTCCCACGATCTAGAGCTAGTAGTGGTCATGTTTGCATTGAATTTGTAGTGAAATGACTTGATTAGTTAACTCTTCATGGTCTTCATGAATCACTAGAGTCTGAGGTACATATTTTTCCAGCGAGATCTGAACATGAGATAGAGGATGTGGATGATGATTTTTTAGGATTACAATTTTGATATCTCTTACACCTCAGGAAAGGGGAATGTTGTGGCTGATGCTTTCAGCATAATGTTTAAAAATGAGGTTGTTTTGGAATCTTTAAATGCTTGGAATGCGATGGAGGAGTTGGAAATATTTCAATTAGATAAAGGAATGGATGGTGGTATAGGATTTCTATTTTAGATGATAGTGTAGTCTTCTCTGATGTAGCAAGTAGAGGAGTCTCGGTGGGGATACTCGGAGGAATCTGTGTGGCGCAATCATGTTGTCCATAGTGATGCTCAGGATGGGATGGTAGAAGGATGGTCATAATCACTTGATGTTTCATGGAAGGTTGTTTATTATTGTGGTGATGTGAAAGGGAGCCCTTCATAAGTTCCATAACCCACCTTTAGAAGTACTCCCCAGAATTTCTATGATTTACCATGGCTTGAAGATGCAGTTTTGGTGGTCTGAGAAAAAGCGAGCAGTAGTGGAGTTTGTTGTGAGGTTCTTGGTTTTCCAGTAGGTAAAGATCAAGAACCATGTAATTGGTGTTTTTGGTGGCCCTTGGAAGTCCCTGAGTGGAAGTTGGATGATTTCTCGATGGAATCATCATTGGGTTGCCCAGAGCTCAAGGGGGCTATGATGTTATCTGGGTAGTAGTGGATCAGCTAATGAAATAGGATCACTTCATAGAGATCAAGGATTTGTGAAAAGTAGATGCCTTTTAAAAGTGGTTTGTGGATAATATAGTGTAGTTTCAAGGGGTTATGAGGTCAATTTTTTCAATTTTTGGCACACATTTTGCTTCATAAATTTGGAGGGGATTGTGGCATTCTTTTGGCACCATGTTATGCCACAACACTGCCTTCCACCACCATATAGATGGGAAAATGGAATTGACTATCTAGAAACTAGAGGAAATGTTGTGGGCATGAATCCTAGAATTTTGTGGATCTTGGGTGTGACACTTGACCTCAGCAGAGTTTTCTTAAAATAATAGATATCACACTTACATTGGCATGGCTCCATTTTGATCCTTTTATGAAAGACTATGTAATTTCACATTGTTCTCTATAAGGGTTTGGGAGATAGTTGTTTTTGGTCGTGAGGCAGTGTGGAGAATGACACAAGAAGGTTCAACATGTTTGGGAGAGGATGAAAGAAGCACATGACCAGTAGAAGTGTTATGTCAATCATAGGAGGAGGCCCTCAGAGTTCGAGGTCAGATACCATGTATTCTTGACTGTTCCCCTTGATGGGGTTAGTAGAGGTTTGGCAGTGGGAGTATGATTTCTCCAACATTTTTGGGACCCTTATAGGTGTTGGTTCAAGTTGGAAAAGTGGCATACCATTTGGTGTTCACACCACAGTCAGAAATAATCCATACTATTTTTCATGTGTCTCGGCTTCATCAGTATCTTCATAATGAACCTTAAACCCTTGACTAGGGAGAGTTGGATATCAAGGATGACTTGACATTCATGGAGTTTCTAATAGAGATCTATGATCTTCAAAATATGGTGCATCATGTATGGAACATTGCTTTGGTTCACATTTTGTGGAGGTATGGTGTCTTGGAGGATAGTAATTGGGAGTGAGAAGCATAGATGCATGCTTAATACCCAACATTTTTTTTGAGTTTTTCCTTGTTCTATCTTACCTTGTGATGAAATTTTTGAACCTTACATTATGAAATGTGTTTTTTCCCTTGATTTGACATGTTTGTGGTGTAATGTCTAATAAGGTCCTAACATGTTAAAAATAGAATACTAGATTCTTAATCAAGAAACATCAACTGTGATGTGAGTAAACCCATGTTGGTGAGTTAGTTCCACCTAGAGCTGATAGAATCTTGACATGGAGGACAATGATTATCTTAATAATCTGATTGGGTAGTGTAGTTTGTTGGCTATAGTGGTTGTTGGTTTTGGTTGTGCATAAGTTGAGATGGTTGGGTGGTGTTAGTGTGGTTGTGGTTGTTTAGGTAGTCATGTTCAGTTGGTGGTAATTATTGAGGAGTTGCATGAGTCTTGAGAGTTATCTCATAGGTTAGTTGTCTGGACCCCCCCCCCTTTCCATCTATGCTTGGTTTGGGATTGTCAACGATGAGAATAGTTTGAGATATATCTGATATAATGTCTCAGGGCTTTCTAGTATATTACCTTGTGAGAATCTGGTGTTTGAAGTGTTCTGGGAGGTCACAGTGACCAACTTCCACACTTTGCAAAAACCCCCAGTTTTTCAAGTTCTCCAATAGTGACTCCTAGCGGTGAATCCTGGCGGCGAGTCATTGGCGGCGAGTAGCTAGTAATAACTCAATAGCAATGAATCACTGGATGTCGCTCATCGAAAAGTGACTCACCGAATGGTGACTCATCGAGTGGTGACTCGATGAATGGTTACTTGTCGAATGGTGACTCACTGAAGGTCACTCTTCCAGTGGTGAGTCGCTGAACGATGACTCATAGAACAGTGACTCACCGAATGGTGACTCACCAAATAGTAACTTTTCAAGTGATGACTCATAGAATGGTGAGTCTCCAAACTGTGACCCTACAAATGGTGACAACCGAATGGTGACCTACTATACAGTGACTAACCGAACGATGACTCACTGAATGGCCACTTGTCCAGCACTGAGTCATGAATAGTTTTTCTAGATTATTATAATTTCACCACATTAAAATTTTATTTGATGTAAAATTTCTTTAAGGCCATGTTTAAATGGATTTGAAAATCCCATAAATCCTATATTTTTTCCTAAGGGATTGGGGGATTTTGTTTGGTAAGAACACGTTGTCTTGATCAGATCCTCAATTAATGTAATAATATAAATGTATCTAAACTGCTGCTTCATTTAGAATTTTCCAAAGTCCAAGATCTCTTTCTCACATATACTTCCTCATTGTTTTCCCCTGGTAGGTGGATCCCTGATCCTTTCTTCCTTGAGTATTCGTCCATTAGTGTTGTAGCTCTTGGGTTGCATTTTCCCTGGAAGATTTTTCTACTGCTTGTGAGCCCCCTGTTTTGGCGCAATAAGAAAGTGTTGGACATCTATTCTTCCAAGTAGGTTTTCCTTCGTTTCTCTCTTATTTTTTTTGCATCATATGGGGTGGGTGTATGAATGTTTCCTTAGAATAAATTTTAATTCTTATTAATAAAGATAATTAAACTGACAAAAATCAGTCTACAGGGGTATGGGAGAAGTGACGTTTGATCATACAGTTTTATTGATATTTTGATCAATATTGTGGAATGTATGGGCTAAACACCCATGAAAAATCAGGACCATTGGGGGTCATTGGTTGTGCACTAGTTTATGGGTTGTGAATTGCATACCCATCATGTGGTTGTTCACACAATTTATTAAATAATAAGTTAAACATGTATATTTAGATAACAATAAATGGATTCCAAAGGATCATATAGTTTATGTGATAACACACCAAATTAAATAAAATAGAATAAGTAAAGTCCCACTAAATCTGAACATATGTTTTTATTTTCTATGTGTTTTAACTTGTTTGTGAACATGATTTCATGTTTTGGGTCGGCTCCATTGACATGATGGAAGTGATATGTATGTGAGGTGTTATGTGGGTGTAGAGGAAGATATGTTCCATGTTGTAGGGCTATGATTGTTGTTATAGAATAGTGGTTCTGTGGGGATATGAAACTACGTGTGGATGTAAAGAGATATGAATGTGGAAATTTTGGATGTGGGGTTGTTCTTGTGAGTTGGGGGTTGGTTCTGCTAATATGTGGCTTGAGAGAGATGAGTTTGAAGAATGGTGGTAGTTATTGGTATAGGTTCTTTCCCATTGATAGAATGCAGAAATATTTTCTCGTCCCTCAAAAATTACAGGAGGTGGAATTTCCATTTACTCTAAAGTGCATTAATTTACACTGGTTATTCACCTCCTATTAGACTGTTAATATGTTACCTACTAGTGTTGGGCCTTTTAGTTACCCATGAAGTGATGGGATGAATAAACAAGTTATTTAATAATGTGTGGGATAGTTTGGACTGGTTTGGCTAAATAAATAGAAGTAGTAAATATAACTACATGAATGGGTGTTAAACATGAAATAAATGTGAATCTACATTAGTTTATCAGGATATTTTCCTTTTAAATATTTTTTTGTGTTTATTTTATTTTATAGGTAGTAGAAAAAGGTTGAAATTGTGAATGGGTTTTTCGATTTGGGAACCCTAGGTTGGTCTTGAGTGCTTGGTAACAAATATGTATCTACTTGTATCATTCCTTTTGATTTTTATATACACCCCACCCTCATTGAGAACTATGTGAAGAACACCCCCATCGTCATAGGGGAGGGTGTATTTCCTAAACATCTCGGTAGAAGGATGGCTAGTTAGCCAACCACTATTACCTAATCCCTCTTCCAGGTGGTGGTAGCCTAATATTATTTGGGTAGGTTGTAGTTTGTGAGGCCGAGGTGTGTGCAGGTGAGTTGTCTTATCCCATGTGTCTTTAGGATGATATGAGTTGTGCTTTCCCAAGTGTCTTCAGAATGTAATGTTTTTTGGTTTCCCAGGTGTATCTGATATGTAGTGTGGGTTGTTTAATAGGTTTCTACGGGTGGGATGTGATGTTGTTTATGGCCCAGTTTTCTATGGGTGGGATGGAAGGTGGTTTGTGGTCCAAGAGTCAGCGAGCAAGATGTGATTTGGTTTGTGGACTAGGTGTCTTCGGTAGAATGTGATGTGAATTGGGGCCTAGGTGATGGGATGATATGTGGTTTTTTGGACCCAAGATTATGCGGGCGGGTTGTGATGCAGGTCTTTCCGAAGAGGTGGGATCATGTGAATGTTTTTCGTTAGGAAAGAGTGGCTAAACCAATGGTAAGTGGTACGGGGTACCCAAATCATCGATGTGATTATTTCACTACTTTACATAACTTGTGTTACTTGGTGAGCATGCCTTGGTGAAGTTGGGATGTCAGGTATAACATATTATGTGTGTTTTGGTTTTGTTATTTTCTCACGATAGAATTAGTACACTTCTCCCCTTGTGCTCGAGGACTTTTTTTTCTACTAAGTATACTTGTATGCTCATCCTATTTTTATAAAACTACTTTTAGTATTCCAAGAGGATTACATGGACCATGTGTTGTACCCCACACTCTTTGATTTTCATGATCACAATCACTTTCATATGTGTTTAACTTTGTTTTTAAGTGTTGTGGATGATAGGAAAAAGATTGCCAAAGGATTGGCCCAAGAATGGACAAGAAGTGGACTGAAATTCAGTCCACCGGCCAACCGGTGTGATAGCACCGGCCAGCCGGTGGAACTGGCAGAGGGATTGCCCACTGCCAGGTTCCACCGGTCGACCGGTGGCTCTGTCACCGGTCGACCTGTGGCACCCAGCCCAAATAGTATTTGCTACTGTCTTGCCACCGGCCAGCCGGTGGCTCCTCCACCGGTCGACCGGTAGAGCCTGGATCAAGACTCTTCTTCTCTACCAAGGCACCGGCCAGCCGGTGGAGCTGTACCGGCCAGCCGGTAGCCCAGTCAAACTAGCCGTTGGGTTTGACCAGTCAACCCTCTTTTGGCCTCCAACGGCTCCGAAGACCTCTCCAACGGCTCCGAAGCCTCCCCAAGGGTTCCATGCCTATAAATAAAGGCCAAGGAAGCCCCGGACACCTACCGGAACGATACGGAAGCCCCGGACACCTACCGGAACAATTGTGAAGCCACCGTACACATTTTCCATCCTTGGCGTACCTCCAGCGGACTTCCTCCAAGGGAACCCACCTTGCTCCAACAACTTCCACATCCAAGGAGCTCCATCAAAGAAGCTTGGAAGCGGCCTTCAACCTCTTCAATCAATCAAAGGCGCCCAAGACTTCTCCAAATACGGTTTTTATTGTTTTATCCTTTTTGAGCTTAAAATTGGGTTTGTGCCTACAAACCCCAAACTCTTTTCTCATCCCTCTTTCTTTTGGGTTCTCACACCACCACTAAGGTGTGAAGAGGTTGTCAAGCTTTCCTTTAAATAGCTTGAGTTAGGTGAGCTAGCCTTCACCCGTAAAAAGGCTAGTGGGTTCTTGCTAAACCATTAAAAGCAAGTGGGTTCTTGCTCAACCATATAAAAGCAAGCTGTAATAGGTCCTAGTGCTACCTCAAAGCCTAGTGGGTTTCTTGCTAAAACCATTGAAAAGCAAGCGGTAGAATCTCTCAACGGTTGAGTTGGGAGCGGAGACGTAGGCCGGGTTTTTGGCCGAACTCCGTTATCAATTTTGTGTGTCTTGCCTTATTTATTTCCGCTGCACTTTACTTTGTTTTTTAATTTGTTAATCAATTTTTTAAAAGGCAATTCACCCCCCCTCTTGCCATCATTCCTCCGTTTTTTTTCGACCCATCAATTGGTATCAGAGGGCGTATTTGAATAATTCCCTAACCGGTTTCAAATTAAAGATCCTATTTTTTTGATGGCTTCTACCGCTTCAACCTCTTACGCCCCCGAAGGACATTCTTTGGATCGTGCTCCATTCTTTGATGGAGCCGATTATTGTTTTTGGAAAACCCGCATGTCAACATTTCTTAAAAGTATTGGATATCCTATTTTTAGAATTGTTATGCATGGTTTTACGCTCTCCTCTCCCGATGAGTCAAAATGGACCCCCAATGACATTGCTTATTTTGAGCTTGATGGCAAAGCCATGAACGCTCTTCATTGTGGTCTTGACCGTAATGTTTTTAATTGCATTTCTTCTTGCTCTACTTCGCATGATATTTGGAAATATTTAGAACTAACCTATGAAGGTACTAGCGAGGCTCCAAAGCAAGAATCCGATCAAAAGCAAGAACCCGATGAAAAGATCAAGCCCGTTTGCCCACCTCACAAGAAAAGGGCCAAGAAGAAGAAGAAGAAGGCTTTAAAGAAAACTTGGAGTGATAGCTCCTCCTTCTCTTCTTTCTCCTCGAGCGACAATGGTAATAATTGCCTAATGGCAAAACATGAGGTATCTTCCTCCTCTTCCTCCTCTTCCTCCTCTAGTTCTTCTAATTCTTTTAATCATCTTTCTTATGAAGAACTCTCACATGCTAGAGACCAACTTGAAAATGGTTTTCATGCTTTATCGTCAAAATTTGTTGCTTTAAAAAAGAATTTCAAAAAACTCTCCTCCGAAAAAGAACAACTTCTCAAAGAGAAGGAGGAGATGTCCCTCAAAATCCAGAATTTTCCCGATGTTGATTCTTTGGAATCAACCATCAAAGACCTAAGGGAGACCCTAGCTAAGTTCACCCAAGGGGAACAAAATTTGAACAATCTCCTAGGTTCCCAACGAGTATCTAGAACCACCAATGGACTTGGCTACACCAATATAGCTTCCTCCTCCCATGCACCCACTGTTTTTGTAAGGGGGAGCTCTAGTTATAAATTTTGCAATTATTGTAAAAAACCCGGGCACCTTATTTATGAATGTAATTGTAAAAACGCCCGGTATGGTCAACCCAAAAGTTTTTTCTTTTCGGACGAATTTTATAGGAGAAGACCCGCCATGAAACAAATTTGGATTGAAAAATCCCTTTTGGCGAGTCTCTCCGGGCCAAAAGTCGTTTCGTTTCCCCGATGATCTTTTGTTTTATTTAGGGGGAGAAATTTTCTTAAATTCAAAAATCTCTTTCGATTCTTTTTTCAATTTAAATTTTCAATTCAAAATTTTTGATTCAAACTTTCAATTTCAACTCTTGGTATCAAAATTTTTCAATTCAAAATTTTCTATTCAATTTTGATTCAAAACTTTCAATTCAAACTGTTATTCAATTTTTGATTCAAAACATTCAATTCAAATTTAAAATTTCAATTGATTTTCAAATCTCATCTTGTTTTTCAAATCTCGAATCCCTCAATCAAGTTTCATGCCCCACGCTATTTTGATAATCACAAAGGGGGAGAAATTTGTTGATTGATTGGGGGATAATCTTTTCTCTCATGCTTAGTATTTATTTTCAATTTATCATTTAGTCATGCCTTTCATTTAAGTTTTTACATTGCTTTGATAAGTGATTGTGATCATCAAAATAGGGGGAGATTGTTGTACCCCACACTCTTTGATTTTCATGATCACAATCACTTTCATATGTGTTTAACTTTGTTTTTAAGTGTTGTGGATGATAGGAAAAAGATTGCCAAAGGATTGGCCCAAGAATGTACAAGAAGTGGACTGAAATTCAGTCCACCGGCCAACCGGTGTGATAGCACCGGCCAGCCGGTGGAACTGGCAGAGGGATTGCCCACTGCCAGGTTCCACCGGTCGACCGGTGGCTCTGTCACCGGTCGACCTGTGGCACCCAGCCCAAATAGTATTTGCTACTGTCTTGCCACCGGCCAGCCGGTGGCTCCTCCACCGGTCGACCGGTAGAGCCTGGATCAAGACTCTTCTTCTCTACCAAGGCACCGGCCAGCCGGTGGAGCTGTACCGGCCAGCCGGTAGCCCAGTCAAACTAGCCGTTGGGTTTGACCAGTCAACCCTCTTTTGGCCTCCAACGGCTCCGAAGACCTCTCCAACGGCTCCGAAGCCTCCCCAAGGGTTCCATGCCTATAAATAAAGGCCAAGGAAGCCCCGGACACCTACCGGAACGATACGGAAGCCCCGGACACCTACCGGAACAATTGTGAAGCCACCGTACACATTTTCCATCCTTGGCGTACCTCCAACGGACTTCCTCCAAGGGAACCCACCTTGCTCCAACAACTTCCACATCCAAGGAGCTCCATCAAAGAAGCTTGGAAGCGGCCTTCAACCTCTTCAATCAATCAAAGGCGCCCAAGACTTCTCCAAATACGGTTTTTATTGTTTTATCCTTTTTGAGCTTAAAATTGGGTTTGTGCCTACAAACCCCAAACTCTTTTCTCATCCCTCTTTCTTTTGGGTTCTCACACCACCACTAAGGTGTGAAGAGGTTGTCAAGCTTTCCTTTAAATAGCTTGAGTTAGGTGAGCTAGCCTTCACCCGTAAAAAGGCTAGTGGGTTCTTGCTAAACCATTAAAAGCAAGTGGGTTCTTGCTCAACCATATAAAAGCAAGCTGTAATAGGTCCTAGTGCTACCTCAAAGCCTAGTGGGTTTCTTGCTAAAACCATTGAAAAGCAAGCGGTAGAATCTCTCAACGGTTGAGTTGGGAGCGGAGACGTAGGCCGGGTTTTTGGCCGAACTCCGTTATCAATTTTGTGTGTCTTGCCTTATTTATTTCCGCTGCACTTTACTTTGATTTTTAATTTGTTAATCAATTTTTTAAAAGGCAATTCACCCCCCCTCTTGCCATCATTCCTCGGGATTCTTCCGACCCAACACCATGTTGGCCTTTACTAGCTTGGACTTTGGGTTCATTTTTGTGTCACTACCTAGATTTACTTTTGGTATTTACATAGGGATTTTTATTGTATTTATAACAGTTATATTTTAAACATGCATGTGGTATGTATTTGGGTTTTCTTTTATATGTATCAGGGAGTTGTTTTGGGTTGAACCATCTTATCTCCCGATCTTGTTTTTCCAAAATAGGACAATGCCTCTAATTTTGTGAGATGTGTATACCCTTGGTGTTGGTTGCCACCCCAGGGCCTATTGGAGGTGGGACTCAAGGGTCATTATCTATCTTTCTTCATTGTCAGCTCGAGAGGGGTATATTTGGTGGGAGGGTGTTGTGACAGAAAATCATAATTTATTATTATTATTATTAATGATAGTAATATATATAGATAACACATAAATATGTAAATATTTATAATATTTTAATGTCATTAATTATTTCATTTTGAGTTATATTATTTTTTACAATACTACATAAAATATATTATATCATTATAACATTCATATATATGAAAAATAAACATTTTTTCAATTACCAAATTTTCATGGACCATACATGAAATGTACATATTTATAATTTATAGATTCTATTTATATATATAGAATTACTAAATATTTCCTACATTCAACTCTCACCTCAGAAGGAATGGTTCTTAATTCATATTATTGATTTTTCATAATGATTTATAATTTTGGGTTTCTCTTCCCCATTATAGGAAATGTTTATCTATTGGTGATGTGCATAGTTGAAGATGATCTATGAAATTTATTAGTAATAATGATTTTATTTTTTCTATCTATTTTCTCATTTTATTTGGGTACTTTAAATGGATATATTTCTTCCTCGGAGAATTGTAATACATTGTGTGGAATACTTGCTTTTAATTTTTTATGAAATGTTTTATATATGAATGAATAATGTGTGTTTATATTTTATTCATATAATTTATGAATTTTTTCCGATTCAATTCCAATTTTAAAAAATATATTAGAATTATAAACTTTTAATTTATGGATAGAACATACTTCTTAAAAACAAAGGATGTTAAATTACCCTCCCCTTAAAATATTTTACCCACCCAATTTTAATTACACCTATCCAATTAATGAAGACGACATTTTTCATAATATATTCATCTTTGGGGATATAAATTCTAATATGGAATCTACCGAAATTTATTTTGAAGTTTCTCAAACAACATTTATCATTCAAACAATAACGTACCGTAGAATTTATATAACCTAATAATATATTCCCCATAAAATACCTCTTCTACAATAATTTTAATCTAAAAGGAATTAAAAAACAATGAGAGTGTATAATCATATATAAATATAAAAAAATAAGCATAAAATATATTAATCACTACTTCATATGGTCACAAACTAGTCAATATATGTCATATTCTAAAAAATTATGAAAACATCATAATCAAAATTTGGTAGATTTCTGTTTGTTTAAATAAAAAATCAATTTGAATATTATCTGACTCACTTTTCTCAAAATAAATATAAACATTATTAACTCAACATTGAAAATATATTAATCCTAATAGTTATCCATACCTCAATCAATTTTCCTTCACTAGTTGTCTCCAAAAATACAACATTGACATAAAATCACTTTTTATGGTTTTTAATACAATTTAATACATGGTTAAAATCCTTTAAAGCAGAACTAATGATGAAAAATCCTTATATGTTCTAGATAACAGTCATAACTTCTAAAATATACCCTAATAAAATCAATTAATAATTATCTAAAATTAAAATAGTTGTTATTATAAAAAAATCATATTTATTATGGTATCACCCTTAATTCTACATGTTTGACTTGGAAACATGTCCATTTTCTCCTAAAAATAATATAATCAAATCTAAACCATATATGTATGATCAATTATTCACTTATAAGACATAGTCTATTTGGACACTCACTTTTATCAACTTCTTCATCATGACCATATTTCGACCAAATAATATAACAAATTCTTTTTATGAAAATATCCAAATCAATAAGAGTATATGAATATAAGTTCTCAAACATAATATAACATCCCTAGTTACAACATCTTTTAATCATATTATACAATCATTTCAACTATGTTATATACAGTTAATCAAGTAATTATCTTGGTTCTTACATGGTTAAATTATGGTTTGTTTTCTTATAATTGTTTCCTTGATTTGTTGATGTATCTAGGAAATAATTCTTTCCAAGTAGTTCAAAAAGAGATTTTTCCAACCAATAAATATCATCCAAGTCACAGTCAAGTGAATACACATCACACCCTCTTTAGGGTTATCACACCACGGTACACGTATACCTGATCCTACATCCACCTTAAAATATCCTAACATGGATTTATTTTCTTGTAAAATAACCATCCCATGAATTTACCAATATTTTTTGATATAATTTTATAAATTTACTTATATCTATAGTTTTCAATAATGTTATGTCATTATAATGCCTAGAATAATGAAACAAAATCTCAAAGACAACTAATCCCTTCTCTCATACAAAAAATAGAAGCCAAGTATTAACATACATTTATATTACAAAATCTCTATAAGGTAATCATTAAACCTAAAAAATAATCACACATTTTTAATAGTGTATGGTTTAGTGTCATTGGGTAATAACACCATAAGAAATTTATATTACAACCCATGTGAATATTTCTCTATAATTTAGACATAGTAGATACCCCCATATACTTTCTATATGCTATACTCATCTACATAACCTAAAGAGAAAATATATAAAATTTGTGAGCTAAGATGATTTAAAGATAGGAAATAAAAATCAAAGGTCATAAATGAGGATGGATGAGATGCAGTTTCCCATTTCAATTTTATAGAATGTGATTCATGCATTAGGATACCTATAACGTGTTCTAGATATTTCTCTAAAGGTATCCTCAATGAAGAAGCCACCTCAGATGTTGTTGGGTGGTGTAAAACCTCTTCTTGATGTTTTGTTATTGTCTTCGGGTGGTCCATTAGGTGAGGAGGTTGTCTCATGGGTTCTATCCTTCAAATAAGCACTAGTTATTCTATTTTTCTCCTATCATAGTTTCAATTATCCCATAAATTTTGATTGTTCCACAGTGTAAGGATTTAGTTCATGGTTGTTCAGCTATTGAACTTTCAACATATGATCATCAAAAAATAATTGTTGTATCATAGCTCATATCTGGTGGTGAGATTTGTTAATCCAAAACCCACTCTACCTTTTTTCAGGTCCAGTAAGAGTCATTGGGGACTCGAGTATCTAGTAGTGGTTTCAGTTATTTCATGATCGAGATTTTTCATACTCATGTTCTCTAGGGAAGCTTTTTTTTAAGGTGTGGTTTAGGGAAACTCATCACTGTGGGGCTTGGACATTCTTTCATTCTCGATGGTCCTGGATAGAAACTATATGAAATAATCAAGATTGGTAGCTATGTGGGAACGGTTTCTAGGTCTCCCTCTCCCACTTCATAATCCATTAATACTTAAAACTGTGGGAAACTCCATGGGAATCATTATTTGTGTGGATGATGACATGAATAGAATCTATATGGTATTGTCTCCCTACATCTGTGTTGATTTAGAACTGGAAGCCTCACTTCTATCACATGTTCTGATTATGGTTAGTGAGGTTTTATCACAATGACATTTTTTTACTAGGCGCTTCTATGGTTTTATTTGGAGTTTCATCACAAAGGACAGTCCATGGATGTTTGCAATGTAAAGAAATTTGGTGTCAAATGGGATACATTGGTGGCTAGCATAGATTTGTGTGTGGTCTAGATCCTTCCTGGTGAGCCTACGATGGTGGTCCATCATGCCGACAAGCTAGTGTCAATTACATCTATTCACTCAGCTTTTTCTCCAGGTATCAGGTGTCCATCTCCAAAAGAAGTGGGCATTTCAATTTTGGAATTTGTTCTTAATGTGCCAATTGTTGGGATATCTCTTTTGACAATTGATATGTCTTCAAAACCAGACATTTATCTTAGTATTGTGAGCTATTCTTTGGTGGCTTGTGAAAAGTGTGATCTTTTTTCTATAGGTTATCCGATGCCCCCAAAGCTCTCTCTCCTTTTCCGGCCTCTTCCCAAAAATGTTCAGTAAAAAATATGGATCCTACGTTGACATCGGAGGTAGAAACCCATGTTTTTAGAGATAGTCATGGATTTTATTGTGGAATATGGTGCACCTTCATCATCATCATGAAAATCTTCCAGCCTATAAGGAGGGGTGGAAGAGAACAATCTTATGGATAGGGACATACAAGAGAGGGCATAACTAGATCCCTAGCTTCCAGAAGGGGATCTAGTTATCCCCCTATATTGTTCAGCATGCTCTACCAATATATTTTAAGTACTGGTACATTTAGAGGAACTAGTGTGTATTCTAGTCTCTTCATCCTCTAGGGATGTTATCAGTTGGATAGTGTTTCATTATGCAGAGGAAAATGTGAAACTAACTCAAATCCGAACAATAGGGGCAACTTTTATTGGCTTATCAGAAACACCATATAAATCCATAGGACACAAGGCCAAAAATATTTTTCTTAATTATTTCTACACTCATTTGTAATTCTAGGAGAATTGTGGGTTATAAAAAGTGTTCATTTATCCTCAGTGAATCTATATGCTGACATATCTCCATTTTTGATGTTCTCGAACCATAGAAATACGTAGCTTATACCTCATTTTTCACCATGGGTTTGGGTTTCTTAGAGTGCATGATAGAAAATAACTAAAACATTCTCATCTATATCTTATATAATTGTAGAGTTTTAGTGGATTTTGTGCATGTGTCAATGAAAAATAAATCTTTGAATATGAATGTGGAGAGAACAAATTTTTTCTTTTCCTTAGTGTATGCTAAATATAATAAGATCATTTCACCCTTATTTATACACCACACTGGAATGGTGTATGTGAAAGGAGGAACCATTGAACAAAAGATATGGTAAGATCAATGATGAGTTATTCAATTCATCCATTATCCTTTTAGTGATATGCATTATATATAGTAGCACACATACTAAACCATGTGCTAAATAATGTGGGGTATATTATTCCATATGTACCTGGGTGGGTTGGAAATCTGTGTTGTTGAATCCACATTTTTGGTGTAGTTAAGTGTTTTTAAGGCCACTTCAAAAAATAAACTTTCACACCATGAAATAAAGTGTATCTTTATAGGTTACCCAAAGGAAGAAATTAAACATTACATATAAAACCCCATAGATAAATGTTTAATAGTATAAATACATTATATATTCCAAGATAGGGATAAAATATTTAATATATATAGTGATAAAGATATACTTCAATAAATTTATTGATGAAGGTGCACAAAAGATGGTACATGAATAGATTCCACACAGCCTTGTGGAATAGTAAATTCTAGAGAAACAAGTGTTATATAAGAGTATAAGGTATGTTATATAATATAAAAGATATTTTTTATAGTCATAAAATATGGTGACTCAATAAATTATATTGTTTAGATTTGAGTTAGTTTCCTTGCCTTATCAAACATGCCGATTTATGCCTCTAGAATTTTTGAGTTGTAATTAAATAACTTAACCTACTTTACCATTTCTTTATACTTTTTTTTCTTTCGTTCATGTATTCTCGTCTCACATTGAATTTATTTATTGAAGAACCTATCGAGCATTCATTCAGAAAGTTTTCCATGGCTTATCAAACATGTTGATTTATGCCTCTTGCATATTTGAGTTTTAATTAAATGAAATAACCTACTTTACCATTTATTTATACTCTTTTTATATACATGGATGCAAGGATCTATTCACGTCGTTGCCTTTGGTTTCACTGTTTTCAAATTACTAGTATACTATATTTGTTTTTTCCATTTTCCTTAAAACATTGGAATTTTTGTTCTGGACCATTGATCAAATGTGATACAATGGACAAGTTCAGATCCTGGTGTGTTTCATTGTTCAACTTCAATCAACTTGTTTTCCCACCACACCTATCCTGTCATGCCACTTGTACCATCTATTGTCCTACTGTTTGTTACTCGAACCACCCGATTGATCGCATTCGTCCATGCGGAACTGATCAGGTGGCTCCACATGATTTTCTACCTCGCATTCATTGCATCGTTTGCATTGGGATGATGGGGCTCTATCAGGTAAGGGTTTACACCAGTCAAGTTCTTGGGAGCTCTCGATAGCGAAGCTCTTCTCCGACTTCAGGAAGTGGAAAGGAAGAAGATCTAGGGGTTCATTAGGCAGCCACACTCCCCTCTGCTGTAGTACATGCCACCTCCTGTAACCTGATTTCTTCTCCAGTGGAGTCTCAGTTGGGAATAATATCAATTATCGGTTTTGAAATGACTACAGTCCAAGTGTTAATCAGTTCTTGACATATTTTCAATTGTAACCAATATCTGGTATATTTTTATTGGATTTGTAGTGATTTACCTTTTGATCGTCATCTATGCTGATGTATCCTAATTTCTTGTGCATGTGAGTCCATATAGGAATGGCCGAGCTAGAATCTACATGAAATGATTGATCATTCCACTGACTTCAGCAATCTCATCCTCCTTGGATTGTTTCTATGGTCCTTTCTTTATTCTGCATTCGTGTTTGTAATTGTTCTTGATTGCCTTCTTTTCTTGATAAATTTTTTTTTTCCCTTGTGGTGTTCTCGTCTTGTAAAAAGGTCCCCAAAGGGGCTAAAGCACATTTTATATGTTGTTATTTTTCTTTTTTCAATTATTTTTTATTATCCCAATATTATGTTTGTTATTGATCCCTGATCTAATTCATTTACTATAATTTAGTTATTTGAATTCATAAAATTGAAAATCCATCATACGCGATAGTGGGTCTTGGGAATTTCATGTTTAAGTGTTTAACCCCAAAACATGGTATCAGAGCCTACTATAATGTTAATATGGGTTATAATAAATTTTATATTGATAAGTTTGATGGTGAAAATGAATTTAATCTTGGGAGAATTAAAAATTCAACCATATTAGATCATAAGGACTTATTTGATGCTCTTTCCATTTCTAGAAAGAAGATTTCCGCTACTTACCTTGTTGGGCAGGCTATTTTTTCCTATGTAGATGTCCCTGAGGAGATTCGTAGGAAACCCCATAGACTAATACTTTGATATTTATGAGAAAAAGTGTTAAGATATGTGGCATATAAATCCTCTTCCGCTGGAATACGGTATATGACTAATTATCTTGTTGTTAGACTGTATAAGAAAATGAGATTGTATACATTCAAAATGAATCCTAAAACTATAGTGAGGATACACATTGATGAATTTAATAAAATCTTGTTAGATATAGTTAACATAGAAATTAAATTGGATAATGAAGACCATACCATTATATTGTTAACATCCTTCGATGATTCCTTTAATTTTTTTAAAGACTCTATCATGTATGGACAAGACACACTTACTCTTGAAGAAGTTAAATATTATTTACTCACTAAAGTCCTTCAATGGAAGGGTAGTGTTAAAACTAAGGATAAGTGTTTAATTGTGAGGGAAAATGGTGAGTATAAGAAAAGATGTGAATCTAGAGGACAAAGTGAGACAAGGGGGAGGAGAAAGGAAAGGGGTTAATCTAAGAAGCATAGAAGTGAGTCTAAAAGTAAGGTTATTAAATGTTTCTAATTTAAACAACATGTAAATATTAAGAGAAAATATCTTAATAGAAAAGGCGACTATAAAGATAATACTATTGATCATTCCCTATTAGTTGAACAAGACGTTGAAATTATTGATGTTTGAGATTTCTCTGACATTTCCATCATTGATGAATAGATCCTAGATTTAGGTTGTTTATTCCACATGTGTCTTTGGAAGGAGTTATTTCCTAAGTTGAGGTAAATAAAATCAGGTGAGGTGTTTTTATGGAATAATAGGAGTTGTCACATAATGGGAGATGGCTCTATTTTGTTAGAGCTTTATGATGGTACTACTAATTATCTTGAGAAATTTAGGTGGGTAACCATATTAAAAAGAAACCTGATATCCCTAGGAATCCTTATCCCGAAATGGTATAGCTTTAATTTAGGTTTTTGGATCCATAGAGTCAGTCAAGTATCCCTCACATTTATAAATGGACCCGTTTATAATAGCTTGTATGTGTTAAATGGTAATGTCTATAGAATCTAGTTTAATACCTCTTCTAGTTCAGAACATTACTCCACTACTTTGTGGCATAGGTGACTAGGGCATGTTAGTGGCAATGGTCTAAGTGAACTTAAAAAATAGTGCCTTGTAAGTAATTTCATCCCCAGAATCCTGCTATTCTGTGTGGACTGTGTGTATGGGAAGTCCATAAGATTCAGTTTTAGTTGGTCCATGTATAAAGCTAAATAAACTGTTGAATGTGTACATTCGGATTTGTGGGGTCTTTTTAGGGTTACCTCCCACAATGGAGGCTTATAATTTGTGACTTTTATTGATTATTTGTCTTGAAAGGTCATGATTTATATACTAAAATGAAAATATTATACCTTTCATACTTTTAAGAAGTGGAAATATATGGTATAGAGTGAGTCTAATAGAAAACATAAGGAATTAAGGAATGGTAAGGGTTTAGAATATCTATCCAACAAATTCATCGGATTCTATGACTCCTCGGGAATTAAAGGCATCCAGAATATTGAAGAAATCCCACAAAAAAATGGGTTAGTAGAGAGAATGATTAAGACTGTTCTTGATAGGGTAAGGTGTATGCTATCCGAATCAGAACACCCCAGATCCTTTTGGGTTAAGGATTCTTCCATAGATATGTACCTCATAAACCATTTCCCATCTTCTTACAACTCCTTTAATACACATTAAGAACACTAAAAAGGTTCTCCCCTGAGTCTAGCACACCTTAAGATTTTTAGATCCATACCTTATTCTCATACACGTAATGATAGTATAGTTCCTAGGGAAGTTATGTGTATATTACTGGAATATATATATGGAGTTAAAGGGTATAATTTATGGATAGATAAACTTGTATATCAAAGTTGTATCATTAGTTGAGATATAGTGTTTTATGAATCTGGTCTATCAAATGATAAGGTACCAGAACTTCTTGCAACTTCTAATGATGTTGCAGGACCCTCTGAGCCTGTATCACCCTTTGGTGTTCAAATCCCATTTATACTTAGTGACCACCCCTATTCCTCCACTAGTTATGCCACCCATACTGACTAGACCCATGCTAAATCAAATAGTAGTTTAGATTTTGATTCCATGACTGAAGAACCCAATGATCTGAGCAATTAACATATTACTTGGGACAGAGAGAGAGAGAGAGAGAAAATTTATTAGACCTCCAGAACATTTCAATAAAGCAAACATTGCAACACATGCATTTAATGTAGAACATGACTTGTTTAATGATGAAACTAAAAAATACAATCAAGAAAGTTGGTCCAAATAATCCACTAACTGGTTGAACACAATGCAAGAGAAGATGAATTATTTTATTAACAAAAACACCTAGGTTGGTGTTCCTATACCCAACAATCAAAAAAATTTATGTTTTAAATGGGGTAATAATAAGAAATAGAACAATGTAAGAGAAAATAAAATCAAATTTAATGCCCAAATGTTAGTTAAAGGCATACCTCAATGTGAAGGTATTTATTATAGTGCAATTTTAACACCAATTTTCAAGAATTCATCCATTATAATTCTTCTTTCATTTACAGAAAAATTACATTTTCATGTTGAACAATTAAATGTAAAACTTATTTTTTATGTGGTATCCTTGATGAAACAATTTATATAAATCCTCTGGAAATATTTTCAAAACAATTTAAACTTAATCATGTTTTTATTCATAAGAAGTCTTTATATGTGCTTAAACAGTCTTATATACAGTGTTATAAAAGGTTTGATTATTTTATTATTGAAAATCAGTTTTATAGAAGAAGATTTTATAAATGTTTATATTATAAGACTATTAAACATTGGTCTATTTACATGTTTTTATATATTTATGAAATGATTTTAATCTACAAGAACATGAGGATTATAATTTCTATCAATAAAAAATTGAATTATGCCTTTGAAATGCAAGACTTTTCGAATGAAAAACAAATTTTTGGCATGGAAAAAATTAGGGATAGGAAGGCCAAAATTTTTTACTTATCCCAATCATCATATATTAGTAATTTATTAAATATATACCTATTTGATCATGTCAAACCTGTTAGTATTCCTTTAGTACAACACTTTTTTTTGTCCTTGAACCAATACCCTATAAGTGCAGATGAAGCTTCCTATATGAATGAGATTCCATATGCTAATTTTGTAGGAAGTATTCTGTATTCCATGGTCTGTTCTAGGACATATATTATTTTTACTATTTGAACTTTGAGAAGGTTTATGGATAAACCTGGTAACCCTAATTTTCATTCATTAATATAGATATTAAAATATTTCTCTAAGTCTAATAAATTATTCATTCAATATGGATTAAATAGTAGTTTTGATAATGATATTGTTGGTTTTGAAGATTTGAATTATTCTGCAAATATTGATTCCCAAAAGTATATCACTAGTTTTTCATTTCCAGAATATGGAGGACCGTTCTTTATAAGTGCAATATAAAATATGTGGTTTCACTTTATACTACTGAGGAAGAGTATATTTCCTTGATAGAATCCATAAAAGAGGCTATATAGATGAATGGTTTTCTTTATAAATTATTATTTTTTGCTGATACAATAATAATCCACTTTGATAGAAAATTTTCATTACATTTATCAAAAAAACTATGTATGCCATAACAGATTGAAGAACATTAATATTAGATTTAATTTTTTTAGGGATATTATAGAATCCTGGACAATGAGTGTCACATAGATACATACTGAAGACAATCTGAATAATAGTTCGAATAAGGTCGTTCAATTATCTAAACTCATGCATTTACATAAACTTATGAATTTGGTAAGAATTCTATAATGTAGTTTGTGAGAACATCATCATTGTATTTATTTTAATTCCAAGGTGGTGATTTATTGATTTATAACCCATTCATATTTAATTCTAAATTAACTGAATTAACCTGATTTAACATTTTTATACTCTTTGTATATGCATGGAATGCATGGGGATTGTTCATGTCTGTTCCTTTAGTTTTACTTTTTTCAGATAACCTATATACTGTATATGTTTTTTTCTCTATTTTCCTTAAACCATTAGCATATTTGTTCTAGATCGCTGATCAAATGTGATCCAATGGACCAGTTCAACTCCTGGAGTGTTTCTTTGTTCGGATTCGATCCATTGGTTTTGCCTTCGCACTTATCCAGTCGTTCCACTTGTTCTATGAGATGTCTCGATGTTTGTTACTTGAACTGCCCAACTGATCGTAGTAGTCCACGTGGAACTGATCTCGCAGATCCAAAAAATTTCTATACTTTCATTCATTTCTCTATCTGCATTGGGATGATGGGGCTCTCTCAGGATAGGGTTTCCACCTGTCTGGTTCTCAGGATCTATTAGTAGAGAAGCTCTTCTCTGACTTTGGGAACTGGAAAGGAAGAAGATCCATGGGTTCTCCGGCCACCTGCACCCCCTCTATCATAGTACATTCCACCTTCTGCAAATAGTGTTCTTATCCAGTGGAGACATAGTAGGGAATCATGTTGGTTCTTGGTTTTTGGAAGTCTGCACTCTAAGTGGTAATCTATTAGTGACATATTTTTAATTATAACAATGATCTGATATATGTTTCTTGGATCGGTAGAAATTTACCTTTTATTCTTCATGTATGAAGTCGTATCCTACTTATGTGTGTGCATGAGTCTGTCCAAGAGTGGACAAGGCTGACTCTACATGACAAGATTGACCACTTCCTCTTAGTTCAACAAGCCCAACCTCCTCATACAGTTTCGGTGGTCCTTTATTTATTATGCATTCGATTTTTTAATTGTTCATGCTTGTATTCATTACTTTTTAATTAAACTATTTTCATGCTGGTGTGCTCGCCATGCACTTAGGTCCCCAAAGGGGTTGAATCATGTTATATGTGTTGTTTTTTTACTTTCTATGCATGCTGTTTATTGTTCAAGTACTATGTTTGTGATTAGACCTTGATCTAATTCCTTTACTATCACTTAGTTAATAAAATTATTAAAACTAAAATTACATCATATGCAACAATGGGTCTTGGTAATTAACCAATTATGTGTTTAACTACAACAAAACATTACTTCGGCACAATTATAGATTTTTCTGAGTAAAGAGCTAGGTCAGTTTTCTCTAGAAATCTATGCAGGATGTCATGCAATTTATGTCATCCAACGGTATCCTAAATATATGATTTTTGGGGAATATGTTCACATAGTGAAACAAACATAATGGGATCCTGAGAATATGTTAGAGACTTTATTGGAATCTCTCCAATCTACAAGGTAATGATTCTTTTTCACTGGATTTTATAATTCATCTAGTGTTTTCTCTATTATATCACTCACCCCTAGTGTTATTGTTAAATATAGTTGATAGATGGAAAATTTATTCTTCTAATCTAATTATTTTACTTAGTTAATGGTTTTCTGCAATTAGTAAGATGATATTAGGAATAAATATAATTACTAAAATCATGGGTAGGGTTAGAACATTTCTTAAAATGCCTAAAAAGGGACATGCAAGGGTTGAATTTTAACTGAACAGATAATGAAACCATTCATAAGGGGAGAAAAAAATATTTACATGTATGAAGCCATGCTACAAGAGAACTGAGATGATGAAATTCTCTTCCACACAATTTAAAATAAAAACATATTGGTAGAAAAAATAGTTGATATTAAAAGGGTTTACCGAGAGAGATAAAAGAAACATTGGCTCAGGGAGGGGGATATGAACACAAAGTATGTTCATGCATATTTTGTGATCATCAATAAGACTAAGGGGGTCATGGATAATCTTTAATATTGTATGATATCCTTTTTCTAGGAAGTGAATTAGGGTGGAAGACGTACCATGTAGTATTTGAAAAAAGGATGTAGTCTATTGATGAATGTAGGGTAAATTTATAGAACAAGTCAGATACCAATAATGGTATATTGGTGAAGCTCACTTGTGATATCATTTAATAGAACTTATTATGGGAAATATTTATAAGAAATAGATATAGAGGATATTTAAGAGGATGGAATTGTTAATGGGAGAAAATTTCTATTCTTCAAAGGTGAATATTCGAGAATTTGGGAGTGCTGGAGGAGAAAATTCATTGGGTTGTGGGTCACAGAGATATCTACTATTAGAAAAAAAATGGGTTGGTGAAATTATATTCTTCTTATGGTGTCCAGTACTAGATATATCATTTAAAAAAGATATCATTTTTTGTTTGATCAAGAATACTATTGTTCTAAAATAAATGAATATTTACTATAATATATTCTTAGTTAATGAGTCTGATAGAAGAGTTTTTCAGATTAATCTTCTTCAAATTTTAGTGGGCCTGATTACTGAGTGATCATGTATGTGATATATGAGACAGACGATTCAGAAAAAGGTTATGGTGAAAGGAGATCTCAATGTAGCGGAATTTTCTAGTTTTTCCGTTAAGGAATCATTGTTTATATATGGATGATCTAATGTGAAAAAGGTTAATTTACTCACCTCACATTTCTATTGTTATGAATCACCATTATCAGAGTCTATTTGGAATATATTTTTCCATGTGTGGATTCTTAGAATTTATGTCATGAGCTAACCCAAATATACCCTGAACCAGTCACCTGAGTTGACTCGTGATAAGTCCCAAGAGGAATTCTTGATCCTCATAGGATGGCGAGAAGTTCAAAGGGAATCGACAAAGTGACAGTTGGAATGATCTCACCCAATATAAATAAATAAAATCAGTATAATAAGAAAAGTGAATCCCAAAATAAAGAAACAAAAAAAAGACTAAACAAGAACTTAAAAATAAAACTAAATGAACCTGATGACCATTAAAACTCCACATGTTCCCACGGGTCACTCTTTAATATAAAGATTCAACATCTCTAACAGTGATCAAGATCAATTTGAAACCCGCATCAAAGACTAAAACCAAATATTAAGTATAGGTGTGAGTGGTAAAACTTATAAGGAATGCCCAAAAAAATCTAATCCTAATGTATTTTCTTTAATCAAAAGAATCTTCAATTTCGGGTTTGAAATATAATATTTAAAAGTTAGTTTTTCACACAGTTTCCCATTAATAATAATTATGACCTATTTCCCTTTTTATTTTATCTTGGTTTATTTTCCAAAAAGAGAGTTTTAACATTTTAAAGAAAGTTGGATAGAGAATAAGGAAGTGTAAAACATTTTAAAACCGTTTTTCCATAATCATTTGAAGATCATTTTACCAACTTTAGAAAAGAGATTCCCCATACAAGAGGGAAACAATGATCACATAAGGGAAATGGAAAATAGAAAGCAAGAATGACCAACCAAACAATGAACCTTAATCATCTGTTGTAGATAACGATGTTTTAAAGTACATGGGAGAACCTAGAAGCTCATGAATAATCTATAACATACTATACATGTGACTCATACCAAAGGCATGACCTACCCGATGACATCAAACACACAAATTCTTGATCGTCTCCCAGCCTTGCCTGACTGAGGGGCCCAATCTCATAGAAATAACAACAAAATATCCCCCTGTGCTCGGCCACTAGTCAGTGCGTAATCTAAATAGTGAAACAATAGTTCACTAACATTTCACTCGTTATGCTAGGTTTCCATGTCATGAATAAAAATGTGGGTGAGCCAACCAATTCTAACCCATCATCCAATCAAATACACATTCATCACACACAATCAACACACACAATAAAGTCACCCCCGATCCACCACAAGGAACAAGTCCCTCACCATTAAACAATTTGATCTCAAAAGAGTCCTACACAGTGGACCTCCCACAACATACAACATAATATAGGCTTGTGGACCATCCAAGAGACTTTTCAAGATTACCTGTTTTACAGAAATTCTAACCAGGCCTCACATGAGTTTTATAAACCAAATCATTTCCAAGGAATCTAATACACACCACATTCAAATCCAAACCATTTGGAACCTAGATTTTGAAATCCATTTTTTTAACTACAAAATAAACATTTCCAACTCAATTAATTCTTTAGAAAACACAATTTACTTATAAAGTCCAACAATGTAATATTATAAACACTTGGTATGTACATTTAATAAAACCGTTTCATGCAATTCACATACAAAGAGGAAATCACTCTAATTCTCAATAAGCATTTATTCTAAAAACCATATATTACTAACTAACATTAAATAAAGACATGAAAAGAAAAAAAATAAAAAATTAGTTAATTTTAAGGAAAATGAAAAGGGATCCTACCTCAAAAGAAGATAACCAAGTAGAACAGTTTGGAACTCGACGACTTTGATGATGATCACCTCACAATTGCGCACACATACACTCCGATATATATACACACCTGTTAATCCAATACATATATTCCCCACACCATGATGGAATATGTGTAAGGAGGATATATATATATAGATACACACACATACGTACCTAGGTATGTGTGTACGAACCTTCAAGGAGCCATTGAAAAATTTAATTAAAATATAGGTTACTCACACATAAAATAAGTTCATTTATAAAATAAGCTTCCCATTATTAAAACAATTCATAACTCATTCTAACAGTGCACAAAAGGCCTACAATCCAATACTAATCCATTTTCAATTTTACTCACACAAAAAACTCATTTGAAATGATTTTACCATCACTTACACAATTTATAAATTCCACATTGAGAAACATAAGAAAAACACACAATTAAAACCTACCAAATCCATGGTCCAATCCCCTTTGTAAAACTATACAGAAAATAAGCTCATTTTAAAAACATGCCTTTCTCCATTTAAAATCATCTACAATTCATATTAAAATTTTTAAATCAAGTTCACATGTAAAGTATTACATTTTCTTTCTAAAACCTATTCCAAATTCATATACACCATATGTTCCACTAAAAACAAGGCTCACACCTACCAAACAACCCATAAAAGCATTTTCATGAAACACCACACAATGAAACTCACACAAAACATAGCCAATTTCCTTTATAAAATTCATCCCCGTCACATCGCATGGAAAACCACTTATAAATAACCTTTCACAGCTGATTTTTAAACCATAAAACACATTTATAAATGTAAAAAATCATAATAAATTCATTTAAAAAATATATGGCATGAAAACACCTTCCTTGAGTGAAGAAAATGCAAGAATTCAGTGCAAAACCTAAATCCCACCTTAACTGCACCACAATCACATATGATCAAACCCTTAAAATCGAATAAGGAACACAAATTTTGTTAACCAGTAGTCTAGGGTTCGACCAAGGAAATAGGGGTGATGGAATGAGGGAAAATAGCCGAAAAAATGAAAGAGAGGGTGGTAGAGAACATGCCTAGGTGGATCAAGTGAAGAACTCCGAGAAATCGGGTGGGATCGCGGAGAGGGGAGGATCACTAGAAAGAGGGATCATGTGGTTGGAGGTCCTCGGCTGGTGGGGGTCATGACAGAGGGGAGGGTTCCTCACAAAGAGTGGGAGGAGGAATGACTGGTGGAGGGGAGGTGGCATGCTGAATGACTTTGGCAGAGGGAGGTAATGCGTGAGCATAGGGGAAGGGGAGGATGGGTCAGCCATGGGAATAGTAGGGGGAAGCATGCAAGGAAGGGGGGAGATAGATTAGGGTTTCCATTTTTTATTGTTATTTAATTAATTTAATTTTAATTTAAATTAAATTTATTTAATTTAATATTTAAAAAAGGTACTAAAAAATTAATAAAATAACCAGAAAGTGTTGGGTTGGGGTTTGGAAATTCTCCCCACCATGACACTTTCAGCTCCAAAAAAGTCCTTAGAGATTAAATTGATCATGACCAAAGCGAGGAGGACTAGAACCTAGATAGAAACCTAAAAACTCATTAGACCAAAGAACTAACCCTTTGTTTCATTCAGAAACCATAATTACGAAACCCCAAAAGAAATTAAAAGAATATCTTTAAAATAAGTCACACATCTAAAGAAAACATTACATGAGACCAAAAAGATTGAACAAAAATGAAGAGATTGAAAAGTAGAAACTCAGTCTTATCTAAAAACTACCCAACAAAGAACACCCCGACCCATGACATAGAAACCATCTAAGATAATAGTCATGGTTTTTTTGGGATTTTCACAAGTAGCTGTTACAAGAACAACTATTCAAGTCAGCCAAGTATTATGATCGGGGTCAGGCAGAGAAACAATAACAAAGTGCTCAGTCAAGAACACCTGAAAGATGGACTCATCATGAACTTATCCTATTGTTGTCTTTTCACTATATTAAAATTTTACAAAAACATTAATCTCAAAAGACATAATAACTCTCGAAACCTAAGGAAGGACAAAAAACCCCAAATAAACGAAGCATGCGAAAACAAACACCAACATTATAAATCAAAAATATCTAAAAAATTACAAAGACATTACCATTAAAAGAATGTTCCAAAATACCTGAAACATCATTTTTTATACAAAAAAGAAAAAAACCCCACATATTACATTAATTTCAACAAGAAAATCATTTCCAACAAAAGAAGCTTCTGATTCAGCTTGCACCAATGCTATGTTCATCCAACTGAGTTGGAAGGTTCTCCAAGGCAGCAGATCTGGCTCCATGTCACCTTATGGCACCACCCTTGGAAAACCGTTGCAAATAACCAAAATAGATACATGTATGATAGCTATTATTTGATTCAAGACATGAAAACTTCCTATTCCCCAACTTCCAACATGGAAAACACAACTAGAGAATACACTCAAATTAATCTGGTGTGGTGAAAACAACCCACTTTTCCTACCTCTTATCAACTGGTCAAACGCAACTAAGAAGTATTTGACATGACCAACTTTTCTCACAAGTTCTTTATAATCATTTGGGAATGAAGGCACAACTTGAAAGAATTATGATTGGATAACCATTTCAAAGAATCGAGCTTTTAGACAAGGTTTGGGAGTTATGAAACCAACATTGCGAAGGTATTATCATAATTCAACACCCTCGAATCACCCTGCATGAGACCGTACAATGCTGAACCCATCAGTATCTTCATGTTATTGGGGAAGTACTTTTGGATGAACAAGTCTTTAAATAATTCCCATGAGCAACTCTTCTGTGGTTCGGCCTAAACAACATATTTCCACCATTACTGACATAGGCCTCCCGACATGAATGTTCCAAGATCAATCCTGAGAGTTTTATGAGATTAAATATGAACAAATATCCCCAAAATGTTTCAAAACAGTTACTTAGATTTCCCTTGTTCTGGCTACTTAAATAAATGAGGAGGGTTCAACTCTCGGAACCTCTAGATGAACTCCTGATATTGAGGACCATCAGGCTCCATATCCAAAATAGACATACCAAATTTCTAAAGCACGACTTGATCTACCAAAAGAAACACAATGAAAGAACCACCCACTAATTCTTTTTAAAACCCCTTAGAACATAGTGGGGGATATAATATAGAAATAAAGAGCATGAAACCAAATCAAAACATATAGTAATTAAAAATTCCAAATCTCATTTTCAAATCAACAACCCAAACTCAAAACATCATTTCAATCAAACCTCAACACATCAAATCCAAATCCCAAAAAGGACTCCAAACACAAAAAAATGTAGTATCACTTGCTCCCACTTTTTAAAACATTGAAATACCTCATTTTGAAGAACATTTTTAGAAAACATAACAATCCTTATTAATCAAACACACACCATTGGTATTCTATATAGCCTCACATATATACTTTCCCATTATAGCTCAAGAACCCGCCAACCATCCAATTACCACATACATACTTCTATATACATATATGTGATCACTCATAGGAATACCAAGATCCAAAATAAAATAAATTATATCACATTCCAAACTACTTTAAAAAAAATACCCCAACCAATTTTAAAATGACCTATCATCATCAATGAAAAACAGTTACAAATTCCAAATTTTTTATTCATTTTTTCTCCAATTTCAAATTTCTAAAAATCAATTAAAAACCCTTAAAAAATTGTCCAAAATAACTCTCATTTTAAGACAACCCATTTCACTCTAAAAGAGATTTAATATATTTGTTTTGTAAAATCATCTATGATAAACTAATCACGATTTAAAAAATATTATTTTAAAATCTCTAAAAAACACCGAAAAACCATCCCTGACCAACCATAAGTACATATGAAGTCTATCTACCATTCAATGGGTCTAAAATCCAAAAATCTCAAAAAGAAACAAAACAAAATCACTATGGGACACCGGTGTCAAGGTTTGACTGGTCCCTATAGTTTGTGGCCATATGCCAATCAAACCACCATCACAGAGAGTCTTCCAAGACCATGTCCCCAGCTCCACATGGCTTGTTAGGCCCAACGAGATCACTGAGACAATTGTACCAACTATTATTTCATTTACCCAAATCCCAAGAAACACACAAGAACCAAACTAACCAAGATAAAGTTGAATTACCTTGGAAACTCAATGTTTGGTCAGGAAAATATTGTCCATACACTCCCTTGAACCTACACCCCATGTTTCGACAGTCCTACTCCATCTACCATGACAACCTAAATAAAAAAGGGTTTTCTGAAATCTTGGTCCTCTAAAGAACCTATGGTCTAATACAATTTTTTCACAAACCAACCTGGATCGATGCTGAACCAGTCAACCAAGACAGCCCGCGACAAGGCCCAAGAGGCATTCCTAATCCTCCCAGGCTGGCGACAAGTTTTAAGGGAATATAAAAAGTGACAATAGGAAGAATTTTACTGAATATAAACAAAAAGGCATTTGAATAATAAAAGAGAATCCCAAAATAAAGACACCAAACAAAAAAACTAAATAAGAATTGAAAAATAAAACTAACCGAACCTGATGACCAGTAAATCTTCATGTGACCCCCTAGGAGACTCTTCGATCCCAATACTCAACATCTCCCACCATGATTGAGATCAAGCTAAAACTTACACCTGAGACTAAAAACAAGAATTATGTATAGGTGTGAGTATTAAAACTCAGTAGGCATTCCTGAAAAATCTAATCCCATTGTATTTAACTTCTTCAAAAAGAATCTTCAATTTCATGTTTAAACTATATTATATATAAGTATGTTTTTCACAGATTTTCTTTTTTACAGCAATTCATAGTTCATTACCCTTTTAATTTTAAACCAGTTTCTTTTCTAATAAGGAAGATATAACTTTTTTAAAGAAAGAGAGAAAGAGAAGAAGAATGTGTAAAAAAATTTAAAAACATTTTTTCTAGAATCATTTGATGGTCATTTTATTAACATTAAAAAAGTGATGCCCCATACACTGGGTGGAACAATGATAAGACAAGGGAAATGAAAAATAGCAAGGAAGAGTGACCAACAAAACAATGCACCTCAATCATCCGATGTAGATAACTATGAGCTGAAGTACATGAGATAACCTATGAGATCATGAATAATATATAAAATACTATACATGTGACTCATCCTTAAAAAATTCCTTACCTTGATGACAACATAATGACCAAGTCCCGGATTATCTTTCTAGATAGCCTAACTAAGGGGCCCAATTAAAGACAAATAATAACAAAATATCCCCTTACTATGGGCCACTAACCAGTGTGTAACCTAAACTAGTGAAACAATCATTCCTATAAAATTCTCTCACTATGACAGATAATCATTTCATGATAATGGGGGGATCCAACAAATACCAACCAATAATCAAATCACATGCACTTTCATCACACAAAATCAATACACACTACAACGTTACCCATGAGTTCCTCCATGGAACAAGTCCCTATCCATTCAACTATTTGATCTCAAAGGAGTCCTACACGAAGTACCCCCCCAAAACATTCAACATAATCAATAAAAGTGGACCATCCAATAAGGGTTTTCAAGATAACTTGTCTTACAAAAAGGCCAACTTGTCCTCATATGAATTTCACATACCAAATCATTTCCAAAAATTCAAATACGCACCACATTCAAATCCAAACCATTTGGAACCCCATTTAAGAAATTGATTTTTTCACCAACCAAAAACACATTTCAAATCCAAGTCATTATTAAAAAACACAATTCACTTAAAATGAAAACCATAAAATTTGATATATCGTTTGTACGTACATTTAATAAAATAGTTTCATGCAATTCCCACACATAAGAAATCACTCTACATCACAAGAATCATTTATTCTAAAAACTATATATTATGAACTAGAAATAAAAAAAGATGTGAAAATAAAGAAATCAATAGTTTATTAATTTAAAGGACAACACAAAGGAATCATACCTCAAAAAGAGAGAACCAATATGAAAAAATCGGCACTCAATTCCATTGATGAGGATCACCTCACAATTATGCACACACACACACATATATATATACCCCTTAATCTGATAAAAATATTCCCTACACCATGAGGCAATATTTTCAAGTAGGATATATATATATATCTGTGTGTGTGTGTGTGTCTGTGTATGTGTGTACAACCCTTCTAAGAGCCACCAAACAATTTAATTAAACTATATGGAAGCCACACATAAAATAAGTTCATTTCCAAAAAAAGCTTCCAATTATTTAAATAATTCATAACCCATACTAAAACGTTCAAAAAATTTCCTACATTCCAATACTAATCCATTTTCCATTTTACTCTCACCAAAAACCCATTTCAGAATATATTTCCATAAATAACAAAATTTATAAATTACCCTTTGACAAACACAAGAAAAAAACACAATTTAAACCATCAAAAGACATGTGCCAAGACACTTTGTAAAACCACAGATAAACCAATATCATTTTAAAAACATGCCTTCTACCCTTTAAAACCATCTTTAATTCATTTTAAAAATGAAAAATCAAGTTAACATGTCAATTATTTCATTTTCCTTAAAAACCCCATTAAAAATTCATCTCCACCTTATGTGACATTAAAAACATGGTTCAAACCTACCAAACAAACCATTAAAACATTTTCTTGAAATGCCAGACCAAGAAACTCACACAAAACATTGCCAATTTCCTTTATAAAATTCATCCCCATCACATATAATGTAAAACCACTTATAAATCAGTTAAAACACCCGATGTTTAAATAATAGAATACATTTATAATTTTAAAAAAGCATAATAAATTCATCTCAAAAAGATATGGCATGGGAACACCTACAGTGGGTGAAGAAAATACTATAATTTAGTGAAAAACCTCAATCACACCTCAACCACACCACAAGCACATATGGACAAACCATAAAAATGGAAGAAGGAACTAAACTTTAGTCAAATAATAATCTAGGGTTTGAATATGAAAAGAGGGGATATTTAATGGGGGAAATCGCTAACAAAAATCAGGAGAGGGGGAAGAGAATGTACCTTAGCAGATCAAGTGGAGAACCTAGAGAAATCGAGTGGGATTAGAGAGAGGGGAGGCCTGCCAGAAGGAGGGAGCGCACGACTTTAGGGTCTTGGCTGGTGGGGGCGTGGGAGAGGGGAGGTTGTTGTGCAAGTATAAAGAGGAGGAATGGTTGGCGCAGGGGAGGTGGTGCTCCGATGGGCTCTAGTAGAGGGAGATTGCGTGCAAGGGGATGTGAAGGAGAAGAGGGGTAGACCATGAGAATAAGAGGGGTGGAAGCTTTCAAGGAAGGGGGAGGGGGGAGATAGATTTGCGTTTTTCTATTTTTTCTTTCTAATTTTTTATTGGTATTTAAATAATTTTATTATTTTTATTTAATTAATTTTATTATAATTTTACATTAAATTAAAAAATTTAATCATTAAAAATGGATTGATAAATAAATAAAATAATGGGGAAGTGGCGAGTTGGGGTGTGACATTATTGAAATACTTTGTGCAGTGCATTGTAATTTATATGATTTGGGGATTATTTTATTGCATCATGGTTCTAGGGATCCAACTAGAATAGTTTGGATGTTATCATACACAACTTTTATTTCACATATATGTGTTCACTACCACAAAAAATGGGTTTTTGCAGCGCCACACTTTTACAATGAAAAAAAAGATGTGATAAAGGGGGTAATTTTATTAGTGCTAAAAAAGTAATGATAAAGGGTAATTTTGATAGATCTATAAAAATTTTTCCTTTATTAGGGCTTATTTTATCACAGATAAAGGTTACTCCTTTATCATCTATTTTTTAGCACTATTAAAGGGACCCCAATTTTCAGTTCTTTTTTGGTAACACTAATAGGGGTAGAGGGTCTTTATTAGCATTTTTTACTAGTGTTGATAAACATAATGTTTCAAAACAAATCATCCAAAATAATATATTGATATATAAATATATTTATATAGATATAAAAAATATTATTTGTTAAATATGTTTTAGATAAGTATAAATAGACATTTACACTTAATATAAAAGATATTTAGTGAATATGTCTTAAAAATTATTTTAAAAAATATTATTAATGAATAATTTTTTAATTATTTGTCATTAATAAAAATTTAATAATAATTTTAAGACACAAAAAATCAAAAAATCAATAAAATATCAAAAATATGTTGAAAATGAAATTTAAACTTCAAACGACAATAAGTTTTGATCCGAGTGTCCGTTTGAGCTCTAACACATATCAAATCAAATCATGCGACGATATCTACACCCTTAGTTACATAAATTTACATATATCTCATTTTGAGGTAAAAAACCCCAAAAGGCCTCCAAAATTGAGTTTTTGTTCTGGTCACCGCAATGTTTTAACAGTCGACTGATTTTTAGCCTCCTTTAAGGGGGTCATTTTGCCTTTTTTAGCGGGGAATAAATTTATTCTATAGTCTTACATTAATATTGATATTATGGATTTTAAATAATATCATTTTTCACATTTTACTATTATTTATAATAAAATATATAACAATATATACATATTTTCTTATATATTCACACATAAAAAATAAATTTTATAAATAAATAATTTAACATATTTATATATAAAATATTTTTCTTAATATATAAGCCTTATTTAAATAAAAACTAATATCCATTTAATTTTAAAATAAAAATATATGAATATCTATATACCTATATAATGTGTGTGTGTGTGTGAATATATTAACATGTGTGTGTATTAAAAAATTGATATATATTATCTATAGATTCTAACAAATAAATACACATATTGATATATAATATATGTAAATATATAAAAATATGTATAATTATACTTATAAATACACATATATATAATATATATACATGTGTATGTATGATGTATATATGTATGTTTGTATTAATTTATTTATTTGTAAACACACAAAAAACATATATTATAAATTTATTTAAAACTAATCTTATAAATATATATTAATATATGAATAAATACACAGATAAAAAAATATAACTAAATGTATAATTAAATTTATTTATAGATAAATAAAAAATATGTAAATTTATATTAATATATGAATATATATATATATTAATATATGAATTAATATTACCATATATATATATACAAATAAATAAATATATCATTAAATGAATAAAGAAACAAGATGGGTGAGCGGTAATGGTGGAGGCATGCAGGAGAGATGTCTCGGGTTTGAATCCAAGTTGAGGTAGGGCTGTGCAGGTGGGTGCAGGGGGGCTAGCAATGTTAAATGGGTTGAAGGAACACACGTGCGAGGGGAATCATAGAACTGTTGAAAGGGGGTCAAGTGCTATTAGTAGGGGCCCCTCAAATTTACATATTTTTTATTTAACTTTGTTTAATTTTATTAATGATTTTAAAAAATAGATGATAGAAGAGTCCTTTATCATTTATTTGCTAACACTGATAAATGGGTCCCATTTTAATTTTTCCTCAATTATTAGTGATTTTTTACCACTGATAATGATTTTTAGCATTGATAAAAACATATTTTTCAGTAATGGTTGTTGATTTAGTAAGATAGGAAGAATCCAAAATAAGGAATATGATGCATTGATTTATTTTTCAAGGATTATGTGAAATATTTGGTAGTGGATCATGGAGTGCTCATCATTGGTTGGGATCTTTGTCCTTATTAAGGAGGATTCTACTAAGGATAATAATTAATATTGAAGGGGAGGTGGTTGCCAACATGGGAGGTGGGTAAAATAGAACCAACAAGCTCATGAATGAAGAAACATTTTGGTGGGTAATGCATTCTAAGAGAAATTATAGTGGTAGTATTTTATAGAATAACAGGGGTTCAATAATCATTGGTTTTATAACTTATTAGGGTCCAGGTAATTCCATTGGAGTAGAAGAAAGGACTATGCCTTGTTGACTCAAACTATGAAGAATTTATAATAATACTATCTTAATGGTCAAATCAAATTCCATAGTGTTGAATGATTTTTCCCTGGAAATGTTATCTCATTATGGGATCTGACATATGTCATTAGAAATTATTGGATGATCATTGAATAGAAAATTCATGTTAGGAAAAGCTGGAGGGAAGGGGATTTTACAGATAATGTGTTATCATGCAAAGGGAGTCCAAGAAAGAGAATCATTTTATATACTTATATTGGGTCTTTACTTTATGATTGGAAACTCATAGTATGGGATGATAACCTAGGTATTGAATACATTGGTCCCCCTTGAACATGAGGTTTTTTAATAAGAATTTAATTTTTAGTCATAAATGAGAATAAGATGAGAATATAGATATATAAAAGATACAAAATAAAATAATTACCAATTGATATTAGGGTATAAATCATATAATCAATCATGAAATAAAATAAAACGTGAATATATAGAGTGAGACAATAAGCATGAGATAATAATATTTTAAAGAGATTAAGAATATAAAAATGAAATATTGTTCAAATATAGAATAAATAGCAGTATGGTGGACATAAAATTCACGATCCTCACCAATAGTTCCCAAAATTAAAAAAAAAACTAAAATGTAGTGATGAATACATATCATATTGGATATAAAGTGCTAAATAATTAATTGGAAGTCGATATAGTACCCCACTTCTCATCTTCCATACATTTGATGCCATTTACAAATCATGCACATATCATATCATAATGATCTCAAGAATAAAAAATGGTTTAATGTCTTCCTCAAATGGATTCATATGCAAAAATAATTAACATGATAAACCTATATACCATAAATGGCTATCTAAATATTCAGTATCATTCATGGTCAATACCATCCTTTCATGATAATAAATCATATTGTATTTACACCATATGGATAAAATATATGTGGATAAGATAATAATTTCCTCAATAATTCAATAATTAAAAAATAAGTTAACAAAATTAAAGGAATAGTATCAAAAATAGGGTATTAATAAAGAAATATACTTGGAAGAAAATTTTTGGTCATACATTGAAAGAGATTTGGCAATATAAAGGAAGTGATAGATCATTATTATAAAACAAATGAATAATTAATAATATATAAAAATATATAACATTGATTCTATTATTTTAAATATATCCTTGAATCAAGTAAAAGATGCAATGGAGGAAATTTCATAGAGGAAAAACACATTTTTTGAGTTAAAAAAACCTTATTGGAAATAAAAAACGAGTTTGATATTTTTAAGAATTCAAAAAGAAATAATTTTTGAAATCATGGATAAAATTAATTAAATTTATAATAAATTAAAATTTGGTGTAATATTTACATATAAAATGGAAAACATGATGTAGATATGTGTTCATATTGATGAATGATTTAAAAATAACCATTACTATAATGTTTTAATATTACCATAAAATGATGATGTTTTGGGTAATGTTCAAAAATTATTTTCAAATATGTGATGTGAAAAAATTAATAAATTTTACCTTTTAAAAGGAATATATAATAATATACACTTTATAAGAAATAATGTCTATCAAAAAAACAAGGAATAGATGGAAAATGCATAATTTTTATTGGATGGTAAAACATTATGAAACAAAATATTTTAAAAACCCATTGTTTAAAAACCCACATCGTAAAATGGGTATAAATTTTTCCTTTTCAAATGCGGTAAGAAATTTATAGTTATTTAATATAATTCATATTATATTTTAAAAATATATATGAGAGCATTGGTGGGAATAATTTTTTTAAATTAGATGAAAATATTCATTGGTATTAATTTGAACTAATCATACCAAAATTAAACTTTTACATTGAAAACTTTTAATCAATGAGGTGGTTATTAATGATGAGAATTAAGTTTCCTATATAACAGAAGGAAAATAAGTATAAATCACTTAATGGTAAGATAAAATAATTTTTGAATGGTATATCATGGTATGAATGAGTATGACCAAACAAGTCAAAAATCACGTCGATAAAATACTTAATGAATTTGTAACATAAGAATAAAAGGATATTTATAGAAATTTCATGGAATGGATATTATATTCTCCTAAAATTTAATACATTTTTATATGTGAATGATAATAGGTAGTTAATGAAACATGTAGAAAAATTATGGTTTACAATATCAAACGTTTCCCATGAAGTTAGAAATATTATGAAGAAACCCTTATAACTTAATAAGAATTTAATTAAAAACAAATTCAATTATAGAGATATTTAAATGTTAAATAAATTAAAAATAATAAATTTTATTTCATCATATAAAATCTCAATTAAATAGTTTTTACACTATTTTTGATAAATTTGGTGATTAATACAAAACATTTCATAAATTGAGGAATTTGAGACAAAAAAATGTGACATTGTATTCTTTCTTACTAGACTATCCACTATTAACTACTGTAATGAAATTAAATATCATAATATAAAATTTATGATCCCTTTAAAATACATAAACTTTTATAAGTTTCCATTATATTTATATTCTATAATTTTATATGTTATTTATTACTTATGTTTTATGCCATGTGTAGGTGATCTTGATCATTTTGAACAAGATTCATAACAACAACGATCTCATTCATTCATATCAAAAAATATAATCAATAAATTTATTTACAATTATTTTAATAGATGGAAAATAAATATTTTTAATTTTTAAATATCCTTTCAGAAATACTTTATTCATTATCCTAGAATTTGAAATCAGTAATGAATATTTTCCAGTGATATTTAACATACTGTGGGTGTTTTCTTAATTTGATTGTTAAATATTGATGAGTAATTTTAAGAAAAAAATAATTATTATTTACATATTAATATTGAATTATACCAGCTATTTTGTTTTTATAGCCATCTATTATATAATTTGACTTCAATGTTCATGTACGTTGTCTAACTGACCCTAAAATGAACATGTCGTGATTAATTATAATTATGAGGTTATTTAGTTGCAATATCCTTACACTAGAAGCATACTGATATAATTTAGTGTTTTTCATTTTTATATATCATAATTATAAATCTTTTTTAATAATAATTTATTTATTTGAAAATAAAATTCATTTGAATAAAATATTTTACTTTTCAAACACTTGATTTTAAAAAATGAAATAATGACAAACGTTTGTTGATTATATAATTAATAGGTTATACAGTCTATCACAAATTAATCATAATTCTATATTAAATATCATATTTATAAATTAAACCCATTTTCATGACAATTCATGTAATGAGGTTATGAAAAGAATAACTGAAATCAATCAACTCATGGTGGTGGTCCATAGGTACAGATGGTTGATGATTTACTTTTCTATTGAACATGAGGAATGAATAAAAAATTTTAACTTTAAAAAATATGAAATATGTTATAGATATCATACTTATTTATTAAATTCAAAGAATTCATTATCTGTGTAATGTGGTGTTGGAAAATGAATCTTGACATTTTTTGGAGGTAGTAGGTTGTGACACCAATTTTTTTTATTTCATAAAGAAAAAGAGAATGGTGTTTCAATATTTTTTTACAATGATAATGACATAAAACTATAATATGGAAAAATATGTAATCATTTTCAAATAGATAAATGAAATTTGTAAAAAAACTAAATTAACATAAGAAAAAAATTAGAAGAAAAGCTGTTAGAAATCTATACCTCACTACATGTTTATTTTCATTATGAAGGGAGTGAAAGCTTTGATATATGTTCCTTTGTGAAGATAATAAGCACATTAATTTGTATTAGAGTGTTTAAAATAGTGCTAGGTAGATTGTGTGACAAACTATTTGGCATTAGGTGTTTGGGTAACTAATGAGAGGAGAGCATATTTCAAAAGTTAAATGGAGTGGAATTTTTTTAAATACAAAAAAGAATCTAATAATGTATAGAACTCTCAAGTAATATCTCACAAAAATTGGTATAAAATAGATTTGATAAATAATAATTTTAATATACACATTAAATTTTTAGTGAAATGTTGTTTTAATATGTTTTTTCCTTTACCTCTTAGGTTAAACATTTTTACCCATTTTGTTTTCACTATGGAAACTAGTTTTTATTATGGTGATTTATATATTATACTTAAAAGAAACATCCCTTATAATAAAATACTTACCTAATGATTCTAAATTTTATATCAATTTTTAATCTATTTTTTAATGTTATAACAATTAATCTTAAAATATGTATAATGTATTAAAAATGATCTTTTTTAAAATATGACATAAATTCTAAAAATAAAAATATGTTTTTATAAATTGTTACCATAATTAAATAACTTATTAAATATACATTATTATTAAAAATATTTTTAATAAATTTAAAATTAATAAATCTATAATAATAATGTCATAAAAGTTATTTTTTTTGAAAAAACTGTATTTTTTACTTTTCACATAAATATCTATCTTTTTTGAAAAAACATTAAAATATCATATTAATAAAATTTGTAGATTCTAAATCCAAATTTTTTTCTATTTAACTAATTCAAATTCTAAAATGAATAATTTTTTTAATAAATTTTTAAAATATAATTATATATTGTTATTAATGAAAAATTTGTTTTTAAACATTACATGTTCTTAATATAATTTATATCAATAACTATTTTAAAATATATTAATTTATTATTTAATATATATTAATATTTTTAAATTTAAAACATTTTGATAAAATTTCATATATTTAACAAAAAATAAATATTAATTTTCACACAAAATACTATTTAATAAAAACAATTAAAATTGATTATTTGTAATCTGAAAATTAAATTTACAATACAATTGGTATTAATATCACATCCATGATTTTATTTTCAGGTATTTATTCTTTTTATTTTTGTTTTTTCTTTTCACGTGAAATTTCTTTTGGGTTTTTGGAGAAAAATGGAAAATTTTGGATGGACATGATATAACACATGATTAGAAGTAATCATTCATCCTAGCCAAGTCAACATACGGAAGTTGTATGTCAAGGCAGTAGCTAACGTATGACCATCCCATTGTTGTGTGCCTCGGCCTTGGTACCCATGCAGTAGCTAGCTGTTTGAGGAAGCAGCTACCGCATGGCCAGAGCATGGTCAGTAATACAATTCAGGGTTGTTGTATGGTAGTTCCTGCTTGGATAGAGCGTACGACATGGTCGTCGCATAGTTTACCAAATTGTGCGGACTTACCGTGCACCATGTCCAGCTCATTAAAAATTGGGTTATTTTCCCTCTCCTCCATATTTTATCCTCCAAACTCTCATTTTCTCTCATCCTTTAGGATTTTCTTACCTTGGCACGCCTCCCCCTTAATTCTCCTCCCTTATGGCCTCAATTTCTTGGCATTGTTTGGGAAATTCTTATTCAATTCATCAAGTAAGTCCCTTCTCTATCATATTTACTTTCTATTTTGGGGATATTCTTCCTTTTCACAGGGTTCTGATTCTGTAGCATCTAGTATTCTATTTTATAGGGTTTTATCTTGAGTTTTTGAGATCGGTCATCATGATCAGGGTTCAATCTTGCCTTTTTGTTGTGCGGTTTAGCTGAGGTTGGAGTTTCACACTAATTTGAAGGGATTTCTACACCTGAGGTAGGTGATTCCATGTTTAACCATTATTTGATAAATTAATTATGCTTAAATGAATATTTTTGAGTGTTCTATTATTATCATGTGTGGTGAAAAGGTTGTTTTTAAAAAGATTTGATTAGCATTTGGATTTAAAATGGTTTTTCCATGTGAAATTGGGTGTGTTTCATGTGTAAACCCATTTTTTTCAGTTGATAGTATTTTATGAATTGTTACATTGGTTTATTAAATTATGTGAGTGATAATTATCATGTTTAGAAAATGTTTTGGTTTTCATGTGAATTTAAAATATTATTTTGGGTGATCAAAAGGGGGTTTGTGATGTGTATTGCATTGTTTTGTTTATGAAAGGTGAAAGTGGTTTATCATGTGGAATATAGAACTTGATTGAGCACAAAGGGAAGCCTAGGTAACTTGGTGGGAGGACTAGGACATGTATGCTAGTGATACCTAACAAGCTTCAACCAGGTTTCACTTGGCAGGATTGACGAAGATAACACTAATTAAATATGGTTGATGAATGGAGGCCACTAGGCCTAGGGTGTCCCCTCCTAGTGGAACGTGCATGAGAACATTTTTAGACATGGTTTGAAGCCATTTTTCATGGAGATATTAGGATATTGTGTCCAATTTATATCTAGTTCCTTGGGTTTTTCCCATGACTTGGGCTCTTTGGTATATCACACTTACCATCGACATACAGTATAAATTTCTAGTTATTTTAAAAGAAAGTATGTTTTAATTTAATGTTTCTTTCCTTAAATGTTGAATCCCTTAAAATTGTTATTATAATTTCCTTTTTATACAACTTGTAATTTATTTATATTATAATTTTTAGTGCATAGAATCTATTATTGGGTGAGGATCCTAATGGGATTAGGCACACATTATATATACACTTTTCTGTGTAAGTAGACTTGTAATAGTTGAAATAAGAAAGGAAAAATCTTTTGGAGATGTTGGTTTATGTTGCTATAGGTTCTCCTCATGCAATGTTGTCTATGATGTCTTGAGGGATACATTCCTCTTATCATGTAGTAGTTCTTGGGATAGTTTTTATTTAGTCTTCTTATTCTAGAAAATTTGTTTTTTATAAACCGTATAACTCAAATTGAATTTTTTTGTATGATACCTTCGGTTTTGATTTTCAGTTTTGGTTAGTTTATTTTATTAGTTGTTTTTTTATAATAAAAGGTAAATCGTTCCCACATGATATTATTGATACCTGGGAACTTATGCCAACTCGTGGGGATTAGGAATTCCCATTGAGCCATGTAATGGACCAGGTCAGGCACAGGTTTAGATGACGACCCAACTTGGGTTGTCACAATGAAAATATTAATTGGAACATAATATCATATTGTATTAATAATGATATTAATATTTTTATACATAATTCATATATATATATATATATATATTTAATATTTTAATATAATATTTCAATTTCACTATGAGTTTTATTATTTTAAAATTACTACATAACAATAAAGTAATTTAGTACACCAATTAGATATATGACCAAATATTATATTTTCAATAACCAAATTTTCAATGACTATTTTATCAACTACCATATTTTTAATGAATATATTTTATTCCTATATAAAGACTTCAAACATAATTTGATTATTCCACTCTCACTTTACAAGGCATGATTGTAATATAATATTATATATTCTTTATAAATCTTTATATTTTTATGGTTCGTATACTCATTATATGTTTCATTATATTTGTGATCCTCAAAATTGAAGATGATCCTGGTGATTTATTTGTCAGGAATAATTTACACTACTCATTATATTTTGTTCAGTTAATTAATTCACTTTTAGTGGATTTATTTTTTATATGATTATTTATATTTTATAATGAGAAATACTTATTTTTATGTTTTTTAATGATCCACAATCAATTAAGTATTTTTTTAACAAATCCATATATTTCTTGATTTATCTCTCAATAACTTTAAATTACATTGAAAATTAATAATTTTTTATAATAAAAATATAGATAATGGGAAAAAATGATTCCTAAAAACCTAGGTCATTACATAAACTCACACATATACCAAAGTTTAATTTTTAATGAATCCTTGAATTCTATACCTGAAAATTATCCCTCTAGTTTTGGAACGCCTTCTAAAATTATGTTGTCCAAAATACCTCATTTCCGTGATCTATAGTAAAAAATGGTCAAGTGTCCACTGATTATGTAATCCAATACATAATAATTATACAATTTATTCATTATAAATTATTTCATAAATCCATTATATCCTTTTAAAATATCCTTATAATTAGTTTATGGATCTGATTCTATTATTATTCAATAAGGTATTTTTACTAGTTAATTCATTATAGTGAATTCTAATTTGGGTCTTTTTTTAATTCCTACTTTAATGATGTTATGATATTTACAACATTAATATAAAAAAATATTTACTATAAAAATGATTAAATGATAATTTATTATATAAATTTTAATAACTCTAATTATGAAATATTCAACAATATTTTTCTTTATTAAACCCAATATTTTTCATTATTAAACAATTACTATAAAAATATTTTTTAAGTGTTCCATAATAATTTAAATAATATATTCCATAAAATGACCTGGTTAATCAAAATATATACTAAATATAAAAATGGAATCTTCATGAATATTATGGAGGTGATAGGACCATGATCATAAAGCAAGGACTGAAACCATCCTAACAAAAAGAAAAAGAAAAAAGTGAATATTTATCAAGAGATGATTAATTATAATAATGTATGTTTAAAAAATTTGAAATAAAAAATTATAAATTAATGGTATCATATAATAAACTGATAAATTGTTTTTAAAATCAATGAGTAGTTATCTATATTTTATTATAAATAAGAAGGATTCTATGATGAACAAATCTGGGAAAAAGGTATCAATCCAATATCATAATTAAATTTCTATTTTCCACAATGAAATAATTATTTGGGGGAACTATTTTAACATTAAATATAAAACATTTTATATTTTTTACTGTAATTTTTATTTTGGGTTTTACATGTTTTTCTATCATTTCACATCACAATATTTCAGAATTCAACTAAACAGTTCCATGTAACTAGTGATGAACTTATCTAATATTTTTAAAGATAATCATTCTCATTCATGATCATATGTTTATTTTTTATAAATTTAAAAATTTATAATTATACGATTTAATATGGATGTAGTACATTTTCTATAATATTAATTAAAAAATAATAAATAAAATCGCTTCTATCCTTTTTAAAATAAGTCATTTTCTATTTACATTTACATTATTTATAAAGTTAACAATAAAATTAAATTTTTTACATTTCTTCAGAAAGATGATGATATCCATGAATCAAATTATTTTTTCCCACTGATGGGATTTTCTATATTTTCCCCATTTTCATGTTTAAAATATTTATATATTTTATATAATTTATTTTCATTTTCAATATAGAATCTTTAAAAAATTAAAGGATATTTTATCATATATTCTAGATAAATTTATTATTGTTTATAAAAAGTGTTTGAAATCAATTTCAATGTATTTTATTATTTCATATGATTCAATGGGGATATCATATAATTATACCATTGAACCTTATTCACTAGTTACATAAGGATCAAGTTTTATGGATATTTTCATGAAATCAAATTCATTCCCTTTGATTCATCAATTAAAGATAGAATTTTGAAGGGTTTTGTATTGATGATAAATATGTGTATAATTTTTAATTATTTAGTATATGGGTATGAATTGAAATATACCTCTAATGCATTGGGTAATATAATAAATTAAATTATATAATAGGGAATGTTGTGTAAACCAAAAAACCCTAATTTATGGTTGTTTTGTGGAATATATATCCCTATAATTCATTGGCCTAATTTATGGTTGTTTTGTAGAATATATATCCCTATAATTCATTGGGTAAGGCCTTATATCTCAAAGGATTACATGTTACGAACTAGAGAGTATACCAAATCCACTATGTGACTATGTACATAATGTTGTAATGTCACCCGACCAAGAACTCTCTCATGTGGCCAAATTAGGTTGGTTATGGGACCTCAAGTGCTCCTCCCCATATGCTAGGGGATACCAACTAGTAGTGAGGGTGTGATGAATATAGTTGGGAGATTACACCCCTGGTATAGAATGAAAATATAATAGATATAAAAAAATATAAAAAAATATCAGGGACTGAAAAACATAGAATAAATAGTAAATCATATAACTGGGAAAGTAAAAAGAAGAAATAATAAATAATTAATAAAATACCATGTAATGAAAAGATGAATGGTATATAAATTTCATACTAAAAAATACCAATAAACGAACCAGCTAACACAAATAAATTGAAATGAACTAATATATAAACTTCATGCCTATCCCATATTAAAACTTCATCCCATACAGTAAGAAACATTAAACATTAGGGTCTCTTACCCTTTTGCAAACCTGCTTCCATGTAATCTTATTGGGTACCAATAAGACCCTTAATTGGGTGTGAGTAAGACTTAGTAGGTCGACACCAAGTTTTTTAAATGAAACCATTATAATAATAAGTGAATGAAAAAATGCGATAAACAAGTGTATTAATTAATCCATTTAATATAATACAACTATCAACCAACTTTGTCCCCATTCAAAAATATCTCTGAGCATGTAGCACAACCATGAAAAACATAACCACATATCCATAGAGTAATCAGATAACTGGGAAGATCCCTCCATATAATAATTTAAACATATAATAATAGCTATATAGATGATCATGTCTTAAAAAACTAGACCAATACCTGTATATAATAATTTCATTATCAACTAAAACAAGACTTTTATATAATGTTTCACTATAAAAAAATGTGGCCATATAAGCATTTCAGAATCCCATAAATAGCCCCATGTATAAGCATCTAAACGTCCCAGGCATATCCATCTATATAAGTATTAAAAAATGAAACTAGACCATGAACTCTATATAAGTATTTCAAAAATGATGTCGGCCTTTCCCACTATATAATATTCACAACATCAACCAAGTGTGATTCAAATCAATAAGGATATCATGATATCATATCATCAGCCACAATGATTAATTCTATTAGTTTTCATTTTCCCATCAATTAAAAATTAATTTTTATATCAAGTAATCACCATTCATTTCAATAAATGTTGAGACAATACCTAAATGTATTTTATATCAATAAATCACCTTAATTTCTGTGTCATAAAAAACACACAATAAATAATTCTCTTATTAAATATTATTCATGGGTTCACTCACCCAATGAGTAGCCACAAGCTAGGTTATAATAGTATTGAACCAAAAGGGAGACTATGGATAATAAGTCATTGATATATCATCATTCATCATTAAATTAATTTATGTTTACATTATGTCAGTGAAATTCACAATATATCAGATATTTAACAATTAAACAGACCATATGGTTATGTTTTAGACCACTTACCTTCAACCAGTGATTAACACAACACTTCTAACTCCTAATTCCAAAAAGAATTCAGGTGCATGCAATTGAAATAAGGAACCTTGATGTAATAAGATCAAGATAAACACCCAAACCAACCATGATTAAAGATTCCACCATCACAAATAGATAAAAACAGAATCGATTGGAAGACCTTAGAAAAAAACTCATCATGGATAAAACACTTAGTCAAGAAATCCACAATAGAGGAAATCACTCCAAAAATCTCCTATAATTAGACCTAGGTTCGAGAGATAAAATATTCACTAGATAGAAATTAAATCATATGTTCAAACCCTCTTAAAATAGCTAGATCTGTAAAATACACATCGTGTACCCCATTTAACTTTATGTATTTTCTATTTGCCAATTAAACCTAAATTTGCGTCTCACCTTGTATATTTAACCATACTAAAACATTAAATATCATATAATGTTGTTTAAAAATAGGTATTAGTTCAATATCCTAAAAAATCGTAGAATTCAACCTTTCATGGTATGAGTCTGGTGAAAATTACACCCCATATAATACATTTACACAGAGTTCAAATCCCATATTGATAGCTCTCATCCACATTCCTATATAAAATGTCTGAAACACCTCCAACGCCTTAAGAATTAGGAAAACCCATCTTAAACCCATTTAACACATTTATTCCTTGAATCGATTAATTTAAACAAACACACATCCTAGAAAATCAGGTTACTTTCCCCAAAAAAAGATCACCATCTCCAAACAAGGCTTGACAAAAAATGTTGGAAGAAAAATAAAAACCCAAACAAAAGTGGTTCAATGAAAATAACAATGGGGGATGTCCGTAGAAAAAGGATGGGATATAATAAACTCTTCACCATATAATAGCTCACCCCCATGCTCCTATAGGAATCAATTTTTGGTATTGGTGAACATGTTTGACCACTGTGACCACATATTATACTCCCTCTCCCTAGTATCATACTGAAAAGTCCCACGCTTCCAATGCAAACAATTAAGTAGAATAGTCTTACCCTGAATATTCTTCTCACTATGGTCTATAATCCTTATAATAATTTTCTCAATGGACACATCTACCCAAAGGTCGATGTATGCAATTCCTATCATATGATAACTATCAGGATAATATCACCAAAGCTATGAAATGTTAAATATGTATTGCATGGAACTATAGTGTTTTGGATGGTATAATTGGTATGCCACTAGACTGAACCTTTCCACTTTATCAAATGTCCCAATAGACCTGGGCTTTAACTTCCCCTGTTTTTTAATACAGAGTCATCTCAACCAAGGCAACATCCGAAGGAAAATATGATGAAGAACCACTAACTTTGGAGGATATATATGATAGTCAATGCAATATTTCATCTTACTATGTGATATTACAAAAAATGTCCTGATCAACTGAATCTACTCATATATCCCATGTTGAAAACTAGATATAATAAGCACTAACTCACTTAAATCTAACTAATAAAGATTTTCATAGGCACAAAATTCCTTATAAATCCTTAAAAGGTTCTATCTAGATTTATTCTTAGAAGATAATATTATAAGAGAACTCCATATGTGAGAAATAATACTCCCATTAACCATCAAAATCCAAGTCATAGGTTTATAAAATATCCTTTAGAATATGAATGGTATTCTTATATTGTCCATCAGTTTGAGTATGGCAGGTTGTGCTCAAAAGAACTTTTGATCCCAGATCCTTCTAAATCCCCTTCTTGAATCACATCATGGAATATGGATCTCTACCAAAAATGATACTACTAGGATCACCATGAAATCAATTGATCTCATTCATGTAAATACCAGTAATCTCATAGATGGTGAAGGTCTCCCTAATAGGAAATAATTGAGATACCTTTGACATTCGATATACAATCACCAATACTACATCATTCTTATGGGTTTTCCTTGGTAATCTAATCACAAAATAAATTTTCGAAATCATCCCATTTCCACTCAGAAATGGGTAGAGTTTGAAGTAGCCCATCCGGCCTCTAATGATTGTTATTCATGTGTGGACTATGGAAACATCCTGCCACAATTTCTCCTATCTCCTTCTTCATTTCTGGCCTCCAGTACATTCTATGTAGATCACGATAAATCATTGCCCAACAAGTATATACTTACCATATATTAGCAAGAAACTCTCTCATCAAATCGCATATAAAACCATATAAATCCATACTCTTGCATGGAAGAGAAGACAATGTTTGATTTTAAGGGACTATCTGAATGGAATCTGCACACCATATAGGATATATATCAAATAGGAGTCCCCTGTATTAGATAACGTATCAGTTTTGATCCCTTCAAGAATCATGGGAATGATAGATTTTGAATTCAGATATACTCATCCTTATGAATTTGAAACACCTGGATGCACGTCTATAAAGAGTTTTATCATCCCCCACTTATTGAAAGACTCTTGCACTGAATCTATCTACATCTTCCCTCTAAAGTTATGGGCAACAATGTTTACCTTTCAAGGTTTAAAATCCCAATCAATGTTGAATGATTTTAGATACCTGACCCAACTTCTAACCCAAAGGCCCAGGTCCCACTAAGAAAAGATGCACTTGAGGGTCATGTGGTCCTTTTATACCAAAAACCTCTCACACAAAAGACATTGTCTCTAGTATTTACAGACATGTACCACCACAAAATACTACATATAGTGACTTGGAAAATTCTTCTCATACAATACCAGATATCTGGATCCATAAGTGACCATTTGATCCTCCTATATCAAAATCGAATTGATCCAAACTCCGAATGAATCATAGTACATTATATATGATTTACCAGACATGGGTAATGTAGGTATAGGTGTTGAGGGAAGAGAATATTTTATCTATTGAAATTAACTATTATAATCCTTTTACCAAACAAACATTAGTCTTTTCTATGTAATCCCAGACATCAATTCTTCTCTTTGGGAGAATTATTGGATAAACCACTAATAATAACCTACTATACTTAGAAAATACTAAATTTTTATGACATTATTTGGTAGGTCCCTAGATTATATTACAACAACCTTCTCAAGGAATATTATAACTATTTCCTCTAATATGACTGACCTATGAATTTCACTTTATCAATACAAAAACAATATTTTTATAGATTCTCATAATGATGATATTCTCTCAATATACTCGTGAATATGTCTTGATGGTTGGAATGAGAACCTAAATACTAGAAAACTCATATGTTTTTTATGAAAACTACCAAAAAATAATCTAGGAAAGGATGAAGGATATGATTAATCAAGGTCATGAATACTTTTGCATCATTTTTCAGACCAATATTCAATTCTATAAAATCACATAAGACATAACATCTTCTAAAAAATTAGGGAACGTCTGATAGTATCACCCTCAACTAGTGTCACCCTTATATTAAATTGTTTATAGAGAGAATACTAGAAAATTACAAAAAATCATATATATCATGAATGAATAGAAGGAGATATCATTTTTTGTCCATAATATGATTCAATCTTTGAAAATCAACACATAAGTATAAAGTATCATCAGTATTCTTGAAGAAAATAATTAGATAACAACATTGAGATATATTACATTATATGAGACCATTAGATTCATGATCTTCCAACTAAACTTTCAACTCCTGATATTCTGATGGTGTCCTTATATAAGGTTGAATAGAAATTGGCTTTACACCTAGCACTAAATCGATCATGAACATCCTCTCTTGGTCAAATGGTAAGCCATAGAACTTATCAAGAATGACATCTGGAAATTTTTTTACCATTAGAGGAAAATTAACCCACAGAATGCTACCAGTATTCATAACTAGACTTACTATCAAATAAATTAGAAAATCCTATTTTCACTAAATTTTTTCTCCATGATTAGCCTGAAGATCCCACTCATCACAGTGAGAATAGATATGTCCTTTTTGGAGATAGAAATGTAAATATACTCTTGTAATAGTATATATAAACCAAGTTTCAAAATATCCAATCCATTCTAAGAATCAAAATGCCGCCCATAAATTATAGCAAAAATGATTCCCAACATAAATAGTAACCACCAAATTCTATAGAACATGACTTATATCATTTTATATTCACTAACCACACTCCCAATAGTGTATTTATTGTAAAATAACCATCTAATAATTAAACAGACAATCTCAAACCATTTAAAAAAATAAGTGAAAAAAATGAATGTGATGGTCCTATATCAAACAAATCACAATAAAGGGTATATGATACAAGATTCATACCACTGATTGTAGAAGATTCTACATCACCACTAACAGGAGTAGTCTTCATAGAATGAAGTTAAATTTCCCATCTTCTCGAGGCTTTGATTTGAGTCCCCTAAGCTATTACCTATCCCTGGTAGTGCTACTCTGGAACTAGGGTACCATTTCCCCTTCGAATAGATGGACATCTAGTGAAACACCATATACATACCTATTAATGTATAGGAGAGTCTTTCCAAGTATCTAGTTCATATATTGACCCCATAACACTAATTTTCACTAAATGTCCTTAAAAAACCTTTACATGTGACTTAGCCTACTGAAATATTAGAACTCCAAAGAACGGTATTGTCATTGAGCTCATCTATGGAATAAATTGACAAAATGATAGCAGTGCAATAGAACACGGTCGGTAGATATCTTCCCACTACCCCGAATACTCTTCCCATTGTATCCTCAGTAATAAATATCATAGTGGTTCTTCTTTCCTTAAGAACAATTGATCCCAGTTCACCCTACTGATACACTATGGCTTTTACATGGGGACTCTTATAGATTTTCTTCATTGAAGATAATCTAATTCATCACCTTTTAAAAGGTACTCAAGATAAATATGCTCACCTGCAACATGCTCTAATAGAGAATCCCATTTTGAAAATGTCTCACCCTAGAGATCTCATCAGCAGCTATGGATGGAGAAAAGCGATGTGGGTTCGTGAATCGTCATAAATTGTCCATCATAGACATTACCTATTATGTTATATGAATTAAATAACCAAACTTCTCATCCCTCACTGTCTATGGGTAAAATTATCTTTGAATAATCACCTAAATATCCTTCTTGGACAACTCCTCTTATTTCCCTTCGTGTTGTAGATTTTCCCACCAACATTTGGTAGGTCCAAAGAGAATGTATACAAATATATCCTCTCTCCTATATATAACTGTATTGAGGTTCTTAAATAATATCTGGACCGACTCAATCCAGGACTTGGCTTCTTGGGGGTTCCCTCCCTAGTGAACTTAGGTTGATATTGTAGCTAAAACTATATCATCAGCTCAGATATCGACGGCACGGTGTGAACAGTCTCCCTATCATTGGCTCTCATGGACCATAGGGAGCTTTTATGAAGATTAATATCTATATGATCCTCATGATCTATAGGAAACTCGGGATAACCTATTTTAGGAACGTTATAATTTATTATCTCTCCATATGATCAATTTGAATACCACATGGAGTCATTTTCTCAATAAGATAAATTCACTCCTTATTACACTAGCTAAACAACAAGGTCAAATTCCACACGTGAAAAAAAATAGAACCACTGAACTATGGTCTCTTAAAATATGGATTACATGTTTTTAGCATTATATAATAGTTCATTCATCTCATTTGTATAATATAACTGGCATTTCATTTCATAATTGATCTAGGAAAATATATCACATGAAATATATATGTACCTATCTTGAACAATTCATGTCATGAAATATCCCTATGTCGCTATCATGATGTATTCATACTCATATCCTTCCACACCATTCCACTAGTATAAATTTCAAGAAAAAATAACATCACACAACTTGTGAATCACCTCGGGGTAATAAAATCAACTATAAGAAGAAAACAACATGAACAACTATCCCATTCATGGGCACTCTGATTTCCTCTATTACATAGGTTAGCTACTCCCTTGAAAATGCTCATTACCAATTATTGACACATCATAACTTTTTTTCTAACTTTCCCAAACTACATAGTAATAAAAAATAAAATCACGACATTAATATAACACTGTAATATCCCATAATCTGGAACCCTCTAACATGACTAAATCAAGTTGGCTATGGGGCCTCAAGAAATCCTCCTTATATTCCTGAGGCTACCAACTAGTAGTGGGGGTATGATGAATATAATGGGGAGACTATACCACTATTATTTAGTGATAATAAATAATAGATAAGTAATATAATAAAATACCAATGTGGTGAAATCATAGTGGAAACAGTACAACATACGACTAGGAAATTAAAATGAAGAAACAATAAACCAATAATAATAAACCCTGAAATTAAAGGTTGAAAAGTAACTACATGTCATTCTAAAAATGATTCTAATAATAAATCATCCGGCAAAAATAAAATCAAGAAGACCCCGGTCCCAAACCCCATGTTAGTCCTATCTCCAAACAATATTCTATTCGGTAAGAAAAACACAACAATAGGGTCTCTTGCACTTATCCAAACCTTCATCCATATATTCTTCTCATGTACTAAACGATGACCTAAATAGGGTGTGATTAAAACTCAGTTGGTCAACACCTCCATGTCAAAAGAAAACAAGAATAATAATAAGTATGTGAAATAAAGAGATAAACATGTTTATTATGTAATTAATTTAATATAATACATCAATAATCCTACTTCAAACCTATGCAGGAATATCTCTAAGAGTGTAGCATAATCATGCCAGCCATAACCACATATCCATTGTATAATCAAATAATTTGTTTGAGACCTCTGTATAAGAATTTAATCATCCTAGAATATCCCCTTATATAATCATTTCATCATCAACTTTGACAGGTCTGCTATATAAGCTTTTCGGTATCAACTAGACCAAGACCGCTATATAATTCGTTCAATATTAAATTGGGCAAAACCCACTATATAATCACTTCATCATCCCAGAAATAGCCCCCTATTTAAGAATTTTGGTATCCTGAGCATATACCATTATATATTCCTTATAACATGAAACTAGGCTACACCTATTACACAGGAATATCCACAAGAAACATGGACATGACCACTATATAAGCGTTATAACATGAATCACAACATATGACATAACTATAATGATATCAGGATATCATATCTTAATTCACAGTGGTTAATTTTTCCAGTTATATTTTTTTATCTATTACACATTAGTTCTCATATAATGATATCACTATTCATTTAAATAATCAATAAGCCAATACAAAAAGGGACTCTCTGTCAAGATATAATCATAATTACCATTTCATGCTAAACAAAAATTAATCCTTTATCCAATTCAATATTATTCTACTATTCACTCACCCAATGGGTAGCCACAAGATAGGTAGAAACATTATTGAGTTCAAATGGATCCTAAGAATAATATAATCCAGGATTTATCATCATTCATCATTCAATTATTTTATTTCCACATTATGTCACCACAATTTTAAGTATTGAACATACATAAGAATTTAATAGACCATGGGGTTTGGTTTTAGACATTCTACCATTAACCAATAATTAAAGAAATGATTCTAATTTTAAATTAAATAAGAATGATGGAATAAAAAATTACACGAATGAACCTAGGTCAAACAAGATCAATATCAACACCTAAACTAATCGTCTTGAAAAATTTCCACCACCACAACCTGAGATGAATAGATTATAAATGAATACCTAATAAAAAACTCATCGAGGATCAGATACATAATCTAGACATCTATAATAGATTAAATCTCTCCAAAATCACCTAGAAATCACTATAGGATCAAGAGATGAAAGCTGCAATAGAGAGAAAATAAAGAATACATGAATATCCTCTTAAAACTGCTAAAATTGAGATATACATAGCAGGTCACCCCTTTTCACATAATGTATTTTATATTTATGTGTTTACTAAAATTTTCATCCCCGTGGATAAATTTAATCCTAGTCAAACCTTAAATGTTGTTTAATATTGATTCTAGATGTTTATTATTTTCACATAATGAACCCGTTCATGGTCTTAAACTATTCCCAACAAGTCTCTAGAGATATTTACACATCGTGGAATACATCTTAACAATGTTTAAATCCATTTTATACTTTTATAATCCTAGTTACTATATAAAAGTCCCAAACCACCTCCAAAAGATTCCCCAGGATAACCCATCAAAAATCCATTTAACACATTTATTCCTAAACTCCATTAATTCCAAAAAAATACATCCCTAAACTTTAGGTCATTTTCAGAAACATAATATATCATTCTCTGAATGATACACAATAAAAAATGTTTTTAGATAATAAAAACAAAACAATATTTTAAAAAAAACTCAAAGATGGACGTACCTGAGAAAACAATGATTCTTACATATTCGTTGATGGTCTTTATTACAATCTTTATCCTTGGAAATTATTTTCTATGATTTTTTTGAGAATTCTTATTAAATAACCCATTGTTATTTTACATTGATATATAATAATTTCATCAATTTATATTATTGAATTTTCTTTCCAATATCATATTTCAAATTTCATATATTATTTAAAAAATCTCATGGAATTAATCATGTTTTATGAACCTTTATTTTTTTATTCCATATGTTTTATTAGTTGAAAATGATTTTGTTAACATATGAGCCTGTTAATATTAATGGCACATAGGACCATTTTTTAATATCTCTTATATTCACACCTTAATAACCATTTGGGCCAACCAATTCTAGTAAATCAGTTTCACATGTATTAAAGTGATTAATTTTGTCTAATATACATAAGAGGGTATCTTTTTGTGACATATTTATAATATATGATTAATATTGTTATAAAATATGTGTTTTTTTGTATATATTCTCATATAAAACTAAATATATTATTTATTTTATGTGATTTTTTAGAAGATTCACTGATCATTAATGTAAAATTATGAAATTTGCATGTATGATTAACTATATTAATGTTCTCTTGCAAAATATATTTCATTAAAATTATTTGGTTATATGGAATAGAATAAACAACTTGCTCTTATCTTCAAAAATGGAATTCCTATTAGAGTATGGCATTTGTGTTTCCCCTCCACCTCTATCCCTTATAGGTTGTCACCAAATAATAATATTACCCTTAACATCAGCTTACCTGTCTCTCACAGATCTTTTTCAGAAGCAATGATTTACTCCATTAGTCGATGTTGATTTTCAGTTGGTGGTACCTAATGCATCCATGATCATAGAATATATCTCATGGGTATCCATCTTTTGTATGTCTATTATATCATTCTAGGAGGTATATGGTGATTCACCAAATCTAGTGTACTCATCATTCATCATTCATATCCCTAAAATTATAATTGATGTTTGATCTATGTTTGTCACTTCTTAAGGGAAGATTTAATATGTAGTTGGTAGATATTCATAATGGTTTGGATCCCCAATTTTTAAAATTTAGGATATGTTTTCTCGATCAACCTATTACTTTCAAAAAACATGAATTTCTAAAAGAGATAGGTTCTTCATTATAGAATTATTACTATATGAATGTTGGTACTCAATGAATATTTTACATTTTTTGGGTGATGAATTGTCAAGAGGAGTATTAATCTATTCTTTTCCTCCATCAAATCATATTACGTGATTTCATCAAACCCATTTAGTTATAATATCCCATTTTCCATCATTTGGAGTTCGAGTATAGACTTTTAACTCCTTGAAACAATGTTTATGTAACGACCTAAGAATTCATTTTTTATTTTCCTGAAAAAATATCATATTAATAAATTTTTATATAATAAATACCATACAAGAATGAATAATTTATTCCTACATATATAATATTAGCATTAGAATATTATATTTAAATTATAAGAAATAAAATTAAGTAAAAATTTTATTTATTTTTAAATGATAAGGGAACAAAAAATAATTGTGTAGTGGTTGAATCCAATATAATTTTTATTTGTATTAGCTTGGAAACGGAGTGTCTTTACCAAGGTTTAACATAGTCTATTAAAAATATGAACATGAAAAATTATTCTATGAGTGTTACCCAATGCAAGAATAATTGAATGTCATGGAAATTCACATGGGATCTATTAAAGAGGAATAACCACCCTCAGCTCCCACTTGATCATTTTTTATAATTAGATCTTACACAAGGATCTTCAGGGTTTATATGACTATAAAACATGATTATATAATCATATTAACATAACTATAACATGCTATTTATCCCATGTAATTTAATAATTTTTCTAATTCATAATTAATGAAAAATAATGCTAATTACCACTATAAAAATAAAATTAATGATATTATTTTTAAATTTTATCTAAATAATCACCTTTTTTATTTTTTAAAGAAACAAATCATGTTATATATCAATGATACTAATAATAAATATAATATAATATCACTAATTTGATAATAATATTATGGGAAATAATAATAATGATGATTAATATTGTTAAAATTTAATCTCATATAATTTTTTTCATTATATTTTATGATTTTATTTAAAAAATAAAAAATATTATAGAAATTATCTTTGATAAAATAATGATAATTTTTTGATATATAATTTCAATAATAGTTTGGGATTAATTTTTTTATAATAATTGATTTTCATGTAAATAGTGATGAATTTATTTCATACCAAAATTAAGATTTAAATGAAATTAACTTATAAATTTATAAAAATATTTAAATCAAATATATATTTTAGAATTTTTTTTTTGTTTTTTAATTATTATATTCATCATTGAAAATATATTTATATCACTTATGTGTTCATGTTATATTTTCCTCTAATAAAAATGTATTATTATTATTTTCATTTATTTAAACATTATTTTCAATAAATTTGTTTTTGGACCTATTTAAATGATTCATAAAAGTTTTAGTAAACCAATGTTTTCAATAAAAATAAAAAATAAATTGTAATTTTTTCCTATACCAAAATTTTATTATTTAGAACATAGATTTTATAATGATTATTTTTACACGTTATGCGTATTTATTTTAAATTTAAGATTTTAGAACATTAGAAATAATAAATGGTAATATTATTTTAGTAATTGATACTAAAATGAAAATTATGTAAATGGAAATTTTTTTATTGTTGAAATTAATTACTTTGGATGGAAATTATTTTCTCTAGTGAAATTAATAATGCTAAGAATAGATTTACTATGAATAAATGACTCACAACCTATTAAAAATTTATTTCAAATGGACAGTGGAGTTTTGGATTGAAACAAACCTCACAACCATTCCAATTTATTTCATTTTTTATTTTACCCTTAAATACTAACTTTTTTTCTTGAAAATGTATAGGGTGCTTCCAGAATTTCTCTCCTCTTCTCATATAAAAAAGGATACTTTGATTATTCCAAGATATATCTATCCATTATAATTTATTTATAAAATTTTCCATTTTATCCTCATATTACCCTCTTCCCCATCCACAATTCTCCAGTCACTATTAATCGTTACAAAGGACTCTATTTCTAATGATATTTCAAAGAGAAAATTCAATCTCGTGAATTAAGTAATTCCTCATTCCAAATGTTTTGTTTCAAATAATAATATTGTAATATTTATTTAAAATCATCATATAAAAAAATGTTTAAAATTTATAAAAAAAATATTCCCTTAAATAAATAATGCTGATTTATTAATTTCTATCAACTATATAAAACAAAAAACATTGATTTTTCATATAACCATACTGTTACCCACAAAAATTAATGGTTTATATTTCTTTTCACATGATTCTTAGGGATAGTATTAATGATAATAATGATGAAAAATTAATTATTAATTATAATTTTATTTTTATTATAGATATTTAATTTATGATCTCCCTTTTTCCCATCTCAGTTTATAAAAAACGACAACGTTAATCGTAAATTGTGTGGAATACCTCACATTTATTTAATGATTTTTATTTTTGATCTATAACATTTCAAATATAATAAACAATTTGAAAATTCTTTTCAAAATAAAAATATATACTAAATCATATCATTATAAATTTGTAACAATGATATTATAATAAATCACCCCATTAACATGAAAATATATTTAATTATAGCACATTCTTATAGGGTCGGTTTAAAATACTACATGGTCAATGCTACAAAATAATAACATTGATGATTGTGTGATGGTATATACTGATAATATATTATATATATTTTATAATAATAATTATATTTTGTTTCGATAATAGTGAACATATTATTAAACCCATTAAATAATATACCAACACTTGTTCTCTAAAAATAACTTAAACATGATCATCGGTGATTAAATCTTTAAGGATTGAAAAAAAATACCATATAATGAAATTATAAAAATTATAAATTATGAAAATAATAAATTATTGTACCTATAACTATGTTTGAATAATGAACATTGGATAAAGAACAAATAGAAGCACTATGATTACAAAATTAGTTCAAAATGATAAAATGTCCACAAACCCAAATTTGAAAATGGATAAAAGCTAAAAAATATTAATTTTTATAATAATTATAATTTATTTTAATAAAAGATTATAAATATTAATAGGTTTCTGATATATATAAATGAGATAGTTATATTTTTATATTAGATATTTATGTGCTTTAGTGGATGTCACGAATTATGTTAAGGGTAAATTGTCTCAAATTTTCACACCATTAGAAATATTTCTTACTGTGCAACATGATATAATTAATATGGTGTGATTAATACCTAATTCTCTTACATAACCATATTCATGGGTTATGTTTTTAAAATTTCATATCATTTTATCTTTTTAATGTCATTCAATTAAAAAAATTTCATTTTTATTGATTTTTCTGATTAAAATGTTACTCAAACTATAATATCTTGTTACCTACTTTCATGTATTTTTCTGATTACATTTTTTCCTCTTGAACTGAATGATTATTGGGAATCCATAGGATGGAAATAATTTTATAATAAAATGTTCATGATGTTCAGGGATGTATTTTTTTATTTAATGGAGCCTGGGTATAAATATTTAGTGGCTTGGTGAGGTTCTTCACAAGTTCAGAAAAAGTCAGAGTTGGATTGAAGTTTTTGTTATGAACCTAGTGTTTTTACATTCTATTAGAGGAAAACATGTTTTTTAATTTGAATACATTGTGTATAATATTTTTAGGGACTATTTTATGAACAATGTCCATAGAGATAAGGTAGGAAACAACGTTTACAGGTTACACACCGTGTATTGTTAAAGGATCAGTTCTTAACAAAAAGTTGATGGGGATTTCACTATATGTGATCATAGTGGATTACACAATGTGTAAAGAGATTACACACACATTAAATTTTATGGAAATTTATTTTATGGTGCTGAATGAGTGATATGTTTCTCATTCTTCTAAAGTCATCTTTTATCTCAACCTCAAGCTCTCTTATGGAAATTTTGGGAGACTCTGTTTGATCCAGATTGATTTGTTCCATGACTGATTACCATTCCGACTGGATTGTGTACCTCTTTTTTGATTGATCATTTTTGCTTCATCACTTATTTGATCTTGGTGGTCCCATTGCATTTAATTACTAGATTCATTTACCTATGGTGATGTTTCTTTTCTGATTCTCTCTAGATATGTGGTGAAATATCACATTGAAAACTATTTCTTTGTTGGTTGTGGTGAAGTGGGTGTTCTTTCTTGATGTATGTGCTATTTCCTCTTCTCCATCATCCCTTTTTTAAATATTGTCTATTCTAAGATGTGGGGATTAATTCTAGGTTATTCATATTCATTTTTCGGTTCTTCCCTATGGTGGATTTTTGTGTGGGTGTGTGGAACCTGAATTTTGAGGCAGGTGGTTCCATATATAGCCTATATTGGTGAACTGTATTGATCCTATTTCTGAAGCATTGTTTTATTAAATTAAAGTGAATTATATGACTGAACTATTTTGTGTTTTTGGAAATTGGGTTTTTATAAATGATTGTTTCCCATGATTTTGGAAAATGAAAATGGGTTTCAAATCATTTTGAAATGGTTTTCCAAGAAATGTTTAATGAAAATTGATTGTTGAAATGGTATGGAAAAAAGATCACATAGGAAGCATTTAGTACATAGGTGGAATGTATAGTAATAAGTGTTTTCCACTTTCAATGGGTTTATCATGGAGATTTCAACTAATCCCTAAGACCATTGTTCTATGGACTTTTTAGTCAGGTTGTGGGGTTCACTTTATGGGGTGTTCATCTGTGATCTATACTCGATTCATATTTCTATTAGAATTATTATTATGTAATTGTCTATTTTTTCTATGATTGGCTGAGTTATCCTGACGTAGCGTGATCCTTGGTCTGATGTTACCTATGATTCTTCTTTTGTCTTGTGAAATGGACGTGATATGATATGAGATTCATGCTTTATTTTGAAATTATATTTTTATTGATATATATGGATATGAAATTATTTGAAACTAATTTTCAAGATTTATATAGAACAAGGGGAATTAAATTTTTTTATATTCAATCGGCATATAAAATTCTAAACTGTATATTATGCCTTGTTTTGATTAACAATGAGCATGATTGGATTACTGTTTAGAGTCATCATATGGATCTTCTGAGTGATACCCTACTGAGCCTGTTAACCCACACTCTACATGCCCCTTCGATGATGTATATACCTGGTGATGTATTTCAATGTTGAAAAAAGAAATGAGTTGTAGTGAGATAGTGAGGTTTTATAGAAGATGGGTCTTGGGTATATAGTGGTGAGATGGTGGGAATTTTACCACATTATCAAGTGGATCTATTTATGTAGTTTTTTTTGGTTTTGATGTCCCTTGTACATTGACTTGTCACTTTGAGGTTGTTTATTTTTTTAGTTTTATCACTTCTATTTCTCCTTATATTTTATGGATTATATTTATATCTTCCATCTTTATCTTTTTTATGTGTATATAATCCATGTTGTTCCTTCAATTTGGGAGAAATAATTCTTTCTGACTGTTATTTGATGCTTGAGTGTTAGCTGTCATCCCATGGGGATTGAGAATTCCCTTTTGGTACATGATGGACCGGGTCTGGAGCTAGTTTGAAAGGGTATTATGTTAATTTTATTATAATTTGTATCAAATATATTTTATCCTCAAGATTAATTTTCATGGTATATTTGGTAGATTGGAGATAGTATTCCCAAGAATTGAGAGGTATATTATAGGGAGTACCTTCGAAGATCTTACCATAAAGAGACTCAAATTTCCATGGAATGTTGGTATGTGTGTCTCATTATTTGATTTATTGATGTTAATATCTATTTTTTCTTATGTATTTTTTTGTTAAATGGTGATTTTTTTGTTTCCTGGTCATTTTTTTGTTTCAATGTTCTATAATATGCATATGATATGTGTTCTATGAGTTCCTCGGGAGGGTGCAACTAATACTCCTTAATGGAATTTTTCGATGGATTCAAACATTATTAAGGATATCGTGTGAGAAATTTCTAATATTGACCTAAATGTCCCACAAGTTTAGAACACATTCTTTTATGTAAAACTAGAAGCTTTTGGAGAAAGAGATCAATAATGGTAGTTCTTGCTAGATAGTCCATCATCCTTTAATGTTTTCAATGAACCTCAATAGGTAGAGGACCATCTTGACATGATTGATCATATTTTCATCTTCCTAGATATTCCTGAGTGTATCACAGAGAAGTATAAAATAATCAAACTTGAGGGTCCTAGAAAGCTTTGGTGGGAATATATTATACATGAATATATTAATGAGGGATTGTACTAGAAGGGTTTCAAGACTCTCTTCTTCCCATTGATTTTTCCAGAATAACTGATAATGGTGAATTCTATGGAGTTCATATATTTTTAGAAGAGGGAGATTTTGGGGTTTGTGTACACTAATTTATTTATCAAGATGGTTTTTTTTACCAAATATTTTCAAGAATTACTAGATGAAAGTTGAAAAGTAATTATATGGGTTATAATAGGACATCATATTGTAGGTATTTATGGTGATGCTTTCAACCTATTTTAAGATTGTAGATTGGAAAATGAGGGCATAAATTATTATGGAAAGAATATTTGGATACTCCACCCCATATTAACCACCAAGTGTAAGATTTAGTGTCACTCTAGGGAAAAAGAGGATGCGTGTGGATCGTCAAAAGAGTCGTGGAGGTGGTTCTCAGAAGTAGGCCTCTTCAGCAAATGCAATTACATCTAGTGTTTTTCCTTTAACTTATTACCATTGTGGAATGTTCATCCACACAATGTTTTTTTTGTCCTTAACATACAAAGATGTGTAACAGGTGTGGGTGTTATGGTCATCGATAACATTTCATTCATGATATCTCTACTCCTCAATATGGTTAGGGATCATCAAATTCAAAAGAAACTATGTCAAAGTAAGAATCATAAAATACTATAGGCATCTATCCACTAGCCTCAAGATTTAAAAAACTACTGTAACACCCCAAGCTTCTACGGTACGCTTCTCTTTGAATAATGTGATAGCGTGTGTTGTACGCAACAGCGAGTTCTAACACACCATAACTAATCAAACTAGCCATTATGAATAGTAACACCTACTTTTTGAAATTATATATATTTTATATTTGAAAATGGACTTCATTTTTGGATTCAGAATATCGAATTTAGCCTAAGGTGAAATTTTGGTACATTTCAGATAACTTTCATATTTTGATGAATAGTGAAAATTACTAAATTTTAATTAAAAACAACTTTTTTAATCAAAATAATTAATAGTGATAAATTATGAATTTGAGTGGTTTTAAAGTATATTTAGAATATAGTTTTACCATTTAATATAATTTTGGTCATTGGACATAATTTTACAATTAAACCGAACATAAACAAGTGTCAATCTTTTGATAGTTATTATCTCTTAAAAACACGTTTTTTGTTTTGACAGTGGGAAATAATTTTAAATTAATTTCTTCCAATTCTGTGTTTTGAATTTAGGAAAATGGATTCCATATTTGGAATCAGGATTTTCAAATTGTGTAAATAGGTAACTTTTATTTTTAGACATTTTGAATAATTACTGCGGTAAATATTTTATTTACCATGGTTAAGGGTAAATCCGGTAAATAAGGGTTAAAAATAATAATATTATAATAATACTAAATTACCCTAAAACGTGTCTTAACCATATTGTTTGATACATGGTCGACCATGGGAATCTTTGGGTCTATTTTGGGACCCCATGGATCCACTTGTAAGTGATAATGACACTTTATTTTAATTTAGTTAAAATGAATACAAAAATGACATAAGCATATATCTTTTAGAACAACAATTGTTACATAGTGTTATATATGTTGGATTTTAGATTATAAATATTCATTAGAAAGCTAAAAAGATTTCCTACATAATGATATTTTATTTATAATTTTTAGACATTAAATAATTTATTTTATATATGACACAATGATGATGAAGTAATTACTATAATAGTGAAAAATTAAAATAATTGATATTATAAATACCCAAAAAAATATAATATGAAACTTTTAATGAATTAAACTAATTTTCTAGGATAATATGATATATTAGGATTGATTTAATTGACTTTGTTTGAAGTAATCAATCTGTTATGAGTTTCACAAAAATCAACAATTGAATAGTGTCAAAATTGACATAAAAGAGTTCTTAAAACAAATATTATATTATTAATTGATATTAAATTCCTAAAAATCTAAGGTTCGGCCAAGAGACTTATATCAGGATAGGTTCATCATTAATGGACCACTTGGGGGTCTCTTGGACGTATATAGTAAGTTTATTAACCATATTATATAAAAATAAAAAGAGACATTGTAAAAGTGAAACTAATTAACTTAGAGTTAATACTTAAAGATAAGGTTAATATAAGTACCCAAACCTGTCTAAATTCTATTGGTTGAGTGGTTTTAGACCTATCCCCACCTTACCCTTTTAATAGTCAACTTTGGAGCCATTGGAAACCGAATATGAATTTATTATAAATAAATATTTCTAGCTTTTCCAAAGGTGCCCCTCACCCCTCTTATAAAAGGGCACTCCTCCTTCTCATTTCTTCACACCTTCAAAGCCTTTTGGTTCGGCCAAACTCTGACCAAATACTCTCCCAACATCCCTCACTACAACCTAGAGGCCTTAGTTTGATCAGAAAGCCAACCTAAGGAGCCCTTTTGATCAAATCAAAAGGAAGAACCAGAAGAAGAGGTAATGATTTCACCACCCTTATCCAAGTTCATTTCTTCTTCCACTTCTTCTTCCTTTGTTCTTACCATTATAAAATAATAACTCCAGTATCTAACATATACTGTGATGTTATTATAAATATGGTACAATCATATTCAGTATTCTATCCACCCTTTTAATAACATGTCACCATACGTGCGTACGTACGGCTTACCGTCTCCACGTCGTGGTGTAATTGTTATTCAATAAAATATTATTTGGATGGGTATAATAATGATGTGTAACTCATGTAAATAATAAATATAACATGTTAATGATTCTTTATATATGATATACCATCCATTTATATATTATTTTAATCTCAAAAGAATGATATTGTCGCTCGTGCGTACGTACGGACTACCGTCTCCACGAACGCGATGAGATTCATTCTCCATCGTATCCATTCAAGTATAATTATCATTTGATGATTTAAAAATGATGTTTAAGGACTTGATATCATTCTGGATATGAATAATATAAAACCTATCCTTTACAAACATGTCTTACGTAACAAAACATATAAAAGAAAACAAGTAAGTTAACACCCGATATAATGATAATACTAAGATATTATTATCAAATCAATATTAAAAGATCATATATGATATCATATTAATGTATATGATTCTTGTATAATTTAATAACAATTATTTCACCATTATACAGGAGGTTAACCGACCCCAACAAAGGAAAAGTACAAGGTAAGGGTTATTTCACAATCTCTTCATTATCCGAGGTTGTTTATACGTAATAATCTACTGGGATCTCGTTATCATCCACATCCATGTTTCTTCAAAATGTATTCCAAAACATTTTTACAAGAATATGGGTTAAAGTCATTTATACCTTTTTTTGACTTTTTATAAGAGGAATCTTTCCGTCGTTTTCCAAACAAGGTGCTTTTTAAACTTTTCGACAGAATTAAGATAAGAATGTTTTTTTAACTTATACGGCGGGTGCAGTTATTTTCCGCCATTATAAAATCGTCAAAGCTTCCCTTACAAGCTTATAAGAATATTTTCAAAGAAAATGTTTTATTTTATAAATATATTTCTCTTAAATGATTTCAAAATAGAAAGAGATATTTCTTTAAAAGGAGTTTTGATTTCATCTATGTCAACATCCTTTAATGGATTTTATGCTTATTTGAGGATGATATAATATGATACAAAACTTTTATATTGTATTTAAGGTTTTGTGATATGTTTGACTGTGGATGTGCTATTTTTTATATACCATTCATGGTTTATGGTGAAATTATTGACATTTCGTATGCTAGTTTAATACTAATGTTTATGTTATGTTTAAACCTTTTCATATGGGAATGCATTGGACTTAATATGTGACGGGTGGAGCCCGCTATAGCTCCTCAATGCATCGGTAGGTCTCATGAGACAAACTAGTGTCTTGGCACAAGGCCTTGACAAAATCTTATTTGTAGTCTTGGCACTAGGCCTTGGCTATGTAGTTATGATAGTCTGGCATTATGCATTCCATCATTATGAAAGTGGTTATTGATTTTGCATGTGATTATTCGATTAGTAGAATATCCATGTGAATAAGTAAATGGCATTATTTCATTTTATTTATGCCATACTATGTTGAAAGTTCAAGTTTGAAAGGCTTTTGTTTTAGTTATACATTGCCTTAAATGTTTATTCTTATTTATGATAGTTTCCGCTATATTGTTATCCTTACTGGGCATTTGAGCTCACCCCTTTTCTATGTTTTATTTTTCCCAGGAAGTGAAGAAGTAAATTATGAATGAACTGCAGGGATATTATGAGGGGATTATAGTGTGGACTGTGGAAACATTATGTTGTTGTAGTAGTTTTTCATTTTATGATGTAATGTAAAACTTATGAATATATCTAGTGTTTCCAAGGCTACTAAACCAATCGGTCTTTCGAGATTTGATCTTTCTTGTGATCATGCCAATGTAATGTAATAATGCACCGACTCTGGGTAACTGGGGTCGGGGTGTTACAGTTGGTATCAGAGGAAGTTTAGTACAAACCTTGGAAGCTAGATTTAGATAAACTCTGATTAGAGCACGTAGACCTAAGATGAACTTTGAGGATTAGTATAGAAGAACTTCCTAGAATTTTGGTATTGTAGAGATTTTGTGAGTTTTCCGAGCAATACATCTCTGTCTGGATACGAGCAGGTAGAGGTGGCTCTGGCACAGATGTACCTAGGGGTAAAACCCGAAAACACTGCTTTGAGCTAGACTCGAACGGGAACTGGTGCACGACAACGGGCCTTGCTGCACTCTTGGTTACGACACTCCCGGGGGATATGCTTAGGATAACTCTCATTTTCTTTACAAATCATTTTGAAGGGATTATGAGTATATACATCCTCAAAGAAAAAAATTCTTATGATTATGGATTATATCCATAAATAGTTCAATTTATGTTAAGTGTTTTATAAGTATGGGATTATGTATTTTGATTCATAAACTGATCTAGTTTATGCCATTGTTTAGAAATGGCGCCTAGTGGAAGAAATGGAAACCGTATCAATGCACGCACTCCATGTAGGGATTGCCCTCCTGCTCAAGATAATTATAGTGGGGCTGGTGATGCAACTGGTGCTGATCAGCTAATCACCATACTGGGACAACTTACTCAGGTTATGAATAATAACCTTACCCGTATGGAGCACCCTGATCCGCAGCGTGGAGGATCAATGTTAGATCTATTCATGAGGCAACAACCACCAACGTTCAATGGGAATACAAATCCCATAGTAGCTGAGCAATGGATATTTTCCATAGAGAAAATATTTCAGGCTTTGGGGAGCAGTGAAAGGGAAAAAGTTATCATGGAAGTTTACCGCCTCACTGAAGATGCTGATCAATGGTGGTCATTGATTCAGAACATGAAGGAAGATGATGAAGTATCAAATATGGAATGGAGGGAGTTCAAAGATCTGTTTTTAGAAAAATACTTTCCTCGCGACCATCGAGCAGATATGGAAAGACAATTTCTGAGTCTGAGACAAAAGGAGGATGAGAATGTCACAAAGTATGAGGCTAACTTTACAAGGATAGCGAGGTATGCTGGAGATTATATTCGCAACCCAAGAAGTAAGATTGATCGTTTCTTTGATGGGTTAAAACCATTTCTCTGTCGAGCATTAGTCTCACAATCCTTTTCATCGTACGAAGACATTTTCTCATGTGCTATCAAGACCGAAAAGGAATTCTCTAAGTCTTATGACTTTAAAGCAAAGCAAGAGAAGAAGAGACCTGCTGATCAATCTGGGAATGGAAATAAGGGGAAGAAGGGAAAGGTTGAATATCCATCTTGTGGTAAATGCGGGAAGAAACATCCTGGTACTTGCTTGAAGGGAATGGGAGTCTGTTACAAGTGTGGTGAAAAAGGCCACCAAGCTCATGATTGCAAGGGGAAGAAGGAAGCTACCAACGTTCAGTGATATAATTGCAGGGAGATGGGGCATTATGCAAATTCATGTCCTAAGCTTCAGGAGAACTTACCTCAGAAAAGGCCAAGGGATCAAGGCCAGGCTTATGCTATCACTACTGCTGAGGTAGAAGCTCCGAAAGACGTCGTGGCAGGTAATTTAATGGTTTCCTCAAGTTTAGCAAATGCATTATTTGATTCTGGATCATCGCATTGTTTCATATCTTCCCAGTTTTCTAAGAAAATTAGATATTTCCAATTTGATTTAATAAGGGAGTTGTCAGTTAAAACTCCTAAGGGAAGTATCGTTGCAACAAAGTTTTGTGAATCAGTCCCCATTAGAGCACATAAATTTTCTTTGTCTGCTTATCTCATCGTCATACCTATGATTGAGTTTGATATAATCCTCGGTATGGACTGGCTTTCGGAATATGATGCGAAGATTTATTGTAAGAAGAAAGAGGTTACGATTCTTGATGATAATGATAAGGAACACCTTATTTTTAGAGCAGAATCGTCACCACCTAATTCTTATTTAGATCCACCCTCAATAGATCAACTAAATTCAATTATTGGGGAGGAAGAGAATGAAATAACTGCGGGTGAGGAAAGGAATGTTCAAATAGAGGATGTACCTGTTGTGAAAGAATTTATAGATGTATTTCCAGAAGATTTACCTGGACATCCTCCAGAACGAGAAGTTGAGTTTTCCATTGATTTGATTCCTGGATCAAGGCCTATATCGAAGACCCCTTATAGAATGGCCACTGTAGAGTTAGTCGAACTAAAGAAACAACTAGAGGAATTGAGTAATAAGGGATTTATTCTCCCTAGTGTTTCTCCATGGGGAGCCCCTGTTCTTTTTGTTAAAAAGAAAGATGGATCTATGAGGTTATGTATCGACTACATGGAGATCAATGCTATAACGATAAAGAACAAGTATCCCCTACCTCGTATTGATGATTTATTTGACCAACTGCATGGAGCTCAATACTTTTCAAAGATTGACCTTCGATCTGGATACCATCAGTTGTGTGTGAAGAAGGAAGACATTCCGAAGACAGCATTTCGAACCAGGTACGGGCATTACGAATTTACTGTAATGCCATTTGGATTGACTAATGCACCCTCTGTATTCATGGATCTGATGAATAGAGTTTTCAAGGAGTATCTCGATGAATTTGTGGTGGTATTTATTCATGATATCTTGGTATACTCCAAAACCTACGAAGATCATGAAAATCACTTGCGCATTATCTTGAAGACTCTGAGGAGGCATGAATTATATGGGAAGTTTAGCAAGTGTGAATTCTGGCTTCAGGAGATTTCTTTTCTTGGCCATATTGTCTCTAAAGATGGAATCTCTGTTGATCCTTCTAAGACCAAGGCAATCCAAGAATGGCCAGCACCTACGAGTATAACTGAGGTACGTAGTTTTATTGGTTTGGCAGGTTATTATCGACGTTTCATCCAGAATTTTGCCCGATTGGCTAACCCATTAACGAAGCTCACACGTAAAGGGGTTAAATTTGTTTGGAAAAAAGAGTGTGAAGAATTTTTCGAAGAACTGAAGAGAAGATTAGTCAATTCTCCTATATTGACTCTACCATCGGGGAATGATGGGTTCGTTATTTATAGTGATGCATCGAAGAAAGGACTTGGCTGTGTCCTTATGCAGAATGATAGAGTTATTGCCTATGCATCACGACAGTTGAAAATTCATGAACAAAACTATCCTACTCATGATCTCGAGTTAGCAGCAGTGATCTTTGCTTTGAAGATATGGAGGCACTACCTCTATGGTGAAAAATGTGAGATTTATACTGATCACAAGAGTTTGAAGTATATTTTCTCACAAAAAGAACTCAACATGAGGCAAAGGAGATGGCTTGAATTACTCAAGGATTATGATTGCACGATACACTACCACCCGAGGAAAGCAAACATGGTGGCAGATGCTTTGAGCAGAAAAGACCATGGTGTTTTGAACATGATGAGAATTGAAAGGGATCCAATTTTCATGGATCTAGTGAAGATGGACATGGGAATAACCAGGGAAGGTGAAACATCAATTCTTTTTCAAAAGGTTGCCAAACCATCCTTACTAGAAAGAATTAAGAGTTCTCAGACCGATGATGAAGAATTTCAGAAGAAGATTAAAGCTGTGAATGATGGGAGATTGAGAGACTTTGTGTATGAAGATGGAATTTTGAAATTCGGGAAGAGACTTTGTGTTCCCGATTTACCTGATCTAAAAAGGGAATTGCTGGATGATGCTCATAGTTCCAATTTCTCTATACACCCTGGGAGCACCAAAATGTATAGAGATTTGAAGGAACATTTTTGGTGGGACAACATGAAGAGGGAGATTGCTGATTTTGTGTCAAGATGTATGGTTTGTCAACAAGTGAAAGCTGGAAGGAAACAGCCTGGAGGAGTCATGCAACCTCTTCCCATATCGGAGTGGAAATGGGACAATATTACAATGGACTTTGTCATGGGGCTACCAAAGACTCCTAGAAGGAACGATGCAATATGGGTTATTGTTGATCGTCTTACCAAGTCAGCTCATTTTCTTGCTATAAGAGAAGATCTACCTCTGGAACGTCTAGCAAGACTATACATTAATGAAGTTGTGAGACTTCATGGAGTACCCCTATCGATTGTTTCTGATCGTGATCCCCGTTTTACTTCAAGATTTTGGAAAAGTCTTCAGAAATCCATGGATACTGAACTTCATTTGAGCACTGCTTACCACCCTCAGACAGATGGACAATCAGAACGGACTATTCAGACCTTAGAAGACATGTTCAGATCTTGCTCACTTGACTTTCAGGGTATGTGGGATCAATATTTACCACTGGTAGAATTTTCCTATAACAATAGCTTCCATTCGAGTATTCAGATGGCACCATATGAAGCGTTATACGGAAAGAGATGTCGTACACCAACCTGTTGGGATGACGTTGGTGAAAGAAAACTTGTAGGCCTAGAACTGGTGGAGGAAACGGTGGAAAAGGTGAAAGTAATCCAAAATCACATCAAAGCAGCTCAAAGTAGGCAGAAGAGCTATGCCGATAATCGAAGGAAGGATTTGGAATTTCAAGTCGGTGATCATGTTTTCCTGAAGGTATCTCCGTGGAAGGGAGTCATACATTTTGGTAAGAAAGGTAAATTGAGTCCCAGGTACATCGGACCTTTAGAAATTCTAGAACGAACTGGGGTTGTAGCTTACCGATTGGCAATGCCGCCAAGTCTCTCCAAAGTTCACGATGTGTTCCATGTATCTCTATTGAGGAAATACATGCCTGATCCGACGCATGTACTCACCTATGAGGAATTAGAACTGGAACCCGATCTGTCTTATTGCGAAGAGCCTGTCAAGATTCTTGATACGAGAGAACAAGTGCTGAGAAACCGGACGACGCGTCTGGTAAAAGTTTTGTGGAGAAACCATAAGATGGAAGAGGCAACGTGGGAACCCGAGGAACTTATGATGAAGAACCACCCGAGTCTTTTTATGCAGTAATACCCTAGAAATTGCGAGGATGCAATTATTTGAAGGAGGGGAGAATGTAACACCCCAATCTTCTACGGTACGCTTCTCTTTGAATAATGTGATAGCGTGTGTTGTACGCAACACCGAGTTCTAACACACCATAACTAATCAAACTAGCCGTTATGAATAGTAACACCTACTTTTTCAAATTATATATATTTTATATTTGAAAATGGACTTCATTTTTGGATTCGGAATATCAAATTTAGCCTAAGGTGAAATTTTGGTACATTTCGGATAACTTTCATATTTTGATGAATAGTGAAAATTACTAAATTTTAATTAAAAACAACTTTTTAAATCAAAATAATTAATAGTGATAAATTATGAATTTGAGTGGTTTTAAAGTATATTTAGAATATATTTTTACTATTTAATATAATTTTGGTCATTGGACATAATTTTACAATTAAACCGAACATAAACAAGTGTCAATCTTTTGATAGTTATTATCTCTTAAAAACACGCTTTTTGTTTTGACAGCGGGAATTAATTTTAAATTAATTTCTGCCACTTCTGTGTTTTGAATTTAGGAAAATGGATTCCATATTTGGAATCAGGATTTTAAAATTGTGTAAATAGGTAACTTTTATTTTTAGACATTTTGAATAATTACTGCGGTAAATATTTTATTTACCATGGTTAAGGGTAAATCCGGTAAATAAGGGTTAAAACAAATAATATTATAATAATACTAAATTACCCTAAAACGTGTCTTAACCCTATTGGTTGATACATGGTCGTCCATGGGAATCTTTGGGTCTATTTTGGGACCCCATGGATCCACTTGTAAGTGATAATGACACTTTATTTTAATTTAGTTAAAATGAATACAAAAATGACACAATAATATATCTTTTAGAACAACAATTGTTACATAGGGTTATATATGTTGGATTTTAGATTATAAATATTCATTAGAAAGATAAAACGATTTCCTACATAATGATATTTTATTTATAATTTTTAGACATTAAATAATTTATTTTATATATGACACAATGATGATGCAGTAATTACTATAATAGTGAAAAATTAAAATAATTGATATTATAAATACCCAAACAAATATAATATGAAACTTTTAATGAATTAAACTAATTTTATAGGATAATATGATATATTATGATTGATTTAATTGACTTTTTTCGAAGTAATCAATCTGTTATGAGTTTCACAAAAATCAACTATTGAATAGTGTCAAAATTGACATAAAAGAGTTCTTAAAACAAATATTATATTATTAATTGATATTAAATTCATAAAAATCTAAGGTTCAGCCAAGAGACTTATATCAGGATAGGTTCATCATTAATGGACCACTTGGGGGTCTCTTGGACGTATATAGTAAGTTTATTAACCATATTATATAGAAATACAAAGAGACATTGTAAAAGTGAAACTAATTAACTTAGAGTTAATACTTAAAGATAAGGTTAATATAAGTACCCAAACCTGTCTAAATTCTATTGGTTTAGTGGTTTTCGACCTATCCACACCTTATACTTTGAATAGTCAACTTTGGAGCCATTGGAAACCGAATATGAATTTATTATAAATAAATATTTCTAGCTTTTCCAAAGGTGCCCCTCACCCCTCTTATAAAAGGGCACTCCTCCTTCTCATTTCTTCACACCTTCAAAGCCTTTTTATTCGGCCAAACTCTGCCCAAATACTCTCCCAACATCCCTCACTACAACCTAGAGGCCTTAGTTTGATCAGAAAGCCAACCTAAGGAGCCCTTTTGATCAAATCAAAAGGAAGAACCAGAAGAAGAGGTAATGATTTCACCACCCTTCTCCAAGTTCATTTCTTCTTCCACTTCTTCTTCCTTTGTTCTTACCATTCTAAAATAATAACTCCAGTATCTCACATATACTGTGATGTTATTATAAATATGGTACAATGATATTCAGTATTCTATCCACCCTTTGAATAACATGTCACCATACGTGCGTACGTACGGCTTACCGTCTCCACGTCGTGGTGTAATTGTTATTCAATATAATATTATTTGGATGGGTATAATAATGATGTGTAAATCATGTAAATAATAAATATAACATGTTAATGGTTCTGTATATATGATATACCATCCATTTATATATTATTTTAATATCAAAAGAATGATATTGTCGCTCGTGCGTACGTACGGACTACCGTCTCCACGAACGCGATGAGATTCACTCTCCATCGTATCCATTCAAGTATAATTATCATTTGATGATTTAAAAATGATGTTTAAGGACTTGATATCATTCTGGATATGAATAATATACAACCTATCCTTTACGAACATGTCTTACGTAACAAAACATATAAAATAAAACAAGTAAGTTAACACCCGATATAATGATAATACTAAGATATTATTATCAAATCAATATTAAAAGATCATATATGATATCATATTAATGTATATGATTCTTGTATAATTTAATAACAATTATTTCACCATTATACAGGAGGTTAACCGACCCCAACAAAGGAAAAGTACAAGGTAAGGGTTATTTCACAATCTCTTCATTATCCGAGGTTGTTTATACGTAATAATCTACTGGGATCTCGTTATCATCCACATCCATGTTTCTTCAAAATGTATTTCAAAACATTTTTACAAGAATATGGGTTAAAGTCATTTATACCTTTTTTTGACTTTTTATAAGAGGAATCTTTCTGTCGTTTTCCAAACAAGGTGCTTTTTAACCTTTTTGACAGAATTAAGATAAGAATGTTTTTTTTAACTTATACGGCGGGTGCGGTTATTTTCCGCCGTTATAAAATCGTCAAAGCTTCCCTTACAAGCTTATAAGAATATTTTCAAAGAAAATGTTTTATTTTATAAATATATGTCTCTTAAATGATTGCAAAATAGAAAGAGATATTTCTTTAAAAAGAGTTTTGATTTCATCTATGTCAACATCCTTTAATGGATTTTATGCTTATTTGAGGATGATATAATATGATACAAAACTTTTATATTGTATTGAAGGTTTTGTGATATGTTTGACTGTGGATGTGCTATTTTTTATATACCATTCATGGTTTATGGTGAAAGTATTGAAATTTCGTATGCTGGTTTAATACGAATGTTTATGTTATGTTTAAACCTTTTCATATGGGAATGCATTGGACTTAATATGTGACGGGTGGAGCCCGCTATAGCTCCTGAATGCATCGGTAGGTCTCATGAGACAAACTAGTGTCTTGGCAAAAGGCCTTGACAAAATCTTATTTGTAGTCTTGGCACGAGGCCTTGGCTATGTGGTTATGATAGTCTGTGATTATGCATTCCATCATTATGAAAGTGGTTATTGATTTTTCATGTGATTATTCGATTAGTAGAATATCCATGTGAATAAGTAAATGCAATTATTTCATTTTATTTATGCCATACTATGTTGAAAGTTCATGTTTTAAAGGCTTTTGTTTTAGTTATACATTGCCTTAAATGTTTATTCTTATTTATGATAGTTTCCGCTATATTGTTATCCTTACTGGGCATTTGAGCTCACCCCTTTTCTATGTTTTATTTTTCCCAGGAAGTGAAGAAGTAAATTATGAATGACCTGCAGGGATATTATGAGGGGATTATAGTGTGGACTGTGGAAACATTATGTTGTTGTAGTAGTTTTTCATTTTATGATGTAATGTAAAACTTATGAATATATATAGTGTTTCCAAGGCTACTAAACCAATCGGTCTTTCAAGATTTGATCTTTCTTGTGATCATGCCAATGTAATGTAATAATGCACCGACTCTGGGTAACTGGGGTCGGGGCGTTACAACTACACACAATATAATAATTTCTAATGGCGGTATATGTGGGTCTAGTAATAGTGAGAGGTACAATCTTTATTTCACATTATGTAGAAACTTCATTATTTTCTACTGGTTCTTCCCACTCATTTATATATGTCCATTTTTTATATTATTAACCTTAAAATGGAACAAATTTCTTTTACTAAGGATTTAGTGAAACCTCTAGGTAAATTGAAAGAGAACGGATTTCAATGTGCTTCTTTGGTGCTATCGAAAGCAGATGTAGACTTAGTCTGGGATATTGTTGTCCTTGATTTTGATTTATTTTGTGTAATCATATTAATGGATTGTATTTTTACTCACCATTCTAAGGATTATTTTTATCATTGGAATGTCTTATTTTTTATGGCTGATGGGATCCCATGGGTGATTCAATGAGTGTAGTATCTAAAATTTTGTCTTCCAAAACCTTCTAACTCATAGATCATGGGATTTTTAGGCTATATCATTTGTTCTTAATGAAATAGCTTCAATTGTTGAAATTCCCAATGTTGGTTGATATTTTTTGGACATTTACCTAAACATTTTATTTGGGATTCTACTATATAAGATGGTAGAGTTTACAACTTACCTAGTTTCAGGTATGTAGCTGATTTTGATAACTTCTTATCTTATAGAACTAGTGGAGCTATTATAGATCAATATTTAGTTGAAAAATCTCTTGTTGATGTGTTTTCTTCACCCTAATCTTGTTCCTTGGTAATCCCCAGTTCTCTTTTCCATGATGGAAGATGGATCACTTTGACTCTATATTGATTATCGTATATTAAACAAAATAACATTTATCAAAATGTATCCTCTTCATCACGTTGATTTTTTTAATCAATTAAAGGGGTTAAAGTTCTTTTCAAAGATTTATATTTGGTTGAATTAACATCATCTCAGATTTTATGAGTGTGATATACCATATACGGATTTTAGGAGAACGTTTGGATGTTATGAACATCTTTTGTTGTGGTTTTCTTTGAATAATTCTATAGTTATTTTTATTCCACTAATTATTTGGATATTACTTTAGTATCTAAAAACATTATGGTACTATTCATGCATATTATTTTGGTTTATTCAAGATCTAAGCACAAGAACCATCTGTGTTTGGTTTTGGAAATCATGGGGAGTCAATGTTTTTATGGGAAGCAGTCAAAATTAATTTTTTGGATTCATGAAGTGAAGTTCATAGGGAACATGATCTCTAAGAATAACTTATAAATTAATCCTAAGAAGGTAAATTCTATTTATTAATGGGAAGAACCAAAGAATGTCTTTGTGATTCAGAGCATCCTAGGACTTGTTGGATACTATCGACGATTCTTCTTGTAATATCATATATTGGTGCCACCATTAAGTAATCTTATTAAGAATTTGGTGAAATTCATATGTGATTCAAAGTGTTATTATTCTTGTAATTAGTTGAAATTTCTTCTAACATCATCTTTTATTTTGATCTTACCAAGGCTGATAAAGGGGTATTTGATTTTATGTGTTTCTTTTGGTGTATGTTTTGGTTGTGTTCTCATGAAGAATGATCATATAGTAGATTAAAAATCTCATTATATTATAACACATGATAAGTATTACCCCAGTATTTATTTAGAGCATGTTGTAGTTATGCATGTGTTTAAGAAATGGAAGAACTATCTTTTTAGGGAGAGGATCACATTCTTTTCTGAGCATAATAGTTTGAGATATATATTATCTTATAAATAAATTAATATCAAATAGTGGGGGTTGGTGGAATACCTTTATTAATTAGACATTGATATCACCAACACCTTGTAGAGGGGGAATGTTTTCACAAACACTCTTAGTAGGGATGTTCCATCACAAGATATTTAGGAATCAAAGGATGAGTGGAACCTTGTGGGGATTTTTCTTAGTTGCATATGGATACTCCGAATGATGTTTTAGGTATGGTTCTAGAAATTTTTCTTTAATCTAAATCTTTTATTGAGTCTATTCTATAGATTCAGTAGTAGGATGATTATTTGATAAGAATTTTAGAAACTCTATATATTCAAGAAACTGATTTTGGTTGGTCTCTCTCTTTATATGGTATTCGTAGTTTTGGGGGTTAGTTTTTCATCCCATAATCTATGTGGTTCACGGTTTTTATGATTGTCATGGTTCTTTATGGTCTATTTATTCAGTCACTATGATGATGTATCAGTGTAATGTCCCAGTTTCGGAAGCCACACAACTAGTGCCCCAAACCCGATTGGTCACATGACCTCAAGAATATTTTGCCAAACGCTAGAGGCTTCCAACTAGAAGTGAGGGCTCAGGTCTGATAGTGGGGAAACTATGACCTCATTTATCAAAGTGTATCACATCGGAACAAAATATAAACATACAAAAATGAAAGTAGTAAACAATACCAAATCTGAAATGGACACAGCACTGAAGTCAAGAAAACACCAACAGTCATGTATAATGAGGTAATATGTACCTAAGTCTAAGAATGCAGAAAAACAGGATATACTGCAATCTGAAACAATACAATACAATGGAAAAATACAACAAATCAAAATAAAATAGCACAACAGGAACTCAGCAGCATCACAAGCCTAAGCTCAGTCCCATGCTCTCCTACTCCTCTGTAGCAATCAAGTACCTATATAAGGACCCTTTCCCTTGTCCACAACTACAACAATATAATCTTCTTGGGCCTAATAAATGACCTAAAAAGGGTGTGAGAAATAAATCCCAGTAGGCAACCACCAAAGGCCCATGTCTAACTGTCAGTGAAAATATGCAACAACAGTGTGCGATAATAAAATGTAGTAAACTAGGTAGTACTCAAAAGTAACTATATCTACAAGTTCCATTTCCATTTTAATAATTATTTATTACATCCAATCCTGTGCTTTAGCTTGGAAATTATAACAAGTGAAATCACCATAGTGAAAATTCAAAATAAACATTGTCCCTAGACATTCATATCCTTACACTCATGTAAACTGAATCGAAACCCACAGGTGACTGCCCCTAGGAATAATGAATAGTTCCCACAGGCATATGAGATATTTCCCGCAAGCACGGAAGGTACTGCCCATAAGCATAAGAAATGTTACCCTCAGGCTAACGAACACTGCCCAAAGGCTAAACACAACATAGCCCTCAGGCTATGCGAGAAACCGGGCCGAGCCCAATGCATAACAAGCAATAAATATAAGTTCCTCTCAAAAAAACATAAAACATGTTATAGATAAGGAATACCCTCGGGTATCCCAGAAAACAACTAAACAGGGGGAACACACCCTCGGGGTGGCCCTGAATCCAAGCAATGATCCCAAACAGCAGTTCAAATTTAATAATTAGACTACCTAAGAAATTCTAGGTATCTAAACAGATAAAGCCTCAGCTATACAACACCCTAAACATGGGATAGTGGCACAATGGTACACAAATTCTACTTGACAGTTGTAATAAAATACAAGACCACCTACCTTGATCTCCCCTGATCGATATACATGAATGGATCCTCCTGAAACGACCAAGAACATCAATGATCAGGGAAAAAAGATTTACTTTTTAAACTCAAAAAACTTCCTTTAGAGGATGAATTGGCCATAAAGACTCATGGAGAGGGAAGAACTCACCCACATGGTTCAAATGTGATTGGCGAAAGAAGAATTCGATTCCTGGTGTGTGGTCGGGAGCTCCTCCAAGCTATGGCCTTCTCTCCTGAGCTCCAAATGGGTGTTCTGCCTCCTCTGGAGAACGAGGAGGCTACTGCCTGTTTTAAGTGAAATTTCAAGACTACATGGAGTGTACATTGAAAGTATACGTCGTGTACTTTCCTTTTTAACTATTCCTCTGGCGGCTACTTTTCACTACCACCTGGTTCATCTATCAACTGATTACATGGTGTGTAATAATAAGTACACAGAATGTAGATAGTTATTACATCTTGAATCACCAAAAAGTCTACACACCCTATTTGTTTGTCCCACATTACCAAAGTACATGGCATATATATGAAAGTACACAACATGTAGTTTGTTTTTACTCAAAAATCTACATTCCACGACTTCTCATCTCCCATAGCTGAAATACACATCGTGTGTACATAAGTACACGACGTGTACCCATAAATTTGGGATTTTTCCCGTTTTCCTTATTTTCTCAAAAAAACTTAAGTAAAAGGGGAAAGAAGAAAAATGTAACTCAAGTATAAGAACTAAATTCTTACAAACATACCCCCTTAAAGAAATTCATCCCCAAATTACCCTTCCAAGGGTGGTGAAGATAAAACTGTGAACAATTCTGGCCACTAAGCACGTACATCGGTCTCCTGCTCCTAGGTCTCATCCTGCACTCGTCTACGTTACTATAGCACCCGTACGAGAAGAACTGACTGGCCTCAGAGAACCTTTGTGCTTCTATCAATAATACGAATAAGATGCTTCTCAAAGGATGCATCGACCTGAAGTTCAACCTCCTCGAGATGAAAAATGTGAGATGAGTCTGAGTGATAATGGTGCAGTTGAGATACATGGAAGACATCATGCATGTCCTGGTACCTCAGTGGTAACTGCAACTGATAGGAAACTGGTCTGACTCTCTCCAGAATCTCAAAAAATCCCCACTTAACTCAGTGAAAGTTTACCCTATCTCCTGATCCGCCTGTGTCCCAACCTCGGTGAAACATGCAAGAGAACCTGATCCCCGACCATGAACTCCAATGGTCATCTACGGTGATCAGGATAAGAAATCTGATGAGACTGTGCCGTAGCCATCAACTTCTGAATCAACTGGGCCTGCTCCGAAGTCTCCTGCACAAGACTTGGTCCTAGTAAAGCTTCTTAACCCGCCTCCAACCAGCTTAATGGTGATCATCATGGCCTACCATATAAAGCCTCATAAGGTGCCATATCAATTGTTTTATGGAAACTATTATTATAGGAAAACTTGACCAGGGGTATATACCTCTCCCAAGAGCCCCCAAAGTCCAAGACCCATGCACACAACATGTCCTCTAGCAACTGTATCATACGCTATGACTGGACATCAGTCTAATGGTGATATTATTTGCTCAGAAGCACCTATGTACCCAGTGCCCTCTGAAAGATCTGCCAAAAACATGACGTAAAAAAGTTATCCCTATACGAAACAACAGAATGAGGGACCCCATGAAGGTGTACGATCTCTCAGATATACAACTTCCTGAGCTCGTCAACACTGAAGGTCTCCTTGATTGAAAAAATGTTAGCTACCTTCATAAGTCTGTCAACAACAACCCACACGACATCACTGCCTCGAGGTGACCTCGGTAACCCATTCCAGAAATCCATCATGACATCATCCCATTTCCACTACGGAATGGTTAACTATTATAATAGTCCAGCTAACCTCTGATGCTCCGCCTTCACCTGCTGACAGGTGGAACATCTCGTAACAAAACTAGGTACCTCTCATTTCTTACCTGGACACCAATTCTGATGTCTCAAGTCATGGTACATTTTGGTAACCCCGGGATGCACTGCCCAAGTTGAAGCATGAAACTCCCGCATCAACTCCTTGTCTATAACCTCTGGATCCCACACTCATCCATGGATACATAGAACCTCGTCATCACCTATCGTCCAACCAGGAGGAGGGTCCTCACTTGCCACCGACTCCCATAGAATGTGGACATCTGAATCAGGTAGATGTCTTGTCCTCACTCTTTCCAGGAGGGTATAAGTCACAGCTAAGGAAGAAATATAGGTTTTTTCCTGACTGTTGTGCACCTCCAAATTCATCTTAGAGAACAAATCCTTGAGCTTCCACGCACCACTGGTCTCTTGTACTGCCTGTATCTGAGTCCTCTTACTCAGTGCATCAGCTACTACATTAACCTTACCGAGTGCATAACAAAGATCGAAGTCGAATGGCTGAAGGTATTCAACCCACCTTCGCTATCTCAGATTCAGGTCACGCTGGTTAAATATGTACTTGAGTATTTTGTGGTATATAAACCACACAAAATGTTCTCCTAAGAGATAATGTCTCCAATAGTGTAACACATGAACAACTATAGCCAACTTGAGATCATGAAACTGGTAATTTCTCTCAGGTGGCCTCAACTGCAGAGACCCTTACGCAACTACTCGATTTCCTTGCATCAACACTGCTCCCAGCCCAATACCAGATGCATCATAGTAAGCTTCAATGCTCTTCCCTTGATTTGGGAGTATCAGGACTGGTGCTAATATCATCCTTCCCATAATCTCTTAAAAGGCTATCTCACAAGCTTCTGACCAAACTAACTTCACAACATTCTTATTCATCCCGTAAAAGGTACTGCTAAGCAGGATAAGTCCTGTATAAAGAACTAGTAGTAACCAGCCAACCCCAAGAAGCTTCATATCTCAAACACGTTCTTAGGGTGCTTCCATGAAACTACCTCCCTCACTTTCTCTGGGTCTAACACAACTCCTGCCTCTGATATGATATGACCTTGGAAGTGTATCTACTCTATCAAAAAGTGGCACTTTTGAGAGCTTGGCATATAGATGTTGCTCTCTCAGTTTACTCAAAATGATCTCAAGATGGGTAGCATGGTCATGTTGGGTGTGAGAGTACCCCCAAGATATCATCCATGAAGACTACCACAAAATAATCCAGATATGGGTGGATCACACAATTCATCATAGCCATGAAAATAGTTGGCGCATTCGTGAGTCCGAACAACATGACCAAGAACTCGTATAGACCATATGTATTCTGAAAATCTGTAAGCGGTATGTCTGATGGTCTAACGTGAAACTGATCATATCTGGATCTCAAGTCACTATTCAAGAACACTTGTGCTCCTAGAAGTTGATAATAAAGATCATCAATTTATGGAAAGGGATGTAAGTTCTTAACCATCAACTGGTTCAACTTCCAATAATCTACACAAAGTCTGAGGGTATCATTCCCCTTCTTAGAAAATAGGACAGGCGAACCCCATGGAGAAGTACTGGGTGGGATAAAACTATTTTCCTATAACTCCTCCAACTACCTATTTAGCACTTACAACTCTAGTGTAGCCATCCTATAAAAAGTAATGTACATCATTGTTTCTCCTGGAACAAGATAAACAATGAAATCCACCTCTCACTCCGATGGAAGACCTGAAAAGTCATCTGGGAAGACATCCTTGAAACAATCAACTACTGGAGAGAAATACTTTCGACAAGTTCCATGGTCATCTAGATATAAAATCACAATCTGGGTTGTCACTCCACATCTCCCACGATGTTTGGGCCCAACTCAGCTCACCTGGATATTCTATTCGCCCTTGTATAGAAACACCCTTCCCTCTGGTGACGTGAAACTCACCCAGCGATGATAGCAATCTACAATGGCTTGAAAGGGTACCAACCAGTCCATCCCGAGAATGAAATCATTGCTCTTCATTTCTAAGACATAGTGGTCCCATAGAAAGTGACACCCCCCAACCTCTAGGGGACACTCCTTACACTGACACACATCAGCCGTTCGAGTCCCCAACGGAGTGTCTAGAGTCATAATATCAGAAGGAGAAGAAACACAGAGCCCAAGGATCTCCATAATAGGCACAAATATAAAGCTATGTGTAGCACCAGTATTGAAAAGTATAGAAGACAAAACAGATGTAACAAGAATAGAAAATATGACAGTAGAATGTCCAGGATCCAACTCATGTTGGGTATGTTGCACTACATATGCCTACCTAGTTTCACAGCCCTATAACACATCCTGTCTATCCTAAGATGACCTGGCCTACTGTCTCTGAGATCCTGGTGTTTGGATACCATGACCCTGACCACCACCTCAGCCTGATCATCCAGACTTATAACAATTCCTTGACTGGTAAGAAGCTACTGGCCCTACTCTCGCACATGGAGTCTGCATAGAACCCCTGTCACTAGCCACTGATGGAAACACCCTGCAAAAATGCTGGAGATGAGCCATCCTATCGCAAGCTCAACACTCCACCGGGTCACATGGACACTGAGGTCTTTTTTGGGCCTCTCTACCACACTGGTAGCACATGAACTGGCCACCTGATGAAATATTCTATCTAGTACTGCCATAGTGAGAGGAACTTATCAGTCTCTTCCTATTACTGGTAGAAATAGTACCAGAAATTGGTGTCAAACCACCCTGGCCTACACAACTAGCTTCCCGTTGGTTCTTCTCAGTAATCAATGCCTGGTTCACAATAGTGTGCACTGTATGAAAACTAAAAACATTCACCAGTGCTCGAATGTCATATCACAGACCATCCTCAAATAGTCTAGACCTTAAAGTATCATCACCCACCAGAACAGGTGTGAAGGGCTGTAGTTCAGTGAAGCGAGAATAACAGTCCATCACTGAAATGGCGCCCTACTATAGATCCATGAACTCTCAAGCTCGATCTACCCTCAGCGTCTCTGGAATGAAAAAGTCATAAAAACTGCCTAAAAATTTTTCCACACCATGTCTTGGTGATGATCAATCTGGGTTGTAACATCCCACCATCTCTTGGAGGAATCATGCAGTATGTAAGTAGAGAGCTTGAACCTCCACCCTGGAGGCATATCTAGATCCTCTAAAATTATCTTCATAGAACCCAACCAAGACTTCGTAGCCTGTGGTCCGCTATCCCTTGAAAATGTAGGCAGATTCTGCTACTGAAATATATGAGTCGGCTCTACCATAGATGTGGTAGCCGGCGGTGCTCCCTTGAAGGTCCGCATAAGCCGCATAAAGCCTTCAAGGGACTGTGCATTTGCACCTGCTTCTACTATAATGGTTGGCTCCACATCTGTCTCAGCTGGAGGATCTATTAGAAGCCCATGTCCCACCATCACTGGAGTATAATTGATTCCGCTCTCTTGTTGTAAAACTCATGGTTGTCTCGACGACATGACTCTACATGGTCAAAGACACACCTTAGGTTAATTTACTGTCGAGGTTCTTTTGTCTGTCTAAAAGTTCCCATGAAAAAATGGAACCAAAACAAAAGAACTGGTAAAAGTGACTACACGACGTGTATGAAGTCCACACGATGTGTACCCTTAAGCCCTTACATGTTCATGTTCTGATGCCAGTCTAGGCGTGTCTCAACCCAATATACACGGCGTTTTACACCCGCACATGGTGTGTACACCACTTTTTTTCCCCTGTCCACAAGACCAAATCCACATGGTCTCTCCTTGGTCAAAACTACATGACGTTTCAAACATGTACACGGTGTGTACTAGTCAAGATTCACAGGCCCGTGTTTGTTAGTGACACAGCCTGTATACCCAGGTTTCAGTAAATGATGTGTTCCAGATGAACACATCATGTACTAAGAAGACCCAACCGACCCGTGTTGTTAGCAACACGAGCAACTACTCGACTGACACTACACAGTGTGTACAAAGTGTAAACGGCGTGTTCCCGCAAGATATTCCATATCCCGTGTCTCATCACACATGGCCTATGATACGGTTAGAGACTACATGGCGTGTACATAATTTTTTTTCATTTCTTCCTGAATAGAAGAGTACATGGTGTGTGTTCATAGAACCACACACTGTGTTGTCTGGGTTTTAGGATAGTACACCTTAGAAACAACTCAGGATCCCCTTTTTCTTTAATTTCAAGAATTAGTATGCCAAATTCCGATTTGTGGGGGCCATAATCCCCGTGAATCAAATTTTAACACCCGACCATTCACTTTATAGAACAAAACACTACAAAAGGCTGGATCATGGTCTGCTAAATTTTGGACCATGAGACCCCATTCTTCTCAGTAACTGAATTTTAGCGTCCAAAAACTCAATCGTAACATTTACTAATACCCGATCAAATAACAGGTATTTATAACAAGGTACCTATCAAATCAGCATGCATTTCATAGCAAAAAATCTATCTCAAAAATGTGCACTTTCTAATGCACCTACATGACATGGAAACTATACATGGCATGTGATTATAATATGTGCCTAAATGATGCATGAGATGGAATACCCTCATCTCATCGGGTTGCAACTAAATAGAACTCATCATAAAAATATAAACAACACACGTCAAGTGTAACATCCCAGGTAAATAAATAATATTACATTCTCAGGTTTATCAATAATTTTTAATATTACTTTAAAGGGAATGATATGCTCGATGGTGTACCCAATACACAATAATGATCTTCGTTGAAATCTTACGTTGCACACTAACAATATAATAATATTATTTTAAATAGATAATGCCTTGCCGTTGTAATAGCGGGAATGAACAGAACTAACTACAAAATGATTAAATATGTTTGTTAAATACTTTTACATTTATCCAATAAATTTTAGAGGCTTAAAATTCAAATGAATCCAATTTTAAGAATAAATACTCTAATATTTTTAAAATATGGGTTTACCACCTTTTAATGGTGAACCTTTTTTAAATACATATTTTGAAACTTTTATAAGCTATATTTGTCAAAATAAACTTATTCTTTATAATTGGAACATTGAAATTTACTTTGGATAATTTTTTTGTATTTTTCTGACAATGTTCATTTTTTATAATGAGTAGTGAAAAATACTGCAATTTACTTCAAAACTAATTTTTCATCTAATTTAATTATATGGTTAGATTATCTTATTTTAATTGTTTTAAAGTGTAATTATAATATATGATTACCATTTAATTCAATGGTAGTCATTATAATTAATTTTACTTTGAAAATGGACATAAAAAAGTGTCAATCTTTTAATAGATATTGTTTCTTAAAAATACGCTATTTGTTTTGACAACTGGAATTGATTATAAAATTAATTAATGAAACTTCTATGTTTTTAATTTGGTAAAATCTATATCATTTTTGAATTGGGAATATCAAATATAGATTAGGGTGAATTTTAGGTTTATTTTTTACAAATGATCGTTTTTAATGAATAATGAAAAATACTGCATTTTTAATTCAAAACTGCCTTTTCATCCTAATTATTTATATAGTTAGATTGTCATTTTTATTGGTTTTAAGGTGTAATTTAATTATGTATTTATCATTTAATACAATTTTGGTCATTTTATGTAATTTCACTTTTAAATTAGATGTAAAAACAAATCAATCTTTTGATAGATTTTACTTTTTAAAAACCCATCTTTGGTTTTGACAACATGAATTATTTTAAATAAATTACGACATTTTATGTGTTTGGAAATTGATAAAATGGATTCCATATTTTGAATCAAAAGGTCCAAATTATTTCATTAAGACTCTTTTTTTTTCGGACATTATGAATAGTAACGATGATAATTATCTTCAATTATCGTGTTTAATTAGTAACTAGGTAGTTAAGGGTAAAAAAATAATATCCTAAAAATATAAAATGAGCCCAAAATGTGTCCTAATTCTACTGGTGGTGTAATGGCCGACCATGGGATGCCTTGTTCTAACCTTGGGACCCCATCTAATCACTATAGTGTAATAGTGACCTTTTATCATATTTCTTTAAAGGAAGGAAAATGTAACCAAAGAATGTGACACCTAAGTAAAAAAAATTTTATTCTGTCTATATAAACGATCACTTAGACTATAAATTTTCATTGGAATGATAAAAATATTTCATACATCATAGTATTTTTTTAATAATTTTTAGACCTTAAATAAATTAATTTATTTATGACACCATGATGATGCATCGATTATCTCATTAATGAACGATTCAAATAAAATGAAAAAATAAGGTGAAATAAAAGACTTACAGTTGTCTAAAACCTATTGTATGGGTGGATTTAGAACCCTTATCATCTTATCCTAGAAATATATTTTTGTGGGACCTTTTAAATCCAAACCCCATTTTAAAATAAAGTAATATTTCATGACATTCCAAGAGTGCCCCTCCTCACTCTTACAAAAGGCCCCCACATCTACCACATTACCCACACCTCTAAAGCCATTGGATCTGCCAAAATCTGCCCTTTTTATCTCTCCACATCCCTCTTTTTATCATAGAAGCCTTACCTTAGGCAGAAATCTCTTCAAGAAACCATTTTTGTTCAAACCAAGGGGAGTTACCTGATTTAAAGGTAATGACTTCTCTTATGTCCTTTTGTTTTATTTTGCATCTCCAACCCCCCTAAACTCTTTTTATTCCTTTATTTTGTAACAACACCAGTATCTTAAATATAATAGGATTATGTTATGAGAATTATTTGATTTACACTTACACACACCTCCATTTAATGGTTAAAGAACATACTGTTTCTATGGATGGTGAATTTCTGCCTCACGAAACGATGATTGTTCAATATTCTTCTAACACCTTTCATGGTAGCCATTAAGATGTCAATATATTTATATATGATATATATTATGTTTATGTTTTCCATATTAATCAGTATTTTTCATTTATGGCATACCATTATGGTTTTCATTATGGGTAAACATGATTTCTTCATTTTTGTAAGTACGGACTACCGTCCCCTCAAAGTTATTTGATTCGTTAATGACATATGTGGGATGTATAAAGGATGAGGTTAATGATATTATATATATGTTATTATACAGGAATTATAATATACCATTATATCATTATGATTTCAATCCATTAAATATGAAATACAAATGAAAGTAGCGTTCATGCCTACGTATGGCTTACCGTCTCCGTTAATGGTGCATTTCATTTCTTATCTCTAAATGCTATGTAATATTAATAATGAATTTATATACTTGATATATATGATATCTACATCCTGAAAATAATTCTGGATATAATGAATATTTTACTACATGAACAACTTGCAATTATAAGAAGTTTATTTTTGAGTCAAGTACCAATGATCGACAAAACGACCATTATTAACTTAAATTATTACATAATGTTCATAAAATGGTAAAAAATGATATAAAATGAATAATGAACTTAAAAAATGTTCATAAGTAAGTATAAACTAACTCTAGTTTATTATTTAGGATATTAAAGAACCATCGAGTCAAATCGCACTCAAGGTAAGACATCTTACATCTCTCTTTCTTTTTATGTATTCTCCTTTATGTCATTTATTTTAAGCTCCATGTTCTTATGTTGCAGATGTTATTTTATATTCATCCTACTATCCTTTTTATGTTCATGTGTTGAGAGACCCCCCTCTTTCCCTCATCAATTCATTTTAAGAAGTTTTAAGTGGTGCCGTTAGGCTGCCGAATTTTTGTAAGGGATTTCTTATCTCACTTTTAATTCTGTGAGATTTCTATTGTTCGCCACTAATTTATTGCATGTGATGTAGTGTGTACTTCCTTTTTGATATATATATTATCATTATATTCATGGTTTTCTATTATTCATTTGGTTCTTATTATCCTTTGGTCATACAACTTGATAGATTACCACGAGGTAAAGAGTTTTTATCTCACTTTTTATTCCTGTGAGATTCATGCTACATTTGCCACAATTTCCTTTTGTGTGGTGTATGTTCTGCCCATTATTCTACTATTTGTGTAATATACTCTCATTTATGGGTATTTACATTTTCATTGTGTGACCCTTCTTTCATGGGGTGTAGGTTTCGAATGTTACCCAATTTGGTAAGGGAACCTTTCACCCTCCTCATTTTAAAAGACTTCTTTTAATATGTCTTTTAATTTACATATTTTTCTGTTGGGATATGTTCTTTTATATACTTATTGATGTTAATTTTATTTCCAAGTGATGAGATACCATTTTCTCTCTCATCAACTCATTTTCAGAATGTCAATGTGACGCCGTTAGGCTATCAAATTTCTGTAAGGGAGCTTCTTAACCCAATTTCAATTATTTGGGTCAAACCTCTACTTCTTGTTTATGTCGTACTATGAATATGTGTGGATGAACTCTGATTGTTTTACACTTAATATCCTATTATGTTAGGTGTATTTATATTTTCCACACTAATCATGTAATTGATTTATCCTTAATCTATGGATACTGACTTTGTAAGGAACTTTGTCTCAATCTCCTTTCATTGAGGCATATTTTTTATTATACACAACTTTCAATTTTATGATGTGTAAAACCCTTTGAATTTTAATTGAATTCAAAATGAATCTTTTTGTATGAATCATTTTACTAAATGACAAAAGGAATGTTTTGTCTTACGTATGCGGCGACAACGACTTCTCCGCCACCATGACCATTATTTGAGTATCGACTTCCTCTACAAGCCATAACTTTTTTAAATGAAAAATAAATACCATGTGTTAATTTTCTTTTATTTTGGTATTGAAAATGGTTTTGATAATTTTTTTATTATATCTATGTGTTTTATTCCTATCTTGTTATTAAAATGAGGAAATGTTATGTTTCCTTTATGTATGTTTTATGTGATACAATTATGTTATGGTTCTTAGGCAATATTTATGAAGACGAGTGGTTCCATGATAAAAAAAGGTCAGGTGAGCCCGATATAGTTCTCCAATGCATTGGGTAACATGAAGGGGTAAAACACTAATGTTTATCCAAATAGATTTAAGGAATATACTTTTATGGGCATTCCAAATGTAACCATGAGGGTTACTCCCTACGTAAGAATGTTATGAATGCCTCAGGTTACCTTTATGTCTTCTTATTTCTATGAGTAATTCATAAATATTATGATTTAATAAGGTATGTTACAGTGCTTATGTTTTATGAGTAAAGTATGATTTCATTGATTCTTATGTATACATGGACTAATGTTTTCTTTCCGTATTGTTATTACCCTTAATGAGATTTTTATGGTCATCCCACGTTTTTTAAATGTTTTTCATAGGATATAAAGTGGAATAGGCTCAAGGATGGGTGCAAAAAAATGTCAGGCTATCTAAAACAAGGAACTATATGACTCTTTTGTTCAAGAGTTTTTATTTTGTGAAAAAATGGAAACTTAGTAGATGTGTCTACTTTGTAATCTTTGAGATGTAATAGTTATGTCCTAATTCTCTAAAACTCTAAACCTAAAAAGTTCCTCAATGTGAATTATTCATTTAATTCAAGATTATGTAATTTTTTAAGGCTGGGTCCTTATAGTTGGTATCAAAGTCGGGTTTAGATAACATTAGAGGTTAGAGTGTTGTTTAAGCATAAGTGACAAGTTTTGTATAACCACAATGGGTAGTATGTTAGATGGAGTCATTGTTTTATAGTTAGAATAATTTTGAGATAACTTGGATAAGTATATCATATTGTTTATCTTCCTCATTATTATATGATGATTTTACTGATATATTCACACTGATATTTTTGGTTTTAGTAAATGGTTGGATCTAGCAGGCACCAAAGTAACAATGGATGTGGAGGAAACTGTGACAGTTTTCTGAACGAGAAAGTGAATGATATGGGAGCTGAAATGAGAACTCTTATGTTTATCCTCAACCAACTATCTGTAGTCATGAATGACCACCTACAACTTGGTGATATTTATAATGCATCATATATGCATGAAACCAATCCCTACGGAAGTTCAGGTAATAATCATAAAGTTAAGTGTGTTTAAAAACCTATGTGTCAAAGATGTGGAAAGAAACACCTAGGAAAATGTTTCAATGGGACAGAAAGAGGCTATTGATGTGGAAATTAAAGTCATAAGGCAAGAACCTACCATGAAAAGAGGAAGCATCTAGTTGACACTAGGAAAGGGAAAGAAGATCTATCTGAGGGATCAATTGAATGTTTTAAATGTGGTGTGCATGGTCATTATAAAAAGACATGTCCTATGAAGAAGTTTTGGGAATTGTATCACCAAGATTGTACAAATATTCATTTACCAATACCTAATGCCATTCCGATTGAGGATGAGGAAACTGACAATGACCAATGAAAGGTATGGTTTATTTCTTAACAAATGTTTTTCTATTATTGGAATCTTAGGATATGATTCATGATTTTGTTTTTAGTAAATAATTATTTCAGAATAAGTTGGAAAGGAATGGTTAATGGATCATGAAGAATGTTTATTGAGTAAGAAGTCAACACATAAGGGATTCAAGAGTTATGGTAGATTTTAGGATGGTAAAATTCTTAAAAGTATTAAGTCTCTTTTGATGATGGGGTTACATTAGAAGATTTTTTATAGTATGTGTAAACCTGATGTTTGATATATGAAAACTTTATTCAAGGGATAATTATCTGTTCTTTTGTGGATATAGTTATAAAGAACCATTTGGGGTTATATGATCCCTGAATTTGAGGGAATTACTGGTTAATACATTATCAGTTGCAAAATGAAAGTTATTAGATATCCTTTGTGGTTAAAATATGTTATGGTTATTTTTGTTGATTTTATCTCTTTATGGTGAATGTTTTAAGAATTATATAGTTTTGGAAAAAGGACAACACACAGACCGTGTGACAACCCGTCGCGTCGGATGAAGCTACGGGAATCAAACCCACAACCAAAGTGCAACTGGTATTTATCGCCTACCACTGGACTACGTGAAGTCCCTGGTTAGTTTGAATAATTCTTTTTAGTTAGATGATTTTATAAGTCAAGAGTAATTTTATTTTGGGTTATCTATGGAAATTCTTAACCTATCATAGAGTATATGTGATTAGGCTAATTACTTTTCAATACAAGACTTTAAGAGAAGCTGATGTTAATTGGAGATAAATGTTAAGATTTATCTTGGAAGACTATATGATTAAATCCTTTAGAGATTTGTGTTTCAATCTTAGTTTTGATTGTATTGAATAATTTTATGGATATATGTTTATGGAATGGGCTTTGTTGAACTTTGGGTGTTGTTTGACAAATTTTGGAGATTAAGAATAGTTTTTTTATAAAGGATTATCCGTTTTGGGGATTATCTGATCTTGTACTAACATTTTTGGTTTTGGTTTTGGTTAAGGTCTAAAGACATGGGAAATATATAGTTCTATTTTTTGGATTAGTTTATTCTCAAGAAGTTGATTATAGTACTCTTAATGTGATCAATTCTTCCTAAATACTCATCTTTTGGAGAAAATATGAGTTTGTGTAAGAAATCTAGTAAAAGATGAAAGTCAAAATGACAAGTAAGTATGTTTCCTTATATTTTAGTTAAGCTCATAAATAAATTCCTCAATGAAAAGTAACATAAAAGAAAAATGTTTTTTGTTAATTTTTCCTACTGGGGAATCAAATACCGTTTAACCCATCAAAAGTTTGTGATTTTCTTGTGGTTAACTTCCTCCTAATCATGTTTTCTATCTCTCTCTATCAGAACATGACTGTTTTTTTTCTTCCATATCCATGTTTTCCTACATGGAATATTAGTATGGGTTAACTCAGGTGACCTTTTTATTTCTCTTTCTATCATATAATGTGATAGTTTAATTTACTCTTTTCCGATGTGGGACTTTCAATGAAGTTTCCAAGCCCAATTTTAAAATTGCGAGGACGCAATTCTTAACTGGGGGGAAGGATGTAACATCCTACGTAAATAAATAATATCACATTATCATCTTTATCAATATTTATTAATATTACTTTAAAGGGAATGCTATGCTCGACGGCGTACCCAATACGCAACAACGAGCATCTTTGAAATCTTACGTTGCACACTAACAATATAATAATATTATTTTAAATAGTTAAAGCCTAGCCATTGTAATGGCGGGAATGAACAAAAATAACTAAAAAATGATTACATATGTTTTCTAAATATTTTTACATTTATCCAATAAATGTTAGATGCTTAAAATGCAAATGAATCCAATTTTAACAATAAATACTCTAATATTTTTAAAAGATTGTTTTACCGCCTTTTGATAGCAAACATTTTTTAAATATAAATTTTGACAATTTTATAAGCTTTATTTGTTAAAATAAACTTATTCTATATAATTGGGACATTGAAATTTACTTTGGATAATTTTTTGTATTTTTCTAACAATGATCATTTTTTTAATGAGTAATGAAAAATACTGCAATTTACATCAAAACTACCTTTTCAACTAATTTAATTATATGGTTAGATTATATTATTTTAATTGTTTTAAAATTTAATTAAAATATATTTTTACTATTTAATTCAATGGTGTTCATTATAATTAATTTCATTTTGAAAATGGACATAAACAAATGTCAATCTTTTAGTAGATATTGTTTCTTAAAAACACGCTATTTGTTTTAACAGCAGGAATTGATTATAAAATTAATTAATGCAACATATATGTTTTGAATTCGGTAAAATTGATATCATTTTTATGTTTGGAATATCTAATATATCTTAGGGTGAATTTTTGGTTTAATTATGACAAATGTCGATTCTCAATGAATAGTGAAAAATACTGCATTTTTAATTCAAAACTGCCTTTTCATCAAAATTATTTATGTAGTTAGATTATCATTTTAATTGGTTTTAAGGTGTAATTTAATTATGTTTTTATCATTTATTACAATTTTGGACATTTCATGTAATTTCAATTTTAAATTGGATGTAAAAAAAATCAATCTTTTGATAGATTTTACTTCTTAAAACCCCATTTTTGGTTTTGGAAAAATGAATTATTTTAAATTAATTAATACAATTTATGTGTTTAGAATTTTTTAAAATGGATTCAATATTTAAGGTCCAAATTATGTAATTAAGACTCTTGTTTTTGGACATTATGAATAGTAACAATGACAATTATCATTAATTATCGTGTTTAATTAGTAACCGGGTAGTTGAGGGTAATAAAATAATATCAAAAACATATAAAATGACCACAACATGTGTCTTAATTCTATTGGTGGTGTCATGGATGACCATGGGATTCCTTGTTTCTACCTTGGGACCCCATGGAATCATTTTAGTGTGATAGTGACCTTTTATCATATTTTTTTAAAGATAGGAAAATGTAACCAAAGTATGTAACACCTAAGTACAACAATTTTTATTTTTTCAACATAAACAATATCTTAGTCTATAAATACTAATTGGAAAGATAAAACTATTTCCTACCTCATAGTATTTTTTTTATAATTTTTAGACATTAAATAAATTAATTTATTTAAGACACCATGATGATGCATCGATTATCTCATTAATGACCGATTCAAATAAAATGAATAGATATGTTAAAATCAAAGACTTAAACTTATATAAAACCTATTGTATGGGTTTATTTCTAACCCCTATCATCTTATCCTCAAAATATTTCTTTGTGGGACCTTTTAAATGCGAAACCCATTTTAAAATAAAGTAACATTTCATGAAATTCAAGAGTGCCCCTCCTCCCTCTTATAAAAGGCCCCCATATCTACCACTTTACCCACACCTCTCAAGCCATTTTCTCGGCCAAAATCTACTCATTTAATCTCTCCACGTCCCTATATTCATCATAGAAGCCTTACCTTAGGCAGAAATCTCTTCAAGAAACCATTTTTGGTTCAAACCAAGGGGATTTACCCGATTTAAAGGTAATGTCTTCTCTTATGTACTTTTGTTTTATTTTGCTTCTCCAACCCCCTAAACTCTTTTTATTCTTTTATTTTGGAACAAAAACAGTATCTTAAATAAACTAGGACGTTTTTATGAGATGTATTTGATTTACACTTACACACACCTCCATCTAATGTTTAAAGAACTTACTGTTTCTCTAGATGGTGAATTTCTGCCTCACGAAACGATGATAGTTCAATATTCTTCTAAAACCATTCATGGTGGCCATTAATATGTCACTATATTTATATATGATATATATTATGTTTATATTTTCTTTATTCTTCTGTATTTTTTATTTATGTCATACCATAATGGTTTCCATTATGGGTAAACACGATTTCTTCATTTTAGGAAGTGCGGACTACTGCCCCATCAAAGTGATTTGATTCGTTAATGCCATATGTGAGACGTATAAAGGATGGGATTAATGATATTATATATATATATATGATATTATATTGGAATTATAATATACCTTTATTTAATTATGATTTCATTCCATTAAATTTGAAATAGAAATGAAAGTAGCATTCATACCTATGTACGACTTATCGTCTCTATGAACGATGCATATCATTTCATACCTCTAAATGTTATGTAATATTATAAACGAATTTATATACTGGATATATATGATATATATTATATCTACATCATGAATATAATTATGGATATAATGGATATTTTACCAGATGAACAACTTGTAATTATAAGAAGTTTATTTTTGACTCAAGTTCCAATGATAGACAAAACGACCGTTATTAACTTAAATAATTACATAATGTTCATAAAATGGTAATAAATTAAATAAAAGGAATAATGAACTTAAAAAATGTTCTTAATCATTTTTAAATTAACTATATCTTATTATTCAAGAGATTAAAGAATGATCGAGTCAAATTGGACACAAGTTAATGGATCCAACCACTCTCTTTTTTTCATGTATTCTCCTTTATGTCATTTATTTTAAGCTCCATGTTCTTATGTTGTAGATGTTATTTTATATTCATCCTACAGTCCTTTTTTATGTTCTTATATTGAGAGACCTCCTTTTCCCCTCATAAATTAATTTTAATAATTTTTAAGTGGCATCGTTAGGGTTCCGAATATTCGTAAGGGATTTCTTATCTCACTTTTAATTCTGTGAGATTTCTATTGTTCGCCACTAATTTATTGCATGTGGTGTATAGTGTACTGTCTTTTTGATATATGTATTATCATTCTATTCATGGTATTCTGTTATTCATTTGGTTCTTATTATCCTTTGGGCATATGACTCGATTGATTACCACGAGGTAAAGAGTTTTTATCTCACTTTTTATTCCCGTGAGATTCATGATACATTTGTAACTATTTCTTTTTGTGTGGTCTATATACTTCCCATTATTCTACTTTTTGTGTAATATAATCTCATTTATTGGTATTTACATCTTCATTGTATGACCTTTCTTTCATGGGGTGTACGTTTTGGAAGTTACCCAATTCAGTAAGGGAACCTTTCACCCTCCTCTTTTTAAAAGACTTATTTTGTTATGTCTTATAATTTACAACTTTTTATCTTGGGATATGTTCTTCTATATCCTTATTGATGTAAATTTTATGTCCAAGTGATGAGATACCATTTTCTCTCTCATCAACTCATTTTTTGAATTTTAATGTGATGCTGTTAGGCTGTCAAATTTCTATAAGGGAACTTCTTAACCCAATTTCAATTCTTTAGGTCAAACCTCTACATCTTGATTATGTAGTACTATGAATATGTGTGGACTTCCTACAATTTTATTACACTAAATATCCTTTTGTGTTAGGTGTATTTATATTTGCCACACAAAATCATGTAATTGATTAATCCTTAATCTAAGGATACCGACTTTGTAAGGGACTTCATCTCAATCTACTTTCATTGAGGCATATTTTGTTTTATACACAATGTTCATTTTTATGGTGTATAAACCCCTTTGAATTTTACATTTATTCAAATAAATCTTTTTGTATGAAGCATTTTACTAAACGACAAAAGGAATGTTTTGTCTTACGTATGCGGCGACAACGACATCTCTGCCGCCATGACTATTATTTGAGTATCAGCTTCCTCTACAAGCCATAACATTTTTAAAAGAAAAATAAAGACCATGTTCTACTTTTATTTTATTTTTATATTGAAAATGGTTTTGATAATGTTTTTATTATATCAATGTGTTGTATTGATATATTTTTATTGAAAAGTGGAAATGTTATGTTTCCTTTATACATGTTTTATGTGATAAAATTATGTTATGGTTCTTGGGAATTGTTTATGAAGATGCGTGGTTCTGTGATAAATGAAGGGCGGGTGAGCCCGATATAGCTCTCCAATTCATTAGGTAACACAAAGGGGTTAAACGCTAAGGTTTCTCCGCAGAAATTTAGGGAATATACTTTGATGGGTATTCCAAATGTAACCATGAGGGTTACTCCAATTGTAATAATGTTATGAATTCCCCAAGATACCTTTATTTCATATTATTTCTATGAGTTATTCATAAATCTTATGATTTAATGAGGTATGTTACAGTGCTTATGTTTTATGAGTATAGTATGATTTCATTGATTCTGTATGTATACATGGACTAATGTTTTCTTTCCGTATTGTTATAACCCTTAATGAGCTTTTTATACTCATCCTAAGTTTTTGAAATGTTTTTCAAAGGAGATAAAGTGGAATAGGGTCAAGGATGGGATCAAAGAAATGTCAGGCTATCTAAAACAAGGAACTAGACATGACTATTTTTGTTCAAGATGATTTATTTTGTGAAAAAAATGGAAACTGAGTAGATGTGTCTACTTTGTAATCTTTGAGATGTAATAGTTATGTCCTAATTCTCTAAAAATCTAAACTTGAAAAGATCATCAATGTGAATTATTCATTTAATTAATGATTATGTAATGTCTTAAGGCTGGGTCTTTATAGTTGGCATCAAAGGTCAGTTTAGATAACTTTAGAGGTTAGAGTGTTGTTTAAGCATAAGTGACATGTTGTGTATAAACACAATGGGTAGTATATTATATAAAGTCATTATTTGATAGTTAGAATATGTTTGAGATAACATGGATATGTATATCGTAGTTTTTATATTCCTCATTATTATATGATTATTTTACTAATCTATTCACACTGACCTTTTTTGGTTTTAGTAAATGGTTAGATCTAGCAGGCACCAAAGTAAATTTGGATGTGGAGGAAATTGTGACAGTTTTCTGAATGAGAAACTAAATGATAAGAGAGATACAATGAGATCTCTTGTGTTTATCCTCAACAAACTATTTGGAGTCATGATTGACCACCTAAACATTGGTGATTTTTATAAGGCATCATATATGCGAGAAACAAATCCCTACGGAAGTTCAGGTAATATTCATAAAGGTAAGTGTGTTCAAAAACCTATGTGTCCAAGATGTGGAAAGAATCACCAAGGAAAATGTTTCAAAGGGATATAAAGGGGCTATCGATGTGGAAATGAAGGTTATAAATTAAGAACCTCCCATGAAAAAAGGAAGCATCCATTTGACTCTAGGAAAGGGAATGATGTTCTTTCTGAGGGATCAATTGAATGTTTTAAATGTGGTGTGAATGGTCATTATGAATACACATGTCCTACGAATATGTTTTGAGAATGGGATCACCAAGATCATACAAATATTTGATTACCAATACCTAATGCCATTCTTGTCACGACCCATCCTCGGGGCCCGTGTTGTGACTACCCCAAGCCCACCTTCCATAGGCCAAAGGCTGGAGACTAGCACCAAAGGTGTAAATCCCGATAACTGGGAAGGAATTTCCTTTATAAAAGTAAACAAACTCCATAGAGAACAAGCGAAAGCAAAAAACTAAGTAAAATTGAAAGTGTTGAAAGGTAAATGGGCCAGAATACAAACCCAACTGAAAGTACAACTACAACTGAACATGTACAACAGAAAAGAAAACAGCTGGAAGAATGGAAGCGGCTCCTGGGACGTCCTCCTCGGATCCTACCTGAAGGGTAGGTACAGATGGCTCAGCTCCTGGATCATCCACCATGGATACTACCTGAAGGGTAGGTACAGATAGCCTCCACAATGCTCTCGCCCGTCAACCTCCTCTGAGTGTAGTCTCGCCGTGAAGTCCACCTCCGGATACTGACTCGTCCTCGAACACTCGACATCCATCAGCACTGTCTGTCGTCTGCAACCAACACAACGAGGTGCGGTCATAGCCCGTGCAAGGGTGAGTATAACAATACTCAGTAGGGACCCCGAGACCCTTAAGGTCTCACTAAATCCAACAAGGATATCCACAAAGAGAAACTCAACAGATAACCTCTACTTAGGTATATGCCCATAAATATACCTAAGTTATCAAGTAACCCAACCAATCACTAGGAAACACAAGATTATGAAATCAACGGATAACCATTACCCAGGTATATGCCCATACATATACCTAAGTTACCAAGTGACCCATCTCAATCATGATAAAACACAAAGATCATTGACTCAGCTCAAACAAGGATTTTCATTATCGAAACCGTAACTGCTGAAGAGCCCCGTCTCAGAAGTGTATAGTGGTCCTGTCACAACTCCGAGGTACTGCTCACTAACCTAAGACTGCTGAGGTACTCCTCCTGTCAAGTACCGCGGGCCAGCCCCCTCACACAGATAGTGCTCCCTCCGGGGTCTTCCACCCAAACACAGTAGTGCATCCCCCCTAATAGCCTGCAGAGGTACTCTCTGGACGAGTACCGCGGGTCTGTACTGTCACACAGGTAGTGCTCTGTCCACCATGGGTCTGCACCCAAACAATGTAGTGCTCCGTCCACTAGGCTAAACAAGTCACTCTGACTCAACTCAGTCAAGCAGTCATCAGGTCTCAGCCAACTACACGGTTTCCGCACTCCGCATGCTTGACTCCTGGAGGGTCCGCTCCACGAGCTACTGGTCGATACTCCAAGTATCACAAAGTTCCGTGAAGAAGTATCTCAAAAGACTGCCATGTCATAGGGGTCTCAATGCAACAGACGGCGCATCAATCGGACGCTCGGTCTGTGAGTTACTAGCCTTTTCGTCCCAGGGGCCCGGTTGGTTTCGTGAGCGAACCAAACCTGGACATATCTCAACTGTACACCGAACTCTCATAAGGTATACTCATATGGACCGTTTCTCAACAAGATCATCAACGCCACTGACGGTTCGTCAAACGGACGTCCTGTCTGAAAGATATCAGCTTTTCCATTCCAGGGGCCCGGTTGGATTTCAGGTACAATCCAACCCGGCTATATTCCAACTATAATCAAAACTCGGGTGAAGCATGCCAAACGTTCCGTCTCATCAAGAGGAATTCAACAAAACAGACGGCGCGTCAATCCGACGCCCGGTCTGTGAGTTATTGGCTTTTTCATTCCAGGGGCCCGGTTGGTTTCATGTACGAACCAACCCGACCATACTCCGACGGCATCCAAACCTCAAGAGGAGTAAGCCAAAAGATCCGTCTCACTTAGATTAATCCATCAAAGTCGACGTCCCGTCAATCGGACGTCCGGTGCTCAAGATATACCTGTTTCCGCTCCAAGGGCCCGGTTGGTTTCGTGTACGAACCAACCCGGCCGAACCCAAGGTTCTCCGAAACCCTGAGTGTGATATACCGAAACGACCGAATCGATCAAAGGATCTCATCGCAACTGACGGTTCGTCGATCGGAGGTCCGTAGCCCACGATATGGGCGTTTCAACCAAATCCGTCCGAAAATAGGGGGGTCTGGGCCCGGTCCGACCCGGCCCAGTAACCCCCTGGCCGGCCCGAACCGGGTCGACCCGGTCCGGGAGGCAGCCCGGCGCGGCGGCGCGGTCCGGCGCAGCAGCGCGGACCGGTGCGGCGGTGCCGGCCGGCGCGGCCTGGGAGCCGCACAACTGCCGCGTGGGGGGTGCAAAGCCCCCCCTTTTCGTCACTAACAACGTGGCTTTGAGCCGTGCCTCAAAAGCAAACGGCCCCCACGTGGTGGGGGGGGTCCGTCCCAAGTGACTCCACCGGTGGTTTTGACCCCCGGTTTCCAGATCCCGGCCGGCCTAAGGCCGGACGTTTTAAATAAATTATTCGGGAACCACGGGGTCCCGTTTTCTTCGCAAACCGGCATCCTGCCTGCCCGGCCGCCTTCTCCCTTTCGCCACGGCCTGATGGTCGTGGCTCTAACGATTGTTGGCGGCCGGTTTTCCGGTCACCCCTTCTAGCTCCGCCGTGGCTTAAGCTGCAACCTTCCTCCGTCCTGCATGGTGCAAAGGCGCCGCGCCCCTCCGTCGCGGCTCGGCGGCCACTTCCCTCCATGGTTCCTCGGCGCGCCGCGTCGACGCCGCGCCCCTTTCACCGCGGCCCGACTCCGGCCGCGTCCTCTTCTAATTTCAACTACGCGGAGCGATGGCGCAGCATTCCTTCACCGTGTTTTCCCCACAGTGTAGTGCACTGTGCTTTCTCGTTCGAGGCCTTAAACAAGGACAACAACTTCAAGGGGAGGAGGTTCAGCCATGTTCGTGCGGCCCGAACCCCCTCCCGTTATCTTGATAGCAGGCGGCTTAAATTTAAAATAACGAAGAACACCAGAAAAAGATATTCCAGATCACAAATAAACCCCTACCTCAAGCAATCCGCGGAAGCTCGCGTCGTGGGAGTCGGTGTCGCGGGGTGAGGCTCCGTAATCGACGGAGGTGAAGTCATTGACGTTAGCGACATCGCGAGAGGGTGGACGTCGGCTCGTCGACGTCGTCACAAGGAAGGAGAAGAGGATGACGATGGTCGTTGGCATTCGCCGTTTCCTCAAAGACCTTCAATCCAGCCCGAGCATCGTTCGTTAAAGATTCGACGGAGGGAGAACCGTTCTTCGTCGAGGGTGGAATTCTCTTCAATCCTTCCAAGACTCTGTCACAAAGATTTAGCCAACCCCAAACAATAAAACAACACACCATATTATAGTGTTAGCTTAATGAATTAAAAATAATTCAAATTCATTAAGTTACATCCTTCATTAATGGCTGGAGAGGCTCCAAAATTAATGAAGGAAGGTGGAAGTGAAGAGTCACAAGAGTTACATAATTAAAGTGGGGGGTTAGGTGGGGTTAGGGATGTGAGGGGTTTTGGCACATTAAGTGCAAGGAAGTTTATGGGGGGTAGAAGAGAGTTAAGGGGAAGGTGAAGGGTTGGGGCTTGTGTGGCCCCCAACTCACCTTAATCCTCACTTGGTTATTTAGGAACTTGTGATTCCACCCCAACTTCCACACTTAGGATATAACCACTTAAGAAGATAAATAAAATTTGTAGCACAAATTTTATTTTTCTTTACACTTAAACCACAACCTTTTTTAAACAACTCTTCCTGAGAAAACGCAACTCCAGAAAATGTGTTCCTAAGAAATTACCGGCACTGCGGTTCCATTGGTTCCCTCGGAATTCGATTCTGAGCACCGGTTCAAAAGTTAGAAATTCCCGCTCGTTTGTTCACTGAACGTACCCGAGCCAAACTTCGAAAAATGATTCCGGGCACACCGGGCCTCGGAATCAGGCGCCGTCAGAAATTGCGTTCTTGTAATATTCCAAAGAAAATTTAAGAAAGAATTTTCCTTGAAATTTCTAGGTCCTTACATTACTCCCACCTCAGGGATTTACGTCCTCGTAAAGCTTCAACACAAACTAGGGTCACAAAAGCGGTATTGAGCACGCATCTGAGCCTTCCGCTCCCATGTGCTTACCTGGAGGTTTCTGAGCTGCCTACGAAAACGCACAAGAGGAATCGACCGTCCATGTAGAATCCGCTCATGTGGATCGTCGATCCCTACTAGAACCTCCGTGGAAGTAACCCCATCGCCATCGTCCTGCTCCTCATGGTCGATGATATGTGAAGGGTCGAGCACGTATCTCCTCAGTTGAGATACCTGGAAGACGTCGTGTACCTGGTGCAACTGAGGTGCATGGGTCAAGCGGTAAACCACCTCGCCTACCCAGCTGAGGGCCTAGAAAGGTTCGTTGAACCTCAGAGATAACTTTCCGCCTTGGCTACATCTCCGTAAACCTCGTCGAGGTGAGATCCGTATAAGGACGTGATCATCATCCTCGAACTCTGGAGGCCTTCACTTCTCACTCGGAACATGAACTCAAACTCCTGCTGCCACGAGGGTAAAGTGGACCTACTCAAGAGTAGTCAGTCACACCCTCCTATGCATGAGTTTTTTCTGTACTGCCTGAGGTTTCCTTTCGCCGACCAAGGAAAACTCATCCCAACGTTGTAGATAAACCACAACCTTTTTGCCTAAAATAGTCAACCTGGGTATGAATTGTGAAACCATACCCAGACCAATGTCATAAGGCCTCAACGCTGCCACCAAGAGATTCCAACCGAAACTCTCGCCTCGAGGGTCAGACCACACCGTCGGCATAAGCGTGATTATCGAGTCTCCTCCCAAAGGTTTCTCCAGACGTGAGGGTCAAGTCAATGTCTTACCCAGAACCTCAAGGTCTGTGACAAGATTCGTGGAAGGATAGAATGATTGGTACCTATGTCTGTTGATAAGGCAGCTCGTAGAAGTCAATGACCGTACCTCGAATCATCCTTAGAGCCACTAGGTCACACTCCTTGACCGCATGCAGCTACTCTCTTCCTCATCCCTCTTGCTCCCTGAGCCTAGCAGGGACTACAAAGGCGGGTGTTTGTAACATATTGAAATGCACACCACCACATGCTGCTCTCCAAGCTCCACTTCCACGTCTGCTCACTACCACAAAAATAGTTTTTCACAGCGCCCCCCTTTATCAGCGCTAACGAAAAAAGCGCTGATAAAGGGGGGTGCCTTTATCAGCGCTCAAAAAAGTGCTGATAAAGGGACCCCCTTTATCAGTGCTTGTTTAGTAGCGCTGATAAAGGCGGGCCTTTATCAGGGCTTTAAAAAGCGCTGATAAAAGGTCGGCTTCAAAAAAAATTAAATATATTAGTATATTAATATTTAAATATAGTTATATTGATATATAAATATAATATATAATTTTTAAAAATATTTTAGATAATTATAAATGTACATTTACACTTATTATATTTAATATATAAGATATCAAATGAAAATGGCATCTTAAAAAATTAAAAAAAAAATTAATTAATAATTTGCTAATCATTATGGAGTAATAGTCATTTAATAAAAATTTGAGGACTAAAAAATTAAAAAAATTAAAAACAGATCCAAAATATGTGGAAAACACAACTCAAACTTCAAATGGCCATAACTTTTGATCTGGGTGTCCGTTTGAGGTCTACCACATATCAAATCGAAGCCTGCGACGAGCTCTACGTCCCTATGACCGTGGGAACCTCGGTCAAGGGATTTTCAAGGCCAAAAGAGGCCCATAAGCCCTCCAAAACTGAGTTTTTAGTCGGGGTACCCCGATTTTTTAAAATTTTGTGGATTTTCAGTCTCATTTAAGGGGGTGTTATTGGATTTATTTGGTGGGGTCCGAATTTATTCTAAGGTATTACTTTCATATTGATATCATATTTTTGAAATTTTATCGTTTTTTATAATGCACTGCAATTTATAATCAAATATATAACAATATATTCATATTTTTTATATATTCACACCTAAAAGTTTAATTATAAATATAAATAATAAAATATGTTTACATATAAAATATATTAGCTTTATCTAAATAATAACTAACATCCATTTTATTTAAAATACAAATATATGAATATTTATATACCTATATATTAATCTAACTATATATATATTAATCTAATAACTATATATATATTAATATAACTACATATATATATATTAGTATTACTTTAAATATATATATTAATATCACTATAAATATATATATTAATATCACTATATATATATTAATATAACTATATATATATTAATATAACAATATATATATATTCATATAACTATATATATGTTAATATAACTATATATATATGTGTTAATATAAATATATATTACTATATGAATAAATATAACTAAATATATATATATAGAGATATAGATATATATTAATATAACTATATATATATTAATATTACTATATATATATTAATATAACTATATATATATATATATTCTAATATAACTATATATATATTCTAATATAACTATATATATTATAATATAACTATATATATTATATTATAACTATATATATATATTTATATTAATATATATTACTATACGAATACATGTAACTAAATATATATATATATATAGATATAGATATATATTAATATAACTATATATATGTATTAATATTACTATATATATTTTAATATAACTATATATATATATATATTATAATATAACTATATCTATATATTAATATAAATGTATATTACTATACGAATAAATATAACTATATATATATATATATATATAGATATCATGAATTGAAAGACAAAACAAAATAGAGTAGTGGTAAAGGCTTAGGCGCGCAGGGGGGAGGTCTCGAGTTCAAATCCTGGGGGAGGCAGGGGTGCGCGCATGGGGGAATTTAGCAGAAGGGGGTGCGTGGGGTGTTGTACAAAGCGCTGTAAAAGGGGGGGCTCAAGAGCCATAAAAAGCACCCCCGATCTGCAGTATATTTTTTAATTTTTTTAAAAAAATTTTTAAATTTTTTTAAATTTTTTTAATTTTTTTTTAAATTTTTTAAATTTTTTAAATTTTTTTTAACTCTTATCAGTGCTTTTAAAAGCGCTGATAAAAGGGTCTGGAAGCACTGATAAAAGGGACCCCCCCCCCCTTTATCTATGCCGGCTTTATCAGCGCTTTTTCTAGCGCTGATAAAGCCCATTTTTAGCGCTGATAAAGGCCATATTTGTAGTAGTGGCTACTCCGCAGATTCATCTATCCTGCACAGTCTTTATCCGCCCCAAAACAAACTGCACTTTCTTCGTCATACTGCCGAAGCTGCATAAGCTCCAGAGAACTCACAACCACCTCCTCAAGCCAGTTCTCAGCCGCCTACGGGTCAGGCTTGCCTCAGAACTTGAGGGATAACTGGTGCTGGAACATACGTAAGGCACTATGCCTACGAGTCCCCTCTACCGGTACCGCCGGTAGTGTCTGCTGACCATCGGGTAGTGACATAGCTGGCACACGACACGAAAGTACTATCTCAGGCATCGGTCCACGTATCGAAGCCTCATTACTATACGGACCAACCTCATGGTCACTCACTGGAAACACAAGGAGCTAAGATCATCATCCTCTCTACTTGTGTCTATGTAGGTGTAGAACTCTAGCAAACGCCTCCATCCAGTCTACTGCTGCCTGGAAAAAAACTGTCTCGCCTCGTAACCTCAGAGGCCTCTGCTGTTGGAGCCCGTGCAACGTGCTCTGTCAATGTGCACCATCAACTAGTACGGGTGATGTCATCTGCTACCTAACGGGTGGTGCTGCTGCTGCTACACCACCTCAAGGTGTCAAAACAGAAAGAGGGCCCCACACCGGAGTCTCGCTGCTCGGTGGGCCGTCATCGTGTAAACTATCTCGGGAACCCTAGCTGACTGTCTTCGTAGCTACATCCTGATTAGGAACAAGTGCGACACGGTCAAACAATTTATACCTGGAGAGCTGACCTAGTTTGAGCTGACTTAAAACTTTTGGAAACACACACGCAAATAGTGTTCTCGTGCATTAAGTCGGAAATCAGAAGTCAGGGTCCTGGTGTATGGATACGTCGGCCGCCACATCAACACTGGACTCCCTAGACTGATAACCACACTCAATACCCTTAACAGTATTGCTTCACATAGAAGAAAGATTAGAGTCCTAAGTTCTGCGGCAGAACCAAACTCCTCTGATACCAATTTGTCACGACCCGTCCTCGGGGCCCGTGTCGTGACTACCCCAAGCCCGCCTTCCATAGGCTAGGGGCTGGCGACTAGCACGAAGGCGTAAATCCCGATAATTGGGAAGGCATTGCCTTTATAAAAGTAAACAAACTCCACAGAGAACAAGCAGAAGAAAAACAATAAGTAAAACTAAAAGTGCTGAAAGGTAAATGGGCCAGAATACAAACCCAACTGAAAGTACAACTACAACAGAACATGTAAAACAGAAAAGAAAACAGCTGGAAGAATGGAAGAGGCTCCTGGGACGTCCTCCTCGGATCCTACCTGAAGGGTAGGTACAGATGGCTCAGCTCCGGGATCGTCCACCATGGATCCTACCTGAAGGGTAGGTACAGATAGCCTCCACAACGCTCTCGCCCGTCAACCTCCTCCGAGTGTAGTCTCGCCGTGAAGTCCACCTCCGGATACTGACTCGTCCTCGAACACTCAGCCTCCATCAGCATTGTCCGTCGTCTGCAACCAACACAATGAGGTGCGGGCATAGCCCGTGCAGGGGTGAGTATAACAATACTCAGTAGGGACCCCGAGACCCTTAAGGTCTAACTAAATCCAACAAAGATATCCACAAAGAGAAACTCAACAGATAACCTCTACTTAGGTATATGCCCATACATATACGTAAGTTATCAAGTAACCCAACCAATCACTAGGAAACACAAGATTATGAAATCAACGAATAACCATTACCTAGTTATATGCCCATACATATACCTAAGTTATCAAGTGACCCATCTCAATCATGAGGAAACACAAAGATCATTGAATCAGCTCAAACTTGGATTTTCATTATCGAAACCGTAACTGCTGAAGAGTCTCATCTCAGAAGTGTACAGTGGTCTTGTCACGAATCTGAGGTACTTCTCACTAACCTAAGACTGTTGAGGTACTCCTCCTGTCGAGTACCGCGGGCCAGCCACCTCACACAGATAGTGCTCCCGCCGGGGTCTTCCACCCAAACACAGTAGTGCATCCCCCCTAATAGCCTGCAGAGGTACTCTCCGGATGAGTACCACGGGTCTGCACTGTCACACAGGTAGTGCTCCATCCGCCATGGGTCTACACCCAAACAAAGTAGTGCTCCGTCCACTGGGCTAAACAAGTCACTCCAACTCGACTCAGTCAAGCAGTCATCAGGTCTCAGCCAACAACACGGTTTCCGTACTCCGCACACTCGACTCCTGGAGGGTCCACTCCACGAGCTACTAGTCGATACACCAATTATCACAAAGTCCCACGAAGAAGTATCTCAAAAGACTGCCACATCATAGGGGTCTCAACGCAACAGACGGCGTGTCAATCAGACGCCCGGTCTGTGAGTTACTAGCCTTTTCGTCCCAGGGGCCTGGTTGGTTTCGTGAGTGAACCAAACCCGGCCATATCTCAACTGTACCCCGAACTCTCATAAGGTATACTCATAGGGACCGTTTCTCAACAAGATCATCAACGCCGCCGACGGTTCGTCAAACGGACATCCTGTCTGAAAGATATCAGTTTTTCCGTTCCAGGGGCCCAGTTGGATTTCAGGTACAATCCAACCCGGCCATATTCCAACTGTAATCAAAACTCAGGAAAATCATGCCAAACGTTCCGTCTCATCAATAGGAATTCAATGAAACAGACGGCGTGTCAATCAGACGCCCGGTCTGTGAGTTATTGGCTTTTTCGTTCCAGGGGCCCGGTTGGTTTCGTGTACGAACCAACCCGACCGTACACCGATGGCATCCAAACCTCGAGCGGGGTAAGCCAAAAGAACCATCTCACTTAGAGGAATCCATCATAGTCAACGGCACGTCAATCGGACGTCCGGTGCTCAAGATATACCTATTTTCGCTCCGAGGGCCCGGTTGGTTTCGTGTACAAACCAACCCGGCCGAACCCAAGGTTCTCTGAAACCTTGAGTGTGATATACCGAAACGACCGTCTCGATCCAAGGATCGCATCTCAACTGACGGTTCGTCGATCGGAGATCCGTAGCCCAAGATATGAGCGTTTGAACCAAATTCGTCTGAAAACGGGGGGTCTGGGCCCCGTCCGACCCGGCCCAGTAACCCCCTGCCCGGCCCGAACCGGGTCGACCCGGTCTGGGCGGTGGCCCAACGCGGTGGCGCGGACCGGTGCGATGGCGCGGGCCGGCGCGGCCAGGGCACCGCGCAACTGCCGTGTGGGGGGTGCAAAGCCCTCCCTTTTATTCTCTAACAGCGCGACTTTGAGCCGCGCCTCAAAAGAAAACGGCCCCCACGTGGGGGGTCCGTCCCATGTGACTCCACCGGGGGTTTCGACCCCCGGTTTCCAGATCCCGGTAGGCCTAAGGACAGCCATTTTAAATAAATTATTCGGGAACCACGGGGTCCCGTTTTCTTCGCAAATCGGCGGCCTGCCTGCCCGGCCGCCTTCTCCCTTCCGCCGTGGCCCGATGGCCGTGGCTCTAACGATCGTCGGCGGCCGGTTTTCCGGTTGCCCCTTCTAGCTCCGCCGTGGCTTAAGCTGCAACCTTCCTCCATCTGTCGCGGCGCAAAGGCGTCGTGCCCCTCCGTCACGGCTCGGCTCGACCGCTGCCCTCCATGGTTCCTCGGTGCAGCGCCCCTTTCGCCGCCGCCCGACTCCGGCCGCGGCCTCTTCCGATTTCAACTGCACTGAGCGATGGTGCCGCGTTCCTTCTCCACGTTTTCCCCATGGTGTCGTGCACCGTGCTTTCTCGTTCCAGGCCTTAAACAAGGACAACAACAACAAGGGGAGGAGGTTCGGCCGTGTTCGTGCGGCCCGACCCCCCTCCCGTTATCTTGACAGCAGGCGGCTTAAATTTAAAATAACGAAGAACTCCAGAAAAAGATATTCAAGATCACAAATAAACCCCTACCTCAAGCAATCCGTGGAAGCTCGCGTCGTGGGAGTTGGTGTCGCGGGATGAGGCTCCGTAATCGACGGAGGTGAAGTCATTGACGTTAGCGACATCGCGAGAGGGTGGACGTCCGCTCGTCGACGTCGTCACAAGGAAGGAGAAGAGGATGACGATGGTCGTTGGAATTCGTTATTTCCTCAAAGACCTTCAATCCAGCCAGAGCGTCCTTCGTTGAAGATTCGACGGAGGGAGAACCGTTCTTCATCGAGGGAGGAATTCTCTTCAATCCTTCCAAGACTCTATCACAAAGATTTAGCCAACCCCAAACAATAAATCAACACACCATATTATAGTGTTAGCTTAATGAATTCAAAATAATTCAAATTCATTAAGTTACATCCTTCATTAATGGGTGGAGAGGCTCCAAAATTATTGAAGGAAGGTGGAAGTGAAGAGTCACAAGAGTTACATAATTAAAGTGGGGGGTTAGATGGGGTTGGGGATGTGAGGGGTTTTGGCACATTAAGTGAAAGGGAGTTTAAGTGGGGGTAGAAGAGAGTTAAGGGGAAGGTGAAGGGTTGGGGATCATGTGGGCCCCACCTCACCTTAATCCTCACTTGGTTAGTTAGGAACTTGTGATTCCACCCCAACTTCCACACTTAGGATATAACCACTTAAGAAGATAAATAAAATTTGTAACACAAAATTTATTTTTCTTTACACTTAAACCACAACCTTTTTTAAACAACTCCTCCAGAGCAAACGCAACTCCAGAAAAAGTGTTCATAAGCAATTACCGGCGCTGCGGTTCCATCAGTGCCCTCAGAATTCGATTCCGAGCACCGGTTCAAAATTTAGAAATTCCCGCTCGTTCGTTCACTGAACGTACCCGAGCCAAACTTCGAAAAATGATTCCGGGCACACCGGGCCTCGGAATCAGGCGCCGTCAGAAACTGTGTTCTTGTAAAATTCCAAAGAAAATTTAAGAAAAAAAATTTCCTTGAAATTTCCGGGTCTTTACAATTCTGATTGAGGATGAAGAAATTGACAATGTCCAATGAAAGGTATGGATTATTTCATAACATATGATTTTCTATTATTGGAATCTTAAGACATGATTCATGATTTTGTTTTTAGGAATGAATTATATCAGAATAATTCGGAAAGGAATGGTTAATGGATCATGAAGAATGTTGAATGAGTAAGAAGTCAACATATAAGGGATTCAAGAGTTATGGTAGATTTTAGGATGGTGAAATTCTTAAAAGTATTAAGTCTTGTTTGATGATGGGGTTACATTTGAAGACTTTTTATAGTATGTGTAACCCTGATGTTTGATATATGAAAACTTAATTCAATGAATAATTATCTGTTCTTTTGTGGATATAGTTATAAAGAACCATTTAGGGTTATATGATCCTTGATTTTGAGAAAATTATTGGTTAATACATTTTGGGTTGCAAAATGAAAGTTATTAGATAACCTTTGTGGTTAAAATATGTTATGGTTATTTTTAAAGATTTTATCTCTTTATGGGGAATGTTTTTAGAATTATATAGTTTTGGAAAAAGGACAACACGCAGACTGTGTGACAACCCGTCGTGTCAGACGAAGCTGTGGGAGTCGAAGCCACAACCAAAGAGCAACTGGTATTTATCGCCTACCACTAGACTACGTGAAGTCCCTGGTCAGTTTGACTAATTCTTTTTAGTTAGATGATTTTATAAATCAAGAGTATGTTTATTTTGGGTTATCTATGGAAATGATTAACCTATCATGGAGGATATGTGATTAGGCTAATTACTTTTCAATAGGAGACTTTAAGAAAAGCTGATGTTATTTGGAGATAAATGTTAAGATTTATCTTGGAAGACTATGTGATTAAATCCTTCATAGCTTTGGGTTTCAATCTTAGTTTTGATTAAATTGATGAATTTTATGGATAAATGTTTATTGAATGGTCTTTGTGGAACTTTGGGTATTGTCTGAAAATTTTTGGAGATTAAGAATAGTTTTTTTATAAAGGATTATCTGTTTTGGGGATTATTGGATCTTGTACTAACCTTTTTGGTTTTGGTTTTGGTTATGTTCTAAAGACATGGGAAATATACAGTTCTCTTTTGTGGATTAGTTGATTCTCAAGAAGTTGATTATAGTACTCTTAATGTGAACAAGCCTTCCTAAATACTCGTCTTTTGGAGAAAATATGAGTTTTTGTAAGAAATCTAGTAAAAGTTTAAAGTCAACATGACAAGTAAGTATGTTTCTTTATGTTTTAGTTAAGCTCATAAATGAATTACTCAATGAAACGTAACTTAAATTGAAAATGTTGTCTGTTAATTTTTCCTACTGTGGAATCAAATACCGTTTAACCCATCACAAGTTTGTGGTTTTCTTGTGGTTAACTTTCTCCTAATCATGTTTTCTATCACTCTCCATCAGTACTTGACCATTTGTTTTTTCTTCCATATCAATGTTTTCCTACATGGAATCCTAGTATGGGTTAACTCAGGTGATCTTTTTTACTTCGCTTTCTTTCTTTTAAAGTGATAGTTTAATTTACTCTTTTTCGATGTTGGACATTCAATGAAGTTTCCAAGCCCAATTTTAAAATTGCAAGGATCTAATTCCCAAAAGGGGGGAAGGATGTAACATACCAAGTAAATAAATAATATTACATTCTCATGTTTATCAATATTTTATAATATTACTTTAAATGGAATGCTATGCTCAATGGCGTAACAAGCTTCTTTGAAATCTTATGTTGCACACTAACAATATAATAATATTATTTTAAATAGTTAATGCCTAGCCGTTGTAATGGAAGGAATGAACATAACTAAATTAAAAAATTATTACATATGTTTTTTAATTTTTTTTACATTTTTCCAATAAATTTTAGAGGCTTAAAATGCAAATGAATCCAATTTATAAATAAATACTCTAATATTTTTAAATGATTATTTTACATCCTTTTGATGGAGAACCTTTTTTAAATTGATCTTTTTGAAAATTTTATAAGCTCTATTTGTCAAAATAAACTTATTATTTAGAATTGGGACATTGAAATTTAATTTAAATAATTTTTTGGTTTTTTTCTGACAATGTTCATTTTTTAATTAGTGAAAAATACTAAAATTTACTTCAAAACTACCTTTTAATCTAATTTAATAATATGGTTATACTATATTATTTTAGTTGTTTAAAAGTGTAATTATAAAATAATTTTTCCATTTAATTCAATGGTGGTCATTAGAATTAATTTTACTTTGAAAATGGACATAAACAAGTGTCAATCTTTTAATAGATATTGTTTCTCAAAAACACGCTATTTGTTTTGATATAGGGAATTGATTATAAAATTACTTAACGCAACTTATATGTTTTGAATATGGTAAAATTGATATAATTTTTGAATTTGTAATATCAAATATAGCTTAGGATTAATTTTTGGTTTATTTCTGACAAATGTTCATTCTCAATGAATAGTGAAATATACTGCATTTTTAATTCAAAACTGTCTTTTATTACAAATTATTTATATAGTTAGATTGTCATTTTAATTTGTTTTAAGATGTAAGTTAATTATGTTTTTATCATTTTATATAATTTTGGTCATTGGATGTAATTTCACTTTTAAATTGGATGTAAAAACAAATCAATCTTTTGATAGATTTTACTTCTTAAAAACCCGTCTTTGGATTTGACAACATGAATTATTTTAAATTAATTACTACAATTTCTGTGTTAGGAATTTGATAAAATGGATCATATATTTGGAATCATAAGTTCCAAATTATGTAATTAAGACTCTTTTGTTTTCTGAAATTATGAATAGTAACGACGATAATTATCTTTAATTTTCGTGTTTAATTAGTAACCGGGTAGTTAAGGGTAATAAAATAATATCATAAAAATATAAAATGACCCCAACATGTGTCCTAATGCTACTGGGGGTGTCATGGCCGACCATGGGATTCCTTGTACCATCCTTGGTACACCATGGAATCACTATAGTGTGATAGTGTCCTTTTATCATATTTTTTTAATGAAAGAAAAATGTAACCAAAGTATGTAACACCTAAGTACAACAATTTTAATTTTTTCTACATAAACGATCTCTTAGATGATAAATAGAATTTTGAAACATAAAATTATTTCTTATATCATAGTATTTTTTTATAATTTTTAGACATTAAATAAATTAATTTAATTATGACACCATGATGATGCAATGATTATCTCATTAATGAACGATTCAAATAAAATGAAAAGATAAGGTGGAATCAAAGACATAAACTTGTCTAAAACAAATTGTATTGGTGGATTTTGAACCCTTATAATCTTATCCTCGAAATATATCTTTGTGGGACCTTTTAAATACGAGATCCATTTTAAAAAAAAGTAACATTTCATGACATTCCAAGAGTATCCCTCCTCCCACTTATAAAGTCCCCCACCTCTACCACATTACCCACACCTCTAAAGCCATTGGATTGGCCAAACTATATTTATTTCATCTCTCCACATCCCTCTCTTCATCATAGAAGCCTTACCTTAGGCAGAAAGCTCTTGAAGAAACAATTTTGGTTCCAACCAAGTGGAGTTACCCGATTTAAAGGTAATGTCTTCTCTTATGTCCTTTTGTTTTATTTTGCTTCTCCAACCCACTAAAATATTTTTATTCCTTTATTTGGTAAAAAACCAGTATATTAAATATACTATTATTTTTTTATGTTAAGTATTTGATTTACACTTACACACACCTCCATCTAATGGTTAATGAACATACTGTTTCTGTAGATGACGAATTTTTGCCTCACGAAACGATGATTGTTTAATATTCATATAACATCTTTCATGGTGACCATTAAGATGTCACTATATTTATATATGATATATATTATGTTTATGTTTTCCATATTCTTCTATAATTTTTATTTATGGATACCATTATGGTTTCCATTATGGGTCAACGTGATATCTTCATTTTAGGAAGTGTGGACTACCGCCCCCTCAAAGTGATTTGATTCGTTAATGCCATATGTGGGACGTATAAGGGATGGGGTTAATGATATTATATATATATATATGATATTATAAAAGAATTATAATATACCTTTATATCATTATGATTTCATTCCATTAAATATGAAATATAAATGAAAGTAGCGTTCATGCCTACGTACGGCTTACCGTCACCATGAACGGTGCATTTCATTTCATACCTCTAAATTTTATGTAATATTATAAATGAATTTATATACTAGATATATATGGCATATATGATATCTAAATCATGAATATAATTATGAATATAATATATATTTTACAACATGAAAAACTTGTAATAATAAGAAGTTTATTTTTGACTCAAGTACCAATGATCGACAAAACGACCGTTATGGACTTAAATAATTACATAATGTTCATAAAATGGTAATAAATGATATAAAAGGAACAATTAACTTAAAAAAGGTTCTTAAGAAAGTATAAATTAACTCTTGTTTATTATTTTGAAGATTAAAGAACGACTGAGTCAAATCGGACACAAGGTAAAGGATCCTACCTCTCTCTTTCTTTCCATATATTCTTCATTATGTCATTTATTTTAAGCTCTATGTTATTATGTGAAGGATGTTATTTTATATTCATCCTAATTTCCTTTTTATGTTCATATGGTGAGAGACCCCCCTCTTTCCCTCATCAATTCATTTTAAGAAGTTTTAAGTGGCGCGGTTAGGCTGCCGGATTTTCGTAAGGGATTTCTTATCTCACTTTTAATTTCATGAGATTTCTGTTGTTCACCACTAATTTATTGCATGTGGTTTATAGTGTACTACCCTTTTTATTTATATATTATCATTTTATTCATGGTATTCTTTTATTCATTTGTTTCTTATTATCCATCGGTCATACGACTCGATTGATTACCATGAGGTAAAGAGTTTATCTCACTTTTTATTCCTGTGAGATTCATGCTACATTTTCCACTATTTCCTTTTGTGTGGTGTATGTACTACCCATTATTCTACTATTTGTGTAATATAATCTCATTTATGGGTATTTACATCCTCATTGTATGACCCTTATTTCTTGGGGTGTACATTTCAAAAGTTACCCAATTCGGTAAGAGAACCTTTCACGCTCCTCTTTTTAAAAGACTTCTTTTGTTATGTCTTTTAATTTACATATTTTTTATGGTGGGATATGTTATTATATATCCTTATTGATTTATATTTTATGTCCAAGTTATCAGATACCATTTTCTATCTCATCAACTCATTTTATGAATTTTAATGTGACGCCGTTAGGCTGTCAAATTTCTGTAAGAAACTTAACCCAATTCCAATTATTTTGGTCAAACCTCTACTTCTTGATTATGTCATACTATGAATATGTGTGGATAACCTCCGATTGTTTTACACTTAATATCCTCTTATGTTAGGTGTATTTATATTTTCCACACATAATTATGTAATTGATTTATCCTTAATCTAAGGATACTGACTTTGTAAGGGACTTCGTCTCAATCTCCTTTCGTTGAGGAATATTTTGTTTTATACACAACTTTCATTTTTACTGTGTATAAACCCCTTTGAATTTTACTTTTATTCAAAATGAATCTTTTTTCACGAATCATTTTACTAAACAACAAAAGGAATGTTTTGTCTTACGTATGCGGCGACAATGAGTTCTCCGCCGCCATGACCGTTATTTGAGTATCGACTTCCTCTAAAAGCCATATATTTTTTAAATGAAATATAAATACCATGTGTTACTTTTTTTTATTTTGGTATTTAAAATGGTTTTGATAATGTTTTTATTAAATCAATTTTTTGTATTGATATCTTTTTATTGAAATGTGGAAATGTTATGTTTCCTTTATGCATGTTTTATGTGATACAATTATGTTATGGTTCTTAGGCATTGTTTATGAAGACGGGTGGTTCCGTGATAAAATATGGGTGGGTGAGCCCAATATAGCTCTCCAATGCATTAGGTAATGCAAAGGGGTTAATGTCAAAGGTTTCTCTGAAGAGATTTAGGGAATATACTGTGATGGGTATTCCAAACGTAACCATGAGGGTTACTCCCTACGTAATAATGTTATGAATGCCTCAATTACCTTTATGTCTTATGATTTCTAGGAGTTATTCATAAATCTTATGATTAAATGAGGTATGTTACAATGCTTAGGTTTTATGAGTAAAGTATGATTTCATTGATTCTTATGAATACATGGACTAATGTTTTCATTCCGTATTGTTATAACCCTTAATGAGCTTTTTATGCTCATCCCAAATTTTTGAAATGTTATTCACAAGACATAAAGTGGAATAGGGTCAAGGATGGGATCAAAAAAATGTCAGGCTGTCTAAAACTAGAAAATAGTAATGACTCTTTTGTTCAAGAGTTTTTATTTTGTGAAAAAAGGGAACTGGGTAGATGTTTCTACTTTGTAATCTTTGAGATGTAATAGTTATGTCATACTTCTCGAAAACTCTAAACCTGAAAAAATCCTCAACGTGAATTATTTATTTAATTCAGGATTATGTAATGTTTTAAGGCTGGGTCCTTATAACAAGTGTGTCACCCAACAGTGAAAATCAGGTCAACTGTAAAAATGAAAAACTAGAAAAATTGAAATCTAATGAGGTAGATTGGATTTTCCCTGTACACGGGTTAGCTACTCCCAAGCACATCTTATTACCAATTACCAATTCCGTCTTATCCCTGACTATAGGATCTAAACTATAAGTCCAAGAAAATAAATACCTTCTGATACCACTTTGTAATGTCCCAGTTCTGGAAGCCACTCAACGGGTGCCACAAACCCGGTTGGTCACATGAACTCAAGCGCATTTCCCCAAACACTAGAGGATATCGACAAGCAGCGAGTGCCCAGGTCTGATAGTGGGGAAAATATTCCCTCATTTTTTAAAGTGTAGCACAGCGGAACATAATATAAACATACAAAAATAGAAGTCGTAAACAATACCAATGCTGAAATAGACATATTACTGAGGTCAAGAAAATACCAACAATCATGTATAATGATGAAAGATGTCCCTAAGTCTAAGAAAGAAACCAAAACAAGATATAATTCAATTCGAAAGAGTACAATACAAGGGAAAAATACAAAAAAGAAAAATAAAACAACATAGTAGAAACTCAATATCATGGCAAGCCTAAGCTCAATCCCTTGCTCTCCTACTCCTATGCAACAATCAAGTACCTATATATGGACCCTTTCCCATGTCCACACATGAAAAAATATAATCTTCTTGGGCCCAAGACATGACCCATACATGGTGTGAGAGATAAATTCCAGTAGGTAACTATAAAAGGCCCGTACCCAACTATTAGTGAAAATGTCCCACAATAGTGTGCACTAATAAAATGTAGTAAACTAGAAAATACTCAAAAGTAATTATCTATACAAATTTCATTGCCATTGTAATAATTTTTTATTTCTACCAAGCCTCTACTTTATTTTGGTAAGCACAACAAGTGAAATCACCACATTGAAAATTCAAAATAAACATTGTCCTCAGACATGTATATCCTTACCCTCAGGTAAACTGAATCAAAACTCACAGGAGACTGCCCCTAGGCATAACGAATAGTTCCTATTGGAATATGAGATATTGCCCACAGGGACGGAAGGTACTACCCACAGGTATAAGAAATATTACCCTCAGACTAACGAACACTGACCATAAGCTAAACACAACACAACCCTAAGGCTAATAAATAAACCATTTCTATCCCAACACATAGAAAGAAATACATATTATTTCTTCTCAAAAAAACATAAAACATATTATAGATATGGCATACCCTTGGGTATCCTGGCCAAATGACTAAATAGGGAGAACACACCCTCGGGGTGGCCCTAGATCCAAGAAATGATCCCAAAAAGCAGTTCATATTTAATCATTAGAATACCTAAGAAATTATAGGTATCTTAACAGACAATCCTCAACTATACAACACCCAAAACATGGGTGAGTGGCACAATGGTAAACAAATTCTACTCGACAGTGGTAATGAAGCACAATACCACCGACCTCGATCTCCTCTGATCATATACACGAACGACACCTCTCGAAACGACCAAAAACAACATAGATCTGGGATACAATATTTCCCATTCAAACTCAAATAACTTCCTTTAGAGAAATAATTGGCAATAAACACTCACGTAGAGGGAAGAAATCACCCGAATGGTTCAAACGTGATAGATAGTAGAAGAATCCAATTCCCGGTGTGAGGTCGGGAGATACTCCAAGCCCCGACCTTCTCTCCTAAGCTCTAAATGAGTGTCCTGCCTCCTCTACTGAATGTGGAGGCTACAGCCTGTTTTAAGTGAAATTTCAAGACTACACGGTGTGTACATTCCTTTTTAACTGTTCCTCTGGTGGCTACTTCTGGCCACCACCCTGTTTATCTGTCGACTGATTACACGATGTTTAATACTATGTACATGGCGTATAGATAGTTATTACATCCTAAATCGCCGACAAGTCTACATGCCCTGTGTTTTTGTCCCTCACGAATAATGTACACATCATGTATATGGAAGTACACAATGTGTAGTTTTTTTACTGACAAACCTATCCGCCCTGCCTTCTCATCTCCCACAGCTGAAGTACACGACCTATTTACAAAACTACACGATGTGTACCCATAAATTTGGTATTTTCCCCCATTTTCCTTATTTTCTCAAAAACACTTAAGGAAAAGGGGAATTATGAAACCCATACTTCAATAATAAGAACCGGATTCTTACAATCAAGACATGGGAGGAAAATTCTAATGGCTGGGTATAAAGAATTAAATTTCTAACTATGTGTCTTAGTGTTACACCTACCAGTATATAAAGGTGGGAAATATGAAACTATTTGGTTTTCTCCAATTACTTTTAATGGAGGTTTGAAAATGGAATGAGGTATCCATAGACATTTTGTTTGACAAAAATCAATTCCCAAAGGAAGGAATGATATCTATGTGAAGATTGACCAGTTAAAAAAGTCATCTAATTTCATTATGATCAAGGACACCAAAATATTTGATGATCTGGTAATCTATATGTGAATGAAATTTTGAGGTTAGAAGGGGTTTCATTTTCTATTGTTTCAGAAATGGATTCGAGGATTACAAAGTGGTTTTGGATAAGTCTTTAGGATATGGTTGGGACTTAAAGTAATATTGAGTAGAGAATATCATCTATAGATAAATGGTAAGAAGGATCATTATATTAATATTGTAGAGGATATTATACATGAATTTGTCTTATATATTAGTTTATCATGGGATATCCATCATATACTAGTTGTGTTTTCTTATAACACTAGTTATTATTCATCGATCAGAATGGATCTTTTCAAGGATTTGTATGTACACCTATGCAAATCGCCTTTTTGTTGGGTTGAGGTTTGTGAAACTTATTTGGTGAGATTGAGTTTAGTTTAGAAGATACCCACAAGGATTCAATATATATGTCAACATATGGTTATGGCACAAAGTTGAAATAAATCTCATGAAGACAAGATGCACCATCTTTTGAAGTTCTCTATTGGTGACTGTGTTTTCATTAATTTTCCTCCTTTATTGGGTCACCATCATATTGGAAAATATGGAATGTTGGATCCATGATATGTTTACCATTTGAGGTCACTTAACATCTGGGGAAGGTTGTTTATTGGTTGGAATTATCAGATCAGTTGATAGGAATTTAGGATGTTTTCCACATATTGTAGCTCAATAAGATACCATCTTAATCTACCTTACATTATATATTGGGAAGAGATAGAGATAGAGCCAGGTTATTTTTGTTCAAGAGTAGCCAGTAGATATTTTTGACTCTCAATTGAATGTCTTCCTTGATGACCCAATATTGTTGGAAAGAGTGTTGTGGCAGAAAAGATTAGATATATATTAAATTCGGGAGTATGATTCATTGATGATGGAGTAGTGGCCTTATCACTTTTTTAGCTTTCATTTTTCTGCACGACTTTATAGGGATGTAAAGTCTTATTATGGGGAATTTTTATTGTTATTTTACTCATATTCAAGTATTTTCATCATCATTTATTGATTTCTTCTACAATTGTGTAGGTCTTGGGACTCTCTATGACAGTGAATATTTTCAGAAAAAATGATCTAATATTTCGGGATGTATTTTTTTTAATTAAAAAATCCTAGATATAAATGTGTAATGAATTGGAAAGACTATCTGAGATTTTGGGGAGTGCCTGTGTTATTTTGGGGTCTATAAATGGAACTTGGTGTTTTTATAGTCTTTTAGAGAAATTAATTTTGTATAATGGGATGACTTAGATTGTAATATTTATTGGGAAAATGTTTTGAACCATTTAAACAGCATGAAGGGATACACACAGTGTATAGGTTACATGAATTGTAATGTTAATGGGTCCATTTATAATAAAAATTGATGAGTTTTTTAGTTTATGTGATCCCCAGGGATTAAATTATTTTTAATTAGATTAAATGAATTTTACTTGTCAGAGATAAGGATTTTAAGGAACCATACGAGTGATGTGTTTTCTAATTAATCTTTGTGCCTCATTTCTCTTAACTTAGAGCTTTATTCTAGTGATTTTGAGAGCCTTTGTTCAATATGGATTGATTCATTCGGCAATTGATCACGCTAATTGTTAGATAGTGTCTCTCTTGGTGATTAATCCATTCTACATCTTCATTTCCTTAATAACAATGGCATCATTGCACTCTGTTATCAGATCCTTTGACAAGTCGTGATGTTTCATCTAGATTATATATTGATCCATTGTGTGGTCTTCTTATTGAGGTTGTTTCCTTGTTTGTTTTTGTGTAATGGGTACACGTTCTTGAGGTATGTTTTGTTTCATTTTTTCTACAAAACAATTTCTAAATTGAATAAATTATGATATGTGAGGATTGGTTATAAGGCCTCGGTTGTTGTTGTTAGTTTCTTCCTTATGATGGATTATGCTACAAGTGTGTGCATCCTATGTTATTAGGTAGTTGGTTCTACCTCTTCATTTTTTTGTGAAAAGCATGATCAAATTTTGATAAATTACATAATAAAATAAAATAGCATGATATAAATGATTTTTCTGTGTTTGTGTGGAACTCGGGTTTTAAATAAATTTTATTTTCCCTTAGTATTTTTAAATATAACGGGATTTTAAAGAATTATGAAATGGTTTTCAAAGAATGATTTTATCAAACTGTATAATTGATTTTTTTAGAAACTAGAGCTCATGGGAGGACCTGGTTACTTAAGTTCAAGGTATAGTAATATGAATCATGCAATGTTAGGGGTTTTTCTCCAGGGGTTATCATCTGCTTCTAAGGAAATTATTATAAGGGATTCTTAGAAATATTACAAGGTTCACTTTATGGGGTGTTCCTCTTCTCAATATACTTGATGCTTATTTGATGTGGCTTGATGCATACACAATTGTATATGTTATGTACAAGTGTCATAACTATCATAGCATAGTGTGATCTTTATCATGATGCTACCTGAATTTCTGATTTGGTCTTGTTCCATGGACATGGTATGATATGTCATGAATAATTTTTTTTGAAATTATATTTATGATGTGACATATGGATATGAAATCCTTTGAAACTGATTAACATGATTTATATAGAAATTAAGAAAAGGGAAAAATTAAATGTTTTTCAATGATTTTGTTAAAAAAAATGCTAAAATATATATTATGACTTGTTTCTTTTAATGTTTAACGTGATTGTATTATTGTTTAGAGTCTTGATATAGAAAACCTATGTAATACCCTACTGAGTTTGTTATCTTAAATCCTGTGTACCCCTTCTGCTGTGCCTAGACCTGGTGATGTCTTTAAATGAATCGAAATTCAAGGAACCATAGTTTGGTGGTTAGGTTTTCATTACTTAAGTTATAAATATGATCATAATATATAATAAGTCGAGAATTATTCTAGTGTGGATCAATAGTGGTGAAATTTTCACAAGTTTATTAATGAAAATTTATTATGTCACTAGTTCTCAAGGGCACTAATCCTTCCATTCATGGGATGGTGAGATTTTTTTTGAGAGGAAATGATTAAATTTTGGGAATGAACTAAAATAAAAGCATGATTATCTTGTGTTTCTACAACTAGATTCAAATAAGGGTCTAGTTATTTTAGAATATTATTTTAATTTTTCTAGAGGTATGACTAGAGAAAATTAGTGAAAACTATAGTTATAAATTTAAGGCATATGTATATTAATAGAAAAAAATATAAATTGTTTATAATATAGTGTTTTTTGGTCATCCTAGAAAATAGTCAATTCTATGGATACCTAATAGTTGATATGTATCAGGCATAAATACACTACGAGGTGGTCACCCAAAAAGGATAATTGAGAATTGACTGATTCTTCAATCTCGAACACAATGAGTCGGCCTAAAACTATTAACCGGGATAGACACTCTATGGGAATGACTTGGTGAATCAAATTCTTTATTCAAAAAATTTTATAGGTATTATTTAATAATTACATTAACTGATTAGCTTAATATATAAATAAGTTCATAACAAGAGTAAAATTAGATTAAAATGAAAGTATCAATGGTTGGAATGACAGATTCATTTAAGTGGTCATATTGTGATTGGGTTTTAATATTCTTTTGATCATTTATTCAAAATTATTGATATAAATTTTGCGTTTTAGTAATTGGTTTAAATATGATAAAGGAAATGAAGTTGAGAATGAAATATATCCATAAACTAATATTTCTTATGAATGAATGAGGATGAATACATAAATTGTTGTGATTATATTATATTACGATTATTATAGAATAGCGAGTTTCTTTGCCTTACCTAAGATAGTGAGGTTAATATCATGAATGAAAATAAATATTCATATTCTTAAAATTGACAATATTGAGTTATATTTGTTTATGATTTAAATATTTATTCTAAAATTTATGAGGGTTATGTGAAACATCTTAGGATTTTTCCTCGTTATTTTTTATTTATTGGGTTGGAAACAAATATTAAATGAAATCAATTACAATTAAAAGTGATTTTATGAAAGTGATATATTTTTTTGGTATAAATATAAAAGAAAATAAGATTTTGGTATGAATAACTCATAAAATTACTATATTCATGATGTGAAGGAAATAATAGGTTGATTAATTTTTGGAAAAGATACTTAGATAATTTTTTTTTATATAATCAGAATTTAATTCATGATATTTTTGGTGATGTTTATCTATTTTTGGGATTATGATATATGTTGACTGGATTATGAAATTATGAACTGGTGATTAATAAGTTTGGGGTATAAATGTATAATTAATTTTTGATAGCTTTTTAAATCTCATTGAAGTGTAATATCATGGAGATTCAAATGGTTTTGGAAAAGGTATGTTATTGATTATGGTATATAGATACATGGGTATATATTTATAAGAACAATTAATGGTGTTTTAGGCAGGACAAGTAATTTGATATTTAAAAAGAGAGTAATGTTGATGTTACATTAGAATTAATATCCTGAATGGTGAATATTTTAATAATATACCCATCTAATTTCATTAATGAATAATAAAATAATTTATATGACACAATATATTTTAGGTTGGAGATTGCAACGACCTAGGAATTCACTCTGATGACATATAGATATTAATGTAGATTTTCATTACATAAAGAAAATATAACATTACAATGAATTCACCAACATTTTATACATAGGGGTTTATAGAATTATGAAAAGAAATTAAATAAAAATAATAATTATTGTGGTATCATTCAAATGTTTTCCCCTTATAACAAAAATGTGTTAATCTATAATGAGTCTACAACATCTCCCTTGATTTATTCACATATGAATATATTCTATATATTTTATACATTCCCTATCTACATAATTTATGTAATATAAATGTATGAAATTTATGAGCCAAAAAATCTACATGTGTAACAATAAGTGATAAAAATCAATGATTATAAGTGTTCTTATGAAAATCATATGGGTATTAAAAAAATAAATACGAAATTTATACCAAAAAATTAATTATCATAATTTAGGGAATAACATAAGATTGTTTAGTTATAATCATTACAAGGAATACTTGATAAATATGGAATAATCAGTAGTATAAAAAACCTGAAATATTGGATATAATATCACAACTTATTTCCCCTAGTTGACCAGGATTCACCCTCTTATTTTCCTTGGTATATTAATCTTAACTCACATGTTTCCCTTAGTGAACTACACATCAAATAATATTTCAAGTTTTGGATCAACTATGACTACTTTTTTCACCATTTTCTAATAGGATTAAAATAACTAACCATTGAATTGGAGGACTATGTTGGTCCCACTAGTCAATTAATGAATAACAATACACATTTGTGCCACAAAAAACATTCATCCATCAAATCATTTTATCTCATGAATACGAATAGGTTTCATAATAAATTATATTTAAAATCGTTCATTTTTTATATCACAATGAACCCCTGAAATGAAAATATATATCATAATGAACACATGGAAATTAAATGGGTTTTGATTCCTTTTAAAATGTTTTTACATAAGTAAATCATTATCAATTCCATCAATAATCTTTATAGCAAAATAAAATGGAAAATAATTGAGTATCCAATTATATTTAGTAACATTTTAGGTATATACCATCTAATAATGATAGAAAATAATATGGTATTTACACCATATATATAAATGTTATGCTATTATGAAAATAACATGACCAATCAACTGGTGAATTACATCTAGTGAAGAACCCTTATATCAAATCAATGTAAATTAGGTATTCATAAAAAATTTTATTATAAGGGAAGTTATGTAATTATAAACATGAAAAACATAAATAAATATTACAATATTATCAATTAATATTCAACACAAATCAAAATTATTGATTCTTGAAGACCTTTAAGGTTTAGTGTCTTTGGAGACTTGATAAATAATCAATTTATTTCATAAATGATCGTTGAAATTTCTCCTAAAGATCTCTATATTATTATACTTATAGACATATAACACTCGGAACCTTCCACCATAACCAATGGATAAAAAACATATGAAACATTAACTTCATATTCTCACTAAGGGTTAACATGGGAGATATTAATCAAAAGAGTATAATTTGACCATAAGAGTATGGAAACAATATAAAGTGTAGGATTTCAACATAAAATACTAAGACCTAAAAAATAATAGATAATAAAATAAAAAATCATTTCATTTTTAGAACAATGATAAATAGGGGTGTTAAATTTTTAATCTTAACTCAATAGTCATAACATAGGAATCTATAATAATAATTATAAAAAATCATAATCTTGTGATAATAGATATTTTAAATAATGTTCAAGAATAATCATGTGAGTGTGGCTAGAATAAATTAAATTCATGCAACATAATGTGAAACAAGATATTCATAATCCATTCCATTCATATCGTAATCATCTCATGAGATATCAATATCACATTACCCAATTCATTAGAGTTAAAGAATGGACCCAAAAATAACATAATCACAATCCATTTAAATGAATTATACATGGTAATGAAAATATTTATCAATTTTTCCATAGCTTAACCTATGGAAGAGAAAAAATGTATCTTTAATATTTCAAAATTGTAATCAATATATATATATATAATGAATAATAATTTTATCATGAGATCATGTTACCATTGAAGTATAAGTGACATCAATTATTATCATAAATTAAAATAGATTTATAAGATACCTAAAACATATCATATGGACACAAAACTACTCATATTCAAATTAATTATTTACAATATAATAATTTATTTAATATTAGAAAAATAAATTATATAAAATCAACCATGGAATCATTTAACAAATGCTTCAAAGAAAAGAGTAGTCAGGAATAATGGAAAATCCATTCATGTGGTATTTTTTAAAATGTTGATTTCATACACACCATTAGTAAAGAGTATATTATTTGGTAAATGAATAATATATTCCTTATCATCCAATAAATTGATAGTAAAATTTATGAAACATTATAATTATTAATAATTAAATAATCCTAAAAACAATAATGATAAAAATAAGAACATAGAAAAAAAATTCATCAACTAAAGAATAAATGAGGTTGGTTTTTCATATATAAAAAATTGATAAGTCATTTTAAGTATAAAATATAAGAAAATGGTACAATTATATGAATATTAAAGTAATGAAAGGAGAAAATGAAATTTTATTATTTTGAAAGGACTAGATCTATATCAATTCCTTCAATGGATATTTAGTATTTATATTCTTGAAAAGTACTAATATTGGAAAAAAAATATAATACCTCATTTACCATAATTATTCATAAAAATTAAAACCATATATATAATAAATATATAATTTTTATAAATTTATTACTAAACAACATTTATACACAACATACTATGTACTATTCTATTATAATTTCAATCATCCATCTATAGACAATACTTTTTTAAAATGAACACAAGTCTGAGAAATGGGCCATTTTAGTTGCATGTTTTTGTTCGATGGATCTAGTAAATTAACCTTGTTCAAGGATTCATTATATTTAAAATATTAATAAAAAAATAATTATCATATATATAAATTACATATACATCTATAACTATCCACATAAATCATCAGTGAAAAATGAATTCTATATGTTCATTGAAATGGTAGTCTGTACAAACACACGAGAAATGTTTCCACTTTTCCATGGATGGAATTAAATATAGGTAAATTATTGAATTATTATTAAATAATATATATTATCTAGAATAATTATATCTTTCCTCAATAACAGCCATGTAAACATGAAAATAAAAATGAATCAAATTGTTTTATGGATGTGGTAGTTGATATATACACATGAGCGACATTATCGTTTCCCAAGAGATGTAAAAGTAAGAAGTTAGAATAGAAATTAGAATTATAGATGGTTTATTATTTAATAAATATAATATAAAAACCTAAAATCAATCAAAATACAATCCAATAATTTTTTTGATAAAAAAATTACATCACATTGTGATGAGGTAGTCTGCAAGGACGCATGAATGAAGCATTTATTTAATAGTTGATAAAGAAGGATATGTATAATGGATACTCCACAAAAATTAAACATATTAATATAATTAGGTTATTGGATTAATTATTATTGTAATGATTTGATATCTTTAGAGAAAATAGTTGATGAAAAATAAATAATGTTACACTATTAAATGTTATAACACTTCGTTGACAGTCCACCTTTGACAAACACCATAAGAATTTGAAGGATTCTATAAATATATAATCAAGACCTCTTTGAAATGGGTTTGGAGGTTGGAAAAATATTTAAAAAAGGCATGAATGAATTAGAATCATCATGATGTTTATATAATAGATGATAGGTGGTATATTTTTATATTATAAATATGAAAATGAAATTGGATTTGGTTATATTTTTATGCCATTATAACTCTTATCTATTATGTTTAACCCATCATTAACTATTTCCTCCTTTTTCATTTTAATTAATTTTTTGCTCAGTTACTATTCATAATAACCTAAAATTATATTTAACCTATTACAAATTTTTAATCATATTGATATCAAAAATAGAATCCATTTTACAAAATTTAATCATTAAAATGGGTAAAAAAATTAATTTTTAATAAATCCACAAATCCTAACAAAATCAAGTATCCATAAAATTGATTTTTTAAGTATATTAGTATTTTTAAACCATAATAAAGGAAAATTTCGATTCCTGTTATCCTAATTGTAATTATTTTAATTGAAAGAAAATAATGAAATTTAAAAATCAATTCAAAAATGGGGCTTCTTAAATACATGAACAGAAAAAATATTATTCCATAAAATTTTTATTTTTTCACAGTTCACTAAAGACATAATATTTTATGGTAAATCCAATTATCTCACCTTTATTTATTTTTCATAAAATAATTTAAATAATTATATAAATTTTAAAAATTACTATTTTTATGTATTGTAGAATTTAATTATAATATATTTCCATTAAAAAATTGAAACTGTGTTTGATGAAAAATAAATTTTAAAGTATAAAATGAACTCCCAATTTTTTTTCCTAATTAATTTTAATTAAAAAATACATTTTCGTTGTTTATGAATATTATAATATATTTAATAATATGGATACATTGATTCATATGAACAAATTCAATGACTAGTTTATAACTATTATATTTAATATAATAATTTTTTTAGTGTATCACAATAAATTTTAACTAATCATGTTGATTAAATAAATATATTAATGTTTTCAAGACTATTTAATGAGAATTATATAATAAAACCTCCATTTTTTTAATAAATTACCCTTATAAAAATTTATCCCCTAAAAATTTATCACACTAATATAGATAAATGAGGATAATTTTTCCTCTTCATGTCTGTAGGTTTACACTTAGCATCCTCAAATTATTGGATTCATCATGAAACATTTACTAGGAGAGTAATCAAATTTTATAACAACTAATTTATTCAATCCAAAATAGCATCCATTTTATCCTCCTAAAACTGACCATTCTCTAGTGGTAAGATCTTTGAATTTATTTCTTTTTAAGGATTGTGTATGTACATACTCATGGTAGATAAATACAACAAATCCTAAACATGAAGGGATTTTTTGGATTCCCATGAAAAAATTATTTAAGGATATTATTTATAATTTTGAAGATATGAATATATCTAGGGTATAATATTCCACTCATTCTCAAATTGGACTAAAGGCCTAATATTTATATTTATATCTCATAATACCACTTTCAAGGGATGAGGGAGAACCCATATAAGGCCCGTGGTCTTAGAGATTACGTTACCCAATGTATCAAACATTACATGACCCATAGGTCTTAGAATAATTTATCCCAACTATAACTACTTAGAACTGCTCATCCAAATCTTCTACATCATGATGTCAGCAATCCACCATCACATGGATGTTTAGTTTTTCTTCTCGTGCATGTACAGGCTGATCCCAATGATAGTGTCATACCCTCTATTTCTTCCACATCCGTTTGATTTTACTCTGGTGAATGTGTCTTCTCTAAATCCTCATTTGGAGTCTTCTCCTTCTAGATTATTCCAAGTCCAACACAAATTCATGTGTCATAAAAACATTTAGGTGGACCGAAGGCCATGAGGTGAACCAAAGGCCCTGAGGTGGCCCAAAATCCATACTGGCCTGAAGGCCATTCATGGCTTGAAGTCCATGAAGGATCCAAGGACCAAACCAATGGGCTGAACTCCCAAAGAGATGCATTGTTTCTACTATAATAGTACCGATCATTAACTACTATTGTATTACTATATTACTGCTATAGTAACCCTGAAGTTATGTCTCCCCCAGATTTGAACTCGGTTCTCTTGGATGAACTTGTCAATTCCTTAAAAATTGAAATGAGGCTCTTGTTCTATTCCCCTTATTCGAAATATCATAACATTCTACTAAGGATATATTTTAAGGAATACGTTTTCATAAATTTTTAACTCTTGATCTCTCTATTGATTATCATGATCAATTCTATTTTAACTCAATTCATCCTTAATTTATTCTAAATGGCTCTAAATTTATCTTCTATTTCTTATTCTAGCCCATTCCAAATTATATTTTTTATCTAGTTGTATCCCATCACATTGGAGTTAAGCTCTTAGGGTCATATATATCTTCATAATGAGACAAATGAATGATAGATTGAAAGATTTTAATATCTAAAAAATTTACCATATAATGGCGTTTTACCCCAAAAACATTTCAAAACATATAACATTATCTCAAAACATCTTCATGAGTTTGAATGTTTTCCTCATATTAACAATACATTTTAGGTTGATAATAAGTGATAATGTTTTTCTTTGTATTCAATGATTATAGAGGTCTTCCCTTGAATACCTAGTTAATCATTAGATCCTTATTAGATATAATATAAAATGGTACTCTATGAACTTTTTCCACTTATTTTATAAATATCATGAAAATTAAATCTTGGGATAAATATCCTCTCATGTAAATAAAATGTGTTGATTTTTTAAGGTCGTTGACTACTACCCAAAAAAGAATTTTCCGCTATGATTTTTTGGGAGTTGGATTATTACATCCAATGTAATGTTTTCCCTTTTCCATTATTATATGTATAATGGTTATAGGAACCCATTAGAGTTATTTCTCTTTAAAAATAAATTGATGACATACCATGACTTAATATACATACTCAAAAATCCATTTTAATGTAATATGAGAAATAATAAAATTTTGTTATATATATATATTCCTATTTTTTGGATGAATATAGAATTATGAAAAAATTTATTTTTCCCATAACTCTTTTTTGAGGCCTATAATTTATAGTACAAATACTCAGTTTCTGAACCATATAATTACATACATTCCTATTATTGAAGTTAGGTACATTTTTAACATTCATCTATAGTTCCACTTCATCCTTATACAATTCCTCAATCCACATTTGGATTGATGGTTAAAACTTCATTTGATAAAGATATGAGTTGTCCCCATTCGAAATGATTTCACTATCCTCATCTGATAAATCCATAAATATTGGATCATTCTTAATCCCTCCCATAGGAAAACTAGCATGGTCCTTCCAAATTAGACATTTCACTACCATGTTCACCTTCTAGGGGTTATATTATATTGAAAGTTCATAATCATTAATCATTCCTAACTGTATACATTAGAAAATATTCAATTCCTTATGAGTTAATAAATATATCATGTTTTTATGACAAGTATATATAAAACATCATTCATAATAAAGATTATTCCCCATATTTTATATTATAAAATCACCAATACCAGATTTATATCATAATAAATGTAATTTTTATTTTGAATTTTCAATTTTACTGAGGAAAGATACATCACATGTAATTATATAGTAGGAAACATCCTAGACCACTCATTGATACCTAATTTTTTATAGTGATCCATTCTCTACTTAAGGATTCTGTAAGTATAGTTGCACTGAAAAACCTTGTTTTCACATATTTTAAATTGTCTCCACATTTATATATCCTCATGAACTTGTCACTCATTAATGTCAATATGTTTAGTAGATTTGACAACCTTGATAAAAATTTTCAAACAACATTGGTACTTTCCATACATCCCGTGAAAACTACGTATCTCAAATATTGACATTCATTTTGGAATTTGTTAAAAACTTTCCATCTTTTAATGATCCAAAGATATATTGAAATAATAATACCCAAGAAGAAGAAATTGTCTACTCGTAATTAAGAATTGGTAAATTTAGAATACATCCTATAATTTCTCATTCTCTTAAAAACAATCCGAATATATTCTTTATGATCTTCCATTATTTTTTAATATTTAGAAATATCATTTTTATTTACTACCAAAAACTGATCAAGGAAATCTATAAATATAGTATTCATTAATTCTAATAAGATACTCGGAGCACTATTAAATCTAAATGTAATTATTATAATTTCATATTTTCTATAACTCATATATAAAATTTAACTAGGTATATCTTCAATATTTACCCTCATTTTATGTTATCCAAAAAGAGAAAATAATAATTTAAATGTATTGACATCTACATAGTTGATTGTACAAGGTTACAATTAATTTTAAATGATTCATTTCCTAACGGTGATCTTAATGTATTCTTAGTTATTAATTCAAATATCAATTAACCACTCATTATTCAAAAGGAAAAGAATTTGTTAAGCCCATGGTGACACAATCATGATTATATATCACTTATCAAGATTATACATGAGTTTATTCATCAATTCATCCTGAAGATTTTTGGATATTTTGTAAAGTGTCTTTGAAATGGTTATATAAATAGGAATGATTTCTATCAAAAACGTGTTGAGAACCTAGCCCAAGTAGGCCAGAGTTAGTGGTTCAATTAATAAATTATCATATGAAATAAGGAATCTTATTTTATAGGACTGAATAGTTTAGTTTTATTGTTAAAAACATAAATAATTAATATTCACATTAAATTTTAAAAGATAAAATAAAAAAATAATTTAGTTTATAATTCCATTATTTTTCCTTTTTGTAACCTTGTTTATCTATCATAATATACATTTTGTCATCCTGGGAAAAAATAAAACATAAGAAAGGGGTGACCTCAGATACTCAGTAAGGGTAAAAATAAAACAGAGGCTATGAGTAAAAAAGGCATAATGAATGTGGAAATATAAAATAACTAAGTCACTTTACATTTAATAAATATATTTTTCGTCATAACATGGAATGGATAAATGATGACAAAAGACATACATATAAATAATCACATGATAACGAAACTTAACCATGGATATTCTAATAATCTAATGATATCATAGAATTTCAATAAATGAATTCATAATAACGTAATGCAGAATATCAGATGTCTGGAATATACTTTTAGGATTTTCTATAAGAATCTAACAACATCAAGGTATCATTCCAAGAATCTTATAAATGGGTAAGGCCTTGGGCAAAACCCAATTAATATTTTCTCAAGAGACATACCAATGCATGGAAGGGATATAGAGGGCCCCACCCATCACCTACTAGGACTAATGGATTCTTCATATGAATAGGGTGAAACATAATCAACTTAAAAATTCATATTAAAACTAGTATAAGAAAATTAGTCAATTTTCCCATTCAATAAACATAACCATAAATCATTTAGAGTAATATGTTGAATGGTATCAAAAGAGTACATACCCAATCAAAATGATCATAAACCAACAATAAAAATAATATGTATGATATTAAGAGAATATATCCCCACTGTTCCATAAGTACATTATAGGGTTGACATAATTGATTAATAAAAATATATTTAAAAAATATTCTTAAGAAAAATATGTTTTTTCATGTTGAAATCCACTTTTTAAACTAAAATTTTACAAAAACTTTTGAAAATAATTTTCTATAAAAATAACCTTTGAAATTTATAAAGGATGGTTTGAAATATTTTAGTGTTCACGAAGACTGAAAGTTACTTTCATGACATGCATTTTAAAAAAATGATTCCTAACACTTTTTCTAAAAAATCCAAAAATGGATTTTTTTTAAATAAAATAAATATTTATTTGAAAACATTTTTTGTTAAATTTCATAAATAAATGAATATGAATATATCCAATTTTAGGATAATATTAAAAAAAATTAAACCATTCTTGGAAAACATAATCATTGAAGTCAAATATTCCTCATATGATACATAATCATAAAGTGTTCCATATAATGATGAGATTGTAAAATAAACCATTAAAACTTTTAATTAGTTGAATCATATGCCACATGAATGAAATAGATTTAAATAAAAATTTAGATACCATGAAGACAATGATATAAATTATATAATATATCAAAGGTTATAATATACACCACATAAAAGGAATAAGTAGTGAATATGACACATATCTCACTGAATTAAAAATGATATTAGAAACCCATAACATGCTCTTTCCTTCAGTTAAACATAATTTAACATCATGTATAATTTTCTAAATAATGTTATTAAATTGTTAAATAACCATATCTATGATATAATATATGATCTTATTATACCCATTTGTTAATACTATGTCATTATTACCCTTGTATCGGGTGTTAACTTCTTCATTTGTTTTCCATGTTTTCACATGTAAGTCCAATTTTTTGAGCATAGGATAAAGTTCCACCATGTTATTAATTATATTAGGGTGACAGATACCATATGTATTCATTATATACATTTTTATAATCATTATTCAATGGTCAAAATGAAAAAATGAATTACATCGCATTATGGAGATGGTATGCCATACATACGCATGAGAGACTTTGTCATTACCTTAATGGTGAGGTTATAAGAAAGTGGATGGTATATTAATTTTTCAAATATCAATATAATGTCATAATTATCATATTTATATTAATTAAATTCATTATTATACCCATTAAGTCAAATTGGTGATGAAAAACAAATTACACTACAACATGGAGACGATAATCCATATATACGCACTTGTGGTGCTTTCATTTTTTTAAAGGGCTGATAAAAGATTGAATATGGTTATCCCATAATAATAATAACATATTGGAATATATTTTATACCATATTTATTATCTTATTATTTAAATAAATTTATGAAAGGGAAGTAAAGGATGAGAAATGGGTCGTTTTTGGTGATATCGATGGCCCAAAGTTGTGTAAAGGCATGAGGGAAGAGGTTCCCTTTTATAATTGAGGTGAGACCACTTTTGGAAATTCTCAAAATATTGAATTAATATAATTTAATTTTCAATATAAAATGGATCAATAATGAGTTGTTCCTAGGATAATATGATTCTAGTTCAAATTCCTCTCATGTAATAATTTTTATAAATTTGTATGCCAGATTCATACCCTTATCTTTTGGTTTTAACCGTTATTTAATATATTTATCTTTTACTAATAAAATAAGGATTTTTACCCTTTTAGGGTTAATGTATAAGTCCCTAGCCTTAAACATTACTTAATCTTGAGATATTTCAAGAATACACATTGAGAATCTTTTCAGGTTTAGAGTTTTAGAAAATTAGATCATAAATCATGCATTACATCCCACTTTTAAACAAGGTGGTTACATAAAGGATAGTATTCATATTGTTTCCATCAACAGAAAAACTTCTATAATAAAACATGGATTCTTTCTTGACACTTCTTTGACACTATAATCAAATCATGTACCTTTCCTTTGACCTATGAAAAACATTTTAAAAACTTGGGATGAGCATAAAAAGCCCAGTGAGGGATATAAAAGTAAAAAATGAAAACATTAGTCCATGTATGAAAACATACTTTACTCATAAAACACAATCACTTTAACATACCTCATGAAATCATAAGTTTTATGAATAACTCATAGAAGTCATATGACATAAAGGTAACTTGATGCATTCATAACATTCTTACGTAGGGTGTAACCCTATTGGTTACGTTTGGAATACCCATCACATTATATTCCCTTAAATCTCTTCAGAGAAAACTTAATGTTTAACTCCTTCACGTTACCCAATGCATTGGAGATCTATATCGGGCTCACCCGCCCTTAGTTTATCAAGGAACCACCAGTCTCCATAAACAATGCCCAAGAACCATAACATAATCGTATCACATAAAACATGCATAACGGAAACATAACACTTCAACATTTCAATAACTATTTATCAATACAACACATTGATATAATAAAAACATTATCAAAACCATTTTCAATACCAAAATAAAAGAAAAGTAAAATAGGGTATTTAATTTTTATTTAAAATAAAATTATGGCCTGTAGAGGAAGCCGAAACTCAAATAATGGTCACGGTGGCGGAGAAGTAATTGTCGCCGCATAAGTACGACAAAAAAAACATTCCTTTTTTTCATTTAGTAAAACTCTTCATATAAAAAATATTCCTTTTGGAAAAACGTAAAAGTCAAAGGGGTTTATACACTGTATAAAAGAAGGTTGTGTATAAAACAAAATATGCCTCAACGAAAGGAGATTGAGACGAAATCCCATACAATGATCATTTTTTTAAATAAAATAGATCTATTATGTGTATTCACTATAAGTACACATAAAGAAAGTAAAAATACAGTATAGGACATAATAATATCAAGACATAATTTGAAAGTAGAAGATTAACCCAAAGAATGTCAATTAGGTTAAGAAGTTCCCTTACCTCGTATCCAACTTGACGCGACCATTCTTTAATAACCTGGTTAATAAACTTGAGTTAATCTCTAATTTCTTAAGAACCTTTTTCAAGTTCATTATTCCTTTTATACCATGTTATGACCACCATGTAATCATTTATGTTAATAATGTTCATTTTGTCGGTATATGGTTCTTAAGTAAAAAATGCACTTCTTACACCTATATGTTGTTCATTTGGTCAAAGGTTCATTACATACAGAATGATATTCATGATTTGGATAACATATATATCATATATATCAAGTATATACATGTATTTATAATATTACATAACATTTAGAGGTAAGAAATGAAATGCACCGTTCATGGAGACGGTAAGCCGTACGTACGCATGAACGCTACTTCCATTTCTCTTTCATATTTTATGGAATGGAATCATAATGATATAAGGGTATATTATAATTCCAGTATAATGTTATATATAATATTATTAACTTTATCCTTTATACATCCCACATATTGTATTAACGAATCAAATCACTTTCATGGGGCGGTAGTCCGCACTTCCTAAAATGAAGATATCATGTTTACCCATAATGGAAACCATAATGGTATGGCATAAATGAAAAATACAGAATCTTAAGGAAATAATAAACATATTATATATCATATATAAACATAGTGACATCATAATGGCCACATTTTATGGTGTTAGATGAATATTGAACAATCATCGTTTCGTGAGGCAGAAATTCGCCATCCACAGAAACAATATATTCTTTAACCATTAGATGTAGGTGTGTGTGAGTGTAGCTCGAATCCTTCTTATAAAAAAATCCTAGTATATTGAAGATTCTGGTGTTGTAACAAAAGAAATAAATAAAAAGAGTTTAGGGGGTTGGAGAAGCAAAATAAAACAAAATAACTTTAGAGAAGACGCTCCTTTAAATCGGGTAACTCCTCTTGGTTTGAACCAAAAGAGTTTCTTGAAGAAATTTTTGCCCAAGTTGAGGCTTCAAGGATGAAAAGATGGATGTGGAGAGATAAAATAAGCAGATTTCGGCCGAGTCAAAGGATTGAGAAGTGTGGGGAAATAGGTAGAGGTGGGGGCCTTTTATAAGAGGAGAGGAGGGGCTCTTTTGGAAAGTAATGAAATGTTACTTTATTTTAAAATGAGTTTCGGATTTTTAAGGTCCCACATTGAAATATTTCTAGTATAAGATGATAATGGTTCGAAATATACTCATTAAATAGTTTTTGGACAACTGTAGGTCTTATATTTTACATTATCTTTTAATTTTATTTAAACCATTCATTAATGAGGTAATCGTTGCATCATCATGATGTCATAAATAAATTAATTTATTTAATGTCTAAAAATTATAAAAAAATTAACATGATGTAGGAAATATTTTTAGATTTCTAAAGAATATTTATAGTAAAAAATATGACTTGTATAACCCCATATAAAAATTGTTTTAGTAAAACAATACTTGTTTGTGTCATTTTTACTTGTACTTTAAATAAAAGGCTTTAATGTCATTATCTCACCCAAGTGGCACCATGTGGGCCCCTAAATTGACCCATGGGTTGTAATGGTCGGCCATGACTCATCCAATATGGTTAGCAGAAGTTTCATGGTTATTTCATATTATAAGAACATTTTTTTACCATAAATTACACTAATTACCTCTAATCGCGATTAATGAAAAAAAGTTACTATTCACAAAAAAATTATTTTCATCCCATTGAACCAAATTTTACATACTTATGAATACCATGTATGTCATATTCTCAATATTCAATACACATAAGTGGTAAAATTTTATTTAAATGAAAAATCAGTTTGCTTGACTATCACTTAGTGGTTTCGCTATTCATCAAAAATTTATGTTTTTTAGAAAATTAACAAAAAATCACTCTAAGATAAATTAGATTTTCTGAATTCAAAAATGATTTTTATTTTACCTAATTCAAAGAATATAATTAGAATTAATTAATTTAATAATTAACTCCCATTGTCAAAACAAATAGCCTGTTTTTAAGAAACAAAATATATCAAAAGATTGACATTTGTTTATGTCCAATTCCAAAGTGAAATTAATTCCAAAGTCCACCATTGGATTAAATGGTAAAAATATATTATAATTTCACTTTAAAACCAATTCAAAAGATAATCTAATCATATAAACAAATCAGATTAAAAAGAGGTTTTGAATTAAAATACCACATATTTCACTTATTCATTAAAAATGAACTTTATTGGAAAAATAACAAAAATTCAAAAAAGGTAAATTTTGATGTCACAATTCTAAAGAAAAATTTTATTTGGCCCAAAAGAAAGTATAAGAGTGACCAAAACTATATTTAAAGATGTTTCACCATCAAAAGGTGATAAATCGACCTTTTAGTGAATAATAGAGTATTTATGCTTAAAATTGAATTCTTTTCTTATTTTAAGCTTTTATCTTTTATTAGAAAAATGTAAAAACATTTAACAAACATATATATTCATATTATAGTTATTTCAATTCATTTTCTCCAATACAATGGCTACGTGTTAACTACCATTTGAAATAATATTATTATATTATTAGCGTGCAACGTAAGATTTCAAAGAAACTCGTTGTTGCGTATCAGGTACGCTATCAAACATAGAAACCCCTTCAAAATAATATTAATATTTAATTCAAAAAATGTTAATAAATATGAAAATGTCTTATTCTTTATTTACCTAAGATGTTACATCCTTCCCCCCTTTTGGGAATTGCGTCCTAGCAATTTTATTCACTTATCAAAATAAGTGGGGGTATTTATACCTCATAGCATTTTCAGATTCCCATGTTGCCTCTTCAACCATATGGTTTTTCCATAAAACCTTCAACTGATAAATTACTTTATTTCATAGCACTTGCTCTCTTCGATTGAGAATCTAGACAGGTTGCTCTTCATAGGAGAGATTATCCTCCAACTGGACTACCTCTGGGCTCAAAACATGAGATGGATCTGGCATGTACTTCCGTAACATTGAAACATGAAAAACATTGTGTACCTGAGATAAACTCAGAGGTAAAGCCCCTCGGTATTCAACTTATCCAACTCTCTCCAGAATTTCGTACGGTCCAATGAACCTTGGAATCAACTTTCCTTTCTTACCAAATTGCAAAACACTTTTCCATGGAGAAACATTGAGAAAAACATGATCACCTACCTCAAAAGAGATATCTTTCCTCATGTTCTCTGCATAACTTTTATGCCTACTCTGAGCTGTTCTCATGTGTTTCTATATCATCTGAACTTTTTCTGCCAATTCTTCTACCAATTCTGGTCCCATCAACTTCCTTTCTCCCACTTTATCCTAAAAAGCTGGTGTTCGACACCGCTTCCCATATAATGCCTCAAATGGTGCCATCTGTATGCTGGAATGAAAACTGTTGTTATAAGAAAACTCAACCAAAGAAAGATGTTGGTCCCAACTTCCTTGATAATCCATCGAACAAGCACGTAGCATATCCTCCAAAGTCTAAATAATTCATTCTGACTACCCATCTGATTGAGGATGAAAAGCTGTACTAAAATTTAATTCAGTACTCAACGACTTCTGAAGGCCTTTCCAAAAGATAGAAGTAAACTTGAGATCACGATCAGATACAATAAAGAGGGGAACTCCATTTAAACTGACTATCTTTTTAAGATACAAATGAGAAAGTTGATATAGGGAAAAATTATCTCATATAGCAAGGAAATGAGGAGACTTAGTGAAGCGATCAACAATAACGTAGGTTGCATTATTACCTCGAGGGGTCTTCGGCAATCCAACAACGAAGTCCGTGGATATATTTTCCCATTTCCACTCTGCCAGTGGTAAAGGCTGTAGCATCCCCTTCGGTAACTGCCACTCTGCTTTAACCTGTTGATAAGTTAGACACTTCAGAGTAAAATCGGCAATATCTCTTTTCATTCGGTCCCACCAGTAATACTCCCGAAGATCTCTATATATCTTAGTACTGCCAGGATGAACTGAAAACGGAGAACTATGATATTCACATAACAACTATTTCTTCAACTATGAATCAAAAGGCACACACAATATCTTCCCAAATCTCAAAACACAATACTTATCAATGTTGAATTCAGGCATCTTACCCTTCTGAACCAGCTCTACCTATTATTGTAACTCACTATATTCTTTCTATGCTTGCTTTATTCTGTCTGATAGAGATGATCTCACTGACACCTGAAAAAAAAATAGAAGAACATCCAGCACCAATAACTTCCATTCCAAATTTCATCAGATCCTTAACCAAAGGATCACATTCCAAACGAAAAATGGTTAATGAAGCAATACTCTTTCGACTCAAAGCATCAGCCACATTATTTTCTTTTCCCGAATGGTAATGAATTTTACAATCATAATCCTTGATTAATTCCAACCATCTTTTTTGTCTCATGTTCAATTCTTTCTGAGTGAATATATACTTTAGACTTTTTTTATCAGTATATATTTCACACTTTACTCCATACAAATGATGCCTCCAAATTTTTAAAGCAAAAACAACATCAGATAATTCCAAATCATGTGTAGCGTAATTTACATCATGAGTTTTCAACTATCAAGAAGCATAAGCAATTACCTAATCATTCCGCATTAGGATGAAACCAGGTCCCTTCAATGAAGCATCACTGTAGATAACAAACACACCATTCCTGGAAGGTAGTGCCAAAACTGGAGCATTCACCAATCTTCTTTTCAATTCTGGAAAAAATCACAAACATATCAAAAAACTCATGGAAAATTCTATTCATAAGGTACATTAATACAGCAGGTGAATTGGTTAGGCCAAAAGGCATAACTACAAATTCATAATGGCCATATCTTGTACGAAACGCGGTCTTTATAATATCTGCTTCCTTTACCTTCAACTGATGGTACCCCGATCTCAGGTCAATAATCGAAAAATACTGAGCTCCCTGGAGATGATACCACTTCATTTGATGGCCCAACATCTGCTGAAGTAGTTTCAAAGGATTTCACCACCCCTTTCTGGTTATATTCTTACTACTTCCCATCACTCGAGCTCTTTTTCGGACACTTGTTTTCATAGTGACCCATCTCATTGCACTTGAAACATTTCACTAACTGTAAATCAAATTTGGACTTACCATCATCCTGAACTTTTTTAGTGCAGTCACGAGCCTTGTGTCCCATCTTACCACATCTGTAGCACTTTCCAGAATTCAAAAGACATTCCTCAGGATGCCTTTTACCACACTTATCACAAACTGGAAACATAGTTTTCTTACCATCAGAATTTTTTGAAGAATTATTCCCTTTCTCCTGCCACCTCGGTCTCTTCTTCTGTTGGTTGTTAAAGAACACTTGATCATCGGAAAACTCCATTTCCACCTTCTCAGCACATCGAACAAGCTTTTCATAACTTTTGAACTCACGAGAAGCTAATTCCCTTTGATATTTTGGCTTTAATCCTGAGTAGAAACGATTGATTTTACTATCAAGATCTTAGATAAAGTTTGGAGCATACCTTTCCAAATGAGTGAACCTTTCTTCATAAGAAGCCACTGAGTCTTCCTCTTTCCTCAATTCCAAGAATTGTTTTTCCATCCTAAGTAGAACAGCCTTAGGAAAATATTTCTTGAGAAATAGACCTTTGAATTCATCCCAGTCGAGAGCATCAATCTTATCAGCATCACTGATATTTGTAACCATAGACCTCCACTGATCTGCTTCACCCTCCAAATGGTAAATAGAAAGACTAACATTTTGATTGTCTGAACACCCCATGACATCAAAAATATTCTCTAGTTCTTTAATCCACCCATCTGCTAGAATAGGGTCAGATGATCCTCTAAATGATGGGGGATGTTGCCTCGTGAAATGTTCCACCACTGACATGTTCCTCTGCGGTTGATACGGCTGATCTCATGCATGGATACCACCACCATTTATCGCTTGAGTCAACTATGCCATTACTGCAACAAACTGTTCATTTCCAATTCCGACCATCTCAGGATGCTGATTCGAAATGTCAATTCCTTATGTATGCCTTCCCAATATAGCTACCATGTTTCCTTTACAGAAAACCATTCTGAACACAGAAGTATCTTAGGTGAAGCAACATGGTAATCTATAAATTCTATATCATTTCGATCATACCATAAATTAATTTATGGACATAAAATTTGACATTTGTTTCTAACTCCTAATGTTGTCTAAACCGACCTCTGATACCAACTATAAGGCACCTGCCTTAAGCATTACATAATCTTGAGATATTTCATGCATACACATTGATAATCTTTCCAGGTTTAGAGTTTTAGAGAATTAGATCATAAATCATGCATTACATCCCACTTTTAAAAATTGTGGTTACATAATGGATAGTATTCATTTTTTTCCATCAATGGAAACACTTCTAAAATAAAACATGGATTCTTTCTTGACACTTCCTTGACACTATCATCACATCATGTACCTTTCCCTTGACCTGTGAAAAACATTTCAAAAACTTTGGATGAGCATAAAAAGCTCAGAGAGGGATATAAAAGTACAAAATCAAAACATTAGTCCATGTATGAAAACATACTTTACTCATAAACCACAATCACTTTAACATACCTCATGAAATCATAAGTTTTATGAATAACTCATAGAAGTCATACGACATAATGGTAACTTGAGGCATTCATAACATTATTATGTAGGGAGTAACCCTCTTGGTTACGTTTGGAATACCCATCACAATATATTCCCTTACACCTCTTCGGAGAAACCTTAACGCTTAACTCCTTCGCATTACCCAATGCATTGGAGAGCTATATCGGTCTCACCCGACCATTGTTTATCACGGAACCACCCGTCTCCATATGCAATGCGCAAGAACCATATCATAATCATATCACATAAAACATGCATAACAGAAACATAACATTTCCACATTCCAATCACTATATATCAATACAACGCATTGATATAATAAAAACATTATCAAAACCATTTTCAATACCAAAATAAAATAAAAGTAAAACAAGTTATTTAATTTTAATTTAAAATAATGTTATGGCTTGTAGAGGAAGCCGAAACTCAAATAATGGTCACTGTGGTGGAGAAGTCATTGTCGCCGCATACGTACGACAAAAAAACATTCCTTTTTGTCGTTTAGTAAAACGCTTCGTATAAAAAATATTCCTTTTGAAAAAATGTAAAATTCAAAGGGGTTTATACACCGTATAAAAGAAGGTCGTGTATAAAACAAAATATGCCTCAACGAAAGGAAATTAAGACGAAATCCCATACAGTGATCATTTCTTTAATAAAATAGATCTATTATGTGCATTAACTATAAGTACACATAAAAAAAGTACAAATAGAATATAGGAAATAATAATTTCAATACATAATTTGAAAGTAGGAGAATAACCCAAAGAATAGAAATTGGGTTAAGAAGTTCCCTTACCTCGTATCCGACTTGACCCGACCATTATTTAATCTCCTGAATAATAAAATTGAGTTAATATATACTGGATTAAGAACTTTTTTCATGTTCATTATTCCTTTTATACCATGTTACGAACACCATGTAATCATTAAAGTTAATAATGTACATTTTGTCGGTATTTGGTTCATAAGTCAAAAATGGACTTGTTACAGCTACATGTTGTTCATTTGGTCAAAGGTTCATTAGATCCAGAATGATATTCATGATTTTGATAACATATATATCATATATATCCAGCATATACATGTATTTATAATATTACATAACATTTAGAGGTAAGAAATGAAATGCACCATTCATGGAGACGGTAATCCGTACGTACGAATGAACGCTACTTCCATTTCTATTTCGTATTTTATGGAATGGAATCATAATGATATAAGGTTATATTATAATTCCAGTATAATATCATATATAATATCATTAACTTTATCCTTTATACATCCCACATATTTCATTAACGAATCAAATCACTTTTAGGGGGCGGTAGTCCGCACTTCCTAAAATGAAGATATCATGTTCACCCATAATGTAAACAATAAAGGTATGCCATAAATAAAAAATTCAGAATCTTAAGGAAAGAATAAACATATTATATATCATATATAAACATAGTGACATCATAATGGCCACTTTTGAAGGTGTTATATGAATATTGAACAATCATCGTTTCGTGAGGCAGAAATTCTCCATCCACGGAAACAATATGTTCTTTATCTATTAGATGTAGGTGTGTGTGAGTGTAGCTCTAATCCTTCTTATTACAACATCCTAGTATATTTAAGATACTGGTTTTGTTACAAAAGAAATAAATAAAAAGAGTTTAGGGGGTTGGAGAATCAAAATAAAACAAAATAACTTTAGAGAAGATGCTACCTTTAAATCGGGTAACTCCTCTTGGTTTGAACCAAAAGGGTTTCTTGAAGAGATTTTTGCCCAGGGTGAGGCTTCAAGGATGAACAGAGGGATGTGGAGAGATAAAAGGAGTAGAGGTTGACCGAGCCCAAGGCTTGAGAAGTGTGGGGAAAGAGGTAGAGTTGGGGCCTTTTATAAGAGGAGAGGAGGGGCTCTTTTGGAAAGTAAAATAATGTTACTTTATTTTAAAATGCGTTTCAGATTTTTATGGTCCCAAATTGATATATTTTGAGGATAAGATGATAAGGTTTCTAAATATACTCAACCAATAGTTTTTGGACAAGTTTAGGTCTTATATTTTACATTATCATTTCATTTTATTTAAATCGTTCATTAATGAGGTAATCGTTTCATCATCCTGATGTCATAAATAAATAAATTTATATAATGTCTAAATATTATAAAAAAATTACCATGATATAGGAAATATTTTCAGAGTTCTAAATAAAATTTATAGTCAAAATATGACTTGTATAACCCCATCTAAAAATTGTTTTTGTAAAACAATACTTTTTTGTGTCATTTTTACTTTTACATTAAATAAAAGGCTTTAATGTCATTATCTCACCCAAGTGGCACCATGGGTTGTAATGGTCGTCCATGACTCATCCAATAAAGGTAGGACAAGTGTAATGGTGATTTAATATTATAATAACATTATTTTTACCTTAAATTACACTAATTACCTCTAATCGCGATTAATGAAAAAAAGTTACTATTCACCAAAAAATTATTTTCATCCCATTGAACCACATTTTACATACTATTTACAACCATGTATATCAGATTTTTTATATTCAATACACATAATTGGTAAACTTTCATTTAAATGAATAATCAATTTTCTTGACTATCACTTAGTGGTTTCACTATTCATCAAAAATTGAAGTTTTTCAGAAAATTACCAAAAATTTACTCTAATATAAATTTGATATTCTGAATTCAAAAATGATGTTTATTTTACCTAATTCAAAGAATATAATTAGAATTAAATAATTTATTAATTAACTTCCGTTGTCAAAACAAATAGCGTGTTTTTAAGAAACAAAATATATCAAAAGATTGACATTTGTTTATGTCCAATCCCAAAATGAAATTAATTACAAAGTCCACCATTGGATTAAATGGTAAAAATATATTATAATTTCACTTTGAAACCAATTCAAAAGATATTCTAATCATATAAACAAATTAAATTAAAAAGAGGTTTTGAATTAAAATACCACATATTTCACTTATTCATTAAAAATGAACTTTATCGGAAAAATAACAAAAAATCACAAAAGGTAAATTTTGATGTCACTATTCTAAAGAAGGATTTTATTTGGTCCAAAAGAAAGTATAAGAGTGGCCAAATCTATTTTTAAAGATGTTTCACCATCAAAAGGTGATAAATCGACCTTTTAGTGAATAATAGAGTATTTATGCTTAAAATTGAATTATTTTCTTATTTTAAGCCTTTATCTTTTATTGGATAAAAGTAGAAACATTTAACCAACATATATATTCATATTTTAGTTATTTCTATTCATTCCCGCCAATACAACGGCTACGTTTTAACTACCATTTGAAATAATATTATTATATTATTAGCGTGCAACGTAAGATTTCAAATAAACTCATTGTTGCGTATCGGGTACGCTATCAAACATAGAAACCCCTTAAAAATAAAATTAATATTTAATTCAAAAAATATTAATAAATATGAAAATGTCTTATTCTTTATTTACCTAGGATGTTACATAATGTAATTTGCATAAATGCTAGATGTTCCATAAACTGATTAATTATTACATTTTGAACCTTATTACAATCATTTGGTTGAATATTTTAATTTTATTAATTTTATACCATTTAATAAAATTTTATTAATTTTAATATATAATTAATGTAAATCTTGACAAAATTCAATAAATTTAATATAAAAAATATCAATAAAATAATTATATTCAGAAAAGCATTTATAATACCTCTGTAACATGCCAAGTTCATATATAAAATTATTTGATGTCATTAATCATCTCAAATTATATTTATTTTAATATTTTAATTAACTTTTATTTTAATTTTCCATTAATTGAATAATTATTACATCATCGTTATGGAAACAATTAAGATAATTATTTATTAACTAAAAATAAAAAATACATATAAAAAATCAAAATAAAAATATTGTACTTTAGGGAATTATTTATCGTCTAACATGGCTTCTAGATGACCATTCCTTAAAAATTATATACTTTTTAAAAACATTAGTGTGATATGTTTTCCTTTAATTAAAATAAAATGCTATAAGTTTCTTAATCTTATCTAAGTGGATCTAGGATGTCATAAATTAATTCCAAATATAATTTTATTGAGAAATAAATCATCCAATAATATTATGAAAACTGTCCGTATTATTTTGTAATCCTTATTGTAGTTTTTTTACTTGTAATTACAAGATTTACCCTCGACAGTGGTAATAGAAATTACTAATGTCAATTTTCATAATGGCCAAAAATAAAATGGAACTATTTAATTAACTTGATACATATTCTTTTATATATAATCCATTTTTACAAACTCTAATCCCAGAATTGGCATGAATTAATTTAATATTAGTCATGTAGATAAGGCGAGATAAGAGGTTTTTTAAGTGAAAACGTTCAAAAGTTTACAACTATTTTATAAATAAATAAAATATGAAAATTATTAAAATAAAATTTATTCGATAAATATTTTTATAATTTATATCATTTTACATTAAATCTATTCTATAATATAATTTAACATTACAAATTATTTATATTAAGAGTCAATTGTCAATTAAAATATAATATTTTTCACTATTCAATAGAAATTAAATATTTTCCAGAAAATACATAAAATTCACCCTATTAAATTTTTTAAATTACTCTCTTAAAAATAAATATTAATTTTTCGTGTATAATTTATAAAAGTGTAAATATTTATCTCAAAAACGAGTGTGCTATCAAATGGCTAAAAACTGCCCTTTGAAAATTATATTATATATATATACATGAATTTATTTTAATATCTTGTTTCGAAAACACATAGGTTTAATGTTAAACATTATATTTAATATATATTTATAAAAATTTCATTAATTTAAATATTCATGTGCAATCCATATTTTAATAATTCTGTTAATCTTGTTCTTACACTACATTTTAACGGCTATGTTATAATGATCAGATAATAATATTAAATTATTCATTTAAGCTAGGTGCTATGTGAAACATAGGGTATAAAAGAGATTAAATTTAAAAAGTGAAAACTAGAAAATATTGGGATGTTAAATTCTCTACACCTTTGGAAAATTGTGTCCTCACTATTTTAAATAGCTCTTAGAAAATCAAAGGTTCGTGCTTGATTTTTTTAGTGGAATCTCAGATCGTAAATACAATTAACAAGACTTCCTATTAATAATATGTAATAAAAAATGTGGAGTTCACCACAAATTTAGGCTTTTTAATAGGATTACATTAGTGGTAATTGAAAATCATGACATTTAAGAGAAATATAACAATCAACTTCAGATGTAGAGTGATAGAGAACATTTTCATTATAATGTTGACTATCAAAAAACCATAAATCCATGATTCGTTAAAAGGCTATTGATTTTCTAGAAATAAAATTAAATAATAATTTCCTTTCTAAAACCTTTTTCATAGAGTTTATGGATTATTTTACTATCTAGATATGCACTTGATAAGATAAACATTCTTGATTAATTTCCATGTTTTAAGTATAATATCATTTATTAGTTATGATTTGATCTATTTTCACTACATTTTGTATACTGGGAAATGAATATTCAAGATAAATTTCTCAGAAATAAAGCTCATTTAATGAATCATAAAAAAATCATGTCATTCATTAATCAATTAAATATTTATCTAAAACAAAATGGTTGTAACATGTTTTCCAAAATGATTAATCATTCATTAACCTCCAAAAATAATTTCCAATGTTCAACAAAATCCATTCCATAAATAGTTACAAGAACACTCATTTAAAATACATTTATCAAAATTCAAAGAAAAAATATTTATAAGTAATTTCACTAAATTTATTAAATCATATTTACATTAGATTACCAAAAGAACATAATGTAGCTCCTAAACAACATATATGAATTACTTGATCACCTTATAACCTTAATGAAAACATACATGATTCCAAATTCATAGAGAATAAATACTTCAACACAATCCTTATAAATCTTATGATTCATATAACTAGAAAAATACTATTTTAATTATTCCACATTGACTATAGTAACAACATATACATGAATATGATCCTTTTGATTATTCTGAGTTATATTTTACAACACTTGGGGTGTTCATTTACATAGTGACCTATATGCTTACAGTGGAAGAATTTCACATTGAAAAATTATATCGTTGACATAAAATAATGAGCATGGTTGAATTTTTTTCCACACTTGATACAAACTCTATTTCCTTTTAATCGTTTGACTTTTTTATTCAATAAGTATCACATTGTGGAAGATAATTTTTTTCCATTCTTCCCTTTATCTTTCTCTTTCATTGTCATTATTTTCTTCTATTTCATTCCCTTAAATTCAAAACACATAGATAATTATTTATCTATCTTGATTGAACATGATAATGTATCTTTATATGATGAGAGAGTTTGGGAGAACAACACCATTTAGATGAATGGATTTAACCCATCAATAAAATGAATAATCTTAATTTCTAGGTCCCTTATATAGTTTGAAGAATTCCATGTTAATTTTGTAAAGCTGGATTCATACATAGGATCATTCTCTTCCATCTTTTTTCTCAGACTCAAAAATTGTCTCTCCATATGTACTCAAAGTTAATGATGGAAACATTTTTTCAATGAAATTTCCATAAAATCCTTCCATTCAATGTCTATTATTTCATCATCATCAATATTGTTTCCTATCAATTACCACCATTGATCTGCATCTCTTGAGAGACAATAAATTTCTATGACAACATTCCCTATTTCATTACTTCCCAATGTAAGAAGTATATTTTCTATGGAACATATACATTTCTTAGATACTAATGGATTTGTATTCTCATTAAATGATATTGGTTATTGTATCATGACGAGGTTTAACATTGTTATACCACATTGTGGACCAGTTTACTCTATATGAGTAAGGTTATTTATCATAACTTCATCCAATTATCTTAATAGATTTATAAGTTTGTGATCTCCAATTGTAGCTCTAGCTCCATCTTTATTATCTTATAGAGGACTACAATCACTAAATTCATTGATATTGTTCCAATTACTTCCTCTAAGTGTCATTTATAAAAAAAATTGAATACACTAGATTAAATCATAACATTATGAAACATAATGTATAATCAAATATTTATGGAATCACATAAACTAAATTGAAAACATAGGTATAACTAATCTATATATCACAAGCTTAGTTTATTTGGATATATTTCCAAAACTTTTCATAGTGTTTAATTATTTGATATATCTTTTATTAAATATAGTTCTCAAAGATTCTACTAAACTTTCTATATAACAACTGTAAAGACCCTGACTCCAGTATCCTAGAGTCGATAGTTACATTATTTCATTAGAGTAAGATATAAGGAATGCATTCCCAAAAGATTTAAAAGTTTACAAGTGTTGGTTAACTAAATATATACTTGATATTTACATAACATTTTAAAACATAAAATAAAAAAATAATTTCTTTGAGAATCCCATTATTCTCCCCTTTTGTAACCCTTCATATCATTTATAATGTATATGTTGGCATCCTTGGGAAAATAAAATATAATAAAGGGGAGATATCAGATTCTCAATAAGGGTATGTGTAAAATTCAATCCATGAGTAAATAAGGTATAAATAATGTAGACAGATAAAATATTAGAAATACATTCTATTTAATCAATATCTATAGCTTAATATGGCTTTAATATGTGATGATGAAATATTTCCATGTAAATATTCATATAAGAATGAAACTTAACCATGAGTATTCTATTAATCTAACTATCTCATTTAATATCAAAAACTGTATAATTAATGATTGATTTTATAATATTTTACATCAGAAACATACAATCGAGGTGTCTCACCAACAATATGACAACATTGAGGCTTTGTTCTAAGAGTTTTATAAATGTTTAAGGCCTAAGAGATAACCTAATATATATTCTATCATGAGAACTACCCATGGATAAAGGGTCTATATAGGGACCAACCTTGAATTATTATGTCTTTTGTATTCCTTATATGAAAAGGGTGAACCATTATCAATATAAAAATATATATTTAAACCTTCATATGAAAAGTAAACACATTCCCCAATCAATAAACATTATCATAATCCATCTAGAGCAATATGTTGAATGGTATCAAAATAGTACATCCCTGGTCAAACTAATAATAAACCATCCCTAGAAATAATAAAGATTATATTACTTCATCACATCCCTAGTGGATCATAAGTACATTAAATGGCTTATTTCATTGATGAATAAAAAAATCATTAAAATAGTCCTTTTGGAAATATACTTTTTCACATTGAAATAAATTTTTTAAAAGAATATTACAAAAAAATTGAAAATAAATTTCTCTAAAAATATCCTTTGAAACATTAATTTATTAATTAAAACATATGAGTTTTTATGAAGGCCAACTATTTTTTTGTGATGTACGTGTTAAAATAAAAATTCCTTTAATGTTTTCAATAAAATCAAAACGACGATAATTTTTGAAAATGACATGAATATTACTTTCAAAACATATTTGTTAATAATAATACATGAATACATATGAATTTATCAAAATTTAGGATAATATTAAAATACCTTTTGAGAACATTTTTAGAAAATATAAACATGGAAGGAAAGTATTCCTCATTGGAGACTTAAACATAATCAAACTTGAATAATGATGAGATAGTCAACTAAAACCTTGCCACATTTTAATCTGTTGAATCACAAGCCACATAAAAGAAACAACATAAAATGAAATATTAGATACCAATAAGTAAAAGAAATTCATTATACAATATGAAAAAGTGTTTAATATATAGCACACAAATGGAATAAGTGTTGAATATGACATATGTCTCAAAAAAGTTTAAATTAGAAGATAAATCTCTACCTTTCACTTTCCTTTAGTTGAACGTGATTTAACCACCTATATAATGGTTCAAAGAAGATGATAACTTTATACTAGAACCATACTTATGATATCATATTTGATCTTATTATAAAAAATTTGGTAATAATATTTCATTATTACCCCTCTTTCGGGGGTTAGCTGCTTCATTTTCTTAAGTATGTTTTGTAATTTAATTACCAATTAATGTGCATAGAATATAGAAATTCCATATATAGAATGATATTAAAGAAATAGATACCATATTTATTCGTTATAAAAATTTTCCAAATCATTATTGAATGGGGAAAATGGAAAATGAATCGCATCACACAATGGAGATGGCAGGCCGTATATACGCATGAGCGACGATATCATTCTCTTAATGGTGGAAGGGCAAGGATGTATAATGACCCATACTTTACATACATTGTTAATACTTCAAAATTGAAGCACACTTATTACAACATATGACAAAACCACAAAGGACCGTATAGGTATAGTGTCTTTAGAAACTGGGAAACATAAACAACTGGTTCATAAATCTTCTACAGTGTCTCCCATTTATTTCATCATATCTAGGGTCCCTTTTAGCATATTCTACTTAATATCCATCTTCCTGACCCGGGGAAAAGAAAACATAAAAGGGTGATCTCAAATGCTCAGCAAGGGAAAATAAAGGAAATAAAAATCATATCATATCTTTTTGAAAATCATAACCTGCAAAAGAGATCATAATATCTTAAAATGGAATAAATCATAGAAGTGAAAATGAGATCCCCATAATCATAACATAAAACTTTAAACTTTGTGGCATGCACACATAATCATGGAAAATCATTTCTTGTAAGTCATGACTCATTGCCAAGACTATCTTAGTGGACAAAGTCCCTTTCTGAACCGAGTCACCCTCGTTCCAGTCCTGTTTCAATGAACCGGTATAACCTACCGTTCCAGCCATGTTTATCTCATGAGATATAAAATCTTTACCCAATGCATTGGAGGGAGATATAGGTCCCACCTATCTTATAATGAATCCTTTCTTATGTGTGCCACATAATCATAAACCATACATCATAGTGTAACCCATGTAATAAAAATGGAATTCTTAAACAACATGACATCATAAAACAGTTCATATAAGATAAAGGAATTCATAAAAATATTTCCATCACAACATAATCAAATCCATGTAATAATAGGGATAAAAACAGAACCCTTTTATTATCTTAGATGGAAAATAATTTTGATAAAATACTTGAACTCCATTCTTGAGGAAAATATCCTTTCTATTTCAAAAACATTTTTCCTTTCATAACATGTCATATGACTTTAAAACAAAAGAAGATGATTAAAAATAAACTTGAAAACTTGTAAAGGAAGTTTCTTGGAAATAATGTTTTAAAAATCCATTCATGCCGTATAAGTTAAAAAAACATTCTTCGTTCTTTTGTCGGAAAAGTCAAAAAGTACCTCGTACGACAAAAGATTCCTTTCATAGATATTACTAAAAACTCACCTAAGGGTAAAAATGGATTTAAACAATTGTAGGTGGATGTAAATAATATTACATATTGATGAAACATGGATGTGGATGATAAAATACACCCCAGTAAATACTTACGAATAAACAATCTCGGATAAAAATGAGATTGTGATACTTCCCTTACCTTAGGTCTGATTTGCTTTGTATGTGTCCAAAGCTCCTGTATAATGGTTTAAATAATGTTATTGACTTATTCCAGAATCATAAATATTTATATGATATCATATATGGTCATATTCTTAGCTTCTTGTTAGTAATATTTCATTGTTACTTGTTACTCGGGTCTTTATTGCCTTTTGTTCTTATGCGTGTTTTGATACCTTATATCCAGAATGGTATTAGTGTAACATATATCATATTTATTCATTCAATTCATTTATATAATTACTATGTAATGATGATCATGTAGAACGAGTCGCATCACATCGTGGAGACGGTATTCCGTACGTACGCATGAGTGATGATATCGTTCCTATGATCGTGGAACTATATTGGAGTATATATATATTATTTCAGTATCAATATTACATTATAATAATCATAAATACTTACTCATTACACCATTATACCCATCCTTGTAAAGTGATGGTGGAAAAATAGATTACACCACGGCGTGGAGACGGTATTCCGTACGTACGCACGCGCGGTGATTTCATTTTTCCGTAGGATGGATAGATGGTGAAATAGGGTTGTTTCATAATTATAATAACATATCAGTATATGATTGATACTGATGTTATTACTTCATAATGAAACAACCTAATTAGAATAAGTGGAAGAAGAAATAAAGATGAAATAATTGGTAATGGTAATTACCTCTTCTTTGAAGCGCCTCTTTGAGACCTCCTCTTAGGGCACTAAAATTGGTCTTTGAGGAAGACCAGAACCTCTAGGATTATTCTAGGGAAGTGGAGAGGAGAAAATGGTAGGGGTTGGCCGATCTTGAGTGCTCAAATTGGTGTGAGGAGGAGGGGGAGGAGGTGCCCTTTTATAAGGGAGGAGAGGGGCACCTTAGGAATATCTCAAAATATTATTTTATATTAAAGTCAAAATCGGTTTATAATGGTTCCAAAGGGTCTTATTTCAAAGCTAAAGTGGGGATGGGTCTAAATCCTATCAACCAATAGGATTTAGACAAGTTTAGGGTATTATGTTAACCTTATCAATTAGATTTAACTCTAAGTTAAATAATTTAACTTTTACCGTGTCTTTTTGTTTTCTTTCACTATATGGTTAATAAACTTACTATAATATGCCAAAAGATCCCCAAATTGTTTATTATTAATATATATATCCTTATCTAAGTCATTTGGCCGAACCTTAGATTTTTAGGAATAAAATAACAATTAATAATATAATATTTGATTTAAAAACTATTTTGTGTCAATTTTTACACTATTTGATATATGATTTTTCTGAAAGTCATAACAGAATTATATGTTCGAACCAAGTTTATTAAATCAACATTAATATATCATAGTAACCTAGAAAATTATTAGAATTCATAAAAAGTCTCAAATTACATTTATTTTGGTGTTTATAACATCAATTATGTCAATATTTCATTAATAAGATAATTACTGCATCATCATTGTGTCATAAATAAATTAAATTATTTAATGTCTAAAAATTACAAATAAAATACCATTATGTAGGAAATATTTTTAGATTTCTAATGAATATTTATAGTCTAATTTATCTTATGTATAACCCCATATTAAAAATGATTTACTTATTAAACTTTGATTTTAACTATTGTAACCCTTCTTTAAATAAATTAATAATAAATGTCCTAATCTAATCCAAGTGGGCCTAAATGGTCATATTTTATTCCTAAGTTTGTTTTTGGTCGAATTACACTTGTCCAATAGAATTAGGACAAGTGTTAGGGTAATATTAATATCATATTTACCCTTAGTTACCCTATTTACTATTAACCGCGGTAAAAAAAAGTAAAAAGTTACTATTCACCACAAAATTACTTTTATCTCATTGAACCACATTTTACTTACTGATATCAACCGTGTCTGTCGGATTTTTGAAATTCCGTTCACAGAAGCGGTAAAATTAAGTTTTATGAAAAATTCAGTTTTTAACCTACCACTTAGAGGTTTCACTATTCATCAAAAATTGAAAGTTTTCAGAAAAATACCAAAATTTCACCCTAGGCAAATTTCGATATTCTGAGTCCAAAAATGAAGTCCATTTTGAAAAAATAAAATTTATAAAATTTCAAAAAGTGGTTATTACTATTCATAACGGCTAGTTTTAATAGCATATTGTTGTTTAGTGAAACTCGGTATTGCGTACGACGCAAGCTATCGAGGAAGGTCACGATTGTGTGTAAAGCAAGCCAAGCAAGTGTTGTGTAGAAAAAGATTCCTTTGATGATTCATATAACATAAAAGTCTCGGGTGTTACATTCTACCCCCCTTAAAAAGAATTTCGCCCTCGAAATTCGTCACTTTGTAATAAATAGATGAGGATACTTCTCCCTCATCATATCCTCAGGCTCCCATGTAGCTTCTTCAAGTTGGTGGTTCCTCCATAAAACTTTCACCAATCGAGTGGTCTTGTTTCGTAGGACTTTTTCGCTACGATCCAAAATCTCTATCGGCTGTTCTTCAGAAGAAAGATCTTGCTCCAGCGGTACAACTTCTGAGCTGAGTACATGTGAAGGACCTGGTATGTACTTTCTCAGGAGAGATACATGGAACACATCGTGAACTTGAGAGAGATTCGGTGGAAGTGCCAATCGGTAAGCTACCTTCCCAACACGATCCAGTATTTCGAAAGGACCGATATATCAAGGGCTCAACTTCCCCTTCTTTCCAAATCTCATAACCCTCTTCCAGGGAGATATTCGTAAGAACACTTTATCGCCCACTTCAAACTCTAGGTCTTTTCTTCGGCTGTTGGCATAACTTTTCTGTCGAATCTGAGCTGCTCTTATGTGTTGTTGAATAGATCTAACCTTTTCTGCCATTTCATCAACGAGATCCGGTCCTAACAGCTTTCTTTCCCCAACTTCATCCCAGCAAGTTGGAGTCCTGCATTTCTTTCCATAGAGAGCTTCATAAGGATCCATCTGAATACTGGAGTGAAAGCTATTATTATAAGAAAATTCCACCAAAGGTAGGTGTTGATCCCATCCTCCTTTGAAATCCATAGAGCAAGCTCTCAACATATCTTCTAGGGTTTGAATTGTTCTCTCAAACTGACCGTCTGTCTGGGGATGATAAGCAGTGCTGAAACTCAACTCTGTATCCAGAGTATACTGAAGACTTCGCCAGAACTTTGAGGTAAATCTCGGATCCCGATCAGATATAATAGAAAGTGGTACTCCATGTAATCTTACCACTTCCTTTTCATATATCCTGGCAAGCTGATCTAGAGAGAAATCCTCTCTAATAGCAATGAAGTGTGCAGACTTTGTAAGACAATCAACTATGACCCAAATAGCATTATTGCCTTTGGATGTTTTAGGAAGTCCTGTGACAAAGTCCATAGTGATGTTTTCCCATTTCCATTCAGGTATGGGTAATGGTTATAACATCCCCTTAGACTTCTGTCTCTCAGCTTTAACTTGTTGACAAACCAAGCATCGAGAGACATATTCAGCAACATCTATTTTCATGCCATCCCACTAGAAGTACTCTTTCAGGTCCCTATACATCTTCGTGCTTCCAGGTTGAATAGAGAATGATGAACTATGAGCCTCATCCAGCAGTTCCTTCTTTAATTCGGGGATGGGAGGAACACAAACCCGATTCCTGAACTTTATTATCCCATCACAATCAAGGTTCAACTCAGGAACATTTCTCACCTTCTTTTGTAACTCGACATCTTCTTTCTGTGCCTCTTTAATCTTCACATGTATAGATGGTTGAACATTCATTTGAGAAAGATAATATTTTTCCCCTTCCATTATAATTCCAAGATCCATCCTTTGTAAATCCATAAATATTGGATCTTTTGTGATCCTCATCATGGATAAACTAGCATGGTCTTGTTGACTTAATGCATCTGCCACCTTGTTTGCTTTCCCAGGGTGGTAATGGATTGAGCAGTCATAATCCTTAATCAGCTCCAACCATATTCTTTGGCGCATATTCAGCTCCTTTTGTGTGAAAATATACTTTAAACTTTTATGATCAGTATAAATATCACACCTTTCACCATAAAGGTAATGCCTCCAAATCTTTAATGCAAAGATTACTGCAGCCAATTCCAAATCATGTGTTGGGTAATTTTGCTCATGGATTTTCAACTGTCGTGAGGCATAAGCTATCACCATATCATTTTGCATAAGAACACACCCCAATCCCTTCTTGGATGCATCACTGTAGATCACAAACCCTTCTCCACTACAAGGCAGTGTGAGCACAGGTGCACTGGATAACCTTCTTTTCAACTCCTTGAAATTCTCTTCACATTCCTCTGTCCAGACAAACTTAACTCCTTTCCGAGTCAACTTGGTGAGTGGATTAGATAATCGTGAAAAATATTTTACAAAACGTCGATAATATCCAGCCAAACCAAGAGAACTTCGAATCTCAGTTACTGTTGTTGGTCTCGACCATCTTTCGATAACCTCTTTTTTTGCTGGATCCATAGATATCCCCTCTTTTGAGATTATGTGACCCAAAAATGCAACTTTTTGAATCCAAAATTCACACTTGGTAAATTTGGCAAAAAGCTTCTCCTTTCTCAGGGTCTTCAATATAATTCTCAAGTGATCTTCATGCTCTTCCTTGCTCTTTGAATAGACAAGAATATCGTCTATAAAGACTACCACAAATTGATCAAGATAGTCTCTAAAGACTCTATTCATTAGATCCATGAAGATAGCAGGGGCATTAGTAAGACCAAATGGCATCACTATAAATTCGTAGTGGCCATACCTTGTACGGAAAGACGTCTTTGGTATATCCTCCCTTTTGACCCTTAATTGATGATACCCTGAACGAAGATCAATCTTGGAAAATTATTGAGCTCTGCGTAGTTGGTCAAATAAGTCATCAATGCGTGGGAGAGGATATTTGTTCTTGATAGTGATCTTGTTAAGTTCTCGATAATCAATGCAGAGTCTCATTGATCCATCTTTCTTCTTAATAAATAGAACAGGTGCTCCCCAAGGTGACGCACTAGGGCGTATGAATCCCTTATCAAGATTCTCTTGGAGTTGCTTCTTCAATTCCTGCAACTGAATTGGGGCTATTCTATAAGGTGTCTTTGAAATAGGCAAAGTACCCGGTACGAGTTCTATTGAAAACTCAACTTCACGATTTGGTGGAAGACCCGGTAATTCCTCCGGAAAGACATCATCAAACTCCCGTACAATGGGCATATTCTTAATCGTGAGTTTCTCACCAACCATTTGAGATAAATAACCTTCATTCAGTGGAATCAAGACCCATAATATGGAAGGAATTTCCACTGGAAGGTTATGTGCATCCTTGCATTGATAGACGATCGTAGATTGATCTGGAATATGAAATGTGACTTCCCTTCTTTGGCAATTGATATGAGCTCCATGTAGAGAAATACAATCCATGCCATGAATCACATCAAATTCCACTAAAGGAAGGATCACAAGATTTGCAGGAAGCACTTTCCCACAAACTTCGATCGGAGAAGAATTATAAACTTTTGATGCGACTGTTGTGCCATTAGGTGTTGTCACAGCTAACTCAACATCTAATTGTTGAGGTAATACGGTGATACCCTTAGAAAATTCTTTAGAAATAAAAGAGTGGGTGGATCCAGAATCAAATAAAACATTTTCTACTTTAGAGTGGATGGTAAGTGTACCTTTCACCACTTCGTTATCGTACTCCACATCGCTGATAGAAATTGCATGTGACTTTCCTTTTTCTTTAGCCTTAAGATTTTGTTGACGTCGACCATCATCATCAACCCTTGGATTTGGGCATTGATTGGCATAATGCCCCATCTCCTTGCACATGAAACATTGAAGTGTAGTAGCTTCATTCTGTGTATCCCTTCCTTTGTTTGCGTCATTAGACATCTTCTTCCCATTATCACGGCATTCAAATGCCCGATGACCTTCCTTTCCACATTTAAAACATTTACTTGTCCCTTTAAGACAACTCCCTCTATGTTTCTTTCCACACTTTGAGCATAAGGGAAAGCTCATCTTCTTTTCAGTGTGCTCTTTAGATTTTCCTTTGAATTCCATCTTCCTCTTCTTATCAAACCCATATGACTGATGGGTTACTCCAATCTCCATCTCGACTTTGATAGCACATCGAAAGATTTCCTTGTAGCTATTGAAGTCCCTTATGGATAACTCCCTTCGAAGACTTGGTTTTAAGCCACTAAAGAATCGATCGATCTTACTCTCAGGTTGGATAATAATACCAGAAGCGTACCTTGCAAGTCTTGTAAAATTTGCTTCATAGGTACCAACAGATTCATCATCCCTTTGCTTCAGTTCAAGGAACTCTTTCTCCATATTTGTTCGGAGAATACGAGGGAAGTACTTATTGAAAAATGTGTTCTTGAACTCGTCCCATTCCATAGACTCAATTTCATCCCTTTGCCTCGTATTCTTAATAAGATTCCACCATTGATCAGCATATCCTTCTAAACGATACACTGCTAGGATGACTTTATCATGTTCAGAACATTGAAGAACTGAAAATATCTTTTCAGTAGTACTAATCCATTGTTCAGAAACTAATGGATCAGTAGACCCACTGAAAGAAGGTGGACGCTGCCTCATGAAGGATTCAACAGAATGTTGCTCCTTCCTTTGCTCGTTTGGAAGTCCTGCATGATTCATAGCTTGAGAAAGTTGTGTGAGCATGGCTACAAGATTTTGCATTCCAGCTCCCATATCGTTGGGTTGCTCAGGGGGACAATCATTGCATTGCCCATCGCATTCCGCATTAACACGGTTCCTTCAGGTTCCAGCCATTGACTAAAACCAAGAAGAATAGTGTGAGCAACACTAATTATAATAGGAAAACCACATAATTCAAGAATAAAATTTTCATGCTTAAGGTCTTATCCTAGGTTATTCAAGGCCATTTCTAAAACACTAAGATTGTGTTCTATGCTTAGACTTATCCTTAGGGTTCTTACTAAGGCTTTCACATCCTAGTTTCCAAAGGTTGACTATACCTTTCCACTGATACCAACTATAACGGTCTAGAATTACTTCCAGTGGACTACAATTGATACCTATCAGGGCACTCCATGGGCGGCTACACCCCCTGGGCGGGACACACCACCATCCCCAGTGGCAGCCATTTCCTCATGAAGCCCTTGGGCGGAGAGCCATGCTTCGTCCAACGCTCACATGTGAGAGTTCCCAAGGATCGGATACATTCCTACCTCCTTTGCCTCTGATACCAACTATAATGACCCATACTTTACATACATTGTTAATACTTCAAAATTGAAGCACACTTATTACAACATATGACAAAACCACAAAGGACCGTATAGGTATAGTGTCTTTAGAAACTGGGAAACATAAACAACTGGTTCATAAATCTTCTACAGTGTCTCCCATTTATTTCATCATATCTAGGGTCCCTTTTAGCATATTCTACTTAATATCCATCTTCCTGACCTGGGGAAAAGAAAACATAAAAGGGTGAGCTCAAATGCTCAGCAAGGGAAAATAAAGGAAATAAAAATCATATCATATATTTTTGAAAATCATAACCTTCAAAAGAGATCATAATATCTTAACATGGAATAAATCATAGAAGTGAAAATGAGATCCCCATAATCATAACATAAAACTTGAAACTTTGTGGCATGCACACATAATCATGGAAAATCATTTCTTGTTAGTCATGACTCATTGCCAAGACTATCTTAGTGGACAAAGTCCCTTTCTGAACCGAGTCACCCTCGTTCCAGTCCTGTTTCACTGAACCGGTATAACCTACCGTTCTAGCCATGTTTATCTCATGAGATATAAAATCTTTACCCAATGCATTGGAGGGAGATATAGGTCCCACACATCTTATAATGAATCCTTTCTTATGTGTGCCACATAATCATAAACCATACATCATATCGTAACCCATGTAATAAAAATGGAATTCTTAAACAACATGACATCATAAAACAGTTCATATAAGATAAAGGAATTCATAAAAATATTTCCATCACAACATAATCAAATCCATGTAATAATAGGGATAAAAACAGAACCCTTTTATTATCTTAGATGGAAAATAATTTTGATAAAATACTTGAACTCCATTCTTGAGGAAAATATCCTTTCTATTTCAAAAACATTTTTTCCTTTCATAACATGTCATATGACTTTAAAACAAAAGAAGATGATTAAAAATAAACTTGAAAACTTGTAAAGGAAGTTTCTTGGAAATAATGTTTTAAAAATCCATTCATGCCGTATAAGTTAAAAAAAACATTCTTCGTTCTTTTGTCGGAAAAGTCAAAAAGTACCTCGTACGACAAAAGATTCCTTTCATAGATATTACTAAAAACTCACCGAAGGGTAAAAATGGATTTAAAAAATTGTAGGTGGATGGAAATAATATTAAATATTGATGAAACATGGATGTGGATGATAAAATACACCCTAGTAAATACTTACGAATAAACAATCTCGGATAAAAATGAGATTGTGATATTTTCCTTACCTTAGGTCCGATTTACTTTGTATGTGTCCGAAGCTCCTGTATAATGGTTTAAATAATGTTATTGACTTATTCCAGAATCATACATATTTATATGATATCATATATGGTCATATTATTATCTTCTTGTTAGTAATATTTCATTGTTACTTGTTACTCGGGTCTTTATTGCCTTTTGTTCTTATGCGTGTTTTGCCGAATACATTCTTATTCTTCTTTTAAGGTTATAGATACCTTATATCCACAATGGTATTAGTGTAACATATATCATATTTATTCATTCAATTCATTTATATAATTACTATGTAATGATGATCTTGTAGAACGAGTCACATCACATCGTGGAGACGGTATTCCGTACGTACGCACGAGTGATGATATCGTTCCTATGATCGTGGAACTGTATTGGAGTATATATATATTATTTAAGTATCAATATTACTTTATAATAATCATAAATACTTACTAATTACACCATTATACCCATCCTTGTAAAGTGATGGTGGAAAAATAGATTACACCACGGCGTGGAGACGGTATTCCGTACGTACGCACGCGCGGTGATTTCATTTTTTCGTAGGATGGATAGATGGTGAAATAGGGTTGTTTCATACTTATAATAACATATCAGTATATGATTGATATTGATGTTATTACTTCATAATGAAACAACCTAAGATGAAGAAGTGGAAGAAGAAATAAAGATGAAAGAATTGGTAACGGTAATTACCTCTTCTTTGAAGCGCCTCTTTCAGACCTCCTCTTAGGGCACTAAAATTGGTCTTTGAGGAAGACCAGAACCTCTAGGATTATTCTAGGGAATTGTAGAGGAGAAAATGGCAGGGTTTGGCCGATCTTGAGTTCTCAAATTGGTGTGAGGAGGAGGGGGAGGAGGTGCCCTTTTATAAGGGAGGAGAGGGGCACCTTAGGAATATCTCAAAATATTATTTTATATTAAAGTCAAAATCGGTTTACAATGGTTCCAAAGGGTCTTATTTCGAAGATAAAGTGGGTATGGGTCTAAATTCTATCAACCAATAGGATTTAGACAAGTTTAGGGTATTATATTAACCTTATCAATTAGATTTAACTCTAAGTTAAATAATTTAACTTTTACCGTGTCTTTTTGTTTTCTTTCACTATATGGTTAATAAACTTACTATAATATGCCAAACGAACCCAAATTGTTTATTATTAATATATATATCCTTATCTAAGTCATTTGGCCGAACCTTAGATTTTTAGGAATAAAATAACAATTAATAATATAATATTTGATTTAAAAACTATTTTGTGTCAATTTTGACACTATTTGATATATGATTTTTGTGAAAGTCATAACAGAATAATATGTTCGAACCAAGTGGATTAAATCAACATTAATATATCATAGTAACCTAGAAAATTAGTGGAATTCATAAAAAGTCTCAAATTACATTTATTTTGGTGTTTATAACATCAATTATGTCAATATTTCATTAATAAGATAATTATTGCATCATCATTGTGTCATAAATAAATTAAATTATTTAATGTCTAAAAATTACAAATAAAATACCATTATGTAGGAAATCTTTTTAGATTTCTAATGAATATTTATAGTCGAATTTATCTTATGTATAACCCCATATTAAAAATGATTTACTTATTAAACTTTGATTTTAACTATTTTAACCCTTCTTTAAATAAATTAATAATAAATGTCCTAATCTAATCCAAGTGGGCCTAAATGGTCATATTTTATTCCTAAGTTTGTTTTTGGTCGAATTACACTTGTCCAATAGAATTAGGACAAGTGTTAGGGTAATATTAATATCATATTTACCCTTAGTTACCCTATTTACTATTAACCGCGGTAAAAAAAGTAAAAAGTTACTATTCACCAAAAATTTATTTTTATCTCATTGAACCACATTTTACTTACTGATATCAACCATGTATGTCAGATTTTTGAAATTCCATTCACAGAAGCGGTAAAATTATGTTTTATGCAAAATTCAGTTTTTAACCTACCACTTAGAGGTTTCACTATTCATCAAAAATTGAAAGTTTTCAGAAAAATACCAAAATTTCACCCTAGGCTAATTTCGATATTCTGAGTCCAAAAATGAAGTCCATTTTGAAAAATAAAATTTATAAAATTTCAAAAAGTGGTTATTACTATTCATAACGGCTAGTTTTAATAGCATATTGTTGTTTAGTGAAACTCGGTATTGCGTACGACGCAAGCTATCGAGGAAGGTCACGATTGCGTGTAAAGCCAGCCAAGCAAGTGTTGTGTAGAAAAATATTCCTTTGATGAATCATATAACATAAAAGTCTCGGGTGTTACAGGATGTGTGTGGTATATTAATTTTAAAGAATAAATATAATGTAATAATTATCATTTATATCCATTATTTCAATCATTATACTCATTTAAGGAATGTAATGTTGAATAAAAAATTACAAGACAATATGGAGATGATAAGTCATCTGTATGCACACACGATACTTTTATTTTTCAGAGGATGGGTAAAAGGTGTAATATGGTTATAAAATAATCATAAAAAGATATAAAAATATATATGGTACTATAATTATTATTTTATTTTTGAAATAACACATAAAAAAGAAGTAAAAGAATAAATGAACCTGAATGAGTTGGTAAAACTGATTCCATCTTTTTTAGCGGTCTTCTTTTAGATCTCTTCTTAAAGGATATATGGTTAGTATATTTGGAATAAAAAGACCTTAATAACATATATAATGATTTGGATATGATAAATTGGCTAGTTTTTGACATTCTAGAATGTGAAATGCAGTGTGAAAAAGTTATGGAGGAGGTGACATTTTATAATTGAGGTGATGACACTTTTTGAAACTCTAGAAAAATTAAATGAATATAAATTAATTTGAAATTTAAAATGTATCAGAATAATATATTTAGATCATAAAATGAGGTGTTATTCAAATAATATCATGAATTTGTTTTACAATTTAAGTTCATTTTAATAGCCTAATCTTTTTGTTTTATACCTTATTAAATCCATTTATATTTTACTAAGACAACATGAATTTTAATCATTGAGGGTTAATATAGATAATATAAAACTCCAAATGACCCATAAATGGATCATAAAATAAATTTTATGTCTTTTAAAAATAATTTTGTGAATTTTAGATTATACTGAATTTTATATCATTTAATAATATATTATTCATTGTAAAATATCATTAATATTAGTTTTTAAAGTATTCATTAATTTTACTTTTAAAAATAACATCTCAATAGGATATCATCAAACCTAATATTTTTATACACCCAAAAAATTCCACAGAAATCTATAAAATTCATGTATGATAATAATTATATCATATTATTTTTTATTTTAATATTTTTATTCTCATTTATGTCACTTTTATAATAATTTATTAATTAGTGCATCATCCTTATACTAGCCTTTAAGGAAATTATTTCTTCAAAAAGAAATAAAAAAATTTACATGATGAAGATAACTATTATATATCTAAATTAACTATTTAGGGTCTATCATAGCTTCTATTTTTCTATATATTAAATATGAAACAATTATTAAAAACATTAGTGTGATAAGTTTGAATTTTATGAAAATAAAATACTATATTGGAACTAATGTCATCCAAGTGGCTCAAATATGTCATTAATTCAGCCTAAGGATTATTTTTTCCCAAAATATCACATAAAATAAAAATATTACATGCTTTTGGGTAATTTTTAATCATTTTCAAATTAATCTTCACTCTTAATTACCTGTTTACCATAAACTGCGGTAAAAACATTTCTAAAATTACTATTCATTCAGACTAAAAATTAAAATTACCTATTTAATCAATTTTAAAATATTTATTCCAAATATTAAATACATTTTGAAAATTCAAAACACATATGTGTTTAAAGCTAATTAAAAAAATAATACCATAGATGGGGTGACAAAGCAAGTTTTAAAAGTTAAATCACTAAAGTTTACTTTGTTTTTATATCAAAATTCAATATAAAAATGATTATAATGACATGTGGTGGATTAATATAAGTATAATTGAACTAATTATACTATAAAACCAATTTAAAATATAATTTATCATTACTAATTATTTATATGAAAAGTGAGGTTTCAATTACAATGCACTATTCTTCACTATTCCCACAAAAATAAATATTTTCTGAAAAATTACAAATTTTCACCCTAAGAAAAATTTAATATTTATTTTAACAATACATTTTATTTTTTCAAATCTAATTTATAAAAGTTCCATAATTTATGTTTGAACTAATTGTTCCATCAAAAGGAAAAAAAATCCCTTTACAAAATTACATTATTATGCGTAAAAATATATTTATTTTTATATCATGTCCACAAAATAAAGAGAATAAATGTTAAAATACTTATTGAATATATTATATATAGATTTGTTTAATATACATATTAATGTATAGACCATATTTTTATAATTTAGTTAATCTTGTTCATACCCACTATTCTAATAGCTAGATTATAATGATCACATAATAATATTTTTTTGTTCATTTAAATATGGTGTAGCATACAACATATGATATAAAAGTGATTAAATTGAAGAAGGTACATACTATAAAAGTTTGGTGTGTTAAAAATATAGACTTCATCATTTTGGTAAATATCATAAATGTATTCAAGAGATTCATTTTTATAATCCCAAACAATATCCATCTCATTGATATTTTACTTCTCTCTAAATATTTTAGATAAATATACCTCATGAAAAGGTCAGTAAAACCCTTATAAGAAATTTAAATATAATTGGATGTTTATATTCATTATCTCAAAAAAATATGGTCATATATTGATTTGGAATACCAAATATACATCCCTTCCATAGATATTAATATGGGATCTATATAGAGAGATCCAATACATGGAAAAATCACATAAAATTAAACTAGAGGGATAAGAATAAGATTAAAAGTAATAAAGTACCCAAAAAAATATATTTCAGAGAGGATGTATACATTATATTAAATCATTAAACTATTATGAGTCATTGATACAAATTCAATTTCTCATCCTAGAGGAGGGGAAATAATAACCTTTATAAATTCATTATACATAAAATAGTTGGATGGTCTATAAACAAATAAGTCATTTTTTGTTCGAGCGAAAATTGTATCTATGCCATTCAATATATATTGTCTCTACCCACTAAAGATTTTATAATAGAGAACATTACTCTATCCATTTGTGTGGGTGGGGGGGGGGGGGGTTGTGGACTATAATCCATATTATCTCTAAAATAAGTGTTTTTATTCATATAATTGCTATTATAAATTCTTCGGAAGCATTGCACATAATTTGTTGAATAATTGCTCTTATATATTTCAATTTCTATCATTGTAATCACATATATTCAATCAATATCTTGGTTGAAAACATTTCCACAATTTTAGAATTTCCCAATACCATTCAGACTATTTATAGAATTATTTATTGTACATTTTGGCTTGTAGATGGATGGAATTTATTTTCCTTATGGGATTAACAATTATGGTTTCAATTTTTATCTACTCGTCACTATCACTAGAAGTGTAATTTAATTTCCCACACTATATATCAACCATAAGATAACATTTATTGATTTTTTTATAGTTATGGGTTTCTCTTATAGAAAACACATTTTGAATACCTGGCTTTAGTCAACTAATGAATCAATAAATTTTTATCATATTTTCTATGTTAAATCAATAAGAATATATAGAAATTATTTTAATATTTTCTTCGTTTGTACCTACTTGGTCCACATGGCTAATTCTCATGAGAGGGTGGGGGTGAATTAGGGTATGAATAATTTAAAATTAAAGCACATTCTGATCTTTTTTCATTGTTCAGAAAACACTCCTCTCTCTCTTTCATGGTGCAAAATATGATATAATTTAAAGCATGCACAAGACACATAATTTTTTAATTGGTTAACCCTCACTAGGCTACGTCCAAGGAGCATACACCGGCAATGTGCCGATGTACCAAATCCACTAAAAGTGCACTACTATTCACAAGGTTTGGGATAAATCACTTCTATTCCCAGGATCACGACCTTTATAATGTTTAGGGTCAGCTCACTACTTTTCCAAGGGTCACTCCCGGTTTCTCTTTCTCTGGCACACTGCCGGTGGAGAGGATCACCTTCTTCTTCTTCCTTTTCTCACTACTCTGGAAAGGATCCACTCATAGTTTATAGACCTGTAGGTCTCATCATTATTACTAATTAATACATCCTCTGTTGTATGCAGATGCTCTGTTGAAGTCCAACATTCAACCATAGATGAATATCAGTTTTCACCGAAGGTATCAGCGAATCTTCCAGCTTTCACGCAGCTCGGAAACACTGTCATGCTTCAACCATACCTGGAACCCTTCTCCAAGCTGGTGCACAAGTCTCGGTGCACAAGCTATAACTGGCATGCAAGTTCAACTCAACCACTTGCACGAAACTAGATTCTGCAACCCCAAACTTTCGCGACTCACACCCTTTTATGCCCAAACCTATATTGGCGCGCAACCACCAACAATCACTCTTCTTCAAAAACAGGTGTGAAAGTGTCATCAAAACACTTACACGACACCCATTCTTCATCTCAAAACTTGGGAGACTCCCTTTCTCTCCCAGACCACTTTGTACGCGCACCAACCAACTGGTACGCAACTTGTACTTGTGCAACCACACCACCACTTGCGCGACCACCACACCTACATGACAGGAGCTCTGATTTTCTCTAAGTCTTGAAATCACATAAAATGAAGAGGGGTAAGCCTCTGTTTATAAGAATTTGATCACCCTATGTGATGGCATGCAGGTCTCCTCTCGGAGCACATGTTTCGGCGCACAAGTCTCTACTGCGCAAGTCACGTGCGCGGCCAACCCTAAAACATAGGCACCCCGTTTTCCTTTTCCATATTTTGATGATCTGATTTTGAAAAAAAATATGGTGAGCATGTTTCCACTCTTTCAAGACAACGGAGTGCAAGTCCCTTTTCCAAATCTACTTTTCCACATTTGTCAATTTTCAGGCCCAAAAATTTGTCAAACACTGGAAAACGGCGCCACCTTGTATCTGTTCTTTTTTACCGCCTCCAGATCACCATTCCTTTGTCAACGTTTTTGAATCAAAAATAGATCATTAACCACACCCCTTGAACTTGACATGCCACAACAGAACTTCCTTTGTAAATTTTTTTTAATGTCATGGTTTCCTTTGTCAACAATTTCAACACAAATGTTCACTTTGTCAACAAACACAATCACCTCAAAAATGATTCAATGATACCATGAAGGATTTTTTCCCAAATGTACCATTTTATTCATCATCATTCAACTTCATATCCAGAGGGTCCACAAACATCTTATTATGAAGATTTTGTGAAATTTTTTATTGAGAAATTCACACATAAACATCTATATTTCCATGGAGTTTATTTCTTCATCTTACTTCATGTTCATGGTAGGAGTATTCCATTGAACAGTTTATCTTCTAAGAAATACACTATTAAGACAATTTCCTCTTATTCCATGCACCGAGGAATATAAAATATATTTTCCATCACATTAATCAATTACTCATCATCTTGTGGACTAGAATACCCATATATGGATTGTGGATGTTTTTATATAAAATAGTCCATAGATTGTTTCTCCCTCAATGGTGAATTTGGAAGCAAAACAATACTGTCTTATTACTTAAATATTTTCATATTTAATTGAACATATCTACAATATATTTCCTCCCATATCCTATTCCATTTTGTTTCTAATGCATATGGTTAATTTATTTAACGATACATTAATTATTATCACGATTACATATAGTTATATCCATTGAATAAAACCAAAAATAGATAACAAGAGTATTGAGAAACAATAAAATGAAATAGAATTCAGAATGAAAAATCTTTTGATATTTCTTTATTTGTGGAACCTTCTTATTAACCTATTAAACATTATGTTCATCTGATAACACATTTGGTTTATTATATACTTTCTTAAGTTTATCAATATATTCACTTTAACCTAATCTCATTAAATAAATAAACATTATTATCAAACTAACTATGGTTACCCAATAAAATCATACATTAAAATTACATCATTCTAGATAAATATTCTATAAATAACACAAATATTTAGGCTCTATGTCCATACAAGGTTTAATTTATTTAGAGGATAAATATATAGTCAGATAACTTCTTAAAGGATCATCAACATCTCCCAAAAATATATTCATATTAGTAAATGTATAATAATATTATACATATAATAATCCATACAAACCTTGTAAAGGAATATATATGAATGGGTGAGCTCTGATTCATAGTAAGGATAAATAAGGGAGATATCAATCAAAAAAGAATAATATGACCATAAGGGTATAAAAACATAATTATGTGCATGTTCTAAATGTAATACATTAAATCCCAAAAATGTTTAGATCATAAATTCTAAATTTATGTCACATATATAATTATTATCAAAAAAAATATAAATAAATATTCATAATTCGATATTTATAAAATATTCATATGTAATTCTAATAATAAGAAAAAAATTACCTTGTGAACATATAAATTTTCATTCATGTACATGCATAATCATCTTGTGAGAAAATCTAGAGGAAATCATTCTCATACATCAAAATTTGAACATAGTTATATGCTATGATTTCCACAAAAAATTTTGTGAGCATAGTGATTATCAATTATACTCACACATCTAAATGTGACCAAATATATTCACAACCATGTCCATTCTTATCATCATCATCATCATCATAATAATAATAATCATCATCATCATCATCATCTCATGAGTTGTTAATATATCATTACCCAATTAATTGGATGTCTATAACAAACCAAACATTCACTTAATCAAAATCCATTCATATGTATTCCATAATGTCATGAAAAAATAGTCATTTTTTGATATCCAAATCCATGGAAAAATATGTTTCATCAGTTTTGTCTCATCAAAATAAATAAACATCAAGATATTGAATAAGAAACATATCTTGGGATCCTACACCTAGTGATTCATAGAAAAATTCAATGGATGTTTTCATAGATAAAAATACATTTAAAATCACTGGAATATTTTTGGTGGGAAAAAAATTCATTTTAAAATAAAAAATAAAAAATATAAAAATATCTAGAATAATCGGAAAAAAAATTTCTTTGAAAATAAAGAGGGGATGAATTAATCAAAAAATTAAATACAAGAGTATTTATAGATATAAAATAATTCATTCATGTTTTATATATTAAAAAAAATACAATGATCACACCTTTAGAAAAAATTTACACATTTAGAAAAAGAATAGAATATTATTTTAATTTATTTTATAGATAATTAAATATGTGTAAACATACATTAATAAATAACAGTATAATAATACAAATATTCTTGAAAATATATATGCACATAAAGAGATATTAATTGACCAATGATTAAATCAGGTTGGTTTTTATTAAAATCATTTTCTTAGTCATTATAATTACGAGAGATTAAATAATTGTAATATTAAATGAAAATTATTGGGTTAAAAAGAAAATTTAAAAATAGATGGTTTTTAATGTACAAGATCCATATAATTTTAGTCAATGGAAATTTAGTATAGTTAATTCCAAAATAAAATGAGATTATAACATAAATCCCTTTAATCATATATCACCTCTCATTTTACAAGTTCATGAATCCATTAAATAATTATATATATATTATACATGTATTATAGAAAAATATCCACTCTTAACATAACATGTACCATTCCTTCATAATTTATAATTTACATTTTATTAATAATTAATTCTTAAAATGGACTTTCTAGTGGAAAGTCTTCCCATCTCCATTCATATTTTTGTTGGATGGTCCTGATAATTTCTCCATGGTCATGGCTTCATCATATCCATAATTTTAATCATGTAATTAATGTCAAAATGATTTATTATCTACACAATTATAACCATTGACATATAGCGATGGTAAAAAATGATTTAAATCACTTTTTAGAGATGATTTTTGGTATATATTTATAAGTCATGATTAAGATTTTTTAGGATGGAATGAAAGAAATGTAAATTATAAATCATATTTTAATAATCAATACTGTTTCTGAAATATCATATGTATTTGTTAAATCAGTCATTTTCACCAATAATATTAATTTGAAATGAAAAAAATCATATCGCTTCATGGAGGTGGTAGTCTACAGATAAAATGATATTATATATAAATATTGGATACAATTATTTAATGTTTAATCATTATTTATTCAGTAATATATGGGTTTTAGATGTTTTTTTCCTAGGAATTTGGAATTAATGAATAAACAAATGATTTCTAGAGAAATAGAAAATTTAATCATTATATATTGTGAATCCGAATTAAATGGTGTATATTCATAAAGTAGGCCACTTTCAGACTCAATAAAAAAGCATAGATCCAGTTTAAATGACATGAATCAAGTGTATGTTGTGAATAATATTTATAGGTTGTGAAAGAATTGAATCTGAAACCTGATTAAGGTACACAACATGAAAATTGTAAAAAATGTGAGATGTTTGAATTATTAATCATACTGAAGATACAAGTTGGAAAATACCAGAGATCAATGATATTCAGAAAACATTGTGATATATCGTACATGATGTGAAAACCATTTACACGTATAGTAAGTATTAAGGTAGAATCCACATAATGGAGTAACATGAAATGAATCATTTACAATTTATGTAACGTTTGTCCCTATATATATGAGAGGACCCACTAATGGATAAATGTTAAGATGTTATTGAAATTTTCATCCATTATTCTTCATTTCTTTCTTGTTTTCTTTCCAAAAATACCTATATAATTATTTTAAAATTTTAACCACTAATTGGGTACATCCTTCTATTTTCAGATTGGTTTATTGTTTCTTGTTGTTACAATGTTCTGTTTTCAATACCAATTGTCATGTAACCTCATTTTTCATTGTGTTCTTTATCGGTTCATCATTTAAGTTAGTATCTGATTTATTTTATTCAATTTAAATAATGGATTACATTTATTTAAGCTATTTATTTATTTATTTATAGAATGTTTCCCATATCATTTATTTCATTTAGTACCATTTTGGGGATAATCAACTTAGTGTTAGGGGTGGAGAGTATGTGTGTCTTTATTTATAATGAATATCTAAATTGAAACATAGTAACCTTGTGGTGATTAATTAGTTTAAAAAATTGTTAATCCCATTATTCTGCACCCTCTTGACTAAGGGAGATGTAATCGATGGACCTCGGCCTAGTTGTAGTTGAGATAGTTGAGACTAATAGCTTTTGATTCTTTATATCTTGGATCCAATATTACTACACCTTGGATTTAGGCTATCTCTCATCAAAATAGTAGTTTCATCTTGGGTAGATCCAATTTGTTAGACCAAGACAAATTGGTGACCTTTTCTCTTCTTTGTAGCCAAATAAGTAGAATCATACCAAGCTATATTTGGGATTACCCTTTTTCTTATACCCTAAAATTAACCCTTATCTGTTATCTCTTTATTCAATTAATACCCAACCTATATTGTATTTAGAAAACCCAAACCAAAGAGAGATCTCTATGAATCCTTACAAAAGTTTGATACCATGAAGTTTTCTACATACCATTTTTCCTTGTGGCTTCGACCCTACACACCCATTATTGTACACCATTATAGATTATTATAGTTTGGGAGATATAAATACTTATTTTATTAAATTTAATGCAGATCCAATGAAAATGATCATTATAGTGAATTTTTTAGGCCATTTTAAAGGATATATGTTCCGTGACATATTGGCCTCTGGTAAAAACATATAATTATGTCACCCACCTTCATTTTCATTTTTATTTTTACAACTTTTTTTCAAATAATAGCACCTATTGATGGTACTGAGGTGTGGAGCAGAAGCTGGTGGGTTGGGGATTTAAAATTTTTCATCACATGAGCACAATAATTTTCATCTATCTTGATATGAGTCTTGTTAGAGGTTTTAGGATCTCATATGAATTTTATAAGAACTAAGAGAACTAACACCTTTATCATAAATGAAGTACACTCAATTGCATCTTTTCTCTGGTGACCATTTCTCAAAGGATCTAAAGTTGAACCCATCCATATCACTCATGCACACTCCAATAATCTATGTGCTCACCGTTTATTAAATTATATGTGCTAGTTTGGAGATCCAACAAATCCTTTTTCATCATGATGATCACCCCAATCGTGTGTCTTCAATCCATAGAAGGCATTGTTGGATAGATCTATCGGAGAGAGAATTTATCTTTCTAGATAGTGGTAGGAGAGACTTTCTCATTCTGTTGGAATGAATAGTGATAAAAAGTGAGAACCTCTCTACTTCATATAAACTAGGAGATTTAAATGCTTGGAATGTTTTCTCCAACCCCTAGAAAAAAACACCAACTAAATAAGAAATAAATAAATAGTTATGTCAAACTAAATAAATCATAATTATTAGTTATATTTTATCAAATAATTTTAATATATATTAAATATATTATGTGGTAAACCCATGTCATTTACGAGATGTGAAATTTCTGCTAATATTAAATGAACCTTGAATATTAAAATCATTTTCACTCATATAAAATTTTTACTTTATTTACATAAATACATTTAAAAATAGTTAACATAAAAAAAGACCCAATTACTCTATACTTGATTAATAAATAATCAATTTCTGCATCAATTATTGTAAAAAATTCAACAACCCACGTACCAATGGTGGGGATCACCATGTCATATCTACTTATCCACTAGAATGGGACAAATTATTTAATATTCTATCATGGTTGACTCTTTAGGCCCTTATTTCAATAGTAGTAAATAATATTTACTGAACAAGAGTTTATTTTATCAAACCATCAAGTCCCATAAATAGATAAGTAATATCCTTAACAATGACAACCGTCCTTTGAACTCATGTTATGTAATACAATCTCTTTGTCGTTAGATATTTCATAAATCAGGACACATACTTACATCATCATCCTTTATTTATTTAATATTTTTTGGTCTAACTAGATGATATTGACTCTGACTACCTTATCCAAGGGTTTATGAAGCTACTAATATCCTCGTCAACTAGGATTGAGATATTACTTCCTAAAATTAGAATATAAGAATTATATATATTCTGTTCAACCAATTTCATACCACCAATGATGTACCCAAGAAAATCTACCTCTCCATTAAATCATTATCATGGTTTTCCTTGCACCAAACTATGTGAAACAAAATCACACTATGATTATGATCTCATGTTGGGAGGAAAATAATATTTTTTTAGATATGAATGATCAATGACACATGAAACATGTGGTGTACTTTTTGGTGGGTTTGTACTCATGATCACACATACCAGAGATCAAAAAAATGAAAACTTCATGAGAATAAGTCTCAATGAAGATCCCCTAACACATGATAGTTAAATATCAATTGTCTAGTCAATATGATAATTTTTTACCTTATAACATTTGTTTAATATTAATTTCATAGTATCAAAAGGTTATCATTATAGCACAGGATCATCTATAACCTTTTGATATGATAATTAATATTTGGACTTTAACATTTCAATAGTCGATATAAGAATATCTACACTTTAATGGCCAGTGAACATCATGCATAACTCAATATATACATGGTATGGCAATAAAAAATCACTATTTGTGTTGGGTCTAGATTACCCACTATTATAACAATCCCACTTTCACTAGATCCATCCTGATAACCATCCTTATTAGCTCTCACATGATTATTATCATGTTTATACTGGGCCATGGATTTAGTTTCTGGGTCTACCAATTCTCTGTTATATGGCTATTCTGCTATGTACGACCTCACCTCATTGAGTAAGAGTCCTTAGGATATGTAATCCCCAAGTATATTAATTTTTTCAACTATCACAACATCACAATTAGATAGTACTTGTAAAATAATTTTCACAATGTTAAATAATTAATTACTATGTATTATTTTAAAAAATGGCAAAAATCATTATGTTTTGTACACTTCTTATTTAACTGCCATATAATCCTTGATGAACTCAAAATTTATGGATATGTCTACCAATAGATTCAATGTTATCTTTTTTCTCATTAACTTAGCTTGATTAAAATATAAGACCAAATTGATATATGGAATAATCGTTCATATTCCTTATAAACATAGATCCCTTCCTCACCACATAATAGGTTCATACCTTTGCTACTTTATCTTGTACAATTAGATACTTTTGACAATATCCCTTGTAGTTCTCCAAGATATAACTGATATATTTTTACAATTAATTTTGTGTTGGAAATATAAATATTTAAAGTACATAAAATGGAATACATTATTGATCCATCACAAAAGCGTATGGAATTCATCTCACTAAATTAATCCACTCCTATTCCCATTCATGTCTTCATTAAGAGATTTATCTCACACAACTCTAGAAACAATTCTCTCTTTAATTGTTCCATATTTGTTTTTAATACATTTTTATTATATTTACTATGAATTGATCTATAAAACCTTTAGATCAACCTTATTAGTTTGAACACCCAATAACATAGGTTTCTACTTTGATTCAATATATAGAGAGATTATTTCATCCATGTCTTGATTAAATGTAAGGCCAATTGTTTTTTTCTTATGTTACCAAACACATTTTAATTGGAAAACAATGTGGCTCTAATTATCCTCTTTTATACATAAGGAAATTATTCATTTAAAATGAATAATATATGATATTTTTATTATATTTATCCTAAATTGGGTTTTTTTTATTTTTAACCCATTATTCATATTGTATGTTGTCACGATTTCATTCTGGTTACATCTTATAGACAAATTCATTGATTAGTGGTCTTGACATTTAATGATCAATAAAATAATCCTAGATATTAGAAATGAAAAGTAATGTTCAAGTGTATTTGGGAATAATGACTTGGAATTACCAATTAACCTTATTGGTACAACACTTGTATCATCATTGTATAGTGTCCATTGAATACCCACCACAGTATTCAATCTAATAATCTTCTATACTTTGATACATTGAATCCATCATTGAATTTTAATTTATCTTATCAATTTTATATAATTTACATATTCTCCCTACTTATATAAATTATTATTCTCAATGAATAATGTATCACCATATATGATGAACATAAAACCACCACTATGTTGTCAACCTTATTATATAGTTCGTGTCTCTAAAACATTCCTATTCTACACCTCTTCTAGAACTCATTCCTATCTCAGCTATTTTTTTCATCTCTAGCATTGAATCAATCCTTACCAATATTTCTTCCACTATATTAAATAGATATGTGAAAATTTTTATATAAATATATTCTATCACTTGACAACAAAAATTTTATTATACGGATTTATGTAATATCCTAAGAGTCTTTTAGGATAATAACTTTTGATGATCATGGTGACTTTATTTTTGATTTTTTTAATATAACTAACAAAAAATTTACATAAAAAATGTTCTTACAATATAATGGGTTTGCATCATAGTTTGACTTATATGATATCCATTTTCATGATACCTGGAATATGGTTATGGGATAATGTCACTATTTGTGATGCATGTCTTGAAACAAATTGAAGTAGATACGTTGGAAATGAATTTTAACATGGACTATCCTTTTACTTTTATCATAAAACAAATGTGTATAAGGAAATGTATGTTTATGAATTAGTCCATGAAACATATTTTTAATCAATTTTAACCTATTATAATCATCATCAATATTCCTTATTTACATCATAGCTCTCATGTGGATAAGTTAATGTGTGTTTAAGAATTACACCATGCTAAATTATGATGATAGATGAATTATTTTTCAATATAATATTCAACACACAAAAATAAAATATCTTATATTTTTTACCACTCATAAAGAATAATTCACTTTCATGTTCTATAATATTCACCTAAATGAATTTAATTTAGTATATTTACCACTATCATACCATTTCATGATCTCTAGTTGGAATAATTATGAAATATTTGTTGTGTACCTTTAGTTCTAATGATTTTATCTGCTAATGTAAATATGTATATACATAAATAATAATGAAGGGTTTTAGCTCCACTGAGTTAAAATAACATTCTAGTAATATTTTTGAAGTCGAATATTAATTTTACTTGAAAAAGAATTATCTTGTCACAACTGGGTATATAAGTCTATCATATTTCAATTTTCTAATATTTCTAATGATTCAATCATTAATAAACAATTGGATTAGTATAAGATTACCAAAAAATAATCCATTTCATTAATGGGAAAATTTATCCTTGTACCCAATGTACACATGATAAATGTTTTCTATATACTCAGCATGTTTAACTAGAGTCCATTGACATAGAAATATAGAAGTTGGATTTTTCTTCACATTGTGCTTGGCACCACCCTTTCTCAGTCCCTTAGAGAACACACCTTACTTCTAATAAGGTTTCTACATGTACATGGTTACTTTATTCAAATAAACATATATGATTTTCATTTTTTAATTAATACCCTAGAAGTATTAGTTAATAATTACTTATGATTTATGAATATATTTAATGATTAAGAAACTAATTACTTCTATGATTCAGTTCATTAAACTTAAACATTCAAAGGTTTATGATATGAAAATAAAATAAAAACCTATTTAAGAACCCTTTTATTTTAATGAAATTACAATGGTGAATTTGGAGTCACTCTTTCCTTGGCTGTTTCAACATTTTATTCAAAAATTTCACTATAAAAATTAAGGATTATACAGTGTTAAAGTTCTTATTTACATAGAGGACCTTACCAAAAATGGAATTAGGCATTTTCTCCATAATTTTCTTTTTTTAATAATAAATGGGACTATAGTAAGTGGGTGAAAGTGATATGAGAAAGGGTTACATTGAAAGATTGTGATCTATATTTTAATTTACACATATCTAGTGCAATCATCATTAATTCATATTTTTCTTCACGTTATCATATAATATTCTTAAATATTAGTAAACATGTAAATCATCAATTTTTTGATGTTGTATCTACAAGGAACATTAGAAGTTGATGATAACATTATGAAAAGTCCATAATATGCTTCATACATGGGTAAAATATAATAGTTTTTTAAACTATTGCTTATTGATTTATCATAAAAGTTGTTGGGGACACCAACACCTTGAATTTATGGTGTTGTATTACATTGTGGAAGTGCCTATATTACACTTGGAAATTCTTTCCCGTTTGGAAATTTACCATTTCCATGATAATCACATTATAATTTTTCTATTAATTTCTATTTTCTAAAAAAATTATAGCTTGAAGCTTGTAAATTTTTCTTGACTTTTAATTTAAACATTAACAATTAAGTAAATCATTAAATGTATCAAATACATTATCTAACTCTATAATCACTCTATAATAGAATTAGAATAATCAATAACATTAGTATTCTCTTTGAAATTATCCTTGAATCTCCCCTCATAGTCTACATACTTTGGCTACACAACTACTCATAGAGTTCAAGGTAGGTGTTTGTTTATCCAACCACATTAACTCGTTGCTCCTTATTATATTGAATGAAGTCCAAGATTCTAAAAAAATTGATTTACTCATTTCTTGCCTCTAATGTAGAAACAAGTTAGTAATGGGTACTTCTTTTCTACAAGCTTCAGTTGAGTCAACCCATCAATCTTATAAGAACTCCCCAGTAGTAGGAGGAACCCTCAACTTTGGATGACGAACACCATATACATAAAACTATGTTCAAATTTAAAATATTGAAGGTGTTTAATGACTTAATAAGTCAATGAAGGATATTATATTTTTTTCTTCAGGAATGTAATATATTTCATTGAACCTATTAGTTCTATGTTTTCGTCCTCATAAAAGTACATTAATTAAAAATACATGCATTGTGCCTTATTTTGAATTAATATTTAGTATTTACATATATTTTATATTGTCATGAAAATGTAAAAAATAATAAAAAATGTAAAAAGAAAATTAATTAATTGACTGGTCTTGAGTAACTAATATTGGCTAAACTATTTAAACTTAATTGATCAACCATGAGCTAAGAGAATTATACTTTAGTTGTGTCTTGAATCATGATACATCTGGTCTACATCTAGTGTATCCACTTCTCATTTAGATTTCTCCTCTACATAGAATGGTCAATGATATAAACCATCATCTTCTTTGTAAAAAAGTTATCGTATGTAGGTGATAGGGTCTCAGGAGAGCAAAATACAAAATGAAAGCACATTCCCTTATGCATATTAAATGAGAAAATTGATTATGTGAATACCATATCTTTTAAATACATATTATAAACATCCCACACAAGTAATAAATAATTAAATAAATAAAAATAGGCATTTACATGGTTAGTCATTGCTCACGACCAGTCTCGGGTAAAATAAAATTGGGATAAAAATAAATTATAGTTAATTTAAAGTACAAGTGACTAAAAATATATTAAAATATTTTCTCATAATCAAATAATTTAATCAAAAAAATTATTTGATCGCATTATTAATTTAATTATAATTTTTAAATTAAGTTAGTTAATACTTTATTTAATACCAAAATTAAATTAATGTTTCCTAGAGTATATAAATATTTTTTTTTAAAATTTTATATTTGATTAATTTAATTTAATACTAAAATTAAACTAATTAATTTAATAACGTTTTCATTATATAATAATAACCCATTCCCTAAAATCACATTTAGATCCATTAAGGGTTAGGACAACACTGTATAGGCTCATTCTGAAGTTAGAAGACTCAGTGTAAGGGTCTTCTGGGAAATAAAGACTTGACCTGACCCATTTTTTGGTCAGGCTGATATTGCCATGCCCATGAAGGCATATATCGGGTGGTTAGACTCAATCAAGTGGTTTTGTTACCTACTGTGAAAATTGATCTTTGCATGACTAACCCAAATATGGATCAGGAGGTGGTCACTGATGGTGTTGTTAAAAGTGACGTTTGTATATTGTCAAGGTCATAGAAACCAGTGTAGGAGGCCACATCGATGCATGATATAAACAAGTGGGAGTGGTCAAGACCTTGGTCAGGTACGTAGTGACACGACAATAGTTGGGAGAGAGTGGAAGTGGGGTCACGCCTATGGGTATTTGGCTCGACAAGAGTCTACATTGTATGGAAAAGTGAGGGATAAGAAGACTCTTATGTGGCTTGCATACACTATCCAATGTGGGAGATGTCATTGTCGAGGACGCTGGAGGATGGTGGCAGTTGAGAAATTCCACACATGGATAGTTAGCAATGTGATATGTGTGGAACAATGGCATATAAGTAGTGCGATGACTAAGGAATCTCAATCTGTTCTAGTAGTGTAGAAGGGGGAGTCCTGTGCAAGATCGCAATATCGGGTTACCAAATGATGAGGCTTCGGAGGCTCACCGATGGCTAGTGGGGGGTCATCCGTCTTCTAGTGGGAGGTGGTGGCGTAGGTATGGACAATGGGCCAAGGGTGGCCTTTCCAAGGAGTCATGTTGGCAAGGTGGCTTCCAGAGGAAGGAAAGAGGCAACTGGGGGGCAAAGCAACCTCAAATTTGAATTAAAAAAAATTTTCCACCATTTTTCATTCCCTAATTTCACAGCCACCCTTGTTTTTATGATGTCTGTACACATGCAGTATCCATTTTTTTGTTTTTCATCAAAAAATCATGCCCTATTAAATTAGACTTTTAATTATACTATTAAATATTATCATATCCTTCCACAAATTAGTAGAATAATAATTGGAATGAAAAAGCAATTTCAGCTATGGTGTTTAACCAGAATAGTTTTGATTAACATGAATATATCTTTAACATCAAATCTAGGTATTATTAATATATATAAATTATATCTTCTTTGAAAGGAATACCCACAAACTAAAGAATTTTAGAACATGTCAGATTACTGTTGGCAGGACTGTCTTAAAGATATTAACTACCAAAGATTACTATGTATAAACATCATGAGGAGAAATCTCAATGATTTTGAGCCCCCAACACCTTATAGTCAGATGTTAACAGTTTCTCTAATGTATTATTTATTCATCCCATAGTATTTTTTTAAATGTTAATATCATAGTATCAAAATACTCTTATTATAGCTCATGAACATCAAAAACCTTTTGATATGATAATTAATATGTAGACATTACCATTCAATATTGGACAAAGAAATATATATACTCTAATGGTTAGTGTACATCATTTATAAATCATTTGTATAACTGTTATGGTAATAAAAAACTATTATTCATTTTAGTTATAGAGAAACAAATATAAAAGCACCTACTTCTGTCCCTCTTCAAACTAGTTCCTGATCTAAGATCCACTATCATGTTCTAGGATCCTAGAATCTCTTGATTTGGAACATTCAAATCCTAAAATCAATGGATATATTTCAGCACATTGTTGTTTTATCATGCTCAAGAAACTTATCTCTCATCAACCTACCCAGAAAATGATTCATTTGAACCACATAAACATCATGGAGAGAGACATGTACACCATATAGTTACCATAGGGAGAGGTGGTTCAACTCATTGGACTATAGGTGAAATCTTGCTCGTGATTTTTCGACACATCGTATAACTAATAGAGAGATCATAGATGGGATGATGATGCAGAAGAAATGATAGGAGAAGGTTGGTTTTAAAGATGGTAGACATGGAAGAGGATATGGGGGAGAAGTAGGAGGTGGTTGATGAAATAACTTGTTACAACCACCACTCCTATGTGGTCTACACCAGGCTCAGGGAGTTGGAGTATAACGACCCATACTTTACATACAGGGTTATTACTTCAAAACTTAAGCATACTTATTACAACATATAATAGAACCATGGTAAGACTGTATACGTATAGTGTCTTTAGAAATGAGGAAACATAAACAACTGGTTCATAAATATTCTACGATGTCTCCCATTTATTTCATCATATCTAGAGTCACTTTTAGTACATCCTACTTAATATCCTTCATCCTGACTAGGAGAAAGAAAACATAAAAAAGAGTGAGCTCAAATGCTCAGTAAGTGTAAATAAAGGTATATCAATCATATCATAACATTTTCAAAATCTTAACCTGCAAAAGAGATCTTAATATCATAACATGGATTAAATCATAGAAGTGAAAATGAAATCACAATAATCATAACATAAAACATGAAACTTTGTGGCATGAAAATATAATCATATAGAATCATTTCATAGTAGTCAAGACTCATTTCCAAGACTATCTTAGCGGACAAAGTCCATTTCTGAACTGAGTTCACTACTTGTTTCAGTTCTGTATTACTAAACCGGAATAACCTACCATTCCAGCCATGTCTATCGCATGAGATATAAATCATTACCCAATGAATTGGCGGGTGATATTGGTCCCACCCATCTCATAATGAATCCTTTCTTATGTGTGCCACAAAATCATAAATCATACATCATCGCATAACCCATGTAATAAAATTGGAAATATTAAACATCATGACATCATAAAAAGATTAAAATAAGACAAAGGACTTCAAAAAAAAATTCCATCATAAAATAATCAAATCAATGTAATAATAAGGATATAAACAGAACCCTATATTGTCTTAGATGGAAAATAATTTTGATAAAACATTTGAACTCCATTCTTGAGGAAATTATCCTTTCTACTTCAAAAACATTTTTCATTCATAAAATGTCATATAATTTTAAACTAAATGAAGTTGATTAAAAATAAACTTGAAAACACGTAAAGGAAGCCTCATTGAAATAATGTTCTATGAATCCATTCATGTCATATAAGTTAAAAAAACATTCTTCTCGTACTTTGGCCGGAAAAGTCAAAAAGTACCTCGTACGAAAAACGACAAAATATTCATTTCATATCGTTTACTAAAATCATACCGAAGGGTAAAATTTTATTTAAAATTTTTTAGGAGGATATTATTAGTATTACATATTGAGGAAACATGGATTTGGATGATAAATACACCCCAGTAAATACCAAAGTATAAACAATCTCGGATAAAAATGAGATTGTGAGATTTTCCCTTACCTTAGCTTCGATTTGCTTCGTATGTGTCTGAACCTCCTGTATGGTGAATTAAATAATGTTATTGACTTATTCAGAATAATACTCATTGATATGATATCATATATGGTAATATTCAAAGCTTCTAATTAGTAATTTTTCATTGTTACTTGATATTCGGGTCTTTATTCCTTTTTGTTCTTATGTGTGTTTTGCCGAATAAATTCTTATTCTTCATTTTAGGTTATAGATTCCTCATATCCAGAATGGTATTAGTGTAATATATATCATATTAATTCATTCAATTCATTTATATAATTACTAAGTAATGAAGATCATGTAGAACGAGTCGCATCACATCGTGGAGACGGTAGGCCGTACGTACGCACGAGCGATGATATCGTTTCCATGATTGTGGAATTGTATTGAAGTGTGTTTTCAGAATCAATATCACTTTAAAATAATCATATATAGTTACTCATTACACCATTATACCCATCAAAGTAAGGTGGTGGTGGAAAATAGATTACACCATGACGTGGAGACGGTATTCCGTACGTACGCACGCGCGGTGATTTCATTTTTCCGTAGGATGGATAGAAGGTGAAATAGGGTTGCTTCATATTTATAATAACATATAAGTATATAAGTAATACTGATGTTATTACTTTATCATGAAACAACTAAATATGAAGAATTTGAAGAAGAATTAAATTTGAAAGGAACGGTAATGGATATTACCTCTTCTTTGAAACGCCTCTTCTTAACCTCCTCTTAGGGAACTAAAAATGGTCTTTGAAGATAACCAGGACCTCTAGGATGATTATAGTGAAGTGGAGAAGAGATTTTGGCAGGGGTTGGCTGAGCATGAATGCTCAAAGATGTGTAAAGAGAAGAGGGAGGAGGTGCCCTTTTATAAGGGAGGAGAAGGGAACCTTAGGAAAACTAAAAATATTATTTTATAATAAAGTCACATTTGGTTTTTAATAGCTCCAAATAGATTTAGTTCGAAGCTAAGGTGGGTATGGGTCTAAATCCTATAAACCAATAGGTTTTAGGCAAGTTTAGGTTACAATTGTATCCTTATCATTTAGATTTAACTCTATGTTAAATAATTTAATTTTTACCGTGTCTTTTTGTTTTCTTACACTATATGGTTAATAAACTTACTATAACAAGACAAACGAATCCAAGTGGATTATTATTAATATATATATCCTTATCTAAGTCATTTGGACAAACCTTATATTTTTTTTTAATAAAATAACAATTAATAATATAATATTTGTTTTAAAAACTATTTTATGTCAATTTTGACACTATTTGGTACACGATTTTTGTAAAATTTATAACAGACTGATAAGTTCAAAACAAGTTAATTAAATCCACAATAACATGTCATATTAACCTAGAAAAGTAGTGTAATTCATAAAAAGTTTCAAATTACATTTATTTGGGCATTTATAACATCAATTATGTTAATATTTTCTTAATAAGGTAATTAACGCATCATTGTTGCGTAATAAATAAATTAAATTATTTAAAGTTTTAAAATAATAAATAAAATATTATGATGGAGAAAATTTTTTTAGCTTTCTAATGAATATTTATAATTTAATTTATCTTATTATATAACCCTATATTAGAAATGTTTTAGTTATTAAACTTTGATTTTAACTATTTTAACTCTTCTTTAAATAAAATAATATTAATTGTCCTAATCTAATCCAAGTGGCCCTAAATGGTTATATTATATTCATAAAGCTGTTTTTGGTCGAATTAAACTTATCCAATAGAATTAGGACATGTGTTAGGGTAATAGTAACATCATTTTTACCCTTAATTACCCTCTTTACTATTAACCGCGGTAAATAAAAGTAAAAAGTTACTATTCACCAAAAATTATTTTCATCTCATTGAACCACATTTTACTTACTAAAATCAATTGTGTCTCTTGGATTTTTGAAATTCCATTCACAGAAGTGGTAAAATTATGTTTTATGCAAAATTAAGTTTTTTTAACTACCACGTAGTGGTTTCACTATTCATCAAAAATAGAAAGTTTTCATAAAAATACCAAAATTTCACCCTAGGATAATTTTGATATTCGGATTCGAAAAATGAAGTCCGTTTTTAAAGATAATGTTTATAAAATTTCAAAAAGTGGTTATTACTACTCATAACGGCTATTTTATATAGCATATCGTTGTTTAGTGAAACTCGATATTGCGTACAACACAGGCTATCGAGAAAAGTCACGATTGCTTGTAAAGAAAGCCAAGCTAGTGTTGTGTGTAGTGAAAGATTCCTTTGATGATGTATATAACATAAAAACAAAATATTTCTTATAAAAATCTTGGGTGTTACATTCTACCCCCCTTAAAATGAATTTCTCCCTCAAAATTCGTCACTTTGTAACAAACAGATGAGGATACCTCTCCCTTATCATTTCCTCAAGCTCCCATGTAGCTTCTTCTAATTGGTGGTTCCTCCATAAAACTTTCACCAAGTGATTGGTCTTGTTTCGTAGAACTTTTTCACTATGATCCAGAATCTCTATCGGCTGTTCTTCATAAGAAAGATCTTGCTCCAACAGTACAAATTCTGAGCTGAGTACATGTGAAAGATCGGGTATGTACTTTCTCAGGAGTGATACATAGAACACATCATGAACTTGAGAGAGATTCGGTGGAAGCGCCAATCAGTAAGCTACGTTCCCAACATGATCCAATATTTCCAAAAGACCGATATACCTAGGTCTCATCTTTCCCCTTTTTCCAAATCTCATTACTCTCTTCCGGGGAGATATTCGTAAGAACACTTTATCTCCCACTTCAAACTCTAGGTCGTTTCTTCAGTTATCGGTGTAACTTTTTTGTCGACTTTGAGATGCTCTTATGTGTTGTTGAATAGATCAGACCTTTTATACCATCTCATCAACAAGATCAGGTCCTAACAGCTTTCTTTCCCCAACCTCATCCCAGCAAGTTGGAGTTCTGCATTTTTTTCCATAGAGAGCTTCATAAGGAGCCATCTGAATACTGGAGTGAAAGCTATTATTATAATAAAATTCCACAAAATGTTGGTGTTGATCCCAACCACCTTTTAAATCCATAGAGAAAGCTCTCAACATATCTTCTAGAATTTGAATTGTCCTCTCAGACTGACCGTCTGTCTGAGGATGATAAGTAGTGCTGAAACTCAACTCTGTATCTAGAGTATGCTGAAGACTTCGCCAAAACTTCGAGGTAAACCTCGGATCCCAAACAGATATAATGGAACGTGGTACTCCATGCAATCTTACCACTTCCTTTATATATATCCTAGCAAGCTGATCAAGAGAGAAATCATCTCTTATAGCAATGAAGTGTGTCGAATTCCTAAGACGATCAACTATAACCCAGATAGCAATATTTCCTTTGGATGTTTTAGGAAGTCCAGTGACAAAGTCCATAGTAATGTTTTCCCATTTCCATTCAGGTATGGGTAATGGTTGTAATATCCCCTTAGGATTTTTTCTCTTAGCTTTAACTTGCTGACAAACCAAGCATCGAGAGACATATTCAGCAACATCTCTTGTCATGCCATCCCACCAGAAGTACTCTTTCAGGTCCCTATACATCTTCGTGCTTCCAGGATGAATAGAGAATGAAGAACTATGAGCCTCATCCAGTAGCTCCTTCTTTAATTCTGTTATGGGAGGAACACAAACCCAATTCCTGAACCTTATTATACCATCACAATCAAGGTTGAATTCAGGAACATTTCTCACCTTCTTTTGTAACTCTACATCTTCTTTCTGCGCCTCTATAATCTTCAAATGAATAGATTGTTGAACATTCATTTGAAAAAGAAAAGATTTTCCCCTTCCATTAGGATTCCAAGTTCCATCCTTTGTAAATCCATAAATATTGGATCTTTTTAGATCCTCATCATGGATAAGCTAGCATGGTCTTGTCGACTTAGTGAATCTGCCACCTTGTTTGCTTTCCCAGGGTGGTAATGAATTGAGCAGTCGTAATCCTTAATCAGCTCCAACCATATTCTTTGGCGCATATTCAGCTTCTTTTGTGTGAAAATATACTTCAAACTTTTATGATCAGTATAAATATCACACCTTTCACCATAAAGATAATGCCTCCAAATATTTAATGCAAATATTACCGCAGCTAACTCCGAATTATGAGTTGGGTAATTTTTCTCATGAGTTTTCAACTGTCATGAGGCATAGGAAATCACCATATTTTTTTTCATAAGAACACACCCCAGACCCTTCTTGGATACATCACTGTAGATCATAAACCTTTCTCCACTACAAGGAAGTGTGAGCACAGGTGCACTGGATTTCCTTCTTTTTTACTCCTTGAAATTCTCTTCACACTCCTCTGTCCACACAAACTTAACTCCTTTTCGAGTCAACCTGCTGAGTGGATTAGATAATCATGAAAAATCATTCACAAAACGTCGATAATATCCATCCAGACCAAGAAAACTTCATATCTCAATTCCTGTTGTTGGTCTCGACCAACTTTTGACAACCACTGTTTTTTCTGGATCCACAGATATCCACTCTTTTGAGATTATGTGACCCAGAAATGAAACTTTTTGAAGCCAAAATTCAAACTTGGTAAATTTGGCATAAAGCTTCTCTTTTATTAGGGTCTTCAATACAATTCTCAAGTGATATTGACGTTCATCCTTTATCTTTGAATAGACAAGAATATCATCTATAAATACTGCCACAAACTGATCATGATAGTCTCCAAAGACTCTATTAATTAGATCCATGAAGATATCAGAGGAATTAGTAAGACCAAATGGCATCACTATAAATTTATAGTGTCCATACCTTGTACGGAAAGCCATCTTTGGTATATCCTCCCTTTTAACACTTAATTGATGATAACCTGAAGGAAGATCAATCTTGGAAAAGTATTGAGCTCTGCGTAGTTGACCAAATAAGTCATCAATGCGTGGGAGAGGATATTTTTTCTTGATAGTGATCTTTTTATTTTCTCGATAATCAATGCAGAGTCACATTGATCCATCTTTCTTCTTAACAAACAGGATAGGTGATCCCCAAGGTGATGCACTAGGGTGTATGAATCCCTTATCAAGATTATCTTAGAGTTGCTTCTTCAATTCCTACAACTCAATCGGATCCATTCTATAAGGTTTCCTTGAAATAGGCATAGCACCAGGTATGAGCTCTGTTGAAAACTCAACTTCACGATTTGGTGGAAGACCTGGAAATTCTCCCGGAAAGACATCATTAAACTCCCGTACAATGGGAATATTCTTAATCGCGAGTTTCTCTCCAACCATTTAAGATAAATAACCTTCATTTAGTGGAATCAAGACCCATAAGATGGAAGAAATTTCCACTGGAAGGTTATGTTCATACTTTCATTGAAAGATGATCATAGATTGATCTAGAATATGAAATGTGACATCCCTTCTTTGGCAATCGATATGATCTCCATATAAAGAAATCTAATCCATGCTAATAATCACATCGAATTCCACTATATGAAGGATCACAATATTTGCAGGGAGAACGTTCCCACAAACATCAATTGGAGAAGAATTATAAACTTTTGATGCAACCGTTGTTCCATTAAGAGTTGTCACAGCTAACTCAACATCTAATTGTTGAGGTAATATAGAGATACCCTTAGAAAATTCTTCAGAAATAAAAGAGTGGGTGGATCCAGAATCAAATAAAACATTTGCTTCTTTAGAGTGGATGGTAAGTGTACCTTTCACCACATCGTTATCGTACTCCACATCGCCAATAGAAATTGCATGTGACTTTCCTTTGTCTCTGGCCTTAAGAGTTTGTTAACGTCGATCATCGTCAACGACCCTTGGATTAGGGCATTAATTAGCATAATTCCCCATTTCCATGCACTTGAAACATTGAAGAGTAAGAGGTGAATTCTATGTAGCCTTTTCATTGTTCGCATCACTAGACATCTTCTTTCCATCATTGCAGAATTCAAATGACCGATGACCTTCTTTTCCACATTTGAAACATTTACTTGTCCCTTTAAGAAAATTCTTTCCATGCTTCTTTCCACACTTTGAGCATAAGGGAAAACTCATATTCTTTTCAGTGTGGTCTTTTGATTTCCCTTTGAAATCCATTTTCCTCTTCTTATGAAACCCATATGACTGATGGGTTACTCCAATCTCCATCTCAACCTTGAGAGCACATCGAACAATTTCCTCGTAGCTATTGAAGTCCCTTATGGCTAATTCCCTTCGAAGGCTTGGTTTTACGCCACTAAATAATCGATCGATCTTACTCTCAGTTTGGATAATAATTCCAGAAGCGTACCTTGCTAGTCTTGTAAAATTTTCTTTGTAGGTACCAACCGATTTATCATCCTTTTGCTTCAGTTCAAGAAACTCCTTCTCCACCTTTGTTCGGAGAATATGAGGGAAGTACTTATTGGAAAATAAGTTCTTGTATTCATCCCATTCCATGGACTCAATTTCATCTCTTGGCCTCGTATTCTTGATAAGATTCCACCATTGATCAGCTTCACATACCAAACGATATACCGCTAAGATGACTTTATCATGTTCAGAACATTGAAGAACTGAAAATATATTCTCAGTGGTACTAATCCATTATTCAGCCACTAATGGATCAGTTGAACCGCTGAATGGGGGTGGACGCGACCTCATGAAGGATTCAATAGAATGTTGTTCCTTCCTTTGCTCGTTTGGAAGTCCTGCATGATTCATAGCTTTAGAAAGTTGTGTGAGCATGGCAACAAGATTTTGGATTCCAGTTCCCATATTGTTTGGTTTCTCAGGGGGACAATCATTGCATTGCCCGTCGCATTCCGCATTAACACAATTCCTTTGGGTTCCATCCATTGAATAAAACCAAGAAGAATAGTGTGAGAAACACTAATTATAATAGGAAAACCACATAATCAAGAATAAAAGTTTGTGCTTATGGTCTTATCATAGGTTCTTCATGGCCATTTCTAAAACACTAAGATTGTTCTAGGCTTTGATATATCCTTAGGTTTAAGGCTTTCACATCCTAGTTTCCAAAGGTTGACTATACCATTCCTCTGATACCAACTATAACGACCCATACTTTATATACATGGTTATTACTTCAAAACGTAAGCATACTAATTAAAACATATAATAGAACCATGGTAGGACTGTAAAGGTATAGTGTCATTAAAAATGAGGAAACATAAACAATTGGTTCATAAATCTTCTACAGTGTCTCCCATTTATTTCATCATATCAAGAGTCCCTTTTAGTACATCCTACTTAATATCCTTATTCATGACCTGTGGAAAGAAAACAAACAAAAGGGTGAGCTCAAATGCTCAGTAAGGGTAAATAAAGGTAATATCAATCAAATCATAACATTTTTAAAATATTAACATGAAAAAGAGATCATAATTTCTTAACATGGATTAAATCATAGAAGTGAAAATGAAATCCCAATAATCATAACATAAAACATGAAACTTTGTGGCATGCACACATAATCATAGAGAATCATTTCTTAGTAGTCAAGACTCATTTCCAAGACTATCTTAGCGGACAAATTCCATTTCTAAACCGAGTTCACTCCTCATTTCAGTCCTATATTACTGAACCAGATAAACTATCCATTCCATCCATGTCTATCTCATGAGATATAACTCTTTACCCAATGCATTGGAGGGAGATATAGGTCCCACCCATCTCATAATGAATCCTTTCTTATGTGTTCCACAAAATCATAAATCATACATCATCTCATAACCCATGTAATAAAATTGGAAATCTTAAGCATCATGACATCATAAAAAGATTCATATAAGAAAAAGGACTTTATTAAAATAATTCCATCATAAAATAATCAAATCAATGTAATAATAGGGATAGAAATAGAACCCTATATTGTCTTATATGGAACATAATTTTGATAAAACATTTGAACTCCATTCTTGAGAAAAATATCCACTCTACTTCAAAAAAAGTTTTCATTATTAAAATGACATATAATATTAAACTAAATGAAGTTGATTAAAAATAAACTTGAAAACATTTAAAGGAAGCTTCATTGAAATAATGTTCTATGAATCCATTCATGCCGTATAAGTTACAAAAAACATTCTTCTCGTACTTTGGCCAGAAATGTCAAAATGTACCTCGTATGAAAAATGACAATAGATTCTTTCATATCATTTACTAAAAACATACCAAAGGGTAAAATTTTATTTAAATGAGTGTAGGAGGATATGATTAGTATTATATATTGAGGAAACATGGATGTGTATTATAAATACACCCCAGTAAATACCAAAGTATAAACAATCTCGGATAAAAATAAGATTGTGAGTTTTCCCTTCCCTTAGGTTCAATTGTCTTCGTACATGTCCGAACCTCCTGTATGATGATTTAAATAATGTTATTTACTTATTCCAGAATCATACTCATTGATATGATATCATATATGGTCATATTCTTAGCTTCTTATTAGTAATTTTTCTTTGTTACTTGTTATTTGGGTCTTCATTGCTTTTTGTTCTTATGCGTGTTTTGCTGAATAAATTCTTATTATTATTTTTTAGGTTATACGTACCTCATATCCAGAATGGTATTAGTGTAATATATATCATATTCATTCATTCAATTCATTTATATAATTACTATGTAATGAAGATCATGTAGAACGAGTCGCATCACTTCGTGGAGACGGTAGGCCGTACGTACGCACGAGCGATGATATCGTTCCCATGATTGTGGAATTGTTTTGAAGTGTGTTTCCAGAATCAATATCACTTTAAAATAATCATATATAGTTACTCATTACACCATTATACCCATCCAAGTAAGGTGGTGGTGGAAAATAGATTACACCACGACGTGGAGACGGTATTCCGTACGTACGCACGCGCGGTGATTTCATTTTTCCGTAGGATGGATAGAAGGTGAAATAGGGTTGTTTCATATTTTAATAACATATAAGTATATAAGTAATACTAATGTTATTACTTTATCATTAAACAACTAAATAAGAAGAAGTTGAAGAAGAAATAAATTGGAAATGATCGGTAATGGATATTACCTCTTCTTCGAAACGCCTCTTCTTAACCTCCTATTAGGGAACTAAGAATGGTCTTTGAAGAAGACCAGGACTACTAGGATAATTCTAGGGAAGTTGAGAAGAGATTTCTTCAGGGTTTGGCTGAGCTTGAATGCTCAAAGTTGTGTAAAGAGAAGAGGGAGGAGGTTCCCTTTTATAAGGGAGGAGAAGGGCACCTTAGGAAAACTAAAAATATTATTTTATAATAATGTCAAATTCAGTTTTTAATAGCTCCAAATTGATTTATTTAGAAGCTAAGATGGGGATGGGTCGAAATCCTATCAACCAATAGGTTTTAGACAAGTTTAGGTTACTATTTTATCCTTATCATTTTGATTTAACTCTGTTAAATAATTTAATTTTTACCGAGTCTTTTTGTTTTCTAACACTATATGGTTAATAAACATACAATAACAATCCAAACGAACCCAAGTGGTTTATTATTAATATATATATAATTATCTAAGTCATTTGGCCGAACCTTAGATTTTTAGGAATAAAATAACAATTAATAATATAATATTTGTTTTAAAAAATATTTTATGTCATTTTGACACTATTTGGTACATGATTTTTGTGGAACTCATAATAGAATGATAAGTTCAGACCAAGTTAATTTAATCAACACTAACATGTCATATTAACATAGAAAATTTGTGGAATTCATAAAAAGTCTCAAATTACATTTATTTGGGCATTTATAACATCAATTATGTTAATATTTTCTTAATAAGGTAATTGCAGCATCATCATTGGTTAATAATTAAATTAAATTATTTAAAGTCAAAAAATTATAAATAAAATATACTTATGTAGGAAATATTTTTATCTTTTTAATTAATATTTATAATCGAATTTATATTATGTATAACCCTAAATTAAAAATGTTTTAGTTATTAAACTTTGATTTTAACTATTTTAACTCTTCTTTAAATAAAATAATATTAATTGTTTTAATCTAATCCATGTGGCCCTAAATGGTCATATTATATTCATAAGGTTGTCTTTGGTCGAATTAAACTTATCCAATAGAATTAGGACAAGTGTTAGGGTAATAGTAGCATCATTTTTACCCTTAATTACCATATTTACTATTAACCGTGGTAAATAAAAGTAAAAAGTTTCTATTCACAAAAAATTATTTTCATCTCATTGAACCACATTTTACTTACTGATATCAATATTGTGTCTCAGAATTTTAAAATTCCATTCACAGAAGCAGTAAAATTATGTTTTATGGAAAATTCAGTTTTTTTAACTACCACTTAGTGGTTTCACTATTCATCAAAAATTGAAAGTTTTAAGAAAAATACAAAAATTTTACCCTAGGATAATTTCGATATTCTGATTCCAAAACTGATTTTTGTTTTTAAAGATAAAGTTTATAAAATTTCAAAAAGTGGTTATTACTATTCATAACAGCTATTTTATATAGCATATCGTTGTTTAGTGAAACTCGGGATTGCGAACAACGCAAGCTATCGAGGAAAGTCACAATTGCGTGTAAAGAAAGACAAGGTAGTGTTCTGTGTAGTGAAAGATTCCTTTGATGATGTATATGACATAAAAACAAAATATTTCTCATAAAAATCTTGGGTGTTACATGGACGACAAGGGTAAGGAAGGTTTGAGGTATTCGAATCTTACAACCCATAGACATTGGGAATGATTTGAGGTATGATCTATATTTTTTATACCTTTGATTAATTAATAATTAACATAGTTTCTATTTATTAATTTCTTTCCACAAAGCATGTATAATACATAGATATTCTGTTGGAGCCATTGAGTCTAACCTTATGCTAGGAGACAACTACTGGATAAGACATAGTGATCACACACTTGTGTTGGAAGTGTGACCTGACTCTTGTAGGTGAGAGTTTCGGTTTAAATGTATTGTTAGTAGAATTGAGGCCTTATGATGTCATTATTAGTATGGAATGGTTATCTACAATTCATGACTAGATTGACAATTTTAGGCAATGGATATGGTGTTTCTATAGTGAAAGAACCATGCTTTCCTTTCTTGGTGAAAGGAAACCTCGTGAAAGGTTGGATGAAATCTTGTATAGGATGGTGTAGCATATTAACCATTAGTTAGCTAGCCTAACCCTTGGTTTAGTAAACATTCTTAATTCTTATTTTCCTATAGTGGTAGTAGAGTATGAGGACATATTCCATAAGGATGTTATATGTATACCTCCCAGCTAAGATATATAATTATACACTGATCTACACCCTAGGATGACAATGATATCTATGCCAGCATATCAGATGACTCACGTTGAGCTTCATAAGATGAGGGTGTAGTTTAAGGACTTCTAGATGAAGGGCTTCATGTGACCTGATGTTTCACCCAAAGTAGCCTTAGTTTTTTTTCAAGGAGCATTGGATCTTGGGGTTGTGTGTGGACTAACAACCCTAGAATCAGGTAACTATAAGGAACAAGTATCCACTATAGAGGATCTATGAACTAATTATCTAGTTGATAGGGGAACTATGGTTCTTGATGGATGACCTCATGTTAGGAAATCTCTATTTTCGAGTACGGGATAAGGATACATCGCATATGGAATTCAGATGTTTCTATGATCACTATGAGAACTTAGTGATGCCCTCTGGCATGAAGAACACTCCAGAAATGTTTATGGGACTCATGATCTAGATCTTATAGTCCTTCATAGATAGGTTTATGGTAGTCTTCATTGATGATATTTTTTTACTCGAAATTTGAGGAGGATCAGGCAAGACACTTGAGGACAATTATAGGCATACTCCAAGAGCACCAAATTCAGGGAAATCTCTTGAAGTGACATATATAGATTCATTCAGTACACTTTCTAAGAAACAATATCTGAGTTTATAAAGTGTTAGTGGACCAGACCAATGTCAAGGATATGTTAGCTTGGGAACCACCCAAGAGCATGACAGAATTGTGTATCTTTTTTGCACTGGAAGGCTAGTACTGCAAATTCATAACTAATATATCCAGAGTATTAGTACCCATGACAGCATTAACTCAAAATGGGTTTCATTTCATGTGGATAGAGAGCCTCTAGAAGGATTTCTAGTAGTTGACGTATAGTTGGATGAGCGATCTCATCTTGAGATTTCTAGAGGAGGGTGTCGAGTACATGGTATTCTACAATTCATCAGGAACCAAACATTGTTGTGTTCTGATGTAGTAGAATTAAGTGATTGAATATGGTACACACATGTTTATAACACATGAGTAGAAATACATGACCCAAAATATTTAGTTCGTAGTGGTACTCTTGTTACTAAATATGTGGTGGCACTTCCAAGATGGGTGATCAGTTTAACATATATTCTGATCATAAGAGTATTAGGAATATCTTATATTAGAAGGATCTTAGCACGAGATAGAGGTTATGGTTAGAGTTTCTCCAGGATTACGACAATGAAATTTTATGTACTTCTAGGAAAAAGAATTTGGTATTATATTCTGTCATCATGATATATTTTCCAATGTTTATTAATTAGGCTTCAGAGTAGTTAGCGTCGTTGAAGTTATCCCTTGTGGATGGAGATGGAACATCTTACCTCCAGTTGATGGATGTCACCCCTCCACTAATATAGGGAGTTAGGAAACCCATGCTAGGGGATACCTACTATGATATGATACATAAAAAAATTATATAGGGCATACCCCTAATTAATTTTATAATTATGGGGAGGACATCCATTTCTTCATTGGATGCACTATAGGACTAGGGATGTTTCCTGAGGAGTTTCTGAGAGAGATTAATCTCCCTCCTTTGGTGGTACATCCGTGTGTGTAAAAGATGTACTAGGACCATTTATGTCTTTTTTGGTGGCTAGGTATGATTAAATGAGTTGTAGAGTTTTTCTATCAATTCCCTGTCAGCATGTGAAGGCTGAGCGCCAAGTTCTAGCAGGTTTAGATCAACCCCTTTAGGTGACAGAATAGAAGTGGGATAAGATGTATTTGGACTTCATGATGGATTTACCATGTACACCCATAGTAAAAAATTATATTTTGGTGATTATAGAACAACTTACCATGTCGGGAAACATCCTAGATATACAATAGACGAGTTCAGTAGAGGTATTGGGACACCTCTAGGTACAAGAGATAATTCGACTCTATAGAGTTCCATCAATGATTATTTCTGACTATGATGATCGCTTGTCATCCTAGTTGTGGAAGGAACTAAAAGAGGTTCCTAGGACTCATTTAATCTTGAGCACAATTTTTCACACCCAAATTGACGACCATATAGAGTGGACCATTGAAGTTCTGGAGGACAAGTTGTGAGCTTGCATATTGGACATTAGTCTAATTTGGGAGGATCATCTAACATGGGTAAAGTTTGCGTACAATAACATCTACCAATCCACCAATGGAATGGAACCATTTAATGATTTTTAAGGGAAAAAATGCAGGTCACCAATTTTATAGAATGACCTAAGAGATATAGTACAAATGGGCCTGAAGTAGGTTCAAGAAACATCCAAGAAGGTGCAGATCATCTAGGAGTAGATGAAGACTGCACAAATCCATTAGAAGTCTTATGATGATACAGAATAGTATCCTTTTGAGTTTTAGGAAGGATACCATGTGTTCTTATGGGTTTCACCTAAATGTGGATTACAATGATTTGTCCAGGGCATAAATCTATCTTTAAGGTCCATCAACCCTTTTCACATATTGCTTAGAGTTGGTGAGGTGGATTACCTCTTAGGTCCACCTCCACTGTTAGACTTGGTGCAGGATGTCTTCAATGTGTCACAGCTGAAGAGGTATGCGCATGAACCCTCACAGGTTATTGACTAGGTAAAGCAAGACATTGACGATGGAGGAACCTTTGTGGAGTACCAAGTGGAGATCGAGGATTAGTAGGATAAGATCTTTCATGAGATAGTGATTTCTTCATTTAATGTCATGTGGTAGAACGATAATCTTCATAAGAGTATATTGGAAGAACCTAGGCCACCATTTTATATATGGATCTTGATTTTAGGTTGTTTTAGGTGAAAGGATAAAATGTTGATTTTATAAGCACACACCATGTACTTCTGAGTATATATCGTGTACCTAGATTGCCAGGTATAGTCACATTCTCACACTGTAACAACCGAGTACAAGACTTTGTGGTGACATAGCATACCCAATTAAGTTAGGGTCTAGTTAAGGCTACTACCCAACATGTAGTTTTTAAGAAAATCCCATGTAGTTTTCTTTTTTATTTGATAAATCGGAGTGGGGTCACATCTCATATTCGAAAACGTATTCTTATAGCTAGGGCTCATACATGAGAACTATAGAATAACTGAAAAATTCTAAACCTCTCTTGATTCTCTATCTTAGATATGATTGAGACACCATCGGGTGTATTGGAATCACACCTGTGAGTTCCGAAAACCCATACAATCTCTCTACTAGATTCATCATCTCTTATGAGTCATTCAAGGTTGATATTTTTTCACATTTTTATAGATCAACGCAATTCTAGGCTGATTCAAGGGATGAAATTCAAGTATATTGATCATACAACATAAAGGTATGTGGTTTGTGCATTTCGTTGTTTGAATATGGATTATATATACAAAAAGCGCCGCATACCAACATTTTGGGTATTTCATGATTTTTTAATTAAACCCTTTTATTTCCTATTATGGTTTGATTGATTAATAAAGGGTTGTTACTTATGCGTAAGGTTAGATACCTTGTTTATTGGACACCCCATGGGTATGTTTCACCCTTTATTGATTGTTTATGGTCGTTTGGTATATACTGCTTATTAGGCATTCCTTATTTTCCATGAATTGTTTTATTAGGATGGAGTTACCGATTATATGAAATTAATGTGATACAAATTGTGAATGTTGACAAAGGGGATTGGAATATTAGAGCTTCCAAAAGGTGTTATACCATGAGAGTTTCCAAGGTGGTCATTTATAATTGACTATGTGGATGATGACCCTAGGGTATAGACCATGAGAGCGTTCCTAGGTGTTGATGCTATGTTAGACCAAAGTGGGTTTACTATGAGAGCTTCCTATATGGTTGTTTATATTTGATTAGATAAATATTTTACCCATGGGTTTGTACTATGAGAGCTTCCCTAGGTGGTCATTTATAATTGATTGATGCTAGGTTTGACCAAAGGGGATAGAATGTGAGTGATTCCCATAAGGTAGTTTATATTTGATTACATTAATCTTTGGTCCAAGGGTTTAGACTATGAGAAATTTCCAAGGTGGATATTTATGATTGTTTGATTCTATGTAGGACCATAAGGGTTAGACTGTGAGATCATTTTTAGAGGGTCATTTTTAAATTGTTTAATTATTGTGATGCATCTAGCAAGACAAAGAAAATGCATGGATTTAGACTTACTCGATTGTTTAGATGATATTATGAGACATCAATTTTGGTTACTTTACACAAGGAATACATAGATTAGTCTAGATCCTAGGGATACATGATTTAAATGATTAATAATAAATGTTAAATGAATGTAATTGAAAACAATATGATTGTTTACTTTTGAGTACTTTCTAGTTTATTACATTATTTTTCCATGTTACAATTTGTATATATTCAGTCCCAGTTAGGTAGAGATCTTTTGGTGGTTGCCTATTGGGATTTGTCTCACACCTTTTTTGGGTCATTATTTTTGACCCAAATAGATTATATGATTATAGGTATTGATAGAGAAAAGTCCCCTTCTTCATCAGGTCCTTTATTTCTGTTGGAGTTGGAGAGCCTTGGACAAAGATGTGTCTTACAATGCTGTTAGAGTTTACTTGTTTCTTTTGTACGTTGGTTTCTATACTATTTTCCAACATTGTTATATGTTTTTATATTTAGTTAGTTACATATTCCATGATGAATATATATATATATATATATATATATATTGTGGATACTTTTGGATTTACTTTCAGTATTCTACTATTATTTCTATTTAGAATTATTACTTCCACTATTTTTTCTGTTTGTTTTCTGTTGTGAATACCCTTCCAACGAGGGAATAATTTCTTCATTATCACAGCTTATTCGTCACTACTAGTCAGCAATCTCTAGTATTTGGGGAAGTGCCTTTGATGTTATGTGACAAACTAAGTTCGGGACACCTTTGGGAAACACCCGGATCCGGGACGTTACAAAGTTGTATTATAGGGGTTTTCATTTTTGATTTTCTTTCTGTTTGGTGACATTAGAAAGAGATAGAATGTAAATAGAGTTTGGTAATTTAATGTGACTGGGAGTTACTACCCCATTTATAGGGAAACGGATAATTACCTCGAATTTAATTTAATTTTTTGAATTTTGAACTATTAAAGTTGATTCGATTTCACCATTTGGTGATACACTTGTTTTGTGTTATTAATATTGATATCATTGTGGTTTATTTTTTTGCAACATGATGAGATGAGGTCATGTCATCGCATGAATCATATAGGAACTTTCTAGAGATCACATGTCCTACATTCTTGTTATTCTTTGTAGGTTGCATTATGGATTGCATGATGTTGTGATAGATGGTGTGATAGATATACTTTTTGTTGTGATAGAAACCATGATAGAATACCTACTATTTTGATAGAGTATTGGTATAGTTAATGTTTTGTTTAGATGGATGCCATTCTTTGGTCCCTGAGGTTTTATGGGCCCTCTTGGATCGGAATTTGGTGGATCTTGTATGAAATTTAATTGAAATTTTGTTAAAATATGATATGAATAAGGATGACAAACTTTGATTCATGGGGAGTATGGACTCTCACTGATCAGAACATGGAACACCTTGGAGAAAATATTATGATTTTGGGGTTCCAGAAAAGTTTCAGAGGTTTATTTTTTAGAAAACCTAGAAAACACATTGTGTGATGTTAAGAACACACGCCATGTGTTCTTTTGTTCTGTAAAAAATGAATTGTCATTAGAACACACCGTGTAGTGGTTGACCATGTGACTAGTTGTGTGTGTAGAGACATAGGGTTGGTAAAATTTTGGATGAACATGCAGTGTACTGGGATTATATGTTGTGCGATTGTTGACCGTGTATCCATCTGTGCGACTAACGACATGGGTGGATGGAACTTTGTATTACCGGCCATGACTAGATTGTGAAAATAATGTAGTGTTACACCCAGAGGAACCATGTTGTTCTAGTTGTGTACTAGTAATTGGGATGGATGAAATATTCAAGTACACACCATGCCTCAAGAGGAACATATCGTGTGTATGGGTGTTACATGACCGGGTTAGCAGAGGTACACACACATGTTAAGGCTTAAGGGAAACACACTGTGTAGTGTTTGTACATGCCATGTAACCCTCTTTTGAAAAAAAACTTGAATGTTTACCTCCACCTATTTCATTATTTTAATTATGAGTTGCAGTTCCATTAATCATGTAATGCGTTGTGTGGTTGACATTTAAGAGAATGCTACAAAGACATCCTCCGGTTGTATGCCAGGTATGGGGAAATGACCAGACACCATAAATGGTATATCAGGGACTACCAGCAGATCCTCCTATTGTTCCCATATTAGAACCAACTGTTATACAGAACATAGGTGCTAATGCACAGTTCCGTGAAGGCATTATTAGGATAATGCAGACCTTTTAGGGAGCACCATATCCTGCCCCGACTATGGTAGAGTTGACGTGGGTGTTCCAGAAGTAGCATCCTCCCAAATATTCAGGTGATGGGGGACCATAGGTGGAAAAGTCATGGTTGTGGTCCATGCTTTAAATCTCTGAGCATTTGGAGATGCCTTCTATGAGGAGGGTGAAACTCATGACTTACTTGCTATATGATTCCTCCAAGAGATGGTGTGATGTTATCTCATAGGAGGAAATATATCTAGATATGGTTTGGGAAGAGTTTTATAGGACCTTCTATGATTACTTATACCTTGAGATTTTGTTGTTCGAATGATCCCAAGAGTTCATGCATTTAGAGTAGGGCACTCTTTCATTGATGGATTACCCCTCTATCTTTATAGGACTTTAGTGCTTCACACCTGTTTTGGTAGGTGACAAGTTATTACTAGCTATTAAAATTGAGGATGCTCTTATGTACGAAATTCGATCATAGGTGAATGTTTTTAGGTTGACTTTGGTGACTGCTATATTAAACAAGGTGCTAATTACCGAGTGCAATTTGAGAGAGTTTTGAGCTATGAGATAGGTTGGTTCAACATATAGGGCTGGAACTCCTTCGAATGATAGAAAAAATGACCTTAGGAATGTTTCTTTAGGTTTTAAAGAAGTTTGCTACCAGTGAAACACAAGTGGGTATATAATACCACATTTCTTAAGTGACCCAGTCGGATACCGATCTTGCAGCAAGAGAGACTATATATAGTTGTTTTGTAGAATGTTCTCACCAACATCGGGTGATTGGGGATCTGTTATGACTCCACATATAGGGTTGGGGACACTATTTTCTCATTAGTTATTGAGCATGAGTACTTCAGGCTATTCAAGATGAGGAGGTGTTCATGGTCAAGGTAGTCGGGCATAAGGTTTCTAGTAGAAGCAGGGTTGATTAGCTCAGGGTAGCCAGGTAGGGTCACAAGGGCATGGTACAAGTCATACTTTTGTGATGGAATAGACCCATCAAGAGAAGGATCCTAGAACCACTACAGTTAGAGGTATTATTTTACTTGCCTCAGTTTTAACTTCTTCTCTTTTCAATACTAGGGATTCCTATAGTTTTATATCTGTTTCCATTATGGAGAGCCTTGGGATCTATTTCTTTACATCTGAGGATGTTATGGTGATAGAAACTTTATTGGTGATTAGTAAGGCTAGTGTAAATCAGTGCATGTAGATTCCTCTTGAGGTTGGGGGTGTCACTTATTGTGGGACATCTATGCCTTAGAGATGGCAGGCTTCGATGTTATTCTTAGAATGGATCGGTTGGTCTCTTTTCATTCATTTTTTGACTTCTATCCACATGGGGAGAGTTCAAATCACTAATGGTTGGATATTTTCTACACAAGGGAGAATAGGATGTCCTAAAAAGTATATATGGACCCGAGCATCATGGGTTGGGAGGAATTATATCCCATATTTCTAGTTTATATCTAGATGAACAGGGGACTTCACAAATGGAATTTCCTCTAGTGGTGGATCATTTTAGAGACATCCTTCCATAAGACCTTTTAAGGATTACCTATGAATACAGAAGTGTATTTCTCTATTAAACTTGTTCTAGGAGCAGCACTAGTGTTCATTCCTCAGACATTATGTGGATTATTGGAAGCTGAACTTGTTGGTGTTCAAGAATTTATCTGCCTTTCCAAGTATTTATAATCTCTTTGATAGGCTTTAAGGACCAGGGTGTTCTTGAAAATAGACTTGAGATCTGGTTATCATCAGTTGCATGTTAGACCATAAGATATACCACTTACAGCCTTTCGTTGTAGGTATGGTCTATATTAGTATTTTCTAATGTTTTTCGGTCTCATGAATGCACCGACAGTTTTCAGGGAACTGATGAACTGTGTGTTCCATCCTTACTTGGATTCTTTTGTGGGGGTCCTCATGGATGATATCTTGGTGTACTCTCACACTTGGCACGACCATGTAATCCATCTCGAAATTATATTTAGTGCACTAAGAGAGAATCAATTATATTATGATCACAATAAATTCAACTTTTGGATGGATCTAATTCATTTCCTGGGTCATGTTATCTCAGAGACATGAGTATCAGTAGACCCTGAGAACACGAGATCTATAATTTAATGGGAGCATCCGAAGAATGTCTTTGATGTACAATGTTTTCTCAGGATGGATGGTTACTATATATGTTTTATTTAAAACATTACAAGATTAATAGTGCCAATGACAGTCCTGACTAAGAAGGGTGTGAGGTACTTATGGATATATTCCTATGAATCAGCCTTTCAGGAACTGATCGGGGGTTAAATTTAGCATCGATAATGATTTTATCAGAACTGGGCAAGAGTTACACCATTTACTATGAAACATAAGGTATCAGGATAGAATCTATACTTATGCAGAGGGAAGGAGTTGTTGCATATGGGTCTCAACAATTGGGGCCACATGAAGAGAATTACCCAATGAATAATCTCGATTTTGCTGTAATTGTGCATGTTTAGCACTGTTGGAGAAATTATCTTCTGGGAGAGAATTTTATGGTGTACATAGACCACAAAATCCTCAACTATATCCATATTCAACAAGATATAAATTTGAGATAGTGATGGTGGGTTGAGTACTTTTTATATTTTGAATTTGATATTGAATACACGCCTGGTAAAGGCAATTCAGTGGATGATGCATTTTGCATGAGGACTCAGATGCAACAAGTTTAGGAAGCCAAAAGTGAGTGAACGATTATGGATATATTCTCAGAGATTCATTTGTAGGTGCATGAAAAATAGGTGTAGATGATTATTTATTCTATATTTTTTTAGATCCACCCTTCTGGATTGAGTGTGAATGAAAGAGATATCAGATTCTGATGGTTGAGTTTATCAGGAAATGACCCTACTTTTGGGTGGACCATAGGGAAGGATGAGGCTATGCATTTTAATGGGAACGTACGAGTTTTAGAAGAAATAAATGAGGAGATGATGTGAGATTTTCTTGCCTCAGTTTGCGTAGTTCATCCTAGAGTCACCAAGATGTATCTAGATCTACATCGTCAGTATGGGTGTAAAGGTATAAATATGAATGTAACTTGTTTGTTCATGAGATTTTACACCTTTCAGCAGGTTAAGGCAGAGTATGAGTGACTGATAGGGCTTTCATAGCAGTTACCCGTTCCTAAGAAGATGTGGAATTATGTCGCAATGGATTTCATGATGGGTTTACCAAGGTTGCCTCATGAAAATGATGTTGTATGAGTTTTTGTTGATAGACTCATGAAGACTTCACATTTCCTTCCAATCATGGAAACCTTCAGTGTTGATGAGCATGGTTATTTGTACATATGAGAGATTGTATGTTCAAATGGGGTTACACAATTAATCGTTTCAGATAGGGATTCCCCCTTTACTTATCATATCTGTTGGGGACTATAGAGGGATTTGGGTATGCAGGTACTTCTGAGAATATCTTACTATCCCCAAATAGATGTCCAGCTTGAGCACACAATTCTAGTTTTGGAGGACATCCTTCGAGCATGAATCTTGGATTTCAGGGGATCTTGGAAGAGACACATACCCATGGTGGATATTTCCTATCAATATAGTTTTCAGTAATGATTTAGATGGCACCTTATGAGGCTTTGTATGGTATGACATGCTAATCACCCTTATGTAGGTTGGTGGTAGGAGAGGCAGCTATGTGGGGTCCTCGTCTTGTCTAGGATACCACTGAGCAGGTGGAGTTAATTTGAATGAGGATGGCTACTACAAAGTTTCGATAGAAATTTTATGCTGATTGATGTAGATAACCTTTAGAGTTAGAGGAAATAGATCATATTTTCATGTGTGTCACACCGAGGCTGGGATACAAGAGGATTAGATGATAGGGGAAGCATTCAAGGAGATACATCAAGCCTTTTGAGGTTTTGGAGTGAGTTGGGCTAGATGCCTATTAGTTGCAGTTAACTCAAAGGTACTGGGATATTCAGGATGTCTTTTTTGTTTCTCAACTACAATATTTCATTTTAGACCCGTCTCATGTTTTTCAACCTGTGGAGGTCAAGTTAGAGGCGGAGGCATCCTTTGAATATCACCATATTCATATTTTTTATCATAGAACTAATGTTCTCTATGTCTAGTATGTTCCTCTTGTATGGGTGCTATGGTAGCACGGGTGAGTGCAAGATGAGACTTGGGAGAGGGAGGCTGATGTGTGATTGTAGTGGCCAGAGTTGTTCGCAGATTCTTCTTCACCACCCATAGAAGGACAATTCATGTATGAATTACTTTAAGGGGGAAGTTTGTAAGAAACCAGATCTTCATTTTTGGTATTGATCATGATTTCTAGTAGGGATTATAGTAAGAAAGGAAGAAAATATGGTTTTCTAAGTACAAGTTTTGTACCTAGCATTTCGCATATAGTCACGTATTGATCGTGTAATGACTGACTACATGGTCGTGTGGTGACCTGTCCTACACACTTAAGTCAAGGGCCGGTTAAGGCTATAATATGGTGTGTAGTTTTAAAGAACACACAATGTAGTTTTTCATTTTATTTGATAAATCAGATCATGGTCACATCTCATATTCGGAAACATCTTCTTCTGGTGGTGGTTTATACACGAGTGCTACGGAACGACTGGAGAACTCTGAACCCCTCTTAATTCTCCGTCTGAGCTCCAATTGAGACACCATCAGGTGCATTGGAATCCCACCAGTGAGTTCTCAAAAACACCTAGAGCCTATCATCCTGATTCATAGTATCTTGTGAGTTATTCAAGGAGGGTAATTTTTCACCTTCTTATAGATGTACACCATTATCGACCGATTCAAGGGCCAGTGTTCAAGTATATCGATCATAAAACATTGACGTATGTGGTTTGTGCCATTAGTTGTTTGTCTTTATATTATATATAATAAATGTGATGCATCCCCATATTTTAGGTATTGTGTGATTTTGGAATTAAACTCTATTATTACATGTTACGGATTGTTTGATAGATAAAGGGTTGTTGTACATGAATAAGGTCAGATACCTTGTTTATTGGACACCCCATGGGTTTGTTTCCATACTTATTGATTGTTTATGGCCATTTGGTCTAGAATCCCTATTATTCTTTCCTTTTTTTCCATGCCATGTAATGTTAGGATGGAGTTACTGATTATATGAAATTATGATGATATGAATTTTGAGTGATGAAAAGGGGGATAGAACTACGAGAGCTTCCCAAAGGTGTTAAATCATGATAGCTTCCCCGATGGTCATTTATAATTGATTAAGTGGATGATGGCCCAATGGTTTAGACTATGAGAGAATTCCTAGGTGTTTATTTATAATTGATTGATATAATGTTAGACCAAATGGGTTAGACCATGAGAACTGCCCATGTGGTCATTTATATTTGATTAAATGAATCTTCGACCCAAGGGTTTAGACCAAGAGATATTTTCTAGGTGGTCATTTATAATTGATCGATGAAAGGTTAGAACAAACGGGTTAGATCGTGAGAGCTACCCATGTGGTCGTTTATATTTGATTAAATGATTCTTTGACCCAAGGGTTTAGACCATGAGAGCTTTCCCAAGTGGTCATTTATGTTTTTTTGATGCTATATGGGACCAAAGGTGTTATAATGTGAGAACATTCCAAGAGGGTCATTTGTAAATATTTGAATGATTGTGATGCGTCTTCCAAGACAATGCATAAGACTGGATTCGATCTTACTCAATTTTTTAGATCATCTTATGTGACATATTTTTTTGTTACTTTATACTAGGGATACAATGATTAGTATAGATCAAATGGTTACATGATTCAATATATGAATTATAAATGTTAAATGAATGTAATTGAAAATTGTAATATTGTTTACTTTTGAATACTTCCTAGTTTATTAATTCATTCTGGCATATTACCTGGTATATATATTTTCTGATAATTTGGAATATATATTTTGATGGTTTCCTACTAGGATTCATATCAAACCCTTTTTGGCTCATGATTTTAGACACAAATTGATTATATGATTTAATATATAGACATTGTAAATATCCTATCATCATCAGGTACTATATTAGTGTTGGATCTGGAGAGCATGGGACAATGTTAAGGATTGCAATGCTATTGGAGTTTGTTAGTTTCTTTTGTATTTTGGTTTCTGTATTGTTTTTAAACATTGTGAATTGTTTCGATATTTTATTAGATACATACTCCATGCATCATATATATATATTTATTGTGTCTCATGTTGGATTTACTATAAGTCTACTGCCCTTACTTTTATTTGGAATTATTTCTTCCACTATTGTTCGATATATGTTTATTAATGTGTATACTCTGCTAATGAGGGCATAATTTCCCCATTATAGTACCTTGTCCCTCACTACTAGTCTGCAGCCACAAGAATTTGCAGAAATGAATTTGAGGTTATGTGACCAATTGGGATTAGGGAACCTTTGAGTAGCACCTAGATCCAAGATGTTAAACAAATGGTTGGGGGAGGCTCAGATATGTATTCAGTACCCACATCTATTTGAGTATCCCTTAATTTTGATTTTTGAAGATGTAAAGCCCCATGGTGTGGAGAATTTAATGTCTAAAACTTTACATGTATTATTTTTTGATATAATATAGATTATTTCTGTGACCAGGCGCTAAGACGGAGTGAGATTCAAAGTCTTTGTTTTCTCATAATAAATGTTTGAAATGTTAAATATATTTAATATCATGCACATGCATTTTTCATGAAAATTTAGAATTACTTCTAAATATGTTCTTGGATAATAAATATGAGTGCACTGTTGAGTTCAGAATATAGGTTTTACCCTAGGTACTAATTAACCGTGGTCAGTATGGGTCTTTTGTGGAAAGATTGTCACACATGTAAAATGAATAAAATAATTAATTTAAATTATTTACATTATTTTGTTGATGCAATAATGCAAGGACCTAACTTCCCTCTTTAAATATGAACTTATGGTAAATTCATAGGGTTATATGAACAACTCTGTGAATTGATGAGATCCACTAGAATAGTTGGAGGAGAACATATTGGTGGAAGATGACCGAATCAAAGATAGATGATCGGTGCAGGATAAATTGAAGGATTTCACCAAAAATAGCTACACCACTTCATTATTCATCAGTGATTGATCTGAATCATGTTATGGATGTTGTTTTAATTGACTTATTTCCCATTATAGATCTCTACAATGAATATGGATCAATCAACGAATAGATTGGTTCATGGATCTTGCATAGTTGTCAGATGGGTTTATTTTGAGGTTATATAGGGAGAGTTATCATGATTAATTTTTTTAATTTATTTATTTTCATTATAATGGAAATGATCTAAAATTGAAAAAAATGTACCATGGTCTTTTACTCCAATTTTTTTTATTATTTTTCTCCCTCGAAATCTTTTTACATCATGGGTGTTCTTCATTCGGCACATTGTTCTACATATCCTTATCAATCAATCATTGAACCCCCATTTATTGGTGAAAAAATATGATATCATAGATCCCATTTTTTAATGACAATTTAGTGGTGAGACGATGGATGTGGTGACCAATCTGACAACAGTGGATACCCAATTTCATGTTCTTCAAAGTTATTCATCGTCTAATGAAGAACAATGCTTAGATCCATTTTTAGAAAATATTTGATGGTCAGAACTTGATTTTTATCAATTTAAATGTTGGGATGAGGCAATTAATTGAGTTTTCTATCATGGCATGGATAGAGCAATGAAGAGCACCACTAGAACACAGATCAATGTTTTAGGAAAAACTATAGCAACATGACATGCAATTTTGATCTACAGAACATGTGAGTTCCCCAAATGTGGTGGGTTGGGATTTGAGTAGGAGTTAATGACCACATGGCTTGTGACCTTGTCACAAAGTTTGTGACCCCTCCTCAAAGAGAAGGTGTGGACCTCATAAGGTATATGAACACATGGTGGACTACACATGTATCCTACACGCCTTGTACTCCCCCACACAAACCAGGCATGGAAAAAATATACAAGCTAATCCATGTACCAATACACATGGACTTGTAAATGAGATGAAACTATGTACTGGATCACGAGTAGACTACATGGGATGCATACATGTAACATATTTTTACACAGAAATGACTTGAGATATAGTCTGCTTACACAGGCATGACTCGGGGTGAAGGGACATGGTGTGTGACACCTACTACACATTATGTACTTTTTATACATGTATTGGAACCCTTTTCATCCAAATCATGGACATGGTTCACTAAGGTATTTCACCCTTATACTTTCTCTGAGGGTTAGTAATTAATCCTCTCCTAATCCTAGTAATATAATCCCATTAGTAGGAATAATTGAATATAGTCACTGGAATCCCTCCAATATTCCCAGAGTGAGATCCTCTATTCATCTTCTTTCCCTAGGAGGAGTTCTTAGTATCATCGGGACCATCACTATGCAGGAATTGATCCTCTACTTAGCTGATTAATCAAAATTGACTTGATATTATCACCCCATGCCATTGTTATTGATCCTCATCTATGTATCATATTCTATATAAACAATCAACATATTCCTTGTCATGATGAGACCCGACAATTAGTACCTCTCAGATAGACGTCCTCGGTGCTATCAGACAACACAGTGTGTTATCCCAGATGAGTGATTTATGGAATCATTGAGGAGAAATCCTTGGTTGGTATACTAATGTTGTGAATTTCCTATAGATTGGGTTTATTTGTTGAGTATATCTAGATATTCTTGTTATATGTGTTATAGACATATACCTATGTAGAGATGATTGTATTTTCCCTTGTTGTATGTTTTCTTGTTTCATGTCGTCATGCTGAGTATTGTTATACTCACCCCTGCATGGGTTTTTCCCACATGTTTCATGTCATATGCAGACAATCAACCTTTTGACAGAGTCTTAGACATACCAGGGAAAGACAGTGCTTAGTGAGATTGAAAAAACTGAGGTCTGTACATATGGCTTTCTGACAGTAGTCAAAGTACTTACATTTAGGTTCAAATTGTTTTCCAAAATCCTTTTTTTGTGTGCTTGTATTTTTTCTGATTTACTTGCTTTTACTTTATATTAAACTCTGGTTGTGGGATTTAGATGTATGAAATCACAATTATTCAGTTTTTTACATTTCACCATTTTATAGGCTTGGAGATATGTGTTCGTGTACATGTATATAGGATAAGGAATCCCTTGTTAGTGATATGCCAACTCAGCACCGGTTTCCAGCCCATGGCTTATTGGAGGCGGGCTTGGGGAGTCTCAACACAGACCCTATTGGGATGGGTTTTGAAATTCTGTATCTCACTGAAGATTTTCATAATAACTATTTTATATACTATTTCCTTGCATCATGTGCTAATGAATATCTATTACTTTATCTTCAATTTCTATAACAAGATTTGGTTATTATAGTTTCATTCTAAAACATCATCCTAGTATGTCAGAGTTCTACACACCATTCCATAGATGAATTCAAATGGAGTCAAATGAATGCAAGTGTGAAAACTACTATTGTAAGAAAATTCTATAAGAAGAAGGTGTGATCCTAAAAAAATTTGAAATCTTGAGATCAAGATGTCAATATATCATCCTTTTTTTTGAAATATCACTTTAACTAACTATTTTTATGTATTTTATTGGTTATACTAATACAAAATTCCATGACTACAGATTACTGAAGAAATATCCAGAATATTGATTCAAACCTCAAATATCGATGAGATAAAATAGAATGTGGTATTCCATGAAACCATACCACTTCCAAATATATATATATATATATATATACGTCCTAGAATTATGTTCATTAGTGAAATATTCTATGATAGAATGATGTATGATGGCATCATAAGTAGATAGAATAAAACCCAAAAAATATTATAGACATTATTTGTTTTAAGGTCACTGATAATGATATATAGGGTGATTGTTTCCCATATAAACTCTGGTATAGTTAGTTTTTTAGAACATCCATAGACTTTTATCTCTTGTCAATAATTTATTTATATTATAACTATTAAGATATATATTTCGAAATATATATATTCTTGTATTTCCCCTATAAAAATTATTTAGATCTATGTAAATCATTGTACTTACAAGAAGAATAGATAATGATGATCTATGAGATTATTTGAATAGTAACTTATTCAAGTATATCATAGATGGGAAAGAAATTCTATTCCTGAACAATATCATTCCATCACAAAAAAGTACGATCCTATGAAAGAAATCTGTTATTTTTCATCAATATAAAATTCTTTTTCCACTCATTAATGTAAACTTGATTTGATGGTTGGATACTCATTTGAGAAAGAAAATATATCCCCACTTCCTTTAAGATTTCATATTCCATCCTTTAAAAATTTGTAAATATTGGATATTTTTTTACCCTCTCCATAGATAATCTTTCATGATATATTTAATCAAAATATCAAAAACCCATTTCTATTTCTCATGGTTATAATGTATTGAGAAGACATATTCATTAATCAAATTAAACCATATTTTATCACATATATTATACTCTTTTCTGGTGAATTTATCAGAATATATATCAGACCATTATTTTTAAAGAAAATTCATACATATCATTAATTAAATGATTACCAATACTAAATCAAAATATAGATCTTGGTAAATTTTTTCATTAACCATCAATTAAGCTAAGACATAAGATTCCACAATATAATTCTAAATAAAAATGAATCAAAACCCCTTCTTTGTCGAATCATAGTAAAAATCCCTTGTCCACTATAAGGTTGTGTGAGAATAGTATAATAACCAACATTCACAATACTTCCATGAAATTTTCATTACATTAATTGTTATTAAGGAACATAACACCCTTCTGTGTAAACATTGTTACTATATTATATATTCCTGATAAATCCTTCACAATGCATCAATAATATATAAAATCCAAGAAAACTATAGATCTTAGTCACATTGTTTTTTTTTCTAATGTTTAACAACTTCCATTTTTATAGATCCTTTGATATTCCCTTAATTTTGAATATTTAAAAAAATGAATCATTTTGTAGCCAAAATTTAAACCTTCATAATTTGGAATTCAACTTATCATTCCTTGGGGTCTCTATTTCAATACTCAAGTGATAATCATGTCTTTAATTTCTCTTAGAATATATAAAAATATAATCTATAAAGAATCCCACAAAATGATCATGTTAATGACTTAAGAGCATGTTCATCAAATCCACATAGATAATGGCTGATTTAGTAGTACGAAATGAAATTACTATAAACTCATAGTGTTTATACCTAGAATAAAAAGATGATTTTTTTGTCATAAATTTTTATGCATAAGTGATAGTATCCTGATCAAAGATCATTCATGCAAAATTATTATGTTCCACATATTTTATCTATCACATTATCAATTATGGAAAAAAGATATAGATAAATTTAAGTGACCCTATTATTTTTCTATTAATCAATAAAGAGTTGGATTGATCCATATTTTATGATACTAAAAAACATGTAACTCCATAGTGACATCCTTGGTCAAATAAATCACTTATCAATATTCTATAAGAGTTGATTCTTCAATTCTTACAACTCTATGAAGGCTATATTATAGAGATTATTTTATATAATTATATCTTCAGGTATAAAATATATAAAAAAATGATCATCATGATTCAAAGTAAGTCAAGGTAACTCTTATATAAATCTATCAACAAACACTTGTACACTTGGAATATCATCGAAGTTGAGTTTCTCACCAACCTCTAGAGGTAAATACCCACATTAATTTTAAATCAAAAACCTTTCATTGGATGTAATTTCCATTATAAGGAAAAATTTATCCCTATACTGGTAGTGATATATTGGTTGAGAATATCAAATTTCACTTCCCCTCATTATATATAGAATGTGATTTATATATTGAAAGCCAATCCATTCACAAAATCACAATAAAAACTATAGGGAGAATAACATTATTTTTAGGAATAAAATTCGCCAAATCATCAATAATACATGAATAATAGAAAAGTTAAGTTATCATCATTCCATTTAGAGTTTTTACAAATAATTCAATATAAAATCATTGAATATATGTATTTTCATTAATTGAAAATTTTCTCGATAAAAATGAATTCATCTAACAATGGTTATATTGGGTATTTCAATATTAAATCGTACTATAACACACCTAAATATTATCATTTTATGTTAAATACAATAATAAAATAATGATTCCTTTCCCAATTATCAGGCACCATTAATCAAAGTGATCAATCATGAATAATCATTCATAGGATGTCTAAATCATAGAACCTCCTTTTTAATTTATCACACATTTGGGATACCTTAGGTCATGTATGGTCATTATCTATTCAAAATCCATCATAGTGTTTTATAAATGTAGATTATGTTTACTCTAAAATATCTCATAGGATTCTCTATCCTTGTGTGCAGTTAGACAACTTTTTTATGAAGTAATCCAAAATTGATTAAATTCCCAATATTCCCTTTTTAAGGTTATTATCTCTAGAAATAACTAGAATAGAGACAACATCAACATTATTATATCGTGAATGATATTTATTTTCTAGGAAAACCACACTCCTTTCCTTATCATGACTTATGAAAATCTTTTGTATAGTCTTTTCCTAAGTAGTCTCACTAATGTTTTCTCATCATAGTTTCTAATTGTATCTAAACATATGTATGATAAAAAAAATATAGAGACACAATCATTACATACATAACTAATATATCTTATTAGAAAATTATACACTATATATAAATAAGATCCATGATTAACCTATATAGGATCCGAGTCTTTGGAAGTATATATACATAAACACCACCCGCATTAAATATATATATCATTCCCCATTATGTTCTTAAAATCATGAACACTTATTATTCATATCCAACATAAATCCTTTCTTGATTTCATGGGGTTGATAAAAAAATATTCGGTGATATAAAATTTAGTGTAAGGGTAAACATAATATCTCTAAATAAATGATTATAATTGATCATTATATAATCATAATGATATGGGAACCTAACCATGACTTATAACAATCAAACCCAATCTGTCGATGATATTTAATCAAGAAACAATAATTTATGGTTTTTTGAAAAAATTAAATATGACATATGAGTCTAAAAGCATCAATAATATGTAAAAATCCATGAGAACATAAAAAATTAATAATTACATTTGTTTACACATGAACATTAGCATGTAAAATCATTTCTTTAGTAAAGTATCATAGTTACGACTATCATTTTGGATGGGGTTCACTCTTTATTATATCATTTCTTAAGACAAGTTTCACTACCAATATTATCTTATTATAAAATCACCCATTCATAGTTGTGTTAACTAACTATTTTGGTCCTTATTATCTTATAGATGTCCATATATACCAAATTAATTATAGGTATACCAATTATTTTCCCACCCATGTCATAATGAAATACATTTATATATATTCCACAAGATCATTAGATATTAATCATATCATCGCGTCCAAACCTATTAGAAAGATATGAGTTTATTTAAAATTTCATCATCATATAAAAAATTTAAACACTGATAATATAAAGATGGTAACATTGGACCATATACCTAGTGAAGATAAATAAACCTAAAATTTTGTTTTTATAGATGATAATACCTTAAAAATAACACTAGAACATTTCTTGAGGAAAATATACTTTTCATATTGAAATAAATTATTTAAAATATAAAAACATCCAAAATATTACTTAAATCAATATCAATGAAAATAAAAATTTTGTTTTTTAGAGAAAATTTAATTCCTTATGGTGGGGAAATCTATTCATAGAGTGTACATTAAAATAAATATTTAATTATTAGTTTTTGTAAAAATTAAAAAGTTACTCATTCAAAAAATGAAAAAAATATTTTAAATTTTTCTATATAATGTCAATTATGGTTTAAAAATTCATTAATAAATTATTTTAGAATAGTAAAAAAATTCTCGAAAAACTTTTCATTAAAATGTACACTTTGAAAAAAAGATTCTTGACAAATAATGAAAATGATATATGTTTTAATTAAAAAAATTACTTTTTTAATTTTTAGTAATTAAATATTCTAAAATTAAAGGGAAACATTTAACCCCCAAAAATAACTATCAGAAAATAAAAATAATAATTTTTAATAGATGTAAATATTATAGTTTCTGCAATGCAAATTTAAGCATAAACAACCAAGGTAAAATATTAAATTTTGTATAAAACCTTTTCCTCTATTAGATCATCTTTCATTAGCACACTATCCTCCTTTATAATAAATTTAAACAAATTATAATTCTATATTATCACTATATTCATACGTATAATACTATTCATGGTTTATATAAATCATATTATCTATCATTCATTTACAATCATTTATTAATATCATCTAATCTAGTGTTAACTTCTTTGTTTTCCATTAGTGTTTCTATTCACAATATTGTTATTTACACATTTATAATTGTTAAATAATATAATAATATTAATAATGATACAAATAGAATATATTTTCATTATATACAATTTATAACTATTTCAATAAACATGGGTTGAAAAATGGATTACATCACTATGTGGAGACAGTAGTCTGTACATATGCATGAGTGATGTTTCCATTTTTCAGTTGTTGGAACAAATTAATGGTAAATAATAATTATCTTTTAAATAAAAGTTATTATATCATAATTATAATAAATATTCTCTTAATATAAAATATTAACCAACCATGAATGATCATGATGGAAGATGAATCATATCGTCATGTGGACGTAGTAGTGAACATATTTGCCCAAGCGATGCTTTCATCGTCTATTTAATATATAAGAGGTGGTAAAGTTTTTTTCCATGACCATAATTACATTATAGTATATTTTTATACAGTCTCTATCATATTATAATGGCATAATATTTTTTCATGATGTAGAAAAATAAATAAAAATTGATAATTTTGGTTGTAACTAAAACCTATTTTTTGAGAGCTCCATCATCATACACATTAATCCTTGAATGACTTTTCTCATGGGAAGAAAAAAAACTAGAATAAAGGGAACAAATATTTTAAGGATTTTTGGTGATTTTCTAACATATAATAGCTAATATTTTTAGAAATTTGAGTGAAGAGGTTCCCTTTTATAAGTTAGGGTAGGGACCCACATGTAATATTTTAAATTATTTTAATGATATTAGGTATCTTTATGGTAAAATTTGATCCAAATGGACATATATTCTATGTTATGATAGGATTACGTTAACATATCTTTAAAATATGATAATTATCTTATTTTTTGTGCTAATACTACCATTTTCTCTTTGTTTAACCTATTGATCAAAAAAATTTAACCATAATCGTGGTAACAATATTTTTAATAGTCTGTATGTGAAAAAATTAATTTTAAAATTTAACATTAAATTAATAATTATTATTGAAAATATGGAATTTATTTTTCATGTTTTAGTTTCTATAAGTGGAAAAAAAATTTAAAAATCCCCCAAACCGCATCAATAATATGTTATAGAAAAATGGATTTTGAAGCATAAAATTAAATATACATCCCTTACATAACTTGTAAAAATAATAGAGTGAATGATAAAATATATGACATAATATATAATATAAAATAATATTTAGAACCATTAATCAATATATATTAAATTAATTTTTTTAGATAAAAAAATTGCATACATAAAAATTGATTATTGAAAAATGAATTCATATTCCAGAACATGAACATATAACAAAATCAATTATAAAGATTTTTAATATGTAATTAATTAAATTATTATAATTTTTTAAATTATTTTTTACATTAGTATAATATTCAAAACATAATAATTATTTTCTTTAAATTAAATTTTTTTTTTTTTACAAAATGATATTTTTTGCCAATTTACATTGAATATTTCTTTTTAAAAAGTATATAAAAATTAAACCCAATATAATTTTAAAATTTTTATTTTTAAAAATATATTAATTTCATTATATAAATATTCTAAAAATTTTGAAAATCAATTATAATAACTTTCTAGGAAAACTGAAATAAGTCCAATATCAAAGGAAAACATATATTTTATGTATAAAATGACATTACAGAATATTGATTAATTAATTATTATGTATTAATCAATAAATTTTAATTATTTCAATCCTTTGTACATATTCTTCATAATGTTTTTATTATTATTCATACCTTCTTATTCAATTGCTAGTTTACCAAGGATTAAATTATCATAGTTTATTTAGACTCAGGGATTCATGTAAGAATAATTATCAAATTTTTAATTTTATTTTAAAGGAAAATATATAAAATTATATGTTGTTGCATTAAAAACCAAAAAAAATTATTCTATACATCAAAATTTTATTACATTAATTTTAAAAATGAGGATATCTTACCTTCATCACATCCTTTTGTTCCCATGTATAATCCTTAACTATATGATTGCTCCTAAAATCATTAATCATGTGAGTAGCCTTATTCTTTAGAAATTGATCTCTATGATTCATGACGTATAAATTTTTTTATCATAGAATTAAAAATTCTCCATTTTTGCAACATCTATGTTTATTAAATGTAATGGATATGTTATATACATCTCAAATGAGATTCATGGAATGAATTATGATCTTCATAAAGGTTTATTAGAAGCACTAAATGACAAAATACAATCCCTATCTAATCATAAATACTAAATGGAATAATATGCCTATGTCTTAGCATTCTATTATTTTTGAATCTCATAACTATAATATATGAAAAAATTGTTAAAAAAAATTTTCTAAAAAATAACATTCTATATCACACTGATGATTGTCGGTATTACAATTCTGTCTACTAAGAGCTTCCTTGACATGTACCTAAACTAAAATAACATTATTTTCCATTTCCTCAATCAGTGTAGGTCCCGATCAATTTTTTTCTAAAAAATCTTCAATTTATTTCATAGTTCAACAGTTATTTTAAAATAGGGGTTCATTAAGATCCATATGAATGCTTGAGTGAAAATTATTATTATAAGAAAACTATACCAGAGAAAGTTTTCGATCAAAATTTCCATTGAAATCTAGAAAAATTATTCAAAAAATTACTTCTAGGGTTGGGATGGTTCTGATCGCACATTGATATATCATATATTATCACACTTGTACATTTCAATTACATAATTTTTGGGTTTTTATAAAATTATAAAATAATTTTTTAACCTATGTAAGTTTTGAGTTCAGATGTTGAAAATATGATTAAAAAGATATAATTTCACAATTTCACTACTTAACAAAAGTTCATAATTTTTACAATAATATAAATGTTAAAATTATTCTTATTATTATTCTATGATAATTGGGACTCAATTTATCTAACTAGAATAAAGGCTACATAGAATCCTAAGGGGACCGAAATTGACCCACAATGTGAATAAATTCTATTCGAGATAGATTGAACCTACATGTAGTAATTGGGACATAACTCAGTTCTTGGAATACAGAATGGCGTGAATCCACCCCCATTAGAAAGATAGCACAAATGCATACCATTGTTTTTAATTTTAAGTCATTTTAATGCATTTTGGTTTTCCATCTATTTGAATCAATGAGGTGTAAATAGTTTTCATGATCTTCTTCCCAACCCCATATACTATTGTATTTTTAGGAACCAACATTACAAATTTCACATTAAAATCACTCAATAGAACATTATCATGTTTATCACATCCATGGATAAGGTTGAGTCTAATTGGAGAGCTTTATTCATCAATTTTCATCCACTTCCCCATCAAGTACTTCTAAACCACTTAGTGACGAATCTACAAGGTGCTTTTCTGTAATCCTGAGATCCACATTAGTAATCCTTGGATCATATTTGAATTTATAGTTCCATTTTATATTGTAATTTAGTTCTAACATTTAATTTTGTGTTTATGATGGTAAGATCAAATTCAAATCAATGGAAAAAAATCCAATTGCATTCATGTATAACCTGGATCTTGTGCTGATTTTAGTGTGTTTGCTACTTTGCTCACCCCTTACCCAACATGAGTGTTCTTATGGATTTCATCCATTGATAAAATCCAAAATCTTGAACTTAAGAATAAAATTTTTTTCCTTGAGAACAATTATAATATAGAACCAAATCTTGTCTTATTATCAGGTTGTTGGTGTTATTCCTTGAATGAGTTTGGTATATACATCGTCTATATTTTATTAATTTTGAGCAGTTTCCAATAATCAATATCACTGATCAATAAAATACTAGGTGTTAAAATAGTATAAAATCATATAACATACTCTATATCACCCCCAAACTAATGGAAAATCATAAATTTCCAATTGAGATATTAATAGAATCATGGTATAAATTGTACAACCCAATAGGATGGATTGGAGTTTATACAAGGATGATGCACTTTGGGTGTACCATACATCTTTTATGGCCGCAATAGAAATTTAACCATATTAGATTGGGTTTATAATAGATTAAAATTTAAAATAGAGGATGATCACTGAGCATATAGGGATATGAAACAATGTATTGTGAATCTATTAGATGAAGTTGATTAGAGGAAGTTTCAAATTCATACGTTAGATGAAATTTTCTAGGATGCATTAAAGAAATAAATGGTCTATAAATAGAAGACAACATCTATCCATAATGAGATGAGTCATCAAAATAGGATTTATATAAGTGATAAGGTCCTCATATATAATCCTTGGATAAGGGTCCACCTAGGTAATCTTTGTTCATGGTGTCTCAGTTATTATACTACTACTAATGATTTACTTTTTTGTTCAATATAAGTTTTTTATGAGGAGAGTGTCCAGAGGTTTATTTTTAATGGGTAGAGGCTCAAACACCTATATGAGGTTATTCTATATCATTCAATTGAGAAAATAAAACAGATGGAAGCCGTATATAACACAACTTATTAGGTTTTCCCTTCTCCCCACCATTATTTACTTGTCTACTTATCTAAATATAATTCTTTGGGGAAAATGTAATTTTTAGGTGTGGGGGAGGTAGAAATAGGATTTATATTATTTTAATTTAGAATTTAATAATAAAAAATAAAAATAAAATAAAAATAGAAATAATACTTTTGATACCATTTTGATTTCATTTTCTTTTATTTGTTTTCTTTCTTAGATATACATTGTTCTTAAAGAGAGTATCCAAAGTCATTTTTCATGAATCAGTAGATGGTGTAAAAAATTAAATTATTTTTTGGAAACATTATTTCAATTGAATTTTTATATGGATTCTTTTTCTAGAATTTTTATTTTCATATAATTTAAAAGAGTTTATCAGATTTTTTAAACCCATACTCATGAGAACTAACTAATATTTTTAATCCCTTACACAAGAGTCATTTTACACCCTTTATTTCATATTATTCATTTTAATTACATTCCTAAGAGTCTTAGATAACATAGATAAACTATAATGCTCCTTGATTCTACATGGATCTATAATATTCTGTTGTGTTTCTTCTATGATAGAGGCCATCAGTCAAAAAATAATCCCATTTTAAAATTAAATCCTCTTGTTGGAAAATTGAAATTTGACCCCACATTAGCCTTAGAGATAAGGAGATGCCTATTAGGTACCCATATTACAAGATAATTTATCCCTTCGTACTCATATATATTGTACTTTTTTTAAACTAGTTTGGGGTAGAGAGTGTTTTCAAGAGATTTGTTTGGGAATTATTCATTGGTATATATTGAGTGAGAGGGTTCCTACATTTGTTTTTGGTAGTGAGTCCCTAATCCTTATTATATCAATTATTTAAACATGTCTACACTATTTTTCCAAAAAAAAATATATTATAAAAACAATAGTTTTGTACACTGAATAAAAATGAATAACAAAAATTGATAAAATATGAAGTTCACAAATTATTATTCATTGAATGGTTATGACCCACACAATAGGAACAATGGGGAGACTGGTTTGAAAAATAAACACTTAGTAAGGTTTTATGTGATTAAATTCAATGTGAAAACATTTAAAATATGGATAAGATTTTTACTTGAGAGATTAAACAATCCTTTTCAATATCCAACTTTTAAGCATTAATTCCTACCAACCCTTAAACCTTATAACAACCTATTGGAAGTACACATGATTTTATAATAAGTTTTTACTATAGAGAACATATAATATTATAAATAATATGCTATTATGACATGAGATATTGGGAATGAATACAAACCCACTTTCATATGAACCTAGAGTGAATAGAGAAAATTATTAAGTGAGGATGGTCTCTTTATGTTGCATGGGTGAACAAATGATGTTGAAAAAATTTGAATGTAAGGGAAGAAGAATTATTAGAAAGTTTATTTCATAAAAGAGACATGATGAGATGAAATTAAATTAAATTTTTTATGTTTTCCATCATTTTATTTTTCAGTGGGACTTGATAGGGATATATGACTTTTCCCATGAGTACAATGGTTTAGTGTGGGTATTTGATTGTAAAGTGATATATAATATATTATCACTATTATAAAAATTAATTACATTTTTTAGTTTTTGTATACTGTTATTAAAACCACTTACACTCTATGTACATTTTGAATTCTTGTGTTGAAAACATTCTTAAAATATGTAACTGAACAATGGCCGAATTTATTAAAATTTAGAGATTGTATCATAACATTAAATACACTAATCTGAATGTGAAAATTATTTTTTTAGTATTATATAATTATTCAGATTAAATTTATATATCTGGACCAATGGTAGGATCTAAATACAAGTGTCCTAATAGAGGGCTATAATGTGAATAAACTATAGTCCAGACATATTGGACTTACCAATGGTAGTTAGGCCAAAACTCAGGATTCATAACTCCAATTAAGTTGATTCCAATTCCATTTGATATATAACAAGAACTCCTGCATTTAAACCTAATTTAAATCCAATTGAATTAACATTTATTAGTAATCTAGTTTGTAACACCCCATTCTAGGTTCCACGCACTGGTTCCCGAATCTTTCAGTCACAAGACCTCAAGAACACCTCCCCACACACCAGAGGATGTGGAATAGTAGAGAGTGTTTAATATCAATCATGGGGAGACTGTAACCTATTTTATTAGAGTAATATACCAGTGGAAAATAATGAATAAAAAACTAGACCACATTTAACCATAAACAAAACAATACCAGTATCACAAGATGACTAAAACTCGTGAGACTATATCAAAACAGAACTGTAAATATAACATGATAATGTACATCACAAGTGTCAAAATGGAAACCAGAAAATAAATAATGACATTTTTTAATACCAATAGGGTTTAGAAACACATATAGTTACCTTATCCTTGATCGATCTCGACTCATCCATCTAATAATAATGAATGCAGTGTACCAAGAATGATGTCCAAAACAATATATAGTAAATAATAGTTTATAAAATTGTATAAAGAAATAAGTACAATGAATAAGTAAATTGTTATCAAATTATCATTTACTCTTTATTTAACCACATAAACCCCCATGTTCATGGGGATACCTAGACATTAATACCTGCTTCGTCCTATGATGAAGTCTAAATCATTTCACATTATAATTTCTCAATTAATTTGACAAATGTTATTTTATTATTGATTTCATTTCCATTTACTATCACATCTAATTGGAACCATTATCCAATGATAATCTCATGTGTGTATAATTTCATTTATATTGATCCATGGGTATTTGGAGCATCGGTTTATATCCCATACCCCATAGGTATTTCTAGCATCAGAACCTGTCCAATACACATATTTTCATGCATGAACATTTTCACTCTATGGGTATTTAGAGTTTCAATCCATTTCCCACACTCATTTTCCAATCAATTTCACATGTGTGCATGGAGAATTAGTTAATGCACCATACTATTATATCAATCAATCAAATATATCATATATATCACATATATTATAATTTCACATGCTTTAAAAAATCACATCAATCTCTATTAATCAGAAACAATCCTATTATCTCTATAACTCCCATTAATTAATAAAAAAATTAATTGATCACAATAATTTTATTAAATAATTAAAAAATTAATCAATCAAATCCATTCAATTAATTAATTCTATAATTAATTAATCAAATTCATCACATTAATTAATTAATAAATTAATTAATCACAATGATCCAAATAATTAATTCATTAATAAATAAATACAATGAAAAATCTCAAAATTCCATTAACTAATTTAAAAACTAATTATTATCAATTAACTATTCAATATTATGATAATTAATTCATAAATTAATTTTCCCAACTCCACAATTACATTATTCGATCAATTAACCAATTCATCAATTAATTAATTGACCATATTAATTAATTCAATTTAAGAATTCAAAATTTAAAACAAAACCTATAAATTATAAAAAAACATAAACATATTTGATATCAAGATAATAAGATTTGAATAATAGACTACCTACCTCGATTCACTGATGAGTGATCACCCAACAGAAATCTACAAATTTCAATGGAGTGACGACATAGAGCGAGATTTAGATCTAAAACCTAAATCATGATAAAAAAATAATGACTTATTAAATCCTGATATACAGCTATTGTTCTACAAACATATCAACCAAAATTGTTCAACATCTTATCAAAACATATAATAATTTCCATTAAATAAATATAGAAGAAGAGGATAATAATGAAAAAATTATCAAGATGAGATCCTCCTACCTGGAGTGGTATATGTCTCAGATCTAGGATTTGAAACACCTTTAACAAAAGTTAGTAGGGCTTGTAATAATTATGTAGGGGCTCTAAAATCATTAAATTGTGTTAGGGGTTGAATGGTTTTCTGTTTGGGTGACTTTTGGGGGTTCAAGTAATTTTAAAACTAATTTTCTGGTGGATTAAAAATAATGCATGGTTGGTTGGGCATGGGAACATAGTTTTCCCTACCTTTTCACCTAAAATGTATGCCTCTATTATAGGGGTTCAAAGTTACTTCTATGAGGGTGTATAGTTTGACAAACTATGTGCCAACTGTGCAATTCACCTCTTTCAAGGGTTACACCATTTGTTAGACTATGGTGTACAGTTAGGGAAAACCATGCGACAACCCTAAGCTACAATTATCAATTCCAAACGTCTCATGTTTCAACCAAAAAATCATCATGTTATAACCCAAACAAGAAGAAATCATACATGGACAAAATAGAACGTGAAATCAAGTATAAAACAACTCTATAAAAGGTCTAGATCCCACAATATCCCCGCCTCATAACAACTTATCCCCAATTTAAACTCCCATGAATCTCTATGATTTAGAGCCAAATAGATCGGTCCACTAAGAGCTCATATAGTCTTCTCTTTCACATATCTACTCATGTAGAATTTCATTTTTTCACAATAATTGAACTATCATCATGGTCTTTCCTTGAAACAATTTTTCACTGTGATCAAACACACGTATTGGATGCTCCTCAAAAGACACTTCAATTTCATTCTCAACATCATCCACATCGATCAAATGAGAATGGTTAGTGTGATACAGTTTTAGTTGTGATATATAGAACACACAGTGCATAACATTGTACCTCTACAGAAGATACAATTAGTATGAAACCATCTTGTTTCTCTCCACAACCTCAAACAATCGAATGCACCTATGAACCAACTTTCCCTATCTTTGTATTCTATGGTGACCCAACCTAGGAGACACATGAAGAAATAAATGTTCACCCTTCATAAAATCTAGGGTTCATTGATATCTATCATCATATGACGTCTATCTACTATGAGTCTTTGCCAAACTTTTCCAAGTATCATGAACCTGTTCCGACATCTCCTACACAAGACTCTGTCCCAACAACGTTGACTCACCTACCTCCACCCAGCTGATGGGTGATCTATATGTACTACCATAAAGAGAATTGTATGGTTCCATCTGTATAGTTTCCTAATAACTGGTTTATAGAAAAACATCACCAAATCAAATTACTTCTCCTAAGATCCACCAAAGTCTTGGACAAACTCAATGCATATCCTTAAGCACCATAATTGAAAATTTTGACTTCCCATTTTTCAGTGGGTGAAAAGATAAACTTAATAAAACATGTCTACCAAGAAATTTCTTTTATCCCTTATAGTATCATGATGTAAAGAGAAAGTCATGATCTGAATCTATAATCCATGGAACCTCATACAGACAGACTATCTCTTGAATATACAGTTCTCCCAACTACTCAATAAATAAAGTATCTTGTATAGACAATAAATGTTCTACTTTCTTTAGTCGAACAACAATAACCTAAATAACATCATTCTTCTGAGGTTTCATTTAGAGACCTATCACAAATTCCATAGTAAGGTCATCTTACTTCAACTCATAAATGGGAAACAACTATAGTAAACCTCCATGTCATTGATGCTCCGCCTCCACCAACTGATAGGTGTAGCATCATCTCACAAACCATGCAATATCATTTTTCAGTCATGAACACAAAATCTATCATCTTAAATCATGGTAAATTTTGGTCACACTTGGATGTACTACCCACTTCAAGGAATGAAATTCCCACATCAAATTCTATCACAAAATCCTAGGCACCACATCACAATTCATAACATATATGATCACATCTTCAAATATGCTCCAGTCTAAAGGTGTCTCCCAACCTTCAAGGTTTTTCCTTCAGGATATAATTTTCATATCCTCATACTAGTTTTCCCTAATCTGGGTAAAAAGGGTATACTCTAATAAAAATTATATGAGAGTCATTTACTTCTGACTCTCCTGAAGCACAACTTTTATGTTAGCTAAAAAATTCATCATCCTCCACTTAGTACTAGACTCTTCAACATTTTAATTCTGAGTATTCCATGTCATTGTGTCAACCAAACTATTTCCCTTCCCAGAAATATATTCTAGCTTCAAATCAAATGAATACATATAATCAACCCATCTCTGAATCCAGAGATTAATGTATCATTGTGAAGAGTTATACTTCAATCACTTGTGATCCATATAAACTTTGAACTTCTGGACCAATAGATAATGTTGAAAAAACTTCAAATCACAAACCAATACTTCTAACTCATGGTCATGCGTAGGATAATTATGTCTATGAAGCCTCATATTTTGACACCCATACCACAAAAAGTGACCCCCTGCATCAGAACACCTCTAAGTTCGATCCTAGAAGCAATAAAATAAACTATATATTCCTCACCTAGATCTTGTAGGATCAAGATTATTTTTGATTTTAAGCACTTCATCAACTCCGGAATGGAATTCTCACATTCTTATAAACATTAAAACATTATCCCTTTTTTGGTCAAGCTTTTAAGATGTGTTTCCATCTACAAAAAATCCTGGATGGATCTATGGTAATATCAATCCAACCCTAAAAATCTATGGATAATGAAACAATTCTGTGTATTCTCCCAAGATTCCACTACCTAAACATTATATTGATCCACTGACACACCTTCCTTTGAGATGATGTGACCAAAAAAGTGGACTCGGTCAATCTAAAACTGTAACATAGATATCTAGGTGTATATTTGATGATTTCTCAACACACTCAAGAGAATGTCATGATGATTGTCATGATCATCGTGAGTCTAGGAGTATACCAATATGTCATCCAGAGACACTTCCAAAAATTGATCAAGTTATAAATAAAAGATTTTGTGCATCATGGCCATAAACACTGCCAGTGTATTCTTTAACCCAAATGGAATTAAGACAAACTCATATAGGCCATACCTACTTCAGAAAGTAGTTTTTGGTATATTATAAGGTCAATAATCAACAAACTACACCCTATGTCAATTCAATATTTTAAAAAACAAAATATCCTCTTATTATTTCAAATATATCTTTGATACATGGAAGATGATATTGGTTATTTAAAATAATCTAGTTCAACTTCTCGTAATAAACACTCAAATATAGAGTCCCATCATCCTTTTTTGAAAACAACATTAGTGAACCCCAAGGTGACATAATCAGATGGACAAATATACTATTCTATAACTCTTCTATTTGATTCTTGATCTATTGAATCTCTTTTGGAGCCATTATATATGGTGGAATAGAAAGAGGCTTAGCCGAGTCATGATCTCAATTTTAAATTCCACTTTACTCTTAGGTATAATACCTTTTAATTATCAAGGAAACACATCCTAAAACTTGTCCACTATGGGTGGAATGAAATCATACCTTATATCTCTGTCATCCTACAATAAACTAGATACTTGGGTTGTGATCTCTCAAAGTTGTTGAGTTATTAGCCCTTATCAACACTCTGAGGTATCCCACTATCCTTGATAAATATATTTTTACCCTTGGGGGATTCAAAAGTCACACTCCTATGGTAATAATCTATATAGGAAAAGTATTTAACTAGTCGGTCCATACCCAAAATCAAGTATATTCTTTACATTTAAATGATGTAAATATCCCATATAAAACAGTACTCCCCAACATTGATAGAAGTCCCCTGCAAAAATAGATGTATGTAGAACCTAATCCCAATGGTGTATCTATCATCACTACCTGGCTCAAAAACCTGACTTCCATACTCAATTTAGATATAAAGGAATGATAGGCACCAGTGTCGAATAATGAACTAGATAATATGAAATCTATAAGAATAATAAATCTCGTTATTGATGGTCCAACAACTCAATCAATAAGTATAGGATCCACCTCATGCAACTATCTTTCCTTTCTTCCATACAATGTAGTTTGAGTCCCCTAATCTGCACCACACTATTGATATGGTCACTCTTTCATAGAAGCACTATGTCTACTATTTCAACCACCATGGCCTGTAGAACACTAGATTCTAGACTAATACGGTGCATAATATCCCATTACTGCACTTTTGTTCTGTCTAGCTCCTCTATCATTACCTGACTATCTAGGTATCCTATAGAACCTCTGTATATTTCCCATCATGTCAAAATATTTCCACTCCATTGGTGGTCAAGGATAATGTTTACAAAAGTGTATGAACCTACCACACTGGAGGAAAAGTAATATGGAAAGATCTTAATTAATTGATCTCTCTAGCTAGCCACTTTGTTTACCACTATAGTGGTTAAATTTCTCATAATTGTGCATCCTACTCTCAGAAGCCTCACCTTCTGATTGTGCAACTTAAACCACATGTCCTCCCCTGGAATCCTCTATCAAGTTCTACATAAATTTAAGAGCTTGATTTAGTAATTCTGATATCTTCTTTATGCTAAATATATTAACCTAGGACATTCTCTCACATTTATCGCCATTTTGTAACATGTTTTATGTAGTATCTTTCTCCCATGTCACTGTTGAAACAAAAAACTACAAATTTTTGAAGCCTCCAGTGTAGTACATCACAAAAATATTCCCTTGAGTTTGTCTCATGAACTCAGAAACTCCCTCCTAACACTATTTGTCTAGATAAAATTGATCAATGGACTTCTCTTGAATGTCCTTACATTCCATTGATTCCAGATTTGCATCGTGAATCAGATGTCCCACCAATTCTTTTCCTGACCATGTAACATATAGGTTTCCAATTTGACTCACTTTTCAGTAAGATCATCCATGTTACAATGTATAGTCTGGATAGACTCAATCTAGATCATGGCTCCTCTAGGTCCACCCTCTCAATTAAAATTCATAGGATGATACAAATGGAACAATCTTGTCATATCAGATATGATTTTCACAACCTTCCATCAGTCTCTTTCCATAAATTTCACAAAGTATGAAATTTTCTCTTGGAACTTCTCTCCAACTTTCTTACCCTGCACTATCAGTACAACTGGTTACACTACTAGAGGTTCATCCCCTAGCCATGTCCTCATATCGTCCCCTCATTAAGAGTCATCATATAGGCATAACTATACAATTCCAACACACACTATAGGACAGAATTCAAAAAAATAACATGTGTATGTAAGAAGGAGACACAATAAGGTGAAACCAGTCATTCCCTCAACCCCAACCACCTAGTTAAAACTAAGCCGTTATCACTACCAATAGCCATAATACACCTAGGACATGGTGGACAATTGTAAACAAATTATTATATCATGTTTCTAATTAGACACCCATTTATTCACATCTTTAATAATTTAAGAAATTTAAATTTTCTTATTTGGAACTTTCTTCATCTAAATTGAAAAAATAATGGAAAACATTTTAGTTTTAACAATTTACTCAAAACCCATTTTCTAGTGTATGCCTAAAATGATGCATGCCAGAAAACAATCATGAGTACCGTAAATGATGAATGCATACTCATCTTTCATTCTATACCAGGCCATGAATCAAATCTCATCAAACCCTTGAAATAATTATCACATCACACAACAACTACATCGACAAATGTGAAGTAACATGTGACTCTAACAACACACATCAATAATAGTAATCCAACTTTGGATAATTATATTTTCCCCCATAAATGGGTTTTAAAATCCCATGAATGATTTCATGCCCAAGGCATAACTCTACCTAATATCATTTCTAAATTTCACAAAAAATAAGAAAAAATAATATAAAAGAAAAATGGGCTTTGATACCACTTTGTAACACCCAGGGATAGGTTCCATAAACCAGTGCCTTGAACCGGCTGGGCAGATGACCTCAGGTATGCCTCCACATATGCCAAAGGCTATTGACTAGCATCAATGTTATATTATCAATCATTGGGATACTATAACCTATTTTATAAGAGTAATACACTAGCAGAATATATGAAATAGTAACTGAATAACATATAACCATAAATGGAGTTGTACATGTATCCCTAGATGATAAAAATTTGAGATATGATATCAAAAATAAACTATAAATATGCCTTGATAATGTATGTTTCAAGTGTCAAAATTCAAACCCAAAAATAAAGATATCAAAGACTACCATGTTGATCTTAAACCATGTCGGGTTCCCTCACTCATGCTTCATTCCGAGTCAACCATCTAACAAAGGGCCTTTTCCCTTATCTAGTTCTATATGGATAATATCTATTTGTGTATTGATTTGGTATCCCAAGTAGTGTTTGAGTAAAACTCACCAAGGCATTTCCAACGACATCTAAAAAAATATACAGTACATAACTATGTATAAATTTATATAAATAAATAAGTAAAATACAAAACAAAACAATTATCATATTATCATTTACAGTTTATTTAACCACATAATCCCCTAGGTTCTTGAGGACTCCCAAACCACAATACCTACATCAGACCATGCTGGATTTGAAAATGTTTTTTATTATATTTTCAAAATTCATTTAACAAATTGGATTACATTTTCCATTTAATTTAAATTTACTATCCCAACTAATTAGACCATAGTCCAATGCTAATCTTATGTGCATACATTGTGTTTAATTACCTATGGATATTTGTAGAGTTAGTCTATATCCCACACCCCAAGAGTACTTGGAACATCAGTCAATGCCCCAAACACATATTATTATTCATGTACTTTTGCACTCTATGGGTATTCTGAATGTCAATCTGTGTCCCACACCCATTTACTTATCAGTTACATATGGGTATTAGGTGCATTGGTCTATGTCCTAAACTCATATATCTATGAATCACTTAAATCACATATATCACATAAATTACAATATCACACACAATATTAATCAAAATTAATCCTATTATAACTATAACTCTCATAAATTAATTTGAAAATTAATTAAGCACACTCATTCATTTAATTAATTATGAAATTAATTAGTTACATTTATTCAAATAATTAATCCAAAAAGTAATAAATCAAATTCATCTTGTTGATTAATTCAAAAATTAACTAATAATAATCCTTCCATTAATTAATTCAGCAGTTAGTTAATCTAATGAAAAAACTAAATCTACCAATAATTAATTCAATAATTAATTATTATAAATTCACAACTCAGTATTCCAATAATTAATTCTTTATTTAATTACCCCATTCAATAATTCCATTATTAAGTCAACTCCAGAGTTCCTAAATTAATTAATTGTCCACATTAATTAATTTACTTTAGGTATTAAATTGCTAAATGAAATCCAGAAATTCTATATTCCCATACACATAATTGATAACAAGACTATAATATTTTATGAATAGACAACCTAACTCTATTCATTGATGATTTATTTCCCAATATAAATTCCCAATTTTCAGTATAGTAACGAACTAGAATGAGATCTGAATTTAAAACATAAATCAGGATAAAAAACATCTGGATATATTGAAAATTACATCTAGATCTACAATACAAGATCTAGATCAACCATACTTGTTATTTATCTAAACAAAAAAACACCCCTTAGGGAAAGATAGAAGAATTTGAGAAGAACCAAAAAACGACTGGGATAAGATCCTCATACTGGAAGGGGTTAAGATATTAGATCTGGTCTTCTAATCACATAGAATGGGGGTCAAGTTGTCCTAAAATTCATCCTCAAGGATCTGAAATAATTAAAGGATGTCATGGGACAAATGATGTTTTATTTGGGTGAGTTTATGGGGTTCGGGTAATTTCAAAAATAATTTGTAGGTGAATAAAAGAGTCATGCATGATTTTCTAGGAATGGGAACATGGTTTTTCTTAATAGTGCACATAAACTATATGCCTCTATTAATGGTAGGTGCTTGATTACTCCTAAAAGGGTTCATAGTTTGATAATCCATGTTCCAAAGGTGTAATTACCCTCTTTTTTGGGTTGCAAGATTTTCATGGATGAGGAAAACGGTTATAGAAAACTATGCGTTAACCTTGTACTGCTCTTCTCCTTCCAATTTTATTAAATATTAATTACAAAATATTCACATTATAACCCAAAAAAATAACTCAAACAAGGATAAAAGGTTTTTTAAAATGATGCATGAAACAACTCTATATAAGGGAGGGATCTTAGACAATTGAATAATTTGGGTGGAAACCTATTATGAACACCTCACATACAACCATTGAGAATTGACTTTTCATGAAAAAACATTCCAAATTTCTCATTAAAATCACACAAGAGATCATTATAAACAATTGAACATCAAGGGGTAAGTTTGAGTCAAATTATAGTGCTTTATTTTTCTATTTTCATCCACATGTCCCCACTGAATTTCATATAGGCCTTATTTTTATTTATTCTTGGATAATCAACATTTTGAGGGATGAATGGGAACACTTACATGACCCTGAGGCACAATGTAAAAGGTCCATACACAATCTAATACATGACCTTAAATGCCTATGACTTGACACACTTGAAATAGCCTCTCACCATGATATGCATCTTGAAGGATCCAAGAACCCCACCTCGCGTGGATGATTGGCTAACATTTCCCCATGTAGAGATTCATGATGCCCAGTCCCAATTGTAGTTGTCATATCCAATCATTCATCCAATCTGGTTAGCTCTACTCTTGTGGTTTCAATTTTTCTCTATTTCCTCATCTGATCCTACTCATTTGGGGTCTTCTCATGCTTCTTGGTCTTTTTTTGGCCTAAATGTCATTAGTGTCCTAAAGGAACTAAAACCCAAAGGCACTATGGCCTGATGATCTTTGGTGGCCCGAAGGCCCTATGACCCATAGGCCCAAAGTGGTTATCTGAAGTCCCAAATCAGGAAAATAATGTTGGCTTCTATAGTACTGAATAATATATACTATTGTAACTACTATAGTACTGGTACAATATCCCAGAAATTCACCCTCCTATATTTGATCCCATTTCTATTGGATTCGAAGTTGGATCCTCTACCACTTGGGTACAAGCTCAATGAATTTATCCTCTTCACCATAATATATTTTTAATGATCTTTATGATCAATCTAGGGGGTGTTCTTTGTTTTAATCATGAGATCCATGTATTTAATCATTCAATGGTAGTTTAATTTATAAAATTGTGTTATATTGTTTTTAATTTCTACCATTTCATTTCATTTTTATGTAGCTATGAACAAAAACAAATCCTTTGGACATGAATCATAAAATATTCATCCATAACCAATATCATGTAATGATTTGAGTGTGTTTACCTCTTTTCACACCACTAAAATTTATGAGTGTTCTTATCGATTATTATGGTTTTCAAAATATAAAATCTAAACCCATGAATATAATTTTTTTTGAGAATAATTATATCATAGACACAAATCTGGCCATCTCATCATGTAGTTGATGTAAATCCTTGATTGGGTTCGATTCTTACATCGATGCAATTTTATTGATTTTGAACAGTCATGAGTAATCAATATCATTGATTGATCAAATGTTAGTTGTTAACTGAGTATAAACTCACATACATTACATGTATTAATATGTAATAAACAAATAATAAATGATTCTTCACATTTCCCATGAGATAGATGACATTTGATTATAAAGGGACACTCACATATATGAGCATGATTTATCAAACTAGTTTCTCTCACATAGTAACATAGATTTGATTATTATTTTAAAATCATATATCCTCCAAAATCATCATATAATTTTATATTTCAAGAAAAAATAATTAACTTAATTTAATGATATAAGCCTCCATCACGATATGACCAAGGGTTCCTTCTATAATGAATAATTTCTTGATTTTTTTGGGAAATTTGACATGATCAACAGCATGATAAGGTTCTATGAAAATGGAAATTTATGTGAAGATGATAAGAAAAAATAGAGAAAAACATGGTATCTATATTTTTGAAGAATTATTTAGAGAATTTACTTAACCATTGGATAATTATCTGATACAATAGTTTGTGACAATCCATATAACCTTACTATGCATTTAATGTATATCCTTTAAAGTTGATAATGATCGATACTTCACAATGAATTTTAAAGGAGATCTAATAAAAATCAAATAGAATTATTGTTTTAGAAGTATTTTGGTTTCTGTAAAATAAATCCATGTTGATGTTTTCCCATTTCCATTATGGTTTGGGTAGTGGATTAAAAATACCATTAGACACATATTTCCATCCTTAACATAATGACATACAAGAACTGAGATACACTCAAAAAAATAACTATCTTTATTTTTAAAAAATTAAATAATCATTCACATTTCTCTAAATATTTATACATCTTGAATAAATAGTGAATGATCATCTATTAGTTTCTTCCCATAGTTTCTTCTTTAATCTATTAATAATAGGACAAATAACTTTTCTTGAACTTTATAATTCCATAATAATCATGTTTAAACTCACAAACATTTCCCCACTTATATTGAATCTATATATCATACTATTGTACATCATTATTCTTAAAATAAATAGATGGTTAGAAACTCATTTTGGAATGTTATCTTTTTTTCCTTTCATTGGTACATTATTTTCCATTATTTGAATATTGGTTAATATATGAACATTGTTTATTCTCATCCAACATAATATGACAAGATCTTGTTGAATCAAAGCATCATCCACCTTATTATATTTCAAATTGTGGTGATATATTGAGTAGTTATACAATTTAATAAACTCAAACCTTCTTCCTTGGTTCATCTTCAACTCTTTCTAGGTGAATATATACTTTATGATTTTTTTATTAGTATATATCCTATACTTCTATCATTAAAAATAACGCCTCTATATTTTTAATGTTATGAGAAACTCTGATATCTCAAAATCATGAGTCAAATAATGTGTATCAAGAAAATTTAGTGTAAGGTGAAATATATCAATATATGATTCTATATAGGAACACAACTCGGCCCCTTCATTGATGCATCACTATTAATCAGAAATCATTTTCTACAGTAGGGTATTGTGACCATAGGTTTGTCGACCAAACTTCTCATTGGTTCCATGAAATTTTCTTCACATTAAATTGTTCAAATGAACATAAATCCCTACAGAGCTATCATTCAGATTGGATTATATAGATGAAAAAATATTTAACAATGTAATGATATTATCTAATCAATCCAAGAAATTAAAGTATTTTAGTCATAGTGGTATTCCAATGGTAATGATTAATAATATCTGGCCATTGTAGATCCATCCATATACTGTTGTTGGATTTTTTTTAACAAAATGTAATCTTTATATAGAAAAAATAACACATGGATAATTTCTTGTTGTAACTTATCCATATTTAAGGCCTTCTATACTATCATAACACAATCTTCCTGATCATCCTTTTACTTAGGATATATATGAATATAATCTATAATGACAACCATAAACCCATAAATGTAGTATCTAAATACTCTATTCATTAATTCAATTAAGAGATAATGGAGATTAGTATGACCAAATGGATTAACTATAACATTATAGTTTCCATACCTTGAATAGAAAGATTTCTTGGGTATGTGACCGCAAAGTCATTGAACTAAAATAAATTAAAAATTTTAAAAAGCATACTCACAAATATTATGGTGGTGAGAAAGGTGTTTATTCTACATGTAAGGTGGATGTTTGTGAAAGTGGACAAAAACAAAGAAAAAAACAAAATAAACTGAAAAAAAAAAAGAAAATACTAAAGGCATGTGAAATAGATGTACTGAAACAGGAGAAAAGTCAGAGAAAAAGACAACCAATGGATGAATTTGGGTCCTCAGGCTGTTTTCAATTGAGTAAAAGAAATTTAAATGTTCTACCCAAATGAATTTAATTGTTCAGTTATTGAATAAAGGCATAAATACCTTGAGATGTTGTATCAATGAATTTTAAAAGATCATTGCACCTTATTCACATTTGAGCGGTCAATAATAACCTTATAATTAATACATTCATTATGAATAAGAGTTCCATGGACCTTTTTTGTTTTTCAGTACATCATTCAATGATCCATGGTGAATTGATTTCAGTAACCTCTCATATAGGTTATTTCAAAATTCCAAAATGATTCTCATAATAAAACTGATGAGATCATTGAACTAAAAACTTGGTTGAACAAAAGTATTAACATAATTTTTTTAAATGATTGTTTTATCCTACCCAATTTACATAAATGATTTAGTTATTCCTTAAAGTAGAAATAAAAAATTGAGGGAAGCAAGAATAGAAAGCCTCCCTTGCATGATGGCTTTCTTCCTCAAGCTCCGACTGAAGTTCATTCTCACACTCCCTACTCGATTGGATAATACTATCTCTGTTCAATTGAATGGGTGGTGAATGATCAAATGATTAACAGAAAGATGGTTCTAAAATCAATTCCCCATGGATGGTTTGGGAATGGATACCCCAATTTTTCTCCACTGTAATAGTAAATTTGTGCTCATCTCAATTGTGCACTCACCATCACAGCTTGAAAACCCATGCATGACTAACAAGTGTCACATATTTCTATAGGAATCATCATCCTTTCAGTGACTCAAGTGTTTGTCCATCAACAAACTCCACTATATTCCCATGATCATACTCCACTCCCCATAATCAACTTCTCAAAATCTGTCAAACACAATATAAATTGTACTCAATATTAATATTCATGTATTATTATTATTATTATTTTTATTAATTGTAATCACATAATTATAAAAACCTAAATTTATACATAACTATTTATTATTATGGTTTGCATATATTTTACTTATAGAAGCAATTATTCTTATACACACTATGATTTTATAAATAAATAAATATTGATATTAAAATTATGATAATTATATATTATTATTATTATGTTTTTATATTTACTATATATATATGAATATGAATATTATAATTATAATTATATTATTATATTTATTATTATTATATATATGTATATATATTCATTTTTGTTTCTTCTTATCTTCAGCCGTTCATAGGGCTTCAACTACAAGGTGGGATAACTCACATTGGTCTTCCACAATGGAGGAAGGGTCTTGGATTCGATAGGAAGGCGAAAGGGCACACGTTGAAATGGAAGGAAGGGGGTTAGTCTCATATGACACTATTTATGGCTTCAACTACATCAGTGAGAGGCTTCAATATGCCTTTTCAATATCCCATGATAAATTTGGTTTGGTTTTGGATCATGTTCTATTCAAGTATATTTTAATATATGTTTTCTATTATTATTTTTAAAAGGTATAGGTTAATATTTTTATAAACAAATGTGGGATAAATGAAGCAGTGTAGCATCCGACTTTTGGTCCTAGGGGAAAGGCAACCATAACATTTCCACTTATCTATTAATATTTTTATAATTTTTTATATTTATATTTTTTTAATTATTAATTTTTTTTATTTATATATATATATATAAATAAAACAAAAAAAATTAGCAGAATTTATCTTCCATTTATTATCAACCAGTACTACCATTACAATAGTATGTATTCTGACAGAAACTATCACTTAGGGCTCCCATTTATAAGAGGGCTTGCCGAAGAAATCCTTCTGCATTTCCAATGTGGGATTCTGGTTCTCCATTTCCAGCGCTGAACATTATGCATTTCCAATGTTGGCTTCAGAACTATTTCAAGTATGTGGATATGAACGAATATAAAATATAAATATAAGACCAATATAAATGTTACTAAAACATGAATTATACATATAATAAATAGTTCAAAATAAAAATAATTTAATAAAAATATTGATGAAAAATAATTTAAAAGATTTCAAAAACACCTATATAAAACGTAAAAATGTTTCATGTATGTGAATTTAAAAGCCTATAAAATATAGACTATAAGACTAATAAAAATGAAACATAAAAAATGTATTAAACATATAATAAAAAGTGAATATAAAAAGAATTTTGTAACAAATGTTGATGGAAAATAAGTTGTAAGCTTTCAAATCTACCAACATGAAACTAAAAAATGTTTCAAGTATGTAACATTGAATTACTTTAAAATATAAAATATAAGACCAATATAAATGGAAATTAAAACATGGATTAAAAATATAAGAAATAGATGAAAATAAAAAAAAATCAGAAAAAAATGTAGATAAAGAATAAATTATAATATTTTAAATCCACCTATTTGAACCATAAAAATGTTTCAAATATTTGGCTTTGAAAGACTATAAAATATAAACTATAAGCCAAATACAAATGAAACATAAAACATAAATTAAAAATATAAATAATAGTGAAAGTTTTTTTGTTAATTAGTAACATAAATATTAATTATATAATAATTAATTATTTAATCAGTAATATAATTAGTAATTATTAATTATATATTTAATTATGTAATTAGTAATATCACCATTAATAATATAGTAATTAATTAGTTATATGATTATTAATTATATTATTATTAATTATAAAATAGTTAATTAGTTAATCAGTAATATAGTTATTAATTATTATTTATATAATTAGTTTTCTGACTAGTAATATCATTATTAATTATATAATAATTAATTAGAAATATGATTATTAATTATAAAATTATTAATTAGTTAATTAATAATATAATTTTTAGTTATTAAATAAGTAATTAGTTAATTTGTAATATATAATTTTTATTATATAATAATTAATTAGTTAATTAGTGATATAATTATACATTATAATTATTCATTATAATTATTCATTATTATTTATTAATAATTAATTATATAATAATTAATTAGTTAATTAGTAATATAATTATTAATTATATAATAATTTGTTAGTTAATTTGTAATATAAATTTTATTGATAGTAAGTAATTTATTAATTAGTAATATAATTATTAATAATATAATAATTAGTCAGTTAATTAGTAATATAATTAGTAATTTGTAATTATTAACTAATTAATTAGTAATATAATTAATAATTAATAATTAATTATTTAATTAGTAATATAATTATTAATTATATAATAACTAATTAGTTAATTAATAATATAATTATTAATTATATAATAATTAATTATTTATTAATATTTTTATTAATTAGTTCATTAGTAATATAATTATTAATTATAATTATTAATACAATAATTAAATATATACTATTTGATTTGTTAATTAGTAATATAATTATTTATTATGTAATAATTAATTAGTTAATTAGTAATATAATTATAAATTATTAAATAATTAATTAGTTAATTTTTAAATTAATTATTAATTATCATTATTAACTATAATTAGTAATCATTAATTATTAATTATTAGTTATACAATAATTACTTTTTTAATTAGTAAAATAATTATTAATTATATAATAATTAATTAGTAAAAAAATTATTATTTATTAATAATTTATTATTTGATGTAAAATAATTAATTATTTAATTAGTAATGTAATTATTAATTATATAATGACTTATTACTAATTTTATAAATAAAAATTACAATACTAATTAACTAATTAATTATTATATAATAAATAATTATATTACTAATTAACAAATTAATTATTATATAATTAATAATTGTATTATTAATTAACTAATTAAATATTGTATAATTATTAATTATATTACAAATTAATTATTTTATAATTAATAATGATGTTACTAACAAACAAATTAATTATATAATTAATAATTAATAATTACTAATTATATTACTGATTAAATAATTAATTATTATTTAATTAATAATTATATAATTAATAGTTATATTACTAATTCATTAGTACATTTCTAATAATGATATTACTAATGTAACGACCCGGAATTTTGAATAAATCTTGTTCCCTAATTTTTTGAGTTATTTTATTTTTTTTATACTCAACAAAACTATTTCATTTGATAACATGAGTATAATTAAAATGAGACCATTAGGTTTCAATTGTTATATGACCATTGGTCAATATGACCGTTGGAAACTAAATGTTGTGATTTTCCTCTAAATACAAGTGATCTTGGTTAATTAATATAGAAAGAAGAATCGACGGCCTCATCTAGTAGTCTCGGGCCAATCGAAGCCCATCTAACGGAACATGGGAAGGAGGTAGCACCACTGGGCTTTGCTCTGGACCAAACCCAAGCCGAACTTCATCGTGTGAAGCTGGAACAGAATCGCCTTCGCGAGAAGTTCAAACTGATAGAAATTACTACTCGTGCTATGTTGGCCGAGCCACCCTTAGATTCTCTCACCTTAGCACACCTTACACTTTGGTCCTATGCTGGGGTTATAAGGTGATATGTAAGGAGACCATAACTGCTTTGTATAATCCTTTGATAAATAAAAAATTGTGATTTCTTCTTATGGAGGAGTTTGTGAATTTTCAAAGTATCCAGATAAATATAGCATGTATTTTATTGGTGAATTTTGAAAAAAGGATATTCTAAAATATTTATGCAAACCTTAAATAATTAATGATGTGTAGTGATTTTCAAAAAATGGTCTTCTACAAATGTGTTTAGTAAGAAATTTAGAGTCTAATAAAATCAACTTAATTTTTGATGAATAGTAATTTATGAATAGTGATTTTATGATTAGGATTAGTAATGTGACCAAATAGATTAGTAATCTCACTTAAAGAAAGTATTAATATAATCTAAGAACCTTAATTAAGGAATGTGATTCGATAAAATAAGTAAATAACTGTTTCATTAATTTTTATTCAAGTATTAGTTTTTTCGGGTGACTAGTGTTTTTTAATTAAAAATTAAATTAAAAATATTTAGAAAATTATTTTTAAAAATGGATTTCATTTTTGAACTCAGAGCATCGATATTATGTTACGGTAAATTTTTGGGATTTTTCTGAAAAAATGACTTTTTGGTGAATAGTGTATTTTTTAAAAAATTAAATTAAAAATATTTAGAAAATTATTTTTATAAAATGGAGTTCATCTTTGAAATCAGAGCATCAATATTAGGTCATGGTGAAATTTTGGGATTTTTCTGAGAAAGTTGAATTTTTAGTGAATAGTAAAAATACAGTTTTAGGGTTTCGCTATGTTTAATGACATCATAACTGGGTCATGAGGATGTCATGAGATATTTTAAGGGTTGGCCAACCAAAGGTGATGAATTATTGTATGGGGGGGCCATGTGGTCTAACTTGATGGGAAATACCATGGGGGCCCATGGTTTTGAGAAAACCACTTGTGAGGTGTCCCTTAGCCATTAATGCATTGTCCCCTCACTTCCCCTATAAATACCAAGCCTTTATCTCATCCTTTCCATTCCAAAATCACCCTCAATGAAGTTCTGGTCTCATTACCTCCCAAGTAGTCCTCTCAAGGTTCTCTCAATCCCTCAAGTTCCCAACCTTTGAGTTTTAACAGTTGTGTTTTAAGGTAAGGGATCCGACCTCTCTCTCTATTTTCAAGTACTCTCTTTTAAGTCATTACTTTTACACTCCATGTTCTTATGCTGGAGGATTTTTTTTATATTTCTATTACTTCCCTTTTCATTTTCATGTGATGAGAGATCCCCTCTTACTCTCATCATTTCATTTTATTAATGTTTAAGTTGCGCTGTTATGCTGCAGAAATTTTTGTAACAGATTCTTTCTCCCTTCTCATTTTCAAGTTTTATTTTCTTTTCAAGTCTTTCATGTTTCTTTTTATTATGTTGGGGTATGATCTCTATATCTATCATACTGATCTTTTATGTTCATATGATGAGATATCCTATTTGATCTCATCAATTCATTTTTTTGATGTTTATGTGGCGCCGTTAGGCTGCCAAATTTTTAAGGGATTCTTACCCTTATTTTTTTTTAAAGTTCTACTTTCATGTCATGTATTTCAAGTTCCTTTTTATTATGTTGGGGTATGATCTCTATATCTATCATACTGAAATTTTCTATTCATATGATGAGAGACCCTATTTGATCTCATCAATTCATTTTTTGGTGTTTTAGGTGACGCCGTTAGGCTGCCGAATTTTCATAAGAGAAATCTTATTTTTGACTTCCTTCCATGTTTTCATTTCATATGGCATGTCCTTCAAATTTCATTACCATGTTCTTATAACCATTGTATTCAGTCCCTCTACTTTTTTTTGGATCATTTATGAGTGGGCAACCCATTTCCCCTATCTTTTAAATGTTTTCTAAAACCCCGAAACATAGCCGTTATGCTAGAGATTTTTTGTCTCAAAATGTCTCTATATTTATCTCAAATTCATTTAATTTATTAATTTAATACTCAAGATATTTCTTCTACAAGGGTATTCACATATATATCAAATGTTCTATTTTAAATTCTGGGATTTACATACATGAGACCTGCTTTCCTTTTCTGTGGGTTTAACTGACATAAAGATCATGTCTTTAAAGCAGTTTTTAAAATGTTATGATTATGAAATGAAACCCATATCTTTTATGCTATATGGGTTATTTATGAAATTTTGATGATGATATATGTGGCTCACATGATAATAAATACAAATTTAAGGGTGCTCCCTGATAGCGCTCCAATGCATTGGGTAATGATGTTACCACTAGAGATTACAATTTTAATGATACCTTGGGGTTTACCGTGGTAATTTCAAATGACACCTTAGGGATGGACCTTGGTTATATGTTCATGATTGTCTAAGTTAAAGGTTGTAGCGACATATTCAAGTTATGAAATACGTTATTTTTATATGCCTCATGATTCCTTTCTCATGCCTTAAAGTTCTTTTTCATAACTTTATTGACGTACCTGAAGTTCACATGTCAAATGTTTCCCTTGTTTCCTTTACTGGGCCTTCTGCTCACCCTTTCATTGGATGTATGTCTCCAGGTTATGAGATGTAGTAATGAACATAGGATGAACATAAGGAGAAGCCTTTCAAGGGTTTAAGAAGAATGTTTTATGTTTTCATGTATTAAGTTCCTGGTTTCCAAGACACTAAACCTTAAATATCCTCGGTTTTGTATAATGTAATGAATGATTATGTGAAAAAAGGTGGGATGCTATAGTTGGTATCAAAGGATGGTTTAGTTATTTATGGAAATTAGGATATGAAAACTTTAGAAAAAACCCTATAGAAAAGTCTAAATATAGAAAATCTTACTTGTATTTTGGTGAGTATTGAGTAAGGGGTTGCAAAGCAAATACATCCCTGTCTGGATACGAGCAGGTAGAGGTGGCTCTAGCACAGATGTATGTAGGGGTAAAACCCAAAAACACCTCTTTGAGATAGACTCAAACGGAAACTAGTACACAAAAACAGGCCTTGCTTCACTCTTCGTTATGACACTCCCAGGGGATATGCTTTGGTAAATTCATAAGCTTAGTATGAACCATTATTAAAGGAATGAAGATAAAATAAAAATAAAGATTCACATAAGAATATATGATCATGGATAACCTAGATTGGAACCTAGGGGATCACTAGTTAGGATATACTTTTCTTCTACAAGTTTATCCCCCTATTCTTAAAGTTTCCTTTTCATGATTATTGGATAAATATTTAATCCCCCTGATTATAATTTCTTTTTTTAGTTAATGGAGGGAAATAAAAGAACATATCCCAAAAACCAATGTGTCAGGAAATGTGCCTATTGCCCTATTAATATGACAAATATGATGAGATATCAAGTTGAACATATTGGGATTATGCCAAACCAGCTATCAAGAATCACAATTAATAATTGTTACCTAGTTGAAAGCCTAAATTCATCAAGGTAGAAGAAGATGAAGACTCAAGGATGTTCATCTAATAAAGTTGACTAGGGGATTAAATGATGAATATTATTTTGGAAGATGTTCACTATTTTGGGAACCATTTTTGATCAAGGTAAATAGGTTACTATGATATTTTCTTTGAGGAGTAAAGGTTGACTTATATTTTGATGAATTGGTGAATTTAAGGTGAACTTATAGTAATTATGGTTACTTATGGAAATGATTAACCTACTTTGGGGAAAATATGATTAGGTTAGTTACTTTTGTTGTAAGATGTTAAGATTGGTTGATTTTGTTTGGAGATGAACAATGAAGTTTATTTTCAAAGATTATGTTATCAAATATTTCTTGTATTTGGGTTTTAATGTTAGTTTGGTTTATTTTGAGTAATTTTATGGATAGTTATTTATGGAATGGTCTATGATGAACTTTGGGTAGTACCATGGAACTTTGATGATTTAAAGTAGTTTCCCTTTCTATGAGGTTCTTTCTTTTGAAGAGTTGTTTTATCTTACCCTTTCTATTTTTGGGATAATAACTAAAGATAGAAGAAATATATAGTTAATATTTTGTGGATTATGTGACTCTTTAGAAGATGATTCTTGTGTTTTGATGAGACCAAGTGTTTTTGAATGCTCATCATTTGGAGAAAAGATTAGTTTTTGTAAAAACATATTAAAGGATGAAACTTGACTTAAAGGTCAATATATTTCCTTATGTTTTATTATAAGTAGTAAATGAATTCCTCAAAATTATGAAAAGTAAAGTTAAAAAAACATTGTTGTTTTACGTTTCCTACTAGGTAATCAAAGACCATTTACACACATCATAAGTTTGAGATTTTCTTGTGGTTAAATTTCTCCTAATAATGTTTTCTATCACTCTCCCTCAGAACTTGACCCTTTGTTTTTTCTTCCATATCCATGTTTTCCTACATTGAATCCTAGTATGGGTTAACTCGGGTGACCTTTGTACTTCCCTTTCTTTATTTTAAAGTAATAGTGTTACTAACTCTTTTTCTGATGTGGTACTTTCAATGAAATTTTCAAGCCCAATTTTTTTAAAAATAGCAGGGACGCAATTTCTTAAGGGGGGAGATTGTAACGACCCGAAATTTTGAATAAATCTTGTTCCCTAATTTTTTGAGTTATTTTATTTTTTTTATACTCAAAAAAACTATTTCATTTGATAACATGAGTATAATTAAAATGAGACCATTGGGTTTCAATTGTTATATGACCATTGGTCAATATGACCATTGGAAACAAAATGTTGTGATTTTCCTCTAAATACAACTGATCTTGGTTAATTAATATAGAAAGAAGATCTGATGGTCTCATCCAGTAGCCTCGGGCCAATCAAAGCCCATCTAACAGAACTTGGGAAGGAGGTAGCACCACTGGGATTTGTTCTGGACCAAACCCAAGCTGAACTTCATCGTGTGAAGCTAGAACGGAATCACCTTCGCGAGAAGTTCAAAATGATAGAAATTACTACCCGTGCTATGTTTGTTGAGCCACCCTTAGATTCTCTCACCTTAGCACACCTTACACTTAGGTCCTATGCTGGGGTTATTAGGGTCTATGTAAGGAGACCATAACTGCTTTGTGTAATCCTTTGATAAATAAAAAATTGTGATTTCTTCTTATGGTGGAGTTTGTGAATTTTCAAATAATCTATAAAAATATAGGATGTATTTTATTGGTGAATATTGAAAAAAGGATATTCTAAAATATTTATGTAAACCTTAAATAATTAATGATGTGTAGCGATTTTCAAAAAATGGTCTTCTACAAATGTGTTCAGTGCGAAATTTAGAGTCTAATATAATCAACTTAATTTTTGATGAATAATAATTTATGAATAGTGATTTTATGATTAGGATTAGTAATGTGACCAAATAGATTAGTAATCTCACTTAAAGAAAGTATTAATATAATCTAGGAACCTTAATTAAGTAATGTGATTTGATAAAATAGGTAAATAAGTGTTTCATTAATTTTTATTCAAGTATTAGTTTTTTCAGGTGAATAGTGTTTTTTAATTAAAAATTAAATTTAAAATATTTAAAAAATTATTTTTATAAAATGGATTTCATTTTTGAACTCAGAGCATCGATATTATGTTACGGTAAATTTTGGAGATTTTTCTGAAAAAAATGATTTTTTGGTGAATAGTGTATTTATTTAAAAATTAAATTAAAAATATTTAGAAAATTATTTTTATAAAATGGAGTTCATATTTGAAATCCGAGCATCAATATTTGGTTATGGTGAAATTTTGGGATTTTTCTGGGAAAGTTGAATATTTAGTGAATAGTAAAAATACAGTTTTAGGGTTTCGCTATGTTTAATGACATCATAACTGTGTCATGATGATTTCATGAGATATTTTAAGGGTATTCCAGACAAAGGTGATGAATTATTGTATGGGGGCCCCATGTGGCCTAACTTGATGGGAAATACCATGGGGGCCCATGGTTTTGAGAAAACCACTTGTGAGGTGTCCCTTGGCCATTAATGCCTTGTCCCCTCACTTCCCCTACAAATACCAAGCCTTTCTCTCATCCTTTCCATTCCAAAATCCATCTCAATGAAGTTCTGGTCTCATTATCTCCCAAGGAGTCTTCTCAAGGTTCCCTCAAGCCCTCATGTTCCCAACCATGGAGTTTTAAGAGTTGCGTTTTAAGGTAAGGGATCCGACCTCTCTCTTTCTTTTCAAGTGATTTATTTTAAGTCATTAATTTTATGCTCCATGTTCTTATGTTGGAGGATGTTATTTTATATTCCTCTTACTTCCCTTTTCATTTTCATGTGATGAGAGATCCCCACTTAATCTCATCATTTCATTTTATGAATGTTTAAGTTGCGCCGTTATGCTGCCGAAATTTTTGTAACAGATTCTTTCTCCCTTCTCATTTTCAAGTTCTATTTTCTTTTAAAGTATTTCATGTTTATTTTTATTATGTTGGGGTATGATCTATATATCTATCATACTGATCTTTTATGTTCATATGATGAGAGACCCTATTCGATCTCATCAATTCATTTTTTTAACGTTTATGTGGCGCCGTTAGGCTGCCGAATTTTTAAGGGATTCTTTCACCCTTCTTTTTTTAAAGTTATACTTTCATGTCAAGTATTTTAAGTTCCTTTTTATTATGGTGGGGTAGGATCTCTATATCTATCATACTGATCTTTTTTGTTCATATGATGAGAGACCTTATTTGATCTCGTCAATTCATTTTTTGGAGTTTTAAGTGGCGTCGTTAGGCTCCTGAATTTTCATAAGAGAAATCTTATTTTTGTCTTATTCCATGTTTTCATTTCATATGGCATGTGTTTAAAATATCATTACCATGTTCTTATAACCATTTTATTCCATCCCTCTACTTTTCTTTTGATCATTTATGAGTGGGCGAACCATGTCCCCTATCTTTTCAATGTTTTCTAAAACCCCGAAACATAGCCGTTATGCTGCAGAATTTTCATCTCAAAATGTCTCTATATTTATCTCAAATTCATTTATTTTATTAATTGAATACTCAAGATCTTTCTTCTACAAGGGTATTCACATATATACCAAAATTTTCTATTTTAAATTCTGGGATTTACATACATGAGACCCACTTTCCTTTTGCGTGGGTTTAAGTGACATAAAGTTCATGTCTTTAAAGAAGTTTTTAAAATGTTATGATTATGAAATTAAACCCATTTATTTTATGCTATATGGGTTATTTATGAAATTTTGATGATGATATATGTGTCTCACATGATAATAAAGACACATTTAAGGGTGCACCCTGATATCGCCTCAATGCATTGGGTAATGATGTTACCACTAGAGATTGCAATTTTAATGATACCTTGGGGTTTACCTAGGTAATTTCAAATGACACCATGGGGATAGACCATTGTGATATGTTCATGATTTTCTAAGTTAAATATTGTAGCCACATATTCATGTTATGAAATACATTATTTTTATATGCCTCATGATTCCTTTCTCATGCCTTAAAGTTCTTTTTCATAACTTTATTGACATATCTGAAGTTCACATGTTAATTGTTTCCCTTGTTTCCGTTACTGGGCCTTCTGCTCACCCTATCATTGGATGTATGTCTCCAGGTTATGAGATGCAGTAATTAACATTGGATGAACATAAGGAGAAGCCTTTCAAGTGTTTAAGAAGAATATTTTATGTTTTCATGTATTAAGTTCCTGGTTTCCAAGACACTAAACCTTAAAGATCCTCAGTTTTGTATAATGTAATAAAAGATTATGTGGAAAAAGGCGGGATGCTATAACTAATTAACTAATTAATTATATAATAAATAATTAATAATTAATCATTAATAATTATATTATTGATTAAATAATTAATTATTATATAATTAATAATTATAATACTAATTTAGTAAAAAAATTGAACTATTTATTATATGATTAATCCATCGTTAGAGTTTCATTTATATTTTTCTTATATTTTATATTTTATAGTCATTCAAAGCCACATATGTGAAACATTTTTACGTTTTAAATACGTTGTTTTGAAAGCTTATAAATTATTTTGGAAGAAAATTTTTCTTGAAATTATTAGTATTTTCAACTATTTCTTATATGTTTAATCAATGTTTTAATTTTCATTTATATCGGTCATATAGTTTATATTTTATAATCTTTCAAAGTCATATAATTGAAACATTTTTAAGTTTCATTTTGGTGGATTTGAAAGCTTAAAAATTATATTCCATAAACTTCTATTACAAAATTATTTTCATTTTTGACTATTTTGTAAATGTTTGATCCATGTTTTAATTTTCATTTAAATTGGTCTTATAGTTAATTTTATACAGGCTTTCAAAGACAAATTCTTGAAGCAATTTTATGTTTCATGTATGTGTTTTTGAAAGATTATAAATTATTTTTCATCAACATTATTTATGAAATTTTATTTATTTCAAACTATTTATTATATAATTAATCCATGTCTTATGTTTCATTTATATTGGTCCTATATTTTATATTTTATAATATTTTAAAGCCACGTACATGAAATAGTTCTGAATCCCACATCAGAAATGCACAATGTTCTACTGAAGAAAGGGAGAACCAGAATCCCACATAAGAAATGCAGAAGGATTTTCACCAAGGTAAATAATGTTTTCTATGCAATTTATCATTCGATCCCAAAAATAAAATGGTAAATATTCTATAAATAGAACATGATGATTCAGTGAAAAATTGGCCACATTATATGGGGTTATTTTTGTCATAAGCAGGGGTTATAATCCCTTCAAAAGACATTAGTGACAGCTGTGATGATCCACCGCTAATGTGCCTACCTACTGTTAGTAGAGACAGTTTTGAGTAACCTCTGGTAAAATCATGATGTGTATAGTGTTATTTACATTAAAGGTGGTTTAAGACACCTCTAATTTTGACTTAAATTCAATAAAAATGATGGCATTAGAGGTAATTATAGATGAAACTACCACTAATTGATCGCCTTAGGGGCGGTTCAGACCACCCCTAATATGTGGGCAGTTGTGGAAACTGCCCATAATGCATTATTTTTGTAATTCCTCATACCAACCCCCATACCTGGCCTCCCACTACTCCCTCATATGCTCCCTCCCATTCCCGCTACTCCAACACACCCCCTCTACCCCACTCCTGTTCCCCGCAGCACCCTACCCCACTCCCATTCCCCACGTCACCCTGCATCCCTCCCTCTCGTTCTCGCTCTCCATGTCCCCTCTTATCTAGTCCATACAATGATATATATATATATATATATATATATAAACAGTAACACAATGATTCGAACCCTATACCACAACGAACCAACATCGCTCAAACCCTACCCTCTATCCCCTTTGGAAATTTCATTTTTTGTTTATAAGTTACACATCAATATATTTATATATATTTGATATTTTATTATCATAAATTTTATTAACATAATATATTTAAATACATTTAAATAATAATATTTATATTATTTAATATATTTATATGTATATACAATTATATATTATGTATTTTATATTTATATATCACCTAATTATATTACACAAGTATATATATATATCGTATATGTGTGTGTGTGTGTGTGTGTGTTTATGTGTGTCATAACAATAATATTATTAATTATCATTATTTTTATTACATCTATTTTTTAATCTATAATAATTAGATGTTGTTTTTATAAATACATTAAAGTTATTATATGATTTATACCGAAGATATATTATATTAAATAAATGTATACATGTATACTATATATTATATATTATATATTTAAATAATATAATTATGCTTTTATATTAAAAATAATTAATATTATATAAAATACAATTTATACAATTAAATATATATTAATGTATATAATATTAATATACAATTATATTTATATATATATAAATATATTTAAATATAGTTAAATACAATTAAATACAATCATATAAATATTTTATATAACATATTCATATAATGTATTTAAATACATTTATATATTGTGTTTTAATTATATATATATGGCATTTTATTTTTAAAAAAAATAGTGGGGGTTTACAAATCCTTTTAATCTATGAAATTAGAGGGGGTTTTAAACCACCTCTAATGTAATAACATTGGAGGCGGTTTTAAAACCCCTCAAATGTAAAGACATTGTAGGGGGTTTTGAACCCCCTCTAAAATATTTAGAGGGGGTCCATAATCCACTCTAATTTAAGACATTGAAGGGCGTTTCAACCCCCTCTAATTTAAGTTATTAGAGGGGGTTTAGAACACATCTAAAATCCCACCAGATGTTTAAAAAATAATGATTAAAAATTTAAGAGGATCAAAACCCTCTCTAATTTTAGAAATTAGAGGGGTATATAACCCCTTTTCGATTCGATGATTAATGAGATTTGTACATAACCCCCATTAGTTTTTATAGTAAAATCATTTTGAGGGGGTTCATAACCCCCTCTATATTCGAGGATTGTAGGGGGTTATGCAAAAGCCCCTCTAATTATACAGAAAGTGAATTTTGAGGTGGTTTTGCATAACCCCCTATAATGTGCTATTTTTAGTAGTGATTGTATATTTTAAATCCATTTAGTTGGAATAAATTTCTAAAAGTTTTATATATTAATTCTACAATATTAGCATTATGATTTTTTGAAAACAATATTTTGAAAAATATAACTTATGTTCTAAATATATGGATTTTTAAATATAAAATATATATTTTTGACATCATAAATTCATATAAAAATATGTATTTAGACCTATAAAGTTATTTTATGAATTTATAATTAATAAATTTCTTCTAATAATGTCATAAAATTTATATTTTTTTAATAACTGCATTTTTCACTAGTCACCTAATAATCAATATTTTTATAAAAAACAAAACTTTTAATCCTAATATAATATATAAAATTGTAATCTATGATTTATTTCATATTTGTTTCAAAATTTAATTTCAAAAATTTATACATTATAATTTAAATTAAAATACAATATATAAAAAAAATTCTCTTAAAAAGACATTTTTAAACATCAACTATTTCTAATCTTATTTTATATAGATTTATAGATATTTGAATATTGATATTTTTTTATAAATATGAATATTACATATTATTCTATTATTTTAACTATGATAAATTTAAATTATTGATATAAAATAAAACACCCCTTTTAAATTTGTTCTTCGAACAACAATGATTCTGTTAAAATTTTAATGAAAGAATAATAATCATATAAAGACAAATTAATTGATAAGTATATTTTTATTTATTAATTATTATTTTATTAATTAAAATTTAATATTTCACTATTTTTAGTCTTGTTTTATGTTAATTTGGTGTTATAGGTGACATAAAAAATTGAAGATAGTATCAATTAAATTTTTCTAAAATCTCGAGTCATTATGTTCTAACCCCTTTTATAAGAAATTCATCTTAATTTTATATATCAATCATTTAATAATGAAGGTGAGGGTATTCTTAACATATAAATAATTTGTGATATAACCAATAATATGATATGTAACTTACTCTCATAGTCAATATCATGTTCTATAACATTCTTCAAATGTCATTACACAATCATATACCCAAGTATATATAAAATATAATCATATATTATCCATAACATACCTTCTTGGGTACATTTTGAGTCTCCAAGACATTAAACCATAAAGAATAAAAATATCATTCTATATATTTTAAGTGTCTTCAACCCTCAAATGTTATAAAATAACATACAACACATTATATTCCACTATCAAAAAAATGTGATAAACATCCCTAAAAATACAATGTAGCAATTTTTTATTAAATAAATAATCAATTATAAGGATATCAATAAAATCTAACTCTCTTTTCCTAATATTAGTCATCCCATTATTATCTCATCAAAAATCATATAGTAAAACTATGAAATATACAAACCACAATCTTGTGCTCATAAATAAGTGTCTGAAAACAATAAAACCTTCATCATAAAATCATTTTTCAATTATATTGATGGAATTTAATATAATAATCCAAAACATTAATCTAAAACTATTAATGAAAAAAATCAATATATGTTTCAAAAAATCCACATGACATTCAGAACATACCAAAATATGAGTGATAAACATTACTCACTAATGAAAATAGATGAGAGTTTCAAGATTTAATTTATATTAAGATATCAAACTCACTACCTAAAGTAATATTTTGATACTTTACACTCTGCATCACAATAATAATAATCTAAAATTATCAAAAATTTAATATTTAACCCTTATTCAGTTATAATACACAGTGGTTTCTAGATACATACTCATCTCAACATAATTTTTACGATCAAATTTCAATATAATCCCAAAACCAGAATAACCATGAAAATATAAAATTAAATAATAGTGACAGATAAAATAAATAAGAAAGTTCAATAAAATGTTTTTTCTCCAATAAATCATTCATTTCAACCGGTGATACTTTCATTTCAACTATTTAATGTAACATCCCATTACCTTCCATCAGTTACTTATTGTCTAACATGTTGTTTTAGCTTTCTATTTTGGTGTGTTACGGGCTTTCAAGGGACAAAGAGCCTATTCTGGTGGAATTAGCTAAATTGTGGTGATGTATTTTTGGTTGATTTAGAAGATTCCAGGTATAAATGAATCATTTGATTTTAGGGCACCATATTGAAATCTCAAAGATTTGGAGTTGGTATGGGTGTTTTCTAAAGAGCATAGACTGTGGACTATTTACTAGATATGTTCACATTGTGAACAATTTACATGACATGAATCTATCATCAGGTAGACATTATGAGCTTAGTACAAACAACAAATACATACTATACATGAGCATGAAAATCAATTCTGAAAGTGAAATATTTCTTCTAAGAAATAATTTCATTTCGGGAAAAGGTTTCCCATTATTAATTTATTTGTGATGACGCCTTTTGAGACATTCATGGGAAATGATGGAATTCATGGCATGATCTGAATTCATAAAATGTAATTATCAATATCTATTTATACATTATAAAAATAACATATTTATAACTTTTTTAGGGCGTGGGTATATCTATCCCAACCTATGGAATCATTTTTGGAGATTTTGATGAAATACACTCCATCCTGATCACATCATCTTGTTATTGTTATGATTGATCTTTACAATTCATTTCCCCATGTATGATATACTTCAATATCTTTATTTTAAATAATCATAACATCACCACTGCACTACGTTTTCAGGTCTTTTGATCTTGTGGTGATTTTATTCTTTATCCACTATAGATTCATTGTGTGATGTCTTTCCTAGGACAGATCTATCATTGTTTGTGGTTGGTAAAAAGACTTTTCTCTCAAGTATGTGCGAGAAAATATCTATATTGATCATGTTTATTATATAATACAATTTTCTTATGTGAGAATCATTGGTAGGGACTTTATTAATTATTATGCCTGGTTATTGTGGTTTTGGATCTTATTATGGGTTGTTGTGACCTGAGTGTTGAGGTAGGTGGTTATATCAATATTGTTTTTTGAATGAACCATGATTTCTCTAGTATTATAAATTGATTTTAAAGTTAAAATTTCTTGTTCAATTGATTAATTTGTCTATAAATTATTTTTTTATAGTATCTGGTTTTCCATTGGATGTTTTTTAAAAGAAAAGGGTATTTTCAAATCATTGTGAAATGAATTTTTAATGTTGTTTTCTAAGAATGGTTTGGATGAAATGATTTTGAAAAATGCAGTACATGGTAAGCCTTGTGTACCTAGGTGGAATGTGTATCTTAGGGACATTATCTATTTTATTATTGGATTGTTCACTCATGGGGTGTTCCTATCCTTCCAAGGCATGTTTTACTGGGGACTTTATATTGAAAATGTTTGGGGATTCATTCATGGGGTGTTCCACTGCTCGTTTGGACCAAGTTCTAAGGTCTTGAGTGCTTGAGTCATATGTTTTGGTATGAATAGTCTTCTAGCTATACTTAGTTTGGTCTTTGGTGTGACATTACCATTTCTTAGGATTTTACTATTTTGAATATGATATGACATTAGATCCATACTTTGAATTAATTTGATATATATGTGTGATATTCATTAAATTTTATTTCTTTGGATTATTTGGAACTATTAAAGAAGCAGAAATGTGTTACAATACTATTGATATAAAAACTATTTTACTATTTATCATGCCTTGTTTTATATAAAAATTTACATTTTATAATTATTATAAAAATACTTTTTATAAAACACCTAACTTGGATCCAACTGATCATGTTTATCTCACACATTATGCACCCCTTTTGTAGTGCATATAACATTTTTTGTCTTTTGATATATGGATAAGAATGGAACCACTGTGAAGTGGTGAGGTTTATTTTAACGGCGTTCAATATCTGGTGGTTAGATAGTGAATATCATTATCTTATCATTTAGGGTAGTAGTGTCTCATTTTTTTGGTTGTATCCTCTTCAATTACTATTTTTCTTAGCTATGTATGTATATTCCATGTTACTTGATACATTAGATGGATGTATTTCCATCTAGTTTTTTTTGTTTCCAATGTTCTATTCACTAGTCCATGGGTATTAGAAATTCCCTTCGGGTATGTGGAGGTCAGGCCAAGTACATTTTTGTTAAGGTATCCATGTTAGTTCATTATAGCTTAGTATCAATGGCTATTTTCCCTGATAGATCTAATCTTGGGATGTCAATTAAACTGAAGATATAACTTATGGTACTTGAGAGGTATGGTGAAGTACGTTCATGGCCTGCTATTGGGATGAAAAAATAAAATTTACAATGTGATGTTGGTACGTGTCTCTCATGTGTTGAGATGTTTATGTTAGTTTCTACTTTTTTTCTCAGTTTATTTATTTCAATTAATATTATCCCAGTCATCTGGTATTTTCTTCTATTTTTGGTGTGTAGTGATTTTACATGGAGACATATTCCACAAGTTCTATAAGAGGGTATAATATATTTAAATCAATGGAATCCTCCTTTGTATAAAAACATTGTAGAGACTATCGTTCGAGCAGTTCAAGCTATGTAAAAAATGAACCACAAGTCCAAAATGAAATTTCCGAGGTAAAAATATGAGTTGCAATAGAAAGTGATCGATTATAATAGTTTTTATGCAAGAATCATCCATAATTTAAATGTAAAAATAATCCTAAATAGGTTCATGAATGGATGGAAAATATTGATTAGATCTTTGACTTCATGGACACACTAGAAAATATCATGGTGAAGTGAATGGAATTTTGACATGAGGGTCCCAATAAGAGATGGTGAGAAATTGTGGTATAAGTAGATAGAAACATGGGAATTGAGTGGAAGGGTTTCAATACTTTCTTCTTACTATGGTTATGTGCATAATCTTTTATGATGGTGGCATCTCTAGAGTTTCACTATTTTCTTCAAAGATAACATTTTGAATTATAATACACCAATATGTTCACAAAGCTCATTCTCTTTTCTCTTAAGATAGTAAATAATGATGACTTAAAGGATTAGAAGTACCTGAAGGGTTTTCTACTGAATAATAGAAAGAATGTATTTATATTTAATCATTCATCATATGTAAAAATGGTAGACATAGATATGATGGAATATAATGTTATGGAAGTTATGGTTTTATATTTTACCCATTCTCTTCCTTTTGGTGGAATATTCAGTGGCACATTGAGAAATAATAGGATGTGGAATGAGAATCACTAGACTAGTGGAGGTGGTTCTTGTCAATTGTAATCTTTAACACCATCAGTTATGTCTAGTAGTGTTCTATTTAGATTATATCAATGTTTTAAGGTCATATTGAATAGGTGTTCTTGTCTTACACATGTAAAAATGTGTATTGGTTATGTCCGCTACAACCATATCAACTGATTCTATGAGACTATGTATGCTCCTCATTATGGTCAGATATCATCAGTTCCAAAGGCTATTATGGATAATTCATATGCTTCATGGTCTACAAGACTCTAGGAACAACCATCATGATATATTACCTTCAAACATTAGATGAGTTTTTAATGGATGTTGATGCTGGTTTAGTGATATTGAGATGTACCAACTTTATCACATAGTTGTAAGAGAATTAATTATTTGATATAGGATCCTACCAGTCATTTTTTTTCTAACTATTTTTTTGATATTCTTAATCTTCCTACAAATATCATTAATTTTGTTACGGAGTTAAAGAAATCTAATATAATGATGAAGGATAAGGGGTTTCAAAGTCCTTGTATGTAATCGATATACGACATGATGTTAGTATCATATTTTCTAATTCCCATTATGGATATCTTTAGCATCAACATTAGGATGGATTGGATTCTCACCCATAATTATAAGGTTTATTTTTATCACTGAATATTCTTATTTCTTTCTGCTAATATGTGCTCTCAGACATTTCATGCATGACCTTTCTCCCCAAATCCCACGAGTTTGTTATTCCCTGTTGTAGTTGACCCCATTGATTCTACTCTTCTTTTTTATCATTATAGCAACCCTCAATTTTCATACATTAAAATTACATAGATTTTTCAATATAATGTAAAAATTATAAAAAAAGGCTCCCAAAGATCATTTTAGTCTAGTGCCTTTGAAAATAAGGAACCATAAAAACTGGTATATAAGTGAGAAACATAATCTCCCAGTAGGTTATTATTTACTGGAAGCCATCTTAGTAAAATATAACATAATAGAAATCATCATCACCTGGGTTAATTGAAACATAAAAAGGGGTGATCTCATATTCTCAGTAAGGGTAAATAAGGGAGACTTGTAAGTATAAACATGATCATATAGGTTGGAGAATATGATTATGTAAATAGAATATCAAACCCTACTTATTAAAGATCATAAATAAGAATCATGGCATAAATATTGGCCAATCATAAGATGTGAATCATAAGAAAATACAGAAAATAATCCATGAAAGTATAATATAGGAATGAAGTTTGGAATTATGGAAAACACATAAGAATATAATATGACTTCCATAGTAGTTAAGGTGTCATATCCAAAGCCATCTTGGTAGTATGGCTTCACTCCCCATATAATCTTGGTATTCATGGTTCTCTCCCATGGCCATATTAATAGCATGATTTCACTCCTCATATCATCTTAGTAGTCGTGGTTCACTCCCATGGACATATTAGTTTTTAGGGTTCACTCCTAATAAAATCTTAGTCAATCTCATGAGATATAAATCATTACCTAATGCTATGAAGGGAGATATAAGTCTCTCCCATTATATAATGAAATCATGCATACATGTGCCAAAAAATCATGAACAATCACATCATATCCCATGAAGTGAAATTGGAGCGATAAAACTTTTATCATATTATAAACCTTAGAAATATATAAAATTTCATAATCATTTCATCAAAATAATAACCCATGTAAAGAGGTTGTTTTCAAAGGCATATAACCCATGAATTATAAATATGTCTCATAAAACATAATTCCATAAAAACATAAACCATTCAGAAAAAGAATATGAATTTACACATTGAATAATTTCCCTATAAATTATGAGTAACACAAATGGATTTTTTATTAGAGAGGAAATAATTTTGTAACATATTTTAAAAAAATTTCTTTATTAAAAAATAATTTCGTCCTTAAAAAGTGGTTTTAGAAAAATGATACATCATTGGAATGTGTTTTTTGGAAAATAGTTTTTGAAAACATATACAAAAATCCTTGAAAACTATAAAATCTTTTTAAAATATTTTTTCTTAAAAAATTACCTTCAAATATCATTTTAAAACTTGTTTAAATACATTGTTTTTGAAATAAAATACATTTCTAACCAAAGAGAGAAATACATTGATATTTTTATTAAAAAAAATTCTTAATTACTTTAAGTACCAATGACTGGAAAATGGTTATTATACATGAATTCATCATGAATAACCAAATGATAAGAAAATTCGTGACAATTTTTGAGATGTGGATCATAACATTTCATCAATGAAAGAATAATCATAAAAAAATCTACAAAGGATGAGATTTTTTGAATAAACTCTTACCACATCGTAACTACGAATCATACTCCTCATGTAAAAAAATAAAATTATATGGAGGATAAAATATCCTGAAAATAATTATATTTATGATATAACATTTCTATTGGAATCATATATACCTCATAAAATAACATAGGTGCATAATTAAACATGTGTCTCAATTAAATAAAATTACGATAAAATTTCATTATTGATTTGGTAAATTTTGAACAATAAAAAACATGAAATAAAATGGATAGGTAAATAAACTAAAATTTACATATAAAAATAATATAAAACATTTATTTCAAGTATATACACCATAAAAAATAAATGATTGTTGAATAAAGAATGTATCTCATGGAAATAAAAAGTTATATGAAATCCTTTTACCTTCTGTCTTGGATCTCATAAAACTCATAAAAACTTATTTTATAATAAATATAATTTTATTATAATTTTATCAATGAATCATATTATTATATCTAATACCCTATATTGTTTGATTATGACTTCATATTACTCTATTTTTATCAATTCTATGTTAAGGTTTCACTTTGGGTAATATCCTCTTTGTTCTCCGTATGTGTATTAATTTGTTATATCATTATTACTTATACTTATATCATGATTTCAAGAATTTCATCCATGATATAAATATCCTATATATTCCATATATGGGTGTTATAATAATATATATAAAATAGAATAATGAAATAGAATACATTGTTCATGTAGATGGTAGTCTGTAAGTACAGATGAATTTGGTTTCAATTTTTATTGTCATATTTAAAGAAAATAATGAAAATGAAATATAGGTATATATTTAATATAATTAGAGTAGAATTAAAATATAGATATATCATATAATTTTACTAAATCCAACCTCAATACACTTCATGTATTGTGTGAACAAATGACATTGCTTTGAGGGGGCAGTAGCCCACACTTCCTCAAATGAAATTATAATATTTACACAAAATGTGAAGTATAATGATATGTGTTATAAAATAATTATAGAAGATTAAAGAAACTATAAATATAATATATAATATATATAAATATATTTTATATCATAATTATCAACCGTGAAAGGTGGTAAGGAAAAATGAATAATCATCATTTTGTGAGGTGTTTGTTCGTCGTACACATAAAAAAAATGTTTCTTACACATTTGATAGAAGTGTGTGTAATTGTATATAGAAAAAATAGAAAAAAAACATATATATATATTGAATATACTAGAGTTTTTTTATAATAATGGAATATGGGTATTGAAGGGGTGGAAAATGAAAATAATAAAAAGGAGCTTGAAGAAGGATGTTACCACTTCTATGGGTATCTCCTTTTGGTTTTCACCAAAGAGATTCATTGGTTTTCTTTATGACCAAATAAATGATTGAATAAGTAAGGTAAGGATTTTTTGAATTGTATTGTTCAAATATTAACCGAACCTATGTGGTTTTAGAGGTGTGAAGAAGTAGGATAGGTGGTGACCTTTTATATTTGAGTAAATGGACTAACATGGTATTTTTGAAAATAAGTTAGATGTAACCACGTTTTTACATAAAAAAGTCATCAAAATCCAAAAAACACACTAATTTAAGGTTAATTTGTGAATCATGGACATAAAATTGGTTTTTGAAAAGTTTATAGGTGATTTAGACCCTTAAGAATATGTTTTATTCCCTTATTAAGCTTAATTTTACTTTAATTTCTACAGTTATGTTTAACTGCATTCACTAATATTTTTGGAAAAAAACTATATTTAAATTATTATAAATAAAAAATTATTTTGATTATAAATATGGATTCCATTTTTTTGAATTTTAATAACATAAGTGGCCTAAATGAATTTAAAATTAATCACATAGTTGGGAAAAACTGTAGGTTTTAATGTAAAAATGTTCAAATATTTGGTATGTTTTTATATTAAATTTCAATGAGGAATAGTTTAAAATGATATAAATTGTATTAATTGAAAATGTTTTACATAAATTTACTTTAAAACCAAATTTAAATATAATTTAACCCTAAAATGAAATTATATGAAGAAACATTTTGGTATTAAAATTTAGTATTTTGCATTATTCATAAAAATATGAAATTTCACATAAAAATACCAAAAATTTACTCTAATGTAATTTTTTTGTTCCCATTTAAAATATTAAGTTTATTTTGACTTATAATATTTATAAAAGTGTCAAAAAAATTTCATAAAATAGGCTTTCCGTTAAAATTTGATAAAAGTGCCTTTATATTTTTTTTCATTTTATGTGAAATGTTGAGTTTACCCTTATCTTATGGTTATAAAATACCTTGGATAAATATAATAAATATTTTATTGAAAATATATAATATGTATTTAATTACTGTAAATTTCAATTTTAATTAATTTAATTTATTAGGATAAAACAACTTTGTGAGTATAAAGATAGTTTTCTATAAAAAAATTCATTTATGTTAAATTGGTTTATATATCAATTTCTAATCAATTGAAAATCATTGAATACATTTTATATTTTGTTTAAACACCATTTTTAATAATTTATTTAATTCTATTCATAACCTCTAGGTTATATCTTATTAGGTTAAATAGTCATATTTTAATACTATGTTGTTGTTTGGTACAACTGGGTAATGTGTGTATCACATGCCAAGTTTTTGTTGTGGGTAACATAAGATCACCTTGGTGTAGAATGTTGAGAAAGATAAAATTTATGTAATGTTTAGTGTATAATTATATTAGTATTTTATATAATTCAATCCAAACCTAGTTCTTTAAAAAACTATTTTAAGCGTTTCATGAAATTAAAAATATCAAAAATACTAAATTATTTAAAAAAAATCACAAAAATATCTGGGTGTTATATTTTTTTTGAATACATAAAATAGTACACAGACAGACACCTAACAAACATATTATTTTAGTGCCTTAGGAAACTTTGGAACAGAAAAACGGGTATATATGTGAGCTATATTATCTCCCACTAGGTTCTTCTTAACTAGAACCCTTCTTAGTCACATCATACATAATACATATCTTCAAAATCTTGGGGAAAGAATACATAAAATGAATGAGAGTAGATGAAATGTAAGGTTAAAAACGGGAAACATGTAAGCATAAACATGATAATAGTGTTATGAGAACATGGTCATTAGTATAGAATATCATACCCATCATATGAAATATCATAAATATGAACCATGTCATAAGGATTAGTAGTTCATAGGACATGAATCATTAGAAAATACAGAACACATGCTATAAAAGATGAAAATATGGATAAAACATGTAATTATGGAAAATATATAATCATATAATATGATTTCAATAGTAGTCAAGGCATCACATAAAAGACTATCATGGTAGTATGAGTTCACTCCACATATCATCTTGGCAGTCATAGTTTACTCCCATGGCCATCTTAGTAGCATAACTTCACTCATCATATGATCTGGGTAGTCATGGTTCACCCCCACGGTCATATTAGTATTCATGTTTTTCTCCCAATACCATCTTATTTTATCTTAAGATATATAAATATTTAGACAATACATTGTAGAGAGATATAGTTCTTACCCATCACATAATGAAATCATACATATATGTTCCAAAAAATACTATAAAATCATATCATAACCCATGAAATGAAATGGGTAACATAGAAATGTAATAATACCATAAACTATGAAAAAAGATATATGTTTCATAATTATTTCATCGAAATAATAACCCTTGAAAATAAGTGGGTTTCATAGAAAAATATCTATTGAAAGAGAAATAGTTTCCATAAACGTAATGCCATCAAAACATTTACAATTCAGAGAAATAATATGAATGTAATTATCAAACCCCGACTTTTTAATTAATTTTTATTTTAGTATTACATGGATCCGGGTCCTCGTGCCAAGGTCCAGGCAGGGTCCCAGATTAAAACTTTTTACATTTAATATCTTTTACTGGGTTTTAGACCCATGCACGGTCACCACACGGTGGGCGATAGCCACAAATTTAGCCTGGGAACCGCGCAATAGTCTAAATTTTAAAATAAATAACATTTTATTCAAAACAAAACTAGTTTAATATTCAACTCTTAATAATAATAATGCTATTATGTAGAAAAAAATATAGTTATTATTAAGAATTGATAGTAATATATTTGGTATTTAATTTTTTTAAATATATTTGTTAATAAATTTTTATTAATAATTTTATTGTCAATGTTATTATTATTGTATTATTATTATTATTAAATTTATAATTATGTTATATTATTATAATAGTTGTTATTATTATTATTATTATTCTTTATATTATTATTATTATTATTATTATTATTATTATTATTATGTTTGGTTTTATTGTTATTATTATTATTGTAATAATATTATCATTAAAAAAATACTATGAAACCCTAGCGACCTGGCGGCGCTCCCCCCTTTTTCCTATTCTACAGTATGGCCCACACCCCACATTATCCTTCCTAGTCGGAGCGCACCAGGCCTCCCCCATACACCTTCTCGCCGGCCTCGACCTTGTGATTATCCAATAGAAGTGGCAAATATTAATTTTTTATATGTTTATATTCATTATTCCAAAGTCAATAAACATCGTTTTTAGTGCACTATATAAATTGAACATTATTTCCAATGTCAAATGCAATTCATGTTTAAAATGGAAATTTGGGCCCAATCAATCATCTTTTTGTGAAAAAACATTATATTCATTTTCTGAATTTGATATTTTTTAACATGATTGATCAATTTGTTCAAAATATTTTTTATTTTAGGATTGATGGATGAATCTAAAGAGATGATGGAGATTTTTCATCATGAATGTAGAAATTTTGAAGACAAAGAATAATGTGCCTAAGGACCATCATATAGAAGTGGGGCCCATAAACCAAGCCCAATAAAGCAAAAATGTTTACAGTAGAAATAGAAAAATATGGAGATCATTTTATTCAACCGTTTTTAGAGATAATTTTGATGTTTTCATGGAGATAAATGGATCTGAAGTTTACATTTAAATGGTGGGACTGATATGAACGCCCATAAATTCTTTCTACCTTTTCAAAAATAACATTCAAACTGATGAACCAAATGACCTGAAAGATGGAAAGATGATGTAGGACACATGTATGAAGAGGTTTTTCTTCAACGACCTATGATGATTTGGCCATATCTAATGAAAAATTTGAATGTCTTAAAGGAGGATGAATCTGGACAGTTTTTTGGGTCAACTTCGAAAGGCCCAATTCCTTTGATTTTTTCACCCTCATTTTGACTCTCTAAATTAAGGGGGGTGGAATTTATTATTGTGGGGTGTCTCTAAGGCTATTAATATGCTTATATTAAGAGTTAGTGGTGAAGGTAATTATAATCAAATATTTTTATTTTGGATCCAAGTTTTTCTTTCATCCATTGTATTTCTTTCAATTGCAATTTCTTGCTTTAGTTTTGTAATCGCATCGTCAAATCCCTCTAATGTAAGTTTTTATTTCAAGTTAAATATCTTAATAAACGTTCTTCTTCTTATTCACTTTTTATTTTACTTTTCTTCACACATTGATACCATTGAATCAAGGTGTGAATTTATTCACATCAACACTTGTGAGTTTCTCACACAATGGTGGAGTGTTAATTTTAATTAATGTTTTTTTTCTTCAATCCTACTTATTTAAGTCAAATTTTCACTTACATTGATAGAATAGAATCGATTGAGGGATAAAAATTTATGGTTTGGTTCTAGGGTGTTTCATGAGATGGATTGGATGTTATTTCATGTACTTTAATTTGTAAATCTATTTGTTATTTTAATATATTAATTTGCTGAGTTATGTTCATATTCATCTTTTCCATGTTTAATGATGACACATTCTAAGTGCTATTATGATCCAATTCCTTGGAGTGATCATGAAATTGATCCTATAAGTGCATTGGTGATTAGAATTATAATTGTGTAAGCACTAAATTGGTGAATTAGGATGTGGAATTATCTCATTTTTTGGATTCATCTTGAATTAGTGATCTCAAAGCTTCTAATAAACAAATTCATCCAATGCACCTAAAAACAACAACCTAGGATCAACCCATATTAAATAAATTATTAAGATCAAGTAAATTTATCTTTTTTAATTGTTATTTAAATAAAATTATTAGTTATCCAATCAATTCAAACCCATGATGGCCATTTCATATCCTATCATCCAACAAATCATAGTGTCTCAAGGTTACTTCTTCGGTCCCTGTGGATTCGACCCCTACATGTACTACATAGACCAATTTTACCAGTATGGTAAATTTGGGCGCAACCAAATTTTGGCGTCATTGCCGGGGACACAAGTAAGTTCCTTAGACCCTCATCTTCTTTTCTCACCCCAAATTCTCTCTTCTCACCCAAATTTCTTGTCTTTTTCCCTCTTTTTATTTCTGTTTGTCCAATGAATTCCAAAACCAATTTTCAATCAACCCCAATAGATTATCATCCAAAATACTAATTTATATACCAATGTTATAATCAAGTCATAAATCAATATTGGGAAACACCTCACATAGGGAATTTAATTGACCAAACCTTGTTTAAATACACCACACCCGATGAGTTGTACAATCAATGGAAAGATGATTGTTTAAAGGATTAATTTCTATCCCTATCAAGGATGATTAAAGAGATCAAACATAATGATGTTAATGATGGAAAAACTCCTTTCCAAACTAATTCGCAAGAAATCCTTGAAAAATTGTGTGAAGAAATGGATATAATGAATTTAGAAGTTTCGAATTTTAGATTATATGTACAAAGCATTAATTTATTTGAGGAACCTATTCCCACTCATGATGTCCTTTACTCATCCATGATAGATGTATATTTTATCCCAAAAACATCTCATGAATTTACAAAAGAACTAACTTTTGATTATGGGATAACTGAAAAGGATGAATGAAATTTTGAAGGTTCTTTAAATCAGGATGAAATTGATTTTATAGACTCAAAAGAGGAAAATTTGACATCATTGATTGAGTTTCCTGAATATAACTCCATTAAAAAATTTTCAGAAGCACCAATCATTGAACCATTAGAAGAGATCACAAACAATGATTCCATTCCCATTCCGGATATTTAACTGGACAATTTTTGGGATGAATATTATTTTCAAAATGAACCAATTCATTCAAAATATTTTGGAGAAGAAACTGATTTTGATTTATCTTGTCAATATCCTTTAAGAAATTTCAATGAAACCAGGCTCAAAATTATTTTACTTCCTTCCCAACTCCAGAATCCCCCCATAAGAGATAATAAAGACCACGTAGTTTTAGTTTATTATTCTTAAGAAACCAATAATGTTGGAATGTTCATTGATGTGTTAGGAAAGACATTAAATTCAACCGAATCAACCATTTCTGATATTACCAGAATTTTCCCACTTATTCTAGAACAATAGATTGCACATGAAACAAATTCTAAAAAAAGAATCAATCTTAGTCAAGTTGAAGTGGACCAGAATGGGGTCCTAAAAATGTTACAAGTTGGTGTAAGATAATTTGGGGGATCCAGGTCGAGATAAAGACATTAAATTAATCTATTTCTAGGAGGCAACCCATCTTTTTCATTATTTATTTTATTTTCGGTGTTTTTTTGTTTTTTTGTCAAGGTAACCCCTTGGGGTTTCCAATGTGATCTAATATTTTTTTGTGAGATTTAATAGTTGAAGAATTTTGATCGTTTCAAATAAAACCCCTCCTATCCAAGGTTTAAACCAACCCTTCAATCACCCTATGTAGTCCACTCAGAAATGAAGCAAATGTGATCAACTATATTTTGATGGTCATCAAATTTAAACCAGGTGATTTTGTTTCAGGAATATATTTCAAATAACATATCCCCTCTTTCTTCCCAATTGTAATCTCTTTTTTCTCTCCTCTTTCAAAATTTAGGGCAGTTTCATTCTAAGAGGGGGGACTGAATATCTGGGATTTAGAAAAATTGTAATTTTATGATAAAAAAATTTCAATTCATTATCCTTTAATGCATTAATGTAAATTGGGAAACATAAAAAAATATTTTCAAAATATTTTGAATGCCTTGATTATGAATTTAATGCATGTTTAAGTTCCTGAGCATTGTTTTTGGAATGTTTGGTTATCCAATGTGATTTTTCAATGTTTACATTTTATCATCCTCTTAATTAAAATGTCACAATGCACGTCCATTTGATCTTTCATGTATGTTTGAGTTCATGGGTTCATTTTTTCATACCATAGGTTTTGGGGTCAATTTTAGTTTAATTTGAGTATTCAAAAAAAATATAAAAATATTTGAAAAAAAATAATGACCACATAGAGAAATGTTTTTTCCAAATGTGTGGCGTCTGACACTTGGGAATTGTGACTCCATAGTTTTCCTACCCAGATTTAAGATTTATATCTCTATTTTAGAGCATGGAATTGACAATATGTGTGGCATCCGACACTTGGGGGTCAGGACTCCAAAGTTTCTTTTCCCATATTTAGTCTATTCATATCTATTGTGGTTAAGAAAAAATAGTAAAAAAAGAAAAAAAACAAAAACAAAAAAAATTCAAAAAAATAGATACTCATTTTAAGATTTAATGTGATTCCCACCAAGTGCATCCATTTTTCACCCTTGAATAAGAAAATGTGCCCCATATCTTTTGTGATGGTCAACACATCATTATTCTTAATTGAAATTGGATGAAATGCAATGATGAATTTTAACATAGGAATGGGCTTGGGGTTGGGATATTCTTATGGACTTATCTTGTGTGAAATAATTTTGAAAGGTTTTGTGATTGTTTGTAATGATGTTTTCATAAGCAATTAATGTTAAAATACCTTCAGGAATATAATTGAATTTCATATTTTTGAGATACTTTTTTCTCGGGACTAGCAAAAGTCAAGTTAGAGGGTGTGATTAGCCACTGAAAGTGGATAATATTCATTAATAATATCTTTATATTAATTGTTCCAAATTCCATAAACATTGTTTTTAGTGAATTATATACATAAAACTCTATTTCTCATCTCAAATTCAATTCATATTTAATATGAAAATTTGGGAACAATCAATCAACTTTTTGTGGAAAACATTATATTCATTTTTTAAATTTTATATATTTTTTATATTATTGATCAATTAGTTTGGAATATTTTTTCTTTTAGTATTGATTGATTAATCTAAAGAGATAATGGAGATTTTTCAACATGAATGTAGATATTTCGCGGACAAAGTATAATGGGCCTCAGGCCCATCAAATAGAAGTGGGGCCCAGAAACCAAGCCCAATGAAGATAAAAAATTTACAGTAGAAAGAAACAAATATGGGGATCATTTTATTCTATTGTGGCTACAACTAATTTTAATGTTTTCATGGAGATATATGGATCCGAAGTTTACATTTAAATGGTGGGACTGATATGAATGCCCATAAATTATTTCAACCATTGCGTGCATAACATTTAAACAGCTACACCAAATGACCTGAAATTTTGACACATGATAGAGGACTCATGTAAGAAGATATTTTTCTTATACAACCCCTGATTATTTGGCAATATTTATTGTCAAATTCTAATTCCTAAAAGGAGGATGAATCATGAAATTTTTCTGGGTCAACTTCAGAACTCCCAATTCCCTTGATTTTTTCACCCTCCTTTTGACTCTCTAAATTAATGGGGATAGAATTTGTTGTTGTGGGGTGTCTCTAAGGCTCCTCATATGCCTATATAAGGAGCTGGTGTTAAAGGTAATTATAATATAATATTTTTCTTTTATAGCCATGTTTTTCTTTCATCCATTGTATTTCTTTCAATTGTAATTTCCTGATTTAGTTTTGTAATCATATCATCAATTTCTCTAATGTATGTTTTTCTTTCACATTAAATATCTTAATAAAAGTAGTTCTTATTTTTCATTTTTTATTTTTTTCACTTCACACATTGATACCATTGAATCAAGGTGTGAATTTATTCACACCAACAATTGAGAATTTATCACACAATGGTGATGTGTTCATTTTTATTAATTTCTTCCCACTTATTTAAGTCGACTACTCTCTTCCACTGATATAATAGCATTGATGAAAGAGATAAACATTTATGGTTTTGTCCTAGAGAGTTTCATGAGATGGATTGGATGTAATTTGATGTACTATAATTTTTAAATCTATTTGTTATTTTAATATTTCCATTCATTGAGTTATGTTATTCTTCGTCTTTTCCATGTTTAATGATGACACATTCTGAGTGATAGTATGATCCAATTCCTTGTATTGATCATGAAATTGATATTATAAGTGCATTGTTGATTAGCCTTGTAATTGTCTAAGAACTAAATGGTGAATGAGGTTAGGGAATTATCTTGTTTTGTGGATTCATCTTCAATTAGTGATCTCAAACCTTCTATGAAACAAATGCATCCAATCCACCTAAAAAACAACCTAGGATCAACCAATATTAATTAATTGTTTTAACTCAATTAATTTTGTCTTTTTTAATTTCTCTTTAAATTAAACAATTATTTATTCAATCAATAAAAACCCAAGCTGGCCACTTCATAGCCCATAATCCAAAAAATCATACTGTCTCACGGTTACTTCTTTGGTCCTTCTGGATTTGACCCATACATGGACTTCATCGAATGCTTTTACCAGTAGTGTAAATTTGGGCACAACCACCATTCCCTCCCTAGTTCTCCTCATGAAAAGTCGTTCTGGCCTCCCACCTACACCTGGCCTCAGTCTTGTGGCAGCCTTCCCATTTAGTTCTCGCCCTCCCCTCGCGGCGTTTCACCCAGCCTGGCCACCAGCTTGCACCGACCAGTAGTGCCCCAACCTCATCCATCCACCTCACACTCACAGCCTACGGCATGCCCTCGCATTGCCATCCCCTTTGCCGCCTCCGCATCCTTGGCTATGCCGCACCCTAGCCCTCTGGCTTCCATCCATCTCCTATCTACCACTTCCCCTCCACCCTCTTCCCGTGTGCATCAGTGCCCCCTCACGCTCACCATAGCCAGCCCAGACCTCTACCTCCTGATTTTCTCCTCTTCATCACCCCAACCTACATCGCGCCCCCACTCACCTTGGCTTTTCCCTCCAGCACAATTCTGCCCTATCGGCGAACACTTCTGAAAAACCTACCTTGGTCAAACTCTCTCCAATGCAATAGTCCACTACAGATTGTTTTGGCAGACCGCATGCTAGCCTACGGATTCCCAACACAGAAATTGTTTGCCTGCAAATTTCCGGTGCACCACCTGCTGGCCCGTCCTATTAGTTACACCCCAACATCACCACATTCTTCAGTTTTCGCCAATGCACCATCCTTGAAGTAGGTGTTTCCTTTCCCTAAAATTAATAATTTAATTTAATATTTCTATTTAAATTTATTAAGGTATTATTTGATTTGATTGTGTGGTAATTTTGGTAAAAAAAAATTCATAAGTATAGAAGCATGTTATTTTATTTTTGTGTGTGGTTTGAAAGCATGTTTCAAATTGGTTGGCAAAGTATTTGGTTTCAAATTGGCGGGTTTCATGTGAAATGTGGTGTATTCATGTTGAAAAACCCTTTGTGCATCGTGAATGTGTTTTTGTAAATCGTGTAAAGGTTTTATTAAATTATTTCAGCAGTGTAGATTGTATTTTTGAAGGGTGTTAGAGTATGTGTGGTTTTGAAATATAATTTTCATATGTTTTATAAATTATTTAAATGGTTAATTACTTTAATCATGTGGTGCGTATGATATTAATAAAGTGGTTGGTGTGTCTAAAGGTCGTGATAGGATTTTAATATGGAGATTGGTTGTGTTTTAATAAGTGTTTTGACGTGGTATTTTCAAAAAATGTCGAGCTATTTATTTTGCATTGTTTGTTCGTTTGGATCATTTTAAGACCATGTTTATGTGATTTATTTGTCTATGCGGTTGTTGTAGCCTGTTGGTGAAGAAAATCGTGATACTACGATCATCGGCTTGTGTGTGCTTGCATGCCATTGTGAGGCTTGTCGCGTCGTCATGTTCGAGCTACAAATAGAAGTAGGTCCCCTACTACACTCACCATTAAATTTATAATTTATTGATTGATTGATTTTTTTTATTAATTGTAATAAATAGGAAATAATATAAGACAATTAATTTTAAATTATTATTTGGTTTAAAAAGAACCGTTTATTTTATACACGACACTTAAAATATTTTCTTGATGAACAGACACCCAGTAGTGAAAGAATGCATGTTTGGCCTTTACACAAAATTCATCGAATTTCCAATGTAGTTCTGGTTTATTGATAAATGATTTTCTTTGAAGCATGAACACGTGTTTTGGTTCTCTAGAGAAATGATGATTTTTCCTAAAAATTGTAAAGGCCCGTTTGGCACTTTAATAAAATAAATTATTTTGGAAAACTCTATTTGGGATGACTCAGAGGTGATATTTGGTGTATGTTGACTGCATGATTTTTTGTGTGATGTTTGTACTGCTCTATTGACATTGTTGACTTACCCCTTTATTGTTTATTATGTGTGTTGACATGGGAACCTGGCATAGAAAGTGAATCTTTTTAGTATGATTGTTGCACTAGTTTAGATTACGCACTAACTAGTGTCCCTTAGTACGGATTACACTCTGCTAGGGGATTGGGCCCCCAGGTTAGGCTGTGTAAGGAAACACCGAGCGTTAGGGTGTGTTGACGTCATTGAGAGTAGGCATGCCTTCAAGATGTGTCACATGTATGGAATGTTATGGATTGTTCATGAGCTCCTAGGATCAAACCATGTTTTCTTTAGTGTTTATTTTTATGTGGAAGACGTTTGATAGGTCTTGTTCGGTTGCTGGCCCCTATGTGCCACTTCTTTTTCATTGCCCTTAGTGCGTGTTGTGTGTTGTGTGTGGTTTTCCATTTGACTAACACCTGAGATTTGAATTTCTAAATTGTTTGGAGAAATGTTTTAAAATTCAATGCACCTATTCTTTTAAAACATTATGCATGTTTTTAAATTAAAAGGTCAAAGGACTTTTACTTGTATAAGAAATTGATGTGTGCGTGTTGAAACCCATATTTTGTATAATTTAGTTCAAACATGGAATTAGTAAATTTCTTTATTTAACGGTAGTGCACTGGGAATTGTTTTTTTGGCATGCCTACTGAGTTTTAATACTCATGCCTATAGTGATTTCATGTATTTAGAAGTTTTTCATGTTTGAGTTGAGATTGCTCGCCATAGGTGAGAGTTGGGTTTGGACTGGTGAGTGACTCTAAGAGTCGCGGGGAGTTTTGGGTCATGGTCAGGTTAGTTGGTTGTTAGTGATCGTTCTTTCTTTTTGTGTTATTTATTTACTTTGTGTTATTCTACTTTTTCCACGGCTTTATTTATTTTCACTGGGTGAAATCATTCCCTCTTGTTTATTTTTGATGCCTGAAACTAGTTTCCTACCAGCGGGGATTGAGAATTCCCCTCCGGCATTGCCGTGTGTCGGCTCAGGTGACCGGTTCAGTGTCTACACGAGTTGGTTCCTGAAAAAATGGTATCAAAGAGGGACCCTGTTATTTGGGATGTCTAGTAGATGGAGATTAAGACTATCGAGACTTGAGAGGTGGGTATGAGAAGGACTTCATAAACCCACACCCGTTTCGAACCTCGAGTCGCAAGGGGTAGTTTGAGAATTGTGTCCTTGTTTCATTATGGTTTTTTTTTATTGAGGGATGACAACAGACGAAATATGATGTTAAATCGTGATTTCATATGGATTATTGATAGTTGTGGAGTCTGAGTACATGGTTTATGTTCCTCCTAGCCATTAACGCTTACTTAGGGCATGGCCCACTACCATGTCTCCATGTTAAGAATAAATATTAGTCCATCCTTTCGGTGATTTTATAAAAGTTGGGTGTCGTCATGGTTCGGATTGGTGTAAGTGAATTATTGAAAAATGAAAAAGGGTTTTTGAAATGATAATAATTTCATTTAAATGGCTTTAAATATTGTGAAATTGATTTTTTTAAAGCTAAAAGCTCTTAGTCTAAAAATTCAGTGTTTTCTTGGAACTGGTAGAGATATGGTTTGGGTGAAACCTCAAGTACTCTTTATGAACATTTTCAAATGTGAGGGAATGCATGAGAAGTGCATGTTGGTGGGTTTAGATGGAAGCAAATGAAGACATGTGCAATGTTTCATGGGATTATGAGGGTGTGTACTTAGAATTAAAAGCTTGAACTTATTTTTCTAAATTGATTTTAAAAAGATAAATGATTTTTGGAAAATTAAATTTAGTTTGAAAAGTGGATTTGGGTATTTGGAAAGTGGACTTGAAGGAATGCAGTTTTGAAATCAAAAATGAAAAAGGGATTTTGGAAGAGGAATTTTTGAGTTGTGTTTGTATTTGCTTGTTTATTTTGACCTGGTTGTTTTGGATGAAGGAATTTTATTTGATATTTCTTCAGATTGATATTGGTTTTGGTTCTTTGTTTTATATGTTGTTCAAAAAATTCCACCCAGAAAGGTCTATAGAGTTTCTGATAAGTCATGCCCAATTTTTGGACCTTCTCATACATTCTATGTACTTAATGGTGATTAGGTTCTATTAAAGGTAGTTATGTGGTTTAAAAGTTCGAGTGTGCTTTTAGGATGTTGGGAAATCCTGAAGCTATCAGAGTGCGTATTGTTTTAGGACTGTTTGAAGGACTATCATTTGACGTATGGGAGTTTCTCACCCCACCGTCAAAAAAATTTAGGATGATGTGGGATGTCTTCAAATCTTGTTTCTTCTGATTGTTTATACCTGAAGAGGTGAAGACGAAGAAAATAGATGAACTTTTGTGCATTCAACAAGGCCAACAAACGGTGATGGCATATGTTTATCATTTCAAGGAACTTTTTTCCTTTTCTCTGGAGTTAGCATCACTAGATTTTATGAAGACTTATCTCTTCATCAAGGGTCTTCATCTAGAGATCAATGAGTAGGTCCTCCCTTATAGGGATCATCATTTCGAGAAGTTGGTAGATGAGGCGATTTTAGCTGAGTTGGTCTCCAGAGTGCAGATGGTTAGAAATCTAGCGTATCCAGCTGCTCGTGAAGGTTCCCCATTTGGTGAGCAGGGTTTTCCAAAGGGACCTATTTCTAAAATATCTTTTTAGTGGTTCTGGAATCCAATTCGTCAAACCATTCAATGGTGTGCCACTAGTGTGGCCGGTTTGGGCATGTGAGGTCGTCATGCCGCATCCCTTCGAAGACGTGCTATATTTGCGGATGTCTGGGCCATCAGAAGAAGTTCTGCAGGAAGCATTGCCTGAAGAAGACGTTGTGGTAGAAGGGTTCCCATACCTAACTTTGAGGTAAGAGATGCTTCATCCATTAGATCCCCAACCACATGTCTTGGGGTGATGCTCGCGCACAGTCAGGAGTTACCGGGGGTGTGATGCCTCGGTTATGGTTCCGTGTTCTGTGTTGGTGGTGGAACATTTAAAGTCTTTTCAATATTGTCCTCTACTACTATTGATTTGACATTATTTTATGTTCATTGTTTTGTCACGAAGTTAATATGGACTTGTTTTATTGTAATATAGACAATTTTATTTGTCTGATCATGGTTTTCAAAATCACACGCTTTTCGTGAAAGTTTGTGTTGGCCCTTGTCTGGTTTAAATTGGTCTAGTTGTGTTCATTTGGAGATGTAACCGCCTATGAATAGATGATGTTTGTGGTAATTCTTGGGTTTACTACATGGACTGAGTTCTGCTCAGAGAATTTTTTAGTGTTCAGGATTTCTTTTGTCTGAGTTGAGAGATCCATGTTTTAGTGGAGGTGGTGTTTCACTCATGCTATAGAGGTTAGTTTGGATCGGTTGGGAGTTCCCGTGTCGCCCCCTCTTGGGGTGGTATGTATGGGTATAATGACCCATGCCATACATACATTGTTATTACTTCATAATTTAAGCATAATTATTACAACATATGACAAAAACCACAAAGGACCGTATAGGTATAGTGTCTTTAGAAACTGGGAAACATAAACAACTGGTTCATAAATCTTCTACAGTTTCTCCCCTTTATTTCATCATATCTAGGGTCCCTTTTAGCATATTCTTCTTAATATCCTTCTTCTTAACCTGGGAAAAAGAAAACATACAAAAAGGGTGAGCTCAAATGCTCATCAAGGGCAAATAAAGAAAAAAACAATCATATCATATACTTTTGAAAATCTTAACCTGCAAAAGAGATCATAATATCATAACATGGGAAAAATCATAGAAGTGAAAATGAAATCCTAATAATCATAACATAAAACTGGAAACTTTGTGGCATGCACACATAATCATGGAAAATCATTTCTTGATAGTCATGACTCATTGCCAAGACTATCTTAGCGGACAAAGTCTATTTCTGAACCGAGTTCACTCCTCATTTCAGTCATGTATTACTGAACCAGAATGACCTTCCGTTCCAGCCATGTCTATCTCTTGAGATATAAATCTTTACCCAATGCATTGGAGGGATATATAGGTCCCACCCATCTCATAATGAATTCTTTCTTATATGTGCCACATAATCATAAATCATCACATAACACATGTAATAAAAATGGGAATCATAAAACATCACGACATCATAAAAACAATACATAAATGACTAAATAAAAATAATTCCATCACATAATAAAAATGATAGGGATAGAAACAGAACCCTATATTATCTTAGATGGAAAATAATTTTGATAAAACATTTGAACTCAATTCATGAGGAAAATATCCTTTCTACTTCAATTTTTTTTCCTTTCTCAACATGTCATATAATTTTAAACTAAAAGATGTTAATTAAAAATAAACTTGAAAACTTGTAAAGGAAGCTTCATTGAAATGTCGTATTAAGAATCCATTCATGCTGTATAAGTTAAAAAAAACATTCTTCTCGTACTTTGGTCGGAAAAGTCAAAAAGTAACTCGTACGAAAAATGACAAAAGATTCCATTCATATCATTTACTAAAAACATACCGAAGGGTAAAATTGGATTTGACCCATTTTAGGAGGATGTGAATAATATTACATATTGAGGAAACATATAAGTGGATGATAAATTACACCCCAGTAAACACCAAAGTATAAACAATCTCGGAAAAAAATTAGATTGTGAGATTTTCCCTTACCTTAGGTTTGATTTGATTTTTATGTGTCTGAATCTCTTGTATAATGGTTTAAATAATGATATTTACTTATTCCAGAATCATACTCATTGATATGATATCACATATGGTCATATTCATAGCTTCATATTAGAAATTTTTCATTGTTACTTGTTATTCGGGTCTTTATTGCCTTTTGTTCTTATGCGTGTTTTGGAAAATAATTTCTTATTATTCTTTTTAGGTTATAGAAACCTCATATCCAGAATGGTATTAGTTTAATATATATCATATTTATTCATTAAATTCATCTATATAATTACTATGTAATGAAGATCATGTAGAAAGAGTCGCATCACATCGTGGAGACGGTATTCCGTACGTACACACGAGCGATGATATCGATCCCATGATCATGGAATTGTATTGAAGTGTATTTATACTATTTCAGAATCAATATCACTTTATAATAGTCATATATAGTTACTCATTACACCATTATACCCATCCAAGTAAGGTGGTGGTAGAAAATAGATTACACCACGACGTGGAGACGGTATTCCGTACGTACGCACGCGCGGTGATTTCATTTTTCCGTAGGATGGATAGAAGGTGAAATAGGGTTGTTTCATATTTTAATAACATATCAGTATATAATTAATACTGATGTTATTACTTTATCATGAAACAACTAAATAAGATGAAGTTGAAGAAGAAAGAAATTGGAAATGATCGGTAATGGGTATTTCCCCTTCTTTGAAACGCCTCTTCTTAACCTTCTATTATGGAACTAAGAATGGTCTTTGAAGAAGACCAGGACCACTAGGATAATTCTAGGGAAGTGGAGAAGAGATTTTGGCAGGGTTTGGACGAGCTTGAATGCTCAAATTGGTGTGAGGAGGAGAGGGAGGAGGTGCCCTTTTATAAGGGATGAGAGGGGCACCTTAGGAAAATCTCAAAATATTATTTTATATTAAAGTAAAATTCGGTTTATAATGGTTCCAAAGGTTATTATTTCAAAGATAAAGTGGGGATGGGTCACAATACTCTCATCCAATAAGTTTTAGACAAGTTTAGGTTATTATTTTAACCTTATCAATTAGAATTAACTCTAAGTTAAATAATTTAACTTTTACCGTGTCTTTTTGTTTTCTTACACTATATGGTTAATAAACTTACTATAACATGCAAAAAGAACCCCAAGTGGTTCATTGTTAATATATATATCCCTATCTAAGTCATTCAGCCGAACCTTAGATTTTTAGGAATAAAATAACTTTTAATAATATAATATTTGATTTAAAAACTATTTTATGTCAATTTCGACACTATTTGGTAATTGATTTTTGTGAAACTTATAACAGAATGATAAGTTCAAAAAAAGTTAATTAAATCAACACTAACATGTCATATTAACCTATAAAATTAGTGGAATTCCTAAAAAGTCTCAAATTACATTTATTTGGTCATTTAGAACATTATTTATGTTAATATTTTCTTAATAAGGTAATTACTGCATCATTGTTGTGTCATAAATAATTTAAATAATTTAATGTTTAAAAATTATAAATAAAATATCATTATTTAGGAAATCTTTTTATCTTTCTAATGAATATTTATAATCGAATTTATCTTATTATAACCTTGTATTAAAAATGTTTTAGTTTTTAAACATTGATTTTAAGTATTTTAACTCTTCTTTAAATAAAATAATATTAAATGACCTAATCTAATCCAAGTGGACCTAAATGGTCATATTATATTCATAAGGTTGTTTTTGGTCGAAATACACTTGTCCAATAGAATTATGTCATGTGTTAGGGTAATAGTAACATCATTTTACCCTTAATTACCCTATTTACTATTAACCGTGGTAAAAAAAAGATAAAATTTACTATTCACCAAAAAAAATTTATCTCATTGAACCACATTTTACTTATTGATATCAACTGTGTGTCTCGGATTTTTGAAATTTCATTCACAGAAGCAGTAAAATTATGTTTTATGCCAAATTCAGTTTTTTTAACTACCACTTAGTGGTTTCACTATTCATCAAAAATTGAATGTTTTCAGAAAAATACCAAAATTTCACCCTAGGATAATTTCAATATCCTGATTCCAAAAATGAAGTCCATTTTTAAAGATAGAGTTTATAAAATTTCAAAAAGTGGTTATTTCAATTCATAATGGCTATTTTATATAGCATATCGATGTTTAGTGAAACTCGGTATTGCGTACAATGCAAGCTATCGAGGAAAGTCGCGATAGCGTGTAAAGAAATCCAAGCTAGTGTGTAGTGAAAGATTCCTTCGATGATGTATATAACATAAAACGAAAATATTTCTCATAAAAATATCAGGTGTTACATTCTACCACCCTTAAAATGAATTTCACCCTCGAAATTCGTCACTTTGTAATAAATAGATGATGATACCTCTCCCTCATCATATCCTCAAGCTCCCATGTAGTTTCTTCGAGTTGGTGGTTCCTCCACAGAACATTCACCAAGCGAGTGGTCTTGTTCCGTAGGACTTTTTCGCTACGATCCAGAATCTCTATTGGTTGTTCTTCATAAGAAAGATCTTGCTCCAACTATACAACTTCTGAGCTAAGTACATGTGAAGGATCAGGTATGTACATTCTCAGGAGCGATACATGGAACACATCATGAACTTGAGAGAGATTTGGTGGAAGAGCCAATCGGTATGCTACCTTCCCAACACGATCCAATATTTTGAAAGGACCGATGTACCTAGGGCTCAACTTTCCCTTGTTTCCAAATCTCATTACTCTCTTCCAGGGAGATATTCGTAAGAACACATTATCTCCCACTTCAAACTCTAGGTCTTTTCTACGGTTATCGGCGTAACTTTTTTGTCGACTCTGAGCTACCCTTATGTGTTGTTGAATAGATCAGACCTTTTCGGTCATCAACAAGGTCAGGTCCTAATAGCTTTATTTCCCCAACATCATCCCAGCAAGTCGGAGTTCTGCATTTCTTTCCATAGAGAGCTTCATAAGGAGCCATCTGAATACTGGAGTGAAAGCAATTATTATAAGAAAATTCCACCAAAGGTAGGTGTTGATCCCAACCACCATTGAAATCCATAGAGTAAGCTCTCAACATATCTTCTAGAGTTTGAATTGTTCTCTCAGACTGACCGTCTGTCTGAGGATGATAAGCAGTGCTGAAACTCAACTCTGTATCTAGAGTATGCTAAAGAATTCGCCAAAACTTTGAGGTAAACCTCGGATCCCGATCAGATATAATGGAAAGAGGTACTCCATGCAATCTTACCACTTCCTTTACATATATCCTGGAAAGCTAATGAAGAGTGAAATCCTCTCTTATAGCAATGAAGTGTTCCGACTTCGTAAGACGATCAACTATAACCTAGATAGCATTATTGCCTTTGGATGTTTTAGGAAGTCCGGTGACAAAGTCCATAGTGATGTTTTCCCATTTCCATTCGGGTATGGGTAATGGTTGTAACATCCCCTTAGACTTCTGTCTTTCAGCTTTAACTGGCTGACAAACCAAGCATCGAGAGACGTATTCAGCAACATCTCTTTTCATGCCATCCCACCAAAAGTACTCTTTTAGGTCTCTATACATCTTTGTGCTTCCAGGATGAATAATGAATGAAGAACTATGAGCCTCATCCAGTAGCTCCTTCTTTAATTCTGGTATGGGAGGAACAGAAACCCAATTCCTGAACCTTATTATCCCATCATAAACAAGGTTGAATTCAGGAACATTTCTTACCTTCTTTTGTAACTCTACATCTTCTTTCTGTGCCACTTTAATCTTCACATGCATAGATGGTTGAACATTAATTTGAAAAGGATATGATTTCTCCCCTTGCATTAGGATTCCAAGATCCATCCTTTGTAAATCCATAGATATTGGATCTTTTGAGATCCTCATCATGGATAATCTAGCATGATCTTGTTGACTTAATGCATCAGCCACCTTGTTTTCTATCCCAGGGTGATAATGAATTGAGCAGTCATAACCCTTAATCAGCTCCAACCATCTTCTTTGGCGCAAATTCAGCTCCTTTTGTGTGAAAATATACTTCAAACTTTTATGATCCGTATAAATATCACACCATTCACCATACAAGTAATGCCTCCAAATCTTTAATGCAATGATTACCGCAGATAACTCCAAATCATGAGTTGGGTAATTATTCTCATGAGTTTTCAACTGTCGTGAGGCATAAGCAATCACCATATCATTTTGCATGAGAACACATCCTAGCCCCTTCTTGGATCCATCACTGTAGATCACAATCCTTTCCCCACTACAAGGCAGTGTGAGCACAGGTGCACTGGATAGCCTTCTTTTAACTCCTTGAAATTCTCTTCACACTCCTCTGTCCAAACGTACTTGACTCCTTTTCGAGTCAACCTGGTGAGTGGATTAGATAACCATGAAAAATCTTTCACAAAACTCCAATAATATCCAGCCAGACCAAGAAAACTTCGGATCTCAGTTACTGTTCTTGGTCTCGACCATTTTTTGATAACCTCTGTTTTTTCTAGATCCACAGATATCCCTTCTTTTGAGATTATGTGACCTAGAAATGAAACTTTTTGAAGCCAAAATTCACACTTGGTAAATTTGGCATAAAGATTCTCCTTTCTCAGGGTCTTCAATGCAATTCTCAAGTGATCTTCATGTTCTTGCTTGCTCTTTGAATAGACAAGAATATCGTCTATAAAGACTACCAAAAACTGATCAAGATAGTCTCTAAAGACTCTATTCATTAGATCCATGAAGATATCAGGGGTATTAGTAAGACCAAATGGCATCACTATAAATTCAGAGTGTCCATACCATGTATGGAAAGCTGTCTTTCGTATATCCTCCCTTTTGAACCTTAATTGATGATAACCTAAATGAAGATCAATCTTGGAAAAGTATTGAGCTCCGTGTAGTTGATCAAATAAGTTATCAATTTGTTGGAGAGTATATTTGTTCTTAATAGTGATCTTGTTAAGTTGTCGATAATCAATGCAGAGTCGCATTGATCCATCTTTTTTCTTAACAAATAGAACAGGTTCTCCCCAAGGTGACTCACTAGGGCATATGAATCTCTTATCAAGATTCTCTTGGAGTTGCTTCTTCAATTCCTGCAACTCAATTGGGGTCGTTCTATAAGGTGTCCTTGAAATAGGCATAGCACCCGGTATGAGTTCTATTGAAAACTCAACTTCACGATTTGGTGGAAGACCTGGAAATTCCTCTGGAAATACATCATCAAACTCCCATAAAATGGGCATATTATTAATAGCGAGTTTCTCTCCAACCATTTGAGATAAATAACCTTCATTTAGTGGAATCATGACCCATAAGATGGAAGAAATTTCCACTGGAAGGTTATGTTCATCCTTACATTGATAGATGATCATAGATTGATCTGGAATATGAAATGCGACATCCCTTCTTTGGCAATCGATATGATCTCCGTATAAAGAAAGTCAATCCATTCCAAGAATCACATCGAATTCCACTATAGGAAGTATCACAATATTTGCAAGAAGAACATTCCCACAAAATTCAATCGGAGAAGAATTATAAACTTTTGATGCGACCGTTGTGCCATTAGGAGTTGTCACAACTAACTCAACTTCCAATTGTTGAGTTAAAGTGATGATACCCTTAGAAAATTATTCAGAAATAAAAGATTGGGTGGATCCAGAATCAAATAAAACATTTGCTACTTTAGAGTGGATGGTAAGTGTACCTTTCACCACATCGTTATCGTACTCCACATCACTGATAGAAATTGCATGAGACTTTCCTTTGTCTTTATCCTTAAGAGTTTGTCAACGTCGATCATCATCAGTGACCCTTGGATTAGGGCATTGATTTGCATTATGCCCCATTTCCATGCACTTGAAACATTGAAGAGTAGGAGGTGTATTCTCTGTATCCTTTTCTTTGTTCTCATCACTAGGCATCTTCTTCCCATCATTGAGGCATTCAAATGCCCGATGCCCTTCTTTTACACATTTGAAACTTTTCCTTGTCCCTTTAAGACAATTCCTTCCATGTTTCTTTCCACACTTTAAGCATAAGGGAAAACTCATCTTCTTTTCAGTGTGGTCTTTAGATTTCCCTTTGAATTCCATTTTTCTCTTCTTATCAAACCCATATGATGATGGGTTACTCCAATCTCTATCTCAACCTTGAGAGCACATCGAACAATTTCCTCATAGCTATTGAAGTCCCTTATAGCTAACGCCCTTCGAAGACTTGGTTTTAAGCCACTAAAGAATCGATCGATCTTACTCTCAGGTTGGATAACAATTCCAGAAGCATACCTTGCAAGTCTTGTAAAATTTGCTTCATAGGTACCAACAGATTCATCATCCTTTTGCTTTAGTACAAGAAACTCCTTCTCCATCTTTGTTCGGAGAATACGAGGAAAGTACTTATTGAAAAATAAGTTTTTGAACTCGTCCCATTCCATGGACTCAATTTCATCTCTTGGCCTCATATTCTTGATAAGATTCCACCATTGATTAGCTTCTCCTTCCAAACGATATACCGCTAAGATGACTTTATCATGTTCAGAACATTGAAGAACTGAAAATATCTTTTCAGTGGTATTGATCCATTGTTCAACCACTAATGGATCAGTTGAACCACTGAATGAGGGTGGATGCTGCCTCATGAAGGATTCAACAGAATGTTTTTCCTTCATTTGCTCGTTTGGAAGTCCTGCATGATTCATAGCTTGAGAAAGTTGTGTGAGCATGGCTACAAGATTTTTCATTCCAGCTCCCATATCGTTTGGTTGCTCAGGGGGACAATCATTACATTGTCCATCACATTCCGCATTAACACGGCTCTTTCGGGTTCCAGCCATTGACTAAAACCAAGAAGAATAGTGTGAGAAACACTAATTATAATATGAAAACCACAATATCAAGAATAAAATTTCATGTTTAAGGTCTTATCATAGGTTCTTCATGACCATGTCTAAAACACCAAGATTGTTCTAGGCTTAGATATATCCTTAGGGTTAAGGCTTTCACATCCTAGTTTACAAAGTTTGACTATACCTTTCCTCTGATACCAACTATAATGACCCATACCTTACATACATTGTTATTACTTCATAATTGAAGCATACTTATTACAACATGTGACAAAAACAACAAAGTACAGTATAGGTATAGTGTCTTAAGAAACTGGGAAACATAAACAACTGGTTCATAAATCTCTTACAGTGTCTCCCATTTATTTCATCATATCTAGGTTCCCTTTTAGAATATTCTACTTAATATCCTTCTTCCTGAATTGGGGAAAAGAAAACATACAAAATTGGTGAGCTCAAATGCTCAACAAGGGAAAATAAAGGAAATAACGATCATATCGTATACTTTTGAAAATCTTAACCTTCAAAAGAGATCATAATATCTTAACATGGAAAAAATCATAGAAGTGAAAATGAAATCCTAATAATCATAACATAAAACTTCAAACTTCGTGGCATGCACACATAATCATGGAAAATCATTTCTTGTTAGTCATGACTCATTTCCAAGACTATCTTAGTGGACAAAGTCCATTTCTGAACCGAGTTCACTCCTCGTTTCAGTCCTATATTACTGAACCAGAATGACCTTCCGTTCCAACAATGTCTATCTCATGAGATATAAATCTTTACCCAATGCATTGGAGGGAGATATAGGTCCCACCCATCTCATAATGAATCCTTTCTTATGTGTACCACATAATCATAAATCATCACATAACACATGTAATAAAAATGGGAATCATAAAACATCACGACATCATAAAAAAATACATAAATGACTAAATAAAAATAATCCCATCACATAATCAAAATGATAGTGATAGAAACAGAACCCTATATTATCTTAGATGGAAAATAATTTTGATAAAACATTTGAACTCAATTCTTGAGGAAAATATCTTTTCTACTTTAATTTTTTTTCCTTTATTAACATTTCATATAATTTTAAACTAAAAGAACTTAATTAAAAATAAGCTTGAAAACTTGTAAAGGAAGCTTCATTGAAATATCATTTTAAGAATCCATTCATGCCGTATAAGTTAATAAAACATTGTTCTCGTACTTTGGTCAGAAAAGTCAAAAAGTACCTCGTACAAAAAATGAAAAAAGATTACATTCATATCATTTACTAAAAACATACCGAAGAGTAAAATTGGATTTGAACCATAATAGGAGGATGTGAATAATATTACATATTGAGGAAAGATAGATTTGGATGATAAATTACACCCCAATAAATACCAAAGTATAAACAATCTCGGATAAAAATGAGATTGTGAGATTTTCCTTTACCATAGGTTCGATTTGATTTGTACGTGTCCGAAGCTTCTGTATAATGGTTTAAATAATGATATTTACTTATTACAGAATCATACTCATTGATATGATATCACATATGGTCATATTCTTAGCTTCTTATTACAACTTTTTCATTGTTAATTGTTATTCGGGTCTTTATTGCCTTTTGTTCTTATGCGTGGTTTGCCGAATAATTTCTTATTCTTCTTTTTAGGTTATAGATACCTCATATCCAGAATGGTATTAGTGTAATATATATCATATTTATTCATTCTATTTAATTATATAATTACTATGTAATTAAAATCATGTAGAACGAGTCGCATCACATCGTGGAGACGGTATTCCGTACGTACGCACGAGCGATGATATCGTTCCCATGATCATGGAATTGTATTGAAGTGTATTTATACTATTTCAGAATAAATATCACTTTATAAAAGTCATATATAGTTACTCATTACACCATTATACCCATCCAAGTAAGATGGTGGTGGAAAATATATTACACCACGGCGTGGAGACGGTATTCCGTATGTACGCACGCGCGGTGATTTCATTTTCCGTAGGATGGATAGAAGGTGAATTAGGGTTGTTTAATATTTATAATAACATATCAGTATATAAGTAATACTGATGTTATTACTTTATCATGAAACAACTAAATAATAAGAAGTTGAAGAAGAAAGAAATTGAAAAAGATTGGTAATGGGTATTACCACTTTTTGACGCGCCTTTTCTAAACCTCCTCTTAGGGAACTAAGGATGGTCTTTAAAGAAGACCAGAACCTCTAGGATAGGAAGTGGAGAAAGGATTTTTTCAGGGGTTGGCTGAGCTTGAATGCTCAAATTTGTGTGAGGAGGAGAGGGAGGAGGTGCCCTTTTATAATGGAGGAGAGGGGCACCTTAGGAAAATCTCAAAATATTATTTTATATTAAAGTATAATTCGGTTTATAATGGTTCCAAAGGGTCTTATTTCGAATTTGAAGTGGGGATGGGTCGAAATCCCATCATCCAATAGGTTTTAGAAAAGTTTAGGTTATTATTTTAACCTTATCAATTAGAATTAACTCTAAGTTAAATAATTTAACTTTTACCGTGTCTTTGTGTTTTCTTACACTATATGGTTAATAAACTTACTATAACTTGCCAAACGAACCCCAAGTGGTTCATTATTAATATATATATCCCTATCTATGTCATTTTGCCGAACCTTATATTTTTTAAAATAAAATAACTTTTAATAATATAATATTTTATTCAAAAACTATTTTATGTTAATTTTGACACTATTTGGTAATTGATTTTTGTAAAAATTATAACAGAATGATATGTTCGAACCAAGTTAATTAAATCAACACGAACATGTTATATTAACCTAGAAAATTAGTGGAATTCATAAAAAGACTCAAATTACATTTATTTGGTCATTTATATCATCAATTATGTTAATATTTTCTTAATAAGGTAATTACAGCATCATTGTTGTGTCATAAATAATTTACATTATTTAGAGTCTAAAAATTATAAATAAAATATCCTTATGTATTAAATCTTTTTAGCTTTATAATTAATATTTATAATCGAATTTATCTTATGTATGACCCTATATTAAAAATGTTTTAGTTTTTAAACATTAATTTTAACTATTTTAACTCTTCTTTAAAGAAAATAATATTAAATGTCCTCATCTAATCCAAGTGGATCTAAATGGTCATATTATATTCATAAGGTTGTTTTTGGTCGAAATAAACTTGTACAATAGAATTAGGTCCTGTGTTAGGGTAATAGTAACATCATTTTTACCCTTAATTACCCTATTTACTATTAACCGCGGTAAAAAAAAGTAAAAAGTTACTATTCACCAAAAAATTATTTTTATCTCATTGAACCACATTTTACTTACTGATATCAACCGTGTCTCTCAGATTTTCAAAATTCTATTCACAGAAGCGGTAAAATTATGTTTTATGCGAAATTAAGTTTTTTAACTACCACTTAGTGGTTTCACTATTCATCAAAAATTGAAAGTTTTCAGAAAAATACCAAAATTTCACCCTTGGATAATTTCGATATCCTGATTCCAAAAATGAAGTCCATTTTTTAAGATAAAGTTTATAAAATTTCAAAAAGTGGTTATTACTATTCATAACGGCTATTTTATATAGCATATCATTGTTTAGTGAAACTCGGTATTGCGTACAACACAAGCTATCGAGGAAAGTCGTGATAGCGTGTAAATCAAGCCAAGCTTGTGTGTAGTGAAAGATTCCTTTGATGATGTATATTACATAAAAAGAAAATATTTCTCATAAAAATCTCGGGTGTTACAATGGGTGTTAAAATATCCACACCATTTTAGTTCTTGTGGCGGGGAGAACCCTATCGTGCTCTCCAATTCTATTATGTTGTTGTCTCATCTGGTTTTATATGGGCATGGATTCTTGTTTGGTCCATTTTTCAGCTGAGTGACTTTCTGGGGGTAGAATGTGTCTGTTGTGGGGAGAATTGTCACACCTCAATTTTGTAATTAATTTTTATTTTAGTATTACATAGCTCCGGGTCCTCGCGCCAAGGTCCGAGCTGGGTCTTGGATTAAATTTTTTGTTATTTATTATCTTTTACTAGGTTTTGGACCTGTGTGTGGTCACCGCCCAGTTGGAGATAGTCGCACAGTCAGCCCAGGTACCATGCAATAGTATAATGATTAAAATAAATAAAATTTTATTCAAATAAAATCTAATTTAATATTTAAATCTTAATAATAAAAATGCTATTGTGTTGAAAATAATATCGTTATTAATACGAATTGATAGTAATATCTTTTTTATTTAAAAATTTGTTGTTAATATAATTGTTAATAAATTATTATTAATAATTTTATTATTTTTTATTATTATATTATTATTATTAATTTTATTATTATGTTATAATATTATTAAGATTGTTATTATTATTATTATTATTTATATTATTATTATTATTATTGTCTTTGGTTTCATTGTTATTATTATTATTGTAATAATATTATCATTTAAAAAAACCTATTAAACCCTAGCTACCCGGTAGTGCACCCGCCCTTTTTCCTATTCCACACCGCGGCCCGCACCCCTCCTTCCCCATCCCAGTTCGTGCACACTAGGCCTCCCCCGCAGAACATCTCACTGGCCTCGAACTTTCCCTCCCCAGTTCTCCCCCCACCAAGCCATCTTCGCCTCCCACCAGCACATGGCCTCAGTCTCGCGCCGACATCCCCTCCTGGTTCTTGCCCTCCTCTCGCGGTGTTTCACCCAACCTGGCCACCTGCTTGCGCCGACCAGCAGCGCCCCAACCTTTCCTGCCCACCTTCTACTCATAGCCTTCGGCGTGCCCTCACATCACCAGCCCATTTTCTGCCTCAGCATCCCAGGCCATGCTACACCCCAGTCCTCCGGCTTTCGGCTATCTCTCATCGCCCCCTTCCCCTTTGTTGGGAACAAGATGAATCAAGCTGAAGGAAGTTAAAGCAAGAGATGGTTTTCTTAAAGCTTGTCTTTTGTTGTTGAAGAAGTTTTCATAAGAAGTGTTGTTGAGGAAGGTTTTACAAAGGCACCTTGGAGAATCCGTAGTGTAAGGAAGTTGGGAGTTCAGAACCATGAATCCAGAACCTGTTGATTGAAGATGGAAATTGAATGTTCGGATTCTGGCATTTGTTGAACATTCGAAGTCTTGGAATCAAGAAGTTTGGAACCGAGAAGCAGAAGTTCAGGACTGCGATGTTCGGAGTTTGAAATGTGAAGACTCAATAAATGTGACGATGATTTGTTGCTCTATATTTATTATTTGTGAGTACATGAAGAAACCCACATGCAAGCAATTTTTGGTTTGAGAAGAATCTGGGTGAAGTTGTTACGACAATCAAAAGTTTGCAGTGACTCGCTGGAATGTCTAGCAGATGTTTGTAATGAGAAGCGGTGCCGAGAATCTGGAGAAGCCGTTATGAAAGCCAGGAGTTCGGAGTGGAATTAACATCCTGACAGAGAAGTACGTATCTAGGAAGTTTTTGCTGAGAATATCGTACTCAGAAGTTTTGTACTGAGGATGTTCGTAATGAAGAAGTCACATGTCGAAGTCCAGAAGGAGAAGTTCGTAATGAGAACTTCATAACAGAGAGTTCGTATCAAGAAGTTTCAGAGTCGACCTACCGAGTTAGAAGTTCGGAATGGAAGATGTGAGGAGTGGAAAATACTAAATCATATGTCTATACAAGAATTTTGGAGTTGACTTGGTATAAGAGGAGTTCGGAGTCGACCAGTCAGATGTTCAGTTGAATTTCTGGAATCAGAAGATCGTAATGAGGAGTTCATAATGTGAAGTTCGGAGTCGACCTACTGTGTCAAAAGTTTAGAATGATAGAGTTTGGAGTCTTCTTCTAGAACCTTAAGTTCATAAATAGAAATGCGGAGACATGCTGAGAGTTGAAGTGATACTAAACTCAAGTGGATCTGAAGATGTGACGTCGAAAAGACATTTCAAGTGGATCCGAGAATGTGGTATTTAGAGACAAATGTAATAAAGAGATGATCCAGAAACATGGTATGGGAAAGTTTTGTAACAAAGTCAGATCTGGAGTTGAGGTAGAACTTTAACCAAGTGAAGGTGGAAGAAGATTCGAGAAGAATCCAGAAACGTTGACAAAGTCTTAAATTACTCCAAGATTTCAGGGGTAATTAAGATTTGAATGAATTTGATTAAGCGGGAAAATATTTGGTTTCCTGCCTAAGCATTTTCTGGGTTGCCTATAAAAGAGGATTACTGTGCTTATTGTGTGATTGATGAAAATACAGAGAGAGAAACTCTGATAATCTAGAGAGAAGAAGTTCAGAGTGAAGAAGGGTGTTGCCGAACAGAGTTTCATTGCATCTTCAGTTTCGAGACTTTAGTAATGGTTTGTTATCGTATCAAGCTTCTCGGGTTGAAGAAATTCAGAGTGAAGAAGTATCCAGAGTGGGTTTTCAGATTGAATAATTTGGATTAAAGAATTATGAACAGAGTGAAGAAGAGTCAGGAGCAGGAAGTCCAGAGTGGAGAAGTTCAGAGTGACGTTTCGGAATGGGGTTTCAGTACCAGTTTGTTATCGTACTGAGTTACTCAGACTGAAGCAGAAGTACAGATTGAAGATTTCAGAATAGGGATTCAGAATGGAGAAATTAGAATGGGAAATCAGAATGGAAGTTCGGATTGCTGTTGATCGATATTAAGTTTGTGGTGTCCTTGCCTCTCTTCTAGGTAAGGAAGTAAAGATTTGAGCTGATTTTCTTACACTTCTAATAACTCAAAGGAAGTTCAGGTAACATAAGTTGTTACAAAAGAAAAGAACCATTTCTTTATTATGCTAATGGGTGCACACACACTTGAAGATTGTTTTCTATGTGTTTCAAGAGTGTAAGGGTATATCCTACTCATTGTAATCCAAGGATTGTTTTCTTAGTGGATTGTGTGGTGCCAGATTGTTTCCCACCATACCAAGGATGCAACTATTATTGTTGAATAGTGAACCTTGTAAATACTTGTGTTCCTGTGGATGTGTGCTTGATTGATTCTCAGTAGGGAAGTTTTCTTTAACAAGAAACAAAGGTTGTTCTTACATTAAGAGAATTAAAAGAAAAAGAGGTACAACTGATTCACCCCCCCTCTCAGTGGTCCATTACCTCAATTGGGTCCTTTCAAGTGGTATTAGAGGGAGGTTCCTTTGTATTCCTTGATAATGGAGAATCTGAATTGTGTGAACAACAAAGGCATTCCAATTTTTGATGGAAAGAATTATCATATCTTGAAGGATAGAATGCTTCTGTATCTCATGTCTATCAGCTATGATGTACATGAAGCTGCAATAGTTGGGTTTCCCCCCTTTGAAGAAAATGTTCCACTTACACCTGTTGACAAGAAGTATCTTGATAATTATGGAAGATCCAAGAATTCTATACTTTCCTCACTTTCTGAAAGTGAGTTCTTGAGGGAAAAAGGAGCAACCACAACCAAAGGTATATGGGACAAACTTCAAAACATATACGAAGGAAATACAAAAGCCTAGAAGGAAAAACTTCAGATCTGGAGGTTGAAGTACAAAGATTTGAAGATGGGAGAGCAAGAATCTGTTGGGGATTTCTTCACCAGGGTTAACTATATTGTTAGCACCATCAGATGTCTTGGAGAAGAGCTGAAAGACTCTACTGTGGTGGAGAATATCTTGAGGATTCTTCCAGAGAAATTTGATGCCAAGGTATCCTCATTAGAAGACAGAGACTCAGAAACTCTTTCTCTCGATGATTTACATAGCACACTCGTTACTTACGAGATGAGAAGGGAAAAGACTATGAAAACCAAGATGAAGGTTAATAGGGAATTATCATTCAAAGCCATGAAGAAGGAAAAGTCTAAGAAGATTCTTGTTGAAGAAGATGGTGGTGACTATGATTCCGAAAGCGAGGTATGTAAAAACATTAATGATATTTTATCCTTGTTTTCAAAGAATGTTAAAAGATGCACTGGTAAATACAAGGGAAAACATCCCTTGAAGTGTTTCAAATGTTGTGGCATCGACCACTTTGTAGCTAACTGTTATAGCATCCCTCCTTTTTTTACACAATCTTTCTTTACATTAATACAAAACTGAGGATCTTAAAGGTTTAGTGTCTTGGAAACCAGAAACTTAATACATGAAAACATAAAACATTCTTTATAAACACTTGAAAGGTTTTTCCTTATGATCATCCTAGGTTCATTACTACATCTCATAACCTAGAGACATACATCCAAAGAAAGGGTGAGCATAAATCCGAGTAAAGGAAACAAGGGAAACATTTAACATGTGAACTTGAGGTACGTCAATAATGTGATGAAAACGAACATTAAGGCATGAGTAAGGAATCCTGAGGCATTTCATAATGAAAATAACATATTTCATAACTTGAAGATGTGGCTACAACATTTAACTTAGACAATCATGAACATATCACCAAGGTCCATACCTAAGGTGTCATTTGAAAATTACCAAGGTAAACCCCAAGGTATCGTTAAAATTGTAATATCAGGTGGTTACATCATTACCCAATGCATTGGAGCGCTATCAGGGTGCACCCTTTAATTTGTCTTTATTATCATGTGAGCCACATATATCATCATCAACATTTCATAAATAACCCATATAGCATAAAAGAAATGGGTTTCATTTCATAATCATAACATTTAAAAAAAAACTGCTTTAAAGACATGATCTTTATGTCACTTAAACCCACGGAAAAGGAAAGCGGGGATCATGTATGTAAATCCCAGAATTTAAAATAGAACATTTTGGTATATATGTAAATACCCTTGTAGAAGAATGATCTTGAGTATTCACTTAATAAAATAAAATAATTTGAGATAAAGAGAGAGACATTTTGAGGCGAAAATTCTGCAGCATAACGACTATGTTTCGGGGTTTTAGAAAACATTGAAAAGAGAGGGGACATGGGTCACCCACTAACAAATGATCCAAAGAACAGTAGAGGGACAGAATAAAATGGATATAAGAATATGGAAATTAATTTTGAAATACATACTATATGAAATGAAAACATCGAAGGAAGAAAAAAATAAGATTTCTCTTATGAAAATTCGACATCCTAACGGCATCACTTAAAACTTCAGAAAATGAATTGACGAGATAAAATAGGGTCTCTCATCATATGAACATAAAAGATCAGTATGATAGATATAGAGATCATATCCCAACATAATAAAAAGAAACTTTAAAGACTTGACATGAAAGTAGCACTTTGAAAAATGAGAAGGGCGAAAGAATCCCTTAAATATTCGGCAGTCTAACGGCGTCACTTAAAACATCAAAAAGAGAATTGACGAGATCAAATAGGGTATCTCATCATATGAACATAAAATATCAGTATTATATATATATATATCATACCCCAACATAAATAAAAGTAACTTGAAAGACTTCACAAGAAAATAGAACATGTAAAATGAGAAGGGTGAAAGAATCCGTTAAAAAAATTTCGGCAGCATAACGGCGCCACTTAAATATTCATAAAAAGAAATGATGAGAGTAAGAGGGGATCTCTTATCATATGAACATGAAAAGGGCAGTAAGAAGAATATAAAAGAACATCCTCTAACATAAGAACATGGAGCATAAAAGAAAAGACTTAAAAGATAGTACTTGAAAAGAAAGAGAGAGCTCTGATCCCTTACCTTAAAACGCAACTCTTAGAACTCAAAGGTTGGGACCTTGAGGGCTTGAGGGCACCTTGGGAGGACTATTTGGGAGGTAATGAGACTGGAGCTTCATTGGGGGAGAGTTGGGAGTGAAAACCAAAGGAGGAAAGGGTGGATATTTATAGGGGAAGTGGGAGGACAAGGCATTAATGGCCAAGGGACACCTCACATGTGGTAAATACAAAACCATGGGCCCTCCCATGGAGTTAGGACACATGGGTCCCCCCATACAATAATTCATCACCTTTGGCCGGCTAACCCTTAAAATATCTCATGACATCATCATGACACAGTTATGATGTCATTAAACATACCGAAACCCTAAAACTGTATTTTTACTATTCACTGAAAATTCAACTTTCTACGAAAAATCCCAAAATTTTACCATAACCAAATATTGATGTTTTGATTTCAAAAATGAAATCCATTTTATAAAAATAATTTTCTAAATATTTTTAAATTAATTTTTAAATAAATACACTATTCACTAAAAATTCATTTTTTTCAGAAAAATCCCAAAAATTTACCGTAATATAATATCGATGCTCTGAGTTCAAAAATGAATTCCATTTTATAAAAATAATTTTCTAAATATTTTTAATTTAATTTTTAATTAAAAAACACTATTCACCCGAAAAAACAAATACTTGACTAAAAATTAATGAAACAGTTATTTAACTATTTTATCGAATCACATTACATAATCAAGGTTCCTAGATTATATTAATACTTTTTTAAGTGAGATTACTAATCTATTTGGACACATTACTAATCCTAATCATAAAATCACTATTCATAAATTACTATTCATCAAGAATTAAGTTGATCTTATTAGACTCTAAATTTTGTACTGAACATAATTGTAGAAGACCATTTTTTGAAAATCATTACACATAATTAATTATTTAAGGTTTACAAAAATATTTTAAAAAATATCCTTTTTTTCAAAATTCATCAAAAAAATACATCCAATATTTATTTGCACACTTTGTAAATTCACAAACTTCCCCGTATGAAGAAATGACCATTTTTATTTATCAAAGGATTACACAAAGCAGTTACGGTCTCCTTACATATCCCGTTATAACCCCAGAATAGGACTTAAGTGTAAGGTGTGCTATGGTGAGAGAATCTGAGGGCGGCTCGGCCAACATAGCACGAGTAGTAATTTCTATCAGTTTGAACTTCTCGTGAAGGCGATTCCGTTCTAGCTTCACACGATAAAGTTCGGCTTGGGTTTGGTCCAGAGCAAAGCCCAGTGGTGCTACCTTTTTCCCAAGTTCTGTTAGATAGGATTCGATTGGCCCGAGACAACTGGATGAGGCCATCAAATCTTCTTTCTTTATTAATTAACCAAGATCACTTGTATTTAGAGGAAAATCACAACATATAGTTTCCAATGGTCATATTGACCAATGGTCATATACCAGTTTAAACCCAATGGTCTCATTTTAATTATACCCATGTTATCAAATGAAACAGTTTTGTTGAGTATAAAAAATAAAATAACTCACAAAATTAGGAAACGAGCTTTATTCAAAAATTTTGGTCATTACAATCTCCCCCTTAAGAAATTGCCTCCCCGCAATTTTCATAAAAAAATGGGCTTGGAAATTTCATTGAAAGTCCCACATCGGAAAAAGAGTCAGTAACACTATTACTTTAAATGAAAGAAAGAGAAGTACAAAGGTCACCCGAGTTAACCCATACTAGGATTCCATGTAGAAAAACATGGACATGGAAAAAAACAAAGGGTCATGTTCTGAGAGAGAGTGATAGAAAACATGATTTGGAGAAAGTTAACCATAAGAAAATCTCAAACTTATGATGTGTGTAAACGGTCTTTGATTACCAAGTAGAAAACGTAAACCAACAATGTTTTTGTTTTAATTTTATTTTCATAATTTTGAGGAATTCATTTACTACGTAGAATATAAACAAAAGTAAATATACTAACCTTCAAGTAGAGTTTCATCCTTTAATATGTTTCTACCAAAACTAATCTTTTCTCCAAACGATGAGCATTCAAAAACACTTAGTCTCATCAAAACACAAGAATCATCTTCTAACGAGTCACCTAATCCACAAAATATTAACTATCTATTTCTTCTATCTTTAAAAATTATCCCAAAAACAGAAAGGGCAAGATAAAACTACTCTTCAAAAGAAAAAACCTCATATAAAGTGATACTACTTTAAATCTTCAAAATTCCATGGTACTACCCAGAGTTCATCATAGGCCATTCCATAAATAACTGTGATTAAAATTCCTCAAAATAAACCAAACTAAATTGAATCCCAAAAACAAGGAGGATTTTATAACATAGTCTTCAAAAATAAACTTCATTGTTCATCTCCAAACAACATCAACTACTCCTAACATCTTAATAATAAAAGTAACTAACCTAAACATATTTTCCCCAAGGAGGGTTAATCATTTACATAAGTAATCTAAATTATACTATTTTCCCCTTAAATTCGTCGATTCTTTAAAATATAAGTCAACCTTTACTCCTCAAAGCAAATACCGTAGTAATCTATTTACCTCGATCAAAAAGGGTTCCCAAAATAGTGAACGTCTTCCAAAATAATATTCATCTTTTAATCCCCTAATCTTCTCAGAACAACTTCATGACCATAACATAATAATAGATGTTTCCCTTAATGATAAAATCATCTTAGGTAGTTACTCGATGTTCTTAGAAAACATCAATGATATGCTCATAAAGCACGAAATACAAAATGAAATAGACAATTATTGTGAAGAAGTTACATGTACTTCAATCACCATGATCCATCTCAGCATAGGACTTGCATTGTTCCCTTGTCCTTAAAGATTATTGATGCTCATCATGATTCTCTTCCCTTTCAAGAGAGCATTGCCTTGGATAATGTCTAACTTCTCCACATTTACGAAAATGAATAGTATAAGGTACATTAGATCGAACCTTATCACTATTAATCACATTATCCATTTTTTTAAAGCAATCGGCTACTTTATGCCCTATCACCCCACACTTAAAACATCTCCCTGTTCCTTTGTGACATTCTCCTTGGTGCCTTTTTCCACACTTTTTGCACGAAGGAAATTGGATCTTCTTTCCCTTGTCAACTTTATCAGATGAACCACTTTGAGACTTCTTCTTCTTCTTCCTTGATGAATTTGGGAATTCAACCAGGTACTAATTATTAATTGTGATTTTTGATAGCTGGTTTGGAATAATCACAACATGTTCAACTTGATCTCTCGTCATCTCTATCACATTAATAGGGAAATTTTCACATTTCCTATCACATCAGTTGTTGGGACATGCTCTTCCATTTCCCGCCATTAACTAAGAAAAGAACGTATAATTAGGGTGCTTAAATACTTAGCCAATAATCATGAAAAGGAAACTTTAAGCATAGAAGGATAAACTTGTAGAAGAAATGTATATCCTAACTTGTGATCCCCTAGGTTACAATCTAGGTTATCCATGATCATATATTCTTATGTGAATCTTTATATTATTTTATCTTTGTTCCTTAAATAATGGTTCATACTATGCTTATGAATTTACCAAAGCATATCCTTCGGGAGTGTCATAACCAAGAGTGCAGCAAGGCCCGTTGTCGTGTACCAGTTCCCGTTCGAGTCTAGCTCAAAGCAGTGTTTTTGGGTTTTATCCCTATGTACATCTGTGCCAGAGCCACCTCTACATGCTCGTATCCAGACAGGGATGTATTTTCTTGGCAACCCCTTACCCAATACTCACCAAAATACCAGGAAGATTTCTTATATTTAAAATTTTCTATAGGGTTCTTCCTAAAGATTTCATATCCTAATTTTAAAAAATAACTAAACAATCCTTTGATACCAACTATAGCATCCCGCCTTTTTTCACACAATCTTTCTTTACATTAATACAAAACCAAGGATCTTAAAGGTTTAGTGTCTTGGAAACCAGGAACGTAATACATGAAAACATAAAACATTATTCTTAAACACTTTAAAGGCTTCTCCTTATGTTCATCCTAGGTTCATTACTGCATCTCATAACCTGGAGACATACATCCAAAGAAAGGGTGAGCAGAAAGCCCAGTAAAGGAAACAATGGAAACATTTGACATGTGAACTTGAGGTCCGTCAATAAAGTGATGAAAAAGAACATTAAGGCATGAGTAAGGAATCACGTGGCATTTCATAATGAAAATAACATATTTCATAACTTGAAGATGTGGCTACAACATTTAACTTAGAAAATCATGAACATATCACCAAGGTCCATCCCCAAGGTGTCATTTGAAAATTACCAAGGTAAACCCCAAGGTATCGTTAAAATTGTAATCTCTGGTGGTTACATCATTACCCAATGCATTGGAGCGCTATTAGGGCGCAACCTTAAATTTGTCTTTATTATCATGTGAGCCACATATATCATCATCAACATTTCATAAATAACTCATATAGCATAAAAGAAATGGGTTTCATTTCATAATCATAACATTTAAAAAAACATGCTTTAAAGACATGATCTTTATGTCACTTAAACCCACGGAAAAGGAAAGCGATTCTCATGTTTGTAAATCCCAGAATTTAAAATAGAAAATTTTGGAATATATGTGAATACCCCTATAGAATAAATATCTTGAGTATTCACTTAATAAAATAAAATAATTTGAGAAAAGAGAGAGACATTTTGAGGCGAAAATTCTGCAGCATAACGGCTATTTTTCGGGGTTTTAGAAAACATTGAAAAGAGAGGGGACATGGGTCACCCACTCACAAATGATCCAAATAACTGTAGAGGGACAGAATACAATGGATATAAGAACATGTTAATGAAATTTTAAAGACATACCATATGAAATGAAAACATGGAAGGAAGAAAAAAATAAGATTTCTCTTATGAAAATTCGGCAGCATAACGGCGTCAATTAAAACTTCAGAAAATGAATTGACGAGATCAAATAGGGTATCTCATCATATGAACATAAAAGATAAGTATGATAGATATAGATATGATACCCCAACATAATAAAAAGGAACTTTAAAGACATGAAATGAAAGTAGAACTTTGAAAAATGAGAAGGGTGAAAGAATCCCTTAAAAATTCGGCAGCCTAACAACGTCACTTAAAACATAAAAAAGAGAATTAACGAGATCAAATAGGGTCTCTCATCATATGAACATAAAATATCATTATGATAGATTTATAGATCATACCCCCAACATAAAAAAAGGAACTTGAATGACTTGACAAGAAAATAGAACTTGAAAAATGAGAAGGGTGAAAGAATCCGTTACAAAAATTCCGGCAGCATAACGGCGACACTTAAACATTCATAAAATGAAATGATGGGAGTAAGAGGGGATATATTATCATATGAAAATGAAAAGGGCAGTAAGAAGAATATAAAATAACATTCTCTAACATAATAACACGGAGCATAAATGAAATGACTTAAAAGAGAGTACTTGAAAAGAAAGAGAGAGGTCGGATCCCTTACCTTAAAACACAACTCTTAAAACTCAATGGTTGGGACCTTGAGGGCTTGAGGGCACCTTGAGAGGAGTATTTGGGAGGTAATGAGACCAGAGATTCGTTGGGGGAGAGTTGGGAGTAAAAACCAATGGAGGAAAGGGTGGGTATTTATAGGGGAAGTGAGGGGACAAGGCATTAATGGCCAAGGGACACCTCACATGTGGTTTTTACTAAACCATGGGCCCTCCCATGGTACATCCTATGGAGTTAGGCCACATGGGTCCCCCCATAAAATAATTCATCACCTTTGTCCGGACAACCCTTAAAATATCTCATGACATCATCATGACATAGTTATGATGTCATTAAACACACTAAAACCCTAAAACTGTATTTTTACTATTCACTGAAAATTCAACTTTCAATGAAAAATCCCAAACTTTCACCATAACCATATATTGATGTTCTGATTTAAAAAATGAACTACATTTTATAAAAATAATTTTCTAAATATTTTTAAATTAATTTTTAAATAAATACAGTATTCACAAAAAATTCATTTTTTTCAGAAAAATCCCAAAAATTTACCGTAACATAATATCGATGCTCTGAGTTAAAAAATAAAATCCATTTAATTAAAATATTTTTCTAAATATTTTTAATTTAGTTTTTATTTAAAAAACACTATTCTCCTGAAAAAACTAATACTTGACTAAAAATTAATGAAACAGTTATTTACCTATTTTATCGAATCACATTACTTAATCATGGTTCCTAGATTATATTAATACTTTATTTAAGTGAGATTACTAATCCATTTGGTCACATTACTAATCCTAATCATGAAATCACTGTTCATAAATTACTATTCATCAAAAAAATACGTTGATCTTATTATACTATAAATTTCGTACTGAACATAATTGTAGAAGACCATTTTTTGAAAATCACTACACATAATTAATTATTTAAGGTTTACAAAAATATTTTAAAAAATATCCTTTTTTTCAAAATTCATCAATAAAATACATCCAATACTTATTTGCACACTTTTAAAATTCACAAACTTCACCATAAGAAGAAATCACCATTTTTATTTATCAAAGGATTACACAAAATAGTTACGGTCTCCTTACATATCCCCTTATAACCCCAACATAGGACCTAAGTGTAAGGTGTGCTAAGGTGAGAGAATTTGAGGGCGTCTCGACCAACATAGAACGAGTAGTAATTTCTATCATTTTGTACTTCTCGCGAAGGAGATTCCATTCTAGCTTCACACGATGAAGTTCGGCATGAGTTTGGTCCAGAGCAAAGCCCAGTGGTGCTACCTCCTTCCCAAGTTCCGTTAGATGGGCTTTGATTGTCCCGAGACTACTGGATGAGGCCATCGAATCTTTTTTCTATATTAATTAACCAAGATCACTTGTATTTAGAGGAAAATCACAACATTTAGTTTCCAACTGTCATATTGACCAATGGTCATATACCAGTTGAAACCCAACGGTCTCATTTTAATTATACTCATGTTTTCAAATGAAATAGTTTTTTTGAGTATAAAAAATAAAATAACTCAAAAAATTAGGAAACAAGATTTATTCAAAATTTCGAGTCATTACAACTGTCCTCATAGGGAGAATGATAAAGATAGAAAGGATGAAGAAATAAGGCCAAGAATGTCTTGGATGAAAAAGGGTGGTGAAGAAAGTCAAGGAAAGTCAAGAAGTTCTTCAGATCCAAGAAGAAAAGTTTTACATCTATTAATGAAGAAGATGAAGAATGTGATGTTGCATCCGAAAATTCAGTTGTGCACAATGTTGAAAACCCTTTCATTGCAACGGTGAATGATGAAGAATTTTGAACCAGTAGTTCGGAAGAAGAAAAAACTCAGCTTGAGATGCATCTGAAATAAGAACTGGAGGATTGTTTAAGAAAGATCAAAAGGCTGGAGGAGCATAACAAAAAGTTGGATGAAGAATGTTCCTGAACATCTAATCAAGCTAATGTTAAAGAAGAACATGAGAAAGAACTTGAAAATCTGACGAAGTCCCTTGACGATGAGAGAAACCAGAAGGAGCACATGATTGTTAAGCTGAAGGCAAAAGAAGAAGAATTGGAAGTTGTTCAAAAGAAGCTTTCGGAAGTTGAGTCGAGAAACTTTTGTTTTCAAAACTCAACCACTTGTGTAGGTGAATTCTCACAACAAGCCAACTCTAACAAAAATCAACAGAAGGAAAAATTTGCTGCTGTAATGAAGAAAGCGAAGAATGTTACTTATGTTTCCAAGACCAATGTTGCTGGGAACTTTGAAGTTGCAGGGAAATCCAAGTCTAACATTGGTGAAGTGCAAGAAAAAACAAAATTCCAGCAGAACAATTTTGCTTACAGAAGAATGGTTGGTAGGACAGAAGAAAGAGAAACAAAGTATCAGTACAGAGGCTTCAGAAGAAGATACTCCTTCTATGGGTATTGTTGGTATTGTGGTGGATTCGGGCATACAACATATATGTGTTGGTTCAACCAACCTTATTATCATTATCTCACGAACAATGAAGGGCAGAGATTGAGGGGGAGTCAATCTCCTTAGAGGAAGTGTAAGAAAGTTTTCTTGAAGAAAGCTGAGAAGAATGAAGTCAAGACTGAAAATAGGTTTCAGCCTATGGAAACAATTTGTGAAAGATGTGAACAACCTGGACACCTTGCAAAAGGATGTCATGTGATGATACCAGCTCAACAAAAAGTTTTTAATATTCAGAAGCCAAAGGTGAAGAAATATGTGAAAGTAGAAAAAGATCTTGTTGTTGAAAAAACACTAAAAGTTACAAAGGAAGAAGGGCCTTGGATACTTGATAGTGGGTGTTCTTCACATATGAAAGGAGATTTAAAATTGATGAAGAATGTAAAAATGTTCAAAGAAGGCACTGTAACATTTGGCAATGATGAATCCTTAAAAATCAAAGGTGTTGGATCAGTCATAATTGGGAAGGAAAAATTGATGTCTACAAAAACTTTGCAGGTTGATGGGCTGAAGCACAACATGCTGAGTGTATCACAATTGTGTTATGAGGGTAATGAAGTTATCTTTAAGAAATATGGTTTTGTTGTGAAAAGTTAAGAAGATGGGGAGATTGTTAAAAGAGGACAATGAACTAAAGGAAATCTTTTCTAGGTTGGAAATTTACAAAACTCTTGTTACATGAGCAAAGTGGAGTAAAATCAGTTGTGGCATAGAAGACTTGGGCACATGTGTCCAAGAAATATGAGAAAGTTATCTCAGAGGGATAGTGTTCGAGACAATCCAGATTTTCTTAGAAGAAGAGATTGGTGTTGAACTACCTGTCCGAAAGGAAAGATTACAAATGTTGTGCATGAGAAAGTTGACATTTGCTTTATGAAACCTTTTGAGCTCATACATTCTGATATTTGTGGGCCAATGAGCAAAAAATAAACAAATGGAGACATGTACATCATCACTTTATTGATGATTTTACCCGCATAACATGTGTTATGTTCATGAAGCACATGTCAGAGGCCCTGAAAATAGTTAAAAGATTCAGAAGGAATGCTGATAAAGAATGTGAGTACTCTGTGAAGAAGTTGAGAACAGATAATGGTGGTGAGTACATAAGTGAAGAATTTTAAGACTACCTTGACAATCATGGGATTTAACATGAATATATTGCTCTATATACACCTTAACAAAATGGGGTAGCTGAAAGGAAAAATAGAAGCTTGGTGGAAATGGGAAGAACCTTGTTTCCTGAACATGGCCTTACACATTACTTTTGGAGGCAAGCTACAAGTACTGCTGTGTATATTCAGAATCAATTTTTCTACATGCCCCAGTCTAACAAAACTCCATATGAACTTTTCTATGAAATTACATCGAGTATGAAGCATGCTAATGTTTTTGGGAGTCCATGTGTTATAAATAATAAAGGTGGAAGCAGCGAAAAATTCAAGCAGAAAGGTGAAGATGGAATTTTCCTTGGATATGCACCAGAAGGAAGAGGTTACAGATGCTTTAACAAAGAAACATGAATAATTGTGGATTTTTTTGATGTTAAAGTTATTTAAACTCCAAGAAAAGATATGCATGTTCAGGTAGACAAGGAAAATGATGAAGATGAAATTAACGATTCCGATAAAGATCCAATGAAGGGTAACCTTAACCAAAATGAATAATCAGATTCTAACATATCATGTGATGAGAAAAGTTTAGGAAAAACATATCCATGGATAATGAAATAAGTGAAAGCTCATAATATCGTTGGTGATCAACATCACACGGTTCAAACAAGAAGAACAAGAAAGTCTGTTTCTCATACTTCCTTGTATTCCATGGTTGAACCAAAAGATGTTAAAGAAGCCTTTGAACATCCGGAATGGATTCAAGCCATGAATGAAAAATTAGATCAGATTGAAAAGAATGATACATGGGAACTTGTAGCCAAAACTGAAAGTAAAAACATTATTGGCACCAAATGGGTCTTCCGGAACAATCTGAATGAAGAAGGTGATGTTGTTAGAAAGAAAGAAAGATTGGTTTGTAAAGGCTACCCACAGATTGAAGGAATTTATTTTGAAGAAACTTTTGCCCCGGTAACTAGATTAGAAACAATAAGAATCATTCGTTCTATTGCTACACAACGAGGCTACAAGATCATTCAGATGGATGTTAAATACTCTTTCCTTAATGGTGATCTCAAGGAACAAGTTCACATTGTGCAACCTTGTGGCTTTGTTGTTGGGGAGAATGAGAGTTATGTGTGCATGCTGAAGAAAGCCTTGTATGGGCTTAAGCAAGCTCCAAGAGCATTGTATTCCAAATTGGATACTTTTTTAAAGAAGATGAACATTAAGAAAGGGAGAGTTGATAGTAATCTGTACATCAAGGAATGTCAGGATCTTTCTCTTATTGTGATTGTTTATGATGACGAAATTATCTTTGCTTGGAATGATGAAAGAAGTTTTGAAAGATTTGCTGATGAAATGAAGAATGTTTTTGAAATGTCCATGTTGGGGGAAATGAGATACTTTTTTGGGTTACAAATCTTGCAACGTAAAGAATCCATTTTTCTTTTCCAGGAAAAGTATGCTAAGGAACTTCTTACAATGTTCGGAATGGACAACTCGAAGCCTATATCAACTTTGATCTCAGTGGGAATAAAACTAAGCAAAGATAGTGAAGGAAACGAAGTTGATTAGAAAGAATACAGAAAGCTGACTGGAAGTTTGTTATATTTGACCACATCAAGACCAGATATTGTGTTTGAAGTTACCTTATGTGCAAGATTTCAGAGTGCTTCTAAAGAATCACATCTTTTTGCTGCAAAAATAATTCTCAAATATATAAATGTCATGGGAAATTTTGGAATGAAGTATAGTGAGTCCAACAACATTGATCTATTTGGCTATTCAGATGCGGATTGGGCAGTAAATGTTGATGACAAAAGATCCACATCTGGTGGAGTTTTCTTAATGGGAAAAAGTTGTGTTGGGTGACACTCGAAGAAGGAAAATTCGGTTACACTTAGTACGGCTAAATCTGAATATGTTGCTGTAAGAATGTCCGCCACCCAACTTATATGGATGAAGTCTCAGTTAGAAGATTTGCTTGTTGAACTAAAGTATCCCTTGCTCTTGGGCTGTGATAATCAATGCACAATCAATCTTACCAAGAATCTAGTCCAACATTCACGTTCAAAGCACATTGATATCAAATATCATTTCATTAAAGAGTAGGTGGAGAAGAATAAACATAAACTTGAATATGTTACATCTGCTGAACAAGTTTCTGATATCTTCACGAAACCATTGCCAAAGGAATCATTCTCAAGATTGAGGTTGCACATGGGTGTTCAACCTCTTTCTCTTCAAGGCTAAGGTATGTTGTGTCCATCCCCTCTCTCTTCTTACCTTTGGATTTTTTTGTCAAGGGGGAGAAATTTTTTATAATCATAAATCTATTGCTTAAAGAGAGAGTTGTGGGTAAGCTGTGAACTCAGCAATGTTTATGTGTGTGAACTTTTCTAACCATTTGTTGGAGTGGGTGTAGGAAAGTTCATTCATTTTCAGGGAAAATGAAGTTGTTAGAGAAGGAAGATGTTGAAGATGTCATGATCACTACCTATGGACAACATGGTTTTGCTGTCAATAATTCTTATTTCCAACAATGATTTAGCTCACGTAGGCTTAGAATTATTGATTAGTAATCCATTGCTTGAGGATACGAAGGTTGGTGATTTATGAGAACTTGGTTGACAACAAAATCCAAAGGGGGAGATTGTTAGGACCAAGCTCAATCAAGCTGAAGGATGTTGAAGCAAGAGATTGTTTGATTAAAGGTTGTCTTTTTTTGTTGAAGAAGTTTTCATAAGAAGTGTTGTTGAGGATGGTTTCACAAAGGCACCTTGGAGAATCCGTAGTGTAAGAAAGTTGGGAGTTCGGAACCAAGAATCTGGAATCTGTTGATTGAAGCTGGAAATTGAAAGTTCAGATTCTGGCATTTTTTGAACACTCGAAGTCTGGGAATCAAGAAGTTCGGAACCGAGAAGCATATGTCCAGGACCGTGATGTTCGAGGTCTGAAATGTGAAGACTCAATAAATTTGACGATGTTTTGCTATTCTTTATTTATTATTTGTGAGTAGATGCAGCTACGCACATGTAAGCATTTTTTGGTTCGAGAAGAATCTGGGTGAAGTCGTTACAGCAATCAGAAGTTCGGAGTGACTCGCTAAAAAGTCTAGCAGAAGTTCGTAACGAGAAGCGGTGCCAAGAATCTGGAGAAGCCGTTACGAAAGCTAGGAGTTCGGAGTGGAATTAACCTCTTGACTGAGAAGTGAGTATCGAGGTTGTTTGTGCTGAGAATATCGTACTCAAATGTTTCGTACTGAGGAAGTTTGTAATGAAGAAGTTTCGTGTCGACGTCCTGAAAAAGAAGTTCGTAATGAGAACTTCGTAACGGAGAGTTCGTATCGGGAAGTTTCAGAGTCTACCTGCTGAGTTAGAAGTTCAGAACGACAGATGTGTGGAGTGGAAAATACTAAATCAGATGGCTATACGAGAATTTCAGAGTCGACTTGCTATAAGAGGAGTTCAGAGTCGACAAGTCAGATGTTCAGTTGACTTTGCGGAATCAGAAGATCGTAACGAGTTCATAACAAGAAGTGTGGAGTCGACCTGTTGTGTCGAAAGTTTGGAATAATGGAGTTTGGAGTCGTCTTCTAAAACCTGAAGTTCGTAACAAGAAATGAGGAGACATGCTGAGAGTTGAAGTGATACTAAACTCAAGTGGATCCGAAGATGTGACATTGAAAAGACATTTCAAGTGGATCCGAGAATGTGGTGTCGAGAGACAAATGTAACAAAGAGACCATCTGGAAATATGGTACTAGAATTTTTTGTAACAAAGTCAGATCCGGAGTTGAGGAAGAACTTTAACCAAGTGAAGATGGAAGATGATTCTAGAAGAATCCAGAAGCGTTGACAACGTCTTAAATTACTCCGAAATTTCAGGGGTATTTAAGATTTGTATGAATTTGATTAAGCGGGAAAATATTTGGTTTCTTTCCTAAGCGTTCTCTAGGTTGCCTATAAAAGGGGCTTATTGTGCTTATTGTGTGATTGAAGAAAATCCAGAGAGAGAATCTCTGATAATATAGAGAGAAGAAGTTCGTAGTGAAGAAGGTTGTAGCTGAACAGAGTTTCATTGCATCTTCAGTTGCGAGACTTTGATAACAGTTTGTTATCGTATCAAGCTTCTCGGGTTGAAGACATTCAGAGCGAAGAAGTATCCAGAGTGGGTTTTCGGATTAATGAATTTGGATTGAAGAATTCTGAACAAAGTGAAGAAGAGTCCGGAGCAGGATGTCCGGAGTGTAGATGTTCAGAGTGACGTTTCAGAACGGGGTTTCAGTACCGGTTTGTTATTGTACTGAGTTACTCAGACTGAAGCAAAAGTTCGGATTGAAGATTTCAGAATGGGTATTTGGAATGGAGAAATCGGAATGGGAAATCGGAATAGATGTTCGGGCTTCTGTTGATCGATATTAAGTCTGTGGTGTCCTTGCCTCTCTTCTGGGTAAGGAAGTGAAGATTTGAGCTGACTTGCTTACACTTGTAATAACTCAATGGAAGTGCAGGTAACATAAGTTGTTACAAAAGAAAAGAACCATTTCCCTATTGTGATAAAGGGTGCACACACACTGGCAGATTGTTTTCCAAGTGTTTCTCGAGTGTAAGGGTATATCCAATACGTTGTAATCCAAGGATTGTTTTCTTAGTGGATTGTGTGGTGCCAGATTGTTTCCCACCATTCCAATGACGTAGCTATTCTTGTTGAATATTGAACCATGTAAATAGCTGTGTTCCTATGGATGTGTACTTGATTGTTTCTCAGCAGGGAAGTTTTCTTTAACAAGTAACCAAGGTTATTCTTACATTAAGAGAACTTAAAAAAAGAGGTACCACTGATTCACCCCCCTCTCAGTGGCCCATTACCTCAACTGGAACCTTTCACCCTTCACCCTCTTCCCACGTGTTGCAGTGCCTCCTCACGCTCACCCTAGCCGGCCTAGCCCTCTGCATCCTGATTTTCTCCTCTTTGTCAGCCCAAAATACATAACGCCACATCGCTCACCTTTGCTTTGCCCTCCAGTGCGATCCCCCCAATCAGTGAACACTTCAGATGAACCTACATTGGTCGGCCTCTCTTCGGTGAAATAATCCTCTTGAATTTTTTTGGGCACAATGCCTACTGGCCTATGGATTCCTAGTGCACAACATGTTTGCCTATGGATTCCCTTCACACAACCTTCTCTCCAGTCCTATTCGTCACAACCCATCTTCACCACTTTCTTTGGATTCCCCCAGCACACCATCCTTGCGGTAAGTGTTTTTTTCTATAACAATATTAAATTAATTTAATATTTTTGTTTAAATTTGTTAAGGTATTTTTTGATTTGATTTTTTAGTGATTTTGGTGAATTTATTTTGATTAAGTATAGAAGCATGTTCTTTTATTTTTGAATGTGGTGCGAAATCATGTTTCAAATTGGTTTCCTATGTATTCAGTTTCAAATTGGGGGATTTCATGTGAAATTTGGTGTATTATTGGTGCAAAAACCTTTGTGCATCATGAATGTGTTTTTCTAAATCGTGTAAAGGTTTTATTAAATTATTTCAGCAGTGCAGATAATATTTTTGAAGGGTTTTAGAGTACGTGTGGTTTTGAAATATAATATTCAGATGTTTTATAAATTATTCAAATGGTTTATTACTTTAATCATGTGGTGCATATGATATTCGTAAAGTGGTTGGGGTGTCTAAAGGTCCTGATTGGATTCCAATATAAGGATTGGTTGTGTTTTGATACGTGTTTTGATGTGATATTTTCAGAACATTTCGAGCTAGTTATTTTGCATGGTTTGTTAGTTTGGATCATTTTAAGTCCATGTTTACATGTTTTAGTTGTTTGTGTTGTTGTTTTAGTGTGTAGGTGAGAAAAATTACAATACTAAGATCATCGTCCAATGCATGCTTGCATGCCTTTGCAAGGCGTGTCGCATTTTCATGTTCGAGCTGCAAATTGAGGTAGGTCCCCCACTACAATCGCATTTATATTTAGAATTTATTGATTTCTTGATTTTTTCATTAATTATAATAAAAGGGATATAATATAAGATAATTAATTTTTAAATGACTATATGGTTTAAAAATTGTCGTATATTTTTTACAAGTCACTTTAAATATTTTCATAATGAACGGACACTAATAATGAAAGAATGGATGTTTGAATTTTAAACATAATTCATGGAATTTGAAATGTAGTTCTGGTTTATTGATAAATGATTTTATTTGAAGCATGAACAAGTGTTTTGGTTCACTTGAGAAATGAGAATTTTCTTTAAAATTGGTGAAGGACCATTTAGAACTTTAATAAAATAAATTATTTTGAAAAACACTATTTGGGGTGACTCAGGGGTGATATTTGGTGTTTGTTGATTGCCTGATTTGTGTGTGATGTTTATACTACTCGATTTACTTTGTTGACTCACCCCTTTCCTATTTATTATATGTGTTGACATGGTACCTTGACATTGTAAGTGAATCTCTTGAGAATGATTGCGCACAAGTTTAGATTACGCACTAGCTAGTTACCCTTAGTATGGACTAAACTCTTCTAGGGGATTGGACCCCTCAGTTAGGCCATGTAAGGCAACACCGGGCATTAGGGTGGTATGACATCATCGAGAGTAGGCATGCCTTCATGATGGGTCACATGTATGGTTTGTTCGGATTGTTCACGAGCTCCTAGGTTCGACCCATTTTTTTAGTGTTTATTTTTGGGTGGCGGATGTTTGAGAGGTATAGTTTTGTTTCTGGCCCCGATGTGCCACTTCTTTTCCATTTCCCTTAGGGTGTGTTGCGTGTTGTGTGTGGTTTTACATTTGTCTAACAATTGAGATCTGAATTTCTAAATTGTTCACAGAAATGTTTTAAAATGAAATGCATCTCTTCCGTTCAAACATTAAACATGTTTTTAAAATAAAAAGGAAAATGGACTATTGATTTTCTTAGAAATTGTTGTATGTGTGTGGAAACCCATATTTTGTATAATTTAGTTCAAACTTGGAATTAGTAAATTTCTGTATTTAATGGTAGTGCATTGGGAATAGTTTGTTGGGAACGCCTACTGAGTTTTAATACTCATGCCTATAGTGTTTTCTTGTTTTTAGTTTTTTTAGGTCTTACTCGAGCTTTCTTGCCGTGGGTGAGAGTAGGTTGTGGACTGGTTTGCGACTCTCAGAGTCGCGGGGAGTTTTGGGTTGTGGTCTGGTTAGTTTGTTGTTGTTGATCATTTTTTCTTTTTTTGTGTTGTTTATTTACTTTGTGTTGTTATATGTTTTCCACTTTTTTATATATTTTCACTGGGATAAATCATTCTTGCTTTTTTAGTTTTGATGCCCGACACTAGTTTCCAGCCCGTGGGGATCACAAACGCCCCTCGGGCCTTGCCGCGGGCCGGCTCGGGTGACCGGTTCAGTGTCAACCCAGGTTGGTTCTTGACAGTAATCACTGAATAATTTCCCCAAATATTTATGAGTAACACCAATGGATGTCATCTAATGTGGTAAATAATTTTTGAATATCATCTAAAACATTTCTATTGGAAAATATTAATTCTAACTTGAATAGTGCTTTTTAAAAAAATGAGATATTATTAAAAATATTTATCTTGGGAAAGAGTTTTGTAAACATTTTAAAGGATGCTTTGAAAGTCATAAAATATTTTTAAATTAATTTTTCCTAGAAAATTATATTCAAATATAATTTTAATTATTCTTGAAAAAATGTTTTATTTTTTCTTTGAAAACATTGGTTTTGAAATTAAATAATTTTTTTGAGAGAAGAGAGAAATACAATCATATTTTTCTTAAAAGCATGTTCTTAATTACATTAATTACCAAAGAGTAAAAAAATGGTATGAATACATTAATTCATCATGAATATCCAAATGAGAAGAAAATTTGTGAATTTTGTAAAGATATTGGTCATAACATTTCATCAATGAAATCATAATCATAAACAATATCGACAAGCGATCAGATTATTTTAATAAACTCTTACCACATCATAACTCTTAATAATACTCCCCATATAAGAGAAAAAATCACATGTAGCCAAAAATATCATTAAAACAAGGATATTCATGATATAAGATGTCTATTTTAAACATATACATGTCGTAAAAGAACATTGGTACCATAATAAAACATGTTTCTCAATGAAGGAAAATTGAGACAAAATTACTTTACCGATTTGGTAAATTTTGAACCATAAAACCAATGAAATAAATATATAAAAATGTATATTTAAATAACCATAAATTTATGTATAATAATAATATAATATATAAATGGGCATTATAGACAGAACGCAAACAAATGAGTGGTGAATAAGGCATGTATCTTAATGAAATAAAAAGTGAGATGAATTTCCCTTACCTTGTGTCTTGACTATTGTTGTACCGATAAAAAATTCATGTATAATAAATATATGTTTATTATTAATATATCAATGTAACATTTTCTTATACATAATACAATGTAGGTTTTGATTATGAAATTTTATTTCCCACTAGTTAACAATTCTTTGTTAAGGTTTCACTTCGGGTAATATCCACTTTGTTCTTAGTATATTTTTTAACTGGTTTTATATTTGGTCATTATACATATGTCATGATTTTAAAAATTTAAACCATGAAATAAATATCATGTATATTACTTATATTTTTATTATAATAATCAATAGAACAAATAAGTATGAAATGGAACAGACCATTCATGGAGTCGATATACCTTATATACATATGACAAATGTTTCCATTTTTATTATCATATTGAAAGAAATAAATAAAATTAAATATATCTATATATGTATATAACATAATTATAGAATAATTATAATTATATATCTATCATATATGTTTACTAAAACAATCTTTAATACATTCCATGTAGTGTGTGAATGAATCACATCACTTTGAGGACGCAGTGGTCCTCACTTCATCATACGAAATTATCGTATTTAGACACAATTTAAATGATAAAGATATGTGTTATAAAATCTATAAATATTATTAAAAAAATTATAAATATAATATATATTTTATTTAAGTAGTGTTTACATCATAATTATTACCATGAGAGGAAGTACATGGAGAATGAACAATCGTCATTTTGTGAGGCGGTAGTTGTCCGCACACATAAATAGTATGTTCCTTTCCCATTAGATTGAAGTGTGGGTATGTTTAGGTTTAACCCTTAGAGAATAATCTTATTATATTTGGGATACTTGTTTTTTTGTATAAGAATTGAATAAGGAGAGCTGATGGGGTGGAGAATGAAAATAAAATAAAGGAGATTGGGGAAGGATGTTTCCTCTTCTTTGAGAAACTCATTTTTTGTTTTCAATAAAGGACATACATGGATATATTTCTTCCCAAATGAAGGGTTTATGTAGGAAGATAGAGATTTTTATAAGGTTTTTGTGTAGATATTGTGTGAAGCTAAGTTGTTTTATAGGTGTGAGGTCGTCGGAGAGTTAGTGGCCTTTTATAGGGGAGGGGAAGGACTCAATTGGTTTTTTTGAAATCAAGTTAGGAGTACCTGCATTTTTATCTAAAAAAATTCATTAAAAATAAAATTAATAAAGTAAGTTTCATGGAAGAATAATGGACATGAAAATGTTTTTGGACAATTTTCTATGTCATTTTTTCCCTCAAGATTAATGTTTATTCCCCTATTAATCTTAATTTTACCATATTACATATTATAAATTATTATGATTCCAAATATAGAATCCATTCTTCTAAATTCGAATCATTAAAGTGGTTGAAATTAATTTAAAATTAATCCCACTGTTAGGATGACACTATAGTTTGTTAAAGTAAAAATTTTCAAATGTTTTGGTATGTTTTTATATTAAATTTCAATGTAAAAATGATTTCAAAGAGTTAAATTGGAATAATTTATAAATTATTAATATAATTTGACTTTAAAAAAATTAAAATATAATTTTAAACAATAAATAAATTATTGAAAAAGCTATTTTGAATTAAAATTCAGTATTTTTCACTATTCATCAAAATAAAAAACTTAACAAGAAAACAAAAAATTAACCCTAACCTACCTTTTATATTACTATTTGAAATAATATGTTTCTTTTGAAATATAATATTTACAAAAGGTCCAAAAATGAAATTTAAAATAGGTTCTCTATTAAAAGGTGGTAAATGTTCCTTTATAAAAATATTTGATTTTATGAGAAATACTAAATTTGTTCTTAACTTATCATTATCAAACATATTGGATGGATATAAAAAATATAGTTTATTGAAAATTTAACAAATAATTTTCAGAAATATAAATCTATAATTTAAATTAATTTAATTTAATCATATAAAATAGCTTTTTGAGTATAAATATATTTTTCTGTAAAAATATTTTCTTATGTTCAATTGGTTCTTATATCCATTTCTAATCAATGTGTCACCAATGAATTCATTTTTTTTTTCAAACCACACATTTTAATAATTTATTTAATACTATTAAAAACCTTTAGGTTATATCTTATTATGTTAAATAAAAAAATAATAATACTATATAATTGTTCAATTGAACTTGGTAATGCCTATATCATAAGCCAAGTTGGTGATGCGTGTAGTGAAAGATAACCTTGGTGTAGTATGTTGAGAAGTATTACCTTTAAGTTGCATGTAGTGTACAATTATCTTAGTATTGAGTATAACATTAGAAAAACATAATGCTTAAAAAACTATTTTCAGTGTAGCGTGAAATGAAAAATATCAAAAATATTAAATTCATTTAAATTTATTTACAAAATATCACAATGTTACAATCATATTATGGTAGTTAAGAAAATTACTAACACGTTCTGACATGATTTTTAGGGTCTTCCAACAGAGAGGGAGGTTGAGTTAATTATTATTATAATTCCAGTTATGCATTCAATTTTTACACCCTCTTATCATATGGAACCAATGTAGATATACGATCTTTATATTTATTAGGATGATATAATTAAAAAAATCTCATTCAACACTAGATTTTCACCTTGGTCACCTCATATACATATTTCCAAGAAGGTAGATGGTTCAATACTATTTTTGGTGGAGTATCATAAATTGAATTAATTGATGGTTGCGAATAAATATCCTTTCCCCAACATGTTTTATTTTTCTAATCAGTTAATGTGGAAAATTGGTTTTCAAATATTAATCTTTAGATAGGTTGTCTTCAGCTAAAAATTCAGAAGTCTGCTACACTGAAGACAACATTCAAGAGAATATGTAGCGATTATGAATATTTTGTGATGCATTTTGGTCTAACTAATTCTCTGGAAGTATTTTATGGATTTTATGAAGAAGATATTTCATTAGTATCTAAACACTTTTGTGGTAATGATTGTGTTTTATAATTTTGTCTGTCTGATATCTAAGTTTGAGCATGAGCACCTTCTGAGTTTATTTATGGAAATCCTAAAGTGTAACCATTTTTATGAAAATATTTTGAAATTTAGTTTTTTGATCTAATAAGCTATTTTTATGGGGGAAGTGATTTATGAACCTGGAGTATTATTGAATACTAAGAAAGAAAATAATATATTTTCATTGGGGAATACATATAAAATCATTTAGTTTCACAAAATTCTTCATCTTAAAAGATAATATTTATATTTTTTCAAGGACATCAAAACACTACTGGAAAATAGGTCTATACCCACGGTTCTTCAAAACCATGGGTATAGGGATAGTGGGTTAACCTATACCCACGGTTTTCCAGAACCGTGGGTATAGGCCACCTATACCCACGATTGTACTAAAAACCTTTGGTATTGTTTTCTTTTAAGACCAATACCCATAGTTTTGGAGAAAACCGTGGGTAGAGGGTATTTTTTGAAGACCTATATTGACGGTTTTTGAAAACCATGGGTATAACAGGTTTTTTTTTGAAGACCTATACCCACAATTCTCTAGAACCGTGGAAATATAAATATTCTGATATATGAAAATATAATACATAAAAATTCTGGGTCAGTTGGTTTATTGGGCGGGGATCCCCCCGCGAGGCTTAGTAGTAGTCCCGGTTTGGAAACCCAGCGGATGCCATTTTAGAATTTAGATATAGAAAATTAATATATATACAAAAATATATGACTTTATAATAGATAAATATCACAGGTTAGTTGGTTGCATGGTCGCGATTCTATCACAGAGACGCGAGATTGAATCCTCGCGGGAGTTATTTTTGAATTTAAACACGCAATATTAATATATATATCTAGATAGATGAGTATATAGCAGGTAAAATATTCAGCTCGGTTGGTCTTTGGGTTGCGGCGCTGAGGCCTTGTGCGTATGGCCCGGGTTCGAATCCCCCTTCCATCCATTTTGTAAAATTAAATTCCCCACGGTTTTTAACCCTTGGGGTAGGGTCCCTGCCACATTGGAGAGCAGGTGTTGGTGTGTGACACACCTATACCCACAGTTCAAACCATGGGTATAGGTCATGAACCCTATCTTGACGCCGTTCTAGCCCACGGTTCCTAAAACCGTGGGTATAGGCTATACCCACAGTTATATGAGATTAAAAATGTATTTATTATTTTATAAAGTTGAAATTGATTCTGACATCCTATCATATTTTGATCTTACCTAAGCCCGATAAAGTGTATGTAGTTTTTTACCATGCTTCTAGAGCTGGTTTGGGATCTGTGCTTATGAAGAAATATAATGTTGTGGATTATGGTTCACATCAACGTTGACCCAAATAAAGTGTTACACCAATCATGATATAGAGTTTTTTAAGGTTATTTGTGATCTTAATTGTTGGTGGAACAATATATTTGGGAGAATTTTCACATAATTTTTTTTATTATAAGAGTTTGAGTAATATATTATCTTCGATTGAATTGAATCTTAGACTCTAATGATGGGTGTAATACCTTCAGATGTTGGACATCAACATCAACTACACCATGAAGAAAGTGAATGTTAATGAGGATTATTTCAGAAATAACGTTCAATATTAAGCTATTCTATAATTGAATGATATGTGGAACCTTGTGGGATTATTTCCAAAGTTACAGATGGAAGCTCAGGAGGATGTTTCATTTGTGGATCTCACCGGTGTTTAATTTTCATAATCTATACTAGAGTATATTATGTAGGGTTAGTTGTGTGAGGATTAGTTTAGTGGAATTATAGAGATGATTTATGGTGGGGAAACGATTTCTTGATGATATATCCCTTCAAATGGTACTCTCTACTAGGTTCATATGATTTTATCCCAACTTCTATAAAGAGATTATTTCTATTTGTCTATATGGGTCTTCATGGTGCATTAACATGGGAAAGAAATTGATGTATAATGGAAAAAGAAAATGATTTTTATTTTTTGGTATGAAGTGTTATAGTTCTTATTATGTGTCAATAGTTTCATAAACCAACACATAATGGTAGTGAATCTGAAGCCTTTTGGATTTCTCGAGCCTCTTCTAGTTCCGTTTTAAAAATTGGATGAGGTATCCAATGATTTCATTATTAGATTACTAAATACTCCTTAGGGGATGAACACTATCTAGATTGTGATTGATAGGTTGAAAAATTTCACTCATTTAATTCTGACCATAAACACCACTAAAGTTGCAGATCAGGGTAGGTTGTATATATAAGAGATTAAAAAGTTATATGTGGTTCTATATAATATCATTTTGTAAAAGGATCATAGGTTTTCTTATATAATATATAGGAGTGTCCAAGAATCTATGGGGAATAAGGTAAAATTGAGTACAACATACCATGTACATATAGATGGACATAATGAGGGTTCTAATCCGATTCATGTGAATATTCTTCATTTTGACATCACAGATTTTTCTAGATCATGGGATATCCATATGATAATGGTTTAGATTTATTATAACAATTGTTCTCAGCTTTCAATAAGGATGGATCCCTTTGAATCATTTTTTGGTTATTGATTAAGATTACCTTTTATTGAGAAGATATGAGTGATGCCTCCCTTATTTTACTAAGTGTCATTTAAGAGATATTGGTGAGGATTCAGTATATACATTGTTTTTTAGTTGTAACTCATATTCAGAAAGATTTAATATGAGGATCATTGACACCATCCTATGGTTTTTTCCATTGGTGACCTGTTTTTATTGAATGTTTCTCCTTGGTTGGGTCACTATCATCTTTTAATATAGGGAATTTTGGATTCATGTTAGGTTGGTGCATTTGAGGTCCCTGGACTTCACTGTTGGGTTTTTATAAAATTGAATTTATAGTTTAGTTAATGGGTATGCATGATTTTTTCCACAAATCTCAACTCAAGAATCAAAATATTTATCCCACTTATATTTCGAGAGGGGAATAGATTTAGTTAGAACCTGATGTTTCTGTTTTACAGAAGCTAGTTGAGATTGTTGATTCCCAGATAAAAGTATTGTGTGGGAAGTCAATTATGTTAGTTAGAGTGTTATGGATACATAATTAAAATTATTAAAAGGTATGGGAGGTTTAAATGTTTGTGAGGGATCAGTGGACTCAACTATTTTAAGTGAACCGTACCTATACATGACTTCCCAGGGGAAACAATTCTTATGGTTGGAGTTTGTAACATCATGTTACCTTTCTTTAAGTAATTCTTGTTTCCTGTATCATTTTTACGTTCCATTTGATTATGTCGTAGTCTAATTTGTGATAGAGATACTTTTCAAGAGAAATGAATAAATTACTTGTGGTTTATTCTTTTTTTATTTTGTAAAGTTCCATGATATATGTATCAAAGGATCTCAGGTCTCCCTTTTTGGTTTAGAATGATTGGGAGTTGGTTTCATGTTTTTTTGAAGATCTTGGACTGTGGAATGTCTTCTAGATAGGTTTACATCATGAACTATTTAATTGACCTCAATCAATCTTTATAAAGAAATTGTGATCTATGTACATGATATTAATTATTACTATAGACAATCAATGAAATATGTTTTTAGCTTGGAAGATTATAGGATGATAAATTTTCTCATATCATGTAAATGATGATTAGGATAAATTAATTTAAGGTGATGCCTATTTTTGAATTCATTGTAAATGTTTGAATTTGTCTCCTGAACTGAGTTTAATTAATGAAATTATCAGGATCTATATATATATTACATGTGTGACCTATATATCATTCTTCTAGTGTGCAGGTATCTCTATCCCAAATCATGGATACACATTTATTTATTTTGGGGTGATCCAATTCTTCTTGATCACATCATTCAAACATTTATCTATATGGCAGGTACACTGCATCTCACCATGTTTTCAATTCTTTTGTATCTTCAATATCACTGGTCATGATAGTATTGCTGCACAACATTTTCAGATCTGTAGTTATTTTGGTGATGTTATTCTTGATATTTTTATTGTCCTCCTCATGATCTCCTTTTAAGGATATTCCCATTTTTGTTTGCGATGTGACATATTTGTTTTTTTCTTAGGTTTGTGTGACCTAATAAATCATCTAACATAGTTTTTTATGGAATGTGATTCCAAAGTGTGTGAATCATATTTACTACCATCTTTCTCTATTCTTTGATTCTTATAGTGGTTTTGGATCATGTTGCGAGTGTTTGAAACTATACTCTTGAGGTAATTGGTTCAGTCTCTATCTTACGATGAAAAAACACAACTTCTCTAATTTTAAAATTTATTAATAAATTAATATGTAATGATAAAGTCATTGTATTTTTCATGTAAACAGTTTTTTGTAAAAAATTATTTTACAATGGTATTTTGTAAAAGAAAGGGTTATTTTCATGTCACTATAAAATAGATTTTTTGAACTATTCTCAAGGAATGGGTTCAATGAAATCATTTAGGAAAAATATATATCATTGGAAGCATTGAGTACTCAGGTGGAAGGTGTATCGTAGGGCCATCATCCATTTTATTTTTTGGTGGTTCAATCATGGGGTATTCCTTTACTCCATAGGCATGCTATTATAAGGACATCATATTGATAATATTAGTGGAATCACTAATGGGAATTTCCTTTTCTCTATTGGCCTATATTATAAGGACTTGAGTACACTAGTCAAGTGATATAGTAAGAGTAATCTACAATCCTAACCTTGTATGATCCTTGCTGTGATGTTACCTGTGCTTTGGTTTTTGCTATTATGAATATTATATGATGTTTGATGCATGTTTTGACTAGATTTGATGTGTGTGTATATATATATGATATTATTTGAATCTATTTTACTTATATTTTTTGGAACTGTGAAAAAAGTGTGAATTTTTTACCATGTTTTTTATATAAAAATTGTTTATCTATTAATCATTCCTTTATTTCAATAAATTTGAGCTTTTTCATATTTTTATACACAGTCTTGTTATGGAACACTTGGGTGGGTTTCTACAGATACTATTTAGTTCACCCCCAGTGCATCCATTTAGCGGTGTGTAGACCTTGATATGAATTTTGATGAAGGGAAATGAATGGCACTACGTTGACATGGTGAGGCTTATGTCAACTGAGTTTAGTAGCTAGTGGAGAGAGAGTTAAAAACTTATAATTATCACATGGAATAATGGTTTCTCAATTTTGGGTTGTGTACATTATTTTTGGACTGGTACTAGTGTTTTTTATAATTTTTTTGATGTATATCTATCATAGTTACACTTTGGTTATGGAATATATTTTATCTCTATTTTTATTTAAGGTATTTTTTTCTGCTTTGTATGTATATTCCATGTTTTATTATTAGGTTGAGTGAAATCATTCCCTACAGTTATTTTTTGATGCCTGGGTGCTAGTTGTTAAACCATGGGGATGAAGAATACCCTTTGTGTATGTCTTAATGACTCTATGTTCTCTATGTATTACTTTTGAAAATTTTATGGATTATTTTTAGATCCAAGAATAGAGAAGGCATGAAATTACATGTGCCAGTGAGCCTAGAACTAATATTTAAAAATTAAAAAAATACTATTTTGTAAAATATATAGTTTTTCAAAAAAATTGAATAACACTTAAACAATGTCTCATAATATAAATATGAGGCTTTTTTGAGTTTAAAATTAAGGATTTAACATAGGAACAACATAATTGTTTTCAATGTCATACATTTCGGTAAACTACATTCACATGTGAAAATATTAAAATAAATAAATTTATTTAATTTATTTCATTAGATCAATGTAGAAACCTAGAATAATATACTTAAAGAAAAATATGAATAATCATTAGGGTTATCCAAATAACCTAGGGATTGAGAGGCATCATTTAGAAAGGATCCATTTGAGAATCATTGGAAGATGACATCAGATCGAGATCAGATCAATGATCATGTACAAATGGATTTCATAGATCTCTCCGTTGAAGGAAACAAATGAACTTTCATTAATAGTGATCAATCCATAATTCATAATGATGTTTTATTTTTGGGATTCCATCCCCTTATTTTTTTCTGGTTAAATGAGGATCAATTCCATGAACATGAATTGATTCACACATCGAGGGTTGATTTATTTATGGATGATTTCTTTTTTTCATTTATGATTACCAGTTCATTCTTTTGATAATTTGAAAACTGATCAAATCTGAATGAACATTGTTCAAGGTACATTCATCGTGTTTTCCGTTTATGTATTTCTCCTCTAATTTATTTTCATGCTCATCATAGGAAATTTTTTTGGTTTGTTGTTTGAAGAATATCAGGTATATGATCATTGCACAATTATTATTTAGTGGAATTGATCAATAGCATCAGTTTGGTTTATGAGAGATAATATTTTTCATTGGAAAAAAGATAATGACCAACCATATGATATGAATAAAATGATCTGATGAGAACTCAATAGTCTATCCTTTTTATCCTGTGAAGTATATTCCATAGTTAAATCATTTCACAATATGTTCACCATTATTGTTTCATTAGAATGATATGGCTAGCTTGGACTTATGGTTTTTTTGGGGGGGGGGGCAATTTCTTGTACAATAATTATAGTTTATTTTACCATTTTCATATATGTAACAAAAAATCATAACTGATCCCATATCCAAAACTGATTACAAACCATCTGTCCAAATGAAACTAGTCCTTTGGGGTTTCAGAACCAATGATGCTTAAAAAATCACATTTTTATATAGGATGGGATATCAGGAACATCAAAACCTTTTGGGGGGAATTTTTTTCCAACTCTAGCACTCTATTATAGATTTAATATATGTTAAAGAATTTATTCCTAACCCTAATATATGATCAGTTACCATAACAAAATGATCACATGTAAAATAATTTTATATGTGAAGGGGGGATCTTATTAGTAAATCTATCTATATATATCAAATGTTATTCATTAGTTTCCCATGATTTGGAAGGTTATTATAGATTAAATCCATATAAACAAACATTTAAATGTTTTTTGTTATCCAGGGAGGTGTTTAATACCTAAAGGATAAGAATGATCCATTATGAGGTAAATTATGTATCATGTTTTGTAAAAGGAATCAAAACCAATTTAGTTCATTAAACCCATTCAGGTTTGTTTTATATAGAAAAGACATTTATGTATTCTCTTAGGCACTATATATTTATGCTCATACCTTGAGGAAGCATACTATGTATCCTGATTATTACATGAATCAGAGGTCTTGTAGTTTAACATGATTGGGGCTTACTCACTGAGGTCTCCCTTTCTGGAAGAGGATCATGGTGTAAATGACATGATCATTGAAACTCCCTAATTCCACATAAGATATGAATAGTTTGAGAAAAAAGGATAAATATTAATCAGTATCACTACTTTTGGATGCATGAAAAATGTACTGGGATATCCTTTTTTTGTTTTTTATGGAGACCAGGTCATAGGAAAGAGTCCAACATATCATGGTAATACATGGAATCATTTTTACTATAGTTCAGTTTGATTAGGTATTACACACTTGGGTTCCCCTTATATACCCATTGGATAGGGCTATCATGTCCTAATACTAATTCTTAACATGGCCTGATTATCTACATGACATGACTGGCTATCATCCGGACATTGCTGAGGATGTATATACATGTCCGAGTTGCATATAGGACACATCCAAAGATAATGTTAGGATCCTGTTGACTTGCTGAATGGTGTTGCAAGATCCATGATGACATGTCTAGATGGTGTCACATAATCCAAGATGACATGTCTCGAGGGCATCATGTGAGATGACTAATGTGACCTGGTGTCATCATGAGATCTAGATGACCTGACCTTATGTCACTGAGAAACCTAGCAGTCACACTTGGAGGGTGTTACAATATCCAATTGGAAATCCCATAGTGTTTTCTGAGACCTAGAATACATACACTGGTATCACCACATAATTTGGGAGACATTTTTAGAGGACATTGTAGTGGAAAGCCCAGATGGATTCATGAGACATATGTGGAATTCCAAGATGGAATTGTGTGACTTTCTTGATGTCTAGAGGATACCTTTGATTGAAATGGCATGTCATAAAGACATCACATAACATGAGAAACATTTCCTTGTGATGTGGCATGATATGGATGAGTCATGTGATGAGAATTAGGACCATCATATCCATATTCTCATATGTCTCCCATAAATTTATCTTTACTATAGATTATTATTCTATATGTGCCTTGTATTTTTCCACTATTATCCTGTTTCAAGTTTCACATGACCCAATTTACTTGTGGGGTGTCCTTCACAAAATCCATCCAACATTATAGATTAGTGTCTTTTGATTTTATGTGATCACATGAAGTTTCTATTCATCCCACACAACCCTTGGAGTCATTACCCAAATTTCACCTCATGGAATACTTTCATGATTGTGTTATCAGTCACTCAAAGAGGTCTGATCCAGCGCTCCCATGTGCAATCAATCGATTGCTAAATTTTTTGAGATGAGGTGGAGGGTTTTATATGCCTCTCCACCCCAATTATGAACAACCCTGTTCAATGACTATCTCAAAGATTCACGCTTGATTTAGTGGAGGGATTTGGTTTTGAATTATTTATATGAACCAGCCATGGGTTATTCAAGGGTCGTCACATGTTTTTCAATGATTGCAATACCATCTTTTCAGTGCCCCATTTATTAGATTTTGGCTGTTAAAAGGGGTATTTCATAATAATGTGGAAATTATATGGGTAATTAACAAGTTTGGGACAATATTTATAGGGACCTTCATGAGATTTTGGTGCATGTTGAATGGATCTCATGTGATATAAGATGCTTTTTTCAGGACCTTCTATGAGATTAAAGTGTCTAGCCATGGAGCCTTTGCGAGATCAAGCAGTCATACTAAGGTTCCTTGTGGTACTATGTTGGATTTTCAAGGTGGGTTTCTCAGGATCAATGGAGATCACCTGGGGGACATAACTTTGTTCTTATATTATTAGTGTACCTTCCTCTTTTAAGAAGCTCCTGTCATTTCCATTTTATTTCCTAGTTTATTTCACAATGTCCTAGGATCTTGTAAGTTGGTATGAGTGTTGTAATATACAACTGCTCTTTCTATCAATGATGCTTTGTGTGTCCAATAAAGGGTCTTGTGGTGATTAATGATAATTATAATAGAAAAACTTTATATTTTTCCTTGGAGTCAGGGGGAGTGCAAGACCACCAGGAAATGTTGTAATTATTTATGTGCTAATGGTTACATGCTAGTGGGATATTATGAAATAAGAATGGCCTATTTCTAGGGATTCTATGGTTTAATGTGAATCTATTTGGTGTATTTCATGATGATTTATGACAGTGACATGATTCCACATTTTGTATAATTTTCTCTTTTTTCAAGGTTTTTTAGATTCTAGTCAGGTGCCTAAAGCCAGAAAAGTCGCATGGATGAGGAGAAGTCATCAGGTAGATGCTTCATGAAAAGTGAGTGTCTTGGATTCTTTTTCAAGATAAAGGAGTATTTTTCAAATGGCATCCACATGATCGTTTAGTAGGTTATACACTATGCCTGAAAGTTTCATATGATATCCAAACTTTCATGTGATCACCTGTCCTATTGATGGTTATGAGATATTCGAGTATTGTCCCCTTTTCTTCATTTTTTAGGGAACATTATACCCATATTTTAGGTAGTTTATCCCGTGTTATTTTTTTAAGCTAATTGTGTGGACATCAACAATTTTTATCCTTCATAATAAATGTCCGTAGAGACATGGGATCAGTTACAAGAAAGTTAGATGCATGCTTGAGGCTTTTATGTTGTTCCCAATCTGTGTTTTGGGTAATTATTGGTCATCTGATAAATGTATGTATTCTTTAGAAGACTATAAATTGGGGACACAGGATAGCTCATTCATTGAATACCCAACTTGCATACCTCTTGTGATATTTATTCATTGTGTGACCCGTTTTCATGACCTTCCACAATAGCTAAAACTTGTCAATAAGATCATTTTGCGAGAACCATTTCCCAAGACATTCTTCTCTGAGGAATTTATTGGATCTAACTTTGATTCTTTCTTTAGTAATTTTTTGATCCATGTCCATAGTAATTTATTGTTTTCCTCAAAGGTTCATAGGATCTTTTGGACTAACTGTATGACCACTAGACTATTATGCTTATTGTGTGACCATGTTAGTGTCACACAACCAGGAGTCACAAGGCTAATCAAGAAGTCATCTGATGTTACATTTATTTATTTGATTCATAGTATATTCATGAGTTATGAGATTCATGATTGATTTATTCAATGACTAATCCCCTGATGATTTATGTGATGTGCATGATGATTCCAAAATTATGAATTCCTTTTGATGAGATTTCACTCATCAAACTTATAATTCATGATTTTATGAAGATGGATTCAGGAACACATCAAAATTCACATTCATTCAAAGAAATAGGCTAATGTGGAAATGGATTGTGGGGTTTCTATCCTAGAAAGTGTATATGATGCTTTAAATTATGTTGTTAGGTCATTTTAGATGAGTCTTGTAGAGCTGTTTAGAGCACCCCTTTGAGAATATTTTCTTTTCTGATTTTATCCCCATCTATAAGTTTGGTTTTACCAATGACACCCCCATTCCTTTGACGAAATCATCAATCATACCCCCCACTTGGGTTCTAAAAACCAATAACTCCTTTTTGGGAAAACATATCTCATGGGGGATATTTTTTCCAAGGGGGAGTGTGTATACGAGCATATACTAACTTTCATTTCCACAAACAGTGATCATAATATTGACAAAACTAATTTGAGTGTACATATATATTGTTCAATAATACAGAAGTCTGCCTCTTGTGAAATGTTTGTGTGGGTTTCCAAATGCGATTTTTAGATATGGGACAACTATGTAATGGATTGAGGCTATCCCTTATTGGAGAAATATATTGCCTCCATGTTTTCCATGGAGTTGAAGTATATTAGGATGTATTAGTCCTTTTGTATTTCACAAAAGTATTTCCTACTGAAACAAGAGTTTGATGTTTGACCTTTTATATCATCGGAGTCTAGAAACAAACACATTCCACATAACACATGGTGAGGAAGGAATTATTCTATGAGATATCAAGTAGATCTAGGGAACACCAATATTTGTAGAGATGAATGATAAGTCCCCCCATGGTACACATATAATTACATAGAGATGAATCCTCCCCTTTCATGATAGTTTATCGTGACTGATGAAATGGCCTTCCTAAAGGAGACACTTTAAAAAGAAGATATCTTGTTCAAGAAGTGGATGAGATACTTTATCAAGAAAACATGTTTTGATTTGGAATCCATAAATCCAAAGAATTTTCATATGAAGAACTCCCATTGAGTAGAGAGAGCTTATTGGCCTATAGTTGAAGAAGGTATATTTGAAGACTAGGGATGAGAGGTTTTCCTCAGTATTGACCAGACTGTTAAGATGTCTAGTTTCCTTACTCTGTACCTTAGTAGGTCAGTAATTTCCCCAATATAAAATATTAATGTTAGGGTATCCACATTTATGATTGAATATTCAATGGATGGAGGTTAGTATATCAGGTTTTCCATCCCTATTTTGGCCCAACATTAACACCTTCTGTTCCATATTTATAGGGGAAAATCCCCTCAGAGATCCTCAATCCACATTCAAGTGTTATGGGTTTTATGGTGGATCATTTAGAAGGTTATGAGTTCCTTAACATATAGAAAATCCATATTTTCAATTTTAAACCATTTTTAAGTGAATTAGTAGGGTAATACCCATTACACAAAAGTATGTGGAGGTTGGGGCCTCCATGGGCTGTTATGAACATTTCTCTTACAAACCCTATGGTTCATTTACCATGGGTAGTATGGCTGATAATAGTAGGGCCAACCTTGATGATCGGGCCTATATGATGTCACTACAAGAAGTAATACTTTCTAATTGCATTGATGTGTATCTCTTATGTGAAAGGTATACACCTTATTGGTTTAGCTTTAAGTTCATGTGTGTCTAGTGAGGATGTCCTCTCCCTAATCATGTTTTATTTGAGGAGAATATAATGTATGCTAACTAGTTTTGGCCAATGTTATCCATGGTAAAGACTCGGGAAAAGATAGACCATCTTATAGGTGACTAAGAAATTGGTTTATCATAGAGTTATGCTTAGATTTGGATCCACTCATATCCTATTAGGTAATTATACACATTGTTACACTAAGCATCCCAATTACCATTTCTTATCGAGGGCAATTTGAGTTCTGGAAAATAGATCACATTGAGAGGAAAAACATCCTTTTAAGCACCTCATAATTAATTATGAAATTTTCCCTTACCTTCTTTTCTAGTAAGATATCCAATTTATTTGGCCCTGGGAAGTGTGTTTTTAAATAGTTAATATGTGTTAGTGTTATTATTTTGTACTGCATTTCTATAGATTAGGAGTTAGGGATTTTTGAACTCAAAGGCTGATATATGAGGCATACCATGAAAGTAACAAATACCTTTGAAAGGTTTCCCACATGAAACACCTCTCTGAAAATGACTATCAATGATCGACCTATAGAGGTAAAGTCCTAATTTAAAAAACATGGAGTAATATTAGAATGCATTAAGGAATAGTTTTTGTATTCAACACTAGTATATTAAATATTATTTTAGGGCATGTTAAAAATTCCCATGGATGAATAGGAATATACCATTGTAGAGGTGGTTGTAAGGCTTAACATACTGCTATGTTTAATGGTCTATGGTGCCATTGTAACCATACCAATATCCTTCTTCTTTTTATTTTGATTATGTAGTGGGAGGCGGTAGAAGACCATCTAATACTGCCATCCATTGTATACTCTCCTTAGGGTATGGATAATGGATCTGGATCTATTATTGACTGGGGGACTAATGATGAGGCATCTCTAGGTCAATTAGCCAAATGGGGGTGGCCTTTATTATTTATGGAGTGACAAACATAGCATCAATACTTTTTATAAGGAATTAATTAATGTTCTCAGTGTTGGTACCTTTTGGAGGTCCTATCCCAAAAGGAAAGGGGAAAATGATGCACTCAAAGTTGTCATAATACACTCCTTCATAATCCTTATGTAAGTGCGGCATTTCAATCTTCTCTTATTTTAGATTATTTTAGTACCACAAAATGATTTCTCAAAAATGTATAGGTCCACATCGAGCCCAATTGGAGTAGTATGTATATGCCCCTCAGGTTGTGGGTGAGCATTTGGTTTCTTTAGAATACCCTTTTCTCTCGGTCCCTACCCATTAAGATGCGAAGATACCTATAGTTATAATTTAGTGACACCTACTTTCTACTTTACATGCCTAAGGAATCACACCATTTGATCTGGCCTAGGTGAATGTTCATTTTTGAGGAGACAAATACAGGTAGGTATTCTACAATTGTTTTATCCTAGATGTAGTTGCATTTCAGAGATGGTAAATACATCTACATGAACGTGATGTTTTGTTCACTTTTTTTTTCATTTCCCCTAATGTTATCATTTTCTATTTTATCCCTCAAGGGTGGAGAGAAAATAACATCTTTGGGATTGTATTGGAGGTTCCACAAAGTCGCTCATCACAAGAGGGTGTCACAACTTCACTAGAAGAGGGGTCTAGAAAACAGATGTCTCCAATGATGCAATCAAAATAATTATTCCACTAACATTAGTTATATATATTAGTTATCTAGTGATATAATTTGATTTATCCTTTGATTGATAAAAAACTATTCCCCTTGTTATAGTTCCTTATCCACAAAGTCATACAACAAGGGGCCGAATCCCTTTCTACTTCACCAAAGACTATGAGAGATACTCCTTCACTTTGTGACCTTGTATTGGAATATGTTTTCATTCTTATGATGGGATTAGATCAAGGCATGGGTTCAGTGTCATTTTAAAAGTCTATGTGAAGACAAATATAGGGGGAGATATGGACCTCAGTTTTGGATACCCCATTAGAAGGGCTGAAGGACTAGTTGAGTCACCATCACTTTTTGTTTACCAACACTAGTTAGAAGGGTTTCAACTATACCACCCTTCATGCATGTTTGAAGGAGGTTATCTCTCCAATAGTGATGAATAGGTCCCATAAATTGATTGTGGTAGCTTATTAGGCTTCCTATTCAGTGAAGAAAAGTTAGGATGATGCCTTAAATGAAGCTTCTTGGATTGTAGTGGAGGTAAAAACTCTTTTGGACATGTTCAGCACTTGGATTGTTGATATTGACCATCTCCAGTAGGTAATCACTCGTCTTCATGATGAATTATTGTAGTTTCAACAATCAATTAAGATATCTAAGAAAAATATATAGGAGTAACAGGGACTCCTTGACATGGTAGAGAAGGCACAGATTGATTTTGTTTTAGGAAAAGGAGTTTTAGTAGATTGCAAAGCAAAAAACTAATTTTGTTGATCATTTACACTCATATATTACCTTCTTAGGGTAGAGGCTTATAGAGCTCAAGGGTTAGTCCAAGTTCATGTTGTGATAGACTTGTTGTATTTCATGTTTTCCTTGCCCCATATACTCTTGGGAGAGATTCCAATATGTGAAGATTACTCCTATAGTATGTTGTCAATTAATTGATCTACCAAACATTATATTCTATTTCAAATTTTCTTTACTTCACGATGTTGATGACATTTTTATGATCTAACCTCACCTAAATTATTATTAAATCACATTTTTTATAATATAAAGTAAACACGAATGCATGAATTTAAATATTTGAATTGTAACATATTTTTCTCAAGAAATGATCATTAATTCCAAACAACATAATATTATTCATTACCATTAATACACTACCTTTATTATGATTACATGATTCATATAATGATCATTTGTGTAGAACACATGTCCTAGAGAGAGAGTGATCTATATTTTTGTTGAAGTTAATGGAATTGGAGATCATAAAATGATTTTTTATAAGTCAGTATGGTGGGCCTCATATTCATTTTTCTATTATTGTAGAAAACATCATTATTGGGCAATATATTAAGGTCTATTATCTTAGACCTTCTATGAGGTTAGTTTATGTTCTATATGATCAGACATTATTTTGCTATAGTTCAAGGTCTTTAAGGTCCAAAATTCTATTGATATAATTTTGGGTCTTTTAGATAGTAATTCCATTTCTATTGTTTAGGGTCTCTAAGATCATACATTTTATTGTTGTAGTTTAGAGTATATTAGTTCAGATCTTCTATTACTGTAGTTTATGGTATATTAGCTCAGACCATATATGCTATTATTTAGTATTATTTATCTTGAACCAGCAAATAATGAATAATTAATACAGGGAATACATGAAATGGATGACCCAAAACACCCTAAGGTTCTGAGTTCTTCTATGGAATTTTTAAGGATCCCATGGATTGGAGTTCCATTCTTACTTAGAGGAAACACTATTGATTGGTGGTTCATAGCCCTTTTGTTCCTATAGAATGGTCTAAAAAAGTTTTTCTAACTCTTTTCCAAGGGCCATGGAAGATTATGGAGGAAGAAATATTGGTTTAGGGATAAATACTAGGGATTTTTGGTCCCTCTAGATAGTTGGAATTTGGGATGAGTGATCCATTACCCCGAAGAATGATTAGAGGCATATGGGATAGGGAAGACATGCTAGGGGTGAACCATAAAACCCTTGGGTGTTGGGTTTCTCCTATGTTTTACTAGGCTCACAAGGATTGGGGTTACTTTCCTATAAGGATGGGACATCGTTTGATGGTAGGTCAAAGCACTTATGCATCAACATCATGGTTAAATAGTGTTTTACCTAGCCTTTTCAAAGGGCCATGAAAGATTCATAAAGACTCAATTATTCACAAGATGGAGTGAGATATGAAGTTAAAGGTATCACAAAAGTGTTCTTGCTCCGTAGGGTAGTTAATATCTGAATTTTGAAGATTGGTCCCTAAGCCTTGTGATTTTGAGTCACAAGGTGTGGTCCTTAAAAAGGTTTAGAAATGGAGTGTCATATTCTAGTTTTGATAAAGGGTAAAGAACATGGTAACATTATATTGAGGATGTCAAATAACCTTCCATAGTTTGGTTATAAGGATTATAAATCATGGATCAAAGTTATCAGGTCATGAGGATGGCATGGGAAAATCATTCCAAGAATGGAATATAACCTACTGAGGTGCTGACTTCTGCTATGGTGATGTCAGGGCTCACAAGGATTGAAAATTCTATTTTGTAAAGTGACAAATTTTGTTGATGAACATAGTTACATATGTAGGATCAATATGCATACATTAATAGTCAAATTAAGCAATCCGTGATTCTTATTATCCTTTCCAAGAGCCACATAATGTTTATGGTTATCCGAGGCACTCAAAACATGATGTGTGATTTGTGGGAAGTGTAATATACCAACAGTGTTTGAGAAACCTAAATGTTTCTGCTCAACCTAGAGAACACGTTTTCAAGGAGAGGATATGTGACAAATCATTACACAAATCTTTTACTAGACTAGGGGTTTCAATGAGAACATCTTAGACATTACTTGGATTACAATGTGGGCCCTATAAGCGTCATGGATTATTTATTAATGCCCCAATTTTTTTCTTAAACTCTGAAGATGAGGATTTTATTGAGTAAGAACATGAATTTTTATGAGGTATCAATTTTTGGGTTTTCAACCTGACAATTTGTATGTCTCTTTCTCTAGTAGTTTATTGTATCTCAATTTGGACCATTAAAGACTATAATTTGTGTTCGTACATGTTTTACCAATGTGAATGAAATTTAATTTCATGACGCACCTAGACCTAATATAATGAAAATATTCACAAGATCCTAATTAAGATACCAAGGGTTAAGATTTATTAAACATACATATGATAGGGAGATGAAAAAGATGAAAATCATTGATTGAGTTTCTCAGGTTGTGGGTAATGATATGGGACAATCATACGAGGGATAGCCTAGAATACCCTCAGGTGCTAAGTCCTTCCATGGTAGTGCTAGGTTCACAACGATCTCAAATCCATTCTCATAGTGCCATGATGTCTCTAGTTGGTAGGTTTGACCCCTTATACACCTATAGAAAGGTCAAACATAGTGATATATTTTCATTTCCATGGTCCATAAAGGGTTTTCAGCCACTCAAGGTGCTCAATACATGAAGGGTGATTTATGAATTGAGGTTCTTAAAACATGGTGGAAGCACCCCATACTCTGGTTGACCAAGGAAAGGATATTGTGGTCATTTGGTTAGGTTTGATAAGTGTTATGCTTTGTATATATTATTGTCATTTGTGGGGAATTATTTTTCATGAAATTATAATTTCATAAGACCATGACATTTTACTTATAGTTTAACGTCATGTCGTAAGGAAAAATTTGTTTCCTTATGGTTTAATGTCATGTTGTAAGGACAAGGAAACCAAGGTGCAAAAATGTGCAAGAAGTATTATATGAACAAGTAGGAAATACTTATATATGATTCATAAATAAGAGAAATGATATTGTATGACTCAGGATTTATGCAGTTTGGTGAATTTGTTTCAGTGGTTGTTGTTTTTGGACTGATGATTGGAGATTCGAGCGTCACTATGTATATTGTGATGGTATGAGTCAAGGCACACAAAATTATAAAATGGGAAATTCCCAATGTATGTTTTACCAATACAAATAGGTGGTAATTATTCCCATTTATTGTCATAGATGAGCTAAGGATTAGAGATTTGGGAGTCACTATGTATCCTGTAATGGTTGGAATCAAGACACACGTAGATCTTAAGAGATCATATAGTTTTAATTCTTGTCGAAAGGATATAGGATCCCTGAAATGAAATGCGAATACTATAGATGGGACCAAGAATATAATTTTAGGTTCCACTATGTATCCCATGGTAATATGAATCAATCCATATTTAGTTCTTAAACAAGATATCCCCATGTAGTTTTGACCTGCACGCATAGAGGGGGAATTTTTATGTTTATTTATTATGACTTGACTAGGGATTGGATATCCATAAATAACTACATATTATATGAGGAAATAAATAAATTAAAACATATTTCTTTAAAGGAAGTGTGGTGGGATACCAACACCTACAATAGTTTACCTTTCAGACAAACTCCACCAGAATATACAGTTTTATGTTATGCAATAGACATCAACTGTTCATTTCAATTTCATGAAGAACGGAATCATGGTGATAATTTTATGTTTATTCATTTCAAACCATGATAATAATATCCTAAGATAATATTTCTTGTTTATATGTGGAATCCCCTATTGAAATTATTAATCTCACGTGAGTTATGGTCAATCTGAGAAATAAGGTATGGAAAGGGTACCCTTGCAATGCAGAGGCTAATTAAAGAGATGATAGGTGAATTTCAAATCATGTGGTGGATGGACCAAGATATAGGATTGATTCATCCATAATTATAAAATTAAAATTAATATAAAGCAATAAATATTTCTAGAAACCCATATTGTTTAGTGTGATGCAGTTAGAATTCCATACATGTAGTGTAACATCATCTGGTTCAGATGAAGCTGACTCAATGTGAAAGGGAATGAATGTTGTAAATAGTACTAGAAATGGGTGTTTTAGAGTCACTAAATATCATGTGATGATAATAATAAATTCACATTCTGTTCTTGGAAACTATTCAGTTTAGTTTATTGTGGAGAGGATAACATCAATGCAGTTTGACATCATTCGTTAAAGACGAGGGTTACACAAAATAAATGAAAATTGAAACTATGGATCTTTGTTGTTTTATATCATGCCATGAGGATGTTTCTGTGTAGTTTAACATTTTTTGGTAAATAAAAATTCTGTTTTTTAGTTTATATTCTTGTTTCAAGGACAATCTCTATACAATTTAATGTGATGTTGTTTGGATGTCTCTATCTTGTTTAATATCATGTGACTAGGATATGAAACACTTGATAAGAGATATAAAAAGTATTTTTTGAGAAACATTACATTGGTGGGATTTTGAAATGTTCCACTTAAATTGTAATAAATGTGTAGGATCCATTGTGATAGACCCTAGGTATGATATAATTCCCTTCCTATCAGAGTTCCAACTTTGGAGGCTTCGTTACGGGTATCACTTGTTTTTTGAGAACCAATACCAATTCTCCTTAAAAAATGAATGTAGGTAGAACTTTTTATCGAAGGCTCATGAAATATGATTCTGATTGACCTCATGGTGGTGCAATGTATGAAATAAATTTTCATTGAGCATCTCCATCTCATCCAGCCTCTTTTTGACTACTCATATTTTGAGAGATTTCCACATTGGATATTCAGTGTGAGGATAAGTAGACCAATATGGGTAATACTAAATTGGTCATTTAAACTAATCATCATAGAGTTTCTTGTGTAGTGGTACATGTCATGGTATAGTATATCCATAAATAATGAAGGAGATTCTCCGGTTAGGAATTATTGACTTCATTCACCATATTTTGGGGTATATTATAAAAATACATATTAAAGGCCTCTATTTTTTCATTTTTTAATACAAGATATCGGGATGAGTGATTATACTCAATGTTGTACTTGTGGTACAATTTATTCAACTATATAGTACATAAGTTGGTTCTGTTGTCCCCCAATATTGTTTGAGGGCCTCGATCCAGGTGATGATATGTGAATTTATGGAGTTGATTTTATCCTTCATCATGAATTTCATGATGGGTATTTCTTCATCCTGATTAAAGAAGAAGTCTGAAACAATATTAACTTACATAAAATACTTAACTATGGACGGGGGATATAGACACACAACATCCATTTTATATATATAGAATTAATAGGAATATTTAGACATATTTAGATATTCAGAGGGTTTAAGGATGATGTTTTATTAGATCTGACATAAAGTACATTTATTTCTGAATTACACACTATCTTGTATCACAGTTTTTCAGTAGTAAATCGACCACCAGATTTGGTGGGAAATCCTGGTCCCAGACTAATGAGAACAATAAGTGCTCACATATACCTCTTCCATGATGGATGTAATATCTCTTTATTATATTCATATTTGGTGGATTCTATAAAATCCTCACATGTGGAGGGATTTTTTATCATTTAGATAAGACTGTAGGGTACATTTCACTGCTCGACACTAAATTTGTTCCCTTCCGGCATAGTGTATTTGAAGGATTCCATTTTGGAGATAACTTATTATGGGATCCATATATCCAGGTATGGATATCAATTCGTCACAATCTCGAATATATTAAATTATTAAATTTCATAGGTTATGATCGATGAGACCATTCTTTAGTGCTTGATACAAAATATTTCTTCCTCCTAATCGGGTTCGACCATGACTTCAATTTCATTATCCAATCCATCAATGTGATCATTCTATGATTAGGGAACATGATGTAACGTGACATCAAAAGGGAACTATGACATGATTCCCTTGAAATATTCAGTGAGGGTCCCTAGCTCTTTCTCTTTGATGGAATATTACCTATTGATCTGTTTAATCACTAGATATCAATCTTCTTTCATATTCAAGTTGGCCATCTATAGATGTAGGTCCAGTTCTAAGACATAAATGAAGGCTTGGTATTCTTACTTATTATTCATGAATCCTTTATATTGTGAGAAAGTGTAGGGAGAAATTTAATTTCCAATAGAAACATATACATTCACTAAGTCAAACCAATTAAACATTAGTGGTTCTGTACTTTTTCTTATAGGACTTTGAGAGACACAATATAAATACATATTCCATGTCTCATGGGTATTAAATACCGTCTCATATAGGATTTTGTTGTCCACTGGTGTACTTTCCGAGGAACGATGTTCCACATGGAAATTAGCTATGTATTTTTCCTTCACCACCTTCTATGAAGTTAAATGAAAGTCGTATTATTATAGAATGACTACCCTTTGGGCCAGACTCCCAGTCATCATGGGATGTACAAGGTTGTACTTGAGTAGATAAATAAGATAGACCAATTAACCTTTGACGTGCTTCGTGTAAAGCCTTATCTTCTTCACAACACATATGAGTGCAAGGAATTTTTTCTTTACATTAGAATATCAGTTCATGGGACCTAGAATCATTTGGATGACGTAGTAGATATTGTTCTAAATCCCGAAATTGTTCTTCAGTTTTAGGAGGGAACCAAGTGTGTGTTCCATGAAGGACATATATATATTTTGTGGATTTCCCTCCACTCACATAATGATGGACGTTGGGTGTAGCAAGTACTTCTTGAAACTTTCAAAGGCTTCATGGAATTCCATATCCAACCAATAGTGGATTCTATTCTACATTATCTTATTGAAAGGGGGAGATTTTACATCCATGTTGGATATGAAACACTGAATTTAGGTATGATTCCCTTTTCATTCTGTTAGTTATTTGAGATTATATAAGGGATAAATTATATAAATTGCATTATTATTTTATTGGTTGGAATCAATTCAATAGTGGTATACCATAATTCCAGAGAACAAACCTGAGTGTTACCCCAAAAGTGAATTTCAGCATATTCATCTTTAGACTATACTCTCACATCTTGTCGAAGACATTTTCGAGATCTATGAAGTGATTTCCTCACTATAGCAATTTGATAACCGAGTTGTCGACAAAAAATTTAGATATTCTTGCCAAGAAGGGCTTAAATATGTGATGCATGTCACGTTGATAAGTGGAACCAATTTACTGCAAACAAAAAGGAATGACTTGATGGTAAGAGATCAACTGGGGTTATTAAAAGGCAATTCCTTCTTCATCCTTGGGGTTATCTTTATTTTATTATACCCCGAATACTCAACTATAATGGAAAGGAATTGGAATCTAGATGATTCATTGATCATTATCCATGTGATGGAAAATTGGAAATTATACTTTGATAATTGTTGATTAAGGTTTATGAAATCGATGCAGACTCTAATCCACATATTCATTTTCATGACAGGGTCAATGTTGGTGAGCCATCTTTGGTATTTCAATTTCTGAACAATGTTCAATTTAAACAATTTTTCATCTTCCACCACTAAATTGGGGATATTATAGAAGTGAAACCACTTCAATGCATTCTTGAAGCCTCAATGGTCTTCGAGTAAGCTAAGATGGTGCATAGCCACATCTGGATTTAGTCCGGGCATTTTTGTATAATTTCATGTGAGAAAATATCGATGTTTCCACTAGTAAAAATACTATTTATTGCAACAGATTATTCACTTTGGTAATTTATAATTGATGTGATGAATCCATGTACAATGATTTATCATGTTGGTGATTAAATAATTGACATGAAAAAATATAATCCCAATTTATCTCATCCATTATATAATAAATTCCTTCCTAAATAGGTTTTTGCCTAACAATTTCATAATAATGAACGTGATAAAGAAATTTTCACTACTTTACCAAGTTGGTTATTTCATAACTAATGTGATAAAGTAGATTTTTTAATGAAGGATACTATATAACCGATGTGATAAAATTTAAAAAATTTATTTATCTCGTCAATTATGTAATAACTGATGCAACATAGCATTTAAAAGTTCATAAATTTCCATTTTGAATCATTTCTGTTATTCTATCTCACAAAAGCAACCTTGTTTCTCTTAGGCAAAATCTCAAACCTCGTTTCTTTGATCAAGTGGCCACCAATCTTGGTTTTCCATCTTCATACATCATTTGGTTTCGTCATCCTCATTGATGCACTTTCTATCACTACCTCTATTAACACTAAAATAAGCCTCATGCATCAATCCTTCTTTTTAGTTATTCAATGTCACATATACCCTTACTCTTTTTTTCTGATTATATTGACTTAAAACCCTATTTACCATCTTTATAAATCCTCATGTTTTTTCAGCCTCATCGTTGCATGTTCTTATATAAATCTTCTCATCACGAATCTCAGATTACCATAATCATGTACCTTAATTATCTGCTGATTTAAGTAAAAAGCTGTGAGTTTCATTATATCTTAATGTTATATGTTAGATCATAAATTTTAGAATTATAACTTAACATTATGGCACTTTTAATATATGTATGGAAATTTTCATTGGATTTTTTCCCAAATATTTATACTATATCTCATCATAAAATGTCCACATTGAATCTCTAAAGGTTGTTTATTTGAATGATGTTTGTGAATCTGTCATTATTTATGCATCAAATTCAATGTATATGGATAAATTTCAATTAGCTTTATGAATTTATTAGTGACTAAGTAATCTTAAAATATAATTTATACATGCATTGTAATTTTCATATAGTTCTATATGATATATACTATAAGTTTTGTACATGCAAATAAATTAATTTTCATGTGATGTGAGCATATTCTTATCTAGAAAAATAATATATTAAATATGAAGTCTTCATATTAAATGTTACTATTAATATAATATTAAAATCATTGTTTAATACACAACATGACCTATACATTTATTTCTTTTTATATATTTTTAATATTCTGATAGATATATGTTTTGTTTTGAATCTATTTGGACTAATTATCCCATTTGGTACAAATGATAATACAGATTAATGTGCTACCTATCAAGAGCCTTACTTAATCTCCAATCATACTTTAGGTTACATAAAATTTTAAATTTAGTGTATTACCCATCCCCATAAATTTTAATTTTTATTGTATCAAATGAAGTAGAATGTAATATTTAATACCAGGAAAGTTCAGGATCCGAGATTACTCGGTCCTAAAAATTTATTAAGAAAATAAAAGTACATAAACATGTAAAAATGTGACACAAGTGCCACCCAACATAAGAAGTCAAACCCACACTACCTCGCCCACATGACAAATATAGACCAAAAGACCCAACACTAAAACAAAAGGAAATCAATAAGACCGCCCGTACGACTTTAGCACCACCAAAAACCACCCTTCAAAGTGCAGACGGTCTGTTCTGCCAGCCAGTATCCAGCTCTCAAAGTCGTCACACCTGCCGAGGCAACTGCTACCTGCGTCTCCCAAGGAGTGTCTCCATCGTCTTTCCTGCATCTCGAGGTCAATGAGGTCACCCTCATATCTTAGTGCACTGTTCTTCGTCGTCGTCGGTCCCGCCCTCTACACGACTGCACATCCCCATCATGTTACTGGACCAGAGATCATCCCGCCCGGGCCGGCCTGAACCCACCGACGAGATCTCCCTAATGCTTTAGACCGCCACCGGGATCCCAAACTGTGACACCCTGTAGCGCAAAATCTCCGAAGCCATCCCAAACTGTGTGCGTGTGTAATACATTACAACTTCATCATTATGTTGTTCAAACAAAACTATATATTATTGTATGAATTAGTGTTTCTTCAAATAATTGTAGGTTTTTTTATTCAAAAAAATCTATTAAAAAAATATGATCATAAATATAAAAATGAAAATGGAATATGGTCACTTGATTTGTATTTTTTTCAACAATATTCAGGTTTATTTTTTTTTATCTAATTTCATTCCGAATAAAATGGATAATATGAGATAATTATAACAATATTGTTTTTATTAAATTACTTTCAAGCATTTATTTTCAAGATTTATTAATTATATTTAAACATCTATTCCATTATAGTTCACAATTTTTAATTACACTTTTAAAATATTTATATATATATATTTTTTGGAATTTCAATTATTGGTTACTTTCAAATAATGTCTTATTTGATATAAATTTAATCCTCATTTTACTAGAATAATTTATTCTCAGCATTATCTCTAGTATATTATTTTCACAAGATATTTATTTTTGATATTTTTAATAGATAATAATGAATCAATGTTGGATTATGAATCTTTTAATATGTTATGAATATGAGGAATGTGCTGATGTTTTTTGGATTTTCCTAAAAAAAATATTCCAAACAAAGAGATTTTTTTCTATACATTATTGAAATTATTAAATATGAAGAAGTTCAAAAGAAGAGAGTTTAAATATCATTTAATTTTTCATGGTTTCAATTTGAGTTACATAACTTGTTTTTTTTCATGGCAATAATGGGCTGAATTTTAGATCTATTGATTAAGAAACTTTGTAAGATGCCAACTCTAATGAAATTTATGAAATAATTCATGATATTCAGGTACATAAAATTGAGAAAGAACAAACAATTGAGTGTCTATAAGTTGAAAAACCATTGTATCTTTTTTTTACAGAATTTATAGTATTTTCACTGGTGTTAAGATTGATTAACATAAATCTAAAACATGGTTAGAGTGATGAGAGTTTTACAAATCATGTACATTTCTTCAAAGATATTCTTCCTAAAGGCAATTATATTATAGATTCGCATTATAAAGAAATGAAAATACTATGCCGGATGAGATCATGGTACAAAAAAAAATACATGCCTACCCGACTGAGTGTATACTATATATATGATGGAATATGAATTTCAATCAAGGTGTCTTAAAAGTGGGACATCATGGGATAAGTTGAAATAGAAATTACATTATGATTTAGAAGTTAAAACTCCCCATGTAAATGCATTTTGGTATTTTCCAATAATTTGTTATTTGAACCACTTATTTGAAAATTCATGTTATAAATAAAGGTCAATATCAAATGAATATGAGTAGATATGTGATGGAAATTTATGGACAAGGTTCATTCCTTTTTTTCAATTTTTTTTTGTATTTTTTCCACCATACTTACAAGTTCATTACCAGTGTTCATTTTACGAATAGTTCGGTAGAGGTACTAGACAATATGACATTACATACCCATTTCATGGTAAAACAAATGGATTTTGTAGATCCTGATTTGGTAAGGTTGATTGATTGGGATGTGGTGAAAATATTTATGGATCAGGACATGGATATGGGGAATCTGTGCATGGGTATAGGATGAATGATGAAAATACATAGCTGTAGTTATCATTTTCTAGTGAGTTGGAAGCCCCGATCTAACCATCGATGAACAAAACATTGGTAAAACCCAATATCTAAGTATCATGGGTGTGATTTATGATGATGGAAATAAATTAAGTAAGATGATTTAGTAACCTATTAGTTACTAGACATCACGATATAAACTATGATAATTTCATTAACACAGACCCTATGGGACCTTGGGTGTGGAAGCTAGGTTTTTCTAAACATGTTAGGCATAACACATCCAATAACCCCTATAAAATGATGTGTGACATAACCAGGAAGCTATGAATGTACCTTGATGGTTACAAAGACATCGTTAGGAGTACACTATCATGGACACGCCAGGTACTATGGCCTGGACATGGCCAACCTGGGTGTACATGTCAAGAGCCATGTACTAGGAAACAGTCAAGAGTACATGACCTCATAGAAACCGTGTACTTTGAGATGGACATGGACATGTGTCGTGGTATGTGGGTAGGGCCTGGTGCTAAAGGGACTCACCATGTACTACTAGTACACAACATGTAATCCATCATAGAAGGCTTGAATTCCTTATCCTGTTCATCGTGGAAATGTTTTTTAGGGTCATTACCCCTGATCCGTTATTTAAGGGTTGGTATGGAAAATTTTCTTACACATAGTATTGGGATCCATTTGGTGGGACTTATTGGAAAGAGTTGTTGGAATCCCTCCTTGATTCTTATAGTGACATCCCCTATTATAAAATTTTCCAAGGTGGAGTTCATTGTATCATCATGACCAACAATACATGGGAATTGGTCCTCTACTTAGTTGGATATTAGGAATTGAGTTGTTGGTATACCCCATGGACTTGGGTGTGACCCTCATCTATGTATACTTTTTTTCAGTGCTATCTGAATCATGGAGCATGTCTCCTAGAATGAGTGCTTTGTGGAACCTTTGAGTAGGAATCCTAAGCTAGATTTACAGTTATGACTTTACTTTGACACCATGTGTATTATTTGTCTATTTCAAGATATTTATGTTATATGCATTATAGAAATATAAATATCATAATATTAATGTTATACTTGTTGTTATATTCATAGTAATTTTGGGGTGTCCAACTGATTATTGTTATACTCACCCCTGCATGGGATTTTCCATAAAATATCATGTCTGGTAGAAATGACCGAACCTAGGATGGAGTCCTTGAGGGACTAGGACTAGGATGATCCTAGTAGACCAGATATACCAAGGTTTGTTCTTATAGTCACCTTGATAGTAGTCCACTTCTATACTTTTCTATTGTTCTTGTTTTAATACTATTTATGATGGTCCTGTATTTGGACCTGTTTACTTTCCGTTACTGGTTTTTGTACTCTGGTTTTGGGATTTAGATATATTCCTGGATGATTTTTTAGGTGTACCAAATTTTAGTGTTGTATGGGTTTGTAGATGTTTGTGTGTGTATAGGTTCTTTAGGATAAGGCCTCTAATGAGAGTGACATGCCTATATGGTGCTAGTTTCAAGCCCCAAAACTATTAGAGGATGACCTGGGGAGTCATGATGTGGGCCCCTTTGGGATTGGTTGTGAAATAATAGTATCTAATGGGGAAAGATAGAAAATAGGTATGGGAAAAAATTTGTTGATTTTCTATGTAAATCAAGGATTAGAAGGAGTGGATCCTTTATGGGAGATCAATTCTCTTATACTGTATCCAATGGTAAAATGGGAATCATCTATAGGGAACTTGGAATTGAGAGACCTTGATGCGAGCTCTGTACTATCATCATTTTGAGTTGGTTTTTATTTTTTAGGAAGAAAATCCCTAATGAGGGGATAATGTAATGATTTATAGTTTTTCATGTATTACATTAGAATATTATGTGGATAATTTTTTCATCCAGGCGTTGAAACAACATGAGATTCTAGAGCTTGGTGAACCCATAATTGATATGAGAAAAATATTATAAATATTAAATTCTTGTGTGCATATTTTTTCAAAAAAAAAAGAATAACTATTAAAATGTGGTTAAAATAAGAAATTAGATGTCACTGTATATTTCAAACAATGGGCTATAAATAAGTTACAACATTATATTTTTCAGCATTAGGCATTTCGAGAAAGTTTTTTCGAAGGTGAAAATACCAAAATAAGAAAATTTCAAAAATTTATTTATTCATTTCAATGCAGTGAACTAGAATCCCGTATTTAAACCTAGATATACCTAATCCCTAGGTTCTTTTAAATAACCAACGGATTGAGAATATCCATTTGTGAGGAGTTGTTGGAAGATCATTATTATATGATATCTGATTGAGATCAGATCAATAATCTTGTGATGACAAAAAATATCGATCTCACCAATGATGACAATGAAATAAATTTATTCATCAAATATTGATCCAAAATCCACTTTGGATGTTTTATTTTTTTATTCAGTCAATTTTCTTTATCTCAGCTGAATGAAGATCAAATCTATAAATAAAAATTTTATCGAACATTGAAAATTTATATATTTACTATTTATTTATATGTTTATTTCTTATTCCATATTCCTTCATAAAATTATTTGACAATAGATCACGAAAAAAAATCATAGGTTGAGGTTAATTACTTACGACTATGCTTTTGGGGTTTCTCCCAACATTTTATAGAACATTGATCTCATACAATATATTTGTCCTTCAGGTTGAAAAATATCAGGTATATGATGGTTGTGTGACCATTATTCAGCGTAATGGATCGATACCATGAATGTGGTTCATGATTGTGGTTTTGATAGATGTAGAGATACAATGGAAGGTGATCAGAGTTTGATCACAAGGGACCAATGGTAAATGTTTTTCCATGTATGACGTGTTACGGAAACAATATGGCTTGAAGGTTGTCTTTTATAATATGATTCAAAGAACTAATTCAGATCTCCTGTTATGAGAAGTTCTGAAAACTCTATATATATGATTCCATACTGGAATCATGGTTTCAGTAGCATATTTAGTGATGTGAGCAATAAACCAGCGCTTTGAATTTTTTTTTTGTTGCATGGTGTGTCATCCAGGGTCAAATTCCATATGAGACCTTGGATGTGGCGCTTGGGTTTCCGTAGAGAAGAAAAGATCACATTCCATGTGACATCTATCACATACTATGTGAACCAATATGGTGGATCAATATTAATCTCATAGGATATATGAAAATGTATAGGTTGGGGTACACAAACATTTTCAGAGTACATGGATAGAGCCATGTACCAGGACATGACCAGGTGTACATGGGAATGCACAAATATACACGGGTTTGAACACATGCACAACAAAAAGTTCATGGCCATAGACAAATGACACATTTATGTTTCTAAACAAAATCTGCACACATTTTATCTTTTCATACATTCGTTTTATATTTATATCTTTTTTCTTTGTGAGACAGAAGAATGCGGGAAGGACAGTGGTTTTTTAGAAACACTTTGTACCCCCAGTACACATAGTGTACCCCCTTGATGGTGTTTAGTGCACTTCATTTCCTCCATTTGGAAAAGTATCAGTTTAATTTTCCCTTGGTCCATCCCCTCATGGTTACAGTGTATAATTGGGTCCCCAACTCTTGATTTTCCCCTTTGGAAAAGGAGTAATAAATAGATTTTTTGATGTTCCTCTGTAAGGCTAGTGTGGGATCCTTTACAGTTTGTTCTTATACCATAGGTGGGTTTTGTGGAATCATCATGACCACCTTACAAAGGAAATTGAGAGCCCATATAGGATGATACTTCAGTATGGTTTATGGTCTCATTCATATAAGATACCCAATATAGAGGGATGAACCAGATTGGGTTTGTAGTGTCCCCTAGCGGTCTTGGGTTTGTTCCCATATCTACGTATTATGATCCTCAGAGGATAGTTAGTTATAATGGGTAGTTCCAAATGATCTTGACTTCTTGGGTGAGTTTCTCTAGTGATAGTATAGGTCCAAGAGTGGGTTATCCAATAATGATAATTGATTCAAGTAGAATCCTCTTGCTATAAGTTTGGCTGAGACCATTTGGAGGTGTATTTCCTCCCTGAGTATATATTTTTTTTCTATATTAAATTTATTTTTAATATTATGAGCTAACTAATCTTGATTCATTATGTTTAGTGATTTGGGGATGTTCAAATGGGTATTGTTTTAATCACCCTATCATGGGATCAGTTACATGTGTCATCTCTTATGTAGACAATGGCCATTTTGACAGTGTCCTTGGAGGATATAAAGAATATGGCGCATAGTGTGTTTTAGATTGACTAAGGTGTTTTGTAGGTGGTTTCATTTTATAATGGTCCCCTCTTTTTTGGCAGGTTGGATTCTAATTTTTTCATTTGGATTGTATTTTCCTCCTTTATCCCTTTTAGTTCATCATTTTTATACTTTGATTGTGAAATCATTGATATATGCATTCATTAGTTTAAGTTTTATTATATTTAATCACTATATGTTCTTAGAGATGTGTTCATGTATGAAGGAAATTTAGAGTAATGCCTCTTATTTGTGGGATATGACTACTTGGTGTCGGTCTCAATCCACTGGCCTAATGGAGGTGTGATTGGGGTAGTTGTAGCTCAATCCCTAGAAGGTTAGGTCTGGACATATGTGGTCATCTGGTTGTGTACTAATATATAAGTGTACCAGTAATTATATGTCACATACCACCCTCAATCTATCCTATTACTCCCTTATTAGTAAATAGGTTATATTATGTTTATTCTATCATACACCTAACATAATACCTTAATTTAATGTGAGAAATAATTCTTCATAATTGTTTGTATATATAATTTCATTACCCAAAGCTTATCCCTTGGGTGTGTCTAATCATGTATGTAGTCCTAATCCCACTAATCGTTTTCACAGAAGTGAAGAATGATTCATTGACCGACTTTCCTTTTCTGGGAGAAATTCTGTAGTTTCATATTTTTCACATCATAATCTACATTACATTAACTAGATAGGGATGTAATTATAATGAATACGACATAATATGTACATTACCAAAACCTCTTCATATTATCCTCTAATTAGACTAATCCAATAAATAGATATATAGTGTTATCATTAATTTACCAATATTCCAAAACCAAAAAATTAATAAACCATTCTTCATAAATAACTAAACCCAAATCTAATACAAATTATAATCAACTTCACATGTAACATTAAATTTAAATAATATAATGTAAATATTTCATAATAATAAATTCCCAAGACCATATAGGGTTAGAGGTTTATAATATACTAACAAAACAATTATTTTTGTATCATTTGGAAAATTTTAATTATATTCCTAACAACTTATTCTACAATGATATGTTAACTTCTCCCACAAATAATCCACATTAGATACTACTCTATAAATTTTACACAAAACTAATATTCATAAGATGGGGGAACTGAAAAATGATGAGTTTAGATGATTAGTATGGGTAAGAATAAGTGATAACATCCAATGATCATAAGTGAGCATAAGATAAAGGCATGTGTATAATATAGATACAAGTGATAGTTATTCCTAACAAATCATCAAATATAAAAATGTTAATAAAATAAAAATACATAATTAAACTAATGAATATCATTCATTCAAGGAATACATTAGAATAGTGGCACATGAATACACATAAAAAACATAACATTGTAGATCAGGAGTCATAAATTATTTCCCTTATTAGACCGAAAATCACTAACACTTTCACCTTATTTTTTGAGGCTTCACTCAATTACTTCCCTATGTGGATCACACAACACAACTTATTATTCATTTTGAATCATCTATCACTACTCATTTCACCACTATTTTGTGGGATGTAATGATTTATATAGTGAATTAGAGGGCTATTTTGGGCCCACCTATAACATAAGGAATAAATATAAAAATTCATCCATAATAAAAAATCTAACCATCATATCAATAAAAACCAAGAATAAAAATGGGATTTAGAAAACAATAAATTGAAAACATATATATCTTTATTTTATAAAGAGACCATATAATTAAAATGGGATTTATATAATTTTTAAATTTATTCACTAAGTAAATTAATAATAAATTCATCATTAATAATAACATTATAATCCCATCGAATATATAGGGGGATCCAATGATATATATACCTATTCTTGGAAAATATCATTCTACGGTAGTAATAAAGGATATACTATTTAAAACAAATATACAACGAGTATAAAGTTAAGTCAACAATTTTTTAAAGGAACTTAGGAATTCAATCTAGGTGAACACCTTGCAAAAAATGTAATGTAAAATAGTTTATTCACAAAGTAATGGTATTGGGGGAGAAGTTATGAAAACCCATATTTAAGATTTAGGACTGAAAAAGGGATTGATGGATGATATAATTGATAATAAAAATATCACAGAATCCATCTAGTAAAAGAATGTGGAAGGGTAAAAAAGTGAATATCCCCAATGTAAAATGGATACTCATATGGTTGTCAACATAGATGAAAGTGATCCTTGAAAAAGTGTTTTCAATGGTATCACACAAGAGGGAATAATGATTTAATTTTCTTGATCAAACCAGTTCAATACACCATATTATATATATATATATATATATATTAGTGGATATACCATGTAACATAGATCTCATGAGGTTAAATCCTTTTCAATATGAAAATAAAAATGTATTTGAAAGCATTAAATATTTTCTTTCAATGATTTTTAATATTTATGTAAAATACAATCTGACATGTCACATTCATATATATATTTTGAAAAGATGAACTGAATGATTTTAAAGTATTTTACTTTAAAAAGGTAATCTTCAATAATGGATCCTTAAAATTGAAACACTTTTTTCTTTGAAAAGTTTATATCCAATAACAAAATAATTTATTATTAAATTATCCCTTTTAATACAATAAAATTACATTTGTTCAAAAATGAATTATAAAGAGAAAAAGTAAACCTTATTTTTATTAAAACATAACTTTCTAAAATAGAATTATAAAATACCATATGAAAAAATTTTATTGGGAGACAATCCCTATGCGGAATAAAAAAATTCAGGTGTAATAATTTTACTAAAGGAAACGATATTTGAGTGAACAGTATTACATACATGGAGTCATAATTCATAAAGCATAAAATATTTGAAAAGGTGTTTATGTGTTATTTAAAAAAATAAAACAACATAATTTAATTAAAGGTAATAAGGTACCCATATAAAATTTAAAATTTCATGAGAATGTTAAAAACTCAATAAAATAAAAATGAGTTAACATAAATCCTTACGAACTGGGTAATAATTGAATCAAAGTGTATACGAAGAAATGAATATTTTTTGTATTATTATATCTTGATAATTAAAAGGAAATAATTTAATTAACATTCAATGGATCTTATATAAATATAAAACCATACAATCATAATATAGTTCTTAACATGTATCCTATCTCAAAGAAATCTAAATGGAGACCGATAAAACCAATACCTTGTTACCTGGCATAGTCGAATGAACTCTAACCACCTATATAGATGATATAAATATTAAAATCAACTTTTTCATAACATTATTCATATACATATTATTTTATGAAAATAATTTATAGTTATTATCTACATAAATACTGTATAGTTATTACCATTATTAAATATCATGTCTGAATAATCTTGACCATTTTGAATTAGTTTCATAAATGCAGTTAAATTATTAATTATTCACCTAAAAATTGTCATTTGATGATCACAATGTAACATAAATTGATTCGTGAAAACTATTAATAATTTTATAATTTCATTCAATAAGATTTTTTGTTATAGTCCTTAGTGATGAATTTGGTGATGATAATTTTTTGATGATTCTTAAAAAATAAAGGTGTTTATTAAATTAAAAAACTACCATTTATATTACACTAACTGGATAAAAAGAATTATATATTTACTTATTTATTTCATATATTTCTTGAAATTGTTTTTCATAGCCATCTATCATCTAAAATTTACAGAGTTGTTCAATTGTTCATAAACCAACCCAAAAAAATAACATACAATTAATAATGGATTATTATTAAGTTTTTTAGTAATAATATAATTATAAAAAAAGAATAAAAAAATTATTTAGTGGTTACCAATGTGATATATCTAAATTGGAAACTAAAAGAAGAGAATAACGTATATTATGTTATTATATAATATTATTAAATCATTTATTCTTTTTGAATTCTATTTTAGACTGTTTAATTTAACATTATTTTTTTATTTATCAAATTATATATTTGTTTTGAAATTTTTTTAAAACAATAATAATATCTAAAATATAAAATTTATCTATTAAAACCATTTTCATAACCATCAATTGAATGTCATAATGGAAAACAAAAGAGACTATTCCATTTAAGCAATAGTCCACAAATTTTCGTGGATTATTATTTACTTTTCCATATAATGAGATAAATGATAAATATTGTTTATCATAGAGAAATTATTAATATGTTTTATTTATCATAATTAAATATAAAAACAACTTTAAAACAAACCATGTAGGGAGAATATAGAAAACTAACACATTACTTTATTGAGGTGGTTGTTAGCACACCATATTGTTTGTGTTTTTGTTTTTTCTAAAAGAAAAGGATAAACATGGTTATATATTTTATTATAATTATAATAAAATATTAATGTACTAAATATTATTTTTAAATTTTTTTATAAGAGTGTATATAAAATTTGATAAAGTAGTAGTATAGAAAAAGGAAAAAATATAGAATAATTGGCCTAGAACATATACCAAACTACCTTGATTATATCCATTGTAAAGTTGGTTGTGTCTTTCAAGGATGGTGTAACACACTAAGATTTTTAACAATATTTTTTTTGAATAAATGTAATCATTTCAATATTTTATGTTAAATGAATACCCAATTTTAGCATTCATTACACACAACATCCCGTCTAAACGAAACATAAAAATTTATTTAAATATTATAATTTAATATGATAGTTTTCACCTAGTCATTTAGTAGTAATATAATTATAACAAAAGTATAATTACATTTATGTATATTTTATACTATATCCTCACAAAGAGACTTGATTCTTTCAAAATTTACATAGTTGGAAACAAGGATACATTTAAATAACATATGTGATATGTATGAAAAAACAAATTTCATGAAATAGTAATATATTGTTAAGATTTATTTTTTTCCATTTGAAAAATTGATGTAACGTTCATGCATATGAATGGACTACCCTCTCCATGAATGATGTATTTCATTTTCTATCTCAAAATTTTAAAAATCACTTTAAATAAAATTTTACTAAATATATATTATATTTATATCATGATTAAAATTATCGAGATTATGGAAAATGGTCAAATTAATATGAAAAAAAATATCAAATCAAAATCTATATTAAAAACAAAGAAATTATTGCCTTAAATGTGACTTTATCATGTACTTGTCAATAAAACAGTATTAAAAGTTCATAATTTAATCATATATGCTATAAAATATATTTTTATATATTTCTGTTAATACAATATATTTATAATAAAATAATATTTATTATATTTTAGTGTTAGCATGTTTGAAGGAAGTTTAAAATTAAGGTAAATGATTATATTCTAACTTTTTTACTTATGTGAGACAGATTCCATATTCCCCATATATTTCATTTTTGTTGTGTATATAAATCCCATGAATATAATTTATAATGATTATCATTAATATTATTGATATTTTAATATCTTTTTTAAGATCTCTCTTTAATTTGGTTTATGATTTAAATGTTACCAAATCACTAAAGTATTTTTGCCTCAAATTGCCTTCTTGGGGATCTATGTTATGTTATCAACATAACCTCTTCTATGAGGTATATATACTACCCCATTAATGTTTTATATAAAGAATATATTTATTTCAATGTTATTATATGTTTTATTTTATGTTATTATTCCCACAGGATTAAGATTCAATATTTCTAATGTTTTAAGAGTTTTATGTGGAAATTTTATCCACTATTGTAATTATTTATGACTATGCTTCAAATGAAGAAATTTTTGTGATCTACATCTCAAGAAAGTCAATGATATTATTATCATATATTTTTTTTTGGAAAATATATTTTTTCCAGTCATTTTACACTATTTACTCAAGAGTTACAAATAATATTTTTGTGAAAATATGATATCATTTATCACTTTGGAAAAAAAATATTTTTCATTCAAAATATTGTTTTCTAAAAATATTTTCAATTTTTTTTATTTATTAATGAAATTTTTACTTGTTTTTTACTTAATAAAAAATAGTGAATATAATTTTAATTTTTTTCCAACAATAATCATTTTAATTTTACTTAAAATGTTAATGTAATTTTTTAATGTATACGAAATTTATAGAATTTCCTACCTTCCTTTCCATTATTTTCATTTATTTTTACTTTATATGTTTTCAATGTTATTTTCAAAGAAATTAATTTTAAAAATAGTTTATTATTTAAAAGGTTTTTTGAAAATATAAAATGATATTTTATTCATGAATATTTTTTAATGATTCTTAAATATTCCTTTTTATGCTTTTGTAATTATTTTAAAAGAAAAGTATTTTGAAAATTCATCATGTCTTAAAAATATTTTTTCAAAATGTATATGATATTTTAATCAAGCAATAATCCATGTGATAGTTAAATAAGTCATTTCCTATCAAAGATAACATCCAATGATGTTACATAGGATTTAATGTGGATAGGATTTATTGATATAATTCTAATAATTTCTTTCAATACTTAATGTTCATGTAGATAAAATTCTTATGAGACCTGTTTTCATTACATGAAGTTTTATGTGATGATATGATGATTGATTTATGATATTTTGGAACACAGAAATGTTTTTTCATTATTATATGCGAGGGAACAATATATCCCAAAAAGTAATTGGAAAAACATTATATCTAGTGAGATAACAATAAGAAACAGGTAGATGGGCTTGATCCACTATGATATACAGGTGGATCTTGATCCTCTTTGGGAAATATGTGTGTATTGTTTTATAATGGGTACTATGTTATAATTTATTATCTACTATGTTGATGGACTTTGTACTTAACCTTGAAATAGGAAATGGTTATCTATATTTGTGATGGTTCCTCAATTTTATGACATGAGTTTACTGTTTTTGATTTATTTATGGTGATTTATCACCCTTATGTTTCATTCTCTATGTTATGATGAAAGGTTTAACTTGGGTATTCATAATAGGAGTATTACATGAAAATATTATTATGGGAGTTGATGAATATCTTTCATGGAATAAGAACATTTTGTTTCTACTGATTCAAGACAAAAAATTGTTATAGTCCATGGGTCCTAGTTTATAAAATGTATTGAATATTCATCAACATAGATGTGATATTTATGTTTGAAAATCCCATTTCATTGTATTTGGTATCAAAGGAAAGTATTAGTAAAATATTGAAAACCTAGATTATAAAACATTCATAAGTTACCCAGGGATATTTCTAAAGATATTTCTAGGTGTCATGAACTATCCTAGATACCCTAGTGCCCTAATACCTGAGCCATCCCTGATAGGGACCAAAGGGTGTTCTCGATCCCCTTGGGTTAGTGACTAGCACCTAGAATCATATAAGATAAATATGTAAATAGTTCTTAAACAAAAATTGCATAAGATACAGATAAATGAGAATATGTTTAAAAGAAAACATCTCTAGGAGAACAATAACAGAAATAAAACAGGTATAAAAACACTATGTATAACCTTAATTTACATTAAAGGACAATTAAAACAACCCATGTAATAATAGACAAAATAATCCAAGCCCAATTATTAACAATCATCAACTCAAAGAGGCAATTTTCCCTTTTTTCGAGCCTAATTGAAGGAAATCTACAAACACCAGATGGTATAGGTAGGTTGTAAGATATTATCCTAGTATAGCCTCACCATGGATTCCATAATAAAATTCCAATAAAATAAAACCATTAATACCATAATTTTAAATAAAATATATGTATAAAAATTGTTTCTTATTTAAAAAAACATTATATTTATTTTAATTTATGGAAAAATTTCAAAAAATAGATTAATAAAATTTTTATATAAAACTGTTTATATAAATTCACAAGGCATGTGTAACACAGTATTACAAATAACGAAATATATCAAAATGATTCAAAATGATAAACATGTTCATCATTCGAGAGGTATGGCAGTTCTATGATATGTCATCCTCATACACATTTATAGTGATAAATACAATGTTAACACAATCCCCTTAGACACTGGTCAGAGAGGACTAATCAACATCCCACTAAGGAAAAGATATTCTAGTGTGTTTATGTCAGTGTAGTAAATAATTAATCCATTTTTAGTGAATTTACTTTCAAGAATAATTGTACCTAATAACTCAATTTATACATTGTATTGAATGTGATCAAACAATAATAAATAAATGGAAAAATTATTTAAAAAATATTCAGAAACAATTTTCCCATTTTCTATTTCAATATTCCTATTTCTTTTTAGAAACAAATACATGGGTTTTTTATCAATTAATGCATTTTTAAAGATGAAAAAATGTGTTCTTATAAAAAAACTTATTCCATTTTATAAAAATGAATTTCATAATTCAATTTTCAAAAAATAAAATTTCACAATTTTTATTAAATCTAAATCACACCCCAATTCACTAGAATTTAAGGTTTTCCCCAATTTTCATGAAAAATAATATTAAATTACAATTTTTTTAAGAATTGGGTCATCCATAATCAAATTGAAATAAATTTTATTTAAATCAATAAAATTATGGTTAAATTAATTTCCAAAAATTTTATGGAACCACCTACCATGGGATCACGTGATCATGTATCAGAACGCCCACAATAAGAAAACCCAATGAAGAACACTAGGAAAGAATATTTAAGAATCAATCCTAGATTCAATATTTAAAACAATGGATATTAGATCCTCTAATAACATGTAGATCTATTAAATAGTAAGGAGTATATTAGAAGATATTATGAGATAAAGAAATGGAGAATAACTCTTACTAGGGAGAGATTGAATAATGTTTGCAAAGTATCAATTCCATTCAAAAAGGACTTAGAGGAGAAAAAATAGGTTCTTGAGAGACCCCTAATCATTACAATATTATATATCCCATTTTAGGTATGATAGGGGGTCTAAAAGATGGATTAGTAAATTTTAAAATATTTTTCAGAATTAATTTTTCTTGTATGCATGGTTTGCAGGGAAGGGACACACGGTTTGAAAAACTATGCACCCATACTATGGGGTTACAAGATTTCTCCATGGATGGAACATAGTTTTTTAAAACATGTTTCAAATATGAAAAATATCTATGTTTGGGTTTGCGAAATTTGTTCTAGCTAGGTGCATGGTTTTGGAAAACTATGTGCCAAACCTTCACAACCCAAGATCCTTCCAAAATATTCAAAAATTCACCAAAATAAACCCTAAATGAGACTCAACAAAATCATGATTAAAAATAGGTTCTATAAGTACTAAAAATAATAATATCATTCCAAAACCACATCACCAAAGAATATTTATATCCCCATAATGACTATTAAGAAGCTTCCATTCCAAAATGATGAGACCGCTATTCTCTCAAAAGTTCCTCTCTCATTCAATTCTCACGAGTGTCAAAACCATGCTTCCATGTAACATGAAAAATTGGTATCATCCGATGATGAAATACCTTGGTTGTTAAATAATATATATTGAATGGATGTTCAATCATGAATAAATCAGGAACAAAATCATCATCTGTCTATCTTAGAGCATGAGATGGCTCAAGAAGAAACATTCTTAGCTATGACACATGGACCGTGTTATGTATTGATGTCTTTTACGGAGGTAATGATAAATGATAAGAAACATTCTATAACATTTCAATATCATGAAAATGTCCCAGAAAGTATTGGGAGATCTTCCATTTACTCCCATGTGTTCAATAACCCAATGGAAGTGAAACATTCAAGAACTCCTAATCACCAATTGAAAATACCAATAGTCTATGACAACGATCAATATAATGCTTATACCATATCTATTATATCAATGTTTTTTACATATCAATTAATTATTTTTCAACATATATGGAACCAACCATATTCCAACCAAGGAACTTTCATCCACCTCCAATCAACATAATGGAGATATAAAAGGTCGGCCATACAAGGCCTCAGAAAAGCCATTCTAATCATGGATTGGTAACTATTGTTATAAGAAAACTCAACCAACAAAAAATCGTCATCCCAAACCACACCAAAATTCATGAATATAGGTATTATAAAAATCCTAATCAATCTATATAGATATTTCTATCTATCCATCTAACCATGGATGGAAAGTCATACTCAAACATACCTAAGATCCTAGTGCCTTCTAAAAGCCTCTCCAAAAGAGAGAAGTAAAACAATATTCCCCATTAGATAATATAGAATATATAACTCCGTGAAAATTAACAATGTATCTAACATTGAGATTTCCTAGCTCCATAACTTTTTTTTTGTATCATGAATAGGTATAAATTGATCAGATTTGGATACCGTATCGATCAAAAAAATATCACATTATTCTTTTTCTAGGTATGTGTAAACCCAACCATACAATCCCTTAAGATCTCATAACATATCCATACCCACAATGGATATCACTAAATCATTTCCATAGGTCTCTAGTACTCATCCTTGACCTGTTGGAACATGTAACAAGGAATTAAAAATATAGCAATGCCTTTTCTCATACTAGGCCACCAGAATAATCATTGCATGTCATAGAACATCTTAATGGTTCTACAGTGTACTAACCACTAGGAATTATGCAATATAATCATAATATTTTTTCTCATAGGTAATGTTATGACACATTAGTTCCAGAAACATTTGATACCCTATATAGAGAACAATAATTCAATAATGGTCTCCTCACCATAAAAAGAGTCTTTAATTTTATATAACTCATTATCATGATGTAGTTTATGAAGAATAATATGTAGAAGAGTTGAGGTGAATTTAACAGTGGACATGGAAACCTAATACCCTAACTCCCAATCTAAAATATTAATCTTTGGAAAAATATCCATCAAGTTCAACTCTTCTGATGATTCCTTCACGACCGGGGTTGGAATTTTCATGTTAAAAAAAGTGGCGATGACAATCACTATACCTAAGGTATGGGAAATGTCAAATTAAATGGATAATTGGTACTCTACACAATTCCTCTTCTAGTGATTCAATTTTACTGGGAGAAGACATAATTCAACCTATTGTCAAAATACGTTTTAACTCAAAAAAAGTACTCTAACATTTCTCATAGCATGAAGACCTTACTCCATTTATATTTTTAGTAGTTATTAGAGAATAAAAAATTGAGAAGTTCCATATCATAAATACATTAAAAAAATTATCCCTTATCATAAGAGTTTGAGTAGTTATTAGAGAATCCAACTCTGAGAAGTCCCAAGAATCATTAAATCATAAAGACATTACATTGATTCTACAATATCATAAAATCTTTCACCTATCATGGATAAAATTGGATATGATTTTCCAACAAAACATGTCTTGAGAGCATCAATTTTAAAATATATAAATTACATGTCACTTTCTTAGTATAAAGTTGTTGATTTCCTAATAATTCCAAAACTACTCACAGATGAAGCACATGATCCTTCATGGACATAGAGTAATCAAGGATTTCATCCATATATAATACCAAAAAAGTATCATGTTACTCATGGAAAATAAGTTTATTTCAATCCATAAAGTATACAGGAGAATTGGCTCGACCAAATGTCATTAGAATATACTCATAATGGCCATACCTTCTCCAACATAATATCTTTGGAAAGTTAGATTCGTTTATTATCAACTTGTAAAAACCAAATCGAAGATCAATCGTTCAAAACCACATTTCCCCATTCAATAGTTCAAATAGATCATCAATTGATAGAAATAGGTACCTTTTCATTACTGTATCCCAATTGAGTTTTCGGTAAGAAACACAATGCTGAAGTGGCCCATCATATTTCTTAGTAATTATAACAGGTGCTACACAAGGTGACATGGTCTGTTGTATAAATGTTTTCTCCAAAATTCCATTAAACTAAGTCTTAAAATATTTCATGTACGCTGGTTCAATATGATGAGAAGGAATATATACCTGCAGAGTATTAGGTACTAAATTAACAGACAACTCTACCTCACATATTGGTGGAAACCTAACAAATTAAAAGGAAAACATTAGGAAACTTGACAAAAATAGGGGGGAGATCATCGACCAAAGATTATCACTCCAGATAATAAAAGAACACAGATATCACTTCTACTAACTCTATATAATAATGCCCTAATCTACTTTACATCAGGTCTCATTCTCTCTGAATGATACGACACACCCCGTAGGCTCTAATAAATGGTACCCACCAAATATTGCAATCAATTCCTGATTCTTTATCAATTATTCAATGCATCAAAAATTTTAAATCATGAGAATTCATTTTGAGAACTATAAAATACGAAGAAAGATCAATCTCTAATAGAGATAAGACACAAGAAGAACAATGTAGACCTCAGTCTCTATTTGGTCCACGAGGTATAGTAATATCCATTATATAAGATAAAATTTCCATGTAATGATTTTGATGACTCATAAAATAAGTTGATATTAATGAATGAGATACATCGGCAAAAAATAAATTATTCACTAAAGATGATGATATAGTTATGGTGCCTCTATCGATCACTAGACATGTATTTTCTTCCTCTGGTGACTCTTCCAATGTTTGAACAAGCACTTCTCTGGATGCATATGGCTTGAAACCCTTAGTCCTTGATTCATATTATATCACCACAATACTTATAGGAACTAATGATCTAGTTCCACTACACGTAGTCAAATAGATATTATAGATATTTTGAATGTGACATGAGTTTCCACATAAAAAACATCCATTGGGTTCCTCGATGAAAACCTATTTTGAGTGCCCAGACATTCCATGCTTGTAGAGAATAAAATGTCCTCTTACAAGAACTGCAAGAGGTCTATAATAAAACTATTATGGAAAAACACCAGGGGATTAATCATGATTTAACTTTCTTTTAAATTAATTCACAAAACTACCACTTAAAGAAAAAGGAACTCCTGTCAACTCTAACTTTATAGCTAGGTCCATATCAACCGTCAATTCTCTATCCAACACATCAACATAATAAGTGATATTCAAAAAGAAAACATAAGAAGAAATATCTTCTCAAAGTCCAATATTGAACTATAAAATATTAATCTTTTGGTTAAATATAATCTTAGGTGTAGGATGCACAAGTTTGATAATGTGATTTGTATATTATGTCATGGTCTTTTTATTCTGGTCTATTTTGAAAATCACTACAGCCTTATCTAACACCACTGAATATGGATATAACTTATCATCGAAAAAAGAATTAAATTCCTTCCACACCAAGACTTCATGCCTCTTTTTTGTCACCATTTTTCCTACCATGTCATGCTAGGTCCCACTAAATTGTAGGTGGAACATTTCACCTTGATATAATCATTCATCTCGAAGATATCAAATAAATTTTCAAATCTCTTCAGTCAATCCTGAACATATCGAGTACTTTTTATCTCTATAATTTTGGTGGCTTCTTGAGAAGGAATTACAAAGCCCGAATCCCTAATTCATCCCTCTAAGGTACCATAACTGGAGCCTAAATGGGAATAGTTGCAGGTGTTTGTCCCAAATCATGAAAATCACACACAACAAATACAACCAAATTCTCTTCCAATGGTGTATTTTCTCACATTATTTCATCATATGCTTCCTCATAGATCCCATCCACACATCTTCTTGGAGGTATGATTGTACATAGTATCAAAAAGAAACATTGAATACATCAAACTATTCCAGAGATCAAAACTCAAATAATAGAAAGATGGAAATTAATATCAATGGATAGATAAGAAATATTTATATTTCAAACTATATAAATAAAAATAAGATAAAAGAATATAACTAATCCTCAAGGTGACTTTCAAAAATAACCCATAATGGATTAGGATAATTATGATGATAGGTGTCCAGATACTCACTCGCAACTACCTCCTATGTCCCGAAAGGATTCTCAACAACATACTACCATCAAGGAAAGATGCCTAACTTGCACCTTTGATACCACATTATCATGAACTATCATGGATACTGTGGTATCTTGGTATATAATCAAAAAATAACTTAGCCTAAAGGTCTTTCTCGATGCCCATAGGTTGGTAAGTTAATCCCATGATCATACATGATAAAGATGCAAATAGGTTTTCCACACAAACATTAGAGGAAATAATTACAAGTCTATATACTCAATAGAATATTCCATAGAGAGAACCATATCAAAAGTAATATATGTATAAAAAATCAAGATATAACCACACTATATAAGAAAGAAAAAGTAAAACAACCCATGTCACAACATACAAACCACTCCAAGTCCAAGGATAAATAACCAACACCCCCTATAGGTTTTTCATCTTATTAAAACATGGTAGAAGGAAATCAACACACACCTGAAGGCACATTTAGGGTGTGAGTTAAAAACATAGTAGGGCCTCACCAAATATTCCATAATAAGACTCCAATATAACAAACCATTACATTCTTTCAAATTTAAAGAAAATAGGAATGGAAATACATTTTCATATTTAAAACAAAACACGTTATTCATTTCAACTAATGGTAACATTTCAAAATATTGTCTTATTAATCATTTTATATAATATAGATAGTTAAATTCACAATGAATATGTTAATAAGTTTTAAAAATAATGGAATATATAAAAATATTAAAAAAATGAGAAACATGCTCATATTCTAAGAGGTATAATAGTTCCTAGTTACGGGTTCCTCACAAACATATATAGTGATAATGAAAATGTGCACACGTGTCTTCCAGAAACTAGTCATGGAGGACTAATCCACATCCTACTATGGATAATATCTATTATTAGGATTATGTTAGAGTTTTAGAGAATCAGTCCTTTGATATGGAATTACCATCCTACCATTTTTTCCTAATAACTCACTAATTACCTTGGCCTTCATTTATCAAACAATCAGTAAATAGGAAAATTATTTCAAACTATTCAAAATACATTTTCTCTATTTTCCATATCAATATTACAATTTATCGTCAATAACCAATACAAATGTTTTTAATTAATTCATTTCTTTTATAGAACAAAACCAATTCATTCTTATCATAAAAATTTAATCTATTTACTAAAATAAATTTCACAAGGGAATTTCCACAAATAAAATTCCATAATTTCCATCAAATCTAAATCGCACCCTAATTCACTAGAATTTTGAGTTTCCCCAATTTCCATGCCAAGGGAAATTAAAAAACCAATTCACTAAAAGATGGGGTTTTCATAATCCAACTGAATGTTATTTAATATAAATCAATTTTCCAAACATATACGAAACTCTTACAATGGCATCACATATCACAATGCATGCAATGGGAAAATCGAATGAAGAATGCCAGTAATGAATATCCGCCAATAAAACAAAAAATCATGAAATAAAACAATTGGGATTAGATTCTCAAACAATATAGAGATATAAAAACACTACGGAGGAGAAAATAAGAGAAATTTAGATAGAGAGCATTATAATAACTATTATCAGTGGGACATTATGTTTTTTTTCGGAGAATCAATCCACTTTGAAATGGGTTTGGATGTTCCAAAATGGTTTCTTAAGAGCTCCCGAAACATTAAAAAATGTGACAAACCAAGTTAAAGTTGATTATGAGTCCAAAATATGGTTTTTGAAAATAAGAAATATTTTCATAATTAAATTTTCCCATACACACGGTTGGTGGGGTATTCTCGTATGGTTCATTAAACTATGCACCCTAACTACACACCTCTACTATGTAGTTGTATGGTTTCTCCTTGATTTGTGTTAGTTTTTTAAACCATTCAAAAAATGTGAAAACCCTTACTACCTGTGTTTTAATAGGTTTTACAATAAGGATACACAATTTTGAAAAACCATGCCCCAACTACTCATAAAAAATGATCCTTCCAAAATTTTCAGAATTTCACTCGCTGAACGCCTAAATGTAACTTAAAAAAATAATGATTAAGAGGAGTGTCGAGGTGTGCCTATAAATATTACCATGATTTTATACTAGGAGTTTTTTGAATTATATGTCTAAGGATGAGTCAAAGTAAAGGATAACATCCTAGAATTTTGTTAAGGGATAGATAAATTGGATTCCATGAAACTAAATCATTGTTTAGGTAATACAAGTGGATTTCACCCTAGAGAAAAGGTACCTAAAGGTAATAAATCAAAAAATGTATCATTGATATAAACTTGTTTGACACCTAGTGAATGAAATCAGGTCTTTCTGCAAACATGGTTTGGCAATTCAGAGGGATATGATTTGGAAATTAACAATTTCATTATGAACCATCCCTAATGGATTTATGTAACAAACATAAATTACCTATGTAAATCCTAATGTATCATAGATTGAGAAAAAGGTGTCATGATTTAGACATCATATAAATGGTTTATCAGGTTTATGTGGTTTTCCACTACATTTAGCGTTTCACACTTTTTGTTTTCTAGTTTTATTTAATGGATTGAAGTTAATGGAACCATGTTAATACTACAAGAAATAGAAAATTAAATGATTGTACTCATGAGAAACCAAGATTTATGAGATATTGAATGAAAAAAATATTATTTCTATGATCATAAAACATTATCAATATATGAATCATTTTGAACATCGAAACAACCAAAGGAGGCAACCAAATTCTTTTGTGTCAATACAGAGGAAACATCCAACATCTTTTAGTGGTTATATTGATCCACTAGTTGTTATGAAATTGATTAGCACTAATAACAAATGTTTTCCATTTTTTAATGTTTATATCATAAAAATTTCATTTTAGTTATTTTTTATTTGGAAGGAGAAACAGATCAGTGGTGGAATCATATTAAAAACATAATAGAACAAGAATAAATTTATTCTCTGGAATGGTAAGAAATTAAGGGGATATTTATAAGTAATTAATTCTTTTATATTCCACGAAAAAATATGGATAATAAATTCATTGATCTTAGGAAATAAGATACTAATACTATTGGTACCTATGGTGCTAATTTGACAATAATTGAAAGGATTGATTTCATTTAATCATCAGTCTTGAAATAAAAATTTATCGATTCATTAGTAGAATGAAAAACAATTCACAAGGACTTGGATAAAATGTATTATAGTATCTAAAATGTATTAGATTGAAATTCAATGAAGGTAGAAATAGAAATATGTTATTCACATAATTTTTATTATTCTAATAAGAAAATGATGATCTAGACTCCTTAAAAATATAATGATAGAATGAAATTATATCCATATTCATGCTAGAAATGTTTGAATAAACATCAAGGGAATTTATCAATGAGAAGTAGTATTTGGTTTAAACATGTATAGGCTAGTCAAATAGGTATGGATTTAAATATGATAAAAATGGACTAGTTGATGAATTTGAGGGGAAGAAGAAACCAACTAATACACATCAATATCCCATTGTTTTTTGTCCATGGTGTTTGGAATCCAAGCGAATAAATTAACTAATGCAAGGGATAATGTTAATGATAATCTATGAAAATTTTTTAATACAAAGGAAAATGGGAACGATTATTCAATCACCATTGATGACATGATTCATGAGAATTATGTCACACTTATCATCACCTCTATTTTTTGGGAATTTCATGTTTTATTTTTTTATGAACGAGACCTATGAAAATATTATTGTTTATCCTTTAGTGAATTTTAATGTGATTATATCCATCAATAAGGATTATGTAGTAATGAAATTTCATTTTATATTATATCAGTAAATGGAAGAACCCAAGCTTCCAATGGAATTTTTTTGTATCAAATAAGAGCTCATATTATGAATAAATGATAAATTAACATTTTGAAGTGTATATATATCTATGTAATATAACCTAATAGTTATGGATAAAAAAATAGATAATCATTTTACGGTTGATCATAAATACTACATCATTGACACCCATTTTGAGTTTGTATATTATGTGATTCTATCACAACTAAAGAAATTTTAAGAGAAATTTATGGAATTAAAACAATTTTTTATTGTAATTTATTTAGGGAAAATGTTATTTAAAGAGAAACAACTTTACACATTGTGGTAACAAATTTAATGGTACTTTTATCCTTTTTAGATTATATAATATTTTCTATTTAAGAAATTATGGGGTGTAGTTGTTCACATTATGTAGTTAACATGTATTATTGTTATCATAGAATATTTATCTATAGATCCTCATGCCATAATATTCATTAAATAAGTGGTATGTTTTCATGGGGCACAACATTCAATTATATTAGATTGGGATCTAACGTTTTACTAGAAGTTTGGGTGATGTATTTAAGAAGATCTTTATAAAGTTATAATTTTAATCATATTGAATCATCCTTATACTACTATCCTGTCAATGAGAATAAATTAAACCCTAGACAATATGAATATATATTGTTCTATGTATTTTAAAGGTGGTTGGGATCAACAATTTCTTTAAGATGAGTTTTTTACACCAGTATCTTCCACTCGATCATTCATATGGACACATAAGATCCCCTTTATGAAATCAATTGTAAAACTATTGTGTAGCATAATGAAGTTATATTATGTAATGTATTGGGACTTTAGAATGTTTATGAGATTTTAGAGATGGTAAGAGTCAATCAAAAATATGTTATGACCTAACATAGTTGAAAAAAAGTTTATGTTGGTAATTTTCCATGTGATCTAGAATTTTATGTCAGTGATAAAGTATATATACTAATCTAATCATGGAATAAATAATGGAGAACAAATCCCTAGGTATATCAGTAACATAAAAAAAATTGATCATATCATAAAAATATATTATGGTTTAGAAGCATCTGTTGAAACTCTCTCTAGATCACGATGTGTTCCTTGAACCTCTCCTGAAAAAGCACATACATGATCCTTCATATGTACTAATATTATAGGTCATACCACTAGAAAATGATATTTATTAAAATATAAAATAATTTGAGAATCTGGATCATACATACAATGTGTTAAAAATCAAGACCAATGACCCGGTCAACATTTTGCAAAGAACACACAAGATTTATGAAACTATATAGGAACCTGATGATTTAATTTGGCATATGTATCAACACTTTTTTGTATCAAAGTAATGAATTGGGAGGGTGAAATTCATTTTATGTGAGGTATAATGAAACACAACAAGATTTTATGAAATAAATTATTCAAATAAATAAAATCTTTTAAAACATTGGTGTTACACATAGCACTGAGTTTATCATGGGATAGTGGAAACACTGATTTTATCTTCCATTATACAATATATAATGTTTAAATGAAACATTACATACTATTAAAATATTATTATTTAATATTATAGTTATCACATTTCCATTGTAATTAGAAGTATGAATATGATTAAATAAATTAAAAAAATATATGGTTTATACATGTATATTAATTGAATTATTTGGTGACCAATTAATTTGAAATAAAAATAAAAACTATATGAAAATCTATTTTTCTATGCTCAAATCTGTTTTACATAATAAATTAAACAAAAAAAATTTGGTGAATTATTTTAATTCAATTTATATTTTTTTATTCCAATTTTTTTTATTAATCATAATATTCTTTTTCTTAGACAATATATATGAATAAATCCAATTTTAAGCCTAAAACATTATTAAACAATCGTTTTCTCCTTTCACGAAACTATATTAAAAATAATTATTTACGCCTATAATTTGTTTTAGAAAAAATAAATTTAATTCTTGAATTCATCAAGTTAAAATTTTCATAGGGTGAATTCTTAATAATTTTCTGAGAAAGTAAGTTTTTCTGTGAATAGTGAAAAATTCGGGTTTTTGTCAAGAATAACCATTTTTAAAGCATTTAAAAACCTAAATTTTGTTTTAATATTTGTTTAAAATAAGAATTAGTTTAGTTATATATAAATATATTAATCAACTTTAAATAATTGGAATTATTTTCATATTCAATTTTGATATAAAATCTTTTCAAACACTTAATCGTTTTACCATTGAAAACCCGTATTCTTATCACGTCTAAAATATTACTTTTATATTAAAATATTCAAGTAGGATTAATGGAACCTAGAAAAAATGGATTCAATATTGAGATGGAAAATAATTTATATTATATAATAATTTAATAATATTTTTTTAGCATAATGAATCATAAAAATAGTAAAATCTATTTACTATGATAATTGTCAAAATTTGATTACTAGGGGGTCACAAAAGATAAGGGTTAAAAATTTCCAAAATAATTTAAAAATATACTATCTAGAATTATTTCTACATTATATCTTATATAATTGATTATTTTTAATTAATTTTTCCATTGTAAATATAAAAATGTGGTTACACCTTTATCTTCCCAAAACATTACAAATTTACAACTCACCTCTCTTGTAAAAGGCCTCACCCTCTCATATCCTTTTTCACACATCCAAAAACAAATTTCTTTTATCAATTATAGTACAAACCACATACATAATCCTATATTATAAAGATTATTTTTTTTTTCAGAATTTCAATCTATGTATCCTTTTGATGTAAACAAGAAGATGTTTTCCAAAAAAGAGGTAATTCTGCTAATCAAGAATTTTATATTATTTTTCATCCACTTTCTTAATTTTATGTTAAATAGTTATGTTATAAAAAATATAGTATAATAAATAAAAAAATATTTTTATGTTTTATTAATGACTTATGGAAATATCCTTTTCTATCAAATGGGTTACTAAATCATTTTTTATATATTTGGAAGACTACTACCTCTTAAATATATGTTATTTAATTTCCATTACCACCACTCACCACTAGATAAAATGATGGTTTTTTTAGTTTATATATAATATTTAGTGTATAAGTATGTTTTTTATAGAGACCCAAATTTTTTAAAATGATTTTCACATCATTAAAAAATAAACAACATATAATCATTACTTAACCAAGATCTAAAGGATTCGTATCATAAAATAATTAAGACCATACCGAACTTGTACATAATTAAAAATAAACATTTATTTAATTATTTCTTCTCTAGATTATTAGTATCCCTCATGATCTCCTTAGTAGAAGTATTCACCTGAGTATATATATCAAAAGAATGGTTGACCTAAAATCCCAGTAAGATTTTGAATAGGGGACATAAAGTGTGGGTGAGAATAATCAACATTATCATAATATAATAAAAGTATCATCATAATAATCAGAAAATGATGCATTAGATACTGTCATAGAATGTGTAAATGATTAAAAATGAAACATAATGTCTTAGTGGTCAAGTACCAAGAATATTTCAATTTATGTCATGATATGCATCACATCACTAAGTACATTGGGGTGCTATATAATTCCGACCACACCCATCACATCATAACATTTACATATGTAGTATAATTCTGAGTGCTCCAATCACATTATAAAATTTAAATTGTCATGCATAAAACATAGAACGTATATCAATCATGGAAATAAAATTATCAATTTAAATGATTAAGTTTCATTTCATAAATCATAAATTCACAAATAAACATTGGGGTACCAAAAATAAATTAGTAATAAGATACTAGGTATAAGAATCATCAAGAAGAAATAATCTCATGGGAAGTAAAATATATATTTTTAGAAATAATATTTCTTTTGGAAAAATATTTTCAGTCATCATAAATCAAATTTGAAATAATTATAGGGCAATAAATACAAGGGGAATAATGAAATTATATTTATGGAACATTAATGTAACATACAAAGTGAAAATGGATTAAAATAGGGAAAACCCATGGAAATAGAGTTGGATTTGAGAATCCCCTTACCTTTTTTCTGAGTTCTTTCATCAAATTAATATCTTTGAAAAATAATAATGAACCTATTATAAATTTATTTAACTTATTAATGTTTTAATTAAGTTAATTTATAGCCATCTTAATGTGTTATAGAGATCAATTTCATCATTCGAGAGTTTTGTTATTCTTTGTTTTCATGATCGGTTCACTTATTTATAAGAATGAAAGTTCTTGTATAATTAAAATGATTTACCAGAATTGAAATTATATGTTATTAATGTAAATAAATATGTATAATTTATCTTCTATATCATTTTTTTTATAATAGGAGGATTATTTATTATATTTAATTATAATGAAATTGATTTAATTTATTTTGGGGCTTTTTTAGACAATTATGAGTCTATATCATTTTATTTAAAATAATTTTTATATATTGGTTCATGAACATTATTTAACATATAGTATATAAAAAAATATTATTTGACAATATTAATTGTTTTATTATAGGCCTTTACGGTAGTATTAAAAAATGAAAACACATCGCCCATAGAGATAGGAAATTGATACACCCGAGATGATATTTTGATTTTGATGATAAAAAGAAAATAGAAGAAACTTGAAGATAGATTATTTTAATAAAATAATAAACTTATAGTATATATATTATAATGAATTTAACCTTCCACTTTTATAAGTGGTTTTGAGGAGATTATAATGAAGAAAATATTATCGAAACGAAATTAAATGGAAAAGAAAGAGGGGTTTACCTCTTGAGTTTCTCCTCCTTGAGAACCTCCATAGAGAAAAAGGTTTTGGTATTTTTATGAGACCAAGGTATGCTTGACATTGTTTATCTTCTTGGGAAGTGTTTATATTGAATTTTCACAATCTTAAAATCTTATAAGGTGTTAGGAGAAAAGGTGGTGAGGTGTGGTATTTATCGGGGAGGAGAGAGGTGTTTTCTAGTTATTTTTTCACTAGTTTATTATTTTGGTTCAAGACTATGAATAGATTATGAATTATCAGTAAATAAAGTTAAATAATGAATTTTATTTCAAGATTATGGTCTAAATCATCCATAAATAATCTATTACTTAATAATTCATGTATTTAACTTTTATCGTAAATTATTGTATTTTACTATTCACTGAAAATTCATGTATTTTAGAATAATACCAAAAAACACTCAAATAATTTTTTGATATTTAGAATTTAAAGCTAAAATCAATTTTATTAAACTAATTTTCTAAATATGATAAATTTAAATTGAAAATAAAATCATTCTTTTTATAAAAAATATGGATTTTAAAATTCAAACTGATTTTTTGACACTTTGAAAAATTAATTAAAGTAAAAAAATTCTATTATAATCATAAGACACCAAAATATAAAATAATGAATAAATTTTGTGAAAATAATTTTTTTAAATCATTATATTCATTATAAAATTACAATTAATAAATTTTGTTTTATAAAAATACCAGCATTTAATTAATAATTTCTAAAACATAATGATACTTATACAATTATATAATTTTATTATTTTAACATTTATAAGATTCTTAAATTTTATTTATAATATCGTAGAAGAGTTTACTATTCTATTTACAAGATTATTATTCCTAATAGTCAAGTTACTATTCCAAGGGTTAAGTAACTATTCCATCGGTATTAGTTCCTCAACTTCTATAAATTCCTCATATTTAATTCATACGTAATTTATAATGTTTGTATTTTGTTATATTTGTGGTTTAATGTGATCTATACAATATGTCATAATTATAAGAAGAGAGTTTCCATTGATTAATGTTTGGGTCATTATATTCTTCCCCCTTTTAGAAATTTCATCATTGAAATTACAACTCGTATTCATAGTTGAGAATTGGTGAAGTTACATCAGTTTCAATGTTTTCTACAGTTCCCACCATTTTCTAAAATAGAAAAGGTTTGAAAAAAATGTTAGTAAATATTTCATTAATAAATAATATATTACATGTTTTTCAATTAACTCTAAATGAATATCTTATGGTATCCCCATGTTTAGATTTTTTCTAGAAAACTTATTCAGTGATTACATATACTTAGTCTCATACTACAGGTTTTCACTAAGATTCACTAATCCTAATTCTCAAATTAACTAAACTTTTCTATGATACCAAATATAGAGACCTTACTTTTCATACATTATTATTACATCACATTAAATATAAAGAGCTGATATGTGTTACACAAGAGGGATCTAAAGGTTTAATATCTTGAAAAAATTGTGACCATACGTGATTTTTATATAATAAAATATAAAAATGAATGTAATTACTTTTTCTATAGATTCCTTGTGTCACTCATGTTATCCTTAGTACAAGTATTCACCTGAGGATATACATCAAGATAAGGAGTGAGATAAAATCCTAGTAATAAGATGAATATGAGACATGAAAAATGGATGAGTATAATAATAGTAATCATCCTAAAATAAGAGGATCATAATCTTATTCATGAAAGGAATCATTAGATAGAGGAATGCAATGTGGGAATGAAAAACAATGAAGCATCATATCTTCGTGGTCAACTACCACAAATACTTCCATTTTTCTCATAAGATAAATAACATTACCCAATGCATTGGATCACTGTATAATTTCAGGTCCACCCACCACATCATAATATTTTCATGCTCTATATAATTCTAGGAGCACTCATCACATCATAACATTACATTATCATGTCTTCCACATGGAAATTATATCAATAATGGATACAAAATAACCCCTTGAATGGAATGAGCTTCATTTCATAATGAATACATTCATTAATAAACATTATGTTTTCAAAAATAAAGAAGGAATAACATACTTGGTATAAGAATCATCAAGAAAAATCAATCTAAGAAGATGTAAATGATGTATTTTTTGGAAAGAAGATTTCTTTTGGAAAATTATATTCATTTATCATAAAATATTATTGAAACATTGATATCCCAAAAATGATAATGTAGGGATAATGATATGATATTTAATTAACATTAAAACAAGATACATACAGAAAATTAAGTGATAGAGAGAAAACCCAAGTAAATGGAGTTGGGTTCAAGAATCCCCTACCTTATGTCTTAGTACATTCTTCACATTAATATTCTAGATAATAAAAATAAATTCATTAACTAAAAAATCTAGTACCAATTATATATTTATTTTATATATTATAATTTTATTAAGTTCATTTAATATCCTTTTTTATGAGTTATTAATCACACTTTTATCATTCTAGAGTGTTCGTTGTCTTAGTTTTCATGATCAGTTCATTTGTTAAAAATTATAGAAGTTTGTGTACAATGATAATGATTCTACAGAATTGAAATTATATTTTATTAATGATGATAAAGAAGATTAATTTATCTTATATATCATTTGTCTATATAATATTTGTTTGATTATTAGATTATAAGATTATGAAAATGGTTTAATTTATTTTGGTGTTTTTATGACAATTATGAGCCATATTATTTTATTGAACATCTTGTTTATATATTGGTTCTGGAACATTAATTAACTTATAATATGTATAAAAAATCTTATTGATCCATTTTAAAGGTATTATGACCCACCAAGAAGGTGGTAGTAAAAAAAATGAAAAAACATCTTCCATATTGATGGTAAATTGATAGACCACGAAAGATATTTTCTTTTTTAGGATTAAAAAAAAATAAAAGAGAATTGAAGATGAATTATTCCATTAACATAGTTATATTTATGTATATAAAATATAATTTAGTTTCACAACACTTTTATACGTGGAGGTTATGACTGTCATGACCCATCCCCCCAGGGCCTGTGCTGTGACTACCCCATGCCCACCATCTGTAGGCCAGGAGTTGGCTACTGACACCAGAAAGGAACATCCCTAATATGGGAAGGCATTTACGTTAAATCTATACAAACACACAACCCAATAACAAAACAAGATACAACCAAGAAGTAAAACTAAAGTAGTAATGGTGTGTACTGTATGTAAAGGGTCCGAAATACAAGCCCAAATGAAAGATACAACTACAATAGGAATCAGTAAGCAGCTCCTGGAATCATCCACCATGGATCCTACCTGAAGGATAGGTACAACCCTCCTCTGAAACAGTGCATGTCAACCGTCACCGCCATCCACTATCAGGTCCTTGCTCCCCTAGTCTCAGTAATGGTTGCCTGTTGTCTGCAAAAGACACAAAAAATGCGAGAGAAGCCCATGCAGTGGTAAGTATAACAATACCCAGTAGGGACCCCGAGACATTCGAAGGTCTCTCAGAATTCTACAAAAGAAAACCAAAATGCATGATCTCAATCCAAATCACAAATAAAAACACTCAACTCAAACAAGGTATAAAACTCAGAGTTCAGAAATAAAGATGAGTAGTCTTAAGCTACATCATTTTATTTTGTTCACAACTGAACCACGAATATGTTCATCCATTGTCAATCCACACTGGGTTGTTTATCGCTGATCCATGATGTGATTCTCTACAGCTGGTTACCATTGGGTCACACAATGCTGATCCAAAAAGGGTCACTATAATACTGATCCACACAGGGTCACTATAATGCTAACCCACACAAGGTCACTATAATGATGATCCACACAGAGTCACTATAATGATGATCCACACAGGGTCACTATAATTTTTATCCACATAATTTCTCTATAATGATGATCCAAAAAGGGTCACTATAATTCTGATCTACTCAGGGTCTCAATAATATTGATCCACACAGGGTCTCTATAATGACAGCCAACCACATGATTTCCCACACCCGGTGGGCTTGAGATCCATCGTATCTAATCCTCCAAATATCGGTAATTCCTTAACTACAATGATTTTCTAAAAAAGAATAACGCAAATTACCACCATATCATAAAGGTTCCAATGCGACAGACGGGGCATCAATCAGACACTTAGTCTGTGAGTTATATGAGTTTTCGTGCCGAGGGCCTAGTTGGATTCATGTTCGATCCAACTCGGATATACTACAACTTTATCAAAAAATCATGTGGTGTATCTCAAAAAGCCTACCTTGTTCAAAGGATTCTATATCCGGAGGTGGTTTGTCAAAAAAAACACCTAATTTGCAAGATACTAACTTTTATGCATAATTGTGCCGAAGAAGGCCCGGGTCTGGTTCAACACAGCCCGACCAGGCCTGGGCAGACCCAAACTAGTTCAGGTTGACCCATCCTTGTTTGGGTTGACCCGACCATGTTGAAACCAGCCTGGGTCGGCCTAGTATTATAGGGTAGGCCTAGCTGGGATGAGACAAGGAGGGCTCGACCTGCTGGTTGGCCCAACCCACATGAGGGTTGCACGATCCACATCTTGAATGGCTCAAAGAGCCATTCAGCCCTTGATTGGTGGCCCCAGGTGGACCTTCCTCGCTATCAGGGAGACCCAAAGAAATCAGGTCTCTCGCCTTCGCCGCAACCTACCTCACTGTGGCGTGCGTTAGCGGGCCGCATCCTGCCTCTGTGGCTGGCCAAGATTCATCCACCTGTTCATCTGCCGCGACGCTAAGCAGCGCTTCCCCTTCCATGGATGACGAGTGCCACATGCCACCAGTACCTGTCACCGGTCCCATGTTGAAGAATCTTCAGAATTCAACCAGGTGATATTTGGTGGTCCGTTTTCCCTTCTTCTCCCGCCTACGGGCCTCCCGGGATACCGATGTCACTATGCCGCTCCCAGATTCAAGGTTTTGTCTAATTGTAATTTTTCCCCCAATGAATGAAACTATAATCAAATGACAGATGGTCCGACCCTTGCTTTTTTGGCCTGCGCCCTTGGAATTAACATTATATCAAGTGGTTAAAAAAAAAATCATCACAAAGATAAATATAATCTGGTTTAGAACATCTGTGACTCGTCTTGCTTCAAGAACGTGGAAAGGTAACAATATATCATAAATTTAAAATAAAACATCCCCTAACTCAAGATTTTATATGGATGTAGCGGTGCTGGATGAAGACTCCTTGTCCATAGAAGCCACCGACATTCTTCAATCCCTATTTGATTCCTCCGTTATTCATTGGGAGGGTTCTTAGCTGGCGCTTCCTCGGAGTTCTCTCATGGGTTTCCAAAACCAACGACCACGATTTAATTTGAAAGTTGTGAGTTAATAGATTCACTCTCCTTTCAATTAAATTATCATTAAATGGAACAATTAGTGATTCAACAAAATAACACAAGATGTGGTTATGAATAAATGTGTAACCATGCATTTAATGTCCCTCATTAAATTCCCGACCATCTCCATCGGTCCCACCACAATTAATGAAGTGTTGGAGAAAAATAAAATAACAATTTTATGTTATTTTATTAATCTATAAAAGGTATGAAAACTAAATTTTCTCTTTACTTACTGCGGTGGAAGTGAAGCCTCCCTTAAGCGAATCCTGATATTGTGATTTCAACAGTTCCCTCAGATTTAAATTCTGAAAACCGGTTGAAAAGATAGAAATTCCAGCTTGTTGGTATAATAAATGTACATTAAAAAAAAGTTCAAAATCTTATTTCGGGCACACTAGTCCTTGGATTTGAGTGCCGTCAATTTTCACAGACTTATAAAAATCCCAATTGTTTTTTTCAAAAAATAATATTTAATTTCCAGTTCAATACACTCTCCCCACCTTAAGTATTACTGTCCCCAAAAGATACAAAAAACTAGGGGATAAAATGGGGATACTGATCACATATCTGAGCCTCCTACACCCAGGTGATCTCCTGGAGGTTCTCGTGCTACCATAGAACATGCACCAAAAGAATCGACCTCCCATAAAGGACCCACTTTGGTCAATCACTTATCTCCACCAAGAACTCCGCAAACGTTTCCCCATCGTCGATATCTAGCTCTCCCAGTTGATAACATGTGATAGATTATGAACATACCTCTTCTGTTATGACACATAGAAAACATTATGCACCCAGTGCATCTGTGGGGGAAGAACTAGATGGTATGCCACCTTGCCTAATCTGATGAGGATCTGGAATGGTTTGACCAACCTCTAAGATATCTTGCCGCCCCATCCCAACCTCTATAATCCTCATCTGGGTGATACCCACAGGAAGACATTGTCTCCCTCCTCAAACTCGAAGGGTGTCTATATCCAAGCTGCATATGACTAATGCCTACTCTGTGCAGTCTTAATCCTCTCATTGATGATCTTCACCTTATCCGTGGTATCTTGTACCAACTCTGGACCCATAAGTGCTGAATCCCCTGGGTCTATCAAGTATAGGAGTGAACTGAATCCTCACCCGTAAAAAGCCTCAATCAGATCCATACTGATGTTGGAGTGATAACTGTTGTTTTATGAAAACTCCACCAGTGGAAGTTGGTCCTCCCAACTACTACCAAAATTGATGACACAAGCTCCAAACATGTCCTCGAGTTTCTGTTTGGTCCACTCTGTCTGGCCATATGTGTGAGGGTGAAAGGAAGTGCTCAAGCGTAGCTGAGTTCTGAACACCTCCTGCAATCCCTTCCATAAATATTATGTAAAATGAGAATCATGATTTGAGATGATCTTCGATGGAACCATGTAAAGTTGTACAATCTTATGTATGTAGAGATTTCCCAAGATATCTACTGATCTCTACTCTTGGATAAGTTGGAAGTGGGCCAACATGGTGACTCAGTCAATGATCACAGAGATGGAATCGTGGCCCTCAGCCATCACTTGTTGAAAAGTGAGGCATCGAGATAAAAACTTTTCCACTGCTTCCTTCATCTCTGGCCACCAATACTGATGTCATAGGTCATGGTACATCTTCGCTACTCCATCACTACAAGAATACCGCCATTTAGCGGCGGTTTTAAAAACCGCCGCGAAAAAATATTTTGCCGCCATTTCACCGCGGTTTGTAAACCGCCGCGAAATGGGTTAAAATATTTTTTTAATAATTATTTAATTTTTTCAGGGATTAGCGGCGGTTTTTTTAAAAAACCGCCGTGAAATGAAAGGGAAAAATAAATAAATAAAAATAATATATTGTTATATAAATATATTTATATTGGAATAAATAAAATATATACATTTTAAATATGTTTTAGATAAATATAAATAGACTACTACATTTAATATATAATAAATCTAGTGAAAATGGATTCAAAATATTTTTTAAAAAATATTATTAAATAATAATTTTCTATTTATTATTGATTAAAAAACATTTAATAACAATTCGAAGGGTAAAAAATAAAAAAAATTAAAAAAAGATCCAAAACATGTTGAAAACGCAACTCAAACTTCAAACAGCCATAACTTTTGATCCGGGTGTCCGTTTGAGATCTACCACATATCAAATCGAAACTTGCGATGAGCTCTACGTCATTATGAGTAGGGAGGACCCGGATCATGGGATTTTCAAGCCCAAAAAGTCCCATAAGGCCTCCAAAACTGAGTTTTTAGTCAGGATACCCCGATTTGTCAACATTCAAACAGGTATAACTTCTGATCCGGATGTCTGTTAGGCCTGTAACACATATCATATTGAAGATTGTTTTATTTTCTTCGATTTGACTGGTTGTGGAATTGAAACGGGATTCTAGATTATATGTTATGGTCATTTTAACATTTTATAGATTTTCAAATACACACTTATATGTATTTATTCGTAAATATATATGGGTCTTTGTGTGTGTGTGTGTGTTGTGTATATGTATAGATGTATTTATGTATTTATTCATAAACACACATAAAAAAATATTTTATAAATGTATTTAAAACTAATCTAATAAATATATATTAATGGTTGCTCTATTTATTACTATTTATTTGGGTTTCCATGACTTGTTATCTTTATCAATGTATTTTTGGGGTTATTATGATGATTATGTTAAATTCATAAGAGGTTTTCTAGAGTTTTCATGAGTTGTCATGAGTTTTAATGCGTTCTCATGCTTTCTAATACATCTTCATGCTTTTCCATCTATTTTCATGCATTTTCATGATTTTGTATCCCTTATCACGCCTTTTCATACTTTTTAATGTGTTTCATATATTATATATTATATATTAGATATTAGATATTAGATATTATATATTATATATTACATATTACATATTATATATTATATATTATTATTATTATTTATTGTTTATTATTTATTATTTATAATCTATTATTTATTATTTATTATTTATTGTTTATAATTATTAATTATGTGTTATTATTAATTATTTATTATTAATTATTTATTATTTATTATTTATTATCTATTATCTATTATTTATTATTTATTATTTATTATTTATTATTTATTATTTATTATTTATTATTATTTAATATTTAATATTTAATATTTAATATTTAATATTTAATATTTATCATTTATGATTTATGATTTATGATTTATTATTTAAAATTAATTATTAATTATTTATTCTTTATTATTTATTATATATTATATATTATTTATTATCATTTATTATTTATTTCTTTATTATTATTTATTGTTATGTATTATTTAGTATTTATTATTATTTATTATTTATTATTATTATTTATTATTATTTATTATTATTTATTATTTATTATCTATTATCTATTATCTATTATCTATTATTCATTATTTATTATTTATTATTTATTATCTATTATCTATTATTTATTATTTTGTTATAATTTATTATTATTTATTAATTATTAATTATTATTTATTATTTATTATTTATAATTTATAATTTATTATTTATGATTTATGATTTATGATTTATGATTTATTATTATTATTTATTATTTATTATTTATTATTTATTATTTATTATTTATTATTTATGGTTTATTATTTATTATTTATTATTTATCATTTATGATTTATGATTTATGATTTATTATTTAAAATTTATTATTTATTATTTATTATTTATTATTTATTATTTATTATTTATTATTTATTATTTATTATTTATTATTTATCATTTATGATTTATGATTTATTATTTAATATTAATTACTAATTACTAATTATTTATTATTAATTATTAAATATTAATTATTATTTATTTATTATTTATTATTTATTATTTATTATTTATTATTTATTATTTATTATTTATTATTTATTATTTATTATTTCTTATTTATTATTTATTATTTATTATTTATTATTTATTAGTATTTGTTATTATTTATTATTATATAATATGTTTTAATATTATTTATTATTTATTATTTATTATTTATTATTTATTATTTATTATTTATTATTTATTATTTATTTTTTATTATCTATTATCTGTTATTAATTATTTATTAATTATTATTATTTATTATTTATTATTTATTATTTATGATTTATGATTTATGATTTATGATTTATGATTTATGATTTATGATTATGATTTATTATGATTTATGATTTATTATTATTTATTATTAATGATTTATTATTTATTATTTATTATTTATTATTTATTATTTATTATTTATTATTTATATTTTATTATTTATTATTTATATTTTATTATTTATCATTTATGATTTATGATTTATGATTTATTATTAATTATTAATTATTAATTATTAATTATTAATTATTAACTATTTATTATTTATTATTTATTATTTATTATTTATTATTTATTATTTGTTATTTATTATTTGTTATTTATTATTTTTCATTTATTATTTATTATTTATTATTTATTATTTATTATCTATTATTTATTATTTATTATTATTTATGATTTATGATTTATGATTTATTATTTATTATCTATTATCTATTAGTTATGTATTATTTGTTTTTTCAATTAATATATATTAGTATTTTAAATTCTGTTTATTAACCACATGGCGAGCTTGCTGGAGTGGTAAAGTCTTTGGAAAATAAGCAAGAGGTTAGGGGTTCAAATCTCACCAAACACAATATTACACTATATTGCATGGGCACGTGTATGGGCACATGCATGGGCTCCTATATGGGCATGAGCATGAATGCATGGATAAAGTAATATGAAATTAAATAAAATAAAAACGAATAAAATAAAATAAATACGAATTAAATGAAATAAAAAACGAATTAAATAAAATAAATACGAATTAAATAAAATAAAAAACAATTTAAATAAAATAAATAAGAAATAATTATATAAATAAAAAACGAAATAAATAAATAAAAAACAAAATAAATTAATAAAAAATGAAATAAATAAATAAAAAACGAAATAAATAAATAAATAACGAAATAAATAAATAAAAAACGAAATAAATAAATAAAAAATGAAATAAATAAATAAAAAACAAAATAAATAAATAAAAAATGAAATAAATAAATAAAAAACGAAATAAATAAATAAAAAACGAAATAAATAAATAAATAACGAAATAAATAAATATAAAATGAAATAAATAAATAAATAATGAAAAACCGCCGCGAATAGATTCCCAACGCACCATTTAGCGGTGGTTTAAACCGCTGCGAAACGAAAAAAACCGCCGCTAAATGGTCATTTTGACGTAGTGCATTATGTACCACCAAAATGAGTTTGTGGAACTCCATCAACACCTCCCCTCGTAGCATCACTCGTACCATGGTGCGCCCTCAGAAGAAGATGACATGCTCCCCACGATTGGAAAATCCACCAGGAGCCTTTCCTAAGAATATCTGAACACAATAGGCCTCACAGTTCCCATCCCCGAGCTGTGCCTCCCAAACTCACTGAAGATGTGGGAGAGTGGCATTCATAAAATGGATGTAAGATACTCCATCTCTATCCAAAAAGTATATCAGCAACACGACTAGCTTCTTTGTTGCCTCAGTCAGCAAATGTCAAACATACCTCCTACTGACTGTTTCTACTACAATGTTCAGCTTCCTTGGAGTGTATAATATCTCACAGTCATAGTCCTAGGGGAACTCCAACCATCGCTGCTATCTCAGGTTTTGGTCCTTATATGAGAAGATATTCTTGATACTTTTGTGATCAGAGTAAATATTAAACCGTTCACCCATCAAGTAGTGCCGCCACATCTTCCGTGAAAATACCACTACTGTTAAATATAGGTCATGGTTAGCATATTTCTTCTCATGTTTTCTCCACATTCATGATTCTTAGGCGATCACTACTCTCTTCTACATTTGTAAACATCATAGTCCTTTCTCTGATGTGTCACAGTAGACTACTTACCCAAATACATCTTCTGGTAGCCTCAAGATGGGGCACTCATTAGCCACTGCCTCAGCTCATAAAAACTAAGATGACATTTCTCTATACACACGAATGGTTGTCCCTTCATTGTTAATGATGAAAAGGGATTCACAACTTTGAAAAAGTTGGGTATGAATCTCTGGTAGTACGCAACCAAGCCCAAAAATCATTTCACCTTAGTCACACTTCTCTGTGGCTCCCCAACAAGAACTACCACTAACTTCATCGAATCTAATGCAACTATAGCCTCTGAGATAATGTTCCCCAGTAATTGGACATCTTGTATCCAAAAATGAATCTTCAAGAGCTTTCCATAATGATACTTCTCTCAGAGTGTATATAGAACTATTTGCAGGAGCGTGGCATGCTCCTCCTCCGGCGTTGTGTATACCAAGACATCGTCAATAAATTCTAACATGAAGCAATTGGGGTTAGGCTATAATACTATTAATGATCCCCATACACATTTCTAGAGCATTGGTTACACCGAAGGGAATTACTATGTACTCATAATGGACAAACCGACAGCTAAATTCCTTTTTTGGTACATCCTCATCCCATACCCTGAGCAGGTGATAGCCTGATCATAGGTATATCTTCAAAAACCATTGAGCTCCCTTTAGCTGGTCTAAGAGGTTTTCAATACTTAGGAGTGGATATATTTTTTTAACAGTGATCTATTACAAGCGCCAATAGACCACAAAAATCCTTATACTCCCATCCGCCTTCATGGTAAACAAAATCAGGGATGCACATGGAGAAACACTAGGCCTTATGAACCCCTTTGTCTGCAAGTCCTCCAAATATACCTGGAACTCAAAAAGCTCTACAAGAGCCATCTAATATGATGGATAAGTTATCAGTGTCTTCTCAATGTACATGTCGATATAGAAGTCTTCCTCTCTATGAGGAGTTAGTCCCAATACCTCATTAGGAAAGACATCAGCATATTGGCCCACAACTATAGGATAATTTATACTCCTCATATAAACTTCTCTAAGGTAAGGCTATACAATTGATGAGTGACTAGCTCCACCATCCTCTATGTAAGTCAATCCTATGCTAGAAATGTTCTCCTATTGCTGGTGAAGGAAAACCTGGTCCCATTTTTGCAGACACACCCCACTTTGCGCCTAAAACAGTCGATCTGATCATGGACTATGGATAGCCAGTTTGTACCCAATATGACGTCGTAAGGCCTCGACGCTGCTACCTAGATATCCTAACCAAATCTCTCTCCTACTAGAGTGAGTTCACACTATCTACACTAGTGTCTAATTGTCGAATCTTCTCTCGTTGGAGTCTCTAATCATAAGGATCGATCCAACTACTCCATCATAATATCCGAGCTCCGAACAAGTGTCATGGAAATAAAAGAGTGACTAAAACCTTTGTCTATAAGAACCGCACCTAGTGTGGAATAGACATAGATCGTACCTCTAATCACCTATGCAGAAACGTGGTTGTAGGACTCAGTTACCTAAAGAAAAGCTTGTCCCAGCCCTCTTGCTCCTTGAGGTTGGGGTGGACCACCTAGAGGTAGTGGTGGTACAACCTCAAACTGTCGTAAACCACCTAATGTATGACCTTGACCTCTGCTATGTCCACCACCCTACAGACCTCCTCATTCAAACCTTGGCCACTGGCTCTATAGTCCCTAGATCTTCATCTGATCGTCGGTAAAATGAGTCGGGCAGTCGTGGGCCATGTGACCCTACTCATCACACGTGATGTTCATTTTTATCCTCTGATAACCTTCTCATCCTCGTGAGCTCGACACTTCCAACCCTACATCCTGGGATCATCCTCCAAAAGGACTTCCCCACATGGACCTCAGTGTCATCTTCCAACAACCTACTATAGATGACATGGACACTTGTTGTCCAGTGGTGTCTCTCACCATCGGTGCCTGCTCGGCTAAGAAGCTCTCCCCCAATAATGCTCACTCGAGCACTCTATCATGTGTCGGGATATTCAGAAATATCATCGATGCTATGATATCCCTCCGGAGACCTTGATCAAAGTTCCAGGCCCTAAAGAATGGGTCTTGTACCATGTGGGTGGAGTAGCACAAGAGGCCAGTAAACCTCACCGAGTACCAAGACACTTTTAGGCTGCACTGCTATAAGTGCATGAGCTCTTGAATACACACAGAGCATAGTGTCGCTGGACCAAACTCTGCCTTGAAGAGGCTCTTGAAGTCCATCTAGTTGAGGGTCTCCTCATTGTGTAACTAGAGAATTAGGCTCCACCATTTCCCTATTGTGACCTGGAAGAGGCTAGCAGCTAAGATCACCATATGCTCTGCTGGTGTCCCAACTATGCGGATAACCCGTGTAACAACCTCTAGCCAGTCCTCAACTGCCTAGGGATTTGTCTCACCTCAGAACCTCAGTGGCCTCTTCTGCTAGAACTCATGAAACATGCTTAGTATGTGTGCACCGTTCTCTAGTGAGGCTGGTGGCAACATCTGTCTAACAGGTGTTGGTGCTACTGGTGCACCACTAGAAGGTTCCATTACCATGAGAGGGCCCTACACTGAAGCATCATCTCTCGGTGGGCCATTATTGTGAACTCTCTCTAGAATCATGGATGGTTGTCTTTGTGGTGGAATACGGAGAATAAATAGGTGGTAAGTGGTTAAAAATTTATACCTAGTCATCTAGTGCAAAAGAGAACAAAAGTAAAACATTTCCAAAACACACGCAATTAGTGTTTTCATGCACCGAGTTAGAAATCATGATTAGGGTCTCGGTGTAGGGATACCCATCCCTCCTCACCAACACTGGACTACAAAAACAAAAAACCACACTCAAAACACTTAACACTATTACTCCATTGGAAATATCATAGTCATAGTTCTTTGGTAGAACCGACACCTCTTATACCACTTTGTCATGTGCCGTCCCCCTAGGGGCCATACCTTGACTACCCCATGCCCTCCTTTCATAGGCCAAGGGTAGGTGACTAGCACTGGAAAGGCATATCCCTAAAACGGGAAAGAGTTACCTTTAAATCTGTACAAACCCACAACCCATGAACACAAAAAGATGCAACCATGATGTAAAACTGTTGTAGTACAGATGTGTACTAAAATAAATGGGCCAAAATACAAGTCCAGCTGAAGGATACAATTATAACAAGAATTTGTAAACAGCTCCCACAATCATCCACCATAGATCCTACCAGAAGGGTATGTACATATCGCCTTAGAAACTCTCCATGACAACCATCACCGCTATCAACTGTTAGGTCCTAGTTTTCTAAGTCTTAATCAAGGCCGTTCATCGTCTACACAAGACACAACAAGGTGCGGGCGAAGCTCATGAAGGGGTGAGTATAAAAACACCCAGTAGAGACCACAAGACCCCCAAAGGTCTCTCAGAATTCCGCAAATAAAAAAGACAAATTATGATCTCAATAACAAAGCACAAAGAAAACGTCTCAGCACAAACTAGGTATACAAATCAGAGTACAGGAATAACGATTATTAGTCTTAAGCTACGTCATTTTATTATGTTCACAGTTGAAATGAGAAGAATTTATTCCATTGTTGATCCATATAGGGGTGTATGTCATTGATCCATGATGGGCCGCTCTATTTTTGGCCCTCATTAGGTCGCTCAATGCTAATCCACACAGGGTTGCTATAATTCTGATCCACACAGGGTCACTATAATGCTGATCTACACAGGGTCTCTATAATGGTGATCCACATAGTGTCGCAATAATGCTGATTAAGAAAGGGTATCTATAATGTTGATCCACATAGGGTCACCATATTTCTGATCCCCATAGGGTTGATTTAATGCTGATCCACAAAGGGTCCCTATAATGCTGATCCATGGAGGGTGGCTATAATACTGATCCACACAAGGTCCCTATAATTACATCCAGCCATAATATTCTCTGCACCAGATGTGCTTGAGTATTGTAGTATTTAATCCTCAAGATATCAGTTTTGCCTCAACTACCACAATGTTTTACAAAGGTGTATCCCAATGGACCTCAATTTCACAAGGGTTCCAATGTGACAGATGTTGTGTTAATCAGATGACCGATCTATGAATTATAGGCAATTTAGTGCCGATGGTCTGGTTGGATTTGGGTTTGATCAAACCCATATATACTCCAATTGTTTCCATAACTCAGGTGGATTTACTCAAAAGGACCATCTCAATCCAAGGAATCTACCGCCACTAATGGTTTGTCAAACAGATGTCTAGTTTTTATGATATAAACTTTTAAGTGTAACTAGGCCGAAGAGGGTCCGAGTCCGGTCGGACCTGGCCCGACTCAGTCCAGATCGACCTAGCCCGGTCGGAAACTACTTAGGCCGGACCTGTTTGGTTGGGCTGCGGTGGTTCCAGCCCGCCCTAGCTGGGCTAAGGCCATGGGATGCTCAGCCCACCGACTGGAGTGACCCACACGATGGTCGTGCGGTCCTCCTCCCGAACGGCTCGAAGTGCCATCTGACCATTGATTGGCAGCACTATCTGGTGCAACCTAGCTGTCTGTGGGACCTGTAGGGACCAGGTCACCTACCTTCACTACAGCTTGGAAACCATGGACTGCCTCACTGCAGCATGCGACGACATGCTGCCTCCCGCCTCCGCAGCCTATCGAGAGCCGGACGCCTGTCTGTCAATCACAGTGCCGATCACCACCTTCGCTTCCTTCACTGGTCACTAGTGCCACCATGCCAGTGTCTCACTAGAAGATCTTCTATAGGCCACTGGGTGAGCATCGGTGGTTCTTTTTCCATTCTTCTCACAAGTACGGGCCTCCTGGGATGCTGTTGTCGTTGTGCGTCTCCCTGATTCATGGTTCTGTTGAATTGTAAATTTGTACCCTGAAGAACAGAACAAAAATGAAGCTTATGTGGGTCTGGGCCTTGTTCATTCAGCCTGTGACCTCTGTGTTAGCATTATATCAATTAGTTAATAAACAAATATTCAAAAAAGGAAATTAAATCCAGTTAGAAATTTTGTGATTCATCATATTTCATGAATGTTGAAAAGAAACAATATCTCATAAATTTAAAATAGAAACATCCCCAACCTCAAGATTCATTGGAGAAGTCACAGTTTTGGATGAAGAATCCTTGTTTGTGGATACCACTGGCTTTCATAGATCCCAATTCGATTCCTCTGTTCTTTGATGGGAGGGTTATTCATTGGCACTTCATTGGAGTTCTCTCGTGGGTTTCCAAAAACCACACCCACAATTTAATTTAAAAGGGAAGAGTTAAAAGATTCACCTTCCTTTCTGTACAAAGATCATTAAATGGTACAATCAATGAATCACCATAATTACATGAGATGTGGTTATACATCAATGTGTAATAGGTCATTTAATGTCCCTCATTAAATGATCGACCATCTCCATGGGTCCTGCCACTGTTACTAAAGTGTTGGAGAAAAATAAAATAACAATTTCCTGTTATTTTATTATTATATAAAAGGTCTAAAAACTTACTTTTCTCTCGACATAATATGGTCAAAGTGGATATTCCATTAAGCGAATCCTGATGATGTGAGTTCAATGGTACCCTTATATTTCAATTCTGAGAACCAGTTCAAAAGTTTGAAATTCCCACTCGTACGTTTACTAAACTTACATATAAAGGTTCAAAAATCCATTTCAGTCACACCAGGCCTTGGAGTCAAGCGGCATTAATTTTCACAGACTCTCAATAATCCCAAATAATTTAAAAAAAAAATGTGGAATTTCCAGGTCTTTACAATTAGTGGATAAAAAAATAAATCAATTTGAAAATAAATTAAAAGAAAAATAAATCATATTTTACATCTTGAATTTATCCTCTTTGAGAACCTTTATAGGGAAATGGTTTTTGTATTTTCTGAGACAAAAGAAACATAGAAAAGGAGGAGGGTCCTGGAAAAATGTTATGGAAAAATTTGGATATTTTTTTGAAAATTTGAAAGTGTGAGGAGAAGAGCTGGTATGAGATGTATTTTTAAGGGAATAGATGGGTGTTTTCTCATTATTTTGTTCATTAGTTTATTAGTTTGGCTCAACACTATGAATATTTTGAGTGATATCAATAAATATATTAATATAATGATGGATAGATCGAGATAATGGGCTTATTGTAGCCAAAATTCTTCTATGACTAAATAATTCATCTATTTATCTTTTATCATAAATTATCATAATTTACTATTCACCTAAAATTCATGTATTTTAAGAAAAATACTTAAAAGTCACCATGACCATTTTTTTGTCTTGTGGAATTAAAAAATGAAATCGAATTTTCCTAAAATAATTTTCTAAATATGGTAACTTTAATTTTTAATTAAAATCATCTTTTATTAATAAAATATTATTTTAAAATTATAACTTATTTTATAACAATTTGAAAAATTAATTAAGGTCTTAAAATGTTATATTATAATTTTAATACACCAAAATATTTATTTAGGAATCCATTTTGTAATGAAAATTTATTTTTGAGAATTATATTAATTATTAAACTGTAATTGAATATATATGTTTTATAAGTATACCAACACTTAATTAATGATTTCTAAATCATTTATCTACCTATAATATTATATAATTATATCATTAAATCATTTATAGGATGCATAATTTTTTAAATAATTTATTAGATGAGTTATGTAATATATTTCATAGATTACTATTCCCAATGGTCATGTTACTATTCTAAGGGTCATGTTACCCTTTTACCGGTATTAGTTCATCAACTTCAAGAAGTACCTCTTATTTCCTTCATTCCTCAATTATAATGCTTGTATTGTGTTCTCTATATGAATTTATGTGATTTATACTATATATAATATTTATAATATTGTATATTCCATTGATAATTTGTTGGGTTGTTACAGTTTTGGAGTCATTATATCACATTTTTCTTCTTAATTTCCAATCTATCGGAATCCGATAATATCCTTCGTCAATACGGCAGACAACATCCATGCGAAGTGATGTGATTCATAAATGCTTCACATGGAAGGAAATAAATATGGGTTTAGTGAAAATATGTGATACATATGACATAAAAATAATTCTATAATGAATATATATTGTTTCCATTTATTTCATTCTTTTTGACAGGAAAATGGAATGAATGTTAAAACGTATATGCGACCTATCGCCTCTATAAACCGTTTAGTTCATTTTATATATTTAATTTTATAGATCACTAAAAAACTTTTATACTGAAAATATATGATATTTATATCTTTTTTAAAACTATTGATATTATGGACCTATGAGAAATGTTTGATGAACAAGAACAATAATTCCAAACAAACAATGAAAACAATGTAGTTGAATCCCGAAACATTTCTTTAACACAGAATTATTAAAAAAAAGAAAATAAAATTTCATTAGTAAATAATATATTTATTGATATTTATATATTTATGGTTCAATAATTTTTTTATAATAAAAATATATTTATTATTTGTGAGGATTTAATGTGTACAATGTAAGTTGATACTTAACAAAATTGATTTTCATCTCACTTTTTACTTCTATAAGGAAAATGCCATATTCACCACCTATTTATTTTATGTAGTAAATATACATTCAATGAATTTATTTTTTGATTATTATTATAAAAATAATTTGTATTTAAATATCAATTTTAGGATCTCTCTTTCAAGGAGTGTATGATTCAAAATCTACCAAAGTGGTAAGGGACAATTTTCTAAAATTGTAGTCTTGAGGAGCTATGTTATGTTATGAAAATATCTAATTTAATGAGGTATATATACATACCCTTTATCATGTTCTATCATTATTTTTTTTATTTTAATGATATTTTTAGTATAATTTTATTTTATTATTTCATGGAGATTAAGATTCAATGTTACCAAAGTGTTCTGAGTTTCATGTTACAATCTCATCCTCTATGAGGATTGTTTATGATTTTTATTCCAATGAATAAGTCTTATTAACTATTTCTCATAAAACCTAGTAATATTATTCTCTACTAGTCATTTTATGGGAATACATTTTTTACTATCAATTTTTAAGGTTTATTTACTCAAGAGTTAAAAAATGTTTTTATGAAAATCCAATTTTAAATATCTCTTCTGTTGAAAATGTTTTCTCATAAAAAACCTTGTTATTTTAGAAGTGTTCAAAATATTTTTTTATTTTTTGAATATATTTCTATTCAAGATTTATATATTTTTAAATTTATTGAAATGAGTGTTCATGTCATTTTACAAACATTTCATGTTTGGAATTTACAGAAAATATGAAATTAATCATTTTTTAACATGTAAGAAATGAAAACAATTCCCCACCCTCATGGAGATTATTTTATTTGATGATTAGTTCATATGTTTTGAATATTTTTTTAAAAGAAAATGAAATTAACTTTTGTTGTTTTAAAAAAAAATTCATTTCAATGATGAAAGGGTATTTTCCTTTAAGAATTTTGTTTATTAATTTTTTAATATTCCTTTGTTAGTTTTCAATGTTATATTCAAAGAAAAGGATTATGAAAATATATTATGTTTTAAAAAGTTTTTTTTAAGTAGAATTTTTATTTTACACATGAAATGTTCTAATTTGTCTTCTAAAAACTTTTCTCATTTAATATTGTTTCCTATGATGTTACTTATGATATACTAGGGATAAAATTTAATGATACCATCCTTATTATTTATATCTATGGTTAATGTTTATGTTTATTAAATGATTGCAAAACCCATTTTATTTACATGTGTTATGATGTGATGATATTATAAATGATTTATAGTACTATGGAACACATAATCATGGTTTTAATTATTATATATTTTGGACATATATGTCCCTACAAGGTGTTTGGTTAATAATTATATCACCTAAAATAAAAATGGGAAACAAGAGAATGGTATTGATCTACTATAGGAAATAAGTGCATCAATTTAGGGAATAGGTGCATGATGACACATAATGGGAAACATGTGAAAAGTCCTGATGCACTATGTTAATTTTATTAGGAGTTAACCTTGAAATATGAAATGGTTTTCTATATTAATGATGCTGCCACAGTTTTATGACATAATATAATGGTTCATGATTAATTTATGATGATTTTTCACTATTATGTCCCATGTTTCCTGGTATGAAAAAGTTTTATGCCATAAACCATGTTTATAATGTATGAAAGGATGGGTATGAATATGATAAGTTATTTTCATGATCATGTAAATTTATTCTTATCTTATTATTTCATATGATCATTTACAAATATTTCTTATGTGTACCATTATAGAGCATCTATTCTCAGCCATTATTTTATTTCTTTTCCTAGGATATGAAGAACAGTTTCAGTATGGTGTTCTTAAGAGGAGTATTATTGAGAAGATATTTGTAGGAGATATTTATTATCTTTCACGAAATAATAATATTATTTTTACTGTTCCCAAACACATGATACATTTACGATCCTTAGATGCCTGTCTATGAGATGTATTGAATATTTATCCAAAAATAGGTTATATTTACATTTAAAAATCAATGATTTCTGTAGATCTTATTTTGAGAAGAAGCAAATTTATCAATGGTTTACAGGAATGTTGTGGAATGTTTTGGGCTAAGTTTTGGAATAACTATAAGGGTTTTTGTGTGAGGGGAATTGAAAAGAGGAGATCTCATTTTATAGGTGAAAATGGATGACATTTTTCTATATACAAAAATTTTTAATAAAAGGAAGGAACTTTAATTGAAGTAAAATAAAAAATTGAGAAATAATTTATTTAAGAAGGTATTAAGAAATTCAAAACATAATAAAATAAATTTTAAACATTTTTTTACATCTTATTCCCCTTACATCTTTTCTCACTCATCATTTTAATTTTGGATTTCACCACGGTAACTATTTTATTATCAATGAAATATATAAATTACCCTCAAATTAAATGACACTTATTAATGAATTTGGACATTATAATTATAAATTTATAATCTATTTAATAAATTAAATTTATATAAGTGATATAAATTATTTTTACAGAAATAAATATATTATATAGTAATGAAAATTTATTGAAAAATATATATTCACATTATTAATGAAAATATGGGTTTTTAAATTAAAAATAAATAAATAATAATTTCACTTAAAAAATACATATTTTTTCATATAAAAAGTTTAATGAATTTCAAATCATTACTTTTATAATAAAAATGTCATGAAATTAACATTATTTGAAAAGAATTTATTTTTTTACTATTCACATAAAAACAGATATTCATAAAAATACATAAATATATTCATAAGGTAATATAAATTTTCTTGATCCAAAATTATATATATATATTTTAAATTATCTTCATTTTTATATTAAAATTTATATGATAAAAAATTATTTAATGAGAAATGTATTTGAAAATGACATTTTAAAATTGATCTGTTATTAGTCATATTTCAAATAAGTTTCTAAATAATTGAATACTAATATATTAATATACAAATATAATTATTACATATTATTATAAATTATAACTATGAAAAATTTAAATTATCATGGTATGATATTATCCCCAATTTTAACATGGTTCTTTGATAGGGATTATTTCTTTTAAGAAATTAATCTTTGAAAAATAATATTATTTAAATGTTTTAATTGATCATTATATTTTTATTGGTTAATGATTATTTTATTCAGGTAATATAATTATGTCACAATTAGTTTTAGTTATTTGTCTCATTTTTTTTGATGTTCAGTGATTCATAATTTATTAATGATAATATCAATTTAAAGGATATGAAATCTATGGTCATTACTTTCACTATATATTTTCAGTAAATAAATATTTTATTATTATTTTTCACTAAATTCAATACAAAACATGAAAAAATGATACGATAAAATAATATTTGTCCTTAATGATATAGAATTTATATTTGAAGATATAAATTTATGAAACCATATAACAAAATCTATGATGAAATTGAATGAAATGGCATCAAGTAATAGATGAATCCCTTGTAAAGATCATTTATTAGAGCTTGAACAAGATGTAGCTTCACATGGTTTTATCTTAGTCAACTCCAAAAATGAAATCAATGTTTTATGACATGAGAAAAATTATATGATTGAGAAATTGGAACTCTTATAAATTTTTACGATATTAATGCTAAAAGAATCAGAACCCTTGACTGCCATCAAAACTGAAATTTTTCATAGATCATATGCAAAGAACATAATGAGATATATAACTAGGAAGGTGAATGATATAATATAGAAATTATTAATTTAACATGTTTTTTATAACATTAATTTTGTATTTTTTCCTTTTTTCAAGTACTAGAAATGATGATTCTTTACCAATTTGATAATAACATTAACAAAATAATTTATTAATTTTTTTTTTCTAAAAAATAAAATTTATATGATATATTTAAATAAATAAATATATTACATGTTATTTATATGAGTAGTATTAATAAAATATAATAACATAAATTTTATTATTAATTATTATTAAATAATTATATGAATTATTAATAATTTCAAATTTAATTTACATATAAAAACTATTTTTCATTACATATAATGATTTTATTTTAGAATGAAAAATAGAAAATAATGAAATTCATTTTAAAATAAATGTAAATAATATTTTGATTTAGAAATTCAACATTTATTAATGATTAATTTTTATAATTTTTATAAAATAATATATTTTTAGGTAAATTGATTATTGTAGTATTTTCATTAAAACAAAAAATTTTATGTCCTTACCTTATAAATTTATAAAAATTATTTTTATAAAATATGTGTTTTGCATGTAGAGACACATACACATTATTTTTTTCTATTAAAATAAGATATCTCTTCAAATTCAAATATTTTCTTAATTGTATCCTCTAAATGAAATTTTGTCTTCAAGATACAATTTTCCAAAAGATGCTTTTTTTCATTATGTGTGTTTGTTTTAATATTAATATTTGACACTATTAGATATTTTATTTGAAAAATAATTATAATTTTTAAAATCATAAAGTCTTAATTAGTTAGAAATGTGAATTTTAATTTTGTTTCTTTATAATTAATTAATATGGTTTGAAATGATTAACTCAAAAAAGTGAAAATGGTAAGAATAAAATTAGTAATAAGTATTGTCTGAAAAAACATAAGAAAATATATTTGAAATGGTTTGTTGATGTGTGGATTAAAAGAAAACTAACATCACTACCAATTTATCCCCTTTTTTATTTTTCTACACTTGAATAGTGTAACACCAAAACCTAAATTCGCATGTCAATGATGAGGTTCCATATTACCTCATGTGCACCTCCCCATATACAAGAGGCTATTGACAGGTAGAGTGGGTTGAATGGGTTCCCAAGTAGATTTTACCCTCAGAAATCACATCCATAGAACTAAATATAACAACATATACATAGGAAAATAAAAAACCACATCAGATGATAACATACACATGATTATAAAATATATGTCATGTTGAGACAAACAATAATAACCAATTAAACCCCAAATGTGGGAGGTGAACATGTATAAACAATACAAAAAGAAATATAAAAAAGATTTAATGAAATCAATTTGCAGTTTTTTCAAGTACTATATACATCTCATTACTTAGATAACCATAACAAATTTCTGTTGGTCCTTTTATCATCAGTGGGTTCTTGATCATGATGTTTTCATGTGTACTATGATGCAGATAATATGGGACAATATAATCCCTATATAAATCTATCAATGTCACATTTTCATAATTGAACATGATTATAGATGCATATTTCATGATGTAATGTTAAATGAACATACATGCATACAACCATAAATATACTAAATGTTTGTGAACAAAGCATAAATCTTTGAACCCCAGTCACACGTACTTCAACTCCATGAAGGAATAATGTCATAAGGCCTCATAAAATGAAAAAGATATTTCTTTGTTACTATGTATTACTGTTATATTCTTGTCACACCTATTGAAGATGACTACTTTATCTACTCTTATTGTACACACACATGGAATCCACGAATCAAATAGACTCTACACATACACATGGGTGTTCCCAAACAAAAAATAATACCAACATATAAATACTATTCAAATAGAGTAAGGTTTTTTCCGAAAGGAAAATAACATGGAAATCTATGGAACTAATCACCTTACATCCAAAGCCACAAAAAATGAGTCATGTCATATATTCTCCTACTCTAAGGTCCCATGTATGTTTGTTAAGGACACAAATCAACCTAACAACATTAATATATCTTCTATGAACAAATCCATTGTTATGGTATGATATAATATGGAGATTTATATGACAATATATATTACAAATACTGTGGAACTATAAATAATTATGACACAACATAGTAAGAAATAATAATGACATATCATATAATCATTTGGCTATGAAATATCCACATACAAGTTGTGACAAAGTAGGGGACACATAATCCAAACCATGGAATGGAGTTAAGGTACACCCCCATTTGGAAAACATATATTATAATGAAAGGATCTCTACTATTGTAATATTAATATTAAAAAATAATTCTAATAAACTATGTACAAGGTATGAGAAATTTATGGAATTTATTTCCTTAATACATTGATGAAAATTTATAATATCCACGAAGGGAAGATCATGCCCACACAAAACAATTCTCTAGAACAAGGTCTTATCCTTCAATATATCGTGTTTCAAATTATTATATAAGGAATATATCATTACAAAAGATTAAATACATGTGAACTTTCAAAAAAAATTATTCTATAAAAATATATATATACAATAAATCAAAGAGAGGTAAACAATTCTCCTAATCCATCAATGATCTATCATTAACCCCTGAATAATAAATATTATATTGTTAGAAATTAATTTATCAAGCCTTCATGGCATAGATCTATGATTAGATCTAGACACATAATGATAATTGTTATTAGAGCATATATATCTTACGTCAATATATATCAAAGGATCGATCTAAATTTCAAGAACCAATGAGGAGGTAAGAGTAGTCCTAAAATTATAGTGGATATATCATCATGAGGATCTTTTCACAATAGTGTAAGATTAGGGTTTCAGTATGGATAATAATCATATTATTGAAAATGGAAAAAATTACATTAATTATGATTTCATAGAGACACAACTGGGGTCTGATGGTCGCATTGACTAATTGGCAACTGGCCCCCTATGGGGAATTATACTAGAGAAAGATGTAGACAGTATTCCTCAGACAACAAATAACAAAAGTGGGTCTACTAGATAGTGTGTGGTATATATGGAATTTAAGACTACTATATATAACCATTAGCTATATTATGATCATTATTGGTCAGCTGGTGGTTGTATCCCATCAACAATGTAGACCACATATGCCACCATCCTCTATAACCTAAATCTTGAGATCCTTATCTATAAGACAAACCCTAAATAAAATAAACATAAATGATACATCATAATATAAAAATAATATATACCTTGAATGTCGATGAATCAAATTATCCCTATATAATGACATCTCATACATGAGAAGTGGATATATCACTCATGATTATATAGATCATGACATTTTTCCCAAACATCATAATCGTGATCCTTAGTATCCTCTTATGTCTAAACACCCATCCATAACAATATGATGAGTGTCATAATATTCCTTCTCAACACATTAATGTTTTGGTCTATGATATGAATCTTCCTTTCCACAAATGATGTATACATCTCTTTGTCAACGTCCTTGAAGTGATCAAATGTGATGAATCAAGATTTTACATCCAGAGATGAGACACATGGAACACATCATACATAACTCAATACAATGATGGAAGATCCAAATAAAAGGAAACTATCCTAGTATTCATTCTAATATCAAATGGAATAATAATTATTGATTCCAAATTCTCTTTCATATGCAACCATCTAGCCCATTATTGAGGAGTTACTTACATGGAATCTTGGTCACCCACAGGTAATTACAGAGGTCACCACCTTCATTTATATAACTATAAAATTTATACTATTTGAGTTATTAATATCTTTTTGATCATTTAAACATGCTCAAAAGTTTCTTCAACCATGCTCAACCCAAAAATGTCATCCATATTAGCCTTGTTCTTATATTGTGGTGTGTGAACAATATAGCCTTAAGGAGCCGAAAAAGTTTCTATCTAAATTGAATAAAGTAATTTGTTTTTGTACATCATCTCTACATAGTATAGGTGATTATTGTACAATCCATCAAAGTTTAAAATTCATTCATATTCCATATGTCACAACCCATCCCCCATGGCTTGTGTTGTTACTTCCCCAACCCCACCTCCCAAAGCCCAAGTGCAGGAGACTAGTGTGAAAGGCATCATCCTACAAGTTGGATTAATTTTCCTAAGTACCTGTATGCACAAACATGCCCAATCAAGTCCCACACACTGAAAGAGAAACACGTATCAGTACAAAAAGATCAGTGCTGGTACAACATATACATGTGGTCCATAACAAAACCCCAACAAAAGAACTGAAAATATAAAAGATAAAAAAGGAAACTGTGATTCTAATATGCAGAACACCCCACCCGATCGTGAGAGTAGTGTATCTGCTATAATTCATAGTAGAATTTCATATATATCTGATCCTAATGGGCCCCACCTTGTCCCAGTCCCCCAAGTCCATCATTGTAGCGTCCGTCAGTCTCGTCTCTCTGAGTATCTCTAGGACCCGGTCCACCAAAGTCTCTATCAAAATGATAATCACATACATGGGACACATCATGAGTGGGTAGAGCCTGTGCTGGGGTGAGTAATGAGATACTCAATAGGGACCCCAAAATGGAAAGATCACATAACAATCCTGAAAGTAAAACATGAAACACAAGACAACTCACATCAGGTATATATTTAGGGTAGTGATAGACGAATCAACCATCATGTCATTGAGCACATCAGATTCTAGAAACACCCCCCTCTATCAAGTAATGTGGGCCTACCAAGTCACACAGATGTAATTCCCACATACCATGGGCTGCTTAAGAACACCTCCTCATCGCGTACTGTGGGCCTGAAAATTCACACAGAAGTGCATCCCACTAATCATGGCCAACTGTTGTACTCCTCCTCGTCACGTATAGTGGGCATGAAAAGTCACACAGTAGTGCTTCCCATCATGGGCTTGCAAAGACAAACTAAAGTGCTACCCACTGGTCCATGGTTGAGTCATACATAGTCAAAAGTCAGCAGTCCTCCAGTCTTAGCCAACCGCAGGGTTCCATAGGTAGCACACTTGGGAGAACCGTTCACCAAGAAATTCATCACATCTAAAATTACATGAAATCCTTCTCAAGGAATTTCAAAAGATCTTCCTCATCGAGGTGGTCATAACTCCGCAAATGTCTTATCAATCCGATGCTCGGTTTGAGAGTTATTAGCTTTTTCTTAAACAGGGGTCGTTTGCATCTGGGTTCTGTCCGACTCAGTTAGACAGGCCATCCCAACCCCGCCTAGGGGTCCTACATACCCCAATTTAGTTAAACTGAATCAACGTGACCTGTTTCTGGTCTAGGTTGGTTTGGTCTGGCCTTGCCAGTGGACCAAGACCAATGGTCCTTGCAGGGCTCAACCCGGTTTGGCTAAGGGTCCAGCCCACCGGGTCGCCCAGTGGCCCAGTCTAGTCTAGCCCAACCCAAAGGGCTCATGTGTGGCCTTACAGTGAAATTCCAGCTCACCGGTGAGGGTTCGGCCTACTGGGAATGGGTCCAGCCTTGCCTGGTGGCTGGGGGCATGAACCGCCAGGTGGGTGGCGTAACCCGCAAACCCGAAGACTGGCTGCACGAGTGGCCGACAAGGTGTTCTTGGGACGTGAAAGCAGGCTGCATCCGTACTCCCACTTACCCTGCCGATGCACAGGGCTTTTCCAGCCACAATCGAGAAACCATGGCTCTCTATCCAGCTGGCCATCCATGAAGCGGGCAACCCCTCCACATGGAATACAACTAGAACCACATCACTCTACTACCATGACCAGCCGGCCACTACCTCTGGCACCTGCACACTGAAGACCTCTTTCTCAAGCCACCAGAAATGCTGTGGTGGTTCTATTTCTGACTTGTCTACACCTATGGGTCTACCAAGTCACCGCCATCCCTACCTTGGGCCTAGATTCTTTTTTTCGGCACATTGAGGATACAACCATAATGAACACACATGGCAGAGGTTCTTGGTCCTTGTTTGTGTTGTCCCACACCCTCCACTTTAGAGGTTTATAAACATGAGAGGTTCACGGATTCCAATTAAATCAAAAAATGATAATCTCAATGCCAAATACCAAAATCTAAAAATAAATTTACTCTCTCAAAAAAAAGCACGATTCATGGATAAACCTGGTCATGTGTTGATCTTTGTTCGTCATTTCTAGAATTATAAAGGGATTAACTTGCACAAATTAAACCCTTACCTCTTTGATGTTATTCACTGCAGCATTACTTACTTGAGGATTCAAGACGTCGATGCCATTCATTGCTTTCTTCTATGTTCTTTAAGGTTCGTAGAAGTTGTTTTATATTTTTCATCATTTATAATTTTTTGTTGGAGAAGAAGTTCTTCGGAGGTTCGTCCGAGAATCCACATAGTTTAATTCCTCATTCCAGCAACGCGTCCACCAAAATAAAATGAAGATACGTCGTCATGATTCCATTACACTTCGATGTCGCGTCATTAAATAATTATTACACTATGTGTTAAGGAGACATTAATAAGCTCCATCAATTCATTTTATCAATGCCTCATCGCTGCACCACCTCATCTTCGTGTCACCACTTGTTGGTGAGAAAAGAAATAAAATAACTTTTTATGTTGTTATATTATTTTTCAAAAAAAGAATGAAAATTACGTTTTCCTTTTGGCCCTTACTGGAAGATGTTAAATCCTTTCTTTTTGAATCGTAGCATTCTGAGTACAGCGGTTCCCTCAGATTTTTGAGCTGAGCACCGGTTCAAAAGATTGAAAAAACCCGCTCATACTTTTAATTAAATGAACAATAAAAAAGTTTCAAAAATGATCATTCACCATTGACCCGTGTTGGTTGAGGATAGGCTCCGCCTAAGGGGAACACACACCTACAAGATCAACGGTACTCTATGATTTTAAATCCGAGTTACCATTTAGGAGTTATATGGATTTTTCAATAAAATAACTATTACTTAATAATTTTATTTGCGGCCAAAAACTAACATTCACTATTGGACCATGACATCAAATTTTAGGATCTTCCTAAAGAAATCCTACTCTCAACAGTTCAGCAGTGGTATCATATTTTTAATCTGACTCATAGTTTCAATGTTATAAGAATTTGAAAATAAAAATTATTTATTCATATTATTTATGGTTTTTCCATTGTTTTCTTTTCTCATTTGAAGAATGTGCTGACTAAACATAAGTTTCGCCTTGGGTAAAACCACTATCTTCAAAGAAAAGGTTCCTTCAAATTTCTCATCTAGGAACCCATTTAAGTGTTATTCTACTTCTTTTGAGAAAACCACTCACCCGTGCTATTTAAAGTATACCAATTATCAGTGGATCATTCCAGGAAGTCTAGGCATCAGAATCGCACATCGTCTTAGTTCCTTGTCTTGAAATAATTTCATAAAAAAAATTTACACAAAAATTTTGGGACATTACATTCTCCCCACATTAGGGCATTATGTCCCCATAATCCAAAATAAACAAAAATCAAACAAATGGTGGTATTGTGTATGTATCTCAGTCTCCCGCTCCCATTATCTCTTCTGAAGATTCTCATTATGCCACCGAATGTGCACTAGAGGAATCAATATTCAATGAAGCACCCAATCTAGTCGATCCTCTATGTCCACTAAGAACTCCACAAATGTCACCCCATCATCAATGTCCAGCTCGCCCCAGTCAATGAAGGGATATGGATCTTGCACGTACCTCTTCAACAACGACACAAGAAAAACACCATGATATTGGTGCATTTATGGGGGAAGATATAGGTGGTATTCTACCTCGCTAACATTGATGAGGATCTATAATGGTCTAATGAACCTTATATATAACTTTTCATTTTTTTCCAAATCCTTACAGTCCCCATCTACAATCAGTATAGAGGTGTTATGCAGTGCCCATCTACTCCTAGAAGATCTGCATCTTCTCAGTGTTATCCCATACCAACTCTGGACCCAGGAGTGCTGACTCCCCTGGGCCTATCTAGAATTGAGATGATTTGCATGGAAGCTAGTACAAGGCCTCAAATGGTGCCATGATAATTGTGTAATGATAGTTATTGTTGTATGAAAACTCCACCAGTGGTAGATGATCCTGCCAACTATAAAGAAAAGCAAGGATTCAAGAACGAAGCATTTCCTCCCTAGTGTATATGGTTAGCCCCGTCTGACCATTAGTCTGTGGGTGAAAAGCTGTGCTCAAGCACAGATGAGTCCCAAAGCCTCTTGCAATCCCTTCAACACTTGGGATATAAATCATGCATCATAGTACGAGACAATCGTTGAAAAAACCTTGTGAATCCGCACTATCTCCAGGATGTAGAGGTTTCCCAAGCCATCTACCGGTCTCTGATCCTGGATGGGTTGGAAATGATCCGACATGGTGAGTGAGTAAATGATCACATAGACAGAGTCATGGACCCTGTATATGCATGGTAACCCCATCACTAAGTCCATCGAGATACCTCCACTTTTCCACATTGGTACCTCGAGTGGCTGGTCCAAGCCTCCTCGAACCTAATGATCAACCTTCACTTGCTGAAATGTGAAGGTATCTATAGACGTAATGGTGATTATTGAGTCTCCTCCCATAGGTCTCTCAAGATATTAAGATGAAGTAAATAGTTTAACCAGAAACTCTAGGTCTTAAACAAGATTCGTGACATGAAGGAACAATTGGTACCTATTTCTATTAATATGAAAACTAGTAGTAGACACATAAAATACCATGAATCATTCATGTAGCCCCTGGGTCAAACTCCATGACCGTATGCATCCTCTCCCTTCTTTAGTCCTCCCACTCTCTGAGCCTGGTGGCAACGACATTGCGGTGGTGGTTGTCACATGTTGAAATGTATACCAACTCCAGATTATCTCATAGTTCCTATTCCACATATGATGCCCTATAGATTCATCTGTCCCTATCACTTACTCTTCCAAAAAAATGTTACACATCCAAGTCCTTGAGGCTGACATTGGATTTTTACATTCCCACTATTGACATTCACTAGCTATATCTACTCATCCAATTATCTTTCAACCACAAGGTTTATCTCTAGAACCCTAACATAAGTATGAATTCATAGAGGAATAGTGTTGGCTTAGATTTCCCTAAACACATCTCGCCCAAAGGTCCCGGTCCCAATGAGCATGTTGTATCATATGCATCGAGTACCTGGAATACTCCGCACGCCTTGATAAATAATCATCTACTGACATGTCGTATGACCAAATGTGTAGAGGCTCTTGGTAACACATACAACATGGTTGTTTTTTAAAAAAGACCCCTTATCTGAGAAATGTTGTCAAGCTCTGTCCATAGAAACGTCACCAAATCATAAGATAAGGGTTATTTATACCCTACCATTTCCCTTCTGATCCATGTAAGAGGCTCACTTCTAGGACCTCCATCTGATCAAATGGTGCCCTGGCTAGATGGAAACTCATCCACCACCTCAAGATAGTCCTTTGTGTCCTATGAGTTTGTCTCACCTTTGAATCTGATGGGCATTTTCTGTTGAAACTCATTTAAGTTAGTGAGCATATATGTGTCCTTTATTGGCAAACATGGTAGTAATTGCTGAATAATGGGAAGTTGTATTGTTGGGACACTTCCCAAAGATACCATCATAGTCAATGGTCCTTGTTACAAAGCCTCATCCTTATGGGGATAATCCTCATGGTCACAAAAAATATTCTTGGCTCAATGTCTGTGTGGAGGCATCTTGAAAGCAGATCAAGATGAACCACAATCAAAACATTATACCAAGAGAGATGAATTTTATTCAAAAGAACAACATGAGATACTTATAAAACCAATGTTATAATGTAATGAGTTAAGAAGAAGAAGTCAAGGTTCTAGTGTATGGAAATGTCAGCCGCCACACCAATACTAGACTCCAAGAATCTCAAATTCGAACTCGCAACAATTAACATTCTTTCCACAAAACAAAACATAGACACATGGTAGTTGTGGTAGGACCGACCGTCCGTTGATACCAATTTTTCATGACCCATCCCCCCATGTCCCATTCCATGACTACCCAAAGCCTACCTCCTGAAGGCCAGGGGCTGGTGACTAGCGTCGAAGGCATCGACCTGCTAGTGAGAGGCATTTTCCAGAGTACCTACACACACACACACAAATGCCCAACTATGTTCCACACATAGAAAATTAAACAAGTATCTATAAAACAATGCTGATTACTAGTACAACTAATAAAAGGGGGATAAGATATAAACCCATGAAAATAACTAAAAACAGTAAAGATACAAAAAATAAACTCCAATAGACATTCACAAAATACCCCACCTGATGTTGAGAGTAGTGTAGATACTATAAACCAATGTATAAATCCATATCCACCATATCCTACAGGGCCCCATCATGTCCTAGGACACAAAGTCTATCATCGTAGCTTCCGTCGGTCCTGACTCCCTAAGTTCCTATAGATCTTGGTCCACCAAAGTCTGTCAAAATTCTGATCACCTACTTGTGACATGTCATTAGGGGGCGGAGCTTGTATAGGTGTGAGTAAATAAATAATAAATATGGAACCCTAATAAAAAATGAATGACCAGAGAACAATCCTCAATGTAAGTAAGAAACACAAGACAATTGACACCAAGTTGACATTTAGGGTATTGATAGAAGAATCATCAGTCACATCATCAAACACCTCAGTTTCTAGAGATAAAATCCTCTATTGAGTATAGTGGGCCTACCAATGAACACATAAGAGCTTCCCAATAACCTTTGACTACATTGGAACACCTCTTAACCATGTACTGTGGGCCTATAAAGTCACAAAGAAGTGTTTATCACTAATATATTCTAACTAAGTTACTCCTACTCGTCATGTACCATGAGCACACATTGTCATGTAGAATTTCTTCCCACAATGGGATTGAAAAGTCACACCGAAGTTCTTCCCATTTGTCCATGGTTGAGTGATGCAGAGTCGAATGTCAGCAGCCCTTAAGTCTCAGCAAACCACAGTGTTCCTTATGTAGAGAAGATGGGAGAACTACTCCTCACGCCATTCAACCTATCTCAACATACATGAAAGCCTATTTAAGGCATTTCAAAAGACCTGTCTCATCTAGAGAGTTCCTACTCCGAAAAGGTCTCGTCAATCAGATTCTTGATTTGCGAGTAATTAGTATTTTATTAAACAAAGGCTGTTTACATCATGGTTCGGTCCGATGTGGTCAGACTAACCACACCATTCCAACCATGGAGGTCACACATACCCCTGTTTATTTTGACTGACTCGACCTAACCTAGTTCGGGTTTGGGTCGGTCCAGTTTGGCTTGGCCAGTGGGCCAGGCCTAATAGTCCTCGCTGGGCCTGACCCAGTTTTGATGAGGGTCTATCCCTCCATGCCACCCGGTGACAATGTCTTGTCCGGCATGGCATGAAGGGAATGATTCCGGCCTACTGGTGTGAATATAACCCACCATCACGGGATCATACTGGGCCTATGGTTGGGGGAACAACCCACTGGCTGGGGGTGTGATCCGCCAGCCCGAAGACTGTTCATGTGAGTGGCTGGTGGGGTGTTTCTAGGAAATGGCAACTAGATGCATCTGTCCTCCCGCCTTCCCCATAGATGCATGAGGATCCTCCAATCGCAGTCGAGGGACCGCGACTCTCTAGCCACCTGGGCAGCCCAGATGTTGGCCACCCCTCCACACGGTGCCTTCTTGAAGCTACATCACTCTGCTACTATGACTAGCTAGACGCATACTTCTTCCTCCATAGAGTGCCGACATGCTTGCTACCATCCCCCACCCATGGCCGCTACCATGGGCCACCATCAGCTGCTACCACTGGCACTAGTGTCCCCTTCTACCGGCCACTATAATTTCTCCGGTGGCCCGTTTTTCGAATTTTCTGCACCTATGGGCCTCCAGGGTCTCCACCATCCATGGATTGACCCCAAATTCTTGTTTCCTCTACTTTGGGGATACAACCACAATGAACACACATAGTGGAGGTGCTCTAGACTTGTTAGTACCACCCCATGCCCACCATGTTAGTGGTTTATAAACATGTGTGGTCTAATGATTCCAATTAAATCAACATATCATTATGTCAATACCCATATCATGAAAATCATAAGAGGAAGTTACACCCATTGTATAAATTCATGATTCATGGATCAACCTGTTCATCGATTGATGAACTTCCACCGTTTCAAGATGTCAATGTCGTTCATCACTTTCAGCTGCATTCATCAATGTGTGTTGATGATGTTTGACATTTTTCATTGTATTTCAATCTTTGTTGGAGAGGATGTTCATTGAAGGTTTTTCAGAGAATCCTCATAGTTTAATTCTTTTTTACACAAACACGTCAACCAAAAAATAAGAAAACACTTCACAAAATTTTTGTTATACTACTATGTCACATCATAAAATAAAAATTATGCTGTGTGTTAACGAGCCATTAATGAGATCCATTAATGAGTCTTGTCACTACCTCGTCACTGAATCGCAATGTCTCTACTTGTTGTTGAGAAAAAAAAATAAAATTTCCTTTTAATCTATTTTATTATTTATCTTGAAAAGTCAAAAAATTATCTCTTATATTCATCCCTTGCCAACAAAAGTTATGTTTTTTCTAGGTGAATCCCAGCATTCTGAGTTCAAGGTGCCCTCATATTTTTGATCCAAGCACAGATTCAAAATTTAGAAAAAATAGATCGCTTATTTATTTAAATGAACCATAATTTTGTTTAAAAATTTACATTCATCCTCAACCCGTGTTGGTCAAGGTTCAACATTGCCTAATGTGAACACACCCCCATGAGATCTATGGTACACATGGATTTTGAATCTAACTTACCATTTAAAAGTTTTATTGATTTGATAAAAAAATAATTTTTACTTAATTATTTTATTTACAGAAAAAATCTAACATCCATTTTTGGCCCTCCCAACCAATGTTAACATTTTCCTAAGGAGTGTATACCCTCATGAGTTTAGCAGTGTCCTCAAATTTTTAATCTAAGTCACCATTTGTGAGTTATAAGAATTTTAAAAATAAAATAATTTTATTTAATAATTTTATTTACCATTATTCTATTTTGGGTTTTCTCACTGGAGGCATGTGCAGACTAAACTAAAGTTGCACCTAGGGTAAACCCGCTATCCGAAATGCAATAGTGCCCTTGGATTTCTGATCTCGGAACCCATTTATATGTTATTGTACTATTTTTAAGAAAACATCTCACAAAATCTATTTAATGTATAAAATTATTTGACAGATCATTCTGGGCACTCCAGGACTTGGAAGCACACGTCGTCTGAGTGCCTGGTCTCAAAATAATTCTATATAAATAAAAACATTACAAGGAAATTCCATGACATTACACAATATTCACTAATGTAAAGAACAGCCTCTCAAATCTTCCATCTGTCTACTAATGATATGTTGTAATCAGTTTTATATGGGTAGACAATGGTATCTATAATCTCGACCAAAAATATTATGTTAAACTAATGACTTATTTGATATAATTCCCTACGAAACTCCGTGTATGAGCAAAATTTCATATGAATACTGCGTTTCCAAATCATCCAAAAAAGGGTCTATCTGATCAATAAGAAATGTGGAACAATTATCCGAGTACAAAAAATCATCTAAACAACAACATGACTTGATTGGGTCTTGGGGACCCAATAATGAATACCATTATCACATCATCTCATTTCCATATAGGAATCAGTTGGGACTGAGGAAAACCACTAGGACATTGATTCATAATCATGATTCTCTTCTTAGTAATCCTTTGGAAAAAAACCCAAACTACCTCTCTTTATACACAGAAACCAATAATAATGTCAGACATCTTAGTACATCTTCATCGATCGGGGATAGCAATTTAATTTAAATACAAAGAAGTATATCATTATCTCCTTCATCATGGAATCATTGAATACCAACCTCACAGGAATATAGATGACATCTCTATCATATATGGACCATCCAAGCATTGAATCACCAAACTCTATGTGATCTCGCATCACTATGAACCAATAATTTAACTCCTAGAAAAATTCAACCTTTTCCACTAAGGAATGATTAATGACTATATTTTATCATTCCATTAATAGAATCACTAAAGCTACATCCACTAGAAATCCAACCATCAAACTCATATATTTTCATTCTTCCTATGATGTTAGATATCTAAGAAATTGTGTATAATGAATTTTTCGACATAGTTAATATGAATTTTCAATAATTGTAAGATCTTTGTTTTCATTTAAGGTATGTTATAATTTACACTTATATTTATGTATCTCCATTTGAATTCCAATAAGTGCTTCCCAGTCCTTGAGATGGATCAATGGTTCTCTGGGGTTTCAGGGCACAAAAAAGGGAAAAATGAGTTTTTTGGTCAGGTCGCACCATTTGTGCACGGTTAGTGCTAACCGTTCAGAGCATCCTAGGAAACCATGCATCCTTGGGCAGAGGCCTACACATGGATTTCACATGGTTAAGAGAAACATGAAGAGTTAACTAGATAACCATGCGAGGGATTTCTTTCAGACTATTGATTTGGTATGGTTAGTGCATGGTTTTGAAAACCATTCACGTAAATCGTGCGGTCCAGTAAATTTTGGATGTTTACAAAAATTCCACAATGGTATTTTTAACCCCAAATCATGATTTCATCATCTCATTATACATTTATCCTTAGTTAAAAAAAATCCTATGATATTCCAAGGGGTTTTCTACTACATCCCCAGTTCCTCAAGAGTGCCGTCGGTTTCTGATTGAAGATCCAGGTAATGAGAATCCATCTTTTACATCCCCTTTTGGTTTATGACCTCCATTTTTCCAACATCACTATCTAAAGCTATAAAAAACTTTTTTCCATTTATATTTATGTTGAAGCTTTAAAGGGGGTTTATATTGGGATTTAATGCATTGGTTGAGGGTGTGATCGCCAATGGATTTAAGTTAGGTGGTCTACAAGTTATATCCCATAGTTTGTATTTAGATTTGTGCATGTAGTTTTTTATTCATTTTGGTTAGTTCCTAGTTACATTGGTAAGATGTGGTGTTTTGGGTGTCTAAATGACCAATTGAACCCCTCTTGATTCCCATGGGATGTATGGAGGATGACATGACTTATTTTAGGGACACCCATGGGGTGGGCCGACCCTCCCGAATGGGGTGAACATAATGGTAATGTATAAGGGATTGTTTGGTAGTCATGAAAATGTGATAAATGGGATAAATTGAAACATTTTATCAAATTTTATTTACACATGAATATTCATATTGAGATAGGCAAGGGGAAAGGGTATTAGGTTAGAATGGTTATATAATATGAAAGATAAACATGTTAATAGATTGTGGTGTAATACTAATCCCCTTGTTCTTATTGATTGAATGTTTCTAGTTACATGGGCTATTTTTGGTGGTATTGTAGTTAATTGTAGATAATTATAAGTAATAATGTTCACATGGATTGTAGAGTGGGGTATAAACATGAGTTTCTATGCCCACAGGAAGAGTTTGACTGAGTTTCTAAGCTCCACCCATTAAATGCATGAGTTAGAGAAGGGGACTGAGCTCAATTCATCTAATGGTTACATTTTACCAAGAATAAGGATATTAGGTGAGGATAATGAGGTTAATTAATGTGATTCCCTTTTGATATAGGAATTTATTTATTTCCATATTCCATGACAACGTTAATCATTCCTAGTACATTGAAAACATGAAAAGGAAAAAACAATCTTTGGGATTATTAAGTAGTAAACATGGGTTTAATGGTATTATAACTTAGAGGAACATAACATAGAATATATTCTTGAATTATTTTTTATTTAAATACCATTATTTTTCACTTGCATGAACTATCGATTTTGTTGGAAATTTTGTAGACACTGTTGGTGGTGGCCTATTGGGTTGTACTCATTCCCATCTCGGGCCTCCATTGGTTACCCAAGTAGATTTCATGGTTTTATGTCAGTACATAGGCAAGGGCCTCACACTTGGGGTGTGAGTCAGCTTTTATATGTTCACAGATGAGGTCTGGCATTGGAGCCAGGTCCGTTTTGGGGATTCGACTATTTTTATTTCTTTTTGGGGTTTCTTCACTTAGAATTTTAGCATGGAATGACATATTTAATATTGGATATAGTTTGTACCTAGTTTGGGTGATGGTTATTTTAACATGTTCAATGTTTTTTCTATATTGACTCCCTTATTATTTATGTATTTTTATGTTTCTTACTATGAAAAAAGGTTATATTATCCCTCCTTGTTTCTTAGACCCTCACCGCTAGTTAGAAGGCTCTACCGTGTGGGGAGGCGCACTTGATTTCAAGTAGTGAGTCAGCTCAGGGCATTAGTTTAGTGCTTCCTAGGATGGGGATGTTACAAAGTGATATTAGTGTAGTATTTTTATGTGGTATTTTTATTTGGGATGGTAGACAAGAGGTTAAAAGGATTTGGGACTTGGTAATGATTCCTTATTCGGCGTATCTAACCCATGTACGAGGGAAATCCCAAGTCACCCTATGTAGAAGTTGTTGTTCTTGCTATGTGTTGTTACATTTGATGATATTTCACCTTCAAGTGATGCACTTGATGTGTGATTTGATGACTTTTTTGATATAATTTTCATGGTAGGAATGGTATGAGGTTATACATTCACACATCATTCTAGGATCCTATGTATATAAGTGACATGCATCAAAAGGTGTACACACGGGACTGGTGTGTGAGACATAGTGAGTAGGATGGATTTTATTTCTTGAGAGAGAATAAAATTATTCTAATGAAATGATTCAAATGGGAAACTAAAACATTGAATAATAATTTAAGAATGGTGATAGGTAAATGTAGTAAGTTGATTAAGTGGTCAAGGTGGAAAATGATATTGAATTGTCCTAAAATAGTTTAAAGTGGTGAGGTTTGCAACCATGTGTGTTGGTTACCCATGTTAGATATAGCCTCAGTTGGGATGGTTGAGGGTAGTGTTCTGGTTGTGATAAAACCCATGTGGGTGGTATATGAAAAAATATTTGTTTATGGATAATGATGATTCTTCCTTTTTATATTTTAAATGTTTTAGGACCTATTTTCTAATGCTCATGTTTTTCATTGTAGAGAAATATAACCATGAAGGGGTGTGCCGGTTTAGCGATATGACAATGTTGCTGATAATTTTTCTCCAATATTAGAGTAAGAGAATGTGGTGATTAAGGAGGATATAGAGGAGTAGTTCTATGGTAAATTTTCTCTCTATACAGATAATGGAATGAGACCTAGGGTGGGTTGTACCAAGCATGTTTGACATGACCAGGGAGTTTTAGTTGCATAACCCTCTGATCTTTATTAGAGAGGGTGTTCTAGAGGTTGTGATGTTCTAGATAGGGTGTATCCAAACTATTATTGACCAATATAGAGACTTATATCGAGAAAAAGTCAAGTTGGTAGCTTATATGCCGAGAGATAAAGCAAACCATTTGTGGCACGCCATGGTCCCAATGGGGCAGGCTAAGTGGTGATGTGGAAGGATATTTTTAGATGTTTTATAACAAATTTTACCTAGAAACCTTGAGGTAGGAGAAGGATATAGATTTTATGATCTTGAACCAAGGGGAAATGTCGGTAATGGACTATGATAGTCATTTCACCAATTTGAGATGCTTTGTTCAAACATTGGAAGGAGATGTGGAATTTGTGGAAAAATGTTTCCAGGTCAGGTTAAGACACTAGATCATGTCTTAGTTGAATATAATCCTTCTAAAAATGTTTTTTGATGTTGTGGATCATGCCTTCTTTTTATAAGGGAACCTGATGGGATCATTAGGTAGTGAACTTGTGGTCCTATCTAGGAATGCAAGTTGTGCGACTTCTAATAGTTGGAAGAATCATTTTGGATATTTCCATCAGGGTGGAAGTTCATAGGGAAAACAGAATAAGGAAGTGGCCTCTCAGAGTGGTGACCAGATATTCTATTATCACTGTAGAAGGATAGGGAATATTCATGGCCATTTTACCATACCTATAGTCTCGTGTTGACTTTGTGACATTCTAGGCCATGTGAAGAGGATCTGCACAAACCTGTGATAGTCAGGAAATGATGAGAGTCCAGGCAGATGCTGAGTGCTGGTTGGGGGTCAATAACCCTATACGTGAATGGTAGTTTGTGATCTATAGGCTTTACTAATATGGTTTGTTGATGTGTAACTCTAGGGATTGATCACCCATACCATTAGGGTAGTAAATTAGAGGGTACTAAGTCTATATCATATGAAAGAGGGGATGGACATCTTTTTGATGTATAGACTACACTTAAGTTCTTGATGCATGACCCTCTACTATTCTAGGTCTGATTCTCATAATTTTTTTTTGTTTCTAGTGATTTATTTGATACAGGTTCTATGAATTCTTCTATTTATCCTCAGTTTTTATATATATTGGGCTTAACTATGGAAAGTGTGAGTAGTGTAATCTTACTTGATAGTCTGTTAGTGGTGTGAGTAGATATCATTAGGAAATGTAAGGATTGTGCGAGGTTGGTGGATATCACTTTTTGTAGAGTTGGGTTATTATAAGGATGTCATGTTTTATACTAATCATGGGTATGGATTGGTTGGAGTTGTATCAAACCCATATCGACTGATACTGATGTCGGGTAAAGTGCACATATCTAAATGGAGACACGTATGTCCTTCTTGGTGAGGGGGATACTTGAGAAAGCCACATAGGGACAATTTTTGAGTATTTTGGAGAACTAATAACTCATGCGTATTGTCATTCATTATATGGAGGAAGGTAAAAAAATAGTATTTCCACTAATTTTGGACTGATTTTAGGATGTGTTTCCTAAAGACATCTCAGAGATACAACATAAGAGAGATGTCATGTTAAAGATTGAGTTGCTACCGAGAGAAGAGATAGTTTCCATTCTGCCATATTGAATGGAACCAACATAACCACAAGAATATATGATTAATCTAGAGGAGTTAGAGCGTAAAGGTTTTATGAATCCTAGTAAATCACCTTGTGAATCTCCTTTGATGTTTTCTAAGAGGTATGATAGAATGTTAAGACTACATGTTGAATATAGGAAGTTTAATCAGATGATGGTTAAGAACTGATACCCTCATCTTATAATAGATGACATGTTTGTCCATCTTATAGGTGCATCAATTTTTTTAAGATAAATTTAATGTCGGGATACCAATAGTTGAGACTGAGCCCTTCTAACGTACCACAAATAGGTTTCCGAATAAGGTATGGGTTGTATGACTTTCTGGTGATGTCATTTGGATTAACCAATGTACCAGTTGTGTTCATGGATTTGTGGAACTAATTAATCCACTTGTATATACATCAGTTCTTAGTTGTCATTATTGATGAAATCTTGGTGTACTCAAGAAATCTTGAAAATCATGTCCAACATCATGAAATCATCTTTTGTACATTGATTTATCATTGAATTTATGCCAGGCTAACAAAATTTCAATACTTGATTGTTGAGGTGAACTTTTTTGGACACCTTATTTTTGAATCAGGTGTGTCAGTGGATCCATAAAATGTGAAGGATGTGGTGTATTTTTTTTGGATCCGATGAACATTTCTAATGTTCATAGTTTTTTTGGTTTGGGTAGTTATTAATAATGATTAATTATAGATTTCTCCCATTTTTAGGAACCACTATATGAATTAACTAAGAAGAGGTTTATGTTTGAGTGTTAGGGGAATTTGAAACTGATTTTAATGAGTTGAAGAATCGGTTAACCACTATAATGATTCTGACCTTACCTAAACTATGTAAGTAGTATATATTGTTTTGTGATGTGTCCAGTGTTGGACATGGGGCTGTCTTGATGAATGATGACTGGGTTGTAGCTTATGGGTCAAGATAATTGAGACCACATGAGAGAAATTATCCTACTCAAGAACTTGATATAGATATTGTGGTTTATACCATTAAGTGTTGGAGGCATTACTTGTTGGGAGAACATTTCACAGAGTATAATGATTCAAAAAGTATCAAGTATATATTATCTTAGCCAGATTTGAATCTTCAATAGTGATGTTGAGCTGAATACTTGTGGTCCTTATATTTTTATTTGGTCTATAGAATATGAAAATGGAATAGTTTTTCTGATTCTATGACCTAGAAGATTCAGAATCTTGTGGTTTATGAATCCAACATAGAGTAGAAGATGACAACCTTGTTTGGTGAGATTCACCTAGAGGTGTAGGATGGGCATGATTGGATGAATCTTTCATCTATAGTTTCGGAATACACGCTTTTAAACCGTCTCAAGGAGATTCAGTTGGTGGATCCGGATTTTTTGGCTATGATAGAATGCCATAATGGTGGGGATTCACCTTTTAGTTGACACTTTGGTGCAGTAGGAGTTGATTATGATCATGGATGTGTTGTGGTGACAACATGTGTACCTTGGGAGTTGATTCATGAGTTTGATGTGTCAAAGTGGGATGTTCATCCTAGCTTGACAATGATGTACCATGATATTCATAGGAAGTATTGGTAGTCGGGTATGAAGAAAGTTGTTGCGGGTTTCATCCTGTGATGCCTTGCCTGTTAGCCAGTGAAGGCTGAACATCATCCTCTATGTGGGTTCTTATAGTCATTGCGAATGATGGAGTGGAAATGGAATGACATAATAGGGGACATCATAGTGGGTCTTTTGAGGATGCCTTAGAAGAAGTATGCAATTTGGGTGATGGTGGATCAGCTGAATAAAGTGGCTCATTTATTACTGATCCAAGAGACCTATATAGTTGACCTATTGGGAGATTTGTATGCTCGAGAGATTTTGAGGTTGCACAGTGTGCTGAGAACCATATATTTATATCATGATCCACATTTCACCTCACACTTCTACTAGGGACTATAGAAATATCTTGATAACTAGAGGTTTTTGAGTATGACTTATCACCCGTAGATGGATGGGCAGTTAGGGCATATAATTTGGGTATTATAAGTCATGATGAGGGCTTGTGTTTTGGATTTCAGTGGTTTATGGGATAAGAACTTGTCACTCATTGAGTTTTCCTACAATATGAGGATTTAGGATACAGTTCATATGTAACCTTTTCATGAACTCTATGGGAGACCATGTGGTTCTCCATTATGATGGTTAGAAGTAGGGGAGTCTAAGCTGTTAGGACCAAGTCTCGTAGAGGAGATGTTAGAGAAGGTCTGATTGGTTCGAAAGATTATAATAATAGTTCATTGTAGAAAAAATTCTTACACCTATTGGGGACACAGACCGCTCGAGTTCATGGTGGGTGATAGTGTTTTTCTTCGGGTGTCTCCAAGGTTGGGTAACCATCAAATATGGATATAGGGAAAGTTGTAACCTATTTATGGGGGACCATTTGAGATTGTGGAGACGATCAGATCAGTGGATTAATGATTTGCTCTTACATTGTGGTATAAGAATATTCATGATGTGTTACATGTCTCATAACTCTAATAGTATCACATAGATCCATCTTATGTGATAAATACTGATGATTTTGATCTTAATGTTGATACATCCATTAAAGACCATCCAGTTCATATTGTGGACTGTAGTGAGAATGCCTTATGAGGAAATATTGTACCTTTGGTACAAGTTATATAGAAACATGGGAACATTCAGGAAGAATCTTGAGAAGAAGAATTAGATATACAGGCCCAGTATCTTGATCTATTTTCTATGGAATCAAAATGACGCTCGGGAAGAGTGGCACAAGGATGATCCTTCATAAGGTATGAAGGTTGTAAGATCCTGGATTATTATTATAGTTTCATTTATGATTCTATTTAATCCCCCGCCTTTGAATTCAAATAAGTGTTTCCTATGACCTTGAGAAGGATTAGGAGTGTTTCCGGGATTCAAGGCCCAAAAAGGGAGAAATGAGTTTTCTAGGAATGTTTTATAGTTTGGGAACAATTAGTGCTAACCGTACGAAACATCCTAGGAAACCAAGCATCCTTGGACAGATGCCTATGCATGGTTGAAACATAGTTAAGCTAACTATGTAGCCTTCCTCAAGTAACCAAGTGATAGATTTTTTTTTCTTCATATAGTAGCTTCTACATGACTTTTTCACAGTTTTGAAAACCATGTGGGTAAACCATACAAACCATTAAATTCGGAAAATTTACAAAAATGCCATTACATGATTTTTAAACCTAACTTGGTATTTCATCCTATCATAGTCCTTTGAATATTAGTGATTTACTAAATCTTGAATGAGCTTCTAAGGGGGTTTCTTTTTCGTTTCTACTTCATTTGGAGTGTTATTGGTTGTAGATTGAAGATCTGGGAAAGGATAATCCCTCTCTTACATCTCTTTTTGGTTTAGGGTTTCCACTATTCCATAATCTACATATGAAGCTATAAATAACATATTTTCAACTGGGATTTAGATTTAAGATTAAAAGAGGGTTTATATTGAGATATAAGGCCTTGATTAGGGGTTCATTCACTAACTAATTTTAGGTAGGTGGTGTACAAGTTATATCATATAGTTGGTTTTTAGATTTTTTGTACGTAGTGTTTTATTATTGTTTTCTTTTTTCATAATTTCATGGTTCCAATAGTATGATGTGGTGTTTTGGGTGTCTAAATGACCAATTAAACCCATGTTGATACATGTAATATTCATTTAGGATTAATTGAAAAATTCTAGGGCTACCCATGGTGTGCACCAACTCTCCAGAATGTTGTGAAGGTAATGGTAATGGCTAAGTGATTATTTGGTTGGCATGTAAATGGTATAAATGCGATTAATGTAAATATTCTATGGAATTGTGTATACAATTTAATATGATTAGTGAGATAGTTATGTGGAAGGGGAATTGGGATTAATTGGTTATGTAATATAAATGATAAACATGTTAATGGATTGTTTCATAATACTAATTCCCTTATGTCTATTGATTGAATGTTTTTAGTGATATGGGTAATGAATGGAGGGATTGTTGTTAATTGTGGTGAATGATAAGTAATCAAGTGAAAATGGATTGTATAGTGGTGTATATACAAGAGATTATACACACATGGGATGAGTTTTAATGAGGTTCTATGATCCACCCTCTAAATGCATGAGTTAGGAAAGGCGATGATGTTTTATTCCCCTAATGGTTCCATTCCACCCTAATTAAGGCTTTGAGGTGAGGGTAATGAGGTTAATTTATGTGATAACCTTGTGAGATAGGAATTTATTTATTCCCATATACCTTGAGAACATTTATCATTCCTAGTCCATTGAACACATGAAAAGTGTGAATTTAACCATGGGATGCTTAAGTAGTAATCATGGGTTTAATGGTAGTATAACATAGTGAAACATAACATTGAATGGATCCTTGATCTATATTATATTTAGTTTCCAATATTTATCACTTTCACACACTATCTATTTGACTAGAAATTTTGTAGACATTATTGGTGGTGGCCTACTAAGATATACTCTGACCATGCTCGGGCCATCGTTGGGTACCCAAAAAGATTACATTGTTACAGGTTAGGGAAGAGGAAATGGCATCATGCTTGCAGAGTGAGTCGTGTTCGGTATGTGCATAGATGAGGTCCAGCCTTGGAGTGAGAGATATTTTTGGGATTCCACTATTTGTATTTTTTTGGGTTTTGTTCACTTTTCACTATGGCATGGTATGGTATATTAATCGTTTGATAAGGTTTGTACCATGTTTTGGTGATGGTTATTTATACATGTTCATTGTTTTTCCTATATTTCTTTTACTAATGTCTATGTATTCTGCTACATATTACACTAAAAAAGGGTATAATCTCCCCACATTATTGTTAAAACCTTGCTGCTAGTCTACAACCTATGGCGTATGTGGAGGCATTCTTGATGTCATGTGGCGACTTGATTTAGGGCACCAGTTTAGTGTTTCCTAGGATAGGGAAAATACAATAATAGTTCATGTATAATTACATAACTCAATGTAAATTTCTGAAGATAAACCACCTAATTCATATTTCCACTGATTAAAATCCTTCCAAGAGAATGTATATCATATTCTCTTATAATCTGTGAAAACAAATAATGCCTCCACCTGGAAATATGAATTGATGATTTTTTATCATCCAAAAAGGACATTTCTTATTTTCTTAATTGCGCTGTGATGATAAAAGGACTGAATCCCTCTAGCATTGTTCCACATGCTCTCTAGTGATCTCTAAGAAATACCACTCGATCAATGGGTTCTAGAATAGAAAATCATGTGTCTTGAATTTCTTGTTCCTAATCACTCATTCTTCAGTCATGTATAATTCTCTCTTTCACTTCTCATTCTTGAGAAGAAAATAGGAGTCGAGATAGTATTTATTGGGAGAAACAATTCTATATTCTAATTTTTTGGATGCAATATACAATATACATCATCGTATATTTATGTAGTTATGGTTTAGGTTAGAGAATTATTTAATTTATTATAATCCTTTTAAAAATATTTAAAATCATTAATAAAACCCAAGGCACATAACAATAAAATAATAATAATTATTTTGTTGTGGGAACCAACTTGCGCATTGAAAAATAATCTGTAATATTTATGTTAATTACTATTTTTCACCATACTCATTCTTGGTCCATTAAAACTTCTATAAAATTTATTGAACAACTAAATAAATATTTTATTCATAAATAAATATTTTATTCACAATCTAGTGAATAAATATTAATGAAAATATTCAATAAATAAAATAGTCAATAAATAAAATAAATATTTTACTCACAATCTAGTGAATAAATATTATTTATATATATTCTTGTAATAAAATAAATTATTTATCAATAAACAAATAATTATTTATTTTCATTATTAATATTGTTGATAAATAAAACAAGAATAAAACTATTCCTCATTATTGAGAATAATTTTTATTCCAATAATTATGTTCATATTGAATTTAATCAATATAAAAGGAAACAATTATGTTGTGAGCCTCTAGGATTCTTTATCGTTGGAATTTGGAGGTCTTGTCTAAAGTAAACTATTAACTTATGACAAAAGTTAATGGAACCCAAGAGAATGAACTTAATTTCACACTAATCAAAACCACATAAAAAACTCACTGTGTAATATATTTTCTTTTATTCGGTATCTCATGAAGCAAGTTTCACAACCTTGTCAAAAAACTATATGTTTGATACATTTTTATTTGAATATATAATATTATCATGTCGTTACACTAGGGATAGGGAATTTAGGGAACCATTTCCATTGATATCAATGGGATGAGATATCCGCTTCCAAAATGATGGAAGAATCAAATCCTTCATTGATTTATCCAATAATGACATGTCACTCATGAAAAACACTACATATCAAATTTCACAATGATATCTTTATAGGATATCCCAATGAAACAAAGGGATAGTACCAATAAAATCATTCAAAATAAATGGTTACGGTTGGAATAAATCCAACATTTCATGAGGAGGATATTATCTCTAAACAAGATAGTAGGATTAAGATACACTTGGATGAAATCTTTGCTTAGGATATACAAGTGCTGGCATAGGATAAAATCCCACAAATCCCCATGTAAGAAGTAATTAATCCAAAGAAACAATTACTTCATAGGATTAATAGAGGGAATAGAGAACAAAATAGTATTTTTTTAATAGTCATCAAGGAAGGTGAGTCATCATTATTTAAGAATAATGATCCTCTATCCTATAAGTAAGTAGTAAATGGAACATATGATTCCAAGTATAAAGAGGCCATAAATTTGGAAATTGATTCGATTTACCTAGAAAAGTATGGAAATTGGTATACCCTCTAGTAGAGGTAAAGATTGTTGGTTGAAAATGGGTTTTCAATAAGAAACTGGGCATAGAAGGATATGTTATTACATATAAGGCATTACTGGTTACAAAATATTTTTGACAACATCAAGGAATTCAATACAACAGAACCATGTCACCAGTTGCAATGATTAAATATAATAGTATTATATATTCAATTGTGGACTTAAATGAATATGAGGTTTGAAAAATGGATGTGAAAATAGCATTCATTAATGAAAACCTTCAGAAATATGTCTATGTAAAACACCCCAATGGGTTTGTGACTCCAAAGGATTGCAAAAATGTATGAATGTTGAAAAGATCTATTTATAGATTTAAGAAAGCATCCATGTCATGGAGCATTAATTTTGATAAATTTATAATAGAATTTGGTTTCATAATGAATCAATTTGAGACATGATTCTATAAATTATTTATTGGGAGTTCATTTGTTTCATAATTGTATATTTTGTTGACATATTACTCATCAAAAACAAGATAAGAGTATTACATTTTGTTAAGAAGTGGTTAAATAAATACTTCACTATAATAGACATGGGAGAGGAATTATATGTTATTATGATCAAAATCTATCAAGATATATCCAAGATATTTATTTTCCTAATCCAAAGTAAAAACATTTACTATATACTAATGAGATTCGGTATGGAATAATCCAAGAAATGATTTTTGGAGACATCCCAAAGAATTCATCTTTCTAGGAAAATGTGTCCCCAGACCCATGAGGAATGAAACCAAATGGAATAGATTATATTTTCATCAATGATTGGATTAGTCAAGTATGCTATTCTATGTACTATGATATTTGATTCCAATCCATATCATGGTTCTCATCATTACGGAGAACAATTATGTGGTTATAAATGTGACGTATAGTATAGGTCAGTGTTACATTATATTTACGATAAAAAATGATTTGAATATAATAATAAGTTTTATTAATATTCAATGAATTAAATATTCATTTAAATTATGTTAAAATAGTTTGTCCTAGGATCCCATCTCTACAAAAATCCTCCCATGGACAAGAGCAAACTGCCTACAAACATTAGTCCAATAAACCTCACATGAATGTGATGTTTCTACTGAGTCAAGGATTTATTCAAGGTGTCCACCATATCTTATTAAATGTAAGTAATACATAATGAAAATTTACCTCTCTATAAAAAAACTCGGAAGTATTGATACTTATGATATATTCTCTTCATCCACTTTTGTGACCATGGATCATTTGCAATAGCAACTTTTGTAGAATTATTACAATATAGTGTGATAATATCATTAGTTATAGGTACCATTTAAAGATATTAGACATATTTTTACATCCATACTTCATTATTAATAACCTTTAAAGATGTAATATACTCAGAATATTTTTTAGAATTTTCTACCATATTCTTCATTGAGCTCTACCAACCCACATCACATCCATTCAAAGTTAATATGTTTCCGGTTTATGGATTATTGACATCTTTATTAGTTTGGAAAATAGAATGTTCATATCATTTGATGAATATTTTATGATCTCATCCCTAAACCACGAAAATATCCTTATTACACCTCAAATACATAAGGATGGTCTTGAATTCCATCAAATAACAAGAACATGGATTAACATGATATCTTTATACCATAATTAATGGATTGGAAACAAATATCATAGTACATAGAATAGCATACTTGACTGATCCAATCATTGATGAAAATGTAATCTATTCCATTCGGTTTCATTCCTCATGGGTCTGGGGACACATTTTCCTAGAAAGATGAATTCTTTGGGATGTCTCCAAAAATTATTTCTTGGATTATTCCATACCAAATCTCCTTAGTATATAGTAAATGTTTTTACTTTGGATTAGGAAAATAAATATCTTGGATATATCATGATAGATTTTGATCATAATAATATATCATTACTCTCCCATTTCTATTATAGTGAAGTATTTATTTAACCACTTCTTAACAAAATGTAAGACTCTTATCTTGTTTTTGATGAGTAATATGTCAACAAAATATACAATTATGAAACAAATGAACTCCTAATAAATAATTTATAGAATCATGTCTCAAATTGATTCATTATGAAACCAAATTCTATTATGAATTTATCAAAATTAATGCTCCATGACATGGATGCTTTCTTAAATCTATAAATAGATCTTTTCAACATTCATACATTTTTGCAATCCTTTGGAGTCAAAAACCCATTGGGGTGTTTCACATAGACATATTTCTGAAGGTTTTCATTAATGAATGCTATTTTCACATCCATTTTTCAAACCTCATATTCATTTAAATCCACAATTGAATATATAATACTATTAGATTTAATCATTGCAACTGGTGACATGGTTCTGTTGTATTGAATTCCTTGATGTTGTCAAAAATATTTTGTAACCAGTAATGACTTATATGTAATAACATATCCTTCTATGCCCAGTTTCTTATTGAAAACCCATTTTCAACCAACAATCTTTACCTCTACTAGAGGGTATACCAATTTACATACTTTTCTAGGTAAATCGAATCAATTTCCAAATTTATGGCCTCTTTCTACTTGGAATCATATGTTCCATTTACTACTTACTTATAGGATAGAGGATCATTATTCTTAAATAATGATGACTCACCTTCCTTGATGACTATTAAAAAAATACTATTTTTTTTCTCTATTCCCTCTATTAATCCTATGAAGTAATTGTTTCTTTTGATTAATTGCTTCTTACATGGGGATTTGTGGGATTTTTTCCTATGCCAGCACTTGTATATCCTGAGAAAATATTTCATCAAAGTGTATCTCAATCCTACTATCTTGTTTAGAGATAATATCCTCCTCATGAAATGTTGGATTTATTCCAACCATAACCATTTATTTTTAATGATTTTATTGGTAGTATCCCTTTGTTTCATTGGGATATCCTATAAAGATACAGTTTGTGCCTCAGAGAGAAATCTTGTTCAAGGACGTAAAAAATGCTTCGCAACCCCAAAAAAATATATGTAAGACAAAACTAGTTTCATTAAATTCTATAATTGGTATCTTATTCAATATATTTATTTAGTTATTACTTAGTTTAGTAGGTATGATACTGTTTGTAATTCATATACCAAATGGATATTGAAAAAATCACATAATTTGTCATTATTCTCACCATGTCCAAAAAGGTGAAGTTCCTCCTTTCTCATCATTACATTGGGGAATATAAAGAGAAATTAGATGACATAATATCCCAAAACCCCTAAATAATTAATGAAATATTTATTAATATTTTCTAGATCATGCTCTGAGTGGAGTTTCGTAATTATCTTAACATACTAGTTCTGAACTTCATTCTTGTATTCATTGAATTTAAAAAATAATATTATTTATACCTCATTCTTTTGACATATCCATACCTACTAAAATAAATAGTAAAATTCACAATGTATGACTACCCAACCATTAAATCAATTTCAAATAATCCACATACATCGATATGATCAAATTAAAGAATCCCATGAGCCCCTTAACCTTTCCCAAAAATATAGAATTAGTCATTTTACCTTGTAATCATGTTGGATATAAACAAAGTGTATTTAGTTCAAAATAATCCAAATATCCAACTTTATGTAATTTAGTCAAGAACATTTTATTTACACGACCTTGATGGTACTGCCATTATTGTCTGTTGTATAATTAATGTGAAGTATCATTGTTATAAATTTTAATAACACAGTTTGTGTAATAAAACACATAAAGACGATTATTGAAATGTTCTATACCATGAAAATGCTATATTTATTAAATATGAATCATTAATTCCTGAATTTGAAAATAAAAACATTTATATCCAGTCTGTATAATGAAATAATGTTCTTGCTAACATAATGCACGTTATAATAATTCTTTAAAACCAATGTAATTCTGCTTGGAAATGTATGGTGGTAGTCACTAATATCTACATCAGAAATATTATATCTTTTGGATGCTCAAATATCTACATTCACTTAGTAAAACATTTGAAACCTACAATTTTGATTTATTTGAATACATATGCGAGGACTGAAACTTGTATCTAATAATTTTTTTTTGATAAATATAAATTTCCACTAATAAAAAATCCTTGAAGATTCCCCTTGTTTCTTTTGATGGGTTCATTTTTCCTTCTTGTGGACCTTCATGCAACATGTAAAGCAGAAAGTCCCTTGTTCCCATGCTTTTCTATTGAAAATCCTCTTCTTGGAATGGTGTGAAGTGGCTTTGTACATTGATCTCTTTTATTTCCCTTTCCATTTTCACCATAAGTACATAAGAATTTTCATTATTTGCATACTTATCATCTTGGAGAAGACGTGTGACAAGATTTGTAAGGTATTTATCATTGTTTTTCATATTGAAAATTATTACAAAGATAGATAAGCTATGAAATAGTGATTTTGGTAGGATATTCTTTCCTAGTTGTTTAGGGATTTTAAACCATTGAATTTCTACATGCTCAATGTTGAAAATGAGATAGACTATGTGAGGCATATCTAGTCCACCCTATCCAATCTAACTCTAAAAATATCATTGTAATAATAATAAAAATTCCAATCTAGTTATCTCTCGGTATAGAACATATAGGTTCTCAAGCTTGTTATACACATACATGATTTCATTAGACTTCATTAGTTCACTAGAAATTGATGAAATCATCAAAAGTTAATCATCAACTCTGAAACTCCAATGTTTTTCATTTAAAATTAACTCCTCTCCACTTTCCATTTTTGCATAATTTATTAAAAATTGAGTATTATTGAAAATAAAATCTATATTCATGGCATAGAGCATCCCAAAGGCATATAAACTGCTCCTAGAAGTTACTTCCTGTTTGGGGGTTTTCTTTCCCCAAAATTGATCATATGGATAGAGTGGATGATGACCTTTACATTTTATTCTACAATTAATAGATAACATTATCTATACTAATCTTGATTAAAATTTATGTGGGAAATAATAAATAACAATTAGTTTTATTAAAACTACATATATTTTATCAAGTCCTAATAGTCCTCACCGTTTAAATCTGAATTTATAGTTTCCATGATATTCTAGTGGAAATTATCTACATTAATATTTATAATGACATTTACTTTATCCATGAAAACCATTAGAATTTAATTTTGGTCGGTAGTCTTGCCAACTAGATAATGGAATCTCCTTGGTCTGCTGAGTGCATTCCGTTATAAAAAAATACTGACTTGGATTTCTTGAAAACATTCCTCCAAATATTTATTGAAGAGAAACTAGTCATTAAACTTAATACATGTTCTATTATGTAAACCCAAAACACCCATGAGAACTCTCTGATAAAATTAAGTGTCTATACTATTACCATGTACTACAATTAGTTCTATAGTTTCATTTCCACTCATTTAATATAAGGTTTAGTCTAACATTATATTATATCAAGAGATTTTAATTAATTTATAGATAAATTATAATTTTTTCAAGCATTACAATTCCTTTTAATATTAAGTGGATTTCACTTATTTTTTAATCATGTTGATAATTTTTTTTTCTAAATTAATTTTTTTAATTTCCACATTTTCATTTTAATTAATTCATTTTTCTAATTTTGGTCACTCATACCTAAAATAAATAATGAATACACAGTAATAAATAAATAATTTAAATGAACTGATCATGAGCTTTTCTAATGGTTTATTTAATGAGGAGAAATTGAATCAACCTATGTTCTAGGGGAATTACTCCTTTTTCTAGTCATGGTTTGTGTTATAGTAGTCCACATGTATATTTAGGTATCACTGAGTTGGCATCATCATAGTTCTATCTTGAATTTCCTCTACACATATTGTGAGTCTCTATTAATTACATGTATTTATTACTCTCACACATGTAAGGGGAACAAAAAGATTTGTTAAAGGGGATTACACAAACATCCTTGGACATACAGGTTCTGCATAATGATGGATGGAGGGATGAATCATATGACATCATTTAATTTAATATTAAATAATTTCAATCCCATGAATTAAATTAACTTAAATAAATTCCAACACATACATAGGACTTGGTCAAGCACATGATCAGTCATATATGCAACAGATATAAAGAAGTAACTAGTTTGCATTACATTATTTATTAGTTATTTATTATTAAGATAAATGTTTTTGTATTAATTAACTAATTAACATTCATCTTAATGATCATCTAATCTAAAATAGTGTTACCCCTCATTTATGGAATTCATGAAAAAACAACATTATGAGTAAAATAATATTAATTACAACATATTATTGGACCACTTAATATTCCTTAAAACGAATATTAAACTGTCAAACACACATTGGTGTACTAATAAATAAATAATTTTTTAATGATATGATATTCCATTTAATGTAATTTTTAATTTTATCTTTTAATAAGAGACTTTACGATATGTACAATCTAGCTACACATTGTGTACCTCAGTTTTTATGTTTTAGAGTCACATTCCAGGTGATTTATCATGTTAAATTGACCAAACTTTGGGGATCGTACATGCCAACTACATGACATGTATCTTTTTTCCGTGTTCCAGGATTTTCTGGTCAATATTCTGTGTGAAAAAACAACATCATGTCTAATAAACTGCTTAGTGTGTCTTGGAATAGTGTGGAGGGTTCATGGAATGTAATCCATCTACATGCCATGTAACCTAGTTTTTCTGGACGATGATTTGGACCTTCCCAATGGAACCTCCAATTGTTACTCATGTATTCTTAAATAATTATGAAAATTAATCACCGAACAAACATGATTAATATGAAAATAACAATTTATTTCAAATCAGATTAATAAATTTATTACATGAAATTAAAATCTTATAACAATTTTTTATAAATAAATAATCAAATTAAGAATTATAAATTTAAAGATAATAATTATGATATAACTTGTTAGTTCCAGATGTAGTGTATACCTTTGGTGGTTTTAGATATATAAATACTTATTTTATAAATCATTTCTTAAAACCATGAGTGATAATATTTCACAAAAAAATTTAAATAATTTTTTTAATATCTGTATAAATAAATGCATGGGATTAAGAACATTTTTTGTTGATGATCATTGATCATCCGAAAAGTCCCTTTCAGATATCCTTTACTACAAGGTGAGGATCTGGGGATAGAATCCAACAAGCTTTGATCCACACATGCTGTAATTTTCTTTGAGTAACACCAGTCGATCACCGGCAGCTATCATAGGGGATAAAATTTCATTTTTTGTTTTTTACTGATCTCTCATTATTTATTCTTAAATAAATCTCTCTTGATATTCTAATTATTGAGAGGAATAGAGAAAAAGGAGTTGAGAGAGAATTTTATGTGTGTAATAATTTACTTTTTCCAATAAATGTATACAATATACAATAGGCATAACATTCAAATTGTATAGTAAGGGTTTAGATAAAGATATTTTTTAATATAATTTAATTAATTAAATAACATTTAAAATCTTTAATAGACCCCATTCCACATTATAATAATATCATTTTACTTTTTTTTGGTCAGTTCCAACTTGAAAAATAAAACATATTATTTAATGGGCATGTTAATTAATATTACTCAATGGAATTGGACGTGGTATTCTTTAACTCTTCTAGAATTTATTGAATAACTAAATAAATGTTTTATTCAAAAATAGATTTTATATTCCCAATCGAGAGAATAATTTTATATTAAAATATTCAATAAAAAATTAATATTTTATACAAAATCTAGTGAGTAAATATTTTACATATATTCAAATAATAGAATAAATTATCAATTCATAAAAATATATATATATATTAAATTTTTAATATTAGAGATCAATAAAAAAGAATAAAATTATTCCTTAGTCTAGAGAATAATATTTATTCAAATATTGAAAATCAAATTGAACTTAATCCAGATAAAAAACACTTAACGTGTGAACATATAGTATTCTTTCATAGTTTCATTTGGTAGGATTTATTAAAGTCCAAGATTACTATCAGGTAATTGGTCAAGCGCACAAGAATAAGAACTTAATGTCATACTGATGAAAACAAAATATGAATTCTCACTGTGTAGTATAATAACATTGTCTCAATATCTCTTCAAGAAGGTTCCATATCTGTATCACCAACCTATTAGCTCGATGCATCTTTCAATGACTATATGAAATAAAAAATCATTAAACCATGTAAATATAATTTAAGGTGATGATTAAATTTAAATAAAAGGGAAGAGATATTATATTATTTAAATACAGAGGGGGAAAATCCTTTCTCGATATATCCATTAATGATATGTCATTCTTGACACAACCAAAGTATCTGAATTTTCAAGGAACTGTTATAATCATGGATTAAGAAACACATCTATGCTAATGAATTTTAACATAAATTAATAATAATCATAAGGTTGACAAACCATCTCACTTTCTCTCATATCGGAATGACATATGACACCGAAACATGCAAAATTCATATTAGTGGGTTTGTTCCCATAATCTCCCATTTTAGAGATTACCTAGTGTGAACTTCCTGAAAAGAAGACACATCTAAAGTATATTAGTCACACTTTAAATTCTATGTATTATGTGCCCCATCATATTACATTATCCAACTACATAACATTTTTTAAGAATATCAGTATAGCACATCATGGTTCTCATCAAAGAGGGGAACTCTTATGTCTATATCATTGAAATTTATACTCTAAGTCATTATTACATTAGATCCATATAGAACCATGAAAAATATGAAATAAAAAGTTTTATTAATATTAAATAAAATGAATATTCATGTAATCAACGTACAAATAGTTGGTACTGGGAGACCAACTCCCATAGTTAATAACACATATTTTCAAGGAATAGTCTAGTATCAAACATATTAATTTTTAGTACCCATGAAATCATCTCATCTACCTTTCATGGGTCTACTTAATTCCTCTCTTCTTAAATTACATTACTTAGGAACTACACCCCCTCATTTCAAAATATTCACATTAATATTTTTTCATTATATGATGCACATGACATGTAATAAAAATAATTTCATTGTTCCTACCATGAATATAAAAAATACATGAATATATGATTATATAAATCATGAATAATTCAATATAGGAGTATATATATGGAATAAAATTGATTAATTAGATCCATGAACATCATTGGACTCCTTTCAAACTAAATTACAAGAAAATATACTCATACCTTCTATAGATACTCCAAAATGTTGTATTGAATGTATCTTCCTCTATGGCCCACTATTGATGGTTGTATATATGATGATCAATATTTGAAAACCTAATAGCTCCCCATACATAGTCGATCAGATAAAAATACATAATAAGGGGTTTATTTTCTTCACTGTAACAAGATTAATATTCCTGTAATCCATAGAGCATTATAAATGTCATGCACATTCGAGGAAAATAACACTTTATCAAGAATCACTAATATTGTATATGTTATGAATTCCTTAATCATTAAATCCTATAGCTACACAGTAAACACTCTTTAAAAATTATTTTTTTCATACTATAAGGATGAATCAATATTGTTTTCACCCTAGTATAAGCACAATCTAAAACTCATTTCATCTCTCCAAGGATGACATAAGAAGTCTTTTGGGAAAATATATTAAAAATGATCCACCACTTGTTGGAATATTGAGGTACTAATGATGATTATACTATGTGAGCCTATAAATCTTCAAACACTTATATAACACCAATATAGCTCAAATCTAGTCCCATTCTGCATACTCTTATATCCAAATAAATATACAATACAAAACACTCTCTTTTAACAATGGTGAATGATAAACATCTTCGATAGTAGTCCATTAGAGGTCCATAACTTTTCAAAAAATCCAACTAGAAAAAACTAAAAATATTTATCTTTATGATAATAAGGAAAGAAATGTTTTTGTATCTGAAAAATACTATGAGGCACTCAAGAAAATATTTGAGATGTTTCACTATTATTCCCAATGGTGAGTTATGAAAGTGAAACTCATAAGATAAATTGAATGATAAACATTGATATAAATGACTAGAGAAGGTATAAAATAATGGTGTACTAAAAATTTAAGTAAACTAGTAGATATTATAGAGGTAATAAAAAATATAAATCTTTTTCTAGAAGTTCCTAACAAACTAATTGTTGGAACCACATCCATCCCAATTGTCCTACCTACCTTGAGAGAATGACCATGCCTTTACAATGCATAATATCCATATTACACTAAGGTATGTAGTTAAATGGTCGACTTATATGGAACTATACCAAATAATTGACATTAATTCCTCAAATCTATAGCTAAAAACATAGAAAATACCACTTGATATGACCCACCATGCCACAATAGCAGATTTACCTTATGGGATTCACAAACTATATACTAAAATTTCCCATCCATAAATAATTGATACACTTATAGAACATACTACAATAGAGGGAGTAGAATACTATATACTATTATTCACCTAACATTCACCATGATCTACCTCCACATTATTCCACTTCCTAATCCAGAAGAGGAACTCAATGAAAAACTGGGATGTTTAGTTATAAAAAAATACAAGCAGGAAGAATACGCACATTCTTGTCCTCCAATAACCCCTTCTCAAAAGGAAGGGCCTTTTGAAGAATATAGAAGTATGATTCTAGATCAATCCCTATAACTAGAGGTATCACTCACATATAGTAACATATAATAAAAATAATTCAGAATTTTTGTTGATTCCTAACCACTTGAGGTAAATACCATTCACAGTTTTCTATTAAGATTTAGTCTAATTTATATTGAGTTTATACTTAATACATAGAGTGATTTTTTCAAAAATTATTTTAAGGAATGGAATATAATTCCGTATTTTTATAATAGTGAAATGACATACACCTATAACCTATCTAGTATATTTTATATACATGGTTATGCTTACAGAATGTTTATCTTGATTGATAATGTTTATGGAGAAGTGTCATCATCCTAATATTGATAAATGTGGCCTATATTTAGTACCCTATTATCCCTTTCTATAATCACTATTCCTAATACATCATCTTTCTCCCACCCTATTTTATTCATCGCCTTTATTTACAGCTTTATCTGTAAGGCTCACACCTCTTATCCTAAATTCGAAACCAGTCCATGAATATTATGATACATTAAATATTTTTGAAATAAGTTTTTAGATGGATGGATCTGTCAGAAACTATACAATGAGTGTAATTTCATGTGTCTAAATAGAGACGTCCAAGTACTGAACTATTTCTTACACACATTTCATTAGATCACTTATTCAAGGGCATCAAAAAAGATTCCTGATCTACTCCTAGTATCAATATCATGAGGTGTCCCCAAAATTTTTCACCTAACATCCATGTCAAGATTTAAAAACATTGGTAGTAGTTGTTTTTATTATAAATATCAAATTGATATGTTGGTTTCAAATTCTCTATGAACCTCATGGACTACATGTGGTGGTGGTGTATTGACAGACAATGATTAAGACAATTTAAAAAAATATTATGCTCTTGAATTGAGGTTAATATATATCCAAGGAGAATTATTATTTTTGTCTCTAACCCCACCATTTTTCATAATAATTATTTTTTGGGTAATCTATCCATGATCCGTGAATAAAGTGTCAATTTAAAAATAGTTAACTCGTTATTTAATTTTTTTTAAAGGATCTATAATAAGATTTATACTATCAAAAAATAGATTTTTAAAATCCACCATCATTAGACTAGATACATTATATGATTAATAAATAGTATGGTAGTATTCATAGAAAAACTGTGGAATATTATGCATCTCGATTAATTATTCCTTACAAAAAAAATCTATACTGGAGGATTCATTTATTAAAATCCACCTCATCATAAGTTATTTAACATGATCAAAATTGTTACATTGGTTGTATAGGTCTTTTCCCCTAAAAATAATGGTCTTCCACGAATTTATGGCATTGAAATTGGGAATTTCCATTCATTACACACTATAGGCATTTGTCTCTTAGGGGTGCATTTGGATCCACGTTTCTCTCCCCAAACATAGTGACTAACTTCTTAATTTTCCAATGAATATTGAGGCTTGATAAAATTATCTTCCACTATTAAGTCATATGCATGCCCCATTAATGAAATTAAATTTGTAGTTGGGGTTTGTGTAACAACCCGAGATTTTTTCAGAATTATTCTTTTTAATTTCATTGATGTCTTGTGTTGTACGCTACTCCAAAACTATCTTGTGCTATACGCAACACCGTATTAGCTTGTAGTATATGCAACACTAATCTTGGATCATATTAAATATAGTTTCAAGTTTGTTTGATAGTAGTTATTCAATGCAACATTGAGTATATATATATATATATATATATATATTTAATGTATAAATGAAATATGGTTGGATTTAGTTATATGCAACAACAAAAGAGTCTTGCACTACACGCAACCCTAACTTGGTTTTTATTACACGCAATCGTGACCTTCCTCTATAACGTATGTTGTACGCAATACCTGGTTTCACTAAATGACGATATATTATTAAAATATTACATAAAATAGCCGTTATGAATAGTAATAACCACTTTTTGATATTTTATAAACTTTATCTTTAAAAATGGACATCATTTTTGGAATCAGAATATCGAAATTAGCCTAGGGTGAAATTTTGGTAATTTTCTGAAAACTTTCAATTTTTGATGAATAGTGAAGACACTAAGTGGTAGTTAAACAAACTAAATTTTGCATAAAAGATTATTTTACCGCTTCTATGAATGGAATTTCAAAAATCTGAGAGACACGGTTGATATCAGTAAGTAAAATTTGGTTCAAGGAGATAAAAATAATTTTTTTGGTGAATAGTAACTTTTTACTTTTTTTCCAAGGTTAATAGTAAACAGGGTAATTAAGGGTAAAAATGATGTTACTATTACCCTTACACATGTCCTAATTCTATTGGACAAGTGTATTTAGACCAAAAAAACCTTATGAATATAATATGACCATTTAGGTCCACTTGGACTAGATTAGGACATTTAATATTATTTTATTTAATGAATAGTTAAAATAGTTAAAATCATCGTTTAATAACTAAAACATTTTTAATATGGGGTTATACATAAGTTAAATTCAATTATAAATATTAATTAGAAATCTAAAACGATTTCATACATAATGATATTTTATTTATAATTTTTAGACATTGAATAATTTAATTTATTTATGACACAACGATGATGCAGTAATTACCTTTTTAAGGAAATATTAACTTAATGGATGTTATAAATTCCCAAATAACTGTAATTTTAGACTTTTTATGAATTACACTAATTTTACAGGTTAATATGATATGTTAGTGTTGATTTAATTAACTTGGTTCGAACTTATCATTCTGTTATGACTTTTACAAAAATCAATTACCAAATAGTGTCAAAATTGACACAAAATAGTTTTTAAAAAATATATTATATTATTAATTGTTATTTCATTTCTAAAAATCTAACCTTTGGACAAATGACTTATATAATGAAATATATATTAATAATAAACAACTTGGGGTTCTTTTGGCATGTTATAGTAAGTGTATTAACCATATAGTGTAAGAAAACAAAAAGACACGGTAAAAGTTAAATTATTAAACTTAGAGTTAAATCTAATTGATATGGTTAAAATAATAATATAAACTTGTCTAAAACCTATTGTATGAGAGGATTTTGATCCATCCCCACTTTAACTTCTAAATAAGACCCTTTGGAACCATTATAAACCGAATTTGACTTTAATATAAAATAATATTTTGAGATTTTTCTAAGGTGCCCCTCTCCTCCCTTATAAAAGGGAACCTCCTCCCTCTCCTCCTTACACCACTTTGAGCATTCAAGCTAGGACAAACCCTGACAAAATATCTTCTCCACTTCTCTAGAATCATCTTAGAGGTCCTGGTAATCTTCAATGACAATTTTTAGTTCCTTAAGAGGAGGTTAAGAAGAGGCATTTCAAAGAAGAGGTAATATCCATTACCGATCCTTTCCAATATCTTCCTTCTTCAACTTCTTCTTCATTAGTTGTTTCATTTTAAAGTAATAACATCAGTATTACTTATATACTGATATGTTATTATAAATATGAAACAACCCTATTTCACCTTCTGTCCATCCTACGGAAAACGAAATCACCGCGCGTGCGTACGTACGGAATACCGTCTCCACGCCATGGTGTAATCTGTTTTTCCAACACCACCTTACATGGATGGGTATAATGGTGTAAATAATAACTATATATTGTAATTATAACATCATAATGATTCTGAGATATTATATTATCCACTCCAATTCAATACAATAATTTGGGGAATGATATCATCGTTCGTGCGTACGTACAGACTACCGTCTCCACGACGCGATGTGATTCATTCTCCATGATAACCATTCAAGAATAATTATAATGTATGTATAATGAATAATAATGGTATGTATAAAATAATAATGCTACTGGACTTATGTATATATATATATATATGTGTCGTCTACTTACTTCCATTCAAGACAATAAAGAAAGGAAGACAACGTTCATGCATACGTAAGGACTACCGTCTCCATGAACTGTGTGTTTCATTTCATTTATCTATCTATTATATATATATATATATACTGAATATATATGATATATAAATCATTTTTTATATTCTGGAAGTATTTAAATCATGATATAAGTAATAATAATGTCAAGAAACAACAAGTCCAAACACCTACGATAAATGAAACGATTTTACCCAAAACGCGTCTTTAACATGGAATTTACAAAAGAACGGGTAATATAAAGTAATAAGTGAACCATATATGATATCATAACAATGAATATGATTCTATAATAAGTCAATGACATTATTTAAATCATTATACAGGAGGTTTGGATACATACAAAGCATATCGGACCTAAGGTAAGGGATAATTTTGCAATCTCATTTTTAAATGAGATTGATTGTGCGTAAGTATTTACTGGGATTATGTTTATCATCCATGTTACTGATTTCTCAAAATGTTTTTATAAAATGTTTACTATTCTTCCATGTATGTTTAAAGTCATTTTTACCCTTTTACCACATGGTATGGAAGGAATATTTTTTCAATTTCAATACGAGGTACTTTTTGACTTTTCCGACAAAAGTATGAGAAGAATGTTTTTTTACATATATGGCATGAAAGGATTCGTACATTTTATAAAGACTTATTTTCATAAAGCTTCCTCAAAAATGATTTCATGTCTATTTTCAATAAAACCCTTTTATTTTAAAATTTCTTGACATATTGTGAAAGGAGAATTATTTTTACGAAGAAAGAATATTTTCCTCAATAACTCATTTCAAAGGTTTTATCAAAACCATTTTCCATCTAAGATAACAATATTTCATAAGTGTATGCTTCAAGTATAATGTCTCTATGATTTACATGGTTTCAATTTTTTTATGATGATGATGATATCCATTTCTTTTAAATGGATTATGTTATGATGGGATGATGTTTATGAAACCCATTTCTTTTCATTGGGTTATTGTGAATTATGTATGTTTATTTTGTGGCACAAGTAAGAATGATTTCATTATGAGACGGGTGGGACCTATATATCCTTCCAATTCATTGGGTAACGATTTATATCTCATGAGATAGACATGACTGGAATGGTATGTTAATCTGATTCATTACAGGACTAGAACGAGGAGTGAACTCGATTCAGAAAGGGACTTTGTCCACTAATATGGTCTTGGATGCAATGCCTTGGCTACTATGGAAATCATAAAAAGTGATTAATGGAATCCACAATTACATGTTTTATTCCCATGCTGTGTTACTTTATGATATATTCCTTACATAATTATATGATTTATGTCTTTGCTCATGATTTTGATGTTTAGATTTTATGTTCAAGTTTTTGCATTCAAATGTTTATGGATTGTTTCATGATCTTTATGCTTACCCTTACTGAGCATTTGAGCTCACCCTTTTATATGGTTTCTTTTCCCCAGGATTCAAAGAAAGATTATAAGTAAGAAAAACAAAAGGGTAAGATCTTCATGGGATATGTCGAAGATCTTTCACCACGATTAGAAGATTATTTTTTTTCGAGTTCCCAAATACACTAAACTATTACGGTCCTTTTGTGTATGTCATCATTATTTATCAATTATTCCGCAAATGTAATGTCATGTCCATGTATGTCAAGTTTTGGGTCTCTACAGTTTGGAATAGTGGTAAGAACCCCATAATCGTACATGAAAAATGGGGGTTGAAAACCCATTGGGAACACGTTGTTGTAGCATCACTATACTAGCGATGGTACGGTTGATCAGTGGGTATTGTAGTGGCGGCAGGGGACTGTAGCACTGGCATATACTATAGGAGCTGGGTTACTATTTACAGAATGGGCCATGGGTAAAAAATTTGAGCCTACAGGCTATGTCATGGACTGCATGCCCACTGGGCCTTCGGGCTATGTAATGGGTCTCCCTCTACCCAGTTAAAAGAGGTATTTTCTTTGATTTAATAATAAAATGAGGCTTCGGCCCCGACCTTTAAAAATAAACATTTTTACCTTCATTATATTCATCACTTAATAATTCATGACACTCAATCTTTCTTTAATTTATGTTGACTGGTACTATGGTTATACCAACATTTTTAATCAGATTTCATGAAAACTAGTTTGGAATAATCATAGTGTGTCCCATTCCAAATATAATTCCCATGGATTTTCTATTGAGTGAATCTATAACATGTCCTTCACACTAGATGTTCATTTAGTTTGATCTGTTACTACTGAAATAAGGATACAAATGAGTGAAAAAACATTGAAAATATTGGGATATAAACATAATAATAAATGGAATTCATCCTTAATTTGTTTCTAATTTTTATCATGTTTTTTAATAGTTCATTATAGTCAACCCATATAATTCATTTCTTAACATAATTTATAGTATGTTTGGTTATCAAATTACTCTATAAAAATTTACTTAATGTAACTAAGAAATAAATACATTCTAGTGGTTCATAAATAATATATCATCAACAAAATCATATACCATAAGAGGGTATATCCATGTATGACATCCTTTTTCCACATATATTTAATCAGGATGATGATCATGTCAATTATAAACACACTTTTTTGGTGTGATTACCATTAGGTTCATTTGTTCCACATCCACATCAACATTACAATTTATTTATTGGGATGTATTTCAAAGAAAACCTCATATAGAAAACATTAACAATATTAATGAATAAAATATTATGCATACATGAAACTATATTGGTTTAACAAGGGTTCTCTAAACCATACAATAATGGTAAATTATTTGATCTAAATAAATGGATGAATTACTCTCTGACACATTCCCATTGATACCAACTATGTTGAAAAATGATAAACATACATCTTTAATATTTTGATTTAATATTTTAACTACTATATTGAAAAAATATTCATAAAAATCAATGACAAGTAGGCCTATTAACATTTAGACCATCTATATAAATATCTTATTTCAAAACACTTATGAAAATTTATTCATAACCACTATACTCTAAACCATATTCTAGACATATCATATGAAATAATCACCTCATTAACATAGAAAATGAAACATGGGAAGAGGTGATCTATAATTCCTTGTATGGGAAAAAAATCTACTATTCATAATGGATAGATCTTAAATACGGTGGAAAACACTTGAAATGGATAAATATTAGATGAAAATATAATGAGGTAATATGTGAAAATCATAAAACATGATTGATAATTGAGGATCTATGAATAAGAACACAAGACCAATGAAAGATCATCACAATATGTCATATAAACATACAATTATCATAGAAGAAATACATAATAAAGTTGAATATAATTATAATAATGAATATCATACTCATTTGTAATATTTTCCAAATAAGAAAAATTTTAGAGAAGTATAGGAACAAATATAAGCGTTGGAATTAATTGGGAAAAAATACAAGTACGTCATAATTTTTTTTAGAATGAATCCATGCATGTAAATCCTTTTGATTTTTAGAAAATATCCACTTAAGAAAACTTATTATATATCTTGATATATAAAACCTTCCCTAATTCATTGGTTGGTGATGTAGAACCCCACTCAATATTTTTCATATATATGAGTTCAATATTAAATCAATCCATTCATATTATAACAAATAAATCATTTGAGGAACAATTTTTTTCATATCATCTCCAAATGGTTTCAAATAAAGAAAAAAACATGAAAAATTTAAATGAAAACTTTGATCAACCAAAAAAATAGTATATCAGGTTGTTTATGAAAGAATACTTTATTAGAGAAGTCTAATTTGAAAATAATATATAAATAAACAAAATAAAAAAAACTGATTCATAGTATAATCATAAGAATACAATATTTTCGAGTCATATTACATACAATATTTTTTTTAAAATAATGAGGACACATTATAAAATATGTATTTGATTATAAATTCCAATAAAGAGACCTTAAGAATAAATATAAAAAATTTTATAATGCGATGAAAAATGGAAGAATATATGATCCTGGAAAGGAAAATCTGTTGAAATATTTGGATACACATTTATTAAAATCCCACAAATTAATAAAAATGTTTTAATCCTTGGTTTTAAAACAAATTGAAATATATTGGCCATTATATATGAAAAATGATTGAGTTTATACTAGGAAAATAATAACATTTTTATGAAGTAAAAATTTGGATATTTTGGAAGAGTCATATAAATGTGATTGAAATTATTCGTAAAAAAATATATAATTTCAAAAATATAATATATATGTAATGGAAGAATATATTTATATGAAACAATATTTATCTAGAAGAATTGGTGGAAATTAAACATACCATTACTTTAGGTTTGATATGAATATAGTAAAAAATGGTTTTAGATAAATAGAAGTCATTATTACCCAAGAGAAGAACTTGAGTACCAAAAAAACATTCATTTAGTTCTACTTAGTCAAATTATCACTAAATACTAGTACCTAAAAAATAGCGATCCTAATATCATAATTCAAATAATTTTACATTTGTATAATCTTTTATAAAATCCCTTTATAAACATTAATTTAATATTTATTAGTTATTTATAATCTATTTTAAAATTATGGTGTTGGAATTTTTGATCATTTGTTACTAATTTTGTATTGGTGGAATTATAATTCATTATTATTCCATAGTTAATCTAAATTCAATAATATATTTTAATATAATAAACATTTTTAATGTGATTATTTAATTTTTATATTCGTTAAAGATGTGTATTGATAATGTACTATGCTGATGAAATAAAATATGTGCTCGCTTTAGTGAGATTACAAAATAAATGGTTATATATTAACAAAATAATTAGATATTTACATTATAACACTAGAATCATTAAAAATAAATTATTATAACATATTTTTACTATAATGGTACTTTCCATACTCATCCCCAACATAATGATTACGACATCACTCATGTAGTTGGTAAAAATCACCGAAACAAGTGTGTTATAATGATTCGATGAGTAAGAGAAAATTATTATATAATGTCAATAAAAATTTTAAATAATCAATATGTTATTTTAATTATAAAATATATTGATTAAATTCGTTATTATAACCTCTCAATTTTGGTGGTTATAACAACATTATTTTATTATTCTTGGAGGAGAATGTTGACACCAACACACGGTTGATGATCCCTTTTCTCTATGAATGGAAGAAATGATGGTATCATAATAATGATAATTTCAAAAATGAATTTTTGATATTGAATTAATTTTTATTCAAAAAATACATCATCTGACTAGCCATGATCGTTGATCATGGAAAATAAATCGGACCACATAGTGGAAGTGGTATTCCACATATACACACACTCAATGTCATTTGTTTCATAGTAGATGGAAATGGTTGAATGTTGGTTTAAAATTAATATAGTTACATTTTATTATACTAATTATATTTAATTCATTGTAGTAAGTTTTTTAGAAAATATGTGTATGAGGAAGATTAAAATATATAGTAAAAGGAATGTAAAAATCAAGTTTAAATCTTTGGTGTTCCCTTAGAAATACCTTTGAAAGATACAAACACAAGATAACATAAGGGGACCTGAGACATAAATAAGTGACAGGAGGTTATATTCATATCATAGTGAAATATTTTTATGGTTAATCTCAAAGGAAATGGTGTATTATAATGTGGTGGAATTGCTTGAATTTTATATTATAGGGAAAAAGTTGTTTTGGAAACAAAAATTATATTTTAATAATGACATAAAATTGTTAATTGTTCAATCGATCAAGAGTAAAAAATAAGGGGTGTGGGAAAATATAATTTAAAAAAATACTATAATTGTTTTTTTTGAAGAATATGGAGACCCTACCAAGAAACGATAGATCCCATTATTAATAAAAAAGAGAGATTACACCAGTCTAAAAGTAATAGATTTACATTTGATTCTTTCTAAGGATATAAATTCATTCATCCGGTACTTGATCCTCGCATTGAGATTCTGGACCATTAAATCCATTACTAGTAAGCGCATCTGCCAAAGAGTTCGCCTCTCAATAAGCATGAGTGATGATATGATCCTCTGAGAAGAGTAGGTCCATGCACCTTGTCCATCGATTGGTCAGCTTCCATGAAAGATGAAGGGAACCTGTATGAAGAGCCATAACCATGGGCATGGAGTCACATTTGATCCATAACATGTTCCAACCCCTCCGATCAGAATGCTCAATGGCTACCATGACTCCATGCATCTCTACTTCAAGAGAACAAGTAAAGCCACATAAACCATATAAATAGCCAAGAACACACCCTTTGCAATCTCTAAAAACTATACCAAAACCTGATGAAACTAGGTTACCTCTCGAGGCACCATATAAATTTACCTTAATCCATCCATGAAAGGGTGGTTGCCTAAATACTTCAAGGATACCAATAAGTGGCCCAAAATTACCTTTAACCCCAACCTGAGAAAGTATATACGAGTTATGAAGAGAGTTCGCTTAAAACCTACCTCCTAGAACAATGACATCATGCAGAAGCAGCAAGAAGACCCACCAAGACATTCCCAATGTGAAATGTATGTTGTTCATGAAGGGCTTTGTTCCTGTAAAACCAGAGCATGTACAACAGTTTCTTTGCAACATATTAGAATATAGAGGCAACCTGAGGTGAGAGTTTCAGCTCAGGCCACCACTTCCTGAAGTCACCAATAGAGTTTATCATGGGGAAGATCCACTTCAAAGATGATAAACACTTCTTCCCACATTGTTGAGGCCACAACACAGGTGAGGAATATATGATTTAGGTCTTCCCTATTCTGATAAAACATAACACACCTTGAGCAGAGAGAAATTCCACTGTTCTGAATAAATCCATCAGTTGGAAGCCTTTTGTGAGCAAGCCTCCATGAAAACATGGCCTAAGTAGGCCTGAGAATGCCCTTTCTTAGGAATCCCCTCCATTGAAAACCATGCATGTTACCTATAATGTTCTTGTAGGAACACTTAGAAGAAAAAATCCCTTTAAAAACTGGCTCCCAAGACCAAAAAATCACCATGATAGGAAAAAAAATACTACTCCACCATGTGACTAACCTGATTAGGAAGACCATCTATGCATGAAAGTTGATCATTAATTGAAAAATTAAAATTCAGGTTACTGCTATTCCCAATGACCATGTCTTCAAATCTATTACAAGTCTATTTTCATTTCTAGAACATAAGAAAAATGTCCCTCATGACCAACCAACGGGAGTCAACATAAATTCTGGAGAAGATGCTCTTAATGGCAGGCTAAACCGAGGAGGAAAAGTAATTGAAATTCCATATCTTAAGCCTATATAAGAACCTAGACCTAAGAAAGGATAGAGCCTCAGAATTTGTATTCATAATCCTCCATATAAAACCTTCCTGCATGGAGTCATTGAATCATCCATGATTCTTGATACGCAAGCCCCCTTCATCATAAGGATTACATACCATGTTCTAAGGGGCCATTTCAAGCCTCCTCTCAGTGACACTACCGCTCCATATAAAATTCGTGATAGAGAAAATGATGCTCTTGAGTAAAGCAATCGACCATTAGTATACCATAAAAGTGAAAATGAATTTTGATGTGATGATAGACTTCAAAAGACACACTCTACCTACCATGGAAAATTATAGCGACCCGGCCTTTTCTTACATTACTATTACATCATTTCAAAGATAAACAACATAATAGTATTACACATAGAGGATCCAGTGGTTTAGTGTCTTGGGCAAACTAGGACCATACATGACAAATACAACATCAATCATAAACGTTTATTTAATTTCATCTTCTCTAGCTTCTTAGTAGCACTTTTCCTCTCCTTAGTACATGTAGCCACCTGAGGATATACATCAAAAGGGGTGAGCTAAAAGCCCAGTAAGAGGATATGTAAGAACAATATAGCATGGGGTGAGCATAATCATGACATAGGAAGAAGATATTGAACATGAGAGGAGCATAAACAATAAACTTGAAATGTGGCAATGCATAAAAAATGAAATATCATGTCTTAGTGGTTAACTACCACACATAGTTGTGAACAAAGCTAGCATCATGTTCATGCATCATTTCACATTTACTCATGAGATTCATCACTTTACCCAATGCATTGGAGCAGTATATAATTCCGAGCGCACCCGTCACATTTAAACATTCATGTTGCGCTATATAATTCCGGGCGCATCCGTCACATCATAACATTTTCATTATCATGCTTGCCACATAGAACACATATAAAACATGTACATAAATAACCCATGTAAAGTAATGGGTTTCATCTCATAATAACACATTCATAAGCATTGGGTTCCCAAAATAAAGAGGGAACAACATACTTGAAACAAGAACCATCAATTTTGAATGAGAGGTAAAAGGTGAGATCTTGAAAGAAGAGTTCTTTTGGAAAACATTTTGATGGACATAAAAAAACTAGTGATAAACATGTATATCCCATAAAATTAGAGGAAATTCTAAACAAATTATATTTGAGGAGCAAGCATATCGAAAATGGAGTGAAAGAGGGAGAACCCGAAGGAAGAAAATTGGGTTCGAGATTTCCCCTTACCTTGTACTCGAATGCCTCCTTCTCTTTAATGTCCTGTATAATGACATTTTATTCATTAATTAGAAATTACAGAACCTTTTATACATTAATAGGGTTCATTATGGTTTCATTATTTCATATTATGTTCCTTTGGATGACTTATAGAGTTTAAAAACATTGTTCAGGGATGTTCGTTTTCATGGTTTTCTTGAGCGGTCCACTTGTATTCTTAATTTGATGTTTGGGTTGATCATGGGTAAACATCCAGAACGGATATTACATGTAATTAATGATATTACATAAGCTTGAATGATTTTATAATGAGTTATATTAGATCCATGTGGACGAATCATTAGATAAAAAATTTAATGATGGTTATTTGGGTTAATTTGCGCGGTTTTTGGATCACAACGATCTTGTTTTAACATTTAACTTAGTAATAAGGCCATAGGTTATTTACAGAACTTAAAATATAACATAATAGATATAAAACATTCTGGTTCAACCATAAAAATGGTGTCATGACCAGATTTAAGGTATAAATGAAAGAAGAGAGCATGTTGTTTTTGAAGGTGATAAATTATCACCACATGAACAACGTTCTCTTTAATAAAATAAAAGGAAGGGGGAAAGGGTGTGGGGTGATATAATATACCATTAGAATCATAAGATTACATTATATATATAATACTGGATTTACAGAACAATTTGTATTAAGATATATAGAGATAGATCAAGAAAGGAACTTGAACTTGAAAGGAAATTAAAGGAGAAGAGGGAGAGAAATTACCTTTAGAATCCTCCTCTTGAGTTCCTCTTTAAGGAAGCTAGGCTTGGTCTTTTGATGAGACCAGAAGATTTTGGACGTGGGGGATGAGCTAGGGAAGGTGTTTGGGAAGAATTTAGAGAAGGCTTGGAGCTTGAGAGGTGTGAGGAAAAGAGGGAGTGAAGGGTGGCTTTTAAGTGGAGGGGAGAGGGGTTTCCTTAATATTAAATTGATTAGTTTATTAATTCCACCAAAGACAAGGAATAATGAGTCTTGGATGACCAATAATAGTAATTTTATAATTTAATCCCGAACCAAGTGGGCTTTCATCAGCAGAACATCAGCAATGACTCAATTAATGCATTATTTAGCTTTTATTGTGAATTATCGGATTCCACTATTCATCAAAAATTCAAGTATCTTAGAAAAATCCCAAAATTTTACCCCAACCATTTTTCGATGTGTAGAATCCAAAAATGAAGTCCATTTTTCAAAAATAATTTTCTAAGTATTATTAATTTAATATTTAAATAAAATCATAATTTACTTAGAATAAACTGTTTTTAAGATTAAAACTGATTTTATAGTTCTTTCAAAAATTACGTAGGGTCTTATAAAATTATCTAAAAACTATTAGACATTGATTCAATAATATATGAATATATTTCAGGAAAATAAATATTCTTTTAAATTAATTAATTAATTATATTTAATTATTTATGATTTATAAAATACCAAAAATGTTTACTAAGGTCAAATTATCACTTTCTATGATGACTAAATTTTATTTTATTATTCATAGGTAATGTTACTCTTATTTACTATTCATAAGAGTAGGTTACTATTCATAAGGGTAGGTTACTATTCACCAAAAATTATTTTTGTTTCATTAGACTCCAAAAACTATCTTGAACACAACCGTGTATATTGGATTTTTAAAATTCCAAACATAGGGGTGACAAAATTATGTTTAAAGGTCACTTATCACTTAGTAGTTCATTATTTTGTGTTTTTATGACATAGATATAAGAAGGGAATTTTCCATTGAAAAACTTTGGGTCGTTACATTCTTCCCCACTTAAGAAATTTCGCCCCCAAAATCTCACTTTACACAAATAGGTGAGGGTACTTCTCCTTCATTGCCCCTTCCGGTTCCCAAGTTGCTTCCTCAAACTTTTGGTTCCTTCACAACACTTTGACAAGGCGGGTTGTCTTGTTGCGTAGAACCTTATCACTTCGGTCCAGAATTGTTACCGGCTGCTCCTCATATGAGAGATCATCTTCCAACTGTACCACCTCTGAGTTTAGTACATGTGAGGGGTCTGGAATGTACTTCCTCAGTAGTGATACTTGAAACACGTCATGAACTTGAGCCATATTCGGTGGAAGTGGCAGACGATAGTCCACGACTCCTATACGATCAAGGATCTCAAAGGGGCCAATGTACCTTGGGATTAGCTTCCCTTTCTTCCCGAATCGCATGACTCTATTCCATGGAGATATTCGAAGGAAGACTTTATCTCCAACATCAAACTCCAAGTCCCTTCGACGATTGTCAGCATAGCTCTTTTGCCGACTTTGAGCAGCTTTGATATGTTTCTGGATGACTTGAACCTTCTCTGTCATCTCTTGAACAAGATCGGGACCAAGTAGTTTTCGTTCTCCAACTTCATCCCAATAGGTTGGAGTTCTACATCGCTTCCCATAAAGAGCTTTATACGGAGCCATCTGAATACTCGAGTGGAAGCTATTGTTGTATGAGAACTCAACCAATGGAAGGTGCTGATCCCATCCACCTTTGATTCAAGAGAGAATGATCTTATCATATCTTCAAGTGTCTGAATAGTCCTTTCAGACTGGCCATCAGTTTGGGGGTGATAGGCCGTGCGGAAGTTTAATTCAGTACTCAAAGCATGTTGAAGGCTCCTCCAAAATTTAGAAGTGAACCTTGGATCACAGTCAGAGACAATCGAGAGTGGAACACCGTTCAAACTCACTACTTTCTTCACATATATCCTTGCAAGTTGTTCAAGTGAGAGGTCTTCCCGAATAGTGATAAAATGGGAAGTCTTGGTGAGTCGGTAAACCACAACCCATATCGCATTATTTCCTCTTGACGTTTTCGGGAGGCCCATGACAAAGTCCATAGTGACATTTTCCCATTTCCACATGGGTATAGGCAATGGCTGCATCATACCTTTGGACTTTTTCCGCTCAGCTTTAACTTGCTGACACACCAAGCACCTTGATATATATTCCGCAATCTCCTTCTTCATGTTATCCCACCAGAATTGTTCTCGGAGATCACGATACATCTTGGTACTTCCAGGATGAATAGAGAAAGTTGATCTATGTGCATTATCCAATAGCTCCTTCTTTATTCCGGCTGATGAAGGCACACAAAGCCGCGTTCCAAACCGAATCACACCATCATCGTCAATATGGAACTCTTGCAGCTTTCCTTCCTTTACTGCATTCACCCTCTTTTGTATCTCTACATCATCCCTTTGTGCTTCCTTGATTTTCTGTTGGATGGATGGTTGCGCAATCATTTGGGCAAGGTAGGATGTATCCCCTGCCCTTACGATTCCCAAATCCATCCTTTGCATATCCAAGAAGATAGGGTCTTTCTCAATCATCAACATGGATAGAGTAGCAGGTTCTTTCCTGCTTAGAGCATCAGCTACCTTGTTCGCCTTTCCAGGATGATAGTGAATAGAGAAATCGTAATCCTTGATTAGCTCTAACCACCTCCTTTGACGCATGTTGAGCTCCTTTTGTGTGAATATATACTTTAGGCTCTTGTGGTCAGTGTGTATGTCACACTTATCACCATAAAGGTAGTGCCGCCAGATTTTCAAGGCAAAAATCACGGCTGCCAGCTCTAGATCATGCGTCGGGTAGTTCTGCTCATCGATCTTCAACTGTCGTGAGGTGTAGGCTATCACATTATCATTTTTCATGAGTACACAACCCAAGCCTTTCTTTGAAGCATCACTGTATATCACAAAACTTTCTCCACTTTTCGGTAGTGTGAGTACAGGTGCAGTGATCAGCCTTCTCTTTAGCTCTTTGAAGCTTCCCTCACATTCTTCCGTCCATACATACTTTACCCCTTCCTTGTTAACTTAGTTAGCGGGCTTGACAATCGTGAGAAGTTTCTCACAAAACGTCGGTAGTACCCAGCTAATCCAAGAAAACTATGGATTTCTGTGACACTAGAGGGCCTGGGCCATTCATCAATCGCCTTTGTCTTTGAAGGGTCCACAGAAATTCCCTCGCTTGTGATCACATGTCCCAAGAACGTGACTTGATTCATCCAAAAGTAACACTTGATGAACTTGGCGTACAAATTCTCCTTTCTCAATGTCGCCAACACAAGTCTTAGATGTTATTCATGTTCCTCCTTTCTCTTGGAGTAGATGAGAATATCATCAATAAACACTACCACAAATTTGTCGAGGTAATGTCTAAAGACTCTATTTATCAAATCCATGAAGATTACAGGGGCATTAGTAAGTCCGAAGGGCATCACCAGAAACTCATAGTGCCCATACCTTGTACGGAAGGCAGTCTTATGAATATTTTCCTTCTTCACCTTTACTTGATGATATCCAGAACGAAGATCCACCTTTGAGAAGTATTGAGCTCCTCTTAACTGGTCGAACAAGTCATCAATCCTTGGGAGAGGATACTTTTTCTTTATGGTTATCTTGTTGAGTTCCCGATAATCGATACACAGCCGCATGGTTCCATCCTTCTTCTTTACAAAGAGAACTGGTGCACCCCAAGGTGATGCACTAGGGCGTATGAACCCTTTGTCCAGATGCTCTTGAAGCTGCTTCTTTAACTCCTCCAGTTCGATAGGAGCCATCCTATAGGGGCACTTTGAGATAGGAGTAGCTCCGGGTATGAGTTCAATTGAGAACTCTACCTCACGATCCGGGGGAATTCCGGGTAACTCTTTGGGAAATACATCACCGTATTCCCTTATGATGGGAATTTCCTCAAGGTTGGAACTTTGCTTTGACTCAATCATTTGGGTGAGGTATGCTTCTTCATAGGGAATCATCACCCACACCATTGAAGGATTTCTCAAAGGAGATTCATGATCTTCCTTGCATTTGTAGAGGACCATGGGATGGTTCAGAATATGAAAATATATTTCCTTTTCCCGACAGTTGATATGCGCTCTATATAACGAGAGCCAATCCATTCCCATTATAGCGTCGAATTCCACCAAGGGAAGTATTACAAGATTTTCCAGAAGAATCTTCCCACATACGTCAACAGGAGAAGAATCAAACACTTGGGTTGCAATGATTGCACCAGTTGGTGTTTTTACAGATATATCTACTTCAAGGTTTCGGGGCTTCGATTCTATAGTTCTAGCAAACTTGCAAGATATAAAGGAATGTGTAGAACCAGAAACAAATAAGACTTTTTCCATTCTTGAGTGAATAGGAAGTGTACCTTGTACGACTTCATTATCATGATCCACCTCCGCAGTAGTGATGGCATAAGACTTCCCTTGTTCCTTTGGCTTTGGTGGTTGTTGGCGCTGATTACCCTCGAAATCTCGAGGTTTAGTGCACTGGTTTGAATAGTACCCTAGCTCTTTATAGTTGTAGCATTGAACCACAAGTGGTTCTCTCCTTTCATCGGCTACATTATCCTTCCTTTTCATGTCTCTTCGACACTCGTGAGCTAGGTGTCCTTCTTTCCCACACTTGAAGCATTTCCCCGTCCCTTTGAGGCAGTTCCCATTGTGCAACTTCCCTCATTTTTGGCAAGTGGGTCATTGTGTTTTCTTCCCATCTTTATCACTAGATCCACCAGCTTGAAACTCCATCTTTCTTTTCCTATCACCATAGCCATGGTACCATTATCCAAACTCCATCTCCACTTTGAGAGCACACCGAACAACTTCTTCATAACTCCCAAAGTCTCGAATTGCAAGAGCTTTTTGAAGATGTGGTTTTAATCCACTAAAGAATCTATCAATTTTGCTATCATTGTTGATAACAAAACCCGAAGCATACCTTGCGAGCCTTGTGAAATTTGCTTCATAGGTTGTGACAGATTATCCTTCTTTTTTCTTGAGATCTATGAATTCTCTCTCCATCTTCGTGCGAAGAGTTCGTGGGAAGTACTTATTAAGAAACATTATCTTAAAGTCTTCCCATTCCATCTCTTCAATTTCATCCCTTGGCTTGGTGTTCTTAATCAAAGCCCACCATTGATCAACTTCTCCATCTAGACGATAAACGGATAGAGTCACCTTCTCTGTCTCGGAATAGTGAAGAACAGAAAAGATCTTCTCCATGGAGTTGACCCACTGTTCCGCAACTAGTGGATCGGAAGATCCACAAAACGTCGGTGGTCGTTGCCGCATAAAACTTTCGATAGCTAGCTGCTCCCTCTTTGGTGAAGGAGGACGTTCCCCATTATTATGGTTATTATTCATAACCCGGGATAATTGGGTAAGCATCGTCATGAAGTTTTGAACTCCACCTCCAAAATCATTGGGGATGTCGTTCGGGAAATCGTTGCATTGGCCTTCGCAAGAGTTGTTGGCCTGATTTCTCCTGGTTCCCACCATTTTCTAAAATAGAAAAGGTTAGAACAAAACATAAGTAATCAAGTTATGGATAACTTATTCATTTAAACAATTATACCAAAAACATAACAAATGGGATCCCTAGGTAAATATCCTTGTGTGAATATTTTTACTTAGTCACATGCTAGAGGTTTTCTTTAGGGTTCACTAATCCTAATTCCCAAATTAACTAAACCTTTCCTTTGATACCAACTATAGCGACCCGGCCTTTTCTTACATTACTATTACATCATTTCAAAGATAAACAACATAATAGTATTACACATAGAGGATCCATTATCTTAGTGTCTTGGGAAAACTAGGACCATACATGACAAATACAACATCAATCATAAACGTTTATTTAATTTCATCTTCTCTAGATTCTTAGTAGCACTTGTCCTCTCCTTAGTACATGTAGCCACCTGAGGATATACATCAAAAGGGGTGAGCTAAAAGCCCAGTAAGAGGATAGGTAAGAACAATATAGCATGGGGTGAGCATAATCATGACATAGGAAGAAGATCTTGAATATGAGATGAGCATAAACAATAAACTTGAAATGTGGCAATGCATAAAAAATGAAATATCATGTCTTAGTGGTTAACTACCACACATAGTTGTGAACAAAGCTATCATCATGTTCACGCATCATTTCACATTTACTCATGATATTCATCACTTTACCCAATGCATTGGAGACCTATATAATTCCGGGTGCACCCATCACATTTAAACATTCATGTTGCGCTATATAATTCTGGGCGCACCCGTCACATTTAAACATTCATGTTGCGCTATATAATTCCAGGCGCACCCGTCACATCATAACATTTTCATTATCATGATTGCCACATAAAACACATATAAAACATGTACATAAATAACCCATGGAAAGGAATGGGTTTCATCTCATAATAACACATTCATAAGCATTGGGTTCCCAAAAGAAAGAGGGAACAACATACTTGAAACAAGAACCATCAATCTTGAATGAGAGGTAAAAGGTGAGATCTTGAAAGAAGAGTTCTTTTGGAAAACATTTTGATGGAAATAAAAAAACCAGTGACAAACATGTATATCCCAGAAAAGTAGAGGAAATTCTAAACAAATGATCTTTGAGGAGCAAGCATATCGAAAATGGAGTGAAAGAGGGAGAACCCGAAGGAAGAAAATTGGGTTCGAGATTTCCCCTTACCTTGTACTCGAATGCCTCCTTCTCTTTAATGTCCTGTATAATGACATTATATTCATTAATTAGAAATTCCAGAACCTTTTCTACATTAATAGGTTTCATTATGGTTTCATTATTTCATATTATGTTCCTTTGGATGACTTATAGAGTTTAAAAACATTGTTCGGGGATGTTCGTTTTCATGGTTTTCTTGAGCGGTCCACTTGTATTCTTAATTTGATGTTTTGGTTGATCATGGGTAAACATCCAGAACTGATATTACATGTAATTAATGATATTACAGAAGCTTGAATGATTTTATAATGAGTTATATTATATCCATGTGGACGAATCCTTAGATAAAAAATTTAATGATGGTTATTTGGGTTAATTTGAGCGGTTTTTGGATCACAACGATCTTGTTTTAACATTTAACTTAGTAATAAGGCCATAGGTTATTTACATAACTTAAAATAGAACATAATAGATATAAAACATTCTGGTTCAACCATAAAAATGGTGTCATGACCAGATTTAAGGTATAAATGAAAGAAGAGAGCATGCTGTTTTTGAAGGTGATAAATTATCACCACATGAACAACGTTCTCTTTAATAAAATAAAAGGAAGGGGGAAAGGGTGTGGGGTGATATAATATACCATTAGAATCATAATATTACAGTATATATATAATACTGGATTTACAGAACAATTTGGATGAAGATATATAGAGAGAGATCAAGAAAGGAACTTGAACTTGAAAGGAAATTAAAGGAGAAGAGGGAGAGAAATTACCTTTAGAATCCTCCTCTTGAGTTCCTCTTTAAGGAAGCTAGGCTTGGTATTTTGATGAGACCAGAAGATTTTGGACATGGGGGATGAGCTAGGGAAGGTGTTTGGGAAGAATTTAGAGAACACTTGGAGCTTGAGAGGTGTGAGGAAAAGAGGGAGTGAAGGGTGGCTTTTATAGTGGAGGGGAGAGGGGTTTCCTTAATATTAAATTGAGTAGTTTATTAATTCCACAAAAGACAAGGAATAGTGAGTCTTGGATGACCAATAATAGTAATTTTATAATTTAATCCCGAACCAAGTGGGCTTACATCAGCAGAACATCAGCAATGACTCAATTAATGCATTATTTAGCTTTTATTGTGAATTATCGGATTCCACTATTCATCAAAAATTCAAGTATCTTAGAAAAATCCCAAAATTTTACCCCAACCATTTTTCGACGTGTAGAATCCAAAAATGAAGTCCATTTTTCAGAAATAATTTTCTAAGTATTATTAATTTAATATTTAAATAAAATCATAATTTACTTAGAATAAACAGTTTTTAAGATTAAAACTGATTTTATAGTTCTTTCAAAAATTACGTAGGGTATTATAAAATTATCTAAAAACTATTAGACATTGATTCAATAATATATGAATATATTTCAGGGAAATAAATATTCTTTTAAATTAATTAATTAATTATAAATAATTATTTATGATTTATAAAATACCAAAAATGTTTACTAAGGTCAAATTATCACTTTCTATGATGACTAAATTTTATTTTATTATTCATAGGTAATGTTACTCTTATTTACTATTCATAAGAGTAGGTTACTATTCATAAGGGTAGGTTACTATTCATAAGGGTATGTTACTATTCACCAAAAATTATTTTTGTTTTATTAGACTCTAAAAACTATCTTGAGCACAACCGTGTATATTGGATTTTTAAAATTCCAAACATAGGGGTGACAAAATTATGTTTAAAGGTCACTTATCACTTAGTAGTTCATTATTTTGTGTTTTTATGACATAGATATAAGAAGGGAATTTTCCATTGAAAAACTTTAGGTCGTTACAAAAATTATTTTCCCTTCTATGATGATAGCTATCTTCTTATCATGCTGGTAATAGCAGATAAGTAGAAAACTTTTTTTCTCTCCCAAAACATTGGCACCCAAAAGTTAGTGAAGAGAAGAGCACCATCTCAAATCCCCATCTCTCTGTTGATGTAGTTCTTCTTGGCTGGAAAAATGTTTCTTCCAAAATAAACAAACGACTTATTCCAACTAATCTCTTGTCTAGAAACTAACTCATAATGGAGAAGATCCCTCTTGATATCTTTGATGTTTCACTTATACCCCTGATTAAAGAGGAATATATCGTCAGCATATTTATGATGAGATGGAGAAACCAACACTCTTCTAGCATGAATGATCTTTGACTTCCCATTGGCAGTCATAATTGTTAGAATTATGCTGAGATAGTCCTCAACAATAGAGAAAATAACTGCGAATAAGGGATCACCCTACCTTACCTCTATTGAGGATTAAAATTATCCCTCCAGGGATCCATTGATAAGGACTGAAACATGGGCAGAGCATAAAATAGATTTGATCCAACTGATGAAGACACTAGTAAAGCCATTCATATAAAGGACCGTATAAATAAAACCCCTATCCATTGTGTCAAATTATTTTTCTATGTCCAGCATGAGAGAAATATTGCCACCCCTGAGGGGACTTTTGAAGAGATTTACACACTTCGAGGTAGTAATTAAACAATCATCAATTGATCTCCCCTTAATGATGCCAAATTGGTTTGTAGAGACATTAATTCTAGAAATACTTCAAAGCCTAATGGAAAGGATTTTGCATATGATTTTATAAATAGTGTTGCCTAGGTAAACTAGCCTGAAGAGGTGAACTTCATTGGCATTATCAACTTTTGGAATAAAAGAAAGAAACTGAGCATTCAACCCTTTTGTTAGATACCCGCCCCTAAAGAAATTAATGACCAACCTACAAACATCGTCATGAATGATATCCCATAAAGTTTGAAAAAATAAATTACCAAATCTATCTGGTCTAGGAGAGCTCTCATGTTTTAGACTGAAGACAACATCCTTTATTTCAGGTTCAAGAGGAATAGCAGTAATGATGTCATTATCCTCCTGATTTACAAGCCTTGGAATCACACCATTCATGGGATAAGTGGATGGAGGATACCCTTTGAAGAGACTCTTGATGTAAGGAATGATATTATCAGCAAGATCCTTTCTATTATCAATCATGATGTCCCCATTTTTTCTCAAAGAGAGGGGCTTGGATAGCTTTCAGATTTCTTTGCAGAGCATTGAAAAATTTTGAGTTCCTATCACCATAATTTAACAATTTCATTTTGAAAGAGTCCCTTTGCAAGGAATATTTTAAATTAAGAATCTTTTTGAGCTTGGTGACTAAATTAGCATCTTCCAAACACACATTAGAAAAATCATTGGGCGTATTGAGCTCTTAAAGATTATGAAGGGATGTCTTGAAAAAAATAATATCAGAATCAAGGGAACTAAAGGGATCTTTACTCTTGATCTTAAGGTTCCACTTCAGGATCTTAAGCATGGTGATGCAATCAAAAATTCCATTCCTACAATCCATAATGTTCCATGTATTCTACACAATGACCCTAAAATCTAGGTGTGTAACCCAGGATTTATTAAACTGAAAGGGGAAAGGAGGATTGGATACCTTCTCTGAAAGTTCCATTAGGATTAGGTTATGATCAGAATTAAGCCTTCAATAGTTGAACAAGTAATGGATCCCCAAGTGTCAAATGAAACCCCATTGATAATGGGCCTGTCAATTTTTCGAGAAACAAAACTATTTAAATGCTTTTGATACCAAGTGTATTTACCACCAACCAGATTGACCTCAATTAGATAATTTTGATCAATGAATGCTCAAAATTATTTAGAGGATGTGGCATTGGGGGCAGCCCCCATTTTTTCATCTGGATGATGAATTGCATTAAAATCCCCTAAAATGATCCCTGGACTAGAGATACAAGAATTCATAACTCTCAATTCCTCCCAAAGGACCCTTTGATCCTAATATCTGTTACTAGTACAAACATAGGTCCAACCAAAATCATGACCGAGGAAATTAAAGGAGAAAGTGACCAGTTTCTTGACTGGAACAACCTTTTGAGTGCTGGCAGCAGATGAATGAACCGACACCCAGAGTCCCATCACATCAGATGAACTACTGTTGGTGTTAATTATAAAATATTCTAATGTCGAAAAGCTGGTAGTATTAGTGAGAATGAACATTTTGGGATTAGAGAGGACAATTAGGACATGATGCTTCCTTTGAATAAAAATAGTAATGTATCTAATGGTTTCCAAATTCCCTAGGCCTTGATAGGTCCAGAAAAGAATCTTCATTTGAAACTTACTCCGAGGCAGGTACACCTTGTGGTTTTGCCACCTTGTTTTTTGGGTGGACGTCTTGCCTTCTTTTGGGTTACATGGGAACATTCCAATAATTCAGAAATATCAGCTGTTGTATTTCTTTGAAAAATTCTTGTACCAATCGGATCATTATGCTCATGATCTTCCAGCTTTCCTTTCTCAGAATTTTTGTTGTTATCAACAGGTTTGGAGCAATATCCAGGTTCCACTTCACTCACCATGGGCTCTGAAGCTCCATGTTCCTTGCCTTGTGAATGCTCAAATCAAGAGGACTTCATTTTTATAGTCTCTACTGACTGTATAGGCGAGCTTCCACTATGGTTCTCGGGGACTTGTGGCTCTGTAGAATCTGGGAAACCAGGGACAGTTTTTTTTGAGGAAGGGGGATCTTCGATGATGAATATAACCTCTTGTGACTCTACATTTGGATTCTGTCTAGCCATCAGAAAGACCATCCTTCTGATTTGATTGGAATATTACACATAGATAAATTCATCATCCACTTCTTGTTGCATTTTTTGAGTGAAGTGGAATATATCATTTGAGATTTTACAATCCAGATCATGACTGAACATGATGTCATTTTTTGTAAGGATGTTAGCTGCTGCCTCTTCATCCTCTTCCACCTCCACCTTGTCTGCCCAGGATTGTTTCTTCTTTAGAGAGATAGATTTTTTCTTTCCAGGGTCATTTTTCTATAAAATATTTAGGGCCACTTTAGGATTGGTAAAAGGGTGATCCTACCGATTCTTCAGAGTAGCCTAAGAGGGACCTGCTTGATTTTTATAGGGACCTGCTTAATTTTTATAGGCACCCGTCCTCTCCTCACCATCATTTTACCCCTTCTTAGTCATGTTAGACACATTCCATTCCATCGTTTTCGAGACACTGACATTCTTTTTCAAGGTTCTGCAATTGAATATGGAGTGTCCTACCATTTTACAAACCTCACAGAAAGATGAGACATTCTCATACTTGATTTTTACCTCTGACCTATTTCTACTTGTAGTGAATGATATGCTATCAGGCCTCTTTAATTCATGATTGATATCAACCTGCATACGGGAAATGAAACCAAGCTCCCCTCCGTAGTCCTCTGGTATATGAGAATTAGAGTTCTAATGCAGGAGGCAATATCATTCAATATATTTGGATGCCATTACACCCAGTTCAAGCCATGTAGCCTTACCCAAATATGAGCATTGGATTGCTTGAGGTTAAATGGGTTGAAATTAACAACCCAATCTGATAATCTGAGAAGCTCTGGCTTCAGTTGCAGGTTTTCCATACTCTAGGAGACATTCATCGCCTCCCTAGATTGTAGAACAGTGTGAAAAAACCCCTCCCTATGTGTATAAGCATCCAATCCCTGTTACTCCAACAATGAGAGATTCAATTTTTGAGCTCTACATATGACCAGGGTCTGTTGACTTTTGAATATATAACTCAACCTTATATCGAAAACATACATAAGTTAATCCATTGCTGAAGGGATTCTGTATCTGCCTCAATAGAAAAACCTCCATTGTCATGTCAAGTAATATTAGATGGCCTGTGATGATCATCCTTGAGTGGCTCTCTAGATCCTGAGAGGGTTTCCACAAATGTTAGACCCATCTTCCTTAATCACGAGGATTCTCGTTGATTCTCAATTTCATCCAAATTAATCAGGTGATTTTGATCATTCCTAAATTCCAGTTCCAATTTGAGGTTAAACAAATCCATTTGAGGCTAATATTAAAACAAGTTCACGTAATGCCCAATTTGTTTTAAGAAAATTAATTTTTTAGAAAAAATAATATTGATTATGATGGAATTGTGAATTCCCTTGATTCCAATGATTTAATAAAATTATCATTAAGTGGTTATTTATTTAACAGTTAAATAATTCCAAGACATCACTTAATCATGTTGTAATTAAAAGTAAATAATCACTAAAAAACACTTTTCATTAAAATGAAACATAAATTTTCAAAATGATAATCCTGGGTTTATAAATTCAACATAGTATTTCAAAATTCTTATTCTATAAAATAATAAATAATTTTATATGAATTGGATTTATAATCATTTAATGTGTTAATATTATAAAATTATTTCATAAAAGTTAAAATATTAATAAATTTTTCACTTTTACAATTCATTTAAAATTATTTATCTTTGAAAAACTCAAAAATTATTCATGATAAAAGACAACGATAAATTTAAAAAAGATGTTAGTTTTGTCACATTAAAAACATAAATTTTATAAATTTATGTTTCAATTATTAACATAAAATAAAACAATTTTTTATTAGAAAAACAACATATCATATATTAAATATTACTAATTATTATAGAATCAATATATATATATTTTTCTATAATAATAAAAATAATTTCATTAAATTAAAATACACTTTAAAAAAATTAAATTTTAATAATATTTAGAATTTAGATAATGGTATTTTCAATGAGTATATAAATTCAAGATATATCGGTACAAATATTTTTGTTCACTTTGTATAATTATATTTTCTACCTACAAAAATCCTAATGTGCCCCACATAAGACCTAAGAAATAGGTAAGCACAAGTTGATGTTTCAGGTTATAGTTCAACTATCGTGGATCCTGTGGAAATTTCAAGGAACATTAATATATATTATATACAGTTTTCATCAAAACATAACTAATCGAATTTAGATTGTGATTGGTCAAGATAAAACCATAGAAAAGCTTCATCCCTTCTGGGTTTACAAAAATTTTAATTATATAGAATACATATACTTCAAACTGGAAACAATTATTACATTATTTATTTTTTTGAGATATGATTACATAAATTATACTAGCTAATTTAATGGATATATTTTAAAAATCATATTTAATATTCATATTATATAAATATTTTTTACAATAGTTAGTTTTATTCATTCAAAATTTTCTATTTAAAAATATTTATTTACGGATAATGTATTTTTGAATGTCAATTTGATATTTCAATTGATATTTCTACGAGAAAACTCAATCTTTTAAAATATTTATTATTTCATTCTTAATCTTCTCATTTTATCCTACATCTCCAAAACCTATACTAATCTCATTAATATAATGAATTTTTTTAACTAATATGATATATTGTTTTATAATATTAAATAAATAACAACAATTTTATAATTTCAATTCCCAGTGAAAAAATAACACCGATCATATGTAGGTAAAAACTATAGTGTAACAACTTTAATTTTACATGTATTTTTTTCATATTCTGCCAATTATTTTTAGAGCTAGACCTAAAGACAATGTGTGATTATGATGCTTGGTGTGTACAGAATTAATTTTTGAAATATATTAAATGAAAGTGTGCACAATTCTCTAGAAAAAGTGGAATAAATTTTAATTAGATGTTCAAATCAGAAATATGAAATCATCATAGAGTTAAAAGTGTGATTTTTACACTCAGTATAATTTAAAATTAGAATACATCAGGGGTTTGTTATGAGGAAATGTCATGGGAAGATGTTTAAATAAATTAATTGAACAAATTTATTTAATTATTTAATTTATTGACCTAATAATTTTTTTATAAATACATATTTATAAGAAAATTATTATGTAAGCTGCATAACCATGGACATTTGAGAGATAATTAGAGGATCTTTTGTTCGTGAGTGGTGACGAGGTCATGAAATCCAATCGATGTGGGAAAGAACCTTAGGGTATTTCCAATGATAAAGAAACAGAATTGATCATTTCCAAAAAATGATCCAAATCGAGCTAGAATGATTTTTTATTTGGATTATTTCCTCCGTTATTTATTTCAATGATAAATGTGAATCAATCGACAAATGAATTGATTTTTAGATCATTTTTATTGTAGTTATGGGTTTACCTATATGAATTATTGAGAGAATTTTTCATTTATTCAGATATTCATTCTTTCTTCTAAGAGAAATTGATTAAGGCCATCTAAACACAGCTTTGGTTCATTCCTCTTTGCATTTTTCTTGGACTTTATCCACCGTTCTTATGCCTTTATCACCAATATTATTTTTGAACAGAAGATTGACAAGTACCGATAAATCAATCATTTTCACCCATTTCTTGGTGAAAAAGATTAATATCACTGATTTTTTCTTGGATAAACAATGAGATCAATCTATGATCATGGACAATCAATTAAAAATGGCTTTAGGGTTACTATTATTTCTATTTTTGATGTTTGATGATGGATGTAACATCATGAGATTTTAGGAGAAATATTATTTTTAATATCATTGATGTCTTGTGTTGTATGAAACACCAAGATTATCTTTCACTATATGCAACACCGTAGTAGCTTGTAGTATATGAAAACACTATTCTTGGCTTGTGTTGTAGACAATTTCAACTTTCCTAAATTGCATGTGTTATACGCAATATCGAGTTTCACTAAACAACGATATATTGTTCTAATATTATTATGAACTAGCCGTTATGAATAGTATTAACATAATTTTGAATTTTATAACATTATAATTAATCTTAATCATTTTCTTGAACAAATTATTAAAACAAAATCAATTTTTCGTATAAAAGAAATATTTTTCAAAAAATGAAGTTTTTCCACCTTTTGATGTCGTACCCACATTAAATCTAGCATTTGACACGTATATAAGTTTAATTTGAAAAAATAAAATTATTCATTGCAAGAAATATATAAAAATTTACTTTGGATAATTTTTTATTATTTTTTTGTTAACTTTCATATTTTGATGAATAGTAAAAATATGTTTGATTTTAATTAAAAACAAATTTTTTATCATGATAAATTATATGGTTGAATTATAATATTGAATGGTTTTAAATAATAAATAGAATATGTTTTTAAAATTTATGAAACTTCAAATCATTATGATTAATTTTACATTGAATTCATAGGTAATATCATTTCAATCATTTTAAATGTTTAATCTTTTAAAACCAATTTTCTCAACAGGGGATAAATTTTAAATAAAAAATTGCAACTTCTATGTTTTGAATTAGGAAAAATGTACTCAATATTTTTAATCAGTAGGTCCAAATTATTATAATAGGATACTTTTTAATTTTAGACGTTATGAATACAAACAACGGTAAATTTTATTTACTAGAGTTAAAGTTAAATCATGTAATTAAGGGTAAAAATAATATTATAAAATTACCCTAACACTATAAAAAATTATATTGGATGAATAAATTTCGACCCATATCACCTAAAAGATGGAATAGATTCATTTAATGGACTTTTGACCATGAAAGTGATGTAATTATTATTAAAACCAAAGAAAGTGACAACATGTCACTCTCTTATATCTTATAAGTTCAATAGTTTTAATTTAGTGATAAAATTCATAAAACATCGAACGTTAATAGTCACTATAAAACTAATAAAATTACATACATCATGTGATGTTGTTTAGAATTTTTAGGGATTAAATAATTATCATTAATGGTGACACAATAATGATGTAGAAATTATTTTATTAATTGATATATCAAATAAATGGTTTTAAAAATATTAAAATAAATATTATATGAACTATTTAATGTGATCCACGAATTTTCATGATGAGTAATATATATTCGGTATCAATAAATATTTGGGTTCGAATATATCTTCTATGTTTATTTTATTTAATTTCAAATAATTGAATAGTTTCAAAATTGACACTATTGATATTTTATAAAAATAACATATTATTAAATTGTTTACAAATAACAAAAATAATTAAAATTTTATAAATTGTGATTTATATGGTCTAAAATGTCATAACATATCCAATTATGGACAATTCACACCATATAAGTAAGTATATATAACAATTTTAAATTTAAAATATTATGACCACAAATAAAATTAAATAGACTAAATAAGGATAAAACAAAATGATAAGGTTTTCAATAATTTCCCGACATGTCTAAATTTTATTGGATGATGATATTAGAACCCTAAATCATCTTATCTTTGAATTTGTGTCATTTTGGATGTTTTTATGTGGGGTTTCAGTTTATTATAAATTATTATTTTTGAGATTTCCAAAAGTGACCCTCTCTTCTCTTATAAAATGGCACCTAATCACTCTCCTCATCACTCAATTTTGAGCCTTCAATATCGACTGAACCCTGAAAATTCTTCTTATCAACCTCTCCAGTAACATTATATTGGTTCTTGTCTTTTCAAAATTCTAATTCTAGTCCCTTAAGAGGAAGTTCAAATGAGGTTCGTTAAAGAAGAGGTAATCTCTTCTACCGATTCATTGAAGTTTCTTTATTATTATACATCCTTTTAATTAGTTGTTTCAATACAAAGTAATTAAATCAGTATAAAAATATACTGATATGTTATTATAAATATTAAACAACCCTATTTTACATACTACCCATCCTATGAAAAATGGAATCATTGTGCGTGCGTACGTATGGAATACCGTTTCCACGCTATGGTGTAATCTGTTTTTCCACCACCACCTTACTTGGATGGGCATAATGGTGGAAATAACAACTATATATGATTATAATAACAATATTTAATTACGAGATATTATAATAACCACTTAAATTCCATTCAATAATTATGGGAACAATATCATTTCTCGTGCGAACGTAAGGATTACCGTCTCCACGATGTGATGAGATTCATTCTCCATGATAGCCATTCAAGAATTATTATAATGTATATGTAATATGTAATATTGAAATATATGAAATAATAATTAAACTAGATTTATGTATTTATAGATGTCATTTACTTCAATTCAGTTTAATATGGAAACTAAAACAATGTTCATGCGTACTTACAACCTACCGTCTCCAGGAACGTTGCATTTCAATCCATTTATCAAAAAATTATATATACATATATTATGAATATATATTAAATATAAATAATTTTTGACATTCTGGAAGTAATTAATCATTATCTATGTAATCATATGAATAATTACAATTTAAAACTTGAATGATGAATGAAATAGTTTTACCCAAAACACTGCTTTAACATGGAATTGACAAATGAACGGGTAATATAAACTCATAAGTTAATCATATATGATATCATAAATATTATTATGGTTCTGATACAAGATAATAATATGTTTAAAACCACTATACAGGAGTCTTAGACACATATGGAAGAAATTTGATATAAGGTAAGGGATATTTATTCCAATATCGTTCTTATCCAAGATTGTTTATTCGTAAGTATTTACTAGGGTTATGTTTATCATCAATGTCCATGTTTTCTCAAAATGTTTTCATAAAATATTTACTATTCTTCCATGTTTTTTTAAATTCATTTTTACCCTTTTATGACTTTTACCACAAGGTATGGAAGGAATCATTCTTTTGTTTGCCATACGAGGTACCTTTTGACTTTTCCAACAAAAGTTCAAGGAGAATGTTTTTTGAACTTATATGGTGTGAAGGGGTTATTACGGTTTCAAAACAAATTATTTCCATGGATATTCATCTACAATATTTCATGATTATTTTCAACAAAATTATTTTCTTTCAAAATATCACGACATTTTGAGAAAATAATATGAATTTGAAGAAGAGAGGATATTTTTCTCAAGAATTCATTTAAAGTGTTTTATCAAAACTATTTCTCATCTATGTTGACATTATTTAGTATGATTATGTTTCATGTATAGTGTCTCTATTATTTAAATGGTTTTATTTTTCTTATGATGAAACGATATCCATTTGTTTTATATGGATTATGTTAGAATGGGATGATGTTTATGAAACACATTTTATTCTTTGGGTTATGATGAATGATTTATTTTTATTTTGTGGAACACGTAAGAATGGTTTCATTATGAAATGGGTGATACCTATATCTCCCTCCAATTCATTGGGTAATGATTTATGTCTCATTAGATAACCATGGACGGAACAAAAAGTGAATCCAGTTAAGTAATACAGGGCTGGAACGACAACAAAACCTGGTTCAGTAATGGACTTTGTCGACTATGATGGTCTTGGCCTCAATGCCTTGGATACTATGGAAATCATAAAATCTGATTAATTGTTTTCCACAATTACATGTTTTATTCCCATGATATTTTATCATGACTAATGTTCCTTTTTGATCTATCCCTTATGTACTACCATGATTTATGTCATTACTCATGTTTTATGTTCAATTTTTTTAAATTCAAATGTTCATGGATTGTTTGATGTTCTTCATGTTTAACCTTACTGAGCATTTGAGCTAACCCTTTTTATGTTTTATTTTCCCTAGGATATAAATAAAAGTTTTAGGTAAGAAGAAAATTGGAAGAACTTTAAGGGAGTTGTTGAAGATCTTTCACCATGATTGGGAGATTTTGTTCCGAGTTTCCAAAGACACTGAACTATTACAGTTCTTGGGTGTCTATTTTTGTTATGTATTAAGTATTTCACAAAATTAATGTAATGTCCATGTACATCATGTTTTGCGGTCTACAATTTTCACCAGAGGAAATGTTTCGTTAACCATTGAAAACTAGGATGCAAAAACATTAGTGAGATCTATAAAAATATTTCTATGGTATGTCTAGGGATGCACCTAAGCTTAAGTATAAGTATAATATGCAAAACTATAATTATGATAACTATCATGAATAACCTAGGATTAAAACTATGATGTTAGATATTGAATGTACTCCCCTTGATTATGTTGTTTTCCTAGTATGATTTTTTCCTCTCCCATTATTCTATTTGGGCTTTAGATAATGGATGGAACCTAAAGGAACTATGTTAATGATCAATGCACTAAAAAATGCAATTATTGTCTTCCTGAACAACCAAATGTTATGGTAAATGGAGTGAAAAATCTTATTACTATATATACACAAGCTATGAATCATTTTGGACTTCCAAATGAGCAAGGAAGGGAACAATATTCTATTGAGTCTTTCTTGTGGCAACGTCCACATTCTTTCAGTGGGTCTTCTAATCCACTTGTTGCTGAACAATGGATCAGGGCCATTGAAAATATATTTTACATAATTCACTATTCATAACATGAAAAATTCATTTTAGATATTTATAGTTTATAAGGTGAAGTAGACTAGTGGTGGACTCTAATTAAGAATACAATTCCCCAAGATGAAATTGAATCCATTGAATGGGATGAGTTCAAGAATTTTTTTTCAATATGTAATTACCTTTTATTCTTCATACAAAGATAAGAAAGGGGTTCCATGAGCTTAAGAAAAAGGATGATGAATCTGTTGGTATATACGAGGTGAATTTTACAAGGCATTCAAGGTATGTATCTTGATTTATCATCTATCCTTGAAGTAATGTTGAACGATTCTTTAGTGGATTAAAACCAAGTCTTTGAAGAGAATTATCTATAAGAGATTTTAGTAGCTATGAAGAAATTGTGCGTTGTGCTATCAAGATAGAACATGAATTTTGTGTCACAAATCCATCTCATGGTTTTGATAGGAAACGAAAGATGGAGTTCAAGGAAAAATCTCAAAACAGTGGTTAAAAAAAGAAAAATGTTTGTTTATGCTCAATGTGTGGATAGAAGCATGGTGGATATTGTCTTAAAGGTACTAGAAAATGTTTTATGTGTGAAAATTAAGGTCATGGAGCAGCTGAGTGTCGATTTAATGGGAAAATGTATCTAATGATTTGAATAGAGAAAAGACAATAGAGAACGCACCACCAACACTTCAATGCTACAAGTGCAAGGAAATGGGGAATTATGCTAACCAATTCCCTAATCTAAGGGTTAATGGTGATCAACATCAACAAAATCTTAAGGAAAAGGACAATTAGAAGTCATATGTGATCACTATTGGGGATTTTTAATATGAAAATGATGTGGTAAAATGATTATGTTTTTATGTAATGGGATTCCAAAATAGTGTTGTGGAATCTCATTTATAGTGTTATTGAATATTGAAATATCTATGTATTGGTTTTCAATAATTATATGGTACCAGTAACCATGAAAAGTGATTGAAATATTTTTGGAATGCAGATGATATGCACATAATGAAGGGATAAGGAGAAAAGAATAGTTTGGATAGCATTAATGAGCTCATGACTGATAGAAGAACAAAGTGACATCATAGTTTGAGTATATACAAATTTTGGGATTTTGGTATGTGGAAAGAGTTAACAATTGAAAACATTCATGTTTTCACCAAGGATCTATGGTAATTATTGTTTTAAGAGAATTCATGATTAAGTTATTCAGATGTTTTGAATATAACCAACAAGATATATGTTATGATATATGGGGGATAAATGATGCTAATCACATGATTTTTATATGACCTCTCTAGTAATCATTTTCCTTATACTTTTAGATTGGATAAAAGTATTTTGGATAACCTTAAATCCTAGAATGGATTAAGTTGGAAATTAGATAGTATTGTTTAAGGCTAAAACTTTTTGATATTATGATAGTATAATTTTAGAAAAAGAACAACCTATAAGATGGGTGACAACCCATTTCATCAGACAAGGATGCATGAATCGAATCCACAACTGTAGTGCGACAGGCCTTTATCACTTAACACTGGCCTACAGGAAGTCCCATAGTTAGTAGAAATTTATTTTATTTTATTAAGCGGTTTGATATTTGAAGTATAAGTCCATTTTTGGAATCATATACGGTTAATATCACCATAGATGGGGTTATGTATATTTAATAACATTTTCTATCTTTTTGTTTGAGACAGATGCAATAAACTATCATTCTATCACATGATATGCTAATATTTCAAGAAGGAAAAATTCAACTTCATTTATTTAAATAAGAGATGAAGTGGAAATTTTTCTTGTAATGACCAACGATGACATTACACTAAAATCTATTAAGTATTTATACTTATGCAGAAATTCATTAGCTTTTGGGAAATGATCTTGACAACCAAAAACGTTGTCCTATTACCCTCATATCCGATGAATCAAATGGTAACTTAGATCATAAAAAATACATGGCTTCATGATTGTTGGATTTATCATAGTCATGTTCTCTACCACTCTGCATTAGAACATGATGGTAATATTTCTCTTCCATATCCATATTTTCACCTATGTTCTCCTATGTGGAAACCTAGTGATGAGTTAATTTGGGCAACCATTACTTTTCATACTTTAGTTTTAAAAATTATGTTTTTGTATTAATTTTTACGATGTGGGTTTCTATGAAATAAACTTTCATGTAGTAAACCATTTATAACCACAACGAATTTCGAGGGCGAAATTCATTTTAAGAGGGGGTAGAATATAACATCCCGAGATTTCATGAGAAATATTATTTTTTATTTTTGTTGATGTCTTATGTTGTACACTACACCAATATTAGCTTGCACTATACGCAACATCATATTATATTGTAGTATATAAAAACACTATTCTTTCCTTTTGTTGCACACAAGAGCAACCATCCTCAATTGCATGTGTTGTACGCAATACCGAGTTTCACTAATCAATGATATATTATTCTAATATAATTATGAACTAGCCGTTATGAATAGTATTAACTGAATTTTGAATTTTATAACATTATAATTCATCTTAATCATTTTCTATAACAATTTAAGGGAAGAAAATCAATTTTTATTATAAAGAAAATATTTTTCACAAAATGCAGTTTTGCAACCTTTTGATGGCGCACCCACATTAAACCTAGTTTTTGAAATGTTTATAAGATCAATTTGAAAAAACTAAACTTATTCTTTTCAATATTTATAAAAAAATTAACTTTGGATAATTTTTTAATATTTTTCTGTTACCATTCATATTTTGATGAATAGTAAAAATACGATAAATTATAATTTAAAACAACTTTTTTAATCAAGATAATTTATAGGGGTAAATTATAATAATTAATGGTTTTAAAGTATAAATAGAATATATTTTTACCATTTAATATAATTCATGTAATTATCATTAATTTTACATTGAATTCATTGATAAAAACATTTCAATCTTTTGTAATGTTTTATCTTTTAAAACCATTTTTTTGAATAGCTGGATTAATTTTAAATTAAATACTACAACCTTTGTGTTTTGAATTTAAGAAAATGGAATCTATATTTGGAATCAGTTGGTCCAAATTATTCTAATAGGTTATTTTTTATTTTTAGACTCTATGAATAGTAACTATGGTAAATTTTATTTACTACAGTTAATGGTAAATCTGGTAATTAAGGGTAAAAATAAGATTATAAAATTACCGTTACACATGAAAAGATTCAATTGGATGAATAAAAGTTGACCCATATCATCTATGCATTGGAATAGATTCATTGCATGGAATTTTGACCATGAAGAGGTAGTAATTATTATTAAAATCAAAGAAAGTGACAACATGTCACTCTCTTATATCTTATAAGTGTAATGATTTTAATTTTGTGATAAACTTCATAAAACATAAATCATAAATCGTCACAAACTGTATAATAAAATTATCGACATCATGTAATTTTATTTATAATTTTTATGGATTAAATAATTTTCATTAATGGTGACACAATAGTGATGTAGATTTTTTTTGATTGAAATATCAAATAAATGATATTAAAAATATTAAAATAAATATTATATGAACTATTTAATGTGCTCCATGAATATTCAAGATGAATATTACATATAGGGGATCTATTAAATATTTTGGTTAGAATATATCTTTTGTATGGATTTGATTTAAATTGAAATAATTGAATAGTGTCAAAATTGACACCATTGATATTTTATAAAAATAGCAAATTTTTAAATTGTTTAAAAATAAAAAAATAGTTAAAAATTATAAATTGAAATTTATATGGTCTAAAATGTCATAAATTATCCAATTATAAGGTTTAAATAGATGAAATAAAGTTCAAACCAAATGTTAAGGTTTAAAATAATTTCCCAACAAGTTTAAATTTTATTGGATGATGAGATTACAACACTATCTCATCTTATATTTAAATTGGAGTCATTTCGAATGTTTTTATGTGTGGTTTGAGTTTATTATAAATTAATATTTTGGAGGTTTCCAAAAGTTCCCTTCTCTTATCTTATAAAAGGGAACCTTATACCTCCCCTCTTCACTCAATTTTGAGCTTTCATGCTCAGAAAACCCCTACCAATTACACTTATCAAACATTCTAGTTACATTATAGAGGTTCTGGTCTTCTCAAAAGTCTAACTCTAGTTCCTTAAGAGGATTTTTAAAGGAGGTGTGTCGAATAAAAGGTCATCACTTATACTGATTCATTCAATTTTTTTATTCTTCTACTTCCTGTTATTTATTTGTTTTGTTATAAATTAATAATATTAGTATAAAAAATATACTGATTTGTTATTATAAATTTGAAACAACCCTATTTCACCTTCTATCCATCCTACAAAAAAAGAAATCACCATGCGTGCGTACATACAGAATACCGTCTCCATGCTATGCTGTAATATGTTTTTCCACCACCACTTTACTTGGATGTGTATAATGGTGGAAATGATAACTATATATTATTATTATAACATGATTCTAATTATGAGATATTATATCCACCACTCCAATTCCATTCAATAATTATGGGAAGGATATCGTAGCTCGTGTGTACGTATGGATTACCGTCTCCACGATGTGATGAGATTGATTACCCATGTTAAACATTCAATAATGATTATAAAGTATATATAATAAGTAATCATGAAATATCTGAAATAATAATGCTACTGGATTTATGTATATATATATATGTAATTTACTTCCATTCAATTTAATAATGAAATGAAAACATTATTCATGCGTGTGTATGACCTACCGTCTCCATGAACGGTGTATTTCTTTTCTTTTATCGATCTATTATATATAAATATATATATATTCTGAATATAAATTATATACAAATCATGATTTACATTCTTGAAGTAAGTAATCATGATCTATTTAATCATATTAATAATTAAAAGTCCAAACACGTATGATGAATGAAACAATTTTACCCAAAACACTACTTTAACATGGAATTGACATATCAATGGGTAATATAAACTCATAAGTGAATCATATATGATATCATAAATATTATTATGGTTATGATACCAGTTTATAATATGTTTAAACCCACTATATAGGAGTCTCAGACACATATGAAAGAAATTGGACATAAGGTAAGGGATAATTATTCAATCTCGTTCTTATCCAAGATTGTTTATTCGTAAGTATTTACTATGGTTTTGTGTATCATCAATGTCCATGTTTTCTCAAAATGTTATCATAAAGTGTTTAGTATTATTTTATGTATGTTTAAATTAATTTTTACCCTTTTATGACTTTTACCACAAGGTATGGAAGAAATATTTTATTTGTTTACCATACGAGGTACTTTTTGACTTTTCCTGAAAAAGTACAAGGATTATGTTTTTTTAACTTATACAGAGTGAATGGATTTTTGCTATTTCATAATGCCTTATTTCCATGAATATTCATGAACAATATTTCATGACTATTTTCAACAAAACTATTTACTTTCAAAATTGTAGGACATTTTGAGAAAAGAATATGATTTTGAAGAAGAAAGGATATATTTCTCAAGAATTCATTTAAAGTGTATTATCAAAACTAATTCCCAACAATGACGAAATTATTTAGTATGATGATGTTTTGAGTATAATGTCTCTATTATTTACATGGTTTGATTTTTCTTATGATGAAATGATATCCATTTGTTTTATGAGGATTATGTTATGATGAGATAATGTTTATGAAACCCATTTTGTTCTTTGGGTTATGATGAATGATTTATGTTTATTTTGTGGCACATGTAAGAATGATTTCATTATGAGATGGATATGACCTATATCCCCCTCAGATTTATTCGGTAATGATTTATATCTCATGAGGTAAACATGGTTGGAACATCAAGTGAATATGGTTTGGTAATACAGGGCTGGAAAGACAATTAAACCTGGTTCAATAATGGACTTTTCCCACTATGATGGTCTTGGAAGCAATGCCTTTGATACTATGGAAATCATATCATGCAATTAATGGTTTTTCACAATTACATGTTTTTTTACCATGATATTTTATCATGATTAATATTTCTTTATGATCTATTCCTTATGTTCTGCCAAGATTTATGTCATTACTCATGTTTTATGTTCATGTTTTTACGTTCAAATGTTTATGGATTGTTTTATGTTCACCATGTTTACTCTTAATGAGCATTTGAGCTTATCCATTTTCTTTTTTATTTTCCCAAGGATATAAATAAAGGTTTTTGGTAAAAAATGGGTAATTACTTCATGGGAGATGTTGAAGATCTTTCACCATGATTGGGATATTTTGTTCCATGTTTCCAAAGATACTAAACTATTACAGTCCTTGGGTGTCTGTTTTTGTTATGTATTAAGTATTCCACGAAATTAATGTAATTTCCATGTACATTAAGTTTGGGTCTCTATAATGGAAGATGTTTGTGGATGATATTTCAATAGATTCAAACGGATAGAGCTCTAAAATAAATGATAGAAACGTTGGATGGTTTTATTATTTTATTTCCAATGAGAGAAATGGTTGGATTGAGGTAGGGAGGATGAGATGAATACAGGTGAACCATATTTGAGATTCTAGATAATTCCATATAAAACACCATGTAATTCGGCATTGCACAATGTATGGGGCCTTAGCTATGGTATATGGGATTCTAGGAAAAAGTTAAATATCACATAGAAATTGACCCCGGTCACATGGCATGTTACCCTTAGCTATTATACTGGATTATACCTGGGATGTTACATGGGCATGGATAGTCGTACATGGACACGACTAACCGAGAACATACATAGAAAATAGTTCACGGGACCAGAAACATTGTGTTATTAGGCATGGACATGGACAATGGAACATGTAATGAAACATGGGATGGACCTAGTGCTGAAGGGAAATGTTGTGTAGTAACATTACACACCATTTTACACATTCAAAAAAGTCTTTGATCCATTGTTCGCTTTATCATGGAAATGTTTATTTAGGGTGTATACAATTGATCCATTCCAGTAGGGTTTGTTTTGATTCATTTCTTATACATAGGTTGGTGATCTTTCAGTAGGAATTCTTGGATAGAGTTGTTTCGATCCTTATCTAATATATGATGTAAGATCATCTATCATCATCTTTCTATAGGAAGAGTCCTTGGTAACTTTTGTTGAGTCAAAAGTTCTCTTTTTAATTTTATATCTTGTTTGGGAAATCACAAATGTCTTTTACCATGCTAATCATACTGATCATGCTGACTATACTAACCATGCTTATCGTACTGATCATACTGATCATACTGACCATGCTTATTATACTGTTCATGCTGATCGTACTGACTATACTGATCGTACCAACTATGCTGATCGTACTGACCATGCATATCGTACTGACCATGTTGATCATAATAACCATGCTTATAGTATTGATCATGATGATCATACTGATCATGTTTATCGTACTGATTATAATTACCAAACTGACTATGGGAATTGTTTTAACTCTTAATCGTACTGAATTTTTTGAATCATACTCAATTTGAATCATATCAAAACATTACACTAAGTAATACTTATAGTACTCATACTTTACATTCTTTACTTGTTTTGGTTCTTTATCAAAAACAAATGTTTCATATTAATCATACTGATGATTATCATATTCATATATCTTTTGTTTTAACCAAAATGATATCATAGAGTTTGTTATAAACTAAACAAAATGATTTCATGGTTTCTGTTTCAATATGACCGTTATAATGCCAGGTGTCCAAGTCCCTATAAGTTTTCCAGATAAATATGATTGTTGGATGAAAAATGACCGTTGTAACCTGAGGCCTATAAATAGAAGGTCATTTGAGGCCAAGAAAAGATATGTGTGTAAGACTGGTTATATAATGTTCTAGAGAGAGATATTGTGACTTCTCTCATTCATCATGTGAAATCCTTGAGATTACTAAATGTGAATGACTCGTTCTTAGTTTTTGTATTCCTATAAGTTCTTTATTTCTTCTTTGTATGTCTGATCAGGTGATAACAATTGAGGGCTATCGGGGATTGCCAGACGGTGCTACTGATCATCGTATCAAGGGCTTTTAAGAGATTGAAAGAAAGAGGTGTCGATTACCTACAAAATCGAGGGCTTGTGGGGATAACAAGACAGACGTTCCGATCATCGTATCGAGGGCTTACCAAGGTGGTGGGAAGACATATATCTTATCGTAGGTAAAAGGATAACCCTTCTCTTTGGGTAAAAATAATTGTAATACTTTTACATTTCCACTGCTGTTTGTTTTATGAAAGGGAATTGTATTATTTTCCTTTATTTATTTCAAATTCATTTGGAATTGTTTCAATTACAACCATACTGTTACATATTGTATCATTTGATTCTATACGCTTTATGGTCGAATCCTTTACTATTGTATTAATCTTATTATTCTATTCATCTTGAATACAATTAAATTAATTTTCTTATAATATTACATCATATCATACCTTTATATTCAATACAATTGTGGTTAGGTTTTTTTGTGAGTTGTATTAGTTTAAGATCATTTAAAATAATCTCTTGTGTTTAAACACAATGTTTTAAACCTAAAATTCACCCCCTCTTTTATTTTTCCATCTAATATACATATACATCTATATATTCGATCCACAAAATGGTATCAAAGGTGGTTTCCAATGATTTTGTTTACTTGCTATATTTCATTCAAATTTTCATTTCAAATATTTACTACTTTAATGTGTGGAGTGGAAAAGATTTTGTTTTATTAGATGTCAGGAATAAATATTGGGCCAATTGATAATCTAAATCTTTCTAGACCACAAATATTTGATGGGAATGATTATGAATACCAGAGAGATCGAATGAAGACATTCGTTATCAATACCGGTGTCAAAAATTTTATTATACATACTGATGGTTACAAAATTCCAGACAAAGAAGTTAGTACTTTCACTAATCAAGAGAAGCAATAATATCAACTGAATTACAAGGTACACAATACATTATTATGTTCTATGACCAAGAATATATACAACCAGATATCTTCTTGTGAAGCAGCAAACTTTATTTGGGTGAAATTGGAAGTCACACTTTTTGGTACATCTAAGTTTATAGAAACAAGAAGAGCATTGCTTCGAGTAGAGTTTCATGGATTTATTTTTCCTTTTGGGGAGCCAGTATATAAAGTGAAACAAATATTTATGGAAATTTTTAACAGTTTACAATATATGGGAGAATAATCTCTTGATTATGAAGCTCTTGTAATTAATATTATTGATATAATTCCAAACGAATGGGAATAAAAAAGGACAGTTACTGATGAAAATAGAAAAGTTTCTCAGATTACTCTTGATGAAATCTTTTGAACTCTTCTACAACATGAGACAATAATGAAGAGTGATGCTAATTTCAATAAGAGGAAAAATGGGAACAGAAGTATAGATTTTACTACTACATCTATAGCTAAAACACCTGAAAGGATAATAAGATCCAATGCTAAGAATGTTATTATATCAGAATCAAGTGATAGTGATCACTCAAATAATGATTTAGCCAATATTTCTCGATGGATGAAAAAGATTTTGGGAAAGAAAGTCTTCTAATAAAGATTCAAAAAGAAAGATTTAAAGGAAAAGAAAGATTCATAGGTAACATGTTATGAATGCAAAAGGTAGGTCATATAAGACCTGATTGTACTTTAATAAAGAGAAAAGACAGAGAGGAGAAGCATTGTGAAAGAAATAAGAAAATGTTTTACAAGACAAAGAAAATGAATGTTTTGAAGGAAAATGATACTTGTAGTGAAATTGGTAGCGATTCTTGAAAATATTCTTTAGAATATGAATCATCAGGACAAAAGAATATTGGTCTTATAGCCAGATTACCAATTGAATATCAATGTCTCATGGCTATGGTACAGAATGCTGAAAAAATTAAAAATGTTTCTTTGAATGGAAATTATACTGATAATATGTATTATGGATCTCCATATGAGACTTCATAATCATAAGATAATACATTACCTTATTTTGAAGAATTTTCTAGGTTTGCTAAATTACTTTACAATGAAAATTCTAAACTCGAAAATAAAAATGATAAAGAAAATTCTATAATTTCAATTTTAACTAAAGAAGTATAAGATCTTTCTAATGATCTTGATATGAAAACATCTGATTTTGAAAGTATTTTAAAAACCCTTGAGAAAGTCAAATCAGATAAGGATAAACATTCTAAGGATATAAAAAATGTAATTTCTATGAAAAATCTTTTCGAGCCTAACTCTAGTTCAAAATAAAATGTTTTAAAGGATAAAAACTTAATTTTAAAACTAATGTCATAAATTTTTCCTTTGAAAAATTGTTTTTCAATCTTATCATATGGTAAGGAAAAAATTGAAAAAAATGTATTCTCAAATTCAACCTTTGAGAAATAATTCTTGACTTGGTTATACTCATTCCAAACCAGTTTTTAGAAATAACTATTTTGTTCCTCAAAATACCCAATTTTGTACTAAGTGTCAATGTGGTGGACACTGGAAAATAAATTGTACCCTTAATAAATCCCAGTCATTAGGGTTTTATCAATCGCATTGTGAAAAACAAATGTGGATTCCTAAAATTCTTTTATCTAACCATTCTTCATCCAATCAAGTTTGTATTCTAAAAAACTAATTGTTTATTTTTCAGGAAAATAAGAAGTGTACTAACAAGAACATTTGGTACATGGATAGTGGTTGTTCTCAACACATGAAGGGAAACAAAGATTTATTTGAAAAGATTATTAAAACAAAATGTGGAAAGGTTACGTTAGAAGATAATCCTAAAGGAAAAATTGTTAAAATATGTAATATTGTTTTTCATTGAAAAGTTCTTATTTCAAATGTTTTGTTTGTTAATGGTGTTAAGCACAATCTCATCAGAAGAAGTCAACAATGTGATGAAGGATACCTTGTGAATTTTAGGAATGATAACTGCCTAGTTCAAAATTCAAAGGATGAGTTCATTATATCTTCCCATAGGCAAGAGAATGTATACACTATTATCATAGAATACCTTAGGAGCCAAAATTTACCCTAGTTATGTTCAATAGAAGACCAATCATGGATATGGCATAGAAGACTACAACACTGCAACCTGAGAAACCTTTGTAAACATTCAATGAAAAGACTTGTAAAGGGACTACCAGATCTTAGATATGACACTTAAAAAGTCTGTGATTCTTGTCAATTTTGTAAGAAAAATAAAACTAGCTTAAAATCAATTAATGAAGTTTCAACTTTTAATGAATTATAGCTAGTGAATATGGATCTTTTTGGTCCTTCACAAACAGGACGTATTGGAGGCAAATACTATGTATTTTTCTAGTTGATGACTTTACTAGATTTACATGGGTCTATTTTCTAATAAAGAAATCTGAATCCTTTTCGTATTTCAAATCCTTTAGAGCCAATGTTAAAAATGAGAAAAACCTACCATTGATAACTATTCATAGAGATCATGGTGGTGAATTTCAAAATTCAGATTTTGAATATTTTTGTAGTATGAAAGGTATTACTCAAAATTTCTCAGCTCCAAGAACTCCTCACAAAAATGGTGTTATTTAGAGAATAAATCATATTCTTCAAGAAATGAGAAGAACCGTGTTGAGTGAATGCTCAATTTCTAAGCACTTTTAGACTGAAGCTCTGAGTACTGCTTGTTATACTATAAATCGTGTTTTAACCAAACCATTTCTTAATAATACACCTTATGAATTATGGACTGGACGAAAACCTAAAGATTCATACTTCAATGTTTTTGGGTATAAAGTATTCATTCTTAATATGAAATATAATCTACAAAAATTCACAACAAAATCTAATGAAAGAATATTTCTAGGATATTGTACAACTTCTATGGCATATAAAGTTTTCAATAAAAACAACTGTACTATTGAAGAAACAATGCATGTTAAATTTGATGAAACCAATCCTTTGGTTTTCAACCAAACCCAATCTATATCTTCAGATGTGTTTTATAAAAAAGTTTATCAACCTCTATTAGAATATTCTTATGATAAGGAAAATTTTAATGAAAATGTTCTTGAAAACATTACCCCATAAGATTTTCTACCATATATTGATGAACATGTTTTACAAAACCCAAATCAATGGTTTCTTTGGAATCATCTCGGTGATAATATCATTGGTGATGAAAATCAACCTGTAAGGACCAGAAATTCCTTAAGAAATGAAATAGAACATCTTACATTTCTTTCCCAATTCAAACCTAAAAATCCAAGTGAGGCATTAGGTAATGAAAATAGGATTAAAGCAATGCAATATTAACTAAATGAATTTGAAAGGAATCAAGTTTGAACTTTAGTTGAAAGACCTAAAGAAACAACTGTAACTGGTGTAATATGGGTTTTCAGAAATAAATGTGATGAAAATGGAATCATTGTATGAAATAATGCAAGACTTGTTTCTAAGGGCTATAATCAACAAGAGGGAATAGACTATGAAGAAACATATGCTCAGATAGCTAGACTTGAATCTATTCGTATTCTATTATCCTTTTCAGCATATGTTAATTTCAAACTCTTTCAAATGGATGTTAAATGTTCTTTTCTATATGGTTTTGTTCAATAAGAAGTTTTTGTCGTACAACCTCTCGGTTTTCTAGACTCAAAACATCCTAATCATGTTTTTAAACTTCCCAAAGCTCTATATAGAATTAAACAAGCCCATAGAGCATGGTATGATAGAATTACAAGATTTCTTTCACAAAAAATTATGCAAAAGTTACAACAGACCCAACTCTATTTTATTAAAATGGAATATAAAAACGTTTTGATTGTTCAAATTTATGTTCATGAAGTCATATTTGGATCAACTCAGCAATCTTTAACGGATTATTTTGTGAATTAAATAAAATCTGAGTTTGAAATGAGTATGATGGGTGAGTTAACATTCTTTTTAGGTTTTCAAATTTCACAAAAACTAGAAATAACATATATATCTCAACATAAGTATATAAAGTGTCACTCAAAATGTATGGTTATGTCAAAAATAAAAGTATTAGCACTCCAATTGGTACGTCAAATACACATGATCTTGATGAAACTTGGAAACCAGTAGATCAAACAATTTTTAGAGGTATGATAAGATGTTTTTTATACTTGATAGCTAGTAAAATAGAATTAATATTTCTGTATGCTTATGTACAATATACCAATCTAATCCAAAAGAGTCTCATTTAAAATCCGTTAAAAGAATTTTTATGTATTTAAAAGGAACTCAAGATTTAGGTATTTTTTACTCTTCTCGAAATGATATTTTATAAAAATGTTTTTCAGATGCTGAATTTGGTGGTTGTAAAATGGATAAAAAAATACATCTAGAACATGTAATTTCATTGGAGATTCCCTGGTTTCTTGTTCTTGTAGGAAAAAACACTCAGTAGCACTTTCCACTGCTGAAGCTGAATATGTAGCAGCTAGAAGTTGTTGTTCTCAAGTGTTGTGGATACAACACACACTCACTATGGATTGAGTTTTTCCAAAACTCAAATTCTATGTGATATTTCTAGTGCCATAGCTTTTAGTAAAAACCCAGCACATCACTCTCATGTGAAACACATAGATATTAGGCATCACTTTCTTAAGGATCACACACAAAAAATGAGATATTATTTTACAATTCATCGGAATGCGAGAACAACTTGCTGACATTTTTACAAAACCATTATATTCTGATAGATTTGAGTTCATAAAATAGAATCTTAGAATATTTAAATTAAAGTAATCATTCATCTATACTTCATGTTTTTCACTACTCCTTACATTAAGAAAATCTTAAAAATGAGAACATTTTACATAATATTCTTTTCATTTATTTATCTTTTTTACTTTCTGGGTATCGTATTGACTATTTTTGTTTATAGTATTGTCTATTTTTGTTTATCATATTGACTGTTTATCGTATTGACAGTGTAGTTATCATCTTTCCTTTCTGTTTATCATATTGATTAATTAGTTACAGTTTTTATATTTTGTTTGTGTTTTGTCTGCCTGATTACCGTATGAAGTTTGTTTTCCATCGGCACGTTAGTCCATGGTAATGACTTTGTTTTCCATCGGTACATCATTCTATGGTAATGACTTTGTTTTCCATTGGCACATCGGTCTATGGTATCAACATTGTTTTCCATCAGCACATCAACCTATGGTAATGACTTTGTTTTCCATCGGTACATCAGTCTATGGTAACAACTTTGTTTTCCATCACCATGTCAACCTATGGTAATGACATTGTTTTCCATCAGTACGTCAGTCTATGGTAACAAATTTGTTTTCCATCAGCACGCCAACCTATGGTAATGACTTTGTTTTCTATAGGCACGTTATTCTATGATATCGACTTTGATTTCCATCAGCACATCAAGCTATGGTACTGACTTTGTTTTCCATCGACATGACAATCGATCAAACTCTTTCTTTTTGTAGACTTGTGTTTTCTTTCACTATATTAATACTATTAAACCAAAAATCACCTTACAATCTCCGGAAGGTACATACTTTCCTAAACCTGTTGTTTTTTATTTTTTATTTTAAAAAAATTTCGTTTTAATCATATACGTTGATATTTTTTCTCCTAATCTCAACCGTAGAAGACCAACCATCATCATTTCTGTCGCTTATAAATAGAACCCCCTTCCCCAAAACCACACAGGTTTTTCAGATTTTGTGGTGAGGCTCTACCTCCCAATTTTAAGACTCCGTATGATCTTCCATCCGCTTCACCTATACATCTCAGTCCTCTGCTAACACTCTTACAAAAATGTCTTCAAAGACTTTTATCAAAAAAATACATTTTTAGAGAAAGGTTAGTATCTCAAGACATTTTTGATTCGTACGATTCTACAATCATAAGATTCATTTTGTTTCAAGGATGAGAGCATTTGTTAGTTGAAAAACTAGTGTCTCAAGATCCGGTTTTTATTGATGAAGTCAGTCAGTTCTACAAAATTGTGTCTTTTTACAAGAACATGTTTATCAATATTGCTGTGTATGATAGAAAGATATCAATGTATGTAAAACAAGTATCCTACTTTCTAAATGTTCCAATAGAAGATGATTCATTTTGTCCATCTTATAAACTACCCGAGGAAGTTGGTACATTTAACCAAGAAAGTGCTGAAAAGTCTTTGTTTCTTATAAATGAAGAGAAGTGGAATGTGGCTCATCCTTCCGTAGATAATAGATTTTTGTCACATTGGATGCAAGGATTTCTTATCCCAATGAAAGGGGATAGAGAAACTCTGAATGTTTCTGATATCTTCATGCTTGACTATCTTTAAAAAAGAGAAATGTAAATCTCATGGGATACGTTTTTGAAACAACCAAGAATGTTATGTCAAGAGAGATTAAGTCCAATTTAATCATGTAACCATCTATCATAACAAAGTTCATTATTGAGAGCATGAATTTTTGTAATATTCTATTGAATAGAAATTTGAATGAGTTGAAGACTTCCTGGATAAGTAAGAGAACTTTGAAGAAGTTGAATGTTTTTTTTGATCAAAATTCAATTTTTTTTTTCAAGGATTTAGAAGATGAATTGGTTCAGAATTAATCAGAACCTATAAATGTCAAAGGCAATCCATCTTTCAGGGCTCCTCAAAAGTCAGATCCACAAACCATTTCAAAGCCAAAGAAGAAACCAAAGTACAGTAATGAGGTTGTGGCCATGTGGAGAAAAGAAAGAGAACAGAGAAAGGAAGGTGATCTGAAGTTTGGTCTTGACCCTGCTGAAGATTTTGCTGAGAGGTTAAGAGTTGAGGATACCCTTCAGGATGAAAAGAAAAAGAAGGCACTTTTATAAAGGAATTCTTAGGAATTTGATGTTTCAAAACTCATGAAAATGGTTGAGGATGCTAGTGCTCAAATAACAGAAGAAGAATTTCAAGAGCCCATTATATAGAGTCTCCCACAAAAAGTGAAAGGAAAACAAATGTTAGAATAGATCCAAGAAGTTGAAGAAGAGGAAGGAGATTTCATTTTTTTATTCCTTCAGAGTTCAAAGAAGAGTCGAGGAGAATCTTTTTAAAAACAAAGCGAAGGGATTCAACAAGCTCCTTATTCCAATCATGCACCGGTTGAATCATTCGAAACTCTAGAAAAAATCCTTTACTAAGGGAATCAACATCCTCAATATTATCATATAAAAAACAATCATTTTTAGTAACAAAGTGAAAGAAGAAAGAAAGGGGATTGAAAAAGAAAAAGGAAAACTACCAGTTATAGACTCAAGCCATTCAAATGAACTGGATTTGTACATTGAAGATACTGATTCAGAACCGAAAATCTCTCTCAAAAGGAGTGATTACATTGTTCATGATTTAAGAAGGATTGAAAAGACCATTCCTTATTTTTCTAGGATTGAAGGAAAAATTTATTTCATTACCGACAATCAATGAAATAAGTTTGGCTCTGTTAGAGAATTGAGAGAGAGAGTTTTGTCAGTTGAAGCCAATTTGAAAGTTCTATCTGAAAGTTCGGCTACTCATAAGAAGGCTTCCAATAGAATGACTAAGTGTTCATACAAAACAGAGAGCTTATTGAATGACCATGATGTGTCAATTGAAGACATAAGGAGGCTTTCATATGATCTCACAATTTCTTTCAATAATATTGACAATGAAACTGTTGAAAGGCTGAATAAATTGTCAAATACCCATGGAGTTGATATTTTTTCAGTGAAAGAGTTGCAAGAGAGAAAGAATGATTTTCAGTATGAGTTTTCTAAGGTTTCATCATTCAAAGATTAATTAGTCTTATTTATGAACAAAATTCTGTTTTATGCACTGATAAGATGAATTTTCAAGACAGAATTGATTCACTTGAAGAAGTAATCAGAGTCCAGGAGGAGACCATCAAGAATCAAGATCAGCTTTTTGTCGACCAACAAGAGATTCTCAAATCTCAGGGTGATTCTATATCTGAAGACAAGAAGGAAATCAAAAATACGAAATCTATTCTTCATGAGTTGATAAAGAAGGAAAAGGAAAGAGAAAACAAATGAAAGTTGTATTTGTTTTTCTTTTCGTAAACACTATATTCTTTTGTTATCGTAATGACAATTATGTTACCCTTTCTTTTGTCATGCATTTCTTTTATCTAACTCTTTCAGGAAACTAAAGATTACCAAATTCTTTTTTTAAATAATAATGGGGAGAATTTTTTACAAAGGCGGAGAATGTTTTTCAAAAGGGGATAATGTTTTAATGGAAACACTTCTAAATCATGGAAAACCTACGATTAAAATCCATAGAAAAATACATACCTATGGGGGAGTTAGTTGTAGTCAATTTCATTTTCAGAAGAGTTTTCAATAACTTAGGGGGAGATAAGTTTTTTCATTTTGTTTTTACTCTATGTTTTGTGTTTTCCAAAAAGGGAGAGATTGTTGAGTCAAAAGTCCTCTTTTGACTATTATATCTTGTTTTTGAAATCACAAATATATTTTACCATGCTTATCATATTTATCACGCTGATCATACTGACCATGCTTATCATACTGTTCATGCTAATCGAACTGACCATGCTTATCGTATAGATCATGCTTATAGTACTGACCATATTTATTGTACTGATTATAATTATCGTACTTACTATGGAAATTGATTAAACTCTTAATTGTACTAGATTTTATGAATCATACTCAGTTTGTATCATATCAAAACATTACACTAATTAATAATTATAGTACTCATACTTTACTTTCTTTACTTGTTTTGGATCTTTATCAAAAACACATGTTTCATATTAAACATACTGATGTTTATCATCTTCATATATCTTTTGTTTTAACCAAAATGATGTCGTGGAGTTAGTTATAAACTAATCAAAATGATGTCGTGTTTTTTGTTTCAATATGACTGTTATAATGCTTGGTGTCCAAGTCCCTCCATATTTTCTGGAGAAATATTAACATTAGAGGAAATATGACCATTGGACTCTTAGGCCTATAAATAGGAGGTCATTTGATTCCATGAAAAGATATGTGTGTAAAAATGATTATATCAATTATTAGAGAGAGATATTGTGACTACTCTCTTTCTTCGTGCGAAAGCCTTGAGATTACAAAATGTGAACGACTCATTCTTACTTTTTGTATTCCTATAAGTGCTTTGTTTCTGCTTTGTGCATATGATCATGTGATAATGATTGAGGGATTCCGAGGATAGGCAGACGGTGCTACCGATCACCATATCGAGGGATTTCAAGAGATTGAAAGACCGAGGTGCCGATTACCTACAAAATCGAGGGCTTGTAGGGATAGCAAGATAGATGTTCTGATCATAATATCATGGGCTTACCAAGGTTGTGGTAAGACCGACCTCTTATCCTAGTTAAAAGGATAACCCTTCTCTTTGGTTCAAAAGAATTGTAATACTTTTACATTTCTGTTGTTGAATGTTTTATGAAAGGGAATTGTATTGTTTTCCTTTCTTCATTTCATATTCATTTGTAATTGTTTCAATTACAACCATACTGTTACATATTGTATCATTTGATTCCATATGCTTTATGGTAGAATACTTTACTATTGCATTACTCTGATTATTGTATTCATCTTGAATACAATTGCTTTACTTTTCTTATAATATTACATCATATCATACCTTTGTATTCAATAAAATTGTTGTTTGTTTTTGTTGTGAGTTGTATTAGTTTAAGATCATTTAAACTAATATATTGTGTTTAAACAAAATGTTTTAAACCTACAATTCAACCCCTCTTGTATTGTTCCATCTTATATACATATACATATACATATTCGATCCAACAACTTTGTGACCAACAATATATGGGCATCAATCATCTATATTGCTGGTTATTACAGGTTGAGATATTGGAGTAAACCATGGTCTTGGGATGATTCTCATCCATGTATTGTAATCTTCTTACACCCTATCATATAATTATTTTAGTGATACCTGACTATGTCATCTCTGACACATGCCATCAGTGCTATGTGACTAATGGAGCTTATTCTTCTAGATGAGTGCTATGTGGAACCATCATGCGGGTTTCTGATAAACTTATTTGTGACCTTACCTTGAATAAGTATTTATTTCTAGAGTATATTTGAATATTCTTATTATAAATGTTTTAGAAATATACATGTGTTGAGATGACTATAATTCATGATGTTATATTATTAGTTATTTCTAGTCGTCTTACTGGTGATTGTTATACTTCCCTATGCATGGGATTTTCCCACACATGTTTGTATTATGTATATGATCCACCATTTGATGGAGTCCTAGAGAGACTATTACTAGGAGAAGATCAATGATCCTAACTGACCGAGGTGTATAATGATAATTACCTTAACAATAGTGCCCATATATTCTTTCATGTTGCACTATATTTTAGTTTATTTGCGGTGGGCTTGTATTTAGACCTATTTTCATTCCAGAACTTATTTTCATACTCTAATGTGGAAATTTAAATTTATTAATGCATGTTTTATTAGTTAATTTTACATTTCAACATTTTTATATCTTGGAGATGTATACGTGTGTATAGGTACATTTGGTGAAGGATTCCCATGTTAGTGATATGCCTACTCGGTGCTAGTCACCAGCACCAGGCCTATTGAATGAGGTCTCGGGGTAGTCGTGATATGGTACCAATTGGGATGGGTCATGAAAGAGTTCTATCTAAGGTATTCGGTTATAACTTATGAATGGAATCTGTGATTTTGTCTTGGGGTAATATTAATGAGTAATTTGACATCAACATTCATAATAGGGACTGCAGTTTTGGTGGGATGGCTGATGTATCCATAAACCATGACTCTGATCACCTAACTTCTGACACGATACATTTAGACACTTTTTTCAAAGAAATAATTGGTACATATATCATATAGGTATGGGTTGTGATTTCAATGTATGTCATGAGTTAGTTATCCATATATAATCATTGAATATGGAATATAATGTATATTTCATGATTCCTATTTAACATATTTCTTCTAGGATTAAATATCAAGGTAAAAAGGATAACAACCTCAGTGATAAGACATTGATATAGGAACATGTTCTGGGGGAATTACCTCTTCGCGTTGCACCAGTTCTACCACCACCTATTGTATGGTAGATGGTTCCCAGAATTCCAACAAATGAGGTACACATGCTGAGTGTGGTTCATGAGTTTCAGTGATAGTGATCCCTATGGTTCTGAGTTGAGAATGACCCATAAATGTTCGAGTACTATCTTTAGGTTCTTTTATGGGATTCTAATCTTTTTAGGACATTGTTAGATCAAATAGAAGGGTTGGCAATGATCCTTCACTATGGATTTGTCGGATGATGGTTGGGATTAGTTAACTAGTCGTATGATAAAGTGACTCATTGAATGGTTATATTTTATGTTCCATTTCATATAAGAGTTCTCTCACACTACATTGTAGTTTTTATTCATCCAAGTGATTCTACAGCTTCAGTAGGGTGGTACGATTGTGGATGTGTATTCATCGAGGATCACTAACCTCTCCAGACACTCAATGGATATGGTTCATTATCAGTTATTTTAGTCTCACACCATTTATTACAGAATTTTTATATACATTCAATGTTGTGGTATGGTTCTATGAATACTTACCTATTATAGAGTTCTAGAGAATACGTTGGTGGGTTATAGTCTCTTAGAAGAGAAGATGAAAATAGTTATTACTTGAAGTGGGAACACATGAGAAGATACTTCAAAAATATATAGATGATATCAAAATTAGGGACCAATACATGTGATTCATTTCAAGATATGATATAAGGATATATGATATGTGGTTTAAGGTTTATAGGATGGGTCTATTCACCCTAATGAGAGGTGGTTATACACTTGTAAAGATAGGGGATATCCTGCATAAGGTTTTCCAACCCACCAAACGACTAATATAGAGACAGTGGAAAGTACATTTAGGAATTGTAATCAATAATAGAATATAGGTATGTAGGGTATTTTACATGGAAGATGATCTAGGAGTTCCACTGGAGGTGGTAGAATTTTTGAATTGTGACCCCCTATGTGGTCCACACCCAGACTAAGGAGCTGGAGGACAAGTGCAAGGAAGCTACATGGAGTTGCGACTTATGACCTAGTGGCTCTAGAGATGACATGATGTATGATCTATGTCTATTCTAAAATAGATACATTAAGAACAGATATAGGTAAAACTCATTCATTTTATTCCATATATTTGGTTTGGGACTTATAGATTCCATTTGATCCCTTTGATCAAACATTTTTCCCAGAGACCCCTATGGGAGGTGAATTAGCAATCACACACTACATATAATAATGTTCACAAACTCATGGAGGTGATATTTTCTATTAGGATCTCTTGGTTACAGTGATGAGGCCTTATGATTTCATCTTTGGTATTGACTGGTTATTTACCATTCATTCCTAGATAGGCTATTTTTTTGAGGCGAATACGGTTTGTCCACAATTACGGGGGAAGGTTTTCCTTTGCTGATTAAGAGAAAAACTATACTATATATGACGAAATCTTGAATTGGTGGGTTTAAACAAAAACTCATTAGTTTGGTATCTTGAACATTAATCATGTCGGCTCTATGAGGCTTTAGTTCCCTTTGGGGTGGTAGAATATGATGACATCATTCCTAAGGAAACATACCTCCCTACTAATATATATACTTCCTAATTGATCTTCACCATGATATGACCACAATATATGAACCAACATATCAGATGGCTCCCATAAATCATTGAAACCTAATGGTTCAGTTGATGGACATGTAGATAAATGAATTTCATAGGCCCATTGTTTCACCCTGGGAATCCCTAATAATGCTTCCCAATAAGGTGTATCAGAGATTTAGGTTATGTGTAATGACATGAACAAATCGATAAGTGGTCCAGGTTATGTGTAATGAACACATATTATCATTGCCCTTAGAATATAATGCATCATTACTAGGTTTTAAGTGGCATCCCCAAGACACTGATTGATTTTAAATATATGTGGGGGATGATTTACCATTTAAGAACTAAAACCATTAACCCAAAAAACCATCACAAAATAGCTCACTTTATGATGCATGAATAAATTAAAGACATATCAAACACTTAATTTATATCAAAACTACACTAAATTGTACAACAACGAAATAAAACACAACTTTAAATGTAAATAGCAGTAGAAAAATTAAATACTCTAAGATGAACACGAGACTCCATTATCCACAAGATCAATGCTCCAACAACACCAAATAGCCAATGTATCATGAGGTGGTGGTAAAAAAATGTGATAATTTACATTTTCCAATGTCATAGAAGATAACATCAAAAAAGTACCAAAGTGCCAAAGCATGGGTGAGTATAAAACTCAGTAGGCTTTACCCAATGACATCCATACTCACGCCACTAGGATAAAAAATTTAGGAACAATTATATGAAAGATTTTATATAAATCAATTATGTAATACATTTTAAAACTAAATATAAACAATTTCTAAAACCATTTGTAACCAAATGGAAAAATGTTCTCTTTAAAAACATTTCCCAGTATTTTGTATTTCCAAGAAAAAAACCAAAAAGGCTATAAAACCATTTATAAATATCTATTTGGCATAACCAATACATTCTAGAAATCCACAATACCAACTATATATGCTTCGTTATGATAGTTCCATACTCTTGAGAATCCTCTCATCAATCAACCAAGTCATCAAAATATAATTATATCTCATGTTCCACTACATCTTTGGTACCAATCACAATGTCCTATTTCAATCAAGACTCATAAATGGTATAAGCACATACCCACCCATTTTGACGATACACCTTTGTCACCAAGAAAATATTCATATTTCAACCAAGACCTATATTGTAATTTGAATACACAAACCATGCATGACCAACCCATTCCAAAACCCTTTCAATAAAATCACCCTTTTATTGAAATTTTTTTCCCACAAAACCATTTCAAATCCATGAAATTTCAATAAAACACATTTTTTATTAAAAACAATTTTCCAAAAAACTATTTAGAAGTTTTATGAAATCGATATTTTAAAATAATCATTTTAAAATTAGGAAACTAAATCACATTGCACAACAATTAAACAAGATTACACATTTCCACCAAAAGCATAAATAATTTCTAATAAATATTTATTCAATGCTTTGAACTGAGATTTCATAATCAATTTCATTAAATTAATTTAGTTTAAAACTAATCCAATTAATTCAATGAATATGAGTTGAGAGTGAATACACTAACCTTGATCATTTTCATGAAATTGAAAACGGATGAAGTACTCTCAGAAAACTGGGTCAATTCTCTATAGAACTGCCATAGATATCTTTCCATAATATGATCATTGAAAAATATCATAATATTTGGTATCAAAAATATTAGATCTACCCATAACAAGCATATATATTCCATGAAGGGTGGATAAGTAGATTTATGTAGATCTAATAAATCATGGAATGAAGAGTAATGAACGACACTTACCATAAGAATCATGCATGAAAACTCCAATGGATGGCCCCATATTGATTCCAAAATCTCTGGGAGAGGTTTTAATACCTTAAATAGAGGATAATATTTATATATGGCCTCTTATGAGAAGAAACAAGAGAGTTAGGGGAAAATTAGTGATATCATATTTTTTGTGATTTATATTTGTCTAAGCACATGGTTATGATGCATGGATAGAAAAACCATGCGCTAATCGTGCGTTAGATACAAATTTAAAGAAACCCTCACAATGACTCCTTGAATTCTCTCCTTAACCGTGTACCCACCATGCCAAAGCTACTATCCAAACCTGTAACTCTGTACAGTTTTTGCTATGATTCCCATACGGTTTAGACAAATCATGTGAAGCCTTTATGCTTCTCCATTTTCCCGCAAAACAAGTTAAAATTTCTAAATAATCTCCCAAACAAAAACTTTACACATTATAAATAGAAAAATCATAATTTAAGGTTTACATACTAGAAAATGGGGGTACTACATTCTCCCCACCATTGGTCTTTCCATCCTCAAAATGTAGAAAACCATCGTTGCCCTGAAAGTGTATCAGCCAATTATTATTCATTTCCTTCAAAAATTATCATGTCTATTTTAGTATATGACCATGTTGGCCTAAAAAACACACCAGGATAATAATTTTTCCATGAAATAATTTCTCTAGGATATCTACAATCCACACCAATATATGTAACAATGAAGAATCCAGATCTAGGTCAACATGATCCCATCTTATCACATGGCAAGGATCAGACAAATAAATTTTCACTTGAGACATGTGGAACACATTTTTGCATCAAACTGAATAGTTTTAGAGATGAAAACTGATATTTTACCTTTGCAAACTGTTCAGGTACATCTAAAGGGACAATGTATCTAAAAGATAACATTCACTGCTTCCCAAAATGATGCTGACTAAGCATTGGAGAAATCCTCATGAACACATGATCACTCACTACAGATGACAACAGTCTTCGATGATGATCCAAATAAAATTTATGATAACTCTAAGCCATATCTATCATCTTTCTGATAAACTAAATAAGCTCTATCATTTCTTGGAAAAGTCGCATCCCAATTAATGTAGTCTAACATATTTCTACCCAGAAATGTAGAGAATGAAAAGGACAACCATTCAATGCTTCAAACAGAGCCATGTGTATCGAGGCTTGATAGCTATTATGATACAATATATCCAATAAGGGAACATGCTCTTCCCATGATCCAACAAAATACATTAAAAAATACCCAACATTTCTTCCAATTTCTATATCATTCTTTTGGATTTCACATCTGTTTGAGGATGATACTTCGTACTCATAGTCAACTGAGTCCCAAGGGATTTTTGTAAGGATTACCAAAAATGAAATGTGAACCTCATACATCTATATGATATGATCAAAACTAGTATTCCATGTATATTTACCACCTCTTTGATATATATTTTTGATAGATCCTCCCCCATATGAGTCTCACAGATATAGATTAAATGAGCCGACTCCGTAAGCCTTTCCACTGTCACACATATAGAATCATGTTTATCAATCATTCTTGGGAGAACAGTAACAAAACCCATCACTATCTACTGCCATTTACACACTAGGATAAGAAAAGACTATAACATATCTACTGGTTTTTGATGTTCCACCCTAACTTGGATGCATGTTAAACACTTTGAAACAAACACATTAACATTCTTTTTCATACGAACCAACCATAAATTCACCTTCAATGCCTTATACATTTTTGGTATACTTGAATGTATAGACCATATCGAATGGTGGTAAGTATGATGAGTTGGTTCTTGAAAATCCATCGGTACAACCACCCGATCACTAAACCTGAAAACCAATCTCCCGTCATGTTTCCGACCCTCAATGGTCTCCCCAACATTTAGTTTTGAACTCATTAACTAACATTCTACATCTAACTTTTGTGACTTTTTGACCACCTTTACAAATAGAGGGAACATAGAAACTAAAAAAATATATCCAAATCACCTCGGTCTTCACATTCCACAAGCATGTTGTCTAGGACCAACATCAATTTCCACTCATTTAAGGATTCTTTTTCCAACTGATCATATGACTTTCTACTTAATATATCGGCCACCTATTCACCCTTTCCTTATGTAAAGTAAAACATATGGATATATTAAACCCATATATTTTTTATTTGATTCAAATATTGATGGGATAAAATATTTTCTAGTCTCTAATGATACATAAACACAATAAATTCATTAGCCAAGAGATAGTGATTCCAAGTCATGAAATCTTGGATAACCGCATCTAACAGCAGATCATGTGTTTGTTAATTAGCCTCATGTAATCTCAAATAACGTGATCTTTTTGGAACCACATGGTCTCCTTTAATGAGAAGACATCCCAAACCAGATCTCTAAGTATCACGATATGCTACATACTCCTGTCTTGGTTCAAGAAAAATAATCATAGATGATTTTGTGAGAAGAACTTTTATCTCTTGGAAAGACTTCAAGAATTCCTCAATCGATTGGAATGGAAAATTATTATATTTAAAAACTATAATTGGAAATTCTAGTAATGATAAGTCACACAAAAAGTGGAAATAATAACAATAGAGACCAAGAGAACTTCATATATCAAATACATTCTTTGGTGGTTTCCATTAGAAAATGACTTATATCATCTTAGGATTTAATGAAACACGTTTTTAAGAAATTACATATCTAAAAAAGCATACATATTATATCCAAAATTTACACATTGATAGTTTTTCATACAGACTATGGTATCTCAATATTTCCAACATTGTCACTATGTGTTTCTCATGCTTAGCCCTTGTCCCTGAAAACACCAATATGTCATTCACAAACACCAAAATGAAAGAATCTTGATATCTCTGAAATATATGATTCATCAAATACAAGATGATTGGTTGTTCATTCATAAGACCAAAAGGTATAACTATATATTCATAATAGAAATATTTTTTTATATGAAATCTATTTTCAGAATGTCCTCCTTCTGAACTCACAATTGGTGGTATCATAATAACAAGTAAATTTTAGAGAACCTCTAATCTCCAATAAATTAATCAAAAAAACAATCAATTCATGGAACTAGATATATATTGTTTATCGTTACATGGTTAAGCTTATGATAATAAACACAAAACTAAATATTTCCATCTTCTTTATTCATAAAAAAGATGGGTGTTTCCCATAAATATGAGCTTGGATGAATGAAACATTTTTTTTACAGCTCACCCAATTGCACTATCAATTCCATTAATTCTGTTAGTGCCATCCAATAATATAGAATGAAAATAGGACTGGTTCCTTTAAGGAGATCAATCAAAAAAAAAAAATACTTCCCTTATAGGTGGTAACCCTAAGTGTTTATTTGGATAGAAATATAGAAATTAATCCACAACTGATGGAAAAATAATATCCTCAATCTCTTCCATCGTTGGAAAAGCCAATGCCACTAATTGGTATGATATCGTTCCAATTTTCAATGCCAACAAACCTATTACACCTTTCATTAAAATCCTCTATCATATAAAGAGATTCTCAATGCCATCCACTATTGTGCAACTAACCATTCTGATATAATAGTTGATGAAATCCTTGAATGTTTTCAAACAATCCAAACCCAGGATTACATCATAAACATGCTTCTCCAACATTGATATGTACCATTTCAGCTCACCTCCAACTATAGTTATAGAATAATATCTACATAAAAAGGCTCTGCATTCTCTCTCACCGATAGGAGTTTGTAGTTTTATCGTAGTGGGAATCATATCTTAATTTAAAAATAGAAAATCAACATCATGAGATGTAATGTAGTAATGTGATGAACCAATATTAAATAGAAGATAAATAAGGGTAGAATTCAAAATAATTAAATCTCTCACCATATATGGCCCATCATGATCATCTACAATCCCCTGCTCAGCTCCAAAAAATTTCCACATCACTGCAATTTTATCATTATTTCTTTATTAATAATTCCTTTATTCTGTTGAAGCATATGATGCTGATGATTCCTAAAAAGTGTCTTGAGAACATGATGATGGAGAACTATATAAAAAGTACTGAATATTCCCTATCCACATGTAATGATGGAATTATCTAGGTTGTGTTGTACACTCCCACTTGATTGACATAGTGAACCACAATGGAATCATCCAAGACTGTTCGTTGGTCTTGTAGGAAAATTATTTACTTGTGTGGTCAGATTTTGATGTTTTACTCCTTCTTAAAAATATGTGTCCCTTTTTATTTTTCTCTTAGTTCTAGAGTTCTAACCTCCCCTTGTGAAGAAAACTGTGCTTCCCTTACTTGGATTTATTGTATTGACCGATATTGTAACAAGAGTATCCAACTGCAATCTTGACTCAACGGTTTGAAAATCCTTTCCAATGATTTTAACCAACTGTTGGTTCAGCTATGGCTCAAGAGAAACCATATTGTAACATCTCAGGTAAATAAAGAGTATGAAATTTTCATATTTATTAAAATTTATGAATTAAATATAAAAATTTACTTTAAAGTGGGTGCTATGTTTGGTGGCATAACCAATACGCAACAATAGTTTTTTTTGAAATCATACGTTGCACAAAATGTTTAGTTATATTGAAAAATAATAATGTAATATTATTATTCTAAATGGTAGTTAATGCATTACCGTTGTATTGGAAGGATTGAACAGAACTAACTAAAATATTATTACACATGATTATTAAATGTTTTTACATTTATCCAAAAACATTTAGAGGCTTAAAATTTGAATGAATATAATTTTAAGCATAAATACTCTGATATTATTTATAAGGTCAATTTACCACCTTTTGATGGAGATCCCTCATTAAATATAGTTTTTGACACTGTTATATGTTCTACATGACAAAATAATGGTCTTCTTTTGAATAGGGACATCAAAATTTACTTTGGGTATTTTTTTTGTATTTTTCTGATAAAATTCAATTTTTTAATGAATAGTAAAAATGCTATATTTTAATTCAAAACATACTTTTAATATAATTTATTTATATGGATATATTATATTCTTAATTGGAAATAAGGTGCAATTAGAATATAATTTTACCATTTAATCCAATTTTGTTCATTGTAAGTAATTTTACCTTGAAATTGGACATAAACATGTGTCAATATTTTAGTAGTTATTATCTCTTAAAAACACACTTTTGGTTTTGAAAACAAGAATTAATTTTAAAGTAATTAATAAAAATACAATGTTTTTAATCTGGTAAAAAAGGCATAATTTTGTAATTCTAAATATCAAATAAATCTTAGTTTGAGGTATTGGTATTTTTTTTGAAAACCTTTAATTTTTGATAAATAATGAAAATACTAAATAGTAGTTAAAAAACCGATGTTTTCATGTAAATGAAAATTTACCACTTCTGTGAATTGAATTTAGAAAATCCGACATACATGGTTGTTATTTGATAGTAAAATTTGGTTCAAAAAGATTAATATAATTTTGGGTGAATAGAAACATTTGATTTTTTCCGCTGTTAATGGTAAATATTGTAATTCAAGGTAAAAATAATATTATAATAATATAAAATTACCTTAAAACTTGTCCAAAAATTATTGGTTGAGTCATTGATGACCATGATCATCCTTGGGTCTATTTTGGGACCCCATGGAGCCACCTAAGAGTGATTATGACACTTTATATTAATTAATTTAATGTAATGACAAAAATGATATAAAAATATATCTTTTTGTAAATAAATTTTTACATGGGGTTATATAAGTTATATATTCGACTATAAATATTAATTTAAAATATAAAAATATTTCCTAAATCATGGTATTTTTTAATAATTTATGTAAATAAAATAAATAAAATGTTTTATGACATAATATTGATGCATTCTTTACCTCATCAATGAATGATTTAAAAAAAATAAGATTATAAAAAATTAAAAAAATATCCAAAACCTATTAAATTATTATTTGAATAATTTATTTTGAAAACGAGTCATAATATCTTCTACGTTAATGTGTTTTTGACTTTTAGAATCCGAATATCATTATATAATAAATTAATATTTTCTAACTTTCATAAAGATCCCCACGTCTCCCTTATAAAAAAGCCCTTCACATCTAACCCATTACTCACACATATAAAGCCAATTGGATCATCCAAACCATACCCAAATATGCTCTTAATATCCCTATATTCAACTGATAAGCCTTACTTTATATAGATAGAACTTCAAGATATCCTTTTGGTTCAAACTAAAGGGAGTTAACAGATTTAATGGTAACATCTTCTGTTAAGTTCTTCTTTTTTATTTTCATTCTCCAACACCCAAAACTATTTTTATTAAAATCATTTATAAAAAACTAGTATAATAAATATACTAGGTTTTTTTATGAGTGATTTTATAACTACACTTACATGCACCTCTATTTAATGGGTAAAGAACATACAATTCTTGTCGACAGTAAACTAATGCCTCACGAAATGATGATAGTTCAATTATATTCTACCGCCTCTCATGGTGGAAATTGAGATGGAACTATATTTATATATGATTTATATTATATTTATATTTTTTATATTCATCTTTATTATTCATTTATAGAATACCATTATGGTTTCCCTAGTGGGTAAATACGATAATTTCATTTGAGGAAGTGTGGACTACCGCCCCTTTAAAGTGATATAACTCGTTCATTCAATATGTGGAATGTATGAAGAAGAGAGTTAATATTATTATATATGGTATTATATTTTAATTCCAATATAACTATTTATAATTAATTTTTCATTCCACTAATTTCAAAATAAATATGAAAGTAGCGTTCATGCCATTGTACGACTTACCGTCTCCTTGAACTGTGCATTTAATTTTTTTATCTCCAAATGTTATGTACTATTATAAGTAAATAAATATTTCTCATATATATATACCGGATATATATGATATATTTGATATTTAAATAATCAATATCATTTTGGAGATAATGGAAATTTTACCACATGGACAACTTGTAAATATAAGAAGTTCATTTTTGACTCAAGTATCAAATATCGACAAGACAACTGTTGTTAGCATAAATTATAAATAATATTTATAACATGGTAATGAGTGATATAATAGTAATAATAAACTTTAAAATGGTTCTGATGCAAGTTGTAATTAAATTTAGTTTGATATTTATGAGATTAAAGAATGAACGGGTCAAGTGGGTCACGAGGTAAGGGGTTTCTCAGGTCACTTTTAATTCCGTGAGATTTTCATTATTCACCACTTATTTGTCACATATGGGGAACTACATACTGATATATGATATATATTATCATTATTATCTTTATATTCCTAGTATTATAGGAATTATTTGGCGTTTAATATCTTTTGTTCATACAAATCAATTGATTACAATGTTGTAAGGGCTTTTCATTTCATTTTTTTCTTGTGAGATTCATGCTATATTGGCCACTATTTCCTTTTGTGTGGTGTATGTACTGGCCATGATTGAATTATTTCTGTAATATACTTAAATATATGGGTACTTTCATCTTCATTATATGATCATTCTTTCATGTGGTGTATGTTTCATAAGTTACCAAATTAGTAAGAGAACTTTTTAACCCAATTTCTATTCCTTGGGTTAATCTTATAAATCATAATAATGTCATGAAATGATTATGTGTGGAATCACTATTTATTTATATATGTTGTAATTTCCACTCCCCATTGTGTGTATATACTTCTGATACACAAAATCACTCCATTGATAAAATCTCATGTCAGTGATTGGAACGTGACAAGGGTAACGTTAACTCAATTTCCATACATTGAGTTAAACAAACAAGTCATTGGTTTTGTTTTAAAAATACCATTTTAGAATGCCATATGACTGATTTACACTAAATATCCAATAATATTGAGTGTATTTATATTTTTCACACATTATTATGAAATTTATTTATACTTAATCTAAGGATACCATTTTTATAATGGATTTCGTCTCAATTTACTATCCATTGAGACTTTATTGTTGTTATGCACTAATTCAATTTTATATGGAGTATGTATTACCCTTTGACATATTATATCATGAATATATTTATTCACATGATATTATATGCTTTGATTAATGTTATTCCTCAATTATTTGTAATCAATCACCTCTCATTTGGTTATGAACTCCTTAACTAAAATATCATTTTAAATGTTTTAAGAATTTATTCTTTTAAATCGTTCTCAATAAATGTATATGTTTTAAAAATGGTTTTAAAATTTTATATATATGGACATGAATATTTTGAAATTAATTTTTTTCAAAATCTCTAAAGTTGTATGGGACACTTTCATTCAATAATATCTTTGTTAATTATTTTTGATTATTTTGGAAATGGTTTGATAAAGCATTTATTATTTTAATATCATGAAATAATATATTGTGATTGAAGTGTTGAAATGTTTATATTTTCAATATTTTATGTGTTATGATTTTAAAATGGTACTTGGTCATTTTATTGGTGGTTATGTGATAAACCAAATGATGGGTGGTGTTGTGATAAACCATGACTAGTGGTTACATTTTTACCTTGAAGGCAATGTATATGGAAGTCGGCCATATAGATATTACATTTAGTGATATGTGTGTATGTTGATAGAATGGTTATTACATTTAAGTATGTTCATGTCCCAAGTCACCTTTATATGTTATGTGTTTTTTCTATGGGTTTTATTGTGATCATTTGGTTACAAAAGGGTAAGCAATGATCTTTAATTAGGTAAAGTGTATTTACTACTTTTTAAAGGTGAAAAGTATTACTTATGATAAAGTATTCATGGTTTAATTGTTGTTTTGAGAAACTAATAGTTTTACTTCTTTGTGTATCAATTACAGAGCTTTTTATGCTCATCCCATGTTTTTTTGAAATTTTTATCATATGACATACAAATGAATAAGGTCAAGTATGGGACCAAGGAAATATAATGGTGTCTAAAATATGGAACTAGACAAGAATCTTTTTTTCAAGAGTTTTTATTTTGAGAAAATAATGGATCCTGAGTAGAAGGGTCTACATTGTTATATTTGAGATATAATATAATAAGTTAAGGCCTAATTTTCTAAAACCATATACATGAAAATATTCTCAATGTGAATTGTTAACTTAATTCAAGATTATGTAATGTTTACAGTAGAGTCCATATAGTTGGTATCAGAGGTCGGTTTAGAAAACATTAGAGATTATGAGTTTTTGTTAAACACATGGTTAGTCCATATGTCTATTATTTCAGTTAAATACTTGTTTCATAAAATTTTATATCATGGAATGTCGGTTACAAATAAAAAGAGGAGGATCTCAAATGAAAATCTTATCACTTATTAATGACATGCTTGCAATAATTATTGCAAAGTCATGGTTAGATGATTGTGAAACTTTTTCAAACATACTACTCACTTGCAATAAATTGTTTGAGATATCAAACACCTGCACTATACCTCGATATCATTGTGAATCATGGGTTGTATTTAATTGAATCATATTTTCCCAATATTCTCATATTTTTCAAGAAAGGTAAATAATATCAAGGAATTTTAAAATATTTTACGTTATCACAATATTTTGAAGTATATTATGATTTTGAAAACGGTGTTGAAGAAGGAGACCCTTACACAACCTATTTATATTTTATATTACAATATAGTCTCTCAACTCTTACTTATGTTATTTTAAAAGGACCATTGATTGAAATTTTCACCTCAAACTCAGTCAGAAGGTTTTGTAAAAAAAATTTATCAGATGTTTTGAAGATTTATGTCATACCTGATTATTTTCAGAAAATATTTTTCTTTGAAAACCCATATGACCCATATTGAATAAGCTGTATTTATATGAAGGAATCAAATTGTTTTTAAGGATCTCTAAATAATTTTTGCAGTGCATGGATCTTCTACCTATGTGAACAAGATGATGATGAAACCATATGGTCACCATGATCAAGGTCTAATGTTCTTTCATGTGGGAATAGATTTATTTTATCATATAGAGGTGAAATAAAAAAGGGAAATATATATATGGCTTCATGAATTAAGATTTTGATATATTAATGTGTTGGTTTGAAAATGAAAGGTATAAGAAAAACATTGATAATAAAACATGTTATGGTTATTTTTGAGTTTTATAAAAAGGAAAACCCGCAAGATGGGTGACAACCCATAACACTCGAAAATTCCATGGGAATAGAACCCATAATCGAAGGGCGATAAGAGTAAATCACCTACCACTAGCCTACGTGAAGTACCTAGTTTATATGACTTTTTCTTTTTAGTTAAATGATTATATGGATCAAGAATAAGTTCATTTTGGGAACTAATGTTTTATCAATTGTATATCCTTAGTATAGGGGAAATGGGTTAGTGATTAAGTGATAAAGGAATTTTGGAAAACATTCTCTCTTTTGTGGAATATTATATGCCTAAGGAAATAGAATACCATGGGATCTAATTTATGCAGAAATGGTTGAAATTTTATTTTTTGGATGAATCTATGTATTTATTGTTGAAATATGGTGATTTGGGTTATTTCTAGAAATGATTAACCCATCATAGAGAATATCTGATTAGGTTAATTTCACTTTATCATGTGACTTTATGAGTATTCAATGTTATTTAAAGATAAATGTTAATATATATCATGGAATACTATGTGATTAAATTCTTATGATTTTTGGGTTTCAATCTAATGTTTGGTTTATTTTGATAAATAGTAAGGAAAATTGTGTTTTGAATGCTCTTTCTTTAAATTTCATAACTATTTGTTTAATTTTGGTGATTAACATTTGTATTTATTTTTATAAAGGATTATACTTTTTCGCGGTTACCTGATCTCATACTAACCATATTGTTTTTGTTTAATGCCTAAAGACAAAGAAAATATATAGTTCATATTATTTGGATTATGTGATTCTATAGATGTTTATTATAGAACATTAGGTATGACCATGTGATCATGAATACATATCATTTGAAGAAAATATGTGTTTTTTTGGTAGAAAGTTTTTAAAAGATGAAAATCAACTTGAAAGGTTTGTATATTTCCTTATGTTCTATGTCAAATCTCAAAAATAAATCTCTCTAATTTATTAAAGGGAACAGAAAACAAAAATGTTGTCTATTTACTTTTCCTACTTGGGAATCAAATACCATTTAACCAAAAGAATGTTTGTGATTTTCTGGTGGTTAGCATTCTCCTGATCATGTTTTTTATTACTCTCAATCAAAACATGATGGTTAGTTTCTTTTCCATATCCATGTTTTCCTACATGGAATCCTATTATGGATTATCTTAGGAGACCATTGTACTTCACTTTTTGTCATTTAAAGTGATATTATTATTAATGTTTTTTTGATGTGGGGCTTTAAATAAAGTTTCTAATCCCAATTTTATAATAGCGAGGTTGTAATTTCCAAATTTGCGGAAGGATGTAACATCCTAGGTAAATAAAGAGTAATAAATTTTCATATTTATTATAATTATGAATTAAAATTTTAAATTACACTAAAGGGGGTTCAATATTAGATGGCGTACCCAATACGAAACAACAAGTTCCTTTGAAATCTTACGTTGCACAAAATATTGAGTTTTATTGAAAAATAATAATATAATATAATTAAATAAATGGTAGTTAACGCATAGCCATTGTGTTGGTGAGACTGAATAAAACTAAATAAAATATGATTACACGTGTTTATTAAATGTTTTGAAATTTATCTAATGAAATTTAGAGGCTTAAAATGTGAAGGAATATAATTTTAAGCATAAATACACTAATATTCATTAAATAGTCGATTTACCGCCGTTTGATGGTGAACCCTATATAAATCTAGTTTTTGTCACATTTATATGTTATATTTGATAAAATAAAATAATTCTTTATAATAGGTACATCAAAATTTACTTTGGGTAAATTTTTGATATTTTTCTGATGAAATTCATTATTTAAATGAATAGTGAAAAATATTGTATTTTAATTCAAAACTACCTTTTAATATATTTTATTTATAAGGTTATATTATCTTTCTAATTTGTTTTAAAGTGTAATTAGATTATATTTTTATCATTTAATCTAATTTTGGTCATTGAAAGTAATTTAACTTTTAAATTGGACATAAAAAAGTGTCAATCTTTTGATAGTTATTATATCTTAAAAACACATTTTTTTTGATTTGAAAATGGTAATTAATTTTAAATTAATGAATGAAACTTCTATGTTTTGAATTTGGTAAAAAATACTTTATTTTAGAATTTGGAATTTCAAATATGGCTTAGGCTGAAGTTTTGGTAATTTTTTGAAAACCATCAATTTTTGGTTGAATAGTGAAAACACTAAGTAGATGTTAAAAAATCAATTTTTTCATTTAACTGAAATTTTACCACATCTGTGAATGGAATTTCAAAAATCCAACAAACATGGTTGTTATTAGTAAGTAATATGTGGTTCAGTGAGATGAAAATAATTTTTGGTGAACAGTAACATTTGATTTTTTACGTTGGTTTAAGGTAAATAGGGTTATACAAGGTAAAATGAATATTATTATAAAATAAAATTACATTAACACAAGTCCTAACCATATTAGTCGAGTCATTTGTGACCATGGGAATCCTTGGGACTATTGTGGGACCCCATGGAGCCACTTTATAGTGATAATGACACTTTATATTAATTAATTTAATGTCGAAGTCTCAATTTATCATTGAAAGAAAAGTCCCCTTAACTGTGGGTAGAGGGAGACTGATTACATAGACCAAAGGCCCAAGGCCATGTGGCCTGAATACAAAGATTTGAAACCCATTTCTTGGCTCAAAGGACCCCTCAGGGAATAGTACTGCTACAGTACCTACTACAGTTCGCCGCTACTCCAGCTCTGCAATAGTGCCCAGAATTTTGTCCCTACCCTAATTTGATCTTGGGTCTTTTGGATGCCAACCAGGATCATGTACCACATAGTTCTATGCTTGTTGGTAATTAATTAATTTAAAGTAATGAAAAAATGGCATAACCATATATCTTTTAGTAAATCTATTTTTACATGGGGTTATATAAGCTATCTCGTCGAATATAAATATGAATTTGAAATCTAAAACGATTTCATACATCATAGATTTTTTATAATTTCTAGACATCAAATAAATAAAAGTATTTCTGACATAATAATGTTTCAGTGTTTATCTCATTAATGAATGATTTAAATAAATAATATTATAAAAAATTAAAACAATATCCAAAACATGTCCAATTCTTATTGATTAATTTTATTTTGAACATGAATCATATTATCGTCATCTTTAAAGATTTTTGGACCTTTAGAAACTAAATATAGTTATATAATAAAATAATATTTTAAAACATTCCTAAAAAACCTCTCCCCCCCTTATACAAAGTCGTCACATCTAACCCTTTACACACACATCTCAAGCCCCTTGGATCATTCGAACCCTACCCAAATAATCTCTCAAGATCCCTCTCTTACCCTTAGAAGTAATACATTAGGCATAAGGCACTACTTGTAATCATTTTGGTTCAATCCCAAGGGTGTTTCTCGATTTAAAGGTAACATCTTCTCTTATGATATTTTGTTTTATTTTCCTTCTCCACCCCCTTAAACTTTTTATATTACTTTATTTTATAACAACACCAATATACTAAATATACAAGGTTATTTTTTTAGAGGTTTTTGAACAAAACTTACACACACCTCCAACTACTTGGTAAAGAACGTATTGTTTCTGTGGATAACAAACTACCGCCTCACGAAAGGATGATTGTTCAATTATATCATAACACCTATCATGGTGGCCATTAAGATGGAATTTTATTTATATGTGATATATTTATTATATTTATATTGTTTCAATGATTATGTATTTTTCATTTAATGAATAGCATTATGGTTTCCATAGTTGGTAAATATGATAATTTAATTTGAGGAAGTGCGGACTACCGTCACCTAAAAGTGATATGACTCGTTCATTCTATACGTGGAACATATAAAGGATAGAGTTAATAAAATTATATATGAAATTATACTTTAATTATAAAACACCTATGTATCATTAATTTTTCATTCCATTAAATACAAATTAAAAATGAAAGTAGCGTTCATGCGTACGTATGACTTTCCATCTCCATGAACAATGCAATACACTTCTTATCTCCAAATGTAATGTACTATTAATATATATATATATATATATATATATATATATACTGGATATATATGATATCTAAAACATAAATATCACTTTATAGAAAATGGACTTTTGACCAATTGGATAACATGTAAATATTAGAACACAATTTTTGACTCAAGTATCAAATATCGACAAAATGACCGTTAATAACATAAATGATTACATAATATTTATAACAAGGTAATAAGTGATATAAAAGGAATATTAAAATTATTAAAGGTTTTGAAGAAGGTATAAATTAACTTTAGAATATTATTCAGGATATTAAATAATGAACATGTCTTCTTGGTTAGGAGGTAATGAGTTTCTTATCTCACTGTTAATTCCGTTGGATTTCCATTGTTCACAACATATTTATTGTATGTGGTTTATTGTATACTGAAATTTGATATATATTATCATTATTTTTTTTATATTCATGGAATTATATGAATAATATTGTGGTTATTATCTTATGGTCATACTACTCGATTGAATACAACATGGGAAGGGGTTTTCATCTCACTTTTTATTCCCATGAGATTTATTCTATATTTGCCACAATTTCATTATGTGTAGTATATGTATTGACCATGATTGTATTATTTGTGTAGTATTCTTAAATTTATTGGTATTTACTTATTCAATGTATGATCCTTCTTTCATGGGGTGTATGTTTCGTATGTGACAAAATCAGTAAGGAAACCTCTTATCCCATTTTCCATTCCTTGGGTTAATATTCTAATTCTTAATTATGTCATGCTATGATTATGTGTGGAATCGGTATTTATTTATTTATTTTGTAATTTCCACCCCCCTTTGTGTGTATATAATTTCAATACACATAATCACTCTATTGATAAATTCTTATCTCATTGATATGAACATGATAAGGGTAATCTTAACTATATTTCCATTAATTAAGTTAAACATCCAAGTCAGTGGTTTGGTTTTAAAAAGAACATGTGTGAATTTTCTATGATTTATTTACAATGAATATCAAATCATATTGAGATTACTTATATTTTCCTCACATTATTATGTAATTTATTTATCCTTAATCTAAGAATATAAATTTATAAGGGATTTCGTCTCAGTTTACATTCCATTTAGACTTCATTGTTGTTATGCACCAATTCCCTTTTATATGGTGTATATACTTCCCCTTGACATATAATATCATGAATTTATTTATTCTCAAGAAATTATAGGATTAATTAATTTTTTCTCAATTATTTGTATTCAAGTGTCTCTCATTTGGTTAAGAACTCTTTAACTAAAATACAGTTTTAAATTTTTTTAAAATTTATTCTTCTAAATCATTCTCATTAATGTCCATGTTTTAAAAATGGTTTTATGGATTTATTTATATGTACATAAATGTTTTGGAATTATTTTAGTTTCAAAATCATTAATATGGAATGGGAAACTTTGATTCAAAAATCTCTTTATTAAATATTTTAAATGATTATGAATATGGTTTGATAAATCATTGAATATGTAAATATCATGAAATGATATATTATGATTACAAAGTAAAAATGTGTATATTTTAAATATTTTATGTGTTACGATTTTATAATGGTACATCGAAATTTGATGGGTGGATACATGATAAACCAAATGAAGGGTGGTGTCGTGATAAACCATGATGGGTGGTTACGTTATAACCTTCAATGCACTGGGTAAAGAAGTTAGCCGTATGGCTATTCCATTTAGTGATATGTATAGAAGTCGACTGTATAGTTATTAAATTTATGTATGTTTTTGTCCCCAGTAACCTTTATATATTATGTGTTATTTAAATGGGTTCTATGGTAATATTTTGGTTACAAAATTGTTTGAAATAATCTTTAATTTAGTGAATAGTATTCACTACTTTATAAAGGTGAAAAGTATTACTTATGATAAAGTATTCATGGTGTAATTTATGATTTGAAAAACTAAAAGTTTTCCTTATTTGTGTATCACTTACTGAGATTTTTATGCTCATCCCTTTTTTTTTGAAATGTTTTTCAAAGTACATAAAGATTAAGAGGGTCAAGGATGGGATCAAGGATAAGTAATGATTTCTAAAATACGGAACTAGAAATGACACATTTGTTAATGAGTTTTTTATTTTTTGAAAAAATGGATACTGAGTAGAAGTGCGTACATTGTAATATTTGAGATGTAATATAATAAGTTATGAACTAATTCTCTAGAAATATAAACCTAAAAAGATCCTTAATGTGAATTATTAAATTAATTCAAGATTATATAATTTTTAAGGATGGTTCCTTATAAATATTCTCCATAACCTCTTCTGGTTTGTTCTTATAACACCTACCATGGGCCATTTTTTAAATAACAACAAAATCTATAAGTTCCACTATATAGTAATTGATTATTAAGCATTCAAAATTATATCACATAAACTATGGTTATTTTTGTTTACAAAAACTATATTTTCCACATTTAACCTTCTTTAAAAAATACCGCTCTTGTAAAAATCAAACCATTTTCATAATACATCAATTATGCACTTTTCAAGGTCTCTCATTTGAATGTAATTACTACATTTTTCAGAAAATCTGATCTTTTCAAAAAATAATAAATCATTACTCAAAATGAAATATGCAATCTTAGTGGGAATTAATTCCTATACAATGCATTTCATGCTCATCTCATTGGCTAAACCCCTAACAGTGAGATTTTATGATCCTATTATTGTATTGAAAACAATTATGTACGCAACTCCATTGTAGCTTGAAGTTCTGCAAAACAGGTTAGTTACATACTTTTATGCAATAAATTTCATGTTCCGATAATCCAAATCCTTTCTAAGATCACATCCCAAGGAATAGACACAATCTAATTTCCACTCCAGTACCAAGAAAACTGATGACTAATTTTTCTGCATGTAATTTGACAATCTGATTGTAACGCCCCGACCCAAGTTTCCCAATGTAGGTAAATTATTAGATAAATATAGCATGACCACAAGAGATCAAGTCATGAAAGACTGATTAGTTTAGTATCCCTGGAAGTAATAGACACATACATAATTTTTACATTACATTATGAAATAAAAAACAATAACATTATGTTCTATTTGAACACACTCATATCCCTTAGCCTATTCATACATGTTAATTGTACTATTCTTTTTTTCATCATGGTAAAAATAAAACATAAGAAAGGTATGAGTTCAGATTCTTAGTACGGATAACAATATAGCAGGAACTGTCATAAATAAGCATAAACATTAAATGGAATGAATAAGACTAAAACACAAGCCTTTTAAATATAAACTTTAGAATAATATGGCAAAGATAAATCAAATAATTCCATTTACTTATTTACATGGATATTATAATAGTCGAATAATCACATGTAATATCAATAGATAATCTTATAATGATTGAATTCATAATTCCGAACATCACAACAACATAGTCAAGTACTCGTTCCAAGACTATAAATAAATATTTTGTCAAGACCTTGTGCCAAGACACTAGTTTGTATCAGGAGACCTACTGATGCATCGAGGAGCTATAGAGGCCTCCACCCATCACTTACTATGTCTGATGCATTCCTAATATTAAATAGGTAAAAAATAATCAAAACATTCTTATTAAAAAAAGCACACAAAATTTCAATACATTAACGACAATCCCTGGATAGAATAAAAATAGCACATCCACAATCAAACATAACTAATTAAATACAATATGAAAGATTTTATTATAATAAATCAACATGAAAAATGATTTAAATATAGTGAATTATATTAAAATAGACAATAATAGTCAGTAAAACTATTTGAGATAAATATTACATTTTTTGGAAAAAATTTAAAAGCCGCATTATTTATCAAAGAAGTCATTTAAATGACATTTTTGAATCAAAGTGTCTTATAACAATTTGAAAAATTTGAAAGGAATTTTAATTTCATAACATTCATGTCAATATAAATAAATATTTAAAACCATTTTTAAAACATGGACATTAATGAGAATGATTTAGAAAAATAATTTTTTAAAATATTTAATACAATATTTTTGTTAAAGAGTTCCCCACAAAACGATAGATGATTGAATTCAAGTAATTAAAGAATAACATTAATCAAAACATTTTAATATCATGAGAATAAAGGGATTCATGATATAATATTTCAAAGGACAGCATATACACCATGTAAAAGTGAATTGGTGCAAAACGACAAAGGGGTCTCAATGGAATATAAATTGAAATGAAATTCCTTATAAAGACCATATCCTTAGATTATGGATAAATTAAAGAAATAATTTTGTGTGACAAATATAAATATGATAAATATAATTTTATATTCAGTGTAAATAAATCAGAGAACATTCATACATATTCTTGTAAAAACAAAACCAATGGCTTGGATGTTTAACTCAATGAATGTAATTTTAGTTAAGATTACCTTTATCAAGTTTATATCAATGACTTGAGAATTTATCAATGGGGTGATTATGTATATCAAAAGTATATCTACACAAATGGGAGTGGAAATTACTACATAACTAAATAAAATGTGATTCCACACATAATATTGGAGTAAAATAATCAATGAAGTTTGCATAAAACCCAATGAATGGAAATTGAAATTAGAAATTCCATTACCGATTTGATAACATACAAACCATAAAAACCTTGAAATAAGAATCATAAAATGAAGATTTAAATAATAATTAATTAATATATATTTCACAAATAATATAATCATGGGTAGTACATAAACCACAAAAAAGATATAATGACAATATAGCATGTATCTAATGGGAAATAAAAGTGAGATGAAAACCGATTACCCCATTGAAATCAATCGAGTCATATGAAAAAAAGTTAATAACCACCAAATTAATCACTAAATACCATGAATATAAAAAGAATCATGATAATATATATCATATGGAAGTACACAATACACCACATGCAATAAATAAGTTGTGAACAATAGAAATCTCACCGAAATTAAAGTGTGGTAAGAAACCCCTTACCTTGTACTTCTCTTTAGTTGAGGGTATTTTAACCTCTTATATAATAGTTAATTTATTATTATTAATTTATAAAAAGATCAAAATATATAAATAGGATATCATATATGATCTTTTATAATTCATTGTTGTTAATATTTCAATAGTATCATTGTTTCGGATGTTAGCTGATCTATTTTACTTAATAGGTTTTGTTATGTATATCATGTTTGTTATGGATGTGATGTATTTGATTCATATACAGAATGATATTAAGTTTCTAAAAATTATTTTTCATCTTCATATAAATATCATTATTGAATGGTTATGTTGGGGAATGAAATCTCAACGTGCTGCGGAGATGGTAATCCATTCGTTCCCACGAGCAACAATATCATTCTATTGATTGTGAAAAAGTATGTAATTTGATGGTATATTATATACACAGAACCATTAAAATATTATATTTATTATTTATATCAATTTTATGCAATATAATACCAATACAAATAATTATGTGTTGAAAAACAAACTACACCACGATGTGGTGACGGTAAGTCGTACATACACACATATGGTGATGTTGTCATTCATATGATGGATAGAATAATGAATATGGTTGTACCATATTTATAATAACATATCAGTATGTATAAGGTAATGGAGTTATTATTTTGTTATGGAAACAAAAAAGAATGAGGATGTGCAAGAAGGAAAGAACTTTGAAAGAGGTGATGAAATAATTACCTCTTCTTCAGGTGCTTCCTTTTGATTTGATTAAAAGGGGTCCGTAAGTTGGCTTTCTAATTAATGTAATACATGTATGTTGAAGGGAGGATATTTTAGAAGATTTTTTATCTGGGTTTGGCCGATCCAAATTGCTTTGGAGGTGTGAATTTTAGAGAAGGGGAATTTCGCTTTTATAAGAGAGGTGGGGGCACTTTAGGAAAAGTTTGAAATATTATTTTATTATCAAATAATTTTATGTTTCTAATGGATCCAAACAAATTTATTTCTAAGCTAAAATGGTTATGGGTCTAAAACCTCTAAAAATGTATGTTTTATACATGTTTAGGTTACTATATTAATCTTATCCATTAGATTTAACTCATAGTTAAATATTTTAACTTTTATGATGTCCTCTTGTATTTTTATATTATATGGTTACAAAACTTACTATAAAATGAAAAGAGAACCTCATGTGGTTCATCAATGACATATCTAGCATTATATAATTTCTTTGGCCGAATCTAATATTTTTAGGAGTATTTTATCATTTAATACAATAGTATTTTTTTTTTAAAAAAATCTCATTTTTGTCAATTTTAACATTATTTAGTATTTTGTTATTGTGAAAGTCATAAAAAATTATAACTTCAAAAAAATTCACTTAACTAACCCTAACATGTTATATTAACCTATTAAACTCTCATAATTCATTAAAAGTCTCAATTTACATTATTTTTATATTTATAACATCAATTATTTTAACCATTCATTAATTAAGTAATTAATGCATCATCATTGTGTCATAAATAAATTTAATTATTTAAGGTCTAAAAATTATAAATAAAATACAATGATGTAGGAAATATTTTATATCTTTCTAATGAATATTCAAAATCTAATTTATATTTTTAAAAACCCTATATAAAAAAACGATTAGTTATTAGAAGTTAAATTTTACACTTTTAACTCTTCTTTAAATAAAATAATTTTAAATGTTCTAATATAATCTATGTGAATCAAAAAGATCTTATTTTATTTCCAAGGTTGATTTGGGTTTAAATACACTTATCCAACAGAATTAGAACATGGGTCAGGGTAATTATAATATCATTTTTACTTTTAATTACCCTATTTACTTTCAACTTTGGTAATGAAAAGGTAAAAGTTACTATTCAACAAAAAATATTTTCATCTTATTGAAACAAAATTTACTTCATGATTTCAACCATGCCTCTCAGATTTTTGTAATTCAATTCACAGAAGTGGTAAAGTAATGTTTGATGCAAATTAGTAAATGTGCCTAGAAGGTGGGTAAAAGATGGTAAAAGTTAAATAAAATTTTATATATAATCTTATTATAAATTGACTCAAATGAATTACATTGGAATTATATAGGTATTATGTATCTATTTTTACTTACAAAATTTTAATTAAAATAAATAATTATTTAAATAAAAAGTCGATTCTAAACAATAACGAAGTGTTTTTCATTATTCACCAAAAATTAAACGTTTTCAGAAATATACCAAATATATACCCTAATCTAAATTTGATATTAAAAATTAAAAAATGAATTATAATTTACCAAATTTAAAATCTAAAAGTTGCATGAATTAATTTAAAATTAATTTCTGTTTTCAAAACCAGAAAAAGGGTTTTTAAAAGTAAAAACTATCAAAAACTAGACACGCGTTTATGTCCAATTTAGATGTGAAATTACATATAATGACCTATATTATATTAAATTAAAAAAATATAATCTAATTATTACTTAAAACCACTCAAATGAATAATTTAACTCTCTAATTTTCTTCAATTAAAAAACATGTTTTCAATTAAAATTTTGTATTTTCACTATTCATTAAAATATGGAAGTTATCAGAAAACTACCAAAAATTTATCCAAACTAAATTTTTATGGCTCAATTGTAATTAAAAATTTAATTTTAATAAATTGAATATATAAAAGTGTCAAATATTGGATTGAAAAAGAGTTTTCCATTAAAAGAAAGAAAAAGCATCATTTTATGAAAAATACTTCTCTTATATGAAAATTTGAATTTGTCCTTATATTATGTATAAAGAACTCAAAATTTGAATGATAAAATTATATATGATATTTATAAAATTCAAAATTTGGTTAATAATATCCATAACCACTTTTGAACTACTATTTTGGTAATCCGTGGTGCGATCAAACTCGGTCTTGCGTATAATGCAATCTACTGAATTATTTTAAAGAGATAACGTACTAAGAAATAATGGGGTGTTACATTCACCCCAACTTCAAATAATTTCATCCTCAAAATTTAAACTCTAAAACAAAAAATAGGTGTTTGAAATTTCAAAACATCTTTGTTAAAATCCCACATCAGAAAAGAGTTAATAAAATTATCAATTTAAAAGAAAGAAAGAGAAGTTCAAAGTACACAGAGATAACCCATACTAGTGTTTCATTAAGAAAAAAATGGATATGGAAGAGAAAACAAACAATCATGTTTTGATAGAGAGTAATAGAAAACAAGATCATAAGAAAGTTAACTACCAGAAAACCATAAATTTGTGAAGTGTTAAATGGTGTTTGATTACCCAGTAAGAAGATTAAATAGAAATTTTTTTTTGTTTTAAGTTCCTTTTAATAATGTTTATTAATTTATATATGATATTTACTATGAAAATAAGGATATATTATTAATTTTCAAGTATAATTTCATCCTTTAATAAATTTCTACCACAAATTCATCTTTTCCCCAAATGAGGAGTACTGAAGATGATTTGGTCACACCTAAAATACTATAATCATCATCCATAGAATCACATAATCCAAGAAAGATGAATTATATATTTCCATTCACATTAGAAATTTAGTAAAATCCAAATGGTAAGTACAAGATCAGATGATCCCCAAAAAAGTTTAATCCTTTATAGAAAGAAATACTACTCTTAATCTCCAAAATTAAACAAACAATACCCAATGTTTAACAAATACATTAAAAAATTTCATTAAAATTCTTCAAAATAATCCAAATTATATTTTAAACCCAAAATTCATAAATATTTGATCACATAGTGTTCCACGATAAATCTAATTATTTATCTCCAAATAACATCAACTACTCTTAAAGTCCCATAATTAAATGTAATTAACCTGATCACATATTTTCTATGATAGGTTAATCATTTCCATAAATAACCCAAACCACTATAAGTCCATAATATAAACATACATTCATCCAAAACAAAAATCCACCATAACTCCTCAAATGAAATCCTATAGTATTAGATTATTCTTAGAAATATAATGTTCACAAAAGGGAGAACGTCTACCAAAATAATATTTATCACATAATCACTAAATAATTTTCCTATACTAATGATAAATCATAAGTTCCAAAAATAAGAATTTTCTTGATCTATAAAATCAATTAACTAAAAATAATTATTCATACTAAATAGGGATATCATTTTTCCAGTGATAGGCGATAAATCCCAGTCACACTTTGGTTGTGGGTTCGATTCCCACAGCTTTGTCCAACACAACGGGTTTTCACACTGTTTATGTGTTTTCCTTTTTCAAAAACTATACAATTTTATTAAATTTCCAAAAATGAGATAAATTCCACAAAAATAACAATAACATATTTTAACCACAAATGTTATCTCATACCTTCCATTTTCTTCCAAAAATGTAATAACTTGACATTGACTCAAATTCATGGATCATGTAAACCCAAATGGTTCTTTATAACTCTATCCCCAAAAGAAAACATAATTCTTCCTCAAATAGAATTTTTACATAACAAACTGTAGGGTTACACATACAAGAGAAAATTCTTCAAAAGTAATCTTATCAATAAAGATCATTAATACTTTTAAGCAATTCTCCATCCATTTATTTTCACATATGTTATTCCTTGAATTAGATGTTATCCTATAGAATTTGAATATGACTCTGGTAATTCCCAAGTTCCAAATATTTACGGAAAATCACTATAAATAGATTCTTTGGATAATTTTTATTTTTATCAATAATACTCTACATTTTTTCACGAAAATTATTTTCATTATGACCCTATTTTCCCATACATAAATAATTTCTTTGTTCCATTGAGACACTTTCATAGGTGTCTCCTTCCACATTTCTTGAATGATAGAAATGATGTTTTCTTTAATCTCTAGCCTCCACTGCTGGAGCTCTCTATCATTCTCTGCATTTATCTTCATACTTGAGTTTAGGAGTTTGTTAATGTATATGTTCTTCATCATATTTTTCGAAAATTGATTCGACATGAACACAATATCTTTTACTCCTACCAACAATTCATTTTGTTTCTCTTTTCCACCACCAATACCACCTTGTACATCATGTTAAATATTAATATGACCTCCTTCTAATCTAGAAATTAACATAAACCAAAAAGCATAATGTGAGTAATTATAGTCATAAAATCATTTAATGAAAATCAGGACACCTTACTTTCAATCTAATATACCTGTGGACTAACCAAGGTTATTTATTATCATCTTATATCAAAATCAATCAAATTTATTTTTAATGAAAATGAGAATTATCCTAAGCATATCCCCTAGATGTGTTATAACGAAGAGTGAAGCAAGGCACGTTGTCAAGTACCATGATACCTTGGATCAAGACCGAAACTCCTTATCAGAGTTTTCACTCCTTGGTACATTAGTTCTAGATCAATCTCTACCTGTACATGTCCCTAAAGGGATGTATTTTCTTACAAAACCAACATAATATTTACATTACCAAATTTTTTGGATGTTCTTATATACTAATACGCAATTTTTATCTTAGGGTAATTTTTATTAATTAGTGTTTTCATAAATATAGTTTAGAAGGTTTGTACTAAACTTTCTCTGATACCAAATGTAACGCCCCGACCCTAGTTACCCAGAGTCGGTGCATTATTACATAACATTGGCATGATCACAAGAGATCAAGTCTTGAAAGATTGATTACATTAGTATCCTTAGAAAAATTGGATGCATACATATGTTTTACAGTACATTATCAAATGAAAAAAGCAATAAAATTGTGTCCCTTTTGAACACACTCATATCCCTTAGCCTATTCATGTAGATTAATCATAATATACAATACTAAAAAAATTGGAAATGGAAGCCCCACCTTTTATTAGTCCTAAGAAAAAAATTTATGATAAAAGTAATTATTTATCAGTGCTTTTCTAGAACTTATAAAGCATCCCCTTGTTAGTGATAAAATTTTAGCACTAATAAAGGGATTCTTTATCAGCACTAAAATTTTATTACTGATAAAGGGTCCCTTTATCAGTGATTTTCTAGTACTGATAATTCCATAGTACAATTTTATGTAATCGGGTGCATAGTGCCCTCATGCTCTCATGGAACTGTACCCCTATGACAAGTCCCTCTGATCTTCTCTTTTCTGGACCTCCACTGCTAGCCCTACTCGACTGATAACCCTACTCCTTATCCCCCCCTCGAACTCCTTTTGTGGATCCTCCACCATGAGAACCCTACTTCTCCTCCTCCCTGCTGGATCTTACTCCCCACGAACCATACCCCTCCATTTATCAATGGTCGGCGGCTCCTCCCATGCACCCCCCTAATGCGGTCGCACCTCCCCACCCCCAACATAGCTCAGAAGGCTTTCTGAAGGCTCGACACTTCTTCTATCCCTCCATCATGGGTGTGATATGATCTATGTATGTCTCCCACTTCGCCTTTTAGGATATTTTTTTAGAGGGTAGGGTTCCATTGATATAATTTAATCTTGTGAGTTAGGATTTAATATTTTTGTTTTGTTGTAAATCTACCCATTCTATGTTTTCTTTGTGGAGCGGTTGAGGTGCAATTGGGGTTACACATGGGATTTCAACAATTTCTTCACCCAATGTCAGTGTTTCTTTGCCCTAAAATTTATAGATATTTTTAATGTGGTTTTTTTGAAATTATTCTTGATCTATAAATTAATATTGTGGTTCGAATTGTGTTTTCGATGCATTTTGCATTCCTATGTGTTTGAAATAAATTTTAATAAAGGAAATGGTTATGTTTTGTGTTTGTTGTAATTTAATACTTCTTAGAAAGGGTAATATGGGTTGTCTGAAAGGTGTTAAATATGCTTTCAAAGGCACTAAAGGTACGAACATGTTTGGGAGTAGGTTTTAAAAAAAGAAACCTAATAATTTAGCATGTTTTTCTTAATTTTATTTTTAAATGTGAGTTGTATGTTTCTCAAATTATGAAAGGAATGTTTTGAAATTATTTTTGGTTTATGTTTGATTTTTCAAGGCGGATCAACCCATGATGTTTGATTATTATCTATATAATCTTTTTTTTCATAAAAATGAAATATTTCCAATGTGTGGGTAATGGAAAATGTATTTTAATGGGGTTTTGGTGTGAGTAAAAATACAAAATGGGTTATTTTAGGGAAATGGATATTTCCCTAAAATTATAGTCATTGATTTGTAGAGGATTAGTATTAATGGAGCCTTCTTTTGATTGTTTCATATTTCAATGAGAATGAAAAATTATTTAAATTATGACTTGAAAATTTTTTTATACTGGGATTGTGAATTTAATAAATTTTTTATTAACATTAATTTAGGATTTATGAAGTTTGATCTAGATTAGAATTATTTTCTATTGTTTATGGTAAATTTCTTGATTACACATTATATTTTGTATCTTTTAAATCCTGTTTTCACTCTTGATTTACTCTTGAACAATTAACCACTTTTTGACGGATTTTTTTCATAGTATTTGATAATTTTATCCACTCATGAGTGATTTAGTTAACACTAAGCGATTTTTGATTATCCCATTGTATGTGAATGTTATTTTTTATAAAATGGATGTATGTCATGTATTTGGATATTAGTTACATGTTTGGGGAATGTGAGGGAGAGTTTCTATATATCCTTTAGATGTTCATGATAGAATTTATATTCACTGACTTCAATTTTCTTTTTCTTATGTTAATTTGGGTAACAAAACCTATGATATTAAATAGTAATTTTAGAGAAACCTAGGTTATTTTTCTCTCCAAAAAACCCATTTGTGTATTGAAATGTATCTACTATAATAGTTTTCTCAACAAAATTGTATCATATTCCAATTTTATTGTAGTTTGGTAACTACTTTTGGTCTATTTAATGTTATTATTTTAATATGAATGAGGTTGCTGGTTGGGGTGGTTAAAGGGTTGTTTAATGTTTTGCTGCAAGGGTAGTGAGTGCTAGAACTATTGTTATGGGGGGTGGAATGTGTGTTGATTTTGATGGGGGGTCTATACTAGTTCTGTGGATTTCAAAATCATTATTTGAAATGGATTGGCTCTATTAATATCTATTTATATATGGAATTGGTTAACTTATACTATATTTGGAAGTCTTGTCTAGTGTATTTGAATCATAAATAATAATATTGGAGATTGATATAGGATGGAGATGAATAAATATTTGATGGATGATAATCATTTGACAAAAGAGAATGAGAGGAGAGTGAAAGATGTCATCAAGTTTGTAAAGGGTCATGCAAAGGATCCTTTCCAAATCCTTTATCCATGTTTACATTGTTGTTATCATAGACTAATTACTCCAAATGATTTGGAAGAATATATGATATGTCATGGAATAGATTGGAGTTATAAATGTTGGAATAATCATAGAGGAAAAGCGAATGTAGCTACCAACTGGGATAAAACTGTGGTTTATGGATCATTACATATGATTACAAATATGGATAATGAAGAAGACCATAAGAAGGATGTTATTATAGATGTAAATAATGATGAAGATCATATTGTGAAAATGACATGGGCAGTTTATGATAAAATCACTGATTTCCCAAAATTGTATGCTGGTTGCACTAAATATACAGTGTTTTCAGCTCTACTAATGTTGTATAAACTGAAAGTAGGCAACAGATGAAGTGATGACAGTTTTATGGAACTACTTTCTCTATTGAATGACATGCTCCCAGAAGATAATGAGCTCCAAAGATGGAAATATGAATCTAAATGAATGCTATGCTCGATCAATATGAATTTTGAAAGAATACATGCACGCCCAATTGACTTTATTTTGTTTTATAAGGAGAACAAATCACTCACAAAATGTCCAAAGTGTGGTGCTTCTCGAATCAAGAAAGATGAATCCTGTCCAACAAATGTTGTATGGTACTTTCCAATCATTCAAAGCTTTAGAAATCTATATGGAAGTGTTGAAACTACAAGATAATTGTCGTGTCATGTAGATAAAACAAATAAATATAGAAAATTACATCACCCAACCGACTCTCCTCATTGGAAGTGAATTGATCAAGATTATCCTGAATTTGGAAATGAGTTGAGAAATCTTTGTCGTGAATTATCTAAATATAGTGTGAATCTTTTTGGTTTTCAAACAAGGACTCACATTACATGGCCTGTTACGTTGGTAAATAATAACTTTCCACCCTAGCTATGAATTAAATGGAAATTCATCATGTTATCTATACTTATATCAGGACCCAAACAACTAGGTATGGATATTGATGTTTATTTGAATCGTTTGATCAAGGATTTGAATTTATTGTGAGATTCATGTGTTATGTTGTATGATACTTATAAAAGTTAATACTTCACATTGAGAGTGATGTTTTATGGGAAGATAAATGATTTCCCTCATTATTCAAATTTTTCAGGCTATATCATTAAATGAACTCAATGGTGTCCCATGTGCGAAGAAGATACAAAATCTACTAGGTTGAAGCATTAATCGAAATCTATGTTACAAGGAAATCATACATTTCTACACTATCGGTATAAGTACTGATTGTGGACGATATCATTCAATAGATATTTAGAACAATGCACAACACCATCTCCACTAACAGAAGATCAGCTATTTGAGAATGTAAAATATGTGAACACTGTTTTTGGAAAACCATAGGAAAATTGTTTGGAAAATGTGAACAGTTTTTTTGAATTAACATACTAGAATTGTCTGTACTGCTGATTTTTTTTTAATGTGATGCATGTGGAAAAAATGTATGTGACAGAGTTATCAAAATGTTTCTATGCCCCTAATAATACAAAGGATGGAACTAATCTAAGGTTGGACAAGGTTGACATGGGAATATGATAAGGGTTGGATCCTGTGAATGTTGAAAATCGAATGTTTCTTCCTCCAGCTGCATAAACTCTTTCCTGGAAGGAGAGATATCAGTTTTTCATCTACTTCAATTATGTAATTGTTCTATAAGGTTATTCATCAAATATCAAGAACATTGTTTCAATGAATGACTTGAACATAAAAGTTTTGAAATCACATGACTACCATGTTTTGATGCAAGATTTAATTACTATAGATTTATGTTTCATTTTTTCGAGGAATGTTCATCATACATTTACCAAACATTGTTTATTTTTCAAAGCTATATGCAGTAGCCTTTTAGACCTGATGAAATTGGCACCTTTAGAAAGAGAAATTGTCATAATATTATGTGGATTAGAAATGTTCATCCATCCAACATTCTTTGATATGACGACTCATTTTATGGCTCACTTGGTGAGAGAGATTTGACTTTGTGGTCTTGTGAACTATAGATGGATGTACCCTATTGGACGATATATGAATATTTTGAAATGGTATGTAAGAAATAAAATTCGGTCTGAGGGTTGTATTGTGGATTGATATATTGTTGAGGAAGCCATTATATTATGTACTAAATACCTGTCTGATATGATAAACATTGGTTTCCAAAAATCTGGTCACACTGAATTCATTGATGGTGCGGGAATATCATGAAGAGATGTTGTGTGAACTAATATTACAGATCGAGAGCCGACCCACCATTATGTTTTGCATAATAGCTATGAGGCTTCTCTATATATTGAAACCCAAAAATAAATTCTTAGGCCATTAAATCTGTAAAGGGATGAAAAATGGATATGAAATAGACATAATGGCTAGTTTATAGGATGGTTTCAGGACCATTTTTCTAAAGAGTTAGATGAAAATATGAATTCAATTTCAGAACGACTTCATTGGATAGCTGCCAGAATAAGTGTGTATATATTTTCTTACAATGGTTATGTAATTAATGTCTATACATTCTTTGAAAATGAAGAGGATAAAGATTGTGCCATGCAAAATAGCGGGGTCACACTTTTGGAATAAGCGATGCATGTTTCTGGTAGTAAGGACATAAATCCAATTTATGAAAATATGTTATACTTTGGCATTACCAAACAAATACACAAGATGGATTATATGACATTATAATTGATGATTTTTCAATGCAAATGGGTTGACAACAAATGTTGTGATAAAATAGATGAATTGGGATTTTTGAGAGTTGATTTCTGTAATAAAGGGTACGAAGAAAAAATGTTTATAATGGGATCACAAGTGGTACAGGTATTTTATGTTCTATATCCCGTAAACTGAAAGTGATTGATTGTTCTATTATCATCCAAAATAGCTGAAGGGTCCAATGAAAAACCAATTGATGATGATCTTTTCAGTGGTACATTACAATAATTTCGCAGCGGTCCAAATGTAGTTGACATTTTTTATGTTAGAGAAGTCCACAATGAAGGGATTTGGATCATTGATAGAGGTGTCAAATCTCTTCATCCATTATAATAAGAAAGTGAGTTCAATAAATAGGTTATATTTTGTTTGTAATAAAGATCTCATTATCTTTTGTTATTATCTTATCATTACGGAATTTATTTAATCTAATTTAACTATTCAACAATTTTTGCAGGTAATGACTTATGCACGTTCTGGTGCTCCTAACCTTGAGGCTGAACAAGTCTCTCAAGCCATTGTTGCTGATACTACTCCCAATGTAGAGAAACAACACGTTTCTAAACATGTTGCTACTCCCAGTGTTTTGGTCCAACAACCATAAGTACATGCCATTACTACCATTTTCATATGAACATATTGATGATGTTGATATCGCTGAAATGGTCAGTGAAGAAGGACCGATGTCAAGGAAAACAAAGGTGAGTCATTGTTTGACGGTGTTAGCCAATGTTCTTAAGGTGAAAAGTAATGGCATAATATTTTATGTTGGAAGTAATGCATGAGGACACCATGTGAATCCTAACAAGTCTATGCTTAGTAGTTACATTGGAATTGTCACCCAGAAACGTTTGTCGATTGACATAAATTCATGGAACTGTGCTCTATCTGGGCTAAAGGCTGTGATCTAAAAAGAAATTATGGTAACATTATGATATTATTTTTTAATTTACTAGAACATAAAAAAATGAAACATTGTCTTACTCTTCTCAATCCCTTAAATAGTACATTTTTTGTAGATGATTCACACAAGAATATTGTACTAAGGCTTGAAGTATGGATTCATCAAGATTTTCAAACTATTATATGAAAACGTCACCTGAAATATTCCAAAGGTAAAATAATCCATCACCCACACCTTTTATACACACACCTAATATCCCAAGAAGAATGGGATGCATTTATTGGACGTCATGGGGATGAAGAGTTTTAGGTACATTGTGGCTGATAATATGTTTTTTGAGGATACATGAAATCATAACATTAATTATTAATAATTCATTTATGAGATAAAAAATCTGTACTAAAAATATGGAACATTTAACAAAACCAACATACCCCAATCATAAGGAAAAGATTTGGTACACTTCACTAGACAAAAAAATGGCACGTATTTTAAATTTATAGTAATATTGTTATGTTCCAAGAAACAAAATCATAATTATCTTTCTATAATTATATGTTGATTGATGTGTCTAAATTTAAAGACACTTCCATTCCACTTCAAGAGCTATGGATGGAGGCACACATGAATAAAGATGTAAAACTAGTAGATGAAAACACACACAATCTGTGGGAAATATGTGTAACGATAATTTTTTTTGTAGATTTCTGTTACATAATAATAATTACTTATTTTCCTATATCAGGATGTCAAAAGAATCAACTACTCGTATAGTAGACGCATACCTATTATTGATGAATTTTAAGCGGCCAGAACAATATGGTCGTGTAAGAGGTGTGGGGTTTTGGGTGACACCCCGAGTATATTTTGACAAAGAAACAAACGGATGATAGAAATGAATAAATGAAACAAGTGAGAGGAAGACTGGTAACTATTGAAGGAAAATTTCAATGTAGGGAGAGTTGGTAGCAAATTTTATGGGTGGGATTCAAGGAGAATACATAACTCAGCAACAACCGGCACATGAAGATCCCGACCCACCCCTAATAAATTTGAGGTGAGCCATTCCCCTCAAAGAGCTGTATTATCCATGGTAATTAATATTCTAATAATTGTTCCCATTTAATGTGAATCAGATAATCACTGATAATTTTATTATACTGATCTTCTATTGGGTGATAATGAACATGATTTATATTTCTCAACACCCACATATAATCTTGTAGTGAGGGCTACGGTGTTCAACATCCTAGAGGAAAAGCTGCATAATAGTCCACTTCCAACAGATCATCTGAAAGTGATGATCACTATATCTCCTGAGCCAAATATAGAGCTACTGATTCCACTTGATGAGGATAATATCAATACAATAAAAAAGGCTATTGGGACATTCATTGAATGATCATCAAAAATTCTAAGAGTTCATGTGGAAAAATATGTATTTATTTCCATTTTATCGAGATAAACCTTTAACAATTAATTAGAAAAGTTATGATACAATGAATGTTATTATAGATGGAAAAAAGGAAGGGATTGACAAGAAACATGGGCTCAAAATCATATAATGTATCAACCAAAAAATCTAAAATATCTATTGAACGAAAAATTACATTGGACGTTCTTTATCCACATTTACTAGCATTAAAGACTCATTTGCATACAAAGATAAAAAGTTGTAGTAATCATATAGTTGTTTTTGAAAAGAATATATATAGAGGAAATTGAAGATTTCATTGTAAATGAAAATGTAAATTACATCCTTCAATACAATTTCCTAGATGTAACATTTTTAAATTTATATATGAGGTTTGTTTTCATGAATTGATTTTTTAAATGTTGATAAAATGTGCTAATTATGAATAAATGAATTTTATATTATTGGAAGGTGTATATATGAAAAAATGTTAAAGGGATTTTCCCATGAGCTGAAATTCAGATTCGTTAGTCCTCATACCACATCTACACAAATAACAAAATTAGAGCCATCTATAAGGGATGAAATAGTGAAAGGCTTGCTGAAACCATTTAAAAGAAAGATTACGGATGGAAGACTATTTCTAATACCATCCATTAAGGGGTAAAAATCTATCATTAAAGAATACCAATTATATTTTCACTTATTTTATTACTTATTTCTTTTTTATGATATATTGGTTAAAAATTTTGGTGATCTTGGATACTCCAATGATTTATTTTCTAGATTCAATGCAAGGATATCCAACATACCGACCACACATGATGGAGTTTGTGAATCTGTAAGACACTACATATTTCGTTTTTGTTCTAAACATTAATTATATAATTTATATTATCTTTTTCTAAGGATTTTATTTTTATAGGGTGGTGTATCAATAACATCCAAAAAAAGGAATGAGGACAGGTGCTAACCATAATGAACGAGCAAGTACTACGTATAGACAAGTATGAGGGTATATATAATAAAACTTCACTATCCAAACACATATACAAAAAAGTTAATTATTCTCCTAATGAAAAAAAGTTTTTGTAGTGTCCAAAAGAAACAAACGAAAAAGTTTGTGGTTATTATGTTTGAAAATTTATGAGAGAGATCATTTTCCATCAACAAACTTGCATCCCTAAAGAAGAATTTCCAAAAACAACTAGTATTTTATTTAAATTATTTAATAATTTTTTATTTGTATATTGTGCATTACAACCATGACTATCGAAAAGCCATATATTCACAAGATGATACAGATTTTTTCAGAAATGACTGGGCTACATACTAGATGTAAGATTGTACACAAATAGCAAGAAGATCTAACTTAGTGATGTGTACAATTGGCGGACATTATTGAGAGGGGTTCACAGAGAACAAAAGATGAAACATTACAGTATGTAAATGTACGTAGGAAACTTTTAATTGTCATTAAATAAAATATCCTTTCTTCAATGAGTCATTTTTCCATTTTAACAGATGAAATGTACCATAAACATGCAATAATGATCATCCACTTTTCTTTGGGATTTGGATAAGAAAAAGCATTAAAATCTCCAAATCAAATTCATATCATGCATACCCACTCACATTAAAATAAATGATGAGTAAAAATATCTACCCTAAAATGATTTTCATATGAGCATTGATATGTCACATGGATTTCCATGCATTGAACATTTTCATTGGTAGAAATTGTGTGTTTTCGGATTAACCATAATATGAAAATGAACATTGTTGGAACCACATTTTTTCACAAGGTATCTACCACCTACATCTATACATTCAATTTATAACAATTATCCATGGTTAAATTGTGACTTGTACAAGTCAAACCTACCTCAATCTGAGGCACGGTGTGACCGGTATAACTCAAAGTGTCTCTTTTATTTAAAATAGAAATTAATTTTAAGTGAAAACAACAACTAACATATGGAAAACTGAAAAAACGCATTCATATTGTGTTGATAATTTTAGATAGAAATTCATGGGTCATTGTTGATGTGTATAAGTCAACCCCGCCTCAATCTTAGGCATGGTGTGACCGGTATCACTAAATGTGTCTCTTTTTTGTTTAAAATAGACAAATTTTATGTGAAAACAACAGCTGACGTACGAAATACTAACAAACCATATTCTGATTATGTTGATACATTCTGAGAATGATCCATGGGACATTTATGATGTTTATTAGTCAACCTAGCCTCCATCCAAGGAATGGTGTGACCGATATCACTCAAAGTATTTCTTTTTTGTTTAAAATGGACATAATTTTAAGGGAAAACAAAAACTGACATACAGAAAACCAAACAAATGCATTTGGATTGTGTTGATACATTATTAGAATGATACGTGGGTCATTTGTGAAATCTACGAGTCAACCCTTCCTCAATCTGAGGCTTGGTGTGACCAGTATCACTGAAAGTGTCTCTTTTTTGTTTAAAATGGGAAGAATTTTAATTGAAAAGAACAACTGACATACAGAAAACTGAACAAACACATCCAGATTGTGTTGATAAATTAGAATAATGATAAATGGATCATTTTTTATGTGTATGTGTCAACCCTTATTCAATCCTAAGCACTCTATGACAGGTATCACTCAAATTGTCTCTCTTTTGTTCAAATTGGACATAATTTTAAGTGAAAACAACAACTTGCATATAGAAATCTGGACTAATGCATTATAATTGTGTTGATACGTTATTCTAATGATCCATGGGTCATATATGATGTGTATGACTCATCCTTTCTTCACTACAAGGCATATTGTAGTTGGTATTACTCAAAGAGTCTCTCTTTTGTTTAAAATTGATAGAATTTTATGTGAAAACAACAAAAAGCATACGGAAAACTGACCAAAAACATTTGTATTGTGTTTATACATTAGGAGAACGATCCATGGGTCATTTTGGATGTGTACGAGTAAACACTGCTTCAACTTGAGGCACAGTGTCACCTGTATCACTCAAAGTGTCTCTCTTTTGTTTAAAATGGACAGAATTTTAAGTTAAAAAAAATTGGCATATGGAAAACAGACCAAACATATATTGATTTTGTTGATACTTTATGAGAACAATACATGGATACTTTTTTTCATGTAAGAGTTAATGTTTCTTCAATCCAGGCCACGGTGTGACCGGTATCACTCAAATTGTCTCTCTTTTGTGTAAAATGGACAGAATTTTCTGAAAAAACATAAACTGACGTACATAACACCGAACAAACACATTCATATTGTTTTGATACATTATTACAATAATAAAATTTTCATATCTGAAATTTAAGTGTCAAATCATCTTCAATTTATGGAATGATGTGACCGGTATAACATATAGTGTTTCTCTTTTGTTTAAAATGGACATAATTTTATGTGAAAACAAAAACTGATGTATGGAAAACATACCAAATGCATTCGTATTGTGTTGATACTTTATAATCACAATACATGGGTAATTTTTGACGTGTATGAGTCAATATAGCCTCAATTTTAGTCATGGTGTTGCCGATATAACTCAAATTATCTCTCTTTTGATAAAAATGGACAAAATTTGGAGTTAAAACAACAACTGACATATGGAAAACTTACCAAAAAAGATTTGGATTATGTTTATAATTTATGATAATGATACAGGAGTTATTTTTGATGTGTAAGAGTCAACCTTTCCACAATCTAAGGAACGGTGTGACTGATATCACTCAGATAGACCCACATTTGCTTAAAATAGACAGAATTTTTAGTAAAAAACAACTAATGTAATAAAAACCAAATAAATTCATTTGTATTGTGTTGATACTTTAAAGAAAAGATCCATGGGTCATATATAACATTTAAGAGTCAACCCCACTTCAATTTAAAAAACGGTGTGGCCGGTATCACTCAAAGTGTCTCTCTTTTGTTTAATATTGACAGAATTTTATGTGAAAACGAAAAATGAAGTACGGAAAACCAACCAAACGCATTCAGATTGTGTTGATATATTAGAAGAACGATCCATGGGTCATATTTTTCATGTATGAGTCAACACTACCTCAATATATGACACTGTTTTTCTGGTATCAATCATAGTGTCTCTCTTTTGTTTAAAATGGACATAATTTTAAGTGAAAACCATAACTGACCTACGAAAAAATGACCAAACACATTCATATTGTGTGGATACATTAGGATAAAAATAAATAGGTCATTTATTATGTGTATGAGTCAACCTTGACTCAATCCGAGGCATGGTGTGACTGGTATAACTAAAATTGTCTCTCTTTTGTTTAAAATGAACAAAATTTTAAGTGAAAACCACAACTGACGTAAGGAAAACCGACCAAACACATTCTTATTGTGTTGATAAATTATTACAATGATACATGGGTCATATATAATGTTTGAAAGTCAATATTTCCTGAAACTGAGGCATGTTTTATCTAGAATCACTCATAGTTTCTCTCTTTTGTTTAAAATGGAAATAATTTTAAGTGAAAACAACAACTCACATATGGAAAACATACCAAACGCAATCGAGTTGTCTTGATACATTAGAAGAATGATCCATGGATCATTTTGGATGTGTATGAGTAAACCATTCCTCAATCCAAGGCACAATGTAACCAGTATCACCCAAAGTGTCTCTCTTTTGTATAAGAAAGACAAAATTTTAAGTGAAAACAACAACTAACATACGGAAAACCAACCAAACAAATTCAGAATGTGTTGATAATTTAGACCAAAAATCCATGGGTCATATGTGACGTGTATGAGTAATCGCTGTCTCAATCCAAGGAATTTTGTGGCTGTTATCACTCAAAGTGTCTCTCTTTTTTTCAAAATGGACAAAATTTTATGTGAAAAGAACAACTAACGTACAGGAAAATGACCAAACACATTTTGATTGTGTTGATACTTTATAAGATGATACATGTGTCATTTTTGATGTGTAAGAGTCAACCCTTCCTCAATACGAAGCATGGTGTATTCTGTATCACTCAATGTTCTCTCTTTTGTTGTAAGTTGACAAAATTTTAATTGAAAACAACAACTCACATACAAAAAACTGACCAAACTCATTCTGATTGTGCTGATAATTTAGTCCAATTATCCATGGGCCATGTGTGATGTTTATGAGTCATCAATTCCTCAATCTGAATCACACCAGAAATAGTATTACTAAAAGTGTCTCTATTTTGTTTAAAATAGTAAAAATTTTATGTGAAACAACAACTAACGTACTAAAAACAATCCTAAATCATTACCTATGAAATAAGACACTTAGACAAGCCTTATAGGGTTTTAATTAGTCCATAGACAATAAAACCCCATTATTAATTCATCACAAACCCTAAATATAAACCATTATCCATAGAGTTTATGGTGAGGTATTTAAATAAAGAGGAAAGGGAGTGGAAGCAGAACAAAAGGGAAAGAAAAAAAAGAGAGTATTTAAATTGGATAAATTTTCAAGATAAAGGGATCATAGACAAATTTTTGGGAAGGGTATGGGAGGAAACATGTTAAAATACCTTAAATTATTCCATATCATTGGAAACATTCATGGTCCGGTTAGGCATTTTTCCAAACAGTTCACCAACATTTTGGAAGCCGTTGGATACGTAACCCTCTTCTGCATAGTTTGGAAAAAAAGTTAACTATGATTGATTCAATCATTAAAAACTACTTAGTTAAACTATATATCCATGCCACATGGTTTCTCCTAACTATGAAAATCCAGTGATCCTATCAACTCCCTCTAAATGGAATGTTTTATGGGTTTTACGTGGATACATACAACCCATCATTTTCTTATGCATGTAAAATAGTAAATGTTCAAAATGAATAACAAAATTCCCCATGAAAGTGTACCCACATGGGTTATTCTAAATTGTGTCACCCAATAAAAGAACTCCATGACTACTAATCAAGAGTTTAGTATGGACAAAGAATAAGAATATATCTCCCCACCATTTATAAATTCTATAAATTTTGTGCAAAGAAGAAAACACACCAAAAGATAAAGGCATCAACCACAAGAACACATTTCCTTACGTTTCCCAAGAATCACTCAAATACATCTATCATATGAGCAACCTACATGGGAAACTCTCTAATTCCTAAGGCAAAATATCCCAAAAAGAACTCAAAATCTATAAAAAAATTCCATATCCAAGCTTGACATGAATCATAACCACAAAAAACATGTATAATAACTCGCATGCATGACTTAATGAAATTTTTATTAAGGTTCTGACATTAAAATCTCTCTATATTTTTTATTTGAGTCAATGTAAGATATCATTTGGAGGATATAGTATTTAATGGAACCTTTTTATAATCATAATTAATAATTAGTACATGAAATTAGGAATGGATTTTTTACCATCGTTTTATTCCAAATTGGCTAACAGTGCATAATTTATCTATGTGAATTTCATGTTTGATATGCTGATTTTTTTGTAGGTCTTGTCTTGGTGTGCTACTACAGAATTTCATGTTATATTAGGCAAGGCATTTACCAAGGCTAAAAAAGAGCTTATATAAGAGTCATTTATCAGTGCTTTTTTAGAGCTGATAAAGGCACCATTTATCAGCGCTGATAGAGGAGTCCCCACTTTTCAGTGCTGATCTTTTCATCACATTTTTATTGGTTTTAAACGCTATTTTTGGGCACTGATGATGCTTGTTTTTAGTAGGTCTAGGAAAATTAAAACATACGAAAGGGGTAAGCTCATATGCTATGTAATGATAACAATATAGCAAAAACTATCATAAATAATCACAAACATTTAAGGCAATGTATAACAATAAAATTGAAGCCTTTTAAACATCAACATCAGCATAATATGAAAAAGATAAATCAAATAATTACATTTGCATATTCACATGGATTTTATATTAGTCTAATAATCACATTTAATATCAATATCTAATATCATAATGTTGGAATGCATAATGCTGGACATAATAACCACATAGTCAATGCCTCATGCAAAGACTGCAAATAATGATTTTGTCAAGGCCTAAGGCCAGGACACCAGTTTGTCTCATGAGAGCTACCAATGCATCGAGGAGCTATAGTGAGATCCACACATCACTTACTATGTCCAATTCATTCCACATATGAAATATGTGAAACATAATCTAAAAATTAACATTAAAACTAGTATATGAAATGTCGATACTTTAACCACAAACCATGGATGGCATAAAAATAGCACATCCACAGTCAGAAATAACTCATTCAATAAAATATTGAAGATTATATTATAATAATAAATAATTATTATGGAATAAAATATAATTAAGGATATTAACATAGATTAAAATAGTCAGTAAAACTATTTTAGAGAAATAATTTTTTTCTTGAAAACATTTAAAAGTCGCACAATTTATCAAAGAAATCATTTAAATGATATTTTTGAATAAAAGCATCCCATACCACTTTGAAACTTCTTAAAATAATAATAATTTCGAAACATTCATGTCCATATAAATAAATACTTAAAACCATTTTTAATACATGGGAATTAATGAGAAATATTTAAAAGAATAAATCATTAAAAAATTTAAAACGATATTTTAGTTAAAGTGTTCGCTACCAAAAGAAAGACTCTTGAATATACGTTATTGATGAATAAAATTAATCAAAAATTTATAATATCATGTGAATAAAGGTATTCATGATATAATAATTCATAGTACAGTATATACACCCTATAAAATTGAATTGGTGCATAAAGATAAAGAGGTCTCAATGGAATGTAAATTGGGACGAAATACATTATAAAGACTGTATCAATAGATTAAAGATAAGTTAACGAAATAATTATGTGTTAAAATATAAATACGATCAATATAATTGGATATTCAATGTACATAAATCATAGGAAATTCAAACATATTTTTGTAAAAACAAAACAAATGACTTGGATGTTTAACTCAATGAATTTAAATTGAGTTGAGATTACCATTATCAAGATTATATCAATGACTTGAGAATTTATCAATAAAGTGATTATGTTTATAAAAGGTATATACACACCAAGGGTATTGGAAATTACGAAATAAATAAATAAATAGAGATTCCACACATAATCATGGAGTAAAATAATCAATGAAGTACGGGTAATACCAAATGAGTGGAAATTTAAATTAGAAATTCTCTTACCGATTTGGTAACATACCAAACATACACCCCAAAAAATAAGGACCATAAAATGAAGATATAGATACCAATAAATTAAATTATATTACACAAAAAATACAATCATGGACAGTACATACAACACACAAAAGGAAATAGTGGCAATATAGCATGAATCTCACGGGAATAAAAAGTGAGATAAAAACTCCTTGAATCGTTGTAATCAATCAATTCGTATGACCAAAAGTTAATGACCACAAAATTAATCACATAATAACATGAATATAAAGATAATAATGATAATATATATCAAATTTTTATACACAATACACCACATTAAATAAATAAGTGGCAAACAATGAAAATCCCACGGAATTAAAAGTGAGATAAGAAACCCCTTACTCTGTACTTTTACTTAGTTGATAGTATGTTAACCTCCTTTATAAATGTTAAATCATTGTTATTAAATTATAAAAGAACCAAATACATAAATATGATATCATATATTATCTTTTAATATTGCTTTGTTAATAATATTTCAATATTATCATTGTTTTGGGTACTAACTGATTTGTTTTACATTATATGTTTTGTTATTTAAGTAATGTTAGTTATGGATAGGATATATTTGATTCATATAATGAATTATAATAAGTTCATAAACATTATTTTTTATCATTAAATGAAAATTATTATTGAATGGTTATGTTGGGAATGAAATCTCTTCGGGCGTGGAGATGGTAATCTATTCGTACGCATGAGCAACAATATCTTTTTTTGATGGTGACATAATATGTAATTGGATGGTATATTATATACACAGAATTATAAAAATGTTATATTTATTATTTACATCAATTACACTCCGTATTATACCCATCCAAATAATGTAGTGTTGAATATCAAACTACACCATGATGTGGAGACGGTAAGCCATACATACGCACGTATGGTGACATTGTCATTCATATGATGGATAGAATAATGAATATGGTTTTAACATATTAATAATAACATATAATTTTATAGAAGGTACTATAGTTATTATTTTGTTATAGAAACATCAAAGAATGAGGAAGTGCAAGAAGAAAAGATCTTTGAAAGAGGTGATGAAATAATGACCTTTTTTTCGGTTGCTACCTTTGATTTGATCAAAAGGGATCCAAAGGATGGATTTTTGATAACTGTATGGACTCTAGGATTACGTAAGGGTATTTCGAAAGATATTTTAGCAGGGGTTAGACGAGAAAAATGGCTTTGGAGGTGTGAATTTGAGAGAAGTGGAAGTGCCCTTTTATAGAGGGGTGAGGGTCACTTTAGAAAAAGCATGAAATATTTTTTTATTATCAAATAATTTTTAGTTTCTAATGGATATGAATGAAGTTTTTGTAAAGATAAGGTGGTTATGGGTCCAAAAACTCCAAACCAATAGGTTTTAGACATGTTTAGGTCAATATATTAACCTTATCATTTAGATATAACTCTTAGTTAAATAGTTTAACTGTTACCATGTCTTCTTGTATTTTTATATTACATTGTTAATAAACATACTATAAAATGCCATAAAAAAGTCATGTGGTTAATTAATGACATATCTAACCTTATCTAAGTTCTTTTTATGAATATTATATTTTTAGGAGTATTTATCATTTAATAAAATATTATTTGTTTTCAAAACTCATTTAGGTTAATTTTGACACGGATTCCAAAGATATTAGAAAGGATAAGTCCGAAAGGGGCATCGTAGCGCTAGGTTTCCATATTACTGCCACCTCCTCACTTCATCCTGGACTGGCTCAGCATCCTTTTTCTCTTCTTTTCGTGGTGGCATTTCCTCTTCAGCGGTGGTATCATGCATCTTTGGGGCTCAGCCGTCTCGATCGCACACTATTTCTATCTCCTCTCTCCCAACTCCCCTTCGTTGGATAGGGTTCTATGGCGGCATAGTGTAGGACTAGAGGATGATATTTTGCTGCTGCGTTTGGGGGTGCCTCTTTATTTTCAGATTTGTGCATCTGGTGGTTGAGCGTGGCCTCTACTAGAGTTTTGGATGGTAGAGACGGGATTTCAATTTGGTTTTTGGGTTGGATTCCTCCTGGATTTTTTGTGATGGTTTTTTTTGTTTATCAAATTTTCATATGCTTTTTATTTTGGATGGATTTGTTCTGTTCATTCTCCTAGGACCACGTTTTGTGATTTGATTCGGTGGTGGTGATTCATTGGAGGCTGGGCCGAGTTGGGGGTCGTTTATCTTCTTCTTGGCCCCAATGAAATCTTTTACAGGTTTCATTTTTTCAGTAATGTTTGGTGCTCTTTGTGGTCGGTGCGGTTGGTGTTCGACGCTGGTGATGGATTGTTTTCGGTGGAAGGGCTTCGACATTGAAAGAAGTTTACCGAGTTTGAAATATGCTTCTACAAATTTGTTGTTCTGGTCACCGGCTTCGATGATGGGTGGCAGCGTCTTTGGCTTCCAAGGTGATGATGTTTTCGATTCTCTATTGATGTTACGATGGTGATGATGGTGTTGGTGGCACGACTCTAGGTGGCCGATCATGGATCCACATCCTGTGGTTCTTCGTTGGCCACGTTTTTTAATTTTGAATCAATCGTGAATTTTGTCTGTGTGTTTTTTGGATTTGGTGTTTTGCTAATCTCGTGTATGGTTTCCGCTCACCCAAAAAAGCAGTATTCAAAATCAAATTAAAAAAAATTTCAGTCAGTCAATGTTGACACTATTTACTATTTGGTTTTTGTAAAAGTCATAAAAACATTATTACATCAAAAAACATTCATTCCCTAAAAATTTATATTATCCTAGAATTTTTTTGGAATGCATAAAAATTCTCAATTTAAAATTGTTTTGATATTTATATCATCAATTATTTTAATCTTACATTAATAAGGTAATTTTTGCAACATCAATTTGTCATAAATAAATTTACTTATTTAAAGTCTAAAAATTATAAATAAAATATCATGATGTAGGAAATATTTTTTTCTTTCTAATGAATATTTATTGTCGAATTTATCTTATGTATAATGCTATATTAAAAATGGTTTAGTAATTAAGATTTGAATTTAACACTTTTAACACTTCTTCATAACAAAATAATATAAAATGTCTTAATATGATCGAAATGGATAAAATGGATCATATTTTATTCATAAGGACTGTTATGATCAAAATAAACGTATCCAATAGAATTAGTACATGTGTTTGGGTAATTAAAATATCATTTTTCCTTTAATTACCCAATTTACATTTAACTGTGGTAAATGAATGTCAAAAGTTACAATTGAAAAAAAATTATTGTCATCTTATTGAACCAAATTGTACTTATTGATGTCGATCATGTCTCTTGGATTTTTGAAATTCAATTAACAGAAGTAGTAAAATTATGTTTTTTGAAAATTTGCAAAATGTGCCTAAAATGTGTGTAAAATGAGGTAAAAAGTTAAATAAAATTCTATATACCTAAGATTATTATAAAATGAGTCAATTTAATTAAATTGGCCATATATAGGGATTATGTATCTATTTTTACATAAAATAAATTTAAATGTAATAAATAATTATTAAAATATAATGTTGATTTTAAACAGTCACGTAATGTTTTTCATTATTCATAAAAAATTCAATGTTTTCATAAATATACTAAAAATTCACTCGATGCTAATTTTGAAAATTTGAATTAAAAAATGAAGTATATTTTACCAAATTCAAAACATAGAAGTTTCATTAACAAATTTAAAATTAATTCTCGTTGTCCAAACAAGAAAGCATGTTTTTAAAATTAAAAACTATCAAAAAGTGACATGTGTTTATGTCAAATTTAAATGTGAAATTACATATAATTACATAAATTATATAAAACTATAAATATATAATCTAATTATTCTTTAAAACCATTCAAATTAATAATTTTACACAGTAAATTATTTCGAATAAAAAAATGTTTTCTATTAAAAGTTTAGTATTTTTCATTATTCTTCAAATTATTACAGTTATCAGAAAAGTACAAAAATTTATCCAAACTAAATTTTTATGTCCCATTTCTATGGAAGAAATTAATTTAACTAGGTTTAATATATAAAATATTCAAATATTTTATTTAAATATGGTTTTCCATTGAAAGGTAGAAAATGAACACTTTTTGAAAAATACTTATTTTATCTGAAAAATTGAATTTGTCCTTATATTAAGTCTATGAAACTAAGAAGTTGAATGTTAAAATTATATATGATATATATAAAATTCAAAATTTGGTTAATACTATTCAAAAACACTTTTTGAGGGGCTATTTTGGTAATTCATGGTGAGCTCAAAATCAGTGTTGCATGTAGTGCAAGCTATTGAATTACATTAAAGAGATAACGTACTATGAAATCTTGGGGTTTTAAAATGATACCACTTATCTCAAAAAAATTGGTTTGAAAAAACATAAACCATTTTTAATGACCCACATATTCTCATTTTCTTGGGAATACAATTCAAATTATTAGGCCTTAAGAGACATCCCCAAGATTCCAAAGGCTTGGAACAAATGCCGAAGGGTTTAAAATACAAGTGGGGGAAAGTTCACCCTTTATGAAAAAACCATTAACCTAGTAAACCATAACCAAACCGCTCACTATATGATGCATGATTAAATTAATGACAACTCAACCATTTCATTTATATCAAAAGACACTACAGTGTACCACAATGGATGAAAAATTAAATATAAATGTAAAAAAGTGGATGAACTACTACAAACTCTAGGATGACCATGAAAATCCATGTTCCACAAGCTCCATGAACCAAAAACACCAAACAACCCATGTATCATGAGGTGGTGCTTAAACATATGATACTATAACTTTTACCATGTCCCAAAAGATTGTATCTTCCAAAGAACAAAAGTTTCAATGGAGGGTGGCGTATATAAATCAGTAGGCTTTCCCCAAAGACATCTATACTAACACCACTAGGATCGAAAGGTTAGAGACATTTATATAAAATAGTTTATAAAAAAAAATTATGAAAAACAGTTTATAACTAAACATAAACATGTTCCAAAACCATTTCTAACCAAATTAAAACATGAAATCTATAAAAAAATTTCCCAGCAGTTCATATTTCCAGAAAACAACCCAAAAATGATTTAAAACCATTTCTCTACTTCCATCTGTCATAAAAAAATCCATTCCAAACATCCACAATACCAACCATGAAATCATTATTACGACATTACCATATTCATGAGCAGTCTCTTGTCGATATACCAAGTCATCACAAGGTAATTATATCCATTTTCCCATTACACCTTTAGCATCGAGCAAAAGGTTATATTTCAACCAAGATGCATAAATTCATTATGAAAAAACACATCCACTATGCCATTACACCTTTGGAACTAAGCACAAGGTCATATTTCAACTAAGCCGTGTAATGCAATATAAAATCACACACCAAGTATACCCAACCCATGATTAAATCCATTCAATAAAGTCATCTTTTTATTGAATATTTATTTCCCTAAAAACCATTTCAAAAACAAACCATTTCAATATAACAACATTTTTTACTAAAAAACCATATTCCAAAAAAACTTTTAGAACTTACAGAAATTATCTATTTTTCAAATCTTGAAACTAAATCAATTTTTACAATAATTCAACAACATTACACAATTCCAGCAAAACCATAAATCACACCTAAATAAGATTTATTCCATGATTTTCATTGAGATTTCATAATCAATATCATTAAATTAAATTATTTTGAAATTAATACAATCAATTATATCAAGAGGATTTGAGAGTGAAGACACCTACCTTGGTTGTTTTGAAGGAACTAAAAAAGCACATAGAACGATCAAGAAATTGGTTCAATTCACCATTGAACCACCTTAGATCTCTTCCCATTAAAATATTAAGGACAAATTTCATCATATTATTCATCCATAATCTTATATCTACCCCTAATATTTATAGATATGAAAATCTTATAGGGTAAGTGATGTAGATCAATGAAAATGTGGAATGAATGGTGAAGAATGACACTCACTGCATTAATAGAGCTTAAAGACGCAAAAGTCGGTCCTTAAAATTCATTCCAAAACACTTATAAGAGGTTCTGCCACCATTAATGGAGAATAATCTCATGTTAGGGACACTTAAGAAGAAAAAAAAGAGAGTTAAAAAAAAACAAGTGATATTCTATTTATAGTAGATAGATTTGATTCTGCATAGGGTTAGACCTCATGGTTTCAAAAATCGTGCATTAACCATGAGTTAGATACTACCTTAAGGAAACCCTCTTAGGGACTCCACACATAGTCCCACTATCCTTATGCCCACTGTTGTGAAGAGACTGTCCAAACCTATAACTCTTTATGGATTCTACTAGGATTCTTGCATGGTTTAATAAAACTATGAACTTCTCTTTTATCATTATGAACTTCTTAAAAGTTCTCCAAACCATCCCAAACATTAACCTTATGATTTATAAAAATAAAAAACACAATTTAATGGATACATAAAAGAAACCATGGGTATTAATTTATGTATGGAGTACCATTTCCAAAAGAGGTGCCATTAAAGAATAAGTATCCACTACTAATGATCAAGGACCTCTTTGATCAATTGAGAGGGGAAATATGATCCTTGAAGATTTATCCCAATTTGGGATATAACTATTTGTGAGTACATGGATGAGGATATATTGAACTCGGTGTTCAGATGTATCTACAACCTTGATTAGTACTTGGTGATTCCCTATGGCATGAAAAATTTTCCATAAGTGTTAATGAGACTAACGAATAACATATTTAATAATTTGTTAGACCATTTCATAGAAGTTTTGTAACACCCCAAGCTTCCAAGGTATGTTTCCCTTCGAATAATGCGACAGCGTGTGTTGTACGCAACCTCGAGTTCTAACACACACCATAACTAATTAAACTAGCCGTTATAAATAGTAATACATAATTTTTGAAATTATATAAATCTTATCTTTCAAAATGGACTTCATTTTTTGATTCGGAATATCGAAATTAGTCTAGGGTGAATTATGATGTTTTTTTATGTGGAATATTTCCCCATTATTCATTTTTAGGATGAAATCAAATCAACCAACTAATAGATTGATTCACATATCAGTCTTATTATGAGTTCGTGTTCATCTTTATGGATTATTGGGAGAAATGATTATTTTATTTGGATCATTTTTCATTGTTATAATAGAAATGGATCGATGCCAAATAATAATAGATGTTTTTCTCCTCTTTGTGTGATTCATTTATTTTCACCACTATTCTTATGCATTCATCGTCGATATTCATTTTGACCATTGTCTTGAAAAATTTCAGTAAATCAATCCTCATACACCCGTTTCTTGGGGAAAGGGATTGATATCACAGATCCAAGATTGGATCAACGATGTTATTGAGTTATGATGATGAATAATTAATCAGAGATAAACATAAATATAATGTTCATTATATTTTCTATTCACAATTATGGACAACATGTGTAGACAATTATTGAATGGATTCAATGGGTTGAAGGTCATCAGTCAATGAAGGAAAGATATGATGGTTATGTTCCTTGATTTTTATATGGGCATGGTTGGTAAATGACTAAATTAGAAGACTAAGATGCATGAACCATAATTAGGATTGTTGAAAATCCCATAGAACGTAGCCTTTAATCTGGGATTACATGGCATGTTTGGCCCTATATACGACACTAGGATATTTATGAGAATGTCAAATATCACATGGTGTGTGACCCATATCACATGTCTTGTGATTCTTACCTAGTGGATTAGCATGTACACAATATAGTATAAGAACATGGGCATGTGGAAGTATTACTGTACAAAGAAAAGGCTATAATTCATAGAATCAGAAAAGTCATGTACATATGAATGTACACAAACATGTGAATGGGACATGACCTAGGGGAGTGATTTGTTGCTAATGGTACATAGTTTTTGCTTCTAGTACACATGGTTTACCATATCAAAGAAGTCATAAATGAATTTTCCTTTTAATCATAGACCAGTTTTACTAGGGTGCATACCCTTGATCTATTCCCTGAAGGTTATTATAGAATAATTTCATACATATAGAATGAAGATCCCTTTAGTGGTACTTCATGGATAGTGTATTTGGAATCCTTCAGTAAGTCCATGATTGGGATCCTCAATCTTCATGTTTCCCATGTGGGTGTTATTGGTATCATCAGGAAAAACACTACATGTGTGTCGATCTTCTATTTAAGAGGTTATTCCAGAGTGAGTTATTGGTATACACTATGGTGATGGGTGTGATCCTCACTAGTTTATCTTTCTCTTAAAACTTCAAACATGTAATTATTTTGGAGAGACATGCTGATCATGACATCACAGATGTACATCATTAGTGTTATGTGACTCAGGGTGAATTTTTTCATAGATGAGTACTATGTGTAACCTTGAAGCATGATTCTTGGACTAAAATTATGGTTAAGACTTGACCTTAATATAGTGTGTATTTATTGATTATATATTGATATTCCAATTATATTTTATATTGACATATACATGTGTTGAGCTATCTGTAACATCCAGACCCGACTCACCACTAAGACAGTTGCCACACTGGTTGCCACATGACCTCAAGCATGCCTCCCCATATTTTAGAGGATGTCGAATAGCAGCAATGGTGTAAGTATATTAAGTGGGGAGACTATAACCTCTTATTAGAGTTGTAAAATAGTAATTTTTGAGTAAATAAAAATCAACAATGTAAGTAGTTATATATATTTGACAAAGTAGTAGAAACCATAATTCATAAAAATGAACCAAATTGGCCAACACCAGTTTATACAATGGTTGAATGTATGAAATGGTGTTGATACATCATGAAAAAAAGTAAATAGTATGACATTCCTTTTAATAAAATACAATGTAGGACCAGAGTAATGAAGCGAACAAAAATCCAAAACGTGATCTCCAATAACATCCCTGTCTCCAACTCGACCCTTTTCTCCTAATTTACGTACAAGAAACTAACGTCAAGAAATGTCCAAGGTCCTTCAAACAAGAATAGTCTACTTTGGTACCCCAGTGCAATGGAATCCCGAGTAGGGTGTGAGATATAAATATTAGTAGGCGAGCAACACCAGGGACTAACCCAATCCTAATAGTGTAATATAAATTAAATAGGGTGGAAACATGCATAAATTAAGTAGTGTGTTATAACTAAATATACAAGTACATAATTCAACCCCTAGTTGGTGTATGAACATGTAATCAGTTCATTAGTTTAATATTATTAGTTTATCTATAATTCACATGTGAGTAAGTCACCTACTGGGTCCAGGGAGCTTCCTCCAAGGTAAAATATGGCTAATCAAGGACCAAGCCCTATGATCTTTAACCATGGAAGCTTCTTGTCAATGCTTGATCGAACGTGTGTGTCCAAGGAATTCTATGATAGTTTTAGAGTTAATGTCTCAAGGTAATAATGAAATCAAAAATTTCATGGAAGTATATGCAGTGAATGTATCAAGATATACAATGCAACCTGAAAATGGTATCCAATCAGGGAGTTCAAGGGTAATAACCAAGGTAACGTAGATCTCATGAAGAGCTAAACTAGTAGTATCTGAGTCTAGCTATGAAATAAGAGTGTAATATATGGAGTGTAATCCAAGGCATTCCATAATAAGGTTCCTACCGAGTCCAAGGAGTGCATCCAAGGTAAAATAGGGATAAGCATGGACTGGGTCCAAAGAGTGTATCCAAGGAACCTACTTGTCAATTATAGATCCAAGGAGTGTATCTAAGAAATCCGGTAGTACTACATGTGTGAAACCAATGGAAAAATACTCAGCATCCACAGATATGACAAGAAATGGGATCTAGGTAGGTTAGAACCGTAGCAACCCATCTACGAATTTATAATGGGGTCCACAACTCACATGGAATTCTCCTCTCAGAATCCAAGGAAGGCTAATGTCCAACCATTCTTATTTAATAGAAATGCCAGGAAATGATCCATTTTGATCATTTATTTCCTTCAATTAGTGTGGATATGTCACGTATAGTTGAAAACATTTATTTTTTGGTTCAAGCCTTGCCATCCATTACTATGGAATGGTCATGTATCATTGCAACAATTTATTTATTGGTTCTAGCCTTTCCTTCCATTAGTGTGAAGATGTCATGTAGCATTGAAATCATTTAGTAAATCCATTACATCATATTCAATTAATTACGGTTCATTACACTAAATTCCATCAACACATCAAGGGGTACTACAGACATGTAACCATTATTCAATTACCCTTAATAAGGCCAAGTTATATACCCATAATAATTTCCAATTCACACATCACATTTAATTATCTAGTCAAAGAACATACCTTAGGAGCGTAAAATGATTGCATACATGGTACTTATCATGACACAATTCATAATACAAGTCAACCATTTAATATATAATGTCTTCCTTTTATAAATTTCATGTCAAGTCACACCAGAATGGTGGCACAAATGTGTCAAGAATACTGAACAACAATTATGGAAAACGAACTACATGGTTAAATCCAATTCAAAACTGGGCCAAGAACTTTGGAATTACCTTGGCCCTTTTAGTGATTATTACAAAAAGGAATCATCGTATCTTTATGGACATTAGGTCCATGTACTGAACATGGAATATTTAAACATAACATCCAGGCATAAAAAATATAAATATAACAAGTCAATAATCAAGGTATAACCATTACATTTTATCCTGAAGATAGTGAACCTCCATTTAAGGGGTTTTAGTGTAAAATTGTGATATTACACATCACACAAATCATTAATCACCATTATCATTTTAAATCATTAAACATGATAAATTGTATTTATTAGAATTCAATTTTGATACTGGACTGCATGATTAAAAGGTTAAATAAAGTGCATTAAGTAATCAATTAATGCATTTATAAAATTAGAGGACTTGTAAAGGGACCCTACCCCAGGGTGGCACCAAGCTATCCACTTTGACGATGAACCAAAATGAAGTGAAACCACCCGGAACAACTCAATGTCATACCAATTAATTAAAAGGGAGTAAAATACACTTAATGATCATATTTTAAGAGGTGAAAAAAGAAAAAGGTATAAACCTTATACCGAAATGTTTTCGACAAACTGAAAACACCCGAACCACAACGCTATTGGTGGTGGTTTTTAGAATACACAAGAACAATGCCCAAGAGACCATTTACAGGACCTAGCACCAAAGGGAAATTAGAAAAATGAGTTAATCCTAAGTCTATTGTATGGCCGAACCATCCCGGGTGATGAATAGGAAGAATCAAGGCTAGAAAACAACAGTAGATGTGATGAGAATATTCACCTTGAATGATCGAAGGGGATTCATGAAGAATTCTTGAAGGAATCAACGTGAAGAGAGGAGGACGAGGAGGGGTCCCACATGCAGCTCAAAGGGGACCCCCTTGTGCGTCGTGATATGATGAAGAGAGGGAGTTGGGCGAATTTTACCTTTAGATTTTAATTTTAATTAAATTTTAATACAATTAAAATGCTAAAATAGAGTGTCGCGCACGGTTAATCCCGGACGACTTTCCAAACTGTGTGCAAAATGTGTGGTGCCTACTTCCTCCAAGAAACACACTGCATGAACTAGAAGCACCAATTTGGAAACCATGTGTGGCCCATACAGAAGCCCACTACTCCTCTTCAAAAGGGGTTGCATGATTAACTAGAGTGAGACACACGGTTTATCATACCTTGCGTAAATCATGTGCCCTATAATATCATATAAAACATGATGTTTTTGGGTCTGACACTCCCAAAAATTCTCGATCCACTCGAGAAAATTCTTGGGCCTTATCCCATGATAAAAAACATCACTTAAGAGTGATCCAATTCTCGGAATTTAGTTCGAATGCTCAGATTTTACAATGATTGGTTTTGTGAATGAAAGAGTCCAAGAACATCCATATTTTAGTCCGGTTCAAAACCCAAGATTCAACAATATATTATCCTTAAAAACATTTCATCCTTGATATTCCTTTGGGAACAACTTAAACATCACCCAAACTACAAGGTTAATGAACTTTCATTTCAACGGGTGCATTTCATTACCAACTCTCAGTACACCTTATGAATTTTCAATGCAATCTACACTTCAACATTTACAACATGATCCAATAGTCAAAGTTCAACTTAATCATAGAAACATAGCATACATAATATTATTAAGATAGATAAAAAATCACACCATCATCATGATTGTTATTCGATCGATAGTGATCACCACCATAGGTTTTAATTCATGAAGGGGACAACTCTATGCCATGACACATCCACCACTTGAATTATTGTACAAGGCAAAACTCAGAGCATTATATTGGAACTCCTAGAATGATTTCATATGAAGGGAACATTCAATATATGTCCGACCTAACAGTATAGTTTGAGAAATCATTCTCATAAAACACTGCTGACCTTGAGACCACACTTGCATTCTCCAGACAATGTTCTTTATGAAAACTTCTTACAACCATAAGAATTGAACCAAAGGAAGGGAGAATGAGTCAATCCATTTGGAAGACTTATCTCAAGGATGTAAGGCATAAAAATACAGTTCATTTCAAAAAGAATAGCTGGAGTCTGTGAGTCTGATCAAGGTATTCTTCTGTGTGAACCTAGGAATCACTCAGGACTTACCAAGCCTCGATAATAACCACGCTTCGGTGTGTAAAACTGACAAATATAACCCAACAAATTTAAAATATTTAATATATTTAGCACATCTTAATACACGAACTCTCTTAGTGTATCATGGATGACATCAAGATAGGGGACATGCTATCCTCTTAAGTAGAGTACACTAAGAGGGTTTGGGATAGTGTTTTTGGACACACACAGAAAGTGGAAGGTAAAATAGTCAAACAAAAAAATGTCTTTCTGCAGAGCTATCATAGACATAAACAACACCATCAACCCTCAAAGGAATTCTAAAAACCTAACCATTTCCCATTGGTCCCCTATGGTTGTGTCCTAATTCACACAAATACAGATTTACCAGGTTCATCCCAACCCTACCCACCATAAGAATTTCATGGCCACAACAATATGGAAAACTAACCCCTCATAAGCACGATAGATTATAACATCCATACCATCTTGTCAAAAATCCCGAGTCTTCTGAAATCCAATCCAAATATTGGAATGTAATTGATTCTTTAAAACTCAAGACAATCAACTAGGAGATAACTAGAGACCACACTGAACAGTACACGAAGATTTATTTCGCAATCTTATTGCCTCATATAATCATTTTCCTAGATGATGCAACAACTAGTCATCTATTACTAAGAAGAAAGGGTCAAATGACCAATGAAGATGTCGACCATGCCCGAGGCATGTGTAAACAACTAAAAAAGAGAATCACTCGATGATCGATCCCATAAAAATATTAATATAGACATTACCACCCATCCTAATAGGGTTTTCACCTTTCAACTAAATGTTCTACTTCGGAAAACAACACCCAAACGATATAAAAAAGAAATAAAGCTCACAATACTATAAAGTCATTACGTTATGAGGGTGATACATACCATGGGGTACCACCTTACAATGAAATAGTTTCAACCTAGACACTGGGTCATATCAAATAGATGTCTCTAGGCTCATAGCCTGATCATAAGGCCATTTCTTTGGAAAAGAAAACCTACAGAAAGTACCCACACTACCATTCCAAAGATACTCAAAGAGAAGTTTGAACCACTCATACACAAGGGTTTTAAACTATAGACACTACTATAGGTTCCATTTCAAAGCCTATTATATTTAATCAGAATTTCTATTTAATCATAAAAATATTTAATCCAAACATCAAATTACCAATTTTGAAACAAAAAATGATAGGTGATTTTAACCAATTCACTAGGGAAAGCATGAATTTTTTTTGAAACTCCATTTTTAAAACATTTACATCAGTTTAAATTTAATTATGTTTAGGAAACATATCAAAATAAAATATTTTAAGAAAATAAGGCAACCTACGAGGGTCCCATTTTACCCAACCAAGGTTCTCTATAATGCAACCCAATTGAAAATGAACAATTGTTAAAATTTTAAACACCCAAAAGGGTCAAATTCTAAAAGAAAAATTCCCCAACTGACTGACTTGGGTCCAATTGCATTTTTAAAGGTACCCATTTTTATCAAAAAAAAACATATTTTACATTTATAAGAATTTCACAAAGAATAATGCAATTTCATTTAAAATGGTTTTCTATTTCACAATCCATGAAGTGCCCATACCCTCCATGGATTGAAAATTATCACTTATTCATCAATACGAAAGTCATTTCAGAAATTAACATGCTCAACACAATGGTCCCAATTTTATGGGTGGCCATATGACAATCTTAAATGCACCCATATACTATAAAGTTTGGTATTTTGAAACTTTAGTCAAAACAAACTTCAATTAATAATTGAATTTTGCAACATTTTTACAATTGTTAAATTACACGGGTTACCTTTTCCCATCAATAAGGCACCCATACACCTTACAACTGAAAACTGGCTCTTGTTATATCTTTAACCAATAATTTTCCCCATGAAACCATTTACACACATCATAGTAAGATAGCAAGGAATGTCCCTACAATAATCTAACACATAGCAATAAGTATAAATCAAAGAGTAATGGTATTTTAATCACATGAGATTTCTATAATAAGAAGTAAACAAAGAAGGAATGATAGTGTATTTCCTAAACTGGTATAAATCTATGCATGGAATATTTATAAGGCAAAAATCATACTTAGTAGGCAACCTACTAATGCAACTACCTGGCATGTCATATATGCATGACATGGGAATTTATAAGTGCCTAATATGATGCATGTGATGAAACATCCTTACCGTATCAGACCAAGTGTAATATTCATAATTCCATAAATCAAAATAAGAGGATTGTACACCAATCACTATAAGTGAATCATATCAATTGTAATAGCAAAAAAGATAAACATCAATCCTAGCATAGGCCACATGATCATTTCCCACACATGGGGTGATCAGTCTCAAGCATAGCTGTTAACCAAGAGATGACACTTTATTAATCTCTTGTCTACCAACCCAAAATATTAAGAAATATTTTTTAAAACCCACCTATGATACCACTTGGTAACATCCTGACCCAACTCACAAGTAAGACGGTGGCCAGACCGATTGCCACATGACCTACGGTGTGCCTCCTAGTATGCCAGAGGCTTCCAACTAGAAGCGAAGGTGTAATGATAGTGAGTGGGGAGACTATACCCTCTTATCTGAGTTGTACAGTGGTAATTTCAGAGTAACTAACAATCAATAACATATGATGTAAAAAATAATGGGGAAATCATCAGAAAACAGATTTTATATTTATGATCCAAATTGGCCAATTCCAGTTCATACAAAGGATGCATGAATGTCATTTTATGGATACATAACATATAGTAGTAAATAATACAACATGGATTTTAATACAATAAAATGTAGGAATCATTTAAATAAAAGAACAAAAATACTAGAGGAGATCTCTACGAGCATCCAGAGCTCCAACTCTATTTTTTTCTCCAACTCCCGGAATAAGAAAACAACAACAAGCATGGTCCAAGTTCCTACAAACAAGAAATGTCTACTCGGGTACCCTAATGAAATGGAAACCTAAGTAGGGCATGATATATAATTCTCAATAGGCGGACACCACTAGTGTCTAACCCAATCCCAACAGTGTAACACAAATTAAACTGGTTGCAAGCATGCACAAATAATGTAAGAAGCACATTATAACTAAATAACCAAGTACTTGCTTCAACCATAGGCTATTGTCTGGACACATAATCAGTTCATTAATTGAATATTATTAGTTTATTTATAATTTTCTAATGAGTAAATCACCTATTGAGTCCATGGAGTTCCCTTAATGGTAATAAGGGGAAAAGCAATGACTGTGGCTGATGGGATTTAACCATGGAACCTACCGGTAAATGCTGGACCCAAGGAGTGTATCCAAGGAATATATGATAGTTTTAGTGTTAAAGTCTCAAGGTAATTACTAAAAAAGCATCCTCAAGATAATATATGTAGGAAAGGTCCAAAAACATAACAAGGAACCCTGACAAAGCTATCCAGTGAGGGAGTTCCTGGGTAATATCCAAGGTAACATAGATCTCATAGAAAGATAACTCAGTATTATCTTACTCTAGATGAGGGGTAAAAGTGTAATCCAAGTATATTAATCAAATTACTTCTACAATAAGGCCCCTAACAAGTCTAAGGAGTGCATCCAAGGTAAAATGGGGCTATGAAAGGACTGGGTATAAGGAGTGTATCCAGGGCACCTACATGTCAATTCTGGATCTAAGGAGTGTATCCATTGCATCCTGTAATGAAACATGGGAGGAACTAACTGTAGAATATTAGGAATATAATGATAATACAAAGAATTGGATATAGGTAGTTCATAACCTTAGTAGCCTATCCTTGAATTTGGATTGGGGTACATGAGTCCCAAGGTATTCTCCTCTCTGAATCCAATGCAAGCTAGAGTCTTACCATTCCTATTTAATAAGGAAGTCATAAAATGATTCATTTAGTTCATGAATTTCCTTTCATTATTCTGTATAGGACAATTTGTGTTTAAACTAATTTTTATTGGTTCAATCCATGCCATCCATTGGTGTGCAATGGTCATGTAGCATTGAAACAATTTATTTACTGGTTGAAGCCTTACCATTTCTTTAGTGTGGAGAGGTCAAGTATCATTTCAACTATTTATAAAATACATTAAATCATATTCAATTAATTAAGGTTCACTTCACTAGCTCCCATCAACAAAAAAGGGGTGCTATGAACATGTAACCATTATTCAATTACCTTTAATAAGTCTTAGTTATATACATTAAATACATTCCAATTCACATTTAACATTTAATTTTCAATTCAGGGCACATACCTTAGGTGGTTAAAATGATAAGCATACATGGTAAATTTCATGATGAAATTCATAGGATGAGTAAAAAATTTAATATAGAAGGTCTTACCTTTATAAAGGAAAATCCAAGGCACACCCAAATGGTTGCCCAAATGTCCAAAAGACTCTAAACAAAAATTAATGACAAAATCCTATCTGGTTAAATCCAATTCAAAACTAGACCCAGCACATAGGCGGTGCCTTGGCCCTTTTATTATTATTTATAAAAGGTAACTATATTTCTCTATTTCCATTAGTTCTATGTATTAAACAAGCCATATTTCACCATATAATCAAGGAATAAAATTTTTAAACACAACATGTTAAGTAAAAAAGTTCTAAAAAATAATTTTTAGCATGAAGGAAGTGCACCACCATCGGAGGAGTTTTAATATAAAATTGTAATATTACATATCAAACAAATAATTCATCACCGTTAGAATTTTAAAACATTAAACATGCTGAACCGTATTTATGATCATTCGATTTAGATACCTCACTGAATGATTAGAAGGATAACTAAAGTGAAGTAAGTAATTAATTAATGCATTTATAGAATAAGAGGACTTGAAAAGGGATGCTACCTCATGGTGGAACCAAGTCATCAACTTCGGCAATGAACCAAAATTATGTGAAACCACCCGTAACAACTCAACGCCATAACGATTTATTAAAAGCGAGTCAAAGACACTTACAAATCATAATTCAAGAAAAGAGAAATAATGAATAAGTTATAAACTATACCGCTAAATGTTTTTGATGAACCAAAAACACCCGGACTGCCATGCCTTTGTTGGCAGTTGTCGAAACACACAAGAATAATTCCCGAGTGACCATTTTACTGACCTAGAACCTAATGGAATTTAGAAAAAAAAGATATCCATTAGTCTAGGGTTTGGCCAAACCATCCGGGGTGACAATTATGCCGAATCACGACTAGAATGTAAGAGGAGATGTGAGGAGAAGACTCACCATGATTGATCAAAGGGGATTCTTGAATAAATCCTGGTGGAATCGATGTGAGAAGAGGAGGCCAAGGAGGGGTCGCACGTGCATCTCAAAGGGGAACCCTAGTGCGTCAAAACAATAGGGAGAGTTAGCATCGGTTGTATTTTAGTTTAAGTTTTTAATTTTAATTGAATTTTAAAATAATAAAAATTCAAAAATAGTGTGTCTTGCATGGTTATTCCCATAAGATGTTCCAGACCCTGCCCAAACAGGGTAGTTCCTACTTCCTTCATGACACACCCTGAATGACCTAGGCACAAAGTTTAAGAAACCATGAATAGTTCATGTGTAAGTCCACTACCCCTCTTAAAAATGGATCACATGGTTACCTTTAGTGGGCCGCACGATTTAGCAGACCGTGTACAAACCGTGGATCCTCAACTGTCATTTAAAACATGATGTTTTAGAGTCCAAAACTCCAAAAAGATCTCGATAAACTCAGGAAACTTAATGGTTCTTATCACATGCCCAAAAGCATCATGTAGTAGTGATATGACTATTAGAATTTATTTCGAAAGATTGGTTTTAAAAATGACCGGTTTATTAAGCAAAATAGTTCAAAATCATAGGATTTTTAGTTTGGTTCAAAACACGGGATTCTATACTATCGATTAATCACGATGTTATATTATTTGATATTTTGAGGTGAAATAATGGGTATTATTACAATCTAACATGTATAGGATTTTCCCATACTTGTCATGTATTATGCAGATGATCAACGTTTTGATATTTACCTTATTGGATGAGGAACATGTATTTCTTAGTGAGACAATCTGACCAAATTGTACTCTTATGGTTACCTTGATAGTAGTACTCTTCTATAAATTGATGTTGGAATTATTTTCAGTTTCCTTTTGGTGGACTTTTATTTGGACCTTTTTAATCTCCATTACATATTATTGTACTCAGATAGATAGATTTTGATGTATGCATGCATGGTTTATAATTTTTTTATATTTCAACACTGTATGGGCATTGAGATATGTCTTCGCATACATTTATATTATTATAAGGAGTCCCATGTAACTGATATGATTTATCAGTTCCATTTTCCAACCCTTGGCCTATTGGAGGTTGGTTGGGGTAGTCACGACATAGCCTCCATTAGTACAAGTCATGACATACGAACTCCATGAATCAATTTCTTATTATTTCTAACACCATATCCAAAGAGATTATTTAATGGTGTTAATGATAAGAAAATATAATAATATATATAATTTAATTATGATTCTGAAAAATAAATTTATTATATAAATTAATCCCCTCTCATTTGAAGAGGATTCATAATGTTAACTCTGTATTGTGATAACTACCACCTATACAGAGTAACATTTTTATTTTTCAAATACTATTTATATTAATTATAATAAAATTTTAAAATATTATTTATCACATAAATAAAATATAAAAGGTTTCATAAAAAATTTGTTATAAAAATATTATAACAAAATTACCCCATAATCACCTATATCAATAAAATTAGGCTATATTATTATTATGTTTGTTTTACCACCAACATGAACTATGATATTCAATGATTTCATTAATTGCTGTAGAATTTTAATTAAAGATAATATAAGATAATGACATGAAAATAATGTTTTTATTTGGGTTATCTAATTGTAGTAATTATATCCAAAATATTTTTTATGTTACCAACATCCTTTTATTATGTATCATTGAAGCACGATCATAGATAATTTATTATGCATGGATTGCAACCAAAAGAATCTCTTGAATTAAACAGTAAAATTTTATATAATAAAGAATTAATCAATTTTTGTACTATTATTACATTAGAATGATGATCATTAATAATAGAATGGATAATCACATAATGATTATAAAACTGGATTAAAATGATCATGATTTCTCACACCCAAATGTGAAAATATATATTAATTATCTAATATACATCTTGATAATAAATGTATAGTCATACTAAATAAATTTATAGATATAAATAAATTTCAGAAATATATTATTAAGATAGTTTTTTTAAATCATGGATATTCAAGAATATTAGTGGATTTTAAGAATTATGTTTAGGGTTTTTACCCTCAAATTTTCACCCTTGAAGAAAATTTAAAATTGTTCACTATGCTATCATTAAAAGGGGTTAATAAAAATATAATAAATTAATTTTACCATATTCTTGGATTTTTTTAGAATAAAAACATATTTTTTATTCTAAATGGATTTTAATTCAAATTATTCTAATGGTAAAAGAGGGTTTTTGATAAAATATTAGCCAACCATGTGGGTATCTTTTCTAATATTAAATTCAAATAAATATTTTTTTGAATTATAATACTTCTATATAATTAATATCCATTCAAAATACGAAAAAAAATTCTTTGGGTTTTAACATGTCCCAAAAAATTTCATTTCCCCTTTACTCATATTTCATACAAAGTGGTTATATTAAGTGAAAGAGATCTTCTCTCTTCTATTTGATCTAGAACCTATATTTTTCCATTCCCTTATTCAATGTATGATTTCTCAAATGTCTTAATCTATTTCTCAATAATATATTTAGGTCATTATCTTATACATTACATTTTTAAAATAACATTATTTAATTTTTTAACATTTTTGTTATGTTTCTTTACATCAATGTGTAATTATAATCTCATTTTTTTTTGTTTTCTATGGGAACATGTCATTCCATCATTATTTATGTATTCATTGAAAAATAATTTCATGGTTTTAATGTATAAATAGTAGAAAATATAATTCTCTTTGATTTATAAAATATTTATATAACGATAAATAATTTTTTATATGTTTACGTATGATTCTGATTTCCAAATTGTTTTTTATTATTTCTTACGAAAACTATTTTTGGCCTAAATCCACAATATTTTATATAACATATTCTTGGTCAAGGTTGTTCACTATATATTTTGAAAAGTATTATTTAAATATATTTATTATTTTATATCCCTCTCTTTTTGAGTAATGGTCAATGACTTCCTTTATCATTCCAAATCCTCTTTGGTGTATACCCTTTATTTTTGACTACTATTTTTATCTATAAGAAGTTTTTATTTCGTTCCTTTGGTTAGGGGTGTTCATCAAGAATCACTTCATCTTTCTATTTTAGGAAATTATTGATCTAATTGTATACCATTTATCTATAATGTGTAAATATAATATTGTTAATTATCACAATTTATTGGCATATACCTAGAAATATATATGATTTCATTGCATACAAATTTATTTTCCATGGGATTATCATGTTATAGTTGTTGATAATATTTTGAATGATTTCATTTTCAGAAACCAATTTTAAAAGATATGTAATATATTTTCATTCAAATAGTTATTGCAAATGTGTTGAATAAAACCCATTTTAAATCCATGGGATTTTTATAAAACACTGAAAGATTTATTTCATGCGGATCAAACATTTATGGATGATGATGGGAGGGGTCCTATATCACACTCCAATTAATTTTTATAATTATTACATATCATGATAAAAGTACTCATGAGTACATATTATTTTCTCATTATCATGAGGACAATTTCATAGCGATGAAATTTATACTCTATATACTAATTTAGGTTTCATATTTTGATTATATTATATAATATTTCCCTCTTCTGACATGATGTTAAACATGAAGGTAATTTTATTCCATGTTATTTAGTGTGACGTAGTTAAATAATGTCATTATTTTATTCTTATTACAATTCTTAGGTTATTCTATAATGCATAAGGTTTGTTGAATCATGTATCCACATACATTTGATTCATTTTTTCATTAATTGAAGCTTTTTCTAGGATTTACAATCTATTATATTCTGGTTATATTTATTTTCATGATTATACCTATATAATAAAAATATTCTCACTATTTATATTATATTTTTATCATTTATAGATATCCTTATTAAGAATCAATGTGGTCCCATTTCTTTTAAATTTATTCCCAAGGTTACCATGACAATTGTAACTTTTTATAAAACTATAAATACTATAACATGGATTTATAGTGGATAAACATTCAAATGTTTTATAACATGAATTTAGTTTGTATCTAGTCCCCAAATACAATAAACCTTCATTTATTAGGATAATGATATTATTTATTTAAATTGGATGTTTAAATAACCAAAATAGGGAATAATAATATTATTTTTTATTGGGTCATTACTGTTTAGGGTTAAGGGAGAAAGTGATCTTGTAAGGACATTGATTTTTCACACAAGGGGGAGATATGAGTTCTTGTTTCTCTATCATTTACATCCTTGAAATTATTTAATCTATCCAATGAGGATGGTTTTTTGTATTGGAATATTAAGAATATGGTTCCATAGTCACTTATTCATAGACAATTTGTTATGATCCCAAAAAATCATAATGTTTCTTATCATTAAGAAGATGTCAAAGAGTTCTCTAGTATAATTGAATTGGTATGTAATGTAATGGTATTTTATTCATTAGGCAATATCCTTGTTTCTAAAATTGATTAATCTCCCATAGTATCCCCAATCCAAATATTCCAGATAGTTTCATTTATCACCATTCATGATACTTTAGGCATTTCACTTCATTTGAACAAGGTTATCCTTATATTTCAACATATGGTAGGACAGATGACCCCCTCTAGTATTTTTTGCATTGAAGAGTTTCAAGATTGAAATGTACTATATAATTTCCATATTTTTTTATTCCCAACTATATTATTCTCATAATATAGTCACGAATCTGAATCACATCACTGATAACATTTATGATTATTTAGTTATTATTGTTTTAGAAGTCCACACTAGTGCTTCCCCATATAGCCACTAAAAATTGTGTAATAATGTCTCCAAAATTTATATATTGTTGGTTAGGTGATCCTACTATATATCCAAGATACTATGAAATATATCCTCCCTCACTAATCTCAAGGACCAATTTCGCTAGGATTCCTTACCAATTTCTCATTGATTTCTTTAATGCTTTGAAATGCTATGGGCCATAGAAATAATGTGATGTTGGATTTTTTTATGAAGGAATTCATGTAATACTATTTAAACTTAATAAGAATTCCAAAACCAAAGATTACATAAAAGATTCACTAATAATAATATCAAATCAATGCGCCCCCTTTTTTACATTTTGTTTTGATTAAAAAAAATGTTCCTTTTTAATTTTAGAATATAATCATCATGTTGACATCATAATTTATTCCCCTCAAAATGTTAAATTAGAAGTATGTTGTTGAGTTTAATACATATTATTTTAGTTTGTGTATGACAAATGATATATAGTAGGTAGATTAAATCAGTAGAAATATATATGTTTCTCTAATGCCAGATCTCAAAATTGGTTTATGGGTGAGGAATTCCATATAATCGTAGACTAGAAGGTGAATGAATGTGTTTTATAGAACCTATGGAGATATATAAATGATTTCAAGGACATTATATATGACATCAGACATTATGACATTGTAATCCTAGGGAGAAAATAATATCATATGAATACATGGAGGGAATAACAGATTTAGTCAATAATAAAATATATTTTATGAAATATGACTGGGATCTCCACATTACCAAAATCATCTTTATCAAACATCGAATAGATTATATCCAAATTCTCTCATTTTCATTATAGAATCAATAGTTTTATTTAAGTCAATCAATTTTTCTTTTTATTCTAATATTGGACCCAAGAATAATGTTTGTTTTAACTTTTCAATTATTCATGGATGTCACCATGGATAGTAATCAATTATCTCCAATACAAAATAATCCTTGATTCCATAGACCAATAATTATTGAATGGTATTAATGATACCAAGATACACATATCGATAAAGATGAAATTAATCCTAAAATATTTTATCTTGAGGTCTGTCTACTTGGAAAATAAGATGATGATTCATTTTCTATTTGATCATATAAATGATTTATTTAAATAGTGATGGTTCATAAGGATGGAAATAGATTTCCAGAGACATATAGTCAATGTTGTATATATAATGAGATATAATCATGTATAATTTTCCTTCATTCACCATAGAGTGACTATACATTATAATATTAAATATGAAATATAAGGATGGTTTCTCAATAACATATGTTGATGTATCTTGGAATATTTTATACTTTTTTATCTATAATATCCTAGAAGTAAAATATCATGGAAATTATGTTCGGGGATTTATTGTCATTGAAGATAAAAAATTTCTTAACTATATCCCTTGGTGCATCAAGAACTATATCAATTCATATTTGGAGTATTATATCATGGATGTCTTAATAATAGAGGATATAGTCCATCTTAGTGTGGTAGTGTTATTTTTCCTAAATTCTTAATTGTATACTCTTATTTTGGTTTATAATGATCACAAAATTTTAAGTCATCGACATAGTGAGGTACAATTTTCCTTATAGATCTGTCACTCGATACACTATTACTAATAATATAGTATGGATACAAAATTTATCAAACCGAAGTACATTATAATAGTGTTAAACTATGTGATAGGAAGCATTGTATGTAGAATTCAGGGTAAAATTAGGAATAATATATTTTCCCAGGCTATATTAAATCTATTATCAGAACTGAATCATATATTAATCAAAAAATAGAATATAAAATGAGTGATATAATTGAAAAAATAAACGATGACGGACAATTAATAGAGAAAACATCACAATAGTGTTGTGGATAAAATTATCATTGAAATTGAATATGGAAAAATAAATTTAATCTAATTAAAATGGTAATGTTATGTTATGGGTTAAGGGATTCATTTTGAGCCAATTTCATTTAAATTTACTACTCTACTTGGTTTTCAATAATTGTCATGGCCAAGAAATTTTTCTTATTCAGGTCAACTAAATATCCTTTACATGGAAACAAAATTCCATTTAGTCACATTTTTCTTGTTTTATATAATCTATATAAGAATATATACTTTTTTATTTTGTTATGGGGATATTAATATATTCAATGAATGATATTGCCTATAAATACCTCTCATTACGTTTGCAATGCAGTTTTGTTTGAAAATGTTGATAAATAAATAAATTCAGTGTTTTATGATAGAATAATTCCTATTTTTGTGTTTTTGATAGATTATAAGAACCATAAAGAGGAATTATATTTTATCCACAATTTTGTTTATCATAAACTAATATCTTATTTAACAATGGGTTATTTTATCAAAAATAGCCTTCTTATATGATAGTTTCAGGTGCCCTAATTTCAACTATCTCTATTCTCTTTCAATATTTCAATGATATTGTGGAATGAATTATAGAGAACATATTGAAAAAATATATTTTTATATTTTTAAGAAGTATTTCTCTATAAATATTTTTCATATAAATATGCCTATATGTATGTTATTCGAAATTAAGTCACAAAAATTTATTATTCTAAAAACATAAGATGCCTCACAAGACATGTATAAATAATGGAATTAAAGTATATATAGATGACATTTTTAACATAATTATATTTATTTAATTGTGATATCACATATTCCTTCTTAATATAAATATTTTGGTGGTAATGATAACCTTTCCCATACGTATGGATGACTACTGACTCGTAAAGTGTTGTTATTAATTTTTCACTAACAGTTTACTTGATAGGTGATTATAATTAAGAAAATAAACATACGTGATATATATATATATATATATATTACACAATTCTTAAACTAATGAAATATTTATCATTTCAAATCATCAATATATCAATTTTTTCTTAATTTTCCACTAACTAAAAAATTAAAGCATTGTTCATGTGTAAGAGTGGATTAAAACTTCAACAAAAGGATGTGACAATTTTTTAATCACTACATAACATGGATGATATATGAATATATATTTAATTAAATAATATGGTATTTATTATGTTATAAACATTCATTAATGACAAAATATTACTTACTTTACTTCCATATTGATCAATGAAAAATAGAAAAAATTACTCATTCATTCGTATGAAAAACTATGTAAATGAATATAACATAGATAAATTTTAATAAACACATTTCATATATTGTCTCAAAAGTATAAATCTTGTTTAAATATAATTTATATTTTATGATAATTATTTTGGAGATGATAAAACACCAACTCCTTTTACCATGATCAAAACACCAAATTTACATTTAAGTTATGGACCGAACATCCTCAAAACACCCAACTTGGACATAACTTATTATGTATTTAAATATGTAATTAAAAACAAAAAAACATATTTAGTTATAAGGTATTATACCTTGAATGTATTATTAAAAAATCAAATTATTTATCTAATCTTATTATACAAGAGTTTGGGGAGAAGGAGTTAATGTCTGGACTAGTGGTAAGAGATTTTGTATCATTTTCCTTTATTGAGGCATATATTAATGTTATACACATAATTTATTTTATATGGTGTATATAATTAACCATTTAAATTTAATTTAATTAATCGTTAATAAATCATTGTATTTTATTTTTTAATTCTATTTATTTTAACTAAGGGGATTTGACATAAAATTTACCATGTAGTGAAGAATTTCATAACATAATTTCTCTTAGTTTTGATATATTACTTTTTCATTGACACTAATATGACATTAACTTTTTTGTTACAAATTTCTATTCACATATGTTGTATTCCAACTTTTTTCATCATGTATTTACATATTATACACATAATAGATTAATTTATTAATTATAGAATCAATGTTATGATTATTGTAAGGATTTATCACCTCAAATTGTCTTTTTTTGTGACATATGTTATGTTAGAAAACTATATTATATTATGAGGTATATCTACTACAAATTTGATATATTATATCTTAAATCACCATATGTTCTTGATATTTAAATAATAATTTGATGTTATTCATTCACAAGGATTATAATTGAAAAGTTACTAATGTTGAAAGGTTATTATGTTACAATATCTATTTTAATTGGGATAATTTAAGCTAGAATTTACATCAAAGGAATCTATTTTATAATTGTAAAATAAAAAACATTAATTTTTATCTCTACTAGTTATTCATGATGTTTTAAAGTAAAATTTCTATTTTTCCACTACATTGTACATAAAATGATTGATAAATTATTTTTATGAATCCCTATCTGTATTTATTTCATCGGTTGAAAATATTTTTTATTATATATCTATATATTTTTTAATTTTTTTAACATAATCAAAATTATTTATTTATTAATTTTGTAATAATTATTGGATTTTTATGAAAAATATTAAATGGAATCTTCTTAGAATTTTCTAAATAAGGATCATTAGTCTCTTATAAAAAATGTTCAAGGAATATTTGTTTTAAAGTGTATGATGTTAAAATTTTTTTTGAACATCATGAAAACTAGTTTATTTGAAAAATATATTAGGTATATAAAATTATAATTTTTTAAAAAATAGTTTTACTAGTAAAATATATATTTTCGTGGTTTTTGGAAGTGATTTTCAACATAAAAAGATTATTTTCTACAAGAAGGACTATAATGATCTTATAATGGTATTTACATTAATCAAAATCAACAAACCTTTATGTTACATACAGACTAATAGGAATATAATATTTTTATACCATATTTATTTTGAGATTGACATGGAACTTATTTCCTTTCTCTATGTGAATCAAGTATTGAAAGATCAGAGCTTATTTTTCTGTCAAAATGATGAATATTATATATTTTATTTATTATTTATACATAGACATTACTGGGGAACCCAATAATTTTTTTGAAAGTTTAAACCAAATTATACCTCATAGAAGATCCTAATATATATTTTATGATGGCTGTGGCTAGATAACACTAGGTGAGCCCAATATAGGTTATACAATGAGTGAGACTAAATAACCATCAAATGTATTGGGTAATGTTCCTTGTATTAACATTAATTAAAGATGGAGTTATAAAGGGGATTATACTATATAATTAAATGAGATCTAGTTATTTTATAAATGGGTTTAAAATTGGTTATGATGAAAATGTCCCAAAATACCAATATGATTTCATTATAATTTCAATATATTTTTAATTAATCCTTTGATCAAGATTGAAATAAAAATAGAATATGATTATTCATTATTATGTCTCATGACTTTGATAAAGCTTTATTATAGGTTTCATAAATGATGGTCCAAGCATGATGGGTATTATTTCCCTTATGTAATGTTCACAGACTTTTATTATGCCATCATGACCTTATTGTCATCTTATTATTACTGATGTAATTTAATTAACAATGCTTATGTTTGCCCTTACTGAGCATTTGAGGTCAACCTTGTTATGTTTACATTTTACATGGTTACTAAGAATTATTTTTTATTAATAATATCTAGAAGTGTTTTTTAAGGATAATGACAATGACCTAATATAAAATATGTAAATCAGGGTATAGTGGGAAGAATATTCCTTGGAAGTCATGGGTATTAATTAAGTTAGATTTTCATTATACTGTAAATCAATAAACCTAAAATGTTCTAAATATATGTATGTTATCAAATTTACCCTTCTATTTTTATGAAGAAAACCAGGTCTTATTTATTTAAATGAATCCTAAAATGTAATGTTTATGTATTCATTACAAGATTTGGGTGTTCATGTTTAGGACATTTATATTTATTTTATTTGGAGAACAGATTCATGCTCTTATTATTTCATTAAATCACTTAAACTTATCCATTAAGGATTGTCTAATTTATTAATCTTCATAACCATTCCCATCATAAAACCTTTAATCATAACTAGGGGAGTGGAAACATAAGAAAGGGTGTGATCCGATCCTTAGTATGGATAAACTAAGGAGATATAAATCAAAGAACATATGAAATCATAATAAAGTCATATGTGTGTGAGTTCATGATAATAACCTTTAATGTTTTCACTATATAATTCAGATATTATATACATATTTTATGGAATAGAGCATTACCATTTCAAAATTAATGATTTATAAGAGTAAGAAAAAATAAAAAATCATTCATTGACTATAAGATTGTGTAAAAAACATGTGTCTCTAACATTTGTATAGAAGAAATTTAATATTTCAATGTTTGATAATCAGACCATAAAATCATAGTTCATCAAGCACATCAACTTTTTCCCAAAAGATAATCAAGATCATTTAATTTTTTCATATAGAAGATTTAACAAATCGACTTGTTTCACATCTTTATCTCATGAGAAATAATATTTCACCAATTCATTGGAGGGATATAAAATGTAATTCCCTCCAATCACTTAAGGAAAACCAAACTTATGTTTTCATTGAGAGAATATTGCATTCATTATATCATAACATAACCCAGAGAAATGAATAATGTTTCACAATCATTTCTCTATTCCATATTAGCATAACCTATGGAATATAAATGGGTTTTATTAATATCACATATTAAATAATCCTAAACCATAACAAATAATAATAAGGATTGTAAATTCATATTTTGTCTCTCATAATTCATAATCTTCATGAAAGGATGTTGTTTTGGGTTAATACAATTTTCCCTAAAGAGATGAGTAAAAGTATTCATGAGGGAAATAAATATTCTATTTTGAAATTCACTGTAATACAAATAAAATTTTAAAACATTAATTTCCTTGTAATTTAATATAATATAATAAACTTATAATGGTACCCCTAAAACATTGAGTGTTCATGATTATATTGAAATTTCATTCATGCCATACAAGTTAAATAAAAAAGTCATTTTACACTTTGATAAAAGGTCAAAATTACCATTTCAAAAAACGACATGAAGATTACTTATATCTTTTTTTTTATAAATAAATTGTCATCAAATATACCTTTAAACAAATATAGTATATTATTAAAAAAATTCTTGGTAAAATTTTTAGAAATCAATGGCATGGATAAGAAAAGGATTTAAACTGAAGCGATAAATAATGTAAATTTTTAAAAAAATTATTCACTCGATATATTGTTTTCATAGAGAGAGGAAAATGAAAAAAAATTATAAACATCAAATAAATATTAGGAAAAAGAGTGATTTTAACAGTGAATTGATAATAAATCAATGAAAAAATCTTTTAAGTCAATATTATGAGATTTAATATATAAATATATGGTCCGTTATTAGATTTATAATAAAACAAGATTTATAATATATGATGTTTTGACACATATGAAGAATTTCTAGACATGAATGAAATCATATAACTCCTTTCTCATACATCATGAACTCATAGGATTTCTCATTTCTGACAGCTTTCACCCTTCCCAGAATTTCTACATCTTTTCATTGAGCATCCTTTATTTCTTCTTGTGGGATTGTTAAGAAACCATTTGAGAATGGATTTATTAAGTTTCTCCCATAATTATTCCCATGTCCATCCTATTTAAATCTAAAAATATTGGATTCTTTTCAATTAACATCATTTATAAAGTTGCAGGATCCTTTTTTACATAGATCATCCTACACCATATTTCCATAACCAGATTATAGTGGATTGAGAATTCATAATCTTTGATGAGATCTAACCATATAATAATAGAGTATATTAATATCCTTCTATTTGAATATATATTTTATACTCCTTTGGTCAGTATATATCTCACAGTTCTTCTCATAAAGAAAATTTCACCAAATTTTCAATATAAGGATCACTCTAAAAAACTCCAGATCATGCATGGGATAATTTCTCTCATGTATTTTAATATTCATTGGGGCATAGTATATAACTTTATTGTTTTTAATTAACACACATCAATGTCTTTTATTTGAAGCATTACTGCAAACCAAAAAGAGTTCTCCACTTTTTGAGAGTGTGAGTACATGTGTAGTGATAAGCCTCTTTTTGAGCTCCATAAATCCTTCCTCTCATTATTGAGTCTATAAGGACATCACATTATTTTGTGTGAGCTTATTCATTGGTTTAGACAACCAGGATAAGTTCTTCACAAATAGTTGATAATCCTCAGCTAGACCCAGAATGCTACGGATCTCCTTTACATATGTTGTCTTGGGATACTCTTCAATTTACATTATCATGGAATAATCCCCAAAATATTTCTTTTCTATTGAAAACATGCCCCATTATTGATACTTACTCCATCTAGAATACACATTTAATATATTTTTAATAAGTTTTCTCCCTTGAAAAAGTCATTAGCATAGTATTCAAATTCTTTTCATATTCCTCCTTTCTCTTAGAGTATATCAAAATATCATTGATAAAGACTATTTAAAATTTGTTAATGTAATATATAAATTTTCTATTCATTAAATCCATGAACATTACATGAGAATTATTTATTATTAATGGAATCACTATTAACTCATAGTGTCCATACCGTGTTTTGAAGGAAATTTTGGGAATATCATCATTCCTCACCCTTAATTGGTGATATCCTGACTGAAGGACCACATTAGAGAAAAATCTTTCCCCATGAAGCTAATTTAATAATTTATCTATCTGAGTGTGTGGATACTTTTTCTCTATAATGATTTTATTGAGATCACGATAATCAATACAGTGTCACATTGAACCATCCTTCTTCTGGACAATGAGGACATGTACTCCCTATGGCGAATAACTCAGGCGCGTAAAAAACGTATCTATATTCTCTTATAACAACTACTTAAGATCATATATCTCTATAGTGGCCATTCTATAAGGTTTATTTGATATAAGGGAAGATCCAATAAGAATTTCAATTGACAACTCTACCTCTCAATTAGAAGGATGTCAAGGAAATTCTTTGATAAACTCATCAGTGTAATCCCTCTTAATGGGAATGTCTTCAAGAAAGATTATCTCCTCTGTCGCAATCATTGGAACTAGATATGCTTGATCATATGGAAACAATGTCTAAACTAGAGAAAAAAATTATGAAGGAGGTTCATCTTCCTCTTTAAAATTGTACAGAATTGGAGGATGGTTTGGGATGTGAAGGGTGATCTCCCTTTCCTGACAATTGATATCAACTTTGTATAAAGATATCCAATCCATGATCAAGATATCATTAAACTCTACTTAAGGAATTATGATAAATTTTTTGGGAGGTTCAGTTTACAAATGTTAATCGGGGAGGAGTTATATACTTTTGATTAATTAATTAGTTCATTTTATGATTATAAAAATTACTCTATATCCAAATTTTGTGGTTGTGTTTGAATAGTTATACTAAACACGAAAGATATGAATGATTGCATAAAATTAGAATAAAATAGTAAGTATTATATTCTCCAATGAATAACAAGTGTACCTATCAACTTATAATTTTATGGATCCACCTCAGTAGTAGTGATAGAATAATCCATTCCTTGTTACCTTATAGGTTTTTGTTGAATGACTCCATCAAACCTTGGATTAAGGGAAATTGTTTGCATAATGCTCATTGTTAACCTCTCTTGTTTTGATAATCTCACTTATGTTTTAATATGTTGATAATCCGAATAAATGTTTATCTATATTTTAATTTGTTCAATCTATGAAATTCTATTTGATAATAATATTAATATAAATTTTCAAATATTTTAATCAATTTTTTTCTATGTTCATATGAACTTTAAAATAACATTAACTCAATCAGATATGTTTTGTATTATATAGATAAGTGTTAAGTCACTGATATTATTTTAGCGACTGATACAGACAGACAGATCTATCAGACTTAGTCTATCAATAGAAACTGTCATAGATATGCTGAGCTACCGGTATGTACATGTCCACCGATATAGAGAGCTAACAATAAGAGTTGATATATCGATAGAACAAGTATACCGATATACACTTCACTGGTACAGAATGGAGCTACCAGTATGGATGAGCTATCGATACAAAGTTCACTGATAGAGACTGTCGCAGATACACCAAGCTACAGATAAAAGAGAGTTACTACTAGAACAAACAAGCTACCGATAGAAGGTGTAAACGGTATATAAAGCTACTGATACACGGAGTAACAACTACCAATACAAGGAGATACCGATTCAAGGAAAAGTAGCAACCAATAAGAGGTTATAACTATACAAAGTCCTCTATTACACATTTACCGACAGATGGCTAATGATGAATGACTGACCAATCAAAATATATACTCTCAATATTATATATTTATTAAGCAATGACAATATTTGATGATTGTAATGCAATTAATGTTATTTAATGATAGTTGTTGGCATGTTAGAAAACTGTACCTCGTACCTATAAAAAGGTAATCATTTTATTTTACCGGAGCTGAAAGATATAAAAGGAAGGAAAAATACCAAGAAAAATGTAACTAAGGAGGCATGTGAAGGGTGTGGAAAATCAAGGGTGGAATACCGTTGGAAAGTGGTGAATTCATATAGAAAAGAAAGGCTACATTCATACTAGAAGAATACATGACATACACGAATCCATTAATCTTATAAGAGAACACAAGCTGCACCATAGTCAAGGAGTGAAGAACTATAATGAGCTCTTCATGCACTCAAGCTAATCAAACTGAACTTGAAGAAAAAGACCCACTATTTTTCAGACAAAAACCAGTGAAGGAATCAAGAGCATTCATGATTAATCAAGAGTCCAGAGCTGCACTTAAAATCACCAGATCCTTCTAAAACTCATATCTACTCTCTCAGTGATTCTTTTATTTACATTTTGAGAAGTTTGGATACTCTGTACATTTTATACACACACTGTCTTCTGAGTTAAGCTGTAGGATTTCTAAATCCTCACACAAACCTTCTATAAATCTCTTGTATCCCACTATGGATAGTGGTAGAGGTCAAGTAAGACCCAGACAGCTTGTGTTCTATTGTTTTGTTTTCCAACGAAGAACTGTGGTATAGGTCTCCGTACCTGGATACTCTTTTCACTTTTGCATACCCCGATCCAGGGTGTGGATCAAATTTATATGAATTGTTTGAGAGGACTATGTCTTAGATTGAGACTGAACATCTTGGTTATATCTGGTGTGCATCTTAGTATAAATCTAAATTATATTATATATATTTTCTATTCCGCTACTAATTAATTTGAAATACAATTTGTTTTAAAGTTACTTTGATTGTTAAATTAGAAAGTGTTTATACTTATTTTGAAATAGTAAATTAGTTTCAAAAGTTAATTTAATCATCTGATTAAAAGAACTGAGACCTAATCAATCTTTGAGAAACTAATTAAAATTTTACAATCTGTATAAATTCACTACAGTTTAACATGTTTTTAAATCAGCAGATTTTGATATAAATATTTTTAACAAAAATTTTAATTGGATCTAAATTCACCCCCCTCTTGAGTATCCACTCAGACCAATATTTGGTAACAGAGGATTGTTTTGTTTATCAAGATTTTTCGAAACACTCTGTTTTTCTACTGTGATTTTATTGGTCTATTAAATCTCTTAAATTCTGTTAGTTCTAAATTTTATACCTTTAAATATTTTTTTCTAAAATCTATCTATGGATAATAGATTAGAAGGTGGTGCTACCAATGAGCCAACTTTTTTTAATGGTAAAAATTATGCCTAATGGAAACTTAAAATGATATTTCATTTAGAAAGTAAGAGATTTGATATCTGGAAAGCTATAGAAACTAAATATACGATTCCAGAGACTTTTAGAACTACTTGGGATGAACCTACTAAGATAGCATACAATAATAATTGTAAATCAGTGAATGCCTTGTATAGTTTTTTAGGAGATGAATAATTTAATCGCATATCTGCTTGTAAAACTGCTTATGAGATCTGGGAAAATTTGGATATATCCCATGAGGGAACAACCAATGTAAAAGAAATGATACTGAATAATGATACCTTTAAATATGATAATTTTAAAGTGAAGCCTGATGAACCCATTTCTGACATGTATCTAAGGTTCAATAAGATTGTCCACACTATGAGCTCATTTGGTAATTTTGTTCCTACAAAATAACAGATCTTGAAGATAATAAGATGTCCAACAGAAAGATAGAGAGGAACATCTGTTTTCATTAGATAATTTTGCGACATCAACAAACTACCTGTTAATGAATTAATTGGTAAGCTAATGATGTATGAGGAAGAGATGAAGGACAACAAAAAAGAGAATGATGAAACAAGGAAGATGGTCATAGCCTTCAAGAAATCTGCTTTAAAGAGTAAAGATAAAGGAAATGATCAAATTGAAAGTGATAGTTCAAGTAGTGATGACAGTGCATCTGACAGTGATGTTGAGATGGATCAAATAGCCAGAATATTGAAGAAGTTCTATAGGAAGAAGAAATTCATCAAAAAATCAAATTACAATGGAAAATATGATAACAAAAGTAATTAGAAGAAGGACCGGATGAAGCCTAATGAAAGTGATGAAATTGTCTAATATGAATGCAAAAGGAAAGGACATGTAAAAGCATACTGTCCAAAATTGATGTTCAAAATGAAATATGACTACAAGGACAATAAGTACAAGAATGCAATGAAAGCTACCTGAAGTGACTCAGAAGACAACACAAGTGAATCGAATGTTTTTGAATCTAAAAAGAATCATGCTAACATGTGTTTCATGAAAAACACATATGAGGTAACACTGGACACTCCTTCTTTAAATTCATATTATTCTGGAGTTGATTCTGATTTTGAATATAATAATATGTCAAGTGAAAAGTTATTTTAATATTTTAATATGCTATAAGAGACATGTAATGAATTCAAGGATAGGTATAAAACCTTGAATAAATATGATTCTCTAACCATATTTGTAAAATATGCACTTGATATAGAAAAGGAAAATAATTCTCAATTTCTAAAGGAAAATAGTGAACTTAAAATATCTAATGATAAACTATAGAAGGATTTATAAAAATTTTAAAATCTAAAAAATACACATACAAAAATTATAGGAAAACAAGTGGAACCAGAATATACCTCTGGAATAGGCTATCAGCCTCGATAGAGACAGTTTACTAAAACTAGATTCATTTCTAAATCTGGGCAGAATGCTACTAGTTCTAGTTCTGGAAATCTGTATGCTTCAACTAGTTATTCATATAGTTATAGATCAAATAATGTTTATCTTTCAAAATATATCGATTCTGTAAACTATTTGAGACCCATAAGACAAATCTTGGTACCTAAATATTTGATTGCTAACCTGTCTGGAAGCAAGAAAATATGGTTACCAAAATAATTCTATATTTAAACATATTTTAGGGAATTTTCTTCATGAGTTCTCAAAAGAAGGTATGGTACTTAGACAGTGGATGTTCAAGCCATATGACTGGAGATTACTCATGCTTAAAAAGTTTAACCAAGGTGGATGGAGGCTATGTCACCTTTAGTGATAGATCTAAATGAAAGATCACAGGCCTAGGCCAGATTGGTAACACTAATTCAGTTTTAATTTATAAAGTATTATTTTTTGGTGGACATACATATAATCTGTTGAGTATTTCTCAGTTATGTGATAATGGTTTTAATGTTAAATTTGAAAATGATTCTTGTAATGTATTTAATTCCAAAATTGTTTTAGTATTTTTTTTATTGAGAAATGAAAATGTTTATGTTGTTGATTTGAAATTTTTATCTAAATAAAATGATACTTGTTTATATTATTTTCATAAAGAATCTATGTTGTGGAACCGAAGATTAGGACACTGCAACATTCATTCAAAAAGAAAATTTAATAGGAAGAATTTAGTTAGAGGCCTACCCAAAGATGAATTCCCATCATAAATAGTTTGTAATCCCTATCAAAAGGGAAAGCAACTTAAAGTTTATTTTTAATCAAAGAAAGATGATTCAACTTCTCAACCACTCGAGTTGGTTCACATGGATTTTTTTGGACATTCTAGAGTTTCTAGTTTAAATGGGATGCAATATGTATATGTCTTAGTAGATGACTTTTTTAGATATACTTGTGTATAGTTCATAGCTCACAAATGTGAAGCTTTTTCTTACTTTATTAAATACTCCAAGTCTGTGGAGAACATTAGTGGACTTAAGATTAAGACCCTAAGAATTGACCATGGTCATGATTTTGAAAATCACGAGTTTGAATCTTATTTATCACACAATGGCTATAGTGGCAAATTTTCTGCCACTAGAACACCTTAGCAAAATGGTGTAATAGAAAGGAGAAATGGAACCCTTCAGGAAATTGCAAGAACAATGCTTAATGAGTGTGATCTGCCTATATACTTTTGAGATGAAGCTGTAAATATAGTTTTCTATTTTATCAATAGAGTCTTGATTAGTCCTGTTCTCAAAAATACCCATTATGAGTTGTGGAATAATAGGAAACCTAATGTTTGTTACTTTACAGTTTTTTTTGAAAAGTCTTTATTCTCAATATAAAGGATAATATTTACAAGTTTGAACCCGAATGTGATGAAGAAAATTTTCATAGTTATTCTTTAACTAGAAAAGCCGATAGAGTCTTTAATAAAAGAACCAAATTTGTGGAAGAATCTGTTTATATCAAGTTTGATGAAACTGATCCACATGAACCTATGTATTCTCTTGAAAATCTTGAAGAAGATTTTTTTGTTTTGGACCTTAATGATAAAACCAATGCGCATGTTGTAAAGACATCCAGTTCTGGACATATTCCATAATCTGCTTTTATAGAACCCGATCTTAGAGAAGAGCCAAAAATTTCTAGTCCTACCTTTACTAGATCAACTAGGATTTTAAAGAACTATCCTTTAGATGTTGTTGTTGGAAATCTTGATTAAGGGACACATATTAGAGCTTCTCTAAGAAACCAGGTTGAACATCAACCCTTTCTTTCATAGTTGGAACCTAAAAATGTCAATGATACAATCAATGATGAATTTTGGTTTATGGTTATGCAGGATGAATTAAATCAATTTGAAAGAAAAAATGTCTTGGAATTATTTGACAGACCTAAGGACACTTTGACCATAGGAACTAAATGGGTTTTTAGAAACAAAGTTGATGAATTTGGAAATGTAGATAGAAACAAAGCTAGGCTAGTTTCACAAGGGTATAGTCAAAAGGAAGGAATAGTATATAAAGAAACCATTGACCCTGTAGCTAGATTAGAATCTATTAGGATCTTACTTGCCTATGATGCTCTTCTGAATTTCAAGTTATATAAAATGGATGTTAAAAGTTCTTTTCTGAATGTTTTATAATAGAAGATGTTTTTGTTGAACAACCACCTGGATTTACTCATCCTAATTTTACAAATCATGTTTTCAAGCTATTTAAATATGTATATGGTTTAAAACAATCTCTTGAACCATGGTATGATAGACATAGTAATTATCATATTTCAAAAGGTTTTACTAAAGGGATTGCTGATCCAACTATTTATTTCAAAAGAATTTCTAAATATGTTTTGATATTACAAATCTTTGTTGATGATATTATTTTTGGATCTTCTAAACATTTTTTATGTACTAATTTTTCAAAAAGTATGCAAAATGAATTTGAAATGAGTTTAATGAGAGAACTCAAATATTTTCTTAGATTTCATGATTTTCAAAATGAAAATGGTATTATTTTGATTCAATGTAAATATACAAAGGATATTTTAAAACGTTTTGGTTTGGATACTATTATGGAACGTGATACTCTAATGAGTAGTGTATGTAAATTGGATGCAGATGAAACTGGGAAACCATTGGATCAAATGAATTATAAAGGTATGATTGGATGTTTACTTTACCTTACATCGAGTCGACCAGATATTATGTTTATTGTGTGCATGTGTGATATATTTCAAGCTAATCCTAAAGAATCACATTTTCTTGATAGAAAAATATTTTTTATGTATCTTAAACATACTAAAAATTTTGGTTTGTTTTATCGAAAATGAAAATCTTTTGAATTAATGAGTTTTTCAGATGCTGACTTTTCTGGTTGCAAGTTAGATAGAAAAAGAACATATGGATCTTGTCATTTTATAGGTACATCCTTTGTATCTTGGTGAAGTATGAAATAGAACTCTGTTGCATTGTCTACTGAAAAATCATAGTATATAGCTGCTGGTAGTAGCTGTGCACAAATTATGTGGATGAAACACACTCTTTTGGCCTATGGATATGATTTTAAGCATGTTTCTATTAACTATGATAATAACAATGCAATTAACATTTCAAAGAACCCTGTGTCTCACTCTAGGACAAAATAAATTGATGTAAGGCACTAATTCGTGAGTGATCACTACCAAAAAGGAGATATTACACTTAAATTTATAGGTATTGAACATCAATTAGTTGACATTTTCACCAAAACATTATGTTCAGATATGTTAATTTACATTATAAATGAGTTACAAATTATTATCCTTGAAATGTAGAAACCTCACCGCTGTGATACCTCAATGATGTGATACCTCACCGATATACCTCAACGATGTGATACCTCACCGATGTACCTCACTGATGTGATACCTCACCGATGTACCTCACCGATGTGATAACTCACTAATGTACCTCAACGATGTGATACCTCACTGATTTACCTCACTAATATGAATCCTCACAGATTAAGAATTCACACCGATATTCCCTACTGTTAAGTATGCGATGTTCTAAACTTCTGTCAGTTGCAAGAATCTATATCGTTTATACTATACTTTTTTATATATTAAATATTTATGCTCAGTAAATGATAAAACTATGACTTAATTACTTTTCTATCCACATCAAACCCTTTTCCCTCAATACTTAGCTCCCGAATCTCTCGAAAACCCAGAGTTCCTAGAACCATAGATTGAAAAAACCAAACTCTCTATTGTTAAAGATGAAATTGATGGGCTGAATGTGAAGAAGCAGAGGATGAGCCAAAAGCATGTAGCAATGTTAGTAGAACAAGATCAGGGAGGAGACCAATGAAACTGCATTTAAAAAATAGAGTTATTGTGATAAAAAATAGCTATGCGTGGAATGGATATTGTAGAGTAGATCGTTAGTTATCGATGTGCTGAAAGATCAGAAGTGGGTAGAAGGCTTTTCGAACAACAACAACCCCTACTATCCGAAGCTGGTGAAATTGTTTTATGAGTTTGTAAGCTTTGTAAAATAAGAAGATGAGAACTGAATGATTTAACTTTTGAATGGAAAGGAAATATCTTTTACATCTGTTGAGTAGGAGGAATGCATGAAGGTCCCACATGAATGTGTGTCTGGATATTTCTCGAAATCAGTACCACCTACAAGAAAGATATTTGATTATGATATTAGCTTAGAGGAACTCACCAGTAGTGGAATGTAAAGACATGTGGTGGCAACATAAATGGATAGAGAGAATAGATTAATGTTTAAGTTTGTTCAGTATGTTTTAACTCCAATGAGGGGGGACTTTGCAAATTAGAGATAACAAGATATCTATCTGTAAAATCTTTTCAGACATGGTGTTAATGTGAATCTATGTAGGTTTCTAATGATTCAAATGAATGATATGACCAGGCCAAAATCAAATACCAATGCCTTACCCTTTTCCATTTTGATTTCTGTTACGATTAAAGTAAAGGGGGTAACTGAGTCTCAAGATGATACAGTGGAAGTAAGGAATAATTTTTGTATCACAAGCATTGTTTGCAAATACATGAAGATATACTCGAATCCAGGGAGAATAGAGTGGATTTATGATGATAAGAAGCTATATGATAAATTCAATCCTGAGGATCATCCTTCTAGGCCTAATAATGTGAGGGATCTAGGTCTAGGACCTGATAAATAGGAACCTGAGTACAGTGATGAGACTGATGAAGAGGAGACTTCTTTGGCTGATGGAAGGGCTCTAAACATTCCCCCAAATCCTATTACTGAAATTATATCTTCATAAAAAGAATCTTTATTGGAAGAAGACACACCTATTGATGAGGAAGACCGGCCAACCCCTGAAAATGAAGAAGAAAGATAGAATGAATCTGAAGCCTCTGATTCTGTATGATTAACTATGAGTCCATTGATTGGAAGCTCAGTTGTGCCTATTAAGGAAGTAGTGGGTGAGATGGAAGGACCTATGCCTAATCCAGAGGAGCCACTTTCTTTTTCAGAGATGATGTTTATTGTAGAAGTTTCTTTTTATGAAGAAAGACCAGCTGGGAATTCTATTTCCATAAAAGAGAATGCACTAGTTGATAGGGAGCATCCAATCTGGTTTGGCAGTGTTTCAGTGGCTGTTGAAATTGACGATTGGGAAGAAGTCCCAGGTTTTGTGGTTTGTGGATTGAATTATCCATATTATGATAATGAGATATCACTAAATAGACCAAAAATCAAATATGATATTCATACTGAGTTGTTACCTGATGATGTGATCAGAATGCATGATCTGGATAAGCTCAAGTCTGATCTCAAAATCAGTTTTGTGGATGAAATAAAGAAAATGTAAGCTTTACTGGTGTCATCTATTCAATCCAATATGGATGAATTTGTGTCCAGTATCGTATTTTAAAGAGCACCTGTTGTGGTTGCACCTGCTGATATTATCACCAGGGCTGATATTAAATTCTAAAAGAATGAGCTGAAAGAGTCTTTTAGTGCATATGTTTCCATGTTAAAGCAATGATTTGTTTAAGAGATGAGAAATTTTGAAATTTCTTTTGAACTCTCTCTTGGGTGTAATGTATCAATATTTGTGGCAGAGATAGTGGATGAAGTTACAGCTAACCAGACTCAAGTATCTAGACTGGCCTAGGATGATGAAGTTATAAAGAAATCCGTTATCTCTTTAGAATCTTATATGAGTTCTAAATCTCAAGAAGTCAAATATTTAGCTTATGTCAAAAGTGTTGTATACCAGATGGTATCAGTATTTGAGGGATTTAAAACCTCCATGAAAGATCATGTCAGCACCCAGGATTCCCAAGTGAAAAATCATATCAGTGGGTTGACTAAAATTAATAATGAAATAATAACCTTTTCTATTGGATCTCTTGCCTCCAGAACTTCAATAGAACATAATCAAATTCGATCTGTGATGAAGGAAGTGTGTGGTTCATCATCAACCAGTGGCTCTGTGGACTCATCTGATCTGACCAAAGTGGTAATTTCTACTAGTGATACAGCTAGAGAGATAATGAAGACTATTCAGGACTATATGAGTGAAGCTTCTGCTTCTCAGAACGAATTGAAAGACAAGGTATATTACTATTTCCAAAGGGTTTACCCCAAGAATCAACTCAATAATCATTTCAAGCTTATGTTAGAAATCATGAAGCTGCCACAAGTCATTAACGACTTTAGAGAAAAGGTCAGCAAGCTCAGCGAGTTGACTCTTGCACTAGACAAATTCATGGAAAACAAGGATGATTTCATTTCTTCCATGGAGAGAGGAGGAAGAATCATTATGGACTTCAGAAATCTCTTGTTTCCATTCTTGGATGTCGATGCTAGACCAGTGATTATACCTCTAGCTTAAAATACTTCTGCCTCTACTAATTCCCTTGTTCAGATGACTCGAGCCCAAGCTATCTAATGCCTTACTCCTATGATCATTAAGAGAGCTACACAGTAATGGTCATGAAAAATTTCAGTAGCTCAGCCACTTCTGGTCATCTCTGGTGTTCCAAATCCTTCACCAGCATCCACCTCACCTGAACCTTCATTTGACCCCAAGGATAAATCTCATTCTAAGGATGTGTAATGATTAGTGGATAGGAATATTTTATAGGGATCACCTGTATTTATTTTTATTTCATTTATGTATTTATTTGTTAGTGTTTTCTCCAATGAATATATGCGATCTTAATTTCCTTTACCGTCTGATACGTCTATTCTCCTATTTTTCCTTATCTTTTTCCCACCTTAAGATTATCCCAAAGGGGGAGAACTATTATCTAATGGAAACATATCTGGGAATAATAAATTTTATGAGAAATGGGGATAAATACTATCTTTTATGAGTTTAATTCATTTCCCTCAGTTACATTTGTTTCATATGTTATCTTTGATATATGTGTTTTATGATATATTGTATTCTTTGATACAATAATGCTATATCATGTGATACAACTACTAATTATTTTGAGACTATAATATCATAAATTAATATCATAAGTTGTGAATATCAAAAAGGGGGAGATTGTTGACCTCACCAGTTGTGATAATCTCACTTTTGTTTTAATATGTTGATAATCCCAATTAATATTTATCTGTATTTTAATTTGTTCAATATATGACATTCTATTTGATAATAATATTAATATAATATTTGAAATATGTTAATCAATGTTTATCTACATTCATATAAACATTGAAATAATTCTAACTCAATCAGATATGTTTTGTATAAAACAGATAAGTATTAAGTCACTGATATGATTTTAGCTACTGATATAGATAAATAGCTCTACTGAAACATAGTCTACCGATAGACATATTCAACGATATGAAGAGCTACCAGTATGTACAAGTCCACCGATACAGAGAGCTACGGATAAAAGTTGAGCTACTGATAGACTAAGTCTACCGATATACACTTCACTAGTATAGAACAGAGCTACCTGTATGCAAGAGCTACTTATACAAAGTTCTCTGATACAGACAGTCACCAATACACCAAGATATCGATACAAGTGAGTTACTTCCAAAACAAAAAATCTACCGATTAAAGGATTCACCTATACATAATGCTTATGATACATGGAGTAACAGCTACCGATACAAGGAGCTACCGGTACAACGAAAAATAGCTACTGATAGAAGGTCACGACTATACAAAGTCCACTATTACACATCTACTAACAGAAGGCTACTGATGAAAGACTGAATAGTCAAACTCTATAATATCTATATAATTTATTTATTAAGAAACAGTAGTATTTGATTACTGTAATGAAATTAATTTTATTTGGTGTATGTTTTTTGCATGTCAGGGAACCATACCGTATACCTATAAAAAGGTAATCATTTTCTTTTATCAGAGCTGAAAGCTATAAAAAGTAGGAAAAAGGCCTGCTATAATGTATCTAAAGAGGCACGTGATGTGGGTGGAAATTAAAGGGTTGAATACCGTTGGAATGTGGTGCACTCACATAGAAGAGAAAGGCTACATTCATACAGGGAGAATATCAGACATACACAAAGCCATTCATTCTAGAAGAGAACACAAGTTGCACCTTAGTCAAGGATTGAAGAACTACAACGAGCTCTTCATGCACTCATGCTGATCAAACTAAAATTTTAGAAAACTACCATATGTTTTTTAGAAAAAAACCAGAGAAGGACTCAAAAGAATTTCTGATTAATTAAGAGTCCAGAGGTGCACTTCAAATCACTAGAGGTTTATAAAACTCATATCTACTCACTCAGTGAGTATTTTATTTACATTTTGAGCAGTGTGGATACTATGTACATTTTATACACACACTGTCTCCTAAGATAAGGTAGAGGATTTTTAAATCCTCACACAAACCTTCTATAAATCTCTTGTATCCCACTGCAGATAGTGGTAGATGTCATATAAGACCTGGACAGCCTGTGTGCTGTTGTTTTGTTTTCCCACGAAGAACTGTGGTAGATATCTTAGTACCTGGACAATCATTGCACTATTTTTTACCCCGATCTAGGTTGTGGATTAAATTTAAATAAATTGTTTGATAGGACTAAGTCTCATATTGAGACTGAACCTCATGGTCATATCTTCTGTGCATCTTAGTTTAAATATAAAGTATATTATATATATTTTCTATTCTGCTGCTAATTACTATGAAATAAAATTTGTTTTAATGTTACATTGATATTCAAATTAGCAAGTTGTTGTACTTATTGTGAACTAGAAAGTTAGTTTCAAAAGTTAATTTATTATTCTGATTAAAATAACATAGACACAATCAATCATTGAGAAACAAATTGATCTTTTACAATATGTGTAAATTAAATACAGTTAAAATTGTTTTTAAATAGTGGGATTTTAATATATATATATTTTTAACAGAAATTATAATTGGAACTCAATTAACCCCCACTCATGAGTATCCACTCCAACCAACACTCATGTTCATGGTTGGTGGAACACTATACTATAGGTTGACGGATGATATGAACCCTCCTTTCTACTTCATCATTACTGGGAATCTTCATATCACTTTTTCTGCTCTTTTCCAAATTCACCATTCTTCAAAAATTGATGCAATTCCTCGTTCTCTTTATATAGTTTCTAAGATGCTTTTTCCCACAATTTTGATAAGTAGGATGTTTGATCTTATTTCAGTCATGGGATTTATTTTCTGAACCACCCACTTTGGACTCCATTTTCCTAATTTTTTCATCGGGCACACGAAACCACTGAGAGCGGATCAATTCGCCATTTCAATCTTGAGGGCACAACATAAAATCTCTTCATAACTGTCAAAGTCTTGAATTCCTTACAGTTTCTAAGACTTGGATTTATTCTAATAATGATGTGATCCATATTGTGTTCAATGTTAATGACAATGCAGAAGGTGTATCTTACAAGCCTTGTGATGTTTGTTTCACATGCCCTGATGGACTCATCTTCATTCTTCATTAGTATAAGGAACTATCTTTCAATATTGAGACAGAGGGTTTGGGGAAAATATTTATTTTAAAAAAATTATCTAGAATTCCTCCAAATCCATGGAATCAATTTTTTTCTTAGACATCATATTCATGATTAGTGTCTACCACTGATCATATTTTCCATCAAAACGATCAACCAACAACACACCTTTTCTTTTTTTGAGAATTGGAGGAAAAATAATAACTTTTAAATGGAGTTAATCCATTATTATTTGAAGAGGGGATCATAAGATCCACTAAAAATGGAAGGACTTTTTCTAGTGAAGGATTATATGAAAACATTATATTTCCATGGAAGAGGAGGGTGTTCCACCTAATTAATCTAATTATTCATAAATTGAACATGTTGATAATGTATTGACATGATGTTTTGAGAAACTATTCACATCATATCCAGAATTTCATTTGGGAAATCTTCACATTATTGTTCACATTGATTATTGGAACATGTTCTTCAATTTCTCACTATTAACTAATTAAAATAACATACAATTAGAGGTCTTGAATACTTAGCTAATAAGCACTAGAAAAACATTGAATATAAAAAGATAACATCATAAAGGTAAAGTATATCATAACATGAGATTCCATAGGCTTTAATATTTTTCATCCATGATATATTACCAAACATATATTGATATGTGAATTTTTATTCCCTTAATAATTATTCATCTATCATTATGGATTTACCAACGACTGTCCCCCATGAGTTTCAAAACAAGAGTACAACAAACCGTATTCTCATTCACCAATTCCCATTCAAGTCTAGCTTTATGCAGTGTTTTTGTATTTTACCCCAAGATACATCAGCGTTAGATAAATCTCTACTTGTTTCTATACATACATGAATTTATTTTCTTTATAAACAACTTAATCTAAACATAACAAAATTTTGGGATGTTTTCTTATACATTGTCTCATCCATATGGTTTTCACTAATGATCTTTATTACTCATATCCAAAAAAATTAGACCATCCTCTGATAAAAACTATATAAACTATATCCATTTATACATATCATTACATGATCTAAAGAGTAATTAAAAAGAATTTTACAAGCCAAGGATCATAATGTCTAGTGTGTTAGACAATTAGGAATATACAACTAAAACATTGGATTAAATAAAATATTTATTTATTTAATATTCATAAAGATATTCTATCTTCCATTGTGCTAATACATATTTATATGGTAACATGTGGATATCATGAATGAAGGGATGAATAAAAAATTCCAGGAAGTAAATAGACATAAAAATAATGCATTAGGGCATGGGTTAGAAGGTATAACATAATGAAATAAAAATTCATGGAAAATATGGAATAATAACATGTAAACATGGAATCATATAAACATGTAGTCATTATAATGTGGCAGCATCATAAAGCATGACATTAGCATGTGTTAATTCTCATTTCACATAGATGAGCACAATTCAAGGTTAACCATCATGACCATTTCACATGGTTTCACGAGTCAAGTCTAACCACCAGGATTGTTGAACATAACATCTCATAAGACACAATTTTACCCAATCCATTGGATTGATTTCTTGGCACACCCATCATAACACGTTCATCAATATGATTTCCATATATATAATAACACATAATAAATCAAACATAAACATATGGGTACCCATAGAAAGAAATGTATATCATAATTATATCACAAAGCATAAAAATTGGGCATATCATACAAGTGTCCATAAAGTAAATTAATTAGAAAATAAATAGAAATTCATAAGGGAAAATAGGGGTATATCATTTTAATTGATGTCAAACATAATTGATAACATGTAAAAAAGTATTTAATAAATTTTAGCATTAAAACAATTTAGTTTGGTTTTAAGAAAGGTACTAAAGGTAATTTTAAATAGAAAAAGGAATAATATTTTTTTATAAAACTATAAGTGAAAAATGGATTTCATAATAAAAATATAGATTTTATAAAAGAAACTATGGATTGAAAAAGATGATTTAGTGCACTTGGAATTGGGTATGAATTCATGAAGTTCCCTTAAAGGGTTTTCTTATCTGGAATTCTTGATGATGAAATAAAATAGAAACACATATATCCCTGAAAGTTAATGATGGGTGGATATTTATACATTATTTTGTAACATATACCAATAATTTAGAATATTTAAATAAAAATAATCGAAAAATTCATTTGGGTTAAAAGAAATATTGAACAACCTGAAATAATAATGGATGTTCCGGTAGAATCCCTTACCATGTGTACGAAGATGTTATTCACTTGATCATAATGTACATGATTTTCAAATTACATTAATTAATTAATATATATAGACTATATTCTACATGTAGTTGATTCATTATACCCTTTTTATGTTCATTTATGACCTTTTTTATGGGTTAATAGGTTCAATTTCCTCTTTTGGGAGCATTTGTTTCCTTGGTTTTCAGTGAATGGTTTACATATATACCTGTAAGGATAAACTTATAAGATGTGAATGATTGTCTAGAATTGATGTTTTTTTATGAGGGAACATCCATAATATTACATGGTTATAAAATATAATTGGTTTTTTGATTGAGAATTAATCATTTAATAAATCATTAATGATAACAGTTTTAGTTAATTGGCGTTTTTTGATCACAATGAACACATTTTACTTTATAAATTAATATAAAGTGTAAAATAGATTCCAGAAACGTACATCAGACATAATAAATATATTTTAGTCTGTATTAATCATAAAAATGGTTTCATGATGAAAATTTAATATGGTAAAATAAATTGAAAACTCCTCATCCTTGAATGTGATAAATTAACATATCTAGGAGGGTGTTTTATTTTCTAGTAAAAAAGAAGAGGAAATGAGAGATGATGATGAATTATTACAATATCATAACCAAATTATAGTAAATGTAAGGTATTTGAGTGATCATAACATTTTTATTAATGGAGGTGTTAAAAGAAAAAGAAATAATAGAATGTGAAATAAAATAAAAGAAATAAAAAGAGAAATAAACCTCTTGAGTTTATCTTCCTTGAGAGCCTCTTTAGGGGATATGATTTTGTCTTTTGAAGAGAACGATGGATGATATAAGTTTTATTTTTTCTTAGAAAAAGATATTAGAAGAATTTGGACTAGGAAAAAGGCCTGATAGGATTAAAGAGATGAGGTAAAAAGGGATGATATTTATACTAGAGGAGAGGATGGGTTTCCCATTATTTAAATCAATAGTTTAATATTTTTCTCAAGACATTTAATTGTATTGATTACTGTAAAATCCAATTGTAATAAGTGAATGTAATTTTTAATCACAGACAATTTAAATAAATAATGACTCAATCATGATGTAGAAATTTAGGTTTTAGTGTTTATCGTAAATTACTGTATTTTACTATTCATCAAAATTCAAGTACATCATAAAAATACAAAAAATTCTCACCAAATATTTTTAACGTGTATAATAAAAAAATGAACTCAATTTTATGAAAATAATTTTCCAAATATGTGAAATTTAATTTTAAAATATAATCATAATTTACTTGAAATATACAAATGTTAAAATTAAAAATTCTTTTCTAACACTTTGAAATATTAATTAAGGACTATTAAAGTTATCATATAATAATAATTAATAAAAACAATTATTTATGAATATATTTTATGAAGATAAATTTTATTTTATATTATTAAATTAATTATAAAATGTATAATTAAATACAGATGACGTACAAAAATAGCAACACTAAATCAATAATTCTTAAAATATTTATTTATATACAGTACGACATAAATATATCATATTGAAACTTCTAAGATGGATAAAATTTTCATTATACTATTATTGGTGTGGTTACTATGAAATAGGATAGTTTACTATTCATAAAGGTCATGTTACTATTCCAACGGTCATGTTAATATTTCATTAGTATATGTTCTCTAGTTTATAGAGATACTATTTATTTCACTCATTCTTTATTCCTAAGGTTTTTATTGTTTTCTATATGTAATATTTTATGATTATAATCAATGAAATAATTATAATAATGGAATTTCATTGACAAAACATTAGGTCATTATATATCATGTTGTTATATTTAAAACTAGATATAATGAATAGTTTACAAGTTCACATTAATGATTTTTTAAAATAAATAATTTTCTATTGAAAGATATAAAATTCATAAAAATATAATATTCACTCATATTTTTGGGTTAAGTCTAAAAATTTCATAAATGACTCATTTATTGGTATTTTTTTAACTTTATTATATTTATATTAACCCCCATATTATAAAATAAAAGATATCGTGGTAAAAGTTAAAATGGTTAATTAAGTGTAAAAACAAAAGGATAAGGATTAAAAAATAGAAAACACATATCCAATTTTCATCGGATGTATGAATTTATATCAATAATCATATTAATGGGTACACATTCTTCTCTTTCGTTGACACCAAAAAACATAATTGTAACATCCAATATATTCCCAAATATCTAACTAGTATCACACTTCCATATTATTAGAGACATAGTTTAGACAAAAAATCATCCTTAGTGGTGTAATAGTTTTAATCAAAGGTGATCATCTAAAGAAGAGTTATTGTTTTTAATCAACTGTTTCTCATTTATTTCATCTTCAACATCCTTAAAGTATTCCTCATACATAGTGAAATATTAAACTATGAATCCTAAATATACCAATATATTATTATTTTAATATAATCACATAAATCATTATCTACTTTCATCAAATAGGAATTGAGTTATTCATTTGTGTGTTTGACAGACTACTACCTCATGAACCGATATAATAATTTTCCCAGAACCACCATTGAATAATGGTTATAATGGTGGAATTAATGTCTACCTAATAAATTAATGACATATTAATCATTATTAATGAATAATATACAATTTATTATCTTTACATTACATGAACATAAAAATGATAACGTCATTCGTGCATATGTGTGAGTTGTCACGTCCAACAAGAAATGTGTTATTTTTCAATAAAAAAGTCACATGAATGAAATTTATAAGTATATTATTGTTAATTATATGATAATAATGATATAATTATCATTCTAGAAAGATTATATAATACTTACCTTCTTTCCATTATGAGCATTGGAAAATGAAAACGTTACTCTTGTGTATGTATGTCCTACCATCTTCATTATTATAAAACTATTCATTTTTCATAACCATATATAAATGGTTAGATTATAACGTATAATTGATGTATAAAAGTGTTTATTATGACATGAAAATTAATATACAGATATAATTTTCTATGATCATTTCAATGTAGAAAGCATATCAATGTGATTTTAGACTCATGTATCGAATATCAATAAAATGTGAAACATGAACATAAATAAATAATAATATTTATAACAAGACAACAAGTGATATAAAAAGAATAATAAATTTAAAAATGCTTCTAAGAAAATTAAATAATTAACATAAGGTTATTGTTTTGGATGATAATTATTGTATGTGTCGAGTCAAACCCAGGGTAAGAGACTTCATCTCAATCTCTTTTTCATTGAGGTATATCATGATATTATGAAATTAATGTTTTTATTAGGTGTATATACATCCAATTATAAATGTTATATAATTAATAAATGTATTCTTACAATATTTAATTTTTTTCTAATTTTTTTTCTTTTATGTGGAAAACAACTCTACTGAGTAAAATTTGTAAGGTAAATCATTACCCAATTTATATTCATTAGGTAAATCTTACACTTATTGATTATGTAATGATAATATTATTTGTGAAATGAATTTTTAATATCTTATATTTGATTTCTAATTTTCATTTTTGTATTTATAGTGGATACACATAATCAAATCATAATATTAATACTCACTTCGATAATATGATATTTTAAATGGACTCTTTAACTACAACATATTTTTAAAGGTTGTTTTGATTTATTGTTAAAAATATTTAAATTTCATTTACATTTTATAAAAATGGGTTTTATAAATTTATTAAAATTTAAATGAATGTTTTAAAATTTAAAATTTATAGTTTCTACCAAATGATTTAAAAAGGGGTCTTTTCAGGTTTTATAAAAGGGAATTTATTTTCAAATCACTCTTTTAATGTCAATTTAAGAAAAGTGAAAGGGAATATTTGTTTAAATTATATAATCTCGATGGTTCACCCATAATTTATAATGATTTATTAAATTAATATTTTCTTTAAAATTTGCCATAGTTCTCTTTTAATAAAATCGTTTCATTATTATATTCGCGATTTCAATATTTCAGAGATAATTTTTATAATAAAATGTCATTATGATATATGAAAGTGTTATCCTCAAGATTTTAAAAGTGTTTTCAAGGGTATTATTCCAGATATGTTACTTGGAAATAGTTTATTAAGGGTTGGGACCAATATAAATCATGATATGATGGTTTAAGACCCATTAGAGCTCATAAAATGATGGAATGATCCTCATTAATTCTCAGGATAATATAGGTCATGCCCATTATAGCTCCACAATGCATTGGGTACTCTAAATATTAAAGATGACCATATCGATATTTCATTTTTATGGTTTTATGTAGGAGTAATATAATAATTTTTTCTCATTGAGCTTGGATGATTTTTTTTCATGCAAATGTATTTTTACAAAAAAGGTTTTTAATGGTTTTCATGTGTTCACTAGACTAAAGAATTATTTCATTACATCCCGAACTGATAGTTTGTTCTCATCCCATGATTTAAACTATATCAAAAAAGGTTTAAGGAATAGTGGGTTAATAGATGATATCAAGGGAAAATTGTGATGATATATTAGAATAAGAAATCTATTTTTATTTTAATGCTTTTTATGAGAAAATGATACTAAGTTTCAGTGTCCACTTTTAATGTATGGGTTTAATATATAATAGTTTTCCCTAATTCTTTAAATTATAGACCTAAAATAATAGTTTTAATAGAATGATATTTCTGTAATTAAAATAACTATAATTTTTAATGTTTATGGGTAGGTCCTATCATTAGGGATCAGAAAAGAGTGAAGAAACATTAGAGATTAAGATTGTTGCTTAATAGTTAAGGATATCAACATGAGTTTATAATTTTTTATGTTAATTATCTGAATAATGTCTTACAAATCCATTATTATGATTTATGTTATAACATATAAAGTTGATTAGCAGTAATTTTAGGGGAATTATTCTTTGAGGTAATTATGGGTTACTACTTTTTAGGAGAAAAAATGAAAGGTATGAGATAATTTTTAAGGTTAAAACCTGTTATGTTTATTTTTAAGAAATTTATCTTATATTTTTTAATGTTATAATAATTATATGATTTTATAAAAAGGAAAATCCATAGAATGGGTGAAAAACCATCACACCTAGAAATTCCCTGAGTTTGAATCACACAATAGAAGAGGGATAAAGGTAAATCAACTACCATTGGCACACACAAAGTCTCAATTCGTATGACTTGTTATTATTAATTTAAATGGTTTTATGGATAGAGAATAATTTTATTTTGGAAAAATATTTGTCATATAATAGATAAACATAAGATTGAGAAATTAATTTGTGATTAAGTTATTAATGTAATTAGGGAAGACATTAATTATTTTAGGACCCCTATATGATCATAGTAAATAAAATACTATGGAATTTTATTTGCAATGGATGATTTATAAATTTTGAGAATATTTTATTTTATTTCTGGATTATGGGGATTCATGTTATTCCTAAAAATAATAACATATCATTGAGATTATGTGTTTTAGTTAATCAATTTTTTTATGATACATTAAGAGTGATTTATATAATTTGGAGATAAGTTTTAATATATCATTTTAAAAATATGACAAAATATCCTTTTAATTTTTTTCTTTGAATCTTATTATAGGGATGTTTCTTATGAATTTTAATGACAACTTTGTTTGCTGAATGGTCTATGATGAACTTTTGGTGTTACGGTTGAATTTTGTAGATTAAAGAAGTTTTTATCATATAAAGTTTTATTAATTTTGAGCTATTATTTATATTTTATACTAACAATTTTTTTGGATAATGTTTTATCGAATAATAAATAAATATTTAATATTTTTAGTATTATGCATCTTTATAGAAGTTGATTCCATTTGATTAGATGTTAAAAAAACATATTGAATAATCATCATTTGGAGAAAAAGATGAGTTTATAGTGGAAAATCATTAAATGATGTAACTATAATTATAAACATAGTATATTTCCTCATGATAATATTATAGGTAGAAAAAAATTCATCAACAGGATGAAATAGATCCAAAAAAACATTATTTTTTTACTTTTCTTGATAATAAATCGGTGACATTTTTAACTTGTCATAAATGTATGGTTTTGTGATTGTCAACTTTATCACAATCATATTATGTATAATAATCTATCAGAACATTATAGTTGTCCTTCTAATCCATTTCCATGTTTTTTTATATAGAATCCTAGTATTTAGTATCCTAGGTGACCATCATACCTACCTTTCATTTTTTTCATTTGGAAGTTTCAATAATATTTTTTCATTATTGAATTTCAATAAATGTATTATGAAAAGTAAAAACACAGTTTCTGAGATGAAATAAAAAATTGATAGGATGAAATTTTTAATGGGGGTTGGTATAACATAACATCCCAATTATTTGAAAGGAAACAGTATGTTTTATAGCGTACATGATACACCACATCAGGCTTAAACAAACAACTAAATATTTTTAGATAAATGTTACCATAATAACCAAGCTATTAGAATGGTGGGAATGAATAGGGTTGACTGTATTATCAAAATATGGTTTAAAAATTTATATATTATTTATTGAATAATAAATTTTAAATGAATGTAATACCATTTTTAGAATAAAAAGAAATGTTATTCTGAAAAACTACTTAAATCTGAAAAAGTGTGTTTTATATCAAAAAATTATAAAATCACTCTTGCCATATTATATTAATGAAATATATATTATATATATTATATATTATTTTTTAAATTCATCTTAAATATTCTATATAAATGACTTTCGAACAAATCTAAATTTACCCACAAAAGAAGAATCTCACTAAAAAGGCAGTTTTTTCGCCTTTAAATGGAACAGATTTTTAAATCTAGTTTTCGTAACATTTATAAATTATTTTTGTTAAAATAAACTTATTATTTGGATTAATAATATCAATATTTCTTTGGATTAATTTTTAGAAATTTTCTATTATGTGTCATATTTTGATGAATTGTGAAAAAATAATGCATGTTAATTGAAAATATATTTTTCATTAACATTATTAAGGGTTAAATTATATATTTAAATTTTTTAAAGTATAATTATAACATTTTGTTATAATTTAAACCAACTTAGGTCATTGTAATCTTTCTAAATTGAAATTGGATTTAAAAGTTTTGCGATATTTTGATCATTATAACATTGAAAACCCACTTTTTCTTTCTATCAATGATATTACTTTTTTATTAGTTTATGAAATTTATGTAATTTTCAATTATAAAAATTAATTCCATATTTGGAATAAAAAATTTCAAATTTATTAAATATGACACTTTAATTTTTAGACATTATAAATAGTAACATTAATAAAATTATTTATTACCATGGTTCTATGTAAATAAGGTAATTAAAGCTAAAAATAAAATTATAAATATTATAAAATTACACTAAAAATTTCCCTACATTAATTGAATTATTTTTTCCACCAAAATGATTATTGGGTAAATATTATAACCTTTTTAGTCTACTTGGATGAGAGTTTGACATGAATAATATTTTATTCAATGAAAAATGAATTTTTTCACACTCTTGTATTTATAAATAAATTTTTTAATATTAGGTTATATAATGAATATTTACAACTATAAATTGAATTTTTCAATATAATTTTTTCTCTGAAATCATGGAAATTTAATTATGATTTTTATGAAACAAATAATAGAATAAAATGGTGACATAATGAGGATGTACTAATTGCATAATTAATGGATGAATCAAATAGATGATATTAAAAAAATAAAATAAATATAATTTCATATAATTTATCTCATTAATTAATTTTATAGATGAATTTGATATTTCTGGGATGATTTAGTAGATTTATTTGATTATATAAAGTTATTATGATAGTTTTTGAAAGTCAAATTAGGAATAGTTTCATAATTGACATTAATGATATTTAAAAATAAATATTATTTTATTAAATGATATAAAATCTATAAAAATATAACATTCAAGAAAATTATTGGTTTACATATGGAAATATTATAAACTACTCATTTATTAGTCTTTTGAAACTTTATTTTAATTATATTAAGACATAAAGCGTAAATTACATGATGTCATAATATGAGTTAAAAGGGATAAAAAATATAAGGATTAAAAAAATAATAAAAACATGCCTAATTTTCATTGGATAAATATAATCAGACCCATAATCATAATATATTATAAATAAATCATTTTGTAGACAATTTTAATATAAAATTAATTTATATTAATTTAATAAGTTTTAGAATTTCAAGAGTGCCCTTCTCCTCTTATGTTAAAGGGTACTCAATATTTTCATTTATTGATAGCTAAAAACTGATTTTCAACATAACTTATCTTCAAAAATACATTCATAGTAACCCTAAACACATTATAGAGGACTTAGTTTTGGCAAAACACTCTCCATAGAGGGGTTAAGGTGTTAATTAAATGTAATTTCATGAATAAACGATATCATTTTTAATTAAAAGTTTCAATTTTATTTATTCTTATACTTCCTTCAAATATTATTCATCAGTGATGAAATAATAAATATAGTATCCTAAATAAACTAATATATTATTATGTGAATATCGTCACGTAAATTCATATCCAATTTTAAAATATATGAAATAAAGTATTCATTCATGTGTACGAAGGGCTACCACCTCACGAATGAATGTAATTAATTTTCCATAACCGTCTATAAGGACTTGTTATAATGATGTAAAAACTGTCTATATATTGTAATTATAACGAACCAAGCTTGACATACATGAACATTACATTTCTTTTACCGAACACTTAATACAATACACAAATATATTCCCAATGACCGCATTAGTTTAGTATTTTTGGAAACATAAGAACATAATCTTCTAACTTGTTGAAAGATCATTAACATATCCAATAAATATCTTCCCATTTTTTCTACTTAAATCCTTTCTTTATATCTTGGGGAAATTAAAGCATAAAAATTTTGAGGTCAAATGCTCAGGACGGGTAAACATTGATAACATAAAACAAACGATAAACATAAAAATGTAAAAACATGAACATGATGTTTAAATATCATAATCATGTGTCATGAAATAAATCATGGTAGTTCATAAGGCATAGATCAAAAATAATCATTAAATAAGGAATTGCTGCCATGACCATTATAGTGGAAGAAGCTCATTACTAAACTGAGTTTACTTGTCATTCTAGCCATGTATTACTAATCCAAAATTACTTTTCATTCCAGCGTTGTATTTATAAACAGGATTTACGTACCGTTCCTGTCATGTATATCTCAGGAGATATAAATCATTACCCAATAAATTATAGGGAGATATAGATTCCACCAATCTCAAAATGAAATCATTCATACACGTTACACAAAAACATAAATCATTCATCATATCATATCCCAAGTAGTAAAATAGGTTTATTAAACATTATTCCATCATAAAATAATCCATTTAAAATATAATTCCACCATTAACATAATAAAATAATTTGAATAATAGGGATAGAAACATAATCCTATTTAAATAGCTTCATCTTAGATGTAAAATAATATTAATAAAACACATGTTCTTAGTTGTTAAGGAAAATATCCTTTCTTATTCAAATACATTTTCTTTTCTCAAAATCGCATGCTATTTTTAAAGATAATAATTTATTTTAAAATATATGAGAAAACTTTTAAGAGAGGATTTATGAAAATAAGTCATCATGAAACCATAAAAATCCATTCATCCCATATAATTTATAAAACATTCTCTTTGTTCTTTTGATCGAAAAGTGAAAGAGTACCTCAAATTAAATAACAAAAAATGATTCATTTCATAACATTTAATTAAATTTCAGCAAAGTAAAAAATTAACTTTAAAAAATTATAGAATAATGGAAATAATAATACACCCTTAGGAAAAAAATTATGTTGATTACAAATATACCCTAGTAAATACTTACATATAAACAATCTCAGATAAAAATGAGATTTCAAAATTCTCCCTTACCTGAGATCCAATATCTTCCATATGTGTCTAAAACTCTTGTATAGTGGATTTAAACATATTATGATCTTTTAAAAAACAATAATAATATCTTTTATATCATATATAATTCACATAGTACTTTATATTAATGTTTTATATACTAATTATATATTAAATCTTCGTTTTGGGTAATAATTGTTTTATCTATCTTACATGTTTTGACTTGTTATTCTTGTTATTATTACTCATATCATAATATAAGTACTTCATGAATGTATAAAATTGTTTATATTGCATAATAATTTAGTATTGAAATATATATTATAGATACATAAATGAAATTTAATAAACCATTCATAGAGATGGTGGGTTATACGTACGCATGCACAATATTTCTTTTTCCTTATTGAATTGAATAGAAGCATGTAACTGACATATATATCTACACATAAATCCTGTATAATTATTATTTCAAATATTTCATGTTTATTTATTATATATACCTTATAATAATTCTTTAATGGTTAACGTAGAGAAATAATCTCATCGTGTCATGGAGATAGTAGGACGTATGTACCCACGAGCGATGATATCATTCACTCAATGGTTAAATTGTATGAAATTGGATAGTATATTAATTATAAAGAATAATTATTATTTGGTATTTATTATTTAAATCCATTATACTCATCATTATAAAAATCAAAAATATGTATTATTGAGTAACATATTACCCCACGGTGTGGAGACGGTAAGTCATACGTACACAAGCATGGTGATATTTTTATTCATAGGATACATAAAAGGAGGTATAAGGTTATCACATATTTATAATAACGTATCAGTATCTATAATATACTTGATTTATTATGTTATTATGGGAACAACATAAGAATATAAAGTATATGAAGAAAATAATTTTCAAAGAGGTGATAAAACAGTTACCACCTTTTCAAGTATCTCGTTTTTATTTTCACAAATGGTCTTTATAAGATAAATTTTTTCCCAAAAAGTATCCTCTATAATGAATTAAGATAATTTTGGAGAGTAAATTGGTTAGATTAGTTAGAGAAAAAGGGCTTTAGAGGTGTGAGTAATTTTTATGGAGAAGTTCACTTTTATTGGAGAGGTGGGGGAACAATAGAAAGTATATAAATATTAATTTATTATAATTTTATTTTTGTTTTCTAATGTAACAACTCATTTACATAGAAGTTAATATTAGGATGGGTCTATATCCTCTCAACCAATAGGTTTTATATTTGTTTAACTCACAAAAGTATCCTTATATTTTTATCTTCATCCATTAGTTAAAAACATTTACCCTTACCTTGTCTTCTAGTATTTTCATTATATATGGTTACTATAGTAACTATAAAATTCCAAGAGGACCTAAAGTGGATCATTAAAGACATTTGTAACATTATCTAAGTAATTTTTCCAAATATTTTATTTTATGACTATTATACCATTTAATAAAATAGTATTCGTTTTAAAAACTCATTTACATCAATTTTGACACTATTTAGTAATTTATTTTTTTTAAATTCATAACAAATTTATTAAATAAAAAACTCATTAAATCATCCCTCAAATTTCTACTTAATTCAAAAAAATTTACATGACATAAAAATGATCAAATTAAAATTACTTTAATATTTATAATATCATTTGTTTGAGTCTATCATTAGAAAGGTAATCATTGCATCATCATTATGTCTTAAAGAAATTTACTTATTTAATGTATAGAAATTATAAATAAAATACGATGGTGTAGAAAATATTTTTATCCTTATAATTACTATTTATATCATAATTTATCATTTATATAAACCAAAATAATTATTTAGTAAAAAGATACATGTTTATGTTCTATTTTACATTTAAATTAATTATTATTACATGTCATTTTCACACACAAGTGGTTCTCAAATGCCACAATTTGGGCATAAAAATTTCTTTAGAATTCAATAAATCATCCAATATTATTATTACATGTATTAGGGTGGTTTTATATTACTATAATATTTATCTTTTACCCTTATTTACCAGATTTACCCTTTAACCATGTTAAATAAAAATAGTAATTGAAGTTAATATTCCTAATAACCAAAAATAAAATGTACTTATTTACCCAATAAACACCATGTAATTCAAAAGATGGAATCCAATTTTCTAAATTCAAATCATATAATTGGAATAAATTAATTTAAAACTAAATCTCATTGTTAAAATGAGAAAGTGAGTTTTTAAGAAGTAAAAACTATCAAAATATTGGCCTGTGTTTACGGCCAATATAAATGTGAAATTAAAAATAACAATAAAAAATGTATTAAATGAAAAAAAACAATATTTCACACTTAAAAACAATTAAAAATATAATATAACTATATAAATACATAATATGAAAATGCAGTTTGGAATTAAAATGCAGTTCTTTCCACTATTCATTAAAATATGAATTTTATCAGAAAAGTACATAAAATTAAAAAAAAGTAAATTTTGGTGTCCCTATTACAAATATAAAGTTTATTTGGTCAACTAAAATATATAAATGTGTTACAATCTTGGTTTAAAATGGTTTCCCCAACAAAAGGCGGAAAAACTGCGTTTCTTGAAAAAAACTTCATTCATCTAAAAAATTGAATTTTTTTATTATATCATGTTCCAAAAAGTTATTAGATGAATATTAACGTTTTTTTAAATAAAAAATGAGGTTAATAATATTCCTAATTCTAGTTTATATCCCATTAAATATTAATATTTTAATAATATATCTTTGTTTAGTGAAACATTGTATTGCATATAATGCATGCTACCGAGGAAGGTCACTCTTGCATGTAAGACAAATCAAGTTAGTGTTGGATGTAGTTAAATATTATTTTTGGCTTATGTATAACATAATCCAATCATATTTATTTTATTAATTGAAAAAATATATTCTTAGTATTTCTTATATCTTATGCCAACTCGGAGTTTTTTGTAATATACAACAAGTCGGTTTATTGTGAAAGGAATGCTTGACTAAGAGAATTTAAAGATATAAATAAAATTCATAATTCATTTGAGAATTAAAATGGTCCATAAACACCCATTGTGTGAAATTATACCCACTTAAAATTATCTTCATCATCAAAATTCTTCTGGTTTATAAAATATTTAGTACTTGAATGTTTCTTTCATGGAAACCCACATCATAAAATGGAATACTAAAACATCATTTTAAAAACGAATGTTAGAAACAAAAAGCATACCCATATTAATGTATCACTTAGTTTCCACATAGGAGAACACATCGAGGAAGTGAAAACATGGATATGAATAAAAAATATAACCATCAGGTTCTGATGGATAGTGATAGAGAAAGATTTTTGGAGAATATTAACAACTAGAAAGGCATAAATCTGTGATGATTTTAGGGACCATCTGATTCACCAGATAAGAAGGTACTAGGATAACATTTTTGGTTTTCAATAATATTTCCCTAAAGTTGAATAATTTTTCATGAGAATAAATAATTACTTCATTTTGGTCCAATCTCACCAATTTTCGCACCTTGAACAATTTCCACTTAATCTTTTATATAAAAAAATAAAGTTGATTTTTTCATTCTAAAAGTGATAGAAAATCATGCAATAGAATGTTAAGTCATTCCATCTATCTTAAAATATAAGTTTAGAACAGGTTATCAAATATGCATATGTCCACCTATAGTTAGATAATACATTAATATTATAATCTTCAACTAGAATATAACATATACTATTCATGAATGGATAACATTACTATCCTTACGAAAACAAAAAATACAAATCATTAGAAATAGGTGAACTAAATTGACTTAACATTTTTCTCCCATATTTTATTAGATAGTTCTTGGTTGTCTCATTACAAACAAGTGAATACCTTAATCATGTATTCTCTTGAAACATGATAATAACAAGAATTACCGTTGAACCTTTGTAAAAATTTTCATTCTGTCAAAATTAACTCTTTCCACAAACCAAAATACCAAAAATTTTATATACTCAGTACATGATATATATGTTTCCATATATCCTTAATGAGGTCATTAATACTATCAAACATCTCATTATCTTTTTATCCCTTCATTATGTGTATATAATGTTCTTTCCAAAAAAATTCATCTACTTTTCATGGTTACTAGTACCATATACTTATGCAATACCAAAATGGAAAAATACATAGATATTGTAATATTTTATAATATTATAAAAGTGATTATACAACACTATTTTTGGAATCTCATTACATAGACACATAATCCTTCCACCACATTGTTGTCATACTCATAACTTCTTATAGTGGTCACACTTGATTTTCCTTTTCCATTGGCTTTAAGTGGTTGTTTATATTGATACTAATCTATAACCCTGGATTTAGGGCATTGATTTGTATAATTCTTTATTTACATCCACATGTTTCATTGAAGTGTGGGTGGTTCATTCTATATAGTCTTTTCTCTATTCACAACATTAACAATCATTTTTCCATTACATTGGAACAAAACTACATAATGACATTCTTTTACATACATAAAAAAATTTCTTGTACCTTTATGAAAATATCTATTATGCTTCTTTCTTAACTTTGAGAATAAAAATAGATTCATATTCTTTTCACCATCACTTTGATATTTTCCCTTGAACTCCATTTTTCATTTCTTTTTAACACCTTGAGATTGATATGTAACACCAACTTCTATTTCTACCTTGATAGCACAACACAGAATCTCTTCATATCTACTATAGTCTCTTATAGATAATTCGTTTTGATGACATGTATTTAAGACACTTAAGAATTGATTAAATTAAATTTCAGTTTAATTGACAATGATAGAAGAAGACCTTGAATGTATTGTAAAATTTGCATCATTTGTACCAATCGATTAATCATCCTTTTTCTTAAGCTCAAGGAACTACTTTTACATCATTGTTCAAAAAATTTGAGGAAAGTAGTTATTAGAGAATAAGTTCTTGAATACATCCCATTCCACATATTCAATTTCATCTTACTCCCTTATATTCTTGATTGTAGTCAACCACTGGTCCAATTCTCTTTCTAAATGATAAAAAGCCCAAATTAAATTAATGTACCAAATAGTGATTGATGGAAAATATATTTTCAAAGGAACCGATCCATTTTTTAGCAACAAGTGGATCAGATGACCCAGTGAAAGAGGGTGGATGTTGCCTCATTAAGGACTCAATAGAATATTTTTCCCTTCTCTTCTCATTTGGATATCCAGATTGATTTATAGCTTATGTAAGTATAGAAATATGATTTTACATTGAATCTCCCAAAACATTTGGTTGTTTATGTAGAAAATAATAGCATTTCATAGTGCATTGATCATTAACACAATTCCATTGGGTTCCGACCATTGTTTAAAATGTTGAAAGAATAGTGTGAGAGGCATAAAACATACTAGGAAAACAATAAAATCAAGGGGTAGTACATTCAATCTCTAAAATCATAGTTTTAATCCTAGTTTATTCATGATCATTGCAATCATTCTAGGACTGTATCTTATAGTTAGATATTCCCTTAGGGAAATCCCTAAACACACCTTAGTTTCATCTCTAGGGATCTCACTTATGTTTTTTCATCACAGTTCCAAAGGTTAACAATCCCTCACTCTGATACAATCTCTAAAAACAAAATAGTGACATACATAAAAATTACATTTATTTTATTGAATAGTTGTCTCATTACATTGATATAATCCTAAATACCATATTAGTTTAATTTCCTTGAATAATTGGAATATAATCTTTTAACATGGTCAAATATCTTCTTCATCTCTCATAAAGATCATCCCCTTTTTTCAACCTAAAACCATTATTTATATTCTGGAAAAAATATAACATAAAAATGTGAGATCAAATTCTATTTAAGGGAAAACATTGATAACATAAAACCAACTATAAACATAAGAATGTAAAAAAATGAACAAAATGTTTAAATATCAAAATCATGAATCATGAAATAAATATTTGTAGCTCATAAGACATAGATCATAATTTAACATTAACCATTATAAAATTTCATAGGAATCAAATATTGAGTTGTGGAAAACAAATAAACACATAATATGATTTCAATATTTGATGAGGCATTGCTTCCTAGACCATCATAGTGGACAATGACCATTATTGAACTATGTTTACTTACTATTCCAGTCATGTATTACTAAAAAAGATTTACATGTAATTATATCCATATATTAATAAATAATATTTAATTGTCATTTGAGTCTTGTCTATCTCATGAGGTAAAAATTTTTACCCACTACATAGGATGAAGATATAGGTCATACCTATCTTATATCGAAATCATTCTATCATGTGATGAAAAAACATTAAACATTCACCATAGTATAATACATTAATTAAAAGGGGGTTCCTAAATATAATTCCATCATAACACAACGCATAAAAAATAACATTCCATCATTAACTTAAAAAAATCATAGTAATAGTATATATTGAAACATAATCCTATTTAAATAGTATCATATTTTATAGAAAATCATTTTGATAAATAACTTGAACCTAGTTCATGATGAAAATATATTTTATTCTTAAAAGACATTTTCTTTTCAAAAAACATCATGAAAATTTAAAAGAAAAGAGTTTATTTGAAAATAATTGTGACAACATGTAATATAAGATTTATGGAAATAAGGCATCATGAAATCAAAAAAAACCTATTCATGTTTTATATGTAAAAAAACATTCCCCTCATTCTTTTTTTGGAAAAGTAAAAAAATACCCCAAATAGAATAATGACAAAATATTCCATTCCTAACATTTAAAAAAATTACCAAAGTGTTAAATTAACATCAAAAAATTGTATAAGATTAGAGATAATATTACATACTTATGAGACATGGATGTCGATGATAAATAATTTCAAGTAAATACTTACATATAAACACTCATAGATTAAAATGAGTTTGCAAAATTACCCCTTACTTTAGGTATGATATTTTCTATATGTGATCCAAACTCTTATATATCATGTTAAAAAATTATTATTAAATTTTTAAATGAAGTATAATAATTTCTATAATATCAAATATGATTCACTTATTACTTTATATTATCCATTTATTTATCAATTCCATGTTAAAACAATATTATGGGTAATTAACATTTTTTATCATTCATATTATGACTTGATATTCTTGATATTATTACTTCAATCATGATTTAAATATTTCAAAAATTTAATCTATGATTTATATATAATAAATATTTTGTATATAAATATTTTTAATAGATAGATAAATGAAATGGAAGACACCGTTTAGGGAGACGGCTGGGCGTACATACAGATGAATGTTGTTTTTGTTTCCTTATTGAATTGAATGGAAGCAAGTAAATGATATATATATATATCTAGTAGAATTATGATTTCAATTATTTCATGCTTATTTATTATATATACATCATAATTATTCTTTTATGGTTAATATGGATAATTAATCTCATCTTGTACTAAAGACGGTAGGTTGTACAAATACACAGACGACAATATCATTCAATTAATAGTTAAATAATATGCAATTGGATTTTCTTATTAATTATAGAGAATAATTATCATGTTATATGTATTATTTAAATACATTATAATCATCATTATAACCATCTAAATTAATTGTTGTTGAATAAAAAATTACACCACAGCCTGGAGACGATAAGTTATACGTACGCACGAACAGTGATATTGTTATTAATTGGAAAGATAAAAAAAGGTATATAATTGTACCATAATTATAAAAACATCTAAGAATGTATAATAAATTGGATTTATTACTTTATTATGGGAACAACAAAATAAGAGGAAGTTGATGCGGAAACAAATTATAAAAGAGGTGATAAAACATTTACATTTTTGAGAGTATCTCTTTTTGATTTCCACAAATGGTGTCTCAAGGATTTATTTATGCCCAACGTGTGGAATCTATGATGAATTAAGGGATGTTGGGAGAAGAAATATTCATGTTGATTTAATGAAAAATGTCATTATAGGTGTGATTAAAATATAAGGAAAGGTTCCCTTTTATATGTGAGGTAAGGGGAACATAAGGAATGTATTTAAATATTAATTTATTACAAATATATGTTCCGATTATGATGGCACAAAACTAATTTTTTCAGAAGATAAGATGCGGCTGGGTCTAAATAATCTCAAAAAATAGGTTTTAAAAAATTTTATGTCTCAAAATTAACCTTATATTTTAACATTAACCCTTAGTTAATAACATTAACTCATACAATGTATTCTTTTATTTTCATAATATATGCTCACTATAGTTACTATCAAATTATAGGAGAATATAAAGTGGATATTTAATAAATTTTTTAACATTATATAAGTTATTTTATAGAATCTTAAATTTTCAGGACTAATATATCATTTTATTAAAATAATATTTGTTTTAAAAACTCATTTTTGTCAATTTGACACTATTTAGTTATTGATTTTTGTTAAAGTCATAAAATCTTTATTCCTCATAAAAATGCATTAAATAATCAATAACATGTTAATTTAATTTAAAAAAATCATGTTAGTCCTAAAAATGTTCAAATTAAATTTCATTAATATTGATAATTGCAGTTATTTGAATCATTCATTAATAAGGTAATCACTACATCATCATTGTGTCATAAATAAATAAATTTATTTAATGACAGAAATTTATAAATAAAATACCGTGGATTAGGAAATATTTTTATCTTTATAATGAATATTTATAGTTTAATATATAATTTATATAAGATTAATATTTTTTTAGTAAAAATAGAGATGTTTATGTTGTATTTTCTTTTACTTTAAATTAATTATAATAACATGTCCTTTTCACACCCAAGTAGTCCTAAAATGAAAACCATTTCCCACTACGAATTGTTTTGGTCTCCCATGACTCATAAAATAGAATTATATCATGTTTTATGGTAGATTTATATTATTATAATATTATTGTTTTACCCTTATTTACCTGATTTACCCTTTTACCGTGGTAAATAAAAAAAGTACTCATGTTACTATACATAATTTCCAAAAATAAAAGGTATCTATTTACAAAATTTGTAACACATGATTCCAAATACAGAATCAAATTTTCTAAGTTCAAATTTTATAATTGCATGAAAATAATTTAAAACTAATTCCGATTTTCAAAACTAGAATGTAGGTTTTTATGAAGTAAAAACTATCAAAAGATTGAAATTTGTTTATGTCGAATTAAAATATGAAATTACAAACTATGACAAAAAATTTATTAAAGGATTAAAAAAAATCAAATTAAAATTTAAAACTAATTAAAAGGATAATATAACTGAATAAATAAATTACATTAAAAGATTGTTTTGATTTAAAATGCAGTATTTTTCACTATTCATTATATTTAAATTTTATCCGTAAAATACCAAAAAATCAACCAAAGTAAATTTTCATGTACCAATTCCAAATAATGAATTTTATTTTTTATCAAATATATTATATGAAAATGATAAAAGCTATATTTAAAATGGTTGCACTATCAAATGGTAGAAAACATCATTTTTTAAAAAATACTTCTTTTATCGGAAAAATTGAATCTGTTCTTATATCATGTCAACAAAATACAAAATATGAATGTTAATACTATATAATATTTTTAATTTCATTAATAATATTCATAATTTCTAGCTTATATCTTATTAAATAATAATATTTTAATAATATATCATTGTTTTGTAAAACACGGTATTGTGTTCAAGGTAAGCTATCAAGGTAGGTTGCTCTTGTGTGAAACCCAAGCCAAGTAAATGTTGTCTGTAGTGAAATCAAAATTTGTTATTTTTTATAACATATTTCAAACATAGTTATTTAATAAATTCAATAAATATATACATAGTGTTGTGTATATCGTACACTAACTCGGTGTTGTGAGTAACACATGAAAACTTGGTTGAGTGTGAGTGGAATATTTTACTAACTGCATAACATGATAAAAATGAAAATTTAAATTTATTCAAGAAAACATATGGTCAAAAAATATTTATGGTGTTATAATATTAATTACATATTGATTATTATTAAATAATAATATATCATTTATGTTTTGACCTTTCATTGCACATAAAAATGATCATATTGTTCGTGGGTACATGTGAACTATCATCTCTACGAAGCAATGTGATTCATTTTTCTGAAACACATTACATGAATGATATATATTTTTATATATTTTATTAAATAATTTAATTTTAATTATATTATAATTATTCTATAATGATATAATAATACATAACCATCTTTCCATAATGATTGTTGAAAAATAAAAATGTTTCTCATGTGTATGTACGGCCTACCGTATCCATGATTAGAACATTGTTCGTCTTTCAAAGACTGACCTAAAGAGTAATATTTAAAAGTATAAATGATTTATAAAGGTTATTATTATTTATTGAATATTATAATGGATATGATGGAACTATGACCATTTTGACTGTAGACATCATATCATTGTCATTTTGGACTCATGTACTGAATATCAAAAAAAAATCTCACATGAACATAAATAATTAATTAATTTTTTATAACATGATAATAATAATTTTTAAATAAATAATAAAAATGATAAATGTTCTAATGAAATTAAATAATTAATATATGTTTTTTATTTAGAAAGATAAAGATTGTACAGGACGAGTCGAACCCAGGGTTAGAGACATAATCTAAATCTCCTTTCCTTGAGATATATAATGATGACATGCACTTTATTTTCTTTATATGGTGTATATAGTACATTTGACATGTAATATCATTTATTTATTTATTATAATTATATTTAATGTTTTTTTAATTTTATTCTTTTATGTGGCATTCAATTCTACTAATTACAATGTAGTAAAGAAATTCTAAACCCAATTCCTATTATTTGTGTTAATCGTATACTTTTTGATTATGTCATTATAATATTATAAGTGAAATTACTTTTAAATAACTAATGTTTTATTTTTACTTATTTTATGTGGATTTATAGTGGATACACATGATCAATTTATTTGATTAACACACACTTAAATAATATGATATTTGAAATGGACACTTTAACTTAAACATCTTCTTAAATGTTTTAATGATTTATTCTTACAAAGATTTATATATCATGAACATGTGTTAAAAATTGTTTTTATGAATTTATTTATATGAACTTAATATTTTAAAATATAAATTTTATAATTTCTCTAAGTTCATTTAAAAAGGTATATTTTCCATGTTTTATATAAGGGACATTATTTTGAGAAGAATTATTTAAAATGCATTTTAAAATAGTCAACAAGAATTATTTTTTAATCATATAGCATGAGTGGTTTCTCTAAATATCATGATGCTTAATTAAATTTATTTTTTAATAATTTTTTATTGTTATTTATGTGGAATATTATTTCGTTAATATGTGCTCAGTTATTACATTTTAAATTTAGTTTTTAGCGAAAAATGATGTTTTTATATCTGAATGTGTATTTCTTAAGTGTTTTGATGTTTTTAATGATTTTATTCATGATATGTTCCTTTTACATTGTTTGTTAAGGGTTGATCCCCATAATAGCTCAATATCTATGGTTTTCTCCCCATTATAGATCTTCATATGACATGTGAGACACATTATAGATCTACATTGCATTGGGCACCACAGATATGGAAGTCGACCATATGATTATTCAATTTATAAGGGTAAAAGAGTGGAATGCTAATGATTTTCCAAGGCACGTGAATTATTTTTCTATACTTGTTAACGAGTTTTTTATGAATCGGGTTTTAATTATTTTCATGTTTTCACTGGACAAAAAAATTTGTTCTTTAAGTCCATTACATATCTTTTGAGATCATCCCATGTTTTAAAATGTTTATAACTTGTATTAAAGAAGATTTGGTTCAATTATGAGTAATGTGAGGGTTGTTTTCATAAAAACCTCAATCAATAAATTAATCCCCTATCAAAATGAAAAATTGCAGCCCGTCAATCATTTCATGAGGTTGTTGTAATTTGAGTTACAAGACTATCACTTTTTTTGTTGGTTTTCCCCAGAATATAAAATTGAGGATTTGATTTAAAGTTTCAATACATTATATCAATAAAAACTAAATTTCATGAATATTGTAGTGAAATATAGAAATATTGGTAAAAATAAAACGGTTTTGAAATTAAAACAAATAAATTAGTTGCGTAGAGGCTTCAACCTCTCAGACAATCTAATTACTTTTTTTAAAAAAATTCTTAATTGATTTTCTAAATTACACCATTTACCCCTAGGTTTACACTTAAATTTAAATTCATATCATATATAAACATTAATATTATTATTTTCCCCCTATAGAAGTGACTCAACTACTTGAAGACTTACAAGATATCAAATCTAATTGAAATCACTATGTTCAATGGTAATACCTCACTGATGAAATTTAAATACTGAAATCAATTAATTAACATCATATAATGAAAAACCATCCCAAAAAATCTAATTAAAATATATTCATGATGTAAAAAACTGTATTCACTCGAAATTATAAGATATAAAAATTTATATTAAGATAACACAATAAATATGAAACATGGAAGAGAATGTCCGTCAGTTGTCTCCATCCACAACTGATTATGGATTACCCACACGTCACTTGAGAAGCCACAATATTACCCATTATAGAATCAATTCACATCATCTTCAACTAGATCTCAACCTCCACCTTTCCATGATATCTCATTCCAATCCCTATACATAAATCTGTGGTGTCATGGGGCTCCATCTACTGATGACCTACCACAATACAGTGGCCAAAAATTGTATTTGTAGAAAAATAATTCAAAAAAATCAGCCGCCTAAAAATTATTTTTAGGTATCTTTCCATCTCCATGATGTTTATATTGGTTAGACAATGTGAAATACTTTAACTTGCTGGCATTGTAAATCATTGTGTAATCTTCTACAAAAATTTATATCAAAAATTTTCACATCAAGTAATGTAGTTAAACATAATGTAATGATGTTTCATAGATTAAAATTATTTCATGACTTGTCCTTTAGTGCTTCTTCCTCTGATAAATCCATGACATGTAACTCTATTAAACAACATGAAGTAGTGTCACTCTAGTTTTCCAGTACTGATTCTTTCTCTAAAATCTGGTGTCACACTGTCACTGATGCTTGTGGTGTGAAGTGTCTTTCCACTTCACCCTAAAATATTAATGATATTGAAAATAGTTAATATTATAAAATTTTCCAATTTTAATTTCAACATCAAAAGATAACTAAATTAAAAAACTGCTGGAATTTTACCTAAAAATGACAAATTAGTATGGTTTAAATTATTGAAATTCAAATAAAATATATTAAAAATGTCAAATCTATCAATGAGGTAAATGGAAAACTCTAATGTTATATCAAAAAAGGCAATAATTTAATATTTTAATGATTTTCATTAATTGAAAAAATGGATGCTGGGTATAAATTTCCACTTGTAATTTATGGGTTTACTATATAAGAGTTTTTTCATAATTATATAAAAATATATAATTCAAATATTGTTAGGAAGATAATGTGATATAGAGTTTTAAAGTAACTAGAATATATAATGCTTAGGTTGGGTACTTATATTTTACATGGATTTTATTATATTCCCAATGAATTTATGAAGGTGAAGAAAAATCAAATGTTCTTTAGAGAAAGATATTCATAAGACATTACTTCTAGTACCCTAAGGTAATTATGGATTTGTGTCATATTTTAATGCAGCATGTGATGTTTTGGAATGTTAAGTATTGATAAATTAGATCGTAACAAAATATTCCAACATTTAGTCAATTAATACTTTGAAAAAATAACCATGGATAAAAATAATGATTCAATTTTAATCAGTATATATTTAAATTTATATTCAAATATAAGTATTATAATGTACAAAAAAGGATATGTTTAAAATATATTTTTTAATATTACTACTAAATATATTACATATATATTAATGTGATATGGTTAATGATTATCTATGAAATAATGATAATGGTATAGCATTATAGATAAGGATTGAATGATATCAAAAAAATGGTTCTATATATAAAATACAATTAAATAATTACAAAATTTTGTAAAAAATATATTTCCAAAATTATTACTCAAGAATATATCAAGGTTATGATCGATAATATGTAAAGGTATGATATAGATCTGTAGAAGAAGTTAATGAAATTAAATAGATTTAACTAGCGTGTGATTAAATTTTAGGATTTCTAAAATAAATATATTCCCCTATAATAAATTAATTACAAAATCACCAATATGATTCTAAAAATATATGATCATTTTATGTACATCATGGAACATTGATGAATTATAATGTCCTCTATGAGTATTTTTGGTGAGACATCATGATTTTGGGTAATGTAGAGTATATTTTATTAATATTTAGTTTTTAAAAGAATAATTAACGAATTAAATATATCAAGTTGGTTGATTAAACCATTACACATGGTTATATATAAATATAATCATACAGTGATGATTTAGTTGATGGATTTTATAATATATAAAAATCCATAAATCCATTTTGGTTGTTGCTTATCTCTTTAAAATGATTGTTTATTTTATTGATATTTGAGAAAAATTTTCACATGATCAATATTCTATAATATATGTAAATTAGTTTTCATGGAATCATATAATATGAATTTCCATTTAATAAAATTATAATATATGTATTAATTCAATTTTCAGAGATTCCTCTAGTATCTATTAGATATAGTGTTTGTCTTTTATACCACTCTCCTACGGCAAAATGATGGTCATTATAAATGTAAGATTCAATCTTTAGCGGTTATAATGTGGTATTATTCATTATAATAAATTATTGGTTAGTTAACAGACATTACCTTATGAATATCTCATATAAAAAAATAGCAACTCTTTTATTCAAATAGAACCATATGAATCTCTTTATTGAAGGAGGTGTAGAAGTATAATATGATGGGATGTTGTTTGAAGACATATGTTCTTTCATCTAGAGAATTATAATGTTATTTTAGTTAATATTCAACCCATATAAATATATATTAAAATTTTATAATGTAAATGGAAGATCCAAATTGATAATCAAAGATTAGATTTGGAGATTGGTGTTATATGAACTGAATTTATTCAAATAACACCATTGAAAAAGGTTTTGAGATTTATAAATAATTGAAAGATGATTCGTAGATATACTATGTAGTTTTTTTTCTCAACCATGTGGGATGGTATCAAATCTCTCAAAACACCCACAAACCCAATTTCTAGTGCTTGATTTGTTGAATAATTTGAATTTGAGGAATTATATTCCTAAAATATCACCTGTACATTATTTAATATTTTTTTAACAATATAATGATCTCACGTATGATGAGGATATGGAAGAAATCATTCATTGTATAGATAATTTAATATGAATCATATTTATAAATAACGAAATGTTTTCTTGAGAAATCATATCATTGAGGAAGCAATATGGGAATGTAAAGACGTAATGTGGAAAATGATCCCTCATTTTTTCCAACATAATATAATCACAAGGAAGAAAATATGATCCTATTGGAATATTGTTCCAATGTAATAATTATTGTATGTTTCTCCATAAATATACATTTTATGATTGATAAATTTTGATATTTTAAACACAGAGTTAAGATGTATAAATAATTATTTCAATATCATAGATTTTTATTTTAAATAATATAATATCATAATAAATAAATAAATGTAAAAAAACATGAATTGTTATAATAATAATGAAATATTAAAAAATTAACATGACAATAAATGAAAAAAATAAGATTCCTCATATCTTCAATGATTCTCGAAAAACCAAAAACTAAAATATAAAAACAAAAATACATAAAAATTTATTTAGTATAATGACAATGAATTATAAGAATAATAAAAATTATTGATATGAATATATGTATGTATAATATAATATTATAATAATATATATCACTGATAATCATGTGGCCATAGGATATATTCTTATTGAATATATGTTCAATGTATGTAATTTAATATATTATTTTCTTTATAGGATTAAAATTATCCCAAAAAATATAGAAATATAATAATTAACATGTATCTATAACATGTTTCCAAATCCCAAGTTCATCAGAATCTATCACCCACAGTTCCTTTTTTTATCATTGAATTAGCGATATTTGAGAAAAATAAATAAATATTATATAAATGGTGATTGATTAGGGGGACCTCAGAGCGGCTTCTAGTTTCTCTCTCGCGACGTCTAGGATTTCTCCTCCATACTCAGCTACTCCCCTCTCTGGCCATCATGCCCTGGTTCTACTCTCTTTAAATTGTCTCCTCACCATGGATAGGATAGCTTGGCACGACGATTTTGTCGTGTGTAGGGCTCAGTTTGTGCAGATGTGACTTTTTTTCATTGAGGTTGACGACGGGTCTGGAGTTTCCTTCGGAGGGGGGGGGGGTTCATTCCCTATTTTCATTACATTATTTTTAGTCTTGATGATTTTATCTTAGCATTATCAGCTTGATGTTGAAAGTGCTATGGTTTATGTCAACGTTTCCTCGTCCTTGTGGTGGAAGTTCTTCAGATGCCTCAGGTATTCTTTATAGAGATGTTGAAATTCGTCCTCCATGCTGTGGCAGAATGCTTTGGGCTTCTACGACTTTGTTGGTTAGATCTGACAGACGTAAGGATGGTTTTTTCAACGACATACTCTATGGATCATTCAAGGGTTTTCTCTCGATTCTGAGTTGTTGTCATGCAGAGGTCTCTCAGCATGTGGAGGTCGTCACCTGATTTGTGGCGGTTAAGTACTTTGAGGTTCTGTGAGGGTTTTCTTCAGCTGTTGTGGTGTCTATAGTGGGGTTTTACTTGGTTTATTTTCAATGTTATTTTTTATTATTGTTGTGAAATGGTGATTCCAACTGGTTTCTGGGCTAGTGGTTGTTGATGGAAGAAATGACGAGGAACGCCGGTGAATGTGGTGTGCGGTCGACGGTTCGACGCTGATGGTAGTGATAGGGAAGCAGTGCGCAGAAGGCTGGTTGGGTTCCTGTGTTGTTCATGATGACGGTGGCCAGTCCGGATTGTCTCACCGGCGACATGATGTTGGATTTCGCATTGAATGGCGGTGTGTGGTGATGATTCTCGAATCGAGGCGTGGACTGTTGGTTTGTTCTCGGTCAGATGAGCAGACAGGTGGGTCGTACGGTAGATGGTGCGCATCTTAAGGCCCTGTTTTGATTTTTTTAAATTTGAAATTTGAATGTTTTGGATTCTTGTTTGTGGTGTTTTGGATGCGGTGTTGCTCTATATCGGGTCACAACAACCCTTAAATCGGCAATTAGAAATTGAAATAAAAATGATTAGCCATAAATAAATATTATAAATTAGGGAAATCTAGTTCCATTTTTATTTTTTAATGAACTTCAAGTAATTTTTACTAAACAATAATTGAAAAAAGTCACCCCATTTCATTTGAATATCTATAACATGTTTGCATACAAATTCAATGACGTGAAAAATGTTACTAAATATTTATTTTGATGATAAAAACCTTGTTTTTATCTTCTTAATCTATTTTTTATTTTTATTTTTAGCATAATTACCTTAAACACATGAATAATTCTAACATGGATCTCGTTCAAATGGTAGATGTTTTAAAATAAATGGTTTTAATAATATTGAAATAATATTATATTGATGTGACAGGGTCTTGAATGATATCCATGAATCCAAATGATATGTATGTAGTGAATTAGATACTAAAATAACTATTCCATTGTCATCATAATATTTTAACTGTTAAAATAACTGAATAATATTGAAATTGGATTTATGGATATTTAATATAAATCAATACTTTATTAATTGAACAAAAAATAATAAAATCCTTAAAATAGGTTATGTGGTAAGATAATTATTCTAAAATTACATCAATGGAACATTTTTAAACCATAGTGAAAATCATGAAATGGCTATGATAACCTACAGAAATGAAAACTAAATAAATCCTGATAAGGCCTAATTGGTGTTCATAATCCCCAATGTCTAGAGACTAGTTAATCAGTTAACATAAACAATTATGAGTGAATGATTTCACCATAATATTTATCAATTAAAAGGTGCCATTGTACAATAATTTCTAAATATTTGGTATGGGAAAGAAGTCATCATGATAAATGTACAATATGATGAAGAGTATAATATCGAAAGTCCACAACAAAAACATATATTCATAATAAGTGGATCACATACTACTATTTTCACCTCAAACTCCCAAGGTCCCTCTATTAAGAACATACAATACCTCTGAGAGGTTCTTTCCATTTTACTATGCTGGGCATATTATTTTTTACAAATGGCCAAAGTAAAATGTAGTTTGTGAGTAACATAAGCCCAGTAGAATCCCATGAAGAAATTTTATAAGTAGTTCATATCAATTAATCCATATATTCTCAATTTAAAAAAAACATGTCATCGTAATAATTTTCAAATTTCATAATATAATTTTTTTCAACTCATTTTACTAGTTATTATAAAATAGTTATAAATGCATTTTTCCACCAAACAATTAATATATATGTGTTTTTGAGAAAACTAGAATGAATAAATAATAATATTTAAAATGAATGAAAAAAAATTTCATAAATATTGTAATTTAATAATTATTTTTAATAATTGTAAAACACTTATAACACATGAGGATAGTTGGTTATGGTCATAATTTTCTACACAACCTCAGTGAAGTATAGACCATAATATGTAGACATCACTAGATCCTTAATGATGGGAATATGAATCTACACCCATATGTGAATCAACTAACCTTATCATGTTTAAATTTTGACGTAATATTCAATCAGTATTTATATAGAGAAAATAAATTTTATGTTTGATATCCTTCTACAAAACTACCACATATCCCTTGCTCTTCATGATTAATAAAAATAAAAGGGGAAATCTATAAAATTAACCAATCTCAAATCATTTCATCAAATCATTTGAATCTGTAACACCCTGATATTTAAAATATCAAATTATGTTCAATAATATATGCAACACAAAACACCGATTCTAAAAGAATCATGAAATATGATAATTCAAATATGAGTGTTATAACCAAGAAATAAAATGGCTGGATAAGAATATTATTAAATTCATTATCATATATATATATATAGTAATTACTCAATAAAAAAATTAGTGATTACTGATTTGTGAATAATCACAAAATTATTATTAAATTTGTTTTATTTTGAAATAATATATTTCTGTTAAAATTTTTTTTATTGTTTTTCTGATTGAATATTATAAATAATTTTTGGAAAATTTAGATATTCTATTTTAGTAAAACGATAACATTTTTTAAATCATCGTATAAAAAATATATTAGAGTGATTGTTTTTGTCTATTTTTGAAAAGATAAATTTTAAGTTGTTTAGAATTTTTTTTTAATTTAATTGAAATTAGTTTTTTGATTCAATAATTTACAATGTTAATTTTTTTTTCAAAATTGATTAAAAGAAAAATTGGTATATTATATAATTAATAGTCAAATTAATTTCATTTTTATCAATTTTATTGATGAATTTGGTATATAAATATTTTTATACCTAAAAGAAAATTTTCTAAAAAATTATTTCATTTTGTTTTTCCTTTTAATCATTCATTAATTTATCCCACTTATTTAAATTGAATCTTGTAAAATATATTCCATACATTTCATTATGATTACCAATTTTTTATAATAGACCCCTTTCTTTTTTTACCATTACAAATCGTGCACATAGTAAATAATTGTCACTATAGTGATGGTAAATCTGGTAGTTATGGTTAAAAATAATATTATATGAACTACAAAATGGACCTAAATCATTCCATTATCCTATTGTATGAGTTCATTTAGTCCATGTACATAATTGTTTTTGAAATACAGCAACAATGTTTAATATATCATTGATTTTAACCTTTATAATATTTAATTAAAAGATAACGTAAAAAATAGTTGTTCTTTGATTTTTGTAATTATAGTATTTTCGGAAAGTCTTAAAAATAAAATATCATATATTATAAATGTATATTAAAATGATAAAATATATATTTATGTTCATTTTTTAAATTACTAGTGATTTAATTACTACCTTATAATCTTACGTAGCGGCTAAAAAGTATTCATTGAATTTATTTAAAAATAAAATAAATCGTACTATACATAAAAAAAGTTATATAATTTGAAAAAAAATAGTTTTTGCCATGATTTTTTAGGTAAATATAACAAGTTAGTTATGTTAAGAGGATTTTATTTGAATTACTCTCTAACTTTGTTGTCATCAAAGTCAATTTAAATGAACAGTGTAAAAATGACATTACTTATATGTTATGATTATATATTATTTTTTTAAATTTCTAAAAAAAAATAAAAAATCGTAAAAGGAACAGTTAGAACTAAAATTGGTCAAAATATTCATCTATTATATAGTTGGATCCAATTTAAATTTTTTATGTAAAATTGAAACCCATTAACACAAAAAATTTCATTTCCACAAATTATTTTAATATGTTTTAATCACTGGGTTAATTCAAAAAATAATGTTTAAAATGTATCAAGACAAATAAATATTTCCTTGTATGATTATATTGATACAGATTAGCCCTTATTCTCAAATAAATTAAATTTTTAACCATTTAACCTGTGTTATACACATAATAAATCAAAATATTTCAAAAAACTATTAAATGATATTTTATAATAAGTAAGGTTTTATAACATAATATAAAATTATTATAAACCCTATATTCATTCAAGAGATTGTGATATGGTTTAAAATACCATCAATTTTATTATTTGGGAAAATTTTCTGCTTTATAATTGTTCTCTTGACTTTTAACGAGTGAAGAATAATAATATCACAATAATTGTCAAAATGGTTAATGGGTGGTTAAAATCAAGAGAAATATATAATAAATATTCTAAAATTATATAAATTTTATTTTATGAGATTATTTCGAGTTTTAAACATTTTAGATCATTAATATATTAATTTTGACAAAAGTTTCCATTAAAAATAGTTTATATTTAATTAATATTTAAGTTAAATTTAAAAGTGATCCTTCCCTCACTTATTAAAGAAAAAATCCTTTATTATCTTATTTAAAACCCTTGAGAACTATATATTTTTCATTTTCAATGAAAAATATTCATTAAATCCCTTCTCACAACCTCTTGGTCATGTATTTATAAAAAAAAACCAAGGAATAAATTTTTTGTATGCTATATGTGGGTTTCTAAAGAACATGTTATTTTCTTAAACAAACATTTTCATTTTAGTTAATATTACACCTCTTAAAAATATTATTCAAATATCATGAAATAATAACATGAGTATATTCAAATAATTATATTTTATTTCATTAATGTGATTTCTTATATTTATTTCCTCTTATGTAAAATTATAATGGAAACAATATTTCTTACGTCTGGCAGACTATAGCCTCACAAAAAAATGTAAATCAATTTTTCTCACAACCTATCATCACTATATATGATGTTTTAATTAAAATAGATATATTATATTCAAGCCATATTTATCATTCTATTCATTTATTATATAATATATTTTATGCAGTTTCCATTCATTGAAAAATCAAAATATAGTTCTTGAATATGTGTGAATTACCACATCCATGAAGAAATGGGATAAATTGTTCATTCGTGAATATCATAGATAGTATATATAAGTGAATTTAAATAAATATTATGTTTTTTATTACCTAAATATTATTTTGTGATGATATATAACAGTTATCTTATTTTCAAATTTATCATTGAAAATGGTCATGTTTTCAAGCGTATGTACAACCTACCATATCTTTGATTGTGACATAATGCATTTTCAATTGAAATCATTATTAGTTGGATTGAAAATTATAGTTCAGGTATTCAATTTATAATTATGTCAAAATTATAATTATTTATATAATGTAATAATGACCTCTTTCACCAAAGTTATGCTATTAAATTCATATTGGATATATGATACTAATGTAATCAAAACATGTTGTGTGATCTTAATTGATTAAGTAATTAAATAAAATGTGAAATTAAATAATAAATTTAAAAAAAATTAAAATAATATTAATAAATAAAATAATTATTAGATGTTCATAATTAATGAAAACAAGAAATGTAAATTATGAGTTATACTCAAGGAAAGATACACTTTAGCTTAAGAACCTCATATGAAATATTTTAATTATTTATTTTCTAATTAACATTTATCCTTGTACATATTCAAAAAGTTGTTTTATAGTTGAATTAATTCAGAAGTAAATTAATTATTTGGGAATGTTTATTTTAATTATTTCATTCTGTTAATTTTTTTTCCTAATAAATCAATTTTAATTTTTATATTCAATATTTCAACATAAAGAAAAAAGTAATATTTTGTTATAAAATATAGCTCATTAACGGTTTTTCAATTGAGTGAAACAATTATGTTTTTTTTATTCCTCTATATTTTTTCATGTTTTTATCAAATAAAAACACTCATTTCCTTTATTCATGGAACATTAGATTTTATTCTTTAAAATTAAAGTGATATATCTATATTTGAAATTGATTTCTTATGGGTGAAATGAATATTTTTATGATATACGTTATCATGTATTATACTTACGGTATGGTTATTATGACATATTTATGATGAAAGGTGGTTTTATTAGAAAATGAGGATGGAAAATACAATTATATAACTCTAATGAATTTGGTAAAGGGATATATTTAATGAAATTTGTTTCTCTTTAGATATTATTGGAATATTTACAGAATATTATTCCATTTGTAATCACAACGTTCATACCATTAATATTTTTGAATGTTATTCAATTTGGGAAACTATATATTATAGGATTTTTAACAATTAAGGTTAGTTAATAATTATGATTAATATTAATAGTAATATGAAGATGATACATAATGTTACCCATGTGATTTATATATATATATTTATGGTTTTTATAGAAATATCTTGATTTCATAAAGGAAGTAATGTGCTTATTTTTTAACCAATTTATCTGATATATCATAATGGTGAAATGTAATACCTCTATGAAAATGTTGTCATGGATTTTCCTTAATTTACAATAATTCAGTATGAGTTTTATTTTTCCATTATGATTTCTTATGTTTTTTTCGAAAAACTATGGGAAGAAATCTGATTTCTTGGGAAAGATAATGATTATTTTGCTCCAAATTTTTATTTTGTAAAAACAAAATTTTTGATATGTATTCATGGAATAATGATTTTAATTCATTTTTATGTAAAATATTGAGTTTTTTTCTCATCCCATATTTTTAATGTTTTAAGGATGGGTTTGGACAAAGATCAAATCAAGATGAAAATCATAAAGATGTGTTAGGAAAAAGAAAAAATGATAAATATTAAATGTTTTATTAGTGAAAATGGTAAATTTTTCAATATTCCCACTTTGTGGTATAATATTTATTTATGTGTGGGTGATAGATGAATCTTATAAAATTATAATGAGAAATTATCTTCAAATGTAAGAAATAGTATTCATTAATTAAAAATTAGGATTATGTAATGATTTTTATTGGGTCCTTATTATTAAAATCAAAGAAAATGTTTTTATGAAATGATATACGTTGATATTTTAGTAGTATTATTGAATTTTGGAGATGAATGAATTATTTTCTCATATAAAGGATTATTAATTTTCTCAATTATATTAATTTATTATATCCATAAATGTTTTGGTTAATGTCTATATATTAATATGATTTCTTATTTTCATTTATTGAATTATGTTATTCATTATACCCTAATTTTAATGCTTTGGGAATTAATAGTTCAACATTAATATTTATAATTAGGTGAAAAAGATGATATTGTGGTAGAAATTTGTAAAATCCAAAACAATTTTCCCATAATAAAATCTTTATCTTCCTTATTATTATTTTATTAATAGTTAATCCATCTTTTGGTGAGGGATAGTAGGATTTAGATGAATGATGAAACTTTAGATAGTATTTAGTGACCCTTTGAGTCCAAATAATATGGAATTATGTCATATCCCACAAGACCACTCCTTAAAGGTGTAAGATACACCACAATTTGTGGTTGTGAGATATTGTTGTAGTAGTGTTAGGATTACACACCAAGGTATATCTCATCATTATAATGAATTAAACTAAGGAATTTTCTACATAACCTTCTCTGTCGAGGGTTGTTTATTGAGGATGTGTCTTGGTTTCATAGAAAACATCATAGATAATCTCATTATTGTTTTCTTCAAGCTAGTCTAGTGTATTTTATTCAAGTGTTTGGGAATTAAATATAATATAATTTATTTTATTTTAGGAATCCAATTTGTAAGTAATGGGGCTTTTAATTTTGTTTTTATGATGGAGTAATGGGGGGGTTTTCATTATGGGGGTTAACCACTAAAAATTTCCTTTCCCCCCTCCTCTAAATGGAATCATTCTAGATCTCTATAGAAATATAGATGATACTATACACCAAAGTGTCATCCCTTACTCCTTTGATTTTTTATTCCAATAACATTATATACTGCAGTCTATCTCTCTATGACATGGTGTTCTATTTCCATAGTTCTTCTCCTTTCACTACTAATAAAAATGATACATATCCATGGTACTATTCCCATGGTTTATAGTTCCGTGTATATAAATTTATTTATAGACACTTTTTAATTAAAATTTTAATATAGGGGTATTTGAATCCATAATTTTCTAAAAAACATGGCAGTAGAGTTGATTCAAATGTCTGCCATTGCTTCTCTATGTGACCCCTACCCATTACCCTCTCCTCTATGTGACCCTTCTCCCTAGAAGATGCCCTTACAAGCTATCCTCTACCAAACCCTCCTCCCTTAACACTTCCATATTTATCTAACCTCTATTTGACCCTCCTCCCCCGACGCTTCCCTCAGAATCTATCCTCTATCTGACCCTCCTTCCTTGACACTTCCCCTCACAACACTACCCCTCACTGCAACAAAACATAGCCACCCCACAGTGAGCTCTTCTCTTTAAGAACCTCCTCTTAGGATGATGCCCCCAAACACGTCCACTCACTTCTCTACTAATTCTCCACCAATATGAGATTATTTGGTGACTAGATTAAAACTATTATTTCAAAATTTCAGATATAAGTAATTTTATTGAATCATTCACTTGCTTTGTATCATATATATTTGAGGACATCAAAATCGAATAGATTAAAGGGATATTGGCGTTTTTACTATTATTTTTTACACTGTATATTTACATAACTTATGCGAATTAATAAAATATTCAAAGTGTTTGGGTTAAATAAAGAGGGACATAGTAGTTATAAAATGATTTCAATTGACATCATGAATTTTATTTATCCTGATTATAGATTTTTATGTAGGCTTTATAATATATTACTTTTTACCACATTATATTTAATTTTTCTTGACATTTTACATAGGTTATATTTTATTATATTTGTTGAAGCGTTTTTTAATTTATGGAACTCAACATTATCCTCATTATGGATGTTATCACTTGTTTTTTCTAATTATCATTATGGATTTTTTATTTTGAAGCTATTGTGGGGTATAAAATTATAAGATATATCACTTATCACAAGATAATTATTGAATATCTATGTATGTTACCAACCTCTAGTGATTGGCGATTTCAATCATGGTGTTGTGACATTTAAATTCAGAGACAAATTAATTATATGTCCGATTTGTTTTAACTTTCTCATGATGCACATTTTTTTATTCTATATCAATTTATTTCCTGTCATCTATTTTATATTATCCATCAATCTCTCACATACTATAAAGTTTCACCACCTTTTCCTTCCCCTTATATTCTTTTGTTATGTTACCTAGCTCTTTACTGGGAAAAATATATCAAAATGGGTATAAAAGTTTCTAATATAGTGATAATGATTATAGAAGGGGGATTTTTTGTAAAGAAAAATCTCATGGTTTTTCATCCAATGATAATTTATTTTGAATATAAATATTAAAAATATCCAAAATATAAGACTTTATAATTTTTTATGGATGGAAATAATGAGAGTACTAATTTAATATTGGCTTAATGGTTTAAAGCATTGTTAAAATGGTAATAATTCTTAATTTTAAGGGTTGTATTTGAGTAAATTTGATTTTTATTTTTTATTAGAACCCTATTTTTAAGATTAAATCCATAATTTGTGATTTAATTTTATTTAATATGATAATTATACAATTTATCAAATATTCAAGTACATCATTTATAATTCATTAAGGTGTAATTTAATGTTTAATTATCCACTAATTATGTTGTAGATTCATTGAAATCATACCACCCATAACATATATCACAATATTATAAAATTGGAATGAGGGAATTAGGTTTACGTGGGACATTTAGAAAACTATTCTCTTCCATTGATAATTCATCAACATTGTGTATGAAAATATAGGTCTACTCGAATTAGTGAATTTCATAAGTTAGTGGTCTTCTATCACTTTTATAAATAATATATTTGTGAGATATTTTGTTGAGTATATCATATATTACATTCAATTTTTTATGTATAAGAAATATATATATATAGATGCATCAATTACAATTTAGAACACAGGTAGTAAACCATAGATGATAGTTTACATATTGACCCAAATGACTAATCCATGTTGTTGAAATCTCCAAATCAACCACTAAAGTTATCACATTACTTAAATATAGAATCTCTATATTATTTACAAAAAAGTTAATATCATTCCTCTACTACACTATATTTAATGGAATTAATTGATTATTCGAAAATTACATGACCAACATAACCTAGTTTGTCATTGAACTAGTTGAAAAAATATTCAACCAATAATTTACCCTATCATTAAACAAAAATAATTATGTCCAATATATTTTCATATCCTCCAGAATTTTATTATGTTTATATTTATCAAATATCACTAAATAATTGGATATGAGGACATAAATATAACCATGTAACCATTCCCTAAATAATCCATCTTTTTGAATCATTTAGAGTTTTATTAACCTAATTGAAAAGTTATTTTTATGAATAGGAGTTTGGATAATTCCCTAAGAATCCCTATCAGTACATAAGACACTCTAGTTAATAATCTATCTTTCATATTATAATAGTTTATCTCTTTCTTGATAGTAAAATTTCAAATAATATTATTATTTAGTATTGGGTGATTCCACTTTATCATAGATGTTCATCAGTAACTGTGATTATACTTATGAACATTAGGATCGAAATATAGATTATATATTATACAAATTCACCTAAATCGAATGATTCAAATCCTACTTACAAAATAATGAAATAATTAATACAGATAAAAACACACAATCACACATAAATAACCATATAAAAAATTAACTGACAAAATACAGGTCGCAATAAAATCTAAATTAAATAAATCTATGCTTAATGTATTCCCTTGAAATGATTCTAAAAATTTGGCTCAACTAGTCGATCAATGTTTAAATATTATTGGATCAATTCACATCTAATAAAATTAAGGAACAATTCAACTAAATATTGGGGTCAAACCCATTATAAAAAGTACTATAATCCTTAAATATTTCCTTCATACCAATTATCAACCCTTAATTAAAATATTACAATTTGAAAAAATTAACCTCTAAAATTGAATCGCATGTTGTATGAAAAATTGACAATAAATCATGAAATAAAAAATCAATTTCAAAAGATGATATCCTATAAAAATATGATAACTCATTCATTTATACTTCAATTTAATTATTAGTTTGATAAACTATAACTTATAATTGAATAAATTATGATATAATAAATATATTATACCAAAATTAATAAGAAAAAATTGATCAATGAGTTAATTGAAATGATGTGAACTAAAATTCAACCATATTTGGAGAATATGAATATTTTTTTTTCATTGTATAATCCTCGTCAAATTTCATATCATAACATATTAATTATATTTTTCAATGATTTATTAATCAATAGTATTTGAATTATGACTCCTGATGATTTTAAATTAAAATAACTTTACATATGATTGAAAATGTTAAGTACCCATCCATATAATATATAATTATTTTTCCCAAGTGACATCCACAGTTGGATGATAATTATTGAACCATAAATTGAATAATTATCCCAGTAATGGAGACTAAAAAATAAATAAAAATTTATAAAATGAAATAAAAATAATGAATTGATCAAAAATGAAAGATCTTGAAGAATTGAAATGCCAAAGAAACCATCTCGAAGAGAAAAGTATGAGGGAGAACTTATAATTAAAACCATACATGTCAAAACGATCAAAAAATGTATTTATAAATATAGACCAATCATGGTATGATAACCTTGAATATGACATCGTTCTCGTACCTTCTTACTAAAAAAGATCATTTTTTCACTATTGCTAGGATAAAGCATTGAGATATCCACCTCAATATTCTAACCGTGTTCACCTTCTATGTAATGGTCATTTATAGATTTTTTATTTAATTGTCATTCCTCAAGTTCCTCAAAGAGAAAAATGGAAATATTAAATTAGATATTTCTTCCTTATATTAAAACCATGAGATATGAAAATTTTCATGATTATCTAAACCATCAAATGTTTTCAATAGTTCTAGTTCACACAACATTCCAATTCACTTAGACCATTTTATATGGTTATTTTCATCACACTCACTAGTATACACATGCTGAAATGAATTTTTAAAGAACCACATCATAGTTTTTATCTCTATGATATCTTTTCATCCAATTTGATATAAATTCTAGTAATAAACATTCTAATATCTATATAGGAAACATAATTAGATATATCATATTTAATATGATCATGTTCCGTATCCTACATTATGTCAAAAAATAATTCATAACTTATAAAAGTAGTATAATGTCAAAGTGGAAGTTATTTTTTTGTAATTGAGTCTTTTATGGATGTTACATAGTAGTTATAAAAATGTTTATTACCTTCATTTTTTCCTTGTACACAAATAACCAAAAATATAGATTTTTTAGAGCCATTTTCATTGTAAATCATGGATATTGGTTAAAATATGACCATAAAATAAGTAAATTATAGAATAATCTAAACCTACAACCATGGTACATTGTGATTGAAGTGTAACATCTCTGATTTTTTTATAAATTTTTTTATATGGAATTATTTCGAGACCGTGACATTCGACGACACATAATTTCAAGGTCCAGAGATCCAGAAACATAATTTTGATCTTTATTATGGTATGTTCATAAAATGTGAATATGGGATTTTCTATATTTTGAAGTGTCACTCAGGTCTAAAATATGAGAGAACTGTTGATTTCAAGATGCCTGGATGCACCAAGAAATTTCATAACATTTTCCATCAAGGACCAAGAAGAAAAGTTATTTTTTGGACTTTTTGAGAAAAATAATAACATAATATAGAAGAATTATTTTTCTTTCTTTCTTACATTTGAGTCATGGATGGTGACGCTGCAAGGTAGTGATAGAGCGAAGACGATGTGCATCAATGAGGCACATTAATGACTCGTTAAACTCACATCATAATGAAGAATTTATCACATGTAATAGCAATGTTGTTTCATAAATTAAACAGTGTATCAACTTAACATCGCATCATAATTGGAACATTGATACGTGATCCAATTTATAGTTTTATGTGTTGGGGAACAATGGATCAAAAATTTAGAGGATTCTTGGGTGAACATCTTATGTCATTCCACCCCAGTAATGAACAATGAATGTTGGTGGAACATCATCTTTTTCATCATGCCTTTCAATTATCAAAGCCAAGAAGTGACGTCAACTTATTAACCCATCATGGACGAATGTGTGGAAAAAAATTCAAAGAGATAGGGGTTATATTTTTAATGTTTCCCCATTAATTTCTTTCAAAACAACAATCGCAGATTAACACACAGATAGGTTATATGTAGACATGGTGTTCTTGTGGGAGGGAGACTTCGTGGGGGTTTATTTATTTAGGATTAAACCTTATCATGAATGATTGAATGAAAACATCTATGACCCTCTCGAATTTTTAAACGTCTAATGCATAGGCCCTGGGCTGAAAAAAAAAGGACAAAGAAACTCCTCTCATTTTTCATGGTGGACGCATTCTCAAAGCGATGAAAACACTGGTTAGAAGTATTTGCTGTAAATACATCCTCACCCAGAGACCGTTGGAAGAAGTGTTGTAAAGAACGGACCACTAGAGAACATTTGGTGGCCTGGAAAAGCTTCCATCTCTGCATCGGCCTACACTAGTGGGCCGCATTGATTACGAAGTTTTGCTTTGTCGTCCACAATAGCACGTGGGAGGAGGCAGCACTTGGGGGTGACTCGTGGAGTGGTGTCCCCCATTTATGCCACCCTGTAGGACTTGGAATTGTGAAAAGTAGGCAGTGTGAGGAGTCTGATGTGGCTCTTAAAGGGTGCTGCACTGGAGAGGTGGGCCGCAGATGCAGTCCTTGTTCAGACTGAAGAGGATGGTGCTGGCTACCGTGCCCCCGGGGCTCACACAGGCCGCACCACATGGTCGCTCTCCCTGCAGGCAAGTCGGGGCCCCCACGGGCCAAGATAGTTCCACATCCCGACTGGACGGACATGCGTCGGCAGGCTAGACCCACACAGACAGGCTGGACCCAATCCGGTAGTCCAGACCAGCACCCCTTCAGGACGGGCCAGACTAAACTAGGTTTCGAGGCGACCCGATGGGCTGGACACTCTATCAACCGGGTAGGGTTCATCGAGACCAATTGGGCTTGATCCACTGGCCATGCCAAACCAGACTGAACTGACCCACACCTGGTCGGGTCGAGTTAGTCTTAAGAAACCAGGGTATATGGTACCCCCAAGCCAGGTTGGTCGGGTTGGTCTGACCAGGTCACACCAGGTCCCATCACAACAAGTCCCTGAGTTTCTAAAATTCATGTATCTTGCAAACCAGACATCCGTTTGACGAACCTTATTCTAAGTAAAAGTCCTTAAGATGCAATAGTCCTTTTGAGATACTCTAATTGAGTTTTGTAGAATGTTTATGTATGGTCAGGTTGGATCAATCACAAATCCAACTGGCCCTTCAGTACTAAAATGCCTATAACTGTCTGACAGGGCATCCGATTGGTGCACTGTCTATCGTGTGGGAACCGTTATGAAATGGAATAGCTTCAGGTAACATATTTTTGGAACTTCATGTAAATTTATGTACTCCTCTTTTAGACTGGGGAGTGGGTCTTCAATACTTAACTCACATGGAGTCAATTACTCCCCTACCGGGTAGGGTGCATGTCCTCTATTTTAAGAGTAGGTACACCCCTGTTGACCCCGTGTGCAGGTCCTCCCTATGCAGTGCTACAACAGGTTCGGAACTCCCCTACCTCTCTCGGGGACATGTACTCTAGCCCGAGGTTGGTACGCCCCTAAATTACTAGGGTGCAAGCCCCCATAGTAGATATTGAGACAGAGTCGGTTACTCCCCTACATTACAAGGGTGTAGATCCTCTAGTCACAGAGTTATACTTACCTGACCATTTAGGGTAGATGTCCTCTTTACACCTTGTTCATGCATAGTCAATTCACCCCTGTTGTGCTAGGGTGAGGGTCCTATAATCTGGGGTCAGTACTCCTCTAACGTACTTGGGCACAAGTCCCCCATGGTGAAAAAATACAACTAGAGTTGAACTCCCCTACTCGGTAGGGTGCGGGTCCTCACGTATGGTGTAGTACTCCCACATCCTCGAGTAGTGACAGAGGGGAGGTCCATCATTAAAGTCTGAGCTCCCTCAATTGCAGGACCCAGTTATGAGGATTGGGACCCTCTAATGGATGAAATCAATACCAATGTACAAGTTAGTGATCCATCGATGAAATGGGGTGTGGTACACTTCTTAATGGAGTGACTAAGATATCATGGGTTAGACTGGAGCATTGTTTCCCTAACTGAACACAGTGTCAAGGAGTGGGACTCTTCACTTGCTTTCTAGTGGTCTTCCCTCAGGCACAAGACTGTGACAACGAGACCTCTAGTGTCGGGAACTAGGGGATGTTCAATGATAAAGTTCCCAATGGATCACTCTCTTTCATACATAAAATTAAGAAGGGTTGAGTTTTAACTGATGCAGTCCATCTCTCAAATATGTTCCATTAGAGATGGCCAGCTCATGGAGTGTAAACTCATGATCAATCAGTTAAACTTTGATCCTTCATTGGAAATCCTGGTAACAGGTTTGAGGTAGGAGCCATATATTTCTTTGTGGCTGAGATGAGTATATCTGGATGACCTAAGTATATGTATGAGAATATACCAAAGTATAGAAGACTATGCATAATATTTGTAGTTTAAAATGAGGGTTTTCCTTTGTGGTTTATATCATGGTTGTTTTGTGGTGTTTTATATTGGGTATTTCTAAGAGACCATCGAGAGTCCTATGGTACCCTAATGAGTACAAAGTTACTCACCCCTATACAGGCTTTTCCCGCACGTGTTGTGTATGGTGAAGACATTTGACGTTTCGATAAAGTCACTCATGGAGAAGGCACTGATGGAGGTTACGATGATGGACCAGATAGGACCTAGTAGGACTAAGTGGACATGAAATAATACATCCTCATGTAGAAGCTTCAATACTCTTTCGATCAGGTGGGATTTTCCAAAAAATTTCCATCGGTGATCCCTTTGTACCTTGTTGTTTCAAGCTATTTTGTTGGGTTTGTATATTGGCCATGTTTTACAACTCAGTTCTTTCGTTCTATTGTACTATGGTTTTTGATTAAATAGTGTTCACTTTCAAGCCTTTTTTATTTGGATTGTGAGTGAACGTGTATACATGTATCAATGAAAATTCCTCCCACTTGTAGGTTGACACCTTCAACGCTAGTCAACATCCCATGGCCTTCCGGAGGTGGGCTTGTGGTATGTCCTGATACATGCCTTGGAGGATAGGTCATGAAAATGTGGTATTATCAGGGGTCGTATATACCTCAATGAATAAGGGTATTTTGGTTTTTTGTGCTTCTTTTTCAGATTTCAATCCAGGGACTACAGTGTTGGTGCGGTGGCTGACGTATTCGTACACAAAGACACTGAACCCCTATTACCAAACATGGTACATGGAAACAACGGATTCTGAGAAATGAATGGAACATTTATCTTGTATTGATGGTTGTAATTTCTATGTTACATATCAAGTCAGATCTCTATATATACTTCTAACAGTGGTTCATCATGAAAAATTTCAAGATGCTTCAATGATGATAGTCAGGTAGAACTCAGCAGCATGATTATGATAAAGATCTATCCCATGTGAAGGATTCAGTGTAGGGCAGTGAAATAGTGGCATTACCTTTGGGTGGTTCACTAGTGATGCCACCACCCATTGAGTAGCCCTTTCTAATAGCTGTTCAGGGTGAGGATGCACACCGACTAAGTGTGCTACATGAGTTCCAGAGGTAGAGACCTCCCAGGATCTGTGGTGTGATAGATCCTCATGTAGATAAGGATTGGATTGAGGTTGTTACATATGTTTTCTGCCTAGGGAGGACACCTCCCAAACAGATGGTTGTCCAAGATACAAGAATTCTTAAGGGATCAACAGAAAGTTGGTGGAGTCTGATGGTTTATACTCACGATGAGGAAAACTTCACTTGGATAGACATTGAGGGCCTCATCTGGGAGGATTTCTTTCCAGTTACATTGAACTCTACACTCAAACAAGAGATGATGTACCTAAGGCAGGGTAACATGATGGTAGGAGAGTACTCAACAAGATTCAAGGATAATTTTTGCAACTTCACTGATATGGTGTGGGGTCCTTACATAAGGGGCATGGCCTTCACGTTGGGACTGCATAGGGAAATCATGGAATTTATGATACCTCATAGCATTCTGACATGTGCTGGGGTACTGGAATGAGCCATGGTGGTTGAGAGATTCTTGGAGGAGGAGAATGTGGATGTGACCTATGATAGAGGTCACAAACTAGAGGTTTATAATAGAGGTTGCATACGATTGGTGATGGGATCACATTATAGGGGGCATACCCATGTCTGGACATAGAAACGTGGGTATATGGAATAATAGCAGTACCATGGAGCATATCATCTACAAGAGAGGAAATGTCATGCTTGTAACGAATGGGGGGCATCTCAGTAGAGATTTTCTAACCTGCCGTATTTCTGAGAGGGAGTTGGAAGATGAACCTTCATGACAAAGATAGTGCTTGGAGCATAGAGTTTCTTAAATTGGAAGGTGAGGTAGTGGAGTTGGATGAGAAGTAGGGGTGGTCCCTGCCATGCTTAGGGAGCTGTAGGATGTGGAAAAGGATAGTTTCACATAGTCACGGCTCATGACCAAGAATCTCCAAGAGAAGTATGAGGTACAAACTATGCTTTTTATTTTGCTTCATTTCTAATTAAACACATGTGATGGGTTTTCTTTTTTCAGTGAGTCTTGTTCGAGACATTTAGGTTCCGATTGGACCATGGAATTGACCCTCACTCCTAGAGACTCTTGATGGAGGAGACCCACTTATCACACATAGATGAAAATAGTTTGACCTTGCTCATGGAGGAGAGATTTGTGGCTTGGATCTCATAGTCGTGCCGTCGAGACCTTAAAACATTATTTTGGGTATGGAATACTACCATTAATACACAGAATGATTATATTGGGTAAGTGATGTAGTACATATACGTGTTGGAGAAGGGATCTACCTTGCGGTGAAAAGGGAAGCCCAAGTTGGACGGTTTGGATTCTCATAAAGAGTTCGACATGAGTTGTTTTGGGGTAGCAGTGTTAGACCACAAGATGTTCTCATAGAATATAATAGTCCCTAACCATCTATTCTCAGCAGAAATTCCACTAATATGTGTTGTAGTGTATTTATTTCATCCGGTTGTGTGGCCATTGGTTGTTGTAGTAAAAGGTCCAAGAAATACCCATCATTCTCTCATGGGTAGCCCTATTTCATTCGTAATTACCCCACACGTTTAACGTCATCCTTGAATGCGTAACACATTTGGGGGTTTTTAGTACAGTGCATCCTTGGAATGATGTGGACTCTGGGGTTTTTTTATGATCTACGTCAGGTTATCGTGGATGTGGGATGCTAAACCCCATGACTGCAGATGTATCATGATGCTTAGTACTTTCTCCACATTTCGATGATTAAGCAACATGTGGTTGTTGCAGCATGATGTTGACCTAGAAAGAGTTATAAATGAGAGTGGCTGATCTCAGTGTTCTCTCATTGTGCATTCTTGGGAGCAACCCAAGAACCTTTGGTGGATCCAGTTTCCCCTAGTGAGTTTTGGTCTTTGAATTTTATGGGATGAAAATTCTAAAGGAGGGGGAGTGTAACATCTCTAAATTTTTGTGTATTTTTTTAAATATAATTGATTCAAGACCAAAACATTCGGTGGCACATAATTCTGATGTTTGGAGTGCCTATAACATAATATTTAACTTTTTTAAGGTATGTTTATTAAATGTGTGATTGATATTTTATATATTTTGAACCATCACTCAGATCAAAAATCCGAGGGCACCATTGAATTCAGAATTTCATGATTTCCCTATAAATTACATAATGTTGGCAGGCAATGGAAGAGAAAGAAAATTATTTTTTGGAATTTTGGATAAAAATAATAAAATAATTTAATAGAATTATTTAATTTTATTTCTCACTTTTTTGTCAAAGAATAAAATGATACAAAGCAGCGAGAGGGCGGCGAGAGTGCGGAAAGAGGGCGGCAACGATGTGAATCAATGAGTCTCATTAATTGCATGTTAAACTCACAACATAACAACACTTTAATGACATGTAACAACAATGTTGGTTCTTAAATAAAATAGTATAATGAAGCGATGCCATGTAATATTGGGAACACTGCAACGTGACCCAATTTATAGTTTGACACACTAAGGAAATATTAATTAAAATTTTTGCAGATTCTCAGGGGAACCTCTCATGGACTTTCACCGCAGTAGAGAATGAAGAACTCTAGTAGAACATCATATTCATCATTACACCTTTTGAAGATCAGAGCCGAGAAGAGATGTCAAAATTTTAATCCCACAAAGAAAAATGTGCGATAACAAAATTCAATGAGTTAGGGATTATTTTTTGTTTTAAATTTTCCCTGTTCTTTATTTTCAAAACGATGAATGTGGATTAGCCCATGAATAGGTTAATCTGTAGACCATGCATTCTTGTGGGGGGGGGAGGGGTGGCTTCAGAGTGGGTTCTTTATTAGAGATTAAACCTTGGAATAAATGATTGAATAAAAAAAATAACTTAACCTCCCCATTGTTTAAGCCTCTAACGCGGAGGTCCTGGGCTGACACAGACAAGGCCCGAGGACCTCTGGTCAGGTTTTCGTGGTGGCCGCATTTTCAAAGCAATGAAAAAGCTGGTTTGAAGGCTTTGCTATAAAGAAATAATTTCCTATAGATTGTTGGAGAAAGGAGTGCAAGGAACAGACCACAAGAGCACATCTGGTGACCTGCTGATTATTTTACCAGCAAGGACTGTAGCGGTGGACATATTTTTGGTGGCAACAGCCCACACCAGTGGGCCACATTTATTGGGAGGTCGTGGATTATCAGCCGAAGAGGCATGCATGCCGATGCAGTTTCATGGGGCACCACATGGAGGGGTGGCCTGCGTCTGCGCCACTCACCCGGACGGAGGCACCGCTGCCCATCAGCCACAAAAACATTCTGACGAAACACCATGACGACACAATACAGGAGGTGTGGAATACCCTTGGGGGATGTGTGAATATTGGAGGGGACATGGTTGGCTGCCGCATCCATGGGGCTCACACAGGTCGCACTGCGTCGCAGGTCCCCTTGCTGGCGGGCCATGATCCAAGTGGGCCGACACTGTTCTGATTCCCATTAGTCCAGAGCCGACTCTAGTAGGCCTGACCCAGGCTAGTGGGTTGGACCCGCACCGGTGTGCCGGACCCGCACCGGTGTGCCGGACCCGCACCGGCAAGCAAACCCCATGCCCCTTCAGGTCGAGCTAGACTATACCGGGTCACAGGTGACCTGGTGGGATAGACCCCCTGCCAACTATGTTTGGTCCAATGAGGCCTATTGTGCTTGGATGACTATCCAGAATAGACTAGACCAACTTCGACCCGCACCAGGATGGGTCTGGTCCATCTTAATGAACCATGGTATATGGAATCCCTGAGCCTGGTAGGTTAGGTCGGTCTGACCGGGTCAGACCGGGTCCTATCACAAACTATCCCCTGGTTACTAAAACACTTATATATTAAAACCCATACGTTCATTTAATGAACCATTATAACACTAAAATGCCTAGAACATACAGATCAGGCATCTGATTGGCACACCATCTGTCATGTTGGAACCCTAATGACATTGTGGTTCTTTGGGTCATTAATTTTTGTAACATAGTTGAAGTTGAGGTCCTCCCCAAAGGGACAAGGGCATGGGTCCTCCATACTTAACTAACCTACAGTCGGGAACTCCCTTACTGGGTAGGGTTTGAGTCCTCTATGGTTGGAGTAGGTACTCACCTATCAACCTAGGGTGAGGTTCCTCCTAATGCAGTGTTACATACGGTTTTGTACACCCCTACAGTTCCAGGGTGCGGGTCTTCTAGCCTAGGGTCGGCACTCCATTGATGTACTAGGGTGCATGCCCCCTCAACAAATATTCTGATAGAGTGAATTACTCCTTTACTTTCACAAGGAATGGGTATTCTAGTCATTGAGTTGTACTCCCCAACTAGATCAGGGTGATTGTCTTATTTACAAATTGTTCTAGAAGAGTAGGTACACTCCTACCATTCTAGGGAGCGGGTCCTCTAGACTGGGGTCGGTACTCCCCTAACGTACTTGGGAACATGTCCCCCATGGTGAACAGACTACCAAAGTTGTACTCTTATACCGGGTTGGGTGTATGTCCTCACTTATGGAGTAGTACTCACCTGTCCTCAAGTAGCAACGAGGAGTGGGTCCTTCATGGGATTTGGAGCTCCCTAGACTACATGATATAGTTACGAGGACCAGGTCAATCAACATGATGCAATCAATATGAAGGTAGAAGATTGTTCTCTCCCGACAGACTGATGTAACACCCCTAGATTTCATTCTACATTATTTCTTCAAAGTATTTCAATAGCTGGCGCTACACACAACACCGAGTTCGAGTGCACCACGACTTACCAAACTAGTCGTTCAAAAAGAGGCTATGAATAATGTCCACATATTAAATTTTATATATATCCTATATAAATTTAATATTAAACATTTTATTTTCCTCAAAATAATATAAGGACAAATACAATTTTTCAGATAAAATAATTATTTTTTAAAAAATGTGTCTTTTCGTTCTTTTAATGGAAAACCAAGTTTAAATCTAATATTTAACACTTTTATATATTCAATTTAGGGAAATTAAATTCTTTTTGAGAAGATGTAAATATTAATTTAGTTTTGAATAATTTTTGGTACATTATTGATAAAATTAATATTTTTATGAATAGAGAAAAATACTAAATTTTAATTGGAAATAACTTTTTTAATTGAAATAATTTATAGTGTTAAGTTATAAATTTGTTTAGTTTTAATGTATAATTAGATTATATTTTTATAATTTAACATAATTTAGGTCATTATATATAATTTCAAAATTAAATTGGACATAAACACATGCCAATTTTTTTTATAGTTTTGACTTTTAAAAACACGCTTTATCATTTAGACAATAGGAATTAATTTTAAATTAATTAATGCAACTTCTATGTTGTGAATTTGGTAAAATAGGATTCATTTTTGAATTTGGAATATTAAAATTATCTTAGGGTGAATTTTTGGTATATTTCTAAAAAATTTCAATTTTTGATGAATAATGAAAAACACTGCGTTATTGTTTAAAACCCACTTTTTATTAAAATAATTATTAATTTCAATTAAAATTATTTTAATTCAAAATCGATACATAATACCTATATTATTACATTGTGCTTCAATTTGATTCCTTTTAAAAATTCAACAAAATCATGAATGAATTCAAGAATCAACAAGGAAAAACCATAAATATGCATCAATTAGAACGTGGTGTTGAATATACTAACAAAATGTTTATCAAATTTTTATATGTGTTTTATACTATATCAAAAATAACTCCACATTCCACACCATAGTGGAATGGTATTAGTGATAGAGGAAATTTTACCTTGTTAAACATGGTAAGTGTATGTTCCAAGTGGGGATGATAGTACCACAGAGAGGGGGAGGGGGTGAATCAGTGATACACTTTTTATTTTATGTTTATTTTTATTTGAAACAACCTTCTACTCCTATTAAATATTCAATTTCCTATAGAATAAAATTCAATCCATACATCCATATGAACACAAATATGTACATGGTTAGCTATTCAATAAGAATAGATATGTCGATGGTATGGTTTGGAAATGATTCAATACCATAAAATGCACAAGAAAAAAATCATTTTTTTACAATGAATAGGATGTACCCCTTCAATTGTGTAACACTATGAAACAATGCCACTAGTGTGTGTGCACCATATTAGAACAATAGAGTAATACCATTATTTTGTAACAACACATGTTAAACATGCTTATTTTCAATTCAAAAAGTTTATTCCATTGAAATACAATTAATCAATTCCTTACCCAGATGAAATATAATAACCTCTTGTACTTTGTTATGAATCATTGAGTCTGTTCTTTTCTGGGTATAGTTTCTCTAGGTTTTATTATCATTGATACAATACTCTCAGTCTGATTTTCTATTGGAATAAAATACAAATGTATCTATAAAACTACAATACCTGAGTATAATAAACCCAGTACGATACTTCCTCAGTCCAGAAAACCAAATACGGAGATACCTAGTACAAAAGTCTCATTTCAATTAATTCATCCTGATATCAAAATTATTCAAATACAATTTCCATCAAAATTTATTCATTAAAAAACTATATAGTATCACTATATCTTTGTAAAAATTAGACCACCTCTCTCTTCTGTGATGCGCAGTACTCCATCAGATGTCAAGAAAAATTTACTTTTTTCCTTTTATAGGTGACCCACTAGAGTTTTGGTGGGAATCACAAAAAGCATTCATGATCAGAAAAATTCATTAAAAATTAAATTTCCCATAAAATCTAGGAATGCATTTTGACTTTATCTACTCTTATCGATTGTTATCGACACTTCTATAATCTTTACATCTTCTTATCTAGAATCCCATATGAACTTTAAATCTGATTTTAATTGATGAGTAATACATGGGTCTGATCATCTGAGTCTAATTTTGTTAATCCAATTCCTGAATACAATTTAAATATCCAATTTGAATCAAAATATTTTATTTTAATGTTTATCTACACTTTTGAAAATCATTTTTCAATCACGTTTCATCGAACCACTCATCCAAATAATATAATTCATCCCTTTTTAAATGTTTGACTACATTGTTGATAACAATATCAATTTATTCTCTTGAAACACTTCAAATTCAAAGATGAATATTGTCCTCTTCTCTTAACCAACATGAAAAAGACATTTGAGAGTAAAACAGTGTTCACCTATCTCTTTCTTCCCCAATTTATGCAACCATTATTATTAGAATGTTAACGATATGCAGAGTACGATATTTCTGACTACGATTGGCCCGGGTAAGAAAGGTCTTTATATGAGATGATGGAATACATGATTCTAAAATAAATAAATACAACCCTTTTCAATACATGGCCCTCTTTGAAATCAATACCCCATTTCAATCAATACCACCTTTTCAATAAATACCACATTTTCAATCAATGAAACCTTTTAGTTCAATACCATAGTTTTGATAAATACCACCTTTTTTTATTAGTACCACATTTTTGATCAATACCACCTTTTTGAAAATACCAAATTTTCAATCAATACCACCTTTTCAATCCCATATGGGAATTATTATCTTGATATCGATCTTTATGTGTTGTGGTAGATGGAAAACAAAATGTAATATAAAATCAGCATCACTTTCCATCAACAACACTTTTCATCAATACTATCTTTTTCATCAGTACCAATTTTCATCGGGATATGATTGTATTAAAAAACAATCAATATCACTTATTTCTATCTTCTACCTGGATATGATAAATATTAATATGATTCCCTTCTGATTGGTAGTATCTCTTTAACACTCAATTTGTTCCATTAATATTGCATCACAAGCTCTCAATTCAGCACATGGTCTATGTGAAATAAATTCCGCAAATCTTATTCTCATTTAAATCATCATAGTCATACGGACCCCATTTTACTATGAAAACAAACCCTTCATTCAAAACATCTTGTTTTCATTTTGATGGACTATCACAGTGAGTATAATTCTATACAGATCATGACTTCGATTTTTATCAATCCTAGAGCGAGAATCATTTTTATCAATCCCTTCAATGAGTATTATTTATATCAATCCCATACTGATTTTGATTTTTATCTATCCCATAGTTGTTTCCAAAAACAAAGTGAAGTGATTTCCTTCCTTAAAAATAGACCATGACAAAAAAAATACAACACAAAACACCATCATCATAAACCAAGCCATAAAAATACCCCCTTTTTATTTTGTTGTCAACCAAATTTCTTAAATCACTGAAATTTATATCGTCATGAAATTGATTACATATGAATAATTATTATCTTACATAATCTAACTAATTGTAAGAAATAAGAATCACAAAACGAAATAACATTTTGTACACTAGTAGTGATTATAAAATCATTAGCATCATTATTCCTCATCTCTAATTCTATTTTCATGGAATGAAAAACAAATTCTTTCCTACAACCACTCCAACAAATAGTTAGAATAGGTCACACAGTAAAAAATTCAGATTTTATAGCTTACCCACAACTCCCCCATTTTACAATCCCATCATGGATTGATTTATGAAACAATATAATTATCCCCCATAACAAAAAAACCAAATGTTAAATGAGGGAGGGAATAGAAACACATATGTCATACTTGAATACAAAGAGGTTGGACACCCATGTTCAACCTCAATTTTTTAGAATGATTCTTTCCATAAAGGTTGATTGAAAATGCCTACCACTTGTTTTGATGTTGAAATTGATTCATGAATCAGTTCATTATTTTACACATTATCATTGATGAAATGATATATTTTTTTTATCAATTTTCTTTGATAGAGAATGTGGAACTGGATTCCTAGTGAGAATGATTGTGCATTGATTATCATAACCCAAGAGAAAGTGTTAACTCACTTAAATAAGTATGTATTCCAATTGTGTTTTCATCCACATGAGTTGAGTAGTTATTTTAGTAGAAGAAACTAAATCAGATTCCATCTTTCTGAGAGTTACTGAATTCTATTTCATTGAATTACAGCTAACATAGTTCATTCCATTAATGAATACTATACCTAATATGGATCTTCTATCATAAACATTTCATTCCCAATATGCATTTGAATACCCCAAAAATAAATACTATATTATCTGAAATATATGATTCTGAATTATTTTTGTGCCTTTGATGTATCTGAGAATTCTTTTTCTATTAACAAGATGTGTTTCTTTGGGAGCACTCTGAAATATTGCACATAAAGTAACAACATACACAATGTCAGGTCTGGAGGTTTTCAAATACAATATGCTTCCAATCCTCTTCTAATACAATTTATGATCCACTTCTTTTCCATCTCCATCTTTACTCGTCTTTTTCCCACTAAAATGGGTTTGTAAATTGGTTTTGAAATTTCCATGCTGAACATCTTGAGATGTTTCTTGGAATACATTTCTTGGTAGAGAAAAATGTATTCCCTCTTTTGAACAATTTTTTACCCAAGGAAGTATTTAATTTCCCCAATCATAGATATTTCAAATACATTCCTCATCTCTTTATAAAATCTTACACAACATCATTCATCAATCCTAACAAAAGTAATATTATCAACATAAAGTATAACAATGGAGGAATTATCTTTAGTTTCTCTAACATACATATTTATATTAACTATTCCTTTCTTAAAAATCATATTCCTTAAGAATGTATCCAATTTGTATTACTATTCCCTCAGAGTATATTTTAGCCCATATAGGGATTTATTCAATCTACACACGTTCTTTAATCATTAACAAAAAATACACTAGGTTGTTCAATTTAATCCTCCTCTTATAGATCACAATTTCAAAATGAAAATTTAACATCCATTTGAATGATCTTGTAACCTCCTTATGCAGTAATATCAAGAAAGAATCTAATTGTTTACGATCAATTCAATAGAGCAAAGTTTCCATCAAAATTTATTCCTTCAATATGAGAATACACATTGAAATATATATTTCTCTGTTTCTTATAACCTCACATTCTTCATTCATCTTGTTCCGGAATACCCATTTTGTGACAATGATGTTTTGATATCAGGCTTGGGTATGAGTTCTCATGTATTTCACTTTTCAATCTAATCCAATTTACAGTTCATGGATTGAACCCTTTATAGATGTCCAAATTATTCTTTCACATAATTTGATTTAACTTTTGAATACAATAGAGTATGTGTGTTAATGTTTTTGTTATGGTATTAAACTTTTGATGTTGATCATCAATTATATTCTGATCATCTACTTGTTCCCTCATACATGGATGAGTGTTTCAAGAGTCATATTCATGTCTTGAAATAGATGAGTCAGATTCATCTTATAGGGAAGTAATACCATTTTCTATATCCTTATAATAATTGTTATTTTCTCCTTTCTCTACATTCGTGTTTGGGTGAGCATGTTTACTTTCAACTTCTATTTCAATTACATTAAAATCTACTAAATCAAGAACTCTCTTTGTTTATTTCTTTAATATATCTATAACCTCTTCCTTCCAGATAATATCCAAGATTGATTCAATCCTATCCCTTCTGAAAGATAATGTAACACCAAAATCTTCTTCATGGATAATTTGGAATTTCTCGAACACTGTCTGCTTTCGATAAGTTGCTATTGTTTATCTGAGACATGTGTCCCAGCATTTTATGTCATAATTCATTCTCTTCAAACATACTCATGTAACAAGTGTTTTTGATTTCTAAAATCTAAAATAGATTCCCTTTTGTATTTTCTCCTCGTGTAACAATCCTCTTATATTTTTTACTTTTCACAAAAAAAAACCATCTTTCATGAAAATAACATCGATCCCTCATCACACAATTGTGAAAAACATAGTGGATTTTGTTTCATCCAATCAACATACATTGTTTTCATTGATTTCATCATTTATTTTCCATTGATGGTTTACCCAAAAAAAATTTATTCTCAATGATTAATCAATTCCAAATCCAATTGTGCCTTCTATAATCTATTTTATGTGCTTTATCAATTTCAAGTCTCCAGTAATGTGTAAATAACACCCACTATCAAGAATCTGTGGTCTTTCTCCTTTTATGGAATTCCATGCAGTTTCAACAATAAGATATTTTTATCCATTCTTTTCCCTCTTCACTTAAAGCTTCTATGAATTTTTAATAATATATTTTTAGTAACAAAACAAGAAATCCCTTTGTAAGATTTCCAAGTTGATCACACCTTTCAAAAATAGTTTCCAATGGGTGGAACCTATTGTGAATATTCAAGTCATTATTTTCATGTTTCATTATAACATCTTTCTCAGAATTCATTATTTGATATGATTTTCCCTCCTTAGTCTCTAACTTCTATATCCTATGGTATAATAGAAATTTATTTGGTTAAACCAACACATATTTATTCTATGTCTGAGTCCAGCACAATACCAAAAATACCCATATAAATAGTATTTTCTGTCGAAACCTTCATACTGATCTGAGTTGTAAATACATTTCTCAACCACCTACATTTATTTATTTACTGAGCCATTAACCTTTCCATTATAAATTGGATTCTTCTTATTATTTTAAACCTTAATATAACAAGATGTATTTGGTAATTTTCTAGATCTAGATAATACAGTTTTAGACTTATGATGTTTTTTAACATCTTAATTCATCACATTGGAAACATATATAACATTCCCAATATCCTTTTTTTCAAAAACAATTCTATTATTCTTATCACCCTTTAAAGGTGACTTATGTTGAAACATATTAGGTTTCTCATTATGAGAAATCTCACCCACTCCAGTGATACATTTCCCGATGCCTGTATTTCCAAATAGAGCTTTAGAATGTATTTATTAGAAAGTTCCATCTCTTATTTTTTACTTTCAAATTAACCTCCATATACTAATTATAATTATTTTCCTCTTTAAGTAACTTCTTCAAATTATCAATCTCTTTCAATAGTTAATCATTCTCATTAGAAAACCATTCTTCATTTCTTATTGAATAAAATTATTCATATAAATTTTAGTATTTCTTTTCAATCATTTCGATAATTCTTAACATTATTCAAATTATTCTTTCAAATGAATATCATGTTGAGTTTATTATTTGTTGGATTTACTTCTCCCAAATTATTCATCATTAACTGTTTCAATAAATAAATTCTCAATACCATATTCAACTGATTTTTTGGATGTAACATCACAGGATTTTTATTCATTATCATTATATTACAAACTTTTCTTTGGGATTTGATAAATTTATTTTCTTTACCTATCATTAATTTATAACTATATTTATTCCATGAGCTTATTGGATTTGTTTATTCGTTATCACTATCCTCTCAATTCTTTCTAAGAGGAAAATTAGACGCAATGTGACCAATGTCTCAACATTCAAAATATTTCAAGGGAAGATTCCATTTTTAATTACATGTACCTCTTTTTAATTTTTTTAAAACAATGATAAAAAATCATTGAGATTTTGACATTCCTCATTTTGAGTGTTAGAATGACCATATTCTTCTTCTGAAGTAATCTTCTTTGACATCACTTTCTTGATATTTTTTAAGGACATTTCTCTATAATATTTTGTTTTTCTCCTTATAGATCTCTATCATCTCATTTTACAAGTTATAAGAGTGTAATGAAAATAATCAACAGATAATTTTTCAAGATCTCTATCTTCTAGTGAAGAAAACTTTTCATCGATTTTTTCAGGTAAGGCTCTCAATATCTTTTCAAAAATATTATATTAATTCGACTTTTCATCAAGACATATGATAGTTTTCACTATATCATTCACCCTGGTAATGAATTCATTCATTCCCACCCATATTCAAGTCTTCATACATAAATCTCAAAATTGTATGTTTTTCCTTCTGGACTTGTGTGTTGCCTTCATACATGATTCTAAATTTAAACCATTTACCTTTGACTGTGGAAACACCTTTTACTCTTATGAAATAACTTTTAAAAAGTGATTTTAATATAACAGTTTTCACCCATCCATCATTATCAAGATGCTTCATATCAGCACGATTAAGTGGATCATTGTCCCTAATGGTTTGAAAACCAACTATTATATCTTTAGGAAAATCAGAACCTATTGACCTAATATAATGAAACATTATATCCTTCACTTTATGATAATTTATTCCATAAATGAACATAATTCTTTTATAGTTCACCCGGTTCAAATTATCCATCATCAAAGAATAATGAATGGAACCTGTCACTATGATACCACAATGAAGTGCCCATTGAGGATGATTATACCACATAAAGTGGGAGGGGTTAATCAGTGATACTCTTTCTTTTAAGATTCTTTTAAATTTAAACAACCTCTACCTTCTATTAAAGATACGATTCCCTGCTAAATACTATTGAATCGACACATCCACCTGAATATAGTTTTTTAAAAGGTTCACTATTTAATAATAATATCTATGTACTTGTTATGGTTTGGAAATGATCTAATACCATACATTCCACTAGAGAAAAATCCTTGGATTACCATGAGTAGGATTTACCCTTTCACTTGTGTAACACTATGAAATATTCCGACCAGTGTTCCTACACCCACTTAGCACAATAGGGTAATATAATTGTTTTATAAAAAATCATGTCACTTATGCTTCTTTTCAATTCAAAAAGTATATTCAATTGAAAAACACTTCATCAATTCCTATCCCAAAAAAATGTAAGAACCTACAGTAAATTTTTTATGGAACACTGAGTCTAATCATTTTTGAGTATCATTTATCCTAGTTCAAATCTCCCTAATACAACACTCTCTTATAATTTAATGATGGAAAGCAATAAAAATGAATCAGAGCTAGTTCAATCCCTGCGTATGATAAAATTATTACAATACTTCTTCATTCCAAAAAAAAACTCAATAAAGAGATATCCAATACATAATTCCCATTCTGATTAATTCAGATATATATCAAAATCAGCCGATTACAATTGTCATGGAAATGTATTCAATAAAAAAAATGGTATCATTTTCTCTCACTAAATACTTGGATCCCCTCTATCTATTGTGATAAATATTAAACCGTCTTTAGTCAAGCACAATGTAATTTTTCTTTTTATAGGTGACCAATTTTTGTTTTGGCAGGAATCTCAAAATAAAATTATGCTCAAACAAATTCAAAAAAATGTAATTCCCCTAAAATCTCGTAATTAATAATGAATTTTTATACACTCCTATATTCTTTTTAAAAATTCTACAATCTTATCCTCTTCTTCTCCAGTCTCCCATTTCAATTGTCAGTCTGATTTCAATTAATGAGTAATACATGGATTTGATCATCTGAGTGTTATTGTCTCAATCCAATTAGTGAAAACAATTCATAGAACCAATGTGAATAAATATATTTTACTAAAAAGTTAATCTTCCCTTGAAATAAGTATTCAATAATATATTTTTTTCCAATAACTCATCGAAACAATTGAATTTAACCCTTTTGAAATGGATGAGTACATTGTTGAAAACCTTCTTCACTTTATGCCTTCACACACTTCAAATACAAAGCATCTTCTTATCATCTTCATCTAAACCACATGAAAAAGATATTTGATATTAAATTAGTGTTCACCCATCTCTTCCTTTATTAATTCAAACAACTTTTCTTCTTAAAATGATTACGATATGTAGAGTACGATCTTTCTGAGAACAATTGGCTTGAGTACAAAAACTCTTTATATCATATAATGGAATATATGATGATACAATAAATCAATACCACCCTTTTCAATTAATACCACCTTTTTAATCAATACTAAATTCTTAATCAATAACATTTTCAATCAATACCATATTTTCAATCAATGTCAACATTTAAATTAATACAAATTTTTTTTATCAATATCACCATTTTTAGCATCAACCAATTTTCGATCAATACCACCATTTTAATCATTACCAAATTTTCAATCAATACAATATTTTTTATCCAATTTGGGTACAATTATGTTTATATTGACATTGAAGTTCTGTGGTAGAAGAAAAAAATGCTATATTAAATCGGCATCACTTTCAATCAGCATCACTTTTCATTAGAACCACCTTTTTCATTGGAACCACATTCCATCTAGATAAGCTTCTTTTAAAAAACAATTAATATAAATTCATTCTCACAACAACCCATATACAATAAATTGGAATTTGATTCCCTTCCAATTGACATCATAATTTTAACTATCCTTTCTTCAATCAATAGTTCATTAAAAGTTCTCAACTGAAATCATGATCTGTGTGAAATACAAATTAGGAAAGAATCATCACATTTAAAACATCATATTCACACTGACCCCAATTCTCAAGAAAAACAACCCCATCTTTCAGAACAACTTCTCATTACGATGGACTATCATAGAGAGTCCGATTATTTATAGAACATGACTCCGATTTTTATCAATCTCATAGTGAGTCCAATTTCCATCAATCCCCCAGTGAGTCTAATTTTTATCAATCCCATAGTGAGTCTAATTTTTATAAATCTTGTTTCCAGAAATAAAGTGAAGTGATTTACATCATTCAAAACATACATTATCAACAATACACAACACAAACCACTTTCATAATCTACTCGATCCTAATATTAAGTCGATGATTATTTATGCAGGTCTTCCATTATCTTTTATTGGATCAGAAGATGAAAATTCTACATATACATTAAATAGAGTACCAACTAACATGTAAATTTGAATTCATAGTATGTTATGGAGTGGAAAAAAATTGTTTTGTCACATACATGTGTCTGGGGTTGTGATGAATTCTTTAGGACTTCTAATATAACAAACTAGAAATCTGAGGAACATAATGTATCATTGTAGGGATTCCTATGGAAACAAAGGGATACTACCTAAAAATCCCTTAGATAAGAATGTGATTGTATCTAGTCAAGATTTCATTATTCAGAGGTAGAACATCCACAAAATAATACTGGGATCATGATTCAATTCAATGATGTTGATGATCAAGAAAAAATGAGTAGGTATAGAAACAGATTCCATAAGACCCCATGGAAGATGTTCAAAAAACACAAGTACTTTATAGGAGAACTAGAGTGGAAAGAGAACTAGAGAGATATGGTTTTCTAGTCACTGAAGATGTTGACTCATTATTGGGTGAAAATGAAAAACCAATCCCCCATAGAGATACAATAAAGACATCGAAAGCTGTATGATTGAAATAATCCATGAATTCTGAAAAATATTCCATGTATAATAACTATGTTTGGGTTTTTTTTGATCTGTTAGATGATGTAAATAACATATTGTGAAAATGGTTATTCCAAATAAAAAGAGGCATGGATGGTTATTTAAATATAAATAAGGCAAGGCTGGTGGATATTTTTTATAAAGAGAATCAAATAAGTAACTATGATGAAATATTTGAACCAGTTCAAATGTTTAAATTGATTATAATTATCCATGCTTTACTAATTCACCTTGTCTATGGTTTTTTTAGATGGATGCAAAATGTAATTTTCTTAATGGAAACATTAAATAAGATGTATATACGACACAAACAAAACGGATTTGTGGCACTATGTGATTCTAAAAATATTTTGAAGTTGTGATGACTAATTTATGGATTAAAGTACGAATATAGGTTCTAAGAACATTCAATTTGATGAAGATATAAATAAAATTTGTTTCATTAATAGTTAATTTTGGAAATATGTTTTCAAATTTTTTAATGGAATGACAATCATTATCATTATAGTATATGTTGGCCAAATATTACTTATTGAAAACAAAATTTATTTCATAAAATAATTCATGGTCTTGTTGATAGACTATTTCTATATGAAGGGATTATATGTGGTGCAATAAATTATAGTGGTCAAGATAATTCATGATAAATCAAAGAGGAAACATGCACTTTGTCAGAGTACATAAATTGAAAATATAATAGAGAGATTTGGGATGGGATAATCTAAATGGGGATTTTAACCAGTGCCACATGGTATACATATTTATATTAAACTGTGTCCTCAAACACAATAAGAGATATATAGAATGCATAAGATCTCATACATTTCAATGGTAGGATAAATCATGTATGCCATGTTATATACCAGACTTTGTGTTGTCTATTCCCTGACAATGATAGGAAGATATCAACAGAATCCTATAAAACATCGATGATAAGATATTAAGGGTATTCTCATGTATCCGACAAGAACTAAGCATTTGTTCCAGGTGTATAGAGGAGACAAGGAGCTGGTCACAAGGGGTTGTAAGAATTCTGGATTTCAAATAGATTAGAATTATCGGATGTAAAATTCAAGATATGTTTTCTATCTATGTAGAGGATCTATGAGATTGAATACTTAAAATCATCTTGTTGTTGTTGATTCTATAATGGATTCAAAGTATATAGTGCATTTTTATGCATACAAGGGGAATATTAGAGAAAAAAGTTCATACAGTATCTTTATGTGGTACCAATATGTGACAACACTATCACATTATATAATGATAAGAATGTAGTAGGGGATCTTGAAAATGATCCAAGGTCAAAGTAATGGAAAATGAATAATCTAAAGAAGTATCACCTTATGTTGGATTTTTACCAAATGGGTGATTTTTTAGTAAATAAGACACATTAGACCCCTTGATAAAAGGCCTATTTTATAAGAAGAAAGAGTATCATGTGACAGATAGTCGACTGAAGGTTGTCATCATTTTCTCTATTACAAGTCTGAGTCTGTTGCAGTCGGATAACTAGAAAAAACTTCAACATATTTTTTTATTACATGTATTGCAATTTTTTTTATTACTAAACTCATTATCTCATCAATATTATTATTCGTCATGACATAATATTTGATAATTTTCTAAGGGCAGCTATTACACTGAAAGGCCATAACAGTTCCTCACTATGATTGGATACCAGAAGAGCCACAACAGTATTCTAAAATTTATATTCCATTGCATGATGATATTATTTGAGGGAAAAATGATACCATATATAATTAGTAGATATCAATAGTATTTTGAGGCACCTTCTAAAGGTGTACATAATTGGTTATATCCATTGTAGAATATTATGTGCATGACACCCAGTAGTATGAATTTTACATTTATATGTTTAATTAGATGTTCAAAATCATCAATTTTTATATAGATCATTATACATTTGTATTATTATAAATTAGTAATAAATGTAGTTTAATTTAATGTGTTGATGAAAAATGTGATGACATATGTTTGTGTGGAGGTAGGATACAATGCTTATGTCACGATAAACATCTCATTATTGAATAATATGAGGTAGTATTTTTACCTTACATATTTTAATAGAATTTGATATGTTAGGCCCTTTTATAGAAATGATATTTCCTAAATATGTCCATGTCCATGGTCTTCTAAGGGAAAGTTTTATTTCCAAAAATTCAATAAAAAAGACATCGATCACATATGTTTATAGAACCAACATGCAACCAACTTGGTTATAGATTCATGAATAAGGGATTATATTACATATTGAGAATCCATTGGAAGAAATACGTCATTAGTTCATTACTGTTTTTTCATATGAGTTCCTTGGCATGTTACTATACACTAAACTTGGAATCTAGGAATCATCACCTAATGGCCCCAAAAAATAGGCATAGAGGGTCACACGATTTGTGTATATGGAATATCTATTAAATAATATATTATTATTTACTATTTAAATAGTATAACATATATTCTTCCTGCATGTGGTTTAATTTTTATTCATGTTTTCTTTATTGACTATATTTCAACAAAATTCATTCATGGGAATATTATGTTGGAAAAATATTCAATAAATACTTAATTTCTATTTAGTGAATATAATATTTATTTATTTATTATTGAATAATTTAGTGATATGTATTTATTACATAAATAGTCATTATTCAAGGTCTAATAAATATTTTAGATGAATGATGGAACTGTTTTATTTGTTTGGTTTGAAATAATATATATTGAATTATAATTGATTAAATAATATTTAATTATAATTTTTGAGATTAGCACATGTCAATAAATAATAATAACAATAATAATGATGTAGGGTTCTATAGGGATTGAGAAAATAATAAAGGGCCCTTTTGTAATTATTTATTTTTAACCTTATTAGTATGAAAACCCAATTATATTATTTTCAAGTGATCCAATTCATTTTTGATGTGCACAATGAAAGTTGGAGTCAATCATCTAAGGCCCATGTGAGATCCCCCGTTGAGAACAGTCACAATAATGGAGAAAGATCATCCTCTATTATCTAATTTCATGAATAGAGAGGCCAAGGAGAGGCATTTAGAATAGATTCTCATGGATATCAAAAGAGATTGTCTCATGTATTATGATCTTCAGTGCTACCACCAGAGGATTACTATTTTGATAATTAGAGAATTTTTGGAACACATGTGGATCACTTCTAGAGGGAATCCTCCCTTTAATCCTACAATGGAATGATCGTATGATGTGGATCTATTTTCATATCCATAAATGAAAAAAATATAAATCATGGTAATTTTTTAATAGCATAAGAATTATAAATAATATGTAATCACCCTATGCTTTGCCCTGTCATATTATTTCTTGTCTATATTCAATGATAAATAAATCGTTTTATGGAATGTATCATTGTGTGAATATATGAATGATCCTAAATCATTGAAAAAAGAAAGGTATGTCACCACCCATCACAAGGCTTTTGCTTCACCTAGATCATTTAATATTAGTAAATATTTCACGACAGTCCTAATTCAGACCATGAGACGAATCTATTAGATATTTAATGTGATGTGTCACATAAAACAATACATATATCAAAGTAGTCTTATTTGTAATGTATAAACATTAATAAAAAATTCCAATATATTTAATTAGCTCAAATTTTCCTACATTCCTTGGTGAAAATATCTAATGTATTTATAGAATTTTATTACCCAACTATTGAAACATTTTAAAAATAAATTGGTGACCAATCTAGAATTTTAATTATTGAAATAATAAATTCATTAAAATATTTATACATGCTCTGTGTCCTTACAATTATTTCAAAAATCAATTGTATCTTTACTATCATCCATTGTGCCAAACATGGTCCCATGAGGGAACATTCACCAATATCTGACAAAAAATGTGGTGATTTACAAGTCCAAGGCCACAAAGAGTTCCATATTAATGGATGGATGGAAACTATTTTTATAATAAATCTAATCCATCCCCTAATGAATATGCCATTTCCATCCAAAGATAAAAATTCTAGCATGATGCATGTCTTCGAGAATCTATATTTCCCATTAATTCTGACTATCATTCTATGAATGTTGTGTGGTGCATAACATTACATAGGATCCCCTAAGATTTTGGAGGACACTTTGAAACTGATATGTAAATAATGGATACAAATTAGAAACAATTCCATATGGAACTCCATGAATCTAAAAATCAACTACACATTCAAATTTTGTTTGTACCAAACATTTCTAATTCAAAAATAAGAATAATGTGAAAAGATTATGTCAATTGGTCAATCATCACCTAAACATAATTTATTACCCTAGTTTTATGTGGTAACCTGACCATTAATTCTATCAATATTTTATCCCACATCCATATTTGATACAATTTTAATATTATTCCCCGATTTTAAATTATGTATTATATATGCTATATCATGAAATACAATTTCATAAATAAACTCTTATATTATCATCTTTATATTTCATTAATGTACTCTATTTCATGATAGATTTATTCCAAATGATATAAATGTTTCAAGGGATTTTTATTCTAAATCAATATTTCATGAGACGTGTTTTTTGTCGTGTATGATGATTTCACTTATATATTGTACATACTACACCATGAATGAATTTTGAAATTAAATATCATTTAATTAAAGGGATCAATAAAGTTATATTAAATTATAGCTTTTAATGTTATTTTATTTATATGTTACAAAATTCATAATGGTATTCTCATCTCATTCCCCCCTTATATAGATATGATATAAATTCAACACTTTTATTCTATTCTGTGTTGTATATACATCAAATTAAATTCATATGTAATAATATATATTAAAATAATGGTTTTATTTAAATTATAATAGTTTAATTAATTATCAAGTTGTTTTGAATTTACATTCAGAATATTTTTTTTATTATTAGTTATTAATTTAATATTTATAACATTTTTTCCAAAAAAATCATTCATCCCAATATTATTTATCTTCTTTCCAGAATATAAATTTTCAAATTTTTTTTTCCAAATAAATATTTTACGTGGTCATTTTTTTCTTCTAAAAGTATTTTTGAAATGTATTTAAATAACATTTTTTCACCAATAACATTTTAAACTATATAGATAAGTGTGAAATTAATGTTATTCATAAAATTTATCAACTCATTGCTTAATGTCACAGCTATATAGTTTCCTTATCCATAAACATCGTTCTTAATGTTGCATTATTTTTAAAAGATAATTCATATCCAACTATTTCAATAAAATTTTATTTTTAAAAGGATGCCAAAAGAAATGTTTAGTTCATATTTATTTCCAATGTTTATTTCATAGTTTTTTTAACAATATTGTTTTTCTTATATGCTTATATCATATGAAGGATTCCCAAATTATACTAGATAAATTATTTATAAATACACTCATACACATATCTCAATATGTAATATAATTATGTAAAAATTATACTATTATGAAACCAATTTATTTTCCCAATGTTATGTGAGATATGAAAGAAGTGATTGTTGTTTCGATTAGATTTATGATGACATGAAATCTATTAGTAATTCATTATGGTTCTTGTTCTTGTTTGTTAATGAAAATTATAGGATTTATTCGTATAAATTTTGATTCTGGGTGAGACTAATGTAGTTCATGAGGATGGGAATGCCCTAAATAACTCCCTAATGAATTTTCTAACGATTATAGACTTCATGAGATATATATTACATTTAAGATAATAGTTAAATTATCTAATTTTGTGATTCCATTATGATATGATGTTAGAATTATCTAGTTCAATGATTCCCTTATGAATGATAAAAATGAAAATGAATCAAGATATACATATGATTTTTTAGTTTTTTTTAATATTTGAATGGTTAATTTGAATTATTAATGTGGTCACATTGCTCATGATTGAAAAAAAAGATTACTCTTTATGAAATTATCATTCCTCAAATAATGAACAATGAATCATGATTTTATGGGTATCAATTCCCTTATTATTAATACTTTGAAATATAATTATGTTATCCTAACCTAATGATAACATATTACATCAGCTTATCAATGACTATTTTTAACTTTACAATGTATTATAACATATAATTTGTTTGTTTATATTTACTATAGATAGTTAGAATGATTGTATTTTTGTTTTAAGGGATTTATATGTAGATAATTTTATTATTTTTGTGGATGAATTGTGATTGAATTTGAATAAATTGGTATTAAAAAAAGATTCGATGAAATGTCTTTTTATGTAATTAATTTTTTCCTATTTTGAAAAATTAAAAACCAGAATATTTTTCTTCGATTGATATGTATATTAATCTGAACCTTCTAATTATATATGATTAAAATTTAATTGTGTTAATTGCTTTCAATTAGAGAATTTTATGTATATGATTTGTAGAACCAAATATTGCTATCTCGGTCAGAGGAAATATAGTTTGTATTAAGAATGGGGATTTAAAAAATTTATTTGATTTTATTTTATCATAAGACGATATTATATAAAAAATTATCAGATAAATTGAGTAAATTTTATTACAATTAAATCGAATACATACCCTTTCGTGATTCTATTTGATTGAAGTTTATGTTGATTAATGATATTTTGGGAGATTTCTTGTTGGCTTGTGGAATATATAACTCATGACTTTTTCATTTCATTTTTAAAGGTAATTAGGTTATTTTATATTATATTTAAGTGGACATAAGATAATTGGTAAATAAAAACATTCAAGGTTTATAAATTTTTTGTTGTTTTGGTTATTATGTTTAACTGGGATATAGGGATGTCATTTTTTTGTGAATATCATATGATTATGGTGAAAAGAAAATTATTTCTAGTATTTGATATTATATTTAAATGTAGTATATTATTTGGGTAGTAATTATTTATTTACCTTCAAAAAGTGAAAATAATTTTTTTGTTCTTATGACTTAGTGTGTAATGAACCAACTTAGGTTGACCAAAAAAACCAACTATTCTATCCTAAATGACCCGACACACATTCTTAATTAACAAATTCTATATATAAAAACATGGGTATCAACTAAAATACTTTTTTAATGATTTATCATTGAAATCAAATAATAATGTACCTCGTAAATAATAAAAAATAGGTAATAAATTAGGGTGCATACTGGATGAAGAGGTACACAAACCAAGTAAAGTATTCATGATATAAGATGCCATTACCATTACCATTATCCAATAAAAAATATCTATATTTCCCCCAAAATATAAAAATGTTGTTAATAAAACACAATTTATGATACCACCATAAATCAATAAAAAATCTATCGCTATGAAACTACTTGTTTTATCATTAAAAAATAGATTTCATAAAAAATTTCATTTGTAATAATTTATTATAAAAAATATTTTTTTTCATTTAAAGCAAATTAAATTCAATTACTCTAGATGATTGAGATATATTTGAATGATAATTTTTAATTCCTTAAGAAAATGCATCCATATATCAAAATATAATCATGTAAGACATTAGAACATCATTCATTACAATCATGAATAAAACCAATAGAAAATGGGAATTATCATATATAATTATGAAAATATTAAATGAATGGAAAACTAACAAGGAGTAATAAGAATTATAATAATACATGGTACTACTATAGTTTGTTGGTGTCCCAACCTTAAACCCTTGGGGTGACACACACACTATGGAGTGAAACCCGTAAATCTACAAACGAAAGGATCCCATGAGCTATGACTTCACAAAAAATCCTCCTAAATCATTCCAAAAGTTTGATAATTAATTAAAAAAGTAATCATTACTCTTAACATTATTTAAATAAAACATTATAATCATATCCTTCATTGATGATTTTAAATGAAAACGTGGTGTTCATAAAACTATTTTTAAAGAAAAATCACATTCCCAACTATTTACCAAGCCAATAAATACGATGTTACTTCATTCAAAGCTCATATATAACATATAAATTCCTTTATAAATCTAAATATAATATTGAAATGAACAAAAATGTGTTCCATGAGATAAAAAATATCATATAGAGACACCTACTAGTCATACAGAGGAAACTTATAACCATTGATAATAGTGATAAAAAATAATAAATCTGGTCCACACAATTCTACATAAATTAGATGTCTCCTAAATTAACCATAAATGAACTTACATATAGCTAACATGACCCATTAATGTTCCTAAATGTTAAGAGTAATTGAGATAGAGAGTAGATTTATAGAAATAAGTATGCATTAAGAAAAGACTTTTATCTACAATGAAATGATCCTCCCAAATAAATGGAGTATCACCAAGATACAAATACTAAAACCTCATAGATCATTAATAAATTGTTTTGTTAATATAAGGGTTGATTAGTTTGGGATTAGGGTTAAAAATAAGAAAGTTTATTTAGGAAATTATCTATTTTAATGGAATTAGTATGGATTGAATAGTTAAAACACACAGTTATATAAAAAATGTTTTCCCCATATGTTCCCTACATCCCACAAAACATGAATGTGCTTAGTAAATTCATATTTTCTACTTGGTAAGTTAAAGTGAATAATCCATGAAACAAAATTTAGATCCAAACCCAAAATCTCATATAGTTTTCCTTGAATACATTCACATTTAGAAAAACAATGCTTAAACTATGAAAATTATAATGTCCCAGATGATATAAATTATATTAGTTTCATGAATAAATGTATGTAATATTGTATATAATTATAAAAATAAATAACAAAGATAATATAAAAACACATTATTTCATTATGGGCATCGATATATTTATTAGCTATACATCCATTAAAATGAGAAATATTACAATGTGAAAGTAATAATAAAAGAAAATATATAATTGAATATATTGGATCATTCTAATATTTTTGAATTATCACCCACATGAAAAAATATAGAAAAAATAGAATATAGGTGAATGAATTTATGTCATGGAAATAGAAAATAACAATCAATGGGAGGAATTGCAGTGAATAATGATTAAAGGAATGAAGATGTATTAATAGGAAGTATGTAATCATTGAAAAGGTAAAATAAAACTTAAGAATCATAACATGACTATTGGGAGTTAGAACCCCACATTTAGAATAGTGATTTAACTGAAAAATAATAAAATTTAAAAAAATATATATTTATATCAATTAATTTAAGAAAATGTAAATACTTTAATACTGTATAATAAATAACAGGAAAAAATACTAAAAGAATTCATTTATTTTTTAAAATAAAAAATATTTTAATTTATTTTTGTAAAAATATTTTTTTTATGTTCATTTTTTATTTTCAATGATACAAATTTATTTTGTTAAATTATTTTCATTTCTAGATACAACCCATTGAAATTTTCCAAGAGTGATATTTATTGATTTTATAAGAAACGTCCATATTTATAAAATTATTATAATTATTGATTCAAAAATACCACATGTTTTATGACATAATGATGATGTGTTGATGATTTAATAAATGTAAAATTTTTTAGAAAAAAATAATCATATTACCATAACTGGGTCATATAAATATAATCAATATAACTCCCAATACTATTTTTTAAAATCCTAAAACTATAAAGTTTCCCATTAAATAATCATTTTATAGTATGATACATCCATATGATATAACAAATAAATTAGATTTAAAAATTGATTTGAATCAATCAAATGATGTTTCATTATCAATTTATCTTTTATAAAGTTGAAAATATGACTATTTAATGGCCGAGTTTTAATATGATTATTTATTCAATATTTTATCCATAAAATGATCCTCTCCACAGGTATAAATTACCTCTCACACCAACCGTAGAAAAAATCCTACCTTCCACATTCCAATTAGAATGATATACCCTAATCCCATATCATAAGACACATCCTTAGGGATATTCTACATCCACTCAGCTCCACTCACTCAAGGAGACTTGTGTTGTATAAAAGAAGCATCAAAGAGAAGAGTGTAATTTTTCATTTAATTCTCTTCTTGTTTTCCAATTATCTACCATTATTCATCAATTTATTGAGATTAAAAATATTCTAAAAGTAATTGAGTAGTATTTTATCATTATATTAATTATTTTAACATACTATAATGATTTTATTTATGAGGTATTTATATATCACACTTCACCTTCTACTTCATTTGACAATGTCTCATTAGTGGTAGGTTAACCACCAAGGAGGATGTTTACAATTTTTTTCATACCAAAAAACATATAGATATTATGTTAAATTATTTATAATATATTAATTTATAAATATAATTTTTTATGACATTTTATTGAATTTTATAATAATGATTAATGAATAATAAATAATGATCATCAAATTAAATCATGATGAGGTATTTTAAGAAAATGATGATATGAAAATATTTAACCATTAACAAAGGTAATTGAGATATAGATTTCAATGATTATAGATAGACAAGATTGAAATAAATGAATATAATTATCATCTGGTTCAATGTTTTTATAAACACATATATATTTTTAAAGAGAATGAATATGGACGAAATAAATTAGAGTTTTAGGTTAATGGATTCTCAAATAAAAACCATTCATTTTTATTATATTTTTTTCACATTATTCTCAATAAATATGTTTCACAATTGTTTATGAACTTTAATTTACAAATAATTTCACTTTTTATTATGAGTATATAATTTTATTTCACATTCTTAAAAGTACTACTATGGTAAATACAATCATTTTTTGAAATGGAATTTATTTTTTCAAAGATATCTTTATGTATCATGCCATACTAGTGGGCCTCGTGCCGCATCTCCCCAAGACCATCTTCAATAGGCTAGGGGCTAGCGACTAGAATCGAGTAGGTACATCACATAAATGTGAAGGATTAGCCTATGTAAATTTACACATGCACCAATCACTAAGCCTATATAATGCTGAAATGTAAATACAACTGATCAAATGTGTATGCATACATTTATATCCCATAATAATGGTACAAAAGTATGTAATAAAAAGTAAATGTGGCCAAATACTAGGCCACCATAAAGATTCTAAAAAACTCTTACTTGAAAGTATAGTTAGAACTACTGTGAAGATACCATATGTACAATCCATCGTCTATCTAGTCTCACTAAGATCCATTTTGTCCTGGTCCATCTAGGATACTGTTAAAAAGTCGAAAATCTACAAAGGAAATGGCATGTGGAGGAAAATCTCATGTAGGAGTTTGTATAATAATACCCAGTAGGACACTAGAAAACCAAAAATCATAAAAAAAGTATAGTTGTCTCTATAAAATTATATGTCTGCAACACATATAATAATAATATCCTGATATAACCAACAATGACACATAATTTTAAAGGTATGTCACAATCATAATTCCGATCTAGGTTTCCAGCTCAATGATTCCAAATAGCACTAATATGGGAGAACACAATCCTAAGCATGATAAAATTGATGAATTCTATCCAAGAGGTAATGAACATCGTGGATCTACATTATATGTAAATGATAATGGTATGAAGAGATATAATACACAGATGGGGATAACTCCCATGGTTTTGGGGTATATCAACTACACAATATGGATTAACCTCCAAAGTATATGATCGAAACCCACATAATTTTTGTCAAGATGATACATATAAATCCACATAGGGAATGAATATTAATTTAGGATGTCAATACCAAAATCATAGAAGGATCACAGAAAATATATTAAACAATCATGTCGAATGGATCCATGTCCTAGGAGCAGGAGGGGATTCCATATCAACACTCAGGTAAAAGATAAGGTTAACAATCACTAACTTAACATTTCTAATATGAAGATAACAAAGGTTCCTTGATATTTATTATAATTTAAATGACATTTAGAAGAGTTAAACTCATTTTCCATTAACAATATTATCTTCTCATGTATACGACATGTGTCTCCTTCCTATGTTCGTGTAAAAGTACATGGACTGTTGGATTCCTATGTAATCTGCTTGTGTACCAGTACACGACTTAGCTTTTGTACATTTTTAGGTCATGTATGTGTAATAGAATAGAAAACTCCACCTTGTAGAGACCACATAACATTTGACAGTTTCACACATAGGGTGATTCGTAACATTCTATGAAACCCTAGCCGCTGCTAGTAGGTCACCACACAATGTGTAGCTCTAAGTTTCATGCTGTGTATTGAAAAATTTAATAGATTCATAGATCTGGTTTCATGTGTCTTTTTTGGTGATCTTCCAATGGATCTGGATTCACCACATCCATAAAATTAGGTATCAAATCTCTATGAGTCTCTCCATCTTCAGTCAAAATCTTCCATCCCATCGATTTTATTGGATAATGGATTTATACTTATTTATTTATTACATGGATAAGAATAAGAAATATGGTATCCAAAACCATCAAATCCATCATTTCTCCCATCATCACACCGACCTCATTTCATTCCAATCCAAGATCTACAATTTTTGTTCATTTTTTATGATTTCACAATGAACGATACCTCGGGATATGTCAAACCACGATCCAAAAGAAGAACACCCATGATGAAAGAAGAGTTAGGTGAAGAAAGAATATGAACAAATAAGAGGTACATGCCTCTTTCAATGTTTTCATAATTCTAGATTCATTTCCATTATAATGACAAGTTAATAATAAAAAATTAATTTATAAAGAAATAATATCCCAATTGCAGATTAACCTAACCCATCCCACATAACGAATGTTCCTAAAATATTTCTATTTGTCAATTGATTTTCATTTATCATATAAATTAATAATGGGGATTGAATCCAAATAAAAAAATTCATACCTCAATTAAGATTGATTGAGGATGAATAACGAAATGGTGTCACTATTATTAGCAAGATCCTTCGATTTAGTTGCATGTTGATCATCGATCTACAATCTGGTTGATATCATGAAAGAGATCCTCTTTTTATCTCTCTTAAAAGGGAATATAAGGGATTGAAGGTTATTAAAATAACCCTAATATTCTATCATCATAGTCTACTTACTAAATCTCTAATTATTGTCTCCACAAAAAAGAATAAAATAAATTTATTTAATTATTTCATTCATTTTCCTCACCTACGATGAATTTTCCACAAATGATCATAGCCAATAAAGGTTATTTCAAACCTAGATTAATCCATGCATTATAAAATTAATGTCTTTCTTATTTTATTGATTCAAGACACCATTAATCTGTTATTTTTCTTTTTGCAAGAAAACATTGTGCATGTTCTATTTAATATATTTAATATATTTCAAACATTTATTCCATACACATCAGGACTTATAATCATACACTTTCAAAGAACCGTGTGTCATATATAATCTATAATATAAAAAAAATACATTGAAATTATGAGTCATTAAATTATACCACCTTGGGTATTTACATATCTAAATTCCAAAACAAGAGCGACATAAAGAGATATGGTTAATGAGTAGGAAACTGAGCCTCTCGATCCCATGTTCCCTCCTAAATATTTTTATGCTACCACAACAAAAACACTAAATAAATTGAAATACTATGGAAGATCCTCTAATTTTTATCATCTATCTCTATCTATTACTCATCAAATGTATCACCTTAATCCATAACCAACTCTCCATAGTCGATAATGTGCAATGGGTCTTGCGCATACCTTGTTAGTTGTGACATGTGGAAAATGTCATGAACTCGGTCAAACTACAGAGGTAGAGATAAGTGGTACACCACCATGCCAACTCTACACATCATCTTGAAATGGACAATGAAACAATGATATATCTTCTCACCTTGACCAAGTCTCCATAATCCACATCTAAGTGAAACACATAGAACCACATGGTCTTCATCCTTGAACTCCAAAGGCCTCTATCTTCTCTTTTCATAAGACTTATAATGGATTTTTGCAGTAATCATCCACTCCTAGATGAAATTTACCTTCTTGGTAGTTGCTCGCACTAGCTCTGGGCCCATGAATGGTGACTCTCCTAGGATATACTAGCTAGTTTCTTACAGGGTCACCCATAAAAATACTCGAATGGTTCCATACCTCTGGTGGAATGGTAATTGTTGTTGTATTCATACTCTACTAGTGGTAGGTTATCCACCCAACTATGACCAAAGTCCGACATGAATATCTGTAGCATGTCCCCCTATACATGAATGGTATGTTCAATCTAGAAATTTGTTAGGTGGTGTAAAGTTGTTGTCAATTATAAATGTGTCCAAAGAGCAACCAGTAACCCCTTCCATAGTTTGGATGTGAAGAGAGAATAATGTTATGAATATATGGTCAATGGAACTGCATAGAGTTGATTTGCCTCTTAAATATAAAAGGGTCCCATGCTATCTACTTAACTCTACTCTCAAATAGCTATGAAGTGGCCCAACATGGTGAGTCATTCTATGGTCACCCATATGGCGTTATGTACCCTAGACATATGTGGTAATACATTTTTGAAGTCTATGGGTATCCATTAAAATTTATACTCCATAACCTTAATGAGTTGAACTAAAAATGATGGAACATGATTCTAATCCATCACTTACTAATAATTAAGGCATTTAGATACAAAAAATGTAACTTCACTCTTCATCCATGGCAATCAAAATAGACATCATAGGTCCGTGTACAAATTTTTTACACATGGATGTACCATTAATGTAGATGTAAGAAACTCTCTCAAAAACTAATCCCTTAACACTACTGGTACTATTGTGTGTCATGTAAACTAAACTACATTATCCCACATTCCTAAAATATATCAAGATGATGTATGGTGGATATATGAGTATGCAGGGCCTCACAATTGGAATCAACAAGTAGTACCTCCATGAATCACTGGTGGAGTATATGGGTGGAAACCATCACGATGAGGTATGATCCTCAATCAATATCCACAAAGGATTACAAAAATTTTGTCAACTACTCTAAATCCTTATTTAGTAAATGTGAACTAGATCTCATGCTGAGAGAATATTCGAACACATTCCCCTTCACATAATGATAATCAGTCTAAAAAAATTATAGAGGAACTCTATCCATGACATCTATCTAAATTTAAGATCATAATGAGAGAAGATATAAGTGAGAATCTAGTTATTAGAATAGATGATAAATTGTTTACCCATCAGGTAGTGTTTCTATATCTTTAGTGAGAAGACTGCAACTACTAACTCAAGATTGTGGGTCGTGTAGTTCTACTAATGTGGTCTCAACTGACATGAACCATAGGTAATCACCATCAACCATTTAATCAAAACACAACCAATACCGGTTCTTGATGCATCAAATAACACTATGTATTTGACACCAGTGATCATCAATCTCCCCCTCAACGATTTTATGGGTGTCGATATCATGGAAAATTCTTCTATGAATCTAAAATATTACTATACTAGTCCATGGAAGCACCACACCTCTGTCATTCTCTTGGATGATTCCCTAGAAAACAACACTTCATCCATGTATAAGTTAACACCACTCCATTTACTGAGATAACATGTCATAGAATGGGTACCACCTAAATCAAAAAATAACACTTTGTGATATTTATGGGAAGATGGTTCTCTCAGTGTGTATCCGAAACTATCCTCCAGTTCCTCACATGCTCCTCCTTAGACAATGAGTACAAAGGGATATCGTTGATGAAGACAACCATGAACCGGTATGTGAAATGATAAATATATTGTTCATGAGTCACATGACCACTACATGATCATTTTTCACACCAATGGGCATGACCATATACTCATAGTTACGACATAGGCATCTTGATTAATTATTCAGTATATCCTCACCATGTAGTCACAAAGGGTGATATCCTGGACCGATGTCAACCTATGAGATCCATAATTACCTGATCTACTGATCTAAGAGGTCATAGATCCTTGGTAGTGTATACTTATTCTTCCGGGTCACCTAATTCATGCACTGGTAGTCTAAAAATAACCTCAATCTCTTATCTGCATTCATGGAAAACAAAACTGGGGTTGTATTGGTGAAACACTAGGTCTAACAAATCCCTTCCTCTATAACTCTTCCAACTGAACCCACAATCGAAAAAGCTCAATAGGCGAAATCTAATATTCCAACATAGATATTAGATCTGTCCTACAGTGTAAATCTTTGAGAAATTCTATCTCTATGTGGGGAGGTAAACCTAGAACATATCAATGAAGACACCCTCATAATCCATCACCACTATGGGAAACTACAAACTCATAACATCAACTACAACAATGGTCATTCTAGCCAGCAGGTGAGTAATCACCTTTACCCTCTTATTCATTAGTCCATTATACAAAATTTGGGCTTCCCTTTCACTGAAAAAGGAGAAAAAAGTTCCAACACTGCATTAACACCACTTATTCCACCTAAAACAGTCAAAATAGTCATGAACTATAGATAACCAAGGAATACGTAAGATAACATCATAATTAATCATCATCAATAAGAATATATCATGACAAAAATTCCTTCCAGCATGATTCAGGTCACACTATTATTACAAGTGCATTATTGATGACTGCACTCTAGTATGAGTGTCCAAGAGCCAGGGCCAAGAGGTAGAAACAACCAAAATCTATAACTCTCATAAATGTATATAGCAAGAATTGATTGAATATAACATGATTCTATTAGTAATGTTATTGTGGTATAAAATACCATACCATACCTTGAATCATTCTTGAAGCCTCTAGGTAATAATGGTTGACAACCAACTGCTGTCCCATCCCCTTATAAGTCGTTTAGATTGGCATTAACTACCAGGGGTGGTGGTGGTAAGAAGTCAAATCCCCTTCCACCTCATCCTACTCTCCCATATCCTATTCCATGTTTGTTGCCATGAAAACCTACCTGCTTCTACAACTGAATCACTATTATAGGCTAATACAATTTATATTTTCTATTTATACGACGGGTTGAAAAAAATCACGCGAGATGTACTCTTTCATCACATGAGTAGCACCGCCTCTCCCGGGGATGATTGGACCCATCATGTGAGCCCTGAATCATAGATACTCTATCCTGGGACATCCTCATAAAATTTATCTCATGTCAAGGTCCTCGTGACTAATTTCATATCTTTACTAATAAGGTATCTCCTTTTTTCCCACTATTGTAGACCACTAGTTATATCTCCTCATACAAGAAACTATCAACCACCATATATTCTTCTATCATCCCAACATAAGTAGGAATACATAGAGATTAAACTGACCCGAATGTCTCTATGAAAGCCACACTCAATGGTCCAAGCACTGAAGAACTAGTCCTTAACTATATCTGTTGAGTACTAAGAGAAGATGGTAAGACTCAATGAACACTCAGCTACTATTATGCTTCCATACTAGAGGTGAAGAAGCAGTAGGATACATAAATCCCTCAATGTAAATAGTGATAAATCCTCTTTAAAAAAAGTTCAAACATTGACCATGCTAGAGTCGACTCGTCTTATTATTAGGTCACCCAACCCCACCATTGCCCAACTATGTCATTAAAAAGTATCATTTCTAGGACCACTATCTACTCCACATGTATTCTAAATAGATGGAAAACCTCGGTCACTACATTAAGGCACTCATCATTCACATGTGGTTTAGGAGAACCTTGGAATTTAAGGTTCCTATATCACTAAAACTTAGGATATATGCTCAGTCCGCACACCTCATCCACTGGTACTCTGGGTACCATCAACTGCTCAATGGGTTGTACAGTTGTTGAACCACCTGGAGGTAGAATCTCTAGAACTTTTTCATGAATCTAGGCATCATCACTGAGGAGATCATCCTCAAAATCAAGATGCTAAATAATTATATGCATACATCATGGAGGTATCCTAAAATAAACAACATGTACACTGATCAATGGGTTTATCTATGTAGATGAAAAAAGTAGGACATGGAGTTCATAACGGATTCTAATATGATGCATTTACCATTGTTTTACCTACAACCAGTATTTTTCTGTACCACGTTGGAAATTAGGTTATCAGACACATAGTGTATTTATATATTGGTTGATACACCAAAAATATAGGTTATTTTCTAAAAGAAGAACTCAAAACACTTAACAGTGTTTCCCAAAACCAAACTCATAGAATCCATTTGAAATGTACAATTGACTGTTGCTCTGATACCACTCTTTTATTTCCCTTCCTAGTAGGTCCTATTCTTTGAATCCCCAAGAACACCTCCAATAGGACATGGGCTAGTTACTGTCACAGATAGGCATATCATTAACATAGGAGGACTTAGCCTAAGTACTTACACACACACACATGGCCAATTATATACAATTATGAAATGTAATAAAACTAAAAAAACCAAAATTCATACATATAAATCCCATAGATAGAGTACAGTATGACATAAAATAATATAAAAATGTTCAAATAGAAGCCCACCAAGAAGACTCTGAAAACCAGTCCAACCTCAAAGTAAAATTGGGGCTGCTTTCAAGAAACCATTAGAACCAACCTCATTCTATCTAGTCTCACAACGCACAATCTACTCGTGTTCTATGTAGGAATTTTGCACAAAATCTATTGTCTTCATAAGATATGAAACATGTTGGAAAACACCATGAAAGGGTGAGTATAACAATATCCAATAGGACACACCAAAACCAAAAACCATAGAACAAAATAATTACAATCATTTATACACATGTATATGTCTACAACACATATAACATTAATATTCATATATACTCAACAATGAAAAAGTATCAATGGTTAATCCAAAATTTAATGCCATTATAGGATTCCAGCTCAAAAAATTCCACATAGAAATCTTCTGGGAGAACACACTCAAGATTCTCATAACACTAATGATGTCAGTCTGATAGGTAATACACTTCAGGTCTCACGATTATATGTACACACTAAAGGTGTGAAGAGATATGATACAGAGATGAGGATCACTCACAAGGAAATGAGATACTCCAACAAATAAATATGGATTAACCCACTTTGTAGAGAATCAATGACCCTATAGTTTTGGTCACGAAGATACCTTGAACTCCACCTAGGGCCCAAAGATGAATAGACTGTCTCACTCTTGGCCAGATGATAGGATTAAAAAAACACTATCCAAGAAGTCCTACTAAATGGATCGATCTCATTTGAGTATGAGGCGTTTCCCTACCAACTCTTAGGAAATGGATAAAATGAATGAAATCAAACAATATTTGTCCAATATAAATAGGATATGTTCTCCATGACATGTATTATAAAATACAAAACATGTAATAGGGATACACACCATGTACCTTGACCCATGGTCATACACATGTAAATTTCCCATGTCTCCTTCCCATTTTTATTTAATGGTACATAACGTATCAGCTACCTGTGTACTAGTACATGAATTATCCCATATAAATTCCCAGGAAATTTACATGTAAGAGTACACACTAATCTACCAAGGAGATACCACATCATGCATGATGGAGTCACATACCATGTGATACTAAAAAAAATCTGAAACCTATGATTCCACTAGGAGGGCCCCGCACGGTGTGTAACACCAAATTACACACTATATATGGTAAACTTTTCCATATTCTCAAATTTGGTTTGTTGAATATTCTTTGGTAATATGACCACCAATATAGCCTCACCTCACCCAAAATATCTGGTGTCACATCCTAAAGAGTATCTTTATCATTGATCAACATATTTCGACCCTCCATCATATTCATAAAATATATTTATATGTCATTCTACATTTCACATGGAAGAACACAAAATAGGGTATCCAAACCATCCAATTACTTTTCACTCTCATCATCGCACCACCGTTATGTGGAGCCAATACTATACCTACAATATTGGATCGTTGTGCCAGGAAATGGGTGATCAATGATTGATTCATAAGGATATGTCGAACCATAGGACAAATGAAGAATGTCTATTTTGAACAAATAATTGAGGGGGAAAATGAGTATGTAGGAGTAATAGAGGTAAGTAAATGATTAGGTTAACCTTGATTCATTTTCATTATTACAGAAAGTTAATAATCAACAATTATTTTTGAAAAAAATATCCCAAATCCTAATTAATCTAACCCATCCAAAAAAATGACCAATAAACAAATTATTTTGTTTGTCTATTGATTTGTATTAATTTTAGAAATTATGAATGATAAAAGAATCAAAATAAAACAAATATCCTATCTCAATTTAGTTTAATAATTAATAAAGAATAAAAAATTGATGATTTCTTTGGAGATATCCATTGATTCCCTCGCCCGTCAATCGCTGATCGACAATATAGTTTCAACTATAATGAGAGAGATCCATTAACAATTTCTCTCTAATAGTTTTACATATACTCTAAGGCTATGTGACTAACCCTAATATTTTATTGATGGTATTTGTTTTACTGAACCACCCATGTTGTTCTCCATTATCTGCATCTTTTCACCGGGCCCATGAGAACCGTGAGAGTCTCCAGTCTCCATTTTAACCTTGATAGAAAAACAAACAATATCTTGATAACTGTTGAAGTCTCAAATCTATATTGGTTTTATTATACTCAGTATTAGCCTGCTAAAAAAGAAATCCGCCTTGTTTTAGGTGTTCATGAAAAGGCCAGAGGTATACCTTTCACGACTTTTAATGTTTTCTTTATATGCCCCGATGGACTCATCTTCCTTCTGCTTTAGTTTTAGGAACTCTCTTTCCATTTTGAGACAGAGGGTTCGAGGATAATATTTATTGAACAACATCATCTTGAATTCCTTCAAATATATGGATCAATTTATTCCTACTAATTTGTATTCTTGATCGGTTTCCACTACTGATCAGCATCCATATAAAAATAATAGACCACCAGTTCAACTTTTTCTTGTTTCGAGCACTGGAGTATGGAGAATATAATTTAAATAGAGTTAATCCAATATTTCGTGAGGATGGGATCAAAAGATTTTTTAAACATGGGAGGCCATTTCTGGATTAAATATTATAAATCAACATGCTCTTTCATTGTTAGAGGAGGGTGTTCCACATGGTTCAAGTTATTATTCAAAATATGAGCTATCTGAGCAAGTACTTTTGTGATGTTTTGAGCACCCATTCTCATCATATGATGAATATCATTGGAGAAATATTCACATTTATTATCTCATTGTTTATTGGAATGTGTTCTTCTATTTACCACCATTAACTATGAAAATTAACATATAATTAGAGGGCTTGAATACTTATCTACTGAACATAAAAAGATGCTTTGAATGTGAGAGGATAAACATGAAAAGGATTAGTATATCCTAACTTGTGATTCCCTATGTTTTAATCTAGGTTATCCATGATCTTTTTCTTAACATATATTCTTAGTGGATTTTTTCCTAAATAATGGTTTGTACTGTGCTCATGAATTCACAAAATAATCTCTCTCTGGAGTGTCGTAACAAAGAGTGAAACATGGACCGTTTTCGTGCACTAGTTGCCATTCGATCTAGCTCACATTGGTGTTGTCAGGTTTTACACCTAGATACATCTGTTTGAAATCTGCCACTACCTGCTCATTATCAAATAGGGATTTATTTTCTTACTAAACCACATAGTCAATACTCACAAAAAATTAGGGATGTTTTCATATACATATCCTCATCCTTAAATTTCTCACTAAGGATCTCTATTACTAATCTTGAACAATGACTAGACCATACTCTGATACTAACTATAGAGACTCTAGCCTTTTACATACGAAATTCCATGTTTTTAAGAATAATTAAACATCAGAGTAGAATTCAATGATAGTTAAGCCTTCTTTCCTTCATGACTAGGTACATAATAAATAAACATGGAATTTATAAAAAATTATTTAGTTAATCTTCATAATGAGATCCAAACATCTTTAGATCTTTTAAATCTGCATAGGATAACATGGGGATAATATTGAGAAAGGGATGAGCCAAAAATCATAGTAAGGGAATAAACATAAGAAATAATCATAGGAACATGAGTTATGAGGCACGACATAAAGATACCAAAATCCTGAAACATAGAAAATTATAACATATAAACATGGGATCCTATAACCATTGAATCCTAAAAATGGGGTAGAATCATAATACATGTATTTAGTACATGTCAAGGCTAACCTCCAATCTCATTTCCCATAGTTGCACATGTCAAGTCTAACCACCAATCCCATTTCCCATAACATCACAAGCCAAGGCTAACCGCTAAGACCGTTAGACATAACATCTCATGAGACTTAACATTATGCAATGCATTGGAGAGAAATCTGGTCCCATCCATCTTACATTCAATGAACATGTTTTCTTAATAACAAATCATACATAATCGATCTTATATAAACAAATGGGTTATCAATGGAAATAATTGGGTTCCACAATCATCACATAAATCATAACCATGGGCGTATCATGGAATTTTACCTAAAAACGAATTAGAAATATAAATGGATGTTTATAAGGTCAAATAGTCATATATCCTGGTATGTGATTTCAATCATAAGTGAAAATATGTAATAAATATATTTGCAAAATTTCAGCAATAAATCCTTTTTTTGCTATTTTAAGGAAAATACCATAGAGATTTTAAATTAGGCAAGGAAACAATATTTTATATAAAACCAGAAGTGAAAAAATAATATTTTTATGGTAAAATGAATTATTTATTAATAGAAATGATGTCATAAAATAGAGGATAGAGTGAACTAAATGTTTGGAAAAAATTTGGGAAGTTCCCTTAAAACGTGTTTGCTTATTAGGATGTACCGAGGAGGGATGCACATAAATGCCTTCATATCCCCAAAAAAGAATGAGAGATGGAGCTTGGAACATGAGTATAGTGCATATAAATAGGATGTATATATTTTACCTAATAAGAAAATACATCTTCAGTTTGGTAAAATGAAATATAGAGTAACCCGAAGGAATAAGTTATGTTTTGGATGAACTCATTACAGATTATTGGCACAGTATCAGGTGTACATGAAAAGGTATAATCAAAGAGAAATGGGTTTTATCGTCACTTATAAATAAAGATGTAATTATAGCGGATGTTAGAAATTATACCCCAACATTTGGGATTACACATAAAAAGGTATATCATATAGGGTCATCTTGATTAAGTGTGAAATGGGGAGGATCTCTTACCTTATTTTTCACGTAATTTTGTCTTTTCGATGCCTTCTGAATAATAAATATATTTTCATTAAAAGAATGATCTAAAAGATAATTATAGAATTTTTATAAAAAAATTTATCAATTAATATCATTGGATTTTATTTCGTTATTTTTGTTGATGAAAATGAAGCGTTTTGATATCATATTTTACTTAAAAATTTACCGTCCTGCGATGATTTTACATTCTATTAATTGTAATTTATAAATCATTATATTTATTTCATGAAGCATAGAATATATGTAATTTGATATGAATATATTTTATATAATTTACATTGTACATACATGATGATTTTTATAAAAATTATCCTAGAAATGTCTCTGTAGATGGTTAATCAACCTTTAACATTTCGTTATTGATAGTGTGGGAAAATGAAGTAAGACATTTATATTCATCATTAATATGATAATTAAATAATGTTAACATCAATAATATAATTTTATATTACTGAATAATCAATTTCATAGCATAATTATTTGACATGGATAGGGTAAAAGAAAAAAAAGAATAAAATCAAGAATATTTAACAGAGTCATACTCTCTCTTCGATGTAACTCCTCTTACATGAAATTATAACTCATTTAGTGATTGGATTTGGAGTGCTCCAGGTAATACCAATTTATTATAAGAGGATTCAGAGGTAGAATTTGTGTAGACATTAAGCTTAGTAAATAGAGAGAAGAGTGGTTGCCAAAGGGGTGGGAGATGGGTTATTTATACTTGATAATGGGGTGTTTTTAGATAAAAATATTAATTAAAAGAATATATAAAGCGATATACCTCTAATAGTAGTTTTTATGACAAAATAAAACATATATTAATATAATATAAATATTTTTATGCTTTAAATTCTATTTTTTAATTCAAATATTTTAATGTTTTAAAAGCTAATTGAAAAGAAAGATAAAATGATTATTAGTGAATCACTTATCCACTTTAGGTTTTGGATTGTTAATTTTAGGTTTGGAAATTGTGTATATTGTATTTTAAAGAACCATTTATGAAATTAAATATAATATGTCTTTATATAATGTCCTATAACGTCTTTTTTATCATCACATCATGAATGATGAAATTTAGGATTTATCGGTTATGTAAAAAATTGTATTTTGTACTATCCACCTGAAAAATAACGTTTTTTTCAGAAAAATACCAAATAATAAACCCATCCATTTTTGTAATTATAGAATTCAAAAATGAATTCCATTTTTCAAAAATTATTTTTTAAATATGATTAGTTTATTTTTAATTAAAATAATAGTATACTTGAAAAATAAATTTTTTAAATTTAAAAATGACATTATAATGATTTCAAAAATTACATAATGTCCTGTAAAATTATCTTCAAACCATAAGACAAGGAATTTTTAATTTTTATACAGATTCTTGGAAAATACATTCTTTTATATATTAATTAATTATAATTAATTATTTATGACTTACAAAAATAACAGTACTTTTACTATGGTAAAATTGCCACTAATAAGATTCGTAAATTATATTTAATCATTCATGGGAAAGGATTTTATTATTTTTGATGATTTAGTATTTATAATATTCATATTACTATTTATAATGGTAGGTAATTATTAATAAGAGTATGTTACTATTTACCAAAAATTATGTTTTTCCTATTGGACTCCAAATAACTTACTGATCGCAACCGCGTGTGTTAGATTTTTAAAATTCAAAACATAGATGTTGAAATATTTTGTTTAATGGTCACATAGTATTTAGTATCATTATTTAACATTGTGATTCCTAATACTATAACAAATAATTATAATACATGAATTCCATTGATAAAACATTGGTTTGTTACAAATATCCATTAAGAGTGTCAAACTATGTTTGCATTAAGTCATGTTTTCATATAACATGTTACACTCGAGTCAAGCCCGAGACACCTTTTTTGATTTTATACCCAAGGTATATCTGTTCTAGAACCAAATCCACTTGTAGTATCTATAAATGGATGTATTTCTAGTAAGAACCACATAATATCTACCTTAACAAAATTCATGGTTGTTTTTCTATAATTATAATGAATGTGTATCATAGGGTTAATTTTTCATATATATATGATTTCTTAATATAGTTTCCAATGTTGCAGCAAAAAATAATATGATACCAAATATAGAACCCTGAGCATAGAATTCTAGAGCTAATGTCACGAAACTGTTAAATTGGGATTTGATACAAGTAATTCACGTCTTAGTGGAGTAAATAGTTTAGTAGTCTCGTAAATTAAATACATACATGAGTCTTGTTAAAATAAATAATACAGTAATTAATATTTATATATATGTTATTTTTTCATAATAACTTTCGTCCCTATATTGTATCCTTAAAAATATTTATTAGTACCCTTTTAGGATTTATGGTGAAAGGAATCAAAATAATGGTGAGCTCAAATTCTCAATAAGTGTAACGAATAGTGGAAGAAATAATGACTCAAGGATAATAATTAATATGAAATGGTAAATAACTGATAATGCATTACATATAATCAATAGATGAGAAGGAAGAGAGTAAATAACATGGTAGGGTAAATAATTTAGAACACATTTTATGTAATCAATAACTGATAATTAAGTGGATAAACAATATGACATGGTAAATAACTAAAAAAATAAAATTTAAAATAAAAAATTATGGAGTAATAAATATGGAAAGGTAAGAAACTTAAAGAACGTTCCATTTAATCAATAAAAATAAAATCAAATTTATCCAAAGATATGTTGATGAAAAATCCCATGGATAAATTGTAACTGAGCCTAAATGAACAAATGCATAATTATGGACTTCCACGTTTCCTAGGTACATGATTACATTACCATCAACACCCTTCACAAGATAATATTTCATATCAGGAAAAAACCCATATAAGACTAGTAGACTGACTCATCCTATGAGATTATGGACGCATTAAGGTGTTATCTATAACTAAGCCCCACCTATATTGTACTAATCCAATGTATTACTCATATATCAGATAATTGATTTAATAATTCTCCTTATCAAATATCTAGATGGATTAGAAGATATGGATTTGTATATATTTTCCCACTTAATCCAATAAATTTCAAGTGCACACCATATGTAAAAATGGTCTATAGTTTTGGAAATAATCATTTCTAAGATAAATGATATCAATATTTAGGAAAACATAATGTTCAATGATCACTAAAAATTTAATATTTCAAGGGGATAAAAAAATAAATTGAGGTAGTGAATGACAATACTATTTTTGAAATTATCAATGAAAAGGCATCTAGATGATTAATAAGGATCGTGTTAATATGACATATACCATGTTGAATATGAAAAAGGGTTGTTTTCATTGATGAAATTGAAGAAGAACATTAAAATAATTCTTGAAGAAAATATAATTTTGTTTTGAAATAATGTATCATTGAAAATCACCATTAAAAAGAAGGGGTTCATTAAATCTTAAACTTTTAAACGTTCAATGGAGTCTTTTAAAGAATGATGGTGGGTAAATCTATTCCTACAATACTAGTTAATACATAACATTCCCTTTGCCTCAGAAAAAATATTTAAATATTACTTATTAATAAAGTGTTATGAATATTCCTTTGTAAAAAAATGAAAGAAAAATATTCTTAAAAATTATTTAAAAAATAATTTTGGAAAAGGTATAATTATTTTTAAAAACACTTTTAGAGTACTGGTTTTTTAGAAGGAATCTATTTCTATGATCAAAGAGATAAATGATATCTGGATTTCTTAAAAATAATTTCTATAACATTTTATAGACCAAATAGTGAAAAATTGGTACATTTAATTTAAAAAAAAGAATAAATATCCATAAGATAATAATATTACAGTATTTATAAATAAATGATTATACAATTTATTTTGATGAAAATTCAAGTCTGAACAACCCAGAACAAAATGATATTGTGAATTGAACCCCCGAAAAGTTCTTAATGTTGATGTATGAATCAATAAACGAATAGAATAGGTGTTTAAATTGTAAATACACATAAAAAAATTATACATAAAACAATACATTATAAGAATTTATTATATAAACAATCATAGAATATTAACAACAATGAGGATGTAAAATTATCAAATAAAAAAAATCGAATTATAAAATTCATTACCACTTGTGAACATTTAATTAAAAGTTCATTAACATAAATAATTAAATTTGAAATTGAAAATTTCATTAACATAAAACAATTTAAATATAATATATCAAAATTTTTATTAGACACACTGCACAAAATAAATAAGTGGTGGTTATGGTGTATGCCTCATTGAAAGAAAAGTGAGATTATAATCCCTTACAATGCTTTTCCTTTTGGTTAAACTTATTTAACCTATTTTAAAATATTTTAAATAATTTTATTAACATAACAAAGAACTATATTAAAATTTACTATTTCATATATGATCTTCTTATAATATTTTATTACGTTTCTATTAGTAATCATTCATTATTTTCACTATTTTAGGTGTAAATTGCCTAGTTTCTCAAGAATACATTGAATTGTTCTTATTGTTCCTATCATAGTTTCATAATATAAATAATTTAAACCATTATGAAAATATAATATAAAATTTGCATATAATTAATTATAAAATATATAGAATTTGGAAATACTAAATGAAATGCGCCGTTCATGGTGACAGAAGGTCGTACGTATACATGAACACTAAATTCATTTCTTTTTCATATTTAGAATAATGAAATGTAAATGATATATACATATATGTGTATTATAATTTCAGTAACATTTATATGTCATATACGGTGCCTAGGATTAATAAAACCATCTTTTATTTGTTTCATTCATAGTGTGAATGAATCACATCATTTTTGAAGAAGCGATAATTGACTCTCCAGCAAATGACATTATCGTATTCCAAAAAACTAAAAAACATGAAATTATAAAAACTGTAAAAAAAATAAATACATGATAAATATCATATATACAATATATAAATAGTTTTTTCATCATAATTATCAACCATGAGAGGTGTTAAAGGAAAGACATATGACATCGTTTTGTGTGGTGGTAGATCGTTTTACACACAAACCATAAGTCCATTACCCATTACATATAAGTGTTTGTATGTTTAGGTTTAACCCTAAACATAAAAAATCTATGTATATTTTTTTAAACTATTTTAGTTTATGATCATATAATAATAAGAGTTTAGTGGTGGAGAAGTAAATAAATCAAAAGAGTTTGATGGAGGATATTTCCTCGTATTCATGTAACTCTTTTGGCATTGAACCAAAGTGAGGTCTTGTATTTCTTTATGCACAATGTGTGTATTATAAGACGATGGGATGGATTTTTAAGAGATTTTTTGGATTATTTTGGTCAATCAAAATTGTCATGAGAGGTTCAAGGAACTAGGAGGGGTGAATGCCTTTTTATAGTTGGAGATGAGTGGGATTTTTCTAAATTTTGGAAAAGTGAATTGTACACATGTTTATTCCATGTCAATTAGAACAAGTAAAGCACTAAATTATATCCAAAGGATCATAGTGTCAATATATATACAGAAAATGGTTTTTTACAATTGTAAAGGTAATTCTGTCCATTGAGATAATGGATTAGTCCTTCATTAATCTAATTAATTTTAATCTCTTTCACTAATATTTTTGGTATGAAAGTAATTTTACATTATTATAAATTATAAATTATTTTGATTAAAAATATGTAATTGATTTATAAAAATTCCAATATTATAATTGGATGAAATTAATTTAATTTTAATCTCATATACCAGATGACAATGCTTGTTTTTAAAGTAAAAATAATCATTAGTTTGCTATGTTTATACATTCAATTTCAAAGTGAAATTTATTACAATTATGTAAATTTTATTGGATGTATAATTGATATAATTTAACTTTATAAAGAATTAAATTTTTTATTTATCAATATAAATAAATTACAATAAAATTCAAATTTGAAATAAAACTCAATATTTTTTACTATTCATCAAAAAATGAAACTTTTTTAAAAATGAAAAAAATTAATCCTAAATGTTTTTATGTTTCTATATAAAAAATTAGGTAAATTTTGAAATATAAAAGTTCTAAAAGTTCCAAAAAATTCAATTTAAATGTGTTTTTCCATTAAAAGGTGGTATATGTGCGTTAGGAAAAAATATTGATTTTTATGAAAAATATTTGGATGGTTAATATCTTATTATTATGAAATATTTTGGAAGAAGATAAATACTATTTTATTGAATAATATATATATACATTTAATATAACTAACTAATTATAATTAATTTAATTTATTTTTATATAAAAACTTTGTGGATATAAAATTGTTTTTTTACATTCCCAATATATTAAATTGGGTCTTATATTCATTTAAAATAATCATTTAACTAATGAAATAATTATATATTTTGTAAACCATTTGTTTTACTAATTTAATTAATAATTATAAGAACCTCTAATTTAAATTAAATTTTATATTTTATTATATTAAATAATAATTTTTTTAATAATATATAGTTATTTTGTAAAGCACAGTATTGCATGTAACACAATCTAAGGATAAAACTTGTTGTTGTGTGCGATGCATCTAACACAGTATCACATGCATTAAAATAAATATCAAAGGATGATTTTATTTAATGTAGTTAATATATTTTAAGGTCTCGTGATATTTTATTCCCTTATGAGCTTGGTGTTGTGTGTCATACACGTTATCAAATGTAATGTTGTTACATTAAAATTTTGAGGTGTTACATAATGTTGATTCATGAGAAAGTCCCAATTTTTTAATTTTATAATTCCTTAGTATAGCATAATACAATTTAAGGTTTTATCATTATTTCTCAAGGATATCGGGAATAATGTATGGTTTTAATATCAAGGGATTACAATTTTAATGGACTGATGATGACGACGAGGAATTTTACGACCTTAAATTCTTTTTGATAACAACCACAATCCAATCATTAATGTAAAATGTTAAGGTGTACAATATATACATTGATGTCTATAAATTTTGGAACGTTTTTTATTTAATCGTATATAGACAAGTGGTCTCTAACGGGATCATTATGGGAGATGGATTGAGTGGAATTATTACACACATGATCTAGAGTTGCACACTATAGTTTAAACATTGTGATACTGGAGGCATTACCTAATAGGAGAATTATTTTTGCTGTATACATATCATTAGAGACTAATTTATATCATTTTACATAGGGATATATCCATCTGAATTATAGGTGGTTGGATTACAAGTAGTCAATTGCCTTCAAGTTGGTGAACACACCCATTAAGGGAGGTTTTATTTTTAATATATTTAGTATAATGGAATAAATGTCAATGGCATGGGAGTACAGTAATGTGTGGGAGTGATGGAAGTATTGACTCCAGTGAACATTGATGTTGAGGATTACTATATATGGGTGAATAAATCTCCCAACTTTTTCCCCACATTCTTTTCAGTAGGGCCATTGAGTGGAAACCAGGAAATCCAAAATGTTTTCCATTATTGGAGAAACAAAATAGAGGGTGCCATCAAATGGTTAAACCATTTATGATTATGAGTTTCTTCATGTTCATGGGTGTGTTTTGGTTTCCTATAACATTCATGAGTTTATAATTCTTGATTCTCATGATTTCAATTGGGAATTATATTATCGTTTGATAATTACATATTAATATATCAATAGAAAACACTAGTGAAGAGGCATAAAATGAATGATAACTGGATTTGTGAAAAGATGCATCACCATTCATTAATTGTATTCCGAGCATTTTTGAATAGATGGAAAACACCACCATTTACCATTCCATAATGGAAATAGGATTACTTCAGCATTGAAATTATGATAGGTTAACCAAGGATACGCTGGAAGAATTTTGGAGTGTGGGTTACTATGTACCAACTGATGAAAGTATCCCACTTCCTCGATCTCGAAAAGACCGTCCCAATTGATTAAAAATATATAATTTATATGAAAACGGTATTATGGTTTTATCATGTTTTGAGTCATTTATTTTAAGATATATATCTTTTATTTATATAAAATGTCTGAAGTATCCCTTATAAGAGACTCAGTTAATAAGTTCTCTTAAGCATAGCCTATCACACTTAGATATATGGAAAAATGAAGTAGAACATTCACTACTCTGGGATCATGTTGAGATCTTATTATTAAACATTTGAATTTCATGGGTGAAAACATGGATCTTTTGTAAATTTACTATTACAATAGTTATCAGGTGATAGCCAAGTTAGATCCTTTTGAGGTATTCTATAGTATTCCACTCTATTCTCTATATTGTTGAATAGAGGCAAGAAGTAAGACATGATTGGGACTACGTAATTTGATTAGATTCCAAACAAGGTTCAATCAAATTGGATGTATTCTTAAACAACAATGATTTAAGATAAATTCAATGCTACCCATGAGAAGTTATCACTATTGGTCAAGGTGGTCATGAGGTTTTTTTATGTTGTTATAGAGACTAGGTCAATTATAAATTTATATTATTAGGAAACTTATACCTAAATTGATAGGGTCTTTGAGATACTAACGATTATTTTTCATATTATGTACAAATTTCATCTTCTATAGAAATTCAATTTCATGCATGATGTGTTCCACATATCAGAAAGGTAGGGATATCAATCAGAACCTGCTCACATATTGGATGCGGATGATGTTTAGAGTTAGGATGATGTTCCCTTTTAATAGAATATAATATTTTCCATGGATCATAGTGAGAAGAATCTCTGATGTAAGATCCTGACTCTTATTTTAGTGATGTAAAATCATAGACGTGTTCAAGAGAACACTAGGGGAGGGAGTCTCGAATGTGGAAAAAATGGAAATATTTTCTCATCAACACCTTCAATGTTGATAAGTTTAGAGCTTGATCATGAGATTTAATTTGTTAATGAGTTATTAAGATCAAATACTTTACCCAGTTGTGTTCTATTTTATGTTTTTTCTAAACTTCCCATTTTAATGTTTTGATACTTGTTCCAAGTCTAAAAAGATGTTTTGTGATGTTTGTGGGATCATAGGAGCTGAACTAGTGCATGTAAGCAGTTTTTAGCGATGTTGTGAATGTATTAAGGAACTAAAGTACCTTCACAAATAAGGTGTGGTCCACCAGAGATATGATGTTATACCTAAAGGATTTATATGTATGAATGAGCCTCAACATTTGTCCTGTGAGACCATGGGACAACCGGTGGATTTTGTAAGAAAGAGGACCTTTGAAGGAGACCCACTGGCCAGTCAGCGGGATATTTATCCATGAAAAGACACTAAAAACACCATCAACTTTCTGGTGGTACCCACTAGATAATCTATGGTGTCGGTCATTATTGTGTAAATAAGGGGTGATGTTTCTTTTTTCATATATACCCATTTTTTAATATTTTTAATCTTGTGTTTCTTCTCTAATATATGATTTGTAAAATTTGAATTCTCATGAGATATATTTTGACTCCATCAAACACTTATTTTTACCCTTTTATTCTTTTTTTATCTACAACTCTCGAAATCATTATATTGTTCTTGGATGTTGATAAATCCTTGGTCAACTTCACATATAATCTTTTTTCATCCTTGAAGGATTTTTTCAATCACTATTAACATTTAATTATTTCATTTTCTCATAAATTTGTGTGTCCAAAATTGAAACTACTTCATATATTCTTATGGTATATTGTAAAAAACCACAACATATTGTATAATTTATGTTTCTAGTATATTCCACCTATTATGTTATGAAAACATGTCATGTTTATAACTTCATAAATTTTAACTATTTAATATATCATTCATAAAAATCCCATACATCTTTTTGGGATTATGTTGTTTGAGACTAATATTTTTTTCCACCTATGAGGTGTTCTAATAATTGAGATTTGTTTTGGATAATGAAATTATAAACCCATTTCTCAAGGTACCATTTTTTTGTTTATCTATGCTTTTGTATGATTGATATGAAAATATATAATAATCATAATTGAACATATAATTATATCATTACATTGAATTAGAGAATTATAAATTGGGTTATAATAACCATCTATAATTATTATTTTTGAATGTTTCGTGATAATATAATATTGAGATCTTTCTTGGTGAACATTACTAGATTCATGATTGTGTATTTCAAAGATGCATGATTGTACATGCCTAGGAGAGAGATATATTACAACATGATTAAAAAGGTTGATATGTTAAGATTTATGATTGTACGGAAATGATGGAGAGAAATGTTGGCACATGATTCCCATGAGTGAGATGTAGGGACACATATTTGTATACTCCAAAGTGAGGTACGAGTTATTAATTGATTTTTGAGGGAGACATGGTTGGAGAAATTATTATATGGTCCTAAATTAACGATTTGTTTTTTCTTGATTTATATGGGTTCTATGCTAATGATAATGACTATAATGGGCTGGGGTGGAGATCTATGAAAGTGTTATTCTTAAAGGATAGATGTAGAGGAACGTATGATTTTTACACCTTTGATAATAAAAATAAAGAACAACGATATAGACATATGAAATTAATCTAAAAAGGCAATGACTTCTGCCAGCTATTAACCTAGAATATGAGGTGATTTATTTTTATTTTAGAGATTACATTATGTTTATAATAAATTATTTTGAATATAACTATGATTAATTTACTACTAATATATTTTATTATGTTGACATTATGTGTGTAAAACTATAAACTTATACTCACACTATGGTCATAAATACCCTAGTATTTATTACAAATTAATTCATGAATTATTATATTAGAAAACAAAAAATACAATCCATACGATATAAGTAGATATTTTATTTGGGTAATTAGGTACATTACATAATTACATAAAATATGGGTTTTATTGGCATTATTGAGAAAATCCTTTGCATGCTCATAATTTTATATCATTCTTAAAACTGTATGGGATAACCATGGTACATACATAAGAAAAGGTTGATCTATAATGCCCAAAAAAGGTATAAACAAATAATAACATAAATAATTTATTACATGATAAAAAAAATAGAATTTACATGGAACATAAAATGGATGGTAATAATAAATATTTTCAATGAAGAATTATATATCATGGTAATATAAATGAAACAAAAGAAATATGTAAGAAACTATAAACATTACATCATAAAGAAATAAAGAAACTAACTAAAAATAAATCATATCATGGGGGAAAAATATTATTAATGTATTAGGTTCAATCCCTAATTTCATACATGACGTATCATTAGACAAAAACAATAATTAATGCAATGGAGCACTGTATAATTCTAGGCGCACTGTTCACTTTCATATCATGTACATGAATATTTGTTACACAAAGATCATTCCACATAAAATAATTTTTATCAAATTTAATCCCATAATTATGTTTTGGGGATCCTATACAAATAAATACCCCAAAAATTAATTATATGTACAACTAGTGTAATACCCTTGAGGGGAAATGGGTGTGAGTATTCACCTCACAAATGTTCGTCATGGAATATCACAGTGACATTTTAGTATTATAATGGTAGTAATATTAATAAAATTATTGAATTAGAGAGAATAAAATATCTCATCATATGGAAGTCAAAATTACAGTATGATTGATATGTTAACAAATATATGACAAAAAAAATTGGGAATTATTAGGAATAAGATAAGAGGACCCCTGGATAAAAATTTGGCATTGGAAAATCATAGAATAATAATGGTATCATAACAAGGGTACACAATGAATCTTGTAAGGTATTAATGATAGTGAAAGGGGAACCTCGTTCCATAGAAATCATAATGATAATAAGAGGGATATGGAAAAGAATATCCCATCAATTTGAATTTTATGAGAAAGTGCATTACATAACTAATAAACTATAATAAAAAGAATAATAGAGGATACCATACTAAACACCGGTACAGAAATGGCTAAAGTAAATAATATAATGAGGTGGGATAAATTACATCCCACTATTAGGAAAAAAAATTGTAGTGGGATTATCATTATATAATCATGATTTTATAACAAATTTTTTATAAGAAGTCTAAATACTATGAAGGTTCTTAAATTGAAAATAAGAGGGAAATGTTTATTTACATTGAAAGGGTGGTTCCAAAATCTATGGAGAAGCTTCTTCAGATCATGGGGGAACATAATGAGGACAATAGTGAGGGTATTTTAGAATAATGATGTGCAACAAGCTTTATGAGTGAAGTGGAATGGGAGATTGGGTGGGTTTATATAGGAAAAAAGAGGAGAGTTCTTTATTAATACCCAAACATAGGTTTTGGAATCCATACAATAAAATATTAAAAACAATATAAAATTCCCTATTTATATACCATGTTTTATAAAAATAATATTGGTTTTCATTATTTTATATGGCCATAGTCTGAAATCATTGAAATATTACCCTTAGTGATGTGGAAATGAGTCATGTTCCTAAAGAAATGAATATAAAAAAGTAAAAAACTAATATTGGTTTTAGAGGATCTAGAATGTGTTTATAAAATTATTAAAATAATCTCAAGAAAAAATAATTTATAAGGGAAACATATATTAGGTAATGGATACCCTTTAAGGAATTTCTAACAACACTTTTGGGTCATTATGATGTCAAAATACATACCAAATTTGCCAGCCGTATTTAATTTATTACTAGAAAATTCAATAATGTATAATATTGACATGATGATTTCAAAAATAATATTTATTTTTTATCAAAATAATTTTCTATATATATCAATTTTAACTATTAATTGAAGAATCGATATTTATGGAGAATTTTTTTCAATCGTATTTTTAAAACCCATATACAATTAGATTTGACTACAAAAAAATTATTTTATTAATTAAATTTAGTAAAAATAATTTAATTATATTATTTTAATAAAATATCAATTAATTTTAAAATTATTTAATTTATCAAAGAAGGAATGTATTAATTGACATTTATTATTTCATAAAAATACAATTTCTATTTTTTCGTTTCAAAGTGTTGTTTTTTGAAAATAATTTATTAATTATTTATAATCAAAATGTTATAATCATTATTATATTTAAATACAAATATAAGTAATAATACCATTATGGTTAATTTTTTCTAGTCATTGTTAAATTATTTATACACTTAATTTATCTATTTTCCTTTTTAAACTAGTAATAAATATTTACTTCAATTACTATTCCAATTAACCAGAGATTATGATTAACATATTATATAATATTAATTAATATTATTCTTAATATGGAATCCATTTTATAAAATTTAAATCTAATTGGGGAAATAATTTAATTTAATGTAAAACACACAAGCACTATGGAAAGATGTTTTCAAATAAAATATATTTTCCAATGAAAATTGATTTTACATTAAATAAATAAATACCGATATTCACTATATGAATTTAATTTTATAAATATAGATATATTATCGATATAATTAATTTAAAAAATTTTCAATTTGGGATTATTTTAAATTTATTAACAAATAGAGACATTATGAATTTTAAAAAAAATCAAAAAAATGTGTTCTCAAAACTAAAAATAATCTTATATTGTAATCCATAATTAAAAATATGTCAATTTAATTGGTCAGATTAAATGTAAAAAATAATAATTAGTTCAAATTCAAATCTAATTAAATTAATTATTGTAATTTGAAATTACATAATTTTTTAAAAGAGATGATAGTTTTACTAAAATATTTTTTATTTTTATCAATTCACTGAAAAATTAAAAAATATCTCAAAAATAAGAAAAATTCACCCTAAGTTAAATTCAATATGAAAAAAATAATTATGTTAGTTTTTTAAATTAAATTGTATAAATTTTCAAGAAATTAATAAAAATTTATTTTTATAAAAAAATATGAAACATTTTTGAAAAAAATGAATTTTTGGAATTATAAATTAACTTTACAAAAAACTAACTGATTATTTACTAAGAATATATATATATATAATTATATTGAGAACGAAATATATATACATTTTATAATGAAGTTAATCATAATCATTTTTATAAATTCAATGGATAGGCTAAATAGGTCTTATTAAAGTAATCATTGTTTGATTGGGATTAGTGTTGCATATCACATACACTATAGATCATAAATTTTTATTTTAAAAACAAGAGGTGTTACATTATTCCATCATATATTAAATTATATCCACAAAATTGGAACTTGATCTTGTCAACAAATATTTTGACACATCAAAATATATTTTTTGAAAATTCACACTTTAAAGAAAGATAATAAAACATCGACTAGAAAAGAGAGAATGAAAAGTACGAAATTAACCACATAACTATGTTTATAAGGTAGAGAACATTAGTGGGAAGTGAAAATATAAACATGGAAAAAAACTAACACCCATTAACCAATATAGAGTTATAGATAGTATAATTTTGAGAAATTAGAAAACCCTGAAACCATAATTCTGTGGGGGGGGGGGAGGGGTTAAAAGGCATTCAACTCATAATATGAAAACATTTCTGTTTCATGATTTTTTTACTAGAGTTAAGGAATTTATTTACTATCTTAACTAGGAAAATAAGTATTTATACTCTCTTTACAAGCATTATTTCATCCTATAATAAATTTATTCTAAAATATCATCTCTTTCTCTAAATGATGAGTAAACAAGAATATTTTTTATCTTGGAAGAAATATAATATATTTCTAATGGATCACATACTCCCCCGAAGAATAATTACATTTTTCACATATCATTATAAATTTTAAAATGGTTATCATCATGAAAGATAATTAAAAATAATAATAAACATTAATACATTAATCTCCAAAGTTAAAAATACTAATCAAATGTTTTAACATAGATTATTATTTTTAAAAGTAGACCTTTATCCGAAATAACACTAATTAACTCAATAAAAAATAATGTTTTAACCTCAAATGTTTTATCACACCCTTTGGCCAACACTTCCAAAAAAATTATAATTCTTCCTAAATAATACTTCATATTAAACCTAATGGGTATCTATACCTTAACCCAATAAAACATCTCCTAGAAGAAAATTAATTTCCTCAAAAGCAGAACAAAATTCGATCATGTAATATCATTCCAAAAATATATGTATTCATGTTAAACCTCCATAACATTAAACTCAAAAGGTGTTATAAATAATTATATACAAAATATTATACATTTAAATATCATCCCATATCTCTTAACGTTTATATCAACATCAAATACATTTTTGGGGTTATCAATTCATCTGTCATCTATTTTCAAAAATATTACCTTATCACTAAATCACTTTTATTGGTTTCTGACACCATTCAGTAAATATTTCAAATCCTTAAAAAACTAAATTATAATAAAACTTATATGTTAAATAATTCTCATATACATAATTCCATATATATATACACTACTTCTTCAACATAGTTCTCAAATACGAATTCATAAGTACTTCAATCCTTATTATTCATTGTTTTACATAGCATAGGTGCTTCCTTAGTCTAGTATTTAATCACTAGAGTAGGGAATTTACTTGGATAAGGTCCATATTATAACATAAAATAAATTGAAAAAAAGGATATTAGAGGATTTATTTTACTCCCTTTCATCATACTCTCCATTTTTTATGGAAACTATCCACTTTATGCCTCATTTTTGAATAGTCAAAATAACATAGAGTTAATTTTTGGAAATTCCTTTGGTGCCTCTTTCCCCATTTATTCCACAAAATAAATTGAATCATATTTTTTTCATAACCATTATTAGATGAACTTCCACAATAATTATACCTAAAAATCATTTATTCCTTTGAGATTTCATGAATGTTCTAGTTTCTAATTGTAATGTTTTGTAGCTGAATTGTAATAAAAATGTAACATCTATCATGAGCGCCCACCATGATAGAAAACTCATTTGGGAAGTCATCACATTTCTTTTCACAATGAGTGTTCATCAAGATTAACCTATTTCTACTAATTTACTATAATAATGGAAAATATTATGGGTATGTAATTTAAAATAATTGAACACATAAATGAGAAACCATTCACATTAAATTAATTACTCATAAATGATATATGTTCCATAACATATAAATTTCTAGGAATTAATATATGTTATCCATGAACTCTTTCTTAATATATTATCTTATTGAATTTTTGGTTTTCTTAATAATAGTCTGTATTGAGTTTTTGAATTTACCAAAGCATGTCACAAAAGAGTGTTAAAACATGTCTTTAGAAAGGTCCATTTTCAAGCACCAGTTTAGGATCAAGTCTATGATAATTAAACATCCACTTGTTTTATCCAAACAAGGACGTATTTTCTTGTAAATCACATACACTGTACTTTACCAAATAACATGGTTGTTTTCTTATACATTTTGTAATATCAAATGATTTGTCTAGATTTTTCTAATCCTCATCGAAAAAATAACAAGGAATTATTTTGATACCATTTATGAATAATATATTTATTATAACACATTAATTCCTAATTTATTACATAAGAGTATACACAATACAAACCAAATTATTGATAAGTCTAGTTTTCATGTCTAATTTGGTAAATTACAGAAATTCACAAAAAATGTGGTACATCATTATTATTGAAAACATACTTAGTATGATCATAATTTTATATCATTATTAAAAAATCATAGGATAACATTGGAAAATACCTAAGAATGGGGTAAGCTATAAATCCTAGTAAGGGGATTAAAATGTATAACCGGAAGAAATTAATAAATGTTAGACAATAAACAACAGGAATTTAAATGGAATATATAAGGGTTGAGAATAATAAAAATGAAAAAATGAGGCATGATTGTAACACCCAAGATTTGTATGAGAAATATTTTCTTTTTATGTTATATACATCATCAAAGGAATCTTTCACTACACACTAGCTTGGCTTGCTTTACACGCCATCGCTACTTTTCCTCGATAGCTTGCGTTGTACGCAATACCGAGTTTCTCTAAACAAACATATGCTATATAAAATAGCCGTTATAAATAGTAATAACCACTTTTAGAAAATTTATAAACTTTATCATTAAAAATGGACTTCAATTTTGGAATTAGGACATCGAAATTAGCCTACGGTGAAATTTTTTTATTTTTCTGAAAACTTTCAATTTTTGATGAATAGTGAAACCACTAAGTGGTAGTTAAAAAAACTTAATTTTGCATAAAACATAATCTTACTGCTTCTGTGAATGGAATTTCAAAAAACCTAGAGACGCGGTTGATTTCAATAAGTAAAATGTGGTTCAATGAGATAAAAATAATTTTTTGGTGAATAGTAATTTTTTACATTTTTTTACCACGGTTAATAGTAAATAGGGTAATTAAGGGTAAAAATGATGTTACTATTACCCTAACACATTTCCTAATTCTATTGGACAAGTGTATTTCGATCCAGAACAACCTTATGAATATAATATGACCATTTAGGTCCACTTGGATTAGATTAGGACATTTAATAATATTTTATTTAAAGAAGAGATAAAATAATTAAAATCAATGTTTTTAACCAAAAACATTTTTAATATAGGGATATAAATAAGATAAATTCGATTATAAATATTCATTATAAAGATAAAAAGATTTAATACTTAATGATATTTTATTTATAATTTTTAGACATTAAATAATTTAAATTATTTATGACACAACGATGATGAAATAAATACCTTATTAAGAAAATATTAACATAATTGATGTTATAATTGACCAAATAAATGTAATTTTAGACTTTTTATGAATTAAACTTATTTTTTAGGTTAATATGACATCTTAGTGTTGATTTAATTAACTTGGTTTGAACTTATCATTCTGTAATAATTTTCACAAAAATCAATTACCAAATTGTGTCAAAATTGACATAAAATTGTTTTTAAATCAAATATTATATTATTAAATGTTATATTATTCCTAAAAATCAATGGTTCGGCCAAATTACTTAGATAGGTATATATATATTAATAATGAACCACTTGGGGTTCGTTTTTCATGTTACAGTAAGTTTATTAACCATATAGTGTAAGAAAACAAAAAGACACGGTAAAAGTTAAATTATTTAACTTAGAGTTAATTCTAATTGATAAGGTTAAAATAATAACTTAAACATGTCTAAAACCTATTGGATTACAGTATTTCGACCCATCCCCACTTTATCTTCGATATAAGTCCCTTTGGAACTATTATAAACCAAATTTTACTTTAATATAAAATAATATTTTGAGATTTTCCTAAGGTGCCCCTCTCCTCCCTTATAAAAGGGGACCTCCTCCCTCTCCTCCTCACACCAATTTGAGCATTCAAGCTCGGCCAAACCATAAAAAATTCCCTTATCCACTTTTCTAGAATCATCCTATAGGTCCTGGACTTCTTCAAAGACCATCCTTAGTTCCCTAAGAGGAGGTTAAGAAAAGGCGCGTCAAAAAGAGGTAATACCCATTACCAATCTTTTTCAATTTCTTTCTTCTTCAACTTCTTCTTCTTTAGTTGTTTCATGATAAAGTAATTACATCAGTATTACTTATATAATTATATGTTTTTATAAATATGAAACAACCCTAATTCACCTTCTATCTATCCTATGGAAAATAAAATCACCGCGCGTGCATACGTACGGAATACCGTCTCCACGCCGTGGTGTAATCTATTTTCCACCACCACCTTACTTGGATGGGTATAATGGAGTAATGAGTAACTATATATGACTATTATAAAGTGATATTGATTCTTAAATAGTATAAATACACTTTAATACAATTCCATGATCCTGGAAACGATATCATCGCTCGTGCGTACGTACGAAATACCGTCTCCACGATGTGATGCGACTCGTTCTACATGATCTTCATTACATAGTAATTATAAAAATGAATTGAATGAATTGAATGAATAAATATTATATATATTAAACTAATACCATTCTGGATATGAGGTATCTATACCCTAAAAAGAAGAATAAGAAATTATTCGGCAAAACACGCATAAGAACAAAAGGAAATAAAGACCCAAATAACAAGTAACAATGAAACATTTCTAATAAGAAGATAAGAATATGACCATATGTGATATCATATCAATGATAATGATTCTGAAATAAGTCAATAACATTATTTAAACCATTATACAAGAGCTTCGGTCATGTACAAATCAAATCGAACCTAAGGTAAGGGATAACTATTCCAATCTCGTTCTTATCCAAGATTGTTTATTCGTATATATTTACTGGGGTTATTGTTATCATCCATGTCCTTGTTTTTCTAAAAATGTTTTCATGTATGTTTAAAGTCTTTTTTACCCATTTTGGACTTTTAATATATGGTATGTAGGGAATATTTCTTTTACAAGTTACTTTTTGACTTTTCCAGCAAAAGTACGAGAATAATGTTTTTTTAACTTATACGGCATGAAAGGATTTTTACGGTTTTATAAAGTCTTATTTTCATAAATCTTCCTCCAAAAGATTTCATGACTATTTTCAACAAAATCCTTTTCTTTTAAAATTGTATGACATTTTGTGATAAGAAAATGTTTTTAAAGAAGAAAGGATATTTTCCTCAAGAATTCATTTTAAGCGTTTTATCAAAACCATTTTTCACCTAAGATGACATTATTTCATGTGTATTGTTTCAAGTACAATGTATGTATGATTTACATGGATTCAATTTTCTTATTATGAAATGTTATCCATTTCTTTTATATAGATTATGTGATGATGGGGTCATGTTTATGAAACCCATTTTATTCGTTGTGTTATTATGAATGATGTATGTTTATTTTGTGGCACAAGTAAGAATGATTTCATTATGAGATAGGTGGGACCTATATCTACCTCCAATGCATTGGGTAAGGATTTATATCTCATGAGATAGACAAGGATATAACAGAAGATCATTCCAGTTCAGTAATACAAGACTGAAACGAGGAGTGAACTTGGTTCAGAAATGGCCATTGTATGCTATGATATCTTGGCAATGAGTCATGGCTAACAAGAAATGATTTTCCATGATTATGTGTGCATGCCGCAAAGTTTCATGTTTTATGTTATGATTATTAGGATTTCATTTTCACTTCTATGATTTTCCCATGTTAAGATATTATGATCTCTTTTGGAGGTTATGATTTTCAAAAGTATATGATATGATCGTTATTTCCTTTATTTTCCCTTGCTGAGCATTTGAGCTCACACTTTTTGTATGTCTTCTTATCCTCAGGTTAGGAAGAAGGATATTAAGTAGAATATTCTAAAAGGGACCCTAGACATGATGAAATAAATGGGAGACACTTTAGAATATTTATGAACTAGTTGTTTATGTTTCCCAGTTTCTAAAGACACTATACCTATATGGTTCTTTTGTGGTTTTTGTTATATGTTGTACTAAGTATACATCAATTATGAAGTAATAACAATGTATGTAAGGTATGGGTCGTTATTGTTGGTATCAGAGGAAAGGTATAGTCAACATTTGGAAACTAGGATGTGAAAGCCTTAACCCTATGGATATATCTAAGCCTAAAACAATCTTAGTGTTTTAGACATGGTCATGAAGAACCAATGATAAGTCCTTAAGCGTGAAATTTTATTATTGATATTGTGGTTTTCATATTATAATTAGAGTCTCTCACACTATTCTTCTTGGTTTTAGTGAATGGCTAGAACCCGAAAGAGCCGTGTTAATTCGGAATGCGACGGATAATGTAATGATTGTCCCCCTGAGCAACCAAACGATATCAGAGTTGGAATGAAAAATCTTATAGCCATGATCACACAAATTTCTCAAGCTATGAATCATGCAGCACTTCCAAACGAGCAATGGAAGGAACAACATTCTGTTGAATCCTTCATGAGGCAGCGTCCACCCTCATTCAGCAGTTCAATTGATCCATTAGTGGCTGAACAATGGATCAGTACCACTGAAATGATATTTTCAGTTCTTCAATGTTCTTAACATGATAAAGTCATCTTAGCGGTATATCGTTTGGAAGGAGAAGTTGATCAATGGTGGAATATTATCAAGAATACGAGGCCAAGAGATGAAATTGAGTCCATGGAATGGGATGAGTTCAAAAACTTATTTTTCAATATGTACATTCCTCGTATTCTCTGAACACAGATAGAGAATGAGTTTCTGGAACTAAAGCAAAAGGATGATGAATCTGTTGGTACCTACGAAGAAAATTTTACAAGACTTGCAAGTTACGCTTTTGGAATTGTTAACAAACCTGAGAGTAAGATCGGTTGATTCTTTAGTTGCTTAAAACCAAGTCTTCGAAGGGCGTTAGCCATAAGGGACTTCAATAGCTATGAGGACATTGTTCGATGTGATCTCAAGGTTGATACAGAGATTAGAGTAACCCATCAGTCATATGGGTTTGATAAGAAGAGGAAAATGGAATTCAAAGGGAAATCTAAAGACCACACTGAAAAGATGATGAGTTTTCCCTTATGCTCAAAGTGTGGAATTAAACATGGAGGGAATTGTCTTAAAGGGACAAGTAAATGTTTCAAATGTTGAAAGGAAGGGAATAGGGCATTTGAATGTCGCAATGATGGGAAGAAGATCTCTAGTGATTAGAACAAAGAAAAGGCTACACAGAATGAACCTCATACTCTTCAATGTTTCATGTGCATGGAGAAGGGGAATTATGCTAATAAATTCCATAATACAAGGGTTTCTGATGATGATCGACGTCGAAAAAATCTTAAGGCTAAAGACAAAGGAAAGTCTCATGCAATTTCTATCAGTGATGTGGAGTACGATAACGATGTGGTGAAAGGTACACATACCATTTACTCTAAAGTAGCAATTGTATTATTTGATTCTCTATCCACCCACACTTTTATTTCTGAAGAATTTTCTAAGGGTATCACCACTTTACCTCAACAATTGGATGTTGAGTTAGCGGTGACAACTCTTAATGGCACAACGGTCGCATCAAAAGTTTATAATTCTTCTCCGACTGAATTTTGTGGGAAAGTGATTCCTCCAAATCTTGTGATCCTTCTTATAGTGGAATTCGATGTGATGCTTGGCATGGATTGGCTTTCTTTATACGGAGCTCATATCGATTTCCAAAGAAGGGAAGTCACATTTCATATTCCATATCTATCTTTGATCATCTATCAATGCAAGGATGAACATAACCTTCAAGTGGAAATTTCTTCCATCTTATGGGTCATGATTCCACTAAATGAAGGTTATTTATCTCAAATGGTTGGAGAGAAACTCGCTATTAAGAATATTCCCATTGTATGAGAGTTTGATGATGTCTTTCGAGAGGAATTTCTAGGTCTTCCACCAAATCATGAAGTTTAGTTTTCAATAGAACTCATACCATGTGCTATTCCTATTTCAAGGACACCTTATAGAATGGCCCCAATTGAGTTACAGGAATTGAAGAAGAAACTCCAAGAGAATCTTGATAAGGGATTCATATTCCCTAGTGTGTCACCTTAGGGAGAACCTGTTCTGTTTGTTAAGAAAAAAGATGGATCAATGCGACTCGACATTGATTATCGAGAACTTAAAAAGATCACTATCAAGAACAAATATCCTCTCCCATGCATTTATGACTTATTTGATCAACTACGCGGAGCTCAATACTTTTCCAAGATTGATCTTCGTTCAGGTTATCATCAATTAAGGGTCAAAAGAGGGGATATACCAAAGACGGCTTTCCGTACAAGGTATGGACACTATGAATTTATAGTGATGCCATTTGGTCTTACTAATGCCCATGCTATTTTCATGGATCTAATGAATAGATTATTTAGAGACTATCTTGATCAGTTTGTGGTAGTCTTTATAGATGATATTCTTGTCTATTCAAAGAGCAAGGAAGAACATGAAGATCACTTAAGAATTTTATTGAAGACCCTAAAAAGGAGATGCTTTATTCCAAATTTACCATGTGTGAATTTTGGATTGAAAATATTTCATTTCTGGGTCACATAATCTCAAAAGAAGGGATATCAGTGGATCCAGCAAAAACAGAGGTTATCGAAAAATGGTCGAGACCAACAACAGTAACTAAGATCCGAAGTTTTCTTGGTATGGCTGGATATTATCGACGTTTTGTGAATGATTTTCATTGTTATCTAATCCACTCACCAGGTTGACTAGAAAATGAGTCAAGTTCGTTTGGACAGAGAAGTGTGAAGATAATTTCAAGGAGTTAAAAAGAAGGCTATCCAGTGCACCTATGCTCACACTCACTTGCAGTGGAGAAAGGTTTGTGATCTACAGTGACTTATCCAAGAAGGGGCTGGGGTGTGTTCTTATGAAAAACGATATGGTGATTGCTTATGCCTCACGACAGTTGAAAAATCATGAGGAAAATTACCCAACTCATGATTTGGAGTTAGTTGCGGTAATCTTTGCATTAATGATTTGGAGGCATTATCTATACGGTGAAAGGTGTGATATTTATACAGATCATAAAAGTTTGAAGTATATTTTCACACAAATGGAGCTGAATATGTGCCAAAGAAGATGGTTGGAGCTGATTAAGGATTATGACTGCTCAATTCATCATCACCCTGGGAAAGCAAACAAGGTGGCTGATGCATTAAGTCGACAAGATCGTGCTAGCTTATCCATGATGAGGATCCCAAAAGATCCAATATTTATGGATTTACAAAGGATTGATCTTGGAATCATAATGAAAGGGGAAAATCATATCTTTTTCAAATGAATGTTCAACCATATATGCATGTGATGATTAAGGAGGCACAGAAAGAAGATGTAGAGTTACAAAAGATGGTAAGAAATGTTCTAGAATTCAACCTTGTTTGTGATGGGATAATAAGGTTCAGGAATCGGGTTTGTGTTCCTCCCATCCCAGAATTAAAGAAGGAGCTGCTGGATGAGGCTCATAGTTCTTCATTCTCTATTCATCATGGAAGTAAGAAGATTTATAAAGTCCTAAAAGAGTACTTCTGGTGGGATGGCATGAAAAGAGATGTTGCTGAATATGTCTCTCGATGCTTAGTTTGTCAGCAAGTTAAAGCTGAAAGACAGAAGTCTAAGGGGATGTTACAACCATTACCCATACCCAAATGGAAATGGGAAAACATCACTATGGAATTTGTAACCGTACTTCCTAAAACATCCAAAGGCAATAATGCTATCTGGGTTATAGTTAACCGTCTTATGATGTCGACACACTTCATTGCTATAAGAGAGGTTTTCTCTCTTGATCAGCTTGCCAGGATATATGTAAAGGAAGGTAGGTATGATTTCATGGAGTACCACTTTACATTATATCTGATCGGGATCCAAGGTTTACCTCGATGTTTTGGCAAAGTCTTCAGCACACTCTAGATACAGAGTTGAGTTCTAGCACTGCTTATCATCCTCAGACAGACGGTCAGTCTGAGAGAACAATTCAAACTCTAGAAGACATGTTGAGAGCTTTACCTATGGATTTCAAAGGTGGTTGGGATCAACACCTACCTTTGGTGGAATTTTCTAATAATAATAGTTTTCACTCCAGTATTCATATGGCTCCTTATGAAGCTCTCTATGAAATGAAATGCAGAACTCCAACTTGCGGGGATGAAGTTGGGGAAAGAAAGCTATTAGGACCTGACCTTGTTGATGAGATGGCAGCAAAAGGTCCGATCTATTCAATAACACATAAGAGCAGGTCAGATTCGACAAAAAAGTTATGCCGATAACCGCCGAAAAGACCTACAGATTGAAGTGGGTGATAAAGTGTTCTTATGAATATCTCCCTGAATGAGAGTAATGAGATTTGGAAAGAAGGGAAAGTTGAGCCCTAGGTATATCGGTCATTTTGAAATACTGGATCATGTTGGGAAGGTAGCATACCGATTGGCGCTTCTACCGAATCTCTCTCAAGTTCATGATGTGTTCCATGTATCGCTCCTGAGAAAGTACATATCTAATTCTTCACAAGTACTCAGCTTAGATGTTCTACCGCTGGAGCAAGATCCTTCTTATGAAGAACAGCCGATTGAGATTCTGGATCGTAGCGAAAAAGTCCTACGGAACAAGACCACTCACTTGGTGAATGTTCTGTGGAGAAACCACCAATTCGAAGAAGCTACATGGGAGCTTGAGGATATGATGAGGGAGAGGTATCCTCATCTGTTTATTACAAAGTGACGAATTTCGAGGGAGAAATTCATTTTAAGGGGGGTAGAATGTAACACCCGAGATTTTTATGTGAAATATTTTCTTTTTTATGTTATATACATCATCAAAGGAATCTTTCACTACACACTAGCTTGGCTTGATTTACACGCTATCGCGACTTTCCTCGATAGCTTGCGTTGTACACAATACCGAGTTTCACTAAACAATGATATGCTATATAAAATAGCCGTTATGAATAGTAATAACCACTTTTTGAAATTTTATAAACATTATCTTTAAAAATGGACTTCATTTTTAGAATCAGGATATCAAAATTATCCTAGGGTGAAATTTTGGTATTTTTCTGAAAACTCTCAATTTTTGATGAATAGTGAAACCACTGAGTGGTAGTTAAAAAACTGAATTTTGTATAAAACATAATTTTACCGATTCTGTGAATGGAATTTCAAAAATCCGAGAGACACAGTTGATATCAGTAAGTAAAATGTGGTTCAATGGGATAAAAATAATTTTTTGGTGAATAATAACTTTTTAATTTTTTTACCGCGGTTAATAATAAATAGGGTAATTAAGAGTAAAAATGATGTTACTATTACCCTAACACATGTCCTAATTCTATTGGACAAGTGTATTTCGACCATAAACAACCTTATGAATATAATATGACCATTTAGGTCCACTTGGATTAGATTAGGACATTTAATATTATTTTATTTAAAGAAGAGATAAAATATTTAAAATCAATGTTTAAATACTAAAACATTTTTAATATAGTGTTATACATAAGATAAATTAGATTATAAATATTAATTAGAAAGCTAAAAGGATTTTATACATAATGATATTTTATTTATAATTTTTAGACTTTAAATAATTTAAATTATTTATGACACAACGATGATGCATAAATTAACTTATTAAGAAAATATTAACATAATTGATGTTATAAATGACCAAATAAATGTAATTTGAGACTTTTTATGGATTACACTAAATTTATAGGTTAATATGACATGTTAGTGTTGATTTAATTAACTTGGTTCGAACATTCATGTCACGACCCATCCTCAGGGCCCGTGCCGTGACTACCCAAAGCCCGCCTTCCATAGGCCAGGGGCTGGCGACTAGCACCAAGGCGTAAATCCCGATAAACAGGGAAGGCATTGCCTTTGTAAAGTAAACAAGCACCATAGAGTAAACGAGCGGAAAAGTAAACACTAGGTAAAAACTATAACAAGCTGTGCTGAAAGTAAAAGGGGCCGGAAATACAAGCCCAACTGTAAAGTACAACTAAAGGGAAAAACAAGAACTGAAAAAGAAAGCCGCAGCGTCGATCCATCGTCTGTAAGTCCCACCTGAAGGGTGGGTACAGATAGCCTCCTCTGCTCCTCGGGTCCACCAGACCGCTCCGAGTATGTCTCGCCTAGTGGTCCACCTCTAGGTACCATCCTGCTCCGCTAACCTCGACCACGATCAGCGATGTCCGTCGTCTGCAACCAACACAACGAAGTGCGGGCATAGCCCATGCAGGGGTGAGTATAAGCTACTCAGTAGGGACCCCGAGACCCCGAAGGTCTCCCGAAATCCACAAAGGATAAACCACAAAGGAAAGTTGCAATAATGAAGCAACATCTGACACGGCTTAGGCATATGCCCATACATATACCTAAGTCATCCATTCCCGTTCGTCTCCAACGTCCGAGCCCAAGCACAACCCAGTCCACACAAGAAAGAAAACGTATACCCACACAGGATAGAACAACATAATCCACAAGGAGAGTAAACAGTAAATCCATACAGGAAAGTTCAACACAATCCACGAAGGAGAGTAAAAAGTAAATCCACACAGGATAGTTCAACACAATCCACGAAGGATAGTAAACATTAAATCCACACAGGATAGTTCATCACAATCCACGAAGGAGAGTAAAAAGTAAATCCACACAGGATAGTTCATCACAATCCACGAAGGAGAGTAAACAGTAAATCCACACATGAAATTCAATAGATAACTCTCATAGGTATATGCCCATACATATAACGAAGTTATCACGTAACCCATCTCAATCAAGAGGAAACACAAAGATCATTGACTTAGCTCAAACCAGGATTTTCATTATCGAAACCGTAACTGCTGAAGAGCCCCGTCTCTGGAGTGTATAGTGGTCCTGTCACAACCCTGATGTACTGCTCACTAACCTAAGAATGCTGAGATACTCCATCTGTCGAGTACCGCGGGCCTGCCCCCTCACATAGTAGTGCTTCCCTCCGGGGTCTGCCACCCAAACATAGTAGTGCTCCCCCCCTCATAGCCTACTGAGGTACTCCTCCTGCCGAGTACCGCGGGTCTGCCACCTCACATAGTAGTGCTCCTCCGCTGTGGGTCTGCAGGCTCACATAGTAGTGCTCCCCACTGGGCTACGTAAGTCACTCCGAATCGAATCGGACACGCGGTCTTCAGGTCTCAGCTGGCTACACGGTCTCCGTACTCCGTACGCTCGTCTCTGGAAGGGTCCGCTCCACGAGCTACTGGTCGATACTCCAAGTATCACAAAGGAGAGTAACATAGGATTCAGCTCACATAGGTATACTTCTTTAGATGACGATAAAGATGACCACTGGTCTATCTAAGTCGTCAGACCCACAAAGGATCGATAGGTACTAACCCCCGCAAAGACCCACACAGGATCAGGCCCACGCAGGACCTGTAGATAACCCCTACAAAGACCCACACAGGATCGGGCCCACGCAGGACCTGTAGCACTGATCCACGTAGGATTGCTGGGTGCAGTAGTCGTCGCAGTCCACTGAGGATCTCTGCACAGTCATCGCCGCAGTCCACTGAGGATCTCTCCACGGTCGTCGTCGGAGTCCACTGAGGATCTCTGTATAGTCATCGCTGTCGAAGAAGCAGTCGCAGCCAGCACTAGGGTTCCCGCACATAGCAAGCTCGTTCGGGAGGGTCCACTCCACGAGCCGAGAGGCTGATACATCAACTGACACGTAGTCCGAAGTTGATGTATCCAAAAGTTCCGTATCGCCAACAGGAACTCATCGTCGCAGACGGCGCGTCAATCGGACGCCTGGTCTGAGAGTTATTGGCATTTTCGTCCCAGGGGCCCGGTTGGTTTTTAAGGCAAAACCAACCCGACCGTACTCCACCCGCGTCCAAACCTCGGGCGGAGTATGCCAAAAGATCCGTCTCACTTAAAGGATTCCGCCCAAGGTGACGGAACGTAAATCGAACGTCCGTAGCTCAAGATATGAGCATTTCCGCTCCGAGGGCCCGGTTGGTTTCGTGTACGAACCAACCCGGCCGAACCCAAAGTTCTCCGAAACCTTGAGTGTAATATACCGAAATGACCGTCTCGATCCAAGGATCGCGTTTCCACTGGCGGCTCGTCAAACGGAGGCCTGTAGCACATGGTACGGCCGTTTGAACGAAAAACGTCCGAAGACGGGGGGTCCGGGTCCGGGCCGACCCGGCCCGACCCCCCCTGGGTCGGCCTGACCCGGGTCGAACCGACCTGGGTCCGACCCAGTTGGTCCGGCCCGGCCCGGCCGGGGCCGGTCCGGCTCGGCCGAGCGGCCGAGCGCAAGGGGAAGCCGCGGGGCCGGCTGCCCCGCGTGATGAGTCACCGCGACCCCAGTTGGGGCCACCACGTCAGCGGACGCGGCGGGTGGGCCGCGTCCCTCAAGCCGGTTCCGCGCGGCCGCGGAACTGGCTCACCGTCGTGGCTTCAGCCGCGGTTGGGTTTTGCCGCCGCCGCGCCGGCGGCCCGCGCCGGTGGCGACTTCCGCGGGCCGCCGGAGTCGCTCCGGTGGCCCGTTTTCCTTCCCGTCTGCGCCGTTGTTCCTCCCGGGTTCCGTTCTTCACTGCGGGATCAACAAAAATCCCTTGCAAAATATTTTTCCGTCGCCCGCCAAATCCGCAAAACACGAAGAACGGCAGAGGGTTGTCGGGCCGTGTTCATTTGACCCGCACCCTCCGCGTTAGATAAAAACAACGGGAGAAAGATTGTTCAACACATGAATTAACAATTTTAATAAAAATAAAATTGTTCATTTGAAAAAGGTTCTTTAATTTTTTTAATGAACATTCACGGGAAAAAGAGGGGTATTTCCAACATACAAAATCCCTACCCCGTTGTCGTCGTGCTTGAGCGTTCTTCGCGGAATTGATCATCGCGGAAGGGCGTCACGTCGTCGCGGAAAGGGAGGTCGCGTCGACGAACTACGAGGTTCTAGAACGAGAAGATTTAATTAATAAAATAATTAAATCACTCTTGAGTTATAAACCACAAGGGAAAAAAAATCCGAAACCCTCACCTCAACGGATGATCGAAGGCTTTTGTTGTTGATTAAAGGACGTCGTCGAAGAATGTCGCTGGAGAGGAAATGTTGGCATCGCGGAACACGGTGTCTGGTCGTCGACTTCCATGGGTTTGGCGTTCTTCGTCGGAGGCCGGCGTTCTTCACGTTCTTCGCGAAGGAGGATTAAGGCTCAAGAATTCCTCTCAACCAGCAATCCTTCAAAAGATAGGTTGGTCTTATTTTATTATTATGCCAACAAACGAAAACAGGTAAGTAACGATCCATCAATTCGTTGAATTAATTCATCGAAAGAAACAACCCATTTAATTCATGAAATAAACCGCCCAATTAAATGGTCTGTTAAGAATTTAAGAAAATGCGTCAGTTGACTTTCATGATGACGGGTTTTCACGGGTGCGTTACTTAGCGGAAAGAACTGGCAGGGCTCGTGCGGGCCCCACCTCACAAATATCCTACCAAGGGGGTAGGATATTTCTGGATAACACTCTATCCGCTTTAACTCAGTTTAAGCCTCTTTTAAGTGGCTTCAAGTTGCTTCCAAGTGTCTTAAGTGAAATAAAATAAAGTTGTCGTAAATTTATTTTTTTTCTCAACTTCAAGCCCAAAAATTAAAAACCACAGCCGAGCAAACGCAACTCCAGAAGAGGAGTTTCTAAGGAAAAACCGGTGCTGCGAATTCATCGGTGCCCTCAGAATTCCATTCCGGGCACTGGTTCAAAAGTTATAAAAACCCGCTCGTCCGCTCACTGAACGTACCCGAGCCAAACTTCGGAAAAGGATTCCGGGCACACCGGGCCTCGGAATCAGGTTCCGTCTGAAGTTGCGCTCTTGTAAAATTCAAAAGAAAATTAAGAAAAAAAATTCCTTGAAATTTACTGGTCTTTACATTACTCCCACCACAGGGCTTTACATCCCCGTAAAGATTCAACACAAACTTAGGGATACAAAGGCGGTACTGAGCACGCATCTGAGCCTCCCGCTCCCAAGTGCTCTCCTGGAGGTCCCCAAGCTGCCATCTGAAGCGCACTAGAGGAATCGATCGTCCACATAGGACCTGCTCCTGTCGATCCTCGATCTCCACTAGGACCTCCGCAAACGTCGCCCCATCATCAAATACCAGCTCCCCATGGTCAAAGATTTGCGTCGGGTCGTGCATGTATCTTCTTAGCTGAGATACGTAGAAGACGTCGTGCACCCAGTGCAACTAAGGTGGTAGAGCCAGGTGTTAAGCCACCTCGCCTACCCTGCTGAGGACATGGAAAGGCTCGATGAAACGTGGAGACAACTTGCCGTCTCGGCCAAATCTCCGTAATCCACATCGAGGTGAGACACGCAAGAAGACGTGGTCGCCATCCTCGAACTCTAGTGGCCTCCGCCTCCTGTCAGCATAAGACTTCTGCCGGCTCTGAGTAGTCCTCATCCACTCCCGGATGACCTGGACCTTCTCTGTCGTTGCCTGGACCATCTCTGGTCCCACAAGAGCTGCTAAGATTTCTTCTTTGCCGATAATAGAAATCTGGTCTCATCCCCTAGATGAACCACTTACTTTGCCTAATACAGTCAATCCCGACGTGGATGGCACTAATCCATACCAAGGATGACGTCGTAAGGCCTCAACTCTACTACCAAGAGATCCAACCATTACTCTCATCTCAAAGGGTTGAGCCACACTGTCGGCATCAGTGTGTGGTAACTGGGTCTCCTCCAGTAGGTATCTCACAAGAGAGGGTCAAGTCAACAGTCTAAACCGGAATCTCTTAGTAACAACACAAAAGAGGACAGGAAAGAAAACATCACAAAGGCAAGCGTCTTTTATTATTACAGCTCATAATACAAAGACTCTATGCAACAGCAACAAGGAACCAGAAGTACAAAGACGTATCCACTAGTTCTGCTCATGTCCACCTACTCCCAGAGCTCCAGGATCGAAGGCCTCAGCTGCCTGAAGCTGAGCTCTCACATGTCCATCAACTCCCTGAGGTCGGGGTGGACCTCCTGGTGGTGGTGGTGGCAACACCCCGAAGCGTCGCCCACATCCAACTGCACGACCAGATTCCCTGCCATGGCCGCCTTCTCCTTGCGGCCCGCCCTGATCGAACCTATGCCTCTGCCTGGGGGGGTCCTTCGTTCATCTGCTGGTCATCCGTATGGCGGGTCGGAATGTCACGAGCCATGTGACCAATCCCGCCCCAGGAGTAACACTGCCTGGAAGGTCTGGCTCTGCCACTCCCCTTGGTGCCTCGCACTACTGACCCTGAGTCGCGCGGTCGAGCACCCGTAGGTCTGGTCCTCCTGGACCTCTGCGTCTTCTGTCTACTGCCTACTGCAGAAGATTCCGCAGCATGCTGGCTAGTAGTGGGTCCTGCTGCTAGAGACTGCTCAGCAAGGAAACTCTCGATCAGAAGGGCTCGCTCCAGTACTCCTGCCTGAGTCAGATTGCTGAGGGAGATCAGCGATGCCCTAATCTCGTGTCTCAAACCCTGCTCGAAGGTCCGGGCCCGGAAGTAGGGGCCCCGTACCATGTCGGTCGAGTAGCGATAAAGATCAGTGAACCTCGCTGCGTACTGGGCGACCGTCAAGCTGCCCTGCCGCAGCTGGAGAAGCTCCTGAATGCGCACCACACGAAGGGTGGCCGGGACGAACTCTGAGCGGAAGAGGCTCTCGAAGTCCGTCCAGAGAAGAGATGCCTCGTTGTGCACCTGGAGCATCAAGCTCCACCATTGGCCTGCTGCCGCGTATAGAAGGCTCGCCGCGAGGATCACCATGAGGTCTGCTGGTGTCCTCACTAGCCAGAAAACTCGGACAACCGCCTCCAGCCAGTCCTCGGCTGCCTGGGGGTCCACCTCCCCACGAAACCTGGGTGGTCGCTGGCGCTGGAACTCGTGCAGAGCTCCAAGGCAACGAGCATCTTCAGCGGCTGGGGCTAGCAGCATCGGGGGCTCGGCGGGTAAAGGTACCGATGGTGCCTCTGCTGTCAACGTGCCCTGTACTGAGGCCTCGTCGCTTGGCGGGCTGTCGTCGCACCCTACTCTCGGAACCCTAGCTGGCTGTTGTCGCGAGGCCATCCTGAAAAGGAGAACAAGTGCACCACGGTCAGAATAGTATACCTAGTGAGCTGGCACAAGTAATCACAAAGAAAACTTGAAACACACATGCAATCAATGTTTTCCTGTATTAAGTCGGAAATCAAAAGTCAGGGTCCTGGTGTACGGATACGTCGGCCGCTGCACCAACACTGGGCTCCCTGGACTGATAACCACACTCAATACGCTAAACACTATTGCTTCACATAGAAGAATGTTCAGAGTCTGCGGTAGGAACAACCACATCTGATACCAATTTGTCACGACCCGTCCTCGGGGCCCGTGCCGTGAATACCCCAAGCCCGCCTTCCATAGGCCAGAGGCTGGCGACTAGCACCAAGGTGTAAATCCCGATAAACAGGGAAGGCATTGACTTTGTAAAGTAAACAAGCACCACAGAGTAAACGAGCGGAAAAGTAAACACTAGGTAAAAACTGTAACAAGCTATGCTGAAAGTAAAAGGGGCCGGAAATACAAGCCCAACTGTAAAGTACAACTGAAAGGAAAATCAGCAACTGAAAAAGAAATCCGCAGCGTCGAGCCATCGTCTGGAAGTCCCACCTGAAGGGTGGGTACAGGTAGCCTCCTCTGCTCCTCGGGTCCACCAGACCGCTCCGAGTACGTCCCGCCCAGTGGTCCACCTCCAGGTACCGTCCTGCTCCGGTAACCTCGACCACGATCAGCGATGTCCGTCGTCTGCAACCAACACAACGAAGTGCGGGCATAGCCCGTGCAGGGGTGAGTATAAGCTACTCAGTAGGGACCCCGAGACCCCGAAGGTCTCCCGAAATCCACAAAGGATAAACCACAAAGGATAGTTGCAATCATGAAGCAACATCTGACACAGCTTAGGCATATGCCCATACATATACCAAAGTCATCCGTTCCCGTTCGACTCCAACGTCCGAGCCCAAGCACAACCCAGTCCACACAAGAAAGCAAACGTATACCCACACAAGATAGCATAACACAATCCACAAGGAGAGTAAACAGTAAATCCACACAGGATAGTTCAACACAATCCACGAAAGAGAGTAAACAGTAAATCCACATAGGATAGTTCATCACAATCCATGAAGGAGAGTAAACAGTAAATCCACACAGGATAGTTCATCACAATCCACGAAGGAGAGTAAACCGTAAATCCACACAAGAAATTCAACAGATAACTCTCATAGGTATATGCCTATACATATACCGAAGTTATCATGTAACCCATCTCAATCAAGAGGAATCACAAAGATCATTGACTCAGATCAAACCAGGATTTTCATTATCGAAACCGTAACTGCTGAAGAGCCCCATCTCTGGAGTGCACAGTGGTCCTGTCACAACCCCGAGGTGCTGCTCACTAACCTAAGACTGCTGAGGTACTCCATCTGTCGAGTACCGCGGGCCTGCCACCTCACATATTAGTGCTTCCCGCCGGGGTCTGCCACCCAAACATAGTAGTGCTCCCCCCCTCATAGCGTACTGAGGTACTCCTCCTGCCGAGTACCTCGGGTCTACCACCTCACATAGTAGTGCTCCTCCGCTGTGGGTCTGCCACCTCACATAGTAGTGCTCCCCACTGGGCTACGTAAGTCACTCCGAATCGAATCAGACAGGCAGTCTTCAGGTCTCAGCTGGCTACACGGTCTCCGTACTCCGTACGCTCGTCTCTGGGAGGGTCTGCTCCACGAGCTACTGGTCGATACTCCAAGTATCACAAAGGAGAGTAACATAGGATTCAGCTCACATAGGTATACTTCTTCAGATGACAATAAAGACGACCACTGATCTATCTAAGTCATCGGACCCACAAAGGATTGATAGGTACTAACCCCCGCAAAGACCCACACAGGATCGGGCTCACGCAGGACCTGTAGATAACCCCTGCAAAGACCCACACAGGATCAGGCCCACGCAGGAACTGTAGCACTGATCCACGTAGGATCGCTGGGTGCAGTAGTCGTCGCAGTCCACTGAGGATCTCTGCACAGTCGTCGCCGCAGTCCACTGAGGATCTCTACACCGTTGTCGTCGGAGTCCATTGAGGATCTCTGTACAGTCATCGCTGTCGAAGAAGCAGTCGCAGCCAACACTAGGGTTCCTGCACACAGCAAGCTCGTTCGGGAGGGTCCACACCACGAGCCGAGAGGCTGATACATCAACTGACAGGTAGTCTGGATTCGATGTATCCAAAAGTTCCGTATCGCCAACAGGAACTCAACGTCTTAGACGGCACGTCAATCGGACGCCCGGTCTGAGAGTTATTGGCATTTTCGTCCCAGGGGCTCGGTTGGTTTTTAAGGCAAAACCAACCCGACCGTACTCCACCTGCGTCCAAACCTTGGGCGGAGTGTGCCAAAAGATCCATCTCACTTAGAGGAGTCCACCCAAGCTGACGACACGTAAATCGGACGTCCGCAGCTCAAGATATGAGCGTTTCCGCTCCGAGGGCCCGGTTGGTTTCGTGTACGAACCAACCCGGCCGAGCCCAAAGTTCTCCGAAAACATGAGTGTAATATACCGAAACGACCTTCTCGATCCAAGGATCGCGTTGCCGCTGGCGGCTCGTCAAACGGAAGCCCGTAGCTCAAGTTACGGGCATTTGAACGAAAAACGTCCAAAGACGGGGGTTCCGGGTCCGGGCCGACCCAGCCCGACCCCACCTGGGTCGGCCCGAAACAGTTCGACCCGACCCGGGTCCGACCCGGTTGGCCTGGCCCGGCCCGGCCGGGGCCGGTCTGGCTCAGCCGAGCGGCCAAGCGCGAGGGGAAGCCGTGGGGCCGGCTGCCCCGCGTGATGAGTCACCACAGCCCCGGTTGGGGCCGCCACGTTAGCGGACGCGGCGGGCGGGCCGCGTCCCTCCAGCCGGTTCCGCGCGGCCGCAGAACCGGCTCGCGGCCGCGGCTTCAGCCGCGGCGGGGTTTTTCCGGCGGCGCTCCTGGCGCCGCCGCGCCGGTGGCGACTTCCGCGGGCCGCCGGAGTCGCTCCGGTGGCCCGTTTTCCTTCCCGTCTACGCCGTTGTTCCTCCCGGGTTCCGTTCTTTACTGCGGGATCACCAAAAAGCCCTTGCAACATATTTTTCCATCGCCCGCCAAATCCGCAAAACACGAAGAACAGCGGAGGGTTTCCGGGCCGTGTTCATTTGACCCGCACCCTACGTGTTAGATAAAAACAACGGGAGAAAGATTGTTCAACACATGAATTAACAATTTTAATAAAAATAAATTTGTTCATTTGAAAAAGGTTCTTTAATTTTTTTAAAGAACATTCACGGGAAAAAGAGGGGTATTTCCAACATATAAAGTCCCTACCCCGTTTTCGTCGTGCGTGAGCGTTCTTCGTGGAATTGATCGTCGCGGAAGGGCGTCACATCGTCGCGGAAAGGGAGGTCGCGTCGACGAACTCCGAGGTTCAAGAACGAGAAGATTTAATTAATAAAATAATTAAATCACTCTTGAGTTATAAACCACAAGGGAAAAAAAATCCGAAACCCTCACCTCAACGGATGATCGAAGGCTTTTGTTGCGGATTAAAGGACGTCGTCGAAGAATGTCACGGGAGAGGAAACGTTGGCGTTGCGGAACACGGCGTCGCGTCGTCAACTTCCATGGGTTCGACATTCTTCGTCGGAGGCCAGCGTTCTTCGCGTTCTTCACGAAGGAGGATGAAGGATGAAGAATTCCTCTCAACCAGCAATCCTTCAAAAGATAGGTTGGTCTTATTTTATTATTATGCCAACAAACGAAAACGGGTAAGTAACGATCCATCAATTCGTTGAATTAATTCAACGAAAGAAACAGCCCATTTAATTCATGAAATAAACTGCCCAATTAAATGGTCTGTTAAGAATTTAAGAAAATGCGTCAGTTGACTTTCATGATGATGGGTTTTCGTGGGTGCGTTACTTAGCGGAAAGAAACGGCGGGGATCGTGCGGGACCCACCTCACAAATATCCTACCAAGGGGGTAAGATATTTCCGGATAACACTCTATCCGCTTTAACTCAGTTTAAGCCTCTTTTAAGTGGATTCAAGTGGCTTCCAAGTGGCTTAAGTGAAATAAAATAAATTTGTCGTAAATTTATTTTATTTCTCAACGTCAAGTCGGAAAATTAAAAACCAGAGTCGAGCAAACGCTACTCCGGAAGAGGCGTTTCTAAGCAAAAACCGGTGCTACGAATTCATCGGTGCCCTCAGAATTCCATTCCGGGAACTGGTTCAAAAGTTAGAAAAACCCGCTCGTCCGCTCACTGAACGTACCCGAGCCAAACTTCGGAAAAGGATTCCGGGCACAGCGGGCCTTGGAATCAGGTGCCCTCTGAAGCTGTGCTCTTGTAAAATTTCAAAGAAAATTAAGAAAAAAATTTCCTTGAAATTTACGGGTCTTTACATTTCATTCTATTATAATTTTCACAAAAATAAATTACCAAATAGTGTCAAAATTGACATAAAATATTTTTTAAATAAAATATTATATAAATAAATGTTATTTTATTCATAAAAATCTAAGGTTCGGCCAAATGTATTAGATAGGGATATATATATTAATAATGAACCACTTGGGGTTCTTTTGGCATGTTATAGTAAGTTTATTAACCATATAGTGTAAGAAAACAAAAAGACACGGTAAAATTTAAATTATTTAACTTAGAGTTATTTCTAATTTATAAGGTTAAAATAATAACCTAAACATGTCTAAAACCTATTGTATGAGAGGATTGCGACCCATCAACACTTTATATTCTAAATAAGACCCTTTGGAAACATTATAAACCGAATTTGACTTTAATATAAAATAATATTTTGAGATTTTCCTAAGGTGCCCCTCTCCTCCCTTATAAAAGGGAACCTTCTCCCTCTCCTCCTCACACCAATTTGAGCATTCAAGCTCATCCAAACACTGCAAAAATCCCTTTTCCACTTCCCTAGAATCATACTAGAGGTCCTGGTCTTCTTCAAAGACCATCCTTAGTTCCCTTAGAGGAGGTTAAGAAAAGGCGCATAAAAAAGAGATAATACCCAATACCAATCTTTTTCAATTTCATTCTTCTTCAACTTCTTATTCTTTAGTTGTTTCATGATAAAGTAATAACATCAGTATTAATTATATAATGATATGTTATTATAAATATGAAACAACCCTAATTCACCTTCTATCCATCCTACGGAAAATGAAATCACCGCGCGTGCGTACGTACGAAATACCGTCCCCACGCCGTGGTGTAATCTATTTTCCACCCCCACCTTACTTGGATGGGTATAATTGTGTAATGAGTAACTATATATGACAATTTTAAAGTGATATTGATTCTTAAATAGTATAAATACTCTTCGATACAATTCCATGATCATGGGAATGATATCATCGCTTGTGCATACGTACGGAATACTGTCTCCACGATGTGATGCGACTCGTTCTACATGATCACCATTACATAGTAATTATATAAATGAATTGATTGAATTTAATGAATAAATATAATATATATTACACTAATACCATTCTTGATATGAGGTATCTATAACCTAAAAATAAGAATAAGAAATTATTCGGCAAAACACGCATAAGAACAAAAGGCAATAAAGACCCAAATAACAAGTAACAATGAAAAATTTCTAATAAGAAGCTAAGAATATGACCATATGTGATATCATATCAATGAGTATGATTCTGGAATAAGTAAATAACATTATTTAAACCATTATACAGAAGCTTCGGACACGTAAAAATCAAATCGAACCTAAGGTAAGGGATAACTATTCCAATCTCGTTCTTATCTGAGAATGTTTATTCGTAATTATTTACTAGGGTTATTGTTATCATCCATGTCACTGATTTTCTAAAAATGTTTTCATATATGTTTAAAGTCATTTTTACCCATTTTGGACTTTTACTACCTGGTATGTAAGTAATTTTTCTTTTACAAGTTACTTTTTGTCTTTTCTGGAAAAAGTACGAGAAGAATGTTTTTTTAACTTATACAGCATGAAAAGATTTTTACGGTTTTATATAGTCTTATTTTCATAAAGCTTCCTCCAAAAGATTTCATAACTATTTTAAAAAAAAACCTTTTATTTTAAAATTGCATTAAAATTTATGAAAAGAAAATGATTCTAAATAAGAAAGGATATTTTCCTCAAGAATACATTTCAAGCATTTTATTAAAACCATTTTTCATGTTAGATGACATTATTTCATGTGTGTTGTTTCAAGTATAAGGTATGTATGATTTACATGGTTTCACTTTTCTTATTATTAAATGTTATCCATTTCTTTTATATAGATTATGTGATGATGGGATGATGATTATGAAACCCATTTTATTCGTTGGTTTATTATGAATGATGTATGTTTATTTTGTGGCACAAGTAAGAATGATTTCATTATGAGATAGGTGGGACCTATATCACTCTCCAATGCATTGGGTAAAGATTTATATCTCATGAGATAGACATGGCTGGAATGGAAGGTCATTCTGGTTCAGTAATACAGGACTGAAACAAGGAGTGAACTTGGTTCAAAAATGGACTTTGTCCGCTAAGATTGTATTGACAATGTGTCATGACTAACAACAAATGATTTTCCATGATTATGTGTGCATGCCACAAAGTTTCATGTTTTATTTTATGATTATTTGGATTTCATTTTCACTTCTATGATTTTTCCCATGTTAAGATATTATGATCTCTTTTTCCAGTTAAGATTTTCAAAATTATATGATATGATCATTATTTCCTTTATTTTCCCTTGCTAAGAATTTGAGCTCACCCTTTTTGTATGTTTTCTTTTCCCCAGGATAGGAAAAAGGATATTAAGTAGAATATGCTAAAAGGGACACTAGATATAATGAAATAAATGGGAGACACTGTAGAAGATTTATGAACCAGTTGTTTATGTTTCCCATTTTCTAAAGACACTATACCTATACGGTCCTTTTGTGGTTTTTGTTATATGTTGTAATAAGTATGATTCAATTATGAAGTAATAACAATGTATGTAAGGTATGGGCCGTTATAATTATATAGAATGGTAATATAAAGGCGAAAAGTGAAATTTGTTAAGAAAGTTAAAAATTAAATCATAAACATTGGTCAAGGATAATATCCATGATATCATGACATGGTAGAAAAAAGTCCCATAAAGTATCAGGTTCACAAATTAATTCCACAAATTATATCTCATGAGACTGAAACATTATCCAATGAATTGAAGATCTAAATAAATTTGGGCACACTTTTTATCTTCATATCATGTACATGGATAAGTGTGAAACATATATCACTCAATGTAAAATAAATTTTCATCGCATTCAATCACATGATTAAGGAATGTGTGTTAAATAAAATGAATTAAAAATTAAATAAATTATACCTATGACTTGTAGAATTGTAACACCTCGAGATTTTTGGAGAAATATTTTCATTAATTTATTTGATGTCTTTTGTTGTATTATAAACCGAGGATAACATATTCTATATGTAACAACATATTAGATTTTAGCATTCGGAACACAATACTTGCCTTGCATTTCACTCAAAGGCGAACTTTCTTCAATAACATCCACATTATGCAATACTGAGTTTCACTAAACAATGATATATTATTAAAATATTATATAAACAAGATGTTATGAATAGTATTAACTGAAGTTTTAATTTTATATAACATTAACATTCATTTTATGTATTTTCGAGAATCTGATATAATAAAAAAATCAATTTTTTGGATTGAAGAAGTATTTTAAAAAAAGTAGTTTTGCTTCCAATGGAGGGCATACCAATTTTAAATATAGTATTTTATAATTTTATATATTATACATGAGAAAATTAATGTCTAATATGGATGCTGGAAATTAAAATTTAATATTATTGCATTTTTTGTATTTTTCTAATGAAATTCATTATTTTATGAATAGTGAAAAATGTGACATTTAAATTCAAAAATACTTTTTCACCAAATTTAACTATATTATTAGATTATCTTTTAAATTATTTTTAATGTTTAATTTGATTTTTTATCATCTAATATTTTTTTAATGTAATTTCACATTTAAATTGAACATAAACACATGACAATATTTTGATAAGTTTTTACTTCTTAAAACCCCGCTTTTTGGTTTTGATAATTGGAATTACATTTAATTAAATTTCTACCATTTTTTTATTTATTAAAAATGGATTCTATATTTGGAATTATTGGGTAAAAAATATTATAACTTGTTACTTTTATTTTTGGATATTATGAATAGTAACTACGAAAATTTTTATTGACCACAATTAATGGAAATCATGTAAATTTGGGTAACTAGAAATATAATAAAGATACTAAAATTACTCTAACACCTTCCAAAATCTTAGTGGATGAATTAATGTAGGAAAATATCACCTATTGGTCAGAATTTATTCATTTAATGTACTTTATTCTACAAAAGTGGAGTAATTTTAATTAAAACAAAATAAGGTGACCACATGTCACTCTCATATATATTATGACTATAATAATTTTAATATAGTGATAAACATGATAAAATATAGAATAGAAATAGTCTCCAAAAAGATAATGATATTATCTACATCATTTAAATAAATTTATAATTTTTAGCGATTTAATAATTACAATTAATGATAACATAATTTTGATATAGAAATTATTTGTTTGATAGAAATATCCAATAAATGTTTTAAAAAATATTAAAATAAATATCATATGAAATAATTAATGTACTCCATGATTTTTATAGGTTAATATGACATATTAAAGGTGTATTAAATATTTTTTTCCAACTTAACTTTTATTTGGATTTTATTTAAATTCACCTAATTTAATAATTTCGAATTTGACACGATAGATATTTTATAAAAAGAACATAATATTAAATTATTTAAAAATAAAATAAAAATATTTAAAAAAATTAAAAGTTAATATTATATTTTCTCAAATGTAATAATGTATTCAATTATAGAATATTTACAACACCTATGTAAATATGTATAAGAATTTAATATTTTGAATGTTATTAACACAAATAAAATTAAATAGATTAAATAAGAATAAATCAAAATGATAAGGATTAAAATAAAATCAAAACATGTATAAATATTATTTATCTATGATACTAAAAACCTATATAATATAATATTATAAATGATTACATTTTGAATGTTGTTATCTGGGGTTTTATTTTATTATAAATTTATATTTTTGAGGTCTCTAAATGTGCCCCTCACCTCAATTATAAAAGTCAACTTCCTCCCTCAACTCATCAATTCATTATGAGCCATAAAGATCAACCATAACATTCTTATTTTCCTCTTAACTTCTATAGAAACATTCTAGAGGTCCATGTATTCTTCAAATACCATCTATAGTTCTCTAAAAGGTGACTTAGTGGAGGCTCAACGAAGAAGAGGTAATATCATTTAACCATTATTTCAAACTTCTATATTCTTATAGTTCCTCCTCAAGAGTTGTTTCATTATAAGGTAATAAATCCATTATTAATTTTACAATTATATGTTATTATTAATATTAAACAACCATAGTCCACATTTTACCCATCCTATGAAAAATGAAATAACTACTCGTGAAAATGTACAGCTTACCGTCTCCCCGATGTAGTGTAATCCATTTTTACCTCCACCATACATGGATAGGTATAACAATGGAATTAATAAATATTTATATTATTAATATAAAATGATATTTATTCTTACATACGATACCCCATACACTTCAATGCCATTCAATAATTATGGGAATGATATCATCGCTCGTGCGTACGTACGACATATCATCTCCACAATGTTATGTGATTCATTCTATATAATCTTTAAAAAATCATTATTATATAAATGAATTTAATTAATAAATATGATATATATATAATACTTATACCATTATTTAAATGATGTAACTATAACCTAAATGGTTGAATAATAACTTATCCGGAAAAATATGCATAAGAATATAGAAAAATCGATCAACATATGATCATAAATGTTATCATAAAAATTATTATGATTCTAGAATGTATCAGAAAAATTATTTAAATCATTATACTAGAGTTCAGACACATACGAAACTTAACATGCCTAGTGTAAGGGTTAATTTTACAATGTCATTTTTATCTAAAATTATTTATGTGTAAGAATTTATTGGGGTATATTTATCATCAACATCCATGTTTCTTAATTATCTAATATTATTTCTATTCTTCTAAAATTGATTAATGTTAATTTTAGATATTGTTGAATTTATATGAAAGAGTATGAATAGAATATTTTTTCATAATTCATTTTGAGATACTTTTTTACATTTCTTGAAAAATTATGATGATAATGTTTTTCTAACTTATACAGCATAAATGAATTTTTTTAATATCATCACACCTTATTTAAATATAGCATACACTAATATATTTAAAGATTATTTTAAACTAAATTCTCTTCTTTTAAAATTATGTTTCATTTTGAGTAATTATTTTTAAAAAAAAAGAAATTTTACTTTCCTAAAGAATTAAGAACAAACGTTTTATCAAAATTATTTTCTATATAAGATGATATAGGGTAATGTTTCTATCAATATTATTACTTTTATTGTCTTGTTTTTATAATGAAATTATTTTTATGAAATTCATTTATTCTAGAATGATGTTTACAAAACCCATTTATATCATGGGACGTGTTATGATATATGATTTATGTATTTTTGGCACATGTGAGAATGATTTCATTGTGAGATGGGTGGGACCTATATCTCCCCCCATACATTGGGTAATGGTTTGTATCTCATTAGATAAACATGAATGGAATTACAAGTAAATATAGGTCTATAATAAAGGGATGAAATTTCATATAAATTATCATTAGTAATACAGGGATTGTACAACAAGTAAACCCAGTCTAGTAAAGGTCCGTGTCCACTCTGATGGTCTTAGAAGCAATGCCTTGGATACTATGTAAATAAGATTATGTGATTATTTATTTGGACAATTCCATGTTAAATTCCAATTCTATTTTATCATGGATAATTTTCCATTATGATCTATTCAATACAAACTGCAATGATTTATTTCATGACCCATGATTTTTGATATTTAAACTTTGTGTTCATGTTTTTTTACATTCTTATGTTTATGGTTTGTTCTTTGTTTTCAATGTTTACCCTTACTGAGAATTCTGGTCTCTCTTTTTTTCATTTTATTTTCCCTAGTATATAAAGAATGGTTTTATTTAGGAAAACAAAAAAGGTATGATATTTATGGGAGATATTGAATATATTTCAATAAGTATGATGATTATGTACTAAATTTACAAATATAGTAAACTAATACCAAATTTGGGTGTATATTTTTTTAATGTATTTTGTATTATGAAAAAGAAATGTAATGTATATGTACATAAAGATTGGTTTATTACAGTTTGTATCAGAGTGAATCTTTAGTCAAGATCTGGAAACTGTGATGTGAAAACATTACTGAGATCCCTAGAAATATTTTTATGGTAGGTATGAGGATGTCCGTAAGGGAAAGTATAACTATAGTTTATATTTCTATAAGTATAGTAATGATCATGAATAACGTAGGATTAGACATAAGATGTTAGATATTGAAAGAACCCCACTAGATTATGTTTTTTCCTAGTATGATTTTTCCTCTAACAATATTCTTTTTTGGGTTTTAGACAATGGCTCTAACTCAAATGAATTATGTGATTGATCAATGTGCTTCGCAATTCCATGATATTACAGCTAAACATAAAAATGTTATGGTAGATGGCATAAAAAAATATTTTAATACATAAATGAGTTATAAATCAGTTTGGACATCCAAATGAGATGAGAAGACAACAACCTTATGTTGAGTCCTTTAGGAAGCAACGCCCACCTTCTTTCAGTGGATCTTCTGATCCAATAGTTGTTGAACAATGGAACAGTAACATTGAAAATATAATTTCCATATTTTGATGTGTTTAACATGAAAAAATTATTTTGGTTTATTATTTTATAGAAGGTGAATCAGACCAATAGTGGACTGCAATCAAGAATACCAAAAAACAAGATGAAATTAAATCTATGGAATCAGAGGAGTTCAAGAACATATTTTTCAATAAGTACATCCCTTTTATACTTCAAACAATGATTGAAAATGAGTTCATTGAGATTAAAAAAATGATGATGAATCATTTGGTACATACAAGGAAAATTTTACAAGACTTATAAGGTATGCTTCTAGTTTTAACATCCAACTTAAAAGTAATGTTGATCAATTCCTTAGTGATTAAAACAATGCCTTCGAAGAGAATTAGCTATAAGAGACTCTAGTAGATATGAATATATTTTACATTTTTTTATGAAGGTAGAAATGTATGTTGGTGTTACATATCGATCTCATGGTTTTGAAATGAAATTAAAGATGTAGTTCAAGGTAAAATATCAAAACAATGGTGAAAAAGAAGACCAATGTTTCCTTATGCTCATAGTGTAGAAAGAAGCCTGGTGGGGTTTGTTTTAAAGGGGATAGAAAATGTTTAATGTGCGGAAAATATGGACATAGAGTGGTTGAGTTCCGATGTAATGGAAAACAATATTGCTTGTGATGTTAATAGATAAAAGACTATAGACAATGTGCCACCCACAGTTCAATGCTACAAGTGAAATTAAATGGGGAATTATGAAAAACCAATGACCAAATCCAAATTATAATGATGATGATTGATATCAGAAATATCTTAAGGATAGAGAAAAAGTAAAATAATATGTGATCACTATTGGTGATGTTTAGTGTGACAACAATGTTGTGGAATGATTAGTTGTTTGTGTAATGGTATTCCAAAATTGCGTTGTTGAATTTATTTTATAGTATTATGGAATATTGGAATATCTATGTATTGGTCAATTGTGTTTTTCATAAATTTATGATACCAGTAACTATGAAAAGTGCTTTAATTATTTTTGGAAAGCACTTGATATACACATAATGAAGGTTTAATGAGATAATGATATTTTTTATAGTATTAATGAGATCATGATTGATATAAGGACTGAGTGATAACATGGCTTGAGTGTATATAATTTATTTGGTATTTTTGGTGCGTGGGAAGAGATAATTTGATAGAATTCATGTTTTCACTAATATTTTATGTTAATTCATGTTATTACCATGTTTCATAAGAAAACACGATTAAGGTATTCACATGTTTCGAATGTGATAACCTAGAACTACTTTAGGAGATATCAGAGATGAATGTTATTTTGATTTAGTTAACCAATTTCTACATTTTTATATTTTTTGTTTTTTGAAGAGTGTAATGTTATCCATTTATGGATACTATATGTTATGCTATGTTTGATGTTTGTTAGATTAATGTATTGTCTCACTACAGGTGGAATTAATCATATTTGATTATCTATGAAAACTTTTTTTTTGAGATATATGGAATTATCTATCCTACTATCATATGATCTAATAACACTTCCATAATGACAAATTAAACTTCATTTCATTTAATATGATATGAAGTAGAAATTTTTTATGGCGCAAACAATGCTGAGATTTTACTAAAATAAGGTAAGTATTTATTCTAAAGAAAATTTATTCCACTTTAGGGAAAAGATCTTGAAATTCAAAAATGTTATCTTAATACTATATTAATTGATGAATTAAATGGACTATAAATCATCACAAATTTATGGATTTTCAGTTGTTTACTTGCTCCAAACATTGTTCTCTATCACTATCCATTGTAACATGCTGGTTAGATTTTTTCATCCATATTCATGTTTTCACTTCCACTTATGTTCTCATATGTGGAAACCCAGTGATGAGTTATTTTGGGTAACTGTTATGTTTCAATCATTCAATTTTAAAAAGAACATTTATTATTCCTTATTATGAAGTGGGTTTCTATGAAAAAAACTTTCAATTAGTAAACCTTTTATAATCCAAACTAATTTTGTGGGTGAAATTCGTTTTAAAGGGGGTATAATATAACAACCCATGATTTTATGACTTAGAATTATTTTAATTTATTTTATGTTTTGTGTTTTACTCTACACCACGATCAGCTTGCGCAATATGCAACACTATATTAGCTTTCAGTATTCCAAACACTATACTTGGCTTGCATTACACGCAAGAACGACTTTCCTCGATAGATTGCATTGTACACAATACTTACTATCACTAAACAATGATATATTATTAAAATATTATATAAAACATATATTAGTAATATTATTAAATATATTTTTAACTTTATTTAAAATTAGCATTCATTTAATGTATTTTTTAGAACATGATATAAGAAAAAATTTAGTTTTTCTAATAAAAGAAGTATTTTTTTTTAAATGCAGTTTTGCTGCCTTTTAAGGGTGAAAAAATTTTAATTCTTATTTTCAACACTTTTATATATTATATTTGAAAATATAAAAACATTCTTTGGAATAGTCTCATCAAAATTATACATGGACTAAATTAGTTCTATTTTTCCGATGAAATTCACATTTTGATGAATTTTGAAAAATACTGTATTTTAATTCAAAAATAAATTTTCAACTAATTTATTTATATAGAAATATTACATTATTAATTTTATTTAATGTTTAATTGGATCATGTTTTTATCTTTTAACCCAATTTTGGTCATTGGAAGTAATATCGCATTTAAATTTCACATAAACACATGAAAACTTATTGATAAATTTTTACTTCTTGATAACATGCTTTTTAGTTTTGAAAATGGGAATTAATTTTCAATTAATTTTATCTAATTCTGTGTTTTAAATTTTTAAAAATGGATTACATATTTGGAAATAGTGGGAAAAATTATGTTAGTAGTTTATTTTTATTTTTGGATTTTATGAATTGTAACTATTGTATTTTTTATTTACCTCAGTTAAAATTAAATCAGGTAAATTTGGATAACTAACAATATTATAAATATAATAAAATTATCCTTACACCTAAAAATCATATGGGATTAATTAATGTCACTAAATATCACCTTTGGGTCCGAATTGATTCATTTAATGGACGTTTCCCATGAAAGTGATGTAATCCCCTATATCTACTAAACCTGGCTTCTTCCAGCCTAATGTGTCACCACCGCAGGGTTCCACGTCCCCCATTCTGGTGTTTCCTTTCCGGTTTTACCCCCATACCATCGCGTCCCCCCTCTGATTATTATCCCACTCCGTCTTCCTAGGGTTTCCGCGCCCCCTCAAAACCCCTCTCCCTGAATCCCGTATCCCTCCCATCTTCGAATCCCCGCTACAGCCGCAACTCCGCCTCCGCGACTCCATCTCCGTGCCTCCGCCTCCGCGACTCCACCTCCTGGTTTCTACTCTCAGCTCTGCACATTTCCTTCTATCAGTCGCTCTTGGGATTTAGCACTTCGTGAGCTAGAGTTCGCACAAAATCCCGACAACAGGGTCATCCTCCTCCCGGCGACCCAGAACGTTTCTGAATGCTCCACTGCCACCCCCTTTTGATAGCTCCTCCAATTGCCCCCTTCTGCACCCTTCACTGCTCGCGCAGTCGAGGCCGGTCCCCGCAGCTCCTCAACACCACCGGCGTAACTCCTCGTCACCGTCACCCCGACGCGGAGCTTTTCCGTCATTCTCACTGACTGGTTTCCCGCCATAACGGGTGGCGAGCACCTCTTGGCAGGCGGCGTCATCACACTGGGGTGCGACGGGAGAAGGCGCTGCACATTTGTGGCCTCCGGCCATCGATTCTCCTTCCTCGACGCGGCAGATAAGACGGGCATCGACTGGGCGACTGCGGCGTTGCACCAGTGCTCCTTCACCGCCGTCGCGCCCTCCTGGCATTTTCCCTGCTTCCAGGCGGTCGATTCGTGAAGCAGGGGTTCTTGAAGAGGCTCCATGCTCCGCTTTCTGAGCATGGATTCTCTCAAATCCGTGTAAGCTGCCGATTAATTTTCATTCTATTTCATGATTATCTTCTTTACATCTACATGCAGCTGACCAAGCTATAGTTCTGAGGAAGCCTTATGGGCCTGTGAAATGTTCACCTTTCTCCACCATTATATCTATCTATTACTTCAACAATATTGAACAGGTGAACCAACATGTTGTAACTCATTCTTTCACACATATGTGTATTTTTAATTCTATAAAATATCTAACAATATTATTATGTTTACTGCTACATATCACCTATCCTGATTCAGCATCATCTACACTTCTTTTGGTTATTTTGACATCATATGTTGCAACATTTCTGTATGTCTCTTGCAGCAAATCATACGGTAAAGCACAGGTAAGAGTAATTTCTTATAAACATTACCAAAAATTTTTTTTGTATCATTCATGCTTTTTCTTTTGTACATTACAATTAGAAAAATGTTAACTTATGTGGTTTTTCAGTTAGCAATATATCAATCCAATATAAATTTCATTCACTATAGTTGATCATAAACATATTTTGATTTTCTGGAAAACAATTATATTTCATAAAAAATAAAACCAATCAGAAGGTCGGTTATTTTTTGATGATTTATAACTGAGTCCTTCAATGTCACCAACTTAATCATCTAATGTGAAGTAAGGTATTTTACATGTCCAGCACTAGATAATTGTGAGGGAGAAGCTACATACACCTCCATGTTTGGTCTATATCTTGTGGATTGATACAGATTCATAAGATTATGTCCACAACTTTGATGTGGCTATATTTTTTCCCTAAACTGTTACTTTTAGGAAAAACATATGCACCATGATTCTATATTTTCATGTGGTTGTACTATTTCCCTTAATTGTATTGTTATATTCCACATAAAATGCATCTATATTAACTAATTGAAGGGTTTTTTAATTAGTTTGTGTAAATTTTTAATAAGAATCTACAAACTATTTGAACATGCATTTGAATACATTAAGTAGATCTGGAAAGTGTATCTTTCTTATTTAGTTTCTCAATGCATGTCAATACATTAAGTAGATCTGGAAATTGTTTGATTGTATAATTCATTATTGACCTAATGAGTTTTGTTTCTCTTTCTCCAGAATTTATGGGATTGTATTTTGGATTAAAATTCTACTCAAGTATATATCCACATAGCTCATACCAGATATTTTTTATAGTATAAGGTACTGAATCCTGCACCAATGCTTCATACAGTTCATGCTCATCATAGGATAAGCAGTTTTCAATGTGTTTTAAACATAGCATAGAGCTAAAATTTCCCTAATTACCGTAGAATGCTAATTGTATTTTTTTATTCTTACTTATATGACCTACATCAGTATTTATGTGCCTCTTATATTTTTCTTTGCAGTGATGGATAAGATGAATTGTATTCATTTCAATTGATAATGCTTTGGGGGATACAAAAAGGATTTCATAACATACTCTGTCAGGATTGATGTCTTCTATGAAGAAGGTAGAATCTGTTTTAACATTACTGTATAATATACATACATGTGTTAGGCCAAAGGGTTTTATAATTGAGGGGTTGAAATTGTAATGTGAAGTAAAGTATTTTATATGGACACCACTGGATAATTCTGAGTGAGCAGCAACATAAACCCCCATGTTTTTTTCTATATCTTGTGGATATATACAGATGCATAAGATTATGTTAACAACATTGATATGGATCCATTTTTTCCCTTAACTGTTACTTTTAGAAAAAATATATGCACCTTGATTCAATATTTTCATGTGGCTGTATTGTTTTCCTTAATTGTATTGTTATATTCTACATTAAATGCATCTATATTTACTATATGAAGGGTTTTTTAATTAGTTTAAGTAAAAATTTTCCCAATACATAGAACTTCTTTTCATAGAAACAAGAGGTATGGATTAGTGGTCTTTAGTCACAATCCACATGATAAACATCAAACATAATACTTTTTGAATGTTGATAAAACTATGTTTCTTCCTGTTCATTAGTTAATTTTTTAAGCATTATGTACAGATTCTACCCGGATAAAGAATGTTTTGGTTGAAAAATTAATTGGTGAACCACTTTCTGAATATGGGTGGATGCAATGAGATTATAGTTGTAGACAGGGAAGTTAAAGTGAAGGTCAAAGAAGTTGGATGAAGCTATTTCCATAGTTGGTGGTTGGAAAGAATGCATCAACGTAGATTGAAGGACTCCCCTAGAGATTGACATTGAATGCCAATATGAAAGTTTCACCATAGGTACTCGTCCGAAATTTTTCAAGATATTATATGAACTCCATTTCTAAGACTTATGTTTACTGATCAATGTATATACTCTCATTGATGGTAATTTATGTAGGTGTTGGTGGAAAAAAATATAAATTTGGTGTCCTCTTTATGTCATAAAGTGCTGAGAATACATTTGGGTATGAATATATTCAATGCAACATTATGTTTTCTTAAAATATTATAAATTTATGTAAAAATTTTATGGAAGTGTACCTTTTGTCATGAAATTAGTAGGTTTATTTAAGTTTCATAGAGATTCTATAAATGGAACAGTATGACTGTTCTTATGGATCTCTTATTAACATGACATATTATAAGATCTTGCAATGTACTAAACAATATATAATCCCTTGAAATTTTTTATAGATGTATACTAATACACCAATGAGAAGTAATGGTTTTTTTTAAATTTGACACACATAAGAGCTTTTTCACATTTAAAACCGACAGTTTCACTATTAATAATGGATTCAAGGTATTACTGAATAATGTTAAGAGTTGGTTTAGTTGATGGGAGTATATGTGCATATTTAAAAATGGTAAAAGATTGTCCCATTTTAATTTTATAGCCTATTGGCGATTCACATGGAAAACAAACCATAATTTTACTCATCATTAAAACACATTTCAATGAAATATAACTTCAATTGAATTCTTATAGAGGATGGGAAACTACATTACCATGGATTTATTCTACTGCATAAATTCAGTGAATTTATGCTACTGCATAAAATCTTATGCTACTGCATTTAGCATAATTCTTATGCTACTTCATAAAATCTTATGCTAATTCAATTGAATTCTTATGCTACTGCATTACCATAATTTCAGTGAATTTATGCTACTGCATTTACTCATCCATGCATTACCATTTCAGGTATGAAAAATTAGATTACCACCTGTTTATTTTATGACTTATCATGAATGAAGCAATCCAGATTATATCATTCTTGATGGACATATTCTTCCATTATCTGGGTAAGGTATAATCTGATGAAGATGAGGAAACAAGTTTTTTCAATTCCCTACTATCCTTATCATTGTTTCATCCTTCAGTGAATTTATGCTACTGCATAAATTCTTATGCTACTGCATTTACCATAATTCATATGCTACTGCATAAATTCTTATGCTACTTCAATTGAATTCTTATGATACTACATTACCATAATTTCAGTGAATTTATGCTACTACATTTACCATGAATGTTTGGGATACATTATATATATAATTTGGGAATAAATTTATAAATTGTATTTAAATTTACTGACTGTAGTGATTTTGTTATAGATTTGATAAAGAGTTATTATTTTGAGATGCTGGAATATAAATATCAGGTAAATAATGTTCACAAACTATTTATTTAGTAACCTTGGTTCTTTAGGAGACCATAAATAAATTAGGAAGTTTTGATTTCATTATTTTTTATAATGTCAAATTGTGTCATATCAATATGCTTTATAAAAAATTTACGATAAGTTTCTTGTGATTTTTCCAATATTATCTTATTTTTATTGGTCCATGTTTCTAATTCCAATTAGTTAGGGGCACAAATCTGGATACTGCTCTGCCTACCCAGGATGGGTGAATGTCTCCATTTATGGGAACTGAAATCTGGATACAGCTCTGTCTACACAGGATTTCTCTCCTTTCATGCATGCTATAAAAACAGAAACCCAGGTAAGTGTTTATTTTCACTATCTTTTATTTTGATTACATCATCACATTAGACAATACTGCCTTTTGAAGTATCATTTTCACTGTATCATTTAAACACAATTCAGTTTTCTATCTCAATTTTCAATTTTTAAACCTGAAATTACTTATTCAATAATAACTTTGCTATGTATTTTTTTGAAACTAATTGATTTAATTCATCTCTTAATGTACAGAAACCTGTTGACATCGCTGATATATACCCCACAACGAAACTGATCGACACAGACAAGGAACAGGAGAGGGAGTGAATGAGGCTGAGTGAGGTCTCCAATGGAGGAGGAATCAGCGCCGAAGGAGAAACCGATGATGGTGGTGGTGATGGATGAATGATATCACAGCGTGTACGCTCTGGGGTGGACGCTTGATCACTTCTTCGTTCCTTTCACTTCCAATCCCCCTTTCAAGCTCGCCGTTATCCATGCCAAACCTTTGCCCGCCAGCGCTGTCAGAATTGCAGGCCCCGGTACACTATGATACCTGAGTATTTTGGTTAACCAAAATCTGTCGATCCTTCATCCATGGTTGCAAAATAGGCATGATCATAAACAAATTGATTGGAATCCTTGGAAACTCCCTAATCCTTCCACCATTTCATTGGAATTTGTTATAACTTTCTGCGTTGACTCTCTTAGAATTCTGCTCATATATCTGATTCTTGTAGGGGATGCGGAGGTGTTTCCATGTGTGGACATAGATATGAAGAAGATAGCATATACTGTTATTGAGAAAGCCAAGAAAATCTATAGCAAAAAATCATTGAAGTTCGACTGTATCTGTTTGAAAATTTCATCTGCGATGAAGCATGACTGATTGATATCGATTCAATTTGCTATTCATCAATTGAGCTGAATCGAGTCCTTGAACTAGAATTGGGAAAGACTATATGAATATCTAGAATCAAGTTATTTAGGTCTGTTTTTAACTTCCCATGGATGACGAACAACTTTGTTTGATGACTATGTTTGTGTTTAGTTGAATGAAGCGTTATTTGAGGTGGTTGAAGGTGATGTGAGGACTGTGTTCTGCAATGTGGTGGAGAGGCATCATGCTTCAATGCTGGCAGTGGGTAGTCACAGTTATGGAGCCATAAAGAGGTATGCATTCCTTCCATGGAAGCGCAGATTCAAGGATGAGTGATCTTGATGACTAGGTTTGTTTTGAAAATACGAATGCAGGAGGGTCTTGGGGAGCGTAAGCGATTACTGTGTCCACCATGCACACTGTTCGGTGATGATTGTGAAGAAGCCCAAGAACAAGCACTGAAAAAGGCTTCATCCGAGTGTGTGTGCGTGTGAGAGGTCATATCAGCCATCCCTGTTAGATAATGCTGATGTTTTTTATGTTTGTATGTAAATGATTCACTTTATTGTGCGTGTTTTTTCTATTGTTCCTTTAATCATACTCATATGATCCCTCCTCGGATTACAAAAACATTGCAGTTCCACTTCTTGAAGCTGCAACTATCTTATGAAGCACTTGATTTCCATCAGTATAAATCCACCATGTTCTATCTGTTGCAAAAGACCTACTTACATAATGTGGGTTTTTGTTTAGAAACATGTCAATGGACTCAGCAATTAGTAGAAAAATAGCTGGGTCTGCACTAGAAATGTCCCCCTTAAACTTGGAAAAGAAAAGGACACTCTCCAGCACAATAATCGAGTAGTTATGCTTCCTCTGGACCATCCTGTTTGCAACATGATAATTAATGAAGCTATTTACTCCAGTTATGATGAGGTTTTTGGGTGAGTATGCAAAAAAATCACAGTATTCCATGTAAAATTGATTCAATCATATCTTTTGGTCACCAGTATTTCATGTCTTCCATTAAATGTATGTTTTCATTCCTAATTTTGGATGCAAGTTTGTTAAAACATTGTTCAGTTTTGTACATGTATGATTTTTTCTCTATATAGAATTAGGTTATGTTGTTCATTATTTGATATCATGAGCATATGTTTTCCATTTTATTCTTCAATTTTCGAATTTCATGTCTGTGTTTTTTTGTAATTAAATAAAAAACAATTTGTTTGTATTTGTAAAAATTGATATGAATATCTAAATTATTATTATTCTATCTCTACTGTGATATGTTACATTTTTATGTAGTGAAATTGAACTGATTTGTTTTTTGTATTGATTATTTTTCATGTCGGTGCGACTTATGATTGGTTTATCAGCGGGAACAGCTGTGATAACCCACAGTCAAGAGGCATAATCCATTCGTGGTAATGAAAGAGAAGAAATATGATGGTAAATATTTATTCATGTTACATTTGTTGGGTATGCTAACTTTCATCTGTCAAACCAACAGCCAACCAACCTCTACATCCCCCTCAACAACACCATGGTCGCCGCCTTCCGCTTCAACCACACACTTGCCCACCAGCTCCCGGGCCTCTGCAACACTTCATCCGACATCTCCACACGTTATGGTAATTTGATAAATTTCGGTGATATGTACTTGATAACATGCCACTCATCTTTCTGTTGGGTTTTTATGAGAAGGAATTTCATTGTCTCCACATGGTACTGCACCCAATTCTCAGGCTCCCGAAGACACGAGTGTCGGTTACTGGTCGCCTGTTGGTATGGATTCATCTCATCGGCATGACATACATGTACCTAAAACAATTGATTGTGCATTAATGTTAATTTTATTTTTGTAAATTTTAGCTCCCCGCTTGGGTCAAGCTACTCCAGGACACAACACCATGGGACTACAGTTTGGCAAGAGCTCTAGCACAGGTTTAAAGAAGGATGGAAAACTAGGAGTGGCAGTGAAACCAGCTTATCTTTTCATATCAGTATTGTACTGAAACATTATTTCATATTGCATTGAGATGGTGCTTCTATTATGTATTGGTTATAACCCACCAGCAGCTGGGTTTGCTAATTTAGGAAACCAAAAAATGATGTAATTGTATGGTAATTGATAATCAAAATTATTCAGTTAATTTCAACATTGTTTATTAATTTTCCTTTCCTCTATAGTCTATACTGTTAATATATTACGTAGATATTCTTGCCTTGTATTATTCACATTTTTTATGAAACTGTTCTTCCTATCAATGAATTATTTCCACTTAATTTATGTTACTAATTACTAGTCATTGTACAGTTAACAACTTTCCCAGTTTCATTTATTTTTTCAAAATATTTTTTTGCCTCTATAAAAGTAGTGAACCATATCGTCTGGAGAACACATGAACTAAGAACTTTGTTATATCACCGTCCAAGTGCACGGGCGAGTACTAGTTATAATTAAAAAAAGTGACAACATTTCACTCTCATATATCATATAAGTTTAGTAATTTTAATATTTTTATAAACATGATAAAAGATAAAAAATAAATAGTCTATAAAAATACTGTGAAATTATATACATCATCTAAATTTATATAGAATTTATAAATCTTAAATGATTACCATTAATGATGAATCTCTAGTGATGTAGAAATTATTTTATTGACAAAAATATAAAATAAATTGTATTAAAAATATTAATATAATTATCATAAGAACTAATTATTGTTATCCAAGTTTTTTCTGGGTGAGTATTACATGTTAGGAGTGTAGTAAATATTTTTATTCGAATTTATCTTCTGTGTGAATTATAATTAAATTCAAATAAATCTATATTGTCAAAATTGACAATATATATATTTACATAAATGAATATATTATTAAATTTTTTAAAAATCAGCAAAATATTTGAAAACATAAAAAGTGAAAATTATATAGTTTAAAATTTCATAACGTATCCAATTATTGAAAATTGAAAACACATAACTAAATTTTTATATGAATATAATATTTAGAATATTATTAACAAAAATAAAATTAAATAGATTAAATAAGAATAAATTAAAATTATAAGGTTTCAAATAAACTCAAAACAAGAATAATTTATTTTTGGTTGATTAGATTATAACCCTATATCATCACTATTTTGAAATTGGAAAATATTGGAGGGTTTTAATTGGGGTATGATTTTATTATAATCTTATATTTTTGAGGTTTCAAAAAGATTCCCTCATCTCAAATATAAAATAGTACTTTCTCCCTCGACACTTAACATCTCTGTGAGCATTCATGATCAACTACACCAAGAGATTTTCTCTTATAATCATCCATTGAATAATTTTAGAGGTCATAGTATTCTTCAAATACTATATAGTTCTCTAGAAGGATATTTAGAAGAGGCTCTTCGAAGAAGAGGAAATATAATTTATAGATTCTTTCAAAATTCATTCTTCTTCTACATCCACCTCATTAGTTTTTTCATTAAAATGTAATAAATCTAGTAGTACATATATAATGAGAGTAAATTATGAATATGAAACAACCATATTCCACCTTCTACCCATCCTTTGAAAAATGAAAACACCATGTCTGCATACGTATGACTTACCGTCTCCACACCAAGGTCTAATACATTTTTCACCACCACCTTGCATGGATGAGTATAATGATGGAATTAATATACATATATACACATATATTCATATATATATAATTATTATTAATATAAAATTATATTTAATCTGAGATACTATATACAATCTACTTCAATACCATTCAATAATTATGAGAATGGTATCGCCACTCGTGCGTACGTATGACATATCGTCTCAACGGTGCGATGTTATTCGTTCAACCTGATATTTTTTAAAGAATGATTATATAGATGAATTAAATGAATAAATATGATATATCTTACTCTAATACCATTCTGTAAATGATATAACTATAATGTAAATAGAGTAATAAGAACTTATCCGACAAAACATGCATAAGAACATAAAACAGTTAATACCAGAATAACGAGTATCAATGAAACGATACTAAAAACGAATGAAAATATGACCATAAATGGTATCATAAAATGATTATTATTTTATAATGAATATTTAAGATTATTTAAATCATTATACAGGAGGTCTGATACATATGTAGCATATTAAAACTAAAGTAATGGGTAATAATAACATTTTTATTGAAGATTGATTATATATATGTATTTACTATGGTATTTTTATCATTGTTGACACCTAAATTAGGAACAAAGAGAAGGCCCCAAGATGGCCCCATGGTCTACCTTGCGAAGCCACTTCGTGGAGTCCCCCCAGCACAGCGGCCGCCGCCAAGCAAATAAGGAGGGAGGCTCCAAAAACTCATTTTACATTCGCGAGCCCACCACAAAGCAATGAATACAGGAGGCTTTGCGAATGCATTTGATGTTCATGAGCCCGTCGTGATGCAACGGAGGAGGGATGCTCTGCGAACACATTTTACATTCACACACCCACCAAGAAGCCCCCTTTCCCCTCTTCACACCACGTGAGCTCCGCTCCATTCCACCTCTTGCCTATAAGGACCGGGCTCCCCCTGAGCCTGAGAAACGGATGATCAGACCTTTAAGATTCCTGACTCCTGAATCAGGAAGTACTCTTCTGCTCGGTGAACCATGAGCTTTGTGAGGTACTTCCACTTTGCGAAGTGCCTTCCGTTTGTCTTTTCTTGATCCCCTCTTTCAGGAGGGATGCCTTTCACGAAGCCTAAGGGAATTCTCAAAAGAATGTGATCCCCAAGGGGACTAGGGTCGTCGTAGAGCATTTATGATTTGCAAAGAACCCTTCATGTACACATGATCCACATTCTAATGCAGGGTCAATATACCTCACGAAGCCCATTGCTTCCCGTCACCATGCTTCGTGAGAGACCTTTTCTCAGTGAGGTAGTGCTCCATGAATTCCCTTCCACTTCGTGAAGCACCTACCATTTGCACCTCCACCCCATGTAATGGCCAAGGTACCCCACATTGTGAAGCAAACCCCTTCGCATGTTCCCTCCACCATGCGGAGCAACAGAGCTTCACATGTCCCTCACCTATGGACCCCTCTTCTTGGAAAATTCTTTTCCCGTGCAACCCTCAATGTTTTCACGACATGACTTCAATGTCCCCTGGGTGATACCACCTGTTGCAATGCTTCGCCAAAATATTTTTTGCATAGGCACGCTAATGGATATTTCTTATTCTCATAACCATGCTATCGTGGGCCCCTCAGTGGTTCGCTCCATGTCACCCCCCCAATACGGTGTTGTCAGTGCCTTCCCTCCCACAAGGAGCAGAGGGAACAAGTTATGTATGTCCTAAAGGTGTGGAGAAAACCCACCTTGTCTGAGCTGTAGGAGGTTAAACTGCAATGAACCATCATCATCAACACATGACATTAAACTATGACCTGACCCCGTGCCTCACACCCTTGGTCCCCCAACCTCAGGCATTCTCTATGCACCCTAGTCACCATATGGGATGATATACTTATTCTTTGAGGGGAGTTTTCCACGGGGAAGGGAAAACATCTTGGTATAAGCTCCCTAGCTTTTCATGTAGGTGGCATAACCCCTGCTAATGCTCACTTCCTTGGTGCCAAGTCTAGCAGAGAGCATGATAGGGAATGTGGCTTCTCCTTTCTTCGGTCCCAAATCCCTCTCTTGGTGCACTTCATCGCCCTTGGGCCTCCATCTTGGAGTAAGTCAAAATACTTCTCTTTCTGGTCCGCTCCACGCATAAGCCCCACTCTACATCCCACGGATGCACCTTTCGTGATGTGATCGTCATCTCTCTACTGCCTCTTGTTTCTCACAACCATCATGACTTATGTGGGCATAGAGTAAGCATCGACCATGAAAACACCCCTGCCCCACATGAAGATAAACTGTACTACACCCCTATACCACACATCGTTAAACTGTACTACACCCCTGTACCACACATCGTTAAACTGTACTACACCCCCATCCTGCATGACGTTAAACTATACACCGGAACAATGAGGACTTTGACTCATGTCAAGACATGGTACGTAGAGAGCCTTCACATGGTTCAAGCCCCAACCAGGATGGACCCCATGTCAACTTTCACCTTAGTTCACCGACATCCCATCTTAAACTACATGGACTTTGATCCATGTCAAGGCATGGTACATAGAAAGCCTCCACAAGTATAAAACCCAACAACCATTGGCCCCGACCGTCTCCGTGTCGGTGTGACGACCTCCATTAACACCTGGGAAACCTATAGTGCAAGCCCCCACACCGTCCTGAACTATGTGGTCTTTCATCCATGTAAAGGAATGTTATGTAGGAAGCCTTCTTGAGGTTCTAGCCCGCCATCCACCTAGACCATGGTCCTTATTTCCATAGGTTCGCCGACACGCCACCCGAACTACGGGGACTTTGATCAATGTAAAGGCATGATACGTAGGATGCCTCCACGAGGTTCAAGCCCACCACCCGGTCGTTCCAACCCCCTTCACATTGGTTCACCCCCTTCCTGCATGATGTTAAATTGTATCCATTCAGAACTACATGGAATTTGATCCATGTCAAAGCATGGTACGTAGGATGCCTCAAAAGGTTCAAGCCCATCACCCTTTGGACCCCTGGTCCATCTTCACATCAGTTCTCTGACACACCCCATCCCGAAATATGAGGACTCTGATCCATGTCAAGGCATGGTATGTAGGACGCCTGCCTGAGGTTCATGCTCACCACCCATTGGTCATTCTGACCTCCTTCGTGTCGGTTCACCAACACCCTAGGCACCCATGTGTGTATGCCCCACACCATCTAATCTATGTGGTCTTTGATCCCTGTTATGTCAGGGTTCGTAGGATGCCTCGCTAAGGTCCAGGCCCACCACCCATTGGTCATTTAGACCTTTTTCACGTTGGTCGACCAACACCTCGGGCAGCCTAGAGTGTAATCCCCACACCATCTGAACTATGTGGACATTGATTCTCTGCCATGGGGATATGTTTGAAATCCCTTTGAGACTCAGGCCCTAAACCAACATCCTTCTTGATTCTTACCCGAGATTCCACATCCCGGTGAGATCATTCCACATCATTCCCCTCCACAATATTCGGGAAGCCTCCCATGTGATTGGTCCCAATATCAATGTTCCCTTCATGTGGTTCCTCTATCTAATCCACTCTAATCAGTGTTTTGATCTATCTGATCTGTCCCCGCTAGATGTTAAACTCACGGCATACCCTTTGTTAAACATGAGAAGATAATGAAAACCTCAGGTACATGCCTATGTAATATGATTCCCTATGTTCGATGTGGGATGCCTAAGGATTCTGCTCCCTCGAGAAGCCCTATAATATGGGGAAAAAGAAACACCAATTCCCAGCATCCAGACATGCCAATGATATCCATCTTGACTAACCCCCTAACTGAAGGTCGCTACCCTGACCAGACCCCTTGGAATGTCCTGACTGAAACAGCGTAATTAACTGGTGTCCATGAAAATATGGCACCGGGAAGAGATTCACGAACAACGTAATAAATATATGGAGGAGACCCGGACTAGGTGACGAGTTCTGAGAAGTAATCCATGGATAGAAGAACCGACATCCCATCATCTCGTTTCAATCAAAGAGCAAACGTCCTTGAACAAGGAGGGAATTACACCCACTTTTGGAAAGCAGAAATTCAGTGAAACAAAAGCAACACCTATCTAACTCAAGCAGACAGACGAGCGCGCCCTAGAGAAAGTGTCAAAAACAGAAATGGTGAACTCAATGTGAATTTCTTCTCCTAAATATAGATATTAGAAACCCTTGGGGCATCCATTGATTGATGTGTCATCAGATCTAGCTATCCGGTGCCAAGCCCTGCCAAGAAAATAGCAGGCCTGGCATGAAACTCACCAGAAGTTGGGTAGTAGAACGTTGGGCATCCCATTATTCAATGTTGACAGTGTGGATCCCTCTTACCAGCCATGAACGAAGGAATGGTGCTGGGGCACTAGTTTTCAATTTCTTTTCCCAGCAGTGTTAATGAGTTAATTTCTCTACTTCCAGGAAACAAGATTCTACCACATGAATGCAATCCCCACCCAATCGCCTACAAAGTGGCAGGGGAAACGCCAGGACGACCGATCCACCTGGCTTCACCACTTCTGCAACGACTTCTGTTTCCATGACTGTGGGGAACTCATGCCCCCTCTGCCCATCAAAAATTATCCAACAAAGGGTAATTAATGACTTTATTCATCGTTACGAGGAGTAGAGAATAATCCCAACCCAGGATATGGCCCCCCTGGACCTAGAGGCATTTAGGCCTGCCATCAACGCCACCCCCGAGGGCTATGCAGGGAGCCGCTACTCTCCACCCCAACATTCAATCATTTCGGGAGCCTGTCCTTGAAGTGCTTTGATGACTCCCTGCCTTGCTGATGAGGTGGGAGACGTCAGGACCAAACCGGTCAGAGTCCCAATCCAGGGGTTCCCAGCAAGGGCCCCCACCCAGCCGTGTCAGCACCACCACCCGGCCATGCCAGAAGAATAGGTAGGCTATGCAGCAGCACCCCCAGCACCGGGTTGCCTGACAGGACGCCAGCATCAGGCATGAGCTGAGGATGCCCGCCAAGGGGCGTCAACGTCGACGACTATTGTGGCCCGAGCCACCACCGACACATATCATCAAATCCATGCACACGCTGAGAAGAGCGGCTCCAACACCCAGCCGAGATCGGGGTCTAAACCGCCCTACGAGAAGGCTGGGTCAACTCTCCGGGTCATAGGCACGGGCGGTGGTCGTCGTGATCCAACCCACAGTGATGCCAACCCGTACAGAGGCCCTCCCCATACCACCATCATAGATTGCATGGGTCTTCCCTACTTTGGGGATTGGCATGGAGTTCTACCTTGTTCCACTCCCAGTATGAGTGAAGTTCTTCCACGTAATAGTGAAATTTGGTACAGAAGTCTTTGTCGTGCCCATCACACCAGGTATGTAGTCCTTCCACCCGCCCCAACCGTTGTTGTGTAGATGTTACCAATCCAACCTCTCCATTGCTAGCGAAGGCCCTCCTCACCCTTAAAACTAGAGGGGTGAAGGCCAGCCTCTCTCCGCTCACACCAAGATTAGAGGTCCTCTCCATTCTCCCGCCAGTTCCAACAAAGTTTTCGCCAACTCAGGTGTTGTTCATGGAGGTCCTCCCCATGTCCACTTCCACATTTGTCCTGGTTATCCTCGTACCCTGGCTTTCTGGGGTGGAAACCCTCTTTGGCCAAGCACTAGTGAGAATGAAGGACCACATGTCAAAAAACATCCTCTCCCGAGGTGCCACCCAAGGGTAAGAAGATTGGTTGTTGCTGACACAAAAAGAATCCTCGGATGGCCCGAATGGAGATCAAACCGGTCCGCTTCTCATACATTAAAGTAGAGTGCGACTCAGCTCAGGAACCCTCCCCTCATCATTTGAGTCAAGGGTCAGGGTAGGGACAAGGCGCATCAGCCTGGTGCTCCCAGAATGTGGGGTCCACAAGATTCCAGCTTCCCTCAATAGGTTCATCCAAGAGTATAAAATCTAGTGACCCCGTAGGATACGGTCGTGTAGTCCCCACCATTATCACCAGAAGCACTTTCTACCTCGCCAAGATATTACCGTGAGCTATTGTAGGGACCAATGGCAGGAGAGCAGTAGCGTGACCCTCCACCGGCAGCCCTGGCCCCTATGCCAGGAAAGGCAGATGTTAGCCCCTCCTATCGCGATGTAGTATCCAAGTTACTAAACTCCTCGGGGGACAGCCCAAGAATCGTCGGCCAGTTAGCCCGACCGTCAAATTCTCCACCATCCAACCTACCATCTCAGTGGGCTGCCTCCGTACCACTAATAGTTCCTCAAACACCCCCAGTTGGAAAGTGGAAAAATCAAAGGCTAAAACCTGAATTTGAGCCAAAGAGCTTTTGGAGCATCCTTGCAGCGAACATCTTCCCTGATAAGTTATGGCCCACAGTAGCACAGGATTTCTGCATACATGAGTCCCTCAACCTAGAGGATGTTGAGTGTTTCTGCTACACCCTCTGGGCGATGCATTTCAGTCTCTGTCATCAGCATGTGGTTTATCCAAGGAGCCAAGCGCATTTTGACGACATTAGTGTGAAGTGTCTTCTTGTCGATCTGGCCACACTCCCTATGCCCCAACACCCCGAGTCAAAAGGTTGTCATGATTCCCTCCACTAGAAATGCATTCAGAGTATCAAGGTACTCCACAAAATCATCAGGGAGGCTACCCCCATGTAAAAATCCATGGTTGGGGGAAGTATTCTACCCTCCTCTTCAGCTCTATCTGATGATAGCCAAACTCGCTATGTGATATTGAGGACATACCACGGGAAATGTTGCAGTCCCCTTGGCCGATATAGTGGACGAGGAGGAAGATCAGAAGTTTCTCAATGGATACTTACCCCTGAGCATGTTCCACCACTGTTGGACCCATCGAAGAAGATTGTGCATCCGTAGAGGGACCACCTAGTTCTCCCTGAGCCCACCGAGGCATTGGTACTCAGCTGGAATTCTAGTAAAGGTAAAGAGCATGTCAGAGCTGTCAAGAACCTTGACTCGTCTTCCTTAGTGCAGTAGATGGAGGAGGATCCTGAGAAGGACACATTGCACCAACAACATGATGAGTAGAAGAATTTGGTTGATGAACTCCTGGCTGAACTTGTTGTATAGAGATGACCCGACTATGGTGATCCTAGGTCGGGGCAGAAATGGTAGAAACAACTTCACCTCAGCGAGATGCCTCAGGGGAACCTCAATCGTGCCGCTCTTGCTGACAGGGTTGAAGCCGAAACTCATGGAAAGAAGGAATGGTATGACTCACGAATCCCTCCCGAGCGGTGAGGAAATCCAAAGAATCTAGCCTGGGTTCCCATAGCTGCCCTATAGGCTGTTCCATGAGTCGCTCCATGAGCCGCTGAACCCATCTACCATGTCAAAGAGCTCAAAAACACACGCGCGGTTAATGATCCCCGCCCTGACAAGGACCCCCGCCCTGATGATCCTATGGCAACGCTCATTGCCCGCCTTGGGGCATTGGAAATGTGGCAGGTAGAGATCCCACCTGATAGAAATCCTTTCTCAGTTAGGGTGGATGATATGTCGGAACCTCCAGGTTTCGGGAATCCCACCTTCTCCCACTTTAATAAAACATGGGACCCAAAGAAACATCTGGACCACATCAACTCGAGGTGTGGGCCCATGTTGGGGACTCCAGAATAGCAGGAGACCACTAAGCTCCTCTGTTTTGTTCAGACACTAGAGGGGTCGACATTCGTCTGGTACAACCAGCTCCCCATCGGATTCATGACCAACTGGGAGGACCTTTATAGATAGTTCCTCTACCAGTTCAGCTCTGCCACCTAGAAGACGAACATCGTAGACCTCTTCATGTGCAAGCAGAGGCCTGATGAGGGAGCTGATGACTTTTGTCACCCGGTGGAACGGGCTCACATACCCCCTTGACATGCCATTTACTCAAGAGCAATTACTGACGATGTGCGTAGAGAATGTGAAGATGGAACTTGTTCCCTCCATGATTTCTCGGAACAATCAGGGAGGGTTCCAAGACTTCTTATATATGGCCGAACTCCTCAAAGAAACCCAAAAACAGGCCAAGAAGGCACGTCTATTGCCCAATACAATTCCAGAAATGAGAGATGCCAGAGCAGAGCACACCGTGGTGGCCTATATAGAGGCCCCCCAGGTGGCCAGAGTTGCTACCAGTAGCACCAGCCCCACTACCTCGCTGAGGCCCTTGACCTCAGGCCAGCCTCTGATGCCGCAACATCCCCAGAATCGGTAGACGCCTCTGTGTAATGTGCCGCTACTACCCAGGTGGGATAATCAGGGTCCCCCTCCTCGATAGGCCCCTCTCGCCCCTCGCCATGTTTAGGCTCCCAGGGCTCCTTATCTAGAATGAAGGCATCAAAATTACTCTTTCCATGAGAATCAAGTCCCCATTTACTTTTTGTATCACCCTAGAGCAAGGAATTGCATGCTTCCCTGAGTGCAAAAGGCCAACAGAGGCGAATCTCACCAATCGCCCCAACTACCACCAGATCTCTTCAAATTATAGGGAACACGCTCAAGTAGTGCTATGTGTTTATGGACTGGCTCCAAGACCAAATCGATAACCACATAGTCATGCTGGGGCTGGCCCCGTCACAAGTGGCGGGTGTCTTCATGAGGTCATATAGCAGTAGTGACGAAGGTGAGTGGAAGCAGGTTCCCAGCCACAGATCCCAAAAGTAAAACAACAAGATGGATCTTAAAACTATTTCTCAGGATCATGACCTCATTTAGGCGAGTCTGAATCCATCAGAGACTTCAGAAGCTGGGACCTCCACCTCCGCATCATCGCCTCAGCTAACCGCTTCCCAGAAGAGCAAGCATCAACGGCGCAAGAAAAAGCAACGCACCCCACCAATTCTATTGTCGTACCTCACTCTTGGCCACTTCATTCCCCACGAGATGGGGATCCCTCCCAGAATTCTCCTAGTGTTAGATGATTCCTCGAGTGATGTTCAAGGGTATGCTTCAGTTAACACCATCTTGTTGGAAAATATCTATATGACTCGTGACAAGGGGGAGCGCCAGACGAACAACCCCAATGTCCCCAGTCGACGCCAACGTCGGTGGAGTCGCGACCATATGGGTCATTGAGGTGCATCAGTCGACACCTCCAGCTTGTCCATGCATGCCATTGAGACCAAACAACAGGCCCATCGCATAGCTCAACACTTGCAGCCTCTTCATCCAATGTCAACAGGATCACATCCAGCACAGTTTTTAGTACTGGATTAGGTAGATCCACATCAGTCATGCCACGACCAGCTTCTCCCCACTACAGGTCAACCTTAGTCATCCAGAACTCTTCTGGCAGCTACACTTCAAGCTTTGACTAGTGAGTAGCTAGATATTCCTAGCACCAGCTGTCGCTAGTTAAGCCAACAGAACCCTCCATGCCTCCAATCGTAGAGCGGCCACCTGTAAGTAGAAGTTCCCGATTGGCATGGAAGTACGATGTCCTCATGTACCTTTACAGCATCCCACCAGCTCTTTACATCCATGAAGCCCTTTGCATGTCATCAGATATGCGTGAGCCCTCGTTGAGGCTTTAAGGAGCCCACTCTAGTTTTAGACGGATGTAGCATCGGTGAAATACCTTCATGATGAAGTAGTTGGTTCTGCTGAATACCAGGGCATCATTTCATTCACTGGAGATGATGAAGGCTCTGCCATACAGGGGAACATCCGCCCAATGTACATCACCAGCTAATTCAACAGAGTGGAGGTTTTCTGTTGTCTCATTGAAACAGACTCTGGGATCAACCTTATCTTAACGTGGACATTGAGAATGATGGGGTAATCCAAAGATTACCTGTCTCTCTTTGATCTAAGGATCCAAATATATGATAGGATAGAGCACACCTAGGTCATCAAGATCCGTCTGAAGACCCATTTTGGAGGCCTAGTTACCGGTACTAAATTTATGGTCATCTCTTAGGACAGAATGTACAATGCATTGATGGGAAGGCCATGGCTCCACCTGCATGCAGTGTTCCCCTCATCGTATCACACATGCCTCAAATACTCCCTTAATGGTCGAGTAGGCATACTCCAAGGATATGCATCTCCTTTCGCCTCTTGTGATCCCTGTTATCTAAATGCTGACTATAACAGGAGCAAGGATAAGCAGATTCTGGAAAGTTAGGTTGATCCCACCCCGGTCACATGTGTCCCCTGGGCAGGTCTGGATGACGCCTATGTCTTCCCAATCCATCAATTGGAGGCCATGAACCTCGACCTGGGGAACTGAATTTTTGTTTTGGTATAAGAGGAATGAATATTCCCACGTCAAAGCAACGGCGGGAAATCACCTCATACTCCTACCCAAATCAGGCTCAGGTGTTCCCGGAACCTCTTACCCCTGTACGGTATCTGGATGTCCAACACTTGGCAACAGTAGTATATCATACATGTCTATTTCGTCAGGCTGGGATTAACCGGATCAAGCCAACACACCACTATTGCTTTGATATCATCACGCATGGCCCCTTGTGATAATGGACAGAAGGGATTGGATTGACTGCCTTCATCATTATGGTCTCATCGGAACGCAAATCTCTTAATGTGTAGTCTACCGCTACCCAGGCTGCTACCAGCCTCCCATCAGGTTCTTCCGACCATGGGGAAGAATCACCTGCTGTGAATCCCTCCTCTGCAAGTGAGAATGAAGATATGGTGGATTCCCCCTTCCCTTTGAAGTTGGCATCTCTACCCTAGTCGATGAACTGGTATAGGTGAACCTTGGTAGCGAGATAGATCTGAGACCCCCATTGACCAGTGTCGACATGTCCCTTAGAGGATTAGCATAAGTACTTGGACTTCCTGAAATAACATCCTGACGTGATTTCCTAGAGTTACGACTAGAAGCCAGGTTTAGATCCTCAGGTAGTCGTCCACCGCCTCGGTCTCACAACAAACCATCGCGGGTTCAAGCACCCTCCCAGAAAGATGCACCCATCTCACAGTACCATGGTTGAGGCCGAAGTTGACAAGCTCATCAGGGAAAACTTCATCAAGGAGGTCAAGTACCCTATGTGGATAGCCAAAATTGTGCCAGTAAGAAAGAAGAACGTATAGATCAGTGTCTGTATCGACTTATGAGATCTGAACCGTCACTGTCCGAAGGATAATTTTCACCTTCCGGTGGTAGAATTGTTGATCAATGAAATAACCAGGTCCCAAGCCCTCTCCTTCATGTATGGGAAATCTAGATATAATCAGATCCCGGTGGCCCCTGAGGATGAAGATTCCATAGATTGTTGGATTCCCCGAGGTACTTTCTATTACTAGGTTATGCCTTTCTGTATGAGGAATGTAGGTTCCACCTATCAGCGGGCCATGCATCACATATTCAAGACAATCCTCGAAACACTGGTGGAGTTCTAGGTGGATGATCTGGTTGTCAAATCTCCCCAGTTCCATGACCATCTGAAGAACCTTGAGATAGAGTTCGGTTTCCTCTGTTCCCGCCACTTAAAGATGAACCCAATGAAGTGTGCCTTCGGGTTACTTCTAGGAAGTTTCATGGATTTGTTTTTAGGTACCAAGGCATCAAGATCGACCTAGAGAAGATCAAGGCAATTATCCACATGCCACCCCAATGCAGTATTCGAGAGCTTCGGGGTTTCCAAGGCCATTTAGCATATATACGCCAATTCATTTCAAAATTTGTCTGGCAAATGTAATCCCTTTTTTGGCTAATAAATAAAGGCTCTACCTATGAATGGGATGAAGTGTTCCAGAACTCCTTTAATGAAATCATGCAGTATCTACACCAGCCTCTGGTATTGATGCCACCCATCTCCAGTAAGATGCTAATTCTGTGTGTGGATGCCCTAGACTGATCTCTCAGTGCCCTTCTCACCCAGAAGAATAACGAGGGGAAAGAAAATAGTCTCTACATCCTCAGCTACATGCTTCTCGATACGGAGACCAGATACTCCCCCATATAGAAGAGCTACCTTGTGATTGTATTGGCTGTGCAGAAGTTTCGACATTACCTGTAACAACATGAGGTATAGCTAGTCTCCCAGGTAAACCCGCTGAAGTACATTCTGAAACTCCCCTTGCTGACTGGCTGTCTAGCATGATGGGCAGTGATCCACCTATAGTTTGACATTAGGTTTGTGCCTTAGAAGTATATCAATGGTAGAAATTGGAATAATTTCAAGCTACTCACCCATCCTCCATGGACCAGTCCCTAGACATGGATTTTCCAGACGAGGCAATCCTCTAGATAGATCATACCATCCCATGTGGGAAAATGCACTTTGACGGTGCCTCCCAGAGTCTCACTGGTAGGAGGCTCAATGATCCTAAGCTCAATAGGGTGGGCCTGAGTATCATCTTCATTACCTCAGTTCAGGCCATTCATCCATAATAATTCATGTTGTCATAAGGTTGCACCAACCAAGAGGCAAAGTATCAGACTCTTATCACTGGCCTTGAGTAGGCCCTCAAGATCGATGTGGCCTGTTTGCATGTGAATGTGGATTCTGAGATATTCATCAAGCAAGTCAACGGTGGATATTTTGTCAGGAATCTAGAGGTCATACCATTGCTAGGGCGAACCCTTTATCTAATGGACCAGTTCCATTCTCGACCGGAGGTTACCCATGTCCCTCAGTCGAAGAATGGTCGAGCAGATGCTCTAGATAGCTTAGCTACATCACTTACAGAGCCCAAGTAGGATAATCTGATTATTCATGTGGCACACTGTAGTGTCATTTCCCCTATCACCCCAGAAGATGATGATGGCCTACGAGTAAGCCATATTACCGCTAGATCCTCCACGTCAGGACTGCTAGGCTTGTCATATCCAGTGGTTGAAGCATCTCCCAACTAGAGATCCCCTTTTGTTGAGTATCTCCAAAATGGAAATCTTTCACTAGACCGGGCCAAGCGCGAGCGAATCAGATGCCGAGCACTATAGTTTACCCTCCAGAGCGATCCGAGCCTGGATCAAGTCCGTTATAAGCGCAGGTTTGATGGTGTTCTCCTCTATTATATACAAGGAGTCAATATTCCACAAGTAACACAAGAGGTTCATTCCAGTTCTTGTGGTTCCCACAAGGCTGGGATGAAGCTGTCCCATCAGATCCAGAGACTGGGGTATTTCAGGCCCTCTAGGATCCATTATTGTATCCTTTTTGTGAAGAGATGTCACACGTTCCGTGTTCGTGCTAACTTCCTGCATTGGCCACCCAAACCTTTCCACTCCACTAAATAATCTTGGCCATTTGTGGTGTGGGGACTCGATGTCATGGGACTATATCCACCAGAGATAGCTCGCCAATGCATGTTCATCCTGACCACCACAAATTTCTTTTCTAAGTAGGCGGAGGCAATTCCACTCAAGGAGGTCAAGGCCCATTCCATCACAGACTTCATGAGCTCCGACAACATCCACCATTTCGGAGTCACTCACGCCATCCTCATTGATAACAACACCAACATTTGAATAGCCGAGATGAAGAAATTGTACGCCAAGTACAATATCCATTCGAATCATACCCCCTGATATCATGCATAGGAAAATGGAATGATCGAGGCATTCAAAAAAAACCTCTCTAATATTATACATAAAATGGTTGGCAAGAACAAGAAGTGTTGGCCGAATAAGCTCCCCAATGCTCTCTGAGAGTTACGGACGATGACTCATAACTCCACCAAGGTGACCCCATATTCCCTGGTGTATGGGGCCGAGGCCATCCTGCCAATTGAGATACTGCTACCTTTGTTACGCACTGTGGTCTATGACCAGAATATGCCAGATAGAGTGGTCTTAATCCATATAGATGAATTGGATGCACATGATGAAGATAGGCTCTATGCGCTTCACAATATGGAAAGACATCAGAATAAGATTTCTACAGTCTTCAATAAAGAAGGTTCGCCTCCACTCTTTTCTACAAGGTGACCAGGTATTGGGCATCCGAGCACCAACCATCCCTGTCAGAAAACCACCCCAGATGGAGCCCAAATGGGAAGTATCTTACATAGTTCACAAGGTTTACCCCAATGGAGCACACTCCATGGTAACCATTGATGATGAGTGTATAACTCCTCCCACTAATTCCATGTTCCTCAAGAAATAATTTGACTGAGCCAGATGGTCTTGCATGACCTTAAACATGATGCTCCCGCATGACCCTAAACTGAACGTCAGTCATAAATAACTTTAAACTATTTAGTCATGCACAACACTAAACTGTGCATCATCTATCATGATGTTAAACTGCATTTCTAGAACTGCATATGGCTTGATTCCCAATCTCATAGGATATGTAGGAATGCTCAGAAACATTTTATTAAGCCCAGACCGAACTCTTCTCTTTGACTATCCCCCTATGTATATCTTTCTCAGAGTATCCTTGCATGATATGGTGTAGGATTCCTTAGCCCCACTCATACAAGGATTATAATGGCCACTCCACGTGCCCACTCTTGTTATGCTATCTTCTCACATCTTCACTGCACGATGTTAAACTGCATGTCCTTCCAAAACTAACTATGACTTTATTAACATCCTTATGGGATACATAGGAATGCTCGGACATTTCGTATGTGGGCCCATCCCAAATGCTAGAATCTACCCCATAGGGATAAGACGTATGGTAGGGGTGAAAACTCTTCCCCCAATTCACATCAAGCTAACTTCAATTTGGCAGTACGTCCGACCCGCTGGAGACGTTCGCCTCATTGAGAGATGGTTACAACTATGCGTCACCCACTCCATGACTGGGATTCCATCACCTTCCTTGAATGGATGGCCCTATGAATTGTATGGATGCTAGGCCTAAGGGGTCTCTCTTAACACTTTGGGTTGATGCCCTCGAGGATGTTGAGAAAAAACTGATACAAGTCCTGCGTTATGAATATGGTTAGCGGTTTATGCTCATTTGTTTCTCTTGAATGGTAACTATAGGGATGATGTGTTTCGAACATGGTCAATAGTCATCATGGATCATTGTAATCAACCCTTTATGTCCCAAAAATCAAATGTAGTTCTTCATTCTACCCTGTTGTATCTCTATGTAATGAACTTTCTCTGGGTAATGCCAACCATCAGGCCCCTCAGACTTTTTGGGACCCAGAACCAAGTTCTCTATTTTGTGATTGTACAGCGTGGTATGGGATTATGTCCTCCTTCACATCAGATTTCTCATAGTGTTGTACACATCCCGGAGAAGACACCTCACCTAGCCCTCATCCTCGCTGTAGGATTTTAAACTACAATCTGGTCGGGCCTTCTTGACCGAGGACCAGCCTCAGGGCCCTTTGCCTTTCGGACCCCCGGACCAAGTTCTTACCCAGAACATACGGTGTGATGCGGTATTATGTATCCATTCTCGTCGGGTTATTCACTAGGCCGTACACCCCCCTAATTAGTGAATCCTACCCCCTGATATCTTTGATAACTGCATGTGGCCAGATTTTCATCCTTATGGGATACGTAGGACCACTGGAATGTCTAGATTTCTGGTCTAGCACCATCTCCTAGAAATCATCGTTTCACCTAGGCCTCATGGCCTACCCTTTCCTTCTTAGACAACGTCGTCAACCCTCTTCGGTGGTTCACCAATGTACCTAAGGGTACTCTGATTTAGTACCTTTAATGTCAGACTCTACTCAGACATGCTTCTACATGCTTTTCAGGCTTTGTGTTCCCCTTCATTAGGGATTCCATCACCTTTCACACCCGAAGGGACCCCCATGTTGAATGGATGCTAGGCCTAAAGGCTATCATACAATTACAGGACAATTCCCCTGAGGGTTGCAAACAATAAATAGATACAAATCTTGTATTGCGAATATGGTCAGCTATCAATGCTCATTTGTTGTTCCAAATTTTAGGCTAACACGATATGGATACTTCATTTCCATCATGGTAAATAGTTCTCTTCCATCGCCATGCCAACCCCATGAATCCCAAAATGTCAGTTACATGATTCATATCCTCCTCCGCCTCACTATATAAAATTATAACTTAGAAACTCTTGGTACTATTCCTCAGTTAGCATCCGCACTTTAGGAGGAAAAAAGCCGCAACACGGCTACCGTTCAGGGCTCCCCTGGTTTTACCCTTGCATGCATCTCATGTTTCTCGAATACTATATCCATCCTTGTTTCCTACACTGATTTCAACTCATGTAGGCTTAGGTATTAGGTTAGGGTCCGCCTTTACTTGGGATAGTACTGCTTTTCCAAGGTCCATGTTCTAAGACCATAAACTAAGATCCTTTCTTATTACCCCTTTTGTAGATCTATGTGTGGATTAATTCCTATCCTTATGGGATACATAAGACCAGCCGGATGCCTTGTTTTCAGGTCCTTTTTAGTTCGGAGCTATTTTCTCCTGCCCCATTACCTCTTACTCTTATTTAGGCCCCTTGGATCGAGGTTCCCCTCTCGGAATTGCCTACGTTGTAATACATGATCATTTCCCCATTCATGTCGGGGATTTTTTATTGCACCATACACATTCCCCACCTATCATCCTCTATTCTATGTCTGCATTGAACAACGCTAAAATGAATGTTTGGTCCTATCACATGACCCTAAACTGTGAAATTATCATCCTGGCCGCACGGTGAAAAACTGCACTGCATTGTGATGACCTCATCAAAGAGGACATCACATTGGGTATCAGTCATTTACAATACCATTTTTCAACGCCTATATATAGATTAATTCTTGTTTTGATTCGAGGGATTTCTATTCTAGGCTAACCGCTTCACAAAAAAACCACTCACCTTATAGTATAAACACGATTTATCAAATTTATCTTGTCTTGGTGCGAGGGCCATGCCCGCACCATCCTTTTTTTCCTGCCACTAGTACCTTACCGTGACACCTCTAGAACTATGTGTATCTTGATCCCCATACTCATGGGGTACGTAGGGACACCAATGCACTTTTCCTCAGGCCCATCTCGAATCTCGTCTTCAGTCCCTCGACCTAAAACGTCTCTGAGGAACGTGTGGTGGATGGAACCTCTGGTTCCCATGCATGTCGTGTTTTTGTAATTACCCTACCATGTGTCTCCCAAAATTCATACCATTTATGGTCTGAGTTATACAACCCTAAACTAAGATCTCCCTATGGGAACAGACTCGAATCCCTCTATCTAATACGCCACGTTGTCATATTCAGATGCATTCTGAAGAATAGCCCGAAGTGTGGACTTTTAATGGAGACATTCCACTTGTTCCATGTCCAAGCATCATGAGTACACTATTTGGATCCTCATCGTCTTCCACATCCAATGGGACCTTCTAACGGCCTGGTCCCATGCCGCATCAACTCACCTACCATCCTAGCCCAATGCATCCAAGGATCTCTGAAGACATTTGCGACAATGTACTCTGTTTCAAACATGTTCAATGGTCGACCATCATCTGTCTGTCCCTAGTATAGGCTAACGTGATGTAGATGCTGCATTTTTTCCATGGTTAACAGTTATCCTCCATCATCACGCTGCCATCGTTGTGGTCCAGAATTCAAGCATCATGATCCACACATTTCCATATCCTCATGTTCATGTAGAATTCCAACATACTCGGATTTATCTCTTCGTGCATCTAGTTGTGCTACATGGATGGGTTAGCATCATTGGGCCGGTATTCACTGTGCATCCTTTTGCCCTAATTCTCCCCTTCCTATGTTAGGAAAGTCCCACCACTACTTCTTGTTTCCTACATCGAGGACGACTCACGTGAGATTAATAGTTTTTATAGGATGTAGACCCGTGCATCCAGGCATTTCACCATCCCACATTACATTAAAATGTGCTTCCAGAACTATGTACGGCTTGATTCCCATATTCATGGGATACGTAAAGACACCCATGTATTTTTTCTAGGGTCCATCCCTAGGAATAATAAATCATGTTCTTCTCCATCACCGGCCCGTGGCCTAACCCCTCGTGGGGAACTGTGTAACATCAATTTTTTCCCAAACAAGTTTGTGATGCCCCATGATGGAATTGGGAAGAAATACCCCCCTATCCATAGAGGCCTTGTCTAATAGAAGGAATGATCCATGATCAAACCGATGCATCCATTCAGTTTGCTTACACCATGGTGGTGTAATTTTAAGTGTTTTGGATTCTATTCTATCAAACCCTCAATCCATGTTCCACACTTTCTGTTTCCCTTATTTGGACCCTCATCATATTTCTTGTCTGGAGGAACCGCCAAACAGTATGGATGCTCAGCCTATGGCCCGCCTACTTTCCTAGGCTAATGTTCTAGAAGACTAATGGATGTCATTTGTGACAGGTCCCATGTTTCAAACATGGTCAATGGTCGACCCTCATTTTCTATCCCCACTCTAAGCTAATACAATTAGAATAATGTGTTTCTAATGCATTCAATAGTTATTCATTAAAGTCACACCACCCCCACAATGTTCTGAATCATTGGTATCGTGATTCTCACTTCTCATTCCCATCAGTTCGGATCGATTTCATCTCCCCTAGCATTACATCATTTGATCACAAGAGCACAATAGGAATATGGTAACTCGGCCGTTATAAGAGCTTCATTCTCTAGCTATGTCTCTCTCATTTCCTCCAAGAAATTTGGAATATATGTTCAAACCCCAGATGCCCGAATCTTGGATTTCACTCTTATGTTTGGATGAGGTGATAAGGTTGTCACCCCTCATTTCTCACATCAGGCTAGACCCACGTGGGCATAGGGAATGATCGATGGAAGCTTTGCGAGCATCACAAGGATGAAATAAACCAATGTGAACAACAGAACTTGTGCATGATACGACATTCAAACAATCAAAGCATAAAAGTATGTTTAAATGGTTTGTAATCATTAATGTAACCAGGGATCATCCTCCCATGGACGGATTGACCTCATCGAAGAAACATGGAAGCTCTGCCACCCTCTGGCTGGTGGCGTCTAGGAGATTTTGCTGCCTATTCACCTCCTACTCATCCTCAGTGGAGAGAGGGCATAATTTTTTGGCCACAATCGGAGCTGCTCCACGTTGGCTCGGATGGCGACAATCTCCCCAGAAGCTCGCCTTAAGACCTCTTCGACATCATCTAGATGGCCCTTTAATCATGATATTAGCTCAGATTGTGCATTGTGGGATGTCAAGTGTTCATCTGCATGATACAGTAGCTACTGGACCTCATCTTTAGCCTTCTGGAGGCTCTTGATGGTTACCGCCTTCCTCCGCTGCCAGTCCAGTCCAAGCCCACTGTCATACTCTTGAATATTTTCCGCCTTAAGATCTCAGATGAGCATGTGAGGATGTCGGGCATCTACTCCCCCAGCACACAGTTCATGTAGTCGAGAGCTAGGTCTGTCCATTTCATCCAACCATAGTGCTTTAGGGTGTCGTTGATGAAGCGCGTGATCAGATTATAGGACCACCAATATACTATTTTGTTTTCCTCATTGTTAGAGGCTATCTCATCCTAGTCGGCATGATTGGAAGGCTCGTATGCATGGAATGCCCCCAGTAACTCCTCTATTGGGTCCTCATCTAGCATTGGATTAGGCACGACAGGTCCTGAAACATCGGGTTGATCCTCATCATCGTATCCCACCTCGATAACCTCAGGTGCGGTCCTACTGGCGTCTCTACCAGCGATCAAGAGTCTTGCAGTTCGGTCAGGCTGGATTTCCACCTGCACGATAATTGGCATGCCCTGGGGAAAGGTGCTACCAAAAGCCCTGACCAATTTCTTCGAAACAGGCCATGCCAATTGAAGAACTATACACGCCAAAAAGGGGATGTGAATGTCAGTTAATGTAGTCGAGGGATGGAAGTTGTGACTTTAGTAGATGAGACGTACAGAGGTCAAATCCCTAGTATCTCTATTGGGCTAATGTCATCAAAACCCCAAGATGCGGCCCCCCGTATATAGTTGGAAGGTCTGGAGACTTCAGGGGAGCTGCCTCTACTGTCCCAACCCAGCCAGACACTGAGGTTGATGCAGCCATGAGCGCGGATCTAGAAGGTCCCGTGTCGGAACCCATTGAGGGGAGATAAAGAGGTCTATGCACAAGGTTCTATTGCACAGTACAGACGTTGATAAAGAATTTAGAGTAACCTATGGGTAGTCTCTGAAGAAGGAACATTGGATTTTACTTCAAGGGCCTCCGTGAAATCTTCAAGATCCGAGTAGTGGTCGCTGACTTCACCCTCCTCTGACGGACATTATATAACAGCCTCATTTCCATAGGAGGAATCACTCCCTCAGATCAACAGATGATAGGTGTGGAAGGACCGTGTGATCTAATAGCACCCTGAATCGGCCTGTCATTGGGGGAAGGGCACCTCTGGAGTGGATGATGTCTTCCATATCAGATATGTATTGCTCCGCCTCTACCTGGGATACTGCAAAACCATCTCTAATAGGGCCAATTACCGAAAAGTCCATACCAAGGAGGTTATGGTGCTTCCATAACATGGATGGGCCGAGGAATTTCTGGTTGACCTCTCTGGTGTACCAGGCCTCCGGGAAGAAATTTTTTTTAGCATGTTAATGTGGCACAGTCGTTCCCTCGGAGCCTGAGTGGAAATCCTACAGAATCCCCTTGGTGGCCGCCCCTCTAGATGACTCTTTTCTCTTTGGACCACCATCTCTACTACTTCTTCTAGATCCTCTTCTACTGCTCCCTCCACAATGGGTGTGGGCATCGCCACTACATCATCCCCGCCACTATAAGAGGCCCTTGTCACCATCTGAACATTTCCCTGAGATTGGGGAGGATCACCCTCACCGAACAAGACGGTTGGACGCTTCAGCATCTCCCCTATATAGGCTGCCTCCCAGCTCTGGGTGTATTCTTTAATCAGCACAAGAATGGTGATCGGCGGAGGCAATACATTTCGCATCTTCTCGTCTTCCTGTCTGAACATGAGCCACATCTGCCTCATCACACATGGGTTCTCCTCATAGCACACCCATAGGTAAACCTATCGGGTCAACCATTGTAGGAAAAAGAATTGATTGGAAAACCGGTGTGGGTGTATGTCTTTCAGAGACACTCGTGGTCCACCCTGGCCACCAAGACCCTGCCTTGAATGGCCAAGAGGTAGGATCTGTACACATCTGTTCCCAAGCCATCATCCGTGAAGGCCCCATTTTGGCAGTGGGAATAGATGGAAATTTAATTCCTCAACCCTTCACACCCGGTTTAGATCTGATGGTGCAGTCAACATGGTCAAAAATCACCACGCAACATTCAAGTTAGAGGGATGGAAGTTCGACCCTAGAGTTGAGATGGGGTTTAGATACTCGTAGATCTCCCTGATCCGCACCACCATCCACCCATACTGGTGGTGGAATGGCCCACATACCCTCTATGGAATCTTTCCCTCACTGGTGTACCACAATATTTTGTACAATTTGGAGAGCATTGGGATCCCCAGGTTAACCCACACACTTATCGCCAAAGTGGATTCCATGAAGAAATTACGTGGCCGCACTCCCATGTTTTTATCCCTCACCAGAAATATCCAACCACATATGAGAGTTGTGGTGAATGCCATCAACCTGACTATTGGAAGTTGTTCAGTGCTTAACCTGAACCCCCAGGTCTTCCACTTGATATTCTCCAACAGAAGCCAGTATGAGTTTTCCTTACTCCAGGAACCCCTGAGGAATGTTCGAGGCCTCGCCGGGAATAGCCTATTTTCTGGGAAGTTCAAAAACATCTTGAACTAGAGCATGAAGTGGACATCCCTCACAACTTCATTGTCCTCCCTGGGCATGAGCTCCATCCATGCCATCGCCAGACGTGACATCTTCTCCAGATCCTCCCATGCACCCACAGTTGGGTGGAATTATTCATATATATCCCCCAGTATTGGGACCCCTGAGATTTGATGCATGTCCCATAGGCTGATGCCAACGTCCCCATGATGCAAGTGGAAGGTATTGGTCCCCGACGACCACCGGATCAACATCTCCATCATCAACAACTTCAGCTGGTAGATATAGAACTAGGTAGACCATGCTGCCTCATAGATCTCAAATCTTCTCAGCTCCACTCCAAACACCTCATAGGAAGTCCCTACCCAATAGGCTCAAGCCCAATTATCATTGATGTTGCGGCCCTGGTGCATGTCCCATTCCTCAGACCACCCCTTCTTCGGGTTCCCCAGCACCTCCTTGAGGATGGTTTCATACAGGGGAGGGGACGCCTCTGGTTGAAATTTCCACCCATCAGCATTTTTCAGGTGATTTAACAGGCAGGGGGTGATGACAAAAGTGAAATCCCCCAGGGTCACACCATTGGGTGCCCTGAACCATCGGTGCTGACACGGCATGCTCTAGAACCAGTATTCTGGGTCATCTATACTTTCTTCAGGGATGAAGACGTCATCCCTCAGCTAAAATCCAAACAAGGGAAACCTCTTACATAGCAGGTAGTTCTTATGTATCTTCTACAGTAGCTCCATCAATGAAATATGTTCTGAGTGGCTCCAGACTAGCTCTCCTAGCCCCAAACTATTCCCAATTTTGTCATTCCGGGCGGCATCCGCAAGGAACCCTTGGGAAGCTACTTGATGGGCCATTCGTTCTAGTGTTGTGATTTTTCTTTGGATAGTTCACAAAGATCATTTGCAAAGTGTGTTCATGAATGCCACTCACGATGTATGTTCATGGGGGCACTGCCATGGTGTTCAGAGCCGGATCTTGGAGTGAAAAATCGAAGTTGAAGACACGTTGTGCACCGTGAAGACCCAATTCGCTGGGATCACTCGTATAGTATGCAAAGCTTCAGGTATAGAGAGCACAAGAAGATAATATATTGGAGAGAGGAAATGAAAAAACACATGGCGGGCCCCCTATTTATAGGCAATGACTAACAGAGCATCGTGGAGTGTCCTGTCTGCATGGAGCTTCTTGGCATGCCCATCCCACATGTCCCCTTTCCTACATGCGAGCCATCTTCACAAGTCCACACCGCGAATTGTCAAGGATTTTGGCGATTTCATTAGACATCGACCCTTTATCTCTCCACGGCTCCATGTCCAGGGGGAATTTGTTGGTGCCAAAATTTGGAACAAAGAGATGGCCCCAAGACAGACCCATGGGCGGCCTCATGAATCCACTTTGCGGAGTCCCCCCAGCACCATGGCCGCTGCGAAACAAAAAATGCAGGAGGCTCCAAGAATGCATCTGACATTTGTGGGTCCTCCATGAAGAAAAGAAGGCGGGAGGCTCTGCGAACACATTTGAAATTCACAAGACCTCCGCAAATAAACGGAGGTGGGATGCTCTGCGAACATATTTGATGTTCACTCACACTCCATGAAACCCCCACGCCCCTCTTCGCGCCACATGAGCTCTGCCCGCAGCGCCTATTGTCTATAAATACTTTTCTCCCCCTGAGCCCAAGTGATGGATGATCTAACCTTTGGGCTTCACGACTCCCTAATCGAGAATCACTCTTCTTCTTGGTGAACTATGATCTATGTGAGGTACTTCTTCACCACGAAGTGCCTCCCATTTCTCTCATCTTGATCCCCACTTTCGGGAGGGATGACGTTCACAAAGCCTAAGGGATTTCGCAAAGGAAGGGGATCCCCAAGGGGACCTGGGTTGTCACAGAGCATTATGATTTTTGATGCACATTTCATGTACACATGATTCACATGCTAAGGTAGAGTCACTATACCTTGCGATGAACTTTGCTTCCTGACACATTGCTTCGCGAGGCACCTTTGCTCCACGAGGCAGTGCTCCGCGAATGACCTTCCACTTCATAAAGCACCTCCCATTTTCACCTCTACCCCATGCTATGTCTATGTAACCCCACATCGCTAATTACACCCCTTCGCAAGTTCCCTCCACCACGCAGAGCAACAGAGCTTCACAAGGCCCTCGCCTATAGACCCCTCTACTTGGAAAATCCTTTCCTCGTGTGACCCTCTAGGTTTTCATGATGTTACTTTACTTTCCCCTGGGCGATACCACTCGTTTCACTGCTTCACCTAATGCTTCTTCTCATAGGAACGATAATGGATATAGCTTCTTCTCATTACCACACTAGCGTGGCCCCCTCAGTGGTTCACTCCGTGAAACCCCCTCAATATGGCATTCCCGGTGCCTTCCCTCCCACAAGGAGAAAAGGGTACTGGTTATGTAAGTCCAATAGGTGTGGAGAAAACCCAAATCGTCCGTACTACAAGACGTTAAACTGCCAAGTACCATAATACTCAACACATGACGTTAAACTGTGACCTTACCCAGTGCCACAGATGAGGGGTCCCCCTCGCCGTGGTCATTCTCCACACCCCTAGTCTCCACAGGAGATGATGTCCTCTTTCTTGGAGTGGTGTTTGTCCATGGGGAAGGGCAGTCATCTTGGTGTAAGAACCGTATATTTTCCTGTAGGAGGCATCACCCCTGACCATCCTCACTTCCTCAGTGAAAAGGCCAGAGGAGTGCATGATAGGGAAAGGGGATCCTCCTTTCTTCGGTCCCAAATCCCTCTCCCACTGCACTTTTTCTCCCTCGGGCCTCCATCATGGAGTAAGTCCCATTTGTTCTCTTCCTGGGATGCTCCATGTGTAAACCCCAATCCACATCCCACAGACGCACCCTTTGTGACGTGATCATCAGGCCTCTACCACCTCTTGTTTCTCATACCGAGCACAACTCACATGGGATTAGAGTAAGCATAGACCATGAAAACCCCATCGTCCCACAAGATGTTAAACTGTACAAAACCACCATCCAACATGACTTTAAACTGTAATACAACACCGTCCAGCATGACGTTAAACTGTACACCCGAACAACGGGGACATTGATCCATATCAAGGCATGGTACGTAGGACGCATCCACGAGGTTCAAGCCCCAACCCTGTCGGACACCAGTTCCACCTTCATGTCAGTTCACTGACACACCATCTTGAACTATGTGAACTTTGATCCATGTCAAGGCATGGTACATAAGAATCCTCCCTGAGGTTCAAACCCAACAACCATTGCCCCCGACCATCTCCGTCTCGGTGCGCCAACCCCCATTAACACCTGTGAATCCGAGAGTGTAAGCCCCATAATCACTAGAACTACATAGTCTTTTATCCATGTCAAGGCATGGTATGTAGGAAGCCTCCCAGAGGTTCAAGCCTGCCATCCACCTGGACCAAGGTCCTTATTCATCTTGCTTCACTGACACACCACTTGAACTACATGGACTTTGATCCATGTCAAGGCATGGTACGTAGGAAGCCTCCACGAGGATCAATCCCACCACATGGTTGTTCTAACCCCTTCTTTTCAGTTCTCCTCCATCCCGTATGATGTTAATTTGTATCCATTTGGATCTATGTGGACTTTGATTCATGTCAAGGCATGGTACGTGGGATGCATCCTGAGGTCAATTCCAATCACCCATCAGACCCCCAGTCCATCTTCACATCGGTTCGCAGACACACCCCATCCCAATCTATAGGGACATATATCCATGTGATGGCATGGTACATAGGAATCCTCCCTGAGTTTCATGCTCACCACCCATTGGTCATTCCGACCTCCTTCATGTTGGTTCACCAACACCCTAGGCAGCCTAGAGTTTAAGCCCCAGACCATCTTAACTACATGGTCTTTGATCCCTTTTATGGTAGGGTATGTAGGAATCCTCTTTGAGGTTCAATCCCACCACCCATTGGTCATTCTGACCTCCTTCACGTCAGTTCACCAACACCACGAGCAACCTATAGTGTAAGTCCCACACCATCTAAAGTACATGGACATTGATTCCCCACCACAGAGATATATAGGACATCTCTTTGAGATTGAAGCCCAAAACCATCGTCCATCCTGATTCTTACTCATGCCACCACATCCCAGTAAGATCCTGCAACATCATTCCCTTCCACAATATTCAAAAAGATACCCACATGATTGGCCCTAATATCGGTGTTCCCTCCAGGGGGATCCTCAATCTAATGTACTCTAATCAGTGTTCCGATCAGTCTGATCCATCCCTGTTGGACATTAAACTCACGGCCTACCCTGTGTTAAACATGGGAAGCTGAGGAAAACCTTAGGTACATGCCTATGGAATATGATTTCCTGTGTTTGATGAGGGATTCCTCAAGATTCTGCACACTCAAGAAGCCCTATAAAATGGGATAGAAAAGAGACACAAAAATCCCTAACGTCCTAACACTGTAGTGATGCCCAACATGACTACTCCCCTAACCAAAGGGTACTCCCTTGACCGGATCCCTTGTAATGTCCTGATAGAAGCAGCATAACTAATTGGTGTCCATGAAAATATGGTGCCTGGAAGAGTTTCCCAAACAGCGTATTAAATCTATGAGGGAGACCCGGACTAGTTGATGAGTTCTGAGGAGTAATCCATGGAAGGAAGAAACAACATTGTAAAGACCCAGAAATTTCAAGGGATTTTTTTCTTAATTTTCTTTGAAACTTTACGAGTCCGCAGTTTTTGACGAAACTTGATTCCGAGGCCCGGTGTGCCCGGAATGAATTTCCAAAGGTTAGCTCGGGTACGTTCAGTGAATGAACGAGCGGGTTTTTCTAACTTTTTAACCGGTGCTCAGAATCAAATTCTGTGGGAACCATTGAAACTTCAGCACCAGTAATTGCTTAAAAATACTTTTACCACAGTTTTGTTTTTCGAGAACGGGAGTTAAATTTTTGGGGTTTCCTTTTGAATTTAAAAAAAATATGTGCAACAAATTTTTCTTTAAATTTTTTTTCGTTGGTGGTTAAAACCTTCAAGAGGAGGTTAGTGGAGGCTCCCACCACACCCTAACCTCCCTTGAAAGGATTTAACTAGGTGGGGCCCACACGAGCTCCAACCCTTTATCTCTTTTGAAACCCCCTTTAAACTCCCCTTTAATTCTTTGACAACTCCCTTTATTTATTATGAGTAGCCTTTCTACCTCCACCTCTCTCCCATTAATATTTGCCAACTCTCTTAATTAATGGATTGATTCTTTTGAATTAATTTTAATTATCATGGCAATGTAATATTAAGGGAGAGCCTTACTATCTTTCTAGTTTTGGATTTCGTTGTGAGAATTTTTGTGGAGAGCTCTAGAGAAGAAAAGTGTTCTCCCTCCGATGAAAAATGAGACGACGACCGTGGAGACTGACGCCAACGACAACGTTCTTCTTCTCCCTCTGACAACGACAGGAACAACGCCATCATCTGCGGTGCTTGACCACCGCAAGATATCTTCGAGGTAGGGTATTTAATTTGTGAATGATATCCTCCTCCCATGGATGTTCCCCTCTAAAATATGAACACAGATCAACTCAACAATAAGTTGATCTGTGAATGTTTATTTATTTTGTTAGTTGAATGCTTTCGTTATAATGGGAGGAGACCAGACCGCATGAACATGGCCAATTCTCCTCCCCTTTTAATCTTCAGTGTTGATTAGCGAAGGCGGCGTGGTGCCGTCGCACCACGCGGGAATAAAAGAATCGTGGATGGAGCGGGCCGCGACGAAGAAGCGCGACGCCGTCCTGCCGCGCCATTGGTTGCAAACAGGGCTGCAACCGGAGTTGGGGCATGGTGGAAGGACGCGGCATCGTCATGCTATGCCGAACGGATGTCATGGCGAATTTGGATGTTGTGACCGGAAATACCGGCTGCCGGAGAGCTCGAAGGAGATGGCTGGAACTCCGGCCGCCGACGCCGGAAAGAGTGGGACCACGGGGCCCCGCAGCAAAGAAAACTGGCCGTGAAACTTTCCAGCCATTTCTGAAAGGGGAAGGGGGTTACACACCCGGACATTGAATCCATGTAGCCCCCTTAATGGGGCCACTACAACCTAGAAAAGAGGGGGATTTTCCCCCTCCCTTTGGCGCTCCCGCGGGTGCGCCGCGCGCGCTGGCCGTTTGGCCGCGCAGGCCCGCGCCGCCGCGCCGCCGCACATCCGGGCCGCGCCGCCGCGCCTCCGGTCCGGGCTGGACCTAATGGTCCAGACCCGGACCCGAGCTGGGTCGACCTAATTCAGGCCGGCACAGGGGGTACTCTTCCAGGCCGGACTGGGCCCATAGCCCCCATTTTCAGACAATTCCATTCAAATGCCCATAACATGGGCTACAAAACTATGATTGAAGAACCGTCAGTTGCGATACGATCCTTGAATCGAGATGGTCAATTCTGTATACTATACACAAGGTTTCCAAGATCTTTGGGTTTTTCCAGGTTGGTTCGAACATGAAACCAACCGGGCCCTCGGAGCGAAAACGCTTTTATCTTGAGCTCCGGACGTCCGATTGACGTGCTGTCAACTTTGTTGGATTTATCTTAGTGAGACGGAACTTTTGGCTAACTCCACTCGAGGTTTTTACATATTTGGAGTATGGTCAGGTTGGTTTTGACATAAAAACCAACCGGGCCCCGAAAACGAAAAAGCCAATAACTCTCAAACCGGGCGTCGGATTGACGCGCCGTCAGTCGCGCTGAGTTCCTTTTGACGTGACATAACATTGCGATACATCAAGTTGGATCTACATGACAGTTGATGTATCGACCCCCCTTTAGTTTGTGGAGAGGACCCTCCTGGAATGAGTGTGCTGTGTGCGGGAGCCCTAGAGCTGGCTGCGACTGCATCGACTTCTGTAATGGAATCCTTCGTGGGTTCGATGACGACGACGACTACCGGTTCTATGTGGACCAGCGCTCAGCGATCCCGAGTGGGTCAGGGCATACCTGTTCTATGTGGACCAGCGCTCAGCGACTCTATGTTGGACAGCGCATACCGGTTCTGTGTGGAACAGCGCTCAACGATCCCATGTGGGTCAGCGCATACCGGTTCTATGTGGTCCAGCGCTCAGCGACTCTATATGGTTCAGCACATACCGACTCTATGTGGGCCAGGTTCTGCGTGGACCAGCACTCAATGATCCCGTATGGGTCAGCGCATACCGACTCTTTGTGGGTCATTGCGGGGGTTAGTACCTATTGATCTTTGTGGGTCCAACATCTTAGATGATCCAGTGGCTACAACTGATCATCTAATAACTTCCTCTATTGTGGCATACCAATGTGAGCTGAGTCTTGACTATCAATCATTATCATCGATATGATTGAATAAGTATCTTGTGTGGATGTTTTCCTGTGTGGTTGAATTCCTGTGTAGATAATTGTCCTATGTGGACCTGTACTATTTTCCTGTGTGGACCAGTAGTGATATCCTATGTGGACCTGTACAGTTTTCCTGTGTGGACCAGTAGTATTATCCTATGTGGACCTGTATTGTTTTCCTATGTGGACCAGTAGTGATATCCTGTGTGGACCTGTACTAGTTTTCATGTGTGGACTAGTAGAGGATTCCTGTGTGGACCTCTGTGGACCTGTACTATTTTCCTGTGTGGACTAGTAGAGCTTTCCCGTGTGGACCTGTGTGGACCTGTACTATTTTCTTGTGTGGAATAGTAGAGCTTTCCTATGTGGACCTGTGTGGACCTATACTATTTTCTTGTGTGGACTAGTAGTGCCTTCTTGTGTGGACCTGTGTGGACCTGTACAATTTCCCTATGTGGACTAGTAGAGTTTTCCTGTGTGAACCTGTACTATTTTTCTATGTGGACTAGTAATATTTCCCTGTGTGGACTTGTACTAGTTTCCTATGTGGACTGGTAGTGGTTTCTTGTGTGGACTGGTAGTGGTTTCCTGTGAGGACTAGAATTACTTTCCTGTGTGGACTGGGTTATACTTGAGATCGTGAGCGGAGGTAGAATTGATGACTTAGGTATATGAATGGGCATATACCTAAGTAGTGTTGGATGTTCCTTCATGATCGTTATCATTTCTTGTGGTTATCCTTTTTTGATTCTGGGAGACCTTCAGGGGTCTCAGGGTCCCTACTGAGTAGTGTATACTCACCCCTGCACGGGATTTGCCCGCACTACGTTGTGTTGGTTGCAGAAGACGGACATCACTGGTCGAGGTTGAGCCTTGTAGAGCTGGACGGTACCCAGAGGTGGATCTGACGATGAGTTGGTACCCAGAGGTGGATATTATGACAAGTCGGCACCCGTTGGTGGATCTCACAACGAGTCGGTAACCGGAGGTGGACCCCATGACAAGACAGTACCCGTAGGAGGACATCACAACGGGACGGTACCCAGCGGTGATAGACGGACGTAAAGAGTTGAGGTGGCCATCTATACCTACCCTTCAGGTACGAACTCCAGAGGATGATCCAGGAGCACCTTGTCACTTCCCTATTGTTTGTCTTTTCCATGTACTCTCAGTTTGGGTTTGTATACTGGCCCATTTACTTTTCCGCACTTTCTTGTACTTTCAGTTTACTTAGTGTTTACTTCTGCTTATTCTCTGGTTGTGTGTGTTTATGTTTTAAAGAGGTAATTCCTTCCTGGTTATAGGGATTTATGCCTCTGGTGCTAGTCGCCAGCCCCTGGCCTATAGAAGGCGGGGTTGGGGTAGTTACGACATGGGCTCCGGGGGACAGGTCGTGACAAACATCCCATCATCCCATTTTGATCAAGGTAAAAACGACCCTGAACAAGGTGCTAATGTCACCCGCCTTTGGAATGTGGGAATGCAGGGCAACAAAAGCCATGCCTGTCGCACTCAAGCAGACCGACGCGCATGCCCCGACGAAAGCATCGGAAACAATCAACCACATCCATGTTTACTAATTTGGTAATATTATTTCTATTATTATACATTTTTTCAAATTTAATTTTACACTTTGGCGAATTTCTATTGAACAGTATGAAATGAATCATTTATTATTATTTTATTTGAGGTAGTTTTTGATTTTTCTAGAAAAATTAAATGGATAATGTTATATTAACTTATACGGAATGAATAATTTTTTATCGATTCATGATTCATTATTTACATGAAGCGTACTCTATACTATTTCATAATTATTTTCAACTAAATTTTTTTCTTTTAAAATTACATTGAATTTTAGGAAAATAAATCATTTTTGGAAAAGAAATGCTATCTTCATCTGGAATTATGGTCATGTTTTTTATCAAAATTATTTAATATCTATAATGATATAGGATTAGGTTTCAATTCCTTTTATTACATAGATTTTTTCATGATGGAATTATTTTAACGTAATCCATTTATTATGGAATATTGTTTTAGAAACTGATTTTATTTCATGGGTTTTTCTATGATGAATGATTTATTATTTTATAAAACAAGTAAGAATGATTTCATTATGAGATTAGTGGGGCTTATATCTCCATCCAATGAATTATGTAATGGTTTATATATCACAATATATAAATTATTGGAATGTCAAGAAAATATGGAATAAAAATATAGGGCTGCAATGGAAAGTAAATTCAGGTTAGTAACACATGTCTAGAACAACAAGTAAACCTGGTTCAGTAAAAGACTTTTCCACATTGATGGACTTAAAAAATGTCTTGGATACTATGAAAATCATATAATGTTCATATTTATTTTCCACAATCCTATGTTTTCTTCTAATTATATTGTATCATGATAAAGGGTATTATATGATCTATGCCTTATGTACAGCCAATATTTATTTCATGACCCATGTTTTTTATATTTAGACATAATGGTCATGTTTTTTACATTCTCAAGCTTATGGTTTTCTCTATGTTTTCAATGTTTACCCTTACATGGAATTGAGCTCACAGTTTTTTATGTTTTCCTTTTCCTATGATATAAATAAAGGTATTAGGTAGGGAAAAATGTAGATGATCTTTATTGAAGATGTTGATGATATTTCCCCATGTGATAATATTATGTTCGATGTTTCAAAAAATAGTAAAATAATACAGTCTTTGGACATATATTTGTGTAACGTATTAAGTATTCATCAAATGAATTGTAATTTTCATTTTTTCCCATATTGATTTGTTATAGGAATACCCAGTAGTAGAGATAGTTATAGGCATACACCTCACAAATGATCTATATGGAACATCATAATAACATTTTTGTTATGTATTGGAAGTGCATGATGATTCATAAATTGGCTCTATGAAAGATAATGAGGTCTCTAATAACATGAAATTCAAAATAATGTTTTGCGGTACAAGGAATATCATCATCCAATATGAATATTTTAGAATTAATTGTAATAAGATAAGGAGGATTCTTAAATAAAAATTGTTCATTGGAAAATCAAAAGATAATTTCAGTAGCATAATAGAGGTACATAGTGAATCCTGGGTTGGAAAAATTTGAGTGAAAGTGGTAAATAGTCACATAAAAATTATGATGTATGGAATTGGTATGTGTAAAATCATATCCCATCAATAGTATTTGGAATAAAATATTAATTACATAAATAATGTGCTTGAATATAGAGAAAAAATATAGAATCCTTTACAAAGATTATGTATAGTAACAACATAGGTAATTACTATAAATAGAGAGTAAGATGGTATACCATTATTTCGAAATATATTATAAATTATGGTTATATTTTTAATTTAATTAAAACATATCATATTGATATTAAAAGGGAAACTTACTATATATGTTCATAAATTGAAAATAAGATAGAAATGCCTCTTACCTTGAGAAGGTGATTATAAAATCATTGGAGGAACTTCATAAAAGCATGGGGGCGTTGGAATAATATTAGAGTTGGGGAGGGAAGAATAAGGATGTGATACCATGTTTTTTAGTGAAGAGGAATGGGTTATGGGATGGCTTTATATAGTAAAATAAAGGAGATTTTTTTATTATTTCCCAAACAATGGTTATAGATATTATAGAATAAAATAATCTATCTGACAAATAGGTGTTCCCCATGGTTTTTACCAAATATGTTTTTTCCTCATTTTTTATAATTCCAACAGCCTATTTCATTAAAATCATATGCTTGGCGATGTAAAGGTGAGTCATGTTAATAATAAAATGATTTTGAAACTATGAAATATAATATAAGTTTTGGTGGATTAATAATGTATTCCTAAAATTAATAAAATAACATCAATATCAAAGTATTTTACTTTGGAAACATATATTTGGTTTTTATACCCTTTGTATCATTAATTACAAAATATTTTGGTCACTATGATTTCATAATACTCACAGTATATTTATACTGTTTTTTATTTTTTCTAGAAAATTTTATTGGATTAGAAAATAATGAAAATGAAACTATTGGATAATTTAAATATTTTTATTCAAAAAAATAATATATATTTTATCAATATTATTTTCTAAATATGTGTATTTCTACTTTTAAAACAATAATTTACATTCGTTGAGAAATTATTGTTTTTATTAATAATAGATTTTGAACCCTTATAACAATTACACTTAACATCATAAAAATAATATAATCATTTTTATTTAATAAAAATTATTTAATAGTCATATTTTTTAAAATATAATTTATTATTAATAATAAATAATTCTAAAAAAATCAAATCTTAATTGAATGAGATTATAACAAAAAAAATATAAATATTATTTTATCGTATCAAAATGTAATTCTTATCAAAATAACATGTTAATTATATATTAGGAATCAAAAAGTAATAATAATTATTATATTGAAATGAAAATTTAAATATGCGTACTATAATTTTAGATTTTTTATTAACATTTTTAAATTATTGTTACCCTTAATTAACCTGTTTCCCTTCTATTATGGTAGTAAATATTTACTATAGTTTCTATTATTATGGTCCATGAATCAAGATAAAACTATTATCTAATATTATTTATGGTTATTAAAAATATGGAATCCATTTTATAGAAACCACATCATAGATTTGGATGAGTTTAATTTAATGTAAAACCAATGAGCACAATGTAAAGCCGTTTTTTTAAAATAAATTCATTTTTCAAATTAAAAATGAATTAACTGTAAATCTATAACTGCTAATATTAAATATATAAATTTCAATCATTAATAAAAAAATATATTATACAAACATTTAATATAAAAATTCTAAATTTGTATTAATTTTTAATTAACAAAAAGATAAAACATTTTTCAAATAAAAATATTTTTCAGAAAAATCAATTTTCAAACCTAAAAATAAAATTTTACATAAATCTGGTATATATATTATTTATATTTAATTAATTAGATTAAATATAACAAAATAATAATTATTTTACTATTAAATAAAATAAAAATATCAATTGTACTTTGAAATGTAATAATTTTTATTTTGATTATAAATTTTCTTTTTCATTTTTTAAAATACATTTTTTAAATATTCTAGAATAAAACTATAATATTTTTTTCAGAAATGAATAAATTTTATTTTAGATGAATACATTTTTTTGATGAATAAAACAAAATTACTAAATATACAGTGATTATTTACTTCTAATTTATAAATTTTTTTATTTTTAGTAGGAAATTTATAAATATTTAATAATATTATTAACCCTATTCTTATCATTAGATTTAATGGATATGATTAAATGACTATATTTAAATAATCAATGTTTTTTTGGGTTCAATATTGTATATTACATATGCTATCAAACATTGGATTCTATTTTTAAAACATGGGGTTTTACACTATTTAAATATAATTTCATCCTTTGAAAGGCTTATTGGATTAAATTTGGGAAAAGGGAGCAATGTAGTTGCTTGATTTAATGATTTTTTTGACTAGGTTGGAGCTTGAAATTGTGACTCATCATGTTTTTTAGGTATAGTTTTGGGAGTTATTCATTTGAGTTAGTCATTTTTATTGTCAGAATTAATGACATTCAATATGAAATATGGTATTAATTTTAGAAATAAATTATATTTATTGAATATTAATGGATTTATTTGTGGAATTTTAATTTTTATCTTCTATTATAATATTTTTGATTTGTTTATCATTTTTCTACAATATTTTTCACTTTGTACCACAATGTAATATGTCCCCAAATATTCCATGACTCTCTTTGATAGTTTGTATCCTCTGGTGTATTTGGAGAAATTCATGAGGTTATTTGGATAACTATATTAGTGAAGAAAGGGAGAAGTAGTCCAGTTATATTACAATGAATTTATGTTCTCCCATTGATTATTCCATAGAAAAAGGATGCTTTTATTATGATATTATGCTCTCATGATTTATTTTTTTTGTCAAAACATAATTGAATCATTTATCGGTTATGATTCCATGGTTATATTATGTTTACATATATTATAATTTCATTTACATTTAAAATTGAAATTTTTTTATAATTATCACCCATAATTTTATAATATTTTCATTTTGTAGATGTTTTTTTCTTTTTCATTTTAACTCATTCTTGATGAAATGATTACTTGTCCAATAATATGTGTTTTGTCATACAATGTTCATATGTTTTCCTTCCCATGTTTTTAGGATGTATCTACCTAATAATATTATAAAAATTTGGTCTATTATTGTGACATTAAGGGGAAATTATTGTGTGTTTTATAAGATAAAATAATTATATAGATAGTATCCAAATACATTAAACATATCAATTCAATGGATATGTTTTTAAATGTGGTGATTTAAATCAAGTAAAATATGTAATATAAAGTCATTATTTTCATGGGAATATATTATTTTTATGATACCAATGGTTTAGTAATATATAGATATTAATGATTCTATTTCAGAAAATTAGTGTTAAAAACTGTAGTAGAAAGTCTAAATATGATTCAATTTTAGAATGATATCAGACAATTTTAGTAGATTATTTTTTATACACATTTCAATGAAATTATATTTCTATATGGATATATCCAACTAGGTTCAATTATGTAATAGATGCATCTATATCAAATCACCCTATAATTGATTGATTGATCATTGCCTCGTTCTTCACTCTTGTGCACAGTGAATGGGACTAACAGAAAACCTAGTTAGAATATCATAACTTTTATTCTCTTCTTAACCACTTTCCCTTTTAAAAAATTATGATTGATTTATTTCCTACTTACAATGAAGGATTAAATTATTTTTCCTGAGAAAATCCATAAACAATTATAACTGGAAATGATATAGGTCAATCACAAAGAACTATATAATAACATGATTATGTCACTGAGAAAAAAATATTATGTTTAAAATTTTTTATAATAGAATTACATTATGATATTACTCATTAATAAGCCTTGTTAACTAATATTATGATTTAGTACATGAAGAAACCAAAATGAACCATTTTAATAATGGTATTGAGGGAAAATAGATGGCTTCACCAATGAATAACAACATATAACAGTAGATGGAGTATAATATATCATTACAATGATCACCCATCATTCACATGCTATGGATAATAACTTATTCCAATTTGAGATCTAGAATTCACCAAGTAAAATGAATATTGGTATTGAATAATTCATTAAATTGCACCCCACATCATTTATGGGATCATCAAATTCAATTATCATTGAGTAATGGATCAATGTGATTTAAATGATACTTTATATTATGCAATGCTAATAATATATTGAATGTTGTTTAAATTATGTATTGTTTTTAAATCAAAACTTACCAATTGTAGAATTTTGTTATGAATATATTGACAAATATAGAAATAGACATAATGTAATGGGAAAATTTTATTAAACAATTATTTACCAGGAATTGAACTTGAACATCATACAAGTATATGAAGACATAAATTATAGATTTCTAAAAGTGGTTGATGGATACATTGCATCTTAAGAGGAAAACCTCACATGGCTCCTCAAATACACCCCTAGTTTTATTGTGGAACTACGAATTAAAATATATATTTTTATTCTAAGAAGTAAATCCACTTCTAAAAACGTATTTGGGTGAAAGATAATTTTATTGCTATAAAAATTAATTTCCTATGAAATCTAGTAGTTTAGTTATACTCATGGATCTCTCAATACTTTTTAGAGGAAAAAGGGATGTTCGAATACTCATGGAACACTAATGGTACGTCATAAGGTGTATGAAATTTCATCCCCTTACAAGGGATAACTGTGGTATGAAGCACCTTTAAAACATCCATAAAGCATCAAAGTGTACTTATTGTGTTACATTATGCTATTAGGCCGAGAAATTATAATTTACTGTTAAGAGTTAAATTAAAAATAGAGCGGATAAGAATGGATGATATTGGGATGTACCTCTATACAGTTGTTCAATTTAATAGCATTTTGAAACTAGTTGAATCAATACACCAACCTTTGATCCAATGATAGAAATTGGTCCTAGAGACACCCAAACAATGTGAAAAAGGACTGGAATTATTCTTCACTAATACTATGGTAGTTCATGATGATTATGTGATGTGAGGTAAAAATAATAATTATTCTAGATCACTATGTAAGTAATTTGATTATTTTTTATTGTTTTCATTCATAACACAACACATTTTTTGATTTTATTGAATCACCATATCATGTTGTTAATATCAAACTATTTATAAAATAAGATAATGTAACAATCATCATGTTAATGATGTTAAATTTTTTTCCAATTGGTATCTGAGGAAGGATACATGCAATAGATATAATTATTATTTATTTTGTCGAATTTGATATAATTTTGGAAATGGATCAGCTTTCCATGACTAAATCACATATCATTTTCTACGAAAAAGATATCCAATTTTATTTATTGAAAAAATCAATCTATATGTATCAATATATGGTTAATCATGAACATCCCATGGATGAAAATTATAAAATACAAGTGTTAAGGCATAGTAGTGAGGGATTTCTAAATAAAATAATGAATTATGAATTCAATATTGATGATTAATCAAATGTATGAGAATATACTACATTATTATTAATGAAACTACATGGTCTTTCCATAGAGAGAAAGGTTGGTTATTAAACATAACTCACAAATGGATCTATCATTATCTCTAGGTGTTTACAAATAATTAATCCTTTTGAATTGTTTATACTAAGGATGAAGTTATATGAAAACATGGAGAAGTGTTATACCTAAAAATTTACTTCAACATGGGTTTTCAGTTCCTTTTTTTGAAATAAAATTAACAATTCACCATAGAATTAACAATCATTTTATTGAATAAAAAAATATTGAGAATAAGTACCCTTTTCCCTAAATCGATGAATTATTTAATAATATTAGAGGGGTTATACAAATTTCAATGATTTTCTTATAATCTTGATATTATAAAATATGGGTTAAATCGGAGGTTATTTAAATGATAGATTTATTTATTCATTATCAACACTATATTTTTATTTTTATTCCATTTCGATTGATTAATTCCCCCAAATAAGAAATTAATATAACTTATAAGGACATTAGAGACTTCCTAGATCAGTGTGTGGTTAGTTTTCAAAAAATATTATTATTTATTATAAGATAATGTAATTTAGTAGAGATTATTTTCATATTGTTTATATGGCAACAATAAAGGATAAGTTAAATGAAAATTTTATAAAATTAGATTTATTGTGATAGAGGTTGTTAATCATGGGTAACATAATCATTAAGAGGGAATACATTTAAATCCTTCAAGATATGTGTTATTGACTAATATCCAAGACCATCCATAATTACTAATATTGATTGTTTTCTTTGGATACAATGATACAATATATTACCTATTGAGATTTTATATGTATGCCAAACCTATAAACACGTAAAAATTGAATTGTGTGATGTTCCATTGGGTAGTGTAATTTTAAAAATGTTTTTTAGAAATGGATAAGAGATTGGTCACAAAACCACTATTTATATTTTCAAACCATGTGGACAGGTTTATAATATACAGTGACTCATCAAATAAAGTAATACGTGAGTCCTAATGAATAATGATAAGGTAGTTTTTTATTCCTTATAAAAAAATTAATACTGAAGAGAAATCATATTTTATTATTGATATAGTGGATTTGGTTGTGATTATATTCATTTTAAAATTAGTTCCATTATCTCTTTCGTGAGAAGCATAATATTTATTCAGACCATACTATTTTAAAATATAAATTTCACACTGAATTTGTAAAATATATTCAAAATTAGATGTATGGAATAGATTAAATTCTATAATTGGTAAATAAAACACAACCCTTGAAACAGAAGACATGGTGACTGATATATTGAACTAGATTTATCATCCTACCATATCAATGATGATATATGAAATAAAACAAATATTTATGGATCTAAAAATGATTAATATAATATTTATATGGGATTATGAAAAATCCTTTCTATCCTATGTGTATAATAAAATATACATTAACATGATGATAGAGTAATCCCAGAGAAATACAATATTTCTATATAGAAATGATGAAAATATTCCAGAGTTTATCTTTGAAAAATATAGATTTATAATGTTTCGAACATCAAAATGAGTTTTATAAAAACATTTAATAATGTGGTAATTTTTATGTGATGACCATAGATCAACCTTCTCTATTCATTTTAGAATGATGTATATGTAAAGATATCTAAGAAAACACCATGTGCAAAAACATAAAGGGATAAATTGTTGAATAAATATATTGAATAATGGTATGCTAGTAAATTATACTGGACATAAAAATTCAAAACATATAATGATAAAATTACCTATAACATTATTTAAATTGGAAAAATCTCAATAGATTTTATCATAGGACCCCCATGATATGTACTGTAAATAATGCTATCTGGGTTATAGTTAATCATGTAATTATGTTAGCATGTTTTATTTCCATTATTGAAGATGGATATCATGACATTCTAACATTGATATAAAAATGGTAATTGTTATGGTTTCATGGGATATCATTCTATATTTTATCTGATTGAGATCTAAGGCTTACCTTAAGGTGATCGATATTATTTCAGAATGCATTGGTGATAAATATATGTTTTAAGTTCAATATCATCCCATAGACTGTTAGATAGTCTAATAGAACCTTCCATGGACATTGGTAAATGGTTAGATAATATTAAATAGTGTTTCAATGGTGTTGATATAAACTCCTTACACTATTATATTCTTCATATATTAGAAATTTCCATCTTAAAATTCAAAATATTGCATATTTGATCTATAAGAGATGTGATTTAGGACTCTAAATTATTGGGACAATGATTGAGAAAAGCATATTATAAAACATATATGTATTCATTAAATAATGTATAAGGTTCAATATATTATGTTAATAATGAATTTAAATAAATTTTATTATAAGAGGCTTGCAGCTAACCATCAATGAGATCAAGAGTTTGATGTTTGTGACCATGGGTTCTTCTTTGTATATCCTTAAGAACAAGTTATGAGATTATAGTTTTACATAACTTGAAACATAGGTATATCAATACCTTTGAGTTCTTTCATTTTTATGGAATATATATTATTTCCTAGAAATCACTCCAAACCTATCCCAATAACATAATATGATAGGTATGATAGTTTTTTGAAATAATATACTAAACCATTCAAATGTGATAATCTCAATAATAAAGTAATTATAGCATCATCTCTCATAAGTGGAACAACTAATGGAGATCTGAGATCGTAATGACAAGGAATTGTGGAACAAGACCACTAATATGGATAGTTTCTATTAGAGGAATTAAAATACTAATGAATCACGGTGGGATTCTAAGGATGTTATATGGTAAAATTATCATACAACATTTTCATTTGAGAGGTAAAATATTATAGGTGAAATAATTTTTGAGGACGATTGAATTTTTTGACCCAACATTTAATTTATATATTTCTAGATAAGTAAATATTATTTTTGATATCTATCTCCACATAAAAAAGAAAACACATAAAAACCATTAATCTTTTTATTAAAATAGACATTGACCAATGTATGGTAGTCATTGATTAAGATGGTACAATCAATAATGATACACAAATGAGAACAGGTTCCTATTAATTGTGTTTCAACTAGTGATTCAATGTATCTATTAAAATATTTTTTATCTATAAAAGGTATTTAAAAAATTTTATTTTTCCAAGGTATGATATATATTTTTTAGCACTACATTTAGAATAATATTTAATATAGAAAAAAATGGTTTTTAATAGAAAAAATAGTTTTCACTATATAAAATGATTTTGCAATGAAGTTAAATAATAAAAATTTCAATGTGAATTTGAAATTGTTAACTTTTTGTTTAAAATAATCATAACAGTAATAAAAAATTTTATATTTCATATTTTTCTAAAATCTATTATTTTTAATGGAATGATGTAAAATATTTTTTTAAAAAAATAAATGGACTTTTATAAATTTATTAGTACATATTAATGAATAAAAAATTATTGAAATGTTTTTTTATTGAATTTTTCTGTAATATAAGTTCTAATTTTAGTAGTGTTTATTTTAATTTTCATAAACCCATTTCAAATTTTAGTACATAAGATAAATTAACCAAAAAATTAATTTTAATGTATAATGAATTTCGTATTTGGAAATTAATTTATACCACATTTAGTCATTCAAAATAACAATATTAATTTATATTTGGAATCATTAGGTAAATTTTTTTTATATGTTACATTTTATTTTCAATCAGAAATGATAAATTATTTTAGTAAGAGATATCATACTCGGGGAAAATCAAAATAGATGTAATGTTTTTTTCAAAGAAGGAAAGACCAAAAACATGACTCGAATATGTGTGAGAATGGGTGGTTTTGGAATAAATATACCATATCCCATCCCCTTTAAATTATATAATCATTTTAGATCTATTTTCATTTTTATTGGCATAATTTTATTAAAATGGTTTAGTTATTTACAAAATTTTCATCACTTTTCACTTATAAAAGGGGACATCTAATACTACCATCCCCTCAAACTAAAAACAATTGAGTCCGATCCAAAATATTAAAATAAATCTCTAAACCATTTCTAGAAACATTAATGTAGTTCCAATTCAAAAAATATTATCCCTCACATGGTTATTCCCCTTTGAAAAGATGATAATCCATGATGTGAGGAATAAGTTGTTAACCAATATTTTCTCATTTTTATTCCATTATGATGTAACAATATCAATAAAATTAAATTAGACTATGTTAAAATGATAAATAAATTAATTTTAGTATATTATTATTATTATAGTGGTATAATTATTACCCTTTTCCCTTTACTATTATTAAAAAATAACGAATCATGTTTATGTGAGGACTACTCCCTCCAAAAAGAAACATTTTTCTTCCATCATCACCTAACATGGGCTCTCTCAAAATAAAATTAACCAAATATATTTTATCCACACACACAAACACACCCATATATATATATATAACATTTTATGTTAAGTAAAATTTACTCTATTTTACATCATTCATCCACCCTTCAAAAGATGAAATCATTGAACAAAACTATGTTCGGAATACCACCTCCATGGAGAGATGCATTCTATTTTTTTAGGACAACCATTATAGATGGTTATAATTTATATTTTATAATTATATATGATATATATAAGTAAAATATATCATAAATATCATTATTTATGTATAAACAATAAAGTGAATGTTATTACATAATCAATTGAGAGTGCTCAATAACCCCAAATAAGTACATCATTTATTTTTTTAACATCCAACATAGAAGACACTACCATGTTATTAAATTGTAAGATGACTATTTTTATAAATAATAAAATAAATTATATTTAATTGTTTCATAATCATGACCTTATAAATAATACTGGTAATTTAAATTTGTTTTATAAACCTTTTTCATAATGGTCGAGATTAATAAAAACATTTTTTGAAAAGATATCATCAATATCTGATACAAGAATAGAATTTTATATAAAGAAAAAAACTATTTAAATTTATATGAATAAATTTTCGAACAAGATAATTATTATTTTTTTATTACTATATAATTGTTTAAATAACATTAATGGAAATTAAAGATAATGATAAAGGACTTTGTTACTCAAAATACATTCCCTTAGTTTTATGATTTCTTATTGAACATTTATTATATATGGAAAACAATTATAATTTTGTTATATCATGATTTTTTTGAAAAAAGTTTTTTTGGATCCAAATACAAATCAATGATATTATTTCAGTTCACAATTTTCATAAAGGTTATATTGTGAAAAGGGACGTACAACTATGGATTTCACATTGATGAAAATAAATTATTATTATAATTAAATTTTCAGGGTTCAGTTTACATTTTTCTCACTAAAAAAATAATATACCTAAAATAGTGTTATGCTTCAGGTTTCCCCATATATTTTACATTTATCATGTAACTATTTTCTATTATCATGTTTTTGATATAAAATGCATTAATTATTGATGTTATCTTATGTTGTATTTTTTAGCCTGATCCATTAGGATGATGTTGGATTGAATGCTAGTGGCCTATACTGAACATGATATTGTAACACTCTGGGTTCAATCTATGTACTAAGATTATTATGGATTATATGGGTAAATGTGCCCTTCTACTCTATCGAATTAAGGACGAAGGCTGAAATTTTGGGCGACTAAAGAAACTATGACTGATTGTAAGAGAGATAACCACGAGACATCACTGGGGCACTGTAGAGGTGAAAAATTTGGGAAGAATACTATATGACCTCAAACATTGGATACATCATTAATATAGCTTTGTAGACTTATATCCATTATCCACTATAACATCTTTGACATGGATTTGCATAAAACTGTAGTAGTGTTGACTTGTTTCTACTTTTCACTATAGAATAGTGTCCTTACTGTGTGGTCCGTTTCATAGTAGTTTATGTTTTATATTAGATCAATCATATTAGGGTATCTGGGTGTGATAAAATCTAAAATATCCCTATATATATTTTCTAGATCATTACTAGAGTGAATTTTCATCTTTGTGGATGTTAGTATTTTTTCTCAATTGTGTAAATCATTGTTCACATGATCATCTACAACTCATTTTTGTATTATATCTTTTCTTCATCTTAGAACCACTTTCAAATGACTCCCACAGATTATGAAACAACTAGTAACGAATGTCTACTTCATATTTCTCAAACTAAATATTGAATATAGAAGATAAATTTTTTTAATCAATAAATTCAATGGATCTGACTTCAGTTACTATATTATATAGACATATGATTTTCTTTATCAAAATAATATTTACCTTACACTTATGGGATTAAAAATAATGGATATGGAGCAGACAAAGTGGGGGATACTAGAACGATATTTTTGTGGTGTTGTGAACCTTACATTAGAAAAAATGTGGCATTCAACATCATTGTAGAGAAAATGATTATTGGGATTATGATAGATATTATGAATACATAGGAGAAACCTTCAACATAAAAAAGCATGCAATTTATTTGACAACTGTTCAATTTGAAAATGATTCAAGGGAGGATTGTTTCAAATTACATCAATGAATTCAGCACCATCATAAATATGATTATGTCGGTGGGAATTGTTATTCATAAAGAGGTATGATCACTTATTTTACTGTCTTCATTATATTACAATTGGGTTGCAATTGTAACATCTGTTTTTATATCTTATTGGAATACAATGATAGTTTTAAAGGATGTGTGGGACCCGATCATTATTAAAATATTCAATGAAGAGAATTTATAATACAATCTAGTTCTAAATTGCATTTGGACGGAAGAAGAAGAAATGAACAACGACATTATTAGGGAGGATGATAAAAATCTTAGATAAAGGCTCGATACAAGCGAATGGGTGGTGGTCCAACCTACTAGATATGTGAGAAGAATGGAAATGTCAAAAAAGAGTATAATGAAAAATTCAAGGAACATGAATCTAATTTAAAAAACACATAGGTTGATGTATGTAAGGATGTGATGTTTTTGAGTTTGGATATCCCTATAGATTTTTGGATTTTAGAATCAATAAAATCATTCCATTTTATGTTATATATGGTTTTCCCCAACCATTGTGTTTTTAAATTTTTTGGAAAGTTTCTTGTTGTTGATGATGAAACCTTAAAGCTTATTGTGTGTAGTGAGGCATGGTTTATGAAAAAAAATGAGTTTTCTAGTTCTCTAAAACGTGAGGTAAATCCTTTGTCTAACAATAAATAATATTTATATTAGAGAGCATGAGGTTATAGGTTTTAATTCCACATTCACTGGTGGTTCATGGGAGTTCACCAAAGGAGCTTTGGTCATAGATCGAGGAGAAAATAATGGTTTTTTTACAACATGAGAGAAACATTCATTGACATGATTCCATCAATATATTCTGGTACAGATTCACAAAATTGGTATTAATAACTAGAATAATTGAGTGATAAGGAAATAAAGGGGTATGAAACGAAATTATTAGGTAATTTAATTTTAATGGATACTAGCCTATGTAAAAATTGAATCATCATTAAACATGAAAATGTGTCTTTTTTGAATTGAGACCAAACAATAAATGATTTAAATCTAGACCGGGATCATATTGATAATCGGGGTCTTGACCAAGTAAATTCCCTTAGTGGGTTACAATATTATTTGACATTTACTGAGAACTAAATAATTAAGTTATGTGTTTACATTCTTAAAAGACAATTGGATGTGATTAAGGTGTTTCAAATGTGGAAGACCATCATATAGAATCTGTGAGGATCAATGATTAAATACATGAGGTATGAAAATGGAGCAGAGTTTGGAATTAATGATTTGAGGGAACACTGTTATAATAATAAAATTTGGTAGGATATGTATATTCATGGTACACCACAATTAATGTTATAGAAAAATAGGTGAATAATACTTTAAATGAACATTCTATGATCATAAGGTTGAACTCAAGGTTAACCACAATTTTCTAGGATGATACATTAAACATGGAGAAATATCTCATACACAAGAGTCCCTATGTACTAATGGGAGAATTTATACCTATGGATATTTGGTTCGGTAAGGATATAAGAAACTCATATTTATGAGTGTTTTGGTGTTTGAAATATGTAAATATAGATATTGAATCATTGTCAAAGCATGATGCTAATTCCAAATCATATTAATTTATTAGCTGTGGTTTTTAGAATCTTAGTTATCTATTCTGGGATGATCTTAAAATTATAGTTTATAGGAGCCAAAATGTGTTATTTCAAAAAAATTTCCCATACAAGGACCATCATGTAACTAAAGTGGATAATGAGAACAAATAATCAGAAATTCATAAGAAAGTTCCCCATTAAGGTATACCTAGTCATGTGACACTGATACAATTGGATCTAACTCCTCATATAGAGTTGATAAAATTGAAATGTCTGATAATTATTTTGTAGAGGTATTAACCATCCTTATATTATTTAGTTTCTATAGTGGGGAAAAATAATTTTTTTAAGAGTTAATTTAGTTGAAGGATTTGAGGAAGTTGGAGCTTCCTATCAAGGCATATATTACCAAATTGCATTATAAAAACACTTGTGAGTTAACACCCCATCCACATGGAATGAACGAATTATAGAACATGCTAATATTAATGTTCAAGTAAGTACATAGTTAATAGATGAAATACTCATCATGGATGGTTTTTAAAGGTTTTTAACAAAAGTATTGAGTGGATTTCATTGAAATTTTGTCACCTATAGTGATGCTTACAACCATTCAGTGGTTCTTACCATTGTGGAATCAGAAGAATTACATCTTGATAAGCTTGATGTTAATGCTTCATTCCATCATTGATATATAGATGAGTACATATATTTGTAGTATCTAGAAGGATAGGTTGTGCCGATGAAGTAATACATAGTGCGTAACATTTTGAAGAGCATATATTGGTTGATGTAGGAACCAAGGTAGTGGAATAAATGTTTCTATTTATTTATGGATAAAAATGAATAAAAATGATCTTGTATGGATCAATGATTCAAAATATGTATTTTGATGATTGATATATTATAATTCTTCTATATGTGGATGAAATGTTTATTTGAGGATCATGTATATAGAGTATTTATGAGTTGAAATGGAAGCAAGATTAGTATTTCAAGATGAATGATCATGGAAAATCTCACAGGATTTTGAGGATGAGGATTAGGAGAGACTGTGTATCTGGATGGTTGATGTTAACAGAAGGCTACTACATTGAAATAGTTTTGAAACGATTAACTATAATGAATCAAAATCCATTATATATTCCCTTATAAATACATTTCAAATTTTCAATCAACTAGTCAATGAAGATGGTGGGTGAGGTTGAGTAAGTGGAAAATGTTCCATACACATCAGCTATTTGATGAAAGATGTATGTTGTGGTCTATAATCAACATGAAATTTCTCATGCATTTGGAGTTGTGATAAGTTAAATAGATAAACCCAAACATAAAAATTTTAAATATGGTAAGTGGAAACTATAATATTTGAAGGAAAGTTAGGATGTAACTGTAGGTTTGGGGAATGGAAATGTATGGAAGGGTCTTATGGATGATGATTATTGGGGTGATATCAATGGAAGATGTGAACCAAGGGTTATGTATTGACATGGGGAGCAACTTTATTGAGTTATATATCTCAACTAAAAAAGTTGGTGGCTCTATCCACAATAGAGGTAGAATATATAATTGTAACATAAGCTGTAATGGAGAGGGTTTGGATGAAAAAAATATATGATGAGATGGGAAAAAAGATTAAAGAATCTTTATCACACAATGATAGTAAAGTTGTAATAAATATTTCATAGAACCAATTGTTTCATATCAATATGAATAAAATTCAGTTTATAAACTATTTTATCTTTGTTTTGACATAGAATGGGTTATCAACATAGAGAAATATTTCTGGAAAAAATCATCCAACATACTTACTGATAAAGCTGATTGTAATATAGATGTTGTGTAAATATTTTTCTCTAGTTAGTCTCTACTAATGAATAAAGGATGAGAGGCTAGATATGGGAGGTCACTTTGGGAGCATAAAAGGTAATACAATAGGTATTTCATAAACCATATACTTGAAATTGAATCATTGAATGGAATGAATGAAACGATGGGTAAAAAAGAGGATGATCTCATATTAATTTTGTTTTCTAGGATAGTTGTATGAAAGAAAGTTATTTTAGAAGATTAAGATCCAAATGTGTTATTTTTTAATTATTATAGACTAATCTATATGGATTATGTCAGGCTTAATCATAGAATCCCATAATGAATAGCTCCCACAACTCTCGAGGTTTGAGTGTTGGGTTGAGATCGTTGGGGTTTAAAAGGTTAAATTCCCCCTGAACTGGTGGTCTGATGTTGAATGGTTCCTGCAGAAATTCTGGTGAACAATAGTCACTTTTACTAATTATAGAAAATTAGACTAGGTGACACCAAAAGGGCTTTGTAGAAGTGGCAACATTATCTTAACTACTGTAGTACCTCAACCTTTAGAGAGAATGGTAATATAACTCAATGTAAATATTATCATTGACCACAATACAACTTGGAATTGGGTGGCTACAACACCATAGTTGTGCAGAATCCTATCCACCATTCACTATAAAATAATAAAATTAGTATGTAGTTAGGGGAATAGTAATTCATATTCTATATTACCTCATTTAAGTTAGGGGTTTTAGGTGTGATAAACTCTTAAATATCACTATAATTTTTCTATTGATTTTAAGTGATGTGATTTTTCCTCCTCAAGGATATATGAATTATTTCTGAATGATGAAAATCATTGTGTCTGTGTTATTATTATTATTCTTCTTTTATTCTTTCCTTTATTCATCTATAAACCCTTATTGTGTAACTCAGGGTATTTTTAACAAATTTTATACCATTTTGATGTTTTATATAAACCATTTATTATAATGGGTTACTTATCAGATGATAATGAGTTTCCATTGGAATATTTATTACATAAAATTTAATTTCAATTAGGTTTTGAAAAATAAATGATTTTCTATTTATTTTTTTATGAAACCCATTCTTTTTTGGGTTATTTATGATGTTAAACGTTAATGATTTTTAATTTACATGTGTGTGTATAAATGAATTTCATGTGTGGTCCTATATATCAAGACCAATGTATTTTATAATAGTTTATATCTAATGAGACATGTATTTATGTGAATAGTTTTGTTTCCCATATGCCTAGAAATAGATGGTGTGGCTGAAGAATTTAATGATTACCCATGATTTTTTACACAATTACTTGATGTTATCCATCACAAGTAAATAAATTTTGTAGATCGAGGAAGAAAGCCTAATATGAAATAGTGAATCCCCTAGGCATCATCTCGAGTAAGTCAAAAATATATAGTGGGGACCCAATAATTCTAAATAAAAAAATGGAATATTCAATGTGTGCTATGATGCATGAAATTATTATACCTTGTTTTCCTAATTCCCTGTGTGAAGAAATACCACTTGGTGATTGGATTATCTCTTAAATACATGTGTGTTATATGTAATGGGCTAGGGGATGAGGATATTATCTTGGAGATAGCTAGGGTTAATAGAAGAATATGACACCCCCTAAATCACATGGAATTTCAATAAAGTGGCACAACTCCAAACCATTTATTATGTAAGAATAACCTTTCAGAAGAGATTCATACCATCCATATATTCCACAAAAATTGATCATAACTAATCTGTATTGATCAATACAAACTCCTTGCACTCCCGCATTAAACTAATATGGCATAATTCTTCCAAAGCGATATTGAACCCATGATTTGGGGGTGTATAGTGTACCAATTTTCTTTGATGTTTTAGTCTCATAATCATATAAAATGATATCCTATCGGTTATGACATCCTATGGGATGGGAAAATATACCAATGGTTCAAGAGATGGACTCTATCAATCAATAGGTTTTTTACTTTTCCATCATCTCCATGTGGGTACATATAGAACCTTCATACTATTCCTTATTTCATGCATTCCATAAGGTCCAAAAACCAGACTCCAGGATCAATGATACCACTTTACAAATATAATTGTTTCCTTATGTACACGGAATAAAGAAATAATAGAGTTATCAATAGTGAAATCTTACACCTAAGCTTGATGAATTCAAAAAATCTACACCACACTGAGTCATGACATTATGTTTCAAATAAAAATTAGTGAGATTCTTCTTATTTAGTGACATTGATGTAAAGGAATTTATATTCTTGATTGACCCACTTAAACCTGACCACTTCATCAATAGATAATTTATGATTTCAGATGACCTAAAAACAGATGTTGAAAATCATGGGTAAACTTATTTCCTAAATGGATCCTCACAACACATCATGATAAACATTATAATGAAAAACATGATGCTAATCCTTCACCAAAAAATATCCTAACAATAAGACAATTAAAATGATACTTTCGTGATCATATTTTATAAAATAATAATATATGATATATTTCTATTATATTTAGGAAAAATTCAGCATCTAATGAATAATTTTTGTCTGGTGAGATCAAGTGATATAGGGAATGGAATATAAGAAATCCATGATTAGTTTCTACTCATTTTGTTTCAAATAATAGAATCTCCATAGACAAAAAACTAGAGTTGTTTTTTTAATATTGTGGATGTTTCATTGGATAAAATCTCATAACCAAGAGTTCATTCCCCTTTTGATTTATAGGTGAGATACTTATTTACCAGCATTGAATTTGGACCAAAGTGAGGGTCCTTCCCAATAATCTCAGGTTATATTATCTTTATGGGTTTTCATTGTTCTCAGAACACTTATTCGAAAAATTACTACAACCTATTGCTTCTTATAAATCCAACCCCAAGACAAAAAATTATATATTGAAGAAAACAAGTCTTCTTTTACAAGGATATTACATATTTAATGATTAATATTAATGAAATAAAAAAATAGATGCCTAAAAAATTGGATAGTTTAGGGCCTTTGAAAACATGGAATAGAGTCTTTCTATTTCATAAAATATCATAAATATATCAAATAGTGATATTTCCCCAATAGTATTGCTAGTTTAAAAACATTCTTCATAACCTGGGGAAATAAAACAAAAAAAGGGTGATCTCAAATGAACTGTAAGGGTAATAAAGAAAGAAACATCAGAATAAAATGTGAATAAGGGTATGGGAACATGAGAATAACATTTAAAATCCTTCATCTACTTATCAACGATAATATATTGAGTTAAAAAATAAAAATTGGTAAATCATAAAACATGATTTGGAAGGAAATAAAATAAGATACACAATAAGACCACAACATTTTTATAAGACATAGAATTTTGGAATAAAAATCAGTTTATAACATTGTGACCATAGATAAATATAAATAGTTTCACTCATTTTGTTAGAGAAATTAAATTCATTCCCTCACATAAAATTATGTCCATAAAACCAGTTCCACACATAAAATCATATACAAGAATGACAGGTCCATGCATAACACTATGAACATATAGTTTGGTCCACACATTACGAATATATAATCAAGTACAAACATGACATTATGAACATGAAGTATAGGTCATTTCATAATAATGTTTATATGTAATCAGTTATACGTATAAAATTGTAAACATGAAATCAAGTTCATGAATATCATTGTGAACATGCATTCATGTTGACACATAAAAAATATTATTATGAGTTATCCATATTTACGCAATAAATTGGAGGGAGATATATTCCAACCTATCTTATAATGAAAGGCATATCAATTTGTTTCACAAGATCATCAGAAATTCGTCGTATCATAACCCATGAAAGAAAATTGGTATCATAAATATATCATCCCATCATAACTAATGTTAAATAGACAAGATTCATAATAACTTCATCAATTATTAAAATCCTAAACCTTGAAACAAAGATGGTTTCATAATAATTTTATAATGGTGTACCCTATTGAAGAGAAATGGCTTTCATAAACATCATGAAATCAATAACAGAATCTATCCTAGAAGGAATAAGAGTTTTATTGTAAGATTATATCCCATGTAAAGAATAAATAGAATCAAATGGTATCATAATAAATTGAAAATAACTTATATATACATTTTAAAATATTTCTAGAAGAAAATAGTCTTTATTTTATAATATTTTTTTAAATTAACATATATTTAAAAACATTTTCTTTGAAAATAACATTAATAGATTATAATGGAAGCAGTAAAATCATTTAAAACATTTCATGGGGAAAATATCATTTACACTTTGAAAAACAATTAAGGCATATATTTTTTTATAATATATTTTTTTGAAAATAACCATAAAAACATATAATGAAATATTTAATGAAAACAATAGTCATGATAATGGGAAGTGTCATTCATGTCATACATGTTAAAACATATATTCCATTATAATTTGTAGTAAATGACCATTGGGAATTATTTGGTAAAAAAATGAATATATCATTCAAAAAAATTGTTAAAAAATAAAACATCGGTAAAATTATATTTTAAAAATAATAAGAGAAAATAAAAAATTCAAAAAATTCAAAACATATATTTATATGAAAAAAGATTTCTGATCATGGAGTGAAATAAATTTGGATTTTCTTGAAAATGTGATATCTATTTATTTAATTACCAAAGAGTGAAAAAATGTTCCTATTATTTGAAAATATTAGTAATGACCATGTGATAACAAACTTTATTTGTATCTTGAGATATGTATTATAATATTCTATCATTATAATCATAATCATGAATAATCCTTAAAAACAATGAAATAATAAAATAAATTACTTACATATTTGGTAAACATGAATTGTAAACCCCATAAATTAATGTCATAAAAGTAAATATTATATATAATTAGGATGAATACACTCATGATATTACATGTAAAATGGGCCATATATACACCCAAGAATAAATATAGGTGCATAACATTACATATGTCTCAAAGAAGTAAAATTGAGAAACAAATCTATTTATACTTTATTAGACTTTTCAATCATAACCCTCAATAATAAATAATATTAAATAAAATATTATATATCCTAAAAATAAGGGGATACATTAAATAACATTTAAAAGGGGTAGTATATACACCACAGAAAAGAAATAAGTGTTATATCTATTTATATCTCCAAAAAATAATAGAGATACTAGAAATCCATTAGTTTAAGTCATGACTACCATTGTAAAAATTAAATATATATATATATAATAAATACAATTTTATTATAGACCTATTTTATATCTAAAATTATATATATTATTCCATATACAATTTACTTTTGTTCTGTTATTACCCGTTTATTATCAATTCCATGTTAAAGTCACGTTTTATGTAATAACTACTTTGTGTTTTGTATATGTTTTGATTTTTTATTCTTTTAGCACTCATAATTTTATCATTATTTCATCAGATACAGAATCATAAACATTATAATAATATAATATATATTAAATATATATATTCTTAAGGTAATCCATTAAATTTAGTGATAGAAAGTGAAATACACAATTATTGGGGATGGTTTGTCTAATGTTTGCATCAATGATAATTTCATATTAATATATTTTTGAATGATTGAAATTTAAATGAAATTTAGACATTAAATAATCATTCCATGTCATATATAACACATATTATCATTATACCCATCCATATTACCTTCCATGTAATGCGTGAATGAATCACCCTACTTCAACAGGCGGTTGTTAGCCGTACATAGGAGCGATGATATGATATCCCCACAAAATAAAAAAATGCAAATAATTGGGATAGATAATTATAAGGATATAATAATAATAAAAATATCATATATAAAAATTAAATCAATCATTATTTGTAACTGTGAGAGGTGGTAATCGGAAGACAAATGACATTGGTTCGTGAGATGGTAGTTTGTCAAACACATGAATGATCATTTCATAACATATTGGTTGGAAATAGAGAAGTATTTAAGTCATTACATAAACATGAAAAAGTATAAGTATAAATAATATACTTATTTTATTACATAATAATTTTATAATAATAATTTAATGAGGTGGAGGAAGAAATACATTAAAAGCGTTTGTTGAAGAACATTACCTCATATTAGCGTATCCACCTCTGGTTTGCATAATGTTTTCTCATAGGATGACATTATGTCCAAAATAAGAAATATAAGATTATATGAGAGTTTTTTATATGTAACTTATAATGTTATTGAACCAACCAAATGGTTATAAAATGTGAGGAAAAAAGGATTAGGTGGATTTTTATAAGAGAGGTGAGTGGCACATTTGTAATTTGTTTAATGGAATGTTATACCCATTTTTCACAAAACAAAAGAATAAATAATGGTTCAAATTTTAACCCTATATATTATAATTTTTCAATATGGATATAAAATAAATTTTATGAATTATTATATTCCATTTTTAACCGTTATCGTTTTATTTTACCCTCTAAAAACACCATTTTTACCATAAGTGTATTATTATTTTTTTATTTTTTCTATTTATTTTTTTAAAAAATTATGTTGATTTTATTAAATAATATAAATTATTATAATCCCAAATATATAATTAATTTTTCAAAATTTCATTAATATAAGTGGAAAATAAAATGTAAAAGTAATCATGAGGAGGTAACGAAAAAGTGGGATTTTAAATAGAAAATGGTCATAATTTAACCAAATTTTTATATAGAACTGAAATATGAAATGTAACAAAATGACCTAAATTTTTCTAATGGATTTATAATTTAATGAAAATTTCATTGAAAGCATCATTAAATTAAATTTAAATTTTAAAATAAATTAAATTAAGAATCATTTTTTGATTAAAATTGAGTAATTTTGACTATTAATCAAAAATAAAAACTTTTTAGATAATTTAAAAAAATCACCCTAAGATAATTTTGACATTATTTTTTCAAAAAAAAAATTATTATATTTATTTTCCAAAACTGTAAAAAATTAATTTTATCATTGTTAAAAAAACATATAAATACATTTTTGTTGAGAAATAAATATTATTGAAACATATATAGACTATCGAGAATTGTGTATTATATATATATTAGGTAACTAGGGGTAAAAATACAATTAAACAAAATCCCACACATTCAATCTCAGTGGTGAAATCATATCATCCCAGAGATAACCCATCTATTAATTTCATAAAGGACAATCTACTAACAACCCTATAGTCGCTTGTGCAACACTAGGTGAATGTGCTTTCAGTATTGGTCAACGATGGAAAACTCCATCATTTTGATGAACATAATGTTAGTTAAAAATATAACTATTGTGCCACCACCCCTAGAATCAATTAGGGATTATCAAATCACAATCATCCATTGTCACTCAACCCTTGCATCACTAGGAGCTACCGATCCTCTCCATCCCACCATTTGTTAATCAATAGGAAGAAATGCACAACAACACCAATGAAACACCAAGGGAACCACTCTTCTATATCCTATAATATACTTTTCATCATGGTCCACCACAACACCCCTGCATCGATGGGAGAATATTCAACTCACCATAATTTTTTCAGCTCTCGGGTGACAATCGAACCATCTATGTGTCACATAGAGCTTTCATCCCTCACCATTCTTCATCATACACCAAGAGACACTACACCACTTGTGCATCACTAGAGCCCATTTTTCATATTTCATTGGGATTTATTACCCATATCCTTTATCATAAATTCATTGATGGTTATTTTGTGTCACTTATGGACCACACCTCACCATCCCTATATAAAACTTTCCAGACCAACACCCTATTAAGGGTTTGTGGGTGATTGAACCACTGCAATGGATACAGTGCAGAAGGGGGAACATGAGAGTTCAAGAGAAGAATTATAGGAGAATCAATTCACATGATTATAATGGCCTTCCATGATGTAAAGTCCATTTAATCACTTAAGGGATCATGTGACATGCATATGTGCATCACATGACAACTCTATAGATCATGCAAAAATCTTTTATCATGTTAACCATATTATGCCAAGGGGGTCGAATATGTTGGTTGTGTCACAAATAAAACCTCAAATAAGCTAAAAATATAAAAAAATCAATCAAATATTTTATAAATAATTGAATTAATATTTAAACTATGAGATACTTTTTTGAAGACAAATTCACTGATCTTTTGAGCTTCACATGACAAACTCAGATCATGTAGAAACATTGAGACATGTCTATCAAGTAACTTGACATTACCGAAACATGACATTTTTTATGTGATTTTATTTAGACATGTCAAGTTAGCTGCATGACTCCCTCAAGGCATTCCACCCATGTCTTTTGATGTTCTTTGGGCTCCCCATCAAAATCTTGTGATGTTCTTCAGACATGCCACCAAGTCAAATAGTGGCACCAGGACAAGTTAGGAAAGTCTTGTGATGTCCTCTAAACATGTCAGTTGTGATCATGTGACCCCCTCCGAACCTATTAGTATGGATCATGAATTAATATTATGATATATCTTCTAGACACCAATAAATATCCAAAAATCCTCTCCTAGGTCTTATAACACCCTCCAGAGATGTCATCTAGGTATTGAAAAAACCTGTAGACATATTGTCCATGATCATGTGATATTCTCTTGACATTAAATCTAGGTCATGTGATGCATTTCATACGAGGAAAACACGATCATGTGATTATATTTGGAAATTTCTCTTATGAAACCAGGGAATGTCAACATGTCCTTGAGAATGTCACAAAAACACCTGAGATATTCCGTGAAAATTATCTAGATATTCGAGGATGAGGTCCCGAGACACGATAACCTCATCCAGTGGACATATTTAAGAATATTACCATGATTTAACAATAAAAAACATGATTCCTACAATAACTAGGATTCACATGATTCCTTTCTATGGACAGAGATGAAATGGGCCTCCACCTAAGTGTAAGTCCTTCCACATCTTCAAAATTTGATCCATCAGGACCCAATATATCATTCATCATCATCTACTAGAAAATTTATAATAAAAATGAACTATTAATACAATGATTATTACCATACTTGAGATACATATGATTCATTCCTATGTCCGAAGATCAAATTTCAATCTATGCCATTGTATGACTCTCCATGTCATTGAAATTCCATCCTTCGGGACCCAATCTCTCCCATGGGATTATCATTATTCATCATCTATGAGTGGATTAATCGTAAAATTGGACTATGATGAATCTAATTCTTATCATAAGTTATATAAGTTGGAACCATAAGTATCTCCTCCATATAGAGTGATAATGACTACTTATTCTATTATATTTTTCACTCTGAGCACGAATCACATGAACACAGGTATTTTAAATGATCATATAATTCACATCATGAATTCCCACCATCCAGGGAAGCCTCATAGAGTAAGCCCTGATCATTAGAATTATATGAATTCCCACTATCCAGGGAATCCACATAGTGTAATCACTGATCATTGGCATGATATGAATTCCCCAATATAATAGAATCCACCTTGGGTATTGTCCTAATGGCGTGATCATACAATAATGACTCTCATTCCTACCATAACCAAGATACGTAGGATGCATTCTGAAGAAAAAAATCAATAACTATTTTCTTTGTTCCCTATTATATTTCAATTTTTCATGATGTTAAAATACACGATTTTAATATATTATGCAAATTTTGATTCTTGTTATAAGTAGGACACATAAGACGCTTCATTGAGTTTCAATTCCATCGTTAGAATACAAATCACCTCCATGGATAGGAGTAAAATATGATGTCTTTTCTAATATAGATTTAAAATATATTCATCTACCCATTAAGGGGAAGTTGATGAAGATCCTAATATATTTGAAGATGTATTTTCAATGGAATCCCTTTTATACAGGGAATGTCTCAATACATTATCATTATTTTAGGGTAACCGATCCTGTAGCAAACTATGATGAGATTCACGAACATATCATAAATATATAAGAATGTCCCATAGTTGGAAACAATTTTCCCCAAAATGGTTTGTTGAGTTGGAACTCCCATCATCTCAACCAATGTGAGTTTTATGTGTCATTGGGTCTAAAACCCCAAGGGACCAGCTAAATTTTGAAAGCAGGTTCGTACCCAATTATGGATGTTGTAGTCTTTGGGTGTTTCTATGAGTGATCAAAAGGGTGAACATGATGTTAATGATTCTACATACATTAAAACAATATAAAACAATTTTTGGTATAAAATGATACCTCATATATCTCACTATTCAAAAATGATAAACATGACATGAACCATCTAGAATGTATTTAAAATAAGATTACACACATCCAACCATTTCTCTGCCATCTTTCATATGAAAAATACCCCTTCGATATAATTTTGGCATGCAAGAATTAATGTCTAGGAATAAATATTTAAAATAAGATACAACCATACCACTATCATTAGGGAAAGAAATTTGGTAATTGAAAAATTGTCAATTTGGATTTTTGTTATGATTGAGAACTTTTTCCCCTTGAAGAAATACTTGAAAATGTGGTATCCGTCCTTCATTTAGTAAGGTTTCCTTGGACTATTCTTTTTTGCTACTCTCTTTTTTCACCATGAGAATTTAAGGTAAAAAAATTTCTGGTGTATTATAGTTATGAATGAATGATCATTCCACCAAGACTTTTTCTCTATCATGGAATGTTTGATATCAACCATTATTTTTTATAGATCCAAAAATTGTTACGATTTGATATTATTACATGCATTAAGATCTCTTTCTAAATAAGAGAAGTTACGGTTGAAATAAACCCATGATTTTTCCTGCATGGGATTTCCCCTGATGAGTGGACTACAATGTGGGAACAGGGATCTAACACCCACCAAAATGAATTTAAAAAATGGACACTGCCTAATAAACTGAGATAACGTATGAAATTGACCATGGCGTATTTCAAAATCACCCAAACTAGGTGTCTAACTTTATAATTATGAAATGGAAAATGGATTAAAGGCTGGACAAGAACTAATCAAGGTGAAATGAATTGTATAAACTCATGATTTTGGTTATCGAACCATGTGATTTTTCCCTTGATAACCCCATATCCATGAGCCCATTATTGGATTGAAAATATGTGAGGTCTTTTCAATCACTCCTGGGATAAATATATCCATCTTATTTGTCCTCAATATAGAAATATTATTTGGGAACTCATCCCACATGTCATGGTGAGTCCACATGATTGAGTCTTCTCAAATAATTCAATAGGGATTAACTTTTACGAACACCACAATTATTATAAACAAAAAATATTTAGAATCTAATCATACTAATTCTAATCATAGTGGAGATGTGTTGATTCAAGATGGCTAGTTTCGTCTCAAAAAGAGTGATATTCTAGGGGATCAATATATATTTGTTTATAGTCTTTCCATTCATGTAACTATATGGAACTATCCTTAATGAATGTTTAAAATATTTAATGTGTGTTTCAAAGGACTAAAAATACATCCATATAGGATTTGACAATCCATATCTCAGTATATAGAATATTTTTCTTCACCTAGGTACCCATGATTTAGGCCATCCGTAGGGGGAATGAAACTATTGGAGAGGGAGATTATTATATTTGCCCCCCCATGATGACCAAAACAAAGACTATAGGTAGTAGGAAGTGAGATTATGGTTAGTTTGAGTTCCTATGGGGGCTCCTATAGGAGGGGAGCTGAATAAACTACAATCCACTCTTTAGACATTCAACACATCTGATAAAGTATTGTAGGCATTTGATAATGGGGTTGGAGATCAACTAGAGTGACCTGGATCAGTGGGTTAGAGATCATTGGTGTTTTGAGAAGATAGTAATCTCTTTTTAATGATGTTTATTTAATTCTATTCTTATATGGAAATATATCTCCTTTCTAAGGGGGTATTAGAATTATAATTTGATGAAATATAATTTGGATGTGCTAGTGTGAAAATATGAGCTAGCCCTGGGTGATATAACATTGTGTATTGACATGGGTCTCCCATAAAATATGTGCTAGTCCCTAGCAGTAGAGTTGATTTATGGGGTGAAAAAATGCGAGGAGTTGGAACGAATGTAGTTAAAAGTTCATAGTTGATGTCTATCCTAATATAGGAGGATGAACCTGTATGGTGCAATGCCATACCATTCCCCAGTATAGATGAAGGTGGTCCTTGGACTGAAATAATCCTTTGATGATAATGTGTTATCCAACTGAGGGTATTCCCAAAGACTGGAAGGGTGTTCCCTTGAACAATAAATCATGTGAAAAAATAATCTATATAAATACATGATAAGGATTTCTACCAAGATATGGACTCACCTTCCCGAGACCCGGGTTGGTTATTATATGCCCCTGCAATTGATGAAATTCTGATAGAGTGAATAGGGTAGCTTATTCATTCTAATCCTAGCCACAAGTATTAAATTATAATGGTCCAACTCATCCTCATAGAAAGAAAGTGATGGAGATCATTCCACCGTTACAGAATATAATTTATCTTGCAAGATCTTGGGGATTAAATGATTTCGGGTAGATTAGGAGTATGGAGGGAAGATATGAAACTATTAATGTAATGTTCATCCATCCATGACATGAAATGATTAAGGAAAGGCATTTATGGGATGTATGAAAAACAACAAATGAGAAAATGATAGAAAAGTGAATGTGCAGCAGAAATAAATTTCATTCCCTCCGAAAAAATTGAATGTGCAGTAACAAAACAATATATATGAAAAATATATATTCTATCACCATAAATATATAATGTGTAAAATCCAATTAGAGAAAACCATGGGACCTAGATTAGAAATTAGAATCCACAAAAAATCAAGAGTATAAATATGAGGCTATCAATGATATGAGGGATCACAAAAATGATAATTAGATAAAATAGTGGAACCAGGTATGAGAGAAGATGTAGTTTGAATGAAAATGATCAAAGAACAATGTTGATCATAAAATTGATTTTACTCTTGGTATTTTTTTGTGTTAAAAAACCTATCTGCTACATCCTTTTATAACACCACTCACCTTGTAAATGTATTCTAAACTCCCACAAAAACACATATCATTGCTTATTATTTATAAGATGTGTGTTCCATTTAAGAAGGCAGAAAAAAAATCCACCACCAACTCATGTGGAGATTTCCACTAACATTTAAATCTATAGGTAAGTCTCAAATTTACCTATGTCTAAAATCATGGTCAACATGTCTGACCCATTTTTATTATTATGGATCTTCTCGAGATTTAAACTGTCTTATATCAAATACATTATAGATCCAATGATACCGAACATTGATATCATTATACCGTCCATGAAAAGTGGAATTTCATCCAAAAAATAGCAATCTGACTATCAAAAAAATAAAAAATACATGTCCTAGTTAAAATCAAGATCACAAATAAAACATTTCATCAAAAAAATTCATTTCATGGCATTATATATTCAATAAAATATGTCTATGTGGTAGATAAGGAAATAAATCTCAACAATCAAGACTGCCGAGATACAACTCGTCTAAAAAAAGTGATCAAATAGCCGAATGTAGACTTCCTCAAATCGATGTATCCAGGCATATCTAAATCCGTAAATCCAAAATCATAGGTCCCATTTTCCCAAAACACAATCTCATATCAGAATTACAATGATGATAAAATTATATATACATTATATCTCTTTAATTCTCTCTATCTGGAGTAGATAGAAAATAACTAACCACACCAACAACAAGAGCTATTTTTATTCTAGTACATTCCATCTCATACATAAAACATCCCATGATAACTGAATAATGTATGTATCACATCTCCCCTCTATCTCTTTATCAGTAGAAGGGGACTAATTCTTACGGATCATAAAATTTAAATCAAGAGGATTACTAGAAACTTTTGTTAAATTTATATAAAATCACTGAATAAACTTTTCAACATATCTCTCATAATATAACCACAATTTTATGGACTTCTTATCATAGGAGATCAACATGATAAGAATCGTTCACACTAGAACCATGTATTTCATCAGAAAAGACTCAAAAACACCCTTCGTAAAACATTCAATTTTAGAGGAATCTTATCGAATGATGAGCATATTGTCAACATAAAGAAAAAGTATAATAAAATAATTATAAATAAATATATAACAAAATAATTATCAATGCATGTATTTATAAAACTTGGATGAATAATAATAAAGTCAAAATTATTATACCAGTACTTTAGAGCTTATTTCAAACCATATAGACCATTCTTTAACCTACATACTATACAGACATTGCATTTTTCAACCAAAACCTCTAGCTGCTACATTTAAATATCCCCCTCTAAATCTCCATGGATGAAATCTATCTTTATATCCATCTACACAATCTAATGATCCAAAATAGAATCCAAACCATGAACAACCTGAAGAAAACACATTTTGAAAACACATGTGAAAATAAAATCAAAATCAATACATTTCTTCTAATGGAATCCTTCAACAACTAACATTTCCCTGAATCATGGAATATGAATAGATTATTTATTTTAAATTTAATAAATCCATCAATTTTTCAATTCCCTCATACCTTTATAGAACATAACCAACTCAAAATTATGGTGTTCGTGTAATGATCTCATCTAATCATACATTACCACAACCCATCTATTACTCTATTCACATTCCATCACCTCATAAAAAGACTCTGGTTCTCCCCTTCGATGAGGAGTACATTCTCATTATGTGAATGCATAGTAGCTCTTGTTTGATTTTGAGATGACCACTAGAGTGGAACTAGGGGTTCACTAACACCCAATGGAACTAGATTATCTGAAACAAAAGGTGAATCATAAACTTCACCTCCAACATATTCACTATGACCATCATTTTTCACATTAACATGCTAACCGTAATAAAAAATATGAGGAATATGTGAATCATAACCTGTATCAAGACTGAAAAATCCATCAAAAATTAGAGAAGTATATTTTATCTCTTATTAATATCATTAATTGTTTGATTCTTTATAAAACCACATCATGACATCTAATTAGTTTCTTTAAACTATGATAATAGAACCTATACTGAAAATCATTGTGTCCATATACAATAAAAATAAACTACCATGTAATAAAATCAATCTTGGTTCTCTCATCTCTATACACATGAACAAAAACCGTACAACTAGAAACACAAAAGTGATCATACAGGATATATTTTCCCTAATAAAACAAACTAGGAGTGTTTTACTAGATTTTAATTGTATTTGATAAATTGATAATATATGAATTGATAAAAAATCCTCACCCAAAAATGTCCACTAAACATTTCTTCTAAATGAAAGTAAAGAAATATTTACAAAAAAGGACTATTAATCCACTCATCTACACAATTCAGTTGAGGTGTTAGGGGATACATATTTTGATGTTGAATACCATCCTTCTTGAAATACTAATCTAAATGGACACAATACTCTCCCCCTTTTCTATGCGAATACATTTCTATTTCATAACTAATTACACCCATAGAGAAACATGAAATTGATTAAAAAACAAAGCACTTGACTTTTGGCATTCAAAAGATAATACCTAAGATAACATGATTATTCATCATTAAATTTCACTAAAAAACCCATTAAACATATTAGATTTCAAAATAACCACAAACATCATAATGTACTATTTAAAGTACCCATGACTTTTTATGCAATGAATGACTACTGAAACTCTCCTTATTATGTATCCCATCCCTACAATGATAGCATGCGTTAAATTAGATAGTCATCTAATACTAAAGAAGAATTATTTTTTTACTAACAACCAATACCACTTTCACTAATATGACTAAGACTCTTGTTCTATAACTTTGATGAAACACAACAAAAAATAATAGTTGAAATATCCTAATAAATAGAAGCTCTAGATGAGTATGAACCTGAAAACTTCTTCCCTCAAACCACAACCAATGAACCATTGGAAATATTCCATTGGAAATCACCAAAATTACTGATAAATACATCATTATCAAGAACTATATTAGAAATAAGTTTCAAGTGATCCTTATTCGAATGTCAAACATTCTAAAAATCTAGCTTACTTCTTGTACTGGTCTATAAACAAATAGTCCCAATATCTACAACATCATCATGAACATCATTAATTCTCACTAGTATAAATAGCCTTTTTAATGTTAGAGAAATGAAGTAATATTTTCAAAACAAATGAAAAAATTTTGTGTGGAATATTTTTGGCATCTATTTTACTAAAACCCAACACCGAAATTTCTTATACATGGGTTTGGTGTCAATTTTTAGTAATAATGACGCCAAAACTGGCTGAATAAAGTATTTTATGTGTCGATTATGTTAAAAGCTGATGCCAAAAATAAACCAACCACATTGTTTATTACCGAAACCTACGTGAAAAACAAAAATATATATTTCTCATCAGTTTCTACAAAGAACATATGTGAAATATATTTTATCATACTATTCAGCGTTAGTTTTGTAATAACTGATGCCTAAAATCATTAAAAATCATTTAGGGTCAAGAAACACTCATTTTTTTGGATAGATAAAACCATCCTACTGACAATTAATCCTTCCCAAATCATGATTATTTTGAAGGTGAAATGGTGATCTCCAACGACATTATTGTTGATTTTCTTTGACCTTCACGATATGAGGTCTCTATTTTATCCATTCTTTGAATACCTTATCATTTATTCATTATTTTCTTCTCAAATACATGTTTCCAACCGAAACCTTGGTTTTATTTCAGTTTTTTCTTCTTATTTAATCTTTGTTTTTACAATCAATTTCATATAGATTTTGTAGACAATGTTTATTCTTACAATGAATTCAATGGATAATGTTTAGATTAAGAATCAAGGTAAATTTGAACTCTAAATTTCACTAGCTATTTTTATAATTTTGAATAAACATTTTTTATACCCAAAATCCTATTTTTTCTCCAAACGTGATTTGATTTCAGATTATTGTTTATATTTTATTTTCATTTTTACTATAAATTTCATATAGAACTTGCATGTAGTGTTTATTCTTGCAATGTAGTTTTTCTCCAATATGAATCAATAAAATATTTTTGCTGGATGTCAAGATTTAGTCATAGCTAATGATATGAAATATATAATAGATTATTACAGAAAATAATATTATTATATTAGATTTACCTCACTGTATGATACCTATATGTCATACCATAGGACTTCAAACACACATTATGTTATCAAATAACTTAATGTAAGGTAGATTGAAGTGAATAATTTTTATTATATTAGAATTATACTAAAATGTTATCTAGTTGAACACCCAAATGGTATTAATGAGTATGTAACATCATACGTTGATATATATCATATTGTTCCAATATTTCATAATCCTAATCACCACTTATGTTAGAATATTAACGATGTTTCTCAATTTATTGTATGTTTAGTGCTATATTGTGAGAATTTGATATCTATTATGGCTAGTGGGTTTCAGCTGTTACATCCCCAGCTCTTTAGTGACAAATATGTAAAGTGAACTAATAAATTAATTCAATCTTCAATACTTTTGACACAAAAAACACAAAACTAATATAACAACTATGTAAAATGATGTAATAAATTTTTTATGATTAAAAATAATTAAATTATAATATCAATAAAACACATGTATATAATACGAAAATAAAATGTGTACTATTTGTAATTGAGTTTCATATCTTATTTTTTCTATTAGATTATGAATAGTTTTTAATAAATGTGTTTCTTTTCCGACATTATCAATATATATATATATATATTTAAATTCTTATATGTTTTAATATACATACAAATTATATGGTAATATTGGGTATCAAATGGATTGTAATTGGTTAAATTTATGAAGAACCACTAGTGAATATAAAAAAGGAGTTGATGAATATAAGGAATTTTCTAAATGAAATATTCAAAACAATGATTTTATTTTTGTTCTATGTGTGAATTATTTGAATATGAGGATGTTAAACACCATATAAATCAAGAATCATCTGACTTGTTTTATTTTTATCCTTAATTATAAATTTTGGATCTTTCATGGTAAATGAACAGTAAATTCAATAGATAATGTTGAAGACAATATTCATATGTGATAGAGGATCATAATAAAGATTTAATTCTGATTTAGGTGTTGAAACTATTTAAAAAATAGTATGTTTTGAAATATTGTATGGATATTTTATCAAAAAAATTTCTCAGGATGTGCTAAATATATGTTGTTATTAGCCATTATTAGATTCGATAACATGAAATTAAGTAATGGTTGAAGTGATAAATGATTATCTAACATACATTTTCTTTTAAAAGAGATATATCCAGAAGGAAATATATTTCTAGATTCCAATTATGTGGTGATGAAAATATTAATTTCAATGGTAATGGGGTATAAAAAGATACATTCATTCCCCAATGATTGTGAGTTGTATATGAAATAATATTATTTTTAACCTAACTATCTTGCATGTGGAATATCACTCAATAAGATGGATAAAAAATTCAATTTAGATTCATTCTGAGGTACTGACATATAACCCCACACAAAATAAAATAATTTCTTCCAATAATACATACATATAATTTTGATAAATTATCTTTGATTCATTTTTAGGTACCAAAATCAATGCTCCTGCTAATGAAATTTGGTACCTTCCAATTATTCCTCATTTGAATTGTCTATTTTTAAATTGATTTATTGAAAAATGGTTTAGTTTGAATTTATATGAATGTATATATAAAGGTAAATTATGTTACCATGTTGACTCATTAGAATGAAAGATATTTGGTAATCAATTTTTTGATTTTGTAAGTGAAGTTAGTAATCTCAGAATGGGAGTGTGTACAGATGGAATGAATCTATATTTGAGGTTAATTATCCCATATAGTTTGTGGTATGTTTTTTGGTAGTTTATAATTTACTGCCACAGATATGTATGAAGAAAAAATACATTAGGATAAGATTAAGTATTTATGGACCAAAACAGTCATAAAATGATATTTATGTGTATCTTTCCCAATTTATTTGTGATTTGAAACATTCATATGAGGAAGGTGTTAATATTTTTGTTGAATAAAAGAAAGTTTTTTTTCTTTTGTGTACTATAAAAATGTTTAATATAAATGACTTTCCAACATATAGAAACTTATTTGGATAGAATGTTAAAATACATAAAACTTGTACAATTTGCAAAGAAGAGACTTTATATTATAAATTTTTAAATGGAAGAAAGTCAGTGTACATGGGATATTGAATATTTTTTCAAATTGATCATCCTTATCGTAGATTGAAAAAATAATTTAATAGTTTATAGAAATATTGTCTTCCACCACAACCATTATCGATTGAAAAATATTACAATAGGGTGAAAAATATTTATTCGACAATTGGAATGAATAGTAGTTATGGAATTCAAAAAAATATTTGGAAGAAATAGTATATTTTTGTGAACTACCTTGTAAGATATTGTTAGAGATAAAACATAACATTTAAGTTATTCATTTTGAGAAAAATATATGTTACATTTTTATTGGAACATTATTTGACAAAAATTAGAAAAATAAAAGATGGATTGAATTCTAGATTGGATTTGATAGTAATGGAAATACATTTGGAGTCAGCTCCCACTATAAATGGAAATAGAACATATTTACCTTCATATTGTCCAACATTATGAAATAGTGAGAAGTTTATGTTTTCTCAATGTCTGTATGGTATAAAAGTTCCACGTGGATATTCATATAATGTAAAGAATTTTTTATTTTTGAAATATTTCAAATTAATAGGTATGAAATCTCATGACTGTCATGTATCGATGTATCAACTTAAACTGGTCGCATTGTGTGGTATATTGTCATTAGCTGTTAGAAAGACTATAATTAGGTTATATAATTTTATCAAATACTTTTTTAACAATGTTATTTTTCCAAATTTATTATTCTATTTGTGGAATAAAGATTTTGTTATATATTTTCAACTAGAAATTTATTTTACAACTACATTTTTTCATATAATGGATCATCTGGTAATTCACCTAGTGTGTGACATAAGAATATACAGTCCAATTTATTTACATATTTTGTATCCTTTTTAAAGGTATATGAAAATATTTAATGGATATACTAAAAATTCTTGTTGGATGGAGGCTTCTATTTTCCAATAATATGTATCAAAAGAGGTGATAGAGTTCTGTACTAAATATTTGTATGAAGTAGAGTATATTGGTCTCCAAATATCTCAACATTTGATAGTTTATTTTTAAGGTAGTGGGATTCGAGGCTTAAGGCAAAGTTCATTCCACGTAATGATGTAATGAGAACACATTTATATATTTTTAACAAAATTGATGAGGTTTAATCATATATATCATCACACATTTCTGATTTAAAAAGACGATATACAAAAAGAAATGAAAAGTGGTTTATGATTGGGAATAAAAATAAATTTGTTTCATATTTTATGGTGAAATTTTGAATAGATATATATGCATAAGAAATGTTGAAATGGATGGTAGGGAGAACATATCTTAATGTGACAACATGGAAATGTTTTTATATTAATAGGTAAACATTTTACACAAACAATCTCGATGACAAGAGTGCCATTAAAAATTGTGGTGTGACAGTTATTGCTCAAGCATTAAAATTTTCTTGTTTAAAATATAAAAACCCAATTTCTTCTTTTTCAACATATTTTTATGTTTTTTGGGGTAAATGGAATTTTGATTATAATAAAATTCAAGTCACTAGGTTTAAGTGTAATTAGGTTTATAGCAATAGTGGTATGAAACATGATGATTGTGGATTTACACTGGTTAATTAGATAATATTTTATTATAATGAGGATCCATTGATCATGGTGACACATGAAGAGCATATATTTTATGTCATTGACCCATCAAATGATCAGTAGTTCTTCATTTTTTCAATAAAAAAGATACCATTTGGGTGATTATAATGATGGTGATGATGTTATTGATTTACATGAGTTCTATTAATCTATTATGTGATTTCTAGATTATTAAAATGACAACAAAGTGCAAATAGTTCATTTCATACATAATAATCATGATGAAGCCATATGGGAAAGAACTAAATTAATCCACTAAATTTTCAACGAAATATTGATATTTTATCTTTTTTGAATCATTAAAATGCATGGATTTTTTTGTACTTCTTATTTTTCATTGTTGTTTCTAAATATCCATTTTTCTAATAATATATAGGTGCACAATATTTCATGACACATTATAGTTTCAATGTCATATATAGAGAGATAGGAGAAGTTAAAGAGGTATATCTATCCTTTCATATTGTTAAATATTCAAAAACATACTTATTTAATTAAAGAAAACATTTAATTTATAAATTATTTTTGAAGGACTGCTTATGTGACCTAAATGAAAGATACTTCTCCTATTACTATAGAGAAAACAAGTACTCATGTTGGAAAACATGGAATAACATGTTTACCAAAACTATAACATTCTTGTGGAGATGAAATATTACAAATTCATTTTGATATTAATAATAATGCAACTGTCCCAAATGGTGTTTAGTATATTTGTAATATATCAATACATAGACGTTGTAGGATTAGTATTGTATATCATGATTTGATATCCGGGGACAAGATTGAGAAGTAGTAATCTTGGGGGGGCGTGATGGTAAAATATCGAAATTGATTTATTTTTTTTAATTTTTTCAATATAAAATATTTTAAATGACATATTTCATTTACTAAATTATAGATTACATTCAATTTTTATGAAACAAAACAAATTAAGAAAATACATCTCTCTTTAGTAGGGGTTGATGGATATATTTTAAAACAAAACTGAAAAAAAGAATGTTTATGGAATAATATTTTTTGAAAACCCACTCCTTAACTACCCATATATAGATTTAGAAACATGGATGTAATTTGTTGGCACCTTTCCCCTTACCGGTTCCCACAGTGTATCTATTCCCATATCTAGGTTCTCCCCCACCTACAACACCACCTACCCTCATAGAAAACTGGCACTGATCCCGTAGAAATGTTCTCTATGGATCTAAAGGGGCATTCCCAGCACCCTGTTTACTTGAGGTAAGCTTGGAGGTCAAATATTCTTTGAGAGGTAGTTCATGTGACTCTTTTGTTTTTCCAACATCATCAATCACGAAGGGGGAGGCATGACTCAAGTAGTCCCAGGTATATATCATTGGCTTTGCAAACCCACCTCACTGTCATCTAGGGATTTGGCACCTCTTGGGGTCTATAGATTCTATTGCGGATCTCGCCAATACATAAAATTTTTTTCTACTAGTTTCTAGCCTTAGAGGGAGATTTTATTTCTTTTTGGTGAAGGTCTCCTAGGTCCTTTGGTTAATGGTAGTTTATCTTGTCTTGATGGTCAATATACATTCACAGGGGCATGGAAATCTTACACGTTGTGATCTAGATCATCCTACCTGGGCTACCTCTAACCTTTTTAAATGGTGGCTTCCTCAAATCAATCAGTGACTCCATGCATGGCTTCTACTGTGTGGATGATAGGATGCAGTTTTATGTTGATGTGTCAGCATCTGGTAAATGTTTTTTGATGGATCTCCCCGTGACCATTTCGGATCAGATCTCCCTCCATGTGAAGGATTATTTCTGTTGGGATGAGGCCATATATTGCCCAGTATTCCCAAGGTATTGTCTTCTTTTTCATACTCTAGGGGAATTCTAAATTGGAATATAGTGGTCACCGACATATGGCTAATCACCATCCTACTAAGGACTGGTATCAACAACCACATATTTTCCACAATGATCATCTTGATTCATTGTTAGTTGTGTTATCTGCTCTTGATGACAGGATAGTGGTGGATGCCTCCGCATCCATACCATGTAATGATGTAGTCTTATCCTAATCACCATCGAGACCCCTGCTGACATTCTTAGACTTCGATACCTCCATTCCTAGAGTTTTTCCCCCTTCCCGGGATGGTCTCATATTCCCTCCAATACATCCTTGTTAACCTTGGAATCTCTCATAGGGGGAATTTGTGCAGGTTGGCCAGCCATTCTAGCATACTAGATTTTCCATCCCCTCCTCCTCAGTATTTCTCAATGCTTCAGAGGCTCATGTCCCAACTTCTTTCGTTATCATCTCAGAGGGTGCTTCCCCAGGGGGTGTCCTGACTTGCATATGGTTTCCCGCAATAGTGTTTCTTCTTGGGGTGGGGGGGGGGGGTTGTTGTGGGGGGGATGTGGGGGGTGGGGCAGAGGGTGGGGTCTTTCTCACCTTTTCTAGGTGCCTCGCTAATTTCAAAGGAATCCTCACCAATCCATACCCTCAGGGTTCAAGGGAGTATCTTTAGGTCCCCTTCTTGTTCAAAGTCACCATTGTTTCTATATCTATGGAGGATCTTACCCAAGTAATCTCACTACATCCCAAGGGGTGTTACAGTATTCCCTCATTCTATATCATGGAACCTAAAAGAGTATTAATACCCCCACTTTAAAAGGCCATGAATTATGGGTCCAATGATAGAGTATTGTTGGATATACGATTATAGTAATCATTTGGAATGCCCGCGACATTGGAGCATGGGTCAAGGTGAATTTTCATTCCAATGAAATCAGGAGTCATAAGGCCTCCTTAATCACTATAATTGAGCACAAATAGAGCTATACCCACATCATAGACCTCTCCAGAAAGATCAACATGCATGGGTGAGTTCATGTTGATCCCCCCAATATACATATATTCATTTTTTGGTATAGAAGCCAATCTATGGACTTGGTTCAGGCTAGTGACAAGTTTATAACTAAAAAGTTGGAGTATGGTGACATGTCTCTCATCATATCCATTTTCTATAGAAGTTGATATGTTCATCAAATGAAGTCCATATGGAGTGACCTCACATACTCTAATCCGAGGAACCAAATATGGATTGGGGGGGACTTCAACGTGGTCGCTTCCTAGAAGAGAGGAATGGTCGTGGCACTTTTCAGAGGTATGCGAGCATTGACTTCATTAATTTTCTAGCTAGGAAAGGGATCTAAAATCATCGATTATCATGAGACCGCTTCACATTATGCAATAACTAGATTGGGGGGAACTTCTCATGGAGTCATTTGGACTGTTGTGTGGCTAACACGAAAACCATATCTATGTTCTCTAACACTAATGTAAGACACGTAGTCTGAGGTTTATCTGATCACTCCCCTATCGTGGTTTCCCTATCCTAAGGGCAGAATCACCCATCTAGATTTTGATAATATCATCTTTGGGACAGTCTCTTGGGATTACATACATGGTTAATAACTCTTGGGGTGAGTCCAACCATGGACATTCATTTATGGTTAATCACAACAATCTATGAAGGATCAGGGCAAGGATCCAAGAAAGGGAGAATGATCTTTCTCCCACTAACAGTGATATTGTTACTGCCATACATGGAATGCATTTCATGGATAGTATCATGAATGTTCTTTAGGATGATATTGTGTCTACTTATATATCCAAAAATAAGGGTGTCCTTTTTGACAAGAATCTTAAGCTAGAATACTTGGTGAGTGAAATGTAAGCGATCAAGTGGCTCAGAGAGGGATAAAAGAACACTATATTCTTCCATTATTGCATCAAGGAATTGAAATGAATGGTGGATCATAACATTTCAATGGATACTATTACATACACTGATAATAGAGGTATTGTGGGTGTTGTGACTATGTCCACCTTAAATGACCTCCTTGCTGATCCTATTCCTCATTTTCCGAATGGCTATCCAGGGGAGGATGAGGACATCATTTATGTGATTCCCAAACATATTTTGTTTCTGAACAAAGTCGACCTAAGATCCATTTCTGATGATAAAGAAATTATGTGGGATATTTTGATCCTCAATCTTGAATGTTCCCTACGAACCGATGCCTTCCTTGGGTGGTTTTACAGAGTATCATGAGACATTGTGAAAAAGGATGTTACCATAGATTTATGAGAATTATTCCAGGGTGTCGAACTCCCCAGTATTTCCAGTGCCATGAACATAGTCTTTTTTCCCAATATCAAGAACCCTTAATCTATAACTCATTATTGGCCAGTGAGTTTTTGAAGCTTATCATATAATATTTCGGCCATCCTAATAAACACAAGGTTGTCTCCCAACATTCCCCGATAGGTGTCTGTGGAACATCATGGGTACGTGAAGGGGTTTTCGATATAGGGGACATTTCACTAACACAAGAGATGATCATAGATGTTAATTCCAAGATTCATGGCTCCAATTTGGCCATCAAGATGCAAATGACTAAATAATAAGACCAAGTAGAGTGGGGTTTCATCAATAAGGTGCTCGATTGAATGGGGTTACCCCCAATGAATATTGACATCATATTTAGGTGGTTCAGCTCTTCCTGGTTGACAGTCAACTTTATGGTGAAAGATTATAGGTTCATACAGTCTAGTCATCAACATAGAGAGGGTGATCCTCTATCCCAATGTATATTAATTAAATCTCTAGATAACCATAGTCAACTTCTGCACAATGGAATCAATAGTGGGGATGTAATGGATTGTCATAGAAGAATGATATCCCCCTCTATTTCTGACCTAATGATTTCTGACGACACATTCATTTCCATGAATTCCAGTATGTTGTCCATCAGAGGCCTTAATAGGGTGTTGTAGGAGTACTTCATCTAGGGTGGGTAAGTTATCAACTAGGCCAAAATTATTTTTATATAACCAACATATGTACTTCCACCTGGATCCATGATATTCAACTCTAAATGGACATGTGCATAGGGGCCTTCCCTATAGAATACATGGGTACCCCCATCATCTTAGGGTGGCTCCGCTTATGTGACATTGACACCCTTAACAAATAGGATTACTATCTTGATTATCTTTTGTAAGAATATTTTTCACTCATTTGGGTTCGGATGACACTGGTCAACAGTGATCTACTTTCCCCAATCCATTCACTCTCATCCATTAATGTCCCTAAGAGTATCATTAACAATATTTGTATGATCCTTGCAGGATTTAATTGGGAAGTGAATTCATAGGGAAGGTTCCACTTGGATTCTAGGAACCGGGTGGATAAATTAGAAATGGGAGGTAACATCAATGTTCTTAGGCTTGAAGTTACAATTCTTTGAATGCATGCAAGGAATGCCTGGGATGTCTTCGAACATCAAACACTCTGAGGGATCACCATGTAAAACCCTCATTTAGGATCTGATCCTCTAGCTATAGGTTAGTCTTGTCCATTATGGCCCATTATATATCCTCTTATTAATCCTCAGAAACCCCACACAATAATTCTCATGGAGTGGTGGACATATCTTTCTAGCATCCCAATTAGGTTGAGAATGTCCTTGACTTTCCATGGTGTTCGACCACATCAATCACCCTCAAGAAGGCTAGTACCCATCTAATATTTATCAAAGATATATTTTATAGGGAATGACATGTCACGTTCAACCACATATATCTAAACAAAATACCTCACTTACGCATCTTCTCTCTTTCTAACTTAGGATCCTTCTCATCATGAGACTTCCAATACTCTCTAGAAAACCATAAACATATAAATACAAGGAATTAGATACTCTAGTCCAAAGGAACTCCCCATAAACAATACTTTCTTACCTGGAGCCTGATTCATAAGGTTATTCTCACTAATGATAACATCAAGCACTGTGGTATTTTGTTGGCTTCAAGTGCAATTTTTGATCAGACCACAATGAAAGGAGTGTGAGGAATTTGTTCATTGAAGGAGATCAGGAATGGGTGGTTTGGAAATATATTTGGACAATTTAAATATATTCATGATAATAACATGTATGGTATGAATTTTCTTGATCAATGGTTTCATGGTTTATGGGAGAGGGGTCTTGAGAAGATGGCACTCACCACTGCCCTCCTTGCAGGTTGCTAGTCAATATGGTAGGTGAGAAATAAGGATAGACATAAAAGGACAATATTTCTTCTTTCTAGGGTGTCATCCTTAGAACCAAGATCTTCCTCCATGATATCATCAGATCCCTTATCAATTTGAGGGAGTAAATAACTCTTTAATGGTATCATGTTCGCAATGATATTATTTCACCGAGAAGCAACAATATACAAGAGAACAATGTATGTTGGTATCCACCAACCCGAGGGCTAAAACTCAATACTGATGGGTCATGTAACATGGGGATCATATTTCGAGGAGGGGTGGCTGGAAATCCTTCAGATTCGGTCATCTTGGCATTCTCCACTCGCCTAGGTCATGGATCTTCCCTCCAGGAAGAGGCTAAGGTTATGTTTTATGGCCACATCTTATGAAATCAAAAGGATATACATTTATCATAGATTGAAACAAATTCTCAAATCCTTTACAACACATTGAAAAGAAAATGGCTCCATTCCATTTTCATTTCACTACCTAACCATGAAGTGTGTGGGCATGATAAGCAGTAACATCAACATAGACCATACATGGCGTTATAGGAAAGAAGCCACAGACCACATAACCTCTCTTGAGGTCACTGATCCAAATTCAAATTGTATTCATAATTTTAGAACCATGAATACTAAGTTGTTTAACCTAGTTATAGGTGATTCCCTTGGAAGAAACTATTTTCATCCCCCTAAGGTCTATTGTCCCTGGCAGTTTGGGAAGTCCCCTATTTTTTATTTTGTTTTCCTTGAATAAAAATTTTACATGATGATGATGATAATTATTTTACGTTATAAAATATATTATATATTTATATAATTACTTATTAGATTATTTTTTTGTAATATGGATCTATAATATTTCATCAAGAGATCTAACTAAAAATTGTATAGCGTCATTCTTTATCACATGGTGGGTATCCATCTTTCTAGAAAAAATCATTGATTGTAAAATTGAAGCATCAAGAGATGATCTAATAGTCATTCAGAGGAAGTCTATTTTCTTCATCCATCTCCTCCCACTCACCATAAAAAATTGGGAATGAGAGATAAGATGGAAAAATGAAAATTTTTCTATAGAGGATGCTTAGTATGTAGTGGATAAAATTTTAAGTGAATATAATTTATTTTTCATCAATTTATTAATTTTATAAATTCCAAACACTAATATAAATTTATCAATTTTCATTTTTGGATGAACATTAAGAGAAAGAGAAATAGGGATCATTTATTTCTGAGGGTAGGATGGATATACAAGCCAATTATTTAGGAAAGGCCGAACTCACCAACAATGTTAGAGGATATTAGTTAAATGATAGTATTCGGAAAGGTTTTGGTCGGTGTATGAAAGAAAAATTCCATGAAATAGAATTTATAAAATCTGAGATGAAAGAGATGAAACCATCTATGGGTGATGAAATTCAACTAGTTGAGTAGAAGGCTTTGTTAGAACATCAGAAAAGACAGTTACAATCTACATATCATTCCCAGTCTTCTTATCCCAATTACTTTGATCATCCACCTTAATCCTAGCCGGACTACCATGCCAACCCTGCCCAGCCTATATACATTGACCCTCCACCTTCATCCGAGTAGGGCTACACTATACAACTTACTTATTTGGATCCTCCATCTCCATCCCAGCTTGACTACCCTACCCAACCTACCTACTTTTATCCTCCAGCTCCTCACTCAGACTATAACTTATAATGTGAGTTTCTTATGGAGATAAACATATACATATAATTGTGTTAGGACATGTATATATTTTTTGGATTCTATACATGACCTTATTATTCATATTTTTCATGTTATAGTATTAGTAATTGAAATTATTTAACCTAATGCTCTACTACCATTACATACTATGGAGATTACCAGAGTTGGGGGTTGTTTGGGTCATTTTTTAGTTTGGCCAACTGGAATTATTCGTTATATTTCATATGAGGTATGAATTATTTTAAATATTAATTACATATGATTGAAAATGAATTATAATGTTTTCTAACATTTAACATATATAGGATTATTTGAAATTAATAGAAATTTGACTTTTGAAACAATATGTTCTGGATCAATCGACTGTAGATACTTATGATATTTCTTATGGGATAGAAATATTATCTCAGGATTATTCTTCCTTGAATAATATATATGAGTTTTGGATGATTATCAGAATATATGTAGAGATTACCCACTGATATTAATCAATGAATATATTATGAATCTAGTTGAATTCAAAGAGCTCTTTCTGAATGTGTTGTAGTTGTTTTCCATGTAGGTAAAGTGATGTTTTAATTATTAAGTTTTTATAAAATAATGGGTTATATTGATTAGCTATAGTTTATTTTTAAATTATGTATCAACATATTATTCTTTTATAAAATGGTCGAACAACAATTTATGGTTATTTAGATCTATAATATATTTCCCATGAAGTGAAACATTTGAAGAATCTTAGTAGAGTTGCATATATATGTGAGTGATTTTCACATAAATAAATTGAATGCTTGTTTTTTCCATATCAATATAAGAAGGAACAAAACAATAATTATAAAATAATGAACATTATAATGTCATTAATTATAAAATTTTTGTATTTTAATGGGCATTGGATGTTACATATAATTTCCCCAAATGAATGTACATTATATTGGTTATACACTCTATCGAGGAGTGTTTGTATAAGTTTTTATACATTATTAGACATGTATGTTTTTTCTCATAAGCTCATTACATTAAATTTTCATTTTTTATACATGTATTATTAGTTAATTTATATGAAAATGCTGTTCATGGGAAAAAATTTAACAAAGAACAAATATCGATAAAGATACCAAATGCAATCAGTTTTGTGAAAGTAAAGGTAATTATTTTCTACAATATATATATTGATCTATTTTTTGATATATATATATATTGGTTTTCATTATCGACTTAATGTTTTATAACGACAGATTCATCATCAACAAAGACATTTCTAGAATGGCGATTAGGTTATATGATTCATGTACGAGATAATCACAATTGGGGTAACTAATGAATTTCATAAGGATAGTTATATCCAATTTTTTTATATTCTCTATCATAGTATTATATTTTCAATCTAATATCATTAATGGTTATTATATAAATTCAATGATATAGAGTCTTATAACAAAAATAAACTTACACATCTTAAATATTTCTTTGCAAACTATTTGTTGAATCTGATTATTATTTGAGGTATTTATATTATAATGATTATGAATAATAAACTATATTTTCCTAACAACCCGTGATTATCAAAAAAATTATTTTTTTATAATATGTGTTATAAAATTATGATATCAATTTAATGCTTCAAGAATAATGAACAATGATCATGATATAAATTTTAGGTCTGTATATTTGAAATCAACTTTATAAGAAAATTCATAGATATTTTTTTGGTTAACTAGATAAACTGAAGTAAGTGTTTGTATATTTTCAGTTAATGAGAAATTGTGTTTGATTTTTTTATATTGTGTTTTTATTAAAAGGATTATATTATTTGAAATGTGTGATATTTTGAATTTTTTAAAATAAATTATAATTTTCAGAATCATTTTTCATAAAAACCAATTTCGAAACATTAAAAAAATATGATTACGGTTTTAGAATCGGTTTTCATAAAAACCGATACTCAAACAAGTCAATGATCAATTTTGGGAGTCGATTTTCAGTAAAAATGATACTAAAAAGGTCATTTTTACGTCTCAATTATAGATGTTTGTTTAAAAACTGACGTTGACTATATTTATTTTACTAGATAATGTCTTTGAGAATCCTATAATTATGAAGGTTTCATGATTAAAGTGATCATTAAATTATTTCATGTGAAAATAGGAACCACTATACACAACCCTGCAAGAATAATTAGATGTAATGTTAATAGTGTAATAAAAAATAACAAGATCACCACTTATAGCAGTGGTAACATGATCATCACAATCACAATTTTTATTCTATTTAATTTCATTCATTCTATTTTATTATTTCAGATAATATAAAAACATCTCATCATGTCCTTTTTTACATCAATAATGACATTCAAATTCTCTCTACGTCGACCTAGATTTCATTCTGACTTTTATCTAACCATGACTACTCTTTTCATTATTATTTAACATACATATCCAACTATCTTATATGACAAAAATCATAGATTAATATTTATCCTACGTAGATCTCCTGACCACTTCATTGAAAATAAAATACATAATGATACTGAATTTCACAACACTATTTGAAGTATAACATATTAGCATAACACTTATATTCTCCCATTAATCAGGTAAAGTGTTATGTAAGAAAATCACTAAAACTTCATAATGAAAATTAATACATTTACCATAAAAATGAAAAAACATCTCTAATATTCAATAAAATATTTAAAAACAGATGTACCTTCTTTGTACTTTAAATTAATAATTTGTTTGTTAAGAAAAAACATATTTTTTCCTTCCATGAGAGCATATATAGTCTCAGGCTTCACCCACAATGTTCTGCTGTGATAGATGTGAACAATATGGTTCATCACATTATATCGCACCCATTATTAATTGAAATCACAAATCATCTCACACTTGATCTCTCATTATTCATAGGAAATCCATTATAGCATTTGGGTTATAACAACAGAAGATGAATTCACTTGACAAAATGTTGATCTGTTATTTTTTTCACCATATAAAGTAGTTGGTACCATTATACAAATCATCCAAATATAATTGGATTATGTAATAAATATGAAATCAATACCAAACCGTTTAATAATAGATGATAGGGATGATTAAAACAGATGAATGTGAAAAAAATTGTAAAGTGAATGTGAAAATAAAATAAATTTATTTCCCTCCAAACAAAAGCGTATTGACAGTGAACAAAAAACATATGTGTCCAAAATAAATGTTGACATTAGAAATTTATAACATATAAAAACCAGTGAAGGAAAAAAACCATGAGAAATTGTCTAGATAAATGGATCCACTAGAAATGATTAAAAATAAGAGATTACCAAAGATGGGATGGATCAAAAAAATGATACACTGATAAAATATTGGATTAAAGTCGGAGAGTAGATACAGTATATAAAAAAATGACATCCATACAATTTTGGTCACCAATTTTAATTTTCTATCCATATTAATAGTGTGTTGGAAACCATGTCTGTTACCACTTTTTATATAAAAAATCTATGTGCCAATGTATTTGGAACTCCCAAAAAATCACCTATCTGCATTTATCTTTTCAAAAATGTATGAACCATTTGATAAGTAATCTAATCAAAAAACCTATAACTGAATCTAAGAAGACTATTGGAATATGATTATAGTAATGGTGTGGAGGAATGTTGTAACATCCCTGATCCAGATTCCACAAAAAGGTCCTCTCTCCTCATTTGGCCACAATGCCTCAAGCACATTTATACAAATCCAGAGGCGTATGACTAGCAGTGTGGGCCTAGGGTGTGATGGTGGGGAAACAATGCCTTATTTGGTTGAGTGAAACACATGAGATAAATAATAATAATGGCAGAAGTAATAAACAATATGCCAATGAAATAAACAACTACAGACTGGAATATACATATAAAAAAATGCATAACATCTCATAATGATATAGCATGTTATGTGTTCTAAGAAAGCAGTGAAATCAATATACAATTCAATCTCGTATAACAAAATAATATGTTGTAGAAATACAAAGTGAAAAACATCGGAATCACAATCCTTGGATTGGTACCTTGATCTCTTACTCCAAAGAAACAATCAAGTACCTATATTTGGAGCCTTCCCCTATCGACACCTATAACAATATAGTCTGTTTGGGCCCAAAAACCTGACCCGAACAGCGTGTGATAAAAAAATCACTATAGGAAACAACCTAAGGTAAGTTCTAATATATTAGTGTATATATCTAGTAGTAGTTTATAATATTGAAATGCAATAAACTAGGCGGTACTCAGAAGTAAACAATCATTCAAGTACTGGCATTCATTTATTAAATTCATTATGTGGATTAGAAATTCACTAACCTGGGTTATTTAAGACTAATAATTCAGCCTAATCTTGACGTTCCTTGTAATAATGTAAGAACAATAGAAGTCTTAGAAGACCTTCTAACAAGTAAGTGAAAACTATATCGAAGCATGCTATTTGACTTGAGAGAGGTGTAATGATTTATTTCATTTAGTAGTTTAATTATAACCTGAGACAGGTTTTGAGATTCCTAAGATCTAATTCAACTAACACTCTATGTGAAATTCTACCGAGATCCAGCAAGTCCATTATCAGTGGTCCAACATGGGATTCCAGTGTATCACTGTAGATTTTTGGTATATGATCATGTATGTTTAGTTTGTAATTGGTGGTTCGACTAGGGAGCCTATGTGTCACTATTCACATATAAAACAAGGTCTCTTGAGACCAACCATGGAGTTATATGCTTAACAAATGTATCACCCATGACATTGTATAATATCAGGTCAACCTAGTCCTTTCTCGGCGGTCCTACAAGGGAACCCAAGTATCACTATTGACATATAAATGAAAAGCTTCTCAATTCCATCCAAGGAGTTCTATGATGAACCCATGTGTCACCCAGTTCTATTTACCCTTTAATAGTTAAAATTTAATTAAAAATTTCAACCTTATTAAAAAAGGAAAAACCAAACGTGTAAAATTGGGAAAACACAATACCTAATCCATTATCAAAACAATTTCAATTATATCACAATTTCATTTCCATTTAATAACCAGGTTTATTTTAAATAACCCTAAAAATATAATGATGACATGCGCTTAGACATCCTTCGCCAAAATGGATGAAAAATATTTATTCAAGAAAAATGCATCCATGGGTTTTTCCTTAATCAATAAACAAAGACAAACATGATTTAAATTCATTAAATTAATTACAATAACATCATTAGGTAATAACAATGATCAATTACCCTTCATGTTGACACCCTAAACATAGGTGTATGGCAAAACATGACATATTAACATCTCAATAACTAATGAGAGGTAGGAGACCACCTACCTCATTGTATTAGATCTCTCCTCATCCAACCATGACATCCAAATCAAGATAGAATGGTGTAGATCTATGAAAAAAAATTACTCAACCTTAAATAACATAGTTGAGAACTTATATCACCAATAATTGATCTAGAGTTAATGATCATTCACTGATTGGGATCAAACAAGACTGACACTGATTGATTCGGAGTTCAGATTATCGCCTAGGAAGATGTTGAAGTTCCGGAACTCCTCTTGAGTTCCCCCAACATGCCCACTATCCAATATACAGAATATATATGCCACTCTCTGTTTTTAAAGAAAAACAAAAATACAAACCCTGTAAGTCCATATACATTTAGTGTATATCATTTTGCTGATCATTTGGTGGATGAATCCCATAGATTAACATTATCGGGTGTGTTAATGTAACACCCTAAGGTTTTATAAATAAATAAATAATTAAAATTCATAAAACCTTTTTTATGTAGATATTTATAACTAGCCCTTAAGAATAATTTTGTCACATGTATGTTTTAAATTTCAAGAATCATTCATCTACAATTGTGTTTAGTAAGTTATTTGGAGTCTTATGGAACCAACTTGTGTTTTTGGTGAATAGTAACATACCCTTGTGAATAATAATATGACCCTAATGAATAGAAAATTTTATTATTATTTTATCATCTTAAGGATTTAAGATAATGAAATATTGATTAATTTTTCAAAGTGATATTAATGCAGATTTAGTTTTAAAATTGATAATTTTTGAATTAAGAATGATTTTATTTAAATATTAAATTAATGACATTTATAAAATTATTTTAAAAAAATGGACTTCATTTTTGAATTCTACACATTATAAAACGGTAAGGGTGAATTTTTGGGATTTTTCTGAAATTCTTGAATTTTCGATGAATTGTAAAATAAGATAAAATAAGATAAATGCTAAATACATAATTTACTGAATTATAGGTGAAGAAATGTTTATGTAATCCCACTTAGTTCGAACACACATGACATTATTACTTTTTGGGGTCAAATTAATTGAGATTATTCACAATCCTTGGAAAAAATATTATAATAATTATTAAAATAATGAAAAATACCCCCTCTCCCCACTATATATACCCCACTCATTTACCTCTTCCTATCACACCTTTCAATCTTTTATCCATACCTATGTTCTGCTCAATACCCCTCCCAATAATCTTCCCATGTCTTAGATATACTGGTCACACCAAAAGACCAAAACCAATGCCCTTAAAAGGATCTCAATTAGAAGAGATCAAGAGGTACAAATCCTCTTTTATATCCATTTTTTATTTCATTTTATGTTAATTAGATTTGTATTATGTTGGGATATTCCATTACATATCACCCCTTACATCCAATATTATGTAATATTTATGATATACCCCTTTGTATCATCAAAATATTTTATGAAATTTTAATCGACGTTGTTAGGCTGCCGAATTTTCATAAGAGATTTCTCATGTTTTCTTCTAGTTAACGATTCATTTCTTTTTTTCTTCTTTCCTCGCCACATTTTATCCAAGAGGAACTAATGCTCTAGAATTTTGTATATTATATATGTTCTAATGTTCATAAAAAATTGATCATCATTCTTCTCCTTCTCTCCCACTTATTCGTGGAATTAAAAACACTGTCTGTGATGTGTCGAATTACCAACATCATGGACGAAGTGATTTTAATTTTCATTAATTACATCAAGTCTGGTCAAGAAAATATTTTTATGGTTGAACGACTTTATTATATATGTATTATTCATCATCCATTGTTCTGTAATTATTTTGTATACATGGTTTCAAATTATAAAACAAATGAGCTCATTATTATCAAAGAACCAATAAAATCATCTAAACAAACATCATTAATGTTTTAACTTATGATTCATCCTCATGTAAGAATTCAAAATGATAATTTGTATAATTAATCATACTAGAAATATGTAAATACTACTCCATTCCAATTCTACAATTTCACTTCTATTCTACAAGAACATCCATCATGAACTAATCCTGGAAATCATGTAAAGAATGATCCATAACTAAGGCAGAAATCAAAATTCTAACAATTAAAGGGTGAAATGTGGTTATGAAATGAACATATATTATCATATAAACATGAAAATGTTTTTTTAAAATAATAATAACACTCTTTTAACAATTATACTGGATGTTTAAATTTTTTTTGATGTAAGATAAACTCGTGGTAAGGGAATGCTTAACCCAATTTCCATTCTGTGTGTTAACCTTCTACTTCGTTTTTATGTGCTATTAAATTTTTTTGTGTGATGAGTTTTGTTTATATCATGTTTATTAATTTATATTTATAGTGTTTATATATATTCTATCCACTCTATTATGTTTCACATCAAATATATAATATTTATAATAGAATTTCTTTTTAAAAACCTACAATGTTAAAATGCAATATTTTTATGCTATTATTCATGTTTTATGATTAAATTTCTTGACCATTATTTATAAATAATGGTGGGACCTATATAACACTTTAATTCATTTGCTATATATAAGTTGTAGGTCGGCCGTATGGTTACTCTATGTGTAACTATGATGGTTACACAAATTGTAAGGTATCTGTGAGGGTTAAAAATTAAAAGATAGCCATGTGGGTTAATATATTATGTAAGTAATTCACAATGATACCATTAAGATTATATTTATGTTTTATGTTTTCTAGAAATGTATTGTATGTGTCATGTTTTAAAAAGTAAGTATATATCGGTGACAAGTATGTCTTTTGAATGTGATTTCATATGTTACAAGTATTCTTCGACTAATGTGTTGTTTTTTTATATATCATTTACTGATATTTTTGTGATCATCTAATGATTTTAAATGATTTTAATAGCTTATAAGTATTTGTAATAATGAGAAGGAAGGAGAGTTAAATTTTTGAATAACATATAATGAAATCAGGTTTTATTTGAAATGTTTTATATTTTGGAAGGAATGAGTACTATTTTTTTGGTATACACTTTTTAATAATGTGTAATGTTATTTGAGTATTATGCCCCAATTATCTAAATCTCTAAACATGAAAATATACTCAATTTTAAAGGAAGTGATTTCTTGACTAAATTCAAGACTACAAAATGTAATAAGGCCGTGTCATTGTAGTTGGTATTATAGGATGGTTTATATAACTATAGAAGTTAGGATGATGATAACGGAATACTATAAATGATTTTTACTCTATGATTAATTTGAAATGTTATAGCATTTCAATATTACCATGTTGCTTCATCTAAGGTATGTTTGTTCAAAATGGTTGTTTTTAGAAGATATATAGAAGCTGAAGAGAAGAGGAATCGACAGGATGACATCCCATCGAATCTACATCTTGGAATGGTAGGGATTAGAATCGAGTAGTTTGTGATAGTAGTGGATCAACTAATACAGGAAATAAATGGTGGTGTAATACATGAAGGAGAACAACTAGAGGTACCACAACAAAACATGAGAATTATGTATCATTTAATGAGACAACACCCTCATGAGATCAATGGAACTTCAAAGCTAGTAGCGGATAATCGATGGATTAAAGTCCTTGAAAAGATATTCGATGTTATAGTATGTTCATACAATAAAAAGAAAAGTTTCTCCATGTATCATTTTTATAGTGAAGATGACCGGTGGTGGTAAATGGTAAAGAATATTAGTGATAGATTGGATATTGATGCCTTAGAGTAGGATGTATTTAAAAGTCTTTTCATTGAATTTTATTTCCTACAGTGGTGTGACATAGGATGGAGATGTAATTCCATGAATTGAAACAGAAGGAGGAAGATTTAATGGTCGTTTATAAAGAGAACATAAATCAACTAGCAAGGTATGCTCCAAATCTTATTCTGGATCTTCATAGAAAAATAAACAACTTTTACTCAGGACTGAATCCAAGATATCAAAGGGAATTGGACTCTTGTGAATTAAAAATTTAATGAGAAACATGTCCAATGTTCTGAGAGTGTAGTGAAGGAAATTTTTGATGATCACATTTATTTTGGAAATAAGGAGAAGAAGAGGTCTAGATGGCAAGAAATGGGTAATAATCAACAAAATAAATATGATGGTAATAAAATCCATTTTCCTGTTTGTGAAATGTGTCGGAAGAACCACCTTGGGGGATGTCTTATCAAAATTAGGAAGTGTTTAAAATGTGGTATGTTTGGACATATGGCCAGAGATTTTTAATGAAAATGATCTTATGACTAATCCAAATAAGAAAACTGTAAAGTTTTTTAAATGTTCTAAGATGGGTCATTATGCAAATGCCTGCCCAAAGAGAGATCCGAATGATGAAAAAATGCCAGACTACAATCAGAAAGGTGTCCTGAGAACTTTTGTGACCACTTCAGTAGATGTCAGACCATCCAATGAAGTTTTATCAGGTACTATGTTTTTTTACTCAGATTTTTCTAATGTTTTGTTTGATACGGGGTCTACACATTCTTTTATATTCATGAAATATTTGAGTAAATTAGAAAATCACATTCAAAAATGAAACAAGAACATGCTGTTTAAACACTAGGGGAAATATTATAGTAAATATGAATTAAAAGAATATTTATATTGTGGTCTATGGAAAGGATTTTATAGCAATCCTTGTTTTTCTACATTTTTCGAGTCTGATGTGATTCTGAGAATGGATTGGATTTTTGTTTATCGTGCTTAGATTTACTATAGAGATAAAGAAGTTGTTTTTTTTTCAAAAAGTGTTTCTGTTTGTATGTAAGAAAAAACCATACAATTGATAACATATCAGAAATTTGAGAAACCCTTGAAGGATGAAAATGATTTTTATCTTTCTCATATTGTTGAAAACAACAGAACTTTTTGTTTGAGTGGTAAATGAATACCTTGATGTTTTTCCTTATAAGTTACACAGTGTCACACCTGGTCAAGAAGTGTAATTCACAATTGACATAGTTCGTGATGCTAAGACGATTTCAAAACCCCATATACCATATCACTAAAATAGAACTTATTGAATTGAAAAACTAGTTGCGTGATTTTCTTAATAAAGGCTTAATTAATCTTACCACATCACCATGGGGTAGTCCAGTTTTCATTGTTAAAAAGAAAGGGAGTTCCATGGAACTTTGCATTGAATAGAGAGCATTGAGTAACATCACTATTACAAAAATATATATGTTGTCTCATATCAATGACTTGTTTGATCAGCTCTAGAGAGCTTAGTACTTTTCCAAGATTGACTTGAGTTCTAGATACCATCATCTAAAGGTGAAGGAGGATGAAATCCCGAAAACCACCCTTCGTACTAGATATTTGCAATATGAATTTTTTTTATGCCATTTGGATTAACTAATGCACCGTTTGTATTAATGATTATTATGAATAGAGTATTTCATGTGTTCATGGATATGTTTGTGGTTGTGTTTATTGATGACATTCTAGTATTTTCTAAAAATAAAGAGGAGCAAGAAAAATAACTAAGTGTTGTTTTACAAACCTTAAAAGAAATGAAACTGTATAGAAAATTACAAAAGTGTGATTTTTGGTTGTAATAGATTTTTTTCTTGGGAAAATTGTAATTAAGGATTGAATAATAGTTCATCCTACCAAAACAAAAGCAGTTGATGAATGTCCAAGGCCCACAAATTTTACATAGATTTGTAGTTTTCTGGGATTAGAAGGTTATTACCAATGTTTTGTTATAAAAATTTCTCGGTTATCTACCCCGATAACAAAGTTAAAATGGAAAGGGGTTAACTTTATTTGGACATAAGAGTGTGATGTTTTTTTAATAACTAAATAAGAGATTGGTGAATGCTCTATGTTTTGGCATTGGCTTCCCGAAATGGTCAGTTTTTCATCTACAGTGATTCTTCTTTGAAGGTAATCGGTTTGGTTTTGATGTAGAATGATCATGTAATTGCTTTGGCTTCAAGAAAAATATAACCTCATGAGTTAAATTATCCTATTAATGATTTGGAATAGGCAGCTAGGGATTTTTCATTGTAATTTTGGAGGTATCTTTTATACGGAGACAAATGAAAAATATATACTGCCCATAAAAGTCTGAAGTATTTATTCACTCAAAAAAATTTAAATACAAGGAAGTGAAGATGCCTTGAACTGATAAAGGATTATGATTGAACGATCAATTACCATCCTGGAAAAGAAAAAAGAGTGTGGATGCCTTGATTAAAAAACAACATGCATCATAATCCTTGTTACATTTGGAATATGATCCACTGATTAATGATTTGACGAATTTAGGTATAGAAGATGTTGGTGTAGGGAATACATCTATTTTTTAGGTTTTAGTGAAGTTGTCATTATCAAACAGAATTAATAAAGGGTAGAAGGAAAACCGTGAGCTAAAGAAAAATGTATAATTTGTAAAAATGGGTATATATCTAGAATTTAACCTTGATAAGGATTATCTTTCAAGATTATCGAAAAAGGTTGTTTGTGCCTAGTGATTCCCTGATAAAGAAAGATTTGTGGTGTGAAGATCATAGTTATCCATTTTCAGTTCATCCAGGTAGTACTAATATTTACAAAGACCATCAAGATTATTATTGGTGGGATGGAATGAAAGGAGATATTGTAGATTTTTTTGTTAAATGCTTAACTTGTTAATAGGGTAATACGGAGTGGCAGTTAGCTAAGTTATTGATTTAGCCTTTTCTAGTGCTAGAGTGTAAATGGGAGAATGTATCAATGGAATTTGGGTGTGGGACTACCAGAGACATCTCGAGGTAATAATGCAATTTGGGTTACTGGTGACCGGTTGACAAAATATGCACATTTTCTTTCTATTCGAGATACAAGGACTTTGGATAATCTTTCATGACTATACCTCAAAGAGATTATTAGGCTACACTGAGTTCCTCTTTCCATTGTATCAGACAGTGATCCCAGGTTAACTTCTAACTTCTGGAAAGGTCTATAGATGTCATTGGGCATAGAATTAAATTTCTGTATAACTTTTTATCCTCAATCAGCTAGGCGATCAAAATGAATGATTTAGCATTGGAGGATATGTTTTGATCTTGTTCAATGGACTACCTGAGAAGTTGGGATCATCATATTTCTTTAGTAGAGTTTCCTTATAATAATATTTTTAATTCCGGTATACATATTTCACCTTATGAAGCTTTGTGTTGGAAGAAGTGTTAGATTCCAGCGTTTTGGGATGAAGTCATTGAAAGAAAGTTGATGGGGCCAGAATTAGTAGAGAAAGTGGCTGAGAATGTGAAGATGATCCTACAGCATATGAGGACAGCTCAGAGTAGGCGGAAACGTTATGCTGTTAGTAAAAGTAAAGACTTCTCTCTCGAGGTAGTTGAGCATATTTTCCTTAAAATCTCTCCTTTGAAAAGATTGATATGTTTTGGTATGAAATGGAAGATATGTCTGTGGTTAATTGGTCCTTTTTAAATCATGGAGAATGTTGGAAGAGTTTCATACCCAGTAGCTTTGCCTCTGATTTTATCTCAGGTAATTTTTTTTTCATGTTTCGATGTAGGGGAAGTATGTTCCAAATTCATCACATGTCCTCATCCCAGGAGCAGTTCAGTTGGAAGTGAACCTTTAATTTAAAGAGAAAGCAGTTCAGATTCTTGATAGATGGGATCATGAATGGTGAAATAAGGTAATACACTAGGTAATGGTTTTGTAGAGAAACCCTATTATAGAACAAGAAACAAGGGAATATGAAAATTTTATGAGGGAAAGGTACCCTCACTTTTTTAAATTATTTATGAAAATTGCGAGGATTTAATTTCCAAAAGGTGAAGAAATTGTAACACCCAAACATTTTCTGAAAGAATAAATAAATTAAATTCATGTAACATTTTTATGTTGATATTTGAAACTAGCCTTTAAAAATAATGTTGTCATTTCTATGTTTTGAATTTCAGAAAACAATCATCTATAATTATGTTATGCTAGTTATTTGGAGTAAGATGGAAACAACATGTTTTATGGTGAATAGTAACATACCCTTATGAATATTAATATGAATAGTAATATGACCATAATGAATAGTAAATATTATTATTATTTTAATTTTTAAGGATTTAAGATAATGACATTTTGATTAATATTTCAAAGTGATATTAAAGCAGTTATAGTTTTAAAATTGTTTATTTTTGAATTAAGAAGAAATTATTAAAAAATTATATTAATGATATTTATAAAATTATTTTCAAGAAAATGGACTTCCTTTTTTAATTCTACATGTCAGAAAATGTTAGGGGTGAAATTTTGAGATTATTCTGAAATTGTTGAATTTTCGATGAATAGTAAAATACGATAAAATACGATAAATGAAAAATAATTGATTTACTACATTATAGGTGATGCAAGGCTGATGTAAGCCCACATGGTTCGAACTCACATTACATTATTACTATTTGGGGTGACATTAATTGAGATTATTCATAGTATTGGGAAAAAATATTATAATAATGATTAGAATAATAAAAAATACCCCCTCTCCTCCACTATAAATACCGCCATAATTTCCATATTCCTATCACACCTCCCAAGCCTTTACCCTTACCTATTTTCTACACAATACGCCTCCCAAGACACTTTCCCATGTCTTATAGCTGCTGGTCTCACCAAAATGTTAAAACCAAATCCCTTATGAAGGATCTCAATGAGAAGAGATCAAGAGGTAAACGTCCTCTATTATTTTGTTTTATTTATTAATTTTATGTTAATTCCCTTGGATTATAATGGTATATTCCATTCTATATCCCTCCTTAATTACCATATTATTTAATATTAATGAGTTATATTTTTTCTCTCATGAAAATATTTTATGAAATTTTAAGCGACATTGTTATGCTACCAAATTATCATAAGAGGTTTCCCAAGTTTTCTTTTTTTTTTTCAAGATTACTTTCCATTATTCTTCTTTCCACACCTCCTATTATTCAAGAGGAATGAAAGCTCTAAAATCATGTATATTATGCATTTTCTCATGTTCATGGAAAATTTATCATCATTCTTCTTCTCATCTCCAACTTATTCATTTAATTAAAAACATTGTCTGTGATGTGTCGAATTACCAAAATCATGGACGATGTGATTCCAATTTGCTTTAATTCCTTTATGTCGGGTCATGAAACCATTTTTATGGTTGAACTAGGTTATATTATATGTATTATTTCTCATCCATGGTTATGGAATTATTTTTTATTAATGGTTTTAAATTTTAAAACAATTAAGGATATTATTATCAAAGAACCACTAAAATGATATCAACGAACATCATTAATGTTTTAAATTATGAATCAACCTCATGTAAATATAAAATAAAGATAAATGGTATAATTTATGGTACTTGAAATATGTAAATACTAATCAATTTCAATTATGTAGTTTCACTTTCAATCGACAAGAACATCCATCATAAACCAATCATGGAATGCAAGTAAAAAACGATCCCTAAACAACAAAAAGATCAAAATAATAATAATTAAAGGGTAAAATGAGGTTATGAAATGATAATATAAGATGTTATAAACATGAAAAAATTTCAATAAAATACCAATACCACTCTTTTATCCATTATACAGTATGTCTAAACAAGTTTTATGTAAGACAACCCCGAGGTTAGGGAATTTATAACCTGATTTATATTCATTTGGCAACCTTCTACTTCATTATTTATGTGCTATTAAATTTTTTTGTGTGATGAGTTTTTTTATATTATTTTGATTTATGTGTATTTATAGTTTTTATACATATTCTATCCACTTTATTAATTTTCACTTCAATTATATGATATTAATAATAGAATTTCCATTTATAATCCTCATTTAAAATTCTTTTTTAAAAACTTCAAAAGAAATTATTTATGCTATTATGCATGTTTTATAAATTTTTTTCTTGGGAAATTTTTATGTTAATTGTTGGGAGTTATATCTCTCTCTAATTCATTTGGTATGTGTATGTTGTAGGTCAGTCATATGTTTACTCCATGTGTAACTGTGATGGTTACACAAATTGTAAGGTAGTTGTAAGGGTTACAAATTATAAGGTAGCCATGAGGGTTAAAATATTACGTATTTAATTCCCCATGAATCCTTTATGGATATATTTATTTTCTTATGACTATTGGGAATCAGGTGGAAATCTCATGTTTTACAAAGTAAGTATATATCGGTGACATGTATGTCTTTTCAAAGTGATTATATATGTTACAAGTATTATTGGACCAATGTGTTATTTTATTGTATATCCCTTACTAAACTTTTTGTGCTCATCCAATGTTCTTAAATCATTTTCACAGGTAATAAGGATGTGTAATAAAGTGAAGGAATCCATGTAAAATGATTGATGAACTTTCAATAAAATAATGTTTTATTTGAAATGTTTTATGTTTTGGAAAGAAGTAGTACTGATTTTTATACAATTTATAATAATATGTAATGTTATGAAAGTATTATGTCACAATTACTTAAATCTATAATCATGAAATGATACTCAATGTTAATGGAAGTGATTTATTGACTAAATTCAAGAGTATTTATTGTAATAAAGTCGGATCCTTATAGTCAACATGACTACATGGCATGTACTAAGAAGTACAAGACTTATAGTTTAATTTTTCTATCTTCCATGTTGTCATTTGCACACACCATGTATTCTCTTCATACATAGCCAAACTATAAGGCATGTACTTATAATATAACGGATTGTAACCCTGAATAAGACCATGTGACGGAAAGATTCTTGTACCTATCTAGTTTTTCCTAGTTTTCTAGAAAAACTCAATCGAAAAAAAAGAAAAAAGTTTTTACCTCAAAAGAACAACTGGGTTCTTACCAACATCCCCTGTAAAATAATTTGTACCTAAATTTCCCTTCCATGGGTGGTGATGGAATATCTAAGAGTAACTCCGGCCACTAAGCACATATGATGGCCTCCCTTACCCATGTCTCGTCTTGTACTCAACCATGATTCCATAGAACTCGTACGGGAGGAACTTATCGGCCTTGGTGAACCTTCATACTTATGTCAACTATACAATTCAGATGCTCCTCAATGGATGCATCATCATGAAATTAATCCTCATGATGAAAAACATGAGACAAGTCTAACTGATAGCTATGTAGCTAAGATACATGGAGGACATCAAACCTATATTATTACCTTTGAGGTATCTATAATCGATAGTAGACCGATATGAATCACTATAGAATATCAATCTATCTCACATATCACAATTAAACCTTACCCTATATCATGATCTTATTTTTTCCAATCCTGGGTGTGTCCCATAAGAGAACTTGATACCCAAACTCAAATTCCAATAGTCATCTATGACGATCAATGTATGATTTCTATAGATACTGTGTCGTAGCCATGTTCTTTTGAATCAAGTGGACCTTCTTAGTAGTCTATTGAAGAAGATGAGATTCACGCATTGCTACCCCTACTACCTTCATCCAACAAAGTGTTGATCGACAGTTCCTCCCATATAAATCCTTATATGGTGCCATATGAATAGTATCATTGAATCTATTATTATAAGTGAACTCAACTATGGGTATATTCTTCTACCAAGGTCCCCCCATTTCTAAAACATATTCATGAAACACATCCTCCAGCAACTGTATCGTATGCTCTAACTTGCCTTCGGTCAGAGGATCGTATGTTGTGCTCAAGAGAAAATGTGTACAGAGAGCCCTTTGAAAACTCATCCATAAATGAGACGTAAAGAGCCTATCCCTCTTTTAAATGATATAATGGGGGACCTCATTATGTCATACTTCTTCTCAAATATACAACTTTTCTAGGTCATCATCATCGAATATCTCCTTGATCGTCCTGAATTGATAGACTTTCGTATGTATGTCAACTAAGACCCAGACATCATCATTTCCTCTAAGTGACCTTCATAACCCAATAAGAAGATCCATATTGAAACCATACCATTTCCTCTATATAATAGGTAACTACCATAAGAGCCTAGCTAGACACTGATATTCTGCCTTTAGATGCTGGCAGGTTGAACACCTTTTAACAAAACAAGATACTTCTGGCTTCCTACTTGGCCACCAATACTGATTCTGTATATCACGATACATCTCAGTGACTCCAGGATGCACTGCCCAATATGAATAAAGAATCTCTTGCATTAAATCCTCATGTAATCCAATATAACCCATACACATCCATGGATACACAGTACTCTATCCTTACCTATCACCCATCTATGAGGAGGTTCCTCATCTTCTATACTCTCTTGTAGACTAGGCCTTCGAAATCTAATAACTGCCTCATCCACACTCTATCCAGTATGGTTGAGGTAACAACCAAAGACGAAAGATAAGTCTATCTTTGACTCTGGTGTACCTATAAATGAATCTCATAGAATAAAGGCATAATCTTCTATTCACCACTAGCCTCGTGAGCTACCTATATTTGTGTCCCCCTTCATAGTGCATTAGCCACTACATTGCCTTTTACAAGTGTATAGGAAAGCTCAAAATTGAACTAATAAAGGTATTCCAGCTACCTTCACTTTTTCAGATTCAAATCACATTGAGGAAAGATGTATTTGACACTTTTGTGTTCTGTGTAAACCACAAACACTATCCCAATAAATAATGTCTCTAACAGTGAAATTCTTGTTCAACCACAACCAACAAGATACCATGTGTTGGGTAATTCCACTCATGTGGCCTCAACTGCTGAGACCTGTATGCAACAACACAATGCCCCCCCCGCACATTAGCACCTCTCTCAACCCAATACCCGATGCATCATAGTACACAGTAAAACTCATACTCATCTCTAGCAATATACGCATCGACACTGAATTCAAATGTCTCTTCAACTCTAAAAGGTTTCATTATGACAATATGACCACTCAAAAATCATACCATTCTTATTCATGTCGTCCATAGACACTGTTAAACAAGAGAAGTCCTATATAAAAATCATATAGTAACCAACTATCCCTACAAAACTAAATACCTCAAACAGGTTCTTGGGACGCTTTTAGGTAACTACTGCTTTCACCTTCTTTAGCTCCACTGTACTCTAGTCTCTGCAATGACGTGACATAGGAAGTGAATATTATCCATATAGAAGTGGAATTTTGTAAGGAAAGTATATAACTGATGCTGTGTTAGAGTATTCAAGATGATCTCACGATGTTGTACATGGCCATTTAAATTGTGAAAATACACCATGATATTTTCCACCAAAACCACCACAAAAGAATCTTGGTAAGGATAGACCACTCGGTTCAGTAGCACCATGAAAATTACTGGAGTGTTCGTGAGACCAAAAGAAATATACAAGTACTCATGGAGACCATAAATTCTATGAATGGTTGTATGATGTATGCCTGCCAATTGATCACATATGTTGTGATATCCTGACCTTAGTTAAATCTTAGAGAATACTCGATCTCCTATAAGTTGATAAAAAAGATCATCAATTCGTGACAAAGGATATCAGGGTTTAACCATCATGATCCAGTTTCCAATAGTCCACAGATAGTCGAAGGGAATCATCATCCTTTTTAAAAAAAAATAACTGGTGAACCCCAAGGACAAGTATTGGGTCAGATAAAACCCTTATTTTCTTAATCTTCAAACAACCACATGAGTTCTTGAAGCTCTTTTGTAGACATAATGTAAGGAAAAAATGATACTGGTGTAGCTCCTAGCACAAAATCTATAATAAACACCACCTCCTTAATCGGAGGTAAGCATATGAAGTCATCTGGTAAAACATATCTAAAATGATAAACCATTAGAGGGAAATCATCCAGACATGTTCCCTGATCATCTAGATAAAAACTCACAATCTGGGTTTTCATCCTTCCTAGACCATGATGCTAAGGTCCATCTCTGCTCGCCTGAACATCATGTTAAACCATTGGTAGAAACTATCCACCCTTTGGAGAGGAGGAGCTCAACATGCGACAATGGAAATCAACAATGTCCCTAAAAGAACCCAACCATTCCACTATGAGAATGATATCATGGTCATTCATCGTTAATACATAGAGGTTCCATAGAATGTGAAACCCACCCATCTTAAGGGGTAGTCCTTTCATTGATGAATAACTATCATTCTAATCCCTAACGAAGTGTCTAGGATCATATAATTAGATTAAGTATAAAAATAGAGCCCAATGCATTTGAAAACGTCCACAAGAATAAAACGATGTGTAGCACCAGTGTTAAAACATTAGGAAGATAAAACAAAGGTGACTAGGATAGTAACTCTGGTAGAAGAAGGCACGAGCACCTACACTTTCTGGTAATATTTCAATTCATAGGTCTGACATGCACCATGGCCCTGAGACACTTCTTGGCTACCCTGAGATGATTCACCCTACAGTAGCTAAGATCCTTTAGTCTAGCTCCAACAACAAAAACCAAAACCATGGAATGTATTTTTGGACATATTCCAGTTTCCATACTAGTGAGAAGCTACTAACTATACTCCTTCACACAAATTCTATATAAAACCTCTCTCACAATCCATTGGCAGAAACATCCTATGGAAGCATTGTAGATGGACCATCTTACCACATACTCATATGTCAACTTGGTCCTTTAGTCACTAGGGGATCATATGCCCCATCCAATAAAACTATAATCACCTCATTTTTTTACCAGAAGAAAGGTTTTGACTACTATTGTCCCTGTGAGAGATCTATAGATGACTCTTTTTATGCAGGTTGAGACAAAACTAGAAATCGGTATCAAACCACCCTGGCTCGCACCACTCGTATCCCATAGATTATGCTCAGTGATCAGTGCATGATTAATTATAGTAGAGATAGATGGAAATCTGAATACATTCACCTATGATCAGAAGTCGAAAAGGAGACCATCTTCAAGTCATCTAGCTTTTGATATGCAATCACCCATTAGTATAGGTGCCAAACAGTGAAGCTCAGTAAACCGGAGAAGAGTAGTCTATAACTAAAAGTGTTCCCTGCACTAGGTGCATGAACTCTGAGGCTCAGTAGCCCCTTAGTATCATGGGAAAATAATAAATATATAAGACCACCTAAAAGTCTTTCCATTTCATATCCCAATAATGCATTGTTTAAGTGATAATATCCCACCATCTCATGGTAGAATCACACAAGAAATATGGCATGATCTTTACCTCTTCTTGAGAGGTTTCTCTAGATTCTCAATGATAGTTATCACTAATTCCATCCATGATACCACATCCTATTATGCGCCATCTCCGAAAATGATAGGTGGGCACCGGTGTTGGAATATATTTGTCAGCTCTTCTATAGATGTTTCAGCCTATGGTGCTCCCTAAAAGGTCTTCATGAACCTCATAAAGCATTCACCAAACTATGAATCTACACCTACATCTGGTGTAATAGATGGTGCCACAGCTTGAACAACTGGAGGATCCATCGGTAGACCATGGCCTACCATTTATGGAGTATGACCATCTCCACTCTCTTGGTGTTTAACTCATGGTCATCACAGATCCATTACTCTACAAGATCAATAACACACATTAGTTCGAGACAATCATTAAATGTTTCCATTCAGGAGTGCCAAAACAAAACAAAAGAAGAACCCAAAAATTTGGAAAAAAGAGAATACATAAAATGTAAAAAAAATAAATGTCGTTTACCATTATGTCCTAACATGGTCGTGTGCTACCATCAACTGAGGCATGTATCAACCCCATGTACATGGTGTGTTCCACCCACACATATAATGTACACATCCTCTTCCTCCCATCCATGTACTCCCACACAACCAGGTCTATACAAGTGTTGCATGGGTAGCCGACATGGCGTGTACCGAGAGTTTATAGTGTGTTTTGTTCAAAACTCTAAAATATGTTTCTACTCTTACATGATCCATTATATGTTCAATTTCTACAAGGTGTGAACATGTTAAAACATGGAACACCTTATTCCATTAATAAGAAGAACACATGACATGTTTTGGTAAACTATAGGCAGCACATACTGGGTTTTTCAAGACAAAACCTCCATATTTTATAGAAAACCACTGTTCATTAGAAAAACTAACCAGTGGGATACCAAATTACAAATAGTGAGGTCCTATACTCCCAAAAAATAAAAGATAGGTATGAAAGCATAACATCTCTCAAAAAAATTCTATACAAAGTTCTTCAAATTCAAACTATATCTGTAACAAGTTCATTTGAGAATTCTCATTCCAATAATGTGTCATTTCCCAATTCATAAGGGTTCATACACCTTATGGATGGAAAGATGATTTCAAAGCATTATTGACTCCACCCAACTAACACAACGGTAGTTAAAACTATCACATCAACTATCACAACAACATTCACTACCTAATGCATCCTCGATGGCATGACATATTGCATGGTATGTGATTCTAAAAAGTGTCTATATGATGCATGAGAAGGAATACCATCATCACATTGGGTTAAAATGAAAATATAACCCAAAATTGCATCGGCTATAAAAGCGTAAATTAAGTGCATACCCAACAGTGAAATAAAATCAACTATAATAGTCAAATAACAAAAAATCAGAACCCAATTCGATGAAATATTGATTTTCCCTATACACGGGATAACTACTCCCAGAAAAAGTTTATTACCAAATATTATATCATTTCCATCCCAATTTAATTTCATAAAATATTAAGTCAATGTAGAAAATAAACCCTCTAATACCAATTGGTAATGTCTTGGATCCGGATTCCCTAAAAAGGTGTTATGTGCCTCGTTGGCCACATGGCCTCAAGTGCATTTCCCCAAACACATGATGCTGCTGACTAGAAGAGAGTTCCTATGGTGTGATGGTGGGGAAACTATGACAATCTTTTTCAGAGTGAAGTAAAGCATAATAAATAATAACAATGGATGAAGAAGTAAATAAAATTCAAATGAAGTAAAAAACTAAAGACTGAATGATAAAGATAAACATAAGTCATAAAAAATTAGAATTATGTATCTTGTTACATATTATAAGAAAGAAACTAAAATAAGATAAAATGAAATTGAGTAAAATAAAATAATAATGTATAATAATAAAAAAATGAAACACGACAACATCGCAAGCCTTTTATTGTTCCCTTTCTCTCCTCCTCCTATGAAGTTATCAAGTACCCGTATAAGGAGACTTTCCCCTATCGACAAATTCATCAATATAGTTTGTTTGGGCCCCAAAATTGGACCAAAACTAGGTGTGAGAAATAAATCCTAGTAGCCAACCACCTAAGGTCTGTGCCAATATGTCAGTGTTTATATGAAAGAATAGTGTATAATATTGATATTCAATATCTTAAGAGGTACATAAAAGCTAACAATCCTATATGAACTGGCATTCATTTATAGAGTTAATTATGTTAATTATAAATTCAGTTACCTAAGGAATTTAAGACTCAGAATTCAGCCTATGAACTACATTCCTTGCAATAATGTGATAACAACAGATGTCTCAGAAGACCTTCTAACAAGTAAGTTAACACTGAATCCAAACATTCTGTTTGGCTTGGCCGACTTGTCACAATTTATTTCATTCAGTATATTAATTATTATCTCATTCCATTCATGATATTACTAATTTGGAATCCAAGTATCACTGTAGGTGCAATTCTACCTACATCCTACGAGTTTGTTCTCAGTGGTCATACATAGGAACACCGAGTGTCACTCTAGAAATTGGTATAAGTTTGTGTCAGTTTAGCCTATATATGGAAGTCATACGTGGGAGTCCAAGTGTCATTATTAAAATATAAAAGATGGTCTCTCAGGTCTATACATGGTCTTCTATACTGAACCCATGTATCTCCAAAGGTATATTATAAGATATTGTCAACCTAGTCTGTTCATGAATTTCCTACTGGGTAGCCCACATATCACTAGTGACATATAAATCAAAAGCCTCTTGAGTCCATCCATGGCATTAAATGGTGAACCCATTTTCACCAAATATTATTTTCCATTTAATCGTTAAAATTATCAAATAAAATCATCCTTCTGAAATAAGAAAAACCAAAACATGGCAAAAGGGGCAAACACAATCCCAAAGCCATAATAAAAAACATACAATTCTATCATAATTGAAATTCCATTTAATGACCAGGTTCATTTTAAAAAACCAAAAAATGGAATGAAGGCATTCCCATATACATCCTCTTCCAAAATACCTACTCAATATTTATCTGAGGGAAACACACCCATGAGGTCTCCCTTCATCCAACAAAAAAGCAAAACACGATTTAAATGCCTTGAATTAATTGGCATAACAATGTGCGGTAATAACATTGATCAATTTCCTTCAGTGATACACCATAAACATAGGATCATGGAAGAACATAAAAAAAACATATCGAAAATTAACGAGATACATGAGACCTCATACATCATCATAATACCACTCTCCTCATCCATCCTCGACTTCTAATTCAATCTAGTAAAATAGAGATCTATGAAACAATGAAATTTAATCATCTGTAAATAACATTGTTGAGAACTAAAATCACCATTAACGGCTCATGATTAAATTATAACTCACCAATTGGGTTCAAAAAATACTGATGATGATTGATTCTGAGTTTGGATGATCACCCGAGAAGATGTTGAGATTCCAACCCTCCTATTGAGTTTCACCGGGGATCCCACTATCCAATCCTAAAAATAGAGAGTTTATTTCCCGGTTTATGTGAAAAATAGAATACACAGTGTGAATATATTTTTACAATTCATTATGCAGTTGAAACCTGCTAACTTACATTGCAGGGTCTATTGACATGACTACACAGATTATACCAAGATGTATGAGGTGTGTAGTTGGTTTTACTCTTTTCTAGTCATTCTTTCCCACATTCCATGTATTCCATTCATGCACAGCCAAAATACATGGCATGTACTTATAATTATATGGTGTGTAACACTGAATCAGCATGTGGGATAGTATGATTCTAGTACCTGCATAGTTTTTCCTTGTTTTCTCAAAAGCATCTAAAAGGGAAAATAATAAAAGGAATTGTACCTTAAAAGAAGAACTAGGTTATTACAAGAAGGTACTATCATGAAGGGATGCATTGAAAGATTTGGGTATAGGTAATCAATCTAACCTATCAAGAATTTTTGGAAAATGGGGTGGGGTGAGTGGGGAATGTTCTTTGGGAGAAAATTCATTTCCCATTATCTCATAAGTAATGATATTAATTAGGATATTATTCCCTACTGAACAACGTATTATGTAAATGTTTCTAATGAAAAATATAGATATTATGCTTCCAAATCGATCTTATGTGGACATATTTTTTCATTCCATGTACATCGATTCTCACTTAACTCTTATGATTTTTAATCATTATGTAATGATATTTCCCTTATGTAAATGATTCTCAATTATTCTAATGAATTGTTTTAGAAATATATAATCTTTTTCCATAGATAGGATCTATATATTATATTATTTAGAGATAAATATTATGATTATTACTATCTATAAGAGTAAAATCCTAAAATAATAGAAATGATAATGAATATATTAAAATAATGTATAATAATTACGGAACCATTCTTGTTTATTTGAGCCCAAAAATATTTCCAATAATTAAATTGAACCCCAGAAGACAATTTATGAAGTGGTGTCTTACATGGTGATTTTTAAGCACTAAATTAGGCGTCGTATTACCAAAGTACAAATTTTTGTGAAAAAAAGAAAAAATTACTATTTGATAAGACTATATACACAGTCAATAAGATGAAAAATATAATTGAATTTCGAAAAGTAAAATTTAAATATCATTGTGTCCCCAAATATTTAGATACAAAGTTATTATCAAACTATTTATAAACAATTTTTATACCATATAATAACAAATTTTTCTGAGTGCATCACTGAATATAGTAATCCTTCATTTATGATTAACAAAAACAATTTTATCAATAATAACATTACATAATAAAAACTAAAAAATAATCAACATTACACATATTAATCAAAATATATATAATTTAAGAAAAAAATAGGAATATAAAAATTAAAATTTTCCAAGATATAGTTTTGAATATTAGATTGATTTGAGATTAAATAAATAAATATATAATTAAATCTACAATTTCTTAAAATTTCTAAGAATAATTCATATTTCATTAATAATTACTAATTAATGTATGTTTTTATGAATTTGAACATTAATAATTATAGCCTATTCCTCAAATTATTCATACCAAACCGCACATTTGAACATAAATATTTCCATTCAAATATATAAAAAATAAATTAATGATTATTTTCGATATGATTCATTATAATTTCATTTTTTTCAAGCATTTTTTCATGTCATTAATTTTTTCCACATTTCAAAAATTTCAATGTTTTAAAAATAGATTATTAGTGTTTTTCATAACAACATGCGAAATAATGATTCTATTTTCATTATAATAGCTAAAAAATATAATATTAATTATTTTCCTAGAGTATCATAGTTTTCATAACCCCTAAAAAGGCCACACATTGGGTACAAGTAATGAGGTTATATCATAAAAAAGATACTTTACCCACAAAGGTTTGAGAATCAGGAGTGAAAATGAATAAACACCTATAAAATCCAACTAAAATAATATAAATATAATATCCTACATACATACAAGTAATTTCATTCAACTGAAAAAAAGAAATAGAAAAGCACAAATTCCAAAAGAAAATCCTTGGAAGTTACCATAGAATCACAAGCTAAAGAAAAATTTCCTATGAGATAGTGAAGTCCATCCAAATCTAAAACACACTTATGATGACATGAAAAAGACTATATATTTATGAATTGTGATGATAACATGTCTTATCAGTTGTATTATCCCAAAATACTCATTTTAAAAATATTTATATAGCATACATTATTATAGATATTCCCTTCAATAATGCACAAAAAGGATTTTAATAATGCTAAAAACACTGTTAATCTTAACACACTTGGGGGGTCCCTTTTATCAGTTCTATTACAAGTGATAATAAACTCCCCTTATATTAGTACATTTAATATGAATGATAAATTTTGGAATTTATTAGCACTAGAAAGGGTTCTAATTAAGGCACGACCTAGTGGAGTGTGATGTCAAACAAACAACACACCCATCAAATACCTATAACCAGTGTGTAAAAAATACATAATTTAGTTTAAATAAATTTGACCTCATGAATAAAAAAACCACTACATATATTTGAAACAATAATGTGTATATCTAAATTAATAATAATCCTCAAAAATTGAAAAAAATTAATGATTCTTGTTCGTTGGCAGCCACGATCTCTATCAAAAAATGTTTGACCCAATTATCAGTTGTTGTAAAAATAACAACATACCAAGAAATATAATCTACCTATATAAGAAGATAATATTATATTTGTAATTTTATAAATAAATTAATTAAACATTATTATGAATGAATACATTAAAAAAATTAAATTTTAAATAATGAAACAGACCTTGTGTTGCACCAGTTTCACCTTGTATTGAATTGTTATGGGGATGATTCCTACTTATCTCAATTGACTTATGGATCATTTTACTAAAATATAAAATCAATCTAAATTTTATTTCATTATTTTGACTTTGTAACATGTTCTTTTAAAAAAATTAATTTCAAATTTAAATGATAAACTTGATGTTATATCGGTCACACCATGCATCAAATTGTGGTAGAGCTGATTTATACCAATGAGAAATTACATATAGATTGTGGTCCTAATGTATCAAAACAATACGAATGTGTTTTTTTAGTATGACACTTTTTTTATTCACCAAAATGTCATTTCAAATTTGAAACACACACATCTAGTCATACAAGGAATATAATGGTTAGTTTGATATGAGTCTACTTTCTATACATCACAAATGACTTATGAATTATTGTCCTAAATTTTGAATAATATTAGATGGTGTTTGCATACTTTTTAGTGAGTGAAACTTTTTGAACTAAAATATCAATTTTAAACTGATAATAGACACATTGATCCATACCGATCACACCCTGCATCGGATTGAGGTGAAATTGATTCCTACATGTCAAAAATGTCTCGTGGATAGATTTCATAAAGATTAAAAAAAATACAAAATTGTTTGATCGGTTTTCAATATTTCACCTAATATTTTTACAAAAATTATTGTCAATTTTATATAAATTGACACATTTTGAATTATACTGGCTACGTCATTTGTCAGATTATGGTGTGTCAAATCCCCATATGTCAAAAATGACATACAGATCATTTTCCTAAAGAACCATCACAATCATAATGTGTTTTATATGTTTTGTGTATTTTATTTTTAAAAAATATAATTAATGTCAATTTTATTTTAATAGACACACATTGAATTATACTGGTCACACCATGCATCCTATTAAAGGCTATATGATTTATACAGATTAAAAATGACATGCGAAACATTTTCAAAAATTATCAAAACAATCTGAATGTGTTTGGTCAGTTTTTAGTATGTCGCTTGTGTTTTTTATTTAAATTAATGTCAAAGATACATAAAGAAAAAAGTTAGAGTTATAATAGTCACACCATTCATTGGATTTAGGGTTTTTTTCATATATGTTAGAAATTAATGATTAATTGTTTTCATAAATTATAAAAACAATATGAAATTTTTTTCATGGTTTTAAGTATATAACCTGTCCTTTTTATGAAAATTAATGTTAATTTTAAATAAATAGTCACATGGAATTAATTCAGCAATAGCATGAGTTAGAATAAGGGTTTGATGACTCCTACATATCAAAAAATGACTTATGGATTGTTTTTTTAAAGTATCAAAATAATCCAAAGGTGTTTTATTGGTTTAGATTTTGTCACTTTTTTATTAAAATTAATGCCAATTTTAATAAATAGACCCACATAGAATTATACTTGTCACACCATGCTTGATATTGAGGAGTTGATAATTACTACACATGAAAAGTTAATCCTAGATAAATTTCATATAGTATCAATATAATCTGAATGCATTTTTACATTTTTGAGTATTTCACTTGTATTTTTACTAAAATGTCATTTTTAACTAGAAACACGCACTTTGACTCATACTGCTGACATCTGTATCATTTTTACATGAGACTAATTCCTACACATCAAAAATTACTAATGAATATATGCGATATATTTTCATAAAAACTTGTGCATGTTTGCTCGGTTTTTAATGAGGAATGATTTTTAACTAAAATGTCCATTTAAAATGGATAATAGACACATTGAGTTATACTAAAAACATCAGGTATCATATTGAGGTGTGGCTGATTATTACACATCACAAATAAATTTTTGATTGTTTTCATAATGTATCAAAATAATCTAAATATTTATTCATATTTTTGAGTATGTTAGTATTCTTCTTTACAAAACTATTTTCAATATTAAAAAAACATGGAATCATACCTATCACACCATTTCTCAGATATAGGTATAGTTGATTCTTAAATGTCTCAATGACTCAAAATAAATACTAACTACTAATGCTATGAAGATTTCCATTTTATTTATTTATTGAAATACTAAAACTACATATTGACTAGATGTTCTTGGCAGAAAAACCATTATTAGTGTTGGAATCTAAATGAGCAGAGAAGGATCATGTGTCCTCTATTTTTTGGAATTTAAATAAAGATAATGGTTTTTTTGGCTATGAAAACCAACTCAATATAATTTTTTGGCTATTTAAAAAAAATATTAAATGGAAATGGAAATCGTGGTGACATTGGTATAACGATAAAATTCATCTCTTTTGTGTATTTTTTTAGACAGTTTAAATAAAAATGACTTGTAAAAAGATATATGAAAAAAATAAATATGTATTAAATAATAATGATAAGGAAATTGACTTAAAAATAGTACATAAAATAATAAAATAAAAATTAAATAATTAGTATGAATTCACTTATTCATGATGGTTGTTTTCATTCCGGAAAAATTTCAATGTTTTCATTATCTCAATTGTAGGGTTTAAGTCCTATTTGTTATATGCATTAACATCCATGAAAAAAGCACCCCAACTTGAAAAAAATAATCCCCATATAAAAGAGAAAAATTATTTTACAAGTATTATTAAAAATAAATAAATTATACATAAATATAAATCAATCCATTACTTATGTGGAAGTCATATGTTCAGGCTATTGTTGTACATTCGTCGATCAGGCATGCCACAAAAGTCATTATCTGAATAAGTGGTTTAATATTTATTTTAGATTATATATATGAAGTAGTGAAAAAATAATAACATGAGGTAACTCAATGTGTATTACAAAAAGAATGTATAAAATGATTATTGAGATCTCACATTTTAAGTGTGATGATATAAAACCCCCATATCAAGTATCCAAATCCCATCATCGTGGTTTCATATACCATAAAAACCATATTTATACTGGGACCACAACAAAATGATTTCCATGTCCAAATTAAAGGGACAACCATTGTTAAATTTCCTTCTAATCTATTTATGGATTTGGTATATAAAAGAACAATTCAAAAATTTTATGTTGTGGGATCTAGATCGTAAAATTGTGGTACATCCTATAGTGCCATTATAATTATATTTTATTTGTACCCTTCCTTACCTAATTCAGTTTCATGAATCTCAATAAAAATATTTTAACAACAATTATATTATCAACAAACTTAATTTAAAAAATCCACACTTTGAATGTTATCTAATAAATCTCAAAAATTTCTTGATGATTCCAAAGAATGAAATATTCACAGAAATTGTATTTCTATACTTATTACCAGAATCATGCATTTAGTTTAACAAAATTATAACTCTATAATTTCTCATGGTATTTTCTTAGTCATATTATTTTTAATAGAACATATGACCATTAATTACATAACCATTGTAGGATAATATATACTCACGTGTTCTTATGGATAAAGAGCAAAGTCATTATGAAATTGAATACAAAATTTAATATAACTATTTCAAAATATAGTGCTGAAACCATCCAATAAATATGTGAATTATGTGTATCGGATATCAATATTTCATCCCTTGATGGATTTATATGTAACACCCTGTTATTTTATGAGATATATTCTTTTTAATTTTTTTGATGTTTTCTATTGTAGACCATGATTAGTATATACTATATGCAACACCGTATTAGCTTGCAGTACACGCATCACTATTCTTGGCAAGTGTTACACACAATTTCATGATTGTTTTGTAGAAAATATTCTACAAAACCTTAAGTATTGATTTTGTTTGATGCATTAATGAAATAAGTTTTTATTATGTTATACGCATCACCAAAGAGAGCTTGCACGACACGAAGCCCTAACTTGGCTTGTATTACACGCAATCACGACCTTTCTTCGATAGCGAGTGTAGTACGCAATATCGGGCTTCACTAAACAACGATATATTATTAAAATATTATATAAACAAGACGTTATGAATAGTAATAACCACTTTTTAAAACTTTATAAATTTTATCTTTCAAAATGGACTTTATTTTTGGATTCGGAATATCAAAAATAGATTAGGGTGATTTTTTGGTATTTTTCTAAATACATTCAATTTTTTATGAATAGTGAAAACACTTAGTTATTGGTTAAAAACCAACTTTTTATTTAACTAATTATTTATTTTATTTCAATTTTATTTAAGTCAAAAAAGATAAAAAAATACCTATATAAGTTCAATTTAATTCATTGGAGTCAGTTTATAATAATTTTAGAGATACAAAAATTATATTGAAATTTTTACCATCTTTTACCAACCTCCTAGGATATTTTGAAAATCTACATAAAACATAATTTTACTGCTTTTGGGAGTGGAATTTAAATATACAAGAGAAATATATGATTTTAGTAAGTAAAATGTGGTTCAATGAGATGCAAATAATTTTTTGTGAATAGTTACTTTTTACTTTTATTTAACATGGTTAAAAGTAAATAGGGTAATTAAGGGTAAAAATGATATCATTATTAACTTAAAACATGTCATAATTTTATTTAATAAGTGTAATTAGACCAAAAATAACTTTAGGAATATAATATTATCATTTAGGTCCACATTGATTAGATTTGGACATTTATTATTATTTAATTCAAAGAAGAGTTAAAAGAGTTAAAATCAAAGTTTAATAACTAAAACATTTTTAATATAGAGTTATACATATGTTAAATTAGATTATAAATATTCCTTAGAAAGATAAATAGATTTCCTACATAATTGTATTTTATTTATAAATTTTATACATTAAATTTTTTAATTAATTTATGACACAATGATGATCAAATAATTACCTTATTATTAAAATATTAACATAATTGATGTTATAAATACCCAAATCAATGTAATTTGAGACTTTTTATGAATTAAAAATAATTTATAGGTTAACATGAAATGTTCTTATTTATTAAATTAATTTTTTTCTAACTAATCATGCTGTTATGATTTTCACAAAAATCAATTACCAAATTGTGTCAAAATTGACATAAAAAAGTTTTTAAAATAAATATTATATTATTAATTGATATTCTATTCCTAAAAATCTAATGTTCAGATTAATGACTTAGATAAGGTTATATATTTTAATAATGAACCACTTAGGGTTCGTTTTTATTGTTATAGTATGTTTATTAATCATATATTGTAAGAAAACAAAAGACATAGTAAAACTAAAATTATTTAACTTAGAGTTAAATTTAAATGATAAGGATAAATTAGTAAGCTAAACTTGTCTAAAATTTATTTATTGAGTGGATTTGGACCCATACCCTCTTTATCATCGAAATAAATCAATTTGTAGCAATTATAAACCAAATATAATAGTATTATAAAATAATATTTTTAGTATTTCTTAAGGTGCCCCTCTCCTCCCTTATGAAAGGGCACCTCTTACCTCTTCTCTTTATAGAATTTTGAGAAATAAAGATCTTCCACCCCCTACCCATTTCCCTTTTCAACATCCCTAGAAACATTTTTGAGGTTTCTTTCTTCTCAAAAGACCAACTATATTTCCCTAAGAAGAAGTTTAATGGAGGTGCATCGAATAAGAGGTAATCTCTTCTACCGATTCTTTCATGTTTCTTTCTTCTTCAACTACTTATTCTTTTGTTGTTTCATGATAAAGTAATAAAATCAGTATTAAATATATATCGATATGTTATTTTAAATATAAAACAACCATGTTTCACCTTCTATCCATCCTATGGAAAATGAAATCACCGCGCGTGCGTACGTACGGAATTCCATCTCCACACCACCTAAATTGGATGGGTATAATGGTGTAAAGAATAACTATATATGATTATTATAACATCATACTAATTCTGAGATATTATATCATCCACTCCAATTCAATTCAATAATTATGGGAACGATATCATCGCTCATGTGTACGTACGGACTACCGTCTCCACGACGTGATGAGATTCATTCTCTATGTTAACCATACAAGAATAATTATAAAGTATATATAATGAATAATAATTAAATATATGACATGATAAAGTGACTTTATTTATATATATATATATGTAATCTATATACTTCCATTCAAGTCAATAAGGAAAGGAAAACAACATTCATGCATATATACGGCCTACCATCTCTATGAATGGTGTATTTCATTTCATTTATCTATCTATTAAATATATATATACTATATATATATGATATATAAATCTTTTTTTACATTATAGAAGTAATTAAATCATAATATATTTAATAATAATATCAATAACAACATGTCCAAACACGTACGATAAATGGAACGATTTTACCCAAAACACTACTTTAAAATGGAATTTACAAAATAACGGGTAATATAATGACATAAGTGAACCATATATGATATTATAACAGTGAATATGATTATGTAATAAGTCAATCAAATTATTTAAATAATTATATAGGAGGTTCTGATATGTACGAAGCATATTGGACCTAAGGTAAGTGATAACTATTCTAATCTCGTTCTTATCCGAGATTGTTTATTCGTAACTATTTACTAAGGATATTGTTATCATCCATGTCCCTATTTTCTAAAATTTTTAATGTATATTACAATTCCATTTTACCCAATTTTGACTTTTACTACATGGTATGTAAGGAATCTTTCTTTTATGAGGTACATTTTGACTTTTCCAACAAAAGTACGAGTAGAATATTATTTTTTTACTTATACAGCGTGAATGGATTTTTATGGTTTCATAACACCTCATTTTTATAAATCATTGCATGATTATTTTCAACAAAACCCTTTTCTTTTAAATTTGAATGACATTTTGTGAAAAGAAAATGATTTTGAAGAAGAAAGGATATTTTCCTCAAGAACACATTTCAAGTGTTTTATCAAAACCATTTTCCATCTAAGATGAAATTATTTCATATGTGTATGTTTCAAGTATAATGTATCTATTATTTATGTGGTTTAAATTTTCTTATAATGAAATGATATCCATTTCTTTTATATGGATTATGTGATGATGGGATGGTGTTTATAAAACCCATTTTATTCGTTGGGTTATTATGAATGATGTATGTTTATTTTTTGGCACACTTAAGAATGATTTCATTGTGAGATGGGTGGGACCTATTTCTCCCTCTAATGCATTGAGTAATGATTTATATCTCATGAGATAGACATGGCTGTAATGTTAAGTCAATCTGTTTCAGTTTTACAAGACTGGAACAAGGAGTGAACTCGATTCAAAATGGGACTTTGTCCACTAAGATGGTCTTGGCAGCAATGCCTTGGCTACTATAAAAATTATATCATGTGATTAATGGATACCACAATTACATGTTTTATTCACACGTTATATTATCATGATTGATGTTCCATTATGTTATATTCCTTATGTACGTCAAAGATTTATGTCTTTGCTCATGATTTTGATGTCTAGATTTTATGTTCAAGTTTTAGCATTCAAATGATTATGGATTGTTTTATGTTCTCTATGTTTACCCTTATAGAGCATTTGAGCTCACCCTTTATATTTTTTCCCCCAAGATTTAAAGAAAGGATTTATGTATGAGAACAAAATAGGTATGATCTTTATGGGAGACGTTGAAGATCATTCACCACGATTAGAAAATTATTTTCCGAGTCTCCAAAGACACTAAACTATTACGGTCCTTGTGTGTCTGTTTTGGTAATGTGTTAAGTACACCGCAAAAGTAATGTAATGTCCATGTAAATGAAGCTTCGGGTCTCTATAGTTGGTATTGGAGGAATGGTTTAGTTACCCTTTTTAATCTATGATGATAAAACTTTAGTGAGATCCCTAGTGATATTTCTAAGGTATGTCTTGGGATGTCCATAAGGTTTAGTAATGTCCCTAATCATTAGTATAAATATAGGTTACAGTCCTAGAATTATGTTGACGATCATGAATAAACTAGGGTGAACCAAAGCTATAATAGGTTAAAGAAGGTGTCATAATTTATACATCCTATTAGTGACTTTTTATGATTATGCAGTTCCTCGTTATTTTATCTATTTCTTACACAATGGTGTCTGGTTTTAGTTAATAGAGGGGACTAGAAGGAATTGGGCTGACATTGAATCCAATGGAAAAATTGGTGACTAGGAGTAGTGAAATTGTGTAATTCCTAGAAAGAAAGATATTATGATTATGCCAAATCATACATCGCGAAATATGATTAACAAGGTTAACTTTAGTGGTATTCCCAATTCATCAAATAACAGGAAGATGGAATTTTATTCATGTTTACAAGTTGAGGATCATATAGAAAAAAAGATTGAGATTTCTAAATAAGGGAAGAAGAACCTTGATGAATAAATCATATGGAGGGGAAAATGTTATCTGTGTGTAGAGAAAGGTCATAGAGTGAAAGACTGTTATGGAGTTCAATGTCTTATCTGTGGAGAATATGGGAATTACCCAACTCATTGCCATGACCTAAGATGTTACTTCTAAATCATGGAAGGACTTATTCCATGACAAACATTGAAGAGGATGGTTTGAAGTGTTTATGTATTGGTATTCAATAATAATGTTGTTGAGGTGCTTTTATGGTATATTATAATACCTATATATTAGTTCGTTGTGGTTTTCCATAAGAATATGGCATCGGTAACCATGAAAAGTGATTGAAATATTTTTGGAAAGTCGATGATAAGCACATAATGAAGATTTAAAGAGAAAATACTATGTTTGATTGTATTCATGAGTTCTTGAATAATATAAATACAAAGAGATATCATAGTTTGAGTATATAGAAATTTTGGGACGTGGAAAGAGCTAAATATTGAAAGCATTCATGTTTCCATTAAGGTTCAATGGGTGTTTATTTTTCAAGAGAATACATAATTAAGGTATTCACATGTCTGGAATGTGACCAACACGATATATTTTATGATATAAGGTAGATAAATTATGGTATTCACATGCTTGGTTGATGATATTTCTTGTCATCATTTTCTTTATACTATAAGATTGGACAAAAGAATTTTCGAAAAGATGAAAGGTTGGATGGATTAAGTGGAACATCAGATAGATTTGTTTAAGGAAATGAATTTTTTCGATACTATTTCTGGAATGTTATAATAGTGTAGTATTAGAAAAAGGGACAACCCATAGGACGTGTGACAACCCATCGCGTCAAACAAGGATGCAGGAATCGAACCCACAACTGATGTGTGACAAGACTTTATTGCCTACCACTGGCCTATAGTATGTCCTTGGTTAGTGGAAACTAGTTTTATTTTTTTAATTTAGTATGATAGATGATGTATAAGTCCATTTAAGGAACCATATTCGATTAATCTCACCATAGATGGACTTATGTATATAACTTTTTCTAACCTTCTGTTTGAGACAAATGGAATGACCTATCATTTATCGCATGATCTTCTAACACTTCAAGAATTAGAAATTCAACTTCATTTCATTAAGAGATGAAGTGGAAATTGTTCAACACACGAACAATGATGTGATTGTAGAAAAATATAGTAAGAGATTCTTTTATTTCAAAAATTCTTCAACATTAGGGAAATAATCTTGACAACAAAAAATGTTGTCCTAGTGATATTATATCTGATGAATCAGATGGTACCTTAAATCATCACAAATTTATGGCTTTGTGATTATTGTCTTTTTCATAGCCATGTTCTCTACCACTCTCCACCAGAACATGATGGTTAGTGTTTTCTTCCAAATCCATATTTTCATCTATGTTCTATTATGTAGAATCCCAGTGATGAGTTACTTTGAGTAACCATTATGTTTTATACTTTAGTTTTTAATGTTATGTTTTGGTATTCCTTTTTTCGATGTGGGTTTCATTTAAAGAAACTTTAAAGTAGTTGACCATTTATAACCCCGACGAATTTCAAGGGAGAAATTCGTTTTAAGGGGGGTAAAATATAACACACCGATATTTTATGAGATATATTCTTTTTAATTTCATTGATGTCTTCTATTGTACACCAAGATTAGTTTGTACTAAACACAACACCGTATTAGCTTGCAGTATAATCATCACTATTCTTAGAAAGTGTTACACACAATTTCAAGATTGTTTTGTAGAAATTATTCTATGCAACATTAAGTATAGATTTTATTTAATGAATTAATGAAATAAGTTTTTATTATGTTATATGCAACACCAAAGAGAGCTTCCACAACACATAGCCCTGACATGGCTTGTATTATGTGCAATCATGACCTTCCTCGATAGCGTGTGTAGTACGTAATACCGGGTTTCACTAAACCACGATATATTATTGAAATATTATATAAACATAACATTATGAATAGTAATAACCACTTTTTAAAATAATAGAAAATTTATCATTCAAAATGGATTTCATTTATTGGATTCCTAATATTGAAATTATCCTACGGTGAATTTTTTGTATTTTTCTAAAAACATTCAATTTTTTGAGGAATAGTGAAAACACTGAGTTATTGGTTAAAAACCTTCTTTTTATTTAAGTAATTATTTATTTTATTTCAATTTATTTTATGTCAAAATAGATACAAAATACCTATATAAGTTCAATGTAATTCATTGGAGTCAGTTTATAAAAATTTTATAGATATAAAAGTTATATTGAAATTTTTACCGTCTTTTTCCTACCTCCTAGGAAATTTTAAAAATTTACAAAAAGCGTAATTTTCCCACTTTTAAATCCAAGAGATACAGATGATTTTAGTATTTAAAATTAGGTTCAATGAGATGAAAATAATTTTAGGTGAATAATAACTTTTTACTTTTATTTACAATGGTTAAAAGTAAATAGTGTAATTAAGGGTAAAAATGATATTATTATTACCTTAACGAATGACTTAATTTTATTATAAAAGTGTAATTTGAGAAAAAACAAACTTTGGAATATAATAATATCATTTAGGTCCACTTAGAATAGATTAGGACATTTATTATTATTTAATTCAATGAATATTTAAATGATTTAAAATCAATGTTTAATAACAAATACATTTTAGATGTAGGGATATACATAAGATAAATTCATCAATAAATATTCATTAGAAAGATACAAATATTTACTACATAATGGTATTTTTTTATAATTTTTAGACATTATATAATTTAATTAATTTATGACACAACGATGATGCAGCAATAACCTTATTATTGAAATATTAACATAATTGATGTTGTAAATACCCAAATAAAATTAATTTGAGACTTTTTATGAATTAAACTAATCTTTTAGGTTAATATGACATGTTATTATTTATTAAATTTAATTTTTTCAGACTAATCAGGCTGCTTTGATTTTCCCAAAAATCAATTACCATATAGTGTGAAAATTGACATAAAATAGTTTTTAAAAAAAATATTATAATATTAATTGATATTCAATTCCTAAAAATTTATAGTTCAGCCAAATGACTTATATGAGGTTATATATATTAATAATGAATTAATTGGGGTTACTTTGGATTGTTATTGTATGTTTATTAACCATATAGTGTAAGAAAACAAGAAGAAACGGTAATAGTTGAATTATTTAACCTAGGATTCAATTTAAATGATAATGTTAAAATATTAACCGAAAAATTGTCTAAAATATATTGGTTGAGAGGATTTAGACCCATACCCACTTTTTCATCGATTTAAATCAATTTGGAGCTATTATAAACTGAATATGACTTTCTTATAAAATAATATTTTCCTTCTTTCCAAAGGTGCCCCTCCCATCCCTTATAAAAGGGCACGACTTCCCTCTTCTCATTAGACAATTTTGAGCTTTCAAGATCGGCCAAAACCTGATCATTTCCATTATAAACTTCATTAGAAACATTCTTGAGGTTTTGGTCTTCTCAAAAGACCAACTCTAGTGCCCTAAAAAGAAGTTTAAATGAGGTTCGTCGAAGAAGAGGTAATCTCTTCTACCGATTCTTTCATGTTTTTTTCTTCTTCAACTTCTTCTTATTTAGTTGTTTCGTGATAAATTAATATAATTTGTATTAAATATATACTAATATGTTATTATAAATATGAAACAACCATATTTCACCTTCTATCCATCCTACGTAAAATGAAATCACCGCGTGTGTGTACGTACTTAATACCATCTCTACGCCATGGTGTAATATGTTTTTCCACCACCACCTAACATGGACGGGTATAATGGTGTAAAGAATAATTATATAACATAATTATAACAACATACTGATTATGAGATTTTATATCATCCACAACAATTCAATTCAATAATTATGGGAATGATATCATCGCTCGTGCGTACGTACGGACTACCGTCTCTACAACGCGATGAGATTCATTCTCTATGTTAACCATACAAGAATAATTATAAAGTATATATAATGAATAATAATGAAATATATGACATGATAATGCTACTAGATTTATGTTTATATATATATATATCATCTACTTACATCCATTCAAGTCAATAAGGAAAAGAAAATAGCGTTCATGCGTACGTACGACCTACCGTCTCCATGAATGATGTGATTCATATCATTTATCTAACTATTATATATAAATATATACTGTATATATATGATATATAAATTATTTTTTACATTATAGAATTAAATAAATTGTGATATAAGTAATAATAATATCAAGCACAATAGGTCCTAACACATACGATAAATGAAACGATTTATCCAAAACGCTAAATTAACATGGAATTTACAAAAGAATGGGTAATTTAAAGTCATAAGTGAACCATATATGATATCATAATGATGAATATGATTCTGTAATAAGTCAATCACATAATTTGAATCATTATACTGGAGGTTCGGATACGTACTAAGCATATCAGACCAAAGGTAAGGGATAACTACTCCAATCTCTCATTTATCCGAGATTGTTTATTCGTAATCATTTACTGGGTTTATTGTTATAATCCATGTACCTCTTTTATAAATATGTTTTCATGTTTGTTTAAAGTCCATTTTACCCATTTTTTACTTTCACAACATTGTATGTAAGGAATATTTCTTTTACAAGGTACTTTTTCACTTTTTCAACACAAGTACAAGGAGAATGTTATTTTTTACATATACAGCGTGAATGGATTTTTACGGATTCATAACACCTAATTTTCACAAAGCTTACTCTACAAGATTTCATGATTATATTCAAAAAACCCCTTATCTTTTAAAATTTCATGAAATTTTGTGAAAATAAAACTATTTTGAAGAAGAAAAGATATTTTCTTCAAGAACTCATTTCAAGTTTTTAATCAAAACCATTTTCCATCTAAGATGAAATTATTTCATATGTGTATGTTTCAAGTATAATGTATCTATGATTTACATTGATTCACTTTTCTTCTTATGAAATGATATCAATTTCTTTTATATGGATTATGTGATGATGGGGTGATGTTTATGAAACCAATTTTATTCATTGGGTTATTATAAATGATGTATGTTTATTTTGTGGCAAAAGTAAGAATTATTTCATTATGAGATGGGTTGGACCTATATCTCCCTCTAAAGAGTTGGATAAAGATTTATATCTCATGATATAGACATGGCTGGAATGGTATGATAATAAGTTTAAGTGTTACAGAATAGGAATGAGGAGTGAACTTGATTCAGAAAGGGACTTTGTCCACTAAGATGGTCTTCGCAGCAATGCCTTGGCTACTATGGAAATGATATCATGTGATTAATGGTTGCCACAATTACATGTTTTATTCCCATGTAATTTTATCATGATTGATGTTCCATTATTATATATGCCTTATGTACATCCAAGATTAATTTATTTTCTCAAGATTTTTATGTCTAGATTTTATGTTCTTGTTTTTGCATTCAAATAATTATGGATTGTTTTATGTTCTCCATGTTTACCCTTACTGAGCATTTAAGCTCACCCTTTATATGTTTTCATTTCCCTAAGATTTAAATAATGGTTTTATGTATGAGAAAAAAAGGGGAATATCTTTATGGGAGATGTTGAATATCGTTCACCATGATTAGAAGATTATTTTCCTAGTTTCCAAAGACAATAAAATATTACGGTCCTTATGTGTCTATTTTCGTTATGTATTAATTATTCCGCAAAAGTAATGTAATGTCCATCTACGTCAATCATCAGGTCTCTACATTATATTCCTAATAATTTTTTTGGGACTCAATATATAGATAATCATACAAAATATAATACAAAACATATTGGTTGGTCTGTTCATGATCTGTAATATTGATTATGATAACATCTCTCCCATAAATTCCTTCACCCACAAGTAGCACGTTTTGAAGAGATTTTGGTATTCCGATGCTTTCTGTAATAGATAGGTATTCGGTACATAATTCAATGTCTTCATTAATAATATATCACTCTACAACACCACAATCTAACTGATATTAATATATGAAATACCCTTCTAAAATATTCATACAACATTCAATAGGGTATATCCATTTATAGTGTACATGACCACAAAGATGAATCTCTCTAACCAAATGAACCATCAGGTAAAAAGTTATATGATAAATCATGCTGGGAAGAACATTTCTAATTAACATAGTATGATGGTAATTTTCATGTCCATATATGGAAAATTTTGAATGGTTTATATCTTTAATGTATGTAGATTTGAAAACAAAGCATAGGTTCGTTAATGTTTGATGGAAATTCTTGGTAAAAATTCAATGTGACTCTATAGGAATTAGATCTTTCATCAAAACATGTCAATCATGTGATTTAAGAATCCTTAACTTTAAATTATTCATTGACGTGATACTCATGATATTCAATGAATACCCATATGGAGCCTTTACATCATTCAAAAGTTAAAAAGCTGATATCTCTCCTACCTAGAAAGAGTGTTTATAGCTAGAGGAAGAATGGTTCTCTTTTAACCTGTTACTATCAATATCACTTCTCGTATACCCATGTCAACCATGTACACCATAGCCTCAATTCCATCCTGGGATTTTTTTTGTCATTTAGTATGGTTCCAATTACACAATCACGTAAATTTTTTTGACATGAATAAAATCATGACAGTTTTTGACATAGAAAAAATTCCAGTGTGCTAATTTAAAAATATTACCTCGTTTTCCAACTGGTTTTTGTAAGGATTTTTTAAAATGGTTTACTAAAATCTGTTTTGACATATTTCACATTCTATAATAGTTGATATCTTATTAGTGGAGATGGTGATGTATATTCCTATGAACATTCATCTAATGATGTCATCTAAATGTCAATGGGGTAGAAAAATATGATTTTCTCAAAAAAGTATTCGATGAATGATTCAATATAATTATATATGTACTTTTTTTCAAATGGAAAATTCTTGAGTTAATTTAATGTTATCATCAGAAAAATTACCATAATAAGAATGTCATTTTTTATCCCTTTCAACATGGATATCAATGTGAAATATTTATTTATGTAAACATCATACAATGTAGCACTTGAATCCTCAAGAAATTTTAAATCCTTGACCAATGAAGTCAAATAAACATCAGTATCATGAACTAGTTGTTTTGGTCTTGATATAACCATAGATAACATGATGTATTGTAATTTCACGCATAACTAAGGAGTTATTTTATAATTTACCAACATAACCAGCCATATATTGTTAGTGATACAATGAAAACCCAAATGATTCACTCCATTTGTAGATAAAATAGGATGAATGGATCCCTGATTTTCAACAAATTAATGTTACTCATGATATAATCTCATCTATTAAGGTGATTATACTGGGTGACAATGATTCCCATATTTTTTTCATGTATATATGTTCCATGAAAATTTCATTTCAGTCTGCTCACTTCCATAAAGGATCCTAAATGTTGGAATTTTTAAAATGTACCATAAAATCTTATATGACCTCATTCATCATTATTATACCAAGGATAACCACTCTATGGGAATTCCATTTATTAATTTTGGTTCTTGTGAAACAATATACAATCACTTCTGTAGGCCTATATTCTTTAATAGATCTAACCCATAAAATGTAGCATTATTTTGGCATCATAATTTTATCTAAAGAGAGAATTATCATCTAGGAACATATACTTCAAGAAGACATTTTTTATAGTAAAAAGGATGTCACACCATTCATTTCCAATGTTAAAATTATAAAGATTTAATATGGCTGAAAATGATGTATATTTAGTAAAACCAGATATAATTTCCTCTTTCCCCAACTATTTAACTTATCAAACAATTTTCTGAAATCATGATGATCGTATTCATCTATAATTGTCATTTTCTTTATAATATCTTCATCGTTATTCACATATGTAATAAAATCCTTGATAAAATTTTCATTGTACACACTATTAATCATAATAGATTATCCATAAAATGCCACATTATCCCATTCACTTAATACAATCTATTTTTCCCCATATTTATTACAATAGGTACAAATTTATTCAATGTTATAATAGGTATAGTGTTCTATCAACTCTTCTGAATAATTATTCTTGAATAATTACAACGTAAACATGGATGAAGGATATGATAGGGGTCATGTGACGGAATTTTTCCAACATGATGAACACTTTAAATCTGTCTCCATAAAAATATTGCATATGATTGGCATCAATTTTTTTTATTCTTATCCAAACTATTTCATTTAGTAATATTAATATTTTAAAAAATAAATACAAAAATGTTGTTCAATTATAGATGGATCTAATGAATTTCTTGAAATAATGTGGAATGATTAAAAAACGGTTTTTCATCATAGAGGATCAAAAAAACATATTAATTGAAATTTGTAAATATAATGGAGAAATCACCATTTATCTACAAAATCATAAAAATTATAAATGGTAATCTATTTCTTCAAAAAGTTAATGAGAGGAACCCAAACAGTTAGAGGGCATTACAAATGAGTGAAACCACGGTGAGTTATTTCATCATTACCGTGTTTGGGAGTTTTAAATGGATTTTATTATAATAATTTATATGGATTAGTAATGAATTGAAACTCTTTAAGATATATATTCCTGGGATATATAGGATATTACTAAATTTAAAACATAAAAAAGTTTTCATAAATCATTTGGAACATTTTCATAAAAATAAAATGAAATGAGTAGCCTTAAAAATTCTTTTTAGATCATGATGAGTAAAAAATGTACATAATTTTTAAATGTCTTAATATTTTAACAAAATATACATAATTTATAAATGCATATAAATTTATAAAACTATATAATATTACATATATGTTATAAAACAATACATAATTTAGAGAATCATATAGTATAAAAATTTATAAAAATTCAAATATATATATATATATATTAGGATATTTGGGTACAATTACATTAAACAAATGAACACCACACACACTAGAAAAAATGGTAGGCCATAGCCCCACAAGTGATAGCTAACCCTTTTAGCCTTATTTTATCAGTACATGTCCAGATGGCCTAGTGGGCATAAAGCCCATTTCATGGCCCAAAGGACCAGTACAACGTCATTCCAGCATCATTAAGTATAAAAATATAATATATAAAAGTAAAATTTATGAATTTATAAAACTATAAAAATTTAAAAAGAAATAAAACTATAATTTTTTATTTGGATATTAATCTATAAAACTAAAAATTTAAATATAATTGATATTTTTTATATTTATCCAGTATATATACAATACACAATACTATAAAATTAATAAAAGAATACAAATTTATAAATAGTTAAAAATAGGAATCTATAAATATTTATTAAAAAATTATTATTAAATTATATTAGTATAATAAGATATGATATAAAGATAAGAAATGAATATAAATTTAAAAATGTATAGAAACATAAAATTGTTAACATGAAACACAATGAATATGTCAAACAAATTATATAAAAATCATTTTATGTGATTCCTATATTTTTTTAGGAATATTTGATAGAGGATTTATAGTCAAATTCTTAATTTTTTTCCTTTTTAAATGAATATAAAATAATATAAATGAAAAATGGTGGTTCTTTTGAATACTAGTATGAAATTCAATCTATAGGAAAAGTGTCTCCTATATAAGAGTTAAACATTTTTTGGGGATTTTATTTAGGTGTTTGGGCTATTATGTTCACAAAAAACATGCAAGGGTGGCCTAAAAAGAGTCCATGATATTGGGTTGTCATGGTTCGTGGTGCGCAACATGTAGAGAGGACCACATTTAGGGTAAGAGTTGTATGTAGGGGAAATGATGTAAATGTGGTGCATGTTGGGTGTGTACTTTTTAGTGGATAAGAGTTGTAAGAATGGTGAAATGTTTTAGGGATTTTAAACAATCATTGGATTATCAAATGGATAAAGTTGTAAAATATCAATTATGTATGGTTAAATATTACTAGTTAAATATTATCAGGGAAAAAAACTTACCCATGTATGTTTTATTGGTTGAGTTACACAACCAAAAATCAGAAAAAATTCAACAGACCTTCACAGAGATGATTCATTTAAGAACGAACCAAAATTACTCATGAAGAATAAACTAATAGAGTTTTATATAAGAATAAAATAGACTCTTATATAATCAATGGTGATAAAATTTTAAACTAGAAGCAACTTAGGGATGTGGAAACATATTTAGATGTCCAAATAAATATTAAATATACACTAGAGCCGCTAAATAAAAATTAAGGCTGTTAGATGAACTATTAATGTCAATTATATTTTAAATAAACACTAAAATATAATAATTCATTGGTGAACTGAAATTAGAAGAACTGAAGTATATATTTTTATGAAGATTATTCAATAGTTTATCTTAATCTGAAAATTAGACGTGGATTTATTGAACATTGTGATTAGATAAACAATTTTAGAACCAAAATAATAAGAAATTCATATAAGTGGAGATGTCAAGAGAATGAGTTTTGAAGTCATGGATGGCACACACATGTGTGGTTAAGGGTGTGAGTGTATGGGGGAGTGTCAAGGATGAGGGTGTAGGGAAGGGATAAAGAATAAAAAGGGTGAGGGGGACATACCTTAAATTTTGAGAGGTTTTAGCAGCAATGGTATGACTTTTTGGCTGTGGATGTAGTGGTCCATAGTGGATGTAGTAGCGATAGTCGGGTTCCAAGTCAGTAAAGATAGGGTTTGGTGATGGCAGTCGAGCTCCACAAATGCTTGAAGGATAAAATAGAATAGACTAGATTTGGTTTATTCATATAAAATTAGGGAACACATTTATCAGTGCATTCAAAATAGCACTAATAAACTGTAGTTTTATCAATGCTAATATTTTACCATTGATAAAGAATAATATTTTCAGCGCTTTAGTTGGGATGATAAAGTTATATATTTATTAGTGCTAAAAATCAATTATAATGAACTAATGTTAATAATTGATTTCTATTATTATATAAATTTATAAATAAATATATATATATATATTTAAATACAAATAAATAATTAAATAATTATGTATAATTGTAAACTTATTAATATTATAAATAAATAATTATATATTTTTAAATAAAAAAATATACTAAATATATTTATTATATTCATAATTTAATAATTATATATAATTAATATATATACGATTATAATTATAAATACATATATTAAAATATATTTGTAAATAATTATAAATAAATATATATATATATATATATGTATTTATAATAAATTTATTTATTTTAATTTAATAATTATATATATAGTTATAATTCTAATTATATATTTATATATTTAAAAAGTAGTTATATACAATAAAATATTTATAATTATAAATAATAATTATATTTATTTTTAAATATATTTTTTATAGTTTTATAATTATTTATGAGATCATAATAAGTTCATGGGTATAAAATGAATGAATCATATACCTAGTCATGAATCAATTATAATAAATTTGTAATTACATATATATGGATATCATGAGAAATGTGTCAATTAAGTCATAAGTGAACATTAATGATGAATACATAGTATATGCAGCGTCATAATCGTGGAAATCATACCATTTGGAAGATAGACCCTAAATGATTTCCATACAATTACTCATGAGATATATATATATATATATAGAACAAATTCATTGGAGACATATATTTATTTAAACATATAATTATATTTATAATTTTGAATATATATATATTTAAAAATTATTTATATATTATTATATATATAAATATATATATTCAAATATATATATATATATATATATAATTATTTAAATATATATATTTATAATATTATAAATTCTTTTTAAAACAATTGTAATATAATTGAGTTATTAAAGAATATATATTAATATATCAAATTTATATTAAAAATAATAATGGATTTTTTAGTTATTGTACATAAACAAACATTAATTTTTTATAAAAAAATATAATAAATAAATATATATATTTTTAAAAATTTGTATCAGCACTACAAATAATTCTGATAATGTTAAATTATTTTCAGTGCTAAAAAGTGTTGATATATGTTATACTATTATCAGCACTTTTATCTGGATCTGATAATGATTTGGCGTTTATTAGTTTTTTCTACCAAATGCTAATAAAAGAATGTACTTCCCTTTCCACGATCTGTGGTAGAGTAGCTAAGGCATAATGAACAATAGGTGAAGCCAACTGAACACCTAAATTAGTATGATATATTGACAACATCATAATGGTTAACTCTCATCATGTGTTGCATAAAGTTAATAAAATAATAACCAACATATAACATAGAGTTCCCTGGTAAAATGTACCAACTAGATTACCAATATAATCCAACTGCGCATGTCCTAATTTACCACAATCAATTGTAAAACATTCTTAGGAAATAAGGAAAACTTTTTTTGTCCTGATGATCCTATGCTAATTTAATATATCAGATAAAAAATGCATCAAATAATCTCATCATTCTAAAGACATCGACACATATTAAAAATTATATTTTGGAGGTCACCACAACATGTACATTGTGTATTATCACTCATAACAAAACAACACACATAACAAACATATAATAAAAATTAAAATACTATATCTAGAGATACTTGTGTCTATAATATCTAGAATCTAGTATTTTCCTATACACACATGTATATGGGAATATATCCATCATGCATACCATAAAATAAATATAACAAGATGATAGTGTGGGGTAAGTGGTGGTAGTCATTTAAATGCACTGTCGTGGGCACTCTCAATTGATGTTTTGATTCTGTTTATTTAGGTGCAACAGAGTGGTTGACCAAGGTAATCTCCCAAAGTATAAAGTAATTTAGAACAATATATTAGAGGTATTTTGAAAATAAAATGAAATAACTTATACACACTAATTTATAGTATGGGGTTTTATCATTATTTAAACTAGAATATGTATTCTATACGTAGATTTTATTTTTTATTTTGATTATGAAATTAAATCTAATTAATAAAACCAAATAAGAAGATACTGTTCAGTGAACAGTTTTTAGAAAGAAAAATAAATATAAATATTCATCATAATAAACTTATTAATCATTATAAATTTAATTAACATCCACATAATTATAATCCTCTAATTTTTTAACCCCAAAATGCTACGAGAATCACCATTACCTCAAAGATGAAGGGAATGAAACCTTGGTCTAGCTTTATAACATCAAATCATAATAACCTATATTGATTTATTTTCTAAGGATATATATTGGTTAGATTTATATTAAGGCACACATACACTCAATAAATGGGGATTAATGGATTATATTGATTACATTTTATCTCTAAAAATTGATCATGTGTTCTTTTTTGTTACTGATTTGGATCACGCTCAAAATTCAAACAATTCTAAACCTCTCATGTTTTTTGTTAATTGTCCAATTTCTATATTAGTTTTAATTTAAATTAAAAACTCAATTAATAGGTCATATTAGGTGAATTATACAATCTCTATTTTTCAAAATTAATTAATTAATAGGTTTTTAAGTAGATCGATTACAAAAAAATACTCTTCCATGGGTAGTGTAGTCAACATAGAAACATGTCTCATTTGAAACAGTTTAGAATGGGTATAACCCAATGTTGCTTCTAATAATAATTTATAGAACAAATAATTTTAGTAAATAAGATGATAATTGAAAAAATAGAAGAAAATTTAATAAATAAAAGATGAACTAAGATGTTTACTACGAAAACAAAATCATTAAAATGATGAGAACAAGTAGAAGAAGAAGAAGGATTTAGTGAATGGATCTTTGTTTCAAGAGCTACCTTGACTGAATCTTGGATAATTTGAGTTAAACCAATTCCCCTCTTACAAAAACATTAAAATTCACTTCCCAACCCCCTTTAATTAGAAGTATTCATATTTTTTGAGTGGAGGAGAGGCTAGGTTACAAATTGATTCAAGTGTGAATTGGAAATTCGGAAAAATATTTTAATCTAAAATTCACCACCTTTTTGACCACCCAAAAAATGTGAGTCAGATATCCGTTTTGAAGGATTAGTTGTGATAAAGTTTTTTAAAGATATCCTCTTTAAATTTGGCCCCAATTATAGTATGTATGAAGATGTTATGGCCCAAATAATAATGTGGTGTCCAATATGGTGATTCTTGTCAATTTTTAACTTCATAGACCATTTAGCCCATAGAAATGTAGGATTTAGCTCATATTTCTTTAATGAATATTGTATTCCATTTATAGAGGAACATCAATACAAAATATAGAGTTCCAATAATTCAAATATAAATATTTATGTGTGAAATACTTTTGTGAATTAAAAATGAATAAAATGAAATTTTCATCAAATTTTCAAATTAATCATATTATCCCAAATATTCTACAAATAAACTAATTTTGTACAATGTGAGGAAATTATGTCATTTATTATAAGTTAAATATTCAGTAAAATTGTTATTTATCAACTCTTCCACACATACCCAATTTCACTCCAGGTAAAAGTCTCATATCACGTAGTCCAAAAAATTGCAATAATATATTCATGTTAATATTACTCAATGCATAGTGGAAATATAAGAAAGTAAGAATCTCATCAATGGGTGAAAGAAAACATTAAATTCATTGTCACATAAATTGTGTCGAAACAAAATCTAGAGAGATCAATAAAACATATCATAGTGAAATAATCCATGGATTTACCATGAAACTAATTTCCTATGTGTGTGTGCCAACCATTAAAAGTTAACATATCCACCCTTTATTAAGTACATTCAAAACATGTAAAATGATTCTTATTATGTAGTTTAATTCATCGAAACTATTTAACATTACTTTTCAATCAAATTTTGATACCCACTCACTTAATCATTTCCAAAATTCAAACCACAAACTCCTGACATAGATATCTTCATGTGTTTCACATTTAATCACTCCACTAATTTATAAAAAAAGTTTCATTTGGAACAAATCTCACAATGGACTCTAAACCACTGTTTGATCAACTAATGACACTAATTTTAATATTTATAACATGATCATAGGTTGAGGAAGAGGGGATTTAAGCCTTCCTAAGATATAACACTTTTTTTGTTTAATTATTTTAAATTTTTTTGAGGGCGTACAATAGTAGGATAATAGGAACTCATGAATAGGTCGATTTTGTATAGTAATGAAACTTATTAGATAAAAAATTAACATATTGATCAACCATTGGTTTGAGATGGATTTTTTTACCTAATATGAATATACCTTCAACTAGGTAGGAAAAATTTCATAAGTATTGTTTGATTAAAAGGTTGTGTGGTGAAATCATTGACATCATTTTAAATTAACAAATATAACCTATAATGGTGTCAAAATTTAAAAGGGTTTATAATTACACAACCAATCATATCATATATAACATCAACTATTATAAAAATGAACCCTTTAAAGAAGAATTATTTCTCATGTTTATCATGCCACCAATTAGTTTTTAAAACATAAAATTTACATATATTCCCCATCTAGATAAGAATGATACGTAATATGTTTTTCTATTTTGTGTGTTTTTTATAAAAATAATCAAATACATAAGAGAAAACAGACACACAAGGCACACAGATAAAAACCCTAAATATATACCCCAAAAAAGTGTCCCCTCTCTGACACATTAAAAATTTCTTGATCCGAAAAGATAATTTATGATATGAAATGTGCACATGAAATGTAGAATTGAATATATAAAAAAAATAAAAGTGAAAGGTTTTGGATCATCCTTGCATTCTCAATTAATGATGGGTATATGAAATGTAAAGAAATAAACTACATGGGTAGGATGTCAATTATTGTATTTCTTTTAACATTTCTCGTTCATTGTAAATCTCTTTCTGGTGTCCTATTTTGTGATCTCCACTACACCATAAAGAAATACATTGGAAAAAACATAAGGGCCAAACCATATGGAATGAAACATAACAGGTCTCAAATTCAGTTGTGAACTTAGGAGTAGGAATTTCTCTCCAACATGAAACTCCCTTTCATGGATCATTCTCTCAGAAGCCACATTTGATAATTATTTACAGGTCATTGAGTTCTTATATGATGATAATTGTGTCTTACCATGCTCTTGAATTTTCATCAACATTTAAATTCTATCTTTGTCCAAATCCATGTTTCATTTCATCATCGCCCAATAAGGCTACTGCTTTACTTCTACGATGATATCATAGGCTTTCACAAAAACAATCAACAATGGGACATAACAATGGGGGTCCTGTATGCTATAATATTGTAACATTACAAGTATTTAATTAATAAAATATATTCTTATCTATGTCTATTTATGAATTAGATAGTGTTTTAGAGGCTTAAAGTGAGAATAAATCCAATCATAACCATGGAATGCACTAATATTTTTAAAAGATTGGTTTACCGCCTTTTGATGGAGAACCATTTTCAAATATTACTTTTGAAAATTTTATAAGCTCTATTTGTCAAAAAAACATATTATTTATGATTGGTACATTGAAATTTACTTTGGATAAATTTTTGATATTTTTCTGACAATGCTTATTTTTTTAATGAATAGTGAAAAATACTACATTTTACATCAAAAATGATTTTTCATATAATTTAAATATATAGTTTTATTATATTTTTATTTGGTTATAATATTTAATTAGAATATATTTTAACAATTTAATTCAATGTTGGCCATTATAATTAATTTCACTTTGTAATTGGGCATAAACAAGTGCCATTTTTTTCAAAGATATTGTTTAAAAAAAACCAGCTATTTGTTTTGAAAATGGGAATTATTTTTAAAAATTAATTATTGCAATATCTGTGTTTGGAATTTGGTAAAATGGATTCCATATTTTTAATCATAAGGTCCAGATTATGTAATTAGGACTCTTTTGTTCTTGGACATTATGGATAGTAATGACGGTAATTATCTTTAATTATCGTGATTAATTAGTAATCGGGTAGTTAAGGATAATAAAATAATATCATAACAATATCAAATGAACACAAAATGTGTCATCATTCTACTAGTTTTGTCATAGACAACCATGGTATTTCTTGTGCCAAACGTTGGGACCCCATGGAATCACTTTTGTGTGGTAGTGACACTTTATCTTTTTATTTTGAAAAGAAGAAGAATATCACAAAAGTTTGAAACACCTAAGTAAAACAATTTTTTTTGTAAATGATCTCTTAGATTATAAATATTCATTTGAAATATAAAAAGATTTCCTACATCATAGTATTTTTTTTATAATTTTTAGACATTAAATACATTAATTTATTTATGACATCATGATGATGCAACGATTATCTCATGAATGAACGATTTAAATAAAATGAAAAGATAATGTAAAATCTAAGAGATACACTTGTCAAAAACCTATAAGATGAGTATATTTCAAACCCCTAAAACCTTATCCTCGAAATATATCAATTTGGCACCCTTAAAATCGGAAACTCTTTTTAATAAAAAGTAACAGATCCTGACTTTCCAAGAGTGCCCCTCCTCTCTCTTATAAAAGGCCCCCCACCTCTACCTCCTTTCCCACACCTCTCAAGCAATTGGCTTGGAAAAATTCTGCTCATTTTATCTCTCCACATACCACTATTCATCATATAAGCCTTATCTTAGGCAAGAAGCTCTTTAAGAAACCCTTTTGGTTCAAACCAAGAGGAGTTACCCGATTTAAAGGAAAAGTCTTCTCTAATGTTCTTTTGTTTTTTTTGCTTCTCCAACCCCCTAAACTATTTTTATTCCATTTCTTTGTAACAAAACTAGTATCGTCTTTATACTAGGATGTTGTTATGATATGTGTTCAAGCTACACATACACACACCTAGGTCTAATGGTTAATGAACATACTGTTTCCGTGGATGGCGAATTTATGCCTCACGAAAAGATGATTGTTCAATATTCTATTAACACCTTCAATGGTGTCCATTAAGATGTCACTCTATTTATATATGATATATAATATGTTTATTTTTTCCTTAACCATATTTATTTTTCATTTTGGGCATACTTTTATGGTTCCCATTATGGGTAAACACGATATCTTCATTTTGGGATGAGCGGACTATCGCCCCCTCAAAGTGATTTGATTCGTTAATTCCATATGTGGGACATGAAAAGGATAGAGTTAGTAATATTATATATGATATTATACCGGAATTATAAAGTACCTTTATACCATTATGATTTCATTCCATTAAATACTAAATAGAAATGAAAGTAGCATTCATGCGTATGTACGGCTTACCGTCTCCATGAACGATGCATTTCATTTCTTACCTCTAAATGATATGTAATATTATAAATTCAGGTATATACCAGATATATATGATATATATGATATACACATCATGAATATAATTCTGGATGTACTGGATATTTTACAACATGAACAACTTGTAATTATAAAGAGTTTATTTTTGACTCAAGTACCAATGATTGAAAAAACGAACATTATTAACATAAATAATTACAAAGTGTTCATAAAATGGTAATAAGTGATATAAAAAAAATAATGAACCTGAAAAAGGTTCTTAAGAAAGTAAAAATTAATTCATGTTTATTAATTAGGATATTACAGAATGATCGAGTCAAGTAAGACACGAGGTAAAGGACTTCGTCTCAATCTCCATTCGTTGAGGCATATTTTGTTTTATACACAAATTTCTTTTATTAGGTGTATAAACCCCTTTTAATTTTACTTTTATTAAAAAGGAATATTTTTTATATGAAGTGTTTAAATAAACGACAATAAAGATTTTTTTTGCCGTACGTATGCGGTGACAACAACTTCTCGGCCGCCGTGACCATTATTTGAGTTTCAGCTTCCTCTACAAGCCATAATTTTTTAAAATGAAAAATAAATTCCATGTTATTGTTTTCATTTATTTTGATATTGAATATTTTTTTGCTAATGTTTTGATTATATCATTGTGTTTTGATATCTTGTGATTTAAATGTGGAAATTTTATGTTTCCTTTATGCATGTTTTATGTGATACGATTATGTTCTGGTTCTTGGGCACTATTTATGAAGATGGGTGGTTCTTTGATAAACTAAGAGCAGGTGAGCCCGTGATTGCTCTCCAATACATTGGGTAATGTGGAGGAGTTAAACGCTAAGGTTTCTCCGAAGATATTTAAAGAATATAATGTGATGGGTATTCCAAACGTAACCATGAGGGTTAATTCATACATAAGAATGTCATGAATGCCTCAAGTTACCTTTATGTCTGATGATTTCAATGAGTTATTCATAAATCTTATGATTTCATGAAGTATTTTAAAGTGCTTATGTTTTATGAATAAAGTATTATTTTATTGATTCTTATGTATACATGGACTAAGGTTTTCTTTCAGTTTTTTTATATCACTTACTGAGCATTTTATGCTCATCCCAAGTCTTTGAAAATGTTTTTCACAGGTCAAAGGAAAAGTGCATGATGTGATGATAATTTCGGGGAAGTGTCAACAAAGAATCCAAGTTTTATTTTTAATATGTTTTCGTTGATGGGAAAATTGAATACTATAATTTATGTAACCACCTTATTTAATAGTGGAATTTAATTCATGATTTATGATCTAATTCTCTAAAACACTAAACCTGAAAAGATCCACAATGTGTATTTTTGATATATCTCAAGATTAAGTAATGTTTAAGGCTAGGGACATATAGTTGATATCAGAGGTCGGTTTAGATAACTTTAGGAGTTAGAATTATATTAAATGATTATCTGAAAATATTTTTTTATGATGAAATTGAAATGATATAGCATTTAAAGATTACCATGTTTCTTCAACTAAGACATGTTTGTTCATAATGGTTTTCAACGTAGGAAACAGGGAAGGAGTGCTAGGAAGGCATACATAAGGAAATGACCTTCCGAATCAGCATCCTGAGATGGTCGGAATTGGAACTGAACAGTTTTTTGAATTAATGGCACAGTTGACTCAAGCGATAAATGGTGGTGGTATCCATGCATGAGATCATCTAGATCAACCGTAGAGAAACATGTTAGTGGTGGAACATTTCTTGAGGAAACATCCCCCAAAATTTAGAGGATCGTCTAACCATATGCAATTTGAAAGGTGGATTAAAGAACTGGAGAAGATTTTTGATGTCATGGGGAGTTCAGACAATCAAAAGGTTAGTCTTTCTATTTAACATTTGGAGGGTGAAGAACATCAGTGGTGGTTGATGGATAGAAATATCAAGGATGCTGATGAGATTGATGCTCTCAACTGGGATGAATTCAAAGGTATGTTTCTTTTGAAATATTTTCCTAAGGCTGTTCGTCTTAGGATAGAAAAATAATTTGTGGAATTGATGGAAGTGGAAGACTTAGTTTCCGCTAATGAAGAAAGGTTCACTCGATTGGCAAGGTATGCTCTAAATTTTATTCGAGAACTTGATAGTAAAATCTATTGTTTTTACTCCAGATTAAAGACAAAATATCAAATGGCATTGGCTTCTCATGAGTTAAAAATTTATGAAAAGCATGTTCGATGTGCTGGGAAGGTGGAAATGGAGTTTGATGATGATCAAGTGTTCTATAAAAACCAATAGAAGAAGAGACCTAGGTGGAAAGAAGAAAGGGAAGAATTCTTCAAAGAGGACTGATGGTAAGAAAACTAAGTTTCCGGTTTGTGATAAATGTGGTAAAAGGCATGATGGGGAATGTCTTTTGAATTTTGGAAAGTGATACCGATATGGTAAGATGTGACATAAGGCTCGTGATTGCACTAAAAAAGAATAGGTTGATGGTAAGACAAAATATTATTTAATGTTAGTGAAATGTTTCAAGTGCAAGGAGATGGGTCACTATGAAAATGAGTTTTCGACAAAGAGCTCAAATGATGGGAAACAGTCTGACTACAAGAAGAAAGGTGTGATAAAACTTTTTGCAACTACTTCAGTAGATGTTGGGCCATCAAATGAAGTGGAATCAGGTACTTTTTTTTTCAGATTATGCCAATGTGTTGTTTGATTTAGGGTCTACACATTCTTTCATCTCTGAAAAATTTTCTAGTAAATTGTGAAAACCATCTCAAGAAATGACTCCTAAACTTGTGGTAAAAACACATGGGGGAAATGTTGAGGAAAAAAGAATTTATAAGAATATTCCTATACTTATATGTGGAAGGAACCTACATGCAAACCTAATTGTTTTACCTCTAGTAGAGTTTGATGTTATCCTGGGTATAGATTGGATATCTGTTTACCATGCTAAGATTGATTGTAGAGCTAAAGAAGTTTATTTTCAGAATGAATTTCAGTTTGTGTACAAGAATTAACATTTACTATTGATAACATATCAAGAGGCTGAGAATATTTTAAAATATGGAAATGAATGTTACCTTGCACATATTTTTGAAAACGAAGGAACTATTCAGTTTAATAATTTTCTAGTGGTAATGGAGTATCCAGATGTTTTTCCTGTTGAGTTTCCTGGAATAATACTAGATCAGGAAGTTGAATTTCTGTTGACTTAGTTCCTGATTCTAAACCAATTTCAAAACCCCCTTATTGAATGGCTCAAATTTAACTTTTAGAGTTGAAGGAGCAATTACAAGATTTATTAGAGAAAGGATTCATTCGACCTAGTACATCACCATGGGGTGCTTATGTTTTATTTGTTAAAAAGAAATATGGTTCAATGAGTCTTTTCATTGATTATAGAGCCTTGAATAACATCACTGTTAATAACAAATATCCTTTTCCTCATTTCGATGATTTGTTTGGTCTGTTCCAAGGAGCTCAATATTTTTCAAAGATTGACTTGATATCGGGTTACCATTAATTGAAGATAAAGGAAGCAGATATTCAGAAGACCACTTTTCATAAAAGATATGGCCATTATGAATTGGTATTTATGCCTTTTGGGCAAAGAAATGCACCTGTTGTATCCATGGACCTCGTGAATAGAATATTCCAGTAGTTCTTGGATAAGTTTGTGGTTGTTTTCATTAATGATATTTTGGTGTTTTCTAAAATCAAAGTTGAGCATGAAAGTCATTTACGGGTTATTTTGCAAACCTTAAAAGAATATAAATTGTATGGGAAATTCAGCATGTGTGAGTTTTGGTTGCCACAAATTTCCTTTATTGGTCACATTGTTTCTAAAGATGGGATAACTGTTGATCCTACAAAAACAAAGGTTGTGTAAGAATAACCAAGACCCACAAATGTAACCGAGATTCGTAGTTTTCTTGGTTTGGAAGGATATTACTGAAGGTTTGTTAAATATTTTTCATGGTTATCTAGTCCAATGACTAAGCTAACTCAGAAGGGTGTTAAGTTCATCTGGACAAAAGATTGTGATTATTGTTTTCCAGAATTTAATAGAAGATATGTGAATGATCCAGTTTTGGCGCAACCTTATAGGAATGGGCAGTTTGTTATCTACAGTGATGCTTCATTGAAAGGACTTGGTTGCGTCCTAATGTAGTATGATCATGTAATTGCTTATGCCTCGCGTCAGTTGAAAACTAAAGAGGTAAAGTACCTTACACATGATTTGGTATTAGCTGCTATTGTTTTCGCTTTAAAAATTAGGCTGCATCATTTGTATGGATTAAAGTGTGAAATATATACTGATCACAAATGTTTATTGTATATATTCACTCAGAAAAAATTGAACATGGGACAGAGGATATAGCTGGAATTAATCAAGGATTATGATTGTACAATAGATTCCCATCAAGAAAAAGAAAATAAAGTGGCTGATGCTTTGTGTCAAAAAAGTAATGCTTCAATAACCATGTTGTGTTTGGAATGATCTCCTTTGGTTAAGGATTTGATGAACTTTGAAATAGAAGTTGTTGGTGCAGGATGTTCTTCTGTTTTGTTTTTGGTATCAGTGAAATCTTCTCTATCAGACAGAATTAATCAAGCACAGGAGCAAGAAGCTGAGTTACAGAAAAGGTAGTGCTGGTTCAGAAGGGTAAGTTTCCTGAATTAAACATTGATAATGATTGTGTTTTGAGATTTGGGAAAAGAATTTTCGTGCCTTGTGATTCACTGTTGAAGAGAGAGCTATTATGTGAAGCACATAGTTCTCTGATTTCAGTTCATCCTGGTAGTACTAATATGTATAGAGATCTTTGAGAGTATTACTGGTGGGACGGAATGAAAAGAGATATTGTTTATTTTACTATGATGTGTTTGACTTGTCAACAGGTTAAAGTAGAGTAGAAGTTACCGAAAGGGATTCTTCATCCTTTACCTAAGACAGAGTGGAAATGGGAGAATATATCCATTTATATCATTGTGGGACTCCCAAAGACACCCCGAGGAAATAATGCAATCTTGGTTATTATTGATTGCTTCACTAAATTTGCTCATTTCCTTCCTATTCGAGATACATTCTCTATAGACCAAAATTATCATTTTTATCATAAAGAGATAGTCAGGTTACATGGAGTTCCCCTCTCCATTATATCTGATCGTGATCCCAGGTTTACTTCTAACATTTGGAAAGGACTTCAGAAGTCGTTGGGTACTGAATTAAATTTTAGAACAGCTTTTCATCCTCAATCAGATAGGCAGTCAGAACAAACGATTCAGACTTTGGAGGATATTCTACCTGCTTGTTTGATGGATTATCAGGTAAGTTGAGACCAACATCTTTATTTGTTTGAGTTTTCTTATAATAATTGTTTTCATTCAAGTATATAGATGGAACCATTTGAAGCATTATATGGGAAGCGGTGAAGAACTACAGCTTTTTGGGATGAAGTGGGTGAAAGGAAGATGATGGGACAGAAATTGGATGAAGAGTTGGAAGAAAAAGTTCAGCTGATACAGAAACACATGAGAACAGCTCAGAGCAGGAAGAAGAGTTATGTGGTCAATGGGATGAAGAATCTCTCTTTTGAGGTAGGTGATCATGTCTTATTCAAAGTTACACCATTGAAAAGTATTATTCGATTTGGTAATAAAGGAAAGCTGATTCCAAGGTTCATTGGACTATAAGAAATTCTAGAGAGAGTTGGATCAATTTCATACCGAGTGGCTTTGCCTCCGAGTTTATCTCACCTACACAATTTTTTTCATGTTTCAATGTTTCGGAATTACATGTTAGATCCATCTCATGTTTTGAGTCCAGAGGCAGTTCAGCTGGAAGAGAATCAATCTTATAAGGAACAACTGATATATTCATGATCACAGGGAGCAAGTGTTGCGGAATAAGGATATTCATCAAGTAAAGGTTTTGTTTAAAACCCACATGATTGAATAGGAAACATGGGAATCTGAAAATGCAATGAGGGATAAATACCCCCAATTATTCGATAAGTAAGTAAATTGCGGGGATGCAATTTTCAAAAGGGAGAAGGATGTAAAATTCCAAGTAAGTAATGAACAATATATATTCTTATATATGTATATTTATTAATTATTTAGTGTTTTAGAGACTTAATGTGAGAAAAAATCCAATCATAAGCATGGAATGCACTAATATTTTTAAAAGATTGTTTTACCGCCTTTTGATGGAGACCAATTTTCAAATCTAACATTTGACAATTTTATAATATCTATTAGTCAAAATAAACTTATTCATTATGATTTGGACATTGATATTTACTTTGGATGAGTCTTTTATATTTTTCTGACAATGTTCATTTATTAATGAATAGTGAAAAATACTGCATTTTACATCAAAACTGCATTTTCATTTAATTTAATTATATGGTTACAATATCTTTTTAATTGGTTTTAAAGTTTAATTAGAATATATTTTTACCATTTAATACAATGGTGGTAATTATAATTAATTTCACTTTTTAATTGGGCATGAACAAGTGCCAATCTTTTCAAAGATATTGTTTCAAAAAAACCCGCTATTCATTTTGACAATGGGAATTATTTTTTTAAATTAATTACGGCAACATCTGTGTATTGAATTTGGTAAAATTGATTCTATATTTGAAATCATACGGTCTAAATTATGTAATTTAGACACTTTTGTTTTTGGATAATTTGAATAGTAACGACGAAAATTATCTTTAATTATCGTGATTAATTAGTAATCTCTTAATTAAGGATAATAAAATAATATCATAATAATAACAAATGACCCCAAAATGTGTCCTAATGATATTGGTTGTGTCATTGATGACTCTGGGATGCCGTGGGACAAACTTTGAGACCCCCTGGAATCACTTTTGGGTGATAGTGGCACTTTATCTTTTTATTTTTAAAGGAAAAAAGAATTTCAGAAAAGTTTGTAAAACCTAAGTAAAACAATTTTAGTTTTGTTTGTGTAAATGATCTCTTGGACTATTAATATTCATTGGAAAGCTAAAAATATTTCTTACATCATAGTATTTTTTTATAATTTTTGGACATAAAATAAATTAATTTATTTATGACATCATGATGACGCAGCGATTATCTCATTAATGAACGATTTAAATAAAATGAAAAGATAATGTAATCTATAAGACATACACTTGTAAACAACCAATTGGATGAGTATATTCCAAACCCTTAGAACCTTATCCACGAAATATATCAATGTGGGTCCTTTAAAATCCGAAACACTTTTTAATATAAAGTAACATTTCTTGACTTTGCTAGAGTGCCCCTCCTCCCTCTTATAAAAGGCTCCCACCTATACCTCCTTTCCCACATCTCTCAAGCCATTGGATCATCCAAACTCTTCTCATTTTATCTCTCCACATATCTCTCTTTATTATAGACGCCTTACCTTAGGCATTAATCTTTTCATGAAACCATTTTGGTTCAAACCAAGAGAAGTTACGTGATTTAAAGGTAAAGTCTTCTCTAATGTTCTTTTGTTTTATTTTCTTCTCCAACCACCTAAACTCTTTTTATTCAATAATTTTTTTACAAAACCAGTATATTTTATATACTAGGATGTTGTTATGAGATGTATTCAAGCTACACTTACACACACCTACATCTAATGGTTAATGAACATACTCTCTCTGTAGATGGCAAATTTCTGCTTCCCGAAACGATGATTGTTCTATAATATTTTAACACCTTCCAAGGTGTCCATTAAGATTTCACTATATTTCTATATGAAATATAATATGTTTATGTTTTCATGAAGCTTCTGTATTTTTTATTTAGGGCATACCATTATGGTTTCCATTATGGGTAAACGCGATATCTTCATTTTAGGATATGCAGACTACCGCCCCCTAAAAGTAATTTGATCTGTTAATGCCATATGTGAGAAATGTAAAGGATAGAGTGAAGAATATTATATATGATATTTTACTGTAATTATAATTTACCTTTATACCATTATTATTCCATTGCATTAAATACAAAATATAAATGAAATTAGCGTTCATGCGTACATACGGATTTCCGTCGCCATGAATGGTGCATTTCATTTCTTACCTCTAAATGATATGTTATATTATAAATGCATGTATATAATAGATATATATGATATATATGACATATAAATCATGATTATAATTCTGGATGTAATGGATATTTTACAACATGAACAACTTGTAATTATAAAGAGTTTATTTTTGACTCAAGTACAAATGATAGAAAAAACGACATTTATAAACTTAAATAATTACAAAGTGTTCATAACCTGGTAATAAGTGATATAAAAGGAATAATGAACTTGAAAAAGGTTATTAAGAAAGTATAAATTAACTCAAGTTTATTATTTAGGAGATTAAGGAATGATCGAGTCATGTCGGACACGAGGTAAGGGTCTTCGACTCAATCTCCTTTCGTTGAGGCATATTTTGTTTTATACACAACTTTCTTTTATTCGTTGTATAAACCCGTTTTAATTTTTCATTGTTTCACAATGAGTATTTTTTATATGAAGTGTTTTACTAAATGATAAAAGGGAATGTCTTTTGTCGTACGAATGCGGCGACAACAACTTCTCCGCCGTAGTGACCATTATTTGAGTTTAGCTTCCTCTTCAAGCCATAACATTTTTTTAAATGAAAAATAAATACCATGTTTTACTTTTCTTTTATTTTGGTATTAAAAATGGTTTTGCTAATGTTTTCATTATATCAATGTGTTTTGATGTCTTGTGATTTAAATTTGGAAATGTTATGTTTACTTTGTGCATGTTTTATGTGATATGATTATGTTATGGTTCTTGGGAATTGTTCATGATGACAGGTGGTTCCATGATAAAAAATCGGCGGGTGAGCCCGTGATAGCTCTCCAATGCATTTGGTAACGCAAAGGAGTTAAACTCTATGGTTTCTCCAAAGAGATTTAGGGAATATACAGTAATGGGTATTACAAACGTAACCATGAGGGTTACTCCCTACATATGAATGTTATAAATGCCTCAAGTTACCTTTATGTCTTATGATTTCTATGAGTTATTCATAAATCTTAGGATTTCATTAGGTATGTTAATGTTCTTATGTTTTATGAATAATGTATAATTTCATTGATTCTTATGTATACGTGGACTAAAGTTTTCGTTCCATATATTTATACCCCTTACTGATATTTTTATGCTCATCCCAAGTCTTTGAAAATATTTTTCACAGGCGCATGATGTGATGACAATGTCGAGGATGTATAAAGAAAGAATCCATGTTTTATTTTAAATATGTTTCGGTTGATGAGAAAAATGAATACTATATTTTATGTAACCACCATGTTTAAATGTTGAATTTAATGCATGAATAATGATCTAATTCTATAAAACTCTAAACCTGAAAATATCCTCAATGTGTATTCTTGAAATATCTCACGATGAAGTAATGATTAAGGCTGGGGCCTTATACGTATAATCCGGAAACACATCCTAAATGAACATACTCAAATCCTTCATATTAGTTTGAACTGTTTTATCTAAAATATGTTTCAACTCGTGATTTGAAACCTCATCCAAGCCATTTGTTTAGGGTTGGTATGTTGTTGATGTTTCTTGTTTCACCCCATACTTCTGAAGGAGTGAATCCAAATTATGAATAAAAAGGTGCATCTTTTGGTCACTGATGATGGACATTGGTACTAGAAACCTTAATATTTTTTTATCCCTAACCAAGTCTACTACAACATGAGAGTGATTAGTCCCAGTGGCCTTGGACTCCACCCATTCTGTCACATTATCAATTGTTATCAAATGAAAAAAAACTAAGGGATGTTGGAAAATGAACCGTTAAATCAATTCCCAAAACATAAAAAATCCTACATAACAATAAGGTTTTTGGGGAATCTCATGTAACCTAGATATGTTCCTAGTGTGTTGGAAAAGTGAGCATGACTTACAAAACACATGGGAATCATGTAATAAATTAGGCTAATATAATCCAGAGACTAAGACATTCATAGCTGTCTTTTGGGGTCCAAAGTTTCCACTACAAGAAAGTGTAAGACAAAAATGTAAAACAGACTAAAAACATAGATATAGAACACAACTCCTAATAATAGGGTCACTATAGATGCTCCATAGGTAGGGATAATCCCGGACATAAAATCTTCAATCACTCTTTATGTTTTTGGAAATTGTTTTTCATTAAATTTTTATGACTTTAAGAGATAAAAAGCAAGTTAATTAAATTATAATACCAATGATTTGTACCAAAGAGTGCATAATCATTCTCATCTAGAAAAGTTTTTCAAAGTGACACATGGTCCATGATATTTGGCTTTAATGTGTGTGCAATCCAACTAATTTTTCATCTACAACGTTTTATTAACCATTCATGTCCTTTATCTCAATATACAATTCATGAAGAAGAAGAATCCAACAAATAAGTAGATTCTTTCCATCAATATTCTTCAAGAGGTTCCTCAGAGATTCATTATGAGAAAAAACATCTACATTAGAGCCAAGTAAATATGAACAAAATTTATCTAATGTACAAAATTACAAAAAGAAACTTTTATTATATGGTTTTGTAGTTTTATTGGGCTAAATCCAATTTCTTTTATGCATAATAAATCACATGGGAATGTACCTGTACCCTCTATAATAAGACTGCTCCAACTGTGAAGTTTGAAGTATCCTACAAAAGCTCAATAATAATTTCTTACCATGGGGGATATATGATCAATGGAGGGGTTGGAAACTTTTTTATCTCATAAATGGAAGACCTACATGAATCATCAAACACATAATCATAATCCATTTAAATTAATCATTAAATAAGAAGAGAAATCACATTGAAATATTTGATTAAATACTGAAATAATCTTGCATTTCCTAAGAATGATATAACATCATACACACATGAAGAATAGGGTTATGATGGAGTAATATCTACCTTAGATATATCATCCATTATCCCTTGTTTTGACACTACATGTCCAAAGACAATGTGATGTTCTATAATTAAATGACACTTTTCAATGTTTGAGACTAGATTTTTCTCAATACAATGATTCAGAACTGTTCCAAATATAATAATACATTCATCAAATGAAGTCTATTACACTCTAAAATCATCCATGAATACCCCCATTAATGTATCTATGAAATATACAAAATACTCATTGTGGGTCTCTAGAAGGTACCTGGGGAATTGAATTATCCAAATGGCATCCTTAGATAGTCAAATTCTCTAAATGGAAAATTGAATGTTGTATACTCTACATCCTCCAGAGCTACAGGAACTAGAAAATATATAGAAAATCCATCCAAAAAACAATAGCGTATCTTTGAAGATAGTATCTTAATAATTTTATTTACAAATGGGAGGGGGAAATGGTTCTTGTAAGGTGATTGACTTTGATTCTTATAAAAAATGCTCACAGGCTAACTATTTTTCAGCATCATTGGAACTAACTCCTCTCAACCATTTCAAACTACATAAACACCACATTTCATATGAATAACCTGAATAGGACTAAATTTTTAGGAATTTTAAATGGGATAAATTAAACCTACATCGAGCAATTTTTCAATGTATATTTTAACAACTTCTAGATGAGTCAGATTTCGTGTCCTTTGTGGTTTCCTAACCAGTTTATCCAAATCATCCAAAATAATTTTATGCATGAAAATGGGGGGGGGGGGTGATAATACCTGATATGTCATCCAAGGTCCACCCAATTTCCCAGTTGTTTTCTCTCAAAAATTCAATAGAACTTATTCATGTTAAAATGTAGCTTTTAGAAATTATAATAGGTAATCATTGACCAATCAATAGGTATGAGTATTTGATATTTGGTTGCAATGGATTGAGTTCCAATGAAGGGGGTATATTATTGATGTAGACATTTAAGGAACTGAATCATGTACACAATAAACATCAGTACCAGAATAAAAATCATCCAAAAAAAGAATAAACCATCAAAACTGTTAGCATAATCAACAACCATGTCAAAATAAGAGAGAACATGATCAACATTATAATTTGAATAAATTTCAAACTCAAATATAAAATAGATTATTTCGTTGGAAATAGGATTGTATGTTCTCTTAGACATCAAACAAGAACCAAAACTCATAATCTTTCTAAGTATAGGACAATATGAATCTATTTGGTTTTTTCATGGTGGATCAAAATGGGAGATAACAAAAACAGAATGGGCCTCAACGGGGTACTTCATGGAGTTCATGACATTAAATATAACAAATTCTTCTCCAAACACCATGGAAAGAGTAACCTCATAGAATTTTATGATATATTTTTTAGTTTTGGGGAAGAAACTCCAAAATATAAGGGGATAATTTGAACTTACCTAATCATCCTCCATGGAAAGCACATAGAAACTTGTTGGAAAGATAATGTATATTACACAAAATGTACATATTCAATGAATCCCACTGGATATGTCGTAGCCCTATTTTAAAACTGTACCACTAATCTCTTCAGCTTCATCTCACCAACTTATAATGAAGAGAATACAGACTGATGCCTCACACTGATTGAAGCTCTTAAATCAGAAAAAGCAACATAAACGTGTAATATTTTATAGTGCATGGGATAGTGAATGCCTTTTATCCATTCAATTTATTTAAAATGATAGAATTAGTGTGACAGTGTTTACACATTCCATCCATTAATGATCCTTTCATTTACCTTGAGACCTCATCGATTGGTACAGTGTTATTTTAAGAATTTAGCATACCTTGTTATTTGGTTAATGGATTCTAGTAGAGGGATGTTGATCTCAACATGTTTGAATATATCCAAACTCTCTTTTTTCATAGCCTTTTCAGCCATATTATTGGTTTTTACAACCTTTTCTTGGAAATGAAAGGGTTTTAGGGGGAATATCATCAATCATTTTCTTAACTTTATCTTTTCCCTTAGGTAGCTCATCAGTTGTTCATGAATGTGGATTGTCCATTGTTTTGGGGAATCTTAGGGGAATGGAAGGAGCATAAATTTCCTTTTTTTCGTCCCACATCTCAATCTTATGTCACTAATATTCGCCTTGGGATTTGAAGTTGTCTAGGAAGGAAGATTCTAGGAGTTTTTATGTATCAATTCATAAAGGGAAATAGAAATTCAGCTAATTTGTGTCTTCAACTCCGTCAACTCAGTACCTTTAGTCATTAGATATTTTTTTTATTAAAAAATTTTGATTCAAATGATCACTAGTACTGGAATGAAATTTTTTGGGTGGATTCAAATGTTGTTGACCTGTGGATGTGTGGAATTAAAATTGCTAATGGGGTTGTTGGAACACTATTAGTTGGGATGAGGATGTAGGTAGTTTTGTTGAAATAGAGGAATTTATTTTTGTCAAGAGAAATACCTCATTTATGATTGATCATTCCACCCCTAGTTGCATTTTGGTGAAAAGGGAATCAAACTTTTTTTGGGGATGTGGTTGTTGTTCCTAGTAATATGGCCTCCTAGGTCATAAGGTTGTGCGATCCTATGTCTCATGTAATTTGGGGAAATAAATTGTAAGATGGTTTGTTTCTGTGCTAATTACACAAAGCCTTATTGCAGAGGGACATGATGTCTTTTGATCCAAAGAAATACGCCTCACCACAGTGGTCAAATCGTCAATCATGGTATCAATTAAATGACATTCATGAGAATATGGACTTACCTAATTTACTCCTCTACCATGCGATGTAGCTAGATCACCAAATGTTTGGGTGTTTTCAGACAGACTGTCAATCATTTCACGTGATGATACTGGGTTTTTTACACAAATGGTTTTCTATTTTTAGTATCCACCATTCTCTTCTCTATAGGTGTGATTTACTCATAGAAGTATTTGATGAAGAGTTAATCACCGATTTCATGATGTGTGTAGATTGTGTAAAAAATCATGAATCTCTCCCAGAACACATATAGTGACTCCCTTTATTATTGGTTGACCATTAAGATCCCCTTCTAAATATTTGTAGTCTCTAATGCTAGAAATAATCTTTTTATGAAATGATGTTTCAATATTTTTAACATGTTACGTCTTCAAGTTGTAAATAATACATCAATTATTTTGCAGCTCCATCAAGAGATAATGCGATTGATCTTGGGGTTATTTGATCTTGAGATAAATTTATTTGATTTAGGGTTTTGAAAAGCACATTAATTTCATTTTAATGTTTGTTTGGATCCTTGCTAGTTAATATATGGAATTTTGGAAGAAGGTGAATTAACCTAGATTTCATTTCAATGTTCGACTCAAAGATTAGGTATAAAGTACAAAATTGTTGATAGTTAATATTTTGTGCGTCCAAATAATATGTAGTTATTCTATGTTCATTTTTATTGTTTTTTAATTGTTTATTATTTTATGTTTGAAATTGAATTTCATCCAATTTTAATTATACTAAAATTAAATTATTCAAAAAACTGTTTGAATGTTCAATCTTCTTATAGACTGAGACTATCAGATTCGATCCCTAAGGGTGTGCTCAATCTTAGGATCAAGATCTGAGAGATGTTCAGGATTTGTTAATTTCATAAATAAAATTGTAATTAATAGAATAAATGTTGACCCCAAAAAATTAATAATTAAATTTTTGAGATGATGGTCCAAAAAAATAAGAATAATACAAAAGAAGAAGAAAAATTCTGATTGGGTAAATAAAGAAGAAAAGAAATAAAAAGTGAATAAAATTTAAAAAAAGTTGTAATACCTATAATTGGTTGAGACAATTACTTTCCTACCCATAAAAGATGCCAAATTGAATGAATCTAGCATGGGATCTCTTAATGATGTTCGGATTTGGGTTATTAAGGCGTAGCAGATTGACCCACCAAGGTCACCTCTCAAATGAGGAAGTAATTTAAGAAACATATTAATGGTACATTAACAATAAAATTAAATAACATAAATAATCTAATTTATAGGACATGGGATTGATCATTTATAAAACTATAATATGTGTGCGGGAAAAAGATTCTATTTTTTTCTTAGTGTTGGAAATGAATTTTGATTAATAAAACCCAATGTGAAGATATTTTTTAGAAAACTATCTTTAGAAAGTGCAATAAATTTAATTTTACAAATGCACATAATTATTAATGACTATAATTTTAATTAATATAGAAATAATTTTAATCCCCTAATTATTTAACCCTTTAACCCTACGAGAATCAACTTTACCATAAAGATTATGTGAATTAAACTCTAGGCTTGCTTCAGAACATATAATTTCAGCACTGTATATTGATTGATATTCTAAGGATAGATTTTTAGTGTAAAATTAATTCACATATCCACTCTGTAAATGATGATTTACTAATTTTATGTACTATGTTTTAACTCTAAAAATTGATCCCGTGTGGTTTTGTATTACTGATTAAGATCATGATCTCACAATTTAAAAAATTATCAACCTCTCATGTTTTGTGTTAATTGATTAACTGTTTATTTAGTTTCATTTAAATAAAAATATTAAATTAATATATCATATTATGTGAATTTAAGTAACTCATTGATTCAAAATAAATGAATGATGAAATTTCTAGGTAGATCTATTACCAAAAATAACTACTCTTCTATGGGTGGTGTAGTCATCATAGAAATGAATTTCATTCGCAATAGTTTAGAGTCGGTATAACCAAATATAATTTATACTTTTGATTTAAATCCAAAATATAATGATTAATGAAAAAAATAATTGAACAAAATAGAAGAAAACTAAATAAAAAATATAGTAACTAACAAGTTAAATATGAAAACACAAACATTAGAACTCAAAGATGAAGAAGAAGGCATCGATTAATGGATCCTTTCTTTAAGTGATACCATTATTTAAATACCTACCTAATTGTAGTGGAACAACTTCTACTCCCCACTAAACATCCTAATTCACATTCCATCCCCTCCAAATGTGAAAACTACGTATTTATTAAGGTTTGTAGAGGACAGGTTCCATGTTCTTTCATGTGTGAATGGGGAAATTTAGAAAATTATTTTGAGACAATATTCACTACCTTAATAACCACAATAATGTAAGAATCAACTATCATTTAATAGAGATAAGTTGTTATATATATATATATTTATCAATATTCTATTAAAATTTTGTCCAAATCCAAGAACATATGAAGATGTTGTTGCATGAATACTGAAAATATTTTTAAATGGAAAGGCACATACATTTTTGAACTAATGACCCATTTTGTCCAAACAAAAGAATGATTTTTCTCATATGTCATGAATAAAAGTTTCTACCCATTAATTATGGAACATATTTCCAAAGTATTGATTTCAAATAAATCAAACTAAAACATATAACTTCTAAAAAATATAGTGAATTTAAAAGGAAAAAACAAGAATATTATTCAAATTTTCAATTGAATGATCTAATAGAAAATATTCTATAATTAAACATATTTAGTACAATGTGTGAAAATGTTATAATTTATTATCTATAAAATATTTAATAATTTGTGTTTTATCATCTTTCCCTCAATTACACACCAACCGGTTCATTTGGGGAAACACACTCATAGAGTATACTAGGTTTATGTCTCCCTACACACATGGGTGGGGAGAGTATGGAAATCAAATAATATATATATATATATATATATATATATATATATATATTTCTCACAAGATCACTATGAGTTTCAATATAGTCTTTGATTGAACTAATTTTTTATTTCATGAACATAATGATACCATTACTATCGACAATATATTCTTTAAACTAAAGAGCATTCTGAGAAGTTTCATTAATTATTTCATTACCTTATACATTTTTCATCACATTAAATATTTAAAATAACCCTTAAAAACATTTAATAGTGCCTCCATATAATTTTCATGGCCTCTGTGAAAAATAAAATTTAATTACTATTTCTTATGGATTGTTATTTTTACGTATTCCAAAAAACACCATACCCATGGGTTAAATCCATTATTAAACTATAAAATTCCATAACTATATATACTCTCTGAAGAATTCAAAAAACTATGAGAAATTAGAATAAAAAATGAAGTAACAAACACCTATGGGACAATTGAAAAGAACGATGAAACTTGAAACCTGTTCTTGTAGAATTTAAAAAGATTAATTAAGAATCAAACCTCATTTATTTCAGTACAATAATGGTATATCTCATCAAGAAACTATTACATCTGTCCAAATTATATCCTCAATATGACCTTCTATATGAATAAGAATTCATCCATCTCATATGTCATCATATACAAAAATCTTTTTATTCCCTGATCATGTCCTTTTAAACTATTAAATAACATTTACTTACATCACATCTTATAGTATGGCTCACATTTAGAGTGAAAAGTTAACGAAGAAAAAAACATAATTTTTTACAATGGAATTTAGGCCATTAAAACATTTTATTAGAACATCACATGAAAAAACACACTCATTCCCATGAATTTCTCTTTATCAAAAAACATGTTCATCACTATCATGAATTAACAAATTCATATTTCTCATATTACATTCATATGTAACATAATATACCATATTTTACAAGCTATATGTTATTTTAATATGATTTCAATAAAAACAATTAGTTTCATTTATATAGTGGAATAAAATTTCAATTTAAATTCACTTAATTACTTATAACACCATTCACATCTAGCGTCAAAATATTTATCCAAATCCATTTAAAAATGGAATAATGGATTATAAGCACACCTCCTTTTTTTTAACAATAATTACTAGAATTATTTACTATAACAACATTCATCAAATAATAAAATTCTAAACAAATATTAAACATACATACCATACACTATATTAAATATACAATGAATTCCATAATAACTATAGAAAAAACATGTTATTGAAAAAATCAATAAAATAATTAACTTTTTTATTTGGTTTCATATTAATTATTTAATATAAACTAAAAACTAACGGATTAAATTATGATAACAATATGATTCAATAGAAATAATATGAGGATAAAAAAACCACTACCTCGTATTTTCTCCCAAGAAACAGGATATATGAAAAAATAAAGGTGAGGGAATATTTTTCCTTGAATGGAAATGAAAAAAAAAATATTTATAAAAAATCAGTTATGATCCATGAAATGAAGAGAGTTTTTTATCACCTAGATTATGTTGAGAAGTTTATGAAATTTAAGTGTGAAGGGTTTGTGTATTTCAGGAAATGTTCAATGCATATTTTTGAAAATATAATATTAAAACCCTTATTTAATTTCCCCTATGATTTGTTATATCATATATAATTACAAAGGATCAATTAAAATCTTACATGAAATAGGTATATATGTTTATTTTTCTCAAAATTATATAGTTTCCTGAATTTAGGAATTTAAACACACTAAAAATTAATCTGGGTGGATACAGGTCGAAGTAGGGGAATAAAACTAGAAGACATGGTAAAAATGCTACACATACACGGGTTAGGTGTTCCTTGTAAGGGTAACTTGGTTTACCAATATGAATAACTATATCAGGGATCACATAATGGTGAATCAATCATACACTTTCAAACACATTAAAAATTTAACATTACCATCAGATATAGTATGTTATTTGGGTAAGGTTGTCATCTTTTACCCTTACACATCACTATTCCTAGGCTCTCTTAACGATGGCATGTTTTCACCCTTACACAACCATTATAAAAACATCCATACCCTTTCCAATGATATATGTCCAATGTAAGTTTATTTTTTCCTTAAAAACATTAAATATTGATTGAAAAAACCTAACAGATTAATGTAAAATTAATTTCTTACAAAAAAAAAATTATGTCCACTATTAAAAAATCATTCTAATTACTGTAAAACAATTTAAATTATTATAAACACAAAACAATTATTTTTGAAAACCCATAAATTTATATAAAATATCAAAAAAATTAACCAAATTTTAAAACCACATGTAAATTTCCATAAATGATAATGGTAAGGTTCAAAGAATTTTTGTACTTTTATATTAAATAAATTTTAAAAAAAAATTCCATCGGAATCAAAACCAACCAAAGGGGAAGAGAACGAAAAAGGGTTGTCTAAGAAGTCACCCAATGAAACACCACTCTAGAATCATGCATTCATTGGATCTAAACCACATCACTCTGTGAAAAAATTTGAAATTCTATAGAACATTAACAACCTGATTCTCAATACTATAACGGGTAAGATTTCAGTCAAATTTGATTAAGGAAAAAATAATGGATTAATAAGAAGAAACTATCTCATATACATGATAATAGTATACAAAATCAAAGGATTGATACAAAATATAATGTAAACATCGAATTGGTATGGACACTGAAAATGTATCTATGAATCAATTTCCCATGTAGTCTCCTTTATTTAGTCATTTCTATATATGATATGAACCAATAGTATAACACACTATTATAATAACATATTTCAGTAGTCCTGAATCTCTAAAGGTAACTCTTCGAAGGGAACATCATATTATACATCATTCTCACACAAATTATTAATGTGAGAATCATCATGAATATATTAACGAATCATTGAAATATGTAAGAACTCATGTATCTTGGTCATATGGTGGGGAAGTTCAATATGATCTTCCATGACTTCAAAAAGACCCCACTCATTAAAATTCTCCTCAAACCTAGAATAAATCTTTATCACATGAACAAACCATCACATACCATGATGATGATTCACCTTGAAAAAAAAATGAATTACAATGTGATACTCTAGATTTATCATCCTTTTTTCGGCATTGGAATTTTGAGGATACTGAGTGACCTTTATCCTCAGGTAAGTCAAACTATGTCTATTATACATTGTACTAGCATCAGTATGATAATTAATGATTCTCTAACATAGCCCAACACAATAATGAAATTAAAGACCATACTTAGAAATATTAAAATGTTACCGTACCAATAGTTCAGAGAAATTTATTATTGTCTAAACACTCTAACAATGGAATTTTACTTTCTATGGAACCTCCAGAATCATGAATGCATCACACATAATGTCCAAAATAGTCAAGATAATCATCACTATCGAACTATTAGTTTGTTGATGAAATACTGGTCTAATGAAAAACTGTGATCGAATATCATGATAGAGACCTAAAATCCCCTTAGAAGTAAAAAAGGGTTAATATTGGTGATAATCATCCTCAGGACTCCATGGATACTTAAAAAATCATCCAGAAACTGCCTCAACAAACCACTATTGATATCACATATTTAATCATTATGAAGTGGGATTACATAATCAAATGGTTAAACATCACCCAAATAGAGTTCAAGCCTCCATGATCATGAGTTAAATTTTTAAAAAATTATATATATATATATATATATATATATATATATTCTCTGTCATCTTCACCAATAAACATTTAATTGATGGATAAAACCATTAGGAACTTTGTGTTTAGACTTCACCTTTTGATAGATTAACATCGATTTGAAAACTCCACAAATAAATTAATCAACCATGAACTTAAAACACACCGATTAGAATAGGATACATTTTTTCCACACTAAGATGTAATTCTATGGCTATGATATGAAACTATAGATAATCCACCATGTACTTCACTAATGGAACAAAAATTGCCCCTTAAACAATATTCGATTATTATTATCCTAAGTCTATCTAACAAAGGGATTGACAAATAATACTCGGTCCCTCAAAACCTCCAACTTAGAGTTTCCCATAAACAAATCATCCACTTAATAAATAAAAGAAAAATTATCATATATTTGAAAGAAACCTCTACCAAAAACATCTCCATTATCAAGATACATCATGGAGAGTTCTTCGATCATGGTATAGGAAGCACCTGATTCATGAAGTACATCACTTCCTGAATTATTGCTCAGTGAATTACATTAAATAGTACCCTTTCTTAGAATATATGAAATATATTTTAATAATATATCCGTAATTTCATAAACCATCTATTTATTATGTTCATATCAGGGTAGGAAAAGAGATACCTCAAGATATTATGTTCATTGTAAATAAAATAGTGATAACGAATGGGGTAATGTTGTAAAAACATTACAGAAAACATGAATAATGTCAATTAATTATCACTGGTATAATAGTTTATCTTGAGGTGAAAAAAATCTAAGACCAATAAAAAATGTCTCTACTGAATCTTAACACATCCAATAAAAGTGGTGATGTGTCAATGAAAACATAAAAATATACTTCTTTTTTCTGGAAATTAGAGATCATGTGTAATCACCAACTTCTCCCTCAAATACATGAAAATAACTCACACCTTTCCGCCCCTAACAAAGCATTATAGATTCTAGTCATGTCTGTTATTATAATCAAAATAATGGATATATCAATTATGAAACATCAATAATAGTATGTATTTCCAGAGAAACTCTACAAATTTGAAACATTCCTGGGGAAATCGCATGAAAAAAATACCTCAATCAATGAATGTTCCAAAACTACACTGCATTGTGATAAGAAATACCCAAAAAAGTGAAACATATTAACCCATAACTCACACTATTAAATATTCCCATACAGTATATGATGTCAAAAAACTCCAAAAACTACTTGCAGATGCTCCCCATACTTCTCATACATTGAGTTCAAAAGGATGTTGTCAGTGAAAAAAACAGAGAACTGGTCTAAGATCTCTATGAATATTTTTTCCATCAAAATCATTAATACATAATGAGCATTAATCGCACTTAGAGTTATAGTAATGATCCCTTAATTTCCATAACATCATCAAAATTTATTATTTTTTATGTCCTCACCATTTACCATCATATGTTGACATTTCAAAAATCAACCTTTGAGAACCAATTGGATCTTTCCATATGATCAAATAAATATTCCATCCAAAGAAGAAGATATAATATCTCCATTATCAGATTTTAGATGAATCAAAATTTGATTGAATTCTGGTATAACCCGCCTTTAATATAAAACAACACGGTAAATCATACATATTTTCAACTATCAATTGAGATTCATAAGAAATGACTACATCAACCGTCGAATTATGTAAAACTACCCTACACCGGAACATGAAATTCCCTAATAATGGAATCTTATTATCCTAGGAACACAGACTAAAACATCTTCTCATAAAACAAAATATGATGAAATTCTCCCAAAACATTGCACAAGTTCTCTACATGCTATGCCTCGTACATGAAGTACACAAGGATATTGCTGATGAAAACAACAGAGAATTGATCAAGGAATTCAATGATCACCTGAAGGGAAAAAAGTTCTTATGGATGATGAAGGAATTCAAGCAATCCCTCCGAGGAAATCAAGATGAAAAAATTAATATTCACACCTTATGTCAACCATGGTCACCAGGTCTCATGGGCTTGTTGATTCTAAATCAGAATGGTATGACCGTTATGACTCTTCATGATAGTTTGATTATGACTTTTGATGCATTTTCTGGGTCATTGAATGAGGGAATAACTGCTTGAATAAACCCGTCTATCTTTCTTTATTTTTTATTTATTTGTTTTTTAATAAAAAGGTGATTTTCCCTTCAATTCAATGATCACTATTCAATGAAAACCCATGTACATGGAAGGATCATTGATCATATTGAACATCATCCAAAAATTCTCATAATTCCCACAATCATATTGAAATGTAGTCTTTCATACATCCTTACACTACATACAAATATAATGATATTGCAATAATATATCAATATTTGGGAACTATATATATATGTATTTAGATGATCACAGAATTCATCAATCTTCCAAATATGATATTTTTTTATCATTTTCACTTGATTCAGTTGTTGATAATCAATACAGAGATGTAAAATTCCATTTTACTTCTGTATGCATAGAACCAGGGCACCCCAAGGTGATACTTTTGGACAGGAAATGGATCGGTGAAATTTAACATAAAGTTTTATTTTCTTCACTCATAGCATAGAAGTCGCCATCATATATAGAGAAATTGTGATTTTAGAATCTTCTAGTAGTAGTAATATCATGTAATAGACCTCTTATTGGAGGCATAATGACTCATCTTCCACAATAATTATTTTATATTAATCATTCATATCACTAGGAAACATTATATACAACATCTTATGAACTCATCAATATCTCAACCCTCATGGATTACATAGAAGGAACATTCCTCCATCAAATAATTGGTTCTCACTTACCAAAAAATATGGAAGCCTCTTAGTCATCATCAAATAAAAAAAACATGAAACCAATGAAAATTAAAAACATCCTTCATCAAATAAATCCATTCCATGTGGATTATAATGCCATATTGATTTATGCATAAATATAGGAGGTCTAAAAAAGGTCATGGATTCCCCAACATCCAGTCACAATATCTATAAATGACGTACATATACGATTAACATCTAATTGGGTTAGTTAAAACTAATGAATCCAAATTCCTCTTTTCCCACGTCCCAATAAATAGAATTGATTAGGTAATATGTATGAGGGAGATGATCCGAAATCAATCAAAACACCTATATATAGAAATAAAGAAATGAGTATCTCAAAAAATATTTAGATTTTTAAGTGATGAAAACTTCAAAGCCTATAGATAACCAGGACATACACTAAGAACTCTATATCATTCATGGATAACAAATCTATAGATATAATATACTCTCTTAGTAGGAGGAGTTTCTTGAGGATGTCCTACACCTAGTTTAAACCTTATTTTTTTATCCCTTTCATAAAATCATAGCTACTACTTCTTGGTTGAAGTTGCTACGATGATGGATCCTAAAGTGGAACACGTCTTTCATGATTTCTTTACAAAGTGGTTGAGAACTCTCTCCACCAACGACATTATCCTCTTTAAGAAAAAACATGAGTATGATCTATTTAAGGGTATTGAGATCCATTAGAGACATAGAAATGACATGATGGAGGATGAAACCCACCCTTATCATTTAACGATATTTTCTATCTAGAAAACTAAAAACCCAAAAATTCAACTCTTGTAATTGGGGAATCATAATGACTACCACCTCATAAAGACCCAGTTGTATTTGGTGTCCTCTCCATATTCTCTTTCCTCATCAGTACCTCAATATATATCAGAATCATAGATGGGGTAAGCTAGAGATTAATCCTTATATGGAAATCCTCCAAGTAGTTCGCCTCTATAGAATCCTCATCTAGAAATCAGTCGAAAGAATAGTTAATAAGGGTCTTAAAATAGAACCCAAAGACCCTCACATTAGTGCTCCCTAATCAAAGGTTATGTATAGAAGCCATTGTAGTTGATGAAATGAAATCTACATTGAAATCATCTCAGAACCTATCCCATGAGACTTTCATTGTGATCACCATGAACATTAACTACAACAACCTCACTACTCCATATATTATCATCACCCCAACAAGAACTTAGTGATCATTTTGAGCATAGATTTAACTAAATTATATATCCATCTCCATTATCAATCCTCATGTCAATATGATTTAAATGGATCCATCATACCACTATAGACACTGAAAATGACGCTTTAAGATTTTACACCAATAAATTTCCTCATAATAGACTTAAATACTTAGATGATATACTTGGATATCATGTGAAACATCCTCAGTTTGATTTTAAAGTGGAAAATGATGTTGAGAAATACTTTAAAAATATATAATTTATTAGGGTCTGTTAGACCTATAATATAGAATATATATGATTAACTTCTTTATTTAAGGGTCCACCTAATCCCATGTTCTAATCATTCCAAAAATATGTGTATATATGAACCATTTATTCTCCTTTCCTATGTCTCTATGCCACAAATAGTTTCACTTCACATTGTAGGTTAATTTAAATTTAGGTTCTATTCATAGTTTAATATGGGGACCTAATTTAGGGTCACTATTATTTTCATCACATACTAAAGTCTTGTGATATCAACAACCTAACAGACCATATAGTCCTAAAATGTTCATACCTTTCAACTACAACATAGCCATCTACATGAAACTATGAAAACACTTTATCCCTACCCCTACCTGTAGTGGTTCCCCTTCGCGGGTGGAAATGAGATATTAGGGACAATTTTTTCTACAGCATATATCCAATTGTACATGATTTGGTGATAAGAATTGATATAATACCATATTTAACAATGAGATACATTACCCACTAAAATTTTATAATTAAGAAATATATGAAAGAAACACCCAACAACTCATGAAATTTTAAAATAATAAATAGACCCTATTTGATTGTATATTATTCCAGACAACTAAATAACTAAAAAGAAAAACTATGAGTACCATAAGATTATCCCTGACTGCGACCAGAAATCCCAAAGATTTCCTAACCAACAAAAAATCAGGTAATTCCCCACCCAATCTCTATCCTGATCATGATAATAGAAAGATCTATTTATATATTTGTAGGGTGACCACAACATGTATACCCAAAGGATCTACCCCTTATCGTCTCATGAAAAAGATAATGATATCATATTGAAGACTAATGTAAATCAACTCGAACTAACTCATCATGAAAGTAGGATTGATAGACTTCTAACCTCACCTTGGATGAAACTCAAGATATTTCATATAGAATTAATCATTCAATAACCAACATATAACATAAGGAACCCCACTATCATTTCCGAACTAGTTTTCCACTCCACCCAAAAGTCACAATACAGGATCCATCACGGACAAAATGTAAGATGGATTTAGGACTTCTAGAAAAATATAGGTCATCTTGAAGACTCCAAGACTAATGTAAATATCATGAAAAAAATGATTCACATATGACTACTAAAAAAGTATTTTACCAATTCTAGAATAGTATTTTATCAGTATTAGAAAAGAACTGACTACTGCATAGTTCTTAAAAGACAAATGCTTTTATCAGCCCTAGAAACGAGAAGACACAAGAGTGATTTATGAGGAAAAAACTGATAAATCACACTATTATCAACACTGTGGTATATACTGATAAACGACTCCATTTATCATTGCATTAAGTAGTGTTTATAGAGAGAAATACTATAGTGCCATATTATAGAAAACTACAACACCTGAATGAGGGAAAGAAAGGTCTTGTAACAACACACTATAACACAAGAAACATAACCATAAATAGTGGAAAAAAATAAATAAAATTCGAATAAAAAATTTAAATGATATAAAATTTCCAACATTAATATATGAAAAAAATCTATAATAGAGTGAAAACTTTCTTTCTAAATTTTATTTAAATTTTGAATAAAAAGGTGCACTTAGAGTCATAATTGTCACACCGTGAGTCAGATTGACATGAGGCTTATTCCTACATATCAAAACTTACTTATGGATCATTTTTATAAAGTGAAAAAACAATAATAACGAGTTTTCTTCATTTATTGTATGTTAGTTGTTTTTTCCCACAAAACATAATGTCAATTTTGTATTAATATACAAAATTTGAGACATACATATCTCATCATGTGTTCAATTCATGTTTTAATGATTCCAATGCATCTCAAATGACTTATGGTTCACTGACCCAGTTTATTAAATCAATCAGAAAGCATTTACATAGTTTGGATTACAACAGATGTGTTTTTTAGTAAAATGTCATATTAAACTACAAATAGTATCTTTTGGTCAAATAGGATGAATCATTTCTGGGTTTTACATGAGATTGATTCATATACGTCACAAATGAATCATTTTCCTTAATTAACAAGATAGTCCATATTCTTTTTCATAGATTTTTTTGAGTGATTCTTTTTTTAACATGTAAAATTTTATCTTATAGTGTATACTTTTAGTCATATCAGTCACAATTTTAGTTTTATTGAGGATTGAATGATTCCTACATGTTATAAATGACTTATGAACTATATTCCTAATGTACCAAAACAATCCATATTGATTTTATCTGGTTTGAGTATGGCAGATTTTTTTCAACAAAATTAATTTTATTTTTTTAATAAAAGACCACTTTGGATCATACCAGTCACACAATGCATTAGATTGAGGTGAAACTAATTCTAACTTGTCTCAAATGTCCTATTGATCAATTTTTTAAATTCTCAATACAATATTAATGTGTTTACTTGGTTTTTTGTGGGCCAATTTTTTTATATAAATTTCAATTAAAACTACAAACATACCCTTTTAGGTATACAAGTTGAATCATGTGTGGTTTTGACATGAGAATGATTCCTACACATCAAAAATGAATTATTAAAATTTTGACTGAATTATCCAGAAAATCAAAGTGAACTTTCATAGTTTTAAATTAGTTAACCTTTTTCATATTGAAATATCAATTTTAAACTGAAAGTGGACACATTGTGTCATACCGGCCATACTGTGAGTCATATTGTTGTGAAACTGATCTCTAAACATCAATGATATAATATGGATCGTTTTTCAAATTTTCCAAAACAATTTGAATCTTTTTCCATTGATTTAAGTATGTTGGGGTTTTTCACTATGATTAATGTTAGTTTTGAATAAAAATATGCACATGGAGTCATACTAGTTACACTGTTCATCATATTGAGGTATAGATAATACTGAAACATCTAACATGCTAGATGGATCATTTTCATAATGTATCAAAACAATATGACTCTATTTTCTTGAACTTAAGTACACAACCAATGTTATTTAGTAAAATATTATTTTAAACTAGAAACATGAACTTTTAGTCGTACAAGTTGAATCATGTGTATTTTTTTCATGATACTAATTCATTCCCTTGAGAAATGAATTTTTAGTTATTTTAAAAAATTATCAAGACAATCCAAATGTGTTTTCTTGATTTTATTTAGTGAAACTTTTCTGCATTAAAATATCAAATTTAAACTCATAACATGCAAATTATGTCATACCAATCACACTATGAGTCCGATTGATGTTCCTCTACTTCCTACACATAAAAATGATACATGGATCTTTTTTCAAATGAAAAAAAAATCCTTTCCATAATTTTGGGAGTGTCAAATGTTTTTTCCACTAAAATAAATTCAATTTTGAATAAAAAGAAACACTTGGATTCATACATGTCACACCGTGTGTCATATTTAGGGGTGACATATTCCTAAACATCACAAATGACTTATGGGTCATTTTAATAATGCATAGAAACAATCCATATGAGTTTTAATGGTTTTGAGAATACCACTAAGGCATTAGTTAAAAAGGACATTTTAAACTAGAAACATACACTTTTAGTCATACAGGATGCATTGTGTGTGGGTTTGACATAAAAAAATTTTCTATAAGTCACAAGATAATCGTGAATGTTTTCCCTCAATTATCAAATCATTCCATGTGTGTTTTCTTAGTTTTCTGTAAATGATGTTTTTTGAATTAAAATGTTGATTTTAAACTATTAATTGAAAATTTGACACCATCCTTCATCGATGACCATGATATATCAATGTTGTTTTTGCTATAAAAGTCCCCTCATACACCATCTATCATTAGAGATTGATTACAAAAATATTTATACAAACATTTATGTTGATTATAAAACTGTTTAATGATTTGGGGGTTTAGTGTTGTTGATTCAATAGCATGTCAGTGCTTCTAAACAAATTTATTTCCTTCCATTATACTTATCCTTGATAAATAGATCAAAAATAATATATAACAATTATTACTCTAATTCTCAACACCCAAAATATATTTCAAATGTCATAAATCATAATAGACCACAAAATATTAGTTAACCACGAAAATATAATTTTGGAATACATTCTAAAAATAAGTACACTTTCTACTCATCTCTAAACAAATTTATTTATTTTTTTCAGTATCTAGGATGTCAGAAATCATGATCATACTGAGAAAATATAAACAATAAAATGATTATGAAATATATTTTGTTAAATTTTATTTACCTTAATAAATCACCTATAGTGGGATACTAGTCTTTTCATGTTCTATGACCTCTCACATAAATTTTCAAACATAATTTCCACAATCGAAGATATTATCATATTTTCGACAGAAAAAAACAGCGACTGAAATAAGTAAATTGTTTTTATTTTATTATAGTTAAATATTTCAATATATAACTTACTTTGTATACTTTAATATTAATTCATAAACATTATCAATTTAGACACTGAATTCATGTGATAATATATTATATATTTATCGACAACCCTATCATGAAAAAATTATTTTTAAAACACAGTCTATAACATATAATTAATTGTTTATATAAAATTTTGATTTTACTGTATTGAAAAATTACAATACACACCATGTGTGGTCGGAATGTTGGATATCCATGCATTGGATCAACAAAACTAATAATTTGGGTGTCGAGATTGAATACAGTTAACATAAAATGCTCCATAAAAAATAATAATTATGTAATGATAAAATTAAAAATATATTTTATGTGTCTATATTTTCATGTATTACCTTTTAATTGTAGTCAATAAAATTGTCTTATCTTTTGGAACCATTAAATTAATCTTTTTGAGTTAGTCATATTTTTTTGGTTATAATTTATTTTTATTCAAAGGTATGTTCTCTTGTAGTAACGATATACAGATTAATGAATCTAAAACGTGATTTACTAGATATTTCATTTATACAGTTTTAATTTAGAAACATGTAGAAAATATGTATAGTTATTTACTCTAATTAATATATTAGATCATTGTTTGGACATATGTATTATGAAAATGTACCTTATGTATTTATTCACATATAAGATACCCAACCATTCATGCAGGAAAATCTCATTTAGAGTATCGTGACCAATTAATTATAGAAATAAAATTTTATATATTTCATTTTCATATTCATTGTAATACATTGATTTGTATTTAAATGTAGACATTGTATGATTTTTTAATGATAATATATGTTTTTCTAGAACTAGTTGGTAGAAGATACTCTAAGAAAGTCATTTTGTTTTCATAGTTGAATCAATCATTTTTTGATTCAACCTTCTATATCTCCCATAATTTATCCATTTGTAACATCATACCTAACTTAATACAATTTACTATAATATTTTATATGGTTTTCATATGAAACATTTCGTTAAAGACAAGCCTCATGTATCTTTATAAGATTAGATGACTATGCTATAATGTTTTCAAAACCATCTTTGGTCATTGTAATATCTAGACCATCAAGTGGAACATGAAACCCATTAATCAAATCATGAGACACCTCAATCCCCACTATCATGTTATATTTTTGGAGTCCATGATGGTTTATAATGTCTCATGGGTTTTTATACATTGTACCTATCACAACGCAGTGGTATGATTGTGTTCATAGAAAAAAATCACATAAAATATTACCCTAGGGAATTTTAGTAACATAATGTCATAAAAAATGTTTTGACTCATAATTAAGAGAATGTGAAATGAATTTTATTTACCATGGGTAAGATATAATGTTTGGGGATGACTATCCAAAAAGCTAGTGGGATCATTTGGTTCATGATCAGATCTTTTCTCCACTAACCATTCACTTTGAACCATTCTCATACACTAAAATTCCAAATAAGACCATAAAATAATATCTTGTACTGTGTCTATTTGGGTCTACAATCCTATCACCATATTTTAAGTATCTTCATGTGGTTTTATCATCTCTAAATATGTTAGATGAGTGAATCCAAAACCAACTCCTCTAACATTACCATGTTTTCCATGCCTTTTCAATGATAATGAAGGTATATTGTCCTATGGTATGATCATTGTTGATTATTTTATATCAAATATTTAAAATAATATGAAAAAAACTATATGTTTTTATGTATTATCATTATGTAGAATAATAAATTACAATTATGTTATACTTATACATTTTCTCCAACTATTTTTGTGTTTTCATCAAAAAAATTACCCTCCTTATTTACAAAAGCTTCCATCCATAGCCATTGACGTGGGAGAGTAGTGGATTCAGATATTGATTCATCAATATGAATATAAAAAAATGAATATATGTTGTTTCGAATCACATAATTAAAAAATATATTTTTTATTTACCTGAAATGATTTTTTATTGTGATGATTGATGAGAGAATTCCATTTTCCTACATTAAATTGTGTTAATAACAAAATAGTGGATTTATATTTACATTCCACTAATAATCCCTAAGATGAAACATCATTAGAAGACTTCAAAATCCTCTATGGAATTTTCTAGTATCCATTAATAAATTTTTTTATAAAATATTCTATAATAATTGAACTCTATAATGAATAATAAAAATTTAATCAACCTTTTATAATATTAAATTTTAGTTAAATAAAGAATGTATATCATAAAATTAACATTATATATTTATAAATTATTTCCATTGTCATAGGATATATGTGGAACCAAAAATATATATCAATCAGTACATTCAACTTCATTGTGACCTCAATAGAACTAATGAACATTAACTTGTTGGGTTAATTGGATGGACGTGTTTATTCCAATCGAACTCAAATTTTTTAACATTAAATCATTCCTCAATAATTTTATTCACCAATATGATTTTTCGCCATTCTCATCTGTTTAATAGACACATTATTGATCCCCTAAAAGTTATAGATTTTCATCATCAACATCATATTCTTCCTCAGGATTGATTATATCATCATGTTCCAAAGAAATTTTCTGTAAGAGAAGTCAAGCATTTAATTTTTATAGAATTAAAACAATACAATATAATCCCTTCACAAAAGCTCATATTTTTATCCATCATTCATGAAAATTTTTACTATTTGGAGTAGATACAAAATACATCAATACTATTGTATAACTGACCTACAATACCTTTATTTAATCCATCCTCAAATGCTTGATTGTCTTCAATGTTTCAATCTAGTATTCATCCCTTCATTTTGGTTTCAAAGTTCCATGATGACATACCTCGTGAATAGTTATTATTTAATTTTATTTATTTATTTCAACACCCATCTTTTGTGGACATCCACCTATTCTTCATGAGAAACTCTAACCAAAATTCATCCCATATTGGGTAATGGGGATCATCTTTCACGACTACTTCTCATAGTAGTTCAAACAATATAAAGTGGATGTGGGATGATCATAGAGATTTAAAATGAAATAATACCAGTTTGGGAGATAAATGGTCCATAAAAATAACTTGGGAACATCAACTCTTCCCCTCCGAGATGCACCAACTCTAACCAATGTTACTAGTTCATTTCCTCGCCTATATCACAAAAAGAGAACTATATCCAATGTAGTTCAAAATTATACTAAATGAAATTTTATTTATTGATTTTAACTTATTAATTTAAAAATTGAGTAAATGAACATTAAAATCCACTTGAATTTCAATTGCAATCGCTTACGTACACTCACAATCATGTTTTATTTTCCACTTCCACTAAAATGTTTTTATATCATTGAGGAGAAACAAACATGGGGTATTATAGGTGACTGGAAGATGAGGGAGAATGAAAACCATCCATTTATCTACTATACCAAGTAAAAGTATCATGAAGATGAAGCTGTATAATAGACCCGAGTTCATTTCTCACGGTGTGAGAAATATACTATCTTTGGTCAAATTCAGAGCATTTAAATTTTATTAATGTTGAAGGGGAAGATAATCAAAATCACTCTTTAGAATGAATTTTTTTCACAAAAATGTTCTTCATGAGTATTTTTTGTAGGTCACCCATAATAGTGGTATTCTCATCGAAGTATTATTGAATATAGAGTTTTAATAAGATCCAATGTGGCCGCACCCTAAATAAAAGTAATTTTTGAGGATGTTTTTTCAAAATTAACTGTGTGAGTAATATATAAAAATAAAAATCCTAAAACCAAAAAAATAATTCATTATGTTTTGATTAATTTTTATGTGTCATTATTTGTGTTATTCCGAAATTGTAAATGAGGAGGATGAAAGGCTGAAAGAGATAAAGAATGGGATGAGAGATGTTGTACTCTAAGTCAAGGTAGTTTCCTTGACATATATTAATGAATACAATTTGAGTGGTAGGTATATCATCATGGAAATTGGAACAATAATAATGAGAGGAAGGATATTTTAAAAGAGGGAGTTCAATTAATCATCAAGATAAAGTAGGAAATCAAGAGTTTAGGGATTGAATAAATAATGTACATGATGGTTAGTTGTATTGGAGTATTGATTTATTATATCTATTTTCATGATAGCAACAATCTTCCAGTAAGATGCATGAAAATGTGGAATTTTATACATGAAGTGTATTTTATTATGTATCTATATTTCCAAAATGAATCATTTTTACACAACCTTATTTGTGAATCTTTTGGTACTTTTTATAAAAAATTATTTTTGGTTCTTATTAATATTATGTGTTGTATGATTCATTCAATTGTAATAAAATATGAATATTTTCATAAATAAAAATGGGATATATGGTTTTCATGTGGATCAGTTGTATGAAAAATCATCAGAGAAAACCTACCTATTTACCTTATCTAAACACATTATGTTTATCTTGGTGAACGTATTTCAATTGTTTCATTGGGATGAATGTTTTAATGGTTAATTATTTATTTGAATGTATAAGGTATCAAATGATAGCTAGTGGATAGTTTTAGAGTCTGTTTCATAAATTGTAAGCTCGTTATTTGTATATAGTTTTATTTTTACCTTATATTTATAAAATTATCAATGTTTTTATACATGTATATATTTATATTCATGGGATTATATTGTGTACTATTTTACATATATTCACTCTTCATATGAGTCTAGATTTTAATCAATTTATAATGGGTAATTTTTACTAATTCATATTTATTATCAATCCTTTGAAACAAGGTGTATGGTTCTATGATTTGAGTTAAACATTAATTCATATTAGGTTAGGTTAGAAATTTTGGACTATTGTATGGTTATAGTTTTATAATAGTGAAATTTATTAAAAAATCAACACACACTCAAAAATCAATAATAAAAAAATTATTAAATCAGGTCACATAATAAAAAATCAATTCATTATTAGGGATAAATTTTTTTATAAAATAAATTTAAATAAATGTAAACTCGCAAATAACACCATCTATAGATGATGCCACATGTGGAAACACTTTTACTAGAATTTTATCAGCTGTGTTGTGTTGTGAGATGTTTTCATTTATAAATGTAAAATAATGAAAATTCAAAAAATCTAATTACTAATAGTTTATAAGAATTCAATCATTATTTTAACTAATTATAAATTTAATGACATGAGAAGTTACTAAAAACAATTCATTGATAATGGAAATAAATGGTATCTTCTTTGATGATCTCCCTAACCCATTGAATGTCAACTTCTTTCTTTACAATAATATTTTAGTGAATATATTTTTTTTAAAAATTTATTGATAATAGGAACCTACCATTCAATAATAAACATGTCTCTTCTTATAAATAAATCACATCATTTGAGTATGGATCAAATAAACAACTGAATAAACATGCTTATATTGATTTTTAGGAAAATTTAAATAATTTAATTCTAATTAAATTATATTTATATATATAATATTGATAATTTTAACCAATATAAAATGTAAAATTTAGTCTTTCATTCCCCGAATTAGATTAACCCATTCCCACTAAAAATAATATGTATATGAACCCACATTATATTATTCATATCTAATTATATTTCCTCTAAAATTAATCTAATATAATGTTAAACATTTTTTTATCATCATGTTCATGTAATAACATGTACAAAATATTCATATAATGAAAAACCACAGTATCAATAGGTAAAAAGATATAATATAATTGGAATATCAAAAAAAATCACCATCTGTTGCAAAAAACGGATTGAGATGAAAATCACAGATGTCTCATATAAACCTGTAATGAGTCTAAAGACTATCAGTGGTTTCACAAAGTTATAGGTATGTGATAGAGATAGATGAAATTTAGGGATAATCATAGATAAGAAAAATAAAAAAAAACTCAAACAAAAGAACCCAAAAAAATTCAAAAAATATGAGAGAAAAATGAGAAAATAAAATACATTGGATTATAGCCAAGATTTTTTTAATAGAAAGTAGTGGAGTAACACTCAGAGTAGAGAAGTTTCATGAGATCATAAAAAGCATGACTGAATTTGTCATATTTTTGGTTCTTTTAAATAGATCATGAACACATGTATCAGTGTTTTCTAAAAATTTCTGATAAAAGGCCTTTTATCAGTGATGAATTGATAAACTCTGATAAAAGGGATCTCTATGAGTAATTTTTTTAGCACTGATAAAAGACCACTTTATCCGAACTAATGTTTTAGCACAAATATAGATTTCTTTTCATAGTGATAAAACATTAGTATTTATAACAGATTTATAATTATAATTATTAAAAAAATTGAAAAATATTTATATATTTATATATTTGTTTATTACAATTTCATAATAATATAAATATATATTATTTATTTATTAATAAATTAATACATGTTATAAATATTATATTATAATATTTATAATCATAAATATATATTTTTATAATTATAGTAAATATACATTTTTAAATATATTTATATATATTTATTTATATTAATAAATATATTTTTATCATTTTATATATTTATATAAATATATAAAAATTTATATCATTATATATATATTTATAATTATATATGTATTTAATAAAGATATAAAAATATAAACATAGAGAATATATTAATTATTTAAATATATTTGATAAAATATTATAATTACAAATATATTTATATAATTATATATATAAATAATTAATAAATAAAAATATAAAAAATGATAATTTTTTAAATATATTTATTATAAATTAATAATAGTTTAAATGAATAATTATTTATTTTTTATATATGAACAATACATTAATAAAATATAATTTATTTAATTGTATATTTGAAAAATTATATATGTTTATCCCCTAGGGTGAAGCTTTGTGGTAGCTTCCCCTATGGGTGTAGGTGAGGTCTCCAGTTTTGGTACCGGCAACTACATTATTTAAATAAATTTATTATAAATTTATATTTATTTTAATATGTAATTAATTAATTATAATTATATTAATAGATTTTTAAAATATAATATTTATTTATTTATAATAATTTTAAATATATATAATTTTTAATATATTAAATATATATTTATATATTTAGTTAAAAATAGTTATTTACAATATTTTAATTATTATTAGTGGATAATTGTAAATTCAAGTATTTTAAAAATGAGTGAAGTTGAATAATTCAAAATGAGTACACTTTAAAAATATTAAAAAAATTGTTTAGTTTTACTAATTAAATAAAAAATATAATATATATATATATGTAAAGAAGAATACATATTTAAAATACAAAAACTTGGTAAATAAATATATAAAAATAAATAATAGAAAATGATAAAATTAAAAAACAAAAAATATTATAAATGAATAAATAATACAAAAATTTAACAATATTAATTATAAATAAATTAAATTGGCAAACAAAGAACGTAATATATATTAAATATATCATGTTAAAATGAAATTTTAAAAAATATAAATAATTGAATAAATTAAATTCGTATTAGCTGTATGTGTGTCTATATAAGAATTCATTAATTGTGTAATTATTTGGGTGTGCGCGTTGTATATGAAAATGATTTAATTATATTAATGCATGTGAATTCAATGTAACACACGATGTTTCATATATATTAAATTTGAAAAATTAAACAACATTTTAAATTAATAAGAAATTAATATGTTTACATTTTATTCATTTTCTATATTTTCGTATTTAATATATTATTTTTATTAATATTTATAATTAATATATATATAATACATATTAATATTTATTAATAATTGTTTCATTAATAAATTTTTAGATAATTTTTCAATTTATTCATCATTAAATTTTTTGTTAAATTGTTACAATTTATTCAATTTATGTATCTATATTTAATATATACTATTTAATAATATTGATAATATATATATATATATTAATGTATTCGTTTATTTCAATAACTAGGCAATTAATAATGTGTTTAATATTTTTCTTAATTTAATTATTTTTTATATTTATGTGTCTAATTTTTTCATTTTATTCATTATACATTTCTATATATTTAATATATACTATTTATTAATGTTTATAATGTATATATTTTAATATTCTATTTATTAATTTGTTATTTATAATTGATGAATTAATAATATTTTTAAAATAATTTCTTATTTTATTAATTACTTCATTTTATTCAGGACCTCGATCATCACTAAAAGAGCACTTATGAAGGAAATCGTTTATCAAGGCTAAAATTAAAAGAAATGATAAAATGTATCTTTTATCACCGCTAAAAATAAAGCACTGATAAAGGATAACCTTCATCAGCTCTAAGAATATAGAAGTAATAAAAAGTAAATTTTATAAGTTCAAAAAGAATGTGTTGATAATGGTTACACTTTTTTATAGATTCATTTAGCGCTGATAATGGTTGACATTATCATTTTTTTTAAAAGCGTTAATAAATTTCTACACTGTTAAAGGTCACTTTTGTAGTAGTTACATCTCATTATTCAAAACACATCACCACATAGTATCCATGTATTTCTATGGAGTCACCATTTCCTATAATCCTTGTATTATACCTCATTACTTCGTATCCCATACCCAAAAAACAAATAAAAACCATTAATGCGCTATATCTTGATACACATGTGTGCGAAATAAAAAAAAGCTATTATACCTCTCCACATAAATATTTAAAAAAATGATATCTACTATGCATACCAGTGCATATATTTACCAAGAGACGTTAGTGGGGAAATAAGGGTTAGTCATTCATCTGTTCCTTCCCAAATTTGATGTTGTGGAAAAAATCTCCCTGAATCTATATGGTGTCGGTATCCCTATAGACATGGGTGTGTATGTGTGTGAAAACCACATAAAATAAATGATATATCTCTCTTAAAACCACACTATGGGACCCTACATAGTCTTATGATCAATCACAACTATCTTCTCTTAAACTATTAACTACCACAGCTAAGGAATAGATATCTAATAAGCAAATGAGAAATCATGGAACTTCATTTAATTATTTCATTTATTTAAACAAGTTCACTCAATAAATTATTTTTATTAACAATTTAACATTATATATGATTATCACAAACTTATTTTCATTCCATCTAGTCATAATCCAACCAAATCTAAAGTTCCTCAAGATCATAATCCTTTCATTGTTCCATCAAACACCAACCCCGTGGGTAAAAGCATTTATTAAACAATAATATTCAATATTTCCATATACTATTGAATATACAATAAGAAAACCAATTAAAATATTCATAAAAAATCAAAAACAAATGACTCAATTAGTGGGGTATGAAAATATAAAACCAGAAACAAGGCTATTAAGACATTAAAAAGATTCATTAATAAGAAATAAAAACAACATTCATCACAACAACTATAAATACAAACATTGACATATTTAATCTTTCCCAATTCCATCCCTAACCCCACCATGCATATCGATGTACATACATCCCTCTCAATCATAATATATTAGCTTAAATGTGGGCCTCACCACCCATGTATCGTCAAACCATCATCAATACAAGGATCACATAACATCACATAATAGTTCTCACATCCAACATAATGATACTAGTAATCAGCAAACAAAAATATCATGAGGGCATCCAGTTCGAAAAAAATGAATATATTTTTCACATGTGAATAAATCACTTTACCTGAACCATTTTTTATTATAAAATTATTTATTCATTTACATATTTATTTAATCATTTTTTTATCATAGTTTATAACCAATGGTAATATAAGGGGTCATCTTTTACATGATATGAATTATTATATCATTCTTTGAAGCCCAAATCTCAATTTCAAAAATAGTTTTGAATAACTTCTAATTTATCCAACAATAAATAATTTATAGAAAAAACACCTAAATCAACACAATTATTTGAAATGTACATTACCAAATAATGAAAAAGATAAACGACAGATTTATTAAGCATTATTTTTTTATTTTCCATAAAAAAGATTAATGGTTTATAAAACTTCGATATTGAATTATTTATTCAAAAAATATTATAATGAATGTGTTTCCCAATTTTTTTATCAAATTATTCATTCTATAAAAATCATAATCCTATAAAACAAATTACCAAATTTAAATTGTAACAAAAACTAATATCATAGTTGAAAAAATATAAGAACTCTAAAAATTGTAAACCAATATATTCATAAATCTAGTTTATTCATTATTATAGAAAATTAAATCACCATCCCAATTAATAAAGATTTATAACTTCAAAATTTAACATAAAATATTATGAGAATCCGTGAATCCTTTATTCGGTATTATCACCCAGGAGAAATTTTACAACCAAGGAAAATTAGAATGATTAGGTTCTTCCCCAAATATAAATTTCAATTGAAACATTCCTAAAAACAATAGCAGATCATTGAATAAAAGAGAATGTTTCTTGGTCCCCAAATGAGAGGGAAAATAAACGGAAAACAAATCGATAATGGAGAAGTATTTTTTGAAAACTATGATAATACATATTTAGAAGCATCATTGTTGATACTCCCATTTAATATTTTCAAGGGGTTAATAAAGACCTAAACCTACTTATGAAACAATTTATAAATACTAGAAAGTAGTTTTAAATAATTAAATGTGTAGAAATAGGGTAAATACATTATTTTAAGAATTATATAAAATGAGATCATCATTTGGTGTGTTTCAGGTTGAGGATGAAGATGAATTCCATTAAAACATAGAAGAAATAGTTTTGATATGCAGTATAGGGCTTCATTATAAGGGGAACATGTTTATCCCTTATTAAGAACTATGGATGGTCTAACATAAGGTAAAATTTAGCATCGCTAATGCATGATTTTAAAATTCTACTTTTATCTTATACACACTAGGTGGCGCTCATAAGTATAACTTTTTTTACACATATGTAGATATATTCCAAGGCTCATGTAAGGGTGGAATATTTTTTTTCATAATTCCACTTTTACCTAATGAACAGTAGGTCCCACTGCACAATGACTACCCTCAATAAAAAAAATTATTTTGAAAAAAATATATATTCCCTGAATGGGAAGAACACACAACATGTCCTCCGAAAATACATGTTATGTGAACTTTATTCATTAATGATATATCATTTTGATTCTCCAGAAATAACAGTTTTCCATGATTACATAATAATTAAACCCTAATTATTACTCATTAGTCATATATAAGCGATGAAATCTTAAAAAACTAATATAAAGTAATTGAGACATAAAACTCATAAATATACATAACATGTGGTGAAATTCTAAATATTCTGGTCTAATGAGATGCTCGTATTGTACTGCACCTTAATATGATTTTAATCTCTATCATATATGATGTTAGTAGATACATCCTCATTGGTTCATTCATCATGCATGTGAGGTTTCTTATACCATTTCCTTTCATGGAAACCAAATGGAGGGAAGAGGTTATCTTAATTAACTTTCTATTAATTTTATAACCCCATTTTATGTAATACAACACTATTAGTCACGTATAACCCAGTTCCTAACACTAAAAATCATTATGTATTGTTTAGGGTAATCTTCACATCACAGAAAAAATACTTTTGTAGATTTATGATATGCTATTACATTTATAATTTATTAATATTTCCTAAAAAATGTGTGTTCTCATCAAATAAAATATTTAATATTTTGAATATCATCAGACTGAGGATGTCTTTTTCCCCAAAATCCATTCCTCTATAGCACCTAGACTTGGAAATATTCATAAAAATAATCCATATTATTACTCATAAAAAATAGTCGTGTTACACTCTCCTTCAAAGTGAAAACGTACTCCCATTTGAGAATTGATCTATTGCAACAACCTGAGATTTTATAAGATATATTATTTTTAATTTTTTCATATCTTCTATTGTACACTACACAAATATTATCTTGCGCTATACGCAACACCGTATTAGCTTGTATTATACTCAACACTAATCTTGGATCGTGTTACACACAATTTCAAGTTTGTTTGATAGTAGTTATTCTACGCAACATTGAGTATATATATATATATATATTCAATGTATAAATGTAATATGGTTGGATTTTTTTATACTCTACAACAACGGAGTCTTACACTACACGCAACCCCGACTTGTCTTGCAGTACACGCAATCAAAACCTTCCTCTATAGCGTGTGTAGTTGGGAATACCGGGTTTCACAAAACAACGATATATTATTAAAATAATATATAAACTAGCCTTTATGAATTTTATTAACTGAATTTTGAATTTTATTACATTATAATTAATCTTTCACATTTTCTAGAATGAGGTATTAAAACAAAATCTGTTTTTCAGATAAAATAAGTATTTTTTCAAAAAATGTTGTTTTACCGCCTTTTAATGGCGCACCCATTTTAAATCTATTTTTTTAATTTTTTAAGTTAAATTTGACAAAATAAAACTCATTTTTGGAATCATGATATAAAAATTTACTTTGGATAAATTTTTCATATTATTCTGATAACATTTATATTTTAATGAATAGTAAAAACAGGATATATTAAAAACAGCTTTTTTCGTCGTAATAATTTATGAGGTTAAATTATAATATGGAATGGTTTAAAAGTATAAATAGAATATATTTTTACCATTTTATATAATTTATGTCATTATCATTGATTTTACATTGAATTTGTAGGCTAAATCAATTCAATCTTTTGCAATGTTTTAAAAAACCGTTTTCTTTCAATAATGGGATTAATTTTAATTTAATTTCTACAACTTCTGTGTATTGAATTTGGAAAAATGGGTTCCATATTTGGAATCAGTGGGTACAGATTATATTAATATACTACTTTTTATTTTTGGGCATTATGAATAATAACTAAGATAATTTTTATTTACTACAATTAAAGGTAAATCTGGTAATTAAAGGTAACAATACGATTATAAAATTACCTTAACACCTATAAAAATTCTATTGGATGACTAATAGTCGACCAATATCACCTAAGGGTCGAATTAGATTCATTTAATGTACCCTTTTTCATGAAAATAATTTCATTATTATTAAAACCAATGAAAGTGACAACATGTCACCTTCTTAAATCTTAAAAGTATATAATAATTTTAATTTAGTGACAAACTTAATGAAAATTTAAAAATGAATAGTCTCAAGAAATATAATAAAATTATCTATATCATGAAAATTTATTTAAAATTTATAGGGACTAAATAATTTTCATTAATGGTAACACAATAGTGATGGAGAAATTGTTTATTTAGTGAAAAAATCAATAATATAGTTTTATTAAACCAATTGTGACAATAAAAGTAACACCAAACATGACCAAAACTTATTGGTCATGTACATGTAATCCATAATCATCCAGTGACCGAATAAATGACCGTTTTGAGTCTTATAAATATGATTATGACACTTATATTATTTATTTTAAATGATGTCAAAGTTGTCACCTTCATAATTTAATAAATATATCATTTTAAAGGTTGGCTGTTTTGGAAGATAAATCCGACTAAAAGTATTATTATTAAATATGACAGATTTAGCTTCATCCTAGTATTTTATTTTTAATTTTTATGCAACAAATAGGTATATTTAATAATTATACAAAAATGTTGTAGTAATTATTTTGTTAAGAGAAGTATCAAATAAATGGTTTTATAAATAGTAAAATAAATAATATATGAACTATTTAACGTGATCCACTAATTTTTTAGGTGGATATGACATGTTAATAACCTATTAAATGTTTTAGTTTGAATATATCCTCAGTGTGGATTTTAGTTAAATTCAAATAAATGAATAGTGTCAAAATTGACACTATTGTTATTATTTTATAAAAATAACATATTATTAAATTGTTTAAAAATAATAAAAAAATATAAAAATTATAAATTGAAGTTTATATAGTCTAAAATGTCTTAAGGTATCCAATTATGGAAATTTAACTACACATAAGTGATTATTTATAACCATTTAAAATTATGAATTTTATTACCATAAATAAATTTAAATAGATTAAATAAAGATAAATCGAAATGATAAGGTTTAAAATAAAATCAAAACATGTCTAAATTTGATTGGATGATGATATTACAGTCCTATCTCATTTAATATATGAATGGAGTCATTTTTGGAGGTTTTTATGTGGGGTTTCAATTTATTATAAATTAATATTTCTTATATTTCCAAAGATGCCCCTCTCCTCCCTTATAAAAGGGAACCTCCTACCTCTCCTCCTCAGATCCGTTTTGAGCCTTGATGCTCGGCCAAGCCCTGAAAATTTCCCTTCTTCACTTCCCTAGAAACATAGTAGAGGTTTTGGTCTTCTTAAAAGACCAATTTTAGTGCCCTATGAGAGGGTTTCAAAGAGGCGTTCCAAAGAAAAGATAATATCTGTTACCGATTCGTTCAAGTTTCTTTCTTCTTCAACATCTTCTTGCTTATTTGTTTCATTATAATGTAATAACATCAGTATCACCCATATACTGATATTTTATTATAAATATTAAACAACCTCATTTCTCATTTTATCCATTCTACGGAAAATGAAATCACCGTGCGTGAGTACGTACGGAATACCGTCTCCATGCCGTGGTGTAATCTATTTTTCCAACACCACCTTACATGGATGGGTATAATGGTGTAAAAAAATACTATATATATTTATCATAACATCATACTGATTCTAAGATATTATATCATGCACTTCAACACAATTCCATAATCATGGTAATGGTATCATCACTCGTGCGTACATACGGACTACCGTCTCCACGACGCAATGAGATTCATTCTCCATGTTAACCATTCATGAATGATTATAATGTATATATAATATGTAATCATGAAATATATGACATAATAATGATACTGTACTTATGTATATATATATATGTATGTAATCTACTTAATTCCATTCAGGTAAATAAGGAAAGGAAAACAGCGTTCATGCGTACGTACGGCCTAGCGTCTCCGTGAACGGTGTGTTTCATTTCATTTATCTATCTATTATATATATATTTACTAAATATATATGATATATAAATCATTTTTTACATTATTAATTATTTAAATCATGATATAAGTAATAGTAATATCAATAACAACAAGTCCAAATGCGTACGATAAATGAAACGATCTTACCCAAAAAACTAATTTAACATGGAATTTACAAAAGAACGCGTAATATAAAGACATAAGTGAATCATATATGATATCATAACAATGAATATGATTCTGTAATATTTCAATGAAATTATTTAATTCATTATACAGGAGGTTCGGATACATACAAAGCATATCATACCTAAGGTAATGGAAAATCTCACAATCTCATTTTTATCAGAGATTGTTTTTACTTTGGTATTTACTGGGGTGTAATTTATCATCCACCTCCATGATTCCACAATATGTAAAATTATTCATATCCTCCTACAATTGTTTAAATCCAATTTTACGCTTCGGTATGTTTTTAGTAAACAATATTAAAGGAATCTTTTGTAGTTTTTTCATATGAGGTACTTTTTGACTTTTCTGGCGAAAGTACGAGAAGAATGTTTTTTAACTTATACGACATGAATGGATTCTTAGAACAATATTTAAATGAAGCTTCCTTTACAAGTTTTCAAGTTTATTTTTAATTAACTTCTTTTTGTTTAAAATTATATGACATGTTATGAAAGGAAAATGTTTTTGAAGTATAATGGATATTTTCCTCAAGAATGGAGTTCAAATTTTTTATCAAAATTATTTTCCATCTAAGATAATATAGGGATCTATTTCTATCACTATTATTAAATTGATATTATTATGTTGTGATGGAATTATTTTTATGAAGTCTTTTACCTTTTATGAATTGTTTTATGATGTCATGATGTTTTAGGAATCACATTTTTATTACATGTGTTATGTGATGATATATGATTTATGATTTTGTGGCACACATAATAAAGGATTCATTATGAGATGGGTGGGACCAATATCTCCCTCCAATAAATTGGGTAATGATTTATATCTCATGAGATAGACATGGCTGGAACGGTAATTTAATCTGGTTCAGTGTTACAGGACTGGAACGAGGAGTTAACTCGATTTCAGAATTGGACTTTGTCCACCAAGATGGTCTTGGCAGAAATGCCTTAGCTGCTATAAAATCATAGCATGTGATTAATGGATGCCACAATTACATGTTTTACTCACATTCTATTTTATCAGATGTTTCATTATGATATATTCCATACTTACTTCCAAGATTTATGTCTTTGCTCATGATTTTGATGCTTATATTTTATGTTCATGTTTTTGCATTAAAATGTTTATGGATTGTTTTATGATCATTATGTTTACCCTTACTGAACATTTGAGCTCACCCTTTTTATGTTTTCTTTTCCTCAGGATATAAAGAAAGGTTTTAGGTAAGAAAAAAGAAAAGGAGAAGATAGTTATGGGAGATGTTGAAAATCATTCACCACGATTAGAAGATTACTTTTCCGAGGCTCCAAAGACACTAAACTATTACGGTCCTTATGTGTCTATTTTTGTTATGTATTAAAAATTCCACAAAATTAATGTAATATTCATGTACGTCAAGCTTCAGGTCTTTACAGTTGGTATCAGAGGAAAGGTTTAGTTAACCTTTGGAAACAAGGATGCGAGAACTTTAGTGAGATCCCTAGAGATATTTCTAAGGTATGTCTAGGGATGTCCCTAAGGTTTAGTAATGTATCTAAGGTTATGAATTAGTATAGGTTATAGTACTAGAATTATGGTAATGATCATAGAATTTAACCTAAGATGTTAGATATTGAAGGTACTCCCCCTTGATAATGATTTCTGTCTCTCCCACTATTCTTTCTGGGTTTTAGAAAATGGCTGGAAACAATAAGATTCATGATAATGGATAATATGTTGGACAATAGAATGATATTATTCATGATCAAGCAAATGAAATGGGATTTGGAAGGCGAAACATCATTATTATCCCTAATCAGCAATCTCATAATATGATCAATAATCTCAACTTTGGTAAGTTTCTCGGATCAGATAATAAGAGAAATATGGAGTTTCATGATGATCATAGAGGGAAGAATGTTCAATTTACATCATTTAAATCATGTGGTAAGAGGCATCAGGATGAATGTTTCAATGGAACTGGAAGATGCTTTGGGTGTGGAAAATAAGGACATAAAGCCAGTAAGTGCAGATGAAAAGTTTCAGTTAACACCTTGGATGAGGATAATTGTATTGCTACGACATGAACAATGGTTAAATGTTTTAAATGTGGAATGTATGGTAATTATACAAACTAATTCCCTATGGGAAGATCTCATAAAGAGAATAAGCATGGTTGTATGGGTAGTATTTATGTGGATGATGATGATGATACTACAAATGATATATGAAATAAAAGAAGTGTTGAGGAATAAAATGACGAAGCTCGGTCAGTGGTTTAAGAAGGTAGTGTAATGATTGTATGTTTATCAAGAATAATGTATTGTACTATGGAATAAAGAAATATCTATGGATTGTTACATGGTTGCCTTTTCTTGAGTTTTGAATGTATATGATTAATGGTAGCAATAACCATGAAAGGTTATTCAAATATTTTTGGAAGGTATATGATCTGTGCATAATGAAAGGATAACGAGATAATGAGATATTTGATAGTATTCATGAGCTCATGACTGATATAAAGAAAACGTGATATCATGGTTTGAGTATACAAAATTTTGGGATTTTGGTATATGGAAAGAGTAAAATTTTGACAGCATTCATCTTTTCACTAAGGTTCAATGGGTATTCATTTTTCAAGAGAATACATGATTAAGGTATTCACATGTTTGAATGTGACCAACAAGATATATCGTATGATATATGGGGAATAAATGATGGTATTAACATGCTTGGTTGATGACAAATCTAGTAATAATTTTCTGTATAATATTGGATAGAAGTATTTTCGATAAGCTTAAAGGTTGGAATGGATTATGTTGGACATCAGATAGAATTGTTTAAGGCTAGAACTTTTTTTCGATACTATTTTTGGAATGTTATTATAGTGTTGTTTTAGAAAAAGGGGCAACCCATAGGACGTGTGACAACCCGTCTTCTCATAAAAGACTATGGGAATCGAACCCACAACCGAAGTGCGACAGGCCTTTATCGCCTACAACTGGTCTACAGGATGTCTCGGGTTAGTAGAAACTAGTTTTATTATATTAATCAGTATAATATATAAATTATAATTCCATTTTAGGAACTATATACGATTAATCTCACTATAGATGGACATATGTATATTTAATTACTTTTTCTTTCCTTTTGTTTGAGATAGATGGAATGACCTATCATTCTATCGCATGATCTGCTAACACTTCACGGAAGACAAATTCAACTTCATTTCTTTAAGAGATGATGTGGAAATTGTTCAAGGCACAAAAAATAGTGAGATTTTACAAAAATCAAGTATGTAATTATTCTAATTCAAAATTTTGAACTTTAGGGAAAGAATATAAAAATGTTGTCCTACTGCTCTTATATCTGATGAATCATATGGAACCTTAGATCATCACATGTTTATGTCTTTGTGATTATTGGCTTTTTCATAGCCATGTTCTCTACCACTCTCCATAAAAACATGATGGTTATATTTTTCTTCCATATGAAAATTTTTACCTATGTTCTCCTATGTGGAAACCCAGTGATGAGTTACTTTGGGTAATCTTTACATTTCATACTTTAGTTTTTAAAATTATGTTTTACTATTCCTTTTTATGATGTGGGATTCTATGAATAGTAAACGATTTATATCCTCGACGAATTTCGAGGGAGAAATTCATTTTAAGGGGGGTAGAATGTAACAACACAAGATTTTATAAGATATATTATTTTTTATTTTTTCATATCTTCTGTTGTACGCTACACCATGATTATCTTGTTCTATACGCAACACCGTATTAGCTTGCAGTATACACAACACTAATCTTGGATCGTGTGACACACTATTTCAAGATTGTATGATAGTAGTTATTATATGAAACATTGAGTATATATATATATATATATATATTCAATGTATAAATTAAATATGGTTGGATTTTGTTATACGCAACAACAATGGATTCTTACACTACACGCAACCCTGACTTGTCTTGCATTACACGCAATCAAAACCATCCTTGATAGCGTGTGTATTACGCAATACCGGGTTTCACTAAACAATGATATATTATTAAAATAATATATAAACTAGCCATTATGAATATTATTAACTGAATTTTCAATTTTATAACATTATAATTCATCTTGCACATTTTATAGAATGAGGTATTAAAACAAAACCAGTTCTTCGGATAAAAGAAGTATTTTTTCAAAAAATGCTGTTTTACCGCCTTTTGATGGCACACCCATTTTAAATCTAATTTTTTAAAATTTTATAAGTTCAATTTGAGAAAATAAAACTCATTTTTGGAATCAATATATAAAAATTTACTTTGGATAAATTTTTCATATTATTCGGATAACTTTCATATTTTAATGAATAGTAAAAACAAGATAAATTAAAAACAAATTTTTTCATCATAATAATTTATGATGTTAAATTATAATATTTTATGGTTTTAAAGTATAAATAGAATATATTTTTACCATTTATTATAATTTATGTCATTAGCATTGATTTTACATTGAATTTGTAGGTTAAATCAATTCAATCTTTTGCAATGTTTTAAACAAAAAACCGTTTTTTCAACAACATGATTGATTTTAATTTAATTACGGCATCTTCTGTGTATTGAATTTGGAAAAATAGATTCCATATTTTGAATCATTGGGTCCATATTATATTAATAGACTACTTTCTATTTTTGGGCATTTTGAATAGTAACTACGATAATTTTTATTTACTACAGTTAAAGGTAAATCTGGTAATTAAAGGTAAAATTATGATTATCAAATTACCCTAACACCTGTCAAAATTCTATTGGATGACTAAAAGTCGACCCATATCACCTAAGGGTGGAATTAGATTTATTTAATGGACCCTTGTTCATGAAAATAATTTAATTATTGTTAAAACCAACAAAAGTGACAACATGTCACTTTCTTAAATCTTTTAAGTATAATAATTTTAATTTAGTGATAAACTTAATGAAAATTCGAACATAAATAGTATCCAGAAATATAAAAAAATTTATACATCATGATGATTTATTTTTAATTTTTAGGGATTAAATAATTTCCATTAATGGTAACACAATAGTGATGCAGAAATTGTTTATTTAGTGATGAAATTAATAATATAGTTTTATTAAACTAATTTTGACCATAAAATGAACACCAAACATGACCAAAACTTATTGGTCATGTACATGTAATCTATAATCATCCAATGACCGAATAAATGACCGTTTGGAGTCTTATAAAAGTGATTATGACACTTTTATTATTTTATTTTAAATGATGTCAAAATTATCACCTTCATAATTTAATAAATATATCATTTTAAAGGTTTGGTGTTTTGGAAGATAAATCCGACTAAAAGTATTATTATTAAAGGTAAAAGATTTATCTTCATCCTAGTATTTTATTTTAAATTTTTATGCAAAAAATAAGTATATTTAATAATTATACAAAAATGTTGTAGTAGTTATTTTGTTGAGAAAAATATCAAATAAATTGAATTATAAATAGTAAATTAAATAATATATGTACTTTTTAATGTTCTCCACTAATTTTCTAGGTGAATATGACATGTTAATAACCTATTAAATATTTTATTTTGAATATATTCTCTATGTGGAGTTTAGTTAAATTCAAATAAATGAATAGTTTCAAAATTGACAATATTGTTATTTTATAAAAATAACATATTATTAAATTGTTTAAAAATCACAAAAATATTAAAAAATTATAAATTGAAATTTATATAGTCTAAAATGTCATAAGGTATCCAATTATGGAAAATTAATTACCCATAAGGGATTATTTATAACCATTTAAAATTAAGAATTTTATTACCACAAATAAAAGTTAATAGATTAAATAAGGATAAATCAAAATGATACGGTTTAAAATAAGATCAAAACATGTCTAAATTTAATTGGTTGATGCAATTACAATCTTATATCATATAATATTCGAATGGAGTCACTGTTTGAGGTTTTTTTGTGGGTTTTCAATTTATTATAAATTAATATTTCGTATATTTCCAAAGGGGTCCCTCTCCTCCCTTATAAAAGGGAAACTCCTCCCTCTCCTCCTCACAGCATTTTTGAGCCTTGAATCTCTGCCAAGACCTACCCATTTCCCTTATCCACTTCCCTTGAAACATACTAGAGGTTCTGGTCTTCTTCAATGACCAATTTTAGTGCCCTAAGAGGAGGTTTCAAAGAGGCGTGCCAAAGAAAAGGTAATATCTATTATCGATTCTTTCAAGTTTCATTCTTATTCAACTTATTTTTCCTTAGGTGTTTCATTATAAAGTAATAACATCAGAATCTCCTATATAATTATTACCAGGAAAGTCTGTCAGGGAGAAAAATCCCCTGACCATTTATTAAAAAAGAAAAAGAGTACAAAGGGCCGAGCAGTTCCTAAACAAAACACCATAGCATCACCGGATTCCAAACCCTTCAACCTCTCTAACCCATCATCTACATTCACTACCGGTGTTGACATGAAATAACCGGGAACACTTCACGGGCCACAGACCAGACAGGCGAGCATCATACCACAAATTCACAAAAAACCAGCAGAAAACCAGATCACAATTTCAGAATCAATTAACCTGCTGCAAAAACACCACAGCAAGTCCGTGCAAATATGATCCGACACCATGAAGCCATCACAGACCGTCGCCAATCACCCGAAACCAAGATTTCGGTCACCAATAATGCATCACCGGTCGCGGGAATCGGAGCCGAGTCCACACCGAGCGCCGCAACAACCATCGCACCACAAAACCAAGAAAAACACACAGAAAAAAGAGAACGAACACAAACCAGGCCAGATCTCGCTGGTAGGGGACCCCTCCGCAAGCCTATGCCGCAAATCCCGGAGCCGCCTTCAAAACCGCACCCGGGGCCAGATCTACCCATCACACCCGCAGACGATGCGAATCGCAACATCAACCCCCAAACCGCAGCATCAACCGCCCGGGACCAACATCGCGGTGCCATGGAGAGCCCTAGCCAGAGAAATCACGCCGCAGCAAGGATGTTCACCAGAGAAGAAATCGACGCCACTGGAAGACCCGTGAGCCACGAGTGCGCCGAGCAGAAGGGGAACAAGGCAGATCTGCAATGGGGGAGCGGAAGGCGGCGCCGAGGGAAACCTAACGTCGAGAGAGGCCCCTTACGGGCTCATCCTCACCTATATAATTATATGTTATTATAAATATGAAACAACCTCATTTCACTTTCTATCCATTCTACGGAAAATAAAATCATTGTGCGTGCGTACGCACTGAATACCGTCTCAACGCCATGGTGTAATCTGTTTTTCCAAAACCACCTTTCATGGATGGGTATAATGGTGTAAAGAATTACTATATATAGTTATTATAACATCATACTGATTCTAAGATATTATATCATCCACTTCAAAACAATTCCATGATCATGGTAATGGTATCATCTCTCGTGCGTACGTACGGACTACCGTCTCCACGACGCGATGAGATGCATTCTCCATGTTAACCATTCATGAATGATTATAAAGTATATATAATATGTAATCATGAAATATATGACATAATAATGATACTTTATATATATATATATATATATATATATATATTTATGTCATCTACTTAATTTCATTCAAGTCAATATGCAAAGTAAAACGGCATTCATGCGTACGTACGGCCTACCGTCTCCATGAACGGTGTGTTTCATTTCATTTATCTATCTATTATATATATATATATATATACTAAATATATATGACATATAAATCCTTTTTTACATTATTAGGTATGTAAATCATGATATAATTAATAATAATATCGAGAACAACAAGTCCAAATGCGTACGATAAATTAAACGATTTTACCCAAAACACTACTTTAAAATGGAATTTACAAAAGAACAGGTAATATAAAGACATAAGTGAACCATATATTATATCATAACAATGAATATGATTCTTTAATAAGTCAATGAAATTATTTAAATCATTATACAGGAGGTTTAGATACATACAAAGCATATCGGACCTAAGGTAAAGGAAAATCTCACAATATCATTTTTATCCGAAATTGTTTATACTTTGGTATTTACTGGGGTGTAATTTATCATCCACATCCATGTTTTCCCAATATGTAATATTATTCATATCCTCCTACAATTTTATAAATCTAATTTTACCCTTCGGTATGTTTTTAATAAACTATATGAAAGGAATCTTTTGTAGTTTTTTTTGTACGAGGTACTTTTTGACTTTTCCGGCCAATGTTTGAGAAGAATGTCTTTTTTTAACTTATACGGCATGAATGGATTATTAGAAAAATATTTCAAGGAAGGTTACTTTAAAAATTTTCATGTTTATTTTTAATTAACTTCTTTTAGTTTAAAATTATATGACATATTAAGAATGGAAAATGCTTTTGAAGTAGAAATGATATTTTCCTCAAGAATGGAGTTCAAATGTTTTATCAAAATTATTTTCCATATAAGATAATATAGGGTTCTGTTTCTATCCCTATTATTACATTGATATGATTATTTTGTGATGGAATTATTTTTATGAATTCATTTACCTTATATGAATTGTTTTATGATGTCATGGTGTTTTAAGAATCCCATTTTTATTACATGTGTTATGCGAAGATGTATGATTTATGATTTTGTGGCACACAAAAAAAAATTCATAATGAGTTGTGTGGGACTTATATATCCCTCCAATTCATTGGGTAAAGATTTATATCTCATGAGATATCCATGACTGGAATGGTATGTTAATCCGGTTCAGTGTTACAGGATTGGAACAAGGAGTGAACTCGATTTTAGAATGGAACATTGTCCACCAAGATGGTCTTGGAAGAAATTCCTTGGCTACTATGGAAATCATAACATGTTCTTAATGGATGCCACAATTACATGTTTTACTCCCATTCAATTTTATCAGATGTTTCATTATGATATATGCCTTACGTACTTCCAAGATTTATGTCTTTTCTAATGATTTTGATTCATAGATATTATGTTCAAGTTTTTGCATTCAAATGTTTATGGATTGTTTTATGATATTTATGTTTACCCTTACTGAGCATTTGAGCTCACCCATTTTATGTTTTCTTTTCCCCAGGATATAATGAAAGGTTTTACGTAAGAAAAAGGAAAAGTATAAGATCTTTATGGGAGATGTTGAAGATCATTCACCATGATTAGAAGATTATTTTTCCGAGATTCCAAATACACTAAACTATTACTGTCCTTGTGTGTCTATTTTTGTTATGTATTAAGTATTCTGCAAAATTATTGTAATGTACATGTACATCAATATTCAGGTCTCTATATCTATCAACTTGGTCTACCACTCCAAAGAGGTCTCTAGATGGTTCCTATTCTTTTATGAAATGCATTCCCATGGGAACAATTTTCCAAAGATGGGTCTTCCCATATAAAATTTCAATATACTCTAGGAGCATAAAAAGGGTACTCCCCACTTTAAATCCATCCCATCCATAACGATATCATGAAATAAATTATGCACACATCACTACAAATTTTATATGTTGAATCCACCAATAACACAGTCTATAAATAGTTACTGGTTCTAGTGGAATTCTTGATCACCTACACAATATATTATCAAAAAAGAGTCTTATAATCCCTATAGATATTTTATAATCAGGGCCAAATGCAGTGCTCATTGGTGAGTTAAGATATCTCATATCATGATCTCTCATCGTCAGATTCCAAAGGTCACTGTTTGAATAAAAAAGTCTATTGAAGTGTCACAACAATCATTATTTGATCTATGGTGAACTACACACTCACAACCATTTCTAGATCAAACTCTTGTCCCAAAAACATTATTTCATTGACAAGTAAATAAATGAGTTATAGGGTCTCCAATACGTGTCCTTAAATAGTGTTTCACTGATGGTGGAGTAATAAATGTGGTGATTAAAAAATGCCACTTATGGCATGTGATCATCATAGAAATGATCCTATGAAAAAAAATGAAAACTAGATATATGTTCTCATGAACCTGAAGGATATAATTTTCCTAACCATCTGGCTAGGGTAAAAACACTACTCTCAACCAAAACTATGTCCAAAAAGCCTCATGAATCCTATCCATATTTATGACATGGTATCATAGTATAAAATGATCCATAAAAAAATTCCAAGAAGTAATACAACCTCATATATGCATAGGCATCACAAACTATCCACTAAACTATACCCATATATGTTATAGAACTATTCCAACCTGATGAGATAGTTAATGATCACATTGATAGTTTCTTAATATCACATTGATAATAGATTCTACACCATGAGAATCATAATTTCACCACCCCTTATAGACAAAAATGTGGGAACTTTTGTGTCCACCAACTAATAGGTGATACCTTCATTGAAAGCCTTAGAATAATGTTACCACATTCTTGTCCCCCAAAAGTGTTTCCAATGTATCATGTTATATCCATCTCTTTCATGGGTTTTCTAGGAAAAGAAACCTCATCCACATAAAATATTTAGTGTGATAGGTTTAGTCATTACTTCTCATATGGATGATGCACTTCCCACTATAGAAAATTACATTAGGAACCTATCTAGTGGATATATAGTCATGAAATACCCCAAACAATATTCATAATCTATGTATCTCTACCCCATGAAAATTTATATGCGTACAAACCATGAAGTAAATATTCATTGGACCATTATCAATCTCATGTGAATACTATGAATATGTAAACATCCTCACACCTTTCAGAAAAATAGTGGACTAAAATAATCAAAATGAGAATATTATACAATGTACACACCCTTAGATGGTTCTCAATATTGAACAGATGCATCCTTCTCTAGATCAATTATCACCCCCTTTTCTATGGAGAAATATTACATGATGTGGACCTCTTCAATCCATAACTGACTCTTTGAGTATCTCTATAAAGAAATTAATCTATAAAAATGTCAAAATCCATCCTAATGTATTTCATACTGATAAATAATTCCAATTAAATTATTGGTCCAATGGAAAAGAATACCATGAACTAATCTAAGTTGGATTTAATGACTCAGTTCATATGTCTCTCATTTTTCTCCTTGGTGAACAACACAGAGATGCTAAGGTGAACATAATGGGTGTGACAGAGACTTTACCATGAAAATATCTAAATACACCTCTAATTCATGATTATTAGTGGAAGTTATCTAATATGTTGTAGTATATATAAAAAAAATCCCTAGGTATTGTTTAATGTATAATTCTACCTCACAACAGGGAGGTAAACCCATTATTTCATGAACAAATACATCCTCACACATAAAAACACTATGAGGAACTAAAAGATCAGAGTGTAAAAGCTCTAATGTCAGTACTATCCATGTGATAAAAATTCAACTCTATCCTCCAACAAATTTTCTCATCAAACTCTTCCTTGGATCACTTCGTATCAAAGGATGAGTAAACCATCCAACAAAAAACATACACTGTTTCATCTTCTTTCAAAATTTATATGAGCATGGATGATAAGAATCCAATCTATATAGAAGAATACATCATTGGACCAATCAAACTCTAAATAATGATTCTATTTTATCTTAAATTAATCTAATAAATATTAGGGTCAATAATATTATAGGAGTGTATAAAATATAATCCTCTAATTTATAGCCTCCAAAACTGATGTTTGTTGTCAATGGATCTACTGGAATCAATAGGCATTAAACAGGGGCTATGCTCAATGAAATATGGAACTTGACTATGTTCGAACACTGTAACTCGAGAAGTGTTGATACATGGAATATCTAACAACATTATGAATCCTCTATGATCTGATACAATACTTCATGATGATCACTGTCTCCCTTGGATACCTATTCACCGCAACGAGGGATCGTTTCGACACTTTAGCCGATCAAAAATCCATAAACACACAAGTCTAATGAAATAATTTGGTACACATAGAATATATATTATTTGTGATTTATTAACTCAAAAAAAATTGGATCATATCAATGTTATTATTATTCATGGGGGAAGAATCCTTCTTTATTGATTGTTTGATGAAATGACAAACATCACCATCATTTGGCTCCACCGATGCCCCATATCACCCTAGGAAAATATCAAACAACAAGTGGAAAAAATAGAGTGGAAAAACCTATGTCAATAAGAAAAATTAAAAAATAATAATGTCTTTAGATATTATCTCTAATCATCCTTATGCAACATGGTTTATAGAACTCTCTGGTGAGTAGCTACCCTCTCCCTTATCCTCAAACTCAATATTCTTGGAGTGGACATGCTGGGTGTGGTAGTGGAAATAAGTCAAACTATTTTCCACCACCTACTATTATGAAACATCATACATCATGATTAACTATTTCATTTTTTTATTGCATTTTCATACGTGGTACATCAAATATCTCCCTAAGTGATGCATGGTGGGTTATATACTCTCATGTGATATATCCTATGTAATTATAATTGGAACACATCCACTCTCTTTACTCAATAGAATTTAACTAAGATCCCTAAACCATAAATCCTTCAACAAGAAAAAGTATCTTGAATTATATCACATTCCATGATCCAAAATCATAGATTCAACTACCCACTACTAAGGTCTCTACTCTTATGTTCATAATAACATCACCAATTGTTGGTGTCTTCATGACGAGAAATATCTCCACTACCAATGACCTGTTGAGTCCTCAGTCATATATAGTAATAAAACTTTATATTAGTTCTACCATGATATCTGAACATATCCCCAAATTTAAATTCCGTGCTTTAAATATGTACTTATAAAATATATAAATATTATCTTGAGTGTTTGTTTAATCTCATGGAATACTCTGTAATGTTCATGCTTACCAATTGTAGCTACAAAATACCATGGATATACACTGATTGTAACATCGTCTGATAAAACTCTTCAAAAAAGAGCATTTTAATCCCTACAATGTTAGTGTCATATCATCATCAGTTTGAGTATCCTAACTCCCACATCTCACCAAAATGACTTACATAAGAGTCACAAATAAGACCACTGTCATATTTGGTGATTTACTCACTATATATGAAACATGTTTAACATATATAAGATTTCCCTCATTGGAATTGGGGTACCAATCATCCCAAAACATATGAGTTGTCTTCTTAGAAAACTCATTACCTGATATCATCCTATAAAAATCCATTTAAAATTATGATAGAACATCCTTCTACTCAATGGGTGTTGTAACGACTATAAATCCACATATATCTACCACATATTATGTATACCCCTATATTGAAGCCTCACTATTAGATAGATCAATATCATAATTTCTCCTTGTAATACAAGATGGATGTCAATGTTGGTGAATCCAAATATATGAAATTTATACCATAGTCAATTAGTATATTATCTGATTTTATAGAATAAAAATAATGGAATCAATACACATTCATATATTATTTATCTACCAGTGTTTCCTTATAACTAATGACTAAATGTTCAGAGTAAACATGTACATTATCAGATCCCTAATGAAAGGATATTTCATTTTGTAAACCAAAACTAGAGTCATTGGGCTGAATTTAAATCTCTAGAAACTTTCACATTGTTTCCCTACTTCCAAAACCAATATCAATGTTATAAAACCCCAAAATCTATTCCAAATGAATAAATTCTCGGATGACACTCTAGTTTAAATTAACCATCCAGATCCCCCCACGCTATCACTGAGTACAGTTCATCCACACTACACTTTCCACAAATATGAATTATTATGGAGAAAATAACATTTCTAAATATCACACACTTGAATGGCATTAGTATATGTTTCTATACACAACTACACATTCATCTTCAAAACATAGATATAACAATTAACTGAAACCAGATGCATTTATACATTTATATCACCCAATCAGAGTAAAAAATATAATATAATGAAATAGGGAAAAATAAAATCCCTCAATAACTGATAAAATCATTTAACATAATAATTAGGGGAGGAATGATTTCAAATGAAAACACTTGGTGCACACTATATCCTTTATAGATCACCATGTTTCATATACTCCATGTCCTCCAATGGCTCTACTAAAAACCACTTGTAGGAAGGAGACATGACATTTTTGGGAATATGTACTTTGGAGAATGTGTATAAAAATGACCAGTATGTGCCCCCAAAACCCGAAACAAAAGGTTGAAATATAAGGAATTTTTCCAATAAACCCATAAGAATGAGGTTATAGAAATCCAATATTGGGGAGAATAGAAATCTCAATCCACACAACTCATCAAACAAAACAATTCATCCCATAATCACTGGATATTTAAATTATGATATGATACATAGCCACAAGGACATATAAAATAACAAATATATACTCATAAAAAACTCCATTTCTCAATTAGGTTTAAACCATACTACCAACAACATGTTTATTCTTGACAATCGATGGTATCACTCATCTGGGAGAATGTGATCCAGGATCCATGCCATTGTCAATTTCTCTCATTCAAGAGGTCACAATCATTGGTTTTTTCTAAACTGATGTATCATCAATTCTACTTATGATTTAATGCATTTTGGATTACATGATCATTTCTTCTTTCCATGAAAGAATACACATAAGAACTCAATAGATATAGATAAATAGATAAGGGATTATAACCCTGGATCATAACGAATCCATAAACAATATTAGAATACTGACGATCTAATCACATAGATTTTGGATCACACCTATGACCAATGGGGGATATTATGAACCCTAATTGGAACTTAGAGATCACAACACTCAGATATGGGATGAAACCCTATATTTATAGGGGTCACTAAAAACCCAGAATGAAATTCATAATCTTGGTACAATGATAAAGAATCACACATTGGGCCACTGTGTGACAACATAATCCCATTACAAAAAAAACACTATGAAGGGCATTGTACACCCACTGACATAATTCATGATGATTCCAAAAAACTATACTTAGAAATATGATGTGATATAGGATCCCACACTGGGATTCCCAGAGGGATACATGAACTATTTCAGAAAAATTCTAGTATAGGGTATCAAAATATGATTCTCGGGATGTAATTCAACACTATTCCCTCAAATGGATAGTCTAGGAGAACACACCCAATTAACATTTATCTACACATTTATAAAAGAAGCATCACACATTCATAAACTCATGTCACATAACTATTCCAAATCCACAACTAGTATTACATCCTATACTGAGGACCACTAATCGAATCCAACTCACAAGCCCCAATTTGAGTCATAAAGAAGGATATTCATGAGGGAAAATTCTCTAAGAGGTGTATATTGTGTGTTCTCTAAGGGTACATGGTGAGTATCTCAAGGTCAATCTGTGGTCATCTCCCCTTATATGACATAGTGTGTAAGAAAAATACATGTCATGTACTTGTTGTTTCATGATGTAAAAAATCACATAAACAAATTTTCATGCCCTCTCATACACATAGCCATTCGTTCCATATAGCCCTATGTAGTTTGTACATGTGGTATATGGTTTATACCTCTAGAACAAACCCAAGATGTTCTTATTTACATGTTCTTATGTACAATGAATCATGACCACGTTAATGGTCACACCATCTAGCCCATATACACGTGGTGTCTATATGTGTACAACCACATTACCATGTCCCTTCACATGGCTAGTGTTACCTTGTATTCAGCCACTTTTCCATGCCCATGAATTGTTGTGTACCCTTGGTACACGATGTATAGTTCCCAACTCAATATTTTATGAATAAGAATGAAACGGGACTTGTGCTCTAACGCTACACATAATGTCATCTAGATTTTTTCAAGGGAAATCACTAATATCCTCACAAAAACCTATTTCTCACTGATTACATTTTTGAAAACCCCTCAAGGGATCCAACAAAATCATAGAAGGTCTCAAAAATATTAAAATAATTCTTATATTTTTATCTGTAAATAAATAACATAAATCTACAGACCTCATTAAGAAATGATTATGCTTTTGATCCAACATGAAGCCTGATAGTGGCTGAACCATGTTCCAATGTTGATCACTTTCAAGGACAGAGTCTATCGGTGTCCCATCTTCTATCTATCCATCTCTCAAGGGATGTATAATCTCCCTCTATATATCATGGGAACAAGAATAAGGAACTTTTCTTAGGTTGGTTATATTTTTATTTAATTAATAAACTCCTATTGTTTAATCCCCATCAGTTGTCTCCTCCAAGAAAGTTCCCGACACTAAAAAACATTATAATTCACCTAATGTGAACCCTATCTTTTGAAAATAACTAAGGTCTCATAATTTTGATTCAATATACTATTAATATACTATTCCTCATTTCCTAAAAAATCATTTTGCTTTTTCATTAAAAAAATTACATTTTCAGTATCACTACATTGAGGATCTCTGGGCCCCAATAATCAATGATGACTCAAAACCCAAATTTTGAAATATATTTAGAAATATTATATTTTTATACATGAAAAAAATATATTAATTAATAACCAATGCGTTTCTAAAAATATATATTACAATTTAATATATGAATATTCACTTCATAACATTATGTTCCATGCCATAACTGTAACGGTTTTTGTCTTAAGATACTAGATACACAATAGTTTTATTTCTTAAATGTTTTCAAATGTATCCCACAATGTTTTCCCACATATTACTGTTCTTTGATACACCCTAGGTAAAAAATTTCATTATAAAATGGTTAACCAAAACCTCATAAATGGATTTCTTAGAAGCTCAGAAAAAATAATAAGGAGATATCATTGATAACGTAAGAATTACATGTGCATAAGGGTATAATAACACGAGAATAATTTTTTTCCAGTTTATACCAATGATATCATATATCATAATCTTGAATAATGGAATCAATCACAATAGTTCAATAGACTTGAATCATAATGAAATCAAAGAATATGTTTCATGATATGATAACATTGGTTTAATACAAAATTTTTGGACTTAGACATATGTATAGAAAATGATTTATTTAGTCAAGGATCACTACCAAGTCTATTATAGTGGATTTTTTCCACTTCCTATTCCATCATATTAATAGTCAAGGTTCACTCCCAAGACAATTGTAGTATACAATTCCCCTTATGGAATTGGGTTCACTCCACATTCAATTACTTATTATCACAATGGAAATACATGATTACACAATGAATTAGTGGTCTATATAACTTTATGAACACCCATAATGTATTGAGAATAACACAAATTGGTGAAATATGATCACAAAATATTCATCGTAATATATCACATGGAAAAAAATTATTTTCAAAAAAATTGAATAATTTTTTTATAGAATAACCTTTGGTAAATAAATAGGGTTCCAAAAAAACATTTTCATCATGATCCTTAAACTTTCAAACAATAAATAATTATTGTATCACTATATAATATACCTATTAATTTATAATTTACACCATAAGATATCATCATATAATAATGTTCTTTTAAAATGACACATGGATATTTCATGTGGAAAATAGGATTTTCATTTTGAAATAACATAATTTAAATAATGATAAAATGTCATATTATTATGGAAGAATTATATTTAAAAAAATCCATGGGGACATGAATGTGTATCTTAAATGCTCTATATTTCATGTGGGATGGAAATTCTATTCATTCCCTCAATTTAAAAACAATTATTCCTTCATGTTTTTAGTAAAAATTTAAAAGTAACTCAATTGAAAAAATATAAGGAGTTTCAATTTAATTATTTTATAAAAAGGTTATCATGGGTAAAAATGAATAAAAATAATAATATTATAATAGTGATTTATTTTTGAAATAATATTAATGAAAACCAAGACATGGAAGAGATCAATTTCTATCCAAAGAAGAAATAATATCATTTTTTCTCAGAATCATTTTCCCAGTCATTTTAAGTACCATTTAGAGGAATGTGATAATATTAGATGAATATTCCATAAATAAATACAGGTGAAAAAAAAGAAATGTATTTATTATATAAGGATCATAAAATTATCTCAACTGAAATTTAATCCGAAGTTTTCATGATCAAAATTGGACTGAAACGTAAACACCGTCTCTCAGGTCTTGTACTTATTCATATGTGTTTGAAACATTAAATAATACATTTATATTTAAAAAATATATTACAAAGGTCCAAAATTATAGACATTTAATATTGTACATTATTTATTTATAACATCATATATCGTAGATATTAAAAACATTTTTTATTAGAATGAATGTTCTATATGATAGAATCTTTATTTCTCATGCACGTCACAGCTCAACAGACCATTTACTTATACATTGATCATTCTTACATCATATATATAATTTTGATCATGTTATTATTTATCATATTCATACATTATATATATATAACTATTCATGTTATGTTGTGATGAAAAATTAATTACATCAATTCTTGGAGATGACATTCTATAAGTGTGCACTGGTCATGGTCCCCTTTTTTTGATATAATAAAAGAGAGGTAAATAGTAATTCTTCTTTTTGGATAATTTTTATATCTTATATATCATTTATATTCATTATAAATTTCCTTATTAACATTAGCGTAAATAGAAATAAAAAAAATCACATTGCTTCGTGTGGGGGGCCACATTCATGCAAAAGAGATGCTATTGGTTTTCAAAGGATGAAATTAGACTAGAATATTATTGTTACATTAAAATGATAATTGATTATATAGATGTTAATAATGTTATTATATTATTATTTATTCAATTTATTTATTATATCTATTTTTTTTTAAATTTAAAAGTTCATGTAAGATGATTTTGTCTTCTTCTGTTGGCCATATTTAGATTCATTATTAAATACATTTTTAATGGTCTTTTATGAAAAACACCTCCTATAAATCAATAATATAGAATTTTATTTGAGATTTATTTGTGTTTTTCTATAAATAATTCCCAATAACACTGAATAAGTTAGTTGAGGAGGTTTTATTTTTTATGTAATGGGAGGGGCACTCGAGGAATTACATAAAGTAATAGATTAATATAAATTAATTCTAATATAGAAAATGGTTCCATATTGTAATTATAAAAATATATTATAAATATACTTCTAAATTATATAATACAATATAATTTTGACAATTTTTGTTTATGTATTTTGTATTATATGTTATTTTTATCCCTCAATTAATCCTTTCCCAAATTAACATGATATCAATGTTTTTTACACATTAATTGTCAATTATTTTATTATAAATAAAATTTACCACAAAATGAACCAAATTTGACATTCTAAATGATATAAAATTTAATCAGATATAGACATAATATTTTATGAATTTCAAAACATTTCAGAAAATATTTTTTTCAAGAAAATCAATAATTTATATTTGGGATGTAAATGAAACATTGGAAAATAATTTGGGTTTAACAGAGTTAAAATGGTTCTGAAATGAAATTTAATATAATTTAATGAATATATTGTCTTATAATAATAATTCAAAAAAATTATTGGTTTAGATATAATTTAAATATTATCATTTTTTTAATTTTATGTTTAATGAAATATTATCCTAATCCTGTTATTGATTATTTTTATTATTAAATGTTCATATGATAAAATAATATATAAGAAATAGTTCAAAATGGTCATTGTATGAATCTCTAGACAATTATCATCATTCTTATAAAATTTTATGATTTTTATTATTTTTAAAGTATTAAATAAATTATATTTAATATAAAATACTAGAAATGATATTTTATGAGCTATTAATATAATTTTTTTTGGAAACAACTAAAAACTTTTGGAATTAAAATATTAACATATAAACATTTAACTTATAGTTAGTTTTCGTAATGTTTTGTTGATAAATTTAACAATCCCGTAAAATATATCTTTTAGAGTTTTTGAAGTCATTTACTTGATTTTCTTATTTCATTTAATAGCGCCATGTTAGTGTTTCATAAGAATTGAAGGCAATTATTTCATCATTTAAAATTAAAAATAGTTTAAAATCATTTAATAAAAGAAATTTTGTTATAAAAAAATTATATTCATTTTAATTTTTTATTTACTCAAAATTTATCTAATTATAATTTCTTATTATGTTATTATTTATATTCTATCATTCTTCAAGCTTTACCCAAGATCATGATAAGAAAATTGTTAAATAATTAAAAAAAATCTATATATCCATGAAATCATAAATATTAATACATAATTAATAATAAATTTTAGAGTCTTCATCCAAATTCATAAATAGTATTTTTACAACACCAAATGTGACTTCTCTAATGCTAATCATGCATTATATCATAACTGACTTTTTTATCATATTTTTATTTTTATAAAATGATATCTTTTTTGTAAAATAAAATTAATAAATTGTCTACAAAATAATTATAATATTGATTCATAAAAAAATAAGAACTATTTGAGATGAAAAATTATTTCTAGAAAATTTATAAACATTAATTTAAATTTTGTTCTAATATATTAATAATCGATCATTAAATATATATTCATTATACCTTTTAATATAGTTTACAATTTTAGTACATCAATTTAAAGTCAAACATGATATTTCAATTTTAAAATGGTCTTATAATTTTTTTTCTCGTTCTTTAAGATTGATGATTCATACTGTATACATCATCTAATATATTGTTATATTTAAATATTAGAATTTAATGATTTGAAATAGTTTCATTATCTATTCCCAAGAAATTTAATCTTTCTATCCCTAATCAAGGGATTTATATTTTAGAATACTTTTTTTTTGTGAAAACCCAAATTATAAATAATATTAATAAAGCATCCTCATGAAAATTGTGAATAGGAAATAAGGTGGTTATATAGAGTAACGCATTAATAGGTTTCCACAAAGTAGAAAATTAGTGGGATATAAAAATATGAACATACAAGAAACAAGTAATTTCAAAATGTATGAGTGTGAAATAGAACATTGTCAAACATAATGTAGTAAACTCAAAATAATAAACAAATGTGGGATTAATAAGTGAAAAAATTCATTGAAATTAAAATTAATATGATAACATTCTATTTCAAGATCCATTTCATAGATTTGACGAATTATTTACTACAACGAAAAATAGCATTAAAAAAATTACTTTCTTGAAAATTATAATATCATCTATTAATGATTTTGCACTAAAATCTCATCTTTTTCACAAAAAGATGATTATTCAAGATAATGTTTTTATGCATGAAGCACTAAAATAATAATCACAATAAAAAAAATATTATGTTAGTCCTCTTATCATTAATTATTATTCACAATTGATTGGTTTGAATAGGGAAAGATAATAACAAAAAAATGTGGACAATAATATGATGAAATAATACATGTATCCCCTATAATTACATAATAACAAATAAATTTCTACTTATATCAATCCAAAAATCACCTTACATCCCAAATAACCCAAATAACATCAATTAAAGATTATATTTTATCCCCATTAGTGATCTTTTACCATTAAGATTATATCCAAAATTTATATTTCTTATTCCTATATAATATCTCATCTTAAATTAGATATTAGAAGTAATGGTTAGGAATACCATAACTAATAAAACATTGAACTAATGATCTTTAATTATTATGAAAATTAAATGTATATAACTATAATTTAGTCAAATTTAAAAAAATATTATGAATTAAATTCATACACTGAAAAAAACAAAAATTTATAAAATAATGATGAAAAATATTTGTACATAAATATCCTTGAGTAAAGATTTAGATGTGAGCTTTTGAATAGCATCACACATTATTTAAAGGATCAAATTATTTAATTTTGTGTTGAAGATAATTTTCATGTGTTTTCAATCAATGTCACAAATTAGGACTAATCAAAATAAAAATAGATACATATACGGTATGTACTTTATAAACACACATTATTTACCCTTTTCTCAAACATAATTTCTCCTACCCGTGTACACGCCCTTTTAGCCAATAGAAATAACATGTTTTATAATCACTATTCACATGTTATGTAATTTCTAATAAATTTTGGTTGGTGGCTGGTAGAGATTCCACATTCCATGTATTTCTACATAACACACCGTGTTCCTGTACCCACAACCATCGACACATCAAATTAATTGGGTGGTGTAGTGGATCACGGACTGGTAGAGAAAGAAAGGCCATATATTGTTTTTTACCGATGTACATGCAGTTTATTTTTTATACACGTAGTGCAGTATATTATTCTATTAATAGTGAGTCTGTCCTTTTAGATCGTTGTTGGAAATCCTAGAGGGAGCTACTACCATTCTAATGATTGATCTCCCCCAAATCAAAATTTTATTTTTCTTCATCTATTTTCATTTCTATATTAATGAAATTTCCCTTCCCGTATTCCCCTCTAATATCCATGGTAGGGGTAGTGTAGTTTATTAACCCAACACACCATGAAAATTGTTATAATAGGCTAGTTTATTCTATTTGGGTTACAATAAATTTTATGGGCCTTTTGTTATTATAGTTATAATGGTTTTTTATATGATATTTTTCATACAATTCCATTAAAAATTTGAATTCAATAATCATTGTTGGGGTCGTATCATTCAAATAATGACACCAATAGTGATAACTAAAAGAGTTTCAATGAGTAAACCCATGAACATAGGGAGATCTTGTTTCAACAATTATAGTTAAAATAACATGAACATGTTTCACATGATTAATCATCGGACAAAGGGATTTTTCTTTTATACATTTGATTTTTGGTTATCATAAAAATAATTAACAATTAAATTTAATACCAATGGTATAAAATTATTATTTGTATTTTATGTACTAATGAATGAAAATTTCAAGAAAACCTTAATGAGTTGAAATGTCAATACATTTATTTTCTAATTATTATATACCATTTTTGTTATAACGGAATTTTAGAAAAAACATTCATGGTTTCAACCTATTCCCTTCATTCATATTGTTTGGATAATCAGCTGAGACTCTCTATCTTTAATGGAATAATTCTTATTTTTTTCCTTGTGGGATCGACCCTGACTCTCTCTAGGTACACAGTTATTCAGATTAGAAGGAAAATTCCTATTTTCGGCACCTCTTGATGGGCATGAACAAATTATGGAAATGTGTTTGGAGAGATGGAAAGTAAAGAAGTTTGTAAAAGTTTAGGATGGGTTTCCCAGAATTATAAATTTTCAATTCCTGATTCTTTTTTTTAGGCCATCAACCCCATATTCTTTGAGATGTTTATTTGACTTGAGATTGGAAGAATTCACTAAGAGAGGATTTTTATCTGAATGATGCAACATAATTGTACTCATATCCATTGGATTATTACCCATACATAGATGATGGGTTTCAATATGAAAAATATATATGTCTATGCATTACCCTACACATCACTTATTCTCTTTCTGAATCACTGGGTAATACCTAAAGACAATTATCAATGATATAATACTTTAACTAATGCTAGTATAACCAAAATGAATGGTTGGGATGACATGATAACATGGTTGATAATATTCATCAGATAATCTACAATATTCATTCTCTGGTGGAATTTAAGAATGGGCCTTCTAACCCTATTTCAACTAATGAGGCATGTTATTATGTGGGCCCCATATGTAATTTGCTCACAATTTTTTAAAATTATTTTCAATGAAAAAAATTTCAATATGAAATGATGTCATGTCATGCTAATACGTATTTGATCAATTCATTCTTTCTGTAAAAAATATGATCTCTTACCTATTTAAGAGTATGCATGTGTTTATTTTCATGATATTGTATAATAAAATTATGAACCTCAGGAGTAGGAAAGCATATATGTTCATACCACAGAATTGGCCCACCATCAGTATCTACTTGACAAAGAGTAGATATACTGCAATCCCTTTCCTAGACAAAAAAAGTTAAAAATATTGGCTGCAAGATTAGGGTGCCATACATGTATGGTGGTTCACACAGTAGAAGCCACATTCACCTTCCGATTATGGGTATCCATCGTACCTTACGTCACGTAAAATACCTAAAACAAAGGCACTTTCTAAGAAAAAACCTATCCAATATTCTCTCTATTTCCCTTATATTTTTAATAAATACAAAACATGTACATATCATTCACATTCATTGTACTGCGCTTTCTTATTAACATTATTTGAATAAGAATGAACTGAGGCTACATGATTTGCATCACCTCATACACGATATGTACATTTATGTTTAGTCTATATTATAATATAAATTTCTGTATAAATTAATATTGCGTAAGTAAAAATATAGGAATAAATATTGTGCTAATGGAATGGTTGTATGAGTGTATCCAATCCATCTCTGATTCAAATCAATATGCACTAATCATTGGTATAGGATTCATTCTTTTCAATCTCTTGTTTTAATTAAATAGTGTTTGTAATGTTTTTCAAATTAAATAAATCAATTTAAAAATAAAAGAAAACTTGTGTTGGGGATGAAATGGATAGTAGGATCATAGCCCAAATGTATAAAATACCAATGTTTGAGTTCTTCTAACTGAATAAATTCCATTAATTTTCACTAAAATAAAACCACATAGCATGTATTCCGGTAAACGCCATGTGTCTTGTTTTGAACAATAATTTGAGACGTTTTCAGAAATATAAAGTCACTCAAGGGTGGTGTGAATTGATTGGAAGATTCATAACCCCTGGTTCAAAAGGCCCATCTGCAAACTCATATAATATCCTTAGACCATCCAAATATTCAATAATTAAAACCACACACTAAACATCATTCCTTTCACCATGCACCACTACACCTATCGTTTAAATATGAAATGATAAGAAAACATGTAGTACTACATCCATCCTTTTATTAGTTTATGGAATGTATTTAGATCATCCCGGATGCTAGTTTTAATCCCACCCTAAGAACCAAACCAATTTCTAGAGTTTTCTTTTTCAAATTTTTATAAACATGACATCGAATCTTCTATTTCACATCGTGTATCGATTTATGTTAGAATATATTTTCATTTATTATTTATCTATAATTATAAATTATTATTAATATGTTGTTAATTTAAATAACCACACATTAACAATTAAAATAACATTTACAATGTGTGTACACCACTATACAAGACATGTTGTTTGGCTATAAATGCCAGGGAACCCTACCCAGGCACACCCCATGTGGACCCCCATCTTATTTTCATTCGTCGTATGGTGCTCATGATCCTGCATCTTAAATCCATCATTTCACATAGATTCATGCAACAATATATTAATAATTTCACACCTCAATAAATTTATGTCATTCCTCACCCTCTATTTCAATGTTTTATAAGCATTATAGGTGATTGCATATTTAGGTATGCATTCAGATAAAAACCAATACTACACTAACATGCATTAAGAACCCACACCATTTATATTTTGTAAACGACCATACATTATCCATTATAAATTGAAAAATTCCTTAAATTTTCATTCAGTACACACTGTATAGTTATTCCTCTTCCCGAACTAAGGTGAACCCATGTCTTGAAATATACATGGCTGTACTTACCATGTAAAACACAAGGAGTTATCTTTTGGTACACACAATTTACAGATCCATTTTTGACTCATCAATGTTAGGGAATACAATTTTTGGTTACCCATGATCTCATACATGGTGCATTCCCATCTATATGTCATGTACTAAATTTACCTCTCTTTCCATATTCAGTGTTAGGTCATCCACATGAAAAAATATTTATGTTATCATAGACGGCGTGTCATCCTAAAAAATTCCATTGACTATATAATGCCACAAACATTACCACTTAGTGTTTGTATCCAAAGTAAATGGATTTTCATCACTAGAACACTACATTCGATGTAATCTAGATCCACACTTATTGTATGGTTTTTTATTTTTTCTCACTATTTTCCTTTCATTTGTCTTTTATTTTCATTTTTTGTCATCAATGATATCTCTTTTAGATCATTTAATAAGGAGATAGAGCCAGTGGATAGTGGACAATGAGTGATATTTATGGGGACTAGACCACACACTATCAAGTCTAGTTTAGGATGACAAGGGTGCCATTAGTGACTGACACACTTGTCTCTCAGTAGTTGTCCATGGTGATACTCCCTCCACTACCTACAAATACACATACAACCACAACTACAGAGGGGACCGATACAGTAGATTCTCCCATAAGAATGACACCATTGGGTACCACCACACTACCTTCCACTACATACATTACATCAGAGCCATCTATGGAATTAGTTGATCTCCCTACCCATGCATCATCAGTCATCCCCTCTACATCAGTTGATGACACTCCACCTTAGACAACTCTGTAAGAAGCACAACCAAAGTCACATGACTTCCTAATTTTTTATTATCATCATCCTTTTCATATAGGTTGTTTAAATTTCAAGAAAGAGGACCCAACTGAGAAAACAATTCTTAGACATCAGTATTTGTTAGTGTCTGGGCATTTTGGAGGAGAATGGGGCGCTCTGGGCCACACCCACCTCATCAAATTTCTCTAGGTCAACACTCAATCTTTTGTTGATTTATTTTTGTAATTCATTGTGGCCTTTGAGTTCAATGATATTTCATACCAACAGATGCCAAATGACATGGTGGCTCTAATAAAATGTTGTCTTGTAAGACATCATTTTTCACTTACCGTGGATAATTTTTGATATGGGTATGGTTTCTACCCTGATCCAGTCACTACACCATATATTTCATCTCTAACCTTCCCTAAGAACGCTTACTCACTTCTTGGTTACAAGGGTGTGTTTTACATGACCACAGGTATTCCCCCACCATGCTGAAGTGGACCCTCATCATTTCTCATATCATCCTTTTCATCCAATGATGATTTTCATCATTATTTTCCCCTTCATTGGGGACATGGGTGTCATGTTCGGATGTGATATAGATTTTCTTACATGGATCATCTATCACAATTAACCATACTTATCTTATATCAATGCTTCCAACTTCCACTCCATGATCATCGGTTGTTAGAGAATCATGAACGGGCGATTATATTCCCCTTGGATAGCCCACCATCTTAGGGTTTTTAAGCCATCGCAAAATTAGGATCACTTAAGTTATCCATAGAAGATGTACTGATTGATGATTATTCAGAGGAGGATGTTCAAGAGATAGGCATACACTTTTTTCTCATACAGGATTCCACACACAACTGATGGTGAGAGATGACCCACATTACCATAATTGTGTTGTTACACAGAACCCTCCCTATCCACCAGAAAATATTAATTATCCACCTTCCACACTTCATTATTAGTTTCCCCCTCTTCCACTATTGAATCTTCTTATGGACCATCGACAATCCCACCTCCAACCACACCTTCTAATAATTTTTTTGTTTCCCTATGCATGGCAGTCTTGGACCATTATCAAGACATCATAGAGAATAATTAAGATCTCAAGGACTAGAGACTCGATTAGATAAAGGGGATATTGGGAACCATTCTTTAGCACTTGGGAATTTAGTTTTCACCAATATCTAATTCTTAATCAAATCCTCATCCTTCATCAACACATGCCCCATTTACAGCTCTGGAAACATATTTAGATCACCTATCTATTGCTATATTAGACTCATCTTATACTTCTATAGCCAAAGATATTCTTATCATTCTCACCCCATCGTGTGGGGATCCCACACCACCATCTTCCACTTTGATTTCCACGTCTCCCCAAAATCCCTTAATTTCAAAAATTTCCTTTACTGAGGTGAAACTATGATTTTTTCTACACATTTATTTCCTTGTAAACATATATTTCATTTTTGTGATATTATTGTGATGTGATGTTTTTTTATTCATGATGAATTTTTTTTCTATTTCATCGGCAGTCGTTGATACTCTGGAACATAATGTGAATCTCATTTGGACATCCTTACAACTTTTCATGATTTCAATGAGGTGTGTATTATTTTTTTTCTACTTTTCCTTACTTTTTTTGTAGATTAATAGTCTCATTTCCATCCATCCTACTAGCCTAGATGTGTTTTTTCACATCCACTTCCCTTCCATTGCATTTCACGTGAAGGATGAAGTATGATATTAAATGTTGGGAGTGTATTTTGAGTACACAGGTCTTTTCCCTTAATATAATTTATAATGAAACATTTATAAAAGTAATGTTTTAATTTTTTTTATTAATTATTGTTATAAATAAAATGTCACAACTAAAAATTTAAAAATAAATATTATTATTTTAATTTTATATAATTTTAAATTATTTGTTAAAGTTGTTTTATTTTTTATTCAATTTCATAGACATTTTCATTTTTTAGAATGATAATATTTAGTCACTTCATGACATGATTAACCCATTATTTCATTTATTCTATATATTTATTTTTTGTGCTTGAAAATATTCTATTTTATGCCCTAATTCATGATAGATTCATTATATTTTAAAAACAACTAGAAATTGTGAGTTTTTCTCTTCAAAGCATGATGTTTTTGAATATCATTTAAAAAACTGTATCATTTGATTAATATTATTAACACCTTTGAAGACAATACCTACCCTACATAGGAACTCCATGAAACCCATATAAAAAATGAATTTTTTTGATAAGAATCCACATAACATTCTTATTTATCCTTGAAATAAAAATTCATCATTGATATTTTATGATTACTATTATGAACATTAAAGATGGATTTTGGTGATTCATGGTATAATATGGTGAGAAACTACAAAATTAAGTATGGGTGAGTCCTTATTTAACATTTCACAATATGGGTTCTAAAAAACTACTCATTGTATTTAATTGTGGTTCTTATATTTATAAAATGATGAAGACTTTGAAAAAGGAAAAAATTCATTAATTGTGCTTATTGATGGTTTACTAACATGTGATGAGAGTTCCATGGTGATATTGACCATTTAGAGATGTTGATGGGGACATATTTTTGTTGATAATTGTTTTGAATATAAATTTTTATTATTTAATAATTCAGCCTTATTTTTGAACCCTCTAAAATTATTTTCACATCATTACCTACAAACCATTAACACCAAAAAATATTTGATCCGTATAGATGGATATCATGATTGTTTTTATTTTATTTTTATGTGGATAATGAAAATAGTTGTAATATAATAAATAGAGTGTATATGTTGTAGATTTATAATATTTCTTATTAAATAATCTTGATTGATGAGTGTTTTATTTTATATTGGGAATAATCACTATGTAGAATTTATATTTAGGAGAAGCTTAAAATGAAACTAAAAGAGGTTGATTATCTTTAATTTAATTATATTAGAGGCATGATTATAATTCCATTAAATTTGAAATATGGTTAGTGAATTTTAAAAATCTTATGTTGTGGATATTATATTTATATGTATTATTAGTTGAATTCTTCCCTTTGTAGTGTTTGGATTCACTAAATTAGATGTTCTGTTTTTTATTAAGGGAAATAAAATTACTTTGTATGGAGTGCTTTATGTGAATGATTTTTTTATATCTTTTCATACATTTTTCTGATTATTAAAGCACATTTTCATAGAATACACATTCTTTTATGGATAAAATTTATTAATTTTTCATTCGTAGTGATTTTGATGTGTTTCTTTTCAAAGTCACAAATAGGGAGTGATCAAAATAAAAATTGATATATTCATGGTGTGAACTTTATAAACACATTACATGTACCCATTCCCTGACCCGGTTCACCAGCCTGACTACATTACAATTTATCTAACCATAAACAACATATCATTCAACCACTATTAAAATGGAGTGTACATCATTCTAGATGAAATTGGAGGAATACATATAATCTACACTCCATTATTGTCATTAAAAATGCCATATTCTATCATCACCAAACCACAAACACATAAAATTCCATGGGCGGTGTAGTAGATCTCTTATCATTAGAGAAAACATAGCCTAACATAGTGGATCCATGTACACGCTATCTAATTTTTGGTATATAAAGTGTAGTACATTTGTTTTATAAATAATGAGTAAGGCCTTTAAGATCCATGTTGGAAATCCAAGGGGGACGAGCGACTACTCAACTAGGTGATCTCCCATAAATATGAATTTTATTTTTCATATTCTATTTTCATTATTTGTTTACTGTAAATACCCTCCCCATTTCTATTATCATATATAATGTAGGGTATGTGTTTCTGAACAATACACACAATGTGTACATAGTCATAATATTCTCGGTTTTTATGTTGTTGTTTTATTAATTATTATTTATTTATTTTAATTCTATTTTTTGTGCGTTGCTTTTATTAATACTTTTATCTTACAATTATCTTTAGAAATTGAGTTCCACAATAATTGTTAGTGTTGTATCTAACCCAGAATAACACCAATGGGGATAACCGAAGCACTTATTGTAAGAGAACCCATGAACATTGGATGAGATTCTTTATACTATTTTGGGGTAAAAGAACTCAAATTTTCTTTCAGTAAATAATCACCAAACCAATTGGTTGTACTTATATATATAGAATTTCTATTTTAAAATAGAAAATAAAAAATTGAATTAAATTACAATTGTAAAAATGAATAAATAATAATTTTAACACTATATAATGACGAATGAAAAAAACCGTAATTGAGTTGCAATCAAGACATAATTATTTTCTAATTTCTCTAGCACATATTTAGTATTAATTTAATTTTATTTAATTTTCTAAAGATCCCATATTGTTCCCATCATTCATTTTTTCTTAGGTACTTGGATGAGACTCACCGACTTACACATAACATTGCTTCTTTTCTATCCCTATGGTATTTACTTTATCTCCTGATAAATAAAATGTTAGTAAGATTATAAGTGAACATTCAATTTTCCATTCCTAATGATGGGAGTTACCATCCCTACAATGAGAAATTCTAGTCTTGTTGCCTTAAAAGGAAGGATTCATGGTTTAATGTATATAATGCTTGGGAGACTTATTCTTGTGCTTTCATCTCTTTAGATCCTACTATCCAAGTATTGGGCTTATTATTATTTAGTATTATGATCCATATATGGTTATAATTTATCATTATTTAAATGGATAATAATATATAAAAAACTAAAAGTCCTTCAGGTATATTTGATTATAAAAGATAATCTAAATCATAACTATAAATATCTTTGAGAATACCTCATTTTTAATGAATCACATTTCATCTTTAAATATTATCTATATCCCATTATTTAATAAAACATAAAATAATATAATAAACCACAGGGTTATTTAAACCTTAAAATTCTATTCTTCCCAAAACAATGTAAATGTTTCAAATCACTTCAGAATCTCAATACTTAAATCCATAAAAGGGATCTTTATGCCTTTGAAGTTATAAAAAAAATTTAAATCAATGATGGTATCAAGATCTCTTAAAATAACCCCACATGAAAAAATATATGATCCCAAAAATTAATAGTATCCAAATTTTTGAAATAAAATAAAATACTATTTTTATATATCAATAAATGAAAAAACATCCTCAAAGATGACCTAAATCAATTTTTCATCAAATCACTTCCGAATATCAAGGTCACTACTACTAACCTAATTACATAATCAATGTATATAATCTCTTTACACTAAATAAAAATTATCACTATATAACTAAATAACATTTCATGGTTATTAGTACCTCCCAACATATTGTTTCATATCCATAAAGAAAAACAACTAGGAAAAAATTATTAGATTTTTTATGATTTATTTAATAATTATTATCATTAAAATAGTATTAATATATAATAACTCTCAAATTACAATACAGAAAAAAAATCTATCCATCCAGATCAATGAATATAAAAACATTATTTTATCATTGTAATAGGAGGTAAACCAATGATTTCAGCATTCGATCCGGTCATGCACTTATTATCCGCACATAAGACATTGAAATATTAATTTTACTAAAATATTAACTTCATTTTACCCATCCAAATATTCATTCGTACATGAAAATTAATTTTAATTGCCATTTTTCTATACATAAAGCATCATCATGTTTTGATCAGATGTTTCCCTAAGTACGTATTCCCACATATATGAATTGTTGGAAAATGAATATTCATTTTTCAAAACACCATTTTCTCTTTTTCTCTGTGTTTATATATTCTCCCATTTTTATAAGGATAATTTTGTAATAAGATATCTAACTAAGAATAATAATAAGGTATCTTCTTCCATTGCTTGTTTCATTTGTTTCATAACAAAAATTTATCAATTGTAATTAAAATAAATCATTTAAATGATTCTATACTATTTAGACCACTGAATAAAATAAAAAAGTGTTGTGTGGGAATCAATAGTCATAGTGATGTATCATATAATCATCAAAAATAATTCATAGGCTGAATAAATCAATTTTTTAATCTATGATTCCATATGTTTTACATTGTCCATCTTTAGTTATCATCCATTATTTTTTTTAATGCTTCATAATTAACATGTGATTTTACCCATGAATATCCCATCAGAGTATCACAAGAGTAGATATAAGTGTGTCAAAACCACATCCACTTTTATTATCCAGATATGGATTTATTTCTAGGAAATCTAAACAATATCTATTGTATAAAAACATTAGGATTTTATCCTGTATATATCACTATCATTATGTTTTGAAAAATACAAATTTTATAATTTTAATCCAGATATATTATCTAAACAATACCTACCAACTGTAGTGATCAATTCTTTTTATATGTATATATTATATCTTAATTGATGTATATTTATTTCATAACATTATGATCCATGCCAGAATAGTAATGGTTTAGTGTTTTTGGAGACTAGATACACAGTGCACATATTTAATAAATTATATTCAACTTCCAACACAAATATCATAAAACATTTGAATATTAAAAGACATATCCCAATTAAAAACTTTTTTACAACTTGGGGAATGAAAAAAATGGAAAATGTGATCTTAAATGATCATTAAGTTTAATCAGATGAAATATCAACAATCACATAATAATAACATCATTATAATGATAAGAAAATATGAGCATAAAAAATTTAATTTTCATTCCCATTATATCATAGATCATAGAATATAGACATTGATTGGGATTGGTTTTCATTACTACTTGTATCACAACGAAATGGGTTCACTTCAATGACTATCAGAGTAGAAAATGACTCTTACTGAACTGGAATCTCTCACCGTTCTATTCCTTATTTTCTCATGATATATCTATTTTATGTAAGGCAATTGATGGATTTATAATTATATCCCCACTAATCAAATAAATAAAATAAAAAATATATGCTACTATAGAATTTAAAAAATTAATTATATCATAATTGGAAGAAAAAAATTAGTTTCATTATCATATTAATATTACATTATTTGAAAAAATTGAATGAAAATGAAAAGGATTCATATAATATCTAAAAAATATTAATTATAAACCATCCAAATAATTAAAAAATTTATGATTGTTTCATATCCTAAATTAAGAATAATTAACCACATGTATATTAACATAGATGAAATTATTTTAAAAGGCAACTAGAACATTTCATAAAGAAAATAGAAATTTCATTTTAAAATCACATATTTGAAATACATAAAATCTAAAAAATTATAGATTTTTTCTTTGAAATAAACCATGTAATAATATAATTTATGTTTAAATTATTTGATCGGTCATGATTTCAAAAGGTTTAATTCATAAATTGTACAATATAACAGAGATACTATTCACATTTTTAGTCAAACATAAAATGTAACCCATTAATAAAATAAATAGATAGTTTTTTTTGAAACATTTTCCTAACAACTAAAAAATGGGAAAAAATATAATAAATAATTAATAGGAAAATACTAAAGATATTTATGACTTTTATATATAAAAAATTGACATTAATGAAAAATACTCCCCACCAAATCTGAAATCATATCTATATTTATACAAAACATAATTCTGTTCATTTTATATAGAAAAGAGAGGAAAATGTAACATCTACAAAAACATTAAATGAATAACTATAGAATAATAATATTGTATTGTGATTTAATATATAGTTATCATATAATATCTCTAATATAAATTTAGGAATAAAAATTCACAATAAAAGGATTTAATCTGATGACCCTTACCTCATGTTTTTCTTTCATAATAGCAATTAGAACAACCTATAATATATATATATATATATATATTATACCTTAATTAAATATCTAAAACTATATATGAATATAATACCGTATATGAATTAAATTTAAGGTCTTATATGCCATTTTAAATAACATGTTGAGGTGATAATTGGTTCATTTCAGATGAATTTTTCAGTACATCAGTCCCGGTACATATAATTGGATCTTGGTTGAATCATCAACAAAATGATAATCATGTATTTATTTATCAATTTATATAATTATATATAATTATATAACTATTAATATAAAGTGATGATGAATTTTAATTTACATCACTCCAAAGACATGATAATACATATGTATGCAAGAGTGATGTTTCCATATTTGATGGATATAAGAAAATAAAGATAAATAAAAATACACTTTTCGAGTGTCCATTTTATAGAAAATATTTCTTATAAGTTCATTAAATAAAAAATTATTATCATCTATGTACTATGGACTAGTAGAAAAAATCACATTGCTTTTGGTGGTGGTTTCCGACTTGTACGAACGAGTGATGATATCATTTTTCAAAAGATTGGAAGAAGGTGAATTATGGTTGTTCCATCATCATAATTATTAAATATATTTAATATACATAATTTGTTATTTGATAATGGATATAATGTATTTGGTGGTGTTATATTAATAGATAAATTGAAAGTGCTTGGGTTAGAAAATTTTCAATTCTTTAGTAAGCCTCCGTTATATTCTTTCATAAGAACACATGGAACAGAAATCAAAGAAGTCCATCACCTATACTCATGATTATGGATTTTTAAAATAAGATTTTTTTAGTTTTTTAGAGATATAAGGATCAAATATTTTTAAAAATTAATGATATAAGGTTCTATTATAAATGTGAGGGTGGGTCACTCTTATAATTACATAACTAAAAACTTTTATATAAATTAAATTTCATTAAAAAATTGATCAAAATTGTTAATATTTCATGAAAAAATGATAATGAATATAATTCCTCTCATTAATGGTTATTTGGAAATGTTGTTGTTTTATTCCCCCCCTTATTTATTAGCTTTATCCCTCTATTAATCCTTTTGAAAAATACTGTGATATCAATTCTTTTTACTCTTTAGGGGTAAATAAATATTATATAAAAGAAAAAGTGAGACATAAATAGACTGTGGTAGATATTAGAAACTCTATTCAATTCACACAGATGAAGATATTATATTTTATAATATTTAAATCATTTAATAAACTATTTCTCATTATAAAATATAAATAATTTTTTTTCAATATATATATAAGACATATTATAATATAACATGTGTCTAATTCGTGTAAAATGATTTGAAAATTACATAGGAAAAAACCTACGATTTTAAAATAGGAAAAAATATTAATATTATGTATGACGTAAAAAACCAATTATTGAAGGGAATATAAATTTTTAATAATGAATGATATATTTATTTTTTAAAAAAATCAATCTCTTTGATAGATACCATTTCACGCAACATCGGGATTGAATGAAAAATTATACTCTATTAATGTATACTTATTTTGTCATTAAAATTATAAACTAACCACTAGACCAGTGGATATGAATAAAACATACTAGATTATTACAATTATAAGGTTTACACATATAAAAAATAAATAAAATTTACATATAATAATTAGAGAAAAACCTAGAACCATTTGAAATAAAAAGAAATGTTTTCTAAAGAAATTATTTTTTCTAGAAGGGGGGTTAATTGAACACTGTGCTCTTAATTTATAATAATTTTAACCACTTTTAGAAAACATATATATATAAATAAAAATGATATTTGAAATATAATTTTCCATATAATAATTTTGTGAATTTGTAGGATTTTTCTAAAAAGGTTGATTTTTTATGAATAGTGAAAAGTACAGAATTTCAATTGAAAAATGTATTTTTTTTACAAATTCATTATAAATTTAATACTAAATTGATTTGTTAAAGTATCATTACATTATATATTTATATAATGATCCAGTTTAGGCTATTGGAATCATTTTTATACTGATTATTTATATAAACGCTTTGTAAACATCTAAAAAATTTCATTTTGAAACCCCATATTCTTGTTGAGCTTGTAAGATTAATTTTAAATTCAAAATATAAAATTATGTCAATGTAAATTTAATGAAATGGATTCAATATTATTAATTAAAATTATTTTTATTAAATAATTATTCAAAATTTATTTTTTAGAAAATATAATGACAAAAACAGTAATAAATTATTTACCATGGTTAAGGTAAAAATTAAATTAATAGGGGTTTATACTAAAAATAAAATTATTAAAAGGAAATATTTTTTTGTAAAAATATATTTTATTTTATTATGTTGACCTCATTATTTTCTATCTCTCACTAATACTGCATTTTAGTCATTATTGATATGTGAAAAATACTGGCCACTTTTTTCTATTAAAAAATCATGTGTGCCACTCAAAACACTTATTAAATTCCAACCCTCAACTATCTCATTCAGACAATAAAACCATTTTGGATTAGAAAATATCGTAACAAATAACTTCCCTACTTATATATTGTAATCCTATATTACTTATTGTGTTATTAAAACCACCCTAGAAATTCTATTGTTATAAACAAAATAGAGGATACCCAAAGAAGAGGCAACATTCTTCAATGAGAAATTTTTAGTTTCTTCCTCAACCTCAATAAATTATTATTAAAACATGATGATATAATAATCTCAGCATATTAAATATTGAGATACTTTGTCATGTTATGATTATTACCTACAATAATTCACACATCTATCAAGTGGGTTATGAAATCATTATTAATGTGTATGGTGGAATATCACCTCACGAACTGATGTCATTCATTTATACATGACAACATGTAATGATTTGTAATGATGATGGATATAAATTATATATTTTTATATAATATATATGAATTATTTAAATATCAGGAGTCATTATATTATATAATCATTTTAAATTTCCATTCCATAGGGGATATAACAATGTTGCTCATGTGTACGGCAAACCACCACCTCACGAATCGATGTGATTTTTTTACTAATACGATACATGTAATCAAATAAAGAAAATATAAATGGATATATTTGATATATGTGACATATTTTCATTGCATATTTATCATTAATATAATAAAATATATCATTTTTTTATTACACTAAAAAATTATAACATCATTCATTTATGTGCGCAATATGACCTTAAAAAAGTGTGGAGAATATATTTTCATCACCACAAAAAATTGTTTATATAAATAAGAATATTTAATGATATAAAATTTTATATATGATATTATTACCAGTACATAATGTTAAAATATTATATAACCTCTTTCCATAAGGAACATTAAATAAAATAAAGTTACTCATGTGTACATACAACCTACGGTAACCATGACTGTAACATAGATCATTTTTCATATCCTTCATTAATGATTGGATTTAAAGGTAAAATGGATTCCTAAATATTATATTTATTTCATGATATTATTCTTGATATGTTTAAATGTGGAAATATTTGACCATTTTCAACCATCCAAAATCATTTTTGACAGATATGACAAATATCATTGTAAAATCTTACATAAACATATTTGATTATATAATACAATATAACATGGTATTAATAAAAATAAAACGATTAATAAATATGTAATTTTTTCTTATAAATTAAAATAATTAACATAATTTTATTATTATAGAATATAACCATTATATGTGATGATTTGGGCTCAATGTATGTGTTTCTCATCTCACAATTACTTATGTGGGACATGCCATAATAATATTTTTTACAATTTTCTGGTTTTATTAATTAATCTAAGATATTTTATATATTAGATCTATTTACTTTCATTTTATTTATAATTTTATTATATGTCATTTCTTTTATGGGTCTTATGATTCAGATGTTACCAAAGTGGTAAGGGCACATTTCAAAGTATCATTATTACTTGGGATTATTCATGTTTACTTCTACCTTGGGGGATTTTTTATTGTTCATTCTTAAAATAAATATATATTCAGAAAATATGGTTTTTTATGAACATTTTCAAGTAATAGATTCTTTTCCCACTCTTTATAACTAATAATATTTTAAAACATCTATTTATGAAAAATATGTATAAATTTGTCACATCTGTCAAAAATCATTTTTCATCAAGACCGTGGTTTTATAAAATATTATAAAATATTATTTTAACCACTAAAAATGATAACTAAATATTTTTTTTCTCATTTTGGATTTTTAATTTTTATTATCATGATATTCTTCTCATTTTCAAAATAACGCAGATATTATGTTTATTGAAAATTGTAAAAGAATTTTTTTTAAATTACTTGGAATGTTAAACAATTCTTTTTTCACATCAACTATTTATTTTAAATATTCCTTTATAATATTCCATTATTTTTTTCAATGATTTTTTTTTTAAAATTATTTTTGGCCTTTTAGTTTTAAATATTGATTTTCAAAATTGAAATGTTATTTTCCTCATGAAAATATTTATGGACATCTTTATTGTATTTATATTCATCAATAAAAAACCCTTTATTATTAATGGAATGGTTATATATTTTATATTGAAACTATCGTTATCCTTTCTATGGATAGTTTAGGATCAGTTTTACTGAGGATGTACTATGTTGATATCACTCATTTTACTCAGAATGGATTAATATTAAGTATATTTATTTTGGTAAGTAATAAAATTTCATATTATATGCTAAATTGAAACTATTATGAGAATTTATCTTCACCCCTTCCATGTGTGGAATGAAATAGACATATAATTTAATGGGTGGGGCCTATAGAAGCCCCTTGATGCATTAATAGTTCTCACGAGATAAAGTAAATTGGATTTTGGCTGAGGCATTAACCATTAATATAGATTTATTAGAACAAGTCCTTGAAGGTATTAGACGTATTGAAACAATGCCTCAGTTATATTTCTTAATGATTTTCATTATGTATTCTATAATTTAGAATTAAGTTATTTATATTCCATGTGATTATTCTAATTGTTATGATATCCATGGTACGGTTATATTCTCATGTGAATATTTATATGACATTATTTGGTATTCACATATTCTTACCATATTATGATAATGATATTGACTAAATGGAATCTTCTTGAGTTTATTACCATATAATTTTTACTATTACTAATTAATTCACTGATTCTGTAGTATGCTTATCCCTAATGAGTATCTAATCCCACCCATATATTATTTTATATTTTCCCATGGTTATCAAGAGTTGTTACATGATTTATATGTAGTTATACACTAAGGGGAATGTTAAAATTCTTAAATGATATAAATTGTGTATTTTATGTTATAAAATTTAATGTTATTTTCAAGTATAGACTTGTATTATCAACACTAAACACTAGTTATTCCATTAGAATATGATTCCATATATCTTTTATCAATATAATAATATAGGCAATTACATAAGGCAATGGGTGTTTGGGATGCTACATTTTATCTCAGATAATGTATATTAGAGTCTAAAAGAATTATATTTAAAAATATATAAATATAGAATATAATCATAGGATATAATTTCAGGATATGTATATGGTAACATCCATATGTTTTTCTAGGGAAGATATTATGTTGTTTTTTTGTGAAATACATCCTAATATGTAGAGTATATATTGATGTGGTTTTTGTAAAATCATACATAGGGGTAAACTCTCCAAATATTATACATAAGGGTTGACTTAATCATCACATGGTGCACAATAATTGGATTTAGTTTACACATGGTTTAACTAACATAGGAGATATGGTTTGGAAAATTCAAATTTTCTTTAAAAATAATTATGTACGATTTTAAAATAATGATTTTCCCAAAAAAGGGTTTATGATAATGAGATTATATATGTATATATTATTACAATTATTTTATGTGTTTCACTAGTTTTATGATTATATTTTTTTTTCTTGTTGTTATATTCTAATATGTTTTATGTCATTTTATAGAAATGGCACATAATAAATGGAGTGGGTACCATAACGATACATGTATCACATGTATGGATTTATCCCTTAGGAATGATAACAATGATGGAGAGAGATGTAAAAATTTAAAACTATATTTCGGAAGATTACATGGGTTATGAGTAATAAACATTCTCGTATAGTGCATCCTACTGATACACCATGTAGTGTGCCGATGTTAGATCACTTCCTGAATAAAAAACCTCCATCATTAAATAGAACAAAAAACCCATTTTTAGATGAGAAATGGATATGTTCCATAGAGAATTTATTTCATTATCTAGGATGTAGTGAAATATATAATGATGTAATGGTATTTTACCTTCTCTCAAGAGATGAAGATCAATGGAAGTCATTAATTCAAAACCAAAATGAAGAATAGGAAATACAATGCTTGGAGTGGATGAATTTGTTCACTACCCATCCTATCAAGACCAATGTCGTGACTCCCCATTCCCGCCACCTACAGGCCGAGAGGATGGTGACTAGAATTGAGAAGGAATATCTCTAACATGTAAGGAATTTCATATATACATGTACACATGCACACATATCCAATCCCACAATTAGTAAATATATAAACTCAATAAGAAAAAAATTCATGCATACCACGATATCCAATCCATAGTACGATAGGAAGGTAAATTGAAGTATTGTAAACTGAGTAAGAATACAATCCCATCAATTTTTTTTTGTAAACTAAAATGTCCAACCTATAAGAAAAAGGTACTAGGACTACTATCTAAAGTCGTAGGGAACCTAATCCTATATGAACTCACAATGTATCCTCATTTCCTGGTCCTGGTCTGCCACATACCTTGTGAAAATGTCACTCATGTGTACAAGACATGACATGTGTGGGAAAATACTGTTAAGGTGTGAGTATTACAATACATAGTAGGAATCCCTAGAAACAGAATTAATTTCACAAAGGAAAGGTAAAATAAGCTCTACACAAGTATATATCTTCAACATATGACAAGAATATCTAGATATACTCAAATCAGGATAGACATTCTAGATTGAAGTCATAACTACTTCATACCAAAACTATAGATTCATCATGAAGATTAAAAAAGGCACTCAACTAGAAGTACACACTCCTGAGTCTGATAGGAGTGATGACATCTGTTAGAGAAGTATTATTTTTTGGGGATCATAATGGGAGAGAGAGTGATAAACTGAATGATATGAAGAAATATATGATGCATCTGATGGGGATCACATCCAGGGTCATGTCATGATTCCGCCAACTCCATCAACATTATTCAACTAAGAATAAGATTGACACCTGGTGAAGATGGCCTTTCTAATAATGAATAATCTACCTAGGGCATGAAGATGAGTATAGGATCATCTCTAAGGCACTCAGTGTATTCCAATAACTCTATCTAGAATGTATTGCTAAACGGATCATACTCCAATGAGTAAGAAACTATACCCACCAAACTTATATGAAATGATCAAGGGAACAAAACCTAATAAAAAATTTCCACAATATAGTTTAAAAGAGAATAAATCCATGTAGAAAAGGGTACATGGAATGTAGTGGGGTCACGTGTCATGTCCCTTGACCTTGGGTAAAAACCGTGTACAACAGAGTATGTCAATATAACATGTCATGTAGAAAAGGACCACATGCAACATATAAATTATCACATATTATTTTGTTCAATACAAGGTCATCATGTGTATCCTAACCATGTGCCAGTACATAGTGTCGACCGTATACCCCATTATATTTTCCAATTCATGAAGTATTCCACGTGACTGGTTCAGGACAAGCCATTTGGGGGAGTCCATGTCACACTGGGAACCAATGCACACCAACTCGTATCTAGGTATCTTTTGAGATACATGTTGAGTATCAAGAAATAGACCACACCCCATGTGACATAGGTCACACATCATGTGAAATCATACTACCTCTTGAAACCCTAACTGCAACTTAGGGAGTCCCAAATTCCATGTAATCCAGGATTATACTCCGTTTACATCGAGATTTTTATGAAACTCTATTTTGCACTCTGGTTTACTTCCTTATCACTCCAAAAATCATTATGGACATGCCCCATTTTCAAATTTTAGATCTAAAGTTACTTGGTCACACCATCACTGAATCATTATGATTTGGGCCTTCAATCAACACATAAAACAAAAGAATCATCATTATTTGTTTCTGAAGATGAATGAATAATCAGAACACAATTTCAGTTGTTATATAGCTGCAACCTCTTCCTAGCCTCTTTCAAGTTGTATTGATGCCAGATCTTGGATTTTGGATCATTACTCTAATAATTGAAGGCACAATGATCTTTTTTTCAATATACTAGATGAATTTTGAACATAAAGAACATATGTGGGAGGAGAAAAACACACAAGGAAATAAACATGAGTAATATAATTTTAATGTTTTTCATTTTGGTCTCGATCCATTTGTGTGATTATGATCAAAAAATCAAACGAATAAATAATCCCCATAAGAATTTCTTAAAATAACCCCATGTCGCATGAACAATAAAACCGTAAATCAGATTATTCCTAGTTTGGTCTGCATTCATCATTTAATTCAGAAATGGGGAGATAAAATTCACATAGAGCACCAAAAATTGGGATTTGGTTGCTCACAGAAGAATATCTATGGTCACGTTTTCAATGCTGGTGAGATCTAATAAGAACTGCATCAGTCGGTCATCAATCTGTAAACATGTCATCATTCTCCATTGAGAGAATTACCAAGGGTTCTCTCTAGAGAATCTAGGGAATTCTTGGGTTATGAACATAATACTATAAACCTACCTATAAGGATAATTAAAAAAATGTCATTGCGTTGGAAAAATTTTAAAATTAACTAAATTCACCAATTAATTTTATTTATTCAAAACTCCCAAAAACTATAATTCATAGTCGACCCATTCTTGCCAATGTGAGGTTGCACATAGGGTAAACTCGCTACTCTGAACACAACGGTCCCCTCTTACTTTTTATCTAGGCATATTTTTAGAAGTTATTCTAATTTTATATTAAAATCACATATGAGTGTTATAGTTAATATATTAAATACATATCAAGCATTTATTCCAGCCACCATGGTCCTCCTAATTGGATGTCGTCTCAGTTCCTAGACTTAAATTAATTCCATATAACAATTAAAACAAATAATAGAAAAATTTGAGACATTATATTCTCTCCACCTTAGGGATTTACATCTTTGAATAGTAAAAAAATAATGCAACTAAAAAAATGTTGGCACTGTGCACAAATCTGAACCTTCCGCTCCCATGTGATCTCTTCTAGATTATCAAGATACCACTAGAAATGTACCAAGGTAATCAATCGCCAACAAAGTATCCACTCAAACTGATCCTCGATCTCCATTGGATACTAAACAAAAGTCACTCCATCCTCAACATCTAGCTCGCCCTAGGCGATTTTTTCCTAGGGGTGATGAAAATTCTTCCTCAGCTGAGACACGTGGGACATTTCTTGTACCATGAAAAACACTAGGGGTCGAGGTAGGTGGTACGTCACATTCAGCTGAGACACGTGGGAGATTTCTTGTACCATGCGAAACACTAGGGGTTGAGGTTGGTGGTACGTCACTTTGAAAACACTGTGAAGTATATAAAATGTTCTAATAATCCTCATTGATTATTTCCAACCCGGCATAATCTCTCTAACTCGCAATCATGTGAGACCCGAGAAAATACACAATGTATCCTTCCTCCAAATCTAATGGCCTCTATATTATATCATCGTATGACTTCCGTTGAATATTTATAGCCCTCATCCAACTCTGGATGATCTGCACCTTCTCCGTAGTAGCTCACACCAACTCCTTGCCCATGAGTGATGACTCCTCTATGCCATTCAAGAAATGTTGTGACTCAAAGGGTCGCCTGTATAGATCCTCTAATAGAGTAATACTAGTGGATTAGTGTTAGTAGTTGTTCTACACAAACTCTACCGGTGTAAGGTGATCTACCCAACTAATTCCAAAATACAACATGCATGCCAACATCATGTCCTCTAGAAATTGAATTTTTCACTCTATCTAGCCATCCATCTTTTGGTGAAACACTATAATTAAGCATAAATTAGTCCTAAACACCTCTATAAATCCCTCAAAAAACAACAATGTGAAATGAGTATCACGATCTAAAACAATCATCCAGGGCTCTCTATGAATCCAAACTATCACCTTCATATAGAGGCGTTTGAAGATCTCTACAGAACACTGCGACCATATTTCTAGGAAGTGGGCCAACATGGTGAGTTGGTCAAAAATTACCCAAATGGAATCATGTCCCCATTAGGTATATGGTAATCTCATCAGGATGTGAATAGATATACCATCCCACTTCTGCTTTGAAACCTCATTGGGTAGAGCTAAACCTGCAAAAACCTGGTGCTCGTGCTTTATTTTTTTACATGTAAGGCACCAAGACACAAACTCTGCTACTCCCTTATTCATTACTAGCCTCTAAAATTAATGGAAAAGATTTTGGAACATCTCTATGACTCCAGGATGTATCGCTAAATTGGATTTATGAAACTCCCTTAGAACCTTCACCGATAATGAAACTAGTTCTACGATGTGTCCTATGAAATGAATGATGTGCTCCCAACAATTAAAATATCCATCATTTGCATGTAATGTGTATATATAAGCACACAGAGTCACAAACTCTATATACTCATGTTTTTCCTCCCTGAATAATTTTAATTCTATAGGGTTAACAACCATCGACTGCAGGTATGCCCCCCTCTCCATCAATAAAGGATAACCATAACATGGATAACAGCTCAAATTCTTTGTCCAGCAACTGTGAACTTGATCGTCTACGAAGAGAATATTCCACCACATTATCATTACATCCATCCAATATCAATTTTAATTTTTAAAGGAGAGAAAACCAATCCCCATATTAGGGGCGCCTGAAGTAGTGCAAGACAAGGGAATCCCCTATGACCTTATTCACACCCTCAGGTTTTAGAAATCTAATGGAGATGAAGAGAGTAATAATGGAAATATGACACCCCAAAGAGGCCAATCAATCAGTGACCTTGTTTCCCTCCCGCCATGTGTGGGAGACTATGATTTTGTTTCCTAGAAGGGCTCTACATTTACAAAAAAAATATTGGATATAGACCATGGAGATGAACCATTTCTGCTAAGGGAGTCGGGAAGGTCCTTAGAATCAATTTCAACCTGAGAGACATCCGGGTTATCTTGCATAAAAATAGTGATCACGATGAGAAGTGATTTTTCGTCAGACAAATGTGTGTTTACTCCCTCTCCCTCTGGTGTTTTCACTATAGGTGCTTATTGAGGGATGGCCCCTACTTAGGTTACCCATGGTAGCTGGAATGATGTACAGTGGTGTAAAAAGATTCCGACAATGTTTAACTTTTTATCCTAGCGCTTTAAGAATCAGGTCACTGCCACTGACGAGAACATCAAGAATCCTGGAATTAGTAGATATTCTTGATGCCATTGTTGTATCCGGAGGTGGTAGGAGAGTTCTCATCATCTGTTTCATGATGGGGAATGGGATCAATCTCTCTAGTCTTCCTTTGGTGGATATATAGACCTCTTCTCTAAAAATATCTAGGCCACTCCTTTCATAGATAGATGATTCCATGGATCATTGGATAATGGTAAGGAATGTTCACATTTCAAGATGTATAGAAAATCAAAAATTCATAATCCTTGAGTATTCTTAGCCACCGCCTCTATCTCATGTTCAGATCCTTCCAAGAGAAGATATACCAGGACTCTAGTGATCAGTGTTGAAAAAAACACTTTCCCATTAGGTAGTGTCACATCATCTTCAATATTAATACTACTATTTCAAACTAAGAATTGTGGGTCATGTAATTATGCTCATGTGGACTCAACTGGTATGAATCATAGGAAATCATCAGTTTCCTATACACCAAAACAAATCCATGTTCTGTCCCTGATGCATCGTAGAAGACGTATTACTCGACACCCTCCTTTGACAATCTAAATATTTGAGGGCCCAACATAAATTGACTCAACTACTGAAAATACTACTGAAAAATCACCATCCACCCAAAAGGATGTCCCTTTCATGTCAATTCTATCATAAGTGTCGATAAGTAGTAAAATTCATGGACGAATCTCTAGTAGTGGAATGTTGGGCCAAGGAAGCTATGCACCCCCATCCTTGTACTAGGTGGATCCTATGATATCACTGCATCAACCATGGCCGGGTCCACTACCACTCCATATACTAAGACAACCTATCCAAAAACATGGAATTTATAAAATGGGAATTGAAACATGAAGAGTTTCTGAAAATGTTGGTGCTCTTAGAGTATGTCTAGAACCATCCTTAAGTGTCGTGTGTGCTCCTTCTGAGATGCAGAGTACCCAAGGATATCAATAATGATGAGTACCCTGGACTGGTATATGTATGGTTAGAATATCCAGTTCATGAGTCTCATGAACACTAATGGGGAATTCATCATGCCAAAGGGAATCACCAAGTACTCATAATTAGCATAGTAGCATCTGAATGTCATCATTGGAATTTCTTCATCCCATACTTATATGTAGTGATAGCATTATTAGAGATCAACATTCAAAAACCATCATGCACCTCTCAACTGATTGAAGAGGTTTCTGATCCTTGGTAGTGGATAATTGACCTTCAAAGTCACCTAGTTCATGTATCAGTAGTACACACACAACCTCAATCTCTCATCTTCCATTTTTTCAAACTGAACTGTGGATGGCCCTGGAGATACACTGAGTACGACAAATCCCTTCCTCTGCAAGTCCTCCAACTCCACCGTCATATACTGAACCTCTATAGGGGCCATTCAATATTATGGTGCAGACATTGTTGTCACCCTATAGAGTAATTCAATATAGATTTATATCTACATACAAGGAGTTAATCCCAGAATATCCTCAAAAAATATGTTCTCATACTCTACAACTACCGCTAGGAATAGAGACCTCCTAACATATGCTAAATCCATGGTCAAGCAACAAATGTTATTAGCAATCGTCTTAATGCTCCTAGGCATGATCCCCTCCAATGATTCCAAATTTACTTATTTATAGAAAATGGAAAAACTAATTCTATCACTACAGTCACACCACTCCATTCTCCTAAAATACACAAATTTTTCATGGAATGAAGATAACCAATACTTGCCAATGATTACATCGCAAGGCCTCGATGCTGACCCAAAGAGATTCCAAATGATAATATCACCTCCAAGGGTAAGGTCACACTATCAAAATAGACGTTTTATCATAAAATATCTTCTAGTTGGTGTCTCTATGTATAATGATTGAATCCACGGCTCTAAAAGAATCTTAATGACTCTTATAAGATACATAGTGGGATAGTAATAACTGACATATATGTCAATCTATATGGAAGCTAGATTATAGAATACACGGATAATACGTCGAATCATCCTTAGAGCCCCTCAGTCATATTCCTCCACTACATACAGATGATCTCGTCTTTGTAATCCCTCTCCAAGAGCAAGCTACAGACCTCCTGGGGTGGTGTTGGTAACAAGTCGAATCATCAACCACATCCTTCTACTCTCCCAGCTCTCCTTTGATGTCTTCCACCCTAGAGATCTACCTACTACTACCTATTCATATTCCTTGGGCATCCTTCAATAATTACATTTTTAGTAGTATTATGGGTTGGAAAATCTCAACAGAGATGTCCCCTACCATCCCATGAGTTTCACTATCTCTCTGTAAGATTATTGGACCCAACTTATGAACCCTAAACTAAAGACCTTCTATCCTAGGACATCCTCCTAAAATATCCCACATGTCTTGGTCTCTATTACTGATGTTGTCTCCCCACATCCATGGTCTCTGTACATTAATATCCACTTCCAACTATCAATGGATATCTCTACTCAACCATGAAGCTCTCTACCACCAAATACCTCTCAAGAACCCCATCAAAAGTAGGAATTATAAGAGGGAAAATTATAGACAACATGTCCCTAAAGAAACCATTCTTGAAGGTTTGAGCCCAAATGTTTTGATCCCTAGAAAAATCCATTATGTATATGGAATTGTTGGGGAACCTAAATGAATAACTAGCTACTATTACACTACACATATAGATTTGAAGAAGCACTTCTATACGCATAGCTCCCATTGTAACTGGTGGGAACTACTCTATAAATAGAACCTTGAACTTTTTCCATGATAGAGTTTCCTCATCATGAGACTTGGTAGATAAACTCCACCATAACCATACTAACCCCTATAGAAGGCTCACTGCCATGATCACTATGTGATTTGATACTATCCTAACTAGATGGAAAACTCAGTTCACTGCCTCAACAATGTCCTGATCTGCGTGAGCGTCGGTCACACCTCAGAACCTGAGGGGTCTCGATCTCTGATGCTCAATAAGTGCCCTCAGTCTACGATCCTCATCTACTAATACTGTGGGTAACATGTGTAGCTCCACAGGGGGAGGTAGGGATGGTGCACAAATTAGATGTAACATTTGGGAAACTGGTTTTTATACTAAAGCCTCATCACTAAGGGTGTCATCCTCTTTATCAAGCTGCTAAATCGTAACTAGTATGAATCACATTAGAATACTGTATGAAAAAAAATGTGCCACTTTCAATGATTATATCTGGATAGCTGACTCAAGAAGGAAATGGAAACCATAAAACATTCCTATAGGATTCATGCACCATTGTTTTACCTATAATTAGTGTTATTATACACTGATTTTAGAATCAGTTTATCAGAGTCCTGGTTCAAGGATACATTGGATTCCATAACAAAACTAGAGTCTATGGTCCTTATATCCGAACACAAAACACTTAAAATTTGTTTCCCCAAACCAATTTCATAGGCTCCCTTTCCAAAATTAGAACCTTCCAAGATCAGATACCACTCCATAATGGCCTGTCATAATTGGGCTCGTTCAGGGACTCCCAAAGCCTCCCTCTAACAGGGAACGAGATTTTGAGTATCATCGAGTAGGCATATCACTAACATGGGAGGCATTGACTATGTACTTGATCACACACACACATCTCGAAAACCACAATGATAAAATATAATACCACCCTATGAAACAAATTCATGTATACCACTCTATCCCAACTAGAGATTAAAAGGAATGTAGTGTGTATTGTGTAAACCTATCTAGAATAGAAGCCCACCAAAAGAAGGTCTATAAACCAAAATGTGTAAAATGTAAACAAATGGTACTAAGAGTTTTTTATAAAGACACAATGAAATCTCAACCTGTATAAACTCACAATGTACTATCATGTCCTAGTCCTAGTCCTAGTCTACCTATGAATCAGTCCAAAGGTTTCTTGTCTGCACAAGAAAAATCAAGTGCGGGAAAAGGCAATGCATGGGTGATTATAACAATACTATGAAGAACAACCAAAAAACCACAAGGCAATACAAAAATAGAAATGTATTGTCAGCACTACAATTGTATATGGATATAGAATATAACAAGAATATAAAAATATACTCACATTAGTACACACCATCTAGAGGTAAGTCATAACAACTGCATACCACCACTAGAGATTTAGCTTGAAGATTCCACAATGTAATTATCTATGAGTATTCACTCCTGAGTATGATAGAAGTGATGATGTTTATTCAAAATGTACTATTCATTAGGATATGTCATTACAGATATATACTATGAATGATATGAACAGAGATACGATACATCAGATGACTATCAGAGCTAGGGCCATGGAATGATACCAATAACTCCATCTTGATTTTCCCTCTATGTAGAGGATCGGTGTCCGATGAAGTTGGTAATGTCATGTACCTAGTGCACAAAAATGAATATAGGATCTACTCTGAGCCTCCAAGGGAATTACAAAAACTCTATCGAGGATGTAATTTTGAATGGATTATACTTCTATACGTAAGAAAAGATACCCACCAACATTTATGAAAATGATCAAGGGTATAAAACATATTGAATCTTTTCTATGATATGGGGGGAAAAAGATTCATTCCATTTATAAAGGGGTACAAAACATGTAGTATGGTCACACACCATGTCCTATGACCCGAGTTACTACCCGTGTCCAATGGCTTGTGTCAATAGAACATGTAGTTTAGAAAAGGAGTACACAACATGTAGAAAGTTTCACAGGCCCTATCCTTATATCTGGGGTCATCCTATGTAACCTAGCCATGTGCCAATACCCCATTTCAACAAGTGTGTGCCTATCCATGTACCAGTACATGGATTAGTCCATGTGATAGCATTAGGCCAAGTCATGTGGGAGAGTACACACCGTGATGGAAACCCGTTTATTCCGCACCATGTCCTTGTATATTCATAGATGCACACCGTGTCTCAATAAAGGGACCATACACCATGTGATAAGGGTCACATGCCGTTTGATGCATGAATGCCTCCCGAAGGCAAAGGCAGCACCTAGGGGTCCCCACATTCTGTGTTATCCTATATTACAAGTCATGTACTACAAGATTTTCCAGAACCCTAGGTTTGTAAATTGTTTAGCTTCCTCATCACTCTAGCCAGTGTTCCAGCTGCATGTCATGGGGAAACAAAAAATTTGAAGACGTTTAGTCACGGAATCAATAAATCAATTCGATTCGAGCCTTCAACCGTCTCAAAAAATAGGATCATATTCATTCCTTGTTTTTTATGAAGAATAAGAAATCAGTACACACCATCATACGATCCATTTCCACAACGACCATCTCACCACTGTCGAGTCGTATTGATGTCAAAACTACGATTTTGGATCATTTCCCTAAGAATCAATGTGGAAATGATAATTCATTCATAACCCTAGAAGAACGAAGAACACAGAGAACATATGGGGGATGAGAAACACACACAAGGAGACAAACCTGTGGAATGTACCTTGACCAATGATCATTTTAGTATCAATCGATTCCTGTGATAACGATAAAAAAATATACAAATAAATCAAACCAATAAGAAATTTGTAGTATGAGCTCATCATGTAAGAATGATCAAACCACAAATAAACATGTTCATCAGTTAGTCTATGTTCATAGTTGAATTCATAAATATGGAGAGTAAATCAAAATAACACACCCTACCTATGGATTAGGCAGCTCGCTGAAGATAATCTATTGTTGTGTCATCATTGTAGGAATGATCCCTCAAGAACGGAGTTCATTGATCATCAATCAACCATCCCAAATTCATTTATCATCGATAAAATTATCTAGGGTTCTCTCTATGCAATCTAGGTAATTGTAGGGTTATGATCATAACCATGCATACATGGCTCTAAGGCTTATTGAAAAATGCCTCTGCGTTAAAAATGATAAAATAATATAAATTATATACTTCATTTTATTTATTAGAATGAAAAAAACATCTTTTCATGATTGACCCATGCTGAGAAATATTTTTTCGCAGATAGGGTATAGTTTCGGATCCAAATGCAGTAGTTCCAATATATTTCAGATCGAGGCATTTGATTATAAGTTATTCATCTTGTTCAGGAAAACCATATACACATATTCTATTTATTATATTTAATATATTTCAAACATTTTTTTGGGAACCCCGAGAATCTGAATCCCACATCATCTAAATGGCTAATCTCTAATTAATTCCATATATAATTTGAAACTAATACACCAAAAATCTAGGACATGAAAAACATCATGGTACACTTATTGGAAAATTATTTTTCTCATGAAAAATGATTAGATACTAAAAGTAATTTGTTTATTATAAGAAATAAAGAAGTGGATAATTGTTCTTTGTATGATGATAACATTACAAGTTTAAAAAAGATGTCATTGACTATACACTCAATCCAATGAAAAATATTGAACGCTTCATTAATGTTATTAGTTAGATACTTTAAAGGAAATGTTTTTCTTAAAAATTCTTATTATATGTGGACATATTCTCATGTTTTATCAACATTAATATGGTTTTTCCACATCTTATGTTTTTTAATGGAAGTACTAGAATAGGAGGATGATTGAGAAGAAAATTAATATATAGAAGAAGGGAAATAATTTTTTTACCAAAATGTAATACTTGTGGAAGGAAACAACTTGGTAAATTCATATTTTTAAATGGATTTTACATAATGTGTGGTGAAAAAGGCCACCATGCTTGTGAATTAATGGGAATGAAATAATCTTCCTCTGTGAAAAAATTACTCTATAAGGATATTGAGAACTTCAAAAATGTATTTCCAAATCATAAAGGGAATATACATCAAAATAACCAATAATATCATGTTAAATATTTGTCTATTTAAATATATGACTTTGAATGATAATATATATTGTTTTTTGATCCAAAAATTATGTCATTTGATTATTTTATCAATGATACACTAGTGATAAGAATAATGAAATGATTATGGACTATACTCCATTACTTTTTCATTAATGATTTGAAATCATATGTTAAATGTTAGTAATTTCCATGAAAAAAAATTATATAGGGGAATGTTTAATATTTTGGGAAACACAATTTTTAGGTGTGGAAACACATAATACATTCTGGAAATTATGATAATATTGATAAAGGTAGACTGTTATTGTATTTTTAACATTTAATTTTTATATAATCATTGATGTTGAGGTGATTATGGTCTAATAGTATTTGGTAAAATCAGATAAATTTAGTTAATAATGTTTTTGATAAATGAAAAAAACCATTTGGGGTTAAAACCCATCGCATTTAGCTTCTAATGAGCATAAACCTGAAATCAAATGATGATTAGCTTTTAACACTTATCACTGACCTACGAGATGTATTTTTAATATATAATTTAATTTAGTTAAATAATTTGAGGGATAAATATTAATGTTTAAAAAATGTAGTCACTATTAAGATTTATATATTAATGTATTATATTGGATAACATGTGAAAACTATATTGGTATTGGAAAATATTTATAAATCGATGGAATGACAAGTAGCTCTTTTATGGACCACATATCCCATTAAAAGTTAATTTTAGCATGTAAGAGTTAATAGTTTCTTTATGTTATTCATTGAATATAGAAAGAAATGAAGTCGAAAATTATAAATGAAAAAAATGAAATCATCCTTATGAGATTAAATGATATCAATAATGTATATTTTAATATATTCACAGTATAGATCGTAAAGAAATTTATCTACTCTAGGAAGATGGTATTAAGAAACAATGTTATCATAATACCTTAATTTATGATGAACATGTGGTATTTTAAATCAATATATTTTTATGGTTATTAGTTCCATAACATTCTATTGATACTTCACATTCTTGTGTTCAATTTTCTCTACCACTCTCTATACATATTTTCACATTTCTTCCATGTACATAACTTCTCTTTCCACCAATGTTCTCCTACATAGAAACCTAGTAATCTATTATTCCATATGAACTTTTGGTTTACCTTATTAATAATGGAAATGTTTTTTTATTATCCCTTATCATTATGATTAATTTCAATAATAGAATTTTCAAATGAGATACCCATGCTTATCGAGATTATGGTTAAATTTCAGGGATTTAATTTATTTATGGGTGCTAGAAATTAACACCCTATGATTTGAAAATAAAAAAAATGTCAAATAGAATTTATGACATGAAAAATCTTGAATTTATTAGAATATTACATCATGATGAATTATGATATATTTATTTTTAAATAAATTGAATATCTTTTATAACTTTCAGTTCACACATCACCACGTTTGAATGAAAACTGATACTCTATTGAAATATTATTATTTAAACATTACCATTATTACCTAACCATTAAATTAAAGGATATGTATAATAATTAATAAATTAGTAAAATTAAATTTTATTAAATTTATAAAATGATTAATATTCATATGTATTTATTAGATATTAAATTTGGAACATTTCAGTGAAAAAGTAATGTTTTCTGAAAAACTGTTGTGTTTCTAAAACATGGGTTAGATAAACTTTTTGAGCATAATTAATAACTAATTATTACCACTATTAGATGTATAATTTTTATAATGTATACTTAATTATTTACATATAATATCCAAAACTTTATTTTTGTGAACGTTATATTTTTTTATGAAAATTTTCATTTATTGATATATACTGAAAAATACTGAATTTTAATTGAAATCATCTTTTTGTTTGAATTTTTTTGTAAAATTAAATTATAACTTTAATAATTTTTAATGTAATAATATATCAATTATTTATATATTAATCCAATTTATCTCATTGAAATCATTTTAATCATTGATTTTTATATAAATCTTCAAAAACATTTTAACATTTTCTATTTGAAAACCAGCATTCCCATTACACCTGCATGATTAAATTAAAATTTAAATTTTACACTTCTATGAATGGAATTTTGGCAAATGTATTCTATATTTGCAACATGAAAATTTTATATTGTCTAATAATATCATCTTTTCTTGATCATAATGAATAAAAAATTTAGTATAGATTGTTTTACTACAGTTATGTCAAAAAACAGATTTATCGAGGGTTAAACTAATAAGATAAGTGAAAAATAACCGTAAAAATAAACTAAAATAAATAATATGGGAATATATGGAAATTATAATGTATAAGGGTATTCAATAATCCATTTTGGGCCCTTTTTAATTTGTAAAATGTGGGTAAATGTTTTTATTTTGAAAAAATAAAATTGTGCCACTCAACTTGTTTATAAAAGACCTCCCACTCTTCTATCCACATCAAACCATAAAAGATATATATTCATAATCTCAATACCAAAATCATATAATAATATCTCTAATTTCATCCTATAATCCTTAAAATTTTCCAAAATCCTTCGTATGATGGATTCTTGTGAAAATGTAAGGTTGTTACCCGAAGAAGATGTAACGTTCTTCAATGTGAATTTTTTATTTTATTTTGTCCTCCACCTCAAAAAATTATAGTTAAAATTAAAATAAATTATTTAATAAATATATGTAACATACTTATATGTTTTTATATTATGGTAATTTTTTAAAACTATCACCACTTTCGTCAAATGGGTTATGCAATAATCATTCATTTGTACGGAGGACAACCACTTCGCGAACTTATGTCACCTGATTTTCAATTACCACCTCTCACAGGTAAGGTATGAGGATATATACAATGAATATATTTATATATATATGATATATATAAAAATATTTACACCACTATCTTTATGATCTCATATATATTTTTAGTATCCATTCTAAAAGGGATATTATAATCTTGCTTGTGTGTATGGTGGACTACAGCCTCACAAATTGATGTAATGTTTTCTCTGAAACTTTTAATTTAAGTTAATAAGGATAATGTTTACAAATATATATTATATAAATTAATTAATTATCATATTAATTAAATAATTTTCAACATGAATAAAAAATTTCTTTCCTACACTGAATAATGACAATGACTTTTATGAAAGTGAAGACTACCCCATTCAAAAAATGAAGTGAATCTATTCTCATCACAAAAACACATATATATAAATATATTTATAGAAATAATATTGTATAAAATATATAACAATTTGTTTATAAATACGTTCATTCCATAACAATCACTGAAAAAGGAAATATTACTTATGTATTGATTTTTAAATAATGAACTGTTTGATCATATCATCCTACCAAATTCCTTTTTGACACAAAATCCAAATATCTTCAAATCATTTGATACATAACTAATTATTTTTATAATCATATAGAACTTGGTAATGAAAGATATTAATGAAATATTTATCATTAAAAATGATTCAAGGGAAGTTATTAATTAAAAATTATTATTATTGAATATGATAATAAATGTACATGATGAGTCAGACTCAATATAATTGATTCACATATCACTTTTAATTTTGTTAAGAATATTTTTTATTATCCACTAATTTACTTTTCTGGGTTTTTATAATACCCTTTTGATATGTAATATAATGAATATATTTGTATTTATAGTATTTAAAATTTCATTTAATGTCATTTATTTTCTAGGGATTTTGATTTAAAAATTACCAAAGATGTTAGGGTTTATTTAAAAATGTCATCATTATTCAAGATTTTTTTTTAAATTTCACATATGGGAATTATTTGAAATTTATTTCAGTAAAAAAAATATTCCCTTCACCTCTATTTATGAATGAACGTTTTCATGTAAAATTACTATTTTCCCACTATATCGTACTAAAATGGACTATGATTTTATCCCAAAAAATCCTACTTTATTTCTTTCTATGGTCAGATATCATTATTCATCAAACCCTATATTTTTAGAAATTATTTAAAAAAATATTTTTAACATTTTCAAAAATGTATTTGTTACATTTTTATCCCTTATTACTATTTTTCCAGTGTTTTGAAAATAGTCTTCATATAGTTTTAGAAAACAAGGCATCTTTTGCCTTTACTAAAATGTGAAAATAATCATTGTTTTAATATACACAGTTGGAATGGAATTTTCTTTCATAATGGCCACACAATTTTTGAAATAATCCATTAAAATATGCAAATATTATTTTAAATGAAATGTATTTTCAAACAAAAATTTAATCATTTTGTATTGAAAAGTAATTTTCAAAATGAAAAGGATATTCCCCTCAAGAATATCTTTAAATATATCTTTATTGAATTTCTATTAATCAATGAGAGAACCCCTTTATTATTACTCAAATGGGTGTATGTTGGATTGATAATATACATACTCTTTATATTGAACAATTATGATCTGTTTGATTGTAGATATACTATATTGATACGTATCATTTTACTCAAGATGGTTTTGATAATATTTATTGATTGGGTAAAGTATTCAAATTTCATATACAATATTAAATATGAATGTATATGTGAATAATGATTCACTTATTTCTTAAGAGTAATTCATTTTACATTCAATGTGATGGATAAGGCTTTCTATAGGCCTATAATGCATTAATAACTCTATTGAAACAAATAAAGATTGTGTTTTCGATGAGGCCTTACCTCTTTCTATAAATGTCCTCGAACAAGGCCTCTATGATATTATATTTATTTGAACAAGGCCTTTATAGTATGTTTTAGCTATTATGATTTCTTTATTTCAGCATTTTGAATGTATTAATTGTTGTTCTATGTGATTATTCATCTTGTTAGAATATTCATGGTTATGTCTTCTGATGATGTGATTATTTATATGTGATCATTTTAATATCATTTATTCTAACAATATTATTCTGAAGTCACTGACTATGTTTCATGTGTTTTAGTTATTTATATTTTTATATTTATTATGCATTATTAATTTATAGATTCAATTATATCAATACCCTTACATAGCATTTGAGATGAAACCTTTATTATTTCTTATTTATCATAAGATTCAAGGAGGTTATAATATTATTGATATGTATAGGTACACTAAGGGGATTGATGGAATTATCGATGAAAATTATTTGTGTACTTTATGTTTTAAAATTGAATGTGTATTTCATGTATGTATCTAGTTTTCTAAAGAAATATACTATTTGGACCTTTATGATGTGATCCATTGTATATTATACCAATTTAATAATGTATATAACAACACTAGGCTACATGTCTCAGGTTCTCTACAAAATGGAATTGATGACAAGGACAATACAGTTTTATTATAATGATCCATATTTTACTGTTTTTGATATCATTCTAAACCTTATCTGTTGTTTTAAGCACTTGGGTAACCAAATTTAATCTATACAATGTTAATGGTTTTTTAATATTAAATGGTTATAATTTAATTTATAACAGAAAAAATGTCCCATAAATGGAAAAATGATAAATTTAATAACTATACATCAACCAATTTTTTTCTTTTGAAATTTTAAATATTTAAAAAAATATAGAAAAGTAATTTATCATAAAATAGTCTTAATGTCATTTTAAGAAATATTTAGATAGTTTGAATTTGAAAAAAAAAACAAGGAAAAACGATTTCTTATATAAACTATTCAAAAACCTCAATTAGAGAACATTTATGAAAAAGAGTCTAGAAAAGTTTGTATTACCTAATAATTATATCTCATAGAGTATTTGAAATCATTTTCTTAAAATTTTTTACTTTCACAATCATTCTATCGGTGTTTTTGAATAATTTATGAGTATTAATTCATCAATAAAAATTTAAAAGAAATTAACATCATAAAAATAATTCAATAAATTTATTAATAACCTATTATTTTCATTCCAAATTTATATTTACTGACACGTATGTGATGTAATATTTTTTATTTGATATTTTGACTTTTATAGCCTTGTATTAACATTGTACGAGTATTTGGATAAGTTACATTTTATAAAACATCAAAGTATTTCATATCTAGAAAAATATTTTATAATTATTATTAATTAAAAACATTGTTTATATATGATTTCCTACTAATGAGTAATTAAATTTAGTACACCAAAATATAATTTTATTATCCTCCTCTATCATTGCATCGATACTAAAAATAATTTTCATATTTATCAAGAACTAAATTCTAGATTATTTGTGTTGAATTACTTTTTACTAAAGGTTTAATAATTTAAAAATCATGAGTGTTTAAATGTGATCTAGTAATTTTTCTATTGTATTTATCACTTGAAAATATCATTAATGACATTGTATTTCATAAGAAATAATTGTATTTCAATTTACCAAAAATTATATTTCATTAAGAAAATATAAAAATTAAACCCTCCAATAAATTTGATATTATAAATCTTAGAATTATTTTCATTTAATAAAATTAAATACATATAATTTATTTAATAAATTTTATTATAGGATTCTTAAAGATAAGGAAAAATTGTTTTAAAAAATCATTTTTAAATATACATGTTTTTATAAAAAAATCAATAATAATATTTACTTCAATTAACATAGATTTATTAGTCATTATATAAGTTTAATAAGACCTCATTATTTATTGTTTTATAAAAAAATAAATTTTAAACATTTGAAATAAAGATATTTTATTCTATAAAAATTATAATTATTCAGTACTCTATATGAATTCAATATTTTAAAAAATATCGAAAAAAATCACACTAAGAAAAAATTAATTAAATTATTTTAGAAATTATTTAATTATTATTAAATAAAATAACATATATACTCAAAAATTACTTACAAAAGTCATATATTTAAAGTTTTAAAACCCATATCTAAAAAAAATTCTATTTGAAGAATAAAGTATCCTTTCTGAAAATAGTGCCATTATATATTTATCTTTTGAAAATTAATTTAATGTTATTATGACATATATATATATCATAAATTGAATACTTCTATTTATACCCACCAATTCAGGAGAAATTATATAATTATTATAATATTATAATATTTTATGGTTTGTTAAACTCGGTGTTGCATATTGTAAATGCTATCAAACGCAGTTTTGTTTAAAATTATAAGGGTGATAAATATATATCTAAAAAAAATTATAATAGAAAATACATGTAGATACTCTTCTATATAAGTATTATATATAGAAAACCAGAGTATCAGAACTAAACACTACATAACCTATATGTAAACATGAAACAATATTAGTTATTGATGCATATTTTATTTATATTTACCATTATTTCAAGTCTTAACATTAATAATATAATTGCATGTGTTATTCTATTTAAATATTCATTGTCATTTCAATATTATAAGAACTCTAATACTAATCCTAATATAGAAAATGTTATTCAAAAACTAAACACTACCAGTTATAGTAAACACTCTATACAATAATATAGATATTATACAATCTATTTTTATGCACATAAATCCACTAAAAATGTACAAATAAATAAATAATGAATTCCTTTTATTATTAAAGTGGAATATAAAACATCAATAGAATTAATCCGCCTATGTTCAATATCTGAATTCACCATACTTATTAACATTTATCTTTCCATCACCAGCACCAACCACTACCTTTACCCCAATCGTCCATGACAATTCCCATATAATCTATTAGAAAATATGGGATAACATCCATTCAAAAAGAAATATTCATTAAAAAAAATAATTTGAGAACTTTTTATAGGAATCAAAATTAAGTTAACTAGGATACTTCTCCTTATATCTGGGGAAATTTTCCATCATAATAAGATGGGATCTCTCTTTCCCCAGAATAAAAAACTTTGTTTTTACCATCATAAATTAAATAATTCATTATCCATAGGTTTCTACCACATGAAAACTATGATTCCATATATAGAATATTCTTAATGAATAACAAAAATTTATATCAACTATATAAAATAATATCTAATATTGAATATAAATCATCATTTAATCTTTAATAAATTATAATATTGGTATTCTTAGTCTGATTTCCACGAATAAAAAACATTCTAATCCACAAAATAAATAATAAACTGCACAGTGTCTAGTAAAACATAAATCAAAACTTCCAAAAAACATAATAATAGGTCATTATAGTACCTAAAACTTAATTTCATTCTCCATTTCAAATTTTATTCATCATTTGGGTTACATCCATAATTTTACTTGGTGGAATTTACGATAAATTCAATATTTCATATAAAGTGATTAGAGTCAATTGATCACCTACCTAAATACATTCTATTCACATTGAATAAGAATAAGATGGATAGAACTGATTCTATGATTTCTCAACCATAAAAAAATAAATATATTCATATTAGAATGGACTAATCTCATGGAATTGATGTGTAAAGATAATCCAATGGGAATTAAAATACACTCAAACTAATCGTTTTTTAATGGGTCAGATGACTCTAGAGGATAATTGGAGGACTTAAGGGGAATATTTAATTGTAGGCATTCTTATATATGAACATTAAGAGTGTGAATTAAGAATTCATGTTTTTAAGGAATCATTCTTATGACCCACAAAAAATGTAACACAAAAATTTTATCAACCACTAATCAATTCTCATTTTCAAACACATGATCATGTAGTAACTTGGTGAGGGGTAGATAGGAAAAAATAGACAGTAAATTAATTATGACCAAGAACTGATTGATCATACCTTGAATCATAACTACAAACTATACTCACATAGGTTGCGAATATACATAAATATTAGAAAATAATATCTCATGATATAAACTATAATTGATTTTGCGAATCGCTCCGATAACAATATTCCAACTCTCAAATTTTACCATGATTTCACCAAAACTCAACCAGTATACATGATCTCTTTGTAACATGTAAAAGATTGATCTAGATAAAATGGACGATTACATTAAATGCCTCCCAATAATTTTCACCCTTTTGAATTTAAATCAATATTAGAAGGAATAAAATTGTTTCATTTAAACAACCTCCCATAGAGATAACTCATGAATATCTCAATGAAAAATAAAACAAGTGTTTGATCATGCAAAACAACCCAGTATATAAAAAAATCCAGGTCAAGATTTATTTCAATCAAGAAGAAACCATTATCAATAGTCACATCCTAAAAAAAATTAGATAAAAGGATGCCATTATAAGAACATCTCTATGAGAAGAATTAAACATCAAATAACTAGAGATACTTAGAATTCATCTTCAACTTATGCTTCTGAGGGATATCTTACACACCACATTCTCTCCATAGTAAACATACTAATGGGAAGACATGAAAACACAACACCCTTTACTAGATATTATGATTCTACATAGGTTGCTCAGTGAAGGATACATAATGACTAAAAAAATATATCCCAGTAAATGACACATGAAGAGTCATGAAGATATCATTAATGTTGTTTTATATGACCGAAATCATAAATTTGAATCATCATTGGGGGAGGTTCTAACAAGTATTACACTACTCTCACATGTTCCAAAACCTAAAATGGAAAAACAATCAAGGAGAAATATTACTACTAGGACTGAACAATCACAATGAAGGATGAGGATAATCCATTAGAAATACCTGATCCACATCATTAAACTCTATATTTTTCATCCTATGATATATATATATATATGACATTTTATGACCCCATTCCATCTTTATCCACTAGAAAATTACATTATACATCTTTTTCAAGCTATTCACTAGATCTACCCAATGAATTACAGACTCTCATACTCGCGTCCTGCAAAATGGAGAATGAAATGAGGATCTATATAACGAGTCTAATGATTTTATTCCAGGGGTGAGTGTAAAAATATTGTGGAAATAAAGATAAATCAAAGTTAGTTGTCTTAACTGAAAGCCTCCAGTATCTTAGTCATAAGCGTGTGACATGTCATAAAGAGTATATATTGTATGCAATATATTAACATCCTTTAATAGATGATCCTAGAAATGGGGCATATATTTGAGTGAAAATCATTATTATTTTCTCGTCATGACTGGTCAATGAAACCAGATCATGATTAGAGATGATTTTATTTAGGACTCCATGGCTCATCACCACCTTCTCTAGATAAAACACAGACAATCCCTCCACTATGATTGGTGGCTTGAATTTTATAGGGTTTCCCAACATCATCATATGGTTCATAGTTTTCAATATGGCATCATTAATTCCCAACATCATCATATTGTCATACATAATTGAATGAACATAGATCCTCTCATTAATTAAAACTTATTTTTGGTTTTGTACAAACCACCCCAATTATAATGAAAACAAAAAATATATCTCTTTAGACCTCCACCTTAAAATCATTAAGTTAGGACTCCCAAAATTGCTACACTAAAGATGTTTTATCAATCATGTGATAATAAAATGCTCTGAAATATGCTCCACTTATATCAATGTTAAATGCAAGTAGCTATTCAATAATACTCCATGAATCACCAAAATGATTCATTACCCCATTGTGTGACTTGATTTTAAACCCTAAACTATAATATTACCATATCCCATTTTAAATTAACTCATGTGATAAAATTACTATAAGAAATCCATCATCCATCTCTATAGAATTTTAAAATATTATGGCTATATGACATTGTTTGTGGTTTTTTGATATGAAAAAACGATATAGTGTTCTCTTATATAATAGTTCCTACACTAAATAAAAACATTCTCAACAAAAACATACTCAATATTATGGGTTATTTTGAAAACCTCATGGTGTCATAACTTATAGGAACCATAAAAAACAAATAACCCTATATTATATTATAACACTTCCCTATAAAATATGTGAATAGTCAGGTTGATCCTAAAACTAAACTCCAACATCTCAAAAATGAATAACTAGATATGTAACTAGATTATCTATATGATAATCAAATGAATCGTAGAATAAATTAGCCTATATGAACAACTTTTCCTTTTTATTCAATTATTTTAGAGGATTCATAATAAATGATAAGAAGAGAATAAAAAACCTATAGAAAAATCCATGTCCTATGATACTCTACACCTCTATAACATTTCTGGGGGATTCTAATTAAATTTAAACCTCAATCATTCATGGAACAATCAATAAACCATTCTATTTAATGACATGACCAATGAAATAATGTTCATGATCCCATAACTCGCACAAAAATAGAGTCCCAAATACATGTAAATATTGAATAACACTAGTAATCACCCAAAATACACTAGGTACTCCTTTTTAGATAAGGATTACATAAAAATATCATTAATAACCAATAAAATTGACTAGTATAGAATCTTTCAAGATAGTAAATACATCAATCCTATAAACATTATCAAATATTTACTCACATTGAAAAAATTACAGTGAAATCATAATATCCATAACAAAATCATTATACAGTCTTTGGAATATCCCCATCCTTCACCCACATCTAATGATATCCCAATTAAAGATTTATCTTCTAGAATCAATTTGATATATTTAGTATATTGATTAAATCACACATAAATTTATGAGGATATAATTAGTCACTATATCCTGAATTAGAAAATAAAAATCTTTATATATATATGCAGACCACAAATTTTTTTAAAATATCATCCCAGAAAAGCCGTGCTGATACACCAAGATGAATAATATATCACAAGAATACATCATCGATCTATTTTTTCATCTTCTACAACTTGAAGTAAACCATTGGCCTTGTATACATAAAAATAAAGAAAGATTCTAACTATACTGTTTTCTCATAAATAATATCTGATCAAAGTTACAACCACACAATATCAGTAAGAAATACATAAGTAGACTATATTGAGACCACAAAAAACACTATAGGGTGAACCTATAATGATTCTATAATCAGTTAAACCACTAAAGAGGCTAAAGAATAAACATTACCATGAACCATTTAAGTATACCACTAAGAAACACAATTCTACACCTATCAACATCAAAAAAAATAAATCCCCATCTTAAGGAACTGTATGATATCCAACAATAAATACAACTATTATGGTTTGAGTATAATTTCATATTATGGTATCCAAAAATTAATAAGTCTCACTATGTTAGATGTTTACATAACATTAGATCTCAATCTATATGCACATTAATTAAAAAAATTTATTCCACAAACTGATGTATTCGATTCCAAGGGTAGTGGACTCCACTATATCTAATATATATGGGAATAGAATATACCGTGTGAAATTCATTACTGGGTACATCCAATGTTAAACAAAGAAGATATTAATGTAGAAAAAATGTTGCTGACACCTCAATTAATGTTTGGATTTCCTTGAACATGAATCTATTGATCATTAATTGGACCATGAATTACTCCATGAAATATATCAAACTAATAGTGAGTGCCTCCAATTTTGACCTATATTCACTGAAGATTTTGAGTATCAAAGGGATATCATTTACCCACTCTTCAAGACATTTAAAGAATATATACTAGTGAAATCAATTACAACTACTACTATAATTGATTATTATAACATAATAGAAGATCCTAAATTAGAAAACAACTCATAAATTGTCTACTAAGAAAGATTAATGACTCATGCCATATTTGACAGTGACCTTCATAATCATATTTCAAAAATCATTGAAAAAGAATTTGTGACAATTAACCATATGGATATGAGATGAAGAGGCTTGAAAATTACCCTCGACTATCTGAAAACTATTTTATAATTGTTATTGAAAACCTTATACTCTATATTGGATACATAGAGACTCATGATGACTGCACTACATTTATAATTTGGCTCTATCTAGTGTCCTATTAAGAACCCCGTATATTCTAGAACTCCATTGTATGTCAGTAGTATAAATAATGTTACCTTTTTCTGGTTTGTAGAATATAAAATTTCCTCAAAATGATTTTCTATAGCCTCATTATCTAACTATAGGTCTGTAGAATAATGGAAATGTTTCCTAAAAATAATTATGATCCCATTTTCGCATGAATTCATATGATAAAGGGTAAGGTTATCATGTTTAAGTGCAGCCCTTACTATTGAAGAATGAAACAGGGTTCAAAACTAATATCATAATAATCACCCTGAAATAGAGAATCATCACAAACCCTAAGGAATAATAACCTCTACTACATGGATATCCCATGAAGGTTTTTCATATCCAAAGAATCCTAGTGTTCCATATAAGCATATATCAAACAAAATTAATCCTCCACCTCCACCTAATATTCCACTCTCATAGAATTGAAAATAAAACCCTCATAATTATAAATATCTTATGCTAAAACTCTTATTACATCCCCCAATAAATTGTCTTTTTTTCAACCTCATCTATGATATTACCATTTGACATATCATAGTGATCGTATTGGGAACAAATCTTGTGTGGAATATAACATAGGGTCATTCCTAAAATGTAAATTATAGTTAGGGGCTCACAAACCCATACCTTGGAATATTTATTATTAATTAATAATTGTTTAAGTGAATCAAAAAAATCAAGAAAATTTACATAGCAGAATATAAAAAAAGGCATGATACACTCCATGGTATTTATAACGGAGTCAGTATCACGCCCCCTATTTGGTTTAGTAAACATGATATTCTTTGCATCAAACCACATGGAGCTCTAAATTTATATGTTCTAGATGGTCTTACTTCATTAAATAACATTATATATATATAAATAATATTTTTTACCTATTACAACATATATTTGAATCTAGTTACTATATCAAAATTCCACCCTATCTCCCAATCCATCCCTCTAATAGCATTCTATCAAGTCACCCTCCTATAATGGAAACCACTCATGGGCCAATATTGATGGATGAATATGAATGACATGAGAAGCCTATCTATAGTTGGCCATTGGTTGTTAAATTTTAGAAAGTCAATATCGAATAACTAATTATTTTATAAAATAATATATATATATACAAAATGAATGTTATTAAAATTTGAAAATAAAAAATAAAAATAAATTTTAAAAATGTAATCCTTTGTAGTAAAATAAATGACTAAACTACGAATGAAAAAATTCATGTGATATTAATTTCTATATCTATTTCCATTTAACTCATGTAGTCCTGAACATTTGTTTATATCAATAGGGATTAACTTAATGTTATAATCGATAAGATCCCCCCTAAAATAAATAATGTAAAATGTAAAGAAGGAATATAGATTTCATATGAGAAATCAAAAAACAAACATGTCATCTAATTATGTATAAAAATATTCCTAGCCTTATCATTGATCTGTCAAAATGTATTTCACAGAAGTAATCGTATAATATCCAATCATGAATACAAATATTATGATACCTTTCTCTTACATTCCCATTGGTTTTTTGTCTCTCTCCCCAACATCCCCCTTTAAAATTTATCTCTCTCTCATAAGTTGTTAGTGTGAACATAAATGATATAATAATCTTCACTATGTGTGTCTCATAATAACATTATCATTATCATAATAGGATTATAACTATATAGTTTTCTAAAATCCATGATATCTTGTAATTATCCATAATGAAACATCCAATTAAATAGCATATTGAAGAATGGAATTCCTAAACATATTTTAAACCAAATAAAACTACGACATTAGAAATTAATCACACATCAAACCAGAAAACTACATCCAATAATTATCAGGAAGATTTGTAATGATTAAATATTATCCTTCCCTAAAAAGTCAATAATATACTATATTTATAGTGCTTATCTGATTAAGAAATAAATTACATGAAGAGAAATATAATCAATAATATATTGAATAATATATGTTAAACAATGATGGAATCCACTGGCATGTAACTATATCATGCCACAAAAATACATAAAACTAATTATTAGTATTTATTACCTATTTTAATCATCATTATGGTTCATTATATTATTACCCAAGGGTATTAATTATGATAAATTATCCCTCACATTTAAAATAATGTCAAGAAAAAAAATCTTTTAGGATGATATTTTGAAGGTTCTCCCATTATGAAATGGATGACACAAAAAAACTCACATATTAGTCTCCAAAAGGGATTAAATAACCTAAAATAAAAATATATTGATCTCTATTAGATAAGAGATAAATATAAATAAACAGAATTAAAAAAACATTAAAGGATCAACTCTGGATATCTTGGGTTCATAATAGCTTAGAGGAGAAATGAATAATTTTATGGGACAACAAAATATATAGGGATTATAGGAGACATGGATTTATTCAATGGAAGGATAATTCATATAATATATGGGTTAGTAAACTCATTAATAACACATGCTTAAGACCACTCGAGGAATAAATCATTTATATTTCATAAACCTAGAATCTATTCATGTAGTGAAAAATTTTCCAATGTATAATATTTAATGATAAATCTTCTACACCCGACCATTGATTCATTGGGATTGTGAAGTAATTTTTCACACTATTAATCACAACTAGTGAACTACCCCCACTCATTCCATGAATATCCATTTAGGCTAAAAACTAATATATTAGCCCTGAAATAATATTTAACAGTGATAAATTATCTTAAAACTAGGATGAAACTTATAAAATTAGTCAGTAATATATTGATACCCCACATATATCCACAAACTCTTGGAAAGGCCAAAAGGGATGAGTTGGAAGGATCTGATCCATTACATAAATTCTATTTATTTTTTTCATGATTCAAATTATGAAATATTTTCTACAAAATAATATCAAAAGAAATATAATTTTATGCTTCTACATAGTTTATGGTCCTTAAATCTTACAATATTTTTCCTAATGACACCTATTATCACCTAGAATGATTAATGTGACATTCATTTGTCATTAAAATAAAAATAGTAAGAGAAAACATATTTTCAATTAAATTTAAATTGAATTTTATTGTTTTAATCCCACAAATGTGTTACTCTAAGATGAATTGCTTCATTTATATGATATTGGAGTCATTTTGAGCTGAACATTAAAAATGGCCCATTTCGGATTTTTAACTATTTTACATTATTTTTGTCTTTTGGACACAACATATTATAAACTAATCCAAATTAGAAAATTCATTCTTGCCCAGATCCCACACATTCAGGTATTCTATTAATCTCTTTGGACCAATAGCTGAATCGACCATATGTAATCTCCAAAGAAGCACACCATTCGGCTCAAGAAAATTGTTTGGAGTTCTGACTAGTTTTGGTGTGGGCACTATAACGCATCCATGGTGGGACCAAATGTTGTAATCATTGGTGGGTAGATTAACAATGAGATTTAGAGTATCTTTAATGAATTAAGGGCCATGTGAAGTGGCCATTTAAGGGGACATTAAATCACCCTAATCCGGAGGATTGCATTTTAAAGAGTCTGATTGGACAGAATAAATGCTTAGAGTAAAACGACCATAACTCTAAATATTCATGTCCAAACTTGCTGGGATTTTGAGGGGAAACGCCCAAGAGAAGTATGAAAAACACTAATGAAGATCCAAATGCTTGATGATTCCATTTTATGCGGCTAAAACGCATCATCATCCCGAGACAAATTTCGGCTATAAAAAGAGGAGAGATCCACCCTCTCAATGCATCCCATTGTCCATCCCATTCCTTACGGGACACCAAGAAGGAGAACTATTCAGCTTTATCTCTTATTTCATTTATTTTTCATTGTTTTGTAAGTCCTTATTCTTCCTCATTAATCTCGATTACCCTTACCATGTTGGGCTTATCTTTTACAGTGATTGGAAAATTTTTGGTTTTCTACATCGTAATGCTTGAGTTCTGGGACGCAATTAAATAAATTTCTTTCTTCTTCAAATATTTTCTCAATTTAATATTGTGGATTTTATTATCATGTGTGATCATTTTTTAATATTAAATTACTATATTGATTTTTTCCTTGGTAAAATAATCATAATCTCCCTCCACTAATTTCTGGTTTATATATGATGGAATAAACCAGGAATTAATGGTGAAGTACTCGATGATCTTCAGTACGTGTAAAAGGTGTAGTGAATGTTCTTGATTGAATTGTATAAAAAACATTATCGAGTATTTCCCAATTCAATTAAGGATATTCAATATAACTATTTTAAAAATGGAATGAGATTTTACAAAACCAATATCTTGGTAGGGTTTTTCTCTCACTATAATAATTTCACCATGGAAGTGAGAGTTAAAGATTGTGGAAACTCACTTTAATCAACTAAGAAGAAGATATTTGAATTAAATTGAACAAGGATAGAATTACAATTATGAAACTGAACCAAACCAAATAACCTTTTTTATATCATAGTTTTCCAATCATTTTAATTTCAAATTTCTTTTTAAAAGCATAGAATTTTTACCCCTATTTTAAAGTGACAACCCGATTAGTGTGAACTCCTCTTCGGGAGACATCCTAGGTCAACCACATTATTATATTTTAACATAGTAAATAATTTTTTTCCATGCCTTATAAAAGGCGTGTGTCAAATTTTTTATTATTTTCATATATCATCAATAAAATATTAATTGAGTCAAAAAAATTATATTTCATTGTCAAATAACACCCCCCACCAGGGCCCTTACCTGGCCTGGCCTATAGTATGCTTAATGTTTCCTTCTACAAATCCTTTAATAGGGAATGTGATGCTGACTAAGACTGAGCAGGAAAATCACAAAATATGGTTCAATATTGTAGTTCACTATATTGAATAAATATTATTATAGTAAACACAAAGTCTATATATTTGAAGTCATGTAAATTTTGTACTACCCAATCCAAGGATATCACATAGTGTGTAAATCACCATCAATGAAAACCCGAACAAAGAAAATTCATCTGAAAATCCATTAAATTAGACAAAAACAAATAACAAGATATATCCAATATGATATAAGTAATAACGAATCAATCTATAAATAATATAATAATAAATTAAATTATGAAACAAAAACCGTGACTGGACACAATTATTTTTCATATACAAAAAATACACAACAACTATATATTCATCAAAATTAGAATTGAAGGCACTATTTTATTCCCACATACAAAAAGTGTGAGAAAAATTATTCTTTGAGATTTAGAGTACCGATATTAATTATGATCCCATTAAAAATAGGAATATATGGTCCATGTTAGGTCGTAATAAAATATAAATAATATATTGTAATCAAGACACATAAAACAACATATGGTCCAAGAAAATCTGATTTAGGGATTTAGTGATTTTTCTTTCTTCATGGATCCCATAATCAATGATTGTATATCATGAGAAAATAGAGATTCTTTGAGTTCTCAAAACACTACAATATAATATGTTTTTATCCATGTAGAACATTAAAACATTAAAGAAAATTAAGTGAGCATGAGGAGTCATAAGTCTTTCTGAAAATTGAATAATATAAAATTCATCAACACCGCCACTATAACATATTTATGTAACCTTTTATACTTTAAATAATTTATATAAGTCAAGGGAGTATCACACCAAAAATTACAACATTAAAAAACTATTATTTCTTATAAATATTGGCGAAAACTACCTTTTCAAAGGATATATGTATTTTATATGATTAAAAACCCATTTATAAAAAACAATAATTATTGGAGTTGTAATAATTGATCAGTCCCTCTCACTGTTACATGGGTGGTTAATTATATCATAAAATTTATACATAAATCACATTCATTTTCAATTTATCAATTTTTTAATTGAAACATTTATAATCTATATGAATTTTTTGATCAAATTCTTATCATAAAAATGATTATTATTAATAAAGAAAAGTAAGTCGTATTTAAAATGAATTTTCAAAATACCTAAAACAAGATGTATCCCCTTATACACCAATTTTATAGATTCATAAATATATGAAATTTGTTATAATGATGTACAATCTTAGTTCTTTCAATATAGAGTCAGGCTAAATTCAAAAATAAAAGTCCCATTAGAGTATACACAGTTCCACATTAATAGTGATTACCTTTCAAATTATATCTTTCAAACCCAAAAGTCTCATTATTAATGGGATTTACTTCTTAGTTAAATGATCTCATTTAATTATTGTACATTAATATATAATCCTCATTCTTCTTCATATGATCATCCTCCATAATCCTACTAAATCAAGGTTACTCATGTACACTATCAAGATCTTTTACATCTATTTGATATAGATCATCCTATCTCAAAACACATAAAATTTTATTCCTGATATGTATCTTCTCAATACACATATAAATTTTAGATTTTAGGAATTCACGTACAATGATATCCAAAAAAGAATCTATTTTATTTTGATTATAAATTGTGTATCGATTTTATGATTTATTATAAAAATAAATGAACTTTAATTAGATTGTCAATTTATCATGAATTATTTTTAAACCATATTAAAACACATGATTTAAAATTCGTTTTATACAATATTCATAAACTATAATGAATTCATACACTTGATATAAGATTTCATTTTATAATAAGTACATATTATAAAATTCAAAATTAGAGTGGAATTTTAATGGGAAATGTTCCAAAAATTCCATATGAGATCTTCAAAGCTTCTGAATGAAAATAAAACTAAATAATATTCTCTACCTTACTTCACTAGTTCACAAACATACTCCACATTGTTTATGTTTATGTACTATAATCTTTTTATTTTATGTTAAATGATTCTTATTATTCATGTGCATTATATATTGAGCTTCAAACTATATCAAACTATTATAGAGAACCAACCTAATGCAATGACAAGAATTGATTTCCGGACAATATAAGTCATTATAAATTTATCATGATAGGAAAACTACAAAATACTATATTTTTTCAGTTCAAATGAGAAATCGGGAATTGAATGCCTCTTAATTCTGTTATTCTTGACCACATGTAATGTCATCATACGCACAAAGATTTTTTAGATCAGCCATAAATTTTGGAGAATTTTAGGAAACTATATATAATCTCTACTACCTATGTCCCTCAAAAAATAATAAACCCTCAATCATTTTGACATCATCAATCACTATGCACACCACAACCAGAATCATGACCACTAACTTTGTAGTAAACCATCATAAATATATAATTATTTATAGAAGATGTAAACTATAATTAATGTTTTGGATAAACAATACTTGTTTACTATCACGAAATATTGTAGTTTAATTTTCATAGCACAAGTACTAAAAATTCCCTAAACACAATCTTATATATCTCATTGTTTCAATCTATAAATTGTAGTGATGTTCAACTAAAACATAAAAATACATTGGTTCTGGAAAAAATTCAATGATGTAGAACACCATAATTTCATTATGTGGTCAAGATCTCCTTTTATAGAATCAACATCCAAAATAATGTAGCTCTAAAACTAACAAATTCATAAAAAAAATAAGTCTCCCACAAACCATAATTTTGATCAAGATTTGAGGAATAAGCCTTAAGAACTCATTGTGTGTTATATCCATATCATTTAAATTGAGTAAAAAGGTTCAATGATCCATAATAATACTTTAAAATTTTATTTCAACTACAAAACTATAGTACAATTCTATATGATTAACATAATCTAGAATAATACTTCATAGTGTCGATGCTCACACAACATCCTCTTAGGCTACCCCATACATGAAACATTATGAACTATTTTTTCTCTACCATCTAGCATGAATCCTAGTATATACTTTCATGCTCTATGCATCCTACATATTATTCCTCATTCTCAGTTATGATTCATCATGATCCTATTTAGCTACAAGATTTATCAAGATCTATAATGGTCTTGTTTGTTTTTATAACCATATAATCTTGTTACATGGTTGGTAAATGATTTATATTAATTTTATTAAATTCTAATGAAAACCCCAAAGGTAAAAAATTTACACCATCTTAAATCTATTCATTAGATATTATTCTCATGGTTAATTAAATAAACTCAATTTCTTAAATAATTATATACATATTAAACACACATAATTCATTTTTTACATCTTCTAATGATCAAAATTCCCTATATAGGCATATAATAAATAATCATCAATCCAAATCCTCAAAATATGATTATTATGCTATTATTTATTTTTTAAAATAATTTTTCTATAAAAATACACAATTAGAACATGTCATGATAAAAATATTCATATTTATAATCATCACTTGTATGTACAAAAAAGATATTTACCATCAAAACGTACAAACAATAAAAAAATCAGCATCAACACATCCCATAGTCTCTTCAATATACTGATTTAGATCTATTAGAAAAAATAAATTCCATTTTTAATTAAATATAATATTCCCAAAATAATTTTAAAAAATTAAATGATGCCAGTAATGGAAGATATTTACAATTAAATCAACCATGACGTTTGATAATATCATTTCATAAAAAAAATTTCTTAGTTCTCTTGAGGGATTTATTGAACCACATAAGTCAATTTAGTGGGTTCAAATTAATAAAATATATGTCATTCGGTTCTATTATAATGGTATAAATCAAGGTTTCTCAATTCAAATACTAATACCACCAGTTAATTTTCATCTTGTGAAACAAACAATGAGTCTTTCATACATGGTCGGTTAAAAATAATTTGAAGTAATTTCATATAGTATTTTGAAGAAAACAAATAAAACATTCATGTGTAAGAATGTTTTATATATTTTTAATAATGTTTTATTTTTTATTCTATTATAATTTTCTTCTACAAACTAATACAATACATATTTTTCAAAAAAATAGGGGCGTAATTCAGTAAATAGTTAAAATGGTAGTTAAACATTTCAGGAATTTAAATATAAAGATTTATAATATTCTTACCTCACAAATACCTTAGATATATAATAGATTCAATCTAGTATATTGATATTTGGTTACCATTCCACTAAGATCCCCCTCATGGGATACATGTTAAATATCCACATCATTATTTTCAGACATCAATAACGATCTCCATGTTTTAGTTGATATAAATTCATGTGTTTCATGGAAGAAACAATATATTAGCTGAGATTATATAGTCTATTATTGATAAAATTATCTTTATATAGTATTAAAAGAATTAATATTTATTAGGTATCCAGTTTAAAACTTGATCACCTTCCCATACCTATATAGATATAAACACAATATATACATAGAAACAATGTGTTTCATCAATGTTTTATAGTTAGATAAATGAGTTTAAGAGTTTCATTTCAACTCAAAATTCTTCATTAACAAATAATGTTTCATCAAATTTTTAATTAATGAATATTAATATGACTAAGATATATCCACATTCCAAGACTATTCTATATATTGTGTATATATTATCAATCATTTTTAGGACAATTCTTAGTCCGCATATTTTCTTGCAAACAATGTCATAAAAAATGGGAATAAAACTCACATATTAATTTATTTTTTTCACTATTTAAATTTATCAAATTAATCATTTAAAAAAATTAATGAATTCATAAAAATGAAACCAATTTTGTACACATCTTAACCATCATCATGTTAAACATTTCAGGAAACATTCCTAGTCATTTAGAAAAGGAGTTTTTCACCAATGTAGACTTGTTGTTTTTTTCCTCATTGCATTATTCTTTGATTATTCTTATATCCCTTAATATTTAATTTTCATTGATATTTTTATTGGTCCAAAATGTGTCCCTTATGAAAAATGTAGAATAATTTTTTCATGGATTCTATCTAATCATTTTCTATGATGTTCTATAAATTCTTCACTTTTTTCAAGAATCTTATAATATTTACCCCAAATGAAAATCATATTTTTTACATAGTTGGTGAATTTTATTTCATCTTCATCATTCAATATTTATTCATGAGTTTTTTATGTAATCGTTATACCAAAACTCATCTTAATAGTGATAATTTCTATTGAGGTACTAATATAAATTTTTGAAGAAGGTGTATTTGATCATATTAGATATATTTTTTAACTCAATTTCTCATATGTTGTGTACATATTAGTAATTAATCAAATTTAATACTAATAAATACATCATCTCTTTAATTTTAAAATATTTAAAATGTGTTACCGGATTCTACAGTAAGATTCCCAAACACCTAATAACACCAATTATAGAAAAGAAATCATTTTCATTTACAAGAAAATGATATCTAATTGGATTTGACACAATCTTGATTTTATGTTTGACTTTAGTTTATTAGAGAAAAATAAATTTAATTATTCTATTTGGTGGTTCATATATCTTCTATTAATGATGAGATGTATATCTGAACATTTTTTCCCACATAATTTTATGTGAAATTATTTTAAAACTACATTAGTAAATTAGACTACATTAGGGAAAAATAATTTCACTGAAAAAGAGTTTCCTCTATCAATGATTCTATAATAGACTGAAAAATTTTTTATCTCAAGATTTTCATGCCACAAATACTTGTCTCTATACATGTACGAAAATCATTCTAGTATTTTTTGTAACACTTCTTCTAAATATCTTGTGAATATTTTTCTTTGGTTATGTGATTATTTTTTCCCATGCTAAATTACATAAGACATTTTATATAAAGATAAATCCTATAATATTTAATTTGATTCACCATATCATTTAACATATATTTGTAATTTTTAATCATATCATTATAATCATTTCATTCTCCTAAAATAGAATTTTTTACCTATTTTGTATTATTTTCATTATCCATTAGCTATGAATCGTTGACCTACATATATATATTATGACTCTTCTATAGATTATGGATTTTTTGTTGGATTACATACATATGAAATTTTATTATAAAAAATAGTTTATTTTAGTCCTTAGTTAATGAATCAATATTCTCAATTATAATATGATATAAATTTTTATATTTGTTCATTATCTAGGGTTACTATTTCACTATTTGAAATCAATGTTTTTTCATCGATATATCAAATTTTAAGATAGTACTATATCATCAATCTATATTATCATACAAGTATCCTATTTCATCATATAATTAATAATACAGTGACTTTTAATCAATAAGATCCTTGGAATCCTTAATGATTTATGTAACTACTTTTTTGAGTTATATTCAAATGATATTTGAGTTCATAATTGAACCCATCATAAAAAATATTTGAACATGATTGATAGAAATAATAATAATTCAATAATATCCCTAAATAATTATATATCATGATGTTTTCTTCTATGGAATTTAACTAATTTTTCTTATTTATCTTCATCACCTAATCATGAATTATATTTTTGTATTTTTGGAGGAGAAATATATTTTTAATTAGATATAAATAGATATAGGATTTTTCTATATGAGTCTCTTCTGAATAATCTAATAATTAAAATATACAATTCATATATTTTTTATAAATAGAATATAGAAAATATTGTTGATCTAATGTGATGTGAAAACATTAATTAGATTCTGATTGAAGTTCCAAATTATTCGTATTTTCATTCTTGAAGGGGTTTTAATATAATATAACACAGTTCAAAAAATACATTTTCATTTTCACCTGATTAATTTCTAATTCAATCCAATATTTTTTTTATATTTTAAATATTTCACATTAATATCATATAAAATTCATATTGTAAATGAATCAAAATAGATAATAATCTAATAGTATTAGAAAGTGGAAAACACATTGCTTTAACCGATTTAACACAAGGTTATAGATTCATCACAATATGCATGTGGTTATAACAATATGATACACCAATCTTATCAACACATAGTCCCATTATTTTTCACCTCTAGGTCTCCACTTGATTTATCAGTTCCTCTACAATAATTTTTATCTATAGTTGTTCATCCACACATTCCAAATACCACTTTAAAAAAATCATATATACCCCTATTATAATCATTCCAAAAGTTTTGAAATAATTAAAGAATTTGATCTATATTATTTAGTTAATAATAATAAATTCTCATATACGATCATTTTTTTTAATTAACACCATAGAGGGGTCAATTATAATTATAAATAGATCTATCAGTTTATAAACAAATAACATATTCTATGTGATCTGAGGATTACAAGACAACTCAATACTACTATATTCCTGGCATTTCATTAAATTTATTTATGGAATTATTGTATTCGATCTCCATAATAAAAAGTGCACCAACTTATAACTATTTATTTTTTATCATAGAATATGCATGGAATTCTTAATAGATCATGAATTATTAGAGCTCAATCTTCATGTAAATGATCTATGATGAATGGTCTTCAAAATGAATCAACTATAATGTTTATATGAAAAACATATACTAATTTAGTATTTCTATTAGTGATACATCGAAAACTCAATATCACATTTTACATATAAATATATAACTCGTCAAACTCAGTGTGGGATATTCATAGTTTAACTTACCAACATGAACTAAATATTCATCATTTTACTGATTCATCATCTCTAAAATATTTATACATTAGGAAGTGGATGTAATATCCTCTATTTATAGTACATGATACAATTTTTCCACATCATGGAAGCTAGATTTAGATCATTACCCTACTTTATTCTATTATAACTACCTAACCACATTCAAATAAATGAAAATATTATCATAACATATAGTTCAATCGAACTCTATGTAGTTATTAAAATAACAGAACAATTCTTATTCAATGCTTATTAGATAAATAGAGGGTATTTAAAATTTCATCCTTCTCTATTTCATGTAATTTATTACATTCTTTGTATCCAAGATAATTATTTATCATATCAACTATTTATTATCTTGGATGGCATTTTTTGACATTATACATAACCTATATCTTTCTAATTATCATATTCAACCACTTTTTTCATTTCTTTAATCACTACCCAAATAAACTCACTTTTATTGTCCTAACAATTCATGAATAACAGTTATAGAATTATTATGTTACAAGAATAAGAATGGCAGCATAATATTTTAGAGTCAAAATACTTATGGACTCTTTTTCAATTTATCATTAAAATTCACATATCTTGAGTGATAGATATATATCATGAATTTTTAGATGAAGATCAGTGTATCAATCTATCCTAGAGATTCATTTGTATTAAATCCTTCATACAACATTTTTAGGAAAAAATAGATTTGATATACCATTAAATCTATATGCTTTCAAGAACCCCATTCCTGCAATTGAAAGAAAAAAGGTTATTAGAAAAATACATGCCTCATGGAAGAAGACAATATCATATACTATGCCTTTTGATCATGATGTCAGGTCTAAATGATTAGAATTCCTTTCATGTTATATCCATATTATTAATTAATAGGTAATGCATTACTATACAAAAAATCCCACATATTAACCACATTTTAGATACTTCTACATAAAAAATTATATACAATCAACTCCATTTAGAAAAATACTACCTAGGGATATTACTCCATCTATATCCTCTTATAACACCTCACATGGTAGAGGATTGTCACTATGCTTTAAAACACCCCATAACCAGTCAAGGATAGTCTTGTGTTCATCATGTTCCATTTTGTTCCACTAAATACATCTCATGGATAAAGCATTATATAGTCATTTTTCGGCCAAGATAAACTTGCTTCCACATCATATGATTATTTTTTTCCACAAGAAGTATTGGACTCTTCCTTTTATATTCAATATATGGATACATTTTATGAAATATATAATAAAATAAATATTTTATGAAATACCACACATATTTCATCATCATATTAAATTTTAAAAATGAGTTTATTCACCTAAAACTCTCAATTAATCCATATATTCTCAAATAAATAAAATCCATGATTTTATTTTATCTCATAAATTCTAAATTTACTAACACTATTCACTTTATTTTCAATATTAGAAATATTTAAAAGATGATTCCAATTTACTTCTAATATATAGAAAATAATTTCATAACTTATTGCATTATTATAATATCTCATGGTATTTAAGATCATCTCTACAACCACGACATTTATACATAATTAAAAAGTCATTCTCCCATGTTATTGGTAATAAAAACAAATTATATTTAATACATTATAATAGTTTATTTAATAAATAACAAAGTATTTAAAAAATATACAATGAAGGACTTACACAATACAGAGTGCATCATAATGCTTAAGGCTATTTCTATTTCAATAGATTGGGGAACCTTCTTTTATGTATGTTTTGAAATATAGAACTCAGTAAATTTTGTCATGGAAAAACACCTCATCAACACTAATGGAGTACATACAAAATATAGATATTATTTTATAATTCTATAATTATATAGGTGATTATTAAATCATATATTATGATAAGGAATACATGTATGATCATACATACCAATGTTTACATTAATATTCTCCAATAAACCTAGTTGTAGGACTTTTTTTCTAAGGACACCAATATAATAATTTAACATAATGTATCTCCTATGAAATTATATAAAATAATTACCATCACATTCTATATGTAAAATACCCCAATATGGGATACTCTTGTGACCAAATAAACATCCTATTAATTGAGATATGAAAAATAATTATGCTAGAAAATAACACAGAATTTATTATAAACGAACTCATTGAGAATAATCTATAGTCAAAAAATATCAAATATGTCTCTTTATTTGGAATTTAATGTAAAAATACACTTTATGTAATATAATGCTCAAGATGTGCAGGACCAATAATTTACATGTTGTGAATCCCTAATACTTATATATCTATTATATGTGGGTACATGACATGTGACATCCTATTGAGTACTCATAATTTATTATGTTCCAAAAATGTGGTTTCTCAATAGGCTATATAATAATTCACCATATACATAAATCATATGGTTTACGAATGTCACATATGGTGTCAACAACATAGCAAGTTATATTGTTCTTGACACACCAAGATTGTACAAAGACACATGCCTTATGGAATGAAATTTAGATAGCCACAAAATATAATTACACACATAAGGATTATAATGTCATATAAATTACACATAATATGATTCCATACCATACACTATCCAATATTTTTATCCTTATGGATTAATATTTCCACAACATCGGTGGAACACAATGTGTGTTCCGCTGAATTAAACCCAATATTATAATGTTTAATTCACATATTCAAGTATTCGTAAAACATTATTTACATATCTACAAAAAAACAAAATATAATTTCAATATAATACAATTAATAATCATTTTGATTCAATTAGTGTCCATCACCACACTCAAGACGTCATAATCATTCATTAATTGTGTAGTTGTCTAGGTTCTTATAAAAATTTCTTGTATGCCAACAGAAATTACACCCCGTACTATGTGATTCGTATACTACCTCTTGAAAATTTTGACTCCGAATGCCATAGATTCTTTATCTACCATAATTAAAGTAATATAATATACATAGGTCACCATTGATTTTAAACATTATGAGACTAAGAAAAAATTGAAAAATAATCACTATTATAGTTATCATCCACTCAAATATTAATAAGGAATGTCTAATACAATGAATATTGTTAATGAAGTTAATCTGTGGGAAAAAGGATGCTAATTGAATAGTTATGTATTAATGAGAAAGATTTTAAAATAGATATTAAATTTAGAAGGAATAAATTCCGACAATACTTTTGAATTTGATAAAGTATAAATCAATACCTAACAATACAAATAAAAATAATAGATGATAGTAATGGATTTATTTTATACTAAGGTCATACTGAATAAGAAATGAATATAATGTTTGGATAAAAATAATATAGAAAATAAATTATTGAATCAATCCCTTAGTTATTAAATGGTTACATTTTCCATTTCTTTGTAACCAAACATCAACTGTGTGATAAGCCCAACTCCAATAACCTTAATTCAGAGTGTAATTTTTTAAAACATCATTGATACGAGGGATATAATAATAATATAATGATCATTTTAGTATTATTTGAGAACCATATAATTAAATTATACACACTTTAAATTCACATTATAATATGATTATTAAATATAATAAAATTACAGGCCTCCTTGAGACTCATTCAATGATTTTATAATCATATAATAGAAAAAATAATCAATATAATGGTGAAATAAAATTATTTGAAAGGGTTAAAAATAGATAAATATACTGAGATTTAATAATGAATAATATATATAGATGGGTAGATTTCATAAAAGACAATCAATCTAATAAAAAACATTACCATGAAATGAATACATGTATAATATAGTTCAATAATATCATAGATAATAATAAATTTATTCTCAATAAAATAAATTCATAATATTTGATTTCATGATATAAAATATCATGATATATATACCATAAAGACCTTACACAAATAATATTTCATCTATGGAATGGTATAAAATAAATATAAATATAATTTGTCTAGATTATTAGTCTCATTATACTAGTTGATGCGATAAGAGTATATTTTAATTACGACCCACCCATCCCATAAATTCCAATGAAATAGTAATATACTAAATGATTAAATAAGTACATAAACAAAATGAATCATCTGTAAATATATGTATTGACTGAAGAATATATATTATCAACATTTCCCCAGTCAATCATATAAAATACATACTAAAAGACCCATTTTTAATAATTTCACATAGTTTAGAAAATTATTTGATCTCTGATACAAGGAATATGGATATTTATGGTAAATATAATATCACGATATTTTTAAACAGATTATTATTCTAGTTAATCTTAAAAAACCAAAAAAATATATAATAGATAAGAGATGGAAATCGGTTCATCGAAAATATATGTTTTGTAATAAAATCATGTATTCAGAAAAATAATGGAAATAGAAGTGAAATATAATAATAATGTTTCATTTAAAAATATCTGTAGTAAAATCATTGCAAACTTGTCAATGATTATAAATATCATAAAATTGTCATGACTATAGGGAAGTACATTCACTATTACAATGGGCTTCTTGTGTAGAAAGTGGAAAACAAACCATAACATTTTAAATATTACTTTAAAGCCATGTATAAAAGTAATTATTAAAATAATATACTCTTATCAAATAATTTGATTAATAAAAATGACCTATGAAAAACAATTTTGAACAATTCAGATAGTGAGGAAAAATATATATCATTAGAAGGAAATAAAATATGTTATTCAATTAATAATTTTATAGCATGCTTTTTTTCCAAAGAGTGAAAAATTTGTTAATACCATATATAAACTCTATAAATATCTAAACTAAAATTATATAGAATTATTTTTTGAATAATATGATAAGATATTACATTTATGAAATCTATTTAAATCCAAAAATAATATGAATATAAAATAAATCCTAATGTGTCTGAAAAATACTAATGTCTTAAATAAGGAATGAATAATCAAAAATTGAAACATTATTCAAAATAAATGAATAGTTGTCGATAAAAAATATTTTAATAGATTATTTTATACACAAAATAAATCAAAATTGGTTCATAATATTCGAAATGTCATAATGGAATGGAAATTGGGATGAAATCCATTAGATATATTATACAAGTTGAGTGAGAAATAAAAAATAGAGCTATTTTTTATATAAATTTAAATCCACTCCAAAAAATTGTAAATAAAACATAAAAAATAACTAATTTACAAAAAAACATGTATTATCATTATCATTTATGTGGAATTACAACCCAATGAATGAAAATATAGTCAAGAACCCCATTACCACACACATCCCATTTGTTGAAAATGATTAAAAACCCAATATAATTTCTTTAACTAGGTTATTAATTACTTTCAAACCCATATTAATATTTATAATATTATATAATATCATCAAATAATGTCTTGTCATCTGTTTTAAAATTAAATGTATATATTATGGTTGTTTTGGGTGTTCTTTTCTTTTTTCCCATGAATGATTATGTATAGATGTTAAGGAACCTATCAATAGGATATTATTACATCCAATAAAAAATTATATTAATTTTTTAAATATAAATATAATAATTATATACATTTCTAAAATCAGCGTTAACAATTTCACCTTGAAAATGAATCACATCGCTTCATGGAGATGGTAGGTCGTTCATAGTCACTAAAGATATTATCATTTACATAATTGGTGAAAGGGTAATGAAGTGGATAATTTATTAATTTTTTAGAATAAATATTATTTCATAAGTATCATATTTATTCAAGAGTTCCATCATTAGGAATATCCATGTGAGTCAGTGATAAAAAACAAATTACATCTTTTCGTGGGGTGGTAGTCCACTGTACACATTGAAAATGGTTATGCTTCTAATTTCAAGGGGAAGGATATGGGTAAACATTTTAAATTAACATAATAACAGATCTTTATATATTATATATTTTTTTATAATTATATTTTAATTGTTAATAGATAATTTAGGGTGGTAAATATTAAATTAAAAAAAAAGTGTTTTTGGAAGGCGACTATCTTCTCTTAGAAAAATCACATTTGGATCCATTGTAAAATAAAAAAGATTTATATTTATGGGAAGAATAGTACCTATATAACATGGATAAAAATATTATATAGAGATTATGATTTTTTTAATTGAGATAAATATACTAATATGTATAAAGAAGTGATTAGAGGAAGTTTCCTTTTATACTTGAGCTGCGTGGAACCAAAGTAATATTTTGATCTTTTAAACAAAATTAATTTAATATACTTATTAAAATGACACTACAATGAATATTATTTCATATTAATAAGTTAAAGGTTGATATCCAACAAACCAATGGGGTTTAACTATGTTTTTGGTAAAATTATCGCTCCTCCTTTTAGGATAACCCTCAGTAAACACGTTTTAACCTAAGCCATCACAATTAATTATTAATGATTTTATCATTCATTAGTAAAAAATAAAAAAAATCTAATTATTTATTATTAATAATGTTTACTAAATATATGGATTAAATTTTATAAAATTAAATTTCTAAAATTGGCTTCATTTAATTTAAAAAACCTGTAGAACGTGCTGAAAAATATTTTTCATGAAATACATTTTACAAAAATATGATATAATTATATTAAAACTATGACTTTTAATACTATTTGTAGTGATTTAAATTTCAATATATATATATATATATTATCTATAAATATTATTTAAATAATCTATTTCCAATATTTTTTTAAAATAATTAAAATGAAAAGACATTATTGTGTTTTATGAGCAGTTTTTTTTAAATATAACTTGTTAACTCCGAATATTGACATTTATGTTCTATAAAATTAATAGTAAATAAAAGGTTTAATAAACAAATAATATTATATTATTATAAGAAATATCCTGAATTTTTAATTACATTATTTACAATTACTCATTAAATATTATTTCTAATTAAAAATTTCTAAACCAATTAGTAAATTATTTTACTCAAAAAATTTATATATCAATACTCATCATATAAAAATAGATTTATTTTATTAAATATTATTATATTAATTGTATTTTTTTCTATTATAATATATTTTTTAGCTTTTATAATTGAATCTTAGGATACATATTCGTACCTCACACAACAATTTCACACTCAAAATTTTCATGGATATTTATTTTTAAACGAACGATGGTGCTTCATTCTCATATCATCCTCTAGTTCCCATTTTTCATTGTCAATTTTATTATATAATTAGAAAACAATACCTGACGATTAATATTATTCATCAGTACATAAACTATATTATAATGAATCTTGAGAGGATATATATATATATATATATATATATTAACATTGATCAAAATCCAATAATAATTATTTAGAGGTGAGTAAATGCCTTTGGTTTAGAATGTAATTCCTTAATAATATGATATGGAACACACAAATTAATTTAGAGTGTATTAAATAATTTTACAATCTATTATCCATAACTCTCTTTATACCAATAATTTCAGAAAGGTTCGATGTACTTGGAGATAATTTTTAATTTCGTAAAAAATATTATAAGACACTTCTATAGAGATACATTCATGAAACAAGATATACAGCTAGAAATTCCACATCGCTCCTACATTTATCAACACTACTCTAATTCCATGCATTTATTTAATTTAATATCAATATCAATATTTTTCCCTTTATACATGTCTCCTCCACATGTTTTGAGCCTATAATATTCTATTTACTATTATTACCTCACTAGTTGTTGTTTTTCATCTCTATAAATATAATGCTTCCCATAGCACCATTTAAAAAATTAAATTAATGATTTAGTTATAGTAAAACTAGAAAAAAAGTAAATAATGATCCCACATACAATGAAAAAAAAGTGGTCATGGCCTTTAAAAGTATTATAATTTTTGAATAGGCCATTTGGGTTGTCTATCAGTTTGATGGAGATAAGATGTTCTTAGATGAATTTAAATATCTAAAGACTTTTGAATTATTTCTAAAATGTTAATTAAAACTGTGGATCATTATTAGACACAATTCGAAGTGGTGTGTTGTGATGTGTTACAAAATCATTAATATAGATCCATATTAGGTTATAAAGTGGAAAATACTCTCTTATAGAAAGGGAATCCGTAGTACCTCTAAGATAACTAGTTGTAATAACCCATATTGTGTAATTATTTCTTGGAGTATTTAGTAATTTAGTTAAAAAACCCATAATAATTTCTGTACATTTTAAAATAGGAATTTGTATAGGTTTCATGAATTTTAAATGATGATATATGTAAACATTAAACTATTAAAAAACCAGTTAACTTGATACATATTCTACAATTTCTCACTTACTTTTATCCCAAAAAAATATACCCTAAAATCAATATACTTATTTGTTTTACCAGGATGTATAGAGATATTAAAGCTATGATAATAGTATAATAATTCCATTTTCTACTCTAATATAGATATAGAACATAGAACCTTTCCAAATTATAGAACACCTTCTTCATAAAATAACTCCTCAAACATTTCATTACTCATTAAATTAATTTTATTTTTAAAATTATTATTATCTGGTGGAGAAAGCTTATTACATCAAATAATGATGTCTTGTAAATACTTTGATAAAATAATTATGTTTCCCATTACATAATAATTCCCATATATTCCTTTTCAAAATCCATTAATACATGAAACGTGTTAATAATCATTTTTCACAATACTCACGGATCATTCAGGTTTTGTGCATCTTCAAACTTATTTTCCATCCCTTGGTGGCAGTGTATTGGGAAATCATAATATTAGAATACCATGGGAAACAATCATTGCTCCATGTTAATATATTTCATTGAAAATATGTATTTATCAATTTTATTATCTATGCATATCTCACATATTTCTCCGTATAGATAATGTCTCCATATTTTCAAGGAAGTTATTATAGATTATAATTCACGATCATGAGTTAGATAGTTCCATCAAAGATTCAAAATATACCATATTTCATAGGCAAAAAATTTATCACCCTATATAAGGACACAACAAAGTACCTTATTCAATTAATAAATATATATACAAAATCCATCATTAATTGATGGTAGATTTTAGATAAAATCATTTAACCAATATCATATTAAATTAATCCAAAACATCATTGCACACCATTATTTTTATGCCTTTAATCCCTTTAGATTAATTCTATGTTAACGGGTTTCCCAATATGGTAATATTTTAAAAATATGATCCATAATAACCTACCATTCCAATGATACTATGTTCCTCTATTATGTTCACTAGAGTAGGAAATTACCCTCTCCTAGGTCAATGGCCCGAAGGCTGTTTATTTATTTCTTTTGATATTCCCCCTTTCAAGGGATTAAAGGGAACCCTTACAAGGCTCATAGGCTTAAATATTACATAACCCAAATGACATGTAAATTACGTGACCCATATGTTTTAGAGGAATTTTTCCATACTATAACTACTTAGAACATCTCCTCCCCTACTTTTTCATCATGATGTCATATCTCTATATTCACATGGTTGATCAGCTAGGATCAATGTGCATGTATAAGCTATTCTATATGAAAATTCCATACAGAAATTCCATACCCTATCTATCATCCAAATCCATTAGATTCTTATCACGTGAAATCATGTAATCTGAATTTTCATCTATATTTTGATCCTTGTAGAGTCTTCTTGGTCCATTAAGCACAATTTCATGTGTCCCAAAAGCTATGAGCTGGACTGAATGCCTTGAGGTGGCTTGAAGGCCTCGAGTTAGTCAGAAATCCATACTAACATGAAGGCCATGGGTGGCTCAAATGCCTTGAAGGACATGAGGACCAAACTAGTGGCCAGAAAGCCCCAATGGATTAATATAGTGTTTTTATTAAATCCTAATGGATTTATTGTGAACTGATATTTTCCATTCATAATTTGACATAACTTCATTATAATAAATTCCTTTATTTCTCAACAGATATGATACACCAAAAAAATTTCAATCATTAAAAAATATTTATCTTTATAAATTTGATTGATTATATAACCAATGAAGAGTATCATATACCAGTAATTTATCACAATAAAAATTCTTTTACTATAATTGATGTATGACCTGATAAATCAATCATTATTCTTAATGTAAAAATTGTGGCTCCCAATGTTAAAGCACTAGGCTGTATAAATCCCAAATTATACAACTCCTCTTGTTTTTTACCTTTTCCACTTATTTAAAACTTGATCATATATAGGGAGTCTTTGATATTTTTCTTTATTATGATATTTAATCAATTTAATACTCATCTACATGCTCTGGTGGATGATTAGGTAATTACTCAAGATGTATATAAATTTATTATTATATAATAAGTGCATAATTATTTGATGATTAAATTATCCAAATTTATGTTGTGTCTTCTCTTCCTCACCCAAAATATCATTCATAAGATCTATTTGGTGATGATATAAACATGAAATATTTAAAGGTATCTCATTTCTAAAGATAATGAAGTCACATCTTTATCCCGACACATAATTTCATTCTATTTGCAATAAATTCTTGAATCATACTTTGAATTCCAGTCTGTACGAACGATTATATCAATGTAAACCTGATGTACAATATTAATATCAATAAATTTATAATGTGTGTGCATCATTATGGGAACTACATGAAATATCCATCTTGAAGTGAGATTACCAATTGGATTTTTGAGTGAAAATTTTCTTCCCATGGTTCTATAGAAATATATAATTTTCATTCCATTCACCATCGTTTTAAAATAATGGGAGGACACAAAATCAAGTAAATAATTTTCCTTATTTTGGTATATGATAAATGTATCTAAAATAAATTTTTATGGACTTCTACCTCAAATTTTAAGATTGTATACGCTTTGACATCCCCAAATAGCCTCTTTTTTCATATTTTTCCTTGATTATTGAAAAATTATATTGAATAATACACAATTTATATATCCATGGAATTGTTCTTTCCCTTACAATTCATTTTCCAGATGAACCTTACCACCACACTGGTAAGAAACTCCCATTCCTATCATGCATTTTATAGGATGTTTATTTCCATAGTTTTCACATAACAGAAATTTCATTATCATCATAATCTACAACCCATTATTTTTTTCTTATTGCTCAAATTACTTATATTTATAATTAAATACCTTTATCATATATGATATATAAAACTCATTATATGATTATAATGAAAATAAACTATTTGATCACTTAATGAAGAATTATTATAAAGTGGTTTCTTCTAAGACACATATTATTTAGATCAATCAAATAGTAAATATTTCATTCTGTATTAATTATGTAATATGTTTCATTCCCATATAGTATTGTAATGGTAGACGTATACTCCATAAAACATCATTCATAACTTTTCATTAAGATTATGTAATTTATCATTATTTTAGTTTGTTTCTTATGATTGAAGTACTTATCGAGGAATGTTAATTTAAAATGTATTTATTTATTGTTCCCCTTTTCAAGTTACTCCCATGTATTCTGGATCAATGAAAAAAATTGATCAATATTTTATTTTATGAAATATATTTGTCGTATTTCCTTTATCATTTTATTACATCATGGGGCCAAAAATATAATTTCGATGAACTTAATAAATTTACCATCTTCTAGTAGATAAGTAGTTCAACGAAATGATATAGACATTTCTCTAGGAAATAATGAAACATAGTTTTATCATGCCATGGAACAACATATTTCTCCATTTGTGTAAGGATAATTGTTATAACATCATCAAGGAAACCTAATATTGGATAAATCTACACCAAACTAACAACTATTTTATAGGCATTATCAGTAGGTGAATTTATACATTGATCACAATTACTGATACTATTCTGTTAGAGAATAACCGTATCAAAATAATAGAAATTACACAATTAGTTCAAAATAATATAAATTGAAAATAATAATATAGAATTCCAAATCATAGTTAATGCTTAACATAAATTGAAAATTTATGGATTTCTAATATCAAAATCATAACATGGATTCTTTGGGGATGTAATTAAATCAAACAAATATTTTCAAATATTTTATAATTTCTTTTAATTAAAATGTAAAATAACCAAACTATATCTTCTAGGATTGTCAATCCTAGATTTCAGAAAGCAAAAATTTACTATGCTGGAGAATGATTGTCGATATATACATGATGATCTCCTTTCAATGTTATAACACCTAGAATAATCTATGAAAAATGTATACTTATAATATAATGACAAGGATTTATTGCTAGTAAAACCTCATAATATATTCTTACCAAATTTATTTATTATAATTTTTTAAAATTAGGCATATCCACATTGTTTATTATATGGGTATATATCCTATTCTATGTTTTCCGAAATCTAGTTCTCAATGTTTCTTGTAAACATCCTATAATACAAATTGTAACAACCCTAACTCCTATAACCTTATTTTAGAGTCTACCTTATTACATTAGCATATATACAGGTGATACAATCCTCAATTAATGATCATTCTATTAGTCGTCCATGACTATATACGTATAGGATACCCAATTTACGTTAAAAATGGAATATGAAATATAACAAAAGTTAATTATCGTCCTATATGAATATCAATTAGAGATTTCTCATTCATGTCTTATGTAATGGAAAAAACAAATAAAAGGTTAGACAACATTCTCAGTAAGGGTTACATACAACAAAAGCCACCATGAGTAGTTATGCCGTAATCAACATGTTAATGTAGAATACTAAAACACGTTGTATTTAATCAAAAACTAAATAATGAAATGAATACATAGATAATATCTACAAAATATTATAATAGAAAATATAAAACAGTCATAGATTAATAAAATGTATAATATTTTGAATCACAATCTTATAAAGTGAAATTTCTATATATTAAACACCTAACACTAAGACATATTAATTGATTATTAGTTATATACAAAGAAATAATTTAAATTGGACAACTTATTTCCCTTATAAGGCATGTTGATGTTATTTGTGGATATATTTTTCTGAAATCTACATGTAACAAAATCTCTAAAACATTCTTGAAATATTTAATTATCATTTAAATTCATAAACAAAATGAATTATCAAGGAATATTTTTAATTAGCAATGAATACATATTATTCATTATTACTAGTCATTTATAAAACAATCAATGTAAAATATCATATGTATTAATTTTGTATAGTTTAGAAAATAATTATATACTTGATAAATATAATTTTAAATATTTACGAAAAATATAATATCTAATTATAACAATTTTTTTTGATTTTATCAATATAATTTTATGGAAACTAAAATTAATAAGAAGAAATATTTGATCATAAATTCATTATAAATATAGATTTTATAATGAAGTCATATCATTTGGGAAATAAATAATTTTTAATTGTAAAATAAAAAATTGTATTTTACTAATGATTATTATTTTTAATAAAATAAAAGACATGTAGACTAATATAAATGTCCAAAAATGGTTATGGAAATGAGGATGTTTTTTCATGTTGAATACATTGAAAACACCTATTCTTATTTTGTATAGATCTATTTTTAAATGAACCTTCCAAAATAAATAATAAATATTTTGTTCAAACAATTTTTAAAATTCAATTAAATCATTTTATTCCTAAAATAAATCAAAGTAATAATAAATATGTGTTCTGTAAAAATTTAAAAAAAATATGGACATGGAGGAAAAATATATCAGATTAAAAGATAATTATATGTTGTCCTTCATTCAATCATTTCATTTTTGGATTCATGTTCCAAAGAGATGAATTGTTTTAATAAAATATTTAATCTCTATAATTATCGATAGGATAAGAAAATATTTGTAGGTTATGAAGCATAGATTATGATATTCCTTCGATCAAAATTACTGCACTCCTAGAAGAAATGATATTATAAAATATGTCATTAATTTTTGGGAAAAATTAAAATACCAAACCCTTGAAAAAATAAACATGAATTGGATCATTAAAAGTCACATATAAATATCAATTATTGTTATATATCTCAATGTGGTATTACATATAAAAAATTAATGTAAATATTTGTGTAATATCAAATTTTTTATAATATAATAGAAATTGAGAAGAAATCCTTTAGGAAGATCATAAAAGTGATTTGAAAATTAATCAATGATGTAATTATTTTTTAGAAATATAAATCCACACAAAAATATATAATATAAAAAATAATAAAATAGGGGAAAATTCAAAAAATAATCATTAATCAACATGTTAAATGAAGTATAAGTATAAAAAATGAATTGAAAATGTGCTAAGTTACACCTTACATCACAATTCCAATTAGTTGAAGATGTTATAACATAATGTTAATGGTTTTATATATTTTATTAAATTATATAATGACCCATTATGTCCATAAAAAAAGATCTAGAGTTTTACATGACATCATGTACACATCTACCTATTCAAGAGGCTTAAGACTAGTTGTGAGGTTTTGTGTCCATCAGTGGGGATACAATACCCTCAATATCTTGGAATAGGATCAATAATAAACAAAAAAATATATATGATAAATAATAATTTTAAACATAAAAATATATATACTGGAAATATGTAATGAAAATAAACACGGTCTGAAAGGGTTAAGTGAAACTAGAGTATATTTTAAAAAAAATGTGAATAAACATCCAGTCCCTCAAGGGTCCTTCATGATCTCCAACAACTTCCACTATCTTATGCATGTCCATAATCTATAAATCCATTCGGATCTCTAAATATCTAGTTCAGAAATTTATAAGTGCATTAAGATTCCTAATATGGGTGTAAATATAAGAATTAGTTTTACCAAAACAATACATTCATAGCCTAGTGTGACCACATATAACTATTGTATGAAATAAAGATAATTAAATTTCAATGAGATAAATAATACACTCCAAACTAAGAGGTCATGAAATAACAAGGATTTTAGCAAACCTATAATATACCATCAACGTCTCCATGTTGGAATTATTATATAATAGATCAGTAGTAATGAAACTAGCCATAGTACGGTGTCCTAACAATGTTGTTAGAACATGATACCCAACATCTTATAGTCATCATATATTCCATGATTCTCACATTTCACTAATCAGCAAGTATTTCATTTTTTCCTTTATCCTTTAGTAATGAATAACTTTTTACTCAATTCTACAAGGCAACCTCAAGTATCATAGTATAGATAATCTCAAGGATACCTCAATGAACATATTACTGAAAATATCTAGGGTAACTTGAGTGTGTCCTGAACATGGTAACCATGTCTACCTCATACCTCCATCATGTGCTAAAGTCCCTTTTCTACATCATCACAAGTAAAGAGGTATCCCCTATTATGGTTAAATATTTCATAATGGTCCACCTATCTCTATATGAAAAAAATCCACCATAGAAATGGAAACACACCACAAAGTGTAAATCATGGTAAAAATGATAACATTAAAAGACAAATAACAGCACCATGTTAGAATTTTAAATCATCATCAGACATGAAATTTAGAAATTTTGGAAAGTCTCAAAAAAATAATATCACAACAGTGTTCACAACTACATACACACACCCACATGCAATCATAATCAATAAAAATCATCTGTTATTCAAACAATAATAATCATAACATGGAAACATGTTTAAAAAATTGATGAATAATGTAAAAAATTTCTTTCCTAAGGGTTTTCAATGTCTTCATCAAGGTCGATCTAAGATATCATCACCCAAACCATACTTTCATACTAACTGGTAAAATATTTCTAGCCAAAAGGCCCATATAAACTGTTATAATTTAATAAATCATGTGTTCTAATGGAACACAATGATGAATATATCCATGAAGTATAACAAAAAATACCATATATTGATCATCATTCAATGGAATACTCGTGAAAAATACAATAAATGAAGATGGAAACCATTAAATTCTTTAGGGTCACTACAATGCAATGTGGGGGCTGCATCATGGGGATGTTATGAAAAAAATATAATCACATAGTATGTACCTCTATGGAACATAATATACATGATTTACACCACCAAAGTGTATGGTCATATTGAAAAAGTTGACTTTTTTAAAGAACCTACCTAACCATAAGGGAGAAATCCACGATGAAACAATGTATCAGAAGATACATATCAGAACAAGTGAGATTCATTGTCATACAGAGTGGTCTCTAGGGAATAGGATACTCAATGGGATCAAACTACCAAAATGTATAAGGAGGCTATGTGGCATGGATTCATACTTTGATCCCATCAAAAATCCAGTTTTTAGGTGATGAGAAGATAGAGGTTACAATATTTGAAACACTTAGACCAATTGAAAATCTACTGTTAATGACCATTATAATTCCACATCAATTTTGAGTTTATGGTTATTAATCAATATGAAACAAGCCACTAAATAAAACTCAAAATATTCTATTAAATAGTTATAACTCTAAAAAATACTGGTGGAATAGATTCTCTCTCTTCATTAACTAACGTAGGGATAGTGTATTTTGGTGTGAAGTAATCATATATTGAGTAATAGTCCAAGATCTATCCTCCATGGTGAATAGAACAACACAATTAAACATCACCATAAACTATACTATGTATCCATTATTATTCAGCATAATAATTACCATTATGCTGTAGCTAATTATGCTATATATTGTAAGCCATTGTTTTGGCCATAATAATTTTGAAAATAGTATTGACAAACTGAAACCCTCATAAATACCACAAGGATCCTCCCATGAGTGGTTCAATCCAAAAAATATGAACAAGCTAGGGGTGAAAAAACTTCCAGTAAGAAAACATTGTTCCATTGTTTTAAATTAATCCCTTATAGTGACTTATCTTTCTCGTATATTATCTCTATGATTTCTACTCAAACAGATCAGGCCACTGATCTCGAGTGTTAGCATCTTAATTGCATTCCTCATCCTTGATCCACCCTTGATGCCCCAAAAGCCATAAATATTGTATTTTTTCTCCAAATTCCCTTAATTTATCAAATCTATAAGCCACACATGATCCTACACTTATGATTCATCTATATAAAAACACTATGTTCTCATAATCAATAAAATTTCTATTTGGGTCCATATATCTCCAAATCAGTTATACCTAAAACACACAATACAGATCACCTTAGTGAGATGGACGTCCTAGATGGAACAATAGTAGCCCTCTATGATCAGTGATATCAAAGTGTCAAAAAATGTCATGATCATTGATCTTCTTGCTTCTATATAAATTAATTAACTTCTAGAGGAGACACTCTCATAAAAACATGGCTAGCTATAATTAACTCCAAAGAACTCTGTCTATAGACAACATAATATTTTTATCTACATTAAAAATTTCTCGCATATTTCTAAATCATATATAACCCCTCTATGGTCCCTTGAACAATAAAAGGCCACACAACTATTCCCCCATCCACCTAGTTTCAATAGATTAGTGAATTGAAATAATTTCTGTAATGAGTCTCATAATGAAGTATGTATATTTTTTTAGAGAAATTATACAAAAATTCAATCGTTTGTTAGTGATCATCCCATGATCCACCGAGTAAATAATGTAATCTCTAATAATATCCTCAAATTTTATTATAGTTCATTTGAAATCTCCATCTATCTAGGAATGGTACAATGTCCTAAATATCAGATGTTTCCCTAGATATTCGAGTAATCCCAACCAAAACCATGTTGTAAAGAAAGCGTCTTTATCTGATAAAATTATCACCTAAACTCTAGGAATGCATCCAATCAAAGTAACATAAATATTTCCCATGACCTCCACTAAGTGGGTCACTATGATCAGTCTGATGTAAGATATCTTAATTAACCAACTGCTAATCACCAATAATACATCATGACTCATTAGGTATTTCGATAAACATGTGAAAAATACTATTGTTACATCCTCCCACATATACATGATAACATAAAGTGGTTGGAGAAAACTACTAGGTCAATGATTATTGGCCTTTACACTCTAATAATTCAGGCATCAGGAGATGAAATAAGTAATTTCCTTCTTCATCCACATCCATGTAAACTAATTTTTGATGTATTGATTCACACTTGTAGCATTGTGATATACATCCCATATAATGGTATGGTGATATTTCAATATAACCTATCTAATGGATGTGGGGACAAATACTCTCAAATTTAATAAGATAACACAGTCATTAATGATTTATAACCCATGTATCGAGTCACCTCATGCAAGTTGTTCTTACAAGAAAACACACCCTTTCTTGGAATCTTGTCCTACCTTTACCCAATCATCATATTAGGTTGTGATCAATATAGGGGTAAAAGTCACATAATAAATATCCTTTGAAGCATCGATTATCTAATCATCAAACATGCTCTTAAGGTTCTAATACTTCTAATGAGGCCTCCAACCAGTATCTTTCTTAGTTAATATATTATGGAAAATTGAACCCATATCGATATTATCATTCCATAGTGTACACACTATCCGAATGTCAAGAATATTCGGATACAAAACTCATCACTTATGAAATATTTTTTTGTATCTATATAATAAAATTCACCTAAAACTCTTATATATTTTTTGGAAAAAAATATCTCCTTAAAATGATATAATCACCAACACAAAATATTTTGAACTATAACATCTACCTTTATGTCATGTGAATGGTAGTTCTACTAGTACATTCATTGTCATTTAGACTAATGGTATAGTACCTACTCACTCTACATTATCATCTCTCATAGACCAACACCTTAAAAATGATAGTAAAAAATATTGAAAATATAATGATAAGGGAGTCCTAGTACTAGATATTTCATCAACGTTCCCTTTAGATTGAGAAATTATTATTCAAACCAGTCTATCCCGGATAATTTCAATCCATTCTTTGTCAGCACTATCATAGTTGATCATATTTTTGATTAGTCCAAGATTAACTATCAAAAATATCATATTAATACAAAATATATTTTGATCTAGAAAAAATTATAAGGACATGAATGCTTAAATAGTATATTGGTCCATGGATATGCATGTCTCAAAACAACATGTCCATGGAATATCACTTATTAGTTCTGGAATTCAAATGTCAAAAAAGTGTGATGGGGATTCTCTCAATGAATACTTCTCAATATATATAACTCATAATAATGATTTTTTTTCTTTTTTTGATTCAATTTGAATGGAAATGATGAAAAATTTGATGAATGAGTCAATGTATGGGTGGATGATATTGTTCATGGTGTCCTTCAACACTGTAAATTCATTCATTTGTCTGAACAACATCCCCATGAAATAATATAATAAATAATTTCTTAGAAACATTGAATTCATAATTTCCACCGCTCCAACTTAGAACATGGGGTATAACAATCGAGGATTAATATTTTATAACCCCATTGAACATTATAATTTATCAAAAAGATAATTGTTCCTTAAAATGTATTTCAGTTCATCTTCGTTACCTAGTACAACATCATGTAGTAAATACAAATATGAAGACTATCATTTTCCTTCTTGGTGAAAAATAGGTTCACCCCATGGTGATGTAGATATACTAATAAATTTATTCCCCACCTTGTTATCCAGATGCACCTTGATATATATTAACTCGATGGGCATTATATGATATGGGTGTATCAAAATAGGATACACAACAAATATGAGATCTACTTAAAAGTAAACACTTCTTTTAGGAGGGAGTCTAATGAATTCATTTATGGAGATATCATAGTACATTTTTTTAAATGGAGGAAGAGAAAATGGGTCCACGGATGATCATTCTGAAAAAGACAAGTTGTCCATCTGTGTTGTTTCCCCTCTATCTATCTCAAGTATCATTTAACTATTCCTGATCTGAATTCCAAATCTTCAATCATCATGAACTTCTCCCTCTTGGGGGGAGAGACCATCATATGTCATTAATAATAGTTAATTGGATATCGAATGATGGTTAAAAATTCCATGTCTAGAATAACATCAAATAGTTTCATCTCAAGAGAAATCAATTCACAAAGAAGTCAATATATAGTGATAACAATGGGACACATTGGGAATTGTTGTAAAAAGTCAAAAATTGCATGTAATGGTGTGTCGAAGAAGACTATATTTGAAGATAACATGACCGGTAGGTCAATTTTAGCTATTCCATTGGAAGATGATATGGTGTAGAAAGAACCAAAATTTAAGAAATAAATATATAAGGATAAAGTGACCCAAAACCTATATAAAACAATGGATCTTCGCTACTCATATTTTAGAATCTAATCCACCCTAAGAATTAATCGTAACCCATCTCTAACAACCTATACATGAGTCATTATCCTCTGAGAAAAATACAACCCCTATTGATGAACACTATCATACCTCTGGATTAAAGTATGATTATATATCCATATATTAGATAAATATATGGTGTAAATATATTGGAGGTGTCATGTTATTATTAAAATATGGCATCAAAAATGCATATTTGTGTTTACTAGAAGGTTATTTATGAACATCCAAAATGTAAATCACTGTTGGGAAGCTCCTGGTGGAATAGAAGATACTAAAATCTATTTCACATTAATTTAATTACTATACTACATGTTATGGACCATCATATAATTTACATCATAATTGGAATTCATATAAATAGTAAGAGGTCCAGCAATATGAATAGTGAATGGTTAGAAAAAACCTCCTCCACAACCTTTCTTCAGAATCCACTCAATGGTCATGACCAGTCATAGAACATATGAGTATTAAGATAGGTCAAACCATCATTCCTTTCATCTATGGTCGACTCAATTTATATTTTCAAACATCCATGAAATTCTTTTAATTATTACCGACTAGAAGCTATGTAAAATAGACGTGCTTTATAAAATGTGTGGAGAACACTGATACTTTCATAGAGCCTCTTTACTGTTCCATGAACTCCTATGATATTTTCATCTTAATCATTTCATGTAATGATTTTACGATTAAAATGACCATGAAGGGATCCCCTGAGATTCCCCCTACTTATCTGGCATGACCCATATATCCCCCACTAATTTCCGGGAGGTCTCTATAAAATGAATTCCCCCCTTCACCATTTTTTCTACATATATCATGATGAGGTTGAGGAATCCCTCAATAATGTCCATATTTTACTTATCATACCATTTTCCACATATTCCCAGATGGGATAGAGGATGTTGGTTCTGAAAATACATTACATATTCAATGATAGATCTTGTTGGTTGATAGTATGAAATTTCTTAATGCTCCACTAGAGATTGTAGTAAGATGTTCTCTAGATAAAATTGATCAATGAGAGGTTACACCAAATATCAATGAGTTGTATTATTCTACAATAAATGTAATATAATGAAAATAAACTAATCCAAAATATTATGCAATCTTACATGGTTCTCTTAGTAGTCTACCCACATCCCAATGTATTAACCTAACACTAATCTTAGCCTACATACCTTTATGTTAGTAAATGTATCAATATATATATATATATATGAACAGAACAACATTATCTGTTGTAATAATTAATTCCAAAAAACAATTTTATAATATCATGGATGCACATAAATATCACACCAAGAATATAACCTAAATATATATAACAAATCAAAAATATTTTTAATTGAAAACTATGCTTCACAAAAATAGGTATATATTTATATGGACTGTGATCCTATATCAATTGTTTAGATGAAAGAATACACATTAAATCACATAAATACAAAATAAACACCATGGGTTTCACCCACTTTTAATTTTATTAATTTTGATGGAAAAACATAATTTCCCCACATTATGTAAAATTATATGACCACTATTTGATGCCTCTTAGGTACTATAATAGTTCCCTATAATGCGTCCCAACTATAAAATATAATTTTTACCCTATTAAAAATGATGCAAAATAAAAGAAACTATTTAGTGAGTAATCTTACTATAATACCATTTTATAATAAACAAACACAATCTCGCAGGTCTGAGCTGTAGTTCCACATGAACTCATGTGAAAATTCTATTATGATAGATACTTACGACTAACAATGAGGGAATAATTCAATCAGTTGGGGGACTATACCTTCAGTATCATTTTATGGGATAAATAATGAACCAAAAAATATATAAAAAATAATAAAAGTAAATATGTTGAAATATTAATATGGAATATATTTTATTAAGATAAAGGAGATCCTAATGTGGGAAGGGAATCTAATTTATAAGGCATATAAATAATTTAATTAATGGTGCAATTCTCTAGTGTCCATATAGATCTTATAACAGATCCACACTTCTCTTCTTAGTTATCCATAATAAGTCTCCTTCCCTTCACTGGATGTATATTTCTGTAATCTATAGGAACATCAAAATTCCAAAGTAGGGTGAGGGTAAAAGAATCAGTATGAAAGCACAAATGCATCCTTATTCTAGTTTTATAACATATAAAAAATATATTTAATAATTATAATAAATTTTTAAATAGAATTAAAATAAAATCCAAAACCATGTGTTTGGGTGATATTCAACCTCCCACAAGTCCCTGATCGTACCAACCAATACACCATCCCAAGAACATGACAAAACATTTTTGTCATAATAAAACATGACCTAGTATGGTGTCTTTATTATATCATATGATAATGATACTTGTTTTCCTCACATCACCATGTATTCTATGTTTCCATGTGTCCTATGGTCATCATGTATGACATGTTTCTCATTGTCCTCTTATCATGAATATAGGTTTACTCACATCCATTAGTCATCCACAAGGAACATGGTACTACAATATCAAGGGTACCAAGAGGGAATTTTTTTTGAATATATCTATGATACCATGAGTAAATACTTAACATTGTCATCACCAAAACCTCATACCTTCATCTTGTTCTCGTTCCACTCATCACAAGCGCCAAAAGTCAATCACAATCCCCAACTAGGGGAAAAACATGTCATCATGTTCTACCAGTATTAGTACCGAACATAACCTCTTGGTCATGGTAATGAACCTTATAGTGAAAATCATGGTAACCAATTTTAAATAATGTGATTGATAATAGATCTAATTCAGTATTCAAATAATCATCAAACATAGAACCAATATATTCTAACCTGTCCCATAAAAATAATATCACAATGTCCCGCAAAACTACCCACACACACTCACATGCGATCAAAATCCGAAACAATATTATTAAAGAAGGAATAGATAATTATACATTGGAATTATGTGTGAACTAGTTCACAAAATGATTAGGAAATTCCTACCTCACAATTTTCATTGTCATCATCATGGTCTGTCATGTATTTCCTAATCCAAATTATGATTTCTATAGAAAAAAACTAAATATAGAATGACAAAGGAACTCGAAATAGTTCCAATCAAATATATAATGGGTTTTATAGAATGTAAAAAAGGATTATAACCATGTGGTACAGTGAAAAATACCCAACATCAATCATCTTTCATATGAATTATAAAATGAATTTGATGAAGGGAGTATGTAAATCTTTTAGATAATCTGAGGTATTCACATCATTAGCAGGTTGTTGCAATATGAAATTGTTTGAAAAAATACACTACGAAAAACGATATACCACAATGGAATATGATATACTATAATAATACCGACATGATTAAAGGTTATATAAAATTACACAACAATGTACATTAGGGCCCCACTGTGTTGCAAGGGATACCTCTATAATGATGTTGTGTACTAATAATACAACTATGAGAACAAGGGAGATGGTACCACATAGATTGGTCATAAAAATATAGGTTGTGTAATGGGATTGAATTAAAATGATAAAGAATGAATATAAGTTGTTTGGATTCATGGTTTTATCCCATTATATTCTATGGTTCCAAGTGATGAAAATATATACTACATGGAATTTTAAGGGATCAACTAATATACTAAACCCTAGATAAAGTATTACTGAGTTTTACCTTCATTTAAAATAATTATACTATATATAAATTAAAAAATAACCATTTAATATGAATCAAAACAACCTATTAATGAGTCTTAACTATTAAAGACCAACAATAATAAAATAAATGCTCCATCATTTGAAACGACATTGAGTGTGAGTCATGTGGGGTGGTCTAAACCTCCAAAACATTTTCTCATTGAGCCAATCCTTCATAGTCAAGGCTAAGGTGTAATTTGACATCCCCATCAATGCTCTAAGAAAAGAATTTATTTATATCATGGGATGGACCAACTATGGTGTATCGACATATTCTATGGTGTGGAACCACCCTTTTTAGAAGTATGCTACCCCAAAACCCTCTTAAGACTCAAAAATCATTACAAATCCCAATAGACCTCCCAAACATGGTTTATCCCCTGAAATGATAATTGTGTAGGTAGTAAAACTTCTATTAAGTGAATGAGGTTTCACAATTTTATAATCCTTATAAGAACCATATTTATTATTTTGAAATCGTATATTATTACTATATAACTTCTTATCACTTTTTTAATAATAATATAATATTATAACCATTGTTTTTTGTATTAAATACTTCAATTTCTCTTTAATTATTCATGATATATGTTTTTGTTAAAGTTCATTGTATATAGATCCATGATCAATAGAATGATATTAACGTGGTAAATATCAAATTTCTTTATTTAAAACATTTTTGTTTCACTATTGAAATTTGAAATTGAAAATGAGTCACATGGCTTCATGGAGATGGTAGGTCATTAATACCCATGGGTGACATTGTCATATTCTCAATGGGTGAAATGTTAAGTAAGTGGATCATATATTAATTTTTAATAATCAATATTATGTCATATTTTTTCATTTATATTCATGAGTTCCAACATTAGGAATATCAATGTGAGTTAGTGATAGAATAAAAATTTCATCGATTCATGAGGTTGTATTTGGCCATAGACACCAGTGATGGGTTGTTTCAAATTTGATATATACGGAGACAGAAAAAATTATAACATAAATATTATCACACATATTTATTTTAGAGATAATTGTGTTACTATATTTTAATTTTTATGAAATAAATGAAGTAGATAAAACATTATGAATATAAAAATAAAGAGCACGATGAAGATGATTACCTTAGCTCAAAAAAACATATTTGGTTATCTTAATAAGGATCCAAGGGTTGGTATTTTGGTAAGAAAAAAAGAACTAAAATATGGATAAGTACGTTGTGGAGAGATTTTTTAAGTATTGTTGAATTAAAATTTAATAAACATTTTATGTAGTGAGGGGAGGATGTTCTTTTTCGTATTTGAGGTGAGTGGCACATATGAAAATTTTCAATGATTTAGAATTATATCAATTAAAATTATTGAAAAAAGGTTGAAAAAAGATCATATTTTTTTTTAAATTTTAAGGTCAAAATGAAAAACAACAATTCATTTTTAATTACTTTTTTATGTTGTTCTATCTCTTATCTTTTTAATTTCAAACCCAGAGAAACTAATTTTAACCTTAACCATATAAATTTATTTTTAATATTTTTACTATTAATTATATCCAAAAAATAATGTTCAAAATATTATCTAATATTAATCATTATAATACAAAATATTTAATCCAATTTATCAAATTCAATTCACATATGTGGTTGAATGTAATATAAAAAAATCAAAAAATGTCTAAAAAAAGGGTTGTCAGGAAATGATTTTTTAAGAATAAGATTATATTTTATTAATTTTATGACATGAAATAATCATTCTATAGATTGAATTAAATTTTTAAGTCTTATAACCTTTTAATTAAATTTAAATAATTCACCATTAATTATTTTTTTATTTAATAAGATTGATATAAACTACGTTATTTTAATAATAAATTTTTTCTAAAAAATAGCATGTTTTCCCTCCGAATTTTATTGGAATTTTTTCAAAATTGATAGTAAATACATCATTAGTTACACTTTTTATAAATAAAATTTATATATAATTTTTTTATTATTTTTAAATACTACATTTAAAAATATTTTTAAAACATCATTTTTAAGGGAAAATCTCAAAAACTCATTCTAGGATTATTATGACAAATTAAGTTCAAAAAAAATATTTCTCCTATGAAATTTGAAATTATTTCACCATTAAATATTAAAATGTTCATTTTATAATTGTTTTATTTCAATATAATTTTCTATTACAATAATTTCATATCAGTTGTTACAAATTATCTCATAGAGCTCATCTCATTCATTATATTTATTACTAGTTCCACTAATACTTTGTAACACATGTCACACTTAATTTAGTTTGTATATTAATAAAAATGAGGTAAACACTAAAGTTAAAAAATATAATTTTGTTTAAAATGGTTGTTTTTTGGATAGTATTTCATTATAATATTTTTATCAATTTATTAATAAATCACCAATGGTGTTTTTAGGGGTCCATATCGTGAACATAGATTGCATCACCCTCTAGGTAAACGCACCACTCTAAACACAATATCAGTGTTGTAATTTTAATTTGATTCTCTATTTGATATATCTAAATAAAAAATACATATAATCTAATTATTTATATAATATTGATAAAATATATCTTAAAAGTAAACAAATTGTGAAAATAATATAAAATAGGTCAAAAAGAAGAAAAAAGACCATTAGATGACAGAGACAATTATAATATAATTTTTATGTCAAATTCTCTGTTATATTTAATACCTTATCCCCAAAAATTTTTGAAGAATCTGAAAATAAATATTAATAAATTTATTAACCCAAAAATATTATTTCACTAAATCCACCCAAAAATTAATTATTTTTTCTATTGAAAATTAAACATTACTGATGATAATCATTGAATATTATTAAATAACCTCTTGAAAAAATCCTTTTTAATTATTTCCATCAATATTCTGTATCCCAACATAAAATATCTTGGTACATTCCTTCTTAGATAGGGATAAAATTTTCTAATCACCTAGAAATTCCACTCTAAAAACATGATTCAATATATATGAGAGTGTATAAGATCAATCTATTTATCCAATTTCATGTTACATTATTTAGAATACTTATCACTATAGGTGGTGATACAAAGTTAAAAAGAAATAAAATACACAAAAAAATGTTTCTATTAAACGGTATCCTCTTTTGGGAGAACATTGCTTCCTACAATAAAAGAGTTATCTTGATGGTTTCTGAAAGAGAAGAAAACATCTATGATGATCTCCAAAACTAAGAGATACAAAAATATTTTAATTTAAAACTGAAGAGTTACAAGGTATCATACTCTATTATATCTAGAGTACTTTCTAGATAATGACTTCCTAAGATGGTATAGATAGAATTTCCTCTATCGTAAAGAAAATTTGAGTATTGTGCCATATATCCCGACCACATTGTGAATATTTTTACATATTTATAAACAATATATATTGATCTCACAGATTATTTCAGTGACCATTAATTAAAATCATGTTTGGTTTTGGTCACTACTTGAATAATTATACTGACAGGAACATTAACATATTGGGTCAACAACCAAAACTTCCCTTCATTACAGAAACCCTTCATGTAGCCATATGCATGAAAATATTAATTGGAACATTCTATATTCTATGATAAACCTAATTTATCTACTATAAGACCTAGGAAAATAAATTTTGAATCACCTATTACCATGAATAATAAAATTTAAAGGAAACAACATCCTCTATTACATATAAACATTTTCTATGTGGTTGGTATGAATATAATGATAAAATAAAGAAACAAAATTTAGGATATAATCATAATGGGAGATATATTATAAATTTTACCATAATAATATTTAACATAATAATATAGTGAATAAATACTCACCTAGGTATGTTTGTCCCATTTCTCAAATTATCAAAAATCACTTTCTATTATATCGTTATAAACATGTATATACACGAAAAAAGTATACTGAAGTCAACTTTGCAGGCCTTTTACACAAAATGAATTAGTTTGTGGACATTATTAATTGAAAATAGAGAGATATATATCCTTCTATAGAGTGGAATAATCTAGTACTAAAATCGTTATCCAGGAAGCCTTTCCATTGATTGGACATGACGACCACATTTTATAGAATAAAAAATAATGCCACTACATTGATAATCTAATCATATCAAATTCTCCATGATTAACATTACAATGGTTATCTATTTCTAAATGAATCAATATCTATCAATACTATAGTTTACCACCAGCTTTAAAATCATATTGTATGATTAAGGAAATTCCCCAAAATAGATATTAAACTCTTCCATGAATGAAGACGTAAATGTATAGTCAATATATAACAAATATATATAATGATATACCATAAATCTATATAGTAATTCTATGTATTCATATAAACAATTAAATCAAATTTATACAATGGTTTTTAATAAAATAAAATACAATTGATTCCATTTTGGAGAATTAACTAATTCCCAAAGTTCAACTGAATGTGAATTATATTTTATCCCCAAAAGGGAATAAATACGTCAAGGACATATAATAACAAGATGTCTATATATTTATGTGGTTTTTCATATTTACCACACTGTAAGGAATCAATGTCAAAAAATGGTGTGGGAAACATATCATATTTCATCACATTACATCATTGTGAATTACTTGTAATGGATCACTAATACACTCTAATATTGGGGCTACTATATCTTATATTTTATATGAAATAATCTCATGAAATTCATCTTTATTCACTAATGGTAGAATCACTTCACTTTAGGTAATGATTTTGTGATGGTATTTATTAATGGAAATTTTAAAACATATGATTATCTTGAATGGGATTTTAATAGAATCGCCAACTTTTGATCTATAGTGTGTGATGATTAATAAACCCATATTAAATTATTCTATGTCAATCATCAAAATTATTAAATAAATTATAATCTAAACTAAAGCTTCCTATTAATAATATATATTATTTTAATATTCCTATAATTTTGTTTCTATGTACATGATTATTGATAAGAACAAAATAATGGTATTTGTTATGTTAATTGACCAATGAATCATTTACCGTAATATTCTCTAGATCCAGGTAAACTTCCATAGGATAATTCTCCAAAAAATAAGCCTATATCTTGGACATATTATATATTAATCGAATATTCCATGTGAAACAAAATATATTACGCATATTTAACTATCTTCAATAGATTGGATAGCCTACTCTCATTGTTCGGTTGTATCACCATCAATAACACTCAAGATCTAAATTTCACATGGGGGCCTTCATTGGATGATTTCCTAGAAGAAATCATTAATCTACATAGAAATCCCATTATTATGTGGATGTTACCATAACATTGAGAATGAAAAATATACTAGAAAATATATTCATTGAAAACCTCATTTTGTTTGTGGGAATTGAACTATTTTCAAAAACATCTCTATTTTACAATGGAATTTCCAATAGAATGTTATAAAACATCTTCTAAAAAAAGAGACCAATCTCAAAGAATGATTATATTGATTCAAAATTAGGTTAATAAAAAACTCATCCATAATTTTCTCAATGTGTTGGTAAATAATATTAATGAAATAGTAATTATATAGTTATTAAATGTATAAATTATATAATGACCATAGATCAAAACTCAAACCAAAACACTATGTACAAATGATTAGACTCACATTATAAATCCTAGGGGCCTGAGTCATCCAATCACTCATATAAAATCATTCCCACTTTTTCCCTTATATATTGGAACCACCATCCGACATATGAGGGTTTAAAAGTTATTCATGAATAGAAACATAATCATCCATAAGAAATCACCGATTAAAGGCTCATTGATTTTTCATTGAATTAGTACAATACATCACAATAATTCGTATAGTTTAAAAATTATAACATGATCTGTCTCATCTTAAACCAAATTCAAAATAAAAAAGATAGATATTAATAGGTTAAACCCTTCATTTAATACTAAAAACCCATGAAAATACTTATTATTTTATATTAAATGAATAATGTTGGGTTTGAATGATTATAATTGATCACTGTAATATTAATATTGAAAATTTAATGCACCAAATAATTATTGCATAGAGCTCTAGATCAATGAACCAGTTATTAGAGTCGTTATAAACCGATATATCAGATGTAACCCTTACTCTTGGATCCATGTTATAAGAACTAAAATAAAGACATCTTGAACTTATTCCTCTAAATTCCCAAACAATTTCTAACATGAAATTATGATAAAAAATAAATACATTTAATATTATTGTAGTGATAACACAATGACATGAATCAAACCACCGACCCATGATTTTCTATCAAAAAATTTAAGTATGACACCATATGAATGCACCCAAATGGGTAATTATAATAGACTACAACTGATTTTGATTATCTCCTAACATGGAAAGTCAAATATTATATCAAACAATAATAGTAACAAAATTCCGATGCATATAATTATAGAAAACAGAAGAATTAAATGTATAAAAACATTTACCCAATACACGATGCAATCAAGAGAAGTCAAATAGTGAGTACATTATTATAAAGGAAAAAACAATAACAAATATATATATAAAATCAACTAAATATGATAATATTATATGATGTTATATATTATACATTATTGAATGAATCCTATATCATTTCATAAGTTTTAATGTTATTGTGCCCATCATGGACCCTGGTGTTCTATAGAGAACATTAAAGGTCCATATTCAATAAATAAACACTGTATATTTCATAAAATATACCAATTTTAAACTAGGTATCATCAGCATCGACTCAAAATATGATTACGAATTCTTGTATAGATATGATTATAAAAATTATCACCAGGTTATCCCCAATATACAAAGGGCATATATGTGTAATTTCAAAAGAAATATTTTTATTTGTCAATAATAGATGAAGAGACAACCAAATAAAGATATTGTCTACAATTAAAATAATTTTTTCTTGGATATAATATAACCACCTAAGATATATTCTCTGATGAGAATATATCATGTGGAATGACTGATTATTAATTTATCCAAATATGCAAAAATAATTTTGTTAAAAGACTAGATTCATTCCACACGTTGAATGCATGCAATAGATTCTTGAGAAAACATAATTCCTCGCAAATTTGAGAAAAAGAATCAACCATAAACAATTATAATTTTTTAGATATTATAGTCTTCATGATGTATTCATTTCAGATGACGGAGTAACTTTGGAGACAATCCATAGTTACCATGTAACAATTCTAAGAACAGAAGAGGTATCCCAAAAATCCTTAAAAAAATATTTATTATTTGAGTACTAACATATAATATCCAAAATTATAAGTCATTGAATCTTATGATTCCTATATAATTTGTTACCAGTATTCACCCTATAACCAATATATTTTTTAAAGTGAAAACTATGTTCGATAATATATTTGAAACGCAACACCGAACCCTAACAAATAATTACTATTTAAATGTGATTGTTTTAAACATCACACAAAATTTTCAGATTCGAATAAGATTTTCTACATTATGAAAAATATAAATTTCATAATGAACATAATATATTTATAATTCATTAGTAAATAATCAATGAATTTAATACATTTCATTTTATTCTTAAAATATATTTGTCTTTTAAATTAATTTTTTTTAATTTTGGTAAATAATATTATTACTGAATTTTATAATATTTAGAAAATTTTTTGGATAAAATTAACATATATTTTTAAATCATACTAATAAAATCAACTTCAGTTATTTATTTAATTTTTTTAAATAACAAATTTCTAATGATGTTGGTTTTAGATTATATTAAATTCTAAGACAACTGAGAATTGTTTCTTATAAAATGGATTCATTGTTTTGAAAAACCAAAAGTAATATAAGGTAATAAGTTCACCATAATTTTTAGAAAATACAAATAGTACTAGTAGTAAATATTTTTTACCATGGTAAATGGAAATATTGTTTATTAAGGGTAAAAAAATTTAATAGTGGAAATAAACAATGTATCAATAATAGTAACCATATGTATATTTTAATTTAAATATAATAATTTTTAAATTATTTTGATATAAATTATATTTGGATATGATAAAAGAACAAATTTTATTTTTTTGTAATAAGAAATTACAACTAAGACATTATTTTTTAATGAATTCATATATTTTAAAAGTCATTTATGTTTAAAGAAATAATACAATTAAATATTTTTTATTAAATGTAAATGATAATGTACATTTTATGATTTCATCAATAATTGTTATAAGGGTTGAAAATTATAAATTTAAAAAAAAATTAGTTCCCAATAAATATTTATTCATGTTTGTAATTTTAAAATTTACATATTATGGAAAGTGCATTAATAATATAAATGTTATTTTTCGAATCATAAATTTTTTATTATCTAACTGTGAATTTCTAATAATTTGATATGAAATTAAAAATATTAGTCAAAAATTAAATATCATAAGAAAATAATATGTGTATTATGAAATCATAATAACCCAAGAGTGTTGAAATTAATACTATAAATTTAATTTAGAAACAAATATTTAAAATAACATAATGTGATCTTGAGTTTATTTCATTATTTTTATAATGAATTTATGAAACCATCAAAACATAAATTGTATTCTAAGGTTTTAAACTCATATTATTTTGATCATGACTCACTTAAACACCAACAAGGGTAATAATTTATTGAATTCAGCCCTTATACCTTAAAAATAAATAAATAAACTATTCTTTGATAGAAAAAATTGGAGTAACCCATGGGAGGGTTTTTTTATTATTTTTTGTCTATATAGTCAAAAACCTATTTTTGGGAAATAATGAAGAAGCCCTCTATATTTTCCTATATAAATCCAACCAAACTCATATTTACCTTATCTAAAAAACATTACATCACATCCTTACTTTTCCCTCCCCTATATAGAGTACTTCCAAGGTTCCCCAAATCACTAAAGAATCTATCCCCATGCTTTTGCAATCACCCTCCCAAGTTTAGGGGCCTTTCTATTTTCTCTTCAATTATATACCCACCTTTTAATTTAACATGTTGAATCTCAATAGGTTATATATTTAGTATATTTTAAAGAACACTATAATGTCAAATTTATGTCCCAATAATGATATATCATCTATCCCCATATTTGATTTAACTAATCCATTACAGATTCAAAATTTTGTAAGGGATCATCTCTTTATCCTCTTTATTTATGAGCATTATTTATTTAATACACATTTTCATCCAATTACTATTGATGATAAATTCTTTCCACGTATTTCTTAGTTTAATTTTGATTCACAAGGGATGATTTACCCCTTTCACTCTAATTATTCCTCCAATGATTTATTATGTACCCCAATTATGCCATCGAAATTATCCAACATTTTTCCATGAAATATATTTAATCATGTACCCTCCATGTATTATCTCTAATATTTCCATAAATTTTATGTTTGATTATGTTCTAACATATCTATCATAGTGGAATTTTTAAATACATATAATGAGATATCTCATTCCCTCTTGTTGAACAATATTATTAATCTTAATGTACAACAGCTACACTAGGGAAATGTCATTATGATTTTCCATGGAGAATATTGGTGAGGTGTATACCCACTCCTTTAGTATATTCACCTAGTTGCACATATACTAAATTGATTTTGTAATTACATGTATGTAAACCACATTTCTTAATCATGGGATTAGTAGTGGTTAAATATAATTCTATTTGGAATTATCTACATGACACACTTATTCAGGTAAATGACATGAAAGTGATAGGTTAACATATAAATATATAGTACACTAATGCGTAGGGAAATATTTTAGTCTCATGGGATTTCCTGTTTGGGATTAATGAGATTAGCTAATTAATTTTGGTATTTTCTCCACCATTTTAGGATTTTTTGATAGTTAGTCATGACCTATATTTATAATGACATATTAAATGTTTAAGCCACATATCCCATATTTATTTTTTGTTCATGTGCTATGTCAAGCATAATTTTTTATGATTATCATTTTAAAAAGAACTATGTTCTATTTAAATTCCTATTTTCTAACATGATATAGTTTATTTATGTTGTGAATTTTTTATCCATTTACTTGGATTTATAGCTCAACTATTTCTTATTTATGTCCCCCATGTTAACACATGTAGTTTGAAGAACAATAGTATATTATGGTAATTTTAAGATAGTTTTCATTAAGGTTGATGTATGACCTATTTTAAGTTGTTATGTAATGTAATGAATTACCCAAATACATGAGTATTATTGGCAGTATTGTTTTTATTTTATGTATTCCTATGCAATAAATCATGAATTAATGTGTTATAAAAGGACTGGGTTTTAATAGTTATTATCCTAGCAATGTATTTTTATTTCAGGATTAGTATTAGAAAACTCTTGAGAAATCCATAAGGATAACATTAAGTATAGAAAACCATCATTATTTTTCATTAAGTATTTGAGTAATTGGTTTCCACGAACTTAAATTCATGTCTAAATACTACAAGTGGATGTGGATCTAGAATAGATATACCTAGAGGTCACAACCACTAAGAAACTATAATGAGCTATAATCGATTAGGAACTAATGGGTGACGATGTGCCTTACTGAACACCTAGATTGAAACTCCCAATGTATATGATTTCTTAAATTCAAAATGACATCTAAAACCATTATAAAGAGAAAAAAAATTTATTTATCAGTCTATGTTAGGAAATAGATCGTGGATAAAATACATTGGTTCATAGTAATTAATACATTATTGAATTTATATAATATATGATTTCTTCATTTTATGGTAATATTTTTCAATTTATGTGTTTAATAGTTTAAAATTAATCATCCCTAATATTCTCCTTTATTCTATTAAAGTTCCAAAATTAAAGAATCAAAATGAAAAATCATTTTGAGGGGCTATGTGATGACTGCTCAAATGTGATTCCTTGCATGATAAGATATCATGTAATGAATATTATGAATACTCAATCCCATCTTTCAAAAATTACAATTAACAAATGAAGAATATTTTAAAGTATAATGTTATCAAAGAATAAGAGGGGGAATCTCAATGAAGTTCTTCTAATAAAATATACAAAATAAAAAAAATCAATTTTCTACATGTCAATAATGTGGAATCGACAACAAAAGAAATTCCAAAAATTAACTCAAAGGTGTTTTCTGTAAGGATAAATAGACCTTAAATATTCTATTTTGTAATAAAAAAATGTAAAGTTTAATGGAAGGGAATATATTAAATCCTACGATATCATTTTTCTTCATTGTATTATGTGTGGATAATATGGAAATTATTTTGGTCAGTGCCTTAAATTGAGGGTAAAATTCATCAATAACGAAGTATATCAACTATATAAATCCATTAATGGTTATGATGGAAATTATTATATATTAAAATTTGATAATAATGTTTTATAAGTATTATATAAATGAAATAATAGATATATAAATCATGAATAATCTATAGAATGTTTTAATAATGTTTTTCTTTAAGGTTCTGAAATATATAGTGAATTTCCCTTATAATCTATAAAAGTGATTTGCTGATAAGAAATTTTTTTAAACAAATGATTGTGGGATTTATAAATCATAATATGTGTTTGATGATGGGGTAAACCTAATAAGTTTTTTTATGATATATCTATGTCTAATATTATTTTAATATGAAGGTATACCACTTTTGTATATTTATGTCATGGATTTTTAGCATGATTAATGATATTTTGGGATACATATTACAACATCAAATATTTTTCCCATTTTAAAGTGATTAGTGATATATATATTGGTTTTTTATTTTGATGAGGTATATATACCTATTAGGATTAATATAATTTACTGTTTGAGAGGACTTCTAATATGTCTTTTGAGGTTTAAGCTGATGGTTATGAGATAAACCTTGAGTTCAAATCATTCATTAATTTTGAGGTTATAGTTGTTATTTGGTATATAAGCATATTTATTTAAGAATTATCTATGTTAAAAAGGTTTAATGTTTGGTTTAAATTTTGATATTAATGTATTAAGGATTAATCATAATTAGTATTAAAATAATTTATGCTAAATATATTGGATTTAGTAAAGACTTGAGTGTGTTGACACTCCTTTCGTCACAGAGTCTAAAAGATTTGAAAAGTGGAATATCTGAACTCAAAGTGATTCAATCATTGAAGAAATGTCAAAAAATTGACAAAGGGAAAAAGAGGAGAATATCCAATAAGCGGCGCGCAAGTTTTGAAGTAGGCACGCAAGTATACTGGCACGCCCAAATGTCACCACGCAGGTACTTGCGCGCCTGTGGTCACGCAGGTACGTGCGCGCCCAAACAATTTTTTTCGCTCAAGGCCTCCTCCAGCCTATAAATACCCCCGGTGGGCCCCCTTCAAGGGACGGAAAATTTCAGAAAACTAGATTTGAGCTCCCGGTGCCATAGTCCCTCCTTCAATTCTTCCGCACACTTCTAATGTAATTCATTACATAGAATGGAAGATCTAAACAAGGAGAACATGGCTTATGTGTTAAAATTCAGTAGCACTTGTGCGCCTATGCAAGCACTTGCGCACCTATGCAACACTTGCGCGCCTACTGATCTGTCCATCAGCACTTGCGCGCCGACTATCTGGAAGACCCTAGGGATTGAACTAAGGGTTTGAGCCGAGGCTTTCCCAAGTTCTTCCCTAAGGGTTGAATGCCGTGCAAGTCTCTTTATGTCGCACAAGTACACTTCTGCGACCACGACTTGCGCGCCGCCTCAGCACTTGCGCGCAGCCTGTGCACTTGCGCGCCGCCTCAGCACTTGCATGTCATCTGTGTACTTGGGCACCGCCTATGTACTTGCAAACCCTTATGGTTTTGGGTGTCCATCATGCCCAGTTCATCTCTTTGATACCATTACACTTCTCCAATTCAAGATCCAGTCTTCAAGACACTCTTCAAAGCTATCTTTGGCTTGTTTTCTTGGTTGACTTCCTTATCTGAAAGGAATTCTGTGGAAGATTTCATTCAACCTCATCAATCAAAAGACGAGAGAATCCATAATTTAGTCCTCCTCCTTAGGAGTAAGCCCTAATCCAAAGTTCCCTTAACCTGGGCCTCCTTTTCAAGAGTAATCCCCAGTCCTCAATTATCAAATTCTTAGATTTGGGATTCTTTTTCAGGATTAAGTCCTAGACTAGTCCTCCTCAAATGGGCTTCCTTTTCAGGAGAAATCCCCAATCTAAACTTTCATTCATTTCAACCTCATCCCATAAGATGGGAGAATCCTTAATCCTAGGTATCCTCATTAAGAGTAAGCCCCAGTCTAATTTCTCAATTTCAGCCTCCTTCTCAGGAGTAAGTCCTAAGTTCCTTAATTCTGGGCATCCTCCTTAGGAGTAAGCCCCACATATAATTTCCTTCAACTTGGGCCTCTTTTTCAAGAGTAATCCCCAAATCCCCAAAAACTTATAATTACCTCAACCTGGGTCTCCTCCTTAGGAGTAAGCCCCAGTCCTGAAAAGTTCCCCTTTAACCTAGGCCTCCTTCTCAGGAGTAAGTCCCAGTCTCTTAAATTTTGGGCTTCCTCCTTAGGAGTGAGCCCCAAGTCCCCTAATTTAGGCTTCCTTTTCAAGAGTAAGTCCCAAATATCATATTTCCCTTAACCAGTCTTAATTTCCTTTTGATTTGGGTCTCCTTCTAAAGAATAAAACCCAATCACAAGTCCCCTCCTAATTTGGGCATCTTCCTCAGGAGTAGGCCCCAAGTTAGAGTATTCAAATCTCTATAAAGCACATATACCTTTATGGACATCATTCCCGGGTTTTCATCCATGAAGTAAATCCTACTTTTCAAATATCTGGGCAGTCATACATACATAAGCCCCGTCATATTTTTCATGATTGCATCTTTCTTGGCACAATTTTCTAGTTTTACCAATACCTCTTGTTTCTCACACTGAGCATGACTCATGTGAGCTTAGAGTGTAAAAGTAATTATGACATCTTTCATTGGGACATCAATCATGCATAACTTCCTACGCCTTCTCGAACTACGTGGGTTCTGATTCCTTCTCTAAACAAGGATACGTAGGTAGCCCCTCTGTGGGTACGATCCCGAGTATAAAATAATCAATGTCCTCCTGAATGACAATAAACATCAAGTGCCCCACTGAGTGGATTAAAACCAGTATGGTCATCATCATGACCAAGAGACTTCAATATAATATTTCGAAGAATACCATTGGCTAAAGATCTCTATCAAAAATACAGATGATTCTCTATCGATGAAGAACCTCAAATACATATAAAAAGATTCTCTAAATTTATACACATCAATCATTGATTCCATGTTCTAAGGAAAAGATCATTCTTATACTTGGTACTTTAATAATGATTTATGAACATAACATAAATCTACAAAGAGAGTCCCGAAGTAGAAAATAATTCCCCACAAAAGGTGTGATGAGTCCGACCTCCCAACCTCTCGACCAATGAAAATTCCTCAGCCTTGTCAGTTTACAACTAATGGGCGCCTACCTTTTGAAGGTAGGTCCAACAAGATATGGAATCATTGGATGTTTCCGGTTCTACGAACAAACCCGTTAGATACCGATTGGAGCGTTTGAATCTCAAATCAAGAGGTCATTCCCGATTCCAGTGAGGAAACAAAAATGGTGAATCCGATGTGAATCCTTAACCAAGTTAAAATGATGTTCTTCCTATTTGTTAGGCCCCTATTTTAACATAATGAGTGGGCCAACAAAGCAATCATTGACGTATGTGCTCATCCAAAATATGTAGTGGATGGATTCTTCTTGATTATGTCTATTATATGAAACAGGAACTCTCTTTTTCAAGATATCTTGCATTTCCAAATATGGCTTTCCTAAAATTCACCCCCTGTGAATACTACTGCCGTAAACACCTCTACTGTGAGGTCTGCTGCAGTGAAAACTAGTGCTGCTACTCCTGCTGGATCGTCGTCCGCTCTGAGGACGACATCACCAACTCAAAGTCTTCAACGCTGGGTTTCTAATGCACTGGTTAAGGAGTACCATTAGAATGGTACTATCCCAACACTGGAGGCTGCTCGTCAAGCCCTCCAGGTAAAAAACTCTACCTGGTCATCCGGATAACAGCGGTCAGCGATCAATAAGTAGGTGGTGCCAACCACCGTATTCAACCGTTTCGGGTCGTTATCCCCGGAACACAATCACCATTCACTCCCATATACTGGGGAAGTGAATGAGCAGGTCTCTCAGGGCCTGAATTCAAGAAGGCAGGAGTCCTTCCCGAGGGCTCCAATAAACAATCGCCGCCAGAATTGTGCGGCAGTGCGCCCTCAACATGATGAGGGCACGGTCTCTAGGCGTTCGGCCCAGGTTCCTCGAACTCGGGCAGGCAAGACGAACCGTCAATGGCGGAACCCGGTTAACAGCGAGCAGATTCTCATCTCCATTGTTTTCGGAGGAACCCACCAACCTAACTAGGTGGAGAGCGACCAGCGAGCACATACACTTTCCTATTTTAATTCAGCTATCTAGCAGACTCGTCTGGCAGCACCATGCCAATCCCACCCGGCAATTCCGGCGGAATACTATAGGAAGGAACAAACACCTGATTATAAGCCATCAGCTAGTCAGTAGGCTCGTCTGACTACATATGGTGGATCCCATCAACCACCTTTGGTGGAGTAAAATTAGCAGGCACATACACCTGCTGGCATTGATGAAGTCTACCAACAATCTCGCTTGGTAGAAACCAGAGAAGTCAGTCGGAAAGCTCCGACGACAAGCAGGAGGCATACTAAACTCTCTGCCCCCACACTTGAGTACTGTCAAGATTCATTGGCAGGAAAAGGGGGACAGGAGCAGGAACACACACCTACTCCAATCTCGGAATTGACGTATATCCCCATTCTAGCGACTGAAGTCAGCAAGCACATTTTGTCAATGGTGAAAGAGAAGAAGCAAATCTCTTCTCATATCCTGGATTCCTGTCAGGATATCATAACAAATTCAACATCATCTCAGGGGAAGACACACAAATCATTCTCTACCAGTGGTATGATGCATCAACATCTCACTTCGGAGCAGACACATACATCTGTTCCAGTCCAAGAGGGTATTGGGGCGTACTCCCCCATATCATACAGACATCCAAGCCATGCACATACACCTAGTTTGAGGGGAGGTAATCATCCTAACCTTACTATTCCTTTTGTGCAAGCATATACACCTACCAAGATGAGTAAGAAGGCGTCTAAAAAAAAGCCCGGCCCAGCACTGTCAAGAAACAAGGGGCCCATCTGTGATATGGCCTTACTCGATGCTGGAGTTCTTGAAGCCCTCAGATAATTACCTGTTGGGGTTCAAGATTCTACTCTCTTAGTTCCCAATAGTGGGAGCATTAATTCCGAAGGTCTGCACCAGACTCTTCCTCATGAAGGCTTTCTTCATGATAGTTTGATCCATCTTGAAGATTCACCTTCAGATGAGAGCCACAGCAATCCTCTATGTGGTCAGAAGATCACGGATCAATAGATTTCATCTTTTTCTTTAACCCATCATGATGGTCCTCCTCATGGTGATGAATTTCGTTTTGAAAGTCCCATCCATAGTAGTGATTCACATTGTCTGGGAATTCCCTTAGAAGACAATGTAAAGACGAGAAATCCCTCTTATCTCGAGGCACTTGCATCAAATGTGAAGCCAGTCATGTCTGATACTTTACCATTGGAAGGTGAAACTCTTTCTTTATCAGAAGATAGCCTGGGGTTCAGGTTGTTCTCCGAACCATCCCTGGGTCACTCATCTTCCAGCATGAATAGCGGACTCTCTACCAATCTTGTTGAATCTGATGAAGCAACAAGAAAGCACAAATTCTTGTCCAAACAGGTAGAAGAATCCTCAGTGAATGATAAAGAGGAAGTGCTGAACATGAGAAAGCAACTGGCGAAAGGTGAAGTGCCAGTTATGTTCTGGCCATTGGCAGATTCTCAGTACGATATTACAGAGATGTTGAAGGAAGACGAAATTCATGACATTTGTCTCAACATATGGAAGACTCTTTGTCAACTGAAGAATAAGGTATTATCTTATGGTGATTATGAAATTCATATCAAGATAATAGAAGGGTCACAACGCCATATTGATTTGGCGTCTCTATCAGCCTCTCGGTATTTGAAGGCTAAAAAGCAGCAGATATCCCTTCAATGTTCATGCCTTGGCGTAATGAGAAGATTGCGCCAGTTAAATGCAAATGCCCTATCTGGTATTCAAATCATAGGATGGGGCATTCATGGAGCACTACATTTCACTGTTCTCTCCAATCAGGAAAGCCCGCCAAAAATAGTCTCATGTAATGATATTGCCCATGGCCGGCCATAGTCAATCGGCTTTGCTTGCAATCAAAGGCTTTCCCAAGAACAAGCTTCAACTAGTTCTTTCAAAATCAAATATACAGAGAAAATTTTGTTGAAATGCTCCTACATCAGGCAAATGAGAATATTGAATAGGCATCTCGTATGGAGTAAGTGCATCGTCAGGTAATGGAAGTGTCTGAAATCATCTAATGGTCATATGAACCGGGTGATAAAAGTGGATGTTGGTTGATACATCCTGCCAACTTCCGGACCAAGATCCACAAAATCATAAGGACTTTTAAGAAAGTCTCAGACATTTCATGTCAGGAACCACCCCTTCTTGCCAGACTGGGGACTCATTCAAAACAACCCTCGGAATCATCAAACAGAATTCGAGGAGTTGAGCGGGAATAACAGGAACAGCCCCAGTCCACTGGACTGGGTACTTTTTCAAATCCTCATTCCCTCCCTCAGAGAAATTCAGTATTTTATCGATTAGGGAAGAAGACTCAAGACAAATAAAGAGCAAATTTATTAGGAGATTCTCTCCAAGTAACAGTTTGTCAAGAAATTAACGAGGGATCAAGTCAACGGAAGGTCATGTATCATCAAGGGCGTGGAAGAAGACAGTATCACGAAAAGGCTGATAAAAGGGGTGCCATGCATTATGCATCCATTAATGTCATCAATTCCATCGCTACTGATCCACCAGATGAGGCTCATTCTGAGGGATCAGATGAAGAGGTTCCTGTTCAAGAAGTTGTCCACACAGATGTGAATGAAGAAAGTGTGCTCACATGCAATCAGAGGCTTACCCAAAATCTAGGTATTCCATTAAGTAACCCACTTCCCCATCTCCGAAAGGGATCCAACAAGGGGAAAAGAAATAATCAGGTTAATTCTCACCCTTCCTCTAGAAAAGGCCAATCGCTCTTATTAGAGCAAAGGTTTGCGCAGTAGGAAGAAGAAATGAAAGAATCAAGGAGGATGAATGCAGAAGTACTCCAAGGTAGTCTTCCTCCTAAATGTGCTGGAGCCAGTCAGTCAAGGGAATTTTTTTCTGCTACTGAGATGGATCAAGAATATCCTCGTTTTTCAGTACACCCTAACAAGTCTAATCCTATAGGTCATGTGCAACAACAGCCGGTGGTGCTATTATCAGTTGCAGTACCAGCAGTTGTACATGTCCAAGCTCCAATAAGTGCACATATTCAGGTCAAAGCCCAACCAGATGTCCATCAAAAGTTGATAACTACTATTGAGTCATTGACAGCTCGGTTGGAGGCTATGGAGGGAAAGAGATCTCAAATTCAACCAGAGAAGAGAGCTTACACTGAATGGGTTGACGATATTACTCCCCCATCAAATTTTGAAAGTATCACATTCCAAATCTTTAATGGTTTAGGAGATCCAGAGGAGCACTTAACACATATTATTTCTCATTGCGATCCTATGATGGGAACTCCTCGGCAACAAGAAGTAGTTAAGCTCCGGTGCTTCGTACAGTCATTACAAGGACCATCTTTTTTTTTGGTACACAAGCTTGAAATCCCGGTCAATTACCGGATGGGAAGATCTTCGTCAACAATTTCTGCTTCAATTCATTTCCACGTTGAGACAATAGTTTTCGATCTTAAAAAATGTAAGCAAGGGGAGCATGAAAAAGATTCAGATTTCATTACTCACTGGATTGGATTGACATATTCCCTATGTCTGGCACTCCCTCAGGAAGAACTGTTTCCAATCTGTGTGGAAAATTTTCGTGATGAACTACGCACACCGTTGATCCCTGTAAAATACACAGGAGGGTTTCGAGACCTTACTTAAATCACTCAACAGATTTAAGATTATCTTCTGAAGACTAAGGATAAAACTCGTGTAATTCCACCAGCTCTAGGAAGGAGAATGGGTAGAGTAGAGACTGCTACAGTTATGCTCAAGCAAGCACCTGTACCTGCATCTACCTCAAAGCCTTTATCTTCTCGAAGGGCTCCGCCTCCTGAGCATCAGTAACAGAGAACGTTTCATCAAAATGATCAAATAGATCAAAGACGGAAACAGTTCGATGAATTGAAAAGCAAGATTTATTCTTTCAGAAATGAACAAGTTCCTGACTTTTTCATTTCAGCTCTGGAGAATAACTTGGTTCAGCTGCCAAGTCCCAAAAGGCCAAACAAGGAGGGATATGAAGACCATCCTAATTATTGACCGTTTCATCAGATGTTGGGGCATCCCATCCAGGAGTGTTTCGTCTTCAAGGACCTCATGAAAAAGATGGTTGACTCAGGGAAAGTCAAATTGAAGGGTTCTTCATCTCATGTAGCATGTGTTACCACTACAGATCCAGAGGAAGGAGGCGAGTGGTAGGAAGTCAAAAGCAAAAATGCGCAAAACTATAATGATTGGATGGTCAGAAAGACAATCAATCGGACTCATGCCATTTTGCGAACGAAATTGAAGAATCCAATTGTGTCTTATACTAATCCCGTAGTGAAACCTCCAACAAAACAAAAATCTTCATAAGGGCAGTGTAATTCAAAGAAGAAAGAAGAATTAGAAGAATATGAGTATATATCAAAGCCTAAGTTGTCTTTAACTCTGGAAGATTTCATGCCATCTACCTCAATGCAATGGGCACCGCCCTATCAAACGACACAACCTAAGTTGGCTAGTCAGGCAGAGTCTTCATCGGATGAAGAACTAATCTTTGGTTCTGTTAATATGATTAACTTAATAGATCTTTATGATGGTTGCAGCTTCAATTTTGATGAGCTTGAATTCCCTCTATTAAACAGAGGAGGTAAATGAAGTTACAGGGGTCAAGGATACAGAGGATGACGTGGTTATCCCAGAAACCACTATTTCAATTCAACCCCTTCCAGAACTATGTATGCAGCGGAAACTTGTGGTAGAGCCCTTCAACGAGCTCAACAAGAATAGGCAAGCTCTTCCACCAATAAAATATTCAGCCCTAGCACAGTCATTTTGGAAGATTGGTTGGAGGTTCCACCTCCATCCCCTCAACGAGAAAATGGATCCAATCGATCCAATTTTTTGAAGCCAGGAGTATTTTCAACTCCTATCCCGTTACAAGAAGCATCAACTTTCAAGGCACCTGCTAAACCACATATTCTTGTTGGGAAATGCAGACCTCTGGCTCAAAAGTATGATGTATTGAAACACTTGTCCCAAGTACCGGCCATGTTATCAATTCTGGAGGCACTGAATCTATCAAAGTATCTTCGGGAGGCACTCATTGAGGCTTTGTCAAGTCCTCATGAGTTTGAAACTGAAATTGCTGGTGCTGAAGTCTACCATGTAGAGAATAGTCTTGCAGAATGTCATGCAGTGATATCATTCACAGATGAAGATGAAGATGATGTCATGCATGGGCATATCAGACCATTGTACTTATCTGGAAAAGTCAATTGTGTGGATATCCGAAGAGCATTTATTGATAATGGTTCAGGGGTCAAACTCATCCCTATTCGTACACTTCGTCGATTGAGACTCGCCGAATATGATCTATCTCATTCTACTTTGATGTTGCAAGGGTATGATAAAAATGAGAAAGAACCACTGGGAGAGATTACACTCAGAACCCAGTTTGGTGATTTTTTATTCAATTCATATTTCATTGTGGATGACCATGACACATCTTTCAATATTTTGCTTGGAAGACCCTGGCTACATCAACATGCAGCTATCCCTTCATCATACCATCAATGTCTTAAGTATTGTTTCAATGGTCAGATTGGGACATTGTATGGTGATAAATCTCCGTTCAAAACATGTGAATCTCAGTACATTGAGGCGGAATTCAATCACACAATGAGAGAGGGGAAATCCACAACAAAAGAGGTTTCCAAGATTAATGCTCCATTTGGTTTGGAAAAGATTCCAGTAAATCCATTTGCACATGTGAGTTTAGATTATTTGCTACCTATCAGTCAAATCGACACGGTATACACAAATCAACATACTCTTATGGAAATATCCATAATGTGAATTACGGAAATTGAGCTAGGAAACATGGGAGAGGTTGGTAATCCACCAAGCAGTGATGAAAGCCCGAATGGGGATGTCTTTGTTTCATCTACTGAAGTTCAACAAGTCTGTGCTTCGCCAATCAGGCCAGAAGAAGTTATAGTAGCATCAGAGGTGCACAATGATGTCGATTCTCAATCCATCATCTCCCCTTTAATACCCAGGGAAGACCCTCCATCATCAATTGGGTCAGAAATGGAATCTTCTTCATCAAGATGTTTAAATTTGAACATTTCTTCTGATTGTGGAAATTTTGCTTCATTATCTACAATGCAAGTAGAAACAGAGGAGATAACACATGTTGAAGAAGAAGAATAATAATAAAGTCTCAGGGATGCTCCCCCAGCATTTGAGGAAGGCATCTCTACTACCGTGGATACACTTAGAGAGATAAATCTGGGCAATAAAGAAGATCTGCGCCACACATTAATCAGTGCGGCCAGGAATCTTGAAGAACAAGAGATGTATATTTCCTTTCTTATGAAAAAACGAGACATATTTGCTTGGAATTATACAGAGATTCCCGGGATAGATCCTGATGTTGCTACCCATAATTTGGGTTTGCCATAAGAACATCGAGGATTTAAGCAAGCCGCGAGAAGAACACACCCAACCTATGCTTCCAAAATTGAGGCTGAAGTGGATAAGCTTAACAAAGATAACTTTTTCAGAGAAGTTCAATATCCAGAATGGTTGGCTAATATTGTCCCTGTGAAGAAGAAGAATGGGGAAATTAGAGTTTGCATTGATTTCAGAGATCTTAATCGACATTGTCCAAAAGATGATTTTCATGTTCCGATTACAGAACTCCTGATTGATGAAACAACGGGCTATGAAGCACTTTCATTCATGGATGGATATTCTGGATATAATCAAATTCGGATGGCTCCGGAAGACGAAGAATCTACATCCTTCTGAGCCCCTCAAGGTGTGTTTTGCTATCGGGTGATGCCCTTTGGCCTTATGAATGCTGGTGCAACACATCAACATCCCATGCATCGCATCTTCAAACCCTTTTTAGGGAAGTTTGTTGAATGATATGTGGATGAATTGGTGGTCAAATCCAAGCAATGATATAATCACTTGGCTGATTTGGAGACCATATTCTTCAAGCTTTGACAACATAATTTGAAGATGAACCCCTTAAAATGTGCTTTTGGGGTTACCTCTAGAAAATTCCTCGGCATTGTTGTATGCCATCGTGGAATTGAAGTCGATCCTGAGAAGACCAAGTCAATCCTTGGTATTTCCCCTCCTCAAAATTTGAAATAATTGAGAGGGATTCAGGGACACTTAGCCTATATTCGGCGTTTCATCGCCAATTTGGCAGGCAAAAGTCTACCCTTCACCAAATTGATGAAGAAGGGAGTCACATACTAGTGGACTGATGATTGTCAGAAAGCGTTTGACATTATCAAGAAATACCTCCTGAGTCCATCAGTACTAATTCCACCTGTTTAAATACTCTATGTGACGGCCTTAGAGTGATCATTTGGATCCTTTCTTGCTCAGAAGAATGATGTTGGGAATGAAAACAGCCTCTACTACCTCAGTCGGACTATGCTGGAAGCAGAAACCTGATATTCGAGTATTATGAAGTGCTGCCTTACATTAATCTTTTCAGTTTAGAAGTTGAGACACTATCTGCAACATCACAAGGTCCAATTGGTATCTCGCAATAACCCTCTCAAATTCATCCTCAGTCGTCCAATGCTTACAAGATGATTAGCAAGGTGGGCGGTTATTCTGCAGTAGTTTGATATTCAGTACATGTCTCAGAAAGAAATAAAAGGCTAAGCTCTGGCTGATTTCCTGGCTGAACACCCTTCAGTAGAAGATACATCTGTAGATATTGAACTCCCTGATGAAGAAGTCTTCTCTATTCAGGACAGTCTTAAAGTCTGGGAAATTTACTTTGATGGTGCTTCCTGGAGTCCAATAGGGAAGAAAATGGAAGACCCTAAATTCAACAAAGTTAAATTAGGAGTGGTTCTCATTTCCCCGGAAAAGGCAGTGTTACCTTACTCCTTTTTATTGCAGGAAGGTGGTACCAACAATGAAGTAGAATAACAATCCCTCATTACATGCTTGGAATTAGCGCTTCAGGCACAAGTGAATCACATGAATGTGAAAGGTGATTCAGATCTGGTAATCAAACAAATCAATGGGGATTATACGATCAGAAAAGAACAATTGATCCCTTTGTATAATTATGTCAGACAGTTAATGGCGGAATTTCCTACGGAACTGAAATTTTCTTATGTCCCTCGATCACAGAATGCCCAGGCTGATGCATTGTCTAACATAGCCACAGCTCTAGCAGATCCAGATCGGGATGAGAAAAGCATTAGCATTGCCCACCGTCATACAATTTCACCTTATGTTCAAACCAGAACAGATGAAATAAATGAAATTAGTCCCATTGCTGAACCATATGGTCATACTAGAGGATGGATGACACCTATCAGGGAGTACCTTCAAAATGGTACACTTCCACCTGATAGGGCCGAGAAAGAGAAAATCTGGCAACGTGTGGTCAATTTTACTTTTTATGATAGCCCAGATCACCTAGAGAAAGTTCTTTATAAGCGTGGTTTTGATGGAATTCTCTTCAGATGCATTGATGGTGAAGAAACCGTGGCTATCATAAAAGAATTTCATGCAAGAGTATGTGGTGCCCACCAGGATTGCAATAGACTGTCTGATCCGATACGAAGGCTTGGATACTTTTGGCCTACAATGATGCAAGATTGTGTTGATTTCACAAAGAAGTGTCATTCATGCCAGGTACATGCCAATTTCATTCATCAGCCCCCAGAGTTGCTTCATATAGCCAAATACTCATGTCCATTTGCCACTTGGGGAATGGATGTGGTGGGTCCTTACCCTTCCGCTACGGCTAAGCAGTTCAAGTACATTCTTACTGCTACTGACTTATTCTCCAAATGGGCAGAGGCAATACCTCTCAAAAAAGTCAGTTCCAAAAACATTGTTAGCTTCATTAAGTCTAACATCATCACCATATTTGGTGTCCCTCATACCATTTTGAAAGATAATGGCCATAACTTCTGTTCATCTGAGGTGAAGAGATTGTATCAAGAATACAATATCTAGTCCAATCATTCATCTCGGTATCATGCAGCGGCTAATGGCCAGATAGAAGCCTTCAACAAGACTCTATTAAATATACTGCAAAAGATGGTGGATAAAGATAAGAAATAATGTCCTGACAAACTCTTTCACGCTTTATGGGCTTATCGAACCACCACCTACACTGCAACGCGGCCAACTCCATATTCACTGATATATGGAACAGAAGCAGTTTTTCCCATTGAGGTTCAGTTACCATGGCTCAGAGTTTCTATTTGTGATCAGTCATCTACAGATGAACAATCCCAGAAGCGGTTGGATGAGTTGGAACGATTAGATGACAAAAGATTATGCACTCTGCATCACATAGAAGTCTATCATAATCGAATTGCACGAGCTTTCAACAAAAAAGTTATTCGTTCCTTCGTTCAAGGAGAATTAGAATTGGTTCTCAGAACCCCAATGATACCAGGAAAGAAACCTCCGAAGCGTGAACCAAAATGGGAAGGACCTTATTCAATACATAAGGTCTACTCTAATGGAGCATATTATTTAATCTCAATTGATGGAGAACTCATCACGACTCCAACCAATGCTAGGTTTCTGATGAAGTATTTTGTATAAACACAAAATATTGTTCCCAGAATCAATACCTTTATATTTGGTTCCTTTTTAGGTCCTACATGACACTAAACTGTATGATGTCCTACATGACACTAAACTGTATGATGTCCTACATGACACTAAACTGTATGATGTCCTACATGACACTAAACTGTATGATGTCCTACATGACACTAAACTGTATGATGTCCTACATGACACTAAACCGTATGATGTCCTACATGACTCTAAACTGTATATTGTCTGGAATGACATTAAACTATATTATGTCCTAGCAACATGACATTAAACTATGTGGCACTTTTATCGTCCAACAAGATGTTAAACTGTAAAAGTCCCCAAAACCAATATCCTCACATTGGTTCACTTTAGTCCCAGCTAAATGACTTTAAACTGTAAATCATGTATCGTCCCACATGACGTTAAACTGTATTTCGTCCGAGATGACACTAAACTATATCAGTTCCCTTAATTGTCCAGCATGACACTAAACTGTATTTCGTCCTAGCTACATGACGCTAAACTGTACGGCACCCTAATTCGTCCAAAGTGACGTTAAACTATGCGGTCCATGCATACGACCTTAAACTATTCGCATGTCCTTTTTGTCCGAAATGACATTAAACTACACTATATGCGGTCCATGCATACAACCTTAAACTGTTCGCATGTCCTTTTTTTCTGAAATGACATTAAACTACACTATTTGCGGTCCATGTATATGACCTTAAACTGTTCGCATGTTCGTTCGTCCAACATGATGATAAATGGTGTCCGCTTTTGTCCTTACTGCATGACATTAAACTGCACAATCCCTTATCGTCCTATCTACATGACGTTAAACTGTACAGAAGTTCCTTATTGTCAGAAATGACATTAAACTAGATTTTGTCCCTGCTACATGACATTAAACTGTGCAGCACCAATAGTCCTCACTGTAAGACTTTAAACTGCACAGTCCCTTTTTGTGTCCTACATGACATTAAACTGTGCATTGTTAGGGTTGTTATTGCCTCTTGTTTCTCACACCGAGTTTAACTCATGTGATCTTAGAGAAAACTTCAACCATAACACTTATTTCTTTAATTGAACTATGCGGACTTTGATCCTTGCCTTCTATGCTGGGTACATAGGCAACCACCTGAGGTTCAAGCCCGAAAAATATATTTTCACATCGGTTCACTTTTGTCACATGCAATTTTTTCTTGTGAAACCGCTCCCAGAACTAATATCCTCATATTGGTTCACCTTTTTCCTTGCTATATGACATTAAACTATACAACACTTTTTTGTCCTGTATAACAATAAACTAAGACATTCTTTGATGCCCTCACCTGAGAGGGGATCATTACTTTAGATTGATTTTTAATCATCATATCCCAATGATTACTTGCATACATGGTAACATCCAAACTTTTTATCTTGGGTCAAACCATCATTGCACTAAAGTCTCCATGTCACCCTTCACATGTACGAACTAAATCTGTACAGGGGGTATTTCTAGAACTACGTGGGCTTGATTCCTATCCTCATGGGATATGTAGGATCGTTCGAGCATCCCTCAAATCCAGCCCCAAGTCTATGGGCCTAACCCCAAATTCTACTTTCAGTCCTTTAGCTGAAAAGTTCTCATAACATACATAATGTGTATTCTTTATCATGGTCCGAGATCTATGACAATAAACTAAGATCTTCAACACTACCATCCCACACAACGTAAAAAGGTATTTCAAGAACTACATATGGCTTGATTCTCATCCTTATGGGATACGTAGTGAAGTCCAACACCTTAATTCAGGACCCATCCACCACTTGATTTTGGTTATATTCTTCTGTGTATCTTCACAGACATTGGACAATACCCATTTTCATGTTTCAGAACATTAACCATAAAATATCTTCAGATCTTCATATCTTTTTTTTGTCTTCTGGTCACAAAATGTTTGATACCTAAGAGTTGTTTTGCTTGACTATGCAGCATGTTCCCATAGGTGGCCTTGCATAATGGTGTCTACATTATAGACCTGTCAGCCAAAAGATACTATTTATTTGACTATGCAGCCAATGACCTTAGGCGGCTCTGCATAATTCAACCCCCTAACGGGTTTGTCAAATCATAGTAACTTCATTCTTGGGAGGAAAACCTCTTTTTCCCTTATTGGTCTTAATGAAAATATGTGAGGATCTGCACAAAAAGCCATCCTCAACATATTTGTCTCGTATTCCCTTTCCATGATCTAAAAATATTAAAGTTTATGGTTTATAATTTCCTTCCCTACACTCAGTTCAGACCTTCATAGGAGCGACATTCATCCAATTCCTAAATAATCTTGTGTGAAAATATTTTCTCCATATTCAATTACCTCTTTCCATACAGCAAACTCTATGCTTTGGAAAATTTGAATCTCCATAAACATTCATTGGCTTTCTAGCACTAGAAAAGTAAATTTCTAAGAGTTCATTTTCCTGACTATGCAGTATGTTCCCTTAGGCGGCCTTGCATAAAGTTGTCTACATAACAGACCTGTCAGCCAAAAGATACTATTTATTTGACTATGCAGCCAAAGCCCTTAGGTGGCCCTGCATAATTCAACCCCCTAACGGGTTTTTCAAATCATAGTAACTTCATTCTTGGAAACTACTTCTTCTAATGCCTTTTAGCTCTTTTCCATATCATTCCTCAGATTCAAAATTTCTTAAAGTTATAGTTTACACATTTCCCTTCATACTTGAATATGGTAATAGGGTTTTGGATAAATTATCAAGGAATTGAGTCAAATTCTTTATCCATTTGGTCAAATCTATTTCGACCTTAAACTTTATCACTTTTTATGTCCGTGTGTATGACATTAAACTGCCCACAAAAGACAAGAGAGATTTGAATAAAAGTCAAGTCCCAGCTCGCTAAACATGCATTTTTTATGATTTAGGTAATATTGTGAAATTAATAGATTCAAAGTTTGTGGGATTGTTTATAATAATCCTAGTAAAAATCAAACTATGCTTACTAGCCCCATTGGCATAGGTAAAATTAATGCAAATAATTCAATGCAGGCATGCACAAAGAGTGAGGATGAAAAAAATCTTTCATTGATGCACAGGGACTAGAAGGATATCCATAGATTGGATTCTATTTTTTTTCAAATAATTACAGAAAACTGTCAACATAAGTTTTCACTTGGCGTACAACATCCCGAGCTTCATCAGCAGCAACTTGAAGCTCATGCACCCGACCAGCCTAACTCCTTTCAGCCTGATGGAGTGCCTTCTTGGCATCTGCAATGGCTTTCATGCCATTAGTCTGAGCTCCCTCTAAAGAATTGTTGAGTTGGTCGTGTTCCCTAGTAACAACATTTAACTGTTGCTGGAGGTGCATTTTCTCGACAACCTTCTCCTTGATTTTTTGCTTCAGCTCCTTCATCTCAACATCATATTTAGCTTCAGCCTGGGATACTGCAGCCTCAATGTCACTGATGTTGATTGACAGCTTCACCATGTTCAAATAATCATGATACTTCTGCTCCTTCTCCCTCCTCAGAATGACTTGTTTCACTGTGTTATGGATCTCTTAATATCTAAAACCGCCAAGTCCCAGCATCACGAATAAAGATGACAGTCGAGGGATCTTCGCTGACAGCTCATCCAAAGACACTTCAGATATGATCTTCCAGATATTGTTCCATGCCTTGCGCCGTGAGAAGCTGAGCGCTTTGAGAACCTCTGGGTCAGATTCAGCATCGCTATCACAGGGGGGAGTGTATTCCGGGATTAATGCACTTAGAGAAGTGCCACGTTCTGCACCATCCCGCCTGACCCGTGCTCCTTCATTCTCGATTTCTGTTGGGACAGTGGCTGAAGCTTCGCCTCCAGATCTAACCATTGAAATTGATGGCCCTGCATAATCAATAGAAAACTTTGGTTAGTTTCAAAGGATGAAAAAAATAAATTTGGTTGTCTTATAATTCATGAATGGTTGCAAAGAGATGTTATACCTTACCCAATGGTAAATCAGCAACTTGTGAAGACTCCTCCCCATATTTCCTAGTTTGAACAGGATCTTTACTATGGGTCTCAGGATGGTTTTCTGGGTTCAGCTCCACTTGAGCTAGGGTTGCTGCAATAATAGTGTTGACATTAATGTATGCACCCTATTTAGGCATTGGCAACTCAGCAATTTCTTTAGATGAAACTGCATATCATTTTCTGTCAAGATTAGAAGTGTAAATTATGAAGAAATTTACTGGACGAAGAGTAATACTCGTGCCCAAAATCTTCTAAATTAAATTATAACTCAACATTATCATAAAATTCTTCAAAAGACATGCCATTATTCATCATGTCATCCAATGTTACTACAGAACCCTGGTTAATCTCACCAGTGGGAGCATTGGATGTGTTTTTCGGAAAACCTTCAGCATCTGGTTCCTGAACCTGGACAACTTGATCGGTTAAAGTAGCAGCGTCAGTTGCAGCCACTGCCAGAAGATCCAGTGCAGGAATTGAACCTAAAACATCACAGAATGGAAGTTAGTTGATGTATTCATTCAACATTTTATGAAGAATTGTCAACTTACCAGAAGCAGGTTCCTCTGTTCTTGGAGCAGTCGTAGGAGGGATACTGGGGGCAGATGCTAGCTCTTCCCCAGAAGCAGCCAAGTCAGCATGAGTTTGAAATTATTACCCAGCACCCTCCTTTGTTCCAGTAGGAGGATCAACCCTCTCTCTCAATGGAAAAAATGATGAACCCCCTGCAATTTCCAAAGAGAAAGATGATGAGCAATATTTTTTTTGATTTAAGACTAATAATTTCACAAAGGACTTACCACTACTAACAAAAAGTTTAGCTATGGACTTCCTCCTCTGTTGCATTGGTTTTTGTGGTTTGACGTGAGAATTAGCAACCTCCCATAATGGCACCTGAATTGGAAGGTGGAATGTTGTTTACAACTCCTTTTCCATTGTTTTCCGGCCTGGAGAAGCTTCACCCGATTCATGGGGAGATTCAGCAGAAGCCCCGATGGTAGTACCACCAGGGATGTACTGAGGTGAAGGGACCTCAGTAGTTCCTCTTATAGTAAGCTGCAGAATGAAAAAAAGTAATTTCCTTAAGTAAATGAAGCTAAAGAAATGAACTTACATCTTCATAAGTCACAAAGTCGTGCCACTCCTCATCTCCCGAGCCTCCAATCCCCTCGGTGGTGCCCCGATCTATCATTTCCTTCACCCGCTTGGTGACAGGAACAAAATCGTTAGTGGCATAAATGAGCTTTTCCAGCTCTCTTATGTAAGCTCGCACTTCATTGGGGTTCTCCTCGAATCTTATCTCAGTTGAGGCTAGGAGGATCCCTATTCTAGGAAGATGTACTCCCTCGCACAGGTCCAGCCAGGCAGTTTCAATATCATAGTATAAAGCTTTCCATGTCTGGACAACCTCTGTCCATACATATTTTGAGGGGTTAGGAGGTGCTATAATCTTCTATTTGAGCTTCTTCCCAGATCCTGCAACTACAAATAGAAAATAAGGAAATAGAACTTATTTATTCTATAAAGTAATTTCTACAATCTGTAACTCATTAGAAGTTGATGGAGTAGCTCTCTTGATTCTGATAGGAAGATTGTATACGGCACGTGGCAGCTTTGATGCATGTTGCATTTCCTCAGAATCTGATGTGCTAGCTTCGGGGGTGGAAGAATCACTTACGTATTGAACTTTTCCTTTCACCGTAACCCTCTTCTTCTTCCCCACCCGTGAAACTGGCATATTCAGTATGGCCTCAGGATACGACGCCACCAAGTTCTCAGTGTACCATGTGGTTAGATTTCCTACAGCTTCATTATCTGGCAAGTCGAAGACTGCCCCATTCCTTTCCATAGCCATCATCAACCACAACTGATGGGAAACCATGGGGTGATTCTCTGATCTGATATGCACAGGAGGAGATAAAACATTTGTTTATAGGAATTTGAATTGGCGCGCAAATCTATATGGAGCGTAGGCCTCACATATAATTTCCCTGTCAATCCTCGCAACAAGCACCCCATCTCTGCTGGCTAGCATATATGACCTCTATTCTAAACTGGCTGACCCATCATCCACAAATCACCCGGATGGCGGATTCCCGTAAAGAAAGAAATTAAATTCCTTATACATGCCCAATCATGGCCTTATATTATAAGCATTAAGTGCCAAAGGGAAAACCCTAGAAAAATCCTGAACTGATGGTCTGAAAGAACTCCCGAGAATGTGTATTCCATTCTGCACAGCATAGGTTCAGAAATGAGTGGTGATCCATCCCCATAAGAACTGGAATGGTCCCACTAATCTCGAAGAATATGTTCCCATATAGACATGGAGTAATCTCCTATGAATCTTAGCCAGGACTGGGGTAGCCAACCCCACCATTTTTCTCTCAGCCAGCATGGCTCCAATAACAAAGGTCCCTGGCCTATTGCCTCCCTTTGAATCCCTAACCGGCAAAAGATAGATGCTGAGCCACAAGGCTAAAAATCCTTCCAGACGAGTCTTTTCTGGCACATTATGATTTATTTAATATCCCCATCTCTCAAACTCTCCCGCCTCGAGAGTCGGCAAAAACGTGCCACGAGCACTTCTTTTGTCAGCTCTGTGGAAACTGGTAGGATGAGTGCAGGTGGGCCCCTTTTCTCTTTTCTTCTTGAGAAACAAATTCATCCACTTCTCTGGGTGAATATCCCTTCTAAGATGAGTCTTTGAAGTCGTCGAGCTCCTCATCTTGTGATAAATATTCAATAATTCTCAAACCAGATCCAGAGTCTTTTCTATGTCATTCAGAGTTGCCTTTGGAGGGATTAACTCATCATACATGTCACCAAAGATTGGAAACCTTGAGATCTTGTAGACATCCCACAAACTGATGCCTACTTCTCCATGGGTCAGATGAAAAGTGTTAGTCTCTGGTCTCCAGTGACTAAGCAATTCTAGTACAAAGTTGTCATTTCTATACACATACGTCTGACCAGCCCAGACTGCTTCATAGATTGCTTCTCCCTTCAGATCTTCAACATAATCATCACAAGATTGCCACACCTAGTAAGCCCACATCCAGGTCAGCTTCACCCCTCCTCCAGATCGGAATTCTATATTTTCCTTCCAGCCTTTGGATTGATCCATTTAATAATTTTAGAAGATTGAAGGATAGCAGTGTGGTTGAATCTTAGGATTATGAGGTTTCAGATCAGGTGTGCATGAGCTATTATGCATCACATATACTTTCATTACGGTTCCAGCATTGGAGAACATTCTTCCAACTGAGACGTTGGCTGATGAAAAGTTGGTGTAGTTCTGAAACCTAGAATGTGGAAGGTAATTCTTTGCCTCTGGAATGTTGACATCTTGCAGATGACCATGGCCAAACAGCGGCAGATAGATGCTATGCGGATAATCTCAATGATACTTCTTTAGATGTTTGGCTATGTTTGGAAGAGTGCTTTTGCAGACAGTATAATAATCGGGGCCAACGATTTCAATCATGTCATCAATCCTTTTTCTTGCCAATTCTTCAGTTGTTCTGATTCTCCTTGAAGCCATTGGATCTGCACAAAAGTTGGACAATGAACTGTTAAATTAAGTTAATTTTTAATAAAATTTGTGAAGGAAATTCAAAATTTTGGCAAAGGCATGGTGGGCGCGCAAGTCCCCTTCCGGCGCCCAAGTTCCCTTCGGGCATGAAAGTCCCCTTCGAGCGCGCAAGTGCACTGTGAGTGTGCAAGTACCTAGCATGACAACAAAAGCGCGACACCTGAAAATGATTAGCGCAGACGAAAGAAGCCGGAGCAACACTTGCGCGCCGAGAGCGAGAAAGAGGAAAAAGCTAAGTGCTTTACGCGAAATATGGCCTCCTATTAATAGGCGCGGCCGTAGCCTGCGCGTTGAACACATATGTGCCCGAGGAACCCTTGTGCGCCATAGCCTTCATGCCCTACCTTGCGCGCCCTAGTTCTTTTAGAGTTTTGATTTTCCTCAGAGTCAAATCCTCTTTTCTCTCTGGATCCAACTCTGAGGGGGGGACTTTTGTTGACGCTCCTTTCGTCATAGAGTCTAAAAGATTTGAAAAATGGAATATCTGAACTCAAAGTGATTCAATCATTGAAGAAATGTCAAAAAATTGACAAAGGGAAGAAGATGAGATGATCGAATAAGCGGCGCGCAAGTTTTGAAGTAGGCACGCAAGTATACTTGCAAGCCCAAATGTCACCGCGCAGGTACTTGGGAACCTGTGGTCGCGCAGGTACTTGCCCGCCAAAATGGGTTTTTTTCCATGGCCTCCTCCAGCCTATAAATACCCACGGTGGGCCCCACATCAAGGGACGGAAAATTTCCAAAAACCAGATTTGAACTCCCGGCGCCCTTGTCCCTTTTTCAAGTCTTCCGCACACTTCTAAGGTAATTCTTTACCTAGAATGGAACATCTAAACAAGGAGAACATGGCTTAAGTGTTAAAATTCAGTAGCACTTGCGCGGCTATGCAAGCACTTGCGTGCCTATGCAACCCTTGCGCACCTACTGATCTGTCTATCAGCACTTGCGTGCCTGCTATCTGGAAGACCCTAGGGATTGAACTAAGGGATTGAGCCAAGGCTCACCCAAGTTATTCCCTAAGGGTTGAATGTCGTGCAAGTCTCTTTTTGTCGCGCAAGTACACTTGCGCGACCATGACTTGCGCGCTGCCTCAGCACTTGTGTGCCTCTTGTGCACATGCATGCCACCTCAGCACTTGCGCGCCGCCTCTGTACTTGTGTGCTGCCTGTGTAGTTGCACGCCCTTATGGTTTTGGGTGTCCTTCTTGCCCAGTTCATCTCTTTGATACCATTCCACTTCTCCTATTCAAGATCCAGTCTTCAAGACACTCTTGAAAGCCATGTTTGGCATGTTTTCTTGGTTGACCTCCTTATCTGAATGGAATTCTGTGGAAGATTTCATTCAACCTCATCATTCAAAATATGAGAGAATCCACAATTTAGGTCTCCTCCTCCAGAGTAAGCCCTAATCCAAAGTTCCCTTAACCGGGTCCTCCTTTTCATGAGTAAGCCCCAGTCCTCAATTATCAAATTCCTATATTTGGGATTCCTTTTCAGTATTAAGTCCTAGTCTAGTTCTCCTCAAATGGGCTTCCTTTTCAGGAGTAATCCCCAATCTAAACATTCATTCATATCAACCTCATACCTTAAGATGGGAGAATCCCTAATCCTGGGCATCCTCCTTAAGAGTAATCCCCAGTCTAATTTCTCAATTTAGGCCTCCTTCTCAGGAGTAAGTCCTAAGTCCCTTAATTCTGGGCATCCTCTTTAAGAGTAATCCCCACACATAATTTCCTTCAACTTGGGCCTCTTTTTCAAGAGTAAGCCCCAAATCCCCAAAAACATATATTTCCCTCAACCTGGGTCTCCTCTTTAAGAGTAAGCCCCAGTCTTGAAAAGTTCCACTTTAACCCAGGACTCCTTCTCAGAAGAAAGTCCCAGTCTCTTAAATTTTGGGCATCCTCCTTAGGAGTAAGCCCCAAGTCCCCTAATTTAGGATTCCTTTTCATCAGTAAGTCCCAAATATCATATTTCCCTTAACCAGACTTAATTTCCTTTTGATCCAGGTCTCCTTCTCAGGAATAAAACCCAATCACAAGTCCCCTCATAATTTGTACATCTTCCTCTGGAGTAAGCCCCAAGTTAGAGTATTCAAATCTCCATGAAACACATATACTTTTATGGACATCATTCTAGGGTTTTCTTCCCTGAAGTAAATACTACTTTTCAAATATCTGGGCAGTCACACATACATAAGCCCCATCATATTTCTCATGATTGCATCTTTCGTGGCATAATTGTCTAGTTTTACCAATACCTCTTGATTCTCACACCGAGAATGGCTCACGTGAGCTTAGAATGTAAAAGTAATTATGAAATCTTTCATTGGTCCATCAATCTTGCATAACTTCGTACACCTTCTTGAACTACGTGGGTTTTGATTCCTTCTCTAAACAAGGATACGTAGGTAGCACCTCTGCGGGTATGATCCCATGTATGAAATAATCAATGTCCTCCTGAATGAAAATAAACTTCAAGTGCCCACTGATTGGCTTAAAACCAGTATGGTCATCATCATGACCAAGAGACTTCTATATAATGTTTTAAAGGATACCATTGGCTAATGATCTCTGTCAAAAATACAGATGATTCTCTATCGATGAAGAACCTCGAATACATATAAAAAGATTCTCTAAATTTCTATACATCAATCATTGATTGTAAGTTCTAAGGAAAAGATCATTCTAAGACTTGGAACTTTAATAAGGATTCATGAACATAACTTAAATCTACAAAAAGAGTCCCGGAGTAGAAAATAATTCCCCTCAAAAAGGTGTGATGAGTCCGACTTCCCATCCTCTCGACCAATGCAAATTCCTAAGCATTGTCAGTTTACAACTAATGGGCGCCTACCTTTGGAATGTAGGTCCAACAGGATATGGAATCATTGGATGTTTCCGGTTCTACGAACAAACCCGTTAGATACCGATTGGAACGTTTGAATCTCAAATCAAGAGTTCATTCCCGATTCCAGTGAAGAAACAGAGTGATAACATGTTATTATTATTTTCATTATGTGATCTATTAGAATCTTACTCTAATGATTCATGCATAAAAATTTCTACTAGATTACTGATTGTTTGGACAAGAAATATAATATTTTAGAGAAAATTAAAAATTGAATGGAGTTATACTTTTCAAGAAATTGTATTTCCTTTTGTTCTTTGTCTAAATGGTAAATTAATTTCTTATATCAATTAACATAATAATGAAACAAAAAAGTTGTCATATTATAAATTTATGATCTCTCTCCCATTACAAAATTATGGAATTATGATCACTGACTTTATCTTAAACATTCTATTTGTCATTCTATATTAGTTCATTTGTATTGTTTTCTTCAATGTCTACCTTTTAACATGATAGTAATGTTCTTATACTTATAAACCAAGTTATGTGATGACATTAATACTTAATTTTTTACCATTTCAAGTAGTTTTTCTATTAACTCTATTTACAATGTTATTTTTTAACAAATATATTTTGATGTTTCAAAATATTCCCTAATAATAACATGTTCAAATATCAAAGATACAATTTATTATAGAGGTGAAAATGGAATAAAATGGTTTTTCAATAGAGAAAACTATGTTCGATAGAATATATGATACACAACACCAAACCCAAAATGAGAGTGATTATTTCAATATTATCATTTAACCTATAAATTTTGTTTATATATATAAATATTATTAAAAAAATTATAGAATGTATTTCCTCTTAATCAATACTTTGTTTATGATTTCATATAAAATAGTACATCAATTTTTAGTAAATCTATCTTATTCTTCAAAAACACATTTTCATCAAATTTTTTTTTATTTTTTTAAAAAATAATATAAATTATTTATTGAACATTTATAAAACATTTTTTTAATAATTATAATCATCATTTAAATCATCATATCAAAATTATATTAGGATGACATTTTATGAATTTTAAAAAAAAACCTCTTTCCATCGCACGTGAGTGGTTTTCTATTATAAATAATTCTTCCACCAATGAGAATTTTGTTTTAATAAAATATATTTGAAATTTGGAATAATTAAATTCAATATAATAAAATATGATAAACATAATATTTTTACAATATTTATTGTATCATTAATAACTATTTATTACCACGGTAAAAAGAAAATATCATTTTTAAGGTTATAAAATAATTTAACAAGGTCTAGAAACAAAGTAACCATAATATTTTGAATATGTATATTTTAATTTAAATATTTTATTGAATATATTTTTTGTTTCCATATAAATAATTACAAATAATTTTGATATATATTTTTTATTTATATGATAAGCAAAAATTTATTTTTTTTGCGATGATAAATTTCTACAAAGGAATTCCTTTTTGATGAATTTATGAATTATAAAAATAACTTATAATTAAATTAATACTATTTTAAAATATTTTTTTAAAAATTTCATTTATTATATAAATTTTTATGAAGTAATATGTAATTGTTATAATTTCTTGGAAACATTTATTTACAAGAACCGGCATTTCTCAATAAATGTCAATTCATTTTTTAGACGTAAAATTTAACATAATAAGAATATTAGATGAAAAAATAAATATTATATTTGGGATTAACATGTTTAAATTATCCAACAGTTAAATGTTTTTATTTTTTTTTTGAAAAATTCCATTTTAAAAAAAATAATAAATACAATATAAACATACCATGCATGCTATGACATTATAATGACCCATAAGTTGTGTGAAAAATTATAAAATGGGTGTCCAATAAAAAATATGTGTTTCAAGTGTAAAATAATTTCATTTTTAGGTTATTTTATTTATTTTCTAAATTTTTTATGAATCCATTGAAACATATATAATATTTTAAGGCTTTCAAATCCTTCCTTTATGAACATTAGTCACTTACACATCACCAAGTGTAATATTATAAGGAATTCATAATTTGGAATTATAAAATAGTAAAAACCACATTAATTTGGTATAAACCATTAGATGGGTTTTTATTTTTATTATTTTATGTTGTTGGTTCCAAAACCCATGTTTGGGAAGCAATAATGAACTCCTCAGACTTTTCATCTATAAACACTGCAATGTTTCTATTCCTCTTTACTAAAAACAATTTTATAAATTTAATTATTTAAATTTATCTCTAAAGAGTCCTCCCAATGTGTCCCAAGCTCTCAATAAGTTCCTCCTATGATTTTGGAATAACCCTCTCAAGATATGTGACACTTCTCTCTTCATTACAATTGAAGCACCTCTTTAATATTTATCCTTTCAAATCCGAAATGGTAAATTTTAATGCCATTATATATATCCCTTTACAATTAAATTTTTTCCGAACAATGGTTTATCATTTATTTCATATCATTAATGTATTTACCTATTCCATTACTCTGTAAAAATTTGGTAAGGGATCCTCTCTTTATCCACTTTTTTCAAGAACATCATTATGTACTGCACTTCACCTTCTAATTCCAATTAATGGGATATTATTTTACACATCCCTACTACATCCCTTATTATTTGAAAGTAATTAATGAACCCTTTCACTCTCATAAATCCCTAAATGATTCATGATGTACACCATTATCTTGTCCAAATTATCCTACTTTTTTCTCGTTGAAAATGTTTATTCGTGAACACTCATTTTCGTATACCTATTAATAAATAATAATGGTGGATTGTTTTCTTACATATCCCTCATAATATTAATTTTACATAAATATGAGGACATACCCCATTCTATCTCACTAAAATAATTTATAAATCTTCATGTTTTTCCACTAAAATGTTGAAATGTCACTACAATTTTCAATATCGACCATTTATGAGGTATATACCTATTCCCATTTCAACTCAAGGGTAATCACTTAGTCGTACGTATAATTCATTTATTTGGTATATTCATGTTAGTAAACCACATTTCTAAATCATCAGACTAAATGTGATGAAAAATTATTATATGTTGAATGGTCTATGTGGAAGACGTATGCATGTACAAGATATAAAAGCAAAGGGTTTTAAAAAATTATAGAACTCTAATGAAATGGGTAATATTTTAGACTCATTTGATTTCATGTAAGGAATTAGTATGTGAACCAAATATATTATTTATATTTTAAACAATGTTATGATGACATGGATTTTATCATTGACCGATATATTGTACACTATTTTAAATGATTTTTCTACATTTTGTAAGTTTCCTTTTTGTTACCAAGATATATAATATCTCATTGATCATTATTATGGTTTTTGAATGTTCTATATACTATTTATATATGTATTGTCTGAAAATTAATAATTTCCTCAGGTTATTCATTTTTTATCCCCTAACTAGGCTTTACAGCTTACCCTTTTCTTATATATGACCCCATGTTATTCCATGTGGTTTTAATAGCAATGGAAAATTACAATAATGATATAGATGTTTTCAATATTTATATTATATAAACTTTTTAAGATGTTATGTAATGTACCTAATTACCCAAATACACAATACTTCTCTTTCTTATAAGTTGTATTATGATTATTATTTTGTAAAAAATTATAACTTAATGTGTAATAAATACAAGGGTTTTCATACATCCCACATTGACTATAATATAAATTATAATGGTGTACAAAAATCCATTTACAATATACCTAAACCATGGGTGTAATGGGGAGTATCTAACTCCCTTAGTTTTTAGTTGAATAACACATTTCCAGCATCAATCAAGTAAAAAGAACTTTCTTATCATGGAGACCCATGCGCCAAAACATTGGATGACTAATGAATGAAGGATGAATATATGGGAGTAATTTTTGGTACCTGACAAACCAAAAAGGGAGTTATGGACACTATTTCCAATTTACTAATCTTTTATGAACCCAAAATGATGAATATATACAACCTAATAGAATAAAATACTAGTGTCACACCATGTCTCACCATTAATGATCATGGAAAGCATTCTAGAAAATACAATGTGGAAAAAATATCATGATATTTCACACTTCTCCAAATATGATATCGATGTATTGAGATATGAAAAATGAACTTATGATGGAATGGTACATAACATCAGTTAAAGAGTAACATGGTGTGTTTCTACTCTTGTTAAATACATTTATATAATTCATTTCACATGAATTATGATGTTAGTATAAATTTTTTATACTATGATATAAATTATATATTGGGCCAATGATGTTTTTTAATGATTCCAAATACAATAGTATATAAATTTTTTGGGCACACATCACATCCAATGTGGTACTCAAAAAATAATTACCATGTGTGAAATCAGGTTTACATGTAGTCTTCCGAGTCATGTAATCCCTCGCTACTTGACTAGAATCTTTAAAAAAAATCATGTTGTACAATCGTTTCACCTATTCCATACACTACTACCTTATCAATTTTATGTAAACTATTCACCTCATTTATTAGGACTACAGACCATATGGATTTGTATGTACATCACTTTCTTTTATAATTTTACATGGAGAGATATTAATATCATAATAATTATAAGGTGCGGGAACCCATACCATGGGCCATGAAATTTTTATAATATTTTATAATCCTAGCACCACATCTATGATACCATATAATGTAATAATCATATATTTTAATTTATGTTTACATTCAAATAAATCATTGTGTTTGATTTCATTCTATACATTAAATAACGTAAAAATTGCTGACATTTATAAACAATTATAACCTAAGAATTGAATTAGATTGAATTAATTTTAGTGAATAAATTATTATATATATGTAATAAAATGTAAAGATACTTCAAATATGAATGAAATTTAATTTTTAAAGGTAAAATAACTATTAGGATAATTTTTTTACATAGAAATGTATTATTCTAAATATTCGATATAAATGTTTTATGAATTTATATTAAATAAACTTTTTAATAATGATGAAAAATATATCTGACATGAATTTTTTTAATACTAATTTATTTATTAAATAATAATAAATATGAATGATAAAAGTTTAAATTTTAATTGAGTAATTCACATATAAAATAGTTATTCCTAATATATAGTACTATTAAATATTAATTAAAATTTTAAAATTTCTTATTGGAACTTAAATAATTGAACATTATTTTTTGATTAATCATAGTAATGTTTTCTTGGGATGAATTTCTTTAATTTATTTTTTAAAAATGATTTTATAGTGAATACTAAAATATAAATATTTAATAAATTTCGTGATTTAATGAAATATTTTTTATATCAATACAAAAAATAATGTTGTCAAAAAAATTTAGAATGAAATATATAGTTTATAAGAGATATTATATTTTTTTTAAAAATATTTTTTTAAGTTACAAAACATCATTTTCTTTTTTAAAACATATGTAACATTCTCTATAAGGTTGTTCCTAATAAATTATATAAGTTTATTTTTATAGTAATATAAAATAATATTAGATATTTAAATAAATAATTTGTATTTAAAATTTATAATCATTTTGTCCAAAAGTTTCTAAAAAATTATCATGTTAATTTTATAAATAAATATATGTTACACTTCATAATCACTAGGTACCATTGTAAAAGAATAAAAGGTAAAAATTCAATAAATATAGTTTATTAAACATGTAGAAAACTATTTAAAAATTTATTAGAAAAGATATAATTATCTTATCTCACCATAAAATAATTTATAATGTATTATTGGACCCACATGACCAGATTAAAATTTTATCCCTTATATATTAATTTTAAATATTTTAAAAACGCCATTTTTTACTTGTAAAAACATCCAATCACCAACCGTTAAATTGATATGTAATTTTTTTTCTATCCCAGAATGAATGCATATCATATCTCTAATAATTGTATTTCTATATTTTTAAATTCTATAATCAAATTATTAGATACTTTATCCACATCAAAGGTAATACAATGAAAATCCTCAAGATCACAGTGTGTCTAGTCATTTTTACGTAACATATATTTTTATATTTTTTTAATTATAATTTAAAAACCAATATATAATTTATTATTTATTTAATATATAATGAATGTAATTATTTTATGGGAATAATAATTATTCATCCCTGCACTTGTTCCACTAATAAATTCTAAAATTATGTTCATATGTGTGCACACATACTACCACCACAACAAGTCCTCATGGTTCATTTTATTTAAACTCTTTACTAGGATGGTAATTAGGCTGATTTTAATAAATTTTAGTTATATTTAGAACATATATTATATTTCAAAATGATATAATAAATGATAAATTTCTCCTATTTTTAGAAAAAGTATGTCTTCTACCAAGCATAAGTGTGAACAACCGTCTATATAGAATGGTTGATATTAATTTTTCCTTATCATCATAACCTTTAATATAATGGAATTAAAATTATAATAATGTATAAAAATGCTTTTTAGGAAATCATCAAGGTGTTTGTGTAATAAATTTTTACAATATATTATATATATGATCAAAAAAATAAGATTTTTTTCATTCATCTAAAAAGAGTGTATCAAGAGAAAAAATATACCATGATTCTAAAAAATGATTTATATATATTCTCTATTACATCCAATTTATTTAAATTATGAAATATCACTATATTACAAACCAATTATGAATATTATGATTTTTTTATTATATTACCACAAAATACTCAAAATTATTCATTAATTTTAATTGATTTGTTTATGGGTATTTTTAACCACTTATTTTATAATTACAATGAATTTAAGTCATGGATGACTATTAGAACATATAAAATTGTATAATATGTTAGAAATAAGTAAATAATTTTTTTTATAATTTTATATCAAAATTTAACACATTAATTAATATTTCATCCATCCTTCATTAAGAATCACTAAAGCAAGAACACCATTTAATTTATCATCATGGAGTGTAAAACGAATCCCATGATCATAAATCATGTATAAACAATATAACTTTTAAATAATTTTTCAATGACATATAAGATCATCATCGTGATGGTATTTAGGAATATTGTTAATACTAAAAACACTTTTTACTAAATTTGTTTAAAGACATAAAGACTACATAGACATTTTGTTTGAGATGGGAAAAAATACAAAATATATACATGTATAATCATATAATAATTATAAATGTAAATTATAATGGATATGTCTGTTCTTGGATACGTATTTATTTATATTAATATAATTATTCTGAATATTGAGTGAATTTTAATAATGAATACAGAACGAGGTAAAGTTTTTGATGTATAATTCCAATTTTTAATAGACTATTGTTATTATGGACATAATTTACATTTTACATTGTTTATGATTCTTATATTAGATATCATATCACAAATTAGATTTTAATCATGGTATTTTATATTCAAATACAAGACCTATCTTTCACTTGGTTTCATTGAAATGTTACTTGAAAAATGTTTTTTGTCTTAATAGATAATTCCATCATACTTTTTATATAATGAACCATATCATCACTGAATGGTGTATTTTATTCCCATGGATATGTATTTACAATATTCATTATTGGAGAAATAAATAACCAAAATAGTAAATTAACATTAGATAGATATTACCTCATTTTTACCGTAGTTTTAATTCTTGAGATAAACTAACTTCAAATATTTAGTAATGACCATCCTCTAAGACAATAAATTGGATACATTCTACAAATAAATTATATTATGTGTTATTTAATAATGTTTATTTTAATATACATTAACATAGATAAATAAACTATACTCAGAAGAAAATTCAATGAGTTTTTATATCACAATTGACATTGTTAAATCAAGATTTTATATCAATGAGTTATTATTTACCATTACAAACATCATTCCTAAATGCCTGGGTTATCCCAATAAATATTTTATTTTATGGTTATTTCTCTATATATATGTGTTAAAATATATTTTAACAGAAAATATTTTTCTTAAACTCTTTATACAAAGTTATTTTTGAACAATTATATGTAAAAAATAATAAAATTGGGTTTTACATTCAATATTATGTGATTTACCTTCCTCTTATAATATATAAAAGATAAATATTATATAATTTTCAAGACACAAATATTATAGATTATTTTCAAATATAAATGTTTATAGAATAATTAAAATTCTATATTTGGATCTAACACATAATGAATTTTTTTTCTCAAGAAATGTATTAAAAATATATTTCCACATACATTGATAAAAAGATCCTAACGATTGGCATGGAAATGATTTGAAATCCATAATTTTTAAATAAAATATCGTACTTAATCCCTTAGACATCATTATTATGTCTACTCGACTATGAGGCTTAGTGATTGCATGTTATGATATTAAAAAATTGATGGATTAAAAAGAATATTTTAACTAATGTTAGTTTCATGTTAATAATTTATCATATCAATGGAAATAACATATTCTAATGACTAAACATCTACATCTCTGTTATTATATAATTCTCTTGATGCAATGATAACATACTGAATTATATCCACAGTTAAGTTCCCCCCAAAAATTTAAACATTTTTCTAAAATAATCCCTTGGTAAATATTAAACATCAACCACCATATCCTATATGATCCTTAGATCATTGGTCATGTAATGGTGACTTTTTAAGCTCTATATAACTAACCAAATTTTATTTATCTTTCTATTTTTTTATTTTTATAAGTGTCAAAAAAATCAGTGAAATATATATAATGAGAATATAAAAATATCACACTAAAAATCCTCACGTCGACTCATAATTCTACATGTTACATTCTATCATAGAATAAAATCCACTAAACATGTTAAATTAAACATTATGAAAACAACTCTATGGGTATTAGAAGTGAAGAGAGTAATGTAATTTATAAATTCAATAACATACTTATTTAATGATTCAAGAGTATTAGAAATAAAACAAATGAAAACATATATCTCAAGGATAATGTGGTCATTAAAAAATTAATCGATGATATAAATGTGACTTTATAGAATCATATATTTGAAATGATAAAAATTCATGTTCTTGTAGTCTAGAAAGACCCCTGATTATATAATTAAATTTTCATTGAAATAAATAAAATATTATATATTTAACCCCCAAAGAAAAATGAAAAAAATTATATTCCATTTATCTTAACACATGTACTATTAAATGATTAATTTATTAAATATTTCAAAAATTAATATATAGATATTATGATTTTAATCAATAATCATATTACACGTTTCAAAAAATCAATCAAGGAGATATTTTTAATTAATAATATCTATTTAATTGACTATAAATTTAATTATTACAATGCAATTATAAATTTATCAAACTGTGAACAATGTGAAATGGTTTCTAGATGTGTGAGAAATGGATAACAAATTAAGTGTGTTACAATGATATTCAAATATTTACTGCCATACATAAATACCAAACATTCCATTACATTAGAAAAAATAAGTTATTTTAATGTAATTTATAGTATTAGTAAAACACAATATTTAAAAATAACATGGACAAAAAACTCCCCCAATTAATGTGGTGTACTTGAGCTCTCCGATTAAAATTCAGTGCTGAATAAATTTAGTTTTTGGGAACTATGAGAGAATTTATTGTACTAGAAAAATGGTGGGATCCATGAATAAAATAAATTATTTACATAACATGATGTGGTTTTAAATATATATTCAAAATGTTTTCATTGATGTAATAATGGTATAAAATAATTTTCATAGGTGAAATTACCTATCCATTCCAAAAATATATATCAAATCACAGAAAATAGTAAAATGTTAAATAATAATTCTTTGAGGATGACTCACCTATCTATTTTTTGGCCTCCCTCACATTTTTGGGATGCATTATTTTGAGTGAAATATTATTTTCATATATATATTCTTGGTGTGAATCGATAGGGATATACAACTCATCGATCGATTATTTAAAAATTCTATTCTTTTAAAGGGATGAAATGTTTCACCGAGTATAGGGGTAAACAATATGAAAAGGTGTAAAGTTTAAATATTCAATATGATAATAAAATTAATGCCTATACTATCTAGGTCTATGATATTAACAAAAATCACTAGATATATAAATATAATATTCCCTCATACTATTATTCATGTTATTACTCTTTTTGTATCATATCGTACAATAAGTCATCTAAGATGGGAGTGAATGTTCAAGATATATTCTAAAAAACCAATATCTAAGAAGTGGTAGAAATTGGAATAAATTTTATAGTTTTTATTAAATTTATAGTTGGTGTGGTTTTGGGGGAGTGGTGGAAAATACTAAAGTATAATGGGAATGATGTTGTGGTTCTAGAAATGGTATTATCATATGAAGGAAAAGAACCAAGTAGATCTATAGAATATTATGTGGGTTGATTCCATTAAAACATACCCATTCTTCGAAAAAGGATCATGATGGTGCAATGCATGACTACATGGGTATAGCCATATTGATAGTGGAACTAAAGGATGTTTAGGCTTCATAAGTATCTAGTTATTAATCTTCCAAATCAATGGTCTTATACTCACCCCTCTTATATTTTTGCATTTTTCACCAGTAGATAAATATTTCAGAGAAGTCTAAGAGCTATGAAAATCCCAGGTCCCAAAGATGATATTCGAAGAATAGCCAGAAACATTGTTGGGTCTTGAATACTTTGCCAACGGAATTTAAATGAGCCCACAATTTTTTAAATGGAAGAAAAATAAATTGAGGGAAGAGTTTGAGTGATAATATTAACAGGATAAAATTTAGAAAAGGAATAAGCAAGACTATGAAGTGGGAAACTTTTTGTGGATCTCAACTCTACAGGGCCATCTTCTTTATGAACACCCACGAATTGAACCATTCATGGGAGGTAGACAACACCGCCTACCCTGTAGGAAAAAACACATCGTTTGTGGGATAAAGAATGAGAAATTCACATCATGCAAAAACATTCCTCAATGACTCAAACAGTTTGTGGATAAGGAAAACTCGAAATCTCCACATGAATGATTTTTTTTTGTGGGACTGTGGTAGAGATTTACACCTTCGAAGAAGATAATCTGCTGGTCTCCACTGACCAAATAATCTACATGATTAGTAAGGGATGTGGGATTTAGAGAAAGAGGGATCATAACTTCATTTCATAGAACCTTCTACACTGGTTCCTAGTTACCCAACTCTCAATAAATTGAGTTATAGGGGAACCAATGTGATGATCATCGATAGAAGGAGAGATCACGGGTTCAAAGGTAAGATGATCTATAGCTCAATAAATGTCTGACTCACTTCACAATTACCTTTTGGAAAAACCCCATTATACAGTGTTAAGAAGAATAATAAATTAAAATTGGTAATCCAGAAAATAAAACTCCTATGTGTGCATACTCACTGAGAGGTCCAGAACTAAAGACCCTTTTTCAACTAGGCACCCCGCATAGTGAAATGCTATGAATTTGGAACCCTACCCCACATAGAAAATCAATATGTGGGAGGAATTCCATCATGCCTTGCAATACTCTACATGGACAGAACCTATGTCCTTGCAACCAAGCACTATGCACACTCAACCATAGTCCACGCACCATCGTGGTACATGGATATCATCTGTGACCACATAGTAATATGTTATATGAAAGAACACATATCCTCCATAAGAACCAATTGTGAGATGGGGGTACACTATGGAGTTCCACTCTCTGACCCAGATAATTCCATTCCATCACATCAGTATCCCTTATGTAGGTTCTTCTTCAAACTTGTCCAATGACATCAAGTAGAAGCCTATTTTAAAAATACTTGAACCATATGATAAAACCACATGGGTCACTATCATGCCCTTTCTATTTTACATTCCCATGGTTGGAGGAGTCATTTTTGTTATCCCAGTAATGAGACCAACATTTTGGATGACAATATGTTTACATCCTAAAGGTAATGGTGGTTGTGACCTTACAGAATAGACGTGAACCTCCCCGATTTTGGTGGTAATATAGTGGATCACTCTTGTTATTTTTTTATGAGGACTTAGATCCTTCCCCCTATATCCAAACTCATGGTACTCTCGCAGAGGTAAGACCTTATACATTCGGACATAAGTTGGTACATGCGCTCTTCTCTACCTCTTCCCATGACATATCTAGATAGGTCACCAAATCTAACTATACATGTTATGAAAATAAAAGAGGATATGGGAAAACTAAATGTCCATTACCTCTCCTTTTTGTCACTAGTACCATCTATCCATATGTGAATATGGATGTAAAATAATCAAATCCACTACATCCTCTTTTTTCTCACATCGAGGATGACTAAAATGGGAAAATAGGTTGGCAGCAATCCAGATATCTGAATGGTCCCAAAGACAGTCCATCTTTTTAGATGTAAGACCCATCTTCAATATCATCAATCCTTCTTCTTAGATATAGTCCCAAATATGAATCAAAATGGGATGGACCCATGAATAATACCCAATAATTACCACTTAATGGGAATACATTAGTGTTTAAGTCCCAAATCATGTTGAACTATGAGATATTTGATTTCAAACTAACTGGAATATGCAAGAAGCCTCATTGAGGCCCAAACCCGACACCCAAAATCACCCTAATGTTATTTGGGCCATATACCCGGTAGAATCGTATCGACCCTTGAGACCATATCTCTTATGCGTACCTCGGGATACTTTTTCATAAGTAACACACCACCCATGACTAGGAAAACTTTCCCTTTTGTGTCCTTGTTGCATGAAGTTAAACAACAATGTTGAGTCCTTTCCCACAACATTAAAAGGATATATGTCCAGTAGAGTGACATCGAGCTGCATGGGTTTTTATTCCATTTAAAATGATCTTTATGAATCCAATTATATGGGTTCAACCCCAACATTAAAATAGGTCTCATACACCAAGATGATGATAAGTTCTAGAGTGCCATCATATACACCGTAAAACAAGAATTGTATTATAAAAAAACCAAATCATCCCAAAATTTTTCCTAAAAGGGTAAGGTTGATGGGGAACCCAAAATTATCAAAGGTGCTTCTATCAAAGGAGAACATCAGATACATACATTAAAGTATAAATAATTTTGTGTTATTTCTGGCTTATGGATATGTTGCGGACACATTCTTGGGAATGAACTAAGGTTTCATGAACATAAAAACATATAATAAATCTGTAAGAGAGTCACGAAATAAGAAATAGTTCCCCCAAAAAGAGGGAATTGATCCCTCATTCCTATCCTCTCAGAAAATGTGATTTCATATGTTTTATTGGCCAAATCATCCAATGAAATCCTGCATTAGGAAAGTAGGTCCATGAATTATGGATGTGAGAGATGTTGGGTGTATCAGGCTCTATAAATAAACCAATTGGAGACCATAGAAGATGTTATAATCGACACAAGTTATTTTAGACCATTTAACCCCATACAATCTAACGAATGGGCCATTAATATCCCCAACATAATGATTCTATATATTTTGGTTAAGGGTTATAACATTTTTTAATGAACTAACATAGAGAAATTGATGTGAATCTTAAACCATGGTGGTTGTATTACCCTACCAAAGGCCCCGTTCACATCAAAAAAATAAGGAGGGACATGAAAGGTCCTAAATTAAACATGTGGTCCTGATATGCTACATTGGCATGGGGTTTTTATATACATTTAATTGTATTACAGGTACTCTTCAAAGATTTCACTAGTGCAAAAAACTTTTTTTATGATGGTTATTTTTTATTTTTTACATTTTATTTTGGATGATCTTATTACAGGAGATGGTATAAATGTTGTTTTTACATCGATTATTTTACAATCGTTGTAAAAAACAAAATCCAAAGAGTTTTTCACATTGGTTGATAAAAACCCGACATGCAAAATGCATTGGTGTCGTGGTTTATTATGTTGGTTATTTAATAACCTACTAGTATATACCCTTTCATGTCGGTTATTATATAAATGATGTCATAAATCACTCCTCCAAATCATTTATCAGGAATGTTATTTTTATAACCGTCATAATAAACCTATCTGTCATGTGGTTTCCAACGTCAATTTTATAATAAACTGCGTGAAAACATATATACTACATTAGTTATTTTACAACCATTGTAAAAAACTATTCATTTCCACTTATTTCGTCGGTTATGAGATAACCAACATAAACACAATTTCCCATGAATTTATTACGTTGGATTCCAAATAACCGACGTTAAAACTAATCCCAAGGCATTGTTTACATTGGTTATTTTATAACTAAAGCAAAGTACATTTTTTTTAAATATAAGTAATCAACCACTACTATTACCTACCAAAATAACAGAAATAGACCATAATATTACCAAAAACAGACCAGAACCCCCCCCCCCCCTCTACTGGATAGACCCCACCACCGATTAACCACTTTAATTCCCATCCAAAAGACTTGAAGAAGACCAGAAACATTCCAAAAATAATCAGAAACCCGACCAAAAACAAACAAGAACCCCACCCCCAACCCATTGTACAGCCCCATCACACCCCTTGATACCCACCCCACTGGACACGCCCATAACATAAAAAGACCAAAATTTGACTAGAACCCCCACCCTACTAGACAAACCCCACCACTCCCCTAGACACCACCCTCACACCACTGGACTTACCCCACCCCTTGGACCGCTCCCCAAACCCCAGGACAACCCCCCGCCCTCATGGACACCCCCACCCCTTGGACAGCACTCCCACAGCCCTGGACTGCCTTCCCACACCCCTGAACCCCCCCCCCCCCCACCCCAACCCTACAAAACCCTCAGACTCCCCCCCCCCCCACCCCGAGACACCCCCCCCCCCACACACACACACACCCGTTGACATCCCCAAACCTCTTGAACTTCCCTACCCCCTGGACAGCACTCCCACGCCCCTGAACAACCGTCCCACACCCCTAAAACTTCCCCCACCCCACTAGACTAACCCCAAACCCCTAGACACCCATGTACATCCCCCCACTTGCCAGTACATCTCTCCCACCCTCTTGGACACCCTCCGACCCTCCCACCCAATTGGACAGCCCCCGCCACACCACTCGACACCCACACCTCACTAGACACCCCCAGACCAAAAACAGATGAAAACCCCACCAAAATTAGACCAGACCTCCCCCCACTAGACAACCCCCACCACACCTCTGGTCACCCCCACACCCCTGGACTACCCCCTTGGGACAACCCCCACACCCCTGGACAACCCACCCCCCCCCCCCACCTTCTTGGACACCCCCGCACCCCCTGGACAACTCTCTGACAACCCTGGACAGCCCTCCCACACCCCAAGAAACCCCCACCCTTCTGGAATCCCCCACCCCACTAGAAAATAGTCTCTTGGGAAGCCCTCAAACATCCCAAGAACCCCCAAATAGACTGCCCCCTCACACCCCTGGACATCCCCCAACTCGCATGGACATCTCCCCCACCCTATTGGACACCCTCCCACCCTCTTACCCCACTGGACAACCCCCCCCCCCACCCATAGACACCCCCAATTCACATGACCCCCCTAGACCAAAAAAGAACAAAAACCGACCAAAACCATACTAGAACCCCCCACCCCACTGGACAACACCACCACACCCAAGGACACCCCCAACACCCCTAGACTACCCCACCCCTTGATATCTCCTAGACAGCTGGTGTTGGGAGAGGAGGCGCCTCCATCACTCAAGGGGATGAACACAGCTGTAAGGTACTCATCACTCTCACATGCAGAGCTTGAGCTCTCAAAATGTTTCTCTAATTCAATCTCCACCTGTAAACATCATTCATTCAATCACATTTATCCCAGTATAGTTAGTGGAAACGTCGTCTTGTGTGATAAAAATACCCAGATCATTGCGGTGGAAATCTCCTAGATCATGCAGGATTGGAAAAGATGATCCTAAGTCTACCCATGAGATTCCAGAAACGTTGTTAATAATAAGACCGGTGGTTGGAAGGAGGCATCAGTTCAGTTGGGAGAGTGGGACGCAGAGAAAACGATTGCGATGATCCGAAATATACCCAACAAGTACACATAAGTGACTGTTTTATTTCACAAATTAGATGATTGAACAAATATAATGATATGTGTGTGTTTTTTGGTGATAGAAGAGATATGATGGAATTTTTACGGGACCAACATTGCATGGAAGAGACCAAAAAAACACACAAACAACCCTATATTTTTCTAAGCATCTAATTTGAGAAACTAAACACTCACTTACATGTACTTGTTGGGTAAATTTCAGATCATTGAAGTCATCTTCTCCACATCCCTCTCCACCAACTGAACCATCTCCCTCTTCCCCACACTGGGGTTTTTGTTAACATCATTTCAACCATTTAATGGGCAGCCTTGGGAGAATCATTTTTCATCCCGCAAGATCTGGGAGATTGCCACCGCCAAGATCTAGGTATTTTAGTCACATGTGACGATGTTTCCCAATTGGTTATACTAGAATCAAAGTGATAGAATGAATGATGTATATAAGGGAAGAATCATTTTTGAAACATTTTGAGGGATCAAGCTTCACATGTGAGAGTGATGAGTAACTTGTAGTGGAGTTCATCACCCCAAGGGATAGTGGAGCCTCCTCTCCCACCCTCTAGACTACCCCTATCCCCATGGACACCCTAGACACCCCAACCCCACTAGAAAACTCTCCCACACCCCTGGAAGCCCTCCTCACCCCACAACACTCCCCGCACACCCCTGGACACCCCCTGGACAGCCCCCCACTCCTTTTGACATCACTCCAATCCTTTTGAAAACACTCCCACCCCCTGGAATACCCCCCACCCACACACTCATGGATACCCCGGACACCGCCACCCCACCAGACAGACATCTCACACCCATGGATACCCCAACCCCACTGGATACATCCCACACCCTTGAAAATCGTCCGCCCTAGACCAGAATCTATAGCTCAAAAACCATCATAAGAAGACCAAAACAAAAAGTATATAAAAATTAAACATTAACATATATAACATTTAAAACATACAGCGTCAACATAAAATAAAACTAAATCCAACCTTAAGAACTACAAAATACACAATTACAATGACAATACTTAAAATTACATTTTACATTACAAACATCTAAAATTCAATCAAACCTGTAAAATAATCAGACCATTCCACTTGTAAGTGTCTGAAATCTTGATAACTATAGGGTTAAGAGTTATTAAATAGATAAAAATTAAAAGGATAGTAGGTAATGTGTATAATGAATAAATCAATTGAAATATTTGGGCAATGTTTAAAAGGAAATCTTACCAGGTCAATGTTCAAAACTGTTCCAGTTGTTATTATTTCATACATAAATCTTAACATATAATATCTACATTCGATGATTCCTTGTTGTTCATGAAAATTATGTATGATTGACTAAAAATTCAATATATTAATTATTATGTAATAAATCAAAAACTACAAATTATAAATGGATATTTACATTTACATTTACATATTTGATATTTGTACTCCTTTTCATTGTGTTTTATCGAAAGTAGACCCATCCCCTGTTAAAAACTAATATAAATGGGATAAATTTCAAATTAATTATAATATATAAAACTATTGAGAAACTGAAACATACTTTTCCATCATTTTCTAAAAACATTCCATCACATTTCCATGGACAGAGCATATCCAATAAATTGTTTTCTCCCTAGGGAAAAAACACCTAATATCCAATGATCACTAATAAAAGAAAATTTAAGGATAGTGGTTTTTTATGTTAAAAGATAATGAAATATTTGAGAGAGATGTGTTACATACCTCTCACAAAAAAGATTCATCCAACATTGTGGGACTATATTCTTTTCAAGTATTTCAGCAATATAATGAATTCTTTGTTCCTAATCCAATGCACATGCTGCAAGAGAAATCAAATGTGGATCCATGAATACATATACATATGTACTCACATTGATCTCACAAATGTTATATAGATACCTAATACAAAATATATATAAGAATAAATATTTAATAAATATAATTCAAGGAAAAGCTTTTAGAAATTACATGGAATAAATTTACACTACGTTGATGCCCAACTTATCTATAGTAACAAGCTCCATGATATCATCATTAGCAATCCCCACATTTACTGCACATCAAAAAACATGAGCTTCCATTGGAAACTCATATTGATCCACCAACAAATTTTAATATCATGAAAATCTATCAAGACTAATGAAATATATATCTCATGACATATCCATTTGTCTTTGTTGTTGTCTATACAGTATTTCATTACCTTTGAAGTGTTCCTAAAAAATAAATAGAATAATATATATGTATTAAAATAATAAAACAACTTTAATAAAAAAATATAATAGAAGATATAACATACATACCTCTATGGTAATGAGTCGAATAAGTCTGGATGGCCAAATTAAAAAATGGTTGATACTATGTCCATGTGTCGTCACCTCATCAATAGGTAATGGTACTCAAGATGATCTATCTATAATATCTTGTTTAGTGACCCTATGATTCTTTACCTCTAATTGTTGATGATGAACTGTATCTCCTATACAATATACTAGCCCATATGCAACTATATAATGTTGAGGATCATCAACATAAAACTCGCAATAAGTAGGAAGCTGTAGTAGAGGAGTAGGATAAAAATGGGGTCTACGGGATGAGGTGGGGGAGTGGGAGATACTGGCGGAGGTGGATGATAAATAATGGGTCTGTAGGGGGAGGTGGAGGAGTGGGAGCTGCAGTCTGAAATAGGATTTTCATGTCTACAAACATAGACTACACTGACGCTCTAATGTTTTCTTACATCATCACATTAATATTATGATCTTAAGCCTCTTAGGATTATAGTTTTTTATAAACACTATCAACGTATGAAGTTAAAGATCATGGAACAACTTTTCTTACCAATACACCTATCGGATATCCTCGTACACGACCCTGATGTTCGGGCATTCCCATTGCTGCAGATAAAATATACTGCCTCTTAGTAGCTGTAAATACCCCCTGTGAGCTCTTCTCCATAATAGAATCATGTATTAATTAATTGAACATTTCTGAAATGATTGAAAATATATGAAGAAAATAGTTAACATAAATAAATAAAATAGTTATCTTACAATCCTCTCAACTACGATTCTCGAATATTTCGTAAGATATTTCCCTTTTTTCCCATCCAAGCTCTCTTCAATTTTTCATGTCTAGATGTAGGGGGTGGAGGGGCCACCTCTCCAGAGCTTGAAGACTCATCTCTTATTTTTTTTAGTTTTTCTGCCATCATTTGTTCTTCCAATAATGAATTCCCTACAAGATATTAACAATGAGGGTATAAATTTTTATATTGGTTCTCTTGATAAGATTTCATTGTTTTCTATAAATTACGAATAAAAAATTACTAACAAAACATTTATGAGATCATTTATATAAGAAATCTAAAAAATGTTCACATTTCCCTTACCCAAAATGAATCTTTTCATCTACGTTAAACAAACAATCTCCATGTGTCTTCATATATGAAAGGATATATAAGACATGGATTACCATGACTCCTATGACTAAAAATTAAATTAGATTAGAGGGTTGATTTGAAATCCCTCTATCTCCTAGCAGCCATCAATACTCTTTTCTTCCTGACTCCTCTAGTATTAGGAATATCAAATGTCATATGATAATGAAGAGGGTGAACATATTATATATACTAGAAACTTTTAAAGATTATGCAAAAAATAGAAAAAGATCTTAACAAAATCATCTTCGACAACATAAATTGTATCTCTCTATCCACAATTCTTAAGTAATCATACAAAATGATTACTTTTCTCTTAACCAGATTTGATACAACACTCCTAAAATCATTTCCATTTGGACCTCTAGGAATATCATCCACATCAAACACAATGAGTATCTTCTGATCCTATATACAAGCAAGTGATAATTTAGGTAAACGTGTGCACCCATGTTTAACAAATCCTTAACTCTTTTCCACAATGGGATCACACAAATAATATTGGGGAACATCAAGATGAGCTTGTGAATGTTTCTCATTATTAACTTGTTCACGGAGAGATGGAGGAAAACCTCTGTGTTGCGCAATAGCCATGTAGCTCGTACAAAACTCTACAACCTCCTCATAAATATACTTCTCAATAATTGAGGCTTCAGGTCGATATGGATTCTCAACATACCCCTTCGGTATTTTCATATACCATTCATAATAATACATCCAATGGAGATATACAGGTCCACAAAGCATTATTTCTCGAATGAGTTGAATCATTAAATGAACCATTATATCAAAAAAAGTTGGAGGAAAATACATTTCCAATTGACAAAGTATACAGATTTCATCCTTTTCCAAAATCTTAAAAGCATTCACATCAATCGCCTAATTACAATTTGAATTGAAAAAATAACACAACATCATTATAGTCTTTCTGAAATAGATGGCCAATATTCCACGCAATGCAAATAGTAGAAGTTGTTGCTTCATGATGTGACAATCATGAGATTTCATACTTATCAACTTCAATTACTTCATTGATACAAATTTTTTTACATTTGGAAAATAACCTTGAAGAACTTTGATATCATGAATAGACGGAAAAAATCTAATTTTCTCTATCTAGGATAATGTATTAAAAGCCGTGGGAAGAAAATTTCATCTTCCATTAGGATAAGAAGTTAACTGCAAACATATTCCCATTGATAGTATGTCTAATCTTACATTGAACCCATCATTTTTCATTCCTTTAATATCTAACAATGTTCTAATCAAACTATCCCAGATATTCTTCTCCACGGGAATGACAAAAATATTATGTTTAACATCATGATACCTCCAATATGGTAGCTGAAAAAATATTGACCTTTTCATCCAAATATGTCTATCATTAAGAGATTTTTGTGTCTTTACCAAGGTGACATAATGGTTTTCCACCATCTAAAAATATAGCTCATGGGATAATGATTTTGGAGAAATATCAAATTAATGTGAGACATTTAATGCCTTGATTAGTCTTCTATAAGAGTGATCCATAGGCAAAAACATTTGATGTCCCATTTACACTATTTTCCTCCGAAGATGCAATTTTCAATATAAAGTCTATTGTCCCAAAATTAGACGTGCTTTATGCACTTTAACACTATATCCAGAAAAATTTACATATGCTCGGATGTCATTTATTGTGAACATAAGCACTAAATGTAGTTGAAAATATTCAATTTTATAAGAATTATACACACTATTACCATCCTCCCATGAATGTTTCAAATCATCAATCAATGGTGACAAAAATATGTCAATATCATTTTCAAGTTTCTTTAGACCAGAGATCATTATACCCAACATGAAATATTTGCACTTCATACAAAAATTTGGAGAGAGGATGAAAATTAATAATAAAACATGCCATAAACTATGTGTGCTACTAAGGGTTCAATATAGATTCATTCCATCTGTCCAAAACCCTAGTCCTAGATTTCAATTTTCATTTCCAAATGTAGGATACTTCTCATCAATTTTCTTCCATTATGGACAATCAGATAGATGCCGTATTTTACCATCACATATTCTCTCGTTAACATGCCATCTTAACCTTTTTGCACCATGTGAATTAGAAAATAAACGTTTGAAATGATGAATTATAGGAAGATATAAAAATACCTTGGAAGGGGTCTTTGTAATCTTTACATCAACCTGTGGGTTTTCTTTAACCATATACAATGATGACCAATATTCAGGTCACCATAAAAGAAATTCACATTTTATCCTATTTATCATACATTTTATTGGACATGCATGTATTTTCAAGTATCCCAATCCCATCAAGCATAATATTTTCATGGCCTTATAATGTGAATCTGAAAGATCATTATCTTTTAGAAGAATGTCTCTCATCAATTGTGGCAGCTCTGTAAAACTTTTATCACTCCATCCATGTTTCGTATTTAGGTTAAACAATTGTAACACCACCTAAAAAACCATAAAATCTTGTATAACTAGGATACAATGGGTTTTCAGCATCACCATATAGACACACAACTATCGGTTCTATCTCAATTTGTTCTGTTGTAATATCAAAAATCATTTATCCAATTCTATCTGAGTTACCATCTTGAATATCCTAATAATCAGTAGATATGACATTCCGTCCATTTTCGCCATTCCCTATCAATGTGATGTAACTTGGATTAAAATCATGACAAATCAGATGATTAGTTATCTCTATATTTTTCAACTTCTTCGTATTCAAATATTTCAGGCCTGGATAGAAAAATATGTCGCTACATAGAATATTTCTTTTGGATAATTCCAAAAATCCATCAACACCTTACTCATATTCATTACTCATTTGATGTGCCATATACAAATATAGACTAAATATTACCAATCAAAATATCACAATTATACATATTTTACGGTAAGAAAAATATAAGTTTGTAACAAAAATATCGTATTTTCAATGGAAAATAATTTTGAAATATAAAACAAATCAAGGAGTATTTAAAAAAATATGCTTGAAAAATGATTTTAAAAAAATATAGTTAGATATAATAGTTTTAAATTCATCTTGGATCCTTTCTTTTATTAATCACAATGGATACATCCTAGTGCAAAAGAATACCAAATTAACCCTACCATAAAAAATAATATTATTTATAAATATTAAAATATATATACATTCCCTACTAAATATTACATAGATCCTAACGATTTGAAACCTCTGGATAGACCCCCACCCCTCTGGATTGCACCCACCCCCATGGACACCCCCTGGACACCACCACCCCCTTTGACAGCCCCCCATCACTCTAGATAGCCCCCACCCCTTGGCCAACCCCACCAATCTAGACATCCCTCCTGGACACCCCCACCCCTCCTTGACACCGCCCTCAATTTTACCCCCTTGGACACCCCCAGGATACCCTCACCCCCTTGCAAACCACCCACACCCCCTTGGACACCCCCTTGACACCACCACTCCTTGGAAAACCCTCCTAGACACCACCCCCACACCCTTGGACACCCTCTGGACACCACCACCCCATTAGACACCCCCCTCTGGGCATCCCCTACCCCCTGGACAGCCCCCCACCACTCTAGACACCCCACCCCCTTGGACAACTGCCACCTCTATTGGACACCACCCCCACCCCTACCCCCTTGGACAACCCCCTGGACACCCCCAACTCTCTGGACAGCCCCCCCCCCCCCCCGAACAGCCCCCCAAACAGTCTATATAGGCTCCCACCCCCTTGGACATCACCCCTAGACAGCCCCCACCCTATTCGACACTCCTCGTACCCCCCCCCCCCACCCCTGGATTGCCCCCCCCCCCACCACCTCCATGGACACCCTGGACACCCCCAAGCCTCTAGATTGCCTCCCGAAAACTCTGGACAGCCCCCACCGCCCAGATATACCCCACCCCATTAGACAACCCCCACCCTCTAGACACCCCTACACCCTTGGAAAACAAACTCACCTCCCTAGACACCACCCCCAACCCCCTGGACACCCCTATCCCCTCGGACAGCCCCCCACTCCATGGACACCCACACTCCCTTTGACACCCCAACCCCATGGACGGTCCTCACAACCCCTGGACACCACCCCCACACCAATTTACATCCCTTGAACCCCCTTGGAAACCCTAACCCCTATAGACAACCACTGCACCACCCTAGACACCACCCCCACCCCTACCCCATTGTACACCACCTGGACACCCACCAATCCTCTAGACAGTCCCTCGGCATCCCACAAATCCTCTGGATAGGCCCGTACCCACATGGATAGCCCCCTGGACAACCACCCAACCCTTTGACACCCCAACCCCCTTGGACTCCCCCACACAAACACCCTTAGACTACAACCCCCACCTCTATGAAGACCCCCCCCCCCACTCTCTAGACAGCTAGTCGAACCCTCTAGATAGCCTCCACCCCTCTGGACAACCCCCCCCCCCCCCACCTTGGACAGCCCCCACCACTCCAGACATCCACCACCCCTGGACACCCCTATCCCATTGGATATCCCCCTCACCCCCTCGAAAACACCCCCCATGGACACCCCCAACCCCCATGGACAACCTCCACACCCCTGGACATCACACCTAACCACTTTTACATCCCCCACACCCCCTTGGACACCCGCAACCCCCTTGGATAGCCCCCTCAACCCCCTAGAAATCACCCCTCCACCCCCTTTGACACCCCCTGGACACCCACACCCCACTGGAAAGCCCACCAAACCTCCTGGACACTCCCACCTAATTGCACATCCCCCCTCCCACACCCTTGGAAACCCGTTGTACGCGCACACGCACATGATAGAACACACAAATATCGTAAGCGTTCCTGATATCACATCAATATGATTATTTTTCAAGAAAAGAATTTAGCATGGTATAGATGAACACTATGAAACATAACATGATAGAAAGAACAATGAAAAATAACATCTCAAAAAATTAGTTTAGGGCATCACGGAAAATAAAAACTAAAAAGGAGTCATGTGATGCTTACATGAGTGTTATGATTCAACATGATAGATCTGATGATAATAAATATGAATAATGATTTTGGTAAAATGTGGATGGAGGGCATGGATTTGACGAATCGTTTCTAGGTTTCTCGTGCGAGATAGAGGAGTCACAGGTCGCCGGATTGAAGAAAACTAAATGACTGAATACAGGGTTCAATAAATCATTTAAAAGAGTTACCATGTCGGTTATTTAATTAGTGACATGGTAAACTATTTTTTTAAATTTTATAACATCGGTTATTTAATAACCGAAGTTGAAAAAATTATTTCTCATTGTTTATAAAATAAATGACGTGATATATGAAGTTTTATACCGACGTGATAAATTTCTAATATTAGATTTATCATATCGGTTTTTTATCACCAACGTGGTAAGGTGTCGCGATCTCCTTTATCATATTGGTTATTTTATAACTGATGTGATAAACCGCGCCAAATTTGATTTTCATGTTGGTTATAAAATAACCAATGTAAAAAAGCTAATCTCTGTATATTTTACGTCGGTTATAAAATAACTGATGTAAAACAAGGATCCTGATCGATATATCACGTCAGTTATATAAAACCAACATGAAAAATTATGACGTGTTAAATTTTTCTTGCACTAGTGCTTATTCAATATAATGTCATCCTAAGGTTCTCATAGAAGCACATGTGAACCAATGCACTAGCTGAGTCTTCCACATAGTAGATGACTATCTCACCCAACTAGTGTCTCTATTTCTAGGTTTAGAATGCACTGATCTATGAATATCATTAGAATAGTACTTTCACAACACCGTAGGCTTCTATACATGACCTTGAATATGTGAAATCTCTTCGGGCACCCCTTCAGTAAGAAATATCTTTCCAGAACTGGGAAACCCCACTAGACGTCTCTAATCAATTAGGATGCCTATTCCCTAAATGCGAAAACGAGTACCTCCCAGACCACATAGAGTCATATGAGGTCACCACTACTGACTTCATCTATACAGCATAGAAGATCCACATAATGGGTCCTACAAGAATATGTCACCTCCAATTCCATGCAACTCAGGATCCTCACTATAAGGAGAATACTATTCTTAGGGTCCCTGTTTATGGCATATGGACACAGGTCCCTCAGGCTTCCTGGTAATGCCAAAAAACATATAACTAGGAATAGGTCATCACCTTTATTCATTTTTAATAGATTATCCATAAAGATATGGGGACACCCTATGAGAATACAAGTATTCATACACCCTTCTATGGAGCCTTCCATGAAAATATGCCAAAAAGATCTAAGAAAGTAAAAAATCCCGTTAATTCTCACTAAACATGACGCACAAGAAGGGTATAAAATTATATGTAGATGAAAAAACCTTCTAATGTGCATAAATACCATAATCTGAATATGGAAGAAACCATATATAATAAACTCAAATTTTTATTGATGCATTCTAAGCCGATCATCCAAATAAGGGGTTCAAATTAGGGTAGTCATATAACCCTTCCAATGAAAACATATCCCACCAATCAAATATAGTGGAAATCCATAGGAAGAATATAATTGTCACATACCAATATGAATACTTCCAGTAAAATATGGTGGTAAAAAAATATAAGAAGAATCAAATTCATATAGATTCATATGAAGAGAATAAGACAAATTCAATAAAAAGGATTAGATACAAATTCATGATCACAAAAATGAATCCCACTATTAATATATGGGGGAATCCGGATAAAATGTATATTTTATTCAAATAATAAATCATATTTATACTCATTACTATGCCCAAAAATCAGAGAACTACCAATATCCACTCTCAGGACATGGATGATTGAAGTAGGCACAAATTCATTCCCTGACATCGGAAAGGGAATACTTACCCATTCCATCCAAAGAAGTCCCTCAACACATCCTAGAAATGGTTGAATATCAGACATAAATTTATAACCATATCCTACAAACCTATAATGATATAAAAAAATACGAATAAATATCAAGAAATAGGGCCCAAAACCCCATGTCCCCTAGTGGTGTGACTCAGCAACAAAAAAATACGGTCACCCCAGAGAATACATGCATCTTTGCTCCAGTCTAAAAGAGTCATTAGGCATATATCATGTTAAATGGACAATCGGATCGGGATCAAATACTCTTTTAGCTGGGGATTCTCTCCCACCATAGTTTCCACTACAAGGTACACATATATCCCTACCAGAACTCTAGATTTACATTGGTGTATCCTAGAGGTATCACAAGAACCACGCATAAGGGAAACCATATATGAAGGCCATTAACAACTGTAGATGACCCCAGTTTGCAGAAAAAGATCTCCAAAAATTGAAAGGTTACAAAGGCAATAGGAAAAATAATTTCACATTCATAACCCTACTTTACTATAAGCATGAGATAATGAATCCTTAAAACACTTATCAATACAGGATCATTATAGTGTGGATATATTAGAAAATTATATAAGCATTCAAACCATATTTTGTCATTCCTTTAATATGTAAAAATGTTCCAATCAAACAATCCAAGATATTCTTCTCCATGTCCATGAAATCAATATTATGTTTAACATCATGATACCTCCAATATGGCAGATGAAAAATATTGATCTTCTAATCCAAATATGTATATCATTACCAGATTTCTGTGTCTTTTCCAAGGTCACATCATGGTTTTCCACCCTCTCAAAATATAGATCATAGGATAACACTTTTAGAGAAATATCAAATTCTTGTGAGCCATTGAATGCCTTGTTTAGTCTTCTATAAGAGTGATCCATAGGCAAAAACATTCGATAACCCATGTACACTATTTTCCTCCCATGATGTAATTGGAAATATAAAGTCTATTGTTCCCAAATTAGACTTGCTTTATTCCCTTTAACACTATATCTAGACAAATTTCCATATGTCGGGATGTCATTTATAGTGAACATAAGCACTAAATGTAGTTGAAAATATTCAATTTTATAAGAATCATACACCCTATTACCATCCTCCCATAAATGTTTCAAATCATCAATCAATGGTGACATGAAATATCAATATCATTGACAGGTTTCTTTGGACCGGATTTCATTATACTCAACATGAAATATTTGCGCTTCATACAGACATTTAGAGAGAGGATGAAAATTACCAATAAAACATGCAATAAAATATGTGTGCTACTAAGGGTTCAATATGGATTCATTCCATCTATCCACAACCCTAGAATGAGATTTATAATTTCATTTCCAAATGTAGGATACTTCTCATCAATTTTCCTTCTTTTATGGACAATCAGAGAGATGAAATATTTTACCATCACATATTTTCTCATCAAAATGCCATCTTTACCTTTTTTCATCATGTGAATAAGAAAATAAACGTTTGAAATGATGAATTGTATGAAGATATCAAAATACAATGGAAGGGACATTTGTAATCTCTACATCAACCGATGTGTTTTCTTTCCCCATATACCATGATGACCTACATTTAGGTCACCTTAAAATAAATTCACATTTCTTCCTATATATCATACAGTCAATTAGAATGCGTGTATTTTTAAGTATCCCAATCCCAACAAGCATAATATTTTTGTGGCCTTATAATGTGAATCTGGAAGATCGTTATCTTTTAGAAGAATGTATTTCATCAATTGTAGCAGATCTATAAATATTCTATCACTCCATCCATGTTTCGTATTTAGGTTAATCAATTGTAACACCACTTAAACAATCATAAAATCTGTATAACTAGGATACAATGGGTTTTCCACATCACCATATTGATGCGCAACTGTCGGTTCTATGTCAATTTGTTCTGTTGTAATATCAAAAATCATTTATTCAATTCTATCTGAGTTACCATCTTGCATATCATAATAATCAGTAGATCAAAAATCATGTCCATTTTCACCATGACAAATACAAGGGTTGTAACTCAGATTAAAACCATGAAAAATCAGATGATCATTTATCTCTCTACTTTCCAACTTCTTCATATTCAAACATTTTAGGCCAGAAAAGCAAAAAATGTCGCTACATGGAATATTTCTTTGGGAAATTTCCAAAAAGGCATCCACATCTTCCTCATATTCATTACACATTTGATGTGCTGTATACAAACAAAGACTAATTATTACCTATCAAAATATAACAATTATACATCTTTTACAGTAAGACAAATATATGTTTGTAAAATAATTTTTATAATTTCAATGGAAAATAATTTTGAAATATAAAACAAATCAATGCGTATTTAAAAAAATAATCTTGAAAATGATTTTAATAAAATATAGTTAGATATAACATTTTTAAATTCATCTTGGATCCTTTCTTCTTATGGATCACAATGAATACATCCTGGTGAAAAAGTATACAAAATTCACCCTTCCATAAAAAAGATATATGAGGTATAAATATTAAAATTTGTATACATTCACTACTAAAAATTACATAGATCCTAATGATTTGAAACCTCTAGATAGACCCCCACCCATCAGGATTTTCCCCACCCCCATGGACAACACCCCCACCCCATGGACACCCTCTAGACACCACCACCCCCTTTGATAGCCCCCCACCACTCTAGATATCCCCCACCCCCTGGCCAGCCCCACCCCTCTAGACATCCCCCCTGGACACCCCCACCCATCCTGGACACCACCCCCACCCCTACCCCCTTGGACACCCCCCAGGACACACCTAACCCCCAGGATACCCCCACCCCTTGCAAACCTCCCGCACTGCCATGAACAACCCCCGGACACCACCACCCCTTGGACAACCCCCTAGACACCACCCCCACACCCTTGGACACCCTCTGGACACCACCACCCCCTTAGACAACCCCCCCCCCCCCTCTGGACAGCCCCCACCCCCTGGACTGCCCCCACCCCTCTATAGATCCCACCCCCTTGGACATCCACCACCTCTCTTGGACACCACCCCCACCCCTACCCTCTTGGACACCCCCTGGACACCCCTACCTCTATGGACAACCCCCCCCCACCCCCCGGACAGCCCCCAAAACACTCTTGATAGGCCCCAACCCTTGGACATCACCCCTAGACAGCCCCCACTCCCTTCGACACCCCCCCCCCTTCCCCCCCCCCCCCTCCCCACACCCCTGGACTCCTCCCCCACCTCCATGGACACCATGGACACCCCAAGCCTCTAGATAGCCTCCTGAAAACAATGGACAGCCCCACCCCCTGGATAGACCCAACCCCATTAGACATCCCCCACCCCTAGACACCTCTACACCCTTGGACAACACACTCACATCCCTAGACACCACCCCCACACCGCTGGACACCCCTATCCCGTTGGACAGCCCCCTCACCCCATGGGTACCCCCGCCCCCATTGACACCCAAACACCTTGGAAAGCCCTCACACCCCCTGGACACCCCCCCCCCCCCCACACCCTTTGGCATCCCATGCACCCCCTTCGATACCCTAACCCCCGTGGACAACCCCTGCACCACCCTAGAAACCACCCCCACCCCTACCACAATGTACACCCCCTGGACACCCAACAATCCTCTAGAAAGTCCCCCCAGAAACCCCAAAATCCTCTGGACAGGCCCCCACCCCCTTGGGCAGCCACCCTAGACAACCACCCACCCCTTCGACACCCCCACCCCATTGGAACCCCCCCCCCCACACACACACACACACACACACACACCCACCCCTGGACTACACCCCCATCTCTATGGAAACCCCCCACTCTCTAGATAGCTAGTCGAACCCTCTAGACAGCCCCCACCCCTCTGGACAACCCCCCTCCCCCTTAAACATCCCCCATCCCTCCAGACATCCCCCCACCCCTGGAAACCCCTGTCCCATTGGACAGCCCCCTCACCCCCTCGACAACACCCCCCATCACCCAATGGACACCCCCAACCCCCTTGGGCAGCCCCCGCACCCCTGGAAATCATACCCAACCCCTTTTACATCCCCCACACCCCCTTGGACACCCCCAACCCCCTTGGATAGTCCCCTCAACCCCCTAGACACCACCCCTCAACCCCTTTTGACACCCCCTGGACACCCACACACTACTGGACAACCCACCAAACCTCCTGGACACTCCCACCCTCTTGAACATCCCCCTCCCACACCCTTGGAAACCCCCTGTACCCGCACACAAACATGATAGAAAACACAAATATCATAAACATTCATGATATCTCATCCATTTGATTATTTTACAAGAAAAGAACTTATCATGGTATAGATGAACACTTTGAAACCAAACATGACAGCAAGAACAATGAAAAATAACATCTCAAAAATTTAGTTTAGGGTATCGTGGAAAATAAAAACTAAAAAGGAGTCGTGTGATGCCTACATGAGTGTTGTGAGTCAACCTGATAGATCTTATGATAATAAATATGAATAATGATGTTGGAAAAATGTGGCTGGAGGACATGAATTTGACAAATCGTTTCTAGGTTTCCCGCGCAAGATAGAGGAGTCGCTGGTCTCCAGATCGAAGAAAAAAAATGACTGAATACAGGGTACGATAAATCATTTAACAGAGTTTGCATGTCGGTTACTTACTAAACGACATGGTAAAGTTTTTTTTTAAGTTTATATCATCTCTTATTTGAAAACCAGATTAGAAAAATTTTTATCACATCGTTTATAAAATAACTGACGTGATATATGAAGCTTTATACCGATGTGATAAATTTCTGATATTAGATTTATCATATCAGTTTTTTTATCACCAATGTGGTAAAGCACCGCGATTTCCATTATCACGTTAGTTATTTTAAACCTGATGTGATAAACCACTCCATATTTTATTTTCATGATGGTTATAGAATAACCAATGTAAAAAATATAATCTCCATATATTTTACGTCGGTTATAAAATAACCGATGTAAAACATGGATCTTGATCGATATATCATCTCAGTTATATAAAATCAACTTGAAAAATTTCGACGTGTTAAATTATTTTTCCACTAGTGATTATTCAATATAATGCCATCCTAGAGATCTCATAGAAGCACATGTAAACCAATGCACCAGTTGAGTCTTCCAGAATGTAGATGACTATCTCACCCAACTAGTGTCTCTAATGATATGTTTGAATGCACTGATCTATGATTATCATTAGAATAGTACTTTCCCAACATCGTAGACTGCTTTACATGACCTTCAATATGTGAAATCTCATCGGGCACCCCTTCAGTAGCAACTAACTTTCTAGAACTGGGAAGCCCCTCTAGACATCTCCAATCAATTAGGTTGCCTATTCCCAGAATGCGACAACGAGTACTGCCTAGTCCACAGAGAGTCATATGGGGTCACCACTAATGACTTCATCTATACAGCATAGAATATCCACATAACGGGTCCTGCAAGAAGATGTCACCTCCAATTCCATGGAACTCAGGATCCTCACTAAGAGGAGAGTACTATTCTTAGGGTCCTTGTTTATGGCATATGGACACAGGTCCCTCGGGCTTCCTGGTAAGGCCAACAAACATATAACTAGGAATAGGTCATCAACTTTATTAATTTCTAATAGATTATCCATGATGTTATGAGGATACCCTATGAGAATACATATATTCCTACACCCTTATATGGAGACTTCCATGACAATATGCCAAAAAGTTCTACGAAAGTAAAAATTCCTGTTAATTCTCACTAAACATGCCACACAAGAAGGGTGTAAAATTATACGTAAATGGAAACACCTTCTAATGCGCATAAATACCATAATCTGAATATATATGAAACCATCTATAATAAAAACAAATTATTATAGATGCATTATAAGCCTATCATCCAAATAAGGGGGTGAAATTTGGGTTGTTATATAAACCTTGCAATGAATAAAAATTCCACCAATCATATATAGTGGAAATACATAAGAAGATGATAATTTTCACTTACCAAAATGAATACATCCAGTAAAATATGGTGGTAACAAAATATAAGAAGAATCAAATTTATATAGATTTATACGAAGAGCATAAGAAAAATTAAATAGAAAAGGAGTAGATACATGTTCCTGCTCACAAAAATGAGTCCCGCTATTAATATATGGAGGAAACCGGATAAAATATCTAGTTTATTCAAATAATAAATCTATGGTAGACTCATTACTATGCCCAGAAATCAGAGAACTGCTAATATCCACTCGTAGGACATGGATGGATGAAGTAGGCACAAATTCTTTCCCTGACATCGGAATGGGAATACATACCCATTACATCTAAAGAAGTCTCTCAACACATCCTAGAAATGTTGGAGTATCAGACCTAAATTCATGAACATATCCTCTAAATCTATAAAGATATAAAAAATGACTATGAAATGGAATGAAATAGGGCCAACAACCCCATGTCCCCTAGTGGGGCGACTCAGCTACAAAATAATATGGTCACCCTAGAGCATACATGCATCTCTGCTCCAGTCTAAAATAGTCATTAGGAATATATCTTGTTAAATGGACAATCGGATCGGGATCAAATACATGTTTAGCTGGGGATGCTCTCCCACCATAGTTTCCAATACAAGGTACACATATATCCCTACCAGAACTCTAGATTTACATTGGTTTATCCTAGAGGAATCACAAAAACCACTCATAAGGGAACCCATATATGAAGTCCTTTACCAACTATATATGACCCCAGTTACCAGAAAAAGATCAAAAATAATTTAAATGTTCCAAAGGAAATAGGAAAAATAATTTCACATTCATAACCCTACTCTACTATAAGTATGATATAATGAATCCATAAAACACTTATCAATATAGGATCATTATGGTTTGGATATATTAGCAAATTATAGAATCATTAGTAGTTGTTATGAAGGTCCTCCCCAAAGAATGGTTACCAACTACTTCGAACGACCTCCCCATAGGTCATACCATGAGGGATTACTTAGGGGGAAATAAATGATCGATCATGTGATCCTATCTCCTGATGAGAATCACATTATCGCTCATCGTGAATAGTATATGAAGATATAAGAGAAATCTACCATGGGATTCATCCAGCCTGATGTTCCCCCTAGGGAATATGCATTAGAAATTATTCCTTCAATAGGACATCAATCCATGATGGTGGTCCTCTCCATGATAGTAGTCCCTATAAAGGACCTTCATGCAATGACATCAAGTGGAAATAAGGCCCTCTATCTGTTGAATTCTATCCTGAAGGTCCCCCCAAGGATGCACACTTCTAATATTATCCCTGTGAGTAGAAACCATTCAATTATAGTATTTCCACCATCACGACACTAGCTATGGAGGTCCTCCACATAGCCCAATTTTACATTAACAAGAAATTCATCCATTTTCTAATTCAATCTTGAGGAAGCCCTCATATTATGAGGCAATTGAAAGGATAGGTTATGTCATGTTAGGCACCATTTCAATGAAAATTTATTTTCTCTCTCAATAAAAAGTTAGCATGGGGCCACACTCATCTTTAGAGAATCCCACATACTATTCAAATAACAATGAGAACCCAATAATCCCCACAACTTATGATGAAACCTTAAGAAAGTGTCCAATTGTGTAGATCATATAATGGAATATCTATCAAGAGAAAAACTTGATATGTTTATCATGAGAATATAGATATCCGTGGATGACCTTCATGTTAGGATTCATCCCACAACCACTTCTCAGATCGATATACTAAGGTAATTTTAAAACAAATGCTTACATATCATTCGCCTCAATCTCTAGACAACCCTATGCCCCCTAAAAATAATTTTATTACCCTATGATGGTTAGGAAGACCATGTCCAAATATTAAAAGGGATCCACCACAAAATAAACCATTAATCCCTCATGTTTCTATTACAGCCACAATCATAGAGGTGGAAGAAATATCTTGAACTAATCTACCTAAATATGATTCATAAGATGCTTTAGCTAATTAGTGACCCCCCATCTAAAATTAATATCTAAGTATGGGGAGGGAAATGAGTATTTCATTTCACCCACATTCCATTCTTCACATTCCATTGGAAATTAAACCCCACGTTGACTTTATTACAAGATGTTCATCAATTGAAATTCTTATTTAGGAACATTGGTATCATAGTCATGAACCGGTATCATTTAAGTATCAAAAGTATCAGGCCATATGAGAGTGAAACATATAATGACTCTTGAATTATGAGACTGAGAACATTCAATAGGTCTCTCATTTACTGGAATCCAATCAATAGTCTTTCATTAATTTCCATAGGTGAAAATAATCCATGTGATGATGGGGCACCATATTCAGATAACACCTGATCATGAATGCATGAGACTAAAAATGTAGCAAAAACAACAGAAATTGTGGTAATTATGGATGATGATAATCCCTTATAGATGATATCATTATAAACAAAAAATGTCCATGTAGGATCAAAAATTCGAGATAAGGCATCATTATAAAGGAAATGGATAAATCAAAGCCCACTGGGCAAGGAGAATTTTTACATCAATAACCTACACATTAGACATCAGTCTTTTATCTCATAGAGAATATGATGGGTGATAGGGTCACTCACTCCATCGAATCTCATGATTCATTTTTTTCAAAATAAAAGCTTACTAAGAGACAACATAATGGTTCTAACCGAGTTACACTTCTCCAAAAAGTGTAAAACGATTCTATTAACGGATGGAGAAGGTCTAAATAATGATGAAAAAATATCCCCAACTATATAGTAATGAGAATGCCACCCAAAATGAACTTTGCATCAATGAATGTTGTGGATGTAATTCCCATGAACCATAATTAAGATTATGAAAAAAATAGCAAGGAGATAAGAGCTCTTCATAGAATCTGATCCACACCGAACCTAATGATGTGCGTACTCCAAATCATTGGGTATCTTTAAAATTTATTAGTCCCTTGGCTAATCCATAATTACATCCTTTGAAAATATCCAATAAGGATAATCATAAAATCAAGATCGCATATGACCCATCTTACCCACCAATGATTATGAGTCCATTACACATGAAGAGAGAGTCACTCAGTAAGAGGAAGAAATGTAATAGTTAGGATTAATCAAATATGTGATACATTAGGTGACTCATCCTATAGAATATTCCCCAAAACATTATCCAGAAAGAACATTAATGTAAACTCCATGAAATTTGACATTAGACGTAGGGGTTTATCCTAAAAAATAAAGAATGGCTAGGGTGTTTTTTCAACTAGGTTCTAGGACCATTGGTTTACCTGAATCTAATTCCAGTAGGGTATCATGATTTCCTCCCATTAAGGAAAAAATAGAACATGAAATAAAAAATCCAAAATGGATTCCACTGGTTGGACATCCACCTCAAGTACCATCAGTTTCGGTACAACCAGTTTTGTCCCACCTTTACCCACCCATGCTTAGATTCAACAGTACATGCATCAAGGTCTCATGAATAACATCAATTAATTGGATTCACTATTCGAATCAATGGAAAGATGACACGCATTTATACTTTAAGAATGTCAACCTTACCTCAACTGGGAGAATAATTTCCCACCACTATTGAAATTCTAGAACCCTGAATTCACGATATTCAACTGATCTGGTGACACAAAACAACACCTACTGCATTATGTATCCTCCCATGATGGGGACTCTAGAGCGACAAGAAGTAGGGAAACTCATATACTTCATGAGAACCCTACAAGGATCAGCCCTTGGGTTGTGCACTAATATTCCATCTCAGTTGATCAGAGGGTAGGATGATCTATAATGGTAGTTATTTATCTAGTTCATCTAAAAACTGACAAATACAATAGTAAGTGACCTTATGCACTAAAAAAATAGGAGAGTGAGAGTGTCCAATAAATCATTCCCATATAAAAAGTGTTGACTTACTCTTTGAACTGACCCTTTCACCATGTTGATATTCTCACTATATGCATCAAAAACCTTTATGATGAGTTGCGAACACCGCTCATCCCAATGAAATATACAATTGGTTCTAGGATTTCCATGACATTTCCATTATAGTTGTAGACTCATTACAATGGAAAAATCTCAAGTCTCAGGAAGCACCACCGGCCCCTGTAAAATGGAAGGAATGATTATAAATGACTTCTATTACACTCAATACGCCCTCTTCCCTTAAAACTGCATTGTGGCCAGTAGTGAATCATGCAGGACACCCAAGACATTAACAAAACCCCTATATATGAAGAGGCAAGAATTGGGGACCCTGGTATAATGATTTTTAGGAATATAAGAAGAAAGTTTACTCATTTCATGATGACTATGTCTGCTTCTATTTCAAGGCCACCATGAAAGGAAACTAGATCCATCTACTAGAACCAAAAAGGGTAGATGAATTAGGTATTGATGGCCAGCTATATTATTTTCCCTTCTAGCAGATACTAGGACACTTTATCAAGGAGTGTTTCATCATCAAGTACCTCCTACTTAAAATGATTGATTCCAGAAAAGGAAAATTTGTACCACCACTATCACAAGTGGCATATGTATCCACCACTTTCCCAAATGATGGAAATTAGTGTTATTATGTTGAAATAAATATATCAAAATAGTTTTCTTGTGGGATGAGTCAAATAAAAATCAACCGAACTCATTGAAATATCTGAACAAAGTTGATGTAAATAATTGTATCTCTTGATTCTCCTACATCAACACAACTGAAATATTTAGACCCATGGTCTCTTAAAAGCTTACTATTCATACGATAGCTTAAAAAATTCAAGAAGAATGTGTAGGAAGATGAGTTTTTGTCAGGGCCAAAATTACCCTTGACCCTCTCATATTTCTATTCCATCAAATATGAAAGAATTATCACCACCCCACAAAATGGTACAAACAGAATCAATTAAACAAGCAGTGGAATCATCAAAAGAATTGTTCATTTTTGGTTATGTTAATTTCATCCACTTAATGGATACCTTCTCCAAACACGAATGATTCCATGAACTAGATTACCCCACACCTTATTATGATACCAGAGGAAGAGGCCATAGAATCTGGGGATACCAAAGAAGGTGCAGCCATTCCAAAAACCAATCGTATGGTCATACCACTGCTGAAATGATCAATGTCATAGAAACTCCATGAAGAGAACTCTTGGAGACCTAAAATAAATAGTAAAATTACCTCACACTTTTCGGAAGTCACGATGGACCAATCATTCTTGAGTATCCATAAGGTGAAAAATAGGTGTCTAATTTCACTCGGTGTGTAGGTAAACCAACTGTGCCCAACCCAAAATGCACATAACATCTTGTAGCTCTTGTTCCAAGGAATGATACATCATTATCAAATACTCATTTTCAAAATCATATATGAAATAGATGACCCATGCTGGGACGTGTCTACCTTTGAAATGAAGAATGGTATCATGAGGCAACAAGCTTCAGTATAGGACAAACTACCAATCCTTGAATCTCTGAGATTATCATGTGACCTAGTAGAAGAACTCATAGATTCTATGCTAATACCCAAGAAGTTTGAAGCTATATTAGCTGAAAATAAAGTCTATAAGTCAATGATTGATCATAAAATATGTCACGCGGTGATCTCCTTCACAAAACATGATGAAAACACCATTATCCTAGAATACATCTTAAATTTATATGTGTAAAGTAATATAAATGGTGTTGATGTCAAAAAATTATTAATTGAAAGTGATTCTCGAGTTAATATCATTCCAGAATGAACACTTCACAGATTGGGCTGCAATGAAGATAATCTTGTACCATCCTCCGTAACATTACAATGGTATGATAAATCGATGTAGAAGATACGAGGAAAAATAAATCTCAATCCCATTTTTTGAGATCTCTTGGATGACTCAAATTTTTTTGTCATACAATAAAACAGATCCTTCGAAAACATACCAAGAAGGCCCTAGATGCATCATCATGCAACATTTCCCTCATCATAGCATTAGAGGATCATGTATAACATTAATGGAACATTTGGTATTTTATGCATGTATAAATCCTCTTTCAAATCCTATGAATCACATTTTATCAATGACGGATTATATCAAGGAGAGTGATAAAAAACCTTGGTTGATGGTATTCATCAGGTCACTGCCTTGAATGGGCTAGAAGTGGTCCAGTAGACCACATCAAATAGATCGGTGAAGAATATGTACTTCTCATTAATTAGGTTAGGTGTACGAGTCCGAGTTTAAAGGATTTTTCATCAGTACCCATTATTTCAGACATGGACCCTATGTCCAGCAATGTTGGGGAACGTTCTAAAACATAGGATAAGGGTGAATGATCAGATAAAAATTCCCATGAACGATCATTATAGCTCTATAAAACACCTGCCTAATCCACCGAGGTTGAAGAGGAAGAAATAACTCTTCCATCCCTCACACAATTCTCTCCGAACCCTCCCCCCACTATAATCTTGGTCAGAAGAAGTCACTTTATCCTTTGAATGTCAAGATCTCAACTCTTCTTAAAATATGAAAAGCTCATCTCAATGGTCATCTACCCATTTGAAGAAGATGAAGATGAAGAGAATGAAGAAGAGGAAGCAGAAGAGGATCTCAGAGATGGCACTCCATCATTTGAGGAAAGAATATCCATTACTATTGATTATCTCACCGAAATAAATATGGTAATAGAATAACATCCATGACCTACATAAATTAGTGAATCCATGTTTTTGTGGAGAAATAGTCATATACAACATTCCTAAAGAAGCATTGAGACATTTTTTCCAGGAACTGAAAATAAATTCTAGGCCCCAGTCTAGGGCCAGTCATCATCTGAGCCTTCCAGAGGATCATTGGATTTAAAACCCAGAAGTCTAGAAGAACTCACCTGACTCATGCTGCAAAAATACAGACTGAATATAACAAGATAATCATATCCAACATCATCCAAGAGGTCCAATACCCCATATGGTTGGCTAGTAAATTTCCTATAAAAAGGACATAAAAATTAGATTCATCATCGTCTTCTATGACCTAAATCCGCACTTTCCAAAAGATTATTTCCAAGACCCGATCACAAAATTGTTGATCAATAAAACTACTTGATACCAGGATCTCTCTTTAGTTGATGGATACTAAAGATTCAACTAAATTTTAATGGAATGGGAATAAAAAGCGGAAACCACCCTTAGGGCCACATCAATGAGTATTTTTTATATGGTATGTCCCTTCAGATAGAATAATTTTGGTGCCACGTATCAGTGGTCCAAGAATCACATCATACAACACTTCCATGGAAATTTCATCGATTTCTATGTTGATGGCCTGGTTGTTAAGTTGTGCAAACACTCAGACCACCTGTTATATAACAAAATAATCATCAACAAATTTTGAGAACATATTCTAAAAATTATTCCCTAAAAATGGTTCCATTGGATTTGAAATAGGAATGTAACTTTGCTTCTTCATATACCATCATCGAATCGAAGTAGAACCTAATAAGAAAAATGGTATCCCTGAAAAGTTATAGATTTATAACCTCCCTGAGTTTAGAGGAAGGTAGGGACCAATGGACTACATCTTCCAATTCATACCCAACAATTTGAAAACAAAATTCCATTTACAATGATGATGGATATCGAGGTTTCACACCAATAGACTGATAAATTTTACAAATCGTTCAACAAACGAATGAAATATCTATTAATTTCATCTATTATAATTCTACCCATAGAAGGAAGACCACTCATTTAGTATGTCACTATCTGATAATAATCCCTAGGATTCTACCTCCCCTAAATGAATGATTCATGCAGTTAAAATAACCTCTACTATATCAGTCAAACCATGATCACTGTTGAGACTCATTACTCAAATATCATGAAAGGCTATTTGACACTAATATTTGACTTCCATTATTGTATGCAATACCTACAGCATCATGAGGTCCACCATGACTCTCATAGACAACCACTGAAGTACATTATCAATAATCAAATTCTATCTGGACATTTTTCATGGTACGAAATCATTCTATTGCAGTTGGACATCCAATTTGTGCCTTATAAATACATCAAAGGGAAAGCATTAGCAGATTTTGTGGCACAAAAAACATGGGAATAAATGGATTTTTCAAGTCTATATGACCAGATTAACTGGTTTTTTCTTAAAAATAAATTACCCTAAGGATGGGAGATTCATTTTGATGTTTCATCCATAATTCTGACATAATAAATGATGGAGGACAAAAATCACAATAAATTGGGGCATTAAATCCTACTCATATCCCCACCAATGGTGGTCTTTACTTAATCCATATTATTTTTAGAGGGGTGTATAAACAATTAAGAAAAATTATAGTATCTCCTAGCTGGGCTATAGCTGAAAAATTAAGTAATAAAAAAACATGTGAATATAAAAGGAAATTTGGAACGGGTCATCAGGCAAGTTTATAGTGACTACACCGTCAAACATAATAAACTAATCCAATTATTTGATCATTCTTGATTATTAATGGTGTAATTAAACTCATAAAAAACATTAAAGTATATCCTTTGGTTACAATATTCTAAATCTAATTCATTGGAAAATACAACCCTATATGTGGTTGATCCATAATGGGATGAAGTATTCAACAACATTGCACACCGCCAAATAGTCTCGCCATTCATTCAGGTTGACATAGTAAAAATAATGAAATCTACAATAATCACTGAGACGTATGGTCCTCCCACCTGTAGAATGATTCCAATAGTGAACTATCTCCAAAATGGAGTAGACACACCTAAAAGGATTCATGAGGGAGGGAATATAGAGATTAGAAATTAATTTTTTTCTATATTATGTATATAATCAACAAAAGGTCATCTAGAATGGGGCCATGATGGGGTATTTCCAGTAAATTTGGGATATGATTCTACTTCTATATTGAATGATACGAACACTAGGTCATGTGGTGCACATCTATCTAGATCGATGATATCACATAAAATTTGATGACATGAAGAGGAGAGTGATGCAAGGCATGAATGTGGTTTCTTGCTAGTTGTTGATTCTCTGGTGGATGCTGAAATCGTAGAACATGTGCATAACCTGGTGGATCTGCTTCAATGCATCAACTTAATTGACAATAATAGTCAGCTTCAATAAGACTGTGGTTTGGAAGAGGGTTATTGAGAGGTGAAATTCTTGGGAAAGTGGGGTGACATCTTGGATAGTGAGAAGGAAAAAGATGGTGGTGTGGTCTTACCTTCCTATAGTGTTGTTGTTCATGGATAAAGTATGAAGGTGAATGGGGTTGAGGACACTAAGACTGGTCCACCACATTGATGACCGAAGAATGATTATTCTTATTAGCCTAGGCAGGTGTAAACCAAAACTTCTATTGGGAAGGAATGATGGGCTATGCAATCTTCGAAGGAGTTTCTAGCCTTGGAGAAGATGAGTCTGTGGTAAAAATATGTCGATGTTCCTAGGAACTATGAGATATTGGAATGGAAAATAGATAATTCAGAGGAAATATTCCATAAGGGGGATGGTGATGGGTTTGGATTCTATGATATGTAGTCATTTTTCTTGGCTTTTTGTACCTGCCTAATTATTTTTATATTATTAATTAATGGTCAGAGGCTTTCCTCTGACTGATCATCTCTGGTTTGCTGACCTGGATACTACTAGACCTCTATAATTCAAGACATCAGTAAACATACCAAGATGATTCATTCATTTCATGTTCATAAAAATTTCATCCATCAGCCTATAAAGTTACATCACACATCCATGTACTCATAGGAATTTTCTATGTGGGTAATGGATGTTGTGGGACCATGCCCGCCCATTACCTATAAGAAATTCAAGTACATCTTTGTAGTTAAATTATTTTTTTCAAAATGGTCTCAAGGTGTACCCCTCAATGATTTCAAGGATTGAAACATTATTAGCTTTGTAAAATCCAACATAATTACTATATTCGGTGTCCCTCATACCATATTGATGAATAATGACACCAAATTCTATTCATCGGTGTTGGAGAAATTTTATCATAACTATGGTATCAAGACCAACTATTTATCCCACTTTCAGGGAGAGGCTAGTGGAAAAATAGAGGTCTTGAACAAGAAATTATCCAATATACTATGAAATATGTTATATGAGGAAAATAAATCATGTTTGGATTAGACACTCTATGATCAATGGGTTACCGAACCACAACCAATACCACTACTCATGAAACCCCATATTCGTCGGTGTACGAGATTTAAGTTTTCCTATATAGAAAATGTCTAAAAACCCTCAATCCATATCACCAACTGTGAAAAATTATACAAAGCTGAAAAATTCAATAAGTTACATGATGAATTTTATGAAATCAGTGAAATGATATTTCATACCTTTCACCATTTTAATGTTTAATAGAATCATATTTCATGAGCCTTCAAAAATTTTGTTCTCTCCAAGTCCTTTTTAGATGAAGAAATTGTGTTGGTCCATAGAACACTAATGATACTCATAAAGAAACCACTAAATATGGGAAAAGGGGTATGGACTATATGTAATACATAATGTTTACTCTAATGGATCATATCCCCTAATTTCAATGGATAGACAACTCATTACAACTCCTACTAATGCATGGTTCTTGAAGAAATACTTCATGTTCTAAAAGGAGTCATCATCCTGATCCTAAGACGTTAAACTACATAATGAGAAGCCCTTAATTTATGAAATTAAACAAAATAGAAAAAAATCTTATCGGCATACCATAAAACTATATGAAAATCATCCTAATCATAATTCATTAAATAGAATGATGGGAATTATTTATTTTATGACATTAAACTACATAATGAAAATGTAAAAATCCCACAATGTCAAACTATATGTAGATTTTATAGAATATAAGATAATAATATGTGTGATCATTTTTCCTTGTTGTATGATATTAAACTGCATAACACAAATGTTCTAACCACATTATGTAAAACCTTATAGAAATAGTTCTGATCATATGACTTTAAACTGCATGTTGATATGTCCTTGATTTTTGGTATTAAACTAAATTGTATAATCATCCTATCCACATGATCTGAAACTATTTAGAAGTCATCCTGATCATAAGATTTTAAACTATTGGATGTTATTTACTATTCCTATGTCATTAAACAACATTGTGCAAATGTCCTACCCAAATGATGTAAAGCTGTACAGAAACTGTCATCATCGTATGATGTCAAACATCATGATGAGAAGTCCATGATGTATGACATTAAACTTCATAATGAAAATTTCCTTACCACATGATGTATAATTTTATAGAAATTTTCGTTATTGTAATTCATAAAAATACATGATGAGAATCCATTATTGTATGACATTAAACAGCATAGCGCAAATGTCTAAACCACGGGGCGTAAAACTATATTGAAATCATCCTGATCATGATACATTAAATTTAATGATGAAAAGTCTTTGATGTATGCCATTAAACTGCATAGCTCAAGTATTCTAACCACACAATAAAAAACTGTAGAGAAATTATCTTGATAGCAAGACATTCAACTACAAGGCATATCTCATCCTCACCACATGATGTTAATATGAACATAGTGTTCATAATTACTTGTGGCTTGATTCTCATCGTCATGAGATATAGAGTGAAGTACATGTAGCAATATTTGGGCCCAATTTTAACATTCCCACACATTCACATTGGTTCAAAAACAAACCTACTACATGATTTTAAACTACGTGGTTTTTCATGAACTATGTGTAGCTTGATTCTCTATTTATATGAGATACGTAGTGACTCCTAGACTCTAATACTTTGGACAAACCATGAAAAATGGTAAATTCTCCTCCCCACTATGTATAAATCATACTTTCATGGAGTAATCCTTTAAGAAATACACGATTTTATATTATCTATTCATAAAAGATACATTGAGACACTCAGATTCTTATGTACTTTTTCAACCTCCACGGAGTTAAAAATACCACTTTCCTGTGCCTGGATCAAATCTGCAAACGAAAATCTCCAAGACAAACATGGGGATTGATTAGTTACATCACATGATATGTAGTTTTTTCTGTGTGTGGTGACGTAGGTGTAGCCCCATCAAAATGATGAAAACATTTAAAGCGCCACTTATTCACAAATGTGAAAATAATTCTATTCAAGAACTATTTAATGCTTGATTCCTTCCCTTATAAGATATGTACAGATGCATGGATATCATGTCCAAGCCTATCCACTCTAAAAAGAATAAAATTCCCCCTCAACTTCATACAAGGAAATTTAATTTAGGGGACTTATAAAAAGGTCATATTTTTAGAACCACCAAAAACAAAAAACATAGTTCCCCTTTTGTGAACGGATCATATATGTACATGAATGTCCAAATAACTAAATGTGTCTTGATTCTTACCATTTCATGATACATTTTGATTTCCAGATCTATACTCTCTTGTCTAGACACATTCAAATGAAAATCTCATTCTTTATTAATGGATTTGAACAACATAGGGAAACTTCTCAAGAATTGCATGACTCGAATCTTGCCCAGGTAAAGCCTGGAAACATTGTTTCCCTTTTTTCATATTGGTTCATCATAATAATTACGACATGGCATGAAAATATATGAAATCTGTTGAACTATGTAGGAATTGATTCTTTCCCCTGTAGGATATGTAGTGATTCCTAAACTCTATTTTCTAGACCCAACCACAAACAATTCAAAAAATACCCTATCATTTACAAATGAATAGAGAACTATAAAAACGTTTTCAAATATGAATCCCACATAATGATCTATCTTGAAATTAGAATTCCCCATACAAATGAGTCAAGTATGTGTAGGGAGAATCATACTTTTTGGCGAATTGCAGTCTGGGTTTTACTAGTGTTACTAAATAGATTCTGTCCATTTACCAAACTCTACACCATGTGAATTTATTATCATCATAAACATCCACGACCAACATAAATAAAAATTTTGTATCCAATGGACACATCTATTTGACTATGTAAAATATGACCTGACAGATCTGCATACGTTTCCCCAAAAAAGACATGCCAAACATAGAAAAATTCATACTTAGGATAAGCTTTTCTTTCCTATGTATTCCATAATGGATTCCATGACCCATACCATTCCCCATGATCCAAGACATTTTGGGACTAAAATTTTTACATTCCTCTTTTTTCATGTACAAAGCATGCTAGAATTTCATATCCCAATTTACCATCATCATACTAATGATTTCCTAGGAACGTTTTCCGCAAACAAATTCACTAAAATTATCTACCTTCTTTCAAATCGAACGCCATTAAACTACATGATTTCACTGACTACATGTGTCTTGATTTCATAGAACAGCCTCTGTCTTTGCACCATATTATGACCACCATTAAATTTAACATTCCCCCTCCCTATGTGTAGATCAGACACTTCAAAAGATTTCTATCTTCAAAATTATATGCATGTATTGACTCTTGTCCACATAGGATACATGGAATCACTTGAATGTCATATTTATAGCAATTATATAAGACATAAATGTCCCCACTATAACCATGTATGAGCTAGATCTATATTGGAAATTCTAGACATAGTAATGACTACTTTCCTCAATGTTCCTACTCATGAAAAAGTTCCACATAGTAGAGTCCCATGTAAGCTTTTCCCCACTAGTATTCTCATATCCACAAAATCTCTCACTTCAATGCCTTACCTAGATCTTCATTAGGGTATAATATGGGTGGGTCCATACCACAATATATTAAACTGCATGGTCAATGTTTCATCCCTATGCATGGGTCGGCCCTGCATAAGGGATTCTCCCCACACCAGCGTAAGGAAAACAATATTATCATTTTCCTTATAAAATAGTTACCTGTAATGCCCCTTTCAGGTTTAGGAACCTTCCATTCATAAACCAAATTCTGTTCTTAGAGGGGTATGTATCTCCATAACCACCCACATTCATCAAAAATGGATGGTCGGTGTCCTAATCACGCCACTATTTGACAATGCACAATATTTCCATGTGTATCTACACACATTGTCAAAAAAAATGGCATGCCAACCAGAGGCAAATTCATCCTCATTGGTGGATTTTCCAACCATTTTATCATGTAAGAAAATTGAATCCCATATCATACAGTGCATTCATAAACCCCCAGGGCAACATTTTGTATCCCCCCCCCCCCTCATGCCTAAGGATGGTAGAACATTCTGGGTCAGACTTCTATGAAAAGGGGTAATAGGTCTGCCTTTGATTTGTTGGAACAAATGGTTAATGCTTCAAAATTTATTACTTTCATGAAATTAAATTAAACCATGATTTATCTATCCAATAATCATTCCAAATTCTCATTGGAGTCATCTCCCACTCAAGATTAAAGTTTACATGAATACCTCCATTATTTTCAGTCATAACTCTTATAATAAGACACTCTTTATGGTCTTGATAAATCCAAAGTCAAATAAAATATCTATAGAAATTGGGAATCGATGGTTAGTGTCCTAAGAAAATCTTTGTTTGACTATTCATAACAAAACCTTATGTCTCAACATACATTTACCACACAAAAAATGGCCTATCAACCAAAAAAATCATCATCATGAGAAGCTTTTCATGCCTTCATACACCATAATGGCTCTCAAGCCCCGTAACATGTACCACGCCCCAAAATCACAAAACTAGGGTTAAAAAAATAATTCACTCATGTTTGTAAAATATTAGAATATTCTATTTCAATATATAGAATAATTTCATGATAAATATTGATCGACCTAGCACAAATATTATGATATTTCAGTTTACAAAACATTAAACATCACAAAAAAGGAGAATTGAAACTCGCAAGTTGAAAAACCCATTATGGGAACCCTTGTTAAATGTTGATTATCATCTTGCTAAACCTACACATTTTTTATGTTAGAAAAATTCATGAGAAATCAAGCATTAGAGAACCAAAAAACATGTTAGGTCAAAACATGTAAAGGGTGGCCCAATAAAAAGTCACGTTGTACCCACTATACCCTCATCACCACATTCATAGGAAAAAATTATGGTTATAACAAAAAAAAATTCACAATTCATGTAGGGAATCTTATATCTCCTTAGAAATAGTCGATTTTCACATTTGTGTTCCTTTTCATAAGAAAATATTAGAGTAGGAATTGATTATTTTAGTTTCATTTCCTCAAATTATGATTCAAGTCAAAATCCGATGAATATCAGCATTTAAAGAGAAGAGTTAGAAAAATTATTAAAAAAATTCATTTTCATTCTATTAAATGGATAATGATGAATATCCACATTTTGGAGTGTCTCCCTGATTACATTGATAACAAAAAAAGAAAAAGGAAAATAGTGAAATCAAAATGCTTAGAGTGAATCCTAGATTTTCCTTGTTAGAAAATTAACCACTTCTTAACACATAGCATCAAAAGACTCTTCCAAATACGTACTTTGATCATCCTCATATGTGAATGTCATGTGTATTTTTCAAACAGTGTCTCTAATATCCCAACATCAATGCATAATGGATTCATGATTTGTAGTTTTTGATGAAATGTGTGCCTTCACCCCTTCCACATGAGTCCCACATTACTCAATATCCTCTATTTGTGCCATCACATGGTCATAATTATTTCATTCATCCATCAAAAGGTGATGTTTTTATTGGAAATATCCTATAAAGCCTATATCTGTTGATGGTAGGATTTGAATCAAGGAAGGTAACTTTTACAAACAAACTAGTTATCTTGAGTTATGATGATTTGTTATGTGAGAATGTAAAGATATAGATAATTAAAACCAACCAATCCAGAATCAATAAACATGGTTCAGATAGTGTCTTCATTGATATCAAATTCTTCCAAAGGAGTGTCGGTGATAATGGAACAAATATGTAGCCAGGCCCATTACCTCACAACCTGATAATATCGCTCAACATCTGGTCTTCGATCCTTCTACCACATTACAATAATGATATAATTGAGAAGTGATAATATATAAAATGGTGTTTCTCTATGTTGTGACACCATGTAAGTGTTATCTTCCACATCTATATATGAATCACCCCCTGATTTTAATAGTATCTATTTGGTCGTGGAATTATGAATTCCTGATATTTTAAACTTGGACTAGGATTTGGAGGATATCCAATAGGTTAAACCAAAATAAATGATCTAAATCACTCTCCATATATATTTCAAATAATGAATGAATTCCCTTATGAATTCACGTGACGATAGACAGAACACCTCTTTATCATAGGGACCTTGTAAGATGACACAATTGGTACAGGAAAGGAAGCGGCCAATGGTCTTTTCTCATGAAAAACATACCAAGAAAATATTCCATCGAGATAACATGTCACTCACCATTGATAAGACTCCAATGATAAGTATTATGGGGCCATTGTTAGAGGAATAATAACATGCATGATAGTGTTCTCCCTCACCATCATTATCCACAATTGGTTTATGATTCTCTAATGTGATTCCCTCCTTACCAATATATATATAAGAGGTGATAACTACTGTAGGCATCTGAACTTTCTTAAAAAACCTATAATGTTTATATGGTTCATAGATGGTTACTCTAATGATGTAATTAATTAGGATACTGTCTTGTGAAATAATGATGTATGAATATTCTTCTCATGATTCTCTCACATCATATACCACCGCTTCATGAGGCACAAGTTAAGGAACAAATGAAATGAAATATATGTCACTCAACAATACGATCATGTTGTCCACACCTATGGTTTTGGGATGAATATTGGAATTTTTGAGTTAAGTCTTGATGAATTCATATTTGGTAACTATTGATTTGAGTAAATATTTTTAATAGGATAAATGCTCCACTATCCAACCATACAAAAAATGAAATGGTCCATTGAGTCAATAAAACGGCCGCCCATCCTGTATCCTCTCTAATAACTCATAAATATGGGTGAGGGTGGGGATGGATATGTTGATTGGTTGTCTATCATCCAACAAAGTCTTAATCATCCGGGTTCAAAATCTGACACTGGTATTGATATGATGATAAGGTAAAATCCATCTACTTAGGAACATAGCACAAAATCCTGTTATTCTAAAATCATGAAAGATGTCTAACTGAATCTTGTAACCCTAGGTGGTGTATCATCCTGCATTAATGGATGCACAGTACAAGTCAGGAATACATTGTGACTGTTCAGTTTGATTCATCCAGCTACATAGTACTTTCATTCTTGGTCAGTACTTCTGCAATAATATCCCTTTCTCATCTTCAAAATGAAATGACTGATCAAGCTCTAAGGGGTTGAAAAATAATTCTCTCTACCATGACAAGTAAATCACTACCTCGGGGAGGTTATTTTTCTACATTCTCCCATGCATTGGTTTCCAATGAAGAGTTCTTCATACATGTTTGTAATGATGATAATTCCACTAATATGATAGACATCTCAAAAAGTTATTCTAACTTCACCATTAAATAAGTGGAAGGTTTTGGTGCTTGAGCACCAGAAGCTGATTAGTTCATGAAGAACCTCACCAATAAACTATATCAAAAATTGGAAACCCCAAACTAATTGGAAAAAATTTATAGCCTCCAATGGTTCGGGGGATTCCAAACAGTTTTGATGAACCAAGAACTCCAAGGCCCATTCATCGGATAAACTCCCTCCAGATCACATATCCCATTTGAAGCTCCACCCTCCATTAAGATCAGTGCTAAAATGATTTAAAATATATGGGTAGTCATGGGAATTAGATCTTTATGATGTATCATGTCTCTAATGATATCTCATGATACACATGGATATATGTAAGAAAAATATGCCCTTTAGACCTGATTTCGGGGTGATTTACCCAATAGCATAAATAATTGCTTGATCTCATCTGCTAGACATCTCCATACAGACAATGGGGATTTTCTAATCAACTTTTGGAAAATGGTAATCACCATATAGAAGTTTATTAGAAAATGGGTTGGCTATAATTTTTTTCCAAAGAATATAGTTCATAATACTCTCCTGGGGAATAATGGGAGTCTAGTTATCCACTACAACACTCTCGATCATAGACACCCTCATACTAGTCACACTCATTGAACCATGAATCAAATCATTTGGGTTTAATGAAAAATTCAACGAATAAAGTGTTATCCTAAAAAATGGAAAAATACCAAATGGGGTCTACTTATTAAATCTCTTATGAACAAATGGTCCATGGGAGATGCCATCTGTGAAACTGGAAATTCATGGAAAATTTCGAAGCACTCTCCCATGAATCATTCCCAATGAATAATGTTCACAAAATAAGCATTCCTTACATCAAACACTACTACGCAGACAATTAAACTCAACAATAATAGATTCAATGTTTCAATTCCCAGATTTAATGTTCTGTTCATGAATAATGGTTTCCAAAAAGGGTTACAGTTCACAGAAGTAGGTAGTAAAGAGTGATTCTCAAGAGTACCATGATCACTAGAAAATTATATAGAGGAAAAATGATTTGGCCCCCAAATATATAAGCAAGGACCCCCTCTTATGATTCTACCTTCATACCTTCAACTATTTCAATTCTGAACCACTTTGTAAATCAGAATTGCATTCCCTTTATCCCGTTGTAAGCCCATTCTTATAGGGGTCATTCTATGGGTTATAAAAAACATTTAAAAGGAAATTGAAATTATCCAATTAATTTGGTTTAGGAATTGAAATAAATAAAAATAAGAATTGAAGATAAAATATTAAAATGACAAAATTCAAAAATAGAAGAAGCCACACTACTATGTTGGAAACCCTATGGAGATTTCTACTTTCCATAGTTATCGACTTTATGACCTTCTGGGAATGGAACCATTTGTAGGAGGAAGACAATGACTTCATCCCTATAGATTGTATCACATCAATTTTGGGATTAGGATGGAGAAATTATACCAGTGCACAAACATCCATCGCATTGTCAAATGGACTATGGGCAAGGAAAAGCTAATTGCTACATGTGAACGAAACAATGTCATTTGTGGGACTGAGGAAGTTATTCTCAACTCCAATGACAATGATCTAATGAGTTACACTGTACAAGTCATCCATGGGTAAGGTATTTGTTGTGGACTTCACAAAAGTTGGATTTCAACCTCATTACATAGAACCAGCTACACAGATACCCAGTTCCTTAGTAATCTATAAATAGAGATTGTGAGAATCCAAAGAGAGGATTGGCGATTGAAAAAGAGATCATTGGTCCAAGGGTATAATATTTTTAGCTCCAATGAATCCAATCACACTCTAAAATTACTCATAGTTAATACACCACCACATACCATTGAAAATAAGAAGAAATTAAAATAGGTTATACTAGAACTAAAACTCTCTTTTTGGAATACTTCATGACAGGTGTAGAACCAATGCCCCGTTTTCATCAAGGAATCATACATAGTGAAGTTCTTTGTGGTTTGAAACCTTCCACATGTGTAAAATCACTATGTGGAGGAATTCGGTCACACATAGAAATACACTATGCAGATGGAACATAGCACTGTGAAACTGAGCAATACATGGACTAAACCATGGTATGTGTACCAGCATGGTACAGAGATAGTATCCTTATTCAAATAAAAAAACATTACATGGAGGAAACCTTATCACACATAATAAAATAGTGTGTAAAGGTAGTTCCCATTGGTGTTCCACTCTTCAGCCCCAATCATCCCCTTATATAGCTTCAGTAGTCCCTATGTGGGTTCCACTATAAACTAGTTCAATGGCATTAGGCAAGGCCTCTTCCAAAACTGCCAAAACCCATATGATAAAACCACTGGGTGCACTAGAATTCCCTTTTTAGTTTTCATAACTTTGGTAAGATTAGTCATATTGTTTATCGACACAATGAGTTGGTCCCCTAGGATGATGACAAGATTTTATCTCAATGGTAACATTGGTTCCAAACATGGGGTACTAATTTGAATTTCCCCATTTTGGGTTGAAATAAAGGGGATAAAATATTAAATTACTTTTGATTAGGATTTATATCCTTCTTCATTGAACCAAATTCATGGAAATCCCACAAAGATAAACCTCTAGCCTTTCTTGGAGAAGAATACAGAAGCACTCCTCTCTGCCTCTTCATGGGACATAGCCAGATAGGTACCAAATATAAATATCTTGGTTATGAATATAAAATAGTATATTTGAATACTAAAATACCTTTATAAATTTCTTTGGGCTCCAGTACCATCTATCATAAGATTAAGTGGGATGTACGATCTTTGGATCCACTGCCTCCCTTGTTTTTCACACAAATCATGAATCACATCAGCATAAGAGTTTTTGGTGATTTTTATATCTTTACGATCACAAATTATAGACTTATCCCAAGTTGTAAGCCCCAAATTAAATTCTCTCTTTACCTTCTCCATATATGTATGCCCCAATTTCAATCCAAATGGGTTCCTCCCATGCATAATAACCAATCATGCCCCCTTAAGGGACCGCCTCTGAAGTATAATTAAAATTTCACACTGAGCTATGAGGGATTTGATTCTCAACTACAAGGATGCGTAAGAAGCCATTATGAGGTCCAAACCCAACCCCCAAAATCGCACAAATGTTCTAAGGTCCATATCCCTAGTAGGGTCTTATCCACCCAGGAGGACATATCTATTATGGGTACCTTGAGCTACTTAGGCAAATGTACAACATCACCCTTGACCAGGAAACCTTTTTATAATGTGTCCTTGCTTCTTGACATCAAATTGCATGGTTGGGTCTTTATCATATGAGCATAAAAGTTGATATGTCTAGTAGAGTGGCACTAAACTATGTGGTTTTTAATTATATTCATAAGGATATGATGTAAGACCATCTTATGTCTTTGATCCCGACATTAAAATAGCTTTCATCCCCCTAGATAATGATAAACTTTAGAGCACCATCCTATAATACATTAAACTAGTGTTATCTTAAAAAATGTCCAAATAATACCTAATTTTTTCCATAAAGGGTATTTTGTTAGAAAACCTTGAATACATGAAGGTACTTCTATCAATGGAGAATTTCGGATACCTACACGTGATTCTAAATAATTCTGATTAATTATTTCCCTATGGATTTTTCATAAACACATGATTGGGAATGATCAAAGGATTAATGAACATATGAACATAGAATAAATCTATAAGATAGTCTTATAATATGTGATAGTTCCCCCCAAAAGGGTGATATGGGCTGAGTTCCCACCCTCTCATCTAATGTGTGTTATTAAGTGTTGCTGGACAAATCATCCAATGAATACCTACCTTCAGAATCAGGTCAATGAAAAAATGATGTGAGAACTCTTGGGTGTTTCTTGATCCTCAACTAAACATTTTTTTAACCATAAATGATGTTATGACCAACATTTGAGATTTTAGAAAGGTTAACTAATCACATTGTCGAGTCCTTCGTATTAGTTGTTAAGTTTTTACTAGAATTTTGGTACTATTGTTTGGACCATAGGTCACATCTTGAATGAGCATTAGATAATTTAATTTAAAAATAAGGAATTATTTATTTAAATAATGGGGAAATGGATTTCATAGATATTGGGTTCATTATTTTAAATGATAAAATTGAAACCAAATTACTAAGTGAATGAAACTAGATGGAGGGTTCATGATCAACACGGGTATGTGTCCCTTGATACTCAATATATCATCACTCTCAAGATAATGGGAAGGATCATTGATTAATTTATTTTATAGTCTAAAAATATTATTTTATATGAATTATTATTAGGTTAAAACCTATAATTTTATCGATACAATGATATTTATTTTTGGAGACCGCTCAAAATCCTCACTATTTAATCAATTTCATAAATGGAACACAATCAAGGAATCACAACAATAATGTGATGAGATGACCATATTATGGTAAATGATAATATTACAAAAAGGAAAAAACATTAATATTAAGGTGTTCAAGATCTTGGATTTTACCAACTGATAAAATCCATTTTCTCACTCATGAAAGTGAGTGGGTGAAAAAATAGGCTGCCACACTCAAATAATAACATGATTTGAGTAATGCATGGAATCATAGAGAATTCTTGTTCATTTAATATTTATTTCATCATACAAGAATAAGAAAAATTTAAATATGATGAAATAAATACCTAAATACTACAAACCTAGAAATTTAATTACCTTCCAGTAGTTACAAGCAAGGACCATAGCATTATAACAAAGAAAACCACAAAATAGATCACTAAAAGGATTAAAAGTACATGTGGAGGAGAAGATTAAAATGGAATTAGAGACCAATAAATTTAGAATCACCCTAACCCCTTTTCATGAAATAATAGGGAATGAGGATGAGGAGTGATTTTATTGACAGATAAATCACACATTCTAAAAAATAAGTCAACTACCCAAGGGTCTAGGTCAATATTTATGGCAGAAATTTGACTACTCTTTTATATAGATGAATAAATAAGAAAAAAATAAATTTTCATTAAAATGGGTGGTGAGTTGTAACATTACGTTAGCTATCCAATGGATGTAAAATTTTCCCAATTTGATGCGTGAGTCCCATGTTATGACCAAAATACAGAAGGTTGGTCCAATCTATCATGCCCAACAATTCTTCACTTTTAGGCTACCTTTGGGCCCCTTCTTCTCAAATTCATATTTTTTATCAGTTATATTAATTGTATTACCATGACTATATATTCATTAAAAATTTAACTTTTGGATTAGTGTAGTTAATGATATGATGGAAAAAGTGAACTTTTGTCAAATTGGGACACTGTGAAATTGGATCCTTAAAGCATGTTTTAAACAAATTAATTAAAAACAAAAATTGAGTGAAAAGGAATAAATAATGGGATGCTTAAATCCATAAAAATTTAATACACAAGTATATGGTCAACAAAATATGTTATATCACAATTCGATCACATTCCCACACCAAATCCATTGTACTCCTGTGAAAAGTCCCACATCCTAATCATGTCTCATTCCTAAATCAAAGGTGAGAAAAATTACAAGATTCATTTGAAATTAAATTCATCATGTCTAATTTTATAAATCAATTTTCCTTTCATTTTTCTTCTCTCACATATGAATTTTTTCGACCTCATTTGTTCAACCATGCAACATTTCACAGCCTAACTCACCTAGAAATTTTCTCTCATCGCTCATGGAACTTGTGAATGTCGTGTTATGCTCTATTCCAAGAGTTCCTATGATATTACCATATGCATTACATGATTTGAATTTTTTTACCTGTAGAAACTAGGGTTTTAATAATGATGAAATCCAAAAATTTGTAATGGGGTTCATGTGTTGGTTAGATTAAATGTATAAAAATATGTGGGAGAAGTGGAATGTTTAATATCTTATGTGCATATAATTTTAAAATTTCTCATGTGTTTACAATTAATTTACTCACCCAAATCCTTATAGAGTGTATGACTTAAAAATCAATCTCTTTTTTGTTCCATTTGTGTGGGTCACAACCAAGTGGTAAATACTAATGAAGAAACATCGAATTTTCTACATTTTTTTCTTTTTTTATGCTTTTTTCGATGTAGAGAACAAATTTTTCATATAATTTTTTTGAGATTAAGGGGGAAACATGTGTAAAACAATGATTCGATATGTCATTTGAACCCAATGTCCAATGTAAATGTAGGAACCCTTAATAACAACCCATAATAGTGATTCTCTGCCCATAATTACAAGGGAAACATCCTTTCCCCCATTCATGCTGAAAATAAAACAAGATTATACAAAATAGATGGGTATGTAGTATAAATTATCATTTAATATGGTTACCTAAAAATAATTTCATGGTATTTATGGATTAATAATGGTAAAATTCTATGGTTTCTGAAAATAGAGGTCTATTGAACAATGGTATTTTTAATCAATGATTGCCTCAGTCATGAATTTTTCACACTTGAATCTTATGTCTCTAAATATAATCAAAGAATGTCTTAGTTTCTCTACATGCTCCAAGACAATCAGGGAAGTGAATAAAATGAATAATATGCAATAAAGGGCATAGAATGTCTCTCAGGTATGAGATTAAAATATTATCCAGTTCTAATGAGGCATTGGATTCAAAAATCCATTAATCACATAAATATTATTTTAGAATATAATTTCTAGAAAAATATTACATATCAAAATTCATTTGAAATTTTTTTTTCAAAAAACAACATAATTTTCAACACAATCGACTCAAACATGAAAAATGTTTTTGGATATTCTTTTTGAAATCAATTTTTATTTAAAAACAAAAAAAATAAACAATGTAGCACATTGTTTTTTATCCTAACAATGACATGTTCCCACCCCCAACCCTATGAATTACATTATCCTCAGTGAATGTATTTTAGATAAATACACAATTAAATAATTGTTAGGAAAGGGATATCTTGCTATGTGGTGTCATATATGGAATCCATAAGTTGGATTTCCTCTAAGAGATGATTTTAAATATCATTATAGAATTGTTTGAGATTCTTTCCATTGACAGTAAGCCTCTTTACACTCTTTTTATGAAAAAACATTGTGTATCCAAAAGGTTAAATGTTAGTAAAAATAAAACGACCAAGCCAATGAGAAAGTAGCTTTCCAAGGAGGATCTTTATCCTATAATTTTACATGATAAACATCAAAAAAATATAAATCATTCACTATTGAATCATGATATCATCGATAAAATATTTCTACTCTTTATAGATCTGGGAGTTCTTTTATGTATCATGTTGAATTTCATCCAAATATTGAATATGTAGCTTCTTATATTCATCGACATCTGAAAGATTCATATTTCATTATTTAACAACAGAATATGAATGGTGTTCTACCTCAACTGGGAGGTGAAAAGCCTTTCCAAAGACAATGTTTTATTATGACATTCTGATTGGGGTTTTAAATGCATTACAGTATGCACATAGTGCATCCTCCAAGCACAAAACTCCAATCATTCCAATTGGGTTATAAATTTTTTTTCCAATATTCTCTTAACTTACATATTTGAGATTTTCTCATGTCCATTAGTTTGGGGTGACATGAAGTGGATACTTTATGAACAACCCCATACATGCGAATAAATTTTTTCATCATTCGATTTCAAAAATTTGAACCCTGATCACAAATGATTGATCTTGTCGAACCAAACCTACTGAAAATCTAGAAACCTACCAAAATTAACAACTAATCGATATTCATCTATCCTAGTTGACTTTTCATTCACATATGGAGAAACATAGTAAACACCTAACTAGATGTACATGCAAAAAAAAGGTATTTTTAAAGTGCCTCATGAAGTAAATACCCCATGCATCAATGATTTCATAGAATTACTTGGGAGATTTGGGAATTTCATTCCACTTGGATATATTCCCAGTTAATTAAAAATGACTACATGACATGAAAATTTGATGGCCACACCTATAAAATGTTGGCCAATAAGTCCTCAGTTGAGGACCATATGAGCTATACATTGAGAGGCAATGTGTCCTCTAAAATCCAATCTATGGGGGATGGTAAAAATAGAGGTGAACACATGGTCAGGGACACACCGATGAACAACTTGGCCACTACAAATTCTCCAAAAATATGGTTCATCCCAAATATACCATCGAGAATCATAATTATGTCTCTTGGATTGGGAAGTGTTGAAATCAGTGGGAATACTATATGTCGATAGAAAATTCTCTATATATGTATAAATATGGTAAGGAAAATAACATCACAATGGTTCTCTTGAGGAATGAATTATCGAATGGGGAGGGGTGATTCAACATTGTGGTCTAGTTATAAGGAATTCCAACAAATGTTATTTGTTTTATCATTTTTCACTCATATATTATCATGAATTTCATTGAAAAACTAATATAGGATAAGAATCCACAATATGATACATGTCTTAGCTTCAATATTCTATAAGGGAAAACGACGTGAATCATGATAAGAAAAAGCAGTGATTTTTGACCCAATAACATTAGAATACAATTTTTTCATGGCAAACATAATAGATTGAAGTTATTTTCTAGTGGTTGTGTAGTTTTCTTGAGATGTGCCAAGAGTATTTGAGGCATAGTCAATGACATGAAGAAACATCTCAACCCATTGTGATAAAATTACACCAACAACAAATTTAAAGGATTCACAGAGTTTTTCGAAGTGTAGACCCATCAATAGTGGTTGGATTATTGGAGGTAATGTGAGACTCATTTGTATTTAATTGAAAGCATCATCACAATTTTTATAAGAGTAAATTTAGAGTCATTTTGAAATAATGGAGACAAGTGAAGTGTGATTTCACTAGAGTCTTTAATGAATCGATGGTAAAAACTATCATGAAGAAAGAATGATCGCACCTCAAGAACTCCATTTGGATATGGATGGGTTAGAATTTAATCATTTTCTTCTATCTATGTGAATTCCATCTTTTTAATTAACATTACCATAAACTATCCCCTTCTCAAACATCGAATGAAATCTCTCATAATTTTATTTGTGTTCTTTTTCAATGCAATGGTAGAGGAAAGAACCTAGGTGTTCCAATCAATCACAAAAAAAAAATCCACAAACATTGAAATCATAAATAAATACATCCATGAAATTATCATGGTACTCATTAAAGATACACAACATACAATTCTAAAATGTACCTATATCATTAAATAGAGGAGAAGGCATTATTCTATATAAAAATGTGCAGAATGGAAAGGTTAATATGTCTTTTCTTAATCCTATGGGGCTATATGAATTTTTATATAGCTAAAATACCCATCAAGGAAATAATAATAGGACCTACCAGCCATTATATCTATCTTTTGATCAATGAAATGTAGAGGATAATGGTCTTTTCATGTGGCTTGATTCAATCAATAGTAGTCAATACAGACTTGCCAACTATTTTACACATGTGTTTGAACCAATTCATTCTTTTCATTTGACACAACAATTATTGTAGTTTTTTAGTAATTATTTGCTCTAGGATAACCCAATTAGTATCAGATATATGATAAATGATCCTAGAAGCATGTAATTTACTGACTGTCAATTTTACTAATTCAAGGATAGTTGTATTAATCACTGTTGATCTTTCCATATAAGATTATCATGACCACAAAAAAGTATATAGTGCATAAAAATAGAATGAATAATCCCTAGAATATATTCTAATTTCCATCCTTTCACCTTGTTACACTCTTTCAAAAGGTCGAGTAGTTTTATTCTTACTGTAGAGACATGTTATTAGAAAAAATGATGGAAAATTGGTCAATAACATCAACATATGCATATTTTAAATTATAAGGATGTTTTTTAAATTCCAACACCGGTGGATTATAGATTGAGGGGAGTGGATTTTGTGGGAGCGAGTTCTATGACATTGTCTATCAGCTCATGTTTATTCTCTAAGGATATTGAATCTATTGAAATGAGATTTTTAGAATCATCGATGGCTATGATTACCTCATAATGAATGCACTCATCAATTAAAGCAAAAAATTTACATTTTGCAGATCCCCCACAACACTAAAAACATGAATAATAACTCAAATCATCCATAGGTGAAGAAGAGGAAAAAAAGTTAGAGTATGGGTTGAGGATATAATTTTGTGTGTGAGATTCATTATAGAGAACATCTATAGAATAGATAGGAAGAGTGGAGTTCTCTTCAATGGGGTGTTTCATAGCTTCAATGATATTGATACTTAACTTTTCTCTAATGAACTCCATGAAAATACTTCCATTATGAATGAAGATGATTGTATTTAATGTTTTGATGAATTTAATCCCATGTATGAGAGAGGAATGTCCTTGGGTTTGGGTATCCACCATCTCAAGAAGGAATAAGTCATCTGGGAAGATGATATTATCCTATTTTATCAGGATATCATCAACCACTCTTGTGGGGTACATATTTCAATGGTTACAAAGTTGCATGAAAATGCCTATCGGTTGAATCTCTCCAAACTATAGAGAAGTATACATGGAGTGAGTCATTACATTGATAAAAGAACATAAATTTAACAAATCATCTAACAATAATTTCTCACCTATGGTAAAAGGTATTGTAAAATTCCTTAGAACTTTTTATTCGGTTGGAATTTAATTTTAAATTAATGTTGAGATATTCCATCCTTGGTTGACTCATTCAATCCTCCTCAGTCACTGTCTATGGGTGAAAATATCTTTCAGAATTTTGTAATAGAGAGGTATTTATCTAACTGCGTTCAATAAATGAATGTTAACTTGCACATTTTTAAATGAATCCACCATTTATTTATCAATGTCATCATCAAAATTATTCAATGATTTATTGAGTATTTGGGGGAAAATAAGTGGAATGTGTTTTTCGTGGTAAACCTAAATGATAATTGGTTTACCCTTTTTGTTTTTTATTTTTTCATTAGAATCTTTTTTGGGTGGAGAATGTGTGTTTTTGAGTGAGGTACATCCCTATTGCATATAATCATTGGATGAATAAATTTCATTTTACTATAATGTGTTATTGAACAAAAATTAACTTTATATTTTAGATTAGAAATAGGTTGTGATGGATATTGTCAACAACCTTGCATCCTTATCTCCCAGATGTTGTTCAAAAATTGTCCCACTTGAGTTCGTATGTCTTGAATAGTCAATGGTGTTGTCTGTTTGAACAAGAGGTTCTGGGTTTCCATTTTCATTACCATATCTCTGCGGCTTGGTTCAGATTTGGGAGGAGGCATAGGAGGAGGATTATTTATAGAAGGTATAGGATATGAATTTTTCATACCATGGCCTTGTTGATACCAATTATACATTGGTTATCTTGAGTTTTCTCTATGTCCATATTGTGGTTGTGCAAGTAACTCATGGAATAGATTTGGCATGAATGGTTCTCTCTTGAAGGGAGGTGGTTATTGTAATGGACACCCTATGAGTTTTGCTATGCAAGAATTAGTTTAATCTTGATTTTGTGGGAACTAATAAGAGAAATGAGTATTTTCGTAATAAGGCCCACAATGTAATGGAACTGAAGAACAATTGTTGTTACCTTGTTCATGACCTAATTGCCTTAGAAGGTTATGCATCTCATGATTTTTGTTATATTAAATTTTTTTAATAGATGAATTAATTACGTCATTAAATCTATAGGTTGGTCTGATTACTCATGTACCAAATTGTTGTGAATTTGGAGCCATGTTGGGTATTAAGTCACGAGCAGTGGAAAGAGTTTTATCAACTAGGGCACCACCAATTGCATCATCAACCATTTCAAAATCCATGTGGACATGTCCCTCCTAGTAGTATTGGATTGTTAGTTTTTCAGTAATCTGGTGGTGGGAGAAGCATTATAATGGTCTTTTTAATCTCTCCCAGTATTCATGAATGGTCTCTTCTTATGATTTCCTATTCCCACAAATGTCATTACTAATTGAAAAAAATTTGGGATGAATTCAATAAGGTATCTTAAATGATTCCTTTTAGGCCTTTCCAGCCCCCAATTGTAGTAGATAGATATTATATCAACTCTTTTTCTACACCATCACGGGAGAAGCGGAAAGCCATAAACAAAATTTGGTCCTCAGATACATTTTCGGTTTTCACAATGGTGCACACTATGTGAAACTCATTGAGATGTTTTAGAGGTTCCTCACTGTAATGTAAATGTATTTTAATGTGGAGGTGGATAAGGCCCAATATCAGATCAAAGTTGGATTCTTCCAAACACTATTTGACGTATGCATGTTGGTACTCCATATTTGGGATGGTCAGTTCTTTTGAAGTCCGGTTACCAATATCCATGTTTTATTTGGTTCAATTTTGTCCAATTTTTGACTGGTTTGGGACCACATGTGGTTCCAAGTGGGGTTCCTTAGAATTATATGAATTTCCAACACTACATTAACTAATTTTTGGTTGAAGTGACTTTTCAATTTCATGGTCAAATTCATGTAGTGTTTCTTTTCTAGATAATATCATGAAACACTGATGCCTAGATTGATTGATTGAATGATTATTGTTTCTTGTTTTTTTATTTGTTGAATATTATTTATGTAATATTTATAAAATAAAAAAACTTATGAAATAAAATTATAGAATAAAAGATAATTTTATACTACATAGTTAGTGTTAGATAGAGTGGAAGAGAGAGAGAAGAAGAAGAAACACACATAAACAAACAAAATATAAACCAAAACCAGAACAATCAAAAGAAAATGAGGGATATTGAAAGGGGTAAAAAATAAAATGGAAAATAAATAAATAATATGAAAAAATAAACAAATAAATATCATTTCTCACTGGTAACAATTCCAAAATTTGATCGTGTGGTCAAGTGCATCATATTAGTTGTTTAATTTTTACGTGAATTTATGGAGTATTGCAGGAACCCAATTTCATCTCTCGAAGGAGCCTCAGATAATTTCATTCAAGAAGTAGGTATTTATTAATAACAGATGATTATATATTATATAAAACATGAAATATATTTATTTAAGACAAGAATTAAAAAAGAATTAATAATTGAGGGAAATAGGTAATAGTAATCATCATCAACCCAAGTAAGTGTCCATTAATAATCAATCCAAAATCATTCTGAAGGGGATGGGAAGGATCATAGATTAATAGATTTTATAAATACTAAAATAATTATATAATATGAGTTCATATTATGTTATATCCTAGGATTTTATCGATAAAAATATATTTATTATCAGTGACTACTCAAAATCAACACTATTGAATTGATGTCAAAACGAAACTCAATCAAGGAATCTTGTAAAAAACATGATGAGATGACAAGATTTATTACAATGATAATATATTAAATATAAAAAAACATGTATATTAATCAATTCAACCTCCGGAATTTTATCAACCAATTAAATCCAATCACACACTCATGAAATGGGAAGGGGTGAGAAAAGAAGCAACCCCACTCAAATCATCAATTGATCCGGTTTATTCATGGAAGCATGTGGATTATTGTCCATTAATTTTTATTTGATTAAAAAAGTATTAAAAAATTAAAAAGGAATAAATGATGTAAAATATACTACATATATCAAAATTTAATTACCTCACAATGGTTACAATCATGGAGATTAGGAATACAACAAAGGACACCCCCAAATTGATCACTAAGAGGCATATAAATACAGGAGTGAGAAGATGATTAAAATGTTTAAATTGATCTCTCATGTAAATATCACCCATAAACATGGTATTGAAACAAGAGATAGTTAGCTTGAGGGGTGATTTTATGAAAAAATACATCTCACATTCCACAAAATAATTCAAGTGACAAAAGGACTAGGTCACTATTTATGGAATGCTTTTTACTCATAATTTATCCAGAATGTTGACTAATCAAAACGAGTAAAATTGTAACTATATTATATGGATATGCGGGAACTCAAGTTATATTTTCAATTGATGTGTAATGAGCTCAATTGGATGTCTAATACACAAGTAATATCCCAAATAAATTAGGGTGTTCCAATATGGACTGCCTAGAATGTATTCACAAATAGGCCACATTTGGGCCCCTTATGCTCAATTTTGGCCTTTTTTCCAAACATATGAATTTAATGACCATGACCATCTAATACAAAAAAAATTAATTAATTTTTTTTATTAGTTTAGTTAATGATATGATAGAACCAACGTACTGGAATCAAATTGGTCCATTGTGAAATTTCATCTTTTAAGCATGTTATCAACAAATTAATTTAGAAAAAATATTGAGTGCAAAAGGATTTCATAATGGGATGAATAAATCCAAAAAAAAATAATACGAAATTATAATGTTGATAAAATATTTTATATCATTGTAGGATCATAAACATAGATAATCGAACCAATGGGCCATATATATCCCTCATCAAGAAAAAACTATAATGTTCTCATCATAAACAACAATGGTTAGTCCAACATGAATGAATTAACTATGTCCCATATTTCAGAAGAACAAAAGGTTATACTGCCCAATTCTCCAACACGATGGCACTATATATTTGTGTTAAGGGTTATAATATATTCAGAAAAAACAAAAATTTTGTGATATTTAAATAGACATGGGTTATGAAATTTCCCCCATGATCATTCTTATAGTATTCTTATCCCACCAAAAATAATAATTAAAAAATTTACGGTCATGTTTATTTCTAGTGAGGGCATAATTATTAATAAAATGGGAACCTCTAATAAGAAATCTCCTTCACTAGAGTCCCTTTATACCAAAAAAATTGAGAAAGATCTATCAATAATTAAAAAATAATAATTCCCATTAAAAGGTTATAATTATCCATATTTTTTGTAATGGTGGATCATAGGGTCAATGGTTGTCTTCGGTGAATTATGTGTTTAAATTTTGTTTGATGAAAATTTAATTATGGATTAATAATGTTTTACTCTTAATAAAGAATTTATATTACTAGGATAAAAAACCCATTAATTTGAGGAATAATAATTTTCTCCCATGTTTAAATTAAATCATCATTTATTCGAGATCAATGATACTGAAACATTTTAATATAAATGTTTTTATTTTCTATCCTTTCATTCCAATCAAATTTTGATCATGTTTATATTGTGTAATTTATCCATTAATTCATCCTTTATTTGATTTTACTACCATATAATTAGCTAATAGGACATCATGTACATGGGTTACACTTAGTGGTGCCCCGATCTTAGTGGGCAACATTACATCAAGAACTTCTCCCAAAATGACAGAGACTATTGACTGGAATATGCATATTAGAATGTGTCCATGGGGAGATTATTCCCTCATTACAAGAGTGTGGAAAAGTAGATAAATATAATAATAGGTACATAGGAAAACAAATATAAGTAAACATATTGAATAACAAAAATAAGCAGTATAATAACCACCATGAATAGCAGATAATGATATAAAAGGTGATGGTGATACATGTAAAGTATATATACAACTAGAAACAATGATACTGAGAAGTATAAATTTCATGATAAACAAAATTATCAATAAAATCCAAAAAATATCAAAGAATCCCATGCTTTAAATCTGCCATCTACTATCTAACTCTATCATAAAGTAGTCAAGTAACGAAGTGTCCAAAGTAAAAAACATTTATTTATCCAAAACATCATACATTCAATCAACGTAGCTACCATAGATGGCCTAGATTGGATGTGAGACAAATCTATGTATCCAACCACAAAGAAAATCTATAACAACCAATCCATAAACTGTAATAATTTGAAAGCATGAGGATTTGAAAATAATGAAGTATAGTAATGTAAATTCCAATGTAGCTAACTTAGACTCAGATAGTGTATGAAAAAATAACCAGTTAATTGATTTTATTAGGTTTCAATTTATATATTATGTCACATGATACATAACCCACACAAAATCCTATAATGATATTAATAATGAAAGATCCAAAATATCACCTAGAATCCTATCATGATAATTATAATAAAGGATCCATGATGTAACATGAAATCCATGATGTTTTTAATAATGAGGAGGATCCAATGCAATAATTAAGGGATCCTTTACCTCAGGGGTCAAAACAACTCTAGTAGTAACTATATACTGAATAATATGGGTAATAGTTTAAACCAAAGATCATTTACCAAGGTATTCCATAATAATGACTATAACCAAGTGAAAAGATAACATTCAAGGTAAATTGGATAAGCAATGATCGGGCTGAATGGATGTAACCATGGAACCTATTGTCTATAGACATCATTCATGATCCAAGGTGTGTATCCAAGGCATCATATAATAATAATTAAGGGATCCTACATTGTTATACGGGGTATAAATAAGTAGATAAGGATCACGTTCGAAGTTAGGTATCAACCAAGGAAACTGAAATCCTAGAATCAGAATGGAATCCCCATGTGTTCAAGGAATTCCAACAATAATCCATGTTTATCAAAATTCATACCACTTCTAAAAAAACTACATAACTTTTTTTCATTAGGTACATTATAATAATTTCATTTAATATGTCATTCTATGTAATGACTATGTCGTTTAATAACTCATTTGGTTCAAGTAATTACCTTTAATAAATATGATAATGATAAGAGGGGAAGAAACCATTTAATTCATTTATATCATAATTATTTAAAGTTTCACTACACCACCTTCAATTGTACATGGAAATAGATGATATGCATGTTCCACAAATTGATGAAATTACCCTCAATTAGGCCAGGTCATATAAGTAGTATTCCTTACAAATTAAAAAAATTAACTATCATTAATTTACTAGAACACTTATCTTAGAAGGATCAAATAACAATAGCTTAAACAAGTTAAAGTAAAAAACCAAATAAATAGTCAACTAATTAAAGATGGGATTACCATTAAAAACTCTCAATTCATATCACACCCAAATTGCATCACATATGCACATAAAAAATCATAGAAGGAATAATTAATGGAAACATCTTACATTTGGTGGTTGACATTAAAGATGCGACCTCCAATGATGGATAAAATTTATAATATGAGTTTAAGAATATGGTTCTAATGACTATAATTAATGACCAAAAAATAAATAGAAAATTCCTAATGAAATTATCTTGTTCACGCAACAATTTATAAAATCAAAAAAAAATTACTGATGAGTTATATACCACCTTTAATAGAAGTGAAAAACTCTCTTTCTCAAGTATTAGCCTTTAATTTGGCCTGGATTTGATGAAATTTGAGTTATAGATGAAATCCATGAAAATAGGGTGCATGATCCTAAATCAAAACAGCGCCGTCGAGTAGAATTAGAATGAATAATTAGTAAAAATTAATTTGGAATGCACCGAGAAGAATCCAATGAGATGAACAGAAGCATGTATAGACTTTAGATGGATTAGTTCTCTCATATCATAGGTTAGGGCTTTAAGGAGATCAAAATCGGAGGATGATGTCTTTTCTGTCCATTGGAGTGAAAATGAGAGGATGGGGTTTATGATAAAACATTATGAAGAATTCTTGTAAAATCACCCAATAATAGGCACTACATGGTTTAGAAACACAGTTGGCCGAGTTGTGTACCAGTCGTGCACCATATTCTATACCATGGTTAAATTTTCACGGTTATTCCTCAAGGTTAGAGAAACTATGTGCCAACAACGAAATAGATCTCGAAAAATGATGATATTTTTTTCACCGGAGTGAGGCACCTCACATAGAATAGGGAAAACAATGCACCCTTATTCATCCCTCTCTCATGTTTTGTACAGTTACGATATACCATCTGGGCAAGGTCGAATGGTTTCTTCAATCAATGTGGCCTAGAGTTTCCTCCACTCTCTATGGGTATGAGCTTTAAAAAATTCACAAACACACCCAAAACCATGATGAACTAATTATGAATCAATATTATATCAAAAATAAATATCTAGACTAAATTTAAAAATATACATACCTACATGAAAAAATAGTTTCTTACAGTCCTCCACCCATTAATGAACTTGCCTCCAAGTTCACTTTCCAAGGGTAAAAAACAATCTCTTAGAAAAAATTTGGCCAATAGGAATGTATGTCCATCTCTAACTCCAAAGTCTCATCCTTTATATTATCATGCATTCATAGAACCCTTATATGTGTAACATAATAGCCTTAGAGAGCCTTCATTATCTGGTCATTGATTCATATAGGATACTCCTCAAATAATTCATTGATATCTAGCTCAACTCCCTAATGGTCAAAAGTATGATACTGGTAAACCTGATACCAGTGAAACTATTAAACATGTAAGATTTCGTTCATGGAATGATACATCTAAGGTATTAAAAATTGATAGGTTACTGGAATGATTATCTTATGAATCTCAAATTTCCTTACATAACAAGTCAAAAGCATCCATTTCTTTTGTATCCATCTATGAACATACTTGGGTGATAAGTGTAGAAAAACAAAATACCTATTCACAAACTCTATAGGACATTGATGATGATTGAAATATGACTTATGTCTAGACTAAGTAGTCGATATGTGTTTATTAATTAGATGAACCAACTATAAAATATCCTATATGATACAAGGAATTAGTAGGGATTCATATAATTCTTATATCCAGCACATGGGTGAATGAAATGACCTACCATACAAGGCATTAGACGGAGTGATTTGAATCATCTCTTAGAAGCTATTATGTTTTGATAAATTTATGAGTGGTATATGCTTCTCCCAAGAAATATTGAACTAAAGGATGCATGTTTGGAGCATATCATATGGAACCGTTATCATCCATTCTGACATACCATCAGTCTGATAGTGGAATCCTATTCTCATATGAAATTCTTTAACCATAGCATTATGCAGAACCTGCTTTAACCATGATTTGAAATGTGTTTATCTTTGGGAAATGATAGTATAGGTGTCCCTGTGTATTCAAATAAAATCAACGAAATTCAATATTTCAAACTCATTAACAGATAATGTATTTTGGAAGAAAATAATTGAGCTTGCTTCATCAGTTGGTCAATGATTACCTATACAATGTTGCTACCTCAAGGATAACATGTTAATCTGTCTAAAATACATTAAAACATCTTCCCATTTCTATTTTAGGACTAGAAGTAGCTATAAAAAGCCATCATGTATCTATTTTTACACCTTCACCTTTTGATTGGTGGAACACCTACTAATTAACATTACTATTTGTCATATCATCCCAGGACACCAATACTAGAATCACATATCATAATAAATTTTTGATATTTCAGGATGAAGTTCCCACTAATATGTGTGTGAATGCAACATCAGTTCAACTTTAATATCTGTAGGATCCCAGATAATTTCATGAATACACATGATGCCATCTCTTTCCATAGACTATTCCAGAAGTGGGTTATCTCCTGAAATACTCAGGAATAACTTATCCTTCAATATCTAAAAATTTACCAATCATAACCTTCTCAATGAGGGAAGATGTCACTATTAATGAAGGGAGATCAGATTTCCCATGAAATTAGTGAAACTCTATATGCTACTCAAAGAATAGGTCCATAAATTTCAAGTCTTCACTTGATTCTCTTATGACATGTTCCACTGTTATCTGACTCAGAATTTTTTCTATGGAATTTCCATTTTTTGGAACATATTCATGATCAAAATCGAAGGACTAATGATATCTATACAATCATTGCTATATAATATTCACGTCACACTATGTAATGATTTATTTGAGGCTCTTATGGTCTGCATAGACCCTAATGATCTCACCCTTTAGATAGTGTCTTTAGTAATTTAAGGATTGAAAATTTGATGATATAACATGGAAGTGTGTTAGGTAGTTTCCCTCATGAGTCCCCATATTCTGATATCGATACACAAAAACTCATTCCTTATGCTTCAACATTTCCCTCATCCCAATTTCATATTCATTATAGAACAATGTTTAGCATTTTCGTCAATCTGATAGAATCAGAAAAGTATCCAAGATAGTCCTTCCATTTATCTCACTCTTCTGACCATAAAACATGACACCCTTCATTGTATAACCCATAAGAGGTGAAAAAGGCATGAGAATTTGTGTGTGAAACACCTTTAGTATCCACTCACCCACATTAAACTTCATATATACAATGTGTTCTTGGTATGCTCTTAGAAAACAACTACCCTAAACTTCTCTTGGTCAATAGATACTTCTAATTCTGAGATAATATAACCCATAAAATAGAATTTAATTATTAATAAGTGAAACATAGAAAACATGTGAAAATGTTGGTGCTCACTCAATGTACTATGAACAATCACATGCTTCTTAGCATGGTTTCTATGAGTGTGATTAGAAACCTATATGGTCCTCACAGTGACTGTGAAAAAAGAATATATATAGGGATGAAAAACATATTTATTTGATCCCTGAAAATGGAGGACACATTCTTTTAACCAAACAACAAAATGAGATACTAAAATAGACTATACCTTTTATGGAAATATGTTCAGGGTATGTCTTATGGCCTTAATCATGCCGAATGATAGCCCAATATCATGTCGATTCTAGAAAACACCCTTTTTCCTTAAATCTAACAAAAGATATCATCTATTTGTTTGAGTAGATATCAGTTATTGACCATACAATAGTTAAACATTATATAATATATTGATAGATTAGAGGAACCATCCACCTTCATGGAGAAAATATCAAGTAAACACCAAGTGGATGTGGTTGTCCAAATAGAACCATTGGGCTTTAAATCATAAAACTATCACTTGACCTCAAGGAGCTCAGTATACTCCATCATGTTTCAAGGAATGGAAATTTACAAAGCTCCTAGAATTCAATCAATCAAAAACTCTACCTCTATCTCTAAAAGGAATGCTATAAAATGATATGAATGATGTCTCATAGATGATTTACTATTTAAGAGATTTCATCCTAAATTAAACCCTAATTATCAATTATAATATTATCAATCTTTGTGGTCACTCCACCTAGCCCATGATTCTCTGGTCCATCTCTTCTATCATGGACATCCCATGAACCCTTTTGTACATAATTGTTTTCCTCTAGTGATGTACACAATACTATACACTGAAATTAGTCTGCAGTGGATTGATATGGGAAAAACCAATTCTTCCCAAAAATGAAACTGATGCTTGTCACCTCGAGAGAAATGAGGTCCCACATGAAAGGGCAATTTTCTACCTCTATGGAATAGTCCCAACATTGTGTAATTCCCTCTAACTGTACTCCCAACATTGTATCCAGGGTCATGAATCATCAATAATACAATATTTACATCCCAATACGTTCCAAAATGAATAATGATATTAATGAGTATGAAGTACCTATGTAATGTACAAAAAACACTACAGTGGAGGCCACTATAATAGTACCTCACACTGTATGTGGTCTAGCAGTTTCAAACTCATGTATCATTTCCAAAACATGAAATTGGTCGGATCCACATTCTTTTTCTATAGCTAGACTACCCTTAGTGTGATTTCTCTAGAGGTGATATTGATAATATGATTTCTAGATAATATGGCCACGACTACATCCTCATCAATCCATGTCATTGCAAATCTAACTCCCCAATTAATACAACATTAAATAACTTTTCCCTAAAGATATAGCCACTATGAAGCCTCTTTCTCTAGAAGAAGATGGATATGTCTGATACAATACCCAAAAATTCCCCAAATGGAATTATGACTGATAACCCCTTGGTATATTTCACACCAAGGATTCAATTCCATGGTTTCCCGCATTTATGGAATACAACTAATCTTCTTGTGTTTCTACTCTAACCACCACTACTCTAACATCAAACCATAAGGGATCACATCCTACTACATGATGTTCTACTATCATTCTGAGACACTAGTATTCTATGCATGTTACTCTCAAATTCCCTCTCATTATGCATAGTGATATGATAATTATTGATGATATCGGAGTTATTAGGTTGGAGATATACATTCACCTAATCAATAATGGCATATTGGATCCTATCCTTGAATCATATAGCATGTGAAATATCATTACTAGCTAGAAGTTGTAAAAACACTATAACTCTATGAAAATAAATGAAAACTTCATGACTGACATATTACTCTACATAAAATGTACGAAATATATGGATTGATTATCCCTCTATGCACGAGGAAATAAGTAAACATAGAAAGAAAACATCCCCTAATGGAAACTAGCCAGGGTATTCACATCCCACCAATGCTTAACTGAATCATGCAATATGAACATAGAAAGATTGACCCTCTACTAAAAAGTCATATCTGTATTCTCAATGATATATACGATAGCTTCTAGCCAAGTCTCAACATTATGTGGACTGTTATCCAAAAATAATGTAAAAATGTTTTTTTATAACTCATGGGTCAGATCAACCATTTTAGGTTCCGATCATGGAGCACCTTTCATTTTTTTTATCCAACAAAGGAAAATCTCATGAATCTATGAATAATTTCTTAAATAAGGTATACTAGGAAACTCCTCAATTAGAACTCCTTGAGATATGATTGGTGGCTGAAGACCCATCACATTTAGTGCTTGCTCATCTTCAACCTCCTAGCACATAACTTGATAATTACATTGTGTAATTGGTTAACAAATTTGTATAACATTCCTAAAAAAAGAATTATATAGATAAATAGAAAAAGAGGAAGATGAAAAAAGGAAAGGGCTCTCTAACCTTTGTATACTATCCTAAATACCCAAATATATTCCCAGATATTTCTAATTGTACTTGTTTAGATTATAGTGGTTTCATTTGAATATGGTTCAATATCACCTTGCCTCTTCGTTTATTACAAACCATTTATCTCATAATTCATGCTTTATATTTTTATATTTTTCATTTTATTATATAAATATATGAAAATATGATCAAAATGGGTTGTTATTCCATGTTAATCAAGGACCATACACCATATCACATAAATAGACCCCCATATTATTAAATTCTAAGGGATCAACATATTAAATTACCCATCCCATCAAATGAAGGCCCATACACCTCATGAATGAAAACATTTAATGACTTAATCATAGAACAAGTGAAAATCATGTTCATATACAAATAGGTCTCACACAATAATCACAAGAAATACAGGTTGATTTAAGCAATGAAATGAAGTTATATGACATTGAATATGCATGGACTATGAATTATAGGTTCTTATGATGATACGTAAAATGATTATCCATGAAATCATATCATTTGTATAAGGATAAAATGAAATACTCCACCAGAATAGAAATAATAACCATCATAGAACATGTGTGTCACCCAATGGTGAATGAATATAAACTATAATAGGAAAAACAAAAACCAAAATAATTACTTATTCAACTCATAATTTTCCACAAGAATGGGTTTGCAACGCCCCCAACATATATTATAGAAAATTCACACTATTATTAATCATTGTTCTATTATCTCAATATAGTAAAAAGGAATGGATCCTAACTTATATGAATTTTTAATGCCTTGAACCTGGGTACCACTCAGAGGTACCTGAGTATGGGGGTCAATAATGCCTCAAAATCATCTGCCAGAACATATGATCATGTAAACTAGTAGAGAGTGGCAATTGTGGGTCCATGGACAGAATGTTCCATTATGAACAGAGTGTATAAAAAATAATTATAATAATAGATTAATACATATGTTATTATAAATAATCTCATGTAACATTAGAAACAAACATAATAACGAACAATAGGAACAAGTGATAATGATATACAAAGTAATGATGATATATTTCATGAATTTATATAAATAGAAAGCATTGATATAAGGTAGTAGAAACTACATGGTATACAAATGTAAAAAAATTGAAACCAATAATGATCCAATAATTATAAGCTCCATCTAGGTCAATTACTGGTTATTTCTATGATAAAGTAGTCAGGTAATCAATTGTACAAAGTGCAAAAATTCTCTTTTTCAAAACCTAAAAACATATCATTTTATCGGTTAATAATGGTGTCCAAGATAATTTTTGAGATAAATATTAGTATTCCACAACAAATGATTTCTATAATATGTAGTTTGTGTAATATAAATTGTAATAGTGTAAGAGAAAGTATATATGAAACAAAATCTATATAATTTTTTAAATACAAAGGGTAACTACTTCAGTCTTAGCTAGTGTTTGAACATATAACCAGTTCATTAATTGATTAGGTTCTAGTTTATATAATAAATCACATGATTCATAACTAGTACTGATATCCTAAAATGATATTAATAATGAATAATATAATATATCACACTACTATATGTAATGATAGTAATAATAAAAGATATAAGATGTAACAAGGCATCCTTAAAGATATTAATAATGAAGAGGATCTATGGTAATAATAATGGAATCCTTGAAAACATGGGTCAATCCATATTGGGTAGAACCATATCATGGAAATAAATGTTAAAGGTGTTATCCATGGGGCATATCCCATGTCATTTTATAATAATTATTCTAACTAGGTCTATGGAGAACATCTAAGGTAAAACAAGATAAGCAGTTACTAGTTTGAATTGATGTAAACATAGAACTAAATGTTGGTTGTCGTCATTATAGATCCATTGATTGTATACCAATAATCCTCTAATAATAATAAAGTGACACTATGGTGTCATACTAGGCATCCTAAAATAGACAAGAATCGGGTTCCAAGGTGGTTATCCCCCAAGGATGATAGAATCCCTGATTAGGAATGAAATTCACGAGTGCTCAAGGAATTCCATTTGGATTCCAGGGTTTACTTGAGTTTTACCACTCTTAAAATAACATCTAGGAATTTATAGATTATCAAACTTATAATCATTTCATTTATAAATTTATACCATATAATAATTGGGTTGTTTAGTAACGTTTTATCATGTCATTGACTTTCACTATCATGATAATTAGAATAGGGGATGCAACCATTTAATTCAATTATGTCATGAAAATTTAATATATTTCACTCCACAACTGTTAATTAAAAATAGATTATGGTTCTTTGGACAAGAAACCAATCCATTAAATTGCATTTAATTGGGTCAAGTCACATACCTTGTATACTTTTCAAGTTAATCATTTTAACAATCAATAATTAATGAAAAAATTTCCTTTGAAGGGTCAAATGACACTAGAAAAAAAATAGATTGACAAAAACTAAATAAATCGTCATTTAATTATATAAGGGATTACCATTATCAACATCATGCTATAGGACACCCAAATGGTAGTCCAAGATAATATATAAAATCTCAAAATGAATACTCAAGGGAAACACCCTACATGGTGTGGTCGATGTTGAAGAAATAGCCTCCATTGATAGATAAAATTTCAAATAAGAGTTTTAGAAAATAGTTCTAATGGGTATAAGAATAACACATAATTTAAAAGGGAAACATCAAATGAAACTGGTATGTACATAGAAAAATTAATAAAAAGTTTAATCTTGAGGGATGAGTTATAAACCACCTACCTTACACTCATATAACGTTCCTAATCCAATATAAGCCTATCGTTTGGACTAGAATTGAATTCACATGAATAATGGACTAGCACCATGAAAATAGGTCCTATGAACTTACATATAAATATTGTCAAAACAAGGAATAATAAATAAGAATAAATAAAATACATTAAGTGGTTGTTGGGATGAAGATGCATCTCTAGGACATCCCGATGGAAATTTTTTACTGAATATAATAATTGGTTTTTGGAATGGGTTAGATGATAATGGTGGGTTGGGTTCTATGATCATTTTATTTTTATAAATATAGTGATGGTTTGGGGATTTTTGTTTAGTTGGGTACTTTTTTAGAATGTTATGGGTGATTTCATGGATAGTGGGTGGCTGGTGTGGTTTTTGATGTATCCCTTTAGGAAATTGATTCCATTGAATGGATTTTTAAATTCAGATTTTGAATGGTTACAGAGGAGTGTTTCTATAGGGATTACTACATAGATATTATAGAGGCTATGTAGTTCATTGGAGAGGGGGAGGGTTGCGGTAGGGTTGGGAAAGGACACAAATGTGAAGATGTAGAGGGTATTAGGTAGTCTGTAGGATTATATTTATCGTTATGTTTAATTAAATGGTAATGTGATTCATAGGTATCATAAAGTAGATTCTCTAGATTCTATATATGAGGGGTGGTTTGTGATACAAAATAGTATTTTGGCATGAAATTTAATGTCCTAACATCATTTATAAAAAGAGTTGTTTTATCAATGAATTTTTTACATTAAATTCATTGTTTTATTCCATGGATAATATCAAAATTAATGACTAAATAATGGTGTATATTTTTTAGGACATAGTGATGTTCTTTTGACAGGCCTTATAAAAACAGATGTGATAATCCCATCATGTTTATAATACAACGAACAATTATTCCAATTCTATTTTTTTCCTAAAATTATATGAATAATAATTGTGATGAACCTTATTATTTTCTTCATTTAGTATTTATAACTAGACCAAACATGGTTTATATTAGTTTAATATCTTATTGAGAACACACAAAATTTTAGAATTTCCTATACATGTATAAATATTTTATCAATTACCATTGAACAGATCATCCTCCATCAATTGAATTTTATACACTACATGATATAAGGCATTGATCATCAGGAATTGTATTGACCATCACAAATCATATTAATATAAAAAATATATAAATTTTTTTAAATAAAAGGAACATGTGGGTTATCATCTAATGTGCAATTCAATAATCATAATCTATTTTTATTCTCTTCATTGAAATTATTTTCATTATCAAGTAGATAAATCCATATTTATTCTAGTTAATCAATATTTTTATGGCTTTTTTGTCCTCCCCAATATTTTTTATTCATATTTTTTTTATTTTTATGTATGATCTATGTTAGAGCTATATTGGAAAATTACATGAATTTCTTTAGAGTATATTAAATTGTAAAATACAATTAGTAATTTTAAAAGATCTCAAATAGACATATATATTTTTTAGAAAATTATCAATACAATCTTTTCATCATGATGATATAATATTTTATGATTTTAAGTATTTCCCAATTGGAATTTTCTGTATTTCCTCTAGTATTCTAGGGACATGGGTTATAATGTGTTATTATTCTTCTTATATTGATAGTATAGAACTCAAAACATGGTTATGTTAATGATTCACACACTCATTCATGAGTAATTAAAGAATGAAAGAAGGTTAAAATAATATTCTCATTAGAAACATTTATTCCAATTGTTCTTATGTTTAGAGTTATATTTTCAATTTTTCATTATCATTGACAAATAATCCATATGAAATAGAATGTTAGTGTTATGAAAATGAATTATACAGAGTACCATGAAAACTCTAACCAACACATTTACAACCTGAATATCAAAAAATGTGTATAGTTTTACTTTCTCCCCAATTTCATAATAACCATCACATTTGAGTTGATCAAAATGTTTCATGAATATTTCAGAATTACAATGATGTGTGGTGAAAAAAATACATTCAAAATAAAAAAAATACAATATATAGTCAAGTTTATGATTCCATATATTAGTGAGGATTGAAATAATTCAGTCCAAATTCCACTTCAACCTTGGGTAGAAATTATTAGATCAACCCATCTACAATTTGTTTGAAGTAATGTTTTTCATCACAATTATGGGGTGATTCATTCATCTAAAATTTAAATTTCTACTACTATGAGTATTAGATATAAATATTTTCGTTTTTTATGTAGTTATCTCAAATGGGCATCATTATATTGACTTTCATGTCAAAAAATAAATGTTTTCTATGATATAAGAATTAAAAATTTCTATTTCTTACTCCACTTAGACACTAGGATCAATGTACATAAAAATAGTTGGTTACAAATTCACAGATCCTTTATTATCTATATTGATGATTTGAAAAACATGAAACAATATAATGAAAAAATACCATAATTGGACTTGTATGAAATTTATTCAAAATATATCTCAATATTGCATAATATGTTTAAATGAGAAAAATAATATAATCCAATATATGATGTGAATTGTCTTTATTAAAAAAATTACCATTCCAATACCCATTATGGTGGATGTATGGATAATTTTTGCATCATTATGATAAATTCTTTTATAAATAAATGGTATGAATTATTTTCCCAAAATGATTTACTAAAAAGTATTCTATGGTTGAAACGTACACATCACAAATCAAGAAAACATCATCTTTATAGTCTAGAGTTATAATGATTTGGAATAAAACCAAATTTTAATTTTAAAATATAAAGGATTATTTGAAACGATCCTAAAAATTGAATTATATGACTTATCACTAACCATTTTTTAGTGACTAATATATCTTGAAAAAGAATCTCAAAATTTTGAGTTAAAATCAATTAAGTCATGAAATCATTGAATCTAACCGACCATAGTGGGTTCATGTATATATTTAATAATTTTTACCTTTTATGGATCAACATATATTCATGGTTATGAAATATTTTTCATAATGATATTTACTTATTTGATAATGAAATTTTTGTTTACCTTTTTTACTATATAAAACATCTATTCACATATTATTTATCCCAATTATATGTTATTAAAATAGGAAAAAAAAGCTATATTATAGTAAAAATTATTCCATAAATATTTTCATAAATAACACTTTCATGAATTGAAAAATATGAATCATGCACCACTATAAATTTGATAGTTTATTACTAATCCTGAAATATATATGATGGTTTGCAATGTATCGATATGGGATGGTAAAATTATTAATTAGACTGTCATCCAATGGAAACTATATACATTTATAACCTCAATATCCATGAAATAAATAGAATAACATCTACCATCTATGAATTCATATATTTTAACATAAATAATTGTTGGATGGTTCCCTTTTTAATTGACGCATTCAACTTTCTCTAATGAATACATGCACTCATTTAAGAGGTAATTATTTAGTGGATCAACCCATTATTGATGTTTTGTAACACCTAAAATCATCAATTTTTTTGTGCCAATTGATGTGGGATTAGTAATTTACAATTTCATATTTAGAGAATAATCCCAAAATAAATTAATATTAGTAAATATTTTATAACAGGTTCATTTATCATTGGTGTGACAATTAATTGATGTAGAAGATTCAATTTCTAAAATTCTTTTAACAAAAAATTATTGGTGAACACCAATGGGATAATTCAATTATTAAATTTTATAACATCCGGACTCTAGTTACCTGAAGCTGATGGTTATTTTACTACATTGTCACAAAATATAATGGACCCCATATTGATGAAAAAAAATATTTAATTAGTCTTGGGAAACTGTAAACATATTTTATTCTCATATTATATCTGAAAAATTGATATAAAACATAAAAATTATTATCGAAATGTTATAATTTCATTTACAAATTAATGAATTCACTTATAGTTCCATTATTGGTGACCTATTAATGATAAGTATTGTAAAGGGTGGTCTTAGTATTTATGTACGTAAAATTGAACATCATAAGATATCATCAAATAAATTATTCATGATTAATATAGAAAATATATATATAAAAAATTATTACAAAAATAATATCATATAAAGGATTCTGAAACTATTGTTGAAATAGAAACTGAAATTGTATCATGGATAAACATAACTAGTTTCAAAATGATAGAATGAGGAATAGATGATTATTTATCTTTTCATAAATACATTTTTTCTTTATAAAATTCCAAAAAATTATGATGTTTTTAAAGTACCCACAATAGTTTTTACCCTGATAAATAATTAAGTGGCAATGCACTATAGTGGTCTCCACTCAACACTTAATATGTACACCGAATTCCTCATGTGAGTGGGATGAAAAATTTCTAATACAAAATCATTATAAACAGTCATATTGGAAAAAAATTCAACTAGATTGTAATATTTTCCAAAATTAATAATTATGAAATTATCATAAGTTACGAAGAGTCATAAAGAGGATAATATCACTCATTTAGGTCTTCAGTAATGCATTAATCTCAAAAAATAATTTTGATGTATATAAAAATACATTAAGAATGTGTTAGAAGTTTTCATATAAATAATATAAATATTATTATGAAATCAGATATATTAATACATAATAACATCAATAATTTTACGAATAAAATTTTCATTGAAAAAAACCCAAGAAACATGTAAGGGAAGCATAAATAAAAATAATGGTTATTATGGAGAAAAAATTTGATCATGTAGTAAATGATAAAGAAAGGATTCCATTTAAATCTACTATAAAAATTACATCATACAGATAACAATCAGACGATTCCATTTGAACCGTTTTATAGAAAGAGTAACAATGGTTAAAATGACTTTAATAATTAAATGGTTAATATGTAAGTATATTATGAAACCATTATAAGGTAAATATGGGAATGGAAGAAAAAGTTATGTATCTGAATTGAAAATTAATATTGGTCTTCCTTTAAAGTAAAGTTTTGCTAATTTTTTGTTCCAAATAATTAAAAAATTAAACTAATACATGAAAAACCATTAAACTAATATTGATGATGAAACATTAGGGGTTTATTATATAATATACCATTTAATTCATCCAACCAAAATATAAACATAAAAAACATGATTATTTTTAGACTATAAAATAACTTATTTCCTGTTGTCAAACTTGTTTTGTAAGTTATTTTAAACCTAATTATAATACAATTATATATTGTATACACCTATAGAAAAACAATATAAATATTTATAATATAATATATTTTCTATTTAAAACAATTCATAATGCATTTCTAAATAATATCAAATTAAAATCATTGTTTAAATTTGTTACCAATTTCAATTTTCACGTATGTTTTGATTTGGTATTTATAGTCTCTCAACATTTGTCATATTTAAATTATATATAAATTTATAAAAATGATATTTATGTAATATTATTAATTATATACATATTCATGACCATTAATTAAAAGGGTTCTAAAACAAACAATCACATCACTATTTCGATGTGGTAGTCCACATGTACGCATGAGCGATGTTTTCATTTTTTTACTTATTATAAGTGTAAATGGTTAAATGGTATATTATTTTTCAAGAATGATAATTATTTAACAAATATAATATATAATTATTCATTCATTCATGATATCATTTTTTATATGTGGTGATTTAAAATTAATTACACTTCTATGTGGATAAGGTTGGACGTACATACACACAAGTGATGTTTTCAATTTTATATAGGATAGAAATGATTTGAATAATGGATACAACAACAGAATGGAAAATTTTTGTTAAATAAATGATGTAGATGCCAATATATGATAATATTCCTAGAATATATTTTTTAAGTGTAATTAAAATTATTAAACCTAGTTTAAATTTATACCTCATATTCAAATAACCACCTTTGACTAACATCTTTTGCCTTCTAAGTCTATCCTTCTATGAGAATAGAGATTCTATTTCATAGGGAGGATGGATTAGAAGGGATTTTGGTACGTATTGGGAATGATATTTGGATCATGTAGGGTTAATAATATATTAAAATTGGTTCACATTTATAATTAGAGAAAAGACATAATTGGAATTAAATAAACGATTTTAAAAATATAAAGTATTTTATTCAAAATGTGGATTCAAATTATAAATAAATAATATGTGATATGGTTTACATAATAATTCATCTAACTAATGATGTTTAATTATGTTTTTTATTTTATCATTAAGACTTATAAACTTATATTTACCACTTTTAAACCATTTCACCCATAACCGATTTGATAAATATTAAGAACTATTAATATTAATTTTGACAAAAAACAAGTTTAGCATGTTCAAAAATATTAACTAGAATAATTAAAAATATGGATTTATTTTCAAAAATTTAATCCTTTATAATTTCTTAAAATTAAATTTAATATTGTTTAACTAGTGGAAAAAATTATTGAAAAAAAAATTAAGAATAAAAAAGGTTTTACAAGGGATTAATATAACATGTTTATATAAATTAAATTAAATGGATTTGGTTTTATAAAAATATAAATATTTTCATATAAAAAACAATAAATTAATTGAACCATGTAAATAGTTTATTTATTGAAATGTTTTAAGAATGATAAACAAATATTTCCAAGTTAAACATTATATTTGTTGATGAAATATATATAATTATTAATATACCTGTTTATTTTTGAAAAAGGATTCAATAGAGTTAATGTTATTTTTATATCATTGGAATTTAATTAAATTAGCAGTTTCAAATCAACTTAATTTATTACTATTCACCTAAAAAACTATTTATGGAAATACTCAATAATTCAGCCTAATATAAGTATCACATGATTACTTAAAAATTGAATTCGTTTCTACAAATCCAATTTATAAATTTCAAGAATATATCTATAAATGTTTTTTCATATAATGCTATGTGCCATAATATATTATTTTTCTAGAATGATAATATTAATATAATAAATTTTTGGGAGTTATATTATCCCATATTTAAAAAAATTCATCCTATGGAATTATATAAAAAATCCACATGATCATATGCTTGTAGTTATTTATCATAATGTGCTCAGGTTCACCCAACACCTCCTACATATTATAATTTATTCAAATAAAATTTACTAGTAATGTCCTTCAATTCCACAGAAATTTTTCTAGAGATTCCAGTGTCTAGATAGAATCTTAATAGTAGGATAAATCAACAAATATTTTAGTTCCTCATAGTTGAGAAACGGAATTGAATCTTGCATGTATTTCATTAATAAAGAGATGTTGAACAGAATAGGAACCCTAGCGATGCTAGGTGAAATTAACTAGTTGTAAGACATCACTCTAATTCATTAATGAATTTCAATATTCCAAATATACCTGGGAATTAATTTCTCATTTTTATCAAAACAAATATCAATATTCCATGGAGATAACTCCATAAAACCTTTATATTCTTTTTTTATTTCTAAATATTTCCCTTCAATTTTTGGAATAATTTTTATTACATTTTTTTGAAAAATATAATTTTGAATATTCATCACATTCACCATTTTCCCCACAAAAGGCCTAGGACAATAGATTTCCTTTAAAGAACATTATAAAAACAAGTTTGGGTATTAAACCTATCAACATACAATTCATCATTTGGATTCACTTAAATACATGTATAGAGACATTGTTATATAAAAATTACATAATAGATGAATTTAGAACCCAAATATCATGAAAGTTAGTCAATGATGACATGAAAATATCTTATGATTTATGAATTTTCCTATCAAACGTCTCAAAATTTAACAGATGATAGTTGTTCTAAAATGTAACTCGGTGACAGGATCCATCTAAATACACATAATGAATTTTTATATAAATTGAAAATCCAAATCAGCTACTATTGAAAGTGATGTATAGTTATGAATTATAAATTCAGTAATATATTTTTGTTCAAGGAACAAAATAGGTTTATTTTACACTATAGAGAAGAAATCTTTAGACACTCTTATGTAATAAAAAATAACTTATATTTGATTATATGTTGTAAGTGTCCTTGTAAATCAATTGAAAATTTTTATTGTAATATCATCCCATTTCTATATTGGAATTGTTTGAGATATTATAAATCTTATGGGGTGTGGTCTCACTACCTTTACTTGTTATAAGACAATGCTACTTGATACATTGTTTTAAAATTTTCATTTTATATAATATAAAGAATTTTTTTATCAAACACCGGTGAAAATTGACGATTCATGGTTCTGTGTTGAAATTATGTTGATGGGATTCAACTATAAAATCACTCTTCAAATCAGGTTTGGATAGATTATATAATCTCTTATTACATTTTATCACTCGGTGTTAATAATTTAAATTCTTCTACTTTACATAATTAAAATATTTGAATTTAATTTTAAAACACTTGACATATATTTGGGAAATATTATACTTTTTAAATAAGGATAGTTTGTAATTAATTGTGAAAAAGAGTTATGTTTCCCTATCCCAACCAATTTTCTTTTAAAAATTACTAAATCCATGGATGATGAATCCTTTTCAATTAACATCATTTTCATAACTCCATGATATTTTTTACTGAAGTAATGTAATTAATTATAATCCATTCAAGTGTGTAAGTGATTTGTGAAATCATAATCCTTCAGTTTCTATAGAATTATGATTTTCAACATGTTGTAGTATTTCAATAAAAATATATATTTCTATATCTTTTATTCTATATATATCTCATCTATTTCAACGTATAAATAATTCCACATTATCATCATGGAATATGATAAAGAATCCAAATCAATATCATGGGAAGGATATTTTACATTATTTTTCATTAAATGTCTTGGTTCATATGTAATAAACTTATTATTCGGTTTATAGAGACATCACAGTCTTTTCTTTAATGAGAGACTGTATATAAAAAATGCATGCCCTCTTGATGGTAATGTCCGAACCATATTATTTATTGTCCTCTAATTAAATTTTCATAACCAATATGTATATTAATTTTTAAATTAGAATATAACCCATTTCCATATCAACATGTTTAATGTGTTCTATAATCAATATTTTAATGAATAAATTTAACATATTTACCTATTAGTCCTATAACACTATGTACCTTAGTCATATTTTTTTTCTCTATCCCATTATTTGAAATTAATTTTCATTCAAGGATGAAATGATATTAAATCCTTAATGAAATATTTTCCATGAAAAATTACTTCATCAATAAAATTTTTTGCCTTTTGTAATTTTTTCATATAACAACTTTTATGTGTCTTGTAAAACCTGATGTTTTTATGAATTATTTTCATCAAATATATTAAATTTATTTGATATATTGAGCTAAAAAACAATAATTTTTTTATTGTTTTGTATGCAGAAACATGTTAATATATCATAATAGATAATATTGGTATCGCTTTTGTTACACACATCCCTATGTTTTAACAAAAAAAAATATTATTAATAGTATTATTTAATCATGAACATTTTAAAAAATATTTTAAATGTAGTAAAATAATTATTAATAATTAAATTTATTTATAAATTTTATTGTTTTTATATAAATAGATCATTTAATAATAAAATAAAAAACTTTTGTGCAGTCATGATATGTTTCAAAAATACTATTTTATGAATATAATGATTTATATATTTTTTGAACAATAATAAATATTATTTTTGAAAAAAATTTAAAATTATTTTGGTAAAATAAACATAAACTTTTAATTCATAATATCATAATTATGGATTCATGAATTAATGCGATATTCCTAAAATGATTCATTTTTTATAAACGATAAATAATGAATTCTAATTAAAAACAATATTTTCATTTAATTTTTTATAAAGATAAACTATATTTAAAATTGCTTTTAAAAAAAACATAGTCTAGATATACAATAATTAATCTGATTCAGGTAATTAGAATCAATATTAAATTGAACATCAATATAAAAACTCTATAATCTTTTGGTCATTTTCAATTTAAACCCCATCTTTCTCATCATATCTACAAGATTTATTTTAAATTTAATCTTTCCAATTATGAGAATGGAAATTGAAATAATTGAATCCATATTTGGAATCACCATAATTTATTATTTTTAATTTCTATTAATAATTCATTAGAAAAATGAATAGAAAAAGTAGTAGAAATTATTTACCGTGGTTATGGTAAATTGGGTTTACCTCGGGTTAAACAAAAAAGATAAAGGTTATTATAACCGATAAACCTGTCTAAAACAGATTCATTTCTATATTTATACCATCACAACTCGATTTATATATAATATCATTATTTTTACCTTTTTTTAAATGAAAAATTGGGGGGATTCATTATTTCCAAAGTTAACATGTTTTGCAAACACCTCACTAATAAAAGGCCACCCCCACTCCTCACTTATTCAAAACACAAAACTAATTTGGGTAAAAATAGTACCAATCAAAATAACATTAATGAATCTCTATAATCATCTTATAATCTTTATATTGGATATTATTAAAACCAAGTAGTGTTCTTAATTAAAACCAATAGAGGATACACAATAAAGAGGCAATGTTTGTCAACATGTAATTATTTAAATTCCTCCTCCATCCCATTAAATAATTTATATATCATGATTATATAATAACAAATTATCTTCTATACACTAATAAATTTTAATTTTATGTTTACTTCGAACAATCTCACTTACTTCCATCAAATGGGTTATAAAATCACCACGTATCTGTACGGTGGACTACCGTCTCAAGAACTGATGTCATTTCTTTTTTCATTGCCACTTGTAAAGGAATGGAATAAATATGGGTTTTTATGTGTAAAATATATCATTATTATAATTTTATTATTATTTTTACTTTTTATATTAAAAATACTTGTGATTTCTCATTTTTGGGAATATGATAACCTCATTTGTTCACTATTTGAATGGATTGTATTATGTATTTATTTTATAAATTTTTTTGATATATATTACACAAACATCATTTAAAAATATTAATATGTATTATGTAAAATTATTTATTAGAACCAAATGTGAAAATGGAAACAATGATCATGTACACATACGACCAACCGTCACTTTGATCAGTTTATTTCATTTTCTGTCACTAAATATTGTGGTTTTCTATAAATAATTATATAATTAATATATATTATATTGTTATATTGGATTAAATTATGGTTTTGAGAAAATCATGATCTATTTAAGATGACCAGGAACAAAAAGTCAAATCATATATGAAGAACTAGCAATTATTACATGAAACATGACTTTAACATGAAATTTTTAATAAAACAGAGATTAAATGCCATAAGATAGTCTTATAAGATATGATATATATGAATAATGTTTTTAATGGATTTATAATACAAATATATTCATTATACTATATGATTCAATGAGTGTTATGGGAGTCAATACATAATATAGGGGATGTTTATCTCTCATTTTCTTTTTGTGTGACAAATTCCATATTCACCACGTATTTCATCAATGATGTGTTTATGATAACATTGAATTTATTTTATGATGATTATACATAAGTTTAATTTCTTTAATTACATATTCATTTTATTATCTCCCTTTTATTGGGTTCACAATTCACTATTTAACAAATCGATCAGGTATTTTTTGTGTCAGTTTTGATTCTTTGAGATATATGTTATGCTATGCATTTATAGTATTAAATGAGCTATATAAATATCCTATTTTACATCTAATATAATTAATTTATGATATCTTTTGTTCCATTTTATGATATTCTCTCATGGGTATTATGAAACAATTCTCCCAAAATGGTAAATATTTTATGATATAATATCATCATTTATTAAGATTATTTATGATAATGTCTCCAATGTTTATTTCTCTTGATCTAAAAATTATTAATTCTCATTAATATTCTCCTTATCTATTTTTCATGATATATTAATCTAATTGTACTCTTTTTACACGATTTGGTACTTAAACATATTAATACAAAAAATTATGAAAATTCAACTTTAATTATCTATTCGGTCAAAAATATATTTTCTTCTAAAAGTATGTTTCTAAATTTATTACCAAAATTGGATAAATAATCTAATTTGATTCTTAAAATTAATTTTAACCCATTCTTTGATGTTTACATTTTTTCAAAAGAATATTTTTTTCATTTTCCAAACAAATATTGTTGGTCTTTTACCAAAAAAGTGAAAGTAATCTTATTTTTTTCACACAAAACATGAATAGTATATTACAACCTCAGGAATAATCATTGATTCAAAGTTACTATTATAAGATTCAAGGATTTCTATCAAATAAAATAATTTTCAGAAAAATAAAATTTTGACTATCTTATTTTAAATTATAATGGATACAATCCTAATGAAATTTGTTCAATAGTTTTTTAAAATTATTCTCTATATAAGATGTCAAATTTAGATGTTATATATAAATTAATATGCATATGGTCCATGTATATCATTAATATTATGTCTCTAAATGTTTTTTGTTTTTATGCAACAATTTTTATCAAATCAGTTCAATTTCGTTGGGTTATACCATAATGATATTCTTATTAAACCCATTCATATTCATGGTTTACAATATAATGAAATATTTATGAAACATGTATATTTCCCATAGGTTATGATATGATGAAGTGTTTATGAAATACATATCATTTTTGGAGTTATGATATAATGAATTTAATTATCTTGTGGTACACTTACCTAAGATTTCCATTAAATTATGAGTGGGACATATATGACCCTCCATTTCATTAGGATACGATTAAATTAATTTGATGTCGAAGAGTATAAATGAGGTTATCCTAATCCTTGGAGAGGGTAAAAGTGTGGTCATCCCATGCCTGAAGCAGTCATTGGGGTGGTAATCCCATGACTATGATGTTATGAATGTCTTGGTGGGTATACTTGACATATGATTCTCTATGATTTTGCGTATGAAAAATTTATATTTCATATTTCCATGTTATGCTCCCATGGATCATGTTATTTGATTTCATTTTGATTAATGTCTTCAGAAATTAAATTATTTATACATTGAATGATGATTCTGATCATTGATATGTAGCATATGGTTTTCAAATTTTATGATCTTGTTCTCAAACCCTTATTATCATGATAGGTCTATATATCTCACTTAGTTACCTCTACTAAGAATTTTATTTCACCATTTCTCATAATTCCATTACCCATGTTATGAAAATAGGAATTATGTATGATATTTCTAAGAAGGGATCTACTTATGATGATCATAGTGGAAAATGATGTATTTTACATATAGACTAGCGTTTTATATTTTTTAGTATCTAAAAGAACTAAGATATTAATTTTCTTGGGCATGTGTTTCTGTAATTTAATGAATATTCATAAAAAATTATGTAATATTTATGTTTTATAAACAACATTCATTATAGTCGGTTTTATAGAATAGGTTTAGGTTACCATTTGGGATCTATGATGAGAAAATCATTTCCAAAACCCAAAGGATATGTTTATGAATAAATATAAGGATGAGTAAATGTATCAAGAAATTTTGTGGAATTTTAGTAATGGAGAGAGAGGGGTTGATTTATAGAAATAAATGCCAACATAGATTCTAAAAATGGTTTTCACTCTAGAAAATATGTACATATGGGTAATAACCCTGAAAAGATTGTATTGAGCTATACTCTAATGGGGTTTTCTACAAGGCAATGGGCCTTACTACGCACCTTGGTTGAAACTCATCAGGAAAATCATTAGAATGTAAAAAGATCTTTCCAAACCATCATGATCTATTGAATCAAAATATTTCTATGAATCACCTAGGATAAGTTTAACATGTCACTGATTAAAAATAATGTATAATGATGTAATTATTATATATGATATTATTAATTATTATGTGGTACCCCATCAAAATTATTGTTTCGTCCACTATGTTATATTATGAATTATTCAATTACTATTACACGATGCAACTGCACTAATGTAGAGTATGATAGAAAATGAAATAATTTTCCTCTTATTAATCCAAACATTATCATAGATAGAATAAAAAATATTATTGGTATTCTCACACAAATTTATCTAGCTATTAATCATATTGTAAAAAAAGATAACCAAAGGATGGAATAAAATTCTATTTAGTCCTTCATGAAAAAACATCCAAAATCCTTTAGTTGAACCATTGATACTCTAGTTGCTGAACAAAGGATCAATACTGTGGAAAATATATTTTCAATTCTCCAGTTTTCTGAACATGAAAAAATAATTTTAGCAATCTATCATTTGTTTGGTGAAGGGGATCTATGGTGGACTCTAATCATGAATATGGGGAAACATGATGAAATTGACTATGTGGATTTATATGGGTTGAGAACATATTTTTCAATAAATACATTCTTTTTATTCATCATTATATATAGAGAAATTGTTCCACGTGTCAAGTAAAAAAGGATGAAGAATCTTTTGGTACCTATGAGTAAAATTTAACAAAACATATATGGTATACATTTCATATTACAATACAACTAGAATATAAGGATGATTGATTAATCAGGTTCTTAAACCCATGTATTTGTTGCGACTTTATGATAATATATTTCAATATATTTGAAGATATTGTGCTGTGTGAAATAAAAGGTGGAAATTGTGGTCATATTTATATATCAATATCCTGGTTTTCAGTAGAAAATGAGATGTCGTTCAATGAAAAATATAATAACCATAGAGAGAATAAGATTATACATCCATAATTCTATAAATTTAGGGATAATAATAGAGAAAAATGTCTTAGAAGGACTAGTACATGTTTTTTGTGTTGAAGGGAAAGTCATACAAGAAATTAATTGCCAAATTTTTGGGAAAAACATGCCTAATTATGTGAATTGAGAGAAATTTGAACAGATTGGACCACCCACAAATTAGCCCTTCAAGTGTAAGTTTAATGGTAATTATTCAAAAAAATTCCCTAATATGTGGTTTTCTGATTGAAACCAATTCCAATAACATCTTAAGCAAAGAAACATGTAAAAACATCATCTGATCACTATTTCTGACAGGGGATTCAATAAACATGTGGTGAAAGGTACACATATTATACACTCTAGAACTACTAATGTATTATATTAAATTCGATCTATCCATTCATTAATATATAAGGAATGTAATACGTTTATCAGTATTCCACAAAAAAAATTAATCAATATTTAGCAGAGAAAATATATAATGGTACAATGATTACATCTCAATTATATGATTCCTCGCTGGTAGAAATTAGTCTGAATGTTCTTACTACAAATCATTTCATTCTTCTGATGGATGAATTTGATTCCATATTAAGAATAAATAATATTTATCTATATAAATGCATCCTCAACCTTTGAGTAAATGAATTGACATTTGATATTCCAACCCAACCAATGATTATCTATCAATGTGATGATAATTATAACCTTCTGATGGATATTACAGACAATTTATTGTTCTCAATTCCAATTCATAATGGGTATTTATCCCAATCTATTGGGGTTAAACTCTAAATATATGACATTTCTATTTAGAGATAATTTATTAATGTATTTTTAGAATTGTTTTATATCTTTCCACTAAAACATTGGGTTGAATTATTGAAATAACTCATACCTCATGCCACAAAAATTTCAAACACTCTTAATAGAATGGCCCAGAATATTTCCAAAAATTAAATATGAAACTCAATGAAAACCATAAAATGGGATTAATTTGAGCATGTGTGTCACCTTGGTGTTCCCCTATTATTTTTATGAAAAATAATGATAGTTTATTATTATTAAGCATTTATTATCGATAGTTAAAAAAGTCCACAGTTGAGAATATGTATTCTATTACACATATTGCTAACTTATTTGGTAAAATGTGTTGATACATATAAATTTTCAGTACTTACCTTCATTCTGGATATTGATAATTTTGGGTCAAGAAGGAGGATATAACTAGGATAAAATTTCACACAAGGTATAAACACTATGAATATATAGTAATTCCCTTATACCATACTAATTCCCATGTTATATTCATGGATAAAATGAATAAACTCTTTATAGATTACCTTGATTTGTTTTTGGTAGCCTTTATGAATGATATTTGTATCTATTCATAGAGAATGGAATACCATGTAGGCCAATTGATAATTTCACTAAATTCTCTATGGAAGGAGAAACTGTATAAAAAATTTAGAAAGTGTAAATTTTGGATACAAGAAGTTTACTTTTTGAGTTACATGGTCTCAAGCAATGGTATATCAATATATCCCTTAAATATGAAGGTTAATGAATATTGGCCAAAACAAACCATGGTGACTGAGATTTGAAAATTTCTAGGATTATATGGATATTATCAAAGGGTTGTTGAAAAATTTTCATTAACATTGAATCCACTAAATGATGTTAACATGGAAGGGATCTATGTTCCTCTGTATAGATGAATGTGAGGAAAACATCACGAAAATGATGAGAATATTACTCATCACCCATGTTATTACATTACCAAATACAGAAACGTGTTTTTAATATATAGTGACGCATCCAAGAATGTATTTGGATGTTTTCTTGTGATGAATAATATAGTTATATATTTTGAATCATGAATATTAAAGATTAATGAGAAAAATTATGCAACCCACGATTTTGAGTTAGCTAAGACTTTTTTTGTAATTAATGATATGGATTCATTATCTTCACATAGAAGGAGTTAAATATATTCCAAAGAAGGATGTTGTATCTAATTTATTATTATGATGATTAATACATTACCTCATTAGGAAAGTGAATAATGTGGCTGATGCTATGAGACGAATGGGTCCTCCTAGCATATCTTGGATGAGGAAAACAAATGATCCAATATTTATTAATTTGAAAATGATGGATATCGAAATGCTGAATGTGGGGGATAATTCTTATCTTTCACAACTATTCATTAAACCATATATCCACATGATGATTAAAGAGGTTAAAAAATAATATATAGAGATTAAAAGGATTGTTAAAAATGATCTTGAGTCTATCACTGACCATGATCGAATGATAAGGTTGAAGAACTATGAATGTGTTCCTTCAATACAAGACTTAAAGAAGGATTTTTCAGAGGAATCACATAGTTCATCAGACTATATTATTTATGGAAGTATGAATACACACACACACATATATATATATATATTAAATTGTGCTTATACTATGATAAAATTAAGAGTGATATCCGAGAGTTTTTTTTCTCGTTGCATGTAACCCTAACATGTCATGAAGTAAAGAAAAAATAATATGAGGATGTTTCATCCATTTTCCAAACCAGAATGGAATTAGAAAAAAATCACCATGGTTTATGCTATTGGAGTTATAAAAATTTCTAATTTGAATAATTCTATATGGGTTATAGATGATCAACTAACTAAGGTAACACTTTTCATCACTACTAGAGAAGACTTATCCTCAGATCATTTATCCAATATATACATTATAGAGGTTGTAAGGTTGAATGGAGTACACCATTACATTATATTTGATTGTTAAATGAGTTCTTCTACAATATTCATGAAACTCCTCTAGGAAAATCATAACATTGAGTTGATTTTCAGCACTATGTATCATTTTCTGACCAATAATAGGGAATAAAGAACAATTCAGAACCCAGATGATAGATTGATATCATATTTTGTAGATTTAAATGGGACTTGGGATCATCACCTTTCTATATATAAGTTTTCTTACAATAATATCATCAACAAAATCAATCAGATTTTACATTATGATGGCCTCAACGGAATGAAATTTAGATCCCTAACATGATAGAATGAAGTTTGAGAAAAATATAAATTAGGACTTGAGTTTGTTATAGAAATAGATGATTAGATTAAAAAAATCCAAAAACACATAAAGGAATCTTACAGTCACTATAAAAGTTATCTTATTTTTTCTAATGTGACATAGAAATTTTAGTCGGTTATAAGGTTTATCAAATAATTTATCCATATAAAAAAGTCATTATATTATAGAATTATGTGAAACTACGACCAAGGGATACGAGTCCCCATGAAATTCTTGATCTTATCGATATGGATCCATAAAACATGTCACTTACACTAATCCTCTATCAAGTAAAAGATGTATTCCATGTATCTCTTCTATGTATGTATACACATGACCCAAGAAATGTACTGAACATAGAGGTCATGCCTCTAGAGTAAGATCATTCTTATAAGGAACAACTAGTGTAGAATCCGTATCATATATTAAAATTTCTAGGAAACAATACCCTTCACCTAGTGAAAGGTATCACACAATGACATTAGTTTTTATTTACATCATTTATTTTAATTTTCATTAATGTGAACTATATTTTATATAAATTTTTTACTCAATGTTCTAGGGAGTATTTATATGATTTTTAGAGAATTTTCATGGTTTTGGACTTATTCATGGTTAATGTGAAAGGTATGGGGATAAATATTTATATTTAAACCTCTAATGTCACTTCCCTATGGTGGGGGTGTTATGGATGGTTTAACCCCTTCAGTTAGATGAGTTTTTGGGTGAAACAGTGATGTTTATAGACTTTTTCTAGGTTAAATATCTAAAGTGCATTGTAACTTTAACCATACATACTATGTGTGAATAGATCATATTGTTAAGGAAAATTCTAAAACCAACCATGTAGTATAATTATGAAGCTCGGGAAACTCTAGACATTGGGGAATTGACACATTTGAACACGGTTTGTTTAACTGTGAGAGATAACTATACAACTCACATAAAGAAGAGGTTTTTTTAAATTTACTCTTTGTATGTGGGGTTTCATTAGATGTAAACCCCACATCAATCCCCCCCCCCAAACATGGATACCTACCATAGATCTTCTTTTCTCTTCCAAGCCCCTCAAATTGGATTTGAAGTTGGTTTCTGGGTAATTCTACACCTATATTGAATGGTTAGGGATCATCACTCTTTCTCCATTGGGTTTATTCCATTTTCATATTCAACCATAACTCTAGTAACCATATTTGGTTGATTTTAATACCAATAGTGGTGATACATTAGGGGTTTTGTGTATTTATGGTTTCTCTTAGATGTTCCTTCTTCCTTGACCCATAAGAGGTTGTTTTATGTGGTTGTTTTAGAATCTCAAGTTATTTGAGGATGGTTTACCATTTCATTTTCTCTTTAAATTTGATAATCATTGATTTATTCATTTGATAACAATAAATAAATATTATATGGTTGTAAATATTTTTTATAATAATTTTTTGATGATAAATGAGGTGTTTTTAGTTGGTTCAAGTATATGGAATTTTTTGTTATGTTATTCACACCAATTGTTTGATAAATTTTCAAAAATTTCTTTTTCAAGTGTGTTGATGATTTTAAATCATGTTTTGGTTTTGTAAAATTTATTTACATCTAAAATGATGGTATATTTTTCTGACATATGGTTTCATAAAAAAATTTGGATTTCAAAGTGGAGAACTTTTAGTGGAATTGAAAATGTTTTGACATGTGATTGTGGAGTGAGGCCCATTTGGTGCTATCTAAAACAGATTGTTTTGAAAACTCTCCACGAATAATCCCCTTTCCTCGTTTATGTTGAATGTTGTGGGATGTTCCCACTAAGAGACTCCCTTGATTTCAAATGATTGAAAGGAATGGTATTTGTTCCTTCGTGTAACTCGGGGGGTGGGGACTTGTGGAGTGTGTTTCTTGTGTGTGATATATAGGCATTGCCTAATTTTTTTGGCTTGGCATTCTAATCCAAACATTCATATTGAAATGGAAAATTAGAATATCTAGATTCTTATCAATACAAGGTTGTTTAACTATCTTATTATTTCACTCTGGATAATGGCCCTTACCATGGGCTTTTCTCCTCTTTAGAATAGTACCCATCATACAATCTAGGTAGTATGTGATCGAGTGTGTGGGTGAGTTGATTTCATAAGGTAAGGAATTACTTCTTGATGATTTGAATATAATTATTTTCTAGATGATTACCTTATGATAATAGGTTTTCCCATGTCCTTCAACACTTAGTTATCTATGGTGGATGATTGAGATGAATTGTTGGTTAGATAATTGTGCATGCTACTTTTTTTCAATTTCCCTCCTATTGTAAAATATTTTTCTACACTCTTGTGCAGTATCCAATTTTTATAATTTTATGAGTTTATTTTCAATTATTCAGGTAAAATATTTTTCTAATGAACTAAATTCAATTCCCCGCATTTTAAATTAATAATCTATATTTTTTATTCATAATGGTAACATATCATTCTTGGAAAAGAATCTAGATTTGAAAAGAAAAAAGGAAATGGATTTTTCATTATTTTAAGAGAAATTGTGTGAAAAGCCAACATTTTATATTTTATTCCAAACCTAAAATTGATGTTTCCTTTATTTAAAGGTAAAATATACTAAATATGTTCTTAGGTCAGGCCAAATGAGTTCTAATTATCAGTACTATAATAATTTCATGTTTTAAGCTTTTAGCGTAGGTTCTAGATTATTTTCATAACAATGGGAGATGATTCGCCTTCTAATCAGAGAGCGAACATTGTGTTCAAATGGAGGCATTGTGGTCATCAGGTTCATTTTGGGCTTTATTATTCAGTTTTTTTTGAATTTTCATTTTTTGTATAAATTATGTTCTATTTGGAAATTGTTTTTATTTTGGACTTCTCTTTTTATCTTCTATACATCAATATTTATATTGGAGGAAATTGTTTCATTTTATACTCATTAATGCCCTTGTAACATTTTACTTGACCAAGAAGATTGGGAACACCGCTCTATTTGGGCATTTATCCAAATTTGTTGTCCATTTCATGGTTGTCCCTAGTTTGTTCATGATAAGATGGCATCAGAACAGGCTGGTTCTTTATAGGAATTAGATTTTAGTGTTCCCTTTATTATTTTGGATGTTGAGGTATATGGAGTAGGTATTTGGGATCATCGTTTGAATGTATGAAGGAGTGTTTGGGAAACAATTTTGATGTTGAACCTCATGATTCAATGGTATGATGGGTTTTATTTAGCTTATTTGTAACATATTGGTAGTTCGATGTTTGGGGAAATAAAATGGGAATAGGGATAGTGGTTTTAGTGAGCTATCGCTGCTAGGAAATCCATGTGGAGGCATGGAAATATTTTTGAATTAATATTTATAATGGTGGCACGATAGGAATAAGGATGCTAAGCATTTGGTCAAGTCAACCATCGACACTTGTTTCTCTTTATGAGTTTCTTTTAGTCCCCCCTAACTCTGATTTTTTTTTAAAACCCATGTTTTAAAATTGATAATAATGGATTTTAAAGTGCTAATGGTATTTATTTATTGAATATAAAATATGGATTTTCAAATTTATTTTAATGAAATATTAATACAAATGGATTTCTATTAACTGATCATTTGGTAAAATGGGGAACGGTTTAACAGGATTATATTTCAATCGATAAAACCTTTGCGTAATCAATTTTTTTTATGTTTGGGAAGTAGAAATTATATTAAATTTGGTTTTGGAAATATTTTTTAAAAGAGATGTAAAATTTTATGAAATGCGTTTTAATGAAATGATTTTTTAGAGAATTACATTTGGTGAATTGTTGGAAATGTTTTGAATAGGATGAATTGGATTTTTGGATTGAACTAATGGTATTTTTGTGATGTTTTGTGAAATATGAAATTGGATATGGGTTGAGAATTTGAAACATGGGTGGAATGATTTTTAAAATTGGAAATTCCTTATTTTGGACTTTGGTATTCATTAGACCACTCACACACATTGGTATGTATAGAAATAGATTTTTGATGGCATTGTTAAACAAGTGAATGAATTGATAGTAGAATATTTATGTGTGAGGATATATGGAATTCCATTGGTGAGGGTGAAACTTTTTAGGTTTTAATTTATTTTTAAAAGTTCTTTAAATGAGTGATTGTGATTTCTTATTTACTAGCATTTTTAAAGATAATATTCTTATGATTTTGAAATGTTATTTCAGTGGAGTTTTTTGTTCGAGTTCTTGTTGGTGGATAATTTATGATTGAGTTCATGGATTTATTTTTTTAGTGTATTCCCACACACCAAAATTTTATTAATAGTACATGTGTAACTATGAGTGGATCACCATTAGCAGACCCTCAAGTTGGTCATCCCATAGACATCCTTTTCAAATTTCAAATGATGAATCATCTTCTCTTTTACGGTCAATAAGATCCCCTCGAACGGAATACTAGATATATAAAATTGAGGGAAAACATATTTTCCTTAATTTATATAAGTCTTTAAGGATTATGGTCCATACCTTCATGCTTGAAGGGCTAACATGGAAGTGGTGAAAGTTATTCTCTTAAATTAATCCTCGAGAAGATGTCGCCATGGAGTGCTTCATGGATTCCTTGTTGCTGTTGTATTTTGATGTGGTAGTGAAGGTAAGAAAATGGATGGTGATGTGCTGTCAATATCAAGGTGATGGATCAGTATTGGAGTTATTATGTTATTTTTTGGATATGGTTACTTACCTTCTAGGGTGTACTACAAAAGATGCCACAAAATCGTCACATTTAAAGAATGGGAATCATGTTGATTTGTAGTTGAAGGTGTCATTGTTGGGTCCAACCTCAATTTCCGATGTAGGGAGGAAATATTTTCATTTTTAATATGTGTTAGTAGGAGTTATCTAGCTAGTCAACCTTCTTCCACTATGTAGAAAAAGGAAGGGTATTATTTTATGCTGATTGGTAATTGGCTAGAATTTGATGGGGGTTGGTCATGGAATTAAAATCCCTCTATATCATTTTTTACATTATTGTAATAATGGCATCCTAATTTTTTATCAGTGTAGAATTTTTGGTCATAAGAATCTTTCTTGTCTAAGTGCTCCAAGGACCTTTCATACATATGGATATCAAGGTTACACATAATGGTTCTATTATGGTGTTTTTAGGAAGCAACAGAGAGCCAAATCCACCACTCCAGAAGACACCCCATCACATTTTCAGTAGTACAGTTATGGCTTGGGTTTAGCTTTAATAACATTTCAATTTCAATTTTCATTCCATTGTAGTGGTTATTTATTGGTGTGTTTTTCTTCCATAGTGACAATAAAAGATGTTGGGTATCTTTTGTGAACTCCTATATTAATAAATGTGTTTCTTTGGGAAATTCTTAAATTTTTCCATTATGAGTGGAGGCATGTTATGTTGTGTGTCTAATCAATATGCCTCTAATATGGGGGGAAATAAGATGATGGATTATCTCTTGGTTCATATTTTTAAGGGATGTGCTTGATTGGAGTGTAAAGAGCCTTGTGGTGTTTCATGTTCATCTTGTTCTATCCATGGTTGTGTGCAGTCATTCTTGTTTGATGTTTTATTGTTTTGTGATAATGTTTTATTTTGGTTTATGATTTTTTATTGAGTTATCTATATTGTATCGAGTTATTGAGATTCATATTATGAGTTTAGAGTGTCTTAGATGTGGATCTATTTTTTCATTCTTTTGCCACATCTTTTTACTTAATTTTTAAATAATTAAGTAAATATTTATACACTTTTATCTAAATATTTTTACTATTTTATTTTTATAATTAATTTTTTAATTAATTAATTTTTTTATAATTAATTATGTATTTTTTGTCTTTAAATTAAAAATTTTAATCTTACATAACATTTTAATTTAATTATTTCTTATTTAGTTTGGTTATTTTTAATCTGCTTGAATTTTTATTAAACTGACATTTTTATAAAACAATTATTTAATCATTGTTCCTATATTTAATTTACATTGTCATTATTTTAGTATTTTATGTTTTAATTTTGTTTCATTAGAAGATGTTAAATTTGATAAATAATATTTATAATCGTCCTGCTAATTAATTACGTTAAGAATTCAAGTTCGAATTATGTAAAATAATTCGCTTTTAATTTTATGTGATCATTTAGTTTTTTAAATAATTATTTTAGAGTTTTAAAATATTAATTATATTATTTTATGTATGCAGTTTGATTATTTATTTATTCTCTGTTGGTTATAGTCTACCGGTGAGGTAGACTATAACTATCGGTAAATTACTTGGTCATCGAATTTGTTCATTTTCACTCTCTGCTACTCTATAATTAATTTATATATTAATTTTAATTTAAGCCTTTTGAAAATTTGGTTTATCAATTAACCAATAATTAAATTAAGTATTATCAATTAAAATATTTAATTTCAACTTTAAAGTTTTAATTTTAACAAAAATACTGGTTTAATTAATGGTGTTTAGCTTTTTTATAATTTATTATTTTCAGTATTTGTATTAAATAACATAAGCATTATGTTTTAAGTTCAATTTTTTGTTTTATGTCGCCGTTAGTTTTCTATCGGTGACAATTTCATCCAACGGTGACCTCTAAAAATTAATGACCTTTTGCAGCTTACTAGTAGCTCTCATTTAAGTATATGGGTAACCTTATTTTTATATTCAACCGGTAACCTCTTCTTTTTAATTTGCAACGGTGACCTGTGTTTTTTTAACTCTATCAGTAACTTTATATTATTTATGTTATCATTGAGCATCTAATTTTGGTCTATCGTTGACCTTGCATGGTAATGTTCCTTTTATTTAATTATTTTCTCTAACAGTGACCCTTGCCCCCGAACCTCACAGTTACTACCGTATACTCATGACCTTTAATTTTAATTATTGTTTTTTTTTTTCAGTGACCTTGCGACCCTACCTCTCATCCCTCAACATTACCTTTTCATAAACCCAACCACTACTTCTTGCATCTCACATCTAACATTACCCTCAACCTCACCGATATTTTTCCTCATTGATTTCCCTTTCTCCCTTCAAACCAAAATGCTATCTTTCCTCACCGTTTAAGCCAACAGTTCTTCCCATCTGTTCACAATCACCCCAAACCCAAACGAGGAATAAAATCATCAAACTCATATCTAAAAACTATAATCAAATGAGATAGAAACCATAACAACATTTAATCATTTTGAGGGTAAACCGTTGTCTCCACCTCTTTTGGAGTACATCACCGAAAGGAGGAAAGGAGACCGATTTCCTGGTGCCGAACTGTTGCTCGCCGCGTCGCTATTTCATGAGGAGTAGGATCTCGCACTGCACGAATAGGTTGAGAGAGATGAAGTTGGACCACCTACTGGAGCCGCCGCACCCCTGTTGTGCCGCATTCGAACCAGAGGAGGACAACCACTGTAAATTTTTGAAGAACAAGGCCGATGTCGCTGCCGTCGAAGAGGACATTACCCCATGCCATCATTGCTGGAAGGAGATCTGGACTAGACCCACGTAGTCGCCGGGAGGAGGAGGTTTGCCGTGCTGTTTCGAGGAGTAACGGTTAACCACTCCACCGCTGAGTCCGAGTTGAGGTGGTTCTCACCTAATTAGTGGAGGCTGTTGTGTTGTGCTCGAGCGGCTGAAGAGTGGGATTCCGCTTCACCAATGTTGATGGCGGCTGCTACGCCACACTGGATGAGACAGAACCGCGTCTGAAGGGAAGGGATGGAAACCGCACCACGCCACGGCTCCACTTGGAAGAAGATCGAAACCCTACCCCCTGGTGCAACGACAATTTGGTGGGGGGGGGGGGGCAGAAATTAAAAACAACTTTAAAGAAAACTAAAAAAAACAACTAACTAATGAATTAAAAACAACATTAAAATTAAATCTCAAAAGGAAAAATAATAAACCTTATTATTTATAAATAAATAATTTACATAGGCTATTTAATAAAACATAATTTAATAAACATGAATAAAATTTTATTTAATTAATTGATAGTTATTTCTAAAATCAAGTTATATTAGATTGTTTAAAATATTATTAATTTTATTTTAATATTTTTTTAATAATACATTTTGATTAAAAAATAAAATACAAATACTATGTTATAAAAATAAATATTATTAAATTAAACTAGTTAATTTAAAATGTTAATAATGTATAAATTCAAATTAATAATAAACATAATGTTTATAATTTACTTTAATAATGATAACTAATTAAAAAATTTATCTTGTGAACAATTTAGAATCAAAAGTAATAATTAGTAAAACTTTTTATTTTTAATAATAATAATAACTCTATTGTTAACAAATTTGACCAAATCATACTACAAAATTTATCATAAATTAACTTTCATAATTAAAATATAACTATTTAATAATAAATTTTGTTTCATTATATCAAAATAAAATTTAATAAGTTGTAGCAGTAAATTAATTTACAAAAGAACAGTATTTAAATTTTTATTAATTCTTTTATAATGAGTTTTTAATAAACTAATTTCTTAAACTAAAATTATTTATTTCCTTAGTGTTTTAATGGTTTTGATTTTTTTTCTTAAATAGGTTCATTGAAGAGTCAAAAATTTGTTTAGGTACATTCAACTAACTCAGCGGGAGTTAGTTATGTTAGAAAAACTAGCGTGACGTGCCAGACGCGAAAAAATGCACGTTGTGCAGTGAATTTGAGTAGGATTTTCCACGTCGGTGGAAGATGTTCGGTGACATGCAACAAAAAATAGTAGGTACATAAAGCAAAGAAACTAGTATATAAGTAATGGAGGGGATTATTGGAGAGTGATGCTCATTCATAAGTAACACACACTATTTTTTAGAGCAAAGACTTCTGGGAGATACTAGAGCATCACTCAAGACGAGCTAGAGGCCTTGGAGCCCTAGTGAAGAGTATTATTAGGTGAGTTCTTCTTCATTCATGTAGGAATTCTATAACTCTATTCTAGTATGCCTTCATTTCATGTATTGATAATGGACAAATTAATTGGATAAATATTCATGCTTGGGGAATTACTACTTCTACTAGATAATTTTTTCCTTTTTACTATAATACATTAATGTGTTCAGTATCAATCGACATGATTGATACTGAGATCATTCATTTTATTTTCACCACGAGAACATAATTTTCAAAACTACACAATCAAATAGGTGAGATTAATCGTGGACACATCTTTAAAAAAAATTGTAAATTCACAATTACATCAGGACATATGGCGAGTTCGTCCTGTTTTCATTATCTTTTTGAAACATTCACAGTTGTTTTGTTTTGGAGTGCCGAACTCTGAAATCAATCAGCATGTGTGACATAAATCCAAGCAAGGGTTATAAGTCATTCTCTTTTTGGTGGTGCAATGCAGTTATTTTTAAGTGAATTGAAATACTTTTAAAACAAATAAAAATGAAGATATTTCTCGGGAATTTTAATTTATTGTTCACCAATCGGAATTTTATATCTCTGTTTCATAATGTTTTTATTATGTACCTTGTTTCATTGTTTTCTAAAACAAAAACTCAAAAATACAATAGTGTTTCATTAGTACAAAACATATTTTTTTTAAATAGAAATATTATTAAACTACTGACAACAGTGGGATCCTTTGAATGTTTTTAGAAGAATAGTTGCAAATTTTCCCTCTCTGTGGGTTTGACCCTGCATGCCACATATACTATAGTTATTAGGATTATAAATTTTAATCATTGACCAACTTCAATGAAGGTTTTGGTCAAGTTATTGGAGACATTTCCAGGGAAGGCACGATATATTATTTATCTAAAAATTAACAAGACATATAAAAACACCCCCAAAAAATTGAAAAATTTTAAACTGTAAAGAAATATGCTTCATTTAATACTGAATTGGTATTGTTTTCTTTATTTATGAACCTCTATGAAATCTAATGTTGTGCTTTTTTGATGTGATGTTACACCTTACATTTGAAAAAAATAATTCATTTGTAATATTAGAGACATCAACCACTATACTAGAATAACATATAATTTCTCCACAAAAACATTTTAATGGAGAATCAAGATAATATAGTTGATTAAAACAAGAATGGGCCACAACCCAATGTTCCAGCCCTTCAGTTACCTAAACTGAGAGAGTTTCAAATTACAACTATATGATGTAACCCATCTTGTATTAGGTTGACTCCTAGGTATAATAACTACAAAATTAAGCAGTCTCACCATTCTCAACTTCCATTATTCAGCTATCTTCCAGGAGAGGATTCACTTGAGTTCATTAGGGATTTATAAAGATCTGTACAACAATTACCTCTGAGAGAGATTTGAGAGGAGGAGTTGAGATTGAGAATGTTTCCATTTTTTAAGGGGAATGCTAGGACTTGGTTTCAAAACATAGATGAAGAAAATTTTGAGACCTCGGACGATGTGTTTACTGCCTTTATATCGAAATTATATCTGAGGAACACCTCCTATGAGATTAGGTACATAATTACTGGGTTTCTTCAAGATGAGGGACATTTATTTCATGAGGCATGGGATAGTTTTAGTAGACTCCTTAGACAAAGTCCCAACCACCAGTTTTCTCCCAATCTACTCATGAAGACATTCTATAATGCTCTCACCCCTTACAACCAAAATTTCATTGATCAATTCTGTGGGGGTGAATTTTCTAACTTCACTTCTAATGAGATGAAACTTGTGTATGACAAGCATGCTCAAAAATCTCAGCACAAGTGCTCTAGGAAGAGGGCCATCCATAGAGGTGAAGACAATCCTCAGGGTGTTATTGTTAGTGATAAGGTCCTAACGGAGCAATGTAATCATTTTGGGATGTTTGGTCACACTCATACATTTTGGCCTAATTTTTATCTCCCTATCTAGTTTGATGAGAGTGAAGAATTTATGGATTTTTTAACTAGGAACCAAGTGATAAATGAAAAATATTTCAATCAGTACACTTCTAGTTATTAAAATCACACAAATATGTCCTGGAAGGAACAATGTGTCATAAAGCTGACCACTACCCCTAACTACAAAACACACCCTTAAATGTTTAACACAAATCAATACGGGGGGTTAATCTTCTATTTTATTGTGGAGTTAAATTGGATGTTACAACAATTTTTGGGGGTAATCATTTCATTTATGATGAAAAAAGATGGTAAGATTCAAAATTTGGAACATCAAATAATTCAAATGGCTAAGGATCAAGGTGATAAGGAAAAGGGAAAGCTTCTAAACACATCAATTATTAATCCAAGAGAGAATATCATGGATATAACCACTAGATCAGGCCTTAAACCCCCAGAATAAGTAATGCATCACTCTGGGAAAACAAAAACTGAAAAAAAAACTGAATCTAGAATGAAAAATATGCTTGAAACAGAATCTGGGAATCTAGATAGCTTTGTTCTACCTAAAAAAAATGTTTAACATACATCAGAGAATGTTCAAGAACCGATGAAAATTATATGGGAATTAATTAAAGATGAAACGGAAAAAAATGTAATTGAAGAGAAGGAGAATTATTAACCTATTCTTAAAAATTATGCCCCTCCATTTCCCTTCCCCGAATGAGTGAAGAAGAAAAACGAACCTGATTATTTGATGTTTCTTAAAATTATTTTAATCTTTATTATCAAATTGTTTTTTGTAGATTCCCTAGATAAAATCCCATCATATGATGATTTTACCAAAAGTATTCTAAAAAACAAAATTGATTTGAAGAAGTTGGATACAGTTAATCTCATTGAGGATTGTAGTGCCATCTTGTTAAATAAGTTTCATCCAAAATTAAAGGATCTTGGTAACATTATTATGTAATGAAAAATTAGAGCAAGTTAGTAACTTAAATGTATGTGCGACTTAGGGGCAAGAATAAATCTTATGTCATACTCCCTGTTTAAATTTTTGGGTCTTAGGGATTTAAAACCTACATCTGTTAGTCTTCAACATTCTCATAGATCACTCACACACCCTTCACGGAGGGTGGATGATCTATTAGTGAGTGTAGGATAACTGACACTACCCACAGACTTCATTTTTTTAGATATGGAGTGTGATGAAAAGTCACAATCATCTTAGGGATACCTTTCCTTGCTATAGTTGGTGTTGTCATAGATGTGTCCAAGGGGAAACTCACTCTCCAAGCTGTTGATGATGTGGAAATGTTTTTAGTGTTTAAAAATCCTCAACATGTGCTTGGATGTGATTTGATTGATGTTGATGAGATTCAATGTTTTAAAGTTTAGCTATGAGCTGAGTATGGTTCTTTTCAACTTAAGGTTAGAGAGGTTTTTTCCCCATCCAAATGAAAATTTGTTCACGCTTCTTTTCAAGACCCACCCCATTCTATAGATGAGAAAAATCATTCCATTGAACCCATTCTAAAACGTGAGTCACATTCTTGTCCTGAACTGCCTAAACCAATTTGGGAAATTTCTCTTTATGAAGTCGACTATCTATGGGTTTCTGAAGTTGGAGAATGTTTTGGTCTGAGTACTGATGAAAAACTAAATTATTCCCATTAATAGAAAGTGTATTTTCTAGTAACATTATTTATTGATCAGTTTGATGTTGTTGGGAATGACTTACAACATGAACATGAAAGATTCACATCATTTGAGTCATATATGGACATTGGGTACCTTCTATTAGAACCAGAGTATGATTCCTTCTACTGAGAGTTTTTTGAGTTGCCTTTTGTGCAAGTTGTGTTGGGAATATTCGATGAAAATGCGAAAGAGTTTGTTGATTGTTTTTCTTCTGATTCTGGGTTGGAGTTGACCTCTATGTGTGGGGGAATCCATGTCTATATTACTGGTTAAATTGGTGATTTTTGAAAGATGATGTTGAATATTTTTAGAGCTAAATAAGTGGTGTTTAGAGCCCAAAATGGGATGTACAGTACATTAGAAACTATTTCATTGAATGTACTTTTGAGAATATTGTTTGGAACTGTATATGAGAATGTATTGGAAGACCCTCTTTTTAAATCTTTATATAATAGTGAAGTCCACATTATTAATAATTCATTTCCATTAAATGATCATGGATAGAAATATCAATTGAAATTGAGTATGGCTTGGGACTTTAAACCTAGCTCTTCATGGGTGGCAACCCATGGTTTTTTGTGTGTTAATAAATAAAACAATTTTACTAAATAAAGTCTAATTAATGAATTTAAATCCAGTGCTTCATTGGAGTAAACCCATGCTCTTTGTTTGTTTTTGTTTTTGTACTGTTTAGTATTGAATAATTTGCATCTTTGTTGTCTTATATATTCTCTATCCCTATTGGATTTTTCTTCGAGGTTTACATGTTCTGTCTTAGGTTGCTGATACTTGTGTCAAAAAAGGAGTGGAATTCCCATGGACATTTTTGGGCAATAACATAATCATGGAAGTAATTCAACATTTTGTTTTTATTTATGCTTTTGTTTTTTCTAATAAAATTCTTCTCATTAAAAAAAACTACTTGTTTAAGAAATTTTGCAACATATTTTCTAAAAATATACTGCATATATTGAAATAAAAAACATTTGCTGCATGTCACTATGTAGTGCTTTAATATTCTGCATGTTCCTCTTGCTGGAAATTTGAATTTATTGATAAATATTTAAATAATAATCCACTACATAAAATTATGTATAGAGGGGGGTACATGTTGCTGGCCTTTTGAATCAACTTTGGGTTGGGGTTCTTAGTTTGAAATTTTTCTGTTGTGTTGATTACCCAACTGAATAAATTTTTTTCAAATGCTTAAACACAATTAATTGTGCACCCGCATCATATATGATTCTTTTGACCTGTATAGAAAATCTTATTCACTAGACATAAATGTTAATGGGTGTACTTTCTATTGAACCTGCTGATTATGTTAATTTTTGTGGAAAACTATATCTTTTAACTTAATTAATACCCTTTATACATGTCAAAAATCTGCTAAATTGAAAATCTGTTTTGAACCACAATTGTAAAATTGTTCTTCTCCACATTAGAAGTCAACATTGGGGACAATGTTAGGTTTTATGTGTGGGGGAGGAGGTCCATTATTGACTTTGCTAAACTGTGTTTTAATATAAGCTCTTCAATTCACACATCACATCAAATGTTTTTCATAAAATGGTTAAAATTTTTCAAAATTCTTGCCTAATTTTAGGATTTACTCTGTGCTAAAATGAGTTTTGCCTTAGGAAAAGTTCCTTGATAATAGTTATGATTTGTTTTGAGTCTAAAATTAATGATAATGGATTATTGATGAGTTGATTTACTTTGTGATTGAATGAATGTCTTGACTTAGATTCTACTTTTGAAAGTGATTTGGGATACATGATTGTGGAGTTATGATCATAACCTTTGAACTGGAAGTTTGATTCTGTTTCTACGGGCCTCATTCATATTTTAATTATTAAATTTTATTACTTTAATGAGGAAATTTATATTATTTTATATAATACTTTTAAAACTGGAGTAATTTGGGTATCTAGGATCCCAGGGTGAATCTCTGAGACCCTAGATGTTGGGTTTGTTTCTGTTTATAATAAGCCCTCTATACACATTGAAAAAGTGAATTGCACAATGCTTAACACAATGATACATGGCTTGGTAAAAATAAAATAAAGTGCCTAAGGTAATAAATGATCTCATTAAGGAGAGGGGAATGATGAACGCCAAATGAAGAAGGTGTAAACTATTTTTTATGGAAATCATTTAGGTTTTATCAATATGGGGATTCGAAAAATATATATATTTTTAACCTAGATGAAAAAGTCAAAGTATAATGTTCTTTGGTTATGTTCTTAATTCCACATAAATTTTACCTCTTTTCACCCTTGAACATTGAACGTAATCCTGGAATGACGTTAGTCGCTAAGTTGTATCACATATAAGGTATGATAACTTCATTGATTTTGATTCATAGCTTTCCTAATTACCCTTGAGTATTTGTTATAGGCAAGATTCCTATGAGTAATTCATTTTCTAAAAGCTTGCTTTTATGTTTTGTCCTCTGTTTTTGAGCGCTGGACACGATAAATTTTGAGCAAAATGATAAACACATCTTTATTTTTCAAAGATAATAAGACATGAGATGGTTTGAGGACAAAAAATGCCTAAGTGTGGTGGAATTTCATTTGGATCTATTTTTCATAGTTTTGCCACATCTTTTTACTTAATTTTTATTAATTTAATTAATTATTTAAGCACTTTATAGTAAATATTTGTAATTTTTTTATTAAATTAATTTTTTCAATAAATCAATTTTTTATAACTAATTATGTATCATTAGTCCATAAATTAATAATTTTAATCTTACATAAGATTTCTAATTTAATTATGTCTTATTTAGTTTGGTAAATTTAAATCTTCTTGAATTTTTATTCAACTATATTTTTTATAAAACAATTATTTAATCATTGTAACTATATTTAATTAACTTTGTCTTTATTTTAATATTTTATCTTTTAATTTAGTCTCATTAGAATAGGTTAACTTTGCTAAATAATATTTATAAATGTCCTACTAATTAATAATGTTAAGAATTTTAGTTTGAATTCACTAAAATAGTTCACTTTAAATTTTTTGATCAATTAGAGGTTTAATTAATTATTTTATAGTTTTAAAATATTAATTATATAATTTTATGTATGAAGTTTATTTATTTATTTATTCTCTATTGGTTTTGGACTATTGGTGAGGTAGACTATAACTATCGGAAATTTATTTGGTCACTAATGCTATTCATTTTCACTCGATGCTTCTCCGTAATTTATTTATATAGTTATTTTAATTTAAGCCTTTTAGAAATATGGTTTATCAATTATCTAGTTCTTAATTTATGTATAATCTATTAAAATATTTAATTTCATCTTTAATGTTTTATGTTTAAAAAAATCCTTTTTTAATTAATGGTGTTTTGATTTATTGTAATAAATTATTTTCAATCCTTGTATTAAATAACTTAAGAATTATTTTTTATGTTCAAATTTTTATTTTAGGTCACTGTTAGTTTTCTATCAGTGTCTATTTCATCCATCGGTGACCTTTTGAGAATCAGTGACCTTTTACAACTTACCACTAGCTTTCATTTTATTATATCGGTTACCTTATTTTTATATTCAATCGATAACCTCTTCTTTTTAGTTTTTAATGGTGACATATGTTTTTTTTTCAATTGGTAAGCTTAAATTATTTAAGAAACCAGTGAGCATCTAATTTTGGTTTATCGGTGACATTTGCACTGTAATGTTTATTTTATTTTATTTATTTTCTCTAATGGTAACCCTCTCCCCCGCACCTCACTCTTAGTACCTTATACCGGTAACCTTTTATTTTATTTTTAATATGTTTATCGGTGACATTGCGAAGCTCACTTCTCCTGCCTCCTATCCCTCTACCTCACATTTTTTTTCAACATTACCATTACTTCTTGCATCTCACAACTAATATTACCCTCAACCTCACCGATATTTTTCCTCCCGGATTACTCTTCCTCCATTCCAACCTCAATGATATCTGTCCTCACCATTCCAACCACCAGTTCTTCTTCACATCGGTTCAAAATCACCCCAAACCCAAACAAGGAAACAAATCATTAAACTCAAATCTAAAACCTAATATCAACTCAGATAGAAATGAGAACAACATTTTATCATTTGTGAGTGTGAACTAATGTCGTCACCTCTATTGGAGTCTGTCAGGCCGATTTAGGCATAGGGGTTTTTTTTATTTTTTTTATTTTTATGGGTTTAGGTTTTATTTTATTGGGGAAATGGGTGTGTCCAGCACCAAATGAATTGGCGCTAGACAAAAGTGGGGGCAAAGCGCCACTTCAATTGGCGCTCGGCCCCACACCACCCACTATATATATATATATATAATTAACAAAATAAAATAAATTCAATTACAAAAAATATAAATATAATAAATTTAGATATAATAATTAATAAAATATAATATTATAAATACAAAATAAATTATAAATATAATATAATTATATAATAAATTATAAATATAATAATTATTATATAATTACAAATATAATAAATATAGATATAATGATTATATAATAAATATAACTATATATTAAAAATTATAATAATCATATGAATATAAATATAATTATAATTTTATAAATATAAATATAATAAGATTTATATAATTATTATAATTTTAAATATTATAATAATTATAAATATGGTAAAAATTATATAATAAATTACAAATATAATAAAAATTATATAATAAATTATAAATATAATAATTATTATATAATTATAAATATAATAATTGTAAATATAATAATTATATAATAAATATAATTATATATTACAATGATAATTATAAATTTAAATTCATAATAATTATATAATTATAAATACAATAATTATATAATTATATTGTATTTATTATATTTATTAATTATAATTAATAATTATATAATTATATATTTAATTATTAGATAATTATAAACATAATATATATAAATATAATAATTATATAATTAAAAATATAACAAATATAAAGATAAATATGTATATATTGTATATAATAATTAGATAATTATAAATATAATAAATATAAATATAATAATTCTATAATTATAAATATAACAAATACAAATATAATTATGTATTTATTGTATTTTTTATTATATTTATAATTATATAATAAATATATTATATTTATTATATTATTTATCTTTATTTTAATTTATTATGTATTTATAATTTATTATATAATAGATTATTAATATAATAATTATTATATAATAAATTATAAATATAATAATTATATATTTATATATTTATTATATTTATAATTATACATTTATTATAATTATATATTTATTATATTTATAATTATATAATTATTATAATTAGAATCATAGAATTATAATAAATTTATAATTATAAATATAATAATTATAATAAACATATAATTATGAAAAACATATAATAATAATAAATATGTAAATACAATAAATATAAAATTATAATAATTATATAATAATAATAAATATATAAATATAAAATTATAATTATATAATATTTATTATAATAAATATCTAATAAATGTATAATAAATACTATTATAATAAATATTATAATAAATACACAATAAATTATAGTAAACGTATAATAAATATTATTATAATAAAAATACATTTATAGTATTTATTATAATAAATATATAATAAATGTATAATAAATATTATTATAATAAATATTATAATAAATGTATAATAAATGTATAGTAAATGTATAATAAATATTTGGAATACATTTACTATAAATGTATATTTATTATATTAAATATTATAATATTTAATAATAATAAATGTATATTTATATTTATTATATTTATAATTATATAATTATATTATAAATAAATGTAATATGTAATATAATATAATAATTGTAATATGATACATTTATTTTTTAATTATAATAAATGTATATTTATAATTATATAAATGTATAATAAATATAATAAATATAAATGTATAATTGCATTTTACATTTATTATAATAAATAAATAATTACATATTGCATTTATTATAATAAATAAATGTATATTTATTATAATAAATATATAATTATTGTAGTTATATAATTATTATAATTATATAATTGTTGTAAATATATAATCATTGTAAATATATACTTATTATATATATATAATTAATAAGGTTTATTTATATAAAGATATGATTATAATATTTATATCATTAGAATAATTATATAATTATAAATATAATAAATATATAATTAAAAATATAATAAATATATAGTTATAAATATAATAAATATAGGATTATAGTAATTACATAATTATAATAAATATGTAATTATAATAATTAAAGAATATTTAATAAAGTTTATTTATATAAAGATAAATTATTTTAATAATGTTTATTTAAATATAAATGTATAAATTTTAAATATAAGGTTTATTTATATATAATTATTTATAAATTTATAATTATTTATAAATTTATAAATTTATATAAAATTATTTAAATATATAATTAAACCATGTCAAATTTATTTATAAATTTATATATATATATATAAATAAACATTATAAAAATTATTTATATTTATTATAATATATTATAATTATGCTTTTATTAAATTTATAATTATGTAATAATTATAATATTATATTATGTATTAAATTTATAATTATGTATTTATATTTAACAAGGTTTATTTATAATAAATATGTAATTATAATAATTAAAGAATAATTAATAATGTATATATATATATATAAATAAATTTAAGATGGTTTATTTATGTATTTAAATAATTATGTATAAATTTAATATGGTTTATTTATGTATTTTAATACATAATTATAAATTTAATACATAATTATAATATTATAATAGATACATAATTATATTATATTATAATAAATATAATAAATATAAATAATTTTAAAAGGTTATATATATAATTTTAATAAGGATTATATATTTAATTATATCTTTATTATATTTATAATTATATAATTATTGTAATTATAATTGTATATTTATTATAATTATACAATTATTATAATATTTATTATAATAATATTTATCATACATTTATTATAATATTTATTATAATAATATTTATTATTCATTTATTATAATAAATATTATAATAAAATTTATTATAATAGATATTATAAATGTATATTTATTATAATAATATTTATTATACATTTATTAGATATTTATTATTGTAAATATTATAATATTTAATTATAATAAGTATTTATTATAAATATAAATGTATTATAAATATTTATTATACATTTATTATACATTTATTGTGCATTTATTATAGCAGTATTTATTAAAACATTTATTAGATATTTATTATAATTAATATTATAATATTATAACATTATAATATTTGTAATAAATGTATAATAAATGTATAAAAAATGTATATTTATTATAATAATATTATAATATTTATTAGATATTTATTATAAATAATTAAATTTATTATAATTTTTGTATTTATTATAAAAAATATAATTATGTATTTATTGTATTTTTTATATTTATTATAATAAATAAATTTATTATATATATATATATATATATATATATATCGGGTTTGGGGGGTTTGCGGTCAAAGCGCCACTTCAAGTGGCGCTGAAGAAACCCATATCCCAAAAATTTAAAAACCCTACCCCATAAAATTAAAAAAAAAACCCACCTCCTAAATTACCCGAGTCTGTCACTAGAAGGAGGAAAGGAGACCTATTTTCAAAAGTCGAACTGTTGTTTGCCGCATCCCTATTTCAGGAGGAGTAGGATCTGGAACTGCACGAATAGGTTGAGAGAGATGAAGTCGGACCACCTGCTGGAGCCGCCGCACCCCTGCTGCACATCATTCGACTAGAGGAGGTCCGCCGCTGCAAAATTTTGAAGACCAAGGATGACGTCGTTGTTGCCGAAGAGGGCTTTACACCATGCTGTCGTTTGTGGAAGTAGATCTGGACAAGAGCCACTTAGTCACCGCGAGGAAGAGCATTGCCAGGTTATTTCGAGGATTTTATTAGAGCCAGATCACGGCTAATTTTGTGTACAGGGTTTTTTGTTTTTTTTATTTATTTTAATGGGTTAAAGGGTTGAATATTTTGTTAAATGGGTCTCTTGAGCGCCACTTGAAGTGGCGCTCAAGAGAGTTGAAACCGGAGCGCCACTTGAAGTGGCGCTCCACCAATTTGGCGGAAACATCTTTCAGCGCCACTTCAAGTGGCGCTAAAAGAAGCTATAGAAACTGTGCAGCGCCACTTCAAGTGGCGTTGCACGCTTCTTCCAAATCAATTCGACGCCACTTCAAGTGGCGCTGAAACACACCCCAATCCTATAAATAGGACCCTCGCCCCACCCCCATTCCTCACCTCCTACCTCTTCCTCTCTCACTCTCTCTCAAACATCTCTCTAAAAATATTTTTTGTTGCTCTGCGTTCTTCAGTTGCTCTGTCTACGTAGCCTTGCTTCTTCGGTTGCTCTGCCTGGGTATCTACGTCGTCACAAATTTGAGGTAAATCTTTCTTTAAATTTATTTAATAATTTAGTTGTTTAATTTATAGAATTAGTATATAATATTTGTATTTTATAAATAGTATGGTTTTTTAAATGTAATTAGATAATGAAATGATTAGTTAGTTAATTAATTAATCATAATTAGTTTTTTTTAATCAATGATAATTAAATTATTAATTAATCATAATTAGGTAATTAATGAATCATAATTAGTTAATTAATTAATCATTATTAGTTAATTAATGAATCATAATTAGTTAATTAAGTAATCATAATTAGGTAATTAATTAATCATAATTAGTTAATTAATTAATCATAATTAGGTTATTAATCCTAATTAGGTAATTAATTAATCATAATTAGGTTATTAATTAATCCTAATTAGGTAATTAATTAATCATAATTAGGTAATTAATTAATCATAATTAGGTAATTAATGAATCATAATTAGGTACTTAATTAATAATAATTATGTAATTAATTAATCATAATTAGTTAATTAAGTAATCATAATTAGGTAATTAATTAATCATAATTAGTTAATTAGTTAATCATAATTAGGTTATTAATCCTAATTAGGTAATTAATTAATCATAATTATGTTATTAATTAATCCTAATTAGGTAATTAATTAATCATAATTCGGTAATTAATTAATCACAATTAGGTACTTAATTAATAATAATTATGTAATTAATTAATCATAATTAGTTAATTACTTAATCATAATTAGGTAATTTGTTAATCATAATTAGGTAATTAGTTAATCATAATTAGGTTATTAGTTAATCATAATTAGGTAATTAGTTAATCATAATTAGGTTATTAATTAATCAATATTAGCTACTTAATTAATCATAATTAGGTACTTAATTAATCATAATTAGGTACTTAATTAATCATAATTAGGTACTTAATTAATCACAATTAGTTAATTAATTAATCATAATTAGGTAATTAGTTAATCATAATTAGGTAATTAGGTAATCATAATTAGGTAATTAGTTAATCATAATTAGCTACTTAATTAATCATAATTAGCTACTTAATTAATCATAATTAGGTTATTAATTAATCCTAATTAGGTAATTAATTAATCATAATTAGGTAATTAATTAATCATAATTAGGTAATTAATTAATCATAATTAGGTACTTAATTAATCATAATTATGTAATTAATTAATCATAATTAGTTAATTACTTAATCATAATTAGGTAATTTGTTAATCATAATTAAGTAATAAGTTAATCATAATTAGGTAATTAGTTAATCATAATTAGGTAATTAGTTAATCATAATTAGGTTATTAATTAATCAATATTAGCTACTTAATTAATCATAATTAGCTACTTATTTAATCATAATTAGCTACTTATTTAATCATAATTAGGTAATTAGTTAAACATAATTAGGTAATTAGTTACTCTAATTAGTTAATTAGTTAATCTAATTAGTTAATCATAATTAGGTAATTAGTTAATCATAATTAGGTAATTAGTTAATCATAATTAGGTAATTAGTTAATCATAATTAGGTCATTAATTAATCAATATTAGCTACTTAATTAATCATAATTAGCTACTTAATTAATAATAATTAGGTTATTAATTAATCCTAATTAGGTAATTAATTAATCATAATTAGGTAATTAATTAATCATAATTAGGTAATTAATTAATCATAAATATGTACTTAATTAATCATAATTATGTAATTAATTAATCAAAATTAGTTAATTACTTAATCATAATTTGGTAATTTGTTAATCATAATTAGGTTATTAGCGAAGTAGTTATATTATTCGGCGAAGTAGTTATATTAATTAGCGAAGTAGTTATAGTAATTAGCGAAGTAGTTATATTAATTATCCAAGTAGTAGTAAATTGCTTATGGAATATACCTTTTCATTACATTCTAGGTATGATAATGAATTTAATTTCCAATCTACCTTGTCCTCGGTTTGTAATTGAAGTTATGAACTTGAATTTAGTAGTTCAATATATTTTTTGCATATTAAGTGTTAGAGTTATCATGAAATGATTTCTCTCTTGAGTAAAGTATCCCCGGGTAGAGGGGCTTTGGGTCGGACCACCTACTTTCCTGGAGGCTTTCCTTGTCTAGGAAAGTGAATGGGGTTGGCTATCTGTCGCTCCAGGCTTACTCATGTGGAGACTTTAAATTTCATATAACTCTATGCTTTTTACATGACGTGTTCGTGTACCTCATGCATATAATGCATGTGGATATGTATAAATATATTTGACTTCTATTTTTGGGTAAGTAACACAAACTTGTGGGTTGTGTAAATAGTTACACATCAATATGGTTTGAACATATTGATTTGGTGGAGGGATTAGGATTCCAACCTAAATTACTAGAATCATGCATACATAAATTGATTCTTTAATCAGATTTAATTAATAACAGTGGTTTCTTTTAGATAAAAAAGATGGTCTCCTCTTATATTTATTGCAATGGTCAAATAATTGAGACAGAACAAGGATGTAGTTATAGTATACATCCAGAAGCTGTTGTGATGCTTGGAGGATGTACTACTTTGGAAGCTGTGCAAAGGAAAATTCATCGGAGGTTAAAACTGGCGAGGAATCAAGTGATAGAGTCCATCACATTCAGACATCTCCAATTTATAGATAGGTTTTAGCATGTGCCCTATCCGGTAAATGATGATGATGATTGGGAATATATACTTTCATTGGTTAAGTATATACCTGATAATCAAATGATGGAGTTGTATGTCACTATAGCTACAATGGAGGTTCCATCAGCATTGGATGTTGACCCATCTCAAAGTCATGAGACTATGTCATATGCTCCTTCACATCAGGACGTTCCATCAGCATCGGTAGTTGTTCCATCATTTCCATCAGCCACAGTTTCAATGGATAGTCCTCCACATACTTTAGATGCATTGGTTGATGAATTTGAGGACGATGACAATTTTGAACAAGATGAAGAGGAAGTTGAAGAAGAAGAAGAGCATGTGGAAGATCAGTCTGTACCAACTCATGTGAGGTTCAACCGACCATTGAACCATCCTCCACTATTGGATTCATGGTCGACTGAAGGCATGAATCGCTTTCCGGAATTTGATTATTCAGTTATTACTCCTAGTTTAGATTTTCCATGAATCATTGGTGGCACAAATCGAGTGTCAGATAACGGTGTTCTGTATATTGGCAGAGAGTTTGAGAGCAAAGAAGCAATGAAAAATGTGATAAAACAATATCACATTGAAAGACATTACTCATATGTTGTAGAAGAGTCAAAGAGATCTTATTATTTGATCTGTTGTGACAAATATGAATCGAACTGTAAAATGCGTTTGCGGGCTATTATTGATAACACTTTTCACAGCAGGCGCATCACTAAATTTACTCCACACACTTGTGTGAACCCAAGCTTGGCACAAGAACACTCTTCATTAGATGTTGAGTTTGTTTCAAATATTATTGTTGAAATGATTAGAGCATGTCAAGACGTCCCTGTTGTTCTGGTCATTGAGCGAATCAAACAGCTTTTTGGGTATCAAATCTCTTACTGGAAGGCATGGGCAGCATGACAAAAGGCTATTGTGAAAGTGTATGGTGATTGGGATGACTCATATCAAGTTTTACCACAACTGTTGGAGCTTCTACGCCACAATAATCAAATAGTCTATCAGTTACATACTGTTGAATATGTTAACCAACAGAACCAACATGACCGCTCAATGGTTGTGTTTGATAGATTATTTTGGACAATTTTGCCATGTGTGGAGGCTTTTAGACATTGCAAGAAGTTCATACAAATTGATGGTACATTTTTGTATGGAAATTATACAGGAACTTTATTGATTCCCGCCACACAAGATGGAAATCGAGCCCCTCTGCCTATAGCATTTGCAATTGTGGAGAAAGAGAACTTCTCATCATGGAGCTGGTTTCTGGCATGTCTCCGAGAGTTTGTTACGGATACAGAAGGGATTTGTCTTATTTCTGATCGCCACCGTGAAATCAAGGAGGCGATACAGTCTGAGGGTCTTTTGTGGAGACCACCCTATGCCCATCATCGATACTGTATTCTACACATTTCTAGCAATTTGCGAAAGAAGTTCAAGAATGAATCGATGAAAAAGGCAATCTTAAAAATTGGTATGAATATCCTTTTCTGTTAAAATGTTTTTGTCATAGTTATTTTCATAACTGTTCAGATGACTGCATGTATGATAGCATATGATCCTCAACAACAAAGGATGGAGGGGCGTCTTCAAGATATCCACAGAGTGAATCCAGAAGTGTATGATTACATGATGCAAATTCCAAAGCATAAATGGTCGTTGGCATATGATGATGGGAGGAGATATGGTCATATGACGACCAAAATCGTAGAATGTATAAATTGAGTTTTCAACGGAGTTAGAAAACTTCATATCACAGGTAAATACGAATATTTGAATATATGTTACTCAGAAGAGATACTATTATAATATAATATTTGTATGATGTCGTAAATCTAAATTTCAGGGTTGGTACAAGAGAAATTCTATCGTAGTGTAAAGTACTTTCGGGAATGAGGAAAGAAAGCTGAAGAGGGCTTGAACAGAGGAATGCGCTATGGACACCATTTCCAACGTGAGCTAGATACAGTTCTTCAGGAGGCCACAACTTACCGTGTAACTGCATTTAATTGTCCAGAGCAACGATTTGAGGTCGCTGAGCCCGGTGATGCTGTGGCATGTAGCAATGGTCGTGTGCGAGTTGTTTTATTGGAGAAGAGTTACTGTGATTGTGGCAAATTTCAGGCACTGAGATATCCATGCGGCCATGTGATTGCTGCATGTGCTTACGTACACGTATCTTGGGAGCAGTTCGTTGATCCGGCTTATCGACTCGAGAGCATCAACTCCTGCTACAGTACTCCGTGGATGCCAATCGGGGAATATCAAAATTTTCGGCTGCCTGATGACACACCGACGCTTCTACCGAACAACAATAGACTTTGACCTAAAGGGAGGCCAAAGTCGACTCGTATTCGGAATGAGATGGATTGGCCTAGTGAACATCCAGCTGGACGACGGTGAAGCATATGCCACCAGGAAGGTCATACGAAGACACGTTGCCCTAGACACATAGGGCAATCATCTAATGGTTAAAATGAATCATGTACTCTATCATTTACTGTAAAACTTTGTACATGTAATTATTTTTATCATTTCACCATTTTTAATCATATTTGTTTTACTTGTAAATAGGGTAATTTTTGGAAAATGTACCATGATTTCACATGACATTTTTTGTCGAATGATCAACATTACATGAGTAGCTTTAAACAAACAACACCAACTCAAAAAAAGGAATGTACCTATATAAGAAACCAAAACCATATGAACTATTAAATGAAAATGTCATCAGTTTTTTATAATGAAAGATGAACTTACAGTGACTACAAAACAAAAATGAGGAAACTCTGAACGTCTTCACCCCAACACCCCAACACGGGAGACAACAACTAACCCAATGTGTTTATGATTCTTTCAAAATTATATGATAAATTTCATATCTGACATGATAAAAGTCATAACTTACATGAAATTAATGTTTTATTATTTGCACATTCAGATGGAGAAGCCACATTTATCTGGCCAGGAGACGCACGTGTCGCGCGATGTGTTGGCGCGACGACCTGTTAGACATCTTCATGTTCGGAGAGCGCATCGTTTCCATCATGAGGCACCTCCGGCAGCTATTTGTCCATACCTTAGATTTGCAGGATTTTATGGAGTCGCTATGTGTGACTTCAAGACCATCGACCATCATTTGATAGCTGCGTTGGTTGAGAGATGCCGGCCAGAGACACACACATTTCATCTCCCAGAGGGGGAGATGACTATTACATTAGAGGACGTCGCGTACATGCTGGGGTTACCTATCCATGGAGATGTAGTTACGGGGGCCAGTACTGGAGATTGGGTTGCAGTCATACATAGGCTACTAGGCATTAGCGTCATCGGCGCACGGGGTGTTCTCCAGGGTTCACGCTTGCGAATGAGGTGGCTCGATCAGCATTTCGACGTCATTCCTGATGATGCAGACGAGGAGACGCTTCTTCAGCACACACGTGCATACATTTTGCGGTTTCTCAGAGGCATGTTGTGCGTCGACTACTCCACTGCTTTGGTACACATGATGTACCTCCCATTACTTGAAGATCTGGATCAGACTGCTACATACAGTTGGGGATCCACTGTATTAGCACATCTGTACAGATCTCTCTGCACCAGTTTTCAGGCCGATTCACATCAGATTGCAGGTTGCATGTTGTTAGTACAGATGTGGGCCTGGGAGAGTTTTCCACGCATCACTCCTCGAGTTGTCACACCGCTTCCACCGGAGCTACTTTAGGACTGTCCTCGAGGACGATGGTATGTCTACTTCATTACTTTAGGTTATTTAGTACATTTGTTATTGTTTTTTTATAAACTTACCGTAGGTTACTCTATTTTCACCAGGTGGAGTCAGTCTCAGAAGTTTTCACATACTCCGAGACATAGTGTGCATAGCTTTCGACAGATATTTGACGCTATAGTGCCAGCTGATGTAAGTTAAACAGTACTTTTTTGTAGAAAAATTTGTTTTGTTATCACTATTTTAAGTTATTTCAATATAATCTTAGTAACATTGTCATGCTACTATATGACTTAATTTTTGATTTTACATTTCATGTTTCATGGACTCCTTATACAGGTTATGTCTACGCATCACTTCCACTATACTGTACAGCTTTGACTGGAGATCGTGCTGCAGTGGTGCCACTCATTCACTTTCACATCATTGAGTGGCACCAGCCAGACCGGGTCATGCTCCAGTTCGGTTTTATACAGCATATCCCCTTGGCACCACGACAGACTACCGAGTTACATTCGATTGTGCTTATAGGTAGACAGACGATAGACTGGCGACGACACCATGCATATTATATCTAGCTTTGGGACAGGCGTGCCCGATTCAGTATCTTTCCACAGGGATATATCACATCACACTCTGATTTATCTGATCAGGGGGATTATTCACACTGGTATCGACGACACACCATCATGCACCTTACACGTCAGGGGATTGGCATTCAGTGATTGGTATGTTTACTAAGATTTATTAATTTTTTATAACTCATTTTTGATATTAATTTGATTGTTATTTAATTTGCAGGTAGACGCCATTGGTCAGCTTGCACATTCCACACAGCCTCAGGAGCATGCATATATTCTACGGGAGGTAGTTCATCGGGATGTAGTGGCTCTATTGGATCATCTCCGGTTGATACGTGACCGTTTTTTTATGAGGAGCCACAAATATATCCTGATCCATATCATCAGGCAGAAGCACCTGAGGAGGACGATGTCCCTACTATGCCTGCTGAGGAGGATGCACCACCACCACTGCCGCCAGCTGGACGACAGAGATGAGCACATCCGGAGGTGTAGAGGTGACGACATCGACATCCGAGAGCGGCTCCTGCAGATGTCGTCGCACCACAGAGAGACGATCTCGCCCAGCCGACTGATGATTTTGCACAGCAGGGAGACGCTTATATACCGCATATGGCATCTCCGCAGACTACTTTGGACTTCGATCTAGGTGTAGTCACACAGCTTATGGCGGCCCCCTCTCCTCCCGACGAGACCTTCTTCAGTACCCCATTTCTACCATTTATAGGAGCTTTAGAGCCATATGTCACCCCATATGATTTTGGGGCATCCTCACATGATTTTGGGGCATCCTCACATGATTTTGGCCAGTCCTCTACACAGCATCATGGGGAGGCACCAGAAGCACCGGATGAGGAGGAACCTGCCGAGAGGACACCGGAGCGACACGGACGTCGGACGTGGAGAGGACGTGACATTCAGACACCGCGTTGTGGTACCGGGGGGCATCGTCGTTGATGTTTTTGGATGTAATGTTGTATATACTAAAAAACTTATTCACTATGATAAGTAATTGTTGTTTAAGTCAAATTACAAGAAAATCAAAAATATATTAAATACAAACTTATTTCAATTAACTATTAAATTATAAAGTACAGGTACAATATAAACAAAATTTGTCACATCGACTTAACCATTAATAATTAATAGTTATAATGACAAATAATAATTAATAATTATATTATTAACTAATTAATTATTGTATATCAAATAATAATATTTTATAGACGTTCAAAGTCACATAGTTGAAACATTTTTAAGATACAACTAGGTGGTTTTGAAAGCCTATAAAATATTTTCTATCGACATTTTTTACGTATTTTTTTTATTTTCATCTATTTAGTATATGTTTAATCCATGTTTTAGGTTTCATTCATACTGGTCACATGGATTATGTTTTGTAGACGTTCAAAGTCACATAGTTGAAACATTTTTAAGTTACAACTAGGTGGTTTTGAAAGCCTATAAAATATTTTCTGTCGACATTTTTTACGCAATTTTTTTATTTTCATCTATTTAGTATATGTTTAATCCTTGTTTTAAGTTTCATTCATACTGGTCATATGGATTATGTTTTATAGAAATTCAATGTCAAATAGTTGAAACATTTTTAAGTTACAACTAGGTGGTTTTGAAAGCCTATAAAATATTTTCTGTCGACATTTTTTACGCAATTTTTTTATTTTCATCTATTTAGTATATTTTTAATCCATGTTTTAAGTTTCATTCAAACTGGTCATATGGATTATGTTTTATAGACGTTCAAAGTCACATAGTTGAAACATTTTTAAGTTTCAACTAGGTGGTTTTGAAAGCCTATAAAATATTTTCTATCGACATTTTTTATGTTTTTTCCCATCTATTTATATATTTTTAATCAATGTTTTAAGTTTTATTCATATTGGTCATATAGATTATCTTTTATAGCATTCAAAGTCACATAGTGGAAACATTTTTAAGTTAAAACTAGGTGGTTTTGAACGCCTATCAAATATTTTCTATCGACATTTTTTACGTAATTTTTTTATTTTCATCTATTTAGTATATTTTTAATACATGTTTTAAGTTTCATTCATATTGGTCATTTAGATTATATTTTATAGGCTTTCAAAGTCACATACTTGAAATATTTTTATGTTTCAAGTAGGTGGTATTGAAAGACTATATGTTTAACAATATTTCAATTTTTTTTATAAATAATTACTTATTACTACGTAAATATATATATGAAACAATATTTTCATAATTATATCTAACAATATATGAATATTAAACATATTAAATATATTTATAAATAAATATATTTATATGAATATTAAATATATTTATAAATAAATATATTTATATGAATATTAAATATATTTATATTTAGAAATAAATATATTTATAAATAAATATTAAATATATTTATTACATATTAATATATTTATTACATATAAATATATTTATAAATATATTTATATTTATAAATAAATATATTTATATTACATATATTTATAAATAAATATTTATAATTATATGTAACAATATATTTCAATTTTATATATGAATATTAAATATATTTATAAACAAATTTTAAATATATATGTAACAATATTTTCATAATTATATATTTTAAATATATTCATATTCATATAATTATAAATATTTATATATAAATATTAGTTTATAATTATATAATTACAAATATATTTTTTATTTAAAAAATATATATAAATAGATTTATATTTATAAATATTTATTTTTTATTATATATATACATAATTATATTTATACACACACATATAATTATATATATACATAAATATAATTTCATTATTATATAATTATAAATATAATAATAATTAATTTATCATTTTTAAATACATATTTATAAGATTATTTTTAAAATTTTATTTATTTATTTTGAAATTATTTATTAAAAAGAGATGAGGTGGAAAAAAAATTAAAACAAAAAAAAAAGACAACAAAACCAAAAAAAAAAGAAAAAGGGTGGCAAGCGCCACTTGAAGTGGCGCTAGCCACCCGAATTGTCGAGCGCCACTTCAAGTGGCGCTCAACAAACCCCTATTCATAAATATACTAAACCTAGACCCATTTAAATAAAAAAAAACCCATCCCCCTCATTTTGCCCTAGATCACCGTTGAGTCCACGGTGAGGCGGTTCTCACCTCTAATGGCCATGGGAATTAGAGGAGGCCGCTGCATCACACTCGAACCGCTGAAGGTCGGGATTACACATCCCCGGTGCGGATGGAGGCTGCTGCTCCATGCTATAAGAACTAGAACCATGACTAAAGAGAGGAGCATAAAACCTGCCACATCGCTACTCTACTTGGAAGAAGATCGAAATCCTACCTCCCCTAGTGCAGTGCCTATTTGGGGGGGGGGGGAGAAATTAAAAAAACGTTAAAAAAATAAAAAAAACTAAATAACTAATGAAATAAATAAATTAAATTAAAAACTCAAAATGAAAAATAATAAACATTAATAATTATAAATAAATAATTTACAAAGGATTTTTAATAAAACAAATTTTTTTAAACACGAATAAAATTTTATTTAATTAAATGATAGTTATTTCTAAAATCAACATAGATTAGTTTTTTTAAAATATTATTAGTTATATTTTAATAATTACTTAATAATACATTTTGTTTATAAAATATAATACAAATACTAAGATTTAAAATTAATTATAATTAAACTAAACTAGTTATTTTAAAATGTTAATAATGCAATCATTCTAAATAATAGAAAACATAATGTTTATAATTTAATTTAATAATGATAAATAGTTAAAAATTTTATCTTATGAACAATTTAACATCAAAATTAATAATTAATAAAACATATTATTTTTAATAATAATAATGACAATATTCTTAACAAATTCAATCAAATCAAAATACATAATTTATTATAATTTATCATTTATAATTAAATAATAACTATTTAGTAATAAATTTTATTTCATTATAATTAATTAAAATTTAATTAGTTGTAGCAATAAATTAATTTACATAAGTACATTATTTAAAATTTTATTAATTCTTTTATAAAGACTTTTTAGCAAACTAATTTCATAAACATAAATTATTTAATTGCATAGAGATATAATTTCTCTGAATATTTTTCTTAGGAAGGTTCATCAAAGAGTCAAAAACATTTATAGGTACATTCAACTAACTCAATAGAAGTGAGTTATGTGAGAAAAACTAGCACGACGTGCATGTCACGAAAAAACGCACATTGTGCAGTGCATTTGTGAAGGGTTTTCAATGTCACTGGAAGATGTTCAGTGACATGAAGTAGAAAAAACTAGGTACATAAATTAGAGTAAACAGAAGATAGGGAATGAGAAAGATTATTAGAGACAAATGCTCATTAACAAGAAACACACCTCATTTTTGGGAGCGAAGACTTCTGGGAGATAGCTAAGCAGCACTGGAGACGAGCAGGAGGCCTTGGAGCCCTAGTGCAAAGTAGTATTAGGTGAGTTCTTCTTCTTTGGTGTAGGAATTCATGTCCTATGTTCTAGTATGCCTTCATTTACTATATTGATAATGAACAAATTCATTGGATAAATCTTCTGGCTCATGGAATTACTTCTTCTACTAGTTACTTTTCTTCCTTTTTACTATAATACATTAATGTGTTCAGTATAGATCGAAGGTATTAATGCTGAGTGCATTAAAATTATTTTCACCACTAGAGTATTATTTTTAAAACTCCACAATCAAATCGACGAGATTTATCGTGGACTCAAATTTTAAAAAAGTAAATTTGCAATTACTTCGGGACTTACAGGGAGTGTATCCGATTGTCATTATCTTTTCGAACATCTCAGAGTTGATTTGTTTTGTAGCGGTGAACTCTGAAATCAATCAGCCTATTTGGAATAACTCTTGGTGAAGTATATAATTCATTCTCTTTTTGGTGGTGAAATGTAGTTACTTTTATGTGAATTGGAATACTTTTAAAACCAGTAAAATGATGAATTTTCCCAGGGCATTTTACTTGATTGTTCACCTAAAAACATTTTATATCTCTGTTTCTTACTTTTTTTAGTATGTTCCTTGTTTAATTATAGTTTAGAACATTAACATAGAAAGACTATAGTATTTCATTAGTGCACAATATAAAAAATGTTGTTTTAAAAAAATAGATAGACAATTCCACTACTGACAAAATTGGGATCTTTTGAATATTTTTAAAAGAATAGTGGTCACATTTACTTCTCTTTGGGTTCGACCTAGCTTCCCACATGTACTATAGTTAGTAGGATTATAAATATTAAACTTTTACTGGATTCAACGACGGTTTAGGTCGGTCATTCTTCAGTATCATGGTTTACGTGCATTGTTAAGGGGTAACTGTTCTACCTCATAATGTAGAGTATCCATTCTATTATTTTTATTCTTGAATTGTTTGAGTCATATATGTTATTCAAGGCTTGATCCAAACCATGTGGATCCCGTAATAAACCATTTAGTTCACTGGGTGTTTTTTTAGGAACCTGGACTAAGCATAGATTGGATAATCATGCGGAAGTCATTAACAAGTTTTTATAAATTTTGAATGATCAATGTCACATGGTTGGCTCATAGTTACCCAAACCATGCCTTTAAACTATGTGAGTTCCCAATGTGTCCAGTAAGGGGCATACAATTAGTGAATAGTTTGTGAAATCATGTTCCTTAATCATTTATAGTGTCCATGGGTCTTAAAAATGTTAAATTCTCATTCTACCCTCCTCAGATTTTAACCCCAAATTTCCTATCTCTCCCTCATTAGTTAGGAAACTGTCTAGAGTTCTAAAATGTTTGGGAGTCCATTATGGAATCTCATTTTGATAAACCTATTTTGCCTCTATATTTTCTCCCATGTTCTGGGGGGTTTTATTTAATGTTGTTGGGTTTTGGGTCTTCTCTCTCTGGGTGGATGTTGGGATTTGTTATGTATGCCTAATAGTTCCCCTAATGGTATGATGGTGAAATTTAATATTTGGGTTTATTTTTTTTAGAAGTGGTTCTGGTTTTTTAATTTTTTTCTAGAAAAAATGTGTGTTTCAATATGGAAATAGTCAAGATGGTTTTTTTCTTGAGGAACCTAATCGTTCATGTGCATGACAATTTTTCATTGATAAATCAAATTGAGGTGTTGTGTATTTTTGGGGTAATGAAGCATAATGTTGGAAGAATTTTCACACCATAAACATAGTTTTTATTTTTTTTATTTTCATTTTCATTCAGAAGAAATATATTTTCCTTTATGGTTTCTGTCATATATCCTCTATGTATTAATTTCAATTTTTTATATTTTTGGTTGTTTTTTAATTATTAATGGTTTGTGTAAATGGAATTTTCATAAAATGGCATGGTGGGGACTTATTAAAAAACATAGGGTTACGCCTATATGCAGTGTCTTTGATGGGTTGTTTAACACCTTGAGTTATAGGAGTTCGTGGGGGGGGGGGGCAATGGTGATGCTTGGGGAGATTTTCCAAGTCGCACGATTAAGGTGAATGTATAGTATATCCATGGAAGCTCGATATGTACAATTACTATGGTAAGGTACATTATTGAAATAACCAAGAAACATAAGTGTGAATATCATTACATACTTGATAGTAGAAAATTTCACAGTTATCCCAAAGTTTTTTTGTGTTCATGCTAATGATGAAACCCACCCGATGAAGGGTATTTTATGTATCTCTTTATAAATTTAAGTGGGGTTTCTTACCTTGGACACCAAAATCAAAATCCCCAAACCTAGACACCTTCTATAAATCCTTTTAGAACCTACCTATCACTCCATGTGGATTTGAATGAGGGTTATTAGTGATTCTTCACCTCAATTGAAAGGTTAGTGATCATATATCTTTATGATTTGTTTTTAATTCATTTCCCTTTCTACTTTAATCATAGTTTCCATTTTTTTTATTATTTGAATTCCAAGGGGGGTGTGAAATTGGGGTCTTTTGGAGTTTAAGGATTCTTTTGGATGCTCTTTCTTCCTTTACCCTTGAGAGGGGTTTTTGGATGGGTGTAGTTGAAGCACATGTGATTTGTGGTAGGATTCCCATTTGACTTTCCCTTTTACTTTAAGAATCATTAATGGATTGGTTTTCAAACTATAATGACCTAGAAGTTCCGTATAAATTTTTTTAATTGTATGAATTTTTTATAAGATTGTGAAAGATGAAGGCATGTGACATGAGGCCCAGAGATCCTGGAGCATAAATTTTAAACTTTTTTAAGGTTCTTTTAATAAACATGGTAATGGGGTTTTATAATATTTGAACTGGTGCTTGGATTGAAAATATGATGGAACCCTTGAATTCACAGTGCTGGGATTCACTTACGTGAAGCTAAACATTGACCGGAAAGTGTCATCTGAAATTTTCTCGTACTTTTGAAAAAAAATATTAAAATACCTAAAAGATAGTTTATCTTTTTTTGTATCGTTGAGTTATGGTGAAGGTCCCTCGTGTAACTAGGCATTAAATGAAATCATTTAATGACTGGTTACACTTGTTTGTGTTATCGCAGGATCGTATAATTTAATTAGTTCATTAATTCTGGTTCATTAATAAACCTCATTAATGAACCGAATGTTAAATCATGAACTATGTGTTAATATAATCATTGGGGGGAAAGGAATTACCGTAGGAGGACTCTTGAAGGAGCACCGGTGGAAATACTCTCCAACAAAGAATGAAAAATTCAATTGAGGATTAGATTCAGGGATCGACAAACACCGATGAATGTCTTCAAACAATAGATTCTTCTTATCAACATCAATGGAATCCAACGTGTACAAGGTAGAGGTTTTTTTATTCAATGTGAATTATTGATTCAACTTACATCATTCTTGAATTACATGATGAATGGGGATCAACCAACTAACGGGTTGATCCATGGTCTTATTGAATCTGTTAGTGGTCATTGTTGGAAATTATTATTGGCGTTTTTTGGATTACTTCCCTTCAAAAACATTTATGTGGAGGGAGCGGGCCAATCCGAACAAGGATCGGACACTCCAACGCTCTCAGTTCTGATGCGTCCTTTAAGGTTGAATGGTCATCTTGTTGGAAACGCGAAACGTAGGGTCATGCAGTAAAGGTGGCATCCCAGTAAGCTTATAGGCGCATGCAGGAAGAAAATCAGACCCCCGAAGCATCATTGGTGGCCCGCATAAGTGTCAAAGGTGTGGAACCATAGGCACGATGGTGCCAACGACTGGTGGTCGTGAGGAGATTGTGATGCCCATATGCACTACATAGGATATGGGGTTTTCATCCTCATTGAATGTGGGTGGGGCTCCACGGAGGAGACGCCCCAGCTCCGACTGTGGAAGTAGCGGACCAGCGTCTATGAGTCCTACCCTTAATCGATCCACCAGAATTATTAATAGAAGTGGTTGTGCATGCATGCATTCACTTGTTGAAGATTGAACAGAAAAATTTTGTTCGGTGGGGAGTGGACTCACACCCAGCTGGCAGGCCTCACCCAACCAGGTGGGTCGGGCTGGTCTAGTGGCCCAATGGGCTGAGCCCGTGGACTAGCTGGTTTAGGTCGGGCCAAGTTGGTTTGGTTCAGGGTGGGTCAACCAAACTTATTCGGGTCATTCCAGCTTGGGTCGAGTCAGTTCAGTTTGACCAAGTGGGACCGGACCCCGACCCAGTTTTACCCAGTTATTGTTAAAGGGCTATAACTCCTAAACCAGACCTCTGTTTGATGAACCATCTGCAGCGCTGGAAGCCATGGGAAGAGGTGGTCCTTTTTAGATGCTTCTGATGGGTTTTCATAATGTTGATGGTCAACCGAGTTGGATCATACTTGAATCCAAGTAGACCCTTGGTACTAAAATGCCTATAAGTTTCAAAATGGGCGTTCGATTGAAGTGTCGTCTATTGTGCTGGAACCTTTATGACATGATGGTTTATTGTGTTACATATTCATGAGAATTAGAGGTGTTTAAGTTATAACTTATATCTTTAGGAGTAGAATCCACTAAACTCTAGAACAACAAATGTGGAATCCTGTTGCTAGATCTCATGTGACTTACGACCCATTGTAGATTAGAATCAGAACGAACCTATTTGGATGAATAGTCGGACGACTATTCAATGAACGTTTATAGAGTGGCCTATCATGGATCATCGACATACGACCCTGTGTATATTTACAACATATCCCAATATATGGATCAATGACATACAACCATGTTTGGATCAATAGTAGCACGTCCCGATGAGGGCCAGCCTTAGAGTGGCCCATCATTGATCAACGACTTACAACCCTATGTCGATCAACGAAATATGAACCTATGTAGATCAGTGACATAAGACCCTCTTTGGATCAACAACAAAAAGACATATTCGAAGTTTAGTAGTTGAACTTCTGAACGGAATAAGATGATTTAGTTTGTGCTTTGTGATTGAGATCATGCATTGTGGTTTTACATTGGAGAATTCTGGGAGACCTTCTGGGGTCTCATGTCCCTACTAGATATTGTTATACTCACCCATGAACGGGATTCACCAGCACATTGTTTTACCTTATGCAGATGGTGGATATCTTTATTCGAGATTTTGGATCCTGGGATAGATGGTGGAGGGAGGTGACCAGTTGACGTGGAGAGCCACAATGATGAGTTGTACCTACCTTTTAGGTAGGATTTTTCAGATGACCTCAGGATCTGTTTTCCCTTTTGTATGTATTGTAATTTTATTGGGATTGTATATTGTCCTCATTACATTCACTTTATACATTTTACCTTAGTATTTTTACTTTGTGGTTTAATTTTTTTGTGTACCTAGTCTGTGTGTGTTCAGGTTAAAATGGAAATGCCATCCCATTTTAAGGATATTCCTTTTCTATTCTTGTTGCTATCCCTTGGCATCTTGAAGGCAAACCTGGTGTAGTCACGTAACGGGCCTTGGGGGGACATTTCATGACAAAAACCATTCATATATAGTAAATAGTGATCTATGATTATTAAAATATTTCATTGATGATAAATGAGGTTTTTTTCTTTGTTGGTTGTAGTATATGGTATTGTTCTGTTATTTTATGCCAACCATGTGTTTCATGAATTGCATGGTTGGCCTTTACAAGTGGATTGTGGGTTTTAATGATTGGTTTGGTTTGGTAAATGTGAATTACTTCTAATATGGTGGTTTCTGTTTCAGAAATGGGGTTTTTTCAAATGGTTATATATTTAAAAGTGTTTTTTTGGTGGACTCAAATATGGTTTGACATGTATCCATTGTTTGAGTCCCATTTGGTGCTTTTTTATAATTATTTTTTTCAAAACTCTCCATAGATGACTCCCTTTAATTGGTGATACTTAATGTCCGGGGAGGTCCACACTAAGAGACTTTATTCAGATCGAATTATTGAATGCAAAGTTATTTTTTCCTTGGTCTGACTTTGGTGTGACTATTTATGTCTGTTTCTTGTGTAAGACTTGTGTTCATGTGATTAGTTTCTAGTTTTTAATTGCTAAATCTCCCATACTATGGTATTGACATGGAACCTATCATTGCTAGAAAATTTTGGATGATCATTTGATACACTAGCATAGAATTTCTCTTTGGTTAGTGGCCAACATCATTGATCATTCTTCTCTTTGGGATAGTTCCCCTCAGTGAGACCTCGTCAGCCACAATCAAGCGTGTTGGAATGTTTATGTCTTCGAGTGAATCACTACTTTGCGATAAGCCATATGTAAGTATTTTATATATTATTACCTAAAGATCTTATTTTACTCAATGTCCTTCATCAATTAGTTTTTTATAGTGGATTGTTGATATGCATCATTGGTTGGTTACTTGTGTGGGATATTTTATTCTATTTCCCTTATAAAATGGTCATTTCTTCTTCCCTATAGCGTGGCTTTACTTTTTTACATGAGCGATGAATTGGGTTTAAAAGGTTCATGGAAAAATGTTTTGAACATATTTTACACTTACTCTCCCCATTATTGTAATGAAATCACCATCATTCTCGTTTAAAATGGTAAGCAATATTCCTTGATAAAGAATCTAGATTTGAAAACAAAAATAGAAATGGTTTGTGCTTTCTTTTAATGGAGGAGTGTCTCATAAACCAAAATTTTTATATATTATTTTAGACATGTAATTGATGTAGCTTATTTAAGGGGAATGTATTGGGAATTGATTGCCTTGGAACACTTTCTCAGATTTAATACCCAGACCATTAGTTCTTTATTATTTTACAATTTTGGTGTAGTTTATGGCTTAGTATCGATTTTTGTGGGAGATGGTTGGGTTGGGTATTTGAAAGTGAACCTCAAGGTGACATAGAGATGTTATGGAAATCAAATTAAATTTAGTTTTTTTTCGATTTATTTTATTTTATGTTTTGGTATAAATTATTTTTAGTTTGGTTATTGTATTTATTTTTTGATTTTTTGTTTCTTTTCTAATATTCAGTTTTTATTATTATTATAAAACATTTCATTTGGTTCTCATTAACGCACTTGGATCTTTTCGCCATCCTGGGAGGATTAATAACACCTCTCAGGTCTTGTCTCGAGCCTACTCAGGTGATCAGTTCTGGGTCAACACGGGATGGTGTATGACGAAAGGAATTGGGATAAACTAGTAGTTTTTGGAATCTATTTGTGAAATTGAGAATATTAAGAGGATGAAGTTTGCTCATTTCATTGTATAAGAGTTTTGAATTTGAAGGGACACATTCATTTTAATGGTAATATATAGTAACAACCTAGTTTTTAATGAATGTTATTCAAATAAATTAAAATTATAAATGGATTCAATTATATGAAACATCAATTTATGATTGTATTATATGCAACACTAACATAATTTATCTCTCCACACAAGACTGTCTTAGCATTCATTAAATGCAACATTTGGTTTTATCAAAACCAAAATATATTATTGATATAATTATTTAAACATGACCATTATTAACTCGATATTAAAATTTATGGCATGAATATTAATAAATTATTTTTAAATATCAATTATAATTAATTTACATAATAGAAATATTTTTTTAAAAAAATAATTAATTTTTTATAAAGTTTTTATATGTAAAGACCTGTAATATTCAATGAAATTTTTTTCTTAATTTTCTTTGGAATTTTTCAAGAGCGCAGCTTCTGACGGCACTTGATTCCGAGGCCCGGTGTGCCCGGAATCATTTTCCGAAGTTTGGCTCGGGTACGTTCAGTGAACGGCCGAGGGGGTTTTTCTAACTTTTGAACCGGTGCCCGGAATCTAATTCCGAGGGCACCGATGGAATTTCAGCGCCGGTATTTGCTTAGAAATTCCTCTTCCGGAGTTGCGTTTGCTCAGGTGTGGTTTTTAATTTTTGGGCTTAATGATAAGAAATAAAAATAATTGTTGCGACAACTTTATTTTCATTTCACTTGAAGCCACTTGAAAGCCACTTAAACTAAGTTGATGCGGATAGGGTGCTATCCAAAAATATCCTACCCTCTTGGTAGGATATTTGTGAGGTGGGGCCCGCACGAGCCCCACCATTTCTTTTCCGCTAAGTAACGCACCCGCGAAAACCCGTCATTATGAAATTCAACTGACGCAGTTTCTTAGATTCTTAACGCACCAATTAATTAGGCAGTTTTATTCGTCCAATTAATTGGGCGGTTTCCTTCGTTGAATTAATTCGTTGAATTAATTCAATCGTTTCTTAACCGGTTTTCATTCGTTGGCGTATTAATAAAATAAGACCAACGCTCAGCCTCTGGTGTTTAGCTCGTTGAGAGGATTTGGAATCCTTGTACCTTCCTCCTCCTTAGCGAAGAACGTGAAGAACGAGAATAACGCGAAGAACGCTGTCACCCCCAGTGATTGGCAACGCTTCATCCGAGACGTTCTTCCCCGCCCAGATCTCCGATCACCAACTGCTTGAGGTAAGAGATTTTGGGTTTCTTTTTAGAACTCCTTTGTGGTTTATAACAACGATATGGATTTAATTAATTAAATCTGTTGTATCTTGGTCCTCGGAGTTCGTCGACGCAACACCAGATTACCGCGACAACGTGACGATCCCCTCCTTCCGTGACGATCAGATCCGCGAAGAACGCGCGTGCGACGACTATGAGGTAGGGATTTTCTTTTGTGATTTTATTCCCGCGTTTAGTTTCTTCAAAATTGATGAACCTGGACTTTAGAACAATTTTAATTTATTAAAATTGTTTCGGGATTGTTTCACTGTGTTGTATGATCCTCCCAACTGTTATCGCCTAACGCGGAGGGTGCGGGCCAAACGAACAAGGCCCGGAAACCCTCTGCCATTCTTCGTTGTTGTGCGGATTTGGCGGCTGACGACGAATTGTGCGGCAGGGACGATCCGTTGATTTCGCAGTGAAGAATGAATCCCGGGAGGAGCAACGGCGCAGACAGGAAGAAGAACGGGCCATCGGAGTGACTCTGGCGGCCCGTGGCGGCGCCGGCGCCCCGGCGGCGGTGCTCTCGGACCCGCGGCCGCACGGGTCCGGCGCGTGCGGGATGCGCAGGATGCAGCTCTGCCACATCTGTTTGTCCAAGGCGGCACCCCGAGGGTGCCGCGAGGTTGTCACGCGAGGGCGGCAGCTCCCCTCCGCGTCACTCGACCTAGCGCGGCACTTCGAGGGCTGCGGCTTCCTCAACCCGCGGGGGCGGCGCCCCGCGGCTGCCGCGCTCGGCCGCTCGGCCGAGCCGAGCCAGGCCAGTCCGACCGTCCGGGCCACGCCTGGTTCACGCCCAAATTTACCCAAGAGAAGAAGGGTAGAACGGTCCTTGTAGTGTAGCTTGGGTTGTCGATTCCACAGAGACCTAAGAAGATACCTAAGATACACAACCTAAGGGATGGATTTTTGGCTATGAAGTGGCCAAATTGGATTGATTTTGGATGGGTTTTAAAGATATCTAAAAGATTTAAGTGGATTCAATTTAAAAGAATGAGTTGATCCTAGGTTATCACTCGGGGTGGATTGGATGTATTTTCTTTTTAATGATTTCAATTTCTTAAATTTGAGATGGATTCATTTAAGGAGATAAAACAACATCATCACTTACTGGTTTAATGCCTACACCCTCTAATACTAATCACCTATACACTTGAAGGATCAAAGTTTTGAGCACTTCAAGGTAAAGGATCGTATTAGTACTTGAAGTGTGTGGCCTTAAATTCAACAAGGACGATGGAGTTTAAAAATCATCAAATAAAAATCCCAATTAAAGAAGTGATTATACATTAATTAGGTGATAAATAACATCCAATCCAGCCCCTTGCTACTCCCTTGGACCAACCCATAAGTGGGTTAGCCCTCCATTGATCCCATGGTTTCAATGGAAGCGGAAAGTAGACTCATAAGGGAGGAATGAAGAAGTAAAGAAAACAACAAAAATAAAATGATCACTCCACCGTTGTGTGAATAATTTCACAAGGGTTGGTGTGAATAAATTCACACCTTGATCCAACGGTATCAAAGTGATATTAAGAACAACAGAATAAGAGTAGAAGAAGAACTTTTATTAAGAAACTAAAGTGAATTGAACAACTTACATGTGAAAGACAAAATTGAGGCAACAAAAATGCAGCATAACATTACAAGTAAACAAAGAATCCAAGATCCTCAACTCCTTCACCACCACTGCCTTAAATAGGAATTTTGGGAGCCTTGGGTCGAACCACCAACAGTACAAAGCATCTTAATTAATTTTTCTAGGATATAGGTGGTGGAAAGCTTGTGGAATTTGGACTTTTCCACGTTTGACCCGAGGTGGCAGCCAGCTTTACTTCACCGAACAGACACGTCTGGAAGACCTTCTAGACGGCCGAATCAGGGTGGGCCATAGAAGAAGAAAATGGATCACCGGATGTCTTCCAACCGGCTGTAAAATATGGGCCCATTTGGAGTCGTGGATTACGAGATATGATCAAAGTGGTGGACTGTTTTTCTGGGCCGCAGAATCTGGCCCAGAATTTTATCTCTAACTTGGTTCGACTAAATGACCACCATGGAGGCCGAATTAGCATTAACTACTGAAGAGTGATTTGTTCCTATACATGTCTGCTAGCATCCCACGAAATTTGGGATTAATTGGGCCTGTATGTTGGGCCCCACAGTCTCATCAGTGGGCTGGTGTCCAATCTGCCTTCTCCAGAATTGCTTCCTTTCATTGCCAAATATCTCCATCATCCTCCATGAATTCTCCATTGATCCCTGAATCAAACATGTTCATATTTAAGTGTAGATCAATTTAAAAAAAATATCAAATTAAAATATGTAAAATTAAATTCCTTAAAATCAGATGAATCATTGGGTACTTTAAATGATGTTCAAAAATGTACCACATAATAGTGCATTTTAAGAAGGTATTACAATCATAATGTGAAATGGTGTTCAAAGTGTAAAATGCACTAAAATGGTGTTTATGAATAACAAAGAACATGAAAATTAAGTATATTAACAATGAATATTAGCCTCATTTAGTGGCTAATCACACCCCCCAACTTGAGTTTTGCTAGTCCCGAAAAAAATATATCTTATCAAAAATGAAATTCGAATTCCCTTTTCCAAAAACATTTTAATACACAATGATCACCAAAAAACCTTATACCAAACAATCATGAAACCCATCAAAATATTTTAATATGAGATAGTTTCATAAGCAGATCCCAATCCCAAGCCCATTCCTTTGATCAAATTCATCATCATACTTCATCCAACTCAATTAGGTGTAATGATGTGTTGTGAACACAATAGATATGGGGGTTCATTTTCATTCAAGGGGGAAATCATGGAAGCGCTAGGTGGAATCACATTTAATCCTAATATGAGTATTCTTCATTCATCTTTTTTTTTTGATTTTTTTTTGCAATATTGCTATAGTAATTGAGATTGCAATTAATCAAATTAACCCATGTAGCAAGACTTTGCCGATGACTCCCAGACTCAAAGGCCTTAGGGCACCAAGTGAAGCCCACATACTCGGGCATCGTCTCAAGTTAACTTAATCAAAAACAAATTCATATTACCATAAATAGAGATAGATGGAAAAACTCAGGGCTAGACAACTCTGGAGTCACGATCCCCAAGTGCCGAAAGCATCGCATTTTATCAATCCATTGCTCTACACGCAAATTTTTATTTTTATTTTTTTATTTTTTTTATTTTTTAATATATATATATTTTTTTAATATTTTTTTTGAATACTCATATTATTCATAAAAATAAAACCATCCCATGCTATTTATTATGGGACCCCAAAAATTCAAATTAGTACCCGACAGTCTAGAGGACGTGCATTGTGGCATTTTTTTTATTTGGATGAAAATATAAACGATGAAATATCACATTGGACAACCACACTTTCCAAAATCTATGCTCATGAAATTATACAAGGATTAAAATCATAATTAGGGTATGCTAAATTATTTGATATTCAGTTTCAAAGTGTGCAATGCGTATTACCATGTTCAAAGTTAAAGGAATTTTTCCTTCCATTTAATTATTTTTTCAAATCATTCAATTTTTGTTTTTGACACAAAAGCATTTTTTTTATTTTATCTCCCCCCAACGTAAAACAACACTGTCCCCAGTGTTTGAAGAAATGAAAAATTAGGAGTAGAGGCAGGGAATAAAAATTTAAAAAGGAAATTGAAAATGAGGATTATGGAATGAAGTCACCTGGTGGTTGAAGTTTGAAGTTCTTGCCGCTCGAATTTATTCCTTTGATATCCATGTCGTTTGCAAAGTTCCCTAGTGGAAAAAGGAAAAAAAAACAAAGCAAACAAACAAAACAAACAAAAACAAACAATATATATATATATATATTTATATAATAAAGGAAGTAAAATATAAGAATATATATAAAAATTATATAATAAGGTAGCACAAGAGCCGCAGGTCAGTGGTAAGCGCGCGCCCCTGTCTCCCTTCGGTCCCGGGTTCGAGTCCCCGCAGCTTCGCCCGTTGTGACGGGGTTTGCCCCACGACCTATGGCGTGGACTTTTTTTTTGTATTATTATATTTTTTGTTAACCCATTGAATAATAAAAACAAAATAAACTGATGATACATTGTCTTATTTTTAAATTTCTGGGTAAGGTATTACTCAAGGATCACACCACGTGACACGGATGAATATGGTGCTCCCCTTTCGTACCCATCCATACTCATAATAGAAGAACAGGTCAAAAGTCTATTTTTTTTAAATATAAAAATGATTGAGTAATATTATTTGAAAAATAAAGATGATTCAGAAATATTAGAAACATAAAAACCACGGGTTGCCTCCCGTGCAGCGCTTTGTTTAACGTCGTTAGCTCGACTTAAACCCCTTATTGATTAATTGTTGTTTTTTTTCATCAAAGGTAGGTTCACTCAGGTATTCATCAACTTCATGTTTTTGGAATGGTTCTATGAATGGTTTGACTCTATGACCATTAACTTTAAATATTTGACCATTGGTGGGATCTTGAATTTCAACAGCCCCATGGGGGTACACCTTATGCACTATGTATGGACCGGACCATCTAGACCTCAACTTTCCCGGGTGAAAATGAAGTTTAGAACTATACAAAAGCACAGGTTTCCCTGGTTCAATGTGTTTAGTTTTAAGATTCCTAGACTGGTAGGCTTGAACTCTAGCTTTATTGATCCTTGAATTTTCATAAGCCTCCATCCTAAGTTCCTCAAGCTCGTTTAGATCCAATTTCCTCTTTATTCCGGCCAAAGAAATGTCAAAGTTCATTTTTTTGATTGCCCAAAAGGCCTTATGCTCAATCTCCACTGGAAAATGGCATGCTTTACCATAAACCAACCTATATGGGGACATTCCTAGGATAGTTTTAAATGCTGTTCGATATGCCCAAAGAGCATCTAGGAGTTTGCTCGACCAATCTTTCCTAGATGGATTAACAGTTTTCTCAAGAATTTGTTTGATTTCTCGATTGGCTAACTCAGCTTGACCATTGGTTTGTGGGTGGTAAGCGGTGGACATTTTGTGAGAAATTCCATACTTCTCCATGAGCGATGAGAATGGGTGATTGCAGAAATGAGTTCCACGATCACTAATGATAGCCCTAGGAATCCCAAATCTAGAGAAGATGTTTTCTTTAAGGAATCTAAGCACAGTTTGATGGTCATTGGATTTTGTAGGAATGGCCTCAACCCATTTTGAGACATAATCGACAGCCAAGAGAATGTAAAGATATCCCCTAGAGTTTGGGAAGGGACCCATGAAGTCAATTCCCCAACAGTCAAAGATTTCAACCACTAATATTGGAGTGAGAGGCATTTGATTCCTTTTTGTGATGGACCCTACTTGTTGACACCTAGGACAACTTTGACAAAATGTGTAGGAGTCCCTTGAGAGGGTGGGCCAAAAAAGACCACATTGAAGAACCTTGGCAGAAGTTTTCTTAGAGGAAAAGTGACCTCCACAAGACTCACTATGACAGAACATTAGGATAGAATCTTGTTCGGATTCCGGCACACACCTCCTAATGACTTGGTCAGGACAGAACTTATATAGGTATGGATCATCAAACACATAATGCTTGACATCAGAAAGAAATTTTCTTCTAGCTTGGGTCTTTAAGAATTTTGGAATGACCCCTGAAACTAAGAAGTTGGCTATGTCAGCATACCAAGGGCAATCACTCACAGAATAGAGGTTCTCATCGGGAAATGAATCAGACACAGAAAGGTGATGTGATTTGTCCTTGAATTCCAACCTAGAGAGGTGATCAGCTACAACATTCTCGACACCTTTTTTTATCCTTAATGGTTAAATCGAACTCTTGAAGAAGAAGGACCCACCTAATCAATCTAGCCTTTGCATCTTGTTTTTGGAAGAGATATTTTAGAGCTGAATGGTCGGTGAATACAATGATGGGTGATCCTAAGAGGTAGGACCTGAATTTCTCTAAGGCAAACACAACAGCAAGTAACTTCTTTTCAGTGGTGGTGTAATTGATTTGGGCATCATTTAAGGATTTGCTTGCATAAGAAATGACATAAGGAGTTTTATCACACCGTTGTCCTAACACAGCTCCTACAGCAAAGTCACTGGCATCACACATGAGTTCAAAAGGAAGGTCCCAATTTGGAGATTTCATAATGGGAGGAGAGGTGAGAGCGGATTTAAGGGTTGAAAATGAACCCTCACAGCTTTCTGTCCAAACAAATGGAGCATCCTTTACTAGGAGAGCACAAAGAGGGAGAGAGATTGAACTAAAGTCCTTAATGAATCTTCTATAGAAACCAGCATGTCCTAAGAAGGACCTCACTTCCTTAACAGTTCTGGGTGATGGAAGGTGACGAATGATGTCAACCTTTGCTTTATCAACTTCAATTCCCCTACCCGAGACTATATGGCCAAGGACTAACCCCTCTTTTACCATGAAATGGCATTTTTCCCAGTTTAGGACCAGATTCTTTTCTTCACATCTTGACAAAACTCTCTCCACATTCCTAAGACATCCCTCAAATGTATCCCCAAAGACAGAGAAGTCATCCATGAAGACCTCTAGAAAATCCCCTACCATATCTGAGAAGATTCCCATCATGCACCGCTGGAAGGTTCCAGGGGAATTACTTAACCCGAACGGCATGCGTTTAAAGGCAAAGGTACCGAAAGGACATGTGAATGTAGTCTTCCCTTGATCCTCTAGAGAGACCTCAATTTGATTGTAACCTGAGTACCCATCTAGGAAGCAATAGAATTGATGACCCACCACTCGCTCGAGGACTTGATCAATAAAGGGCAAGGGAAAATGGTCCTTCTTGGTACAAGAGTTGAGCTTCCTATAGTCAATACAGACTCTCCAGCCACTACTCACCCTAGTTGGAAGAATTTCCCCATCCTTATTAGTGATCACAGTGATTCCAGCTTTCTTTGGGACAACTTGAATTGGGCTTACCCACTCACTCTCAGCTATGGGGTAGATGATACCAGCTTTCAAAAACTTAAGAAGTTCTTTCCTTACCACATCCATAAGATTTGGATTGAGTCTCCTCTGAGGTTGACGACATGGTTTGGATTCAGATTCAAGAGTAATCCTATGAGTTCCAATAAGTGGGCTAATCCCAGGAATATCAGACAGGGTCCAACCAATGGCTTTTTTGTGTTTCCTAAGGACATCTAGAAGCATCCCCTCCTGATTGGATTCAAGAGAAGAAGATATGACTATAGGATGTGTTTGATTTTCCCCTAGGAAGGCATACTTGAGGGAAGTAGGAAGTTCCTTCAATTCAAGATCTGGTTGGTTCAGAATTTCAGCAGAATATTGGGGCATTGGATCAAGATCAAATTTGTTTCCTAGATTTTCAGATTGAATTGATTCCCCATGTGTAGAAGTTTCAGCCACAAGATTGTATTGACCTGGGTTAGGGAAGGGAGTTTGAGTTGTCTCCATGAATGTGTTTTCCTGAAAGGTTTCACTGATTTTTGGTCCTAAGACATCATTATATGAGCAATTTGAAAATGATTTGAGCCAAGGAGATAAACTTCCTTCATATGAACAAAGGAAATCAATCTCATTCTGACTTAAACATTCATCAAATATTCCTTGATGTTCCATGGATTCATTATCAATGCTTCCTATCATGTTTACTTCATGAATATCCTCGTCATCCCCTATTTGTGAGCTTGCATTATAGATGTTCAAGTCTAGACTCATGTTCCCAAAGGTGATGGTCATGTTCACATTTCGGACTCGGATAACAGAGTTGATTGTTGCAAGGAAAGGACGGCCAAGGATGATTGGGGTTTGTTCCTTATTTCCTAAGTTTGGATGGTTGTCAAGGACAATGAAATCAGCAGGGTAGATGAAGTTTTCAACCTTTACCAAAACATCCTTTAAAATCCCCTTTGGAACCCTAATGCTACGATCAGCAAGCTGAAGTGTGACAGATGTGGGTTGGAGCTCTTCTAGGCCTAACTGGCAGTACACAGCATATGGGATGAGATTGACACTAGCACCTAGGTCACACAAGGCCTTGACAACTTTGCTTTCTCCTAGTTCAACATTGATGTAAGGGAAACCTGGGTCTTTCAACTTAGGAGGAATGGTCCCTTGAATGGTGGTACTCACATTAGCAGCCAAAAGGACTTGGTTTTTATGTGAAAATTTCCTTTTAAAAGTGCACAAGTCCTTAAGGTACTTTGAGTAGGCAGGTATAGTTTGGATGGCATCGAGAAGGGGTATGTTCAACTTGACTTGTGAGAAGATTTCCCTCAATGTTTCACTCAGTTCAGGCTTGGGTTTCCCCCTCATGCGTTGTGGAAATGGTGCAGGTTGTGGGGTTGTTTGTTGAAGAGTTGTTTCTTTCACATTGTTATCAGTTTCCTCAGTTTGATCTTGTGGTTCATTTAAATTTTCATCCAAGTTTGAATATTCAGGTGGGTTCTGAATTAGTTGTTCAGGTTTCTCAATTGATTTCCCACTTCTTAAAACAGTCCCAGCCTTTAGTTGTTCATGAGTTGTTTGAGCACAACTTGACTCTCCCCTTGAAGTTGAGGATGGCACCGCCTGAGTAGGCATGGGTGCCTTTCCTGTTTTGATGGTTTGAAGTTCTTGTTTTAGGGAAGATACCTCCGAGTTCATCCTCTCCATTTGTTTGCACAGTTGTTCTAGTAGGCTTTGTGGAACTGTTTGGGCGGGTGCTTGAGTAGGTTGGTTTATCCCAGGGGGATATTTTGGAGGTGGGATGGTTTGTTGAAAATGGACCGGTGGTTGTTGGTATTGGATAGGTTGGGTTTGGAACTGGTTATGGTTTTGGTAGTTCTGATGGGGGTAAGGATTTTGTCCCTGTGGTTGGCTAGGTTGTCGGTTATCTTTCCAGCGGAAGCCTGGGTGGTCATTGTACCTTGGATTGAAGGTGTTTTGGTATTGGGGCTTTTGAAAGTTTAGGGCATTGACTTCCGCTGGGGGTCCTCCTAGAAGAACATCCTTGATGGATGGAATGGTTGGGCAGTTGTCTGTTTTATGGTCATGTTTGTCACAAATTGTGCAAACAAGGTCTACATTTTGGATTTCATGGACTTTCCTAAGGTCTATCTCTTCAACCTTCCTAGAGAGTGCTGCGAGTTTAGCCCTAAGGCTTTCCTCTTCTCTAAGTGTATGAATTCCAGTGGTTCTTTGTGGATTTTCAGAATAAGGTGAAGTTCCCCAAGTTTGGTTTTGTTCGGCCAGACTTTCCAGATACTCGTAAGCATCATTTGGGGCCTTGTTTTTAAAGGTTCCATTACACATCATGTCAATGAATTGTTTATTACCCGGACCCAACCCTTCATAGAAAATTCTCACTTGTTCAGGTATGGAAAACCCATGGTGTGGAACCATGTTTAGGGTGTCTTTGAACCTCTCCCATGTTTCATAAAATGACTCTCCCTCTTTTTCAAAAAAGTTTTGGATGCTCTTTTTAAGTGCAATTGTTTTGTGATGAGGGAAGTATTTTTTGTAGAATTCTCTTTGTAGTTGGTCCCAAGAGTGGATTGATGCAGGTCTCAAGTTGTTTAGCCAATTTTTAGCTCGATCCTTTAATGAAAAAGGAAATAGCCTCATCTTAGCGGATTCTATTTGATGTGGGGGACACATGGTTTCAACAATGTCGTTGAACTCTTTGACATGAAGGTATGGCATTTCTGACTCCATCCCATGAAAGGTTGGAAGGTGGTTTAGGACATGGGGTTTGAATATGTAGTTGGTGTCTCCTATGGAATTGTGTCTAATGCATGAGGGGGCATTGGTCCAAGCTGGAGTGAGGTAGTCGTTCATGGTTTGATCAACTACATTCCCTAAGTTTGGAGCTTCTTGGTTTTGGTTTCCCATTTGATTCCCCCCAGGGTTTACAATTTGATTTTGTGGATGACCCTCCATTGGACTTGTTTCAAGTTCTGACTTTGGGGTTTCAAGAATATTTGAATCTTATTTAAACAATCCCTTATGTGCACTTGACTCCCCTATCCCAGGACTTTCAACCCTAACTAGTCTGTTTGAGAAATCACGGGTGTAGGCGGACATGCGCCAAAAAAAAAGCGAGAAAGGGACAAGATAAGAGATCTTGGGTGAGAGTAGAAGAATGGAGGTGAGGAAAGAAGGATTTTTTTTTGAATCTAAGGTACTTACTTGGTCCCCGGAAACGGCGCCAAAATTTGGTTCACGCCCAAATTTACCCAAGAGAAGAAGGGTAGAACGGTCCTTGTAGTGTAGCTTGGGTTGTCGATTCCACAGAGACCTAAGAAGATACCTAAGATACACAACCTAAGGGATGGATTTTTGGCTATGAAGTGGCCAACTTGGATTGATTTTGGATGGGTTTTAAAGATATCTAAAAGATTTAAGTGGATTCAATTTAAAAGAATGAGTTGATCCTAGGTTATTACTCGGGGTGGATTGGATGTATTTTCTTTTTAATGATTTCAATTTCTTAAATTTGAGATGGATTCATTTAAGGAGATAAAACAACATCATCACTTACTGGTTTAATGCCTACACCCTCTAATACTAATCACCTATACACTTGAAGGATCAAAGTTTTGAGCACTTCAAGGTAAAGGATCGTATTAGTACTTGAAGTGTGTGGCCTTAAATTCAACAAGGACGATGGAGTTTAAAAATCATCAAATAAAAATCCCAATTAAAGAAGTGATTATACATTAATTAGGTGATAAATAACATCCAATCCAGCCCCTTGCTACTCCCTTGGATCAACCCATAAGTGGGTTAGCCCTCCATTGATCCCATGGTTTCAATGGAAGCGGAAAGTAGACTCATAAGGGAGGAATGAAGAAGTAAAGAAAACAACAAAAATAAAATGATCACTCCACCGTTGTGTGAATAATTTCACAAGGGTTGGTGTGAATAAATTCACACCTTGATCCAACGGTATCAAAGTGATATTAAGAACAACAGAATAAGAGTAGAATAATAACTTTTATTAAGAAACTAAAGTGAATTGAACAACTTACATGTGAAAGACAAAATTGAGGCAACAAAAATGCAGCATAACATTACAAGTAAACAAAGCATCCAAGATCCTCAACTCCTTCACCACCACTGCCTTAAATAGGCATTTTGGGAGCCTTGGGTCGAACCACCAACAGTACAAAGCATCTTAATTAATTTTTCTAGGATATAGGTGGTGGAAAGCTTGTGGAATTTGGACTTTTCCACGTTTGACCCGAGGTGGCAGCCAGCTTTACTTCACCGAACAGACGCGTCTGGAAGACCTTCTAGACGGCCGAATCAGGGTGGGCCATAGAAGAAGAAAATGGAGCTCCGGATGTCTTCTAACCACCTGTAAAATATGGGCCCATTTGGAGTCGTGGATTACGAGATATGATCAATGTGGTGGACTGTTTTTCTGGGACGCAGAATCTGGCCCAGAATTTTATCTCTAACTTGGGTCGACTAAATGACCACCATGGAGGCCGAATTAGCATTAACTCCTGAAGAGTTATTTGTTCCTATACATGTCTTCTAGCATCCCACGAAATTTGGGATTAATTGGGCCTGTATGTTGGGCCCCAAAGTCTCATCAGTGGGCTGGTGTCCAATCTGCCTTCTCCAGAATTGCTTCCTTTCATTGCCAAATATCTCCATCATCCTCCATGAATTCTTCATTGATCCCTGAATCAAACATGTTCATATTTAAGTGTAGATCAATTTCCAAAAAATATCAAATTAAAATATGTAAAATTAAATTTCTTAAAATCAGATGAATCATTGGGTACTTTAAATGATGTTCAAAAATGTACCACATAATAGTGCATTTTAAGAAGGTATTACAATCATAATGTGAAATGGTGTTCAAAGTGTAAAATGAAATAAAATGGTGTTTATGAATAACAAAGAACATGAAAATTAAGTATATTAACAATGAATATTAGCCTCATTTAGTGGCTAATCAACGCCCTGGCTGGACTGGACCGGGTCCAGCCGGTTCGGCCGACCCAGGGGGGGGGGGGGGGTCGGGCCGGGCCCAGATCCCCCGTCTTTGGACTGTCTTCGGTCTTTTTCCCGTAACATGAGCTACGGGCCTCCAAAAAACACGCCGTCAGTAGAAACGCGATCCTTGGATCGAGACGGTCGTTTCGGTACTACACTCAAGGTTTCAGAATACTTTGGGTTCGGCCGGGTTGGTTCGTACACGAAACCAACCGGGCCCTCCGAGCAGAAACACTCATATCTTGAGCTCCAGACGTCCGATTGACGTACCGTCAGCTTTGGTGGATTCCTATAAGTGATATGGATTTTTTGGCATACTCCACCCGAGGTTTGGATGCAGGTGGAGTGTGGTCAGGTTGGTTTGTCCTTAAAAACTAATCGGGCCCCTGAGACGAAAATGCCAATAACTCTCAGACCGGGCGTCCGATTGACGCGCCGTCTACGACGTTGAGTTCCTGTTGTCGATACCGAACGTTTGGATACATCAACTTCGGACTACGTGTCAGTTGATGTATCAGCCTTTCGGCTCATGGAGCGGACCCTCCGAATGAGCTTGCTATGTGCGGGAACCCTAGTGCTGGCTGTGACTATGACGACTGTGCAGAGATCCTCAGTGGAATACTACGACGACAGTACAAAGATCCTCAGTGGACTGTGACGACGGCTGTGCAGAGATCCTTAGTGGACTACGACGACTAATGTACTCAGTGATCCTACGTGGATCAGTGCTACAGATCCTGTGTGGATCCGATCCTGTGTGGGTCAACGCTCAGCGGTTCTGTGTGAGCCAGTGCCTACTGGTTCTCTGTGAGCCCAATCCTGTGTGGGTCATTGCGGGGGTTAGTACCTATTGATCCTTTGTGGGTCCGACGACTTAGATAGAGCAGTGATCATCTTATCGTCATCTGAAGAAGTATACCTGTGTGAGTTGAATCTTGTGTTACTCTCCTTTGTGGATTGTGTTGAAATTTCCTATGTGGATTTACTATTTAATCTCCTTTGTGGATTGCATTGTTCTATCCTGTGTGGATTTGCGTTTTTCTTTCCTGTGTGGTTTGGGTTGTTCTTGGGCTCGGGTGTTAGAGCCGAACGGGAATTGGTGACTTAGGTATATGTATGGGCATATACCTAAGCAGAGTCAGATGTTAATTCATGATTGTACCTTTCTTTGTGGTTTATCCTTTGTGGATTTCAGGAGACCTTCGGGGGTCTCGGGGTCCTTACTGAGTAGCTTATACTCACCCCTGCACGGGATATGCCCTCACTTCGTTGTGTTGGTTGCAGACGACGGACAACACTGATCATGGTCGAGGTTGGTAGAGCAGGACGGTACCTGGAGGTGGACCACTGGGCGGGACGTACCCGGAGCGGACGGTTGGACCCGAGGAGCTGTGGAGGCTATCTGTACCCACCGTTCAGGTGGGAATTCCAGTTGACGACTCGAGGCGGCAGTTTTACTTTTCAGTTGCTGTTCTTACTTTCCAGTTTCACTTTACAGTTGGGCTTCTATTTCCGGCCCCTTTTACTTTTCTGCACTTAGTGTTTACTTTTCCGCTTGCTTACTCTATGGTGGTTGTTTACATAAAAAGGAAATGCCTTCCCTATTTACTGGGTTTTACGCCTTGGCGCTAGTCGCCATCCCCTGGCCTATGGAAGGCGGGATTGGGGTAGTCACGACACGGGCCCCGAGGACGGGTCGTGACAAATTGGTATCAGAGGCGGTCGGTTCTACCGCAGACTCTGATCTTTCTTCTATGTGAAGCAATAGTGTTTAGTGTATTGAGTGTGGTTATAAGTCCAGGGAGCCCAGTGTTGGTGCGGCGGCCGACGTATCCGTACACCAAGACCCTGACTTCTGATCTCTGACTTAATGCACGAAAACATTGATTGCGTGTGTGTTTCAAGTTTTCTTTGTGATTACTTGTGTCAGATCACCAGGTATACTGTTCTGACCGTGGTGCACTTGTTCTCCTTTTCAGGATGGCTCCGTGATGACAGCCAGCTAGGGTTCTGAGAGTAGGGCGTGACGACAGCCCGCTGAGTGACGAGGCCTCGGTATAGGGCCCTTTGACAGCAGAGGCACCGGCGGTACCTATACCCGCCGAGCCACCGATGCTTCCCCCCATAGCAGCTGACGACGCACGTCACCTTGGAGCTCTACAAGAGTTCCAGCGCAAGCGACCACCCAGGTTTCTTGTGGAGGCAGACCCCCAGGCAGCCGAGGACTGGCTGGAGGCGGTTGTCCGAGTTTTCCGGCTAGTGAGGACACCAGCAGACCTCATGGTGATCCTCGCGGCGAGCCTTCTGTACGCGGTAGCAGGCCGATGGTGGAGCTTGATGCTCCAGGTGCACGACGAGGCATATCTTCTCTGGATGGACTTCGAGAGCCTCTTCCGCTCAGAGTTCGTCCCAGCCACCCTTCGTGCGGTGCGCATCCAGGAGCTTCTCCAGCTGCGGCAGTGCAGCTTGACGGTCGCCCAGTACGCGGCGACGTTCACCGATCTTTCTCGCTACTCGACAGACATGGTACGGGACCCATTCTTCCGGGCCCGGACCTTCGGGCAGGGATTGAGGCAGGATATTAGGGCGTCGCTGATCTCCCTCAGCATTCTGACTCAGGCAGGAGTGCTGGAGTGAGCCCTTCTGATCGAGAGCTTTCTTGCTGAATCCACAGTGAGACCTACCGCAGGGCGGCAGTTAGCGGAGTCTTCGACAGCAGGTAGCCGACAGATGAATCATGGGTCTAGGCAGACCAGACCCTCAGGCAGGCGACCTCAGGACACTGGCTCAGCAGTGCGGGGCACTCAGCATGGAGCAAGTCATTCGAGAGGCAGGTAGTGCTACGCTTGCGGCGGGAAGGGTCACATGGCTCGTGACTGCCCGACCCGCCGAGCTGAGGAGCAGCAGACGGTGGAGGGGCCACCCAGGAAAAGGCAGAGGGACGACCGTGGTGGTCCACAGGGAGGAGTCGAACGAGGCAGAGGATCTGGCCGAGCAGCGGGTGGTGGGCGACGCTTTGAGGATCTACCCCCACCACCACCAGGAGGGCCACCCCGACCACAGGGAGCTGGCGGGCAGAGACAGGCTCAGCTCCAGGCAGTGGAGGCCTATGACTCCGACATGCCCGAGATGATTCGAGGTACGATCTGTGTCTATTCCACCCTTTCTGCAGTTCTTATAGACACAAGAGAAAGTCACTCTTTCATAGCCACTGCCCTTGTTCGGAGCTCGGAGATTCCGACGGAGACGTTGGCTCGATCCTTAAGGCTAGAGACTCCTATGGGAGCAGACTCGACGATTACGCACCGGTGCCGGCAGTGTGAGCTTACTCTAGGAGGAAAGAGCTTCAGTTGGGATCTTCTTGTAGTGACGTCGAGGCCTTACGATGTCATCTTGAGGATCGATTGGTTATCTACGGTTCATGCTCATATCGACTATTTTAGGCGCAAGGTGCGATGTGTTCGCGCCAACGGGAGCAGGTTCACCTTCACCACCGAGAAGGGGGCCTTTGCAGCACAGGATGGACTTCCGCAGAAGGGAGGACAGCCCATCACACATCAGTTGTCTAGTCTCATCCTAGGAATAGTGGACGTGCAAAGTCCTAGTTTTCCTGCAGTGGTGGATCAGTACGCGGATGTTTTTCCCGATGACGTTCCAGGGCTACCTCCTCATAGAGAGGTAGACTTTTACATTGATCTGTACCCCGGGACAGCCCCGATTTCGACTCCAGCATATCGGATGGCCCCCGCTGAGCTTCGAGAGCTACGGGTACAGTTGCAGGACTTGCAGGGCAAGGGATTCATCCGACCCAGTGTTTCACCCTGGGCTTCCCCGATATTGTTCGCCAAGAAAGCGGACGGGAGCTTGCGACTGTGTGTCGACTATCGTCGCCTGAACCAAGTGACAGTGAGGAACAAGTATCCTCTACCAAGGATTGATGACCTCTTCGATCATCTCAAGGGAGCACGGTGGTTCTCAAAGATAGACCTCTGGTCTGGCTACCATCAGCTCAGAGTTCGAGACGAGGACATGCAGAAGACGGCCTTCAGGTGTCGGTATGGCCACTATGAGTTCTTGGTTATTCCATTCGGCATAACCAATGCTCCAGCAGTGTTCATGAGCCTCATGAACAGGATATTCCAGCCATACCTCGACCGATTTTTCGTGGTCTTCATTGACGACATTTTGGTATACTCGACGATTGAGGAGGAGCACGCCTACCACTTGCGGGTTGTGCTAGACACACTCCGAGAGCACCAGCTTTATGGAAAGCTCTCGAAGTGCCAGTTCTGGTTGCGTGAGGTCCACTTCTTGGGGCACGTCATTTCTGAGGCGGGAGTTGCAGTGGATCCCGCGAAGATCGAGGTAGTGCTAGCTTGGGAGCCACCCAGGAGCATGACGGAGGTGCGGAGTTTCTTGGGTCTAGCCGGATACTATCGGAGATTTGTGCCGGACTTCTCCAGAGTTGCGGCGCCACTCTCCGCTTTGACAAAGAAGGGGAAACCCTTTGTGTGGTCAGACAGATGTCAGCAGATCTTCCAGGAGCTGAGAGAGATATTGACCTGCGCACCTATCTTAAGGTTGTCTGAGGAGGGGGTTGGATACGTGGTCTACTGCGATGCATCAGGAACCGAACTCGGGTGCGTCCTGATGCAGGAGCGGGCCGTGATTGCCTACGGATCACATCAGTTAAGGCCACATGAGAAGAACTACGCCACCCATGACCCGGAGTTAGCAGTAGTGGTCTTCGCTCTGAAGACATGGCAGCACTATCTAATGGGCGAGCGCTTTATAGTCTTTTCTGACCAGTAGAGTCTCAGGTACATCTTCTCTTAGAAGGACCTGAACCTGAGACCACGGCGATGGCTCGAGTTCCTCCAGGATTATGACTTTGAGATAGTCTATACTCCTGGGAAGGGGAACGTGGTAGCCGATGCCCTCAGCAGGAGGACGGGCATTCAGCTACTTGAGGAGGCGACATAGCAGCTAGCCTCTTTGCAGATATCCTTCATGGATAGAGATGGAGCAGCCTTTCTTTATTCTCCCACAGTTACTCCTCCGCTACTACAGCGAGTCAGAGAGGCACAACATGGGGATGCCGACTGTGAGATGCGGCGTGCACAGATATCCTCAGGTCAGGCACCTGATGGTTTCTCCCTTGGAGCAGAGAACGACATCCTTTTCAGAGGACGTACCTTGGTACCAGTTGCTTTATGGGAGGAGGTGATGAGAGAGTTTCACACATCTCCCTTGGAGGTACATCCCGAAGTGGCGAAGATGTACCAGGATCTCAGGCGACAGCACTGGTGGCCGGGCATGAAGAAAGCTGTGGCGGAGTTCGTTTCATGATGCCTCACCTGCCAGCAGGTGAAGGCAGAGCATCAGGTACCAGCAGGCTTGGTACAGCCCTTAGATGTCCTAGAGTGGAAGTGGGACGGGATATCTATGGACTTCGTGACTGGACTTCCACGCACTTCCAGAGGTCATGACTGCATTTGGGTGATTGTCGACCGACTCACCAAGTCGGCACACTTCTTACCCATCAGAGAGCAAGGCTCAGTGGAGAGCTTGGGATGTATTTACGTCCATGAGATCGTACGGATTCACGGTGTGCCATCGACTATCGTCTCCGATCGAGATGCTCATTTTACTTCCCGGCTCTGGAAGGGGTTGCAGGAGGCGTTCGGAACACAACTTCGTCTGAGCACCGCCTTTCACCCTCAGACAGATGGTCAGACGGAGATGACCATTCAAACACTCGAGGACATGCTCCGTGCATGTGTCCTCGACTTTGGTCGTAGATGGGAGGACCACCTACCCTTGATGGAGTTCGCGTACAACAACAGCTACCACTCCACCATCGGGATGGCACCATACGAGGCGTTGTACGGCAGAACTTGCAGATCTCCTTTGTGCTGGACAGACCCTGGGGAGTCAGCACTTGTGGGGCCAGAGATGGTCCGAGCCACGACAGAGAAGGTCCAGGTCATCCAGGAGATGATGAGGACCGCACAGAGCCGGCAGAAGTCATATGCTGAGAAGAGGCGGAGGTCACTAGAGTTCGAGGATGGCGACCACCTTTTTTTTACGTGTCTCACCTCAACATGGATTACAGAGATTTTTCCGAGGCGGAAAGTTGTCTCCACGCTTCATCGGGCCTTTCCAGGTTCTCAGCAGGATAGGAGAGGTGGTTTATCGCCTAGCCCTACCACCTCAGTTGCACCGGGTGCACGATGTCTTCCATGTATCTCAGCTGAGGAGATACGTGCATGACCCAACACATATCATTGACTATGGGGAGCTGGACATGGATGATGGGGTGACTTTTGCGGAGGTCCCAGTGGAGATCGAGGATCGACAGGAGCGGGTCCTACGTGGACGGTTGATTCCTCTGGTGCGCATCAGATGGCAGCACGGGAACCTCCAAGAGAGCACTTGGGAGTGGGAGGCTCAGATGCGTGCTCAGTACCCCCATTTGTTTCCCTAGTTTATAATGTATCTTTATGGGGACGTAAAGCCCTGAGGTGGGAGTGATGTAAAGACTCGTAAATTTCAAGGAAATTTTTTTCTTAATTTTCTTTGGAATTTTTCAAGAGCGCAGCTTCTGACGGCACCTGATTCCGAGGACCGGTGTGCCCAGAATCATTTTCCAAAGTTTGGCTCGGGTACTTTCAGTGAACGGACGAGCGGGTTTTTCTAACTTTTGAACCGGTGCCCGGAATCTAATTCCGAGGGCACCGATGGAATCACAGCGCTGGTATTTGCTTAGAAACGCCTCTTTCGGAGTTGCGTTTACTCAGGTGTGGTTTTTAATTTTTGGGCTTAAAGTTAAGAAATAAAAATAATTGTTGCGACAACTTTATTTTCATTTCACTTGAAGCCGCTTGAAAGCCACTTAAACTGAGTTGATGCGGATAGGGTGCTATTCAAAAATATCCTACCCTCTTGGTAGGATATTTATGAGGTGGGGACCGCATGAGCCCCACCGTTTCTTTTCTGCTAAGTAACGCACCCGTGAAAACCAGTCATTATGAATGTCAACTGACGCGGTTTCTTAGATTCTTAACTTACCAATTAATTGGGCAGTTTTATTCATCCAATTAATTGGGCGATTTCCTTCGTTGAATTAATTCGTTGAATTAATTCAATCGTTTCTTAACCAGTTTTCATTCGTTGGCATATTAATAAAATAAGACCAATGCTCAGCCTCTGGTGTTTTGCTTGTTGAGAGGATTTGGAATCCTAGTACCTTCCTCCTCCTTCACAAAGAACGCAAAGAACGTGAAGAACGCGAAGAATGCCGTCACCCTCAGTGATTGGCGACGCATCATCCGAGACGTTCTTCCCCTCCCAGATCTCCGATCACCAACTGCTTGAGGTAAGAGATTTCAGGTTTCTTTTTAGAACTCCTTTGTGGTTTATAACAACGATATGGATTTAATTAATTAAATCTGTTGTATCTTGGTCCTCAGAGTTTGTCGATGAAACTCCGGATTACCGCGACGACGTGACGATCCCCTCCTTTCACGACGATCAGATCCGTGAAGAACGCGCGTGCGACGACTACGATGTAGGGAATTTATTTTGTGATTTTATTCCCACGTTTATTTTCTTCAAAATTGAAGAACCCGGACTTTAGAACAATTTTAATTTATTAAAATTGTTTCGGTATTGTTTCACTGTGTTGTATGATCCTCCCAACTGTTATCACCTAACGCGGAGGGTGCGGGCCAAACAAACACGGCCCGACAACCCTCTGCCATTCTTCGTTGTTGTGCGGATTTGGCGAGCGATGACGAATTGTGCGGCAGGAACGATCCGTTGATTTCGCAGTGAAGAATGAATCCCGGGAGGAGCAACGAAGTAGACGGGAAGAAGAACGGGCCACCGGAGCGACTCCGGCGGCCTGTGGAAGCCGGCACCCCAGCGCGCCGCCGGAAGGGACCGCCGCGGCTTCAGCCGCGGCGGCGGCGCCCGCAGACCCGCGGCCGCACGGGTCCGGCGCGCGTGGGATGCGCAGGACGCGGCTCTGCCTCGTCCGTTTGTCCAAGGCGGCACCCCGCGGGTGCCGCGGGGTTGTCACGCGGGGGCGGAGGCTCCCCCCCCCGCGTCGCTCGACCTAGCACGACCCTTTGAGGGCCGCAGCTTCCTCAACCCGCGGGGGCGGCGCCCCGCGGATGCCGCGCTTGGCCGAGCCGAGCCAGGCCGGTCCGACCGGCCGGGCCGCACCCTGGCTGGACCGGACCGGGTCCAGCCAGACCGGACCGGGTCGGCCCGGGCCCAGATCCCCCGTCTTTGGACCGTCTTCGGTCTTTTTTCCGTAACTTGAGCTACGGGGCTCCAAACGACACGCCGTCAGCGGCAACACGATCCTTGGATCGAGACGGTCGTTTCGGTACTACACTCAAGTTTTCAGAATACTTTGGGTTTAGCCGGGTTGGTTCGTACACAAAACCAACCGGGCCCTCGGAGCGGAAACACTCATATCTTGAGCTCCGGACGTCCGATTGACGTACCATCATCTTTGGTGGATTCATCTATATGAGACAGATCTTTTGGAATACTCCGCCCGAGGTTTGGATGAAGGTGGAGTGCGGTCGGGTTGGTTTTGCCTTCAAAACCAACCGGGCCCCTGGGACGAAAATGCCAATAACTCTCAGACCGGGCGTCCGATTGACGCGCCGTCCGCGACGTTGAGTTCCTGTTATCGATATGGAACTTTTGGATACATCAACTTCGGACTATGTGTCAGTTGATGTATCAGCCTTTCGGCTCGTGGAGCGGACCCTCCGAACGAGCTTGCTGTGTGCGGGAACCCTAGTGCTGGCTGTGACTACGACGACTGTGCATAGATCCTCAGTGGACTGCTACGACGACAGTACAAAGATCCTCAGTGGACTGCGACGACGGCTGTGCAGAGATCCTCAGTGGACTGCGAAGACTACTGCACTCAGCGATCCTACGTGGATCAGTGCTACAGATCCTGTGTGGATCCGATCCTGTGTGGGTCAACGCTCAGCAGTTCTGTGTGAGCCAGTGCCTACTTGTTCTGTGTGAGCCCGATCCTGTGTGGGTCATTGCGGGGGTTAGTACCTATTGATCCTTTATGGGTCCGACGACTTAGATGGATCAGTGATCATCTTATCGTCATCTGAAGAAGTATACTTGTGTGAGCTGAATCTTGTGTTACTCTCCTTTGTGGATTGTGTTGAACTTTCCTGTGTGGATTTACTGTTTACTCTCCTTTGTGGATTGCGTTGTTCTATCTGTGTGGATTTTCATTTTGCTTTCCTATGTGGTTTGGGTTGTGCTTGGGCTCGGGTGTTAGAGCCGAACGGGAATTGGCGACTTAGGTATATGTATGGGTATATACCTAAGCAGAGTTGGATGTTACTTCGTGATTGTACCTTTCTTTGTGGTTTATCCTTTGTGGATTTCGGGAGACCTTTGGGGGTCTCGGGGTCCATACTGAGTAGCTTATACTCACCCCTACACGGGCTATGCCCGCACTTCGTTGTGTTGGTTTCAGACGACGGACAGCACTGATCGTGGTCGAGGTTGGTAGAGCAGGATGGTACCTGGAGGTAGACCACTGGGCGGGACGTACCCAGAGCGGACGGTTGGACCCGAGGAGCTGCAGAGGCTATCTTTACCCACCCTTCAGGTGGTAATTCTAGTGGATGACTCGAGGTGGCAGTTTTACTTTTCATTTGCTGTTCTTTACTTTCCAGTTTCACTTTACAGTTGGGATTGTATTTCGGGCCCCTTTTACTTTTCTGCACTAAGTGTTTACTTTTCTGCTTGCTTACTCTGTGGTGGTTGTTTACATACAAAGGCAATGCCTTCCCTGTTTACCGGGTTTTACGCCTTGGCGCTAGTCGCCAGCCCCTGGCCTATGGAAGGCGGGCTTGGGGTAGTCACGACACGGGCCCCGAGGACGGGTAGTGACATTATATGTTTCAAAAATATTATTTTCTCAAAAAAAATATTTTTATTAAAAAATATAAAAGATGTTATTGAAATATATATTATATAAATTTGATATAAGAAACATAATTTTTTAATTGATAATGTGAATATAATATTTGTGTGAGTTTTCATGATTTTTTTAGAAGGTTTCATTTTTTGATGAATAGTAAAAAATAAAAAATTTTAATTGAAACTGTATTTTCATTTAACTTATCTATAAATATAAAATATATTCTAAATTTTTTTTAGGGAAATATTAGTCCAATTTTAAATAATTTTATTGAATTAATGTGATTTTAATAAATTTAATATCGAAATATGATATCAATAAAATCTAATCTTTTAATAATTTTCAATTAAACAACCAGTTTTCTTATCACATCCATGGAATTAATTTTAAATTACTATTGTCCAATTATATTCATGGGATTTAGAGAAAAAATCATATTATTGGTAATTATAAGTTATAATTTATGATATGTTGAATATAAGTTTTTACCAAAATGAACAACAAATGTAGTAAAAATTATTTATTGCAGTTATGGTGAAAATAAATTTACTGGGGGTTACACTAAAACAATGAGGTTAGAAATAACCTATATATTTTGATAAAACCTATTTTATTGCTTTATATCTACCATTAAAATTTAAATTTTTGAGAATGGAATAATTTTTACACTTTTTACGTTTGAAAATGATTAGTGCAATTCCCTCTTTCAAAAATTCAAAATATTTCCACTCACCTCACATATAAAAGGACACCATGTATCTTATTTCACACCATAAAACCTATTTTTTCCTACCAATACCTATCCAGATATCTACCCAACCTCCCTACTCTCATCATATCAGCCTTAGTTTGGATTGAAAGTAAATAAAAAATTAGTTTAGTGAAAACCTAATGAGGGTACACTATAAAGTGGTAATGTGCGTCAGCATGTGAATTTAATTAATTCACATATCAATCCAATTAAATTATTCCTATATCATTATTATATAATAAACTATGTCTCATACATTTTATTTTTTCCTTCTTGTGGAATACGATTACATGTTACCAAAATGGTAAAGATTTTATGTTATAATCTCATCATTTATTAGGATTATTTATGACTAAGTCTCAGATGATAAACTCTTATTACATGAATCATAATAATTCAAATGAAATTTACTCTTATCGTTTTATTCATAATATCTTCAATTGCTGATAAAATTTTTATTCTCTTTGGTACTTAATATTTTAATGTGAATTTTTTATGAAAATATAAATTTATATCTCTCTTTTTTAGAAATGTGTTATCTTCCATAAGTCTAGATTTTTAAAAAAAATTAAAAACATATTTATTATTATCTTATGATTATTATATTATATATTCAACCATTTTGTGTTTTTATAATTTTATTAATTTAATATTCCTACAATATTTCAAATAATGTTCGTTTGAATTTTATAAAAAATGTGAAAGTAATCATCATTATAACACATAAAATTTGATAAAAATATTCTAAAGACATGAATAACCATTACGTGGAAGCTTCTTATAAAATATTCATATATTTCAATGAAATATGTTTTAAAAAAATTCAAAAAAAAATTCAATGAGGGAAGGATATTTTCCATAAGAAATGTGTTAAATGATATATGAAAATTATTTTCCCTCTACTAAGACATCTATCGATGTTATATATTCCTTACTGGTGATATAGTCCTAGGATATCATTCATATTATTTCTCTAAATGGTATATAATTTATGGAGTTACGTTTTTGAAACTAGTTCCTTTTACATGATTGGTACCATGATAAGTTTCTTAAGAAACCCATTTCTTTTCCTATGTTATGCTATAATGAAATTATATTAAAAACTATCTCTTTCCCTGAGGTTATGATAGGATGAAATTTTTATAAACCGCACCAAATTACAGTGGGTATGATATAATTATTGTTATTATATTGCGTAATAAAAACAAATGATTTCATTATGTGACTGTTGGGACCTATATCTCCCATCAATGAATTGATTAATGATTAATATTATATAACATCAATGGGAACACAAGTTATCCCAATCCTAATATAGGGTACAAGTGAGGTCATCCCAATCCCAGTATAGTTATACATGTGGCTTGCCCGTACCTATCATATTATGAATTTCAAGGTTAGTAGCCTTGACTTAGGACTTTTTAGGCATTTTTTTATTCCAAAAATCCATTTCTTATGCCAATATTATTCTCATATAGACCATGTTATTTGTTTTCATATTGCTTTATGTCTTATGAGCTGTCAATATTTATTCAATTAATATACATTAAAATATTTGATATGAATAGAAGGATTTTAATATGTTATTACCAAGTATTTAAATTATTATTTTCATGGTATAATTATGTATCTCAATTATTAACCTTACTGATCATCTAAGATCATGATTTCTGATGTTTAACTTCCACATATTATAATGTTGTTAAATAAACATGATTTTTAAAAGAATAGTTCTAGTTAAATTATTTGAGTGGGATATGTTTTTGTTTACTTATGGGCAGTTGTTAATGTTTCCATGTTTAAAAAAGAACTAAACTATTGCGGTCCTCCAGAATATGATTTTTTATGTAACTAATATTCATGAAATATTATTTAATATTTATTTATGATAATACCGGGTCACTATAAGTGTTGATAATGATCCTTAAAATAATTATACTCTCTTAATATATTTTTCTGTATTGATTGGTATTATTAATAAATTAGATAATTAAATTACCATGATATTGCAAGAAAAATATGTTTATATGTTATAAAGAAGAAGATGTTTCATTAGTCAACACTAAAGGATTACAATAATTCATAATTTATATACCTCATAAAAATGATGCCTTTGGAATACCATACATTCTTACTCAAAAATGGTGAGACACAAAATAAGTTAAATCCTTCAAAAAATATTGTGAATCTTGAATTTGATAAAACAAGTAGTCATTATGAAGTGTAGGGTACATTTTCATCATGATAATTGAATTTATTTACCTATAAGAAATTTAGAAACATAATTTCTCATAATTTTAATTCAAAAATTTAATAGGATCTCTTCATTGTTAAACACATGTTCATATAAATTCCCTATCACTAAAGTCATGTAGATGATTCATTAAGTTACATAATTTTATTGGGGTCATTATGAATGGAGTCTTAGTAATTGGATTCTTTTTTGATAAGTTCAATTAAAAATATCCTACATGGTCATGCAGAGGTCAGGAAAGATCTTCAGTAAACTCATTAATGTATTCTTTAAAAATATGATCATATTTTATCATACGGTTACCATAATAATGGATTGGTTGTGTCTCATACTATTTCACGATAATTTTATTGATGTGATCTATAGGGGTGGATCCATGATTGATTATAATGCTGATGTATATGTTTTAATGATATGGAATTTAACCTCCTTGTCACAAATCATTATCTTATTATTTTGGAAAGACAATTTAATTACAAATTGAAATATAATCCATCCAATTATTATTTAAATTTCCACCATACATAAAATAACCATATTTTTCAGAATAGTACATCTATCCATATTAATGTTTATTTACTTACATATCACTATTAAAATATAATTGACACTATGTGCCTTTATTGTTAACTCTATTTTTAGTGGGATAGATAAATATTTAGTTATCATGTAAAACATGAGTGATATAAAAGAGAGATAATATTCATAATCAAATAAATTATTAGAAAACTTTTATGTTTCTATAATAGTACATTCCTACATGTAGTTTTTAAATTCAATATTGGTTGTAGAAATTTCCAATGCCTAGCCTCCTCCCCTTATCCTCTTCACTGGTATCTTCCCATTTAATTTTTGGTATTGTTTGGAATGGTTCCCTATATACTTGTAATTAAGGCGTTGTATTGTTATGGTGTATCCCTTAGCCATTAATTTGTGATAATTATGTACTTTATCTACAAAATTTAGGGAAACTCATTTTCACGATAATAAAATATCTTAGTGTTTCCTTCGTCAATAACCACATTTTTGTAAATTACAACTTACTCTTTTTCAAAATATAATTTTTTTTATTTTGAAGTTGTTAAATCAACCTATTATTCTCTTAAATTCATTCAAATCCATTCAACATAGATAATTTATTCTCTATCATGATATCACATGATACTATATCCTCACATAATGAGAAAATTTGGGAGCATACTTTCCATTCTTATATTTTCATTATCATTTCAAATAAATTTTCATTTATACTCATTAGATTAATTATTTTTCATGTCTTACCTTGTTGACCTTGTAATGGTGGATTCATTAATCACAACATTTTTAACATAATTTTTTTTATCCCCAGATAATTGATCAAAGCCCCATTAATTTTTAGCTAGGTATGCTTTTAACATTGTTTTGGTTTTTATTTTTCATTGATTTGGTAATATCGAAAAGGAAATTGGATGGATACCTACTAGGGATTTGTTAGGTATTTTTATGAATTTTCTTTTTAGAATGGCACTTTTTAACTCTCTATGGGAACATATACACCGTATAAGAGATGTACAAACTGTGTGATGGTAGAAAAAATGGATCCATGAACTGGATAAAATGCATGAATGTTTTACATGCTTTTTAATAGGTACACAATATATTATGATAAAAATTCAATTTTTAATAAAATATTGACACGTTTTTTGGCATATATAAGAACTAGTAATTACATGATGCGTGATTTCATTACACATATTGTAATTTTCTGATGTTGTGGTATTGAGCATGTGGATTTGATGATTTTTAATTTATTCAACCTGTAGTTCTTCAAAACTAGACCCAAAGCTTACTCTAGGTAATTTGGGGTGACCCCTCTACATCCAAATTTCCTTGTTCACTGATTGATTACAATTGGTGTTGGATTGACTCTCTAAGGATAGGTAGTCTTTCATGTATTCTTTTTCTTGGTTTTATATGGGATTTGGATGTGTTTTTTTGATCTTATAGTGTTTTATATCGATCCTTATTAGTTTCAGGGATTGCCTTGTCTTTTGAAGGATGTTATCATGGTTTTTAGCCACCATTGAAGAATTATCCTTGTTTTTTTAACATATTGAGATCAACGAGTCTATAAAATGGGTAAATTTAATGAATTTTATTATTATTGATAGATTCCTTTTGGTTGTTAATTTATATTATGTTATAAATGGTTCCAAAAGATTTCATGGGAATGATAATGATTTTAAAAAGAGGGTTTTACATTGAAAATGGTATTTATTGATTTTGGAATGGGTTTTAAAACTCTTAAAAATATTGTATTGGTTCTGAAAACATTATATAAAATTATGGGCATGGTAATGGATTGAATTTGGAAAAATTCACATTAGTAACAATGGTTGATTCAGGATAGAAACATGAGTGACCATAATGTCTTTTTCAACACTAGGAGGTAACATTTTTTTCAATCAGAGTGAATCAATATCTTTTGGATCCCAAATATGAATATTTATTCTTGTGAGTTTCATGTACATAATTTCCAAAATCCTAGATCCTAATATGAGGTAATATTTAATTTTTAATATTTGGTTTTTAGTTACATAAGTTTATTTATCATGGATTGTTGCATAAATGTTTTTATATGAGGAAATATAACAATGAATCACATGATAGGTTGTTTCATTGATATGTGTTTTTTGGTATACCTTAGGATGTGTTGGTATGTTTTCCTATTTTTATCACATCTACTTGTCTCATTTTTGTTTTGAGAATTTGAATATATTTATTAAAAATATGAGAGAGATTTGTTAAAAAATGGATTTATGTTATTAAAATACATTCTATAAATATTATTTTTTAAATTCTATAATTGAAATATTCTTGATATTAGAAAATTTATAGAATCTATGGTGTTGTCCTACTAGGTTTTGACTCACATTATAATTGTAACATTAATCATTTATAGATGTTTTGTTATTTGATCTATAAAATTGTAAGAGCATGTTGTAGCATGATGGATTCCCTTATTGATATTTCTTTTCATTCGGGTTGGTCTGGATGTGATTATCAGTCATGTTTGGATATGATATACATTTGTTATTATCCTTTTTCATGGGTTTTATAAATTTTATGGTAAATAGTCATTTTTATACATCTTAAACTTGTTACGTGTATTTTTTGCTTATATCTATGCCAGTTTTTTCATGTTTATAACTGTATCATTTGACAGGCTGGTTCAGGTGGCATATCAAGTTGAATTGGGTTAGTTTATTACAATATTGTAATAAAGATTGGTTTCTCATATTTAATCTGGATTGAACATCCTAATTTCAGTTTTTTGAATTGGATATACTTGAGTTAGGAATGTCTGATTTATGATAGAATGTTTACAAAATCCATCTCACTTATATGATTGAAATTGAGTTGTCTTGGGTTGTTATTAATTCTTACTCGGTTTGACACGTGGAGTTTGAGCCCATTTGAAGGAATTATATGGTATGTTTAATTCAATTGAACTATTCCTTTAAAAGTGTAATTTTTTTGGCTATGCAAAATACTAAATGTTTTAAATCATTATTATTGATACCTAAAGATGGTACTATGATTTGGAAATTTTTTCATGACAGGTTGGTGTTTATATTATGTTAGAAAATTTCACTGAGAAAATATATTCGAAACACAAGAGATGATGTTGTGAGACAGATTCCATAGGTGAATCCCCTAGTGGAAGCTCCTCATGTAGGTGTTGTTATCTACATTATTCAGACTCTATGATAAGTGGGTATCTAAAACCTAGGATGTCTATTGGATCATTGATTAAAGTTCACTAAGTACAATCCATTGGTCATTCATGGTGAAAAATTACCCATAAAATTTTAGGAGTGTCTAGAGAAGTTATAAATGTCCTTCATGTACTTATAGACTCATTAATACTCATTGGTGTGGATTTCCTCATATTTCCTAGAGGGATATGAAAGAATATAACGGGTCTTGATTGTAAAAGTTTAGTTGAATTAGGATCTTAATTGGGTTACATTAAGAAAATATTTAACCAGTAGTGATATACTATGAAAATGAGTGTGATAAAGAACTAGGAGTTCCTGACCATATAGTTAGGGGAATTTCATTCTGGAGTATTCTATTTGTTTTGTTAAGGTAGTGCATCATATACTGGGGTTTCTCAGTAATGGGTGCATGAATGAAATAAGAATTTAGTTAGGACTAAGGCCTGGTATTTGGTTTATTTTGATTCGGTGGTTCAATCTATACTTTTTATAGGTAATTAACATGGTTTCATTAGTTCTTTCATAAATAACTAGGATGACAATATTGGGTGGAGATTAAGTTGGTTTAGTGGTTAACCAGGTTGTATAGTTTCACTAGAAAATGAAGCATAAGAGTGGGTAGTTTTCTCCATGAAAAATATCAAGTGAAATTAAATGGAAATCATGATTTTTGATACTAATGTGGAAGGTGAGTTCATTCAATGTCTAACATTATGGATGCTCCTAATACATTTCATCTTTGTGGATGATCGGGCCATCTAAAATGGTTTAGTGAAAAGATATCTTAGGGTTATATGGTAGGATCTACTCTCACCAATGGTTAGTGGGTCTAGATTTATTATTCTAATTTTGGTGAGTATAATCCTTATTCCATGGCTGTTGTTCATGAGGCCATGAATGAATTATTTTATGCAGCATAGTGTGTGCCAGATGAATGTAAAGTTGGTCCAACAACTTTTAGATTAATCATGTTTATTTTGACTTCTATGGTGCTATTTTTTTTGATATGACTGATATTAATTTATTTATATAATAATAGTTAGTTAAATATTTGGTATTTAGTTTGTAAATTATACTCTTCTTATTAGATCATTTCATGCATTTGGGATGTATGTCCAAACATGGTTTGATATTTTGCACATGTTAGTTGATGATAGCTTAAATTGAGTTGGAGTGGGTCTTCTTAGTGCTTTATCATGGAATCTTATAAATGATTATCTGTATAGATTAAATTATCAATGTCAAGTCCCAAATAGAGTATTTTCATAACTGATTTCAGTTCTTATCTACCGATGGTGTCAATGATGATTTCCGGGGTGATTGGGACTCTACATTGGGAAGGTTTGGGCTAGTTGTTTCAAATTATGGGGTAATATCACGTTATTTTTCAAAGAGGCTTCATGATTTAGTTTATCCTTTCATGGGTTTTCATCATCCTATAGTTGTGTGTGCATACCTTGAGGTCTTTCAAGCTTATTTTTATGGCTTCTTACCATAAAGAGAGGTACATTTTTCTATTAACCTACCCCCTATATGATGTTTATTTATATGCACTCTAACCATATAGAACATATCATGTTGGTGAAACTTATGGTCCATATTGAGGACATAGAGTATACATTATTTATTAATCCTAACTTTTCAGCTTGGGCTTCACCTATCCTTTTTTCTAAATTGGTAGACAAGATCTTCATAATTTTTATTTTTTATCGAATGATTAATCTAGTGACTATTATGAACAAATATCATTTTCAAAGAATTGTTGATCTATTGGATCAACTTATAGGGGATAATTATATTTATAATATTGAACTGTAGTTAGGGTATCACTATTTGATATTCTGATAAGGGGAAATACCAAAAAAACATTTAGTTGTCGACATTGCAACATTGAGATCATATTTATGCCATCCAGTCTCACTAATTCTCTTATTGGGTTTTTGCCTTTGAGGAAAAAAATCATTCATAAGTTATTATATTATTTCCTTATTGTGTTTATGGATGACATTTTCATGTACTCGATGTCAGAGGAGGAGCATATAGACCATTTGGATATCATTCATCTACCTTTGAATAAAATATAAATAGAAATATTTTTAATTGTGAGATTTGGATCTGAGAGGTGAGGTTTCTAGATAATGTGATATTAGAGATGGAAATCTCAGTATATCTTTAAAAAGTATATATAGTATTTCTTGAGAGTGACTCCAATATTTTCTCGATATCTTGGGATTCGTTTTTAGAGCTAGTTACTATATATTAATTTTATCAAGACCTCTCAAAAGACGAATCATCAATTGTAACTTTAACAATTAAGGTTATAAAATATTAATGGTGTTAAATTTGTCAAATATATTTTTAGGAGATGAGGGTGAGGTTGAATATACCACAATTATTTATTCTTTTAGAGCACATGTTGGTTATAATGTTTTCATTGAATCTTTTGGGATGGTTTTTAGATGTGTCATGATGCAGGGGAAACATGTGGTGTCTTATGTCTCTCAAATTTTTTACCCTTTGAGAAAAAACGGGATACCCATTGGCTTGAATTAGAATCTATTATGCATTCACTCAATATATTCCATCACTATCACATAGGTGAGTGCTTTACAATATATTCAGATCATATGATCCTGAAAAATAATTTTTTCTCAAAGGGATTAAAATTTATTAAAATACTATTGGTAGTGTATATTGAGTATTTTGATATTGATATTACTTACACCCTTGAGAAAAGAAATGAGTTTTCTTATTAATTTAGTAGAAAATTACTAAAACAATCCCTGAAAGAATCAGTTGATAATTTTTCTCTGTAGTGTTTTTTTTACTATGATGAGAATGTAAGTGATAGAGGATGGTGTACAATGTTATTGGCTACAATTAATGGTGAATAATTTTAGGATAATAGAATTCATCCTGAGGAGGTGGAAAACACTGATTGTTAATTCATTAGTGAAATCCTTTATGTTATGTATACATTATTTGAGTGGTCTTAGTCCATTAGTGGTGCTTTTTTTCTTACATTACTAGTTGGTTGTGAATTTTTCTTTGAGATTGGGGTAGTTGGCCGGTTGACAACATTCATGTTTTTTGTGAACCACAGGGATACCATGATTATAAGAACTCAAGGTGTTTGTATTGATGGAAAGGGATGATATTGTCGATTGTAGGGTTTTCATTTTCATAATGCCTTACATTTCACAGAATTAATGGGGGGGGGGGAACCAGAGACATATAGGTTTATTTCATCTTTTACCCATTTTAATATACATGTGGGAAGATATTTCCCTAAAATTCATCATTGGTATTCCACAGACTCCTATACAAAAGGATTCTATTTTGGTAATCATTGATCATGTTATTAAATATTCACACTTCTTACCCAATAATGAGGTGGTTAAATTAGAGGAGCTTGGGGATATATATGTTTGAGACATTATGAGACATCATGGAGTTCCCTCTATTGTTTTTTATTATCGGGATCCATGGTTCACATCCAGATTATGGAATATTTTTTAAGAGGTTATGTGTTCTTTGATTAAATTAAGAAATTATTATCATCTGCATGTATATGGATATATAGAGAGGGATATCAAGGTTCTAGAGGATATGCTCTAGGCTTGTGTGATTGATTTTGGAGGATCTTGGTAAATAATATTCCTTTTATTGAGATTTCATATAAAAATAGTCATTAGGTTTTAATAAATATGGAACCTTTTGAGTACTTTTATTGGTGTCCATGTGGATCTCCCTCATCCTAGGAAGAGTTTGGAGAGCGGTCCTTGGATGGAAAAAGTTTTTTATGTAGATGATATAGGTGGTGTGGTTGATTCAGAAGATTTTGATCACAAGTCAAATACATCAGTGATCCTATGAGGATTTTTAGTGTTGTTCGTTGGAGTTTGAGGATGGTTATTAGGTATTTCACAGAGTTTGACCTCTCTTGGGACATCACCGGTTGGGTAAGTTAGGTTTATTTACACTTATTTATGTGAGAACATTTTAGATAATTGGATTTCTGGGGAGTTTGGCATATCAGTTTTGATTTTCAGTCTATTTTGACATGTATCCACACCATGTTTCACAAAGCCTAGTATAGAGGTATATAAAATAACTATCCTATGTAATTATATTGGATGATTTTGACCTTCGTCCCAATACAACTTTGGTTGGAAACCATTTCAAATTATGGATCACCATGATAAGGTAATTTTTATTAAAATTACCCCATTTTTCAATGCACTATCGAAGTGCAAACATGATACCTTTGAGATGTGCAAGTGGGATTTGTTGATAAGGTAGTAGTGGCCTTCACTTTTGGATGATCCTTGATCTTGACGTAATTATGGGATTTTAATGCATATATGGTGGGGATAATGTAATACGCTATTATATTCTAGAGAGGTTTGTTTTTACCTTTTTGTTTTTTTGTTCTCATTGGTCAGGTAATTGTAAGACAGAAATTTGGATGAGAACTTTTATGGAAGTATTAGGAAATTTTTGGAATTTTCTCCATATACCTACAATTTTTTCTTCATCACAATAAACATTCATGCCATGTATGTTTTCTACATACCATGTAATGGCTTCTGAGAAGAATATATGAGCTTGACACATGTTATAAATATTTTACATTACATGTAATAGGTACATAATATGTAATTGGAAAAATCTATTTAAATGGAAATGTGAGGGCGTATTTGGTTTATATGAACACAAGAATTACGTGACATGTAATTGAATTTTACAGCATGTAATTTTCACAATTTATGTTACTAGGCTAGAATCATGGATAATTTTCAATTCATTGAAACTGAAAACTTACCTCTCTCAACCTAGAGATTACCCTGTGTCATTTTGGGTGACTCCACTTCATTTGGATCACTTCATTTAATGATTGATCATCATATAAGATGTAGTGCTTCTCTTCAGTTATGTTCTCCTTTCTGTTAATCATTGGCATTGGTTTTAATAGTTCTTTGTATATGGTTTTATGATTTGATAGTGTTTTATATCACTACTTTTATGTTTATTTGTGTGATTTTTCTTTTGAAGGCTATTCTATATGTTTATGGTGACCATTTTGAAATGAATAATGGTTATTAACATATTGAGTTGGCTTTTTCTATAAAACACATTGATTTAATGAATCTCATTTTTTATTGAGACATTCCTTTGGTTTTATCCTTTATTTGAATTCATAAATTATTTTAAATGAATTCATAGCATGAAAAATAATTTTAAAAAGTGTTTTTCTTTTGAAAATGGTTTTTATTAATTTGTAAATGAGTTTTTAAACTTTAATTCCTATTGGAAAATATTTTAAATCATTTTATAAAATTTTCAGCATGGTTTTAAATTTAATTTATAAAAATCACATTTTGAACGTTGGGTGTGTTTGGATATAGACATAAGTAGCCTTAGTGTGTGTTTCACTAAATATATGTAACTTTTTGGGATATCAACTACTACAAGTCGATAAAATTTGAATCAAATGAATTCCAGTTTAGTCTTGTGAGTGTATAGTACACATTGTCATGTAGTCTAGATCCAAGTATGATGTGTTAAGTAATTTTTCATTAGTGGTTATTTTTTCCATTCTTATTTTGTCAACAAATATTTATAATATGTTTTTATATGTTTTTTTGTCATGTAGCATTACATGATAGATTGTTTCATGGATAAGTGATTACCAGAATACCTATTGATGAGTGGATAGGTTTTTCTATTATTATCACTTCTACTTATAATTTTCATAGTTTCATAATAAAAATGTACTTTTTGAAATCTAATAGTATAATGACTTTAAAATGGATTTATTTGGTTTCAATTATTTGTAAAAATTTTCTTTTTTAAAATATATACATTTTTCATTCTTGATATTAGTATTGGTCTTGCAACCATGCTGGTATCCTTCTAGGATTCAGATCACATGCTACTCATTCATTTGTGTATTATAAGATGTTTTTATAGGATCTACCAAATCTAATGTGATTATTGTGTCGTACTATCTTCTTTTGACATTGTTAATTTTAGTTCGTGTTGGTCATGATGTGATTTTGGTCATCTAGGGATATGAATTACATTCTATTTTATCCTGTTTAACATGGATTGTAGGTCTTTTTTGGTATATTTTATTTTTTCTTCAACATAATGTAGTTGTATGTCATGGTTCTCTTATATTCAGGACTGGTTTCATAATCTTGTTTATACCCAAATCCTGTAATGGGATGGTTTTGGTGGATTTTCTTTTTGAATCATTTTTATTTATATCAAATTTTCTATATATATATATATATATCTATCAATTGGAAAAATATTTTTCTAATAAAATATCATTAAATTCCATCAACTCCATTCTCGATAATTCCTACACATCCTCTTCATTTTGAATCTATAGGCACAATTGTAATGAATTCTCCCATGTTATGATAAATTTTCATGATTAACTTTTGTCTTTTATGACTTCCTAAATATGGAAATAAATTTTTAAAGAACATATCCATTTCGATGATATGAAATGATTTTTTTCTACTGACTTATGGATTATATTTTCCTTGAAACATTCTATCATTATCATATATTTTTTCAAATTTGTAGACACCTCAATAGAGGAATTCTTACTGGCTATAATCTATGATAGATTTCCCAATATAGTAATAATTTTTTTCGACCATGATCCATATCTCTCTCTGGAATCATTTTTATTCCAAATTGTTAAATCCCTTAATATATATTTTTAATACATATTATATTAATTCAACTTAGTTAAATTTCTTTTCAATGTAATAAACATGATTACATAATAACATTATGAATCATATTGTATAATTCAAAAATTGGAGATACATTTAATATAAATATAAAAATTATCCTAATTTAATATTAGAATAATAATATTAGAATCATTAATAACACCATCAAATCATGAAAACATTTTCAATTCATTCAATATTTTTTTATAAATATATTATAAATCAATAATTGAATATCCCCCATGAGAATATGGCAATGTGTGAAGTCTTAGGCCCACTCATTGTTAGCTGGTGGTGATTGAGTTAATACCCATTCAATCCTATTATAATTCTTTTCAAAAAGGAGAATATTTCCACTAATCTCATTCACTTTTATGAATCAATACATGGATTTAGTTTCTATGAAAATAATAGAATCTCAATATAAATAAAAAGTTCTGATATTACACTATAAATATAATTATCTGATGGGTTTATCATAGAATTATATTCTATTATATATATTTTCATAAATCTAGTTCTAATTGAATATAATAAACAATCCCATGACACCAATTATGCCAATCAAACTCATGGACCCCAGGAATGGTGGTATATTTAGTAAATTGGAATAAAATACAAAAAATCACATAACTGAAGATAAAAAATTTGTAGTATTAGATGAATATATATATATAGATATATATGATTCCCAAATTACATCTAATATAATGAGGTACAACTTAACGTTTTTATTAGAACATTATTATTTCAATTAGAAAATATTTTCATTAATTAATAGATCTATTATTATAATTGCATTTAAAGGAAAACATAATAAAGGGTGAGATCAAATTATTTATAAAGAAAAGCATTAAATAGATGCAATAATAGAATACAATAGACATGAAGAATATTCAAGAATTAAATAATTATTAAATATTTCAAATAACTAATATCAAGAAAAAGTGAACTAAAATAATCAATGATATAAAAATAGAAATAATAAAATAGATTAAAAAAACTTTTCTCATAAATATAAATTTATTAATGTTGTATATTATCATCATTATATCGTGGACATTTTCCAAGACATCAAATATAAATAGGTATGGTGTATAATAAATAGCCAAACCAGTTTTTCTCATGAGAATAAATATTTCAACGAGATACAAAAATTACCCATTCCAACTTATTACTATGACCAATTCATCCACTATATAAATGGGGTTAAATCAATTAATTACCTAACAAGCATAAACCATAAAAAAACAACATAATAAATATTAATATTTACCCAAATAAAAAAATGAAACATGTTCAAAAGCCACCAACAGTAAAATGGATGAATCTATCAATATATTATACCCCTATTAAATTATATTATTAACCCTATAATTTTGAAATATATGACTAAAAATTAATGAAATTATTAATAGATTTCTTGATGACAACACCATTCCCATTTTAATCCTACTTATATTAAAATAAAAATAACACAAATGTATTTGGATATTAGTTTTCATTAATCTGAACCATGGAAATAGGTAATTGAAAAATCATAGTAATGAATATTCATGACTATGGGGCAATTTATATGTTTGATAAAGTTCAACTCAAATATTTCATTAAAAAATGGAAAAAATACCTCATTTGAAAAATGAAATGAAATTTTCATTTTAATGTTTTTATAGAAAAAAGAAATTGGTGTAACAGAAATTAAAAAAGAATTTTAGATAAAAAAACCACAATTTTAATATAATAAAGTATATTTGAACATGGAAGGAAAATATTTCAGACTAAAATAAAAAAATGGATTTCCATTATAAAATTATTTTTTTATTTTTTAGGTCTGCATAAGTTAAAAATAAATGTAATACTTTAAAAAATAAAATAATTATAATAAAATATACAGGTTTAATGATATATAAAATCATATAATTCACCTTACTCAATGTAAATATAAATAGTATGAAATAAGAACATGATTGGAAAATAATACCTAACCACAAGTCAAAAAGTTTTCTTATGTAATTTGAACCACCTATATAATTAATTTAAATTTACTATAGATTTATACCATAACTAGATAAGTACCTATATTTTCATATATGGTAAATTTATAACATTGACACATCAAATTATTATTATCATCTTATAGAAAATGTAGTTTTCGGATGATAACTATTTAATTATTCATATATGTTTTGGATCAATACTTTTGATCCATGAAAATTTCTAATGGTTTAAAAATATATATAATTTTAATCATGAAATTATTTTTTTATATTCATTATATATATATATGTAGAATCCTTTAATAAATTAGGACATGAAAAATGAATTACATCGCTTTGTGACGGTTGTAGTCAACACATACGAACAATCGGCTTTGTCATTTTTTAGTGGGAGGAAGTGAAACATGATAAATGATAAAGTATATATATATATAATAATCTTTATTTTATAAATATCATAAATATTATTTATTTTAATTTTTATGACCATCCATGTAATGTGGTGATAAAAAATGAATTACACAGCATTGTGGAGATGATAGGTTGTACATATGTGTGAGTGATGACTAAATATTACATATTATGGAAGGAATATGAATACGAGTTGTGAAAAAATAATAATAAAATTTTAGTATATTTATGATATTAATTTTATTATATAATCATCCACAAATAACACATGGATGTTTTATAAGACAATGTAATAAAAAAGTAATCGGTTAAAAGTTATTAATATTCTTTATGAAACCACCTCTAGAATATACCTTAATCCCACTTAGTTGGTTTATTTATGAGAATAGAAACTATAGGTCATGTATAGTATGTTTTTGGAGGTATTCCGGACATCTTGGTCAATATATGTGTCACTTGTTCTTTGAATACTAGAGCATCAGTAGTTCTCTTTCCCGAGTGATGTAATTAACACACATGTAAGTAGTTAACAGATTTTCAAAATACAGTGTTTTTCATATGAATATATATCAAATTGTAATAGAATTTATTTTTATAATTTTAATTTATAAATCAAACCAACAATAACTTGTTAAGAATGATTTTTGTATTATATTTAACCCTTATCACTCTATTTTTATCCATATTAAATCATTATTCCCTTAACAAATGTGATAAATTATTTCCATTATATCTATACATTATGAAAAACTTAAGATAGTACATTTAATTTATTTTAAATATGATGATTCAACATATCATATAAAATTCACATGATTAAAATCCAAAAATTATAAGAAATTTTATTAAATACTTGTTTTCAAATTGCAACATAATCTGTTATATGAAATTGTTTTCATTATGAATAAAAATTACAATATTTTGACATAAATTAAAATATTGAACAAAATATAATTAATTATATTATATTATATAAAATGAAAATTTCATTCTTTTATAACCATATCAAACTGAGTGGAACAACAAAAATACATGATTACATTAACGGAATGATAAATAGTCTTTATTTAAATATGGACATTATTTAGATTTTCAAAATGTTATGAATATATTTCTAATTTAAATAATATATTTCTATATGAAATATATGATATATATGATATATATTTTTCTTTTACAATGGTTTCATAAATATCCATGTTATTTATATATCATTATAATTTAATAAAAAAGTGACCTGTAAAATATGTATTTTCACTATTCACCTAAAAATTTATTATTCCTAAAATATATTCAAAACCCAAGCAAATTTTTTTTACATGATGAATTAAAAAAAATTAACTAGATTATTTAAAATAAATATATAATTTTTTCTAATTTATAATTTATCTAAATTCATTGATAAAGGAATGGTCATTGTGTTATTGTTTTTCTAGAATGAAAAGATTTCTGAAACTGATGATCTCATTATGAAACATTTATTCTCTAGGAAATTCATTACATTATAGTTTTTATTACATTTAATAATATTGTTTCAGGTTAATTTCAATAGACTGTGCTAATTATTATTTTTTATGTTTCACTTGGTATAAAAAATTTCTACCAGAATTTTCTACACAATGGCTTCATCTCCATTGATAATGAAATGGTAATTTAGGGATTATTGTTAGTATATTATTCCCTATTCATGGATTTGTTCATCCAAAGATCTTATAAAATACTATTATTCACATGTTATATTTTAATTTTATTTCAACGACTCAGAGTTTTCCTTTTATTACATCATAATAATAAATGTACCATCCATAGTGCTAGGCGCTATAATGGCTAGATATTCTGAGGCCCGGTGTGCCCAAAAATATTGCTTTAAATATATTAAATATCATGCACGAATAATTTTTTTGAAATTGTGTAATAAATATTAAAGGTATTCTTGTATCATAAAATATGTGTCCACCATGGAGTACAGAGAATGGGTATTACCCTATGTACGATATAATATATGTTAGCACAAAGCATTGGGATTGATCACCTTCATGGTAGAGTAATTAAATAAATTTAATTATATTTATTTAATTATGTAAATTTCAATTATAAGTTATAATGTCCTATATAATTTTTTTTGATTAATTTTAAAGGTTATAATCCTAGCCCGTTAAATTGAAAACAGTCATTGGAGAGAGTAACAAGAGATATTGTGAAACAGTTATAGACTTCATCATGGATCATTGATCGATGTGAAAGGATATTTGACAATCTCTCAAAAAAAGACACATATTCATTCATCATCAGTTAGGGATCTATCTCATTGTTGGAAATTTTTAATTTTTGGATTTATCAACATTTCCATATCATATGAAAAACAGAAATCAAATCATCCAATGGATTGATTCGTGGTTCAGTTATATTGTAGGAGTGACATTATTTCTTTGAAATTATTTAGAGAATTTGTTTATTTTATATAGATATTAAATATTCATTCTAATAGAAATGGATTGAGGCCAAAAAAAATATTCTATTTTCATTAGTAATTTTTTTCTTCGATTTTACCAACCATTATTTACGAATCATCAATGTCAAAAGTTTTTGATTATGGTATGAAAAAATTCATATAACCAATCATTGCATACATGTTTCTTAACACAATAGATTGATATTGAAACACCAGGATCATATCAATGATGTGATCAAGATGCTTTATACTATGGGGATCAGGTCAAAGGTTATTAGTGTGGGTTTTCATGTGAAGATACATAGAGATGTGACCGAGGGATTTCTCAAGGATTTTGGTGGTTGGATTCTAGAGAGTGGTGAAAAAAAGGCTCACTTGGAACAAACACATACACTTTAGTATGAATCATAGTGGGATAAAATGTTGGAGTAATGGATGAAGAATGTAATACCCCAACATAGAGAGAAGATGCATCTTAGATTTAATTTTGTCTAGGGGATGGTTTCATAGAAGGAATATTGGTGTCATGGGTTTTCTATTAGTTCAGGATGTGTGGGTGGTGGCCAATATGTACTAGGAGCACAACTGATGGATTTTTAGCAATAACCATTTTCCATAATATTGTGGCCTTTATAAACAGTTTATATGGGTAGGGGATACTGTGTGTAGTGGTCGAGGAGGCTATGTATCTGGATATCCCCTTAGACAGTAGATAATGCATGGCCACAACATAGTTTGTTGAAATATGTTGGTGGCTAAGAATGTCATGAGTCTCAGTTTCCTCTCAGATATATGGAACATAATAGTTGGCATACAGTTTGGAAAATCATGTGGCAGAAACAAGCCTATTATTAAAATTTATATCTCTACCATTTTACATCTTAATTGTTTTTCAATATCGATAAATTTTCTCCCCCACTCGATCCATATAGCTAGGGTGATTGACTAATAGCCTCATTATCATCCATTTGTGTATCTTCATAGATTATTTTTTGTTTAGAGTTTCATTTATTTTGAATCAAATCATGGGTATTTAATTTATTATTTCCCCTTACATTTTCTAGAAGCACCTATTTGGGATCATTCCTCACTTTTTGAAGAACTGAACCCTTTTTTAATATAGTGTGATTCATCGTAGTGTGTGGGTATAGTTTATTTTGAATCAAGGATTGTGTTTCGGAATGTAATCATCATCAATAACAAGATTGGTTTCCCTTAAGATTTATCCTATAGTCCTTATGTTTTAATATGTGTATGTAGTTGTTCCAAGTTTCTACATTGCTACATTTTTTTCCTTGTATAAGGAATGTAATTTTTCATTATTGTGATGTGTGAGACCAGTCATGGACTCCATTGGTTCTGTTGATGATTTTAAAAAGGACCAAGAGTTGGCCACTGGCTATGCAAAAATATTGGATATGGTGAAATGAATTTGTAAAATTGTGATAGGATAATTATGTGAGTGAATGTGTTGTAATTGTTAATTTTGTATATAGGATTAGTTAAATGAATAATTTAAATGTTATCTATTATCATTTATATATTACCAATGTCCTTTTTAAAATGGTTTAAATGATGAGCTTTATATTTTGATCCTGTTATGGTTTTCAATGAAGGAAAATGTTTTTTTTAATAGAAAATGCTTCAAAAATGATATGTTTTCCTCAAAGTATTTTAAGGGGGTTACTATTAGATTTTAAATGGTGCATGAATTGTGAAAGTGATTTTATAATTTTGTAAATAATATAGTTGTTTATTTTGGTGAATTTAGGTGAATGGTTGTTCATTGGGTGTTTTTTGATGTCTAATAAGGAAGTAACTTGTTTAATGGTTTTTTTGAAATGTTTTTTATAATGTTACTTGTTCATTAAGGACTCAAAAATGTATTCAGTGGCATTATGGGAATCGATGAAAATGGGTTGGGACTTATTTTGATGTGTTTGGTTTTAGGGTTTTGTTGTGGCTTGATAAATGATGAATTATTAAGGGTAATAGGTTTTGTAAAGTAATATTATAATTTATAAAACGATTTATAATGGATTTTTTTGGGGTGGTTGAACATGACTTAATAAATCCTTGATGTAATCATAGACTGATTCTACATGTTTTTTGTACTATGAATAGTGGTCAAGGATGTTGGACTGATGCTCTACTCCCTTGTGTTGGGTGGGCCAGACTGATGCTCCAGGTGCCCCAGTGCACCATATTGTTTCAAGTGAATAATTAGAACATGTTATCCTAAGGTTATAGGCATGGATTTTGTTATCTAGGTTGGTATGGTTGGGCATAGAAATCTGAATCCTAGTTTGATTCATTGATAGATTCTCCCTCCATACCGACTAGTGTCCTATTTGTCATGTTAGTTAGACATGATGTACTAGATCCTAGTTGTATTCCTAGATTGAGGTTCATTGATTTCCTACATGTCCACCTATGATAAATGGTATGGGGACCAATATGGATTATCTAAGTAACACTAGATTGAATTATTTGATAAATGAACTCCATTGTGATATAAAATTTCATATTCCCTTGTTGTTAATATGATAGAACATAAAGACGCATATGATAAATTAACAAATATTTAAATTTAAAAACTACTTCTTATGTTTTTTTTTCATCATTTATTACTTCTATACAATGTTGTAAAAATATGAGGTTTCTTTAGACATCATTGTGTGTGGCTTATAGTGTTGCACTCACACCCTTCTCAGTACATATCGGAACTTTCATACTAGATGAAATGCTACTTTTTTATATCATAGGTTTAAGAAATAGACTTGGTATTTCGTTAATGTATTGTATGATCGGTTAATGAATGGTATATTATGACTTGTTTACAAATTGGGACCCTTAGTGGGATAATCTTTGGGTATGGTATCGATGATTTTATTTTTCAGATTACTTTTCATGTAGGGTAATCATTATATTGTTAAAGCCTATGTTACTTGGATACTTGTTGGATTTTATCATATGATATCCATTTATTAATCTATAAGGTTATAACATATACTATTTTACCTTGTCTGTGGTTTTACTCTAAAATGTGGGCATATTTTCTTCAATGAATCTCTATAGATCTGATCTTTTTTTCTCTAACATTAGACGTATATGGAGGTCTAGCTGAGGTAATGTGGTGATCTAGCTCTGGGAACCACATTAGGGACCATTATTTATGGATGATATAATGAATTATGTAGATGATCCATGGGTTTTTATATTTTCCCCACTATATGTAATATAGCACATTCACACACACCATTTTTTGGCCCTCGGATGTGACTCTATGGTTCGGTAGATAGTCAAGTGTCATGTGGTGTGTGAACCCTACCACATAAAGTGTGACAGTTACTTGGAGGATCAGAATGTAACAATTATGTCTTTCTTTCATGGTAATCAGTAAATACATCTATGAATATAAATGACAAACTTGACACATAAATGGATAGGCATTCATGGACTCAGACATGCAGGGTACTGGGACACAAACACATGCATTGTTTGTGATACAGTATTAAAACATCATGCTGAAGGGACATGTTGTGTACTGCTAGTACACGTCGTAAACTTCTACAATGATTGATTTTATCCAATTTCTTCTTCCTTATGGAAATTTTTTATGGTGTGCTCCATTAATGTTTTCGCAGATGGTTTAGAACGGAATCATATCATATACATAGGATGGTGATCCCTTCCAACGAACGTGGTTATTAGACATGGTTTTATTAATCTCTATATGGCTTCGAATGTGAATACTAAATAATCATCATTTACCTAGGTCGGGATCTTGGTATCATTATGTCGAACACTACACTTGTTTTGATCCCATACATAGTGGGTTAATATGTATTGGGATGTTAATATACACCACAGCCTTGAGAGTAATCTTGTTTCTATGTGTCGTTAACTTGATATTTCTATTGTTTACTTCTTACGGGGAGACCCAATGAGCATGACATTTTTGATGGGGTCCATTTGTTCTATCAAGCACATGGAGTGTGTTTTCTGAATTTGGTGCTATGTGGAACCTTCGAGTAAGAATCCTAGGAGGGAATTACACTTATGACTGTACCTTGAGATTGTCTGTCTATGTTGAGTGTGTCATTATATTTTAATTAGGTGTCATATACATATACATTTGACTATATTACTATTATTATTGATGATATATGCTTAATGATGTAAGGGTGTTCTATTGTGTATTGTTATACTCACTCATTAACAATCTTTGACCATACATGTTGTGTCGTATGTAAATGATCAACAGTTTGATGAAGTCCTAGATGGTCTAGATGAGGATTATCTTAGTGATCAGATACATAAAAGTTTGTTCCTAGGTCACGTTGATAATATACCTCACCCATCCTAGAGGTTTGAAATTTTTTTATTTCTATTATTGTGGGATCATATTTTTCCCTTTTCTTACAGTACTTTTTGTCATACTGTGATGGTTGGTTTTTAAATATTTTCATGTAGGGTTACATGTTGTTTTACATTTTCAAATTTTATGGTCATAAATATGTGTTCATGTATATAGGTACATTAGGATATGTCCCCCCATTTGTGTGACAGTCCAATACAGCACTGGTCACTAGCCCCTGGATGATTTAAGATGGGCTTGGGGGAGTTGTGACATTGGCCCTCTTGTGACCGGTCATGGGATAGTGATTTCAAAGGAGTATGTTATACCATAATACTATATTATATGATATTTGTTTGGTGAAAAAATGATATGTGTGTTGAGTTTGTCTTTCAAGATAAGGGCTCCGTTGTTGGTGTGGTGGCCAAAAAATCCATAAACCAGGGCACCGATAACCATCTGAAGTACATGATAAATTTAGACATGGGTTTTTGGGAGAACAATGGTACATGAATCATATAGTAATGGAATGTGCTTTCCATTTCCCACTTCAATAATCTATTTAGATATAATCATTGATGCTGGTACACCGTTTCTATTTCAGGATGCCTCCATGAAATTTTCCTGTACATATTCAGTGTCAGGATCATGAGGATTAACCACTTACTAACGAGTCTTTAACATAGGAACCTAATGAGGATGTTTTACCTCTAGGTGGTTCACTAGTCATACCACAACCTTTCGAGCATCATATTGTACCAGAAGCATCATCAAATTATGTGTGTAGGAGGAGCGTGATTCATGAGATCCAGTGATAGTATCCCATCAAGTTATGAGGTGATATCAACCCACATGTGTCTAAGTACTAAATTGAGGCAGGGATGTGAGTATTCAATATTTTCATTAATTTTGTAGACCATATAGTGTTCCTAGATTCACGCCTTCTTCATTTATTTACAGAACGATTGAAGCGATTAGTGGCCCAGTAGTATGATATTGATACCCTAGAATGATAAGAGTACAAGTAAAATTCTCTAGAATATTTATCTCTATCTATGATTATTAGTATGGTGATCCATGAGCATCTATATATTTACTACGGTTTCATGACATTGGATGAGTATTCAATGAGGTTCAAAAACCTCTCCTGGTACATTATGGATATGGTACAAGATCAGTTGTTTTGTGATCATACCATTGTGTGAGGACTACTCACATACACCCTATAAATAATTATGTATATATGAAATCATACATTTTATGGGTTTCAATATCAATCTTTGGTATTAGAGTGTTTTTTGGATGAGCATACACAGACAGTTCATGCTGGTAATGGGCACACATGTGTTAGGACTTCACTGGCATGGATCCAATGTCATCACATGAACCTGTACATGTAGAATAATTGATGATGTGATCCTAGGATATAGGTATTCTCATTCATGTGTTAAAATATAGTTCTGGTTATCCATGGTGGAGGTGGTGTTACTTTTGTGATAGTAGGGGACATCTCATACGAGATTTTCTTACATTCTATAAGGATGATAGGGAGATAGTGGATGAGTCACCTAGGTAGATGTTGAGTTAAGGATTAGGAGAGTCCATATTGATGTGGACATGCCATATGAGTTAGGATAATATTTTTAGGATTAAATTTAAATGAATTTTTGCCACCCCCCACGTTGTCCACACTAGGCTTATGGAACTGGGGGATAGGGATGAGGGCAGCTGCAGGTAGTCATGAAATTTGAACCATACTCTCTTGGGATTATATGAGGTATGATTTGTTCCTTTTTTACCTTAGGTTTATTATTTATATACATAGGTTTCAATCACTCATTTATTGTAGCATAGCTAGTTTAAGACATAGAGATACTGGTTGGGCCCTTGGCTCGACCATTTCACTTGGAGACTGAAACTGGAGGTGACAAAGAGATCACACAGTTTTTAAAAATTTTTGACCTAATTTATGACGAAATTTAATTATTTTTTTCATTCTTTATATTATCTATTATTATTTATAATTTTATATTATATATGTACTTGTTATCATTTGTTCAGACCATGATAAACTATTTTAGGTAGAGAATGTGGTGTGGCCAGGGTGATGGGGTGAGGTTAACCTTTGTGGGTGAATGGGAAACCAATGTAGCATTGGATAGATTCAACTAAGGGTGTGTGAATCCAGTTACTCATTAGTTGGTTGTCCTGCCCCTTGGCTTAGTAGACAATATGATTTTTTTATTCCATGTATTGGTGGGGGAGTACAAATATTTTTTCATAAGGATGTTCCAAGATTAAATCCTTGTTGGGAGATAGGCTTCGAGATTGATCTACACCCCATGAAAACCTTGATATCTTTTCCATCATATCATATGGCTCTCATTGATAATTTTGAGCTGAGGGTGCATTTGGAGGACTTGTATATGAAGGGATTTGTCAATCCCAGTGTTTCACCTAGGAATTCCTAATACTGTTTGCCTAGAATGAAGATAAGAGTTTGAGGTTTTGTGTGGATTATCCTCGCCAAAAACTAGAGACCATAAATAACAAGTATCCACTACCACTTATTTATGTCCTCTTAGATCATTTGAGAGGGTAATAATGGTTATTAAGGATTGATCTTAGACCATTCCACCACCTATTCCCAATAAGAAATAATGTTATATTGAAGATAGATTTTCTATGTCATTATGGTCACAATGAGTAATTGGTGATTCACTTTTATGTGATGAATTCCCCAATAATGATCATGTAAATCATCAACCATATCATTGATACTTTGTTATACTTGTTTTTATTAGTCTTCATCGATAATATCATAGTGTAATAAAGAAACATGTAGGAGAATAGGAAATATTTTTGGATGGTTCTAGACATAATCTGAGTGAAAAATCTTTACCATAATATCTCAATGATCCAGTTTTTGGATTCATGAGTTCCTCATTCAAAGACAAGTTCTCTAATGAAATGGTGTTGTGGTGCTCAAGATATGGTCAGTGTAGTATCTGTTTGAGATCCCCCAAGAGAATGATTGAGGTACAGTGCTTTTGGGGGTTGGAAGGATACTATCATATATTGATACCTTATTATTTTATGATATTGGATACCATGATAAATTTTACTCAAAATTGGATTTATTTAATATATACTGAGAGGGGGCAGTATGCTTTCCATGAGTTCAGGTTGATATTGACATGTGCTCCCAGTATGATATTTCCATAGGATGGTGTTGTGAATGTAGTGTCCAGAGATTTATTATTTCTTGGGATTGGTTTTGTTCTATTATATAGGTGGGTGGTGGTTATATATAGTCTCTTTCAATTGAGATCACATGAGAAGAACTAAATGAAACATGATATTGTCATACTAGTGGTAGTCTTCACATTGAATATATAGAAACACTACTTAATGAGAAATTTGTTTATCATCAATTCTGATCACAAGAGTATCAATTATGAATTATCTTAGAAGGGTCTTAAATTATGATAGAGGGGATGAATAGAGTTCCTCTATAATATTTTATTTTAGATAGTCCATAGTCATGTGAAGGGAAACATGATATCTTATACCCATAGAAGGAGATCTATTATAGAGTTGAGTGAGTTAATAGAGCAGTTTTCCATGTTGCAGTTATCATTTGGGGATGATTTTAGAGAATATTAACTCAATTCGATGCTTTTTACCCTCCTCGTTTACAAAGATTCATAGAGGCAAAACATGTGGATGCCAAATATAATAACCATCCTACTTAGATATCAACTAGACATGATCTTGATTGACTTTATAAATTTGGGGAGCATTTCATCCACTCATATGATGTATGATGGTACCAATGATTTTGTATGACGAGGTTCTGGTGGAGTTTCATAAATCTAACATGATGGTACATAGAGGTTTTTTTGAATACGTATCAGAACATATAATGTCATTTTTGGTGGCTAGGGATGAGAAAGGGAGTTATAGAGTTTTTCACTCAATGACTTACTTTTCAACAAATGAATGTTGAGTACCAGGTTATATTTGGTATTTATCTTCCACTTGAGGCCCCTGAGTGGAAATGTGATTTGATATCCATGTACATGGAGTAGGCATTACCACATAAATCCAGTGACATGATGTCATCTACTTGATCAAAAATTTACTAAGTGGTCCCACTTCTTAGTTGTGTGAGAGTAGTGTTCATTATAGAGGCTGGTATTCTTCTATATGTAGTACATAATATAACTCCATATATTTACATTGATGATAATTTATGATTGCGATTCTCACTTGAAATCTTGGTTCTGTAAGGGATTGTAGAAGGTATTTGGGAATCAGTTGTGTTTAAGCATAATTTTTCACCCCTTGACTAATGGACAAGATGAGTGAAACATTAACATCTAGGAAGAAATGATATGGGATTTCATGTTATACTTCATCCATATATTAGTGGACCACCTTCTATTAGTCAAGTTTTGCTACAAAAATAGATAATATTCCAACATCATTTTGAAACCACTTATGTCTTTGTACAGGTGACGCTATAGGTCACCACTATGAAAGATCGACCTATAAGAGTTAGAACTTTTTAAAATAGAGTTGGTGAGAGACAATATAGAGATGGGGAAGATCATCTAGGAGAATATGATGACTAAATGGATTGATTATAGGTCCTATACAGATTTATGAAGTAGGCCATTATAGTTCTTGAAGGGATACCCTGTGTTCTGAAGGGTATCAACTCAACATGGATTGTGTGGATTTGGATGAGGCATGAAGCTATCTCCATGATTCATCATCCCCTTCCAAATACTTTGCAGATCATGAGATCTAGTGTTGTTTTTAACTCTACCATCACAATTTGATCGGGTAGTTGATGTATCCTACATGTCATAGCTTTGGGCGAATGTTCAAAATCCATTTCATGTTATTGATTGAAGTTAGAAAGAAATCAGGGATAGATCTACCTTTTTTGAGTAACTAGTATAGATTTATGATTATAAAGAGAAGATATTCCTTGGGAAAAAGATTATTTTAGTGCGATTTTGGTGGTAGCATGAGAATTTTATTAAGAGAAATTGGGAGCAAGAGACACTTATGAATGATCAGTACCCATATATCTTTTTGTATTATTCTTGTTTTATTTTTCTAGAATGTAAATCCATAGTGTGGGGAAAATTTAATGAATTTAATATTCACTTTTATTATGTTATGATATTAGATGGATTATTCACAGAGCTAGGTAATGAGATGGAATGATATTATGAGACCAGGTGTTTTTGGAATTAATGTTCAGAATATATTAAATATATTAATGATCACAAAAGAAAATTTTTCATGAAACAGTTATGTAACACTTAAAAAGAGGATAAATTAAAAAATTGGAGGCTTCCTCTGAGTTCAGACAATTGGATTTATCGTAGGCATGGAATTATATATGTTAGTGTCGGGAATTGGGTTTGAGTTCATTTACAAGAATGTAATCAAAAAACTAATTCATATTTATTTAATTGTTTTAATTATAAGTATATCTTAAGAAACACTTATATAAAAAATTATATGGTGAATTTTTATGGGTTATTTGCATAACCCTATATATTTTGATAAAGCATTAGAGAGATGATGTAACACCCCAATCTTCCATGGTACGTTTCCCTTAGAATAATGCAATAGTGTGTGTTGTATGCATCCTCGAGTACTAACACACCACAAGTAATTAAACTAGCCATTACGAATAGTAATACATACTTTTTGAAATTTTATAAATTTTATCTCTCAAAATGGACTTCATTTTTGGAGTCGGAATATCGAATTTATCCTAGGGTAAAAATTTGGTACTTTTCGGATAACTTTAATATTTTGATGAATAGTGAAAATTACTAAATTTTAATAAAAAACAACCTTTTTAATCAAAATAATTAATAGTAATAAATTATAAATTTGTGTGGTTTTAAAGTATATTTAGAATATATTTTTACCATTTAATACAATTTTGGTCATTATACATAATTTCACAATTAAATCGGACATAAACAAGTGTCAATGTTTTGATAGTTATTATATCTTAAAAACACGCTTTTTATTTTGACTGCGGGAATTAATTTTAAATTAATTTCTGCCACTTAGGTGTTTTGAATTTTGGAAAAAGGATTCCATATTTGGAATCAGGATTTCCAAATTATGTAAATAGGTAACTTTTATTTTTACACATTTTGAATAATTACTTCAGTAAATATTTTATTTACCGTGGTTAAAGGGTAAATCCGGTAAATAAGGGTAACAAAATAACATTATAATAATAATAAATTACCCTAAAACGTGTCCTAACCTTATTGGTGGACACATACCCGACCATGGGCATCCTTGGGTCAATTTTGGGACCCCATGGAGCCACTTGTAATTGGTAGGGACACTTTATATTAATAAAGTTAAAATAAATACAAAATTGACAAAAGCTTATATCTTTTAGAAGAAATTTTTTTACATAAAACTATACATGTTGGATTTTTGATTATAAATATTCATTAGAAATATAAAAATATTTCCTACATTATAGTATTTTTTTTAGAATTTTTAGACATCAAATAATTTAAATTATTAATGACACAATAATGATGCAATGTTTACCTCATTAATAAATCATATAAATATATAAGATTATAATGATTAAAATATTATCTAAAACCTGTCCAATTTCTATTGGTTGATTTTATTTCGAATATGAGTCATCTTATATTTGACCTCAATGATTTTTGGACCATTATAAACCGAATATCATTATATTATAATGTAATGCTTTCACTCTTTACTAAAGAGCCCCTCCTGTCCCTTATAATAGGAGACCACTTCTAACCAATTCCTCACACCTCTCAAGTCACTTGCCTCGTCCAAACTCTGCCCAAATAAGCTCCCTACATCCATCCCCTCTTCCTTGAAGCCTCACATTAGGCAGAAGGCACTTCAAGAAGTACTTTGTTTCAATCCAATGTGAGTTACCCAAATTAAAGGTAACGATTTCTCTTAAATTGTTTTCTTTTATTTTGCTTCTCCAACCTATAAAATCATTTTATTTCCTTTATTTTGTAACAACAACAGTATCCTCAATATACTAGGATGTTTTTATAAGAAGTATTCGAACTAAACTTACACACTCCTCCATCTAATGGATGAAGAACATAATGTTTCTGTGGATGGCAATCTAACGCCTCACGAAACGATGATTGTTCAAATACATCTTACCGCCTCTCATGGTGGCCATTATGATGGAACTATAATTAAATATTATATTAATTATATATATTTTATATATAAGATTCTGTAATTCCATTTTATATCATACGATTATTCGTTTCATGTATTATATACATACGATAATTTAATTTGAGGAAGTGCGGACTACCGCCCCCTCAAAGTGATATGACTCGTTAGTACCATACATGGAACGTATAAAAATGGTGTTAATGAAATTAAGTAACATATATAAGATATTATATTATACTGGAATAATAATATACCTATGTATCATTTGGATTCGATTCTTTTAAAATGAAAAATGAAATGGAAGTAGCGTTTGTGCGTACGTACGGACTACCGTCTCCACGAACGCAATGAGATTCATTCTCCATCGTATCCATTAAAGTCTTATTCTCATTTGATGGTTAAAAAAAATGTTTAAGTACTTGATATTATTCTGGATATGAATAATATGCATACTATCCATTACAAACATGTCTTACGTAACCAAACATTTAAGAAGAACTAATCAGTTATCACCCGAAGCGACGATAATACTAAGATATTATTAATAAAGAAATGTTAAAAGATCATAAATGATATCATATTGATGTATATTATTGTTGAATAATTTAATAACAATGTTTTAACTATTATTCAGGAGGTTAACATACCATCGACTAAGGAAAAGTACAAGGTAAGGGGTTTCTTATCTCACTTTTAATTCCGTGAGAATTCCATTGTTCACCACTTGTTTATTGCGTGTGGTGTGTATTCTGCCCATGATTGTATTCATTGTGTAATATACTTTAACTTATGGATATTTATATCATCATTTCATGATCCTTCTTTCATGGATGTATGTTTCGTAAGTTACCAAATCGATAAGGGATTTTGGATTTCCAATTTCAACTCATTTTGCTTTACACACACTTCATTGATTATTTTACTCCAAGATTATGTGTGGAATCACTATTAATTTACTAATTTCATAATTTCCACTACCATTTCTGTGGATATAATTTTGATACACATAATCACTCCATTGATAAATTCTCAAGTCATCGATATGAACTTGATAAGACTAATTTTAACTCAAGCTCCATTTTTTGAGTTAAACATCCAATTCATTTGTGTTGTTAGAAGAATATGTTTGAAAGTCCTCTGATTGATTTACACTGAATATCCAATCATATTGAGTGTATTTATATTTGTCACACATAATTATGTCGTCGATTTATCCTTAACCTAAGGATATGGTCTTTATAAGATATTTCATCTCAAATTACATTCCATTGAGACTTCTTTGTTGTTATACACCGATTCACTTTTATATGGTGTTTATAATGAACTTTGACATAGTATATCATGAATCCCTTTATTCTCATGATATTAAAAAGTTTTTATTACTTCAATTATTTGTATTCAAGTGTCCCTATTTTGATTAGGAACTCTAACTAAAATATCATTTTAAATGTTTTCAAGAAAAAGGGGGATATTTCTCTCAAATAGTATTGATGGTTATTTCATCTATGTCAATGTCCTTCGTTATTCTCGATTGAGGTTAATCTGATACAATAAAATCTTTCATATTGTATCGAATGAGTTATGTTTGACTGTGGATGTGCTATTTTTATACCATTCATGGTTTGTGGTTAAAGTATTGAAATTTTGTATACTAGTTTTAATACGAATGTTTACGTCATGTTTCATGATTTTCATCTGAGGAATGCATTGGACTTAATAAGTGACGGGTGGAACCCGCTATAGCTCCTCGATGCATCGGTTGGTCTAACGAGACAAACTAGTGTCTTGGCATGAGGCCTTGACAAAATTTTATTTGTAGTCTTGGCACGAGGCCTTGGCTACGTGGTAATGATTGTCTGGCATTATGCATTCCGTCATTTTGAAATTGATTATTGATATTACATGTGATTATTAGATTAGTAGAATATCCATGTGAATAAGTAAATGTAATTATTTCATTTAATTTTTGCCATATTTTACTGAATTTCATGTTTAAAGGCTTTTGTGTTAGTTATACATTGCCTTAAATGTTTATGCTCATTTATGAAAGTTTCCGCTATATTGTTATCCTTACTGAGCATCTGAGCTCACCCCTTTCAATCTTTTATTTTTACTAGGATTTGAAGAAGTATTCTATGACTTACCTGTAGGAATAGTCTATGGGGATGTGAAGACAAGTTTTTGTTTTAGTTTTATTCAATTTATGTTGTAATGTAAGTCATATGAATATATATAGTGTTTCCAAGGCTACTAAACCAATCGGTCTTTCGAGTTTTGATCCTTTGTGATCATGGCAATTGTGTAATAATGCACTGACTCTGGGTAACTTGGGTCAGGGCGTTACAGTTGGTATCAGAGGAAGTTTAGTACAAACCTTGGAAGCTAGATTTAGGTAAAATATGATTAGAGCACATAGCCCTAAGATAGTCTTTGAGGATTAGTATAGGAGAACTTCCTAGAATTTTAGTATTGTAGAAATTTTGTGAGTTTTCCAAGCAATACATACCTGTCTGGATACGAGCAGGTAGAGGTGGCTCTGGCACAGATGTACCTAGGGGTAAAACCCGAAAACACCGCTTTGAGAAAGACTCGAACGGGAACTGGTACACGACAATGGGCCTTGCTGCACTCTTGGTTACGACACTCCCGGGGGATATGCTTTGGAAAATTCACAAGATTAATATGAGCCATTATAAAGGGAATAAAAAAATTCCCCTAAGAATATATGTCGGGAAATAAAAAGTGGATAACCTAGATTTTAATATAGGGTACAAAAAGTTAGGATATATTGTTCAATTACATGATTATCCTATTATGTCTGATTTTTTTTACATTCTTATTAGATAAGAATTCAAACACCCTAATGTTGTTTTCTTTTTGTTAGTTAAAACATGGAGGGAGAAAGATCATGATCAACTCTTCTCTCTCTTGTTGAAGAACTACATACAATTATTATCCAGAAGTCATGCGCAGATGATGTTGAAACTTTTTCAAATGTCCAAGTTACATGCAAACATCTTTATGAGACATCCAATACCTCTAGCATTTCATGATCCTTTCAAGGATCAAGTACCGACTATGGGATAATATTGCGCTCTAAACATTCTTACCACACTAAGCGTGGGAAGTACCATCAGTGTCTTTTCAAATTCTTCACTTTATCTCAAAATTACAATGCACTAAATGATTTTCTAGATGCTGCAGAAGAGAGAGACCTTAGAGAAGCCTATATGTTTCAAATTATATATTTATGTCTTTTGGGATATACAGAAACTGATTTACCAAAACCTTATTTTAAAATATTTGAAGATGAATCAAAAAGAATTTTTCTAAAAAAACATGTCAAAGACGATGTCTCAAAATTATATATAAGAAATACCTATTTTTTTTATGATGCATCGATGATTCCATCAATATAATCCAAGATGGATGAGGAGTTTTTGGGTAAAGGAAGTAGAAGATTTTGAAAAATTCCTGAGGTACCATTGTGACACATGAACACTTTCTACCAAAAGGAAATTCTGCCTAGTCTCTCCAGAGTTCATGATGTGTTATTCCAATCACTAGTGATCCTTTTTGATGGAATTACTTTTGAATAATTTTATATTTTATTTGTAACCCTGTAGTTTTCCATGTGATAATGATATTTGAGAAAGAATTTTCTCTTCTCTTGTTGATATAGTTATAAGTAACCACTTTGTTTTATATTATCATTGAGTTTGAGGCAATTACAATTTATTATATTTTGGGATGAAAATGCAAGGTATGAGATAACACTTCTGGTTAAAATTATGTTATGGTTATTTTGAGGAAATTATCTCATTTTGGTAATGTTATAAAATATAGTTTTTGAAAAAGGACAACACTTAGACCGTGTGACAACCCGTCGCATCGGACAAAGCTGTGGGAATCGAACCCACAACCAAAGTACGATTGGGGTTTATCGCCTACCACTGGACTACGTGAAGTTCCGGGTTAATGTGACTAATTATTTTTAGCTTACTGATTTTATTGATCAATAATAAGTTGATTTGGGACCTTATGTCTTATCAAATGAATACCCTTAGTATATGAAAATTAATTGGTGATTAAGTGATGAATGTTATTTTGGAAGATATTCTCTTTGTTGGGAACACTATATGCCCAAGGAAAATATAATTCTATAGGATTTTATTGGAGGAGTAATTTTACACTTTTATCTATGTTTTTATTGGAGATTTATAGTAATTTGGGTTATTTATGGAAATGATTAACCTATAATAGAGAATATGTGATTAGGTTAATCACTTTTAAGTATGTGACTTTAAGAGTAGTTAATGTCATTTGGAGATACAATTTAACATGGAAGACTACATCACCAAATTATTCTATGTTTTGGGTTTCAATATTAGTTTGGGTTATATTAAAGGATTTTATGGACAATCGATTATTTAATGGTATTTATTTAATTTTGGGTTATTGTTGGTTTAATTTCAGAAATTAAGATTAGTGTTTCTTTCCCTAATGGAATATCCTTTTGGGGGATCATCAGATCTTATAGTAACCATTTTTGTTTTGATTAATCTCTAAAGACAAGGTAAATATATAGTTTATCTTACGTGGATCATGTTATTCTATAGAAATTTATTAATGAATGAAAATCTACTTAGAAAGTTAGAATACCTCTTTATGTTCTTATTCAATATCATAAATTAATTCCTCATATTCATGTAATGTATCTTAAAACAAAAAATGTTGTCTGTTTACTTTTCCTACCGGGAGACTAATGACCGTTTGTCCCAACACAAGTTTGTGGTTTTATTGTTGTTAACTTTCTCTTGATCATGTTTTCTATCCCTCTCCATCAGAACTTGATACTTAGTTTATAGTCCATATCCATGTTTTCCTACATGGAATCCTAGTATGGGTTATCTTGGGTGACCTTTATACTTCTTTTTCATTATTTCAAATTGATAGTTTTATTGACTCTTTTTCCGATGTGGGACTTCCCATTATATTCTCAAGAAAAATTTTCAAAATTTTGAGGATGCAAGTTATTGAAGGAGGGGCGAATGTAACACCCCAAGCTTCCATGGTACGTTTCCCTTAGAATAATGCAATAGCATGTGTGGTATGCAACCTCGAGTACTAACACACCACAACTAATTAAACTAGCCGTTATGAATAGTAATACCTAATTTTTGAAATTTTATAAATTTTATCTCTCAAAATGGACTTCATTTTTGGACTCGGAATATCGAATTTAGCCTAGGGTAAAAATTTGGTACTTTTCGGATAACTTTAATATTTTGATGAATAGTGAAAATTACTAAATTTTAATTAAAAAAAACCTTTTAAATCAAAATAATTAATAGTAATAAATTATGAAATTGAATGGTTTTAAAGTATATTTAGAATATATTTTTACCATTTAATACAATGTTGGTAATTATACATAATTTCACAATTAAATCGGACATAAACAAGTGTCAATCTTTTGATAGTTATTATATCTTAAAAAAACGCTTTTTATTTTGACAGCGGGAATTAATTTTAAATTAATTGCTGCCACTTATGTGTTTTGAATTTGGGAAAAAAGATTCCATATTTTGAATCAGGATTTCCAAATTATGTAAATAGGTAACTTTTATTTTTACACATTTTGAATAATTACTTCAGTAAATATTTTATTTACCGTGGTTAAAGAGTAAATCTGGTAAATAAGGGTAACAAAATAGTATTATAATAACAATAAATTATCCTAAAATGTGTCCTAACCTTATTGGTGGACACATACCTGACCATGGTCATCCTTGGGTCGATTTTGGGACCCCATGGAGCCACTTGTAATTGGTAGGGACACTTAATATTAATAAAGTTAAAATAAATACAAAATTGACAGAAGCTTATATCTTTTAGAAGAAGAATTTTTACATAAAGCTATACATGTTGGATTTTTGATTATAAATATTCATTATAAATATAAAAATATTTCCTACATTATAGTATTTGTTTTAGAATTTTTAGACATCAAATAATTTAAATTATTAATGACACAATAATGATTCAATGTTTACCTCATTAATAAATCATTTAAATATATAAGATTATAATGATTAAAATATTATCTCAAACCTGTCCAATTTCTATTAGTTGATTTTATTTCGAATATGAGTCATCTTATATTCGACCCCAATTATTTTTGGACCATTATAAACCGAATATCATTATATTATAAAGTAATACTTTCACTCTTTCCTAAAGATCCCCTCCTCTCCCTTATAAAAGGATACCATTTATAACCAATTCCTCACACCTCTCAAGCCACTTGGATCATACAAACTCTGCCTAAATAAGCTCCCTACATCCATCCCCTCCTCCTTGAAGCCTCACCTTAGGAAGAAGGCACTTAAATAAGTACTTTGGTTCAAACCAAAGCGAGTTACCCAAATTAAAGGTAACTGTTTCTCTTAAATTGTTTTCTTTTACTTTGTTTCTCCAACCTATAAAATCATTTTATTTACTTTCTTTTGTAACAAAACCAGTATCCTCAATATACTAGGATGTTTTTATAATAAGTATTTGAACTACACTTACACACACCTCCATCTAATGGATGAAGAACATAATGTTTCTGTGGATGGAAAACTAACGCCTCACGAAATGATGATTGTTCAAATACATCTTACCGCCTCTCATGGTGGCCATTATGATGGCACTATATTTAAATATTATATTAATGATATATATTTTTTATATAAGATTCTGTAATTCCATTTTATATCATACCATTATTCGTTTCATGTTGTATATATATACATGATAATTTCATTTGAGGAAGTGCGGACTACCGCCCTCTCAAAGTGATATGACTCGTTAGTACCATACATGGAACGTATAAAGGATGGTGTTAATGAACTTAAGTAACATATATAAGATATTATATTATACTGGAATAAAAATATACCTATGTATCATTTAAATTCGATTATTTTAAAATTAAAAATGAAATGGAAGTAGCATTCGTGCGTACGTACGGACTACCGTCTCCACGAACGCGATGAGATTCATTCTCCATCGTATCCATTCATGTCTTATTCTCATTTGATGGTTAATTTTTTTAAGTACTTTTTATTATTCTGGATATGAATAATATGCATACTATCCATTACAAACATGTCTTACGTAACCAAACATTTAAGAAGAACTAATTGGTTATCACCCGAAACGACGATAATACTAAGATATTATTAATAAAGCAATGTTAAAAGATAATAAATGATATCATATTGATGTATATGATTATTTTATAATTTAATAACAATGTTTTAACTATTATTAAGGAGGTTAACATACCATCTACTAAGGAAAAGTACAAGGTAATGGTTTTCTTATCTCACTTTTAATTCCGTGAGAATTCCATTGTTCACCACTTGTTTACTGCGTGTAGTGTGTTTAATTTATGGATATTTACATAATCATTGCATGATCCTTCATTCATGGATGTATGTTTCATAAGTTACCAAATCGATAAGGGATTTTGGAATTCCAATTTCAACTCATTTGGCTTTACACATACTTCATTGATTATTTTACTCCAAGATTATGCGTGGAATCACTATTAATTTTATTATGTCATAATTTCCACTACCATTTATGTGGATATACTTTTGATACACATAATAACTCCATTGATAAATTCTCAAGTCATCGATATGAACTTGATAAGAGTAATTTCAACTCAAGCTCCATTTATTGAGTTAGACATCCAATTCATTTGCGTTGTTACAAGAATATGTGTGAAAGTCCTCTGATTAATTTACACTGAATATCAAATCATATTGAGTGTATTTATATTTGTCACACATAATTATGTCGTTGATTTATCCTTAACCTAAGGATATGGTCTTTATAAGATATTTCATCTCAAATTACATTCCATTGATACTTCTTTGTTGTTATACACCGATTCACTTTTATATGGTGTATATAATGAACTTTGACATAGTATATCATGAATCCCTTTATTCTCATGATATTAAAAAGTTTTGATTACTTAAATTATTTGTATTAAAGTGTCTCTATTTTGGTTAGGAACTCTAACTAAAATATCATTTTAAATGTTTTCAAGAAAAGGGGGATATTTCTCTCAAATAGTATTGATGGTTATTTCATCTATGTCAATGTCCTTCATTATTCTCGATTGAGGTTAATCTAATACAATAAAATCTTTCATATTGTATCGAATGAGTTATGTTTGACTGTGGATGTGCTATTTTTATACCATTCATGGTTTGTGGTTAAAGTATTGACATTTCATATGCTAGTTTTAATACGAATGTTTACGTCATGTTTCAAGATTTTCATCTGAGGAATGCATTGGACTTAATAAGTGACGGGTGGAGCCCACTATAGCTCCTCGATGCATCGGTAGGTCTCAGGAGACAAACTAGTGTCTTGGCACGAGGCCTTGACAAAATTTTATTTGTAGTCTTGGCACGAGGCCTTGGCTACGTGGTAATGATAGTCTGGCATTATGCATTCCGTCATTTTGAAATTGATTATTGATATTACATGTGATTATTTGATTAGTAGAATATCCATGTGAATAAGTAAATGACATTATTTCATTTAATTTGTGCCATATTATGCTGAAGATCAAGTTTAAAGGCTTTTGTGTTAGTTATACATTGCCTTAAATTTTTATGCTCATTTTTGAAAGTTTCCTCTATATTGTTATCCTTACTGAGCATCTGAGCTCACCCATTTCAATCTTTTATTTTTCCCAGGATTTGAAGAAGTATTCTATGAATTACCTGCAAGAATAGTCTATGGGGATGTGAAGACAAGTTTTTGTTGTAGTTTTATTCAATTTATGTTCTAATGTAAGACATATGAATATATCTAGTGTTTCCAAGGCTACTAAACCAATCGGTCTTTCGAGTTTTGATCCTTTGTGATCATGCCAATTATGTAATAATGCACCGACTCTAGGTAACTAGTGTCAGGGAATTACAGATGAAGGATATCATTTATGCTGATGTTGATCTTGATTGTGGATCATCGATTAGTGTTCAATGGGAATCGAAGATCTCACCAGCACCAACAATGTAGATTCATTCATCATTAGTGATCAAAAGATATAATGGTTGGATGTCTTTATATTCTGTATTTATTCCGATTTTATTATCCTATGATGAATACAAATCCATTGACCAAAGAATTTGTCATGAACCGTCCCCCGGGCTCATGCCGTGACTACCCCATGTGCTCCTTCCATAGGCTAGGGGCTGGAGACTAGCTCCGAAAAGGCATATCTCTAAACTGGGAAGGAATTTCCTATTTATCCTCTACAAACACACCAATTAGAATGAAACAAGATTCATCCACGAAGTAAACTGCTATAGAAAAAACAGTGCTAAATGTAAAAGGGGATGAAATACAAGCCCAAATAAAAATAAAAAAACAACTGAAAAGTAAAAATACAACTGAAATGTTTGAAACAACTCCAGGATCATCCACCGAGGATCCTACCAGATGGTTAGGAATAGATCGTCTTCACATCACTCCATGACAGCCTGTCTCCTCCTTGTACTGCCAAGTCCCAACACCCTCAAGTCTCAACCCTCCTAATCGTCATCTACACATGTCACAACAAGGTCCGGGTGAAACAAATGGAGTGTGAGTATAACAATACTCATTAGGGTCCCTATAACCCCTGTAGATCTCCCATAGTTCGAAAAAGGGAAAACCAAAAATTAAGCCCTAAAAACAAAATCATGAAGTGATAAACATCAACTATTCTTAGGTATATACCCATAAATATGCCTAATTTATCAAGATATTCTCATCACTTACATGATGAAAGAATACCACAAAGGTAACACCGTGAAGGTAGATGTACCACACAGGTTACACCTTGATGATAAAAGTACCACATGAGTAACACCATGAAGATAGAAGTGTCACACAAGTAACACCGTGAAGATATAAGTACCACACAGGTAACACCATGAAGATAATAGTACAAAAAAGGTAACACCACGAAGATAGAATTACCACAAAGTTAACACCACAAAGATATAAGTACCACACAGATAACACCATGATGATAAAAGTACCACACAGTTAACTCCACGATGATAGTAGGACTACACAGGTAACACCACGAAGATAGAAGTACCACACATGTAACAACATGAATGTAAAAGACTCAGATCACACCAGGTATAACATAAGTACATAAGTACATATGACTATTCATAAGATATATCATCTTATTAATTTAAGAGGCACTGCTGCTGACCCACATAGGATTGATAGATACTAACCACCGTGGACCCACACAGGATATGACCCACACAGGATTTACCGACACAGGATTGGTTTGTGATGATGCACACACGATTTCTGAGTGATGACCCACACATGATCTGATAGATGGTGACCCACATAATATTGTTGGATGTTGACCCACATTGGATCAATGTTCTTTTTTCATTTTACAACTACCCATAGGATTCCTCGCACTCGGTGCACTCGAGATCCTCTGAATCTTCCCCTCGAGATATCGTTCATACCTCTACCTTCATTATTCTCCACAAAGGAGTAACCCAAAGGGCCACCATGTCGTATGGGTTCCAATGAAAAAGACGTTGCATCAATCAAACATCCTATCTGTGAGTTACATGCGTTTTAGTTCTGAGAACCTAGATGGATTCAGGTTTTATCAAACCGGACATACTCCCTCTTTCTCTAAAAATCGAATGTAGTATACCAAATGGAACGTCTCACTCCAAGGGTCTCAGCACAACAAATGGATGCCTAGTTAACATATTTTTTGGCATTTTATGTGAAATTATGCCCTATTGGGTCCGGGTCTGGTCAGACCCAGTCAGTCCCACCCGACCTAGTCCCGGGTCTGACCTGTTTTGGAAGGGCCATGGAGAGATCAGCCGGCTGGGCCATAGTTTTCCCCAGCTAGGACCTCACGGTACTATGGCCTAACAAACGAGGGGCATGGACTGGACCTCAGGGGGGTGGCCTTCTGGGCTCACATAGCCCGGACTTCAAGGGTGTGCTACCCGCTGGGCTCACGTTGCCCGATCCACAGAGGTGTGGCCCACTGCACTCTCATGGCCTGGCCCGAAGTGGCACACGACCCATCCTACAACAGATCGCAACTCGCTGGGCTTGTGAAGCCTCACCCACGGAGGAGTGTGTCCCACTAGCATGTGTGGCCCAGCTGAAGTGGGGTCCTCCTAAGCTGGCATGGGGTGAGCGGCCCCCCAGGTTTCCCGAACGGTTGAGCGGCCATTCAGTTCATGAAGGGGTGGCGCCACGTGGGCTCCGTTTTTTCGCCGCAGATCCTGCAGGATTTGTGGGTTCCCCTACCACTGTGTCTTCGAGCCACAACCTCCTCTTGTGGTATAACGACCCATACTTTACATACATGGTTATTACTTCAAAATTTAAGCATACTTATTACAACATATAATAAAACCATGAAAGGACCATATAGGTATAGTGTCTTTAGAAACGAAGAAACATAAACAACTGGTTCATAAATCTTCTACGGTGTCCCCCATTTATTTCATCATATCTAGAGTCCCTTTTAGCATATCCTACTTAATATCCTTCTTCCTAACCTAGGGAAAAAAACATACAAAATGGTGAGGTCAAATTCTCTGTAATGGTAAATAATGGTATCATCAATCATATCATAACATTTTGAAAATCTTAACCAGCAAAAGAGATCATAATATCTTTACATGGATTAAATCATAGAAGTGAAAATGAAATCCCAATAATCATAACATAAAACATGAAACATTGTGGCATTCACACATAATCATAGAGAATCATTTCATAGTAGTCAAGACTCATTGCCAAGACTATCTTAGTGGACAAAGTCCATTTCTGAACCGAGTTCAGTCCTCGTTTCAGACCTGTATTACTGAAGCAGATTAACCTATCATTCCAGCCCTGTCTATCTCATGAGATAAAAATCTTTACCCAATGCATTAGAAGGATATATAGGTCCCACCCATCTCATAATTAATCCTTTCTTATGTGTACCACAAAATCATGAAATCATACATCATCGCATAACACATGTAATAAAAATGGTATTTTTAAAACATCATGACATTATAAAACAATTCATATAAGGTAAAGGACTTCATAAAAATAATTCCATCACAACATAATCAAATCAATGTAATAATTGGGATATAAACAGAACCCTATATTGTCTTAGATGGAAAATAATTTTGATAAAATATTTGAACTCCATTCATGATGAAAATATCCTTTCTACTTCAAAAACATTTTACTTTCTTAACATGTCATATAATTTTAAACTAAAATAAGTTAATTAAAAATAAACTTGAAAACATGTAATGGAAGCTTCATTGAAATAATGTTTTATGAATCCATTCATGCCGTATAAGTTAAAAATACATTCTTCTCGTACTTTGGCCAGAAAAGTCAAAAAGTAACTCGTACAAAAAACGACAAAAGATTCCTTTCATATCATTAACTAAAAACATACCAAAGGGTAAAATATACATTTAAAAAATTATATGAGGATATGATTAGTATTAAATATTTAGGAATCATGGATTTGGATGATAAATACAACCCAGTAAATACCAAAGTATAATCAATCTCGAATAAAAATGAGATTGTGAGATTTTCCCTTACCTTAGGTTCAATTTGCTTCGTACGTGTCCGAACCTATTGTATGATGATTTAAATAATTTTATTGACATATTCTAGAATCATAATCATTGGTATAATAACATATATGGTAATATTATTTGCTTCTTATTAGTAATTTTTCATTGTTACTTGTTATTTGGGTAATTATTGCTTTTTGTTCTTATACGTGTTTTGCCGAATAAATTCTTATTCTTCTTTTTAGGTTATAGATACCTCATATCCCGAATTTTATTAGTGTAATATATATATCATAATTATTAATTCAATTAATTTATATGATTACAATGTAATGAAGATCATGTAGAACGAGTCGCATCACATCGTGGAGAAGGTAGGCCGTACGTACGCACGAGCGATGATATCGTTCCCATGATCGTGGAATTGTATTGAAGTGCATTTAAAATTTTTCAGAATCAATATTATTTTACAATAATAATATATAGTTACTCATCAAACCATTATACCCATCCATGTAAGGTGGTGGTGGAAAATAGATTACACCACGGCGTGGAGACGGTATTCCGTACGTATGCACGCGCGTTGATTTCAATTTTCCATAGGATGGATAGAAGGTGAAATAGGGTTGTTTCATATTTATAATAACATATCAGTATATAAGTAATTATTATGTTATTACTTAATCATTAAACAACTAAATAAAAAGTTGTTGAAGAACAATGAAATTGGAAAGGATCGGTAATTGATATTACCTCTTCTTTGAAACGCCTCTTCATAACATTTCATAGGGAAATAAAAATGGTATTTGAAGAAAACCAGGACCTCTAGGATGATTATAGGGAAGTGGATAAGAGATTTTGTCAGGGGTTGGATAAGAATGATTCTCAAATTTGTGTAAAGAGAAGAGGGAGGAGGTTCTATTTTATAAGGGAGGAGAAGGGCACCTTAGGAAAACTAAAAATATTATTTTATAATAAAGTCACATTCTGTTTTTAATAGCTCCAAATTGATTTATTTTGAAGCTAAGGTGATGATGGGTCGAAATAATATCATCTAATAGGTTTTAGACATGTTTAGGTTACTATTTTATCCATATCATTTAGATTTAACTCTATGTTAAATAATTTATCTTTTACCGTGTCTTTTTGTTTTCTTAAACTATATGGTTAATAAACATACTATAACAAGCCAAAAGAACCCAAAGTTGTTTATTATTAATATATATATATATTTATCTATGTCATTTGGCTGAACCATATATTTTTAGGAATAAAATAACAATTAATAATTTAATATTTGTTTAAAAAACTATTTTATGTCAATTTTGACACTATTTAGTACATGATTTTTGTGAAAATCATCACAAAATGATAAGTTCAAACCAAGTTAATTAATTCAACACTAACATGTAATATAAACCTATAAAATTAGTGGAATTCATAAAAAGTCTAAAATTACATTTATTTGGTTATTTATAACATCAATTATGTTAATATTTTCTTAATAAGGTAAATACTGCATCATTGTTGTGTCATAAATAAATTAAAATATTTAAAGTCTAAAAATTATAAATAAAATATCATTATTTAGGAATTTTTATTATCTTTCAAATTAATTTTTATAATTGGATTTATCTTATGTATAACCCTATATTTAAAATGTTTTAGTTATTAATATTTGATTTTAACTATTTTAACTCTTCATTAAATAAAATAATATTAAATGTCCTAATCTAATCCAAGTGGACCAAAATGGTCATATTATATTCATAAGGTTGTTTTTTGTCGAATTAAACTTATCCAATAGAATTAGGACATGAGTTATGGTAATAGTAACATAATTTTTACCCTTAAATACCCTATTTACTGTTAACCACGGTAAATAAAAGTAAAAAGTTACTATTCAAAAAAAATTATTTTAATCTCATTGAACCTCATTATACTTACAGATATCATCCATGTATCTCGGATTTTTGAAATTCTGTTCACAGAAGCGGTGAAATTAAGTTTTATGCAAAATTTAGTTTTTTAACTACCACTTAGTGGTTTCACTATTCATCAAAAATTGAATGTTTTCAGAAAAATACCAAAATATCACCCTAGGATAATTTTGATATTCTGATTCCAAAAATGCTGTCCATTTTTAAAGATAAAGTTTATAAAATTTCAAAAAGTGGTTGTTACTATTCATAACGACTATTTTATATAACATATCATTGTTTAGTGAAATTCGGTATTGCGTACAATGCAAGCTATCGAGGAAAGTCGCGATTGTGTGAAAAGAAAGCCAAGATAGTGTTGTGTGTTGTGAAATATTCCTTTTATGATGTATATAACATAAAAACAAAATATTTCTCATAAAAATCTTGGTTGTTACATTTTACCCCCCTTAAAATGAATTTCTCCCTCGAAATTCCTCACTTTGTAACAAACATATGAAGATACCTCTCCCTCATCATATCCTCAAGCTCCCATGTAGCTTTTTCTAATTGGTGTTTCCTCTATAAAACATTCTCCAAGAGAGTTGTCTTGTTTCATAGAACTTTTTCGCTACGATCCAGAATCTCTATCAGCTGTTCTTCATAAGAAAGATCTTTCTCCAGCTGTACAAATTCTGAGCTAAGTACATGTGAAGGATCAGGTATGTACTTTCTCAGGATTGATACATGGAACAAATCATTAACTTGAGAGAGATTTAGTGGAAGCGCCAATTTGGTAACCTACCTTTCCAACACGATCTAGTATTTCGAAAGGACCGATATACCTAGGGTTCAACTTTCCCTTCTTTCCAAATCTCATTACAATCTTCCTGGGAGATATTCGTAAGAACACTTTATATCCCACTTCAAACTCTAGGTCTTTTCTACGGTTATCTGTGTAACATTTTTGTCGACTTTGAGCTGCTCTTATGTGTTGTTGAATAGATCGGACCTTTTCTGCCATCTCATCAACAAGATCAGGTCCTAATAGCTTTCTTTCCCCAACTTAATCCCAGCAAGTTTGAGTTCTGCATTTCATTCCATAGAGATCTTCATAAGGAGCCATCTTAATATTGGAGTGAAATCTAGTATTATAAGAAAATTCCACCAAATTTACGTTTTGATCCAAACCAACTTTGAAATCCATAGAGCCAGCTCTCAACATATCTTCTAGAGTTTGAATTGTCCTCTCAGACTGACCGTCTGTCTGAGGACGATAAGCAATGCTGAAACTCAACTCTGTATCTAGAGTATGCTGAAGACTTCGCCAAAACCTAGAGGTAAACCTCAGATACTGATCAGATATAATGGAAAGTGGTACTCCATGCAATCTTACCACATCCTTTACATATATCCTGGCAAGCTGATCAAGAGAGAAATTTTCTCTTATAGGAATGAAGTGTGCCGAATTTGTAAGACGATAAACTATAACCCAGATAACATTATTGCCTTTGGATGTTTTAGGAAGTCCGGTGACAAAGTACATTGTGATGTTTTCCCATTTCCATTCGGGTATGGGTAATGGTTGTAACATCCCCTTAGACTTTTTTCTCTCAGATTTAACTTGCTGACAAACCAAGCATCGAGAGACATATTCAGCAACATCTCTCTTCATTCCATTCCACCAGAAGTACTCTTTTAGGTCCATATACATATTTGTGCTTCCAGGATGAATAGAGAAAGAAGAACTATGAGCCTTATCCAGTAGCTCCTTCTTTAATTCTGGTATGAGAGGAACACAAACCCGATTCCTGAACCTTATTATCCCATCACTATCAAGGTTGAATTCAGGAACATTTCTCACCTTCTTTTGTAACTTTTCATCTTCATTTTGTGCCTATTTAATCTTCACATGAATAGATGGTTGAACATTCATTTGAAAAAGATAATAATTTTCTCCTTCCATTATGATTCCAAGATCCATCCTTTGTAAATCCATAAATATTGGATCTTTTGAGATCCTCATCATGGATAAGCTAGCATGGTCTTGCCGACTTAGTGCATCTGCCACCTTGTTTGATTTTCCAGGATGGTAATGAATTGAGTAGTCATAATTCTTAATCAGCTCCAACCATCTTCTTTGGTGCATATTCATCTCCTTTTGTGTGAAAATATACTTCAAAATTTTATTATTAGTATAAATATCACACCTTTCACCATAAATATAATTCCTCCAAATTTTTAATGCAATGATTACGGCAGCTAACTCCAAATCATGATTTGGGTAATTTTGCTCATGAGTTTTCAACTGTCGTGAGGCATAAACAATCACCATATCGTTTTTCATAAGAACACACCCCAGCCCCTTCTTGGATGCATCACTGTAGATCATAAACCTTTCTCCACTACAAGGAAGTGTGAGCACTGGTGCACTGGATAGCCTTCATTTTAACTCCTTGAAATTCTTTTCACACTCCTCTATCCACACGAAATTAACTCTTTTTCTTGTCAACCTGGTGAGTGGATTAGATAATTGTAAAAAAACATTCACAAAACGTCGATAATATCCAGCCAGACCAAGAAAACATCGGATCTCAGTTACTGTTGTTGGTCTCGACCATCTTTCGATAAACTCGGTTTTTGCTGGATCCACAAATATTCCCTCTTTTGAGATTATGTGGCCCAGAAATGAAACTTTTTGAAGCCAAAATTAACACTTTTGGTAAATTTGGCATAAATCATCTCATTTCTCAGGGTCTTCAATACAATTCTCAAGTTATTTTCATGTTCTTCATTGCTAGTTGAATAGACAAGAATATCGTCTATAAAGACTACCACAAACTGATCAAGATAGTCTCTAAAGACTCTATTCATTAGATCCATGAAGGTAGCAGATGCATTAGTAAGACCAAATGGAATCACAATAAATTCACAGTGTCCATACCTTGATTGGAAAGCCGTCTTTGATATATCCTCCCTTTTGACCCTTAATTGATGATAACCTGAACGAAGATCAATCTTGGAAAAGTATTGAGCTCCGCGTAGTTGATCAATTAAGTCATCAATGCACGAGAGAGGATATTTGTTCTTGATAGTGATCTTGTTAAGTTCTCGATAATCAATGCCGAGTCACATTGATCAATTTTTCTTCTTAACAAACAGGACAGGTGCTCCCCAATGTGACGCACTAGGGAATATGAATCCCTTATCAAGATTCTCTTGGAGTTGCTTCTTCAATTCCTGCAACTCAATTGGGGACATTCTATAGGGTGTCCTTGAAATAGGAATAGCACCAAGTATGAGATATATTGAAAACTCAACTTCACGATTTGGTGGAAGACCTGGAAATTCCTCCGGAAAGACTTCATCAATCTCCCGTACAATGGACATATTATTAATCGCTAGTTTCTCTCCAACCATTTGAGATAAATAACCTTCATTTAGTGGAATCATGACCCATAAGATGGAAGAAATTTCCATAGGAAGTTTATGTTCATCATTGCATTGATAGATGATCATTGATTGATCTGTAATATGAAATGTGACTTCCCTTCTTTGGAAATCGATATGAGATCTGTATAAAGAAAGCCAATCCATGCCAAGAATCACATCAAATTCTACTATAGGAAGGATCACATGATTTGCAAGATGAACATTCCCACAAATGTCAAATGGAGAAGAATTATAAACTTTTGATGTAACTGTTGTTCCATTAGGAGTTGTCACAGCTAACTCATCATCTAATTGTTGAGGTAATATGGAGATACCCTTAAGAAATTCTTCAGAAATAAAAGAGCGGGTGGATCCAGAATCAAATAAAACATTTGCTAATTTAGAGTGGATGGTAAGTGTACCTTTCACCAAATCGTTATTGTACTCCACATATCTAATAGAAATTGCATGTGACTTTCCTTTCTATCTGGTCTTAGGAGTTTGTTGACGTCGATCATCATCAACAAACCTTTTATTAGGTCATTGATTATCATAATTCCCCATTTCCATGAACTTAAAAAATTGAAGAGTAGGAGGTGCATTCTGTGTAGCTGTTTCTTTGTTCGCATCGCTAGAAATCTTCTTCCAATCATTGCGGCATTCAAATTCTGGATGACCTTCTTTTCCACATTTGAAACATTTACTTGTTCTTTTAAGACAATTCCCTCCATGCTTCTTTCCACACTTTGAGCACAAGGGAAAACTCATCTTATTTTCAGTGTGGTCTTTAGATTTCCATTTGAATTCCATTTTCCTCTTATTATCAAACCCATATGACTGATGGGTTACTACAATCTCCATCTCAACCTTGAGAGCACATCAAACAATTTTCTCGTAGCTATTGAAGTCCCTTATGGATAACGCCCTTCGAAGACTTGGTTTTAAGACACTAAATAATCGATCGATCTTACTCTCAGGCTGGATACCAATTCCAGAAGCGTACCTTACAACTCTTGTAAAATTTGCTTCATATGTACCAACAGATTCATCATCATTTCGCTTCAGTTCAAGAAACTCCTTCTCCATATTTTTTCGAAGAATACGAGGGATGTACTTATTGAAAAACATGTTTTTGAACTCGTCCCATTACATGGAGTCAATTTCATATCTTGGCCTCGTATTCTTGATAAGGTTACACCATTTATCAGCTTCTACTTCCAAATGATACACCGCTAAGATGAATTTATCATGTTCAGAAAATTGAAGAACTGAAAATAACTTTTCAGTGGTACTAATCCATTGTTCAGCCACTAAGGGATTAGTTGAACAACTGAATGAGGGTGGATGCTGCCTCATAAAGGATTCAACAAAATGTTGTTCCTTCCTTTGCTCATTTGGAAGTACTTCATGATTCATAGCTTAAGAATGTTGTATGAGCATGGCTACAAGATTTTGAATTCCATTTCCCATATCGTTTGGTTGCTCAGGGGGACAATCATTGCATTTCTCATCGCATTCCACATTAACACGGTTCCTTCGGGATCCAACCATTGGCTAAAACCAAGAAGAATAGTGTGAGAAACACTAATTATAATAGGAAAACCACATAATCAAGAATAAAATTTTACGCTTAAGGTCTTATCATACGTTCTTCATGGCCATTTCTTAAACACTAAGATTGTTCTAGGCTTAGATATATCATTAGGGATAAGACGTTCACATCCTTGTTTCCAAAGATTGATTATACCTTTCCTCTAATACCAACTATAACGACCCATACTTTACATACATGATTATTACATAAAAATTTAAGCATAATTATTACAACATATAATAGAACCATGGTAGGACCGTATAGGTATAGTGTCTTTAGAAATGAGGAAACATAAACAACTGGTTCATAAATCTTATATGGTGTCTCCTATTTATTTCATTATATCAAGAGTCCCTTTTTGCATATCCTACTTAATATCCTATTTCCTGACCTGGGGAAAGAAAACGTACAAAAGGGTGAGCTCAAATGCTCAGTAAGGGTAAATAAAGGTAATATCAATCATATCATAACATTTTTAAAATCTTAACCTGCAAAAGAGATCATAATATCTTAACATGGATTAAATCATAGAAGTGAAAATGAAATCCCAATAACCATAACATAAAACATGAAACTTTGTGGCATGCACACATAATCATAGATAATCATTTCTTATTAGTCAAGACTCATTGCCAAGACTATCTTAGCGGACAAAGTCCATTTCTGAACCGAGTTCACTCCTCGTTTCAGTCCTGGATTACTAAACCGGATTTACCTGCCGTTCCAACCATGTCTATCTCATGATATATAAATCTTTACCCAATGCATTAGAGGGATATATAGGTCCCACCCATCTCATAATGAATCATTTTTATATGTTCCACAAAATCATTAAATCATACATCATCGCATAACACATGTAATAAAAATGGGATTTTTAAAACATCAGGAAATCATAAAACAATTCATATAAGGTAAAGGAATTCATAAAAATAATTCCATAAAAACATAATAAAATCAATTTAATAATATGGATGGAAACAGAACCCTATATTGTCTTATATTGAAAATAATTTTGATAAAACATTTGAACTCCATTCGTGAGGAAAATATCCTTTCTACTTCAAAAACATTTTACTTTCTTAACATGTCATATAATTTTAAATGAAAAGATGTTAATAAAAAATAAACTTGAAAACTTGTAAATTAAGATTCATTGAAATAATGTTTTATGAATCCATTCATGCCGTATAAGTTAAAAAAACATTCCTCTCGTACTTTGGCCGGAAAAGTCAAAAAGTACCTCGTACGAAAAACGACAATATATTCCTTTCATATTGTTTAATAAAAACATACCGAAGGATAAAATTTGTATTTAAACAATTGTAGGAGGATATGATTAGTATTAAATTTTTAGCAAACATTAATGTGGATGATAAATACACGCCAGTAAATATTAAAGTACAAACAATCTCGGATAAAAATGAGATTGTGAGATTTTCCCTTACCTTAGGTTTGAATTGAATCGAACGTTTTTGAACCTCCTATATGATGATTTAAATAATTTTATTGAGTTATTCCTGAATCATAATCATTTATATGATATCATATATGGTCATATCTTTATCTTCTTATTAGTAATTTTTCATTGTTACTTGTTATTCGGGTATTTATTGCTTTCTGTTCTTATGCGTGTTTTTACGAATAAATTCTTATTATTCTTTTTTAGGTTATAGATAACTAATATTCAAAATTGTATTAGTGTAATATATATCATATTTATTCATTCAATTCATTTATATAATTACTATGTATTAAAGATCATGTAGAATGAGTCACATCACATCGTGGAGAAGGTAGGCCGTACATACGCACGAGTGATGGTAACATTACCATGATCGTGGAATTGTATTGAAGTGTATTTATACTATTTCAGAATCAATATCACTTTAAAATAATCTTATATATTTACTAACTACACCATTATACCCATCCAAGTAAGGTGGTGGTGGAAAATAGATTACACCACAGCGTGGAGATGGTATTCCGTGCGTACGCACGCGCGGTGATTTCATTTTTCCGTAGGATGGATAGAAGGTGAAATAGGGTTGTTTCATATTTATAATAACATATATGTATATAAGTAATACTGATGTTATTAATTTATCATGAAACAACTAAATTAGAAGAAGTTGAAGAAAAAAAATTGGAAAGGATCGGTAATGGATATTACCTCTTCTTTGAAACGCCTCTTCTTAACTTCCTATTAGGGAACTAAAAATTGTCTTTGAAGAACACCAGGACCACTATGATGAAAATAGGGAAGTGGACAAGATATTTTTTCAGGGGTTTTCCGAGCTTGAATGATCAATATAGTGTAAAGAGAAGAGGGAGGAGGTTCCCTTTTATAAGTGAGGAGAAGGGCACCTTAGGAAAACTAAAAATATTATTTTATAATAAAGTCACATTCAGTTTTTAATAGCTCAAAATTGATTTATTTTGAATCTATGGTGGGGATGGGTCTAAAGCCTATCAACCAATAGGTTTTAGACATGTTTATGTTACTATTGTATTTTTATCATTTAGATTTAACTCTATGTTAAATAATTTAACTTTTACTGTGTCTTTTTGTTTTCTTACACTATATGGTTAATAAACTTACTATAACAAGACAAACGAACCCCAATTGGTTTATAATTAATATATATATTCTTATCTGAGTCATTTGGGCGAACATTATATTTTTTAGGAATAAAATAACAATTAATAATATAATTTTTGTTTTAAAAACTATTTTATGTCAATTTTGACACTATTTGGTACATGAATTTTGCGAAAATCATAACAGAATTATAAGTTAGAAAAAAGTTAATTAATTCAACACTAACATGTCATATTAACCTTGAAAATTAGTTGAATTCATAAAAAGTCTCAAATTACATTTATTTGGGAATTTATAACATCAATTATATTAATATTTTCTTAATAAGGTAATTACTCCATCATCGTTGTGTCATAAATAAATTAAACTATTTAAAGTCTAAAAATTATAAATAAAATATCATTATGTAGGAAATCTTTTTATCTTTATAATGAACTTTATAATTGGATTTATCTTATTTATAACCCTATATTAAAATTTTTTTAGTTATTAAACATTGATTTTAACTATTTTAACTCTTCTTTAAATAAAATAATATTAAATGTCCTAATATAATCCAAGTGGACCTAAATGGTTATATTATATTAATAAGGGTGTTTTTGGTCAAATTAAACTTATACAATAGAATTAAGACATGTGTTAGGGTAATAGTAACATCATTTTTACCCTTAATTACCCTATTTACTATTATTCGCGGTAAATAAAAGTAAAAAGTTACTATTCACCAAAAATTATTTTCATCTCATTGAACAACATTTTATTTACTGATATCAACCATGTCTCTCGGATTTTTGAAATTTCATTCACAGAAGCAGTAAAATTACGTTTTATGCAAAATTCAGTTTTTTTAACTACCTCTTAGTGGTTTCACTATTCATTAGAAATTGAATGTTTTCAGAGAAATACCAAAATTTCACCCTAGGCTAATTTTGATATTCTAATTTCAAAAATGAAGTCCATTTTTAAAGATAAAGCTTATAAAATTTCAAAAAAGTGGTTATTACTATTCATAAAAGCTATTTTATATAGCATATCGTTGATTAGTGAAATTCGGTATTGCGTACAACGCAAGCTATCAAGGAAAGTCGATATTACGTGTAAAGCAAGCCAAGATAGTGTTGTGTGTAGTGAAAGATTCCATTGATGATTTATATAACATAAAAGAAAAATATTTCTCATAAAACTCGCGGGTGTTACAAGCGGCGCACGACGGTGTGTCATCCCGCCACCTCCTTCAACTGCCAGCTCCTACCGGCTTCCTCCTTCACCTAATGCGGCTACAGCCATGACCCGTTTCTCACCGGCAGCATGCGACTCCATGCCAAACCTCTTCCATAGCTTAGTGGCGTGGCCTCCTCATACTGCACGTGATAGAGCGCTACCTCCATCATACCCAGTCAGTGTCGCCATGCCAATAGTATCCCATGGAGAACATAAGGGTATCTAGGTAGAAGAGGTTCTGGGCCAGGTGCATTAGGCTCGTGAACTCCATGTTATCTTGAAAAAAAGACACATGATAGGGAAAAAGATTCTATAATCACTTGAAATTATAATAAAAAATTCTCCCAACCTCTAGAACGATGGAGAACTCCCACGAATGAGGCAGTGGGCCGGTGTTTGCCACCCCCGCAACTAGCCTCCAACAAACATATCTCAATCATCAATCTTCGGTTTGGTGTTTCAGTGTCTCTTGTCACCACTCCCTAGAATCGGATCCATCCTACAAGGGTTTGGGACCGTGTCACATTATTAGAACATCGTTGCTTGGTGAAGTTTTCTCATACCTCTCCCCAAGATCCATATAAATACGAGAGGGGGAGGGCGAGAAATGCTCATGGAATTAATGGTGCTCATATAATAAGAACATGTCAAAATTATAACATTGATGTTACATAAGAATTGAAGGGTCAATTATTTAATGTCTTGAAACATCGCCGGTCCCACACTGTCTCTTGTCCGTTGGAGGAAAAAGAAAGAAAATAAAATAAGAATGTTGTTTTATTTATTCTATTAAAAAAGTCTCAAAATCAATCTTTTTCTCTAAACATATTGAGGATGAACTAAAGCCTCCCATAAGAGAATCCCGGTGTTGTTAATTCAACTGTGCCCTTGTATTTTTAATCCGAGTGCCAGTTCAAAAGTTAGAAAATGCCTCTCATGCCTTTATTTAATGTACCTAAAAAAATTCATAAAATATTTACTAGTAAACCGTGACTCACGAAAGTAGAGGTTAGGCTCTACCTAAGGGGAACACTCCCTCACAAGCTGAAAAGTACTCTCAGAGTTTCTATCTGAGTTACCCTTTAGAAGTTATGGATTTTACCAAAAAATAATTTTCCCTTAATTATTTTATTTACATCCAAAAAATAACTTTCACTGGTTGCCCGTACCGGCCAATGTTAGTGTCAGCCTAAGTAAATAATAAGCTCACAAGTTCAGCACTAGTCTAAGATTTTCAATATAATTTTTTATTTGTGAGTTATAAGAATATGAAAAATAAAAAATTATATTTAATTATTTTATTTTCGGTTATGCCATTTTCATGTTTTTTCATCGGAGGCATGCGCCGACTAAACATAAGTCGTGGCTCAGGTAAACCCGTTATCCCAAACACAATGATGTAATTGGATTTCTAATCGGGGCACCCGTTTAAGAGTTATTCCACTTTTCAAGAGAACAACTCATGTTGGTTATATTTAAACTTTAATATATTCAACATATCATTTCGGACAATCTGGGCCTTGTAATACTGCTTCGTTTTTATTTTGTGGTCTCGAAATAATTCCATATAAAATAAGAAAATTCTATTGAAATTCATAGACATTAAATTCTCCCCACCTTAAGGATTTACATCGCTAAAAGACAAATCAAATGAGGGTACTGAGCATGAATATAAACCTACCTCTCCCATGTGATCTAATGGGGGTTCCCATTCTTCAACCCAACTTTCACTAGAGGGATCGACCATCCATGATGGACTATGTCCTATCGATTCTCTATCCCCACTGAGGACTCCGTAAATGTCACCCCATCGTCAATGTCCTACTCGCCCTAGTCGAAAATGTGTGATGAATCATGCACACATCTTCTTATATGTGACACATGGGAAAATTGTTTCACCCACTGCATCTGTGGGGGATGCGATAGATGGTACGCCACGCCACCTACTCTGCTGAGAGTCTAGAAAGGTTTGAGATCCTTAGAAATAACATTCCACCCCACCAAATATCGATAATTCTTATCGTGGTGAGACCCATTAGAAGACATGGTCTCTCTCATTAGGATCCAATGGCCACTGCCTCCCATCAATATAAGACTTCTTCCAGATCTATACAGTCTTCACTTGCTGACAAGTGAGGAACCGTGATACAAACTCTGCCACAACTTCCTTCATCCCTAGCCACAAGTACTGACGTTGGAGGTCCTGGTACCTCTTCGATACTCCATGATGTATCATTAATGGGGATCTAGGGAACCCCTTCAACACCTCCACTAAAAGCGGAACTTGTATCATGGTGTGTCCTCTGATGATAAATATGTTCTCCACACCTTTAAATAATCTTTTAGGAGACTGTCTTGAGGATATATGAGTAAGTCAGGCCTCGCAGTCAACATCACAAGATGTGCCTCCCAAACTCGCTGATGAATTAGGGGAGTGACAGTCAAAGACTAGAAATAATACACTCCTTCTTTATCCACGAAAAATATCCATAGCAAGACTAGGTACATTGAAACCTCACTCAGAAGTTGTTGACTAGACCTCCTGTTGAGTGCGTCTGTTATGACGTTCCCCTTCATAGTAGTATATACTATCTCCATACCATAGACCTGTAGGAACTATTTCCCTTATCATTATCTCAGCTCCTAAAAGCTCCGATGACACTTATCAGTCCATATGAATGGACCCCCTTCTTTGTCAATGTTGAAAAGGGTACCTCTACCCTGGAGAAGTCTGGTTCAAATCTCTGGAAGTACACTTCCAAAGAAGAAGTCCCACTCTCATTAGGGAGGTAATGTTGGAAATTTTTTTTTAAAAGATATCCCCACACTTTTTCACTAGTGTTGGGAACTGAAAACTGAAAACTCATGCTACCATCAGGGTAAGGCTGGCGGACTCCAGAGTGATCGATTGCACCCTCCCATGCATGAGTTTATCATGTGCTGCCAGGGTTTCCTTCTTTTCTGACCAAGGAAAAACCATTCCAATGCTGTAGATATGCTATATCATTTTTCCTAATACAGTAAATATGAATATGAATTGTGGATGTCCATTTCATGCCCAAATTAACTTCGTAAGGCCTCGATTCTGCCACCAAGAGGATCCAAACAAACTCTCGCCTCATGGGTCAGATCACACCATCAACTTATGTGTGATTATCGAGTCTTCCCCAAAGGTATCTCCAGCCATAAGGGTAAAGTCATCAATTTATACTAAAACTCTATGTCTTGAATAAGAGTATTGGTAATAAGGAAAGATTGGAAGCTATTTCTATTAATACCAAATCTAGTAGTAGAAACAGACCGCACCTCGAATCATTCCTGGGGCCCTTTGGTCACACTCCTTGATCACATGCAGCTACTCTCTTCCCCTATCCTCGAGCTCCCTGAGCCTGGTGGGGACCACAATTTGGTGGTGGTTGTAACATATCAAAATGTATACCATGTCAAGATGCTCTCTTAACTCCACATTCATGTATTCTACCCTATAGATTCATATGTCCCTATCACTTCCTCTTCACGAATCATTTTATATGCCCATGTCTCTGAGACTGGCATCGGTTTCATACTTTCCCAATGTAAATATTCACTGGTTGTATCCGCTCCACCAAATAACATTCCATCACAAATGTTCTCTCTATTATCTTAACATAATTAGAAATTCAAAGAGGAAGAGTGTTAGCTCATACATCCCTAAACACACCTCACTCTGAGGTTCGAGCCCTGATGCATGGACCGTACTGTATTCAACGAGTACCTAGGATGGTCGGTACGCATTGATGAATACTCAGCTACAGACATGTATTTTTACCAAAGATATAGAAGCCCTTGGGAACACTCTCCCCTTATATTTTAATGGAATGATACCCCCTACTCTAAGGAAGGTTTTCAATATTGTCCACAAATAAATTATACTCTTCAGAATATCAGGGTATCTAAACCATATCATCATTCTATTGATCCACGTTGAAGGTTCTCTTTCCGAACCTCCAACAGATCAAATGGTGCCCTGGCTATATGGATACCCAGCCACTCCCTCAAGACATTCCATAGGTGCCTATGAATTGGGCTCACCTCGTAATCTGAGGTTAATCTGATGTTGAAATACTAGTAAGGCACTAAACCTACATGTGTCCTCTACCGGTACCATTGGTTGTAAGTGCTGACCAATGGAGAGTCATATCGCTAGAACACTACCTGAAGGTACAATCATAGGCAAGAATTCTGGTACCAAAACCTAATCACCATGCATACCATCCTCATGGCCACACAATGATAATGACTAGTACCTAGGATCACCATATGATCTACTAGTGTCTTAAATAGGTGAAAAACACTAGCCACAACCTCCATCCAGTTCTCAGCTTCTTGGGGATTTGTCTCGCCTCAAAACCTTAGAGGTATCTGCCATTGGAGCTTGTGAAACCCACTCATTTCGTGTGCATGGTCCACTATTAGCAGATCTTACTGATCCACATAGGATTACTTGGTGCTAGTCCACACAGGATCACTCGGTCGGCCATCATTGTGTACTCTGTCAGGAATCATAGTAGGCAGTCTAGGCAGTGGCATCCTAATATGAAACAGGTGTGTCGTGGTCATTATGTTATACCTGGAGAGTTGAATACAAATAAACTAAGGAAAAACAATTCTAAAACACACACAATTAGTGCTTTCGTGCACCCAGTCTGAAATTGGAATTCTGGGTCATAATGTACAGATGCATCGGCCAATGCACCAAAACTGGACTCCCTGAACTGAATATCACACTCAAATCACATAACACTATTACTCATTGGAAAATATCAGTCCATATTATTCGGTAGAACTAAATCCTTTTATACAACTTTGTCACATCCCTTCCCCTAGGGCTCCTACTTTACTACTCCAAGACCGCCTTCTACAGGCCAGTGGCTAGGGACTAGCACCAGAATGGTGTAACCCAAAATTGGGAATGAATTTTCACTTTTCACATGTAAAAAAAGATATAATAGAATGAAAAAAATATGAACCCACGATGTAAACTTCTATATTAGGCAGAGTGATGAATGTAGAAGGGACCGTAACACAAGCCCAATTGAAAAATACAAGTACAAATCGATAGTAAATATACAACTGAAAAGTAAAAAATAGCTCATAGATCGTCCACCGAGGATCCTACCAGAAGGGTAGGTACATATTGTCTTCAAAACACTCCACGTCAGCCCGTCTAATTCGTGTATCTCCTTGTCCTGTCACCCTCAAGTCTCAGCCCTTCTTCTCATTGTCTGCACAAGAAACAACAAGGTCCGAGCGAAGCCCACGAAAGGGTGAGTATAATAATGCACAGTAGGGACCTCGAGACCCTCGCAGGTCTCCCATATTTCCACAAAGGAATACCCACAAAGCATGAACTCAATCTCATAGCACGAAGTTATAGACATCAACTTGACTTAGATATATACCCAAACATATCCCTAAGTTATCAAGATATACACATCTCATACAAGAATAAATAATACCACAAATATAACACCAAGAAGATAGAAGTACAACACATGTAAGACCATGAAGATCGAAGTACCACACAGGTAACACCACGAAGATAGAAGAACCACACAGGTAACACCACGAAAATAGAAGTAACACACATGTAACACCATGAAGATAGAAGTTTCACATAGGTAACACCATGAAGATAGAATTAACACACTGGTAACACAGTGATGGTAGAAATAGCACACATGTAACTCCGCGAAGATACAAGTACCACAAATGTAACACCACAAAGATACTAGTACCACACAGGTAACACCACGGTGATAGAAGTAACACACAAGTAAGACCATGAAGGTAAGGGACTCATCTCACACAAGGTATAACATAAGTATAGAATTAAAGATGATTATTCATAAGCTATATCATCTTATTTTTTGAAGAGGAATTTCTTCTGACCCAAATTGGATCGATTGGTACTAACCCCCACTGACCCACACAGGATCTGACCCACACATGATCTTACCCACACATGATCGGTATGTGCTATCCCACACAAAATCACTCAGTGCTGACCAAAATAGGATTTGATCGATTTTGACCACACTGGATCGATAGATTCTGACCCACGTAGGATCAGTGTTCTTTCTTCACGTTACAGCTATCCACAAGATTCCTCGCACTCGGCGCACTCGAGCTCTGTAGAATTTGCACCTCGAGATATTATTCATTACTCGACCACCAATAATCTCTTCAAAGGATTAACCCAAAGTATAGACATGTCATAAGGGTTCTAATGCGATAGATGGTGCATCAATCAGGTGCCGAGTCTGTATGTTATAGGTGTTTTAGTTCTGAGGGGACGGTTGGATTCGGGTTCGATAAAACCCGACCGTACTCCAACTTCCTCTAGTATGCGAGTGGAGTATATAAAAAGTAACTTCTTGCTCCATGGGTATCAACACTACATAAATATTGTCAATCAGATACATGGTTCACATGTTTTTGATATTTTTAGAGAAATAGGGACATATGGGGTCTAGGTCTAGTCTGACCCGCCTGGGCTGGGCTGCGGTGGGGTCAACCAGCTGGGCAGTGGTTCAGCCTGGCCCACAAGGGGGAGGCACCTAGCTCGAGAGGGGGCATGATCCACATGGCTTGCACAGCCTGGCCCACATCATTTCATGACCTGGCCCACGGTAGAGCAAGGCCTGGCCCGCAGTGGAGTGCGGCCAGATGGGCTCAGGTGGCCCAGCCCACGGTGGAGTGTGACCTGCTGGCATGTGTGGACCGACTAGAGTGGTGTCCACCTGAGCTAGCATAGGGGGAGCGGCCCCCCAGTTTTCCTAATCATTCGAGCATCCATTCAGTTTGTGAAGTGGCGGCGCCACGTGGGTGTCTCTTGATCGCTGCACGGTCTCCGTGGAACCCTCTAGTGGAAAATGTTTCTCCACTTTCGTGGCTTTGAGTCGTGGTCTCCAGTAGCGGCGTGCAACGGAGAGCCACTTAGCCTTCTCCTTCTGCGACTGGCTCATTCCACCCACCTCCTTCACTCAATGTGGCTTCGGCCACAACCACATGCTCCCTAGCATCACGTGACACCGCGCCACACCTCCTCTACAATCAGCCTATCTCGGACACTCTTCCAACATCCACGACTTAGTGTCATGGCCACCATTTGCGGCTTGCTGCCTCCATCGTACCCAATTTGTTCCTCCATTCCAGTGGTATTCCATGGAGAATGCATGGTTAGTACGGTAGCGGAGGGTCTCGACCATGTTCTTTTGGTCGGTGCCCTCTACGATATCATGAAAATAAAACCTGATGGAGGGAAAATGATTCTACAATCACATGAAATTATAACAAAATAAATCCCTCCCAAATGAACAATGAAGAACACCCTTGATTGAGGAAGTGGGTCGGTGTTTTCCATCACAACGACTATCCTCCAATGATGTCGCTCAATCGTAGATCTTCAGTTCCAGGTTTTAGTGTCCCTCTTCACCATTCTCTGGAACCAACTCCATCCTCTAATGGTTCGATGTCATGGAACATTTTAAGCACTTTGTTTTTTCATGAAGCTATATGATACCTCTCCGCTTTCTCTATATAAATAGGAGTGGGGGAGGGGTAGAAATTCTCATAGAATTAATGTGTGATTATTTAATTGAAACCTTCCTATATTATATCTACGAGGTTACATATGAATTGAAGGGTCAATCCATTTAATGGATTGACACATCGCTGGTCACACACTACAACTTGTCCATTGGAGGAAAAATAATGAAAATGAAATAACAAAGCTGTTTTAATTATTCTTTTAAAAGAAGTCCCAAAATATAAATTTATCTCCAGACCTACTATTGTCTATGTAAAGCCTCTCTTAAGAGGATCCTGGCACTTCAGATTAAACAGTTCCCTCAAAATTTTAATCCGAGCAGCGGTTCAAAATTTAGAAAATGTTGATCACGCGTTTACAGAACGTACCCGAACAAAAAAGTTCCGAAAATTATTAATAGTCACGCTCAACTCACGCCAGTAGAGGTTAGGCTCTTCTTAAAGAGAACATTCCCACACAAGCTCAACGGTACACAAAAATTTTAAATTCGATTTATAATTTAGATTTTATGGAATTTTCAATAAAATAATTGTCACTTAATTATTTTATCTACGTCCAAAAACTAACATTCTAGGATGGCCCGTGCTAGAAAATTTTAGTATCAGCCTAAAGATAAAAGACCCTCAAGATTTCAATGGTGGTCTCATAATTTCAATAAAATTTATAGTTAATGAGTCTTAAGTATTTGAAAAATAAAATAATTTTATTTAATAATTTTATTTATTGTTATTCCATTTTCATGTTTTCTCACTAGAGGCATGCGCCGATTAAACATAAGTCGCACCTAGGGTAAAACCACTATCATAAAAACAACGATTCCATCATATTTATGATTCAGATACCTGTTTATGATTTATTCCAATTTTTCTTGAAAACCACTCACACATGCTATTTTGAAACATAACAAATTTTTGAAGGATAATTCCGGGCGCTCTAGGCCATAGAATCACCCACTGTCAAATTTTAAGGTCTATAAATAATTCTATAAAATTAAAACAATTATACAAAAATTCTGGTACATTACAGAATTGATTCAATGTTTGATTTTATTATGGGTGTGAGCTAATTTTTTCAGGATTATTTGAAGAAATAGTTTATTTAATTTGGATCTTCATTCAACATTCAAACGAAAATAGAATGAGGATACGTGAACACATATGAGGTTCTTTTATCTTTAGTGTTTCTTGTAAATATACCACCATTATTCGGGTTATCATTGATTCCATTTTTTATGGATTGTGACTGGAAACATATTAGATAATAAAACGATGTGTTTCCATTTCATGGAATAATAGATTGATATGACATATTTGTCTTTTGATTGATGATGTTTTTGAGATATGATGAAATATTAGGATAAGATTAGAGTTATTCAAGTTGGTTTGACATGTAGATATCAAGAGATGTCAGGGATGGATTTTATTTGTATTTAAGTAGTCGAATTCATAAAAGTGGTGTTGTTAAGGCTCAGTGAGACTATATTCTTACTCTATAATGTGATTCATGGATGGATTAAATGATGGAGGATAAAAAGATGACATGGGAAGAAGATCCATTAATTTATAGAAATTCCACACTACACGATGTTTAACATACAAACACACACACACACACACACACTATATGAGGCCTTAGAGAAAACATTATGGTTCCATATAGAGTTATGTATAACATGCCATCCAACTGATATCACATGGAATGTTACCCATAACTATTAGCTTAGAATTTTCCTAAAATTTTACATGGTAATGAAAATGAGAACTACTAATTTTACACTAACATGGACATCTGGACATAGACATGGTCATCAATACATAGGCTTATACATTTTGTAAACATAGACATGAACATTGGCATGGGTGGTGATCCATAGGTTGAACCTTATTTCGAAGGGACACTCTATGTACTACATGTACACGACGTGTACTCCTTCAATGATGGATTTTTTCCTTTCTAATCATCATATTTTATTATTTTAATTATTTTATGTTCACATGATGCATTCCATTAGGGTTTACTCTGTAATTACATCCCATACATGAGATGGTGGTCTCTTAAAAGGAAATTATTTTTTGGATAGTGTTGTGGGAATCCATTCATGAGGCCCTAAGTGAGATCCTCCATCATCATCATTACCCTATGTTGGGATCATTATATCATCATGACCCACACTATGGGGGCACTGGTCCCCTACATATTGGCTCACAACATGTTAGTTTATGGTTATATTCCATGGATTTTGGATTCACCCACATTCTATGTATCATTCACATGATACTTCTAGCATATAGTTCCTACTGTGAGAAATAATGATCATGATATCTCATTTAGACTCTATCTATTCTATTTGACCCAAGAAGTTTGTTATCCTATATGAGTTCTATGTAGAACGTTCGATTGTGAATCCTAGATTAGCATTGTGATTATGACATTGTATTGAAACTCTATATCTATGTCAAGTATATCTCAATATTTTCTTATATGTTCTATGGACTTAAACCAATGATAATCTGACTTTTATTATTGATGATATATTATTAGTGTTTTTTTGATATCCTACTTGTTATTTTTGTAATCACCCCTACATGGAATTTCCCAACAAATATTTTGTGTCAAATAGAATATCAACATTATGATGGCGTCCTTTATGTAACAAGATCAGGCGGATCTTAGTATTCTATAATGAATGGGGTTTGGACCTATGTTCACCTTGATAGTATCCCTCTCCTATATTATAGGTTGGACATTTTTTCCATTCCTTTATGATGGTGTGCTCTTTGGACATTTTTTCATGTACTTTTTATCCCAAAATGATGGTTTGATTTTAAAAGTTTGAATGAATGGTTGTAGTTGGTTTATATTTCATAATATTAAGGCCTTATAGGAGTGGTTGTGTGTGTACTTGTACATTAATCTAAGTCCTCACATCTTTTTGACATTCCCATTCATTATTGGTCGCCAGCCCCATCCTATAAGTGGTGGGAATGGGTAGTCACCTAACAGGCCATGTTGGGACGAGTTTTAACAATTATCCTATTTCTTTATCATTTATTCCCTGAAATGTTACATCATTTTTCTTTATTAATACTCTTGTAGAAGTTGTATTAATATTTAATCAAAAAAATTATTTTTACACATGAAAAAAATCATGGAATGAAATTGAATATTCTCATTAATTTACATCTTAGATAATTCATAAATGAATTTATATTCATTGATTTTATTGATGATATATCCATGTGTTGCATATATCAACGAATTCACTATCATGGAAAAATGTCTTCCAATTAAAATAAGTACCCCGCCATTTACTTCGATATCAGGAATTAGAATTTCAGTTCGGAGGCTGAATTTACCAACATTAACAAGTATACCCACAAACATACCACTATGTAACATAATTAGTATGACATTTAGTTATAGGGTAACCCACACTATCTTACGTTCTTCTAATCCCATCATCTAAATGAGACTCTTCATCATTAAATTCATTCTCACATTAATTTTACAATTCATTTTACTGAAATTACACATCAATTTGGTTGTTTTATCCCTCACGATATGAATAATCTACATAATCATTTCACAAACTGTCTAGAAATATTATTGGGAATTATATGGATCTAATTATTTATATTTTACATCTTTTTGGAATAATTTTCAATTATTTATTTCCAATTTGTTTATTCTCTATTGTCTCATTTTCATGCATCATCCCTCCTTAAATTTCGGATACTTTTTTCCACCACTTATTTCATTTTATTGAAATTTATTTCCATAATTTGATTACCTTATACATGGTAAATATAAAATTACATGAAATATTTTCTTCAATATTTAATTCATTATAAATTTTATTTCATTATTATCTACCCATATTCATGTATCAATTTTACTTCCTAGTGTACAAGATAATCATTATTATACTATATGTGAATGTTTTTCAAACCGATGCTCATAGTTATTGATAGAACCACTATAATTCTCATTTTTGTATCATGGTTGGTCATCCAAGGATACACTATTTGAAAAATAGTTGATTGAAAATTCATCAAGGATGTCTTATTGAGGTTTAGAAATTTTTTAATTTCAAAAATGAGGCATAGAGAAGAAATATGGTTGAGTTAGGTAATTCATAGCACCTAAGTATTGGAATTGGTGGAATTATCATTTAAATTATAGATGATGGGTATAAAAATTTTTACGATGAATTAATGTGTAAATTGTGATTGTTTTTATTTGTTTCCATCTGTGGATTATAATATGATGTAGTTGGATGTGTCTTGAACATGTAATTTCATAGAAACAAATATGGACCATGATTGTAACTATTATTATTACAATAAAGGGGTTGATTTAAATATAATATTTCATTTGCATCTTAATAATTGTGACTAAATCCATATTAGTTACATGATTTTAAATTCATAATAGGTGTTGGGGGAGAATATTTATTTGGTGGGAGAAAAAATGATTTTAAATATTTTATAAGTTCATCCTTGTGGATAGGGAGGTGAGTTTATTCATTTTTCTGATGCATGAATCTCATTCATGGTATTTAAATTCTATTCAAAAGTATTTATTTATTTTGTTAATTCTACAACATGATCCCTATAATCCATAAAAATATTTATTGTGTATGGTATAATCCCTTGAGCATAATATATCACTAAGAGTAGAATCACTATGGATTAATGTTCTGAGTTCCTTCTAATCCCTCTCTGGTTGAATCAGGGTGGATAAAGTAATCTATAAGAAGTATGTATGTGATGTACTATATGAAAAGTTTAACTTGAAATCCTCTATGTCAAAAAAATTTATGATAATACATGACTACGAGGATTCCTACAATATGCCGACACATCTCTAAGAGTTATATAATGAGAGGGTTAGGATATAATGTTATAAGATATCAAATGTGTATTATTGGGGTATGATAGTACAAGGGAATCAATTAAGACCTTTGTTTCCCAAGATTACCGAGGACATTGAGACACATGAATCCCTTGGGTTGAAATTAAATCATGATCAAGTGCTATATTTTATTATTTTTATTTTTCATAATTCTTATCGACATTCAAGGATAATTATTGCATGAATAACATGACAAAGTCACTCTGATATATTTTTACAATATTTCCCCAAGATTATAAGGACATAATGAATAACAATTCATCTGTACTTATAGTGAACATGATGAGGAAGGGTAGGGATATGGGGTCTATGAATAAGTCAATACCAAATAAAATAATGCACCACCCTTCCAAAAATCCAAATATAAAAAAACAAGGAAATGGGATGAATTTTGTATACATTATTTGTGGAAGAAAGGCCTCTAGAATTATGAATACAAAACTAGATAGTGGAAGAAAAATTTTGTTTATACCTCATGTATCTTTAACATTTAATCATATCAATCAATAACAACTTGTTGGATAAGAGATAAAACATGTGGTTAACCCATTGTATTTATGTAATGGAAACTTTTATATTAATGAAAATTTCAAATGGAAAAGTGGATATCTGAGGTGAAAATTGTTCCCGACTAGAAACCATAGAAATGAGAGATTATCATATGACATTTTATTGTAGTTTGGTTCTTGTATTGAATAATTATTATTATATACATTTAATAACTAGAAAGGTAATGTTAGTTTCTTGTATGGATAGAATGGGATTTTAATTAGTTTTGGAAATAAATGTTTTCTCTTTTATAAGGATAAAATATATTATGGAATGGATCATATTAACAATTTTGTAGATATAGTTTAACTCAACAGACCTGTAATGACAATCAATGGAAAAAAAATCGACCATGACTCATAGAGAACCCACCTATAGAATTTTAGGCTTGGTCATGTAAATGAGAAACGATTAAAAAAGCTACAACAAAAAGGTATTTAGAATCAACTGTGTTAAAACCCCATGATATATGTCACCCAATTATAAAAGAGGAACCTTCCATGTCACCCTTTTCAGGGAGGGGAGTAAGAGCCAATGAAATACAATAATTAATTCATACTAATGCATGTGATCTATTTCTAGTAGAAGAATGTTTTAGGTTTTTATACATAATAAATTTTAAAAATAACTGTATTAGTTATGACTATATCTAATTAATGGAGTATAAGTCAAATTCCATTCAAAAGATTGATGAATATTAAAATGAATTAGAAAACATGAATGGTAATAATATTGAAAAAATTCACTATGATCGAGGTGAAGAGTATCTTCACCAAGATTACATTGATCATGTAAATGAGTGTGGGATAATATTGCAACTCACCTCTCCTTATACACCTCGGTGTAATGGAATTAATGAAAGTTGGAATAAACCATTCCTGACAAGGTCAAATCAATGATGCTTCATGAAACACGTACATCATCCTTTTGTTAATATGATCCACATAAATGGAATATACTACTTACCATGTACCAACTAAAGAAGGAAATTATAAGGACCCGACCTTAAACCTTTCTTATTATTGAATTAAATGAATAATTCACATTGAGGATCTTTTTAGGTTTAGAGTTTTAGAGAATTAAGAATAATAATTACATTATATCTCAAACATTAAAAAGTAGACATTTCTACATAGTTTCCATTTTAAAAAAAACATGAACTCTTAAAAAAAAGAGTCATGTCTAGTTCCATGTTTTAGACAGCATGACTTTTCCTTGATCCAATCCTTGACCCTATTCATCTTTATGTCCTGTGAAAACATTTAATACTTGGGATGAGCATAAAAAGCTCAGTAAGGGTTATAAAACTAATAATGAAAAAATTTGATCATAAATACATACAAAACATGAAATCTTTTACTTACCTCGTTAAATCATAAGATTTATGATAGAAACATAGAAATCATAAATCATAATCGTAACTTGTGGCATCCATATCATACTTACATTGTAGTTATCACAGCTACATAGGGAGTTACTTTGGAATACCCATCACAGTATATTCCCTAAATCTCTTAGGAGAAACATTCACTTTTACCTCCGTCACATTAACCAATTCATTGGAGAGATATCTCGGGCTCACCCGCCCTAGGTTTATCATGGAACCACCCATATACATAAATAATTCCCAAGAACCATAACATGATCATAACACATAACATAAGTATAAGAAAAGATAACATTTCAACATTACAATAATAAAATATAATTTCAAGATATTGAAATAATAAATCCATTCTCAAAATCATTTTCAATACCAAAATACATAAAAAGTGTATATGGTATTTATTTTTCCTTTTAAAAACATTACGACTTATTAAGGAAGCCAAAAATCAAATAATACTCGCGGCGGCGGAAAGGTCGTTGTCACCGCGTATGATAAAAAACATTCTTTTTTTGTAGTTTTGTAAAATGATTCATAGAAAATGATTCCCTTTGAAAAGTCAAGGGTGTTTATACAGTTTATAAAATAATGTTGTGTATTAAAACAAAATATTCCTCAATGAAAGGAGATTGAGATGATGACCCTTACCTCATGTCCAACTTGACCCGTTCGTTCTTTAATATCCGGAATAATAAACTAAAGTTAATTTCTACATGCTTAAGAAACTTTTTCAAGTTTATTATTCCTTTTATATCAATTATTACCATGTTATAAACATTATGTAAACATTTAATTTAATAACGTTTATTTTGTCGATATTTGGTACTTGAGTCAAAATGGACTTCTTATAATTACATGTTGTCCATGCAGTCAATAGTTCATCATATTCAAGACGGTATTAATGATTTAGATATCATATATATCATATATATCCAGTATATACATGTATTTATACTAGTAAAAAACATTTAGATGTAAGAAATGAAATGCACCGTTCATGGAGACGGTAAACCGTACGTACGAATGAACGCTAATTTCATTTCTATTTCATACTTTAATGGAATTAAAACAAAATTATACATAGGTATATTATAATTAAAGAATAATATAATATATAATATCACAAACTCCATCCTTTATTCATCCCACATAGGGCATTAACGAATCACATAACTTTGAGGGGGCGGTAGTCCGCACTTCTTCTAATGAGATGATCGTATTATCTACAATGGAAACCATAAAGGTGTTAAATAAAAGGGGAGTACAGAAGCATAAGGAAATCATAAACATAATATATATCATATATAAATACAGTTCCATCATAATGGACACCATGAGAGGCAGTAAGATGTAATTTAACAATCATAGTTTTGTGAGGCGTTAGTTTTCCATCCATAGAAACATTATGTTCTTCATCCATTAGATGGAGGTGTGTGTAAGTGTAGTTCTAATCCTTCTTATAAAAACCTTCTAGTATATTTAGGATACTGTTTTTGTTACAAAAGAAATGAAATAAAAAGATTTTAGGGATTGGATAAGTAAAATAAAAGAAAACAATTTAAGAGAAATTGTTACATTTAATTTGTGTAACTCCCTTTGGTTTGAACCAAAGGAATTCTTGAAGTACCTTATGCATAATGTGAGGCTTCATGAAAGAGGGGAGGGATTTAGGGAGCTTAGTTGGGAAGAGTTTTGATGAGCCAAATGGCTTGAGAGGTGTGAGGAGTTGCCTAAAAGTGGACTCTTTTTATAGGGGAGAGGAGGGGCTCTTTAAGAAAGAGTGAAAATATTATTTTATTATATAATTATATTCGGTTTAAAATGGTCCAAAAATCATTATAGTTGAAGATAAGATGACTCCTGATCTAAATATAATCAACCTATAGAAATTGGACAGGTATTGGATAATATTTTAATCATTATAATCTTATTTATTTAAATCATTTATTAATGTGGTAAAACCTGCATCATTATTGTGTCATAAATAATTTAATTTATTTGATGTATAAAAATTATAAACAAAATACCATGATGTAGGAAATATATTTAGATTTCCAATTAATATTTATAGTTGAAAATAGGACTTATATAACACCAAATAAAAATCAATTACTAAACAATTTTTTTTAATGTCAATTTTCTCTTTACATTAAATAATCTTATCTAAATTGTCATTTTCACTCCCATGTGGATAAATGGGGTCCCAAAATCGACCCAAAGATGCCCATGGTCGTAAATGACTCAACCAATGAGGTTTGGGCAATTTTTAGGGTAATTTTGAATTATTATAATTTTCTTTTAACATTGAATTACCATATTTACCTTTAACTGCGGTAAATAAAAGTCAAAAGTTACTATTCACCAAGAATTATTTTCATCTGATTGAACTAAATTTTAATAACAAATAACAACCATGTATGTCGGATTTTTGAAATTCAATTTACTGAAGTGGTAAAATTTCATTGAGATGAAAAATTCATTTTTTTTAACTACCACTAAGTGGTTTCACTATTCATCAAAAATTGATGTTTTTCCGAAAAATACCAAAATTTCAGCCTAAGCTATATTTGATATTCCAAATTAAAGAATGAAGTCCATTTTTATAAATTCTAAACATAGAAGTGGAATTAAATAATTTTAAAATTAATTCTCGTTATCAAAACAAATAGCGTGTTTTTAAGAAACAATAACTATCAAAAGATTGACACTTGTTTATGTCCAGTTTCAAAAAGCAATTAACTCCAATGAACAATATTGGATTAAATGGTAAAAATATATTCCAATTTCACTTTAAGACTAATTCAAAAGATAATCTAACCATCTAAATAAATTTGATTAAAATACCCTTTTGACTTAAAATACAATATTTTTCACTATTCATGAAAAAAATGAACTTTATCAGAAAATTACCGAAAAATTACCCAATGTAAATTTTGATGTACCCATTATAGAGAATGATTTTATTTGTTCATATATAATGTATTAAAGTGAAAAAAATAGGTTTAAAAAGGGTTCGCCATTAAAAGGCGGTAAATCGGCCTTTTAATGTAAATTATGTTTAAAATTAGAGTCATTCACATTTTAAGCCTCTAACTTTTAAATACATGTATAATTATATTGTATTTAGTTTTGTTCATTCCCTCCAATATAATGGAGAGGAGTTAACGACCATTTAAAATAATAATATTATATTATTAGTGTGCAATGTAGGATTTCAATGAAATTCATTGTTGCGTATCAGGTACGCTATCAGACATAGCAACCCCTTAAACTAAAATTAATATTTAATTCACAAATATTAATAAGTATGAAATATGTCTTATTCTTCATTTACATGGGATGTCACATCCTCCCCCCCCCCTTTTGGAAATTGCGTCCTCGCAATTTTTTTTCACTTATCAAAATAAGTGGGTGTATATATATCTCATAGAATTTTCAGATTCCCACATTTCCTCTTCAACCATATGGGTTTTCCACAAAAAATTTACCTGGTGAATTACCTTATTCCGCAACACCTATTCTCTATGGTCAAGAATCTGGACTGATTGTTCTTCATAAGCGAGATTCACTTCCAACTGAACTACCTCTGGGATCAAAACATGAGATTGATCTGGCATATACTTTTTCAACATCGAAATATGAAAACATTGTGTACCTAGGATAAACTTGGAGGTAAATCTACTTTGTATGCAACTGATCCAACTTTCTTCAGAATTTAATAAGGTCCAATGAACCTTGGACTCAACTTTCCCTTCTTACCAAAACGCATCACACTTTTCCAAGGATAAACTTCGAGAAATACATGATCATCAACCTCAAAAGAAAGATCTTTCCTCCGGTTATCTGCATAACTTTTCTGTCAGCTCTGAGCTATTCTCATGTGCTTCTGAATCAGCTGAACATTCTTTACCATCTCTTCTACCAATTCTGGTCCCATCAGCTTCCTCTCACCTACTTCATCCCAAAAAGCTGGAGTTTGACAATGCTTTCCATATAATGCTTCAAATAGAGCCATATGTATACTGGAATGAAAACTGTTATTATATGAAAATTCAACCAATGAAAGATGTTGGTCCCAACTACCCTGGTAGTCCATCGAGCAAGCACATAACATATCCTCCAAGGTCTGAATTGTTGATTCTTATTGCCCATCTGATGGAGGATGAAAAGCTGTACTAAAATTTAATTTAGTACCCAAAGATTTCTGAAGGCCATTCCAAAAGTTAGAAGTGAATCTGGGATCACGATTAGACACGATGGAGAGGGGGAATCAATGCAACCTGACTATTCTTTAACATACAACCAATATAGTTGATCTAGAGACAATGTATCTATAATAGGAAGGAAATGAGAAGATTTTGTTAATCGATCAACTATAACCCAGATTGCATTATTACCTCGAGATGTCTTTGGTAATCCCACAATGAAGTCCATGGATATATTTTTTCATTTCCACTCTGGAACCGGTAAGGGATGAAGCAACCCTTTTGGTAACTGCCGCTCTACTTTAACCTACTGACAAGTCAAACACTTCACAGTAAAATCAGCACTGTCTCTTTTCATTCCATCCCACCAGTAATACTCTCGAAAATCTCTGTACATCTTTGTACAGCTAAGATGAACTGAAAATGGAGAACTATGAGCTTCACATAATAACTCATTCTTCAACTGTGAATTACAAGGCACACATAATCTCTTTCCAAATCTCAAAACACAATGATTATCAACATTAAAATCAGGCAACTTACCCTTCTGCACCAACTCTACCTTTTTCTGCAACTCACTGTCTTCTTTCTGCGCTTGCTTTATTTTTTCTGATAGAGATGATCTCACTTACTCCTGAAACAAAATAGAATAATTCCCTACACCAACAACTTCTAGGCCAAATTTATTCAAATCAAAAACCAACATATCTCGTTCCAAACGTAACATGGCTAATGATGCATCACATTTTTGACTCAGAGCATCAGCCACATTATTTTCTTTTCCCGGATGGTAATGTATCGTGAAATCATAATACTTTATTAATTCCAACCATCTCCTCTGTCTCATGTTTAATTATTTCTTAGAGAATATATACATCAATATTTTGTGATCAATATATATTTCACATTTTACTCCATATAAATGATGCATCCAAATTTTTAAGGCAAAAAACTATAGCAGCTAATCCCAAATCACGTGTAGTGTAATTTACCTTATGAGTTTTCAACTGATGAGAAGCATAAGCAATTACCTGATCATTCTGCATTAGGAGACAACCCAGTCCTTTCAACGAAACATCACTGTAGATAACAAACTCACCATTTCTGGAAGGCAGTTCCAAAACTGGAGCATTCACCAATCTTCTTTTCAATTTCTGAAAACAATCATCACATTCTTTTGTCCAGATGATCTTAAAACCTTTTCAAGTTAACATAGTCATTGGACTAGATAACCATGCAAACTTTTCAACAAACCTTCAGTAATAACCTACTAATCAAAGAAAACTATAGATCTCGGTTATATTTGTGGGTCTTGGCCAATCTTCAACAACTTTTGTTTTGGGAGGATCAACAGTTTTTCCATTTTTTGAAATAATGTGACCAAGGAAAGAAATTGGTTGTATCCAAAACTCACACTTGCTGAATTTCCCAATAAATTTCATTTCTTTTATGGTTTTCAATACAACCCATAAATGAATTTCATTCTCCTATTTACTTTTAGAATAAACCAATATATCATTAATTAACACATCCAAAAACTTATCCAAGAACTCATGGAAGATTTTATTCATAAGATCCATGAATACAGAAGGTGCATTGGTTAACCCAAAAGGCATAACTACAAATTCATAATGGCCATATCTAGTACAAAATGCAGTCTTTGGAACATCTTCTTCTTTTACATTCAACTGATGGTACCCCGACCACAAGTGAATCTTCGAAAAATACTGAACTCCCTGGAGCTGATCAAAGAAATCATCGATATGAGGCGAAGGATACTTATTCTTAACAATGATGTTATTCAATGCTCTATAATCAATGCAAAGTCTCATTGAACCATCTTTCTTTTTAACAAACAATACAGGAGCACCCAATGGTGATGTGCTAGGTAGAATGAAACCTTTATCTAATAATTCTTGCAATTGCTTATTTAACTCTTAAAGTTCAATTAGAGACATTCGATAAAGGGGTTTTGAAATTGTATTAACATCAAGAACTAAGTCAAAAGTAAATTCAACTTCCCGATCAGGTATAATACCAGGCAACTCATCAGCAAAAACATCAAGGTACTCATTTACCACCGGCACATCACTAATCTGAATAGTTCTTTTGTTTTCAACAATATGTGCAAGGTAACATTTATTTCCATCTTTTACTAGTTTCTCAACTTCCTGATATGTTATCGATGGCAAGGGTTCATTTTTGTATACAAACTAAAAATCGTTATGAAATGAAACCTCTTTAGCTCTGCATTCAATATTATCATGATAAACAGAAAGTCAATCCATGCCCAGAATAACATCAAACTCTACTAGAGGCAAAGCAATAAGTTTTGTAGGTAGATTCTTTCCGCACACAAGAACACGAATGTTCTTATGTTTTCTTTTTGTCTCAACATTTCCTCCATGTGTTTTTACCGTATGTTCAGTATTCATATCATGATATGGAATTCACAATTTACTAGAAAACTTCTCATAAATGAAAGAGTGTGTAGATCCTGAATCAAATAACACATTGGAATAATCTGAACAAACAAACAGTGTACGTGATACAACTTCATTTGATGGCCCAACATCTTTTGAAGTAGTTGCAAATGATTTCACCACCCCTTTCTGCTTGAAGTCTGGCTGCTTTCCTTCAGTTGAGTTCTTTGTTGGACACTCATTTGCATAATGACCCATTTCATTGCACTTAAAACATTTTACTGATTGTAAATCAGATTTTGTCTTACCATTACCCTGATCTTTTTAGTGAAATAACGAGCCTTATGTCCCATTTTACCACATCGGTAGCACATACCAAAATTCAAAATACATTCCCTAGGAATCGTTTTACCACAATTTTCACAAACTGTAAAATTACGTTTTTTACCATCAGTCTTTTTTGAAGAGTTCTTTCCTTTCACCTGCCACCTCGACCTCTTATTTTGTTGTTTGTCAAAGAATACATGATCATCAGTAAACTCCATTACCACCTTCTCTGCACAACGAACAATTTTTTCATAACTTTTGAACTCACGAGAAGATAGATCCCTTCAATAATTTGGATTTAATCATGAGTAAAAATGGTTGATTTTACTATCAAGATCTCGTATGATATTTGGATAATACCTTGCCAGTCGAGTGAATGTTTCTTCATAAGGAGCCACTGAGTCATCCTCCTTCCTCAATTACAAGAATTGTATTTCCATTCTAAGATGAACCACCTTAGGAAAATATTCCTCAAGAAACATACCTTTGAATTCATCCCAACCAAGAGTATCAATCTCCTCACTATCCCTGATATTTTTCACCATCGACGACCACTGATCTGCTTCACCTTCAAAACGGTAAACAACAAGACTATCCTTTTGATGTTCTGAACAACCCATGACATCAAAAATCTTTTCCAACGCTTTAATCCAACCTTCTGAAAACACCGGATCAGATGTTACTCTAAATGATTAGGGATGTTGCCTCATGAAATGCTCCACTACTGACATGTTCCACGGTGGTTGATCTGGCTGATCTTGTACATGGATACCACCACCATTTATAGCCTGAGTCAACTGTGCCATCACTGCAACAAACTGTTCAGTTCCAATTCTGACCATCTCTGGTTGTTGATTTGGAAGGTTGTCTTTCTCCTGATGTCATCCCAACATAGCTGCCCTGTTTCCTCTGTGGAAAACCATTCTGAACACAGAAATATCTTAGGTGAAGCAACATGGTAATCTGTAAATTCTATATGATATCAATATTAACATAAATTACTTTATGGATATTAATTTAACAATAACCTAACTTATAAAGTTATCTAAACCGACCTCTGATACCAACTATAAGGACTCGGCCTTAAACCTTTCTTATTATTGAATTAAATTAATAATTCACAATGAGAATCTTTTTAGGTTTATAGTTTTAGAGAATTAGGAATAACAATTACATTATATCTCAAACATTACAAAGTAGAAATTTCTACACTATTTACATTATTTTTACAAAACATGAACTCTTAAAAAAAGAGTCATGTCTAGTTCCATGTTTTAGACAACATGACTTTTCCTTGATCCCATCCTTGACCCTATTCATCATTAAGTCCTGTGAAAACATTTCAAACTTGGGATGAGCATAAAAAGATCAGTAAGGGTTATAAAACAAATAATGAAAACATTTGATCATAAATACATACAAAACATTAAATCTTTTACTTACCTCGTTAAATCATAAGATTTATGAAAGAAACATAGAAATCATAAATCATAAAGGTAACTTGTGGCATCCATATCATACGTACATTTTACCTATCACAGCTACATAGGGAGTTACTTTGGAATACCTATCACAGTATATTACCTAAATCATTTAAGAGAAACATTCACATTTACCTCCGTCACATTACCCAATGCATTGGAGAGATATCTCGCGCTCACCCGCCCTAGGTTTATCACAGAACCACCTGTATACATAAATAATGCCCAAGAACCATAACATGATCATAAGACATAACATAAGTATAAACGAAAGATAAGATTTATACATTGCAATAATAAAATATCATTTCAAGATATTTAAAAAATAAATCCATTCTCAAAATCATTTTCAATACCAAAATACATAAAAAGAGTATATGGTATTTATTTTTCCTTTTAAAAACATTCTAGCTTGTTAAGGAAGCGAAAGATCAAATAATACTCACAGCGGTAGAAAGGTCATTGTCACTGCGTACGATAAAAAAACATTTTTTTTGTCATTTTGTAAAACGCTTCGTAGAAAGAGATTCACTTTGAAAATTCAAGGGTGTTTATAATGCATATAAAATAATGTCGTGTATTAAAACAAAATATGCCTCAATGAAAAGATATTGAGAAGAAGTCCCTTACCTTGTGTCCAACTTGACCCCTTCATTCTTTAATATCCTGAATATTAAACTAAAGTCAATTTATAATTTCATAAGAACCTTTTTCATGTTTATTATTCCTTTCATATCAATTATTACCATGTTATAAACAATATGTAAACATTTAATTTAATAACGTTTATTTTGTCGATATTTGGTACTCGAGTCAAAATGGACTTCTTATAATTACACGTTGTCCATGCGGTCAATAGTTCATCATATCCAGAATATTATTAATGATTTAGATATCATAGATATCATATATATCCAGTATATACATGTATTTATACTAGTACATAACTTTTAGAGGTAAGAAATGAAAGACACCGTTCATGGAGACGGTAACCCGTACGTACGCATGAATGATACGTTCATTTAAATTTATACTTTAATGGAATTAAAACAAAATTATACATATTTATATTATAAATCCTGTATATTATAATATAGAATATCATAAACTCCATTCCTTATTCATCCCACATAAGTCATTAATGAATCACATCACTTTGAGGGGGCGGTAGTCCGCACTTCCTCTAAGGAGATTATCGTATTTACCCACAATGGAAACCATAATGGTGTTAAATAAAAAAGGTGTACAGAAGAATAAGGAAATCATAAACATAATATATATTATATATTAATACATTTCCATCATAATGTCCACCATTAGAGGCAGTAAGATGTAATTGAACAATCATCGTTTCGTGAGGCGTTAGTTAGCCATCCATAGAAAAATTATGTTCTTCATCAATTAGATAGAGGTGTGTGTAAGTGTAGTTAGAATCCTTATTATAACAACATCCTAGTATATTGAAGATACTGGTGTTGTTACAAAAGAAAGGAAATAAAAAGATTTTAGGGGTTGGAGAAGTAAATTAAAAGAAAACAATTTAAGAGAAATTGTTACCTTTAATTTGGGTAAATCCCTTTGGTTTGAACCAAAGGACTTCTTGAAGTACATTCGTCCTAAGGTGAGGAATCAAGGAGGAGGGGAGGGATTTAAGGAGCTTATTTGGGCAGAGTTTGGACAAGCCAAATGGCTTGAGAGGTGTGAAGAGTTTCATAGAATTGGTCTTTTTTTATAGGGGAGAGGAGGGGCTCTTTAGGAAAGAGTGAAAATACTATATTATAATATAATTATATTAGGTTTAAAATGGTCCAAAAATCATTATAGTCAAAGATAAGATGACTCATGGTCGAAATATAATCAACCAGTACAAATTGGACAGGTTTTGGATAATATTTTAATCATTATAATCTTATTTATTTAAATCATTTATTAGCGAGGTAAAACCTGCATCATTATTGTGTCATAAATAATTTAATTTATTTGATGTCCAAAAATTATAAAGAAAATCTCATGATGCAGGAAATTGTTTTATATTTTAAATTAATATTTATAGTAAAAAATAGGACTTATATAACACCATCTAAAAATCAATTGCTAAACAACTTTTGTTAATGTCAATTTTCTCTTTACATTAAATTAATTTATCTAAATTGTCATTTTCACTCCCAAGTTGATCAATGGGGTACCAAAATCGACCCAAAGATGACCATGGTTGTAAATGACTCAACCAATATGGTTTGGACAAATGTTAGGGTAATTTTAAATTATTATAATATTCTTTTATACTTGAATTACCCTATTTACCTTTAACTGCGGTAAATAAAAGTCAAAAGTTTCTATTCACCAAAAATTATTTTCATCTTATTGAACCACATTTTAATAACGAATAACAACCACATTTGTTGGATTTTTGAAATTCAATTCACAGAAGTGGTAAAATATTATTTAGATGAAAAATTCAGTTTTTTTAACTACAACTAAGTGGTTTCACTATTCATCAAAAATTGAAGTTTTTCCAAAAAATACCAAAAATTCAGACGAAGCTATATTTGATATTACGAATTTAAAAATGATGTCCATTTTTCAAAATTCAAAACATAGAAGTGGAATTAATTAATTTTAAAATTAATTCATGTTATCAAAACAAATAGCATGTTTTTAATAAATAATAACTATCAAAAGATTGACAGTTGTTTAAGTCCAATTTCAAAAAGAATTTAACTTCAAAGTCGAACATTTGATTAAATGGTAAAAATATATTTCAATTTCACATTAAGACTAAGTAAAAATATAACCTAACCATATAAATAAATTTGATTAAAAGAAACTTTTGACTTAAAATACAATATTTTCCACTATTCATGAAAAAATGAAGTTTTTTAGAAAATAACCAAAAAATTACCCAAAGTAAATTTTGATGTACCCATTATGAAGAATGATTTTATTTGTTCATATATAATGTATTAGAGTGACCAAAAACAGATTTAAAAAGGGTTCGCCATTAAAAGGCGAAAAATCGGCCTTTTAATGTAAATTATGTTTAAAATTAGATTCATTCACATTTTAAGCCTCGAACTTGTAAATACATGTATAATCATAATGTAGATAGTTTTGTACAGTCCCTACAATACAATGTCTAGGAGTTAAAGACCATTTAAAATAATAATATTATATTATTACTGTGCAACGTAAGATTTCAAAGAAAACTGTTGTTGCGTATCGGGTACACTATCGAACCTAGAAACCCCTTTAAACTAAAATTAATATTTAATTCACAAATATTAATAAATATGAAATATGTCTTATTCTTCATTTACATGGGATGTTACAGAAATGAAGTTCTATATGAAATGTGGTGTGGAATGAAACCAAATTTATCACAGATACGTGTTTGTGGATGTGAGGATATTTTTAATACTATACCTAGTGAGAAAATGGAATCTTTAAGCATGATGTTCATACATGTGGGTTATGCAAAATAAATTTAATGAATTTTCCTATACGTTCCATCAGATAGAATAATGATTGTGGAAATAAAATCTATATTTCATGAAATAAAAAACATTCATAGTAGAAATAATGAGAATACGAATGAATATTTTAAAGCTGATGATATAGGTGATCTAGAGTTATTACATGATCAATATCCAGAAGAGATTGTTGGAGATGAATATGTTCCTAAGTCAAAAGTATGACATATGTCATCTCATAAGGTTAGAAAAATAGAGCGGTATTGTTTTCTTATCATAGAGTTAGGTGAAACTTTTCTCATTGATAATGATGAAACTATAAAGTAGAATAATTTAGTATATGGATATGATAATGATAAATGGGTAAAACTATGAATTCATAAATTTATTCCTTGTACCATCATGAGTAATGGATTTTGGTAGACCCTCCAACAGATTTGAGTATTATTAAGTCCAAATGAGTATTCATAAGAATGATGGAAATGTATGGAGAAGTTAATACCTATAAGGAATGATAGGTAGCAAAAAAATTTAAGAATCATCATGGAATATAAAATGGGGAAACTTTATCACCAGTTTAAATGGTTCAATCCATTAGAATATTACATGCCATAATAGACTTAATTTATAATGAAAATTTGAAAACGGTTGTAAAAAATTATATTCCAAATGGGATATTGGATGAAGAATTTTATATATCTCCAACTGAAGATATTGGTAAGTAAAATAATTACAATTAAGATTCAAATATATAGAGATCCATTAATGTAATAAATAATTCATCAAGATCATGGAATTTTCATTTTTATTTTTCAATAAGATAATTTGGTATCAACATGAATGAATGAGAGACAAGCATCTATAATAAGGTTAATGGAAATTTCAACTTTTCCTTAGTATTAATTGTTTTTTACATTTTAATAATGGAAAACAGTATGGAATTCATATAGTCAGTCAAGATATAGATAAACAATAACTAGTTAATAATGGACATAGGTAAAGCAACCTATATTTTAGGAATCATGATCTATCAAGATAGATTTTAGAGGATTCCTAGATGAATTAAAAGCGCATATATTGACTAGATACTAAAAAGTTATATCACTGAACAATTCAATAGTGTGTTCATTCCAATTTTATATGGTATCAATCCTTCCAAAACATGTCTCATCAAAATAGGAGGATATTGAATGAATGAGTTGATTCTTTTATAATTCTGCATTGGGATATGTCATATATTCCATGCTTGTAATTAATTTTATATTTATTTTGAATAATCTTTGTGGAATGATATCTAGATAATTATAATGATTTGTATTAGGAATCCATTAAAACAATACTAATGTACATGATATGTAAAAATTATATGTTTCTATTATATATATGAGATGAGTAACTAGTAGTGAGAGTATAAACTAATGATTGTTTCCTGAAAAATCATGATGATCTAAAATCATAGTAAAAAAAAGTATTTTTCCTGATTTTTGATTTAGTGATCTGGTGAAGCTCATTAAAACCCATGCCCATATAATATACAATATAATATGAGTATATAGTGGATTTCGATACCAAAAAGGATTATTTATGGGTACAAAACATTGTCTCAAAAATTGGTGTTGTGTCTACTTGTATAAATGCTACTAAATTTTATAATTATAATTTTATAATATAAGTTCTTTCAAGGAATACCTAGTCACACTATAGGATAAATCATATCATCCAAGAGATTCATCACTTTAAGGATTTTACCTAAAGAGGTTAAGTCATAGTTAATAGTGTATCCATTCTGAATAATGTGGCAGACCCCCTTACTGAATACATATATTATATGGACCATAATTCTCATGTGAGGAATAGTGGTGTGAACCTTATTAGACATTATATCTTGTACAAAAGGGAGTTTTCAAATAGGGTTCCCTATACCTTACATATGTATATACTTTTATAACCATTACATGTTTTTATCATACCATAATAGGGTTGATCTGTCTGCATCCATTATATTTAAGGTAATGTTTTAAGATTAAATATTTTATCAAAATGCTATAGATATCCCCAAAATATATTGAGAACCTAAAGAATCTATAATAGAAATCATAATGATATTTTCCATAGTTCAGATACATCATACTAATAGGACTTATATTATTTGTTTCCATTAGGTTATAGGGGATCAAAAACATAGAGAATAATTCTAATAAATTTCTCATAAAGTTCTCGAGTATATGAGATCACAGGGATATTACTACCAATTGGATCACCACAAGATTCAAGTGTTATTGGATTTTTTCCTATCTATGAACATGTGTATTGGTATCCTAAAATGATATTATTGATATTGTTTTACAATTTATCTCATTATTTTATGCAATAAAAAATACATGACATTGAATTCATGGTGAAGTATCTTTTGTGGGGCGAATCACTGGCTATTTTGAATTAGTAGAATGATCAGGGTAGAATTTTAAATTCTTTGTTGAGGAAGGGATATCTCATGCCTAGTTGATCAGGATGGTAGTAAATTCCTAAATCCATGGCCTTGGTATGAAATGGAATATCCATCTAGTCATATAAATAGATAATAAATCATGAAAGGATTATGACACATGTTGTGGGACCTACTTTATGATATACTTTTAGTAAAGTAGATTATATTTCATAATTATTATTCATAGGATGGGTGGGATTTCTATTACTATTAGTTATCTATTTATGTGCCTTGATGTTTCCAGACTCTTATCATAGTCTATGAATACTATTAAATTCTACCTATATATGGGCCTAGAGGGTCACACATAATAGCACATTCATGATTTTTCACTATTCTGGTGAATATATATATAATACATGGTAGGAACCACTTTTAGGTCTAAGAGTTTTCAAAGAATTATTGATCCCTGATGAATAAAAATTCATTTTTATTTGAGTATAGAGTAATTGAGTGAAATTTATTAATTAAATGTATTCATTGAGGTTTTATATGAATTCATTAAACAATATTATACAAATGAATATTATTTTAAAAATTAAATTATCATTTAATATTAATGTGAATTATTAGGTGATTTAATGTATCTGGTTTATCAATAAATATATATTATTTATTATAATTATTTGAAAAATATGAATAATATTTTTCATAAAGTTCATTCATCATAACTTCATATTTATTTCTTATTGAGTGGATGTTGAAAAATATGTGGGCTCAGGATCCATATCCAGATAAATATAACATCCAATATATATTTCTTCATGATATTATTTATGTTGTGATTTTAATTTGAATGGATTGAGATCTCCCCCCTCACCCAACTTCTTATAGAGAAATATCATCTACCTGAGAAATCATTCCAAGAAAACTTTTGTTGATGGAATGCATGTGACCGAAGTAATCATTGGGATATTAAAGGGATAATTGGACCTTCAGAATATCTCAGGGAATTTAATTATTATCATTTACATGGATTCATAATGCATTTCGGGATGATCTATAGGGGTACGACATCAGATCCTTCAAGAAATGGTCCCTGATGACTAGATTCTTTTAATTTCCCTTGAATTTGTACCAAGTATTTATTATATATATTTTGTTATTGAAAAATTCACGTGGGATCCATAGAAATCAAACAAAGATCTTATCATTTGAGAGAACAGGTTCATTTCTCTATTGATGAAAATATTTTAAATCCATAGCACATCAACTTTAGATGTGCACCTTTGTACAATGAACTGGTATTAATGTGATCTTAAGTATTTTTTTTGTGAAGGGTAAAATATTTTTATTTAAACATTATTAGAGGGTTTTAATTCAATCCCAATATATGTAATAGAACATTTATTTTATCTATGTGGTACAATTATAATCCATTTAAATGAAATATTGGTCAAAAGAGGTGAGTTTCTAGGTATTTTGAGTTAAGGAATATTTTTTATTCTTGTTTAGAAATACCTAATCACAGAATCTAGTGATAATTGAGGTCTCCCAAAAAATTTAGCTCAGAAGTAGAGTAAATTCAATTGACTAGAGAAATTTTGGGATATGTATTAATTTTCCACATCTAATTTGTAATTTTCTATAAAAAAGGATCTTACAAATTATAGCTTTCAAAATATTACAAAATTAGGTGTAAGGTAGCTTGACTATTAAAGTCATAAATTAAAAAAAATCATAATAGAAATAAACCATGATTAAAATCTATGATAGGGTCTTCTACCAACTAGATTCCATGGGCCCCTTCGGCTTCCTCCCTTGGTCTTGGATGGTCCCACCACCCACCACCCATCAGTGTGACCACCAACACTATCTACTATAGATTGTATCTTCTGTCCTGGCCTCCTCCCACCCAAAGCATCAATATATATGCCACCATCAGTTACTCATATAGAATAGTAATTCTTGTCTAGATACTTCTACCTACTGTCCCATGGACTTCTCGCCATCTTTGATAGTTGTCATACTTATTGGATGACATCACCTCAACCACCAAGCCATCTCCCTCAAAACTCACTATTGATTACTATTATGACATGTGATCCCTATGGATAAACTATATGTCATGAATGATCTTAAACCCCACCCCACACCCACACCCTTCTATAGGACACATGACAAATATTCACGCCATGTCAACCCATCATATTGAATTTTTTGGTACTTCAGGCTGACCTAGAATGGGTCATGGATGACCTTCCAAAACATTAGTAGCCTAGCACAGGGTCTTACATGCCCAATGAAATATTTCATGGGTCTGTCCCCACCAAAAATGGGCCTAGGTGGGATTTAGGGTCCTAATTAAAATATTGATACCACCGAATTATGTTCTAAATTTTTGGTTTAAAAGTAATAATTATTTTATTTTTTGCATATTTTATTTTTAAAAATGAAAAATTAAATTATAATGGGACTGAATGAGGATAAATTATTTGAATTTAAATAATGAATTTGATTTATATTAATGAGATCATAAAATAATTTTTTATCAATAAAATTCTATCTCTAATCTATTTAATATACCATCTGTTCTTAAGTATTGATTGTTCATGTGTATGTCTTGTTAATATTATTTATTTATTTAATACATGGTTGTTGTGTTTGAAATAATTGTTATTTTTATGATGATCTGTACATTATAATCATTTCTACATTATTTATAATGGATGTGCTTCCATAAGTCCTTATTTTTTATTCAGATTTTTTTATAAGAAACTTCTCACATACATGTGAGGATTTATGTATGTTGATGATGAAATTATAAGGTATAGAACCTACCATTAAAATGTGATACACCAAACAAAATATGAAAGCACATGACTATGGGAGATTTGCAATATTAACATCAAGAGACTCTAGTATGATAACACAAGTTTAAAGTTGTTCTATTATGTTTAATATGTATCATACAATATTAAATTAACATGAAAAGTTAGGTAATTTATTTCCATAATGCATTGTTCATTATTTTATGAATATAAAATTTTACTATGGCAAACACATAAAATTTGATATTATAAAATTTCATAATAATACGATCAATATTTTTATATTAATGAATGTTTAGTTGTGTGTGAAAAAATAGCCTAAATTCTATAATTGAAATGAATTACATTTTTTTTGAAATTTTGAAAAAAATCGATGTAATATTAATTCTGAAATACTTTCATCTCTCAAATTTCAACAAAACCTAGAGTATAGGGTGATTTATAGTCGTAGATGAAGGTTCCATCAACTAACGGGGTGTCTTATTAAAATAACAAGTTTAATTAACTGATTATTATATAAAAGTAGTAGCAACAGCTAGCATTATATCATTTTAGATGATAAGTGATGATGGAATAATGTTTACATTTATTATAAACTATGACTTACTCAATAGTACAAGAAACTATGAGTCTATTTATTTAACTAGACAATCACCTACCTTGAAACTATCTAATTAGTGGAATATCCAAATAATATAGGCATTCAGGGGAGGTTCCCAAGATCTTTTATACTTGAATACTCAAGTGATTGTATATTAAAAATATAATATATAATATTATTTTGGATCAAATAAATAATTGGATACATTTAATGATTTATAATTTAATAATAAAAATTACTAAAAGATAATCATGTTAATGTATTAGTTTATAAATTGTATTTTTTATAGATAAAATTTGAAATCACCAAAACCAACAGAATGTTATCCTTGAGATACATACTAAATAATTTATCTTTCTTGACCAACAACAACTTTTATCAATGGTACACGCACTTGGGAAGAGTAATACACAAAGAGAGGCATCCTTATATGATAGGGCCATCAATTCATGGTGAACCCCCTTTGGGAGAAACAATGGAATATAATGGTAATTATAAGAATCATATTTATGATGCACAAGATGTACAGTTTATCATGTTGTCATCAATGTCTATTAAGGAGTAAAAAAGGCATGAAAATGAATTTTTATACAAGATTTTATGTCATTTCTAGGAATTATATTTTGAGAGAGTAGTTAAAGAATGGTTTTAAATATCATGTTCGCATTATTGGCATAATCTTAAATAAGGGAATCAATATAGATGTAACGTAATCAATATGATCAGCTAAATTGAGATACATAAAGCCCTTGGGTTCACATTGAACCACGAACTTGTGAATGATCCTATTCTTTCATCTTTACCATCAAGATTCTTGTCATTCATTGTTAACCAAAACATGAAAACCATGAAAAATTCACTACAATTTCATTTTTATTTGGTTTGATGAGGTGATGAGAATATAAAGAATACTAATTATACTATCTTCATATTGAACATGATGATGAAGGGTAAGGTGATGTTGTCTACTTAAATGACCATGCAGACGTCACTGACACACCATCATTCCTTAAATCCAAAGATACAAAGGGGTGGGAAATGAGTATGAGGCTTAATGATTTCAAGGTTTCAAGAAATTCCACTTGATGATGAATTGAAGAGATTCCATGATGAAGAATTGTTGCTTCTACTTTAGGTTTTTTTTCAATGACTACAATTTTTCAACATGTATAAGTTGGGTACTGGATTTAGTGTGTGAATCACATAATTTTATTGATATAAATGAACCAAGTAGACAATAAAATTTGAAATGGATAATTGGATCTATGAGATACAAATGATGTGAGTTTATATGCCTTGTTATTGGATGATTATCATATGAATTTTCCTAGTTTTTTTGTTCATGGATTACATAATTTTTATTATATACCATTTGTGACATGAAACATAATATTTGTGTCAATTATGGACACCAAAGGACTTTATATCATGTTTTAAAATACATGTTGTCTTTTTTTATGTGGGAAACATTTGTTATGGGATGGAACATATTAAAAATGATGTATATATACTAGAACTCAAAAAAATATCCAATGAAAATCAAAGAAAAAACCATTGAACACGAATCATGCAAAACCCACCTATGGAAAACATGGATTGGCCTAGTAAGTAAGAAGTGATTACAGAAATATACATAATCATGATATTTAGGATCAATTAGAATAATACCCATGGATGTTACATACAATTAGTTATAAGGGTAAATGATAAAATCATCCATTTGTGGGAAGGGTGTACCAACCACTAAATTGGTGGAATTAATTCATACTAATGTATGCTTACAAACTCTTATAGGGAATGCTGTTTTGTTTTCATACTTCATTACTTTTACTGATGAATACAGTGGGTATTTATATATATAAATAATTCATAATATGGTAGATTACATTTATATGATTAAGGAATACAAGAATGACGAAGAAAACCAACATGATAAGAACATTAAGTGACTTTTCTTAGACTGAGGTAGAGAGTATACTAAACAATAAATCATTGATCACTCATATGATTGTGGTATTAAATTCCACCTTAATTCTCCTCATACACATTAGTACAATGATGTATATAAAACGAGGAATTAGACAATTCTTAATATGGTTAGATTAATGAAGAGTTGGGATACACTTTCATTGTATTTTTTGTGATTAGGACTTACTGAAAGTCAAATATAATCTCAACTAACTACTAAATAATGAAAAATATGGGGATCTATTTGATATGTGGTGTGAAAATAAACCAAAACATTTGAAATTATTTGTATGGCTGTGTGATCATTCTATTAAGATAATACCTAGTAACCAATCAGAATCCCGAATCATTAATTGCATCATTATAGGTTTTACTAAAAAAATATTGTATATTACCTTTAAAAATAATCAGATGGAAAACTGAGAATTATAATACAAGCCATATTTCTAGAAATGGAACACATTTCTAATGGAAATAGTTAGAGGAATATTGACTTCGATGAATGTGATCCTCCCGATGCACAAGATTGGTATGAGAATAATATCTAAATGTAAAAGTTGGGGAAGAAGAAGCTCTTAAGACTTAAGTATTGCATTGGTCAACTCAATGGATTATTGAACTATAGATTTTTTGGTTATCTTATTACTGAGTTAGGAAATCATTATTTAAGATAATGATGAAAATCTAACTTACAAGGATGTAGTAAATGAAATGGACACTACTAAATAAAAATATCCTTCACATTTAGAGATGGTGTCCATATAACAAAATCACATTTGTATTTTTATAGTCACTTAATATAATGTAAAACCAATTGGGTAAAAATGGTTATTCAGTAAAAATATTGGAATGGATTATAAGGTCAATAACTAAAATGAAATATTAGTAGTGAAGGGTTTATGTAAATGTTAATTTGTAGAATATAATGAAACCTTATCACCACTATAAAGGCTTAAATCTATCAGAATATTATATACTATAATGTCCTTCCATGATTATTAAAATTCAAAAATGTAAGTTAATAATTTCCATTCTAATTGGGATGTTCGTTGTATACATATATATGACTCAATACTAAGTGTTTTTATGTCAAAATATGAAAATAAAGTGGGAAATATGTAGATATCTATTTATGGGTTGAACTAGGATACAAGGATAGAGAATGTTTTCATTGATGAGGATATATGGGAATTTTGTTTCATCAATAATAAAAGTGATCAATGAGTCTATATGATGTCAAATGGTAATGCCATTCTTTTACTAATAAAATATATTGATGAAAAATTAAATATTTTAAATGAAGTGATATCCTTATGAAATTTAATAGTTGGATAAATGATTTCTTCTCCATGAATATTTTAGGTGAAGAAAACCCATTTCTATGTATTAAGAAATATCTAGATAGATTTGGAAGGCTTCATGGGGTATGTTAAAATACATAAATTGACAATATACATGAATGGTATTGTATGGTACAATCTAAAAGTGGGTTTTTTCCAATGTCACATTATAATAATATTTATATGAACATGTCTCCAAAAATGTAGGAGGAAATTGAATGACTAAGTATAATTCCTTAGGACATATCAATTTGATCTATCATGTATTCCATGTTATGTTATAGTTTTTATGTTTCATTTTCATTAATATTTTTTGTCAGAAGTTAGGATAATCATTGAGAGTTTCATTATAATGTTTTGAAAACAATGCTGTAGTACATGAGATATACAAATTATATATTCATTTTATATATAGATGATGTGGAAATATTTTTTAAAAGATACATAGATTCTCATTTCTTGAAAAATCTAGATGATCTCAAAATCATATTTACGCTATGTATTTTTCCTAAATTTTGGAAGAGTGAGTTGGAGAAGCTCGAAGCAACCTATGGTCACTATCTCTATAGAAATATATGAGTATCTAAAGGTATATGATGCATCTATTGGGAAAATCACTAAATGATTCTTTTTGGACATTTTTGTTTTGCCAATCAGTGTAGTACATATTCTAGTTTATTGCGATAAAAGTAATTTAGTGGTTTATTCCATGGATCATAGGTCACACAATAGGATATATCATATACTTAATATGTTTCATATCATAATGGATTTTCGAAGAGAGGTGAAAATTTAGTCAGTGGAGTATCCACAAAGGATAATGTGGCATGCCCCTGAGTAAATTAACATCTCAAAAGAAGCATAAATTTTATGTCAGATATATTCTTTTGAGTCTTGTTAGCACTTGGGATTTTGGAAATTGGGAGTGTAGAAAGAGGATTACATAGACCCATCATGTGTATATACATATATGAAAATTACAAATAAATCGTTTGAGATATATATATATATATATAAGTGTATTTTAAAATACTAATATTTTGTTGATACATCTATGTCCACTATATTTATGGATGCATCTTTATATCACATGTAATATCATAATATTTTAGTAGTTCCAAGTCCATAATGCGATCCTAAAAATATTATAAATATTATATTAAATATATTTCATATGGTTGTGAAACATATTATTGATATGACACATATGAGGATTGACCATCATGTTTAAGGGGATCATAATAAATAAAACATCTTTTTTTTCACATGGTGCTGTAGAGTGGATGAGATGATGAGGGTTCACCTATCAATAGGAACATCACATGTTTTATGGGTCATAGGTAGTTTCTATCTATGAACTTGTTTATTGGTCTCTTGAATTGTGATCATCTTCAATGTCTTCCTTTTGATCATATATATTTATGTAGTGATAAATCCATGAAATTGAATTTATAGTGAGGTAGCTTATGTTGGGTTCAGCATTGGTGGTATAAAATAAGTTGAATGGTTGATATATAAGTATTCACTTTGGATTTGAGGAAGTTATTTTTGAGTCCAAGTCGATTAGGATTGTAGTACCATCCTAAATCCATGTCAATGGTATTTAGAGGTTTGTTTATCTAGTTATATCAAAAAGTAATAATGATTTAATGGATGATGAAATAATTTTTGTATCAAACATAATGAGATATTATTAATAAAATTATATTATACTAAATATTAAATGTTTATAGGTTGATTATCTATGATCTTTCCATATATCTTTAAATTTCATGATGGGTTTATAAACTCTACTCTGGGTATGTGAATATAGTTCATTACTATCAAGAAACTAGAATAGAGGTTTACAAACCAAATAACTGTAAAGATAATTCCCTGTTAGGGTGGATATATATAATGGCGATGTTAGGCCCCACTACGGGGACCTTCGGTTGTCCATGCATAATGATCTTTGTAGAAAAAATAAAGTGATTATTATATAATGTAGAATAATTGGGTTGATTTTATTTATTAAATGTTTCCACAATGGATTTAATGAATAATTAAAATAATATTATACCATCAAATATTATTTTAATATTCATGATTTTTTTATTATTGGAAGTAATTACGAGTTAACTTAAAGATTTTGGATTTAAAAGTAATATATTTATTATATATTAATCCTTTATGATAAATATTTAAATAATATTTATGACATAGTTATTTCATCATAAATATTAATTAATTCCATATATGGTGGCTGTGAAAATATACAAGGGAAGAAGAACGCTATCATAGCTGACTAAATATCCATTTTTTGATTTATAAAAAACACGTTTTCGCTATGTGAGAACCTAGGAGGACAAAATATCACTGAGGTTAAGTGAGAACCAGCCTGCCATTACAATGAGAAATAAATGGTCTCGGTAAAGAACCATGTCCAGGTCCATTCCCACCCCAAAAACACCTCATGAAAAAATGACTATAACTTTGTAAATAAGTGAGAATCAAACTAGAAAAATGATACACAAACCCCAGTAGCAGACCGTTGTCCCTAGAACCACCATCACCGTCCTAAACTACCTAAAACCTGAAATCCTTACTAGTATATTGTCGTGATCCATGTAATAGTGCAATAAGGCTAGATGAGGGATAATGAACTATAGATCCAAGCATGGGGAATGCAAAACAAGAAAGTCGCTTTGGAAAAACAGCACCATTGCAGGGCTATGGGGAATCCAAAATAAGGCTTCCATCATAGATAACCAACAATGGAGTGTGGAAGAAGGAGGTGGATTTTTCAAAAGACCTCCAAATGCAGATGCATAGGATCGTTGAACCGAGAAGCTAAGAGAAACCTACAACCAATACGTATGTGGAGAAGAGATAAAACTTGAACCAGTGGCACCCAAGCATCACCCCAAAGAAGGAGAATGAAACATACCAGAGGATTTCAAAATAGATGTCATGATACAACACCGAGGAAGTAAAAACAATCGAAATTCAGCAAAATAAGCCTCCGTAAGGATGCACCCTCAAGGAAACTAAGCACTCCACCACACACAGTATTTGATGGCTAAAGGGTGCACATGAAAATAGTGACATCACGGTTGAGGGATCCACAAGGGAGGTGTAGATGTCATTTCGGATAGTGCCACTTGGGGGATACGACGACAGACTACACATGGGAGTCGCAAGGTATTCATCGGCTTTAGGCAGTTATGTCGTTCGGGGGGGGGGGGGGGGGAGCTGGACTCAATCTGAGTGGGATTAATCCAATAGTGTGTGGGAGGATCAGCACAAAGTAGGTTGTGAAAACCCTAAGAAGAAAATCCCAGGTCATCGTAGTTGATGCTCTTGCGTAGCACCTTGCGGGTTCATCAAATCTTATTTTACTGAAAATCACTTTTTTATTTATGTTCCACAATATAAGTCTTTAATTGCACATGTCTATTTTTTCATTCTAATGGGTTGAGATATCTTATCAGATCCCACCACATAGAGTGAGAAAGAATATATCTATGTGATTAATCTAACAAAACAATCATGGATTAAAGGTATATGATCAAGATTTTTGTTATGACATCAAATGAATCTCAAAGAACTGCACTAGAACCCAATTTTTTTGGGTTTTTATATTGATTCTTAAATCATGTGTGGATGATCAAGTGTGATATAGTGTCAGATCATTTAAGTAACAGTCACTAGTGTAGAACTGTTGTTTATTGACCTTCAATAAAAACATTGTATCATTTATGTTTGAATTTTCGGTTTGATAATTCATGAATTATATTACGACCTCTATTGGAGATTAAATTGTAGAGGAAGATAAGTTTGAGCACTTCAATGATAAATTCTTTTTAAATCTATGTCTCATTGATAGCAAGAAAGATTCCCTAATAACAAAAATAAAACCTAAAAGTAGATATGAAAACATTGTAATTTATTCTCACAAATCATAAAATTCATTCATAAATCCCTTATTATTATCCTCAATAAGAATAATTTAATAAAGAGTGGTCTCAAATAGTCAATAACTGAAATTGTGAAAAATAATATATCATAAATTAAATAAATCATGATTTATTTATTAGAGATAAATAATAAAATATATTAGATATAAATATTATCATATAAATGGGTTTAAACCCATGGATAACATGACAAACAGAAATAATCACATGGATAAAAATAATTAGTTTCATAATTATGGATGGAAAGTTGTCTCTCAATTTAATATTATCATCAAAGAATTTTTCCCTAATATAATTCATTAAAAGATATGGCCGTTGACAAATATAAAAATATGGTTTTCATATTATAACTATTAAGGAATAAATATACTATGATAGACCACTATTTATAAATTTCTATGTATAAAGACTTCATCAAATTAGAAGTATGAAAAATAAATCAATAAATAATCATCATAAACATTAATATTTAAAAAATAGTCATTTAAATGACCAGGTTTTTCCCATTCAATAAATATAACAATACCACTAATTATCAAGAATAGCATGAAGGATTCAATCGATACTGTATATCCATAGTAAATAAATAAATTTACAAATTAATGTTGACATATATGAAAATATAATAATTTTTTTATCATTTTTCATAAAGATACTACTATATTAATTAATAAATCACATGTGTTCGGATTTATAAATTTCTATAATATTAAGAATATATTTTTCATTGAAATAACCTTATAAATATTAATGTGAAAACTAAAATAAAATAAAAATAATTAAGGTGATATTTTTTTTGTGTAATAAATGTCAACGAATGTATTCCATTTTCAACTTCATTAATAATTAACATATTAAAAAAAAATATTCCTTTTAAAAAAATTAGAATTTTTTACAAGGTCAAATATGAATTTAAACGATCATTATTTAATATGAAAAATTATCATGAAAACATTTTAATGGAAAAAATTCCAAAGGAAGAAAAAAAATATCCACACTAAATTGAAAAATTATATCAATTTTCCTATAGAATATATTTTTTATTAATATAGTTTTCCTATAATAGAAAAAAGAACTAATACTAGAATCTCTCATAAATTACCCCATGTTGATAAAATATTTGGGATTTATGCTAAAAAATAAAATATAAATCCTCTAATGTAAACATAAACATAAACAATAATGAATTGTGTTGAGTATTGGAAATAAACTATTCCATTTGGTTTGACATGTTTGTTAAGTTCATTTATCCCTGAGTAAAATAAATCTATATTTATTGTACTTATATAAGAATATATATAACTATTTTTAATGTTGTATCTAATCTATATATAACATTTCAATATCCATTTATTACTTGAAAAGTTTGGGGCCGAAGCCTCATTTTTATTAATAAAGCAAAGCAAAGACCTCTTTTAACTGGGTAGAGGGATACCCATTACATAGCCCGAAGGCCCAGTGGGCTTGTAGCCCATTACATATCCCATAGGCCCATATTTTTGGCTAAATTCATTTTGTGGAGGTGCTAGTGCACATGCACGCATGGGTGATGTTTTCATTTTTTTAATGTTTAAAAGGGAAATATGGTAAGTCATTTATTGTTTTTTATGAATAATAATTATGACTTAAAAAATAATATATAATCATCACTTCCATCTTGATAATCACCATTGGAATGTTGTTATGAAAACTAAACTACTCTACTACATGGATATGGTAGGTTGTACATACGCAAGGATGATGATTTTCTTTTCTGTAAGATATAACAGAGATGAATTAGAGTTATATTACAGGAGTTAAATGTTTTCATTATATTGGTAATAAAAATGTAATTATAAGAGAATATTCATAGAGTATTTTATATTTTAATATAACCAATTACAATGATTACAATCAATTAAAAGTTATTCCTCATCATTGGAGAACCATATCATAATTACAGTTTTCACCTTTTAGGAATATCTTTTTATGATATTAGTGAGACTAAGTTATGGGTAAAATGGTTGTGTATTCATTCGGAATTATATTTGGATATAAAGATGACATATGATGGGTGAATTATATATGAAAACTGGTTTCATTTTATAACTGATGGAAAGGAAATAGTTTGGATTAAATAAATTATTCTAATTATATAAAGTCTTTTTAATATGAATGCGGCTCAAAATTTTCATTACATCAATTTATATTACTATATTTTCATAATCCAACAAACTAGTTATTTTTATGTAAGATTTATTTTCTAGACTCCTTATAACATTATTTTAACCCTTTTAAACGAATTTACCTTTAACTGATTTCATATATATTTACCATGGTTGCTATTCATTTTGATAAAACATAATCTTAACTTATTTACTAATATTTTTTATATTGATACATGATATTTATTCAATTCCACATGATTTTTCTCCTATATTTTCAATATAAAACATTTAATTTATGTTTACAAATGAAACAAAAATTATTTTTAAATAAGATTCATTAAGAATTAAAATGGGTTTATAGAAGATTATTGTAATATATTTATTAAAATGGAATTAATGGGATTAGGTCTAATAAAATTATGTTTATGGTAATATTAAATCAATACAAAACATAATGGATCCATTTAAATACTATATTTAATAAAAACATCTAAAAATAAATATCCTTAAAAAAATACATTATTAGTTTTTCAAAATAAAAAAAATATTTCTTTTTTAAATATCATATTTATAGTTAAAATATATAAAATTGTTAATATAGATTTGGTTTACAAACAATGTTCCCTAAGCATTAACTATAATAATAAAACATGATAATTCATCTTAATATAATTATAAAATTGTTAATTAAAAATTAGAATGAATTTCATAAAATCCAATTTTTTAATTATATGAATTTATATTTTAATGAAATTCAGGTATAATTATATGTGCATTCTGTTATTATATTACTAGAATGAAAAATATACTTAATATAAGCTTGGGACATATTTTAAACATTACATCCTCCAAATTTATTGAGTGAATCCACATGACCATATGCAGGTAGTTATTCATTATAACATATTTAGGTTCACTGGTCACATCCATTATCTTATACTTCTATAAATGATAAATTACTATATGAGTCCATTGATACCTCAACACTTATTCTCTATATTAATGAATTTTGAGAAATTCATCATAATAATATAAATCCACCCCAATTATATTTCATCATAGGTTGAAATATTGATTGAATCTATTATGTATCTATTCAATAATATTTTGTTGATCCCATTAGTAACATTAGAAATAGTCTGTGTAATTGCCCAAAAATGTTCTAGAAATTTAATTTTTTCCTTCATTCCAAAATTATTAATATACCAAGAACTTAACATCACTTTTTATCAAATAATATAACACATTTATTTATAATTACCTCTATGAAAAAATTATATACCACCTAAAATTCTAAATTTCTCCATCAATTATCTGTATTCATTTTTCTCCTACTTAAATTTTCTATAATATGATTTCAAATAATCATCACAACAAAACTTTTTTCTTCAACAAGTTCTCAGATTATGAACATCCTATTTTCATCACCATCAAAAAAAGTTGGGTGATGACACCCATTTCCATAATGGTCCGCATACTTTTTCATTTCAATTATTTAATAGAAGATATTTATAAATAATAATATATTAGATATGAATAATGATCCCAAGTATTGAAAATACTAATAAAGAAATATATCAACATGTATTTTAATTTTCTAATTTTCCATTCATAATTCCTATAATTTTGAGGATGATAGAGGTGATAAAATATATCTCAATGTCATTATCCTTCAAAATAAACTTCTAGAATTTTGATAAAAATTAAAAATCAGGATAAATTAATATTTAACGTTGTGTACCATGAAGCCTCATGACATCAATAATAAATATTTAGTGAAATTGCATTAAAGGTTTTTATGACCCTAATTATAGAAAATTTTTTGACTTTTAATGGTAATCAATAATGACATATATTAATCTATACATTATAAGAGTAATTGGAAATCCCATGACAATGTCTATAATAATATTATACCATTTACACATATGTATAGGTAGAGGTTTCAGGAATTCATTATGTTTTTGTATCTATACCATTACATATTCGAAAACTATGATTCTTGATAGATTGTTTTCAATATCAGATGTTATAAAATACATTGAAAAATGATCTATCAAATCCTGACATATTTAAGAGATTCTAGATTGTATTTGTAATTTTTATATATGGGGTTCAATGATCAATCATATCTTCAACTCGTGTATGTATGGATCACAAAGCCTCTTAAAAAAAATTTCATAACTTCCATATAATTTTAATCTTCAAATTCACTATTGTTGAAACCATTAATTTTTTTGGTCAACACTTATCATTGAGTGGATTTTTTTTCATTTCTAATAAGGATGGTTTGGAAATAATTTGTTACCAGTGTGGTGTTTCCCATTATCTAAAATTTCTCATATAAAAAATTACTATGTTCATGTATGATGATTCCTTTTCAGTCATCATATTTTTCCAAACTCTATTATCTTTCATGATCAATTCATCAACTCCATTTTTATCCTTCAAAGGGTGACAGTGAGTTGGGAAATCGTAATCCTACAATAGCTATATGTATCTCCATTTTCTCATGTTTCAATATTTTAATAAAATTATTTATTTCATGATATTTTGACCCACATATATCTGATATATTTCACCATAGTAATATTTCCACCATATCATCAAAGAAAAAAATAACGTGTCCAACTCAATATCATGGTATGAAGAGTTTTGTTTATTGATAATTAAATTATTTGATGCATGATTATTTCCATTATCATTCTCTATAAGGAAACATCATATTAATTTCAATAATGAGTAACTATATATATATAAATTCATCCCCTATGGTTGGAAATGTCAACACCAGATCATTAATCATCCTAATATTTAATTATTCTGAACATAATTTTTATTCCACCATCCATAATAATGTATCCCATTTTCATGTCAACTTAGTTAATGAGTTCTATTATTAGGTATATTACCAAGTAAATCTCAAATAGTGACTTATCAATACATGAAGACTATTTACCCAAATTATTCTTATTGGTGTAGTCCATTATTTGAATTACATTTTCATTGATGGATCAACTAATATCCCATCCATAGAGAAAAATAAATGATGAAATATAGCTTATTTATTCTAGAATTCATACCTAGTAAATTATTTATATATCACCATGTTTATATGATTTTCAGGAATTATTATTAAATTTATACAATTATCTTCTTATATTCTGGACTATTCCATGAAATCGTCCATAAATATAGTAATCAATTTTTCAAGATATTCATTGAATACATTTTAATATGATACAAAAAAAGAATTTTCATTATTCAATAAAGAGGGATTAATGAAATTCATAATGATTATACCTCAAATCAAAATTTCTATTGTAATAACTTCCATTCTTAATCTCAATTAATAATATCCTAAAATGAAAATATTTCAAAAAAAAAATTGAGAACCTTGAAGTAGATAAAACAAGTGAGCAACATGAGGTAGAAGTTACATTATTATCATGATAATGGAATTAATTTAGCTATAATTATTTCCTTATCTATAATCCCATCCATCCTTTTCATTAATATAATATGAAATACTAATTTTGAAACACTTAGTTTTATGGGTACTGTATCACAGAAGTCTTGTTTATAATACATTAACTCCAATAAATGCATTCTGTTCATTTTGTATAGATTCATAGATATTAGTTTCTTGTTTGGGGTGATTTTTTTAGAAAAATCTACTACATGATCATGTGGTTGTATCAGTAGATCTTCAATAGAATCATTAATTTATTCATTCATAATCAGATCTTTTTCTATCAAAGGATCACCATTCTCATCCATATGATTTGGATACAATTTTATTCTAAAAATTTGAATAAATAGAGCTAGTAGGGTGGATCCATGCATGATTTTGATGATATTGTGTATGTCAGAACGACCTATAATTTCATATATTCATCAAATACCATGATATATTTATCCTTCATTTTTTCATTATAACATAATGAAAGTCCATAAAATGATTATATAATATTACACCATATGTATAATAATTATATTTTGTAACAAAGTGCATCCATGCATCATAATTTTATTTTTTTACATGAGGCAATTTCTATGGTATTGACATGAGGTTTCTTTATTGATAACTCTCTTCTTACAATGCATAAAAAAAGTTTTCTTATGAAAATTAAAATATATAAAAGTGTGAGATGATACATAATAAAATAAAATATTATATATCTATTATGTTATAATGAAACCTCCTTTCACCACATATCGTGGAACATTAACATTGGTGGTAGTAGGTGTACAAGACTGGAATTCTCATCTTGGCATATTCTATGGTAACATCCATTGTAATTTGGGAATTTTTTGGAAATTTTTTTATCACCTTATATTTAAGGTCCCAAGTATTTATGAAGTCTCCCTTACCCTTTTATATGTGAGATTTATGTACTTTCCCTATAAAATTTGAGAAAACTCATGTTTTCTTCATGCATATGTCAGGAAATTTCCTTCCAAAATAATCATATTTTTAAAATTAAAATAATATCTTCTTCCACATATACTTTTTTTCTTCTGGATATAAGAAATCGTCTTATTATTCTACTTAACCACATCAATTTCACATGACTTGGAGATGTCTTTATCTATCTTGATTTCACATGATACAATATCCTCATATGATAAAAAAATTGGGGAGACATGATTATAATGTAATATTAGAATTATCTAGTCAAATAAATGATAAATCATAATATTTTGATTAAATTTTAGTCTAAAACATACCGTACGGGCCTTGTGATTCTATATTGAAGTGTAACAACATTTTCCTCCACCATTTTCTTGGTCTTAGAGATTTTTTCTCTATATAGGTAAATTTACCTCATTAAATAATATTTATCTAATGAAACTACATTAAAATACTTCTAGTACATGAATGATATTTCCACCAGAACATTTGTGTTTTAAATTAATAAAATCTATTAAGTTGGATCACCCATGAGATGATAAAAAATCATGATAACCATTTCCATTTAATTACTTCCCAAAGAGAGAGAAATCTTCATGAAGGAACTCATCTATTTCTAAAATGCTAATAGATTTGTGGTTCTATTGAATGAGTGATAATGACGTTCCTTAAAATATTCAATCATTATCACATCATGTCCCAAATAAGTTGACTACTCCATATGGGCAATTTCATTGGTCATAAAACAAGTCTGCTTCCCTATAATAGTAATAATTTTTTTTATCTAGATATAACCCTATATCTTGAAATATTTTCATTAAAATGAGGTAAATATATGGGAAATATATTTATACTAATAAAAATTCATTTAATTCCTCTAAGAATGATTTTGAATCGATGGAAGATGATATATTTGATCATAAAATTACAAAACATACCATATAACAATAAAATTGTTGAAACAATTAATATAAATTATAATTTTATGAATTTTTAATCTTATAATAATATGATTATTATCTTTTGGGATATCATAAAACCATAATAATATTTTTAAATCCTTCAAATTGTTTCTAAAGAGCATGTAAATAAATCAATTAATATACCTCAGTAGTTCCTACCATATTGTGAAATTATTGGCACACAGATTATGAACGAGTGAGGATTGAATTAATACCTATGATTCCACTATTATAGTGGTTACAAATGGAGAATATATTATATATAAGTATGAACCTTTAGACATCTAGAAAAGGATATCATTTCTTTGAAAACAATATAATCTCTTTCATAATAAATGTTATTATATTATACTATAAATATTCTTATCCCACGAGTCTATCATAAAACTATATAATCATTATTTTCCTATATCATCTTCCCAAGTTGATTACTAAATATTTCTATAATGACAAATATAACACTCCGACTCCAGGAAGCCAACACTATATTTGATTTTACAGCTTATCACAATGCACAAAGTATCATGTCAAGACACTCTTAATAGACTATCAACCTTAGTATTCTAGATAAAAATATAATTAAAATACTTTAACTAAAATAATGTGATTTAAAATGAAAAAAATAGGTACATTATAGAAAGGGGAATAAAATAATGAATTATATGAAAGTATAAAAATTACATAGATCAAAATATATTGTTTTTTAATGATTAAATGATTGATTTCATAAATTATTAACATACCATAAAGGTCTTTTTCTAAGATATGATATATAAATATTTACAAATAAAACTTAATACCCAATCTAGTTTTTCTTCATTATACATACTGATGCATCAAGAGGATATAAATATCCCTATCTATCAATTACGATGTCTAATGAATTCATTATATGAATGTTTTTAACAATAGTTCAACTCAAAATCATTAAAAATATAAATACTAAAATGTTTACATATTAAATTTTAATACTTTCTACAATAAATAAATGATACATATTCATAATATATCTGAATTAATAGGTATAATTATTCTAGAATCAATTATAATAAATTTAGGAGGGATAATATAACCTATTTTTTATATCTATTCTTATCCAAATAGGAGTGGAATCTTTTATTTATAAAAACATATGTTAGTCAACCCAAAGTCAATGTCATAGTGAGAATATAGTTTTTCAAATCATAGGATTGTAGTCAATTAGATATCGAGAGGTGAAGCTAAGTGAATTATTGGTTTTTTCCCAATATATTTCATATCTTACATTTTTAGAAATAAAAACTCATTCACGTTAGAATAATAATTTATGGAAACTGAAATAATAGATTTAAATGATGAGTTTATAAAATACTTTTAATTACTTTTAATGGATCCATGTTACAATGAAAATGTGTGTCAAATTTTATATACATATTATAATCATTATTATTATATTTGATTTAAAACAAAAAAAAATTAAATAGTCCTCAAAGCTTAATTAAAAATATGGAATACACCATGGAAATTATAGGATCATCTTATTATGAATATATGGTTCTCAGTATTTAAAGATTGTTAATCTAAATGTTTACTCGATTATGAATTAACATATAAATAAATATAATTTCTTAAATAAAATGAAATAGAAAAATATTAGGATATTGGATCAATTTCATATGATTTTTAAAAATATATCGTTTTTCATAATCATAGATTTATCAAGTTGAGTTGGTCAAAATGTCATTATAAATTTACTAAAAATTTATAATGAATGTTTTAAAATATCATTGACTCAAAATAAATCATTCTTCTAAGAAACTCTACTATAGAAACCATAACCCAAGAATCCCAACGGTTGTGCCTTTCACCATTAATTTTTTTATATATAAGGAAATAAAACCCCAAAAATATAGAATGGTTTATTAGTCATGGTAAAACATAAAAATACATTAGATTTAAATTACAGTTGAATATGAAAATTAAAAAAAATTGGGTATAATTTTATTGGTTCTAGAAAAACAATTCATATCAGTCATAGTATACTTCATGGATCCCTAGGAAATGAAAAAATGTGTGATCACAAATTCTTATTACGTGTTATGTACAATGGAATCATGCATTAATCAATAATCATAATCAATATGGAATGGTAAATAACTAAACACACATTCCATTTAAATAAATAGTGTAGGAAAAATCAATATTTAAAAGAAATTAAAAAAGAACAATTCCATTTAATCACTAAACTAATAATGAAATGCATGCAAATATTTTTTTTATAGTGAAAAACTAGGAAAATAATAACTAAAATTATGTAAATGCATATTTAATGTATGTCATGTTTCATGCATATGAAATTCTCCAATGTCAAGATCTATCATCTTGGAACTTTATAACTATAAGTAGAAACCCATTTAATGTGGCCGGCCGATTTTTCTCAGGACTCATGTTGATGCAATGAGGGGATATTTAAATTTCAGGACCCATACATCACTAAATTTACAAATTATTCCTCATATATTGAATAATAAATTTAGTTCTTTAATATTATTCCTTATCAAATAACTGTATTCAGTAATGAAAACGAATTTATCAATATTATCCTAGATAATCAAATAATTATCAATGTAAGAACAATATGTAATAATGTTTATCTGTTTTATGAAAAAAATCATATCCATGTCAAATATAGTGGATATTTATTGGAAATTTGAGGGTCGATGGTATTTAGAATGTTAGTTTATCAAGCAGATGTGAATGACTAAAACAATGATTGAAGGAAGTGATTTCCAAAACCATCCTTGGTCAAAATAATCAAAATACATCAATAGGATGAATAAGGTTGATACCAATATGACTCATACCCATGAGATTAAGAATATTTTTTTACATTGATGAATAGATATATAATAAATGATATTAAAAAACATTCTTGATGAAAATATCACCCTCATTTTGAAAAACAATCTAAAAATTATTTTCGTTGAAAATAACATAGTTAAAAAAATTTATTAAACATAACTTCTTAAACATTCCATGGAATCATCAAATAATTGATGATGTGTAATTCTTTACATTGTAAAAATAACATTCCCTTTGTATAGTTAAAAGGATAGGGAAGTTCAATGTTCATAATGTGATAAGAGGATTCCATTGAAAATATTTAATAAAAAGACAAAATAGGTAAAAAAATATTTTAATAAATCATTTTAAAGTGTTAAATAATAAATTATGTATTTTTCTAGAAAAAATGTTTTCTATGAAAATATATTCCCTATCAAAGAGGAAAATGAACTTGGTTGTAATTAAAACATTTTCTAAATAATTTTAATTTCTAATGAGTGAAAAAATTATAATATCACTATTAATATTTTATGAATAAACTAAGATGAATTTAATAAAATGGTTTAATTAAAAAATAATCGTATAATTTCATTTAATGGAAATTCATTAATAAAGTCTCTTAATAAGATTGAGTCTGTGAAACAAACCCTTAAAAGATTGTAAAGTCTAAGTGAGAGTTAATCAATGGATAGATTATGTGTAATGACTATTAATCACTAAATACAAAATTTAAATACAAAATTATATAATAAAACCAAATTATACAAAAAAACAAATTTTAATTATAAGGGGGATTTAAAATAACCCAAAGAAAAGAAATTTAGTTATGCAATCACATAGTAATTGGAAAAATTTATTTTAAAACCTCATAGGTGAAATAATTAAAATTGATACATAAAATAGAATTTATATTGAAATATTCATGATTTTATATGTCAAGTTGAATTATATAATCTATATAAAAGTAATTAGCCGAATATCATTAAAATATGCCTCAATGAAATGAAATTGAGATTAAATCGCTTACCTTATTATTCATTCTAGTTAAAAAAGATTCAATCTTAAATATAATTATTTGAAACATATTTTTAACATACTCTATAACCATATAAATATTTATGATATCATATATAATCATTTTATTAAATATTATTACCCGTTTGTTATTAAAATATCATTATTTTCATAATTTTGGGTGTTAATTGCCTTGTTTTTTAGTATGTTTGGACTTTTTATTTTTGGTACCTCTTATATTGATCATGAGTTAATAATATAAATTTTTTTTATCCTTCATAAAAATATCATATAAATTTTTTAAATATTAATTTATATTATAAAAAATAATTGGGGATATGAAATAAAATTCATTTTTCAAGGATATGGTAGGTTGTACATACGCATAAATGATTTTTCCATTTTGATTTCATATAGTATAAAAATAATTGAATGATATATATATATATATATTAGTTCTAGTATCATTATCATATCATATATATCTCATTTTTTATTAAAAATATTCTTAATACATCCATTGTAATGAGTGAATGAATTACATTGTTTCATGAGGCGGCAGTCCGCTGTAAGCACACTTGACATTGTCATATACCCAAAATTTGATTTCATGATGTAATGTAATATAAAATAATGAAAAAAAGAATAAATAAATTTTAAATATTATATAAATCATAGATAACCATTATTCCGATCATTTTTCTATCATTGAAATTGGGTAACAGAAAAATAAATGACATCAGTTCACGAGGTGGAAGTCTACCATACACAGGAATGGTTATTTCATAACCTATTTGGTAGAAGAGTCTGTGATATTTTGTTTTTACCAATAAATACAAAGATATCATAATATCTAGAATATTGGGATTAATATATAATCCTAATATAATAATAATTTAAGGTTATGGATAAGGAAATAAAAATATATGCACGTTGGTGAAAATTAATTCTTATATGGGAAACTCCTAATGGTTTTCACCAAATAACTTCTATAGATATATTGATTTCAAAATTAATGATTTTTTTATGATCAGATAGAATTTTATAAGTTATTGTGTGGAATTTTTTTAATAAATATATTGTTTTCTATGTCTGAATAAGGGGGATTGGGGAGGCCTTTTAAAAGTGGGGTGAGTGGAAAACATGAAAAAAATTTAACGATGTAATTTCTCAAATATTGTTTCCCATGTCACATGACACAGTTCACACAAAAAACTCTATTCTAGAATTAATACGGTCTAAATTTATCAATCCAATGTGTTTTAGAAACATTTCTTGGTCATTTGTCTCATTATGTTTAAAGTTTAGTCTCTTACTAAACATATATTTTAATTAATAGTTGAAATCGATTTTAACCTCATTCAAAAATAATTTTGTCAAAAACTAAGATGAACATAATAGTTTTTATAAATAATTGGTATTAAAATCATGAAATTAATTTTTCCAAATTCAAATCATAGAAGTGGTACAAATTAATTTAATAATAATCCTGGAGACGTGTCTTGAAAAATATTTTTAAAGTAAAAATGTTTAAAACTTTTCAAAGATTCTAGATAAAAATAAAATAAAGAATGATTAAGATGTACTAAATTGGATTTATAGATGTATTATTGTTCTAATTTTACAATACAAATTAAATTATACATTATTATTTGAAATTATTTAGATGCAAATCAACTTTTGAAATAAATTTTAGTATGTATATTTCAATATTCATTATATAATGAAACTTCATAAAAAATACCAAAAACATAAACTAAAAAAACATTTAAATTACTATTTTTAAATAATTATAAAAGAAAATTGTTGAAGTCTAAAAATTTAGTTTTAATATATGTTTTTCTTTAAAAGGAAAAAAATTCAGAATAAATATATCATTTATCCATTGAATTGGATTTGTTATTTTTATATTATGATAAATTATAATAGATGAATTTAATAATACTTCATAGAATTTATAATATAAATATTTAATTATGATAATTTATTTGTAGTAATTATGTTATTTTATTATGATAAAATAAATTTGGGCGTATAAAAATGGGTTTTTATAAAAACATTACCTTTATAATCAAATTGATTTTATATTAATTTATAATTAAATGGTAACCAACAAATTGAAAAATATATTACTATATGTTATATAATTCTATTAAGAAATTAAAATTTTATGAAAATTAGATAATTTCCATTGTAAATAATAATATATATAGTATTATGTAAAACTCAGTCTTACGTGTATCACAAGTTATCAAAGAAAGTCCTCATTGCGTGAATTTCAATATAACTCTTTGTTGTGGTCATTGAAAACAATATCATATATTGAACATATATTAAATATTATTCATATATTAGTGTCTTTAGATGTTTTATTCCTTTATAAACTTAGTGTCATATGTCATATTTAACGTCATGGTTCCAGTAGCCGCCCAGAGACACCTCGTACCATGTTAGTCACATGGCCTCTTGCACATTTCCCTGAATAGCATAGCCTACTGACTTTCAATGAAGAGCTTGGGTGTGATAGTGGGGAAACAATTACCTCATTGTCAAAGTAACATAGTGTAAGAGATACCAATATACTATAGTTGATGTAGTAAACATACCAACAATAGTAACACCAAAAGACAAAAAATATAAATAACATGAGCACATATATAAGTGATGCCTGATACATATGTCTTGGAAAACAACCAACATGTCACAATGCTAAATACAGATATAATCCATATTGTAAAAGAAAATAAATAAATATATCCATGACATCGTATGTCTATGCTTGGTCCTATGCTCTCTAGATGCAATGCAGTAAAGTACCTGAATTGGATGGGCGATTGCCCTTATCAATAACAGCATCAATATAATCTGTTTGGGCCCAAAAGCATGGCCCAAATAGGGTGTGAGACTAATTTCTTATAGGAATACTCCACAAGATATGTGTGTAACAGTCAGTGAATATATATGGCAGAAAATAAGCATATAGAAGCAGTAAACAAGGAAGTACTCAACAATAAACAATTCCACAGTTTCAAAGCATTCAGTTTCATATATCATGTAAGAAGGTAAACACAAATAGGTCGCCATATGAGAAGTAATCATATCCTATTCCCTATGGTCCTACTTAGAAACACAAGAAAGCATATAACACGATAGGTATCCCTCTAGGAAGTACTCACAGCCTATCCCCTCTGGTCCTACCTAGAAACACAAACAACCCTCTAGGCGATACACTCAGTTTAACCCCTCTGGTTCACCATAAGTATAGACTTCATAAGGAAGCACTAGCTGTCAATTCCTCCTATAGTCTCATATCAGTAACTAAAGGCACTCCGGTTAAGCACTTATGTTTCATCCCCCATGTGGCCCATGTCGAGGAACTACAAACACTCAAAGGATGCACATACATCAATTCCCTTGTTGGTATGAGATCATATATAGAAATGACACTTAAGAGAATCCCTTACGTCCATTATACCTATGGTCTATATACTAGTTTCTCATGAACCTATTTAATTCAACCAATCACAGTGAACGTATCGACAAAATTAATCCTCAATAACTACTTGGCTAAACAATCTACTACATACTAGCATGACAGATAAACAATCACTCAATCCTAACAACACTAGGCATGGGAAAAAACAAGGTATCCTAACAGGCTATGCATGATCAAACGGTCATAAACAAAACATTCATGGGAAACACCTCCAAAGTATAAGAATACAAACTATTAACAATCAATTTAAACTCAAATCAAGTATACAAGCATGACAGGAAAATAGTAATGCTAAACAGTAAACATGCAATACCCCCTTCATGGGAATTGGAGATTTTGAACATATAACTGAAATAAACTAAACAAGAATGCTCTAACAACCTATCTCAGTGTTGGGAGATCACTATATGAGAACTTCAAGCCTTTACTCTCCGAAGAACACCATAGATCTACAAAAATTCCTAAATTTTTTAACCAATAATAACCAGAGAAAGAAGTGTAATTAGGAAAGGAATCTCTAAAAGGAGGAAGAGCTTACTGAGCTGATTCTAATGCAATCTACAGCTGTTGAAACAGAGATCAGATTCTCGATTAGGGGCTCTGAGGAAGATCGCGGCCGTATGGGATCTCTCTAGTGAACCAGACCTAGATGTAGATAAATACGTCCGTCAGACACCACCATAGTACGTTTAATGAAAAAAAATACATAGTTGGTATTTTTATGTACAAGGAATTTACTTTCCCTTACAAGCCCCCACATTAGGTGGTCTCCAGGTCACCACACACAGCTACATGTATGACTATTACATGACCACCACATGTCTATTCACGATAACCTAGTACAAATCTTCTACTTATAATGGAAACAACATGTACTTCAATTTTTTTCAAAAACACCACTTTTTCCTCAAAAACACCAAAAATGGAAGACATATCTGAAAAAAAAGATCATGGTTCTTATAGACATTCCAGATTAATGATTTCATCCCTTAATTTCCCATAAAGGAGGCGTAGAAGAAGATCTATTGAATAAATTCGGCCCTTGTGATCGTATATCATCTTCCCTCTCCCAAGTCTCATCCTACACTCGCCCGTTCTATCATAGAACTCATACGAGAGGAACAAACCATCCATAGAGAACCATTTCACTACAATAAATAATCTAGATAGGATACTCCTCAAATGATGAATCCACTTCTATCTCAACCTCTTTAGGTTAGAGAACATGAGATGGGTCTGACTAGTAATGTTGAAGCTTGAAATGTGTTAGACGTCATGCATAGACTGGTACCTTTAAGGTAACTACAATAGATAGACAATCGGCCCAACTCCCTCTAACACCTCGAACAACCCAACTTACCTCAGAAAAGCTTACCTTGTCTCTTAATCCACCGGTGACCCAAGCTCAGTGTGACACGTAGGAATACTTGATCCCGACATTGAACTCTAGAGGTTGTCTCTGCTGACCAGCATATGAATTCTCTAGATACTGTGAAGTATCCATTCTTTTTAGAATCAAAACTATCTGGTATGTGGTCTCTAGGACAAGACGAAGTCCCAGCATAGCTACCTATCCTACTTCCATCAAACATAAGGGTGATCGGTATGGCCTACCATACAATGCCTCAAATGGTGCCATCTGAATAGATTCTTGAAAAATATTATTAGAGGAAAATTTTAGTAGAGGTATATGCTTCTCCCAATAAGCTCCAATGTCCAAGATACATGCTCGGAGAATTTCCTCATGTACCAAAATCGTATGCTCAGATTGGCCATATGTCTAGGGATGGTATGCTATACTCAAAAGTACTTCAGTACCCAAAGCTTTTTGTAAACCTTTCCAGACTCAAGAAGTAAAACGTGTGTCCCTATCTGAAACAATGGAGTGTGGAAACCCCTGAAGACACATAATCTCACATATTTAAAACTATACCATCTCATCTACAATGAATGTCTCCATTTTTGGAATGATTTTATCAACCATTGTGAGTCTTTCGATAAGAACCCATAATGTATCATTTCCTCTAGGCGATCTGGGTAACCCTATTAAGAAATCCATCACGACATCATTCCATTTTGACTCACAATGGATAACTGCTAAAAAAACCCTTCTAGTTGTTGATGCTCCACCTTCACCTATTGACAGGTGTAACAACTCATCAAAAAACCGTCAACATCTCGCTTCATACCTGGCCACCAATAGTGACAATGTAGATCACGATACATCTTGGTGACACCTGGAAGAACCACACAAACTAAGGAATGAAAGTCCCATATCATCTCCTCATGTATGTATGCTGACTCCCATATGCACCCATGAAAACTCAAGATATCATTCTTGCTAATGGGCTATCCCGGAATAGTGACCTCTTCTAACAAGATTTCTTATTGGACTAGGCCATAAGAATATGACAGATTCCTCATTCTCACTCAATCATGTAGAGTAGAGGATACAACTACAAAAGGGAGAAACATATCCCCTATCTGTCGTGCACCTATAAATGCATATCAAAGAATAGATCCATAAGTTGATAGTCACTACTGGCCTTCTGAACTGCATATATCTCAGTCCTCCTACTCAACACATCAGCCACGACGTTGCATTTTCAATATTTGTAGGAAACATCAATTTGATAAGACTGAAGGCACTCAACACACCAAATCTGTCTCAAATTCACGTCACGGTGAGTGAAGATGTACTTGAGGCTTCTGTGGTCAGTGAAAACCCAAAAATTCTCCCCATCATATAATGTCTCCAGCAGTGTAAGGCAGGAAAAATAGCTGCCAAATCGAGATTATGCTTCGGGTAATTCCTCTCATGCGACATCAACTCCAGAGACCCGGACACAATTACTCTACCTCCCTACATAAGCATAGATCCCAGCCTAATACATGAAGCATCATAGTAAACAAAATATATATATCCCTACTCAGGCAATAACAGTATCGGTGTTGAAGTCAGTTTCACCTTCAGTTCCAGAAAAGCAGAATCACAAGAATCTGACCACAAGAACTTTTCACCCATCTTAGTCAGACCTGTCAGTAATGCTGATAAGCATGAGAAGTCCTATATTAAACGTCTGTAGTAACTAGATATCCCTTCAAAAAAATCATACAATAAATATTTTCATCATCTTCTCCCAAGAAACTACTGCTCTCACTTTCAATTGGTCTACTCAAACTAAAGACACTGAGATAACATGACCCAAGAAGTGAATCTAGTCCATCCAAAAGTGTCATTTAGAAAGATTATCATATAACTGTTTCTCCATCACTATAAGAAAAAAGATCATAAGATGTGGGTCATGGTCTTGTCCAGTTTGAGTGTTCACCAAGATATCATCCAAGAAGTCATCCATGAAAGAATCCAAGTTTGGATAGAACACATATTTTATTAGTGCCATGAAAACTACACGCGCGTTCATGAGACTAAACAGAAAACCCAATAATCATATAGATCATATCCACTATGAAAAGTTTTAAGAGGTATATCAGATGGTCTAACATGAAAATGATGATAATAGGATCTCAAGTCAATCTTTAAGAACACCTGGGCTCCTTGAAGCTGATCAAAGATATCATCAATCCTTTGCATGGGATAATGGTTCTTGACTGTCAACTGGTTCAACATCTGATAATCCACACAATGTATAAGGGTACCATCTACCTTTATCAGAAAAAGGATAGGGGAACCCCAATGAGAAGTACTGGGTTGAGTGAAACCCTTCTCTTGCAACTCCACCAACTGCTTCTTGAGCTCCTTCAACTCTAGTGTAGCCATCCTTTAAGGAGGAATGGACACCGGTGCCAATCCTAGAATAATCTCAATATAAAGGTCTACATTTCCCTCTATAGTAAAACTATAAAAAGTCATTTAGAATGACATATTTGAAATGATCCACCACCGGAGGAAAGTCCATCTATGAATTCCCTTGGTCATACAGATATATACTGGCGATCTAGGCTGTAACTCCTGCCAGCCCATTATGCTCAGGTCCTTCTCTACTCGCCTGGACATCCCATTTTCCCTTACAAAGAAACGATCCACTCTCCGGTGACTTTAAACTCACCCTATGACAATAATAGTGGACAAATTATTGAAATGGAACTAACTAGTCTACTCTAAGAATGACATCATAGTATGTCAACTATACAACATAAAGGACCCAATAGAAGTGACACCCTACAACCTCAAGGGGAACTCCATTCACTGACCTATACTATCCATTCTTGTCCCCTACAGAGTTTCTAACATCAAGATACTAATAGAATAAAAGGTACAAGGCTCAAGGCTCTCTATAATAGAAACATTTTTAAATCAATGGGAAGTCCTTGTATCAAAATGTGCTAGCACTAAAACTGGGGAAACTAGAATCATACCTTTAACTGTAGAGGGTCTGGTATCCTGCTCTTTTAGGGTCTACTCAACTACAAAAGTATGACATGTAGTATGGCACTATAACCCTACTTGACCACCCCGAGTTGATCCACAGTATTGTCGCTGAATGCCTAGTGGCTGGATACCACGACCACGACCTCCACCTCAGCTTGGACAGCCAGAAAAACACTATTTTCTATTCTGATAAGAAGCTAGTGGTGCTACTCTTCAATGAGGTGTCATAGAAGAACCCCTGTCACTAGCTACTGGTGAAATGTTCTGATAGAAACACAAAAGATGACCCATATTGTTTCAAGATCGGCACTCCACAAGGTCTCTCGAGCATTATGGCATCGTGTGCCCACTCTTCCAACATTGGTAGCACACCACTTGACTACGAGAAGTTGTCTCTCACCTCCTCGGATCACCATGTGAAGACCCCCTACTGTACTTACAACTATTAGTAGAAGGGATACTAATTCCATTATCCCTCAGATTTCAGTTTTTGATTATCACCTGGTTGACTATTGAATTAATGGACGAAAACCAGAAGAAGTTCACCTGAAACCAAATGTTGTGCCATAGACAATCCTCAAACATCCCTACCAGAAATAACTCATCACCTCCTGGAATAGGCATGAAGCGTTGCGACTCAGTAAAGAGAGAATAATACTCTATAACTAAATGAATACCCTACTCCAGACTCATGAACTCTCAGCCTTGATTGTCTCTCAATGTCTCAGGATCGAAGTAGTCATAGAAGGCATGCTATAACTCATTCTAGGCCATAACATTCTGGCATCCATCCTGATTGATTACATCCCACCATCTCTTGGTGGAATCCCAAAGCATGTAAGTAGCATGATTCAACCTTATGTCTAGAGGCGTCTCCATATGCCCAAAAATAAAAATCATGGCTTCTAACCATCACTCTATAGCCCCAGATCCTCCTTCCCCTGAGAATGTGGGAGGCAGCTGCTTCTGGAAAACCAGCATTAACTCTTCCATAGACGGGGAAGGATGTGGTACTCCATGGAAGGTCTGTATGAACATCATCAAGACCTCTCATAATTGTGCATCGTCACCTATGTTCAGAATAATGGTTGTTGACAACACCGTAAAAACTGGAGGATCTGCTGGAAGTCCTGGATAAACCATGTCCGGTGTCTAATCATTGCCTTGTAACAAGCATACAACTGAAGGATGTCTCTGTGGCATGATTCTATAAGGTCAATAACACACATTAGATCATGATTATCAAGAAAAGAAAACTAAAATTGCAAGAAGGTAATAGGAGGAAGAAAAAATTAATTTTTTTCAAAACATGGATACACGACATGTATATTTAATTACACAGTGTGTTCCCTTATGTCATTCACCTGGGTGTGAACTTTTTCTATAATTGGTTGTGTCACACCCCATATAAACGTCGTGTTTTCCTAACAGATGGTGTGCACATGAATCTTCTCTCCCTACCCGAGTCCCCTTACTAAGCCACACGGTTCTCCGTAGAACAAGACTACATGGCGTGTTAGTGCCATAAAAAACATGTACTAGATGAACATCACCATCCTCTTTTGTTATTTACACATCTGGTTACATGGATGACTCTATAAGGCATGTTCTAGACGGACGCAACATGTACTTGGAGGATTTCACCGACCCGTGTTGTTAATTACACGGCCAGATTCAATGATTACACTATATAGCATGTTCAAGACTAAAATGGCGTGCGTGACCTATGTTTTTATCCCTCCGTGTCATTAGTCCGACGGGTGAACAAAAGGTCTAATCACACGACATGTGTATCTAGTACCTGGCATGTTTTCCCAGGTATTTCTCAACCTCGTTTCCCAACACACATATCCAGTTAAATGGTTAGATAATACACGGCATGTACATAGAGTACGTAGTGGGTACTTATGAAAAAGAGTTTTTTCTCGAATAAAAGAACATCTGGCCTGTAGTCAAAACTACACAATGTGTATTCTTTGTTTTTCTGGATAGTAAGCTGCATAAAATATTCCAGGGCCCAGAAAAATTACAGAAACAAACATTAATTTTCAATATTATAATCCATGAGGGCCCATAATCCCCACGAATCAAATCATGGAATCTTATACATGTCATAAACAAGCATAATAGTGCAATTACCCACAAAATTCATTTCCAAGAGGGCTCAAAACACCTCAAGAACCATGATTTGGAATTAATTCAAACAAAACCATATATAATTTAATACTTTATCAAAAAAAAGGGATATTATCAAGGAATGTATCACAATATCATGCATACATAGCAAAACAGCTATCAGAACAACATTTAATTGCTAATGCACCCTAAATGGCTTGGCTAGAATGAATGTCATGTGATTTCTAACATGTGCCTATATGATTCACGAGACATAATACCCTCATCTCATCGGGTTTCAACAAAAAAAAAATCAATACCATCAACAATAAAAGCAAAATACATGTGAGCCACCCAATGGTTAAAATCAAATCATCTGTAAAATTGCAAAAACCAAAAAATTTGCAATAAACTAAGTAGATTGGCTTTTCCCTATACATGGGTTAGCTACTCTCGGGTACATCTTAAAACCAAGTACCTATACCTTTTTATCCTTGGTTAAAGGCTCCAAATAGTAAGTCAAGATGAAAAGAACATCCTCTAATACCACTTTGTAATTTCCTCATTATGGATGCTACCCAGAGATGCCCCGTACCCTGTTGGTCACATGGCCTCAAGCACATTTGCCTGAATTCCAGAGGACACTGACTAGCATCAAGTGCCTTTGGTGTGATAGTGGGGAAACTATTACCTCATTAGAATAGTAACACTATGGAAGAGAAACAAATATACAATATAGAAAGAAGTAAACATAACAACAACAGTAACAACGGAAGACTGAAATAATAAATAATTGGAGCACATATATAAATGATGCATGATACATATGTCAAGGAAAAAATCAAAACATGTCACAATGTTGAATACATAACTAATTCAGATTATAAAATAAAACCAATAAATAGCTCCACAGCATCGCAAGCCTATGCTTGGTCACATGCTCTCCAGCTCCAATGCAGTCAAGTACCTAAAGTGGAAGGGTGTTTTCCATTATATCTACCTGCAACAATATAATCAGTTTGGGCCCAACAACATGACCCATATAGGGTGTGAGACTAAATCCTTGTAGGAAACGACCAAGATATCTGTGCCTAATAGTCAGTGATGATACATGGTTGTCAAAAAATAGATAGAAGCAGTAAAAAATTAATTACTCAACAATAAACAATTCCACGGTTTAAAAGAATTCAGTTTCATATATCAAGTAAGCACCAAACAAAAAAAGGAAACCCTCTAGGATGCACTCACATCCTATCCCCTATGGTCCTACCTAGCAACACCATAAAGCAAATAACCCAACATGTAACCCTCTGGGAAGTACTCACAGCCTATCCACTTTGGCCCTACCTAGCTACACAAGCAAACCCTTAAGTAGTACACTCATTCTAACCCCACTGGTTCAGCTTTAGTGTAGACTCTCTGAGGAAGCACTCGCTATCAATTTATCCTGTGGTATTGCATTGGTAACATAAGGTGCTCTAGGGAAGAAATTACATCACATTCCCCCTATGGACCATGTCGAGGAAATAAAAACACTCTGAGGAAGCACTTATATCAATTCCCCATGTGTTCTCACATTGTTAGTAGAAAAGACACTCTGGAAAAACCATTGTGTCAATTCTCTCTATGGTCTATACACTAGGTTCTCACAAGCCTGTATATTTAAAGAAAGTATAGAAAACTTATTGGAAAAAGTAAACCTCAAGAACTACTTGGATAAACAGTCTACAACATACCAGCATGTCAGATAAACAATCACTCCTTCCTAACAACACTATGCACGGGAAACAGACAAGGAATCCAAACAGGCTAAGCAAGACAAAATGGTTGTAAACAAAACATGCATGGGAACACCACCAATTATTAACAATACACCATATTCACAATCAATTTATCATCTACTCAAGAATAAAAGCATTGCAGGAAAACAATAGGGATAAAACAATTAATACACAGTACCCGATTCATGGGTAATGATGATTTTGCATATATAACTCAATGACTTTGAACAGAAATGCATAAACCACCTACCCCAGTGTTGGGAGATCGCAATATGTGAACCCTAAGCCTTGAACCGCCCATGAACACCGTATATCTACAAAAACAATGAAAACGTTCAACTGAGGATGACTTGAGAAAGAGGAGGAATTAGGAAACAAATCTCTAGAATGGGGAACATCTTACCTAGGTGATTCCAACTTAATCTATTGTGGTCGAAATAGAGATAAGATGCTTAATTGGGGCTCAGAGGAAGATTTTATTTGTAAGGGTTCTCTTAGATGAACCAGACCTATAAGTAGATGATTCTGTCCATTATACGCAATCCCAGAACATTTAATGGAAAAAATAAAATACACTGCATTTATTTTAGAAGTACACAGTGTGTACTTGCCCTTACCGGGCCCTGCATTAGGTGGTCTCTTGTTCACCACACATGACCATGTGTACGGTTGCTATACGGCTTGCACACGACTACCCATAGTAACCCAGTACGTGGCATGTAATTCTGATTTTTAACCAGAAACTCTTCATGTTCCTAAAAAACACCAGAAAAGGAAGACATACGTGAAAAGGATGATCTAGGTTATTACATCATACATGATGTTGAATAAAATTTATTCCATTATATATTTCATTGTTTTACATTATCACCACCTAAAATAAATTATGTACTCACAATTTAAACATTATCTTGTTAATGAAGGGTTTTACATTTGGAAAATATATTTTTAAAAGACCCACATCAAAAATATGTTCAGAAATACACTCTTAATAAGCATGAATAGAATTGACAATAGACATATGAAATAACATACAACTAGGTTTCAAATTAGAGAACATTAGTTGAATTTAAAGATATGGAAATTTTGGAAAAGAGTAAATAAATATTGAGATTAATTTAGGTAATCGATCATAAGAAAGATAATGACCAATGGAAATATGAGGGGTTAAGAACCTTAAATATAATATATGAGAAATCTTCATTAATATCATCATAAATAATGGAAATATGATAACACTTTATTTCAATATAATTTTTCTAATAGTGAATAATTCTTCCACTACTTATGAATATATGGAAATATAATTACACAATAAATTTTTATTTCATATGATCAATTTTAGCATTTTGTTGTGGTTTAATAAAATGCATTGTTATTCTAGGAGAAAAATATAGAAATGGAATTTTTTTATGACTAATGAACTAAAATACACTTTTAATAGATCATAATATCCATAAAATTCGAAAAAATGATTCATTTTTCTTTAGATATTTGGAAAAACTAATATGCTTAATACATTATTATATAAAAATTAAATTTATTTATACTATTTCATCTCTACTATTAATTCTTCTGATTATTTAATTAAAAATAAATTCATATTATGCTGGACATCAGTTAGACTAGCATTAGTCATGAAACACTTATCATAAAAGGGATGAGAAAATTTACTATTAATAAGTGATAATGGGAAGTATAAAATTTACTTATAATAATCACATAAATATGTGTAAATAAAAGAGAACATATATTGGAATGGAAAACATTGACATTGAAGATAAAAAAATAGTGATATACTTAGGTAAAATGACAGTTAACTTGTTCAGGAGAATGGTAGCATCAAGAAATCTATAAACAAGACAAGTAAAAAAAGGACATTGTTATCATAATAATTGATTATGATATGAAAGCTTTTTTTGTTCGAAGACACATTTCCTATGATGTTCCCAAAAATATTATGGACACCCTTGAAAAAAATTTATACATTAAAAAACTTTTTTTATGGTTTTCAATATAACTTATTATTTTCTTTTCAATTTTTAAAAATTATATATGATATTATCTAAATGTCATTAATGATCATATTAGAACTAAAATATTTCAATACCTTCAAACATATGTCTATAAAATGTAAATTAATTATTCATCAAATAACATGTTAAATAAAATAAATATTTACCATAAATTCTCCAAATTTTCAATAGTCTTGGTATACTCTATTAACAAAATAACAGAAAAATAGATGATTACAACATTGAACATATGATAAATCATTAAATAATTAACCATTCTGGTATCTATAAATTTTATATTAATTAATAAATGATTTATTCTAAATCATTATAGAATCCATATATTTTTTATAATGCTAATTTACAAAATACCATTGGTAATATAATTTTATAATTTAACCCATAAATCAAAATACATAAATAATTCTTCCCTTTTATTTCCACATTGGTCATGCCTTGGACTATGGTTTTCCTTATGTAATTCATTGTTATTATATATTAAAATCTGTAATAATATTTTTTAAAGGAAATGTGATTTAGCTTAATCACATCCCTCCGGAGTGTCTTTCTAGGTACACACTAATTCATGTTGTTTTATACTAGGTTATGCATGAGTCAAGCCTAAAACACCCTTTTATGAGTTATTATCCCTAGGTACATTTGTGATAGAACCACAACCACTTATAGTGTTGGGAAGTATTTCATGGTGAAAAAATTCACTCTACCTTACCAAAACACTATGATGTTCTTCTATACGTATCCATAATTCAAAATTGGGGTTATGTTACCTATTATATGTTTTATGAAATATAGTTTTCAAGGAATCTGCTAAATATTATCTGATACCAACTGTAGAGAAAATGACCATTGAGGTCTGAAAGAGGTTCCTAATATTATTTTATTGGAAAGGATACAAGGATATCTCACCCCAAATTAACTGAATATTTTTAGTCTTGGTAAACAAGAAATATACATGAGTATTAAATAAAATTTTATAACACAAATGAAAAAAATAATTTTTTACCAGGAATAAAATTCTTTCCAAGTTACATAACTGTACATATCATTCATTGAAAACATCATGGATTCCTGAGAATGGAAACAAAATAAGGGTGAGCTCAAATTCTCTAAATGGAATTTGTAAAACATAATGTATCATTAATAAATAAGCACAATAAATATGGAATGCTAAATAAATGTAAATAAAATTACCTAATAATCATTCCATTTATTCAAAAAAATGAGAATAAAAACCATCTATAGATTTTGACCTAGTGAAAATATAATGGATAATAACAAATGAAATGGATTAAATTCTTATTTATTAGACGTCATGTCTTATGGACATTAAATCCTCTACTATCAAGATCTATTATATAGAATGTTTTAAAATATTGGTAGAAAACTTTTAAATTTGGCCAACTAATTTGTCTCATGAGGTCTATCAATGCATCGAGGGGTTATATATCATCTGGGACCCTCCCATTACTACATATTGAAAACATTCTTCATATATATTACAATTGAGTTAATTCATGAATAATATGACATATCAAATTTATCTACTGAGTAAAGAGAATGAATTTATGAATTATTTCAAAGATAATAAAAATAACAATAAATGTAAATACCATATGTAGAATATATTTATGGTTTAGGAAATAATTATATACTTCATAAATAATGTGGATATTTATCGGAAATTAAATGTTCAATGGCCATTGGAAAGAAAATAACTCATGGAAATGTCAATAGATAAGAATATTATTCAAGTAATTGAATGTCAATACTTTTCTTGGTCAAAATAATCATAATCCATCGAAATGAAAAATAAAGATGTGATTAGTATAATGTAGACCCAATAGAGTAAAAATAAGGTTTATTGTTGTTGTTAAATGGATATTTTCTTAAATGATCTTTAAAATATTCAGGATAAAAATAAAATTTTTATAATGAAAAATATTTGGAAAATCATTTTCAATTAAAGTATATTTTCAAATATAAAATTTTCATTAACCATATCTCTGTAAAATTGAAAATCATACTTTAATGTAATGATTGTGTGTAATTATGTACAAGGAAAAAATAAATTTTTTCTCTCTGTAAAATGGTTAGAAAAGTTCCTTATTTAGTACGACACAATAAGATTCCATTGTATTGATTTTCAAAAACAAAAATTGGTTAGAATTGTATTTGAATTATGAAATTTTAAATGGACAAAAAATATATATTTCCACTCATTTTTGTAAAACAAGGTTTTGTATGAAAACAAATTTACTATCATATAGGTAAATGATGTCAAATTTTATTGAAACATTTTTTCAATTGTTGTATGTACCAAAGTGTAGAAAACATTTATTATCACATGATGTTGATAATAAATAAATATAGGAGAACAAAATGTATGGTTTCATTAAAAAATGATCATATAGTTTCACTACATATAAATTCAAGAATAATCATCTCAATTAGAATGTGATAGTGAAATAATCTCATAAAATCATCGTAACATTGATGTGATAATTAAACAATTAATGAATTATATAAAACAATTTTTAATGCATAGAAATAATGTGTAAATAAAACATAATGTAATAAAAATTCAATATCCATATAATCTTACAATGTTAATGACAACAAAGAATTAATATAACCCAATGAAAATAAATTGAGTAATGCCATTATTTACCACTTGGTAACTTTTAATTAAAAATCCCATATATGACAAAATTAAAATTGAAACATAAAATTACATTAATAATGATATTATTATTGATTTTACATGTAATTTGGTATTATATACACCATATAAAAATAATTAGTAACATAAAATTATAATAGACCTTAATGAAATGATAGTGAGAGAAAATTACTTACATTATGATTCTATTTGTTTGAACATGATTTAACCTCATGAATAATGGTTTCTAACATGTTATAAACATATTATTGAAAATTATTAATATTTAATATTTTATTTATTATAATATTTTAACATGTTTTTTCTTCTTCATTAATAACATTTCATCATTTTCATTATTTCATGGGTTAATTTCCATGTTTTTCGAGTATGTTTTGACTTGTTATTTTTAGTCCCTCTTAATTATATCATGATATCAATATATAGTAATATAAAACAAGATATAAATATAATATATTTTTATATATTTATTTATATTAATTCATAAAATTTATTGATGGGAAATGATATACATTGTCCATGGTGATGGTAGATCGTACGTAAGCATGAACGATGATTCCATTTTCTTGTCTTATTGAATGCATGAAAAGTAGAATATATATATATATATATATTCATTATTTTATCTTTATTGTTTAATTTATATCAAATATATTTACTAAAATTATTATTAATACATTAAATGTATATCATTAATGAATCACATCGCTTTGTGAGGTGGTAGTCCACTGTACACAGAAATGACAATATATAATTCCCAAAACATTGTGTACCATAAAGTAATGTTCTATATAATAAATATATAATCATAAATAAATCATAAATATCATATAAACTATATATAACCACTATTTATATCATTATTCACATCCGTAAATGATGTTAATAGAAAAAATGATTGACATTAGTTCACAAGGCGGTTGCCCAAAAAAAGACAAGATTGATGATTTCATAACCAACTTGATGGGTGAGTGTTTGGATGTGGTTCATATCATCAAAATAACACCATATTATAATATTTATGATACTATTGACATTATATAATGTTTTTATAATAATAATTTAATTCCATGTAGAAGGAATCAAATTCATAACGTATGTTGATGAATGTTACCTCTTCTTTGGGTAACTCTTTTCATTTTGCACCAAAGCCCAATTTTGATTTATTTATTCCAAATAAAATGGTTTTATTATAATTATAGTGTACTTTATAAGTTATATAGGTATTTATTGTCTAATTCAAAGTGTTTTTAATGGTTTTATGATTGTGGAGAGTTGGAGCCCTTTTATAAGTGGGGTGAGTGCCAACATGTATATTTTTAATTATAAAATTCCACCTACATTTTTTCCAATAAAAATATCCACAATAATTTAAAAATACATAATTTATGGTATAATTTCTAAATATTTTTATCCAATGTCTTTCGGAAAATTTTATTGTTTATATAGACCAATAAGCTTAATGTTTAGTCTCTGAGTAAACTTAATTTTCTATTAATTGCATTAATTAATTTTACTTCTATCACTTATCATTTTGGTAAAAAATAATGTTAAAATTATTATAAATTATAAATTATTATGATTAAAATATTTATTTTTTCCCTAAATTAAAATCTCATAAAGGAAATGATTAATTGAAAATTCATCCTACATACCAATCAATAAAAAGTTGATATAAAGTGAATATAATAAAAATATTTCTAGGATTTATTATCTAAAATATATTTAATATTGATTCTGATGGAGTAAATTATATTAATATATATATAAGTGATGTAATTTTACTTTATAACCAATTTATAATAGAAATTACCATTATAAATTATTCAAATGAAAAGTCTCAATTAAATTTTAATTTAGTATTTTTCTATATTAAAAAATATATAAATTTCTCAAAAAATACTAAATAATAACCCTAAGATTAATTTTACGAAAAAATATAAAAATTATATTTATCTATTCAAATAATATTTATAAAAATGTAAAAACGTACTTTTAAAATAAGTGGACCATTAAAAGGATGTAAGACATTCTTTCGAGAAATACATATTTTCATGTCTAAAATTAGATTTGTTATTACCTTATTTGAATAAAAATATAAGATTAGTGTAAAAACATTTGATTGAATAAATAATATATAACTATTATTATTATAATTCAATAATAGAAATAAATTAAATTTATTTGGATAATATTCACATGGGCATATAAAAATTGTTTTTATAGGAGCATTTCCTTTATATTCAATGAGTTTATAAATTCATATCAAATTATTTGGAAACCGATTTATTACCAAAAATAATATCAAAGTTCCATAAATCATATTAATAACTGAAAATTTAACATCTAAGAGATAATTATCATTGTACATAACAATATTAATATTATTTTTTAAAACTCAGTCTTATTTTGTAGAACAAGATTTTGAAAAAAATTCATTGTTGCGTCTAAGGAAAGATAAATCAGTTTTTCATTCATTATAATCTATAACATAGATTGAATTTATTGAGTATTTTAAACAAAAAATAATCTTTTGGGATGTTATATTTCATTCTACACTTATTGTTTCCTGTAAAAGACAATATTTAATAAAAGTTAATCTTTATTATTCTTGGGGGGTTAAATTCACCAACTCAAATTCACTATTATAGAAACATTTATTTACTACTGAATAATATCCATTAATCTTGAATTAATATAATAATTTTTATGTAAGATAATTCCCCTATATTAATTTTTATTTAATTTTTTAATAATAATTTGAATAAATTGAATTTAAATTTATTTCAAATCCAATATGACATCCAAGTTATGAGAAAGCGGTATCAATCAACTAGTGCATTTATTTATCCCTGAAAAGGCATAAATTAATGATTTATTGAATTAAAATTGATAAAATCAATGATTATATATAATATTGGATGAAAAATTGGTATCAACCAAGTAGTGCATTTTTTAAATATTAATTTGATTAAGGGTACTATTTTAAAAAAATGTTCATTAAATGAGTGGATTGGGATCATTTTTTGGTTGTATAATGAATGAGTGACCTCTTACTTCCTTTTAAATTTCCACCCTAACATGATTAAATATCTTTTGACATTATCATAATTATATATGATTTTAACTTATCATCAACATAGTGAGGTCGAAATAAATTATTTTATTTCTATATTACTTGTAGGACATCCATTAATTGATAGATGTCTGATATATTCCATCATGTTATAAACACTAAGGTTGATCCTTAGGTACTCATGTGTATGTAAATATTTTATTGGTTTTTTTACAGGGTTATATGATTAAATCACCATTTACACCCAAACATCCCATTCACAATGTGGTAAAAAATCACAATGAACATATCTGAGTGATGGTTTCCAAGTGGACCACGGTATTTTATAACAACATTATGGTGTTGTAATTATATATTTTTGTGCATAATCTTGGAGTTGGAAAATTAATACCAATGGGTATATATTATTAAGTATTATTATCTATTGGTGAGTGTGGAATACTTTATTTAATCCTTTTATAAGATGTGGATATTTCACATCTATAATGATCACAAGGGGGAGTTTATGAGAACCATCATCATCATAGAAAATTTGAAAACTAGTCATCATGAAAATATATTATTCTGATCGATAATGATGTTATAAATGGGACTAAATCATATATATATATATATATATGAACATGAACCCTCAATTTTTGTCAAGAATATTTCAAATTATTAATATAATGGTGGTCACAAAAATCTCAATGTATAGATATATTAATAATATCGACATTGTAGATTCCATTTTCGAACACTCACAATTGAAAATTATTTGTAAATAGTCTTGAATTATTTATTGGGTTGGGGTGATGTGTAGAACTACTTCAATAAATCTTTTTAAAATCCATACATACCATGATTTAAATTTGGTGATCATAGAAAATGTTCATGGATAGAGAGAGTGAATAGGTTATAACTTCCACTGATTTAAGGTGGTGTTTTTGTAACACTAATCAATGGGAAGTAATTAGAAGAGAGATAAAATCTAATCAATTTTTCCTAATAGTTACACAATAATTAGGGGCCAATCCAAGGGCATACTCAATAGTTTATCCACAACAAGATTTGATGGTTATTTGAAAAATCTATAATATGTTCATTTATGATAAATGTGGAGAGATTATAGATATTCGATCATTCTATGTTCCAATAGAGTATATCTATATCAATTCCAATTGGAAAATGGATTCGTACCCTATAGAAAAAATATTTACATGTATTTTCTGTAGTCCAAATTGAGCGATCTCAGTAGGGATGTGGTAGGGGCCCACCACGACAATAATGGCATTCTAGTAAGAAGAATGTGAAGCCCATGATATGGGAAGATTAAGATATAGTGGGACGATAGGTTATTTGATTTTGGTCATAGAGAGGAATCCATATAAGGTGAGGAAACATACCTTTTAGATTTATGGATGTGCTTGTGTTTCCACATATAGACATGAGTCAATTTTATTTTTTCTATGCCTTATCCCCACCAATAGGTTCTAAAAATAAATTGATCAATTATAAATATGAAGTTATATCCTACACAATAATATAAACCACCATGGTACTAGGGTCCCCAAGGCTACTATTATATTCTAATTAATGGATATATTAGTGCATATAATTTCAATGGAATTAGTTGAAGACTCTCTATGTAAGGAACCCTTTATAATAAAATGGGTCATTTTGATTCTTGAAATGAAACTACTATGAAAATATAAAGTGGTAGAATAAGACATATAAGTTTCATAGAATGAGTTTGATGATGAAGATGTATGTGGAAGTAGATATACATTTGGAATATGTGGAAATGGTGGTGACAAAAAAATATATAATTGAAAGAATATGATCAATTGTTGTTGGAGCCAATCCACCTTCTAATAGGGCGAAGAAACATTAGGATAAACAAAAAAACTTGGAACAAGGATCAAAATATGACAACACAAATTTTTTCATTATTCTAATAAAAAGTTTCATAATTCCATTGACTAATTAAGTTTATATCCTCATTATGAAAACATCCCAATAATACAGTGAAATATCCATGTACACTCTTTATAAACAAAATTTAATTCTTATGGTTACCCATATTAGAGGAGCTACAATAACATATCAACACAATGACCACCTAAAGAGTGAAATGAGTGAGGATAACTAGGATGATAAATATAAAAAACCCTTTTAGAGAGTGATATGTTTATATTTATTTGATATTTTTAAATTTAGGACATTAATTAATTTATTTATTGTATTTATTTCACCATAATATGACTAATAAATGATTATCAAGCAACTATTTAGAGCTAAATTTCATACCTCTTGTGTATAAGAGAACCATTTAAATTCATGGTTACACACTCAAATTTGAATCTTTATGTTATAGGGGATGATGGATTCTTGAGGAATCCATCATGACATTGCATATCATTTATGTAAATTATTTTGTTATTTAGTAAATTACTATACACATAATACAATCCAAGAAATTCAGGAGTCCTATTGTCATTGGGAAATTAAATACATATCCTTATAAGAAAAAAATGGATATCAATAAATTATTTTAAAACTCAATATCATTCACATAAATTTAATTGTTCTCCAAATAAAACATCATATAACATGAGAATGTCTTAAATAATGTTGAATGTTATAACAAATAATAATTTTAGAAAAAATTTATTGAATGATTTTATGTTGTACATGTGATTAAATAGGCATAACATGGTAACCTCATTATATTTATGTCTGTTCATGAATTTTTGTGCCACATTAAATAGAAATTTTAATAACATATTTAAACACTAATAATCCAATTATCATGGAAATTTGGTTTTCTAGTACCCCCTGTGTCTAGTATGTAACCCTTTCTTGACGCTTTTAATGGTTATAATGTTATGGTTGACGAATGGGAGAGTCGGGGGAACATGGAATGATGTTTTGAGGAAAAAGGGAAAGTTTCATGGGTGGTGCACAGTTTGTCTAAACCATGAGGCCAAACTGTGTGAGAAGGGTGGCCGAGGTATTAGCTAATGCACTATTAGCGCACTATTTTTCTGAATATGCGATCCAACCATGCGGCCACCTAAATGAGATCATATAATGGTGGATCTCAAGCGTTTTTGCCTCTAAGTTTCTCATTTTTTCTCCTAAAAAGCCCTAACTCAGGATTTTGCTTCCCCTAAGGTCAAAGAGGGTTATCCGATCGTTCTGGAGGCGATCTAAAGGCTTCTCTTGGTAAATCGGAGCATGATTCTTGAGGTATGTGATCATTCTACTTCGTTCTTGATCGGTTTCTTAGATCTACATAGATCTACTTCTCCTCATATCTCAGTTTCATAGATCTACTTTAGTTAGGTGTAGATCTATATGAGTGGATGCCAAATATGATGATATTTGGTCTTGATCTTATTAGGAGAAGAGATCTAAGGCAGGATATTTGAGAATCGACTAAGGTTTCTTGAGCATTCTATGACCATTGTGGTTTTTGTGAAAACAATTGAGATAAGTGTCTTCACTCCCAACTCCTGTTGTTTGAATTGATTAGCTTAGTTTCATATTGGTTTTTGAATTGATTTGATTGTGAAAAGCATCGAATAAATCTTCTTTAGTGATGATTTATGGTTTTGATGAAATTGTGAAATCTCGATGAATTGTTGTGCAATGTTATTTAGGATCTTGAATTTAAAATATATATTTTAAATTATAGATTTTCTAAAATTGTAAATTGTTTGATGAAAAATGGGTTTTCATTAAAAAGGGAGATTTATTGAAATGTATTGAGATTGAAATGACTTTGATAGAATTGGATTTCTATAAAAAATGCAGTTTTATTAAAACAGTTTTAATTGGATGAAAACACATGGTAGTTGACATGATGGTAGTGTGTATTGAAGGGTATATGGGACAGATAACGGTAGGGGTCTCCCCCATTAGTGTTAGGATGGATAAGGGTTAGGGCTCTCCCCTGTCAAACATTCATACTGCATTCGAGATGGATAAGAGATATGGGTCTCCCCCATCAGTGTTGTGATGGATAAGGGTTAGGGCTCTCCCCCTTTAAGTATTCATGTGCATTTGGGTTGGATAAGGTAAATAAGTCTCCCCCATCATGGTTGGTAATGATAAGGGTTAGGGATTCTCCCCTCTTCCATGTAGCATACATGGATGGATGCCTGGGTTTGTGGAAATGGTTGGGTATACCAAAAAATAATGTTTGTGAAATGGTTCTTAAGATCATTTGGTTATTTTTATGAAAAAATCACATTCTTGAAAATTGTTTTCAATTGATCTTGGAATGCCTTTGGTTAGGAATGTTTTTGAAAACTTGTTTATATTTATTTATAAACATCATTTTAGAAAATGTTTTATATAAACTTTTTTTATATAAATGTGGCAAACTCTTCTATCGTATGGTTGTGAGTAGGGAAGTCATTGTGAAAAAACTTCATAGTTTTATACTCATCCCTAATTTGTCACTTTGGTTCTTTTGTAGATGTTGTTTTCAGAGACATAGGTAATTGTATGGCATCTCATTACAAGTGTTTCATGGTGATACATGGGAGAAGTGGTGGTGCATGGATTATGGATCATGGTGTAGAGTCGTGCAATGTGTCTTGGTTTACTTTGGGTATTTTGTTTATTCTTCTATGAAGCACTCTGATTTTGTGTTAGTTGTATTGGTTTATGGGTTGTATTGTGGAATAGTGCATTTCCCTTCTGGTAATGGATGAGTTGTTTGTTTCGTTGACATGCGTCATGTAGTTGTTGATTGTGGATCCTTTGGATGGATGGTTATTTGGTTTATTTCATAAATGGTAAATCATCCCCCAACTAGTATTTGAAACCCTTTGGAATTTATTTCTAGCCATGGGAATTATGGGGATGTCTCTTATGGCCTAGTAATGAATCTTTGAGCTCTCAAGCCAATGAGAATTGGCGGGTCATTACAAACGGTATCAACTTTTTTGGTCCTTACCTAAAAACTTTTCGTTGATGTTATTGGTCTCGAAGTTGAAATTAATTCCTGTCTGTTCCTTGGGTCAAAATCATAGACATGAGAAGGATTATCAGAACATGAAATTTATAGTATAAAGGGACGTAGCTAACCCGTTTATGCTGAACTTCAAGTTACCAGGGTGTTGGGTACATAAGTGTTTTAGATACACTTCTAGAATGTTGGAAATCTAATTGTAATGGGTTTATCCAATGATATGAGCTTGACATGCATTGTAGGGGAATGACTTCCCACTAGGATTGTATATCTCATTTTGAGGAATGAGTAAGGATTTTGTACATGGTGTGAATTTTTAAAAAATGAAGAAATTGTTTTCAAGTGAATGATTTAGAAAAAAGGTTATTTGGTTTATTTTTAAAATGGGTTGATTTTCAAAAAGCATGTTGAATGTTTACAAAAATGATTGAACAAGGGAAACATATGTTTTGGAAAACACTGTTGTGATAGTTGATGTGATAGAATTTGAAATGCTAATCCATCAGTTGCTAGAGAGTGAGATTGACAGAGTTTGTTGTTGGTTTAGAAAATGGAACTGGGTATGCATCGTAGAGACCGACTGTAGTTGGCCGATGATAATGTTGTTTCACCTATGCCCCAGGTCAACCATCAATTAGTCAAGAGAGTAGTGAAAGCTTTCCAAGATGTGGGAATTATGAATAGAGAAGAAGTTCCAAAACATGTTACATATGCGTCTCAGTTTTAAAAGCAGGATCCGCCCATCTTTATGGGTTATTCGAACTCGGAAAGGGCAAAGAAGTGACTGTCTATAATGAAAATAATTTACGAATTCTTGGGGACGTAGGTAGAGTTGAAAGTAAATCTAGCAATGTATAATCTAGAGGATCTTGATCTTCAGTGGTGGGAGTTGGTAGTCCAAGCGGTAATAGACCAGGTTATGACTTGGGAAGGATTTGTGGAATTTTTTAATAAACAATTATACCCACATACATTCAAAATTCAGCGCACAAATGATTTATTCAGTCTGAAGCAAAAGCATAGGTATGTGATAGGGGATGTAGCTATGTTTATGAGCTTAGTGTGGTTTGCACCCGAGGTGGTGGGTGGCACATTGTTGAAGGAATGGATATTCAAAGTGGGGTTAAGGTAATAAATCTACTTAAAAATAGTAGTTATGTGTATCAATGACCACATAGTGATTGTGATTTGAGCATCGGTGGTTCAACAGGATCTGTTGGGATCTTTGGGCAGATGAAGCATGGTGGTACCCATTGGGAATAGTGGGAGCATCAGTTTTGAAACAAAAAAAACTCTTCCTGGTGAAAAAGATTGTCAAGCCTTTCTATGTAGAGAATGTTCTAAGAATTTTGATGGAGTCGAGTTAAAATGGGACTTATCGATGTTGGAAATGGATGACTATGACGTAATCCTTGGTTTGGATTGGTTGATAATGTTTAAGGCTCACATCGACTGTTATAGGAGAACAATTAGTTTCACAACTGAGGATGGCAGCAATCATCTCTTCAGAGGAGAGTGGATGGTAAATAAGGGTGAAAATAACTTGTTGGCACCAATGGTGGGAACGATCTCTTACCAACTGGTAGCATTGACTTTCGCATCTATTGATGCAATTGAGGAAAATAGTTTTCCATCTATTGTTGATCAATTTAAAAATGTCCTTCCCAATAACTTTTCAAGGTTACCACCTCTATGGGAAGTGGAGTTTATGATTGATATCCTTCCGATGAGTAGTCCTATTTCCATTCCCCCTTATAGGATGGAACAAACATAGTTACAGGAATTGAAAGTGCAGTTAGAGGAGCAAGAAATCAAGGGTTTCATTTGACCATGTGCTTCTCCATGGGTAGCACAAATGTTGATTGTGAAGAAGGCAGATGGGACTCTTCAACTGTTTGTTAACTATCTAAAGCTTAACCTAGTTACGATTAGAAATAGATATCAACTTTCATGCATTTATGATATGTTCGATCAATAAAGGGGAACTCAGGGTTCTCCAAGATTATGAAATCAGGATATCATCAATTGAGATTTAAGAAAGAGGATATTCCAAAAGTAGCTTTCAGATGTAGATATGGCCACTACGATTATGTAGTCATTCCTTTTGGTCTATTGAATGCACCAATGGTCTTTATGGCTTTGATGAATCATATAATTCAGCAATATTTAGATTCATTCGTTCTGGTGTTTGTGGATGATATCTTGGTGTATTCAAAGACAAGGGCTAATCATGAGGCACATTTGGAAACAGTGTTACAAATCTTGAGAGATCATTGTTTGTATTCCAAATTATCATTCTATGATTTTTGGATACGGGACGTATGTTTCGTTGTCCATGTCATTCTTATGAAGGGTGTTTTGGTTGATCCTGAAAAGATAGAAGCCATTAACTCATGGCAACCACCGAACAATGTGTTCAAGATACGATGTTTTCTTAGTCTAGTTGGTTACTTCTAACACTTAGTATGTGATACCTCATGAATAGAGTCACCAATTACAGCTCTAAAAAAGAAAAATTATCTCTTCCAATAGTCAAGAGAATTTCAGAAAGCCTTTTACGAACTGAATGTTCGGCTTACATCGACAGCTATCTTGATCTTGCCGGAATCAGTATAGGGTTATGTGGTGCATTGTGATGCTTCGTGATCAGGGTTGAGTTGTAATCTCATGAAAAGAGATCATGTGGTTATATATGGTTCAAGTAAGTTGAGGTTATAGGAGAAATATTACCCAACATAAGATTTTTTGTTAGCTGTAGCCATCCATGCTTTGAGAACATGAAGACATTATCTCTTTGGTCTTAAATTTACTATGTTTATGGATCACAAATACTTAAAACATATTTTCTCATAGTGAGATTTGAATATGAGGCAAAAGAGATGGATTTAGTATCTCCATATGTTTGACTTTGACTTGTTGTACAGACCAAGAAAAGGGAATTCGATGGTAGATTCATTGAGTAGAAAGTCATATGATCAGTTAGAAAATTTAGATTTAGATGAATGGAAGTTCATGTTGGTCTTAGTTGTCATGCATGTGGAATGTGAAAACCGAGGTGATGTTTTTTTTTGAGCTACACTTGTTCTTAATTTAGTAATGATGATAAAAGGACAAACATCTAATGTAGAATGTCAAGTTGTATGTTCAAAAATCAATGTTGGAGAGACCATTGATGGAAGGAATCATGATGGGGTTCAATTTTGTGTTTCAAAGATCTGGTGGTTGTACCTATGGTTTTCAAGAACACTCCTTCATGATTTCCATCATTTAGATGTGACATAAACCCAGGAACAAAAAGATGTATAAGGAGTTGAAGGTGTAGTTTTGTTTGAGCGACATGAAGAGGATGATGGCTGAGATCATCTCATGGTGCAAAACATTTCAGAATATTAAAGTAGAGAATTAGATAACAGCTGGTATGTTACAGTCTTTGTCCATCCCAGTGTGGAAATGGGATAAAATAGAAATGGATTTTTTTAATGGTCTTCCATGAATAGATCAGAAACATGATGCCATTTTGGTGATAGTTGATCATCTAACCAAGTCATCCCATTTCATCCCAATTTGTTATACTCACATGGTGGTTGATCTTTAAAAAACCTATATCCATGAAGTGGATAAGAGGCATGTTGTACTAGTTTCTATAGTCTCAGTTAGAGATCTGAGGTTCACATCTCATTTCAGGAAATCATTACAGTATTCCCTTGGAACTCAGTTGACTATGATCATGGTATATCATCCTCAAATGGATGGGAAATCTGAGCAGATGTTACAAACATTGGAAGATTTTTTGTGGGCTTGTGTAATGGATTTTGGTGGCTCATGGGAGGAGAATATACTCTTAGTGGAGTTCTCATACAAAAATAGCTATCATGACTCAAAACACATCGTTCCTTTTGAAAAATTGTATGGGTGTCCATGTCGTTCTGCACTATACTGGGTGGAAACTAGTGAACATAACTTGTTGGGCTGAGCCTTGTCCAAGAAACAATGGAGAAGATTCAGTTGATTAGAAAGAGTAATGAGACATCTCATTGTTTTTCAAAATCTTATGCAGATCACCGTCGAATACCATTGTCGTTCGTTGTGGGTGATCAGGTCTTCTTGAGGATCTCTCCATGGATTGGACATCGTCATTTCGGGAAGCAAGGAAAGTTATCTCGTAGATACATTGGCCCTCTTCAGATACTGGAATGGGATGGAGAGTCGGAATATTGATTGGCATTACCTCTATGGTTTATTTCTCGTGTGGGTTTTAAGGCAGCATGGTCAGATTCTGGAAGAGACTTGGGAACATGAAAAGGAAACGAAAGAGTAGTGGCCAAAACTCTTTCAGTTGGCTGAAGGTTTTCTACATACTAAGGATAGAAAGACCAATGGCGGGGAGAATGTAGTACCCCCAGTTTTTGGTATGTAACCCTTTCTTGATGCTTTTAATGGTTATAATTTTAATGATGATGAATGGGAGAGTCGGTAGAACATTGAATAATGTTTTGAGGCAAAAGGGGAAGTCACATGGGTGGCACACAGTTTGTCTATGTCTTGTGGTCAAACCATGCTTAGTAAGTCTTATATGTTGTAGCTTCCACACATCTAGTGCAAGGGTTTTCAAACCATTTAGCAATATCATGCGAGAGGGGTGGCTGAGGAAGTAGCTAATGCACTGTTAGCCCATGGATTGTCTAACCGTGCGAGCAAACCGTGCGACAATTAAATTAGATCCTATAGAGGATGATATCACGCGTGTTTGCCTCTAAGTGTCTCGTTTTCCCTCCTAAGTGGCCCTAACTCATGATATTTCTTCTTCTAAGGACCAATATGGTTCTTCCCATTATTTTGGAGGTGATCCAAAGGGTTCTCTTGGCGAATCGAATCCAGATACTTGAGGTATGTGATCGTTCTTCTTCGTTATTGATCAGTTTCTTTGATATACTTAGATCTACTTATCATATTCTCACGGTTTCTTATATAAATTCTTGTAATGGGGAAATATAAGTGTGTGGATGAAAAATATGATTAGATTTGGTCTTTATCTTTCTAGGAGAATAGATCTATAGTGGTTTTGAGAGAATCGATCCGGGTTTCTTGAGCGTTCTTCGACCATTGTTGTTTTCTACAAAACCCTTGAGGTAGTTGGCTTCAATATCAACTCCTCTTGTTAGAATTTATTGTCTTAGTGTAAAATTAATTTTCTAATGGATTTGGCTCTAAAAATCATGGAAGAAATGTTCTTTAGTGATGATTTATGGTTTTGATGAAATGTGGAAATCATGGAGAATTGTTGTGCAAAGTGATTTGGCTTCGTGAATTTAAAATATTGATTTTAAATTATGGATTTTTTTAAACCGTAAGTGGTTTTATGAAAAATTGGTTTTCAATAAAAAGGTAATTTTGTGGAAATAGTTTTATACTGAAATGACTTTGATGGAATTTGTTTTCAATAAAAAGGTAGTTATATTTAAATGGTTTGAATTGGTTGAACACACATGTTGTTAATATGATGGTTTTGTGTGTTGAAGGGTATGGGGGACAGATAAGGGTTAGGGGACTCCACCATCAGTGTTGTGATGAATAAGGTTAGGGCTATCCCCCGTCAAACATTCATATTACATTTGGGACAGATAAGGGTTAGGTGTATCCCCCATCAGTGTTTGGATGGATAAGGGTTATGCCTCTCCCTCGTCAACCATTCATGTGAATTTGGTTTGGATAACGGTAAGATGTCTCCCCCATCATGGTTTGGATGGATAAGGGTTAGGGTTTCTCCCCTCTTCTTGGTAGCATGCATGGATGGATGCATGGGTTTGTGGAAATGGGTGGGTATGCCAAAAAAGAATGTTTGTGAAATGGTTCGTAAGCTCGTTGGGTTATTTTTCTGGAAAAATAACTTGTTTGAAAATTGAGTTCAATTGATCTTGGAATGCTTTAGGTTATTAATGGTTTTGGAAACATGTTTATATTTAGTTATAAACTTCTTTTGAGAAAATGTTCTATATAAACTGTTTATATATAAATGTTGCTGACTCTTATATCCTAGTGGCGTGAGTAGGGAAGTCATTTGGGAAAACCTACTGAGTTTTATACTCGCCCATACTTTGTCACATTGGTGCTTTTGCAGATGTCATATTACAAGACACTAGTAAAGGTAAGACATCTCATTGATAGTGTTTCATGGTAATGATTGTGACAAGTGGTGGTGCTTGGAGCATGGAGCTTGGTGTAGAGCCGTAGAGTGTGTCTTGGTTTACATTGGGTCTTTTGTTTACTATTCTATAGAGCACTCTAATTTTGTGTTGGTTTTATTGGTTTATGTGTTGTATTTTCGAATAGGTTGTTTTCCTTTTGGTAATGAATGTGTTAGTTGTTTCATTGACATGCATCATGTAGTTTTTGTTACTGTATCCTTTGGTTGGATGGTTATTTGGTTTATTTCTTAAGGGGAAAATCATCCCTCAACTTGTATTTGAAACACTTTGGCATTTAATGCTATCCTTTAGAATCATGGGGATGTCTCTTAAGGCCTAGTAATGACTCGTTGATCTCTCAAGACCATGAGAATTGGTGGGTCATTACAGGTTTTATACATGGAATTACATAACTAATTAATCATACATACAACTATTTTAATACCTTTTTGTAGAAACATGGATTTTAATTTATAAAAAAAATATTATCATGGAATGTAATGAAATAATTTTGGTAGAATAAAAGGTGGAAATAAATGATTATAGGAGGAATTAGTGGGAGTTAAATTTTGTATATAACTATCTGTGATCCATAATAACTATAAAAGGACTTGTTAAAATATTTCTCAACATAAAGAATTGGGGATCAAAAGGATTAATCTAAATAATTTATTTTAATAAAAGGATTAGGAATATAACCCCTTACTATAGTTGGTGAATATAAAATATTAGGATGTTCCACTAATGTTGTTTAAAACACCATATGAGTGATTTAGAGAGTGTGGGGATATAAACATCATTTTTAGTAGGCGTTGAGTAAAGATGAAGGGGTCTTTTAGTGAATATTTATTGAAAAAGGGGAATTATTTATTAATTTATAAACATATGTTTTGTACATTATGTAGTAATATAATCAAAACCATAATCCTTCCCATGGTTTTAGACATTGGTTTCTACAAAATAAGAGTTGTTTGCAAAAAATATTTTTGATGACTGAACTCATTATTGAAATATCTCTCATTATATGGAAGTGATTCATGTTGATTTTTTTAATAACCCAAAAATAGTTTATAGGTTTTGGTTAATTCATTATAGTTTTACAAAATTAAAAAAAATCAATTAAAATTTATTATTATTTTAATGGTAAAACTTTATTTTGGTCATTGATTCCATTAATAATATTTATTATATTTATTTGGTTTTCATGATGACATAATTCGTAACATATTTTATACTATAATTAGTTTTTTCAAAACTAGTCAACTATATCATAAAAATATGAAAAATTATCCATTGGATAATTTTAATGTTGTAATTATAAATATGATATTTAATTTACCATTTTTTTCTATGTATGATAATTTTATAGTTTTAGATAAAATAATTTATGTACTTGAAAATATTAGTTTTTACAACACTATAAAATATTATCCTTTATAAAAATTACATGGGACATCATTAAATTATAATAACATTTACATTTAAATAAATTTTATTTAATATTACTCCTTAATGAAAACACATTTTATTATAGAATTTAATGGTTTATCAAAAAGTGTGTTTTAACTAAAATAAAATATTTCCTGAAATTTTAATTTTAACTTTTTCAACAAAAATTCCAATTTTAATCAATCAAAATATATAATAAATATATATACCTATATATATTATTAATAATAATTGATCAATATAATCAAAATTGAATTAAATAGAAGACATAAAAATTCATTATACTAGATTCCATATACAGAACCCGTATTACACCATCATACACCCAATTGGTATGGTGTTTTGTATTTGCAATTCTTATGGCGGTTAGTTGAACACTGCTTGGGTGAGGATGGTTATATGATTTTAATTCTCATAAATTTAATTTTTCAAGAGTTTTAATGTTATTATCTCATAATGTGATTTCTTATATTAGAACCCCATGGATTTTATCTCCCTTTAGAAGAAATGAAAAATGTGAATCATATAGAATGATTCTACTGGTCGAGGACATCTCATATTCCATCACCATAATGTACGATTTGTTTATACACTTTAATTTGTATTAATATAAACTTTTAATTATTAATGGATATATTAAGAATTTTTAAGAATATTAAATGTATTTTAAGCACAAAAGACAATATAATACTAAAATTTTTAATGGTCCTAAATAATGAATGATATTCAGTTCATGTGGTTTATATAACGAAATTAATTAATAAGGAATTTAATCATTAAGAATGAAATTTAATACATAAAAGTTTAAATCATTAAATGTATCTCCCCTTCATATATTTCACCTTCAGTATTTCATTTCATACTCAAAATAAACATGTTAGTTTATTTCAGTTTAATCCTCTCCTCTGGTTCTGATGTTACCTCCTAAAGATTGTTATTCTTCCAAAACAGTTTGATCAGGTGAATTTTTGAATTTAATAGAATAGTGTATCTACGATAAAAGTTATTCAATAGTAGTTACACATAAGAAAGATATTTCTATAATGGTACCAATTTTTTTTCATTACATATAAGGGTTTTGGTATGTACATCCTCAATAGAGACACATAAAAAAAATTATGTAGCTTAGACTAGATATGTCAGATCTCTAGTTGATAAGTATTGTCTCTAATGCAATAAAATATATCAAAGGTGATGATGTGTCTAGGAAAAACATTTTCCTTCATCCAAAACATCATAACCTTTTACATTACATTAATTTTTGGAAGACCATATCTCTAACATTAAAATCTAGATATTGTTGAGAATTGTCTTTGTATATTCTATATCAAATATTACTAGATTTCATATGACACTATATGATTTGAATATTCATTATATAATTATTAATAAGATCAGTTATCATCATCTCCAACTCTATTACATCATCCCAACATGATAGTGTGAGACATATCTTCCCATTGGGATCCCCTTAACCTACAATTTGAATCATATAATCGAAAAAATTTCTATATAAGAACACCATTCTAAAAATTTATTGATCTCAATGCCCATGGAAATAAATTAATCAAGTTCATCATATATCTTCTAGAGTATGAATGCTTCTCTATGACTGAACATCCATCTAAGGGTAAAAAGAATTATCAAAACTCACTTTTCTATGAAATTATAAATAATGTTTTTCTTAGAATATAATGGTTAATGATGGATCTCAATATGATATAGTGAAGAGTGTTACACCCTTATGTATAATAATTTTATGTATGTACATCAGAATTTTTAGGATGATATAGTCATAATTCATGAATCATTCTAAAAATATTCCAATGGTTTAAAATGTATTTTCGATCAAAACACCATTGTATTCTAATGTTTTATCATGTTGTTGGAAAATATAAATCTTGAATTTAAATGAATCCAAATGAATGAAAATGTTAAGGATTTTTAGTATGATATTTAATTGAATATACAATAATGTAATTCTCAAAAAAGTTATCATATTTTTTAATGTGATTATGATATTTTTTAGATTACAAAAATAAATTAGCCAACTAATATTACCCTCATCCTTAATAAATATAGATAACTAGAAATTAAAATGGATTCCTAGTGGACCAAGACAGCCCCGGGGATGGCCTTCTAAGACGAATGAGAGCACGAGGGCATCAATCCCATTCATAGATTGTCTGCGGGTGATCATGCCATGGTAGAGAATAGATGTTCTGAAGGCTATTATAGGCTGATTGGTGTGGCTTGTCTAAGATGTGTGTGTGTGTGTGTGTGTCTGGGAGCCCACCAAAGTGTGGGATTATGAAAACAGGATACATCACATTTTCTTAAAATTTATTTCTCATCCCCTAGGAATTTCAATGTGGAAATCACTATTAAATGGACAATTTTTATCCCACCTCACATGTGCTTGTTTATGTACCACTAACATTCACTACCACTCGACGCCACTTACACTTTTTTCTATATAGTTAGCCCCCCACTACAACCCATCAGTAACAACCATTTAAGTAGTGACTGAACCTTGGGCTCGAGTTGATCTTCATTTCCAACCACCTCCATTTCCTTTGATAACCTCTTCACCCTTAGATGACCACCCCAAAACCATCATCAGCTTCATCTGGCCACATTTATTGCTATATAAAAGTGGAATTTGGAGGATCTCTATTGAAACTACTAACCATTTCCTCTTCCATCCCACCTGGATTTCTGCCTCATTAACACATCATCATGTAAGACTATGCATGACTTATTCAGCAAAAACAAAAACAAATAAATGGTAAAGCTACCCCATGTTTTCAATTGTCCACAACACTAACAAATTGTAATAACCCATGATCCTCATGTGTTATAAATTTTATACTCCCAGGTATCATAGACATCATATAAAGGGTGAAATCCCATGACATAGAATGAAATCTTTAACACCTGTATCTATGTAAAATGGATCAATAATGAGATAATCACTTTATTTTTTTCCTCTCAATGTTTTTTATTTTCCTTTAACATTAGTTTCATTTTAATGTAATTTTAATTTGTTTAATAAATAGATGATTTATTTCTATTTTTACTTACGTTTTTCACACAATTTCTCACATTTTATTCTAATTCTCATTCTTCATCTTCTTTATATTTTTTTCTTCTTTTCTTCTTCATTTTATGTTATTTATATATATTATATTTATTTAATTATATAAATATTCATTTCCTTTAGTTATATCTCCTTATTTAACTATAAATCTATAATTTTCATTTTTTTTATTATCTTAAAATTATTATTTTCATCTTTTTTTAGTTTTTGTCTCCCTCTCTTCTATTATTTTATGTTTTATTATATTTTGTTTTATTGTATCATCTTATCTTATTTATGATTCCTAAAATGTGACATATTAACCGCAATAATTATGGTCTAACCCATGGATTTGAGGTGGAAGGTTAAGCTGTTTGTGAAATATTTAGTAATATTTAATTTATGATAATGATATATTTGAGTGGCATGCATAGGGATGATGAACTTTTCCCGTGACATTAAACTCAAAACTATTTTCCTTATTTTTGTCTTATTTAATTTCCATTACAAAATTTGTTTTCTCTTTACATAATGGAGTTAATCCAATTAATAGATCAAGTATAATTTTATTGTTTCAGGCCCTAGAAGATGGCATACCCTTGACCATGGTGCATTATCATCCTTGATTACAGGAGGACAAGGAATGTAGATTTCTTGAGGAGTTTCGGATTTGAAACATTCTAAATTAAATGAATGTAATACATCATGATATTACATTATTTATTTATCAAACTATATTTATGCAAATTAATGGGAATAATTATTGAACCCAAAACTGAACCTAAGACCATTTTATTTTTTCTTACTCACATTATGTATTTCCAGATATGATTTTTCAATTTTAATTCATGCATTTTATGGCTTCTCATAATCATCAAAAATAAAAAAAACCAAAACATTTATCAATTGAATTCATAAAACAATAAAATAAAATAAATTATTTTAGGTTAATTATATTATGTAGGTAATCAACCTATGGAGCTACTCTTTTTAGATGACCATGCTCAGACACTGTGATGTACTCTGAAAACATTTTGAAATTTTCATTATCCACAACCCTTCTATAGGTGTGTGGATGTACTATAGGTATTTTAAAGAATCCGATCTATTTTAGATTTTTATTTTTTATTTTTTTTATTTATAAAACATAAAAATTAATATTTTTCATGATTTACTAAAAAAGATTATTATTTTTCATGTACAAATTACTTGTAAGTTCATGAACCCATAGTTGACTCAACGTGGCCTACAGAATAAAGTGTTGCACTTTTTTCTACACATATTTTGGGATCTAGAAGAAAAATAATCATATATGAGAAATCAATGGAAATAATCTAGGAGAATAAAGGGAACCCTAATCAATATTTGGAAGAAGGATTTCCAAAATACAAAGCTAAATTCTAAGAGTATTTCCCAGAATATTGTCGAGAAGTGTCCAATAAATAGAAATTAACCGCCATGCTTCTTCACATAATTTCTATATAAATACACCATGAGTAATATAGGTATAAATATGATACCAAAAATATTATAATGAAAATACAATGGTTGAAATAGAAGGTACAAAATATTTAAGGAAAAATTTACTGGATAACAAATAAATACAGTTTATCCCTTGAGAAACATGATCCAATACAACAATATAATATACAAGTCATTCTTAATTTTTCTATGGAAATCCTATATGTTGAGTTAAATCATTTGAATTATCGAAAAAACAAACATCTGAATAACCAATGTGAGGATTCCAATGATGAGCTAGAGTGGATCCATATTTAGGAGTACTTGCCTGCTAAGCTACATGTTGGAGATCAATAATAACAACATGATATCTAGAATGAGTTTGAGGTACAACATAATCTCTTCTAATCCATTAAAATTGTAGTCTCTTTTACCATTACATGTAATCTTAATAATATAAGGGGAATACCCAACATATGTGATAACTTTTGAAGAAAATATGGAATATCCTAACTACCTTCATCCATCCACTACGATCCAACAACAAGAGGAAATCATCATTAAATAAGTTATTAATAATATACTAATTTAGAGATTAAATATTATATTAAACTCTATTCCATTTTATTTTCTTCAATTTTAATTAAGAGTAAATTACTAAAGATTTTAAATTTTATATATTGAAAATAATTAATATGTCTTAGAGGAATCTGAATAAGCACATGCAGCTACTGAAGAACATATATAGATCCTTGTTTTTTTGAACAAACATTTGAGTTGGACCTTGAAGAAGTCTATGTGGATGATCCTAAGGACATTAAGGATAGTTGGTCTTATTATAAAATGTATAATATTTATGATTATTCCAATTTAATTCTTATTTATGTAAAATTATAGCTTAATTTAACATTTTCATTCAATTTATGAGTCATATATTGAGACAAAAATAAAAAACAAGAGATTCCACAAGTAGAAACCAAAACATTGGATGATTCATACTTCACCCTACCCCACTATACAAGTTGTACATAATTGTTTGAGGGATCTAGAATACTAAATTCATGGATTGTTCCTCACTAAGATGGAATAAGTGAAAGATAGGAAATTCCACATGTGGCAGTCAAATCCATGAATCCCCAAACACCATTATACTTTGGATAAAAGCTGTTACTTCTATCTGGTGGTAGTAGAAATACAAGACCCACATGTTGGATCATTCAATTATTTATCTTTCTACTAGATTTTTTGTATTTAAATTCCATTATTTGGATTATTCTAGAATTCATCCATAACTCCTCCTATCATTTTTATCTTAAATTTATTGCTCCTTGTTATAAATTGAGTAATTATATTTTATAGGTTCATTCTTTTAGAATTTATTCCCACACTATTAGAGAGGAAAATGATTCATGTAAAATGGATTTAACTTTTAATTTGTATCTTTTATACTTCATATTTTTTTACTATCAGCGTGTTTTATGATTTAAACAAAAAAAATTCATGTCTGTGATTGAATTTATCAAATAGATGAAATTTCTAGGATACTTGTGTTTGTTATGAATATTTTGATTCTATGTTTATTATTTCAATTTTAATTGGATTGAATGTGTAAAATATATAATTTAATTATTGAAAAAATTCCTGTATATTAATATAAGGAATAATTATTTCAAAGAATTACATGATTCATTTAAATTAAATTTCACTAAAATATTTCAAAAAATTAATTTTTTAAATTAATGTTAATTTATTTGTTATTATTTTTTATTCTTTACCTTATTATCACAGATTATATATCCACTATTGAGAGAATTTTTGTTACAAATATTACCTATTTTATTATGTAAATATTTTATGATTGATATTTGTACATGACACATTCAATAACATGTATTTTTACATATCAAAGTTATAACAATATAAAAACATATTTAAAAGGAATTAGAAATGTTTTTAAAATCCTTTATCGTTAGAAGAACACCTTTTCAATAATCTATGTTTAACCCATAGAGACCATGAAATGGCCTAGTTAGAAATAATCCCTTTTCAATCCATTTTTATCAATTCCTATTGTAACGACCCAAGCATTCATTAATGGAAATTCCTCTTGATCTAATAAAATGTACCATTATGTAAAATGTTTATATAAAGTGTAGTATTTATTGTTTTTATGTTTTTGTATTTTAAAATTCCAATATGAATTGTTACCCTTGCTAGTATAGCTGTTTAATAGTGATCATATAAGTAGAATAAATATAGGATTTTAACCCTTCCGATTTTCTCAGAAAAAGGAAGCGATGACCTCATCCAGTAGACCTGCCCCATACGAAGCCCATTTATCAATGCTCAGAAAGAGGGTGTGTCTTTGGGATTTGATCATGACCATTCCCATGCTGATATTGGTTATACTAAGCTCAAGTGGAACTATATATGAAATAAGTGGAAGTTGATATAGATTACCACCCGAGAAATGTTATCTGAGACACCCTACAAGCCTATCACCATCTAACACAGTACTAATCGGACTTATGAGGGTTTTTAAGGGGTTATGTAATAAGACCCTAGTTCTATGAAAATTTAGATTATTTTTTTATATAATAAAGAATATACATTTGATTTATTATTTTTTACTCTATAGATAGTTTTTAAAGGACAAATAGATTATTTAGTTAATATTAAACAATAAAATATATATTGATGAATTAAGGGATTTTTGTATTAAATAATATTTTATTAAAATATTATTATTATTAAGTTACTTTTTATTATATATACATGATCGTATAAATTTATGATTGCAATTGTAATTTTTATTTATGTTTGAAAGCTATTTTTGTCAAAACACATGAATTTTCGATAAATGTCATTAATTATTTTAAATGTAAAAAATCCTATATATAGAAATTTATTTAGATAAAATAATTATAATTTTTGGAACCAGGATGTCAAAATTATCAAATGGTTAATTTTTCATAATTTTTCGAGACAGTCTAATTATTGGGTAAAAATTAAATATTGTTTAAATATATAATGTGTTTAATGATGTCATAATTACCTAATAGTGATCTAATAAAATACAATAAACATTATGATCAGAAAATATATGTTTTAAAATTAAAATAATTTTATTTTGGGTTTGTTTTATTTATTTTACAATGTTTTAGTGGACAATTCAATGTTTATAAAACATTTTGTCTTTTTAAAGTGTTTTCCTTGAGAGTGTGACTCACCTCTAAATAACCAGCCATATTATTTAAAGAAGTTAAGACATTGGACATATAAATTATTTTTTACACTCCCCTTTTTTCGAAACCATGGGAAAAAACCATGGGCTGGTTTGTGGTTTTAATTAGAGTAATGTGAGGTGTCCCAACCCAAAATAATAAATTCTTTCTTCTCCATTCCTATATAAACCCAGCCAGTCTCCCACTTCATATTCACTAAAATCATTCATAGTACAACCAACATCTTCCCTCCCCACTCTATAATCCTCCCACGACACCCCAAGCTTCCAATAAGCGTCTCTCAAGCCTCTCTCAAACCTTCGAAAGCACACGTCCATGTAAGGGTCTTCCTCCTTTTCCCATTTTTGTACAATTTTATTTAAGTTGGTATGGCCCTTTAATTCAAATTATAAATGTTAGGGTATGGTTTCTAACATCCCCCAAACTCCCCTATTTATGTTTGAATTATGGGAGACCACATTCTCTCTCATAAAATGCCACCCATGTTCAACCGTAACTATGCTGAAATTCAGAAAGGAATTTATCTCTCCTCATTTACATTCAAGAAATTATTTCGTATCATCAATCTAAATTCCATTAAAAAAATTGGGACATGTTTATATATGACCTCCATTACTTTCTATTTCATCTAAATATGTTGATACATGCATTTCTTTCTCATCAACCATTTGTATGAGTCCTTATGTCACGTCATTATGCTACCAAAATTGCATGAAAATTATTCAAACCAAGATCATTGTGTATTGAATACCATATCCATGTCTCTAGCAAGTTTATTAAGATTTAAGAATATTTTATATATTGATTATTGAGTTTCAGGTATGAATTTTACATTCCATTATCATAGAATAAATGATCATGTTTAATGAATCCTTGTTTAATGATCATTGTGGGCCACTTATGCATGAAATGAAATGTTTATAAATGGTGTGCCCTAATAGCGCTACAATTAATTGGGTAATGTATAGCTTCATGATACGTCTTGTGAAATGATTTATGACTCATGAAAATTCAAGTGAAATGTGGTTTCACTCATTCTTTATGTTCCATGATGGTTTATTCATGATCCATGTGCAATGGGCCTTGGCTCATGCTAATTCCACATTAATTGTTGTTGCCACCTCTCCATATTATGATTATCATTCTTTATCATGCCTTTATGTTAATGATTCTCTTGTGATCCATTGATATTATTATTGTCCATACTGTATTTTATTCCTCATGTTATTACAGGTTTATTTTATTATGGGCTCTATAGCTCACCCTTTTCTTATGCATGTCGAAAGGTTATCCAATGAAATGCAATGTTTGAGAAAATATAGTGGTAATGTAAAAGAGGTTTGCAATAAAGATGTTGTATTTAATGTTTTAGGTAGATATGAAATGATCCAATGCCCCAAAGACCCTATAACTCTTGATCTTCTATGTAGTATCAAGTGAATTTTATGTAATAAATCACGTTTAAGTGTGTAATAAAGAGCAGTGTTGTCAAATTTTGTATTAGAGGATAGGTTTAGTTATTTTCATGATTTGGATTAGAAACCCCTATTAAATCCTTATAGGCAAGAATAAATATATAAAATTTATACCTACATTATGGTGAGTATTTAGTAAGTGGTTTATCTAGAAAATACATCCTTTTCGTGATACAAGAATGTTGTGGCGGCTCTGACACAAATTTATCCTAGTGGTAAAACCCGAAAACACTGCTTTGAGAAAGACTCGAATGGGAACTGGTGCACGACAATGAGCCTTTATTCACTATTGGTTATGACACTCCTGGGGTATATGCTTTAGTAAATTCCCAAACATAGTATGATCCACTGTTAAGGGACTAAAAAAATTCCCTAAGAATATATGTTAGAAAGAAGATCATGGATAACATAGAAGGAATTAAAGAGACTCATAAGTTAGAAAAATAAATTCTATTTATAATTTATTAGTTTTTTCCTTGGTTTAACCTTTATGTTTTACTGCTAACAATACTTTTCTTCCATCCAATGACTGGTAATAGGAGGACTCTAGCTAACAATCGACGTGACGATTATTGTGATGACGGTACTAATGAGATGACCAATCCGATGGGAGTGAGAATCACGAAATTTGTCATGCTTTTCTCTTAGATTACTCTATATTTTAATAGAAACATGGGTCAAGTGGAACATTCAACCCCCCACCCCCAATAAATTTCATGTCTCTATCGATATCTTCCTGAGATAAAGGCCTCCTACTTTTAATGGATCATCTGATCCCTCAATCACTGAACAATGGATGAACTCCATTAAAATGATGTTCTCCATCATTCAATGTTCTAAATAAGAGAAGGTGATTCATGATGATTATCTTATGGAAGGTTAAGCTGATTAGTGGTGGATATTGATAAAAATAAAAAGCCTGATTAGGAGATCGAGGCATTGAAATAGATGGATTTTTGGAAGAAGTTTTTTTATAAATATTTTCTATTCACCCTCCTGCATAATATAGAAATGGAATTTCTTTTCCCTCAAGGAGAAAGATGACAAATATATCAGAGCATATAAGGATTACATCACAACGATTTCATGATACACCTCAGGTTTTGTTGTTACCGCCAAATTCAAGGATGACCACTTATTTAGTATGCTGAAACATAGCATGTGGAATGCTCTGGCGATCAGTGAATCGACATCTATGAAGAAATTGTCTGATGTGCCTTCAAGGTCGAAATGGTGATCAGAGAGTCTCAGGGGTATCATGGGGATAAGAAGCATAATGTGGACTTCAATGTTATTTTTATTATGGATAAATCTAATGGTGATTAGAAAATCAAGCACCTCGCTTTCCAAATGTGTGAAAAGAAGCACCTCGGAAATTGACTGAACGGTATGAGGAAATTCTTTTAGTGTGGATGAGAAGGGAAACTGGTGATTAACTATCGGCATGAAAAACCCATGGTTGTGATAGTGGAGAAGAATGCTTCGTTCGATCCTTAATGCATTGTCTATTGATACAACATGAAAGAACTAGTGCATCTTGGAAATCAGTGCCCATAGCCAAGGGTTTTCTGAGGCAGCCAACAACATCCAAGGCAGCAAGGGAGTGATTATTCGATCACTACTGCCAAATTGAACCCTGAAAATGATGTGGTGAAAGGAATTCTACTTATTAATTCATGAATATAGAACGTAATTTTTGATTTCGGTTCTTTGGATTATTTTATATCCCAAAATATTAGTAGAACAATCTTATCACCACCACAAATCATGGAAGTGAGAATGTCAATATGTATAGAAAATTGGTCAATCATTGAATCCCATGAATAAAACACATCACTTATCATAATCAATGGATTTAACATCCCAGAGAACCTCATCATACACCCTATTTTAGAAAATGATGCATTTCATGGCATATATTGGCTTTCCATATATAGGGCCAACATAAATTGTTGTGAGAGGGAAATCACTCTACATTTGGAGAATCGACCCCCAATCCTATACTAGTGAATAGAGGAAGATGAGTCTTCTTTAGCTCCATCATCTAAATCAAGGATATTACTGACCTATGTGCACGCGTATCTAGATTAGATGATTGATTCTAAAGAGGAAAACATCCATGAAGACATGACTATTGTGAGGGAATTTGTTTAAGTGTTACCTATGGAATTCCCTTGTCTTCCTCCTAGAATAGATGTTGAATTATCAATTGATCATAGAGCTATGGCATTTCCAATATCCACGAATCTATATAGAGTGGCCGTTGTAGAGCTTGGGGAGATGAAGATACAACTACAGAAAAATTTAAATAAAGGATTTATAAGCCCAAGTGCTTCCCCATGGGGTTCAACTGTCCTCTTTGTCAAGATGAAGGATGGGCCAATTCGCCTTTGTATCGACTATCGTGAGCATAAAAAAATCAAGATATAGAACAAGTATCCTCTCCCATGAATTTATGACTTGTTCGATCAGTTGTGTGGATCACAATACTTATCAACGGTATATTTGCGGTAACAAATTTATCAAGAATGGGTGAAGAAGGAAGGTATCACAAAGACTTCTTTTTGTACATGATATGGGCACTATGAATTCATAGTAATTACTTTCAGACTCACCGGTTCTCCAGTAACCTTCATGGATTTATTTAATAGATTCCTAATATATTACCTCAAAAAAATTCTCACAGTCTTTATAGATGATATTCTTATATTCTCCCAAACCAAGGAGGATCATGAGAAGAATTTGATAACTGTACTAGAGACCTTGAGGAAGGATGAAATCTTTGTAAATGACCCCATGTCTGTGTTCTGGTTGACGAAGGTATCATTCATGGGACATATCATCACAAGCAATGGGATATCTATGGATCCTTCCAAGACAGCTGCAATAGTGGGATGACTGAGGCCAACCTCAGTAACAGATTTTCGCAGCCTCTTTTGGTTATCTAGACATTATTGATGATTTGTGAGATAATCTTCCTGATTGTACGACCATAAAACCATGATAACATGGAATGGAGTAAATTTTTCTTGGAGTGCTAAATGTGATGAAATATTCAAGGAGTTGTAAAGGAGTCCTATCATTTCACTCATGCTCACTTTACCCACAAGTGGTGCACATTTTTAGGTATTTAGTGATGCTTCGATGAAGGGGCAGGGATGTATGTTGATGAATAATGAAAAATTCATTACCTATGCTTCAAGGAAATTGAATTTTCATGAGAATAATTATCCAACAGATGATCTGGAGTTGGCTGTGGTGATCTTTGCTTAAAAAATTTTCCAGCATTATCTACTGGGGATGAAGTCTGAAATATATATGGACTACAAAATCTAAAATATTTATTCACATAGAAATAGTTGAACATGAAACAAGGAAGATTGTTAGAGTTGATCAAAAACTATGACAACTCAATGCATTACCAAACTGGGAAAGTTAAAAAGGTGGAAGATTCTCTATGTAGAAAGTACCTAGGGTTTATATCATTGTTGATAATTAAAAGGGTCCAATCTTTTTAGATTTGATGAAGATGGACATGTGAATCATAAATAAGAGAACATCATCGATCCTTGTACATATTATTTATAAACCGTCTCTTTTTTTGAAAGAAGGATTAAATTACTGGTTAATATCAACAGTCATACATAAGTAGAGCCAAGAAGAGAACTTGTCCAACCATAGTTGGTTGACATTGAAGGGGCCTGAGGCCGCCAGCTGATGGGCTGCATTGTTTCCCTCCCTTTTGGTAAAGGAGAAGGTGCAACACGAGAAGCCTTGGCGTAGCGAGAATATTCTTCTGACAACATAGCCAAAAGCCTGGAGTCTGGCGTCACCATGATTAATAGCATTGATGACCAGAAGGCAGTCAGACTCGATGATGATATCTGCCCATCCGCTTTCCACGACGAACAACATCCCTGCCAGTATGGCATCGGCCTCACCAACTGCACGTTCCCAAAAGGAATGCTGTGGTTCATATTTTTCTGCAACGATCCGCCCCAAATGATTTCGATCTAGGATGCCAAGATAAATTGTCCCATCCTTGGGGATGGAGGCGTCAACGTTAAGCTTAATACTTACTTCCCATGGGGGATCCATTGAGGGGACCTTGAAGGGGAAGTGCCTAGAACAAGGTGTCCTTCGCGATCCTTCCAACCCTCAATCCATGAAGTGGCTCGTTCAATCTGGAACTCGGGGGGCCGATGAACATGATGGAAAATTGAATCATTACGCCGAACCCAAATGATCCAAGCCAGGGTACAGCGGGAGCTTGCATCAGACAATGAAACAGATGAAAACCATCGCATCAGCAGGTCGGGGAGATCATAGGCAATGTCCAGGGACACATCCAGTGTCGAGCCCCATTTAAACCAAAATTCCTTGGCTCTTGGGCAGTGAAAGATGGCGTGCCAGGGGGTTTCGGGGATATTTGGGAAAAAAGGGAAAGAATCAACACTGGACATATGCCGGTACACAAGGAAACTCATGGTAGGGAGGGTGCCCGTACACACCTGCCACCAAAATTGGAGAATTTTTAGGGGGACGTTAAGATTCCAAAGTGCTTTCCATGGTCCCTCATCATGGTCGAGATAGTGAGATCCAAGAGCCAGTCTGTAACCGGATCTCTCCGAGTAGTTTCTTGATACATCAAAGGTCCAGAAAATATGGCCAGGGCCTGCATTGGGACACAGAGGATGCTCAGGATAATTCTTTGGTCTCTTTCGTTAAACCATTCCTGGATCCTTTCCACGCACCATCCCGAACCCTGATCTGAGAAGAGGCAGTTGACAGTGGCGTTTTCCAGTCCCGGTTTGAATAGATAATGGATGCTCAAAAAAATGATGTGGGAATTAAAAAATTAGTGGAAGCTATAAAAAAGTGCAATCCGTAGAGTTCAATGTCAATGAAGATGGAAATGTGAGATTTTGGAAATGTCTATGTGTTCCATAATGTTTGGAGCTAAGGAAAGAACATTAGTATGATTCACATTTTTTAAATATCTGTAGTATCCTTGGAAACACAAATATGAATCACGATCAACGAGAAAATTTTTGGTGGGATAACATGAAGAAGAAGATCGCTAAATATACATCAATGTTCATGGTGTGTCATCAAGTGAATGTAGAGAGACATAAGTCTAAGGGGATGATGCAACCATTAAAAAAACCTATATGGAAATGGGAGATCATCACCATGGACTTTTTCACTGGACATCTGAAGAAATCCGAAGGAAACAATGAAATCTGGGTGGATGTGGATCGTCTTACAATGTCTGCACACTTCATTGCATTGTGGGAGAATTTCTTATTGGATCAACTGGCATAGTTATATATATCATGGAAGTGTTGAGGATGAATGTATTACCACTATCTATTGTTTCCTATTGAGATCCAAGGTTCACCTCTATGTTTTAGAAGAGTCTTCAATATGCTCTTGATACTCAGCAAAATTTCAGTATAAATTATCAACTTCAAATAGATGGCCAATCTGAGTGGACTATAAAAACACTTGAGGACATATTGAGAGCATGCTCAATGGACTTGAAAGGAGTATGTGATCAACATCTCCCTCTGGTTGAGATCACTTATAACAATAGTTTCCACTCGAGCATCCAAATGGTACCATATGAAGACTTTTATGGGAAAAGGTTCAGAACACAGGTGTGTTGGGATGAAGTCAATGTGTGTTGGAAGCTTGGACCAGAAATGGTCGATGAAATGGTGGAGAACGTGAAATTAATTTAGTAGCATATCAAGGCATCCCATAGTAAACAGAATATTAATATAGATATATGTTGACAATACCTTGAGATTAATAATGGAGACATGGTATTTCTATGCATATCTTCTAGGAATAAGGTAATGAGGTTTGTAATGAAATAGAATTTAATTCATAGTTACATCATCCCCTTAGAGAATTTTGATTGTATCAGGGCGGTGGACTATCGACTAGAACTTCCAACTACCATGGAAAACATACATGATGTATTTAATGTATCCCTCTTAAGGAAGTACATACCATACCCTTCACATTTACTATCTACAGAGGTTGTACAGTTATAGGATGATCTTTATTATGAGGAGAAACCAGGAAAGATGTTATATTGTAGAGAAATGTTATACAAAATAAGATAATCTCCCCCATCATGTTGTTGTGGTGAAACCATGAGTTTGATTAAGAGACATGTGAATCAGAGGAAGTAAGGAAGTAGGGTTACCCTTATCTTTTTTAGTGAGGGAAAAATGAAATTTTGAGGGCACAATTATTTAATGGGGGAACATTGTAATGACCCAAACATTGAATAATGGAAATTTCTCTTGATCTAATTAAATGTACCATTATGTAAATTTTTTATATAAAATGTGTAATTCATTGGTTTTATTTTTTTGGTTTTTAAAATATTGTTAATAATTGTGATCGTTGCTAATATAGTCGTTAGATAATGATCACATGTTTAGTATAAATATAGTGTTTTAACAAGTCCAATCTACTCAGACAAAGGAAGTGATGGCCTTATCCAGTACACATTCTCCATACAAAGCCCATATATCTGAGCTTGGAATGGAGGTTGCATCATTGAAAGTTTCTCTTGACCAAGCCCAATTTAAGATTGAATATTTTAGGATTGAACAGAACCGCCTAAAAGATAGGTTGAAGTTGATAAAGATTACCACCCAAGCACTGTTATCCGAGCCACCCCAAGAGCCTGTCACCTTCACAAAATGTACTATTTAGTATTATGTGGGTGTTTATTGGGGTTATATAAAAAGACCGTAGTACTATTATTACGTGCATTATTATTTTATATAATAAAGACTCTGCTTTCTTTTTTATTATTTTTTACTATGTAAACAGTTTTTAAAGCACACATTTTATTTTTAGTAAATATTAAACCATGAAATATATTTTGATGAATTAATTGGTTTTTTAATTAAATAATATTTTATTAAAATATTATTATTATTATTATTAAGTTACTTTTTGTTACATATAAATGATCGTATAATTTTATGATTGCAATTGTAATTTATATTATGGTTTGAATGTGGTTTTTGTCAAAACCAATGAATTTTTGATAAATGTCAATTTTTATTTTAAAAAATCCCATATATAGAAAATTATTTAGATAAAATAAAAATTATTTTTGGAATTATGACATTGAAATTATCCAATGGTGAATTTTTTATAATTTTATAAGACAGTCAAATTTTGGGGTAAAAATTAAATACCATTTAAATATATAATGTGTTTTATGACATCATAATGACCTAATAGTGATTAAATAAAAAACAATAAAAATTATGTTTTACCAATATATTCTTTCACATTAATATAATGTGATTTTGGTTTTGTTTTATTTATTTTTCAATGCCTTTGTGGACTCTTCAATGCCTAAAAAACAATTTCTTTTTTAAATTGTTTTCCTTGAGAGTGTGACTCATCTCTAGATAAGCAACCATACTATTTTAAGAATTTCAGCCATTGGAATTATAAAATATTGTTTTCTCATCCCCTTTGGAAAAAACCATTGGCTGTTTTACAGTTTTGATTAGATTAATGTGAGGTGTCCCAAATAATAAATAAAAATGAATTCCTTCTCATTTAATATATAAACCCACCCAATCTACCAATTACTCTTCACTCAAAGCCTTTGGTGTTCATACAACCTTTGAACACCTCACTCTATAAACCTCCCAAGGTGCCCTATGCATGTGATCCTCCCGATGCACAAGATTGGTATGAGAATAATATCTAAATGTAAAAGTTGGGGACGAAGAAGCTCTTAAGACTTAAGTATTGCATTGGTCAACTCAATGGATTATTGAACTATAGATTTTTTGGTTATCTTATTACTGAGTTAGGAAATCATTATTTAAGAGAATGATGAAAATCTAACTTACAAGGATGTAGTAAATGAAATGGACACTACTAAATAAAAATATCCTTCACATTTAGAGATGGTGTCCATATAAAAAAATCACATTTGTATTTTTATAGTCACTTAATATAATGTAAAACCAATTGGGTAAAAATGGTTATTCAGTAAAAATATTGGAATGGATTATAAGGTCAATAACTAAAATGAAATATTAGTAGTGAAGGGTTTATGTAAATGTTAATTTGTAGAATATAATGAAACCTTATCACCACTATAAAGGCTTAAATCTATCAGAATATTATATACTATAATGTCCTTCCATGATTATTAAAATTCAAAAATGTAAGTTAATAATTTCCATTCTAATTGGGATGTTCGTTGTATACATATATATGACTCAATACTAAGTGTTTTTATGTCAAAATATGAAAATAAAGTGGGAAATATGTAGATATCTATTTATGGGTTGAACTAGGATACAAGGATAGAGAATGTTTTCATTGATGTGGATATATGGGGATTTTGTTTCATTAATAATAAAAGTGATCAATGAGTCTATATGATGTCAAATGGTAATGCCATTCTTTTACTAATAAAATATATTGATGAAAAATTAAATATTTGAAATGAAGTGATAGCCTTATGAAATTTAATAGTTGGATAAATGATTTCTTCTCCATGAATGTTTTAGGTGAAGAAAACCCATTTCTATGTATTAAGAAATATCTAGATAGATTTGGAAGGCTTCATGGGGTATGTTAAAATACATAAATTGACAATATACATGAATGGTATTGTATGGTACAATCTAAAAGTGGGTTTTTTCCAATGTCACATTGTAATAATATTTATATGAACATGTCTCCAAAAATGTAGGAGGAAATTGAATGAATAAGTATAATTCCTCAGGACATATCAATTTGATCTATCATGTATTCCATGTTATGTTACAGTTTTTATGTTTCATTTTCATTAATATTTTTTGTCAGAAGTTAGGATAATCATTGAGAGTTTCATTATAATGTTTTGAAAACAATGCTGTAGTACATGAGATATACAAATTATATATTCATTTTATATATAGATGATGTGGAAATATTTTTTAAAAGATACATAGATTCTCATTTCTTGAAAAATCTAGATGATCTCAAAATCATATTTACGCTATGTATTTTTCCTAAATTTTGGAAGAGTGAGTTGGAGAAGCTCGAAGCAACCTATGGTCACTATCTCTATAGAAATATATGAGTATCTAAAAGTCTATGATGCATCTATTGGGAAAATCCATAAATGATTCTTTTTGGACATTTTTGTTTTTCCAATCAGTGTAGTACATATTCTAGTTTATTGCGATAAAAGTAATGTAGTGGTTTATTCCATGGATCATAGGTCACACAATAGGATATATCATATACTTAATATGTTTCATATCATAATGGATTTTCCGAGAGAGGTGAAAATTTAGTCAGTGGAGTATCCACAAAGGATAATGTGGCATGCCCCTGAGTAAATTAACATCTCAAAAGAAGCATAAATTTTATGTCAGATATATTCTTTTGAGTCTTGTTAGCACTTGGGATTTTGGAAATTAGGAGTGTAGAAAGAGGATTACATAGACCCATCATGTGTATATACATATATGAAAATTACAAATAAATCGTTTGAGAGAGAGAGATATATATATATATATATATAAGTGTATTTTAAAATACTAATATTGTGTTGATACATCTATGTACACTATATTTATGGATGCATCTTTATATCACATGTAATATCATAATATTTAATAGTTCCAAGTCCATAATGCGATCCTAAAAATATTATAAATTTTATATTAAATATATTTCATATGGTTGTGAAACATCTTATTGATATGACACATATGAGGATTGACCATCATGTTTAAGGGGATCATAATAAATAAGACATCTTTTTTTTTTCACATGGTGCTGTCGAGTGGATGAGATGATGAGGGTTCACCTATCAATAGGTACATCACATGTTTTATGGGTCATAGGTAGTTTCTATCTATGAACTTGTTTATTGGTCTCTTGAATTGTGATCATCTTCAATGTCTTCCTTTTGATCATATATATTTATGTAGTGATAAATCCATGAAATTGAATTTATAGTGAGGTAGCTTATGTTGGGTTCAGCATTGGTGGTATAAAATAAGTTGAATGGTTGATATATAAGTATTCACTTTGGATTTGAGGAAGATATTTTTGAGTCCAAGTCGATTAGGATTGTAGTACCATCCTAAATCCATGTCAATGGTATTTAGAGGTTTGTTTATCTAGTTATATCAAAAAGTAATAATGATTTAATGGATGATGAAATAATTTTTGTATGAAACATAATGAGATATTATTAATAAAATTATATTATACTAAATATTAAATGTTTATAGGTTGATTATCTATGATCTTTCCATATATCTTTAAATTTCATGATGGGTTTATAAACTCTACTCTGGGTATGTGAATATAGTTCATTACTATCAAGAAACTAGAATAGAGGTTTACAAACCAAATAACTGTAAAGATAATTCCCTGTTAGGGTGAATATATATAATGGCGATGTTAGGCCCCACTACGGGGACCTTCGGTTGTCCATGCATAATGTTCTTTGTAGAAAAAATAAAGTGATTATTATATAATGTAGAATAATTGGGTTGATTTTATTTATTAAATGTTTCCACAATGGATTTAATGAATAATTAAAATAATATTATACCATCAAATATTATTTTAATATTCATGATTTGTTTATTATTGGAAGGAATTACGAGTTAACTTAAAGATTTTGGATTTAAAAGTAATATATTTATTATATATTAATCCTTTATGATAAATATTTAAATAATATTTATGACATAGTTATTTCATCATAAATATTTATTAATTCCATATATGGTGGCTGTGAAAATATACAAGGGAAGAAGAACGCTATCATAGCTGACTAAATATCCATTTTTTGATTTATAAAAAACACGTTTTCGCTATGTGAGAACCTAGGAGGACAAAATATCACTGAGGTTAAGTGAGAACCAGCCTGCCATTACAATGAGAAATAAATGGGCTCGGTAAAGAACCATGTCCAGATCCATTCCCACCCCAAAAACACCTCAAGAAAAAATGACTATAACTTTGTAAATAAGTGAGAATCAAACTAGAAAAATGATACACAAACCCCAGTAGCAGACCGTTGTCCCTAGAACCACCATCACCGTCCTAAACTACCTAAAACCTGAAATCCTTACAAGTATATTGTCGTGATCCATGTAATAGTGCAATAAGGCTAGATGAGGGATAATGAACTATAGATCCAAGCATGGGGAATGCAAAACAAGAAAGTCGCTTTGGAAAAACAGCACCATTACAGGGCTATGGGGAATCCAAAATAAGGCTTCCATCATAGATAACCAACAATGGAGTGTGGAAGAAGGAGGTGGATTTTTCAAAAGACCTCCAAATGCAGATTCATAGGATCGTTGAACCGAGAAGCTAAGAGAAACCTACAACCAATACGTATGTGGAGAAGAGATAAAACTTGAACCAATGGCACCCAAGCATCACCCCAAAGAAGGAGAATGAAATATACCAGAGTATTTCAAAATAGATGTCATGATACAACACCGAGGAAGTAAAAACAATCGAAATTCAACAAAATAAGCCTCCGTAAGGATGCACCCTCAAGGAAACTAATCACTCCACCACACACAGTATTTGATGGCTAAAGGGTGCACATGAAAATAGTGACATCACGGTTGAGGGATCCACAAGGGAGGTGTAGATGTCATTTCGGATAGTGCCACTTGGGGGATACGACGACAGACTACACATGGGAGTCGCAAGGTATTCATCGGCTTTAGGCAGTTATGTCGTTCGGGGGGGGGGGGGAGCTGGACTCAATCTGAGTGGGATTAATCCAATAGTGTGTGGGAGGATCAGCACAAAGTAGGTTGTGAAAACCCTAAGAAGAAAATCCCAGGTCATCGTAGTTGATGCTCTTGCGTAGCACCTTGCGGGTTCATCAAATCTTATTTTACTGAAAATCACTTTTTTATTTATGTTCCACAATATAAGTCTTTAATTGCACATGTCTATTTTTTCATTCTAATGGGTTGAGATATCTTATCAGATCCCACCACATAGAGTGATAAAGAATATATCTATGTGATTAATCTAACAAAACAATCATGGATTAAAGGTATATGATCAAGATTTTTGTTATGACATCAAATGAATCTCAAAGAACTGCACTAGAACCCAATTTTTTTGGGTTTTTATATTGATTCTTAAATCATGTGTGGATGATCAAGTGTGATATAGTGTCAGATCATTTAAGTAACAGTCACTAGTGTAGAACTGTTGTTTATTGACCTTCAATAAAAACATTGTATCATTTATGTTTGAATTTTCGGTTTGATAATTCATGAATTATTTTACGACCTCTATTGGAGATTAAATTGTAGAGGAAGATAAGTTTGAGCACTTCAATGATAAATTCTTTTTAAATCTATGTCTCATTGATAGCAAGAAAGATGCCCTAATAACAAAAATAAAACCTAAAATTAGATATGAAAAAATTGTAATTTATTCTCACAAATCATAAAATTCATTCATAAATCCCTTATTATTATCCTCAATAAGAATAATTTAATAAAGAGTGGTCTCAAATAGTCAATAACTGAAATTGTGAAAAAAAATATATCATAAATTAAATAAATCATGATTTATTTATTAGAGATAAATAATAAAATATATTAGATATAAATATTATCATATAAATGGGTTTAAACCCATGGATAACATGACAAACAGAAATAATCACATGGATAAAAATAATTAGTTTCATAATTATGGATGGAAAGTTGTCTCTCAATTTAATATTATCATCAAGGAATTTTTCCCTAATATAATTCATTAAAAGATATGGCCGTTGACAAATATAAAAATATGGTTTTCATATTATAACTATTAAGGAATAAATATACTATGATAGACCACTATTTATAAATTTCTATGTATAAAGACTTCATCAAATTAGAAGTATGAAAAATAAATCAATATATAATCATCATAAACATTAATATTGAAAAAATAGTCATTTAAATGACCAGGTTTTTCCCATTCAATAAATATAACAATACCACTAATTATCAAGAATAGCATGAAGGATTCAATCGATACTGTATATCCATAGTAAATAAATAAATTTACAAATTAATGTTGACATATATGAAAATATAATAATTTTTTTATCATTTTTCATAAAGATACTACTATATTAATTAATAAATCACATGTGTTCGGATTTATAAATTTCTATAATATTAAGAATATATTTTTCATTGAAGTAACCTTATAAATATTAATGTGAATACTAAAATAAAATAAAAATAATTAAGGTGATATTTTTTTTGTGTAATAAATGTCAACGAATGGATTCCATTTTCAACTTCATTAATAATTAACATATTCAAAAAAAATATTCCATTTAAAAAAATTAGAATTTTTTACAAGGTCAAATATGAATTTAAACGATCATTATTTAATATGAAAAATTATCATGAAAACATTTTAATGGAAAAAATTCCAAAGGAAGAAAAAAAATATCCACACTAAATTGAAAAATTATATCAATTTTCCTATAGAATTTATTTTTTATTAATATAGTTTTCCTATAATAGAAAATAGAACTAATACTAGAATCTCTCATAAATTACCCCATGTTGATAAAATATTTGGGATTTATGCTAAAAAATAAAATATAAATCCTCTAATGTAAACATAAACATAAACAATAATGAATTGTGTTGAGTATTGGAAATAAACTATTCCATTTGGTTTGACATGTTTGTTAAGTTCATTTATCCCTGAGTAAAATAAATCTATATTTATTGTACTTATATAAGAATATATATAACTATTTTTAATGTTGTATCTAATCTATATATAACATTTCAATATCCATTTATTACTTGAAAGGTTTGGGGCCGAAGCCTCATTTTTATTAATAAAGCAAAGCAAAGACCTCTTTTAACTGGGTAGAGGGATACCCATTACATAGCCCGAAGGCCCAGTGGGCTTGTAGCCCATTACATATCCCATAGGCCCATATTTTTGGCTAAATTCATTTTGTGGAGGTGCTAGTGCACATGCACGCATGGGTGATGTTTTCATTTTTTTAATGTTTAAAAGGGAAATATGGTAAGTCATTTATTGTTTTTTATGAATAATAATTATGACTTAAAAAATAATATATAATCATCACTTCCATCTTGATAATCACCATTGGAATGTTGTTATGAAAACTAAACTACTCTACTACATGGATATGGTAGGTTGTACATACTCAAGGATGATGATTTTCTTTTCTGTATGATATAACAGAGATGAATTAGAGTTATATTATAGGAGTTAAATGTTTTCATTATATTGGAAATAAAAATGTTATTATAAGAGAATATTCATAGAATATTTTATATTTTAATATAACCAATTACAATGATTACAATCAATTAAAAGTTATTCCTCATCATTGGAGAACCATATCATAATTACAGTTTTCACCTTTTAGGAATATCTTTTTATGATATTAGTGAGACTAAGTTATGGGTAAAATGGTTGTGTATTCATTCGGAATTATATTTGGATATAAAGATGACATATGATGGGTGAATTATATATGAAAACTGGTTTCATTTTATAACTGATGGAAAGGAAATAGTTTGGATTAAATAAATTATTCTAATTATATAAAGTCCTTTTAATATGAATGCGGATCAAAATTTTCATTACATCAATTTATATTACTATATTTTCATAATCCAACAAACTAGTTATTTTTATGTAAGATTTATTTTCTAGATTCCTTATAACATTATTTTAACCCTTTTAAACGAATTTACCTTTAACTGATTTCATATATATTTACCATGGTTGCTATTCATTTTGATAAAACATAATCTTAACTTATTTACTAATATTTTTTATATTGATACATGATATTTATTCAATTCCACATGATTTTTCTCCTATATTTTTAATATAAAACATTTAATTTATGTTTACAAATGAAACAAAAATTATTTTTAAATAAGATTCATTAAGAATTAAAATGGGTTTATAGAAGATTATTGTAATATATTTATTAAAATGGAATTAATTGGATTAGGTCTAATAAAATTATGTTTATGGTAATATAAAATCAATACAAAACATAATGGATCCATTTAAATACTATATTTAATAAAAACATCTAAAAATAAATATCCTTAAAAAAATACATTATTAGTTTTTCAAAATAAAAAAAATATTTCTTTTTTAAATATCATATTTATAGTTAAAATATATAAAATTGTTAATATAGATTTGGTTTACAAACAATGTTCCATAAGCATTAACTATAATAATAAAACATGATAATTCATCCTAATATAATTATAAAATTTTTAATTAAAAATTAGAATGAATTTCATAAAATCCAATTTTTTAATTATATGAATTTATATTTTAATGAAATTCAGGTATAATTATATGTGCATTCTGTTATTATATTACTAGAATAAAAAATATACTTAATATAAGCTTGGGACATATTTTAAACATTACATCCTCCAAATTTATTGAGTGAATCCACATGACCATATGCAGGTAGTTATTCATTATAACATATTTAGGTTCACTGGTCACATCCATTATCTTATACTTCTATAAATGATAAATTACTATATGAGTCCATTGATACCTCAACACTTATTCTCTATATTAATGAATTTTGAGAAATTAATCATAATAATATAAATCCACCCCAATTATATTTCATCATAGGTTGAAATATTGATTGAATCTATTATGTATCTATTCAATAATATTATGTTGATCCCATTAGTAACATTAGAAATAGTCTTTGTAATTTCCCAAAAATGTTCTAGAAATTTAATTTTTTCCTTCATTCCAAAATTATTAATATACCAAGAACATAACATCACTTTTTATCAAATAATATAACACATTTATTTGTAATTACCTCTATGAAAAAATTATATACCACCTAAAATTATAAATTTCTCCATCAATTATCGGTATTCATTTTTCTCCTACTTAAATTTTCTATAATATGATTTCAAATAATCATCACAACAAACCTTTTTTCTTCAACAAGTTCTCAGATTATGAATATCCTATTTTCATCACCATCAAAAAAAGTTGGGTGATGACACCCATTTCCATAATGGTCCGCATACTTTTTCATTTCAATTATTTAATAGAAGATATTTATAAATAATAATATATTAGATATGAATAATGATCCCAAGTATTAAAAATACTAATAAAGAAATATATCAACATGTATTTTAATTTTCTAATTTTCCTTTCATAATTCCTATAATTTTGAGGATGATAGAGGTGATAAAATATATCTCAATGTCATTATCCTTCAAAATAAACTTCTAGAATTTTGATAAAAATTAAAAATCAGGATAAATTAATATTTAACGTTGTGTACCATAAAGCCTCATGACATCAATAATAAATATTTAGTGAAATTGCATTAAAGGTTTTTATGACCCTACTTATAGAAAATTTTTCGACTTTTAATGGTAATCAATAATGACATATATTAATCTATACATTATAAGAGTAATTGGAAATCCCATGACAATGTCTATAATAATATTATACCATTTACACATATGTATAGGTAGAGGTTTCAGGAATTCATTATGTTTTTGTATCTATACCATTACATATTCGAAAACTATGATTCTTGATAGATTGTTTTCAATATCAGATGTTATAAAATACATTGAAAAATGATCTATCAAATCCTGACATATTTAAGAGATTCTAGATTGTATTTGTAATTTTTATATATGGGGTTCAATGATCAATCATATCTTCAACTCGTGTATGTATGGATCACAAAGCCTCTTAAAAAAATTTTCATAACTTCCATATAATTTTAATCTTCAAATTCACTATTGTTGAAACCATTAATTTTTTTGGTCAACACTTATCATTGAGTGGATTTTTTTTCATTTCTAATAAGGATGGTTTGGAAATAATTTGTTACCAGTGTGGTGTTTCCCATTATCTAAAATTTTTCATATAAAAAATTACTATGTTCATGTATGATGATTCCTTTTCAGTCATCATATTTTTCCAAACTCTATTATCTTTCATGATCAATTCATCAACTCCATTTTTATCCTTCAAAGGGTGACAGTGAGTTGGGAAATCGTAATCCTACAATAGCTATATGTATCTCCATTTTCTCATGTTTCAATATTTTAATAAAATTATTTATTTCATGATATTTTGACCCACATATATCTGATATATTTCACCATAGTAATATTTCCACCATATCATCAAAGAAAAAAATAATGTGTCCAACTCATTATCATGGTATGGAGAGTTTTGTTTATTGATAATTAAATTATTTGATGCATAATTATTTCCATTATCATTCTCTATAAGGAAACATCATATTAATTTCAATAATGAGTAACTATATATATATAAATTCATCCCCTATGGTTGGAAATGTCAACACCAGATCATTAATCATCCTAATATTTAATTATTCTGAACATAATTTTTATTCCACCATCCATAAGAATGTATCCCATTTTCATGTCAACTTAGTTAACGAGTTCTATTATTAGGTATATTACCAAGTAAATCTCAAATAGTGACTTATCAATACATGAAGTCTATTTACCCAAATTATTCTTATTGGTGTAGTCCATTATTTGAATTACATTTTCATTGATGGATCAACTAATATCCCATCCATAGAGAAAAATAAATGATGAAATATAGCTTATTGATTCTAGAATTCATACCTAGTAAATTATTTATATATCACCATGTTTATATGATTTTCATGAATTATTATTAAATTTATACAATTATCTTCTTATATTCTGGACTATTCCATGAAATCGTCCATAAATATAGTAATCAATTTTTCAAGATATTCATTGAATACATTTTAATATGATACAAAAAAAGAATTTTCATTATTCAATAAAGAAGGATTAATGAAATTCATAATGATTATACCTCAAATCAAAATTTCCATTGTAATAACTTCCATTCTTAATCTCAATTAATAATATCCTAAAATGAAAATATTTCAAAAAAAAAATTGAGAACCTTGAAGTAGATAAAACAAGTGAGCAACATGAGGTAGAAGTTACATTATTATCATGATAATGGAATTAATTTAGCTATAATTATTTCCTTATCTATAATCCCATCCATCCGTTTCATTAATATAATATGAAATACTAATGTTGAAACACTTAGTTTTATGGGTACTGTATCACAGAAGTCTTGTTTATAATACATTAACTCCAATAAATGCATTCTGTTCATTTTATATAGATTCATAGATATTAGTTTCTTGTTTGGGGTGATTTTTTTAGAAAAATCTACTACATGATCATGTGGTTGTATCGGTAGATCTTCAATAGAATCATTAATTTATTCATTCATAATCAGATCTTTTTCTATCCAAGGATCACCATTCTCATCCATATGATTTGGATACAATTTTATTCTAAAAATTTGAATAAATAGAGCTAGTAGGGTGGATCCATGCATGATTTTGATGATATTGTGTATGCCAGAACGACCTATAATTTCATATATTCATCAAATACCATGATATATTTATCCTTCATTTTTTCATTATAACATAATGAAAGTCCATAAAATGATTATATAATATTACACCATATGTATAATAATTATATTTTGTAACAAAGTGCATCCATGCATCATAATTTTATTTTTTTACATGAGGCAATTTCTATGGTATTGACATGAGGTTTCTTTATTGATAACTCTCTTCTTACAATGCATAAAAAAAGTTTTCTTATGAAAATTAAAATATATAAAAGTGTGAGATGATACATAATAAAATAAAATATTATATATCTATTATGTTATAATGAAACCTCCTTTCACCACATATCGTGGAACATTAACATTGGTGGTAGTAGGTGTACAAGACTGGAATTCTCATCTTGGCATATTCTATGGTAACATCCATTGTAATTTGGGAATTTTTTGGAAATTTTTTTATCACCTTATATTTAAGGTCCCAAATATTTATGAAGTCTCCCTTACCCTTTTATATGTGAGATTTATGTACTTTCCCTATAAAATTTGAGAAAACTCATGTTTTCTTCATGCATATGTCAGGAAATTTCCTTCCAAAATAATAATATTTTTAAAATTAAAATAATATCTTCTTCCACATATACTTTTTTTCTTCTGGATATAAGAAATCGTCTTATTATTCTACTTAACTACATCAATTTCACATGACTTGGAGATGTCTTTATCTATCTTGATTTCACATGATACAATATCCTCATATGATAAAAAAATTGGGGAGACATGATTCTAATGTAATATTAGAATTATCTAGTCAAATAAATGATAAATCATAATATTTTGATTAAATTTTAGTCTACAACATACCGTACGGGCCTTATGATGCTATATTGAAGTGTAACAAAATTTTCCTCCACCATTTTCTTGGTCTTAGAGATTTTTTATCCATATAGGTAAATTTACCTCATTAAATAATATTTATCTAATGAAACTACATTAAAATACTTCCAGTACATGAATGATATTTCCACCAGAACATTTGTGTTTTAAATTAATAAAATCTATTAAGTTGGATCACCCATGAGATGATAAAAAATCATGATAACCATTTCCATTTAATTACTTCCCAAAGAGAGAGAAATCTTCATGAAGGAACTCATCTATTTCTAAAATGCTAATAGATTTGTGGTTCTATTGAATGAGTGATAATGACGTTCCTTAAAATATTCAATCATTATCACATCATGTCCCAAATAAGTTGACTACTCCATATGGGCAATTTCATTGGTCATAACACAAGTCTGCTTCCCTATAATAGTAATAATTTTTTTTGATCTAGATATAACCCTATATCATGAAAAATTTTCATTAAAATGAGGTAAATATATGGGAAATATATTTATACTAATAAAAATTCATTTAATTCCTCTAAGAATGATTTTGAATCGATGGAAGATGATATATTTGATCATAAAATTACAAAACATACCATATAACAATAAAATTGTTGAAACAATTAATATAAATTATAATTTTATGAATTTTTAATCCTATAATAATATGATTATTATCTTTTGGGATATCATAAAACCATAATAAAATTTTTAAATCCTTCAAATTGTTTCTAAAGAGCATGTAAATAAATCAATTAATATACCTCAGTAGTTCCTACCATATTGTGAAATTATTGGCACATAGATTATGAACGAGTGAGGATTGAATTAATACCTATGATTCCACTATTATAGTGGTTAAAAATGGAGAATATATTATATATAAGTATGAACCTTTAGACATCTAGAAAAGGATATCATTTCTTTGAAAACAATATAATCTCTTTCATAATAAATGTTATTATATTATACTATAAATATTCTTATCCCACGAGTCTATCATAAAACTATATAATCATTATTTTCCTATATCATCTTCCCAAGTTGATTACTAAATATTTCTATAATGACAAATATTACACTCCGACTCCAGGAACCCAACACTAAATGTGATTTTACAGCTTATCACAATGCACAAAGTATCATGTCAAGACACTCTTAATAGACTATCAACCTTAGTATTCTAGATAAAAATATAATTAAAATATTTTAACTAAAATAATGTGATTTAAAATGAAAAAATAGGTACATTATAGAAAGGGGAATAAAATAATGAATTATATGAAAGTATAAAAATTACATAGATCAAAATATATTGTTTTTTAATGATTAAATGATTGATTTCATAAATTATTAACATACCATAAAGGTCTTTTTCTAAGATATGATATATAAATATTTACAAATAAAACTTAATACCCAATCTAGTTTTTCTTCATTATACATACTGATGCATCAAGAAGATATAAATATCCCTATCTATCAATTACGATGTCTAATGAATTCATTATATGAATGTTTTTAACAATAGTTCAACTCAAAATCATTAAAAATATAAATACTAAAATGTTTACATATTAAATTTTAATACTTTCTACAATAAATAAATAATACATATTCATAATATATCTGAATTAATAGGTATAATTATTCTAGAATCAATTATAATAAATTTAGGAGGGATAATATAACCTATTTTTTATATCTATTCTTATCCAAATAGGAGTGGAATCTTTTATTTATAAAAACATATGTTAGTCAACCCAAAGTGAATGTCATAGTGAGAATATAGTTTTTCAAATCATAGGATTGTAGTCAATTAGATATCGAGAGGTGAAGCTAAGTGAATTATTGGTTTTTTCCCAATATATTTCATATCTTACATTTTTAGAAATAAAAACTCATTCACGTTAGAATAATAATTTATGGAAACTGAAATAATAGATTTAAATGATGAGTTTATAAAATACTTTTAATTACTTTTAATGGATCCATGTTACAATGAAAATGTGTGTCAAATTTTATATACATCTTATAATCATTATTATTATATTTGATTTAAAACAAAAAAAAATTAAATAGTCCTCAAAGCTTAATTAAAAATATGGAATACACCATGGAAATTATAGGATCATCTTATTATGAATATATGGTTCTCAGTATTTAAATATTGTTAATCTAAATGTTTACTCGATTATGAATTAACATATAAATAAATATAATTTCTTAAATAAAATGAAATAGAAAAATATTAGGATATTGGATCAATTTCATATGATTTTTAAAAATATATCGTTTTTCATAATCATAGATTTATCAAGTTGAGTTGGTCAAAATGTCATTATAAATTTACTAAAAATTTATAATGAATGTTTTAAAATATCATTGACTCAAAATAAATCATTCTTCTAAGAAACTCTACTATAGAAACCATAACCCAAGAATCCCAACGGTTGTGCCTTTCACCATTAAATTTTTTAGATATAAAGAAATAAAACCCCAAAAATATAGAATGGTTTATTAGTCATGGTAAAACATAAAAATACATTAGATTTAAATTACAGTTGAATATGCAAATTAAAAAAAATTGGGTATAATTTTATTGGTTCTAGAAAAACAATTCATATCAGTCATAGTATACTTCATGGATCCCTAGGAAATGAAAAAATGTGTGATCACAAATTCTTATTACGTGTTATGTACAATTGAATCATGCATTAATCAATAATCATAATCAATATGGAATGGTAAATAACTAAACACACATTCCATTTAAATAAATAGTGTAGGAAAAATCAATATTTAAAAGAAATTAAAAAAGAACAATTCCATTTAATCACTAAACTAATAATGAAATGCATGCAAATATTTTCTTTATAGTGAAAAAACCAGGAAAATAATAACTAAAATTATGTAAATGCATATTTAATGTATGTCATGTTTCATGCATATGAAATTCTCCAATGTCAAGATCTATCATCTTGGAACTTTATAACTATAAGTAGAAACCCATTTAATGTGGCCGGCCGATTTTTCTCAGGACTCATGTTGATGCAATGAGGGGATATTTAAATTTCAGGACCCATACATCACTAAATTTACAAATTATTCCTCATATATTGAATAATAAATTTAGTTCTTTAATATTATTCCTTATCAAATAACTGTATTCAGTAATGAAAACGAATTTATCAATATTATCCTAGATAATCAAATAATTATCAATGAAAGAACAATATGTAATAATGTTTATCTGTTTTATGAAAAAAATCATATCCATGTCAAATATAGTGGATATTTATTGGAAATTTAAGGGTCGATGGTATCTAGAATGTTAGTTTATCAAGCAGATGTGAATGACTAAAACAATGATTGAAGGAAGTGATTTCCAAAACCATCCTTGGTCAAAATAATCAAAATACATCTAAAGGATGAATAAGTTTGATACCAATATGACTCATACCCATGATATTAAGAATATTTTTTTTACATTGATGAATAAATATATAATAAATGATATTAAAAAACATTCTTGATGAAAATATCACCCTCATTTTGAAAAACAATCTAAAAATTATTTTCGTTGAAAATAACATAGTTAAAAAAATTTATTAAACATAACTTCTTAAACATTCCATGGAATCATCAAATAATTGATGATGTGTAATTCTTTACATTGTAAAAATAACATTCCTTTTGTATAGTTAAAAGGATAGGGAAGTTCAATGTTCATAATGTGATAAGAGGATTCCAATGAAAATATTTAATAAAAAGACAAAATAGGTAAAAAAATATTTTAATAAATCATTTTAAAGTGTTAAATAATAAATTATGTATTTTTCTAGAAAAAATGTTTTTTATGAAAATATATTCCCTATCAAAGAGGAAAATGAACTTGGTTGTAATTAAAACATTTTCTAAATAATTTTAATTTCTAATGAGTGAAAAAATTATAATATCACTATTAATATTTTATGAATAAACTAAGATGAATTTAATAAAATTGTTTAATTAAAAAATAATCGTATAATTTCATTTAATGGAAATTCATTAATAAAGTCTCTTAATAAGATTGAGTCTGTGAAACAAACCCTTAAAAGATTTTAAAGTCTAAGTGAGAGTTAATCAATGGATAGATTATGTGTAATGACTATTAATCACTAAATACAAAATTTAAATACAAAATTATATAATAAAACCAAATTATACAAAAAAACAAATTTTAATTATAAGGGGGATTTAAAATAACCCAAAGAAAAGAAATTTAGTTATGCAATCACATAGTAATTGGAAAAATTTATTTTAAAACCTCATAGGTGAAATAATTAAAATTGATACATAAAATAGAATTTATATTGAAATATTCATGATTTTATATGTCAAGTTGAATTATATAATCTATATAAAAGTAATTAGCCGAATATCATTAAAATATGCCTCAATGAAATGAAATTGAGATTAAATCGCTTACCTTATTATTCATTCTAGTTAAAAAAGATTCAATCTTAAATATAATTATTTGAAACATATTTTTAACATACTCTATAACCATATAAATATTTATGATATCATATATAATCATTTTATTAAATATTATTACCCGTTTGTTATTAACATATCATTATTTTCATAATTTTGGGTGTTAATTGCCTTGTTTTTTAGTATGTTTGGACTTTTTATTTTTGGTACCTCTTATATTGATCATGAGTTAATAATATAATTTTTTTTATCCTTGATAAAAATATCATATAAATTTTTTAAATATTAATTTATATTATAAAAAATAATTGGGGATATGAAATAAAATTCATTTTTCATGGATATGGTAGGTTGTACATACGCATAAATGATGTTTCCATTTTGATTTCATATAGTATAAAAATAATTGAATGATATATATATATATATATATATATATATATATATATATTAGTTCTAGTATCATTATCATATCATATATATCTCATTTTTTATTAAAAATATTCTTAATACATCCATTGTAATGAGTGAATGAATTACATTGTTTCATGAGGCGACAGTCCGCTATAAGCACACTTGACATTTTCATATACCCAAAATTTGATTTCATGATGTAATGTAATATAAAATAATGAAAAAAAGAATAAATAAATTTTAAATATTATATAAATCATAGATAACCATTATTCCGATCATTTTTCTATCATTGAAATTGGGTAACAGAAAAATAAATGACATCAGTTCACGAGGTGGAAGTCTACCATACACAGGAATGGTTATTTCATAACCTATTTGGTAGAAGAGTCTGTGATATTTTGTTTTTACCAATAAATACAAAGATATCATAATATCTAGAATATTGGGATTAATATATAATCCTAATATAATAATAATTTAAGGTTATGGATAAGGAAATAAAAATATATGCACGTTGGTGAAAATTAATTCTTATATGGGAAACTCCTAATGGTTTTCACCAAATAACTTCTATAGATATATTGATTTCAAAATTAATGATTTTTTTAAGATCAGATAGAATTTTATAAGTTATTGTGTGGAATTTTTTTAATAAATATATTGTTTTCTATGTCTGAATAAGGGGGATTGGGGAGGCCTTTTAAAAGTGGGGTGAGTGGAAAACATGAAACAAATTTAACGATGTAATTTCTCAAATATTGTTTCCCATGTCACATGACACAGTTCACACAAAAAACTCTATTCTAGAATTAATACGGTCTAAATTTATCAATCCAATGTGTTTTAGAAACATTTCTTGGTCATTTGTCTCATTATGTTTAAAGTTTAGTCTCTTACTAAACATATATTTTAATTAATAGTTGAAATCGATTTTAACCTCATTCAAAAATAGTTTTGTCAAAAACTAAGATGAACATAATAGTTTTTATAAATAATTGGTATTAAAATCATGAAATTAATTTTTCCAAATTCAAATCATAGAAGTGGTACAAATTAATTTAATAATAATCCTGGAGACGTGTCTTGAAAAATATTTTTAAAGTAAAAATGTTTAAAAGTTTTCGAAGATTCTAGATAAAAATAAAATAAAGAATGATTAAGATGTACTAAATTGGATTTATAGATGTATTATTGTTCTAATTTTACAATACAATTTAAATTATACATTATTATTTGAAATTATTTAGATGCAAATCAACTTTTGAAATAAATTTTAGTATGTATATTTCAATATTCATTATATAATGAAACTTCATAAAAAATACCAAAAACATAAACTAAAAAAACATTTAAATTACTATTTTTAAATAATTATAAAAGAAAATTGTTGAAGTCTAAAAATTTAGTTTTAATATATGTTTTTCTTTAAAAGGAAAAAAAATTCAGAATAAATATATCATTTATCCATTGAATTGGATTTGTTATTTTTATATTATGATAAATTATAATAGATGAATTTAATAATACTTCATATAATTTATAATATAAATATTTAATTATGATAATTTATTTGTAGTAATTATGTTATTTTATTATGATAAAATAAATTTGGGCGTATAAAAATGGGTTTTTATAAAAACATTACCTTTATAATCAAATTGATTTTATATTAATTTATAATTAAATGGTAACCAACAAATTGAAAAATATATTACTATATGTTATATAATTCTATTAAGAAATTAAAATTTTATGAAAATTAGATAATTTCCATTGTAAATAATAATATATATAGTATTATGTAAAACTCAGTCTTACGTGTATCACAAGTTATCAAAGAAAGTCCTCATTGCGTGAATTTCAATATAACTCTTTGTTGTGGTCATTGAAAACAATATCATATATTGAACATATATTAAATATTATTCATATATTAGTGTCTTTAGATGTTTTATTCCTTTATAAACTTAGTGTCATATGTCATATTTAACGTCATGGTTCCAGTAGCCGCCCAGAGACACCTCGTACCCTGTTAGTCACATGGCCTCTTGCACATTTCCCTGAATAGCAGAGCCTACTGACTTTCAATGAAGATCTTGGGTGTGATAGTGGGGAAACAATTACCTCATTGTCAAAGTAACATAGTGTAAGAGATACCAATATACTATAGTTGATGTAGTAAATATACCAACAATAGTAACACCAAAAGACAAAAAATATAAATAACATGAGCACATATATAAGTGATGCCTGATACATATGTCTTGGAAAACAACCAACATGTCACAATGCTAAATACAGATCTAATCCATATTGTAAATGAAAATAAATAAATAGATCCATGACATCGTATGTCTATGCTTGGTCCTATGCTCTCTAGATGCAATGCAGTAAAGTACCTGAATTGGATGGGCGATTGCCCTTATCAATAACAGCATCAATATAATCTGTTTGGGCCCAAAAGCATGGCCCAAATAGGGTGTGAGACTAATTTCTTATAGGAATACTCCACAAGATATGTGTGTAACAGTCAGTGAATATATATGGCAGAAAATAAGCATATAGCAGCAGTAAACAAGGAAGTACTCAACAGTAAACAATTCCACAGTTTCAAAGCATTCAATATCATATATCATGTAAGAAGGTAAACACAAATAGGTCGCCATATGAGAAGTAATCATATCCTATTCCCTACGGTCCTACTTAGAAACACAAGAAAGCATATAACACGATAGGTATCCCTCTAGGAAGTACTCACAGCCTATCCCCTCTGGTCCTACCTAGAAACACAAACAACCCTCTAGGCGATACACTCAGTTTAACCCCTATGGTTCACCATAAGTATAGACTTCATAAGGAAGCACTAGCTGTCAATTCCTCCTATAGTCTCATATCAGTAACTAAAGGCACCCCGGTTAAGCACTTATGTTTCATCCCCCATGTGGCCGATGTCGAGGAACTACAGACACTCAAAGGATGCACATACATCAATTCCCTTGTTGGTATGAGATCATATGTAGAAATGACACTTAAGAGAATCCCTTACGTCCATTATACCTATGGTCTATATACTAGTTTCTCATGAACCTATTTAATTCAACCAATCACAGTGAACGTATCGACAAAATTAATCCTCAATAACTACTTGGCTAAACAATCTACTACATACTAGCATGACAGATAAACAATCACTCAATCCTAACAACACTAGGCATGGGAAAAAACAAGGTATCCTAACAGGCTATGCATGATCAAACGGTCATAAAAAAAAACATTCATGGGAAACACCTCCAAAGTATAAGAATACAAACTATTAACAATCAATTTAAACTCAAATCAAGTATACAAGCATGACAGGAAAATAGTAATGCTAAACAGTAAACATGCAATACCCCCTTCATGGGAATTGGAGATTTTGCACATATAACTGAAATAAACTAAACAAGAATGCTCTAACAACCTATCTCAGTGTTGGGAGATCACTATATGAGAACTTCAAGCCTTGACTCTCCGAAGAACACCATAGATCTACAAAAATTCCTAAATTTTTTAACCAATAATAACCAGAGAAAGAAGTGTAATTAGGAAAGGAATCTCTAAAAGGAGGAAGAGCTTACTGAGATGATTCTAATGCAATCTACAGCTGTTGAAACAGAGATCAGATTCTCGATTAGGGGCTCTGAGGAAGATCGCGGCCATATGGGATCTCTCTAGTGAACCAGACCTAGATGTAGATAAATACGTCCGTCAGACACCACCATAGTACGTTTAATGAAAAAAAAAACATAGTTGGTATTTTTATGTACAAGGAATTTACTTTCCCTTACAAGCCCCCACATTAGGTGGTCTCCAGGTCACCACACACAGCTACATGTATGACTATTACATGACCACCACATGTCTATTCACGATAACCTAGTACAAATCTTCTACTTATAATGGAAACAACATGTACTTCAATTTTTTTCAAAAACTCCACTTTTTCCTCAAAAAAACCGAAAATGGAAGACATATCTGAAAAAAAAGATCATGGTTCTTATAGACATTCCAGATTAATGATTTCATCCCTTAATTTCCCATAAAGGAGGCGTAGAAGAAGATCTATTGAATAAATTCGGCCCTTGTGATCGTATATCATCTTCCCTCTCCCAAGTCTCATCCTACACTCGCCCGTTCTATCATAGAACTCATGCGAGAGGAACAAACCATCCATAGAGAACCATTTCACTACAATAAATAATCTAGATAGGATACTCCTCAAATGATGAATCCACTTCTATCTCAACCTCTTTAGGTTAGAGAACATGAGATGGGTCTGACTAGTAATGTTGAAGCTTGAAATGTGTTAGACGTCATGCATAGACTGGTACCTTTAAGGTAACTAAAATAGATAGACAATCGGCCCAACTCCCTCTAACACCTCGAACAGCCCAACTTACCTCAGAAAAGCTTACCTTGTCTCTTAATCCACCGGTGACCCAAGCTCAGTGTGACACATAGGAATACTTGATCCCGACATTGAACTCCAGAGGTTGTCTCTGCTGACCAGCATATGAATTCTCTAGATACTGTGAAGTATCCATTCTTTTTAGAATCAAAACTATCTGGTCTGTGGTCTCTAGGACAAGACGAAGTCCCAGCATAGCTACCTATCCTACTTCCATCAAACATAAGGGTGATCGGTATGGCCTACCATACAATGCCTCAAATGGTGCCATCTGAATAGATTCTTGAAAAATATTATTAGAGGAAAATTTTAGTAGAGGTATATGCTTCTCCCAATAAGCTCCAATGTCAAAGATACATGCTCGGAGAATTTCCTCATGTACCAAAATCGTATGCTCAGATTGGCCATATGTCTAGGGATGGTATGCTATACTCAAAAGTACTTCAGTACCCAAAGCTTTTTGTAAACCTTTCCAGACTCAAGAAGTAAAACGTGTGTCCCTATCTGAAACAATGGAGTGTGGAAACCCCTGAAGACACATAATCTCACATATTTAAAACTATACCATCTCATCTACAATGAATGTCTCCATTTTTGGAATGATTTTATCAACCATTGTGTGTCTTTCGATAAGAACCCATAATGTATCATTTCCTCTAGGCGATCTGGGTAACCCTATTAAGAAATCCATCACGACATCATTCCATTTTGACTCACAATGGATAACTGCTAAAAAAACCTTCTAGTTGTTGATGCTCCACCTTCACCTATTGACAGGTGTAACAACTCATCAAAAAACCGTCAACATCTCGCTTCATAACTGGCCACCAATAGTGACAATGTAGATCACGATACATCTTGGTGACACCTGGAAGAACCACACAAACTAAAGAATGAAAGTCCCATATCATCTCCTCATGTATGTATGCTGACTCCCATATGCACCCATGAAAACTCAAGATATCATTCTTGCTAATGGGCTATCCCGGAATAGTGACCTCTTCTAACAAGCTTTCTTATTGGACTAGGCCATAAGAATATGATAGATTCCTCATTCTCACTCAATCATGTAGAGTAGAGGATACAACTACAAAAGGGAGAAACATATCCCCTATCTGTCGTGCACCTATAAATGCATATCAAAGAATAGACCCATAAGCTGATAGTCACTACTGGCCTTCTGAACTGCATATATCTCAGTCCTCCTGCTCAACACATCAGCCACGACGTTGCATTTTCAATATTTGTAGGAAACATCAATTTGATAAGACTGAAGGCACTCAACACACCAACTCTGTCTCAAATTCACGTCACGGTGAGTGAAGATGTACTTGAGGCTTCTATGGTCAGTGAAAACCCAAAAATGCTCCCCATCATATAATGTCTCCAGCAGTGTAAGGCAGGAAAAATAGCTGCCAAATCGAGATTATGCTTCGGGTAATTCCTCTCATGCGACATCAACTCCAGAGACCCGGACACAATGACTCTACCTCCCTACATAAGCATAGATCCCAGCCTAATACATGAAGCATCATAGTAAACAAAATATATATATCCCTACTCAGGCAATAACAGTATCGGTGTTGAAGTCAGTTTCACCTTCAGTTCCAGAAAAGTAGAATCACAAGAATCTGACCACAAGAACTTTTCACCCTTCTTAGTCAGACCTGTCAGTAATGCTGATAAGCATGAGAAGTCCTATATGAAACGTCTGTAGTAACTAGATATCCCTACAAAAAAATCATACAATAAATATTTTCATCATCTTCTCCCAAGAAACTACTGCTCTCACTTTCAATTGGTCTACTCAAACTAAAGACACTGAGATAACATGACCCAAGAAGTGAATCTAGTCCATCCAAAAGTGTCATTTAGAAAGATTATCATATAACTGTTTCTCCATCACTATAAGAAAAAAGATCATAAGATGTGGGTCATGGTCTTGTCCAGTTTGAGTGTTCACCAAGATATCATCCAAGAAGTCATCCATGAAAGAATCCAAGTTTGGATGGAACACATATTTTATTAGTGCCATGAAAACTACACGCGCGTTCATGAGACTAAACAGAAAACCCAATAATCATATAGATCATATCCACTATGAAAAGTTTTAAGAGGTATATCAGATGGTCTAACATGAAAATGATGATAATAGGATCTCAAGTCAATCTTTAAGAACACCTGGGCTCCTTGAAGCTGATCAAAGATATCATCAATCCTTTGCATGGGATAATGGTTCTTGACTGTCAACTGGTTCAACATCTGATAATCCACACAATGTATAAGGGTACCATCTACCTTTATCAGAAAAAGGATAGGGGAACCCCAATGAGAAGTACTGGGTTGAGTGAAACCCTTCTCTTGCAACTCCACCAACTGCTTCTTGAGCTCCTTCAACTCTAGTGTAGCCATCCTTTAAGGAGGAATGGACACCAGTGCCAATCCTAGAATAATCTCAATATAAAGGTCTACATTTCCCTTCTATAGTAAAACTATAAAAAGTCATTTAGAATGACATATCTAAAATGATCCACCACCGGAGGAAAGTCCATCTATGAATTCCCTTGGTCATACAGATATATACTGGCGATCTAAGCTGTAACTCCTGCCAGCCCATTATGCTCAGGTCCCTCTCTACTCGCCTGGACATCCCATTTGCCCTTACAAAGAAACGATCCACTCTCCGGTGACTTTAAACTCACCCTATGACAATAATAGTGGACAAATTATTGAAATGGAACTAACTAGTCTACTCTAAGAATGACATCATAGTATGTCAACTATACAACATAAAGGACCCAATAGAAGTGACACCCTACAACCTCAAGGGGAACTCCATTCACTGACCTATACTATCCATTCTTATCCCCAACAGAGTTTCTAACATCAAGATACTAATAGAATAAAAGGTACAAGGCTCAAGGCTCTCCATAATAGAAACATTTTTAAATCAATGGGACGTCCTTGTATCAAAATGTGCTGGCACTAAAACTGGGGAAACTAGAATCATACCTTTAACTGTAGAGGGTCTGGTATCCTGCTCTTTTAGGGTTTACTCAACTACAAAAGTATGACATGTACTATGGCACTATAACCCTACCTGACCACCCTGAGTTGATCCACAGTATTGTCGCTGAATGCCTAGTGGCTGGATACCACGACCAAGACCTCCACCTCAGCTTGGACAGCCAGAAAAACACTATTTTCTATTCTGATAAGAAGCTAGTGGTGCTACTCTTCAATGAGGTGTCATAGAAGAACCCCTGTCACTAGCTACTGGTGAAATGTTCTGATAGAAACACAAAAGATGACCCATATTGTTTCAAGATCGGCACTCCACAAGGTCTCTCGAGCATTATGGCATCGTGTGCCCACTCTTCCAACATTGGTAGCACACCACTTGACTACGATAAGTTGTCTCTCACCTCCTCGGATCACCATGTGAAGACCCCCTACTGTACTTACAACTATTAGTAGAAGGGATACTAATTCCATAATCCCTCAGATTTCAGTTTTTGATTATCACCTAGTTGACTATTGAATTAATGGACGACAACCAGAAGAAGTTCACCTGAAACCAAATGTTGTGCCATAGACAATCCTCAAACATCCCTACCAGAAATAACTCATCACCTCCTGGAATAGGCATGAAGCATTGCGACTCAGTAAAGAGAGAATAATACTCTATAACTAAATGAATACCCTACTCCAGACTCATGAACTCTCAGCCTCGATTGTCTCTCAATGTCTCAGGATCGAAGTAGTCATAGAAGGCATGCTATAACTCATTCTAGGCCATAACATTCTGGCATCCATCCTGATTGATTACATCCCACCATCTCTTGGTGGAATCCCAAAGCATGTAAGTAGCATGATTCAACCTTATGTCTAGAGGCGTCTCCATATGCCCAAAAATAAAAATCATGGCTTCTAACCATCACTCTATAGCCCCAGATCCTCCTTCCCCTGAGAATGTGGGAGGCAGCTGCTTCTGGAAAACCAGCATTAACTCTTCCATAGACGGGGAAGGATGTGGTACTCCATGGAAGGTTTGTATGAACATCATCAAGACCTCTCATAATTGTGCATCGTCACCTATGTTCAGAATAATGGTTGTTGACAACACCGTAAAAACTGGAGGATCTGCTGGAAGTCCTGGATAAACCATGTCCGGTGTCTAATCATTGCCTTGTAACAAGCATACAACTGAAGGATGTCTCTGTGGCATGATTCTATAAGGTCAATCACACACATTAGATCATGATTATCAAGAAAAGAAAACTAAAATAGCAAGAAGGTAATAGGAGGAAGAAAAAATTAATTTTTTTCAAAACATGGATACACGACATGTATATTTAATTACACAGTGTGTTCCCTTATGTCATTCACCTGGGTGTGAAATTTTTCCATAATTGGTTGTGTCACACCCCATATAAACGTCGTGTTTTCCTAACAGATGGTGTGCACATGAATCTTCTCTCCCTACCCGAGTCCCCTTACTAAGCCACACGGTTCTCCGTAGAACAAGACTACATGGCGTGTTAGTTCCATAAAAAACATGTACTAGATGAACATCACCATCCGCTTTTGTTATTTACACATCTGGTTACATGGATGACTCTACAAGGCATGTTCTAGACGGACACAACATGTACTTGGAGGATTTCACCGACCCGTGTTGTTAATTACACGGCCAGATTCAATGATTACACTATATAGCATGTTCAAGACTAAAATGGCGTGCGTGACCTATGTTTTTATCCCTCCGTGTCATTAGTCTGACGGGTGAACAAAAGGTCTAATCACACGACATGTGTATCTAGTACCTGGCATGTTTTCCCAGGTATTTCTCAACCTCGTTTCCCAACACACATATCCAGTTATATGGTTAGATAATACACGGCATGTACATAGAGTACGTAGTGGGTACTTATGAAAAAGAGTTTTTTCTCGAATAAAAGAACATCTGGCCTGTAGTCAAAACTACACAATGTGTATTCTTTGTTTTTCTGGATAGTAAGCCGCATAAAATATTCCAGGGCCCGGAAAAATTACAGAAACAAACATTAATTTTCAATATTATAATCCATGAGGGCCCATACTCCCCACGAATCAAATCATGGAATCTTATACATGTCATAAACAAGCATAATAGTGCAATTACCCACAAAATTTATTTCCAAGAGGGCTCAAAACACCTCAAGAACCATGATTTGGAATTAATTCAAACAAAACCATATAAAATTTAATACTTTATCAAAAAAAAGGGATATTATCAAGGAATGTATCACAATATCATGCATACATAGCAAAACAGCTATCAGAACAACATTTAATTGCTAATGCACCCTAAATGGCTTGGCTAGAATGAATGTCATGTGATTCCTAAAATGTGCCTATATGATTCATGAGACATAATACCCTCATCTCATCGGGTTTCAACAAAAACAAAATATCAATACCATCAACAATAAAAGAAAAATACATGTGAGCCACCCAATGGTTAAAATCAAATCATCTGTAAAATTGCAAAAACCAAAAAATTTGCAATAAACTAAGTAGATTGGCTTTTCCCTATACATGGGTTAGCTACTCTCGGGTACATCTTAAAACCAAGTACCTATACCTTTTTATCCTTGGTTAAAGGCTCCAAATAGTAATTCAAGATGAAAAGAACATCCTCTAATACCACTTTGTAATGTCCTCATTATGGATGCTACCCAGAGATGCCCCGTACCCTGTTGGTCACATGGCCTCAAGCACATTTCCCTGAATTCCAGAGGACACTGACTAGCATCAAGTGCCTTTGGTGTGATAGTGGGGAAACTATTACCTCATTAGAATAGTAACACTATGGAAGAGAAACAAATATACAATATAGAAAGAAGTAAACATAACAACAACAGTAACAACGGAAGACTGAAATAATAAATAATTGGAGCACATATATAAATGATGCATGATACATATGTCAAGGAAAAAATCAAAACATGTCACAATGTTGAATACATAACTAATTAAGATTATAAAATAAAACCAATAAATAGCTCCACAGCATCGCAAGCCTATGCTTGGTCACATGCTCTCCAGCTCCAATGCAGTCAAGTACCTAAAGTGGAAGGGTGTTTTCCATTATATCTACCTGCAACAATATAATCAGTTTGGGCCCAACAACATGACCCATAGAGGGTGTGAGACTAAATCCTTGTAGGAAACGACCAAGATATCTGTGCCTAATAGTCAGTGATGATACATGGTTGTCAAAAAATAGATAGAAGCAGTAAAAAATTAATTACTCAACAATAAACAATTCCACGGTTTAAAAGCATTCAGTTTCATATATCAAGTAAGCACCAAACAAAAAAAGGAAACCCTCTAGGATGCACTCACAGCCTATCCCCTATGGTCCTACCTAGCAACACCATAAAGCAAATAACCCAACATGTAACCCTCTGGGAAGTACTCACAGCCTATCCACTTTGGCCCTACCTAGCTACACAAGCAAACCTCTAAGTAGTACACTCATTCTAACCCCACTGGTTCAGCTTTAGTGTAGACTCTCTGAGGAAGAACTCGCTATCAATTTATCCTGTGGTATTGCATTGGTAACATAAGGTGCTCTAGGGAAGAAATTACATCACATTACCCCTATGGACCATGTCGAGGAAATAAAAACACTCTGAGGAAGCACTTACATCAATTCCCCATGTGTTCTCACATTGTTAGTAGAAAAGACACTCTGGAAAAACCATTGTGTCAATTCTCTCTATGGTCTATACACTAGGTTCTCACAGGCCTGTATATTTAAAGAAAGTATAGAAAACTTATTGGAAAAAGTAAACCTCAAAAACTACTTGGATAAACAGTCTACAACATACCAGCATGTCAGATAAACAATCACTCCTTCCTAACAACACTATGCACGGGAAACAGACAAGGAATCCAAACAGGCTAAGCAAGACAAAATGGTTGTAAACAAAACATGCATGGGAACACCACCAATTATTAACAATACACCATATTCACAATCAATTTATCATCTACTCAAGAATAAAAGCATTGCAGGAAAACAATAGGGATAAAACAATTAACACACAGTACCCGATTCATGGGTAATGATGATTTTGCATATATAACTCAATGACTTTGAACAGAAATGCATAAACCACCTACCCCAGTGTTGGGAGATCGCAATATGTGAACCCTAAGCCTTGAACCGCCCATGAACACCGTATATCTACAAAAACAATGAAAACGTTCAACTGAGGATGACTTGAGAAAGAGGAGGAATTAGGAAACAAATCTCTAGAATGGGGAACAACTTACCTAGGTGATTCCAACTTAATCTATTGTGGTCGAAATAGAGATAAGATGCTTAATTGGGGCTCAGAGGAAGATTTTATTTGTAAGGGTTCTCTTAGATGAACCAGACCTATAAGTAGATGATTCTGTCCATTATACGCAATCCCAGAACATTTAATGGAAAAAATAAAATACACTGCATTTATTTTAGAAGTACACAGTGTGTACTTGCCCTTACCGGGCCCTGCATTAGGTGGTCTCTTGTTCACCACACATGACCATGTGTACGGTTGCTATACGGCTTGCACACGACTACCCATAGTAACCCAGTACGTGGCATGTAATTCTGATTTTTAACCAGAAACTCTTCATGTTCCTAAAAAACACCAGAAAAGGAAGACATACGTGAAAAGGATGATCTAGGTTATTACATCATACATGATGTTGAATAAAATTTACTCCATTATATATTTCATTGTTTTACATTATCACCACCTAAAATAAATTATGTACTCACAATTTAAACATTATCTTGTTAATGAAGGGTTTTACATTTGGAAAATATATTTTTAAAAGACCCACATCAAAAATAAGTTCAGAAATACACTCTTAATAAGCATGAATAGAATTGACAATAGACATATGAAATAACATACAACTAGGTTTCAAATTAGAGAACATTAGTTTAATTTAAAGATATGGAAATTTTGGAAAAGAGTAAATAAATATTGAGATTAATTTAGGTAATCGATCATAAGAAAGATAATGACCAATGGAAATATGAGGGGTTAAGAACCTTAAATATAATATATGAGAAATCTTCATTAATATCATCATAAATAATGGAAATAGGATAACACTTTATTTCAATATAACTTTTCTAATAGTGAATAATTCTTCCACTACTTATGAATATATGGAAATATAATTACACAATAAATTTTTATTTCATATGATCAATTTTAGCATTTTGTTGTGGTTTAATAAAATGCATTGTTATTCTAGGAGAAAAATATAGAAACGGAAATTTTTTATGACTAATGAACTAAAATACACTTTTAATATATCATAATATCCATAAAATTCGAAAAAATGATTCATTTTTCTTTAGATATTTGGAAAAACTAATATGCTTAATACATTAATATATAAAAATTAAATTTATTTATACTATTTCATCTCTACTATTAATTCTTCTGATTATTTAATTAAAAATAAATTCATATTATGCTGGACATCAGTTAGACTAGCATTAGTCATGAAACACTTATCATAAAAGGGATGAGAAAATTTACTATTAATAAGTGATAATGGGAAGTATAAAATTTACTTATAATAATCACATAAATATGTGTAAATAAAAGAGAAAATATATTGGAATGGAAAAAATTGACATTGAAGATAAAAAAATAGTGATATACTTAGGTAAAATGACAGTTAACTTGTTCAGGAGAATGGTAGCATCAAGAAATCTATAAACAAGACAAGTAAAAAAGGACATTGTTATCATAATAATTGATTATGATATGAAAGCTTTTTTTTCGAAGACACATTTCCTATGATGTTCCCAAAAATATTATGGACACCCTTGAAAAAAATTTATACATTAAAAAACTTTTTTTATGGTTTTCAATATAACTTATTATTTTCTTTTCAATTTTTAAAAATTATATATGATATTATCTGAATGTCATTAATGATCATATTAGCACTAAAATATTTCAATACCTTTAAACATATGTCTATAAAATGTAAATTAATTATTCATCAAATAACATGTTAAATAAAATAAATATTTACCATAAATTCTCCAAATTTTCAATAGTCTTGGTATACTCTATTAACAAAATAACAGAAAAATAGATGATTACAACATTGAACATATGATAAATCATTAAATAATTAACCATTCTGGAATCTATAAATTTTATATTAATTAATAAATGATTTATTCTAAATCATTATAGAATCCATATATTTTTTATAATGCTAATTTACAAAATACCATTGGTAATATAATTTTATAATTTAACCCATAAATCAAAATACATAAATAATTCTTCCCTTTTATTTCCACATTGGTCATGCCTTGGACTATGGTTTTCCTTATGTAATTCATTGTTATTATATATTAAAATCTGTAATAATATTTTTTAAAGGAAATGTGATTTAGCTTAATCACATCCCTCCGGAGTGTCTTTCTAGGTACACACTAATTCATGTTGTTTTATACTAGGTTATGCATGAGTCAAGCCTAAAACACCCTTTTATGAGTTATTATCCCTAGGTACATTTGTGATAGAACCACAACCACTTATAGTGTTGGGAAGTATTTCATGGTGAAAAACTTCACTCTACCTTACCAAAACACTATGATGTTCTTCTATACGTATCCATAATTCAAAATTGGGGTTATGTTACCTATTATATGTTTTATGAAATATAGTTTTCAAGGAATCTGCTAAATATTATCTGATACGAACTGTAGAGACAATGACCATAGAGGTCTGAAAGAGGTTCCTAATATTATTTTATTGGAAAGGATACAAGGATATCTCACCCCAAATTAACTGAATATTTTTAGTCTTGGTAAACAAGAAATATACATGAGTATTAAATAAAATTTTATAACACAAATGAAAAAAATAATTTTTTACCAGGAATAAAATTCTTTCCAACTTACATAACTGTACATATCATTCATTGAAAACATCATGGATTCCTGAGAATGGAAACAAAATAAGGGTGAGCTCAAATTCTCTAAATGGAATTTGTAAAACATAATGTATCATTAATAAATAAGAACAATAAATATGGAATGCTAAATAAATGTAAATAAAATTACCTAATAATCATTCCATTTATTCAAAAAAATGAGAATAAAAACCATCTATAGATTTTGACCTAGTGAAAATATAATGGATAATAACAAATGAAATGGATTAAATGCTTATTTATTAGACGTCATGTCTTATGGACATTAAATCCTCTACTATCAAGATCTATTATATAGAATGTTTTAAAATATTGGTAGAAAACTTTTAAATTTGGCCAACTAATTTGTCTCATGAGGTCTATCAATGCATCGAGGGGTTATATATCGTCTGGGACCCTCCCATTACTACATATTGAAAACATTCTTCATATATATTACAATTGAGTTAATTCATGAATAATATGACATATCAAATTTATCTACTGAGTAAAGAGTATGAATTTATGAATTATTTCAAAGATAATAAAAATAACAATAAATGTAAATACCATATGTAGAATATATTTATGGTTTAGGAAATAATTATATACTTCATAAATAATGTGGATATTTATCGGAAATTAAATGTTCAATGGCCATTGGAAAGAAAATAACTCATGGAAATGTTAATAGATAAGAATATTATTCAAGTAATTGAATGTCAATACTTTTCTTGGTCAAAATAATCATAATCCATCGAAATGAAAAATAAATATGTGATTAGTATAATGTAGACCCAATAGAGTAAGAATAAGGTTTATTGTTGTTGTTAAATGGATATTTTCTTAAATGATCTTTAAAATATTCAGGATAAAAATAAAATTTTTATAATGAAAAATATTTGGAAAATCATTTTCAATTGAAGTATATTTTCAAATATAAAATTTTCATTAACCATATCTCTGTAAAATTGAAAATCATACTTTAATGTAATGATTGTGTGTAATTATGTACAAGGAAAAAATAATTTTTTTTTCTCTGTAAAATGGTTAGAAAAGTTCCTTATTTAGTACGACACAATAAGATTCCATTGTATTGATTTTCAAAAACAAAAATTGGTTAGAACTGTATTTGAATTATGAAATTTTAAATGGACAAAAAATATATTTTCCACTCATTTTTGTAAAACAAGGTTTTGTATGAAAATAAATTTACTATCATATAGGTAAATGATGTCAAATTTTATTGAAACATTTTTTCAATAGTTGTATATACCAAAGTGTTGAAAACATTTATTATCAAATGATGTTGATAATAAATAAATATAGGAGAACAAAATGTCTGGTTTCATTAAAAAATGATCATATAGTTTCACTAAATATAAATTCAAGAATAATCATCTCAATTAGAATGTGATAGTGAAATAATCTCATAAAATGATCGTAACATTGATGTGATAATTAAACAATTAATAAATTATATAAAACAATTTTTAATGCATAGAAATAATGTGTAAATAAAACATAATGTAATAAAAATTCAATATCCATATAATCTTACAATGTTAATGACAACAAGGAATTAATATAACCCAATGAAAATAAATTGAGTAATGCCAATATTTACCACTTGGTAACTTTTAATTAAAAATCCCATATATGACAAAATTAAAATTGAAACATAAAATTACATTAATAATGATATTATTATTGATTTTACATGTAATTTGGTAGTATATACACCATATAAAAATAATTAGTAACATAAAATTATAATAGACCTTAATGAAATGATATTGAGAGAAAATTACTTACATTATGATTCTATTTGTTTGAACATGATTTAACCTCATGAATAATGGTTTCTAACATGTTATAAACATATTATTGAAAATTATTAATATTTAATATTTTATTTATTATAATATTTTAACATGTTTTTTCTTCTTCATTAATAACATTTCATCATTTTCATTATTTCATGGGTTAATTTCCATGTTTTTCGAGTATGTTTTGACTTGTTATTTTTAGTCCCTCTTAATTATATCATGATATCAATATATAGTAATATAAAACCAGATATAAATATAATATATTTTTATATATTTATTTATATTAATTCAAAAAATTTATTGATGGGAAATGAAATACATTGTCCATGGTGATGGTAGATCGTACGTAAGCATGAACGATGATTCCATTTTCTTGTCTTATTGAATGCATGAAAAGTAGAATATATATATATATATATTCATTATTGTATCTTTATTATTTAATTTATATCAAATATATTTACTAAAATTATTATTAATACATTAAATGTATATCGTTAATGAATCACATCGCTTTGTGAGGTGGTAGTCCACTGTACACAGAAATGACAATATATAATTCCCAAAACATTGTGTACCATAAAGTAATGTTCTATATAATAAATATATAATCATAAATAAATCATAAATATCATATAAACTATATATAACCACTATTTATATCATTATTCACATCCGTAAATGATGTTAATAGAAAAAATGATTGACATTAGTTCACAAGGCGGTTGCCCAAAAAAAGACAAGATTGATGATTTCATAACCAACTTGATGGGTGAGTGTTTGGATGTGGTTCATATCATCAAAATAACACCATATTATAATATTTATGATATTATTGACATTATATAATGTTTTTATAATAATAATTTAATTCCATGTAGAAGGAATCAAATTCATAACGTATGTTGATGAATGTTACATCTTCTTTGGGTAACTCTTTTCATTTTGCACCAAAGCCCAATTTTGATTTATTTATTCCAAATAAAATGGTTTTATTATAATTATACTGTACTTTATAAGTTATAAAGGTATTTATTGTCTAATTCAAAGTGTTTTTAATGGTTTTATGATTGTGGAGAGTTGGAGCCCTTTTATAAGTGGGGTGAGTACCAACATGTATATTTTTAATTATAAAATTCCACCTACATTTTTTCCAATAAAAATATCCACAATAATTTAAAAATACATAATTTATGGTATAATTTCTAAATATTTTTATCCAATGTCTTTCAGAAAATTTTATTGATTATATAGACCAATAAGCTTAATGTTTAGTCTCTGAGTAAACTTAATTTTCTATTAATTGCATTAATTAATTTTACTTCTATCACTTATCATTTTGGTAAAAAATAATGTTAAAATTATTATAAATTATAAATTATTATGATTAAAATATTTATTTTTTTCCCTAAATTAAAATCTCAGAAAGGAAATGATTAATTGAAAATTAATCCTAAATACCAATCAATAAAAAGTTGATATAAAGTGAATATAATAAAAATATTTCTAGGATTTATTATCTAAAATATATTTAATATTGATTCTGATGGAGTAAATTATATTAATATATATATAAGTGATGTAATTTTACTTTATAACCAATTTATAATAGAAATTACCATTATAAATTATTCAAATGAAAATTCTCAATTAAATTTTAATTTAGTATTTTTCTATATTAAAAAATATATAAATTTCTCAAAAAATACTAAATAATAACCCTAAGATTAATTTTACGAAAAAAATATAAAAATATATTTATCTATTCAAATAATATTTATAAAAATGTAAAAACGTACTTTTAAAATAAGTGGACCATTAAAAGGATGTAAGACATTCTTTCGAGAAATACATCTTTTCATGTCTAAAATTAGATTTGTTATTACCTTATTTGAATAAAAATATAAGATTAGTGTAAAAAAATTTGATTGAATAAATAATATATAACTATTATTATTATAATTCAATAATAGAAATAAATTAAATTTATTTGGATAATATTCTCATGGGCATATAAAAATTGTTTTTATTGGAGCATTTCCTTTATATTCAATGAGTTTATAAATTCATATCAAATTATTTGGAAACCAATTTATTACCAAAAATAATATCAAAGTTCCATAAATCATATTAATAACTGAAAATTTAACATCTAAGAGATAATTATCATTGTACATAACAATATTAATATTATTTTTTAAAACTCAGTCTTATTTTGTAGAACAAGCTTTTGAAAAAAATTCATTGTTGCGTCTAAGGAAAGATAAATCAGTTTTTCATTCATTATAATCTATAACATAGATTGAATTTATTGAGTATTTTAAACAAAAAATAATCTTTTGGGATGTTATATTTCATTCTACACTTATTGTTTCCTGTAAAAGACAATATTTAATAAAATATAATCTTTATTATTTTTGGGGGTTAAATTCACCAACTCAAATTCACTATTATAGAAACATTTATTTACTACTGAATAATATCCATTAATCTTGAATTAATATAATAATTTTTATGTAAGATAATTCCCCTATATTAATTTTTATTTAATTTTTTAATAATAATTTGAATAAATTGAATTTAAATTTATTTCAAATCGAATATGACATCCAAGTTATGAGAAAGCGGTATCAATCAACTAGTGCATTTATTTATCCCTGAAAAGGCATAAATTAATGATTTATTGAATTAAAATTGATAAAATCAATGATTATATATAATATTGGATGAAAAATTGGTATCAACCAAGTAGTGCATTTTTTAAATATTAATTTGATTAAGGGTACTATTTTAAAAAAATGTTCATTAAATGAGTGGATTGGGATCATTTTTTGGTTGTATAATGAATGAGTGACCTCTTACTTCCTTTTAAATTTCCACCCTAACATGATAAAATATCTTTTGACATTATCAGAATTATATATGATTTTAACTTATCATCAACATAGTGAGGTCGAAATAAATTATTTGATTTCTATATTACTTGTAGGACATCCATTAATTGATAGATGTCTGATATATTCCATCATGTTATAAACACTAAGGTTGATCCTTAGGTACTCATGTGTATGTAATTATTTTATTGGTTTTTTTACAGGGTTATATTATTAAATCACCATTTACACCCAAACATCCCATTCACAATGTGGTAAAAAATCACAATGAACATATATGAGTGATGGTTTCCAAGTGGACCATGGTATTTTATAACAACATTATGGTGTTGTAATTATATATTTTTGTGCATAATCGTGGAGTTGGAAAATTAATACCAATGGGTATATATTATTAAGTATTATTATCTATTGGTGAGTGTGGAATACTTTATTTAATCCTTTTATAAGATGTGGATATTTCACATCTATAATGATCACAAGGGGGAGTTTATGAGAACCATCATCATCATAGAAAATTTGAAAACCAGTCATCATGAAAATATATTATTCTGATCGATAATGATGTTATAAATGGGACTAAATCATATATATATATATATATGAACATGAACCCTCAATTTTTGTCAAGAATATTTCAAATTATTAATATAATGGTGGTCACAAAAATCTCAATGTATAGATATATTAATAATATCGACATTGTAGATTCCATTTTCGAACACTCACAATTGAAAATTATTTGTAAATAGTCTTGAATTATTTATTGGGTTGGGGTGATGTGTAGAACTACTTCAATAAATCTTTTTAAAATCCATACATACCATGATTTAAATTTGGTGATCATAGAAAATGTTCATGGATAGAGAGAGTGAATAGGTTATAACTTCCACTGATTTAAGGTGGTGTTTTTGTAACACTAATCAATGGGAAGTAATTAGAAGAGAGATAAAATCTAATCAATTTTTCCTAATAGTTACACAATAATTAGGGGCCAATCCAAGGGCATACTCAATAGTTTATCCACAACAAGATTTGATGGTTATTTGAAAAATCTATAATATGTTCATTTATGATAAATGTGGAGAGATTATAGATATTCGATCATTCTATGTTCCAATAGAGTATATCTATATCAATTCCAATTGGAAAAGGGATTCGTACCCTATAGAAAAAATATTTACATGTATTTTCTGTAGTCCAAATTGAGCGATCTCAGTAGGGATGTGGTAGGGGCCCACCACGACAATAATGGCATTCTAGTAAGAAGAATGTGAAGCCCATGATATGGGAAGATTAAGATATAGTGGGACGATAGGTTATTTGATTTTGGTCATAGAGAGGAATCCATATAAGGTGAGGAAACATACCTTTTAGATTTATGGATGTGCTTGTGTTTCCACATATAGACATGAGTCAATTTTATTTTTTCTATGCCTTATCCCCACCAATAGGTTCTAAAAATAAATTGATCAATTATAAATATGAAGTTATATCCTACACAATAATATAAACCACCATGGTACTAGGGTCCCCAAGGCTACTATTATATTCTAATTAATGGATATATTAGTGCATATAATTTCAATGGAATTAGTTGAAGACTCTCTATGTAAGGAACCCTTTATAATAAAATGGGTCATTTTGATTCTTGAAATGAAACTACTATGAAAATATAAAGTGGTAGAATAAGACATATAAGTTTCATAGAATGAGTTTGATGATGAATATGTATGTGGAAGTAGATATACATTTGGAATATGTGGAAATGGTGGTGACAAAAAAATATATAATTGAAAGAATATGATCAATTGTTGTTGGAGCCAATCCACCTTCTAATAGGGCGAAGAAACATTAGGATAAACAAAAAAACTTGGAACAAGGATCAAAATATGACAACACAAAATTTTTCATTATTCTAAAAAAAAGTTTCATAATTCCATTGACTAATTAAGTTTATATCCTCATTATGAAAACATCCCAATAATACAGTGAAATATCCATGTACACTCTTTATAAACAAAATTTAATTCTTATGGTTACCCATATTAGAGGAGCTACAATAACATAGCAACACAATGACCACCTAAAGAGTGAAATGAGTGAGGGTAACTAGGATGATAAATATAAAAAACCCTTTTAGAGAGTGATATGTTTATATTTATTTGATATTTTTAAATTTAGGACATTAATTAATTTATTTATTGTATTTATTTCACCATAATATGACTAATAAATGATTATCAAGAAACTATTTAGAGCTAAATTTCATACCTCTTGTGTATAAGAGAACCATTTAAATTCATGGTTACACACTCAAATTTGAATCTTTATGTTCTAGGGGATGATGGATTCTTGAGGAATCCATCATGACATTGCATATCATTTATGTAAATTATTTTGTAATTTAGTAAATTACTATACACATAATACAATCCAAGAAATTCAGGAGTCCTATTGTCATTGGGAAATTAAATACATATCCTTATAAGAAAAAAATGGATATCAATAAATTATTTTAAAACTCAATATCATTCACATAAATTTAATTGTTTTCCAAATAAAACATCATATAACATGAGAATGTCTTAAATAATGTTGAATGTTATAACAAATAATAATTTTAGAAAAAATTTATTGAATGATTTTATGTTGTACATGTGATTAAATAGGCATAACATGGTAACCTCATTATATTTATGTCTGTTCATGAATTTTTGTTCCACATTAAATAGAAATTTTAATAACATATTTAAACACTAATAATCCAATTATCATGGAAATTTGGTTTTCTAGTACCCCCGGTGTCTAGTATGTAACCCTTTCTTGACTCTTTTAATGGATATAATGTTATGGTTGAAGAATGGGAGAGTCGGGGGAACATGGAATGATGTTTTGAGGAAAAAGGGAAAGTTTCATGGGTGGTGCACAGTTTGTCTAAACCATGAGGCCAAACTGTGTGAGAAGGGTGGCCGAGGTATTAGCTAATGCACTATTAGCGCACTATTTTTCTGACTATGCGATCCAACCATGCGGCCACCTAAATGAGATCATATAATGGTGGATCTCAAGCGTTTTTGCCTCTAAGTTTCTCATTTTTCCTCCTAAAAAGCCCTAACTCAGGATTTTGCTTCCCCTAAGGTCAAAGAGGGTTATCCGATCGTTCTGGAGGCGATCCAAAGGCTTCTCTTGGTAAATCGGAGCATGATTCTTGAGGTATGTGATCATTCTACTTCGTTCTTGATCGGTTTCTTAGATCTACATAGATCTACTTCTCCTCATATCTCAGTTTCATAGATCTACTTTAGTTAGGTGTAGATCTATATGAGTGGATGCCAAATATGATGATATTTGGTCTTGATCTTATTAGGAGAAGAGATCTAAGGCAGGATATTTGAGAATCGACTAAGGTTTCTTGAGCATTCTATGACCATTGTGGTTTTTGTCAAAACAATTGAGATAAGTGGCTTCACTCCCAACTCCTCTTGTTTGAATTGATTAGCTTAGTTTCATATTGGTTTTTTGAATCGATTTGATTGTGAAAAGCATCGAATAAATCTTCTTTAGTGATGATTTATGGTTTTGATGAAATTGTGAAATCTCGATGAATTGTTGTGCAATGTTATTTAGGATCTTGAATTTAAAATATATATTTTAAATTATAGATTTTCTAAAATTGTAAATTTTTTGATGAAAAATGGGTTTTCATTAAAAAGGGAGATTTATTGAAATGTATTGAGATTGAAATGACTTTGATAGAATTGGATTTCTATAAAAAATGCTATTTTATTAAAACAGTTTTAATTGGATGAAAACACATGGTAGTTGACATGATGGTAGTGTGTATTGAAGGGTATATGGGACAGATAACGGTAGGGGTCTCCCCCATTAGTGTTAGGATGGATAAGGGTTAGGGCTCTCCCCTGTCAAACATTCATACTGCATTCGAGATGGATAAGAGATATGGGTCTCCCCCATCAGTGTTGTGATGGATAAGGGTTAGGGCTCTCCCCCTTTAAGTATTCATGTGCATTTTGGTTGGATAAGGTAAATAAGTCTCCCCCATCATGGTTGGTAATGATAAGGGTTAGGGATTCTCCCCTCTTCCATGTAGCATACATGGATGGATGCCTGGGTTTGTGGAAATGGTTGGGTATGCCAAAAAATAATGTTTGTGAAATGGTTCTTAAGATCATTTGGTTATTTTTATGAAAAAATCACATTCTTGAAAATTGTTTTCAATTGATCTTGGAATGCCTTTGGTTAGGAATGTTTTTGAAAACTTGTTTATATTTAGTTATAAACATCATTTTAGAAAATGTTTTATATAAACTTTTTTTATATAAATGTGGCAAACTCTTCTATCGTATGGTTGTGAGTAGGGAAGTCATTGTGAAAAAACTTCATAGTTTTATACTCATCCCTAATTTGTCACTTTGGTTCTTTTGTAGATGTTGTTTTCAGAGACATAGGTAATTGTATGGCATCTCATTACAAGTGTTTCATGGTGATACATGGGAGAAGTTGTGGTGCATGGATTATGGATCATGGTGTAGAGTCGTGCAATGTGTCTTGGTTTACTTTGGGTATTTTGTTTATTCTTCTACGAAGCACTCTGATTTTGTGTTAGTTGTATTGGTTTATGGGTTGTATTGTGGAATAGTGCATTTCCCTTCTGGTAATGGATGAGTTGTTTGTTTCGTTGACATGCGTCATGTAGTTGTTGATTGTGGATCCTTTGGATGTATGGTTATTTGGTTTATTTCATAAATGGTAAATCATCCCCCAACTAGTATTTGAAACCCCTTGGAATTTATTTCTAGCCATGGGAATTATGGGGATGTCGCTTATGGCCTAGTAATGAATCGTTGAGCTCTCAAGCCAATGAGAATTGGCGGGTCATTACAAACGGTATCAACTTTTTTGGTCCTTACCTAAAAACTTTTCGTTGATGTTATTGGTCTCGAAGTTGAAATTAATTCTTGTCTGTTCCTTGGGTCAAAATCATAGACATGAGAAGGATTATCAGAACATGAAATTTATAGTATAAAGGGACGTAGCTAACCCGTTTATTCTGAACTTCAAGTTACCAGGGTGTTGGGTACATAAGTGTTTTGGATACACTTCTAGAATGTTGGAAATCTAATTGTAATGGGTTTATCCAATGACATGAGCTTGACATGCATTGTAGGGGAATGACTTCCCACTAGGATTGTATATCTCATTGTGAGTAATGATTAAGGATTTTGTACATGGTGTGAATTTTTAAAAAATGAAGAAATTGTTTTCAAGTGAATGATTTAGAAAAAAGGTTATTTGGTTTATTTTTTAAAATGGGTTGATTTTCAAAAAGCATGTTGAATGTTTACAAAAATGATTGAACAAGGGAAACATATGTTTTGGAAAACACTGTTGTGATAGTTGATGTGATAGAATTTGAAATGCTAATCCATCAGTTGCTAGAGAGTGAGATTGACAGAGTTTGTTGTTGGTTTAGAAAATGGAACTGGGTATGCATCGTAGAGACCGACTGTAGTTGGACGATGATAATGTTGTTTCACCTATGCCCCAGGTCAACCATCAATTAGTCAAGAGAGTAGTGAAAGCTTTCCAAGATGTGGGAATTATGAATAGAGAAGAAGTTCCAAAACATGTTACATATGCGTCTCAGTTTTAAAAGCAGGATCCGCCCATCTTTATGGGTTATTCGAACTCGGAAAGGGCAAAGAAGTGACTGTATATAATGAAAATAATTTACGAATTCTTGGGGACGTAGGTAGAGTTGAAAGTAAATCTAGCAATGTATAATCTAGAGGATCTTGATCTTCAGTGGTGGGAGTTGGTAGTCCAAGCGGTAATAGACAAGGTTATGACTTGGGAAGGATTTGTGGAATTTTTTAATAAACAATTATACCCACATACATTCAAAATTCAGCGCACAAATGATTTATTCAGTCTGAAGCAAAAGCATAGGTATGTGATAGGGGATGTAGCTATGTTTATGAGCTTAGTGTGGTTTGCACCCGAGGTGGTGGGTGGCACGTTGTTGAAGGAATGGATATTCAAAGCGGGGTTAAGGTAATAAATCTACTTCAAAATAGTAGTTATGTGTATCAATGACCACATAGTGATTGTGATTTGAGCATCGGTGGTTCAACAGGATCTGTTGGGATCTTTGGGCAGATGAAGCATGGTGGTACCCATTGGGAATAGTGGGAGCATCAGTTTTGAAACAAAAAAAACTCTTCCTGGTGAAAAATATTGTCAAGCCTTTCTGTGTAGAGAATGTTCTAAGAATTTTGATGGAGTTGAGGTAAAATGGGACTTATCGATGTTGGAAATGGATGACTATGACGTAATCCTTGGTTTGGATTGGTTGATAATGTTTAAGGCTCACATCGACTGTTATAGGAGAATAATTAGTTTCACAACTGAGGATGGCAGCAATCATCTCTTCAGAGGAGAGTGGATGGTAAATAAGGGTGAAAATAACTTGTTGGCACCAATGGTGGGAACGATCTCTTACCAACTGGTAGCATTGACTTTGGCATCAATTGATGCAATTGAGGAAAATAGTTTTCCATCTATTGTTGATCAATTTAAAAATGTCCTTCCCAATAACTTTTCAAGGTTACCACCTCTATGGGAAGTGGAGTTTATGATTGATATCCTTCCGATGAGTAGTACTATTTCCATTCCCCCTTATAGGATGGAACAAACATAGTTACAGGAATTGAAAGTGCAGTTAGAGGAGCTAGAAATCAAGGGTTTCATTTGACCATGTGCTTCTCCATGGGTAGCACAAATATTGATTGTGAAGAAGGCAAATGGGACTCTTCAGCTGTTTGTTAACTATCTAAAGCTTAACCTAGTTACGATTAGAAATAGATATCAACTTTCATGCATTTATGATATGTTCGATCAATAAAGGGGAACTCAGGGTTCTCCAAGATTATGAAATCAGGATATCATCAATTGAGATTTAAGAAAGAGGATATTCCAAAAGTAGCTTTCAGATGTAGATATGGCCACTACGAATATGTAGTCATTCCTTTTGGTCTATTGAATGCACCAATGGTCTTTATGTCTTTGATGAATCATATAATTCAGCAATATTTAGATTCATTCGTTCTGGTGTTTGTGGATGATATCTTGGTGTATTCAAAGACAAGGGCTAATCATGAGGCGCATTTGGAAACAGTGTTACAAATCTTGAGAGATCATTGTTTGTATGCCAAATTATCATTCTATGATTTTTGGATACGGGACGTATGTTTCGTTGTCCATGTCATTCTTATGAAGGGTGTTTTGGTTGATCCTGAAAAGATAGAAGCCATTAACTCATGGCAACCACCGAACAATGTGTTCAAGATACGATGTTTTCTTGGTCTAGTTGGTTACTTCTAACAATTAGTATGTGATACCTCATGAATAGAGTCACCAATTACAGATCTAAAAAAGAAAAATTATCTCTTCCAATAGTCAAGAGAATTTCAGAAATCCTTTTACGAACTGAATGTTCGGCTTACATCGACAGCTATCTTGATCTTGCCGGAATCAGTATAGGGTTATGTGGTGTATTGTGATGCTTCGTGATCAGGGTTGAGTTTTAATCTCATGAAAAGAGATCATGTGGTTATATATGGTTCAAGTAAGTTGAGTTTATAGGAGAAATATTACCCAACATAAGATTTTTTGTTAGCTGTAGCCATCCATGCTTTGAGAACATGAAGGCATTATCTCTTTGGTCTTAAATTTACTATGTTTATGGATCACAAATACTTAAAACATATTTTCTCATAGTGAGATTTGAATATGAGGCAAAAGAGATGGATTTTGTATCTCCATATGTTTGACTTTGACTTGTTGTACAGACCAAGAAAAGGGAATTCGATGGTAGATTCATTGAGTAGAAAGTCATATGATCAGTTAGAAAATTTAGATTTAGATGAATGGAAGTTCATGTTGGTCTTAGTTGTCATGCATGTGGAATGTGAAAACCGAGGTGATGTTTTTTTTTGAGCTACACTTGTTCTTAATTTAGTAATGATGATAAAAGGACAAACATCTAATGTAGAATGTCAAGTTGTATGTTCAAAAATCAATGTTGGAGAGACCATTGATGGAAGGAATCATGATGGGGTTCAATTTTGTGTTTCAAAGATCTGGTGTTTGTACCTATGGTTTTCAAGAACACTCCTTCATGATTTCCATCATTTAGATGTGACATAAACCCAGGAACAAAAAGATGTATAAGGAGTTGAAGGTGTAGTTTTGTTTGAGCGACATGAATAGGATGATGGCTGAGATCATCTCATGGTGCAAAAAATTTCAGAATATTAAAGTAGAGAATTAGATAACAGCTGGTATGTTACAGTCTTTGTCCATCCCAGTGTGGAAATGGGATAAAATAGAAATGGATTTTGTTAATGGTCTTCCATGAATAGATCAGAAACATGATGCCATTTTGGTGATAGTTGATCATCTAACCAAGTCATCCCATTTCATCCCAATTTTTTATACTCACATGGTGGTTGATCTTTAAAAAACCTATATCCATGAAGTGGATAAGAGGCATGTTGTACTAGTTTCTATAGTCTCAGTTAGAGATCTAAGGTTTACATCTCATTTCAGGAAATCATTACAGTATGCCCTTGGAACTCAGTTGACTATGATCATGGTATATCATCCTCAAATGGATGGGAAATCTGAGCAGATGTTACAAACATTGGAAGATTTTTTGTGGGCTTGTGTAATGGATTTTGGTGGCTCATGGGAGGAGAATATACCCTTAGTGGAGTTCTCATACAAAAATAGCTATCATGCCTCAAAACACATCGTTCCGTTTGAAAAATTGTATGGGTGTCCTTGTCGTTCTGCACTATGCTGGGTGGAAACTAGTGAACATCACTTGTTGGGCTGAGCCTTGTCCAAGAAACAATGGAGAAGATTCAGTTGATTAGAAAGAGTAATGAGACATCTCATAGTTTTTCAAAATCTTATGCAGATCACCGTCGAATACCATTGTCGTTCGTTGTGGGTGATCAGGTCTTCTTGAGGATCTCTCCATGGATTGGACATCGTCATTTAGGGAAGCAAGGAAAGTTATCTTGTAGATACATTGGCCCTCTTCAGATACTGGAATGGGATGGAGAGTCGGAATATTGACTGGCATTACCTCTATGGTTTATTTCTCGTGTGGGTTTTAAGGCAGCATGGTCAGATTCTGGAAGAGACTTGGGAACATGAAAAGGAAACGAAAGAGTAGTGGCCAAAACTCTTTCAGTTGGCTGAAGGTTTTCTACATACTAAGGATAGAAAGACCAATGGTGGGGAGAATGTAGTACCCCCAGTTTTTGGTATGTAACCCTTTCTTGATGCTTTTAATGGTTATAATTTTAAAGATGATGAATGGGAGAGTCGGTAGAACATGGAATGATGTTTTGAGGAAAAAGGGGAAGTCACATGGGTGGCACACAGTTTGTCTATGTCTTGTGGTCAAACCATGCTTAGTAAGTCTTATATGTTATAGCTTCCACACATCTAGTGCAAGGGTTTTCAAACCATTTAGCAATATCATGCGAGAGGGGTGGCTGAGGAAGTAGCTAATGCACTGTTAGCCCATGGATTGTCTAACCGTGCGAGCAAACCGTGCGACAATTAAATTAGATCCTATAGAGGATGATATCACGCGTGTTTGCCTCTAAGTGTCTCGTTTTCCATCCTAAGTGGCCCTAACTCAGGATATTTCTTCTTCTAAGGACCAATATGGTTCTTCCCATTATTTTGGAGGTGATCCAAAGGGTTCTCTTGGCGAATCGAATCCAGATACTTGAGGTATGTGATCGTTCTTCTTCGTTATTGATCAGTTTCTTTGATATACTTAGATCTACTTATCATATTCTCACGGTTTCTTATATAAATTCATGTAATGGGTAAATATAAGTGTGTGGATGAAAAATATGATTAGATTTGGTCTTTATCTTTCTAGGAGAATAGATCTATAGTGGTTTTGAGAGAATCGACCCGGGTTTCTTGAGCGTTCTTCGACCATTGTTGTTTTCTACAAAACCCTTGAGGTAGTTGGATTCAATATCAACACCTCTTGTTAGAATTTATTGTCTTAGTTTAAAATTAATTTTCTAATGGATTTGGCTCTAAAAATCATGGAAGAAATTTTCTTTAGTGATGATTTATGGTTTTGATGAAATGTGGAAATCATGGAGAATTGTTGTGCAAAGTGATTTGGATTCGTGAATTTAAAATATTGATTTTAAATTATGGATTTTTTTAAACCGTAAGTGGTTTTATGAAAAATTGGTTTTCAATAAAAAGGTAATTTTGTGGCAATAGTTTTATACTGAAATGACTTTGATGGAATTGGTTTTCAATAAAAAGGTAGTTATATTTAAATGGTTTGAATTGGTTGAACACACATGTTGTTAATATGATGGTTTTGTGTGTTGAAGGGTATGGGGGACAGATAAGGGTTAGGGGACTCCACCATCAGTGTTATGATGAATAAGGTTAGGGCTATCCCCCGTCAAACATTCATATTACATTTGGGACAGATAAGGGTTAGGTTTATCCCCCATCAGTGTTTGGATGGATAAGGGTTATGCCTCTCCCTCGTCAACCATTCATGTGAATTTGGTTTGGATAACGGTAAGATGTCTCCCCCATCATGGTTTGGATGGATAAGGGTTAGGGTTTCTCCCCTCTTCTTGGTAGCATGCATGGATGGATGCATGGGTTTGTGGAAATGGGTGGGTATGCCAAAAAAAATGTTTGTGAAATGGTTCGTAAGCTCGTTGGGTTATTTTTCAGGAAAAATAACTTGTTTGAAAATTGAGTTCAATTGATCTTGGAATGCTTTAGGTTATTAATGGTTTTGGAAACATGTTTATATTTAGTTATAAACTTCTTTTGAGAAAATGTTCTATATAAACTGTTTATATATAAATGTTGCTGACTCTTATATCCTAGTGGCGTGAGTAGGGAAGTCATTTGGGAAAACCTACTGAGTTTTATACTCGCCCATACTTTGTCACATTGGTGCTTTTGCAGATGTCATATTACAAGACACTAGTAAAGGTAAGGCATCTCATTGATAGTGTTTCATGGTAATGATTGTGACAAGTGGTGGTGCTTGGAGCATGGAGCTTGGTGTAGAGCCGTAGAGTGTGTCTTGGTTTACATTGGGTCTTTTGTTTACTATTCTATAGAGCACTCTAATTTTGTGTTGGTTTTATTGGTTTATGTGTTGTATTTTCGAATAGGTTGTTTTCCTTTTGGTAATGAATGTGTTAGTTGTTTCATTGACATGCATCATGTAGTTTTTGTTACTGTATCCTTTGGTTGGATGGTTATTTGGTTTATTTCTTAAGGGGAAAATCATCCCTCAACTTGTATTTGAAACCCTTTGGCATTTATTGCTAGCCTTTAGAATCATGGGGATGTCGCTTAAGGCCTAGTAATGACTCGTTGATCTCTCAAGACCCTGAGAATTGGTGGGTCATTACAGGTTTTATACATGGAATTACATAACTAATTAATCATACATACAACTATTTTAATACCTTTTTGTAGAAACATGGATTTTAATTTATAAAAAAAATATTATCATGGAATGTAATGAAATAATTTTGGTAGAATAAAAGGTGGAAATAAATGATTATAGGAGGAATTAGTGGGAGTTAAATGTTGTATATAACTATCTGTGATCCATAATAACTATAAAAGGACTTGTTAAAATATTTCTCAACATAAAGAATTGGGGATCAAAAGGATTAATCTAAATAATTTATTTTAATAAAAGGATTAGAAATATAACCCCTTACTATAGTTGGTGAATATAAAATATTAGGATGTTCCACTAATGTTGTTTAAAACACCATATGAGTGATTTAGAGAGTGTGGGGATATAAACATCATTTTTAGTAGGCGTTGATTAAAGATGAAGGGGTCTTTTAGTGAATATTTATTGAAAAAGGGGAATTATTTATTAATTTATAAACATAGGTTTTGTACATTATGTAGTAATATAATCAAAACCATAATCCTTCCCATGGTTTTAGACATTGGTTTCTACAAAATAATAGTTGTTTGCAAAAAATATTTTTGATGGCTGAACTCATTATTGAAATATCTCTCATTATATGGAAGTGATTCATGTTGATTTTTTTAATAACCCAAAAATAGTTTATAGGTTTTGGTTAATTCATTATAGTTTTACAAAATTAAAAAAAATCAATTAAAATTTATTATTATTTTAATGGTAAAACATTATTTTGGTCATTGATTCCATTAATAATATTTATTATATTTATTTGGTTTTTATGATGACATAATTCGTAACATATTTTATACTATAATTAGTTTTTTCAAAACTAGTCAACTATATCATAAAAATATGAAAAATTATCCATTGGATAATTTTAATGTTGTAATTATAAATATGATATTTAATTTACCATTTTTTTCTATGTATGATAATTTTATAGTTTTAGATAAAATAATTTATGTACTTGAAAATATTAGTTTTTACAACACTATAAAAAATTATCCTTTATAAAAATTACATGGGACATCATTAAATTATAATAACATTTACATTTAAATAAATTTTATTTAATATTACTCCTTAATGAAAACATATTTTATTATAGAATTTAATGGTTTATCAAAAAGTCTGTTTTAACTAAAATAAAATATTTCCTGAAATTTTAATTTTAACTTTTTCAACAAAAATTCCAATTTTAATCAATCAAAATATATAATAAATATATATACCTATATATATTATTAATAATAATTGATCAATATAATCAAAATTGAATTAAATAGAAGACATAAAAATTCATTATACTAGATTCCATATACAGAACCCGTATTACACCATCATACACCCAATTGGTATGGTGTTTTGTATTTGCAATTCTTATGGCGGTTAGTTGAACACTGCTTGGGTGAGGATGGTTATATGATTTTAATTCTCATAAATTTAATTTTTCAAGAGTTTTAATGTTATTATCTCATAATGTGATTTCTTATATTAGAACCCCATGGATTTTATCTCCCTTTAGAAGAAATGAAAAATGTGAATCATATAGAATGATTCTACTGGTCGAGGACATCTCATATTCCATCACCATAATGTACGATTTGTTTATACACTTTAATATGTATTAATATAAACTTTTAATTATTAATGGATATATTAAGAATTTTTAAGAATATTAAATGTATTTTAAGCACAAAAGACAATATAATACTAAAATTTTTAATGGTCCTAAATAATGAATGATATTCGGTTCATGTGGTTTATATAACGAAATTAATTAATAAGGAATTTAATCATTAAGAATGAAATTTAATACATAAAAGTTTAAATCATTAAATGTATCTCCCCTTCATATATTTCACCTTCAGTATTTCATTTCATACTCAAAATAAACATGTTAGTGTATTTCAGTTTAATCCTCTCCTCTGGTTCTGATGTTACCTCCTAAAGATTGTTATTCTTCCAAAACAGTTTGATCAGGTGAATTTTTGAATTTAATAGAATAGTGTATCTACGATAAAAGTTATTCAATAGTAGTTACACATAAGAAAGATATTTCTCTAATGGTACCAATTTTTTTTCATTACATATAAGGGTTTTGGTATGTACATCCTCAATAGAGACACATACAAAAAATTATGTAGCTTAGACTAGATATGTCAGATCTCTAGTTGATAAGTATTGTCTCTAATGCAATAAAATATATCAAAGGTGATGATGTGTCTAGGAAAAACATTTTCCTTCATCCAAAACATCATAACCTTTTACATTACATTAATTTTTGGAAGACCATATCTCTAACATTAAAATCTAGATATTGTTGAGAATTGTCTTTGTATATTCTATATCAAATATTACTAGATTTCATATGACACTATATGATTTGAATATTCATTATATAATTATTAATAAGATCAGTTATCATCATCTCCAACTCTATTACATCATCCCAACATGATAGTGTGAGACATATCTTCCCATTGGGATCCCCTTAACCTACAATTTGAATCATATAATCGAAAAAATTTCTATATAAGAACACCATTCTAAAAATTTATTGATCTCAATGCCCATGGAAATAAATTAATCAAGTTCATCATATATCTTCTAGAGTATGAATTCTTCTCTATGACTGAACATCCATCTAAGGGTAAAAAGAATTATCAAAACTCACTTTTCTATGAAATTATAAATAATGTTTTTCTTAGAATATAATGGTTAATGATGGATCTCAATATGATATAGTGAAGAGTGTTACACCCTTATGTATAATAATTTTATGTATGTACATCAGAATTTTTAGGATGATATAGTCATAATTCATGAATCATTCTAAAAATATTCCAATGGTTTAAAATGTATTTTCGATCAAAACACCATTGTATTCTAATGTTTTATCATGTTGTTGGAAAATATAAATCTTGAATTTAAATGAATCCAAATGAATGAAAATGTTAAGGATTTTTAGTATGATATTTAATTGAATATACAATAATGTAATTCTCAAAAAAGTTATCATATTTTTTAATGTGCTTATGATATTTTTTAGATTACAAAAATAAATTAGCCAACTAATATTACCCTCATCCTTAATAAATATAGATAACTAGAAATTAAAATGGATTCCTAGTGGACCAAGACAGCCCCAGGGATGGCCTTCTCCGAAGAATGAGAGCACGAGGGCATCAATCCCATTCATAGATTGTCTGCGGGTGATCATGCCATGGTAGAGAATAGATGTTCTGAAGGCTATTATAGGCTGGTTGGTGTGGCTTGTCTAAGATGTGTGTGTGTGTGTGTGTGTGTCTGGGAGCCCACCAAAGTGTGGGATTATGAAAACAGGATACATCACATTTTCTTAAAATCCATTTCTCATCCCCTAGGAATTTCAATGTGGAAATCACTATTAAATGGACAATTTTTATCCCACCTCACATGTGCTTGTTTATGTATCACTAACATTCACTACCACTCGACGCCACTTACACTTTTGTCTATATAGTTAGCCCCCCACTACAACCCATCAGTAACAACCATTTAAGTAGTGACTGAACCTTGGGCTCGAGTTGATCTTCATTTCCAACCACCTCAATTTCCTTTGATAACCTCTTCACCCTTAGATGACCACCCCAAAACCATCATCATCATCATCTGGCCACATTTATTGCTATATAAAAGTGGAATTTGGAGGATCTCTATTGAAACTACTAACCATTTCCTCTTCCATCCCACCTGGATTTCTGCCTCATTAACAAATCATCATGTAAGACTATGCATGACTTATTCAGCAAAAACACAAACAAATAAATGGTAAAGCTACCCCATGTTTTCAATTTTCCACAACACTAACAAATTGTAATAACCCATGATCCTCATGTGTTATAAATTTTATACTCCCAGGTATCATAGAGATCATATAAAGGGTGAAATCCCATGACATAGAATGAAATCTTTAACACCTGTATCTATGTAAAATGGATCAATAATGAGATAAACACTTTATTTTTTTCCTCTCAAAGTTTTTTATTTTCCTTTAACATTAGTTTCATTTTAATGTAATTTTAATTTGTTTAATAAATAGATGATTTATTTCTATTTTTTACTTACGTTTTTCACACAATTTCTCACATTTTATTCTAATTCTCATTCTTCATCTTCTTTATATTTTTTTCTTCTTTTCTTCTTCATTTTATGTTATTTATATATATTATATTTATTTAATTATATAAATATTCATTTCCTTTAGTTATATCGCCTTATTTAACTATAAATCTATAATTTTCATTTTTTTTATTATCTTAAAATTATTATTTTCATCCTTTTTTAGTTTTTGTCTCCCTCTCTTCTATTATTTTATGTTTTATTATATTTTGTTTTATTGTATCATCTTATCTTATTTACGATTCCTAAAATGTGACATATTAACCGCAATAATTATGGTCTAACCCATGGATTTGAGGTGGAAGGTTAAGCTGTTTGTGAAATATTTAGTAATATTTAATTTATGATAATGATATATTTGAGTGGCATGCATATGGATGATGAACTTTTCCCGTGACATTAAACTCAAAACTATTTTCATTATTTTTGTCTTATTTAATTTCCATCACAAAATTTGTTTTCTCTTTACATAATGGAGTTAATCCAATTAATGAATCAAGTATAATTTTATTGTTTCAGGCCCTAGAAGATGGCATACCCTTTACCATGGTGCATTATCATCCTTGATTACAGGAGGACAAGGAATGTAGATTTCTTGAGGAGTTTCGGATTTGAAACATTCTAAATTAAATGAATGTAATACATCATGATATTACATTATTTATTTATCAAACTATATTTAAGCAAATTAATGGGAATAATTATTGAACCCAAAACTGAACCTAAGACCATTTTATTTTTTCTTACTCACATTATGTATTTCCAGATATGGTTTTTCAATTTTAATTCATGCATTTTATGGCTTATCATAATCATCAAAAATAAACAAAACCAAAACATTTATCAATTGAATTCATAAAACAATAAAATAAAATAAATTATTTTAGGTTAATTATATTATGTAGGTAATCAACCTATGGAGCTACTCGTTTTAGATGACCATGCTCAGACACTGTGATGTACTCTGAAAACATTTTGAAATTTTCATTATCCATAACCCTTCTATAGGTGTGTGGATGTACTATAGGTATTTTAAAGAATCCGATCTATTTTTGATTTTTATTTTTTATTTTTTTTATTTATAAAACATAAAAATTAATATTTTTCATGATTTACTAAAAAAGATTATTATTTTTCATGTACAAATTACTTGTAAGTTCATGAACCCATAGTTGACTCAACATGGCCTACAGAATAAAGTTTTGCACTTTTTTCTACACATATTTTGGGATCTAGAAGAAAAATAATCATATATGAGAAATCTATGGAAATAATCTAGGAGAATAAAGGGAACCCTAATCAATATTTGGAAGAAGGATTTCCAAAATACAAAGCTAAATTCTAAGAGTATTTCCCAGAATATTGTCGAGAAGTGTCCAATAAATAGAAATTAACCGCCATGCTTCTTCACATAATTTCTAAATAAATACACCTTGAGTAATATAGGTATAAATATGATACCAAAAATCTTATAATGAAAATACAATGGTTGAAATAGAAGGTACAAAATATTTAAGGAAAAATTTACTGGATAACAAATAAATACAGTTTATCCCTTGAGAAACATGATCCAATTCAACAATATAATATACAAGTCATTCTTAATTTTTCTATGGAAATCCTATATGTTGAGTTAAATCATTTGAATTATCGAAAAAACAAACATCTGAATAACCAATGTGAGGATTCCAATGATGAGCTAGAGTGGATCCATATTTAGGAGTACTTGCCTGCTAAGCTACATGTTGGAGATCAATAATAACAACATGATATCTAGAATGAGTTTGAGGTACAACATAATCTCTTCTAATCCATTAAAATTATAGTCTCTTTTACCATTACATGTAATCTTAATAATATAAGGGGAATACCCAACATATGTGATAACTTCTGAAGAAAATATGGAATATCCTAACTACCTTCATCCATCCACTACGATCCAACAACAAGAGGAAATCATCATTAAATAAGTTATTAATAATATACTAATTTAGAGATTAAATATTATCTTAAACTCTATTACATTTTATTTTCTTCAATTTTAATTAAGAGTAAATTACTAAAGATTTTAAATTTTATATATTGAAAATAATTAATATGTCTTAGAGGAATCTGAATAAGCACATGCAGCTACTGAAGAACATATGTAGATCCTTGTTTTTTTGAACAAACATTTGAGTTGGACCTTGAAGAAGTCTATGTGGATGATCCTAAGGACATTAAGGATAGTTGGTCTTATTATAAAATGTATAATATTTATGATTATTCCAATTTAATTCTTATTTATGTAAAATTATAGCTTAATTTAACATTTTCATTCAATTTATGAGTCATATATTGAGACAAAAATAAAACACAAGAGATTCCACAAGTAGAAACCAAAACATTGGATGATTCATACTTCACCCTACCCCACTATACAAGTTGTACATAATTGTTTGAGGGATCTAGAATACTAAATTCATGGATTGTTCCTCACTAAGATGGAATAAGTGAAAGATAGGAAATTCCACATGTGGCAGTCAAATCCATGAATCCCCAAACACCATTATACTTTGGATAAAAGCTGTTACTTCTATCTGGTGGTAGTAGAAATACAAGACCCACATGTTGGATCATTCAATTATTTATCTTTCTACTAGATTTTTTGTATTTAAATTCCATTATTTGGATTATTCTAGAATTCATCCATAACTCCTCCTATCATTTTTATCTTAAATTTATTGCTCCTTGTTATAAATTGAGTAATTATATTTTATAGGTTCATTCTTGTAGAATTTATTCCCACACTATTAGAGAGGAAAATGATTCATGTAAAAAGGATTTAACTTTTAATTTGTATCTTTTATACTTCATATTTTTTACTATCAACGTGTTTTATGATTTAAACAAAAAAAATTCATGTCTGTGATTGAATTTATCAAATAGATGAAATTTCTAGGATACTTGTGTTTGTTATGAATCTTTTGATTCTATGTTTAATATTTCAATTTTAATTGGATTGAATGTGTAAAATATATAATTTAATTATTGAAAAAATTCCTGTATATTAATATAAGGAATAATTATTTCAAAGAATTACATGATTCATTTAAATTAAATTTCACTAAAATATTTCAAAAAATTAATTTTTTAAATTAATGTTAATTTATTTGTTATTATTTTTTATTCTTTACCTTATTATCACAGATTATATATCCACTATTGAGAGAATTTTTGTTACAAATATTACCTATTTTATTATGTAAATATTTTATGATTGATATTTGTACATGACACATTCAATAACATGTATTTTTACATATCAAAGTTATAACAATATAAAAACATATTTAAAAGGAATTAGAAATGTTTTTAAAATCCCTTATCATTAGAAGAACACCTTTTCAATAATCTATGTTTAACCCATTGAGACCATGAAATGGCCTAGTTAGAAATAATCCCTTTTCAATCCATTTTTATCAATTCCTATTGTAACGACCCAAGCATTCATTAATGGAAATTCCTCTTGATCTAATAAAATGTACCGTTATGTATAATGTTTATATAAAGTGTAGTATTTATTGTTTTTATGTTTTTGTATTTTAAAATTCCAATATGAATTTTTACCCTTGCTAGTATAGCTGTTTAATAGTGATCATATAAGTAGAATAAATATAGGATTTTAACCCTTCTGATTTTCTCATAAAAAGGAAGCGATGACCTCATCCAGTAGACCTGCCCCATACGAAGCCCATTTATCAATGCTCAGAAAGAGGATGTGTCTTTGGGATTTTATCATGACCATTCCCGTGCTGATATTGGTTATACTAAGCTCAAGTGGAACTATATATGAAATAAGTGGAAGTTGATATAGATTACCACCCGAGAAATGTTATTTGAGACACCCTACAAGCCTATCACCATCTAACACAGTACTAATCGGACTTATGAGGGTTTTTAAGGGGTTATGTAATAAGACCCTAGTTCTATGAAAATTTAGATTATTTTTTTATATAATAAATAATATACATTTGATTTATTATTTTTTACTCTATAGATAGTTTTTAAAGGACAAATAGATTATTTAGTTAATATTAAACAATAAAATATATATTGATGAATTAAGGGATTTTTGTATTAAATAATATTTTATTAAAATATTATTATTATTAAGTTACTTTTTATTATATATACATGATCGTATAAATTTATGATTGCAATTGTAATTTTTATTTATGTTTGAAAGCTATTTTTGTCAAAACACATGAATTTTCGATAAATGTCATTAATTATTTTAAATGTAAAAAATAATATATATAGAAATTTATTTAGATATAATAATTATAATTTTTGGAACCAGGATGTCAAAATTATCAAATGGTTAATTTTTCATAATTTTTCGAGACAGTCTAATTATTGGGTAAAAATTAAATATTGTTTAAATATATAATGTGTTTAATGATGTCATAATTACCTAATAGTGATCTAATAAAATACAATAAACATTATGATCAGAAAATATATGTTTTAAAATTAAAATAATTTTATTTTGGGTTTGTTTTATTTATTTTACAATGTTTTAGTGGACAATTCAATGTTTATAAAACATTTTGTCTTTTTAAAGTGTTTTCCTTGAGAGTGTGACTCACCTCTAAATAACCAGCCATATTATTTAAAGAAGTTAGGACATTGGACAAATAAATTATTTTTTACACTCCCCTTTTTTCGAAACCATGGGAAAAAACCGTGGGCTGGTTTGTGGTTTTGATTAGATTAATGTGAGGTGTCCCAACCCTAAATAATAAATTCTTTCTTCTCCATTCCTATATAAACCCACCCAGTCTCCCACTTCATATTCACTAAAATCATTCATAGTACAACCAACATCTTCCCTCCCCACTCTATAATCCTCCCACGACACCCCAAGCTTCCAATAAGCGTCTCTCAAGCCTCTCTCAAACCTTCGAAAGCACACGTCCATGTAAGGGTCTTCCTCCTTTTCCCATTTTTGTACAATTTTATTTAAGTTGGTATGGCCCTTTAATTCAAATTATAAATGTTAGGGTATGGTTTCTAACATCCCCCAAACTCCCCTATTTATGTTTGAATTATGGGAGACCACATTCTCTCTCATAAAATGCCACCCATGTTCAACCGTAACTATGCTGAAATTCAGAAAGGAATTTATCTCTCCTCATTTACATTCAAGAAATTATTTCGTATCATCAATCTAAATTCCATTAAAAAAATTGGGACATGTTTATATATGACCTCCATTACTTTCTATTTCATCTAAATATGTTGATACATGAATTTCTTTCTCATCAACCATTTGTATGAGTCCTTATGTCACGTCATTATGCTACCAAAATTGCATGACAATTATTCAAACCAAGATCATTGTGTATTGAATACCATATCCATGTCTCTAGCAAGTTTATTAAGCTTTAAGAATATTTTATATATTGATTATTGAGTTTCAGGTATGAATTTTACATTCCATTATCATAGAATAAATGATCATGTTTAATGAATCCTTGTTTAATGATCATTGTGGGCCACTTATGCATGAAATGAAATGTTTATAAATGGTGTGCCCTAATAGCGCTACAATTAATTGGGTAATGTATAGCTTCATGATACATCTTGTGAAATGATTTATGACTCATGAAAATTCAAGTGAAATGTGGTTTCACTCATTCTTTATGTTCCATGATGGTTTATTCATGATCCATGTGCAATGGGCCTTGGCTCATGCTAATTCCACATTAATTGTTGTTGCCACCTCTCCATATTATGATTATCATTCTTTATCATGCCTTTATGTTAATGATTCTCTTGTGATCCATTGATATTATTATTGTCCATACTGTATTTTATTCCTCATGTTATTACAGGTTTATTCCATTATGGGCTCTATAGCTCACCCTTTTCTTATGCATGTCGAAAGGTTATCCAATGAAATGCAATGTTTGAGAAAATATAGTGGTAATGTAAAAGAGGTTTGCAATAAAGATGTTGTATTTAATGTTTTAGGTAGATATGAAATGATCCAATGCCCCAAAGACCCTATAACTCTTGATCTTCTATGTAGTATCAAGTGAATTTTATGTAATAAATCACGTTTAAGTGTGTAATAAAGAGCAGTGTTGTCAAATTTTGTATTAGAGGATAGGTTTAGTTATTTTCATGATTTGGATTAGAAACCCCTATTAAATCCTTATAGGCAAGAATAAATATATAAAAATCATACCTACATTATGGTGAGTATTTAGTAAGTGGTTTATCTAGAAAATACATCCTTTTCGTGATACAAGAATGTTGTGGCGGCTCTGACACAAATTTATCCTAGTGGTAAAACCCGAAAACACTGCTTTGAGAAAGACTCGAATGGGAACTGGTGCACGACAATGAGCCTTTATTCACTATTGGTTACGACACTCCTGGGGTATATGCTTTAATAAATTCCCAAACATAGTATGATCCACTGTTAAGGGACTAAAAAAATTCCCTAAGAATATATGTTAGAAAGAAGATCATGGATAACATAGAAGGAATTAAAGAGACTCATAAGTTAGAAAAATAAATTCTATTTATAATTTATTAGTTTTTTCCTTGGTTTAACCTTTATGTTTTACTGCTAACAATACTTTTCTTCCATCCAATGACTGGTAATAGGAGGACTCTAGCTAACAATCGACGTGACGATTATTGTGATGACGATACTAATGAGATGACCAATCCTATGGGAGTGAGAATCACGAAATTTGTCATGCTTTTCTCTTAGATTACTCTATATTTTAATAGAAACATGGGTCAAGTGGAACATTCAACCCCCCACCCCCAATAAATTTCATGTCTCTATCGATATCTTCCGGAGATAAAGGCCTCCTACTTTTAATGGATCATCTGATCCCTCAATCACTGAACAATGGATGAACTCCATTAAAATGATGTTCTCCATCATTCAATGTTCTAAATAAGAGAAGGTGATTCATGATGATTATCTTATGGAAGGTTAAGCTGATTAGTGGTGGATATTGATAAAAATAAAAAGCCTGATTAGGAGATCGAGGCATTGAAATAGATGGATTTTTGGAAGAAGTTTTTTTATAAATATTTTCTATTCACCCTCCTGCATAATATAGAAATGGAATTTCTTTTCCCTCAAGGAGAAAGATGACAAATATATCAGAGCATATAAGGATTACATCACAACGATTTCATGATACACCTCAGGTTTTGTTGTTACCGCCAAATTCAAGGATGACCACTTATTTAGTATGCTGAAACATAGCATGTGGAATGCTCTGGCGATCAGTGAATCGACAACTATGAAGAAATTGTCTGATGTGCCTTCAAGGTCGAAATGGTGATCAGAGAGTCTCAGGGGTATCATGGGGATAAGAAGCATAATGTGGACTTCAATGTTATTTTTATTATGGATAAATCTAACGGTGATTAGAAAATCAAGCACCTCGCTTTCCAAATGTGTGAAAAGAAGCACCTCGGAAATTGACTGAACGGTATGAGGAAATTCTTTTAGTGTGGATGAGAAGGGAAACTGGTGATTAACTATCGGCATGAAAAACCCATGGTTGTGATAGTGGAGAAGAATGCTTCGTTCGATCCTTAATGCATTGTCTATTGATACAACATGAAAGAACTAGTGCATCTTGGAAATCAGTGCCCATAGCCAAGGGTTTTCTGAGGCAGCCAACAACATCCAAGGCAGCAAGGGAGTGATTATTCGATCACTACTGCCAAATTGAACCCTGAAAATGATGTGGTGAAAGGAATTCTACTTATTAATTCATGAATATAGAACATAATTTTTGATTTCGGTTCTTTGGATTATTTTATATCCCAAAATATTAGTAGAACAATCTTATCACCACCACAAATCATGGAAGTGAGAATGTCAATATGTATAGAAAATTGGTCAATCATTGAATCCCATGAATATAACACATCACTTATCATAATCAATGGATTTAACATCCCAGAGAACCTCATCATACACCCTATTTTAGAAAATGATGCATTTCATGGAATATATTGGCTTTCCATATATAGGGCCAACATAAATTGTTGTGAGAGGGAAATCACTCTACATTTGGAGAATCGACCCCCAATCCTATACAAGTGAATAGAGGAAGATGAGTCTTCTTTAGCTCCATCATCTAAATCAAGGATATTACTGACCTATGTGCACGCGTATCTAGATTAGATGATTGATTCTAAAGAGGAAAACATCCATGAAGACATGACTATTGTGAGGGAATTTGTTTAAGTGTTACCTATGGAATTCCCTTGTCTTCCTCCTAGAATAGATGTTGAATTATCAATTGATCATAGAGCTGTGGCATTTCCAATATCCACGAATCTATATAGAGTGGCCGTTGTAGAGCTTGGGGAGATGAAGATACAACTACAGAAAAATTTAAATAAAGGATTTATAAGCCAAAGTGCTTCCCCATGGGGTGCAACTGTCCTCTTTGTCAAGATGAAGGATGGGCCAATTCGCCTTTGTATCGACTATCGTGAGCATAAAAAAATCAAGATATAGAACAAGTATCCTCTCCCATGAATTTATGACTTGTTCGATCAGTTGTGTGGATCACAATACTTATCAACGGTATATTTGCGGTAAAAAATTTATCAAGAATGGGTGAAGATGGAAGGTATCACAAAGACTTCTTTTTGTACATGATATGGGCACTATGAATTCATAGTAATTACTTTCAGACTCACCGGTTCTCCAGTAACCTTCATGGATTTATTTAATAGATTCCTAATATATTACCTCAAAAAAATTCTCACAGTCTTTATAGATGATATTCTTATATTCTCCCAAACCAAGGAGGATCATGAGAAGAATTTGATAACTGTACTAGAGACCTTGAGGAAGGATGAAATCTTTGTAAATGACCCCATGTCTGTGTTCTGGTTGACGAAGGTATCATTCATGGGACATATCATCACAAGCAATGGGATATCTATGGATCCTTCCAAGACAACTGCAATAGTGGGATGACTGAGGCCAACCTCAGTAACAGATTTTCGCAGCCTCTTTTGGTTATCTAGACATTATTGATGATTTGTGAGATAATCTTCATGATTGTACGACCATAAAACCATGATAACATGGAATGGAGTAAATTTTTCTTGGAGTGCTAAATGTGATGAAATATTCAAGGAGTTGTAAAGGAGTCCTATCATTTCACTCATGCTCACTTTACCCACAAGTGGTGCACATTTTTAGGTATTTAGTGATGCTTCGATGAAGGGGAAGGGATGTATGTTGATGAATAATGAAAAATTCATTACCTATGCTTCAAGGAAATTGAATTTTCATGAGAAGAATTATCCAACAGATGATCTGGAGCTGGCTGTGGTGATCTTTGCTTAAAAAATTTCCCGGCATTATCTACTGGGGATGAAGTTTGAAATATATATGGACTACAAAATCTAAAATATTTATTCACATAGAAATAGTTGAACATGAAACAAGGAAGATTGTTAGAGTTGATCAAAAACTATGACAACTCAATGCATTACCAAACTGGGAATGTTAAAAAGGTGGAAGATTCTCTATGTAGAAAGTACCTAGGGTTTATATCATTGTTGATAATTAAGAAGGGTCCAATCTTTTTAGATTTGATGAAGATGGACATGTGAATCATAAATAAGAGAACATCATCGATCCTTGTACATATTATTTATAAACCGTCTCTTTTTTTGAAATAAGGATTAAATTACTGGTTAATATCAACAGTCGTACATAAGTAGATCCAAGAAGAGAACTTTTCCAACCATAGTTGGTTGACATTGAAGGGGCCTGAGGCCGCCAGCTGATGGGCTGCATTGTTTCCCTCCCTTTTGGTAAAGGAGAAGGTGCAACACGAGAAGCCTTGGAGTAGCGAGAATATTCTTCTGACAACAAAGCCAAAAGCCTGGAGTCTGGCATCACCATGATTAATAGCATTGATGACCAGAAGGCAGTCAGACTCGATGATGATATCCGCCCATCCGCTTTCCACGACGAACAACATCCCTGCCAGTATGGCATCGGCCTCACCAACTACACGTTCCCAAAAGGAATGATGTGGTTCATATTTTTCTGCAACGATCCGCCCCAAATGATTTCGATCTAGGATGCCAAGATAAATTGCCCCATCCTTGGGGATGGAGGCGTCAACGTTAAGCTTAATACTTACTTCCCATGGGGGATCCATTGAGGGGACCTGGAAGGGGAAGTGCCTAGAACAAGGTGTCCTTCGCGATCCTTCCAACCCTCAATCCATGAAGTGGCTCGTTCAATCCGGAACTCGGGGGGCTGATGAACATGATGGAAAATTGAATCATTACGCCGAACCCAAATGATCCAAGCCAGGGTACAGCGGGAGCTTGCATCAGACAATGAAAGAGATGAAAACCATCGCATCAGCAGGTCGGGGAGATCATAGGCAATGTCCAGGGACACATCCAGTGTCGAGCCCCATTTAAACCAAAATTCCTTGGCTCTTGGGCAGTGAAAGATGGCGTGCCAGGGGGTTTCGGGGATATTTGGGAAAAAAGGGAAAGAATCAACACTGGACATATGCCGGTACACAAGGAAACTCATGGTAGGGAGGGTGCCCGTACACACCTGCCACCAAAATTGGAGAATTTTTAGGGGGACGTTAAGATTCCAAAGTGCTTTCCATGGTCCCTCATCATGGTCGAGATAGTGAGATCCAAGAGCCAGTTTGTAACCGGATCTCTCCAAGTAGTTGCTTGATACATCAAAGGTCCAGAAAAGATGGTCAGGGCCTGCATTAGGGACACAGGGGATGCTCAGGATAATTCTTTGGTCTCTTTCGTTAAACCATTCCTGGATCCTTTCCACGCACCATCCCGAACCCTGATCTGAGAAGAGGCAGTTGACAGTGGCGTTTTCCAGTCCCGGTTTGAATAGATAATGGATGCTCAAAAAAATGATGTGGGAATTAAAAAATTAGTGGAAGCTATAAAAAAGTGCAATCCGTAGAGTTCAATGTCAATGAAGATGGAAATGTGAGATTTTAGAAATGTCTATGTGTTCCATAATGTTTGGAGCTAAGGAAAGAACATTAGTATGATTCACATTTTTTAAATATCTGTAGTATCCTTGGAAACACAAATATGAATCACGATCAACGAGAAAATTTTTGGTGGGATAACATGAAGAAGAAGATCGCTAAATATACATCAATGTTCATGGTGTGTCATCAAGTGAATGTAGAGAGACATAAGTCTAAGGGGATGATGCAACCATTAAAAAAACCTACATGGAAATGGGAGATCATCACCATGGACTTTTTCACTGGACATCTGAAGAAATCCAAAGGAAACAATGAAATCTGGGTGAATGTGGATCGTCTTACAATGTCTGCACACTTCATTGCATTGTGGGAGAATTTCTTATTGGATCAACTGGCATAGTTATATATATCATGGAAGTGTTGAGGATGAATGTATTACCACTATCTGTTGTGTCCTATTGAGATCCAAGGTTCACCTCTATGTTTTAGAAGAGTCTTCAATATGCTCTTGATACTCAGCAAAATTTCAGTATAAATTATCAACTTCAAATAGATGGCCAATCTGAGTGGACTATAAAAACACTTGAGGACATATTGAGAGCATGCTCAATGGACTTGAAAGGAGTATGTGATCAACATCTCCCTCTGGTTGAGATCACTTATAACAATAGTTTCCACTCGAGCATCCAAATGGTACCATATGAAGACCTTTATGGGAAAAGGTTCAGAACACAGGTGTGTTGGGATGAAGTCAATGTGTGATGGAAGCTTGGACCAGAAATGGTCGATGAAATGGTGGAGAACGTGAAATTAATTTAGTAGCATATCAAGGCATCCCATAGTAAACAGAATATTAATATAGATATATGTTGACAATACCTTGAGATTAATAATGGAGACATGGTATTTCTATGCATATCTTCTGGGAAGAAGGTAATGAGGTTTGTAATGAAATAGAATTTAATTCATAATTACATCATCCCCTTAGAGATTTTTGATTGTATCAGGGCGGTGGACTATCGACTAGAACTTCCAACTACCATGGAAAACATACATGATGTATTTAATGTATCCCTCTTAAGGAAGTACATACCATACCCTTCACATTTACTATCTTCAGAGGTTGTACAGTTAGAGGATGATCTTTCTTATGAGGAGAAACCAGGGAAGATGTTATATTGTAGAGAAATGTTATACAAAATAAGATAATCTCCCCCATCATGTTGTTGTGGTGAAACCATGAGTTTGATTAAGAGACATGTGAATCAGAGGAAGTAAGGAAGTAGGGTTACCCTTATCTTTTTTAGTGAGGGAAAAATGAAATTTTGAGGGCACAATTATTTAATGGGGGAACATTGTAATGACCCAAACATTGAATAATGGAAATTTCTCTTGATCTAATTAAATGTACCATTATGTAAATTTTTTATATAAAATGTGTAATTCATTGGTTTTATTTTTTTTGTTTTTAAAATATTGTTAATAATTGTGATCGTTGCTAATATAGTCGTTGGATAATGATCACATGATTAGTATAAATATAGTGTTTTAACAATTCCAATCTACTCAGACAAAGGAAGTGATGGCCTTATCCAGTACACATTCTCCATACAAAGCCCATATATCTGAGCTTGGAATGGAGGTTGCATCATTGAAAGTTTCTCTTGACCAAGCCCAATTTAAGATTGAATATTTTAGGATTGAACAGAACCGCCTAAAAGAGAGGTTGAAGTTGATAAAGATTACCACCCAAGCACTGTTATCCGAGCCACCCCAAGAGCCTGTCACCTTCACACAATGTACTATTTAGTATTATGTGGGTGTTTATTGGGGTTATATAAAAAGACCCTAGTACTATTATTACGTGCATTATTATTTTATATAATAAAGACTCTGCTTTCTTTTTTATTATTTTTTACTATGTAAATAGTTTTTAAAGCACACATTTTATTTTTAGTAAATATTAAACCATGAAATATATTTTGATGAATTAATTGGTTTTTTAATTAAATAATATTATATTAAAATATTATTATTATTATTATTAAGTTACTTTTTGTTACATATAAATGATCATATAATTTTATGATTGTAATTGTAATTTATATTATGGTTTGAATGTGGTTTTTGTCAAAACCAATGAATTTTTGATAAATGTCAATTTTTATTTTAAAAAATCCCATATATAGAAAATTATTTAGATAAAATAAAAATTATTTTTGGAATTATGACATTGAAATTATCCAATGGTGAATTTTTTATAATTTTATAAGACAGTCAAATTTTGGGGTAAAAATTAAATACCATTTAAATATATAATGTGTTTTATGACATCATAATGACCTAATAGTGATTAAATAAAAAACAATAAAAATTATGTTCTACCAATATATGCTTTCACATTAATATAATGTGATTTTGGTTTTGTTTTATTTATTTTTCAATGCCTTTGTGGACTCTTCAATGCCTAAAAAACAATTTCTTTTTAAATTGTTTTCCTTGAGAGTGTGACTCATCTCTAGATAAGCAACCATACTATTTTAAGAATTTCAGCCATTGGAATTATAAAATATTGTTTTCTCCTCCCCTTTGGAAAAAACCATTGGCTGTTTTACAGTTTTGATTAGATTAATGTGAGGTGTCCCAAATAATAAATAAAATTGAATTCCTTCTCATTTAATATATAAACCCACACAATCTACCAATTACTCTTCACTCAAAGCCTTTGGTGTTCATACAACCTTTGAACACCTCACTCTATAAACCTCCCAAGGTGCCCTATGCTCCAATTAATTCTCTTTCAAGCCTATTGTAAGCCTTTTTATGCACACATCCATGTACGATGTTTCCTCCGTTATCATTTTGTCTATATTTATTGAAGTTTTTATGCCCTTTTATTTCCAATTATAAATGTTGGGGTATTCTTTCAAACCTCTCCCATTCATGCCCTTTTTATGTTTCAATGATGGGAGATCCTTTTATCTCTCATAAAATGCCTCCCATGGACACCTGTTACTATGCCAAAATATCGAATGGAATTTATCTCACCTCATTTACATACAAGAAATTATTTTGAATCATGAATATGAATTCCATTACAATAGTTAGGAAATGTATCTATATTACCCACATACATTCCATTTCATTTATATATGATGATACACCCATTTCTCTTGATAATTTTTTTTATGAATCCTTATGTCACGTCATTATGCTACCGAAATTGCACTTCATTTTACCAAGCCAGGATCATTGTGTTGTGAATACAATATCCATGTCTCTATCAATGGTATTCACCATTATGCACATTTATTTATTTATTATAGAGTTTCGTGTATGAATTACGCATCCCATTATCATGTAATAATGATGATGTTTAATTTATCCTTGTTTTATGATCCATGTGGCACACTTATGCATGAAATGAAATGTTTAAGAAGGGTGATCCCTGATAGCGTTCCATTGCATTGGGTAAAGTAGATTATCTTTATACATCATCTGCAATGAGTGTTGACTCATTCTAATTCAGTTTCAATGAGGTTTTACTCATGATTCATGTGCAATGAGGTTTTACTCTTCATGAATGAGAAATGAGCCTTAAATCATTCTAATTAAGTGTTAAGTGTTGTTTCCACATCTCCATGTTATGATTATCATGCTTTATCATGCCTTTATGTTCATATTTCTTTTGGTCTCCATTGATATTCTTATAGTCTAATATGTATTGTATTCCTTCTCCAATTCTATGTATATTCTCGTACTGGGCTTTATAGCTCACCCGTTTCTTATGCATGTCCTCTGGTTATCCTATGTAATGCTTTGTACAAGGAAATGTTGTGGTCATGTAAAGAATGTTTCCAATATAGATGTTGAATTTCATGTTTCAAGTTGATATGTTATGATCTGAAGCCCCAATGACAATAGACCTCTCGATATTCTTAGTTGTTTGACGTGAATATTATGTAATAAATCATGATTAAGTGTGTAATAAAGACAAGGGTTTTCATACTATCTTCCACATGGTATTTTTAGTATATTTTGAAGATAAAGATTTGATATTAAATGATTCATAAAGAAGGGGGAAGTTTAAATTCAAAAGAGGAAGTGTGTCGGTGCCACGTCTAGAAATGAATAAACAAATTTTTGATTCATATATTGTACTCTTAATTGATTTTTCACTCTTAAAAAATGACAATAAAAAAATGAATATAATGTTTTGTGATTAAAATAATAAAAAATAACCATTAGAATAAATGAAGAAAAAATTCCTTTGAAAAAAGGATATAAGTAGAAAAGAACATCAGGATGGTATAAAAATAATTCTTTAGGATTTATTTTACAATGAGCATTACTTTGAGTTTTGTTGGAAGATCGAGTTTCTACATTGAAGGAGAGAATGTCATTAATGTTTTATTTTTTATATCATGCATTTTATTTAAGAGATGAACCTCCCCCTTTATCCTTAATTTTTAGCATCAAATCCTACCAACCATAAACCATTGATACATTTGATCTTTTAATAAAAATACCTTATTGTTTTATGTGTTTTTTAACTTTACAAAGCAGAGAAAATATCTCATTAAAAATACTAGGGGTATGGAGTATTTTATAATGATATGACCATAAATCCTCTTAAATTGTATCATGCGTGATTTGGGAAATGGTTCAAAGTGAGATAGATCATAAATATAAATGATTAATTATAATGAATTAAGAAATGATATTCAATGAACAGATAAGTTTATTTTTTCAAAACGGAGAATGTAAAATAGAGGATTTTATTGTTTTATTTAAATATATGAAATTAAATAAATAGTTTTTGTAGATTTATAAATTTTTATTTAATGCTGATAATTTATTTATCATAATTTCTTTAGAATTTAATTATAATAACTTTGAATCCCAGTGATTTTTAATTTTGATATTTTATTCTTGATGGGATGTATGGTGTATATGTGGGGGTTTTGGCGTACTCATGTTTCATTAATATATGTAGAAATATCATAATGGTTTCAAATGACCTTTTGATAAAAACACCCATGTTTTATAATGTTTTATCATATTTTGGGAAACATGAAATTTGAATTTAAATGTATATAGATAAATGAAATAGTTAAGAATTTGAAATTTGAGAAATAATTGAAAATATATTCTTCAAATTTATAAAGTGTGTATCATATATTTCAAAAGGTTTATGGTATTTTCCAGTTCACAAAAAAACCATCTTATCTTGCCCTCAAAATCAATATATTGATATAGTTATTCAGTACAAAGGAAGCCTGGTAGGATAATCCACCTTAAGGGAAGTCCTTATTGGAGGAATGAGAGAAGTATTCACAAATCTTATGCATATGTGCTCTATGTGTGATAAAGTTATTGGGGATCATGGTAGGTTTAATGGCATATGTGTAATGAATGGAATGGATTGACAACAATATGTGTGTGCATTTGTTCCCAAGAGAACACCCAAGTGTAGGGTTTTGGTAATCAGATTCTTTTACTTTTCTTATAAATACTCACCTGTACATTAGGTTTTTAAATGTGGGATTCCCTTTCTAGTATAATTATTCATCCCCCACACCTATGCTAGTTTATACCATGCCACATATCTCTACCCTTCATTGGTGCTAGATTTATCCTCGAGGTCACGGGAAGCCCACTTCACATCTTGGGAATCACCATTTAAGCCACTACAAAAGCTCATGCTAGGGCTGATCATCATTTCTAAAAACCACCATCACTTTGGATTACCTGTACATCCTCATCTTACAACCTCTATCCTATCAAGCGCTTCATCCAGACAATGTGAAGGCTAGATAAATGAAGATATTGGAGGATCCTAATAGTCATTACTCTCCATTAACATTACCATTCCACCTAGACCACTACATCATTTCCATGTCCTTATGTGAGCCCTTGAACGCCTCAGTCAACAAAATCGTGCATAAATAAAGGTCAATGAATCCCCATGTTGACCATTGTCCACATCATTTCTAAATATCAGAAAAATGAGATCCTCATGTGTTTCAAATGTCATTTTATCAGGTCTTAGTGATATCATAAAATAGAGGTTTGAAGATCCCCCATTATAATGATAGACCACCCAATAAAGTAGGATGATCGAGGGATCCTTGTGCACCATTAAAATGAGGTATCCCACTACATTAAAGGAAATTTTCAATACCTAGGGAAGATGATAATGCCTTAGAAAGGTGGTCGATGCAACATTTTTATATCTATTTTTGTTTTCCTTTTACAAAATTCATTTTAATTTATTTTTAAATTCAGTTAATAAATAACTCATGCATGTTTTTTTAATGCTGTCACCCAATTCCAAAAAAAATCATCTCATTCAAATTCATGTTCTTCATTCTATTATTTTATTCTTATTTTATTATTTTAATATTTTTGATACATATTATATATATTTCATTTATTTTATGTTCTCATTTTTTCTTCTTAAATTTATTTATTTCTTATACTATTACTATTAATTTCAAATTTTATGTGTTTTCTTATTCTCTTCTTAATCATATTCTCAATTTTATGTTATTATTTTCTTCCTCTCACTTCAATAAATTTATTTTCATATTTCTTATTCTTTACTTTATTCTCTTATTTACCATTTGACTCATGCTATAATTTACCCAAGAGAAGAAGGAAGAACGGTCTTTGTAGTCTAGCTTAGGTTGTCGAATCCTTAGAGACCTAAGATGTAACCTATAGACATGCACATTCTATAGATTATTTTCGGATATGAAGTTTCCATCTTGGGTTGATTTGATATGGTTATAAATTAACTCTAAGTGACTTAAATGTTTTAAAATTATGATATGGTTTGATACTACGTTATTAGAAGGGGTGGATTAGATGCATTCTTTTTCTTGTAAAAATATTTCAATTTCATATATATGATATGGGTTCATTTAGGAAGATAATAAAAAATCCTCACTTATTGGTTTAAATCCTACACAACATAATACTAATCACCTATACACTTGAAGAATCAATGTTTTGAGCACTCCAAGGTAACGGTTCTTATTATCACATGAAATGTGTGACCTTAAATTCAATAAGGATGAAGATGTTTTAAAGTCATCAAATAAAAATATCATTTAATAAAGTGATTATCCATTACTAGAGTAAGAAATAACTTCCAATATAGCCCCTTGATACTCCCTTGGATCAACCCATACGTGGGTTATCCCTCCATTGATCCCATGGTTTCAATGGAAGAGGAAAGTAGACCCATGAGGGAGGAATTGGAGAAGTGAAAAAAACAGTGAAGAAAAACAATCACTCCACAATTGCATAAAAATCTCATAAGGCTTGATATGAAAAATTTCACACCTTGAGGTAATGGTATCAAAGTGATAATAATAAGAATATAAAAAGTGAAGATGAATAACATTTATAAATAAACTATGGTGATTCAAGGAACTTACAATTAAAGGTATGCGATTACATCATCAAATTGGCAGAATAACATTAAAACGAAACAAAGTTCCATGATCCTCAAGAACTCCACCACCACTGCCTTAAATAATAATTTTTTTAATCCTTAGGTCATGTCTTCAATAGTCCATGTCTCCTGAATTAATTTTGGTAGGCCATAGATGGGTGGAATTTAGAGGGAGAGTTGATTTTTTTGTACCCTTGACCCGAGGTGGATTCCATCTTTCATCCCACGAACATACATGTTTGAAGTCCTTCTAGAAGGAAAAATTACAGTGTTCAATAGAAGAATAATATGTAGCCCTGGATGTATCCAAACAACCTATAAAATATATCCAATTTGGTGTTGTGGATTCTGAGATATTATTAGATTAGTGGGCTGTTTTTCTGGGTCGCAGAATCTCGCCCAGAATATTATCTATAACTTCGGCCACCAAAATAACAACAATAGAAGACAAATTTTCACAGGATCCTAAAGAATTATTTGTTCCTATATATGTCTTCTAGAATCCCTAGAATTTAGGGCTTAATTGGGTTTTTAATGCCGGTCCCATATTCTCATCAGTGGGCTAGTGTCCAATCTACCTTCTCTAGAATTGCTTCCATTCATCTCCAAATATCTCCATCATCATTTATGAATCTTCCATTGATCCCTTAATAAAAAATGTTCATATTTAAGTGCAAATTAATTTAAAAAAATATACAACTAAATTATGGATTATTACATTAGTTAAAATCTGATGAATCATTGGGTACTTTAAATGATGTTAAAAAATGTACCACATAATAGTGTATTTTAAGAAGGAATTACAATCATAATGTGAAATGATGTTCAAAGTGTATAATGCACTAAAATGATGTTTTTAAATAATAAAGCACATTAATATTAAATATATTAAAAATTAATATTGGCCTCATTTAGTGGAAAATCACACCCCCCAACTTGAGTTTTTCTAGTCCCGAGAAAAATGTATCACAACAATATGAAATTTGAATTCCTTTTTCCAAAAACATTTTAATACACAATGATCACCAAAAACCGTTATACGAATGAAATCACGAAACCCATCAAAATATTTTAATACAAGATTGATTCATAAAGTGATCCCAATCCCATTCGTATTCGTTTGTTCAAATTCATTTCCATATTTCATCCAATATCAATTAAGTATGAGGATGTGTTGTGTATCACAATAGACATGAGGGATAATCATTATTCAAGGGGAATATGATGGAAGCTCTAGGTGGAATAACATTTCAAAAATAATATGTGTATATAAATATTTTTTATATTGTAAAAGTTTTTTCAATTTTTCCATGGTAATTGAAATTGCACTCAAAAGAGTCAACCCCTATAGAAAAACATTGCTGATGACTCCCAGGCTCAAAATGTCACGACCCGTCCTCGGGGCCCGTGCCGTGACTACCCCAAGCCCGCCTTCTATAGGCCAGGGGCTGGCGACTAGCACCAAGGCGTAAATCCCGGTAAAAAGGGAAGGCATTGCTTTTGTAAAGTAAACAAGCACCACAGAGTAAACAAGAGGAAAAGTAAACACTAAGTAAAAAGCTGGTACAACAGAAAGTTCGGAAAAGTAAATGGGCCAGAATACAAACCCAAACTGAAAGTAAAGTACAACTCAAAAGGGAAAACAACATCTGAAAAGTAAAAGCTGCTACGCCGAGCTGTCCACTGGAAATCCCACCTGAAGGGTGGGTACAGAAAGCTCCTCTGCTCCTCGGGTCCCACCGTCCGCTCCGAGTACGTCCCGCCCAGTGGTCCACCTCCAGATGTCGTTCTGCTCCGCAAGCCTCAACCACGATCAACGTTGTCCGTCGTCTGCAACCAACACAATGTTGTGCGGGAAAAGCCCGTGTAGGGGTGAGTATAAGCTACTCAGTAGGGACCCCGAGACCCCCGAAGGTCTCCCAAAATCTACAAAGGATAAACCACAAAGGAAAGATACAATCACGAAGTAGCAACCGACACTGCTTAGGTATATGCCCATACATATACCTAAGTCCACAATTCCAAATACGCTCCAACCTCTGAGCCCAAGTACAACTCAGTCCACACAGGAAATTAAACGTATTCCACACAGGAAAGCATAACGTAATCCACATAGGAAAACAAACATGTTTCATCTCACACAGGTATACAACTTCGGATGACGATAGAGATGATTACTGATCCATCTAAGTCGTCGGACCCACAAAGGATCGATAGTTACTAACCCCCGCAATGACCCACACAGGATCGGGCCCACGCAGGACCTGTAGATAACCCTCGCAAAGACCGACACAGGATCGGGCCCACGCAGGACCTGTAGATAACCTCTGCAAAGACCCACATAGGATCGGGCCAACACAGGACCTGTAGATAACCTCCACAAAGACCCACATAGGATCGGGCCCACGCAGGACCTGTAGATAACCTCCGCAAAGACCCACACAGGATTGGGCCCACGCAGGACCTGTAGATAACCTCCGCAAAGACCCACACAGGTGCGTGCCCACGCAGGACCTATAGATAACCTCTGTAAAGAACCACACAGGATCGGGCCCACGCAGGACCTGTAGCACTGATCCACGTAGGATCACTGAGTGCAGTGGTCGTCGCAATCCACTGAGGATCTCTGCACAGTCGTCACGGTCCACTGAGGATCTCTGCACTGTCGTCGTTGCAGTCCACTGAGGATCTCCGCACTGTCGTCACCGCCACAGCCAGCACTAGGGTTCCCACATACAGCAAGCTCGTTCGGGGAGGGTCCGCTCCACGAGCCGAGAGGCTGATACATCAACTAACACGTAGTCCGAAGTTGATGTATCCAAAAGTTCCGTATTGTCAACAGGAACTCCACGTCGCAGACGACGCGTCAATCGAACGCCCGGTCTGAGAGTTATTGGCTTTTCGTCCTAGGGGCCCGGTTGGTTTTTAAGGCAAAACCAACCCGACCGTACCCCACCTGCATCCAAACCTCGGGAGGAGTATTCCAAAATATCCGTCTCACTAATAGGAACTCAACAAAGCTGACGGCACGTCAATCGGACGTCCGTAGCTCAAGATATGAGCGTTTCCGCTCCGAGGGCCCGGTTGGTTTCGTGTACGAACCAACCCGGCCGGAATCAAAGTATTCCAAAACCTTGAGTGCGATATAACAAAACTAACATCTCGATTGAAGGATCTCGTTGCCGCAGACGGTTTGTCAATTGGAGGTCTGTAGCTCAAGTTATGAGCGAAAGACCGAAACCGATTCGAAAATGGGGGGTCAGGGTCCGGGCCGACCCGGACCGACCCCCCTGGGTCGGCGCGGCGCGGCGGCGCGGTATGGTGCGGCGGCGCGGTCCGGCACGGTCGCATGGCCGGGGCGCTGCTCGGTGTCATGCGTGGGGGGCAAGGCCCCCGCCCTTCCTCAGCTGGCGGCACGGCTGGATGCCGCGCCTGAAAAAAAAACGGCCCCCCCTGCTCCGAGAAAACGGGGGGGGGGGGGGGGGGGGGGGGGGGCGCTGCCCCCCCTTTTGTGAAACCGCGGCCCCCTCTTAATGGGGGCTGTTACCTGCTGGCCGGGGAATTAATTCCCCCGGGTTTTCTCTGCCCGGCCGGCCTGCACCGGCCGGCGACGGCCGGTCCTTCCTCCACAGACACCAGCGGCCCGTTGCCGGCCGTCGGTCACCTTGCTCTGCCGCGACCCGGAACCTGCCGCAGTCCTAGTCGTCTGACGCGGTGCGATGACACCGCGCCCCTCCGCCGCGGCCCCGCTTCGACCGCGGCGCCTTCGTCTCCTTCGACGCGATGCGACAACATCGCGTTCTTGAAATCTTCCCACGGCGTGGCGCGACGACGCCGCACAAATAAATGCCGTGTGATTCCCGCGTGGCGGGACGACACCACGCTATCCCGTTCCATCCTCAAGGAATCAAAAACAGAGGGGGTTTCGGCCGTGTTCGTGCGGTCCGCCCCCCCCCCCCCCCACGTAAAACAATAACAATTATTCATTATCCCTAAATTCGACATTCTAGAATCATGAATGGAAATAAATAAATAAAACAACAACAACCCCCTACCTTGAATTCAAGCGCGGAGCACGTCAACAAACTGCGGAAGACGAGCATCACGGAGGTCCGGCGTCGCGGTAATCATTCGTCGATTCTGTTGACGAAGAGGTACGTCTGAAGAGGTACGTCGTTTGGAAGAAGACATCACGTTCTTCGGCGGAGATGTTCTTCGTTGAAGTCCGAGGTGTTCTTCACGTTATTTGTCGAAGTTGAAGAGGAAGAAGACTTTCATTAGCTTTCTCTCCAAATCTCTCAACACAACAACCAACATCCCAAAATAAAATAAGCTCACCTCTTATTTTATTAACATAACATAACTTTTGAATTTCAAGAGTTTGAAATTTAAAAAGCCACACTTAACTTACTTAATAAATAACATAAGTTATTAATGTTTATGTTATCAAGAGTTAATGGTGATTTGAGGGGGGGTTTAAGAATACGAATGGGTGGGGTTTGTGTGGGCCCCACCACCCTCATAACCTCTCTTGGGAAGTTGGGTTGTTACCCAACTTCCACCCAAAGCCTTAAACCACTAAAAGAAAATAAAAATTGTAGTTAATTTATAAATTAAAATTCCACAATTTTTATCATCTTCTCACTTGAAAACGCAACTCTGGAAACAGTGTTCCTATGCAATTACCGGCGCTGCGGTTCCATCGGTGCCCTCAGAATTCGATTACGAGCACCAGTTCAAAAGTTAGAAATTCCCGCTCGTTCATTCACTGAACGTACCCGAGCCAATCTTCGGAAATTGATTCCGGGCACACCGGGCCTCGGAATCAGGCACCGTCAGAAACTGCGTTCTTTTAAAATTCCAAAGACAATTAAGAAAAAATTTTCCTTGAAATTTTCGGGTCTTTACACAAAAACCTTAGGGCAGAAAGTGAATCCCACATACTCAGGAATCATCTCAAGTTAACTCATTCAAAAAAAAATTCCAATTTCCAAAAATACAGATAAAATTACTAACTCTGGGCCAGAATACTATGGAGTCATGATCCCAAAGTGTCGAAAGCCATGCATTATGTCATTTCATTGTTATACGTGAAAATGTATGGTTTGTTATTTTTTGGAATAATCATATTAAAACTAAAATGTTCACCAAACCTATTCTTTTTATTTGGGGGACACAATAAACTCAAACTAATACCCACTATCCAAAGGATGTGTATTGTGATCTATTTTTGGATGAAAATATAAACAATGAAACATCACATTGGAAAACAACACTTTCCAAAAACAATGCTCAGGAAATTATACAAGGATTAAAATCAGAGTCGAGGAATGATAAATTATTTGAAATTCAGTTTCATTGTGTGAACTATGTATTACCATGTTCAAAGTTAAATGAATTTTTTTCTTCCATTTACAAACATGTTTTTTCAAATAATTCATTTTTTTGACATATAAGCAATCATTATTTTATCTTCCCTCGTAACATAAAATAACATTGTCCCTAGTGTTTAAAGAAAATAAAATTAGAATGGGTAGAGGTATAGAATGAGAGTTCAAAAAGAAAATAGAAAACGTGGATCATGGAATGATTTCACATGGTGTTTAAAGATGAAATTCTTGTTGCTCCCTTTTAATCCCTTGATCTCGATGTAACTCTGAGAGTTCCCTAGTGGAAAAAAATAAAAAAATAAACAAAACAAAAAAACTATATATTTATATATATTTATATAAAATTTAAAGTAAAATATAAGTATATATATATAAATTAGAGAATAAGGAAGTAAAAAAAGATGCATGTCAGTGGTAAGCATGCACCCCTGTATCCCTTTGGTCCCAGGTTCGAATCCCCGTGGCTTAGCCGGTTGTGATGGGGTTTGACCCATGACCTAAGATGTGGTTTTATTAAATTATTATTTTTAATATTTTTATTTTAACCTACAATCAAATAAAAATAAAATAAAATAAACTGATGATACATTGCCTTCTTTTTAAATTTCTAGGTAAGGTATTACTCAAGGATCACACCATGTGACATAGATGAATATGGAGCTCCCCTTTCATACCCATCCATACTCATATTATAAGAACATGTCAACAATCTAATTTTTTTTATAAAATATCAAAATTATTAATTAATCCTATTTAAAATATGAAGTTGATTATAATTAAAAAATTATAGGAAACCAGAAAACCATGGGTTGGCACCCATGCAGTGCTTTGTTTAACTTCATTAGCTATAATTGGACACCTAATTGATTAATTATTTTCATCATATATGGTGGGTTCACACAATTAATCATCAAATAAATGCTTTTGGTATGGTTTAATGAATGGTTTTACTCTATGACCATTAACATTAAAGGGTTTACCATTGGTGGGATTATGAATTTCCACAGCCCCATGGGGGTACACCTTTATAACTATGTATGAACATTACCATCTAGACCTTAACATTCCCTGGTGAAAATGATGTTTTGAACTATACAAGAGCACAAATTCCTCTGGTTCAAATTTTTTTACATTGATATTCATTGATTTGTAGGCTGGAACTATAGCTTTATTGATCCTTGAATTTTCATAAGACTCCACCCTTATTTCCTCCAATTCATTGAGATCTAATTTTATTTTTTTAAGCCAATGAGAGGTCATTATCCTTTTTCATAATTTCCCAAAAATCCTCATGCTCAATTTCAACAGGTAAATGGCATGATTTTCAATAAACCAACCTATATGGTGACATTCCTTGGATGGTTTTGGATGCTGTACGATATACCCAAAGAGAATACAATATTTTCTAAGAAAAATATTTCCTAGAAGGATTGATAATTTTCACAATAATTTGTTCAATTTCTCGATTGGATAAATCAGCTTTACCATTGGTCTGTGGATGGTTAGAAGTGGATAATTTTTCAGAAATGGCATACTTTTCCATGAGTGATGAAAATGGACGATTGAAAAAATGAGTTCCACGGTCACTAATGATAGATATAGGAATTCAAAATCTAGAGAATATGTTTTCTTTTAAGAATCTAATCATAGTTTTATGATCATTGGATTTTGTGGGAATGGACTCAACCAATTTTGAGACATAATCAATATCTAATAGAATGTAGAGGTATCCCCTAGTGTTGGGAAAAGGACCCATTAAATCGATTCCCCTTCAGTCAAATATTTTAATCACTAAGATATGAGTGAGTGGAATTTTATTTATTTTTATTGATGGACCCTACTTGTTGACACCTAGGACATATTTGACAAATTCTGTAAAATTTTCTTGAGAGGGTGGGCTAGAAGAGACCACACTGAGAAATCATAGCAGATGTTTTCATAGTGGAAATGTGACATCCACGTGCCTCACTGTTACAAAATTTAAGAATAGAAACTTGTTCAGATTCTGGGACACATCTCTTAATGACTTGGTCAGTTCATAACATGTAGCGGAATGGATCATCAAACACATAGTTTCTAACATCAGAAAAAAATTTCTTTTGATCTTGAGTCCCTACGAATTTTGGAATGACTCTTATAACTAAGAAATTGGCTATGTCGGCATACCAAGGGTAGTCACTCATAGAGTATAGGTGTTCATTGGGAAATGAATCAGACATAGAAAAGTGATTTGAGCTGGCTTTGAATTCCATCCTTGTGCGGTGGTCAGCTTGAACATTTTCATCACTATTTTTATCCTTGTTAGTGAGGTAAAATTCTTGTAAGTGATGGACCCACCTAATTATTCTAGCCTTAGAATCATATTTTTGGAAGAGGTATTTTAGTGAAGAATTGTCAGTGAACACAGTGATGGGGGATCCTAAGAGGTAGGACCTAATATTATCTATGGAAAATTCAATAGCAAGTAACACATTTTCATTGGTGGTGTAATTGTTTGGGGAATTATTTAATGATTTTCTTGCATAATCAATGACATAACGAGTTTTATCACAACGTTGTCCTAACACAGCTCCAATAAGAAAGTCATTGTAATCACACATATGTTCGAATGGAAGGTTCCAATTTGGAGATTTCATAATGGGATGAGAGGTGGTAGTGGGTTTGAGGGTTGATAATGAACCCTCGCAGCTTTCTATTCAAACAAATAGAGTATACTTTACTAGTATAGCACAAAGGGGACAGGATATTGAACTAATTTCCTTGATTAATATTCTATTGAAACCAAAATGTTCTATGAAAAACTCACGTCCTTGATAGTTTTGGGTGATGGAAGGTGGTGAATGATGTCATCCTTGGATTTATCAACATCAATCTCCCTGCCTGAGACAAGATGGCCAATATCCAGTTCTTCTTTATCCATGAAATGGCATTTTTCCCATTTTAGGACTAGATTATTTTCTTCACATATTGAGAAGACTCTCTTTACCTTCCTGAGACATCGCTTAAATTTATCCCCAAACATAAGGAAGTCATCTATGAAGACCTCTAGAAAATCCCCTACCATGTCTGAGAATATTCCCATCATGCACAGATGGAAGGTTCCATGGTAATTGCATAACCTCAAGAGCATGCATTTGAATGCAAAGGAGCCAAATGGAAAAGTGAATGTATTCTTCCCTTGATCCTCTATAGAGACCTCAATTTTATTAAACCCCGAACAACCATCTACGAAATAATAGAAGGAATGACATGACACACTCTCAAAGACTTGGTCAATGAATGGTAAGGGGAAATGGTCTTTCTTTGTGAATGAGTTTAGCATCCTATAGTCAATGCGGACCCTCCATCCACTAATCACCCTAGATTGAATAATCCTTCCATCCTTATTGGTTATCACTGTGATTCGTTCATTCTTGGGAACTACATGGATTGGGATGACCCACTCACTCTCATCTATGGGATATTTGATACCAGCTTTTAACTATTTTAGATGTTCCTTCCTTACTACCTCCATGGGATTAGGATTGAGTAGCCTTTGAGGATGATGACATGGCTATGAATCAGATTCTAGAACAATCCAATGAGTCCCAATAAGAGGGTAATACTAAGAATATCATAAAGGGCCCAACCAAATGAATTCTTATGTTTCATGTAGACATAGAAGCATCCTATCAGGATTGGATTAAAGAGAAGAAGAAATGACAATAGTATGTGTTTTTTTGTCTCATAGGAAGGCATACATGAGTGCATAAGGATGTTCCTTCAATTCATGATCAGTTTGGTTCAGAATTTCAGTAGAATATTTGGACATTGGATCAATATAAATTTTTTTTCCTGGATTTTTAGATAGTATTGATTCCCCACATGTAGAAGTTTCAGATACTAGATTAGCTTGATCAGATTTAGGGAATGAAGTTTCATTGGTCTCTATGAAATTGGTTTCCTGAAATGTTTAAGTGATTTTTGGACTTAAGACTTCATCATAAGAGTAATTTGAAAATGAATCAATCCAAGGAGACAGGCTTCCTTCATATGAATAAAGGGAATCACTCTCATACTGACTTAAACATCCATCAAATATTCCTTGATGTTCTAAGGATTCATTATTAATGCTTCATATCGTGTTTACTTCATGAATGTCCTCATCATCCCCTATTTGTGAGCTTGCATTATAGATGTTAAAGTCTAGACTCATGTTCCCAATGGTGATGGACATGTTCCCATTTCAAACATAGAAAACAGATTTGATTGTTGCAAGGAAGGGATGACAAAGGATAATTGGGGTTTGTTCCTTATTTCCTATGTTTGGATGGTTGTTGAGGACAATGAAGTCAGCAGGTTATATGATGTTTTCAAACATTACCATAATGTCATTTAAAATACCCTTTGGAACCCTAATACTACGATCAGCAAGTTGAAGTGTGACATATGTGGGTTGGAGTTCTTCTAGGCCTAATTGGAAGTACACAATGTAGGGAATGAGATTGATACTAGCACCTAGGTCACACAAGGCCTTTACAACATTGCTCGGTCCTATTTCAACACTGATATAAGGGAATCTCGAGTCTCTCAACATAGCAGGAATGGTCCCTTGAATGGTGTTACTCACATTAATAGCCAAAATGACCTGGTTTTTATGCGAAAATTTTATTTTAAACACTACTGAAAAAATGGCCTATACCCACGGTTCAAAACCATGGGTATAGCCCCCAAAACCGTTGGTATAGGCTATACCCACGGTTTTGGGAACCGTGGGCTGGAACGGCGTCGGTATAGGGGTCACAATCTATACCCACGGTTTTCCAAAACCGTGGGTATAGGGGGAGTCAATGTTTGCAACAATGGTGTGCCAGCGTGTCACACACAGACCCCACAGTTTCAAACCATGGGGTATTTGAATTCAAAAAAATTCCCAGGTGGGAATTGAACCTGCAACCTCCCAAAGCCTCAAGCCCGCGCCGCACCAAGCGACAAACCAGTCTATCACCGTTATTGGTATATATTGATAATTTCATTTTAATATATTATTATAACAGTTATAATGGAAAAGAAAAGCCTTCCGGGTTTCGAACCCGCGCTTCACAATAGCTGGACAGTAACTGCGACCAACTGAGCCGACGACCCAATTGATATATGGTTATAATTATATATTCTTATAATAATATATCTGCTACAATCGAAAAATAACAATACGCGAGATTTCGAACCCGCGACCTGTCCTAAGGAATTTCAAGGAGTGACCAACTGACCTAAATATATTATACGGTTTAATATTTGATATCCCTATATTTATATTATTTCATATCGTCTTTTCACCCAAAAAAAATCCGGTCCCGCGTAATTTTTCGTTCCCGCCATAACGCGGGAACGATATACCCACGGTTTTGACAAACCGTGGGTATAGGCCTTTGAAAAATATACCACCTATACCCACAGTTTTCACAAACCGTGGGTATAGGTCTGTAGAACAACATCTATACCCACGGTTTTGGAAAAACCGTGGGTATAGGTCTTCAAAAAAAACCTATACCCACGGTTTTGCCAAGAACCGTGGGTAAAGGGGACCTATACCCACGGTTTTGGAGAACCGTGGGTATAGGTCCCAATACTATCCCTATATCCACCGTTCCCAAAACCGTAGGTATAGGGGGGGCCTATACCCACGGTTTTATGTAGAACCATGGGTATAGACCCATTTTCCAGTAGTGAAAAGTGAACAAGTCCTTAAGGTACTTTGAGTATGCCGGTATGGTATGGATTTCATCGATAAAGGGAATGTTCAACATGACATGTGAGATGAGTTCCCCCAATTTTTCACTCAATTCAGGCTTGGTTTTCACCCTCATGCATTGAGTAAATGGTGTGGGTTGTGGAGTTGTTTGTTTAATAGTTGTTTCATCGACAATGTTATCATGTTTTTCAGTTTGATAATTTCTTTCATTTGAAATTTCATCAATGTTTGAATCTTAATGTGTGTTCTAAATTATTTGTTTAGGTTTCTCAGTTGATTTCCCACTTCTTAAAATATTTACAACCATTAGTTGTTCATGAGTCGTTTGAGTGAAACATGACTCTCTCCTTGAAGTTGAGGATATTACCGCCTATGTATCCATGAGTGCCTTTCCAGTTTTTATGGTTTAAAGTTCTTGTTTTAGGGAAGATATATCTGAGTCCATCCTCTCCATTTGATTGCACAGTTGTTCTAGTAGGCTTTGTGGAACATCTTGGGTTGGTGCATGAAAAGATTTGTTTATCCCAAGAGTATATTTTGGAGGTGGGATGGTTTGTTGAAAATGGACCGGTGGCTATTGGTATAAGATATTTTGGGATTAGAACTAGTTATACGATTGGTAGTTCTGTTGGGGGTAAGGATTTTATCACTATGGTTGGATAGGTTATTGGTTATCTTTTCAGCGGAAGCCTGGGTGGTCATTATACCTTGGGTTGAAGTAGAGTTAGTATTAAGGCTTTTGAAAGTACAAGTCATTTTCTTTTTCTTGGGGTACTCCTAAAGGAACATCCTTGATGGATGGAATGGTTGGGAAGTTATCTATCTTATGGTTATGTTTGTCTCAAATTGTGCAAACAGGGTCTATAGTTTGGTTTTCATGGACTTTCCTAATGTATATCTCTTCTACCTTCATAGAGAGTGCAACGATTTTAGACCTATGGCTTTCCTCTTCTCTAATTGAATGAATTCTAGTAGTTCTTTGTGTCTTTTCAGAATAATGTGATGTTCCCCATGTTTTGTTTTGTTCAGAATGGCTTTCTAGATACTCATAAGCATCATTTAGGGCTATCTTTTTAATGGTTCCATTGTAAATCATGTTAATGAATTATTTGTTCCCTGGACGCAACCCTTCACAGAAATATCTCACTTGTTCTGGAATGAAAAAACCATGACGTGGAAGCATGTTTAGAGTGTCCTTGAACCTCTCCCATGTTTCATAGAATGACTCTACCACTTTTTTTAAAAAAGTTTGGATTATCTTTTTAAGTGCAATTTTTTTGTGGTGGGGAAAGTATTTTTTGTAGAACATTCATTGTAGTTTGTCCCATGAGTTGATGGATAATGGTCTCAAATTGTTTTCCCTTTTTTTAGCTCGATCCTTTAAAGATAATAAAAATAGCCCCATCATAGATGATTCTAGTTGATGTGGGGGACACATGGTTTCTACAATGTCATTAAACTCCTTAATGTGAAAGTAGGGAATCTCAGACTCCATTACATAGAATGTGGGAAGGAGGTTTTAGGCATGGGGTTTTAAGATGTATTTGGCATCACCTAAAAAATTGTGTCTAATTCATGAGGTTTCATTTTTCCAGGAAGGTATCAGGTAGTCATTCTTGGTGTGAACAATTTCATTCCCCAAGTTTGGGGCTCCCTCATTTAGGTTTCCATTTTGGTTCCCACCTGGGTTTATGAGTTGGTTTCCTTGCAGATCATCAATTGAAATAGGTTAAATTTTTTACTTTGGAGTATTATAATGATTAGGATCTAATGGAAAGGGTTCCCTCGATGTACTTGAATCCCCAACCCCAAGACTATTCACCATCACTAGACAGGTTGATTGATCGTGGGTGTAGGAAGACATACGCCAAAAGAAAAAAAATTGAGAAATATACAAGATAAGAGAAATTGGATGAGAAAATAAGAAATATAAGATAATAGAATGGGTTCTTAGATGACTTACATGGGTCCCCAACAATGGCTCAAAAATTTGATTCACAATCAAATTTATCCAAGATAAGAAGGTAGAATGTTCATTGTAGTCTTGCTTGGGTTGTCGAATCCTCAGAGATCTAAGAAGTAACCTGTAGACACACACATTCTATGTACTATTTTTGGATATGATGTGTCCAAATTGGGATGATTTAATATAGTTTTAAATGAACTCTATGAGACTTATGTGAATTCGAATTATGAGAAAGGTTGATCCTAGGTTATTACAGGGGGTGCATTGGATGCATTCTTTTTCATGTATATTTTTTTCAATTAATTATATTTGAGATGAGTTCATTTAAAGAGATCAAAAAACATCACTTACTGGTTTAAGGCCTAAAAACCCAAATAAAAATCACCTATACACTATAAAGAACAATGTTTTGAGCACTCCACGGTAAACATTCTTAATAGCATTTGAAATGTGTGACCTTAAATTCAATAAGGATGAAGAAGTTTTAAAGTCATCAAATAAAAATATCATTTAAAAGAACTGATTATCCATTAATGGAGTGAGAAATAACATCCAATACATCCCCTTGTGACACCCTTGGATAAACCTATAAGTGGGTTATCCCTCCATTTATCCCATGGTTTCAATTGAAGATGAAATTAGACTCATGAGGGAGGAATTGGTGAAGTAAAAAAAATGAAAAAAACAATCACTCCATCATTGTCTGATAATCTCACAAAGGTTTGGTATGAAAAAAAATACACCTTGAGACAATGGTATAAAAGTGATAAGAATAAGAATATAAAAATAGAAGATAAAGAACTTTTATAAATAAATTAAGGTAATTCAAGGAACATACAATTGAAGGAATGCGATTACAACATCAAATTGGCAACATAACATTAAAACGAAACAAAGCCCAAAGATCATAAAATCTTCCAGCACCACTATCTTAAATGGGAATTTTTTAAGCCTTTGGTCGAGCCTTCAAAAGTACAAGTCTCAGAAATTAATTTTTCTAGGCCATAAGTGGTTGGAAAGTTAAGGGAGAGTTAATTTTCTCCCACCATTGACCCGAGGTGGAATCCAGCTTTCATCCACTGAAGAGATTCACTTGTAATACATTCTATATGGCCAAATTATAGTGTGCCATAGATGAGTAAAATGGATCCCCATATGTCTTCTAAACTCTTTTAAATTTTGTGCCCATTTGGAGTTTTGGATTCAGAGATATGATTATATTAGTGGGCTGTTTATCTGGGCCGTAGAATCTAGCCCAAAATTTTATCTCTAATATGGGCCAGCTAAATTACCACAATGGATGCCTAATTAGCACTAGATCCTGAAGAATGATTTCTTCCACTATATGTATTGTATCATCCCAGGAATGTTGGGATTTATTGGGTTTGTAATGTGGGTCTCACATTCTCATCAGTTGGATGGTGTCCAATATGCCTTCTATATAATTGCTTCCATTCATCTCCAAATATATCCATCATCCTTTGTGAATGATCAATTGATCCATGAATGAATCTTGTTAATATTAATTCTTAGATAAATTTCCCAAAATATCAAATTAAAATATGGATAATTACATTCCATAAAATCATATGAATAATTGGTTACATTAAATGATGTTAAAAAATGTACCACATAATGGTGCATTCTAAGAAGTAATTAATATCATAATGTGAAATGATGTTCAAAGTATAAAATGAAATAAAATGGTGATTATCAATAATAAAGAACATTAATATTATATATATAATGATTTATTATTATCCTCATGTAGTGGCTAATCACCATTCCACCAATGTGACCTCTTACCTTCAATAATAGGGTGCTGACCAAGTCATGGTATGGGGGAGGTTTATGTGTTCCTGAATAATTTCATAAAGATTAATTTTCAATTGTTGTAGATACAAGTGTAACTAATGGGGATGATGTTTTCCCCCATGGCATGAAACTGAATTCTATTTGTGTTAATTTTTTTAATTTATTTTCTATATTTTAATTGTTTATCTCTTTAGAATATAGTTTTGAGCATACCAATGGATAAAATGACATTCAATTGAGTTGGGTCCTAGAATATTTAAAACCCTTGACCAAGGTGTGTAATCAATGTTGATTTTAAAAGGGGTGGAATTTAAATCCCTTAATTAAATAGATAGTTCCAAAATTATAAATAAAATGATAGTAATTAATCATGTGATTACATTATTGGATGAAATAAACCAAAATTAAACAAATAAATAACAATAATTTTTAAAACCAATAATGAGCATAAAAATAAGTTCTTTCATCTTAATCACGTTCTATTTGTCCATGCATGCTATATTAGTTTAATATATCATAATGAATGTATTTTCAATTTCTTAGAAATTAACATCACCTAAATATTTTCCTATTTCATTCCTCAAATAATAAATAAACCAAAATTATGTGTTTTAGGTGAAATATTTGAAGTATGTAAACAAACATGGAAGCTCCTTGAGTGAGGCGACTCGAGTCATCAACTATGCTGCACTAGGAAAACATTTTTAAGATTCATTTTTCATCACCACAAGAATATTGTGCATCATTGGACATGAGGGATAACATAACTTCATTAGAAATAGTAAAAACTAATTTTGTAAGCTGATTGAGTACCTCTTAAATTTTTTATGGCGTTTTTATTTTATAGGGAGTACTTTGAGAAAATATATTCAACTTTTTTCATATTTCATCATTGGTATGGGAAATTTTTGAATCATATGAATAGATATCAATCATTTAACCTTGAATTTTGGACAAAAAATGCACGAAGGTAAAAGTAATGCAATATCCACATTAATTTTATCACATTAGTGGGATTTCGTCAAATATTTTTACATCATTGTGCTTCTTGGATGAAAAGGTAAGGGTGGTATATTCACAATATAATGAATATATATCTGTAGCTCTTGTTTTGATGTGATATTTATCTTGGATTGATACCTTATAACTCCACATTCTATATGGTTTAATTAAAGGATATAAACTATATTTCACTATATAGGACCATTAAATTTTTAGCCTTCCTTGATTCAATAGATTGGATTATTGATTTTTTATTTATTCAAGGTTGGATGATGTTCATTTTATAATTTTCATATGCATTATTTTCAAGACCCGAAATATTGGATCTCATTCAATAATCATCACCAATATAGTTTTAGGACCCTTTATAGTCATATTGTTTACCAGTTTATCTATCTTCCTATGTTGGTAAAGGATTCAGCAACATATATCTATGATCATATGTAACAACTATTGTGAGATTATATTTATCTCTATTAATGTGAATATATAATAGGGGAATTTAGGATCAATATATACTTCACACTTATAAAAGTTAATGTAATTTCCTTAAATAATAATTGAGATGACAATTATAGTTAATTCTAGATCATGCAACATGCAATTATTCTCTTGGATCCTTAATTTGATTATTGAAATTAATATTAATTTTTCATTTTTAGTTATTATATTCCCCAATACATTTTTCTATTCATCATTGTAGACCAAAAATATATAGTGAACTTTCCCATGTGAACTTACCATGTCACCCAATTCAATCTTATAAAAGGCTAGAGGCAATATGCCAATAACATTTGGATAGCCACAAGCACAACATTATAACATTATAATATATGTGAACCATTTCACCGTTGAAAAATCTAGGACAATAAATGTTTACAATAATAATCCCAACATGAGGTGTCCATATAAATGATAACCAAGATAAGATAAATAAATAGAACTAAATAATGAACATAAAATATTACATGGACATAAAAAATAAACCTATATTTTACTATTATCATTCATGTGTGAATGTATTTTTATTATCCTATTGAAATTAAAAGAAAAAAAAAACTATTCTAAAATAAAAGTAATATGATTAAAGGTTGACAAACCCATAACCAAAAATAGAAGAACCAAATCGAGTGAAAACCCCAGTATATTTAGGTGACTATCATGTCAACTCCATAACAAGAACAACGCCTTTTTAACCAAGGACTGAAGAAGAAATCCATTTAGTATGTTATAACATGGAAACTTGTAGAAAACCTGAAGAATGAATAAGAATAAATGTGTTTATGTGGGATAAAATCCAACAACCAGTACGACACAACTATGGGTACCTTAATATCTTTCTCGAAAAATAAAAAATTCAACAAGTTTTAATATATTAATAAAATGGTGATAATTTTCTCTATAGAAAATTCATATAAACATTCTATCTGATACACCACTTTTAAAATGAAACAAACTATAATAAATTCCCTAAAATGAACTCATAAAGTAAACACAATTTAAAATACCAACCATCATAAATTTAAAACAACTTAAATATGAATATGAAACAATATATCATTCAAATATTATTAAAAATAACATTTTTTGAAAAAAAACATCCCATGAATCACGATATATTCAAATATAGATATTCTTCATAGATTAAATTTAATTATACTATTATTTACATTTTAAAATACATTATATCACAGTCACTTCTCAAAATAATTGTATAACATTATGGGGAAAATTATATAAATTGTCACAAAGACCATAAATATAGGACAATAATAAATCAAGGGATTAACCACTCCCATGGTGCCCCATCATAAACACTCGTTGAATCAATGTAGGAATTTAACAAAAAGAAAAAACCCATATTAACAGGACAATAGAAAAATTAAAATGTATCTAATTTTTTTTGAAACACCCTAGAAAGAAATGATGCTTGTAACTAGATGTGAAAAGGATGAACTACAATCATGAAGGTTAACTATCTCACAAATCCTCTATCTAATCACTCTCACACTAGCCTCATTTGTGACACAACCCATATCTAGGTATTATATTCATTTTGGAATTACTATTGAGGGTATCACATTAAACTAAAAATTGATAATCCTTCATTTTCCCCTTAGTATCTGGGTTTATAATGTCAAAAATAAAGCTGGTGGTTATAATTAGGTGAGTTCCATCATGTGATTAGAAGTCCTCTCTAAGGAATGATGAAATTTAAATAAAATCTTCATACCAGTTCTATCACACACCTCTATTCATAATTATCTCCAAATAAAATATAGAAACCTAAATAATAATTCATATAAGAATAAACTCATGATCAAAATTGTAAACAAATTGTAAACATAGGTCTCAAGTAGTTTGTGGAAAAATTTAAAACAAAAAGAATGAACTATGTTAACTATATGGGATTCTATATATTGATAGACACTCTATCAATTGAAATTCTGTTTTTTAAATCCAATTTAAATACAATGAAAATTATAAGGGAAATAAAAAGACAAACAACAACAAAATGGATTGATCAATCAAATAATGACATCATTATAATAGAAACACCTCAGGAGGACACATATTCTACTTTCTAAAACATTCAATTACTTTGAGGTACACAAACCCATTACCTAAAATAAGAGAACACATCAATATAATGTTAACCCTTTATAAGGCAAGGTATAACCCTTCTAAATTTGGATGATTCTTTTTAAATATATGGTACATCTTAAATTAAGGGAAAAAAATTTCAAATAAAATATCACATCACATTATAATACTAAATTGACCTAATCCACCATGAAAAAAACATTTTTCTTGTACAAATACTATAATGGAATTTAACAAAAACATCTATAAAAATAATCATTGAAATTAAATGTGTAATTTTACTATATGATTTTTCCATTACATAAAAATGAATAAATAAAATTCATGGATTCAATTTTTTAATCCAAAACAAGGAATCATATATATCTTTAATTTAATTCAATAACACGATATAATCATTAGAAACCATGGAAATATTCTCTAAAAAGAATCCTAAAAAACCACCTACCAACGATTTGAAATCACATCATCTCCATTAAAAACCTGTAGAATTTGTCTTATCAGTCGGATCACAACAATTATAATCCAATATTCACAATATAAAACAAATATGACAATTAATTTCATCCAAATTGGCTAATAGTGTTAGTGTAGAACAGGGAAAAAGAGAATAAACTATAATGGGAATGTGAGAGGATTTTTTAACTCTCGATCTAGGTAACGAAACCCCAATGGACCACTCCAAATCCACATGGTGAATTTTAGAAGATCCATGGTGGGATTTGAGAGGTTCCACAAATGATTGGATTTTAATGGGGGAAAATTGAATAAATACAAATAAAAATGATTTAAAAATTGAAAACATAACCCAAATTGAGTATGGTTCATGGGTTTCTTTGATGATCCAAAAACACTTGCACCGACTATGCGTCCTCCCCTAGATATTATCTTGAGAGATCACATAGTTTCCATTTATGTTTTATCAAATTTTCCATGGAATATCTGATTAGCATTGTCCCAAATATTTCATATTTTACAATTTTTACTTCACTATTTTGGAAACTAGTAATAAAATAGGGATTATTTGGAAAATTTCAAAAATATCAAAATTTTAATCTCACAAAACCTTGATCTCAAGGGTTAAATCAAACACATAAAAAAGAAAATCATTTGACATTGATGGTGTGTCATAATTCACCCACAATTACACATTATGCCCCAAAAATATAGACACCCAAAAATTCCTCAAAAAATAATAATATAAAAAATGAAATTAATTTATAACTAAAGATAAATATAGAAATAAAAATTTAAAGACTCGTAAATTTCCAGGAAATATTTTTCTTAAATTATTCGGGATTTTACGAGTGCACAGTTTCTGACGGCTCATGATTTCGAGGCGCAGAGTGCCTGGAATCAATTTCCTATGTTTAGCTCTGGTACGTTCAGTGAACGAGTGAGAAAAGTTTTTCTTTCTTTTGAACCGTTTCTCAAAATCAAAATCCGATGGCACCGTTGAAACCGCAACACCGATAGTTTCTTAGGAAGATCTTTATTGGAGTTTCATTTGCTCAGAAAGTGTTGTTTAAAAAAATTGGATTAAGTTATAAGTAAAATAAAAATTGTGTTACAATTTTTATTCTGCAAACAAGTCATTATGTCCATGCGTGGGAGTTGAGTGGGGCCCAATGCACCCTAACTTGGGAAAGATATTTGTGAGGAGACTCCCACACGAGCCCCACACTTTTCAAATTCTCCAAATCTCCCATTAATTACGTAACTATTTCACTCTCCCACTTAATTGCATGCCCATTAAAATGCCTAATTAATTGGATAACACATGTATAATTTATCATGTGAATTCATGTTTTGGATTTTGAAAAATATTGGCATGAGTAATAAAATAAGGAAAATGCCTTATTTTATTTTTGGTTGGATCGTTGTGTTTAGATTTTGGGGGAGAGAATACTTAGGCCTTGAGAATCTCCATCTTCTTCGTTAGAGATCGTGAAGAACGCCAAAGCACCGAGGAAGAATGAGGATGACACATCTTCCTCGGAACCCCTTCCGACGCAAGACTTCTCCGATGACTCTTCTTCCATCCTATTCATTGTAAAAGGACTGATGCATGATCTCGGAAGTGGAAGCGTGCAGAGAGAAATGAAAACATCGTCTTCCTTCATGAATAATGAACACTGATGTCACATTCTTCGTCATCCTTCTCACGTCTCCTCCCGCAGGCGATTGAGGTAGGGGTTCTTGGTTAATTTTTTTTACTTTGTGTGGATTTTACCTCGGCGTATCAAACAAATGTTGTATTTGTTAAAAACCTTTAACGCGGTGGGTGTAGACCTTTGAACAAGTCTGATCCCACCATTTACCTATTCTTGATGCACAAAAAGATGGACGTCAGTGAATCAGGATAGTGCGGAACAAAGGAAATGTGGCCGGTGCGGGCCGCGACGAAGAAGCACAACACTGTCACACCGCACCGTTGAAGACGAAAGAGTTTGTGGTTGGAGTGGGGCCGCGGTGGAGGGGCGCGGTTCCATCGTTCCATTTTAGTTTGACGAATGCCGCGACGCTGCTAGAAGGGCGGCCAGAAAAACCGGCCTCCGGTGGAGTAGGAAAGGCGACCGGAGGTCCGGCCGCCGGCAGAGGGAGGCACGGGACCAGCCGGTCCCGCGAAGGCGGCCTCGGCCGGTCATGATGGCCGGTCGACTCGGGGAGGCTTGGGGTTGTAACCCCCAATGGCGCCATTCCACACGACTCCACGTTAGAGGCTGTCGTTCGAGTCCCGGGGCGCAGGCCCCCCCACCCCCAATTTTTGCGTGTTTCTATCACTCGGACGCGAGGGCCAGCGGGTGTCATGCCCGTGCCAGCCGATTGGCTGCACCGAGCAATACCGGCAGCGCCAGACAGGACCGCAGGTCTGGGTCGCCTTCTGGGCTGGGCTGTGTCAACCCGGTTTGGGCCGACCCAGGGGTTCTAGGACCGGGTCGTTTCGGGCCCAAAACCCCCTAATTTCGGACAGATTTGTTCAATAGACCATATCTTGGGATACAGACCTCCGATTGATGCACCATCAGCTACGATGAGATCCTTGGATCGAGATGGTCGTCTCGGTATATTATACTCAAGGTTTCGGAGAACTTTTGGTATGGCTGGGTTGTTCGAACACGAAACTAACCAGGCCCTCGGAGCGGAAACGATTATAACTTGGGCTCTGGACGTCCGATGACATTCCGTTGACTTTCTTCGATTCCTCTTAGTGATACCGAACTTTTGGATTACTTCGCTCGAGGTTTGGATGCAGTTGATGTATGGTCGGGTTCGTTTTAACATAAAAACCAACCGGGCCCCTGGAACGAAAAAACCAATAACTCTTAGACAGGGCGTCCGATTGACGTGTCATCTGTCACGTTGTGTTCCTATTCTCATATTGGAACATTGGTGTACATAAACTCTATTTTATGTGACAGTTGATGTATCGACTCCTTATCTCATGGAGAGGACCCTCCCGGAACAAGCGTGTTGTGTGTGGGAACCCTAGAGCTAGCTGCGACTGCATCGACTTCTATACTAGAATCCTCCGTGGGTTTGGAAACGACGAAGACAACTATCGATCCTGTGTGGGTCAGCGATTAGTGATCATGTGTGTGTCAGTGAATATCGATCCTGTGTGGGTCAGATCCTGTGTGGGTAATAGTGGGGGTTAGTACCAATCAATCCTGTGTCGGTCGGATCCTGTGTGGGTCATTGCGGGGGTTAGTACATATCGATCCTGTGTGGGTCCAACAGATTATATGATCTAGTGGCTACAACTAATCATCTAATCTCTATCTTCTATTGTGTATTACCTATGTGAGATGAGTCTTGACTTTCAATTTTTATCTTTTATATGATTGACTTGATATCCTGTTTTGATTACATGTGCTTTCTTGTGTGGATTGGGTTGTACTTGATCTCATGAGTAGAGCTGGAAATGATGATAAAGGTATATGTATGGTCATATACCTAATTATTGTTGGTTGATAAATCATGATTGTTTTCTATTCTTTGTGGTTATCCTTTGTGGATTAAGAGAGACCTTCTGGGGTCTCGGGGTCCTTACTGAGTAGCGTATAATCACCCCTTCACGGGATATGCCCGTACATCGTTGTGTTTGATGTAGGTGACAAATAGCGTTGATCGAGGCAGGATCTTGTCGAGCAGGATGGTACCTAGATGCGGACTTCAGAACGAGACGGGCTCGGAGCGGACGGCTGGAGCAGAGGAGCAGAGGAGGCTATCTGTACCCACCCTTCATGTGGGATTTCCAGAGGATGGCTCGAATATTCTACATTAATTTTCTGCTATTGTACTCTCATTTTAGTTTTACTTTACTTTCAGTTTGGGTTTGTATACTAGCCCATTTACTTTTCCGAACTTACTTGTACTCCCAGTTTTCTTAGTGTTTACTTCTTCTTGCTACTCTGTGGTGTTTTTTCTTACTTAAAGGCAATGTCATCCCATATATTGGGATCTACACCTTTATTGCAAGTCACCAGCCCCTGACCTATGGAATGTGGGATTTGGGTAGTCACAACACGAATCCTGAGGACAGGTCGTGATAAATTGGTATCAGAGGTGATCAGTTCTACTGCAGAACTCAGGACTCTGATATCTCTCTATATGAAGCAATAATGTTAAGGGTATTTGAGTGTTGTTATGAGTTCAGGGAGTCTAGGGTTGGTGCGGCGACCGACATATCCATACACCAGGACCCTAACTTCTGTTTTCCGACTCAATGCACGAAAACAATGATTGCATGTGTGTTTCAAAAGTTTTCTTTGTGATTACTTTGTGTCAGATCACCAGGTATACTATGTTGAACGTGGCATAAATTTTTCTTTTCAGGATGGCCCCATGACAGTATCTAGCTAGGGTTCGGAGCTTTGTGAGTGACGAAAGCCCACCGAGGGATGAGGCCTTGGTGCATGGCCCTATTATAGTGGGGGCACCGGCGGTACCTCTACCCACCATTCCACCAATGCCACCAGCCCTAGCAGCTGAGAGTGCACGACCCCTTGGTGCACTGCATGAGTTTCATCATCAGAGAATGCCCTGGTTCAGCAGGGAGACGGACCCCCAGGAAGCCATGGATTGGATGGAGGCTGTTGTATGAGTTTTCATATTAGTAGGGACACCAACTGACCTTACGGTGATCCTTGCATCAAGTCTCCTAAAAATGGTAGTAGGTAGATGTTGGAGCCTGATGTTCTAGATGTACGATGAGGCATCACTTCTTTGGGCAGATTTTGAGAGCCTCTTCCGTTCAGAGTTCATTCCAACCACCCTCTGTGTGGTGCAAATTCAAGAGCTACTACAGCTGCGTTAGGGCAGGATGACGGTAGCGTAGAACTCGGCGATATTTACCTATCTCTCGTGCTACCCTATAGACATGGTATAAGACACATTATTCTGGGCCCAGACCATTGAGTAGGGACTGAGGCATGAGATCATAGCTTCGATGATCTCTTTCCGTATACCGACGCAGGTAGGAGTACAAGAGCAAGACCTTCTTGTAGAGATTTTTGTTGCTGAGCCTACACCAGCAGCGAGACCTACCACAGGGCGACATGTAGCTGAGTCTTCTGCAGCTGGCAGTCGACAGACATCACTGGGGTCTAGGCAGACCCGACAATCAGGCGGATGACGTAAGGACACTGGCTCAGAGGTGTCAGTCACACGGTACAGAGCCAGTCTTATGGGGGGACGATAGTGCTTTGTGTGTGGCGGGAAGGGCCACCTGGCTCGTGAATGCCCGACCCACCATCCATAGGAGCAACAGACAGTTGAGGGACCACCTAGATAGAGGTATAGGTTTGACTATGGTGGTCCGTAGGGAGCAGGTGGATGAGGCAGAGGAGCTGGTCAAGTAGCAGGTGGTGGGCGATGCTTTGAGGCTCCACCACCACCACCACCAGGAGGTTCGCCTCGACAAAAGGAAGCTGGCGGACAGGGGGAGGCTCATCTTCAGGTAGCGAATTCCTACGACCACGGCGCACCAGAGATGATTCGAGGTACTATCTGTGTCTACTCCACCCTTGCTGCAGTACTTATATACACAAGAGTGAGTCATTCTTTCATTGTTGCTGCCCTTGTTCGGAGCTCGGAGATTCCTAAGGATCCGTTGGCTCGATCCTTACAGTTAGAGACTCTTACTGGAGCAGACTCGATGATTACACACTAGTGTCGCCAGTGTGAGCTTACTCTAGGCATATAGAGCTTCGACTGGGATCTTCTTGTTGCGGCGTCGAGGCCTTATGATGTAATCTTGGGCATGGATTGGTTATCCAGAGTTCATGATTAGATCGACTGTATTAGGCATAAGGTACGTTGTGTTCACACAGATGGGAGGAGGTTCACCTTTACTGGCGAGAAGGGAGACGTTGCAGCACAGTATGGACTCACGCAGAGGAGAGGAAAGCTGACCACTCACCAATTGGCTAGCCTAATCCTAGGAGTAGTTGATGTGCAGAGTCCGAGCTTTCTTGTTGTGGTGGATCAGTATGTGGACATTTTTCTGGATGAAATTCTAAGACTACCTCCTCGTAGAGAGGTACACTTCTACATCTACCTATACCCAAGTATAGCCCCAATATCTACACCAGAATATCGGATGACACCATATGAGCTTCTCAAGCTATGGGTATAGTTAGAGTACTTGCACTGCAAGGGGTTCATTCGACCCAGTTTTTCACCCTGGGCTTCACTGATTTTTGTTCACCCAGAAGGCGGACGGGCGCTTGCGACTATGTGTCGATTACTGTCGCCCGAGCCAGGTGACCATGAAGAACAAGTATCCTCTCTTGAGGATTGACAACCTATTCATTCAGCTCAAGGGAGAATGGTGGTTTTCGAAGATAGACCTCAGGTCAGGCTATCATTGGCTCAGAGTTCAAGATAAGGATGTGCAGAAGACGTCTTTTAGGTGTCGGTATGGCCACAATGAGTTCTTGTTTATGCCTTTCGGCATAACCAAATCTCTAGTAGTTTTCATGAGCCTCATGAACTGGATCATCATGCCTTTCCTCGATCGATTTGTCGTAGTCTTCATAGACAACATATTGATCTACTCAACTAATGAGGAGGAGCATTCCTACGACTTTCGAGTTGTACTAGACACACTCTGAGAGCACTAGCATTAAGGTAAGCTCTTGAAGTTTTAGTTTTGGATACGTGATGTACACATCTTGGGGAATGTCATTTATGAGGTGGGAGTTGCAGTGGATCCTGTGAAGATTGAGGCAGTGCTTACTTGGGAGCCACCCAGAAGCGTGACGGAGGTGCGGAGTTTCCTAGGACTGGCTGGGTATTACCAGAGATTCATGCCAGAATTCTCCAGAGTGGCGGAACAAAATTCATCTTTGACAAAGAAGGGGAATACCTTCATGTGGACAGATAGATGTCAGCAGAGCTCTCAGGAGATGAGACAGAGATTGACCATCACACCTATCTTGATGCTACCATAGGAGGGAGTTTGGTATGTAGTCTACTGCGACGCATCAGGGACCGGAATCGGGTGTGTCCTGATGAAGGAGCGGGTAGTGATCGCCTATGGATCATGACAGTTGAGGTAGCACGAGCAGAACTATGCTACACATGACCTGGAGTTAGCAGCGGTGGTCTTCGCTCTAAAGGTGTGGTGGCACTATCTGATGGGCGAGCGCTTCACAGTGTTTTATGACCACCAGAGGCTTAGCTACATGTTCTCATAGAAGGACCTGAACCTGAGACAACAGCGATGGCTCATGTTCCTCCTGGATTATGACTTTGAGATATTCTATACTCCTGGGAAGTGGTACGTAGTAGCCTATACTCTCAGTAGGAGGATGGGAATCCAGCTACTTAGATATGTGATAGAGAAGCTACCCACTTTGTAGATATCCTTCATGGATAGAGACGGAGAAGCCTTTCTTCAGTCAGTCACAATCACTCCTCTACAACTTCAGTGGGTCAGAGAGGCGCAGCGTGGGGACGTTGATAGTGAAACACAACGTGCACAGATTTCCAATGGACATGCACATGATGGATTTTCATTAGGAGGAGAGCACGTCATACTTTTCATAGGACGTAACATGGTACCAGATGCACTACAGGAGGAGGTGCTGAGAGAGATTCACACATCACCTTTAGAGGTACATCCAGGGGTAGCAAAGATGTACTGGGATTCTAGATGATAACACTGGTGGCTGGGTATGAAGAAGGTTATGGAAGAGTTCATTTCTTGATACCTCACCTGCCAGTAGGTGAAGGTGGAGCAGCAGGTACAAGATTGCTTGGTACAACCCTTGGTGGTCCCATAGTGGAAGAGGGATGGGATATCTATAGATTTAGTGACTGGGCTTCCACGTACTTCCAGAGGACACGACTCCATTTGGGTGAATGTCGACCGACTGACTATGTATGCTCATTTATTACCCATCATAGAGAAAGGATCAGTGGAGATCTTGGTATGCCTCTATGTTCAAGAGATCATATGGCTTCATGGTGTGCCATCATCTATCGTCTCTGATCGAGATACTCATTTTACGTCGCGACATTGGAAGGGGTTGCCAGAGGCATTCGGGACACAGCTACATCTGAGCATCGCCTTTCACCCTCAGATGGATGGTCAGACATAGAGGACTATTTAGACACTCGATGACATGTTCTGTGCATGTTTCCTCAACTTTGGTCCCATCTAGGAGGACCACCTACCCTTGGTGTAGTTTGAATACAACAATAGATATCACTCCACCATTGGGATGGCACCTTACGAGGCATTGTACGACCAACCCTGCAGATCACCTTTATGCTGGACAGACCCTGGGGAGTCAGCACTTATGGTACAAGAGATGGTCCATTCCATGGCAGAGAAGGTCCAGGTCATCTAGGCATGAAAGAGGATAGCTCAGAGCCGACAGAAGTCATATTCTTACAGGAGGTAGAGACCACTAGAGTTCGAGGATGGTGACCATGTTTTCTTACAGTTTTCACCTCAGCGTGGATTAAGGATATTTGGCCGGGGTGACAAGCTATCTCCGTGCTTCATCGGATCTTTTCAGATGCTCAGCAGGATATGTGAGGTGGCATACCACCTTGCTTTACCACCTCAGTTCCACGGGGTGCACGATGTTTTCCACGTATCTCAACTGAGGAGATACGTGGATGGCCTGATGCATATCATTGACCATGGGGAGCTAGACATTGACGATGGGGTGAATTTTGTGGAGGTCCCAGTGGAGATCTAGGATCGATAGGTGCGGGTCCTACGTGGGTGGTCGATTCCTCTTCTGTTCATCAGGTGGCATCATGGGAACATCTAGGAGAGCACTTGGGAGAAGGAGGCTCAGATGCATGCTCAGTACCCTCATTTGTTTCCCTAGTTTGTGATGTATCTTTACAGGGATGTAAATCCATGATGTGGGAGTAATGTAAAGACCAAAAAATTTCAAGAAATTATTTTTCTTAAATTTGTTGGGATTTTATGAGTTCGCAGTTTTTAACTGCACCTGATTTCGAGGCCCGGAGTGCCCGAAATCAATTTACGATGTTTAGCTCGTGTACGTTCATTTCATGAGCGAGCATATTTTTTTTCAAAAATTTGAACCAATGCTCGGAATTGAATTCTGAAGGCACTGTTGAAATCGCAACGCCATTAATTTCTTAGGAATACTTTTTCTGGATTTGTGTTTTCTCAACAAGTGTTGTTAAAAAAATGGATTAAGGTATAAGTAAAATAAATATTGTGTTACAATTTTTATTCTGAAAAAAGTGGTTATGTCTATGCATTGGAGTTGAGTGGGACCCACATCACCGTAACCTTGGTAGGATATTTGTGAGATGGGGCCCACATGATCCCCACCCTTTTCAAGCTCTCTAAACCCCCAATTAGTTACGTAACTCTTTCACTCACCCACTTAATTGCATGCCAATTAAAACACCTAATTAATTGGACAACACATGTATAATTTATTAGGTGAAGTCAACTTCTGGATTTTGAAAAATATTGGCATGAGTAATAAAATAAGGCAAATGCCTTATTTTATTTGTGGTTGGATTGTTGTGTTGAGTTTTTGGAGGAGAGAATACTCAGGCTTTGAGAATCTTCATATTCTTTGTTGGAGAATGCGAAGAACGCCAAGGCTCCGATGAGAAACGAGGATGAAGCATCTTCCCTTGAACCCCTTCTGATGCAAGACTTCACTGATGATTCTTCTTCCTTCCTCTTTGTCATCAACAGACCGATACACGAGCTTGGAAGTGGAAGCGTGCGGCAAGCGACGACAACATTGTCTTACCTCATGACGAACGAACGCCGCCATCACCTTCGTCGTCATCCTTCTCACGTCTCATACCGTAAGAGATAAAAGTAGGGGTTCTTAGTTCAATTTTTACATTGTGTGGATTTTACCTTGGTGTATCAAACAAATGTTGGATTTGTTAAAAACATATAATGCGGTGGGTGCAGACCTTTGAACAAGTCCGAACACAACGTTTATCCATTCTTGATGCACAGAACAATAGACGTCGGTGAATAAGGACCGTGCAGGAACAAAGGAACCGCAACTAGTGCAGCTCGCGATGGAGAAGCGTGCCACCCTCACACCGCACCGTTGAAGATGAAAGAGGCCGCAGCCAGATTCGGGCCGCGGCGGAGGGGCGCAGCGCCGGCGCGCCGAGCCCGTTGGATGAAGGTCGTGACTTAAGACGAGGCGCTGCAAGAAGAGCGGCCAGAAAAACCGGCCACCAACGGAGCATGAAAGGTGGTCGTAGGTCTGGCCACTGGCGCAGGGAGGCGCGAGACAAGCCGGTCCTGCGGCGACGGCTTCGGCCGGCCACGCCGGACGGCCGACTCGGGGAGGCCGGGGGTCGTAACCCCCAACAATGCCATTCCATGTGGCCCCACATGAGTGGCCTCCATTTGAGACACAGGGGGGCAACCCCCCCTGCCCGATTTTCGTGTGTGTCTAGCACATGGATGCGCAGGATAGTAGGTACCGCGCCCTCGCCCGCCGACCGGCCGCGCCGAGCCGGACTGGCCACGCCGGGCCGGACCGCTGGGTCGGGCCACCCGCTGGGCCGGGCCGCCCAATGGGCTGTGACAATCCCAAATGGTCCAGACCCAGACCTAGGCCGGGTCGACCCGGTTTGGGCTTACCCAGGGGGTCTTTGGGCTATGTCGGTCCGGGCCCAAAACCCCCAAATTTCAGAAAGATTTGTTCAAAGGCCCATATCTTGTTCTACGGACCTCCGATTGACGCACCGTCAGTTGCGGTGCGATCCTTGGATCGAGATGTTCATTTTGGTATATTATACTCAAGGTTTTAGAAAACTTTGGTTACAACTGGGTTGGTTCGAACATGAAACTAACCGGGCACTCAGAGCGGAAAAACTTATAACTTGGGCTCTAGACGTCCGATTGACATGCCGTCGACTTTGTTGGATTCCTATAAGTGAGACAGACCTTCTGGCTTACTACAATCATGATTTGAATGCAGGTGGAGTATATTCGGGTAAGTTTTGACTTAAAATCCAATAGGGACCCTGGAACGAAAATGCCAATAACTCTCAGACCGGGCGTCCGATTAACGCTTCATCTGTCGCTTTGTGTTCCTATTGTTATGAAGGAAATTTCTAATACATTATCTATGGTTTGTGTGACTGTTGATGTATCGACTCCTTATCTCATGGAGTGGACCCTTCCGGAACGAGTGTGCTGTGTGCAGGAACGCTAGAGCTGGTTGCGACTGCATCGACTTCTATACTGGAATCCTCCGTGGGTTCGGCAGCGATGAAAATGACTATCGATCCTGTGTGGGTCAGCACTCAGTGATCCTGTGTGGGTCAGTGCATAACAATCTTGTGTGGATCAGATCCTGTGTGGGTCATAGCAGGGGTTAGTACAAATCGATCCTGTGTGGGTCGGATTTTGTGTGTGTCATTACATGGGTTAGTACCTATCGATCCTATGTGGGTCCAACACCATAGATGATCCAGTGGCTCCAACTGATAATGTAATCTCCTTTTCTTTTGTAGAATACCTGTGTGTGTTGAGTCTTGACATTCAGTCTTTATCTTCGATATGATTGACTTAATATCATGTGTGGATTACTTTTGCTTTCCTGTGTGGACTGGGTTGTACTTGAGCTCGTGAAGAGAGCTGGAAATGATGACTTAGGTATATGTATGGGCATATACATAAGTAGTGTTGGTTTATACTTTTTTATTGTTGTCTATTCTTTGTGGTTATCATTTTTCGATTCTGGGAGACCTTCGGCAGTCTCGGGGTCCTTACTGAGTAGCATATACTCACTACAACACGAGTTATGCCCGCACTTCGTTGTGTTGGATCCAGGCGTCAGACAGCGTTGATCGAGGCAGGATCTGATGGAGAAGGACGGTACCTGGAGGCTGACTTCTGGACAAGACGGGCTCAGAGCGGACGGCTGGAGCCGAGGAGTAGAGGAGGCTATCTGTACCCACCCTTGAGGTGGGATTTCGAGAGGAAGGCTCAGACATACACCTTTACTTTTCTACTATTGTACTCTCTTTTTAGTTTTACATTACTTTCAGTTTGGGTTTGTATATTAGCCCATTTACGTTTCCACACTTACTTGTACTACTAGTTTACTTAGTGTTTACTTCTGCTTGCTACTCTGTGGTGTTTGTTTCTTACTTAAAGGTAATGCCTTCCCATATATCAGAATCTACGCCTTTGGTGCTATTTTCCAGACCCTGGCGTATGGAAGGCGTGCTTGGGGGTAGTCACGGTACGGGTCCCGAGGACGGGTCATGACAAAAAATTGATATCCCAAATTAAAACCTAAGCGCGTAGGACTCAAACATCCTACTTTCAAAGAAGACACAAACAACCAAATATTATCCAACAATCGAAGCACTATAAACCATATGAATAAATTTCTCATATTAATGAATAATGGGATGAAATAAATAATATATAGTCTTTAATTTGGGAACTGCACCAAACACACATAGAAAACACATACATTATTTTTGACCATTGAACAAAAACATAGTTTGAAACAAAAAAACAGCCATATAAAATTATAACAAAAACATGATGACTAAAAAAATGTAAATAAATAAAAATAACAATATATCCTAAGAGACCATATAATAATAAGTAATCACATCGATTCTCGATAATGGTGTCCCCAAAATTTAGAATAGAGCTAAATTCGTAAAATAATAAATATCTACAGACATGAGAATAAACATATCCAAAATATCACATATCCACTAACCAAATGAAATCATCATAATCCCCCACCCCATAAAGATGAAATCATTAATAAAATGCAATATATAAACAAATTATCTTAACCAAACAACAAACTCCACTAAACTAGAAAAAACTGAAACACAAATAGTACTTTTAATGGAATTTCATGATTATGATTTATGTTTAAGAGATTTCTTGAAGGATATCCCTAGAAAAACCGTTTAGAACACCTATATAAGGTGATTATAAAACATAGTCTCATCATGATATTGATGTATACAATATTCAAAATATTATCCTTCATACCCCACCCACACACAAGGAATTTCAATTATGTTTGTCAAAATAACTAAAACATTGGCCAGACCGAGGAAAAAGGAAATCGATAAACAAATGTTACAAGGATGATGAAAAAATATATATGAATATTTGAATTAAGATCATCATTACATTACATCAATCTATATGGTTTCTAAAAAATGAAAAAATTATATCCCATAAACATGTGGACTATAAAGAAGAATGAACCATAAAAACATTATGTTTTATGACTCTCCAATATGAAACATATTAATAGATCACTTCTTCAATCAAATATGTGTCTAATAAAAATTCTTTAGAAATCAACTCAACCTGAATAACCGTTGTAGGTGATCAAGATGACAACACCATTGACAGGTCCATGGAGCTATTATAGAATAATTATTAACATTATTGAATGTTCTGTGCTTGTAGTACACAATTCTCTTGAACATACCCTCCCCTAGAACTCTGTAAATAACACCAGATGAGGTAACAAAATCAAATAAAATATGATTCCCTACTGATATTTCTACTTCAATGAGCACTATTAACACCATATCTATGATATTTTGAAATAAATATTGAAAAAACTAATAATATGGATTTGAATTAAGGCCATTGAAAATTATAAAATTCAAATTCAAATAATTATCAGATAAATCAATATAGTGTGGATCAAGTCTAGAAAAAAATTCACAATAAGCCTTCAATGGATGATGATCCTAGGAGGATATGATTTTGTTCCATCACTATATAATTTCACACATCCTCTAGATTAAAAAATCCAATAAAGGATTCTATTAAATTTCGTTAGGTTAACCCCTAAAATAGGTTTTCATTGAGAGTGTTGCGACCCAACACCAGCAATCCTCTATCCATATTCTAATATCATTACATTGGAAAAAGATACAATCAATGTTCACCCACATGGATGGAAGAGTTCAGTAGTCGTGGAAGTCCACCTACACACATTCATCATACATTAATACTGAATAAAATAATTATAACATATTTATTCATTTAAGGATAATAACATTATTCCATCTAGCGTATCCTTTGATATTTTTTGTAGTACACTTCTTGGATTCATGGGGAAAATAAATGAAATAATGGTGAGGTCAAATGTTAAATTTGGGTAGTTTAAAGTGGAAGTAATAATGAATCAATTATAATAGTCAATATCACAGTGTAATAACTGAATACACTTGCAAAGAAATAAATTAAATGAAAGTAATTGTATAGAAAAATTTATAATGATAAACAACTAAACACACATTCTATATAATCAATAAACTATATACATAAAAAATATGGTAAATTAATAAGTAGAAACACATTTCATTAAAATAACTATATAAGGTAAAATTAATATAGACTAAAAAAACAAATGAAATAGATTTCATTAAAATAACTATATAATTTAATATCAACATGGAAAGGAAAATAACTAAAACAATTTCCATCTATTCAATGAACTAAGAATGAAATCAATCCATAGATATTTTGATGAAAAATCTCATGGATAAATAATAAATAAATATAAATAAGGTAAATGGTTAATTATTGGACACCATGTTTCCTATGTATATGTTTCCATTAACATCACGACCATTCACAAGATGGTTTAGCATATCAGTTAATCCCCCTTCTAAGGCTATCGAACTGACTCGTCCCATGAGACCACCAGTAGACTGAGGAGTTATCTATAATCGATCCCCACCAATGTCGCACCTATCCAATGAAGTCCTCATATATAGAAAAATCTGGTTAATAATGTTCTATATCAAATAACATTATGGAGGACTAGATATGGAATTATAAATATTACCCCATTTAAAAATGAACGATCAAGTACACATTATATGTAAAAATTGTTTACCATTTTGGTAAAGAATATGCCTATAATAAATTATACAGATAGTTAGGGTAGATTTAATTCTCCATGATCATATAAAATTAAATAATTCATGAGGACTCGAAAAGGAATCAAGGAAATAAATTTTGACTTTATCCTTGGCCAAATATATCATAAACCATCCAGTAGAAAGATAACGATGATATCAATACAACATATCCCATGTTGTGTTAAAATTATGGTTTGTGGTTGTTGATAAATGGAAATGAAATGAAATGATATTTTTGAAAAATTATAAAGAAATTATTCCTTTAAAAAAAAATTTCAAAATCCTTTTTCTTAAAAATAACATTTGAATATTTTTTTAAAGTAACCAATTAAATTTTTGAAGGAATAATTGAAAAAATGAATTTGGGTAACCTTGTAAATTCCACAAATGGAAAATATTAGATTCATTTTTTATATTGAAATAGTCGAAAAATAAATTATTAAAAATGAGATAAGAATATTACATTGAAAACTTGAATAAACGTCAAAAGGGTAAAAAATACATTAAAAAATAAATTTTGAATTTTTAAAAACAATTTCCATAACCAATTTATTAATCATTACCTTTAAAAGAAAACTGGTTATCTGACTAAAAATATTAATAGTGAATGGTTTTCATAAAATAATCTAAAACATTTAGAGTTCAAAATAATTGAAAAAGGTACTATTAATTGGAAAATATCTTGAATATCTAACGGGTTCAAAAATAAAATTACTTATTAAAATTATCCTATATTTTGAATTGAGGGAAATTCAATTGTAAACAATTCTGGACAAAATGATATTGTGAAATAAACCCTTGAGAATAAGAAATAATTGATGTGAACATAATTAAATAAATATACTATGTTTTTTAAATTAAAATCGAAATAATATAAGTGGAAATACAAATATTTAAAGTAAAAATTAATTACAAACATAATCTTAAAGTATCAATTCGAAATGAGATGTAATATAACTGAAAGAAAATAAAATGGGATATGAAACTATTTTCCTTGTGGTATGATATAATTAAAATTCCATTAGATGAAATAATTTAAATTGAAACTAAAAATATCATAAATAGTGAATGAATCATGATATTACATGTCAATGTTGTAGTATTTACACAATATATCTGAAATTTAGTGCACAAAATGAATGTATATCTCAACGAATGGAATGTTAGATTAAGTTCCATACTACTTAGTATCTCTTGAATCATAATCCCAGTTAATGAGAAAAATTCAAAAGAAACATTAATTACAATGAATATATAATAATTCATGAAGTAATATATCAAATTAGCAATAAATACACAACAAAAATTACCTAAGTTGTGAAAATGGTGTATGCCTCATGGAAAGAAAAGTGAGATAAGAATCCCTTACATTGTACTTCATTTTTGGATAACATACATTAAAATAATGGATATTGGTTTTAAATAATTAAAATAACTTACACAATAAACATAATCATATTTTTAAAATCATATATTATCTTTTTATAATAACTTATTTTCTATTTTTTAATAAAATTTCATTATTTTCACTATTTTGGCTGTTAATTTCCTAGTCTGTATGTCTTGACTTGTTTCATGTTGTTTATATTACTCATATAAAAATTCCATAATGTACTAAATGTAATTTTTTTTAAATTATAATATAAATTCATTATATTTTTATTTATAATAATCCATAAAATTTTGAGATAAGAAATGAAATTAATGGCTTAGAGAGATGGTAGGTCGTACGTATGCATGAATGCTACTTATATTTCATTACATATTAAAATAATGTAATGTAAATGATATATAGATATATATTGAAATTAAATCATTATATATATTTAAAATATGTAATATATTTTTATTTAATCCTTCCTTTATACATTCGATGTAGAATGTGAACAAATCACCTCAGATTGAGGATGTGGTAATACACACATACACAAATGGCGTTATCATATCACCGAAAATAGAAATATTAAGGTTATTCATAATATAAAATTTAATGAATTATGAAAACAATATAAATATAATATATATTTATATAATATTAAAAGAGTTTCAATTATAATGCCTAACCATGAGAGAAGTTAAAGGAAAAACGAATAACATAGTTTTACAAGGTGGTAGTTTTCTGTACATATAAAATATATGTTCGCAACCCCTTAGATAGAACTGAGTGAAAGTGTAGGTAAAATTATTATAATTAAAACATCTCAGCATATTTAGGATACTACTATTATTATATAATCATGTATTATTAATAATATATAAGGTGGAGAATCAAAATAAAACAAAAGGTCTTAAAGATTGGTGTTTCCTCTTATTCGGGTAATTCCTTTTGGTTTGTAGTAAAGTGATCATTTGGTATTATTTATTCCAAATTTGAGACCTATGTGATGAATTTAAGGATTTTTAATATCAATTTTTGTATAATTTGGTCCATACAATTTGTACTAAGTGGTATGAGAAAGTGGGAAGGGTGAGTGACTTTTTATAGAGGAGGAGGAGTGACATTCTCGTAAATTTTTTAAAAGGGAGTTACACCCAAAGGTAAATTTTAAAAAGTGTCTCCAATAATGAAAAACATTATATATGGTGGATTACAGGGTTTAAATTTGGCTATAAAATATATTTTGGACAAGTGTCCGCATTATTTTCGGAAATATGATTACAGTTAAGTCTTTTGCTAGACTAATTATACCTTTAATCATTATAAATAATTTTAATTACTTGCACTAATATTTTTGGTCAAAATATAATATAAAAATCTTAAAAATCATAAATTATTCTGATTCCAGATATGTAATCTAGTTTTACAAATTAAAATTAAAAATAGTGGAAGAAATTAATTTAAATTTTATCTAGCCAATGGGATGACAAAATAAAATTTAATGTGAAAATGTTCCCATGTTTACAGTGTTTTCATATTAATTTTAAATAATTAATTGATTACAATAATAAAAATTAGATTAAATGATATAAAATTGATAATATTAAACTGTTAATGAAAATAAAAATAAAAAGTATCATTATAAATAAATTAGAGGAAATAGCTGTTTTGAATTAAAATTCTAGTATTTGTCATAGTCCAACATAAAATGAGACATCACAAACCCATACAAACTATTCACCATAATATTATTTTGTTTTTTCTATTTCATAAATGATGTTTATTTTTTCATAATTAATTTATAAACAGTCCAAAAATTATATTTAAAATACTTTCTCAAATAAAATGTGGTAAAAGTTACTTTTTAAAAATACGTCTTTTTAATGAGTATCTTTTGAGTTATTATAATCTCATGATTATAAAATATTTTGAATGATTTTTAAAACACTTTTATTTTGTATTTAATTCATATTTAATTAATATAACTATCTAATTTTAATTAATTTAAATTATTAGAATAAAAAAACCATGTGAGAATAAATATTTTTTTATTATACTAAATTAGATTTTATAATCATTTTAAATTAATTTTATACCTATGAATTCTTATTATGATTTCTTATAACATATATTTTCATGGTCTAGTTATTATTATTCATTAAATATAATTTAATGGTTATGTTATATCTTATTATACTAAATACAATAGTTTTTTATTATATAATCGTTCGGTAATACTTAGTCATGCGTGTAAGGAACTCTATTAAAGAATATATTTATTATGTATAATGATATTTAACATAATGTTTATTTCATTACAACATATATCTTATATTTAATTTATTTAAAATATTTAATGTATTTTAACTTCCTAGGATATTTTATTCCCTTATGTGCTTGGTGTTTCATGTCATACATGATATCAAATACATTATTATTTTGACTTTCAGGTAATTAAATTCTTCCCAGATTAAATAATCTGTGTACTTGAAATTTTAATTCAATCTTTATAATATAATATTTACTATTTACTATTTTTAAACCTTACATCATGATAAGGATTCCAAAAAAATCTTATAGAATATAGAGATTCAAAATATCTAAGGTCATATGAAATATCAAATAACTATGTATTTTTGAAGGAGAACATTATGGGAAATATAAAATTTGGACTTGGTGGAAAGAGTAAATATTTATAGGGAGTGATTGAGGTCATTAATAATAAATCTAATAATTATCAATGGAAATTTGAATGTCTAAATACTGTAAATCTATAATTATTTAATAGTTCATTATTTCGAAAAAAATAAGGTATTAGGATAGAATTTTTTTTGTTCGTAATAATTTTCCTAATGTTGAGAGATTATTTTGCTTCCTAAGTATTCAACAAAACATGCATACTTTAAATATTTATATATTATAAACATAATTTTAATTCTTTTTTTGTATATTTATCAATTTCTAATTCATCCATTACATAATGAAATGGATATCAAAGAATGCATTTCTACTCTTAAATCACAAAAATACGTGCCTAAAAAATAATAAATCACATAAAAGTGTGGAAATAATCCCCCTTTATGTCTAACTATTCTTAAAATCCAATATGGTTAACAATTTAATCACCAAAACAAAATAATAACCCTACCAGTTCATTATTAAAATTTATTATTCAAATTTTTTAACTAAACACAATGATAAATTATCCAGGATGTTGTGTAGGTCAGTGGTTGGTGTGATACCCTTCTCATCCTTCTATAATGTTATCATGTCTTGAGTTATTTTTAGATTTGATGGGTTACCACCCCGCATAAATTTTATCTTTTTCTATAACAATATTAACATAATATCAAAAATAAATATGTTTTACACCCTTTAAATTTAATCAATAAATATCATTTTATATATTGTTTTAAATACTACCTTAATATAATAATACCTTATCCAATTATTTTCATAGTGGTCAATCCTTTCTATAATGTTTATCCTTTAGAAGCAGGTATTTTCAAAAACCAATGTAATAATGTGAGTAAAAATAGCCATAATAAGAAATTTATATAATCATTTACATGATATTTAAATCTTGATACATTATTTTTAATATAAAAAAACATAGGTTTGACCTAGGACATTAACTGAAAAGATCTATTCAAATCCTTCCCAATTGGTTTTAAATGAAATTTGAATTATCTTTTTCATATCCCCAATGAGTGTCAAACCAGGTTAATAGTATGTCACATTGTCATAAAACGGGTTACACTCGAGTCAGGCCTAGTGCACCTTGTCAGAGTTGTTATCCATAGGCACATCTATGCTAAATCCACATATACTTGTAGTATCAAGAGTGGGATGTTTTTCTAGGAAGTTCCACATAATCCATACATTGTTAAAAATGGAGTATGATTTATTATACTGATCCCCAAACTATACCATAAGTTTATATTCCTTAATTTATGTTTTCTGAAATCCAATTCTCATAGTTCCTACTAAACATGATCTAAGAGTTATTATAATGATTCAACCCTAGAAATCCCAGTGTGGGTGTCTTCTAAAATTACATTTTCATATGATACAAGTAAACTCTATCCTAAATAACAAAAAATATTAGTTGGTTTAGAAAACAATATATATATATGATTCATATATTAAAAATAAAAAAATAATTACAACATAATACATTTCCTTTCAATAAGAATGAAAATATTCTATATATATTCTCATTATATATGATTCTCGTTACACTTCTTGGATTCTTGGGGAAAGGTAATAAAATAAGGGTGAGGTCAAATGATCATCAAGTGTAATATAAAACTAAAAAATAATGAATCAAAGATAATATTCAATAAGAATAGTTAATAACTGAATTCACATTCCATGAAGTTAATAAAATGATAATGAAGTGTGTAAACAATATGAAAAGGTAAATAACTGAACAAAAATGACATATAATGAATAAATTTATTGGATTAAAAATATTGAATATTAATAACTAGAAACACATTCCATTCAATTAACATGATAAGGCATAATTAATATTGAAAGGATTATAACTAAAGAAAATTCCATTCAAATAAATATATAAGGAATAATCCATATGGAAATGAAAATAACTGAATAATATTTCAATTAGTCAACGAAAATATAATTAAATGCATCCAGTGATATACCGATACAAAATATCATAAATAAATTATAAATTAATCTACATGTTGTAAATGATTAATTATTGTACACCATGTTTCTTAGGTACATTGTATATTTACAATTAAGACCTTTCAGAAGACAGTTTAGCATATTGGGTAAAAACAATCTAACTCTAGCCAAGTAACTCATCCCATGAGACAACCAATAGATCAAGGGGAAATCAAAAATTGGGCCCCACCTATGTCATACATGTCCAAATCATTCCTTATATATCAAATAATAAATTTCTACATGATCATTATCAAATAGTTGTATGGAGTAAAAGAAAATGTTTTATCAATATATCCCAAATTAAAAATAACTATAATGTATGCATTATATGAAAAAATTGAATATGGTTTAGGAAATGAACATATGATGACTAATAATGTTCATAATTAAGGTAAATTCAATGTAAAATGTTCATAGAAAATTTAATAATTCTTGGGGAAAAAAGGAACCAATATAGTCAATGCCGATACTATAATCAACTAAATAAATCATAAACTAGCCCAAGGAAGGATAACGATGTTATAAATAAAACATATAACAAGTTCTTTAAAAATAGATGGCCTTGCCTTAATGAATGGAAATAATATAAAAATATATTTTAAATACATTCTTGTGGAAAATAACATTTTTGTTTTCAAAAACATTTTGAAAATCAATTTCTTTGAAAATAAATTTTGAAATAATTTTCTATAAAATTAAGATTTTAAGCATGAAAAAAACATTAACCAAAATTTTGGTGGGTAAATCTATACATGTTATACAATTTAAAAATAAAATTCCTTTATCATGGTGAATGTTTATAAAAATGACTTGTTTAGAAAGAGAAAAATATATTTCATTAAAATAATTTATAAAAAAATAAATACTAAAAATGAACCTAATATATCATTTTGAGATTTTTAATAATTTTTTTGAAAACCTTTTAAAAAATTACTTTATAAGAATATAGTTTCTCAAACTATATAGATAACTCGAGTCAACATTTCTTAAAAATGATTTCTCAACAATTTTGAGTACCAAAGAGTGGTAAAATGGCACCATTACGTAGAAATGGTCAGGAATATCTAGATGTGAATAAAATTAATGGATTTATAATAAAATTATTTAATGACTTTCTATAATTAAAATTCTAGTGTAAACTATCCCAATCAAAATGAGATTGTGTAATAAAACCTTGAAATGAACATACATTGATTTGAGAATCAATAAACGAATAGATTATGTGGGTAAATTTTGAATCCACATACACAAAGTGTAAATAAATATAATAGATATTACATATTTATTAAGAACATATTCGTAGAATATTAAAAACAATGAGGATGTAATATAACTCAAAGAAAATATATAGGGTTATTAAACTCATTTCCACTTTCTAACGCTTAACTTAAATTAAATTTGATAAAATAAATCAAATTTAAACTCAAAATATGATGAAGAATTAATTAATCAAGATTTTACATGTAAAAGTGGACGTATGTAAACCATATATATAAAATTATGTGCACAAATATATTGTATGTCTCAATGATTGGTAACCAAGACTAAGTCTCTTACTGCTTAGTAAGTTTTGAATCATAATCCACATAAAAGAGATAAATTCATTAAAAACATTAAATACCATTAAATTAAAATATTTAATGAAATAATATATTCATGGGGTTGTAGATACTCCACAAAAACATAATTAATTAGTGAAAATGGTGTATTCCTCATGAAAAGAGTTGTTAGATAATAATCCCATAACATGAGTTTCCTTTTAGGTGAATGTATGTTCAACATCTGTATAATGGTTTTAAAATATTTTCATAACTTATATGAAAACCATAATAATATTTATATATAATTTATTATTATTTTTTAATTTCTTATTAATCGTTTGGTTCTGAATCATTCATTATTATTAATATTTTGGGTGTTAATTACACAGTTTTTTAGAATGTTTCAACTTGTTGATTTTTGTTATTATTATAAAGATAATTATTAAATTTTTTTGAAAATTTAATCTATGATTTATTTATAATATGTATTCAGTATATATGAAGTTAGAAAAATCTATAATAATTGTATATATGAAATGATATACACATTTCATGGAGACGGTAGGCTGTGTATACACATGAACACGACATTCATTTCTTTTCAATAATAAAAAATGTAACGTTAATGAGATATACAAATATTATAATTTATGAATAATATATAAGTCATATATGTGAAATATTTTATCTAAAACCATCCTTAACATGTTCTATATTATGTATAAATGAATCACATCACTTAGAGGAGGTAGTAGTCCACACTTCAACAAACAATGTAATCACATAACCACAAAATAAACATCATAAGGTTATGCGTCATATATAACATAAAAAATAATAAATAAATTTTAAATATCATATAAATCAAAAATAAATAGTTTTTCCATCCTAATACCCTACTATGAGAGGTTGTAAATGAAAAACAAATGACATAATTTTGCAAGTTGGAAGTTCACTATACACAAGAACAATACGTTCTAGACCCATTTCATGAAAGTCTGTTTTCGTGTATGTCTATACATTATAATGAAAACATGTAAATATATATAGAATTACTGTTTTATTATATAATGAATGAATATAAATATTTTTGGGGAGGAAAGTGAAAATAAAATAAAAGATTTTGAGGAATCACAACCACAAAAATTACTTTTTTCAACACAAAAAAGGCCATTATCAATGATAAAAATGAACTAATAATAGAGCCTCAATTATAGGGGTGTATTAGTGCTAAAAATACTTTTAATGGGGGGCCTTTACAAGTGCTATTTTTAGCGCTGATAAATGACCCCCTTTTAAGAGCGCTCTGAAAAGCATTGATAATGGTTCGCCTTTAACGAGGCTATTCAAAGCAGGAATAAAGTATCCATTTATCCGCGCTTCAAAGCGCACTGATAAAGTCACCATTTATTAGTGATTCAAATAGTGCTTATAATGTTCCCATTTATCCACAAATCAAATAACATAGATAATGTCCCCATTTATCAGTGCTATAGGAAGTACTAATAAATGCTTCCCTGCCTGGGTGTTCTATTTTTATAATAGCACAACTAGTCAACCTGCAAAAAAATAAACAACACCCAAACAAGAGACCAAAATCACTAAGCTATTAAAAAATACCTTCAAAAAAAAATAACTACTCAAAAAATAACCACCCATAATACATATAAAATAAATACATACATGATACAAATAATGAAAAAACAAGCAGTGCACACAAAGGATTGGTAAACAATGCTATATAAATTTAATTTACATCATTAATAAAAAATATTCACTCATGGTATATACCAAAAAACCACATTAATATACATTTTGAACTATGTTTTATAAAATTACATTCAAAATTATCCAACAAACCGTTAAAAAAATTAATGTCATCCATTTTGACATCTGTGGTCCCCTGTAAAAAATGTCCTCCCATGGTAATAGTCGCTGAACAAATAATAACAACTCAATAAAAACGTTCCGCCTATATAATAAAACAAATATTACTTTAGTAATACTATAAAAAATTAAATTAAACATTAACATGAAGAATACATAAAAAATATTGTTTATTAATACAAATTACTCCTTTGGGTAATATTAGTCAAATCGTGCATTGCATTGAGGTGGGGTTAGATTTCTACATGTCATAAATGAATAATATAACACTGTCCTGAATTATCAATCCATATGAATGTGTCTTCTTAGTTTTCAGTATGTAAGTTGTGTATTTTTACTAAAATATCATTCCAAACCGAAAACATGCAATTTAACTCATATTGGACACATCATGTGTCTATTTGACAAGAAACTATAACATAAACCTCATAAATGACATACACTTTTCTTTCCATAATTTTTAAGATAATCAGAGTTCATTTTCTTGGTTTTTAGTGAGTGACACATTTTGAGATAAAATGTCAATTTCAAACTGACTGCAGACACTTTTAGTCATACATGTCACATTGTTCATCGAATTGAAGTTTGGTATATTGCTACACTTCACAACTGACTCATGGATCTTTTTCCTAATGTATCAAAACAATCTGAATGTGTTTGCTCAGTTTCCATTATGATAGTTTTGTTTTTATACTTGATTTAATGTCATATATAAATAACAAGACAATATAGTGTCATATCGGTGACACTGTGAGTTGGATTTAGGCGAGGTTGATTCCTACACGTCAAAAATTACTGAATGATCTTTTCCCTAAATTATCAAAACAATATGATTTTAATTCCTTAGTTTTTAGTATTTCAGTTATTTTTTTTACTAAAATGTCATTTCAAATCGAAAACATGAAATTTGTGTCATACCAATTTCATCTTTCATCAGATTGATGTGAGACTTTTTTATACACATTATATAGGACTGACTAATCATTTCCCATAGTATTAAAGTCAATCAGAGTGTGTTTGCATGGTTTTTAGTGAGTGACACATTTTGAGCTAAAATTTCAATTTGAAATGATAGTGGACACATTTAGTCATACTAGTCTCACTATTCATCAGATAGAAGTGGGGTTGATTCTTACACATCAAGAAATGATTCATGGATCATTTTCAGAATGTATCAAAACAATCTGAATATTTTTGCGTAGCATTGAAATAGTGTTTGTAGATTCTTAATTATTAGAAGGTGTGAATTAGGGTAAAAAACATTCACATTTAACCAAAATGTAATCTATGTTATACAAAGATAAACAAGGTAAATTTATAGACCCTATTTAGTCCTTAAATAAAAAAACAAACTAGCTTAGGGTCTGGAATGATGAATCCCAAAAATAAACATAAGATCAATTTTCTTCAAGAAAGAATCTACCTTAATGCATATAGAATATTATTTATTAGAGTAAGTAAAAGTATATTAAAGTATAACAAATTTAAAAGTATTTATAAACAACACTAGGTTACAGCCTCGATAGAAGTATCGGAGTTTGTCTTGCTATCCATAAAATCCCTCAAACTTTAAGGTAGTCGACACCTCTGTCTTCCTATCCCCAGAATCCCTATATAAAACATAGCAACAATCATAGTCACACAATAAATGATGATCAATATGTTCATAGTTGGATAATATTTTCAAATGAAACACAATTATTGGATTTCCTTCCCTCTCTAGAAATCACTTCGCTGCATTTAATATCTAGGATCATGGAACCATTTCATTCAAATATTTACTTGTTCAAATGAGTTCCTATTCATATGAAAACCTTCAACTGTAGGATCTCACCTCTAAGGGTCATATTTTCCTTGAATCATAGAGGTACTTGTACATGTGTCACTCAACTAATGGTTAATTATAAATAAATTGTATGACATCATAAAATAGTTAGAAAAGAATACATAAAGATAATGAAGTTTCTTAACCAAATATCAATATCATGAATCTAATTTAAAATATAATTTTTAATCCAAACATAAAAACAATTGGATTTTAATAACATGGATATTCAAATTCTTTTCTTCATAAAATTCGGTGTCTAGATTATGCGGAATTCAAAGTATATGTTATGAGGAATTTAGTGTCTGAATTATAATGAATTCAGAGTCCTAATTGTTGGGAAAAAATCCATCAAGGTAACATTGCAATATTTTTGGGTTGATTGTGTTTGTTGAAAAAGCAGGTTTCCATGGAGAGTTTCCGAGTTCCAAGATAATTTGATGAAAATCCATGTTGACAAAGAAAAATGACAATGGAACAGATGATCTGGAGGCGGTATAGAAGAGCAGTACAAGGTGGCGCTATTTTTCAGTGTTTGCCAAATTTTTGGGGTCCAAAATTTGGAGTTTGGTGAGCATCGCGAAAATATGATATCCTTGAAGATCATATTTAAATATGGAAAAGGAATGAATTTCGTGAAGATAGGCTTCATGGTTTGAAAATCGCGAAGTCGAGAAGAAAGTTGATGGTGGTGCTTCGCGATTACAATAAGCTTCACGAACGACAGAGTATGAAGCGCATCACGGTAGTGAAGGGCTTTGCGAGTGAGCTATGCGGCGCGTGGGAGGTGCATCATGGTGAAGGCGCGAAGTAAATGACGGAGTTCTACACGATTACGACGAGTTCCGTGATCAAAAAATTGGTGAGGTGCTTTGCGATTTAGAATGAATTTCAGCGGGAGCTTCAGAGCTTCAGGATTTGAGATGATGTGGTGTTGACTTTACACAGAAATTTCAAGGGTCGGTGGTATCGCCTATAAATAAAGGCTATCCCCTCCTTGAAAAAGAGAGAAAAAATTCAAAAGAAATACATTTCTCTTGACTCGCGAAGGTGGTTCGCGAAGGCAGGGTGCTTCGTGAAAGAGAGGTGCTTCGCAGCGGCTAATCTAGCTCCGTGAATGTATGGACACTTCGCGAGGCCGCGTGCTCTTAAGAGTGTGCTTCATGATGAGGTAGGATCTCGGTGACAACCATGCATTGCGAAGGCTTGAGCTTCACGAGAGTTATTCAAGATAGAGTTTCGTGGAAATGCAGGATTTTTATGAAGGCTTGTTTGAGCTTTGCGAAATTGGGTTCCTCGCGAAGTAGGGTACTTTGAGAAGGTGTTTCCAAAGGGAATTTCCTTCTGTTTAGAGGTATAGAGGTATTCATCTGTGGATAAAGTTTGGACTTCAACATGGAATCTCTCTACATTTGAGGAATCATGCCTTCATGCAAATGAAGATATCTACAGGTCTATAAACTGTGAGTAGATCTCTTCTATGTGCAGTGAGAAAAGGAAGAGAAAAAGGTAATCATATCTACTGGAAGTGAGATAGTGAAAGAGAAATAGGGAGTGACCCTTGGGAAAGTAATGAGATGACCCTAAACCTTGTAGATGCAGTGAGCTTGGGATAGAGTGACTGTTCCTCAATCCTTGTATCCACATCTAGTAAAGATTTTTGGAATTTGGTACGACCGGAAACCTTTCGACATATGCTCCATGGACATATCCCAGTGAGGGTGAACCAAGTAAAAATATCTATGTCCTATGCACGATTTACTTTCTGTTTATACTGTGCAACAAGAATAAGAGAGAAGAGTGTTTTTCATAACGGCGAAACAAGATCAGAACGATCATTAATTTTTAAATTAGCCATACCCTGATTAACGCACCCCCCCTCTCAGGGTATTCAGCCTTGTGGACCTAACAATTAGTATCAGAGGGAAGGGTTGATATTTTTTCTTCTATCAATGGAGGTCACTAATCATAAAAGGGTTCTGATCAATGATGGATGTAATTTTTAGATATGGAAGAATTGAATGCAACATTACTTCCTATCATGGGGAATGGATGTGTTTTTAGTAGCGATGCATTTTATCACAGCTGATATTAATAGTGGTGCATTATCAAAAGCTGAGCATAGAGTGCTGGATGCTGATGCAAAAGAAATCAATGCCTTAGGTGGTGCCCTTTCCAATCCCATTTATACAAAGGTTACATCATGAAAAATGTCACATGATATGTGGGAAACGCTATTGAATATATATTAAGGGGATACAAAATTAATCGAATATATAAATATTGTGAAGCATATCTTGAGAAAGCTTCCTCCTTAGTTTAATCCGAAAGTCTTAGTCCTGGAAGATAGAGACCCAATGGAGCTAACATTGGATAACCTACATAGTACCGTTGTTGCATTTGAAATGAGTAATGATGATAATGACACTGTGGAAAAAGGGAAATCCAAAGAGGGGGCATTTAAGGCCATGAAGAATCTTACCATTGAGGATTTTTAGGAAGAAGAAGAGACAGATGAGGTTATGTCATTCCTCTCCTCAAATATTCAAAGAGGAAAAAGAATGTTAAACGGGAAGCCTCTACTTGCATGTTTTCAATGTGGAAAGGGTGGACATCTTGCGGCAAGGTGCCCGAAAAAGATTCAAGAAGAAAATGAAGAATATGATGTTGAAACTCCCAAGATGAAATCTTCATCCTATGGGAAAGGGAAAAGGAAGTTCAAGAGAAATTTCTTCATGATTAAGAGTCTTCTTTAACAAGAAATGGATAGTTTAGATGAGTCTGAGGTTGATGAGGTTGAGGAGATTTAAAACTTCAAAGATCATGGAGAAAATGCTATGGTGGTAGTTGTCGGTTGTTCTCATGAAAAGGAAGAAATTGATGCTGGAGAATAAGAATAATAAGTTGAAGGAAGAGTTGACATGGAAGCCAAATTGGAAGCATCTCTTGAGGAGATATATGTTTGGAGAGCCAAAATGAAGAAATACAATAAAGTGGTACGTCATGGAAAACTCTATATGCAGCAGCAAGATGAAGAGAAGTCTGAGTTGATGGAAGAAATTAAAAAACTCATGTTATCAGCACCAGTGAACTCAGAATCAGTCAGTGAGTATAAGCTCAAGATTGAAGAACATATAAGGGAGATCAATGGCTTGAATAGAAAATTTAAAGATCACGTCAAGCCTATCGAAGATCCCAAAGATGAAGTTGTTAGTCTGTGACAAAAAATGAAGGATCAGGAAAAACTCTTGACCTCCAATGTGATTTTAGGAAAGCAGGTCATTCCGAAGACTGGAAAGGTGAAATAGGAGCCTAGTTTTTTAGTAGGAATGAATCCTCAATTGAGCTTAGATGTTAAGGCTGATTTAGGGCTTGATAAGAAGCAACAATCTGTAGCAATTGAAGTCAGACTGCAAGCACCAATCACGAAATTGAATATTTATTTGGGCACAAAGCAGAATCAGAATATTCAAAGATCCTAACAGGAAACTCGTATTGCTAATGTAACAAGAAGGAATGCACCTTACATCAGGTGTTATTGTTGTGGGAAGATGGGACATTCACAAGAATGCGTGTTCCATAGAAAATAGATAGAGAAGGGAACAAGAACAAAGGTGGAAGGAAAACAGAGAACGGTTTTTCAGAACATATTTTGAAGGACACTGTTTTTGGTGTAGAGGATTTGGGAACATGGCTAGGTACTGCACTTCGACCGTTCAGAGAAATGTTCCAAATCATAATCAAACCATTCTCAAGAAGTAGATCAATAAACTGATTGGTGAGCTAAAAATGCAGAATAGATTTTCCACTTTGCACGATGAAGCTGGTCCATCATACTCTGAGAAAGAACAGAAATCAAAATCCATGCGGATTTTGAAAGAAAAAGTATGGGCCAAAAAGAAGAAAATTGAGAAGGATGTGGTGGCAGAGATTTCCCTTAAAGCATCAGATTGATCTGGTATATGGATCCTTGATATTGGATGCACATCTCATATGAAATGCAATAAGGATCTTGTTTTAGGCATAAAATATGACAAAGAAGGAATTGTAAAATTTGGAAACAATGAAGGCATAAAGATTTTTTTCACATGAAAGGCCATGTTTGGGGCCAAAGAGATGTGACATACTGTTGTCTTGGTAGTAGAGGGCCTCAGTCATAATTTACTCATTGTCTGTCTACTATGTGACTCTGGGCACTCAATCTGATTATCCAAGAAGATTTGTTTTGTGAAAGGAAAAGATGGAGCAGTTGTTCTACATGGAAAAATGACAAAGGAAAATAATTACCTTGTAGGTGGGGAAGAAGATACTGCCTTTTATATAGAGAGGAAGAAAACCAGTTTTGGCATAAGCGACATGGTCATCTCTTCCAACAATCCATGTAAGATCTGGTAAAGTGTGATGCAGCTAGAGACCTTTTGAAACTATCCAGTGATCACACTCATACATGTGAGGCTCTCCAACAAGGTATGATCATCAAAAATACATACATGCGAAAGGAACAAAAATCACCTAGAGCACTCGAATTAGTGCATGTTTATGTATGTAGACCTATCTAACCTCGAGCTATAAATGGGAAAAGGTACTATGTTATTTTCATTTTTGACTATAGTATAATATCCTGGATATTTATCATTAATCACAAGACAAAGGTGTTCAGTTGCATAAAGCGGTATAAGAGGGAATCCGAAAGGATGCATGGGTAGAAAATTCTGATGTTTCGATATGATAACGGTATGGAATTCTGAAACAGTGAAGTTGAAGACTGTCTCGAGAAACACGGGATAAGGCATCTAGTTTCATCAGTGAGCAATCCCCAATATAATAGAGTGGTTAAGAGAAGAAATCAGATCATCGAAAACATGTCCAGAACGATGTATATTGAAAAGGACCTACCAGAGAAATTTTGGAAGGAAAAAGTTTTGACATCGGTCTATATTTAGAACTGGTCTTTATTGTGTCTGAAGTAAGGGAAGACTCTGTATGAAATGTGGTACAAAAAGAAGCCATCGTTGAAATACTTTCGAATCTTTGGAAGTAAGTGCTACATTCTCACCATTGGAAATCGCAGGACGTTTGAGTCACGAAGAGATGAGGGGATATTCCTTGCCTACTCAGGGAAAAGAAATGCATATAAATGCTTCTACAAAAGGATGGGAAAATTTGTTGAGAGAAATGATGTCACTATAGTTGAAAATGATCAGAATACCCAACAACCCAGTGAATCGTTTCTGGATGAAAGTAATGATGAGATAAGCAACACAGGGGGAGTAGAAGTGGTTGAAGTTGTCTCAGAAGAAGGTACTTTTGATTTACAAGAAAGTGTCATGTTTGTGCCAACATGGAAGCCCATGAGTTAAGATGAAATTGATAGGAAAAATATCATTGGTGATTAGAAAGCTCCAGTTCAGACTCGTAGAATAAAATCATTACAACAAGCATCATTTTTATCTTTGGTGGAGTTGGAATATTTTTTTGATGCATCTAAAGATTAAAACTAGGTTCATGCTATTTATGAAGAACTTGTACATATTGAGAAGAACCAGATGTGGGAGATTGTTTCAAGACCAGCAGATAAGAATCTCATCAGGACTAAATGGGTCTATCGCATCAAGTTGAATGAAGATGGAACAGTGATTCGGAACAAAGCACTACTAGTGTGCAGGGGATACTACCCGATAGAGGGAATAAATAGTGATGAGAAATTTTCACCGGTTGGAAGGATGGAGACAATCAGATCATTTTTGGCAATTGTAGTGAAAAGAAAGTTCAAAGTGTTCAAATGGATGTCAAATCTGCATTTATGAATGGGATTCTGGAAGAAGAGGTGTATATTTAATAGCCAGATGGTTTTCTCAGTCATGATGATGAGAACAATGTTTTCATGATGAAGATGGCGTTGTATGGGATGAAACAAGCACCAAGAACATGGAACTTAAGGCTTGATCTGTACTTGAAGAAGTTTGGTTTCCATCTTGGGGGAGTTGATTACAATATCTATTTCAACAATAAGTCTAATCCAAGGATGATGGTACTGGTTTATGTCAATGAAATAATATTTGGTGGATCAGATGAAGCTCAGTGCAAACAATTTTCCGAATTCATGAAAAATGAGTTTGAAATGTCTATGATCGGTGAGCTATCATTTTTTCTTGGTTTACAGGTGACTCAAAGAAAGAATTGAACATTCATTTATAAATCCAAATATGCCACGGATGTTTTAAGAAGGTTTTTTATTGAAAATTCAATGGAGATGATGACTTCAGTTTCTACTTGGATGAAATTATCAAATTATGAGGATAGAAAGGCGGTTAATATCACAGAATATAGGCAAATCAATGGAAGCTTGTTGTACATGACCGCAATAAGGACAAAAATTATTTTCTCTACATGCCAAGCAGCGAGATATCAGAGTAATCCTGAGGAAAGCCACAAGCATGCAGTGGAAAGAATACTTCGGTATATCAAAGTCACCATGGATTTTGGTCTGATGTATAGTGACACATCTCAATCAGTGTTATTGGATTACCCAGATGAGATTGGTCTGGATTAGCAGATGTCAGAAATCAACATCAGGAGGTGAATCTTATCTTGGTGGAATTTCTATTTCTTGGCTAAGAAAGAATCAAGATTGTATCTCATTGATCACCATAGAGGCTGAGTATATTGCAACCACTCAAGCATGCACACAGTTATTGTGGATGAAGCAGCAGCATGATGATATGGGAGTTGAAGTGAAGTCTCCGATCAGAATCTAGTGTGATAACACAAGTGCTTTCAATATAAGAAAAAATCACATCCAACATTCAAGGACAATGAAAATTGAGATAAAGTATCATTTTATCAAAGAGAAGGATGAGTAGGGAATCGTGAAGTTCGTGTATGATCATAAAGAGATACAAGTTGCAGACATTCCAACAAAGGCGTTACCCAAGGAATCTTTTGAGAGGTCTCGACTGGCTTTGGGTGTTCAGTCAACTCCCTACACTTAAAAGAGTGTGGATGTGGATACCCTCCTTTCCCTAAGTAATGGTGTGTTTTTCTCTACTGTGCTAATGTTTTTCTTACCAATGTCTTAGACCGCTGTGGAGTGCCCTTTCGGTTCGTTGAAAAGGGGAAGAAATTGTGACTCTTCAAGGGGCAGAAACTGTGGCAAATAAAGGGAGAAAATGTCTTTGTCAATGACACATAGAGAAGCTGACAGGTGGAGCAGTGAGATAGGGGGAGTGCAATGAGATTTGGGGAGTATTTTAAATCTGATGATGTTAGAAGTGATCGATCAAAGAATAGATATCATGACAATTGAGGATCATGATAAAATCAGAATAGTGATGTTGGATTGGTGCGAGAAGGTATCCAGCTATCATGAATTGGTATCATTGTGGTTCAACAATTGGTATCAATTTAGAAATTTGTATCAATTTGGTATCAACAATTGGGGTCTGACATGAAGTGATTCTTTGATAAAATTTTCATACTACTCTTATTTGTCATGCCGAGCATTGCTCATGTGGGCTTATAGTACGTGTTAAGTGAATCATTGAATGATATCAGAATCGCAACAGGCGAATGGTGGTAGCATCTTGAAGAAGACTTAGTGAGGTATCAATGTGCAGAAAATATATCTGAGTAGATTTATGAAGAGTTTTCAACAAAATCAATGGTGGAGACTATTAGGGAAAAACCCCTCAAAGTAACATTACATCATTTTTGGGTTGATTGTGTTTGTTGACACTGCTGGTTTCCATAGAGAGTTGTCTAGTTCCAAGAGAAGTTTCTTGAAAATCCACGTTGATAGAGAAAAATGACAATGAAATAGATGATCAGGAGGCAGTACAAAAGAGCAGTACAAGGTGGAATTGTTTTCTAGTGTTTGCCAAATTTTTGGGGTCCAAAATTTGGAGTTTGGTGAGCATCGTGAAAAAGAAGATATCCATGAAGATTATATTTAAATATGTAAAAGGAATGAATTTCATGAAGATAGACTTCATGGTTTGAAAATCGCGAAGACCAGAAGAAAGTTGATGGTGGTGCTTCGTTATTACAACAAGCTTCGAGAACGACAGAGTTTGCAGCACATCGCAGTGGTGAAGGGATTTGCGAGTGAGCTATGTTGCACGTGGGAGGACTATCGCGGTGAAGGAGTGATGTAAATGACGGAGTGTTCTATGATTACGACGAGTTCTGTGATTAAAAAATTGCCGAGGTGATTCGTGATTTTGAAAGAATTTCAACGGGAACTTCAGAGCTTCGTGATTTGAGATGACGTGGCATTGACTTCATGTGAAAATTTCAAGGGTTGGTGGAATCACCTATAAATAGAGGCCGACCTCTCTAGGATAAAGAGAGAGAACTTTAAGAAGAAATACATTGCTTTCCGTTCGCGAAGGTGGTTCGCGAAGGCAGGGTGTTTCGCGAAATAGAGGTTCTTCACAGCGGCTAATATAGCTCTATGAAAGTTAGTGCACTTTGTGAGGCCACGTGCTCTTAAGAGTGTGCTTCGTGATGAGGCAGGAGCTCTGCGATGACCAAGCATGCGAAGGCTTGAGCTTCGCGAGATTGCTTCATGATAGAGCTTCGCGAAAAGGCAGGAGCATTGTGAAGGCTTGTTTGAGCTTCACGAAATTGGGATCCATGCGATGTAGGGTGCTTTGCGAATGTGTTTCCAAAGATAATTGCCTTGTGTTTAGAGGCATAATGGTATTCATCAGTAGATGATGTTTAGACTTTAATAGAGCATCTATCTACAGTTGAGGATGCCTGACTTCCTGCAAACGAAGAGATCTATAGGTCTATAAACTTTTAGTGGATCTCTTCTAAGTGCAGTGACCAAAAGAAGTTGAAAAAGGTAATCCTTTCTACCATCAGTGAACCAGTGAAAGAGAAATAGGGAGTAACCCTTGGGAAAGAAGTGATCTGACCCTATACCTTGTAGATCCAGTGAACTTGGGGCAGAGTGACTATTCTTGAATCCTTGTATCCACATCTAGTGAAGATTAGTGTAATTTGGTCCGACTGGAAACCTGTATGCATATGCTCCATGGACGTAGCCAATGGAGGGTGAACCAAGTAAAAATCTCTATATCCTGTGCCTGATTTATATTCGGTTTATACTGTGCAATACGTAAAGAGAGAATATTGTTTTTCTTAACGGCGAAACAAGATCAGAATGAGATTTAATTTTTAAATTAGTCATACCCTGATTCACAACCCTCTCAGGGTATTCAGCCTTGTGGATCTAACATTAATTCAACGAAAAAAGGATACTAAATTATGGGGAATTCGGAGTATTAATTATATGGGATTCAGAGTTGGAATTTCAGAGAATTTGGATTTTGAATTTCATAGAATTTGAAGTCTGAATTTAAGAGCATTTAGAGTCTAATTTTTATTGAATTCAGAGTCTAAATTTTAGAGAATATGGATTCTAAATATCAATGAATTTGGAATCTAGATTTCATAAAATTCAGTTTTTGAAATTCTGATCATATGGTGTATGAAATTCACTGAATATGGAGTCATGAATTTCAAAGAATTCAACATATAAATTTCAATGAATTCTGAGTCTAAATATAGAATAATCGATATACAAGAAACTATAAGATTCCAAGGTTTTTATAAATGTATCATAATTTTTTTCATAATAATAATAATGGATAGACTCTGTTATTATGAATTCATTGAATAAGATAATTAAATCCATGTTAAGTGTAAAAAATTTATAAGTGAATTGAATTTTTCCATGACAAAAAATTTATAGAAAAAAATTTTTCGTTAAGAAAATGTTTTTGTGATTTTCAAAACATAGTGGAATGGAAAATTCATAAGCAAACATTATTGACTAAAAAATCTCCCCCTTTTTGAAAGGAACAAACATCCTTTTGATGAAGAATATTATGGATGAATATATTTCAATTTAAGAATTAAACGAATAAATTATCTTCCATTACATATATACCATAATGAATACGACTAATTCCCCCTTGGGTTTGGAAATCCCTATAGATCGTATTCTTGAATTCCTAAGATAAGTTACTTTTTATTGTATAAGAATGACTTCATTATGTAGAATATCCATTACTTAATATCCCTCATTCTTAATATCAACATTTCTTATTGAATTTTATTCATTATACATTGTATTCTATTGATCATTACTTTCTCCCCCTTTGTGATTTTCAAAAATTAATAGAGATAATTAAAAACAATGTACCTGAAATGATAGAACTATAGAAAATGAAACAATTGAAGGATATAAAAATATTCATTATGATAGGAAATATTGATACATGGTAGAATACAACAATGTATTAGAATTGAAAGAATTTTTTTCCATATTTTCCATCAAAATAGTATTTCTCAAAGTAGCATTCCTCATCATGAGCTCTTTATGATATTCCTCAAACAATATGAGCAACTGTTCCTGATACCGATTCTTCTTTTCTAGAGCCTTTATTTTATCATATTCAGACTTTAGTTTTTCTACCTAAGAATTAACAACATCTTCTTTCTAATAGACCTTTTCATACAACTCTTCACTTAGATCCTTTTCTCTATTTATAGTTAGAGAAAATGAATTGAACTTCCCATTTAGATAATTATTCTCTTACTTACAGGCTAAAAGATCATGATATAGCAATTCTGAAAAATATGTTGCATGGTTTTTGATTCAATCATATGACTTATCAATGTCATATTTAACTAAATCATGGAAGTCATAAAGGATTCTAATGTCTTTAATCATTATTTTAGATAGTTTTTTTATCTTTAAAGGATCTCATATAAACATCATAACCAATAAAGAATGTTTGGAAATCCAACTCTAGATTAATGATTTTTTCCATCAGAAAGATTACTAAATCTATCTTTTTATTGAAAGAGTGTTGAAGAAACTAACAATATGAATCAATAATTGGAAAAAATTTATTTTTTTACTAACTTCTTTAATGACTTAATAAAATATCATGACCCATGGAAGATGAAGTATCAGAATCTGATTCCCTTGCAGGAGAGGATGCATTGTCTAGTTATTTTTCATTTCTCTTGAATGATCCTCCAACATCCTTATTATCCTTATCAATGGCATCATTCTTAGGTGTATACACGAACAACTTTTTTCCTTTATCCACATTGGAAATAACCTTTTGAGACCTTGGAGACTCATGCTCACATTCAGAGATTTAGACATTTTTATCTTCATCAACTTCTTCTTTCTCAGCATATTGATTCACCTCATTAGGTTGGGTGAAATCGTGGTTAATTCTCTCATAACCAAATTATTTTTTGACCTCATCTTGTCCATCATCCTCTTTTCCTTGAGAAATAATTTTATTGACTAAATCTGAGAAGATTGGATATATAGATTATCTCATGTAATTTTCTTCTTATGGCATTCTTGTACTTTCTTAATCACATCATCACATTACTTTTTTTATTCCTCTTTTTCTTCTTCTAATTCTTCTGCTTGAAATACAAATTCTTCCACAATAAGTTCCAGAATTAGAATTTTATTTAATGTAGTCTCTACTAGATCCATTTCAGGAAATAAGGATTATGGTGTCTGAATCTATTCTGAGGATTTCTCTCTATCCGTGAGAATTTATTGAACTGGCTCAGCTTCACACATTTTATTTTTCAACTTATTCTATTTTAATTTCCATTCATGTTCATAACCATCTTAAATTTTCATGGAATTTTCTTATGAATGATCTACACCAAAGAATGGATCTTCTTATTTCATATTCAAATAGTGTTCCCTTCACTTCTCTACTACTTCATCTGGGAATGATTTTTTTTCTTTTTCAACTTTGGAGTAACTAACTGAGTTTTGAGAACTATAGAGTTTTATTTGGTGTCTAGTTATTTTTTCCTTTATATTCTTTTGAGTTTTGATAGAAGTCTCTATTAATTATTATTTAGTAGCTAAAGCATCAATATCACTTTATGAATGATCCTAAAACTGAACTGGTTTTGTATTGAATCCAACTATAATTTTCCTCAAATTAGCATCACTTAGAAACAACATCATAAAAATTCATGATTTTTAACTGCATGGAATTTTGATGAATTCTAACCAAAGCACTATGATATTTAATAATATCACCAAATAAATGATAATCTAAGACTTTGGAGTTCCTGTTTTTAAAGGTAGTGATTGTCTGCAAGATGTACTTCATAGGGGTTTCCACTCTCTGGTTAACCAAAAAGACAAATATAAATATATCACTTTTATTTAAGGAGTCATTGTCACACATTATCAGAATGAGGAAACTCTATAACCACAAGATAAATATCATGAATTTTGATGAAAGGTGATTAATATTAGGTTACATTACTCCATTTATCCTAAGGCACTCAATTGCCTTTTCCTTATCAATAATTATTGACAGGTCTGGAAAAATGTGAGTATAGAAAATTACCTCACCATCATACGGAATTTAATGAATATTTGCAGCCATACTAAATGATAGAGAATATATTTTCTCAAATCTATAAAAAATAAATTTCCCCCATCTAACCTTTTAATAAAAATATAATGATTCATATAATTCTATAAGTAAATCAGGGAAAACATGACATGGACTCTTTGGCTTATCAAAGAAAAAACTCTCCCATCTATTTAGGTTGATATTTTTCATAATAAAGGAATTATACATAGAAATTATTTTTTTTCAACCAAACATTCTCTATTGATTATGAAATAATTTATTTACAAAGCTAAATACATCTATTTCTATGAAGAAGCATCAAGAGACATCCGGACTATAAGAAAACTTAGAAAAAACAAAATGACATTTTTAGAGATGGTTAGAGCTTCAGCGTAGAAATTCTTGAAAAATGATGTGGGATTATGAATATGGGGGGAGTTTATATAGGCATTGAATTGATGTTTTGAACTCCCAAAATTATCCAATAATTGAAATAATCACAATATTATCTGACATTTAATATTATTTCCAAATAATGATTTAGTAGAATCCAATCTTTTTAGGTTTTATGGAAAGATCAGATTTATGGAAAGTGAATATGATAGAGTTTTCTTAAAATATAATAACAATATAAACCTGTAATAAAATTCAATTAAAAAAATTTAAGTCCATTCCATACCTTCATGATTGATAAAAATAATTTTCAGTAATAAAACATATTTTTCTTGAATAACATCTGCTTTTGGAAAAAAAAATTATGTAATAGAAAATTTTAATATTGGAAATTTTAGTGCCGAAAAAAATTGTGCTCTAATAATTTGCTTAAAAAAATTAGATAATTTTTTTTTATTATGGAATAAATTTAGATACGAAAAATTTGTTTAAGAAAAAATATTTAGGAAAATAAGAAAAGGTACTCCCCCTATGAAAAGGTGTTTCTTAATGTAAGGATATATGTTTTGAAAAAAAATTTATACTTAAGATTACCATACATTTATCATTCCTTACATTTTTTATTTTATTAAAATCTATCAAAGAGAAATTATTTTGTAAAAATATCAAATAATTGATCTTGCATTCTATAAAATTGTAAAATAATATCTTTTTTATTTGTCTCATCCTTAAGAAAATGATTTATAATATATATTTTTTCATGAGAGTGATGTTCAGGGTTATTTATAAGGTAAATGTCTCTTTTAATATCACATAATATCTTTATTTTTTATAATACTGATTCCATTGTCTTTGAGTCTGTGTTGCATCCACAGTACAAGAGCACAACAACTTCCAGCTTCTACATTTTTATCACTAGCAGTAGAAAGTTCTACTTCATGTTTCTTTTCGCATGACCAAGAAAATAATGTATCTCATAAGAAATTACAAATTCTGGATGTACTTTTTCTATCCATTATACATCCACCATAATTAGAATCTGATTTTTTTTTAAAAACAATTATTTCCAAAAGAATAATATATTCATTAATATGTGGTTCTCTTTAAATAGTAAAATTTTTTTTCAATGATTTTAAATGAGATTCATATTTATTAGATTGATATAATTCACATAGGAATACTGAAAACATTAAATTTGGACAACTAGATATTAATTATAATAAACATCCAATCATGAAACTAAATGATTTTGATCTACTGGTTTCCCGTATTCATCAAGATCAAGATAATTTGTGGTACTGATTGGAGTTCTTATACTTTTAGTGTGGTCATATCAATACTTTTTAATAATATATTTAATATAATTATTTTTAAATATATAATTTCGTTCCAGTTTTTAAGAAATTTGAAAACCTAAAAAAAATGTTAACTCACTCATAATACTCATTTCAATTTCAGATATAATGAGACTTGCAAATGAATCAGTTAAAGATTGGGGAGTGGATCCAAATACGATTCCCTCATCATAAGTTTGAACAAATAATTTTTATACATATCATTCTTTTTAGAATTTGTTGCATAAGCAGTTCCCTTAAAATATTTTTCATGTGTCAAAAATCCTATAATTCTATCATACCAGCCTCTAGGATCTTGTTTATGTCTATATAAAGCTTTGGACAGTGTAAAAAAGTAAGATGATTTCTGTCTACAAATACAAGAGGTTTTTCAACATAAAATTCTTCTTGAACATATCTATTGAATAAAGAACACTTCATATCCACTTGAAAAATATTGAAATTAAATAATTCTATAAAGTCATGTAAAACATGAATAGATTTGAGTCTAGCTTCTAGTGAATAGGATTATTCATAGCCTGTTCCTTATTTTTTTTATTATATCCTTTAGCAACTAATCTCAATTAATTTAATACAATGATTCCATTTTCATCACATTTATTTCTAATGACACTTTTTAATCAAATTATAGAAATTTCATTAAGTATTTCAAATAAGGTCCAGACATTGTTCCTTTCAAATTCATTTAGATCATCATGCATGGAATTAATCCATTTATCATCACCTAAATCTTCATCAGTGATTTTTTTTGTTCTAATTGGGAAAGGAATGCTAGATTGTCTTCTTCATTTCATAAGGAATTTTTAGTCCTTACAGGATGATTTACATCACCAATGATAATATCAATATGATGATTCTTAAGAAATGACTTATTTGTGTTTTGTAAAACCTCTTCATCAACATATGGAAGAAAATATTTTTGGTTAAATGCTTTATAAATATTTCATTGAAAAGATCCTTATTAGAATAATATTCTATGAATGGATAATAATCAGTTTTTGAAAACACATCCATGAATGTGGTTTGAGGTTATTTAAAAACAAAAGGAATAGTTTCATTAAATTTAGCTTTCCCTATTTCTTCCACAATACAACTATTTTTATTAATGACTCTAAAAACATTTGAAGTAGTAGAGTAAATTAGGATTTGGGTGTGAATTTATATATGTTATATTTAGTATTCCTGATGAATACATTTCAACCATAATCATTGAAGTTAGAAAGACATGGATTTCAACTTCTCCACAATTTCTAAGGTGTTTTATTAATAAATAGTCTTTTTAAAACTCGATTAATAGTATAACAAGCTGTACTAATAGCTTCAGCTCAAAATTACAAAGCTATAGAATATTCACTCAACATTTTTCTAGTTATATCGAGAAGAATTATATTTATTCATTCAACAACACCATTCTATTAGGGAGTTCTTATAGATGATAAGTTTTCAGTAATGCCTTTCTTACTACAAAATATTTTAAAATATTAATTTTGAAATTATTCTCCATGATCACTATGAGTAGTTATAAATGGTATGTTTCTTCCATTTTTTTACATTGGGCTCTAAAAGTTTTAGAATAAGAAAAATCATCATATTTCTTTTCTAGAAAATATTCTCACATAAATCTGGTGTATTCATTAGGAGAAACAAATACACATAATTTGCTTCCGATACTTCTAGATTGTGTTATGAAGAAAAGTCCATATGCACTAATTATAATGAATATGATGTTGAGACTTCACATATTTATTTAAAACAAGATTTTTGTTGCTTTAAATTCGAATAAATATAATTTTTTTTTGAAGAATCAAATCTATTCCATGATAGATCATTAACATGTCTCTTTTTTGAATGTTTACATAGGGTCATATTGTTACATTGTCTTAAAAATCTATGTCATTCCCAAGATTGATCTTCCATTTCAAAAATTCAAGGTATGTATTTACTCATATGGTCACCTGTGTTTAGTGTATAAATATTCTCATGGCTATGGTTAGAGAGAATAAACTGTTCTTTGGAAATTTATACTAGACATCAATCATTCCTAAAATTTAAAAGGTAACCTTCATCCCATAATTAAATTATGCTAATGAGGTTGTGCTTAGGACCTTTAATAAATAAATCATTTGAAAATAATATTTTTCTAAGAAAAACAATGTTAACTAAACCAACAATTTCTACCAAATCTATATCTCCAAAAGTTACTCTTCATCATATTGTATTGTTAATATTTTCAATGACGTTTTTGATACCATTCATATGTCAAGAACATCCACTATACATGTACCACTTATTTCAGTTAGTACATTCTTTAAATTACTAAAATTAAAATAGTTAGACTTTTGGAATCCAAACATTCATAGATCTAGAAATTTCAGAAAGTAAAATTTTAGGAATTTAAATTTTCTTAGAAAAATTTTCTTTTTGAATATTTAATGATTGGGTTGTATTTGAATAATGATTTATTTCCCGATTTCCACAACCCCGACATTTAATACAAAAGGGAGAAATTTGGGTTACAAAATATGTGTTACTAAAAACTGGCATTGAATGAGTATAACCAATTCCTAAATAATTCCATAGAGAATGAATTTAGGAATACAAATTATCAAATTCTTTATTTCATAACATAAAATTTGATAAAAGTTTCATTAAAAAATATTCAGATTTTCGTCTCATGAATAAATTCTTATTCTAAAATTCATTAGTTTTAGAACGTTGGTTATTCTCTAAAATAGTTTTCATAGAAATATCTTTTTCAAGATCCGTTAAATTTTTATCCTTCATAGAATTAACTTCAATAATGCTTTTAGAAACACTTTAAAAATCAAATGTTTTCTGATCAAGATCCTTATAAAGAACTAATATTTCATTAGTTAAAATAGAAATTCTAGAATTTTATTTGTCTAACTTCATTTTTTTCATTAAAATTTCATGTTCAGGTAATTTAAAAAATCTAGAACCTTCTTAAATGAAGGTAAGTTATTATCTTCTGATGAAAATATTTGTTATCTAAAAATTATTAATATTATTCATTTGGAAGATTTCATTTAAATAAATAATGGTTAAGGATTCTGTGTTGTGTACCTTAGCCATAAGAAATTTATTTTCAATAGGAACTCTAGCTATAATACCAATATTCTTATGACCATATGATTTATAATCTGAAGATTCATCTGAATAATCACCACCACTAGCACTCCATGTGTCATTTTCTTTCAATAAAGTATTATCTTTAGACATGATATTCTTTTTTTTGTTTCAGTCATAAATGTTTTCCTTCATTTATTTTCTCTTAAGCATCGGAAAGCCTGGTCTGATATATCTAACCCTTTTTACATTTATAGTAGGTTACTTCAGAATCATTCGTATTCATTCATTGTTTCATTTTATATTATTACCCAAAACATTTTTTTCCACATTCTTGTTCAACCCTTGAACAAGATTGAAAAATTTATTCCCTGAATTATCATTATCACTTGATTCAGATATAGCAATAGCATTCTTATATTCTGATCTTGTAACCCATTCTAGTGTCTTGACATTAGATATAGTTGTAAAAGCTAAACATCCATTACCATTCTTCTTTTGGTTGAATTTAGTATCTCTCTTTTTTCATATATCATACTGAAGATTAGTTTCAAATAACTCATCAATAGTAATGTTAGATACTTTTATATTCTCATAAATAGCTATCAATTGTCATTCCAACTCATTTGGCTTGATATCAGTTATCTTATCTACACGAACTTCATCTTTAACACCTTTCTCTTCAATAGATCTAATACTGTTGAAAGTGATTAGGAATCTCTATTTTAATATGCAAATAGGTTCACCATGGAGAAATAAGAATCTGTGATATTCATCACTTAACATAGCTCTTCCAGTTTATATCTCTTTAAAAGTCCCAAAATGTTTAACATCATGATTATTCGAGATGATTTTGGAAGCATCCAAATAATATATTTTACTATATATATTCCTGGTCATAGAACACAACAAAGTTTTGAATAACTTGTAATTTAGTTATTATTTGAATTTCTCTTGTTTGGTGAAGGTTCTGACTTCCTTGTCTGGAATTTTTTAGTCTCTAGTGAGAATTACCGGATTACCTTCTCCAGTGTTGATTAAAAAGTCTTCATCAGTTCTCTCTTGTACTCATAATCACTACCATCAATGAATGGTGATCAGGAAGGGTATCTATTTTCAATAGAACCAATATCCATAACTCCCATTCTATAAGAAAATATTTTTCCACAATATTTGTCAATAACAAAATTTTATAATCAAAGATAAACATTTATAAGAAAAAAATGAACAAGAAAAGTAATGCGAGAAAAATTTGAACAACGAGAACTAGAGAAAGAAAACTTGAATTTGAGTATAAGTATTTCAGAGATATGCTTTTATAAAAATTTTATGATCAAAATAGTGTATATAGATTCTCAATTACAGGAGTGGGTGAATTGTTAGTTTTAAAACATTCACTTTTAACTAAAATGAAATATATGTTAAAAAATGTTATATTAGGTTAATTCAAAAACCCTCTTTAGTCATTAACTATGAGACAAACTTGATGAAGGTCTGGAAAGATGAATCCAGAAAGGAAACTTAAGAACAATTTTCATAGAGAATGATTCTACCATAAAGATCATAGAATTTTATTTATCAAAATAATTAAAAGTAGAAGAAAGTATAAGAAATTTTTACATTCATTCTTTATAATAATAGATTATAAATAAAACGTGAAACAAGAAAAAGTAACATGTAGGATATCTTTGACCCCAATGATTAGGGTATCCAACAAACTTGAAAAAAGGTCCCATGATTTATAAAATCAAGAATGTATGTCTTTTTCCACACCTAGGTAATCCCTCGATAAGAATATCAAAATCTATATTTTTTCCTCGTAAGCCATTGAACATTAAGGTAATAAGATCCTTTATCATGCTATCCATGAAATTCCTCGATTGTACATAGCAACAATTAGAGATGCATAATGCAAGATGAATAATATGTTCATGGTTTAAGAAGATGTTCACAGTTGACCATTATTTTCACAGTTGACCAAGATGTTCATAAGAAAACCAAGGCATGATAGTATTTCTTTCAAAATATCACTTCACATCATGTAATATATTGGATCTTGGAACCATTTCATTTTACTATGAGCTCATTAAAATGAGTAACTATTTATAGGTAAAACATTAATGGTCGACACCCTAATCGAATGGTTATATTTTTTCTTGAATATCAGCGGGACCTGTATACATGTTAGTAAACCAATAGTTTGTTAGGGACAAATTATCTGACATACTATTATTGTTAAAAAATCATGCATAAGGAAAATTAAGTACCTTAACTAAATATGAATATCCATAATCTAAGGAGAAATATTATTCTGATTCTAAACATATATAAAATATGATTCTAGAAACATGGATAATCATATTATATTCTTTTGAAGAATTTTGAGTTGAAATTTTGAGTAATTAGGAATCTAAATTCAGAGGATTCTAGAGTCTTAATTTTAAAAAATTTGGGGCCTTAATTATATGTAATTCGGAGCATGAGTTAAGAGGAATTTAGAGTTGGAATTCTGAGGAATTCTAAGTCTGAATTATGAGGAATTCTGAGTTTGAATTCTAATGAATTTGGAGTCTGAATTTCCTAGAATTCATAGTCTAAATTTAAAAGAATTCATATTCTGAATTTCAAGGAATTAGGAATCTAAATTTTAGAGATTTCATAATATCAATTTTTGAGAATTTAGAGTCTGAATTTCAAAGAATTCGGAGTCTCAATTTCATGGAAGTCAGAGTATAAAATTCAGAGAAATCAAAATTTGAAATTCAATAAATTCAAAGTCTAAATATAAGAGGTCAAATCTTTAATTTCATAGAATTTGGAATCTAAAAACAAAAGACTTGATATCCATGAAAGTATATGATTCTGAGGTTTTTTGAAAAGTATCCGAATTTTTTACATAGTAATAAAAATGGTTAGACTTGGTTTTAATGAAGTCATTGAATAAGATAATGAAAACCAAGGTAGTTGTAAAAATTTTCTAAGTAAAAGGATGTTTTCCATATGAAAATAATTCTTAGAGAAATATTACATTCTTTATAATTTTTTTAATTTTCAAAATATTTAGGAATGAAAAAATTATTAGGAAGCCTTATTAACTAAAAAATATCCCCCTTTTTGGAATTAATGTACATTCTTTCAAAAAAAATATAAGGGATAAAGATTTTTAATTTTTATCATTAAAGGAAAAACTTATCTCCCTTTACTTATGAACCATAATGAATTAAACTAATTCCCCCTTAGGTTGAGAAATCACTACAGATTGTATTATTGACATCCTAAGAAAAGTTAATTTTTCATGTATATGAATGTATTGTTTAAATAGACTTTCCCTAACATAATATCCCCCATTTTTAATCTCCCCTTTATTAGGGAATTATATTCTTTATACATATTATTCATTTGATCATTATTTTCTCCCCATTTTTGATTTTTAAAAATGAATTGAGAGAATGAAAAAAATGGTACCTGAATGATTATTATTATAATAAAAAAATTGAAGGATAGAGAAATTTCATTATGATAGAAAAAATTGATACAAGTTACAAAAAAAATATCCGAATTAACATTAAAATTATTTAGCCTTTTTTCGTTCGACATAATATTTCAAAAAGTATCCTTTAACATCTTGAGCTTTTTATGATCATCCTCAAACTGCTTGAGAAATTGTTCCTGATCCCGATTCTACTTTTCCAATGCCTTGATTTTTTTTCATCTTGAGACTTTAGGATATCTACCTAAGACTTCACAACATATTTTTTATGATAGAATTTTTTTTCAACTCTTCTCTAATATCCCCTTTTCTATTTAGATTTAAAACAGTTGAATTTAAATTCCAATTTAGATCTTCCTTCTCGTGCTTCCTGGCTACTTTCTCAAGATTTATCTATTATGAAAATATACTAAAAAGTTTTTTATTCTATTATCAGACTTCATGAAATCATTTTTCACAGAATCTTGGAAGTCATCAAGGATTCTCATGTCTTTAATCTTTCTTTTTGATAATTTTTCTATTTCCTCAAATGATATCTTATGAAAATCAATACGAATAATGAATGTTTGAAAAAATTTCTCTAGATTAATGACATTTCCCATGAGAAGTCTTAAAAAACATAACTACTGATTGAAAGAGGGTTGATGCAACTGAAATATTGAATCAATACTCAGAAACCAAGGTATGGTGTTTACTAACTTCTTCAACAAATAAAAAAGAAAATCATAACTCATGGAAGATAAAGATTCTTAATCTGATTCCCTTGTAAGAGAGGATTCATTTCCTAGCTCATTATATTTTCTCTTAAATGTTCCTCTAAAATCCTTCATATCCTAAATAATGACAACTTTATTAGTTTTATCAACAACTATCTGTTTCCTTTATCATCTATAGAGATAAACTTTTTATCACATGGAGACTCATTATCACTGTCATAGATTTGTACTATTTTATGTTCATTGACATATTATTTCCCTGTATCATCCTTTAAATCATCTAGTTCAATTAAATAATGGTTGTTACTCTCATCACCAAATGGTTTGTTAACCTTATCTTTTCTAACATCCCTTATTCATTGAGAAATAATTTTAGTTTACTCTAACTGAGAAGTCTAGATTGATTGCTTATCTGAAGGACTATCCTTCTCATGGTATTATTATAATTTCTTAATCACATCATCACTTTACTCTTATTCTTCACCTTGTTCATCATTTACTTCATCTTCTTGAACTATCTATTCATACACAATAGGATCCTTAATTTGAGTTTCCTTTCCTGTAGTCTTTAAGGGAACTGTTTCATCAAGTAAGGATTTTGGGACCAGAATATTTTCAGAGGATTTCTCTGTATCCTTGATATGTTCTTGAACTGACACAACGTAAAAAAATTTCTTTCTCTACATCCTATATTTTTTATTCCTTTCAAGCTCTTAAATAACTTGAATTTTAATTTCCTTTATCTAAACATGATATAATCAAAAGCATGAATCTAAATATTTCTTAATATTCTTGTATTCACTCCACATCACTACCACTTCAATAGGGAATGTTTTTTGATTTTTTGGATTTAGAGGAGCTGAATTAGTTTCTAGAATTGTATATTTTTATTTGGTTTATGGTTCTCATTGATTTCTCTTATTCTGTGCTTTCTTGGAAGTTTCTACTATATCTTCATTCTTTGCTATATTTAAAATCTCACTTTATTAAAGATCATAAAACTGAATTCAGTTGGTATTGAATCTAACTTTCATTCTCCTAAATGTATCATCACTTTGCAACAATATCATAAAATTTATTTTTCTGTAACTACAAATAAATTATATGGATTCAATGAAAAAATCTTTAATCTTCGACAATATCATCGGATAAATGATAATATGGTACATTAGAGTTCGATTATTAATGGTAGTGATTTTTAGGAGGATTTACTTCACAAGATTTACCTTTCTCTGGTTAACCAAAAATTCTAATATAATGATATCACTTTTGATTAAGGAGACCTTGTCACCCTTTCACAGAATGAGGAACATCTATACCCACAAGGTTATCATCATTACGTTTGTTGAATGGTGGTGAACATAGGTGACTTTACTCCTTTTTTTCCTATCACTCATTTGCCTTTTCCTTCTCAAAACATCCCAACTGATATGGAAACATGTGAGAGTAGAAATTTTTTGCACCTTCATATAGAATTCCAAGAATATTTGCTTCCATATTAGAACATAAAGAATATTTTTTCCCATAGTTCTTGATAAAAAATTTATCACATCCACCATCCTCATAAAAACATACATAATCAAATGTTATCAACAATGAAATCAGGAAAAACCCAATCTTAACTCTCTGGATTAGCAATTAAAAAACTCTCCCATCCATTCATCATGTTTTTTTCAAAATCCAGGAATTATACATAACAAAGAATTTTGGATCATCCAACCTTTCATTATAGATTTTTAACTCCATTATTTATTTACCTAAACACATCTATTTCTATGGGGAATCATCCATCGATATCCAAAGTTTAAGAAAAATGAAAAAACTGAATGATATTTTTAAATATTGGAAGAGCATTGGTGTTAAAAGACTTGAAAACTGACGAGGGACTAGGAATATGGGTCCTTATTATAGGCATCAAAGTGATGGTTCGAATTCTCAAAATGACCCAACATTTGAAATAATTACAATCTGATTCGACCATTGAGATGAATTCTAATGAAGGGTTTGGTAGCTTCCAATCATTATAGGTTTTATAGAAAAATTGAATTTAAGGGAAGAAAATGTGTTACCGTTTTCTTAAAATAGATAAAAATATCAATAATAAAAAAATTCAATTACAAAAATTTATGTAGGATACATACATTCATGATTGGTAAATATATTATTAGTAATGAAAAATATTATTCCTGGAGAACATTAGATTTCAGAATATTTTATTAAGTAGAGGAGAATTTTGGTTCTGGAAATTTCTATTCTGAAAATAATTTGTGCATGAAAATTTTGATTGTAAAAATTAGTTATGTAAAAAATTTGACAAAAGCAATAAATTGGTTATGAAAAATTTTATTATGGAAATAAATTTTAGAAAACAGGAATTAAAACTTCCTCTATGAAAAAGTGTTCCCTAAAATAAGGATATATCTTTCAAAAAATGTTAATATGGATGATTACCATATGTTTACCATTCTTAAATTTTTAATGTGTTCAAATATATCGAAGGATAATGATTTTGTAAAAATATCATCATGTTGATCTAGGGTTCCGATAAATTATTAAATAATATATTTTTTATGTGTGTCATCGATATTAAATGATTCCTAATATCTATATGTTATTCAAGAGAGTGATGTGAAGGGTTTTTTATTAGGGAAATAGAACTTATATTATTTCATAATATATGTCTTTTGGTAGATCACATTCCATATCCTGTGAGTGTGGGTCGCATCCACAAGAAATTAGCACAAAAACATTTAGCTACTACATATTTAGATTCAGTAGTGGAAAGTGGTACTGAATTTTGGTTTTTTCATGACCAAGAATCTAATGAATCTCTTAATAAATGGGATGTTCCGAATGAACATTATCTATCCATTCTAAATCCACCAAAATCAGAATCTAAAAAACATTTTAAGACATAATCATTTCTAGAAGAAAAAAAATTCATAAATCCATGGTTAACATTAAATAGAAAAAAATAGTTTTCAGTACTTTTAATTGATATTCCATTAGATTAAATTGATATAATGAAGATAAAAATACTATAAATATTATGTCTAGATGACTAGATTTTACGTATAATAAACATTCTATTATACCTCTAAACAATTTTGATCTATAGGTCCCTATGCTTCCTCAAGATCAAGATAATTTGTGGTACTGATTGGAGTTCTTATACCTTTAGTGTGGTCATATCAACACTTTTTTTAATAATATCATTAACATACATATGTTGAGATATATAATTTTCTTCTGGTTTTAGAGAAATCTGAAAACCTATGAAAAAGTTTAACTCACCCTTGATACTCATTTCAAACTCATATTTCATGAGACTCACAAATTAATTAGTTATATAATTATTAGTTGATCCTAATATGATGACATCAAATTATGATTTAAAAATAAAAACATTTTTCATATCATTCATTATAAAAAGTGTTGGATTAGCAGTTCCCTTAACATAATTGTTTTGTATCAAAAATCCTATAAGTCTATCATACCAGACATTAGTGGCTTGTTTAGGTCCATACAATGCTTTGAGATGTTTAAAAACATTTTTTGTATGTATTGTGTCTTTAAATCCATAAGGCTGTTCAAAAAAACTTCCTATTGAACATATCTATTAAGGAAAGAATACTTCACATACATTTGAAAAATAGTGAAATTAAATAATTCTAAAAATTAAAGTAAAATATGAATAGATTCGAGTCTAGCTACTAGAACATAGATTTATTTATATTTCATTATTTATTGTTTATTATAGCCATTAGAAATTGATTTAGCCTTATTTCTTACTATGATTACATTTTGCTCACATTAATTTCTGAAGACAAATTTTACTCAAATTATAGATGTTTTCTTTAGACATTCAATCGTGGTCTAGATCTTATTCCTTCCAAATTTGTTTACCTCATCTTGTTTGGATTTAATCCATTCATCATCACATAATGCTTCATCAGTACTTTTTTGTTCAAATTGGGAAAGGAATGAAAGATGTTATGCTTTATTTCTTATGGAATTTCTTGTCCTTACTGGTTGATTTAATTAAACAATAATACTATCACAAAGATGATTCTTAAGAAATGACTGATTTGGGTTTTGTAAAACCTATTCATAAACATATTGTATAAAATCATTTGGTATAAATGATTTAGAAATATTTTCTAGAAAATATTTCTTATTTTAAGGATATTCTATTAAAGTATAATAATTAGTTTTTAAAAACACATCTGATGATGTATGTTGGGGCTGTTTTAAAAAAATGACTAGTTTAATCAAATATAGCATGCAATGTTTTCTTCAACATACCTGTATTTTTATTATAAAATCAATAATCTTTAAATGTAGTGGAGTATACTAGGATAAGGGTAAAAATTTATGTAAGTTATCTTTAGTATTCAGTATGAATACTTTGTAAACCAATACTTTGAAATAATAATGTCTAGGATTTTTACCAATCCATAATTCATAAAGTGTTTTATTATGAAATGGTCTTATTAAACATGATATATAGTATCACAAAAAGTAATAACAGCTTCATCCTGAAAATTATTACATATATAATATTTTCACAACATGGTTCTAGTTATCTCTTGAAGAATTCAATTTATAGTTTCAACAAAACCATTTTATTGAGGAGATCATGGAGATGAAAATTTTTAGTAATTTCTCTATTACTACAAAATGATTCAAAATATGAATTTTGAAATTCTTATCCATGACCACAATGAATTGTTATCAATGGATGGATTTATTCATTCTTAATTTTCCTATAAATGTTTTAAAATAAGAAAAAACATTATATTTCATTTCTAAAATACAAACCCACATAAATATGGTGTAATCATCAATTAAAAAAAATAAATAGTATTTTCATCCAATAATTCATGTTTTTGTTAGGACTGAAACATCTATATTGAATAATTTTAATGCATCATAAGTTTAGACTTTGCCAATTTATTTAAAACTTGATTTATGTTTCTTTCCATACTGAAAAGGATGACCATCATATTAATAATTAAATTTATGCTCTAGTAGATCCTTAAAAACAATTTTATTTGAATGTTTTCATAGGTTTGTTAGGTTACAGTGCTTTAACCTTCTATTTACTTCCAAATATTGATCATCTATATCACTAAGGCATGGTTGGTATTGGCTAATTAGGTCTTCTCTTCTATGTGTATAAAAATTCTCATTCCAATGGGTAGAGAGAATAAACTCTTCATTGGAATTTTGTACTAGGCAATTGTAATTCTTAAAATTCAAAAGGTAACCTTCATCACAAAAATTTCTTATTCTAATGAGGTTGTGCATAGGAGCTTTAGAAAAAAAAATTTAATTTAATAATTTTTGTTGAAGAAAAATGTTACCTATACCAAAACATTCTCCCTGAGAAAAATCTCTGAAAGGTAAATTTCCTCTTTTTGTGTTGTTAAAATGTTCAAAGATGTTTTTGTTACCAGTCATATTCTAAGAACAATGTCTATCCATGTACCAAGTATTTATATTTGTAATTTATTTATTTTCCTAAAAATAAATCAGTTATACATGCAGAATCCAAAAAATCTTGTAACTAGAAATTTCAGATATTAAAATTTTTGGTATTCACATTTTCATAGAAAAATATTATTTATGAAAAAATAATGATTTGGTTTTTTAATAGAAAATTTATTTCCCAATATTTAACACAATTATATGTACTACAGAAGAGGGAAAATTGGGGTTCAAAATGGTTACTAAAAACTTGTTTTGAATGAGTATAACCAATTCCTGGACTATTCATCGAGGAAGAATTTCAGAATACATTTCATCAAATTCCCTTCATCCTGATGTGAATCATGGTAAAAGATTATATAAGGGAAAAAATAAGGATTTTAGTCGAATGATTGAATTCTTATCCTTATTGTCATTAGTTTTAGAGCATGGATTACTCTCTAAAATATTTTTCCAAGAAATACCATTTTAACTATCCTAAGAATGTTTATCCTTATTAAAATTGACTTCCATAATATTTTTATGAACACTTTCAAAATAATAAGATTGATGACCAAGATCCTTAGAATGATCAGATACATCATTACATAAAATAGAAATTTTAGAATTTTCATTATCTATCTTCTTTTTTATTTTAAAATTTTCATTTTCATGTAATTTAGATAATCTATAAACGTCATGAAATAAATGTAAGTTATTATCTACTTTTTCGGAAGATTCATCATTTTAATATTTGTAATATTATTCATATAGAATATTTTCATTTAATAAAATATTGGTTAAAGATTTTGTGCTGTATTCCATAGCCATAATAAAATGATTTTGAATAGGTACTATAGCTATAAGTCCTATATTCTTTAGACCATGAGATTCATAATCTGAATATTCATCTAAAGAATCACCACCACTATAACTCCAGGTGTTATTTCCTTTCAAGTCATTCTTATCATTATAATTTTAATACTTTTTTCTATTTCAGTAATAATTATTTTCCTTCCTGTCTTTTCTCATAAGCCTAGGATAATCATATCTGATATATCCAACCCATTTACATTCAAAGAAAGTTAATTCAGAATACTTCTTGTCCTTTAATACATTCATTTTATATCAATACCGAAAATATTTCTTTCCCACAATCTTTTTCATCCTTCGAGAATGATTTGATAATTCATTCTTTGAATGATCACATTCACTATATTCAGATATAACAATTGATTTCGTATATTTAGATCAAGTTACAAATTATAGATTCTTGAATTTAGTTTTAGTAGTGAAAACTAAACTTCCCTTACCGTTATTCATTTTGTTGAAATCATCATCTCTCTTCATTATTATTTTATATTGAAGAATAGTACCAAATAACTCATTAAGAGTAATGTTATATGCATTTCTATTCTCATCAACAGCTATCCTTTTCAATTCCCACTAATTTAGAATGATGTAAGTTATATTATCTAAAATATCTTCATCATCAATACCTTTCTCTCTGATTGATTGAAGATGATTGAAAATGATCAGGAATATTTTTTGTACCTTTCAAACAAGTTCTCAATATGGAAATAAGAATTGATGATATTCAGCTCTTAACACAGCTCCTCTAGTTTCTATCACTTTATAAGTCCCAAAATGTGTAACTTAAAGCTTCTTCTAGATGATTTTGGTATCTTCATATGAAACTATATGACAATATATTTCATGGTTATAGAACACAATAATGTATTGTGTTCCTTGTAATTTAGTTAATATTCTAATTACTCTTGGTTTATGAAGGATCTGTCTTCCTTGTAAGGAATTTTTTACTCTCCAATGATAATTACATGATTTTATACTCTAGTGTTGATGAAAAAAGACTACATCCTATCTCTCTTGTACTCATAATCATTACCATAAAATATTTGTTATCTTGTACAGTTTAGATTTTCAATGGTACTGATATCCATACATGCAATTCTATTTGAATATACTTTTCTATAAATTTTTTTAATAGAAATATTTTATAAACAAAGGTAAAAATCATTATTAAAAACATGAAGAAGAAATGAAAATCATGAAAAAAATGTGACAAGGAAAAATCATGCAAAAAACAAATATGTGAGTATAAGAATTTCATAGACCTTCTTTGATACCAATTGTAGGATCAATATAGTGTATGTTGATGCTCAATTACAAGAGGGGGTTAATTGTAGGTTTAAAAACATTAACTTTTAACATTAATTAAATTCTATGTTTTACAATGTTATATAATGTAAATTCACAAACCCTCTATAGTACTTAATTAAGAAATGAAATTTCGTAGGGACTGGAATGATGAATCGAGAAAAAAATATACAATAAATTTTTATGGAGAAGGATTCTACCTTAAAGCTGGTATAATCTTATTTAAAAAAGTAGGTAATGTTACTAGAAGGTATAAGAATGTTATAATTTATTTGTTTATCAACATACAGTGTAAATAAAACATGATATAAGAACAAGTAACAAGTAGTAAATCAAATAGCCCAAAGAGAAGGGTATCCAACAACCTTAAACAAATGTCCTCTGATTTTTACCTTCAAGAATGATTATCTTACCCACACTTGGGTAATCCCAAGATAGGAATATTGAAGTATGTCTTAATATCCCAACACGCCCTAAAACATTAAGGTAGTCGCCACCGTTGTGTGTATATCCCCATAATACCTTGATTATACTTAGCAACAGTCAGAGTCACACAAAGAAGGATAAACAATATATTCACAGTTGAACTATCTGTTCACTGTTGAACAGTATATTTAGAAGACTCCCAATGCATGGTAGTATTTTCCTCTCAAGAAATCACTTCACAACATGTAATCTCTTGGATCATGGAACCATTTCATTTAACTAATACCTCATTAAAATGAGCACTTATTTATAGGTAAAACATCAAAGGCCGACTTCATCTTCTAATGGTATATTTTTCCATGAATATTAGAGGGACATGTTGAAATGTCACTAAAACAACAGTTAGTTAGAAAGACATTGTATGACATTGTTTTATATTTACAAAAGAATGTATAATGAAAATTAAGTAGACTAACTAAACATGAATATTTGAAATCTAATGAACATTAAAATTCAAGGTATAAACATATAAACAATTGGATTCTAGAAACATGGATATTAATATTCTATTTTTAAAGAATTTTGTGTCTAAATATTGAGGAATTATAATTATAAAGTATTCGGATTCAGAATACTAAGGAAATCAGAGTCTTAATTTTAAAAAATTTGTAGTCATAATTATGAGGAATTCATATTTTAAATTTTGAGGAATTATGGGTTTAAATTATGAAGAATTTGATGTTTGAATTTTTGAGAATTCAGTGTCTCAGTTTTAGATAATTCCGAGCATTAATTTCACAGAATTTATGGTCCGAATTTTAGTGAATTTGGATTCGGAAATTCAAAAAATTCAGATTCTGAAATTTAATGAAATCAGAGTATGGAATTTATAATATTTGGAGTCGGAATTTCAGAGAATTTGGAGTCTAAAAATAGACTACATGATATCCATGAAAATATAAGATTTTGTGGTTTTTAGAAAAAAGATCCAAATTTTTAACATAGTAATAAAAAATGTTAGATATTTTATTTAAGAAGACATTAAACAAGATAATGAAAACAAAGTAAGGGTAAAACTTTTCTATCTGAAAGGAAATTTTTCATAATAATATAATCCTTAAAGAAAAATAATTTTCTTTAAGAAAAAGTTATTGTGATTTAAAAAAAAAGAGTAATGGAATAGTGAAAAATGAATACTTATTGAATAAACATATTTCTATGTTTTAGTATGTTAATTTTGTTTTTTACATGAATTAATGTCAAATTTAAATAAAAAGATACATTGGGAGTCATACAGGTGACATTGTTCACCAGATTGATGTTTGGTTGATTCATACCTATCACAATTGATGAAAATATCATTTTTCCAATGTGTCAAAATAATCAGAAATCATTTACTTGGTTTTTCATATTTTTGTTGGTTTTTTTTACTAAAATGTCATTTCAAGATGAAAACATTCATTTTGAGTCATAATGGTCGAATCATGCATCAGTTTGACCCCTATACATTTTACTCCAAATAACATCCTCCTTCTATAGCATAACGTCAGTCTACTCAGTAAAGAACTAACTATTATATATGTTGTACCTCTTAATTAATATATTATAGATGGTTCTTTAGTGGGTCGACTAAATAGGGGAACAACTAATTTTGTAGAAAGAATTGATGCTTTTTTTGTGAAAACCCATCTCGTTGATGAAAATGTGATGAGTGGAGTATGCTCCTGTGACCATTATGTCTCACGATGTCACACCAAAATCAAGGTATGTGGGAAAATCTTTTATATAATTGTTATATTTTTGGTCTATCAACAACACACATACCTTTTAAATTTGGACCCCAAAATTATTTTTAAAAAATAATCAGCATTCAATTCATTTATTACACAAACAAGGAACACAAATAGCCATTATTTTCAGCAGGGCATTTAGCTCAAAAAATAAAAATATTACCATTAAAAAATAGAACAATAAGGTGGAAAAGATTATTGAAGTTGAAATTATTTGAGAATATTACCATATTCATTCTATATTTTTACATTCTTCCATCAGGTATGATTCCCATTTATTTATAAAAATATCTATATCGTCTTGTGAATATGATTTTTTAGCAGCCATGGTAGTACAAAAAAATATAAATACACAAAGGATTAATAATTATTTTAATTAAAATAGAAATTATCTTTAAAATAACTCTTCAAGGATGCTGGTTTGTTCATAAAGAATGATCTTTTTAAAAAAATTAAAAGAATAATAACCATAATCATTACTGTTAGTTTGTTCTGGGCCTTGCAAAAATATTGAGAAAAATAATTAATTTTTTAATTCATGTTTTGATAGTGATGTTATTTTACATATACCCTGATATATAACTACTCATAGTACTACTCATGTTTTTTTCCGTTTAACCAGGCCTCATTTCATGATTTAGATGATATACACACACCACCCTTCTATAATATAATACTCATTAAAAGATAAAATAAATTATATAACTGGATGTTTGGTTCAAAAATATTTTATTTAATGTATTACAAATTGACAAACTCCATCATGTGTGTTTGGTTTGTTGGTGTCCATTCATTGAATCTAGAAAATAAATCTTTGGAATATTTAAATTGACCATAATGAGAATCCAATGCTGCCTAAGAACAAAAAAAATATGTAATGAATGAAATTAAAGTAAATTTTATATAAATAAATTGTAGAGTTCTACCCATGAATCATTGGAATTAATTTTTTTTTCAAATGTAATTTCTCTATTAAACTATTTTAGCAGTCCTACCACAACATCACATTATTTCTTGGAATTTATATCTTATTGTTCTATAGAGCTGATGTGAGGAATAACGAGTGAAAATTTATGTTCATGGGGTAATCCAATCAATTTTTTTTTTCATTTATACTCTTTAGAGAAATATGAAATGTGTTTTTTAATAACTAACACAGAATATCTGATTTTGGATGATAAAATCATGAAAACATGTCTCATGTATAAATTTATAATAAACCATCTTAACCATTCATTATCAAGGATTTTAGTTGAACTATCAACTCCAATGATGTTTGGATCTTCCCCTTCGTATATATTTTCTTCAAAATCAACTTTTTGATTACCACCATCTTTCAACTTCATACCCACATGAGCCTTCAATGATAATAAATGGGGATATAGAACGATGGGGTTAAGTTACTTCTTAAATATAGTTTTGATTGTTTGGTTGATCCTGGAGATGGTTTTGGACCAGTCTTTCATTTCATCCCATCCATTTTTCGTTCTGTAGTAACATGCATCAGTTCAGACCTTTTTTGATTAATTTTTTATTTTTTTTTTAAAATTAAATTTGATATGAATTCCACATTATCTACATGTTTTTTACAACATGTGATGGCCATGCGATGAATGTTCCATAAACATCTTCAACTGTATAAATATATTCATCATAAATTGGAATAGGTAGCTTGGTGATAAGATTTATGGATATAGTAATTAACACACTGAAATGACCTCTCTGATTTGGTGTGTTGTATATCAAGTCTGTATGGATATTTAACATTGTATCCCTCTCTACAAGGCAATTGGTGGTAGTCGATAGATATAAATCATAGTCATTTTCACCCTGTAGAATGCCAATATAGGAAAGGTGTCAGTGTCTAGTTTCAATCTGATTCACATATCACAGAAGCAATAATTGGATAATTTATTACTTTTGTTAGGAATTGTTTTTTCGGGGAATGGCTTGCCTAAATTTTGTTGGGGGTGGGGTGGTATCTTTATGCACGGGTTATTCATGAGTTGTCGCTTCTCTTTGACTCCCCCATCAAACATTCTATCAGATATCTCTGGTATTTTAATAATTATTCAAACATATCTAATATTTATATCATTGTTTTCATTTCCTCAGTTTGATACTCTTCTTTTTTCCTAAAAATATGTTCGGGTTGTCACCCCAAACCCGCACCTATGATGTGACCATACTTTGTTTTGCATCTTCATGGACAATAAATGTATATAGGCTTCTCGTGTGGGTATTTTTGATTCATGAGAATATGTTTAATAAAAAATGTTGGAAAATAAGAAATCATTTTTATGTAAAATATATTTAAATAAAAACCAATTTCTATTTTCTCATACTAACACTTGTTTCTCACACTTTTTTGTGTGTTTTCATCTATTATGTTCTCATCTTTTTCTACACATGACTCCTTCCATAGCACATGGTATGGGATAGAAGTGGATTTGGATTGGACACATCAATATGTATATAAAATATAACATAGTTATTGTGTAGTTTTATGTCACATTAAAGAAATATGGCATATTTAAAATAAGTAACAATTTTTTTTTCAAGTGATGTGTACCCTATACTTGCATTGCGATATGGGTACGCTGGTTTTGATATCCATTCTATATTTACATCACTCAATTTATATTCCATAAATAATTTTTTTTATTCAATGTGATGAATACATGTACCATCAGACAAAATATTACAATAAATAGTGTACCTAAAAAGGCAACTTCTCTCGACATCTAGTAAACGAATCCAATGATGCTTGGGTTATCAGGTGGAATAAATAATTTGTGGCTATGTTTTAATTTTACCATCAGCGTCATTAAGATGATATTTGGTTAAAAGTGTGTGACTACCCCTCTGAATCTTTCCACCATCCCTTAAGACATATTCTATAAGAGATTCACCTACTATAAACACACTCTACAAGAGATAGTGAATTGTAAGTCAATGTTTCATTATATCATTTTCGGTAAATTCTAAAAAAATGATATCATAATATTACTATAATATCTCCCCACATAAATGTATTATTCTAATCCACAACATAGTGCCCTGAATCTATATCAATCTCCACACGCTGTCAGATGTTGATTCCAATGTTACTAATGAATTTGTCCTTGATGGGGATAGCATGTTATCTTTGGTTATTAAATCCAATTTAGTATTTGATTCCTTTATCATTAGCCGTAATTATTTTTTATAATACGGGAAAACTACAAAGCTCTTGTTTTTTCTACATCATTTGTGTTTCATCTCCTTTCATTTCCTCAGATCCACCATCATCAATATGTTATTTCGGCTCTGGAGGGATAGCATTGGCATGTGCAGATGGTGGTTGTAGCTCTATATAGGGAGTATAAACATTTTGAAAAACTTATTGTTTGTCTGTACTGTTGAAAAAAGTAGGTTTAAAAAAAAAATTGACTAAAGATTGTGAGTATCATCACATGCAGAAGTCATTATCTTCAAATGTGGTTTAATATTTGATATAGATAAATTAAAACAAGCAGCGAGCATATATTAACATAAGACCACCTGTTGAGAGACTTTTTGTTCATCTATACTACGAGCAACAATAGATTGAGAATCCTATTGTTCTTGGTGATTGGGAGCATCATCACATACATAAGTCATTATCATAAAAGTGGATAAATATTTATTTTAGATAACATAAATGTATATCTGAATATATATTAACATAAACTAACATGATGTATATTATAATATATATATATAACATCATTATTTTACTCATTGTTTTTAAAAGGGTGAAGGGATTTGACTCTTCTATAAACTATTCAAATCCATTTATTATGGTCTGATATGACATATAAAACATTGTCTACACTGGGACCACCATGAAATGATTGTGACGTCCTAATGAAAGGGTTATCCTCCATTGAATTTTCATCTGACTCCTCAGTGGTTTAGGTCGATAACAGAACAATTGACTAGTTTTGGTTTGTGGGATCTAAAACAGAAAATACTTGTATTTCCAGTGATTCCATTATAAACAGTTTTTCTTTATACCCATCCTTAATAAAATCATCTTTCCAAAATCCCAACTCATTTATTTTGACAACACTTCAGTTATCAACCCACTGGAATTGAAAAATATTTACTCTGAATGTCGTATAATCTAACTCCCATACATTTTTAATGATTCCAACGTATAAAATATTCACATAAACTGCATAAATTTCCTTAGGACTTCAAACATGAATCTCATCTGCCACAACTATAAACCCACAATTCTATCTGGTAATGTCATATGCATGTTCTGTAGTATAGAATATATAACCATTAATAACATAATAATTGTAATATAATATGTACACAATTGGTCCTCCCTCTAGCCATCAATGTTTTTCTGATATTTACTCTGTATTTTCATTGGTCTCTTTAATAATATGGTCATGAAACCATGCTATAAACTATTTATTATGTTTATTTGATATCAATTTTTTAATCCCTTGATTGATTCGAATGCCTATGAATTTCTTTTTGGGTTTCAACTTATGGGTGAACATCAAAACTATTATAAAAACCGTAAATTTGTTCCTTCTCCCGATCTGTAATATTGATTGTTGTTGTACCTCTCGTACCCCTCGTGGTTTAATTTTCATGATCAAAATCACTTTCTTATTTATCTAATCATGTTTTAAGTGTTTGTGTTGATAGGAAAAAGGTTTCCAAGGAATTGGGCCAAGAAGGATGAAAAGTGGACTGATTTTCAGTCCACCGGCCAACCGGTGGAAGACCACCGGCCAGCCGATGGAGCCTGGACCGAAGGCATCCCTCTGTCCAGACCACCGGCCAACCGGTGTCCCACCACCGGCCAGCCGGTGGAACCCAGACAGAATAGTGTCAGCTACTGCCTCAGCACCGGCCAACCGGTGGCCTCCTCACCAGCCAGTCGGTGGCGCCTGAGCCCGAAGGCCTTCCCATTTTCAAAGCACCGGCCAACCGGTGGCTCTGCACCGATCAGCCGGTGGAGCCAGTCAAACTAGCCGTTGGGCTTTGACCAGACCTGTCCACTTGCCTCCCAACGGCTCCGAAGGCCTCTCCAACGGCTCTGAAGACTCCCAAAGGCCATTTGAGGGTTCCCCCTCTATAAATAAAGGACTAGGACCCCCCGGAATCTTAATTAAGCCAAACCAAGCCATAAGGAAGCCCACAGACACATTTTTGATCATTTGGCAAACCTCCGACGCATTCCCTCAAGGAACCCTCACTTTCTCCAACCTTCTTCCACATCCAAGGAGCACCACCATAGAAGCTTGGGAGCGCTCTTCATCAACTCCAATCAATCCATTGGCGCCCAAGACTTCCCCATTACGGTTTTTATTGTATTATCTATTTTGAGCATAAATTTGGGTTTGTGCCTACAAACCCCCATTTCTCTCATCCTCTCTTCTTTGGGTTTTCACACCACCTTCAAGGTGTGAAGCGGTTAGTCAAGCCTTCCCTTTAAAAGGCTTGAATCAAAGGTGAGCTAGCCTTCACCTGTAAGAAGGCTAGTGGGTTCTTGCTCAACCATTAAAAGCAAGTGGGTTCTTGCATAACCATCAAAAGAAAGCTGTAATAGGTTCTAGACTAACCTTAAAGTCTAGTGGGTTTCTTGCTAAAACCATTAAAAAGCAAGCTGTAGTAAATCTCTCAACGGTTGAGTTCGGAGCGGAGACGAAGGCTTGGGTTTAAGCCGAACTCCGTTATCAAGTTGCATGTCTTGCCTCTTTTATTTCCGCTTCACTTTTACTTTGTTTTCAAATTGTTAATTATTTTTTAAAAGGCAATTCACCCCCCTCTTTCCATCACTCTCCTTTCTTTCTCCGCCCAACAATTGGTATCAGAGGCGAAATTTGAGTAATACCTTCACCGGTTTCAAATTCAAGATCCATTGTGATGGCTTCAACCTCTTTCGCCCCCAAAGGCTATTCTTTGGGTCGTGCTCCATTCTTTGATGGAACTGACTATACCTATTGGAAAACCCGCATGACCGCTTTTCTTAGAAGTATTGGTTATCCCATTTATAAAATTGTCATGCATGGTTATTCTCTCTCTTCTCCCGATGAATCCAAATGGACTCAAGACGATATTAAAAATTTCGAGCTTGATGGCAAAGCCATGAACGCTCTTCACTGCGGCCTTGATCGTAATGAATTCAATCGAGTTTCCACATGCACCTCATCACATGAAATCTGGAAACTTTTGGAGGTTACCCATGAGGGGACTAACAAAGTTAAGGATACTTGATTGGATATGTTTCGTTAAGATTTTGAGTCTTTTTCCATGCATCCATCTGAAAATATTTCTGAAATGTTTACTCGTTTTACTAACGTTTGCAATGGAATAAAATTTCTTGGAGATGATGTTTCTGCAGAAACGATGGTCAAGAAGATCCTATGGATCCTACCAAGCTCGTGGGCTCCAAAGGTAACGGCAATCCAAGAAGCAAAAGACATCAAGAACATGTCGGTCGAAGAGCTCATCGGATCCCTCATGACCTACGAAATCACCATGAGGAGGCAAGCTGAAAAGGAAGGCAAACCGATCAAAGTTCCAAAGAACATCGCCTTCAAAGTTCAAAAAGAAGAAAGCTCCTCCTCCTCATCTTCTTCCTCTTCAAGCGACGATTCCGAAATGGAGAATCTTTCCCGCAAGATGCACAAATTCATGAAGAAGCACAAGAAGAAGAAATCCCACAAGGCTCAACCCAACGAAAAATCCGAGCCCAAGGTAACATGTTACGGGTGTGGCGAGAAAGGCCATTACAAGCCCGATTTCCCACTCAACAAGAAAAAGGCCGAGCAAAAGGAAAAGAATAAGGCATTCAAGGCCACATGGAGTGATAGATCCACATCCTCCTCCTCCTCCTCCTCGAGTGACAACGGTAAAAAATGCCCAATGGCATTTCATGAGGTAACCTCTTCCGACTCCTCATCCTCTAGTTCTTAAAATTCTTTTAATCATTTATCTTATGAGGATCTCCAACATACGAGAGATCAATTGGAGGAAGGTTTTCACGAACATTCTTCCAAATTTGTTGTTTTAAAAAAGAATTTCAAAAAACTTTCTTCCGAAAAGGAACAACTTCTCAAAGAGAAGGAAGACTTGACCCTTAAAGTCCAAAATCTTCCCGATGTTGATTCTATGGAATCAATAATCAAAGATTTAAGAGAATCTCTAGCCATGTTCACCCAAGGGGAACAAAATTTGACCAAATTGCTAGGTTCCCAACGCATATCTAGAACCACCGAAGGGCTTGGCTATTCCAAGCAAGCTTCCTCTTCCCATGCTCCAACTATTTTTGTAAGGGGGAGCTCCCAATTTAAATTTTGTAACTATTGCAAAAAACCCGGGCACTTAATTTATGAGTGCGATTGCAAAAATGCCCGGTATGGAAGGCCTAAAACCATTTCCCTTAGCGATGAATTTCTTAGGAGAAGACCCTTCACAAGACAAGTATGGATTGAAAAATCCCTTTTAGTGAGTCTCACCGGACCAAAATTTTTTTCGGTTTCAAAAACCTCTCCCCGGTGATTTGTTGTTTTTATTTAGGGGGAGTTAGGATCGTTTTAACCTTTTTGAGTTTTTCAATTCAAAATTTTCAATTCTTTCAATTTCAAAATTTTCAATTCTTTCAATTTCAAAACATTCAATTCAAAACTTTCAATTCAAAACTTTCATTTTCAAAACATTCTATTCAAAACTTTCAATTCAAATTTCAAAAATCTCAATTGGATTTATAATCTCTATCTTGTTTTTCAATTATTTCCCTCAATCAAGTTTTATTCCCCATGCTATTTTGATAATCACAAAGGGGGAGAAATTCTTGGTTGATTGGGGGAGAAGTATTTCTCTCATGCTTTGCTTTAATTTCCCATTTATCCTTTAAATCATGCCTTTCATTTAATTTTTACATTGTTTGTTTTGGTGATTGTGATCATCAAAATAGGGGGAGATTGTTGTACCTCTCGTACCCCTCGTGGTTTAATTTTCATGATCACAATCACTCTCTTATTTATCTAATCGTGTTTTAAGTGTTTGTGTTGATAGGAAAAAGGTTTCCAAGGAATTGGGACAAGAAGGATGAAAAGTGGACTGATTTTCAGTCCACCGGCCAACCGGTGGAATACCACCGGCAAGCCGATGGAGCCTGGACAGAAGGCATCCCTCTGTCCAGACCACCGGCCAACCGGTGTCCCACCACCGGCCAGCCGGTGGAACCCAGACAGAATAGTGTCAGCTACTGCCTCAGCACCGGCCAACCGGTGGCTTCCTCACCGGCCAGCCGGTTGTGCCTGAGCCCGAAGTCCTTCCCATTTTCAAAGCACCGGCCAACCGGTGGCTCTGCACCGGTCAGCCGGTGGATCCAGTCAAACTAGCCGTTGGGCTTTGACCAGACCTGTCCACTTGCCTCCCAACGGCTCTGAAGGCCTCTCCAACGGCTTAGAAGACTCCCAAAGGCCATTTGAGGGTTCCCCCTCTATAAATAAAGGACTAGGACCCCCCGGAAACTTATGTAAGCCAAACCAAGCCATAAGGAATCCCACGGACACATTTTTGATCATTTGGCGAACCTCCGGCGCATTCCCTCAAGGAAACCTCACTTGCTCCAACCTTCTTGCACATCCAAGGAGAACCACCATAGAAGCGTGGGAGCGCTCTTCATCAACTCCAATCAATCCATTGGCACCCAAGACTTCCCCATTACGGTTTTTCTTGTTTTATCTATTTTGAGCATAAATTTGGGTTTGTGCCTACAAACCCCCATTTCTCTCATCCTCTCTTCTTTGGGTTTTCACACCACCTTCAAGGTGTGAAGAGGTTAGTCAAGCCTTCCCTTTAAAAGGCTTGAATCAAAGGTGAGCTAGCCTTCACCTGTAAGAAGGCTAGTGGGTTCTTGATCAACCATTAAAAGCAAGTGGGTTCTTGTATAACCATCAAAAGCAAGCTGTAATAGGTTATAGACTAACCTTAAAGTCTAGTGGGTTTCTTGCTAAAACTATTAAAAATCAAGCGGTAGTAAATCTCTCAACGGTTGAGTTGGGAGCGGAGACGTAGGCTTGGGTTTAAGCCGAACTCCGTTATCAAGTTGCGTGTCTTGCCTCTTTTATTTCCGCTGCACTTTTACTTTGTTTTCAAATTGTTAATTATTTTTTAAAAGGAAATTCACCCCCCCTCTTGCCATCACTCTCCTTTATTTCTCCGCCCAACAATTGTGACAACTTATGTTAAAGAAATTTCTTCACCTTCATGTATCCTAGTGTGATGATATTTTTAGTTCAATTCATTGCACACCGGATGTGTATTCAGTATAGAATTAAATGTTTCCTCAATAATAAATTGCTCCGCAATATAACCCTCTAGTCAACTTCAATTTTTGACATACCCATTCAAAAACATCATATATCCTTCATTGGGGTAAATCCATCTATAGGGAACAATACCATGTAGTCTAATCAATATCACTACGTGAACCATCAAATGAACCATCATATAATATAATTTTTGCGGTAAAAAATTTCTAATTCAAATAATATGATAAAAATTTAACTTTCCATATCCAAAAATTTCGTCATGTCTATAACATTTCTAAATATATATTTGAAGAATAAATAGAGCATCTTTAATGTGTGACAAACAATCATAGGAAAAAATGCAATGTAATGTTATCGGTATTATATCATGCATCAAAATATGGCAGACATATGATTTCACACATTTTAATATTAAATCACACATTGAAACTATGTTCTTGATATTTGATGAATACCCCCTATAGAAACATTACATCATTCAAAAAGATTCAAAATTGTTATATATCCTACCTGGAAAGAGTTTAAGAAACCTAAGTAAAAAATGATCATTTTTACCCCTTCACTAGTGCCAACTCTTCTCGTACTACCATGTAAATGACCTCTAGGATAGCATTAATTCCCTTATATTTTCAAGTGCATTTAGAAACATGCTAATGGAACTATCACATACATTTTTTCAACATGCATAACATTAAGAAAATGTATTATGTAATTAAAATTCTAGTATGTTAATTAAAAAAACTAATTTCTTTTTACATCCAGGTTTCGCAAGGAATTTCTAAAATGGTTTACCAAAAGCAGTTTTCACAACTTTTACATTCTCAAACAGTTTATCACGTATTAGTGTATATGGTGTTGTAAATTCTTCTGAAAATCCATCGAATAAAGTTTTCGAAGAACTACAATAATGTTATCATGGGAGAAATCTACAATTTCATAGAAATATAGTTTTTTATTAGTTTTTCGCCCTAATTGATTGTGTACCTTGTTAATAGCTGGGACACAGAAGAGTTACTTTAATGCTACATCCTGAAAATTTTAAATAAGCATGAAATTCAATTATCATCCCATATAACATGTCTCTCAAACCAAAAATATTCATTTCTAGAAAAATATTATATCGTAACACCTAAATCCCTTAATAACTTCAAATCATCGATCAATGGAGCCAAATAAACATCAATATCATTACCACGTTATTTTGGTCCTGATATAATCATAGATAACATGATGTGTTTTTATTTAATTCATAACCACAGTGGAAATTTATAATTTACCAACATAATTGTATATGTACTATGAGTGATACTTTGAAATCCAAATGGAATCACTCCATTTGTAGATAACTCAATATGAAGGTTTCTCAGCTCATTTCCAAAGATAGGATACTCATGATCAGTTCTCATACACTGTGGATAGTCAATTGGATGCTGTTGTTTTCCATCATTATTTATTCTTTATTCATTCCATGTCAATTTTCTAATAGTCTCCTCACTTCCATAAAGGCGCATAATTAATGGAATGATTGGTAAGTACCATGTAACATTTTTGGGACTAGATTCATCTTACTAGAATCGTGAAACACCACAATTTGTGCATTATCTAAGGGATTTTTGGCCCTTGATAAATTGTATATAGTCATTCTACAATCCTTGTATTCTTTCATAGATCACACCCATCAAGCATAGCATTCATTGGTAATCATATGTTCGGATTTAGAGTTCTTTATCTTCTAGCATCATGTCATACAAAATAGGCAGTAATTCTGTAAAACTAGTGTCACTCCATCTGTTGCCTTCTTTCAAATTATACATATTCAGAATGACATACAATGTTGTATATTTAATTAAACCATCAAAAAATGGATTATTCTCACAACTCTTTAACTAACTGAACAAAATTAGAAAATCCTAATGTTTGTCATCAATATTCCTATTCATTTACGTAATATGATCTTCATCCTTATCCACATCTATAATCTTGTCCTTAATAGGTTTTTCTTCATTTTACACACTTTTCATCATATCGAATGATCCATAAAACACAGTTTTGTCATAGTCACTACCAAATTATTTCTTCCCAGTGTTTATTCCATCATTTATAACATTGATCTAATCTATGGTAGTTCAAGTCTTCATCCAACTCCTTTAGACTAACTTTTCTTGAATAGAAATTGTGTAAACATAGACAAAGGATTTGAGAAGGATCATATGCATGATATTTTGAAAATATAATGAAATACATCACCCCATCTTTATACTCTTTTTTCAGATGATTGGCACCCATCCATTCATTATTCATATCCACCCTATTTGATTTAGTGATATTAATATTTATCAAAATAAATACTCAAAAATGTTGATATAAATATTAAAAAAGGGTAAAAAGGTTATAGACATTAAATCTCCATTGAAAACTATTTCTAAAATCACATTTGAAATACCATTATAAAACCAACCATTTATATAATTTCTACATTAAAATAACAAAACCATATTAAAATATATCAATTTTTTTCCAAAAATCATATCTCAAAACCCCAATTATTTTTAAACCTTTTCAAATAAACATACAAACAAAAAATGGTATTATGAACACATATAATTTATTAAGAAACAATTCAAAACACTCAAATAATTTTAAAAGTGAACCCCCAACAATATAACTAGATTCTGTTATCACTTCCCTCCCAATATCCAATTCAAATCATAAACGAATGCCCGACTTATATGAATCATGACACCATTTATCTAACTCTGATCACTAGTTTTCAGTGTTCCTCCAATCAACCATATGAACTGGCCAACCCATCACTATTTTGTGAACACCTTCTCTGGTGTTCTGACCCACCTCTATAGATACTCAAAACCATATTTACATTTAAATTTACGATTATGGAACAACACCATCACAATCACCCTTGAACATAACAACCAGATAACTTATTCACATGTATTATTATGAGTAGAGCTTAAGACAATCACAATCACCCTTTTTGAATCTATAGACTTACTGAACTATTCACATAACATTTATATATCAAGATATATAATATTTTACTCAATGAATTGTTGGGAAATATATGTAATAACCATATCATAATACATAACAATTATTCCCACTTGAAAATCAAACATTCATTATCTCAGAAAGAATACTATCAACTTGAGAAAATAAATTCACAGAGAAGAAGGGAACCATGTGATCAATGAATAATATAATAGTAATGAAAAGCATTATTATTAGTTACACAAATAAAATAAACAAAGGGGGATGTAATCAATATAATAATTTAATTCTCTATATAGAACCACATATCAAAGGATAAAAAGTCCGTGGATATACCCTAGGTAATAGTATGTAACGATCCAAAATAGAACTATAACTACGTGGACCAACATATAATATATGTTTTATCCAAAAATAACATGATCCATCCAATTACAACATACATAACTCAAAAAAATGGAACATTCCCACATGAATTGTCCAAAACACAACTATAGTGACCGTAGAAGGGTGTGTACCATCTAGGGTATCATGAATCCAGACCTCCAACATTTACACAAAAGATACCATAAAAACAACCCTAGAGGTGAAAAATTAATCAAGATAATTACCCAAAAAAATTTGCACCTCACCCCCAACACCATAACATATAACATCCACTTTTAACATCATACTTCCATCATATAAATAATCAATAACCCATAACGGGGGAAAACATTATAGTGGAAATCATTGTTGGTCACTTGAGAAATAAACCATTTACTTTTTTAAGTGAAAAATGGCTATTCACATTAAAACCAAATCAGTTTGCAGAGTCTCACTCCATTTCATTAAATTCTAACCAATTCAATGATTTTAAAAGAACTTGAAAACCCCCCTTTTTAATTCCAAAACATTCTTCAAGCAAATGTAAATTTTTTTTGAAAAACCAAAAAAATGCCTAAGAACTAAATTTCCTAAAAAAACAATTAATGAAATTATGAACCTCTTAAAATATTGTTTTGATGAGATTAATATAATTTAAAAATTGTACAAGAAATTATTATGAAAAAACCGTTATGTGAAGCCTAAAATTTAAGAAATTTATTTATAATTTTACACAAGAACCCATACTTTATAATAATTTAATTGAAAATTAATCTATAATGTATACAAATTTTTGGAATTATAAAATAAATGAAAAAAAGAAACACATACTTTTAACTGAATTGTTACAACACACATAACATTTCACCTTACATAGAAAATACACGAAAGACCTAAACCCTAAATCCTCATGAAAAATGAATTTCAGTTCCTGGGAGAAGGATAAACCTATTAGAAATAGGGAAGACAAGAGGGATGGGGGAGATAAATGAGATAGAGTGGGAAGAATGCTTAATATGGAAAAATAATTTCTATCAGAAATAATTTATAAAAATAAAATAACACAAACATAAGAAATCATAGAATATTATAATTCTAATTTTCTAAAATAAATCATATAATAATAACATATAAATTGTATCCAAAATCACATATCATGGAAAAAAATCCTAAGACAATAAATATAAGTGAAAATATAATCTTATTCACAATAACATATTAAATCATTGATGTGAAAATTATATTTAATTTTTTTAAGGAAAATATATTACAATTAGAAACATTATTATAATTAGTCCTTAAAAAAATTATTAAATAGAGACAATGGTTTTAAAAATGAGAAGTAAAAATACATTAATAATGCTTACTTTTTATATATTCCTTAATAATTAAATCTTTTAAAAGATATTATATATTAAATATGTGAAGTAAAAAATAAATTAATAAATTTTATATTTAAAAACATTCATCGATAAAGGAAATATGAGAAATGTATAACGTTTTTAGAAAATGAAGTAGAAATACATTGTTGATTTTTACTTTTTAAAATAATTTTTATAATAGAAACATAAAAATTAAATAATGTTTTCTATAAAAGAAGTTGAAAAAATTTAAAGAAATTTAATTTTTTAAAAAATATTTAATATAATAATCATGAAAAATACATAATATTAATATGAAAAATATGATTGGATGATAAAAATTTTATTTTTGAATATTTGAAAAAATATTTTGAATTTTTCTGAAATAAAAATGATGAAAAACCATATTTCCATGAAGATTTGTAAATCAACCAATCCAAAATACGATATAGGACTATTGAAATTTAAAAAATATAACTAGAGGAGAAGATAAATCTAGAGTATATAGAATTAAAAGGCAATCCAATTCCCCATATTAAATATCACATTTTAGGGGTCTCACTTTTTGGAAGGATGATGAAAATAAATACTTTTTGTTCATAATGAATATAAATCAAAAATCATGAAGGAGAATAGTCATGAAACATAATATAGAATAACAATAATGAAGAATTATTTAATGTTATCATATATCACATTTTCATTTAGTGTGAAAGCAAGGACTAGAAACGACCACAAGTTTCATTGGGGTGTTTTAACCATTCAATTCAGAACATCACCATCAATATCAAACTATAATAATTGAACCCAATGAGAATAATGAGAAATATAACTAGAGAGGTGTGGTATAGCACGTAGCAGAAGTGTTTTCATGGTGTATGAGAGGTGCAATAGAAGAGGTGTGTAGTGGAAGAGAGGAAATGGTGGTGGAGAGTCATTGAGAATGAGAGGCACAACAGAAGAGAGCCATTGGTGGAGGATAGGTGCTGTGATGGAGATCCATGCGATGAAGCATGGTATGTAGTGGCAGAGGAGTCAGCAGTAGAGGAGGATGGGGAGGGAGAGAAGATGGAGGAGAAGAGGGAGGAGAGGAGGCAGTGGTAGTGGTGGCAGGAATCTGCTTCCATGAGAGATTGAGGGGTGTGAGGAAAGTGTTGAATGTTTGGGTTTCTTTTAAAAAACCTGATGACACATTTATTCGTGCTAGATAAAAAATCACAAATAAAAGTTTGTTTTATCAGTTCTAAAATTGATAGTGCTGAAAAAACATTGATTTATCATCGGTTTGTTAATTACCGATGGTAAAACATACAATTTGTTCATAATTTCAAAATTATAACCAATATATTTATTACGTTTAAAATTTTATAAATATATATAACTAATATATTTATTATAAGTTAATAGTTTAAATTATAAATATAAATATATATATGTTTGTGTTTGTGTTTAGGTATATTTTATAATATTTATCTATATTATTTGATAATTTAAATTATAATTAAAGATGTATATGTATAAATATATAAATAGAAATTGATATATTAATTTTAATTTTACTTTATATGTATTTAAATATATATATGTATATATATATCTCTGTGTTTGAGTATATATCTTTTTATATATTCATTAAATACATTTATTTAAAAATAAAAAGATTTAAAAGGTATTCATAAATATATTGTTATCATTTAAACAAATATTTTTTTTCTTTTTTAATTATTTAAACATATTTATATTCAATTAGTTATATATAATTTTATTCATATATAATATATTTTAAAAGTATATAAATTTATATAACTAAATATTTATATTTTTAAATATAATAAATAAATTTTTTATAAAATTAAATAAATTTGTCATTATTTTAAGTATTTATGAGAAGATAATTCTTCGTATATATAGAAAATTAATGAATACACCAACTACAGAAATATTTTATATATGGCCAACATTAGGGTAGAATGTGAACATATTTATGAGAATATGAATGTACGCATCAATTGGAACATTAATTTAGAAACATAAATTTATTTAAATATATATATATATATATATAATGTGTTTGTTTATATATATATTACAAAATATTTATATATAATATTATAAAGATATTGTATATTAAATATTTAACAAAGGCATAACTAAAATTAACAAACACAATAAACAAAAATAAAACACAGACATAACAAACATGTGGTTTTTTATTTAATATATATATATACACATTTATTTGAAAATAATTAAAATATTTCTATATAAATTAATAATATTTTATATTAGAAACTTTTATCAGTACTATTATTAGCATTGATATAGTTTCTTTTTTATCAACGCTTTTTGTAAGTGCTGATAATGGGTAGATTTATCTGCGATTTTTTTACCATTGATAAAATTCACCCTTTTATTATAGCTTTCTGATTGGCATTGATAAAAAACGATAACTTCCCCCACACGCATTTTTTGTAGTGAATGACGTTACGCCTTATTTGGATAACTCCTTTTTCAATGAAAAAAATGTTTCCCTAGTTTTCATTATGATCCTTGAAAGGATAACAAGATATAGTGAATTATTTTTAGGATCTATATTTTTATAGTATGGTAGATCCAACATTTCATCAGAGGTGTGAGGAAGTGGGATGGGTGAGTGGGTTTTTATAGTGGAGGGGAAGTGGCATTCTGGTAAATTTATTAGAATGGAATTTCCCCTATGTAATTCCTATAAAAATTGGAAAACATAATGAACTAAATTATATCCAAAGAGTTATAGGGTCTACATATAGCCATAAAATATATTCTGAACAAGTTTATAGGTCATTTTGGGCCTTCTATTTAACCTTTACTGCCTTATTAATCTATTTTTACTCATAATCGTTGTGATTAACTATTATTTATTTCATTAATTTTTTTGAAAAAAACTATGTTGATCTTTTATACATTATAAATTATTCTTATAGAAAATATTAAATCAATTTTTCTAAATTCAAATCATAGAGGTGGCATAAATTACTATAAATTTATTCTTACATAGGCGACGATAGATTCGTTTTTTAAAGTACAAAATGTTCAAATTTTTTCTATTTTTTATATTAAATATAAATTTCCAATTGATTCAAATGACATTAATTCAATTAATTGATATATAATATTTTTAATTAAATTTTAAAAACAATAAGAAATATAATTCTACCGTTTCAATAAATTAAATGTAAATGTAGCTTTGAATTATAATTCAGTATTTTTCATTATTCACCAAAAATAAAACTTCATAGAAAATTACCAAAAATTAATTCTATAATAGTTTTAATGATTCAATGTCTAAAAATATTTTAATTTCCAAATATTAAATCTAAATAATTTTACAAAAAATTAAAATATTTTTTGAAATAAAAGAGAGTAAAAGTGCATTTATAAAAACATTTGTTGTTTACAGATAAAATTGGGTTTAATCTAATATTATACATATAAAATATTTTGGACGAATGTAAAAAATATTTTATTGATTTTTAATATATATATATATATATTAATTTATTTCGATAGTTTTATTTTCTTTAATTTATTAGATTAAAATTCCATCGTGATGATACAAACATTTCAGTTATATTCAATTGGATTTTAAATTCAATTATGAACAATTGAGAACATATGAATTAAAATAATATTTGGGTAAACCACATATTTTCATAACATAGTTAATAATATTTATATCACACATGTTAACATCAATGTTATATCTTTTTATGCTAAATAATAATGTTTTATTAATATTATTTTGCTCGATAAAACATGATATTGTGTGTAACGCAATCTAATGGGCAATGTCTTTGTTGTGTGAAACGTAAGAAAAATAAGAATTTTGTACCTAATATTCAATATCATAGAATTATTATTTTTGAAATACTAAATAGTTTATAAATTACAGGGATATTATATTCCCTTACACACATGGTGTTGCGTGTCATATATGTCATCAAATAAAATATAATTTATAATTTTGGGGTGTTTGATATATGGAAAATTCACAAATCTAAATCGAACCATTATAACAGAGTATATGCGAGTCTAAAACAAGAGTATTCATTAATTTATTAAAAAATAAGGACCTATTATGTCATATATAACCACTTAATCACCTAATGGGTTCCACAATCACTAATAAAAACTAGCGGAATTCAATTCAGAATCTCTCAAGCATGATCTACATAATGGAACAAATTTTACCATGCCACTCTATAATGTGTCTAGGTACAGTTCGATATGGGAAATATACATATATATTAATAAGAAAAATAAATGATGGATTCCAATCTCTTTATCCATTCTATTTTCCATGGGTCACATTAAAAAATAGCTCAGAGATTCATTATCATAAGAATCACAAAAAATCGAAAAACATGGGATATAATCGTCAATTGAATAAACCATGATTAAAAAAAATTAATGAATTATTTTAAAAACATGGGGAATTAACATTTCAAAAAAGATTATCATGGATTTATATTAATTATAAAACAGAATATTTGTTTGGAATTTTGAAATCAATTCAAACCTTACTCTAAAAGAAGACATTTCATGGTATCAAATTTCATTCTCAAACTCACACGATGATATATTAAAGAATTAAATAACTTAAAAATGATGTAATTATTACCTTGAAATCAATAACAACCCAGAAATTATTTATTCCACTTAATACATTGAAAATAGAATATAAAATTACAATATATATGTTTTTTAAAACATTTGAAACATCATTTTCAAAACAAGTTTAAACACAATAAAAATAAAATAGATTAAAATTCCATCGATGGTATATTAAATTCCATAATGTTTAAATGATTACCATATGAATTTATCATCATACTCAATAATGGATAAATGTTAAAATCAATGTAAAACATCAATAATTACCCATAATTCTCCATAGTGAATTGTTTGGTTTTGACATTTATTATTCTATCTTCTGAACAAGTGAGTACAATAAGACATGTCAGGAGTAGTTTACATGTATTGTACGTGATTTGAAAGACCGCGTTCCTTTAATATTCATCCCCTATATTTCCACTAGTTTGACACTGAAATGAATAATTTAATTACATATCTCATTAATTAATCCTATAAATTTTAGTATAAGAATACCCCATAAAAACATCTTGACGAAACCACAATAAATAAAAAAATAAAATAAACCACTCAATCACCCATCAAAATTCTGGGTTAATCATGGGAAATAGTAGGCTTAGAACTCCACACTCTCCATAAAAGAACTAATGTCCATATCTAAAATTTATCTTTACCCCTAAATAGTGTGATGGATTAGATTTAAATTTTTATAACACCATCTTGATCTGACCAAACATGTCAATAGATTCAATTTGACACAAGGCGTGGGTAAAATATCCAACCACCCTAAACTGGTAATAAGAACTATGTATAATAAGATAAATCATGGGTAAAATTTGGACGTCATTAAATCAATGAATAAAAAATATTTTATCCAGCAACACAACATGAGGTATCTCTAAAATGGACAACCATGAGGTTATAAATGAGTAAAAAATAAATTAACAACATCCAATCATAAAATTAGAAAAATAATTATTATAAGATTTTAAAAACATTTTACATACATGAAAACAGTTTTATTGAACTTTTACATTCACAATATAAGGTAAATAAAACAATTCTAAAATAATTGTTGGAGGCCCAAAATGTTGATACACAACATGACATGAAATTGGTCATTCCAAAACATGTCAAAAAAATAACTAAATGAAACTCTCATGAATGCACCATTAAAATTAAAACACCATATTCCAAGTGGATATTGGTATATATCCAACCTATAATTTATATACTAAAAACATAACAATATGAAGAATGTATTCCCACCAATTTTAGTATGTACGGTTTGAATCAATGTCTTGTTGGAAATCATAATTATCCCATTATATTCATTTTTAATAAAAAATTAAATTCCAATATATTTTATCTCAAAATAAAATTGGTTTTAATTTCCTACATAAAATATAGAAACAATTATACCTTACAACATATCATTTTTAATATCACACCATTTATCAATCATGTAGTATATTTAACATAAAATTGTAAATCAATTTCAAAATCCCACTATAACACCCTGAGTATTTATGGACCACTGTTTTCAAATAAATTAAAATTTTCTTTTATATGTTTCAATGTAATAACTCAAACATTCCTTTTACACTAAACCGACTTGTCATATGTTACACACAACAGTAAGTTGGCGTAAGATACACACAACATTGAGTATATATTCTTTTTCAATGTATAATATAACTATGATTTAATTTTGTCTTAGGTAAAAAAAATTGTGTCTTTTACTACACACAAAAATAAATTGTCTTATGTTAAACTAAAGAGAATCCTTCTCCAATTTCTTACATTGTATGCATTAATGAGTTTCTTTAAACAATGATATACTATTAAAATATTATTATTTAATGGGGTATAATCTTGACATAATGAATTTTATTAACCACAATTTGAATTTTATATAACATTAACATCCATATTAAGTATTTTATAGACATGATATAAGAACAAATTCAATTTTTCTATTAAAAGAATTATTTTTAAAAAGATGTAGTTTTGTCGCCTTTTGAGGGAACACCCCTATTAAATCAATATTTTCACTATTTTATATATTCTATTTGACCAAATAAACTTCTTATTTGTAATAGGGACACTATAAATTACCATGGATGAAATTTTGTTTTTAATGATGAAATTCATATTTTAATAAATAGTAAAAATATACCGCATTATAATTCAAATCTTTTTTTATTTGAATTTATTTATATGGGTAGATTATATTTTTAATTGGTTTTAAAGTTTAATTTGATTAATTTTTTTATAATATAATCCAATTTTGTTCACTGGAAATAAATTCAAATTTAAATTGGAAAAAACACATGTCAATCTTTTGATAGTTTTTACTTAATAAAAATCCACTTCCTGGTTTTGAAAACAAGAATTAATTTGAAATTATTTAATGAAACATTTATGTTTTTAATTTGGAAAAAATGGATTCCATATGATGAGTTATAAGGTCTAAATTATGTAAATAAGTACAATTTGTTTTTGAACATTATGATTAATTACTTGAGTAATTAATTTTTTTATTTACCACAGTTGAAGGCTAAATTAGGTAAATATGGGTAGAAATAATATTATAATAATATAAAACTACCCCAACACATGTCCTAATATTATTTGAAGAGTTATGGGCGACCAAAAATATCCTTTCACTAAACTTGTTGTATTTTGGAGCCCCAAGGGGCGTGAAAAGGACATGCTATCACAATTAAATTAATTTAAAGGGAAATATAACATAAACATGTTACTAAAACTATTTTAAGGTAAGTTTATATAATTTATCTCTTTGAATATAAATATTAATTATAAATATAAAAATATTTAATATTTAATCGTATTTTAATTATAATTTTTATACATTTAATATATAAATTTATTTATGACACAATGATGATGAATTAATTACCTTATTCATGATAGACTAAAATAAATGATATTATAATTATTAAAATAAATATAAATTAGAAAATTTTGAAGCCATAAACTAATTTTATGGATGATTTTGACATTTTATCTTTGAGTTAAAGTAGTTATTTTAATATATATATTTTGAAATATTTATCAAAAATCAATTACTAAATACTGTCAAAATTGATATAAGTGAGTTTTTAATTCAAATAATATATTATTAAATTTTGTTATATTCATAAAAATATATTATTCTCCCAAATGACTTATATAATTATAATAATTTTATTAACTATCCACTAGAGGTTCTATTTTCATTTTATAATTCCTATATTGACCATATAGTGTAAAAATACACGAATACATCGTCAAAGTTAATTTATTTAACAATGTGTTAAAGCCAAAAGATAATGTTACATTTGTGAAATTAATTTATCTAAATCCTTTTTTATGAGATAATATCAACCCATAATCATTATATCCTATAAATGTATCACTTTGGAGCTATTAGAATTTGAAAATATATTTATAATAATAATTTTTTTTATCTCTTTCCTAAAGATCCCCACCTCCCTCTTAAAAAAAGGCGACATATATACCAACATAGTAGCACTTATCAAGACCCTTGTATCATCCAAATACTTATATAATAATATTGTAACATCCATAAATTCCTTTTATAAACCACAATTTGGGAAAAAACCATAATAATGGGACCTTTTGTGCAAATCAAAATTGATACTCGAAAATGAGGTAATTATTTTATCACATCATTCAAAATTATTACCTTCTTATAATTATTCTCCTTAAAATGTTTCCATAATAAACTAATAAATCCAGTATGTTATACATTATTATTAGTTATTATAATTATGGTACAATATTATACATCCTTTTATCCATCCCACTAATACCAGTATCACCATGTGTGGGTACATATTGCTTACCGTATACATGTCGTGGTGTAATTTATTATTCAACAATAATTAATATGGATGGGTATAATTATTTGTTTTATGGATTAAAATAATAAATATAACATGATATTTATTCATTAAAAATAATATACCATCCAATTACATAACATTTAACCATTAAGTTAACGATATTATTGCTCATGTGTATGCACGACCTACTGTATCCACGATGCAATGTGATTCATTCAACATGATCTTCACCAAACCAAAATTATATACATGAATGAAATGAATATATATGATATATATTATACTAATATTATTTTTTAAAGGATATAACTATAATCTAAGAAGTGGAATATGAACTTATTTGACAAAACATGTATAAGAACATAATGCAGTTAATATCAAAATAACGATTGACAATGAAATGTTACTAGAAAGTGGATGATAATTTAATCATATATGATACCATAAAAATAATTATGAATCTATAATAATTAAATATAATTATTTCAATAATTATAAAGGAGGTTTGGATATATTGTAAGTATATCAGACCTATGGTAAGGGACAATTTTGAAATCTAATTTTTATCTACGATTGTTAATACGTAAGTATTTACTAGGGTATATTTATCATCCACAAACATGTTTCCTAAGTATGTAATAATATTTATTTTATTCTATAATGTTTTAAAATTAAATATTTCCTTTGGTGAATTTTTAGTAATATTTTTGAAAATAATCTTTTTTCATTAATCATTTTAAAGTACTTTTGACATTTCTGAAAAAAGTCAGATGAGAATGTTTTTTTCAACTTATAGGGTTTGAAAGGATATTTACTATTTCAAGATTCCTTATTTCCAACAATTTTCCATTATAATTTTTTATGGTTATTTTCATTGAAATATCTTTTTTTAAAAAATTTGTCGTGTTTTGAGAAAATAAAATGTATTTGAAGAAGAAATGAAATTTTTCTCAAGAACTATGTTCAACTGTTTTATCAAAATTATATTCCATCTAAGATGATTATTTTAAAATTAGATTTTTTTTATGTCCCTATTATTACTAAGATATTATTTTTTTAATGATGGAATGATATTTTATAAGGATTATTATTTGATAGAATAATTTTTAAGAAACCCATTTTATTTCTTGGGTTATTCTATAACGAATGTTTTATGTTTTTGTGGCACGTGTATGAATGATTTCATTATGATATGGGTGGGACAAATATAAATCACTAATGCATTGGGTAATGATTTATATCTCATGATATAGACATGAAGGTAAATGAAAGTAAATCTGATTCTATAAAATAGGGCCAGAAGTACATGTAAATATGGTACATTAATGCATGGCTGGATCAACAAGTAAACCTGGTTCAGTAATGAAATTTTTCCACAATGATGATCTTTGAATAAATTCCTTGTCTACATTTAAAATAATTTTATGTAATTATTTATTTTCCACACTTCCATATTTTATTCCAATGCTATTTTATCATTATTAATGATCCTTTATTATCTATGAGTTATGTACTTCTATGATTTATTTCATGACTCAAGATTTTGATATTTAGCCTTTATATTCATGTTTTTTAAATTCTTATGTTTATGGTGTGTTTAATGTTATTCATTGTTAGCCTTTTAGAGAATTTGTGATCAACCTTTTTATGTGTTCTTTTGCCCAGGATGTAAATAATGTTCATAGGTGGGAAAACAATAGGGAAAATATTTATGGGAGATTTTGTGGATCATTAAACATTTTAGAATATTATGTTCCACTATTCCAACAACACTAAAATAATATAGTATTTGGGCATATATTTTCATAATGTATTAAGTATTCAATAAATGAAATGTAATGTCCGTGAATTTCAATCTTGGGTTGTCAGAGTTGGTATCAGATTGAAGGTTTAGTTATCCTTTTGAAACTAGGATGTGAAAACATTAATGAGAACCCTAGTTATATTGAAATTTTTTATCTATGGATGTCCCTACTGTTAAGTCTAACTGTAGGTTAAAATCATATAATTATGGTAGCAATCATGAATAACCTAGGATTAAACCTAATATGCTAGACATTTAAATTAACACCTATGAATATGTTGTATTCCTAGTATGATATTTTGATATCCCACCATTAATTTTGGGTTTTAGACAAAGTATGGAACCCAACGAGGTCACATTAATGATGGATGTGATGCAAAATGCAATGATTAACCTCATAAACAAACAAATGTTATGGGATCCCAAATAAAGAATCTTGTTTCTATGAATGTGAATCTTTTTAGGCTTAAAAATGACCCAGGGAGGGAATAATGATCTCCGGAATCATTATTAAGGAAAAGTCCAATGTATTTTAGTGGAACGATCAATCCACTAGTATTTTATAAATGGATTTTTTCCATTGAAATGAAAATTTTTATTTTACGTAGTTTGAAACATGAAAATTATAAGTTAATGACTTATTTCTTAGAAGGTAAAGAGAGTATGTGGTTGAAAATTATCATGAATATGAGGAAACAAGATAAAATTGACTCCATGCATTGGGGTAAGTTAAAAAACAAATTTTGTAGTATGTACCTTCCGAGTATTCCTCTCACAAAAAGTCATATTTTCATTTCACCTATATCTCATGGTTATGATAATTAATGGTGGATAAAATTAAAAGGAAACTATAAAAATTATTGAGAAAAGAATAAACGACTTTCTTTATGATTTTTTTGTGTATGGACACATGAAGGAAATTTTACTAACTGGACTGATAAATTATTTAAGTGTAGGAAATAAGGTCATTGAGTATTTTACTATCGAAGTAATGGGAATAAACAGAAAGCTCCATAGAGTGAACCCCCCACTAATCAGGGATACAAGTTCAAGGAATTGGGTAATTATTCTTACCAATTTCGTAATGAAACGGTTATGAATGATTGTTGACGTCAACAACCTATTAAGTCCAAAGACATATGTAAATCAAATGTCACCATTATTGCAGATGTTGTGTATGAAAACGATGTGTTGGAATGATTATGTGTTTTTAAAATGGTGTTTCAAAATAGTGTCGTAGAATTTATTTTAGAGTATTATGAAATATTTTAATATCTATGTATTGGTCCATTTTGGTTTTCCATAAGTATATGGTATTGGTGACCCATAAAAGTGATTGAAATATATTTGGAAAGCACAGGATATGCACAAAATGATGGTATTAGGATATAATGAGATGATTTATAGTATTGATGAAATCATTACTAATATAATGACAAAGTGATATATTTAATCTGGTATATATAATTTTTGATATGTTTTTTGTGTGGAATGAGGTAATTTTGACAGAATGAATATTTTCACTAAGTTTATATCGTAATTCAATCGATTTTTTTGTTTCAATAGAATACATTTTTAAGATATTCACATTTTTGGAATGCGACAAACCTGTATTACACTATGAGATATGGGAGATAAATGTTATGTCAATTTATTTCACCACTTTAGAAAGATTTATATTTTCATTTTTTGGAAGGATTGTATTATTATCTATTTATGGATAGTATATGTTATATTCTAGTTGAATTTTGTTAGATTAACATATTATCTCACTATATGTGTACTTATGAATATTTGATTTTTATTTATAATATTTTTTTGAGATTGGAAGAATGACTTATCATTCTATCACATGATCTTCTAACACTTGAAGAATTAGAAATTTTTCATAATTTATTTAAATAAGAGATTATGTCGAAATTGTTCAAAGAATGAATAATGGTGAGATTGTACCAAAATAAAGTATGTATTTATTCTCAGGAAAAACAATTGAAATATAGGTAAAGGTTCTTGAAAACCAAAAACAAATTATCTTTGTACATTCTTACTCATTGAATTAGATATCCTTTTAATCATCACATATTTATGGCTTTCAAGTTGTTATCTTTCTCCAAAACATCTTCCCTATCACTAGCCATTAGGACATGATGGAAAGATTTTTCTTCCATCTCCATGTTTTCATTTCCCACCTATGATATAATATGTGGAAACCAAGTGATGTGTTAATTTGGGTAACTATTATTTTTATAACATTCCATTTAAAAATTAAGTTTTTAGTATTCCTTTGATTCGATCTAGGGTTCCATGAATTAATCTTTAATGTAGTAAACCATTTATAACCCCAATGAAATTTTTATTTACAAATTATTTTTAAGGGGTCTATAATGTAACAACCCATGTTTTTATGGGCCATTTTTTGGAATGAATTAATAATTTAATTTATATAATTCAATACATTATGTCAAACATTCTTTTCACACTAATTTGGTATGTTTTCTGTTACAACCAACACCAAGATGGTGTACGATACACGCATCACAGATTATAAATTTTTTTCAATGTCTAAAAAAAATATGTTTGGATTTGGTTATACATAACTACAATGTATGATTTCTCTACACAAAACACTTACATGGATTTTGTTACATGTAAGAGAAAACTTTCTCGATAGATTTCATTATACGTAATACCATGTTTCACTAAACAATGAAATATTATTAAAAAATTATTTTTTAATTGTATATAAACATGCCTTTATGAATATTATCCCCCACATTTTGAATTTTATATAACATTAACATTCATATTATGTATTTTTGATTCATTATATATGAACACATTTTATTTTTTAGATAAAAGATGTATTTTTCAAAAAATGGTTTTTTTCCACCTTTTGATGGAGCACCAATTTTAAAACTCGTTTTTAACATTATTACATATTATATATTACAAAAATAAACTTATTATATGGAATATGGACAACAAAATTTACCTTATTTGAAATTTTGTTATTTTATTGATGAAATTCATATTTTAATGAACAGTGAAAAATTCTCCACCTTAATTCAAAACTGACCTTTTATCTAATTTATTTATATAGTTATATTATATTCTTAATAATTTGTGAGTTTAAATTATATTATTTTTTATCATTTACTAAAATCATGGACATTTTATGTAATTTCAAATTTAAATCGGATATAAATACATGTCAATCTTTTGATAGCTTTTACTTCTTAAAAAACCCACTTTTTAGTTTTGACAACAAGAATCAATTTTATATTAATTAATTAAACTTCTATATTTTGAATTTGGAAAAATGTATTCTATTTATAAAATTATATGTTACAATTTATTAAAATTGGTACCTTTTAATTTTTTACATTATTAATATTATATTCAGTAATTATTTCTTTTTTACCATGTTTAATAATTAAATTAGGTAAATAAGGGAAAAATAATTTTATAACAAAATAAAACTACCCTAAAACGTATTCTAATATTATTGGATGAGTCATGGGTGACCACAAATAACCATAGTGAATACTATTTTCATTTTGGATCCACTTGGGTGTGAAAATGACACGTTATAATAATTAATATAAAGTGTAGGGAAATATAACATAAACATTTATATTTTTATGAAAACAGTTTTAAGGTGGGGTTATATAATTGATATATTTGAATATAAATATTAATTAAAAATATAAAAATATATATTACATCTTGTTATTTTATTTAAAATTTTTAGACATTAAATAAAAATTTTTATTTATGACATAATGATGATGCAATGATTACATTATAAATGAAAGATTAAAATAAATGTCATTATAAATATTAAAATAAATATAATTTTAAATATTTTAAGTCATAAAAAAATTATATGTATGATTATGACATGTTATATTTTTTTTAATTTAGTTTTTTCAAATCATTCATGTTTTGATATCTTTAACAAAATTCAATTACTAAATTATTTCATAATTGAAATAAAATTATTTAACAACAAATAGTATTGTATTAAATGATATAATAGTCATAAAAATATAATATTTAGAAAGATGAAATAAAAAATGGTAAAAATGTCATTAATTATCATCTTGAGTCTCTCTTGGAATTTTATAGTAATTATGTTGACCATATATTGTAAAAATACAAGAATACTTGGTAAGAGTAAATTTACCTAATGGTTATAACTAAACAATAGGGTTATCCTTGTGACCAAACATTGACTAAAACCTATTGGTTGATATGATCAAGACTATTAATCATCTTATCCTCATAATATATCACTTTGGAGCTTTTATAATTATAAAATAAATTTATAATAAAATAATATTTCAAGATGTTCCTAAAGTGCCCCTCCCCTCACATATAAAAGGCCACACATATACCCACTTACTGACACCTCTAAATCCTCTAGAATCTTCCAACATATGATCAAATAATCTTTTAACATAAATCCATTCCTCCTATATTTCACAATTTTGGTATAAATCCAACATAAGGAGTCCTTTTGTGAAAATCAATAAGAGATACACAAAAAAATGCAATTCTTTTATCACCACCTTCAAAAATATTTTCTAATTATACTTCGTCTTATTATGTATCTTCCCTAAAATATTAATAAATATAGTATCTTATTCATTATGAGATTTTATTATAATTTTTGGAAAACCATATACAACCTTTTATCAATCATACTAATAAGAATATCAAAATGTGTGTGTTCATACGACATACAGTCTCCACGTCGTTTTGTAATTTGTTTTTAAACAATACATAATTTGGATAGGTATAATGACATGTATAATGGATATAAATAATGAATATAAACTTATAATTATTCATTATAATTAATATATCATCCAATTTCATACCATTTAACCATTAAGTAAATGATATCGTCGCTCGTGCGTATGAACAAGCTTTCGTCACCATGATGTGATGTGATTAATTATACATGACCAACATTAAGCCATGATTGTATACATGAATGGAATGAATAAATTTTTATATATTATAATAATATAATTATGTAAATTATATAATTATCACTTAATAATTTTAACATGAACATCTTCGATAAAACATTCATAAGAACATAAAGCAGTTAACATATGGATAACGAGTGAAAATGAAATGATACTAACAAATAGATTATAATATAATCATATATGATTTCATAAAACGTACTATGATTCTGTAATAAGTCAAGAGAAATTTTTAATTCATTATACATGAGTTTTGGATACATACTAAAGATATTATACCTAAGGTAATGGATTGTTTTTCAATCTCATTTTTATCCGAGATTATTTATTCGTAAGTATTTGCTGCTGTATATTTAACATCCAAATTCATATTTCTAATGTAAGTAATATTATTTATATTCTTATAAAAATTTTAATGTTAATTTTAACCGTTGGTGATTATTTATTAAATGTTAGTAATGTAATATTTTGTTGTTATTCGATTTGAGGTACTTTTTGACTTTTCAGGAAAAATAATGAGGAGAATGTTTTTTAAGTTATATTCCATGAATTTATTTTTATAGTTTCATGATGGCTTATTTCTATGAAGCTTACCTAATAATTTGTTGTGGTTATTTTCAATGAAATCCATACCTTTTAAATAATTTGTGCATTTTGAAAAAAAAATTAGTAGAAGACAAAATGATATTTTCCTATTGAAAGATGTTTAAGTGTTTTATCAAAATAATTTTCATTTAAGATGATTCTATTTAAATAGGATTATAATTATATCCCTATTCTTTCAATGATTGGGTTCTATTAATGATGAAATTATATTTTATATGGATTGTGATATGGTGGAATTATTTTTAAGAAACCCATTTTATTTATTGGATTTTGCTATAATGAATGTTTTATGGTTTGTGGAACATGTAAGAATGATCTCATTTTGAGATGGGTGGGACCTATATATTCCTCAAATGCATTGGGTAAATATTTATATCACATAATATTGACATGACTAGAATGGAAAGTAAATCTGGTTCAGTAATATAGGGATTGAACAATAAGTAAATCTAGTTCAGTAATACATGGATGGAACGGCACGTAAACACAGTTCAGTAATGGAATTTGTCAAATATGATGGTCTTGGAAGAAATGGCTTTGTTAATATTGTAATCATATTATTTAATAATTTTTTTTCATAATTCCATGTTTTATTCCAATTCTATTTTACCATGGTTAATGTTCCCTTAGGATCTGTTCCTTACATAGTGAAAAAATTTATTTCGTGACTCAAGATTTTGATATTTAAACAATATTTTCATGTTTTTTCATTCTTAAGATTATGGTTTATTTAATTTTCACCTTTTCAATTGTTATGGGTCATTTAATATAACTATTATTATATTTTGTTTTCCCCATTATGTAAATATTGTTTTTAGGTAGAAATACTAAAGGGGAAGATTTTATATGAGATATTGAAGATCTTTCACCGAGTTATAATATTATGGTCCGTGTTTCCAATGAAAATAAACTTATATGGTATTTGGGTGTATATTTTTGTAATGTATTAATTATTCCCTAAAACAATAATAATTTTCTTGTACGTCATGCTTGGGTCGTTATACCAACTATTTCCTTTTTAATAAAACTATATTTCCAAAAGAAATAATACGAACATCCAAATATCCTTTAAAAATATAACCTTCAGAAAAAACACACAAATGAATTAAAATATATTTCAAAATATATGTTTCAAAAGGTTTTCATTTAAAACAAAAATTAATTTCAATTTTGAAAACATGATATTGCATACAATTTTTATAATTATTTTAATAAACCAAAGGAAACCATAACAAAATCCAATTTCAATATGGATATACATATATGATAATAATAACACATGGTATTACAACTTATATGATTATTAATCATAAGAAATATAAGAATTGATGTAGGAATGAAATGAAATTGTGAATATCATATTCCAGATATAATAAATTATCATAAAAAAGTTACCCATAATTATTAAACAAATTATGGGATGATGGAATATATTTCATGATGTGAAAAGGTGGAATGAACTATCATCATCTTAATATTCAGTTAAATAATCACATGTATTTCTCTCAAAATATCTTTATTGATGATAAAATCAGTCACTAGGTATTATATTGAACTAAGGGTGACTATCTAGGGTATAATCATCATCTAGAATAGAAACATCCCTCAAATTCCCACTTAGTAGCCTGGGTTCCTCATGTCATGGATAAAGGAGGTGGGTCTAATCATGGTAATGGAATTTTGTTACCGGGACACAAACCATAGTCAAGATATCATTGTATTTAAGAAATAAACACATCTTCATCATACAAATAATTTTATAATAATCCCCAACACAATTATAGAGGAATGTATCAAAATTAATAAAATTATAATCACATTTTATAATTTATAGCTGGTGACTTTGAGGCTTAACTATGGAATAAATATAATCCATACATGTGTAATTGCACTGGGTTCCAACCAAGATAAATCAGTGCACATATAAACTCCTTGATTTGGAAATAAACATTTGGGAACTATTATAAATACATAAATTATAAAAAAAATTCACATAAAAAACATAAAATTAGTTTTCTGATTAAAAAAATAAAGGAATCATTTCAAAAAAAATTCATAACTGTACAGAAACATATATTTTCTTTATAGTAAATCTTTTATCGTACACAATCCCATATCTTAATATAAGGCATTCGATTTATTATATACTTATACTAATATAAGATAATGAAAATACAATGTAAACAATGATGTTTATTTTTAAAACCAAGTAACCGAGTAAAATAAATAAATCAATTTTTTAAAAGATAAAAATTCAATTTATAAATCTAAATTGGTTAAAATCATGACTAACAATCAGTTTATATAGTATCAAACCTACAATTGAAAATTTCTCAAACACCTTGAATTCATAAAATACCATATAAAACGATACATCCAATGAAATAAATGATTTATAGATTTTTTATAGTGTAAAAATAAACAATCATGTGGTACGTATGATAAAAAAATAACATGGTATCATTTAAATTAGTAATATTGTTTAAAACAACATTAATACATCATGATATCAAATAAATATTTATTTTATGGAATTTTAGTAGATACACATCCTTCTAGAGATGAAACCATATCACATCTAATAGAAAACACTAAAATCATTCCCATAGGGTGGATCACAACCATTAGAAACTAAAATAAAAAATTTATAACATCATTAAATTTTATATTAACACACTAGGAAATTAAGGTTATGGGAATATAGGTTAAAATTAGTAAACATGAATGATATGGGAACATAATTCCATACCTTTTTAAATTGATGAAGATACACTAAAAAACCCATCTTAATCAACATGGGGAATCTTGGAATCCTCAAAGAGTAATGAAAGTGGTCCCTCAAACAATTATTTTCATATGGGGGATAGAATAGAATATACAATAATTAAAAAGCAACCAGATTGAAAACACAACTATATATTGTAGAATGGTTTCCTCAATAAATTATAATTCCAGGAAAAACTATGCAGCTTCCACTACTTTAGAAATTCATTGATGGAAAAATTATCATAGTTGGATTAGAAAATTATGATAAGACCACATGATCAACTCTATATCAACTGCTTAGGTTTCATAGTTTCTACAACATGGTTTCCCAAACCATGATCCTAACCGTGAAAACCTGGAAAGGCCTCAAAATCTCAAAATTTAACACATTCAATGATGGGACACCCCATTACAAATGGACAAATAAAGAACATAAAAAATAAATAATTTGATATATTATTGTGTCACAATATCAATCGTTATTTGTGTGTAATATGAACATAGGTGAGGTTATTATACACTTGTTAACTATTTAGTGCTCACCTTTCATTTATCATTATATAAAAACATCAAACCATTCCACGTTAAAATGTTTAGTAGATTTTAAAATAATGATATGTTTATCCAAAATCAATGATAGAACATAGATAATCTAGGTAAATGGTATATACCATTCTCAGAAGGTGGTATAGGTCATCATTCCATTTCCGTTGTCTTTGATGGATCAACATATATCACTTTTTTTGTGATAAAACATCCCTTGAATTTTATTTCATATATCAAAATTACTCATTTACTACACATAACATAAGAATTTCCATTTTATAAGGACATCATTTAAACATTCAAATGGTCCTCATATTCTTCCATTATATTGATGTACATATGAAAATAGATTATAATGATAGCTTTAATATATTTATGTAATACCCAATGACAATATTCATTGATATTATGATTATAAATAGGTTATTATTAATTCAAATTGTATAATTTATTATCCTGATGTGAAATTATTATGTATGAAAATTATTCATCATGAATCATCTTTTGTTACTTTTAAATCATAAAATTCAAAATAGACTATACATCATATGGATGAATTGTTCTATACATAGATTATCAAAAAATTCATCTTTCTGTAGTAAAGGACAATTAATCTGTATCATGATCTTATTGATCTCTTGATATTTAAAATAGAGGAACATTAGTGAAAAATTTATCATGATTAACATGACCTGTGAACCCCATGGAGAATTACATGGGCATAGAAACAATGTTTCTAGATTCTCTTGTAGTTTCTACTTCATCAATTCATGTTTAAAATTTTCCAAAAAAGATCATTCGAAGATATTGAGAATAATTTTTCAATATGTTTTATTGAGAACTGAAGATATTTTCTATAATAAAGAATAGTAAATTATAGGGGAACACATATACATATTATCCTACAATTGGAATGTCAACATGGGTTATACTTTCCTAAGACAAAATCATTTTAACATGATACAAATTATCATGATGAAATAATATTCATTCATGAGAGGATGATTATATATGGGATCCATCCTCCCATTTCACTTATAAAAAATTGAATGGTGATTAAATATACATATGGTTTGGGATACCATCACCTTTTTCTGATATAATTCCCTGTGATTTTTTCATTTAATCTTTAATGGTCGTGTCTTGATTAGATTAGAAGAGACTTTGTTGGATAAAATGATCTAATGATTAGGGATTCCTTTTTTTTGAATAAATTGCGATTAAGTTTAAATGGGTTAAAATTTTAAATGGATTCATTGTATGTTGAGAAGTATTAAAGGGAAGATGGAATGTATGATCAAATATAGAACATTTACACTCCTTGTATAAGGATTACCCATCATGTAATTGTTCTTGGGTTTTAATAAAATAAATCCAAGGTGATGGATTTTTCGGTGGATACCATGAAAATGAATTTAATGATGTGTAAATGTATTACACGCCATATAATTTCATTATCAACAATTTTAAAATTAATATGAGGATGATTTTATTTCCAGTCGGTTGAAGCTCCTTTTCTCTCAACGCAAGGGCATCCTATTGGAAATGTTTTAGTGTCGAACCCATTTTCATATGCCACGTTCATGTGGTTACACCATAGTGAGTTTTTTTATCACGATTCTTCACTCACATCATTATTCTTTATCCCATTGTGGTAAATTCATTACCCAATTGTGTTTTTGGTTTTTATTTTTTATAATATTATTCAAGGAACCTATGTTAAATCATCTCCACCTTATTCCACATGGGCACCGACCATTGGAAGTGTGATGGACCTTTAGTTTCTAGTAGGCAGTCTAAAAATAAACCGTATCTTTTGATTTTTTTCAAATTTATACAACATCATGATTGTGCTAATGCAATATTCCCACAAATTAATTAAATTAAAGAATAAAATTATCTTATAAATTTCATTGGTTTCTAATGCGTTGGTAATTAGCAAATGGATTAAGATGTATTTGGCATGACATGATACCTTTGGTGATTTCTTGTTATATAATCTTTAAATTATATATTATATCTTTTGATATAATTTTTAATCAGTTGTGAATTGAATTTCAAAGTTGAATATGAATGAATCACATTAATTAACACAATAATCCATTGAGATATGATGTGATATTCTGTTATCCATGTTGTATGATAGGAATTGAATCCTATGATGATATTATTATATAATAGGATATGCCTAGAAACATGCACACATATATTCTATAATGTTGATATTGATATGGTTTATCTTGGTCCATGTTATAAATATTGTATAGAGAAGGTTATGCTAAGTCCCATGTTGAAATTCTTATTGGGATTCCACCCAGATTTCATATTTTGACATTGCCATGGTTATATGGTTCTCTTGGAATGGTTTCAAGACTTGATTAGAGATAGTCATGCATGGAGATAAAGATGACTATTTACCTTGGTAATATTTTGGTGATGGAATGATTCTAATACATACTCGGTGATACTTCTACATGGCTAAGAAGCATGTTATTGTCTTTATATAATTGATGAATTAATTAATCCAACTATTTATTAGCTTATTTCATACACCTATTATCATACTATTTTTTTGACATGGTGGTGTTGACATACTATTTTTAACTCACTTCCTATTTGTGTCGTTTCTTTTCATCTGATCATACTTCTTGGATTCATGTTTAGGAATGGACAAGGGACCCTAAAGTTTATGTTCTTCTATGAGGCTTAGATAGAGTTTGGAGACGTGAATGATATGGGGTTCAAGAGCCCGGACAAGAGTCTTTTATTTGATTATTCTAGTCCTTTTATTGAATTATTATTACATGAAATTTAGTTACATTCTATCATGTAATTATATTATTCCTCATAGTTTATTGAATTATTTTGTTGGTTACTATTATTGTCTTCAACATTTTGTTACTCTAATTATTTATATTTTATGATGAATTTTTTCTCAAAAATGATACATCAATCCAAGGGGTTTTAGTCTCCCCACAATACTATCCACACCCCCACTAGAAGTCAAGAGCCTCTTGTGTATGGGGAGGCGTGATTAAGGTCCTGTGAACAACCATTTCTAGCCACATGGGAGAGTTCTAGAATTGGGGATGTTACAAAGAGTTATCAGAGAATCATATTCCCTTTTATTTTTATTTATTATTTCACAATGGTATGAAGGATACTAGGATGTGTCAAGACATAGTAATTACCTTGTTTGTACGAGTATCTAACCCATGTACGACTGAAAATCAGAGTACCGTACTATGAGATTTCTATTTGTTTGGTGTTCTTAATACAATTGTTGTTTTTTCACCATTGCTGATTCACATGTTGTGTGAAATTATTTTTTATGATTTTATTGTTACAAGAGATTTGTACTCATGGATCAGTTTGGTATGAGGTGAAAATAAATGCATCATAATAGGAATATAGTGATATAAAAACATGTATTCTTCATGATAGGATTTTATCTATTTTTTATATAATATATATATTCCAATTGATCAAAAATATTATATATTTATTTATCTAGATAAATAAAATGGGTTTTCATTTCAATCTAATGTTTATTAATTCTGTGTATAGATAGACCAATATTTTTTTGGGGTTTTATTAAATTCACTTGTTTGGTTGACATTCTTAAGAGCTATTTCTCTATGGTTTGTATTTTTCTTGTAGTGAAATTTCTTAATTTTCGTATTCTACTTGAGAATTAGGGGAAAGAAATTAGATTACTTCTAAAATAGAAGATCTTGAAAATAAATTTGTTCCTTAAAAGAACATGGGTGTTCATCATCGTGATAGCTACCTATGAGTCATATGAACCATAGAAAGAGAGATCATTCATACTGATTCTTCGATATCTGAGCTAACAATAGAAATCTAGCTTCAACATTAGACAACCATTAACAGTTAAGGGATGTCCTAGGCCGCAACCTTTTGGTTCGAGTTAGTCCAAAAAATATTCAAGAATCTAAAAAAATCCACAAATAGAAGGGTGTATCATACTTTGTATATGATTCTGGGATATACCAAGAATTGGTGGGATATTCTGGAATTATCAGGGGCAAGATGATTTATCATAGAAGGAATTTGAGAAGATTTTTTTATATTATTTCAATCCAGATATGATTTTGGATGAAAAAGAGGTTGAGTTCATGCATCTGGATCAAGTCATTTTGTCTTTTTCAGATTATGCAAGATGTTCTACTAACCTGTAGTTTACTACATCAATTTTGTAGCTGATGAGATCTTTAGGGTATGGCTTATCCAAGATGGTCATCACTATAAGGTTAGGTTGCATGTGAATGTTTTTGGTTTAAGAATATTTTAATATATGATGAATTAGGATCTTTAAAAATATGGGTATCTATAAGAGTATCAGATATGTGACAAGGCTATTTTAGTAAGAAAACATTGGATTTCTTCATTGTGTGGAAATAAATTCTGATGTGAAAGATTCCTCCATATTAGTAGTGTAAAGGATAGTCAGGGTAGTATTCAACATTCTGAAGGTTGTGTTCTATTTCCATTCTATTAGTGTTGAATAAATTTTTAAAATAACCTATCCTATCCTTACCTTGTAGTTGAGTGTCATAACATTGGATTTTTGGGTCATCATTAGGGTTTCTATTTGATCATTCTATAGAAGACCGGTTGTAGAGAATCACAACAAGCATCAAAATTTGGAATGGGCTAAACTAGAGCTTAGTAGGCCAATATCTAGAGATCCACATTTTATTCTTGATGTGGCGAGGGACTTGGAAACCCAATACATAAGATAAAATTACAATAAGTTGATATATCAATGGTTGGTTAGTATAAAGCCTAGAGATGATAGAATTGTTAGTTTCATGTTATGTATACTACACTAGTTAATGAGGAAGCATGATCATCTACCATCGGAGGAGGGATACTTGTACCATCTACCTTATCATGTGTTCATTTTTATTCATTAGTGTCATATTATTTTATATCACATCTTTTTTCATTTATTTTGGGCAAGGTTGTGGAAATCAAAGATTGATTTTTAACCAATGAAACACCCTTGGGAGTTCAGTCTAGAAATATCAAATTTTGTAGGGTTTTTTCTAGAGATTGGTGGTCAACATTTCTTTTCGGATCTATACATGAATGTAATTAAAGGATCAACATAATTCATGAAATGTATTGGTTAGTCATATACCAGGCTTATATTGATGTTTATAGGATAAGAGTTATTTTTCTATCTCAAAATGGAAGCATCTATAATTAATAGGGTGATTTGGGTCTTCATGATGGCCATGTTATCTATCATACTGAATATTGGATTTTCCTACGGGTCAAATCTCATGTCATTCTCTAGATTATGGTGAAATGAAGAAGGATTCCATTCCTCTAGTTTTAGACCATTTTAATAATGTTTTCCTTGAGTAGTTCTATGTCTTAACATCATAGTCAGGATCGATTAAGTGTTTGGAGAAGAACCAACTTCTATCCCACCATAACAAATGGAAATATAAGATTTATAAGAGTTGAAGGTTTATTTGGAAGATCTATAATCAAAAGGGTTCATACTGACATGTATATCTCCTTAGGTCTATCAATTTCTCTTTTACAAAATGTTGACAGATCAATGATCTTATGTGTAGTCTATTGAATGATAAACTAGATGATTTTCATGAACTGATATCCTCTTCGACACATTTTATATCTTTTTTATCAATTGATAGATTATAAATATTCTCAAATATTGACTTGAGATCCATATATCATCATTTCAGGGTGAGACTATCTGACATACATCATAATTAATTTAAGAGAAGGTATTGCATATAAGAATTCATAGTAATGTCATTTGGGTTAACTAATACCCATGTGGTATTCATGGAATTAATTAATATCATCATTCACAAATTTCTAGAATGGTTTTGGGTGACTTTTTTTTCAATCTTAAATTACTGTACTCTGTGTCAATAGATAATCATTCCTATCATCTTCAAATAAACCTGTGTAAATTGAGAGGGTATCAACATTACTCCAATCTAACTGAATAAAATTTCTATCTAAATAAAGTGAATATAAATTGAAATTTTCATCTTGAATGGGAGAGTGTTGGTGGATCCAGGGAAATTCAAAACCATGATTTATTAGGAATAATCGATGAAAATGTTAATAATATAGAGGATTCTACATAAAGATTATTTTTAAAATTGTTTTATCAATAATTTCTCTCATTTGGCGAAACGTACCATTGGGTATACTAAAAAGGCGTGATTTGTTTTTGTATAATGCTTGTGAAAGATATTTTCAAGAGCTCAATGGAATTATTACCTCAACCCTTATGCTCATTTTACATATTCCATGTAAAGCATATAGTATGTAATTTGACTCATCTAGAATTAGACACAGATTTGTTCTAATATAGGAGGATAGTGCGGTTACTTATTGATTCAATAATCTAAGGCTACATGAGAGGAATTACAGTACTCGTTATCTAGATTTATTAATAGTAGAACATTCCTTGAGATGTTGGAGACACTATCTCATCGGTGAGAGGTTTGTGGTGTACATGGATAAAAATATGTTCATGTATATATTTTCAAACTGAAACCATAACCTTCATTAGTAGAGGTGGGTCAGTATATGTAGTATTTTGACTTTTAATTGGCTTATACACTGGGAAATGAAAATTTCATTTTTAAGGAATTGATTTGAAATACACAAACAAAAAAGAATTACGAGAGTCTTATGATGACTGGAGGATAATGCATCTTTTTGTCGATATGTATATGGATGTTTAAGAATTTCAAGGGCGAGTAGATATGACTTCAACATCAATAATACCTATGATTTTTGACCATATTAGGGTCGAGTAGTTATCTCGTCCTTATGGATTGTTTCTAAAAGTGAAATTATACGGTGTGGAGACACCATCATGATAGTCTCTCTGTAATGAAAAGTCACTTCTAATCCCTAGCTATGTATGGGTTCTTATGGGATTGTTCAAGGATATGATGAGGTAGATTGATACATATATATGGGAAGTAAATCATATTTTAACAAATACGTATCATGATCATTATAGAGATTATAGGTTTTTTTGGAATGAATACGATGGAGGAAATATTTTTAGTTAGATTGTTAACTTGCAGTAGCTGAAAGACATGCATCAAGAGCTAATGGTTATTATACAACCATTTTCCATCCTGGAGTAGAAATTGGATGATTTCAAATGAGATTTTATGATTGGATTACCCATGATGACCCATAAGAAAGGTATTTTATTGGTTGTTGTAGATCAAACAGCTAAGGTAGTAAACTTATTTTTTATCAAGAAAAACATAATAGTTGAATATACAAGATGACTTTATATGTGGTAATTAGTTATGTTTGATGTTTTTTTAATGAGTATCAATTGAAATATGGATCCTTATTTATAATCATGTTTCTCACAAGGTCATTTGAAAGACATAGGATCATGAGTTCTTTTAAGAGAATATTATCATTCGAAGAGTTATGGTCAATCTATGTGAACTATTCATGTTCTAGAGGATATGATACAAGCCAATGTAACAGATTTGATGGTTAATTGGAGAAACATATGACAAAAATATATTTTTCAAATAGTAAAGCTTCTAGGAATCGATCCAAATGAATCTTTATGAGGGAATGTATGGTAGGTAGTGACAGTAACCTCTTTGTTGGAAAGAGTTAGTTGAGTCCATAATTGTCATACATTGTAACATGATAGAGACATCTAAACATGTTTAGTTGATCATACATTAGTTTGTGACTTTCTAGATATGTAATAAATCATATGCTTGTCATAAAAGATGACCTCTAGAATTAGTGGTTAGGAATTATGTTTTTCTTCAACTGTCACCATCATTGGCGAAACACCATATTATAAAATAAAGAAATCTAGCACCTAGGATTATATTACCATTTGATATAGTGGAAAGGGTCAGTCTAGTGACATACTGACTTTCCCTTCCATAATTCTATAGTTCCATTCACGATGTGTTCCATGTATCACAACTGTAAATTTATCATCCCAACCCATACCATTTTATATACAATGCATATTTAGATATTTTTGTTGATTTATACTTTGAGAAGCATACTATACATGTTGTGGATTGTAGTGAGAAATATCTTTAGGGTTTGACAATGTTGTTGTTCGAGTGCAGTGGCAGCATGAACATGTTCAAGATGAGACTTGGGAAATGGAGTCTAATATATGAATATAGTGGTTAGACTCATTCAAAAAATCTTTATAGTGATGATTTGGGAATCTCTAGGATGTTCTTCCATAAGGTGGGGAGGTTTTGAGATCTTGTCTCATTTCCAGGTATGTTTCACAATTATTTTTTCATTTCAGCCATAGTGTTCATGTATTGTTCATAGACATAGAGAAATTTTGATAAAATGAACAAAATATTAGTGATTTATGTTTGATTAAATAAATGGTGTTTGGGTATGAATGATTTTAAGTATTAACTGGGTTTTTGTTGAGTTGAAAAGATTTAAAGGGAGAAGGGGATGAATAACTCAACTGCATAACATTTACAGATTGTCTATTGGGATTACATGGCATGTAATTTCTTATGGGTTTTAATAATATAAATCTAATGTGATAGGTTTTACAAATTATTCCATAAAAAAGAATTACAAGACATGAATCTATATTTCATAGTGTGGTATCGACTGACCAACAATTTTAAAATTTCTATGTAACAAATAGAATTTCAAATCAGTTCAATCTCACTCTCTCTCGACCCAAAAAAACACACCATACAAAATTGAAGTACCAAATTACATTCTTGGAATCCTATTCACGTGGTCAATCCATTTTATGTTCCTTTGATAATTTTTCTTCCTTCTATTTTATCTTCTTCAACTAGTTGTGTTAAATCCATTACCTAATTCTATTGTAAGTTTGGATCATTTTTATTCTTGATCAAGGAACCCCTTTGAAATCATCTAAAACATCATTTTTATTGGTTTTCACCATAGTAAATGGTGTTAGATTTTTGATTTCAGGTAGAGGTCTAGATCACAACTCTATTGTTTGATTATTTTACAGTTTATGAAATATATTGATCATTCCATTAAATCGTGGACACGAATTAATTTGATGATTTCGCAATATTATCCTTGTAGTTCTCTGAGATTCAAATGGATTCATAATTAGATAATGGATTATGATTTTTTTCAGAATGACATGAGAACTAGTGTCATTTTCTATTATAGACTCCATAATTTGGTCTTATTTATTTTTAGATAATTTTTTATACATTTTTAACTGAATGAGAATGTGTCATATGAATGAATAATTGTAATTTTTATAATTTACCAGTGAGACACGATTTGATATTATGATATCCATATTGTATGATAGGAATTGTGTTCTATGCTAATTATCTTATATAACAGGATAATCCCAGGCACATGAATATATATATATAGTAATGTTGATAGTGAGAAATCTAGGCCTAGTCCATGTTGTAATTCTTATAGAGATGAGGTTATGCCCAATCCCATATGGAAATGATAATATGTCTTTTACTATGATTTCTTATCGTGACATTACCTTGGTTTTATGGTGGTGTTGGAATGGTTGTTATACATGCTCAGTGATATTCCAACATGGGAGCAAAGAATGTTATTTAAATTGGTTATATGGTTATGTTGGTTTGATTTTAATATATACTCAAAGATAATAAGGCTTTTCACGGATGTAGGTGGTTCTATTTATTTAATTATTGAATCAATTTGTCCACATTATTGTCTTATTATTACTAAAAATTCTTGTCATAATAGTTTTTTTGGATACTATGGTGTCAACCAACTCAGATTTACTCACATCTAGTTCAGGCCGCCATTTTACACCCGGGCAGTCTTTATGGATGCAAGTTTAGGTAAGAAAAAGGGAGCTATTAGTTGATTTTATATTTTGCTATTGGATTATAGTTAAGAGATGTGACCAGCATGGGGTTTGGAATCAATGACTTGAGTATTTTATTTGAGTCTTCATGTAATTTTATTTAATATTTCTTACATGACATTCAGTTACATTATCGCATGTCATCACATTATTCCTTATGGTTTATTAAACTACTCAAATTTTGAAATTGTTTTATTCCCCAATGTTTAAATATTATTATTTGTATTTTAATATGAATTACTTCTCCTAAATGCCACATCATACATAGAGGGTATTGTTTCCCCAATATAATATCAACACCCTTGCAACTAGTCAGTAGCCTCTAGTGTATAGGGAGGTGTGCTTGAGGTCGCATAACCAAGCTTTTCTGAGCACATGGCAGAGTATCATATTAGAGGATATTATATATGGTGATTTATATATCTTTTAATTTTATATATATTATATAAAATTAAATACAATCCTTACATATTGAATAATCAAATTATATTTTGTGAGTATAAGAAGGAATACTAGAAAAAATACCATTAAAATTGATAGGAATAATTAATATACATGCGATGAAAAAATTGACATATTCATCATTTTCATTGATTTGTCAACTTACTTAGGTTGATGTGTTTTTAGAATAATTATACTAAACATCGATGGAATGAATGAATTCATATAAAATGATTAAAATTTTATGTTCAAAAATATTAAATGAATAAATGTGTACTTCTCAACAGTTCTGTGACATAATCCACCTCATCAATTGCAAAGGAATATAGAATTCCATGATCATTTAGAATTGGAGGTTTTTTTCAAGTATAATGATCCAAAAAATATATCTTAGTTTGTAGTTTTTCATATCCTCATCATTCAATGCAATTAAAGCTTTGGAAAATAACTAGATGGTTGAATAGAATTTTCTTTTTATCCATCACCACAGTGGGTTTCACCAATGAAAATTTAGATTATCGGTACCCCTATATCCCACACATAATGAATTTCATTGTGTCTCTCATAAAATATTCAAAATGTTTCTTCCCACATTTTTTAGAAAATATTAATTTCATCTTTTATAAAATCATGAGAATTCACTATTTATCCAATATAATTAAATTTCATTCTCTACATCATATTTCATGTCCTCTATGAACCAGGATATTTCTTGTTCATTTTTTATATTAATGAAACATCATGTAATTTATTCATAAAATTTAATGTATCCATTAATCAAATCATTTCATAGATATTTCTTTATCCAAGTATGAAATTATAAATTATAAATTTAGTGACAATGAAACATCTTGTGTCCTTTTTTATTTTTTTAGTTTTTCTCAAAAATTCCTTTAATATTTCCTCCTCAGTTATATTGAAGCCAAGGAACCGCCATTCCATTTTAATATGGATAAAATGAAGAAAATATTAATAAAAATAATTTTCCTGATCTTTTCTACTAAATCTCTTTATTTAATTCATTTGGCATCATATTATTGGTCAACTTCAATCATTGATATGATTATCTATTTCTGATATATATAACCCGCAAAACCATATATTTCTTCGAGAACTAAAATACATATTATATATTTTCGGTGGACTTGATGCATTTCTATTTGACTATGGGATAATTTTATCCACCCTAATATTGATGCCTTTATCGCATGAATCTCTCGATTTCATCTTTCAGCATTCTAGGGTAGATGTGGGTTTTCATCTAGATTCAGGTTTCTATTCAAAAGTTAAAATAATTCATTATATATTATCATGATGTTTTGGAATCCTTCTCCCATGTGGATTGGAATCTATGTTAGGAATTCATTACATTTCCCATAATATATTATTTTTAATCGATTCCTTTATTTTAAAATATAATGGTTGATCAGGGATGAGAATATTAAAAAATATTAACTTATTAAAGGGAAATGATGGATAATGAATTGATAACCCATAGATTACATGTATTCTTTTACCTGTGAATTTATAAGATTTACTCAATGTTGGACATGATATATTTATTATCATTATGTTTCATATGGATTTTTTCTGTAATTATAATAGTTTATAAAATTCATGTTATTATCCCAAGAATGTCCCTCATGAGTGTATAAGATGTTTTACAATATTAAATCTAATTACAATGTAGATGATACATGTCATGTTAGAACCCTATGATCCCATTTTGATATGTTACATCGAGGTAAATTTTTATCACATTCGCATCCACTATCCCAAATCTTAAATTGGATTTAATTTCTCAATGAACTGAGCACTCTATTCTTCAGAAAATTGAATTATTTCATCCAATATATAGTATTATCTATTTTTTTCAGTATGGGATTACAATATTAATCCTCAAAAATAACTAAACCTTTTATAATTACAATAGTGACCACCCATAAATTTAATACAATGTATTCAATGACTTATTCAATAAAGATACCAATAATGAAATTTCATAAATTCAAGTGGAATTTTGTCTTAGTAAAATTAGATACATAGATCAATAAATAAAAAACACGATACAATGCCATTATTTAAAAAATAAATAACATGGAAATAAATTACAATGATCTTTTAGTAAACCACTAGAAAACCTAGGGTCATACTTGAGAAAGGGGTGAGATATAAATTTCTATAAGGATATTGTTATGGAATGACAAAAAGTATTGTAGTTTTCATGAGTCAATAGGCATAACATGATATTATATAACTGTGAGAAACACAACCATGAATATTGAAACATAACATTACATGATAATAAAATGGATTCAAGTGAATGTGTTAACAAAATAAAACATGATGTAACAAGGATTAGTCATTCCTAAAAAAATGAGACATCATAACGTTGTGTCATTGGGATAATAAAATTTGACCGATAAATGGAATTTTATAAGAAAAAAATATTACAAAATGAATTTGAAGGATATTCAACTCAGCTTACAACTATCATTTTCGAATTGTGTTTAGAAATTTTTGTTCTATATAGATCATACATCATGAAAAATCATTCATCATGTTTAATACTGTTATAAACAAGTGTGGATTTCATACATTAATTTTTCAAATCAATGATATATACGTACTAATAGGAATATAAACTAGAGTTGAGATGGGGGTGAGTATTCCCAACATATAATTATGGAATTTATTTTCATGGAATAATAATGTATTCCTAATGACTGTATGTATGAAAGGGATAAATGAGAGTGAAAGATAGTCCCTCATTTATTAGGTATCATAAGAATTATAACACTATGTGTAAGAACACAGTTCTACATGATCAATTTTATGGATAAAGGAATAATATGGTTAATGTAAATGAATAAAATGGAAGAGGAAGAGAATCCATTGAATGATAAGTTACCTCTAAAGTTTTGGTATAAGATTATTATGTTATTTGGAAAAACATAATAATTATTTTGATTGGGATAATGATATAATCAACATGACCATTAAATTTTTATTCAAGTGGAATGGTTGGTTGGTTATGTATTTAAGGAAAAAGATAGGGGAATAATTTATTAGTTTATAAACATATATTGGACTATATGTAGTACAATAATAAGAACTAAAATCATAAATATTGTTTATATACATGGTATCTACTAATGAAGAGTGGATATAAATATTAAATCAGGCTATTATGTAATTACAATAATATAACACCTTTCATTATTGGGACATGAGTCATGATCCAAATGGTTTTTTTTCAAAACCATAATATATATTATAGTCTATAAAATATTAATTATAGGTTTGTAAAATTAAAAAAATAACATAAAATATATAATTCTAAAATAGGGAAAAATTTATTTTTATTATGATTATATTACAAATTTCATCTAAATTGGGGTACTATTATGTCATAGTAGAGACTGTATATTTATATTTTACATAATTTTACTAATAAATTAGTTGTCTCTAAAAAATATGTCAAATAAATCCCAGTAAATTTTTGACAATCTGATTTCAAAAATTATACTTATTTATTTAATTATGTATTTTATAATAATACTACTATATAAAAATATTAATTTTTTAGAAATTATAATTTTTATAACACTAACAACATGATGGCCTTTATAAAAAATACAGTAGGTCACATTAAGTTTTATTTTCATCAATGTTTAAATAAATGTAATTCAATATGATTCTTTAATAATAATGATATTTATTTCTAAATTCCATTATTTATCATAAAAAATTGTATTAACATATTCTATAAATTTTAAATTTATAAAATTTATGTTTCTTCGTATTATAATATAATTTTATTTTAAACCTATTATCTTATCATGTTAATATAAATAGTAAATGATGAGAAGGGATAAATAGATTTATTATTTTATTAAAAAGGAAGAATAAAAATTCATATGATAGGGTTCTTGATACATATTTCATTTTCATACAACCATACTCTTTAATAGTATGGTTTGCAATAATATTATTCTCTTGGAGTATTTCAAAAATGGGGTTTTTGGGTAGTGGAAAATATAAGCATGAAAAAATCCTATAAATAATTTTACTCATGTTTCATTATTGGAATCACAGTTTGTTGTTTTCAATTAAATTACCTTTGATTATATCTCGTTATAAATTTATAAAAAATGCTATTACAGGTTACTATTTTATTGGATTATTTATTGCTTCATCAATTATTGTTAATTATATATTATTATTTCTTTATGTATTTAATAATCATAATAATCAATATACATTATGTATATTAAATAATATTATGATTCTATATAGTCTATTTCCCCTTAAATACAAATTATGTAATTATTTATAATAGTATAAATAAAAATTCAAATTTTGGGCATGGTTCTATATAACAATATTACATAATAAAGAGTTTATTCTTCCGAAAGAGAATTAAATATATAAAATTCAATGCCATTACTTTTGCAAGACTATTTCTCATTATCAACAAACACTCTAAATCAATATATAAGGAAGAAAAAATATATATATTTGTTGATGGAACAGTAATAGATGATGTATCTAGATAATATGATTCTTATGAATATTCCACTCTATATAGAGAATACATTCTCATAAAATATATTTGAGGAGGATCCTGCAAGAAATATACACAGGGACATCAACTTTTCTGGTCCCACCATAAAATAGAAAGTCATCTTAAGGACATACATAGACTGGAGTTTTTGAATAACATGGGGAATTTCTGGGATGATAATCAAAAACATTATCACATGCCCATTATAAGGTGACTTTTTAAATGAGTTATCATCACTCCTATATAAATACTACCTTGACATACAACTATAAAATTTATATAATTTCTTATGAATTCTATTCCAATAAAATTTTATTGGATTGAAATACATCGATTCCAATTTTATGCCTTGAAATATGAGATAATATTTCATAAAAGAAATTGAGTAGTTGTTCTCTAAGAATAATTTAGTGGAAGGAACCCACAAGGCCACCATCATTGTTGATGAGAAGTGACCATCTAAATAATAGTGATTTTTTGTTGATGTTTCTAGACCATTTGAGGCCTCATCCCATGTGGTAGTTTGGAGAGTTGAAAATGTATCATTATGTATCAAGTATAAATTTTGAGGCATTGGTTGGAGGAAAAGATTTATAAATTATAAAATAGATTTTTTATCCTTAATTAATCATAATAATAACTAGAAAACCATGAGTAATCACTCAACCATTACCATACATTATATGGATATTAATTTATATTGTGGATTCATAATGTGAATGAAACTTCATGAAATTCCTTTTTAATAGATAAAATTACTGTATATTGGTTAATGTTAATGTTTTCATCATTATTATATCTATATTATTTAATTAAAACATCCAATTAGTATTCTTTATATTCACATGATTCCTTCAATATGTGTGAATAAATTAATAATTAAATTATTACCTAATTTCGTGAGAGTATCAAATCAAGGGAAGACAATTGGAGGTAATATTGTTTCATTGATAGAAATGGTGATAATTTTAGAAAATGGAACCATATAAGAGTAATTCAGGTGAGGTGTTTTTTATAATATACCTATACAAATACATGTGATTATTAAAGTGTAGAATTATGAAATCATGATTGAAGAGGGCCTGTGAGAAAATATATATCATGAATCTAGGGGTTGATTCCAAATTTATGAAGAGGAAGGATGAAAATGAAATTTCAAAATATTTGAATAATGGGTTCCAACAATGTATTATAACTGAGGATGGACACTTCAAGACATGTCTCCTAGAAAAGTGGATGGTCATTGGAATGATTTTTGTTACATCCATAGTGTAAATATTTAGGTTAGGGATGCATCATTTGGATTGTGTTCCCTGGTTAAGAGGTCGGTATTTTGAGCACCATGCTTCAATATATTGGAGCTTGTTAGCACTAATAGAATTTATTATGATATGTATCATATAGGTAAAATGTCTTATGATAAATTTTGTATCATACCATGTGATAATCAAAAGAGTTAAATAGTTTAGTATCATATGTTTGGGACCAATAAATGAAGTTTTATATCATCCTACATTGCTTTATTGACCACATATATTAATTTCTTATGCATAGAATTAAATATATATGCTGGATGTTATGGAATATAAGTTTTCCAAAATAGGGGACTGATTTTAAAAATAATAAAAATGCATGTAAATCACAATATTAAATAAAATTAGTATACTACATTGAATAAAATCAAAAAATGGTGATATTAAGTTCAATGACATTTAGTTCATAAAAAAGTTGACATTCCCTGATGTTTGATGTCTTAAAACATAAACTAGAGGGTCACTACTTCAATAGTAGTTCTCCATGATTGTGTTTTTTAAATAATTAATCGAATCACCTATTTATACATAATCCATGATTATTATGAGATTAAATTATTATCATAGGTTCACTTATTCCATATATTTTTAGAAAAAAATAGAATACGGATCATGGTAAGACATGTAAATTAAAAAAATAATGCACACGGTAAAATGAATTCGAATCCATAGATGAAACCCTATATGAAAAAATAAACATAAAAAAAATGTATGAATGCAAAAATGGGGAATATATATGGAATTAATGTTCCATCAATAAATTGGAATGTTTATAGAATGAAAGTCATGAAAATCAACAATAGAATTCAAAGGGAATGATGTGTTGGTTAAAGAAAACCACTACACATATTGGACTCATAGGTCCTATTCCACATTATCTAGGATAGCTATGGACACATTTGTGTTTACCATTAACCATGTCATAAAAACACTTGAAAATCATGTTATTGATAGAAATTATCAATGAATTTTACCCTATATATGAGGAATGATTTTGAATCCTTATCACCATAGTAGTTTATGTTGAACAATAGAAAAAGGGAATACCTATTAGGTAAAAATAAATGTACTATTGTGTAATATTTAGTTGAAAAAGTAGTTCCTAGAACACTTTATGTTACACCATCATGTGTGGAGTGAGATTACGGTGCATGTTCGTATATGGGAGATTAAAAACTATCTCAATCGAAAAATGTAGCCTTTAATCCAAGAAGTGTGGGGAACAGAATATCATAATGGATTGTGTGTATAAAATATTCATGGTACGTGATATTATAGAATATTGTTATCACTGTATATACAATGATATGGAAATCAACACATAAATAGTTATATAAATATTTCAGTTAGAGGCAAAAGATAATAGTGCATGTTCCCTTAGGTGAGAATGATTTTTTATTTGTATAGTTTAAATAATAATTTGGATGATTTTAGAGAGTTTTTTCAAGGTCTTATATCTTGTGAATTTGGTAATGAATATTATAGTTTCATGGTGGGGACCATTATAAGAAAGGATTATAGGGAATCCAACACTATATAATGGTAAATAGATGTATATATCATAGATGAGACATAGTAAAATATGTGAATTTGAAATCTTATACCTATATATTCAATTTCTTATGGGATTTTTATTTTTTGGTTCTTATTCGTTGAATTTGAAACATAATCTATTTTGATCTAACTTGTTTAATGAAAAATAACAAGGGCTCATCCAAGTATTAATATTATTAATTAGAGACCCAAATTTAGTTTTAAGTGTTGTAAAATCCTTGATAAAATGAGAATATATTTCATATCTTTGAATAGTATTGTATGATACATGAATCCATTTTTATCCCATGGTATAAGAATAAATGAAATATTAGTTATATAGGATGAGGGGTAGGATAATTAATCTATATCCGGTTGTCTTATCAATTTAGTATAATATAGAATCCATAATGAATACAAATTAGATAAGAATATAATATATAAGTAGTTTTGGTCCATTTTTGAATGATTGGATATTTTTACTTTTAGGTTCATGTTATGAGAATGTATTCCAGGTTCTCTAATATAATGTAAAATGAAATTATGTTTCATTCATTTAATGGTATTATAATGGGTGTATGAACTATTATTTTTATCATATTTTTGTGAGGAAATTACCATGAAATTTTATATCGTAATGCTTGGATGTTTTCTATTAAAAGTATATGGTGAATATTTTTAATAAAACAATTAAATTGGGGAAAGTGTGACTTTCTCCCCAATACAGAGTGATAAATGTGTAACGGTCATGAGAATAAATTTTTTTATTAGAAATGAGCCCCTCCATAATAGGCTCTATATATGGTGTCTAATATTAAGATATAATGAAAATTTTAAATTTCATGATTTTATAACCTTGAGGTATGGGTAATTGATGGTGAATCATATTGAATTATTAGGTAACACAGTTCTTATAGACCCCATGACTGTTCATGTGACACCACGAGAACATTAAATTCACATTACATGACTAAAAGAAAATATTTCATCACAATAAATTCCATGATCTATTGGGATTATTATTCTAAATATAAAAATATAAAAATTTACAAGACATACCCATTTATTTCTTCCATAATGAATTTTTTCCAACCATATAAGCGACTTGTCAATCTAAAAAATTATTCAACATCTCCCATAGACTTCATTAAAATCATAAGCTTCTCGAAACACCATACATATTACTTTATATTATTTACTAGGGAAATGTAAACATAGGATGGTGTTAGCATAAAAATTTAGTATGGATGAAAATAAGAGATAATGATCTTAAAATATAACTGATAATAATATAAAAATTTGGGTATTAGAATGAATATAAGGAACCTAAACAAAAAATAATTAATTTCCACAGAATAAGTAAAAAAAGAAGAATGTAATTAGAGTATATGGACTCCACGAAACAAAACTTATATAAAATGATCTTGGATGAAAATTATTTTAAACACAACACAATATAATAAAATATTATCAGATGTAAATGATCACTCCATTGTTCATCGTAACATCGTGGGAAAAGACCAATAGTTTCTTAGGTTCACTCCATAATCATATTCATAATATATAACAATATATAAATCATTTTCTAATGAAAATGAGTTTTATATAATTTCAATTCCACTAATCACATAATATTATGTACATTATTTTTAAAAAAAATGGAAAAAATTTATAATTTGTTCAAATAATTATTAACCAAATAAATAAATGGGTTTCATTATTATTGTCATAAAACATTATAACATGAAATTAAAACAAATAGTTTTTATAATAAACTCAAAACACATTATATGAATAATAAAAATAAGTTGGAATAAATGAAAATATATTTATTATAATATATCATGAATAATTACATAAATTTAGTGATCAAGAATTGGATTAGTATGATATCATGAGATTAATTCATAAAAAATAAAAAATTCAATTGTAGATTAAAGGGTAAATCATAAAACATAAGTCCATTGAGGTTAAAATCACTTGATTATGTAAATGAAAATAGAAGCTATAACATAGAAGCTAAAACATGGATTATATTTTAAAAAATATTTCAATATCTTTTTATGAGATTTAATTTTGGTTTTCTTTAATTACTATTTATTGAAATATTTATTTTAATAGTTTCAAATTCTATTAAATTTTAACAATATAAAAAATGTATCCATGAATTTTATATTACATTTTCTCTTTTGTATTTTTGGTGTAGATGAAAAAAATTAATTATGAAAATGGAGGAAACCCTATTTAATATTATATATATCATTTATTGAGTAACCAAATCATATTAATCAATAAAAACATTTTAAAAAATGGGAAATTATGAAAATTTATGTCATATGAAATATTAAATTCATGGTACTAAATTTATTATGGAAACTTATTGGAAAGAAATAGATGAAATATATGTGGATGATAAATAATAATTTTTCAATATTCATGTTTTTTATATCATAATTTTGTTATTAGGAATTTAAATCACCAATAATAATGATTTGATAAAAAATGATTTAATAATATATAAAAAGGATATTACATTAGAAATGAATTTTGAAGATCCTAAAAAATAATTATAACACAAAAATGTATTTTGAGTTATAAAATCCCTTTTATATAGTTGGGATGATGATAGTCGTAGTCCAAATATATGAAGGTAATGAATGATATTTTCGTTTCATTCATCAACAAAAATTCTAGGTATTATAATTCATCAAAGAGTAGTCCCACTATACAAAATAATATTGTTGTGTGATATCCAAACACGACTAAATGATGAGTGATTGAGGTGGAAACCCATACAAATGAGATAATATGTGAGTTGAATGCCATTTAAACAAAAAATAGCCTATTATATCCAATTAATTTCAATGACATAATCTATAAACAATCATGGGATGGTAAGTAAATAGAATTCATACCAAAAGGCACCATGGTTTATAAAATTTAACATGTCACAAAGAATCAAAATTTAAATAAATAAAACCATTACCTTTTATTATTTATTAGGTTAATTCAATGAAAAAAACATTATAATAGTGATAGCTAGATTGATATACTATTTAATAACCTTATTCATAAATATAAACATTTATACTACTCAATTATAATTAATATCTATCTGTGTATTAGTTAGTTTTTAAATATTTTCTATATAAGTTGTGGGTAATCATAAGGTTTTAGCACTTGTTACTTGATAACATTGGTGGTATTCATTCATTATCTATATTTCATTAGTAAAATGTAATTAATTATACTATTAGATATTATTTATAGAAAATTATAATGTTTAAATTTCATTTCATTTGGGTTTCAATCATTATAATTGATGATGTGATGGATATCAAACAAACATATTGATTAATAAACAAAAAATGATGATTTTTTAATTAAATAATTATATATATATTCATTAAAACGAAAAAAATAAATCATTATTTACCTTTTAATATCATATAATTCCTAATATTATGTTCTAATAGAAATACATGATATTAATTCATGACATTGTTCTAGAAGGTTTGTTAAACTGACCAAAGCATGAACATACGATGATTAATTAACGATTATGAGTAGAATAGTTGAAATATAATTATAGCACCATAATAATGATCATTTAAATTATTTATATTTTTGATATATAAAATTTTAAAATAATTATAAACATATATAAATTCATCTAAATCATCTACATAAAATAAGAAGACCATTTTCTCTTACTTTGTATGTTTCAAGAAGGTTAATTTTATAATGATTTTTTATTGTGGATATCACTTAAAAGTTAATAAATATTTACCATAAGATTATTAATTACCTAAAAATAATGTTTATACTTTATAATAATTCATCAATCCATCATATAAAGTTTTTTATGAAAATAAAACACATATTTCCATGGAGGTTGTATTTCTCACATAGCAATAGATGGTGCCTTCATTTTTCATTGAATTTGAGAGATATGAAAAATAATTTGTCATTATAGGATGATAAATTAGGTATATTTTTCATAATGATATATAAAATTACATTTTTTATCCATCCATGTTTTGGATGTAGGATAATAGACAAATTACATTTTGGAGGTTTAGTCTACACGTACACATGATTCACATTTATTTCATTAAAGAGAAATGAAATAGAGGTTAATTTCTATTCAATCATTAAATTAATATAATTGTATATTAATTGTATATATGTTATAATTTAATAACTGCGTAATATAATTGTATTATTGATAAGGCCACATAAATAAAAAGTAATGTGGAAGGACTAGTTAGAATTTTATACCTCACTTCATTGATTATATCTAAGGAAATGGTGTTAATCACAAATGATATTATCCTTTTAGAATATAGTTACCTCCCTAATGATTTTAGGAATGCAGAGGATTATTTTTGGAACATATTGGGATGATCATTGTTTGTTTTGGTATTATGGGATTTGGGGGTGAGGAGATCCTAATTTATGTTAAAAGGGGGATATTTTTGTAAATAATAAATTTTTATAAATAATTGGATGTCACTCTCAAAGAAGTTTGTAACACCCCAAGATTTTATGAGATATATTATTTTTAATTTAATTTATGTATTTTATTATACACTGCAACAAGATTAGCTTGTACTATACACAACACCATATTAGCCTGTAGTATACACAACACTATTCTGGGATCGTGTTACACAAAATTTCATGTTCGTTTGATAGATGTTATTCTATGCAACATTGAGTGTGTGTATATATAAATATATATTCAATGTATAAATGAAATATGGTTGGATTATATTATACACAACATCAAAAGAATCTTTCATTACACGCAACCCTAACTTGGATTCCTTTACACAAAATCGCGACCTTCCACGATAGTGTGTGCTGTACGCAATACCGAGTTTCACTAAACTACAATATATTATTAAAATATTATATAAACTAGCCGTTATGAATTGTAATACCCACTTTTTGAGATTTTATAAATTTTTTCATTCAAAATTGACTTCATTTTTAGATTCGGGATATCGAAATTAGAATAGGGTTGATTTTTGGTATTTTTCTGAAAACATTCAATTTTTGATGAATAGTGAAAACCTTATGTTACTATTTAAAAACAGTCTTTTTGTTTAAACATTTATTTAATTTATTTAAAATTATTTTAGGTCAAAATAGATATATAATTTTTATATAAGATCAATGTAATTCATTGGAGTCATTTTGTAATAATTTTAGATATATAAAAATTTTATTGAACTTTTCACTGTCTTTTACCCACCTCCTAGAAGCATTTGAAATTATACATAAAACATAATTTTACCACTTCTGTGAGTTGAATTTTGAAAATCTGAGAGACACGATTAATATCAAGGACTAAAATATGGTCCTATAAGTAAAAATATTTTCTTTGTGAATAGTATCTTTTTACTTCTATTTACCACGGTTAAAAGTAAAACGAGTAATTAAGGTTAAAAAATGATATTATAATTACCCTATCACATGAAATAATTTTATTGAATAAATATAGTCCAACCAAAAACAACCTTAGTAATAAAATATTACCCTTTAGGTCCACCTAGATGAGATTGGGACACTTATTATTATTTTATTTAAAGAATAGTTAAAATCATAGTTTAATAAATAAAACATTTTTAATATAGGGTTATGCATAAGATAAATTTAACTATAAATATTTATTAGAAATATAAAATGATTTACTACATAATGGTATTTTATTTATTATTTTTAAACATTATATTTTTATTTATTGATGACACAATGATGATATAGTTATTACCTTATTAATGAAATATTAAAATAATTGATATTATAAATACCCAAATAAATGTTATTTGAGAATTTTTATGAATTAAACTAAATTTATAAGTTAATATGACATGTTAGTATTGATTTAATTATCTTTTTTCAAACTAATCATTCTGTTATGATTTTCACAAAAACCAATTACCATATTGTGTCATAATTGACATAAAATAGTTTTCAAAACAAATATTATATTATTAATTGTTATTTTATTTATAAAAATCTACGATTTATCAAAGTGACTTATATATGGTTATATATATTAATAATGAACCACATGGGGTTCGTATGACTTGTTATAGATTGTTTATTAACCATATAGTGTAAGAAAAAAAGAAGACATGGTAAAAGTCAAATTATTTAACTTAGAGTTAAATCTAAATGATAAGTTTAAAATAGTAACCCAAACATTTCTAAAATCTATTGTATGAGAGGATTTTGACACATACCCATATTATCTTTGATATAAATTAATTTAGAGTTACTAAAAACAGAATATGCCTTTATTATAAAATAATATTTTATGTTTCTTCTAAGGTGCCCCTATCTTCCATTATAAAAGGGAACCTCCTCCCTCTTCTATTTACACAATTTTGAGCCTTCATGATCAGACAAACCCAGCCCATTTCCATTATCAACTTGTCTAAAAACATTATATAGGTTATGGTATCCTCAAATGACATACTCTAGTACCCAATGAGGAGGATAAGAAGAGGCGTGTCAAAGAAGAGGTAATATCCTTTACTGATTTTTTCGAACTTATTTCTTCTTCTACATCTTCTTTATTATTTGCATTATCATAAATTAATAACATCAGTATAACTCATATATTGACATGTTATTATAAATATGAAACAACCCTATTTCATCTTCTATCCATCCTACAGAAAATTAAATCACCGCGCGTGCGTACGTATAGAATACTGTCTCCACACTGTGGGGTAAACTGTTTTCCCTCACCACCTTTCTTTGGTGGGTATAATGCTATAAATAAATAAATATATTTTATTATTGTAAAGTGATATTGATTCTGAAATATTATACATACACTCTAATAAAATTCCATGATCATGGGAATGATATCATCACTCGTGCGAACGTACAGACAACCATCTCCACAAACGTGATGAGATTCGTTTTACATGATTACCCATTCAAGAATGATTATAAAGTATATATAATAAATAATAATGAAATATATGACATAATTAAGCTACTAGAATAATTTATACATATATATATCATCTATTTACTTCCATTCAAGTCAAAAAGGAAAATAAAACAGCGTTCATTCTTACGTACGGCCAACCATGTCCATGAACGGTGTATTTCATTTCATTTATCAATCTATTATATATATATATTGAATATATATGATATATAAATCATGATTTCAATTATGGAAGTAATTAAATTAAGATATAATTAATGATAATAATAAGGACAACATGTCCAAACACGTACGATAAATAAAACTTTTTACCCAAAACGCAGCATTAACAAGGAATTTACAAAAGAACGAGTAATATAAAGTCATAAGTGAACCATACATGATATAATAACAATGAATATGATTCCTTAATAAGTCAATTACATTATTTCAATCATTATACAAGAGGTTCGGATATGTACGTAGAATAACTGACCTAAGGTAAGGGATAATTTTGCAATCTTATTTTTATCCTAGATTGCTTATACGCAAGTATTTACATGGGATGTATTTATCATCAATGTATATTTTTCCTAAAAATGTTTTCAGGTATGTTTAAAGTCCTTATTACCCATTTTTGACTTTTACTACATGGTATGTATGGAATAATTCTTTTGACTACCATATGAGGTACTTTTTGACATTTCTGGAAAATGTCGAGAAGAATTTTTTTTTCACTTATACGGAATTAATTGATTTTTATTGTTTTATAATGCCATATTTTTATGAAGCATAATCTACAATATTTCATGATAATTTTCAAAAAAATCATTTTATTTTAAAATATCATGGAATTTTGTGAAAATAAAATGATTCTAAAGAAGAATGAATATTTCCTCAAAAATTCATTTCAAGTGTTTTATCAAAACCATTTTCTATTTAAAATTACATTATTACTTCTGTGTATGATTCAAGTATAATGTCTCTATTATTGACATGGATTTATTTTTCTTATGATTAAATTATATCCATTTCTTTTATATGAATCATGTTATGATGGGATGATGTTTATGAAACCCATTTATTCTATGGGTTTTTATGAATAATGTTTGTTTATTTTCTGGTACACGAAATAATGATTTCATTATGAGATGGGTGGGACCTATATCTCCCTAAAATACATTGGGTAATTATTTATATCTCATGAGATAGACATGGATGGAATGGTAATTTAATCCGGTTCCGTGATACAAGACTATAAAAAGGAGTGAACTGAATTCAGAAAGGGAAATTATCCACTAAGATGGTTATTGCAGCAATGCCTAGATACTATAAAATCATATCATTTGCTTAATGGTTTTCTACAATTAATTGTTTTATTACCAAGATATTTTATCATGATTGATGTTCTTTTATGATCTATGCCTTACGTACTATCAGAATTTATTTCACAACTCATGATTTTGATGTTTAAACTTTATGTTCATGTTTTGAAGTTCAAATATATATGGTTTGTTTTATTTTCTCCATGATTACCCTTACTAATAATTTTATCTCACACTTTATATGTTTTATTTTCCCCAGGATATAAAGAATGGTTTTATGTATGAAAAAAAGGGAAGATCTTTATGGGAGATGTTGATGATCTTTCACCAAGATTAGAAGATTATGATCCATGTTTCAAAAGACACTTAACTATTACGGTCCTTGTGTGTCTGTTTTTGTTATGTATTAATTATTCCACAAAAATTAATGTAATGTCCATGTACGTTAAGCATTGGTTATCTATAATTTGTATCAGAGGAAAGGATTAGTTAAATCCTAGAGACTATGATGCGAAAACATTAGTGACATCCCTAGAGATATTTCTAAGATATGTCTAAGGATGTCCCTAAGGTTATGTGTAAGTATAGGATATAGTCCTAGAATTAAAGTAAAAATATTAGAATTAAACGTAAGATTCTAGATATTGAAGTTACTTCCCCTTTATTATGTTTTTTTCCCTAGAATGATTTTTTCCTCTCACGCTATTCTTTTTAGGTTTTAGACGACGGATGGAACCCGAAGGAACTGAGTTGATCAATGTAATAGAAAATGCAATTATTTTTCTCATGAAAAAACCACTGTTTTGGGACATGTAGTGAAAAATATTATTGCTATACTTACACAAGCTATAAATCATTCGGGAGTTACAAATGATGAGAGAAAGGAACAATATTATATTGAGTCCTTCATGAGGAAACATCCACCTTCTTTCAGTGGGTCTTCTGATCCACATGTTGCTGAATAATGGATTAGTACCATTGAAAATATATTTTTGATAAACCGTTGTTAAAGACATGAAAAAGTCATTTGGACTGCTTACCAGTTTGAAGGTGAAGCAGACCAGTGGTGGACTCTTATAGAGAACACAAGGCCCCAAGATGAAATTGAATCCATGGAATTGGATGATTTCAAGAACTTATTTTTCAATAAGTACTTCCATCCTATTCTTCTATCAAAGATGGAAAATGATTTCCTTGATCTTATGAAAAAGGATGATGAATATGTTGGTATATACGAAGTGAATTTTATAAGGCTTGCAAGGTATGCATTAGGATTTATCATCCAACCTGAAAGTAATGTTCATCGATTCATCAGTAACTTAAAACCAAGTCTTCTAAGGGCATTAGCGATAAGAGACTTCAATATCTATGAAGAAATTGTGTGTTGTGCTATCAATATTGAACTATAAGTTGGTGTTATATATCCATCTCATGGTTTTGACAAGAAACGAAAGACGGAGTTCAAGGAGAAATCCCATAACAATGGTGAAAAGAAGATGAAAGCTTCTTTATGATCAAAGTGTTGAAAGAAACATGGGTGAGATTTTATAAAAGGTACTAGAAAATGTTTCAAGTGTGGAAAAGAATGTCATCGAGTAGCTGAGTGCCGAAATAATGGGAAAAAGTTTTCTAATGATGTGGATAGAGAAAAGACAATAGATAATGCTCCACCAACACTTCAATGCTACAGGTGCAAGGAAATTGTGCATTATTCTAACCAATGCCCTAATCCAAGGTTCATTGATGATCGACATCAACACCCTCATATTGAAAACGAAAAAGGGAAGCCAGATGCGATCACTATTAGCAATGTTGAGTATGAAAACGATGTGGAGGAATGATTATGTGTTTATGTAAAGGTATCTCATTTATAGTATTGTGGAACATTGGAATATCTATGTAATGATTTATTATGGTTATTGATAATTATATGGTACATGTAACCATGAAAAGTGATTGAAATATTTTTGGAAAGTACATGATATGTGCATAATGAATGGATAAAGAGAAAATAATATGTTTGATAGTATTCACGATCTCTTGATTGATATAAGGACTAATTGATATCATGGTTTGAGTATGTAGAATTTTTGGGATTTTGGTATGTGGAAAGAGTTAACTTTTAACTACATTCATGTTTTCAATATGGTTCAATGGGTATTAATTTTCTAATAGAATACATGATTAAGGCATTCAAATGTTTGGAATGTTACCAATAAAACATAACTTGTTATATATGGGGGATAAATGATGGTATTTACATGCTCGACAGATGACATTTCTAGTAATAGTTTTCTTTATACTATGAGATTGGACAGAAGTATTTTGGATATGCCTAAATATTGGAATGGATTATGTTAGACATCATATAGTATTATTTAATGATAGAACATGATTTTCAAACTTATTTCTGGAATGTTATAATTGTATAGTTTTAGAAAAATGACAACCCATAGGATGAGCGACAACCCGTCGCATAATAAAATGCAATAGGAATCGAACCCAAAACTGAAGTGCGACAGGCCTTTATCGCATACCACTGGACTACAGGAAGTCCATGGTTAGTAGAAATGATTTTTTTTGTTATGTGGTATGATAGATGATGTATATGTCCATTCTAGGAACCATATATGATTAATATCACTATAAATGTACTTATTTATATTTAATAACCTTCACTAACCTTTTGTTTGAGATAGATGGAATGACCAATCCTTCCACCCCATGATTTTCTAACACTTCACGAATTACAAATTCAACATCATTTCATTTTGTGATAATGTTGAAATTGTTCAATGAACAACCAACAGTGATATTGTACAAAAATCAAGAAAGTATTTCATGTAATTAAAATTTATTTCAACTCTAGGGAAATGATATTGGAAACAAACAAATTGTTATCTTAGTGTCATTATATCCGATGAATTATATGGTTCCTTAAAGCATCACAATTTTATGGATTTCTGATTTTTGAATTTTTCACAGCCATGTCCTCTACCAATATCCATCAGAACATGATGGTTAGATTTTTCATTCATATCCATATTTCCACCTATGTTTTCCTATGTGGAAACCCGGTGATGAGTTAATCTGGGTAACTGTTACAGTTCATACTTTACTTTTAAAAATTGTGTTTTAGTATTCCATTTTCGATGTGGATTTTTACGAATGAAACATTCAAGTAATATACGATTTATAACCCCAATGAATTTCAAGGGACAAATTCATTTTAAGGGGGGTAGAATGTAACACCCCTAGATTTAATAAGATATATTGTTATTAATTTCATTGATGTCTCCTATTATACACTACCCCAATATTAGCTTGTACAATACACAACACCGTATTATCTTGTAGTATACGCAACACTATTTTTGGATCATGTTACACAAAATTTTAGGTTGATTTATTAGAAGTTATTCAATTTAACATTAAGTGTATATATATGAATATTAAATATATAAATGAAATATGGTTGGATTCGATTATACACAACAACAAATGAATCTTTCACTACACGCAACCCTGACATGGATTGCTTTACACGTAATCGCGACCTTCCATGATAGCGTTTCTTATACGCAATACCGAGTTTCACAAAACAACGATATGTTATTAAAATATTATATAAACTAGCCGTTATGAATAGTAATACCAACTTTTTGAGATTTTATAAACTTTGTCTTTAAAAATGGACTTCATTTTTTAATTCAGAATATCGAAATTATCTTAGAATGAATTTTTGGTATTTTTCTGACAACTTTCAATTTTTTTTGAATAGTGAAAACACGGGGTTACTATTTATAACCGAATTTTTATTTAAATATTTATTTATTTTATTTAAATTTATTTTAGGTCAAAATAGATACATAATACATATATAAGTACAATTTAATTCATTGGAGTCATTTTATAATAATTATATATCTATATTTAAATTTTATTGAACTTTTCACCTTCTTTTACCCACCTCCTAAGAGCATTTTCAATTATTAATAAAACATAATTTTATCGCTTCTGTGAGTTCAATTTCAAAAATCTGAGAAACAAGGTTAATATCATGGAGTAAAATGTTGTTCACTAAAATAAAAATATTTTTTTTGTGAATAGTAAATTTTACTTTTATTTACCGCGGTTAAAAGTAAATTGGGTAATGAAGAGTATTAATGATATTTTTATTACCGTAAAAAATGTCCTAATTCTTTCGGATAAGTATAATTCGACCAAAAAATCCTTAGGAATAAAATATTAGCCTTTAGGTCCACTTGGATTATATTAGAACACTTATTACTATTTTAATTAACGAATAGTTAAAATAGTTAAAATCAATGTTTAATAATTAAAACATTTTTAATATAGGGTTATACATAAGATATATTTAACTATGAATATTCATTAGAAATATAAAACATTTTCTTACATAATGGTATTTTATTTATAATTTTTACACATTATATAATTTATTTTATTTATGACACAATGATGATACAGTAATTACCTTATTAATGAAATATTAACATAATTGATATTATAAATACACAAATAAATGTAATTTGAGACTTTTAATGCATTACATTAATTTTATAGATTAATATGGCATGTTATTATGGATTTAATTAACTTTTTTCGAACTAATCATGCTGTTATAATTTTCATAAAAATCAATTACCAAAAAGTGTCAAAATTGATATAAATTTTTTTGAAAAAATTATTATATTATTAATTGATATTTTATTCCTAAAAACCTATGGTTAAAGAAATTGACTTAGATAAGTATATATATATTAATAATTATCCTCATGGGGTTCTTTTGGCTTGTTATTGTTTGTTTATTAACCATATAGTGTATGAAAACAAGAAGACACAGTAAAAGTCAAATTACTTAACTTAGAGTTAAATCTAAACGATAAGGTTAAAATAGTAACATTAACTTGTCTAAAATCTATTGGTTGAGAGTATTGAGACACATAGCCTTCTTAGCTTCGAAATAAATCAATTTAGAGATATTAAAAACCTAATATGACTTTATTATAAAATAATATTTTATGTTTTTCCTTAGCTGCCCCTCTCCTCCCTTATAAAAGGGAACCTCGTCCCTCTTCTATTTACACAGCTTTGAGCCTTCATCCTCGGACAACCCCTTCTTATTTCCCTTATAAACTTTCTTAGAAACATTATAGAGGTTATTTTCTCCTCAAAAGACCATATATAGTGCCTTAAGGGAAGGTTAATAAGAGGCGCGTCAAAGAAGAGGTAATATCCTTTACGATTCTTTCAAATTTATTAATTTTCTACTTCTTCTTAATTACTTGTATCATCTTAAATTAATAACATCAGTATAACTAATATATTGATATGTTATTATATATATGAAACAACTTTATTTCATCTTCTATCCATCCTACGGAAAACAAAATCACCGCGCATGCGTACGTACAAAATACCGTCTCCACGTCGTGGAGTAATCAGTTATCCACCACCACCTTACATGGAGGGTATAATGGTGTAAATAAATAACTATATATGATTATTGTAAAGATATATTGATTTTGAAATATTATACATACACTTCAATACAATTCCACTATCATGGTAATGATATCATCGCTCGTGCGTACGTACAGACTACCGTCTCCATGAACACGATGAGATTCATTTTCCATGATTAACCATTCAAGAATGATTATAAAGAATATATAATGAATAATAATGAAATTATGACTTAATGAAGCTAATAGATTTATGAATATATATATATGTCATATACTTACTTCCATTCTAGTCTATAAGGAAAAGAAAACAGTGTTCATGCGTACGTACGGCCTACCGTCTCTATGAATGATGTATTTCATTTCATTTATCTATCTATTATATATATATGTATATATATATATAATGAATATATATTATATATAAATCATTATTTACATTCTCTAAGTAATTAAATCATGATATATGTAATAATAATATAAAAAACAGCAAGTCAAAACATGTACGATACATAAAACTTTTTTTACCAAAAACGATGCTTTAACATGGAATTTACAAAAGAACGGGTAATATAATGTCATAAGTGAAACATATATGATATCATAACAATGAATATGATTCTATAATAAGTCAATGACATTATTTAAATCATTATACAAGAGGTTCATATATGTATGAAGCATATCGGACCTACGGTAAGGGATAATTTTGCAATCTCATTTTTAACCAAGATTGCTTATATGTATTTATTTACTAGGGTTATATTTATCATCCATGTCTCTATTTTAAAAAATTTGTTTCACGTATGTTTAAAGTCCTTTTTACCAATTTTTAAATTTTACTACATGGTATGTAAGAAATCTTTATTTTGTTTACCATACGAGGAACTTTTTTACTTTTCTGGAAAAAGTACGAGAAGAATGTTTTTTTAACTTATACAATATGAATGGATTTTTACAGTTTTATAACTCCTTATTTTTATGAAGCATAATATACAAGATTTGAAGACTATTTTCAACAAAATAATTTTGTTTTAAAATTTCATGAAATTTTGGGAAAAGAAAATTATTCTAAAGAAGAAAGGATTTTTTCCACAAGAATTCATTTCATGTTTTTTTATCAAAACCATTTTCCATTTAAGATGACATTATTTCATATGGGTTTGTTTCAAGTATAATGTGTATATTATTTACATGTTTTGATTTTTCTTATGATGAAATGATATCCATTTCTTTTATATGGATTATCTTACGATGGGATGATATTTATGAAACACATTTTATTCTTTGGGTTATTATGAAAGATGTATGTTTATTTTGTGGCACATGAAAGAATGATTTCATTATGAGATGGGTGAGACCTATATCTCCCTCCAATGTATTGGGTAATGATTTATATCTCATGAGGTAGACATGGATGGAATGGTATGTTAATCTTGTTCAGTGATACAAGACTGGAACGAGGAGTGAACTCAATTCAGAAAGGGACTCTGTCCACTAATATGGTCTTGGCAGCAATGCCTTGGCTACAATAGAAATCATATCAGGTGCTTAATGAATTGCCACAATTAAATGTTTTATTCCAATGATATTTTATTATTTTTGATGTTCCTTTATGATATATTCCTAAAATACAACCATGATTTATTTCACAACTCTAGATTTTGATTTTTAAATAGTAGGTTTATGTTTTGAAGTTCAAATGTATATAGTTTGTTATATTTTCTCCATGCATACCATTACTGAGCATTTTGAGCTCAAAAATTATATGTTTTATTTTCACTAGGATTTAAAGAACTGTTTTAGGTATGAATAAAAGGGAATAAATGTATGGAAAATGTAGAAAATATTTAAGCAAGATTAGAAGATTATGATCCATGGTTCTGTAGACACTAAACTATTACTGTCCTTGTGTGTTTGTTTTTGTTATGTATTATGTATTCTGTAAAAAGTAATATAATGTCCAGCTACATCATGCTTTGGGTCTCTACAAAGTTAACTAAAAAATTTGGAAATACTATATATGTGGATGACATAAGGTTAGCATTGGACCCAACCACCCATTCCCACACTTGTTTTAATCATTTTATTTACTCATTACCATTAGAATACACACTTTTATCATTATTACGTTAACAATGGTATTTAGTTTTTCTATTATCTAACATATCCATTTTATTGAAAATTAAACATCCCATTACATGATAATCTTGAAATATGAACCAAAAATTATAAATCATCCAAATTTTTATATATTATTTAATGTGTTAAAATTTATTTTTAAAATATCATAGGTATAATTTATTTAATCAATTTCTTAAAAATTTAAATTATATAAAAAGAATTCAATTATAGGTTGCTAAAAAATAGATATTTTTGAATTTAAAAATACTATTAATAAATAAATAAAATTCATAGAATTGGTTTTAAAAATGTGAAAATTATATACTTATGTTAATAATGTAATAAAACACATTATATTTATGAAATTGATAAATTACACTATTCACATTAAAATGAAGCACTCTTGTAAAATTTTAATAAGTTCTCCCTTGATAATAATATTACCATCAATCCAAAAATTACAATTATATTTATTTTTTCAATAATTTAAAATATTTAAAATTAATTTTAATATAAAATTCTAATGCATGGTGTAAAACTATTGTTATCGTTAGTTAACACTATAAAATAATTGTTGTACATCTTTTTAATTACTATTATAAATATAAGAATATAATTTATATATAAATATGTTATTATAATACTTTTTTAAAGAATAACATACGTATTTAGATTTAATAAATATAATAACAAGTAAAATTGTATATTCGTAAACACAATAATGATTTATGTAAATTATTTTAAAATTCCCTTTATATATATTAATATATATATTATTATATTTAAAAATTTAATTAAATAAATTCATACATTCTAATTCAAGAGATGGTTTTAGTGTCTACATTTAATAGATACATATATCTCAGTGAAATTTTAGATTTTTATTTAATATGGATATTTTAATTGAACATATTTGTATCAATTATAATAAATCATATATTAAAATCACGGATCATTAAATTATCCTTCTATTAAATAAATTACATCTTTGATATTTTATAACTAATACAATTGGTGTAATTTATGTATGGTGATTTAATTTATCCATAAACATTTATTTGATAGTGATTTGATTTAGGATATGATGTGATTTTTACCTATATATAATTTGTTATGAGCACATTCTAAAAATATATTTTCCATTCTTAATAGACTCCAAATAATTTAGGAGAGATAAATTATAATGTAGTGAATTTAAATAACATTAAATAAAATACTCAAACATTGAATATGTTAATAATATGAAAAAAGTTTTTATTTATAAATCAACATCTAATTGGTTTAAAAATACACAATATAAGAGATAAAAAATCTAAATAAAAAATTACATTATACTTTAATAGAAGTTGTTAAATAAGATTTTACATATTCCCATTGTCTAAATGGTTATTAATATATATTTTTATTTTTATCCCCTTTAATGGGGCTTTGAGTTTCATAATGTCCAATTTCATGGTAATTAATGTAAAATATTCATATACCTCTCTCTTTCCCTTAAAATTTATGAGATTTATTGCCTCTATCCTTATATTTGTAGAGTCTTAACATCCCATTAAGAAAATTTCCCCCATACATAATTCTATATTTATTATATACCAAGAATTGAATATAAATCCCTCCATTTCCATTTTAATAGGAACATCATATTGACTTTATCCTTCCTTTTTGGTGTGTTTTTGACTTTATATTAGTTCACAATATTAATCCAATTTCATGATAGGTGTTTTGGTATAATAACAAGGCATTTCATTAATTTTATGATTACAATGGTTTATTTATTGAGTGATTCATATAATTATCCTCAAAATTATTGGTTCTTTTTTAGATTTATCTATTACTAAAACTAAATGAGTTTAACACGGTTGAAAAAAATTAAAATTATTATATAATTATAATAAATAAATATATGAAAATTTAACCACATTTTAATAAGAATTATGATATTTAATGTTAACATATAGTTATTTTAGTTACACATATACCACTCTTAGTTCAATTTATATTAATTTTTATTCTTCCATTGTTAATATAATTTCAGTTTTCCAATATTTCTAAACCAAATCCATTAAAATAACCACGATATCAATCCTTAACATTGTTACATTAATAGAATATTATAATATATGTTTTTTCAATTAGGACGGTTAGACATGGTTTATTGTTAGGCCTATTTGACATTTATTAACAGATGATTGAGTTTATACAATATACACCATTTTCAAGGTTATTTCGCTTGGTATAACTATCCAAGAGCCCACATCCACTAGTAGTATATAAAAATGGATTTCATATCAAGGAAAAAAAACTAAAAACATGCAATAAATTGATCATGTTATCCCCAAATAAACTCATAACTATAGTTATAAATAATGTTCTCTCAAGAAATAATCCAAATTATTAAATATTTTCTCTACTAATATAAAAGATTATTTATTAATTATAAATTACGATATATATTAGTGTTTTGAACATTGATTTTCCCCAACTCGCATCATAAAAAAAGTTTACTAAAGCCTTATTTTGATACAAATTATGTCACCACAAATACATCATCCATAAATTACATTATTAAAAGAACATATTTTATTACAATTCATACTCATTATTATTAAGGATTATATATATATATTATTTAAAAAAATCATTATCTAACAAAAAGAGTGTTTTTTTAAAAAAAATTCCACAAGATAATAGATTTCTTAATCCATATCAATTCTTCGACAACTCCAAATAAATCTACAAAATATTGACATCAATATATACCAAAATTTTTACTTTTTCTTTTTCACTTTTTGAAATGGAAGTATATGAAATGGTGATGTAAAATAGTATGTATGGTTAATCATAAGTTATAAGACTCAAAGAAAATAAGTTATCTTGAAATAGTCAAATTTTTATGATATTTTATGTTAATAATATGAAGATAAAATATATAATTATTACAAAATAAATGAATGAAATAATCCATGAATCATACATTGCATATTTATCATAAATTAATAGATGTCCATGGATATTTGTGTCACAAGATTATGACTACACATGGCATTATTTACAAAAGTAATGGGTTTTTCCCCAAGGCAGTCATTAAATTGATGAAAAAGAATAATAGTCAATTAGTTTCATTCCATAGTCACATTCATTGATCTGGTTAAATATAAATATTTATCCAATAAATCGAAGGACTCTAAAATTTCTTCACAACCATCCACATCATTTTATATACATGAATATATGTTCTATAGACGAAAACATTAATAATTTCATATAATAAATATTTACCCAAGTATGAAAGGGAATTCATGATTATTTCCAAAAAATGGTTATAATCCATCCATGGAATGAATGTGTATAGTATATATAAACTGTACAGTATGATTTCTTATAGTGTAAAAAAATAAATGATACCACCCTTATTGTTAATTAACTTGATTAATTACAAAAATAAAGAGATAAAGAATAGAAAAAATAAGTTATCAAGAGATTAATTCATCAATATGAAAATAGTGAAATATCAATGATAGGGTAAATTATGAATCACACATAAAATGAGAGTAAATTGTTTTGAGTATTTACAGTAAAATGGAAGATAAATCAAATAAGAGTTTTTTGAAATCATATTTAATGCTTTCATTAGAGACGAACATAGGGGTATCTTGAAAAAATAATTTTTTGCCAATGTGAAGTGATAGTTTTTGAGGAAAATATAACATGAAGAATCAATAATTGATCTATGAAAATGAAATAAATTCATTACACGAGGTACAATGTAGTGGTTGAAAATAACCCATGGATATTTATATGATGCAAAAAAATCAAATAAAATAAAAAATAAATTTTTCAAAAACCATAAAAATAATAGAAAACAATGATATACCTTTTTAAAATGGTTTATAAATATAAAAGGACTAAGATGTAAAACATTGTTTGTATACAAAATGGTGTAGGAAAACATTACCGGTATGAAGAAAACATAGAAACGGATGACATAATATCATTTAAGATGATGGAAATTGTTTTTTACATTATATCATTTTCATGAAAGAATATAATTAATCAATAAGGATGATTTGAATAAAAATTTATTTCCGAAAATATAAATAGTGAATTTCATATGAAATAAATTTTAATGGTTAATGAAAAAACATTAATACTTAGTAATAAAGATTGGGTTATGAATCATTTCTTATATTATGTGGAATATATGTATCGAAAACCAAATATTTAATGTTTTTCATTGAATTTGAATTTTCTATGATCAAACTATTATATGAAATTATATTGAAGGTGTTGATGTTTTACCATATAACGGAAAATTTTCATATAATACCAAAAATATTCATCATTGAAGGGTGATTAACGCATAATAATTTATAACATTCTTATCACTTGAGTGAGAGTAAATTTTAATTAAATAACTTGAATTATTCTAATATATCCAATTTTTCAAATACTATAATTTTTAAAACATTTACGTGATGTTATATTAATTTAACAGTAAACAAAAGAAACCATAGTGCATAAAATGTAACGTGTCTCCAATAATAAGAATTTAGACCATGAAACATTAACCATATAATACTCTTTAAGTGAACACTTTATAAAATTGTATTTTCCAAACATAACTACCTTAATAACGTATTTTAGAATATCATTAATAATTATAGTCATTTGTATTCTCCATTTTTTATTCTCTTCCTATATTTTTTTATTTATCTATTTTCTATATCATGTGTGTGTAATCATAATTTCATTAAACAAGCTCCGTAATAGATTGCTGGTATTAACTATTCATAAAAAATAAGAATTACCTTGTCATTATATTTACATTAATTTGAGAATTTTAAATAATTTTTAGGTTTCAATATGAAATCATGAGATTTTGATTCCTCTTTCTTGATGTTTAGATCAATGAGAAGAACATCTTAGTGATTCCTTTACGAATGGGGTGTGATTTATTAATCGTTAAATTCAGTATTTATATAAAAATTCAATGAAAATATGAAGAATTATTTTAAAATATATTTAATATTATATCCACAATTGAATTACTATACTACCCATGATATTAATTATAGCACTTTTTTGTTATGTGGCGAAATTGGCATAATCATTAACATACCATGATTAGTGTAAGATTATGTGGTGGGTATTTTAAATATCATTTTACTTATAGAATTGTGATATTACATATTTATTATATTTTTTTGAGGATGGAGGAAAATCCCCTTTTTTGGAAATAAGCAAGCAAACAAAGGTTCCAAAGAGGGAATGAGGGAAAAAAAATATTCTGAAATCATAAAATCTAGTTACCTAATTTTTTCTTAGCCTTTCACTGAATCATCATCCATCCATGTGAAGTGCATACTAGTCGAATCATCCATTTCTTTATCTCCACCCTTTAGATATTCCCAAACATGAAGGAAGAGATTTAATCCTTTCATATAAGGTCTCGACATCTGTGATTTCAGAGATAGTGTTGTCTACTTTCTTCACTTTGAATTTTTATGTAAGGTGTCTCTTGACATTGATGTCATAAATCTATCTACATAATTTGATCTAGCCTAGAAAAGAATCTCCTAGAGTATTTATTCCTCTGTATCTATTATCTGAATTACAGATTCTAATTTTTGATCAGAAGAGGTAGAAATAATGCCTGTTATCATAACCACCACGTGGGGATCTATTAAAGATGGTGTATTTTTATTTGAAACATGTAAAAACCCCACATTTCCCATGATATATTTTTATGGGGTAGGGAAAATTTTATAAGGAGATGGAGATAAAATTCTAATATTTTATTACACTTTCGATTACCAATAACATCAAACCTCTCAAATTAATGTTGATGGTGAACCTAATTTTTTACGTCTTCTTCATTAAAAATTTCAATCATTTCATTTTCATTACATTTAATTTGGGGAGTGACTAGTATTTTTGTTTTCTACAATTAAATACTTATTTCATTTTTATAAGTATCAACCTCATTTTTTTTCACCGCATCAAATAAGATGGAAGACCAATTATTCTACTTATGTGATGGCTTCGTTTGGATTCCCTTTCTATTAGGTTTTATAGAGTAAAGAATCAATACATCATCCACATTTGGATCATTGGGGGGAATCTTTATCATTTAAAATATAATTTGACAAGTATGCATTTTCTATATTTGGTTTCTTTTGAGGTAGATTGGATGAGTGTCCCTACATCCTACACCCTTAACAAAAAATCTTATTCTGAAAATGCTCTAAAGTGTGACCAAAAACAACAAATGCTTTGGATAAATATGTTTGATCATACTAAAAATAAATTTGGATGTTATCATAGGGAGTTGAAAGGGTTACCTTGTAAATCAATGTGGATATGAGATCAATCTCAACCATCATCCTAGCATGGTGCCCAAAATTTCCATCATTCATCTCCTTGTAATGTATGATAGGGTCCCAATTGTCAGGCCAAACTCATGGAAGATATTTTAATGAAAAAGGACTAAATTGATTACATGAAGATGAACCCATACCTGAAAAAATGATTTATTAGCATTCTATAAATTATATTCCAGATACCATTCTTTTAAAAGAAACCATTCAAGATTCATGATCAGAGAGACAATTCCCCATGCTTGATGCTTCATGTAATATGAAAAAACATGAAAAAAATATCCATGACCAAGAGAGATACATTTACAATTAGAGAAACCCCCTGAAATAGAGATTCTACACATCAAATATTCAATCATCCAGGGTTGTTCACCATTAGGCGACACAATACATGAAATTAAAGATTGCTTCCAATATCCATTCTCATATAAAACATCGTTGGATTTTCTTCTACATGGACAGATGATACCTTATGAAGGATTATTCCCATACCTGAGACTTTTAAAAAATTCAATGATTGGGATCCACCCATCATCGGTCGTGTAGTCACCTCAGAACATGAATTGTGTCACTCACCTCAAAAATGAAAAATAATATCCTGAGCTTCCTGCAACACCACATATGAGGTAGAAGGATTCATAAAAATTTCATCTTTCTGGCCATTAGACAATGTCTCAAAAGATCTAAGGACATAAAAACAAAAATCTTCTTCAGGTCTAGCGACCAGACCTAGATTTGAGATCGATTGAATGTCACCTGAATCTTCCAGGGTCTCCTGTATAGAGGTTCAAACTATATCAATGTTTAATGTAATATAAGGCCCTAAAAATATATTTTTTGTGGAAGGATATATCAATGCCGGACGTCTGAGAGGAGGAAGGATATTGAATTTGAAGAATTTTGGGACCACCATGACTAAACAAAAACCATATGAATTAATACAACATAGAGGGAGATATCTCCCGCTTCTCGACCTCATATCACAAATTAGTGTTTATATATTTTTTATATGAATACATTAAATAATTATGTGGCAAATATAATTTAATTAACTCAATTATATTGTATAAAATGATCATTTTACAGTTAGGGTGTTTTTTAAAAGTTAATATTATAATGATTTCTTATTGTTCATATAATTAAACTGTTACTAAATATGATATAATATAACAATACTAATTACATAAAAATCAGATTTATCCAATAAAACAAATCATAAATCTATCAATTAAATTTGGTAATGAGAATCTAAAAACGACGTTCCCTAGATGCTGTAGTTCAAAAAATCCATGGAAAATTATTTTTTCTTCCATAGAATTTGTGAGAGGAGTAATATAGGATATCATTAAGGATACATAATTAGCCCTAATTAACATAATTATATATTAATTTATCATTTTTAAACTATAAATTTTTACAGTGAAGAAAAATTATTACATTACTTCATGGATGTATTATTTCTCACTTACGCATTATTAATTTTTGTTTCCTAATTGAAAAATAATCCATTGTTAATTACTATACGAAAATTATAATAAATAATAGTATAATAAATATAGTAATTTTGTTATATTTTTATTTTTTAATTATCTTTTTCGAGGAAAATTTCACATAAATAAATAGAAACATTTAAGGAGGAGTTAGAAATTTAAAACTCACATCCTAGATTTTCTTATATGCATAGGGGTTAATACCTTGAGGGATGTTATTTTTAGAAGATCATAACCACTTACCAATGGATAGGAATTTGTAGGTGAGTGTGGGGATGGGTTTGGGATGAATTTTTGTTTTGGTTTTAATGTGAGATAAATGAGGTGAATAGAGACCCTTTTATAAATGAAAAGTGATGAAAGTTTTGTAAACACAAAAAAAAATTCAATAATTTGAAGTCACCCAATAGAAATTAGTTTCTAAATTGATAAATAATATAGAGGATTAGTGAGAAGGTTGATATAGGAAACAACTGAAAATTTTAACATATGTTTTAAATATTTCTTCATCTCACTAAAATTTTATTATTCAGTTTTTCAATTTTCGATTTTATAGTGCTATGTACATTTTATAAATTGTAAATTAATATTTATTCTTAAAAAATTACCAAAATAAATAATTTAAAACTATTCATTAAATTTTTTTATCCTTTACATTTTTTAAAATTTATAATTGAAATAAAATTAACTTTTTAAAATAATAAATATATATTGAATTGATTTTTTTAATATTACTACAATTAGAAAATTATAATTATACGTATATAAATTATAATTTCTATTTAAAAATTAAATTTTTTATATTAAATATGTTTTTTCAAGAAAATTGTCTAAAAATTTATAAATAAAATATTAAACCATTAATTCCATAAAATCATTGGTATTTCTGAAAATGGTATGTTGTATTATTCACCATAAAATCTTTTATTCTAAAAAATTAAAAAAGATTATCGTATGATAATATCTATATGGTGAATCAAAGAATAACTTATAATATTCTAATGTACCATTACAAAATATAAAATTTATTCTATTAAAAAATATTAAAGAATAAAAAAATTCTATGGGAGTACAATATTTTAAAATACTAAATTCCATTGTTCTTAATTTAAATAATGTTGTAATAAAACAAAAATTTAACAATCAATATTATATTTTATAAACATCAAAATTTCAAAAAGTTATAATTATTTTTCATTAATAAAAATTTTATAATAGAAAAATAAAGAATTTTAAACTTAGTAATGAATTATAGATTGATGTATAAAATAACATATATATATATATATTAATATATTACACAATTTTATTAATCTTATTTTAATTAAAAATTTGACGACTAGTTTTAGTATCCTTATTTAATATATATATATATATATTGATTAATTATATTAGGTGGAGATATATTTCCCTTGTAACATACGAACCATTTCATTCAAGTATGTCATCTATTTCATGAGATTTCTCTTTCCCCACCTCATGGTTTTTGGGTATATATGTGTTCGTTTAAGGGAATACAGACTTCTAAACTCTTGAGAAATCATTAATTCCAATTTTTTTTAACATCATATGAAGATTGAGTTACCATGACTAAACAATCAAGACTATGAAACAGAGGAGGTGGTTTTATCGTAGTGTCGGTGGCTATACTATAGTGGTATTTTGTATGTTGAGGTTATTCCATAGAATTGATGGCTTATCCATAGTGACACTGACCATGATGGTTATGCACCATATAATTCACCATTCATTGAAATTTAGGACGCATTGCGTTGTGGTTCCTAAGACAATGCTCCATGATCTATTATTATTTGATTTTAATATTAATAATCATTCATTCATTGCGTATTCTTCTTTTATATGGTAGTTACATTTTTCTGGGAAAAAATTTGTCATAAATTTTAGGACTCTAGTTCATGTTTTATGGGGGCTTCTCCATCATAGATCAAATCCTTATAAATACCCAGTTCCTATGAACATAGAATGGTTCCAAATATTTAAAAGTCTGCTCAGAGTTGACTCCAAAATACAATGCACTTCATTATGCTATAGTGTGTTGTGTACCTATATTTTCTACTCCAAGACAACACTATTTTTCACCATATCAATCTTTATTTTCATCATGTTTGTGTATGCCTATATTGTATCTGACTCTTATTGAATAACATTGATAATTTCTTTGACTATGGTGGTGTGTTCTAACACTATAGACACACTATATTATTCAATGGTTGTCTCATCCAAGTCTACCACTATGTCATTGTTTTCTATCATACACTATGGTGGTTTCCATTACATTGTAGTTACTTGGATGAATTATAGAGAGTCTATAATTTCCAGACCATTATTCTCCATATGAACTACTTTTCAGAGTCCAATGTTATTGCACCAATGTATGTGGTTTGTAATCCATTTCCTATTATTTTAAATATTTTATGCTTTTAAATTTAAATTTTATTTCAAACAAATTTCATTTTAATGAGTTGGGCTTTGATAAATGCAATTCAAAATGGAATGGTGTTTTATGAATGCTTCCTGATAGAAACTAATTGTTTTTATTTTAGAAATGTGTTGTTGAAATGAAAATATGGTTATTAATATGTTTTGAAAAAACATTATGCCTAAATTATTTATAATATGAAATGAGAAGTTTCTATGTATTTTGATAAAATCCCATTCAATGTTCATCTTTTTGAGATAATGAAATTATTTTTGATGAAAATAATCCCATGTATGATTATTAATGACTGCAATGATTATTTAATTAAATACACTATGTTTGGATTTGGAAATGAAAGGCATGAATCGATAATGTGGCCAAATTGAAGGATGTACTGAATGGGTTTTTATCCAATGATATCCCCTGTAAACTATTTAATTTATTTTGAATCACATGGGTTTCTAAGAAGTTGAGCAGGAAGAAGACATAATATGCATGTATTGGCTTTAACATTTAATGGATTGATGATGAAAAAACTACTAGAACTACTTGATGGTGGGTATAGTAGTCTTTAGATATCTCCTCATTTTCATCGTTAGTGATTCTAATTGTTTGCATTGGATGTTTTACTTCACAAAACTTTTGTGATAATCCTTGACCATAATATCACACATGTATCTTAGACATGGTTCTATGATTTTATATTTTTTACATGCCTTATGATATAAAATTGTTAATCATTTAAACATTGATCGATATTTTTATTCGTTACCCCTTATGAAAAAATTCGTTATTCATTCCTGTTGGATATAGATGCTTTAATATGACTATATTAGTGAAATATTTTGTGGAAATATTTTATAACAATAACTATAAATGTTATTTTAAACATGTTTTTATATGTACAATGATTAAGTATCAATGTAATGTTTTACAAAAATAGAAATTAAATTATTTATCTAGTATGGAATGTTGATCAAATTTTTGGTCAAATTATATATGTATTTTATATCACACCCTAATATTGTGCTTGGTTAAATGAACTAAAATTTTTATACATGGATGTCACATATTTTTATATAAACATTTAATAAATTTAATAAATACATTCCCAAAGACCATAATTGTTTATTATCATTGGAGAATTGAAACACAATATTCTAATTTCATAAAGGATATTCAAAATCTCATATAAATATATTGCCACATTTTACCACTCTTATGAAAACTCTACATAAACCATTATTCAAAAAACATAGAAGGAAACCTAAAAAATGGTGAGATAAATTCTTAGAATGGGTAAACATATAAGATATAAATCTAAGATCTTATGAATTCATAAGATAATAATAAGGTTTTCTGATCATGAACATAACTTTCAATGTTCATAACCAAAATTTCATAGATTTTAAACATGATTAAAAGAATAAAACATCATCATTTATGAAAACATGGTCCATAAGAGTGATAACTCATCAAAAATAAATTATGAACTAAAATTCCATGTCATTAAACTATGTTAACATAAAAAAATATTGAAAACCATTATTTACGTCATTGATGACTACCATGACCATCAATATAGTGGATCAAGAATAATCACCTATTTCTCAATGTGGATAAGGAAGAACCGATTTTCCATTGTAGATTGAGAAGATCCTATTTTTGATAGTGGATTAAGAAACCCCTATTTTTCATAGTGGATTAGGACCCACATGTTTCCTATAGTGGATTAAGCCTATCAACTTGTTTCTTATTATTATCTCATTTTATATAAAGCTTCTCTTAATTCATTAGAGGTAGATATAGTTTTCCCCCATCTCATACTAAATTTCAAACATATGTGTTCCACAATATCATAAAACATTTCTCATATCATCAGATTATATCCTGTGTAAATAAAATAGGATTTATAAAACACAGATCAAAATAATCATTTTCTATACAAAAAAATAATAATGATGGTGTCATTCAATATTATACTTAGTAAATCATATATATATCAAAGTATTTCACCAAGGAAGTAAACTTATTTCTAAATATCAATTTGAAAATTTCTAGATGATGATATCTATTCTACTTTAAAAATTAACTTTTACAGCCTGAAACATTTGTAAAATCAATTTATTTGTAAATAACCTTAATAACATATAAAATAATATTCAAAGAATATAACAGCCATGATAGTGTGAAATTCAATTCTTGTTGTATATGATAAAACAAATATTCCATTAATTTTTTTTGTAAAATCCAAACATGAATTATTTGAAAAATGACCTGAATATTACATTCAAGGAAAATTAATAAGTCAAAAAGGGGAAAAATTTCGTTAATAAATCATTTAGAGAATGATAAAAATATATTTTTAAAACAAATTTTAAAAAATGGTTTTGTGTGAAAAAGGAATTTTATTGAAGACAGTAATAAGTACACTTTTTAAGGAAATACAATTTTTTTATCTTGAATATATAGAGGTAAAAATAAAAATAAAGTGTTTATAATCATGAGATAAATATTGTATAATAAAATTATTGTTTTTCTTGTTAGAAGGATCATAATATTTCATCATCAAAATCATAAACACAAACAATAACATTGAATAATGAGATTTAATCATAGAACCCATACCAATTTGGTAAACTTTATATACAATCTAAATTTAATAAAAAAATGAAACATAGAATATCATGATAATGAAAATATTCATGATCTTTCATGTCAATTTGGAGGTATATACACCACATAAATATATAAATGCTCATAACACAACAAATGCCTCAATGAATGAAAACTCATAAAAATACTCATTACAACATTGGTATCATTGCAACCCTATACCCCTTGAAATATTGATCCTAAAAGTGATTTTTAAATCCCATTACTTTTCAGTATAATTATAATAAACTAAATTTCTGTCAGTTATATACATCGCTTAAAATAAACAGATCTTGAATAGGAAATTTGTCTCATAGAAAATAAATGCGACATGAAAATCAATTACCATATGTCTCAACATCCTTTGTTCACATTATAAACTCATATATAATAAATATATGGGTTGTCATATATATTTATATTTAACTATTATTATATATATATATATATCAAAATATATATTATTTTCTTATAAACTTTTATTACACATTTATTTACTATTCCATGTTAAATACATGTCTCAGACAGTAATTTTTTTCTAGGTATATTCTTTTTTTTTATACACTTATTTTGATAATGGTTACATAATATACATAACATTAAACATGATATAAATAAATATTCAGTATATATTTATTTACAAGGATCTAAAATAGTTATAGTTAAAATATAAAATACATCATTCATGGAGAATATGTGTCGGGCATACACATGAACATTATTTTTATTTTCCTAAATAATGGAAATAAATAAATTAAAATTACATATTACCCTTATAGAATCATTTTCTGGTCATATATATCTCGATTATTCATTAAATCCATATTTATTTTCATCTATGGAAATCGTATTGGAATCACATTTTATTGAGAGAGAGTATACTGCCATTGACATGAATGATGTTATCATATATCCATGGAATGAAATGTAAGATGTCACATAAGATATCATGATTAAAAAGGAATGATAATTTTATAAATATTATATATAAAAAATTAATCCATCATTATGTCCATCCAAGAGATCTAATGATGTAAAATGAATAATATTAGTTTCTAAGGATGTTGTCCAATATACACATGAATGATGAATTTGTTACCCAGTTAATGAAAGAGGATATAGTTATAGGACACGAAATTAACATAAAAATATATATAGATAACTTTCTATGGTTATTATATCAAATGGTTTTAATGGAATAGTAATTATTTGTTAATATTTAAAAATCCATTGTTTTTATATTTTTAATGAATAATAATATATATTAAAATTTTTTATTCAGAAGTGATAAATTTTTTTGACCAGTTAAAATTAATTGAAATGGAAATAATGTTGGAGTTTTATATTTTTAAATTTATGATTTTTTTAATTTGTAATTATAATTATCAATCATTAATTATGAAACATGTGTTTCAAACTTTAATTAAAATTTCTCCAAATTGTTTTGATGCATAAATAAATAACACAAGAGGATGGCTTGCCCTCAACCGACTAAGACCAAGTCACATAGCCAAACCTTCATTGGGTTGGAAAACATAGGGCCAAGTGTTAAGGCCAGCTCTAACAATTGGGGTGCACCAAAGAATCAGGATCATACACATGGGCTTATAGGAAAAAAATCCATAGGTTCCATAGGTATGCCAAAGACGAAGTGCATGGACATGTGGTGGTAATGGTTGCACGATTGTGGGAAGAACGACTCATCGACATGGGGTAGTGTGTGGTAGTCTGAAAATTCATCTATCCCCAAACATTATATCATTTAATTTAAGGTTCCATTTTCATTATTATAAATTAGTGCCTCCCACCTTACTATATTGATGAGTAATTTATTTTTTAGGTTAATTATCACCTAATTTAAAAGACAACACATGCGACACTTCCCAAATAGTCCCCCAACCTACTTTACCATCTCTTTTACAGTTATTCCCCCAATCATCATTGGTCACCAGTAGAGTACCAGAGACTTCCACCACTACATTCACTATTTCCACCTCCATTTGAGGGATTGATATTGATCTAATCACGTATGAAAAGGACTATTACCACCATATAGGTCCTCACGGACCAATTCCTCCCCCCATGAATAATTATTCACACATCCTCCAGTCACTATGTAGGTAAGAGGTGTTGATAGAGCATATGTACCTATTATTAATTCTATTACCACCCTGTCCACTACCAATCCCACCAATGAAGCACCACATTTCATGGATACCCAACTAACCCTGCAAGACCCATGCATGTGATCATAAAAAATCATCCATAGAGGACATGTTTTTAAAACAACCAATTTAATTAGGTGTTTCTGTTTTGAGAATAAATTGCACACAGGTATTGAGGGGGAACTCTCAATATTTGTTTTGATATTTAATGTTCAAAAGAATTATGTCGGAGCATTGAAAGGTGATGTAATGGCTTGAATACTATTTAAGAAGATTTAAGAACTACATAGATGGGAAATCATGTCATGGAATGGAGGATCCCATTCTTGAGTCTTAGAAAAAACATGTGAAATGTATCCATGAAGATGAAAAGGAATGTTAAACACCTTCTTTCCCTCACTGTGGCCACTACCAATCCATTTTTCTAACTATTTTTATCGTTATATTTACAACATCTTATTCTCATTATTTAATGATCCCCCCTTCAATGGATGGGTAGAAACCCTTCTAATTGTAAGAAGGGAAGTAGACCCCATTTTCGATTATTCTGTTCTAATTGTAATCAGTTAAATTTTTTTTTCTTTTTTATTTAATAGTTATAAATTTAGTAATCTATCATTTTAACTTCAGTATGACTTTTTTTATTTAATTCTAAAATTTTAAATATATTTGATTAAAATTTTTATTCTTTCCTTTCTTGGTTTCGGATCATATCGATTATTTTTTATAAAACGAAATAGAGGTGTGATTTTGTGACTGCTAAGCATGTAGAGAATGAATTGTGTAATGTTTTGGATATTTTATGAATGTCAATAACAGATTTTTTATTGAATAAATAATTTAATGAATTAACACAAAAAATTTCACACATTGATAAAATCATAATAAATGGTAGAATAAAAGATAAATAATTGTATCTTCATTAAATTAATAATCATGAGAAAAAAATTATTTTTATTAAAGACTATAATGGAATTACCAATTGGTAAAACTATACCTAAATTCAACTTGTTTTCACCCATTGAAAATTTCCAAATATTAATTCCTTTAATTTTTTGAATTTGAAATCATGTTCTATTATTTAGATTTACATTTCGTACAACTAGAATAAAATAATTATCTCGGGATATAAATTTTTATTACTACTAATATTACAATCCTAGATGAAAATAAATTTATTTTCCAATATCCGACAACAGGTGTATAAAAAACCGGAACTACTACCTAGGAGTAAGGGTTAATCTAACACAGAAAATGTTTCATAACAAGCCCCTCTAATGAGGAACTATTTGTTTGTTTTATTGAGATAGAAATTTTTTTTCTAAATACTCTTAGGAGAATTAATATTGAATATAATATTGAATAAATCAATTTAGATGACTCATGGAAAACCTCATGTTTTCATCCCATGTCCCCATAAATCGAAGTTAAAACACAATATACCTTAGGAGAGATTTGGGCCCCCAAATATGTCAACCAACAATATTTGTTAACCATGCCTACACCACAAAATTATTTAAAATTACATGTCAACATGATTCATGTGATACCTACATTCCCTAACCATATTGGTCACGACTCCATCCAAGTAATTTAAGAAAGAAACTTTTGTTTATTCATGTTTATTTCTAAGATAATTATCCAATAAGAATGTTAATTTTCTAGAATTCCCCTTTTCTCTTGAGGGAGAATCTAAGGAGTGGTTGTATGTCTTATAATCCAGAGGGATTCATCACAAGGAGGATCTCAAAAAAGGCTTCATGAAATGGTTCTTATCAACCTTCCAAAAAATAGAAGATAGAAAGGATATATACACAATTCAACAAGCTATTTCTGAGACTATTTAAAAATTTAATGATGATTTAAAAAACCCTTGGGAAATATTCCCACATAATATAGTGTAAGAGAACCACTATATTGTATTCTCCTTGTATATATTTCTACAAAACTATAAGAGTTTATTTTCATTCATCATGTGAGGGATATTTGATAGAAAAATAACTAGACGAATCCATGAAACTCATTGAGAAGATAGCACAGAATTCGAGATAATTCTGATAATGAGGCACTAGAATGAGAGGCATTCATGAGGTAAGAAAGTCTGACTCAACAAAAATCCTTGAAACTAAATGTAGGGAATTGAAAACCCTAGTGAAACTGATTGATGTAAATCATGTTATTAAGAAACAGTCTCCACAATGCTTTTTTTTATTATGTTCATCACCCAATCATTACAATGTTCATTGTTTTGTGATGAAGGGAATGAATATTTGGGCAGTAGTATTCCATAAAATGAGATTTATACTCATCATAAATTGTATGAAGGATAAGAAGAATAATGAATAAGAGGAAGAAAAATTAGGCCAGACCCCCTTTTCTAAATCATCCAGATTTATAGTTGCAATATCAAAACCCAACAACATTACAACAATCATAAAATTAACTCATCTAGTAACAAAAATACAGTCAACCACAAACCATTCAATGAAACACTTTTGAGCATCCATCAATGAGTTCACCAAAGACTGAGAACCAACAAAATATATTCTGATGATGAGGGTTTAAAATAAAATGTTAATAATTTATTTATCCATGTAAATACTATTTGGGATCATCTAACCAAGAATCCCAGAAGGAATATACCCTAGATAGTTACAAATCAGAAAGATAATGTATGTTATATTATTACTAAAAGCATGAAAGAGATTCCACCACATATACCAATTTTGATTGAGGATTCAAAAAAATTTAAATCTGAACCCATCAACCCAAAAGAGAGGATAGAAAAAAATTAAAGTTAAAAATGAAGTAAAAAGATAAAAAATACTCCATTCTGTTGTTTGTTAACAAGATCAACATATATTGATGTAGATAATCATAGAAATATATCTAGAAATCCTTTTAGAATGTTCAAATGAACATTTAACCATTATAAAAAAACATAAAAAACCAAAAATTATGAAATTTTTGTAATGAAATACGAACCAAAAGAAATATACTTGATAGGGATAAAATAACTAATATTTGGAACGAGTATCTCATCCTTGATCACACCACAATTACACAAAAAAATACATTTTCACGAACTGTCCTTGGGGCCAGTGTCATTACATCCCCAAACCCACCTTCCATAGTCCAGGGGCTGGCGACTTGCACCAAAGGCATAAATCCGGATAAAAGGGAATGAATTTCCTTTATAAAACTAAACAAATACAACAGAGTACCCAATAGAAGTAATCAAAAACTAAATACTGTATACAAAACGTAAGTGCTGAAAAGAAAGGGGATGGAAATTCAAGCCCAACAGTGAGTACAAGAAAACTGAAAGACCAGTACAACAGTAGTAAAGTAATGTAAAAACCACTGAATTGTCCTCCGGGAATCCCACCTGAAGGGTGGGGGCAGATGGACTTCTTAGCACTTCGGGTCCGTTCGCCTACTCCATGTACGTCCCACCGAGTGGTCCACCTCCAGGTACCGTCCAACTCCATAAGTCTCTACCATAATCAGTGTTGTCCGGCATTTACATCCAACACAATGTAGTGCGGGCATAGGCCATGCAGGGGTGAGTATAATAGTACTATGTAGGGACCCTGATACCCCCAAAGGTCTCCCAGAATCCAAAAAGGATAAACCACAAAGGAAAGATACAATAACGATGTATCAACCAACTCTACATAGGTATATTCCCATTCATATCCATAAGTCATCAATCCCAGTTCGGCTCCAACTCTTGAGCCAAAGCACAACCAAGTCCCCATAGGAAAGAAGTCATTCACATTGATGATAATGATTGAATGTCAGGACTCAGCTCTCACAGGAGTACATCTTTCGTAAAGTGATAATGATGATTAAGTGTATTTACTGATTAATCTAAGATGTCAGACCCACATAGAATACTAGTCCAGCTACTTTGTCAGACCCACATAGGATAAAAGAACAATAGTCATCGTTGTCAAACACATTGAGGATTCCAGTATAGTTGTCGTCATCATTGAACCCTCAGAGGATTCAAGTACGATCATCGTCATCGTCGAACCCATGGAGGATTCCATTACGGTAGTGGTCTCAGTCGCAGCTAGCTCTATGGTTCCCGCAGACAAAACACTCGATTCCAGGAAGGTCCACTCTTTGATCCAAGGTGTCGATACATCAACTGTCATAAAGTCCCATCAACAAGTAACATAGAGATCTTCCACGTCATAGAGGGAAAATCCAAGAAGTATGTGTCCCAGAAACATAGACGAGATGACCAAGTCATTTTTGAAAAATTACATGGCGTGTTGGTATGGTTACACATTGTCTTCAGACTTTGGGTACAACCCATGTACAACATCCCATGTTGAAGCGTTGTTCATGTAAAAAGTAAGTACACAACATGTGGTATGGTTACACGCAGTGTCCAATAATTTGGGGTCATCTCCATGTACGCAGGACATTTGCCCGTAAATAGCCTCAACCCATGTTCTCCATCCTATGTAATTGGTACATGGGTTAGCCTGTACAACTGGCCATGTCTAGCCGTGTGGTAGAGTACATGCTCGTGTACTCCACACTGTGTCTGTGTATCCCTGGGATACATGCCGAGTCTCGCATAGCCACCACCTATTTATTGTGTCGTGAGTACACGCCATGTGATAGAGGTCACATGCCATGTGTTAGCCGTCTGACGTCCAAAACCCTAGCCGCAGAATTCCTGCATTACAAGGCCTGTTCCCCTGGAGTACACACTATGTAGTCTGGAATTTTCAGAAACGACGCCACTGGCCAACACACCTTCTTTGATTTTCATTCATCATTACGACATTTAGTTCGTCTTGAAACATCAGACTCCAGGTCACCCCGATGTCTCGAAGTCGATTCTTGTGTTTTTGGGATTCTGATTGGCTCCGAAAACACGTTTTGAATTCACGTTCGAAGAACGTTTGAGGAATGGTCTATCCCTTTCCGGTCCAAACCGTCACCTGCTATCGTCGTCACACCTCCGCTATTTTGTCGTGATGTTGAGTCTTCAATTTTGGGTTTGTTGAGTTGCCTAAATAACTATTAATGATTCATTGTTCGTCACCCTTGATGGACATGATGAACCACCAACAATCACAATAATGGTGGAAGATTCAGACCGTGTTAGTTTAGATCGGTCTCCCCACATTAGTTCAGTTGTTGGCGGTTAAAGAGAAAAAAATGAGAATGAATGAAGATTAAATATTGATCCAATCAAAACACACCCCTACTTCATAATAAGGTTCGTAGTAGAAAGGTGTCGCGGAAGAGAACGTCGCGGAAAGACGGCGTCAACGTGTTGACATTAGGGAAGAAGGAGCTGAATATGGCACATCAATGGCGTTCATTGTGGGTGGCTCCTTCTCATTTGGCTAGACCGATGATTGAAAGAGATGATCATCGTTTTTCATTAGTTTTTCATTGGAAGGATGGTGTTCTTCGTTGAAGATAGGAAGTCCTTCTAATTCTCAAGAGCTCTTCCCAAAATATTTGCCAACCAAAATAATAACAAGGCCCTCCCATAATATAACATTTCCAAGTATATTAAAATTAATTCAAAATGTAAGTTTAATTAATTATGGAATTAGAGTTGGAAACATTAATGGATGGGAGATAGAGAGGCTCCACATATAAGTGGAAATCATAAGGTTTAATGTGGGTTGTCAAAAATTATATAAAGTTTAGTGTTAAAGGATGATGAAATGATTAGGGCTCTTCTAGGCCCCACCACACTAATTCTTCAAATGGGAGGTTATGTGGGTGTGGGACCCACCTCTAACTCCTCTTGGGAGAAAATAACAGCCACTAAATAATAAAATTGTGTATCAACAATAATATTAATTTAGTGTGAATTCATCAAAAATAACTCTCAACTCGCATAAAACTAATCTGCGGTGATGGTCCCCGTAATCAAATACCGGCACTGAAAGTTCATCGGTGTCCACAATTTTAAATTTTGAGCAGTGGTTCAAAATATAGAAAACCCCGCATGTACATTTACTAAACATACCCGAAAAAAACTTCAAAAATTGATTCGGCGCACACCGAACCTCAGAATCAAGTGCTGTTAGAAATCACAGACTCATAAAATTCCAATGTATTTAAGAAAAAAAATTTAAATTAAATTTTTGGGTCATTAAATTACTCCCACATCATAGAATTTCATCTTCATAAAGCTACAAAACAGTCTGTGAAGACAAATGGGTGTATTGTACAAGCATCTGAGCCTCCCTCTCCCACGTGCTCTCTTGGAGGTTCCTGTGTTGCCAACGAATGCACACCAGAGAAATCGAACATCTATGTAGGAACCACTCTGGTCGATTCTCGATCTCCACCAGGACCTCTGTAAATGTCGCTCCATCATCAATGTATAGATCCCCATGTTCTATGATGTGGGATGGGTCATTCATGTATCTCCTCAGCTGAGATACCTGGAAGACATCATGCACCCAGTGCAACTAAGGTGGAAGGGCCAGGTGGTAAGACAACTCGCATACTCTACTGGGGACCTGGAATGGTCTTTTGAAACATAGAGATAACATGCTGCCCCGACCAAATCTCTGTATACCCTGTCGAGGTGACACCCGTAGGAAGATGTGGTCACCATCTTCAAAATCCAATGGTCTTCATCTCCTATCAGAATAAGAATTTTGTCTGCTCTGTGCAGTCTTCATCTGATCCTATAAGATATGCACATTCTCTATCGTAGCCTGAACCATCTCTGGACCTACATGTGATGACACCCCTAGGTCAGTCCAGCACAAAGGTGATCTCCAAGGTCGGCAGTACAATGCCTCTTAAGGTTCAATCCCGATGCTGGAGTGTTAGCTGTTGTTGTACGCTAAATCCACCAAGGGAAGGTGATCCTCCCAACTTTGACCAAAGTCAAGGACATAAGCACATATCATGTCCTCGAGTGTCTGAATGGTCCTCTCAGTCAGGTCGTCCATCTAAGGAAGGAAGGTAGAGATCAGACGTATCTTTATCCCACAAGCCTCCTGTAACCCATTCTATATCTGGGAAGTTAATGAGCATCTCGATCAAAAATGATAGATGATAGAAAACCACAAAGACGTATGATCTCCTTAATGAAGATGCGTCCCAGGCTCTTTACTGGTATATACTCCCTAATCAGAACGAAGTGGACCAACATAGTGAGTCGGTCTACGATCTCCCAAATAGAGTTGTGTCATCTGGATATACATAGAAGCACCTTAACAAAATCCATAGATATCCCATCCCACTTCAACTCAGGGAACACTAAGGGATTTACCAAGCCTACTGGTACCTAGTGCCCTGCCTTCACTTGCTGACAAGTGAGGCATCGTGATAAAAACTCTGCTATAGCCTTCTTCATACCCGGCAACCAGTGCTGTCGTCTGAATTCCTTGTACATCTTCTCCACTCTTGGATGTACTGTTAGAGGGGAAGTGTGAAACTACCTTATCCCTTACACTTTTAGTGCAACTGGTAATATAGTACGTTCCTTAAAGAGGACGACGTGCTCCCCTCCTTCATAAAATTTATCAGGCGCCTGCCCTGTGGATATCTGAGCACATCGTGTCTCACAGTCAACATCCCCATTCTATGCCTCTCTGACTTGCTGAAGAAGTGGCGGAGTGACTATGAGTGACTATACAATGGATCCTCCATCTCTTTCCACAATGGATATCTACAACGCGGCTAGCTGCTATGTCGTCTCTCTTAGTAGCTAAATGCCCGATCTCCGGCTGAGAGCATCAGCTACAATGATCCCCTTCCCAGGAGTATAGACTATCTCACTATCATAGTCCTGGAAGAACTCGAGCCATTGCCACTGTCTCAGGTTCATGTCCTTCTGGGAGAATATATACCTGAGACTCTGGTGATCAGATTATACAATAAAGCACTCTCACATCAGATAGTGTCGCCACATCTTCAAGGAAAAGACCACTGCTACTAACTCTAGGTCATGTGTAGCATAGTTCTGCTCGTGATGTCTCAACTTTTGTGAACCATACGAAATAAGTGGTCACTCCTAATCAGGACACACTCGAGTCTGGCTCACGATGTGTTGTATAAAACTACGTACCCAACACCCTCCTCTAGAAACCTCAAGATTTGTGCACTGGTGAACCTCTGCCTCAGATCATGAATGCTCTGCTAACATATATCTAACCACACAAAGGATATCCCCTTTTTTTTCAAGGCTGAAAGTGATTTTGTAACTCTGGAAATGTCTGGCTCAAATCTCGGACAGTACCCAGCCAGACCAAGGAAACTCTACACCTCCGTCAAGCTATTGGGTGTCTCCCAAGCAAGCACTTCCTCGATCTTCGTAGGATCCACTACTACCCCAGCCTCAGAGATGATGTATCCCAAGAAATGAAGCTCTTGAATCCATAACTGGAACTTCGATAGCTTACCATAAAGCTAGTTCTCTCAAAGGTTTTCTAGTACAACCCGTAAGTGGTAAGCATGCTCCTCCTCAGTATTCGAGTAAATCAGTATGTCATCAATGAAAACTACAAAAAATCGATTAAGGTAATGCTAGAAGATCCTATTCATGAGACTTGTGAACACTTCTGGTGTCTTGGTTACACCAAATGGAATAACCAAGAACTCTTAGTGGCCATACCGACACCCGAAGGCCGTCTTCTGAACATCATCATCTTAATCTCTGAGCGGGAGATATCCTGACCTGAGGTCTATAACCATCATTATCCCTTGAGATGATCAAAGAGGTCGTCAATCCTCAGAAGTGGGAACTTGTTCTTCCTGGTCACTTGATTCCGGTGACATTAGCCGACACATAGTCATAATCTCCCATTCGCCTTCTTGGCGACCAAAATCGGAGAAGCCCAGGATGAAACACTGGGTCAGATAAATCCTTTCCCCTACAAGTCCTCTAGCTATACCAGCAGCTCACGAAGCTCGGTGGGAGCCATCCGATATGCTAGAGTAGATATCAATGTTGTCTCGGGGTATAGATCTATGTAGAAGTCTACCTAAATGTGAATAGGTAGTCCTGAAATTTATCAGAAAAAACGTCCACATAATGATCCACCACAATAGGAAAACTCGGACTCCTCACATCAACCACTACAAGGATGAGACTAGCCAACTAATGTGTGATCAGCAACCCTCTCCTCTATGTAAGTCCATCTTTTACCGGAAAGGCTACCTTATCACCAGTGAATGTGAACATTGTCCCATCCATGTGAAAAGACCACACCTTGCACCTAATTCAGTCGATCCGAGCATTGACTATAAATAACTAGTTCATTCCCCAGAAAACGTGGCAAGGCCTCGACGCCACTACAAGAAGATACCAACTGAAGCTCTCACCTCCAAGAGTAATTTCACACTACTGGAACTAGTGCGTAATCATCAAGTCTTCTCTTGTAGGAGTCTCTAGCATTAAAGATCAAGCCAACAACTCCATCAAAATCTCTGAGCTCCGAATAAGGGTGGGGAAAATAAAATAATGACTCGCACCTATGTCTATAAGTACTACAACATTGGTGGAGTAGACATAGATACTACCTCGAATCATCATAGGTGCACTGTGTTTGTAGGCCATGAATTCCTGGAGTTGAGCCTACCTTTGTCTGCCAGCTCCATGTGGTCGGGGTGGACCTCTTAGTGGTGGTGGTGGTAGCGCCTCGAAACATCATCCACCACCCTCTGCTAGACCAACTCCACTTCCTCGTCTACCTGCTCTCGATGGACAACCATGGTCGATCCTCTGACTCTATGAGGGAGGTTCCTATATTGTCTGCTGCTCGTCTGCATAGAAGGTTGGACAGTCTCGAGCCATGTGACCCTACCTATCACATGAATATCACTGACTGCTCCTCGTATAGCTATCTTTGTTCTGTGTGCCTCGCACAACCAAACATGTGTCTTGTGGTTTCCCACCTGATGGCCTGGTCCACTTGAACCACTACGTCTACTATCTACTGCTAGATGCAGAAGACTAAGCTATGTGTCTTCATGCAGTGGGTCTTGTAGCTGATATTGGTTCAGCAAGAAAGCTATCTCCATAAAGGGCTCGCTAGAGTACTCACGCCAGTGTCGGAATACTGAGAGAGAACATCGAAGCCCTGATATCATGTCTGAGTCCTTGATAAAAGAGCCGGGCTAGGATGAATGGGTCTCGTACCATGTCTGTGGAGTAGCGTGAGAGGTCGGTAATCCTCGCTATGTACTGAGCTACAGTCATACTTCCCAGCCGCAGATGAAGTAACTCTAGGATCCACACCGCATGAAGGGTGGTTGGAACAAACTTTGAGTGAATGTGACTCTCGAACTTCGTCCAGAGTAAAGATGCGTCGTCATGCACCTAGAGAACCAGGCTCCACCATCTACCTGCCACTGAACGTAGGAGACTCATGACAAGGATCACTATAAGGTCAGCTCGTGTCTCTACCAATCAATAGGTGTGCACTCTCTGCTAATGGGGCTAGTGGTATCAGTGGCCCAGCGGGTAGTGGTACCACTAGTGCCTTCACTGTGATGGGGCCCTACAATGAGGCCTCGTCGCTCGGTGGGTTACCATATCGCACATAAATTAGAACCCTAGTTGGCTACCTTCATGGGGCCATCTGAAAAATAAACAGGTGTGCCATGGTTAAAGCAGTATACCTGGTGAGCTGACACAAAGTAATCAGAAAGAAAACTTCTGAAACACACATGAAATTAGTTTTTTTATGAACTGAGTTAGAAATTAGAGGTCAGGGTCCTATTGTATGGATATGATAGCCACATCACCAATACTGGACACCCGGGATTGAAAACTATACGCTTAACACTATTTCATCATAGTAAGATAGATCAGAGTGCTTTATTCTATTGTAGAACTGATTCCTCTGATACCAATTTGCAAGACCCGTCCTTGGAGCCCGTTCCATGAATACCCCAAGCCTACCTCCCATAGGCCAGGGTTGGCGACTAGCACCTAAGGCGTAAATCCCGATAAAAGTGAAGGCATTACCCTCATATAAGTAAAAAAACACAACAAATTAGGCAACAGAAGTAAACACAATGTAAAGAATGTATATAAAAAGTATGTGCAGAAAGGAAATGCACCAGAAATACAAGCCCAACAGTGAGTACAATACAACTAAAATACTAGTACAATAGTAGTAATTTTAAGCATCAACCACACAGTCTTCCTCAATGAATACCATCAGAAGGGTGGGTGAAGATGGTCTTCTCTGCACCTGGGGTCCGTCCGACCGCTCCGTGTACGTTCCACCGAGTGGTCCACCTCCACGTACCATCCAACTCCACAAGTCTCTACCACGATAAGTGTTGTCCGTCGTCTACATCCAACACAACGTAGTGAGGGCATAGCCTGTGCAGGGGTGAGTCTAACAATACTCAGTAGGGATCCCAAGACCCCTGACAGTCTCCTAGAATCCATGAAGGATAAACCACAAAGGAAAGATACAATCACAATGTATCAAACAACTCTACTTAGGTATATTCCCATACATATACCTATGTCATCAATCCCAGTTTGGCTCCAAATCTCGAGCCAATGCACAACCAAGTCCACACAGAAAATAAGTTAATTACATCGATGATAATGATTTAATTTCAAGTCGTATTTTATACAGGTATACATCTTTTGTAATGTGATAAAGATGATTAAATGTAGTCACTAATTCAACTAAGTTGTCAGACCCATGTAGGATTCCAGACCTGCTAAGCTATCAGTCCCATGTAGGATTCTAGACCCGCTACTCTGACAGAACCATGTTGTATACTTGTATAGATGTCAAACTGTCAGACCCACGTAGGATACAAGAAAATTAGTAATTGTTGTCGAACCCATTGAGGATTCCAATATAGTTTTCATCATCATCGAACCCACAGAGAATTCCAGTATGATCGTCATCATCGATGAAGTTATAGAGTATTTAAGTATGGTAGTCATCGCAGTCACAATAATATCTAGGGTTCCCAAACACAGCACGCTCAATTTCGAGAGGGTTCGATCCTTGAGCCAAGGGGTCGATACATCAACTATCATGAAGTCCCACGAACAAGTAACATAGAGATCCTCCACATCATAGGGGGAAATCCAAGTAGTACATGTCCAAGACACATAGAAGATATGACAATGCCATTTTTAAAAAATTACACGGCGTGTTGGTGTGGTTACACGCCGTGTCTTCAGACCTCGGGTACTACCTGTGTACAATGACCCATATCAAAGGGTTGTTCATGTAAAAAGTAAGTACACATCGTGTGGTATGGTTACATGATGTGCCCAAACATCCAATGTCATCTCTATGTATGGTAGTCATGTGCCCGTACATGGCCTCAACCTATGTTCTCCATCCCATGTAATTGGTACACAGGTTAGCCCGTACCACTGGCCATGTCTAGAAGTGTGGTAGAGTACATGATCGTGTACTCCACACCGTGTCCATGTCTCCCCGGGATACACACCATGTCTTGTGTAGCCGCCACATTCTTGTTGTGTGGTGAGTACACGCCGTGTGCCGGCGGTCATAGGTCATATGTTAGCCATCTAACATCTGAAACCCTAGCCACAAAATGCCCTCACTATAAGGTTTCTTCCCCTGGAGTACACGCCTTGGAGTCAAGAATTTTCCGGAAATGATGCCTCTGGCCAGTGTGCCCCCCTTGATGTCTGTTATTCATTCTGACAGTTCATTTTTCATGATTCTTCAGACTCTAGGTCGGCCCGATGTCCCAAAGTCGATTCTGGTGTTATTGGGCTTCCGATCAGCTCTGAAAACACGTTTTTAATTCCTGCTCGATGAATGGTGAAGGAAAAGTCCATCCTGTTCCGGTACAAAATGTCACCCGCTATCGTCGTCGCACCTCCGTTAGGTCGCCGTGATGTGGATTATTTAATTTTAGGATCGTTGCGTCACATAATGAACTCGTAACGATCTGTTATTCATCACCCTTGAAGAACACAATGAACCACAAACCATCACAATAATGGCAGAGGATTCAAACCATGATATTTTGTCCTGGTCTCTACGCATTAGTTCGATATCAGGTGGTTAAAGAGAAAAAAACAAGATGGAATGAAGGTTCAACGTTTATCTAATCAAAACACACCCCTTCCTAGTAATCAGGATCACAGTAGTCAGGCGTTGCGGAAGATGACATCGCGGAAAGGCGGCGTCAAATTTTTGTCGTCGGGGAAGAAGGAGCCGAGGATGTTGTGTCTTCGGTGTACCATATAGGTCACTTCTTGTCCTTTGGCTAGGCCAAAGATTGAAGGAGATGATCCTTATTCAACAGAGGTTCTTCATTGGAAGGACAATGTTCTTCGTTGAAGAGAAGAACTCCTTATAATTCTCAAGAGCTCTTCCTAAAACATTTTTCAACCAAAATAATTTTAATTCCCTCCCCTAATATAACATTTCCATGTATAGTCCAATTAATTCAAAATGTAAATTTAATTAATTAAGGCATTTGAGTTGGAAATATTAATGGATGGGAGATGGAGGGGCTCCACCTTTAAGTGGAAGTCCGAAGGATTAATGTGGGTTGTGAAAAATTAAATAAAGGGGAGTGTTAATGGATGATGAAAGGATTGGGGCTCGTGTTGGCCCCACAACACTAATTCCTCTCATGGGAGATCATGTTGTTATGGGAGCCACCTCTAACTCCTCATGGGGGGAAATAAAATCCTATTGATAATAAAATTGTTCATCAACAATTTTATTAATTTAGTATGAATTCCTCAAAAATAACTTTCAACCCGCAAAAAACGCAACCGTGTTGATGGTCCCCATAAGGGAATATCAGCGCTGCGAGTTCATCAGTGTCCTCAGTTTTCAATTCTGTGAAAAGGCTCAAATAAAAGAAAAACCCACATGTATGTTTAATGAAAGTACTCGAAAAAAACTTTAGAAATCGATTCCGGGCACACCGAGCCTCGGAATAAAGTGCTGTCAGAAACCGCAGACTCATAAAATTCAAAAGTAATAAGAAACAAATTTCCTGGAAATTTCTGGGACATTACAGTCACGATCTAGGGACATTCTCTATTCCATGCACTAAATGTTATTCGAAATTTTTTCATTATTTTTGTGATAATGGTGCTCCCATTAATTCCATGAATAACTTTATCTATACATATTCAAAAAATTGTTGAATTGAATTCCATGAGATGGATCTTACAACAATAAAACTTATCCACTATTTTTTCCAACTATACTGTTGTAAGATGTACATAAATGTTGAAGGAATTATTTTCCCAAAAAACTTTTATGTACTCTCCATGGAAGCATATATAGCACCAAGGAATTCACCCTTTATTTTGGAAAGAATATTCATACAGATATTCAAAATGATCATCAATTATATTGAAGGAACCCTCAACTTCGAGTTAAGAGACATGAAGGTGAACTTTAAAGTTTTATCATAAAAATGTTACCATTCAAAAACTCATTTATTAGTTGTAATTGTCCATGAATAAGTTATTGATCCCATATAAGTTTCATGAATGATTCATGAATTATTAGCCTGAGCATATCACTAGGCTACTAAAAACACCATGAAAGATGACATCATTAAATAATATAACAATTCATCCTATAAAATTCAAGAATAAATAACCTCTGAATAATTTCAAAAAAATATAACAAAAGGTTATGATTCTATATACCATGTTAATTCAATATTTTTATGTAGAGAATTTGAATTCACTATCATCAATATAACTACACACAAATAATGAATTATACCCTCTCTCATGTTACCTAAATTTTGTGCAACTAATTGAGTGAGAAAATTTACAATGATCACTGACAATATTCTATTTGAGACCCATGAAAAAACATTTAATGAACTTTTTAAAATTAATGCATGAGCCATAGGATCGAGTCTATGAGATATACCAATAATTAAAATGATGGTCTACACATATAGAATATTTTTATAACTAGACTTATGACTTGTTAAGAAACCATAAAGAAGACATAACACTACAATCATGCCGGTTGTTAAAAATGAAATTGAAAAATTGTTGGTAGACAAAATCATTTACTACATATATGACTCTAAATGGGTCATTCCCTTCATATGTTTCCCATGAAAATAGGCTTACCCATTGTGGAAAATGATAATAATTAATAAATTACAAATATATTCCAAAATATGTTAATTGAATTCATTGATTATAAAAAGATGAGCCAAGCCACCGATAATTGTCACCTCACAATTTAATTTATTTATTAAATTATAAAGAGGCTTGTAGTTTGGACACATTAATGATTTTTGTATTATTTTATAGAAATTTTCGGGTACCATTTTCCCTTTGAGTCCAAGAGAAAACAACATTCCCCTATCCTTTTTAGAAATATTCATAATATAGGATTCCTTTTATAATGTTCAATGTTTCATGTACATTTTAGTGAGGTATGGTAAGAATGTTACAAGGTCACATTGAGGACTTCCTATAGGTACTTATGTTTTAAGATATTATTTTGGGAAAAATAATTTATTCTTTTTTTGGGAATATAGGGAATGTTTAGATAACCTGTATAGATATATATCGTGTTTTGAACATTGATAGTGCCACTTTATGGTTGAAAAAAATAGTGTTGGATCATTTCATTTCACAAAAATGAATTGAGGAAGATAAATATAATGTTTAAGTGATCATTTCATTACTATACCCCACATGTCTGAGGTATGTTATATCATTTAAAGGGTATATGGTATGTTATAATAGATTTATCTTGTAATTTGAAACAATTTTCTTACTCTATATATATTAACTATAAAAGAAGATAACTTTGGTTTTAATGATAAATATATAGAGACATTGGATGTGAAATAATATACACTTATTACACCACTAATAATTCAACCACCATAATGGGAAAATCCTATTGAATTTATTTATGATGAATCAAACTATGATTTTTAGCATATATTTCCCAAATAAGTACAGGGAAACACCATGTCATAAAATATTCCTCAAGGACATTTGATTCCACAAAGATAAGTTACACAACCATTGAAATGGAGTTTCTTATTGTTTTAATTTCATTAGATGAATTCAGATTATATATACATGGAAGTAAGGAGTCTTATTTTCTGATCATGTAGTACTTAGGTACTTTATAAAGAACGTCAATGCCAAACCCATATTGGTAAAATAGATAAAACTATTTGAGTATATTAATATAGATTTTAAAATGAAAATTTTATTTGAAAATAAAGTGGTATGTCACCTTTGTATGCTAACCAACACTGTTGAAATTGAAATTCTAAAACTAATTCCACTCACGGATAACATAACTAGAGAAAAACATTACATCATATAAGGAAATGTAGCATGGAATGCCGATATATTAACTTATTTTTTAATATCTCATGTATCATCTTCACTTAAATAACATTAAAAGCATAAACAAAAATCTGAATCTAGATTCTATATCTGGGAAGAAGCATTTCGCATGAAAATTTTCATTGTCAAATTCATAAGAAGATTCATACTGAAAAGTGAAATAGATTTTTTTAATAAATTTGACATATATATTCTTATAGAATACAGTTTTTTCTCACTAATCATAAAGAAGTATTAGAATCTAGAATCTATTGGCCAACCATGTTTAAGATTCTCATAATTATAGTAAAAAATATGGAATGACTATAATATCTAGAGATATTTTAATGAGGCATGAGATTCCCCAAAACCCATCATTTTCTTGAAATATTTCAAGTACGGGTAATTGAATTTATGTGACTCTTTCTCATGTTTTTTTGGAAAAAAATATTTTATACTTATTATTGATCATGTCTCGAAATTGGTGGAAACCTCAATCACCGTGACTAATTGTGCCAAAATATTTTGTGAGTTTTTCAGGGAAAAAAATTTACATTTGGAATACTAAAAGTTATCAATAAAGACCAAGGATCAAATTTATAAATAAAATAATAGAAGATAATAAAAACCATTGAGGTTCCCCATAAGGCGTCTACACCTTACAATCCCCAAACAAATGGCAAAGATGAAGTTTCCAACTAGGTCATTAAAGGTATTGATGATAGAATAGTCAAAACAAACTAAAATATTGAATCCAAAGGCATTAATACACATTATAAGAGTACCATATATATAATGAGACACATATATGTTTTATCAAATATCGGTGTATTTGTAAAAACTATATTCATCTGCATGTTGAATTATAGAACCTAGCATATTGGGATGTAAAAAGGAGAATTTGGATTTAGTGTGTTTTGTAAAAGGGAGAAAAATTTATTGATATGTATATGGATAAATAATATGAGAATAGTTTTAAAATTAAATAATTTTCAAATTAAGAACATGAGTATATCATGACAAATTGATTCAACCAATGACCTTTCAACCTAGGGAATATCTCTTGCTCAATAATTCCATTCGTAAGATAATTCTATGTATGCTTTGTCATTAATGGTAAGGAAATTTTCAATTAACTAATTTCTATACTTTAGTTTCCATTAGAATCATGATGAAGGAGGAAGGAAACCAATTCACTGAAAATGGTAAATGGAAGGAAAATTTCTATAGATTATTACCTCAGGAACTATGGGAGGATAAAAAACTTCTCCAACCCATCTTATAATTTATTCCCATGTGGTCAAGATGATTGAATGATATTAATGAAAGTAACATCTAGGATAAACTCCTAGTTTTACTATTTACATAAGATTTAGGATTCTATTTCCTCATACTTCGTGCCATTAAATATTAATTGTAGTGATATTACACTAGTATGAGTTGTTTTATAGGACTATCATGGAAGGAAACCCCATAGTAGAACCAATGAGTTGAGGAATTTGGCCAATGATTTATGTCAAAATGGAGTTCACTTTAATCTTTCAAACATACTACATTTTTCTCAAAAAACATGTTTTGGGATTTAAACTCAAAAATTACATACCCATGATTAAATTAATTCTTTTCTTAAATATTCTAATAGAAAACTGTTTCATAAGAATCCATTGATATAATGAATTATATATAAATTTTAATGGAATTTTATGAGTAAAATGATGAAGTAGATTAATAATGGGAATCATGAATAATAAAATGGGGAAACATGATTTGAATGAATTAATTAATTATTGTAAACGAAATTACCCGATCATTATTCATTCATTGAATTTATAATTTTCATTTGAATTGGTTTGTTAAAATTTTTCATCTGATTAGAGATTTTCCAAAATAAAATTCCTCATTAAAAAATGGATTTACAGACAATGTACTTTAAATTTATTTTCAGCATACTTCTGGAATGATCTTGGGACATTCCAGTTTATTGAACTTGAATTTGAACTAATAAAATCAATGATTATGGAAGCCACATTAAAAATGTATGTAAAAAAATTTAAAAATTCCATAACCATATAATTCCATATAAATTTCAATACTTATTTATCCCATAGAAACTATTAATGACCATGGTATGAATAATCAATGTTTCCATCCATTTTTATCCATTTATACACCCATTTTATTATTTTCATGATATTTTAGTGTTCATGTTTGGCGGTGAAGGGAGTCAAGAAAAAATGGATGAAATTATTTATAATGGATATGTGTGGGGTTTCAACCAATGGGGATTAATAATGTTTAATATTAATTTTACTCATTCTTTTTTTCCTATTGAATAATAATTGAAAACAAATCCAAAAAATGAATAGAATGAATTTTAACTCAGAAATGATCTGAAATCACCATTACTGAAACAATAATTTTTTTTTCATGTGTGGATAATTGATGGATGTTTGGTATATTTTAAACATAAATTTCTAAAAAAAGGGGGAAAAATAAAGGTTAAATGATTAAAAAATAAATAGAAGTAGATATAATTTTCAGAGGATTTAGAAATCATTAATTATGAAAAATTATTTTTCATAACCTATACATTTTTTTTGAGGAAAGTGGGAAATGTTAGATTTATAAGGGGGATTTTGGGACATTTTAATTTTAATATCAACCATTATTCTTTAAGAGATAAACCTCCTCCTTGTCCCAATAAATTTAAACATCAATTTTGACAAACCTTAAGCCTCAGAGTCATTTGAAACATAATGAAACCCCTAATGATCTTATAATAACATTGTATTTAAAATGTTGTGAAAAGAGTTCATTTACATGTCTATAGATTAGGATAATTACCTAATTATAGGAGAACAATATAAATTTAATTATATCATGAGATAATGGTGATCAGATTCAATTGTACTGTAGATCATGATTTTGAATTAAAAATATTAATGAATTAAAGAACATTAAATAATAAGAAATGATGTCACACAATTCTAAATTGGGATAATGTTAAACAATAAAATTCATTGTTCATTGAATGTTTATAAATTTAAATCATTTTTTTATGAATTCCAAAATTGTTATTCATAATTAATAATCATTTAAATTTTTTTTCTTTGGAATTCTAATATTGTTAACATTGGTGCCTTCTAAATTCATTTTTGAGATTTAATTCTTAAGGAAAAACATGGATTATGTGTTGGGGTATTTTAAACACCTGTTTTTATGTATATTTTGGACATATTATACAAATTTCTTGATTTTTAATGAGTAAATCAATATATTTCAAATTTTAATTCAGAAATGGGAAATCACATTTTAGGATTTAAAATTAATTGAAATTTAATTAATGTGATAGTTTAATATTTTCATTTCAATGATGATATTGAATCTGAAATTTCAATAATAAAACATTATTTATGAAAGGTTTGTTTGAAACAATACTTATAATATTCACAAATATAGTAGCTTTTAACTAAAAATAACCTATGTGGATAGCTTTCCCTCAATGAACCTATCCCATGACACATAGACATCCCTTCATAGGGATGGCTGGCCAAGGGAAGAGTGGAATGAGAAGATCTAACCATAGGTGTGTACTAGGGAATCAGGTACATACATAAGAGATCATAAGAATCAAATTTCGGTGGTCCATATATAGGTAAAATCTAAACATTATGTGTTTGTGGCATTCCAGCATGCACGACAATGGTAGGAAAGACTCTACAACATGGAGTGGTGCTTGGTGGTGTCAGTTGTCCATTGACCCCAAGTCTAAATTCATTTCTACTAAGCATCCATGCTGAAGAATATAAATGAGAACCTCCCACCACACTGATTCGATGTGGGGTGACAATTTTGAGTTATTGTTTCTCCCATTTTAAAAACAACACAAACACCACCACTCAAATATTTCTTATTCAATGTTTTTCCACCTCTATCCTAGCTTCTCCACTTAACATATCTGGCCACCGCTACTACACTAGGGACCACTATATCCAATGAAAAAATTTCTACCACAACATAAGAAAACAATATTAAGCTGATCAACTAGGACAATGTCTACAAATACTATACAAGTATTTATATACATTTTTCAACCCACATGAATAACAACTTATAATTCTTCTAGACACTATGAATTTTTATGTTATTGAGGGAACACATACCATTGATTTCACTTCCATTATCACTATCGCCACTTCCAAGACAACCAGATCAATGCCACATGCCACATAGAACTACAATCATCTTTTTCAAGGATCATTCTCTTCAACGTATCATTTTTTATGCAGAGGAAATTTTTTTAAAACACGTGAAGTATTCAATTGTTTCCATTCTATGAATATATCCCCTATTGGACTTGAAATATATATCTAGATATTCTCTTAAAAATTTATATCACTCAATATTATGATTGGAGAAATTAAAATGGGGTTGAGGAAAGGATTGATTCTTCTTTAAAGAGAGTTATGAACATCTTGTAGGTGTATTATGAATTGGAAGGGGGGAGCACATCCTTGATTAATATATGATGTCTAGGAATGGAATCCGTGTATAATAAAAAGAAAGACATAACACTTAATTACCTCATTGTTTCCACTACCCATCCATTTTTCTCCACATTTTTTCAATGTATTTATTTTATCATATTCTTCTTCATCAATGACCACACCTTAAATGGAAGGGTAAAATCCCTTTCCATTAGTGAACAGAAGAGGACATCATTTGGGTTGATTGAGTTCCAATTGTAATCAAATTGAAAATTATTTTCTTATTTATGGAATTACTTTATATTTAATAATATTTTAACTTAATTTAAATAAAATAGTGTTTTATTTAATTTAGATATTTTAAATTTCATTTATTTAATGTTTTATTCCCCATCTGATTAGTTTTAGATCATACTGATTGGTTGATAATAGTGTAGAAGAGTGTTTTAGTGATGGATATATATATTAGTAAATAATGGTGGAATGATCTGTATATTTGAAAATTTTAAATAATTTTTTTTATTACCTCAATAATTCAAGGAATGTTCACTGTTACATTCTCACATTGATAAATTTATAATCAATTGTTAATAACAGAGATACAATTGTTAATTCATTCATCAAATCATTTTGATCAAAAAATGATTAATTTTTATTATGGACAATTATAGAATTACAAAATGTTAAGTCATAACAAAAATTTAACAACTTTTCTCTCATCATAAATTCAAAAATCTATGTTCATTTTCTTTATAAACATTGTAATCTTGTACATTTACTTACTTTCATACTCGTGAAAACTATATGAAGACACTTTTCTCTAGAGTTGCCTTTTGGTTATTAATAATAATATACCTCTATTTGAAAATAAATTCCTTTTTCCACACCCACAACATGTGTCCATCATTTAATAACAATTTATGGATGTAGTAGATAATGTTAAATATGAATTCTCATCGAAGAACCTTACCTATTATTCTTGTAATCTCCCAAGGTTTAAACCAAAATACATACTAGGATTCACTTCTATCAAAACCATGTATTATATGATGAGATGAGGTAATTTAGAAATACATTGGGTATTTCCATTTCAAAACATGTGGGTTCTGAAATTGATAATATGATAGGGGAGAGGGTTTCCTTTTATATATGATCTTAGTAGCACACTTGTAATTTTTTAACTGAAAAAGGAGTAATTTTTTTTCAAATTGAAATATTAAATAAATGAAATGTTGTATAAAATATAATAGATAATGTGGAATTTTATCTATCCAATGGGTTTGGGAATGTTTTTAATCATTTTTAAACCAAATACTTTTAGATTAACACCCTGTAAAACCATTATTTCCTTAATAGTAGTATTTAATATTAACTATTTTTTATATTTATTATGGATTAAAATTATGTCAACCATAATAGATGATATACATTATTTTTATTAATATTTGGGAATACATTTTTCAAAATTAAATTCATATAAGTGTGAAATTTAAATTTAAAATTAATCTTGCTATTGTGTTGAAGATTTTTGCTTTCAAAGAAAAACTTTTCAAATGCTTAATATTGTTTTATATGACAATTACATTTCAAAATGATTTATATGAACCAATTTTGATTAATATATATTTAATTAAACAAATATTACTTTTAGAACCATATTAAAATTTTTTTTTTAACATATTATATGAAATAAGAATTCTTTTTTACGAAAATTATTTTTTCATTATTCATAAAATAAATTCTTTATGAAAATTAATAAATTTATCCATAAGATATATATTTCATTCAAATTTTAGAAATTATTTTTTTTATTAATTATTGTTTCCAAAATTATTAAAAATTAATTCTATTATATATGCATAAAATGTGAAAAAATTGTTTTTAAAAAAAATATATCTATAAAGTATAAAATTGGATTTATACATTTCTCGATATTATATAAACTATATTAATAATTTTAAAAATTTAATTGAATATATAATAGATTAATTTCATTTAAATTATTCCCAAATGTTTTTTATTTAATTTTTGGTGATAAAATGTGTTTGTACACATAAAAATAATTTTCCATTAAAATATTCCCCTTATTTTTGAATTGTCTTTGTGTTTTGGAATAATTAATTGGTTTCCAGTTAATTCATTTTGTATATATGTGTGAACCATATATTATTATAATTTAGTTAATCACAAAACCTACATTCTAACAACTATGTCACAATTATCGTATTAAATATTAATTCTTTAATAGTTATTTATGTTTTTATTAATAATGCTTCATGTGTAATGAAAGATAAAATATATATTTAATGAAGAAAATGATAAAATCATGTTTCATGTAACATAATAAATATATGGTTTTTTAATTAACTAAAATACCAAAATTGTTAAATGTATTTGAAATGAATATTTAATGAAATCTCAGTTTGTTACATGCTGACCCCGTAAAATGAATTTATGCCTCTAAATTCATTATGTTTGTGTCATAATATAATGATACCTATGCATCATTTAATCATAAGTTTCCCAGATAGCTTATCTATTCTTGTAGTTTCACTACGATACAATGACAATGTGAGTGGTCATATTTCATAGCACTTATTCTATATGATCTATAATCTCAACAAGTATATCATGATAAGAAAGATCATGATATAGTGGCATGACATCCTGGTTGGGTACATATAGAGGATAAAGTATCTACATTCTCATGATAGGTTCATGGAACACATCTTTAAATTGAGAGTGATTTACGAGATGTGCTAAATGATAAGCTTTATTCACAATATGATAATGTATTTCAAATGGACTGATATATATATATAAATATTAGTCCTCTATTCCTTCTTCTATGGAGTAATTAATAGAAATATATTCTAACAAAAATAAAATTCAAAATCACGATGATGATTATCAAAAAAATAGGTCAATTTATTTCATTATGTGTTTCGAAATTATTATAACTTTCTATTCCATATCATTAACTTTCTCATATCCCAATATCTTTGTTTATAAAACATAACTCTTTTATATTGGTGTTATACAATTCATTCAAAAATAAGATTCATAATTATGTGTATCAAGGCTCAAGTGAAATTTGTTGTTGGAAGAAAACTACATTAGATGATGTTGTTAATCACAACAACTTTTGAAATTCAATGTGCAGTATCGTACCATATCCTCTATGTTTTGAATTGTTCTCTCTAACTGACTATATTAATGAGGATTATATTCCATGCTAAAACTGAAATTAATATCATGATATTGATGTAGGATTCTTTAAAGCATCGTGGTAATCTTCAAATCCCAATGAGATAGAATTTAATGTGGTCATCCTTGAAATCCTCTGACAATATTAATGTATATTTTAGAAATAGGATTCAAATATAATTATAATTATATAGAAATTAAGTGCTCTGAATTATTAATTTGATCTATTATAACCAATAATAACCTCAACATTTAAAATAAGATAAACCCTAAGGGTTACTAATACCTATAATCTTCTGTCTAAAAATTTTAATGGAAATTATCGTTAAATGAATTTTCCATGAAAGCATATAAAGACCAATTAGGATTACTTCCATAAATGTCTCTTAAAATATCCATAATATTGATAAACTCTAATCACATACATCATTAAAAGGGCTTTAGATGGGTTTGAGCTTATTATTAAACATAAATTCTCTATCCCCGGATGGTATATGTAACACATATATTAATCTTATGTGGAGACATATGAACATACCAAAGTAAATTATTCCTAAATTATTTATAAAATATCTTATCTTATAGAACAAAAATTAAATGAAAGCTTTGGTTTGTCCTCTAACTGATAGAATATAAAATGTAATTTTATCTTCCATAATCATTGTAGATGGAAATAATCACATGATATTTAACTAATGGGTGAAAAATAAAATTTTTATAAGGCTCATTCATAAAAAATCAAACATTAAATTACCAGCTAATGAGGGGAGGGTAATTGTGACATAATTTCCATGATTCACATCATCCATTGTGATTTCATAAAATTTACCATTAACATAAATCTAATTTTTTTTTATTGTCATCAACATTAACCCATTGATTTTGGAACATAATTAGATAATTCTAAAAAACCTTGATCATGAATCATTGAGGTGTGGATAGTTCATTAGTAGATGTTTTATTTTCCTTAATTAGACATAGTATAAAATTAATCTAATATTTAAATTCATTGAATTTATTTACTACATTTCCATATTTAAATAATATTATAATTCAATTAATTCAATTCCTTTAATTCTTCATACAACATTTTTGGCATGGAGAGGGATATAATTTCATTCAAACCTTTCTGTTTTCATGATACTTGATCTTCCTTTTGTTATCAAAAGCATCAAAATGGTTAGAATGTAAATTTGAATTATTATCCCAAATTTTATCTTCTAGATGATGGATAGTTATATGTGGTGTTTTATTATGTATCGACTTCATGGTTTTTCTATCTTCTTATATAGGGTGATCATGTATTCACATATTCATCATGTTATCTTTAAACTCAAGAAATAAACTATACTACTCATGAACTTGAACCTTCTATAATAATCCATGATCTAATGAGTATGGAACATTAATTTCTTAGTGAAAGTATTATTTTTTACCTTGATCAAAATATATTTAGTTATGTATTCTTTAATAAATATTTGATATTTTAGGGGTGAATATGGTTGGAGTACATACAGGCTATTAAATTCATCATTTCCTACACTCATAGTAAGGGGAATGACATTGCTAATTTCATTACATGATATCTCTATACTAATAATTGAAATAATATTTGTAGAAGCTAATGTTGGGGGACCACATTGATCATATTCATTTGGGAGACCAGGAAGATGAAACATGAATTCCATTTCCATGTGTACTGATGACTTCGACACTACATGATATGATTCATCTAGATAATCATCTTTTTGATTTTTATGGGGTATTGATATTAATATATTGTAGGGAGACCAGGATAGGTTCCTTTCAATTTTATAAGGGTGTTATATAGTTTCATAATTGAATATTCATTCCTTTTACATTGAGGGATATTAGGATATTAAATTTACATTACTCAAAGTTTAAGGTACAACCTAGAACAATGATAATTTTCTATGATATGAGGTTACATTTTTTGTGGCCAATAATAATATAAGAAATTACTGAATTAGTAAACAATTTTTTACTACCCAATAGTTTATAGGGGAGCATGATTAGGGATGGGGTTAACATTTTCCATTTCTACTTCCATCATGAAAGAGGGATGAGATATTTATGGACTATGTGGTTAGATTTCAATGAAGACCGCAATGTAATAATTCTAACTAGGTGTATATTGATAAATTGAACTAATAGTCTATTTTCAATCCTATTGATGATACCACCACATTTAAGATCATTGAAAAAATATACTTCCTTGGAATTTCTTGATTTCATGGAGTTTTTTCAATGATAAATTTTGAGAAGGATCCTCAATTAACTTATCACATTTGGAAGGGCACCCAACAGCCAACGGGGCCCCTGAATTTTTTTTGTACAACATAACATCATCAAATGTTTGGATATACATGATAGAAAATTCAGATTACGGAGGTAATTCTATGAGATTTGTTACATAACAAAATTGGATCTTGGGATATCTATTTTTTAATCGTTAATTTTTCATATAATAATAGATATGATTCATCCATTAATATGGAACCCTTACACAATTTGTATGCTTGACTGTGAAAATACCTTTTGTGGGTTTATGGATGGTGAAGCTTCCCTAGTAGGACATAGTTCTCTCCAAGCACTGATGACTATGATTATATTAATCCATTATAGAATTTTAATGGTGAAAATATATTACAAACACTATTCTTAGTATCATTGATTACTTTTAGATATTGGTATTTATTATAGGAAAATTCTATGTGAATCACAATGTTTGGGTCACTAGTACCTAAGGAGATAGAGAAACATGGAACCAAGATACATGTAACCAATTTAGGTTTTTGGAACTGATTTGTATGGTGGAATACTATTTGGAACTTCCACCATAGATTAAAACCAACAACAATGTGTTCCAAGTGTTACAAATTAGAAACTATCTCTTTGATACAACCCGTGTATTAATATGCGAGGATATCATAATGGAAAATTATTTATCAATGGCTACAAAAATGATTCATATTATTGATTATAAAATAATTTTTCATCCCATAAAATCAATACCATTGGTTTGGGTATTTTAGAATCCTAGATCTTACCTCACATGATATATGGGAGAATTGGGAATTATTGAGAGAGAATTGGCCATATCTCATAGATATAGCTTCTTCTTCATTGGAATTTTGGTGGAAAATATTTTATGTTTGAGATAATTGTAACATCCAAATGTTTCTTTTCAGGTATGTCCTTTAAATATTGCCGTTTCATTTTCAACTCATAATTTATTTGGGTTGGTCATTGTTCGTATAATGATTTATGGGCTTTTAAAATATATTGAATTCATAAATGAATATTTTTTAACATTATTCAAAAATATGGGGTGTCACCTTGCATCGGATTAGACAACACCATAAAATATGTGGTTCCACAATGGAGTTAGTGGTAACACCATAGTTGTACTATGATATTCGAGGCCATGACACAACATATATGGATACACAATGGTGACATTGAACATGATGTCCTTACACTGTAGTCATCTCCGTGGATGGAAATTTGAGAATTGTTGTGTCATGGTGGCTTCAGCAACCCTGTTAAACATATTCCATGTTAGATTGAATATTCATAGCCACTTTATCATTATGGGTTTTTCTATTATTAGTATGTTACGATAAGGATCTGTGTTTTCAAAATAGGAATTTTTTGGGGAAATTTTAATCTTATTTACTAGATGCATATATGTGGTAAAACAATTTCCTTAACAAATTGTCTCAGATAATTTTTTTTACCACACCATTGGAAAAAGAATAGGGTTCTTGACCTTGGACATGAGGCTGGTATAAATCCGAACCATTCATATTTTAGTGGAGTAATTTACATTTTATATTAAATAAATTAAATATAGATTTAATCATGTTGAGTAGTTTAAAAATATATTTTGAGTAGATCATTGAATTAATATTTTATTTATTCATTTGATTGTACAAAGGTAAATTTTTATTAGGATGTTCATAATCTCATGTTGGGCATTAGGGGTGTCTAGAGCACTTAATTTTTTTTTAACTTTCATTATTTTTGAAATTTAATTTCTTCCTTCTCCTCTAGATTCTCGGGTATGACCTAATGGGATCACCATAATCATGAACTAATAGTGAATGGTTTTGTGAAATAGAGAAATAAATATAAAGAAAACAGGAAGGAGAACTATGATGATTGGGATGCACCATATCATTGTGCAATGGTCGAGGAGTAAGGAAATGGGAATATATTTGGTGGATTCTTCCCAAAGGTAGATTTTTTTCGTTTTCTATATAAATATGCATAGTTTTTAAATTTTTTCGTTTCCATCACCAATTATGCATTCCTTGGCCCCATAGTTGGCCGATATAATGCTTTATCTAAGAAAATAGGGTTTTTAGGGAGAATGGGGGCTTCTCATTTGAGAGATAACATGTACAGACCATGTGGTTCAGGGCACAATCAAAGTGTGCTCTTCAAAGATAGTGAAAATCACCTTTATAAAGTACACGCCATCTATGGTTCATACATGTCGTGTATTAGGACTCATCCATGTAGCTGTGTACCATGCCAGGCAGCCCGTTTCTAGGGTATATGCCGCGTAATGTACATCACTAGACCCAGTGTGGCTCACACACAATGTAGAAGTACACATAGATGTGATATACATGTCCAAGCCATCTGAGGTACATGAGATGATACCCCGTGTAGGTTTCACTTCATTTATCGGACCAACATGCCATGTACCCATATTTTTACTTGCCATGATTGGCAGGAATGCATGCCTAAGTGGGGCCTTGAGGGTACAAATCATTTATTAGGGTGTAATTTTAGGGTGCTCATCCATTGTTATCCATTTAAGTTTTTTAAATATATTTACACCCATGAGTCATGATTATACCCATGAAAATACATTCTGAGTATCTTTTTAGACGATCATAATCAAAACCCTGGGAGGAAAATTGAGGACTTCTGAGTAGAGTTCCAGGATTTTTTAATGAAGATGTTTTTCATCTTATCATTGAATTCAGATGTCTCCTAAGTGTGAGACCTTGATCAGAGATGGGATATTATCTATAATCTATAACCAATTCTTTATAGCTTCTGTTTTAGGATTTTACCCGTGGAATATGTTATCCTTTATCACAAGAGGTAATGAGGTTATTTTGTTCTAATGAACCCTTATTGTGTTCCTCTTCTTAAATTTCGACATAGAGGAAATGCTATATCATGACTCTATCTTTTTATAGATTCACAAGGACACCTTGAGGGATTCCATTGCATATTATCTAATCTTGGAAATCCCATGTAGGATACCTTTTCTGTATACCCTTCTAAGGATAAAATGATGGATATTTCTTTATCTTATGTTTTTGTTGAAGGTCCTGTGTAGGTATTCTAATTTTATCTATCATTATGAGGTTCATGTATATGATACCTCGATTTTCTTGTTATTTGAGGATCCCATATAAGATTAATCCATTACCTTCTATGGTGAGGATCTTGACTAGAATACCTTCAATTATGTGTAGACCTTGAGGATTCCATATAGGATTCATCTTATTTTTCATGAAGTGAGGGGATAGTGGGTGCCTTGAGGATTGATCACACCTGTACGAGTATGTTGGTTTTTGGTAGATCTGGTAGTGGGTGTCACATTATAAACCATGTAGAACTTGTAATACTTAGGTGTTATGGAAGTAGTGTTCGGTTTATGCATTTGACCTCCCTTTTTCTATTATTTATACTTCACGGTTCAATAATATTGTAGTGATTTTTATCATTGGGGCTTCTTGGATGGTGGCTATTGACCCCAATGAAAAGAGTATTTACATCGCCTTGGGATGCCCATAAATTCTTCCTAGGCTCTAGCTTCATCTCTATTGGGATTCCAAGAGTTGTATCCTAGGATTTATCATCGATTCCATGTTGTGGTTTTATTATTTGTATACCCATAGGTACTACATACCATTTGTCTTTTGAGATTGTATATTTGATTATTATATTTTTGATGTTTCTAATGTTTTTTCTATAATCTATATTTTAAGGCTTATACTGAGATATATGAAAATGGAATCCCTATTAATGATACTTTTTGATGATTCCTCAATCATTATTGGGGAGAATTTTTATGCCCTCATTTGATCATGGATTAAATGAGGATGATTTCTCTATCCTCACACCATGGTTATCAGTTGATGATTACACTCTCATATACTTGTGTTCTATAGAAGATGATTATGCTCTCCCTTACCTGTGGCTTATGGAGGATGACTAAGCCCTACATGTTTTGACAAATGAAGTGGATATGTAGACATTCTCTCTAGGATTAGGATTATAAGACCTTTTTCTCGATCAAGGTTGTTGATAATGGTTTCTCACAACTATGATTGATAATGGGAATGACGTCCACATCGGGATTTTTAGGGGTGGGTTTAGTGTCTCACTAGTGATATCTAATGATAGATCCCCAACGATTCATACCCATAGTGTTAACATGAATCTTAATTTCATAACCTCCTACGAGCATGAAAATATTTTTCAGACATTGGACTGGGTTTACATGGCATGAGAGGCATGAAATATAGATATTTTCAATTTATAGGATATATGAATGAATTGTACTAGAATCCTACTTATAGTGATTAGAGTTGAGTATGAGTAATACTAGGGATAGAAAGAGTACCCCTTATGGTGACATAGATTTTTTAAAGACATTTAGGCAATTGAAAATTAATCTATTTATTGGTTGAGATTGTGGGCCTAGAGATTGCATTAATGAAACGTGACTTGAGTGGTACAACAACCTTATCAATTTCATCACACCGAATTTCCTAAATATCACGATTATAGACCAAAGGATCGACTGGTGATATTGTTATGTTATTTTCAAACCATAATCATGTATATTCATATTTATTTTTCTTATCATGTGTTTGGGACTATAAATTTATATAAATATAAATATAAATACAATTGATAGAACCATTCATAGTTTATCGATGTCATGGGGAAAAGTTACAAATGTGGTTTCATGTTATATAATTTATTTAAACATTTAGTTTTTTATTATGTAGGATGAGCATATTTCATGATCAAGAACATATGATAGAAAATTTATATGTTCATCATTATTGGGGACTTCTGACATTATATTCTCTCCCATATATGTGTATGTCAATCCACCTTAGTGTATGAATATACATGCATGAGTCGATGGTACAAGTTTGTGGATGCCTTTTTATGTAGTTATTGTGGTTATTAACTAGCTTAATATTGATGAATGATTAGTTCATTGTTTTTGTGATATATTTTTATTGATGCCTTAAATTTATCATAAGCAGCTGGCGTGATTTATTTTCAAGATTGGTTTTGACAGGAAGGACTATTTGGGACTCTATCCAAGTTGATCTATTTTTTTTCTATTTCTAATATAAATAGAGTGAGAAATTTATTGTGGTAATAATGAAGCCATGTGATGGGTGGTCATAGAATAAATCATGTCACATGTTAGTTTCATAAGTTTTTAGAGGTGTTCTTAGGGATCTTCTAGATTATAAAATCTATTGTGTTGTGTAGAACTATTTTCTTCACCTTGTAAATATTAACTCCCAAGAGAATGCATTATATTTTGTATATACACACTAGTTTCATATAGTTCTATTCAATCATAAATAAGTAATTGGTCTTATGTGAGATGTGGATTCTTGGTGTTATGTTATTTTTTGGGAATTATTTTCTATGATTTTTTGTTTAAAATTATGAATTTACATCCATGGAAGATTTGACATCAATAATAAATCCGGTAACACAATAAGGATTACCTGTGGAAAGACTTGGAAACCCATTTTTAATATACATGGTGTCTTCTGTTGGTTAGAGGAAATTGTAGACTTGTACATTATGAGCATGGCCTAGAGAGAACTGTGCACACCATTCAATGGAATCTTACTGTAATCAAAGTAAGCGATGATCATTCTCTATATTTCCATCATGTTAAGTATGCTGAGAAATTACTTTCTCTATTTCGAGGTATATTTATTTTTAAAATTTCTTACCTGGATTTTCTAATGGAACTTGTTGAAGTTGCACTCGAAGAATATTATAATGTCATCCTAATAATGGGTATTGATTCACATTCAATTTGAGGGTGATGACCATAATTTTTAGTTGAAATTCAGATTTTCTTCATCGGGTGGGGAGATCAATATTTAGTTTTTATATATTGATAATGGTATTAATAAGGTGGGGAGTACTGGATCATCCATTGTTAAAAATGTTTTTGTAGGATATAGTTGTTGATTCTATAAGTCTTTTAATTTAATAGTGAAGATAGGTTGTTTTTGTAGATGATTGGGATGATATCATGGCTATTAATCATACTACTATGAACATTAGTGATGAGAAGGATTATGGTGGATAGATTGTTTGGGCATGTGTTTTTCCTGACCAGAATTTTGGGAATAAATATAAATTTTTTCATTAATTTTATTGTAATGGGTAAAAATTTAATTTTACCATATAACATGATCATGAATAATTTTTTTAAACCACTATATTTGTCATATAATAGTATTTATAACCTAAGAAATTTGTTTGGTGTAATTCTGAGACATTGAAATTTTATAAAAATAATTGACATTTTATATTTAAAAAATTAAATATTAATTTATATAGGAATGTCCATTAAATAATATATTTTATTAAAAAATTATTTTGAGACTTCATATATACTGTTGAGTCTGCAATTTATAATTTTTCCAAAGTGGGGAAAAACTCAAGTCGGGTGATGGAGCATGTCGTGGCCACCTTTTTCTTTTAAATTTTAATTTAATTTTCATTATTTTAATCTTTTATATTCTTTCTTCTCCAAAAGCATCATGTGTATTCCCCCATGGTCTCTCTTTTATAAAAACCAAATAGATAAAGGTAAAGGGGAGAGGTAGGGATGGAGAATGAGGTACTTTAGTAAGGCTTGGGATGCGCTAAATTGTTGTGTGGTGGTTGTTGATCATGGAAACGAGTGATGCTTTGGTGAATTCAAATTAAAAGATGGCTATTTATATGTTTTTCTATAAATACCCATATTTTTTTCATTTTTATGTTTCAATACCCTACTATGCATTCATGGGACCACTATTAGTCGGATCAATGGCCTTTGTTGAGAAATATGGTTTTTAGGGTGATTTGAGGGTTTTCTAATTGGAAAAACCTATAAAAACAACATGTTATTTGAGGAACACATGTCATGTATTATTCAAGAAAGACACACTGTTTGTTCTTCTTATTCAAGGAACATGGATTATTCAAATTAAACACTATGTATGGTATTTACATGCTATGTACTGTGATTCTTTTGTATATCCAAGAACCAGATAGGGTGATGTGGCCTTAAAATCTATTGATTTGCGAGATATTTTTAATGTGTTTTTGTTGATTTAATTAATTAATTTTTTACAATATATTAAATTATTACCCTTTTTAAATTTCATAATTTAATTAACTAATTAATAATTTTTTATAAATATATTTTTATTTTTAATAATTAAATTAGTAGTTCTCTATCACTTATTTTTCTGGTTATCTATTTTATTATTTATGATTGTATATTTCGTATCATAATATTTTTAGGTAATTAATTAACTAACTAATTAATTAATCAATTTACCAAATTTAATTAACTTAATTTTTAATTTATCATTTTATCTTCTTTTTGTAATTATAATATAATTTAACTTTAACATTCAATTTATGTAATAATTTTGATTTAAATTCTGAGTTTATCTCTTTGATTTTTTGTTTCTATTTAATTTTTTGTTCCACGTTATTTGTCTGATCTACTTTTTCTCAGACAATTTATAATATTTTAGTTTTAAAATAATTATTTTTCTTATTTTGGTTTTTTATTATTTTATTTTATTATTTGTTTTTAAAATTAAAATTTTAAATTAGAAAAATATTAAAATAATTAGTTGAATTTGATATAATTAATATTTATATTTTTCTTTTATTTGATTTAAAATCTATTCAATTAATTTTTTTAAATTTTTATTTATCTTTTTATTTTATTAATTTTGACGTAGATAAGCCACAACGAGATTTTGGACTCACCGTTGGAATCCTAAAAGTGACTGAAGTACATTTCGATTTTTTTGTGACTCGCCATTGGGTGACCAAATAGTGGCTCACTTTTTACTTTACCAAAAAGAATTACCACCTCTCAGTCATTCACTCAACAGTGAGTCATGTCACTATTGTCCCATATTTTATTATTTAAGACACTGTTTGGTCTATGAAATAGTGACTCCCTTCCTTCTACAACAATCGGCTTCCTTAAAAGGTGTCTCCCACTCATCATTGGGCCTCATGATCCATTAATGTGAGACACACCCAGCTTCTCCCATGCTATATTCCTATTTCCACAGACCATTACCATTATAGTCTCACACTACAACTCCTGGAATCACCATCACACCCACACTCTACTCCTACTGTCGCTTTGTCTCACATATCCACCCAACCATTCTCACGTTCAGAGTCTCAATCATCCTTCCTTCGGAATCACCACTAGATCAACTTCACATCATCACATACATAATTTATCACCACCACAATTTTATACAAATAGAAACAATGTGTAGATTGGAACCCACCCTATCATCTTAGATAGCATTAGAGGATGATTGCGGGTAAAGGGATTATGTGGTTGAAATATTGAGCCATTGAACAGCCTTGAGCAGCCACCATCTAGGGACAAGCTATCATCTTTGATCTTTCGAACCGATGTTCCCTTACGTAGATCTAATGCAATCCATCAACCCAAACCCGATCTGATTTCTTCTGCAATTGATGTCATTGTTTTTGTCATTCCAACTTCACTTCTCCTTAAAGCCTCATCATCACTAGAATGGGGAGCCACTGCGAATCGAGCATCCCTTATCCCTATATAAAGACACTATGAAAACACTATTGTGAAGTCGTTGTCATTGCCAGTTCGAAAGAGGGTCCCTCAGTTTAGGAGAATCCAACCCCCCCCCCCAAAATACACACACATATGCCTTCATTTAGCATGAAGAAGAAGAAACATAAAGGATATGGAAGGAAAAATAAATAAATAAATATATATATATATAATAACATAATTAATTAAAATACTATAAATAAAATTAAAATATTAAAAATGACAACAAATTATTAACAAAAAGTAATTATTAAAATTCAATAATACAATTAATTAAATATATATAATAAAAAAATTAATATTTTAATATAATTATATTAAAAATTTATAAACATAATCAATAAATTATTTTTTTAATAATATAAAATTAATAAATTATGTTTATAAATTTTTTTAATTTTAAATTAATTATAAATTTTTTCTTTAAAAATATTAAAATATTATTATTGTTAATTAAATATTTCTATAATTAATAATTAATAATAGTTTTAAATAAAATAAAATATTCAAAATATTCAATTAAAATAGTAATTAAAAATTTAATATTAAAAAAAATTTAAATATTAATTAATAAAAACTATAAAATTTACATTAATCTAAATTAACTATTTTAACATTTTAAAAGCTAAATCTTTTTACTGTTTAATTATGTATAAATTTTTTGATTGATAATACTTGAAATTACCCACCAAAATTCTTATCAACAAATAGTGAACCACCTAAAGTAGTCAGTTAGATGGTCTTTGCTACAATAATAGAGGACGATAGAAAATATGCAACATGTACATAGATTTTGATAGAATGAATTTTAACCAATAGATGTTTTAGGTGCCAAAAGTGCAAAAACAGTAGTTTTAAAGAGAGAGAGAGAGAAGTTGTGGGAGGGTACCATTCATGACTTCTCATTCATACAACACCTTATAGGAATATTGTAGAGTCTCTTGAGGAAGGATGCTTGCAGAACTTTCATATCAGAAGCTGAGCAGCACACAAGCTGAGGAGGAATTCATTCTTCCCCTTTTCATTCTCAATTTCGTATCTTGTAATTCAATGTTTTAAATTTATAATATCAACATGATCATAGGTTAAATTTAATGGCTTGTGAATTTTAGTTTTAATGTTTTTTTTATATTTCATCACATGATCTCTTTTACATGAAATCAGAATCAATTGGTGAGATTTATTATGATTATAAACTTAATTGTTTTCACAACAACAATTAAAAATTATAAACATCAAGGTCAATATAATAGATTGATCTAGAAGATAATTTTACAAGATTAAATTTCATCAATATTTGAATTTTATGGTGAGTTTTATTCCAATTGTGTTTTTATTTAAAATTTTAAATTATTTTAATTTATTTTTGGAGTGGTGAAAACCAAGATTCAATCTTCTATCATTTCAATATCCTTGTGAGGTAGATTATTCAAAAAATCATTGAGGTGTTGTTTAATAAAATTTAGTGATGAATTTTTCCTATTTATCCAGTAGTTTAGAATTCCTGAGTATATTACATGACCTGTTTCTTCTCAGTCTTTGTTTTTTTGTATTAGTTCACTGTTATTCCAATATATTAATCATTTCTATTTTTAGGACGTAGATTCTTAATCAAACATTGTTATTCATGTTTTCATAATAAATTTATAAAAATATAAATGCTTAAAAGAATGTCCATCCCATATCTGACAATGTGGGGAATATTTTAAATGCTTTTCTCACTATTACTTTCCTATGGGTTTGACCCTACATTCTACTTTACAATAGGAGTAATAAAACATCAAATATTAAACTATTACATGATTTAAATACTGATCATTCTGGTTTTTAGAACTGTTTTTTGGGGAAGGCTATGAGTGACAACATATCAAATATAAAAAAATTAAATATTAATAAAAACCAAAAGATGAAAGTTGAAAAGTGTCGTAAAAAAATTCATTCTGGAATTTTATACTATTTTTTCTATTATTGTTTACTATTTTTACTGCAATAAACATTTTATTTCATTGGTAGTATTTTGAACTTTTTAAAATATTATTTTGTTTCTATTATTAAAACAATGATCACAGGGTCATCAACTAATTGATTATATTCCTTCAACCTAGAAATTAAAAACAGTAAACTTCTCTTAAATAGAAAAAAAATGTAATAGAAATCTCGGTTGTAGAGTATCATTTAATAATCAACCAATCATTCAAAATAAACAGTTAAAATAAAATGGGTGGCATATAATGTGGGATTTTCAACTTCCTAAGGCTTCATTTGGACCATAAACTATTATACTATCTCCTAGCCATAATAACTATGAACTGAAATAATCCCACCAGTCATTGTTACCTTCATTAAATGGACTCTCAAATGAGAACTCACTCGCCTTCATTTATTATTTGTATAACATTGTGAAATTATTACCTCACTTTTTACTCAATTGTAAAAAATATTATAGTGATATTATTTTCCATTATACTTAAAGGGAATACTATGAATTGGTTCTTGATTCTATATGAGAACATGTGTGAATACTAGGACAAATTCTATACTCCAATCATAATGAAATATGATACCAAAAGAGTTATAGTTGGAAGTATAATTTTTTTAAAAATATTAGGAGATGGAGAAGCCTTTAATGATGATTGAGATAGATTTAGGGACATTTTTAGGTAGTAACAACATCATCCACTCTCACCCCATCTTCTAAAGGACACCATCTCTAAAGTTCTATCCTCTTTTGGTGAGATCCATGTTTAACATTCTTCTTGGAGAAGGTTACAATGAAAAAAGGATGAGGATTTGAGAATAATTTATAAAAACCATGCTTTAAATTCATAACATAAAAATTCAATTAGGAATATATTTAATAGAAATGTTAACAATATTGGTTCAGGAATAGACACCTAGTCCCAACATGCTAAAATTACTAATCAACTTCAATCATTATTGAACCAAAATGGAAAATAATCTATGAATAAATTGGGTGGTCAAGAAAACAAATAACATAGAGAAAAATGATCTCAATGTGGCACGTTTGGTCACATTGAAATATATTTCCAAACATTTACATGCCATCCCAATAAGAGAACTCAATTATTTTAAAATATATTTCTATGATTTTTAACAATTATTACTCATTTTGAAATAATTACTGTCGAAGATGTATGAACCATCCAAACATGTCATGGAAGGAACATGGAATGATCAAGAAAACCACACCCCTTCCTACCCAAAAAATCATAGAAAAAATATTCAAAATAAACCAAGTGGTGTATCTTCTATTTCACAAGGAATCAATTTTGGTCAATTTTTTTCAAAACTAGATAACATCTTGATTGTAATAAACTATCCAGAGGAAAAATTTATAACTCAATTGAAATAAAAAAAAGCCCAATATAATTGTGATAAAATTTAATATGATGTTATAATGTAGAATATTAAAACTCAAATAGGCCAACATGCTAGAGAATTGAACTCTGGGGATACTGTTATAATTATGGGAACAAAAAAACTAAACCCTTGCGAGAATCCTCTGTCTATTGTAACTAGAAATGTGTTTAACACTAAAAATAAAAATAAAAAAGACTCTAAAATTGAACATACTAGAAAAACATTGTGATTCTGCAAATAAAAATCTGTTGCTCACCCAATATGGAAAAAATGTGAAATTTTATAAAAACCAAGATATTATCAATTTTAGCTATAAAATCAATCTGAAATATTTTCTAAAATAAAAAAACACGAATAAATAAAAAATATGTCAAAGAAATAATGGACATGACTTCTATTCCTAATAACCATTTCCACTCATCCTTATCCCTGAAAATCTAAAATCTAAATGTTTTTTAAAGATAAACTTCTAGAGTTCATTGGGATTTTAACCAATCTCTATGTGAACATCCATTTCATACAACACTTAATCCAAATTCCATTATATCTCAAATATCTGAAATAAATTTAAACTAAAAATCTCTTGAATAATTTCCCACTTATAGCCTCACTAAAGAGTGTAGTGATGTTCTCTAATAGAAAATACCTCCAATTCTTAAAACCATGGTAGTTTTTTCATACATTTCACTTAAAGAAATTCTAATCAACTCTTTTTTATGTGACTTATGCGCTTGTTTCAACCTACTCCTATACTCAATGTTCCTACAGTTTATAAAGGGTGATCATCAAATCAAAATTGTCATCCTACAATTAAGGAATCACTCAGTCACACATCCTGTAGTGAAGGTAATTTATTTACTTGTTAGTGTAGGAATGTTGTTTCTACTTTCTGACTTGTTATTCCTTGAAATGGAGTTTGACTAAGTGGTAACCATAATTATGGGTATGCCCTTCTTGGACACCTGTAGAGAATTTCTTGTTGTGTCTAATGTTCAATTGATTTTTTAAATTGGAATGAAACCAGAGGACATCAGTGTTTTTAAAAATGTAATTTGATTAAGTTTATCTGAAAAATATTCTATGATAGTTTCTTTAGGGGATGAAAAAAATTAATGTATATAGGAAAATAACTTGTGTTGATGAAATTAATTATGAAGTTTAAAATCATTATTTTCATACTATTGAATTTATTAAAAATAAAAATTTCGAAAACATTAATGAATTATAAACCTATGTATTTTTTACTTCTACTTGAAATTTATTATATGTATCTGAAATTAACGACTTCTGGAAAGAACTTGAGGGTGATTCTTCTGTACCAAAAACATATGAAAATTTTAATTGGGTATGGGGACATATTATTAACAACATTATTATTATTATTTAATAAAGATTTTAAAATTTAATCTTGAAACATTGGATAGTGATTTGTCCACATTGGATAGTAGTACTATGAAACATCAAAATAATCTAGAAATTTAAAAATATTCTTCTACTTAAACAACATAAAATCAATATAATGAAGATCTTGTTGCACCTATGACTAATAATATTCTAATGAGTGTAGATACACCCACTCTTGAGAAAAAACCACTTACTAAGCATATTTAATATTTTTTCTAGGTTATAAAATCATGATTCCTGTTAATATTTCTATTGTGTTCAAATAAATTCAATTTGAATGATTTTTAATCATTTTGAGGAAATTTAAATCTACCATATGTTGGACCATAGATGGTATTATTGGAATTAGTCCTTCATTCTTCATGCATAATATTCCAATGGAACCAAATCACCAACCTAGAGTTGAGACCAACAGAGACTAAATCCTAACACGAAAGACGTTATGAGAGAGGATGTTATCAAACATCTAGAATCTGGTATCATCTATCTTATATCTAATTGTACTTAGGTCATTCTGGTGAGAACCAGATTACAGTTGCTCCAATGGATTAGGAAAATAATATCTTCACATGCCTCTTTGGTAAATATGCATACCATTGGATGCCCTTTGGGTTGTGTGGTTCCCTTTCTACCTTTAAAAGATGCATTATAGACAAATTATCTAATATTATTGAGAAAATTATAGAGGTTTTTCTGAATTATTTCTCCATAGTTGGTATCACATTTGATACATGTTTGGAAAATCTGGATTTTGTGGCAGAGAGATGATTGGAGACAAAAATTCTTCTCTACTGGGACATAATGTTTCCAAGAGGGGTTTGTTTGTTTACACTTCCATTGTTGAAGTAATTTAGAAATTACCACCTCCCATTAATTTAATAGGTTTTAAAATTTTGTTAGGGAATGCTTATTTTTATCAAAGGTTTGTGAATGATTACTAAAAAATCACAAATCCCTTATGTTACCTTCTTGTCGAGGATTCACCATTTAATTTTTATCAATAATATCTAAAATGATTTAATATGTTTTAGGAAAAAATCACTTAATCACCTATCAACAATTCACCGGATTGAAATTTATTCTTTTAATTTACGGGTGATGCTTGTGATATGGGTGTTGGTGGAGTCTTAGGAAAGAAGAGAAATAATAAGTTCCAAGAGGTTTATTATGAAAGATGGTAGCTATATCAGACACAACCGAACTCTACCACTACTAAAATGGATTTGTTAACTATGACCATTGATATTGAGAAATTTATGCAGAATTTTATATGATAAAAAATAATGATATACATTTACTATTCTGCCTTATAATATTTTTTGTCTATGAATGAGGCTAAACAACTGATAATTAGATGTATCCTTTTGTTGGAATCATTTTATGTTGAAAATAGAGATAAATAGGGAGGTTACAACATAGTTTTAGATCATAATTCCATGTTTAATGATACCAACTATAGATCCAAGGGTGATTAACTCGTCCATTCCTCATTAAAATCATCTCCCTAATTAAATAAGGAAGTCTACAGGGTTTTAAAAATATTCCAATTTCTTGGAATCTTGTGTCATTCCAATATATTTGACTAAAAATCAAAGGATGAATTTAATTTCAAATAATATGTACTAAATTTTGGATGATCCTTTTTGTATAGGATATTTGATGATGCAATTCTTAGATGGTATGCGTCATAATAAGAAATTCATCCAATAATAAAAAGTTACCACACCTCAACTTGGTAATTAGATCCTAATGAAGAGAAGACAACACAAAATTTTCTTGATGTTTTTTTATTGGACCACCATATTCAAGGATGCTATGAGTTTTTTTATAATATGTGATAGATTCCAAAGGTTGGGAAATTTTGGAAGGAATAAAGAGTTACCACATAGGGGTATTTTAGAAGTTGATGTTTTGAATGTCTTGGGATTCAACATCATTCGTCCATTTCCATCATCTCATGGGAATGAGTACATTATTGTGGATGTAGATTATGTTTCAAAGATGGTAAAGGAAGTATAACTATCAAAAAATCTGGCCGATATAGTAATAAATTTTTTCAAAAAGAACATTTTTCAAGATTTGGTGTCTCAAAATCCTTTATAACTGATAATGGATCAAAATTTAAAAACTAAATATTTATGGCTTTAATAGAGAAATATAGATCGGTTCATAAAACATGTACTACCTACCACCCACATTCTAGTTGACAAGATGAAGTCTCAGATAGGGAGTTGAAATAGATTCTGTAAAAAACTATCCCAAACTCAATTAATGATTGGTCTCTTACGATAGATGATTTTTTATGGGACTATATAATAGATTTCATTAGCAAATTGTTATGTATCCATATAGTCTGTTATTTAGGAAATTTTCATTCTTCTATAGAGTTTAATGACAAGCCAAATTAAGTATTTAAGGCATTAAATTTTGATTTTATGTGTATCGATGAGAGGAATGTTTTTGAGTTGAGTGAGCAAAATTAGATAAAGAGAGAGTCATAAGATAACAATATGATATATAAAGATAATACCCAAATTTTTCATGATTCTATCATACAAAATAGTCATTTTATACATATATATAAGTTCCTTTTCAATAATCAAAGACATAAGATCTTTCTTAGAAAATGAAAATCTATTTGGTGTCAACAATTAATAGATGTTAGAGTGCTTAAGAATAGTGTTTTATAGATTAATGGAGAGTAAAAAAAACACTAATTTTTGTTACTGGTTAGTGAGAAAAAATGTATTCTTATGTTAAGACAAAGTGCTTGGATACATTCATTGTGCTAGAAAAATAATCATTAAATAAAGTAAAACTGAATACATAACACATAGTGCTTTATGGGAGTTATCCTACGGTCTTTCATTGCTTTTTTACATTGGGTTTTTGTTCTGTTCTGAAAAAATTGATACCTTTCTCTCTCTATTATTCGGTACATGATGGATATGCATTCTTGGTCTTAGTAGTTTTTATTCATAGAATAAAAAATAATAATTTTTGGATTCAAAAAGGAGTGTAATTACCTTAAAGAATAATGTTTTTAGAATTTTAATATAGGTATGTTATTTATTTTTTACTTCTGATTTCTTTTTTTTATGCTCCATACGAATTTCCCAAAAAAATATTTGTTATGTCACTATTACTCTGTTCAATGATGTATTGATGAATCACTATTTTACTTGACTCATTATTCAACTTCTGGCAGTGAGTTACCACTATAGTGACTCATAGGTAAGTTAGTGACCATAAGTCCGGGATTTTATACTACTACTGGAAAATATTTCATATATATTTCTTTGTTTGAAATTATTGTTGCTTGTGTTGGGGTGTTGAACATTTTATTAAATTACTATATTAATACTGAAAATTGAGTCTTATTTTTTTAAAACCCCTTCATTATTATATATTATGGGTGTGGTGAATTTCTCATGTTTTGTAGTTCTAATATTGTATGTTTAGCTTAAATTTTTTCTACTATATTGTATAATTTTTTTAATTAATATATTGAAAATTACTACAACTACAACATTGTGCTCAATTAATCCACATGAAATTGATTGAATTTAATATTAAATCATTGTTAATTGTATAAATTATAATTCATGTGTTTGTGATGTAAAATATTTTTGGGGAAAAATAATTTTTGTGCTATAATGTAATCCTTGTACATGTCAGCAATCTGGTTAAATGGAAATCTATTTCGAGAATTAATTGTTAAATTGTTTTGTCTACCTTTAAATTCAACATTGTGGAAAATGTTGGGTATTAAATTTTGGTGAGGGGGTAAACCTTGGTTGAGTTTATTATGAAAATTTGTGCTTTTATAGAGTTCCATCAAATACATCTGATTTTTTATATAATGGATTAATCTTTTGTAAAAAAATGTTTATTATTTTTCAATATTATTTCTCAATTTTTATTTATTTTGGATTAACAATATAATTCAAAAATTTATTAACTAAGGATAATACCATATTGGCTGTTTAGAGTTTATATGAATCTAAAACTTGTGATGATAAATGATTATTGACTGATTTTTTATAGTGATTTTATAAATATTCTTCATAGAAATTAGTTTTTAGTGTGATATAGGATACCTTTTGTGGAGTTATGATTACACGTTTAGGAAACGAAATGATGAAATTTTTTGGAGGGGCATTCATTTTAATTATTAAAAAATAATCACATTAGTGGGTCAATTCAAATGGTATTCATATAAATCTTTTGAATTTTGAGTAATATGGGAATTTTGGAACCCATGGGGAATCTCTGAGACACTATACATAGTGTGTGTCATTAATACCCTTGTACAATATAAAATAAGTTCATTTTCACAGTGCTTCATGTGTTTTCAATCAATGGAATAAATTCAAGAAAACAATAATGTTCCTAGTGTCAAAAATGAGTTCATTATGGTTAGAGGAATAATTAATGTCAGATGAAGAAGGGTACATTCTATTTGTTTGAAACTATTTAAGTTTAATCAATAAGGTGAGTACAGAAAATTTAATTTTTTCATTTTATTTTTTGAACCTAGGAGAATGTACGAAGTAAATGTTCCTTCAGTTATGTTTTTAAATCCACTTATTTTTAACAAGTTATCACTCTTAAACCAAAATTATGAATTTTAATAGAATTTTGTTAGTAGGAAGTTTCTTATATGAGGTATGACATCCTCAGAAGTAGATAGTTCATTTCATCCTTGATCACCCTAATAGATTTAAATTTATGTGAGATTTTTAAAAAAAAAATTCATTTCAATGCCTTTCCCACAAGTTTTTTGTTTTTTGATTTTTAACATCAGAACATGTATCAATTTGAACTATTTAACGGAATCACATTTTTATTTTAAAATAAAAATAATGTATGGAATTTATTGAGGGAAATAAATTCATATGTGAGGGAGAATATTATTTGGCCTTAAAATCAAAATATTTTCAAAATATTTTTACTATATTTTTATAGATTTAATTAATTATTTTTTCACTTTTTTAAAAAAATTAAACATTTGTAATTTCAAAATTTTATTAACTAATTAATCATTTTTTATAATTAATTTTTCATTTTTAGTCATTAAATTATTATATTTATTCCAATTAATTTTTTATTTCTATATTTTATGATTTATGTTTGTATTATGTATGTCATGATTGTTTTAGGAAATTTCTTAATTGATTAGTTAATCAATTTACCTCATTTAATTAACTAAAAAATTAATTTAAATTTTAATCAATATTTAGTTCTTAATTTAATTTAACACAAATATTCGATTTATGTAATTAATTTGATTTAAATTTCTTACTTAACTCATTAATGTTTTATTTCTATTTAATTTTTGTGTTTCATGTTATTTGATTGATCTTTGTTTTATTTTCAGTCTGTTTACTATTTTTTAGTTTTAAAATTATTTTTTCCTATTTTTTATAAATTAAATCATTTATATTATGTTTTTATTAATTAAAATAATAAATTATATAAATATTTAAAATATAAATTTTATTTGATTTTATTTATATTTTATTTTATTTTTCTTATTTACTTTACGTTCAAATAATTTTTATTATTTTTATTTAACATTCTATTTTACTAATTTTTATGCAAATAAGCCACTCCATGACATGACACTCAACATTGGAAACCCAATAGTGATTGAACTACATTGTCAATTTTTTATTACTCGGCATTGGATGACCTAATGGTGACTCATTTTTTAGTTTACAAAATAATATTATACCTCCCGCAAACATTTTCTTCTACAAAGAATAAAGTCACTATCATCCCCTTTTCAATTTTTTTTCAAGTCACTCATGTGTCTAACCATGTTGACTCCCTAATACAACCGAAATCTTTTTTCAATGGTAACTACCACCCATTGTTCCGCCTGAAGAACCACCATTGGGAGACACGACAAGATCCACCCCTTCCTTCTTCACCTTTCCACCCTCTGCCACCATTACACATTCTCACCGCACCTCCCCGACCCACTATCATCCACACTCTACACTCCAGTTCTCTCTTTGTATCACACATCCAAAAAACCATTATCATGATCAAATTATCATCCCTACTCCCTTACGACACATCATTGGATAAACTTTATATCCCCATAGACAAAATTTCTCACCATCATAGTTTTAACCGAATAGAAACAAAGAGCATATTTCAACCGACCCTGCCATTTGAGTTGATGCCACCAGAGGGTTATTGTTGGTAATGGGCCACCATGATTGAAGTCACAATATATTAAATTTCCATGAGTCACCACTATATTTTGGCCAACCGCCACCTTATTGATTCTAAACTGATGCTCTCATTCACAAATCTGATGCAAATCCTCACTCTAAACTAGATCAGCATTCTTTTGTAGGGGATAACATTGTCACATCTATTCAATATTCAGTTCTTCAAGAAGCATGATATCGCTTAAAGGGGGTGCCACAATTAACTATGCTTCACTTGTCCATATATGAAGCCACTATGAAGACGACACCATCATCACATCGGTGGAGGGTCACACAACTGAGGAGACGCCAACCCTACCCCTACTCCTATATAAAGAAGATGAAACAGATTGGAGGGGGAAAGAAAAACACAATAACATAATTTATTTAAATAAAATAAGTAAAATTAAAATAATAATAATAATATCTAATAATTAATAAAATTAATTATAAAATTATAATAAAAAAATTATTTAAAAAAATTCATAATAACTTAATAATATTATATTAATAATTTATAAACATAATAAAATAAATTATTACATTAATAATATTAAATATAATAATTAACTTAATAAATTTTAATTATTTTAAATTAATTATAATAATCTTTTATAATAGTATTAAAATTTTAATAATATTATTTAATTAGTTTTATAATTATTAATTAATAATTGTTTTGAGTAAAATAAATAACAAAATAATATAATATTTAGTAAATTAATGTAAATTAAATTAATAACTATTGATTAATAAAAAATTTAATAAATAATTTAATCAAATTAATAAAATAAAATATTATAAAATTTAAATATTTGTAATGGTTAATAATATATTAAATTTTATTTTGATAATACTTGTAATTTCCCAGAACAATTCTCATCCAGACTAAATCAACTACCAGAAGTAGTCTGTTAAAAGGGATTTTCCACCGTGAGAGAGGGTTGTAGAGAAGATGCAACATGTATGATGATTTTGAGAGAACAAATTTGAGTCGATGGATGTTTTAGGTGACCAGAAATGCCACAAAAATGGATTAAATGAGAGAGACTGTAGCCGTAAAAGGGGACCATTCAAGACTTATCATTTATATGACAACTCGAGAGTATATCGAGTAGACTCTTGAGAAAGTATAGTTGTAGACGATACATAGTAGGAAGAGATCAACATAGGAAAAAGGTGTTGTTATTTCTTCCCATTTTCATTCCCAATTTCTTATCCTATAATTAAATTATTTGAACTTGTTATATCAACATGATCATGGGTTAATTTTTATAGCTCGAGAATTTTAATTCTACTGGTTTTATTAGATTTTGTCACACACTTTCTTTTTTAAAAAATAAGAATAAATCAGTGATATTGATTATGATTATCATATTAATTGTTAACACCTTATATTTATTAAATTCTAAATATCTAGATCAATCCCTGATATTTATCTTGATGTCCTTTTTCGAAGATTCAATTTCATCAATATTGGAATTTTATGGTGTTTTTTAATCCAATTATCTTTAAAAAAAATATATGTAGCTTGATTAGTTTTTGTAGTTGAAAAATCCAAGATTCAATCTTATGTATTTTCAATAATCGGGATAGGGATATTTTGGAACCCTTCTATAGGGTGTGATTTAATAATAAGTGGTGAAGAATTTATCCTTTTTATCTAGTTGTTTATAATTCCTTGCTATATTAAATGAGATATTTCGTCCTAGTCTATGTTTATTTGTTTTAGTTCACTATTATTCCAATAAATTCATCATTTCTGTTGTTTAAAACATAGATTCATATCCAAACATAGATTTTCATATTACCTTATGAAATATAAATTAATAAAAAAAATTAAGAGAAATTCTACACCACTACTGACAATAGTAGGAATGTTTTGAAATGTTTTGTCACTCTACCTTCCCAGTGGTGTTGAACCTACCATCCACGTTATAGTAGTAGTAGGAAAACATAAAATATTTATCATTGACAAAGTTTCAACAATTATCGGGTCACTAGGTATCCTATGTAATGGGCTCATGTAATTTAAAGTACATTGGAAAACACCATGTGGGTCACACACCATGTTGAAGTACACGACTCAGTGATATATTTAGATAGTCCGTGCGAATTACATAAGATGGTTCCCTTGTTTGGTTCACATCATTTATAGTATAACATCCTGAAATTTTAAAAGGAAACATGATGTCGAATAATGATCAAATTAACTACTATGTACTATGTGTCCCTTATAACCAAAATATTAAAATTAATTTTCCCACGTCTCTATTTTGAATTTTAAAAATCTAAAATTACACGGTTTCATTAAGGGTGATTTTTTGATACAAACAGAACAACCATAATTTTCAGTGAATAGTAACATACCATATGAATAGTATCCAACCCTTATGAATATTAATATGTCCCTTATGAATAGTAAATAATCAAAAATAATAGTAACCCCATCCATTAATTATAAAATAAAATTTAGGCATCTAATAAGTGATAATATGAACATAGTAAAAAAATTTGTATTTTTATAAGTCTCAAATAATTAATTTAAATTATATAATTAATTTAAAATAAATGTATTCATATAAAATGTGTTCATAAATTAAAAATTATATGTCTTCTTATTTTATGATAATTTTATGAGAACTTATTTAATTTTTTAAAACATTATGAAATCACTTTTAATATTATAATATGTATTTTTCTAGTAAATTATGATTTTAATTAAAAATTAAATTAATCATATTTAGAAAATTATTTTTGACAGATGGATTTTATTTTTGTATTATACAAATAAAAAAATGGTTAGGTTTTTTTTGAAATTTTATGAAATACTTCATTTTACTGGTGAATAGTAAAAATACAGTTTTTCACATAACCAGTATATATTAAATTGCATCATTCATGAGGTAATGATGACATTAATTTTTTAGAACATTAGATTATACCATGTAATATTTAATTTCATAAATGGTTACTTTAAATAAAATAATATCAATTTCTAAACGTAGAATGATCCTTCCAAAACCAAAAGTCAAAAATTGATTTCTTAAGATATTAGTTTCTCTTTCTTTTAACATTCCTCTTAATAAATTATTTATTTCTAATTATAATGTTGATTTAATTTATAAAACAAAGTTTATTAGATTAATATCTGAATTATGTTATTAGAAAACTACTATTACAAGTCTAACATTTGATATATTATTTTATTTAATATTTTATTCTAAAAACACCACCTCCTCAAGTATAAATATCCCCTCTCATTCTCCTTGTCAAACCACTTCTAAATCTTCAATACTTGTCTAAACTCTATCCAAACATCTTTCCTAGCCCCTCCCTTAGTTTCAACATGCTTCTAGTCTCATAAAGTTAACAGTCCAAGGTGCTTTAAGGTGGATTCCAGAGGTAATTCCTCTTTCTCTCTCTCTCTCTTTTCCCTTAATTTCCATTCAATTTAATGTTATTTTCTTAATCTCTCCCCAACTATAATCAAACAAGTGGAATGGTATTTTCTAGATCATACATATACTGAAATTTTTTGATACAAATGGGATGATATATCATCCGACCCCCTTCTCCCCTTATTTTAATTTTAGAATAGAAAATGTTTTTCGTGAGGTATTAATTCATCACCTTCAAGAAAGACATGTTTTCATTTTCCATTACTGCCTTCAAATATCTTCATGAAACAGTTTTTTGGAAATAACAGATTTTTTATATGTATTATATCCAATTTAATGTTCTGGAACTAATTTATATACATATCACTAAATGATTAAACAAAACAAGTTTTTTGTGGTCGAAAAACCGCCCGAATTAACCCAAATGATCATCATTAAATTATTATCTAATTATTCTTTCTCATGGTAAAAAAATTATTTAAAAGATAATTTCATGTTTTTTAAAACAATCAATATATTAATATTAAAAAACTGGATATTTATCCATGTTTTAAATGAACTTCCATTCATGAATACAGGTGAACTGTTCGAGAAAACTATAAAAACAAACATTCCAGAACAATGAATTTCAACTTTATACATCATCCAAAAGCCCATAAATAAACTTAATAAAAACAAAATTAATCCTATTAATATATTAACTGTTATATAATTATTAGTTATTTAATAATGTGTGGCTATACAAGACATTTAAGTGAAGAAAACGTTCAAATACAAGGTGAGGGGAAATTCTCAAACCCAAATTTCTTTCGTCGAGTTCTCCATCTTTCACTCCATGTTCTGTATGTTTTCTCCTTAAAAATAATTTATTCATAATTATCTTATTCATTCCACGATATACCTATTCTGTAAATTAATTTTTGATCAATCGATTTTTTTCGAAAAAACACTCTTCTTTAAAAAAAACACTCTTTTTAGTTCTTTAATATAGTTTTACTCTTCACTCATGGTTAAAGGTTCTATGTAAAGAATGTTATTTACGCTTTATTTTGGGGTAAAAATGTTTATGAATGCTTGATTTATGATTTTAAACCCATTATTTTCCATGGTTAACTTTATGTTTTATTTTCACATATGTTCTATGTGGCATGCTTGATAATGTAAATGTTATGATGTGACAGGTGGGCCTTGATTTATATTGTGAAATATAAATGTTATGATGTGACGTGTGCACCATGAATTATAGAAATATATAATGAATTTAATAAGGGGATAAATATTATGAGTTAAATTGAAATTATTTGTGAACATTATATTATATTTTTTCACATTTATGTGTTGTAGTTAACAACTCAGACATCATGTTTCATTTTTATGCATTACCACATTCCAAGTCTTTTATTAATGCTACCTCTCAAGATTATGATCCCATAATAATATTGTAATGACAATGATTTTGAAAATCCAATGTTATGTTGTTTAATTTTTTTATCTATCCTTTTACTGGGAAATTATCTCATCCCTTTTGATGTATATGCTCAGGTGACTACTTTTACAAAGGAGTATTAAAGGGCCAATAAGAAGCTATAAAAGAAGGAATTAAATAAATATTTATGTTTTTGTAAACTCTAATTTAATCTACTATTTATCTAATCCCCCATAACCTATTCTGGAAAAAGTTCCTCAAATGTATAATATAATCTTTAATTTTCATTTATATTTTATATTAAAAAAATAAACAGCATGGTTTAATATTACATTTGGCACATCGGGTTTAAATATTTACATTGTTATAAATGGAACAGTCTAGACACCTTTGGGGATTAGAAGATTTCATTTTTTCCATAGTATTTCCTTTTTAACTTCAAGTTAAATAAATACACATAATAAAAAAAATTCTTATTTATCAATACGTAATTTTTGAATTATAAGTACAGTGAACGAATTGATAGGTGGAAATTCATTTAAGGGGTAGAATGTAACAACCAAAATTTTATAAGGAACCACAATGCAAAACCATGCATAGTTAAAATTCTATGTACTATGTGGACCTTATAACCTTGGTACTAAAATTAATTTATCTACTTCTCTAATTTGTATTTTTAAAAATTGTTATACATAGTTTCATTTACGGTGATTATTGGAGTCTAAGAGAACATACCTGGTTTTTGGTGAATAGTAAAGTACCCTTATGAATATAAACCAAACCATATGAATATTAATATGACCGTTATGTATATTAGATCATTCAAAATAATATTAACCACAACCATTAATGATTAAATAAAATTAATGCATCTTATAATTGATAATATGACCATTGAAAAAGTATTCGTATTTTTGTATGTCATATATAAATAAGTATAATTATTTAATAAATTAAAAATTAAATTTATTCTCCTAAAATGAGTTTATAAATTAACAATTTTATATCTTCTGGTTTTAATATAATTTTATTTGAATATATGTAATTTTTGAAAGTATTATGAAATATGTTTTAATATTAAAATCTGTATTTATCAATTAAATCAAATTTTAATTTAAAATTAATAAATCATATTTAGAAAATTATTTTTGAAAAATTGAGTTCATTTATGGATTCTACACATTGAAAAATGGTTAGGGTGTTTTTTTTGTAATTTTCTGAAATTCATCAGTTTTTTAGGAGAATAGAAATAATATAGTTTTCACATAACCTGTATATCATAAATGCATCATTCATGCTATAGTGATGACATAAACTTTATAGAACATTATATTTTCCATATTAAATTTAATTTCATAAAATATTCCTTAAAATACAATAAACTCAATTTCCAAACCAAAAAATTACATTCTAAACACTAAAGCTAAAAATTGATTCCTTAAAATATAATTTTCCCTTTTCTTCACATTCCATTTAATAAATTATTTAATTATAATTATATATATGGTATAAATTGTATTAAGATTTATATAATATTAATATATGATTTATGTTTTCAAAAAACATCTATTACAATTCTAACCTTTGATATATTAGTTTATATAATATTTTAATCTAAATACACCCCCTCCTCAGGTGTAAATAACCCCTCTCCCTCCCCTTGTCAAAAAACACCTATCAAGCTTCAATTCATGTCTAACTTCTGTCCAAACATCTTCTATATCCCCTCCCCCACATCCAAGGATCTTCTAGTCTCATTAAAAGACCAATCCATTGTTCTACAAGGAGGATTCAAGAGGTAATGCCTCTATCTCTTTTCCTTTAATTTCCTTTCAATTTTATGTTCTTTTCGTAATATATCTCCATCTATATTAATCCATATGGTATGGTAACTCATGTATCATACATATAATTTATTTTTATGATACTATTGAAATAATCAATCATCTTACTTTCTTCCTCTCTTCATTTTAATTTAGAAAACAAAACATTGTTTGTGTGGTGTTAATTCATCACCTTCAAGAACGAGATGTTTTCATTTTCCTTTAACACCATCATATCTGTTAATGAATCAATTTTTATGTTTTTAACATATTATTTTTTATGAATTATATCCTATATAATGTTCAATAACTAACTTATGTACAAATTACAAAATGATTAAATGAAACAAGTTCGTTGTGGTAAAAAAACAACCTGAATTAACACATCAATCATAATTTAATTCTTATCTAATGATTCACTCTCATAGTATATTAAAAAATTATTTATAAAATTGTTTCAAGTTACGTAACACTATAAAGAGAATATAATTAAAATTCTGGTTGTTTATACGTGTTTTAAATGAACTTCAATTCACTAATACAAGTGAACCATTCAAGAAAACATTAAAAAAGAATATCCCCAAACAATATATTTAAACTCTATAACTCATAAAAATGACCATAAATGAACTTAATAAGACATTAAAGAATATTATTAACCTACAAAAAGTTTTTTATTTTTAATTAATTAATTCAATATGGTTATACAAAACATAAATGTTAAGATATCATTCAGATACATGTTATGGGGAAATTCTCAAAGCCTACATTCTTTCTTCGGGTTCTCCGTCTTTCACTCCATGTTTGGTATTGGTTCACATAAAATAATTTATGCATAAATATATTACCCTTTTGGGATATACATGTTCTAAAATTGAATTTATGAAAAACAATGTGATTTTTCAAAAGAACTCTTCTTTCATGTAAACACTCACTTTTTAATTGTTTAATATTGTTTTACTCTTCACTCATGGTTGATAGTTCTATGTGAATGAATGATATTCCCTATTTATTTTTGGGAAAAAATGTTTATAAATTCATGATATATCATTTTAATTACATTACATTCCATGGGTTATTTTATGTTTATGTTTTACATAAGTTGTATGTGGATTGCATGATATTGTAAATGTAATGATGTGACTGGTGCGCCCAGAATTATATAGCACAATATGAATGTTATGATGTGATGGGTGTGACCGAAACTATGCAGAACTCTAATACAATAGGTAAAGTAATGATTCTTATGAGTTAATGTGATGTTATATGTGAACATGATTCTATATTATTTCACATCTATATGTGGTAGTTAACCACTAATGAATGATGTTTTATTTTTATTCATTGCCACATTCTAATTTTTTTCTTAATATTACCTCTCAGGATTATGATCTTATTACTATGTTATTATAATAATGACTGTTCACATCTTATGTTATGTTGTTTCATGTTCTTCTTTGTCCTCTTACATAGAATTTAGCTCACCCCTTTTTATGTATATCCTATTCTGATTACTTTTACTAAGGGGTATTATAGGGATAATAAGAGGCTAGAGAAAAAGGAATGAAATGATTTTTTTTGTATTTTTAAACATGGATTTAATGTACTATTTGTATAATTCTCCAAAACATAGACAGGAAAATGATATCAAATTTAAAATATACTATGTATTTTTATTTTCTCTTTTATATAAAAAAATAAACAGCATGATTTATTATAAATCTAGAAGTGCGGGTTTATGACTTTACATACATGACCAACATACCATGTACATGGACATTTACACACAATGTCTGGCTTGAGTACATATCATGCCATGGGATTGTGGGTACACATCATGTACTATGATAAAAAAAGTGTTGCAGTTATCCATTGAAACTATTTTAGGGTTTTCAATATCATTATACCCTAGTGTGTAGATTAGACCCACAAGTATTCTATCTGGGAAATATTTTTACATAGGTTGTGTTACATAAAACCATGAGGTAAACTGAAGAATCCAAAATAGCATTTTATGGTTTTATTAATGGATAGGTTTTTTCTCTGATAATAGAATTCAATTGTCTCGTAATAGTGAGACCATGATCTGAGATAGACCATAAGCCATCTTCTAGGACCAATTCTTCATATCATCTTTTTGAGGATGTCTTCTTTAAGATATGTTACTTTCATTCCCATGATATTGTGAGTTTAATTACTTCTAGTTATCCCTTATAAGACTCCACTTCTTAAATTTTGACATAGTAGATCCCATGTTGGATGTGTTTTTCTGATTACTGTTTACATAGGATCCCATGAGGAGCACTGTTTCATGCTAATTGATCTAGTGAAACCCTTATGGGATCTATTTATCTTTATTCCATTGTATGAATCCCATGTGGAATGCATAACCTTCTTATTCCATTATTGGTGGTCCAATATAGTTTTCCCCATTAAATGTATCATTCCAACGAACCCATAATGGATGCCTCTATATTTTATTATTGTTAGAAACTTCGATGTAAGATCCCCTCTTCACCTTCTTAAATGAGGATCATGTGTAGGATTCCATCACTTACATGTATACCTTCACGATCCCATGTAGGAAGCCTCTCCTGTGTTATCATTTGAGTTCCCTAGTGGGTGCTGTTATATTTGATCGATCCTGAGATAGTATATCTATTTTGGGTAGATATGGTAGCGGGTGTGACCTTATAAATGGTGAAAAAATTCTAATCCTATGGATTTATGGAATTAGTGGTGGTCCTAGGTGTTCGACCACCCACATTCCATTATAAATAATTCATAAGTTTACTATTTATGAAATTATGTTTACCATATGTGATTTTGGGTTGGTAGTTATTGATATTTGTTTGAGGAGTCTATATTTCTATTTGGTATTCCCAAATGATCCTCTTGGGAGCCATATTTTTAATTATTAGGTTTCCCATAAGTGATTCTGTTGATGCAGATTTTAATCCATGTTATCATTTTATTATTTTTTAATCTACTGGTTTCACCAAGGATCTAGTTGCTGAGTATACATATTTGATAATTTTATTATTGGAAATTCATGAGGTTTTCCCTATGATCATAATGTTGATAATAATAATGTGATAAACTTTCATATCATGTCTAGTAATACAACTCATGGATGATTCTTCTCTCCAAAGATATGAGGATGGTTATGTTGTCCTCATCTCATGGGTTGAATGAGGATTATCATACTCTCTACAACCCAAGGTTGTCAGTGGATGATTGCAACTCGACTTGTAGTATATATGTGATCACTTTTTTCTCCATGATCGGTAGCTTGTGGAGGATTACTATAATCTCCGTGATTTGACATATGATGAGTATCTCATGATGTTCTCTCTTGGATCATCATTATGATCCCATTTTCATTATCAGGTAGGTTGAGCATACTCTATCACACTTATGATTTATGTTTGCAATGACATATACTTATAGATCTCAAGGGGTGGTCATAAAATATTAATAGTTATATCACCTTTTATATAAAAAATGGTTTATACCCATAGGGTTCCTGAGAGACTAACTGTTATTATCACTTATGAACTAGAGATGGTGGATCATACATTGGATTGGATTTAAATGATATGAGCATAATAGTGTCTATATCTATTTCATTTACATGATTTCTGAATATACATCACTATAATCCAACTTGTAGAGATTTTAGGCAGGTATAGATGAACCCAAGGTAAGGAAAATTATCCCTTTATAGTGAAGTATCTTGATCAAGGACATACTGACACTATCTAAAGCAGTTATTTGTAGATTTCAGTTATGGACCGAAAGAACAATTAAATGACACATGAATTGAGTGGTATGACTTCTACATCAATTCAGTAGCCCATGATTTCTAGGAGATCAAGATTATGGTCCCAAGGATTTCTTTTTGATAACTTTTTTTATTTCTTCTCCATACATTTAAATGTTCTTAAGTATGTTTCTATGTATAGGTAAGATAATATACATACATAACCACATGCACACATACAAAAATATATATATATATATTTGATATCACCTTTTCTAATTGACCCAGATCATGGAATCAGGGTTTGACATTGGATTCATGTTATATGATTTAATTACCATTTTTTAGTTGTGTCTTGGCTAGGCTGAGAATATTTCATGAGAATGAACTTATGATAGTATATTTATAGTTTAGTTTTTGAGTTGACCTATTGATATTATATTCTCACCCATTTATGTGAACATTGAACTGGGTATATACCATATGTCTAAGTTTTATGTTGACCATAGATGAATGTTGGTTTGGTTTGATGCCCACTGTTAAATGATCATGCAGAGATGCTCAAGTGAATTCCTTTGAATAGGCTTGTACAATTTGACAATTTCTGGAGACCATGTACTTAGTTTGGCTCAGATTTAGTAGTAGATCCATGTACTTTTATATTAGTTTTTTTATTCATATATCTACATATTCATCATAGTCAATTTAAAGGGTTGTATGTATGACATATATGTTTGATATTTTAGAGGTAGTTTAGTTTTTATTACAACAAGTTCTATTTTTTTAATTATTGTTTATGAACACTATTTATATACTATTTAATTGATACCTACCTTTTTTCCTTTTATTATTATTTTGATAATAGGTAATAGACTCCCTACAATCCCAATGTAGTCCCTCACTACTAGTCGGCTACCTCTGATGTACGGGAGGTCCATTTAAGGACTTAGAGAACTTTGTCAGAGCTCCAGATTAGTGGCATATGAGATAGGATGCTACAATTAAATTTTTATTTAAGGTATCCATTTTTGAACTAATTATTTCTCTTTAGTTTATGTATTATGGGGGATTCTCCAACACATAATAACCACCATTAAACACATACATCACCCTACACTTTTTTTGGTTCATAATAAATGAAGGAATGTTGAATAGTCAGTCCAATAAGGAATTAACATTCAATGAACAATTTTGTTTAGTGTTATAGTGTTTTTTATGACACATTTTAACTATCTTATACCATATTCATCCTCCAATTAACCATGGGGTAGATTTCCTATAAATTAGAAACCCGGTCTTTCTCCGTAGTTGTGTTGTTAGACACCATGGTGGTTTCTATCTTTGTGTTATCCAATCAATCGTGCATCATTGTGGGTTACTCAAAGTTCATCTTTATTCCATGGGTTTCTTCCCTACATCATGATAATTTCCTCTACACTGATGATCCTACTTCTTACTGAATAGTTTATCAGTTTTCTAGGCCCTTATTCTCTTTGTCAACCGTAGTCACAATCCTTTGATACTATACCATGTAAGGTGGTTTTAATGATATTTCATATTTTATAAAAAATTGTACTTTTTAAAAGTTTAAATTTTTTTGTAAACTAAACTAGAGTGTTTGAGTTGGGATTTGATTAATGAAATTTGAATTGTCATGTTATTTGGTGAATAATACTATATTGTATTGAATTGTTGTTATTTTTAAAAATGTGAACTTGAGTTGAAAATATAAATATATATAGGTTTTTTCCAAATTTAATGGAATGGATTATTTATGATTTAAATTTTCATGTTTTGATGGATTTTGATGAAAAATATATTTGATGTTTATTTATAGAATGAATTTCATCAATTTTGATGAAAATAATTTTATGTTAGTCATTGAAAGATTGAATTTTTTTATTTAAAAACAAATTAAGTTGGATTTTGAAATAATTGGAATGTTTTGAAATTGGGACATATTAAAATGAAGTTTATAAATGTTTTTTAACCAATGAAATTCCTTTTACTATTTTATTTAGATTGAATCTAATGGGATGCTTATAAGTTGATAATTAAGAACACACGATTGGGATTAATTTTCTCAACCAATTAATGTATTGATGATGAAAATGAGACTTATAAAACATGAGTGTGGAGAGATTATTACTTATTTGCCTTCTCCGTTAATCCATAGGGATGTTCTCTATGATCATTGGATAAAATACGTCATATATTTTGTGTGAGAGTACTTAGACAGACTACACCATAAGCCACTTAATAATAGATTTATGATTATAAATGATTTACCTATATTATGATATAAATATTTTACCCATGTATGTTTTAATGGAAATTTATTTCCATAACCCCTTATGATAAATGTTTTATTCATGCCTATTTGACAAAATGTACAATATTATTACTAGTTTAATGAAAAATAAATTATACCACTTTTTCTGATAGTCATTGAGAATGTTCTCTCGTGATTATATTTATATGAATGGTGTAAAAGAATCCACACCATAATTTATTATATAACCATTAAATTGTTTAAAAAATATTCAATTCTTATGAAATCTTATTAGGGTCATAGGTCACACCATTCATTGGCCTTTGTGTTTTTGTGGAGTTCCTTATTTTAGGTCTAGATAATGGGAAGGCACAAATCAAAGATGGGGGGTGTACCTAGCTTTTGGTACCTCTGAGATTTTTATGAGCATGATATAGTAAATAATCCACCATTTGTTCCAAGTTATATTTATATCTTAATACATGTATCAAGGGGTTGTGGACAATTTTATCCTATGGAGTTATTATCATACTGATAATTTTTTTCTACTATATTTTATTGTCATCCATCATTATATTATAAATCAATCTCTTTTTATTATTTTCAATTCTATGGTTCCATCACAAGCCCATGAGGATCTCTAATAAACATAGGGTCAATTGAAGATATGATATGGCACTATTTATGTGGGTCATCTGGTTTGGTTCCTAGAAACACTAAAATATTAATATTTATATTATGGAAGTTATTTTAATTGAGAGATCATTTTTAAGAATGTTTTGGTAGATGATCTTGGGTTGATTTAAGATATTAAGTGATATATCCATCTATAAATAATCATATAAGATATTTATAAATATAGAAACATTATTCCTGATAGATTCTTAACATGTGATGTTGAGATAAATCCACTGTATGTAACTTTTATAATCAATGATAATGATCCATATACTATGGATATAATAATTATACCAAAAAATTTGCATATTCATTAATCATTCTGTAATTGTTTAAAACGTACATGACATAAGAGATACATGAATCTTGATTGAAAATCAACATTCAATTTAAATATAATTCCATGAATTGGATTTTTCTTTTTCCCTAAGGCTTTGTGGTTATTGGTTCATATTATCCACATCAAACAATGGATTAGGGCATATATTTTCAAAATTCCCAATTTCATTGTAATTAAAGAGACATGTTTCGTTTTTATTCTCTATTTCCCCTAAAATTTTTAGTTTAATGGCCTCTATATATATAATGTTAACATTTACCCAAACTAATATAAAAATTCGCCTCAGGATTCATTCTACATTGATAAAATTTAAGAAATTAAATCCTCTTACCTTCATTATCTGTGTAACATGAACCTCTATAAGACTAGATCCTTCTATTTATTGGTTTATTTGGGGGATCACCATTTTTCACATTTTTAATCATATTTTTTGATAGTAGGTTCAGATTAATAGCATATTTTTTCACTACATATTCCTATCCTAAGAAGAATTAATTTATTTAATCATCAGTTTTTCCATTTCACCAATGGTTACATCTCGATCATACCATTACAAAACACAATAGGGGAAACATGAGTTTCAAACAACTAACATCAAGATATAATTTTCATAAAATCCATTTGAAATTTTAAACACAATTTATCTATATTTATGATACAACCACATCAAACTATTTATATTTTTATCCATAATCACACTAAGATCTTCCTATGAAATTGTTATTTCAACCAAACATTCATGCTGTTTTTTCTTCACATACTCTTCAAATTTTTTAAAATAACCCAGATATCTTTCATTTATTATTATTAATAAACAAAATATTATTGATGATAGATTATCACCAATGTGGTTCAATATTGGTGTAAAAACAGGCATATTTTTCATGCAGTAGGTGATGATTGATTTAATACATAACATGCCCTTTTTATTTTTATTTCCCATAGGTAGATATATTCCAGTTCATAAATCCGCATTTAAAATCTGACAAGAATGTCATTACATGTAAACCCCAACTCAAATAGTATGAAAATAAACTGTATGTCATCCAATATGTTGACTTTTCTAAAGGGGTTCCATAATAATCACTAAAACTAATGTAAAAAATAATAAATAATACCTCAAATATCATAAAGTCATATTTGTACCATATAAATTATGGTAAATCATATTTTATCAGGACACTTGGTACCTTAAATTAATCTCTTAGCTTCTACAGTTATTTATAACCTGGATATGATAATAATTATGAAAATATATGCATGTGATTATTAAATTATATGAATTAAAGAAAATATTTTATTAAATTAAATACTCATGAATTTTTTTAGAACACTAGTGATTTTGTAAAAAACAATAACTAACAAGCCTCAATTATTTTCAAATAAAATATAATTTTCTTTGTATGTAATAAACTACATAATCCATAACATTTCATTAATATACTCAAAAAAATTATACATAAGAAGATCTTCTATAAATTACAAGCTTATTACATTCAATTACTACCAAGGGAAATGAAGAAATTAGAAGGAATGGCCTCAAAAAATCACTAAGGTTAAGGATAAGTAATAACAATCAATTATCATAAGTGATCATAAAACAGTCTTATGATTATTAGAATCTATGAAACTAACATTAATGAAAACAAAAGGATTCATAGAAAACAAATAAGGGATCATAATATAAGAAAAATGTGATACGGTTTGATGTACGCATGACATAGGGCATGAAAAAAGAAATTAATTTTCATAATGCAACACAAAGGAAGACTAGGGTTGTCTCATATGATGATCATTCATATTGTTTCACATACTTATTATATAACAACTAAAATACTTTTATTTATTATTTTAGTTTATTATATGAATGAAATAAAATTTGAAAGAGTAATTAAATGTCAAATATTATACTAAAATTAAATGATAGTATGTAATTAGTGAAGATTGAGCTTGGCCTTTATGGTTTGGTTTGTTAGTCAAATCAATCTCAATATTTTTGTTTAGATTATGTTCTGTAATTCAATTCTGAGATTTTATTCATGTTTTACTATCATTTTATTTAGTGTTATGAAATATTGAATTCCGATTGAAATCTGAATTCGACATCCTCCTATAATCATGGTTGTTGTCACAACTCAATTGAGCATGTGACATCTCACAGGACCATGTTGCACTTTATTGCATTTCATCTACGGAATCGCTCAAATCCATCCTATGACGGTCTTGTATATAGTATAATGGAGGGAAAAAATTTGAAAAAATAATAGAAATGATATTGAGATTTTTGACGTGGTGTAAAATCTCCATAACCCATGCACTACACTCTTGCTCATTAGAAAGTTATTAAATCCAAAAACAATTAGTGCAGAATAAATAGGATTTCCACATACCTCCACCAAGACAAGCCTCAGTTTATCATTTCATTTTTTGAGGATAAGAGGCCATTGATTAATTAGAAAGAAAGGGAATAATTATTTTAGGGTTGTAATATAAATATAGATGGAATATTATGGAAACAATTGAATTAAAAATATGCATATATATTACATAAGAAAAGAAAAAAAATAAAAAAAATATATAAGAAAATAAAACAATTATAAATATGCATAATGTCCCTTGATCTCCTCTCCAATGGTGGTTTGTGACTCTTCTTTTCATCACCATGGGTGAACATATCCTTATATAGGCCAAGGGGGTTCCATCAATTAATCTTCAAATTTACGATCTTCTAAATATCCCTTTATGATTTACTCCAGATTTTGTCCACCTAAGTATTTATCATGATTGGTTAATTTCATGGATCAATAATGGAATGATGTATTCTTAAAATACTTTCCATAATATAAATTATGTTTCAAAAAATAATTCATCTTGATCATCCCTATTTCATATGATATATGGTTCATCAATTTAGACATTTTATTCCGGTTGAATGATTCATATTTCTACCCCAAAAGTTGAGCATCCATGGGATGACATAATGAGGTCTAATCTTCCTGATATTCAACAAAAGAATGCCCCCTTAAAGTTTCATTCCATTCCAATTTGAATAACCTTAATTTGAGGTTTGTTTATAGTTTTATGATTAATTAACTATGGTGAGTTCCATGTGGTTATCTCAAATAAGTATCAACTTGATTGATTTGTTTGGGCCTTTAGATGGCGTAATTAGCTCCTAGCCTAGAATAAAATGTTATTGCACACAATTCAAGAACTAAAAAAATACTAACATCAATTTGATTGATATTAGAAATGTTACACACAAATTACAAAACATATTAAAATATGTTAACATTCTAGAAAAATATAACCTTCAAATTTATCTCAAAATATATCATATATCCAAAAATGATGAAAATAAACTCAAATTGATAAATTTAGGGGGATTAAATCTTTTTAAAAACCTATTAGAATTGAAGAAAATAGTATATCTATTAATCCCCCACACATAAACTATGATTTTCCTCAAGAATAAAATCTCATCATTAAATTTCAAAGGGTTCCAATGTTACCAATATTCAAATTCCAAAGTAATAAAATCAAACAACATTCAATGTAAAACCGAATTTTAAAATTCTAAATAAAATATAAATTTAATTTATCAATTTTAAATGATAAAATCAATTCATTAATTTCAATTTTCCCCTTTGAAAAATGATGGAACTTCTCTTTTCATGCATTCATGCTCTTCAGTTCATTGTTATTAAACATTCCAAATCATGATATACCTATCTTTTGAATCTTTTTCCTTGTCACCTGAGATACAATTCAAGTTGATTTATGATCATATCATGATAGGATTATCATAATATATATTCTTGTAAATGAACTACATTATCCACCTTGAAATGAAAAAATACACATAAAATCATGATGACTTATAATAAAGGTTCAAATTACACTAAGGCTTAAGGTTGGTAGAATTTCATGCTTTTAAAATTAAGGCTCAAGGAAGAGGATTATCTCTTAAGTACAACACATGATATAGAAATTAATGTTTAATGAAATTAACCACTTAAATGTAACAACTCCCATTTCTACAAAACATAATTTAATGGTTATGATCAAATAAATCATAGTGAATAATTTTTATAGCCTCATGAATATTTTTTTACTTTTATTATATTTTATAAAAAAAATTAATTTAATTTATATTCAAAATTTATAACTGGAACAGACCTCAAATCCACCACATAACCATGTATGATGAAAATAATAGGTTTAATATTGGTTATTTTTTTCCCAAATCACTACCCATTTTTATCATTTTTTTGTTATATTTGTCATTTCATAAATTTTATAATTTAACATTGGAAAAAAATGTAGTATAATGAATGAATATATAACCTTAATTTAGTACCACATTAATAAATTCAACACTTTTTCCTTATAATATAAACCCTCTCTTCCGCTAGGATTTAATTTCAAAATATCGTACAAATACCAAGTGTAGGGTAAGGATGAATAAAAATGGATTGAAAAATGGAACAACCTTATAAAGTTCATTCATGGTATCTATAGGATAAATAAGGGTTAATATAAATGTGGTATTTAATATAAGTAATTTTCAAAAAATGATGCTATCATTTTAAATGTTTTGTTTCTAGTCAGTATATTTGACAAGTTCAAATACAATTTCTAGTCGGGGACATGTCCCAATATCCCTCAAGAAATATGCGTAAGAAAAACTATATAGTACATGGTATAATTCCTCTCAGGAATGGGAATTAATATTTGTAAAATCACTCATGTCATGATTAATAATAACAAATCAATTCACATAAATTTTAGACATTCCAAAGCATGAACAATTGTAGGGAAAATTAATTTATATGAAACAACTAATTCCCTTCAAAACATGAGTCAACATTTAAAAAAAATTATTCATTTTAATAATCAAATTGTTCATTTTATATGTTTAAGTTCATAAATATTAAATTCTAGATCATGGAGTGACTTGATTTTATGAAATTCATGTCTCCATGATATGTCATGTAATACATAATTCAATCATGGGTATGAAATTTTATCTTTCAAAGCTGAGAATATATTTTTGCATATAAAAATTAAGGATTTAAATAGATAGACAATACAAACGAACTCACATTACCAAGAAGTAGAGTCATTCTTTTCCTCTATTTGTGGATTTATTATAATATTATGAAAAAAAAATTCAATTACACAATTAATCCTGAGGGTAATATTTTCTAAGATAAAAAAGATGATGGGAGTGGGTTGCATGCTATAATAATTCAATAAAAATGAAAATTGAAATAAAAAAACTATGATTGAAATTGAAAGTACTAAAAATAACGTAATATATAAATCTATGTATGATCCCACAATTGGTCCCTAAATTTATATTGCCTCCAGAAAGGAACTTCTATATGTAATCCATAATCTGTTAGGCGGTGGGTCTTCCTAGACATGAACCACCACATGTTGCTTTTTCTGGAAACCACATATTTATTCTTAATGAGGATAATTACTTGTATAGAGTACATTATATCCACCCCCTTTTAAATTTGGTAAATCTTTCATGTAAGGGGTTGGATAATGTGTGAAACTTCCTCCTCCTTCATTACTACTTATGCAATGTCTTCTTCAAAATCTATTTTTTACACAAGGTATGATGCATTAAAAAATTAAACAAAGGGAGATTCAAATTTTAAATTTATAGAAATAATTTTAAAATATTACTTTTTAATGTTTTCATTTTTTATATATTTTAATTTAATAATATCCACATTGTTTAATTCTTGTTCTCCCTCTAGTAAATATTCAACGTCTTTAGGGAGATCAAGTTGTTTCTCAACAAGTGCACTTAATTTTCCATAATTATCCTAGAGGTCATAATAAGATTCATCCCTACCTAATAATTCAAAAACATTAAGGGTAATAATAACTATAGTTTAAATAAAATAAAATGATTTTGAGTTCAATAATTTATCATCTCCCTGAGTTGGTTTTTCTTGAATCTCTTCATTGATTCCAAGTGCCTCTTAATGGATATTATCGCTTGATAGAGGTAGGTATTTGGGCTCTTCGAGTAATTATTTGAATTCCCCCACTTGTGTGGTTTCTTCTTCTTCTAAGGATAGAGAGAGGTAAATTGGTGGTTTTTATTATACATTATAAGGAATTAGAAGATAATGTTTCATTTCAATTTTTTCAGATTTGCACTAAAATTTATTTAAGTTCACATGATCTCTCTCTAGTAAATCTGCTAAAAATGATCTTTCATCTATCTCCGCAAAAAATGGTTGTTTGAGGTGGAATTAATATTTACTGATATCCTTATTTACCCCCTCAGTTTCATTAACTTCAAAAACTAGTGGGGAAATTTCTTCAACTGCATGTTCAAGTTCTTGCTCTAGTTCGGGTTCAGGTTACTCCATTGTTGCAAGAAAATATTTAGACACACTTTCATATTTTCTCATTAGTTGTTATATGATTTCTCTATGTTCTTTCATCTATGATATATTATAATATTTTTGATCCACGTAATTTTTTTTGTTTCACTTGTGAGTATTCAAATCGTGCATAATAATCAAAATTTAAATGCATCATTGAAAAAAAAAAATTATTATTTTTTGTTTTTTTATGTAAAAAAATATAAATATAATGAATAAATAGAAAAATTAAATTAAATACTAAACGGTTCTCTGGTAATGGTTCAAGTTTTTGTTGAATGCCTATCATATGGCATGGAAAAATTAATTTAATTTTTTTAATACAGCACAGAGGCTGGCCAGTGTCATCACACTTGAGGAACTTTCTCAATTGTTCACCTACTTTTTCTATCATGCCTAAACTACTTATTCGTATTATTATTATTTATTCTATGAATACAATTAAATTTAAAAGAAAAATTAAATTTTCAACCTTATGCTAACATGAAATGAAATATTTTAATTATTCAAGAAAGTACTTGTCCATTATGGTTTGTTTTGTTGGTTACATCATTAACATTATTTTCCATTAGATTATGTTTGATAATTAAATTCTGAGATATCATTCATGAATTATTATTTTTATATTTAGGGTTTCTAAATATATAATGCCTATATAAATCTAAATTACACCTCCTCCTATAATCATGTTTTATGCCACACCTCAAAATAATTTTGGTGTATAATGAATAGAATGGCCACATACCTCTCTGAGGCCAATCCAAGGGTTATCCCCTCTTTTTTTAGTATAATAGATTATTGGTGAATGAGATAAAAAGAGAATAATTATATTAGGTTTTGATGATAAATTGTGATTGAATAATATGTGAACACTTGAATTAAAAATATGTATATGTGTTACAATGGAAAAGAAAAATAATATAAAACGGAAATAAAATAAAATAATCATAATGGTGTGGAATGTCCATTTTCCTCATCTCTAATAGTGGTGAAGGACTCCTCTTTTGATCATCTTGGGTGAACTCTTCCATATATAGGCAAAGAGGTTACCATCCATTGGTCATAAAATTTAAGATATTCCAAATCTCCCTTTATTATTTTCTCCAAATACTATCAAATGAAATACTTATCATGTTTGGACAATTTAATGGATGAATATTGTATTGGAGTCTTCTTATTATATGTTAGAAAATATTTTGCATCATTTCACCCTAAAAATTTAGCGTGATCTTCTATCTATTGTATAAAATGCGGCCCCTAAATTCTGATATTTTATTATGGTGGAATGATTCTTATTCTTCCAAAAATGTTCAGAATCCAAGTGAAAATATAATGAAGTAACATCTCATTGATCTTAATCAACCATATTCCTCATTGAATTTTCATTCCATTTCAATTGTAGTCTCCTTAATTGGAGGTGTGATGATGGATTTATGATTAATTCACTCAGGTGGGGCCAACACAATCATTGAGAATAATTTTACAAATTTATTTATTCATTTGGGAAATTATATGGAAGAATTAGCTCATGGACCATAATAAAAAGTTGTATCCCACATATATATAAGCCCAAAAAAATAATAACAACAATTTTATTGAAATTATTAATGTCATTCTCTAATTAACAGTGTGATTAAAATATTTTTACTTTCATGAGTTGTGAAACATTAGAATTTTAGTTCAAAACATATCATACATAACAAATTTTTGAATATAAACTCAAATTTATAAATTTTGTGGTATTAAATATTTGACCAAAATCGTAAAATGAATGTAAATTTTACATGCATCAAGGCTTTAGAAAAATAATATTAATATCAAATTATCCATATTTCAATGTATTATGACCAAAATAAAAGACATGATATCCTTTTCATAAGTTAAGGTTCACTCTCAATACTATAATATCATTGAGATAATTTATCATAGTGAATTAACATCACTTCACAATCTCATAAAGAACATATCATGATATATAATTCATTACCCAATGAATTTGACGAAAATATAATTCCAAACTTAAACAACATATCACATTATGTTCATGAGTATGTGTGACACACTTGAAAACATTTATAATTTCATTAAATTATTATAAACTTGAAGGTGGAAAGGGTTTCATGGTTATTTAACACAAAAACATACATACATATAATGAATGGGTAGTTTATATTCAATTAATATCATAAAATGTATTGTTTGATGTTTACATAAATGAAAAAAAAACCTTATTTTTAGATAATTTGAATGATTCCACACAATAATAGATTATGAATTTGATTTATATGATATCATGAGATTAATTCCTCAAAATAATTGTAGTGAAATATTTATTGGTGGGTCAATAAAAACATATTAATCATATGAGGGTAATTAATTTATAATAAAAATTCGAAAATAGAATATATATATATATATATAACATAGAAGAGTCATTATAAATATTTTTTAATGATTTTATAAGAGTTGAACTTGTGGGATTCAATGAAATTTAATTTTTTGAATTGTAAAGTCATATATAATGAACATATATATTTATAATAATGAAATATAAATAATGGATCTTGAAAAATATGATAATTGTTTTTCTTTAGGATGTGTGGAGTGGGAGACAAAACACTTGATTTTGAAATGTTTAGAAAAACATTTATATATTTTATATAATACCTTAATTGAAAACCCACATCATATAAACCAATCAAAATCTATATTTTTAAATTGTTAATGGAGAAATATAAATTATTTAATAAATAATATATTTCTTTTATTCTAAATATTTAGGTTAATCATGAGTAGGAAGATAAAAACATGTAAAATGATGATAATGATTCCTTTATGATGAAGTTAATGATTCATAACACAATTTATTTTCTGTCAATGAAGATGATTCATCCATAATTTCTATTTGAATAATAAAATCCTAAGATATAAATAAGGAATACAAAATGAAATTTATGTTTAATTATATGAAAAAACCTTATCAGTGAATAATTAAATTTGAGCTATGGAAAATTAATTATATTTTAGTGATGATATCTATAATATTAAAAAGAAAGAAACTAAATGAATGAAAATATTATTTATAAGATATAAAATATTAAATATTATATATTAAGGAGATGTAGGTACACCATACAATAGAATATTATTTTCTAATATAAAAACAGGCCTCAAATATGTGTGATTGAGATAAAAATCGTCAAAACTAGGGTAACACAAGTGTCAATGTCCACTTAATGTTAAAGACATGATTTATCCTGACATATCAAATTTATAAAAATTAAATAATTTATAAGAAATTAAATGATTGGTTAATTAAACAAACATCATATAAATGGAAACATGTTGCATAAAATATATCATTCCTCAATGAATTATAATTGAGACCATGAAAACAATGTCTTTTAGTAAATTCTTAATCAAAGGAACATAAACATAATTATAAATTGCATAACTATCATAATCTAATATTTCATAACATAATTCATATCTATAACCATTTCTAATCCATGTTTATATTTATTATCATTATTTATTTTTGTTTCTTTTATATATTTTTAATATCTGGCTTGAGTAATCTATTTTTTTTGAACCATCTTGGTAATAGAAGTGTAACGATTCATTATTCGTCAAATTTTTATTTTTTTCAAGGAAATTAATATTACTATAATTGGTGAATAATAATTATTTAGGTTGATTTATTTTCATTTCATGCATGTTTTAATTTTTATCCTAGATTATTAGATAGATAATTAGTAGATTTTAGATATTTTTTAACCAATAATGTTTTATTTTTTAATAATGAATTACATATTAAAATAAACATTATAGCACAAAAAATAAATTCTTTTTATGGTTCCTTCATTTCCTACAAACCAAAATTTAATTTTTCAGTTTATTTTTATAATTTTAAATTTTTTTGAAGCATTGTTATGGTGTTTAGGAGTATGGAAATAGATGGAATTGGGATTATTGGCATGATGTTCCTCAAACAGATATAAATGTTGAGCTTTCTCACATGTGGGATCCAATATCTAGTTAGTGGAGTCTACTAGATCTAAATATTTTCTATAGATCCCATCATCTAACTAGTGATAATAATTAGCTCACTAGTGGTGTCGTTGGATTAATAGTGTGTCCCAATACTTATTGTGGTGGTTTTTAAACCCAAAAAAACATTTTTATATCACATTGTTTCTTATAAATTATGTTTATATACTCTAATATATACATAGTAGATATGGAATTTATTTGTATCATAAGAAATTAAGAATACTATAAGGGGTTTAGTGAAATATAGTTAAATAAATTATATTAAGAAAAAATAAAAACCCTCTTTTTTTAAAAAATAATACACATAATTTGTTGAATTTTCATGTTGTCTCTATCAGATCTAGTAATTTTTTTATAAAACAGGTTAGTTTATCATTATCACAGAGTAGATGATGAAGTAATTATTAGTAATTTATGATACACTATTTATTAATATTCATTAATAACATTAAATTAAACTTGTAGAAAAAAGCAAACAAAAGCTTAAAACATTAACAATGACATAAGAGCTTTATAAATGGTAATTATACTCTTTAAACATACGAGTTAAGGATGTCACAAATCATGAGTTAATATATCCACTGGTTAAAAACCTAATATAATGTTTTGCCTTTCCTTATGGATAATTCCATTTTTATTAAGATCGGAATGACATTGCCTTAAAATGAACTATAATCTCTGAATATTATAATTATAATAAGATTTTTCTTCCTAGCCTTGGAAGCATATGATTTTATGGATTGGAGTCACATTTCTCTTATTCAATGATTCCATCAAATTGACCACAATTATAAAAACTCGTATAAAAAAGAAAAAAGTAATAGGTAATTTAAAATCATCACATGAATTCCATAGAACTACAACTCTCTATGAAACTGTGAAGCATTTAAATGAGATGTTCATGAAGGGAAAAATATCAGAAGTTTTTAGCTTCAAAATATATCATTTTCTAGGTCCCAATGTGCACAAATATTTATTAGAATTTCTCCAACGGTCATATTTCTATAATTATCTGATTTGGTTGCAATAGACATAGATGATCTTCACTTGACACCTCAGTAAAATATTTCCATTTGATGTCATTTGGATTAGCACCATTATAATTGAATAAAATATTTCTATATAATATATATAAATCTAATTAATCTAATTATTAATTTTGGAAAATTTTATGTACTACACTATTGTTAATCAATTCAAAGAACTAATAAAATTTTAGTTTGAATGATTGGAACTATCATCAGTCTAATTATTATGATTTCTAAAAGTATGGTATATAGAACACTCATCTAACCACTAGAGAGAATAGTAGATAGCCCAATGTACCAGACTCAATATTTGTCTAAGGGATCAGATTGAATAATAAAAAGTTTATATACATATTTCATATAAACTATATAATTTTTTGGTATAAAAAGTGGTTTTTTACAAACACATACTGAAGTACATGTGATATATAAATTTATAAAAATAGTGTTTTAAGAAAATATTTTATGTTTACAAAAAAAGTAAAATTATAATTTAAAACATTCAACTAAATATCCTCCAACATTTTCAAAACAAAAAAATTCATCAATAAAAAAATGAAAACTAAAAACACTAAAATTGTTACCAACATTTTTTATTTTAGGGAATTAAAAAATAATATTTGTAGGTAATGCATCTTATAATGATATAATAACCCCCTTTATTTAACACCTAATTTTTGTTCAATATTAATGATATGAAAGAATGAATTGTCATTTTATATTCTTCCATTTTAAAAAATATATTTATTATATACTTTTCTCCCCCTGAAATCACTTCCCTCATAGATGGATTTAGTATTTTATATAAAATAACCCTCTTAAACTAATTCTCCAGTACTTCGTTGCCTTTATGATTTATGAAAAGGTATATGGAAATAATTATAATAACTAAAAATTTTATAAATAAAATGATATGAGACAATTCTATCTAAATTAATTATTCATTCAAAATAAAAATGAAATAAAATTCGACCAAAAAAAGTTTCGAATGAAATAAAACCTAATTTTTTTTGATAAGTATTCACACAAACAAAAAGTTAATATAGATGATTTAAATTACATCAAGTGTTAATGAAAAACTATTAATTCCTTATCATGGAATTATTTCCAATCACCTTTATATATTACAAAAATTCTATGTCATTTTCATAATCAGTATTGGTAGATAAAATATTTTCTATACTATACTCTATAATTGAATGTCTCAAATTATCAAACATAAAATGTATAATATCCTCACTAATATACTTATTTTATTGTTTAAACATGTGAAACTCTTCTTCAATACAATAATGTATTTCTTTATATTATTTAAACATATAAAATTATACATTTATATACCTAAACATTTCGTTTCCCTATATCAAAATTTGAATTTATTCTATTAAATATTTGACTTACTCACTTCTATTGTTCATCATGTCTTTTAACTATTCAATTATCATTACTCTATATGATTCATAAGCTGATAAAATCTCAAATGAATCATCAATTTCAAATGGAATTTTTTTAAAATCATCAATTTGTTTATTATTATAGTTCATGTTTCCAACAATTATCCATTACCATATCAACATTTGACAAAATCCTCTCATCTGTTCCATTAACATACCATTGGCTGTTTTGATTTTGGACTTATTTAAAAATAATAATTTTGTTAGAATTTTCAAATACATTAACTTTTCATTCTAAGTATTATGTATTTTTTAAAAACTCACTTCTATTTTAGGAATCTACGAAATAGAGTTTGACATTTTTTTTATAATTTTCAAAAATGTATTCAATAAAATTATGCTCTTCTATGACCAATAATTCTGATGAGTCTGTTGATGCCAATGAAATTTTCTAGTGTGAAGTTCCAATATCAGTCATTTATTTAAAATATAATCTTTCATCTTGTATCTTATTATCAATATATAATTCTTTGTTTGTCTTAGGTTTTTCTGATACTCTAGTAAGTGAAAGTTAATATTCCCCATCATCTATTAATGATTTTTTTTTCATTGAATCACCCCACATGGGATTCATATTATCAATAGAATCAATATTTTTCCAAACCATAATTTATTAAATAGAAACACTTTTCTAAAATACATGTCAGTATAAGAAATTTTAAAAACATGATGTTAATAAAAACAAAAAAAACATGAAATGGTAAACTAATGTAAAAAAATAAAAAAATTTCAATGTAACCGACTATAATTCCATTTTTAAATCATAGGTGTTTAGTATGACTTCAATAGTTATTAAAATATCAGTTCATTAAATTAATATATGAAAATTTTAATAACATATCTTTAAAGAATAATTTGACTTGGAATTCATCTAGTTATTATAGTGTTTTTACTAGACCATGAAATCATCCAATAAAATAATATAGTAGATCAGTCTCATAGGCAAGAATATAAAAATATTTTGAGAAATATATGTAAACACTACATTCTTATATAATTATTCAAAGGAAAAATTAAAGTTGTAGAAATAATTTAACATATGTTTATAACAATAAGAATGACTAAAAATCATAATAAAACGTAATTATGAACTTTAACCTTTAGATTTAAGGTTAAAAACTATTGAAATATGATATACATGGTTTCAATACATATTGTAATGGTCTATCATTCATTACTATGAAATCCCTCAACATGATTGTCAAAATGTCATTGTATTCCAATACCATGGATTCCATTAATATGATGATCAATATGTGCTATGTCTTACTAGCCTCATAAGAAATTGATCATATGTATCAGAGTAACTTTTCTACTTATCCCTAGAATACATAAATCTCTCCATGATTGGAAAAAAATGAATATAAAAGAAAAACATTCTAATGAATTAACAATCCTAAAACGTATTCTTAGAACTAGAACTCTATAATAATTTCAAAATAATTATATTTATATGTTCATGAACAGAAAAAATTCAGAGGAGTTTAGTTGAAGAATACATCATATTTAATCTAGTATAATAAACTCTTATTCATAAGTGTCCCTACAGTGGTCATTTTTCTATAATTCATGGAGTTAGTTGCAATGACCTCTGATTATCTTCACTAAACAGATTATAAAAATGTTTCCATCCGATTTCATTTTTATTAATACTATTAATATTCTATAAAATATTTCCTTCAACTATATCTAATTCTAATTTCTCTAATTTTAAACATTGTATTGGCTGATCGACTATAATATTATTTATCAATCTAATAAACTGAATAATGGTAATTCTTACGGATAAAAATTATTTCAAGTCCAATTATTATGACTTAGGTCAGTATAATAGATAGATATCATGTGTAATAACTTGATAGAATACCAGTTGGTCAAATATACCAGATATTCTATATGTGTGATGGATTAGAATGAATAGAAAATGTTTTTATTATTTTCATAAGAACCATTTCTATATTCAATATAAAAACATTTATTCTAAAGAAATAAACTAAAAAACATGGGATATGTAATTTCCATAAAATATATATTTAATAAATTCATTTTTATTATCATAACTAAGGAAATAAAATATAGAAATTAATACCTTCAACTATACAATAGTCTCCCCATAACATCCATTAGATACTCAGAGGTAATCAAATGATTATTTCATTTCGGGAGGTACATTTTACATTGTGTGGAACTGTTCACATAGACACAATGGCCTATGATGGTTTTTTAAAAAAATCTCTTAGAACATTGTTTAATTACTTATTTTTTCTTTTTACCATGATTCAAAATATATTATAAATGAGATAAGTTATATGAGACTCAGTCTGTGGAACTCTTTCTATGTATGTCCATCACTATATAGTGGAACACAGAGTTTCTATATAGAGGTGATTAATGTGTTAATTTTTTTGAAACTAATTGAAATGTGATATAGAAACCAAACAAACACTTATTACGAATTTATTAAAACATAAAATACTAAATACATACATGAGGTAAAATGAGAATTCATTAATGTAAGTTTAACTGAAAGTTTAAAAAGTGTAGTGATAAGACCCCCAATGAAGTTCCATCAATGAAAATTGAAATTTATAGACCTTTTTCTCAACAAAAATTTCCCCTATGGTTCTTTTTATAACTATTTTTATAATGATAACTCAGATTCAAGATTATATTAAAATTTCACTACAAAATCATGATGCATCTTTATATATTTAAACTATTAAGTGGTGTAACCCCCCTTTATTATACTTTCAAGAACATCACATGGATTGTAATAAAAAACCTTAAAAGAATCCATCCACCATCAGTCTCTAATGAATTTATCCTTCTTTAATCATTATTTAGTTTCATAGATATATACATAATTTCATCATATTTATGATCATTTACATCACATTAGATTATTTAAATAACTATGTAACACCTTAATACAAGATTCTTTCATAGAAAATGATAAATCAAAATGATGAACAAGAGTATAACTATCTAATAAATTACCTATAATAATCATATATCTCCTCAATTAATTCAATTTTTGTTATATGTGTTCTCTTTAATACATGGAGGATGAAAACTATGATATTGAAGTAAGAATATCTTTTCAAATTGGATATATTCTATCTAATGAAGAATGCTTCCCAAAAATAATCCACATTCAATGGATGTGCAACATGAATTCCAAAATCATGATCACATCATCATAGTGTCACTACAAAAATATCCAGTCATGATCCATGATGTATCCCTAAAACAATTCATGTAACATACAAATGCATAGAAGCTAACCATAAACAAAAAATGGGGAATCCATGAGGCCTTAAACAGTAAAAAACAATAAAAAATAATTTTGTAGCCTTCAAGATTTATATCATCACAAAAATACACCCCCAACTAGATTATTCCACCTAGAAAAGCTAAAATAAAACAATATATTATGTAGTACAAAACATAGTGATAAAATGAAATGTTGATAAATCAATAAAACACCAACAACATTGATATCACCAAATCCATGTCGACTCAAAATTTGAGTGTTGGGGTTCATCCTTAATTTCCAGTATGATTCAACCTATGTAGAGTTTCAAACCAATAATATTATTCATCCATCAAAATATACCATGAGACAAGGGAGTTATCCTAATCACTTTCTTATGAGAATGAGAACGAAACTTGAGGGACAACTAAGAATCACTTATTTGATCTTACAAATCCTATAATAACAAGATTTTTTGATAGTAAAATGTCACTATAAACTATGATATTATTATTTTATGGTCAATGAACTCATCTAAAAACATCAAATAACACTCTTCTATCATATTCAATTAACACATAATTAAAGTACAAATTCAACATAGTTTCCATATTTTAGAAAATTATTTAAAAGATAATGATTTCAGAAGTTTCTAGTAAATAAGAGAAGCCTCATAGAAAAAATGTACCAAGGGTTGAAGCACATGATCCATTTCCATGAGAAATCTCTAAAATTAATCTTAGGAATTTTCTTGTATTCTTCCACTATTTTAGTGAGAATAAATTCTCTAATTTGAATGAATATTTCTATATAAATTTCAAAATCATTTTATTTTTTCTAAATAGAAACTGCACCATATTGTAGTTTATTTATGACTGTAAACATGTGACTGTGAAAAATTGAAGTTACATGAGGCTTGAAATGGTTCATTGATATAGAATAGGGGTTATTATTTACTCATGGGTATTAATTCTATCTTAACCTCATTTTTATCCCTATGTTTTGTTCTGATATTGATCACACCAGCTAGATTATTGGATTTTTTGGAAGAACCAAATCTTTCTAGCAGCCACTGTCCATCTATTGAAGACCATCAGCTCCCCAATGGTCTCTATAAATTCCATGTGAGTCACATAGCCTTCTATAATGTTTTATTATAAAATTTGACCCTCACTCTCTTATATTTTCATTACCCATTTTCCATTTTATTCCCACTGATCTAGGATCCATCCCACGGGGGCTTGGAGTTTCCTCCCAAAACACTAACTCCTCTCTTAAACACCCATATTCTTGATCAATCATATATTATTTATCATAATTATTAACCTAATAAAAATAATTAAAATTTACCTTACCATTGGTTAGATGTTATTGTCTATAACAGATCATATCAACATTCTATGGTGTAGTTGGGCATGGATGTTGACCCTTGAATTTGAATTTTCATTTACCTATGGTAAGAAGACCTTGAATTTTTCTCAGTTTTTAATATGGGTTATTTTCACGATTATCAGTATGTATGGGTACCCTTGAGAAACCTATGTCGGATATTTGATTACCTGATGTGTGCATGTGTTTCATTAACCTATTCTCAGGTTTCTTTCATTTTATATTTTTTTGATGATGATATTACTTGATATGACATTATGTTTTATATGACATTTTAATAATGTATTACATATAATTTTCATCAATTTTTATAGCTAGTATTGTAGTTCAAGCCTAGTGGAATTTCTATTGATATTGACTTGTTAGGAATGATGTTAGTATGATATGGATAATTCCATCAATGTGGTTGAGTAATCCATGGATATAAATATCCCTCTGTCACTGGGGATGAGTGAGGATGATGAATGATGTTTCATTTGGCATGGTGCTGAAGAAGGTAGAGATGGTTACCAAGTACACGAATGATGTTATGAACATGTGTAATAGATTATTATTTTATATATAACCTAATAATTTCATGAACCCTAATATCATATTAACTGTTGTTAATAACAATTATTAGTGTCCTACTGAGTCATTTACTCACACCCAACTATAAAATTTTAGTGAAAATTTAGATTTAAAGTGATGTAATCTAATAAAGGGAAATTGACAAGTTGTATATAGTATACCAGGACTATATTAAGGATGTGTATGGGGCGTGATGGAACATTCGTGGTTGGGGAGTTATGTATTGTGATTATATGTTCACCTAGAACACTAGATTATTTTATTTAGTTATAGAAATCTACCTAATATGTCATATTAATATTGTGTGGGTCAGTATTTTCAACATATTATGAGGCTACTCTAATTGTTATTTATTTCATAATTATATGGTTATTATCATTTCATATTTTATTTATATACTATAATTTCTACCTAGTATCAATACAGTAGTCTCCCCAAGTAGTTCCCTTGGACACCACTACTAGTTGGAAAACTCTTTTGAATGTTGATGCATGGATGAGGTCATGTAGCACCCCAAGATTAGAATGGGTCATTCTGTTCTATGTGTTGTAAGATTTTATCCTAAAAATTGTTTCACTATGATATTTACTCAAATTACCTTAATTTAGTGTTGGCGATACATGATAATAGATGTTTTCGACTCTGTCATTGGAACTATATCAGTATATGGTTATCACCATATTGTGGACCTCTGAGTGAAAATAAATTTGGCGTAGTAATGATTTATTTATTGATGTTAACAATGATTAAAATCACATTTGGTTATTAAAAATATGTTAATATGTTGATTGATGTGAATTTGTGTGCATTTATTCATCATAAAATTCATATAGGTTCATAAACTATAAACAATACTCATGTATTTAAAAAGCCTAAATAATTAAATTCCTCATGGAATTTTTATATCTATATTTTTTACCTCAAATTATCTTTTCTAAGAATACTATATTAAATTCTAGATTGTTTATGTGTGGTTGGAACTAACATATATGTACAATAGGCTTCTCATGAGACTTTTTCAGTTCTTAGTGTGTTAATCATTACTCTTATAGGAAGATTTATAGGTTAATTAATTTTGTAAAATATTGTGTTCATGTGTTTGGTTATTGATTTTGTAATTCATGTTATATATTTTCTCTATAGATTTTCTCGACTTTTTGGAAATCTCTTCCCATTTACATCCTAGAAAAGTAGTTTTTCTACCATATCTGTAAAATGATTTGACTAATAAGGTTATAATGGCTGTACTAGAGGGTAAATCCATTGAACCATTCCAATAAGTAATCATTCAAATTGTTCTTTTTTATGTTGGAGGATTCCACAAGATTGGGATGACAATAATTAATAATACTCATGAATTCATGATCTATCATATCCCATCCTTCGAAGTCCCTAGATGACATCTAGATAAAGAGGAACTTGTATGGGTAATTAGGAGGATATTAATCCCACTACAGACCCTCGAGGATCTGACTCTTAATCTTGCAACCTACACACTTCAACGAACTACTTTACATTGGTGGGATATCATGCTGTAGTTTGGTAGGTGGTAATTTCTGACATGGGAAACATTCAAAAATCTCTACATCAAGGAGTTTTTCTCCAATACATAGAAACTTGAAAATGATGAAGTGTTATAGAGATATATAAAGGAATGATGATATATATTCCCCTCATAAAACTGTTTATATATTTAATCAATATTTATTGAGAGGGATTAGGAATATATGTTCAGAATTTCTATGAATTGGGTTTTACCTGAGCAAACAGTTTATGTTCAAACTTTGTCCTAACAACATATTCACTGTTTCTTCATAATGAATAAAAAATTTAAAAGGTCCCTTTAAAAAATGATATACCAATATTCTCCTTGATATTAGTGGTTTGAAAGGAACGTTCTCTATGTTAGTCAATGTATATCATTCATAGAATATGATGTTGATGAAATATGATTAACGTCAGGGTGGTGGATAGAAGATAGAGATTATTCAAAAAATAATTGACTTCATCCATGGGGAGAGACTCTGTTATGTTCTAGATCTAGGAGAAATGAGAACACCTTCTCAATTAAAAAAATATTTATTCTATAAATTTTCACCAAAATTGAAATATAAGGCATCTTTACAGGTGATATGATATTCATTCACTATTGTGTTGAGAAATGTCGGTCATAGAACAATGGAATCATGTGTATACCCCATAAGGATCAATGAAGAAAGTGACTCTGGAGGCTATAGGGAACCACATAGTAGTGTATGGTCTAGAATTTATAGTTTATAAATAATTAGAATATGTTAGAGAGTTACCTTACATATTTTTCTATACTATCTAAATATATTCTATTTTATTTATTTTATTGATTAATACAAGAACATCTGATTCATTAATATCTCCCATTTTTTCTAGATTATATTTACTATTTAAATAATTTTCTAATTAATTTAAACAAATATAACCTATGGAAGGAAAGTGTATTATCTTTATATCATCCCATAGTTTCCTATCGTTGTTTCAATATATGAGAACATATGGGGTATCCCAATTTTAAAGATGAAAATTATTGATGTAACCTTATGTATGGATTGGTTGAAGAGCTATAGAACAAAAATGATTGTTATTAGAGTTGATTATATTTTACATCACTTATGGTGGAAAACCTCACACTGACCAGTAAATGGAATGTTGATTCATGTAGAGTCGGACCAGATCATCAACAGAGAGGACTTTTTATCACATCTGGAATGTATAATCATCATAGGGGTTCATGTAGTGACATCATCGTCACATCCTCCAGTGGTAAACTAATACTATGATTTATTAAGAGTGTATTTCTTAGAGTTACGTCTACTCTATGTAGTTATTTCTGATATTGATCTTATTCATAGTGCATGATCCATATCGATTCATCTAAACCTCTTGGAACTAGCTAAACATATAAATCTTATATTGAAACATGATGACTAAAATCATTATCAAGCTTAGAATATCCCCAGAGGATTCCTTGTTGTTAATCAATAATATGGTTGGTGGTATTAATTAAACCATTGTACTCTATAAATGATTGATCTAAATAACCATAAAGATAAATTACATGTTATCAGGAATTGAAAAAAGTTTTTTTTAGTTTTTAGGAGCTATATGGATTTAATGGATAGAATTATGACCTAGTTACCTTCAATTTTAGGTATGATATGAATAAATCATGAAAATATTTTTTAAGAGTAGGAACATGTTATATGTGTTTATCATTATACAAATTGGAATGGATAATTCAAAAAAAGTGATCATGAACTTCTTGAAAAATATATTTATTATACACATTGATTCATCATCATTGAGTTCCTTTATGATGGTGTTATATATTTTAGGATGCTGGAATCACATTATAATAACATATATATAATTTTTTATATTGTTTAGGAACATTGGATTTATATTATGTATTCGATGTAAGACTTATTGATATATGTGGTTGGATTTCTTGGGAAAGTGGATTAATAATAACAAATTTTTTTTGAGCTAGAGATGGTCAATTTTGTTATATCTTGGGAGTGAACGGTTAAAGTGTTCAAGATCCATTGTAACAGCCCGAGATTTTATGAAAACTATTATTTTTAATTTTATTAATGTCTTGTGTTGTATGCTACACCAAAAAGAGCTTGCACAACACTAATTCTTGACTTTCCTTCCATTACACGCAATCACGACCTTCCTCGATAGCTTGCGTCGTACGCAATACCGAGTTTCACTAAACAACAATATGCTATTAAAACTAGCCGTTATGAATAGTAATAACCATTTTTTGAAATTTTATAAATTTTATTTTTCAAAATGGACTTCATTTTTGGATTCGGAATATCGAAATTAGCCTAGGGTGAAATTTTGGTATTTTTCTGAAAACTTTCAATTTTTGATGAATAGTGAAATCACTAAGCGGTAGGTTAAAAAAACTGAATTTTGCATAAAACTTAATTTTACCGCTTCTGTGAATGGAATTTCGAAAATCCGAGAGACACGGTTAATATCAAGGACTAAAATGTGGTTCAATGAGATGAAAATAATTTTTTGGTGAATAGTAACTTTTTACTTTTTTTACCGCGGTTAATAGTAAATAGGGTAACTAAAGGTAAATTTGATATTAATATTACCCTAACACATGTCCTAATTCTATTGTACAAGTGTAATTCGACCAAAAACAAACTTAGGAATAAAATATGACCATTTAGGCCCACTTGGATTAGATTAGGACATTTATTATTAAGTTATTTAAAGAAGGGTTAAAATAGTTAAAATCAAAGTTTAATAAGTAAATCATTTTTAATATGGGGTTATACATAAGATAAATTCGATTGTAAATATTCATTAGAAAGCTAAAAATATTTCCTACATAATGGTATTTTATTTGTAATTTTTAAAAATCAAATAATTTAATTTATTTATGACACAAAGATGATGCAGTAATTATCTTATTAATGAAATATTGACATAATTGATAATATAAATACCAAAATAAATGTAATTCAAGACTTTTTATGAATTACACTAATTTTCTAGGTTACTATGATATATTAATGTTTATTTAATCAACATGGTTCGAACATTTAATTCTGTTATGACTTTCACAAAAATCATATATCAAATAGTGTCAAAATTGACACAAAATAATTTTTAAATCAAATATTATATTATTAATTTTTATTTTATTCCTAAAAATCTAAGGTTCTGCCAAATGACTTAGATAAGGATATATATATTAATAATAAACAATTTGGGGTTCGTTTGGCATGTTATAGTAAGTGTATTAACCATATAATGAAAGAAAACAAAAAGACACGGTAAAAGTTAAATTATTTAACTTAGAGTTAAATCTAATTGATAAGGTTAAAATAATAACCTCAACTTGTCTAAATCCTATTGGTTGATAGGATTTCTACCCATCCCCACTTTATCTTCGAAATAAGACCATTTGGAACCATTATAAACCGATTTTGACATTAATATAAAATAATATTTTGAGGTATTCCTAAGGTGCCCCTCTCCTCCCTTATAAAAGGACACCTCCTCCCCCTCCTCCTCACACCAATTTGAGCACCCAAGCTCTGCCAACCCCTGACAAAATCTCTTCTCAACTTCCCTAGAAACATCCTAGAGGTTCTGGTCTTCCTCAAAGACCAATTTTAGTGCCCTAAGAGGAGGTCTCAAAGAGCCGCTTCAAAGAAGAGGTAATTACCGTTACCAATTCTTTCATCTTTATTTCTTCTTCCACTTCTTCTTATTAGGTTGTTTCATTATGAAGTAATAACATCAGTATCACTCATATACTGATATGTTATTATAAGTATGAAACAACCCTATTTCACCATCTATCCATCCTACAGAAAAAGAAATCACCGCGCGTGCGTACGTACGGAATACCGTCTCCACGCCGTGGTGTAATCTATTTTCCACCACCACCTTACATGGATGGGTATAATGGTGTAAAGAATAACTATACATAGTTATTACAACATCATATTGATTCTGATATATTGTATAATTCACTCAAATTCAATTCAATACTTATAGAAATGATATCATCGCTCGTGCGTACGTACGGACTACCGTCTCCACGACGCGATGAGATTCATTCTCCATATTAACCATTTAAGAATGATTATAAAGTATATATAAGAAATAATAATGAAATATATGACATTATAAAGCTACTGGATTTATTTATATATATACATATGTATGTAATCTACTTACTTCCATTTCAAGACAATAAGGAAAGGAAAACAACGTTCATGCGTACGTACGGACTACCGTCTCCATGAACGGTGTTTTTCATTTTATTTATCTACCTATTATATATATATATATACTGAATATATATGATATATAAATAATATTTTATATTCTGGAAGTAAGTAAATCATGATATAAGTAATAATGATGTCAAGAACAACAAGTCAAAACACCTACGATAAATGAAATGATTTTACCCAAAACGCTTCTTTAACATGGAATTTACAAAAGAACGGGTAATATAATGTCATAAGTGAACCATATATGATATCATAACAATAAATATGATTCTGTAATAAGTCAATGACATTATTTAAATCATTATACAGGAGGTTCGGACACATACGAAGCAAATCGGACCTAAGGTAAGGGAAATATCACAATCTCATTTTTATCCGAGATTGTTTATACTTTGGTATTTACTGGGGTGTATTTTATCATCCACAACCATGTTTCTTCAATATGTAATATTATTTCCATCCACCTAAAATTTTTTAAATCCAATTTTACCCTTCGGGGAGTTTTTAGTAAAAGATATGAACGAAATCTTTTGTCGTTTTTCATACGAGGTACTTTTTGACTTTTCCGACAAAAGTACGAAGAATGTTTTTTTTAACTTATACGGCACGAACAGATTTTTACGGTTTTATAAAGCCTTATTTTCATGAACCATCCTCCAAAATATTTCATGACTATTTTCAATAAAATCTTTTTCTTTTAAAATTGCATGATTTTTTGTGAAAAGAAATTGATTTTGAAGAAAAAAAGATATTTTCCTCAAGAATTCAATTCAAGTGTATTATCAAAATTATTTTTCATCTAAGATAATAAATGGTTCTGTTTCTATCCATATTTTTACATTGATTTGACTATGTTGTGATGGAATTATGTTTATGAATTCCTTTATCTTATATGAATGGTTTTATGATGTCATGTTGTTTAAGAATCCCATTTTTATTACATGGGTTATGCAATGATGTATGATTTATGATTTTGTGGCACACATAAGAAAGGATTCATTATGAGATGGGTGGGACCTATATCTCCCTCCAATGCATTAGGTAATGATTTATATCTCATGAGATAGACATGGCTGAAATGGTAGGTTATACCGGTTTAGTGAAACAGGACTGAAACGAGGGTTACTCGATTCAGAAAGGGACTTTGTCCACTAAGATAGTCTTGGCAATGAGTCTTGACTAACAAGAAGTAATTTTCTATGATTGTGTGTGTATACCACAAAGTTTCATGTTTTAAGTTATGATTATTGGGATTACATTTCACTTCTATGATTTATCCCATGTTATGATATTATGAGATTTTTTGCAGGTTAAGATTTCCAAAAGCTATGTTCTTATATATATGATGTGATTGATATTTCTTTTGTTTACCCTTACTGAGCATTTGAGCTCACCCTTTTATGTTTTCTTTTCCCCAGGATATAAAGAAAGGTTTTAGGTAAAAAAAAGGGATGACCTTTATGGGAGATATTGAAGAACTTTCACCACGATTAGAAGATTACGTTCTGAGTTTCCAAAGACACTAAACTATTACGATCCTTTAGTGTGTGTTTTTGTTATGTACTAAGTATTCCGAAAATGTAATGTAATGTCCATGTACGTCAAGCTTCGGGTCTCTACAGTTGGTATCAGAGGAAAGGTTTAGTCAAACTTTGGAAACTAGGATGCGAAAACGTTAGTGAGATCCCTAGAGATATTTCTAAGGTATGTCTAGGGATGTCCCTATGGATAAGTATACATATAAGATATAGTCCTAGAACTATGGTAACGATCATAGAATTTAACCTAAGAAGTTAGATATTGAGGATACTCCCCCTTTGTTATGTTGTTTTCCCTAGCATGATTTTTGCCTCTCACATTATTCTTTTTGGGTTTTAGAAAATGGCTGGAAACAAGGTGATTCACGATAATGGAGGATATGATGGACAATGGAATGATATTTTTCATGAGCAACAAAATGAAATGGGATTTGGAAGTCCAAACATCATTATTATGCCGAATCAGCAATCTCATAATATGAACAATAAAGTAAAATTTGGTAAGTTTCCTGACTCGGCTAATAAGAGAAAGATGGAGTTTCATGAAGATCATTGAGGAAAGAAAGTTCAATTTCCCCTATGTAATTCATGTGGGAAGAGGCATCAAGGAGAATGTTTCAAAGGAACTAGAAGATGCTTTGGGTGTGGAAAAGAAGGACACAAAGCAAGTAAGTGCAAAGGAAAAGGTTCAATTAACACCATGGATGAGGATAATGGTATTGCTACGACATCAACAATGGTGAAATGCTTTAAATGTGGAATATACGGGCATTATGCAAACCAATGCCCTAAGGGAAAGTCTCATGAAGAGAATCAGTATGGTCGTATGGGAAGTATTTATGTTGACGATGATGAAGAAACTACAAATGATATGTGAGATGAAAGAAATGTTGAAGCTCGGTCAATGGTCTAAGAATGTAGTGGAATGATTACATGTTTATCATGTGTAGTGTTGGAATAAGGAGACATCTAAGGATTGTTACATTGTTTTATTTCCTTAAGTGTATGATGAATGGTACCAGTAACCATGAAAGGTTATTCAGATACTTTTGGAAAGTAGATGATAAGTGCATAATGAAAGGATAAGAAGACAATGAGATGTTTGATTGTATTCATGAGCTCATGATTGATATAAGGACTAAGTGATATCATGGTTTGAGTATAAATAATTTTGAGGATTTTGGTATGTGGAAAGAGTTAACTTTTAACAGCACTCATGTTTTCAATAAGGTTCAATGGGTATTCAAGAGAATACATGATTAAGGACTTTGAATGTTTGGAATGTGACCAAAAAAAACATATCTTATGATATATGGGGATCAACGATGGTATTAAATCTCTGGTAATCATTTTCACTATGTTATGAGAGTGGACTGGAGTATTATGGATAAGCCTAAAGATTAGAATGGATTATGTTGGACATAAGTTAGTATTGTTTAAGGATAGAAGTTTTTTCGATATTATTGATGGGATGTTATAGTAATATAGTTTTATAAAAAGGACAACCTGCAGGACGGGCGACAGCCCATCGCTTCGGACAAGGCTGTAGGAATCGAACACACAACCGAAGTGCGACTGGCCTTTATCGCCTACCACTGACCTACAAGAAGTCCCTGTTTAGTAGAAACTAGTTTTATTATATTAAGCAGTATGATATATGAAGTATAAGTCCATTTTAGGAACCGTATATGATTAATATCACTATAGAATGACTTATGTATATTTAATAACTTTTGCTAACCTTTTGTTTGAGACAGATGGAATGAACAGTCATTATATCACATGATCTGCTAACACTTCATGAATAACAAATTCAACTTCATTTATTTAAGAAATGAAGTGGAAATTGTTCAAGGCACGAACAACAGTGAGATTGTACCAAAATAATGTAAGTATTTATTCTAAGCAAATTTTCAACTTTAGGGAAATGATCTTGAAAACCAAAAATGTTGTCCTAGTGATCTTATACCTGATGAATCAGATGGTACCTTATATCATCACAAATATATGGATTTGTGATTACTGGCTTTTCCATAGCCATGTTCTCTACCACTCTCCATCAGAACATGATGGTTAGATTTTTCTTCCATATCCATATTTTCACCTATGTGGAAACCCAGTGATTAGTTTATTTGGGTAATTGTTACATTTCATACTTTAGTTTTTAAAGCCATGTTTTGGTATTCCTTTTTACGATGTGGGTTCCTATTAAATAAACTTTCGAATAGTAAACTATTTATAACCCTGACGAATTTCGAGGGAGAAATTCATTTTAAGGGGGGTAGAATGTAACAGCCCGAGATTTTATGAAAACTATTATTTTTAATTTTATTAATGTCTTGTGTTGTACGCTACACCAAAAAGAGCTTGCACAACACGCATTCTTGACTTTCCTTCCATTACACGCAATCACGACCTTCCTCGATAGCTTGCGTCGTACGCAATACCGAGTTTCACTAAACAACAATATGCTATTAAAACTAGCCGTTATGAATAGTAATAACCACTTTTTGAAATTTTATAAATTTTATTTTTCAAAATGGACTTCATTTTTGGATTCGGAATATCGAAATTAGCCTAGGGTGAAATTTTGGTATTTTTCTGAAAACTTTCAATTTTTGATGAATAGTGAAATCACTAAGTGGTAGGTTAAAAAACTGAATTTTGCATAAAACCTAATTTTACCGCTTCTGTGAATGGAATTTCGAAAATCCGAGAGACACGGTTAATATCAAGGACTAAAATATGGTTCAATGAGATGAAACTAATTTTTTGGTGAATAGTAACTTTTTACTTTTTTTACCGCGGTTAATAGTAAATAGGGTAACTAAAGGTAAATATGATATTAATATTACCCTAACACATGTCCTAATTCTATTGGACAAGTGTAATTCGACCAAATACAAACTTAGGAATAAAATATGACCATTTAGGCCCACTTGGATTAGATTAGGACATTTATTATTAATTTATTTAAAGAAGGGTTAAAATTGTTAAAATCAAATTTTAATAAGTAAATCATTTTTAATATGGGGTTATACATAAGATAAATTCGATTGTAAATATTCATTAGAAATCTAAAAATATTTCCTACATAATGGTATTTTATTTGTAATTTTTAAAAATCAAATAATTTAATTTATTTATGACACAAAGATGATGCAGTAATTATCTTATTAATGAAATATTGACATAATTGATAATATAAATACCAAAATAAATGTAATTCAAGACTTTTTATGAATTACACTAATTTTCTAGGTTACTATGATATATTAATGTTGATTTAATCAACTTGGTTCGAACATTTAATTCTGTTATGACTTTCACAAAAATCATATATCAAATAGTGTCAAAATTGACACAAAATAATTTTTAAATCAAATATTATATTATTAATTGTTATTTTATTCCTAAAAATCTAAGGTTCGGCCAAATGACTTAGATAAGGATATATATATTAATAATAAACAATTTGGGTTTCTTTTGGCATGTTATAGTAAGTGTATTAACCATATAGTGAAAGAAAACAAAAAGACACGGTAAAAGTTAAATTATTTAACTTAGAGTTAAATCTAATTGATAAGGTTAAAATAATAACCTAAACTTGTCTAAATCCTATTGGTTGATAGGATTTCGACCCATCCCCACTTTATCTTCGAAATAAGACCATTTGGAACCATTATAAACCGATTTTGACATTAATATAAAATAATATTTTGAGGTATTCCTAAGGTGCCCCTCTCCTCCCTTATAAAAGGACACCTCCTCCCCCTCCTCCTCACACCAATTTGAGCACCCAAGCACATCCAACCCCTGACAAAATCTCTTCTCCACTTCCCTAGAAACATCCTAGAGGTTCTGGTCTTCCTCAAAGACCAATTTTAGTTCCCTAAGAGGAGGTCTCAAAGAGGCGCTTCAAAGAAGAGGTAATTACCGTTACCAATTCTTTCATCTTTATTTCTTCTTCCAATTCTTCTTCTTAGGTTGTTTCATTATGAAGTAATAAAATCAGTATAACTCATATACTGATATGTTATTATAAGTATGAAACAACCCTATTTCACCATCTATCCATCCTATGGAAAAAGAAATCACCGCGCGTGCGTACGTACGGAATACCATCTCCACGCCGTGGTGTAATCTATTTTCCACCACCACCTTACATGGATGGGTATAATGGTGTAAAGAATAACTATAAATAGTTATTACAACATCATATTGATTCTGATATATTGTATAATTCACTCCAATTCAATTCAATACTTATAGAAATGATATCATCGCTCGTGCGTACGTACGGACTACCGTCTCCACGACGCGATGAGATTCATTCTCCATATTAACCATTTAAGAATGATTATAAAGTATATATAAGAAATAATAATGAAATATATGACATTATAAAGCTACTGGATTTATGTATATATATACATATGTATGTCATCTACTTACTTCCATTTCAAGACAATAAGGAAAGGAAAACAACGTTCATGCGTACGTACGGACTACCGTCTCCATGAACGGTGTTTTTCATTTTATTTATCTACCTATTATATATATATATATACTGAATATATATGATATATAAATCATATTTTATATTCTGGAAGTAAGTAAATCATGATATAAGTAATAATTATGTCAAGAACAACAAGTCAAAACACCTACGATAAATGAAATGATTTTACCCAAAACGCTTCTTTAACATGGAATTTACAAAAGAACGGGTAATATAATGTCATAAGTGAACCATATATGATATCATAACAATGAATATGATTCTGTAATAAGTCAATGAAATTATTTAAATCATTATACAGGAGGTTCGGACACATACGAAGCAAATCGGACCTAAGGTAAGGGAAATATCACAATCTCATTTTTATCCGAGATTGTTTATACTTTGGTATTTACTGGGGTGTATTTTATCATCCACATCCATGTTTCTTCAATATGTAATATTATTTCCATCCACCTAAAATTGTTTAAATCCAATTTTACCCTTCGGGGAGTTTTTAGTAAAAGATATGAACAGAATCTTTTGTCGTTTTTCATACGAGGTACTTTTTGACTTTTCCGACAAAAGTACGAAGAATGTTTTTTTTAACTTATACGGCACGAACAGATTTTTACGGTTTTATAAAGCCTTATTTTCATGAACCTTCCTCCAAAATATTTCATGACTATTTTCAATAAAATCTTTTTCTTTTAAAATTGCATGATTTTTTGTGAAAAGAAATTTATTTTGAAGAAAAAAAGATATTTTCCTCAACAATTCAATTCAAGTGTTTTATCAAAATTATTTTTCATCTAAGATAATAAAGGGTTCTGTTTATATCCATATTTTTAAATTGATTTGACTATGTTGTGATGGAATTATGTTTATGAATTCCTTTATCTTATATGAATGGTTTTATGATGTCATGTTGTTTAAGAATCCCATTTTTATTACATGAGTTATGCAATGATGTATGATTTATGATTTTGTGGCACACATAAGAAAGGATTCATTATGAGATGGGTGGGACCTATATCTCCCTCCAATGCATTGGGTAAAGATTTTATATCTCATGAGATAGACATGGCTGAAATGGTAGGTTATACCGGTTCAGTGAAACAGGACTGAAACGAGGGTTACTCGATTCAGAAAGGGACTTTGTCCACTAAGATAGTCTTGGCAATGAGTCTTGACTAACAAGAAATGATTTTCTATGATTATGTGTGTATGACACAAAGTTTCATGTTTTATGTTATGATTATTGGGATTATATTTCACTTCTATGATTTATCCCATGTTATGATATTATGAGCTTTTTTTCAGGTTAAGATTTCCAAAAGCTATGTTCTTATATATATGATGTGATTGATATTTCTTTTGTTTACCCTTACTGAGCATTTGAGCTCACCCTTTTATGTTTTCTTTTCCCCAGGATATAAAGAAAGGTTTTAGGTAAAAAAAAGGGATGACCTTTATGGGAGATATTGAAGAACTTTCACCACGATTAGAAGATTACGTTCCGAGTTTCCAAAGACACTAAACTATTACGATCCTTTAGTGTGTGTTTTTGTTATGTACTAAGTATTCCGCAAATGTAATGTAATGTCCATGTACGTCAAGCTTCGGGTCTCTACATCCATACTTCTCTTGAGTTGGTTGGGGACTAAAGGAAATCCATATATGATAATTTCATATGGAGTAACTCCTAACCATGCTTAGTTAAAAGTTAGTAAATATTTAATTTAAATATGAATGTAAATATGCTTCCATATAACAGAATATGTGGTCGACGTCAATTCTCATAATTAATTTTATTTGGCTCAGAGATTTTGAAAAAGTGTTATACAATTAACTTGTGTAATGTCTTGAACTAGGTGCCACATATCAATGACCTAAACTTGTAAGTTACATGAACCAAAATGTGCATCATCATACCCTAGAGGCAGCCAACTAGTAATGAGGGTCAATTATAAAACATAGGGAGTCTATACCCTCCATGTCAAAGGATAAAAATATTAGAAATAAATATGAATAAAAAATAAAATAACCAAGACCATGATTAATACAAAAACCATAAAAATATAGTATCACATGATGAACCAAATTAAGAAACACTATCCACTACATAAAAGTATATTTTTCATGCCAAATATGTCTCAAGTGTCTAAATAAAAACCCAAAATGAAGACACTAAAAACTCTACCTATTGAGTCCCAACACATTTTCTAGTTCCCTCATCCATTCTTCATCATAACATAGCCAACTAACATAAAAATATTACACTTATCATGTCTTTCAAACAACACTTCTTTTTGAGTTATAATCATGAGTCTTGATTATGGTGGGAGTACAACTCAGTTTTCTACAACCAAAGATGTCTAAAACAAAATCAATTAAATAACAATGTATGCATTTGTATAAATACTAATGCACAATAATTTAAATATTTATCTCCTTTAATTATAATTTTATTTATAGACATTATTCATTCGACTTCACAATGACCCATGAACCCCCAATACCTTATTCAGACGATGTAAGACTCTAAAACATATCTCATTTGGATTCATAATTCATTATCACATGGTATTTCATTATGAAATTAATTATATTTCATGTCACAACTAATTGGAACCATAGTCCAATGAAAATGTTTTAGGAATATAATGCCATGGCTAGGACCTAGTGGTTAACAGAAAGATTGGTTCATTCCCCACAATATGTGTACTAAACAATCACACAAGATGGATTTCGAAGCATCAGTCCTTCAACCACAATGATTAATTAATCACCAAAGTGGGATTTTGAATCATCATTTTCTATTCCACCATCATTGTTATTGAATCACACAATTTGGATTTTGATGCATCAGGCTATTTTCCATGATCATTATTAATCAATCATACATATGATTTTTCAAGGAATCATTTCATTTCACACCCTCATTATTAATCAATAGCAGAAGCGGTATTTTGATGCATTATTATGTTTACAATACTTATTATATATCAATCATATGTGTGATATTTTTAAGCATCAATATTTGTCCCACATTAATTATTAACCTATCACAAATTTTTTATTTTTAAGTATCTATCTTGGTCACACACTCATTATTATTAAATCACATAATTGGTCTCTGGTTTCATCCGTCTATATCCCACAATCCATTTATCAATCAATCCCATACGTCAAAAATTAAAAAATTACACAATCTCAGTTAATTAAAAAATTTCGTAGTTACAATATCCCATCATTTCCATAATCAAATCATTCTATTAATAAATTTACCAAATAATTATTCCAATTCAACCAAATTAAAATTTCCCCAAATTCAACCAATTAAATTATCACGTGGAATTTAAATTTAATAAAACTATATTTGAAATGAAATTTCCCATTAATGGAAATTAAAATTTAAAATTTGTATATATTTTATTAAATAAGGACAATGTGATATGAAATCCAGACCACTTACCACAATATCATCGAAGGGAACTCGCAAACAGAAACCACTAAATTTAATAGGAACGTTAAATTCCACAACGAGGAATGAGATCATGAACCAAAAAATCTACCCAAAATTGAATAGGTTGAGATCTATAAAAATATAGACATAGATCAATCATAAATGGACAAAAAAATCCATCCCAAAGAATAGTTATTTAAGGTATTGATGCATGAAACTAACCAAGTTGAGATATCTTTTATAGTGAGATATAGATCTGTTCAGACATATTGTTGATTTACTAATAACAGAGTTTATAATCCCATGGAATAATTATGGGAGCCTAAACAAATGAGAGATATGATTTAGGCATAGTATTGGTTGTTTAGGATATAAAAAATTTGTTTAATAATTCTTAAATTAAATTTCAAGGGTTTAATTTTATGTATGCACTGTTTTTTGTATGAAGATTATTATTATCTAAAAATGTTCACCTAATTGTATGCCTCCACGTAGTGGGAACACATTTACTACTAATATGGTGTAAAGTTTGAAAACCAATGTTCCAAACATGTAGTCTTCTTATTTATATGATTGAATAGTTTTCTAGGGTACGGTGAACGGTTTGGGCAATCCAGGCGCTAACCTTGCACTTCCCAAAATCCTAAAAAACTTCTAATTTTCACTCAAATGAACTGAATACATGACTCATCCAAAATATTACTGAAAATGGAAAAGTATGCCTATAAAATGAACATGATTTTAATATAATAATGTTAGGGATCATATAATTTCCAACCCTAATTCCTGCTTAACCTTGACAATTACACTAAAAAATCACTATAATTCCAAGGTAAAAATATCGGGCCACTAAGCCCATATATTCACTTATGTTTCCCATGTTTCCTCTATAACCATACCACGTTTCCACAATACATGATCTATCAGTATGGTATTTCCATCCATAAAATTCTCACTATAGTCCAACACATATACCTAATTCTCCTAAAAGGTTGTATCATTCTCAATATCTACATCAACAACATTGATTATATGAGAATTTTTAGTGTGATTACTTAAGAGTTTTGAAACATGAACAATGTAATTCATTGAACTATACCTATGTGGTGGATCCAATTGGTTTTCCATAAGCCAGATTCATTGAACTACTACAAATGGTCCATCAAAAATGGCCTCCAGCTTTCCCTATCTCTGAATCCAACAATGATACAATCTATAAAACACTCAAAATAATATTAGATCACCCACTAAGAACTCAAGTTGTCTTTGATGTGTATCATCATATGACTTCTTCATACTCTGATATGTAGACATATGTTTCCACATCACTTGGACCTACTCCAACATCTCCTTCAGGAGTCATGGTCTCAATAGCTCTATCTCACCTGCCTCTATACAAAATTGATGTGGTCTTCATAGCCTATCATAAAGTTCCTTTAATGGTGCCATCTGAATATTCTCATGATAACTAATTTCATAGGTGAACACCATATGTGATATGTAATTCTCTCAAGACCCACAAAAGAATAGAAATCATTATAGAATCATATCCTCTAAATTCTTTTGAGTATATTACAACTTCTCAACTTTTTGTGCGTGGAATGTTACATTCAATAAAACCTATGTCTCGAGAGACTTGCAAGAACTTCCAAAAGCATTAATTAAAAAAAAGTCATTCTATGAAACTATTCTCCATGGTACCCCATAATGATATACTATCTCATGAATGTTCAAGTCTCTCAACTAATACACAGATAATGTCTCCCATATAGAAAATAATTATTTAATTTGTAAAATTTTCCAAAACCACCCAAATAACGTCATTATTCTACAGTTCCCTCAAGAGACCCACCACAATATCCTTAGCAACTTTGTCTCACTTATATTCTATAAGGTAAAACACTGTAGTAAACCACCAATTCACTAATTATTATACTGAATATATTAAAACATTATGTGGTGTTTTAGGAATAATGAAATCTCATTAATCATGCAAGACCACCAATACTATCGATGTAGTTCAATATACATTTGGTTTAACACTAGATATACTGCCCACATTAAGTCATGAAATTAATGTGTTACCACTTCTTGCATACTCATAAGTACTAACAACCTATTCTATACATTTATTATCTAATCCTAATCTATATTCCAATCTAATGGTGAATCCACACATTCGAGGCATTACCTCAATGAAAAACTTTTTGGATCTTCATACTTTCTCTCCCTTATCAAGCATAAAAGTATAGACTCAACTAAAAATTTTATTAGATCATATTCTCCTAACCCTCCTAACCAACAACATACATCCCATTTGACAATTTCATAATCCTCCACTCATAACTAGACTCATAATCTGTCTAAGTCAGTGTTTTCCTATATAGTGCATCAAAAACATTACTCCCCTTCTCAAGTGTATATTCTAGCTCAAAATAAAATGACTACATATAATAATAAAAATTACTGAAGATTCATGTTTCAATCCAAAACAAATATTTTATTTTCATATGATCTATATAAACAGAAAACACATCATTAAATAGATAATTATTAAAACATTTCAGTGCATAAAAATCACAACTAACACGATGTCGTGCATAGGGTAGTTTGGTTTATGTAGCTTCATCTATCATGACTCAAATGCCAAAAATTGATCTCCATGAATCATAAATACTCTATTACTGATTCAAAATACATCAAGAAATATACTATACTCCTCTCATGGATTTATAAGGAAAAATATTGGTGCAATATTCCAACGATACATCAACTCCTTGAAATCATTCTATTTTTCCCCACACCATTCAATCATTATCTCTTTTTTATTCCAGCTCGAAAGAGGTGTTTCCAAGAGGTAAAATTCATGGATGAAGCGTTGATAATAACATACTAATCCAGGAAAAATACATATATCAAATAAATTCATGGGGTGTTCCTAATTTAAAATGTGTTATCCTTCTCCAGGACTACTAACACACAATTATCTAAGATGATATTAACCCATAAATGTACATGATTGATCAGGAATTGAAACCTATATTTTATTCATATAGCCAATGTCCTCTTAGGGTACTCATGTTGATTTTTGAATGTTAGGCATGATTGTCATTATTCAGGGAGTATGCAAAAATTCCATCCCTAAATACTAGAAAAAACTAATCTATATATGAGTGGAAGATTCCATTCATCATATTTATAAAACATGTTGAAGTGTTCATCATCATGAATTTCATTATAATTAACTCATAATATCCATACCTACTTATAAAAGTAGATTTTGGTATGTCTGACGGTCGAACTCTAAACTGATGATACCTTGATCTCAAGTTGATATTGGATAATACACAATCTCCTCTCAACAAGTAAAATAGATCATCTTTACAAAAAAGTGGATATAATTTTTTCATACTTATCATGTTCAATATCTGTTAGTCAAAACCTGGGAAAGAATATACACCAGCATTATTTGTAAAAAAAATACCAGAGAACCCCAAGGAAACATACATAGATGGATAATCCCCTTATCCATCAACTCTTTTAGTTGATTCTTAAGATATTGAAGCGCTGTTGGATATATTATTTAAGGAGGAATGGAAATTTTATCAGTCCCCGACATTACCTCAATTATAAATTTCACATAAATCTCAAGTGGAAACTCTAATAATTCCTCATGAAACACATATTTAAACTTATCTATTGTTGTTGGAATGAACCAATTCATCACCCCCCCAAATCAAGCAACACAATAGCAACATGGGCGGTGAAATACCGATTTTATGATGAATTGTCCCTACAATACCCACCTGAATTTTCCAATCTTTACAATGAGAATAATTATAACCCTTAGGAGATATAAATGTTACTCTTATCTGGTAAAAATATATGTGGAATTGTTACACCACTAACCAGTCAGTTCCCATAATCTGTTCAAAACATGAAATATCTAGTATTTAACTATCCCAAAAAATGATATACCTTAACATCGATAGAACACCCCTAGATTCAATATATGTCCCAGGACCATACTCCTAATGGTTTATCGATCGTCATCATCCCGCTCACAAACTCCATAGCCAGTTATAACACATTATAAAATTTTGCAGATATAAATTAATGAAAGGAACTGGTATCATGTAAGGTACTAAAAAGAGTAGAATATATAATAATAGTACCTCTAATTGTCGACATACCATCCTCACTATTCCTTTGTATAGGATGATTTTGATTCATCTATCCTACCCAACTTACCTATGTTGCAGTCTGGGTCCCATATGATGCACCACTCTGTTGATACGTGCACTCTTGGCTAGAAGCACTATGTAAATTTTCTTGACCAACATGACTAATATAATTATAACTACAAAACTTTTATGGGATATATGATCCCCTTCCCACACTCGGGATCTCCCTTTTTCCCCATCACTCACAATCTATCACCGGTTCTTGCAAAATTGTTGTTGATGTCATATCCTACCACAAGCTTAGCACTCTACCCATGGTTAGATAAATTTCCCGTGAATGTGACCCAGGATACCACAATGGTATCAGACCACTCAGGTAAGATCTTATGTAACTAATCCCTCCCCCTTTCAACACGATTTTCCACTTATCTATAAATCATTCTTATAGGGACACTTCATACTCTTATAAAAGTTTCCTCTCAGTTATCCTACATAAACATCCTAACCTCCACTAGAATACTCTTTTGGGATCCCCTTAGATAAGGGAGAGCGATTTACCTCTTCTAAAAACATACTCAGTCTAATGATATTTACCTAGGACATAATATCACATTTAAACCTATCCTGAATCCATTTATCCATTGATGCCTCATCTCTGGAAAATGTTGTAGAAAATCACTATAAAATATATGAAGAATCCAACATAGTATATCATGAACATGATCACCTTAGTCAGCCTCATATACTCTGCTTCATTATCTTTCATATGTGTCTCAGGGTAAAATTTCAATAAATATCATTTTGAAAGTACTTCCACTCCTGACTATCTATTTTTCCACCCCACGTCTAAAATTCTGACCAATGCTTCTCCTGAACATGTATCATGTTAGTAGTATTCCGGGATATATTCTCGTCTATATTCTATAAGTGGTTAATTATTATATATATAGACTCAATATAGAAAAAAGATTCCTCTGGTCCACCCTATTTTGTAAATTTTGGAGGGAGCTGCAAATAAAACACTAATGTCTAGTCTCACATACTCCCCACAAACAACCTAGGTGATTTTTCCATAAACTGTATAAATCTGAAAAAGTTCTCATAGAAATTCTCTCTATTTTACTCACCTAGATATACCGAAGCCTGATGTTCCACTATTGGTGGTTCATATCAATCCATAACCTACTATATTAGACTAAAAAAGTATCGAAGTAAGGAAATATATCCCCAATTACAAACACATTTCATTGGAGACATTACAAAATATTAAAATATTTTAAAATAGAGCTTTAGAAAAATCCATAACAAGTCATCCACAAACTGTACCGTGTGGTCAAAATAGAGGCACATTCACTAAACATAACCATCATAAATTTATGTCATTATTAACTATTGTGAATTACATTTTTTTTCAATATGATGTATTTCATTAGAAAACTATTTTCTGAATTTTTCATCATTTTACAATTTCTCCAGTTCACATTATGATACTTTTTCAATAAAATTTTACACATGAAATAAAATCTATTTCACATAAACAACTCATCCCAAAAACATCTTTTGACATGTGCGCCTAAAATGATGATTATCACAACAAAACATGAGTTTATATGATGATACATTCATACTCAACATTCATTCCATATTAGGCCACCAGTCAAATATCATGAAATCTTAGAAATAATAATAATGTCGCAAAACAATTGCATCACTCTTGGGGAAATAACAACCAACTGTAATAACAAACATCAGTAACAACAATCCCACCCTGTTTACATAGGTATTACACCATACAGGGGATAGTTACACCCTTTAACTAGCTCATGACCAAGGCCCCACTCATTATAGTATCATGTTTTCCATTACCAAAATCTATACATAAGAAGAAAAGAAAACAATTTGATACCACTTTGTAACATCCCACCTCTGGTGCCACATACTATTACCCTGATCTGGTCAGTTACGTGAAATTAGGCACACCTCCCCATTTGAAATAGGCTACCAACTAGCATAAAGGGTCAATTATACATCATAGGGAAACTATTACTTCTTTCACAAAGTAGTACAATAGAAAAAATAAATAAGAATATCAAAAGAAAATAACCAAAACAAACCATTATGAAAGACTAAAATTGAAAATATTTTCCAAAAAATAGTAGACATGTCATTTTAATAAAATTTCATTTGTGGGAATGAAAACTCATAATAAATTTTCTAATAAAACCCCCAAGATTTTCCGGACACCATGTATGGTTCCCTCATACATGCCGCATCCAAAATCATCAATATAATATTGTTTTCTTTATCTTATCTTATCTAAGAAATATTATGTATATTTGGGTTCCAATCGGGATGCCCAAGTAGGGTGTGAGTACAACACAATGGGGCACTAGCAATGGTTCCTAAAAACATATAGAATCAATAATAGCATGTGTAGTTATATAAACTAGAATGTACAATAATGTAAACAATAATCACATTTTGTTATAATTGGATTAACCATATAATTTACCTAGGTTCATGATGACACCCAAACCACCAATACATGCTTCAAGTAGTGTCGGAGTATCATCCAAATCCCATTTGAATTTATAATTCATTATGACATGTCTATTATTATTCATTTAAATCAAAATAAAGATACGTCTAGTTGGAACCATCATGAAATGATAACATTTTTGGCCAATAATTATATGGCTAGGACCCATGGTTAATTGATTCATTAGTTTGTGTCCAAAAACACATTTATAAAAAAACACAATTTGGATTCTAAAGTATAAGTCTATTTCTTACTATCATTATTAATCATCCACTCATGTTGGATTTTTATAAATTTTTATATTCCTTGTAGTCATTAAAAATATATAAAAATTTGGGATTTTAAAGCATTAGTATTCATACCACACTCATTATAAATCTATCAATCAAGTAGGACAATGAAAAACTAATCCATGTTTGACATTCTTTCTTAATTAATCACATAATTTGGATTTTGAAGCATCTGTCTACATCCTACAGTCATTATTAATCCATCATACAAATGGGATTTTGAAGCATCATTCCATTTCCTAAAACACATTTATCAATAAATTGAATATATAAACAACTATCTAATTACACAATACCATTTAACTTAATGAATCCATAATTACAATATCAAATTATTTCCATAATCAAGTCATTTTATTAATTAATTAATCTAATTCAAAAAAATTATATTTTACCCAAATTCATCCCATTAAATTTTTATATGGAAATTAAATTTAATAAAATTATATTCCATATGAAATAAAAAGATCATTGAAATTGAAATTCCATAATTACATACATGTAATTTAATAATTAATATGGGGTTTTCAATTTATACCACCTACCTTATGATCGTTGATGGGTGCTCTCCAAAGGAAATCCCCAAATTGAAGCAGAACATTCAATTTCTCAATAAAGAATGCCATATGTATCCAAATCCTAGATCAAAAATATAGTTTATTGATATCTATCAAAACATAGATCCTAGTCAATCACAATTTGAGGAATAAATCCCTTTAATTGATGAGAGAGAGATGGGAGAGGGGGACAAAACTAATTAGGATGAGATCTCTTATGGGGAGAGAAGAAAATCTATTCGAAAAGATCCAAGATTCACCATTAAAGTAGTATAGAATCCATTGAAATCCATTTGAGAGCCACATAAAATGAGAGAAATGAGTTAGGGTTGAGCCTGGATGTTTAGGGATACATTATGGGGGTTAATGAGGTTTTTTATTAAATTTTTGGGCTTCAATTTTCCACACAAACGAATGCCTATATGTGGCACACGATTCTCCAAAACCAGGAACCTAACCATGATACTCTTTATAATGGTATCAGGGATACAACTAAATGGTTATAAAATTTGAAAAAACATGTTCCAATCATGAAATCCCCCACTATAATGTATTTCATGTTTTTCGGAAGTAGGGTGCATCATTTTCCTAAACCACGTGTCAACTGTACACTACCAAAAATCCATAACCCAAATTCCAATTTTCAACGAATCGGACCCAAGAAAAGACTGAAAAAATGTAAAACCAAATAAAATAAAGAATATTACCTATAAAATAAGCATGATTTTCTTCAAAAAAAGGTATGGATTTTACATTCATGGTTTTTATTGGGGGAGTTCATAAGTAATTGTATAATTTAATCACATACATGTTTCATCAGCTATGACCCCATGGGTGGAAGTACACTAATCATGATTTTGAGATAGTGGTAGTGGTCCATGCATAGAAATGTTTGAAACAATACCGCATTGGAGAGAAATATTTCATATATATGGACCAGAAGATTTTGTGCTATATATTTTCCTAATGTGACATGAATAATCATCTAATGCATTTGTTAGAATATTTACAAAACATTTACATTGAGATAGAGTATTCTCCCATATATATAAATGTAAATACAGATATGAAGTAATAGAAAACAAGGATGTGGGATTATAGAAATCATATGATGGATGAATGAACATTCATTTTTTAGAATACTGAAATGTGGTAAGAGTTGAGTTTTTGGGGGATTGTATGTACACCATTGGTGATCATGTCATCACTGATAGAGATAGTGAATTCAAGCCAATAGCATAATCTCAAGTGTGTATTTATGTGTGATTGGTCTGTAGTTGGTGACTCTATTACAAATTGAACATTCGATAGACATTGAGTGGTTTTGCATCATTGTAGGGTGATGGTCTACTACATGAAAATAGTGTTTTAGAGGAGGTTTTTTAGGCAATTTTAAAAACTGCTGCGAAAAAACCACCGCTAATTTTTTTTAGATATTTGATTTAAATGTTTTCAAATTTATTACAAAAAATTTCCCATTTTTAATGGTATTTTTTCCAAAATACCACAAATTTTGATGAATAAAATATATAAAAAATTATTTATTTATTAATCATTATTTATTATTTATTATATACAATCAAATCTAGATTTGTATTTTTAATTATAATTATTCACTATTTAAGTTTTTTTATAATTTTAATTATTTATAATTTTAGTTGGTTATATTTTTAATTATTTGTAAATTTAATTATTTATAAGTTTTTATTTTAAAAATATTTATAACTAATAGTTAATAATATTTTTAAACTGAAAAAAAATCATCAATTAATAGAAAACTGACTTTGATATCAAATGACCATAACTTCTGATCCAAGAGTCTATTTCGGCTCCACAACTAGTAAAATTGAATCTTATAAAATACACTAATACCATGTGAGATTTAAATCATGTGACAATCAAAGAAAAAATTATATTCAAATTTCAATAGTTGAAAATTGAACTCGAACTTCAAACATCCATTACATTTAATCTGGGTGTCTGTTTGGGCTCTACCACATATCAAATCAAATCATGCGATAATATCTAAACCATTTAGGACTGGTACCAACTCCTTGTGTATAATAACCTTTTTTATTCATCACGAAATACCTAGAAGGCCTCTGTAAAATTGGTTTTAGTTATAGCCCCCGATTTCGTAAAATTCAAACGGTTATAACATTAGATATTGGTGTTCTTTCGGCATGTATGACATATCCTATCGAAGTTCATTTCATTAGATTCGATTTGACTGGTTGTGCTAGGGAAAAAAAAGTATCAGATCAGATTTATGGTCATTTTAGTGTTTTCAGGGTTTCAAGAGGTTCTTAACATTTAATTATATATTTATCATTTTTTTTATTTTTTTATTAATTATTATTTACTATTAATTTATTTTAAATTAAAAATTTATTATTTAGTTATCAGTTTATTTATTTATAAATTTATTTGTTTATTTCACAATTTATTTATTGATCAATTAATTTATTTATTTATTTAATATTTTGTATTTACTTATTTTATAACTTATTATTTAGTTATTTTGTACACGTCATTTATTATTTTATTTCTATTTAATTATTAATTATTAATTATTAATTTATTATAAGTTTATAATTTATTTATTATTAATTTATTATTTATTTTTTGTATAATTATTTATTCTTTATTAATTATTAATTATTTAATTATTTCTTACTTATTATTTATTATTTATTTTTGATTTATTTATTGAATATTTATTAAATATTAAATATTGAATACTATATGTTAAATGTTAATTATTATTTATTATTTAAGAATTATTAGTTATTAATTATTAATTGTGAATTAATAATAATTAGTAATTAGTAATTATTAATTTCTTTATCTATCTATCTATCTATTTATTTATTATTTAGTTAATTATTTAATTATTTATTTTTATATATTATATATTATTTATTCATTCTTCATTCTTCATTCTTCTTTTTTTCTTTATTCTTTATTATCTATTATTTATTGTTTATTAATTATTCATTATTCTATACTATTTATTAATTTATTTTCAATTTACTATTATATTATCATTAGTTTATTATTCAATTATTATTTATTTACTAATTTATTATTATTTATTTCAATATTCAATATTTAAAAATATTTATTATATATTTATTACTAATTTATTAATTATCTATAAATATTGAAATACTAATTATTAAATATTAATTCTTAATTCTTAATGATCAATTAATAATTATTAGTTGTTATTGATTTTTTATTATTTTTTATTTGTTATTTATTATTTATTATTTATTATGTATTATTTATTATGTATTATTTATTATTTATTATTTATTTATCTATTATTTATTAATTTGTTATTTATATATCATATATTAAAATATTTTTAATTTATTTATTATTTATACATTACATATATACTATATGTTATGTATTTTATATTATATATTATGTATTATGTATTATGTATTATGTATTATGTATTATGTATTATGTATTATGTATTATGTATTATGTATTATGTATTATGTATTATGTGTTATGTATTTTGTTTTATGTTTTACGTTTTATGTTTTATGTATTATGTATTATGTATTATGTATTATGTATTATGTATTATGTATTATGTATTATGAATTATGTATTATGTATTATGTATTATGTATTATTTATTATAGATTATCTATTATTTATTATGTATTATGTATTATGTATTATGTATTATGTATTATGTATTATGTATTATGCATTAAATATTATATATTATCTACTATCTACTATATATTATATATAATATATAATATAATAATTAGTATTTTTTATTTTTTATTTCTATTGACAAGGCACTATTTAATATTCACTATTTATTATTTACTATTTAGTATTTTTATTTACCATTTCTTTACATATTATATATATATTTTTTATTCATTTATATTCTATTGATTAATTAGAAATTTGTAATTAGTATTAATTAAATATTAATATTTACTTATTAATTATTGATTATTTATTATTGATTATTGATTGTCGATTAATCATTATTGATCGATAATAATTGGCTAATAATTATCTATTCATAATTATTTAGTGTGTATCTATTTGTAATCTATTTTTTTGTTTTCCTAATTAATATATATATATATATATATATGTATATTGAATTTTATTTATTGACCACATGAAGAGCCTACTAATCTGATAAAGCCTATGAAGAGTATGAAAGACGTACGCTGTTCAAATCTCACCCATCAAAAAATTTCTATATATGGAATGGGAATGTGCATGGGCATGGAGATGCCCATGAGCACTGTAATAATAAATAATAAATAATAAGTAATATATAATAAAAAATAAATAAATTATCAAAACAGATAAAAAAGTAAATTTCGAGTATAAAAAATTAATTAATTAATTAATTAATTAATTAAATTATGTATATAAAAAATAAAATAAAATTTAAAAATTTCAAATTAAAGAAAATTGATAACAATTTAGCGACGGTTTAAACTACCGCTAAAAAAATACCACTAAATCATTCTATAACAATATTTAAAAAAACATCTACTAATAATTTCCTGACACACATTTTAGCAATGGTTTTCAAAAACCATTGTTGAGTGATTTGGCGACGGTTTAAACCACAGCAAAATTCATAATTTGGTGTTCTGGTCCCATACTGCATGGGAGAGTATCTTATGAAAGCTATCATGATTCATAATGGGATGTGCACCTAGGGGAAACCAATATGTATCATAATGTCATGAGAAAATTCTAGTTCTACAACATGAGGAGATTGATTTCCATCTTTGTATCCCATTGTATTAAATTTCATTGATTTAAGGATAGTAACTAGTGAAACGGAGGATTACTCTAACCACGTACAGTGCTTGTCCAGATGAGGAATGATGTTACTAAAGACTATATGAAAAGGTTTTTCAAGACACCAAAATGATAATACATATTTTCAGTGGTAGGGGATTAGTCGACTAAGGATAATAACTTCAAATTGATCCATAGGACATACTCATTAGAAGAGATAGGAATATTCTATTTTCATGAATGTCAATATAATAGTGTATTTATATAGAGTATAGAATATGAATGAAACTTATAGTTCCCCTCCGAAATTTTTCAAGGTTATCAAAATGGCATGGGTTACATGTTAATTATTAGTAAATAATTTCATCCTTTGAATGATATTTTTTCAAAAAATGATTTAGACATTATAAGATATACATCATGTAAAAATTTTAGATTGTGGATCTACATGGTATGATCACATGGATTTTGTATAGATTACCAATAATGATAGCTTTATTTTATGCTTTTGAATGATATTAATGAGTCTCTGTGTGTGTTACCTAATAAATCCCAACTCTACTAGTAAGATGTGTGTGATTCATTATTTTCTTAGTCCATGTAAGGTACGCGATAACAAGAAGATGGTGCAGATTATTAAAAAATTTCTTCTTATAATAAATAAGGAAAACAAATTTATTGTAAAATGTAGAATATGACCATTTGATTTTTCTATGAACAATAAGGATTTTTTGGTGTCCTTTATGTTGGTGGAATATATGTCAATAATGGTTGTGGAAATTGGAATCGTGGTATGTTTATCCCTCACGAACATCAAACACATAAGAATAGTGTCTTATTGGTTGGAACATCATTCGATGTAATGTGGTATGTAGTAAATTTCAATGTGTCATAGCTTTACAAGTATGATCTCTATCTAGAAAAGTTTCTCATTGAAGATGATGTTGATATGGAATAGGATGTATCTTTTGTGGAGAGAATTACTCATGTTGTAACACACCACGATTTTATAGTGCGTTATTTCTTAAAAATAATTTAATAACTTGCACTACACGCAACACCGAGTTCAAGCGCATCACGACTTATCAAACTAGCCCTTCAAAAGCAGTTATAAAAAGTTTTAACTGAATTTTGAACTTTATATAATCTTTATAATTTTATAATCTATATTATGAGTTTCTTAGACATAATGTAAGGAAAAATTCATTTTTGTTCAGATAAAAGAAGTATTAAAAAAAACATTTACCAACTTTTAATGGTGAACCCTTCTTAAATATAATATTTGAAACTTATATATATTCAACTTGACTAAAAACATTTATTCCTTAGAATGGGGACATCAAAATTTAAATTGTGTAAATTTTTGATTCTTTTTGATTAAGATCATTTTTTAATGAATAGTGAAAAACATTGCATTTTAATTCAAAAGGTCCATTTAATCTAATTTATTTATATGGTTAGATTATCTTTTTAATTGGTTTTAAAGTTTAATTATAATCTATTTTTACAATTTAATCCAATTTTGTTTATTGGAATTAATTTCACTTTAAAATTGGACATAAACAAGAATCAATATTTTGATTGTTATTGTTTCTTAAAAAATGCTATTTGTTTTAACAACGGGAATTAATTTTAAATTAATTAATGCCCCTTATATTTTTTTAATTTAGTAAAATAGACTTCATTTTCAAATTCTGAATATCAAAATTAGCTTAGGATGAATTTTTGGTATTTTTCTGAAAACATTTAATTTTTGATGAATAGTGAAAAACATTGAGTGATTATTTAAAACTGACATTTTATATAAATAATTATTTATTTTATTTTAATTTATTTTAGGTCAAAATAGTTAAATAATATATATATATATGTCCAATAAAATTCATTGGAGTCATTTTGTAATAATATTTTATATACAAAATTTTGTTGAACTTTTCACCGTCTTTTACCCACCTCCTAAGTGAATATGAATATTCACCTAAAACATAATTTTACCGCTTCTGTGAGTGGAATTACAAAAATCCAGGAGACAAGGTAGATATCAGTATGTAAAATGTGGTTCAATGAGGTTAATATTTTTGGTGAATAGTAACTTTTTACTTTTATTAACACAGTTAAAAGTAAATAGGGTAATTAAGGGTAAAAATGATATTATTATTAACTTAACACATGTTCTAATTCTATTGGATAAGTTTAATTCAACCAAAAACAACTTTCAAAATATAATATGACCATTTAGTTCTACTTGGATTAGATTAGGACAGTTATTATTATATAATTCAAAAAAAGTTAAAAGAGTTAAATCAATGATTAATAACTAATTTTTTTTTTAATATATGGTTATACATAAGATAAATTAGATTGTAAATATTAATTAGAAATATAAAACAATTTCCTACATAATGATATTTTATTTATAATTTTTAGACATTAAATATTTTAATTTTTTTATGACACAATGGTGATGCAGTAATTACCTAATTAATGAAATATTAAAATAAATGATATTATAAATACCCATATAAATGTAATTTTAGACTTTTTATGAATTACACTAATTTTATAGGTTAATATGACATTTTATTATTTATTTTATTATCATTGTTTGAACTTATATTTCTGTTATGATTTTCACAAATATCAATTACCAAATAGTGTCAAAATTGACATAAAATAGTTTTTTAAACAAATATTATATTATTAATTGATATTCTATTCCAAAAAATCTATGGATCTGCCAAATGACTTAGATAGAAGTATATATATTAATACTGAACCACTTGGGGTTCTTTTGGCTTGTTATAGTATGTTTATTAACCATATTGGGTTAGAAAACAAGAAGACACAGTAAAAGATAAATTATTCAACTTAGAGTTAAAATCTAAATGATATGGTTAAAATATTAACCTAAAAATGTCTAAAATATATTGTATGAGATTATTTCAACCCATCCAAACTTTTTCTATGATATAAATAAATTTGGAGCTATTAGAAACCGAATATGACATTATAATAAAATAATATTTTGAGTTTTTCTTAAGATGCACCTCACCCCTCTTATAAAAGGTCACATCCTCCCTCTTCTCTTTAAACAAATTTGAGCATTCAAGATCGGCCAATCCCTGCCCGTTTCCCTTCTCCACTTCGCTAGACACATCCTAGAGGTCTTGGTCTTATTCAAAGACCATCTTTAGTGCCCTAAGGGGAGTTTAAGAAGAGGCACGTCAAAGAAGAGGTAATATCTATTACCGATCCATTACAATTTCTTTCTTCTTCAACTTCATCTTCTTTAGTTGTTTCATGATAAAGTAATAACATTAGTATTAATTATATATTGATATGTTATTATAAATATGAATCAACTCTAATTCACCTTTTATCCATCCTACGGAAAATGAAATCTCTAGGCGTGCGTACGTACGGAATACCATCTCCACGCTGTCGTGTAATCTATTTTCCACCCCCACCATACTTGGATGAGTATAATGGTGTAAATAATAAAAATATATGATTATTTTAAAGTGATATTGATTCTAAAATAGTATAAATACACTTAAACACAATTCCACAATCATTGGAACGATATCATCGCTCATGCGTACGTACAGCCTACCGTCTCCACGATGTGATGCAACTCGTTTTATATGATCATCATTACATACTAATTATATAAATGAATTTAAGGAATAAATATGATATATATTACACTAATACCATTCTGGAAATGATGTATCTATAATCTAAAAAGAAGAATAAGAATTTATTTGGAAAAACACAAATAAGAACAAAAAAGCACTAAACACCCGAATAACAAGTAACAATGAAATATTAAAAATAGGAAGCTAAGAATAAGACCATATATGATATCATATCAATGGGTAAGATTATGGAATAAGTAAATAACATAATATAAATCAATATATAGGAGGTTCAGACACGTACAAAGCTTATCGGACCTAAGGTATGGGGTTTTCATCTCACTCCTTATTCCCGTGAGATTCATGCCATATTGCCACTATTTACTTTTGTGTGGTGTATGTACTGCTAATAAATGTATTCTTTGTGTAATACACATTAATTTATGTGTATTTACATATTCATTGAATGATACTTCTTTCATGTGGTGTATGATTTTTATGTTACCAAATTGGTAAGGATTAAGTCCTCAATCCCATTATTTTCTGAGATTGTTTATGTGTAAGTATTTACTGGTACATTTTTATCATCCATGTCCTTTTTTCATAACAATGATTTCAAAATTGAATATTTTATTGATTTTTGAAAGGTATCGTTTATCATGTTCATAGTTTTAAATGTTTTAAAGATTTATCTTTCAAAATATTTTTAACTAATGTCTATGTTTTCCTAATGATTTTAAGGATTTATTTATATGGACATGAATGTTTTTAATAAATAATTATTTTCAAAAGTTTCAAAGTGGTATGGGATAGTTTGATTCAAAAATAAATTTTAAATTACTTCCTTTAAAAATGTGTGACATTTAAGGGATTTTACAAAAAAGTATATTTCTCTCTAAATGTTTTACTCATCATTTTCAACTATGTCGGCATCCTTTTCTGGATATTATTTTTGATTGAGGATGATTTATTATAATAAAATATTCAATATTGTAATGAATGAGTTTTGATATGTTTGATTGTGGATGTTCTATTTTTATACCATTCATGGTTTATGGTTAAAGAATTGATATTTCGTATGGTAGTTCTAATATGAATGTTTATGTTATGTTTCATCCTTTTCTTATGAGGAATGTATTGAACATAGTAAGAGATGGGTGAAGCCCGCTATAGCTCCTCAATGCATCGGTAGGTCTCATGAGACAACTAGACATGGAATTGGTCAAGGACCTTTCCCAATTTGATTTATGGTTTTAGCTGAGGTGTTAATCATTTTAGACGTCTTGGCCAAGGCCTTTACATAATGCTTCAAAATGTCTGGTATTATAGATTCCCTCATTATAAAAATAATATTAATGGTTCACGTGGTAATTCGATTAGTAGAATACCCATGATTATGTTTTATTATGGCACTAAGTACTCAGCTCATATTCAGGCCATAAATGTATTTATGTTTATTATTGGTAAAAGCATGTGGTTTCAATTATTCACCATGCTTATTATTTATGTCATTTTCCACTGTATTACTTATCCTTACTGTGCGTTACCCATTTCTTATGTTTCATTTTCCCAGGATATGAAGAAGTTATTTATGAGTGACATTCATGCATAATCTAAGAGGCTTGGATGCTTCTAATGAAAAATATTTTTGTTTTATTTCTCATCAAGCTATAAAGTTGAACATATGTATGAATCTTGTTTCCAATGAACCTAAACTAATCAGTCTTTCGAGACTTGATCTTTCTTGTGATCATGACAATGTTATGTAATAATGCACTGACTCTGGGTATCTTGGGTCAGTGCCTTACACATGTACCAGATCTTACAGAGAATGTGCTAGGAGGAAATAATGTTCTCCTAGTTAGTTTTTTATGATATAACAAAAAAGTGAATGATGTGGAATGTGAGTGATAGGCTAATTGTTGTTCATATTGGATCAAATTTTAACATAATATTAATATGGATACCTCATAAGGATGGAAAATAATGTTATGTAAATTATTGGGAAACCAAATTTTTAGGTATACCACATATAATTATTAAAATTTATTTTGAGCATATTATATTGAATTTTTTGTTGGGATTAGTGAGTTCTTAATGATGGATATACAGGTAATTAGTTTAGAGGGAATAATGCTTCTTAGAGAGATACAATATCTACCTGTGATATCCAAATGGATTTACTATACAGTTGAGAGACTATACAAAATCATTATGTTGGTTATAAATCACACTTGTTCACAAATGTATGGAATTGGCCAATTGGAAGGTTTTTTTTCATAACATGGTCTTCCTAGAAAACATCATCTCACTGGTGGCATCTGCTAACCCCTAGTGATTTCCAAAAATTATTTGGATGTTTTTTAAAAAACCCTTCCCCAATTAATTATTTATCATTCAAACATTCTTCAATTTAATTCCATGAACCAATATTCTATCCCAATACACTTTTGTGTTTCGTACCACCCATAATACTCTAATCTTGGATGATCGAACACCAAATTGATCCAATATTATTCGTCTAAATAAAAAATCATATTAAAGTTATTATAATCCATGTACCCTTTGGAAAAGTTGAATTTTCTATATGGAATCATCTAAGGATTCATTTGGGTAGTTGGTCCTAGATGGTGATTGTTGGCACAAAATAATTGTTTCAACTAAGGATGTAATCCCAGGACATTATTACAGATTTTAGGTGGTTCATTGGAATAGATTTCATCATGTGTTGTTATCACCAATAATCTTATGTATGATTATTTATCACATGATCAATGTCTGTATAATTGAAATGATCTTTTGTTTCAAGTATTGGTATTTTTAAATTGATGATACTGAATGACTTGAGATGATGCTTGATTTTTATTTTTTATGTTTTATTGAATGTTTTATTGTTATATTTTTTATAGATGATAATATTGGTCAATACTAGTGGAATATTCCATGGTTTGGATGTATTACCTATGTGGCTGAAATGAATTGGGTTATCCATTCATGAGGAATGTGTTAGCCTTGTTTGGGACTATCCCTCATATAAGGGGGATGAGTCATGAAGGGGAATTATTTTTATTCTATTATGGTTTCAAAGAAAGTATATATAGTCATTGAGGACCCTTCTAAGGTTATAGGAATGTGTGATTTTTTTATCTCTACCGTGTTTACATTATTTTAATGAACATTCTTGTCTCCTAAGAGGATGTGAAGGTTCCTTTGGTGTTATCCCACTCAGTCATGTAATCACACCCTATATAAATAATTTTTTTACACTTATATATTTCTTGCTCCGAGATCTGGGGAAAGGAAAAGAACCATTACTGTATTGTTTAGTTCTATTTTTATAATGATGAAAATAATGCTCGATAGAACTCAGGCTTAAGTGTTTTTCTGGTTTCTGATTAGTTAATTAACATGTAAATTGTATTATTTTATTTTATTAGTTATATAATTTACATATCACATTGATAATGAATGGGTTTCCATTTTCTGTCAATTATACATCTACAAAGATTTTTAATTATTTATTCATCTTTTTTATAACTTCTAGTTATATACTCAGATTCCTCCTTTGTACTGAGGGTGTTGACTTCCCATGACATTCCTTAGGCACTCACCACTATTCGAAAACCCCTCGTGTACGAGGATTCATTCATGTAGTAATCTTAAACACCAAAATCGCACCTAGTGGTTCTTGCTAGGTAGATAACATAAACATATTTATTTTACATTATATCACTAATTATGTTCCAATAGTTATCCAAACAATAAATTCATATAATTATTCATGTTGGTGTCTAAACTAACCCAAACATGAACATATGTATGGTTAATGGATGATTATGAATACATTAGTTGATATATCAGTAAAATATTCGAAACATATTATTATTTAGTTTTATGATTTTTCATATATCAAAATTATAATGAATTAGAAGGAAAATATTACATAAATAAATCCATTAGATATAATAACTATATTGTTTCCTCTTAGTGTGCTTATTTGAAAACATGTAATTTTAAAAGGATTTTTTATCATTCATTCCAAAAAATATTTATTAATTTTTCATTACTAAAACCATAATAATTATATAAAAATAAAATTTATACTATAAACCCACTCATAAATCAATCCATGAATGTATATATTAAAAAATAAAACACAGTATTCCAATGTTGTGGTAGTCTACAGATACTCATGGATGATTCCTTCGTGTTCCATATTACAAGACATATGTGTAATCTAGTTTATCATTTCAGAATCATATATTAATTATAATTATTATAATTATATATTAAATTCTATTTCTAAACCAACTATGTTATTTATTTAAGGAAATTGATCATGTTACTATATACAAGTTGTTCTCTATACGTACACTTGAGTAATATTTTCATGATTCGAAATATAAAAGTATAAAGAGGATAATTATTGTAAATTAATTATAACAAAATAATATTATACTAATTATATTCTATGTTATCATTTTATAGTGTTTTAATGGAATTTTAGTTCAAAAAGTTCATATAATTTAATAGAATTATGGAAAGAGTTGTTACAAATTTATACATATCTTCTTGCATTATCTAGTTTTAAATGTAGTTATGATATTGATATATATATTTTGAGAACAAAAAACCACATAAAAGGGTGATAATAATATAGATGTTGGATTTGGGAAGAGTGTATTCTAGTCTATTTGGGATGTGGTTTGTCGGGAAGTGAAGTTATAAGAATCCAATTTATATGGGAAAAGGGATTTTATATTTATAAATATGAAAAAATATATATAATGATGGAAATTCAATCAAAATGAATGTGGAACAAATTAACTATTGATAAATAGTAATGAAGGTATGGTTAGGGTAGGCCCCCACAACATAATCCCAACCATGTTCTAAACATTTTTTAACTCATTACCCATGTATTTATCACCTATAAAAATTTAGTTTTTAATGTGGAAATTAGTTGATACGTAAGGTATGTTATAATTTTTTTCTAAATCATAAAATAAACAAACTAAATATGTTTGAAAAATCTAATAAATAGGTTATATCAATTTATCTTCATTAAATATTTTTAATTGATGAATAACAATTTTTAAATAATTAATGTTTAATGTGTTATTTAAAAAAAACAAATAGAATAAATGATTTAAAATGTAAAATTTATGGCTGAATGATAAATTAATAAATTGATAATATCAAATTGATAATTTATGTTTTAAAATAATTATTTTTTATAGAATATTATTTAAAAAATTTCCAAAAAAATAATCTTATATATATAATTCAATAAACAGAATTATATTTTTAGAAACTACACATTTACTCTTCAAAAATATATATATATTTCCAAGAAAATAAAATAAATGTACCCTAATATAATATTTTTCTTATTAATATATAAATATAGATCAATTTTTCAATTTTATAATATATTTAATATAAATTTATTTTTCAAATAAAATATTAATGTTTTGTGAAAATCCATTTTTATAGGAATAAAATATATTAAGACACTAGTTTTTAATATTATTAATTAATATAAAATAGTAAAAAAATGGAATTTACAAAATAATATTGCATTTAATTAAAAAAATTATTTAACAATTATATAATTATGTTTTTAAAATATAATATACAGTGCATAAAATAAATTATTTATAAAAAAAATATGTAATTTTGTATATTTTTATAAAATAACATTTTTAATGTAAATATTTAATATTATATTTTGTTATTAAATTAATATTATAAATACCAACTAATTAAATTGATTTTTTTATAATCCTTATATAATTTTTATACATAAGAGGGACTTGTTTTAGTTTTTGGTTTCTCGTGGAGAAAAGTATTGAACATTTTATACATAATTAGAGGAAGACCAATATTAAACTCAATAGTCATCATTTATCTTCCTGATATAAATTTCATCCTATCAATTTTAAAACACATACAGCTTGTTAAAGTTTCATATTGATCTTCTAATTGACCATTCCATGGTAGTTTTGAAGGTACGACATCACATCGTAATTCAATGAGCCTAGGAATTTAAAAACATTCATCATCGGGAGGATGGAACATATCATCTCTAGTGATCTGAGCCAAGATACAATATAAAGATCTCACATAAATTAAATAGAGTAGAAAAATTAAATCAAAAACAGATTTCTCCAATATGAAGTAGCATTTGAAATATGCATGTCACTAATGATCAATGCTTGATGGATCCAAAGTATGATCCCTCTTGATCATCCCAAAATTCTTCAAAAATCCATAGGATAAGGGATAGTCGAATTATGGGTTCTAGAATATGGATCCAATAGATATGTCAACATCTCGACGATAATCATATTGACGTACCTTTGATTCATATAGATGAATTAGATTTGTTCTATGTGACAAATATCATTTCTATCTAGGTAACAGTATAGGTGATAAAGGTACTTGAAATCTTATAGTAAATCATCTTTGTTAAAGATTATCTATCATCTATTTATAGTGGATGCTCATATTCCCAAATTGGGTTCCCTAGAACCCATATATTTAATGTCAACTAAATATATAATTTTGAAAAACATGACTATTTCATAAATAAAATTTATTTTTTAGAATATAAAATTAATATATATTAAATATATAATTTTTAATAATACCCAAGTCATTAACTAGACTTTTAATTCCCTCTTAATTTTCAATGAACCTAGAATATTAAAAAAAATTAATTTGATTAATATGATTTCTAATATTTATTCAACTTTTTAATAATTTTAATAAAAAAATAAACCTAATTATTCAAAAATTGAATAATAATGAATTTATTAATTTATTTGTGATTGATAAACATTAACATTACTCAGACCCCATGGTGGGACAACCTGGTCCAATATTCCTATTCCCTAGAATAAGAGTGATTCTTGAATTCACTATATTGTGTGACCCTCTAGGACCTTATCTTGATAAAAATGAATAATATTCACTGACTAATAGTGAAGTCGAGAAAACCATCAAGGACCCTATAAAGATAAGTATAGTAAAATCAATGACAACCAACATATAAACTTCTATAGAGTATTACATTAATTTTTTCATTAGATATATCGTAAATAAGAACACACACTTTTGTTATCATCGTTGTTTTCTTTATTATTCGGTAATATAACTATACATGTTTATATTTGACTACCGTTCCCAGGGACTTATGAAGGTACTACAATCCTGATCAATAAGGCCCAGGATATATTACTTCCTCAACCTGGAAATGACGAATCCTTTCTTAACTATTTAAAAAATATCATACCACAACGATGGTCCCAACACAAACTACCAAACAACAATTTCATTATAATTACTTTTTCTTTACATCAAAGTACACAATCAAATATAAGAACATTAATAATGATCTAATGTTAATATACCAATGCACATGTCCATAGATAATAATAACCAATGACAACAAAAATATTTTTTTAATACATGGATTTTCATAATGATCTCACTATTATAGGTCACTATGTGTGAACTATATTAAAAGAAGTCTCATTTTTATGATCCCCCATCACCTGATATTTAAGAATCTACTATGTCATGTCATTATAATGTATGTGGAACAAATAAACTTTGTATAAAATTAATTTCATAGTATCTCGAGATTGTTAATATATCCTAGGATCCTATATAACCTTTTGAGACAATAATTAATCAATTATCATTACAATTAACTAGAGGACACAAAAATGTATATACTATAATTTTATGTGTACATCATGTATATCTAACTGTATTCACTATAATGTAAAAAAATTACTATTCAAGTTGGGTATCGAGCACCCACTATCAAAATAGTCCTAATTGAATTAGATCCAACATTCTAGCCTTAATTGTAAGCTCTTACATGATTAAAATCATTCTTATGAAGAGTAGATACTTTAGTTTTTAGGTTTCCCACATTTCCTCTATGAGAATATTCTGCAATATGTGGCATCATATCCTTGATTAAAACTTCTCAAGAGATGGAATCTCAGAGTATATCATTTTTTCCATTATCAGAAAAAGTCATATTGAATAATACCAATAAAAAGTTACTTTGGATAAAACATTACATGTATGGTGAAATTCTAAAAACTATAAAAAATATTTCCATTTAATTACTACTTTTTATTTGCCTTGAAGATGTGTTGTACTCAGTATTTATATGTATGGCTAACATTGGATTTTATGATCTTTTCTAAATAAATGCCTTATCTTAACTGTGATACTAGATTAAATTTATCCAATGAAATACTAGTTTTTGTCTCTTGAAAAATATTATCCATTCCTCACAATATACTATGTACATATCATATCTAAATTTCCATGATAAATAATGTAGTTATGAGTACTTTTCTTATAGTTCTACAAGCTATAACTAATTTTTTCCTACTATACAATTATATAATTGAAATATCACATGTTTTGAATACCATGGAATATCTAATTGATCCATCACTAAAGCATTTATAACATGACTTTCCACATTGATCCCCTCTAATGCCTATGTATGTCTACATTGAGCGATTTATTCCATGTGACAATGGAAACAATTCTCCCTAAAATTTTAACAACATTTATTTTCAATAACATGTCACTATATTTATGATTGAATAAGTACAAGAAACCATAACATCTACCTCAGTGGATCATGTTCCCTAGAACATGGATTGCTATATTAATTCTATCACTAGGTAGTTACTTTCTTCCTGTTCTTAATTAACTATTAGATCAATATTTTTTTCATATGTTACTAAACAAATCTCACCTGGAAAACAATATTTCTCCCTCTAACCACTTATAGACACATAGAAAGGATATTTTTCCAATGTAATATTCAATGATACATTTTCTTACATTTACCCTAAACTAGATATCCGTAAAAGACCCTTTAATGAAATTTTATGATTTCATCATTATTTTTTCGTTTCAATTTGTTGACACCTTCAATGATTGGTGGTCTTGATCTAATGGCCAATATAATAAGCTTATAAATTTTATATGAAATGAAAATTTCAAAAGGATTTTGGTTTAATGACGTGGTATAACCTGTCAATCCTTATTGTTAACAAACTTTTATCACTCATATATCATCTCAATTGAATAGCCACTACAGTATTTAAAATAATAAGCCCTTTTAACTTCGATGTAAGGAATCCATTAATGAATTTTAATTGACATTATTAGTGTTAGCTGACTTACATACCTCATACATATAATAAATATTATTCACAATGAATAATTTATCACTGACTACAATGAATATAAAACCATCACTATGGTTTTAACTGTCTGACCTAGTATATGTCTTTGGAACATTCCTCATCAACATTCACTTGTGAAACTTCTTCATACTCCAACTATTTTACCATCTATTATAATTAACTAAATCCAAGTCAATATTTCTCTAACTATATCATGTAAATATTATCTCACTTTTTTAGAAATATGTTTTATCACATGACTAAAATATTACATTCATTTTGATTTCTATAATATCATAATAATGTTTTAGGATTATTACTTTTGATGAAAATAGTATTTTTCTTGATGAATTTGTTATACTTTAAAAACAGTTTTCATCAACACATGTTCTTATGACACAATGGATTTATATCACACTATATATCATATTATTTCCATTTTTCATTATAGTTGGCATATTGATATGGGATATCACCATTATTTACAAAGCATGTGTTAAAATATAATTGAATCTTCATTATATTTAACATTGATACTTCTTTAATCATGACTCTAATGTATAAAATGTGAATATATAAATTGATTCACAACAGATTTTAATGATCAATGTTAACATGTAATGCCTATCATTTATCATCCTTATTAACATCAATGTCATGATTTTAATATGGTGATTTACATTTAGGAATTACACCAGGATACAATATATTGATCGATGAATGGTTGGTCAATATTTTATTTGGTATACCAGCTTAAAGAATTTCATATCCTATAACCATGCATACATTATTTTCTCATTACATAAGAACGTAATGGAATATTATGATGTATATTTACTATTAGGTCATCTATGGAAAATTTGACATATACTATATGAATTAATTCTAAAAGCTTTATCACAAACCTTTTTTCAAAAGGTTTCTCTATCCAAACTAAATATATCGATAATACCAAATATGTTTATCAATAGTGAGTCAAAATACCAAATGGATATATCCGTTACAAATAATTTTAGATTTAATTATAAATAGATTATATTTCCAAAATTTTGTAAATAAGTATTATATTATATACACATAATGTATTTCCTATGATTCAAGTACCATTAGTCTATTAGTTGAGTATTAAATACCACATACCACATTCATTCCTAAAATTGGGATAATGTCTCTTAAATTCGAATGGAAACATGAGAAATGTATTTAAGTTACACTCTATAAAATTTATATTTCAATCAATTACATTGAAATTAATAGTTACGATCTTACAACTACTAACATAGGAATCACCCTATCTCAACCGCATGGAGAATGCATCTTAATTCATGTAATTTTTGTATTACTAAATTTTTAACTATATTTTGAAAAACATATATAATAAACATATATTATTTAATATTTGAGATGTTTGTTATAAAAAATACATATAATATATAAATATCCATTGAAAAAAAAAAGACTGTGATTATTCAATTCAGTTCACGACATTTATCTACCATAGAATTATTTCATGATATGCAAAAAAATATCCTCCTGTTTTGTTACCTATTTCATTTAAAGATGTTCTGACGGTTCCTTTGGAATCTATTATTATATTTTTCTATTCACCATGTATTTCAACTTATTCACCATAATATTTAAAGATTACTATGTCATTAATATTCTTATTCCAGTTTGAATTTTACCAAATAGATAATGAAGTATTTAACCAATCCTTATAATTTTCTAATCTTGAACAAAAATGGGTTAATTGGGTTAAATTATGTAAGAATGTGATTTCTATAATGATCATTTTCCACCTTTCATACTAACACATTACTAGTTTAATAATATCCATTTATATCTTATTATATTTCAACCTCACAAAATTCTCAAGGATGAGAATACATGTAACATATTCAATGTCCTTATGTAGTATCCACCACACACATCGAAAAATATTGATATCATTATGAAAAATAAATCATATTCATTATACATGAAACTCTTGTAATAATTTTAACACCCTTGATTCTTCAGTTTTCTTAACATGTATTGGGGACAGAAGAACCATGAATTCATGATATCATTTTACTATGTGAAAGAACTAGTACAACAGAAGGAAATTCATGCTAGTTTAGACATTAACTTTTTACAAAATTTTTTACAATGTATTTTTTGTATTACTTTCTAGTTTCTACAAAAGAATCTGGAATTTTTTACTTTTTATCTTGATTATTGAATTTGAGAGTAATATTAATTATATCATTAAGCATCACTCAAAATTTTTTCATATTCAAGGAACCCTATGTAGTAGAGTCATAATAATATGTCTCTTGAGTATTCTAGTGTCAAGGATCTTTGAGCCTCCCCATATAGTCTACGTGCATTGGCGATGCCACTACTTGGAGTATTCAAGGTTGGAGTTTGACAGGACAACAAAATTAATTACCAGTTAAATGATATGTTGAGTGAATTCCCAACTTCTTAAATCATAAAAGTGATTTTATCAACAATTTCCTCTATAATTACAACAACATTGATTTGTATACTTATTCGCTGCAACATTAGTTAATGTTAGAACCAAGGATGTTATTTTTTGGAAATAATGTATGGTCTATGATCATTATCAATCTTCATGTGGATGATCAGGGAGTTTTCATGTAAAGGGATATTTTAGGACATATTATATACAATATTAAAGGGGGAATCTTTTCATAGAATTGTGAAGTTTGTCTTTGTGATAATGATAAATGGAGCATCATGAGTGTGTGATGGTTTGATAAAAAGCTCCATGCCAACATATAATCTCAATTTATATTCATTATGAAGATATGTTTGATGATGGATTATGAGGGAATGGTTGTTCGAAAGAGTGCATTGAAACAATATTAAAATTATAAGGTGATTGAAGATTGGAGGATCTCTGCAATGATTGGATTGAAAGATGCATAAAATATGCTAAGAGGATATGGAGAATTGTGAATGGTCAAGACTATCAATATAAGGCTACAGAATCTTATTTTATATAAAATTATTCAAGGAAAATTTATAATCTTCATGTTTTCGTTAAGCTAAGAAAGATCTATGATTATAGAATTATATGCGAGCTTTTGCCTTGTGAAATGTATATTAAAGTCTTTTATAATGTCAATGCTTATGAATAAATGGTACATCACAATGATATGTTATTCCTAGTTGACTTAGTGGTATTAATGATGATGTATTTTTCTATGAAGGAAGTTTTTTTGCTAAGCAGTTAGCATCGCAAAGGAGCATCTTGAAAGGTTGTTTTTTATCATAAGTTGTATAGTGAATAGTACATTCAATGTTTGTCAACATTGGTCTATGTTGCAAGAAGAGCATCATGATTTTTAGGGAAAAAGCCTTTAATGTTAATCCATTGAAGTGGCCTTCACGTCGATAACATGATTTGGACTTCTCTCTAATTATTCTGCTAGGGGATGTCGACAGAAGTGACCAGAGGGACACAATGTGTTATCCCTCCAACACAATAAAGGTTATGTGCCTGACACTGAGTAAATATGTATGAAATTTGATATTCCACGACTAGTTAATATTTTTGGATTTAGGCATGAACAACTGAACGTCAGTGTATGCTCCTTGGACAAGCCCTTAGTGGTAAACCATGTAAAATTGATGCATTGTCTCATTACATGTGATTATTTGTTTAATGCTTATACTTGTTAAAAAAGATTTATGGGTTTCTACTAATGTATAATCAAGATCCATAAATTTAAAAGAAAATTATGACACCTTAATTTATCCCTCCCCTCTCAGGGTGTTTCAGGATCCTTTAGTAAGTCAACCAATCACTCTCATCAAAACATCTTGGTAGTATGATGAACCCTGAATGTTGGCTGACGAACACTCCGAACACCCGATTTTGTTCAAATTAATATGATGGAAGGTGGTTAACCACTTAATATTTCAATATAGGTTTTGGTATTTTTCTACTTGATAAATGTAATCTAATTCTGTTAATATTTTTTGTATTGTGTTGGAATTCTCATAGAAAATAATTAATTGAAAAAATATTCATCGCTTCTAATCAGATTTTATAATATTATGATTTTATTTATCTACCATTGTTATAAAATGAAATAAATAATAATAAAATTTAAAAATGAAATTTAGTACCTAATTGGTCTTGAGAATCAACCATTACATAGTGGAAACATAAAATATTCATAGTTTGAATCTTGATGCAACTTGTCCCCCATTTAATATGTCTAGTTTGCATATGGATTTCTCCCCAGATTAGCATTTTATATGTCTTACAACATTCTAATCATGGTGTACCGCCTTCCCTTTGCGGGATACATACTATACATCATCCTCAATGTGAGATAAAAATACTCCCACATAAGTGAGGGTAAATTATAAGTTTAATTTAGATAAATAAATTGGAAACATGATCCGTTATAAATTTTGACCTAAAAATATATGTACAGACCTTCCAAATTAATTAATAATTTACCAACATCACTTGTTGTTAAATAATTAATTAAACAAATTACACTTTAAATGGTTGGTTCTCAAGACCAATTATTGGGCATAAGTATTGTAGAAAAAAAATTAATTGTAATAAATTAATGTAATTGGGTATTTATTTAAATTAAATTAATTTATTAATTTAATATTTGTACATTAAACAAAATTAATTATGGGACCAAATATAATTAATGGGGACCTGTGTGGGAGGATTTATCGACAAGGAAGGCCCATTTTTTTACCTTTCTCTATTTTTTTTGTTTTAACTGGGGGTTCATAAAGATCACCCCCACATGTGTTTTTTTATTTATCTACTATAATTAATCCAACTTCTTTTTGTTTAAAAAATTCCACATAACTGAAGTACAATGTATTCCCCCTATTGAAACACCTTTTTGTTTTATTAATTAAATATCATTAATATTATGATATCATTTAAATTAAATAATTATAATAATAAAATAAAATATAAATTTTTTAAAATAAATTTAACATCACAAATCAGAGGAATAAAACCTAGACATAAAACCCTATTCTTACTATGGTGACTGCCCATAATAACTTGTTTCAACCAAATTAGATCTAATTCCACAAAAAAATAGTTAAGGTAACACTTATAAAAATATGAAAAAAATTAGTTCCCATAGAAAAAACCAATTTTAATCAATAAATCCAATTCGGTTTGCAATAACATGGACATCAAACCTCACATTAATTCATAGTTAGATCTGTTTGGTCTGATATAATACCCTCTACCTAATTTAACGAAATTCAATTTTTATTGGATAAATTAATTTACACAGTTACCCTGATACTAATTTAATATATTGGGGTCATAACAGATACTGGTGGGCTAGGGATTTGTAAAACATTCATCTTATTGATGATGGAACTAGTAATCACTAGTGATCTAACACTTTTTATTGTCTAAGAGTGGCATTTAAATTTATCACAGCAAAATAATAAAATTGAAAACGTACTTTTTTATAATTTGAAGAGGAAATGGACATTTTTTTCAACACTGATGATCATGGATATAAGGATCTAAAGAGAAATCCATTTTTATTATCCCCACAAAATTCACTAATATTTAGAAGCATTGATCATAAAATTTATGATTCTAGCATAGTGATCTGATGATGCCTTCAATGTAATTATGATCAAAGCATCGATGTACCATTGATTCATATATAGAAACTCAATTCGTTCACTAAGATTTATATATTCTCTCTCTAGGAAATTTGTGGTGGGAGAGAGGCTCAGGAATTTTCACAGTGAATCATCATTATGCAAGAGCCTCTCTCCTATATTTATAATTGGATCTCAAATACACAGATTGGGTTCCCCGACCACTATATATTTTACATCCACTGAAAAATTAATTATGATGAATTAAATTTTTTCATAAATATATTTTATATTTATCACGTACATGTAATGAATATTGAATATATTTTATGTGATAAAATCCAATTCATTAACACGAATCATAATTCCATCTTAATATTAAATGAACCTAGAATATAAAATTAATATTCATTCATTTAAAATTATTCCTCATATTTACTTAAACTGTAAATAATTTTAATAAATAAATTCAACCAAATTATTCTTATATATAATAATAATTAATTAATTTATTAATCTATGATCTAAAATCATAGACAACACATGCATGCCGTGGTGAGTCCTAGAATGTCCAATAGACCTAGTCATCATAATATGGTAGATTACAGAATCTATTGTTGTTTTTGTCAGTCTATTCCCAAATCTTTAGTGCGGTGAATGATATTCAAAGACCAATAGTGGCTCATAACAACCCAAAAATACCCATGAAAAGATAAGGATAGTCATAGAAAAAACATTCATCTGTAAAATGAATACTGTGAAATATGATGTCTTTATATTCAAATATATCATAAAGAATGACACACACTTCTACCATCATCCATACATTATTATTTTTTGATCTAAATGGATCAATCTAAACTCAACTTCCATGGATAAGGACTTATGGAAGTACTATTATCTTGATCAATAAGGAATATGATATAATACTTCCTCATCCCAAAATCAACAAATCCTTTATTGACCACTCAACCAATGACATACAACCATTGACACACCCAAGAAATATACCACACCATGATTTCATTTTAATGGTTTTATCGATGAATCAAATTACACAATAAAATTGAACACATAGATAATGATCTCAATTTATGAGACTAATACGTATTTCTATAGATAGAAACAACCAATGACTCCCAAAACATGTTGTGTTCCTATTGGTGTGTTTATAATAATGATATCTCTAATTGAGATCACCATGTACAAACACCATGAGAAGAATTCTCAATGATTATGAGCCCCCAGCACCAGATATTCATACATCAAGTGTGTCCAGTTAGTAAGATGTATCTTGACCATTAAACCCTATTTATGATTATTGTCTTCATATCTTGTGGTTCCCATTATCATATGGGATCTTCTTATAACTTTTTTATTTAATAATTAATCTTTTAAAAATACCATTAAATAGTAGACACATGAATTACTACACTATGAAATTTGTATATCATTTATAACTAACGTTATACAAGATATAGTAATCAAAATTATTTTTCAGGTTGGGTATTGGGAACACAATATTACAGCAAGATCAACATGTGTTTATTTAGGATATGAATTGATATTTCCAAATATGAAATTTGGTATGATTCCATTTTATTATGAGGTAATCTGTTATAATATAAACATTATAATTGAAAATGATAAAAATTAATAAGATGGAACTTTCAATAATATTTAATATGATCAATATACTATAATTCTAATAATTATCACAAAATTTTGTTTTATATTACAATATTTAAAATGTCATATCATGAAAATAGAAAAAATATATACTAATCAGGATTGAATATTCACATTCAAAATCAATTAATTTTCTTGTATAATCTTTCCTGAAAACACATTGTCTATGTGGGTTTTTTATTTATTTTTTCTATTTTTCTAGGATCAGGGTAAGGATTTTTATAATATCGATTTTTTCGAATAGAAGAGACATAAAATTCTAACTACTCAATTTCACCTAAAAATGTCATTTTGATCACCTTTATCACAACAATAATAGCATCGCACCATCTCATTAAGGTAATTTTCCCTGTTCTTAATTCCACATTTCTAACATAATGAAAATTTAATCTTCTTCCCTTTATTATCCATATCACATGGACATAGATCAAATTTTATCCATATATTCATTAGGGTTTTTTGGGGCATTGAATATGTTCATATAATTAATTATAATTTTTGATAGTTTTCATGGACAAATCAGGTGGTTTTTTCATCTATATCCCATTCTGATGGTTTTTTTAGTTAATTATAAAAACATCCCTCATTCCTCCAATTCCTTTTAAATTAAAAAATTACTAATAACAAAAGGGGTTAATATTAGTGTTTAAAAATTACCAATGTAAAAATATTATTAAATATTTTTATGGGAAAATATTTCCACATGTTTCTTGACTTTATTTTACAATTACATTACCCAATAGTTCTTCTAACTCAACCATTATCATTGTTATTTCTTCATTTATCATCCTTAATAAAAAAAATTAATTGTTGATGTGTTTTACCCTAATTATTTACACAATACCTTAATAAAGACTAGATATAATAATTCATTGTGGTTTATGAAGACAATACGGTTAAAAAATAATTTCCCTCAACAGTGTCAATATAAGTGTCCATTTAGGCCTCATTATCTTGAACCAACCAATGATTGAGTTTTAAATGAAGACTTAATTTTTTGGATTATTTCCCCTAGTTACAATTATTCTATATATAAAATCTAATTATAGTGTATTTATATGGATCTAATATCTAGGAAAAAAACTCAAAATATTAAAAATAATATCATGATGTTATCATCTACATTGTATTATCCCATGTATTTTCAGTAATTTTTCATCCAACTAATCTCCAAAGTATTAAATATTTCCCAGAATAAAAAATATTTTCTATTTTAGTAATATTATGATCATTCATATCTTATGCACCCATAATGAATCCTAATCTAACATCCTAACAGGAAAATATGTCATCATCCTAGATCTAATACAATTATTTATTCCAAATTGATGTGATAGTCAAATTACATGTATTAATGAAAATATTTAATTAAAAAACATGATCAATATATTTTAGTTATATATTTTTTAGGATTTAAGAAAGAATATTATCTAAAATACAAATTTATTAATCAACTAATTAATATTTATTCCAAAACATAAGCAGTTATATAATCCAGTACAAGCCTTAAAAATATTCCACAAATTTTCTACCAAAAATAATCATTATGATTTACTACACATGTTATGTTCCATTATAACCTCAGGAAATATAAACATAAGAAATGGTTTTCTAAAAATCTCTATAAGGGTAACCATAAGATATAAAAATCAAAGATCATAAGTTATTATATGATAAAAATATGGGTATGAAAATGTAAGGAAAAAATGTGAACATGTAATCAATAATTAAAACCAAATAAATCACGGATCTTAAGCCAGGAATCAATGATGGAATTTCATTATAGTGAACTAATAGCAAAATATATTTGAATCAAAATATTATAACCTTAACATAATATATGACATCATTGTTATAATTCAATGTCTACTCCAATGACCTTAAACATATTGTGGAAAATACCCATAGTTGATTATTTCAAATTCCTAGCCCCATATATAACATCTCATGATATATAAATTTTATCCCAACACATTATGATTCTATATGATTCCACACATACCCTATAAATAATATAATGTAGATGCCTATGTGTTCAACAAATGAAAACATTAAAAATTTCATAGAGGAATTATTACACATCAGTGAAATGGGTTTTATTATAATTTCAATAGGACATTTTCATTTTCCATCCCAAGATAATCATTTATTTGTATCAAAAAATAATATTATACGAATGATTATTAGATGCTGACATAGTTGAAAACACCCATAAAATTGTATAAAAAGAATAATTCAACAAATTATAAGATCATGAATTAGACTATTATGAAATAAAAATATTAATTCTTTAAAAGTAAAATATGATAATCTAAATGAGAGGATAAATAATAAAATATAAATTTAAGGAGGGTAAATCCTATTGAATATGGAAACTAAAATAGAAGATAATTTATATATATATATATATGATTTTTTATTAATAAATTTTTTTATATTCATATGATATGAATTTATTTTATAATTTAATATGAATTATTTTAAAAATAAAGTTATATATTAGGAAAATAATTATCTTTTTTACAACCCTTATTAATTAATCCAAGAAATTTATATAACGTTTTATGTTGGGATGTGTGGAGAATAAATAAAAACCCATGATCATATGATTGGAGGAATTTTTTTTAATATTATATAAAATAGTTTTAATGAAGATTTATATATTAAGAACCAATAAATATTCTATTTTTTGAAATGGGATAAGGAGAAGTATATCAAATATATGATTTAATACATTATTTTAATTCCACATATTAATGGGAAAATTTTGATAAAGTGGAAATCATGGACATAGATGATAAATAGTTTTTTAAGAGAATGAAAATTATTATTAACATAGTGAAATTTTATTGAAGGAAGTAAAACAGCCAATAATGATGATTTGAATAAAAAATTATTTCCCAATATAGAACAAGGGAATACTATATAAAATCAATGATGAAGATCATAAAAAATATTATGACTCAAAAAATCATAATGTGTTAAGAAAAAACAACCTATATTTTATAGAGGAAATTATTGCATTCTATGAAATGATTAACATGAGTGAAAGTGATGTTTCCAATGAAAATAATAATGTTTGATATTATATGTCATGTGGATTTACATACAATATAAAAAAATATTGGTGTTTAATATTTGAAAATTCTTTAATTAATGGTGATTGAGACGAAAACCCTTACCAATGGGTTAAAACATGGTCTGAAGGAAATTAGAAGAAAATAATTTTATTATAATTTTTAAATATTATTAAATATACTGAATTATATTATTAAACATCCAATTTATGTTAAATCAGTTAAACAAATTCCTTTGAAATGACGATTCATAATATGCATAATGTCTCAAATAATTAGAATTATGACCATGAAAACCCTTAACGTGTATTGATTCTCAGAAAAAACCCTTCTATCATCACATATATCCAAATATATATAAATATATATCACAATAAATTATTCCAAAACTATATTAAATCTAACAACATTTTATAGACACAATTTATCTTTATTATCATAATGTATATTATTTCTCATTATTAGGTCATAAATGATAAATTAATGGAGTTATTAAATTTATTTAGGGTGTTTAAATTTCCCATTAGGAGTTTCTCATTCTCTATCCTTATAGATGAGACCCATAATAAGCATATTTCGTTGATTTAATATCACATAAAGAGTGAATTATTAATCAATTATGTAAAAATTGATGTAACTATTAAAACAAAATAACTAATCATTAAATAATTATTTGTAATCATAATATACATGTGATTATATTCCCATAGTATTCATTGATATAAATTAATTTCAATTGATTCAATTTAGGTGTTCAACCAAATAAATCATTAAAATACCATGATTAATGGATGAATAAGATAATATTATTCAAAATATCATTATAACAATAACATAATAATATTATTCTATCTTTTAAAGTTCCATATATTTTTAAAATAATTATTTATGGATAAATTATATTTTATATAATGATATTTCATAGAATTAAAATGTAATTTTCTTCGCAGGGTTCTCCCTTTAAAATGGATTAGTTTACAAGAAATTATTTTTATCATATCACTAAAATATTAATATATATTTCATAAAAGAACAATAATAATTACATGAATATAATATTTATTCATTGAATCCTTTAATAAATCTATCCATGAAATGGTGGTAATTAATAATAGAACATAACATTTCATGGATGTGGTAGTTCACACATATGAATGGATGATGCATTTGATATCCACTAAATGGAATAGGTAAGTAATATAGTTCAAAATTTAATAATCATAAATTAGTTATAGTTTACATAGTTATACATTAAATTCAATTTTCAAAACTATCCTTGTTATGTGGTGAAGGAAATCAATAACTTTACTACTTCGATGCAATAGTCTACAAATACACAAAGTTGCCATTTTAAATTTTATTAATTGAAAAGGGAATTTTAGTTAAATATTATACCTCCATTGCAATATGAAAATAGTATTATATTTAATTTAATTTTATCATATTATGATTTTGTATTGGAATTTTATAAAGAATAATTTTATATAACAACATAGAAATGAGAAAGGGCTGGCTAGAAATTTATTCCACACCTCAAAGATTATCTTCATTAATATGTGGTTAATCCCTTTAGGGATATTATATGAGTAGAATAAAACAAATATATGTGGCTATAATTTATAATAATGATTTTGGAATATTTTCCCAAAAAATATGTTTTATGTGTTGTGAGGGTAAGTGAGTTGAGGAGAAATCATTTTATTCATGAAAAGGGATGAAATTTTTCAAAATACAAAAATCATTCTAACAAGGAGATCTTAGTATCAATGAATTTGGTAGAAATATATATAAATAATAAATAGGGGTGACATAATTAATATATAATACTCAACCACCCATTACAAAATATTATTAAACGTGTTTTCAATTAATCACAATTAGATTTTTCACAATATTCATTTTTTTCTTTTAAAATGGTAAATAATTCTTATACAAGGTGAAATATCGATTAGGAACAAAAACTATTCGGTCATTATTAGATAATCCGGAACTACATATTCTTAATTTTGAATCCAATGAATTTTATAAATTTGTAATACTAATAAATACACATTTCAAAATAATGATTTCATAATGTATTATAATATTATTTTTTTGAAAAAATATCACTTTTTTCTTGAATGATTAATATATATTGGAAACCTATATATATGCATATATTTAAATATATAAAAATTATTGTTTCAAAAAAATGGTTTGGAAAATGATTAAATTATACACTTACACTAATAATGAAACAAAAAAATCATTATATTTTCAAAAATAGATTATTATATTATTTACCCAAAAATACATTTTTATAGAAATAAATATCTATAACTTATCCTTTTTATTTAATCAAATTTTTTTCTTTACTTATGAAATTTAAAGATATAAAATATATAAATTTAACTATTAACTAAAATTTCAAATTATTAAAAAATATGATTATTTAAGGGAAATATCTTTTTAAATACGAGTTATTATTATAAATAATTTATATATATATATAATAAAATTATCATTAATTAATCAATAATATATTATAATAACTGAAAAATTAACAATAATATAATTATTTTTCATTAGTAAAGCTGATATATTTCATAACATGTTATATTTTTCTATAAACTAATAAAACATTTATTTTTTTATAAAATAAAGAATTTATATGTTTATACATATAACATAATTTTGTTACTATTTTTTATACCTTCATACTCAGTGACTAGTTTATGAAGACACATTAAATATATATACACACACACCGACATACCTAAAAACACACCATGATTATATTTTAGGTTGGCGTCACAAGTGGAGAATGTAATGGGAAATATTTTTAATAATTATAGGAATCTAGATATTCAAATCTATAATCACTATATTATAATACCTAGAGCCTATTATCATTAATTTATTATAGTGTCAGTTATACATTGAAGAAACCATTCAATGCCTATTCATTTTTTAAATTCATAGTAATGAACATGATATCAAACTATAGATTAAGAAAACCCCAAAATACCAAATTCCAAGTTAACATTTGATGGCTGATAATGTACATAAATTGGTAAATATAATTCACCATATGGACTATGTGAAACAATGGATAATGATACACCATTTAAATCATAGTGACTACGGAATGATAGTGCTTCTGGACATGTTATATAATGTTATAAATTCAAGTATCACGTGATATATTTTGTAATGAAAATTGTCTATTTATTAATTATAATAATAAATTCAGATAAAACTATGTTTTAATTGTAACAGAGTTATATAGAGGGCCAATGAATTAAATTTATATGAGACATAAATCGATATATTATTAGAGTGTACTTTATAATTAAATAGAATGAAAACTAATAATTATAATCAAAATATTAAGAAATAAATATATTTATCATTTTGGAAAAGGTATTATAATTCAATTTTTATTAGAAAAATAATCCCAAATATAATTTAATTCATAAAACATTCCACAAATTATATGGAGGGAGAATTTCAATAATAGTCCTGATAATATCATTTATTATCAATATACCCCAGGATCGTAAAATGATTGCGAAAAAAATTCCCAATGGTTATATAGAAAACACACTTACTATTAATCAAAATAAAATAATGAGATTATATAATTATGATTTTATTATCAATATCATTATGATACTCTACATGTTTTTGGGACACATTAAAGGAATGGTAGGATAAATATAGATCAACCTTAATCGATGAATATTAATCGACCCTATTATTTGTTGGTGGATTTAAATTTATTCTACCATGTTAAAAAGAACATGCCAAAACCCTATAGTAAATTCTCCATCCATTTTAATCATTAAATATGTGGATGTCGATGACTCTCACAACCTAGTGAAAATTTAATTTTAATGAATTATTACAGACATTATTTTAGATTTTTATGAGATAGGGATTGAATGAGTATATATTACCATATATAGGTCATGAGGGTATTCAAGGAAATAATTCCAACTTTAGAAAAATATGTTTATTCTTAAATTTGATTCCTTTTAGAGATAGATATGGATACCTTCCACTATTAGTAGTTTTTTGATGGTCCATTTTCATAATGGAATAATGGTTTTTCTAAATCCAATTGGTGTATTTAGTCCTTTTATGGGCGTGTTTTGGTGTGATTTGTTTACTAATTGATGGAAATAAGTACAAGATCATTGGATATTGTAAAAATAAATTCTTCATTTTATTAATATAAAATTATATTCTACCAATCCTTATTTTAGTGTCATGTTTGGGTTGTCTGGGAGTTTTCATACTAGATTGTATATTCAACCACTATATATTCTATCTAGTGTGTGTATATAGGCTTTGTTTATTATTATAAAATAAAATATAGTATTTCTTATTTTACAATTGGATTATCATGATGTGGTGATAATGGATATGCAGAGATGGAGTAGGGTGTTGGTTGATTAATGGTTTCATGAGTAGTTCCACATTATGTATGAGTCCCAATTTTCATCCGATGTAGTTTTACATTAATTATTTTATTTAACTTATATAGATATTAATATTCCATTTCTCATTTGATTTATTTTGTTATTACATCATTCATCATACATATACATTCAATCATTTAATTTCTTCTTTTAAGTTTTATTTCTATAATGTGCAATACATTACATTAAAAAATTTCAAAAACCCCCTATGAAATTATTTCATGTCATTGGTGTCTAAGAAATACCACCCACATTCTTGTATATTCTAATAATCTATTATTATGATGATACATAGGGTTTATTTTTAGTCATCCTTACATTAAATATGATAGAAATCTAGATATTATGGGTTTAGAAATGACATGCATGCCAAAAAAATGGATAGCAAGCCTCATTAGGTTGAATATCAAATTACCAGGGTAGTATTAAATTACAAAGAATTGTAAATATATTTTGTGTGTGTTTCCATGTCATAGACATGGGTTTACCTTATGAGAATATAGTTTCAGGTTTGATTTAAGATATGTATGTCTAGGATTTCATTAACTAATTTAAATACTCAATTCCTGATATTTAAAATAATACTACAATTAATTAACATATTTGGATATTATATACTAAATATAATAGGAGTCGATAAAAAAATTAAACAAACTAGTGATTATGATTATTATTGTAGATATGGCATTAGTTTGGTTTCATATAAACTAAAAAGTGGGTTCTATAATGAATGGGGTTATTCTTGAACCAAAGGCAATCCACGTTTTATCCAAAGTATTGCGTTAGAATTATAGGATATTTTTAGGGGACTCAGGTTGTGATAAATTATCATTTGAATCACTCATTAGAGTTCTTGAATAATCATACACCCATATTACAAGATAATATGAGTCCTAAATGCATAGAAATCTAGATCATTTGGAATAAAAAAACATTTACATCCATTGAACACCAGTTAGAATCATGTTCAATGTTATTTAATATATGTTTTACGAACTATCAAAACAGTGGTGGGATATAGATATTCAATGTAATCTCGATCAAGGGCCTACATCGAGGTATTTGATTAATTTTTTATCAAAAAATTATAATCACATAACATATGGATATTGATGAAGATAGACTTATTAAAACAAATTCATGGAATTCATTTAGTGGGGGAGAATGTTGCATGATTTACCAAAATGGTTCTCTATGTGATATATGTATTTTATAGTGCATTCCTTAAGATTCACATAATCTTGTTTGGGTTTTTTCTGGATATTCAGAAAAATATATACTTTTCAAAATTAAATATTTTAATGATATCATGATCAAATCATTTGTTGAAAAGAAATATATAAAATAAAATACTATTGGAGAGGACACCATTGTTCACTTAGGAAAAATCTATATGTTTATTAGGGAGGATATAAATTAGATTGAGACCTATTCATATTGTAGTGGGGATCTAGATTACAAACCAATATGATATGATTGGATTTTTAATGTTTTTTTGGTGTTACCCTCTCAAAATAGCGGGGAAAGATATTTATTTTTATGGATGTTCATTTTGTTCGATGCCTTTCATGGTGATACGGGAAATGATGAGGAGCCATTTGTTGGGTGCTTATATCTAGAGGGCATGGTGAATGTTTATTGTGGTTTGTATGTGGAATCTTATGTTTTGGTTGTGGTTATATTCCTTTTTAATTTTGATTAATCTGATCATCCGGCCTGCTGGTTTTGGTGGTGTTGATCTTGAAAACATCGATTGTGTACTATGGTGATGATGGTGGATGTATGCAACATGAATTCAGTTGATGTGGTGTCTCTTAGATTGAGGCCTCCTCGATTTTGGTGTTGGGTTTCTAATTTCAAAATTTGTTTAAGCATCTTGTGACATTGGATTCACGTGTGGTGAAAGTGGATACAACATATCCTTAAATGGGACATCTAGAAAATAAAAAATAGAATTTTTGGTATTACAAAACTAGGTTATATTTAGTGTAGAACAATAAATAATTAGAATATTGAATGTTGGGAACTACCATGGGACTTCAACTACATTGAATAAATATTTCATCTCAAGTATTATTATTGATGACCAATGAATTCAACTACAAATAATTCCTCTAATAAGCCATTGGATTAAAATTAAATACATCAATAATATCTTTATTGATGTTGTCATCCATAGAACTGGGTGACACATGATGATTATGATAACATTGTGATGATAATGTCGGCACAACCTTATTAAAGTAACATCAATTACTATTTGTGTGTTAAAGAATAACTACGTGGAGAATAAAATTTCATCAATTAATTGAATTTGGTACCACTAATGGTTCATGTTACCATAGTTATAATCTCAACATTTATAAAAGTTATTTCTAATATGTTTGAACCCATCATTTATTTACCTAACATGTTTTAAAACAACTAGGGTGTCATGTACAATTAATTACTCATTTCATCAGAATGAACATATATCCTATGAAATTAGAATGTGGAGGTTTTAAGATCCATTTAGGGATTTTTACGTTTATTAATGTTAAATTGTTGTTAGGGTTCACTATCTTATAGAAGGTAATATTTGATAAAATCCAATTAATTGATTTTTTGGTTGAATTGAATGCAGACACTGACTCTGATGCTCATCCATAAAAATTGACATCCATTGAGGGTTTGGTCTAATTATTCAACGGGGATTGGAAAATGGATGCCGGAATAGCATAACCATTAGTCACTATAAAATGAACCATATAATTATAGATGTTTTTGATCCCATTTGGGTCTATTAATAAATCTAAAAATAGAATAATCCATCATTTATTATCCCAAAATATCAAACATTATTTTAAAATTCATTTCGTAATAAAAATTTTAAATTGATCATTTCCTCCCAATAATTAATGGTTTAGATTATTGGAAAATAAGAAAATAATAAATGGTATACAAATATAATTTATGATAAATTTTAAAAATATCATTTCTCTTAAAACTATTATTTATCATCTCATCCATGTTCAACTCAATTTAAATGATATTCTTTGTACATTTAAAAAAATAAAAAAGTGGTTATAAGTCCTAATAAAGATTAAAAAATATAAACAGGGAATAAATTATGATTATTACTAAATCATGAGGCATAAAAAAATAACATGACCATATTTAAAATATATATAACATAATCTTTATACCACAAATATTAACATGATCATATGTACATGAGGGAAATTATAGAAATGTGGATCCAAGATAAACATGAGTCATTCATAATCATATTAATAATGATTGCCACTAAAGGTTTTTAAAAAAATATTATCAATGTTATTCACTAAAGTATCATAAATGTTTTTCAATTTATGAAATCAAGTTATTAAGATAATTTTTCCTCTAGAGATTAATTTTTTAACCAATGTATCAACGTGATTTTAGTTAAAACCAATCACATGTTTATCATTATGTGTACCACATCATTCTAAGATAATTAGTACATATGTTTTTAACCCACTAGTATGAAATGTGTATCTCAATAATATATTTCCCGAATAAAAAAATAATTTCACATCTATAATGATAACTTTTAAGTATATTATATTTTGGTATTCACCACATGAAAATATCAAAATAAAAATCATGCAATGATATTTATATTATTAAAAATATAAAAAAGGGACTGTTGAATGTGTTACATGACAAATAATTATAATTTATCATAAATTTTGAATCAATTAGATAATAATTTTTGTTATTATGAACATATTTACTAATAATCACATGGAATTGAAAAGCGATAAAATAAAGGAAAATCTTGAAATGAAAAGAAGAAAGACTGAATGAAAGAGTGACATCAACAGCATGATCACAACACAAAAAGGGGATATGAATTGGGTGTGTTGTCAGTGAAGAGTAGTATATAATTAGGAGTGAATAAATTTTATATTAAATAAATTATTATGTATATATTTAACCATAATGTAATTAAATTTAAAAAATATACCACAAATTTATATCTTGAATTGAAATGAGGTTGGAATTAATCAAGTAGAGATTTTTTTATAATTATATCAACAATATGTGATTGTGATATCTTATTAGTGTGAGGAAGTGGTAGTGTCTCATAAATAATTAATAAATAACATAGTATTATATTAATTAATAACTGAAGGAAGAATAATATTATAAAACTAAAAATTTATTTTCACAAAAAAAATTACATAAATCAAAATGAGTTGGATGGGAATCCATCCCGTGATTGGTGGCTTCTCAAATCTTGTAAGTGTCTCCTTGTAACCATGAAAACATTTTATAAGGGATTTAAATATGTATATAGATGTGAACATCTTGATTATTTTTTTGGGGTTCATAGGAATGATTGGATTTGTGTTGTTGAGCTCAATTTATAGGTGAAAAGGATGAGCTTTTCCAAAGATATGGATTAATTAATGGGTTTGAATTATATCACTTAGATGATAAGTGAGTTTAATTAGTTACGTATATTATGAGAGGAAATATTCATGAGACATATAGGTATGACTTTTCAACATGTCGATGGAATTTTAGATGGTCTTTAAGTTACATTATGTTAGTTAAATTTAAGCAACATTAGATTACCCCTTTTAAGCATTGATAATCATGATTGGATATTAATCATGGCCAATACTCTATAAATAAAAACAAAACATTTCGTGTACTGACACATATATTCATGATTAATCCTAATTTTAGATTCATTTTACCTAATTATATTTTTAAACATGATGTTATTATATTTTCTATTAAAATATATAATGTGTAAAAAATATATTTTTAGAATTATAAAGTTCAAATTCTTATGAATGATTAATATTATTTAAAATTTAGTGAATAATAAATTATTTGAACTTTATTAAATTATATCTTTAAAAATTTAATTCTTATATTAATTTTAATTATATCTATCTAATTTGAGAATCCAAAACATTCCAGTATAATTCATTGAGAAATCATAGTTCATATGATGTAATAAATATATACCATGGTTATATAATTTAATGCCAAAAATTGAAATTTCTCTTAATAAGTAATTTAAAAATTATTATACAAAATGATAAAATATATTTAACTGATTTAATTTCATATAGTGATAAGAAAATTATATTAATATTAGTGTGTAAGAATCATTTTTAGAAATTTTTTATCTTAAATATTACAATTTATAGATAGTAGAAAATGTTCAATATTTTTTTTCATTTTATAAATATTTTTATTATAGAAAAAATGATATCATTTGGATTTTAATGAAATATAAAATTAATTATCAAACAAATAAAATATTTATTTAAATGATAATTACTCAAACATTTCATATATTATTAAAATAACTTGTGTTGATAAAATGTTAAACCTATGTTTTCTAAAATTCTAGTAGTATTAAAAAATTTATATATTGACATCATATTATAAGTGAAAATGTTTTATAATTAATTTTGTGTAGCTTATACATTAAATATTATAGTTTTGTTTAAAAATATATTTTCCACTATTCTCCTAATTATACATTATTTTATAAATAAGCTAAAAAATTCACCAAATGATAATTTTCAAATTATTAATTTACAATTAATTTTTATTCCATAGAATATGAATTATGAAATTTTTAATATTATATATTAGAAATGAAATGTAATATAAAATAATTTCTCCATAATAATTAAAATTTTTCATTAAAAGTTGAAAAATAAAATGTGTCAAATATATGTAATAAAAAATTATAAAATTAATAAATAAAAAACTATATAATCCTAATTTATAGTTACATAAAACCGTAGCATATCTATGTAATATATAAGAATAATGTATTGTGAACTAGGATTCAAGGATATAAATTCCTCTATCATATCTCTGTATGAAATTTCAACAATCTTAAACATCCCTCACATTCAGTTTCACTTATATTATAATAATTAGATTTTGGATTACGAATGATATAGGTAAAACCCTATAAAAGTTACCTCCATTCTAAAATCATTCAAATGGAATTCATAACAGAGAATTCTATATGTGTGTCCCCTTTCTTCATACTTATATTATTATTTTTTCAGTATTGTTTCCTCGAATTTGTAAAAGATACCAAGAATGACTATGTTTTTATTGTCATATTAAATATTTATAATATATAATATATAATTTTTTAATTTTATTTTGATATATTAGGTAATACAAAGTATATAATATTTTATTTATTTAGGGAGAATACAATATAAAATATTTTTTTCATTCCTTCTCTATTATTAAATAAATCGTTTCATGGAACTTTTTGATTATTAAATCATAATATCACTAAATAAGGATATCTATAATATTACTCGGGATTTAATCTTTTCAAATTAGTTCCTATAAAATCTATTTACATATTATAATCGTAATATAAATATTATGTTTTTTCCGTACCATTTTCATTTGATACCTCTCACGGTTTAGTGATAAGGCCTATATTATTAATACATGAGTTCATAGTTGGAATTTTAGTGACATATTATCCAAAATTATTATAAGGTATGAAATTTGATTCTATATATTTATAATAGAAATACGACACACATTTATCTCTCATCCCCAATGGTTTTTTTAATTAGTTGTACTAATAGATTATTTTTGTTGGATAATATAGTCAAAAAAGAATAATCCACATCCCAATAAGTTTCATTGATATCAAAATTCAGACACATCCAATAAATTTTTATTGTATCCACAACCGCCACACCATAATGGGTTGTTTTATGTTTAAACTTTAATGTAGTCACTCTCACCAACTGGACACCACCCATTTTATTGGTAGAATATTTCACCAGTGAACAATTTTACCACTCTATAAATCCCTCCAAACTAATTTATTTATGAGTATGGATGGAACACCATAACCACTCAGTGTGGAATTTTTTTCCCAAACATGGAAATGAAAATAGAAAACTATTATCTACAAAAACTATGTTGTCTTATGAGATGTGAGGAAATAAGTCATATTCTAGAACGTCTCCTAGTCTTGAAGACATAAGAAAAAACATCCCTTTCCATATATCTACCATGGAATATTTCAATAGGATCCACCAGTGCGGTATTGTATTCTACATTCACCATTATCAATGGGGTTTTATCATCTATATAATCACTTGTGATGATACATGACAATGGTAAATTTAAGGAATATAGAGAAGAAAATAATGTTTTCTTGTCTTATGTTGCAGTGACCTTACAATACCAAAGGAGTGGCTACAGTTTTTCATCTCCAACCCCATCAATTTCATCCATTAACGGGTATGTTTTTGGTAATATTAACATGATCAGTGCATATAGAGAATATATTGAAATAGTTAATCCATTCATATAATCATGTCAATTACATATCTAAAATTTACACACATGCATTAATATTGTTATAAGATTTAATTATTAAATTAAACCACCATACAACGAGATGTTTTTTTGATAAATAAAAAACATGGGTTGTACACATAGAAAACTATATGAGAAACATAGACTAGATACAATAAATATCTCATATTCACATTTATAAAGAAGATGATTTATTAATCACAATACTCATCATCGATATTAATTGAATGGTATATTCCTTTTTCCAAAGGTTGTGTTAGTAGTTGAAGCATACAATTATTATTATCTTTATATTTATGAAACTAAATTGGGTAATGTTATAGTTTTCCAAACATAGGGTATATGACCATTATTGGTTATTTTGGATGAATTTTTTTGACTCCCATTGTACATACTATACTATTTATTTGTATATTGATGTTAAATTCTTGATGAAACCATATTATACATTTAAACTATCTTCTAGATTCATTGATGAAATTATATTGGTGTGTTATCCCATGTTTTTTTCATATATTTTGTTGATCATTCCATTATATATCATCTTTATTTCATGAATTTTCATGAGTCCCCATCCTTATCATTGTTAGTGAACTGAGTAATTATTTTATGGTTACATTTTTAATCATATTCTATAATTTATTATTTTGAATAATAATATACATTTTCAATTAAGATCCCATTCTGATGGGATTTTCATTCGGGTAATCACTGCATTTTCTCATTCGCACATGGATCCTTCTAGATCCATCCATTAAATAATCACAAATCTATGACATGAGGGATGGATAGTAAACATCACAGGGGGTTATCATAATAAATAACATAAATTAGATTCATCCTTAAATCATTAAACCCATTCACATTCTCAAATAATTCAATAATTTTTTTATTTAAACCGATATAAATTTCAATATAACATATGTTACAGTATATAAGTTAGAAAACCCAAATATTTTATAAACATTGATTTGAGATTTAATACATAATTTCTCATTTAGTAAAAACCAGAAGAATATAAAGGCACAGATCCTTTTGGAAATCAAATAAACAACATAATAATGTTTATTCGGGATACAAAAACATTATTTAAAATATTCATGATCTTAAAATTACATTGATCTTCTAAAACTAAATTTTATAACCATGGAATTCACATAAAAACATGGTGAAAAGTAAACCCTAGTAAGGTAATAATCAAAGAATATAAATATGAAGGTATCCCATATTATTCAAGATGAACATCATGGTAGCATAAAAATGGTGAAAATAAAAATCATTAAGATTGAAGCATGATATAGATGTATAACATAAAGGAAATATAGGAATTTTAAAATAACATAAAAAATGTCATCATAAGAATATGTCATTTTTATCCGTTGAGACATCATATCAGAGTGTTTTTAATACAAGATTCCAATCACCATATATGTTATCTCATGAGATAAAAAATTTTCCAAGAACATTATAGGGATATATAATTCTAAGCCCTCTTATCACATTAATATCACCTATTTGAGGTGGTGTTTCACTAAGATCAGACAATATAAGAATGCCTTTCATAACCATTAATACCATAATTAAGGAGTGTGTGTTTAAAAAATGGATGATTCCAATAAATGAAGGATTATTACATATATTTTATTACCCTTTAGTGGAAATATGGATAGGTATTCATTATAAAAAAAAATTTCATGGAAATTCATTGGATAACTTCAGCAACATAGTGAGTGTACCTAAATCCTAATGGGAGGGTTTAATTTGAGTAAATGAACTCTCACATTACATGAAAATCATAAGGAAGTAAAATTAATGTCTGAAAAAACTTTCGATAAGTATATTTTTAAATCAAATAATATAATACAAATACATTTTCTGAATAATGGGGTTGGGGAGGGAATCCCCTACTTTTATAGTGAACTAATACAATCTTTTGAGGAACATATTGTGTTTTTTGGGAAAAATGGGAGTGATTTTGAGAGGGATAAAAATAAGAAAATTGTTCTCAATGAGGTTTGAGTATAATAGAGTTGGAGACTATGTGGATATTTATAGATAATGAGAGGGGATTTTATTCTATATTTTGAAACATTTATTTTGGACTCTATATGATAAAATAATAAAAATAAAAAACCATCAATTGGTTTTAACACATTCAAACTAAAAAATATGGCTGGTTTTAAATTTTTCATAAGTCTATAAACAGATCATATTAAAATAAAATCATTCGTTATGTGGATGTTTGTAATGTTCATAATTAATTAATGTAAAATCATAAAAAAATAATATAGGTTTGGGTGGATTCGTTAAAGTATTAAAAAATTAATAAAAAAAACTTTCAAAAGTACTTATTTTAAAGGATAAATGAATATTTGGACATGCATTCATTTTATAGAATTTATTACATCACATTTGGGTTATTAGTATTTTAGAATACAAAAAAAATATTTACCTTGTATTAAATTATTATCTATAAATTCAAATCCCATAAAACAAATTTAAAAAAAATAGACATTGCCTAATTTTAACATGTTGATTTAAAAAATAAAATTCATTTGATGAAATTAATTTCATTGATATTAGAAATTATAATTTTTTTTAAAAATAAAAATAATTTTTATGAAATATTATAACTTATGATATTAACCACATTCTTATGCATATAGAAATTACTTTGTAATTTATATATATTTATTTCATTATAAAATTATATAATTAAGTTGTAATTAATTTCAAATTTTATTAAATTTATCAAATAATGTGTTAATTGAAAATATTTATTTACAAAAAAATTAATTTTCATTTCATCATTTCAATAACAATTTTTATTTACAGTCATTGTATAATCATTAATAACTTGATAATTAAAATGGATAAATGTGATTATTTTTTACTAAAATTAAAATATTAAAAATGTATTACTAGTGTCTTGATAAAAATCCCTTTATTATAATAGAATATTCTTTAAGGGTCTGATGTGTAGTGATAGTTCTTTCAAGGGGTGTTATAAAAAACATGGTATATATTTTGATTATGTTAGTCGTGAACACATCGCATAAATGGATTTCCTCAATATATAGTTATAGAATCTTATATTTGTATTGGTCATGAAAACAACCAAGTGATGACACCTCATTTGGATGCTTGAATGGATAGTATTCCTAGCTAATCATCATACTGGTCAAGAAAAAACTTCTAATATATTTTTATATTATAATTTATCATAACTCTTAATATATGGTAATCAAAGTGGTCAACATACAAAAGACATATTATCATTGGTTAAGATTGTTAATATTGTTTTAATGTTTTATGAGATATTTTATAATGGTTCACAAAACCTATGTAGTTAATATTTTTTCTATAAATATATTGCATATTAAAGAATTTATTTATTCATCATGGGGATTTAATTTATAAAATTTCATTTCATTAAATTCTTCCCCAATTAAGAAATTTTCCCTAAAATTTTTATTTCAAACAATAAAATATATAAGGGTACTTCGATTTCATCACCTCTTTTGGTTACCTTTAAATTTAGATAAACATGATATTCCACAAAAAAACTTTTACTATATGATTTAATATTATTCATAAAAATTTCTATCTATGATCCATTATCATCTCATATTACTCCTCATATAAATGATCGATTTCCCAAGGTTCCACCTCTAGAATATGTACATGTGAGGGCCCTGTATTCACTTCCACAAGAGGGATACATGGAACACATCATGTACATGGGACTGGCTGGGTGGGAGTGTTAGTAGATAAGACATATATTTCCAAAAATCAAGGATCTCAATGGAGATGATCCATCTTGGTCTCTGATTTTCCATGGTCTCAAACCTCAGAACATAATTCTTTGATGATATATGATGGAACTAGGCCATTAAAATCAAACTCTAGGTCTCATACAAAGACTTTTGTATATATTTTACATCAAATTATCATCTATTTCACATGACCCATAATGTTTTTATCCTTATATGAAATCTCATGGACAAGATCATGTCTCATAAGTAACTACACTCCAACTTCATCCTAGTATGATTGAGTCTAAAAACTTTTGCAATACTGAGCCTCAAAACAATCCATTTGAATGATTGAGTGGAATTATTTTTATATAATTACTCCACTATGGGAATATTTTGATCCCAAAATTCATGGGATTCTATTGAACATGTTCATTACATTTCCCCAAGAGTTTTAATTGATATTTAAGACTAATCATCCTTATGGGGGTGATAAACAGTTATAAAAATATACACTATCAATAACATTCTTAGTTATTTGCTATAACTTCAATGTAAACCTAAAATATAGATCTAATACAACATAGAGTGGTACTACATTTATTCATACAACATCACTTATATATATATATTAATGGAATGTTCAAGAGAGAAATATTCAATGATTTTAATGAAATGTTATTACATAAAAAGAGATTGACTACAACACAAATAGAATTATTATTTTTAGATAACCTATAGAGTCTTATGATGATGTCCATGGGATTGTTTCCCCATTTCTATACTATTATAATACATGGATTCATTACACCCTTAGAATTATTTATTTCATTGATGATTTTTTTTGCACAAATAGCATCCAGATAAAATGTTTATAATCTCCGTATTCATGTTATACTATGATATTGTTTTCATTATATATCTATAAATATTATTTTTTACCAGATACTTATTGAAGGATAATCTATAAAAATCATCCATATATTCTATAATATATATAATTCTTGAAGGGATTCATATCTTAGTTCCAAACAATATAACCCCATAATCATAAAATGTAAACTACAAATTATTTTCTATATTTATTTTAAGATAATGTTTTTTTGGATATCCTTAATCATATGAAAAATGGATTATTTAGAAGTTATTTCAAATTTTTTTTATGATTATCCATTAATTATTACCATTTCCATGATTTTAATGTCTAAGAATATCAGACCACCTCGAATCCCCATCAGGGAAAGAGTTGTGGTAACATTTTTATCGTGATAATATTCTACTTTATTCACTTTCCCTTGATGGCAATTATTGAAAATTCATATTACTATTTCATATATAATCACATTCAATAAAGTATATTGATCTCCTTTTGAGTGAATATATACTTTGGTATTTTATGATCCATTTTTTAAGTCACATTACTCCCCGATAGATAATGTTTCCAAATACTCAAATTTAATATCACTATATAAAATTCTAGATCTTGTGTCGGATAATAATTCCAATGGATCATTAATTAGTGAAAGGTATAAGATTTTAATTTTTATCCATTATGATTACCCATGTGAAGCCATTTTTGGATTCACCATTGTTAATCATAATTTATTTCCCACTGGTAAGTATTGTGAGCCTAGGCAGAATGATTATCATATTCTTTGAATATTTTCATATCTCTTCATATTCATTATTGTAGAAAAAAATATCCCACTTTTGTCTTTTTTATTACTATGTTATCCCTTTTTTGAAAATTACCTTGATGATGAAGTATTTTCTCCACAATGGTCAATACTGTTACTACAAAAGAAAAAAATTTCCAATAATGAATCATAGTTGATATTTTTTTAATATATACAAATCACATGTATGGAGATTGGATTTTATGTAATATTAAATTATTTAGTAAAATATTAATTTTTAAAGAATATATTTAATTATTGTTTTTAAACTATTGATTAAATTTTACATTAAAAATTAAAATAAAAAAAGAATCAAAATCCAATCAATTTAGATCCCACTAATATTTTATTCTTATGAAAAAATTTAATGGGATACAATAATTTATTCAAATTAAAATATTTTTATAATTTATAAAATAATTTCTTCTATTTTTCTTTTAATTTAATATATATCTTATTGATGTTTTGTGTTCCATTAAGGTAAATATATTTTCACAAAAAATTTGAAACAAATTTAAATGATAAAAAATTATTTCTCTTTTTAATAATAATTTGTAATGGGGAAAATATAATTTTTAAGCCTATTTTTACAACATTGAGATAGTAAAATAAAGGGAATAAAATTATTACTTTTTTTTACAAAAAAATATATACAAGAAAAAATCAATTGAATTTTTCACCAAGATACAATGTGCTCGATACAAGGATTGATATGGAGTAACATCACTCATTCAATAAGAGAAAAATGTGTTATGCCCATTTTTTAGTCCTTATCATATTATTTTTAAATATAATAATATGATTTACACTTATCATGGTGAATTTGTTTTTCTAATTTTTCTATTCATAATAAATACAATGCGTCATATTTACCAAATATGGACATCTAAATTCCTAATATGCAATAAATGTTCAAATATTCAATTCGTAAAAGGTTCAAAGTGATTTTATTATTTATACCCAAACACAAATGAAAACAATATTTTTGAAAATGACTTTTACGTATATGCATTATTTTATACTAAAATAAAATAGAAAATTCATCCCAAGAAATTTTTTTTATATTTTTAATCAAATCTATGAAATAGAATATCAAATTTATAGGAAAGTAGAATTTTATTTTTTAAATACATTATATGGATATGAAATTTTCAATAAGAATTATATTTTTCATTATTTGTTTAAAAATCAATCTTTTTAGACATATCACAATGATTATATATATTCTAATATTGACATCGTGATTTATAAAATGATAAAATTATTATAAAAAAATTCTAAATGTTCCTAAAATTAATTATATTATTCTCTCATAAAAGGATATAAAACCCATTTTTGATGAAAATTAATTTTTGATGAATTTAATAACATTGCTAAAAAATGAGTTCGTATATGATAATTATTATACAATTCAATTATATTAACTATGAAATATATATATATATATATATATATCATAATGTAGATAATAATATTCATAATATCTAATTTAATCTCTAGGTTATAACAATCCAATTAAAATAATAATAATTTTAGAGTATATCCCAATTCACATAAACTCCAGTGTTGTGTGTTATCAAATCTATTGAAAATATTATTATATTCAAACATGGGTTGTTAGAGAGAATATATGGGTATATATTTACCTTGTAGAACACCTTTTGATGTTTTTATCCTTGCATGTTCTTGTGTAGTTATCATTAAATTTTTGAAAATGAAAACTTTATATCATGCCTATATTATATTTTCATGATAATATGTTACATAGAACATACATGTATGCTCGGCCTTGTTTTGTGATATATCATGAGGCCACTAAATGTATTTTTCCATTATTCAAGGGATTGTGATTAATCATTATATATTTTACCCTTTGAGGGGGATTGTGAAAATATTTGGTTGGTTGTAATGGAAATGATCATAGGATAAGTGAATAAAGTCATTTCGGTCAGACTCGTGACACTATGAATTTGGGTATGATGATCGAAGGGATGTTAGGTGATATGTTCACTCAATGAATTGAGGGTTATATGTGACAAATTATATTGATTCCAAATAGATTCTATGTGAGATTTAATATAAACTCTTTATATATTTTTAATAATATAATCAATTGATGCTTTCAGAATACTAAGAAACAAGTAATCTTGATGCCTTGTGGATACTGAGTGACATTATGTCTCAATATCTATTTGAACAACCTTTTTTCTTGTTCATGATTACCTCAAACATATATTATGGATATACTTTAGTAATATTACCAAATCACTTACAATTGGGTTCCATGTAATCTTGATAAGTGTACAAACATTCAGTTTATGATTGTTATTTGTTGTTCTTTCATGGGAATTAGGTTATACCAGTACAAATTATTTATTTGTTTTTTAATTTCCCCTAAATATATCATATTAATGTTACCAGTATAAAATTTATTTTTTCATTTCTTATCTCCCATTATTAAATTATAATATCCATGAAAAATCAATTTGCATTTCATTATCATATTAGATATTTGATAACCAATGTCAAAAACATGAATTTCTTTTTATCATGTCACTTATTATTTAACCAATGTGAAAAAAACAGACAACATGCTTTATCACATTAGTTATAAAGTCTAATTTTCATGTCAGTTATATAATAATCGATGTAATAAAATCAATACAAATTACATAATAATATCATTTATATAATAACTGAAATTATAAAAATTTTAAAATGCTATGAATTACATATTTGATCCATTTAAGTAGTATTTGATCTCATGAATGAAAACTCATCTATCTCACGCATAGAAGCCCTAACACCATTTCCTGGATCTAATGGCCTAAAATCTTTTTTTCCATCATTATGCATTCTCAATTTTCATAAAATCTTTTTTTTTCATTTGATATTCACATCTTTCTAATTACAAGTATACCACACATATTGATTCTCACTTTCAGTAATTCAATGCTGCAAACTCCCTATTCTAATTTCTTCTATTATGATTACTCACGTCTTACATTAACATATTTATATACTCTCACATTTCTTTGTTGTCATAGTTGTATGTTGGAATATAGATCTAATCATCAAAAATATTGTAATACCATCTACATATACCTTAATTATACTTCTATATTAGTGAAATGGTGTGGATATCATTATAATGTTATATGTTAGATCATAAATTCTGTAATTACATCATAATGTTATGGTGTTTATACTATATGGGAGAGCCTTGGCATTGAATTTTTTGTCAGATGATGATTGAACTATGATATATTATATAATCAAACATTCATATAGAAATACATTTTTGTGGTTTAATATAATGTCTATTGATTTCAATCCATTATCTAATTTTATTAATTTTTATATTGAATGTGTTTTGTTAATAAATATTATAGATCCCTTTTATTGGATACCACATATAACCATGCCTAACATTTTTTATAGATGTACTCTTTATTTATTTTTTATTTATATGATACATATATACTAAATAATTTACCGCAAAAATGTATCATAGAAATGTAAACCATTATTATGTATTAAATAATGATCAATGTATCTCATTAATCCTCTAACAAGAGGACTAATAAATAATATAGAACCACTTGGGAGAAAATGTTAGAGACTTATAATATGTTGTAAATTTAGTTTATTATTAGTTTATTTATATTCCTTTTGTATAATTACTATTATATATGAATGTAATTGATTTATTAAATAACAACTCATAAATTAATCATAATTCTCTCTTAAAACATTATTTTATATTATATAGTTAGTTAGGGTCACACTGACATTTATCTACATTTTTATTATTGTTTTGCCTCCTATTTATCAATTAATGTTAAACTTATATTCATTTATTGTATAGAATTTATAATTCTTCATTTCAAATATGCATATATATATTTTTGGAACCTACACTACTTTTGAAGTATGACACATTCGATATAAATTTTAAAATAATTTCACTTGAATTATTTATTCTAACATTTTGCAGGACTATATTCATTTGAAATGATATTTATTTTTTATATTTTTAATATATAATAATGAGTCGATGTTGGATTATAAAACATCGAATAAGTGTCAAATATAATGAAGGTGATGATGCTTTTTGGAATTTTCTAAAAAAAATATTCCATACAATGTCATGTGATTCTATACATGCCTGAAATGAATAAATATAATGAAGTTGAAAAGAAGATATATCAAATATCATTTATTTTTTTCATGTGTTGAATCTGAGTTATAGCCCTTGGATTAAACATTATGAAACTAGGAAGAATATCAGAACTAATTATGATGATGGTTTTTAGGATTATATCTCTACTGAAATTGATGATGTGATTCAAGATATTCAAGTAGAGGAAATTGAGAAAGAACTAAAAATTAAGAGTCTATATGGGGATATTGAAAACTATTATAACCTGGTAGTATGGAAATTTTATTTTTATCATCAGTGTTATGATTGATTATCTTGAAGGTGAAACATGGTTGGAGTGACAAGAGTTTTACTAATTTGAAAAAATTAATGAAATATATTCTTCTTATAGACAATGATATTCCTAATTCCTATTATATAGTGAAGAAAACACTATTCTCAATTGGATTAGGTTATAAAAAACACATGTATTACCGAATGACTATGTGCTATATAATAAATTATATGGATGTATTTCAAAATTTTCTAAATGTGGGACGTCACTGTATATGTTAAAAGAAAAATTACATTCTTGTTTTTCAGTTATAGAGACCCCCTCTATAGAATTTGGGTATCTTATAATAATTCCACATTTGAAACATTTATTTTCCAATTATCATGATGCAGAAAGGGTAGGATGGAATAGATATGAGTGAATTTGTGAAGGAAAATTAAGGCATCAATCTATTTGACCATTGTAGAAGAAAATTGATCAGTAATTTCCTATATACAAAAAATATGTTAAAAATATCAGACATAGTCTATGCATCGATGGAATGAATCCATATCTAAGTCATAACGGAGATAATTAAGTTCATGGCCTATTTAATTTTTTATTTACAACTTATCTATTGAATATATAGTGAAGTGAAAATATTTAATGTTGAGATTAATGATATTTGAACAAAAATCACCAAAAAATGATATTGATTTTCTCTTATCACTATTAATTTATGATTTCATACAATAATGTGGAAACTATAAGGGGGTGTTTGATTGTTAAAACCTGGAATATTTTCAACTACATGAAATTATTTTGTTCACTATAAATTCTATTCCATTGAATGGAAATATGTCTTGATACAGTGCTAAGGGGCATAATTTGTGTCCAATTTGTGAACAACAGATATCATATTATCAACTGGATGATGGGAGAAAAATAGTATTCATGGGTTGTTGAAAAGTTTTGTATATAGATCACCATTATAGAAGATTAGAATTTTCATTCAATTCCTCACAAGAATTTGAAATTTTTCTAAAACTGGTAACCACATATTAGTTTTCTTATAGGGTGGAAAACAATAATGAGATATTTGGAATGACAAATAAATACAGTAATGATATAAATAGTTGGATGAAATGATAAATATTTTCAGAGCTAAAATAATTAATATATCAAAAGGTCAAACATAAAATTTATGCCATACATGTTGAGAAAAATATATGTAAAAACATGATGAGAACACTGTTTAATATTAATGTAAATACTCAAGATGGATTTAATGAAATATTGGACTTCCTCTCTATGGGAATGTGTTTGGAGTTAGCACACACTCTTGATGGAAGGTAAACATTCCATCCCCAAACATCACATATAGTATCCTAGATGGATAAAATTATATTTTCTCAGTGTCATCATTATATAATGGTGCTGCATTATTATACTTTAAATTAAAAAAAATGTATTTAATGGATTTGAATTTGATAGGTATGAAATATAATGATTGTCATGTCATAGTACAACAACCAATACCAGTTGCATAGGATCAAATATTTCATATCCGTTTCAGAGGGGCTATAATGAAGTTATATTACTTTTTAAATTCAATTTTTAGTAAGTTGATTATTCTGATTTAGTTAAAAATTTTGTAACGAAGTAATTTATATATTTTTCCATTTGAAATTTATTTTCCTACATATTTGTTGATATCATGGTTCATTCAATGGATTATTTTTTGTGTCAAATAAATAATTTCAGAACCTTTTATCGAAATTGGATGTATCCATTTGAAAGGTATATAATGATATTAAATAGAGTATTTTTAGAATCCATATTGACCCGAGGCCTATATTTTTGAGATCTATATTTCATAGTAGGTTTTAAAGATTTGTACATGCTACTTGTCTATAGTGGTGAACATTGGGTTTCCTCCATCTTGCCATGAATTATATAATTTTGTGTGAAAAAGGATCTATAGATTAAAACTCAAATATTTCATTTTTTAATAGATAAAGAAGGTACATTTATACATCTTTAATAATATAGATGATTCCCAACCATATATAAAATTTCATATTATTTTTTTGAAACAATGTTATCCAAATTATAAAGATATGTGTACTTTTAATGATCATAAAAAACATGTTTTTTTGGCTTAGAGAGACCATTCTTGGTAAATCATATGCATCATAATAATTTAAATGCTTAATGGGTGGTCCTTGTTAAAATTCGATGACATTTTCGTAGTATGAAATTAGTTGTAATAAATTTCATATAAAATATCAGGGAAACAAAAGTGTAGTTCATAATTGAAGTTTCTTGATGTTCACAAAAGAAAATAATTTTTTCTAGTGGGAAATTTTGAAACCAAATTTTCACATCAAGTGCATATTATAGAGTCATTGAAGAAATATGTGAGGTTGATTACATTAAATTTCAAGATAAAGTGTTTAACTATAAATGGATTATCACAAACAATATTTTTAAACATGATTAATTTTAAATAACAGTTGTTAATATAAATTTATGGTAATACACATCTAATCCTTTAATAGTGAAGAAACATGAAAAATAAAATTTTTAGGTTATTAATCAATCTATTAGTCATTGGACTATTGTTTTTCAAGGAAATAACAGTATGTTTGTGATCATAAAATTTACAGATATTTTGATTTATGTAAGAGCCCTACCTCCATGGAAATATTAATAGATAATATTGATGATCATGTGGTAGACATGGTTTGTGGCGTACATAATGATCAAGATGAAGGAATTTGTGTAAAAAAATCCTATTGTTCATTCTAAATATTACAGGTTGTAAAATATTTTTATTTCTCATTTACTTTTTTAAATTTCATTTAATTTTAGATATAATAATTTTATTTTTTTATTAATAATTGTACTATAACTACTAAGTTAAATTGTTTGATTATATTAGTTTATTTTTGTGTAGTTAACAATTTTTACCCTTAAGTAACTTATCTAAAAATTCCTTTCTTGAAATAATTTTTTTAATTTCAAATTTTAAATAAAAAGAAAAATATTTGATAATGTTTCATTGTTTCAATTTTCTTTTTTTAAAAAATAATTTATTAGGTTGGAGAATTTTAACTATTCACACACTATTTTTGGATGTATTTTCATTTTTTGTGCATGGAATATTATATCTATTTACTATTATTTTAATTTTAATTAAATATAAAACATATTAATACCAATGTGTTAAATATAATTTAGTTTAATTTTTCTTGAAATTTTTTATTTTTATTGAAATTAGTAATGTAATAATTGAATTTCTATATTGGTGTACTAATTGTTTGTTTCATTGGTTTGATTGATAATAATGGATCAATCCACATATTGACCCCATAATTTTGGAGATAATCAGACCCAAACCTCTAGGGAGGATTGTTCATATTCTTATCTTGATAAGACCCACTCTTCATTACAAGAGACATTTACTCCCACATATGCAATGAAATGTTCATGGTTAGGTAAATGTGGCAACACACATTTACCAAAATTATCATTTTCTTGTTGCTAAGACTAGAGGATACTAGTATACAATGATTGTAATGATATTCCTAGTGTCCTAATTCAATATAAATAATGATTTTTAAAAAAAATCCGGAATAAATTATTATTTTTAATGATGATTAGATAAGTGTTGAAAAATTGACAATATATCAATTGGTGTAGACCATTCTAGTAATCTCAATTATAATTATATTACACATCATGAAATAATTATATTGATAGTTATCTTATACCTTCTTATCAGATAAAATGTGATATACCATACAATAGATAATATAGGAGTGACTATTTATCATTAGCTACATGGAGATGGAGTGATTTCAAATCATCCATCAAATAATATTTTATTATCATCCATAGACAAAATTATGATCCCTGTTATATATATCAATTTATAGATGAAGGTTCATGGAATAAATGTTTAGAAATAAGAATATATGAATAATTTTTTGTAAGTGGAATGTTAAATTTAGATGATTTATTATGATAATGATTTTTTTTAATTATTTCCTTATTATTAATTTACAAAAACCAAGGAGATATCATCAGGAAATCCAATCTAGAAACATATACACTTATAAATTAACCCATGGAGGGTATACATTATTAGAAGAAGAAGAAGAGAGGGTTGAATTTTTTCAAAAACTGAGAGTGGAGTCATTAAACTCTATAAAGGATGCCCCTCTACCCCCCTCATCTAGACATGAAAAATCAAAGAGGGACCAGATAAGGAAAAATGGAAAATATATTATAGATGATTTTAGGGTTGTAGATGAGAGGATTGACAGAAGTTTACTTCATTAATTTATTTATGTTAATTTTATTGTTTTTATATTTTGATTCGTTATATAGTTTTTTGAATAATTAATATAATATTCTCTTGAGATGTAGATAATATAGGTGGTATTTAATGTTTTAGTAGAAATTAAATTTTCGCTATAGCATTGAGAAATCTGTAACACCATTTCCATGTATGTGGATTCAAAGTGTGTATATTGGTGAAAACTGTGTTTTCACATTCTTCATCTTCTCCATTATATAGTTTTTTAGCAAATAGATTTTTTGGAGGATCTTGTTTAGGAAATTCATTTGATAGTGGATTATAGGATCAAATATTTGGTGCAGTCAAAGTTTAAAGACATGAAGATAAAGATTCAATCTATTACTCACACTCCTCAACCTCTACTAGGATCTCCCACTACTCCACCTCCACCTACAGATCAAACTCTTTATCATACTTCTACACCCCATCCACATCCACCAGCAGATCCCACTCCTCAACTTCCACTTGCATACCCAACTTCTAATTCTACTTCTACACCCCATCCATTCAAGAATCTCCATTATTAAGAGTTATAAATTGATGATCTCCAGTATCATATTATTGCATATGGATTGACATTTATTTTGAATACACCATTAATCATTAATATTTAGAAATATATTATCATAGGTTCATTGTAAAAGATATTATAGAGATATCATTTTGAGTATTGTAACCTATAGATGAGGTGAGTATAGTTTGAAAAAGTATCAGCCACTTTTTTGGTATGGCCATATAATATTCTACAATATATTACAAAAGTTGTATGTGTATATCTTATCTTTTATATTATTTTTATATAAAGTTGTTTTAATATTTTATTGTTAATATATCTAACTATTTACTTACTTGAACAATTGAAATCTAAAGTATTATTTTATTAAAAACAACAAATACAAAGTTTTATGACTTCATAGATAAATTCATGTTTTGTGGATTGATTGTTAAGATATTAAAAAAATTTGTCGAGTGTTTATGAGATTAAAATGGATATTGGTGATTTTGTGAACTCAATGAGTGTGAAACTTTTTAAAAATTGTATCTTGGAGCTCGTAACTAGATATTTATTTGGCATCTTCCTGATAAATATTTTCCATGTATGTATTAACACAATCCTTTTCATTCATTTAATTTATTGAAATTTTATTCTTATCTTTCTTTTATATTATGTATATTTATACAATGAGAATGTATAATAATTGTATATAGATTTATGGACCCATATTTCATTTCACATGCAGCAAGGATAATGTCTAATGTAAAAAAAATAAGTAATATTACTGAAGGATATCAAAAGGATGTAATTATTCAGTGTTAGATGTTTCTTTATCTTTAGTAGTATGAAACATATATCTCACGATGTTCTTTAATATTTTATCATAATAATGACTAACAATAAATTATCTTTAATATCAGTGGCCACTAGATGATATATCATTTTTTATGGGATATGTCACTTTACTGGTTATACTATGTCCATGGGGAAGTGAAACCACATTTTAAGGATATATTAAAAAAGGACATCCGAATGTCTTAATAATAGTTTATATTATAATTGATGTGGCTCTAGTTTTACATAGTTTTGCCACATCTTTTTACTTGATTTATAATGATCTAATTAATTATTTAATCACTTTATTCTAAATATTTGTACTTTTGTATTTTTATAAATAAATTTTTCAAATATTCATTTTTATATCAATTTACGTAATTATGGACTATAATATAATTGATTTATTCTTTCGTTGTTTTTAATATAACTAATTTATAATTTGTTTAACTAATTTTAATTTGTTTATTTTATTTAAAATTTTAATTTTTAATAAATATTACGTTTGATAATTAATTTAAATTTATTTTTTTATGTTTATACACTTAGTTACCGCTTGCGAGGCTACAGGTAGATAAGTTACTGAAACCAGGGATACTTTTGCACTAGTAGTAACCAGATTTCTGGTACTGTCCAATAGTGACCTTCTTTCTTTTTTGCTTATTGGTAGCCTGTTTTGAGATGTAATGGTGACCTTGATTATATTGTTAACCTTTTTCACAGCTATTATTTTCTACCGTAGAACTCATTTAAGTATAACAGTAGAATTTAATTTTAACTATCGTTGAACATTTAATTTTATAAATATGGGTTACTATTAATGTTGGTTAAGTTATTTCTTCTTGACTTTTTGATAAGTTGTTTTTTATTTTAAACAATTTTTTAATCAATGGAATTCTATTTAATTAACATATATTTTATATAAATATTTTATCTATTATTTTGGATTCATTGGAATAGGTTAGCATTGCTAATTCATTTGTTAAGACATCCTGCTAGTCATGTAACTATATAGTATTTGTTTTTAATTAAATAAATTAGTTTTCTTTTAATTTTATGAGTTCAAATAGTTAAATAATTAATTAATTAAGATTTTTTTAAACATTAACTTTTTTATTCTATGGATTCTGATTATTTATTAAGTCACCAAATTTTTTTTATTCTACTGTTGAGGTATATGAGCACTAACAATGTCCCTTTTATTTATGTCGCGTAACAGTGAGCTTTTGTTTTTAAGTACCGGTGACCTATCTATTTTTCTGTAGCGGTGACCCCGCGCCACTATCATTCTTAACCAATACTCTTTTCTCACTATTATAACCTCTTATATTTGTAGCCTTGCTTCCGATCCACAACATACTGTTACTACATTGTATCAGTGTCCTTGCTTGAATGGTGATCTCGCTTTTACCAGTGACCTCATCACTGTTTCCTTTTCCTAACATTAATTGCATTGATATAATTTAGTTATTAAATTTATTTCATTTTAATCCATTTATATAAAATAACTTTATTAATTTAATAACATAGTTACATTCTTAAAAGATTTAGGTTAAGTTTGCTAATATAACATAATTTTCATTTTTAGAGTTATTTAATTAATTATCAATGTTGTTTTAAACTATTAAAATAAATAATGTTTTATGCAGTTTAATTTCATATTTCAATTAATTATTTTTAATTTTTTTATTTAATTTCATTCTTTAACTTTGTATTATTTAATCTTTCTAATAATTTAATTAGATAATATTTTTTTAGGTGTGTTGAAATTTTATTTGTTTTAAATTAATTAAAGATATAGATGACTTAATTATTAGTTTAAATAATTTTTTTATTTGAGTTGTAGTTGAATTAAATTTTGTGGTGGTGTTTCATGTATTTGCAGCTACCGGTAGATGAACTCACCATTGGCCCTTTCTTCTTTTTCCTCACTGATACACCTCCCACCTCACTGTTAGCATTTTTTTATTTTTATCATTGACCCTGCATGCACTCCTTTTTCACTCCATTCATAGCTCTTTCTCTCCCCATGCCTCACTGTTACTATATTTTCCTCACTGTTCAAGTCTGTTGTTACGCAATTCCGTTGTGCCGCACTGTTATCCTTTTTCCTATTTTTTTCTCACTATTAGGATACTCTGTTTTCCTCACTGATTCTTTTTTCTCGTTGATAGTGCTCCTTTCCCACTATCACTGACAAAGATTCCAACCTCACCGTTACTTCCTTATTTTTCCTCACACCCTTCACTGCCTCGCCCGCTTACCTTCCCATCTACTATTCTGGCGTGATGGATCCACGGTCGAGCTCATCCCTTCCATGGATCTACCATCAAAGATAAACCCTTTTACCGCCAGCCTAGGGAAAGTCATGCCACCTTGGGAGCCGAACCAGAGGGATATCGTGTCTTTGTTGTGTGTCACTACAACGCTTCCACCGGGGTGGGAGTAACAGGATCTGCCGTAGGTCTATTCACCACCACCCGCAGTAGCCAGGATATCGGGTCTTTGTTGTGCGCCGCTACAACGCCGCCGCTGTGAAGAAGCACTGTGGTCAGACTGAAGTCACGCTTTCTTCTAGAGATGCCGCACCACCGAGGTCAGCACTACTGAGTGAAAGAGTTTCGCCACGCCACACACTGGAGGAGGGAAGAACAACCGTTGTTCTATGGGTGTTTGAGCTGAGGAGGGGTCACCGCAATTTGATGAAGGGTGGAGCCACCGGGGTCAAGAGGGAGACTAGTAGCATCACTCCTGGTTGCAGCACCGGAGAGATGAAGTCCTCCCCCTATTCGTCGAAATTGGGGGGAGGAAGGAAGTTAAAAAAATATATATATAATAATAATAATAAATAGATAATAGTAATAATAATAGTAATGTAAAAAGAAGATGATAAAGATAAATGGTAAAGTTAAAGTAATTTTATTAAGTCAAATTAATATAATTAAAAAAATAAAAGTTATGATTCAAAAAAATACAGTTTTAAAAATAGATAAATTATAAATTAAAATAGAAAATTAAATTAATAATAATTGTTAATAATTTATTAATACCCTATTAATAGTATAAATATATAATTAATAATAATTATAAATAAACTTTAAGATAAAATTATTAATTTAAAATTAATGTATTATGTTCTAATTACTTAATTAAAATAAATTAATTAATGAATTAATTTAGAAAACTAATATCTTAAATAGTAATAATAAAATTATTAATACAATCTAAATTATAAAATTTTTAATTACATATTTACTTATCATATAAATGTTTTTGTTAAATTTTTTAAACTAAAAAATATATTATTTTTTGTTTATATTTATTATTCTAATTAAATCAATAGAGTTTGATAAATTTATATTAATGTTTTATAAAAGTAAATAATAATCATCAATTAATATATTTATTAATTAACTTATGTTTACATGATATGTGTAATTTAACACTTAACTTAAAAAAATAACCAATTCTCATTCTTTAAGTTTGGTTTTATTTATTTTTCTTTTCTAAAATTTAAGATTCATTCAAGGGACTTAAATGTGTTCAAATGCGTTCAACTAACTCAGCACAAGGTAGTTGTGTTGGTAAAACTAGTGCGACTTGCTTGTCGTGAAAAAATGCACATTTTTTAGTGCGTTTGTGAACATATTTTGAAGTCAGTGGAAGATGTTCAGTGACATGCAGTTGTTGACAGATGATATATAAAGCAGAGTAAGAAGCATATTTTGAGAGGGACATTCATTCACTTTGGGGTGCTCATTGATTCCACGAACACACATTAGAGAGAAGATCCAGGATGCTCATTATTTTCCATTCCACGATCACGTCACACGAGAGTGATGACAATGCTCATTCATTCCATGACACATCAGACGAGAGCAGAGACTCCCTGGATCAACACTGGAGATGAGCAAGTGACCGAGGAGCCCGATAGTATAGTAGAAGTTGGGGAGTACTTCTTCCCTTTGTCCTTAAATTTTGTACTCTTTTCTTGGATGCTTTTTCATCTATTTAATCAAGATGATCAAATGATGAATTTTCAAGCTTGAAAATTAAATTCTATTAGTTAATATTTTAGTCTTCTTCATTCACTCTACCTTTTTTTTATAATCGCAATCAATTGACAAGAATGATTAATGATTCTCTCACGCCTCAATTGTTATCTTAATTCATTAATTAAAGATCGACTGTCAAGGTAGTTCTCGAATACCTTTTCAATGAATTAATGTCTTTACATCTAGAAATTCACACCGAGTTTATTTCCAAATGTTATCATTTTTTTAAAAGTCAAGCACCATGACTGATTTTGGAGTGGCGAACTCCTAAAGTCAATATTCTGTGTGTTGTTTTTCATGTAGAGGGAGATTTTTCCCCATTTTTAATGAGGTGTGACTCAATAATTTGTAGTGGATAAGGTATCCATAAAACCAATAGATTTGGATTCTTGAGTATTACTTTTGATTTTCTCCTTCGGCATTGCTTCTTTATATTAGTTTTCTGTTCTTTTATGTTAGTTTTACTGTATTTTTTATTTCATCACCATGCTAGTTATCGATATATTCTCTTGCTTAAATAAAAGTAAAAAAAGATAAGAAAAATATAAAGATGTTTGCCTCATTGCTGACAGCAGTGAGGTTTTCAGTTTTAAAACCATATTATTTACTCATATGCCTTCTCTGTGGATTGACCATGCACCACTGTGCTTGTGTAGGTTAATAAATGTAATTTTGAGAATCGTGACGACCTCTAGCCTTTGCAAAAATTTGGCACCATTGTCGAGGAAGGAATGCAATAAGAATAAAGGTTTTTAGTAAGTAAAAAAAATAAAAAATAACATATTAAAAAAATCATCTAAAAAACTGGGAAAAAAATTAAAATGAAAATTCTGTGAACAATCACTTCTTTTATTTCTTATTTGAGTTCTGTTTTAATTTTTGTGTGTTTTTGTTCTAAATAATTTTAAAAAATGGAACATTATGAAGGCTCAAACTACTACACTATACATTATTGTGTTTTCTGTGGAGATTATGGACATACTGCTTGGCAGTGTGTCTATAACCAACCACAACAGACTTCTTGCACTGAAGAAGATGAAATGTTTGAATCTAATCCTAGAAGCCTATCAAAAATTGAATTAATTGATTATAAATTGGAGGAGAGGGTAGAACTAATTAATAACTGGTTTAATAAAACCCATGAAATTCAACTTTGAGATTCTCAAGAGCGGGATCGAAGACAAAAATGATTGAAAACCATTCTTTTGGAATCAAAACAAAAGGGTTAAAGAATAAGATGAATTTGATGAAAAAGAAAATGATAATGTGTATAAATGATTTGATAATCAATCTGATGAGGAAAGTGAATCTGAAACTGGGCAACAAAGCACTTACATTCAAGAATTTGAAACTATTGATCCAAATCTAGAAATAACAAACTCTCTGAGCCAAGAACACAACATTGATAATCAAATAAAGAAATTTAATGATGTTGAGTTGGAAAATTTTGAAACTTAATTAAAACAGATTAAAAAATATAGCCGAGTTCTTTTCCTAATTTTTACATTAGAGAAATATAATTGTTTTAGAAATGTTGAAAATGATGTCACTTGGTTTGAAGATATACTGGAAAATGAAAATACGAATGTTAAAAACTTTTCACCCAAAATTTCTGAAATTCTGAACATTGAGCCTGAACTTGATATTGGGTATAATCTGGATGAGAACATTAAACAAGAAATCATAGAATATTATAATTTTGTACCCAAATTGAACACTTCTCTTTCATATTTTTAATATGTGATCCAAATTAGTTCATAAATGATTTTGGATGATAAGGATGAGGGAATGAAATTTAAAGAAAGACTAACTGATGAGTTCTCATTTCAATATTCTCATAGTAATGATTTTTCTGAATTATTGTGCAAAGGAAAGAAAACTATTGTTAACCAACATGAAGAGAATTGTCTTAATTTGAACATTCTTGAAACTGAATTTATTGAAATTGAATTTTACAATTCATCTCCGGAAATTGAATTGAAACACTCAAATGACAAGGGTTTAGAAAGTGAGTTTTTTGAACATGAACATAAAGTTGAGGTTGAACACATACATGAATTAGGTAGAGTTGATTTGATAGAATCGGTAGATGTTAAAAGTGAGTTAACTGATGGGGATCTTTTGGAAGAGATTTATTACATTGTTAGACTTCAACCTATTTGTGATAAAATAAATTCTCTTCCATGCCTATCACTTCCATCCACACCTGCGAAGGGTGATGAACCTTTTCATGATACTAATAGTAGTCCATAGGGAGAATAAGACTTCTTTTCCATTTTTCATAACTATTTTCATCACTCAATTGAATTCCCTCTTGAACCTGCTAATTAAAATTTACCCTTGTGGACCCTAGAATTTGAATCCATTAATGATGAAGCTGATAGATATAGCCATGAGAATAATTCCACACCTTTTGAAGCACCTAGTTTTTTGTTTTCCCTTCATGTGAATTCAAATCTTGAAAAATCTGAAATAAAACTAGAAGTGTTCAGAATTATTCTCAAAATTGTTAAAGGGTTATACTTAGGGTTTATTTGAGGCTTTGAGAATTCAATTATTAAATTGTTGAGCCTTGTTTCCCACAAATCTCATCTTTTTGTTAAAAATAATTCATCCAAAATCATGTTGTGGTTCCTATTTAGGAAAACACATCCACCTAGTGAATATGGTTAGTTTTTAGGTGAGTCTAGCTGAGGACTATAAACCTAGCACTGCATGGGAGGCAACCGATGGTTTTTGTTGTTTTCAATATAAAATTATAGTTAAATAAAGTCTAACTGAAGATGTTAAATTCAGTGCTTCTTGAGAGTCAACCCATGTTCTTTCTTTTGTGTTTAATTTTTTTTCAGTTCTTGTTTTACTTTGAATAATGTTCTATTGTGATGCCATCTGTTTTCATTATCTATAATGGTTATTTGATCCTGGTTTTTTATGCTCTAGGTTTCTAGGATGCTGCTGTTGGTTTCTTAGAGGGATGGAATTCTCATAATGAAGGATAAAAAAACATTAAGTTAGGGATGTACATTACTATTGAATTCTGTTTCATCTCACTTCTCCTTAATGCCTTCATAAAAATAATGCTTTTGTTTTTTCTAAATAAAATTCTTCTTATATTGTAATGAAATTATATTGTATGTAACTATGTTAATTAAAAAAATCTGCATTTACTTTACTAGTGAAAACAAAATTTCATTATTGTAAAAATCTTTCACTGCATGAAATTATGTGTGGGTGGTACATACTGCTAGTTGTTGAATCCGCTTTAGGTTGGGGTGTTTAGCATGAACATTGACTACATAGTTGATTATCCAACTGAATTAATTATGTTAAACCATGCTTTCATCCCTATCCATTGTGCACACACACATTATATGAAATATCTTGTGCTGAAATGAAAATATTTGTCACTAGACATAAATTTTAATGCACGTACATTCTAATTAACATTCTATAAATTACACTTTATGGAAAAAATTATATTTGAACTTCATTGGGACCCTTTATACATGTCATATATCTACAAAATTGAAAATATATATTAATCTTTAATTGATTAATTATTCTTCTCCATATTTAGAAGTCAACTTTGGGAACACAGTTGGGTTTTAAGTGTGGGTAGGGGGTCAATTATTTATTTGTATTAACAATTATTTAATGTAAGCCCATCAATTCCCACTACAACTTTAAATATTTTTGTAAAAAATAGATAAATATTTTTCAAAATTATTTCATAATTTTAGGCTTTACACTTTCTTCAATTGGGTTTTGCATTAGTATAAGTTCATTTCTGGAAGTTAAGTACTACATTGGGTCTGAAATTAGTTTTTTTGTATGATTAATAAGTGATCATGATTTGTTATTTGATGGAAATTTGGTTTAGGAACTACTTCTGATAGTGACATGGGTACCATTTTAATGGAATTATGATCATCACCCTTTGGAACTGGGAGTTTTATTCTGATTCTAGGGGCCTATTTTTCTTTTATTTATTAAAAGTAATTCATTTAATGAGCCAATATAAATGAATTTTATATAATTCTTTTGAAACTGGAGTAATTTGGGCATCTAGGATTCCATGGTGAGTCTCTGAGACCCTAGGTATTGGGTGTGTTTTTGTTAACAATAATCCTTCTCTACTATATAAATAAGTGAATTAGCACAGTGCATGGCATAATAATACATAGCATTGAATAAATAAATAATGTTCCTAGGGTTAGAAATGAGATTATTTGAGGGGGGAATGATGAACGCCAGATGAAGAACAGATAAATTGGTTTAAATGGGAGTCATTTAGGTTGTATAATTGAGTTGATTCACCAAAAAAATTATTTTTTGGAACCTAGGATTTAGTCAAAGTACAAAGTTCCTTGTTTAAGATCTTACTTCCATTGATATTTTATCAGTTTTCATTTTTGGATTTAGAAATTGAGTTTGGATTGAAGTGAGTCACTATATTGTATCACATATGAGGTATGACAACTTCTTTGATGGATGGTCATTGTCTTCTTAATTACCCATGAGTATTTGTTTTTAGCAAGATTCATTTGAGTAATTCATTTTCCAATAGCGTGGTGTTATGCTTTTTCCTCTATTTTGAGTGCTGGACATGTTGCATTGTGATATTAATCATAAATACATTTTATTGTTTTTCAATGATAACAAAACATGGGATTGTTTGAGGGCAAACAATGATTAAGTGTGGGAGAATTTGATGTGGCTCTATTTTTACATTGTTTTCCCACATCTTTTTACTTAATTTTTAATAATCTAATTAATTATTTAATCACTTTATGTTAAATATTTGTTCTTTTGTATTTTTAAAATTAAATTTGTCTAATAATCATTTTTTATAACAATTTATGTAATTATGGACTATAAAATAATTTATTTATTCTATATTTGATTTTAATATAACAAACATATAATTTGTTTACCTAATTTTTATTTTTTTATTTTATTTAAATTTTTCTTTTTTAAGAATTATTGAGTATTATAATTAATTTAATTTTATTTTTTTAAGTTTATACAACTTAGTTACCACTTTCCTGGATACCTATAGTTATGCTACCAATAGCAGGGTAACTTTTTCACCTTCTTTACCAGATTATCGTTACTGTCTAACGGTGACCAACTTTAATTTTGCTTACCGGTAGCCAGTTTTGAGATGTAACAGTGACCTTGTTTAAACTGGTAAACGTTTTCACTGCTATTCATTCCTACCAGTAGATCACATTTAAGTATAATGGTATCCTTCAATTATAACTATCGGTGAACCTTTAATTTTATAAATTCTGGTGAATATTACAGTTGGTTAAGTTAATTCTTCTTGTCTTTTTAACAAGTAAATTTTTATTTTAAAAAATTATTTAATCAATGGAGTTCTATTTAATTAAGATATATTTTATTTAATTATTTTATCTAATTAATTTGGATTCATTAGAATAGGTTTTCATTTCTAATTAATTTTTTTAGACATCCTACTTGTCCTGTAAGTATATAGTATATGTTTTTAATTAAATAAATTAGTTCTCTTTTAATTTTATTTATTTAAATAGTTAATTATTTAATTTATGAAGATTTTTTTAAACATTAAAATTATTATTTTATCCATGTAGATTATTTATTAAGTCACCAAAATTGGTTTTAGTCTACCAGTGAGGTATACGAGAACTAATGGTGACCATTTTATTTATATCGTGTAATGGTGATATTTTGATTTTAAGTACAAGTGACCTATCTATTTTTTTGTAGCGGTGACCCTATGCCACTATCCTTCCCCACTAATACACTTTTTTCACCGTTATAGCACCTTTTATCAGTAGCCTTGCTACAGATCCACACCTCACTGTTACTTCATGGTATCAGGGTCCTTGCTTGTATTGGTGATCTTACTTTTACCGGTGACTTTGTCACTGTTTCCTTTTCCTAAAATTAATTACATTGATATAATATAAATATTAATTTTATTTTATTTTCATTTAATAATATAAATTAATATTATTAATTTAATAGAATAGTTATCTGCTTAAAATATTTAGGTTATGTTTTCTAATATAACGTATTGTTCATTTTTAGAGCAATTTAAATAAATAACATTGTTGTTTAAAACTATTAAAATAAAATATGTTTTATGCTGTTTAATTTTTTATTTCAATTAATTCTTTTTAATTTTGTTGTTTAAATTCATTCTTTATTTTTTTATTATTTAATTTTTCTAATAATTTAATTATTTAATATTTATGTTTTTTTAGTTTTGTTGAAATTTCATTTGTTTTAAATTATTTAATGATTTAGATCATTTAATTATTAGTTTAGTTAATTTTTTTATTTGATTAGTAGTTCAATTAACATTTGTGGTGGTTTTCATGTATTTGCATCTACCGGTAGATGACCTTACATTGGACCTTTAATATTTTTCCTCACCGATACACCTCATGCCTCAATGTTAGCCTTATTTATTTTTATCAGTGACCCTATGCGAACTCCATTTTCACCCCATCAGTAGCTCTTTCTCTCTATGCACCTCACTGTTACCATGTTTTCATCACCATTCATGTTTGCTATTACAAAATTCCGATGTGACACACCATTATCATTTTTTCTATTTTTTGTCTCACTGTTAGGCTACTCTGTTTTCCTCACTAGTTTGTTTTTCTCACTGATAGTGCTTCATTCCCTCTCTCACCGATAAACATTTCAACCTCACAGTTACTTCCTCATTTTTCCTCCCGCACTTCACCGCCTCACCCGCTCCCTTACCCATCCCTTGTTCTACAGTGATGGATCTACAGTCGAGCTCATCCCTTCCACGGATCTACTGTCATAAATAAACCCTTCTATCACCAGCCGAGGGAAAGTCGTAACACCATGGGATCTGAACCAGAGGGATATCGTGTCTTTGATGTGTTCTGTTGCATTGTTGCCCCCGGTGTGGGAGTCATAGGATCTACTGCTGGTCTGTACGCCGCCACCCACAAGAGGTGGGATATCATGTATTTGCTGTGCGCCTCTGCAATGCTGCCGCTGTGAAGGAGCACTGAAGCCGGACTGAAGTCACGCTTTTTTCTGGAGATGTCGCACCACCGAGGTCTGCACTGCTGAGTGAATGAGTTTCGTCACACAGCACACTAGAAGAGGGAAGAATAGCTGTTGGTATGCAGGTGTTTGAGCTGAGGAGGGTTCACCGCAACTTGATGAATGGAGTAGACATCGAGGTCAAGAGGGAGACCAGTAGCGTCGTTCCTGGTTTCAGCACCGGAGAGATGAATTCCACCCATGTGCGCCGAATTTGGGGTGAAGAAGGAAGTAACAAAATATAATTATAATAATAATAAATAGATAAAAGTAATAATAAAATTATAGTAACAAAGAAAAAGAAAAAATAAAAGGTAAAGTTATTGTAATTTTATTAAGTCAAATTAATATAACTAAATTTATAAAGGTTATGATTCAAAACAATTATAGTTTTAAAAATAGATAAATTATAAATTAAAACACATAATGAATTTAATAATAATTATAATTAATTAATTAATACAATTTTAATAGTATAAATATATAATTAATAATAATTATATATAAACTTTAGTATATACTTATTAATTTAAAAATAAAGTATTATGTTCAAATTAATTACATAAAATAAATTAATTAATGAAATAATTTTGCAAACATTTTTCTTAAATGGTAAAAATAAAATTATTAATACAGTCTAAATTATTAAATTTTTAAATACTTATTTACTTATGATATTAATGTTTTAGTTAAACTTGAAAATTAAAAAAATAGTATTTAGTATTTATATTTATTAATCTAATTAAATCAATAGAGTTTGATAAATTTATAATAATGTTTTATAAAAGTAAATAATAATCATAAATTAAGATATTATTTAATTGACTTAGGTTAACTTGTTACGAGTAATTTAACACATCACATAAAAAAATCACCAATTCTCATTCTTTGTGTTTGTTTTTATTTATTTTTCATTTATAACTTTTCTGGATCATTCAAGGGACATAAACGTGTCCAAGTAAATTCATTAACTCATTGAATGTTAGTTATGTGGGTATAAGTAGTGCGACGTGCTTGTCAAGAAAAAAATGCACAATTTGCAGTGCGTCTGTGAAGATCTTTTGAAGTCGGTGGAAGATGTTCAGTGACATACATCAGTTGACAGATGATATATAAAGAAGGGCATGCATCAAATTTTGAGGGGTGGAATTCATTCACTTAGGGGGTTCACATTCATTCCACGAACACACATTGAAGAGAAGATCCAGGATTCTCATTATTTTCCATTCCATGTTCACATCACACGAGAGCGAATGTAACACTCATTCATTCCACTTCCCATCTGATGAGAGCAAAGACACCCGGTAGCAGTACTGGTGATGAGCAGGGGATCGAGGTTCCAGAGAGCATAGCAGTATTTGAAGAGTACTTCTTTCCTTTGTCCTTATATTTTGTACTCTGTTCTTGGATGTTTTTCATTTCTTTAATCAAGATGATCAAAGGAGGAATTGTCTTTCTTGAGAATTAAATTCTATTAGTTAATCATTCAGTCTTCTTCATTCACTCTACTTTTTTTGAATCATAATCAATTGGCGAGATTGATTAATGATTCTCTCATGCCTCAATTGTTTTCTAAATTCATTATATTAAGATCAACTGGCAAGGTAGTTCATTAATACCTTTTCAATGCATTTAAATCTTCACTTAAGGAAATTCACTGCGAGTATATTTCCAAATGTTATCAATTTATAATAGTCAAGCACATTGACTGATTTTGAAGTGGAAAACTCGAAAAGTTAGTCTTCTGTGTGCTGACTTTCCTAGAAAGTGAGACTTTTCTCCTTTTATCTTGGGGTGTGACTCATTAAAGAGTACTGGAAACGGTATCCATTAAATTAGTAGGTTCGGATTCTCGAGTTTTACTTTTGATCTGCTCCTTCGACCTTATTGCTTTATTTTAGTATTTTGTTTATTTATGTTAGTTTTACGGTAGTTTTTAGTTCACCTGTATATTAGTAATAAATTTAGTATAATTCATAATGAAATGTAAAAAAACATTATGAAAACTATAAAAAAGTTTGCCTCATTGCAGAAAACGGTGAGGTTTTTAGTTTTACAACCTTAGTATTTACTCATCTTCTTTCTCTGTGGATAGACACTACACCAATGTGCTAGTGTAAGTTAATAAATGTAATTTTGTGGGACGTGATGACCTCAAGATTGTTTAAAAAATTGGCGCCATTTCCAGGGAAGGCACACATAGAGAATCTAAAATTTTAATAAATATAAAACATAAAAGAAAACTTATTAAAAAAATCTTCAAAAAATAGAAAAAAATCAATAAGAAAATTTTGTGAACAATCGGTGCTTTTGTTGCCTGTTTGAGTTTTGTTTGAATTTTTGTGTGTTTTTTTTCTAAAACATTTAAAAAAGTGGGAACATTATGAAGGCTCAAACTACTGCATTGGACCATACAATGTTTTTTGTGGAGAATTTGTACATACTGCTTGGCAGTGTGTCTATAAACAACCACAAAATACTTATGTCACTGAAGAAGATGAATAGTTTGAATCTAATCCTAACACCCTAGATAAAATTGAATTAATTGATTCTAAATTAGAGGCTAGGGTGGAACTAATTAATAGTTGGTTTAATAAACCCATGGAATTCAACTTAGAGATTCTCAAAAGCGGGATCAAAGACAAAAAATATTGGAAAACATGCCCTTGTAATTACATCAATGGGTTAATGAATAAGATGAATTAAAAAAAGGACATGAAAATGTGTGTAAAAGATTTGAAAATCAATCTAAAGAGGAATGTGAATTTGACACTGCGATACAAACCATTTACATTGAAGAATCTAAAACTTTTGAAAAAAATCTGGAAATAACCAACTCTCTGAGTCAAGAATACAACATTGATAATCAAATATTGAACTTTAATGATGTTGATTTTGAAAATTTTGAAATTGAATTAAAACAGATTGAAAAAGATAGCCCAATTCTTTTCATAATTCTTACATTGGAGAAAAATCATTGTTTTAGAAATTTTAAAATTGAAGTCACTTGGGTTGAAGATATACTGGAAAATGAAAATTTGAATGTTATAAAATATTCACATAAAATTTCTAAAATACTGAACAGCGAGCCTGAACTTGATTTTGGGTATAATATGGATGAGAACATTACACTGGAAATCACTTAATCTCAAATTTTTTAACACAAATTGAACACTTCTCTTTCATATTCTGAATCTGTGAACTCAATTATTTCTAAAATGTTGTTGGGTGATGAGGATGAGAGAATGACATTTGAAGAAAGACTAACTGATGAGTTCTCATTTCACTATTCTCATAGTAATGACTTTTATGAAACTTTGTGCAATGAAATGGAAAGTAGTGTTAACCAACATGTGGAGAATTTTTTTTAATTTTAACATTCTATAAATCGAGTTTATTGAAACTGAATCGTACAATTCATCTCCAAAAAATGAATTGAAACACTAAAATGACATGGTTTTAGAAAGTGAGTTTTTTTTTGAACATGAACTTAATGTAGAGGTTGAACACAGACTTGAATTAGGCAGAGTTGATTATATAGAAGCAGTAGTTGTACAAAGTGAGTTAACAAATGATGATATTTTGGAAGAGATTATAACATTGTTAGACCTAAACCTGTTTGTGATAAAAATAAATTCCCTTCCTTACCTATCGCTTCTATCCTCACCTGTGAAGGGTGGTGAGCCTTTTCATGATACTGATAGTAGTGTAGAGGGTGAATCAGTCCTGAGTTCCATTTTTCATAACTCTGATCCTCACACTATTTAATTCCTTCATGAACCTACTAATCATAATTTACCCATTTGCACCCTTGAATGTGGATGTGTTAATGATGAAGCTGATATAAATAGCCATGAGAATAATGCCACACATTTTTAAGCACCTAGTTTTTTGTTATCCCTTCATGTGAATTCTTATCTTGAATGTTCTGAAAAAAACTAGAGGTATTTAACATTATGGTCAAAGTTGTTAAAGGGTGCTACTTAGGGGTTATTTTATGCTTTGAGAATTCATTTATTAAGGATTTGAGTCTTGTTTCCCACAAATATCATCTTTATGTTAAGAAATAATTGGGCCAAACACATGTGGTGTTTCCTATTAAAGAAAACCACATCCACTTACTGACTACGATTAGTTGTTTGGTGAGTCTTGATGGGGACTATAAACCTTTCACTACATGGGTGGTAACACTTGGATTTTATTGTTTTCAATAAAAAAAAATTGTAATTAAATAAAGTGTAATTTAAGACTTTAAATTACGTTCTTCTTAAGAGTCAACCCATGTTCTTTATTTTTTGTTTACTTTTGTTTCTGTTCTTGTTTTACATTGAATAATGTTCTGTTTTGATGCATCATGTTTGTATTTTCTATGATGGTTATTTGTTCCATGTTTTTTAGGCTCTGGGTTTCTAGGATGCTCCTATTGGTTTCTTGGAGGAGTGGAATTCTCATAATGAAGGACAAAAAAATATTTTGTCAGGGAAGTACTTTACTATTGAATTTTATTTCATCTTTCTCCTCTTTAATTCCTTTATAAAAAATCATCTCCTCTTTTTGCTAAATAAAATTCTGCATATATTGGAATGAAATTCTATTGTATGTCACTGTGTTAATTAAAAAAATATCCATGTAATTCACAAGTAAAAACTGAATTTCATTACTATTAAAATCATTCACTTTATGATATTATGTGGGTGGTTCATGATACTATTATGTTGAATCCACTTTGTGTTGGGGTGTTTGGTATGAACTTTGACTTCTTAATTGATTATCCTACCGAATAAGTTCCATTAAAACATACTTTCATCCCTATCCATTGATCACCCACACCTTACTTGATATATATTGAGATTAATTGAAAGCATTTCTCACTAAACATAAATTTTAATGAATGTACGTTCTAATGAACTTTCTATAAATTATCCTTTGTGGCAAACATTATATTTGAACATCATTGGGACCCTTCATACATGTAATATATCTATAAAATTGAAAATCTATTTTGAACTTTAATTATTTTAATTATTCTTCTCCATATTTAGAAGTCAACTTTGGGAACACAGTATGGTTTTCAGTGTGGGGAGGGGGTCAATTATTGATTGTTCTTAACTGTGATTTAATGTAAGCCCATCAATTCCCACTGCAACATCAATTTTTTTTATAAAAAATGGATAAATTTTTTTCAAAATTATTGCATAATTTTAGGCTTTACACATTTCTCAATGGGGTCTTGAAATAAGATAAGTTCCTTGCCGGTAGTTAAGAGGGGCATTGGGTCTCAAATTAATGAGTTTGGATGATTTCTGAGTGATCTTTCTTAGTGATTTGATGGAAATTTGGTTTAGGAACGACTTCTCATATTGACATGGGTACCCTTTTTATTGGAATTAAGATCATAACCCTTTGTAACTAGAAGAAAAATTCTGGTTATAGGGTCCTATTATTGTTTTATTTATTAAATGGAATTGCTTTAATGAGCCAATGTAAATTAATTTTATATAATTCTTTTGAAACTGGAGTAATTTGGGAATCTGGGATCCCATGGTGAGTCTCTGAGACACTAGTTGATAGGTTCATTTCTGTTAACTATACGCCTTTTGTACTCTATGAATAAGTGCATTGCACAGTTCTTGGCACAAAGATACATGGCTTGGGAAAAATAAATAAAGTGTCTAGGGCCAAAAATGAGCTCATTATAATGAGGGGAATGATGAACGCCAGATAAAGAAGGGATCAATTGGTTTATATGGGAGTCATTAATGTTGTATCATTGAGGCGATTCACAAAAAAATTATTTTTTGGAACCTAGGATTCAGTCAATGTATAAATTTCCTTGGTTATGATCTTAATTCCCTTGATATATTATCTCTTGTCATTTATAGATTTAAAACCTGTATTTGTATTGAAGTGAGTCACTATGTTGTATCACATATGAGGTATGACATCTTCATTTATGGATGGTCATTGTGTTCTTAATTAACCATGAGTATTTGTTATAGGCAAGATTCATTTGAGTAACTCCTTTTCCAATAGCCCGATTTTATGATTTGTACTCTATTTTGAGTTCTAGACATGTTAGAGTGTGATCTTAATCATAAATACATTTTTCTATTTTTTAAAGATAATAAAACATGGGATTGTTTTAGTATAAAAAATGTTTATGTGTGGGTGAATTTGATGTGGCTTTATTTTTACATAGTTTTGACACATCTTTTTACATGATTTTAAATGATCTAATTAATTATTTATTCCCATTATGCTAAATATTTGTACTTTTGTATTTTTATAATGATAATTTTCAAATATTCATTTTTTATAATAATTTACGTAATTATGGACTATAAAATAATTGATTTATTCTTTCGTTGTTTTTAATATAACAAATTTCAAATTTGTTTACCCAATTTTTATTTGTATATTTTATTTAAATGTTTCACTTTTAATAATTATTGAGTTTTCTAATTAATTTACTTTTTTTATGTTTACACAACTTAGTTACCGCTTGCCAAGCTACCAATAGCTAAGCTACCGATAGAAGGGTGACTTTTGCACTAGCGGTAACAAGATTATCAGTACTGTCTAACGGTGACCGACATTCTTTTTGCTTATCATTATCTTGTTTTGAGATGTAAAGGTGACCTTGTTTATACCTATAACATTTTTCACCGCTATTATTTTCTACCAGTAGATCTCATTTAAGTATAATAGTAGCCTTTAATTTTATTAATCGGAGAAACATTAATTTTATAAATACAGGTGAGTATTAAGATAGGTTATGTTTATTCTGCTTGTCATTTTAATAAGATTATTTTTATTTTAAATAATTATTTAATCAATGGAATTTTATTTAATTATGTTAGATTTTGTTTCAATATTTTATCTATTATTTTGGTTTCACTAGAATATGTTAGCGTTGCTAATTATTTTTTTTCTACATCATGCTAGTCATGTAAGTATATAGTATGTGTTTCTAATTAAATAAAATAATTCGCTTTAAATTTTATGTGTTCAAATTGTAAATTAATTAATTAATTAATTATTTTTAATCCTTAAAATTATTATTTTATGCATGAAGATTATTTATTATGTCACCAAATATTCTTTTAATCTACCGATGAGGTATACGAGCACTAACGATGAACCTTTTATTTATGTCGTGTAACGATGATCTTTTGATTTTAAGTACTGGTGACCTATCTATTTTTCTATTATGGTGACCCCGCCCCACATTGAATTATTTTTGAAAAATCAATACATAATTAATTTCATGAAGATCCAAATATAATATCATCATCATAGATTTGAACTAAAAAAACAACATTATAAATTCATTTTATAAAGAGAGTAGGATAATCTATATGACTTTTAAAACCTTTTGAAATATCAAATGTACTAAGACTATCAGACCATTCTCTTGAAGATGGATTTAACGAATATAAAGCCTTTGTAATTTTAAAACAATATTTGGAAAATGAGGTTTGGTAAACCCAGTGGTTGTTCAACAAAAACATCCTCAACTATATACCCATTTAGGAATGCACTCTTTAAATCCATTTGATGTAGTTTGAAATTGAGATGAGCTAGATATACAAGAAAGACCCTAATGGCCTCAAGTCCAACAAATTGTGACAAAGTTTATTCATATTCAATCTCTTCTTATTTTCTCTAACTTTTTCTAACCAATAAAAATTTATTTCATATATTATTACAAGTTTTATATACATTGTTTCTAAATTCCCATTTACTGCCAATAGTCAAGGTGTATTTGGGTCTATTTACATGTTTACAAACATTATTTCATTCAAACTGATTCAACTCTTCTGGCATTTTCATTACTAAAAATTAATTATTAATTGAATTATTGATGCATTTAGGTTAATGACTTTATAAAAAAGATTCATGTTCACGTGTCTTCTAAAATAATATTTAGTCTATTTTCCTTTATGTTGGTCTCTAACTATAACATCTAAAGGATGGTTCCTATGGATTCGTAAAATGTCTTGAAAAAGAAGGGCTCGTAATTTCATCTTCTTCAACAGGTTTAGGTAAATCATGACTAGATTATAGAGAAATTATAGAAATAGATGATTTAACGAGTTTTTTAAAAGTATGTCGAAGTGATTTGGAATTTATTTCTATATTGGATAGATCATCCTCGATGTTTCTAGAGAGTTCCTCTATTCATGTGGGTCTTTTTCATCAAATTTGACTGCTATAGATTATTCTACTCACATAAATTATTTATTAAATAATATATGTGTTTGAACCATGGTTGTTATGAGAAATAATTAGAGTATGGTTTGTGTATGTTGTCAATCCATATTAGAAGTTCAAAAAAACAATTGATTAAAGTGATCATACAATTCCAGCGGTCAACAGTATTGAAGGTGGCATTATTTCCTAGTGTTTTCCAAATTTTTGGGCCTGAAAATCAGGAAATGGACAAATGTTTGTTTTGAAAAGGATCATGCACGCAAAAGGGTAGGTTTGTTGAAAAACTATTTGAAAGTCATGTTTTATAATCAGAACACCGAAAAATGGCAAAGGCAAGAGCAGCGTGTAAAATCATTGTGTGCATAATGACAGTTTTGCATGACATAGTAGGTTTTTCATGTGGGGGTATGTGACGCCTATAAATAATAGGTGACCCCCCTCATTCGATACGATTGTAGACATAGAGATGATCCAAGTTCTAATGCATGTATAAGTTGCTCGAAAAGGGAGTTGTGTGGAATAGTTAAAGTGGTGATGAAAATTTCGTGCTGCGTGGAAATACTAGAGTTACATTAAAAAATATTGTTGTGTGGATAATATTTATGTTACGCAAAAAAAATTTACAGTTATGTGTAACCGTTTTAGTCGCATGAATTATTTTTTATATGAAAATCAAATCTTCCACCCAAAAGTCAGATCTTGCGTGCACAGGGTAGGTGTTGCGCAGAATTGTCAGTGTAGGCTAAATACTTGTTCTGAATATCTAGTTCAGTGGTTCAGTGCTTTTAAGGGAATCTATTCTGGACATCGATTCAAGCAGTGTATCATTAATAAAAAAGGAAATTACTTCAATGAAAATATATCGAAGATACCTTCATGTCAATAAACTGATATTGACTTCTCTCAAGGTATTGAGCTATGGGAGTTTATGGAAGTGATCTAAGGGATGTAGTGAGATTTCCAAGACCCTTTATAAAGGTAGTTTGTCTAGCATAGAGTGTCTGTGACCAAACCTTGTAATTCGTGAACGTGTGAAAAGTAGAGTATTTTTGTAGTACCGACACATTGTCTTCATATTCCCCATGGAAAAGCCTTTTGTAGTGAACCTAGTAAATGTGATGTGTCATCTCTCTGCATTAATTTTCTTGGCTTATTTAACAAGTTTCTACTAATGTAAGAATAAAATCCACATCTTTAAAAATATATGGTTGACACAATGATGCACCCCACCCCTCTCTGGGTGTTCTGGGGTCGTTCAAGTGGTATCAGAGGGAGTATACTGGTGTTTTATCTTTCTTATACCGTCATGGAGAATCCATACAGTGTTAGTGTATTCCCCCTCTTTGATGGAAGTAATTTTTTGATTTTGAGGAACATAATGAGGTATCATCTAAGATCCCATGGAATGGTAGTCCTATTTTACATTTTTCATGGTATACAAGTTACTGATCCAATATGGATAGAAATGACTGATGCAAACTGGAAAATTATTGATAGAGATGTTAAAGCGCAGAATGCTCACACCACATCCTGTTCTGATCAGATCTCTCTAATGGTTATGAGTTTTACCTCCACACATTCTACATGGGATAAACATGAAAATATTTATTAAGGAGATATAAAATTGAAGGATATGAAACTACATGTCCTGCATAATATTTCTAATGATATGAATATTCCTTTTAATGAAAATGCAGACTCCTTCATGAATCTGATTACTGAAGTGGTTTGAGAAATTCTAGATATATGTGAAGAAATCAAAGACTTTGACATTGTAAAGCAAATATTGAGTAGAATTACACCCATGTACAATGAAAAGGATTCATCCCATTAGGAAAGAGATATTTCAAAACATTCTCTGGATGATCTACTTAGCAGCCTGGTGGCATATGAAATGATAGTCAAACCAGAAGATGCTACGACTCAAGTGATAAAGGAAATGGAATACAAATCCAATGAGAAACTGAAAATTACAAAATAAATTAGTGGTGATGATGATGAGGAAACATAAATTTTGTCACTCATCGCCAGGAATTTGTATAAGGGGAAGGGGAAACTCATAGGGATTTTACATCTAGTTTGCTTCCATTGTGTCAAAAGATGGTCACATTGCCTCTCATTTCTTAAGAATGATCAATGAGGAAGATATCAAAGCTAAAACATGGAGAAGCCTCAGAAAAGGTTTTTAAAAAAGAGAGTCTTAAAATATGGAAAGAAACTACCGAAGAAGAGTTTTTTCTATTAAAATGAAAATGATGATAATTAATTTTGTGATGAAGATGAACTTGGATTTAAAACTGGAAACCATGCTTCCAAGATGGCCACTATTGAAAAATCATATGATAATGGTGGAGACAATAAAATGAAAACTTGTTCCAATCCCAAGTTTCTACTTAAGGATTTTGTTAGTAAACTTAAGAATAAATGTAATAGTTTCTATAAGTGGAAATCAATTGTATGAAGAATCAACTGAATATGTTGATTAGCTCGAAGAATCAATTGAATGACTGGAAGAATTTGTGGACGTACAATCTATTTTTCATAAAATAAATGGTGATTTAGTGGATCTGAAGCATAGAATTGAAGAGCAGGCTAAGGTCATCAATGACATCACCTCCATACTCTAATAAAATTCCAAGACTAGTGAGGGTCTTGAGGAGAATTTTTTTAATCATAGGAGTAAACCTGAGAGTTAATGAATTTCAAAAGAATCAAGGAAAAAAATACAGTCTGTAAGGTTCTCTGATGTTGAGCTATTGGAAAGAGAAAAAATGGCTTTAAAGGAGTTGAAAAGGATTTGATTGATCTAAGACCCAATTACGTGGGAAATAGGGGAATTAGTTGTGAGGATGAATAATCAAATGTTGAAAACAAAGGGGACCAAAATAAATACAAGCTGAAAGCGGGTCATGTAGAAAAGTAACATTAAGTGCATAAAAAAGAAACCACAAATTCAAAATGATAGAAGAACAAAAGACTATCCTCATGCCTCCAGGAATAAGAGGTAGTCAAACTGTAATCACACAGAAGAAATAATGAGGTTAAACAGAAGTGAGAATACATTTCCTCTCATAAAGTGTTAGTTATGTGGCTATCTTGGCCAAACCATGTCTTATTGCAAAGATGCGAGAATCTATTTGAATGAAGAAGATATGGGAGTTCAACAAAGGAGAGAAAATTCATATCCTAATTCTTTTATATGAAATATTTTCTATGGATACTATTTTTTTTGTTCTAACTTTGTCCATAAGGTTGTTAAATTCAAGAGGAGGGACATAGACACCTCATACCGGAGTTTGAGACAAGTAAAATCTCATCAACGAGACCGTGCTTCTCCTAAAAATAGGTTTTCTCCTCTATAATAAGATTTTCACTATGAAGAACTCATGTACCTGGAAGAGATAAGTGACAGGAAATCTTTTTTCTACACTCAATCTAATGTCTCATGGAATGAAAATATGAAAATTTATAAGTCCAACCGTGGAGAGGTGGACCTCAAATCTACGAAAACAAATAGCACATAGATTCTGGATTGCGGTTGTTCATCTCATATGACTGGCAATGCAAGAATTTTAATGTATTTCAAGAGAAGGGTTGATGGAGCAATACAGTTTGGCAATGATGGAGCTCTGAAAATCAAAGTCAGTGGAAGTACTGAACTAGATAACGGAGAGAAAAATAAAATGGAAGTCCTTTATGAAGACGACCTACGTCATAATCTCCTCAAATGAGTCAAATCTGGGTCTCATGAGTAATAGTTACTTTTAATCAGAATGGCCACTCTATGAAGGGAAAGATATGATATTCACTTATGAAGGTATGAAAAACAGAAGGAAACCTATATCAGGTTGACATCAAAGAAAACATTTTCTACATGACTATTATGGAATTAAATATTATGTGGCATCGGATATTGGGGCACATCAATCAATAAGACATGTATAAAATATCAATGCTAAATATTTTTATAAGAATTCCCAACCAGAAGCATGAAAATGATAAGTATTGTGATTCTTGAATTTGGTGAAAGTTGGTCTAGAGTTCATATCATCTAAAGGACAAAATTACATCTCATCAGGTTAATCTAATTCATAATGATGTATGTGGGCTGATATATGTTGTCGAAAATCATGGATAAATTAAAATTTTCTTTTTAATAGATGACAACATTAGAATGACATGTGTAATGGTTATACATAAGAAATGAAAAGTGATTGACTGCATGAAAACATATTGGTGAATCGACAAGAATTATACAGGATGAACAATCAATGTGACGAAATCTGAAAATGGAGTGGAATACACATACATTGAATTTCTAAATTATCTGGAGAAGCATGGGATACAACATGAAGTAGCTATAGTGAGAACTCCACAATAAAATGGTGTTTTCGAGCATAGTAATTGACATGTGAATAATATGGAAAGATCTATTCTGATTGAGAGTCGTATTTCATGACATTACTGGAAAGAGGCCATTCAACTTGCAGTGTATAATCAAAATTGAATAGGGAATTATATGGGTGAGACAAAGAAACCATATAAATTGCGGCATGGAAGGAATCACTCTCTAAAATAATTTTAGGTTTTTGGAAGTATGTACTTCATCAGAAACAAAGACTAAAATCTAGGGAAGCATAGTGGCAATGTAGATGAAGGAATTTTCCTAGAATACGCAATTAATAACAATGCCTCCAAGGGTTTCAACAAGATCTTATGAAGTACATTGGAAAGTAGTGATGTAAAGATCATTGAAAAGAAAACCAAAAATTATTCATGGATTTGATAAGACGATGTGATTGAAAATGAGAAATAAATTGAATGTGGAGTAAATGAAAATATAGAAATAGAAAAATGTGTAAAAAATACACAGGAGTCACATCATGATGTTGACTCAAAAGAAGAATCTGAAGAGGAAACCATGGATGGATAGAATAAGGTTGAATCTAAAATGAGGAATCAAAGAGAAGAAAATTATCAACCCATCATTATTGGGGATTGTGGTGCAGCCACTCAAATAAGGATAATGAGTAATTACACACAATCTGAAATTTTTTCATTTGTGGAACCATCCCCATTTGAAGAAGATGCCAATGATGAATCATGGTTGAATTCCATGAATGAAGAGTTAGATCAGATTGAAAAGAATCATACATGGGATCTAGTTATGAACCCAATGGTCACAATGTTATTGGTACAATTTGGATTTTCATGAAATAGTTTGATGAGCATGGATGTATTATCAGAAATAAGGCACAAATGGTATGTATAGGATATTCCCAAATTAATGGTGTTGATGTTGATAAAACCTTTGCTCTAGTGGCTAGACTAGATTAAATCAAGATTTTTCTTGCCATGACAATCCAAATAGTATATAATGTGTATCAAATGGATGTCAAGACAACATTCATGAATGGTGTTATTGAAGAAGAGTCCAAAATCGAACATCCAATGGGTTTTCTTATTATCACTAATGAAAGAATGGTTTATAAACTAAAAAATTCTCTATATGGTTAGAAGTAGGAACCATAAGATTGTTATTCCCAGCTTAAATCTTATCTCAAGAATCTATAATTCAAAAGAGCACGAGTAGATCAAAATATATATGTGAATAATTCTCTGGAAGATCAATTCATGGTTATAGTTTATGTTGATGACACTATATTTGGTGGAAATATGCAGAATTCAGTTGGCGAATTTTCCAATCACATGAAATCAAAATTTTAAATGTATTTAATTGGGGTGCTGACATATTTCATGGGGATGCAGCTGACTCAAAAAAATGATTACACTTTAATTTCTCAGGAAAATATTTCAAGAGGGTTGTTAAAGTGATTTCAAATGCATGACTCCAAAAAAATGTCAACATTGATTCTTGTCGGATCCAAACATGGAAAGCATGAGGATGGGACAACTGTAGAACCCACCATGTACATGAATATTTTTAGAAGATTACTATATCTAATGGTAACACTTCCTGGTATTCTCTTTGCAACATGCTCATCAGCCCGATTTCAATGTAATCTGAATGAAGAACATATGACAGAAGTAAAAAAGAATCGTGAAGTACATTCAATGTACTCATAACTATGGGTTATTCATTGCTCAAGGAAACGACATTGAATTATCATCAATTGATAATATTGACTGTGCTGGACATATAGTGGATCAAAAGTCCACAAGTGGTGGGGCATTCAATATTGGGCAGAAATGTGTTGGCTGGTTGAGTAAAAACAAGAATGTACTTCTCTTTGTACTGCTGAAGCTGAGTATATCTCTGCTAAAAAGGCATTCACTCAACTACTAAGGATGAAGCAACAACTAACAGATATTGGGGACGAGGTGAAACAACCAACAGTGATATACTATGATAGCAAGATCACAATTGAACTTATAAAAAATCTAATCAGCATTCTCGTACAAAATATATTGAAATCAGATTTGACTTTATAAAGGAAAATTTGAACAATGTGTGATTAAAATGGATCATGTGGGAACTCATGAGAAAGTGGTTGATATCCTAAACAAGACACTATCAGTGGTTGTGTTTGATCAACATCGGTTGAACCTCAGTGTTCATCCACCCCCACTGCATAAGGATGTGACGATATACCCCTCTCCCTAGATACGTTAACGATTTTTTATCTGTTTGTGTATTTGATGCAAGTTTATGTGGGAGAAACTTTCCAATGGGTGTTTTTAGCTATTTATTGAAAAAATACAAATCATTGGAATTATTTTAAATGGGGTACAAATAAAAAAATCCATTACATGTGATGGACATGTAATGCTTCTGTGACACGATGAGAATTCATTGATAGGAGGGGAAGGAATAAATTTAGGGCATGTAATGCTTCTATGACATGGTAAGAGAATAGCTTGGGAATCTTTACAAATTCCAAAACATGGGAACCCAATTCAATATTCCCCTCTTGTTTTCTACAATGTGTATTTCTCACGTATACTTAGAGTGTTGGATGATTTGATTCTTGAGTTTAAGATTTTCATGAGGCCGGTGCTCTATTGAATTTATTTGATGATTAACAACAAACTCAAAGGGCGAAATTTATGAAACCATTTCTGTTCTATGAAAGAGTTTGAGTATGGTTTGTGTTTGTGTTTGTTTTCAATACTCATTATAATTTTAGAAATTTTTCTAGTAAAGTGATCATATTGTTCCATTGGCTAATAGTATTGAAGGTGTTGTCATTTCCCAGTGATTTCAAATTTTTAGGCCTGAAAATCATGAAATGGAAAAATGTGTTCTTTTCAAAGGAACATGTATGAAAAAGGGTATGTTTGTATTAAACTTTCATTAAAGGAATTTTTAGAGATTGGAATGATAAAAATGGAAAATGAATGAGGTGCACAAAAAATCTGAAGAAGTGTGTGAAAAATGGTACTTGTATGAAAAAGAATTGTGCACAGAATGACAGTGTTTCATGACACTTTTTCTTTTGTGTGCATGGGTCCACAACACCTATAAATAAGAGGTGACTCCTCTCATTTGTTACAAATAGAGACTTAGAAAAGATACTTTTTTTGATGTGCATTAAAGTTTAACAAAAAGGGAGTTGCGCAGAAATGGTAGAGTTGCGAGAAACATTTATGACTACGTGGAAATACTAGAGTTGTGCAAAAAATAAAAATGGAGTGGAAAATATATTTGATGCAGACAAATATTTACTGTTTCACGTAAAGGGTGTATTTTCGCAAAATATTTTTATCCTGAAAAGAAAATATTTCCCCAAAAGTCAAATCTTGTGTGCATAGGGTAGTTGTTGCACAAAATTGTCAGTGTAGGCTAAATAATTATTCAGAATATTCAGTTATGTGGTTCAGTTCATTCATGTGAATCAATTAAGGACTTCAATTCATGCAGTGTATCATGCCAAAAAAAGGAAAAGAATTCAATGAAAATATATTTAAGAGACCATAATGTCGATAAACTGAGACAGATTTCTCTCAAGGCAAGGAACTAGGGGGAGTCGACGAAAGTGATTAAAGGGATGCAGTGAGCTTTCCCATGTCCTTTGTAAAGGCAGTGTTCCTGGAACATAGTGTTTATGACCGAACTTTTCAATTCATAATCATGTGAAGATTTGTGGATCTTGGTATGAGTGACACACTATTGTTGTACGCTCCATGGACATAGCCCTTTGCGGTGAACCAAGTAAAAGTGTTGTGTCATCTCTCTGCATCCATTTTTTAGAAATATTATCAAGCTTCTACCAACATGGAAACATGATCTACAACATTAAAATGAAATTTTTGACACCCTGATTTACCCCTTCCCTCTCAGGGTGTTCCAGGGTCATTCACTATGGGATTTACTAGAGATTGTATAACTTTTAAATATTCATTTATCACATTCGGATGAAATTTTTTCAAGATTTTCTGTTGTATTATGGATATAAAATATGAAACCGAAAACCTTGAAGTAACTATCCTTGATTTCCTAATATTCCATAGCTCATAGGGGGTTCACAAAAGAATTGGTCTAATTATATCTCTATAAATTATATAGCAATATTTTATGACAGCTTCTTCAAAAAAATAAATAGGTATTTCATATTCATTAATCATATTCTTGGCAATCTCTTGTATGTTTTTATATATTATCTCTAAAACACAATTTTATTGGTGTGTCCTGTGAGCAGAGAAGTAGTGACTATAGCCACTATGTGTTCCAAAACATTCAAACAATTAGTTTTCAAACTCATAGACATGGTCACTTGTTACGATTTTTATCCTAAAACCACTGATATTCACTATAGATCTAGAATAAATGGTGAAGTAAGATCAAGTTTCACTTTTTAGGTTATAAAAAATGATTAAATATACAAATAAAATTCATCTACTACAACATAGACATAGTGCTTCCCAAAAATACATAAAATCCTAAATAGTTTAAACAAATCCATGTGAACCAACTCAATAGTTTGATTTGTTGAAACATCATTCTTTGGTAGGAAATAAATTTTATGTTTTTAACCTTTTAACAAGGATTACAGATTTTATCATTTAGAAACTCACATTTCGCTAGATCTTTAACTAGAAATTTCATAGTTATATTTTTTTGTGAATGAATATTAACAATGTAGTCATCTCTTATTGCAAAGCCAAGACACTTTTTGAAAGAAACTTATACTGGAAACATTTTGAGAGACAAAGGAATCTATGTTTTTATCATACACATTTTCATTTCTAAAAAAAATAAATACAAATACATTTGTATAATTAAATACATTACATGAATCATTTTCAAATTAAACATTAAAACCATAATCACACAACTAAGAGATACTAAGAATATTGTACATTAATCCATCAACAAAATGATTTTTGGATATCAAAACTAAATTAGGTTTACCAATTTAGCTAAGGACAATTATTTTTCCTTTGCATTGTCTCCAAAAGTGATATTCTCACCATCAATATTTATTAGATTCATGAAGAATGAATAATCTATATTCAAGTTCCTTTAACATAAACTATCCAAGTATCATTTTCATCTATAGAATCTCTTCAAATATCTTTCTTAAAAATAGATCAAATAATGGATTATTTTGTTACATAGATTTGTTTTGATCCAGTAATATTAGTAATATGTTCTTTGGGAGCCTATACTTGCTTCTGGGATATCTTATAACCAGTTTTTATATTATATAAAAATTAATCATTATTTGGTCGTGAAAAACTGAATGTAGTAGACGGTTTTCCATTTTTATAGCTAGCATGAAAAATTATCTGTTCTTGATATAAAAAATGTTATTCCAGATTTAGATACGAAACGATTTTTAGCTATGTCCCTCTATCCAGGTAGGTATCCAATACCAGTAGTATTCTCAAGAGCTAATTTTGTACAAAGAATATTTGTTAGAATATTTTTTCCATTAGAAAACATCTCTATTTTCCTTTTTCAATTGCTCATTTGATAACTTAAGTTCATTATTTTCTTTAAGCAATAGAGAATTTTTATTCATTTTATATCGTAATCTCAGATTTGGAAGTATAGGTGAGTGTATAGTGTATCTTCAAAATTTTATATTTATTGTAATGCGACAACCCCAGAATCCCAGAGTTGGTGCATTATTTTAATACATTTTTACTATTACAAGGAATCAATTCTCAAAAGACCGATCAGTTTTGTAGTCATGGAAAATAGATTATTTACATGAATGTTACATTACAAATTATAAAATAAAACACCACATAAATTATCTTTTAAGATCTACATTATTCCCCCATCATAACCCTCCTTATCAATCATAATACAATTCTTCAAATCCTGGGAAAATAAAACATAAGAATGGGTGATCTCATATGCACAGTAATACTTAGAAATACGACGGAAGATAAAAACACATTAGGCATGGTGAATAATTGAAAACACATGCCTTTAAAAATAATAATCATGAACACTTTATGGCAAGAATATGAGTTTAGTAAATAATTCCATAATAAAACATAGTCATGGGTATTCTACTAGTCGAATAACAACATGAAATATGAATAGATAATCTCTATATGATGGAATTCATAATGTGGGACATCATAACCACATAATTAAGGATTTGTGCCAAGACTAAAAATAATATTATGTCAAGGACTTGTGTCAAGACACTAGTTTGTCTCATGAGACCTACTTATGTATCTAGGAGCTATAGTGGGATCTACCTGTCACTTACTATGTCCAATGAATTCCTCATATGGCAAGGTGGAAACATTACCTAGACATTTATATTAAAACTAGCATACGAAATGTTAATACATTATCCTTAAACGATGAATGGTATAAAAATAGAACATCTGCTGTGAATGATAAATCATTAAAAAAATATGGAAAATTTTATTATAAAAAATTATCCTCAATAGAGAAAAATGAATGATATTGACATAGATGAAAATAATCATCAATACCATTTGAGAGAGATATCCCCCATTTTCTTGAAAACATTTAAAGTCTGTTTATTTGTTAAGAATCTGTATTAATATATATTTTTGAATCATTGTGTCACATAACAGTTTGAAACATTTAAACGGAATATTAATTTTAAAACATTAATTAACATATAAATAAATACTTAAAACCATCATTAAAACATGTAAATTAATGAGAACAATTTTAAATAATTAATTATTAAAAACATTTAAAGTGCTATTTTAGTTATAGTTCTTAACCAAATGAGAGATACTTGAATACAAATAAATGAGATAATCAACACCTAATAATATATTGTGAATAATGGGATTCATGATATACTATGTCAAATTACAGTATATACACCATATAAAAGTAAATTGGCTCATAACAATGAAGGAGTCTCAATGGAATGTAAATTTAGATAATGTCCCTTATAAAAACTGTATCCTTAGATTAAGGATAAATCAATTACATAATAATGTCTAAAAAATATAAATACACTCAATACGATTTTATTTTCATTTTAAATCCATCGTAGGACTTTCACACATGTTCTTTTTTTTTGAAAAAACCAATGACTTGAATGTTTAACTCAATGAATGGAAATTGTTTTAAAATTACTCTTATCAAGTTAATATCTATAACATGAGAGTTTATCAATGAAGTGATTATATGTATCAAATGTCTATCCATATAAAGGGTAATGGAAATTAAAACATGGATAAATAATCATTGATTCTACAAATAATCATATCATGAAATAATTAAGAATTTAGAAGATTATCCCGATGAATGGAAATTGGGTTCAAAAGATTCCTTTACAAATTTGGTACCCTACGAATCATACACCCCATGAAAGGAAGAAGATGTAAATACCCAAAAATAAAATAATATTACACAAATAATTCAAACAAGGGTAGTACATACATCACCCAAAAAGAAATAGTGTCAATATATCATGATTCACATAGGAATAAAAAGTGAGATGAAAAAATCTTACCACATTATAATCAATTGAGTCGTTTGAATGAAAATTAATAACATCCAAATGAATCAGAGAATATAAATGAATATAAAGATAATTGTGATAATAAATATAAAATGGTAGCACACAATACACCACATGAAATTAATAAGTGGAAATTAATGGAAATATCATGAAATTAAGAGTGACATAAGAAACCCCATACCTCGTCTCCGACTTGACTCGTTCCTTCATTAATCTCTAGAATAATAAACTAATTTTAATTTAAACATTGTTAAGAACATTTTCCAAATTTATTATTCATATTATATTACTTATTACCATTTTATAGACATTATGTAATCATTTAATTTATTAATGTTTGTTTTGATGATATTTGATACTTGAGTAAAAAACGAACTTTTTATAATTACAAATTATCCATTTGGTCATAATTTTCTTATCTCCAGTATCATATTAATTATTTAAATACAATATATTTTATATATAACCAGTATATATATATGTATATATTTATAATTTGTTCATGATATTTGAAGATTAAAAAATACATGCACTGTTCAAAGAGACGGGAAATTGTACACACGCATGAACACTACTTTCATTTCTATTTTATATTTATTGAAATAAAAACATTATGATACATAAGTATATTATAATTAAAGTATAATATAATATGATATAAGTGTTACATAATTTAATTAACTACATATTTTATATGTTCCATGTATGTCACGAACAAATCATATAACCTTACGGGGGCGGTAGTCTGCACTTCCCCAAATGAAATTATCGTGTTCACATATATTGGAAAGCATAATGGTGAGTTGGTAAATGAAACTTACATAACCATATATTAAAATTAAAAATAATATATATCATATAAAAATGCAGTGTCGTCATAATGGCCACCTTAAAAGACAGTAGGAGATAATTGAACAATCATCGTTTCGTGAGGCAGTAGTTCACCATCCACAAAAACAGTATGTTCTTTTACCTATTAGATGGAGGTGTGTGTAAATGTAGATCGAATCCTTATCATTACAACATCATATTATATTTATTATATGTGTGTTGTTTTAATAGAAAGTAATAAAAAGAGTTTATGTGGTTGGATATGTAAAATTATAGAAGAGGACATTAGGAGAGATGTTGCCTTAAAATTTGATAACTCCCTTTGGTTTGAAGAAAAAGTATTTCTAGAAGTGCCTTATGCCTAATGTAAGTCTAATAAGTGAAAGGGAGAAATCTTGAGAGATTATTTAGGTAGAGGTTAGACAAGAAAAAAGTCTTGAGAGGTGTGAGTAATGGGTCCGAGGTGAGGGTTTTTTGTAAGGGGGAGGATGGGCTCTTTAGGAAAGTGTGATAAGATAATTTTATTATATAATGATTTTCTGTTTATGAAGGTCCAAATCAAATTATAGTCAATTATAAGATGACTCATGGTAGAAATAAAATCATCCAATAAGATTTGGATAGGTTTTGGATATTGCTTTAATTTTTTTAATCTTACTTATTGTAATCATTTATTTCTGAGATAAAAAATGCATCATTATTGTGTAATAAATAATTTTATTTATATGATATATAAAAATTATACAAAAATACCATGATGTCGGAAATATATTTTTATTTTTAAATAATATTTATAGATTAATTGATAACTTATATAACATTATGTTAAAATTATTTTACTAAAAGATATTTATTTGTCTCATTTATTCCTTTACATTAAGTTAATTAAAATAAAATGTCATTATCACTCTTATGTTGCTCCATGGGGTCCAAAAATCGACCCAAGTATTCCCATGGTCAGCTGTTATTCATCCAATAAGATTAGAACATGTGATAAGGTATGTTTTTATTATTATAATATACTTTTTACCTTGAATTACCCTATTTACCCTTAAACATAGTAAGTAAATGTCAAAAGATACTATTCACCAAAAAAATTTCTTCTTGTTGAACCAAATTTTAGTTAATAAAAAAAACCATGTATGTTGTATTTTCAAAATTAAAGTCAAAGAAGAAGTAAAATTTTATTTAATTGAAAAAGTCATATTTTTAACTACTACTTAGTGGTTTTACTATTCATCAAAAATTGAGGATTTTCAGAAAAATAACAAAACAATCAGTCTAAGATACATATGATATTACAAAATAAAAAATAATTTCTACTTAAAAAAATTCAAAACATAGATGATGGATTAATTAATTAAAAATTAATTCTCATTGTCAAAAGAAAAAGAGTGTTTTTAAGAAATTTTAACTATCAAAAGATTTACACTTGTTTATGTTCAATTTTAATGTAAATTTACTTCCAACGATCAATATTGAATTAAATGGAAATAATATAATCTAATTACACTTCAAAACAAATTAAAATTATAATCTATTCATATAAATAAATTATATTAAAAGGAAGATTTGAATTAAAATAAAGTATTTCTCATTATTCATAAAAAATGAATATTATCAAAAACATTTCAATATTTATTACTAAGTGAATTTTTATATCCCTATTCTAAAGAAGAATTTCTTATGTAAAATATATTATGTAAAATTGTCAAATATTTTATTTAAAAATGGTTTTCCCTTAAATTATGTTAAAATTTTATTTTTTTGAAATATACATTTTTTATCTGAAAAATTGAACTTGTTCTTATAATATGTCTTAGAAAAATATAATACATAAGTTAAAATTATATGGATTATATAAAATTCAAAATCTAGATAATACTATTTATAACCATTTTTTGAATGGCTAACTTGGTAAGTCGGGGTTCACTTGAACTCAGTGTTGCTTATAGTACAAGTTATTGAATTTCTTTGAAAAGATAACGTACCATGAAATACTGGTGTGTTACATTTATCTTTTAATTAATTTCATGTTTCATAAAAAATTTGGTAGTAATAAAAAATTTATTTCATAGTAATATTTTTATAATTTGATTCATCTCTCGAATAATAAAAATATTGTACATGAGACTCACAAGTTACGCACGATGAATTTTTCATGAAATATATATTTTCTTTGTCACCTTTCTCATCATGTGATTATTCTAAATGACATGGGATATGCTAAAAAGAAATCCAAGATTCCATAATTTCCTTCTTGTATGTTTTATCTTTGTCCTCTAATTTTTTATTATAATTTATTTTCTGACAGTCAGCCTTTATATTCCCTCTTCTCTAACATTCAAAACAAGAAAATTCATATGATTTATCACTGATTTTAAAATCTTTTTTCCAGTTTTCCTTATTATCATAAATACCATTATACATTGGCTTCCTGATAAATATAATTATTTTATAATTCATTTTAATCCTCTAGGATAATTGATCAATCTCATCATTACTATTAGATAGTCAATCTTCTTTTCGTGCACTATCAGAATGAGTTGGTATCCATTCCTTTAATTTTTTTTGTAAGTAGTTGTTTTGAAATACCCTGACATTAACTTTGGTTCATCATCTGTTTCTTTGACTACCATTTGTTCTTCCTCATACATCATTATCTTTAATGTTATATCCTTAACTAGAAACTTACTGATATCTCCAGATTATATAATTGATATTGATGTGTCTCTCTATCTTTCATGTGGAAATCTAAGTAGTTGCATGATTTTTTCTTTGTCATCCATTTAGTTTCCAATAGTACACATTGTATTGACTATATCATTGAACCTAATATATATATCAAAAAAAATTCATTAGGATTAATCTTGAAAATATTATACATAATAGTATATGTATTATGTCTCATTTCATTAACAATTGTGGTTCCTTCGTGCGAAAGTGAGAAGGTATACCAAATTTCATAGGCAGTTTTATAAGAATATATTCTATTGAATTCTTCATCACCTAAATCACAAAACATGACATTCATAGCTATATGATTAATATTGTAAGAATATTTTGTAGCATCACTCTATGATTTCCTTCCAGTATTTGTTATTTCACACTTATATTGTAGTATAGACAAAATATCAAACCCCATACATTCTAAGTGAATTTTCATTTAATTATCTAAAATTGGAGAATTTTTACCATTAATGTTGGTAGGTATTATGGTATTAGAAACCTCATATCTATTATCCATATTGAAGAATACTGTATAAATTTTTTAAGAGCTAAAAATATAAAACTTATAGAAATTTAGATATATTTAAATTATGACTAAAATAATGGTTGAAAATATTGAATCAAAACATTGAAAATATATGATTGAATAATATCTGTTGATACAAAATTTTGTTTGGAGGAGGAAACTCAAGAGAGAATGTGTTGAGTTCGTATAAAATTTTCGGTTAAAATTCTTATTTAAAAATTCCCCCACATTAAAATCCAAAAATGCTAGTTAATTAACATTATAAATTTATAATTGTTTTATTGTTCAATTAATTTCACAAAAGTGTGATTAATTATAAATTTTAGAAATTTGAAATATTGATATAACTTTTGAATCTAATTATCCAATCCAAAATACTTATAATTACATTTTAAGACCAACTATCAACGTAAAACATATTTTTCTTAAATATGAGTGAAAAAAAGAGTAAACTAAATTTGAAATAGCACAATGGAATAAAAAGAGATGTTATGTCTCAAGATGAGACATTATCCTCTCCACATAGTTATCACCTACCACTAAGAAATTTAAATTAATAAACATTGATCCACCCCTAGATCTGGTTTTAGAATAGAATACAGTGATGTACAGGTCAAAATAGAAAACTACCCCAGTTATTCATGGTTAAAAACTTACATCCAAGTCACATTGAGCCCTATTCCATAGTTATTCATGGGTGGATTATGGTGTAAGATAATTTTGGTGTTAGGATATTTTTTATCCTTCATCTGAGCATAATATATGGGGCGTGTTAATACTATATATACACACTCTATTCACAAAGTAATAAACTTTAACACATCTTAGAAGAAATAATAAGAGATTGTTTAAAATGCATTGAGTGTTGTACATGAAGATTCTGGACTCCTTGAATATAGAAGAAGTGAAGCTCTAGTCCTCTTCTAGAAATAGACACCAAAATAGAGCGTCATGGAAGCATTGTGTTCTAGTTTGATGATAAATGAGATATTCATGGAAGGTTTTCTTCTCTAGAGTTTTTTTTATGTAATGTTGATTGTAACATTGATACAAAAAAATCCACTTTTTTCATTAATATATGATGTATGTTCTTCTTGATTTTCTTCACAGGTTATCTTGATATGGTTGCTCGTGTGTTTTTTCTTTTTTCTCAATTTATTCCATTTTTATATTCTAGAGGTCCGACATTATGGATTATTGGGACATACATTTTACCTCGTACATCTAACATCCAAGTTATTAATGTCTAAAAATGTTATACATATTAATTAGTATCATTAAATAACCCAATATGACTATTCCATTAAAAGTTTAAATTTATAGGGTAAATATATTTTGAACAATCATTCAGTGAGTCCTTTTGACGATAGGTCACACTATTGGTTAATCCTTCTATTGGTATTTTAGTACATAAATGACTCCTTCTATTGATGATTCATGTTGTAAGTAGGTCCATGTGTCATTAGGTGATTTAAGATTTCAGTGATTCAGCTGGTCTGTTAGGGATTCATTTGATCTATCAGTCAATCAGACTGTTAGTGAGTTGTTTTTTATATCGGCGACTCATTTCTTTTGTCGATCTGTCTGACTATCGGTGTTTTGTTTGTTCAATCAATGACTCATTTGTTCTATCAGGGAATCATTTTTTATGTTCATGAGTCAGACTATTGGTGAGCCAGTTGTTCTGTCAGTGACTTTTTTGATCTGTGGGTGAGTCAGACTATCGACGAATAATTCTATTGGTGACTCAAACTTTTAAAAATTTGTGACTCAGACATAGCCAATGTGTCTATCTGACGATCTTATAATATAAAAATATATAAAAAATGTTAAATAAATAATTAAACATAGATAATAATAATAAAAGTATCATTAAACATAACTAAACACAATCTGACATAAGTCAACAAGATTGAATATGGTTTAACATGATTTGGGATTAATAAAACAAGAGGGGGCCAAAATTATTTAATACTAAATTAATTTCATTAATAAGGAACTATAATTTTTTATACTACACTAATATGTTTATATATTGCTTCACAATAGTATCCACGTAGAATTATAGAATAAAAAATCATTGGGAATCTAGAAACCCAAAATAGATTAGAGGAATCCATATTGCATCATGGTTTCCCATAAACCACTGACCAATGACACAATGTACATATATCATAATTCATTTATTAGTGGCTCGACATTAGGGATCTAGTAGACATTATCATATAACAAACATCAAAATAATTTATCAGATTAATAAATAATATAGTACTACCATTAAAATATGTTAATTTAAATATTTGAGATATCTTATTATAGTGTCACAAATTTTTGGACCTGGAATCTATCAACATGACAAAAAAATTATCGAGGGTAAGTGGATACCCTCATCAAAAATGGAATACATTATAATGCATTCATCATAATGTTATAGAATTTATATATTTTATGTATTATAGGTAGAGTATGGTGTATAAAATATATAAATAACCACTCTAGAGGCTCTATAATGTCATGTTATCCATACCAATCATTGGGTGACTGAAAACACTCTTGAGAATCATAAGGATGATATGACATCCATATTTAACAAGTCATGTTCTTCTATAATGAGATCCCTCTAGTGTAAAAAACATAATTGAATTTAATGGTAGGATATACCACTACTATATTTACAACATGCATGGCCTACCATAAAATTATTATTTTATCTTTTTTCTATTTCCATGTCACACTAAAAAAGAATATATTATCACTTTATATATAAATTGATTAAAAACCCATCTAATTAATTACCAAAAAGGAATGAAATTACATTTTTCATGTTTCCCCATAGATATCCATATCATGAAACTATATTATTCCAAAAAATAATAATAATTTTTAGGGTGGTTCTTCAAGTTGAAATGTGGTTTCATACCATTAACAAATTCTCTTTATTTATTTTTAAAATCCAAGAATTTATGGATTTACTAAAAATACTGAATATCAAAGAAAAAAAATGCAATTCCCACTACAAAATAAAACATATAGATTACAACTCCAAAATAAATATTCATCCAAAAGTGATGTATTCCCCTTAATAATAAGACTAAACATATTAAATCTTGATTTCCTCTAAATAATAGTAATTTTGATTTACCTCCTACTTATAGGAAAACAATGTTAAATAGTGATTTTTTTATATAAATGATATTCAAATATATTGACATTGGAATTCCTCCTTATTTTAAATACCATGGGATACCAACAAACCACTACGATGAAATATATAATATTCGGTTTCATTCTAATGTTACTTTCCATGGAGGTCCACCACCTGAAAAATTAATGCACTAATTTGGAAAATTAATGTTTTCCAATCACTAATGTGTCACCAAAAATTATTTTCATCGGCATGTAAAACAATGTATAGGGAAGTGATTGTCACTATATAGTAAATGACACAAAGAAACTATATTTTAATGTATATGTCATTCACGATAAGGACTCCCCCATATCATAATCCTCAAAAATATGTTATTATCATTGAGTGGTATGATTAATATATGACCCAACTACATCCGGTATAATTCTCTTTTTAATAGATTTTTTCTCTCAGCCAATGGGTTGGTCTTGGTAATAATATTTATTATTTTATTACCATTTCCAATAAAACAAGAAAATTATATAATATTCCTAATAAAAAGTGACCCTTTTATCAAGGTAGCAAAAGTGTATGTTTTTTTTTCAAAATATAATGACTAACAATTTAGTCAAGATAAATGTAGTTTTAAAATAATATAAGTGGATTTTTTTGAATATCTAAAAAAAGTGTTGTTTTTTTCTCTATATTATTTAATTCTATATACCTTGAAACAATAATATATAAAATAACATTAACAAAATCCATGATATAAATTCAATCAATTCTATTTAATTTTAAAGCCTTGTGGGCGATTTGTTATCATCCAATAATGTAAGATGACAACTGATCAAGTAGAGAATATTCCTATTCAACTATAATTGAAACCTAAATATGGTGAGTATTATGGAAACATCTAATTATCATATGTGTTCAATATAACGTATTGAATAATAAATTTGGATTTTACACCTGTGAATATTAGATGATTGGATGAATTTGGATAATTTTACTAGGCCTCACATAAACAATTTTAAAAGCATCATTATAATGAAATTTATTATGTGATAATCTCTAAACATTTTTCTATTTATTTACTTTTTCGATTTGTATTTTTATTAATTTATAAAATATCAAAGGTAAAAAAGGATTCATACTCAATAAGAATGTTATCTTGTAGAATCCTTCAGCTTGATTCTTGGATTTTCAATCATAAAGAAATCACTTTATTTTCCAATCCAAAAAATATTTAGGTCACACATGTAACAAAAACATATCAAAAATAACCGTATAAATGTATATCATATCTTTAACAAGTTATTGTATGATCTAATAAATGATATGAAATAAACAAAATATCTATGAAAATTTCATATGTTAAAAACCAACTCACAAGGATGTGGGCATATTTCCCAACCACCAACACTCAGATTATACTATTAATAAATAGATTCAAAAAGAGATATTGTACATTATTGATTGATATAGGTTTTTTCAGGGATAGACGATATTTCAATGGAAATTTTATATTAAACACTTTTAAATGTTTTTTAGTGATCACCTCTATCTAGATTATGATTAATATGGGTCAAAGTAGAAAGAATCTACATCACATGTTATGAGTGATTCCATGGTAAATACTAATAGTTTTTTTAATAAGGATTATATAAACCATTTCAAGGAATAAAAATATAATAATGATTGTAGAAATATTAAATTAGAGTTAAAAGCTAGTTTAAAATGATATTCTCTTTCCAAATTAGCATTATAAACCCTAGAATATTTAATGATTTAATTTATTCAAAATGAATAAAACCAAGATATTTTAATATATATATTATTCATTTTAACAAAAATAAATTAGAAATTGAATAATAAAATATTGTAACATATAATTAGAATGTTATTATTATTCTTGTATAGAAATATGGTTTATGAACATGACATCCGATATGAAAATAAAATTTTTGGGAAGCTTTGTACATTCCATTTCATTGTTCATGGTGATATTTGTAAAAATGACAATGGAAATGTTATGGAAGTATCCACATATATCATGTTTCCATAACTTATCATTATTCTAACATAGTAATTAAGATCTATCTCTCATTTAGAGAAATAAATATGAAAAAGACAATATTATGGGTCACATTATTTTGGGGAAATTTTTATGATTTTGTTTTTCATATTCATGACGATTATCTCAAGAATACTTCAGTAGATCCTCAAAAATAACATAAAATTGATGGACCTAAAATATTAAAATTATTCCACATAAAAAATCTATTAATAAATAATCCTATTAATTAATTTACTAGTTCTATTATATATATACATATAATGTTTTATCTAGTTATAATGCATTAGTAACATAATAAAAAAATCCATCTATATTAGTCATAAATAAGATACCCATTAGAATATGTTTCTTTATCACCTATGGAAGCACATAGTGTTATTTTAAATTAGATAAAATATATTGATTGTGCTATTATAGTAGTATATCTCAAAAATAATCTATATTCATTGGGTGTAGATATAATTCTTCCTCCACTAAACAATGGGTACTCTAAATTCATAATTTTAACTAGAATACGAGATATCATGTGGCATCTTACTAACATAGAATCATTCAGGTCCTGATTCTTTAGACACTATTGAATTAAGACACACCTAATTTTATTTTATTTCAATAAAATATATAAGTCTTAGTATTAATATTGTGTAAATATATATTTTTAAGAATCCATAATGAGGTGGGATGATATTCATTCAATATTATAAAATTATTTCAATTATATAATGTGGAATACATGTATATGTATCTTCTTCAATTGAAAATAGAATAATTATTATACTGTCACATTATTCATTTCTAGTTAGATTTTCCATTCGTATATCAGAAAAATAAAAAATCTATAGGATATTACATTAGAAGTTGATATCGAGAATCTATAAGATGTGAAAATAACCATTATCATATAACGAACAAACAATATAAGATTGTAAAATAAGCAATAAAAGTTTATTGTTTGGAAAATTATTCTAATCAAATAATGTTTAAATATCGAAAAAAATAAAATTAGAATACGTTAGTTTTTTGATAAATAATCTACATTTGTTTCACCGTTATATTGAAACTTGTTTACCATAAAATCCTTATACATATTTCATTATTTTAATTTCATCTCCTATGATACAAAAACCAACAAATAAACGAAATATAAACGGAGAGAACATGAATAATGAAAAAAAATATTTATTTTATGAATAGAAAAAATTAGAATTATTTCATCATAATGTTGGAATAAAATATATTCAAATTATATGAGATTAATAAGGTTGATGAGGTATTCTTAAAAATATATCTAATTATTAACCCTTCTATGAGATTTTATTAAAATACCATTATGGGTTATATTGTCTTTATTTGTAATTTAATAAATACGGTAACATAAAATCAGTTAAAATTAGATAAGACTAAAAAATATGATATATACATGCCCAGTGCTCTTACAAATGTAAATTAATATTCGTATAATTATATTGGATGGTATTTGAAGAGGTTTTATTATTGAATAAAAAAAATAAAGATGACCATTTTCATATAATCATTAAGGAATCATAGAATAAAGATGTTGATACCCTAATAATTCTTATAGAAAATTCATCTTCACTACTACCTATCATGATCTTAAATAATCATCGGTACCCAAGAAAATGTAAAATATTGTAACAACAATCATTTAAAAAATAAAAATAAAATCAAGAATCGTCATAATAGAGACCATGTGACGACTCCACAAGTCCACCAACAATAAGTTAGGGGCTAGTGACTAACAACGAGTAAGAATATCACAAAAACAAGAATCTGTAGCCGATGTACCATTACACATGCACACATATCCATGCCCATAATTGTTGAAATGTAAAAACAACTAAAAACACATGCATACATATTTCGGAATCCCACAACTAGTGTATGAAAGGAATTAATGGAATGGTAAGAGGGATATATTCAATCTCACCACAATGATCATGAAATCAATTCCAACATGAATATAAGGATGGGGACTATTATCAAGATACTACAAGAACACACCTCATTATAATTGTTCACAGAAAGAACCATATGGTTTTAGCCACTTGGGGGCTCCCTTAAAATGTTGATCATCTTCAAAAGACATGACACATAAGTGAAATGCCCTTGTAGGGGAGAGTAAAACAATATCTAGTTGGACACCCAAAACAAAAATACTGATAATAGATGAATAATAGTTTTCTATACATAGGTATAAGTATAAAACACATATAAAAATAATATCTAGATATACTCAAGAAATACACACTTTTTAAAGGTATGTTACAACCATAATTACAGCTTGGGAATCCAACTCGATATTCACACATTGAATTCATCTATGAAAACCCAAACAAAGTGTATAATAGCATTTATGAGTCCATCAAAGCTGAATTTCTTGTCTGATATCATCATAGAAGTATACTCATAATTTCGGATTGATATGATGGACATATGAGAATCAATCCCGAGTCCATATTGTATACCAAAAAATCAATCTAGATTAACCCATTATGTATAGGATCGGTTTCGATGTAGTGTTAGTTATGATTGATACTTAGAACATCAATTAGTGAAATAATATGATTGAGAATCTCACTTTTTTCCATAATCATGGATTCCCAAAAATTTATCTATGCAATTCATGATGAATGGGTCATTTTCCAATGTGTAAGAGTTGATTCAATACTAAACCTAATGGAATGAAAATAGGGAATACACCCTAATGAAACCTGACCAAAGATACAGATGATGGGGGATCAGAGTAAACAATTAAAGGGTACATTATATGTAGTAGGAGTACATGTTCGGTCCCATTTACCTCAAGTCCTACCTATGTAAATGGAATGTGGACATGTCTGTGTAGAAGTACATGGGATTCTATTGCCTGGGTACATATTCTAGTGTGTCAGTACATGGCTCATCATATTTATTCATAGCATGGTTATGTTTGTGTATGAGTACATTGTCTGTCCAAACCCATGTATCCTTGCCTATGTATATGTTCCCTACAAGGTACATGATGAACATTCAGGAAGGTTTACATGTTGTGTAATACATAACATTATGTAGAAATCCTACCCCCTGCTAGGAGGTTGCCACATAATGTGTATCTCTGAGTTACATGTCATGTATCTCAAAATTTTCCAGATTGTCAGATATAGTTCATGCATTATCAACCACTCCCGTGGAAACCATTCAAGAATCTCCCTTTTCTAAAAACCATTTAGGGTCATTATTTGAACAATTTCATTGCTGAATGCAATGATTCAACGCTTGAATCAATTTTTTAGGATGTCTTGTATGACATTATTCATTGCGCTCTAATGAACATGAAAACTAGGTATCTACATTGTTTGACCCACTGTCACTTCCTTCATCGCACCACTATCATGTCATGCCTAACCATATCTGAAATATCTAATAATTGTACCATAAACTTGTTTTCTACAATAGATTACATGGTGCATGTCAAAAAATGGTACAAACTATGAACTCCCATGTTAAATTTTGAATCATGGTAGTGAAAAATCATGAAGAACAAACCTCCGTCGTTGTTTGTGTCAACCTTGATTTTTTCTATTATAATGAGAAATGAAGTGGTAATCAAATAATCACAAATACATTCTCTTGATTCCCAAAAAAATTAATGCATTCCACACTACACAATATCCATGGATCAGTAGTTTGTTTAACTAATCCATGTTCATCATAGTAATATAAATCATATAATGAATCAAAAAAAAAAGTACTTCCCTGATTTGGATCATTTACTGACGAACAATGCAGTTGTGTCATTAGATTTGGTGATATCCTCTAATTTCATCTCACACTAGTCATTGATCATTTATTCTTTCATTTACCACCAAAAAAATCTCATCCCACAACCCCAATGGATCTATTCATTTTTTATGGATCTACGACTAACATTGTAAATTTTTTATAAGAGAATACATAAATAAAGAAATCTGGTAATTTCCTCAATGTTTATATAAAACAAATTCAATATAATTAATTAGATTATCTTATGCCAGTGACAACTTTTCCGCAAACACCATGCACTGACAATGGTTTTTTCACACTATGGGTAAAAATCATGTTTTCACCACAGAATTCCCCTTAGATTTCTGATTTGTTACACCATTTAGAAGTTATTCTGAATTTTTTTGGAAAACTATGACTTCATACAATTTAATATATTTCTAAAATTTATTACAGGAACACTGGGTCTCGTAATTGCATGTCATCATATCGCCTGATCATGAAAATAATCCATATAATATCCTAAATTAATAAATGTAAATATATGTTATCAAATTCTCCACACCTTGAAAATTTATGTCCCAAAATTCCAAAAAAGTATACAAAAAGCGATATGTTTACTAAACATGAATTTGAGTCTCCCACTACCAAGTTCTATCTTTGAGATTTTGTTGTTGCGAACAGACTTGAACTTATGGAATCATGCACCCAAAAATTATTATCTCCTACCGATCCTCAGTATCTACCTTGTACTCAACAAAGGTAGATCCAACATCATTGTCCATCTCACCCCAACAGTCTACTTGTAATAGGTCATTCATACACCTCCTCAGTTACAACACAAGGGAAACATCATGTTCTCAATCTAACTGAGGAAATAGATATAAGTGGTATTCCACCTCTACAACTATATATATTATCTAGGAAGGTTCATTGGATCTCAAAGATAGCTTGCAGCCCTGACAAAACCATTGTATTCCCAACCGAGGCAAAACCCATAGGAACACGTGTTCTCCCTCCTAAAACTGCAAAGGCCTTAATTATCTATCCACATAATACTTATAATGAATAGGTGCAATCTTTACACACTCCTATATGATCTGAACATTTTCGGTAGTGTCTCTCTCCAACAATGGTCCAATGAGTGCCCACTCTCTTTGTCTAGTCCAGCAATATGGTGACCTACAAGGTAACCAATATAGAGATTCGATTGGTTCCCTAAAATTTGTGGAATGATATTTTTTATTATATGAAAGCTCTACTATTTATAGGTGACACTTCAAACAACATCGCAAGTCCAACATGTGAGCCCATAGCATGTCTCCCAGGACCTGAATAGTTCGCTTCGTCTTGTCATCAGTCTGGGGGTGAAACATTGTGATCATGAACAACAATGTACCTAACACCTCTCAAAATCCCTTTCATAATAGATATGTGAAGTGAGTATCATGTTATAAAAAATCATTGAATGAAATTTGTGGTTATAGACTATCAATTTTAGATAATGGTTTCTCATTCTCTCAATTAAACTCTTCACTTGGTCTCTGATCACCCGGATGGCTATTAAGTGGAACAATATTCTGATTTGATCTATGATCACCGGGATGGAATCATGACACCTAGTTATATTTGGAAACACCATCACAATGTTCATGGATATCCCATATAACTTCACTATTGAGACTATGGGTTCAGGATAATCTGGTTGGAGCGTGTTGATCATCCTTCACATACAGAATGATAAGGCCTCGAAAGAAAAACTCCACAACTCCCTTAATTATATATTGTCCCTATAATTGAAATCAGAGGTCCTGAAACATGTTTTAATGCCTAGATGTACCACAAAATGAGATTTATGAAACTATACATAACCTCTTCTAGAATCATTACTGTTACCATATTGCATCCTATGAAAATTTTGACAGTTTTAAAAACCCAACATGAGAATGTCTAGTAGATATTTGAGAATTTAGGGTCCCACATTCAATATCCCAAAGCTATTCCTCCCTATCTCACAGAAATATTGGATGGGTAACAACCATAGACTGTTTATAAGCCCCTATATATCCATCTATATAGGATAACTACCATGAGGCTAGGAGATTTGACTCCTTATCTACAAATTATGAACCATATCTCTTAATGAGAGCATCTCCTACCACATTCGCCTTCATAGAAGTATAAAAAATTTAGAATTCATAATCCAAGATGATCACTATACATCTTTTCTATCTAATTTTAATATTATTCTGTGAGATGATATAGAATACACTCTTGTGGTCATAATTGATGAGAAGCTACTCTCTCATCAGGTATTGCCTCCACATTTTAGTTCAAAGACTACCACGACTATCTCCAGATCATGGGTCACATAGCTCTTTCTCATGTTGTCTCAACTGACAAGAAGCATAGAAATCAACCCCATTTAACTACATCATAACACAACAATTCTTAGTTCTTGATCCACAAAAAATCACTATGTACATGACACCCTCTACTGGTTATCTCAAAATGGGAGCAATCATAAATCTCTACCTCAACTCCTAAAAATCTGACTAAAACCTCTCTTCCAACACATATGGATTCTCCTTTTGGTTCAAATATGTAATAGGTGATGATTTCCTTGAGAAATTAGATACAAATCTCCGGTAATTGTTGTCCAACCAATGAAAGATTCAAACCCCCTTCACACTCTTAGGTGGCTCACAAGATAACAATGCATCAATAGTGAATGGGTCCACTCCCACTCCATCTGCTGAGATAATGTTTCCAAAATAGAGGAATTATTGTATCACAAAGTAACACTTGAGGAGAATACCATGAATCTAGTGCTCTTATAGTATGTCCAAAACTATCTTTAGGTGTCTCGTGTGCTCCTCCTAGGATGATGAGTAAACAAGGATAACATCAGTGAAGACTACCATAGACCTATCTATGAAGGGGTGAATGATTTTTTTAGTAGTCTCATAAACATTACTGGGGAGTTATTTATTTCCAAAGGCACCACGATGTACTCATAGTGATAGTATCGACATATGAATGCCATCTTTTTTATATCATCATCCCATACTTACAACTGACCATAGTCTGGCCTGAGGTCAACCTTTAGGAAACATCATGCCCCTATAAACTAATTGAATATTTCATCAATACATCTAAGTGGATAATTATTCTTTACAGTGACATGATTCAATAATTGGTAATCCAAAAATAAACTCAAGCCCTCATTTTCCTTCTTGGAAAACAAAATAAGTTATTCTCAAGGTGAAACATTGTGTCTAATAAACCCATTATTCAACAAGTCCTCAAACTACACCCTCAGCCCATAAAAACTTCTGGCAGACATTTGATATGATGGTGAATATATCAATGATGTCTTCTGGTTTATATAAATTAAAAATTGTATCTCTTATTGGAGAGTTATTCCTAGAATATCCTTTGGAATTATATCGTCATACTCCACCACCACTGTAGGAATCTTGAAACTCATAAGATCTATTTTACCAAGGATAATTTTATCCAATTGATGAGTAATAAGATAAAAAATCCTAAGAATGAGTCCATCATATATTACCTTGGTTTTCTTTTCAGGCATAATGAATAACCTGTCCCCAACATTGTGGACACACTGCATCCTCCTCCTAAAAATCAATTTGAGAATAAACTGTAGATTACCAGTCCATACCAAATATGATTTTTCAATCCATCATCATTTCTAAAAAGATATCCCAGAAGAATATTTCTCATCCAATAGTGAGGTAACATTATTTTCAAAATTGTGTGATCATTGAGTTGTCTCCAATAGGAGTCTCCATGCATAAGGATTGATCCAATTTATTAATCGAAATCGTTAAGCATCAAACAAGATATTTTGGATCGAAAGGAATGAATACAACCTATGTTTATTTGTACTATAAAATTTCTATAAAAGATACATATCATACCTTGAATCATTACCAATTCCTCTGGTACATAATACTTTATTGGATACAGCTACCCCCACTCTTGTACTTCATCTTTTTAATCCTGGAATAGACAACCATGGGGTGGTGGTGGGGATATATAATAACCCCAATATTTTTCAATGGAACTCCTTTCTTATAATTATAACTTATTGTATTAGGAAGCACAATGACATATCATGATACTAAATACAATGTGACTATTAAACATAATTTTGCCACTTCTATGTTTTGAATTTCCAAAATATGATGTACATGGTGGGGATCAGTAAGTTATTTGGAGTCCGATATGAAAAACATAATTTTGGTGAATAGTATCTTACCCTTATGAATAGTTACCCACCTTATAAATAGTAATACAACCCATATTAATGGTAATATTTCCCTTATGAATTTAAAATCATCCAAAATAATAATAACCTTACCCATGTATGATAGAATAAAATTTATGAATTTTATTAGTGGCAATTTGACCGTTGTAAAAGTATAGGTATTTTCATAAGTCCTAAATAATTAATTATAATTAATTAATTTATAAGAAAATTTAATTTTAAAAAGGTGTTCCTAAATTTTAAATTCTATGTTTGCTAGTTTTTTGATAATTTTTTAAGTCCTTATGTAATTTTTGAAAGCATTGTAAAGTTAGTTTTAATATTACAAACTGTAATTTTCAAGTAAATTATTATTTTATCTAAAATTTAAATTAATAATATTTATGAAATTATATTTGAAAACTGGGATTCATTTTTAGATTCTACACATCAAAAAATGGTTGTGTTTATTTTTTTGTGATTTTTCTGATATACATTAATTTTAGGGTGAATAGTAAAAATGCAATTTTTCACGTACCCAATATATCGTAAAATGCATCATTCATTAAATAATGATTTCATAGAAATTCTAGAACATTATATTTTTTCATTTTTTTAATTGAATAAATGGTTACATAAAATACAATAAACTCAATTTCCAAACCTAAAAAGTACTTTCCAAATCCTAAAGTCAAAAAGTTATTCCTTAAAAATCATTTTCTCTTTCTTTTCACATTCCTTTTAATAAATTAGTAACTTATAATTATAAACATGATTTAATGTCTAAAAATAATTATAATTTATTTATATATATATGATTTTGGTTGTCAAAAACTACTTTTATAAGTCTAACATTGAATATATTATTTTATTCAATATTTTATTCTAAAAACACCCCCTCATAAAGTATAAATAACACCTCTCCCTCCACTTGGGAAACCAATGATCTTATCCATTACTAAGACTAATATCTACCCAAATTCTCCCTCTAAATTCTCTTATAAAAAATTGGGACGTTCTGGAGCTCTCTAACACCAATTACCAAGGGAGTTATAGTGTTGTGCAAGAGGAACTACACCGAGGATAGAGAGGCGCCAAAGAGACGAAATTAAGTGTAAATTAAGGTAAGGAATCCTCTCCTTTTCACTGTTAATCAATATTTCCACTATTATATGCCATTTTAGGTGTAACCCTTAATTATGGGGTATGATTATGCACCTTCCCCATACTGACATCATGATATATAATTTATGAGAAACCCTTTCTCTCTCATCAAGCCCTCTTAGGTTCACCAGACATCATGCCAATAAACAATAACGAATTCAACTCGAACCTTCTTTTTTATATTGGGTTTGCTTATCTTAATTTATATCAAAAATTGAGTTATCATATAAATTTATATACATATTTTAAATTCTTGTTTAGTTTCACAAAATTCAACTATGAAGACCCTTTCATCACTCTCTTTTGTGGATATAAATGTTTTTAAAATATTCCTTCATTATAAATATTGGATGAAAAAACATGTTTTAAGGGGCCTTCCTGAATTTTTACACAATTTCAAGTGCACTCTATCTTCTATTTTATTCCAAAATTGTTTTTATAAAATATTTATTTTTATTATGAAAAACTTCTTAGTTCATTTCTAGTTTTATATAAATTTTTGTTCTCTTTTATATTTTAATTGCTCTATAGTGTTTTCCTTATAACCACACAAAAATTATTTAATGATAATGTTTCTAAATTACGTATATTATATTTTGTCACTTATTTTTTCCATAAATTACCATTTTTATGCCTATTTTACCTTATTAACGTCCATATATGTTCTAATCCCTTTCATTCGTGGACACATTCATGGTACGCCCATTGGCTATGCTTTATATCACAATTTTGGAGCCCAATTCTTTTCAAGGGTACCATTATGTTTTAGAATGGTTGATAATGTATTATTATTTATGTCACAAACATATTCATGAAAATTTTGACATGGGTGTTCCAATATAGCTCTCTAATGCATTGGCTAAAGATATGTTTCATGAAATGCAATGTGAAATGGGATTGACGGTTAGTGTAGTCCCATACTAAAATGGGAAATGGGACTGGCAGTTATCTGTAACACATAATAAAATGGAAAATGGGATATGTGGTCATTCATGACCCCTACTAATGTTATGGTGTATGACTCTTACACATTTATATGAATCCATGTTTATATTATCCCATGTTTATATTCTATGATTACATATGTTCCACGATTTTGATATCATTATGTCATGCCTCCAAACTGATGTGCTTGAGCTGTATTCTTATGTTCATTTCATTACTAGGATTTTTAGCTCATCCCTTAGTTCAGGTGTTCCCTAGGGTACCATATTCATATATAATTTCTCAATGGATGTTAGGATCGCCTTATAGAGATTAAATAAAGAAGTTTTTTTTTATCCCCATGTTTTATGTTTTATGTAACTAGTACTCCAGGACACTAGACATAATATCCATGGTTTGTACTCTGATGTAAAATAATGATAAAAACCATGTAATGTTATGTGTAAAAGGCATGGGTCAGTACAATTGGTATCATTGGATGGTCTAGTTATTTTGGGATATTAGGAATAGTGTACCTTAGTGAAACCTTAAGGATGAGACTAAGTATAAGAAAACATCCCAAAATTTTGTTAAGTATATATTATGTTATTTTTCATTCAAATACTTACCTGTCTAGATAAAAATAATTAGAGGTGGCTTTGGTACAGATGTACCTAGGATTGAAAACTCCGACAATGAGTATCGGGCTAGACCTGGGATACCCTAGTAAACGACAATGGGTCTTGCTGCACTCTTGGTATTGACAATCTAGGGGGATATTATTTGGGATGATCATAATATTAGTATGAACCATTATTAAGGAATAAAAAGTATCCTATAAGAATATAAGTTTGGATATAGATCATGAATATCATTGATTGAAGCATAGAAACACATTAGTTAATTAGATAAGTGTTATTCTTACATTTTCCATTCAATGTCATTGGTTTCCCCCTTATGTCATCCTCATCTCCAAATATTCTTTTTATTTTAGCCAGTGACTGGTAATAGGATGAATCAAGTTAACAATTGATGTAATAGGCAATGTAATGAATTCCAAAACGAAATCTTTGATCATATGAGATCTTAATAATGATATATCATGATTTTTCTAAACCAACTATCAAAAATAAAAATTAATAATTTGTACATGGTTGAATTCCAAATGGATTCGTGGAAGAGGAAGATGAAATATCACGAAGGTTCATCTGAAAAAGTGTATAAGGGAAATAAAACCCAATTTTTATTGTGCAACAAGTGCAGAAAGAGGAGCCAAAGGGAATGTCTCTAATGGAATCGGGGTTGATTTAAGTGTGGAAGGATTGGGCACAATGTAACCAATTGGCATGAGAAAATAAATAATGTGATGAATGGAAACAGTGTTCCACCTAAGGCACCCTACATATTTATATGTCATAAAAGTAGAGAAGTTGTACACAATCCAACATGATGCTCTATTAGAAGGGTAGATAAGCAAGATGAGCATTTATAATCTCCATGACCAACGGAGCACTAAAGGTCCTATGCTAGGGAGGATAATGAGCAATAAATTACATGTAACCACTACTTCAATGTAGTGTATATCATAATGTATTTTAATTCACGTCCTATTAGTATATCCTTCATGTTTTCTAAGAACATTGAGCTCCCACCTGAAATTGTACTATATCATTAGGAAAAACATCTATTAGTATTGTATCGAATGTTCATGTTTATGGTAATTTTGTTATTTATAATATTATAAGTATACCTTTGGTCTAATATGTGGAAAAATGATAATGTGATAGCCTACGCCTCATGATAGTTGATGATCCATGACAATAACTACTTGATTCATGATCAAGGGTTGAAAACTGTGATTTGTTTCCCAAAAAATATGGAGAACCTACCGTTATTGTGAGAAGTATGACATATACACCGACCACAAGCGTTTAATGATTTTTTTCACACAAAAGGAGCTCAAATATTCATTAATGTATATGGCTAGCGCTAATCAACAATTATGATTTCTCTATTCACTATCATCCTGGAAAGGTAATCAAGGTAGCTGATGCTCGGTGTAGAAAAAGAACCTACTACTCTATCCATGTTACATATTGAGAAGACCCTATCTTATTAGATATTGATAAGATATATTTGAAAATTATATGGTTATGGGATACATCCTAACATTCCCAAATGATTGTGCAACCATCTATCCAAGAGAAGATTATGAAAGCACAAATGGATAATCTAGAGTTACAAAAGAAGGTGAGTGCAGAAAAGAAAGGGAAGACACATGAGTTCCTTATTGACAATAAGGGTGTGATTCAGTTTAGAACATGACTATTTGTGCCTTCATCACCCAAGATAAAGATGTAGTTATTGGAAAATTCTTATAGCTCAACATTTTCTATCCATCTTGGTAGTACCAAGATGTATCAGGATCTCCAAACACACTTCTTGTGAGATAACATGAAAAAAAGATTATAGAATATATATATATGTTCTTTGTATGTTTTCATGTTAAAGAAGAGTTAAAAAAGATCAATGGGATGTTGCATTCATTAACTATATGCATGTAGAAATGAGATAATGTCACTATGGACTTTGTCACGGGTCTCCCAAAGACATTCGAGGAAAATAATGTGATATAGGTTGTGGTTGATAAACTCACCAAGACATCCCATTAATATCTATTCAGGAATATATCTCGCTTGAAAAACATGAAAATATATATGTGAAGGATGTTATGAGCCTTCATGGTGTTCCACTCTAAATTTTCTCTGATCCTGATCCAAGGATCACATCTAAATTCTGAAGGAGTATTCAATATGCTTGGAGTATTGAATTTAATTTCCGAACATCCTATCACCCTTAAACTAGTGGCTAATATAAAATGAATATTCAGATTCTTGAAGACATGATAAGAGCCTGATCATTATAATTAAAAGGTTGATCAGATCAATATCTCTCTTTTGTTGAATTCTCACACAACAATAGCTTCTATTAGAGTATTCTGATGGATCCAAATGAATTTTTGGATGGAACATGATGTCTAAGTCCAACATGTTGGGATGATGTTGGATAAAGAAAGTTACTTAGACCAGATCATGGGCAGGAGATTATAGATATGGTTCATGTCATTTAAAACCATATCAAAGCAACTCAGAGTCAATAAAAGAGCTATGCTAAAAATTATCGAAGGGACTTGGAGTTCAATATTGTAAAAAATTACATTCTTTGAATTTTATAATGGAAGAGAGTAATATGTTTTGCAAATAAAGGGAAGATAATCACATGGTACATTGCCCCTTTGATATCCTTGTCTGCATATGATCCATGGGCTATCAGATTTCACTTCCACCGAATATGGCTCAATCCCATGAAGTGTTTCACATATCACTAAGGAGGAAGTACATAACTGATCCCTCACATGTACTAAACATGGAGGTGGTATAGGTGGAAGATGATCCCTCCTGTGAGAAGAATCTTGTAATGATTTTAGACCAAAGGGATATGGTTCTACGAAACAAGACAACCCACCTTTCAAAGTGTTTTTGGGGAACCGAAAGTTTTATGAAGAAACTTAGGAACTGAAAGAGGTAATGAAGTAGATGTACCCTCAGCTATCTTTGTAAAATGAAATTTTGAGGGTGAAAATTCAAAATGCGGAGTAATATAATGAACCAAAGATTTATCAATGGAATTCACTTCTTATATTTTCTCCTTACTATATTAGGAATCACAATGACATATCATGATACTAAATACTATGTGACCATTAAACATAATTTTTCCACTTCTGTCATGACCAGTCCACTGGGGCCCATTTTGTGACTACCCCAAGCCCACCTTATACAGTCCAGTGGCTGAAAACTAGCCCCAAAGGTGTAAATCCATAATTTGGGAAGGCATGTCCTTTATAAGCTGAACACACAAAACATTGTATGCAATTGAAGTAAAACACCATGAAAAAATTGAATACAAAAGAGAGTGTTGAAAGTTAACGGGGGCCTAATATACATGCCAAACTGTAATGTACAAGGAAAAGAAAACGTACAACATATAGAAGGAAAATAAAGTAGACATTGAGTCATCTTTTGGGGTTCCTACATGAAGTGTAGGTACAGACGGCCTCCTGAGCACTCCACGTCTGTCTGTCCGCTCTGTATACCATCTCACCAAGTGTTCCACCTCTGGGTACTATGTATTTCTACTATTCTTTGCCTTAGTCAGAATTGGTTGTCATCTGAAACCAACACAACAAGATTCGGGCATAGCCCGTGTAGGGGTGAGTTCAATGATACTCAATAGGGACCCCGAGACCCTCAGGGATTAATAAATCCATCGAAGATAAACCACAAGTATGAAATAAACATATAACTATCTGTGAGGTATATTCCCATACATATATTTAAGTTATATTGTAATCCATCTCATATTTTAGGTAAACATAAATTCATTAACTCAGCTTAAAACCATGATTTTATTATAGGGGGTAGTATCATGTAATAACTCTAGTCACACTGTTAGAACCTCAAATGATGATGTACTATACCTTTATCGAGTATAGTGGGCTTTTCGTGTCACACAATTGAACTTTACACCAACCTGAACTACTGTGGTAATCCTCATGTAGAGTAATGTGGGTCTGTTGCATCACACAGAGGTGCTCCCCACTATGGGTCAGCCACGCCCACACCGAGGTGCTCCCCCTCATTATCTGCTAAGGTACTCCTCCTGTTGAGTACTGTGGGTCTGCCACATCATACAGAGGTGATCCCCTTTGTTGGTCTACTATGTCACATAGAGGTGCTCCCCACTAGGCTAGTCAAAACTCTCCGAGTCGAAAGGTCAGCAGTCATCATGTATCAGACATCTATTAGATTTTGTACACCGCTCACTCATCTCCGGGAGGATCCTCACAACGATCTATAGGTCAATACTCTATTTGTCATGTAGTTACGCATAGAAGTATCTCAAATGTTCCATCTCATCATAGGGATCGCAACGCAACAGATGACGCCTCAATCAGACGCCCGGTCTATGAGTTATTGGCATTTCTATTCTCGTGGCCTGATTGGTTTTTAAGTTCAAACCAACCCAAACATACACAAAAATGTCCAAACCACAAGTGGAGTATGCCAAAGGAACCATTTCATTCTAATATTTCTGTCACCATAGGCGTTTCATCGATCGGACACCCGTAGACAAAGATAATGGTTAAAAGGTGAAAATATGCCAAAGTGGGTATGGGTCCGGTTCGACCTAGTCAGATTGACCTGGCCTAACCCGTGTCTGGTTTGGAGTCCAACCCGGTTTGCGGGTCCGACCTGGTCTGATGGCGGCCCGTCTCGAGATGGAAGCCCAGCTTGAGTGGTCTGACCCGAAAGGGGGGGCACGTGGCCTGGCTAGCCAGGGCCCACAAAGCCAGCTAGTTGGCAGCCAGCATGGCCAGCCGGCAGGCGGCATAGTGGGGCAAACCGAAGGGCCAGCGTGGCCTGGTGAGCCACACATGGGGGAACACTGTTCTATATTTTGTAATGGCTGGCGTGTGGCACCGACCTGGTCAACGCGGGACCCTTCGATTCCTACCTATAGTGCGCATCGCCCACCGGCTCAGCCGGGCGCCCTCCTTTGTCTATCATAGCCTTCGTGGCTATGGCTCCTTCTTCCGACATGGTGTGATGTCACCATGCCTCTCTGGCACCGCCATAGCCCGCCTAGTAGGAGCCTGGTTCTCTGTGCAGCGTGATGGTGTCATTCCCCTTCGTCAAACAACAATATTGGGAGTCTTGTTTTTCCCAACAGTATTATACCAGCAGTTCCAATGAACCATTGGTATAATAGATTTTTTCCATTACTTCCCAATGTTTTTATCAAACCTTTTGGAAATCTGCCACTTATTCTTTTTTCCCAATGGTTTGATGAAACCGTTGGGAAAGGTTGATGATTTCCTTATGGTTTAAGAAAACTGTTGGGAAATCTTCACTTCCCCAAAGATTTCCCAAATTTTTGGTTCAAACAATTGAGAAAACATCCTTTTCCCAATGATTTTTAAAACCCAATGGGAAAAAATGTCCATAAATACTCAAATCGGGAAGACCTCCTTCAGTAGCTCCTCCAGTCGTGTTTCTCCCCCAATTTCCTGAACCCATGTACCCCAATTTGTAGAACACTCACACGTACCCCATAGGTGAACTTCAACAAAAATGTTGAGACTCCCCCACGATTTTTGATGTGATAATTCCAAATCCTCATGTCTTATTGATCATTTTCCACTTATCTTACATATTTATCCATTTTTACTAAAGGTGTAAAAGATAAATTCAATGATTTAATTGGAGATTTAGTTTGTTTTATTAGGTATTAGGTGATTGACCCATTCCAATTCCTATTATGTGTGGTTTTAATCAATGGTTTTGACGTAGGAACCATTTATGAATTTTTTGTCTCTATTTAATCTCATTTCCCCCAACTTAACATTAAATTCTATAAAACATTTGGTTTCTATTTTTTAATTTCCAATTAAGTTATTTGTGGTTGATGATTGCCCCATGCTAATTATTTTCAATGGTTTGGTGTAGAAATTTTTCATTTAATGTGACTTCTCCAAATGGGGGTTCCTTGAGAATACTCCAAATATTTGTAAAAAATGATCAAAGGGATGTTATTATTTAAAATGGAATTTGAAAGATTTTTCATAAATGATTTAATCTTGTAGAAAGTGTTTTATTAAAATGGGAATTTTTTTAATATGGATTGTTTAATGTATTTTGTTCTAGTACTCTTGTTATGTGACTATGTTTGGTATTTAGTAACACATTAGATAACTATTGTTTTAGATTGTGATGTGAAAGAGATTCCAAGGATGGTTCAAGATTATATTTACATTTTTAACCTATTAATGAGTTGTTTTAAAGATATTTTGACATATTTACCTATTTTAGTTAAGTCATACAGTGATCATGGCAGATATTTTATGTTTATTGGTGAAAAATAGGAGCTTTAGAGGTGGTTCATAATTAAGGAATATAATTAGTGCTAAACATTGTGGATAAACCATGCATCTTAGTGAATTATCGAAGTTCTTGATGTTTTTCATCCTTTTTTATTTGTAGTTTCTTTTGATGATGTTGTTTCTTATTGATACCTATGATTGGATTTTTTTTCATTTCTAAATTGGCTGAGACTCCCCCACCATGCACAGTTTATGCAACCTCTACCCTTATTTAATCATTCTATTTACACAGCCTATGGAACCTCAACCATCATTTAATCAGTGAACTCAAGTCATAAATTCAAGCCCTCATTCTCACTAGCATGTAATAAATTGAATAATGTAAACCCATCCTCACATGATTTCATACCATAGATATTGTCCAACCTATGCTATTCGAGATTTTTAATTCATCAGTTAACCAGGATCATATATTCCATTTCCCCCAAGATGATTGTAGTAATATAACTGTAGGGACAATTAAATACGGTTCTAATTTTACATTGTATATTATGTGTCCTTTTTGTCCAATACTCACTTTTAGGAGGGAGGGGTGATTTTCACTAGCCATGCTGGCATGTGTAGACATCCATAAAAATGTTCGATAAGTCACAAGTTTAATTCAGTAATGTTGTTTTCATTGACTTACTTTATTATTAATCTAAAATTTAAAATTAGATTTTTTTTTCTATACTTAATGAAATTAAACCTTTTTACAATCCATGAACAACATATTAGTGTAGAAGCCTAAAATTTGTTAACTCATGGGGTGCACTAGACTTGGGGAAGTAATTGTATAATGAATGGATTGGGAATAAAGGTGCCAATAATGAGTTATTGAACATGAGTGAATGATTTGGGATGCCTATACACAAAATGGGACCTGAGGAATGTGCCTCTTATAGAACTAATGAAAATGAATATAAATATTTTTTAATTTAATTTATGTGTACTTGTTATTTACATTATTTTATTAGTTCACTACATCGACTAGAAACTTCTTCCTTTATAGTTTACTTAAATGTTTTTTCTAATAAAGTTCAATCCTATTGAATTGTGTATGACAAAATGATTTATATAAAGTCTTTTTACAGAATGGACAGAAGTTGGATGTAAGAAAATTATCTGATCTCAATTGATTTTCAAAACTATTTAGAGAGATTTATAGATTTTACATTTCCCAATGCTTCAGATAGTGGTTGCAGACACTTCCCATGTTCCAATTCTGTTGTTAGACCTTGTTTGATCTTTGAAGATGTCAGCTACCACATAATCCAAAATGTTTTTCAATCAAAATACATTTTATGGTATCACAATGGGGAGAAAATAAAATCCCAAATTGGTGATGATCGAAATGAAAGGATTGGAATGAAGAATTTTTTTAGATGATTGGTTTCTGATTATTTTTCATCCTGATAAAGAAAGGATTTCAACTCAAGAAGACTTTATTATGAGGATAGATGATGAATGTAGTGAAAATGATGATATTGATAGGGTGAAAAAATTTAATGATACTATAATGACTCTAGTATATTGACAGTGCGATAAAATAAAAAAGTTGTAATTTTTAATCAGATTGTATCATGGGAAAAATATGTATGGGATTTCTAATACAGTAATCGGTTACATTCTTACCCTCTTGAAGGATTTACTTCTAGATGATGCAAATATTCCCTTAAACAACTATATGGCATGGATGTTAGTTGAGTAACTTGGATTTTTAAAAAAAATCATGCTTTCCTGAAAGATTGCAGTTTATTTTTGGAGGAAACCACTGAATGAAATATTTGTATAAAATGTGGCACATCCCGTTGAAGGTCAAAATCTAATGGAACAACATACCCTGTTCCCCAAAATGTAATGTGGCACTTTCCATTGATCCCCAGAATCTAGAATATTTTTATATTTGATAACAAATCATTAAAAATGAGATGTCATGATAATGAGAGAAAGAAGACTGAAAATGAGTTGGTTCATCATGCAGATGGATTTTCCTGGAAGAGATTTGAAGCTTGACCTCATGATTTTGAAGCTGACATGCATAATGTGAGGTTGTGACTTTCACGCGACGGTTTTATTTCGTTTGGACAGATGCTTACTTAGCACAACACATGGACAGTTTTTATACACATTTATAATCTTCCCCCATGGTTGTGTATGAAAAAACATTTCACATTCATGAGTATACTCATATCTGGTCATTCTGATCCCGACATTGATATTGATGTATACATGAAACCTTTAATAAAAGATTTGAAACATCGTTGGGATATGGGTGTGCGCACATACGATGCATGTTCGAAAGATATATTTTAGATGTGTGATGTGCTTATGTGGATGATCAATGATTTTCCAGTTTATGCAATAAAGTCTGGATGGAGCACGAAGGGAAAAAAGTCTTGTCCAGTTTGTATAAAGAATAAATGATACAGAAGACTGAAACATTGTTGTAGTTTTAGTTTTATGGGACATCGATGATTCTTTACAAATGATCATCCATATAGAATGAATCGTCAAAGATTTGATAATACCATAGAGACTGATGATCCACCTCAGCGTATGTATGGAACTGATGTGCTTAATGAATTGAAATATTTCAGTTTTTCATTCGGGAAGGGTCAAATGAAATCTGGAAAGAGAAAGAATGATTCCACTTAAACCTGTTACAATTTGATAAAGAGGAGTATCTTTTTTGATTTGCTTTATTGGTCAACCAAATTGTTACATCGTTGCTTAGATGTAATGCGTATTTAATAGAATATATGTGAAATGTTTCTTTTGGTTCATTTAAATGTCACGTAGAAGACAAAAGATGATTTACGATCTCGGCGTGGCTTGGTAGATTGGGGAATCATAACAGAATTTCATCCTATGCATATCAGTGATAATAAATAGAAACTTCCATGTGCATTATATGTGATGAAACCTACAGAGAAAACAATTTTTGGAAGTATTAGAGACTATTAGAGTTCCTGATGCCTATTCAAGAAACATATCTAAATGGGTCAACAAAAGAGAGTTGAAGATGAAATCTTTGAAGACTCATGATTATCACGTTCTACTGCATGAGTTGCTTCCAATAGAAATCTGTCATCTTTTGTCCAATAATGTAAGGGTGACTATTATTATGTTGTTCCATTTTATTAAATATCTTTGTTCTATGAATTTTTCCATGTCTTTTTTGGTAAAAAAAAATGTTGTCATATGCCCCATTAATTGTGTGTGAGTTAGAGAAAATATTTCCTCTATCATTTTTCACATGCATGTTGCATCTCACTGTACATATTCCCACTGAAATACTTCTAGGAGGACCTGTTTCATTTCATTGGATGTATCCATCTAAAATATATATGTACACATTAAAGTCTTATGTCTGAAATAGGAATCAGCTAGAAGGTTCTATCCGGAACGATTACATGGCTCAAGAATATATAGATTTCTCCTAAATGTATTTGTCTGATCTTACTAAAAGAATGAACATACCAATGAGAAATGAAGAAGAATAGTATCTGCAAATTGAATACATTTTTGCATCACTACCTAAAATAAGCGGAATTCATGGATCATATACATTGAAGACCTTAAGCCATGAGGAGCGGGAGATGGCACATTGCATAGTTTTGTTCAACTGTGATTTGTTCAATGACTATATCAGGAACCTAAATTGAATATGTATATCTTACATATATATATATATATATTAAACTATTAATATTTTTTATTTATAGGGAACATAAGACAATGATAAATAGAAAGCATCATTCTTTATCATTGAGTAGGAGAGAGACTTTTCATAGCGAAGAGTTTTGTGCATGGTTAAAATTGAAGGTAAAAATATTAGTGTTTACATTACTTATATCGATATTTAATTAAGTTTAATAGTCATTTTAATTTTAGGTATTGAGTATGTCTACTGGCTCTATCTCTGAGGAAATAAGAGCTTTGGCTTTTGGTCCTAATACCATGGTTCATGAATATAAATCAATTGTTATAAGTGGGTATAAATTTTTTGTCACTAAATGAGAAAAGAACATGAGAACACAACATGATGGTGTTACAGTTACTACCACAATAGATTTTTATTCCAGTGCATCAAATAGTAGACCGCAATTTGAAAATGTGGGTTATTATAGAGTTGTTGAGAAAATAATAATATTGGATTATTACTCTCATGGACGAGTCACAATGATAAAATGCCATTGGTTTGATTCAATGATGAGACATGGCACATTTAGTGATGTTTGTGAATTTCGAGTAATTACTATGACACAAACTCTTGACACCGAAGAACCGTATTTTTTGGCATCAATGGATAAACAAGATTTTTATGTTAAAGACAATTTTCTACCTGAATTTTTTTTCATAGTTGAAGTAATTCCAAGACATATTTTTGATGATGGTAATGATGGTGTTGACACTATCCCTAGTTCCATTGGAACTAATCCATTTATTTCATTTGATGACACCAATTGCTCAATCTTTAGAGTTGATTATGAACCTAATGTTGTGGTTGAAAATATATAAAATCATTCATCCATGTTCTCAATTCTTTTGGTTTACCTCGATTTGGGTTGTTAAGGTTTGTAATATTAAAATTGATTTAGTATTGATCACAAATATGTTTTAGGTGAATTGACTATTATTTAAATTTTCAATGTTTTTTGGTTGCGGTTTTATTTGAATTGCATTTTCTAATTTGGAAATAAACTGTATTCAAACCTAGTGAAACAATATTTCTAACTTGGTGAACATTACAACTTCTATGATTTATTAAATCAATTCAATATCTTCAAAACCAATTGATTGCTAAATTACCAATTAATCTACCTATTCCCTCATATATTTAGTTTTCTGGGATACACATTTGTTTCCTTTTTCTAATTATTTACATATTTGTTTTCAAAAGTAGGAAATGAAGCCATTTGAACAGAGACGAAGGAAAAATCTGATGGAGAACAATCGTCAAATATCAGAGATGGGAATTCCACCATTATTGCATATAGTGAGTAAATTATTTCAAATATATATATTTAAATATTATATAATGTCATGTGTTTAATTTTTTTGTAAACATTTTTGTAGGATCCACCTATACGTCGACAGTTATTCGATGAGGAGCCTAGTACTGGTCCTAGTACACAGGCTGGTGGTACGAGGAGGGTTCGTACAAGAGGTGGACGAGCAGCTTCACGTACCCTAATAGACGCTACCCCACCAACTGACATGTCATATTTCTTACATTCTGATCTCAGTGTGTCATTAGGGACACATGAGATATTTAGGCCTCCCATTTTTTCACAACCTTTTGCATCTTCTGGACCATATTTTTCATATATCGTGATGATTCCCACTCCCCAGACATAATCCTATCATACAGTTATCCCATATTCTATTACATATACTTCTGTCTCTGTGAGCTTCTATATTTTATCTTCTCTGACTCCTATTCCACCACAAGGTGTTCCATTAGTTTTTGTGGATCCAGCGGTGCTCAGTGACCAGACTGGTGCAGTTATATTTATAGAACTCTAACAAATTTTTATAACAATATTTATTTTTATTATAACATGTTTTGATAAAATATTTGTTTTTCTTTCCTGATAGATACATCTACTAGTAGGAGGTGGGGGTAGGTACGTACACACATGCATGCAGTGTGGAAACGCCACACAGAGGTTATGGTGGATTAAAATGAAGATAGCCGAATAGTTGATAAAACAAGGAAGCAATGTTGGTGTTTTTTGGTGACGATTTCTATATACTCTGACATCATTCCAGTTAGCCTACTATCGTGGAGACATTTTCCACATGAGTTCAACGATAGAGCCTGGTCAAATATATGGGTAATGAAATCTGTTGTATATAATGCCATAAATTATTTTTGTTTTAATATGAATTAATATTTTGTTGTCAGCTTCGATTAAATTTTCCCAATTGTGAGGGTGCACAACTAAAACATCTAAAGGATTTAGGTGAGCATTGGAGACCCTACAAGAATGATTTGAATATTGACTATCGTGCTAGAGTTGGCACTGAGTTATAGGTTGTACCAGTCATGGATGATTGACTTATAGAGTAGTATCTTCAAATGATTACTCATTGGATGAATCTCCAGTTTAAGGTATTAATTACATTTGAGGTATTTAAATAATAACGTTCATTTTTTTCATTAATAAAATATTTTTCATTTTCGAATTTTATTTAGGAATCGTCTTGAAAAAATAGAAAAAAACATTGATTCCCAAAAAATATCTCCACACACTGGGACGTACTGTGATGCCAGATCATGAGAGGAAGCAGGTATGTCAATTGTTTATAATTTTTCATTACGCCATACATTTTCTTTTGATTCCTTAATTATTTTATCGTTTGATAATGTTTTTATATAACTTTAATTTTCAATGTAATTGTAGAGGAAAATACAGAATATTGAAGGACGTGTGGCTCAAGAAAAACTGTTTTTCTCGAGTAGATGGAAAAAAATGGAAGTGTCGTCAATGAAGCAACTCAACAGCAGATTTTAATTTTTAATATGTTGATTTAATATTTTAATATCTATTTTTTAGCATATAATATATTCATATTTATAATAGGTTGCTTTAGAGACCCTTGATGCCAAATAACCAGACAATTTTGGGCCAACTAATCACTTACATCAAGTGTTGGGAGAGAGCATCCTGGCAGAGTACGCTGACGAACTAGGATAACCCCCACGTGGTATTGGCCCTCTTCATGTACGAGTTGTAGTTCCACTGAGTTGTAGCAAGTTAGGGAACAAGAAGAACATGCTGAAAAAAGTGCCACAGAGATGACATAACTGTCTTCTAGGGAAAACAATGCATTTATGAAATGTATTCAAGTTTTACTTCCAACAGTTCCACCAGAGGCCAGCCCAGCATTTGATGAGTATATTTCATCGATAAATTCTATATATGGTGCACCAAGTGGTAGTTCTAGTGGGGGTCAAGATGATGCCTAGCCTGACGATGATAATGGTGGGGAGTCTCATGCTAAAACAGAGGGAGAGGAGGAGGGTGAGGCGGATGGAGAGGGTGAGAAGGAGGGCAAGTCGGATGGAGTGGGCAAGGAGGAGGGTGAGGAAAATGGCGTTGAGGAGGGCAAGGATGGGGATGAAGGTAATGAAGATGGGGATGATGGTGATGGTGATGTTGGAAAAGGTGATCTGTTACATTTTTGAATAACATTTCTGAGATTTGATGTTTAATCTATTATTTTTTTTGTTTTATCTAGACTCGTAGTATAGTATTCGAATTGAGTTATTTTTATATATTGTTGGTTTTCATGGATGTTGATGTCTTTTAGTGGTTGTGGTGTATATTGAGCATGTTTATAGTGTTTTGTGTGTTTGGGAAATCCTTGGACAACCTCCCTCCTTCCAGGACCCTGTACAACCCCCCCCCCCCCCCCACATCATCCTCCTTGGACCTTGGACAACCCCGGAGATATCCCCCAGGACAGCCCCACTGCCGTCCTCCTTGGTCCCCGGACAGCCCCCCAGAAAGCCCCCGAACAGCCCCCCGGACAGCCCACCAGATAGCTCCTTAGACAGCACCCCCTCCCTCCTCCCTTGACCCCGGACATCCCCCCGCCCTCCTCCTTGATTTCACATTCATTTTTTTATTTCTCTGATCTTGCAATTTTATTTAGGATTATTCCATTTTTGTACGTCTTGAATTTTATGAATGTCTTTGTAAGATTATTAGATCAGTCTCGTCAAATGCATGTGATGATATGCTTTAATTTGAATACAAATCCTTGTTTTACATTATCCATGCTATGTGAATTAAGGATTTTTTGATTTGGTTTACTTGTAAATTGTTAGGATAAGACATGGGTTACATGTTAAGGACTCATGGACAGATTCATCATGCTCAGGGTAATTAGACTTGAAATTCTAGGATATATTCTTTGGTTTCAAGGTTAGGGCTACCAATATTGAGTTGATACATTAGGAAAATAATCCATGGGTAATTTTTGATGTGTACGAGTCAACCCCATCTAAATCCGAGGCACGGTGTGGTCGGTAGCACTCTAAATGTGTGTCTTTTGATTAAAATGGATGGTATTTTATGTGAAAACAACCACTGACATACAGAAAACTGAACAAACAAATTGGGATTCTATTGATACATTATCATGATTATTAATGGGTCATAAGTGATGTGTAAGAGTAAAATATGGATCAATCCAAGTCGTGGTGTGGTCGGGATCACTCTAAGTGTCTCTCTTAGTTTTAACATGGACAACATTTTAAGTACATACAGAAAACTAATCAAACAGATTCTGATTGTGTTGATACTTTAGCACAGTTATCCATTGGTGATATGTAATGTGTACGAGTCAACCCCTCTTCAATCTGAGGTGCAGTGTGGCCAATATCATTAGAAGTTTCTCACTTTTGATTGAAATGGATAACATTTTAAGTGAAAAGTACAACTAACATACGGAAATCTGACCAAACGCATTCATATTGTGTTTAAACATTAGAAAAATGATTCTTGAGTCATTTGTGACGTGTATGAGTCAACCCAATCACAATCCATGGGGCAGAGTGGCTGGCACCACTCAAAGTGTCTTAAATATTTTTTTGAAATGAACAACATTTTAAGTGAAAAAACAACTAACATATAGAAAACAGACCAAATGAATTCTGAATGTGATGATGCTTTAGGACAATGATACATGGGTCATATGTGATGTTTATAAGTCAACACCACCTCAATACGAGGTTCGGTTTGGACGAACAACTCAATGTGACTCTCATTTGTTAAAAATGGACATCATTTTAAGTGAAAGCAACAACTGATATAAGGAAAACCAAACAAATGCATTCGGATTCCATTGAAACTTTAGGAAAATGATCTGTTGGTCATATGTGATGATTATGATTCGACCCTGGCTAAATTCGAGGAGTAGTGTGGCCATCACAACTCGAAGTGTCTCAAATTTATTTGAAATAGGCAACATTTTAATTGAAAAGTACAACAGGCATACGGAAAACCGACCAAATTTATTCGTATTCTTTTGAAACATCCTGACAATGATCCATGGGTCATTTTTGATGTGTTTGAGACAACCATGGATCAATCCGAGTCACAGTGTGGTCAAGATCACTCTAAGTGTCTCTCTTCTGTTTAAAATGTACAACATTATAGGTACATACAAAAAACCATCCAAATGGACTCGGATTGTGTTGATACTTTAGCACAATGATTCATGGGTCAATGTGACGTGTACAAGTCATCCCATCCTCAATCTGAGGCTTGTGGGGGCCAACACCACTCCAGGTGTCTCACATTTATTTGAAATGGACAACATTTTAATTAAAAACAACTACTAGCATATGGAAAACTGACCAAATGCATTTTTAATTTGTTCAATGTTTATAACAATGATAAATGGGTCATAGGTGATGTTTACAAGTCAAACCTGCCCTATTATGAGGCATGGTGTGACTTAAACCACTCAAATTGTCTATTTTTTTTATATAAAAAACATTTTAAGTGAAAACAAAAACTGACATATGGAAAACGAACCAAACGCATTCTGAATGTGTTAATTCTTTAGGAAAATGATACATGGGTCATATGTGAGATGTATAAGTCAACCCAACCTCAATCTGGGGAGTGGTGTGGCTAGCACCACCCAAATTGTCTCTCTTTTGTTTAAAATGGACATCATTTTAAATGAATACCACAACTGATATACGAAAAAGAAAGAAAATGCTTTCGAATTCCATTGAAACATTAGGAAAACAATCCATGGGTCATATGTGATGTTTTAAAGTCAACCTTGCCTAAATCTGATGTGCAGTGTGGCTGTAAAAACTAGAAGTGTCGTAGTTTTATTTTAAATGGACAACATTTTATGTGAAAAGTACAATTGGCATATAGAAAACCGACCAAACGCATTCATATTCTATTGAAACACTAAGAAAACTATTCATGGGTCATTTGGGATGTCGATGAGTCAACCTTACCTCAATCCGAGGCACTTTGGGGCCGGAACCACTCAATGTGTCTCTCTATTATTTTAAAACTACATCATTTTAAGTGAAAACAAAAACTGACATTTAGAAAACAAATGAAAAGCATTAAGATTCCATTGAGACATTAGGACAATGATCCATATGTTATATTTGATGTTTATGAGTAAACCTCGCTTCAATCTGAGGATCGGTGTGGCCAGCACCACTCAAAGTGTCACACATTTATTTGAAATGGACATCATTTTAATTGAAATCAACTACTGGTATATGGAAAACTGACCAAACGCATTCTAAATATGACGAAACTTGATCAAAATGATCAATGAGTCATATGTGACATACAAGAGTCAACCCTTCCTTAATCCGAGGCATGGTGTTACTGAAACCACTCAAAGTGTCTCATTTTTTTTGAAATGAACTACATTTTAAGTGAAAACAACAACTGACATAAGGAAAACCGACCAAACACATTCTTAATGTGTTAATTCTTTAGTAAAATGATACATGGATCATATGTGACGTGTACAAGTCAAACACTCCTCAATCGAAGGTGCAGTTTGGCCGGTACCGCTCAAAGTGTCTCCCTTTTGTTTGAAATGGACATCATTTTGAGTAAAAACCACAACTGATATACGAAAACCTAAAAAAACACATTCATATTACATTGAAACATTAGTACAATGATCCATGGGTCATATGGGATGTTTAAGAGTCAACCTCACCTAAATCTGAGGCGTAGTGTGGCCATCACAACTCGATGTGTCTCAGTTTTATTTGAAATAGAAAACATTTTAAGTGAAAAATACAAAGGGCATATGGAAAACAGACCAAACACATTCATATTCTATAGAAACATTATGAAAAATGATCCATGGGTCATATGTGATGTGTGCGAGTCAACCACTCTTCAATCCAGGTCATGGTGTGGCCCGAAACACTCAAAGTGTCTCTCTATTGTTTCAAAAGGACATCATTTTAAGTGAAAACAACAACTAACATATGGAAAACCAACGAAATTCATTTAGATTCCATTGAAACTTTAGGAAAACGATCCATGTGTCATATGTGATGTGTATGAGTCAACCCTGCCTCAATCCGGGGGCCGGTGTGGCCGTTACCACTCAATGTGTGTAACGTTTATTAGAAATGGGCAACATTTTAATTGAAAACAAATACTGGAATAAGGAAAACTAACCAAACTCATTTTGAATTTGATGAAACATTAGAAAATGATCAATGACTCATAAGTGACATGTATGAGTTAACCCCTCTTGAATTCGAGGCATGGTGTGGCCACGACCATTCAAAGTGTCTTGTTTTTTTTTAAATTATCAACATTTTAAGTGAAAAAAATTACTAGCTTACGGAAAACCAACCAAACGCATTCAGAATATGTTGATACATTAGGAGAATGATCCATGGATCATATGTAATGTGTAAAAGTCATCCTCGCCTCAATTCGAGGCATGGTGTGGCTGGTATCACTCCATGTGTATGTATTTTTTTAAAAAAATCGACATCATTTTTAGTAAAAACAACTGGTATACGAAAAACAAATCAAACGTATTCTGATTCTGTTGAAAAATTAGGAAAACCATCCATTGTACAATTCATGACATTTACAAGGCAACTCTTTATCAATTTGAGGAACATTTTGGCCGGTATCACGCTAACTGTGTCTCTTTTTTTTAAAAATGGATGAGATTTTAAGTGAAAAGATCAACTGACATACGGAAAATAGACCAAACACATTCATAAGGTGTTGCTGCTGTAGGAAAAAAATCCATGGATCATATGAGATGTGCACGAGTCAACCGCGCCTCAATACGAGGCCAGGTGTGGCCAGCACCACTCAAAGTGTCTCTCTTTTTTTTCAAAAGGACAACATTTTAAGTGAAAAAAAAACTAACATTGAGAAAACTGACCAAATGCATTTGGATACCATTGAAACATTAATAAAATGATCCATGTGATATTTTTTGATGTGTATGAGTTAACCCAGCATCAATCTGAGGCACAATGTGTTCGGTAACTCCCAAACTATATCTCTTCTATTTAAAATGTATGGGATTTTAAGTGAAAAAGATAATTGACATATGGAAAACCGACCAAACGCAATGGGAATGTGGTTATTCTATAGGAAAATGATCCATGGGTAATATTTGAAAAGTATGTGTCAACCCCGCATCAATCTGAGGCCTAGTGTGGTCGACATCCCTCAATGTGCCTCTCTTTTGTTTCAAAAGGACATTCTTTTAAGTGAAAACAACAACTTGCATACAGAAAACCAACCAAACAATTTCGGATTTCATTGAAACATTAGGACAACGATCCATGGGACATTTGTGACGTGTACGTGTTAACCCCGCATCAATCTAAGGCACTGTGTGGCCAATAACACCCAATTGTGTCTCTTTTGTTTAAAATGGATGTTATTTTAAGTGGAAAGAACAACTGACATACGGAAAATCGGGCAAACACATTTAGAATGTGTTGATGCTCTATGAAAATGATGCATGGGTCATATGTAACGTTTATGAGTCAACACCGCCTCAATACAAGTCCTAGGGTGGCCGGCCCCACTCAAAGTGTCTCTCTTTTGTTTCAAAAAGACATCATTTTATTTGAAAAAAAAAACTGACATACAGAAAACCGACCGAACACATTCGGTTTCTATTGAAAAATTAGTACAATGATACATGGGACATTCGTATTGTGTATGAGTAAATCCCGATTCAATCTGAGGAATATTGTGGCTGGTAGCACCCAAACTGTGTCTCTTTTGTTTAAAATGGACGGGTTTTTATGTGAAAAGAACAACAAACATACGAAAAACTAAACAAACACAATAGTAATTTGTTGATGCACTAGAAAAACGATACATGGGTCATATTTGACTTGTATGAGTCAACCCCACATCAATCTGAGGCCCGGTGTGGCCGAACAACTCAAAGTGTCACTATTTTGTTTCCAAAGGACATCATTTTAAGTGAAAACAACAGCTGACATACAGAAAACAAACCAAATGCATTTGTATTCCATTAAAACATTAGTAAAATGATCCATGGGTCATATGTGACATGTACATGTCAACCCCACCTCAATATGAGGCATGGTGTGGCTGACACCACTCAATGTGTCTCTCTTTTGGGTAAAATGGACATCATGTTAAGTGAAAACAATAATTGACATATGAAAAAAAACCAAAAACATTCAGATTCTGTTGAAACATTAGGAAAAAAATCCATCGCTCATTTGGGATTTGTTCGAGTCAACCCCGCCTCAATCTGAGGAGTGGTGTGGCTGAGACCACTCAAAGTGTCTCATGTTTGTGATCAACCAAACTCTTTCTGAATATGTTGATACATTAAGACAACGATCATTGGGTCATATGTGATGTATACATGTCAACGCCACCTCAATCCAGGACACGATGTTTCCGGTATCACTCCACGTGTATGTATAATTTTTTAAATTGATATCATTTTTAGTAAAAACCAATTGTATGTATTCTTAATTGTGTATAATGCATATAATTACTTATACAGTTTTTTATGTATTTTATTGATTATTGATTACTAAATAATGCATGTATTCAATTATGAATTGAATTCTGGATTCGACATATAATTGTCATCTATGTTTAAAATTGAATTATTAATCAATTATGTATGTTTATAATTACGTTATGAATTATGATTTAATTCCAGATGTGTATAGTTCATGGGTGCAATGTTAAATGTGTATGCATTATATGTTATATAATTGGAAAGGGCAGGGAATATAGAATTACATCCCAATGGATAGAAATATAGTATATAGTAATGGGATTGTAGACCATGTTGTGCAAATTGCAGGATGCTGTGCAATTTTCACAGCATAGCCTATGCCAATGGTTTCAAACCGTTGGCATAAATTTGTTACGATATTTTTATGAATGGTTAAATGGGAACCATTACTAAAAACCCATTCCCAACGGTTTAAAAATAGTTGGAAAAGGTTCCTAGAAGAGGTTTTACCAATGGTTTGTTTGAACCATTTTCAAAACATATACGAATGGTTCATCAAAACTATTTGTATAGGTTAATGTAATAGACATATCCCAACAGTTCTACATAAACCATTGGGAAAAAGTTTCCCCAATGGCTTACTTCCCTACGGTTGGTAGAACCATCGGTATAAGATATACCAACTATTCTGCAGCCTATCCAAACATTTTTGAATTGTTTGTAAATATACTATTTCTTATTGTGCCAGCAACTTTCGCACAATAACTTTCCTTCACAGTCGGCCCTACTCACGCTGGTTTTCATTCTAGTCGGCACGAAGCCAGCTGGTTTTCTTTTGTGATCGGCCTGACAGTGACCGTCGTTGCTCTGCATCCATCATCAACAAAAAAAACAACAAAGGGTAAGGTTCAGGCCGTGTTCGTGCGGTCTGAGCCCTCCTAGTTATGGTGATATCAATCGGAAACTCTCAAAACATAAATTGAATGATGAAGAATGAGAATAAATTCAAATCAAACCCCTACCTCGAATTGATGATCATTGAAAATGATGCAGATGTGTATTCATCAATGTTGGAAAATGAAGAGGATATTCGTCATTGGCGGATGTGTGATCTGAGGTGATGATGTTGAAGATGGAGTTCTTCGCAATCGTCTCATTCTCTCTTCACATGGTTGAAGATCGATGAAAGGTGTTCATCATTCTTCATTTGCGAAAGAGGTTTCTTCGTGGGTGACGGTTCTTCATTAGAGAGTTCTTCTCCTCCCCAAGCTCCACCAAAATGACAACCAAATATAACAGAGTAATCATCTATTATTTTTTGGCACAACAGCACAAATAGTTGTGTTTAATTAAAGGAGACAAATCATTTTATTAATTGTGTGGAATTGATTCAAATTCAATATAGGGGAGGTGGGAATTTTTAATTAAATGAAAAGATGTGTTCAAATAATTAATGTGGAGTTAAAAGGGGTTTTAGAACCCGTGTAGGCCCCACCAAGGATATCCTCACAATGGAGGTATTGTGCGGGTTGGCCCCACCACCACAACTTCCCATGGCTGGTTATGGTGTGGTGCCCCTACCATTAACTACCTGTTTGAGGTTTTAACCACCTCAAAAATAAAAATAGGAGAACTCTTATTTTTATTTAACTTAATTAAAAACACCAAAAATCTAACTCCCACTCTCACTAGAACAGAGTTGCGGTGATGGTCTCACTAAGAAATCACCGATATTGTGAGTTCAACAGTGCCATCAGATTTCAATTCCGAGCACCTGTTCAGATGTTATAAAATCCTGCTCGTACATTTACTGAATGTACCCGAACAAAAGATCAGAAATTGATTCTAGGAACATCGGGCCTTTGAATCAAGCACTGTAAATCTTGGGACTCGTGTTGTGACTGCCCCAAGTAGCCTTCTATAGGCCAGGGGCTGGCGACTAGCACCAAAGGCGTAAATCCCTATGCTGGGAAGGAATTACCTTTATAAAAATTAAACACACACAATCAGATTACACAACTAGAATCAAAACACAATGCAATAATATATATAGAAGAAGTAATAGAAACTAAAAGGGGCCTGAAATACATTCCCAATAGAAATGTATTGGTACTACTGAAAGCAATTAAAACTGGATTCATGTAAGGAATTTATTGGGTCATCCTCCAGAGTTTCTACTTGTGGAATTCTACCTTAACCTGTACCCAGGGATGGCACCGATATCTACTCTAGCATATTTGATGGCTCCTACTGAGCGTGATGAGTTGTGGGTACAACTGGAGGACTTGAAGTGTAATGGATTAATCCTGCCCAGTGTTTCCAACTGGGCAGCCCCGATTCTATTCACCAAGAAGGAGGATGGGAGCTTACAGCTTTGTGTTGACTACCATCGCCTGAACCAAGTGACTTTGAATAAAACGTACCCACTCCAGATGATTGAAGACCTCTTTGATCAGTTGAAGGGAGCATAGTGGTTCTCGAAGATGTACCTCAGATCAGTCTATCACCAACTCAATGTTCTAGATGAGGATGTGCATATGACTACCTTCATGTGTTGGTACGACCACTACAAGTTCATGGTTATGCCCTTCGGTGTAACCAACGCTCTATCAATGTTCATGTGTCTCATGACCATGATCTTCTAGCCATACCTCAATCACTTTTTCATGGTATTCATTGACGATATTTTGATCTACATGGCTACTGAGGAGGAGCATGCCTACCTTGTTTAGGTTGTACTGGAAACACTCTGAGAGCACCATATTTATGGTAAGCTCTTGATGTGCTAGCATTGTATTCGAGAGGTTCACTTCATGGGACTTGTCCTCTTGGAGGCTAGAGTTGCAGTAGATCCATCAAAGATTGAGGCGATACTTTCTTGGGAGCCACCAAGGATTGTGACAGAGGTATGTAGTTTTCTTTTCATGGCTGGATACTACCAGAGATTCATTACATTCTTCTCCATAGTTGCAGTACAAATAAGAGCCTTGACAAAGAAGGGGAAACCATTCATGTGTTCAGAGAGATTTCAGTAGAGCTTTCAAGAGCTGAGGCATAGGTTGACTTGTGCCCCCCATCTTGAGGCTTCCAAAGGAGTCCATATGGTATGTAGCTTAATGTGATGCATCTGGGACCATACAGCGGTGTGTCGTGATGCAGGAGTGAGCAATGATCGCATATGGTTCTCAGCAGCTGAGACAACATGAGAAGAACTACACTACCCATGACCTGGAGTTAGCAGTAGTGGTCTTCACCTTGAATATGTGGAGGCACTATCTGATGGGATAACATCTTACCATGTACTATGGTCACAAGAGCCTCAGGTATATCTTCTATAAGAATGACATGAACATGAGACAATGGTGATGGCTTTAGTTCCTCCTAGACTATGACTTTGAGATAGTCTATACTCATAGGAAGGGGAACGTTGTTGCAGATGCACTTAGTAAAAGGACTAGTATTCAGCTTCTAGGAGAGGCAAAAGAGTAGCTGGCTACCATGTAGATATCATTTGTGGATTGGGATGACACAACCTATCTTCCTTCTCTTTAAGTCACTCCACCACTTCGTCAGTGAGTCAGGGAGGCTCAACATGGGGACACTGACTATGAGACACGATGTGCTTAGATATAAATAGGGTAGGTGCCTGATGGATTTTTTGAATATGGGGAGAACGTCATCCTTTTTAGAGGACGTATGTTGGTACTGGTTTAAATTCAAGAGGAGGTGTTGATATAGTTCCACACCTCCCCTCTAGAGGTACATCCAGAAGTTGCGAAGATGTATAAGGACCTTAGATGATAGCACTGGTGTCCAGTAAGAAGATGGAAGTAACTGAGTTTGTCTCACGATGCCTCACTCTTCAGCAAGTGACGACAGAGCACCCAGTACCAGCAATCTTGGTTCATTCCATAGTGGTCCCATAGTGAAAGTGGGATGTGATATCCATGGACTTCGTGACGGGTCTTCCATGCACATCCAAAACTCACGATTTGATATGGGTGATCATTGACAGACTCACCATGTAAGCCCACTTCCTACCAATCAGAGATTAGGGCTCAGTAGAGATCCTGGGACACCCTTATGTGCAAGATATTGTGCATTTAATGTAGTACCTTCTTCTATTGTCTCTGACTGTGATGTGTGGTTTAATTCCCAGCTATGGAAGGGGTTGCAAGAGGCTTTCGGGATGTAGCTACATCTGAGCACCACCTTCCATCCTCATATGGATGGATAGAATAAGAGGACCATACAGACCCATGGGAACATTCTTTGCGCATGTGTCCTCAACTTTGGTCACAGCTGGGTGGATCGCGTAACTTTTGTGGAGTTTTCCTACAACAACAGCTATCACTCCACCATCGGTATGAATCTTTTTGTGTCCTTGTTTTCCCACCTTTCAGATCGCCAATGTGTTAGACAGACCAAGGGGAGTCAGAAATAGTGGGACCATAGATGGTATGGGCTACCACGAAGAATGTGCAGATCATCAAGGGGTGGATGAAGACGGCACAGAGCAGACATAATTCGTATGCTGGCAGGAGACGGAGACCTCTAGAGGTCTAAGATGCAAACCATGTCTTTCTACAGGTCTCACCACGATGAGGTTTATAGAGATTTGGCCGAGGTGGAATGTTATCTCCTTTGTTCATCTGACCACTCTAGGTCCTTATCTGAGTAGGAGAGGTGGCTTACAACATATTTTTTCCACCTCAGTTGCACCGGGTGCACGACGTCTTCCACGTATTATAGCTGAGGGGATAGGTACATGACCCTTACAACATCATTGACCATGGAGAGCTAGACATTGATGACGGGGAAACTTTCATAGAAGTTCTAGTAGAGATTGAAGATCGATAGTTGTGAGTCCTACATGGATGGTCGATACCTCTGGTGCACATTTGTTGGTAGAACGAGAACCTCTAGGAGAGCCCATGGGAGCAGGAGGATTAGATGCATGCTCAATACCCCCATTTGTTCCCTTAGTTTGAATTTTAGCTAAAGGGGATGTAAAAACCTCAAGTGGGGAGAATATAAAAATCTGGAATTTTCATGGAAATTTTTGTTTTTCATAATAACATGTGAATTTTTTGAGTCCTTGAAAATTTATTGTGTTGGATTCCAAGTCCTGGTGTGCCCGGAAACAATTTTTGATGTTTTGTTCAGTTACGTTCAGTAAATGTACGAGTGTGATTTTATAACATTTAAACTGGTGCTCAGAATTGAAATCAGAGGGCACAGTCGGCCCGGCTGGCTGGCGGCGAGCATGGCTGACTGGTTGGCTTGTGTTCCCTAGATGGCCATGCATGGGGGTTACACCCCCTATCTTCGACAACGACCAGTGTGTGGTGTCAGCCCAGTCACCGCTGTACCATTTGGGTCCTGCCTATAGCGCACACCGGTGGCTGGATCATCTGGCCTCCCTCCTCTATCCGCCACATCGTATGATCGGGGTTCATCTCCGATGTGGTGAGATTCCACCGCGCCCAACCTGTCCGAACACCGTGGCCTTCGTGGCCGTGATCCCTTCTTCGGGCAGATTGCGACGGCAATGCAACCCTCCCACACTGCAGCGGCCCACCTTGGGGTAGCTAGGTTCTCTTCTCGGTGTGTCGGCTCTATGACCCTTTGGTGACCTGGCAGCCTTCGTGCTGCTGCTCTCTTTTGCGGTCGACCCAACACCGGCTTGTTTCCCGTGCAGTTGGCCCAACGCCAACTGGAATTCTTTGTGGTCAGCCCAAAGCTGATGGCCGTAGGTCTTCCTCTACCTTCAAAAAACGAGAACAACAAGGGTGTGTCGGGTCGTGTTTGTGCGGTCCGATCCCTCCTTGTTATGGAGATATCAATCGATGACTATCAAACCATAAATTGAATGATGAAGAATGGGAATAAATTCAACTAAAACCCCAACCTCAAATTGATGATCGTGGACAAAGTCGCGGATGTCGATTCGTCAATGTCAGAAAAAGAAATGGATATCAATCATTGGAGGATGAGTGATCAACAGTGAAGAAGTCAAAGTCGTCTTTCTTCATGGCCGAATCCTTCTCTCTTGGCACAGTTAGAGATTAAAGAAAGGTGTTCATCGTTCTTCGTTGCTAGAATAGGTGTTCTTCACGGGCGATAGTTCTTGATTGGAGATTTCTTCTCCTTCCCACGCTCCACCAAAATGCCAACCAAAAATAATAGAGTAATCAACAATTTTTTGATAGAAAAACAACACCAATTGTTGTTTTTAATTAAATGAGATAACTCATTTAATTAATGGTGTGAAATTGATTCAAATTCAAAACAGTGGAGGTGGATATTTTTAATTAAATGATGAGAGGTGTTCAAATAATTAATGGGTAGTTAAAGGGGGTTTCAAAACCCATGGGGTACCCACCAAGGATATCCTCCCAAGAGAGGTTATGTGCGGGTGGTCCCCTCCACCATAACCTCCCATGGGAGGTTACGGTGTGGTGGCCCCCACCACTAACCACTTCATGGAGGTTTTATCCACCTCGAAAATAAAAATATGCAAACTCTTATTTTTATTTAACTTTATTAAAAACCCCCAAAATCTAACTCCCACTCTCTCTAGAACGCAACTATGGTGATGGTCTCACATAGCAATCATCGATGTTGCGAGTTCAACGGTACCCTAGAATTTCAATTTCGATCACAAGTTAAAATGTTATAAAATCTAACTCATACGTTTACTGAATGTACTCGAACAAAACATCAAAAATTGATTTTGGTCACACCAGGCCTCAAGAATCAAGTGCCGTAAAGTTTTGCAGACTCGTAAATTTTCCATGTTTTTATGAAAAAAAATTCCACATAAATTCATGGTCTTTACAACTTCTATGTTTTGAAAATTGAAAATTTGACATCCACAATTGCGATCTATATGTTATTGGGATTATAATAGGAAATAAATAATATTTGGTGAATAGTAGCATACACTTATTAATAGTAACCTACCCTTATGAATAGTAATATGAACTTTATGAATAGTAATACAACCCTTATGAAAAGTAAATCATCCAAAATAATAATAACATTACCAAGGAATGATTAAATAATATTTAGGAATCTTACAAGTGGAAATTTGACTGTAGTAAAATTATTGGTATTTTTGTAAGTCAGAAATAATTAATTATAATTAATTATTTTTTAAGAAAATGCATTTACCTAAAATTTATTCATAAAATAACAATTCAATTTGTTCGGGTTTGAAGATAATTTTGTAACACCTTATGTAATATTTGAAAGCATTATAAAGTCAGTTTTAATTTTAAAACCAGTATTTTTCATGTAAATTATGATTATAATTAAAATTTTCATTAATCATATCTAAAAAATTATTTTTCAAAAATGGAGTTCATTTTTGGATTCTACATGTCAGAAAATGGTTAGGGTGAATTTTATAATTTTTTTGGAATTCATTAGTTTTCAAGAGAATAGTAAAAATTCAGTTTTTAACATAACCTGTATGTTCTAAAATGAATCCTTCATGATATAATGATGACATAAACAATATATAACATTATATTCGTCCATGGGATATTTAATTTCATAAATTTTTCCTTAAAATACAATAAACCCAATTTCCAATCCAAAAATGAACATTCCAAAAACAAAAGTCTAAAAGTTATTCATTAAAAATAATTTTCTCTTTGTTTCACTTTCCTTTTAACAATTTAATAAATTCAAATTATAATGATTATTTAAAGTATAAAAAGAATTATATTATATTAATTTATTATTTATGTTGTAAAAAACTACTAATAAAAGTCTAATAGTTGATATATAATTTTTTTAATAATTTATTCTAAAAACACCCCCTCCTCAAGTATTAATAACCCCTTTCCCTCCCCTTTGAAATCAGTCATCTCATCCTATAATAAGCCTAATATCTACCCAATTTCTCCCTCTCAAGCCTCTTAGAGTAATTAGGTACATTAAATATCTCTCTAACTCTAATCACCAAGGGAGTTATAGTCTCTTTCAAGTGGAGCTACACTAAGGAGAGAGAGGCGCAGAAGAGACGAAATCACATGAATATTAAGGTAAGGGATCCTATCAATTTCACACTCAATCAAGATATCATCTATGATAAGCCCTATTTGGTGTAATAAAAAAGGATGGGGTATGATTACACAACTCCTCCATATGTACCAAATTATTTATAAGTGATGAGAATCCCATTTCATCTCTCATCAAGCCCTCTTAGGCCCACCCGAAACTATGCTGATAAACCGTAACGAATTCTACCTGAAACTTCTTTATTCTTTTGGTATTTTTTATCTTTATATATATATATCAAAATGTAGTTATAATATCTATTTATGTACATATTCTAAATGATGTTTTGTTTTAAAAAATTCATTTATGAAGACCCTTTCCTCACTCTATTTTGTGGATATACATGTTTTTTAAAGATTCCCCCCATAGAACATTCCGATAAGAAAAACTATTTTAACGGAACATCCCGAATTATTTACACAATTTCAGGTGAACTATATCAATTATTTTAATCCACCACATTATTTTTAAAATAGGTATTTTTACTACGAAAAACTTCTTGCCTCAATTCTTGTTTTATATAAAATATTGTTCTCTTATCTATTCCAAAATCTCTATAGTATTTTACTTAAAACTACACAAAGTGTGTTAATGCTAATGTTTCTCATATACATTTACTATATATTTTCAGTTCTGTTCGACATAACATACCATTTTGTTTTCCTATTTTACCTTATGAACTTCCATTAATGTTCTAATCCCTTACTTTCATGGACACTTTCTTGATACACCCATTGGTTATGCTTAATATCTTGATTATGGTGCTCAATTCATTCCATGTGTATCCATATTTTTATTTATGGTTGATATTGTATTATTGTTTTTTAGGAAAATAATATTCATCAAAATTTTGAGATGAGTGCAATCAAATAGTGATCCAATTCATTGGGTAGTGTTATGTCTCATGAGATACGATGTGAAATGAGATTTACAGTTATCCATGACCCGCACTAAAATTGGAAACTTTATTGGCTATTAGCCTTGAGAAATACTATAATGGGAAATGGGATTGGCGGTTAGCCTTCACCCATACGAAATATATTTTCTATGATTCTTACATATATATATGAATCCTCGTTAAAATGATATGATTTAATATGTTCTACAATTTTGATATCTTTATGCCATGCCTCGTAACTCATGTGCTTGAGTTGTATTCTTATGTTCATTCACTTACAATGATTTTTAGCCCATCCATTTGTTCATGTGTTCCCTAGGGTACCCTATGAAGATATAAGGGGTCAATAGAAGTTAGGAACACTTTATGGAGATTAAATAAAGAAGTTTTTTAGCCCCATGTTTTAGGTTTTATGTAACTAGTCTTCCAAGACACTAGCCTTAATGATCCATGGCATGTACTCTGATGTATAATTCTTTTTAAAACTTTGTATTGTTATGTATAAAAGGCTTCTATCGCTACATGATATGTCGTATCATGTACCACCTCTAGCAGCTCTCCCAACACCTTTTCCATCTCAACATACCTTTGGAACTATTGGCTTTTTCCATTACCTTTACATTGATAGCTCATCCATGGTATCCTAGTCAACTGAATGGTGGATTGGAGAATCTCATGAAACATATCGCATGTTTTAACATGAGTGGTAACACTTCTCTCTAGGATGACTATCCACATACTATGAGACTTGACATGCAGAACCAATGTCCAATGACCACATCTAAAAACATCACGCATGTCTAGGTCCCTAAGACTAATGTATGATTCTTACAAAAAATTTCCCTATTATTACATTCCAACAGCCAGAAAACAATAGTTGTTTCAACATATCCAAGAAACTCTAAACCCCAAAATATCTCTCTAGCACCCTAGAATAAGTAGGAATTCACATTGGTATAACACTGGATCAGATGCCTCTATGTGGTTCTATATAAAATGTTTGATCCTAATATAACAGTTCTTGTACTATATCCATTGAGTACCAAGAGAGGATCTTAAAAATTAGTGAATATTGTGATACTATAATGCTTCCTTACTGGATCTGCAGATGATCCTTGATATGTACATCCCTAATCGTTTCTATAGATTTCTCTTATATCACCCCCCAATATTCACGTAAGTAATAATTTCATTATGTGTTTTACGAATGTAAAAAATTTGGGATAAGTTTGGGAAGGTTTGGAAGTGTTTTGGAATGTTTTAGGAATTTTATAAAGGGGCACAGTTTTGTGAACAGTTACTGCAAGGTTAATGAAAACCATAAAACACTTATAAGAAACTATTCACAATGAGACATGGGATAAGGTGAAGGCACACAATTAGGGGAACAAATTTTCAAAATCCTTTGGAAACCAAGGAGAAAATGTGAAAAGTGGGATAGTGGATTTTTTATTCAAATTTGGAACATGATTTGATTGACCATGTGATAAAACAATGAGGGGCCATCATTGAGGAAGAGGATGGATTAGGGAAACACAGAATTTTCATAACTATTTGACTAAACATGCATTGTTTAAAAACAATGTCTTTAAAAAGTGGATCTATGTAATGATTATCTATTAACCCCTATTTTAATCTAAAAACCAACCATTACATGGGATCTATTTCTCACAAAGGAGTTAGAACACTTCCCGATCAAATTGAAAGTGATCTGGATGCTTTCCTTGGAGCACTATAGACCAATACCCTTGGAAAGTCTCCATTAATGGTATTTTTTAAATTTTTTTCTTAGATATACCTTCTTCCCTCTATCGATTTCATAGATCTAGTATTATAATGATATATTCAAGGTTTTTGATGCCATCCATGGTTATATTTTGCCTTTTTGATGTCAGGAGAAGTGATCTAAGTTGGGTTTATTGGAAACTCATCTTGGGTTTTCGGTCATTTTAATGTTTTTCTTAATTTTCTCCATAATTATCAATGCATGGTGATTAACTATCAACTACTTTTATTAAAACATTAAGAATTTATTTAAAAAAATTATTTTCTGTGAATTATATTTAAAAATTTTTGTGTATTGATTTTATGAAACCTTCTTTGGTGATGGTATATGGAATTGTGAAAATTGGATTTTCTAGAAAAAAATGACATTGGTAGTAGTATTTTAAAATGATTATTTTTAAATGGTTTTTTAATTTGAAGCATATAAAAGTTTCCTTCAATAAAATAATAGATTTTTCAAAATGGGTTTTAAAGGATGGTTTGGTATGTTGTTATCTTAGATGGCTAATCATGTGATGAATGGGGTGGATAATGGTCATGATGTACCACAATCAAATGGAAGTATTATGGATGTTACATTCGACCATCAAAGGTGACACTAGGATTGTATGGTTGATATTGTGCATGTTTGGTTATGTTAAATGGAATGGGTTTTTCAAACATGGGAATTGAGAAATGGTTAAATTATTTGTTTGGTTGCTTTCCTTGGAAAGTGATTTAGTATGTAAAATTACTTTGGGGTGAAATTTAATGGATTTGATATATCATGTTTAATGTTTTATTATAAATATGGTTTTATATAATTATGATAACATGTTCTATTCTATTAGAATTAGTAGGGAAGTAATTTGGAAAAATCTAACCGAGTTTCATTACTGATTATATTTTTGGAACCATAGTGATTTTGTAGATATATGCATCCTTTGGCACCATGGGTATGTCACTTAAGTCCAAGTAGAAATTCTAACTCAAAACATGGCAATGGTGATAGATATGAAATCAAAAGGTGTATCAAGTTATTTTTTCCTTGACTTATAAGTAGTTTTAGTCTTGGTTGTTCTATATCCTGGTCCTCATTTTCTTAGTCTTGGAGTTGAAATTCATTCTAGACTATTCCTTATGTCAGGTCGGTCGAAAAGAGTAGGACTATCGACAATATTATGGTATAGCATAAAAATATGTATATATCATTTTTATGATAAATTTCACGTGACTATGGATTCAGGTTCAATTTTTTTCGAAACACTTATAGGATTTAGAATCTCACTATCACGGGGTTAGCCAATGAGAGGTGCATGAAATTATTTTTAGAAATGTCTTCTCATGAGCTGTGAATAATTTATTTTCAGTAATGATTTGTTGTAATATGTTAATTTTTGAAAAATTTAAAATCATTTACAAATGAGATATTTTAAAAAAGATCATGGTTTTCATAATTTGAAAATGGTTTTATTTTCAAATGAATGTTAAATTTATTTTTCCAAAATGTATGAATGTAGAAAGTCTTGAATTATGAAATGAAATGTTGTGATATTTTTTATGTGATAGAAGTTGAAATTAGAAAGCCTAATGTTTATAGAGAGTGAGACTTACTTTTTGTTGTTGTTTTTATAGAAAATATAACCTGTTAGCCATCAGAGGAACCAGCTAGAAGAAGGTTGGGAGAATGTGGTTTCACCTAATCCACAGATTTACCAATCGACAGATTAGTGTATAATCATATTCATTAAGGATGTGGATAAATGGAAAAGGAGGAATGAACAAAGGCAAGTGGATCATTCAATTCAGTTCTAGATGTAGCTTCCACCCATCTTTCTAGGATACTTAGAACCATTGAAGGTTCAGGTGTGGCTGAACAGGATGAGTTGAATGTTTGATTTCTTTAGAACATATGGAGAGTTTACAGTCAAGCTGGTGATGTACATGATGGAGGACCTCTCACACCGATTTTTGTATTTAGTGTTTTTTGATAAATTATTCCAACACCATGAATGGGTAGATTTTTAATAATTTTTGAAATGAAAATTTTACCCTCATACATTCATAAATGCATGGAAAATAAACTTTTTTTAGCATGAAGCAGAATATCATCAACTAGATATTCTCTTAATTTATACTCCCCCTCGTCATGAGATCATCTTATAGTATAATAAAAATGTGGTACATTGACTATCTGAGATCCCATTGCATCTCCAAGTTCATCTCTTTATTCTTCTTCTCTAGTAGCAGCTTCGACTAAATCAAGATATTCTACATTATTTTCTTGGTCAACCTTAACGGAAACCTCCATTTTATAAGCATGATCATAATTAGGATGAACAAATCCACTATCACGTTCACTTAATTCTTCATTCTTATCATCTCCATAATTTCCATCCTCATTGTATTCTTTTTCACCCACATCTTCACTGCCAGAGCCACATCAACTCTCTTCACATTCCCAATCATCTTTTTATTATTTAGTAGAATCATCATCTGATACATTTGATCTACTCACACACTCAACAATTCCAGATTCTTCAGTTTCTTCATCATCACCTAAAATTTGTTCTTTTGAAGGAAGAGTGAGAGGTGGATTGGGGGGGTCTAAAGGCCATTTTCCATGGGATTTAGCAATGTATGGGACACTCCTATAATCTATAAGATATAATTACTCTCTAGTAGGTCAAAAAAACCTTTTCTATATCCTCATCATTATAATATTCATCCACTTCATCTTTTCCTAGACCTCGATCAGCCACATCTTTTATCCTAACAGGATGTTCAACATGATTGAAATTCTCAAATAAATTCTCATCATCTCCAACACACTCCCTATTTTAGGTATTCTATATTATCTTCTTTATTTTGAAAATTTCCTTATTTAATCATTAAACATAACTGGATGAAATGGTTTCATCATTTTTACATACACAACTTTTTTACATTAGCATTGCAGATGTCATTATTATATTAAACAAATAATTAGTCTTAAAATATTGATTTATCATCTCACTTATATAGAATACCAGATACCTACACTGATTCCAATTATTCCCCTTTTCAACAAATACAATAGGTGCACATCCTGGCACTTTAATGAGGAAATGTTCCCTTTTCTGGGATATAGTTGATGTTCAATAAATTTAAATAGTATTTCGCTTTCTGCTTGCAACTATGAGGTTACAGGCCATTTTTGCTCCATTTTTCCATTCAACTCCTCCTACGTTGTCTCATAGAAATAAAATGTGTGGTAGGTGGAGTACTTCAAAGGTAGTCATCAAAAACACCCTCTTGTTAAAAATTAAGGCATTCGTCCCAATTCCTTGAAGAAAAATATTTGATATTTCAATTTTCCATAGATTTCATCTAGTACATCTCACTGCATTCTAGAATGAAATCATCATACATATAGAACTCAGGCACAAGCATTTGATAATAGGTTTTTTTATTATCAAAAAAAAATCTAACCAAACATACAGATCTTGAACTCTAAATAGAAGTGACTTACAAGATAGTAGCCATTCTATGAATACCAGCTTCTCAGTAGTTATAACACAATTTACAAGAGCTATATTGACTTGCTGAAATTTGATCGACTCCCCTTTCTACCTCTTATCTTGATGTGAATTTTCTTATGTTCCTTCGTATATGCACTATATTGTGGCCATTTTTGATGGTTTGGTCGAAGTTGAGATGTTGAAAGTTCCATGGTTAATAAGATCAAGGGTAAAAGATTAAGAGTGGAATTCCAATATTAATAAATCGGATGGATGAACTAAATTTTATCACATAGGTCTTTATAAATCACAAATGGGTAAAACTTGTTTAATTATAAATATAAAAGGTATAACTTTATCGTTTTGGTCAAAATATTTACAGAAAATCGAACTCTATTGTCATGTGGACATCAATGAGTCATCATTGTTGTATGTAAGACCACGTCTGTGTCAGCGAACAACGGTGTTAGTGAGACATTAGTTCTGATGTTGGAATGAAATAGAATGACAATGTAAGTGTCAGTATGACATTGTCTATGACCTACGGTGTGACATATAACTTTTGTTTTAACACAATGTTATTTATAGCTGGTCTTTGTAAATTAATCATTCCAAATTCATGTCTGATGTAATTCAGCCTCTCAAATATCAATTTCCTAGTGAATATATTAGTGAAACGATGTTATGTACAAATAAATTCTATAGTTATATCACATATTTGATAACGATATCTTAAAAAGTGATGTCTATCATCAATATGTTTTGTTCTATAATTAGAAATATGATTCTTTGATATGTTAATTGCACTTGTATTATCACAATTTATTGGAATATGACTTAACTGACATCCATAATCTTGAAAACTTTATTTATCCATAAAAATATTTTACAACATCATCTAGAAGCTAAGTATTCAGATTCATCAGAAGATAATGCACCAAAATATTTCCTGTTACTACACCATGTTACTAGAAACATTCCCAAAAGTGACATGTTCTAGAGATTCATTTTCTATATAACTTACAACCACTAAAGTATGCATCTGAATAACTTTCTAAAGCCATATTTCTCATATATGGTAGAAAAATCCTAAGTTGGTATTATACTAAAGCTGTTTGAAAATTATTTTAACAGCATTTAAATAAGAATTTTTAGGTTTTTATTGAAAATGAGCACAAATACGCACAGTAAACATAATTTCAGTCCGGTTAGTGGTTAAGTAGACTAAAATCTCAATCATTCATCTGTATGTGGTTTGATAAATAGATTTACCAATTTCATCAATATCCATGTTTTAGGTGGTACTCATTGAAGTATCACTACTTTTTGTACCATCAAATCCAATCCTATTTAAAAGATATTTATTATATTTTCATTGATTTAAAATAATACCTTTTTATTTGGAAATGTAAATTCTAAGAAGGAATTTATGTTCTCCTATTAAACTAATTTAAAATTCACTTTTCATCATTGTTGAATATTCAATACATAAATAATTTCTTGAAGTTCTGAAAATAATATCATCAACATAGAGTTGAACTACTAAAAATTCCTTAGAAATTATTTTTATAAATTGATTAGGATCGTCTATATCAGTTTTAAAACCTTTTCAAATATCAAAAGTACTATGCGTATCATACGAAGCTCTTAGGTCTTTTTTTAAAAAATATAAATCCTTTAATAATTTTAAATCATTATTTGGAAAATGAGTGTTTTTAAAACTAGTTGTTGTTCAACAAAAACATCCCCATCTATATTACCATTTTAGAATGAAAACTTCAAATACATTAGACATAGTATAAAATTGATATGATGTAGATATACACGAATTGATCTAATGGACTCGAGCCTAGAAAATTGTGAAAAAGATTATTCATAGTCAATCCATTCTTCTTTACTATAACCTTGTTCAACCAATCTAGATTTATTTCATACAGTATTACTAGTTACATCTACATTGTTTCTCAACACCCATTTACTGACTATAGTCAAGGTGTCTATCGATCTATCTACATGTTTACAGACATTATTTCTCTCAAACTGATTCAATTCATATTTCATATCCATTACTAAAAAATCATCATTAATTGAATTATTGATGTTTTTTAGGCTCATTCCCTGAAAAAAAAATCATGTTCAACATGGATTCTCAAATAATCTCAAGTATATTCCCTCTATGTAGGTGTCAAACTATTTCATCTAAATGATGGTTCATAAGGATTCTTATAGGTCCAAAAAATGAAGGGACAATAATTTCTTCTTCTTCAACAAGGTCTGGTAAATCGTGAATATAGTCTTGAAAAATTATACAAATAGATGATTTAACTAGTTTCTAAACATTAGGGCCATGTGATTTGGAATTTATGTCTATATTGGATAGGTCATCCTCGATGTTTTCTAGGGATTTCATTGGTTCATGTGGGTATATTTCATCAAATTTGACATGTATAGATTAAATCTATAACATAGTTCATTTATTAAGTAATATAAGTGTTGGAACCATTGCCGTTCTGAACAAGAACTAGAATATGGTTTGTCTGTTTTTGTCAATCCACATTAGATGTTCAAAAAAATTTCAAGCAAAGTGATCATACATTTCTAATAGTCAACATTTTTGAAGGTGGCATCATTTCCTATTGTTTTCCAATTTTTCAGCCTGAGATGCTGAAAATTTCTATTTCATAGATAATATTTATGTTGTGCACAAAAAGATATAGTTTTCATAAAGGTTGTAGTTGTGCAAATGATTTTTCACATGAAAATAAAATCATGAACACAAAGTTCAGATCTTACGCACGAAGGGTATGTGTTGTGCAAAATTGTCAGTGTAGGCTAAATACTTGTTCTGAATATCTGGTCCAGTGGTTTGGTGTTTTTATGTGATTAAATTTGGGACTTCATTATAAGTAGTGTATCATGCTGAAAAAAGTCAATGACTTCAATGAAAATCTACTTAAGAGACCTTCAGGTAAATAAACCGAGTTCGACTTCTCTCAAGGTAGTAAGCTAGGTGGAGTCGACAGAAGTGATCTGAGGGATGTAATGAGATTTTACAAATCCTTTGTAAATGTAGTGTGTCTGGAAAATAGTTTCTGTGACTGAACCTTGTAATTCATGAACTAGTGAATATTTTTGGTTTTTGGTAGTACAGACAGACTGTCAGTGTATGATCCTTGGTCGTAGCCATTTACGGGCAACATAGTATAAGTGTTGTTTTGTCTCCCTGCATTCATTTGTTTGGTAGATTTAATAAGTTCATACCATTTGGGGAACAAGTTCTAAAACAATATAATGAAAATGATGAAACCCAAATTCACCCCTCCCCTATCAGAGTGTTTTATGGTCCATCAAGTGGTATCATATGGAGGTTACTGGTGTTTGATCTTTCTTATACCATCATGGAGAATTCAACTAGTGTCAGGTGAGTCCCCCTCTTTGATGGAAGTTATTTTCAGATTTGTAAGAACAGAATGAGATCTCATCTAAGATCCCTTAGAAATGAAGTCATATTTTTCATTCTGCAAGGTATACACGTTACTGATCAAATAGGGCAGGAAATTTCTGATGCAGATTAGAAAATTCTTGATGGAGATGTTAAAAATAATAATTCTCACACTGCAATATTTTCTGATCAGATCCTTCTAAAGGATTTGAGTTTCACCTCAGAAAATTCCACTGGAGATAAAATTTAAAATATTTATAAATGAGATATAAAAGTGAAGGACATGATACTAAAAGTCCTTCATAATAGGTTTGATGATCTAAAGATGCATCTAATGATAATGATGACGCCTTCAATCAAATTACTAAAGTGGTTGGAGAAATTCAGGGTCTAGGAGAAGAAATCAAAGACATTGAAATTATAATGATTATATTGAGAATACTTCCACCCATGTATGATGCAATGGTGTTACCCATTGAGGAAAGAGATCTTTCCAAACTATCTCTAGATGATTTACTGAGAAGGCTTGTGGCATATGAAATCAGGCTCAAACCAGAAGATGCTACGACTCGAGTGGGTAAAGAAATGGAATTAAAATCCATCTAGAAACAGAAAATTTTAAAAGAATGTAGTGGTGAATATGAAGAGGAATAAATTATTTTGTCTCTAATTTCGAAGAAGTTTTATAATACAAAGGGGAAATTCAAAGGGATGTTACCACTAGCTTGCTTCTATTGTGGAAAAGTTGGACACATTGCCTCTCAGTGATTAAGATGGATTGATGATGATGTTTTTGAAGCTAAAAACATGTAGAATCCTCAGAAAGGGTTTTTAAAAAATAGAGATCTAAAATATAGAATTAAATTAATGAAGAAGAGTTTTGTATTTGAATAGGAAGACGATGATAATGAATTTGGTGAAGAAGAAGAAGAACCCTAATTTAAATCTATAAACCATGCTTCCATGATGGACAATGTTGAAATATCCAATGATAATGGTTGATAAAATAAGATAACAACTAGTTAAAATCCTGAGTAACTCCTTAAGGATGATGTTCGTAATATTAAGATAAAATGTAAGAGTTTTAATAATTGGAAATAAATTGTAGAAGATTCAACTGAATATGTTTATCTCCTCGAAGCAGAAATTGAATGATTGGAATTTTTTTTTGAATGTACAGTAAAAAAATAATTCTAATAAATAATGATGTAGTGGATCTGAAGATGATAATTGGGAAGAATGAAAAGGTCATCAATGAACTCACCTCCATACTAGAAGAAAAATCCATGATCATTGAGGGTCTTGAAGAGGAAGCTTTTACTCTTAGGAGTAAACTTGATAGTGAATCAATTTGAAAAAAATCATGGAAGAAAATATAGTTTGGAATGTTCTCAGATGCTGAGCTATTTGAGTTTTTAAAATGTGGCTCTAATGGAGTTGGAATGATTTTTATTGATCATAGACCCGCTTACATAGGAAATAGTGGAATCAGTTTTGAGGTTGAATCTTCAAATTTTTCCATCATAGGGACCAAAATAAGGGCAAGCTGAAAGCTGATCATGTAGAAAAGATTCCTGAAGTTCTGAAAAATAATCCTCCAATTTTATTCGAAAGAAGAATAGAAGACAAACCTCAAGCATCCAAGAATAGTATGCACTCAAACTATAATTACACAAATGAAAGAATGAGGATAAATATAAGTGAGAAGTAATTTCCTCTCAGGAAGTGTCTGTACTGTTGCTATATAGTCCATACCATGTCTTATTTCGAAGTGGAAGGAATCTATTTGAATGCAGCAGATATAGAAGTTCCACAAATGATTACAAATTTATATCCTATTTTATTTAGAAGAAATAATTTCTATGTATAATATTTTTTTGTTCTAACTTTTGTCTTAAGGTCGTTGATTGTTGGAAGACAATGGACATGGACTCCATATACCAGAGTTCGATACAAGTCAAAGTTCATCAACGGGAGAGTGTTTCTCTTAAATATAGGTTTTTTTTCTCTAGAATATTATTTTAACTATGAAGAACCCATGTACATTGAATATACACTGCATGGTTAGTGCAATCCATAAAACTCCTATAAGAAACTGTGCATAATGAGACATGGGATACGGTGAAGGCACACGATTAGGGGCATGAATTTTCAATATAGTTTGGAAACCAAGGAGAAAATGTGAGAAGTGGGATAGTGGATTTTTTTTCATATTTGGAACATTATTGGATTGACCATGTGAAAAAACAATGAGGGGAAATCCTTGAGGTAGAGAATGGATTTTGGATAACACAGAATTTTCATAACTATTTGACTAACTATGTATAGTTTAAAAATAATATCTTTAAAATGTGGATCTATGTAATGATTATCTTTTAACACCTATTTTAATCTACAGACCAACCATAAAATGGGATCTTTATCTCTAAAAGGATTTGGAACACTTGCCCATAAAATTGAATGTGATATGGAGTCTTTACATGGTGCACTATAGACCCTTTCACTTGAAAGTGTCCATTAATGGTATTTTTTAAATGTTTTTCTTAGATATACCTTCGTCCCTCTATCTATTTCGTATATCTAGTATTATAAGGATATATTCAAGGTTTTAGATGCCAACCATGGTTATATTTGGAATTTTTTATGTCAGGAGAAGTGATCTAAGGTTGGTTTTTTGGAAACTCATCTTGGTTTTTCGGTTATTTTATTATTTTTCTTCATTTTCTTCAAAATTCTCAATGCATGGTGATTCACTATCAACTAATTTTATTAAAACATTAGGGATTTATTTAAAAAAATTATTTTCTATGAATTATATTTATAAATTTTTTTGTATCGTTTTTTTGAAATCTTCTAGGGTAATGGTATATGGAATTGTGCAAATTGGATTTTCTAGAAAAAATTGACATTGGTAATAGTATTTTAAAATGATATTTTTTGAATGTTTTTTTAATTTTAAGAATATAAAATTTTCCTTCAATAAAATGATAGTTTTATCAAAATGGGCTCTAAAGGATGGTTTAGTATGTTGTTGTCTTAGATGGCTATGCATGTGATCAATGGGGTGGAAAATGGTCATGAAGTACCACCATCAAATGGAAATATTATGGATGTTACATTCGACCATCAAATGTGACACTAAGATTGTATGGTTTAGATTGTGCATGTTTGGTTATGTTAAATGAACTGCTTTATTCCAACTTGGAAATTGAGAAATGGTTACATGATTTGTTTGGTTTCTTTCCATGGAAAGTGATTTATTATGTGAAATTACTTTGGTGTGAAATTTCATGGATTTGATATAACATTTTTTATGCTTTATTATAAATATGGTTTTATATAATTGTGATAACATGTTCTATATTATTGGAATTTGTAGAGAAGTAATTTGGGAAATTCCATCTGAGTTTCATTATTCATTGTATTTTTGGAACCATAGTGATTTTGTAGATATTTGCATCCTTTGACAACATGGGCATGTCACTTAAGTCCAAGTATAAATTCTAACTCCAAACAAGCTAATGGTGATAGATAGGACGTCAAAATATGTATCAAGTAGTTTGTTCCTTGACTTGTAAGTAGTTTTAGTATTGGTTGTTCTATATCATGGTCCTCATTTTCATAGTCTAAGAGTTGAAATTCATTCTGGTATATTCCTTATGTCAGGTTGGTAGAAAGGATTAGGACTATCAACAATATTATGGTATAGCATAAAAATTTGTATATATAATTTTTATGATAAATTTCACATTACTATAGATTTGGGTTCAAATTTTTTTTGTAAACACTTACTGGATTTGGAATCTCACTGTCACAGGTTTAGCCAATGAGTGGTGAATGAAATTATTTTTAGAAATTTCTTCTCATGAGGTGTGAACATTTCATTTTGAGTAATGATTTGTTGTAATATGTTAATTTTTTTAAAATTTAAAATCATTTACAAATGTGATATTTTAAAAAAGATCATGGTTTTGGTAATTTTAAAATGGTTTGATTTTCAAATGAATGTTAAATTTATTTTTCCAAAATGGATGAATGTATAAAATCATGAATTTTGAAAAGAAATGTTGTGATATTTTTTTTATGTGATATAATTTGAAATTGGAAAGCCTAATGTTTATAGAGAGTGAGACTTACATTTTTTGTTGTTTTTATAGAAAATATAACATGTTAGGCTTCATAGGAACCACCTAGAAGATGCTTTGGAAAACATGGTTTCACCTGAGCCACAGGTGAACCAATAGACGGATTAGTGTATAATCATATCATTTAAGGATGTAGATAAATGGAATATGAGAAATGAACAAAGGCAAGTGGATAATTCAATTCAGTTCTAGATATAGCTTCCACCCATCTTTCTAGGATACTTGGAACCATGGAAGGTGTAGGCATGGCTGAATAGGATGAGTCAAATGTTTTATTTCTTTAGGACATAAGTAGAGTTTATAGTCAACCTGGCGATGTACATGATGGAGGACCTCTCACAACATTTTTTGGATTAAGAGGTTTATGATAAATTAGACCAAAACCATGAAGGGGTGGATTTTTAATAATGTTTGAAAAGAAAATTTTACCTTCTTACATTCATAAATGCATGAAAAATAATCTTTTTTAGCTTGAAGTAGAAGATTATCAACTATATATTCACTTAATTTCTACTCCCCCTCATCATGAGATCATCTTATAGTATAAAAAAATGTGGTACATTCACTATCTGAGATCCCATTGCATCTTTAAGTTCATCTCTTTATTCATCTTCTCCAGTAGCAGCTTCTAATTGATCAAGATGTTCTACATTATTCTATTGATCCACCTTATCCGCAACCTCCATTTTATCAGCATGATCACAATTAGTATGAACTAATCCACTATCACGTCTACTTAATTCTTCATTCTTATCATATCCATAATTTCTAACCTCATTGTATTCCCTTTCACCCACATCATCACAGTCAGAGCCACATCTACTCTTTTCTCATTACCAATATTCTTTTTATTATTCAGTAGAATCATCAACTAATACATTTGGTCTACTCACATACTCAACACTTCTAGATTCTGCAGTTTCTTCATCATCACCTAAAATTTGTTCTTTTGAAGGAAGAGTGAGAGGTGGATTGGGGGGTCCAAAGGCCATTGTCCATGGGATTTTAGTAATGTCTTGGACACTCCTATAATCTATAAGAGATAATTACTCTTTAGTAGGTAAAACAACCTTTACTATATCCTCATAATTATAATATTCATCAACATCATCTTGTCCTAGACCCGGATCAGCCACATCTTTAACCCTAACAGGATGCTCAGTAGGATTGAAATTTTCATGTAATTTCACATCATCTCAAACCCACTCCCTATTCAAGGTATTCAATATTATCTTCATTATTCTGATAATATCCTTATTTAATCATTAAACACAACTGGAAGAAATGGTATCTTCAATTTCACATACACAACTTTTTTGCTTTAGCATAGCAGATATCATTATTATATTAATCAAAGAATTAGTCTTAAAATGGTTATTTATCATCTCACTAATATAGAATATCAGATACCTACATAGATTCCAATTATTCCCCTTTTCAAAAAATACAACAGGTGGAAATCCTGGTACTATAATAAGGAAACGTCCCCTTTTCTGGGATATAGATGATGTTCAATAAATTTAAATAGTAGATTGCTTTCGGCATCCAACTATGAGGCAATAAGCCATTTGGGCACTATTTTTCCATTCATCTACTCCTACAATGTCTCATAGAAATAAATTATGTGGTAGGTGGAGTAATTCCTTGTTTTTAATCAAAAACACCCTCATGTTAAACATTAAGGCATTCTTCCCAATTCCTTGAAGAAAAATATTTGTTATTTCAATGTTTCATAGATTTAATCTAGTACATCTCACTGCCTTCTAGAATGAATTCAACATGCATATAGAACTCATGCACAAGAATTTGATAATAGGTTGTTTTATTATCAAAAACCAATCTAACCAAACATACAGATCTTGAACTCTCAATAGAAGTGACTTACTAGACAGTAGCCATTCTATGAATACCAGCTTCTCACCAGTTATAACACAATTCACAAGAGCTATATTGACTTCCTGATATTTGATTGACTCTATTTTCTACCTATTATATGGATGTGACTTGTATTATGATCCTTCATATATGAACTATATTGTGGCCATTTTTGAAGGTTTGGTCGATGTTGAGATGTTGAAATATCCAAGGTCAAAGAAATCAAGGGCAGAAGTGTAAGAGTGGAATTCCAAGGTTAATAAATAGGATGGATGAACTAAATATTATCACATAGGGATTTATAAATAAAAAATGGGTAAAACATGTTTAATTATAAATATAAAATGTAAAACATTAGCGTTTTAATTAAAATTGATATAGAAAATTTAACTCTGTTGTTAAGTGGCCATCAGTGAGACATCATCGTTGTCGGTAAGACCACGTCTATGTCAGAGAACAACGGTGTTAGTGAGACATTAGTTCTGATGTTGGAATGATATAGAATGACATTGTTAATGTCAGTATGGTATTTTCTATGACCTATCGGTGTGACATCCACATTTCTTTTTAACAAAATGTTATTTATAGCTGGTCCTTGTAAATTAATAATTCCAATTTCATGTCTGATGTAATTCATCCTCTTAGATATCAACGTCCTAGTGAATATTTTAGTAAGATGATGTTATGTACAAATAAAATCTAGATTTATATCACATATTTGATAATTATCTCTTAAAAAGTGATATCTAACATCAATATGTTTTGTTCTATAATTATAAATATGATTCTCTGATATGTTAATTGCACTGGTATTATCACAATTTATAGGAATATATTTAAACTAGAATCCATAATCTAGAAAACATTGTTTATCCATAAAATGTTTTTACAACAACAACTAGCATCTTTGTATTGAGATTCATTATAAGATAATGCGGCAAAAGTTTAGCTGTTATACACCCTGATACTAGAGACTTTCCAAAAAGTGACATGTTCTAGAGATTTATTTTCTATATATCTTACAACCACCGAAATATGCATCGAAATAACATTATAAATCCATATTTTTCCTATATGGTAGATCAATCCTAAGTTGGTAGTATACTAAATCTTTTTGAAAATTATTTTAACAGCATTTAAATAAGATTTTTAGGGGTTTTTTGAAAATGTGCACAAAAACGCACACTAAACATAATTTCAATCATGTTAGTGGTTAAATAGAATAAAATCTCATTCATTCATCTATAAGTGGTTTGATAAATATATTTACCATTTTCATCAATATCCAAGTTATAAGTGGTGCTCATTGAAGTATCACTACTTTTTGTACAATCAAATAAAATACTTTTTAAAAGATATTTAGTATATTTGCATTGATTTAATATAATACCTTTTTATTTGGAAATTTAAAATCTAAGAAACAATTTGTGTTCTCCTATGAAACTCATTTAAAGTTCACTTTGCATCATTTTTGAATATTTAATACATAAATAATTTCTTGATGTTTCGAAAATAATATCAACAACATTGATTTGAACTACTAAAACTTCCATAGAAATTATTTTTATAAAGATATTATGATAGTCTATATTAGTTTTAATACCTTATCAAATATCAAAAGGACTATGCCTATCATATGAAGCACTTGGAGCTTTCTTTTAAAGAATATAAAGCCTTTATTTATATTAAAACATGATTTGGAAAATGAGTGTTTGTAAAAACAGTTGTTGTTGAACAAAAACATCCCCAACTATGATACCATTTTGTAAGGAACACTTGAAATACATTTGATATTGTTTGAAATTTATATTATGTACATATACAAGAAAGGTTATAATGTCCTTGAGTATAGAAAATTTAGAAAAAGATTATTCATAGTCAATCCCTTCTTCTTTACTAAAACCTTGTTCAACCAATATAGATTTATTTCATACAGTATGACTATTTACATCTACATTGTTTCTGAACACCCATTTACTGACTATAGTCAAGGTGTCTTTAGATCTATCTATAAGTTTACAGAACATATTTCTTTCAAAATGATTCGATTCTTATATCATATCCATTACTGAAAATTCATCATTATTTGAATTATTGAAGTTTTTTAGGTTCATGCCATGAAAAAAACTCATGTTCATCATGGATTCTCAAATAATCTCTAGTATATTTTCCTTTATGTTGGTGTCTAACTATTTCATCTAAATGATGGTTTATAAGGATACTTATAGGTCTAGAAAAATAAGGGACAAAAATTTCATCTTCTTTAACAAGATCAGGTCAATCGTAAATAGAGTCTAGAAAAATTATACAAATAGACGATTTAACTTATTTCATAACAGTAGGGCCATGTGATTTGGAAATTATGTCTATATTGGATAGATCATCCTTGATGTTTTCTAGAGAGTTCATTGGTACATGTTGGTCTATATCATCAAATTTGACATGTATAGGTTATTCATCTATCTTAGTTAATTTATTGAGTAATATAAGTGTTGGAACCATTGCCGTTCTGAGCAAGAATTAGAGTATGGTTTGTGTGTTTTGCCAATCCTCATTAAATGTTCAAAAATTTTGCCAGCAAAGGGATCGTAAATCTCCAACAGTCAACAGTATTGAACGTGGCATCATTTCCCATTATTTTCCAAATTTTCAGTATGATAAACTAAAAATTACAATTGCACATAAAATATTTATGTTGTTCACAAAAAGATATAGTTTTAATAAAGGTTGTAGTTGTGCAAAAGATTTATCACGTGAAATGAAAATCAGGAACACAAAGGTCAGATCTTACGCACGCCAGGTATGTGTTGCGCAAAATTGTCAATGTAGGATAAATACATGTTCTGAAAATCTGGTTCAGTGGTTCAGTTCATTCAAGTGATTCAATTTGGGACTTCATTGCAAGTAGTGTCTCATGCTGAACAAAGTCAATGACATCATTGAAAATCTACTTAAGAGTCCTTAATGTTGATAAACTGAGATCGACTTCTCTCAAGGTAGTGTGCTAGGGGGAGCCGACAGAAGTGATATGAGGGATGTAATGAGATTTTCCAAATCTTTTGTAATGGTAGTGTGTCTGAAACAGAGTTTCTTTGACTGAACCCTGTAGTTCATGAACTAGTGAAGATTATTCGATTTTGGTAGTACAGACACATTTTCAGCGTATGATCCTTGGATGTATCCATTTGCGGTCAACAAAGTAAAAGTTTTGTTTTGTCTCCCTGCATTCATTTGTTTGGTAGATTTAAGAAGTTATTACCAATTTGGGAGAAACTTCCACAACATTATAATGAAAAAGTTGAAACCCTGATTCACCCCTCCCCTCTCAGAGTGTTTTGAGGTCCTTTAAGTGGTATCATATGGAGTTTGCTGGTGTTTGATATTTCTTATACCATCATGGAGAAATCAACTAGTGTCAGGATAATCCCCCTCTTTGATGGAAGTAATATTCAGATTTGTAAGAAGAGAATGAGATCTCATCTAAGATCCCATAGAACTGATGTCCTATTTTTCATTCTGCAAGGTATAAAAGTTACTAATCAAATAGGGCTGGAAATGTCTGATGCCGATTATGAAGTTCTTGACGGAGATGTTAAAAATAAGAATTCTCACACCATAGTCGTTTCTGATCAGATCTATCTAAAGGTTTTGAGTTTCACCATAGAAAATTCCCCGTGGGATAAAATTTAAAATATTTATGAAGGAGATGTAAAAGTGATGGACATGATACTACAAGTTCTTCATAATAGGTTTGATGATCTAAAGATGCATCTAATGAGAATGAAGACTCCTTCAATCAAATTACTGAAGTGGTTGGAGAAATTCAGGTTCCAGGAGACGAAATCAAAGACATTGAAATTATAATGAATATATTGAGAATACTACCACACCTATATGATGCAAAGGTTTTACCCATTGGGGAAATAGATATTTGCAAACTATCTCTGGATGATTTGCTGAGCAGCCTTATGGCATATGAAATCATGCTCCAACCAGAAGATGCTATGACTCGAGTGGGTAAAGAAATAGAATTCAAATCCATGTTGAAACTGAAAATTTCAAAAGAAAGAAGTGGTTAATATGATGAGGAAAAATATATTTTGTCTCTCATTTCAAATAAGTTCTATAAGGTAAAGAGGAAATTCAATGGGATGTTACCACTAGATTGCTTCCTTTGTGGAAAAGTTGGACACATTTCCTCTCAGTTATTAAGAAAGATTGATGATGAATTTTTTGAAGCTAAAAACATAGATAATCCTTAGAAATAGTTTTTAAAAAATAGAGAACTAAAATCTAGAATTAAATTAATGAAGAATGGTTTTGTATTTGAAGAGGAAGATGATGATAATGATTTCTGTGAAGAAGATGAAGAATTGGAATTTAAAACTAGAAACCAAGCTTCCATGATGGACAATGTTGAAATATCCAATGATAATGGTGGAGAAAATCAGTTAACAACTAGTGCCAATCCTGAGTCACTACTTAAGGATGATGTTAGTAATATTAAGATAAAATGTAAGAGTTTCAATAAGTGGAAATAAATTTTACATGAATCAACTGAATATAATGATCAACTCGAAGCAGAAATTGAATGACTCAAATTTTTTTTTGAAAGTACAGAAAAAAATCATTCTAATAAATAATGATGTGGTGGATCTGAAGCTGATAATTTAAGAGAAATAAAAGGTCATCAATGAACTCACCTCTAGACTAGAATAAAAGTCCATGATTGGTGAGGGTCTTGAGGAGGAAGCTTTTACTCATAGGAGTAAACTTGATAATGAATCAATTCCAAAAAAATCATGGAAGAAAATATTGTTTGGACTGTTCTCAGAAGCTTATCTATTTTAATGTTCATGATATGGCTCTAATGGAGTTGAAATGATTTTTATTGATCATAGATCCGCTTACATTGGAAATGGTGGAATCAGTTGTGAGGTTGAATCATCAAATGTTTCCATCAAAGGTACCAAAATAAAGGCATGCTGATAGCCGATCTTGTAGAAAAGTCACCTGAAGTGCTGAAAAATAATCCTCCAATTTAATTTGAATGAAGAACAGAAGACTAACCTCATGCATCCAAGAATATTAGGAACTCAAACTATAATTACACAAATGAAAGAATGAGGATAAATATAAGTGAGAAGACATTTCCTATCAAGAATTTTCTGTACTGTGGCTATCTAGGCCATACCATGTCATATTTTGAAGTTATAAGAAGCTATTTGAATGAAAAAGATATGGACATTCAACAAAGGATTACAAATTTATATCCTAATTATATTAGTTGAAATAATTTATATGGATACTATTTTTATGTTCTTACATTTTTCATAAGGTCGTTGATTGTAGGAAGACAATGGACATGGACTCCTCATACCAGAGTTCGATATAAGTAAAAGCTCATCAACGAGAGAGTGTTTCTCATAAAAATAGGTTTTCTCCTCTAAAAGAATATTTTGACTATGAAGAACCCATGTACTTTGAACAGATAATTGAAAGGCAATCTTTGTTCTATACTCAATCCAATTTCTCTTCGAATGAAAATAAGAAAATTGATAAATTCATCTTTTTAGAGGTGGCCCTCAAAACTACAGAAAACAACAGCACCTGCATTTTGGATAGCGGTTGTTCATATCATATGACAGCTAATGTTATCCTGTTAACGGATATAATGAAAAGGGATAATGGAATAATACGGGTTGTAAATGATGGATCTCTGGAAATCAAAGGGAGTGGATGTACTGAACTAGCTAATAGAGAGGAAAAGAAAACTGAAGTCCTTTATGCATATAGCCTACATCATAATATCCTTGGCATGACTCAACTCTATGACTCTGGTCTTGTTGTTACATTTTATCAGAAATCTGACACTATTACCAGAATGACATGAAATTCACTTATGAAGGGATGCAGAATAGAAGGAAAAATATATCAGGATGACAGTAAAGAAAAAATTTTATACGTGACTATTAAAAATTAAAATAAAATTTGGCATCAAAGATTGGGGAACATAAATCAATAAGACTTGTAATAAATATCTAAATTGATGATTGTCATAGAAATTCCCAACCTAAATTGTAAATGTGAAAATCTTATGATGCTTTCATTCAGGGGATGTTGCTCTGCAGTTCATATCTTCCAAAGAAGAAAATGACATCCCATTTTATTTATCTCATTAATCTTGATTTATGTGGGTGGATAAATGATTTTGGAACTCAAGGGGAAAGGTAATTTTTCCTTTTAATAGATGATTACAGTTGAATGGCATGACTAATGGTTATAAATAAGAAATGACAAGTGTTAGACTACATGAAAACATATCGGTGAATCGCCGAGAATGATTGAAGACAAACAATCAATGTGCTATGATCTGAAAATGGGGTGCAATAAATGTCTATTGAATTTGAAAATTACCTAGAGTTGCACAGGATACAACAAGATGTAGCTGGACTGAGAACTCCATTGAAAAATAGAGTTTTTGATCTTAGTAATTCATTGGTGAACAACATGGCAAGAACAATGCTGATTAAGAGTCGTATTCCACAACATTACTCAAAAGTGTCCATTCAATCCGTATTGTATATTCAATATCAAACAGGGCTTTATATGGTGGAGACAAATATAGCATGTTAAATGGTCATGGAAGGAAGCCCTCTCTAAAATACTTTCATGTTTTTGGAAGTAAGTGCTTCATCAGAAACAAAGAATGAAATCTAGTGAAGTATGCTGACAATGCAAATGAAAGAATTTATCAATAATAGTCAGTGGACGTCAAATCCCACAAGTGTTACAAAAAAATCTTCAAAAATATTGTGGAAAGCAGTGATGATAAGATCAATGAAGATAAAATCATAAATACGTCAAGGATTTCATATGATGATGTGATTGAAAATGAGGATGAAATTGACTGTGGATTATATTAAAACCCAAAAATAGAAAAAGGTGTACAAAACACTCTGGATTCACAAAATAATTTAGACTTAAAAGAATAATGTAAAGAAAAACCCTTGATTGGAGAGAATGCATTTGTATCTCATTGGAGGAATCAAATAGAAGAAAATGATCAATCCAACATTATTGGGGATTAGATCGCACCCACACAAACATGGAGAATGAATAATAACACATAATCTAAAATTCTGTCAGTTGTGGAACGTTCAACATTTATAGAAGCTGCAAAGGATGAATCATGGGTGTATTCCATGAATGAAGAGTTAGATTTTATTAACTAGAATCATACATGGGATCTAGTTAAGAGACACAATGGTCACAATGTTATTGGTTCAAAGAGAAACTTTAAGTATGAGTTTGATGAGCAAGGAAGTTTTATCAGATATAAGGAACAAGTAGAATGTAATGAATATTCACAAATTAAAGGTATTGATGATTAAGAATCCTTTGATCTAGTGGATAGACTGGATTTGATCATGCCTTTTCATTCCATGGAAATCCAAGTAGTAAATAAAGTGTATTAAATGGATGTCAAGATAGAATTATTGAATGCTGTTCTTGAAGGAGAAGTATATATCGAAAAACATGTAGGGTTTTTTTATCACTGATGAATTAATGGTTTTTAAACAAAATAAGGCTCTTAATGGTTTGATGTTTGAACCCGAGCATGGTATTCCATGCTATATTCCTATCACGAGAAGATGGAATTCAAAAGAGGAAATGTAGATCACAATATATATGTAAAGAATTCTCCAAAAGATCAATTCCTTATTATAGTTTACATTGATGACTTAATATTTGGTCGAAGTAGGAATAATTCATTAGACATATTTTCCAATCATATGAAATAAAAATTTGAAATTTCTATGATTGGGGAGGTCACATATTTCATGGGGATACAGGTTACTCAAATTAAGCATTAAACATTAATTTCTTAGGAAATGAATTCAAGAGAGCTGTTGAAGAGAATTCAAATGCATAACTTCAGACAATTGTCAACTGCATTTATGGTTGGAACCATACATGGAAATCATGAGTATGGGTCCACTGTAGATCCCATCATGTGTATGAGGATTATTGGAAGCTTACTATATCTAACTCTAACACGTCCTGGAATTCATATTGCAACTTGATTAGTAGCTCAATTTCAATGTAATATGAAGGAAGAACATATGACTGTAGTAAAAAATAATCATGAGGTACATTCAAGGTACTCATAATTTTGTGTTATACTTTTCTATAAGAAGGGACAGTGAATTATCAACATTTTTTGATACTGATAGGGCTGGAGATATAATGGAAAGAGTGTCCACCAGTGGTGAAGCATTCTATATTAGGCATAAATGTATTGGATGGTTGGGAAAAAAGATTGTACTTCACTTAGTACCACTGAAGGTGAGTATATCTCCGCTACAAAGGAATGCACTCAACTACTATGGATAAAGCAACAACTAACGGATATTAGTGATGTTGTGAAACATCCAATGGTGATATACTATGATTATAAGAGCGCAGTTGATCTTACAAAGAATCTTGTTCATTATTCTCATACAAAATATGTGGAAATAAGATATAACATTATCAAGGAGAAAAATTGAACAAGGAATGATTAAAAATGGATCATTTGGGAGAACATGTGAATGTGGTTGATATCCAGACCAATCCACTATCAGTAGTTGTGGTAGAGAAACATCGGTTGAACCTCGGTGTTTATCCACCTCCCACTACGTAAAGTTTTATAAAATACACCTCTCTCTAGTGATTTAAAATGTTTTTAAACTATCTGTGGATGTGATGCTTGTTTATGGTGGAGATACTATCCAGGGGGTGTTTTAAAATATTTAATGAAAAATACCTTTATTTGGATTTATTTTAAATGGAAGAGAATAAAGAAATTCAGGAAATGTGGTGGACATGTAATGATTCTATGACATGATGAAATTCAGTGATAGGAGGATAATGAATACATTCAGAGCATATAATGCTTCTATGACATAGATATAGAATAGCTTGTAATTCATAAAAAGTTCCAAAACATGGGAACCCAATTCAAGATTCCCCTCTTTTTTTCTACACCGAGTATTGTTCACATATACTTATTGTATTGGATGCAGTTAGTTTTGAGTTTAAGGTTCCAATGAGGATGGTCCTCTATAGAATTTATTTGTTGATTGCAAATAAAACCAAAGGGGGATATTGTTTGAAAAATGGAAGTTATATTAAAGAATTTGAGTATGGTTTGAGTTTATTGTTAATCCTCATTATAAGTTCAGAATTTATTCCAGTAAAGTGATCATATAGTTTAAGCAGTCAATAATATTGTAGATGGCGTTATTTCCCAGTGGTTTCCAAATTTATGGGCCTATAATTGATAAATGGAAAATTGTGTGTTTAGAAAAGGAACATGAACAAAAAAGGGTAGGTGTGTTTAAGTCTTGCGTGCAAGGAGTGTTTTGGGATCAGAATGATAAAAAAAAAGAAAAGGTGTGAGCTGTGAAAAAAATAAGAGAAGTGCCCGAAAAATGGTTCTTGCACGTAAAAGCATTGCACACAGAATGAGAGTTTTGCATGACACAGTGTGTGTTGTGCATAGGGGTTGGGGATGCCTATAATTATTTGGTGACTCCCCTCATTCGATACGAATAGACACTTAGAGAAGTTCTATGTTCGGATGCATGTAAAATTTTCACAAAAATTGAGTTGCGCAGAAAAGATAGAGTTGCGCGGAAAATTTATGACTGTGTAGAAATACTAAAGATGAGTGGAAAATTAATGTGGGGATGAAAATATTTATGATGCATGATAAAAGATACAGTTGAGCATAAATGGTGTAGTTGCATGAAATATTTTTCCTGTGAATAGAAAATCTTGCACCCGAAAGTCAGATCTAGCACGCAAAGGGTAGGATTTGCACAGAATTGTCAATGTTGGATTAATACTTGTTCAACAAATCTTGATAAGTGGTTCAGTGATTTAAAGTACATCAACTTTGGATTAAAATGAATGCAGTGACTCTTTCTGAACAAAGTTAAAGACTTCAATCCAAATCAATAGATGAGACCTTCATGTCGATAAACTGAGAGTGACTTCTCTCAAGGAAGTAAACTAGGGGGTGTCGATGTAAGTGATCCAAGGGATACAGTGAGATTTCCCTAAACATTTATAATGGTTGTGTGCCTTTCACATAGTGTCTATGACTGGACCATGTAATTTATAAATAAGTGATGATTAGTGGATTTTGGTACAAATGAAACACTGTCGTCATATGCTCCTTGGATGTAGCCCATTTCGGGGAACCATGTAAATGTGTTGTGTCATCTCCCTACAATAATTTTTTGGTAGATTTAACAAGTTCATACCAATATGGGAACAAGATCCACAAAATTAAAAAGAAAAAGTTGACACTTTGATTCACCCCTCCCCTCTCATGGTGTTCTGGGGTCCATCACTATGGGATTTACTAGAGGATGAATAACTTATAAATATTACATCATCACTTTTGGATGAAATTTTTTCAATATTATCCTTTGTATTAATGATATACACATTGGAACCAAAATCATTTAAGTAATTATATTTCGTTTTCCTACAGTTCCATAGCTCATAGAGGGTTCAATTATGAATAGTACTTATTAAAAATATATAAATTATATAACAATATTTATAGACAACCTCTTTTTATAAATCGATATGTAATTCATATTCATTAATCATAGTATAGGATATCTATGGTATGGTTTTATTTTATATATATACAATTCCATTCTATTGGGATGTCCTGCGAGCAGAGAAGTTGTGATTATTGACACCATATTATGAGAAAGTGTCAAACCCTTTGTTTCAAACTCACAGATATGGACACTTCTTAAGAATTTAATCTAAATACCACTTAGATTCTCTATTGATTAGAATACATGGTTAAGTAAGAACATGATTCACTTTTTGATCTAAAAAAGGTCCAAATATTCATAGAAAATTCATCAACTACAACATAAATATAGTACTTCCCAATAAAACCTAAAACACTAAATAGTTAAAACAAATCCATGTGAACCAACACAATAGGTTGATAAGTTGAAACAACTTTCTTTGGTATGAAATAATGTTCATGGTGTTTATCCTTTTGACATGGATTATAGACATTGTCATTTAAAAACTCATGTTTGGGTAGACCCATAACTTGTCCATTCCTAGTAATATTTTTAGGTTAATGAATATTACAATCTATTAATCTCATATGCCAAAGCCACGAATCCTTGTAAAAGTGATTAGCCACTAAATGAGGATAATATTATTTGTTACTATATATAATATTCATGTAATTTATTATTTATAAAAATCATTTTAGTTCATTTTACACTTTGAACATCAATTCACAATATGATTGTAATACCTTTTAAAATGCACTATTATGTGGTATATTTTTTAACATCATTTAAAGTACCCAATGATTCATATGATTTTAAAGAATGTAATTACCAAATTTTAATTTGATATTTTGAGAACCGTATCTAAATTTAAATATGAAAATTATTCATTTAGTGATCAATGGAGGATTCATAAAAGATGATGGATATATTTGGAGGTGAATGGAAGAAATTCAAGAGAAGGATGATTGGACATCAGCCCACTGATAAGAATGTGGGACCCACATTACAAACCAAATGAACAAAAAATTTTGTGGGATGATAGAATACATATAGAGTAACAAATAAGTATTCAGGAGCCAGTGATAATTCTGAATCCATTGATGTAATTGAGGTGACCCATATTAGAGCTAATATTCTGGGCCAAATTATGCGGCCTAGACAAACATCCCACAATTTTTTTTATAACTCTTGAACGACTTATTATTTTGGGCTGAACATTTATAGGATGTTAGGGGACATCAGGGGATTCATTTAAGTTTTCTATGGCCCACTCTTATTCGGCAATCTAGAATATTATTCAACCGCGTCTATTCAGTGGATGAAAATTGGATTCCACCTCGGGTCAAGTGTGGAAAATTCCATGTTCCACAAGATTTACACCACCCTAGGCCTACCATAATCAAGTGGAATGCTTTGTACTATTTCAGGCACGACCCAAGTCTCCCAAAATGCCTATTTAAGTTAGTGGTTGTGTTGGAGATTATGAATCATTGGTGCTTTGATCAAATATATTTTTATGCTACCATTTTGTTGTCTCAAGTTTGTCTTTCACTTGTATGTTGTTCAATTCACATTAGTTTCTTAATATAATCTCTTCTTTTCCTCTTAATCTATTGGTATCTATCTCATAATGATACCATTTCCTCATGGTGTGAATTTATTCACACAAAACCTTGTGAAAGTATTCACACAATGGTGGAGTTATAATTTTCTTTTCATTGTTCTTTCAATTCTCCATATCCTCCCTCATGATTCTACTTTTTGCTTTCATGGAAACCATAGAATCAATTGATGGATAACAAACTTATGGGTTGATCCAAGGGAGTAGCGAGGGCTATATTGGATGTTATTTATCAACCAATTAATCCCTAATCACTTATTTAAATGAGATTTTTATTTGAAGTGTTTTAAACTCCATTGTCCTTGTTGAATTTAAGACCTCACACTTCATGTGCTAATATGAACCTTTACCTTGAAGTGCTCAAAACATTGATCCTTCAAGTGTATAGTTTGTTAGTATTAAAGGGTGTAGGTATTAAACTAGAAGTGATGATGTTGTTTTATCTACTTAAATGAACTCGTCTGAAATATAAGATATTTAAATCATTGAAAAGAAAATACGTCCAATCCACCCCAAGTGATAACCAAATATCAACTCATTATTTTAAATTGAATTAACATAAATCAGTTATATATGCTTTAAACCCATCTAGAATAATCCCAATTTGGCCACTACATAGCCAAAAACAATCCATTGAATGTATGTGTCTATAGGTTACTTCTTAGGTCTCTGAGGATTCGATAACCCAAGATAAACTACAAGGGACGTTCTACCTTCATATATTGGGTAAATTTGAGCAAGAATAAAATTTTGGCACTGTTTCTGGGGACCCAAGTAAGACATATAAACACCCATTCTATTCTCCCCAGTTTCTTCTATTCTCGTCCGAATTATATTATCTTGTGCCTTTCTTGTTTTTCTATATGGGGACATGTCCGACTACACCTGCAATCAATCAAACTGTCTTGTTAGGGTGGATAGTCCTGGGGTTGGGGAGTCATGTACACCAAGGGAACTCTTTTAATTAGATCCTAATCTTTTTAATTCTTCAGAGTCAAAAATTGAGCCTATTTCAATGGAAGGTCTTCAAAGATACCAACTCATAAACTCGGGTGTGAACCAAAATGGAATCCCAAATGAGACAGCCCCAAACGTGGGGAATGCCATTGATCAAACCATGACTGACTACCTCACACCTTCTTTGACCAATGGCACCTCATGCATTAGACACTAATACCTAGGATATTTCAACTACATCATTAAACCCCATGTTCTAAACCAACTTCCTACATTCTATGGAATGGAGTCCAAGATTTCCTTCCTTCACATTAACGAATTCAATGATATAGTAGAAACCATGTGTCCCCCACATCAACTAGAATCAGCTAAGATGAGGCTATTTCCATTTTCATTAAAGGATCGAGCTAAAAATTGGCTAAAAAATTTGAGACACCATCCATAAACCCTTAGGACCATCTACAATGAGAGTTATACAAAAAATACATTCCCCACCACAAAACAATTGAACCTAAAAAGAGCATCCAAAACATTTTTGAAAAAGAGAGAGTGTCATTCTATGAAACATGGGAGAGGTTCAAAGACACTGTAAACATGGTTCCACGACATGGTTTTTCTATTCCTAAACAAGTGATAATTTTATATGAAGGGTTGGGTCCATGGAATAAACAATTCATTGACATAATGTGTAATGGAAACTTTAAAAACGAAGCCCCAAATAATGCTTACGAGTTTCTAGAAAGCCTTTCTGGACAAAACCAATCATGGAAAACTTCACCTTATTCTAAAAAACACAATGAAGTACTGGAATTAATACAATTAGAGAAGAGGAAAGCCTTAGGGCTATACTTGCAGCACTCTCAAGGAAGGTTGAAGAAATAGTCCTTATGAAATTCTATGAAATCGAAACTGTAGACCTTGTTTTCACAATTTGTGACAAACAAGACCATAAGAAAGAAAAATGCCCAACGATTCCATCTATCAAGGATGTTATTTTAGGAGGACCCCCAATGGAGGTAAATGCTTTGAACTTTCAAAAGCCTCAACACCAAAACAACTTCATCCCAAGGTATAATGACCACCTAGGCTTCTGCTGGAATGATAACCAACAACCTAGCCAACCACATGGACAAATTCCTTACCCCCATCATAACATCCAAACCCATAACCAGTTCCAAACACAACCTATCGCATACCCACAACTACCAGTCCATTTTCAATAGACCATCCCACCTCTAAAATATCCCCCCCGGATAATCCAATCTTCTCAAGCACCAACCTAAACTGTTCCACAAAGCCTACTAGAACAACTGTGCATACAAATGGATTGGATAAACATGGAAGTCTCTTCTCTTAAAAAAGAACTTCAAATCATCAAAACTGGAAAGGCACCCATGCCTACTCAGGCGATGCCATCCTCAACTTCAAGGGGAGAGTCAATTTGTACAAAAACAACTCATGAACAACTAAATGTTGTGACTAATTTAAGAAGTGGGAAATCAATTGAGAAACCTGAATAACTAATTCAGAACCCACCTAAATATTCAAATGTGGAATAAAATTAAAATAAACCAAATGATCAATCTGAAAAACAAAATAACATTGTCAAAGAAACAACTCTTCAACAAACAACCCCACAACCTGCACCATTTCCTCAACGCATGAGGGGGAAGACCAAGCCTGAACTGAGTGAAACATTGAGTGAAATCTTCTCACATGTCAAGTTGAACATTCCCCTTCTCGATGAAATCCAAACCATACTTGCCTACTCAATGTACCTTAAGGACTTGTGCAATTTTGAAAGAAACTTTTCACATAAAAAACCATGTCTTTAAGGATGCTAATGTGAGTACCACCATTCAAGGGGATATTACTCCTATGTTGAGAGACACGAGATTACCTTACATCAATGTTGAACTATGAGAGAGCAAAGTTGTCAAGGCCTTGTGTGACCTAGGTTCTAGTGTCAATCTCATCCCATATGTTGTGTACTGCCAGTTGGGCCTAGAAGAGCTCTAACCCACATCATTCACACTTCAACTTGATGATATTAGCATTAGTGTTCTAAAGGGGATTTTAAAGGATGTTCTGTTAAAGGTTGAAAATATCATCTACCTTGCTGACTTCATTGTCCTTGACAACCATCCATACATAGGAAATAAAGAACAAACCCCAATCATCCTTGGTCATCCATTCCTTGCAAAAATCTACTATTTTATCAGAATCTGATATGAGAACATGTCCACCACAATTAGAAACATGATTCTATACTTGGATATCTATAATGAATTCTCACAAATAGGGGATGGAGAGGACATTCATGAAGTAATCATGATAGGAAGCATTGATATTGAATACATATAACATCAAGGAATATTTTATGAATGTTCAAGTCAGGATGAGATTGATTTCCTTTGTTCACATGAAGGAATTTTATCCCCTTAGATTGAATCATTTTCAAATTGCTCTTATGATGATGTCTTAGGTACAACAATCAGTGAATCCTTTTAAGAAACCAATTTCATGGACACCAATCCAACTTACTTCCCTAAATCTGATCAGGAAAATCTAGTAGCTGAAACTTTTACATGTGGGGAATCAATAATATCTAAAACATGAGGAAATAAAATTGATCTTGATCCAATGTCCAAATATTCAACTGATATTCTGAACAAACCTGATCATGAATTGAAGGAAATTCATGCTGCACTAAACTAGGCCTTCCTAGGGGGCAATCAAACACATCCTATTGTCATTTCTTATTCTCTTGAATCCAATCCTGAGAATATGCTTCTAGATGTCCTTAAGAAACAAAAGAAAGCCATTGGTTGGACCCTGTATGATATTCTCGGGATTAGTCCTCTTGTTGGGACTCATAGGATTGTTCCAGAATTAGATTCAAAGCCATGTCATCAACCTAAACGGTGACTCAATCCTAATCTCATGCAAGTAGTAAGGAATGAACTTCTAAAATTATTAAAATCTGGTATCATATATCCCATAGCTGAGAGTGAATTGGTGAGCCCAATCCAAGTGGTTCCAAAAAAGGCTTGAGTCACAGTGATAACCAATGAGGATGGAAAGATTCTTCCCAAAAGGTTGAGTAGTGCATGGAGGGTCTACATTGACAATAGGAAGCTAAACTCATTCACCAAGAAGGACCATTTCCCCTTACAATTCATTGACCAAGTCCTTGAGAGACTGGAAGGTCATACCTTCTACAGTTTCTTAGATGGGTACTCGAGGTATAATCAAATTGAGGTCTCCCTAGAGGACCAAGAGAAGACTACATTCACATGACCATTCGACACCTTTTCCTTCAAATGCATGACCTTTGGATTATGAAATTCATTAAGAACCTTCTAGTGGTGCATGATGGGAATCTTCTCAGACATGGTATGAGATTTTCAAGAGGACATCATGGATGACTTATCTATGTTTTCGGATATATTTGAGGGTTTTCTGCATAATGTGGAGATAGTCTTGTCATGATGTGAAGAAAGAAATATTGTCCTAAACTGGGAGAAATTCCATTTCATGGTTAAAGAGGGTCTAGTTCTAGGCCATCTGGTCTCAGGTAGGGGGATTGAATTTGATAAAGCCAAGGTTGACATCATTTGTCACCTTCCATCACCCAAAACAATCAAGGAAGTAAGGAATTTCTTAGGAAGTTCTGGTTTCTATAGAAGATTCATCAAGGACTATAGTTCAATATCTCATTCCATGTGTGCTCTCCTAGTAAAGGATGATCCATTTTTTTGGACAGAAAGCTATTAGAGTTCATTCTCAACCCTCAAATCATCTCTCACCTCTCCTCCCATTATGAATTCTCTAAATTGGAACCTTCATTTGAAACTTATGTGTGATACCAGTGACAATTCTGTAGGATCTGTGTTAGGACAACATTGTGATAAAATTCCTTATGTCATTAATTATGAAAGAAAATCCTTAAATGATGCCCAAATCAACTACACCACTACAGAAAAGGAGTTACTTTCTATTGTTTTTGATTTAGAAAAGTTTAGGTCATACCTCTTAGGATCCCCCATCACTGTGTTCACTGACCATTCTACACTAAATTACCTCTTCCAAAAACAAGATGGTAACGGTTGACTGATTAGGTGGGTCCTTCTCTTAAAAGAATATTACCTCACAATCAAGGATAAAAAGGGTGTTGAAAATGTTGTAGCTTATCACCTCTCTAGGATATTATTCAAAGGCAACTCAAATAACCATTCTGTGTCTGATTCCTTTCCTGATGAACACCTATACTCTGTGAGTGACTGCCCTTGGTATGCTGACATAGACAACTTCTTAGTTACATGATTCATTCCAAAATTCTTAGGGAATCAAGATCGAAGGAAATTCCATTCTGATGTTAGACACTATGTGTCTGATGATCCATACCTCTATATGTTCTACACTGACCAAGTCATTAGAAGGTGTGTCTAAGAATCTGAACAAGAATCCATCCTTAAATTCTTTCATAGTGAGGCTTGTGGAGGTCATTTTTCGTCTAAGAAAACATCTTCTAAGATTCTTCAATTTGGCCTCTTTTGTCCCACCCTCTCAGGGGACTCTTAAACATTTTTTCAATGTTGTCCTAGGTGTCATAAAATAGGGTCCATAACAAAAAAGAATCAAATTCCACTCACTCCCATCATAGTGGATAAAATATTTGACTATTAGGGAATTGATTTCATGGTTCCCTTCCCAAATTCTAAAAGATACCTCTACATCCTTGTACCTATTGATTATGTCTCAAAATGTGTTGAAGTCATTCCCACTAAATCTAATGACTATCATGTTCTGATCCGATTTCTGAAAGATCGCATATTTTCTCAATTTGGAATTCCTAGGGCCATAACTAGTGATCGAGGAACCCATTTCTGAAACCACCCATTCTCTTCACTCATGTATAAGTTTGGTATTTCTCATATAGTGTCCACTTCGTACCATCCTCACACCAATGATCAAGCTGAGTTAGCAAATAGAGAGATTAATAATATTCATGAAAAAACATTCAATCCTTCTAGGAAATTGGTCCGAGAAACTCTTGGATGCTCTTTGGGCATATCGTACAACATACAAAACCATCCTAGAAATGTCACCATATAGGCTGGTTTGTGGAAAATCATGCCAATTACCTATTGAAATTGAGAATAAGGCATTTTGTGAAATTAAGAAAATGGATTATGAAATATCATTGGTCGGAACAAAAAGGAAACTAGATCTCAATGAAATGAAGGAACTAAGGATGGAGGCTTATGAAAATTCATGGATCAATAAAGCTAGAGTTCAAGCCTACCAATCTAGGAATATCAAGGTCAAACATTTTGAACCGGAAAAACATGTGCTCTTGTATAGTTCAAAACATCATTTACACCTGGGAATGTTAAGGGCTAGATGGTCAGGTCCTTTCATAGTGCATCATGTATATCCCCATGGGGTAGTAGAGATTCATGATCCCATTAGTGGTTACATTTTCAAGGTCAATGGTCAATGGTTAAAACTATTCATTAAATCATTCAATAAAAATGAAATAGAGGTTGAGTTAGCTGAGCCAACCTATGAACCAGAAAAAAAAATTAATAGCTTTAGGATCAATGTAAGGCTTACGACGTTTAACAAAGAGCTGCATGGGAGGCAACCTGTGGTTTTCATGTTTCTAATCATTTCGTTGTTTAATTCAACTTTATATTTTAAATAGGATTAATGAATCATTTTGATATTTAGAAATAAAAATAAATAAATTGTTGACATGTTCATCTATAATGAGTATGGATGGGTTCAAAATGGGAGTTCCATATTCATCCATGTCACATGGTGTGATCCTTGAGTAATACCATACCCAGAAATTTAAAAAGAAGAAAATGTATCATCAGATTAATTTATTGTATTTTTATGTGTTCTTAGGTTAAAATAAAAATACAAAAAATTAAATATATAATAATAAAATGGGCCACATCGTAGGTCGTGGGGTGAACCCCGTCACAACCAGTGAAGTCGCGGGGATTCGAACCCAGGACCGAAGGGAGACAGGGGCGCGAACATAACACAGACCTATGGCTTTTTGTACTTCCTTATTCTATAATTTTTATATATATACTTATATTTTAATTTCTTTATTATATATATATATATATTTGTTTCTTTCTTTTTTCAACTAGGGATCTCTTCATGTGACATGGATATCAATGAATTAATAGAGAGCAGCATGCTTTTCAACTTCAATCACTAGGTGACTTCATTCCATGATCCTCATTTTCATTTTCCTTTTTGAACATTCATTATCTACCTCTACCCCCTTCTATTTTTTATTTTCATTAAACACTAGAGATAGTGTTATTTTATGTTGTGGGGGAGATAAAATAAAATAATTCTTTTGTGTCAAAATTTGAATTATTTTAATTTTTTTTTGTAAATGGATGGAAAAGTTCTCTTAACTTTGAACATGGTAATACACATTACACACATTATAACTAAATATAAAATAATTTAGCATGCCCTGATTCTGATTTTAATCCTCGTATAATTACATGAGCATATATTTTGGAATGTGTGGCTATCGAATGTGATATTTCATCATTTATATTTTCATAAAAAAGGAGATCACAATGCACGTCCTTTGGATAGTGGGGAATTAGTTAGTGTTCATGGGGTACCCCAAAATAAATATCATAGGTTGGGTGATCATTTTAGTTTTAATATAAGTATTCAAATAATAATAATAATAATAATAAATTTGCACGTAGAGCAATGAAATGACCTGATGTGTGGAATTCGAAACATGGTGATTGTGACTTCATTGTTGTCTGGCCCAGAGTTATTAATTATATATATATTTTTGGTAATTTGAATTTGTTTTTGACTGAGTTAACATGAGATGATGCCCGAGTATGTGGGATTCACTTGATGCCCAATGGTCTTTGATCCTGTGAGTCATCGGCAAATTCTCGCAACAGGGGTTTACTCTTTTGAGTGTAATTTCAATTATCAAGGCAAAATTTCCAAATAAAAATACAAAAAAAATATAAAAAAATAATAATTTTGAATACTCATCATAATATTGAAATGTTATTCCACCTAGAGCTTCCATCATTTCCCCACTTGAATAAAGATGAACCCCCATGTATATTGTGATTCACAACACATCCTCATACTTAATTGATATTGATTGAAATATGGGAATGAATTTGATCAAAGGAATGGGCTTCATATTGGGATCTACTTATGAAACAATCTTTTATTAAAATATTTTTATGGGTTTCATGATTGATTTGTATAAGGGTTTTTGGTGAGAATCATTTATTAAAATGTTTTTGAAAAGATAATTCTAATTTCATATTTTTGAGATATATTTTGCTCGGGACTGGAAAAACTCATGTTGGGCGGGGTGATTATCCAATAAATGAGACTAATATTCTATGTTAATATATATAATATTCATGTTATTTATTATTCATAAACACCATTTTAGTGTATTTTACACTTTGAACATCATTTCACAATAATATTTTAATACCTTTTTAAAATTCACTATTATGTGGTACATTTTTGAACATCATTTAAAGTACCCAATTACTCATCTTATTTTAAAGATTGTAATTTTCATATTTTAATTTGATATTTTTGGATCTGTATCTACACTTAAATATGAACATTTTTTATTCAAGTATCAAGAAAGGATTCATAAAGGATGATGGATCTATTTGGAGATGAATGGAAGCAATTTTAGAGAAGGCAGATTGGGCACCAGCCCATTGATGAGAATTTGGTACCCACATTACATACTCAATGATGCCCAAATTTCGTGGGATGCTTGAATACATAGAGATTAGAATATACTTATACATGAGACAGTGATAATTCTACCTTCATTGAAGTAATTGAGGCAGCCCATGATAAAGATAAAATTCTAGGACAAATTATGTGGCCTAGAAAAATAGTTCACTATTTATATTATACCACGCGAACAACTTATTATTTTCAGCTGAAATTTTACAGAAGGTTATGGGACATCCAGGGTTTCATTTATGTCTTCTGTGGCCCACTCTGATTCGGCCAACGAGATGTATATCCAAGTGCATCTGTTTGGTATATGAAAGCCGACTGCCAACTCGGGTCAAGTGTGGAAAAGTCCAAGTTCCACAAGCTTTCCACCACCCTAGGCCTACCCTAATCAAGTGGGATGCTTTGTATTCTTGGAGGCTCGACCCAAGGCTCCCAAAATGCCTATTTAAGGCAGTGGCGGTAGATGAGTTGAGGAATAATTGGTTCTTTGTTCAATTGTAACATTATGCTACGATTTTGTTGTCTCATGTTTGTCTTTCACATGTAACTTGTTCAATTCACTTGAGTTTCTTAATAAAATATCTTATTTTCCTCTTAATCTATTGTTCTCCATCTCACATTAATACCATTTCCTCAAGGTGTGAATCTATTCACACAAAACCTTATTAAAATTATAAACACAATAGTGGAGTGATAATTTTCTTTTCATTGTTTTCTTCTTCTCCATTTTCTCCCTCACGAGTCTACATTCCTCTTCCATTATAACCATAGAATCAATGGAGAGATATACCACTTATGGGTTGATCCAAGGGAGTATCAAGGTGCTATATTGGATGTTATTTAGCACCCCATTAATTTCTAATCACTTCTTTAATTGTGATTTTTATATGATGAGTTTTAAAATCCATTGTCCTTTTTGAATTTAAGGCCTCACACTACAAGTGAAAATACGAACCTTTATCTTAAAGTGATCAAAAAATTGATCCTTCAAGATTATATATGATTAGTATTAAAAGGTTTTGGTATTAAACCAGAAGTGATGATGTTGTTTTATCTTCTTAAATAAACCCATCTCAAATATAAGAATTTGAAATCATGGAAAAAGAAATAAGTCCAATCCACCCTAAGTGATAACCTAGGATCAACTCATTTTTTAAATTTATTTCACTTAAATCCATTATATATCCTTTAAACCCATATAAAATAAACCCTATTTTACCACTTCATAGCCAATAACAATCCATTGAATGTACGTGTCTGTAGGTTACTTCTTAGGTCCCTCAGAATTTGGTAACCCAAGCTAAACTACAATGGTCCTTCTACCTTCATCTCATGGGTAAATTTGAGCGAGAATCAGAAAGGCAGTTATACAGAATACATTTTGAGAGACTAAGGAATCTATGTTTACCTCATACACATTTTAATCTCTAAAGTGAACAAATACTGATCAATTTATAGAATTAGAAACTTTTCAAAATCATTTTCAAATTTAACATTAAACCCATCCTAAAATAGCTGAGAGATATTAAGAATATTGTACTTTATTCCATCCACACACAAAATTTGAAATAAAAACTGAATTTGAGTTACCAATTTTGCTAAGGACAATTATTTTTCCTTTACATTGTCTTTAAAAGTGATATTCCGACCATCAATATTTTTCAGATTCTTGAAGCATGAATAATATCCTTTCATGTGTCTTGATCATAAACAATCCTTGTAATATAGAAATCTATAGGAGATCTTCGAATAACATTCCTACAAAAATATAAAACAAGAGAAAATTTTGGTGCCTCGATTTTTTTGGTTTCAGTAATATTAGTAATAACACTTTTGGGAAATTATACTTGCTACATGGGTCTCTTATATTCATTTTTAAACTATTTAAAAATTTAACATTATTTTCTCTAGAAAAACTGAAAGTAGTAGAAGGTTTTCCAGTTTTAGTGTTACAAAAAAATTTACAGTTCTTGATATAAACAGTTTTTTCCAAATTTGGTTACAAAATGATTTTTAGCTATGTTCCCTTATCTAGGTAAGCATCCTATAATAGTAATATACCTAGGATATATATTTATACCATGAATTTTTGTAAATTTTTTTTACCATTAGTAAACTTCTCTAAGTCCCTTTTCAATTGCTCATTTGATAACCTAAGATAATTATTTTCCTTAAAAAATTGAGCATTTTTTTATATTTTAATCTGAGATTTGAATGCATGTGTGAGGGTATAATGTATCTTAAAAATTTTATATGTATCATTTAATTCATTTCATGTATCTTAAAATTTATTCAATTATTAAAAAATTTATTCATTAGTTATATTTTCCTTATTAGATCCATCATTGGAATAAAATGAATATTGTACAAGAGACTCAAGGGTTACACTGGGTGTGTTTTTCATGAAACACATGTTTTCTTTGTCAACTTTCTCATCATGTGATGATTATGAATCACTTGGGATATCCTCAAGATCACTCCATGATTCCTTCCTTTCCTTCATGTATATTTTATCTTTTTCCACCATTTTTTTATTATATTTTAACATAGGACAATCTTCCTTTACATGTGCTCTTCTCTTAAATTCATAACAAAAACTTTCAATTGAGTTATCACTCATTTTACAATATTTTTTTCCAGTTTCCCTTATTATCATTCTTAAATTTATAGTTGGGCTTCTTGAAAAACATCTTCTTTTTATAAAAAATTTTAAACCTCCATGCTAATAGATCCATTTCATCATTAATATTAGATAGTGAATCTTCTTTCCTTGTATTATCAGAGTGATTTTGAATCCATTAATTTTCTTTAATTTTGTATGTAGTTTTTTTTTGAAACCCACTGACATTTTCTTCTATTTACCCTCTACTTCATTAATAACTTTTAGTTCTTCATCATACATCATTAGCATTACCGTTACCTCCTTAACTGGAAACTTACTGATACATTTGAATTATATAATTGATATTGAGGTTTCTCTCATTCTATTGGGTAGAAATCTATGTAGATTCATGATTTTTCTATTTCATCCACTAGTTTTCCAATTATACTCATTGTATTGACTATCACGTTGAACCTGATATACATATAAAATGTTTTTTCATCAGTATTCATTATGAAAATATTATACTTATAATTATATGTATTAAGTCTCATTTATTTAAAATTAGTGGTTCCTTCATGCGAAAGTGAGAGGTTATCCAAATTTTCATAGGCAGATTTAAAAGAAGATATTCTATTTAATTCATCATCACCTAAATCTCGAATCATGGCATTCAGAGATATATAATTAATATAGTATGCAACTTTTGTAGAATCCCTCTATGAATTTATTTTAGTATTTGATATTTCATACTTATCTACTTGTATAGTCCAAATATCAAACACAAACATTCTATGTGAATTTTCATTTTAATTTCCTATTATAGATAATTTGTACCATTAATGTTGGGAGGTATTTTGGTAGTACAACCTTCTTATCTATTATCCATATTGAATAATAAATAATATATTGTTTATGAGATAAAAATATAGAACTGAAAAAAAAATTAGGGTTATTTAAAACAAAACTAAAATCACAGTTAAAAATATTGAATAAAAATTGAAAATTAGATAATTGAAAAAAAATCAATTAATAACAAATATTGGTCGCAGTCGGGCACTCAAGGAGGGTTAATTAAGTTCATATAAAAATTTCTGTTAAAATACATAGTTAAAAATTCTCCCACTTTAAAATCCAAAAATTCTAGTTAATAAAAGTAATAAATTTATAATATTTTGATAGTTCAATTAATTTCCCAAATGTGTTAAAAATTAAAAAGTATAGAAATTTAAAATATTGATATACCATTTGAATCTAATTAACCTATCACAAAAACGTGATAAATACTTTTTAAGATCAACTATCATTTAAAAACACAGTTTTCTGAAATATGAGTGAAAATATACTAAAATATATTTGAAATTGCACAATGGAATAAAACAAGAGGCTATGTCTGAATCCAAGACCTAATCCTATAATCTTAGTGATCACCTACCACTACAAAATTTAAATTAATAAACATTGATCCACATCATGGATCTAGGCTTATAATTTCATATTGTTATGTCCAGGTCAAGATAGACCTCTACCACAGTTATTCATGGGAAAAAATAACATCCAGGTCACACAGAGACCTCATTCATCGTTATTCATGAGAGTAATATGGTATAAGATAATGTTAGTGGTAGGATATTTTTTATTATTTATCTTAGCATAAGAGATAGGGTGGGTTTAACCTAAGGATACACCGTCAACTCAAAAAGTAAAAAACTTTTCACAACATAGAAGAAATAATGAAAGCAATTTTAGAATGATATGAGTGTTGTACTTAATTATTTTAGACTCTATGAATATAGAATAAGTGAAGCTCGAGTCCTCTTCTGGAAACCAACACCAAAACAGAGTGTTGTGGAAGCTCTTTGTTCTTGATTCTTGGAAAATGAGATATTCTCTGAAGGTTTTCCTCTCTATAGTTTTTAGCTGTATTGGTGATTGGAACATTGATACACAACAAATTCCTTTTTGTTTTCAGTAATCTATGAGGTGTGTTCTTCTACATTTTTTCCATGGGTTCTCATGATATGGTTGCTCATTTGTTTTTTTCATTATTCTCAATTTTTTCCTTTTTTTGTATTCTAGTGGTCCAACATTAGGTATGATTGGGATTTGTGTTTTTCAATGTTCCTCTGACATCCAAGACAATGATGTCCTACAAATGTTATACAAATAAAATAGTATCATTAAATAACCAAATTTGACCATTGGATGAAAATATTCAATTAATTGTGTATATAAATTTTGAACAGTCTTTCAATGAGTTCTTTTGTCGATGGGTCACACTATTGGTGAATCCTTCTATTGGTATGTTAGTGCATCGGTGACTACTTCTATCAGTTATTCATGTTGTCAGTAGGTCCATGCTTCAGTAGGTGATTTGGGTTTTTAGTTATTTTGTTGGTTTGTCAATGACTCATTGGATCTATTGGTTAATCAGACGATTAGTGAGTTATATTCTCTATCTGTGACTCATTTGTCCTGTCAGTTAGTCAGACTATTGTTGAGTCATTTATTATTACAATGAATCATTATTTCTCTCAGTGGCTCATTTTTTATATTCATGAGTTAGGCAATCAGTGAGTCAGTTGTTCTTTTGGTGACTCTTTTCTTCTGTTGTTGAGTCAGACTATCGATGAGTCAGTCTATCGGTCACTCAAACTTTTAAATGTTGGTGACTCATACATATCCAATTTGTCTATATTACTATCTTATAAAATTAACATGTATAGAATATGTTAAATATAAGATTTAACATGGATAAAAATTAATTATCTTTAATATTAAATAAACATGATCTGACATTAATGAACATGATTGAATATGATTGAACATGATTTGTGATTATTAAAAATAAAGAGGGCTAGAATTATTTAATACTGAATTGATTTTATAAACATGGTACTCCCATTTTTATACTACACTAATATATTTTTATATTACTTCACAATAGTATTAACCAAGAATTATATAATAATAAAAAATTTGGAATCTAGAAAATCAAAATAGATTTAGGGAAGCCATATTGTATCATGGGTTCCCATAAAAATCTGACCAATGACACAATGTACTCATATCATAATTAATTTTTTAATGGCTCCTAATTAGGGATCTAATAGGAATTATCTTATAACTAACAAAAAAATTATTTTTTAGAGTAATATATAATGTAGGACTACAAATAAATTATGTAATTTAAAATATTTGAGATGTCTTGTTATAGTATCATAGATTCTTGGAACTGGAATCTATCAGCATGTCAAAAAAACATGTTTGGCGTATGTGGATACCCTCAAGAAAATGCACTACATTATAATGCAATTATCACAATTTATAATTTGTATATATTTTATCTATAATATAGAGAGGATGATTTATAAAATATATAAATAACCACCCTAGAGGCTATATAATTTCATGTTATACATACCCATCATTGGGAGATTGAAAACACTCATGAGAGTCATAAGAAAGCTATGACATCCATATTTAACAAGTCAAGTTCACCTATAATGAGATCCCTCTAGGGTAAAAAAGCTAATTTTATTTTATAGTAGGTTATACCACTACTACATTTACAACATGCTTGGCCTACAATAAAATTATTTTTGTATCTTTATTCTATTTCCACGTCACACTCAAAAAGAATATATTAGCCCCTTATATATAAATTGAGTAATAAACCATCTAATTAATTACCAATATGGAATGAAATTATATTTTTAATGTTTTCCCATATACATACATATCATGCCACTTTTTTATTCCAAAAAATATTACTTTTCATTATGGTGATTCTAGATGAAATGTGGTTGTAGACCATTAACAACTTCACTATATTTATTTTGAAAATCCAATGATTTATGGATTTACTAAAAATAGTTAAAATCAAAGAAAAAAATACAACTCCCACCGTAAAATTAAACTTATAGATTTTGACTACTAAAGAAATATTCATCCAACAATGAGGTATTCCCATTACTAACTAGACTAAATAAATTAAATCAGGATTTCCTCCAAATAAAAGTTGTTTTGATTTACCTTATAGTTATCAGAAAACAAAGTTAAATAGTGAATTTTTATATAAAGGATATTGAAATATGTTGACATTAGATGTCCCCGATTTGTTTTTTACTACCATGGGATACCAACATACCACTATGATGATAAATAAAATATTAGGTTTCATTCCCATGTTACTTTCCACATAGGTCCACCACATGAAAAATGCATCTACCGATATGGAGGACCTATGTTTTTCAATCACTAATGTGTCACTAAAAATATATTCAACCTCAGGTAAAACAATGTATAAAAAAATGATTGTCACTATATAGTACATGGCATAATTAAACTACTTTTGAATGTATATTTCCATCATGATAAGGACTCTCCTATATCATAATCATAAAAAAACTATTATTATTTTTAAGTGGTATGATTAATATATGGCCCAACTACATCATGTATAATGCTCTTATTAATAGGTTTTCTCTCTCAACCAATGTGTTGGTCATGGTAATTATCTTATTATATTCATACAATTTCTAATAAAACATGTATATTATATAATATTCCTAAAACTACAATAACACTTTTATCAGGGTAGCTAAAATGTATGTTTTTTGTTTGGAATACTGTGTCTAAATATTTACTCCTGTTAAATGTGGTTTAAAAAATATGTGGATGTTTTTATGTTTAATATCCCTAAAAAGTGTTGTTTTATTTATTTTTTCTATATTATTTGATTCCATATCCCCTCAAACATTAATATATAAAATACAATTCACACAATACATGATATAAATTCAAGAAATTACATTGAATTATAATGCCTTTTGGGGGGATTTGTTGTTATCTTTTTATGTATGATGATAACTGATCATGTAGAGAATATTCCCATTCTAGTGGAATTGAATCCAAAAAATGGTAGTATTTTGAATACATCTACTTATCCTTAGTGTTCAATATAATTTATTGAAAAATCATTGAGACTTTTAGACATGTGATTATTAAAATATTGGATGAATTTGGATCAATTCATTAGGCCTCACATAAAATTTTTTAAATGTGTCATTATAAGAAAATTTATTATGTGATAATATCTAAAAATTTTCTTATTTATATAAATTTTAAAATGATTAATTTTTTTAATTTATAACATATCAAAGGTAAAAAAAAGTATTTTTACTCAATAATAATGTTATCTTGTAGAATCCTTCACCAAGATTCGTTGAATGTAAATAATAATATAATCACATTATTTTCCAAACTGATAAATATTGAGGTCACACATGTAACCAAAACCTATCATAAATAACCATATAAATGTATATCATAACATGAACATGTTAGGGTTTAATCTAATAAATGCTATGAAATCAACAATATCTACTAAAATATCCTATGTTAAATACCAACACAAAAGTATGTGGGAATATTTTCCAACCACCACCACTAGGATTGTAGATATAATAAATAAATTCCCAAAAAAATATTTTACATTATTTATTGATTTTGGTTTTGTCCGAGATAGAATACATTTCATTGGAAATTTTATATTCAACACCTTTAAATGTTTTCTAGTGATCACCTATATCTGGATTATTATTTGTATGGGTCAATGTAGAAAGACTCAATATCACATGCTATTAGTGATTCCCTGGTAAATAATAATAGGTTTCTTATAAAGAGTTTATAAACCATTTCAAGGCATAAAGACATAAAAATAGTTGTAAAAATATTAAATTTGGATTAAAAACTTGTTTAGAATGTTATTATCTGTTCTATGTACCAATAGAAACCCTAGATTATTTAATGATTTACTTTATTTGATATGAATAAAACCTATATTTCTTAATAGGTATATTATCTCCTTTATAAAAAATAATTTTGAACGAGATTAATAAAATAATGTAACATATAATTAGAATGCCATTATTATTGTTATATAGAAATATGGTTAAAGAACATGATATCTTATATGAGAATAAAATATTTGGGAAGCTTTATACATTCAATTTCATTGTTCATGGTGATCTAAATAAATGAAAAAGGAAACGTTATGAAAATATCCACTTATATCTATTTTCATTAGATTATCATTATTCAAACATACTCTATATGATCTCTCTCTCACATAAAAAAACTAAATAGGAAAATTTTAATAATTTGTCTGAGATTATTTTGGGGAAATTTTTATGATGTTTTACAAATTCATGATAATTGTCTCAAAAATACTTCGGTAGATCATTAAATATAAAATAAAATTGATGGACCTAAAATAATAAAATAATTCCATATAAACAATATATTAATGAATAATACTATTAATTTATTTACTAGTTCTATTATATATATAAAAAAATTTCTCTATTTATAATGCATGAGCAACACAATCAAAAAAATCCATCAATATTAGGCCTAAATAAGATACCCAATAAAATATGTTTCTTACCAACTATAGAAGCATATAGTGTTATTGGAATTTAGTAAAAATATACTGATTGTGTTATCAATTTGGTATATCTCAAAAATAAACTATATCCATCATGTTTAGATATAATTCATCCTCCACTAATCATTGGGTACTCTAAATTCATAATTTTATCTATAAAAAGTGAAATCATGTATCATATTACTTACATGGAATCCTTCAGGTCTTGATTCGTGGGACACTATGGCATTAGGACACATGTAATTTCATTTTATTTCTATAAAATATATAATTCTTTATTTTAGTATTCTGTAATTATATATTTTTAGGATCCATCATGAGGTGGGATGATATTAATTCAATATTATAATATTATTTCTATTATATAACTAGGAATACATGTATATGTATCTTATTCAATTGAAAATACTATGACGATTAAAGTGTCACATTATTGATTTCTAGTTATAATGGTTATACATATTTCAGAAAAATAAAAAATCAATAGGAATTTACATCAGAAGTTGATATTGGGAAACACTAAGATGAGTGAACACCCATTATCATATCACTAAAAAACACAATAAGATTTTCGAATAATCAATAGAATTTTATTGTTTGGAATACTATTCCTATAAAATAATGTTTAAATTTCAGAAAAATTATAATTTTAAATGGTTATTTTTTTTGAAAAATAAACATCATTTGTTTCAGCCTTATATTGGAACTATTTTACCATAAAATACCTATACATATTAGATTATATGATATTTATTCTTCTATGATTCAAAACAACAATAGAACATGGAAATATAAACATAGAGAACATGAATAATGAAAAGGAAAATATTGATTTTATGAATTAAAAAAATTAAAATTATTTCATCTTAATGTTGGAATATAATATATTAAAGTTAAATGAGATTAATATGGCAGATGATGTATTCTTAAATAATATATCTAATAATTAACCCTATTATTAGATGTTTCAAAATACCTATATGGTTTATATTTTCCTTATTTTTAATTTAATAAAAATGTTATCATAAATTCAGCTAAAATTAGATAGACCCAACGAACATGATAATATACTTTCCTAGTACTACAAAAAATTTATAATAATATTTGTATAATTATCTTGGTTGGGTTTTGAAGAAGTTTTACATTTGTAGGACTCAAAATAAAGTTTACCTCCTTCATGTAATCATTAAATAATGATATAAGAAACAAGTTGATACCATAATAATTCTTATAGAAGGTTATTTTTCACTACTTGTAATGATCATAAATAATCATTGGGGACCAAGAAAATGTAGAAGATTGAAAAAAAATTCACTAACCAAAATAATAATAATAAATGAGGACTTGTCTTAATGGGGACCATGTCATGACTCCCCAATCCCACCTTCAACAACCTAGGGGCTACTAACTGGCACCGAGTAAGAATATCACTAAAACGAGAAGCCACAACCTATGTACCGTTACACAAGCACACATATCCAAGACAATAAATGTTTAAATGTAAAAACAACTGAAAATTATTGCATACATATTTCTGAATTCAACAACCAGAGTATGATAGTTTTTAATGGAATTTTAAGAGGGATAGATTCAATCTCATGGAAAAGAGTGTGAAATCAATTCTAACATGAATGAAATGATGGGGACTACTATCAAGATACTGTAGGAACACACCTCAATCTATTTGGCCTAAGAAATAACAATATGGTGTTCGTCCCTTGGGGGCACCAATAAAAGGTCGATCATCTTCATAAGAGATGACACATTCATGAAATGACCTTTCTGGGGTTTTCAAAACAATATCATGAAGGACACCCCAAAACCAAAATACTTATAATAGAATAATAACAGTGATCTATACATAGGTATAAGTCTACATGAAATATAAAAATAATATCCAGATATAATTATCAATTACACACTTTCTAACGGTAAGTTACAACCATAATTTTAACTGGGAATACAACTCAAAATTCTCAAAATGAATTCATTTAAGAAAACCAACATAATGAATATAATAGTATTGATGAGTCCATCCAAGATATAGTTTTTTTCATGTATCATCATAGAATTATACTCTAAATTTTTGATAGATATGATGAACAGATGAGAATCGTTCCTCAGGCCATGTTGTATACCAAAAAATCAATATAGATTGCCCTATTATGTATAGGATATGTTCCCATGTAGTGTTAGTCAAGATGATTCCAAGAACATCATTTAGGGAAAGAATATGATAGAGGATCTCACTTCAGGCCTCAATCATGGATTCCAAAAACACTATCTAAGAAATTCATGATGAATGGATCATTTTTCAATGTCTAGGAGAGTATTCAATACTAACCCTAATGGAATGGAAATATGGAATACAACTTAATGAGAACTAAACTTGATACAGAGTATAAGGGATCCTCGTATTCATGTAAAAGGTACACAATTTGTAGTAGGAGTACACACTATGTCCCATTTACCTCAAGTCCTACCTATGTAAGATGAAGGCGGCCATGTCTTTGAATAAGTATATGGCATTTTGTTTCTTGGGACTTATTTCAGTGTTCCAGTACATGGTTCATCCTTTGTATTCATAGCGTGGTTTTTTTGTGTAGGTGTACATGGTGTGTCCATGATCATGTACTCTGGCCTATGTCTATGTACCGTACATGGTACATGTCAAACATTTTTGTAGGTTCACACAATGTGTGATAAATAACATTATCTTGAAATCCTACCCACCACTAGGAGGGTTCCACACGATGTGTATCTCTGAGTTACGTTTCAAGTATCAGAAATTTTTTCAGATTGTTAGATATAGTTCGTGCATTATCAACAACTACCATGGATACTATTCAAGAATCTCTCATTTCAAAAAATCATGTAGGGTCATTATTTGATAAATTTATTTGTTGAATTCATGTATTCAACCCTTGAATAAATTTTCATTGTTGTCTTGTATACCATTCCTCATTGTACTCTATGAAACATGATAACTAGGTATCTGCATTTTTTGACTCACTGACACATCCTTCACCGTACCAATATCATGTCATGCAGAACAAAATCTACAATATCTAATAATCGTACCATGAAGCTTTTTTGAAACAATCTATTCAATGGTTTATGTCAAACCATGGTACAAAAAAATAACTCTCTTGATGAATGTTGAATCATGGGATAAAATTGTAATGAAAAATCATGAGGAACAAACCTTAATCTATGTTTGTGTCGGCCTTGATTTGTTTATGTAAAATGAGAGATGATGTGATTATCAAATTATCACAAATATATTCTCTTTATTCCGAAATAAATTAATTCATTCCACACAATGAATTATCTAGGGATAAATATTTTTTTATGTAATCTATATTCATCATAGAATTAGAATACAATGAATGATTCCCCTAAAAAATGTTCTACATTGATTAGTATTGATTGCTAATTAAGAATGGAGTTGCATCGTGAGATTTGGTGAGATCCTCTAATTTCATCTCACACTAGTCATCCATCTTCTATTCGTTCATTTCCCACCAATGCAATCATATCCCACAACTCTAATGGATATATTCAATTTTTATGGTTCTATGGTTAACATTGACATTTTTTCATAAGAACATATTTAAATAAAGAAAACTGTTCATTTCATCAATTCATAAATAAAAAATGTCCATATAATTATTATCTTATTTTATGCATATGACAACGTTTCCACAAACAGCATCCACCGATTATGGTTTTTCCACACCAAGGGTAAAACTCATGTTTTTAACACAAAATTACCAATAAATGTTTTATATGGTACACCATTTAGATGTTATTCTATGTTTTTTGGAAAACTATGTGTTCATACTATTTATTTTATTTCAGATATTTGCTATAGGAACACATGGTCTCGTAATTTCATGCCATCATATTTCCTGATAAAGAAAATAATCCATATAATATCAAAAAATCAAAAATGGAATTCCAATTCATTAAATGCTCCACACATTGGAAATTTATGACCCAAAATTCTAAAAAATGACATTGAAAGAGATGTGTGTACTGAACATGAATTTGAGCCTACCACTCTCAAGTACACTCCTTCTGATTTTGATGTTTCCAACAGACATGAACTTACAGAATTTCTCACCCAAAATAGATCATCTCTTACTAATCCTTAGTCTCTACATGGTACTCAAAAATGGTAGATCCAACCTATAAGAACCCGGTTCATAATTTTGAGGTACAGACTTATCTTTTATCTTTTCATTATATGTTTTTGAGAAAATAAGGAAAATGGGAAAATCCTAAATTTTGGAACTACACCACGTGTACTTTTTCCACACGCCATGTACTTTTGTCCGTGTGGGAATGAGTACACAGGGTGTGCGTCCATGTCGGCGACTAGGGTGTAGGAACCGACTACACGCCGTGTAGTGGTACCTTACACGCCGTGTTGTCAGTCGGCAGGACAAAATGTAAGGTGGTGGTGTGGCAGCCAGCTGGGCGACAGAACACACCATGTACTCATGTCGATGGATGAACAGTGTGGCGGTGCCGCCATATGAACAGTTAAATGAAGGGATTACATGCCGTGTACATGGAAGTACACGCCGTGCAGTTTATGTATTTTGCTTAAAATGGGCAGTAGCCTCCCCTATTCACAGGGAATTATTAGAACATGAAGAAGATCGTTTTTGGATGGCCAGTGCTTCGGAGAGCCGTCGATCGCGAACCAAGAACCCGTTTCCACATCGGACGATTCCGTTGGAACCTCACAGGTAAGGGATTTCTCCTCCCTGTGTGTTTCTTACCAATTCTTCCCCTAACGGACGTTATTTCCATTTAATCGGGTTTCCATTTTTGTCAGATCTACGACGTTCTTGGACATTTCTAGAATCGTCGTTCGGGTATAATGCTTGTTGGTGTATAAGGTAGGTGGGTTGGTGTTTATTTACAATTGTAGTGTGTTTTGTGCATTTTTACTATCACGAAGCCATGTTGGGTTGTCGTTTGGCTGAGGCCAAAGATATATTTAATACCTAGAACTATATAGGTAATTAAATAAAATTGTAAAACTGTTATTTGGGATCGTTGCCTGGATCCAGGACCACCCCGGGGGTGCGTTCCTCTTTTTAGCCGTTTGGCCAGGATACCCGAGGGTATGCCTTTAAAGTAGTAATTGTATAATTTACTTGAGAGGAATTGCATGTTACTGCTTGCTATATGTTGGGCATGGCCCAGTTTCTTGTTTAACCTAAGGGAACTGTACTATTTATCCTGAGGGAAATGTTGTGATTAGCTTGAGGGCACTAAACTATTTAGCCTGAGGGCATGACTATATTGTCCTGAGGGAAACATTCTAATTAGCCTGAGGTAAACCTTTCGTGCCTAAGGGAGGTGACTTATGTGCCTTAGGACGAAGTTTCCTACACATGAGGGTAATTTCTATTACGCCTGAGGGCAATACCTGAGGGCGAGATTCTGATTACCTGAGGGTAAAGGTTGCGTGTCTGAGGACACAAACTGTTTACTTAAGATATGCACTATGGTGATATTTTTAAATTAAAATGATTAAATGGATATTAAAATGTAAATTAAACTGGTATTTAGTTACTTGTTAGTACTTCTTACCTTGTTGCATTTTATTACTGCACACTACTATTGCATGTTTACACATAGTTGGGCACATGCCTTTGGTGGGTGCCTACTGAGATATATTTCTCACACCCTGTTTGGGTCCTGCTTTTCGGCCTAAACAGATTTCATTTCTGTAGGTGTAGATAGGGGCAAGTGTCCGTATACAGGTACATGACTGTTGCTGACGAGTAGCAAGGCATGGGACCGAGCCTAGTCTCGCAATGCCGCTGCCAGCTGTTTTGTTGTGTTTTGATGTACCCTGTTTTTGTTGTACTGTATTGATGTATAACATGTTTTGGCTACTTTCTTAGAACTGGAGACATGTGAGAATCATTATTATATACTGATTGTTATTCCTACCATAGTGGTTTGTTTCAGTTGTTTATGGTTTACTGCTTCTGCTATTGTTGTAAGTTTATATTTATATTCCTCTATGCTACACTTTGACAAATGAGGGAATAGTTTCCCCACTATCAGACCTGGGTCCTCACTTCTAGTCGGCAGCCTCAAGCGTTTGGGGAAAAGCACTTGAGGTATTCTGGCGAACCGGGTTCGGGGCTCCCGTTGAGTGGAACCTGGGTCCGGGACGTTACAAAGTGCTATCAAAGGAGTTCTTTTCTTTGAATTACAGTTTGGAGGCTTAGTCAGAGATAGGACGGAACGGTAGTTAGTAATAAGTTGTGCCCGGGAATAGCTAACCCATGTACAGGGAAAATCCAGTCTACCTCATATTGAAAATTTAGTGATTTTGCAATTTACAGTTGATATAATTTTCACCGTTGGGTGACACACTAGTATTGTGCTGTTATATTTTATCTTTGGGTTCTATTTAGTTGCAACCCGATGAGATGAGGGTATACCATCTCATTCATCATATAGGCACATGGTAGGAATCACATGACATGCATAGATCTATGCCATATAGGTGCATTAGACCTTGCATGCTTTTGTGATAGTTTTTGTACTAGAGAAGCGTGCTCTTGTGATAGGTGCTTTGGTAGAAAACCTACTGTGTGAACTGTTTATAGAATGGATGCCAAACATTGGTTTTTGGGGAGTATGGGCCCCCATCGACTAGAATTTGGTGGATCATTGACTGTTTATTTGGGTTATAACATAGATAAGATGTCAAACGTTGATTTGTAGGGAGTATGGGCCCTCACGGGTCGGAATTTGACACATAGGTGTTGGTTTTCAGTAATTTCTTGTGTCCGAAGAGGCTTCTGAGGGATACTATCCGGAAACCCAGAATACTTGCCGTGTAATATGGTGGACATGCCATGTATGTTCTTCTGTTCGGGAAGAAAAATTAACTTATTGAGTACATGCCGTGTACTCTGAGTATACGCCGTGTAGTCTCTTTCTGTGTCACAAACCGTGTGGGTGGCGACACGGGGAAGGGAAATGCTTGGGTGAAACATGTCGTGTGCTTGATATACACGCCGTTTAGTGTAGACCCGGAGTCTAGCCGTGTAACTAACAATACGGGTCGGTGAACTCTTTTCTAGAACACACCGTTTTAATGATTTACACGTCGTGTAGTGTGACCTGGGGGTTCGTCCGTGTAACTAACAACACGGGTTGGTGTCACCTTTCCTTGAACACGCCGTGTACATGTGGGACAGGCCGTGTAGTCTGGTCCGAGGACAGACCATGTGGACTTAACCGTGTGACCGGGAGACGGGGTGTTGTACACGCCATGTGCCATTGTAACACGCCATGTAGTTTTTAGACGAGTAGTCGGCCGTGTCACAAACGGCATGAGAAGTTGGAAATAACACCATACACGCCGTGTGATGGTTACACACGCCGTGTAGTTAAGTTGAACGGGAGCCGTGTGGCATAGCCATGTGGATGGACCTGGGCAGGGGAAGGGAAGTTAAGTACACACCGTGTAGTCAGCATACATGCCATGTAGTCTTGTTTTGAAAAATTTTAAATGCCTTCTTCCTCCTGTTCCCTTGGGATTCTTCGTTTCCGGGTTTTGATAATCTTGTTCTATGGTGTGTGTTTGATCTTGGAGTGTCATGCCTCCTAGACGACCTCACGTTGTTCGCCGGGAGAGCGGAAATGAGTATACACTAGTGATGGTGGGCCATGGGCTACCAGTTGATCCCCCAGGAGAGCCAGATGCAGCACCAGCTGCTATAGAGGACATAGGCGCGGAGGCGCAGTTCCGTGAAGGCTTTATGTGGTTCATGCAGACCATTCAGGGAGCACCGCAGGCTGACACATCTATGGCTGAGCTGACTCGTATCGTCCAGCAGCAGCATCCGCCTATGTTTTCAGGGGATGGTGGACCACATGCTGCAGAGTCTTGGCTAGGATTGATGCAGACTAATTTCAAGCATCTCCAGATGCCTCCAAGGCGGAGGGTCATGCTCGTGACTTACATGCTGTGTGATTCCACCAAGAAGTGGTGGGTTGTTACAACCCAGTCAGAGCATCACAGAGACATGGTGTGGAAAGATTTTCAGGCGGTCTTCTATGAATTATTTTTCCCATAGACGCTGAGTGTAGATAGAGCTCGAGAGTTCATGAATGTGCAGTAGGGCGCTATGTGAGTGATGGACTATTCTGCTCGCTTTACCGAGCTTCAGCGTTTTGCACCCGTGCTGATTGGTGATGAGACGTTGAGAGCTAGAAATTTTAAGGATGGTAATTGGTATGTCATCTGGGCCTTGGTGAATGTTTTCAGGATGCCATCTGTACATGATATCGTGAACCAGGATCTGATTACAGAGAAATATCTACGAGAAGCTAGTGGTGTGGGCCCGGGCGGTTCAGCACCAGTCACAGGTATTATTTCTGCTGGCAAGAGGACGAAACAAATGAGTTTCTCTCACGGTGGCAGTACTATACAGGCAGTATCTTCAGGTGGGCCGGTCATGTGCTACCAGTGTGGTAGATAGGGGCACAAGAGACCGCAGTGTCCATGAGACCCATTGGAGTGCCAAGCTTGCGGCAAGATGGGTCATCTATATTGCTTTTGCAGGGCGTTTCTACCAGTGGCAAGTAAGAGGGGTTCTGTGCAGACTCCGCATGTGGGAGCAAGACCAATGGATTCTTACCAGTCTGGGTACTGGAATGCGTCAGGGAGTGCAGGTAGAGATGGTGGTCGTGGTTGTGGTAGCCAGACAACAGGATCTCAGAGGCAGCAGGGTTGGACAGCTCAGGGTAGCCAGGCTGTGTCACAGGGCCGCGACACTGGGCAGGCATATGCAGTGCAACATACCCAGCAAGAGTAGGAAGCCGGACCTTCTACAGTCTGAGGTACTATTCTAGTAGCTTCTGTTTTATCTTCAATACTTTTTGATATGATCGCTACATATAGTTTCATATTTGTACCTATTGTGGAGAGCCTTGGGCTATGTGTTTCTTCTTCTCTAATGTTATGACGCTAGAAACTCTGTTAGACACTAGAATGGATGGTGAGCGTCAGTGAAAGGGGTTCCCCCTAGATGTTAGTGGTTGTCACTTAATGTGGGACCTTTATGTCTTGGAGATGACTGCATATGACGTCATTCTTTGGATGGACTGGTTGGTTCCCTTCCAAGCCTTTTTAGATTTCTGTCGTCGCAGGGTGCGTTTCACGTCACCAGAGGGCGGAGAATTTCTATACAAGGGCTAGTGGGATGTTCAGGTGAGTCAAGATGGACCAGAGCATCATGGGCGAGGTGGAGTCACAGCCCAGATTGAGAGTTTGTATCGGGATGATCAGGGGACTTTTCAGACAGATTTCCCTCCAGTAGTTGATCGTATCATGGATGTTTTACTGGATGAATTTTCAGGACTACCTCTGGAGCGTGAGGTGGATTTTTCTATCGAGATTGTGCCAGGGGCAGCACTGGTGTCAATTCCTCTTTATAGGATGGCTACACCTGAGTTGCAGGAGCTCAAGAGGCAGTTAGAGGAGTTACATGAAAAGGGGTTTATCTGACCCAGTACTTCTCCTTGGGGTTCTCCAGTCCTTTTTGCGAAGAAGGTGGACGGTACCCTCTGACTTTGTGTGGATTATCGGAAGCTGAACAAGTTGACGGTTTAGAACCGATATCCTTTTCCAAGGATTTATGACCTTTTTGATTAGCTTCATGGAGAACGAGTGTTCTCGATGATTGAAATGAGATCAAGATATCACCAGCTGTGCATGAAACCATCAGATATACCACTTACATCGTTTTGGAGAAGATATGGTATGTACGAGTACTTGGTTATGTTGTTCGGACTCACGAACCCACCAGCAGTTTTCATAGTTCGGATGAATCATGTGTTCCGTCCTTATCTCGATTCTTTTGTGGTAGTATTCTTGGACGACATCTTGGTGTACTCTCACACTCGACACGACCATGCCACCCATCATGAGATCGTATTGAGCACACTGAGATAGCATCGACTATATGCTAATCCCTCAAAGTTCCACTTTTGGATGGACCAAATACACTTCCTGGGTCATATCATCTCATAGGTAGGAGTTGCAATAGACCTAGAGAAGGTGAGAGCAGTAGATTCCTGGGATCATCCTAAGAATGTGTTTGAGATACAGAGTTTCTTAGGGCTGGCTAGTTACTACAGACGTTTCATACATGACTTCTCGTTCTTAGCAGCGCTATTGATGGGTTTGACTATGAAGGGTGTGATGTTCGTTTGGTCTGAAGCTTGCGAGACAGCTTTTCAGGACCTGAAGGGAAGGTTGACATCAGCACCAGTCATGTTACTCCCAGAGCAACGGAAGAGTTATAAAGTTTATTGTGATGCATCAGGTATTGGGCTGGAACAGTGTTGATGCATGGTGATCGTGTTGTTGCGAACGGGTCTCAGCAGTTGAGTCCACATGAGAGGAATTACCTGACGCTTGATCTCGAGTTAGCCTCAGTTGTTTATGCATTGTGTTGTTGGAGAAATTATCTCTTGGGAGAGCGTTTTTTGGTATTTACCGACCAAAAAAGCCTCAAGTATATCTTTACTCAGCGTTACTTGAATCTGAGGCAGAGAAGGTGGGTCAAGTACCTACAATTCTTTGATTTTGAGCTTGCCTATACACCTGGTAAAGGTAATGCAGTAGCTGATGCACTGAGCAAGAGGGGTCAGATACAGGGAGTGTAGGAGGGTAGTGATGAGTGCCAGCTCATTGCTTTGTTCTCTAAGATGCATTTGGAGGGGCATGACATTCAGGGGAAGACTTATCTTTCTTCTATAGCTATGAATTTACCCTCCTGGATAGAGTGAGGATGAGACAACTATCTGATCAGAAGGCCTAGTTTTACGGGAGTCGGTGGCAAGTGAGGACCCTCATCTTGGTTGGACGATGGGCGATGATCTGGTTTTTTGTTTCCATGGACGAGTGTGGGTTTCAAGGGATATATGCGAGGAGCGGATGCGGGAGTTTCATGCTTCTGTTTGGGCAGTTCATATCGGGGTTACCATGATGTATCGTGACTTGAGGTGCCAGTACTGGTGGCCTGGTATAAAAGAAGAGATAGCTAGTTTTATTATGAGATGTTCCACCGGCCAGCAGGTAAAGACAAAGCATCAGAGACTAGCTGGTCTTTTACAGAAGTTTCCCATCCCTGAGTGGTAGTGGGATGATGTGGCGATGGATTTTGTGACTGGGTTGCTGGGGTCACCTCGATGCAATGATGTCATGTGGGTTATTGTGTACAATCTCACAAATGTGGCTCACTTTATGCTGATCAAGGAGACCTTCGAAGTTGATGAGATCGGGATTTTTTATATCTGAGAAATCATATGTCTTCATGGGGTTGCTCATTCTATCATTTCAGATTGGGAAGCCTGCTTTACGTCTCATTTCTGGAAGAGTTTGCAGAGGGTGATGGGTACACAGGTGCTTCTGAGCACAGCATGCCACCCTCAGACCGATGGCCAGTCGGAGCGTACGATACAGGTGCTTGAGTACATGCTGCGTGCATGTTTCCTAGGCTTTGGGAGTTCTTGGGAGAAGCATATACCCTTTGTTGAGTTTGCCTATAACAATAGTTTACGAGTAACTATTGAGATGGCATGAAATAAGGCTTTATATGGTAGGCCATGCCGATCAAATTTGTACTGGTTAGAGGTAGCTGAGGCAGCTTTACTAGGGCCAAAACTCGTGCAGGAAACTTTTTAGCAGGTCCAGTTGATTCGGAAATGGATGGCTACTGTGCAGTCTCTTCAGAAATCTTATGCTGATCGCCGCAGACGACATTTGGTGTTCGTGGTCGGGGATCAGGTTTTCTTGCGTGTTTTTCCAAGGCTGGGACACATGCGAATGAAGAGACAGGGTAATCTTTCACCGAGTTATGTGGGACCATTTGAGATTCTGGAAAGAGTCGGGAATGTTGCCTACCGATTGCAGTTACCTCAGTAGTATCGAGCCATGCACGACGTCTTCCATGTGTCTCAGCTGTGTTGCTATCATTCAGTCCCATCTCACATCTTTCAGCCTGAAGAGGTTGAGCTAGATGTAGATGCATCCTTCGAGGAGCATCCAATTCACATTGTTGACAGGAGCGCTAAGGTTCTACGAGGCTGGTTAGTTCCACTCGTACGTGTTCTATGGCAGCATGCCCGAGTGCCAGACGAAACCTGGGAGCGGGAGACCGACGTACGTTCTTAGTGGCCTGAGTTATTCACATCCATATCTTTATCACCTTGGGAAGGGAAATTTGGGGACGAATTTCTTTAATGGGGGAAGTTTGTAAGAACTCGGTTCTTAATTTTGAGGTATGGACTTATCTTTTATGTTTTCCTTATGTGTTTCTGAGAAAATAAGGAAAATGGAAAAATCATAAATTTTGGTACTACAAGCCGTGTACGTTTTCCACATGTCGTGTACTTTTTTCCGTGTGGGAATGAATACACATGGTGTGTGGCAATGTTAGTGACTAGGGTGTAGGAACCAACTACACGTTGTGTAGTGGTACCTTACACGCCATGTAGTCAGTCGATAGGATAAAAAGTAAGGCGGAGGTGTGGCAGCCAGCTGGGCGACAGTATACGCCGTCTACTCAGAAGTACATACCATGTACTCATGTCGAAGAATGAATAGTGTGGTGGTGCCTCTATATGAATAGATAAATGATGGGAGTACACGTCGTGTACTTGGAAGTACATGGCGTGTAGTTTATGTTTTTTTCTTAAAATGGGTAGTAGCCTCCATTGTTCACAGGGAAGGATTAGAATGGGAAGAGGAGCTTTTTTGGATGGCCGGAGCTTCGAAGAGTCGTCGATCGCGAACCAGGAACCCGTTTCTGCCTCGGACGATTCTGTTGGAACTGCATGGGTAAGGGATTTCTCCTCATTGTGTGTTTATTACCAATTCTTCCTCTAATGGAATTTACTTGAGTTTAACCAGGTTTTCGTTTTTGTCAGATCTACAATTTTCTTGGACGTTTCTGGAATCGACATTCGAGTATAACACTCGTTGGTGTATAAGGTAGGTGGATTGGGGTTTATTTCTAACTGTTGCGCGTTTGGTGCATTTTTACTATCACGAAGACATGTTGGGGTGTCGTGTGGCTGAGGCCAAAGGTGTATTTAATACCTGGAACTGTATAGGTAATTAAATAAAATTGTAAAACTGATGTTTGGGATCGTTTCCTGGATCCAAGACCACCCCGGGGGTGCATTCCTCTGTTTATCCATTTGGCTAGGATATCCGATGGTATGCCTTTAAAGTAGTAATTGTACAATTTCATTGAGAGTAATTGCTTGTTACTACTTTCTCTATGTTGGGCATGGCCCGGTTTCTTATTTAGCTTGAGGGAACTGTACTATTTAGCCTGAGGGAAATTTTGTGATTAGCCTGAGGACACAGGACTATTTAGCCTGAGGGCATGAATGTATTAGCCTAAGGGAACATTATATTTCACCTGAGGAAAACCTTTCGCGCCTGGGGGCGGTGACTTCTGTGCCTGAGGGCGATGTTTCCTATGCATGAGGGCAATTTCTGTTACGCCTGAGGGCAATTTCTGAGGGCGAGATTCTGATTACCTGAGGGTAAGGGTTGCGGGTCTGAGGACACGAAATTTTTACTTAAGATATGCAATGTGGTGATATTTTTAAATTTAAATAATTATATGGATATTAAAATGGAAATTAAACTGGTAGTTAGTTACTCGTTAGTACTACTTACCTTGTTTCATTTTATTACTGCACACTACTGTTGCATGTTTACACACAGCTGGGCACGAGCCTTTGGTGGTTGTCTACTGAGATTTATTTCTCACACACTGTTTGGGTCCCGCTTTTCGGCCCAAACAGATTTCATTGCTGTAGGTGTAGTTTGGGGCGAGAGTCCCTATACATGTACTTGACTATTGCTGAGGAGTAGCAGGGTAAGGGACCGAGCCTAGTCTCACGATGCCGCTACCAGCTGTTTTGTTGTGTTTTGTTGTACCATGTTTTTTCTGTACTGTATTGATGTATAACATGTTTTGGATGCTTTCTTACAACTGGAGACATGTGAGAATCATTATTATATACTGATTGTTATATCTACTGCAGTGGTTTTTTTCAGTTGTGTATGGTTTACTACTTCCGCTATTGTTGTATGTTTATATTTATATTCCGCTGCGCTACACTTTGACAAATGAGGGCATAGTTTCCCCACTATCAGACCTAGGCCCTTGCTGCTAGTTGGCAGCCTCTGGTGTTTGGGGAAATGTGCTTATGGTCTTGTGGCGTATAGAGTTCAGGGCTCCCGTTGAGTGTCGCCTGTGTTCGGGATGTTACAAAGTGGTATCAAAGGAGTTATTTTCTTGGACTTACTGTTTGGAGCCTTAGTCAAGGATAGGATGGAATGGTAGTTGGTAATAAGCTGTGATCGGGCGTAGCTAACCCATGTACAGGGAAAACCCAGTCTACCTCGTATTTCAATTTTATTTATTTTTCAATTTACAGTTGATATGATTTTCACCGTTGGGTGAAGCACTTGTATTGTGATGTTATATTTTTCCTTTGGGTTCTATTTAGTTGCAGCCCGATGAGATGAGGGTATGCCATCTCATGCATCATATAGGCACATGCTATGAATCACATGACATGCATAGTTCCAAGCCATGTAGGTGCATTATACCTTGCATGTTGTTGTGATAGTAGTTGGTCTAGAGAAGCATGCTGTTGTGATAGCTTCCTTGGTAGAAAACCTACTGTGTGAACTATTTATAGAATGGATGCCAAACATTGGTTTTTGGGGGGTATGGGCCCCCATCGACCGGAATTTGGTGGATCATTGACTATTTATTTGGGTTATAACACATATAAGATATCAAACTTTGATTCGTGAGGAGTATGGGCCCTCACGGGTTGGAATTTGACACTTAGGTGTTGGTTTTCAGTAATTTCTGGGGTCTGAAGAAGTTTTTGAGGCATACTGTCTGGAAACCAAGAATACACACCATGGAATATGGTGGAAACACAATGTATGTTCTTCTATTCGGGAAGAAAAATTAACTTTTTGAGTACACGTCGTGTACTCCGAGTACATACAGTGTAGTCTCTTTCTGTGTCACAAACCGTGTGGGCGGCGACATGGGGAAGGGAAATTCTTGGGTGAAACACATCGTGTGCTTGATATACACGTCGTGTAGTGTAGACCCGGAGTCCGGCTATGTAACTAACAACACGTATCGGTGAACACTTTTACAGAACACGCCTTGTCAATGAAGTACACGTCGTGTAGTGTGACCTGGGGGCTTGGTCGTGTAACAAACAACATGGGTCAGTGTCACCGTTCCTTGAGCATGGCGTGTACCTGTGGGACAAGCCATGTAGTCTGTTCCGAGGACAGACCCTATGGATTTAACCGTGTGACCAGGAGATGGGGTGGGGTACATGTCGTGTGCTGTTGTAACATGCCGTGTATCTATTAGCCGAGTATTCTTCCATGTCACAAACGACACTGGCAGTTGGAAATAACACCGTACACACCGTGTGATTGTTACACACGCCGTGTAGTTTTGTTGAGCAGGAGTCGTGTGGCTTAACCGTGTGGAAGGACCTGGGCAGGGGAAGGGAAGTCAAGTACACGCCGTGTAGTCAGCATACATGTTGTGTAGTCTTGTTTTGAAAAAGTTTAAATGCCTTCTTCCTCCTGTTCCCATGGGTTTCTTTGTTTCTGGTTTTTGATAATCTTGTTCTATGGTGTGCGTTTGACCTTGTAGTGTCATGCCGCCTAGACATCCTCGCGTTGTTCACCAGGAGAGTGGAAACGAGTATAATCTAGAGATGGTGGTCCATGGGCTACCAGTTGATCCCCTCAGAGATCCAGATTCGGCGCCAGGTTCTATACTGGACATAGGCACGGAGGCACAGTTCCGTGAAGGCTTTATGTGGTTCATTCAGACCTTTCAGGGAGCACCACAGGATGCCACATCTATGGCCGAGTTGACACGTATCTTCCAGCAGCAGTATCCGCCAAAGATTTCAAGGGATGGTGGAATACAGGGTGCTGAGTCTTGGCTAGGATCGATGAAGACTATTTTTGAGCATCTTGAGATGCCTCCAAGGCGGAGGGTCAAGCTCGCGACTAACATGCTGTGTGATTCCACCAAGATGTGGTGGGATGTTACCAAACAGTCAAAGCATCACAGAGACATGGCGTGAGAAGATTTTTAGGAGGTCTTCTATGACTTCTTATTCACAGAGACACTGAGGGTGGATAGAGCTCAAGAGTTCATGAATCTGTAGTAGGGCACTATTTCAGTGATGGACTATTCTGATCGCTTTACCGAGCTTCAGCATTTTTCACCCGTTCTGATGGGCGATGAGACACTGAGAGCCAGACTTTGTGAGGATAGTCTTCGGTATGACATCTGGGAACGGGTGAATGTTTTTAGGTTGCCTATTGTACATGCTATCGTGAACCAGGCGCTGATTACAGAGAGGAAACTGCGGAAAGCTAGTGGTGTGGGCCAGGGCGGTTCAGCACTAGTCACAGGTATTATTTCTGCTGGCAAGAGGAAGAGATAGATGAGTTTCTCTCACGGTGGAAGTACTAGCGAGGCAGTTTCTTCAGGTGGGCCGGTCATGTGCTACCAGTGCAGTAGAGAGGGGCACAAGAGACAGTAGTGTCCACGAGACCCAGTGGAGTGCCGAGCTTTCGGCAAGATGGGTCATCTGCAGCGCTTTTCCAGGGCGTTTCTACCAGTGGCTAGTAAGAGGGGTTCTGTGCAGACTCAGCATGTAGGAGTAGGACTAGTGGATTTATACTAGTTAGGGAACTGGAATGCGTCAGGGCATGCAAGCATAGATGGTGGTGGTGACTGTGGTAGCCTGACACCCGGATCTCGGAGGTAGCAGGGTGGGACAGCTCAGGGTAGCAAAGCTATGTCATAGGGTCGTGGCACTGGGTAGGCATATGCAGTGCAACAGACCCAGTAGAAGCAGGATCACAGACCTTCTACAATCAGATGTACTATTCTAGTAGCTTCTATTTTATCTTCATTACTTTTTTATACGGGCGCTACACATTGTTTCATATCTGTACCTGTTGTAGAGAGCCTTGGGCTATGTGTTTCTTCTTCTTCTTATGTTATAATGCTAGAAACACCATTAGTGACTAGAACAACTGGTGTGCGTCAGTGCAAGGGGTGCCCCCTAGATGTTAGTTGGTGTCACTTCCTTCAGGACCTCTATGTCTTGGAGATGACAGCTTATGACATCATTCTTGGGATGGGCTGGTTGGTTCCCTTCCAAGACTTTGTAGATTTCTATCGTCACAGGGTGCGTTTCACGTCACCAGAGGGCATAGAATTTCTATACAAGGGTGAGTGGTATGTTAAGGCAAGTCAAGCTAGACCAGAGCATCATGGGCAAGGTGGAGTCACAGCCCAGATTGCGAGTTTGTATCTGGATGATCAGGGGACTTGTCAGACGGATTTCCCTCCAGTAGTTGATCGTTTCTGGGATGTTTTCCCATATGACTTTTCTGGTCTACCTCTAGAGCGTGAGGTGGATTTCACTATCGATATTGTGCCCGGGGAAGCACCAGTGTCCATTCCTCCTTATAGGATGGCTTCACCTGAGTTTTAGGAGCTCAAGAGGAAGTTAGAGGAGTTACATGCAAAGGGGTTTATCCGACCTAGTACTTCTCCTTGGGGCTCTCCAGTCCTTTTTGCGAAGAAGGCAGATGGTACCCTCAGACTTTGTGTGAATTATTGAAAGATGAACCAGTTGACGGTTAAGAACCGATATCCCTTGCCAAGGATTGATGATCTTTTTTATCAGCTTCGTGGATCATGAGTGTTCTCGAAGATTGACTTGAGATCAGGATATCATCAGCTGTGCGTGAAACCCTCAGATATACCGCTTACAACTTTTCGGAGAAGATATGGTCTGTACAAGTACTTGGTTATGCCGTTTAGACCCACGAATTTTCCAGTAGTTTTCATGGATCTGATGAATCATGTGTTCCATACTTATCTCGATTATTTTGGGGTAGTATTCATGGATGACATCTTGGTGTACTCTCACACTCGACACGACTATGCCACCCATCTTGAGATTGTGTTGAGTACACTGAGAGAGCATCATCTATATGCGAAGCTCTCAAATTGCCACTTTTGGATGGACCAAATACACTTCCTGGGTCATATCATCTCAGAGCCAGCAGTTGCAGTAGACCTAGAGAAGGTGAGAGCAGTAGTTTCCTAGGAGCAGACTAAAAACGTGTTTGAGATACAGAGTTTCTTAGGGCTGGCTGGTTACTACAGACATTTCATACAGGACTTCTCCCGCTTAGCAGCGCCATTGACGGGTTTGACTAATAAGGGTGTGAAGATTGATTGGTCGGAAGCTTGCCAGACACCTTTTCTAGACCTGAAGGGATGGTTGAAATCAGCACCAGTCCTGATACTCCCATAGCAGGGGAAGAGTTATACTGTTTACTGTGATGCATCAGGTATTGGGCCGGGAGCAGTGTTGATGCAGGTCGATCGAGTTGTTTCATACAGGTCTCGGCAGTTGAGGCCACATGAGAAGAATTACCCGATGCATGTTCTCGAGTTAGCCGAAGTTGTTAATGCATTGCACTGTTGGATAAATTATGTATTGGGAGAGTGTTTTGGGGTTTTTACCGACCACAAAAGCCTCAAGTATATCTTTACTCAGTGTGACTTGAATCTGAGGCAGAGAAGGTGGGTCGAGTACCTACAGTCTTTTGATTTTGAGCATGACTATAAACCTTGTAAAGGTAATGCTGTAGCTGATGCAATGAGCAGGTGGACTCAGATACATGCTGTGAAGGAGGCCAGTGTTGTGTGGCAGCTCATGGCTTTGTTCTCTGAGATGCATTTAGAGGTGAACGACAGTCAGGGTCAGACTTATATTTCTTCTATAGCTGTGACTTCTACCCTCTTGGATAGAGTGAGGTTGAGGAAACTATCTGATTATGAATGCCTAGTTCTACGGGTGTCGGTGGCATGTGAGGAACCTCCTCATGGTTGGACGATAGGAGATGATCTGGTTTTGAATTTCCATGAACGAGTGTGGGTTCCATGGGATATACGCGAGAAGATGATGCAGGAGTTTCATTATTCTGTTTGGGCAGTTCATCCCGGGGTTACCAAGATGTATCGTGACGTGAGGCATTGGTACTGGTGGCCAGGTATGAAAGGAGAGATAGCTGGTTTTGTTACGAGAAGTTCCACCTGTCAGCAGGTAAAGGCAGAGCATCAGAGACCAGCTGGGCTGTTACAACAGCTTCCTGTCCCAGAGTTGAAGTGGGATGATGTCGCGATGGATTTCGTGACTGGGTTGCCGAGGTCAACTCGAGGAAATGATGTTTTGTGGGTTGTTGTGTATAGACTCACAAAGGTGGTTCAATTTATACCAACAAAGGAGACCTTTGGAGTTGACGTGCTCGATAAGTTTTATATCCGAAAAATCATACGTCTTCATGGGGTTCCTCGTTCTATCGTTTCAGATAGGGACTCCCGCATTACGTCTCGTTTCTGGCAGAGTTTCTAGAGGGCGCTGGGTACATAGGTGCTTTCGAGCACTGCTTAACACCCTCAGACCGATGGCTTGTCGGAGAGTACGATATAGGTGCTTGAATACATGATGTGTGCATGTGTCTTAGACATTGGATATTCTTGGTAGAAGCATATACCCTTGGTCGATTTAACTAATAATAATAGTTTTCAGGCAACTATTGAGATGGCACCATACGAGGCTTTATATGGTAGGCCATGCCGTTCACCATTGTGCTGGTTAGAGGCAGGTGAGGCAGCTTTACTGGGGACACAGATCGTGCATGAGACTTCTGAGCAGGTCCAGTTTATTTGTAAAAAGATGTCTACCGTGCAGTCTCGTCAGAAATCTTATGCTGATCCCCATTGATGACCTTTGATGTTCGTGGTCAGGGATCAGGTTTTCTTGCGTGTTTCACTGAGGCTGGGACACAAGCGGATCAAGAGAGAGGGTAAACATTCACCGAGGTATGTGGGGCCATTTGAGATTCTAGAAAGAGTCGGGCAAGTTGACTTCTGATTGCAGTTACCGCAGCGGTATCAAGCCATGAACGACGTCTTCCATGTGTCTCAACTGTGTCATTATCATTCAGACCCATCTCACATCTTTCAGCCTGATGAGGTTGAGCTGGAAGGAGATTCATCCTTCGAGGAGCATCTGATTCACATTGTTGACAAGAGCACAAAGCTTCTACGAGGCCAGTCAGTTCCTCTCATACGCGTGCTATGCCAGCATGTCCGAGTGCAGGATGAAACCTATGAGTGGGAGACCGACGTACGTGCTCAGTGGCCCGAGTTATTCACGGCCATATCTTCATCACCCTTAGAAGAGAAATTCGGAAACGAATTGTATTACGGTGGGAAGTTTTTAAGAACCCGGTTCTTAATTTTGAGGTACAGACTTATCTTTCTCTTTTCCTTAAGTGTTTTTTCGAAAATAAGGAAAATGGAAAAATCCTATGTTTTGGAACTACATGCCGTGTACTTTTGGCTGTGTGGGAATGAGTACACAGGGTGTGTGGCCATGTCGGATACTGGGGTGTAGGAACCGACTACATGCCATGTAGCGGTACCTTACACGGCGTGTAGTCAGTCAGCAGGACAAAAAGTAAGGTGGTGGTGTGGCAGCCAGCTGGGCAATAGTACTTAGCATGTACTCAGGAGTACATGCAGTGTACTCGTGTCAACGTATGAATAGTGTGGCGTTGCTGCCAAATGAATAGTTAAATGAAGGGAGTACACGTTGTGTACTTGGAAGTACGTGCCATGTAGTTTATGTTCTTCACTTAAAACGGGAAGTAGCATCCCCTATTCACAGGGAAGGCTTAGAATGAGAAGAGGAGCATTTTTGGACGACCAGAGCTTCAGAGACCCATTGACCGCGAACTAAGAACCCGTTTCCGCCTCAGACGATTCCGTTGGAACCGCACGAGTAAGGGCTTTCTATTCCTTGTGTGTTTCTTACCAATTCATCCCATAACGAAAGTTATTTGAGTTTAAGCAGGTTTCCGTTTTTGTCAGATCTAAAACATTCTTGGATGTTTCTGGAATCGGCGTTCGTGTATAACGCTCATTGGTGTATAAGGTAGGTGGCTTAGTGCTTATTTTCAACTATTGTGCGTTTTTTGCATTTTTACTATCACGAACCCATGTTGGGGGGTCGTGTGGAAGAGTCCAAAGCTATATTTAATACCTAGAACTATATAGGTAATTAAATAAAATTGTAAAACTACTGTTTGGGATCATTTCCTGGATCCAGGACCACCCCGGGGGTGCGTTCCTCTTTTTAGCTGTTCGGCCAGGATACCCGGAGGTATGCCTTTAACGTAGTAATTGTAGAAGTTCTTTGAGAGGAATTTATTGTTACTGCTTGCTATATGTTGGGCATTTTCTCGGTTGTTTGTTTAGCCTGAGGGCACTGTACTATTTAGCCTGATGGCAATGTTGTGATTAGCCTGAGGCTCTGCACTATTTAGCCTGAGGTCATGACTGTATTATCATGAGTGAAACATTCTATTTCGCTTGAGGGCAACCATTCGTTCCTAAGGGCGGTAAATTCTGTACCTAAGGGCTATGTTTCCTACGCCTGAGGGCAATTTCAGTTACGCCTGAGGGCAATGCCTGAGGGTGAGATTCTGATTACCTAAGGGTAAGGGTTGTATGTCTGGGGAAAAGAACTATTTACTTAAGATATTCACTGTGGTGATATTTTTAAATTAAAATGATTAAATGGATATTAAAATGGAAATTAAACTGGTAGTTAGTTAGTTGTTAGTACTACTTACATTGTTTCATTTTATTACTGCACACTACTGTTGCATGTTTACACACAGTTGGGCACATGCCTTTGGTGGGTGCCTACTGAGATATATTTCTCACACCCTGTTTGGGTTCTACTTTTCGGCCCAAACTTATTTCGTTACTGCAGGTGTAGATAGGGGCAAGAGTCCCTATATAGGTACTTGACTGTTGTTGAGGAGTAGCAGGGCATGGGACCGAGCCTAGTCTCACGATGCCGCTGCCAGCTGTTTTGTTGTGTTTTGTTGTACCCTATTTTTTCTGTACTATATTGATGTATAACATGTTTTGGATGCTTTCATAGAACTGGAGACATGTGAGAATCATTATTATATACTGATTGTTATACCAACTGCATTGTTTTGTTTCAGTTGTGTATGGTTTACTGCTTTCAGTATTGTTGTATGTTTATATTTATATTCCGCTGCGCTACACTTTGACAAATGAGTGCATAGTTTCCCCACAATCAGACCTGGGACCTCACTGCTAGTCAGCAGCCTTTGCCGTTTGGGGAAATGCGCTTTTGGTCTTGTGGTGAACTGGGTTCTGGGCTCCCGTTGAGTGGCACCTGGGTCCAAGACGTTACACAACATAATTGGCCAGCTCACCCCAACAGATAAATTATGATGGGTCATTCATATACCCCCTCATCTACAATAGATGGAAAACATAATTTACTCAATATAACTGAGGAATTTTATCTGAGTGGTATTCTACCTCTTCAATTGTACATATTATCTAGAAAGGTCCAATGTATCACAAATATATCTTGCAGCACCTACAAAACCATTTTATTCCACAACAAGGTGAAACCCATGTGAACATGTGGTCTCCCTCCTCAAACTCCAAATGCCTTCATCTTCTATTCACATAATACATATAATGAATCGGTGCATTTATTATTCACTCCTATAGGATCTGAACCTTTTCAGTAGTGGCTCTCTCCAACATTGGTCCCATGAGTTCCCTATCTCCTCGACTTGTCCATCAATCTGGAGACCTACAAGGTCACCCATATAAATCTTTCAATTGATCCCTACAAATGGTGGAATGTAATTTATTTATTATTTTAAAACTCCACTGGTGATAGGTGATACTCCAATCTACATCCAATGTCTATCATGTAATCCCATAGCATGTCTCCCAGGATCTAAATAGTTCACTTCGTCTGGTCATCAGTCTGGGGGTGAAGCATTATGCTCATGCACAACTATGTCTCTAACACCTCTATCAATACCTTCTATAATTGTGATGTGAAGTGATAATCATTTTAAGAAAAAATAACTGAGGGAAATCCATGGATTTAGACTATCAATTTCAGATACTGGTGTCTCATTCTCACTACTAAACTCTTCCCTGGGTCTGTGACCACCCATATGCCTATTAAGTGGAACAATATGGTGATTATTTCTTTTATCACACTAAAGGAATCATATCCCATAAATATATGTGGAAATAACATCACAATTTTAATGGATATCTCATTCAATTTCCAATATAAAAACAAAAGGGTTTGTGATAATCTTGTTGGAACTTGATGAGTAGCCTTCACTTACTGAAAGTTGAAGCCTCAAGAGAAAAACACCACAACTCCCTTCATTATACGTGGTCACCTAAAAACAATTAGTGGTCATAAAACAAGTTTTCTATGCCTAGATGTAACACCAAATGAGATTTATGAAACTATCTCAAATCCTCCTCTCACATCATTATTGTTATCATATTGCATCTTATGAAAAGATCGACAGGCTCCCCACATTTTAAAAATCCAACAGGAGCATGTCTAGGGGAAATATGAGAATTTGGGGTCTCGTATTCAGTATCCATAAGCTATTCCCATTAAATTACTGAAAAATTGGATTGTTAACAACCATTGACTGGATATAATACCTTATATATCTATTTACAAAGGATAACTGCAATGAAGCTAGCTGCTTCAACTCCTTGTCTAGAAATTGTGAACCATATATCATAATGAGAGCATCTGCTACCACATTTCCCTTCCTTGGAGTCTATAAAAGTTGGAATTCATAACCCTATATGAAATCTAGAAATATCCTCTATCTAATTTTAATATACTTCTGAGAGAAGATATACATGAAACTCTTGAGGTCAAAATTGATGAGAAGGTACTCTCCTATAAGGTAGTGTCTCCACATCTTCAGTTCAAAGTCTACCATGGATGTCTCATGATCATGGGTCACATAGTTCTACTCATGTGGTCTCAACAGACTTCAAGAATAGAAAATAACCCCCTTTAACTACATCATAACATAATCATGCCCAGTTCTAGATGCACCAAATATATCTATGTACTTGACACCCACCTCTGGTGATCTAAAAATGAGAGAACTCATCAATCTCTACCTCAACTACTGAAAATCCAACTGAATGGTCTCAATCCACAAAAATGGATTCTCCTTTTTGATCAAATTTGTAATGGGTGATGATTTCCTAGAGAAATTAGTTACAAATCATTTTTAATAGTTGGCCAACCCGAGGATGCATCAATCCACCTTCACTCTCTTAGGTGGTTCTCAAGATAACAATGCATCTACCGTGAATTGGTCCACTTCCACTTTGTCTGATGAGATAACGTTTCAGAAATAGTGGACCTATTATATCCAAAATTAAAAAATTTAAGAGGATCCCATGAATCTATTGCTCTTAGACTATGTCCAAAACTATCCTCAGGTGTCTCGTGTGCTCCAACTCGGAAGCTGAGTACACAAGGATTACATAGTTGAATACTACCACAAACCTATATAGGAAGGGATAAATGATTTGGTTTAGGAGTCTCAAAAACATTATTGGGGAGTTATTTATGCCAAAAGGCACCAAGAAGTACTCATAGTGACAGTATCGACATATGATTTTCATATTCGGTATATCATCATCCCATACTCTCAATTGATCATAGTCTGGCCTGAGGTCAACCATCAAGAAACATCATGTCCCGGTCAACTAATTGAATATGTCATCAAAACTTATTAGTGAATACATATTCTCCATAGTAACTTGATTCCAGAATTTGTTATCATCACATAACCTCATGCCCTCATCTTCCTTCTTGGAAAACAAAACAAGGGTTCCCCATTGAGAAACACTGGGTCTAACAAATCCATTCTTCTACAAGTCCTCAAACTACACCGTCAGAACATGATGATCTGTGGGAGCAATTAGATATGATATTGAATATATCAGTTATTTCTCCTAGTGTACATCAATGCAGAATATTATCTCTTAGTGGATAGGTATTCCTAGTATATCCTTGGGAAATAGATCTTCAAACTCCACCACCACTATATGAAAGTGGAAACACATAACATCTATTTCACCAAAGATAATTTTATCCAATTAATGAGTGAATAGATAAAAAATCTTATTAATGAGTCTCTCATATACTACCTAGGTTTCATATTCTTCCAAAATGATGAACCTGGTCCCATCATTGTGGACACACTAAATCCTCTGCCTAAAAAAATAAATTTTGGAATGAACTGTAGATTACCAGTTCGTACCAAATATTACATTGTAATTGGTCATCATTGCTACCAAGTGATCCCAATTAAAATTTTCTCTTCTAAGAGTGAGGTAAAATTATTGGCACAAGTCTGTGATCACTGAGTTGTTTCCAGTAAGAGTTTATATGGATAAGGGTTGAGCCAATCGATCAATCAGAATCCTTAAGCATCAAACTAGAAATGTGGATCAAAATGATTGCCTAAATCCTATATCTATTGATACTATAAATATGAAATAAAAGATATATATCATACCTTGAATCATTTCCAGTTCCACTGGTTCATAATCCTCGATTGGATATAGTGACCCCTCTCTTGTACTTCATCTCATTAAGACTGGAATAGAACACCTTGGGGTGGTGGTTGTGGTATATAATGACCCAATGTTTTATCAATGGAATTCACATCTTATTATTATACCTTATAGTATTAGGAAGCACAATGAAATATCATGATACTAAATACTACGTGACCATTAAACATAATTTTTTCACTTCTAGGTTTGGAATTACAAAAATCTGACATACATGGTTGTGATCAATAAGTTATATGGAGTACGATATGAAAAACAGATTTTTTTGGATAGTAACCGACCCTTATGAATAGTAACATACTCTCATGAATAGTAATATGACACTTATGAATATTAATACGACCTTTATGGATTTTATATCATCCAAAATAATAATAAACATACACATGAATGATTAAATAAAATTTAGGAATCTTATAATTGGAAATTTGACCGCAGTAAAAGTATTTGTATTTTTTAAGTCATAAATAATTAATTATAATTAATTATGTAATAAGAAAATTTATATTTCAAAAATTTGTTCATATATTTTAAATTCTATGTCATATAGTTTTAAGATAATTTTATAAGACCATATGTAATTTTTAATCCATTATAATGTCAGTTATAAATTTAAAAACATTATTTTCCAAGTAAATTAAAATTTTAATGAAAAATTTATTTAATCATATTTAGATTTTTTTTTGAAAAATGGAATTCATTTTTGGATTCAACACCTCGAAAAATGGTTAGGGTGATTTTTTTCAGATTTTTAGAAATACATTAATTTTCAGGTGAATTGTAAAAATACAATTTTTTCACATTACGGGTACATCCTGAATTGTATCATTCATGATATAATGATTACATAAAATTTAAATAAAATTAGATTCTACCATGTTATATTTAATTTCATTAATTGTCCTTTAAAATACAATAAACACAATTTCCAAACCTAAATAGATCATTCCAAATCCTAAAGTCCAAAAGTGATTCCCTTAAAATCATTTTATTTCTTTTCACATTAATTTTGATAAATTAATAAATTAGATTTATAAACATGATTTAAATTATAAAATGATTTATATTATTTTAATATATAATTTACGTTGTCAAAAAACTACTTTTATAAGTCTAACATTTGATATATTATTTGATTCAATATTTTATTTTAAAAACACCCCCTCATCAAGTATAAAAAACCCCTCCCATCCCCTTTGGAAACCAGTCATATCATCCTTTACTAAGCCTAATATCGACACATGTTCTCCCTATAAAGCCTCATAAAATACTTTGGGACGTTCTGGATCTCTCTAATTCAAATTATGAAGGGATTTATAGTCTCATGCACGAGGAGATACACCAAGGAGAGAGTGGCGCAGAAGACATGAAATTATGTGGAAATTAAGGTAAGTGATCCTCTCCATTTCAATCATAATCATGATGTCCTCTCTGATATTCCATTTTTTGGTGTAACCCCTAATGATGGTGTATGATTACTAACCTCTCCCATACTGACCTCATTATGTATAAGTGATGAGAAACCACATTTCTCTCTCATGAAGCCCTATTAGGAACACCCGTCACCTTGATAATAAACTGTAAAGAATTCAACCCAAACCTTATTTATTCTTCTAGGATTCCTTATCATTATTTATAACAAAATTGAGTTATCATATATATTTATGTACATATTCTAAATTCTGATTAGTTTTACATTAATAATTTATGAAGACCCTTTCATCACTCTCTTTTGGGGATAAACATGTTTTTAAAAGATTCTCTCAGTATAAATTTCCAATAAGCAAACAAGTTTTATTGAAACTTCTAGAATTTTTTTACAATAATTTAACTTCACTCAATTATTTGTATTAATCAACAGTTTTAATTATAAAATAATTTTTTTTATTATTAAAACCATCTTATTTCAATTCTAGTTTCATATAAAAGATTGTTATCTTTTCTATTTTAATATCTCTATTGTTTTATCCTTAAAAACACAAAAAAAAAGATTTTATTCTAATGTTTCTCGAATATGATTATTATTTTTTGTCACTTTTTTACATCACATTCCATGTTTTATGAATATTTTACCTTATTAACGTCCACATATGTTCTAATCCCTTTCTTAAATGGACACTTTCAGGATACGCCCATTGGCTATGCTTTATATCTTGATTTTGGTACCCAATTCATTCCATGGGTGCCCTTATGTTTTTCAATGGTTGATTATGTATTATTATTTATGTTACAAATAATATTCATGAAATTGTTGAGATTTTTGTGCCCAGATAGCGCTCAAATACATTGTGTATAGTTAAGTCTCATGAGATGCGAGATGAAATGGGATTGGCTATTATCCTTGACCCATACTAAAATGGGAAACAAGACTAGCATTTATCCTGAACAATAATAAAATTGGAAATGGGATAAGTGGTTAGCCTTGACCCATACTAAATATAATTTTTATGACTATTCCACATTTATATGAATCCATGTTTTTATGATCCCATGTTTATATGATATTATTTAATATGTTCCACGATTTTGATATCATTATATCATGCCTCCTAACTCATGTTCTTGAGCTGTATTCTATTGTTCATTCCCTTATTCGGATTTTTAGCTCATCCCTTTGTTCATGATTTCATTAGGGTACCATATACAAATATAATGTCTCAATGATTGTTAGGATCTCTTTTTAGAGATTAAATAATGAATTTTTTTAGCCTTATGTTTTATGTTTTATGTAACTAGTCCTCCATGACAGTAGACATAACGTCCTTGGCATGTACTATGATGTTTAATTATTCTTAAAAAAATTAGATTTTATGTTTAAAAGGCTTGGGTCATTACAGATGGTATCAGAGGTTATCCTGGTTATTTTGGGAGATTAAGAATAGAGCACCATCTTTAAAACCTTAAGAATGAGATGAAGTATAAAAAAAATTCATAAATTTTGGTAAGTATATAGTAATTTTTTTATCATTTAAATACAAATATTTTATGGATAAAAGTAGGTAGAGTTGGCTCTATCATAGACGTACCAAGGATTGACATCTCCGACAATGAGTTTCGTGATTGACCCGGGGTATCCTGGTAAATGATAATGTGCCATGCAGCACTCCTGGTATTGACACTCTTATGGGATATGCTTTGATAAATTCATAGGTTTAGTATAGAGCATTATTTAGAAAAAATAGGATCCCGTAATAATATACATTAGGATATAGGCCATGAATAACATTGATTGACTCCAAGAAACACATATGTTAAGTAGATAAGTGTAATTTGTATGTTATTCCTTTAATGTCATTGGTTTCCCCCTTATATCATCCTCATCCCGAATTTTTATTTTTATTATAATAAATTATTGTAACTAGGATGAATCAAGTTTAAAACTGATGTGAAGGGAAATGTGATGAATTCCAAAATGAACTCCATGATCAGATGAGAGCTTAATGACGACATATCATGATTATCCAAAGCCAACTATAAAAAAAGAACGATTAAAAATTGGTACTTGGTTGATTTCCCAATGGATTCTATGAAGAGGATGATTAAATCTCATTAAGGATCATCTAATAAAGGTGATAAGGTAAAGAAGATCCAATTTTCAATATGCAACAAGTGAGTAAAGAGGCATGAAAGGGAATGTCACTAAGGGACTCAGAGAAGTTTTATGTGTAGAAAGATTGGGCAGAAAGTAGTTGATTTCCATGAAAAATATGAATAATGTGATGAATGGAAACAAAGATTCATATATGTCATCGTACATAGTTATATGTCATAAATGTGAAGAAGTTGTACATTATCGAACACGACGCTCTATTATAAAGGCGGAGAAGCATGATGAGGATTGATAACCTCCATGATCAAGGGAGCACTGAAGGTCCTATGCTATGGTGGATAATGATGAATAAATTACATGTAACCAATACTTTAAAGTAGTGTATGTCATAATGTATTTTAATTCATGTCATATTAGTATATTCTTCATGTTATCTTAGAACATTGAGTTCTCACATGAAATAATATTATACCTTTAGGGAAAACATCCATGAGTTTTGTATCGAATGATGATGTTCATGGGAATTTTGTTCTTTAAAATATTATTAGTATACCTTTAGTGTAATATGAGAAAAAATGATAATGTGATAGCCTACACCTGATGATATTTGATGATCCATGATCATAACTACCTGACGCATGATCAAGAGTTGGCAACTGTGATTTGATTCCCTGAAAATATGGAGACACTACCTTTATTATGAGAAGTATGACATATACATCGACCACAAGAGATTTATGTATATATTCGCACAAAAAGAGCTCAACAAGAGTTAAAGGATATAGTTATATCTAATCATGTTTCAATAATTCTCTATTCACTATAATCCTGGAAAGGTAAATAAGGTAATTGATGCTCTAATCATAAAAGAATCTACTACTCTATCCATGTTATGGATTGAGAAAGCCACTATATTATTTGATATGAAAAGGATGGATTTCGAAATCATAAGTGAAGGGGATACATTCTAACTTTTCCAAATGATTATGAAACCATCTATATAAGATAATATAAAGAATGCACAAAAGGATGATCTGGAGCTACAAAACAATGTGAATGCAGCAAAGGAAGAAAAGTCTCATGAGTTCTATATCGACAATGATGGTGTGATTTGGTTTAGAACGTGAAATTTTGTTCCATTAACACCTGGGATAATGAAGGATCTAAAAGAAAAATTTACATAGATAAACATTTTCTATTCATCATGGTAGTACAAAGATTTATCGTGATCTCTAAAAACACTTCAGGTGGGATAACATGAAGAAGGATATTTTGGAATATATATCTTGGTTCTTGGAATGTCATCAAGTTAAAATAGAGTGACAAAAATCCAAAGTGATGATGCATTAATTGCCTATACCCATGTGGAAATGAGGGAATGTCACTATGGACTGTGTCATGGGTCTCCCAAAGACATCTAAGGGAAATAATGTGATATGGGTGGTTTTTGATCAACTCACCAAGACTACCATTAATCTCTATTCATAAATAACTCTTGCGTGAACTACTTAAAATTATATATATATATAAGATTTTGTGATACTTCATGGTGTTCCACTCTCTATTTTCTCAGATCATTATCCAAGGATCACATCTAAATTCTGGATGAGTATTAAACATGCTTAGAGTATTGAATTAAATTTTATCACAACCTATCACCCCCAAACTGGTGGCTAATCTAAGAGAATTATTCAGTCTCTTAAAGACATGCTAAGAAACTGATATTTATAATTAAATGGTGTATCATATCAATATCTCCAACTGGTTGAGTTCTCATACAATAATAGATTCCACTCATGTATTCAGATTGATCCATATAAAGATTTGTATGGAATGTGATGTAGAACTCCAACCTGTTGTGATGAAGTTAGAAAAAGAATGTTACATGTACATAATCTTATGCGGGAGATGATAGAGATGGTATAATTCACCTAGAAACATTTCAAAGCTGCTTAGAGTTGATAAAAGGACTATGGTGAAAACCGTATAAGGGACTTAGAGATCAAAGATGATGATAAATTCTTCTTTCGAATATCACCATGGAAATGATTAATGTAGTTTGGAATGAAAGGGAAGATAAGCCCAAGGTACATTGGACCCTTTGAGATCCTTGACCGTATAAGAGACATGGATTATCAGATTTTACTTCCACCGAATATGGCCCCATGTTCATGATGTGTTTCACATATCAGTCATGAGGAAGTTCATACTAGATCCCTCACATGTACTAAAATTAGAAGTTGTACAGCATGAATATGATCCCTCCCTTTAGGAGCATCCATAAATGATTCAGGACCAGAGAGATTAGGTTCTAAAAAACAAGAAAACCCACTTTGTCAAAGTGTTTTTGTGGAACCATAAGTTTGAAGAAGAAACTTACGAACTGAAGGAGGTAATTAAGGAGAATCAACCTCCCCTATTTTGAATAATTCATGATGTAATGATGATAAAAACATTATATAACATTATATTCAGCCATGTTATATTTAATTTGATAAATGGTTCTATAATATATATTAAACTCAATTTCGAAACCTAAAAAAACTTTCCAAAACCAAATTTCAAAAAGTGATTCCTTAAAAATAATTTTCGGTTTCTTTTCAATTTCCTTTTAATAAATTAATAAATTCAAATTATAAAGATAATTTGACATATTAAACGAATTATATTATATTAATTAATGATTTATGTTTTCAAAAAACTACTACTACAAGTATAACCAATGATATATTATTTTATTTATTATTTTATTCTAAAAACACCCCCTCCACAAATATAAAAAACCCCTTTCCCTCCCCTTTGGAAACCACTCCTCTTATCCTATACTAAGACTAATCTCATTCAAAATTCTCCCTCTCAATCCTATTAGAGAACATAGTTATGTCCTAGATCTCTCCAACTACAATCACCAATGGAGCTATAGTCACGTTTAAGAGGAGCTACAATAAGGATAGAGAGGTGAAAATGAGACGAAATTAAGCGGAAATTAAGGTAAGGGGTCCTATCCATTTCACCCTTGAGCAATATTTCTTCAATGCTATAAAGTTTAACGTGTAATCCATAATTATGATGTATGATTACGCACCCCCACCCCCCCATAATGACCTCATGATTTATAAGTGATGGGAAACCCCATTCTTCTCTCAGCAAGCCCTCTTTGGCATACCTGACACCATGCTGATAAACCGTAATGAATTCTACCTGAACCTTCATTATTCTTTCGAGTTGCCTTATCTTTATTTATTTTTAAAAAGGATTTATCATATATTTTTATGTAAATATTATAAATTCTTTTTATTTTTTACAAATTCATTTATGAAAACACTTTCACCACACTTCTTTGGGGATATACAAGTTTTTAAAAGATTCCCTCCTTAGAATCGTCTGATAAGCAATACAGTTTTAAGGGAACCTCCAAAATTATTTAAACAATCTCACATAATCTATATCCTCTGTTTAATCCATCATTGTATTTATAAAATCATTATTCTAATTATGACAACCTTCTTGGTTCAATTTTCTTTTATATAAAATATTATTCTCTTTTCCATTATAAAATCTCTATAGTATTTTCATTAAAACAAAGAAAATGTGTTCATTCTAATGTTTATCAAATACATTTATTATATATTTTCACTTCCGTTCGATATCACAGTCCATTTTGTATGTATATTTTACCTTATTGACATACTTATATGTTCTAATCCTTTTCATTCATGTACACTTTCTTGATACACCCATTGGTTATGGTTTATATCTTGATTGTGGTACCCAATTCTTTCCATGGGTACCCATATGTTTATGTATGGTTGATTATTTATCATTATTTTGGAGGAAAACAATATTCATGAAAATTTTGAGATGAGTGAACACAAATAATGCTCTAATTCATTGGGTAAAGTTATTTCTCATGAGATGTGGTGTGAAATGAGATTTGTGGTTAGCCTTGACCCATACTAAAATGAGAAACATGATTTATCGTTAGCCTTGACACATTCTAAAATGGGAAATGGGATTGGAGATTATCATTGAATCATAATAAAGATATTTTTTATGAATCTTCCATATTTGTATGATTCCATGTTTATATGATCCCATGTTTATATTATATAACTTTGTATGTTATACGATTTTGAAATCATTATGTCGTGACTCCTAACTCATCTCCTTGAGATATATTGTTATGTTCATTAACTTAATTGGATTTTTATCCCATCCTTTGATTCATGTGTTTCCCAGGGTACCCTATGCAGATCTAAGGACTCGAATGATGTTTCGAGTTCTTTATAGAGATTAAATACAAATGTTTTTTTAGCCACATGTTTTATATTTTATGTAAATAGTCATACAAGACACTTGGCTTAACGATCCATGTCTTGTACTATGATGTATAATTATTCTTAAAACCCTGTAATTTAATGTTTAAATGTCTTGGTTTGCTACATGATAAGTCAAAGAGTCTACCACCTCTAGCATCTCTCCCATCCCCTTTTCCATTTCGAATTCCCTATGGACTTATTAGCATTGGCCATTGCCTCTACCTTAATGCCTCATCCATGGTCTCCCAGTCAACTGAATGGTGTGTAAGAGAATCTCATGAAACATATCCCATGTTTTCACATGAGTAATACCACCTCTCCCTGGGCTGACTATCTCTATACTATGATCCATGACCTGCAGGACCTATATCCAACTACCGCATCAAAAAACATAACACATGTCTATGTCCCTAAGACTAATGTCAGATAAATGATACAGATGTCCCTACTCTTACATTCTATCTACTAGAAACCATTGGTTGTGTTAACTTATCCAAGAAACTCTAAACCACCATATATCTTACTAGTACCCCCAACATAAGTTAGATTTCACAAAGGTATAACACTAGATCAGATGTCTATTGTAATGCCCCGACCCTAGTTACCCAGAGTCGGTGCATTATTATATAATTTGCATGATCACAAAGGATCAAAACTCGAAAGACCGATTGGATTAGTAGCCTTGGAAACACTAGATATATTCATATGTCTTACATTACAATATAAATTGAATAAAACTACAACAAAAAATTGTCTTCACATCCCCATAGACTATTCCTGCCGGTAAGTCATAGAATACTTCTTTAAATCCTGGGAAAAATAAAAGATTGAAAGGGGTGAGAACAGATGCTCAGTAAGGATAACAATATAGCGGAAACTTTCATAAATGAGCATAAACATTTAAGGCAATGTATAACTAAAATAAAAGCATTTAAACTTGAACTTCAGCATAATATAGAAAAAATTAAATGAAATAATTCCATTTACTTATTCACATGGATATTCTACTAATCGAATAATCACATGTAATATCTATAATCAATTTCAAAATGACAGAATGCATAATGCCAGACTATCATTACCACGTAGCCAAGGCCTTGTGCCAAGACTAGAAATAAAATTTTGTCAAGGCCTCGTGCCAAGACACTAGTTTGTCTCATGAGACCTACCGATGCATCGAGGAGCTATAGCGGGCTCCACCCGTCACTTATTAAGTCCAATGCATTCCTCATATGAAAATCTTGAAACGTGACGTAAAGATTCGTATTAAAACTAGCATAGGAAATGTCAATACTTTAACCACAAACCATGAATGGTATAAAAATAGCACATCCACAGTCAAACATAACTCATTCGATACAATATGAAAGATTTTATTGTATCAAATTAACCTCAATCGAGAATAACGAAGGACATTGACATAGATGAAATAACCATCAATACTATTTGAGAGAAATATCCCCCTTTTTCTTGAAAAAATTTAAAATGATATTTTAGTTAGAGTTCCTAACAAAAATAGAGACACTTTAATACAAATAATTGAAGTAATAAAAACTTTTTAATATCATGAGAATAAAGGGATTCATGAAATACTATGTCAAAGTTCATTATATACACCATATAAAAGAGAATTGGTGTATAACAACAAAGAAGTCTCAATGGAATGTAATTTGAGATGAAATCTCTTATAAAGACCATATCCTTAGGTTAAGGATAAATCAACGACATAATTATGTGTGAAGAATAAAAATAAACTCAATATGATTGGATATTCAGTGTAAATAAATCAGAGGACTTTCACACATATTCTGGTAACAACACAAATGAATTGGATGTTTAACTCAATAAATAGAGCTTGAGTTAAAATTACACTTATCAAGTTCATATCGATGACTCGAGAATTTATAAATGGAGTGATTATGTGTAACAAAATAATATACACAGAAATGGTAGTGGAAATTATGACATAAGAAAATTAATAGTGATTCCACACATAATCTTGGAGTAAACTAATCAATGAAGTATGTGTAAAGCCAAATGAGTTGAAATTGGAATTCCAAAATCCCTTATCGATTTGGTAACTTACGAAACATACATCCATGAAAGAAGGATCATGCAATTATGATGTAAATATTCATAAATTAAAGTATATTACACAATGAATACAATCATGGGCAGTATACACACCACACACAACAAACAAGTGGGGAACAATGGAATTCTCACGGAATTAAAAGTGAGATAAGAAACCCCTTACCTTGTACTTTTCCTTTGTCGATGGTATGTTAACCTACTTAATAATAGTTAAAACATTGTTATTAAATTATAAAATAATCATATACATCAATATGATATCATTTATGATCTTCTAACATTGCTTTATTAATAATATCTTAGTATTATCGTCGTTTCGGGTGATAACCAATTAGTTATTCTTAAATGTTTGGTTACGTAAGACATGTTTGTAATGGATAGTATGAATATTATTCATATGCAGAATAATATCATGTACTTAACCATTTTTTTTAACCATAAAATGAGAATATGACTTGAATGGATATGATTGATAATGAAACTCATCGTGTTCGTGGAGATGGTAGTCCGTACGTACGCATGAACGCAACTTCCATTTCATTTTTCATTTTAAAAGAATAGAATTCAAATGATACGTAGGTATATTATTATTCCAGTATAATATAATATCTTATATATGTTACTTACGTTCATTAAAACCATCCTTTATACGTTCCATGTATGGTACTAACGACTCATATCACTTTGAGGGGGCGATAGTCCGCACTTCCTCAAATGATATTATCGTGTGTATATACAACATGGAACGAATAATGGTATGATATAAAATGGAATTACAGAATCTTATATATAAAATACATATCATTAATATAATATTTAATTATAGTGCCATCATAATGGCCACCATGAGAGGCGGTAAGATGTATTTGAACAATCATCGTTTCGTGAGGCGTTAGTTTTCCATCCACAAAAACATTATGTTCTTCATCCATTAGATGGAGGTGTGTGTAAGTGTAGTTCGAATCCTTCTTATAAAAACATCCTAGTATATTGAGGATACTTGTGTTGTTACAAAAGAAAGGAAATAAAATGATTTTATAGGTTGGAGAAGCAAAATAAAAGAAAACAATTTAAGAGAAACTGTTACCTTTCATTTGGGTAACTCACTCTGGTTTGAACCAAAGTACTTCTTGAAGTGCCTTCTGCCTAAGGTGAGGCTTCAAGGAGGAGGGAAGGGATGTAGGGAGCTTAGTTGGGCAGAGTTTTGACGATCCATGTGGCTTGAGATGTGTAAGGAATTTGTTAGAAGTGGTCTTCTTTTATAAGGGAGAGGAGGGGCTCTTTAGGAAAGAGTGAAAGTATTACTTTATAATGTAATGATATTCAGTTTATAATGGTCCAAAAATCATTTAGGTCGAATATAAGATGACGCATATTCGAAATAAAATCAACCAATAGAAATTGGACAGGTTTTAGATAATATTTTAATCATTATAATCTTATATATTTAAATGATTTATTAATGAGGTAAACATTGCATCATTATTGTGTCATTAATAATTTAAATTATTTGATGTCTAAAAATTCTAAATAAAAATACTATAATGTAGGAAATATTTTTATCTTTATAATGAATATTTATAATAAAAAATCCAACATTTATAGCATTATGTAAAAATTGATCTTCTAAAAGATATAAGCTTTTGTAAATTTTGTATTTATTTTAACTTTATTAAAATAAAGTGTCCCTACAAATTACAAGTGGAACCATGGGGTCCCAAAATCGACCCAAGGATGCCCATGGTTGTTTATTTGTCCACCAATAAGGTTAGTACACGTTTTAGGGTAATTCATTGTTATTATAATATTATTTTTTACCCTTATTTACCGGATTTACACTTTAACCACGGTAAATAAAATATTTTCTGAAGTAATTATTCAAAATGTGTAAAAATAAAAGTTACCTATTTACATAATTTGGACATCCTGATTCCAAATATGGAATCCTTTTTCCAAAATTCAAAACACATAAGTGGAATAAATTAATTTAAAATTAATTCCCGCTGTCAAAATAAAAAGCGTGTTTTTAAGATATAATAACTATCAAAAGATTGACACTTGTTTCTATCCGATTAAATTGTGAAATTATGTATAATGACCAAAATTGTATTAAATGGTAAAAATATATTCTAAATATACTTTAAAACCACTAAAATTAATAAATTATTACTATTAATTATTTTGATTAAAAAGGTTGTTTTTAATTAAAATTTAGTAATTTTCACTATTCATCAAAATATTAAAGTTATCCGAAAAGTACCAAATTTTTACCCTAGGCTAAATTCGATATTCAGAATCCAAAAATGAAGTCCATTTTGAGAGATAAATTTTATAAAATTTCAAAATGTAGGTATTACTATTCATAACGGCTAGTTTAATTAGTTGTGGTGTGTTAGTACTCGAGGTTGCATACAACACACGCTATTGCATTATTCTAAGGGAAACGTACCATGGAAGCTTGGGGTGTTACATTCTCCCATCCTTCAATAAATTTCATCCTCGCAATTTTTAAAATTTAGCTTGAGAATATAATGGGAAGTCCCACATCGGAAAAAGAGTCAATAAAACTATCAATTTGAAATAATGAAAAAGAAGTATAAAGGTCACCCAAGATAACTCATACTAGGATTCCATGTAATAAAACATGGATATGGACTATAAACTATGTGTCATGTTCTGATGGAGAGGGATAGAAAACATGATCAAGGGAATGTTAACAACAATAAAACCACAAACTTGTGTTGGGACAAACGGTCATTAGTCTCCCGGTAGGAAAAGTAAACAGACAACATTTTTTGTTTTAAGATACATTACATGAATATGAGGAATTAATATATGATATTGACTAAGAACATAAAGAGGTATACTAACTTTCTATTTAGATTTTCATTCATTAATAAATTTCTACAACCAACTCAGTTTTTTTGAACGATGAGTATTCAAGAAGACTTGGTCAAATTGGAAGAGCTAGAATAATTTATATAGAATAACATGATCCACGTAAGATAAACTATATATTTATCTTGTCATTAGAGATTAATAAAAACAAAAATGGTTACTAAATGATCTGATGATTCCACAAAAGGTTATTCCATTAGGGAAAGAAACACTAATCTTAATTTCTAAAATTAAACCAACAATAACCCAAAATTAAATAATTACCATTCAATAATCAATTGTCCATAAAATCCTTTAATATAATCCAAACTAATATTGAAACCCAAAACATAAAAGAATTGGGTTATGTAGTCTTCCATGTTAAATTGTATCTCCAAATGATATTAACTACTCTTATACTCACATACTTAAAAGTGATTAACCTAATCACATATTCTCTATTATAGGTCAATAATTTCTATAAATAACCCAAATTACTATAAATACCCAATAAAAACATAGATAAAAGTCCATCATTACTCTTCCAATAAAATCCCATAGAATTCTATTTTCCTTGGGCATATAGTGTTCCCAACAAAGTGAATATCTTCCAAAAAAACATTCATCACTTAATCACCAATTCATTTTCTTATACTAATGGTATTCATTTGATAAGACATAATGTCCCAAATTAACTTATTGTTGATCAATAAAATCAGTAAGCCAAAAATAATTAGTCACATTAACCAGGGACTTCACGTAGTCCAGTGGTAGGGGATAAACCCCAATCGTACTTTGGTTGTGGGTTTGATTCCCACAGCTTTGTCCGACGTGATGGGTTGTCACACGGTCTACGTGTTGTCCTTTTTCAAAAACTATATTTTATAACATTACCAAAATGAGATAAATTCCTCAAAATAACCATAACATAATTTTAACCATAAATGTTATCTCATACCTTGCATTTTCATCCCAAAATATAATAAATTGTAATTTCCTCAAACTCAATGATCATATAAAACCAAATGGTTACTTATAACTATATCCACAAGAGAAGAGATAAGTATTCCTCAAATATCATTATCACATGGAAAACTAAAAGGGTTAAAAATAAAATAGAAAATTATTCCAAAGTAATTCCATCCACAAGGATCACTAGGGATTTGTATAACACATCATGAACTATGGAAAGACTAGGCAGAATTTCCTTTTGGTAGAAAGTGTTCATGTGTCACAATGGTACCTCAGGAATTTTTCAAAATCTTCTACTTCCTTTACCCAAAAACTCCTCATCCCTCTTGGACTATATCGATGGAAGCATCGATGCATCATAAAAAAATAGTAATTTCTTATATATAATTTTGAGACATCGTCTTTGACATGTTTTTTTAGAAAAATTATTTTTGATTCATCTTCAAATATTTTAAAATAAGGTTTTGGTAAATCAGTTTCCGTATATCCCAAAAGACATAAATATATAATTTGATACATATAGGATGCTCGAAGGTCTCCCTCTTCTACAACATCTAGAAAATCATTTAGTGCATCATAATTTTGAGATAAAGTGAAGAATTTGAAAAGACCCTAATGGTACTTCCCACGCTTAGCGTGGTAAGAAAGTTAAGAGCACAATATTATCCCATAGTCAGTACTTGATCCTTGAAAGGATCGTGCAATGCTAGAGGTATTGGATGTCTCATAAAGTTGTTTTCTTGTAACTTGGACATTTGAAAAAGTTTCAACATCATCTGCGTATGACTTCTGGATAATAATTGTAAGTAGTTCTTCTGGAAGAGAGAGAAGATTCGTTCATGATCTTGCTCCCTCCATGTTTTAACTAACAAAAAGAAAATAAAATTATGGTGTTTGAATACTTATCTAATATGAATGTAAAAAAATCAGACATAATAAGATAATCATGTAATTCAACAATATATCCTATCTTTGTGTACCCTATGTTAAAATCTAGGTTATCCACTTTTTATTTCCCGACATATATTCTTAGGGGAATTTTTTTATTCCCTTTATAATAGTTCATATTGATCTTGTGAATTTACCAAAGCATATCCCCCAGAAGTGTCGTAACCAAGAGTGCAGCAAGGCCCGTTGTCGTGTACCAGTTCCCGTTCGAGTCTAGCTCAAAGCGGTGTTTTCGGGTTTTACCCCTAGGTACATCAGTACCAGAGCCACCTCTACCTGCTCGTATCCAGACAGGGATGTATTGTTTGGAAAAATCACAAAATTTCTACAATACCAAAATTCAAGGAAGTTCTCCTATACTAATCCTCAAAGACTATCTTAGGGCTATGTGCTCTAATCAGAGTTTACCTAAATCAAGCTTCCAACGTTTGTACTAAACTTCCTCTGATACCAACTGTAACGCCCCGACCCCAGTTATCCAGATTCGGTGCATTATTACATAATTGGCATGATCAAAAAGGATCAAAACTCGAAAGACCGATTGGTTTAGTAGCCTTGGAAACACTAGATATATTCCTATGTCTTACATTACAACATAAATTGAATAAAACTACAACAAAAACTTGTCTTCACATCCCCATAGACTATTCCTGTAGGTAATACATAGAATACTTCTTCAAATCCTGGGAAAAATAAAAGATTGAAAGGGGTGAGCTCAGATGCTCAGTAAGGATAACAATATAGCTGAAACTTTCATAAATGAGCATAAACATTTAAGGCAATGTATAACTAACACAAAGCCTTTAAGAATGAACTTTAGCATAATATGGCAAAAATTAAATGAAATAATGCCATTTACTTATTCACATGGATATTCTACTAATCGAAAAATCACATGTAATATCAATAATAAATTTCAAAATGACGGAATGCATAATGCCAGACTATCATTACCACGTAGCCAAGGCCTCGTGCCAAGACTACAAAACAAATTTTGTCAAGGCCTCATGCCAAGACACTAGTTTGTCTCATGATACCTACCGATGCATCGAGTAGCTATAGTGGGCTCCACCCGTCACTTATTAAGTCTAATTCATTCCTCATATTAAAATCTTGAAACATGACATAAACATTCGTATTAAAACTATCATACGAAATGTCAATAATTTAACCAAAAACCATGAATGGTATAAAAATAGCACATCCATAGTCAAACATAACTCATTCGACACAATATGAAAGATTTAATTGTATCAGATTAACCTCAATCGAGAATAATGAAGGACGTTGACATAGATGAAATAACCATCAATACTATTTGAGAGAAATATCCCCCTTTTTCTTGAAAACATTTAAAATGATATTTTAGATAGAGTTCCTAACCAAAATAGAGACACTTGAATACAAATAATTGAAGTAATCAAAACATTTTAATATCATGAGAATAAAGGGATTCATGATATACTATGTCAAAGTTCATTATATACACCATATAAAAGTGAATCGGTGTATAACAACAAAGAAGTCTCAATGGAATTTAATTTGAGATGAAATATCTTATAAAGACCATATCCATAGGTTAAGGATAAATCAATGACATAATTATGTGTGACAAATATAAATACACTCAATATGATTGGATATTCAGTGTAAATCAATCCGAGGACTTTCACATATATTCTTGTAACAACACAAATGAATTGGATGTTTAACTCAATAAATGGAGCTTGAGTTAAAATTACTATTATCAAGTTCATATTGATAACTTGAGAATTTATCAATGGAGTGATTATGTGTATCAAAAGAATATCCACAGAAATGGTAGTGGAAATTATGACATAAGAAAATTAAGAGTGATTCCACACATAATCTCGGAGTAAAATAATCAATGAAGTATGTGTAAAGCCAAATGAGTTGAAATTGGAATTCAAAAATCCCTTATCGATTTGGTAACATAGGAAACATACATCCATGAAAGATGGATCATGAAATGATTATGTTAATATCCATAAATTAATGTATATTACACAATGAATACAATCATGGGCAGTATACACACCACATGCAATGAACAAATGGTGAACAATGGAATTCTCACGGAATTAAAAGTGAGATAAGAAACCCCTTACCTTGTACTTTTCCTTAGTCGATGGCATGTTAACCTCCTGAATAATTGATAAAACATTGTTATTAAATTATAAAATAATCATATACATCAATATGATATCATTTATGATCTTTTAACATTTATTTATTAATAATATCTTAGTATTATAGTCGTTTCGGTTGATAACTGATTAGTTCTTCTTAAATGTTTGGTTACGTAAGACATGTTTGTAATAGATAGTATGAATATAATTCATATCCAGAATAATATCAAGTACTTAAACATTTTTTTAACCATCAAATGAGAATAATACTTAAATGGATACGATGGAGAATGAATCGCATCGCGTTCGTGGAGACGGTAGTCCGTACGTACGCACGAACGCTACTTCCATTTCATTTTTCATTTTAAAAGAATAGAATCCAAATGATACATAGGTATATTATTATTCCTGTATAATATAATATCTTATATATGTTACATAAGTTCAGTAACATCATCCTTTATATGTTCCATGTATGCTACTAACGAGTCATATCATTTTGAGTGGGCGGTAGTCCGCACTTCCTCAAATGAAATTATCGTATGTATATACAAAATGAAACGAATAATGGTATGATATAAAATGGAATTACAGAATATTATATATAAAATATATATCATTTATATAATATTTAATTATAGTGCTATCATAATTTCCACCATGAGATGCGGTAAGATGTATTTGAACAATCATCGTTTCGTGAGGCGTTAGTTTGCCATCCACAGAAACATTATATTCATCATCCAATAGATGGAGGTGTGTGTATGTGTAGTTTGAATACTTATAATAAAAACATAATAGTATATTGAGGATACTGGTGCTGTTACAAAATAAAGAAAATAAAATGATTTTATAGGTTGGAGAAGCAAAATAAAAGAAGACAATTTAAGAGAAACCGTTACCTTTAATTTGGGTAACACACTTTGGATTGAAACAAAGTACTTCTTGAAGTTCCTTATGCCTACGATGACATTTCACGGAGGAGGGGAGGGATGTAGGGAGCTTATTTGGGCAGAGTTTGGATGAGCCAAGTGGCTTGATAGGTGTGAGGAATTTGTTAGAAGTTGTCTCCTTTTATAAGGGAGAGGAGGGGCTCTTTAGGAAAAAGTGAAAGTATTACTTTATAATATAACGATATTCGGTTTATAATGGTCCAAAAATCATTGGGGTCGAATATAAGATGAATTATATTCGAAATAAAATCAACCAATAGAAATTTGATAGGTTTTATATAATATTTTAATCATTATAATCTTATATATTTAAATGATTTATTAATGAGGTAAACATTGCTTCATTATTGTGTCATTATTACTTTAAATTATTTGATGTCGAAAAATTCTAAAAAAAATACTATAATGTAGGAAATATTTTTATTGTTCTAATGAATATTTATAATCAAAAATCAAACATGTATAGCTTTATGTAAAAATTGTTCTTCTAAAAGATATAAGCTTTTGTCAATTTTGTATTTATTTTAACTTTATTAATATAAAGTGTCCCTACCAATTTCAAGTGGCTCCATGGGGTCCCTCAATCGACCCAAGGATGCCCATGGTCGGGTATGTGTCCACCAATAAGGTTTGGACACGTTTTTGGGTAATTTATTATTATTATAATATTATTTTGTTACCCTTATTTACCGGATTTACCCATTAACCATGGTAAATAAAATATTTACTGAAGTAATTGTTCAAAATGTGTAAAAATAAAAGTTACCTATTTACATAATTTTGAAATCCTGATTCAAAATATGGAATCCTATTTCCCAAATTCAAAACACAGAAGTGTCAGAACTTAATTTAAAATTAATTCCTGCAGTTAAAATAAAAAGCATGTTTTTAAGATATAATAACTATCAAAAGATTGACACTTGTTTATGTCCGATTTAATTGTGAAATTATGTATAATGACCAAAATTGTATTAAATGGTAAAAATATATTCTAAATATACTTTTAAACCACTCAAATTCATAATTTATTACTATTAATTATTTTGATTAAAAATGTTGTTTTTAATTAAAATTTAGTAATTTTCACTATTCATCAAAATATTAAAGTTATCCGAAAAGTACCAAATTTTTACCCTAGGCTAAATTCGATATTACGATTCCAAAAATGGAGTCCATTTTGAGAGATAAAATTTATAAAATTTCAAAAATTAGGTATTACTATTCGTAATGGCTAGTTTAATTAGTTGTGGTGAGTTAGTACTCGAGGTTGCATACAACACATGCTATTGCATTATTCTAAGGGAAACGTACCATGAAATCTTGGGGTGTTACATCTATGCTAAAATGCTTGAGCCCTAAATAACAGTTCGTGATCCATATCCACTAAGTACCTAGAAGGGATCTTAAACATCAATCAATACTATGATAATATCATACATCCTTGCTGGAGCTGCATTCAATCCTAGATATGTGCATCCCTCATCGTTTTTATAGATATCTCATATATGAACCCCCAATTTAAATTAAGTAACAATTTCATTATTTGTTTTATGTATGTAATGAATTTCGGCGACGATTGGGTGGGTTTGAAAAATTTTGGAATGATTTGGGTATTGAATAAAGGTGTACATTTTTTTGCACAGTTGGTGCACGGTTAGTGAAAACCATAAAACACTGATAAGAAAACTATGAAAAATGAGACAAGGGATAAGGTGAAGGCACACGATTAGGGGCACAATTTTTCCAAATCGTGTGGAAACCAAGAAGAAAATGTGAATAGTGTGATAGTGGATTTTTTATCATAGTCGGAACATCATTTGTATAACCATATGAAACAATAATGAGAGGCCATACTTGAGGTAGAGGATGGCACATGTTTAACACACACTTTTACTATCTATTTGACTAACCATGAATTGTTTAAAAACAATATCATTAAAAATTTGATCAAATTCATTATTATCATTTAAACCCATAGAAATCAAGGGTATGGCTTCTTCTACAGTGATGTTCCCCTCGCTCGAGCATGACCAATGGAAATCCGTGGTGAATAGGTTTATTAAAGATGACACCTACATCAGATCATCATCTAAGCATACTCTTTACTCCTCTCCTCCATTTCTGTAGAAAAGTTCTCCTTCAGTTTCATTTACTGAAGAGGATGTTAGAGTTTTGGTGGATGATTTTAATCTTACTATGGTTGTGGTGTTCGATGACGGGAGGCCCTCGCTTCCTTCGATCCACCATACTATAGAGGGAATTGGTTTCTATAAACAAAATGTTTGGATTTTTGATGAGGATCGTGTGGTGATTTGCTTTGAGGATCAAGAAGAACATTTTTGATGCTGGAGGTGAAAAAGCTGTAGAATCGCTCGTTTCGATATGGAGCTCTACAAATGGTCTCTGTTCGCCATGGAGGGTTGTGAATCTTCGCTTATTCCCATCTGGGTAGGTTTCTTTAGCCTCCATCTTCATCTTTTTCGTTAATAATTCCTTCTTGTGGTTGCAAGAATTTTAGGATCCCAAATCAAAATATACTCCTCAACTATTAATCTCTCCCTCCCTTCAGTAGCTTTTTTTGTATTGTCCTAGACCATGCAGGGGAGTTGCCTCAATTCATGTGGATCAAGAATGGAAAGGAATGTTTTTTCCAAGAAATACATTATGAATATCATTCTCTTTTCTACTTCAGATGTAAGAGATGTGGTCACTTAGCTTCTGCATGAGGTCATAAGGACGAGTTGAGTAAGGGAAGGGGGTCATGTGAGATGGGTTTCCAGTTGTTCGAGCAATTTATAAAGAGTTAATGAATCTATCTAAAGTAATGGGGGTACCATTAATTGGGATGGTCGATCTAGTATAGTTTCAGGTTTCTTCTTGGAAGAAAACCCCAATAATAATCCAAGGCATGACAAGGGTTCTAATGTCACTGATGGTTCTGGAACTACTGATGGATTTAATGATAACCACCAAGCTGCTTTAGGTGTAGGCACCACTGATGTCGAGAATCTCATGTATGATGTAGACACTAGAAATGGCATCCCTGTTATAATAATGGGAAGCATTGCGGTAGGGAGACAGTGGCTGGAGACACTCATCAATTTTCAAAGGGAAAAGATGCACAAGCAGTGGTGTAGGCTTCTATCAAGTCTAATGACAACCCAATTACTTCTGATGTGGATAAATGTAAACAACCAACTACTCGAAATAATAGTGAGGTATTTAAAGCTGTAAAGTATAAGAAATCTCAACCAATAAGGGACTACTCTAATATCCCTAGAACTATCAATATGAGGCTTACATGAAACTCTAATGCCTTGGCAGTGGGGATCCATGAAAATAAATAGAATGATATCATCCTTGGTGGATTAGATTGTAATGATCATACTTCTAAAGGTCAATATGAATCTCTCCAAATTCCAAAGGTAAGGCCTGAGGAAAACACTCCATGAAACACCATAGGAAGAGGCGGGGTGATTTTAGTAGATCCTGAGGAGACATAATTCTTTTCTAATGATGAAAAAATTGCTAATATGCATTATAGGTCTTCTAACCAGCTAAAATGATCTAGGTACATGACTTCTTCTTCCCATTAAATTGGACATACTGTGATGGTTCCCACAAACCCTTAAAAGTGGATTATTCTTGAAGTAAAATAAATATTGATGGTGATACCAAATAAAACCCCCCTTATTTTGTTCTAAAAATCTAGCATAACATGGAATTTATTCCTCCCAAAGGATTTGAAACACTTCCCCCATCAAATTGAAAGAGATCTGGAGGCTTTCCTTTGTGCACTGTAGACTAATTCACTTGGCAAGTCTTCATTTATTGTAGTTCATAGATGTTTTTCATAGATATACCTTCTTCCATCTCTCAGTTTCTTAGATCTAGTCTGTTAAGGATATATTTAATATTTTTTATTCCAACCATGGTTATATTTAGAATTTTTGATGTTAGGAGATGATATATAAGGCTGGTTTTTGGAAAATCAAATGGTTTTGTGGCCATTTTCATATCATTCTTCCTTTTCTCCATAATTCTCAAGGATTGGGGCTACACAATAAAAAAATTTTATGAGAACAATAATGATTTATTTAAAAAAATTATTTTTTTGGAAATATATTGATAAATTGTTGATTATTTATTATTTGAAACCTTCTTGGGTGAGGGTTTATAGAATTGTGAAAATATGGTTTTCTTGAAAAAATTATGATTGGTAACATTATTTTAAAATGATGATTTTTAAATAGAGGTTTTTATTTGATGAATAGAAATGTTTCATTCAATTAAATTATAGTTTTATAAAAATGGGTTTTCATGTATGTTTTGGTATGTTGTTCTCTTAGATGACTAAGCATGTGCGGAAGGGGATGGATAACGGTCATGAAGTATCACCATCTAATGGAACGATTAAGGATGCTAAGTTAGATCATAAAAGATGACACCAAGATTTTTTGGGTGATATTGTTCATGTATGGTTATGTGAAAGGGAATGGGTTATGCCAACATGGAAATTGAGAAATGGTTAAATTATTTTTTTGTTTTCTTTCCTTGGAAAATGTTTTTGTATGTAAAATTGATGTGGTGTGAAATTATATGGATTTGATATAACATGGTTTAAGTTTTTTTATTAAAATTCTACTATATAATAGTGATAAAATTTTATATCCGAGTGGCATTAGTAGATAATTTATTTGGGAAAATCCAATTGAGTTTCATTAATTATCATTTATTTAGAACCATAGTTATTTTGTAGATATTTCCATCTTTTGACCCTAGTTCCCACACCTTCATGTCCCCCTACTATAGTGACATTCCCTCGCTACTGTGCTCGGCTATTTCCATGCTTTGACAACATTTGGATTTCACTTAAGTCCAAATATAAATTCTAACTCATAAAAAGACAATGTTTATGGATAAAATGTTAAAATATACATCCAGATGTTTTTTCCTTGACATGTAAGTGGTTTTATTATTGGTTGTTCATTATCATGGTCCGCGTTTTCTTGGTCAGGGAGTTGAAATTAATTACATTATATTGCTTATGTTGGGTTAGTAGAAAAGAGTTATATTATCGACAGTTATACGGTATATCATAAAAATATGTTGATAACATTTTTATGATAAATTTCAAGTTACTAAAGATTTGGGTACATAATGGTTTAGTAAACACTTACTGGATTTAGAATCTCGATGTCATGGGTTTAGCAAATGAGAGGTGCAAGAAATTATTTTTAGAAATGACTTCTCATGAGGTGTCAATATTGCATTTTGAGTAATGATTTTTCATAATGTGTTAATTTTGGAAAAATTTAAAATCATTTTCAAATGTGAGATTTTAAAAATGATCATGATTTTGGTAATTTTAAAATGGTATGATTTTTAAAAGAATGTTAAATTTTTTTTTCAAAAAAGTTTGAATGTAGAAAATCGTGAATTTTGAAAAGAAATGTTGTGATACTTGTGATGTGATAGAATTTGAAATTGGAAAGCTTTAAGTTTATAGAGAGTGGTACTTAAGTCCCTTGTTGTTTTTATAGAAATTAGATCATGGTAGGCATCATAAAAACCGACCAGAAGAAGCTAAATATAATGTGGTTTCACCTGAGCTATAGGTGAACCAATTTCTAGATTAGAGTATTATAATATCCTTCAAGATTGTGGATAAAAAGAAATAAGAGGAATGAACCATGTAAAGTGGATCATTTTATTCAGTTATAGAAGTAGATTTCATTTATCTTTCCAGGATACATGGAACCATTGAACGTAGAGGCAAGGATGAATAGTAGGAGTCAATGGTTTGATTTCCTTAGTACTGAAGCAATGTTAAAAGTCAAGCTAAAAATGTACATGATGTAGGAATTTTCACACCAATTTTTTGATTTAGAGGTTTTGAATTAATTAGACCAAAACATTGCATGGGTGTATTTTTAATAATTATTTAAAAGACAATTATATCTTCATACATTCATAAATGCAAGAAAATAGACGATTTTTAGCATAAAGCAGAAGATCCTCACACTGACAAAGTATGTGGACAAATTTTATAATTTAGTTTTCTTTGAACTAAAGGCCGTTGTTAGTGTGTCCTTGAAGGAACACATAATTTAATTGTGGATTAGAATAGTGATTATCTGGAATATTCTCATGCTCTATATAATAGATTACATATAGATGGTCAACAAAGAGATTGTTGTAGAAAGGGACCACTCAAGAGATATGGCTGGAGGGTGTATGTTGATACCTACAGAAAATTGTGGGATCTCTAAAACTAGGAGAAAGTGGGAGAGGGAAACCTACTACCAAAAACAGAGTATGGTTTAGAATTAGATGGATGGATCGATATGTTTTCCTCTGAAACTCAATTGTATGTCAAGATGATTCTAATGTGGATCTTTGGACCACATGAAATAAGATTGTACGACACCACCGAGATCATTCCATAATAGCAATTAAATGGGGAATCTTTTTCACTATTTCCATAGTGCTTTGAGGTTAGGTGTTGGGAAAACATTTCATGAATCAAAAATATTGTGTTCTTCAACAAGTTTATGGAATAAGAATCATGACCATTAGTAGAATAGATCTAGCCATGGTGATTGTAGGAATACCATGACTCCTCATCAAGGGTAATATCAACAATGCAATAAGGAAAGAAGTTCCATGAGAAAGCAATTATATGGAGCTGAGTAAGATATTAGGGATGATCAGTCTAGACCATTGATAGTTATTGGTATGATTCTTTTGAATTCTAGACTTATTGAAATCTTTGTTTGATACGGTTGCATCACATTAGTTCATTTATTTATGTGTTGTTGATTTGAAGAGTTTAAATGTGGAGATGATTCCTTCTATTCTGAAATATCAAAATCCTCTTGGTCAAAGATAAACATGAGAATTTATGTGTAAATCATGTTCTATAATGGTTTATGGTGATAATTTGATATGATATTTATCTATGCTTGGGTTCGATATCTATGATATAATTATCAGAATCGATTGGTTAGAAATGTTCTAGGATCACATATAAGGTTATACCCAGTGGGTCAATTTTACAATTGAATATGGATTCAAGTATCTCTTTAAAGGGAAAGGGAATGTAAAGTCAGGTGAAACAAACTTTTTTAACCAATTGTTAGAATGATATTGTACTAGTTGGTTGTATTTACATTGTAATTAATGAAAGTGATTGAGAATGCTATGTTTTCTAGTAGTTTTTGATCAATTTTTAGATGATTTTTTCTAATAATTTCCCATGGTTTCCACACATATAGGAAGTAGTGTTTATGATTGAACTCTTTATAGGGACCATTCCTATTTACCTTCTGTTTTACCAGTTGTAAAGTCCAGAATTTTGGGAACTGTATTTCTAGTTGGATGATCTCGAAATTAAAGGGTTGATTCGATTGATTATGTCTCTAACAGTAGCATCTGTCTTTTTTGTCAAACATATTGGTGGAACTCTAAGTTTGTGTGTTGGTTATCGTAAGCTTAACCATACTACAATAATTAATCCATATCCACTTCCACACATTGATTAATGTTATATTAAATTTAAGGTTGATTAGTGTTTCTCAACAATATAATTGTGAACATGATATCACCAATTGTTGGTTTAGAAAGTGGATATTTTAAATAAGGATTTTAGAAGTATATATGGCCTTTATGAGTATGTGATTATTCTTTTTTTCAAAAAAATTCACCATCAGACATTAAGGAATTTATGAATGTAATATTTTATATGTATCTATTTTATTTTTTTGTGGTGTTTTTGATAATATATAGTTGTATTCAAGAACAATGGTAAAGGATGAACAACTCTTGGAAATAGTGTTGGGAATCTTGTTTGAAAATCGTTGGTATAAAAAATTATCAAATTGTAATTTTTTGATCCAATAGTTATGTTTCCTTTCCATGTAATCTATGAAATAATTTTTTATGTGGATCCAGAAAATAGAGAAGTTATTTTCTCATGTAAACTATCGAAGAATGCCTTTGAGATATGCAGTTTCCTTGGATTTTCTAGTTATAACTAACACTTTGTTAATAATTTTTCACAACTGGACTCCCCCATGAAATATTTGACAAGGAATAATATTCCATTCTAGTGGAATGAGGAATGTCAAAAGTCTTTTCAATATATGAAATTTCTTCTTACATCAACACAAATATTTATATTTATAGAGTTAAGAAAAGTGTACAGGGTTTATTTTGACACTTCTAGATTTGTGTTAAAGTATTTTCTCTTACATGGAGATCATGTTGCTTCTTATTGAACAAGATTATTATGTTTTCAAGAGAATAACTACCCAAAACATGATTCAGAGTTAGCTGTTGTAGTCCATGCTTTGAATACTTGGCATCGTTACCTCTTTGGTGATAAATTAAATGTTTTTATATATCAAAAGTTCCTAAAACTTATTTTATCACATAGGGAATTGAACCTAAGACAAATAATATTGATAGATTATCTTCAAATGTTGTTATTTGACTCGTTGTATAAATCGGTTAAAGGAAATATAAAGGAATATACATTAAGCTGAACATTGAATGGTCATTTGGAAAATGATTCTTTAGATGAATTGACATTGATGTTGGTACTAGCTGACAAGCACATGGAATGTGAAGACTGGGGTGATGTTTTTTTTCCATCCAGTTACTTTTGTACCTGATTTTGTTTAAATAGTTAAATAGTAACGAAAATCAAACTAAGAATGTGTTTTTATGAGGTGAAATATCAATGATGGTGGACCATTGAGGGATGGAAACTGGAAGGGAGTTTAGTTTTTTGGTTTTGAGATATGATGGTCATATATATGGCTTGTCAGGAACAACTTATTCATGCTTACAACCATTCAAAATGTCTTTTTCACCCTAAAATACTAAATATATATAAGTTATTGAATAAATAGTTATGGTGGTTTAGTATGAAAAGGATGGTGGGAGAGTTTTTATTATGATCCTTAACTTATTTAAAAGTTAAGGTATGGAATCATAAAAAAGAAGGTATGTTGTAGTCTTTAACAATTATTTTTTAGAAATAAGAGTATATAGTAATGGATCTTGTGATAGATCTACCATGAAAGGAAAAAAAATTAATTCCATATGGGTGATAGTAGATCGAGATTCAAATTTGGCCCATTTAAACATTATTCATGAATATCGTATGAATGAGTAATTTTTTAAATTCTATATTTAATATCTATTAAATAGGAATGGCGTACTAGTTATGATAGTATTTGAAAGATATATGATGTTTATGTCTCATTTCAAGAAATCATTAATGTAATTCCTTGGGACTTAGTTGACTATCAGTATGAAGTACCTTCATCAGAAGGAAGGGTTATGATAATGGATGATAAAAACATTGTAATATATGATGTGGTCTTTTGTAATGGAATTTTGTGGCTCATAGGACGATCACAAGTCATTAGTGGAGATATTTTATAACAACAGTTATTAGGACTCAATACATATGGACCGTTTTGAAGAACTGAATTGGAGTCCTTAACATTCTACACCTTTTTGGGTCAAAATAGAAAAGTCTTCACTAGTTGTTTGAAGCCTAGTTCAAGTGACAAAAAATAAGATTCAATTGATCATGAATCTAAAGAAGGTGGATCAGAGTCAATATAAATCATATATAGATCATTTTTGACCTCTTTTTTTATTTAAGGTGAGTTACCATCTATTTTTGAAAATCCATACAAGGAGCGGGAATCGTTGTTTTGGGGAGTAGTTCATATTATATCATTGAATCATAGGCAAATTATAGATAATTGAAGATGTTGGTGAGGTGGAATATCGGTTTTCATATCCACCATGGTTCAATGTATTGCATATTGTGTTTTATTTTACTTATTTTTAAAATTATTAGAAAGATATTAACCATATTATTTGATGGAAAAACACTAACCAAGAGTTTTATGTTTTGTCAGTTCATGAGATGATATGAATAGTGGAAGGGAAATAGAATTCATTGCATGTAAAAAATAATTATTCTAGTGCGAGTTTTATGGAAACATGGTCTGATTCATGAAGAGACTTGTGAATGGAAGAATTAAATAAAAGAGAAATCTCTAGAAATCTTTTAGGGAAATGGTGTTCTTTTACATTATGGGTTTATAATGACTCGTGGTGTGGATAATCTATCACCTATAGTTTCATGTATGTAACATTTTCTTTATGATTTATAGGTATGTAAAGTGTTTGGGTGATGTATTGGAGGGATTTGATAAATTTTGAAAGGTTTTATGGGTTTTTCTAATGGTTCACGGTTTGTTCATGATTAGTGGAATCCATAAAAATATAAAAGGAACCCATTCATAATGAGACATTGGCTAAGATGAAGGAAAATGGTTAGGAACACGGTATTCAATACCATACAACCACTAAGGATAAAACATAAAAATTGGCAAAGTGGACTTTTTCATGGATGGTTCATAGTTTTTCTAACCATGTGGGCCAATAGTGTGAGGCCAACCTTGAAGAATTTTTGGAACATGATAAGTGAATGGTTTCCCTATCCGTGTGACCGGCCCTATATAGTTTAAAATCATGATCCTAAAAAATTGATCTTTCACAGGATTATCCTTTAACCCCTTTTTGCTACAAATTTACCCTGACATCCGATTTCTTCCACCTAAAGGACAAGTAACACTTCTCAATAGACTTGGAATTGATCCATAGGTGTTTCTTGGTGCATTGAATGCTGGTTCCCATAGTAAGTCTTTGTTTATTATATTTTTTCATTGTTTTTCATTGATCTACATTCTTCTCTCACTTGGTTTCTTAAATCATTCAGACTACACATAGATCTAAGGTTTTTATATCACTAATGGTTTTAGTTATCCTTTTTGATGTTTTGGGAATAAATATAATGTTGGTTATGGATATTCAACTAGGTTTTGTGGGTGTTTTCATGTTGTTCTTTGTTTTCACCATAATTTCTGATGTTATTGGCATCACTCTCGACTCATCTTATTAGTACATGAATGAAATATTTCGAATTTATTTTTTATAAATAGATTGAAATTATTTTTTTTATTTATTGTTATAAACCATATTTGGTGATAATTTATTGGATTTTGAAAATTGGGTATTTTGGAAAGAAGTTAAATTGGAAATCTGATTTTAAAATAATGATTTTAAAAATGGTCGTTGGGAATTTATTCAAATGAATGTGTTTTTCAATAAAATTATGGTTTTATTGAATTTTTTGGAATGGATGGGTTGGAATGTGGTTGTATTAATTATTAAGAATTTTTGGAATGGGATGGATAATGGCCATGAAGAACCACGATCAATGTGATGGATTGTGTGTGCTAATTTCCACTATTAATGGTACCACGATGTTTATTTTGGTTTAGAGATAGTGTGTGTGTGGTAATGTAAAATGTATTGGGTTATTCTAACTAGGAGATTGATAAATAGTTAAATTAATTATTCGGTTTCATTCGTTAGAATCTATATTTGTGTGGAACACTTCATTGGTGTGAAATATCTTGGATTTGAAAAAAATTGTTTTATGTTATCTTATATAAATAGTTTTATTATGATGTGGTACCATGTTCTATCTTGGTGTTATGAGTAGAAAATTAATATTTGGAAAGCCTATTATATTTCATTATTCTCCCTTATTTTCATCCTTGGTGATTTGGAAGATATTCATTATCGGGACACAGGAAAATGTAAAGTATCACATATTTTAGAGGTGATTCATTATACCTGGGTTGTTTGGTGGATTTGGATCATGGAGCATGTTTGGATCTATGTAGTATTATCTTTGTATTCATTGAATTATATAGGTTTTTTCTTCGACATTATGTAATTTTATTTTATATTAATCCATTATAGAATTTGTTAATGTTTTTTTATTGATATCATTTGTATTACTTTATGTTGATTTGTGTTATAATCATTCATCATGTAGTTTTATTTTTTTAGGCCATGTTGGGTTGTCTTGTTTTATCTCTCTATTAAAAAATCATCCCCTAATTTTATTTAAGACCTTGGAATTTATTGGTATCCTTTGGACCCATGGGGATGTCTCTTTAGGAAATGTAGAAATTCCACCTCAACTGAAGATAATGAGGAAAGTAGGGATGCTAAAACTCTACTCTGAAAATGTGCTCAAAATTTGACCATGCAAGTGTTGCTTTATTGTAAGACCAGATCACCAAACCCAACCATCATCCTACTAATCAATGAAGAATTCTCACTTCAAAGACCACTCTCTAATTTGATAATGTCATAAGTAGATGAAATAAACCATTCCACCACCTAAATACAATCCTCATCTACCTGTAGTTCAAGTTCACATCGAAACATGAGGCGTCACTATTGTTGAAACATGTGAATTGTGCTCCGCCTGTGTACCTCATCTGCTAGGAATGTGGGTACCATTTGATCCTATATTTTTGATGGCATAACTGGTGCACCACAATGAAGAGACATCTATGTAAATAGTCCATGCATTTATGCCTCACAATTTAGGGGGTAATACTCATGATACTAATGCTGAATCCTAGCTGACATATATCACAGATACATCCGAAAAGTAAACTAGATGTACCAAATTTAATGAGTTTATCTTGAAATTTGACCCATGAAGGACATGGAAACCACAACCCATTACCAAAAAATTCATGTACCATTTTCCCATATAACCATTGTTCTCATGTATCGAGTAGATATTCAGGTGATTAGATTCATGGTGTATGAATACATCAGTCTCCACACTAACACTAAGGTCCCCGACCAAAAATCCAAAAACAAAACAATTAATATTGTTTTTCAAACCAATATCACAGATTCAGATACTATACTATAACCAACTACTCTGATACCAAAATATCACAACCCATCCATTTAGGGATAAGGATGTGACTCCCCAATCATATCTCTAATAGGTCAGGGGATAGTGACTAGTACCATGTCGGCATATCACTGACATGGGAGGCGTTAACCTATGTACATGTATACTTGCACACATCTCATATCCAATACAATAGTGAAATGAATAAAAACAACTGAATATAAATGAAAGCATAGATCTAAGTCCCCCAAAATGAGTACGATGGGATGCTAAGGAATGTTAATAGGGCCAATTACAGGCCCCCACAAAGATTGTGATAATGTGTCCAACCTAAAAGCTATGATGGGGACTGGAGGAAAGATACTACATGAAAACATCTTAGTCTCTCTTCTGTCACAAAGAAACATCTGTTTCTGGTCCCTTTATGACTCTATTAATAGTTTGATAATATAAAACAAACATGAAACATGTGGGAAATCCCATGTACGAGTTATTTTAACAATACCCACTAGGACCCCAAAAATTTTCAATGAGTTTAAAAAAGAATATTAGTCATAACAATAAGGGTATATTTCCACAAATAATATAACATTAATATCTATATATACTCAACAAAGAAAGTCATTACAATGTAATTCATAACCACAATGAAGTCCTAGGATTCTAGCTCAAAAAACCACGTACCACTTATCATGTTGAACACACTAAATGAGTCTGATAGAACTGATGACATTAGTCTGACAGGTAGTGCATTTTCTTGTCATAGAAGTATACATTGAAATATGAAGAGATCGATACACATATGAGGTTAACTCCAACGTCCAAGGGGTATTCCAACAACTCAATCCTGATTAACCTGCTATGTATAGGAATAGTGCTCGCATAGTGATAGTCACAACGATAAAAATAATTCCCCCTAGTGAAAGAAGAAAATAGAGGATCTCACTCCAGGCCTCATAGAAGGATTCAAAAAATCTGTCAATGAAATTCTTGTTTAGGGGATGATTTCCCTATGTGTAGTTGATGATTCCATAATAACTCTCATGGAATGAATATTGGGAACAAACTCTAAAAAAACATTTCCAATGTATAGATGAAAGTGATCCAAGTCATCATTTAATAAGTACATAGCATGTAATAAGAATACATGTTGTGTCCCTTCAACCCTGGGTCCGGACCATGTAAAAAAACTATGTCAAATTACATATAGAATTATACTGCATTCTTCTACCCTTGCAACTCTTCCCATTTACCTATACATGGAACATCATTTGTATGCCCATTTCGTCCATGCATGTGTAGTTGTAAATGGTATTCTCATGCTCATGTGCTCCACCTCATTCCCATATATACTCCAAGGAACATGTAGAGACTTTGTGGTGGGTTCACATCCCATGTTAAAAGGTCACACAAAATGTGATGCTTATGGTCATCTGAAAATATTACTCAATGCTATGAGGGTCCCACATTGTGTGTAACTCTTTGTTACATTCCGCGTATCCTAGAATTTTCCAGATTTTTAGATATAGTTCACGTATTGTCAAGTTCTCAACCATCAACCATTCCTACCTTTCCTATAACCAAAAATTTAAGACGATCATCATATAAACCATATTATTTAAAAAACAATGGGATTTTCCCCTTAAATATATTGGTAAAATTGCATCATACATCATTATTAGTTGCACTCTTAAGAGCACATAATCGAGTCTCTATACCATCTAATATGTTGAAAAATCCATATTCATACCACCATCATGTCCAACCAAGCCCATATTGAAAATATAGAATTTTTTTCCATGAACTGGGTGCAAAATGATTAATTCCATTGTGTATATTGAAACACCATCCAAAAAGAGAATGTACATGAAGAACATAGTGTTGGGGGAGAAAGGTATAATTAAAAAACATGGGGAACAGATCTTGGTCCATGATATTGTTGAACATGATAAATTATCATTCGAATTACGAACAATGAGATAATCAATTATAACCAAGATATTCTCCCTATTCCTAATAAATTTACGCATCCCACAATACGCATGATCTGTAGATTAATCTATTGGTTGATTGCTCTATGTTCATCATATAAATTGAAATCGGGGAAATAATTCGATCTAAAAATTTTCTTCACTCAATTTGGATTTATTCATTATGAGGAATGAAGAAGTATAATAATTATTGGTTAGATCCTCTGATTTTGTCTCACACTAAACTCCATTCATCGATTCAGTCATCCTTTGCCAAGGAAATATCCTCCAATGGATCTAATAGATGTCATCAATTATTTGGTATATGTAGATAACCATAAAAATTTCCAAAATCTTGTATTTAATTGAGAAAATTGGGTCTCTACATCAAAGTAAATATTAAAAAAATTTATTTAATAATTTAATTTATTTTACACCCATGATGAATTTTCAACAACTGCCTTTGCCAACAAAGGTTATGAAGAGACTAGGGTAAAACACACATTCCAAAATCATTGGTGTCCTTGTATTTTTAATATAGGAGCCTATATATAAGTTATTTCAATTTTTTGGGATTATTTCAAATTTATTATATTTAATATATTTAATATATTTGAAAAATTTATTCCAGTCACATCGGGCTTCAAAATCACAGAGCGTCTCATCAGTTGGTCTGGAAAATAATCCATAAAATATCCAAAAATAATACATGGAAAATATAATTCATTATAATAATAATATAGACTCCATATGTAAATACATATGTAATTATAAAATAATTTCTTTTGATTCTGTAGTTGAATAGTTACAATCATTATAATTGTACAAAAACATAAGTGGTATTTATAGGAATAAATGAATTTGTACCAATAGAATTGTAACCTTTCCTAATAAAATATAAATTAAATTTTTGTATTATATATTTTAGAATATGATAGATAGATATATATATATATCATGAAATAAGTAAATAAATATTTTCAAAATCTTAAATTTAATATTGGTATTTTTATGAAACATAAAAGTTTTTTTAAATAATATAATTAATATAACAATTAAAAAAACTTATCCTTATAAAATAGATTTATAATTTAATATATTTTTTGGTTTATGACATTTTGTTAATTTTTCACACCTTAATTAATTTTTGAAAGTGTCAAAAATCTACAAAAAATATAAAACTAGTATTTTTCGAGTAAATGAAAAAATTAATTTTCAAATTATGTTTATCATATTTAAAAAATAATTTCCAAAAAACGGTTATGTTATTAATTCTAAATATCAAAAAAATTACACTGAAAATTTAGAATTTTCATAAAAAAAGCTAAAAAAATTGTGAATAGTACAATATGATAATTTGCTGTATATATACATTATAAGATAAATACACTGTTTAAGGATTTATTTTTTATATAATCACCATAATATCGAACTCCACCACATTATGTTAATGTATTTTTTGATAATTCTTATATACTCAGGGTCCATAACAATAAACTAATTTATAAAATAATGGGAAAACACTCCTCTCCTCTTCTATAAATACTACCCCTGGCCACCTGTTCTCATCACACCTCAAATCAATATACTTTTTTTAAATTCATCCCAATTCCCTTCCCAATCTTATTCCCCACATCCAAGACCTTCTAGTGTCACCAAAATTTCCAAACCAAGTTCTTTAAGAGGTTCTCGTTGAAAATAATTCAAGAGGTGTAATCCATTATCATTATCAATTATTTTATTTTCAATTTCATTTGTTTTTATTTTATCTATTCAAATAACCATATCAAAGTGGAATAAAAATAAATTATCACATATATACAATACTTTCATTATGTTTATGGGAAAATTCTTCATTAAACACTTTCTCCACTATGTTTTATTCTAAAAATAAGAACATCGTCAATGATATGCTGATTTCCACCGTCACCGATGATACATTCTCATATCCCATTAACACCTACATGGTTGTCATAAAACCATTATTATGGATAAATAATATATTATTATACATATTATAAGTTATATAATGTTCTGGACCAATTTTATTATCATGATATAAAATAAAATTATATATGTTCGAGATAGTATTAAAATCGCAATATAACATTACATATTTTCATTACTGTTTTATGTAATGATCCATTCTCACATAATAAAACCAAATGATACATCATATCATTTAAAATTATGGAGAATAATAATTTCATTTTATTCCAATTATGTTTTTTAGTCCATTGGACAAGAAAATCCATAATTAACCAACCATGGAATCCATAAAGAGAACACAACCGAAACAATAGAAATAAAAAAATATTATTTATAAATGTGATATAAGTTGTTATTAATAGATAATATAATGTATTATAGATGAGGATATACTTTATTAACATTCTAATAACACTCATTAATCCATTATTTATGAGATTTTAACACATTTGATGAAACATAAACCTATGGTAAGGGACTCTAACTAAAACATTGTTTTAAATGTTATAATTATTTATCATTCTATTGCAGGACCACATATTCAAGTTGATTTTTATGAACATATTTATATATAATTAATTTTATAAAATTTATATTTTAAAATATTTTTGTAGTGTTTTCAAAAATGTATAATTTTTGGTTTTATTTAACCGACTTTTGATTTAAAATTCAAATTTAAATTATATTTTCCCAAAAATCAAATGAAATGATTTTATAATGTAATTATTATTATTTTGTTATTCTTATTATATTTTTATCAGGAATTATTTATTATGATGTGTTGGACCTATTTCTCCCTCTAATTCATTTTGTATGTTTATGTTGGATATCGACTGTATGGTTACTCCAAGTATGACTATGATGGTTACTCCATAAGGTAGACATGAGGGATACCTCATAGGGTAGTTAAGAGTGTTACATTGTACGGTAGCTTTGAGGGTTAAAAATAATATGATATCCATGATGGTTACAATCTTAAGTAAGTAATTCCCTAAGTAACCTTTACTGTTTTGATAATGTTTTCTATGCTTTATGGAAATCTCTTATTTTCACAAATTAATTATATAATTCTTTATGAGGTATGTCTTTGTAAAAATAATTTCATATGTTTATAATTATTCCTGGACTAATGGTTATCTTTCAGTATGTCCCTTAATTAAATTTTTGTGCTCATAACAATTTTTAAAATGTTTTCATAAGGTTTAGGGATGTGTAAGAGAAAAGAAGAAGAAAAGTAGAAGGTTGTGAAAATATTTCAAAAAAAGATTCATTGTTTTATTAAAAACAATTGAATTATAGAAGAAATTTCTATTGTTCAATTAGTACCCATTTTTTATTTTAGTGGGTTGATATGTTTGAATTATTTCCCAAATATCAAAAACTATAAATTAAAAAGATTTTTGGGAATGTAATAATGTGAATTATAAAATATTTAGTATATTATATAACTATTAAGTTCAGGAACATATAGTTTATATCATAGAATGGTATAAATAAATTTAAGGTTTAGGAAGATTTTAATAGAATACCATAAATGTTTTTTACCTTATGTTTAAGTGGAAATGATATAGTATTTTAAGATTACCATGTTTCTTTCTCTAAGATATGTATGTTTAGAATGGATTTCTATATAAGAAACATTGAATCCAAGGTAGGAAAGATTCGAGAGGATGATATCATTCTAAATATATTTCCTGAAATGTTGGTAACTGATCTGTTGATGTAAGAGAAAAACTAGAGCTACCACAACGAAACATGATGATCGTGGAACATTTTAAGAAGAAACACCCTCTTAATTTTAGTGGATCTTATGACACAATGGTGGATTAAGGGTCGATTAAATCTCAAAAAATGATATCGGATTTCATAGTGTTTTTAAATAATCAAATTTTTAGTCTTAATATTTATTATTTTGAAGGTGAAGTTGACTAGTGGTAGTCAATGTTCAAGAATATCAGAGAGGGGAATGAGATTGAATACTTGCAATAGAATGAATTTAAGAATATTTTTCTTGAAAAATATTTCCCTATGGTGGTGAAACACATTATAGAAAATATATTCATTGAATTGTAAAAAAGAAGGAAGATTCAATTCCCATTTATGAAGAAATCGTCACTTAATTGTAAATGTATGCTCCAAATGTTATTATACATATTGATAATAAAATCAATTGTTTTTACTCAGGATTGAAGTGATGATAACAGAGGCAACTGGACTTAAGAGAATTAAAATTTTATGAGAAACTTGTTTGATGTACTGACTGGGTAGTAATTGTGTTTTTTAGTTATCAGGTGTAATTTTAGAACAATAAAAATAATATTTCCATAACAAAAATAAATGGGTATTAATTATTCAATGAAATATGAAGGTATAAAAGTGCAGTTTTTAATTTGTGGAAATAGTGATAAAATGAACCATTTGGAATGACTTAAAAAAGAGGATGTTTTTATAATGTGATAATTATGGAAATAGGGCCCAATATTACTATGAAAATTATTTTTAGATTAATTATATTAAGATAAATATAATGTGTGTTAAATGTGGTGAGAAGGGTCATTGTGAAAATAAGTTCCCAATTAAAAATCTAAATGATGGGAAGTAACAAATTATGTGCAGAAAGGTGAAGTGAAAGCATTGGCGACTACATCAGATTATTTTTTTCATCCAATGAAGTATTATTTGTTACTAGGTTTGTTTACATAGATTTATCTAATGTCTTGAATGATATTGGGTCTACACATTCCTTTTTTTTGAGAAATTTTATGGTAAATTGGAAATTTTACTTAATGAAATAAAATCATAACTTATAATTAATGCACAAGGGGAATATTAATTTATTTCAGCAATATAGGATTCTTACTATTGTGGTATGTGGAAATATATTACCTGAAAAATATTTTTTCCCCTTAGTAGAGTTTGATGTTATTCTGGGTATGGATTGTATTTATTTTTATTATTATATGATTGTTTGTATAACTAATGAAGTTTTTTTGAAATAGTTTTTCTATAAAATAATTAACTCTCACCATTGAAAACATATATGAAAGCTAATAAATTTTTAAAATATGTAAATGAATGTTATCATTCACACATTGTGGAAAATAAGGTAAATATTTAGATTAATGATGTGCTACTGGTAAATGATTACCTCTATGTCTTTTATACTGACTTTCTTAGTGAAATACATTATAGGGATGATGAATTCATCATTGACTTAGTTCCTGGTGATATTCTAATTTAAAAACCCCCTTATAGAATGACACAAGTGGATCTTTGGGAATTGAAAAAGTATGTTTTGGAGTTTCTTGATAGGGGATTCATTGATCCTAGCACTTCACCATGGGGTGATCTTGTTTTTTTTATTTGAAAAATATTGTGATTTTATGTTTGATTTTATGTTGAAGAAAAAATTTTCATGTGAATCTTGTAGTTCCCAATGTTCAATTAATCCTGACAACAATTACATTTATAAATATCATTAAGAGTATTATTGGTGGGATGGATTGAAAAGAGATGTTTTTAATTTTATGATGAAATGTTTTAACATTCAACATGTTAAAATAGAGCAACTTATACCAAAATTGTTGATTCAAACTTTTTTAGTAACAGAGTGGTAATGTAAAATTATATTTGTTGTCTTCTTGGTGGGACTACCAAAGACATCACGTTGTAAAAATGCAATTTGAGTTATTATTGATTGACTAAATAAATCATCACATTTCCTTCCTATTCATGATACTCTATCTTTGGAATAGCATTGTCACACCATACCCAAAAGTGATAGTCAGGTTTCATGGTGTTCCTCTCTAAATTGTATCTATCCATGATTCCAGATTCTCCTATATCATTTAGAAATGCCTTTAGAAGTCATTCAGGATAGAATTAAATTTCAATACACCATTTCAAAATCAATATGAGGGACAAACCAAGAAAGTATCTAATAGATGGGAGGATATTTGTTGATCATGTTCAATGGATTATTAGGGATGTTGATGATATAACCCAAGATTCCACGGTATGTTTCCTTTTAAATAATGCAATAGCTTTCATTGAACGCAACATCAAGATTCTAACAAACCACAACCAATTAAACTAGCTATTATGAATAGTAATACCAACTTATAAATTTTTTATAAATTTTATTTTTCAAAATGGAATTCATTTTTGGATTCATATTATCGAAATTAGATTAGAGTAAATTTATTGTATTTTTATGAAAACATTCCATTTTTTAAGAATTGTGAAAAACACTGAGTTATTGTTTAAAACTAAATTTTTATTTAAATAATTATTAATTTTATTTAAATTTATTTTCAGTTCAAATAGATACATAATAGTTATAAAAGTTCAGCATAATTCATTGGACTCGTTTTACAATAGCTTTAGATATATAAAAATTTTATTGATCTTTTTACCGTCTTTGGCCCACCTCTTGGTACCATTTTCAAATTTGGAGAGAACATAATTTTACCTCTTCTATAGATTGAATTTAAAAAATTCAAGAGACATTTTTGAAATTGGTAAGTAAAATGTGGTTCAATGTGATTAAAATAATTTTTGGGGAATAATAACTTTTTCTTTTATTTAACACAGTTAAAAGTAAATAGAGTTATTAAATGTAAAAATAATATTATCTTTACCCTAACACATGAACTAATTCTATTGGATAAGTTTGTCTCGACCAAAAAATCCATAGGAATAAAATATTATCATTTAGGCCCACTTGGATTAGAATAGTACATTTATTAATATTTTACTAAAAGAAGAGTTAAAAGAAATAAATTCATAGTTTACAAAATAAACCATTTTTAATATATAGTTATACATAAGATAAATTCAACTATAAAAATTCATTATAAATATAAACAGATTACTAACATAATGGAATTCTATTTATAATTTTTAGACATTATGAAATTTAATATATAAATGACACAATGATGATGCATTAATTACCTTATTTATTAAATATTAATAAAACTCATATTGTAAATACCCAAATAAATGTTATTTGAGACTTTTTATAAATTCAACTAATTTTATTGGTTAATATGACATTATAGGGTTGATTAAATGAATTTTTTCAAAGTAATAATGCTTTTAGGAATTTAGAAAAAACTATATACTAAATTGTGTCAAAATTGACATAAAAGAGTTTTTTAAAGAAATATTATAATATAAATTGATATTCTATTCCAAAAAATCTTTGGTCCGGAAAAATGACTTATATAATGTTATATGTATAAATAATAAACCACTTGGGGTTCTCTTTTATTGTTATAGTTTTTTTATTAACCATATAATAAAAAAATAAAAAGAAACATGGTAAATGTCTAACTATTTAACTAAGAGTTAAAATGATAAGGTTAATATGGTGACCAAAACCTTTCTAAAATTTGTTAGATGAAATTATATTGACCCCTCCACACCCTAGACTCTAAATAAGTCACTTTGGAGCCATTATAAACTGAATATGAATTTATTATAAAATAATATTTTATGATTTTTAAGGATCCCCTCACCCCTCTTATAATAGGGAATTTCCCCTTCTATAAAATTAAAACATTAAAAGCCTTTTTCTAAGCCAAAACCTTCCCAAATATCCTCTCAACATCCCTCACTCCATCCTAGTGATCTTCCATTAGTCTGAAATCCTTTATATGCTTCTCTTTTGATCAAATCAAAAGAAAGAACCTGAAGAAGAGGTAAATATTTAATCACCTCATTCAAGTTCTTTTATACATCCACTTATTCATTCCATGTTGTTACCATTATAAAATAATAACTCCAGTATATTCTATATAATATGATGTTATTATAAATATGGTACAACCATATTCATTATTTTTTCCATTCTTTTAATGACATGTCACCATACGTGCGTATGTACGACTTACCGTCTCCACATCGAGGTGTAGTTGTTATTCCATAAATTGTTATTTGGATGTGTTTAATAATGATGTATAATTGATGTAAATAATATTTATAATATCATAATTATTCAGTATATATGATATACCATCCAATTATATATGATTTTAATATCAAAGAAATGATATTGTCGCTCGTGTGGACGTACGGGTTACCATCTGCACGAACGCGATGAGATTCATTTGTCATCGTATCCATTCAAGACTAATTTTCATTTGATGATTAAAAATAAATTTTAAATACTTAATATCATTAATAATATGAATAAGATACATCCTATCCATAACAATAATTAATTACATATCAATGTATATAACGAAAAACAAAACAGTTAACACCGGAAATGACGATACTACTGAAATGTCATTAACAATGCAATATTAGAAGATCATATATGATATCCTGGTAATGCATATATTTATTGTATAATTTAATAAAAATTATTTCACCATTATACAAGATTTTAACCTAACATCAATCAAGGAAATGTACATGGTAATTGGTTTCTTATCTCACTATTAATTTTGTGAGATTTCTATAGTTTTCCACTTAATTATTAAATGTGGTGTATTGTGTACTGTCATTTGATATATATTATCATTATTCTCTTTATATTCATGGTATATTAGAATTAATTTGTTGGTTATTCACTTTTTTATATGAGTAAATTTATTACAATGAAGTAAGTGTTTATTTCACAATCTATTCATTATCTGAGGTTGTATATATGTAATTATCTAGCAGGAACTCTTTATCATCCACATTCTTGTTTCTTAGAAATGTATTTCAAAACATTTTTACTAGTTACTAAATAATGGGTTAAAGTCATTTATACCATTATTTGACAATATATGTTTTGAAAGCAGTCTTTTTGTCGTTTTCCAATCAATGTAGTTATGACCTTTTCGGAAAAATTATTGTAAGAATGTGTTTTTACTTATTCGGGGGGTGCGGCTATTTTCCATTGTTATAACATTGTCTAAGATTCCCTTACATGCTTATAGGAATATTTTAAAAATTAAATGTTTTCTTTTATAAATATATGATTTCATAATAGAAAGATATATTTCTCTAAAAATGTTCTGATTTCATCAATGTCTGCAAACGTTAATGGATTTTAAGCTTCATCGAATGTGATTTATTATGATACAAAACATCCATATTGTATTGAGTTTTTTGTGATATGTTTGAACATGGTTGTTTAATTTTTACAACATTCGTGGTTTATGGTTAAGGTATTTACATTTCATATGTAATTTTTAAAATTAATGTTTATATTATGATTATTCCTTTTCATATGAGGAATGAATTGGACTTAGTATGTAACTGTTGGAGGCCGCGATAGCTCCTCGATGCTTCAGTAGGTCTAATAAGACAATATAATGTCATGGTACAAGGCCTTGACAAAATCTTATTTTCAAAAATGGCATAAGGCCTTGAATATTTGGTTATGAATGTATGACATTATGAATTCCATCATTATGAATGTGGTGATTTCATATTTCATGTGATTATTTGACTAGTAGAATATCAATGTGAATAATTAAATGGAATATTTTGATATTATATTTTCCATATTATTCTGAAGATCATGTTTAAAAGGATTTTGTTTTTTTCATATACATTGCCTTCAATGCTTATGCTTATTTATGAAGGTTTCTGCTATATTTTAATACTTATTGGGAATCTGAGCTCACACCTTTCTATGTTTTATTTTACCCAAGATTTGAAGAAGTATTTTATGACTGACCTATAAGAATAGTTATAGGGGAAATGAGTGTGGTCTATGGAGATAATTTTTTTGTAATTTTTTCATTTTATAATGTAATGTAAACCCTATGAATTTATCTTGTGATTCCAAGGCTACTAAACTAATAAGTCTTTTGAAACTTGATCTTTTGTGATCATTCCAATGTTATATAATAATGCACTGACTCTGGGTAACAGGGGTCGGGGTGTTACAGTTGGTATCAGAAGAAGTTTAGTACAAACCATGGAAACTAGATTTAGATAAACTCCGATTAAAGCATGTTTCCCTAAGATAGACCTTAAGGATTAACATAGAATAAATCCATAAAATTATGGTATTATAATGATTTTGTGAGTTTTCCAAGCAATAAATCCATGTCTGGATACGAGCAGGTATAGGTGGCTCTGGAATTGATGTTTGTAGTGGTAAAACCTGAAAACAATGCTTTGAGATAGACTTGAACGACAACCAGTGCACGATAATTGGCGTTGTTGAACTTTTGGTCATGACACTCCTAGGGTATATTCTTTGGATAATTATCATTTTCATTAAAAACTATTATAAAGGGTTTATGAGTATATACTTCCATAAAGAAAACATTTTTATGATTATGGATTATATTCATAAACTGTTCAACTTATGTTATGTATTTTTCAAGTTAGGAATTATGTATTGTTATTCATAAACTAATAAATTGTATGCCATTGTTTAGAAATGGATTCTAGTGGATTGAATGGAAACTGTATCAATTCACGTAATCCATGTATGGATTTCCCTCCTACTCTAGATAATTTAGTGGATCTGGTGAAGTAACTGCTGAAAATCAGTTTATCACCATACTTGGACAACTCACTCAGGTTATGAATAATAACATTACCCATTTGAAGAACCCTGATTTGCAAAGTGGAGGATCAATGTTAGGACACTTTATGAGGAAAAAATCACAAACATTCAATGGGAGTAAAAATCTATTAGTAGCTTAGCAATGGATAAATTACTTAGATAAAATATTTCACACGGTGGGGAGTTGTGAAAGGGATAATGTTTTCATAGTAGTTTATCACATCATGGGAGATGTAGATCAATGGTGTTCATTAATCCAAAAAACCATGGAAGATGAAGAAGTATCAAACATGCAGGGGAGGGAGTTTAAAAAACATATCATAGGAAAGTACTTTCCTCGTGAGTATCGAGCGGATATAGAAAGACAATTTCTGAGTCTGAGTCAAAATGAGTATGATAATGTCACAAAGTTTGAAGCTAACTTTACATGGTTAGTAAGGCATGATTCATATTATATACGTAACCAAATAAGTATGATTGATCGATTATTTGATTGGTTCAAACCATTTATCCATTGAACATTTGTCTCACAATCCTTATCATCATACAAATATATTGTCTCATGTGCTATCAAGACAGAAAAATAATTCTCTAAGACATACAACTTTAAGGAAAATCAATAGAGGAGGATATCTGTTTATCACCCTGGAATTGGAAATATGGATTTGAAGGGACCAGTTGAATATCCATCCTGCTGTAAATGTGATAAGAAACACCCTGGTACTTGATCGAAGAGAGTAGGAGTCTGTTACAAGTGTAGATAAAAATGCCAGCAAACTCGTGATTTCAAGGGAATGAAAGAAACTACCAATTTTCAATGCTTAAATTATAGGGAGATGGGAGATTATGAAAATGAAATTTTTTATGCAACAAAGAAACATACTGTAGAAAAGGACAAGGGATCCAGGAACAGCGAATGCTATCACTACTACTGTGGTTGATGCTTCTAAAGACATGGTGGCAGGTAATTGAATGGTTTCCTCATGTTTAGAAAATGATTTAATTAATTCTGGATTATCTCATTGTTTCCTATCTTCGCAGTTTTCAATGAAAAATAGATAATTCCAATTTAATTTAACAAGGGATTTTCCAGTAAAAACTCTTAAGGGAAGTATCATTACAACAATGTTTTTGCAATCAGTTTCCATTAGAGTATATAAATGTTATTTTTTTCTGATCTCATCATTATACCCATGATTGAATTTGATATGATCCTTGGTATGGATTGGCATTCATACCATGATGAAAAAATTTATTTTAAGAAGAAATTGGTTACAATTTTCGATGATGATAATGATTACATTATCTTTATAACCAAAACATCACCACCTAATTCTTATCTACATCCTCCCCCAATAGCTCAATTACATTCAAATAATGTGGTGGAAGAGAATAAAATAACAGTGGGTGAGGAAAGGAATGTTCAAATAGAGGATGAACCTATTGTAAATAAATATGCTGCTGTGTTTCTAGAGGATTTATCTAGACATCCTATAGAACGAGAAATTTAGTTTTACATTGATTAAATTCCCGTTTCAAGGCCCATATCGAGGACCCATAATAGAATGGCCACTATGGAATTAGTTGATCTAATGAAAAAACTAGAGGAATTGAGTAATAAAATATTTATTCACCCTAGTGTTTCTCCATGGGGATCCCCCATTCTTTTTATTAAGAAGAAAGATGGATCTATTGGGTAATGAATTGACTACAGAGAGATCAATGCTATAACAATAGAGAACAATTATCCCATACATCGCATTGATGATTTTTTCAACCATCTTCATGGAGCTATATAATTTTCTTAGATGGACCTTTCATCTATATATCATTAGTTGTGTGTGAAGAAGGAAGACATTCCAAAAATAGAATTTTAAACTAGTTATGGGTATTACGAGTTTACAGTAATGCCTTTTGGGATAACTAATGCACCCTCTGTTTTCATAGATCTAATGAATAGGGTTTTCAAGGAATATCTGGATGACATTTTAGTGGTATTTATTGATGATATCCTAGTTTACTCCAAAATCTACGAAGATCCTGAAAATCACATGTGCATTATCCTAAATATGTTTCAATGAAATGAATTATATGGGATGTTTAACAAGTGTGAATTATGGCTTCAAGTTATTTTGTTTCATGGAAATATTGTCTCTATGGATGGAACCTCTATTGATACTTCTAAAACAAGAGAAATTCATGAATGTCCAGCACCGATGATTATAACGGAGTACGCAGTTTTATTGGTTTACTAGGTTTTTATCGACGTTTTATCCAGAATCTTTCCAGATTGGATAACGCATTAATAAATCCCACAAGTAACGGGGTTAAATTTTTTTAGACAAAAGAATGTGAATAATGTTTTGAATAACTAAAGAAAAGATTATCCAATCATCCAATATTGACTCTACGATCGGGGAATGATGGGTTTGTTATTTATAGTGAGGCATCAAAGAAAAGACATCATTTTGTTCTTATGCATAATGATAGGGTTATTAATTATGCATCAAGAAATCTAAAAGTTCATGAGAAAAACTATCATACTCATGATATTGAGTTAGCAGCTGTAATCAATGCTTTGATGATATAGAGACGTTATCTTTATGGTGAAAAAATGGGAGATATATAATGATCATAAGATATTGAAGTATATTTTCTTATAGAATGAACTGAACATGAGGCAAAGGAGATGGCTTGAACTAGTCCAGGATTGTGATTGCAGCATACACTACCACCCGGGGAAGACAAATAATGTAGCAGATGCTTTGAGAAGAAAGGATCATAGATTTCTAAACAAGATGAATGTTGAAAAGAATCTTTTATACAAAGATCTTGTAAAGTTAGACATGGGGATAACCATGGATGGTTAAACATCAATAAAATTTCAAATTGATTCCAAACCATCAATTTCTAGAATGGATAAGTAGTTCTCAGACTGATGATGAAGAGTTTTAAAAGAAGTTCAAAGCTATGAAAGATTGGAGATTGAGTATTTTTGTGTGTGAATATGAAATATGGAAATTTGGAAAGAGACTTTGTGTTCCCAATATACATGATCTAAAAAGGGAATTGTGTGATGATACTCATTGTTCCAATTTCTCTATAATCTCTTATAGCTTTATGATTTATATATATTTGATGGAACATTTTTGGTGGGGAAACATGAAGAGGGATATTGCTCATTTTGTGTCAGGATGTATGGTTTGTCAACAAGTGAATGCTAGAAAGCAACAGCCTGGAAGAGTAAGAAAACATCTTCCCATACCTGAGTGGATATGGGATAACATTATAATTGACATTGTCATGGGACTACCAATGACTCCTAAAAGAAATGTTGCAATATGGGTCATTGTTGATCGTCTTACCAGGTCAGCATATTTTCTTATTATAAGAGAATATTTACCACTAGATTGTTTAGAAAGACTGTATATTAATGAAGTTTTAAGCCATCATGCAGTATCCTTATCGATTGTTTATGACCGTGATCCAATTTTTATATCAAGATTCTAAAAAAGTCATCAGAAAGACCTGGACACTAAACTTCATTTGAATACTACCTACCACCGTCAAACTGATGGACAATTAGAACAGACTATTCAAAACATAGCAGATATATTAAGATCTTTCTCACATGACTTTCAAGGAATGTGGGATCAATATTTACCTAAGGTAGAATTCTCTTTTGACAATAGCTTTCATTCATGTATTTAGATGGCACCATATGAAGCATTATATAGAATGGGATGTCGCACACCAACCTGTTGGGATGATGTTGGTGAAAGAAAACTCATAGGCCCAAAACTTATTAAGGAAATGATGGAGAAGGTGAAGTTTATCCAAACCCACATCAAAGCACCACAAAGCAGGTAGATGTTCCATGCTGACAACCAAAGGAAGGATATGGAATTTTAGGTAGTAGATCATGTTTTTTGAAGGTATCTCTATGGTAGGGTGTTATACATTTCAGATAGAAGTGTTAATTGAGTCCTATGTACATTGGACCTTTCGAAATTCTAGAATGAATTGGGGATGTAGCTTACCATATAAGAATGCTGCCAAGTCCTTCCAAAGATCACGATGTGTTCAACATATCACTATTGAGAAAATACATACCTGACCCAACGCATGTACTCACCTATGAAGAATTAGAAATGGAACCTGGTCAATCTTATTTCTAAGAGCCTGTCATGGTTCTTGATACAAGAGAACAAGTGCTGAGAAACTGGACAACTAGTCTGGTAAAGTTTCTATAGAGAAACAATAAATGGAAGAGGCAACATGGGAACCCTAGAAACTTATGACGAAGAACCACCTGAATCTTTTTATGCAGTAGTATTATAGAAATTTATAGGATGAATTTATTTGAAAGAGGGGAGAATTTAACACCCCATGTGTCCACGGTACGTATCCCTTTTAATAATTCAATAACTTGCATTGTATGCAACTTCAAGATTCAAACACACTGTGACCAATCAAACTAGCCATTATGAATTGTAATACGTTATTTTTAAAATTTCATAAATTTTATTTTTCCAAATGAACATAAATTTTGGATTCAGAATATTGAAATCAGCTAGGGGTGTATTTTTGTTATTTTTCTCAAAACATTCAATTTTTGATGAATAATGAAAAACACATAGTTATGGTTTAAAATTGGAATTTTATTTAAATATTTATTTATTTTATTTTAATTTATTTAATGTTAAAATACATACATAATACCTATATAGGTTCAACTTAATATATTGGATTTGATTTATAATATGTTTAGATATATAAAAATTTTATTGAACTTTTTACCATCTTTTACCCACCTTATTAGAGAATTTGCATGTTTTCATAAAACATAATTTTACCGCTTATGTGAGTTGTATTTCAAAAATCCGACTGACATGGTTGATATCAGTAAGTAAAATTTAGTTCAATGTGGTGAAAATAAATTTTTGTTATGTGTATCTTTTTACTTTTATTTACCACGGTTAAAAGTAAATAGGGTAATTAAAGGTAAAAATTATATTATTTTTAGCCTAACACATGTCTTAATTCTATTGGATAAGTGTATCTGGACCAAACAAAATTATGGGAATAAAATATTATCATTTAGGTCAAACTGGATTAGAATAGGACATTTAGTATTATTTAATTTAAATAAGAGTTAAAAGAGTTAAAATCAACGTTTAAAAAGTAAAACATTTTTCATATAGGGTTATACAAAAGATAAATTCGAATATAAATTTTCATTTGAAAGATAAAAATATTTTCTACATCATCATATTTTTTATAATTTTTATACATTAAATAATTTGATTTATTTATCACACAATGATGATGCAGTAATTACCTTATTAATTAAATAATAAAATTATTAATATTATAAATACCCAAATAAATGAAATTTGAGACATTTTTTAAATTCTTGTAATTTTCTAGTTTAATATGACTTGTTAGGGTTAAACAAATTTTTTCGATATAATAATACGGTTATGAATTTAGAAAAAAAAATACAAAATAGTGTCAAAATTTTGATACATGAGTTTTTAAAACAATTATTATATTATTAACTGATATTCTATTCCTAAAAATCTTAGGATCAGAAAAATGAATTAGATAAAGATTAATATATTAATAATGAACCACTTGGGTTTAGATTGGCTTTTTATAATATGTTTAGTAACCATATAATATAAAAATTCAAAGAGACATGGTAAATGTCAAACTATTTAACTAAGAGTTAAAATGATAAGGTTAATATGGTGACATAAACCTACCTAAAATATATTTGTTGAAATTATTTCGACCCATACCTCCCCTATACTTGAAATAAGTCACTTTAGAGCTATTATAAAATGAATATGAATTAATTATAAAATAATATTTTAGGTTTTTCCTATGTTACCCCTCACCCCTCTTATAAAATGGAACTTCCCCTTCCCTCAAATTCACATTCTCAAAGCCTTTTGGCTTAGCCAAAACCTACCCATGTATCCTCTCAACTTCCATAACTCCATCTTAGAGGGCTTATATTAGTCTAAAATCCATCCTATGGATCCCTTTTGATCAAATCAAAAGGAAGTACCATTAAAAGAGGTAAAAATTTCATCACCTCTTTCAAGTTATTTTCTTCATCCACCAATTCTTTCCTTGTTGTTTCCATTATAAAATAATAACTTTAGTATATTCTATATAATATGATTTTATTTAAAATAAGGTTCAACCATTTCATTATTATATCCATCCTTTCAATAACATGTCACCATATGTGCGTGCGTACGACGTGCCGACTCCAGGTCATGGTGTAGTTGTTATTAAATACATTATTATTTATATGGGATTAATAATGGTCTATAATTGATTTAAATAAAAAATATAATATGATAATGATTATGTATATATGACATACTATCCAATTATATATTATTTTAATATCAAAAGAATGATATTGTCGCTCGTGCATACATACGAATTACCGTCTCCACGAACGTGATGAGATTAATTCCCCATCGTTTCCATTCAAGAATAATATTTATTTGAGGATTAAAAATAATTTTTAATGACATAATATAATTCTTAATATTAATAAGATACATCTTATCCATAATAAGGATTACTTACGTAACAAATCATATAAAATAAAACGAAACAGTAGACAACAAAAATGATAATACTACAAAAATATCATTAACAAAGGAATACAAAAAGATAATATATGATATAATATTAATCTATATGGTTACTATATAATTAAATAATAATTATCTGACCATTATACCGGAGTTTAACCTACCCTCAACAAAGGAAAAGTACAACGTAAGAGTTTTTCTATCACAATTTTAATTCTATGATATTTCCATTGTTTTCCACTTATTTATTAAATGTGGTGTATTGTGAACTGAAATTTGATATATATTATCCTGATTATCTTTATATTAATTGTATTATGTGATATTTTTTGTGTTTATTAAATTTTGGTCATACGAATCCATTGATTACAATGAATTAACGGTTTATTTCACAATTTATTCATTATCCGAGGTAGTTTATACCTAATTATCTACTGTGACCTATTTATCATCCACATCTATGATTTTTAAAAATGTATTTCAATATATTCATACTATTTACAAAAAAATAGGATATATTTATTTATACCCTTATTTGAACATATCTGTTTTGAATGAAATCTTTTTGCCTTTTTCCAGACAATGTACTTTAAGACCTTTTTGACAAAATTAAGGTAAGAATGTTTTTTATCTTATATGGAGGGTGGAACTATATTTTTCCATTATAACATCATCGAAGCTTCCATTATAATCTTATAAAAATATTTTCAAAAATAAATGTTTTCTTTTATAATTACGTGATTTCATAATATAGTGAGATATTTCTCTTAAAAAGTTTTAATTTAATCTATGTCAACATCCTTTAAGGGATTTTAAGATTGTTCGATGTTGATTTATTATGATAAAAAACATCCATATTATATTGAATGATTTGTGATATGAATGACCTTGGATGTGTTATTTTTATACCATTCATGGTTTATGGATACGTTATTGACATTTCATATTCTAGTTTCAATACGGATGATTATGTAATGTTTAAACCTTTTCATATGGGGAATGCATTGGACATAGTAAGTGACGGGTAGAGAGTAATATATCTTCTCGATGCATTAGTAGGTCTCATTAGACAAACTAGTGTCTTTGAACAAGGCATTGTCAAAATATTATTTGTATTCATGGGACAATGCCTTGACTATATGGTTATGAAAGTCTGGCATTATGCATTCTATCGTTATGAAAGTGGTTATTTGATATTACATGTGATTATTGTACTAGTAGACTATCCTTGTGAATAAGTAAATGGTTTTATTTGATATTATCATTTTTAGATTATGAAAAAATTCAAGGTTAAAAAGATTTTGTTTTAGTCTTATAAGTTTCCTTAAATGTTTACACTTATTTATGAAAGTTTCCACTACAGTGTTATACTTACTAAGAATCTGAGCTCACTCCTTTATATGTCTTCCTTTTTGCACGATGTGAAGAAGTATTTTATGACTGACCTATAGGGATACTCTGAGTAGATATGAGTGTGGTCCATGGAGACAATGTTGTAGTAGTTTTTTCATTTTATAATGTAGTGTAACACTTATAAATGTATCTATTATTTCTAAGCTAATAAACTAATTTTTCTATCGATACATGACCTTTTGTGATAATTCCAATGTTATGTAACAATGCACTGACTTTGTGTAACTGGGTATGGGGCATTACAGTTGGGATCTATATATTACTTTAATATAATTTTACAATAATAATAGTTTTCATTCTAGTATATAGTTGGCACTTTTCAAGGAATTATATTGGAATTGCTATCCACATCCATAAATTTGGGTGAAATAGGTGAATGTAAGTTTATGGGACTAGAATTAGTAGTAGGTGTGGTAAAGAAAGTGATGATGGTCCAGCAATAGATGAGGAAAACACATGGAAGAACAAAACAATATGCATATAACTAGTGGAAATATGTTTCTATCAATGTAGGGGATCACGTTTTCCTTAAAATATCTCCTTGTAAAACTGTTATGCATTTTTCTTTGAATAGAAGGAGAAGTCCATGGTTCATTAGACATTTTCAAATCTGAGAGATAGATGGACAGGTTGCATACCATGTAGCTTTGCTTATGATTTTCTCTCCGGTACAAAATGATTTTCATATTTCGAGGTAAACAATGTATGTAAAAGTGTAATGTCATGTTTTGATCCTAGATGTAGTTCAGATGGAAGAGAACCTTTTTTATGTATAGAAACATGGTCATATTCATGATCGTAGAGATAAAGTATTATGGATGAAGGTAATTTATCAGGTTATGGTTTTGCTGAGAATCTTCATGGTTGAAGAAGAAAAATTAGAATATTAAATTTATATGTGGTAAATTTATCCACACATGTTTAATAAGTAAATAAACTTCTGGTGATGATATTTCTAGAAGATGGGGAATCTGTAATTTCCAAAGTACTTATAGAATAATTTTTTGCACAATATAATTTAACAGTAAAATTCATTATAAAATTATTTTGAGTTTAGTGGTATTTAAAGAAATTTAAAAATATGTAATAATATAAAAGTAACCTCGATGATGAAATAATAAATATAAATTCTGTATTTTATATGTGATAATATGATATATTTATATAATAGAAAAAGTAAATAATTTTTCTAAAAATGATAATTTGATAGTTAACATAAAATTTTATTTAAAATTGTCTCGGAGTACATCAAAAAAACCTCTTCAAAGAGGGAAGAAGTGGGGGATTCCCTGATAATCATTATGGATCACCCACCGACACTAGAAAAGAATGACCTAGGCTATCATAAATTACAAGAGTATCATCAGGATTCCCAATCTGAGCATGTCAGTCAGCTTAAAAATTACCTTCACTACTAATATGATGAAGATTTTGTCCATGTTTTAACTCTGTGATGCAACATTGATGTATATAAATCAATTTTTAAGGATCTTCCCATCATTTCTGAATAGAAGACCCAAGGATTTCTGAGTCTGACACAATCTCCACCACCTAGATCTCTTACCCACTAAAATTCACCATGCCTGTGAGAAGGGCATGAACCTTTGCCCCTAGAGAAGACCCCATTCGATAGAATGCACTGAACCCAAAGAGGACTGAACCCTATAATCCCGAAGCACCCCTCCTCCACTCACTAATCTCCCCATATAGAACCCATCCACAATCAACTTCCATCACTGCAAAGGAGGTATCCACCAAATCCACGTACCCTTATTCCTCTGGAGCTACTAGGGAAATGCATTATACAAAACAACAGGTCCATTAACTGGTTCCCAGAGAACAACAAACCTAGATCCTATATCAGCAACCTCACCTGGACCTACAAGAGAAATGGTGACGCACTGATACCTTTTATGGCTTGATTATGAGCTTCCCAGATGACCCAATTGACTGAAGCAAGAATGACCGCTTGATCCTTATAGTTTCCAGCCCAAACATTGACTCCATGACACCATGTATCAATGACCCCATTCCCAGACATTTGATCTTTCATAAGGCAAGGTTTTTCTGAAAAGAGAGACCATAGGAAATGCACTCAGCTGCTTTGAACGAAAAGATAGACATTTGTTTCAGCTTGCAGTCGCTCAAAGAAAAAACACTAAGACAACCAAGAAATCCCTCTCCATTGTACATTCTCATTGATAGGTAGTGCCTTATTTCAAACCTGCCAAATAATAAAATTCATCTTTGTCAGGATCTCCTTGCACCACACGTTAACAGCTCTTTTCTCCTGCAGACCTTCCAAGTTCATCATTATCTTATAGTCCTTAGTGCAGAACCTTCTTGAAGATAACCCAATTGTGCAACTTTTATCTTGATACTCATTCAAGATGATGCCTTATTGCACCCTTCGCTATTCAGAGTTGAAATTTTTTGAAAATAGTTCAGGTTGATGGTTGGCCTCCTTGTACGATATGTCCGGATGGGGGAGTCCAGAAAACTCAAGTTTCTCACCCTCCCAATTGACCTTCAAGAAGCATAAATCCCACGTTCCATCAATCCACCTAGCTGAATTCGAGAGGGAATCAATATGTGACACCATGCTATGATCCAACAGTGTGAACCGAGATCCATTAGCTGATGCTCCCCATTTCTCTCCATAACTCGCCCTAAAAAATACCTCTCACCACCACTCACCCACGATGATCTCCCAAGCCAGCTAACTTGCATAATTTGCATGGATCCATTAACATCACAAAACCCACTCCCCCCTCTTCCATCGTACTGGACATGTGATCCCAAAAGGCCCAATGAGATCCTCCCACATAATTGGTTTCCCAAAAAAATGAATTCAGTATTTTTTTGATCTGCTTACAAACTCATTTGGGTGGCTGGAGCACCAAAAACACGTGCATAAGAATCGATGTAAGCACACTATTTACAATTTCGACATTCCCACCAGAGTAATGAAACTTGATCTTCCAATTCTGAATCATTCCTAGAAACTGTGAAATGATGTACTTGAACTGATGTTTCCTAATTCAACAAAAGGAAAGTATCACCCCCATGTAATGAACCAGCATATGTCTCTACTGACAGCCTAGAATATCCAGAATGCTTCTGTTGTGAATTGGCGAACACTTGTTGGAGATATATGAGAATATTTTTGAAGCATTAATGGACTACCTTCTCAATCACCAATATGTACTCAACATATTCATTAGATTCAATAAGAATCATCATCTCCCATTAGTGAAAATTAAAATGTCCTCAATGAACATTAAGTGTGTGATTCTTACCATTCCTCCTCTACCACGGTAGGTACCCAACTTGCCACCCCCTGCCTTTACAGAAATTAAGAGAAAGATTTTATTGAGCCAAACCAAATAGTATTGAGGAAAGTGGATCCCCCCATCAAAACCCCACTGATAGGTTTAATGAAACCAAAGAATTTCCCCATGATCGAGACAAATAGCAATGATGATGAGAAACATCTGAGGAAAATATCACAAAACCACTCCTAGAACCCATACCTCTTCATCACCTAAATAATAAATCTCCACTCCAATATTCTATAAGCCTTATCCATATCCACTTGAAGAATCACATTTGATCTCACTGACATCCTATTTATATCATTCACCAATTCACTTGCAACCCCAACCTCCCCCTGTATAATACGTCCTCTAATGAATCCATGTTGTTCATTTGAAACCAGACGAGAGAGAAATCTGCTCATCCTGGTTGAAATCAGTGAATCCAATATCTAATAAGTCACATTGCAGTGACATATTGGTCTATATTTTCCAATACTGGTTGGGTTTTGGACCTTTGGAATCAGAACAATGCGAGAAGTGTAGACGAACCATGTTAATGAAACCCCATTGAATTAATCCTGAACCGCTTCCACCATCTGATATCCCCCCTCTAAGCCACAAAATAGAAAGCCCCTGAGAAGCCGTCTAGACACAGCATGCTATCACGGGGGATGCTAAAAACCATCTCCATAAACTCATCCTCAGAAGGTAATGCACAATGATTCATATTTTCCGCCTCATTGAGCAGCGGAGATAAGCAACCCATAATGTCCACCTCATTGAAGGATCCTTGGTTTCCCACACTCCTCACATGCACCTCCTCTACCAACAGAATTTTAAAATGATCCAATGCCAACTGGGAATCCACCTCCACATCCGTTGTGAATACACCATTCCCAATATTTAGATTGATTTTCGCGCAACTCAGCTTCTTCAAACCTTCATGGAAGAAAGCACTATTTCAGTTCCCTTCCTTGAGCCACGTAACTCGAGATCATTATTTAAAATACCTCTCAACCTCTAACAGCTTCTCTACTCGAAGATCACACTTATCACAAATTTGGGCAAAATCATTATCAATCCATGAATCCATAAGACCCACCTCCATGTTATTAATATTAGCTTGTAGTTTTTCTACTCCAGCATTGTCCAAGTTCTTATTCACCATCCATCATTGTTTATCATTTTATGGAACCACAACCGGCATGCTAAACCATTCCAGGACCTCCCCATACCTTCCCTGGCCTAGAATCATTCGAGCATGGCCTTTATGCTTTCCTCTCTGTTCCAATTAATGTCATATTGGAATGACCACCTATGCACATCCTCACATTTGATGTCCAATAGCAGCGTAGCATGGTCAGAAAGAGCACTAACAATGTGGGTCACCATTGTCTTGGAGAATAAATACAACCCCTGGATATTGACGAAACACCAATCAATTCAACTCCATACCCATCTATTTCGCCTTCTATTATTGCACCATGTTAACTCACGACCATCAAATCCCAGGTTGAATAGTCTTGTCATAGTCATGATGTTCTGAAAATCCCACATACACTCTGAGACAGTTTCCAAACCGCATTTATTTTTTGAGAGATCTGCTATCACATTAAAATCACCCACTCCGAACTATAGTAGATCATTTGTTTGTATAGACTCCAGGTGATTCCATATGAGAAATCTCATCTGCACATTGTTACATGGATATAGAATACTAAAAATAATGTGTAGACATTTACCAAAATTTTTAATGTCAATTCACTTCGAAGAGAGCCCAACCAACTCCACAGTATGATTCTTTCTGTAGAAAAATCGTATATGAGTGTTCTGTGGATGACCATAAAACAACTTGCAGTACCCCATTTTCAATTCCTTCCTGGGAAGCTTATCTATATTTTTTATGGGCTCGATGATGGCCACGAGAGAAGACAAATGATTGTGGGTCTCAATTTCCATGAAGGCACACTTCACTGATTCCCATAGTCCCTGGGAATTTTAGATGAGGATTAATACCATACCCAAAAGTGCCTCCATTCTTTCTGAACAGATCCATTAGGCAGGTATATGAACGCTTTGGAACCTAACAACATTGACATAGTGAGAGTAATAGGCCGTAAATGCCCCTCAGGGGAGGAGCCCCATTTTGGCATGAGAATGGTTCTACTGTACAAACCATTTGAAACCTAAATCATATACATGCCACTAGACATACAAGGTGATATAAAAAGAGAGTCATTAAGCTCTCCATGTAGAAGAGAGACCAAGAGAATCTGAGGAGTAGTTTCACACACCGGCTTGTGTTTCCCCGCCGTATCTACTGACAGAGCTCCACGCATCTCCTTACCATTTACCCCTGACTTCATATTAGTATACACGGATCTCTTTAGAGACTCTGGAGAGAGCTGCTACGAAATTCAAAATGGAAACTTGGAAGAAAACGCCACCCAACGAATTCACTGAACAGGGCTATAGAGAAAGCCATAAGGATCCCAAGAGATCGAGCAGTCCCTTACTAGGGTGACCACTAGTGCCATGGCAGGAGCACCTCTAGAGGAACCCATCTGCAAAGGGTGCGGGATTTTCATATAAACATTCTGATTCAACACCGAATCACTGAGACACACAGATGCCAATAGAGGCTCCTTAGGAAGCACATCCCTCCACCCCACCGATGTTGTGTCTGGCATGTGTAGCTTACCTCAAGAATTCAAAATTGAAATTACCCCTCCAATGGTAACCTTTTCCAGCTCCCCAACATATGGAGTTGACACCTTTGAGAACAATGGTTCCCAAACCAGGCTAATCAAATCATGTCCCCACTAGGCTATCTTTTTCATCGACTTGCGGCAGCACATAGCCAATGTATGGCAATGCTGCCCGGAAACCACAGAACCTCACTGGTTCTTTGTATACAATCCGTTTTCACCAACAAAATCCGTCATTTGATCTGATAAGAACATGTGAAGACCACTGCACCTTCATATCCATCTCCATAGAGATATAAGCACTAGCCACTGCTTGAAGACATCTTGTCTCTAAATCAGAACAACGAAACGTCCCCAAGGAATAACCCACCACTTTATGAATCAAAGGATTATGGAAATGAAAAGAGATACTTATAAAACTCAACCAAACTGTCTCTGAAGAAGTCTCCATGACATAGTGTCAGTCCAAGGACCACTGAGAATGAGAGAACTTCCATGCTCCACACATATGAGCAACACACACCCACACAACCACTAAATAATCCTTTGAGAATGTATGGATGAATAAGGACACTCTCGAGATCTCAGATACAGTCGAAGGTCGCTTTAGTCCCAAAGAATCTACACTTCTTTTGAACAAGTTGAGCATAGGCTTGATACGTCTGAAAATAGCCACAAAAGACAGCTAGTGATAAGTTACTGCCTCCCGCAGCTCTTTCCCTAAAAGGTCCACCACCGGTTCTCCCTCTTCCTAGTCACGCCTCTTGGCTACACCTCTACTGTATATATATATATATATATATATTCTAAGTTAAATTCACTCGTCCTTGAGTCATTAATTATGTAAATGTCATTATCTCTTACTCATCTACATTATTTCAATATATTTGGTTATTATTCTCAATCAATTCATAGTATGATGCCAAAATAATAAACTAATGAATAAAATAATGAGAAAAAAACTCTCCCATCCACTACAAATACCAAATCTCACCACCTCTTCTCCTTACACCTCAACTACGTAATGTAATAATAATTTCTTCCCCCATTAGATTGACAATACACTTCCCCGCATACAATATCTACTGCTCTAACCAATTGGGCAAAACCAGGGTCCTTAAAGAGGTTCTCAAGGAGGATATTTCAAGAGGTAAAATCCTCTTTCTTATTTTTTTTATTTTTTATTAATTTTTTTCTTTTCTTGTTATCTCCTAAAAAAATATTCATGTGGCAAAAAAATAGTACTATGACATATATACTATAATTTTATCATGATGATGTAAGAAAATTCTTCATAAAACAACTTATCCTCTCCCTTTTATTCTAAAAATCAGAACATTATTTGTGAAGTGTCAATTCATCAGTAATGTAGATGATACAATTTCATTTTCCATTAATATCTTCAAGGATTTTCGTAAAACCATTATTATGGTTAAATGTTATTTTATTATACATATAATATGTTATATAATTCTCTACATATATTATTTAAACATGATAATAAATAAAATGATATAATTTCATTATGGTCATAAAACCTCCAAAATAAATTATCATAGTTTCATTAATTTCTTATCTAATGATTTATCCTTGCATCATAAAAAATTATATATATTACCATTTAAAATTATGGAAACATAAAATTACATTTTGTTCCACTTCTGGTATTTTCCTTCTATTTCACTAGACAATCCATTGTGAACCAACCAATGAAACCATACAAAAATTCACCTAAAACAAGGGAAATCAAAAAAAATATAATTATTAAATGTGTAAAAATATTTTATTAAAATTTTATATAATGAATCATATATATGAATATAGTTCATTAATCTACTAAAAAAACTCTTTAAACCATTATTCAAGTGTTTTTAATATTATTGGAGTTAGATGAAATTGATACAAGGGACACTTTAAATGAATATTGTTTTAAATGTTTTAATGATTTATCTTTCTAATTCAACTCCATGTCATTTAAATGGATTTTATAAATGTCTTTATTTATACATGATTTTTATAAAATTTGGATTTTTAAATTACTAGCAGATTATAAAAAAAGGATTTTTTTGGTTTTACTTATGAGACTTTTCATTTAAAAATAATCTTTTAAATTTTATTTAAAAAAAAGTCAAAAGGAATGTTATTATAATTAATATATTCTATTTTTAAGATTATGTTCAGGTTCATGGGAATTTTTTATGATGAATGGTGAAACCTATATCTCACTCCAATGCATTTGGTATGTTTATCTTTGAGTTTTACCTCACGGTTTCTCCATGTGATACTGTGATGGTTATACTAGAAGGTAGCCGCGAGAGTTACATAATAAAGTAGTTGTGCTGGTATCATTGTATGGTAGACATGAGGGTAACAAATAATATGGTATTCAAGAGGGTTAAATCATTATTAATTAAAACTCTATGTAACCATTATGATTGTATTAATATTTTATATGTTTTATGAAATTCTCATATTTTCACATCATTATTATATGATACTTTCAGATTAATAAGTATTTCTTTGTGAAAATAATTTCATATGCTTATTATTATTTATTAAGTAACGAACCTTTTATTTTTTATGTCCCTTACTAAAATGTTTTTCTCATCCGATGTTTTAAAAATAATTATAGGGCTAATAGATTTTAAAGATTAAAGAAGAATACATGTTGAATTTTATGAAGATGTTTTATAGAATCATTCCATGTTTTATAAAATAAATTGTATTATGGAAGAAAGGTACATAGTTTTAGCAGTACCCACTTTATATTTTTGTGGGTTGATATGTATGAATTATTTTATAACTCTCTAAAACACTAAACCAAAAATATATTAGTTAATAAATGTAATTTAATTCTAAATTAATTTAAAAGATTGTGTAATGTAAAATTATGTGTCTTTATACCAATCCTCTATAATTTTGGTGATGGGAAACTCTAATCCAAAATGGCTTATTATATATAGAGTAACCCTAATTCTTTTTCTTCAATGTCATATGTTTGATATACCCATGAAATAATGATAATGAATTCTATTAACAAAACCATATATCTACAAACTATATATAATGAATTAAATGAATTAGTACATTTAAACAATACAAAACATATATTTTAATATTTATACCCAAAAACTTAATACTATATATTTAAATAAGCTTCATAGTTCTTCAAAATTCCTATTACATGAATATGTTTGATCATAAACACCGAAGGTATTATTCCTGTCATGACTGGCTAGAAAATATATTATTTTTATGAAAAAACCACATCAATAGTTTATTATTGAAAAATATATTCATCCTTTCATGAAAAAATTTAAATTCCCACTAAATTAATACACTAGAATAAAAATATTATCATTAACATTTATTTTCTAATTAAATCCCCATTTTTATGTATAGGAATATGTAATAATGAACTAGCTTCGAAAAATTTATTATGATGTTTGGATTTATATCTCATTTTTTTATTAAGGATCCAAATTTATGAATCCCACAATTTTTCAATGAGTATAGATAATCCCTTATTATCACATAATCAAATCTAAAATATTATTATACATTATGTAAGTAAAATAAAATATATCATTCTAAAATAGGTAACAATTAATACCATGTTCTCATATATATTAATGATAATAATTTGGGAACATCCATACTAGGACATAAAAATATATTGTACCCGATTAGAATGATCGGTTGTGTAACATTGGTTTGACATTGGTTCATCGTTAATTTGGAATTAATTTCATTCTTACTATGAAATCCAACAAATTTGTATATACTGATGTTAGTATACTATTTCATTGAATAATAATTCAATCATATAATAATAGTAAGTAGATAAATATTGAAATGTTAGAATTGATAAAATAATTTTGAGATTATGTATTTGATACAAAATATTTAGTTATTCATTAATATACTACATTGAATACCATTATATGAAAATATTGGCTTTAAAATATTTGAGTGCGAATTTTTTATAACACAATTTTCTTTTAGAACACTATTGGTATTCTATTATGTCCCATTTTGGTGATAATTCCCATGTTAAATCACCCAAGGTGTTATATATTAGAAATATATGCTCTAAAAGGGACAGGGAACAAACATATATAAAATGTAATCATTGTTTATGGAACCAAATATATTTTATTTTTATTCTATCTTATATTTAAATATTTTTTGTTAATTATTATTACTTATTTTCAATCATATTAATGAAATTGGGGAATACACTGGAATGTATATGGTTTTTTAAGATAAATAAGTATACTACATGGTTAATGTTTACTCTATTCCCTGTATATAATATAAATTGGTAATGGTATATTATATTGAATGGAATCATTTATAAGACAACCCTTTAATATTGATCTCGAATATAAATAATTTATTTTAAGGGGTTTTAACAAATATTTATTTGATGCTAATTTTATTTATTTTATTAATATGGAATATGTATGAAACAATTTAATTAGTGATTTGAATAAAAATTTACATGGTATCAAAGGAGACCACAAAATAACATAACTATTTTAATAATTTCAATCATTATAGTGGTGGAGGAAAATAGTTGTATGTGTTATAATCTTTGATGGATGATGCATATTCAATAATTAATGACGATAATGAAAATAATCATGGGGATACACCCAATGTATTCAAGCATTTAGTCTCCAACATTATTTTTAATATTAAATATGTTAAATTTGTAACTATATAGGGCCAATAATGTACTCTATTTAGTAGAATATTATGAATGATTAGAAGGGTTATTTTCACAAACTAAACAAAATATATTTATATGGATCCACCAAGAGATACTAGGTCTTTATTATTCAAAATATATTATTCATTTGTTATTATCATAAACACTTTCTTACAAGAAATAGAAAATCAATTGAATGAATCAAGGTCATTTTAACAAAAAAGATTCTCTAGTTGGGAAGTATATATAATAAATTTCATTTAGGGCATAAAATGTCTAAAATGGTGGGATAACCTTTTCCATTTCGATAAGGCAAACAAAAAAGTGGTGATTCTATGAAATATTGAGATATCAATAATCTGTATAAAAAAATTAATTTCTTATTAAAATTACTATTCTATTAATTGATTTTATATGGAAATCATTATTATGTATTTTTATTTTAGATATAATGTAATTTAAATATATCATTAATATATGATGGACACATTATCATTAAAATGTTCTCTTTATGTTGATAAATTTTTTTATGATCCTTCTAAAATAAATGTTCCATATTTTACTATGTCATACTTCAATAAATGAATCCACTCTATGCTACAATATTTTAATTCTATAAATATATTATTTTAATATATTAACATTTGTAATAAGTTGTTGAAATATTGATTATATATTATAGTAACTAATAAAAATAATATTATATTGAAAAATTTGGGTTTATTTGTGGGTAATGGGAAGAATTATTGCCTCCATAATCTACTATAAGGGTAGAAAAGATGATAAAAAGAAAATTATATTCAGGATTAAGATTCATCATCAAATAACCCCCTAATGGTTTCATGTTATTCTAGAAAAATCCTCTAACATTTGTAACATTATTGAATCATTTAATAATATTTTTTCAACTTCACAAATGTCATGGAAAATGGAGAAAGATGTCATTGGGAGGAATAATAGAAGATGATTTCTGTATTCCCAATTATATATCTTATACCATCGAATTATAATATTTCTTTTATGAGAAAATTCACTCATCCATTCAACTTTTTTCAAAATATCCCCATAATGTTCTTATTTTATAAAAAATTGTAGTATTTTTGAAAAACAATAAATTAATATTTTATTTGAACAATTTTAAAATAAGAGAGAATGTACTTTACATTTGAACATTGTTATTATTAGTTACATCACTGATAAAAATTATAATTCATTTCTTAGTACATATCGATGATGAAAAGATATTATTGTTTTAAATACTTATCTATATCTTTGGATGACCATTACTGATTGATCACAAGGAAATATTTATTTGTATTCCAGAATATTTCATTATTATGATTATCAATATATTATTATTCATGTAAAAATAATGGGTATAATTTTTAGAAGAAAAAATTTAACTAGTAAAGTCATATTAGGATTAAAATAATAATATATGAGGAGGTATTCTCTATAAATGATCTTTCAAAAATGTAATAAAATGAGGGTTCACTTTACACAATTCTAGACATGTAAGGAGAAAAAATCATAATTGATTCCAATTGTAAATCACATTTCATTCAAAATGGATGAAATATTGAAAATATTACATCATTCACTAATATGGAAGAAATAAACTTGAAGAAATATATCATTCAACCATCAAATTCATTAAAATATACTTGTAAAGGCCAACAGACTTGTTGAATGTCAAATTCATATATGTATTAGTAATCATGTAGTTAAACTGCTATTATGATAAAATGAAAGTTTAATTTATAACTCTACATAAATTCAAATGGGATGTAATTTATCATTTTCCAATAGTGTTTATAACATCTCATGTACCACATTAATAAAATAATCAATAAAATATAGGGAATTTTTTAGGAAATAATTCATTTTTTTCACGATCATGAAATTTTTTTATTCGTATTAGATAAAAAATAGAGGACTAATATTTTTTTAATTAGTGATTGTTGAAGTGGATCAAATAAACACCATATTTATATTATCAATAACCTTACCCTTATAGTTATGTTATAGATGGAAGAATATTTATCATATAGTTGAATCTCTTCTTAATTAAGTTCTATCATATGAAAATGTTATGAAGGACTAGGTATGTCATTTATAATAAAATTCCATAGGTTATAACTACTTAAATTTTATTTAATCCACTACATAAGTATTTTAATAAAGATATTATTCGGGTAACATAAGATTATGTGATCATCATGGTTATATAATTATTCTATGATTGTACATGTGGTGTATAAAATATAGGAACAAATAAATCATATCAAATTTCCTAATAGGTATTTCTTTCCTCTTTAATGATTCAATACTATAAATTATTCCTATGTTTTACCCATGTATAACTAATACTAATTTAATTTATCAATGAAAAATTTTTATTATTAAAAATAACTCATTGATATATGGTATAAGTGGAATATAATCAAGGTTCTATACACTTTACAGACTTTTATATAGTTTAACATTCCCATTAACACTATAAATTTCATTTATGAATTGGAAGATGAAATACACTATATAGAATTTTAAATAATGTCTTAAATTATGCATTAAATGTCTGACATCATCATTATATTTGGAGTAGTCATAACAATTAACAAAATATCCATATAAACTTATTTCCTTCTATATTAAATATTTTTTTATAAAAAGTGAACCATTTATTAAAATAATTAATGTCAGTATCACATGTTATCAAATTTAAAAGTAAATTTATTTCAAAACACAATTAAATTTCATCTATATGATGGTTAATATAATAAAATTTAATAAAATAATTAATCACTAAATTATTTTTATGTTTAAGATAATACAATTTATACCCCTATATTGGAGAATACAACATTTAATTTTTATAGAATCATTTTATTTTTTCCTTTTTCTTATATGAATCATTTCCTCCTTATTTCTATTTTTGAAATATATAATAAATATTAATGTTTTTATACTGAATTATAATATTTTTTTAATCATTATAAAAAATTTGTGGATGAATTACATGTCTACGAATTTCATATGTACCATGATTCAAAATAGTTTAGTAAAATGGAACACTGTAGTATGAAATCCCAATGAAAATTCGTATTTTCAATGATAATTGTAACGATACCATGGAAAGTGATCTTATAAATTCAATGAAAATAATATATATTTTTTCCTTACACAATAACTATAATTATAGATCCTACACCCGAATTACATAGTATAGTCATCATATTGAACATCTAAAAAACTAATGGGTCTTAAGAAAAAAATTATATAATTAACATTAAGAATACATAACACATCAAACTAACTACGTTAATTAACAACCATTGTATTTTTTTAATAGAATTACCACATACATGTATTTTTAATTTGGTATGTGTTTGTTCTAGCTAATCTAATTTTTTTTTCCATTTCTTATATGAATAACTAATCTAATAATTTTTACCATAAATATCCATTGATTTTGATGATATCAAAATATTTCAGGGTTTAGGATCATTTTTAGTTTCTAAATCTACCCTGACTCATGGATTTTCAAAATAATTATTAGTTTTATTTATGATGGATTAATCATTTTAATTGAGTAAGTAACCCATATACTCATTATCATGACCGATACCAGATGGGTTTAAATAGGGAAAATTTGTGTATTTCCTCTTAGTCCTTATAATATGAGACACATTCTAGTCATTATTGTTTCTCTATTATCATCAAGGAAATCGATATTGTCCATCCAGTATTTTACCAAACAATATTCAAATTCCGACTAGTGATTTATTATAAAAGAAATTATATAATTATTAATATTAATTCTATTCCCCAAATTTGAAATTATTTTCTTCCCCATTAATAGTTATGGTTATCTAACTCCATTATTCAACCATAAATTGTTTAACATTATATGAAATCTATCATTAGTCATTAAATTGTGATCAAATTTCTATGACGTTTTATTACAAATCCAATAGATTAAGTTACAATGTCGGTTGAAAGCAGATAAAGTTCAAACATTTAAAATTTAATTATTCACTAAAAGATAATTTCATTACATTTTATTGCCAAATGATAAAATAAATAAAAAGTGTAAGATCATAACGAAATTATTATAAAAAAAGGTTATCATAGGGAAAATGTTAATATTAAATCCAAAATAAATTTAATTAGAATCTTATGAATGAGTAATAATGTATAATATAAATATATTAATATTACTAGAAACATTATTTTACTCTTGTGAAATTCAAAATATGATCCATCAGTTTATGTATCATTCCAAATTTATAATCATAATTCCAATAATTATATACAATAAATAAGATAATTTACATAAAATGAATAATGGTATCAATTCAAGGCACTAAACTCCACTACAACTTCATATAACTCAACATATAATTACCTCATTATAATTTCATATATCGAATGTTTCAACAAATTTCATATCCAAATTGACTCTCGTTGACATATAATGAATTCATCTTTGAAATAAATACAACCAAATTTACTAATTCTAGGGAACTAATGTAGTTTTATAATTTTATTTCTACACTATATTTTAAAATATTAAAATATATCAATATGATTATGGACTATGAGATATATATTAGTTCTATTTAAATTAATTATCATGATGATACCCTAAATGAAAATTTGATGAAAGAAAATCACACTTATGATTATCTCATTAAGATTATAGTATTATTCAAAAATCTCAACACCATTCAATAATAATATTAATTTTATTATTTATTTATTATACTTGATGTACACTTATATTTTCCAACTAATGAAAATATAAAATTTTATTGGAATTATTAATTTTAAAAGAATAATTATATAGACTTAGATAAAATATATTTGTGGCCATCATGGTTTAATATATATTGAAATGAAACACATTTATATATATATATATATGATAATAAAATTATTTCAACAGAATACCAAAGGATCATATAATATCTACTATCTCACAAAAACTATTAGATAAATTGGCTAAAATCACTATTGAAACATTAAAATCATTAAAAATAAATTCAATGGATATTTGGTGTCTATTAGTCACTACAATGAGTTTTCTCAAGGTGATTAATTATTATGTAAAAAATAATATTCAAACATTCCTTCAAAATTAATCTCCATACCCATGGATTATTTTTTTCTGCATTATATAAGAACCTTCCATGATCTTCAAAAAAAATCTACATTCATTTAAATAATTGAAATTTTATTATAGTAGTGTATTATATTGTGGTTCTTTAATCTGTTGAATTTTTATACTATTTAACTACCATAACATAATTATTCCATTCATGAATATTTAAACCCCTATTAATATAAAAAACCAAGAGGAAGCACTATAAAAATGTCTTATTTATCTAACCCATACAATACTCATTTTCTTATTATATTATTCAATAATTTATGGATTCCAATTAAATTATTCAATTCATATCCAATGATGATAAACATATATGAAATAATTTAGATTTTTTTCCATGATCATTAAGAGTTGTCTCGTTGATTTAACTCATGCTACACTTATAAACAATGTAATAGTGTCATCTAATATATTATTGATTGCTTATATAAATATGAATCAATTCTAAATATTGATACATAATGTATTGTTTAGTTAGTAAAATCATTAATTATCATAATATTCCATGGGAATGATGATCCTCGAGTAATTTCATCCTTTACAAGATTTACATATTGAGTGTCTATTATGTGTCTTCATAAAACAATATACCTGATATTTATATTAGACCCAATATAATAAATATAAAAAATATATTAGAATATTAATATTTATATCTAAAAAGAACTAGGTGAGTGGTCCCCTTCACATTATAAGATCCCCCCCCCACTCCTTGGGTCTATGATCTCTTCTTGTGCTAGTGTTTTCCAAGAATTGTTGCTCAATACCTCTCATTGACCCCTTGTGGTGATAGGTCCTTCTCTGTTGGTCTTCCTTGACTCCCCTCCTAGTCTGATTTCCCTCCTCTTGGACCACGTTCCGTATAACATTCACTCTTATTGGTTGTACCAGAATTAACAAACCCCATCTTGGTTCGATTCGATAAAATCCATTGATTTTTTATTTTATTGGTGGTGGATTCTAGAGTTATTCTTCTTTTAATTTTATGTTTTCTCAATTTTGGGATCCTTTTTTAATTGATATCGAGTATCCTACTACCAGTCTTCCATGCCATCCCTCCTCCATTGATCTTATTGAATCACCCATCATGAAAGACCCCATTATTTGTCAAACACGATTGGGTTTTCAGTGGTTTGGGATAATAATGGCGATATGGAAGATTGGGTTTCCTTCCTAGCTTCTTCATTGTACCTTTTTTTCTATTCCAGGTTCATTAAATCTCTTGGTTGTGGTATCCCTTCATGGGTATGGTCTGTCTATTTTATTCTTAGCACTATAGGACTACGTTATGTTTGTTCTTGTACGGTTGTGCTTTGATTGGTGGTGGATTCAAAGGCAGGGTTATTTGTTCACAATTAAATTTGTATATCACATTTAGGGCCTCAGTACACTTCTTTTATCCACTCTTTCTCCATGAATCTACCTTTCTCCTCTCATTTAGACTCATGTGGTGGATTCGAAGGTGTATAGGATATACTATTTTACTAGTCCATGGAGTATTTTTAGGCGACTCTCATTGTGAATTAGGCTTGGTCCACAGGTCCCCACAAGTATTTTTCATCAGGTTTGTTGTGAGTCTTCATTAACTTGTGATTTTTCTGTGTTATATGCCTTACAAAATCTTGTTATGTAATATCTACAAATACTATGATGATTTTCTTACATTGATAAGGAAAAGGTACCAGTTATGGGATTCCATAGATGATGTGGAGGGTGAAATGTATGGTGGTCAGGGTACATGACATGAGGTCGTTAGCTGATCAATGTGGTAATTTTTGTGGGTGGATGTTTTTTTAAATATTATTTTATTATTGTTCTCAATGTACAATTTTTCTTTGGGGAGAATGCTAATAAGGTGATAGTGAAGGGTTTTTTACTACTAATTTCTAAATCTAGTCATTATGCTTTATGTTGAATATTTTTTATTTGATGTGTGTAATTTTTTTGTATTTAACGTGTGGATTGTGTGGTTTCCACAACACAATAATGTAGTGTCTCTCCCTGAGTTCCACTGAAATGTTCCTGGACATGGTTGGTCACATAACCTCAATTGTATATCATGCTATTCTAGAGGCTTCCAATAGTAGTGAGGGCCTAGGGTGTAACAATGTGTGGTTGTTCTTTCATATATCAATTATTCATAGTTATAATAAAAAATAATAGTTAGTAGAAGCATATGTGAAAATATAGAACAGTATAAATATAGAAATAACCCATGTAATATAAATGAAAACTAGTAGACGCTAAATCTTCATAACTGATACAATAATGATGTTAATTTCATGATACTATACAAAAATGAGAGTGTTCGGGAATATGGGTGGAATCATATAAATATTCCTTTTAAATACTATAAAATAACAAATACTACTAGATAACATATCTATTATGTGCTTAATCTTCTACCCTAAACGATCTATCCCATATAGTAAGAAAATCACATATCAATAGCATCTCAATTCCCTATATCCAAACCTGTTGTCATATATTCAACTATAGTACCGAATTGTAAATGAGTAGGGTGTGAGATATAAATATCATTATTTTGGAAAACTTTGTTTCTAGACCATTAGATTTCATGGTGTTAATAAGAGACACATTTTACATAAAATTAATGATAGAGTAGTAAATAACTAAATAACTACAATATGGTTCGGGTTCCTAAATGTACCTCCACCCCATACCATCTTCTACAACCTATGCCGAATGTCTGAAAAATATACATGGGAAAAGAATAATATATATATTGTGGAAAATAATAACATGGCATACCAAGGAAGGAATATCCCCTAGGCATATTCTTTATCATGGGGTCTAAATTACATTCCATCACATAATAATGATGGAAATAAAATCATAAGTGCACAATTTAATAAGTATGGTCATATAGTCTAAAAGTATGAAGCTCTAATGATTCAACAATCAAATAGATAGGGCAATTCATACATTCCCTTAAACCCAGAGGTGGAGTTAGGTTCTCATCCAAGGTGATCTATGAATAATCACATGTATCGCAAGAGGAACATCTGATATAATCCAATACCAATAAACTCATCCAGGTGGACCCTTAGATATCCCAAGTATCGATGAGAGGTACGGTAATTTTTTATTTCATCCCAGGTATCACACATAGGGTACGGAGTATCACCCAATTCATGATATGGCCTTCTTGAATGATTGTCCATCCATGGTTTCTCCCTAAGGAAAAAAATCATTTATGAATTTAAGAAACTACTTGGGGATCCCATTCCTATAAAACTAAAGCATCACCCATGGAACATTATGTTTTTTTAAAAAAAAAAGTGCGGCTCAAAGGCCTATTTATTAAAAACCAAATTAAGTCCAGTAGAGGAAACATCATAAAACACCAAGACAAAGTGCCTTAACCCGTTCAAGAACGGGTACTCATACTATGATAAAGAAGACGTCCACCCCTACCAAGAGTATGTCTTCCCCACCTCCCAGCCTTTTCAAGAATCCATGCACCATTGCCATCATCCCAGGACACCTCCGCAGCATCAATCGTCAAGATTTCAGTTCCAGAGACATCATTTTCATAGAAAATTCATCATCACTGCTGTTGGAAGTGCGCATATCAAACGGGTTAGAGGTACTCACATTACTTTTTACCTTTCCATGCCGAGAGGGTGGACTGCGGACATATCCTTCTCTTGCATTGCATTTCTCATTTCTCTTCATCTCCTGATCAACAGACTCATGTGTAGCGTCCGCTGTCTTGTGGTCAGCCGAAGTCTGCTTGACATTAGACTTTGCATCATTCTTCATTTGTATGGGATCCTCACCAGGAGGCTGGGAAGTCCTGCTGTAAAAAGCAGACGGTCCAGAGTGCAGGTCATCCAAATCCGATGTGTAGGGCACCAACACAAGCTTGTTGGTAGATTTGGGAGTTCTTCCAACATTAGCATTGGATTTTCCAGTCATGTCCAGCGCCACTTCAGCAATGCGCTGTGCAGAATTGGATTTTCCAGCCCTATCCAGCACATGTTCAGTAGCAATCTGCACAGACTCCGCATTATTTTTAGCTGCACCTGAGCTCAAGTTGGAGAATTCCAGCCTTGGCATAGGCTTTGAAGCATCTTGCCTTCCATAGGACGACGTATGTGTATCTTTCACACTACAAGTCTGTGTTTCCTTTGACGCAGGCAACGCTATGTCCAGACCATTAATGGCAGGGCAGATCCTAATTGGATCCAGACTGAAGACGGCTTTGTTATATTTGGAGAAGTAGGAGGAGACCTTGGCATGCTCATAGAGTCTCTTCCTTTCTCTTTACTTATGAAAACACTTTTGTTATTGACCTTCATTGAAGTTGCAGCTTCTAGCACAATCTTCCCTTTACTGCATTTTGAAGGTAGAAGCTCCTGTCTAATTTCATCATCATCTATTTTTTGTACTGATATCTCTCTCTCTAATTGGCTATCATCTGAGTCTGAATAATTTTTGACTCCATCCATGCCCTTAACAAGAGCATCTTTGAAAGAGAGACCCACTTCGGTTGGGGAATTTTCATCATCTAAATCAGCCCAGATAACATTCCTCTTGCCAATCTGAGAAGGAACATGTCCAAGGTTTTTACCAACACTCAGGGATTGCTGCTCAGACTGAATCTTATCAGCTTGGAAGTTGTCAGAGGCTAATAATCCGTTCAAAGACTGCTAAGGAATCTCATTCCTATCTTGCTTCATGAATTGCATAGTAGTCTGTTGGGAAGGTTTGCTTCTATCCTTCCTTCTGCAGTGAGTCTCCTCATGCCCTTTCAGCAAGCATCTAGTACAAGTAATTCTAGCACGACAGTTTGACCTAGAGTGTCCAATGATACAACACACATCACAGTACAGAGGAATTTTTTCATACACAATTCTACCCCTGGAACATTATTTTGTAACCCATAAGATCAAAATAAATTCATCCACAGGTCCTTAATATGGATCCCATGTTCTCCCTCAGCTCATAACAATAGCGATATCAAACAAGGCATATATGTCAAGAAATTCATTTATGATTGCAATTAAACAAATAATCATTTCAATTCCACAAGATTTCCATTTAACCAAGCTATGAAATATAATCAATATAACAATGGAACATTTTATATAGAAATAAATAATTAAATAAGATCAATCATGGTATGAGGAATAAGAAAAAATTAATACACTTATTCCAGTTCATGTTAAAACATGAAATTCAATAGAATGATCCAATCAACTTATAGAGAAATTTCATTTAGCTCAAGCCACTAAACAAGGGTATAATCATTATTCAACATGCATAAGAAAAAAAATATATGAATGGATTTTAGCATCAACATGACTTTATTTGTATGTCAATCTTGACATTCCAAGGTCTCAAGTATTCATTTTTGACCAAGCATCACATTACATTTGAACCATTTAAAATTGATTGAGAAAAGAGTACCAACAATGCAAGGTGAGTGGTGTGATATAGGGTGAGTGATTTCACATGGTATAAAGCATAACCATTTAGAAAAATTTCAATAGGAAATTATCATAAGTCATAAAAATTTCATGTATGAATAAACATTCATGGAAATCATAATTAAGGCCTATAGAATCAAAATAATCATTGGGTGAAGATTATGAACCTATGACAATAAGAATAATTACAGGAATTACAATTTACAAATGGTGATAAACAGTAAGGCTCATCCATATAGCTTTTCAATGGATCCATTTCATTGTTCAACCACCATCTTAAAAAATTTATCAAATTAAAACAACTACCCAACAAGAAACCATAATCAAGGAATTATGAAACATACGCCAGTTGGATGGAACACAGAAATGGGTGGTTGAAGTCAAGGTACACACCCTATGAATTGGTTTCTCCATAACTAAATGTCATTACGGGCATATCAAACCATCACAGTAAACTTGATATGTGATAATAATGTGTTGATGATAGGATCGGGCTAGTGGTATAATAGTGCAATGCCAAAAATGAAATGAAATGATGAGAAAATAGTAGAGAACCAAACTAGTACTCATGGTGATACAAATATATAGTATCAAGGCTTAGTTAATCCATGAATGGTAGAAATGAATAGATTTAGAAAGACCCCAAAAATATAGAAATGATCCATCACAGGAATACAATAGAATTTATTATGAGGAAACTAGGAAATCAACGGTTTTGGAAGGAATGTTATATCAAGATAAATCCTTATCTTCTGATGGTGTCGAAAATAGATCACTATTGTTGGATATATGTTGAATCACCAAAGAGGGAGGAGGAAGAACATCATGTTTTTGGAGGATTGAGAAAACATGAGTATAAGGGTAGGGGTGAAAAAATAGGGATTTAAATCATTTCATTATAGTTTACTAGACATCATGGGTCACAAGGTTTGTCTACACAGTTGGCCAAACTATGGGCCAATCGTGTGTCGAGTTCTTATTCTTTGGGAAACATTTCATAGGTTACCACCTTGTTTTACTCATTGTATGAAGACCGTAAGGTATCTCAATGTATAGGTTTTGAAAATAAATGCACAACCTAGATCCTAGTACCACAAATATTCAGATTAACCATTTGATATCTTGCACCTCATGGCCATCCACCACATGATATAAGTAAACCATGTTGGATGGGAGGTACAGTTTCTCCGGACCATGTAGCCTAGCCTGCATCCTCATTTTTTAGGATCCGAGCTAAAAATGATCCCCAGATATACACGATACCACCATTTTATGTTTATTAATTTATATTATTTTGATTTTAAGGAATTTAATGAAAAAAATAAATAGTTTGTACCATTGGATAATGTTTGGATGTTACAACCTCCCCACCCTAAAACAAATTGTCTCTGAGTTTCTTTTACTAAGGTGGTATGACATCATATGAAAGGTGTTCTGGCCACCAAGCATGTACATTAGTCTCTAACTCTTTGGTATCATCATGAAAACTTATTTCCTTCCATAGATCTCAAACTAAAGGATCTAACCTACCGCGTAGAACCTTGATGTTATGATCAGTGATATGAAATGGATGCTCTTTAAAGGATTCATCAGTCTCCATCTCGATTTCTTCAGGATATAATTAATGAGACATGTATGGATGGTACTACCAATGTTGTGATACATGGATGTTATTGTGTGAGGCATAGTAACTCTAAGATAAAAGTAAATGATAGGATACTAAACTAACTCACTCTACTATATTGAGAGGCCCTAAATATCTCAATGATAAATTCCCCTATCTTATTATTCATTTTTTCCAAAACAATGTGATACATTAAAAAATCTTGATGTCCCACCTCTAACTCTAGAGGTCTGTGGAAATGATTGGTATAAGATTTCTACCAAGACTTAGTTGTATCCATATGGTTCTGAATCATCTATACATTATCTGATGTCTACTGAACAAGATAAGGACCAAATAGTGATTCCTCCATGACCTCTAGATATAATTGAGGTTAATGGATTGTCCTACCACAGAGGGTATCTTACATATCCCATTCAGTCATTCCTTGAAATAATTTATTTTAGAAAAACTCTGCCAGTGGAATATGATTCTTCCACGAACCTATGAAATAAAGGATACAAACCCAAATCAAATCCTATAACACCTAAATTGTCTGCTCGGACTAGACATCAGTCTGAGGGTGTTATGAAATACTCAAGAGCACCTACGAACCATGTGCCTTATACAGACCTTACTACAATAGTGATGTGAACATGACATGTTAGTCTAAAATGATAGAATGGCATAAACCAGGATATTTCACAATCTCTCGAAAAAAAATTCTACTTAAATCATCAATATAGTATATATCTTGTATCATCAAGAAGTGAGAATCATTGGTCAACCTATCAATGATCACTCATACCGTATCACTTCCACAAGGTGATATTAGAAATCCTTCGCCAAATTCCACACTGACGTCATTCCATTTATACCAGGAATGGATTGAGGGTGTAGAAGTCCATCATGTCACTAGTTTTCAGCCTTCACCTACTAACAAGTTGAGAACCTTGTAAATAACTTTGTGATCTACTTCATCCTACTTAGACACCAGTATTGGTGATTCCTATAATTATTCATCTTGGTAATCCTAAGATGAACTACCAAAATAGAGGCATGATATTCCCTCATCATCTCTTCCCATACATTTGAAGGAACTTATATACGAACATGGTAGAGAGGGTTTTCATTACCATCAATGACCAAACCCAGATGTGTATTCTCTCCTGTGTTACAATCCCTTAGAATGAATCACTAGTTATTTGATAACTAATGCAATTGTAGCCATTCTATAAGAGACGAATTAATCTCCAGAGCTACTAAACTAGTTGACTGTGTTGTTCTTAAAACTCTATATTCAACTTCGAAAACATATCCCTCATCTTCCACTCACTACAAAAAATTTAAATATATTATGATTACGTCTTTTAGGTCAAAGAATCATCCACTACATTTCTCTTACCAAGGGTGTAAGCAAGATCAATATCAAAATAATTCTTGTATTCCACCATCATCTGCTTCCTAAAATGCATGTCCCACTATTCGGATATATGCTTTTTTCATTTATTATCAGTGTAAACAAAGAGCCACTCACTCAAAAGAAAATTCTTCCAAAATCAATGATCATAAACCCAGAATTATAGCTTCAGATCATGAGTAAAATAGAACATCTTGAGTAACCTCAACTATTGATATCCATACACATTGACTCAATCACCTTGCATAAGAACATCACCCAGTCCGATTCCTAATGAATCATAATAAACTATTTAACTCCATCATGGTTCATCCAAAATCAGAATCGTAGCTAATGTGAATCTTTATTTTAAATACTGAATAGATTTCTCTTATTTTTTATACCCTAATAACTACACAACCTTCTTAGTCAGGTTAGTAAGTGGGGATTCTAAGCCAGATAAGTCCTAGATCAAAATCATTTAATAGCCATAAATCCCTAAGAATCTATGTATATCAAAAACATTATTACGATACTCTGAGGATACCATGATGCTCAACATATCTAGATAAATCGATACACATTCTAATGATATCATATAACCAAATAAGTAAACCATATTGATACAAAATTGTAATTTAATGATCTTTTCATATACTTGGTTATCTCTTCTTGTATTCAGTACAATCTCAAGATGGGATGCATGGTCGTGTCAAGTACAGAAGTACACCAAGATGTCATATGAGGAAATGGATAATGGTTCTCCACAGTAAGTTTATCCAACATCCTATAATCCACACACAGTCATATGGTACCATCAATAATCTTGGAGAAAAGGACAATTGAACCCCATAGAGATGTGTTGGGCCTAATAAGACCCTTATAATAAAGTTCTTCAAGATGATTCTTACGGTCATAATTTTATTTTAGTGCCATCCTATACAGGGAATAGACACTTGTGTCATACTAGGAACTATCTCAGTGGTAAACTCAATATCTCTCTTAAGAGGAAACATGATGAAATCTACAGGGAAGATATACCTTAAACAATCCAATGTGGGAGGTAATTCAATGAGATACATTTCTACATCATTCAAAACGTGACTTTCTAACTGAGATATCGTGCTATCAAGTATAGTCTGCATGGGCCCAACATGATCTTCCTGGATATCCCACTCACCATTTTTTATATACTCATTGTCATTAGGAAATTTAAATACACTTGGCGGTGATACAAATACATATGGGAAAATAAAGAACAAGCCAATCCATACCGATAATGATGTGAAAAGAAAGATTCCATCCATAATAACAAAGTAGAAGTCAATGAGGGGTAAAAATGACTTTAAACATACATGTAAGAATATGAAAAACATTATAAAAACCCTTTTTATGGACATGGATGAAAAATATAACCCTATTAAATACTTACGAATAAACAATCTCAGATAAGAATGAGATTGGAATAGATATCCCTTATCTTAAGTCCGATATGCTTCATACTATTCAAACCTCATGTATAATGATTTAAATAATGTCATTGACTAATTAAATAATCATATTCATTGTTATGATATCATATATGGTTCTCTTATGACTTTATATTACCCGTTCTTTTGAAAATTCCATGTTAAAGCAGTGTTTTGGGTAAATTTGTTTTATTTGTCCTACGTGTTTGGATTTCTTATTCTTGATATTATTATTAATTATATCATGATTTACTTACCTAAATAATGTAAATCATGATTTATATATCATATATATTCAGTATATATATATATAATAGGTAGATAAATGAAATTAAATACACCTTTAATGGAGACGGTAGGCCGTACGTACGCATGAATATTGTTTTCCTTTTTTATTAACTTGAATGGATGTAAATAGTTGAAATATATATATACATATATCCAGTAGCTTAATCATGTCATATATTTCATTATTAATCATTATATATACTTTATAATATTTCTATAATGGTTAACCTGGAGAATGAATCACATCGAACCGTGGAGACGGTAATCCGTACGCACGTACGAGCGATTATATCATTCCCATAATTATTGAATTGAATGAGAGTGGATGTTATAATATATCCAAATCAGTATGATGATATAATAACTATATATTTTTATTCTTTACACCATTATACCCATCCCAGAATGGTGGTGGTGGGAAAACAGATTACACCACGGCGTGGAGACTGTATTCCGTACGTACGCACGCGTTGTGATTTCGTTTCTTGTTGGATGGATATAAGGTGAAATGGGGTTGTTTAATATTTATAATAACATATCAGTATATTAGTGATTCTTATGTTATTACATTATAATGAAACAAATAAATATGAAAAAGTTGATGAAGAAAGAAAACATGAAAGAATCGATATAAGAGATTACCTCTTCTTCGACGCACCTCTTTTAAGCGTCCTCTTATGGCACTAGAGTTGGTCTTATGAGGAGACCAGAACCTCTATAATGGTTATAGGGATATGGAGATGGGAAATGGTCAGGGTTTTTCCCATATTGAAAGTTCAAAATTGTGTAATGAGAAGTGGGAGGAGGTGCCCTTTTATAAGGGAGGAGAGAGGCACCATAAAAAAAGGTAAATTATTATTTTAAAATAAAGTGATATTCGGTTTATAATAGCTCAAAATTAATTTATTTCGAATATAAATTGGGGACGGGTCGAAACCATCTTAACCAATAGGTTTTATACATTTTTAGGTTAGTATTTTAACCTTATCATTTAGATTTAACACTAAGATAAATAATTTAACTTTTACCGTGTCTTCTTTTATTCTTACAATATATGGTAAGTAAACATACTATAAATAGCCAAAATAACCCCAAGTTGTTCATTATTATGATATATAACCTTATCTAAACATTTGACCAATACGTAGATTTTTAGGAATAGAATAACAATTAATAATATAATATTTGTTTAAAAAATCCATTTTATGTCCATTTTAACTCTGTTTGGTAATTTATTTTTTTGAAACTCATTACAGCATGATTAGTTTTACAAAAATTAATTAAATCAATACTAACATGTCATATTAACCTATAAAATTATTATAATTTATATAAAGTCTCAAATTAAATTTATACGGGTATTTATTACATAAATTATGTTAATATTTCATGAATAGGGTTATTACTACATCATCATTGTGTCATAAATAAATTAATATATTTAATTTTTAAAAATTATAAATAAAATACCATTATGTATATAATCATTTTATCTTTCTAATAAATATTTATTGTCGAATTTATCTTATGTATAACTCTATATTAAAGATGTTTTAGTTATTATACATTGATTTTGGCGCTTTTAACTATTCTTTAAATAAGATAATATTATGTGTCTGAATCTTATACAAGTGGACCAAAAGGTTAATATTTAAATCCAAATGTTGTTTTTGGACGAAGTACATTTATCAAATAGAATTTGTACATGTGTTAGTGTAATAATAATATCATTTTTACCATTAATTACACTATTTAATTTTCACCGTGGTAAATAAAAGTAAAAAGTTACTATTCACTTAAAATTACTTTTATCATACTGAACAACATTTTAACCTATCATATTAACCATGTCCCTTGGATTTTTAAAATTTGACTCACAGAAGCGGTAAAATTATGTTTTTTGTAAATTTGCAGATTCACCTAGGAGGTGGATAAAAGATGGCGAAAAGTTCATTAATCTTTATATATATATATATATATAATTACAATAAAATGACTCTAATGAATTACATTGAACTTATATATTTATTATATATCAATTTTGACCTAAAAAAATATTTAAATAAAATAAATAATTATTTAAATAAAAATTCGGTTTTAAACTATAATTTATTGTTTTTCACTATTCATAAAAAATTGAATGTTTTTTGAAAAATACCAAAATTTCACACTAGACTAATTTCGATATTCCAAATCTAAAAATTGAGACTATTTTGAAAAATAAAATTTTAAAAATTTCAAAAAGTGGGTAATACTATTAAAAAAGGCTAGTTTATATAATATTTTAATAATTTATCATTGTTTAATGAAACCACGTATTGCATACAACACAAGCTATCATGGATAGTCGCGATTGCTTGTAATGAAATCCATGTCCGGGTTGTGTGAAGTGCAAGATTCTTTTGTTGTTGAGTATAATAGAATCCAACTATATTTTATTTATACGTTGAATATATATATATATATATACAGTCAATGTTATATAGAATAACATTTATCAAACGAACATGAAATTGTGTGTAACACGATCCAATATTAGTGTTGTGTATACTGCAAGATAATATGGTTTTGAATATAGCGCAATATAATAATGGTGTAGCATACAACACAATAAATCAAAAAAATTTAAAATAATACTTCTATTAAAATCATGGGGGGTTACATTCTACCCCCCTTAAAATGAATTTCGCCCTCAAAATTTATCGGGTTTATAAATCATTTACTACTTGAATGTTTCTTTCACTGAAACCCACATCGTAAAGAGGATTACTAAAACTTAATTTTAAAAATTGATGTATAAAACATAACGGTTACCCAAATTAACTCATCATTGGGTTTCCACATAGGAGGACATAGGTGAATATATGCATATGGAAGATAAATCTAACAATCATGTTCTGATGGAGAGTGGTAGAGAAGATGGCTATGTAAAAGCCCACAATAACAAAGCCATAAATTTGTTATGATTTACGGTACCATCTAATTCATCTGATATAAGGACAATAAGACAACACTTTTAGTTGTCATGTATTTTCCCTAATGTTGAAGAATTGATGAATTAAAAGAAATACTTAATTGATGTTGGTACAATCTCACTGTTGTTTGTGCCTTGAACAATTTCCACTTCATATCTTAAATAAATGTAGTGGAATTTGTAATTCCTGAAGTGTTAGCAGATCATGCGTTAGAATGATAGGTCATTCCATCTGTCTCTCTTCCAAAAAGTTTAGCGCAATTTATTAAATATACATAAGTCCATATATGATGAGATTAGTTGTATATGGTTGCTAAAATGGACATATACATCATATATCATACCACATAATAAATTGAAACTAATTTATACTATCCAGGTACTTTTATTAGGCTAGTGGTAGGCCATAAAGGCATATCACACTTCATTTGTGGGTTCAATTCCTGCATCCTTGTCTAACAGAAAGAGTTCTCGATCGTCCTACGAGTTGTCCTTTTTCTAAAACAATAATATTACAACATTCTATAAATAATATCAAAAAACAAGTTATATCTTTTAATTATACAATCTTATGTCCAATATAATCCATTCCAATCATTCAGCTTATCCAAAATACATCTGTCCAATCTCATAGTATAAAGAAAACAAGTACATGAATGGTCACATAACAAGCACGTGAATAGCATCATTTATCTCCCATATGTCATAAGATATATCTTGTTGGTCACATTCCAAACATGTTAATACCTTAATCATGTATTCTATTGAAAAATGAACTACCATAGAACCATAGTGAAAATGTGAATGCTATCAAAAGTTAACTCTTTCCACAGACCCAAATCACAAAATTTCTCTATACTCAATCCATGATATCACCTTATCCTTATATCAGTCATGAGCTCATGAATACTATCAAACATTTCATTTTATGTTTATCTCTTCTCTATGAACATATTAGGTGCTTTCCAAAAATATCTGAATATCCTTTCATGGTTAGTAGTACCATTCAAAATATACTTTCGAAAACATAATTAAAAACAATAGTATAACAATAATTAGATGTCTCTTTATTCCATAGTTCCATGAGATTACTTATAAAACATTACTCTTGATAAACATGTAATCATTCCACTACCTTTTTAAACCATTAACCGAGCTTCAACAATTCTTTCATCTCACATATCATTTGTAGTCTCTTCATCATCATCTACATAAATACTACCCATATGACCATGGTGATTATCTTAATGAGACATTCACTTAGATAATTGGTTTCCATAATGCCTATACATTCCACATTTAAAACATTTAAGAATTTTTGATGTCTTAGCAATACCATTATCCTTGTCTATGATGTTAAAAGAACCTTTTCCAATACATTTATTTAAACTATTTTAACTCTTCTTTAAATAAAATAATAATATGTGTCCTAATCTAATCCAAGTAGACCTAAAGGGTAATACTTTAATCCTAAGTTTTTTTTGGTCGAATTTAATTTATCCAATAGAATTATGAATTGTGTTAGGGTAATAAAAATATCATTTTTACCCTTAATTATCGTATTTACATTTAATCATGGTAAATAAAATTAAAAATGTTACAATTCACCAAGAATTATTTTTATCTTATTCAACCACATTTTAATCCATTATATTAAGCATGTCTCTGGGATTTTTGAAATTCCACTCACAAAAGCATTAAAATTAAGTTTTATGTAAATTTGTAAATTCTACTAGGAGGTGGGTGAAAGACAGTGAAAAGTTCAATAAAATTTTTATATATATAAAATTATAATAAAATTACTCTAATGAATTACATTAAACATATATAAGTTGTATGGATCAATTTTGACCAGAAATAAATTTATATAAAATAAATAATTATTTAAATATAAATTCGGTGTTAAACATTAACTCAGTGTTTTTCACTATTCTTCAAAAAGTGAATGTTTTCAGAAAAATATCAAAAAATCACCCAAGGAAAATTTCTATATTCCAAATCCAAAAATGAAGTCTATTTTGAAAAATAAAATTTATAATATTTCAAAAGGATGGTATTACTATTCATAACAGTTATTTTATATAATATTTTAATAACATATCATTGTTTTGTGAAACTAGGTATTGCATACAACACGCTCTATCGTGGAAGGTCGCGATTGCGTGTAATGCAAACCAAGTCAGTGTTGCATGTAGTGCAAGATTCTTATATTGTTGCGTATAATAGAATCCAACCATATTTCATTTATACATTAAATTTATATATATATATATATACACACTCAATGTCGCGTAAAATAACTTCTATCAAATAAACTTGAAATTGTGTATAACACAATCCATGATTAGTGTTTTGTATACTGAAAGCTAATATGGTGTGGTATATAGCGCAAGATAATCTTGGTGTAGCGTACAACACAGGGCATCAAATAAATTAAAAGAATACTTCTCATAAAATCTAGAGGTTTTATAGGAAAACTGACCACTATGCATACCATCACATAATACTGACAATATTACAAAATTTCATTAGTAGGGTTATTCATCAATCTATTAGATTCCAGCCTAGATGATGGTGAAAACACCCACCCAGAGTCCACTCAGTGTCATTCTACCTACTGATATGGGTTAGATGGTGTATGAAATTATATAATATACATGATATACTATATCTCACACCCACACATTATTCATAACCAGTTCCAAGACTCAACTATTGTTTTCATCGCTATGACATCCGACTTGTGCTATTAGAAACAAGATTTACTATAAGAACTGATGAATTTAAAAGACATAAAATAAATTACTTTTTTCATTTATATAATATCACATTACATTAACTAATTCATTGAACATTAATTAACCATAATAATGAATCAAATTTAAATTACATTAACTAAACAATACATGTTTATGTCCTATATTCAGAATCCAAGCCAAGTGAATTGTTTCTCAATATTAACCACTTTTTAGAATTTTCATTAAATTTTTACCAACCACATTGGTTATAAATTATTGAAAATTATTAGAATTATATAATAATGGTACAATATTAAATTATCTTATGTTAACTCTAAATAGAAAATAAATCCACCCACAACTAGTTTCCCCAAATGATAGAGAAATGAATTTAGATATAACAAGAAATACAACCATCCATACATTCAAACAGATTCAATGATAAGAGTTAATCCATCTTTATCACATAAATGATTAATCCCAAAGTTAACCTATTGAATCCTATTTAGTTTTATCCATTATAAACATATACATATTCCAATGAAAACCAATTGAATATGTGTAAACTACTACCACGCCATCAGGGCCTCCCCACCCCTAATTCCATCATCCATCATAAGAGAAAATTAAATTTCATATAGAATATAAAACATGAACAACATAACCCAGAAGGAAGAAAAAATATATCATAGTTTGTAAAGAAAACTATCCCATAAAACAAGTTAAATAGACATCACATGAAAACTAGCCCTCTTGGCCCAAACCATAAGGCATTCACCCTTTATAAAAAATGGAAACTCGTTTTCCTAAATATTTATATTTATCAAATAGTGGATTATTATACCATATTGATTTAACAGATTCATTATTCACATGTTTTAGATATTATTAAACTAAGGAATTATCTTTATAAATCTATATATATTTTAAATATTATCAATAGAGCCGAAAACCCAGAAGCCAAGATCCGGTGCATTACATTATTATATTGATGTATATATAAATTTAAAATCTCAAAGGATTGAACATTTTATAATATTTGGAAATCTATAGTACATATTTGATACCCATAATATATTGAGAAATGAAAATAAAACAAAACATAATTAAATTTTTATCATCCTAGAAAATAATTCAAATGATTCATCTTCATAAAATTAGGAAAGGGAATATAATAAGTGAAAGATTAAATAATTATTAATTGTTGATAGAGTGGAATAAATAATTAATAAATAACAATAAAGACATGGAAAATAACTGAGAACACATGTCACTCAAATACTCGATAAGGCCCAATCAATGTGGCCTAGTAGAAAACTAAAAAACATAAAATTTAATAAATAAATTTGAGAATGAAATGCATCCATAGATATGTTAAAGAAAAATTCTCATGGATAATAATAATAATAATTTAATTATAAATAATGGAAATTCTTGATTATTTAAAATCATGTTTCTGAGTGACAAGATACTTTTAGCTCCATGATTTATTCTCAAGAATGTTTAAACCACTCTGATTTTTCAAAATGATTCATCTCATGAGACTAAATGTGCATCAAGGGGTTGCATTAACTAGTCCAAAGCCCATTTATTTCATTTCAAAATAAATAATCATATATATAATAATCTATTTAATTAATTAAAATCAATCCTTATAAAATATCTATACCAAGTAAAAGATAGAAAATTATCAATAATCCCCCAGTTAATTAAATAACTATCAACATGAAAACCATATATAAAAATGTTATGTAGTTTAACAAATAATAATATCCATTTCAAGAGAATATATATATCATTAAGATAAACGTACAATATAAATGATCATAAGGAATTTATTGTTTAAAGATAATGATATAATCCCAAAAAAAAATTGCATTGCTTTATAACTTTCAACTTTTTGTAATTTTCTAGTCAAACCCACTTGGATGAGATAATAAAAAGTAAATCCATAAATAGAAATAATATAAATGGATTAAAGATATCATATATGAAATGATGTATTATATACACCACCCAAAATGAATTATATGGTGGATGTGACATTGATCTCACAAATGTAAAAAGTGAGTTGAAAATCCCTTACCTTGAGTCTTAATTTCATGTGCCTTTTTATCATTAAAAATAATAATATTATATTAATTATTAACTTTCCTTAGAACATTTTTAAATATTATTTTTACTTTTCATTCACATATTACTGTGTGGTTTACAACTACATAAACATTTATGTTTAAATCGGTTGTTTTGACCAAATTCTGTCCATATGTCAAAAATGGCTTTGGAAGGTAAAATATGGCCAAAGAGGTAATTTTATAGACCACTCCATAATAATAATAATGAAATAATAGTCATATTTATACATCAGTTATTCTTTTGAAACCAATTATTAATTATGTATATGAATAATGCACCAACATTACAATCATTGAGACGGTAGGTCATATGTATACATGAGTAATGTTCCCATTTGACCATGATTGTTAAGAAAAAAAGCTAAGTAAACACTATACCTTTCCATATTGATCATTATATCATAAATAACATTATATTTAATCATGTATACATATATATATAATTAATTTTAGCTAAGGTAATTAATTCGTGTGGATGAAGTGATAGTCCACACGTCCATGAACGACATTATCACTTTTTTGTGTGTGCAAAACGTAATAAATAAAATGATATATTATATTTTCAAAAATGTAATTATGTCATTAATATATTATGTATTTAATTTATTTCAAATATTTTTAATTAACACCATCCTTGTTACACTCAATGTATCATTTGAATGTGACACATCACATTGAGGAGAAGGTACTCCACTCGTCCACAAACGATGATATCATATTTACACCAAATGGAAAACAGAAAGGTATGTGTTATATAAAAATTAAAGAAGTAATAAGTCTACATAAATATAATATAAATCATATAATTTTTTTACATTATATTTTCCAACCATGAGAGGTGGTAAAAGAAGAAATAAATGACATCATTTTGCTAGGTGGTAGTTTGTCGTACATGAATCGAATGTTCGTTACACATTTGATATAATTGTGTGTTTATATATGTAAACCCCTTATTATTAACACATATCAATATATTTATGATAATTATTTTATTATATAATCACTCAATAAGTATAATTTAATGTCTTGAGAAAGAAATAAAAAAACATTTCATTGAAGAATGTTAACTCTTTTTCAGGTAACATCTTTTGGTTTATACCAAAAATCCTCTTTGGTTTTATTTCTACATATTTTTATACTTCTATGTTTATACGAGGGGTTTTTATAGACTATTTTTTCAGAGTTTGGATGATCCAATGTGTCAAAAGAGGTGTGATGAATATAAATGTGAATTCTTTTTATACAATTTTGGGTGAGTGGAATCCTTGTAAATACCAAAAGGTATACACAATTGGGAGGTCTCTCGTACATAATTGTGCTTCCAAAATTAAAAAATAATGGATTATATTTATATTATGATGTATCAAAATCTCCACCAATCAAAAATAAGTTCATTTTTTATAATTTTTCTATTTAATCTTTAGGTTTCCATAGATTTTTCATTTTTGGTTCTCATTTACATAACTAGATCACTAACATATATAATTACACCACTAAGACTAAATTAATTTTATAATTATTAGAACGTTGAGACCAGATAAATTATAAATATTATATCTAATTTAAAAAATTAAAAATCACACATGGTTTGGGAATTAATTTTAGAACAAGAACTTGTAATGCGAAAAAACATTACTTTAACCTATAAAATGAAAACGGTGTTTTTACTATATATTGGTCAATATGATAAATATAAATTGAATATTGGTACATAAATGTACTATATTTGATATTCATTAAGACTTATAATTCAATAAACAAAAGATATGTTTTTATTAATTTTAAATCATTTAATAAAATAGCATTTACTGTTAAATAACATTAAAGCCAATTATAATATTATTTAAATATTTTTAATTTAAAAATATTAAAATAATTATTTGAATTAATTTTTTTTAAATTTGACGATGAGAATAATTATATATTCATCTAAAAAATAATGAAATACATTGATCCTATCATTTTACATAAATTTTAATATTTATAGTATCATTTATTTTTGTAAATTATTAAATAAATAATCCATGTTTTAGCCTTTGTTACATCATTAATAAAACTAATTCATCTCTAAAAAATAATGACAAATCATTACAACCAAAATAACTTATTTTTATTTCAATATAATTTATATAACTGAAACTGTGTTGTTTTTTCCATACTCTAAATATTTATAAATATTAAAGGTAAAGAATGTTCCTTTTTTCCTTTCTTCCTTAACATATTATATAGGTCATTTTCCAAGAATCTTATCCAAATAACTCATAAAATTAGAACCAATTGGGGATATGGTCGAACTATTATAATCCAATGGTTTTTGGACAAGTATCTATGTCATTTTTTCCATTATTTTTAATGATTGGTCCCTTGTTAAGAATAATTTTACCTTAATTGCTCTAATTATTTTTAATCAGTTTCAGTAATAAATTTTCATGATAATTAAGTTGATATTATTAGATTAACAATATAATAATGATTGAAACTGTGTATATCCATTATTTAAAATTAAATTCATTGGAGTGGAAAATTATGTTTAAATCTAATCCTCTAGATATTTTAAGAATTTGGTTTTATAAATTTAAAATGATCAGAAGTTCATTAAGTCATTTAATATAAATTAAATATAAAAATGATTCTAATGACCTACACTGCATTAGTATATATAAAACTAATCTATTTTGACAATAAAATATATTAAAACAGTAATTTAGCATTAATAATTAATTAGAAGAAATAGCAGTTTTCAAATAAATTTACTATTCATCCAAAAAATGAAACCTCTTAGAAAAATACCAAAACATCACCTTAAGAAAACATAGAAAATATGAATTCAGAAATAATGTTTCTTTTTAAAAATAAATTTTATGAAATTGAAATGATTTATTTTTATAATATATGCACCATTAAAAGGACTTAATACTCAGTCTTCTATGTAACACAAGCTAACTCAATGTTATGTATAGCATAATAACAACATGGTGTTATGTATAAAATAACAATAATAAAATAAAAAATAATCTAAATTTATTTTTTTTTAAATTCATTTGGTGTTACATTCTCTGCCCAATAATTAAATTTAGTCCTCACAATTTACAATTGATCTCAATAATCTATGATTTGATATTTAAGAAAACTATTTTTTGGAAAACCCATATCAAAAATAGGTTTAATAACACATGTTCATAATAATTGGGAAACTAAAATGTGAAGGTCACCATAGAACTATTCTTTCAAATATGAGAAAAGTAGTGAAAACATTAATGTGAAATAAAATTCTAACTATCAATTTTTATGGTAGAGTGATAGAGAACATCTTCCTGAGAAAGTTGTTGCAAACAAAATTATAACTAGATGTGTGAATAAAGGCCATATATATCATCAGAAATGATGATGATGAGACCAAATTTTTGTTTTATGACCCTTTTTTTATAGTTTAACCAAAATTCAATGTTAATTAATATTATTAGATATATGTCTCTATAAACACAATATAATCCTTTGAACAATCCTTGAAATATTTTTACATCATATATTAGCTTAGGAAACATCATATTAAGATATAATAAAATCATATTTACCATATCATCCAAAATTAAACATAAACCATTTTATAAATCATTAAACGTTCTAAAATATTATGTCCCATAATATTAAAATCATTTCTAAGGTAGTTAGTAGTCTTAAATTTACATTATTCATATAAATTATCTCCTTGTCCAAATATAATAACCTCTACAAGATGATCATATGAATGTTTATCTCTCATTTAACCATGTCTCTTCCAAAAAGTACAACATGATACTAAATCAAATTTCTGGATTATCAGTAATAGTCAACACAATATTTTAAACCCTAGTTGAAAAAGAGATGTATTACAATCCTTATATATTATATAATTGTCATAACAAGTATATCATTGTTAATATACTTTAATTACATAATTCATGAATCAAAACATAAAAACATTATCCACTCTTCTTCATCTCTGGATGTAGCATAATCTTGACCGTGATCCATTATCCTCTTTTGGGTGTATTACATTGATACATGAGATTTTTTTGTATAGTTTCATATCATCTGGTTTATAAAACAATGTACATAGGGGACCTCTTTTTTATCCATGATATAACAAGAATGGTTTCATTTCTTTCCAAACATGTAGTAAACCATCATTCTTTTTAATCAACTGCCTAGGGGATTATATTTATAGTTATTACATTTTGGAAAATACTATTTTACCTTCATTCCTTTGTCAATATTTTTTACATCATTCCTATTATTATCATGCTACCCTATTAAGCCATAAAAATTATATAATTCTTTCTATATCTCATTAGATCATGATACTATGTTCTCATACGAGTAGTACTCTTAGGATACAATTTCAATTTGAAATATTGGATTATGTGTGTAGAAGAAATAATCCTTCTTACTCTTTTGATCATGATCGTTGGTGATGTTCAAATTCCATCTACAATGATCCATTTCTAAATAACAATGTAATATCAATTATATCATATCATGTATAATCCAAATACTAGTGAAATAAATAACATAAATTGAAAAAAAATTGATAGATAATATCATAATAATAAACATGGTTTCTTTGGGATGTTCATATATACTTGTCCTCAAATTATATCTTAGGGTTCTGTTTCTGTATCTATGTATTAATGATTCTAGTATTCAAGGTTTTTACTAAACATACTCTAATTCCAGTTATATCATCCCATCCAAAAAATCCATGTCCCAGTTCCTTTCTTCTTTACATTATCATAGATACAAAATCCAAATCCCAAAGGAACGAATAGATTATAAGTTTTAGAAACACTAAATTACATACATAATTACCATAATATATTTGGGAAAAAAATAAAACATAATATATGGAAAGGATCCGTATCATTGAAGCCCATAAAAAATATTATGTTTCATTAAATGAGGAAAGGAAACATAATGATGGTGTGCTCAAATAAATATTAAGGGTAAGTACAGAAGAAGAAATAATGAATCGATAGGCATAATTTCTTGATAAATAACTCAGAACACATACCACTCAATAACTAGATAATGCATAATCAATATTTCATGGTAGAAAACTAAGACACATTCCATGTTATCAATAAACTAGGAATCAAAAGAATCCACATATATTTCAATGAAAAAATCTCATGGAGAATAATAATAACTAAATTCTCAATAAAGGTAATTCTTGATTATTAGACGTTATGTTTGCTAGGAACATGATATATTTACCATCAAGATTTATTATAATGATAGTTTAAAATACTTTTATTTAGACAAATTATTCATATCATTATATTATCATGGAGTTTAGGTTCATTCATTAAATAGTCCCCAACCTGTATCATAAAAGTCTATTCTTCTTGGAAGCTATCTTGAAGCGTTTTTTGTCAACTGATTTTGTCCCATGTGACTATCGATGCATCGTGGGGCTTCAATTAACTGGTCTCAAACCGAAACATATTGAATTTAAAGGTCACCAAACTAATTCATTCATGTTTATATAATTCATCAGATATCAAATAATAAATTGAATTAATGAATAACATGCATTATCGTATATCTGTATTGAATAAAAGATAAGAATTTATCAATTATACCTAAGTCAATAAAACATCTATCAAAGTGAACACCATATTTAAAACTGTTATATAGTTTAAGTGATAATAATATCTATTTAACAATAATATATATATATATATTTAATATAAATTTTAAAAAAAATATGATTGTATGGATGTTATTTATTTAGGAGAAAGATAACAACGACAAAAGAAAGGGATATTGAAAAAATAACTTTTACCACTTGGAAATTTTCCTGTAAAAACACCTGGTATGATATAATTCAAAGTAAAACCATGATTAATATGTAGATAAAAGAATTAATGATATAATATATCAAAAACTGGGCCGTAGATATAACACACAAATAATGTAAGTGGTGGATTTGACATTTATCTCAAGGATGTACAATGTGAGTTGTACATTCATTACCATGTGTCTGAATTGTGACATATATCATTATATTCATGAAAAATAAAAATATTTTAATTAATTACATTCTTCTGAGAATTTTTCATTTTTTCATTACTATTAATAAATTTATTATAATTTTCTATACAACTAATTAATAAAATAATTTTACGTTGTTTGTTTTAACTAAATTCGGTTCATATGTCTAAAAAGAATTTGGTTAGTCGAAAATGTTCAAAGTGGTCCTTGTGTAAACATATAAAGAATAATAACCTGGATATTATTATAATTTTCAATCATAAATTATACTTATAAAACCATTTATTAATGATGGTTATAAAAAATGAACTAGTATTACAATCATAGAGATATTAGTTTGTATATACACATGAGTAACTTTCTCATTTTTCAATGATCGATGTGGAAAGATGGTAAGTAATGCTATATCCTTATATAATGATATTTATAACATAAATACCAATTTATATTATTATATATATTAATATATTTATTTATTATGATGTAATAGAATCACATCTCATCGAGGAGGCGGTAGTCCACAATCGACGAACGACGTTATGGATTTTTATTGTGTGAAAGGGTTACAAATAAAATGATATATTATATTTCTAGAAATTTAATTATTTAGTTAATATAATATTTATGAAATTTATGTCACATATGTTTAAAAAAACCATCATTAATACATTCCATGTAATTTGTGGCCGTATAAAATCACATTGAGAAGGCGGTAGTGCAGATGTCTACATATGACGTTATCATACTTACAAAAAATGCAATGCATATAGGTATGTGTTTTAAAATTACAATACAAATATAAAAGTACCGAAATATCATAAATATAATATAAAAAAATTCCATCATAATTCTTAACCCTAATAGGTGGTAAAATAAAAAAAAACATCATCATTTCTTGAGGTGGTAGTTCATCGTACATGAACGGTGAGTTCATATCCCATTTGACTGATGTGTTTATAAATGTAGTTATAAACCATAAAATAAAGAATTTTTTTAGGATAATTATTTTATTATATAAACATGTAATTTGAATAATTTTGTGGTTTGTGAGAGAAATAAAACCATGTGATCGATGAAGAATGTTACCACTTTTTCAGGTAACTCCTTTTGGATTGAACCTAAAGAATAACTCGATTTTGTTTATACCAAATTTTAGTCATATATGTTGAGGTTAGGGGTGTGGGATACTAATTATAAAGTGATTGTATGATCCAATGTGTATTTATAGGTGTGAATAAGGGAAAGAGTGAATTTCTTTTTATAATGGAGGGGGAGTGGAATCCTTGTAAATACCAAATGGTATACAATGTTAGAAGATATCCCTCACCTCATGTGCATGAAAAATATAAAAATAAAGGATTAAAGTAAAATTATGGTTGTTAAAAATCTTCACCACCAAAAAAAAATTCTATACTTTTGATCCTTAGATATTAAAATTTCTTTTATTTTTCATTTTCATTTTTCATTTTTCATTTTGGTGGCTTGTTATCTAACCAATATAATTCAAACGTTAAGAAATAATTCAATAGATAATTATTATTAAATTTACACATAATTAATTATAAATATTATATTTAATTTAAAAAATAAAAAATACATATTCATTGGAAATTAATTTTAATACAAGCCCATGTAATGTGAAAAAACACTACTTTAACCCAGACCGTGCTAATGATGTTTTAAAATTATATCAGACAATATTTTAATTATAAATGATAAATTGAACCATAAATGTACCATATTTTATATTTATTTATGATTTCAATTGACATGGAGTAATGCAGTATTTTCATTATTTTTAAATCATTTAATAAAATATTATTTGTTGTAAACTTACATTAATTTTAATTTGAACATTATATATTTACTTTTTCTTTAAAAATATCAAAAACTAATTGGAATTTAAATATATTAAATTATAACAGATGTAAAATGACATATCCATATAAAAATAATAATTTAATATACTAATTCATTCCATTTACATCACTTTTAATATTTATAGTATGATTTATTTTAGTTAATTATTAACTAAATAATCTATCCATTAGCATTTTTTATTCATTCAGTGTAACTATTTATTCAATAACAATTAATGATAAATCAGTAGGATAAAATTAAATGGTTTATATTTTAAAATAATGTTTATCTTTGAAACTGTTTAGCTTTTTCCATACACTAAAACTTTATAAAAGTTAAATGTAAAGAAAGTTCAATTTTTTGACTTTTTATTTACATAAATTATTATAAAGGCCACATTCATGGAATAATATCCCAATAACTCATAACATTTCATCCATGATATGATATGTTATAACTATTATAATATAATTCATTTTGGATAATTTTCTCAGTCATTTTGGCTCATAATTTTATGGTTAAGTCCCTTGTTATTATTAATTTTTCCTTAATCACTATAGTTAATATTAATCGCATTCACTAATTTTTTTGCTAAAAAAATAAGTTTATATTACTATAATATAAATAGCATACTGATTTCAACCATGTATTTATATTATCCTAAATTTAATTCCCTAATTTTCAAAACTATCTTTTAATCTAAACCTGCAAACGTGGTGAGAAAGAGGGTTTTTATTGGTAAAATGTTCTAAAATTCAAAATGGATTTATATCTAAATTAAATATAAAAACGATTCCAATGAACTTAATTGGATTAGTTGACATATTGTTAAACAATTTTTACTTATAAAATTAAAATATAATTTAACATTTACAATTATTTATTAAAAATGGTGGTTTTTAAGGGAAATGAAATATTTTTCACTATTCATCAAAAAAGAAACTTCTCAAAAAAATAACAAAAAATAAAGGAAAAATAATTTTGAAATTCTGAATTAAAAATTGATGTTTATTTTTAAAAAATCATTTTAATGGTGTTGATTTTATTTTTATAATAGATCCTCCACTAAATGGTGGTAAAAATCAGTCATGCATGTAATGCAACATAAATCAGTGTTGTGAGTAGAGTTATCATTAAAGGTGTTATGTATAAAAAATTCTTCAAAAAATAGAATTTATTCTAAAATAAAATTATTATAAAATCACCGAGTGTTACATGCTGTCAAGAATCAATCTATTTTTATCAAAAATTTATAAGAACAAGTATCATTTGACATTCAATTTTGTTTTATGATAGATATAAATCCAAATGATTCACATTCCTTATCAATTTCAAAATCACATGGAAGAACAAAATTAATTAAACAATCATGTTAAATTAATTTGATTATAATGAAATTATATGAAACACCAAATTCAATTAATATTTCTATTCTATATGTTTTTAATAAACTAATTATCAATTACTAGATTTAAATTCATTTGCATTTTCAAACTATAATAGTATGTAAATCCATAACATGAAAAATCATTTCTATAAGAATAACTATGATTGAACTGTATCTATTAAATCAAGGGTAAAACTATGATCCTGGTGAAAAAAACTTCAACATGTGATCACAGTGATCGATATAATTTTAAATCAAGTTCAATAATTATAAGTTTAATTTAAATAACATCCAATGTTTTAATCCATGGTCTATTTATGATTACACATAAATAAAAGTGAAACAACGAATTCTCTATCTTTAATGTTCTAACATTTATTACATGAGAATGGACCAATATTGGAGATCCCAATCATTTGTCCTACCAAAACCGTTCATCCCATCAAAGATGCGACGTCACAGCTTTAGAAACAACAATACATCCCCATTTTGAATATTTATTTGAAACTTCCATCAGATGTCATGAAAATGTGGGAAGAACATTAGCACCATTCATTTAATGAAATAAATTATAAATATTCATTATAATTGACCTGAACACTAATTCCAACTGAAAACTGTGTCATCTCAATCATTAGACTAAAAATTAATTCACATCATGAATTGCATATTTATGTAGTAATATTCTCGAGGAAAACATTTATGTGATCTAGTCACAACATACTTATGACCTAAATTTTATTTACACACCATAAATTTTCACCCTTTTAACCAAATTAAACAAGACACAAATCCCATTTTAGGCCATAAAATTATTATTCATCGTAAAAACACTTACACCATAGACTACTTGTTACAATGTAAACATTGTTTACTTCTATTATTTAATATCCAAAAAATTATTTAGCCCCACTAATCATCTTCTATGAACCATGGGTTTCTGGGACACACAATGAGATAGGCATCACAAATATTGTATTTGACTTAGATACATATTAATAACTTATAATTCTTGTTAAATCCAATACATAACTTAAGATAAAACTAAAGGGATCATCCAAATAGCCATCACATGAGAGACTAATCAAAGGTAGCATTATCATAAGGGCTCATCCACCTCACTCAGAGGTACAAAGTGAAATGAAATGTAACTAAAAACCCACATCTTGAATACTATCCTTGGGGAGGTAACTCTCAAATGTGATTTGGGACACTAAAACAACAAGAGAAACCCATTTCATAAACTAGAAAAGTTTTAACATACAAAAATGTTTAACAAGATAAGATATAATCAATATGAAACTTTGGTTATTGAGTGTGTACCTGTGAATCACATTACCAGGATCTCTATTGTACACCAATATGTCCCCAAAATACATGAATCAAATGAATATAACACCCACACAACATATTATCATATTGGTATTACATCCCCACACCCTTCTCCTTGAACGGGAAATCAATTTCAACAATGACTTCTCCAAAACAAATTATATGAGATACATCATCATTATATTGATGGATATGTAACATGTGAAAAGCATCATGTATCCAGTTTATCTATGGGGGTAGTTATATTAAATATTCCATGGCTTAAACATGATCCAACACCTCTAAAGGTCAAATAAAATTTAGATAAGTCATACTCAAATGAAAAAACCCATTACACCCCATGATAATGAGTCACCTTGAGAAACAAGGAATCTACAAAGTCAAAATCTAGTGGTATCCATGAATGAAAGAAATGGTATTTTTTACTATCTTTCACTTATTTCATCCACACATGAATTATCTGAACAATAACTATTGTATTCTATACAAGATTTGGCATGATAATTTCTATTTCCCCCACCCTAGTATAACATAATGGAGATTCAAAAGGTCGTACATTAAATTATTTATGTGGTTCCACACTAATGGTTGATTTAAATCAATTATTGTAGGAAAACTAATCCAATGACAAGTTCATCATCCGTGAACCTAAACAACAATAAATTAAGATACCAACAAATCTTAAGGACTTTGGAATTTATGATCTGTATGCCCATATGTATGCAAATGAAAATCATTAGTAATTTAAAACCAAAATATAAAATAATATTAGATAATTCTTCATGCCTAGTAGGTAAAATGAGGATTGTTATCAATGATGATCATCTTCATCACTATGTAGTGTCTCACCACATCCCAGAGATACTACCTCGAGAAAGATCAACAGATATACCTATCTTAACCGCTTTAATTTGTGCCGATTTAGTTATATGATCAATAATAAACCATATATAATCATAGCCTTTATAAGATCAAGGTATACTTTTAGTTAATTACAATGATATTTCCTCCCACTTTCACTGTGGAACGTCTAAATGTTAGGGAAATCAACTGGGAAAACAGTTATTGACCTTCACCCTCTGTTAGGATAAATACAAAGAAGAAAACTCTATAACTGTCCACATCATCCCAATCCAACAGAACTATCCACTCAATGATTCGTATGAAATTTTTACAACATATTGTACCTCAATTTTTGAGATATGAAACACAAATAGAATCATCATAGGCATCATCTTATGGACATAAAACCTCTCCTAGAATAACACTCGGTGTTGTCTACCCTCAGACCCACCATCAGGGGCATCACGAAAAAATACTTGGTATCTCCAGAACTACACCTCGGAATCCCACAAAAGGGAATCCTCTACCTATTGCAACAAATATGACTACACCATCATCTGTAAATAACAATTTTTACCCTCAACATTTCAAAATTCATGATTAATTACATTGAACTCTTCTATCACTCCTCAAGATTAAACATATTCATACACAACATCACTACATGACTTCTATCATAGTTTTCCAGATATAACATTTTCCATGCCTAGTTTATATGAAATGTTGAAGTAATGATCCTATAAATATTTCACCCACCATAATACTTCATTTTCATGTTATGTTTTGAGAAGTCATTCCTTAGGCTCCTATGATTGGTCAAAACTAAAAAGTGATCATCTATAACGTAATGTTTTCAAAAAAATATAGGAAAAAATCACTACCATTATCTTGAGGTTATTGGTTTAACAATTACACTCATGAGGATTTAACTATCCTATCAGATAAGAACAGAATTATCTCTAAATCATCAAAAAACCCAAAAAAAAAGTGAATGATAAGAAAAAAACATCAAACTGAACTCCCACTACTTTAAAACCAAGGACTGGAGTGCTAACTAAATTTTACATGAGGTACTCAAAATCTACCTAAAACTGATCAATTCAATATAGTGAATATCCATTTTTATTAAATATTACATGAGATTCAAAACCGAATAGATATTGGCAACAAACCTTTACTAATAACCTAAAAACAATGGAATATTTTCACCTTCATTATTAACTTCGATTCTGTCTATAAGATCCCGAATTATCAAAATGGAATGTTTTTGTTTTTGTTTCAGTTTACGTCCCTTAAATTGGTTAAATAAGTGTTTAACACATTCATGTAATGAGTTGGGGGTGTTATGGGGGTTTGGGACACAAAAAAGTAGGAAAACGTTTTTCTGGGCATGTTGCACTGTTTGCGCATGGTTTTTGCAAACCGTATAGATCATCCCAGGTAACTGTACATACTTGGATAGTGGCTTTAATGTGGTTATCTCATTGTTTTGTTAACCATTTAGTATTCCCATGAAACTGTTTGAAATTGGGGACTTTAGTATGGTGGATCTAGCCTGATTTTCACATAATTTGGAAAACCGTGCGGGTAAAGATTTCAGCCTAGAAAAGATGAGAAATTTACAAAATTTTTACTATGGGATTTTTAATCCTAACTCAATATTCTCTTCCATTTCACCTCCTAAAACCCTATTTTGGAACATAGAAAACCAAGTCTTCCCATGGTCCTTTATCCTTCGATTCTTAACTATTTAGAGTGACATTGGTTGCGGATCGAAGGCCCAGGTATGTCTAATGTCCATTTTTATTCTCTTTTATGGATTAGGGTTTATAGTTCCTTGTATATTCATATAAATTCCTAAAACCCCCTTTTTCTAATAGAATCTTCGTTTGGTAAACAATTAGTGGTTGAATCGAGATTTAAGGCTACGATTATTAGTGAATTCACCATCAAATGTTTTGTATATGGTCTATACATGATATACAATAGTTTTTTAGTGGATTTGTGCATATGAGTATGTGTTCATTATTACCACATTTTATGATTTAATTCCATTGGTGAGTATTTATAAAATTAAAATCTCATTAATGATTTTAAACCATTAGGATCCCCGGGGGATTCATTGAGTATGAGTTGACTAATCTGAGGCCACCCATGGAGTGTGACAGCATTCCCGAACCTATTAATTGGCCATGTAAATTGTGGAATTGATATGTATTATCATATATCCTTTGTTTGACATGTTATTAAGGTAATATGGGTTGAGGATGGAATATTTATTGTTCTTTTGAGTTTTGATAATGGCTTAAGGGGTTGTTTTTAATGGCATAGTAATGTGTTAATTGGGATAAATTAGATTAGGTCAAAGTGGTTAGAAATTATATTTGGATGCCCAAATGAAGCAGTATATATGAGATGATGAACATGTTAAATCTGAAAAGGCATGGGAATTGAAGACATATAAAAAATAGTTTGCAAAATGGAATGGATGATTACGATGAATGAGTAAATACATGGAAATTATCTGGTATGCCCAATTGGATAATTGTAATAAAGTGTTTGTTCTATATGACAGAAGAATTTTACTTTAAATGCATAATTGGGGAAAATTCTTGTAAGTTGATAAATTGGAAAATGGGATATTTTATGTTAATTTGTGAACATTTGATGTTGTATAAGAATTATGAGTATACTTAATAGGTTGAATCATGAGAAATGATAATTAAGATAAATGGATTTGTAATATAAATTCCTAATATGTTGACGGGTTATGGAATAATGTTAAATCCAATGTTGGTGATTATGGAATGTGATTTCCTTTTGAAATTTTTATGATATGTTAATGTGTGAAGAATAGTTTATGGAGGTTTTATTGATGATCCACTCCCCAATGCACCATGGTTTTCTAGGAAAGGACTGATGCTCATGAACTTGAGGGTATAGACATAGAGTTCCATATCAATGTTGGGATGGTCGGACATGGTTCTCTAAGGCTCAGTTGGATTCATGGACCGATGCTTCATATTTTATTTCATATGACCTAGTGGTTGGGAAGGATGGAAATGGCATTCCGGATCTCAAAAAGACACTGGGACTGAGGATCCATACATGTTGAGTTGTGACCACTTTTAATAATAGTAAAGATGTTAGACTGATTCTTGATGCCTCAGTTGTTTAATTTTATTAAACTACCGAGACTTAGGCACCCTGGTTAGTGTGATTTATTGATTATGAAATGTTATTCCCTTGTGAGATAGGAAACAAAATTTATTTCTTTATTCATAGAGTTTAATTTCTTTAGTCCCATATGTAAAAGATTTACGTTCCCAAACCATGGAACTAGATAAAAACAGATTATGTAATAAAGACAAAATGAAATATGAAAATGGTAATAATGATTTAATGGTGTAAATTTATATGGTTATCTAATGGAACCTGAGTTGTACTATTCCCATCTTACCATTTTCTTCATATTTTCTTGCACTATCTACTAGAGTAGATATTATGTAGACACCATTGGTAGTGGCCTACTAAGTGGTACTCACACCCTACTAAGGCCGCCTCTTGGTAATAGAGAAGATTTCATTATTGCAGGATTGGAAGAGGGAAAGGGCCTGATTCTAGGGATTTGAGTCGGGATTAGGTTATTCATGGATAAGGTTTCAGACTAGGATTCTCAACTATTTTTGGTATTCCACTTTTTCCCATTATTTCAGGTTTTATTCACTAGTCAATGTATCATGGCATGGCATATTTATAGTTGCTTGTGGTTTGTACCTAGTTTTGGGAAATGTTTGACTATGTGTGTTATTGGAAGTAACTAATTTTTCTGTTATTCATATTGTGTTCTATTTTTTCTTACTCTGTAAAAGATGTTACACGTTATGAAATAGACCCTCACTACATGTTGGTAACCATTGGAGTATTAAGAGGTGTGCTTAAGGTCATGTGATGACCTGGCTCGGGGCACAGATTTTGTGGCACCTAGGTCGAGGATATTACAAAGTGGTATCAGAAGAGTTATTTTATTATTATTACAATTTGGGGTTGATAGAATGGGATTATGATAGTGTGGGGTCTCGGTAATGAGCCTGTTCTTGGGAGTAACTAACCCTAGTACATGGGAAACCCCATGCCACCTAGGGTGGGAATTATTGTTCTTTTTCGTTGTTGTTACATTTGATGATATTTCACCATAGGTTAATGCACATGTGGTGGTGTATGAAAGTTTTACGATATTTTCCTTGTGGTTGTAATGGCATGAAGTTGGGAATTCATGCATCATTATATGAACCTATGTATATAAGGGACATGTATCATGATAGGTACACATGATATTGGTGCGAGAGGTATAGATTGTAGAATTAATGTTATTTCCTTGAAAATTTGAAAAAATGGTGTTTATTAATGGCGATGAAACTGGCTAAATGGAAAGAGTTTAAATAAATATTAAGGAATTGTGTGTATAAAGAATTGGTGTGCCAAGGTTAAATCTTCTGGTGGCGATAAATTATAAATATTCAACGATGTCTGATAGATAATAATTTTTATAGTGTTGGTAAAATGATTAATTAATTTTTACTTATGAAATGTGAAAATGTATTAAAATTATATGTTTTACTAGTGGTGGAAAATGGAGTTAAAAACGGGAATGTATGTTTTCAGAAATGGTGATGTTAATTATGAAGGATGTGTAATAGTTGAAATTTGGTGCGAACATGGTAATGGGTATTCCTTGTGTTTTCAACATGACCCTTTGTATTGTGAGTACATATTAATTACTATATGGAATATGAGTTGTGATTATGGCACCCCTTATAGGATGTGGGCTTTGGGTCATGAGGTGTTGTTTGGTAATTTTGGCATGGAAGATCTCATGTTTTGTGACCACACAAATTGTAGGGTGAACTATAAGGATGTTTCATGGGTTTTGGTGAACATGAGAGTAGGGAAATTTCAATTAGTGTTTTGAATCATAGAGAGGGTATTTGTCTTGTACTATCAATTTATATGTGTGTTTTCCATAGGTATGGAACCTATAGAAAATGTTTGATGATATACATGGTAATGTGTGCGTTGGAACAAGGTTGAGTGTTCCATTCATGAGCATTGTTTTCTTCCTATCCAGATGTATATGGTTAGATATAGGACCAATGAATTTTTCCTATCTTTTCTTTAGTTTTGATGATGATATCATTCGACCTCAAATGTGACCTACGAGGGAGTTCAGATGATATTTATAGTACTTTTGGGGGTTTTCATATAGGTGGATGATTGGACATTGAAAGTGGGACATGGTCTTCTAATGTTGTTGTGTCCTGAATGGATAGTGGGAGGATTGATATTAGGTGATGTGACTCGAGCTGTGGTTATGCATTGAAACTTTAAGTAAAATCATGGGTAACATCGTGGGAGGATAGCCTAGCAGTGTAGGTTCCCAGAAATATTAAGAACGGGAGATGATTTAGAGGTGCGATTGAGGAATAATGATCACCATCAAGCTTCCGAGAATGTTATGGTTGTACAATGGTCCTTTAGAAGAAAACATGAGTGTTGGTAGTTAGATGTAAGGATTTTTTCCAAGGGTTTTATCATTTAAATGCTTGAACCATATGTTTGGATGATGATAAATGGATACCTCACTGTTTTTCTTAGTGGGAGTGACAAGGGTGACTGAAGTGCAATTAGATGCTTTTTTTCTGAAGGTGAAACAGAGGTGATGTTAGTCACATGGATGAGATTGTTATGTTAATGCTTTAGTTGTTGAGAGAAATTTTGAGAATGACCTAGGGCCCAGGAGGTTCATCTACCAAGAGGCATGTTTTGGGTAAGTGAGCTGGTGTGGGGATGTTCTTAGGTGATGGTTACTTGTGGGGACTAGAGTCAGTTAAGTGTGGTTGTAGGAAAGTGCCATCTTCATGGCCCTAATGAGGTTCAGATTAGGGTATGTGCGGGTGAGGAACGACATTGATGAGGAATATCATCTACTGTTCTGCGCATAACCAATGTGGAAATCATAGATATGTGAGAGACCATTGGTTTGATTGGATTGGTCTATCGTTGAGTTTGTTTATGCTCGTCAATGTCATTCAGTAAGACCTCAAGTGTATTGGTTTTATTAGTTTAAGAGGAATGATAGTTCATGACATCTTTGAGGATGGTCATAGAGTGGTAGAAATTCATGATCAAAAACTATTTCAGAGTGGTGATGGCTAGGGGCTATTGGGATTTGATGAGATGTGTGCAGTAGGGAATCTTGAGATCTCTTGAAGTCTATAGTGTCCCAAATTGGAAGGTATCATTAATATTGGATATTTTTGAAGTGGTGTCCTTTGACAACTTCATTGTGTACCTCAGTTAGTGATGATCATACCCAACATCTAGACATCATCCAATGTATGTTGATAAGTTATGGATTTACGCCAAGAAACATGAAGTTGTTTTTGTTGGTTGAGGGACATCTCATAGATTTACACTCCTGGGAGTGGCATATGTGGAACTGGGTGAAAAGATTTAAACTTTTTATGGTTTTGAATGTTGTCCTTGAGATGAACTGAATGTTGAAAAATGTAGTGGGTGCCATTCGCAGAGACTGGTAATGGGCCTTAGCTGATGTTCGTTATCTAGTTATAGAAGAGTGTAGACAAAAAAGTATATGTTTTGGTTTTTTCCTTCTTATTGATTATGAGACATGGTGGTGGGAATCCATTTTGGAGATTTGAAAATGACACTATTTAGGTGGGGAGTGATAAATCATTCGTTGATGTGGAACATAGAATGTGAAATGATGTTGCAGCACTGTGATGTCAATTTGGAATCTAATAGGTGCACATATGGTTTCTTATAAAGGCTAGATGGGCCCTAATTACGATCTATGATTGGTCCAAGAAGTGGCGCTGGGATCAGGGTAGTTCTAAATGAGTTATAGAATCTTGTGTTAAGACGTTTATGGGGGTGGAAGGACCTGGAAACATTTGTGGAAAAAGAATTTGGGTTTTAAACCCCAACGAAGATTGGTAGTAAATACAATTAAGTGTCTTCAGTGCTCTATGGTTTTCCAGTCGGGTGAGTTTTGAAATATTATAGTGAACGAGAGTGTTTGTTGTGAGAGTGAACCACCATTAGCTTGATGTTGTAATGGAATTTTCAATGTAGTACAGTGGGTATACTTGATTGAGGACAAGTTGATCTTAGTGCTAGAATGCACGATGTAGGAATGTCCCCCTCGAACAGTTTCAATGGTGAGGCTGGATGCCAATGTAGGGTAATGTCCCTATGTTCACTCAGACACAGTGAGTTCGAACATGTCATGTGATGAGAAAGTTGAGTTGGGATTATAATAGTTTATCACTGATGGTGGGGGTGAAAAAACACAGAAGATAGTGGAGAGAACCGTAAGGGAAAATTGGTCAGTTGATGACATGATCGAAGATTCATGTATGAGGAACTTGAGAGATCACCATTCAGGTGGGTGACCTGGGTTGAAAGCATTGTCCTAAATTCGAAGAGTTGAGTTCACTAAGAGAATTAGTTTTGTTCATATGTATGGTTATGTAACGGGATCACTGAGATATTCATGGTAGATCAACTTAATTAAGGAAATGGTATTGGAAGGACCGTGTGTTTTTCATTTAGGTGATACTAGGTTTTGTTCACCGTTAGAGGTTGGAAAACATAGGAAATAATGTCACGTGATTTGGGGCGTCAGTTGTGCAGAGGATCGGGTCGATGGGGTGATGATTGGATCCTCTACAATGAAAATGAGGTTTTTGAAGTTTCCATGTATTTTGAGTTAGGTGTTGTTTCCTATATTTATTTACAATGTTCTTGTGGTTGGGTATGGTTGAAGTTGGTGCACCCTTAAGGAGAGTCTAATCATGTTTTGGGTTATGGTGAGTATGTCATGATGGTCAAGGTTGTGCCTTGTTTCACTTTTTGTGGTGGATTTTTAGCATTCAAAGGGAAACATGGGGTATGGTTTTGGATAGATAGACCATGTGGCATGAACTCTTGTTATTGAACCTAAGTGATGTTCGAAAAGATCGACTCGAATTTGAGCCGTTATAAAGTGGGGAGGTTATAAGATCCAAAATTATCCATAAGGTATGTTTTTGTTTTGTTTTTCAGTTTAAGACCCTTATTTTGGTTAAATATGTGTTTCCCATGTTTTTGTTATGACTCGGGGGTGTTCTGGGGGTTCAGGACATGAAAAATGACGAAAGTTGTTTTTGGAATGTTGGACGGTTTTCACACGGTTAGGTAAAACCATGCAGATCATCCTAGGTAACCATATAGCCTTGAACATAGTCTTTTTTATGGTTATCACATGGTAAATCTAGCTTTGCATAATTCCAAGGAAATCATGTAAAAGTGGGGATTTTGGGACGAAGTCTCTCGCAAGGTTTGTAAAATCATGCGGGTAAACCGTGCAAACTAGAAAATTAGATAAATTTACAAAATATATAATATGGGATTTTCAAACCTAACATAGAATTCTCTTCTATATAACCTCCTACAACCCTAGTGATGTTTTAGGTTGATCTAATCTTTTCAAGGCAATTTATCCTTCAATTATCGGCCATTTGGATTGTCGTTGTTTGTTGATCGGATCCCCATGTAAGTCTAATTCCCCTCATGCATCTCTTTTCTAGATTAGGGTTTGAAGTTTCTCCCATCTTCTACTAAATCTCCCATTCCCTCTTTTTCTGATGCAATATGTGTTGGGGCTTTAATGGGTGGTTGAATCCGGATCTAACTCTATGATTATAAATGTGTTCATCATCAAATTCTTGGTTGGTGGTCTACACATGATAAACCACATCTTTTGAGTGGATTTTTTTAATATGAGTATGTGTTGTTTATTCCATCATGTTATGATTTAATTTATTTGGTGATTTTTGATAAAATGAACATATCAATAGGATCCTTTCGGGATGCATCGAAGATGATTTGACCAATTTGGGGCCACCCATGGGGTGCATTGGCATTCACAAACCAAGGAATTGACAAATTCATGTGTGGAATTGATGTGTATTAACCTATCTCACTTCATGTACATGTTAGTATGCTTATATGGGTTGAGTATGTAATATTTAGAGTTTTTACAAGGTTTGATAATAACATAAGAGGTTGTCATCAAGGATTAGTAGTTATTTAATTGGACTAAACAAGATTAGATTGAAGAGGTTATAAATTATGTTGGGATTTCCATAGAAAGAAGTATATATGAGATGATGAGCTTGTTAAAGGGGAAATGAATTCTAAATTGAAGACACGTACAAAGGTTTCATCAATTGGAAAAGGATAATTATGATAAATGGGTAAATATATGGGAATAATAGGGAATACATAATTGGTTTAATGTAAAAATGTTGTTGTGCTATATGACCTAAGAATTGTTATTGAAATGAATAAGTGGGAAAAATAATTTTGGATTGATAAATGGGTTAATTGGTATAATGTATTTTCATTAGTGAACATTGCCTAATGTATAAGAATTTTTATTTACTAAATGGGTTGAAACACGAGAAATGATAATCGAGCAAAATTGTAATGCAATGTAAATGGTAAAATTGTTATTGGGTTATGGAATAATGTTAATTACCATGTTTATGGTTATAGATTGTGATATTCAATTTGTATTGGTTGTGATATAGTAATGTGTGATGAATAGTTTAGGTGGTTAGATTGATGCTCCACTCTTCACTACACCATGGTTTTTGGGGAATGGAACGATGCTCCTAAACCCAAGGGTATAGACATGACATTCTATATTAGTATTGGGATGGTCGTACAAGGAGTTATTAGTCCATGTTTAATATATGGACTAATGCTTCATATTTTCCAACCTATGACCTAGTGGTTGGGATGGCCAGACATGGTGTACCAGATCCCAACTGGACACTTGGACTAAGGCTCCTCTTGTGTTGACTAGTGACCATAGTGAATTATATTAAAGATATTGGACTAATGCTCTATGCCTCAATGGTTGCATTTGATGAAACTACTTGGATAGAAGCTCCATAGTAAGTGTGAATCATTAATTATGAAATTTAATTCCCTAGTAGGATATGAAACCTGATTTGTTTACTTATGTGTCATGTTTGATTGCCTGAGACCCACGTGTTAAAGTTGTATGTACCCAAACGATGGTACTAGATAAAAAAAGATTAATTAATGAAGAATAATGAATTATGAAAATGGTAATAAATATAAAAATGTTGTAAATATATATGGTTATCAAATGGTACTCATGTTGTCCTTTTGTTCAGCTTATCATTTACTTTATATTTTCACGCATTATCTACAAGACCAGAAACTTGGTAGTCACCATTGGCAGTGGCCTACTAAGTTGTACACATACCCTGCTCGGGCCACCACTGGTTACACAAGAAAACATCGTTATTTAAGGTTTGAATGAGGGAAAGGTCTTGATGCTAGCAAGTTAAGTCTGTTATGGGTTATGCGTGGATGAGGTTCTGAACTTGGAGTTGGGGCCATTTTGGGGATTCTGCTATTTTTCTTTATTGCATGATTTATTCAATATCATGGAATAAAATATTTATTGTTTCTTGTTGTTTGTACCTAATTTGGGGAAATGTTTGACGTTCCATGTTATTGGTTGTTCCTATTTCTTATTCTATTTATATTGGTCTCTGTAACATCCTAGATCTAGGTGCCATACAATGGGTGCCCCAAACCCGATTGGTCTCATGACCTCGTGTGCATTTCCCCAAATGCCAAAGGATGCTGAAAAGTAGAAAATGCCAAGGATTGATAGTAGGGAAACAATTCTCTCATTTTTCAACATGTAGCCTAGTAGAATAAAATATATAAACATGAAAAAACGGAAGCCGCAAACAATATAAACCAGAAATGTACAACAAAAGAAAAAGAAAGCTAGAATTCATATATATATATATATATATATATAATGATGCAACATGTCACTAATTCTAAGAAAAAAATTCCAAAATAGGATATTCTACAATCAGATAAAATATATAACAAGGTACAACGTACGACAAAAAAAACTAAAACAGTTCAAAGAGAACATAGCAGCATCGCAATCCTCAGCTCAGTCTCATGCTCTCCTACTCCTCTATAACAATCATGTACCTATGTAGGGACCTTTTCCCTTATCGACACCTAAAGCAATGTAATATGTTTGGGCCAAAGACATTACCCAAACTGGGTGTGAGAAATAAATCTCATAAGGAAACCCCAAAAGGATTGTGCCCAACTGTCAGTGAAAATGTGCCATGACAGTGTGCAATAATAAAATTAAGTAAACTAGGAAGCACTCAAAAGTAACTATCTCTACCAGTTACACTGCCATTTCATTAATTATTTTTCATTTACATGCTTGTGCTTTATCTTGGTAGGTATAAAAAAAGAAATCACTATAGTGAATATTCAATGTAAACGTTGTTTTCAGACATTCAAATCCATACCCTCAAAAAAGCAGAATCGAAACTCGCAGGTGACTTCCCATAGGAATAACGAATATTTCTTACAGGAATATGAGATATTGAATGCATGCATAAATGTTACTGCCCTCAAACATAAGAATCGTTTCCCTCAGGCTAAAAAACACTTCCCTCAGGAATTCCATAGAAAAAACAAGTAATCAGGTTGAGACCAATGCACAAACAAGAAATTAATATATGTTTCATCTCATGAAAACTCAAAACATGATATAATCATTGGATATCCACCGGTATCCTAGACAAACGACTATACAAGGGAATCGCACATTCTGGGTGGCCCTGGATCACAGCAGTGATCCCAAATAGTAGTTTTTAATTCTTTATTATATTACCAAAGTAATTCTAGTTATCACTACATTCCAAGCCTCAGCTATATGACACCCCAAACATGCGTGCGTGGAACAACGGTAAACAAAATCAACTCGATAGTTTTAATTAAACCCAAGACTACCTACCTAGAACATATATGATCAATATACATAAATGGCACCTCCCAAAACAACCAAGAACGTCATAGATATGGGATAAAATATTTCCCGTTAAATCTAAATAAATTCCTTTATTGAATGAATGGGGAAGAAACATTCCAGAAGAGGGAAGATCTTACCCACGTGGTTCAAACGAGATTGATGACAGAAGAATTAGAGTTTCGTTCTGTGATCATGAGCTCCTCTATGCTTTAGACTTCTCTCCCACTCTCCAAATGAAACCACTACCTCCTCTTCCGAATTAGTTTCTTAATTCATGTTTTAAGCAAAAATACATGACGAAACTCCATATACATTAAATTACACATTGTGTACTATCCTTTTTAACTGTATCTCTAGTGGCTACTTTTTACCACCACCATGTTCATCTAACGACTGATTACCAGGCATGGATTTAATAAGTACACAACATTTAGTTAGTTTTTACATCCTGAACCACTGATAAATCAACACACCCTGTGTTCTCATCCAACACTACAATTGTACATGACATGTATATGATGGTGTGTAGTTTGTTTTTAACAAGAAAACTACGCTCCCTATATTCTCATCCCCCACAGCTGAAGTACAGAATGTGTGTAAAAAAATTTCACATTGTGTACGCTTAAATTTGGAATTTTTCCCTTATTTCCCTTTTTTTCTCAAAAATAGATATGGAAAAATGAAAAGATGAATCCCTTACCTGATGAATATGAACCGGGTTCTTACAAACATCCCACTATAATGCAATTCATCCCTGAATTTCACTTCCCAGTGTGGTGAGGATAATGTTGTGAATAATTATGGCCACTAATCCTATACATTGGTCTCCCACTCCCAGGTTTTGTCCTGTACTATGACATGCCTCCATAGCACCCATATGAGATGAACTGACCGGCCTCTGAGAACCTTCATGCTCTTTTCAATAATACAAATCAGATGCTCCTCAAATGATGCATCAAACTGAAGTTCAACCTACTCAGGATGAATAATGTGAGATGGGTCTGAGTTATAACGGTGTAGCTGAGATACATGGATGATGTCATGCATGGCATGATACATCTGTGTTAACTTCAACCAATTGGAATCTAGCCTGACTCTCTCCAAAATCTAAAACGACCCTACATTCCTCGGTGAATGTTTTCCATGTCTCCTAATCCTCTTGTGTCCCAACCTCAGTGAACCATGCAAGAAAACCTAATCCTCGACCTCGAACACAATGGATCATCTGTAGTGATAAAAATAAGACTTTTGAAGAGACTCTATAGTGTCCATCCACTTCTGAATCATCTGGACCAACTATGGAGCCTCTTACATAAGGCATGGTCCTAGAAAAGTTTCCTCACCTGCCTCCAACCTATACAAGGATGATCTGTAGGGACTACTAAATAAATCTTCTTAAGGTTCCATCTCAATAATCGCTTGAAAACTATTTTTGAAGGAAAACATGTCCATGGGTATGTTCTTCTCCCAAGTGCCACCAAAGTACATGACTTTTGCACGAAGCATGTCCTCTAAAACCTACATTGTATGCTCTGACTCGACATCAGTCTGAGGGTGGTAATTTGTGCTTATGAAGCAGCTGTATACAGAGTGTCCTCTAAAAACTCTTCCAGAAACGATATGAAAAAGATGAGAATCATTCCAAACCAATAGAATGAGGGACCCCATGAAGACATACTACTTCATGGATATATAACTTTTCGAGATCGTCAACTCTAATGGTCTATGTGATCAGAAAAAATTGAGCCACCATCATGATTCTGTCTACAACAACCCATACAACATCGTTGCCTCGAGGTGACCTTGGAAACCCGATCACGAAGTCCATCGCAACATCCTCCCATTTTCACTATGTAATGGTTAAAGGTTGTAACAATCCGGCTTGCCTCTGATGCTTTTCCTTCACATACTGACAGGTGGAACCTCTCATAACAAAACCAGCTACCTCTCTCTTTATAACCGACCTCCAATTCTAACATCTCATGTCCCGATACATTTTGGTAACCCCAGGATGTTATTCCAAATATGAACGATGAAATTCTTATATAAAATTCTCATGTGATTCCCCATGAACACACACATGTCCATGGAAACACAGTACCTTGTCATCGCCTATCATCCAACTAGGAGGACGGACCTCACTTGTCACCAACTCCGATAGAACTAGGCCTTCTAAATCTGATATTTGTCTCATCCTCAATCTATCATGGATGCTAGAATTCATAGCTATGGATGAAAGATAGCTTCACCCAAGACTATCATGCACCTCCAAATACATCTCAGATAACAAATCCATAAGTTGACACTCACCACTGGCCTCCAACACTGCATGTATCTGAGTCCTCCTACTCAATGCTTCATCTACTGCTTTACCATTACCAAGTTTATGGGCAAGCTTGAATTCGATGGAATGAAGGTATTCAACCCACAATCACTGTCTCAAATTCAATTCACACTGTGTAAATATATATTTATGAATTTTGTGGTTTGTAAACACCACATAATGTTCTCCGAAGAGATAATGTCTCCAATAGCAAAACTCAAGAACATCTACTACCTACTTGAGATCATGCGTCAAGTAATTCCTCGAATATGGCCTAAACTGCTAAGACCCATAAACAACTGCACAGTCTCTGTCCATAAACATTTCTCCCAACCCAATACCTAATGAATCATAGAAAAATTTATAGCTCTTCCCTTACTCTGGAAGTATCAGGACGGGTGATGATGGAAACCTTCCCTCATGTTCCTAAAAGTCTATCTTGCAAGAATTTGACCAATTTAACTTCACACACTTCTTAGTCAAACCTATAAATGTCACTACTATGTGGGAGAACTGTTGTATAAATCACATGTAGTAACCAGACATCCCCAAGAAACTCTGTATTTCAAAAAAATTCTTAGGCTACTCCCAGGAAACTACTTCTCTCACTTTCTCTAGGTACACCGCAACTCTTACCTATGAGATAATATGACCCAGGAAGTGAATATGAAACATCCAAAAGTGGCACTTTGAGAGAGTAACATATAACTGATGATCTCATAGTGTACACAGTATGATCTCAAGATGCGTGGCATGGTCGTGTCGATTGTGAGAGTATACCAAGATATCATCCACGAAGACTACCATAAAAGTATCCAGATATGGGTGGAAAACACGATTCATCAGAGAAATGAAAACAGCTGGCACGTTTGTGAGTCCGAATGGCATGACCAAATAATCGTATAGACCATATATACTTTGAAAGGATATAAGAAGTATGTCTGATGGTCTAATGCACAACAGATTATATCCTGGTCTCAAGTCGTTCTTTGAGAAAACTCATGCTCCATGATTTTGATCAAAAATATCACTAATCTTTGGTAAAGGATATCCATTATTTACCATCAGCTGGTTCAACGTCAAATAATCAACACAAATACTGAGGGTACCATCTTCTTTTATCGCCAACAAGATAAGCATACCTTGAGGAGAAATACTAGGTTGGATAAAACCATTTTCTTGAAACTCCTCCAACTACTTCGTGGGCTTCTATAACACTGTTGTAGACATCCTATAAGGGGTAATGGACACTAGTGCCACCTCTAGAACAAGCTCAATAGTTTAATATTCCACTCACTTTAGAGGTATACCTGAAAAATCATCCTGGAATACATCCCTGAAATGATCAACCACTAGAGAGAAATAATTCCTTTAAGTTCCCTGGTCATCTAGAGATCAACATGAAATTTGGGATGTAACTTCACCACACCCACGATTATCGAGTCTAGCTCGGCTCAACTAGACAGCCCATTCACCCTTGTATAGAAACTCTTCACCCTCTAGTGACGTAAAAAGAACCCTACGATGATAGCAATTTACAAAGGCTCGAAAGGGTACCAACCATTCCATCCTGAGAATAACATCATAGCATGCCATCTCTAAGAAGTAGATGTCCCATAGATTGTGACACCCACTGAACTATAGGGGGAACTCGTGGAACTAACGCATATGTGCCGTTCTAATTCCCAACGAAGTTTCTAGCATCATGAAATATGAAGGGGAAGAACCACACAACCCAATGATGTCAACAACGAGCACATATATATTGCTATGAGTATCACAAGTATCAAAAAGTATAGAAGATATAATAGAAGATAATAAAATGTACCTCTGACAGTGGAAGGTCTGGGATCTTGTTCCTATTTGGTTTGTTGCACTACAAATAGCTGCCTAGTGCCGCAGCCATAAGACACAGCCTGGCTACCCTAAGGTTACACGCCCTACTATCTCTGTGTTCCTAGTGTCTGGATACCACATCCATGACCATCACCTCTACTTGAACATCCGGACATATTCCAATTTCTCGATTGGTACGTAGGTCCTAGCTATGCTTCTTGTATGTGGAGTCTGCACATAAGCCCTCTCACTAGTCACTAGTGGAAACTCCCTGCAAAAACTCTGAAAATCGACCATGTTTCCACATGCTCGGCCCTCCACTGGGTCACATAGACACTGAGGTCAATTATTCACCTCTTAACCACATGGGTAGCACATCACCTAGATACCTAAAGAATTATTCAAACTGTACAAAAATCGTGAATGAAATCCATCCATCTATTCCTCTTACAAATATAAATAGTACAAGAGACTGGTGATGAACTGCCCAGGTTCACACCACTAGATTCCCACCAGTTCTGCTTCACAATCAATGCGTAGTTCACAATAGCATGCACTATAGGCAACCTGAAAACATTCACCAGTGCTGTGATGTCTTACTTAACACCATACTCAAAGCGTCTGGCCCTCAAAATCTCATCACCCACCAAAACAGGTGCATAACGCTGTAGCTCAGTGAAGCGGGCAGAATAGTTCGTCAATGACAAGGTGACCTGCTACAGATTCATGAACTATCAGGCTCGATCTTCTCTTAGCATCTCTAAAAAAATTTCATAGATGACTACCTGGAAATATTTGCACACCATGTCTCGGTGATTCTCAGTCTGGGTTGTGACATCCCACCATCTCTTGGTGGAATTATGTAGCTTGTAAGTAGCAAGCATGACCCTCCTCTCAGTAGGTCTCTCCAGATTCTTGAAGATCGTCTTCATAGAACAAAGACAATACTCCGCAGCTTGTAGTCCTCCATCCTGTGAAAATGTTGTAAGATGTCACTACTAAAATAGAGATGTCATTTATGCCATAGATGTGGCATCTTTCAGTGCTTCCTGAAATGTCTTCATAAACCACATGATGCCTTCATGGAACTGCACATTTGCGTCTGCGTCTAGTTTATTGGCTACCACCATATCTAGCAATGCTGGAGGATCCATTGGTATCCCAGGGCCAACCTTCTCAAATGTATAATCGTCAGCACTCCCTTGGAAAACAACTCATGGGGGTCTTGGTGGCATGACTCTACAAGTTCAAACACACGACTTAGTTTAAATTAATGTCGAGGTTTCTTTTTTCCATTAAAAAGTTCCAATGAAAATAGGGAATGAAAAAACACATGATCTTGAAAAAATATACTACACGTCATGTATGAAATCAATATGGTGTGTACCGTTAAGAACATACATGGTCATGTTACGATGCTGGCCTGGGTGTGTCTCAACCCTAGGTACACGACATGTTTCACCCGTACACAGCGTGTACATCACCCTATTTCTCAAGCCACATGACCTAGTCAACACGGTCTTTCTCCGGCTAAGACTACATGGTGTGTCCCATAGGTACACGTCGGTTACTAGACAAGATTCACCTGGCCCGTGTTGTTAGTGACACAGCCTAACACATGGTTTACACCACACTGTGTGTTCCAGATCGACACAGCATGTACTAAAAAGTCCAAACCGACCGAATTTTTTTAGTTACATAGCCAGCAACCTAGGTCAGACTACAAGGTGTTTTCAACCTATACATGGTATGTTCCAACAAGAACTTCCTAATTATGTGTCTCTTCCCACATGGCCTATGACATGGTTAGAGACTACACAGCGTGTACATAAAGTACACGGCATGTACTTAATGAAATTTATTTTCATTCTGAACAGGAGAACACAAGGCGTGTGTTAATAGAACCACACACCGTGTTGTCTGGGTTTCCAACTAGTAGACCTTAGAAACTACCCCAGAACCCATTTTTTCTTTAATTTCAAGTGGTGGAATGCCCAATTCTGATCTTTGGGGAACCGCACTCCATGCAAACCAATGTATAGCACCTGACCTCTCTCATTATAGTAAAAAACACAACAAAAGGTTTGATCATGATCCACTAAATTCGGGTTCAAAGGAGCTCATACATCTCAGGAACCAAAGTTTAGAATCCATGAACACAACCATAACTTGTACGAATACCCTATCAATAGTTGGCGTATCTATCAAGTCACATATCACAACATCATGCATTATCTAGCAAAGCATCTATGATAACAACATTAAAATTCTGATGTGCCGACATGGCATATAAAATATGCATGACATTTGATTCTAACATGTGTGTAAATGATGCATGAGATGGAATACCCTCATCTCATCGGGTTGCAACAAAATAGAGCCCATGTGTATAAAAATATAAATAGCACACCACAAGTGTGTCACCCAATGGTGAAAATAAAATCAACAGTAACATTGCAAACCTGAAAACTTATTTCAATTTAAACAAGGTAGATTAGATTTTCCCTGTATACGGGTTAGCTACTTCTAGGAATAGTTTATTACCAAATAACAATTCCATAATATCCTTGATAATAGACTCCAAACAGTATGTTAATGAAAAGAAACGGCCTTTCATACCTCATTATAACATCCCGAGTTCGGGTGCCACACCACAGGTTCCCTGAACCTGGTTTGTCACATGACCTCAAGCGTATTTCCCCAAACCTAGAGGTTGTTGACTAGTAGTAAGGGGCAAGGACTGACAGTGGGGAAACTCTACACTCATTTTTCAAAGTGTAGTGCAATGGAATAAAATATATAATCAGGAAAAAGAAGAAGAACCAAACAGCATAAACAAGAAATGAACAACAGAAGACAAAGACAACTAGAAATCATATATATATATATATAATGATGCAACATGTCACAAATTCTAAAAAATCATCCCAAATCAGATACACTGCAATAAGATACAATACAACACAATGTACAAAATAAATTAAAAAAAACTAAAATAGTGAAAAAGGAACTCAACAACATCGCAAGTCTATGTTCGGTCCCATTCTCTCCTACTCCTCTGCAACAATCATATACATATATAGGGAACCTTTAACACATTGACACATATAGTAATGTCATCTGTTTGGGATCAATACATGACCAAAATATGGAGTGATAAATAAATCTCAGTAGGAAACCACCAAAGGCATGTGCCCTATTTTCAGTGAAAATGTGCAACGACAGTGTGCAATAATAAAATTAAGTGGACTAGGAAGCCCTCAAAAGTAACTATCTCTACCAGCTACATTGCCATTTCATTAATTATTTATCAATTATATGCTTAAGCTTTATCGTGGCAGATACAACATAAGAAATCACCATAGTGAATATTCAATGTAAACGTTGTCCTCAGAAATGAAAATCCTTACCCTTAAAAAAGCATAATCGAAACCCTCAGGTGACTTCCCACATGAATAACGTATATTTCCCATAGGAATATGAGATATTTCTTGATGGCATGGAAGTAACAACCCTTAGAAATAATAAATGTTTCCCTCTGTCTAAAAAACACTACCCTCAAGCATTCCATAGGAAAAAAAAGGAACCGGGATGAGCCCAATGCAGAAACAAAAAATTCATATACATTTCCTCTCAAGAAAACTCAAAACATGATATAATCACGACATACCCAAGGGTATCTTATACATACAGCTAAACAATGGAACCACACACTTGGGAAGGACCTGGATCAAAGTAGTGATCCCAAACTGCAGTTTATATCTCTTTATTAGATTACCTAAGCAATTATAGTTATCACTGCAGTCAAAGACTCATCTATAAGACACCCCAAACATAGGCGCATAGAAAAATGGAACACAAAATCAACTCGAAGGTCGTAATTATACACAAGACCACCTACCTCGATCTCCTCTGATCGATATACGTAAAAAATGCATCCCGAAATAACCAAGAACGACATAGATCTAGGATAAAATATTTCTTTTTCAAATGTAAATATCATCCCTTAGGTAAATAATTATGAAATGTTCTAGAAGAGGGAATAACATACCTGCACGGTTTGAACGAGATTTGTAGTGGAAAAATCGGAGTTCAAGCATGCGATCGGGAGCTCATCCAAGCTTGGGCCTTCTATCACGTGCTACAAATGACCCAACTGACTCCTCTACTGAATGAGGGGACTAATTCCTATTTTAAGATAATATACATGACTACAGGTTTTGTACATTAATGTACACAACGTGTACTTTCCTTTTTAGCATTTCCTCTGGTGTCTACTATTCACGGACAACTTGTTCATCTTCTGATAGATTACACGGTGTGTATTTACTATGTACATGGTGTGTAGTTAGTTTTTACATATTGAACCTCCAAAAATTCTAGACACACTATGTTCTCGTCCCACAAGGCCAAAGTACACGAAGTGTATATGAAAGTACATGGTGTCAAGTTTTTTTTACCGATAAACCTACGCACACTGTATTCTCATCCCCCACAGCCAATGTATATGGAGTGTGTACAAATAATACATGGTGTGTGAGCATAATTTTGGATTTTCTCCCATTTCCATTTTTTTACAAAAACAATTAACAAAAATGGAAAAGATGAAACATGTACACCATGAATATGAACGAGGTTCTTATATGCTCTGTTTTTGATTACTCATGTAAAAAGGGTATAGTCTTTCTATATAACCTATTAGACTCTCACTGTTATCTAATAACCTCTATCATATGGGGAGGCACACTTCAGGTAATGTAATGACTCATCTCGTGGTACCAATTTAGGGGAACCTGGTTTGGAGATGTTGCACTTCACAAGAAACAATTTCTATTGTCTCCAAATAATCCACATCTATGTCATAATGGTGTTTGAAATTCCCCAAGAAAAAACATCAATCATATAAACTCACACATTAAATGCTCCTTGAAGATCTTCTAATAACAAAATACACAAAAAAATTCGTAAAAATTCTCTACATGATTCACCATATACATGGAGTACAGAAGGACCAAGTAGATGAAAACCACCATGATCTCTTCAAGGAAATCTCTGAACTCTATGTCCTTCGAACCCGTGAACACTACCAGAGTGTTCATCACACTGAATAACGTCACAATAAACATGTACCTCCCATAATGAAAACAAATAGAATTCATCAGTATATTCTCATACTTCAATCACATTGGATGACATCCATTCCATAAATTGATCTATGAGAGCCAACATTCTACCTTCATATAATTGAATAAATTTTAAATTTATGGAAAGGATAATAATGCATAAATGTATCTTTGTTATAGTGATGATAATTGATAAAAATAAGAAAACATTCATCTGGATTACTTATAAAGAAAACTTGTGTATTCCAAGGTTACCTACTCAGTCAAACAAAACCACACAACAACATATCATCAGGTTGTAGTCGTATATCACACTACTCAAAATGTTGGATCCTGTATAGAGACAAAAATACTACGATATATAATTATTCCAAACATTATCTACCAATGAAGGTTGATAATACAACAACCTATGTAAATAAATTAGGTTAATCCTCTTAAAATCCCAGGGAACACAAACTTCTCAACATATGAAGACCTCAACACATTTTCATCCATCATGAATGATAAAGAAGAAATTGTACTGTCATCCATATGTGGGTCAAAATTTCCAATGTAAATTTATGGATCTCTATCAACATCATAAAAAAACTATACTCCTATAAAATTCCACAATATACATATAAATATACTAATTATCCCTGGTATAGATTATATATTATTACTATATCAATAATCATAGGTTGTCTCCCCAAGATTGGTACTACCACATCACTAGTTCATTGTATGTACATACTTTATACAAGTCAGATTGACCTCCAACTATCATTTCCAATGCCAAGGGAACTGGAAGCCTCTCCAAAAAAATCCTAAAGAATACATAAAGGTAAGTGATATAAAAAAGTCATATATACACTTGAGTATAAAAAGAAAGGGTGATTCATATGATATCTCGATTGCCCCGTTTCAAAAACTCTAGATCTAAAATATAATCAGGACATAATCAAAGGACTATTAAGCCCTGATGAAGCCCACAACCATCGCCACACTCTACTCTTATAAGAGGAGGATAATAATATATTTTTTACTCTTCTCACTTTGTCGCATCTCTACTAATCCCATGATTGATAACCCTATAATAGTTATATCAGATGAATACTCCTTAACAGATGAAGTTAAAGTAGAACACTCATGGCACACTAACTACATAGAACGTTCATTAACTCCCATCATTTATGACCTTAACCTCAAAAACAAAAAAATACATATCATCCCTTAGTATAGGCATACAAGATACCTCTCATAGTGAAATGATATAATGAGGTATGTTACCTAGTATCAGCTAATTGAAATCACTTTTATCTAAGAAGTTGGGAACACCATACAATTTTACACTTTTTGAGGTATCGTGATTAATACCCTATCATGATGAATATAATTTAACCATTATCCTCCCCATAACCTCTATTAACTCTAGCACCATGAGATATATCATTATCATAAATGGGGTGACCTAATGCTAGATATTTGGCTCCCAGGTTACACAAAAATGAATAAACCTAGAACATAATCTGGCTATAAAAATGAAATATATCATAGAAGGGTTATGAAATGGTTCCCAAAATACCACTCTCTAAAACTCTACTAGACATGGGTAGGAAGCTCCCGGTGACTGTCCACTTTTATAGTTAAAGAAAGATGCTCATCCCAAAATTGATACATGGTCTTCTCTAATTAGTCAACTGACTTATACTAATACCAGAGTATCAATATCAACCATTTCCACATTAGGCCACTTAGCATCAACACATCCAATGAAACCCAGTGCTCCTTCTGGGCATGAATGAAAATTAATGATATCTCAACCACTATGAAGTGTCTTTTGTGACTAAAACTGAAATGGATCCCTCATACTTTTTAGACTCTATAGATGAAACTCTTAGAGTGACCTCTTCTAATAGTCAATATCTACCTCCAATATAATACGATCTACATGAACCTCTTATTGAATATATTATATGAAAAAATCATGAGGCTGTTTAGCTTGATATTTTAATATAAAACATAGACATCTTAAACATGGAATATGGAATGCATTACATTAATTATTTATTTACTTTGTTATCATGTTTATGGAATTAACATATACCATTTTCAACCCATTTCAAATACATGAACAAAGAAAAATAATACATGATCTTTTATAATGATTCTGTCTCACAACTAGTATCACTTCATTGAATTGAATCATAAAACAAAATGGTATGGTTATCAGATCACAGGGGCCATAAATACTGATGTCTTAGTTGGCCTCCCATTTTTACATAACTTATGAAACATAGTTGACACTATTTCCCTACTCACCCATGTATTCCTCATTTGTGCCTTACTCAAACCCCAATCTTCTCCAACAACGATAACCTTTGATGCCAATATAACATGACCTCGACCCCCAGAGAGTACCACTCATATTCCAGGAATGAGAGAAGTAGGATATATACTACGTGAGGAACTCCACCATAGTCATTAGGAATGAAACAAGCACAGATTCTATAATGAGCATACAGATGGAAGTTAATATCCTATAAGACAAAATTAGGAAGTGGGATATCAAATAGATTCCCCAATAATTCCCTACATAGATATATAAAATAAATCCCAAAATACATACATGAATTTTCATATATTACTAATGAAATTAAATAGAAATATATAAATTCAAAGAAGGTAGACCTGACATTAACCATGAATCCCAAATATCTCTTTTAAAACAATGATCATGTATTATCTAGTCTGATATACAACATGATCCTAATGAATTTAAGTACAATTTATGTATATGTGGGGTGATAATAACAATATACTTGATAGGATCCTCCTTAGAGTCCCTCGTGCTGAAGATAAAAAATATTACTTAATCCAAATGAAGATAAAGTGAAAGAAACCCATCCCCTAAATGGAAAAATATGTTTCTAGCATCCTCATGGATCTCTCTCACCATGTAACTCATAAAAGAGATAATATCATATAATATTAAATGAAGGTATTTTGCTACCTCTTCCCCACTGATTTCTTCTTTTCCCAAATGTTTAACATCCTAATCCATCTCTCTCTAAAATAATCCTACATGAAATTGCCTTTGCTATGTATTGAAACATGCACCACAGGAAACACATTCTAACATATTCTCATATAAAATTTCCATATATAGTAATGAAATTGTTTTTGGGGGGCCACCATAGACCATTTGACGGGTATCATTCATTATGTGTTATAAAGAAAGATGTCACAACCCAAACATTGAGTATAAACCTCAAGTTATCACAACCCAGACACAATGTACCTAGAGTAATCCTTTGGATACAATATCAAGGGATACAAATGTTTGAAATATGTATAAGACATTACATCCCTCTACACACATATAATGGAAACTAACCATCATCCATATTAGTACATTATACTCCCTGGAAAAGAGAGCGAGGCTATATTGTAAGTCATCCATTTATTCCTCATCAATCAAGATGTTGGGAAAACACCATCTCATAGTCATCTAGGTCTCCCTGCACCAGATCACACCATCCATTCCATGATCATCCACTTATGTCTCAAATCACATCATATAGAAAAAGGACTCATTTGAATCACCTCATAAAAAGAAAATTAAAACAAAGAAAATTTAATTGGGAAACTAGGACATAAAACTAGTAATTCATACATTAGAAACAAAGAGGATCTCTCATCACCAAAAACAAGGAATTAATTCTTTATAAACAAATTGTAACTATTGTCACCAATTATTTACCATTATAAAAAATTGGTTCTCTTCTTTTCTAAATTAATTAATTAATTATCCACAAGTTACAACTATGGGAAACATGACGAATTATCATTAAATTCCGATCAGAAGATTAAAAAACCTCTCATGTAACAAACAAGTTTCATCAAAAAGCTAGAAGAACAAATCTCATTTCAAATTCCTTTTAATTTTATCATTAACAAGAAATATACTACTTCAAATTAATTATAAATTCCATTAAAAATTGAAATCCCAATTAATGAAACATACATATTTCGTCAATTTGAATATCGTCATAATATAAGAAACACCATATTCAGTTAATATGCCACTTCTTTAGGTTTTTTAGACAACCAATTAATAATTATTGGCTTTATAGTCTTTACAATTTTCTAATAGAAATGTCAAGTTATTTTAAATAATGATTAAACATAATAAAAATTTTAACATAGATATAAAACATTTTGATAAATCAATGGGGAACCCATTATTACGGTGAAAACACCATCCACACGCGATCACCACATAAAATTTCATTTTTGATCGGATTAAATAACAATTACATTAATTTCGCCACCATACAAAGAGATAATCTATTGTCAATTTAAAATCTCATGTAAATAAAAGAAAATAAGGAATCTTAGGCCTCTAAGTCATCACAATTCATTACATGAGAACAGAATAACCATGTAGATCTATATCACCTCTCGTTTAGGAAGATTGTGTCCCTCCATTGACACCACGTCACAACTGCACTAAAAATTTAACAAAATCTCTTTAGAACCTGTGGAGGATACCACTATAATAGAAAAAGGAAACAAGGGAGAATCCAAGTCAAAGAACAAAAATAAGAATGAAGCAGAAAAACCTCAGATCATGCATATCCATCACCGGAATATAGAATTCGATCCCCATAAAATGGATCTTGAAACACTTGAAGAAACAATGTTTGATGCATGTTTCATTTTGAGGAAAGGAATTGGATTTGTAAAAATGAAGATTTCATTAGGTTATAAAGTATAGTTCCTAAAAAATATTGTTGATGTAAATAATAAATTTATAATATAAATGAGTCAAAATATATTTAGCATAAGAAAACATGTTGCCTAAACTATTCAAATCATAATTAATTATTGTTGTAAATTCCATATTTATGATTTTATATTATCATGAAAATATTACGTGGGTGATGGTATTGACCTACATTCAATGTAAATGTTATTTACACATCATAAAATTTAACTATTGAAATCGGCCTCCACATGCCACTAAACCCTTTTTAGGACAGAAATATCATCTACAACATAATTCCACTATCATTTTAAGCATATTGTTATAAAATAAATTATCCCAACTTCATTATTTTAGAAATTGAACACATCTATAGCTTGAATAATCCATCTCCAAGAACCCACGGCTTTAGAAGCTCACATAGTGTAGTACTACATATATCTGGGTGCCTATAACAGATACCTCACAAAATTCTTGTCATAAATAAATCATACCAATCATTGAGAGAGAAAAAAAAAAGAGGTCATCCAAAAATAACAACATGAGATATAACATAAAATTATTTTTTTCATAGGATATGAACCACCTCACAATGAGGGAAAAAGGAAAAATCCATCAAAAAACAACAAATATTTATTAAACATTCTCATGGAGAAGATACATATCAAAAAAGAGAAGGGATGAAATAAAAACAAGAGAGAGCCATTTAATAGACCCTAAAATGTTTAACATCAAAAACATTCAATACATGAGACTATATAAACAACATTAAATCAGGCTATTATGTGCATATATATATAGCCCACTTTTAGAGGTACACTCTTTTAGGCCATTTGGTATCCACAAAAAATGAACCCAATGAATATTATTTATTCTCAATACCATCTCCAGATGGTCCTAGATCTCCACAAGACACTCCTAGAAGGTTATGTCATCTTCAACAATGATCTTTTTTCAATAAATGACATGAAATTAATAATGAAGTTAATTATGTATTTAAAACACATGAAAAATATAATGTATCTAACTCTTCTAAAAGGAAATCACTATCCAATATGAGATGTGTCTGATACGATCCAACACCTCAGAAGGTCCAACAACTCAAAGATAAAGCATACTCCAATATGGAGTCCTTAACATCCAATGAGGATGAGATTCTATTAGAAACACATTATCTCCATTTTCAATCACTATAGGTATCCTAATATGATTCCCATATAAATTATGATTATAATTTACCACATTAATCATCTATATAATTACATGAATCATCTATGTTGTATTTTGAACTCATTCAGGTCTAATAATATTTATTTCACAAACCTAGACCAGAAAAATAGATAATGGAATGAAAAAACATAAAATGTAACAAACGGTTCAATATCAATTGTTGATTGAAAACTATTATTTTAATAAAACTAGACCAAAGGTAGGTGCCTCATCCATGAACCTAAAAAATATAGGACATGTGAATGCATCATATGTTCAATAGTTCAGATGGTTCACTATATATGTTCATTCTTTAATACATAAAAAGTTGGTCTATGGAATAAAATTGATCCAAGATCATGATAGAGACCACTAATTACTATTATAGGGAAATGAAGAACATTAATAGAGATGATAACACTTGGGACTCTATGGATTCTCACTAAATACTACTGATACATCCTCAACAAAACCTCAACTGATCTCAACTCCCTTCTTATAGTGACGTGGGTAGATTTTAGTAGATGATCAACAAACACCCATATAGAAACAAAGCCCCTCTATGATAGAGGTTAAAAAGTAATGGAGTTAATTGATATTCCCTAAAATTTTAACTAATGAATTTATAATGGATGGATAAAACCACAATGAACATGTTGCATGACCCTCACCTTATGAATGAACAAGCATCGATATAAAAACTCATTAGCTACATACTTCAACTGAATAAACCAAAATGTACCTCTAAAAACCTGATATATTTTTGTCACATAGGGATTATTTATAATGGTTGAGCTATGGAACTCATGAAGAACCATATTAGCAATTGTAAATGGGAAAAAATAATCCCTTTGGACAACAAATGGTGTTGTCTATCCTTAGACCCTCCTTGAGGGGAATCATCAAAATTGTCATGGTCCATCATGACCACCACCTTAAAATACCCAAATTGGTACTCTTCTCTATGTTGTACTAAATATTACTGTACTATCATCTCAGAAATAAAAAATATACACCTGAACACTCTCATATAAAGATGCATCACTAAGAGCACTTCCATCAATCTCCGGGAATCTCCTGAGTCACGAACAGCATCACTACGTGAATTCCTTCGTAGTATATTATCTATAACATTTCATAATAATAGTGTATATGTAATCATAATATCGTAATCCTATAATAATTCAATCCACCGTCACTACTATAATTTCATGTCATGCTGGGAAAATATATACCTATGTCTCGTATGGATAGTAAAAAAAGAAAATATTTGTTGATAAGGTATCTCAACTTCAATGAAAACATAACTTCAACCAACTCAATATCCTAAGTGTCATTTTTACACTCATGAGATCATAAATTTCTTATACCCAAATAATAAAATGATATATCCTACATAAAAAACCAATGAATGTTGATATTATAATAATACAATAAAACATTAAACTTTACTACCTATATTAGAAAACAATAGACTAGAGTACTGATCAACATTTCCATTAAGTACTTGAATTCTACCTGATACTAATCAGTCAACTTGAACACAAAATTGTTTTTGGTCAAGGATTGAATAGGATTAACAAAACAATAGAAGTAATCTTTGAATATAGTATTATAACATAGAATTCCAAAGAAACATCACACATATAATTCTATTTATAGTGCCTAGAAATAAAAAATTTCCTCTATATTTGATGCATCTTCAACTACTCTATGTTGGGACACGATAAGCTCCATGATACAAAATTTATGATCCTAGAATGAACACATTTAAATCAATTCGAATAGATTATAAGGATGATTAAATCACAAAATGGGACATAGATTCTTTGAATAATTCACCTTAGGAATGAATTACATATATATTTCATCAATGAAAACAACCATTAACTTATCCTGGAACTCGTTGAACACTACATTTACCAACCCAATGAACATTACTATAACATTCATCAAACTGGATCGCATCACAATAATATCCCAATTCCCAAGAATAAATCAGAATTCAATCTTTATAATATCATTATCCTCTACCCACATCCAATGAAAATTGTACTGCAAATCGACCATGATAATAAAAAAATCTCCCCTCACCTGATGGAATAAATTGTCTGTATATGGAAGAGGATACTGGTTCTTCCATATCAATTTTTTAATAAAAATTAATTTAAATAAAAGTGAATTATATCATCTTCCCTTTCTAAAAAAAATGGTTACACCCCCTGATGATAGGATTAGTTGAAAAAAATGTCACTGTAACAGATCAATGAGCATTACTTTTATTCCTAGGAACTCGTATGGTTCCATACTATAATGAGGCATCAACATAGAATACATTCATGATTTTAGCAATATTCTGAACATGATCTCTATTTTATAGGGGTGGGATAAAAAAACCTCTGATATGACATTTTAATACTCTAAAAAAACAATGGGATCTAATGACTGTTGAACCTCTCAAAATCTCAGTATATGATCATCCTTATATAAAAATAAGGACATAACATTCTGATGATCTATCTGAGAGACTCTCTTGGGAATAAAAAATGATTTCTCTCCATAATCATCATAAAAAAACTGATATCCTGGAAATATAAATGATAGTTTACATCAAATAATTCCAATTCAGTGTTGATGATGATTTTATATGGCTATATCCATAAGAATTGGACGTCTCCCAAGAGTGGTGTTTCCCATCATTTTCTCATATACTCTACATATTTCACACAAGTCAGCTCACCCTCAAATATGAAAAATCAATACCCAGGGAACTAGAATCCTCTCGACATAATATCCCAATCAATATAAAATGGGAAGTTATATAATATAGTTATTTTATTTGAAATCTAACCAATCATGCAGAAATTTTGAAAACAAGTGATGGGTGCCTTTTATGACATCTGGGTTTCCCAATGTGGGAAACTTGATATAATGAATATGCCCAAAACCATCTATAAATCCTATCAAACCATGTTTATAACCACCTCTAAGATTGTTTTTGAAATCTATGAGGATGAGTAGAATCACATGGCTATACTCAATCCTCTTTGTCTCTTCTATGAAAATCCCAGGATTAAGAACATTTCTACTACTTCTTCATCTAAAATTTCCTTAATAGAGCCATGTGAAATGGAATACATATTGAATACTAATTGTTATAATGGTTGGTCACTACCATGGTTGATTTCATAGTCCTCCTCAAAAGCTATGTCTAATCCTTTTCATAGGTTTGAGAGCCACTAACCTTTGGGAAACAAAATGACAAGGGATGGAAACTACCCCTATCTGACTGAGATCACATTTCTCTAGGTAGTAGGGAACCTTAGAGAAGAATATTGCTTCACGAGGAATCATAAAGACTCCTCTTTCATGATGAATTTGTTTTAGAATGTGTCATATTAACAACCTATTCACTCTCTTTCACCATGATACTTCGCCGAAATTTGTATTTAGATGCGTTTTTTTTCATTTAGTGGCAGTATAAACCACTGCTAAATCATTCTACAACATTATTGGAAAATCGCCGCTAAATCATGTGTGGGGAAATAAATAGTTGTGGTTTTTTAAAATCGTCGTAGAACAATTTAACGCTTGGTTTTTAGTAGTGTTTTAAACCATAACTAAATCATTTTTAATTTTTTTTCTAATTTTTATTATTTTTTCAAAAGTTTTAAAAGTTTTAATTTTTTTTAAATTTTTAATTCATTATTTTTTTAGATGAGTAAATTATTTATTTTTTTATTTTTTTTATTTTCAAAATTTATTTATTTTTTATTTATTTTAACCACGCACATTCTCATCCCCATGTATATGACCATGTCTATGCCCACGAACATGTCCATGTATATGCCAATGCCATATCTTGAAATTATGTGTTGGGTCAGATTTAAACCCTATACCTCTTGCTTATTCTCCAAAGGCATTACCACTCCAAGAGGCTCTTCTTCTGGTCAACAAATCAAATTTTATATACTCATTCATTCATACATATATATATATATATATATATATATATATTGGAAAAACGAGAAATGCATAACAAATAGATAGACACTAAATAATTATTAATCAATAATTATTAATCAACAGTGATAAATCAATAATCAATAAATAATAAATATTAATTAATAATATATAATATATAATATATAATATATAATATATAATATATAACATATAATATATAAGACATAATATATAAGACATAATATATAATAGATAGTAGATAATATATAATATATAATTCATAATATATCATATATCATATATCATATATCATATATTATATTTTTGTATTATATATTATATATTATGTATTACATAATATATAATCCCTGATATGTAATATAAGGTTTATAATACATAATACATAATACATAATAAATAATACATAATACATAATATATAATACATAATACATAATACATAATATATAATATATAATATATAATATATAATAAATAATATATAATGTATAATGTATAACATATAATATATAAGTAATGTATAAATAATAAAACAATTAAAAAAATATTTAATATAGTATTAAAAAAATTAATAAATAATCGATAATTAAATTAATAAATATTAAATATTAGATATTAAATATTAAATATTAGATATTAAATATTAAATATTAGATATTAAATATTAAATATTAGATATTAAATATTAAATATTAAATATTACATATAATTAATTAATAAATAATAATTAATAATAACTAATAATTAATAATTGATCATTAAGAATTAAGAATTAAGAATTAATATTTATACATTTATAAATAATTACTAAATTATTAATAAATAATTAATAAATAATTAATAAATATTGCATATTTAATAAATAAATAAATGAATAATAAATGAAAAATAAACTCATAATAAATTAATATTTATTGAAAAAAATATAAAAAATATAAAAATTAAATAATAAATAAAAAAAATAAACAATAAATATATAAACAAATAAATAAATAAATAAATAAATAATGATTTAAGAATTAATAATTAAAAATAAATAATTATTAATAATTGAGAATGATAGAATAATAATTCTTAATTAATATTTAATATTTTAATTTTAATATTTAATATCAAATAATTAATAAGTTATATTTAATAAACCATTAATATTTAATTAATAAATAATCAATATATAATAAATAAATAATAATTAAATAAATAACCAATAAAAAAATAATAAACTAATAATAAATTATGAATAAAGAATAATGAATAATGAATATAGAATAAAGAATGAAAAATGAATAAAAAAAATTAATAAATACATAAATAAATAAATGGATTTTTAATTAACAAATAAATAAAAATTATTAATAAGTAATAACTAATAATTTCTAATTTTTAAATAATTAATTAATAATGATTAACGAATAAATAAATAAATAAATAAAAATAAATTAACAATGAATAGTAAGATAATAATTAATAATTAATAATTAATATAATAATTTATTAAAAATAAAGTAATAATTAATGTGTACATAATAACTAAATAATAAATAAATAAATATTAAATATTAAAAAAAATATATATAAATAAGTAATAAGTAATTAATTAATTAATATTAAATAAATAAATAAATAAATAAATAACTAATGCATAAAATGTTAAAAACCCTTGAAAACCATAAACACTGAAATGGCTATAAAAAAATAATCCAAGGATCCTTTTTCAGTGCTACAACTAGTAAAATAGATGATCGTGAAATGATCTTCAATATGATATGTGGTACAAGACGAATGGATACCTTGATAAAAAATTATAACCCTTTGAATTTTATGAAATCGGTGTATGTGTAAAGACCTATAAATTTCAAAGGAATTTTTTTTTCTTAATTTTCTTTGGAATTTTTCAAGTGCGCAGCTTCAGACGGCACCTGATTCCGAGGCCCGGTGTGCCCGTAATCATTTTCCGAAGTTTGGCTCGGGTACGTTCAGTGAACGGATGAGAGGGTTTTTCTAACATTGGAACCGGTGCCCGGAATGGAATTCTGAGGGCACCGATGAATTCGCAACGCTGGTTTCTTCTTAGAAACGCCTCTTCCGGAGTTGCATTTTCTCGGGTGTGGTTTTTAATTTTCGGGCTTAAAGTTGAGAAATTTAATAATTTTTACGACAGCTTTATTTTATTTCACTTAAGCCACTTGGAAGCCACTTGAAGCCACTTAAAAGAGGCTTAAACTGAGTTAAAGTGGATAGAGTTTTATCCAGAAATATCCTACCCCCTTGGTAGGATATTTGTGAGGTGGGGCCCGCACGAGCCCCACCGTTTCTTTCCGCTAAGTAACGCACCCGCGAAAACCCGTCATCATGAAAGTCAACTGACGCATTTTCTTAATTTCTTAACAGACCATTTAATTGGGCGGTTTATTTCGTGAATTAAATGGGCTTTTCTTTAGTTGAATTAATTCAACGAATTTATGGGTCGTTACTTACCCGTTTTCGTTTGTTGGCATAATAATAAAATAAGACCAACCTATCTTTTGGAGGATTACCCTTTGTGAGGCTTTTGACAGAAGTTCTTGTGCCTTCATCCTCCTTCGCGAAGAACACGAAGAACGCAAAGAACGATAAGAACGCGAAGAACGCCGTCACCCTCGGAGATTGACGATGCTTCTTCCGAGACGTTCTTCCCCGCAACGATCTCCGATCACCGACTGCTAGAGTTCGTCGACGCGATGCCTTCCGCGACGACGCGACACCCTTCCACGACGTGACGATCGCCTCCTTCTGCGGCGATCAAATCCGCGAAGAACGCGCGTACAATGACTTGATGAGGTAGGGGTTTTTTTAAATGATTTTATTCCCGTGGTCGTTTTTTTAATGAAGAACCTGGTTTCATAAAAACAGTTTTGATTCATTAAATTTTTTTTGGTTATGATTTCTATGTGTTGATTAAGCCTCCCAACTGTTATTGCCTAACGCGGAGGGTGCGGGCCAAACGAACACGGCCCGACAACCCTCCGCAGATCTTCGTTGTTGTGCGGATTTGGCGGGCGACGACGAAACGTGCCGCAGAAGCGATTTGAGAGCTTCGTAGTGAAGATCGGGCCCCAGGAGGAGCTTCGGCGTAGACGGGAAGGAAATCGGACCACCGGAGAAACTCTGATGGCCCGCGGAAGCCACCGGCGGCGACGGCCAGCGGACCCGCGGCCGCGCGGGTCCGGCTCACACGCACGGGACGCGGCAACAAGCCGCGTCCGCTGAAGTCCAGTGCGGCCCTTCAAGGGTCGCGACTTCCTCAACCCGCGGGGGCGGCGCCCCGCGGCTGCCGCGCTTGGCTGCTCGGCCGAGCCGAGCCCTGGCCGGACCGGACCGGGTCCGACCGGGTCGGACCCGGGTCGGGTCGACCCCGGGGGGGGGGGGGGGGGTCGGCCCGGGCCCAGACCCCTCGTCTTCGGACCATTTCGGTCTTTTGCCCATATCTTCAGCTGTAGACCTCCGAACGACGCGCCGTCAGCGGCAACACGATCCTTGGATCGAGTCGGTCGTTTCGGTATATTACACTCAAGGTTTCGGAGAACTTTGGGTTCGGCTGGGTTGGTTAGTACACGAAACCAACCGGGCCCTCGGTGCGGAAACGCCAATATCTTGTGCTACGGACGTCCAATCGACGTGCCGTCGACTCTCGTGGTTTCCTCATAGTGAGACGGATCTTTTGGCATACTCCGCCCGAGGTTTGGACGTAGGTGGAGTGCAGTCGGATTGGTTTTGCCTTAAAAACCAACCGGGCCCCTGGGACGAAAATGTCAATAACTCTCAGACCAGGCGTCCGATTGACGCGCCGTCTGCGACGTTGAGTTCCTGTGGACGATACAGAACTTTTGGATACATCAACATCGGACTACGTGTCAGTTGATGTATCAGCCTCTCGACTCGTGGAGCAGACCCTCCCGAACGAGCTTGCTGTGTGCGGGAACCCTAGTGCTGGCTGCGACTTCGACGACTGTGCAGAGATTCTCAGTGGACTACGACGATGACTGTGCAGAGATCCTCAGTGGACTGTGACGACTACTGCACTCAGAGATCCTACGTGGATCAGTGCTACAGGTCATGTGTGGGCCCGATCCTGTGTGGATCATCGCTCAGCGGTTCTGTGTGAGCCAGCACCTACAGGTCCTGCGTGGGCCCGATCCTGTGTGGGTCTTTGCGGGGGTTATCTATAGGTCATGCGTGGGCCCGATCATGTGTGGGTCATTGCGGGGGTTAGTACATATCGATCCTTTGTGGGTTCGAAGACTTAGATAAATCAGTGATCATCTTTATCGTCATCCGAAGAACTATACCTCTGTGAGCTGAATCCTGTTTACTCTCCTTTGTGGATTGTGTTGAACTATCCTGAGTGGATTTACTGTTAATCTCCTTTGTGGATTGTGTGGAACTATCCTGTGTGGATTTACTGTTTACTCTCCTTTGTGGATTGTGTTGTTCTATCCTGTTTGGGTATACATTTGCTTTCCTGTGTGGACTGGGTTGTGCTTGGACTCAGACGTTGGAGCCGATCTGGAATTGATGACTTAGGTATATGTACGGTCATATACCTAAGCGGAGTCAGATGTTACTTCGTGATTGCATCTTTCCATGTGGTTTATCCTTTGTGGATTTCGGGAGACCTTCGGGGGTCTCGGGGTCCCTACTGAGTAGCTTATTCTCACCACTGCACGGGCTATGCCCACACTACGTTGTGTTGGTTGCAGACGACAGACAGCGCTGATCGTGGTGGAGGTGTGCGGAGTAGGATGATACCTGGAGGAGGACTACTGGGCGGACGTGCTCGGGGTGGACGACAGGACCCAAGGAGCAGTGGAGCTATCTGTACCCACCCTTCAGGTGGGATTTCCCAGTGGACGTCTCGGAGTAGCGGCTTTTACTTTTCAGTTGCTGTTTTTCCCTTCAGTTGTACTTTAAAGTTGGGCTTGTATTTCCGTCCCCTTTTACTTTCAGCACAACTTGTTACAGTATCTACTTAGTGTTTACTTTCCGCTTTCTTACTCTGTGGTGCTTGTTTACTTACCAAAGGCAATGCTTTCCCTTCTTGTTGGTATTTATGCCTTGGTTCTAGTCGCAGGCCCCTGGCCTATGGAAGGCGGGCTTGGGGTAGTCACGGCACGGGCCCTGAGGACGGGTCGTGACAGTCTGCTACTATAAACTCTGTTTTGGAGGCCTCCAGAGCCTTTCTGGCAGAATAAAAAATGGTTACTGTAACACCCCATGATTTAATAGTATGTTATTTCATCAATGTAATTCAATAACTTGCACTACACGCAACACTGAGTTCATGCACCCCACGACTTAACAAACTAGCTGTTCAAAAGTGGTTAGGAATAGTCTTGAATGAATTTTAAACATTATATAATCCTTATATTATTAGAATCCATATTATACGTTTCTTAGGAATAATGTAATATCAAATTCAATTTTTTAGATAAAGGATATATTTTTCAGAAAATGAAATTTTACCTCCTTTTAATGGTGAACCCTTTTTAAATCCAATATTTGAAACTTATGTATATTAAATTTGATAAAATAATCTTCTTCATTAGAATTGGGACAAAATAATTTAGTTTCATTAAAATTTTGGTGTTTTTCTGATAACTTTTATATTTGGATGAATAGTGAAAAATACTATATTTAAACTGAAAACACATTCTTTAATCAAAATAATTTATAATGTAAAAATATACATTTTAATGGTTTTAAAGTATAAATATATTATATTTTTACCATTTAATCCAATGAAGGTCATTGTAAGTAATTTTAATTTAAAATTGGACATAAACAAGTGTCAATCTTTTGATAGTTATTATTTCTTAAAAATATGCCTTTTTTGTTTTGACAACATTAATTAATTTTAAATTAATACATGCAAAATTTATGTTTTTAATTTGGTAAAATAGACTTCATTTTTGAATTTGGAATATCAAAATTATCATGGGGTGAATTTTCTATATTTTTCTGAAATTTATCAATTTTTTATTAATAGTGAAAAACATTGAGTTGTAGTTTAAATCCTAATTATTATTTAAATAATTTTTTTTATTTAAGTTAATTTATGTCAAAGTAGATACATAATAATTAAATATGTTCTTTGTAATTCATTGGAGTCAGTTTATAATCCATTTAGATATATAAAAATGTTATTGAACTTTTCACCGTCATTTACCTACCTCATAAGAGAATTTGTTAATTCATATAAAACAAAATTTTACTGCTTCTGGGAGTTTAATTTCAAAAATCTGAGATACACAATTAATATCAAAGAGTAAAATGTGGTTCAGTAAGATAAAAATAATTTTTGGTGAATAATATCTTTTTACTTTTATTTACCACGTTTAAAAGTAAATAGGGTAATTAAAGGTAAAAATGATATTAATATTACCCGAACACATGTCCTAATAATATTTAACATGTGTATATCGACCAAAAACAACCTTAGGAATAAAATATTATCATCTTGGTCCACATGGATTAGATTAGGACAATTATTATTATTTAATTTAAAGAAGAGTTAAAAGTGTTAAATTTAAAGATTATTAACTATTTTTTTTAATATAGTGTTATACAGAAGATAAATTAGACTATAAATATTAATTATAAAGGTAAATATATTTAATACATCATTGTATTTTATTTTTCAATTTTTAGACATTAAATAATTAAATTTATTTATGACACAATGAAGATGCAGTAATTACCTTATTAATGAAAGAATAAAATAAATTGTATTATAATTATTGCAATAAATATTATTTCAAAGTTTTTATGACATCCACGAATTTTCTAGGTTACTATGACTTGTTAGGGATGATTAAATGTATCTTGTTCTAAGTAATAAAGTTTTTATGAATTTCAAAAAAACAAAACACTAAATAGTGTCAAAATTGACATAAATTAATATCAAAAAAAATAATATATTATTGTTTGATATAATATTCCTAAATATTTATGTTTCAGCCAAATGGAATAAATAATATTATATATGTCATTAATGATCCACTTGAGGTTCTTTTTAAAGTTTAGTGTATGTTTATTAACCATATAGTGTAAGAATACATGAAGACACGGTAAAAGGTAAACTATTTAACTAAGAGTAAAATCTTCAAGATAAGGTTAAAATGGTGACCTAAACAATTCTAAAACCTATTGTTTTAGAGTATTTTGACCCATAACTACTTAAGGCTCTAAATAAATTCATTTGGAACCATTATAAACTGAATATTATTATATAATAAATTAATACTTTAATTTTTTCCAACGGTGCCCCTCACCCATCTTATAAAAGGGCACTCCTCCTTCTCACTAATTAACAACTCCAATGCCATTTAGCTCGACCACACCCTACCCAAATATCCATCCAACAACCCTGACTTCATCCTAGAGGCTCTCCATTAGTCAAAAATCCATCTTAAGGAGCCCTTTTGATCAAATCGAAAGTAAGAACCCGAAGAAGTGGTAATAATTTCAACACCCTCTTTCAAGTTCTTTTCTTATTCTACTTCTTCATTCTTTGTTATTTCCAATATAAAATAACTACTCTAGTATATTATATATACTTTGATGTTATTATAAATATGGAACAACTATATTTATTATTATATCCAACTTATTAATGATAATGTCACCATGCGTGCATACGTACGGCTTAACGTCTTCACGCCGTGGTGTAATTTGTTATTCTACACTATGTTATTTTGATGGATATACTGATGAGTAAAATGCATATAAATAATAAAAATAAAATTATAATATATATTTAAAATTAATATACCATCCAATTCCACACCTTTAATGAAATGATATTGTCTCTCGTGCGTACGTACAGATTACCGTCTCCATGATGCGATGAGATTCATTTCCATGTTCACCATTCATCGATGATTATAAAAAAATATATTACTAATAAGTACGTAATATATGAAATAATAATACTATGAGTTATATATATATATATATATGTACTTATATATATCTTTTTCACACAGTCCCGTTTAATACGATATGAAAACAAAAACGACGTTTATGCATAAGTACGGACTACCATCTCCATAAACGGTGTTTTTCATTTCATATAAATATATGTATGATACATATTTATATTATAAATATTTATGATATATAAATCATGTTTTATATTCTCTATGTATTTAAATTTTGATCTAAGTGATACAATCAAGAGTAACACGTTAAAACATGTACGATAAATAATGTGATTATTACCCAAAATGTTAATTTAACATGGAAATTATTATTAAATGGGTAGTATAATGTCATAACTGAATCATGTATGATATCATAAATATTATTATTGTTATGGTGTAATTTAATAACATACTATTATCTTCGTACAAGGGTTAAATGTATGCTCGATTAACGAAAACTGAAAGGTAATGGTTAATTCCTCAATCTCATTATTATCCGAGATTTTTTATGTGTAAGTATTTTCTGGGAAATTTTTATCATCAAAATCCATTTTTCATAAAAATTATTTCAAAATGAATATTTTATGTATATTTGAAAGTTACTATTTATCAAGATCATAATTTTAAATGTCTTAATGATTTATCTTTCAAAATATTTTTAATTAATGTTTATGTTTTCAAAATGATTTTATGGATTTATTTATATGGATATGAATGTTTTAAAATGATAATTCTTTTCAAAAGTTTAAAAGTGTTATGGGACACTTTGTTTCAAAAATCTCTATTAAATTACTTCTTTTAAAAATGTGTGACTTTTAAATTATTTCACAAAAAGGATATTTCTCTCAAAAAGTATTACTCATCATTTTCAACTATGACAAAATCCTTTACCAGATATTATTTTTGATTGAGGTTGATTTATTATAATAAAATATTCCATATTGTATTGAATGAGTTATTATATGTTTGAGTGTGGATGTTCAATTTTTATAAAATTCATGGTTTATGGTTAATGTATTGACATTTTGTATGCTAGTTTTAATACAAATGTTAATGTTATGTTTCAACTTTTCATATGAAAAATGCAGTGGACACAGTAATTGATGGGAGGATCCTACTATAGCTCCTCGATGCATCGGTAGGACTCATTAGACAAACTAGTGTCTTGGAAGAAGGATTTGGCAAAAAATTTATTTTTAGTCGTAGCACGTGGACTTGACTATGTGGTAATGATGTCCAGTATTAGGCTTTCCCTGATTGTGAATTAGTTATTACATGTGATTATTCGACTAGTAGAATACTAATGTGCATGTTTATATGGTAATGTATTATTTATTTTCACAATATTTTGTTCAAATTTAATTTTAAAAGGCTTTTGTTTTTATAAAACATCTTGCCTTAAAATTTTTTAGCTTCTGCTAAACTATTTACCCTTACTGTGCATCTGAGATCACCCATTTCTTATGTTTTATTTTCCAAGGATTCCAATAAATGTATAATGATTGATATGTAGTGTTTTCCGAAAGGGAAAATGGAATTATCAAATATCTATCTATGATGTGTTTTATTTTTCAAATTGTATTTTAATGTTATGTAATGTAATCTATTTTCAAAGACTGCTAAACTGATCGGTCCTTTGGGACGTGATGTCTTGTAATTGTTCCAATTTATTAAAATAAAGCACTGGCTCTGGGTAACTGGGGTCAGGGCGTTACACTTGGTATCAGAGGGAGTTTAACAATAACCATGGAAAATAGATTTAGATAAACTCTCATTTGAGCATATTGCCCTAAGATAGAATTTGTGGATTATTATAGAAGAACGTCCTAGAATTTTTGTATTATAGAGATTTTGTGAGTTTTCCAATCAATACACCCCTGTCTGGATACGAGCAGGTAGAGGTGGCTCTGGCATAGATGTACCTAGGGGTAAAATTTGAAAACACTGCTTGGAGCTAGACTCGAATGGGAACTGGTGCATGAAAATGGGCGTTGTTTCACTCTTGGTAACGACACTCCTAGGGTATATTCTTAGGTTAATTCTCGTTTTCCTTATAAACCACTATGAAGGATTTATAAGTATATAAATTCTCAAAGAAATTTTTTTTGTGATTCTGAACTATATCCATAACTATTAAATTTAAGTTTGGTATTTTACATGTTTCGAATTATGAATTGCGTTTCATAAACTGACCTAGTGTGTGCCATTTTTTAGAATTGGCTTCCAGTAGATGGAATGAAAAATACAGCTATACGTATGATCCAAATAGAAACAAGGGTCATATCATTCATGGTATTAAGAAAACATTTAGAAAGGAAATAGTCTCCCACATATTATCATCATATAAATAAATAGTATCATAGGTTCAGTAATGAATTCTCTGAATCCTATGGCTTTGAAGGGAAGCATGATATGAAAAGGATGGTAGAAAGAAAGATGGATAAAGGGAATAAGAAAAAGAAAGATTTTCTAATATGTGTTAAATGTGGAATGAATCCCATTGGAAAATTATTGAAGGGAATGGGAGTTTTTTAGATGTTTAAAGAAAAAGGACACCAAATACATGATTGCAAGGGTTAGAAGAAGTTTTCAAATGTAAAATGCTTCATCTGCAAGGCGTTGAGACACTCTGCGAATCAATATCCCATTCATAAAAGTATACCACAAATGATGTTATTGGATAATAATCATGTTATGATAGTACCTCATATAAAGAAGAAAGTATAGTGTTCTTATGTTGTTATTATAAAATTATTTTATTTGAGGGTTGTATCTATAGTATACTGGTTATATGCATTATGGAGATAAATAAGGATTGTACTGCAATACTATTTTATTGAATATTTGAGATTATATGGTTCTATGAAAAGTGACTTAATATTAAGCTACACTTTTTGGAAAATATATGGTTGAAGAAAATGTATTCCTTAATATGATCCTGATTATGAGGTAGTGATTTATGAATAAGAGATGGATGATTTTGGTAATTCAGGATGTTGCGGTGTTGTAAAAGAATACAAGATGAAGGTGTTCACATGTTATCACCGGGAAAAAAGGATCCTCATTATGTTTAACTTCTTTATAATCATAGAACAAAGAGTTTAGATATAAGTATTTTGGATAATTCTATATGTTGGAATGTATTATGTTTGAAATTGGATATTATTGTTAATGTTATTTATGGATTGCCATAAAAAGGACAAACCGTAGGTCTAGTAGCAACCTGTCACGTCCAGCAAGGCCGCGAGACTTGATCCTGAAACTGAAGGGAAGCAAGGTTGTATCACCTGTCACTAACCCACACGATGTCTGAGATTGAATAATTTATTTTTTAATGGGTCTGATATGTGAATTATAAATTCATTATTTTTGGAACACCATAAGATTAGGATAAATAGAATATTTTTATGTTCTATTACCTTTTTGAGTGAAAGATGAGTTTGTGGTATAAATTAGATAAAGGATGTGACTCTACCTACCAAGTATACTTTATTTTCATCCTTTGAAGGAATTATTCCTTAATATCTAGGGAAGCGATCTTAAAACCAAAAAAGTATTATCCTAAAACCATATGTTTTGTTGAACCAATGATATTTTAAGTTCCCATAGATTGATAACTTTGAGGCCCTCAATTTTACCCATGTTTTTGATTGATGACCTCAATCAGTCCCTATAAATAATTATGTTTTCTCTATAATTATGTGTCTATAATTTCCACCAAATTTCTCCTATTTGAAAAAATAATTTGGTGGTGACTTTTTCATTCACCTTTTCCCCTTATTAATACTAAATTTTATTAACCTCATTTTCGATGTGGGTTTTCCCACGATGGTATATTCTATTTGCAATATCTTTTTAAAGAACGATTTCAAATTGAGAGGAAGCAATTTATTGAAGGATGGAATAATGTAACACCACATGATTTCATAGTACATTATTTCTTCAACGTAATTCAATAACTTACACTACATGCAACACCGAGTTCAAGTACACCATGACATAACAAACATGCCATTCAAATTCATTTTTTGATAGTATTACCTAAAATTTAAACATTATATAATCCTTATAATTTTCGAATCCATTTTATGAGTTTCATAGACATAATGTAAGATCAAATTCATTTTTTTAAATAAAGGAAGTATTTTTTCAGAAAATGCAATTTTACAGCCTTTTAATAAAGGAACCTTTTTTAAATCCAATATATGAAACTTTTATATATTAAACATGACAAAATAAAATTCTTCTTTTCAATATAGACATAATAATTTAGTTTCAGTAAATTTTTGGTGTTTTTCTGATAACATTTATATTTGGGTGAATAATGAAAAATATCATATTTTAAATGGAAACAACTTTTTAAATAAAAATATTTTATAGTGTTAAAATATACATTTTAATGTTTGGGAAGTATAAATAGATTGTATTTTTAAAATTTCATCCAATTCTGGTCATTGTAAGTAATTTCACATTGAAATTGGACAAAAACATGTGTCAATCTTTTGAATGTTATTATTTCATAAAAATATGCCTTTTGGTTTTGACAACTAGAATTAATTTTAAATAAATAAATGAAACTTCTATGTCTTTAATTTGGTAAAATATACTTCATTTTTTAATTATAAATATTATAATTATCTTAGGGTGAATTTTCTGTATTTTTTTGAAAACGATAAATTTTTGATGAATAGTGAAAAACACTATGTTATAGTTTAAAACCAATTTTTTATTTAATTAATTATTTATTTAATTTAAATTAATTTATGTCAAAATAGTTACATAATACTTATATATGTTCATTTTAATTCATTGGAGTCAGTTTATAAATATTTTAGATATATAAAAATTTTATCGAACTTTTTACAATCTTTTACCCACCTCCTATGATAATTTGTAAATTCATATATACTACATAACATTACCACTTATGTGAGATGAATTTCGAAAATATGAGAGACACAGTTAATATCAAGGAGTTAAAAGTGGTTAAGAAAGAAATATTTTTGGTGAATAGTAACTTTTTACTTTTATTTTCCACGGTTAAAAGTAAATAGGGTAATTAAGGGTAAAAATGATATTAATATTATTCTAACAGTTGTCCTAATTCTATTGGACAAGTGAATCTTGACCAAAAATAGGCTTAGGAAAAAAATATTATCATTTAGGTCCAGTAGGATTAGATTAGGTCATTTAGTATTATTTAATTTAATGAAGAATTAAAAGTGTTAAATTCAAAGTTTATTAATTAAATCATTTTTAATATAGGGTTATTGATAATATAAATTCAACTATAAATATTACATAGAAAGATAAAAATATTTCTCACATCATGGTATTTTATTTATTATTTTTATACATTAAATAATAAAATTTATTTCTCACACAATGATGATGCAGTAATTACCTTATTAATGAAAGAATCAAATGAATGGTATTATAATTATTAAAATAAGTATAATTTAAAAGTTATTATGACATCAATGAATTTTATAAGTGAATATGACATGTTAATGATGATTCAATGTATCTTGTTTGGAGTACACAAGTTTTTATGACTTTTACAAAAACAAAATACCAAATAGTGTCAAAATTGATATAAATTAATATTTAAAGAAAATACAATATTATTGGCTAACATAATATTTTTAAAAATGTACGGTTCGGCCGAAGTGGTTAAATAATATTATATATGTCATTAATGAGCCACATGACATTCTCTTGGATGTTTAGAGTAAGTTTATTAACCCTATAGTGTATGAATTCATGAAGACACGGTAAAAGTTAAACTATTTAACTAATAGTTAAATCTAAAAGATAAGGTTAAAATGGTAACCTAAACATGTCTAAATCCTATTGGTTGAGAGGATTTCAACCCATTACCACCTAATACTCGAAATAAATTAATTTGGAATCATTATAAACCGAATATGATTGTATAATATATTAATACTTTAATAATTTCATAAGCTGCTGCTCACCCCTATTATAAAAGGGCACTCCCACATCTCCCTTTTGGTGTAACACAAACTAATGCTAGCCATATATAATTCTTGACACACCTAGCACTCACAAAGTGAAATTGTAAAATTAGTTTTAAAACCCACTCTCACAATTTTTTAAAATTTTTTAAATCTAATTTCAATTAAATTTAGAGTTTGAAAAACCATTTCCAAATCAAGGAAATATATTTTCATAGAAAAAACCCATTTGAAAATATTTTACTGCATAAAAAATCATTTGAAAGCATTTACAAGTTCAAATTAATGAATAACCAAAATTAATTTATTAGTAATGACAATTAGTTTATAAAATTAAAAAACATTATAAAAAACCTTCCTCGAAGTGGTAGGAACATTCATTCATTTGAAAATGGTAAATAAAAACCAAGACAATGACCTCTAAAAGACATGGAATTCTAGGAAAATATAAAGGATCAATATAAAACACTATATGACTACAAATCTATAGACAGACCATAGATACATCAAAAACTAAAGAATAACCAAAAGGAAAACATACCTGTAGAGAAGTAATCCAATGAAAAAATAATCAATCATTGAATTAATTGATAAGGATCTGTGGGAGAACCTAGAAATCACCTAGTAGGAGCCTCTAGGTCATGGGAAATGAATCTTGTATGAATGGAAAAATAATTTTATCCAAAAAACATTCTTAAAACCAACCACAAAGTTTTTATATATCGTGTAAAACCATTAAAAATCATATAATCCATTAGTCCCACACACGCCAAAAAACTCATCAATGTTTATTACAATCTAAATTTTTTATCATTATAAAATGTGTAACCATTACAGAAACATGTAAAGCTCTCAAAAAATCTTTCAATTTACAGGGTTTTGTTTTCCATCCTATATACGTAATGTATTCACATTAAATTCCATGTAATTTCCCATCAAATAAAAAAACATATTATTTTTTGCAAAAAACTCAAAAAAAAAATACATGGCTACTCCATTACAAGTGTCCTCCCAATTCCTTCATAGCATTAGTCAGCCAACAAAAAAGGAAAACCAATAAAATGATTAAACATACCTGATAGAAAGGTAATATGGAACTACATTATCCCCACTATAAACTCTTTCTTACCCTAGAAATCCCTCAAGATCTTAGATCCACAAATATAGTAGAACCCATAAGCCTCATCAATAAATCTCACTCTCACATCTGATAAATATCCATTCCACACTAATATAGTACCAAGACAAGGGGAACCATTTTACAATTTATTGACTTATACTAGAGATCCATATTCTAAATTGGATGCACAACCAAAGAAGTATTCAGATCAAGATAAAAATCCTCCAATCATATCCCATGGGATGGATCTGTTATATACCTCATAAACTAGGAATCATGAAACACATCATGGATAGATTTTAGAACAGATGGCATGTGCAACTGATATTCCACCCACTGTAATCATGCAATGATCTCAAAGGAAATTGCAAAAGACATCGATAAATTACTCTATTTACATAACCTATGATGTCCCATGTGAGGATAAACTAAGAGATAGACCTGATCACCAAACTAAAAATCTAGTGGTCGTTGATGATGGTAAACATAAGATTTATGATGAACGGTTGTCATGACCAAACACCTTCATATCAATTGAACTATCTCTATTATCACATAAAAAATACTTTTCCCAACCAAAGACGACTCTCCCAACTCCTCTCAGTATAAGGGATATCTACATGGTCACCCATACAAAGCCTTATAGAGTTCAAACATTATAAAATATTAATAAGTATTTATATATTAAAACTCAACCAAAGGTAATTGTATTTACCATTATCTTATGAAAAAAAGAATAAAATCCAGAATCATATCATTTAGACTGCATATAGCCTTCTTATTTCTTATCCATCTATCAATGGATGATTTAATGTGATTACTTTACTCTGGGAACCCATTACCTCCGATAGAACATTACAAAATGAATATTTGAACCCTATATCCCTATTAGAATGAACTGCATCAGAAACACCATAAGGACTAACATTCTATTGAACATAAAATCCTACTAGATGTTCAACATTAATAACCTCTTCGATACTTAGAAAATACAATGAATTACCAAGTCGATCAATGATTGGCGAAATTAAATCCATCCCATAGGGTGTCCATGGAAAACCAATGTAAAAATAAATGGAAATATCAGCCCACTTCCAAAAAAAATTGGTAAAGTATTCAAAAACACTAAATTTCTCTAGTGTTCATCCCTATTTCTATGAAATGTGAGGAACTGTGAAACAAAGTAAGAGATAGACCATGTCATCCTTTTCCACCAATACTAACACCTCAATTATCGATATATCCTGGTATCCCTATAGTGCATTGAAAAATATGAATTGTTTACAATTTTTAAAACCCTTGTGAAATGAAAAATAGAACAACCATCCTGCTACGAAAGCACAAATCTTCACTGTGAGACTTTGAAAACTCATTCATGTTATTCCCACCATAATGTATTTTAGTAAAGATTTATAACTACGTATATTCCACCTACTCGATCAGAACTCACTCATTAAAATAAATATATTCTTTCATCAATGGAAATAACACATGTACACAAACCTCTTTCACTCCCAATATAATCTCATCAAAAATACTCATCAATGGACACTACATAGCCAATTCCATCATTACATGATTTAGTAATTTTCTACTCAACACATCAGCAACCACAGTTCCTTTCATATGGTTATAATCAATATCATAAGGAAAGATCTTAAAATAATCTAGCCATTATCTCTTTCACAAATATAGATCTCTAAGAGTTAAAATATATTTCTATATCATATAATTAGAATACACCATAAACCTCTCTCCAGAGGATTGTGGTTCCACATTTTGAGTACATTCATATCAACTTCCAACATAGGATCAAGGTTAGTGTAGGTCTTCTCATGAGGCCAAAACTGGTGAATGTTATAAGCTACAACCTATTTCTCCTACACCAAGACACATCCAAAACCCTATAGTTTAATAATCCTAGAAAACATCCTATCTTGACCTTGTATTTATAAGAATTAAAATTGGTGCTGAAGTCATCCTTAACATAGGCTCCTCAAAATATGTCTGACACTTGACATTCCATTCAAACATTACACCTTATGGGTTAAACTTGTCATCAAAGAATTGTTCTTATGATATTTCTAAATAATCTATTTATATTAACTAACCAAACCCATGATGCTCAATAAATCAAACACATTTTTCGACTAGTCTCAAAATATAACTACCTATACCTTTTAAGGATTTATTATGAAACCCCTCTTAGATATCACATTCCCCAAAAACCTCACCCCAACATTTAAAACTCACTCTGTGAAAACATACCATAAAGAATATTTTCATTTATGTTTGAAAAAATGTTATCACAATGGTCCATATGCTCCTCGTCTGACATTAAGTACACAAAAATATCATCCATGAAAATAAAAAATTCTATGAACGAATGAAATATGTGGTTTATAAATGCCATAAACAACAAAATATAATTAGTTGGACCAAATAGCATAATAAGAAACCCAAAATTACAATATTTAATCATAAATTATTACGTAGCAGTTTATCCTTATCTCGAACTATAAGCAACTGATACCATGATTAGGGGTCAATTTTAGAAAACCAATGACCCATATATGCTGATAAAAGAGATTATCAATCCTTATAGAAGAATATTGGTTCTGAATGGCCCCCAAATTCAACATTCCATAATCAATTCAAATTATAAGGCACCTGACTAAAATCTTTGCTAATAGGATAGAAGAATCCAACATTGAAATGCCAGGAGGAATAAATCATTTGTCCTCTATCTCTTCAAAATTGAATATAGCTTCCACCAAATTAGAAGGCTTCATACAGTCAAATGGAATAGAAATATGCATTGGGATAGAAAGAATGTTAGTATTATGATAAACCTCTCTCAGTGGTGGTAAATTAGAAAAATAGTCATGAAAGACATTATGGTACAGACAGACTAATTCCAGAAGTTAACCACCCAAGTAAGGGTTCGATTCATTATGAATCATCTCTAAAAACTAGAAGTACGTTATCATGGGTTCTGGAACAACAGGCCTATACCCTCCTAGTCTAGAGGCCCTCGCACCCAAAAAAACATGAGTGACTCTATTAGAAGATTAAATGTTAACATGATTAATATAACTATAATGTAGAGTCATAAAACTAATCATCTAGTCATTAAATATAATCAATTAGATGATTTCATGATCAAGTACTAAGAATTACCTCTCCATTATCAAGTAGTAAATCATCACCCGACACACGGGGCATCTAAATACATATTTGGACCACATTCCTAAATGAATGTAAATATCCAGAAAGAATGGAATTTTTTATCATTGTAAGCCCAACACATCAACTAAATTGAACGATATAAAATAATGAGTGGCTACTGTATAAAATAAAGTTACTATGATTGATGTTGAGATAAATACCATACGTCTAAAATTAGCTAGTCCTGATTAAAAATCATATAGTACATACTTCAAAGAATACATTCATCTGGTATTAGCCATATGAATATCTACATTGGCCTTATTATTAGACCCAACAATCTTGGAAGAAACTTCCTAATCATAATAACCCCTTGTGAGAGTGGAAAAATCCGTACTTCCCTGAGATATATTTTCACAATTGTTTTTTAGATGGATATATCATTGAAAAATAGGAAATTACTTAGGAGACCCCACACAATAATCTTGTTATGACAATACCTTCCACATAAACAAAATAACTCATATTTCAACACTTTTATCACCCCTAATATCGATCCTGAGTAAAAATAACCACTCATATACTTGAATTTATAGCCAGAAGGTAAACCCTAGCTAACCACTGAACAAACAGATGTTCCACCCAAAACAACCATCCCAGAAATTTCAGTCACTGATTATTCTACCTTGTCAACAAACTCAATAAAGGTTTGGAGGCACACAAGTATCATCATTGATAGAATATTAGTCCTTAGTCCTAACTCAAACCTATGTGCCTTCATGTACTCATTAGTGACATGCCCAAATACCAAATACACTAACTCGACCAAATGGGTAGTATACTCCAGATTGGTACGACACCCCTACACTAAGGTAAAAAAATACTAGGTCTTAACCACATGCACTATCTCAAGATAAAAAAACTTTTTAAATATTTTAACGTAAGAATCACATACATTCTCTTCATGAAACATAAAATTCAAAATAATGTCCACCACTCTTCTTATGAGTACCAATAATTTCCAACCATCTTCTTACGCGTCCCTTGTGATTATATTTGAAAACCCCCCATATATTGGTTAGGAGTCTTAAATAAGTTAATAAAAGTCTCTATCCTCTCAATTAACTCCTTGTATTCTGTGGGTCCTTTCACAATTAAAAATTGGTAGATGCTATTTAGTAGATTTAGAATCATGCTCCACTACGCATTCTATGTTACTGACCCCCATTGGAACGAAATTTAGAATAATATAGATAATAACTTTTACAAAAAAATACTCTACTAGAGGTATATCCTACAAAACCTATCTTGTATTATAATATATTTAATTTAGAAGAGCTACTATCGTAGGCATTTTGTTGAAAAATATACATAAACTAATCAATCACGTGAAAATTCCAAAATCAATGGGCCAAATTTACCAATCGATACAAAATATTTAAAACCATAAGAATTTAATGAAACCATGAAACCCTAACTTAAAAATGAAAATGTATTTTTAAATAAACATTCTAGACAGTTTATTCAAATAAACTCAAACTCTATGTGGTTATCCAAGTAAAAATGAATCACCACCCAAGGTAACTCGATTTTTATCACAAATGTTGTTGTGTTTAGAAACTTTTATGCACCCATTATCTAAATTATGACTGTCCTAACTTTGATATACCCAAGGCATAAATCTAGTCTCAATTAGATTTAACGTATATTAGGATGAAAAACACATTGATTATAAATTTCAATGAACTGACCCAAGTAAACTGGATAAGTAAACCAAATAGCCTCATCATACAATATAGGTAAAAACAAATAACCAAAACTAGTCTTGAATATAAAACACAAGGAATACAACCAGAGTATGATGTAGTAAAATAATTGACCACAAAGACATAAAATCAATCCAAAATAGGCGAAACTATAAAATATATCAAAACCCCACGTGATAAGAAGTCACCTCTAGAACAAATTGAGATGAAAGAAGAAGTAGTTGGAAAAGACAACATGCGCACATTATCTTTTTGTTTTACATACATTCTATAATAAAACATATAAAAATTCCCAATAGAAAAATCAGGGTGTGAGAAAAAGAATGATAATATACTACCACCATTTTTATATATGGTCCAACATCATGAATGAAAAAAAATTCTATATTAAAAAAGAAAATAGTTTCAAAAATAATTTTCTTTTAATAAATATAGTAATAAATCATTTCATCTATTTCTCAATTTTCATTCATAAATGTTTTTCATATTCTAAAACAAGAAATATGAAAAGTTGAATTGATAAAAATATGAAATCATATTAATGAATTATGATTTAAGTGGGTAACCTCATATCCATGAACAATCCTATCATTCAAACCTATGCGATACAACCTCATATAAAATTATTTGAGTAACGATCAATGATAAAATCAATCATGCGATAAATAACCATAACATAAAATGTACATCACATATTAGGATCAAACCTTTTGTAAACTACATATTAGGCACTAACAAGACTAAATCATAATGCATTATATCCAATAGATATTAATTCATGATAGTTGATATAATAAATGGTTAACTCCTAGTGGTGAAAAACACATTAAAGCCACCTATATCTCATTTCTGATGCACCCAAGGTTCTTAATGTGATATTGTAGAATAGATTTTAAAATAATTTATTGTAAACTCATAAAAAATTTTCAAACTCATTATGATCCACATTAATGTTTTAAAACCAATTTCCAATTCAAGAAAATCAATTTTCAATGAAAATCATGATTATGAAAACAATTCCATTTAAAATAAATCTTTTGAAATCATTAATCAGTTAAAATAAATGAACAAACCAATGAAATTTATCTAGAAAGACATGAAATTAATCAAATTAACCCGTTTTATAGAAACACAAAAATCAAGATGGTAACAACCTAGAAGATTTTGACAACGATTACCAAAAACCAATAGAAAGACCATTGAAAGACATAGAATTTAATGAATCTAAAATGAGATAATAGAAAAAACTATCTGATATCTAATCTGTAGACAATCCATATATGAAACCAAAATCAAATAAAAACCAAAATGATTAAATACTTAGAGAGTAATCCAACCAAAATGGTGATAAATTTCAAAAAAAAAAGAAATCTATATGAGAGAGAGTCATTGAAAATAAACTAAAATGAACCTCGAGGTGGAAAGAAAGGAATCCTACAAAAATGGAATAATAATTTCAGTCAAATAAATTTCTTAATACCAACCATTGTGATTTTACATGGTGTGTAACCCCGTTATAGTTCATGTAATCCTTGAGTCCCAAATACATTAAAAACACATTTCGTTTAATTAAAACTCAATATTGTTTCTTTATAAGATGTTTAAACATTAAATAGAATGTAAAATAATCATGTTTTCATCAAATTCATGGATTATGTCCAACATCCATGATTATTCATGTAGTTGTTCAGTGAACAAGAAAAAGTATAATATTTTTGTCAAAATTTATAATAAGTCCTTGACTTCACCATTTTTGGTATCCTCTCAATTTGTTCATTGAAATACCCAAGCAATGAAAAAATAAAACCAAAAAAACGTCCAAACCTACTTTATAAAAACATAATGGGGTGTTACAGATTGCCAATGCATTTAGTAGATGAGGTTTTATCATTATAATGAATTTATATATCTTGACATTGGGATTGATGGATATTATTTTACTGTAAAATACAAGCCTTGCAATGTGTATCTCATAAAATCTAATAGATTTTGTAATATTTTTCATCAATATAATGAATTTTTTTTATCATTGATGGTATTGTGTATGTAGAATACTTATTTAAAATTAAATCCTTGAGGTTTTCTAACTTCATATTGTTATTTTAATCATTAACAATCTTATTTTTTATTATCACCCAAAATTAATCCACTTATCTATATAAGAGATATTATACCAAGGTGAACTTATGTTACACAATACAATAGTGTATAGAGAATATCAACTATATAGTATTTATCTATTGTTCCCCAATCAGTGGGTCAAAGGGCCACTAATATTTCTTGGTGTCGATACTTGATAGATTCAATGGCTAGATGTTCCCTTTTATGTGAATATAGATTCCCTATGTGGTTCATGTAATTATTACATGAGATTTTAGATTTAATATGATAATGAAATTCTCAATGGAAAATTCCATCATCTGAAAATGTTCATAAATTCATTTACCATTACTTTTGTTGTTCACTCAAGCCCTTAAATTTCTATGTATTTACTAAAAAATAAATTAAATAAAAATACGAGAACTATTTTGAAGAAAATATAAATCAAAATCCAATATTAACATTTTATAATAAATTTAATTAATGATCAAATAAATTTTTTCATATATTTTATTTTGAAATAAATAGATGGAATATTTATACACCCTTTCACGATGATCTATGAAAATAAAATAATATGAAAAACATACATGCCCTGGAGTATCCGTCTAGTCATGTAGTCTAGTGACTATTTTATTACACTATTTTATGATAATGAATAAACCCAATACAACCATATTATATTTATTAAAACATTGGACATATGCAACCCATATTTAACAACATTCATGTATTCTGACATAGATTTATTTTCATAGAAAATGGCAGAACTAATAAAATATCAAAAATTTATTGTTTTATTATTTTTTCAAGATTATACATATGATTACTGGATCATGATCAATTACTTATTATGTGTGAATTCATTATTTAATATCACTACTCTATACATACATTCTCATTATCATAAGCTTACCTAATTCTAACTTGTTAACATTTATTGTCAAAACATATTCATTCCCTTACAGAGTTGTTAATATCAATACTTTTTATATTTCCATATCAACATGTACTGAAGTAATATGATATGTGTGTCATTAAAAAATATTATTTTGTTTAAGAATATTTTGGGTGATATAAAAGGCTTGTTAATGATTATACAGTTTTTTATATTGTTGGAAATATATCATTAAGTGGAAAATTATAAGGGTTTGTTAGATAAAATTTTAGTCAAAATTATAAATTTATAATATCATGAATGATATTGTGTATGTATTGTAATGAAATATTCACTTTATGTCATGTAATTATATGACCATATTTCTGATTCTCTATAGTTGTTATCGGATTTCAGTTTAGAAAACATTAGTGGTCAAAATGTTAATTGAGGATAATTTATTTGTTGATAAGCATGAATTGAACCTAAATATCGTGGTACAAATATTTAATTATTTAAATTAAGGTGATACTAAATATTATGGGAATTATAATGGTAGATGACTACAGAAAACAATAGTGATAATGATAAATATAAGATAACATACCCAAATGTTAGTATGTTTTTAGTATGTTGTTTACAAAGTATTAACATCCTTTTTTAGATAATATAAATTGATGTAGGATCCGAAACATATTTATTTCAGTTTAATAACTTTGAAATGCATAGATTGGTCATTAACATGATAATAACCAAGTCCATGAAAAATTGGGTGGACTTACACTCCTAAGAGATATTCTTTTAGTAACCATATACTCAATATGAAAAAATACAAGGGGTTGAATTCGAATTTATTCTGAGGTATTTTATTAAGATTCATGAGAGAAATCAACTAATAATGTAGTTTTAGTAACGAATGATATAATATTAATAAATATAGATATAGGTAGAACTAAGACAATTCTAGGTAAATGTGATGTAATCATAAATTAAGAATTTTTTAGTTATATTTTCAAAATTATATTTCTGATAATAATGTTATAATATTAATTTTTCATCAATAATTATAACAACTTTTCATTATACTAATTTATGTAATAAGATTGATAACTGTGTGTAATGGATAATGTGATGATTACCTTAATGAAAATTCCATCATAATGGGATTTTGAGTGAGGCACCATTTGATTACAAAAATCCAACAATCTCGAAATAAGATTAAAAATTTGAACATAATAGATGTCCCAACCAATCCATATTATAAAATTTCAGAGACTCATGAATGATCAATTAAAAATGATAATGAATGAAATAATGTGTCATTTTATTGATATAATTTTTTTAAAGAGGAACTAAGTGGAATATCTCAATGAAACTCTGTTATCTTTTCCCTGGGGTATTGGAGTGCATAGAGAAACTAATTTCTTTTATAAATTGAAGAGGTTAATGAACATGGGGAAATGAATAAAATTTTCTTTTTAAGGAATCACTAACATTTGAAGGTCCTAAATTTTTTTATCTTTTGAATTATCCAAATAGGTCTCTAATACAAGGGATGATAGGATAGAAAGGAATGTGCAATTCCAAAGACCAAGAGATCATGTGGAATCATATACGTTATAAACTAATAATGTATGTTCTGAATATGGTGTGGAGTGAGAAACACTATAAACCCACTAAAAAACATAGAGTGTTAAACATGAATCATACATCAACCGATTACCTTACACTTAAAAATATAACTTATGTAAAAAACCATCAAGTCAATTAATAGATGATTTTTATTATTAACATGTTCTATTGGTATTATTATTGTATTGAATGTATATTAATCCTCTCAAGAAAAAGGTTATTACAGGTAGGTTCCTATAAATTACTATTTATATTCCTTTATTAAAATATGATGTGCTATTAGGAAGGGATTATATCTCTCTATAAATATACCATGATAATATACATGATAGGAAAAATAATTAATATTTTAAATCGACAATAGTATCACATATTAATTAATTGATGATTATAGACTCTAATGAATAGTTACTCTCATTAAATTAGGGTATGTGGGATAGATGGTTAGTAGAAAATTAAACCCTACATATATTCCTATTATAAGGGAAACAATTAGATCACTAGTTGAACAAAAGATAATGTGGAAAAAACACACTATAAATAAAATCATTACTCATTCCTATCTTTAAGAGTCTATTAATTTTTTTCTAGATGTAAGTTGTAATTTAAATTGCAATGATTGAATTTATAAATGGGGGTGAATATAATAAAACTAGATTTTAGAATATATTATCAATTAAATAATTATTATATTGAAAAATTATTTTATATAGAAACACAAACTAAAATGAAATTTTGTTATGATAAAATAATATTTTTCCTATATAATAAAGTTGAATAAATAACAGGTATAAATGGAAGTATATATATTAAAACATTTGAAAATAATAATATATAATCTTGTAGTAGAAGTCTCCATTATGAATATAATTTTACCAAACATTGGAATGAGGTATCTTCTCAGTGTTTTTCACTAGATCATTCCTCATACAAATGTAAATAATTGTTGTATTTGTGAAATCATATGTGAGATAAATACATGCTAATCAAAATTTTCACAAGATCGTTGATAGTGGAATCCCCATAATTGATGTAAAATTGAAAATAACTTAGTCATAAATCATATAAAAATATACTTAGGAACTATGTGGGTAAATATTATGATTATATAATGTTTAAACTATTATTGAAATAATTTTTATAGCCAATGTCGTTTTCATATTTCTCAATTGGAATATTAGTGAAAAATGGAATTTTATTTTCTATTGAAAAATTATTTAATTTTATAAATTTTTTAACAAAATTAATTTTATTAACTCAATATAGTGAAAAAAATTCATTTTTTTGATTTATTTAATGAAATTATATTAATATGAATTTTTGGGATTTTTCTAAAATACATTATTTTCATGTGAATTATGAAAAATAATGTTTTTTTATTAAAATAAATGATTTTATGATTATATCAACATGTAACTCTAAATAATATTATATAAACATTTTAATCAAAAAGTAATTATTTAAAAACATAAGTATTATTTTCCAGCAAACATTTTTCTACTCTATTATGTCAATTATATGTTATTTTAGTAAAATTTAGTTTCCTAATAGTTTGAAAAAAATTCTAAATAAATTCATTTTTATGATGAAAATAAAATTGATCGATTTTTTTATTCTATAAGAAAATTTTAATTGAAAAAAGACGATTTTTTAGAAATGGTTATTTACTTTTTTCATGCACTAATCATAAAATTAATTTTCCCTACACGTAGTAATTTTTTATGATATAACAGAGTTGGTATTTTCAATTATTATTTCAAAATTTTGAAATAATTCTCATTTTATTTTTTGGGAATAAAATAATAGAAACATCATATAAAAAGTAGTAAACATTATGAAATATAAAATTGGTACTATGATAAATTTAATGTATAAAAGTTCAAAAAATGATGATAAAATTGTCATTATATGGGATTAGGCAAACACTGATCTTATCTTTTACCCTCTACATTATTTTTTTAATTTTGGGGAATATTTCATTAAGAGTTACTTTTTCAATATTGAAATGTTTTGGTCATTTATTAATATGCAAACACTTTTGACTAATAAAAGGGGTTTCCTCAACTAAATTCTCCTCACACAAAAATCCACATAGTTCTATTAAAAAACTACCAAAACTACTCCAACACACACTCATCCTTCATTAATAAGTTCTTTTGTTCTGAATAAACCATACCCCAAGTGGTTATCCAAATTTTAAAAGATATTACATATAAAGTGAGTTAAAATTATAATAGAAACCTCTACATTTATATGTCTATATGCACACAGGATCTATTAAAAAATCTATTATGGAACATCTAAATTATTGAAATTATCATCATTAAACTTTAATGTAATTATTTTTATGGAACAAGAATAATCCTCCATTCTGTTTTTTATTAAGATAAAAAAATGAGTCATGTGTATATGTGGATAACCACTTCCCTGATGCAACACGTTAATTTGACATCCCAACCATTCATGGAAGGATTTATGATTAGGTTGAAAGGATAAAAATAATTTTAATGTAATGGTTATAATTATGTTTATATTTTTACTACCACATTAGTGATTTGTACAATAAAATTGGTAATAAAATTAACAATAAAAAAATAATACAATTAAGAGGAAAATGTTCATTTTGTTTTATGTATCGAAATTATATAAATTATCATTTCCTTAAAATAAATTTTTTTTTGTAAGACATATATAAAAAATTTATAAGATCAGAATTCTACGAGTATAGTGATACTTCATCTTAACCACTTATAAACCATATATTATATTATGATATTTTGTATTTCAGTCGGTTTGAACACCCTCTAATAGAGTATAATGAAATAATCTCACTAATGAAAATGTCAACACAACTCATAATAACATATGATTAAAATGAGTAAATTATAACTTGATTTTTTATATGTATTCATATCATTGATATTAATCTCTTTAATTATGACACTGGCATCTATTTATTACAAATCCTAGAAATATTTTTGTTCTAGATTTTTTATTCAATGAACATAACCAGAATAATCCTATAATGAAATTCTATCACAAGTAATAAATATAATTTATTAATTCATGTTACACGAATATTCAATCAATGATTTACATTAAGAGAATAATGATTAATCCCACTAATATTAAGATAGATGTTCAAAATGAACACGATTTCTAAATATGAATGTGTGAAGAAGGTAAAAACTATCTATTATACCTATAGAGAAAAAATATAAAAAGAAATATAAATTCATATATATATGAATGAGTATAATAATCAAGAAATTATATTAGTTACATTTTTAATAATGGAGGTTATATATATTTTGCATAATTTATGTATAAAGGTAAGGGGTTTTGGTATCATTCACCCTTAATTAGGGAATGTGTTTAAATTAAAAAACAATATTATTATTTATTGTTTAAATTCATCCCCAATAATTATAATATTATAAATTTCAATTTTTCATTTAATAATCACAAACATTTAATCTATTCTAATAATTGGTCTCCGATTGACATCTTTCATAAAATATAACAAGGTTTTCATAACTCAATATGATTTATTAAGATGCAATTTTTTTAATTTTTATTTTTCTTATTTTATATTTATTTAAATATTTATATCATAGAAAATAATATTTGATTCAAATAATCCTTATTACTGAGTTATATTCCTCCCTTTAAATGAAAATATTTATAAAATAATTCTCTCTCTCTCTCTCTTAAATTATTGTCTACCATCCATATCTATTTTTTTATCTTCCCCCCAATGTTTTACATTAATATTTTTAAAACCTTGATTGTTTTATTTATTAAGAAATTCATACACATCTTTAACCCATTTTAAAAATTGATATATATTTTTTAATGAAGCAGGTTTTCAATAAAGATCAATTCTATAATATTAAGATGGGATTCCTCCCATTTCAGAATCAATTGTGGTTATTTACAATCTACTGTTACTCATGATAAAACATTTTACCATTTTTATGTATCAATAATTGATATTTATTTCTAAAATAAGTTATTTTTTTAAAATCATTCACTTTACCTTTTCATAAGTTACTTTTGAAATGATCTTTTAATTATGTCTGTTATAAAAATGTTAAAAATGATTTCCAAAAATAGTTTTTCATTTTAGCATTGATATTACTGTTTTAATTGAAAAGGATTTAACTTCATTGGGTTTATATTTTTATGATTAACCTTCTACAAGAACATCAATAGTTTTTGTGAAGAATAATACTCATGATTTCATATATCTATAAATTTTGATATCTTTATTTGTGGAATATCACTTATTTTCTAATAATTAGAGTGGGTTTATATATATCAACAACCCATAACCATTCATTTGACATTTTTTTGTAAATATAATCAAAATTATTTAATTGGATTGATTATGATCATGTTTTATTTATATAAAAATGAAAATGATCTATTTATCATGTTAATAATTCATTTATGAATTCTTGACTATCTTATTATGTGGAACAGAAATTCATATACATAAAATGATGTAATTGGTGAGCCCAAAAATACATATCCCAACAATGAGTTGGGTAAAGCATTATATATCATGAGATGTAATGTATTAGATTACAGAGTGAATATAATCACTTATAATAATATATAAACTATCATTGATTTAGGTGTGAACCTAAAATAAAAATTATTATGCCTTGTATAATATTGATGTCACAAACATCTGATGCTAAGATCCATTGATATCAATTTATTTTTGATAAAACCATATGATTCATGGATTACAATACATGGCTTATTAGGCATAAATTCTATACTATATGTTCATGTCCCATAATTAAATTATGATACCCATTTGATTATCATCTTATAACTTATGATATTTGAAAATTATCACTTATGCATACCCATACCGAGTGTTTGAGCTCACTCGTACTTATGTTTACATTTTCCAATGTATTGAATTAATATAACTCATTAGGTATGTCATAAAAATTATATAATGTGGGGAGATCTCAAGAGTTTTTTAGGAATTATTATGGATTATGAAGATGATAATATAATGAAAAAAATTCACATTAACTTAAATGATTGTGGTTTTATTAGTTTATTATTTTCAATAAAGCCCATATAAAACCATTCATAAATGAAATTTTTTAAGAAATGTTTTGAAATATTTTCATGAAGTCATCCTATTTATTCATTTTTGTGGGTCACTATATACTAAATCACTTTTTATTTTTCGAATTTTTCTTCATGTTCAATAATATTATTTATCATGAATTAGTCCCCAAAATAACAAAATATTATTATGATATCCAATGAGTCAACATGAGCATAAAGAATATATATTTTAGATGATTTTTATAATATAATGTTTACAACACATAACTCAAAAAATCCAAATACTAAGGAATTAATTTCATTATAGTTTACATATATAAATTTATACATCTAGATTATTTATACAACATTTTCAAATCATAGATAATATTATTCATCTTCACCTAGTGAGTTTAAATATAAAAACAGTTAGATATTTTCTTAGTATGGGTAAACATATATGATTTGAATCAGCTATCATCTAAAAGCATAATATATACATATTGTAATGAGAACATAGTTATGGTGCATATATGTATTTTTGTTATGTCGTACCAAATATGTCACGACCCGTTCTCAGGGCCCATGCAATGACTACCCCAAACCCACCTTCCATAGGCCAGGGGCTGGCGACTAGCACCAATGGCGTAAATCCCGATAACTGGGAAGGCATTTCCATTATAAAGTAAAAAATACCACATAGTAAAACCGGAAGTAAATCACTACGTAAAAACTAGAATAACTGTGCTGAAAGTAAAGGGCCGGAAATACAATCCCAACTGTAAAGTACAACTGAAAAGGGAAACAACAGCAACTGAAAAGTGAAACTGCAGCCTCGAGCTGTCCACTGGAAGTCCCACCTGAATGGTGGGTACAGATAGCCTCCACAGCTCCTCGGGTCCAACTGTCTGCTCCGAGTATGTTCCGTCTAGTGGTCCACCTCCTGGTACGGCCCTACTCTACGTGCCCCAACCAAGATCAGCGTTGTCCGTCGTCTGCAACCAACACAACGAAGTGCGGGCATAGCTCGTGCAGGGGTGAGTATAAGCTACTCAGTAGGGACCCCGAGACCCCCGATGGTCTCCCAAAATCCACAAAGGGTAATCCACAAGGATAAGATACAATCACGAAGTAACATCTGACACTACTTAGGTATATGCCCATACATATACCTAAGTCACCATTTCTAGCATGCTCCAACCACTGAACTCAATCTCTAACCAGTCCACATAGGAAAAACACAACCCAGTCCACACAGGAAAGCAAATCGTAATCCACATAGGATAAAACAACACAATCAATTTTCAGCTCACACAGGTATACTTCTCGAATGACGATAGATATGATAACTGATCCATCTATGTCGTTGGACCCACAAAGGATCGATAGGTACTAACCCCCGCAATGACCCACACAGGATCAGATCCACACAGGATCTATAGGTGCTGGCTCACACAGAACCACTGAGAACTGACCCACACAGTATCGGATCCACACAGGATCTGTAGGCGCTGGCTCACACAGAACCACTGAGAACTGACCCACACATGATTGGATCCACACAGGATCTGTAGCACAGATCCACATAGGATCGCTGAGTGTTGTAGTCGTCGTCGTCGTCTTATCCACTAAGGATCTCTGCACTGTCGTCGTCGCTGTCACAGCCAGCTCTAGGGTTCCCGCACACAGCTAGATCGTCCGAGGAGGGTCCGCTCCACGAGCCGAGAGGCTGATACATCAACCGACACAAATTCCGGGGTTGATGTATCCAAAAGTTCCGTATCGCCAATAGGAACTCAACGCAACAGACGACGCGTCAATCGGACGTCCGGTCTGAAAGATATATGCTTTTTCGTTCCAGGGGCCCGGTTGGTTTTTAAGGTAAAACCAACCCGACCATACTCCACCTGAGTCTAAACCTCGGGCGGAGTAAGTCAGAATATTCGTCTCACTAAGTGGAAAACAACAAAGTCGACGGCACGTCAATCGGACGTCCGAAGCTCAAGTTATGAGCGTTTCTGCTCCGAGGGCCCGATTGGTTTTGTGTACGAACCAACCCAGCCGAACCCAAAGTATTCTGAAACCCATAGTGTAATATACCGTAACGACCGTCTTGTTCCAAGGATCGCTACGTGATGGACGGTGCATCGATCGGTGGTCTGTGGCCCAAATAATGGGCAAAAGACCGAAGACGGTCCGAAAACGGGGGTTTCGGGCTCGGACCGACCCGGACCCAGGTCGGGTCGTCCCGGCCCGGCCTAAGCGCGGCCCGACCTAGCAGCTGGGCGGTCCTCGCGTTGGCGCTCGGCGCGAGCTGGCTCGCCGGGGGGGGGGGGGCTGCCCCTCCCGTTTCCACGTAACCGCTGCCCCAATTAAGGGGTCACTTTGATGACCAGCCGGAGGGATTAATTCCCCAGGCACCTCCACGTCCGGCCAGCCCGACCTGGCCGACCGATTCTTTCCCAACGGGACCGGCGAGGGCCGGTCCGCCTTCCTGCTCCATCACCGGTGGCCCAGTACCGGCCGCCGGTGATCCTGCTCCGCCGCGGCCCGGAACCGGCCACGGCCTTTGACGCCCGGCTCGGTGTGACGGCACCGCGCCCTTCCACCGCGGCCACACTCTGGTCGCGGTGTCTTTGGCTTCATTCGACACGGCGCGACGGCGTCGCGTTCTCGTTCTTCCTCACGGCGTGGCACAACGGCGTCACGTAAACTTGCCGTGCGTTTTCCGCGTGGTGCGATGGCACCACGCCATCCGTTCCATCCACAAAAATTAAACACAACATAAGAGGGGGTTCGGCCGTGTTTGTGCGGACCGGCCCCCTCTCGTTAATTGATATCAATATTCAATTATGCACGAAGATCGACTATTAGTTTCAAGAACAGAAATAAATAAATAAAATATTCCCCTACCTCAACCCAATTTGTCGGACGATGGGCGTTGTGAAAAACGACGTCGCGGGGCGAGGTTCCGTAGACGTCGACGGAGAGTGTCCGAGGAAGAAGCAGTGTTTCCCTTCTTTGTCGCAGAGGAAGAAGATCGAAGAGGGTGCATCGTCGTCCTCCGGAAAAGGCGTTACACAACCGGTTGTGGAGAGGAGAAGGTCGATCTCTCCTTGCGGTGTTGATGTTCTTCATCGAAGCATTGTCGTTCTTCGCAAAGAGGATGATGTTCTTCAAGAGACTTAGAAAAACTCTCCCCAAAATCCTCACACCACAAATCCAACCCAAATAAAATAAGGCACACCCTTATTTTATTAACCCATGTCAAGACTTTCATGAGTTCAAAATTCAAAAAAAAATTAACTTAACCTCATTTATGTTTGAGTTTAACTTGGCAACATTAATGTGTGGGAGTGAGGGAGAGTTACAAATTAATTGGGGAGTTTAGAGGAGTTAGGGAATTTGATGGGATGGGGCTAGTGTGGGGCCCACCAAACCACTAACCACACATGGGTGGTTAGTATCTAGCGGGTCCCACCTCAACTTCCACTCTAAGGATTAAATGACTTAGATAAGAAATAAAAATTGTAACACAAATTTTTAATTCATTCTTCATTTAATCCATTTTTTTAACAACTCCTCCTAAACAAACACAACTCCAGAAAAGGTGTTCCTAAGCAATTACCGGCGCTGCGGTTCCATCGGTGCCCTCGTAATTCGATTCCGAGCACCGGTTCAAAAGTTAGAAATTCCGCTCGTTCGTTCACTGAACGTACCCGAGCCAAAGTTCGGAAATTGATTCCGGGCACACCGGGCCTCGGAATCAGGTGACGTCAAAAACCGCGTTCTTGTAAAATTTCAAAGAAAATTAAGAAAAAGTTTCCCTTGAATTTTACAGGTTTTTTTACATTACTCCCACCTCAGGGCTTTACGTCCCCGTAAAGTTACATCATAACTAGGGAAACAAATGAGGGTACTGAGCTCGCATCTAAGCCTCCCGCTCCCAAGTGCTCTCCTGGAGGTTCCCATGCTGCCATCTGATGCGCACTAGAGGAATCGACCGTCCATGTAGGACCCACTCCTATCGATCCTCGATCTCCACTGGAACCTCCGAAAAAGTAGCTCCATCATCAATTTCTAGCTCCCCATAGTCAATGATGTGCATCGGGTCATGCACATATCTCCTCAGCTGAGACACGTGGAAGACGTTGTGCACCCGGTGCAACTGAGGTGGTAGATCCAGGCGATAAGCCACCTCGCCTATCCTGATGAGGACCTAGAATTGTCCGATGAAGCGTGGAGACAACTTTCCGCCTCAGCCAAATCTACGTATACCACGTCGAGGTGAGACCCGCATGAATACGTGGTTTCCATCCTCAAACTCCAGTGGCCTCCACCTCCTGTCAGCATAAGACTTATGTCGGCTCTGTGCTGTCCTCATCCGCTCCTAGATGACCTGGACCTTTTCTGTCATGGCCTGGACCATCTCTAGTCCCACAAGTGCTGGCTCCCCTGGGTCTATCCAGCTCAACAGTGATCTGCAAGGTCAGCCGTACAACGCCTCGTACGGTGGCATCCCGATGGTGGAGTGGTAGATGTTGTAGTACGCGAACTCCACCAAGGGTAGGTGGTTCTCCCAGCTACGAAGAAAGTCGAGGACACATGCACAGAGCATATACTCGAGTGTCTGAATAGTCCTCTCCATCTGACCATCTTTCTGCGGGTGAAAGGCGGTGCTCAGATGTAACTGCGTTCCGAACGCCTCCTATAACCCCTTCCAAAGCCGGGAATTAAATCGAGCATCTCAGTCGGAGACGATAGAAGATGGCACCCCGTGAAGCCATATAATCTCCTGAACGTAGAGACATCCCAAGATCTCCCCTAAGCTCTGCTCTCTGATGGGTAAGAAGTGCGCCGACTTGGTGAGTCGGTCGACAATCACCTAGATGGAGTCGTGACCTCTGGAAGTGCGTGGAAGTCCAGTCACGATGTCCATAGATATACCATCCCACTTCCACTCTAGGACCTCCAAGGGTTGTACCAAGCCTGCTGGTACCTGATGCTCCGCCTTCACCTGATGGCAGGTGAGGCATCGAGAAACAAACTTTGCCACAACTTTCTTCATGCCCGGCCACCAGTGCTGTCGTCTGAGATCCTGGTACATCTTCGCCACTCCAGGATGTACCGCCAAAGGGGAAGTGTGAAACTCACTCAACACATCCTCTCGTAAAGCTACTGGTACCAATGTACGTCCTCTGAATAGAACGTCGTGCTCTGCTCCAAAGGAGAAACCATCAGGTGACTGTCCTGAGGATATCTACGCACGCCGCATCTCACAGTCGGTGTCCCTATGCTGTGCCTCTCTGACTCTCTGTAGTAGAAAAGGAGTAACTTTGAGAGACTGAAGAAAGGCTGCTCCATCTCTATCCATGAAGGATATCTGCAAAAGGGATAGGTGCTTTGTCACCTCCTCTAGTAGTTGAATGCCCGTTCTGCTGCTGAGGGCATCAGCTACCACGTTCCCCTCCCCAGAAGTATAGACTATCTCAAAGTCATAGTCCTGGAGGAACTCGAGCCATCACCGCTGTCTCAGGTTTAGGTCCTTCTATGAGATGATATACATGAGACTCTGGTGGTCAGAAAAGACTGTAAAGCGCTCGCCCATCAGATAGTGTCACCATGTCTTCAGAGCGAAGACCACTGCTGCTAACTCCAGGTCATGAGTAGTGTAGTTCTGCTTATGTGGCCTCAACTGACGTGATCCATAAGCGATCACTTCCCGCTCCTACATCAGGACACATCCGAGTCCGGTCCCTGATGCATCGAAGTAGACTACGTACCCTACTCCCTCCTCTGGCAATCTCAAGATAGGTGCACATGTCAATCTCTGTCTCAGCTCCTGGAAGCTCTCCTGACATCTGTCTGACCACACAAAGGGTTTCCCCTTCTTAGTCAAAGATGAGAGTGGTGCCGCAACTCTGGAGAAGTCTAGCACGAATCTCCGATAGTACGCAGCTAGTCCCAGGAAACTCCGCACCTCCGTCACGCTCCTAGGTGGCTCCCAAGCTAACACTGCCTTGATCTTTGCTGGATCCACTGCAACTCCCGCCTCAGTGATGACGTGTCCCAAGAAGTGGACCTCACGTATCCAGAACTGACACTTCGAGAGCTTACAATAAAGTTGGTGCTCTTGGAGTGTGTGAAGAATAACTCGCAAGTGGTAGGCGTGCTCCTCCTCAGTGGTCGAGTAGATCAAAATGTGGTCGATGAAAACCACGAAAAATTGATCAAGATAGGGCTGAAAGATCCTGTTTATGAGAGCCATGAACACTGCTGGAGCATTGGTCATGCCAAAAGGCATAACCAAGAACACATAGTGGCAATACCGACATCTAAAGGTCGTCTTCTGCAAGTCCTCATCCCGAACTCTGAGCTGTTGATAGCCGGACCTGAGGTCTATCTTCGAGAACCACCGTGCTCCCTTGAGCTGATCGAAGAGGTCTTCAATCATTGGTAGTGGATACTTGTTCCTCACTGTCACCTGGTTCAGGCGGAAAATAATCCACACACAGTCGTAAGCTCCCACCTGCCTTCTTGGCGAACAAGATCAGTGAAGCCCAGTGTGAAACATTGGGTCGGATGAACCCCTTTTTCTACAAGTCCTCTAACTGTACCCGAAGCTCACGAATCTCAGCAGGCGCCATCTGATATGCTGGAGTAGAAATTGGGGTTGTTCCGGGATACAAGTCAATATAAAAGTCTACCTCAATGCGAGGAGGTAGTCCTGGAAAGTCATCGGGAAAAATGTCTGCATACTGATCCACCACTACAGGAAATCTAGGACTCTGCACGTCAACTGCTCCTAGGAGGAGGCTAGCCAACTGATGAGTGATGGGCTGTCCTCTCCTCTGCGTGAGTCCATCTTGTGCTGCTAAGGCTCCCTTCTCGCTGGTGATGGTAAACCTGCTCCCGTCGGCGCGAACACATCGCACCTTGCGCATAATAAAGTCGATCTGAGCATCAACCGTAGATAACCAATCAATGCCCAAGATGACATCGTAAGGCCTCGACGTCACTACAAGAAGATCCCAGCCGAAGCTCTCACCTCCTAGAGTAAGCTCACACTGCCGGAACTAGTGTGTAATTGTCGAGTCTGCTCCCGTAGGAGTCTATAGCCGTAAGGATCGAGCCAACGGATCTGTCAGAATCTCCGAGCTCCGAACAAGGGAAGTGGCTATGAAAGAATTACTCGCTCCTGTGTCTATAAGAACTGTAGCAAGGGTGTAATAGACACAGATAGTACCTCAAATCATCTCGGGTGCGCCGTGGTGATAGGCCTCCACTGCCTGGAGCTGAGCCTGTCTCTGTCCACCAGCTCCCTGTGGTCGGGGTGGACCTCCTGGTGGTGGTGGTGGTAGAGCCTGAAAGCATCGCCCACCACCTGATGCTCTGCCAGCTCCTCTGCCTCGTCCGCCTACTCCCTGCGGACCGCCACGGTTGACATTCTGCCTCTGCCTGGGTGGTCCCTCAACTATCTGCTGCTCCTCAGCTCGGCGGGTCAGGCAGTCACGAGCCATGTGGCCCTACCCACCGCATGCGTAGCACTGCCTGCCTCTCAAATGACTGGCTCCACGTTGAGTGCCCCGTACTGCTGAGCCAGTGTCCTGAGGTCATCTGCCTGAGGGTCTAGTCTGCATGGACCTGTAAGTCATATGTCGACTGCCTGCTGCAGATGACTCTACCACGTGCCGCCCTGCGGTAGGCCTCGCTGCTGAAGTAGGCTCAGCAAGAAAGCTCTCGATCAGAAGGGATCGCTCCAGTACTCCTATCTGAGTCGGAATACTGAGGGAGATCAACGACGCCCTAATCTCCCATCTCAATCCCTGCTCGAAGGTCCGGGCCTGGAAGAGTGGGTCCCGTACCATGTCTGTCGAGTAGCGGGAGATATCGTTGAATCTCGCCGAGTACTGAGCGACCGTCAAACTACCCTGCCACAGCTGTAGAAGCTCCTGAATGCGCACCGCACGGAGGGTGGTTGGGATGAACTCCGAGTGGATGTGGCTCTCAAATTCCGTCCATATAAGAGATTCCTCATTGTGCACCTGGAGCATCATGCTCCACTATCTGCTTGCTGCTGCATGTAGAAGGCTCTCTGCGAGGATCACCATGAGGTCGGCTGGTGTCCTCACTAACCTGAAGACTAGCACTACGGCCTCCAGCCAATCCTCGGCTGCCTGAGGATCCGTCTCCCCACAGAATCTGGGTGGTCGCTGGCGCTGGAACTCATGCAGTGCGCTAAGGCGACGTGCATCATCAGCGGCTGGGGCTGGTGCTATCGGAGTCTCGGTGGGTAGAGATACCACCGGTCCCTCCGCTGAAAAAACGCCCTGCACCGAGGCCTCGTCGCTCAGTGGGCTGTCGTCACGCTCAACTCTCGAAACCCTAGCTGGTAGTCATCGTGGGGCCATCCTGAAAGGAAACAGATGCACCACGATCAAATAGTATACCTGGTGAGCTGACACAATGTAATCACGAAGAAAACTTGAAACACACATGCAATCAATGTTTTCGTGTATGAAGTCAGAAATTACAAGTCAGGGTCCTGGTGTACGGATACGTCGGCTGCCGCACCAACAATGGACTCCCTGGACTGATAACCACAATCAATACGCTTAACACTATTGCTTCACATAGAGAGAGATATCAGAGTCATATGTTCTGCGGTAGAATCGAAGCTCTCCTCTGATACCAATTTGTCACGACCCGTTCTCAGGGCACGTGCCGTGACTACCCCAATCCCGCCTTCCATAGGCCAGGGGCTGGCGACTAGCACCAATGGCGTAAATCCCGATAACTGGGAAGGCATTGCCATTATAAAGTAAACAAATACCACAGAGTACAAGCATAAGTAAAGCACTATGTAAAAACTGGAACAACTGTGCTGAATGCAAAGGGTCGGAAATACAAGCCCAATTGTATTGTACAACTGAAAGGGAAACAACTGCAACTAAAAAGTGAAACTACAGCCTCGAGCCATCCACTGGAAGTCCCACCTGAAGGGTGGGTACAGATAGCCTCCAAAGCTACTCGGGTCCAACCGTCCGCTCCGAGTATGTTCCGTCCAGTGGTCCACCTCCTGGTACCTCCCTGCTCCACATACCCCAACCAAGATCAGCGATGTCCGTCATCTGCAACCAACACAACGAAGTGAGGGCATAGCCCGTGCAGGGGTGAGTATAAGATACTCAGTAGGGACCCCGAGACCCCTGATGGTCTCCCAAAATACACAAAGGGTAATACACAAGGATAAGATACAATCACAAAGTAACATACGACACTACATAGGTATATGCCCATACATATACCTAAGTCACCATTTCCAGCATGATCCAACAACTGAGCTCAATATCTAACCAGTCCACATAGGAAAAACACAACCCAGTCCACACAGGAAAGAAAATCGTAATCCACACAGGATAAAACAACACAATCAAGTTTCAGCTCACACAGGTATACTTCTCGAATGACGATATAGATGATCACTGATCCATCTAACTCGTCAGACCCACAAAGGATCGATAGGTACTAACCCCCGCAATGACCCACACAGGATCATATCCCCACAGGATCTGTAGGTGCTGGCTCACACAGAACCACTGAGAACTGACCCCCACAGGATCGGATCCACACAGGATCTGTAGCACTAATCCACACAGGATCTCTGAGTGCTGTAGTCGTCGTCGTCGTCGTATCCACTGAGGATCTCTGCACTATCGTCGTCGCAGTCACAACCAGCTCTAGGGTTCCCACACACAACTAGCTCGTCCGAGGAGGGTCCGCTCCACAAGCCGAGAGGCTGATACATCAACCGACACAAAGTCCAGGGTTGATGTATCCAAAAGTTCCGTATCGCCAACAGGAACTCAACGCAACAGACGGTGTGTCAATCGGACGTCCGGTCTGAAAGATATAGGTTTTTTCGTTCCAGGGGATCAGTTGTTTTTTAAGGTAAAACCATCCCGACCATACTCCACCTGCATCCAAACCTCGGGAAGAGTATGCCAAAAGATTCCTCTCACTAAGAGGAAAACAAAAAAGTCGACGGTACATCAATCGGACGTCCGGAGCTCATGTTATGAGCGTTTCTGCTCCGAGGGCTCGGTTGGTTTCGTGTACGAACCAACCTGACCGAACCCAAAGTATTCTAAAACCCTAAGTGCAATATACCGTAACGACCGTCTCGTTCCAAGGATCACTACACGACTGACGATGCGTCGATCGGAGGTCCGTGGCCCAATTAATGTGCAAAAGTCCGAAGACGGTCTGAAAACGGGGGTTTCGGGCCCGGACCGACCCGGCCCGAGACCCCCTGTGTCAGCCCGAACCGGGTCGACCTGACCTGGATCTGGGTCGGCCTGGCCCGGCGCGACCCGGCCCGGCTCGGCGCGGCCCAGCCCGTCCTATGCGCGGCCCGACCCCGCGGCTGGGCGGTCCGCGCGCTGGCGCTCGGCGCCAGCTGGCTCGCAGGGGGGGCATTGCCCCTCTCGTTTCCACGTAACTGCGGCCCCAATTAAGGGGCCGCTTTGATTACCAGCCGGTGGAATTAATTCCCCCGGCCCTTCCACGTCTGGCCGACCCGACCTGGCCGACCACTTCTTGCCCAATGGGACCGGCGAGGGCCGGTCCCCCTTCCTGCTCCGTCGCCGGTGGCCCGGTACTGGCCACTGGTGATCCTGCTCCGCCACGGCCTGGAACCGGCCGCGGCCTTTGACGACCGGTGCGGTGCAACGACACCGCACCCTTCCACCGCGGCCCCGCTCCGGCCGCGGTGTCTTTGGCTTCATTCGACGTGGCGCGACGGCGTCGCGTCCTTGTTCTTCCTCACGGCGTGGCGCGATGGCGTCACATAAACTTGACGTGCATTTTCCGCGTGGTGCGATGGCACCACGCCATCCGTTCCATCCACAAGAATTAAACACAACATAAGAGGGGGTTCAGCCATGTTTTTGCGGACTGGCCCCCTCTCGATAATTGATATCAATAGTCAATTATGCACGAAGATCGACTATCAGTTTTAAGAAAGGAAATAAATAAATAAAATATTCCCCTACCTCAACCCAGTTTGTCGGACGACGGGCGTTGTGAAAAACAACGTCACGGGGAGAGGTTTTGTAGACGTCAACGGAGAGCGTCTGGGGAAGAAGCGGCGTTTCCCTTACTTGTCACGGAGGAAGAAGATCGAAGAGGGCGCATCGTCGTCCTCCGGAAAAGGCGTCACACAACCGACTGTGGAGAGGTGAAGCTTGATCTCTCCTTGCGGTGTTGACGTTCTTCGTCAAAGCCTTGGCGTTCATCGCGAAGAGGATGAAGTTCTTCAAGAGACTTAGAAAAACTCTCCCCAAAATCCTCACACCATAAATCCAACCCAAATAAATTAAGGCAGACCCTTATTTTATTAACCCATGTCATGACTTTCAAGAGTTCAAAATTCAAAAAACAAATTAACATAACTTCATTTAAGTTTGACTTTAACTTGGAAACATTAATGTGAGGGAGTTAGGGAGAGTTACAAATTAATTGGGGAGTTCAGAGGAGTTAGGGAATTTGAAGGGATGGGGCTCTTGTGGGGCCCACCACACCTCTAACCACACATGTGTGGTTAGTATCTAGCGGGTCCCACCTCAACTTCCACTCCAAGGATTAAACCACTTATATAAGAAATAAAAATTGTAACACAAATTTTTATTTCACTCTTCATTTAATCCATTTTTTTTACAACTCCTCCTAAACAAACGAAACTCCAAAAAAGTCATTCCTAAGCAATTACCGGTGCTGCGGTTCCATCGGTGCCCTCAGAATTCGATTCCGAGCACCGGTTCAAAAGTTAGAAATTCTCGTTCGTTCGTTCACTGAACGTACCCGAGCCAAACATCGGAAATGGATTCCGGGCACACCGGGCCTCGAAATCAGGTGCCATCAGAAACTGCGTTCTTGTATAATTCCCAAGAAAATTAAGAAAAACTTTCCCTTGAATTTTACGGGTTTTTAAAAAATAAACCATTGATCCTGAATCATAATTCATGAAATAAGTATTTGAAAAACGTTCATAAGAAAAAACATTCTACGAAATTTGTTTAAAATAATGATCTATAGAAAGAAAACTAATTCATGCTGAATAACATATTAATTCATCATAATCATTATCATATGGATTCATAAAATTATAGATTTAACAAAAAACAATCATTCCCACACATCTGGTTGTATGGTTAGCTTATCATAATTAAACCCATGTATAATTATGTGAAAACAACTAATTTCATTCATTTCATAATATTCTATTTTGAAAGTATATAATTATATTGTTGTTAATGCGTTTTCATATAAACTTATGTAATCTAATCATTTCAACATATTATCTTGAAAATATAGAAAATACTAATAATTTTGATGTTATATATTAGGTTATTTAATTATTTTTGAAATTTAGTATAGCGTTATATTTTAAACTACCTATCATTGTGATATACCATCAATAAATGTATGATATTAATACAATAACTTATCATTTCATAAAAAAACCATGAATGAAAAATCATTTCACAATATATCACATAAAATGAAAAATTGAGTAGATCCATCGATACCAATAATAAATCACTAAAATGGTAAATATCAAATGACAATTTAGAGTTTAAAACATGAAATATATCTCTAATAGAGATATATAATCTAGATATTGAAAATAGAGTGAGAGGTAAATTTTTTGAATAATTTTCCTAAACATCTATAACAATGTTTTGAAAACAATCCAATTTCAATTCAAATTATTATTATAAATGATGAAAATTAAATTTTTAAACATGTAACATTAAAATAAATACAATATTTAATTTAATAAATTAAATATTATTAATGATATAACATGAAGAGTATGGGAAAATGTATATATGTTCAATGAAATTATATTATTTATTCTTCATGAAAAAAATCCCTTTTTATAAATGAAAAATTCTTAAAAAATGTGAGCATATTTTGAAATTGAAACCTAAGAAAACATGGATACCTGGATTCATAATTACGTGAAAACATAATGATCAGAAAAATAATTTATTAAATAAATACATAATAATATATTCACTAAAAAATATACTATATAATTTAAAATATTATCCTTTTAGACAATGGTAAAAAGTTCAGCGAAACTTTTATAAAGAAAGAAAAAAAATTTCCTTATGAAAAAATAGATGTATATAGAATAACATTATTGAATCAATATAAAGAAATTAAATATGGATGATATATATTCATTAGAATGGATGATAATTTTTCTTTGTATTCAATAGTTTTTTTATGAAATTAATACATCAAATAATATTATATTAATTTTGTAATATAACATACATTGAGAAAAATAGAAAACCAACTGTATAAAAGATATAAAAAATATTAAAAGAATCATATTAGAGGGACACATGAATAATCGTATATAATCCCATGAATAAGAAACTAAGTCAGTGACACCTTTTAATCATCGGTATTAACTCAATTAAAATGATATGAAATAATTATCGTTAAATAGGATTTCTATTTTTAGAAATAAAAATAGATTAATTATAAATAATGAAAATAATGCTGTAAGGAACAATATATTGGAAAATATGCTATACAATCTGAATCTTTTTTTGGAGGAATTAAATTTGATATAAATAATCCAAATTAATTAGGTAATGTACGAATCAAAAGAAAAATGATGGGGGATTTAAATAAAATTGAAATTAAGAAGAATTAAATATGATTAAATATATAATAAGACTTTTTGGAAGTAAATACACAACGTCAAAGATTAGTATGAGTATAATTTTAAATTTATTTGAATGAATTTAAATTTTAATGAAAATACTTACATTAGACATTAGGATAGTTAAATGGAATATATTGTAAAAGATGAATTATTATTAATTTTCGTAATCATTCTTTTCATTGAATAAATTCCGGAAATATAAAGGGATTAAATGAATTCCACCATGGAAGAGTCTTACTAATGATGGATGTATGGAATATTGGGGAGGTGAAATAGTATTTGGAATATATTTAAAGGGTTGGAAGACAACATATTTTCTAATAAGTTCGATCCATGTTTTGTAAATAATTTTAAAATTATATAAAAAGGAGGGTACATTTTAATGAAACAGGATCCAAATGTGAAAAAAATGAATATAATACAAGGGGACATATATAATGTCCTCATACACCAATTTTACTATATTTTCAAATGATATTTATTATCTCTAACAATATATTTAAAAACTTTTCAACATTTTTGCTTTTTTAGGCTGAAATTTTGTTACCATTGAAATTTATTTTCTAGGATATCAATAATATATAAAATATGACATAATTTTATTATTATTATTCAAAATATAAAAAAAATTATATTAATAATTTTTTAAAATTTATAAAAGTAATTTTAAAATATAAAATTTAAAATCAATGTAAATATTTTTTTAAAAAAATAACGAATTAATAGAAAAGTAAATATTATATATATATATATGGGGGAAATTAATTTTAAAATAATATGACTATATAAAGTATTTTAATATTATTTTCAAACCAAGACCAAAACAAAGGTCACTTTCTGGTCAACAAATAAAATGAAATAGACAAAAAATAGTTATCTATTTGGTTAAAATAAAACATAGTGCGCAATGCTTCATAAATAGGATTAGAAATTAAACTCATTAAATAAAATATATTAGTTTTTACAATAAATACAAATTTAATAAACTAAAATTTTCTATAATTTTATATATGGTGACATTATCAAGATGATTTCGGAAATGAATACAAAATCATAATAATAAACATTTTTAATATTTACCCAAATGTAAAGCATATAGGAAAAAACTAAAAAAATCACCAAAAGAGTATTTTAACATGATAAATAAACTAATAATTTTTATTATTTCAAAATACAAATTTACAAATTATGCATTTAACCTTAAAATAAAACAACCAATTATAACAAAAAATCATTTTCTTAGATAATTGTCTTTTGTAAACATTATGTATTTCTTACCTAATTTAATATCAATTGTTTATTTAATATGGGTAGTATTTCTTGTTTTTATTTACTAAATTATTGTCAACTATTCATTTAAATCAATTAATTTAATTTCACCAAAAAATTCACAGTATATTAAAAATGACTAATTGAAAAATATGTCATATTATAATAAATGGTATTAATCATATAATTTAATAGTGAAGCTAATTATTTTTCATATCAGTATTAAATTTATATTATAAAAATTAATAAAATACTCTATTAATAATAGTTAAAATATATTTAGTTCGATTTGATGTTTTTATAATAATTAATGTAAATTAATTTCTTTTTTTCAATGATGTATTACATTAATTTTTTAATGAATTTCAATAATATAAAATATATTAATTTTTTTAATTTAATATAATAAAATGTATCTTGTATAATTTTATTAAGGTTTTTCATGTAAATATGATAATTAACATATTATTATTTTTAGATAAAATACAATTTATAATAACATGTTTTTACACTCTATCCGCTAAAATAAATTATTCCATTGAAAAATAAAAATTTTCTCAATTATTAAAATTGATGAATATAATTATAATGTATATTTGATTATGATATTATTTCATGTGATAAATTATACTCAAAATATTTGGTAGTACCAGGAGACTCAATTTTGCATATAGTTGGCACATCCCCAATATGGAGTTTCATTATGACTAATTAAGAAAAATACCCACACATTTTGGTGTATTAATAAACATGTAGTGGTTGAGATTATAATAAGTATTTTTTATTCATCCATGCATCGATATATATTTTTTGGGTATATTTGGGATATATAATGTGATTTATATACCATAAAAATTAAAATATTATTTACTTATGGATAGAAAATCCACACTAAAATTTACATCAATTTGTACAAAATGGATGAATATTTTAATTTCATTTATTCACAATCCCAAAAAGACATCCCATAGAGGAGTTATTCACATATAATTTAATTATTATTCTAATAGATGCATTCCATAATTCTGTATATAATGATTAAGATAGTGATTTTATTTTCATACCAAATATCCTAGATAAAAAATAATTGGTTGTACTAGAGTCAAATATGAATATATATTTACCTGATATGATTATATCTATACAATCTTCCCTTCTTATTTCATGACCTTATTTGAAAAAGTGATTCTATAAGAATTCCCTTTATCACCTATCTTATAAGGTTGTAAGTGTTTACTATCATTTCATTCCGATGGATTATAAAAGAAATATTCATAATTCCTACATATTTTGATATTGGATCATTAATATAGGGGTTGTGCATTAGATGTGACATTTAAATTGTCCATCAAAATGAATAACATCATCATCTAACATCCAAAGTGTTATGTATAATTGTAAACCCTTCAAATAATGACTAATTCTTCAATTCAATTTATTCAATTTCTCTAAATCATTTACACTAATATTTGGAAAGTGAGTGGGTGAAATTTATTTCCACTATATGATTTTAATTTGGTTTTATAGGAAACAAAATTTTCCAATTCAAATCACCAAATCCATCATCATAATACAATTATCCAGTTTTCATTTCCATGTTGATCACTCATTATTCAATATTTATTTAACTACCAAGGATCCCGATAGTAAATTACTTTTGAGGAGTTTCCTTTCAGACACTAGTGAAACCATAACTATTTTATTCAAGGTAAAGGTTAAAACTACAAATACCAATTTCTTTTATTGGGATGTTTCTTTCATAGTTAATAACTTATTTATCCTCCATATAAGACATCATAATAAAATCTAGGTCTATTTTAATATAATGATTTTGAGAAAAAATTTTATTTCTAAATACTATCTTAGAATCATCCATTCTCATACAATTAATTTTTTCTTATTTCTTCATCTAATTGATTACGACCAACTATGTTAAAGCATCACAATAAAAATTCTAATCTTATAAAACATACATTCAATACTTTGGGAACTATTAAATTGAAAATAAATTTTTTTTGTTTTAATTAATTATTCCAAAACTAATGGGTAATAGGTATACAAATGCATGATGGTTCATGATGCACGAATGAATGAATAAAATGTTAAAATTCTATGTTTTCTTCGATAGTTGAACCAGGTCCCGGTTTTTATCTATAAACTATGATTTCAATTCCATATTAAATTCAACTTTATGATCTATCCTAATAGGATTTGTGTTAAAAAAATAGTTACTTTTTTATTTTATAATGATTATTAACATGATTTCATGTTCTTCAATATATTAACTAATCCCATAAATTATTTTATGAATGTCATGCATAAATATTCATAGAATGAAATTATATAATATAGAAAATAATTTTTATGATATCCTAAATTCAAACATCTTCAATTAAAACCAATGTATACCATGATTCCTTAACTAATTATTTGATTCTAATCATCTATTTTATGTTTAATTCGATTGTTTCTATGAAACAAATCACAAAATATTACAAAAACCCAGCTCAAATACCAACTATGATAACTAGACCAGAACATATATTAATTTTAAATAAATTTTAGAATAAATTATTCTTATTAAAACTCACTCAATAAAAAATCCAAAATAATTATGGTGTATATATATTATACATAAATCAATTGTTAAATATTATAAATTCAAAAACCTATATTGTAATGTCCTGTGATTTTGACCAGGCTAAAAATTCAAATGTGAAATTGATTTTTTCATTTAATGGATGGAATTATTTTTAAAAAAGTCACCTCCTATAAATATAAGTATTAGAACACAAAATTTATTTATATTGGATTAATATCAGAAGGTGTATCAGATTTGTAGATGAATTTTGAATGAATTGGGCCTTAAATGGTAACTTTTTTTGTGAAATCTATAGGAAATGCATTTTGTTTAAACTGTGCATCCACTCAAGAGAAACGATGTGTGCCTACACGTATTGTCACATTGTTTTCTAAACCCTGTATGGTAGGGTGCATGGTCATGGATAATTTCTAATGTAAATTGTAATGGTCGGTGATTGAACTACACATGGTTTTACAAACCATGTTCCTTGTCTACATGGTTCTAACCACATAACTAGTAACACAATAGGGTTGAGACATGGTTAGAAAAAATTGTGGGACCAAACCACATTAAGAGTGACTCTTGTTGAGTGAGAGATATGTAGTTGGAATTTAGTTGTCCTATTTCTGCGACCTAAAAATGAACCTCTATAAAATGCAAAAATAACAATTTTCCCTCCACCAAAAAATGGATTTTACAACATTTTCTCCTACATTTCACACCTACAAAATCCCATGCATGATCTCCTCCTCCACCCTCTTCCATGTGTGGATATCCTTCAATCCATGTCTAAATTTAACACCTTCTAATTATTTGGAATATCATTGGTACTTCTAACACTCCCCTTGTTTCATTTCATAATTTAGCTCACCATATAGAATGCTAAATTCATTCGAGATAATTTACACTATTTTATCTCATTTGAAGATTCCTCAGATTTCTCTCATTCTGTATTGATTTAAGGCCTTATATAGGACATGTGTAATGTATTAATAATATGTTATGTGATCTAATATATTTTCCAAAAAACCATTAATTTCATATTTTTAATTATTATTACACACACTAGACATTATGTGTGTTTCAATAAATTTATTTTTTACTAAATCTATATTGATAATCTTGTAATTATTTTCTTGTATAAACATAATTATAGATGGGGGATGGCCCCTTATGACTAATTCCATTCCATATGGTCTATTTATGTGATTTCATTAGCTTATTAACATTATAAATGGCCAATCCATCTTCTATGTGGTTTTGGATTGATGCCAAATTGAATCAACCATGTTGAATTAGATGAAAGTGAGTGGAATAACCATTTCATGTGAATTTCATCCAATCTAGTATTAATACAAAAGCATGTGATACTATAAGTATGGGATGCATGGGAATGGAATACCCTCTCATTATGATACTCAAGAACAATAAACTATGAACATGTGATCCTTATACATGGAGTACCATATACAAGAGATATGAAAGCATTGAATACCATATAATTTTAATTTAGGGGAGTGAAGAGCATTATCAAATATGAGGTATAAGAGATGTATACCCAATTAAAGGCGATAACAAAGAATGAAATCCCAAATTGAGATATACAAGAAGAAGAAACCTAATTAATTATTAATTATGGGAATGGAGTTCCAAATTAAATGCGATAACTTGTCACCACCCATCCCTTGGGGCCCAAGCAATAACTACCCCCAGCCCTCCTTCCAAAGGGTAGGGGCTGGCGACTAGAACCCAAGGTGTAAATCCCTAAAACATGGAAGGTATTGCGTTTAAAAACAAAGAAAACACACAACAGAGTAGCTGGAAGCAATACAGTATGTCAAACTGTATAAAAAAGAAGATCTAAAAAGTAAAGGGGCTGGAAATACAAGCCCAACTATAAGTAAAAGGAAACTGAAAGTACAAGGAAAAAAAGTACAATAGAAGAAAGGTGAAATATCTACTAGATCATCCTCTGGAAAATCCTACATGAATGGTAGGTACAGATAGCCTCCACAACACTCCATGTCCATCCATATCCTCAATGAACCATCACACCATGTAGTCGGTCTCCAGGTACTATCCAGTCCTCGTACAATCAACCTCAGTCAGCGCGGTCCATCATCTGTACCCAACACAAAAAGGTGCGGGCATAGCCCAAGTAGGAGAGGGTATAACAATACTCTATAGGGTCCTCGAATCCCTCATGGTCTCACAAAATCCAACAAGGATAAACTATAGAGTATGAAAATAACGAATAGCCATTTCTAAGGTATATTCCCATACATATACCTAAGTTATCAAATTACCCATCTCAATCACGAGTAAAAAACAGATGTCACTGACTCATCTCTCATAGGTATACAAATCATGTAAAGTGATAGAGATGATCAGATATAACCACTAAATCATTTGAGCTTTAAGTCCAACAAGGATCCGGGAACAGATGTTGGAGTTGTTGGACCAAAACATGATCCAACACCAACTATTCTGTTGGACCAACACATGAACGAGGAACATAAGTCAAAACTATCGGAGCAACACATGATCATGGAACTGTTATCAGAGATTTCGGACCAACAAATGATCTAGGACCAGCTATTCTGTCAGACCAACATAAGATCCAGGAAGAGAATTCAAAACTGTTGAACCAACCCATAATCCTGGAACAGTCGTCAGAGCTGTCGGACCAACACAGGATCCAGGACTAGCTATTCTGTCATACCAACACAAGATCCAAGAATAGATGTAAGAACTATCAGACCAACACATTATCCTAGAACATTCATCATAGTATAGCTAGCCAAAGGGTTTCCACAAAACATGCTTGATTTCAAGTGGGTCCTCTTCTAAAATGATGTTTCGATACATCAAATGCCATGAAGTCCCATGTAGAAGTATCAAAATGTTCTGTCCTCATCATAGAGGTCTCAACGCAATAGACAGAGCGTTAATCCGGAACCCGGTCTGTGAGTTATTACCCTTCTAGTCTCGGGGCCTTGTTAGATTTGTGTACGATCCAACCCGACCATATGTCAAATATACCCCAAACATTAGTGGGGTATTCTCAATGTGACAATCACATTCCAAAAATACCATCACTATTGATGGCTCATCAAACAGATGTCCAGTGCCATAGATATGACCAAAAAATGTAACAGGGTCGGTAATGGGACTGGGCCCGGTCTAACCCCATTGGACCGACTCATCCCAACTCAGACTGAGCGGACCCGGTCACACCCGTTGGGTCTGACTAGGCCCGTTGTGTGGGTCAGCTTGCTATGTTCAACCTAGTCCGTTGGGCTTGGCCCAGAGGACTGTAGTGGCATTTCAGCCCGTAGTTCTCCATGTAGGAGGCTCGAGCCGATGGTTGGGGTCGGTTCAGCCAGCACCGAGAGGGGCATGACCTAATTCGCTTAGGAGGCCGGTGGATAGACAGGAAAGCTACGTGAGCAGACAAGTGGGCACGGTCACAAAGAAGTGCAGGCTGCGTTGCACCTGGTGTGGTGCGTGGGGAGTTGTGCAGGGCGTGCGGCATGCCACGGGGTTCCCGGTAGGGGGCAAGGTAGGTCGCGGGACACCGGGCAGTGTGTGAGGCAGAGGCCGAGTTGGCCAGTGTGGTGGGCGGGCATTGCGCAAGCAGGTCGGAGGGGTTCTGTGCAGCACGCGGGCAGGTTGTGGGATGGTGGGCCGATGGCCGGAAGTACATAGGCATGCCAGTCTGGCGCGACTTGGGAAGGAGTGGGCCGGAGGTGTTTAGCCGGGATCACCGGGGAGCCTCAGGGGGTGCGCGGTTCACAGAGGCCACGGGTAGCATGGCTGTTGTCATTGGTGCAATTGTCACCTCATTTCCACTTCATCTCAAGGACGAAAGAAACTTTACAATGTGATTAGTGGAGGGAGTCGGGCAATGTAAGATTGGCACACAGCCTCCACATTTCAGGAGGTATCAATTTCCTCAACAAATAAGAAGTTGATCATTAACACATCCTCAATAAACCCTTTCTATCTAATGAAGATTATAAGAAAAGTTATAACTTCATCACGTAATTAGACCCCTAAATTTTGATTGCATGTCATCATTCATTGACGGTGTCATAGATAGGGAACAAATTATTTCGCCGTTCTTCACGTTTGTCACGCTCTACCAATCCCAAGATGTGTTGGTTCATTGATGAAGATGAAGAGATAAGATCATTAGATGATGTACCACATCGAAGGATGGTTCTTGGGAAGAAGTAGAGGAATGTTGTTCTTTGTTTTCAAAGGTGTTATTCATAGGAATAGTTCTTCTATGGGAGCAATATCCAAATCTCTCCTCTCAAAACAACCATGGTTTCCACCATAATGAACAATTCCCTCTAAAGTAATAGTTCTATTATTTTTGTTGATGGCACAAAATTCGAATGAAATGAAATAAATCAAATTTCCCCACCTAATTAATATGATGTTTTCACATTTAATTAACAGTGTTGGGTCAACAATTAAAGAGGGGGATTTGGCAAATTTAATTATGGGAGTTGGTGGCACCAATAAGGTGTGGATGGTCAAGGAGTTTATCCCCATTTGTTTGGGGAGTAGAGGAATCAAGAGGCTCTCACTTATTAATGGGGGAGTGTTGTGAGGTTTTCCTCCCCTCTCATTAATAGGGGATTTAAGCCCCGTGTGGTCCCCACCACATTGATCCTCTCATGCAAGGTTGAGTTCGGGTGGTCCCCACCACCCTATGCTCTCATGGGAGGTTAAGATAAAGTGGGCCCCACCACCATCACATCTCATGGGAGGTTATGGTGTGGTGGTCCCAACTTCATCCTCCATGAGGAGGTTTTAACTTCCACACACCAAAAGGAAGCCCAAATAAAATAAAGTGTTACACACTTTATTTTATTATTAATATTTTTTAATGAAAATACAAAGAAATAACTTTTATTCTCGACCAACTGTCGTCGTGGTGAATGTTTTCATAAGAGAATACCGGCACAACGTGTTCAACAGTGCTCTCAGATTTTAATTTCGATGACTAGATCAAAAGTTATAAAATACCAACTCATACGATTACTGAATGTACCTCAACAAAACATCAAAAATGGATTCTGGGAAATCTGGGTCTCTGAATCAATCACCATAAACATTCACGGATTTATAAAGAAATCATGTATTAAAAAACATTTCCATGTGATTTTTAGGTGTTTACGTTATCCCCACCTTAGGGATTTATATCCTCGTAAGATACAATACTAACTAAGGAAACAAATGGGGGTACTGAGCATGCATCTGAGCCTCCCGCTCCCATGTGATCTCCTTGAGGTTCTTGTGCTTCCAACGAAATCTCACCAGAGGTACCGACTGTCCATATAGGATTCACTCATGTCGATGATCAATCTCCACTGGAACCATTGTGAATGTCACTCCATCATCGACATCTAACTATCCACGGTCGATGGTGTGAGATGGGTCGTGCACATATCTCCTCAGCTGAGATACGTGGAAGGCGTCATTCACCCCGTGGAACAGATGTGGATGATCTAGGTAGTATGCCAGCTCACCTACTCTGCTAAGGACCTAGAATTGTCTGATGAATCTCGGAGGTAACCTGCCGCCTCAGGCAATTCTTCATAGACCTCATTGACTTGACACCCATAGAAAGATGTGGTCTCCATCCTCAAACGCTAGAGGTCTCTGTCTTCTATCAGCATAAGCCATATCTCTCCTCTGTGTAGTATTCATCTGCTCCGAGATGTTATGCACCTTCTCCATGGTAGCTCGTACAATGTCTGATCCCAATAGTGCTGACTCCCAAGGGTCTTTCCTACACAAGTTTGAGTTGCAGGGTTGTCCGTACAATGCCTTGGAAGGTTCCATCTTGTTGATGGAGATATTTCTGTTGTTGTAGGAAATATCAACCATAGATAAGTGATCCTCCCAACTTCTACCGAAGTCAAGGACACAAGCACGTAGCTTGTCCTCATGGGTCTGAATGGTCCGCTCAGTCTGACCATCGGTTTGAGGATTGAAGGTAACGCTCAAAAAAAAGATGTGTCAAAAAAGCCTCCTGCAACCCCTTCCATAGCTGGGAAGTAAAACATGCATCACTATCAGATACAATCTCCGATGGTACTCAATATTGCTGAAAAATCTCTTGCACAATGAGGCATCCCAAGCTCTCTATAGAGCCATGCTCTGTGATCGATAGGATGTGGGCCGACATGGTTAGACGGTCAAGAATAACCCAAATCAAGTTGTGTCCTTTATATGTATGTGGAAGAACTGTCACGAAGGTCATGGATATCCCATACCACTTCCACTCGGGAACATCTAAATGCTGAACCAAGCAAGCTGGTACCTCGTGCTCTATCTTCACTTGTTGACAAGTGAGGCACTGAGATTCAAACATTGCTACAACCTTATTCATACCTGGACACCAGTGCTATCGTCGAAGGTCCCGGTACATCTTTGACACTATTGGATGTACCACTAGAGGGGATGTGTGGAACTACCTCAATAGTTCCTCCTAAAGAGCCACTGGTACCAAGGTACATCATCTGAAGAGGATGACGTGCTCCCCACCTACATAAAATCCATTTGCTGCCTACACTGTGGATATCTATGCACGTTGGGTCTCGCAGTTAGCATTTCCAAGCTGTTCCTCCCTGAATCACATAAGATGTGGAAGGGTGATAATATGAGACTGACAGAAGGCTGATCCATCTCTATACACAAAGGATATCTGTAATGAAGCCACCTGCTCTGTCACATCTCTTAGAAGTTGTATACCATATCATCTATTTAGCGCATCTGCAACAACATTTCCCTTTCCATGAGTGTAGACTATCTTGAAGTGATAGTCCTGGAGGAACTCAATTCAACGACACTATCTCAGATTCAGGTCATTTTAAGAGATGTTATACCTATGTATTTTGTGATCAGAGTTCATGGTAAAACATTCTACCATCAGATAGTGTCACCACATTTTCAGCGTGAAGACCACTACTTCTAAATCCAGGTCATGGGTAGCGTAGTTCAGGTCGTTCTGTCTCAACTGTTGTGTACCCGATGCGATCACTACTCGCTCCTGCATCATGAAACACCCGAGTCTGATCACTGATGTGTTATAGTAAACTATGTACCCTCTGCCCTCCTCTGGAAGCCTAAATATTGGGGAACTCGTTAACCTCTTCCTCATCTCCTGAAATCTCTGATGGCATCTCCCCGACCACACAAAGGGTCTCTCCTTCTTTTTCAAGGTTGATTGTGGTGCTGCAACTCTGGAGAATTGTAGTACGAACCTCCAGTAGTAACCCACCAGACCAAGTTAACTTTGTACCTCCGTCACACTCCTGGGTGGCTCCCAAGCAAGTACATCTTCAATCTTCACTGGATCCGCTACAACTCCAGCCTCCGATATTACATGTCCCAAAAAGTGACCCTCTCGTATCCAGAACTAGTACTTCGAGAGCATATCATAAAGATGATGCTCTTGGAGTGTGTCCAGTACTATTCAAAAGTCATAGGCATTCAACTTCTCAAAAGTCAAGTAGATCAAAATGTCATTGATGAAGACTAAGACAAAGCAATCGTGTTACGAGTGGAAGATACCGTTTATGAGTCCCATGAACACTACTGCAGCATTGGTTACACCGAAAGGCATATCCATGAACTCCTAGTGGTTATAAAAACATCTAAAGGTTGTCTTCTACACATAATCAGGTCGAACTCTGAGTTAGGGATATCTTGATATGAGGTCTATCTCCGAGAACCATCATGCTCCCTTCTACTAATCAAAGAAGTCGTTTATCCTCGGGAGTGGGTACTTGTTATTCACAGTCACCTGATTCAGGTGATAATAGTCAACACAACACCTCATGATCCCGTCCGACTTCTTGGTGCACAAGATCATGGCTTCCCAGGGAGAAACACTGAGCTAGATGAATCCATTCCCCTACAAGTCTTCTAACAGTACCTGTAGCTCACGATGCTCGGTGGGAGCCATCTAATATGATGTAGTTTATTTCTGTGTCGTCCTAGTATAAATTTCAATGTTGAAGTCCACCTATCTATGAAGAGGTGGTCCTGGAACATCATTAGGTAAAACATCCACATACTGGTCCACCACTACAAGATAGATCAGAATATCCACATCATCTGCTTCGAAGGTTTGGTAGGCCAACTAATGAGTGATCAGGAGCACCCTCCCTTGTGTAAGTCTGTCATGTGCTACAAAGTCTCCCCTCTCACATGTGAATGTGATCCTGGTCCCATCATTGTGGACAAACAACACTTTGTGTCTAATATAGTGGATCTGAACAGGGACTGTAGATAACGAGTCCATACCAATGATGACATCGTAGGGCCTTGACACCACTACGAGGAGATATTAGCCGAAGCACTCACCTCCTCGATTAGTCTCACACTTCTAACACTAGTTCATAATCATGGATTCTGCTCCCATAGTAGTCTCTAGCAGTAAGGATGAAGCCAACTGCTCCGTCAGAATCTCCAAGCTCTGAATGATGGAAGTGGCAATGAAAGAGTGACTGGCAGCTGTGTCTTTAAGAACTACAGCTAAGGTGTAGTAGACACAGATAATACCTTGAATAATATCTATATTGTTGTGGTCGTATACTTCCACTACAAGAAGCTAATCTCTCTTCTATCAACTTTCTCTCTGCGGTCAGGGTGGACCTCCTGGTTGTGGTGGTGGTAACACCTCGAAATGTCACCCACCTCCAGCTGCACGACCAGCTCCTCTACCATGTCTGCATTCTCCCTACGGACCGCTTTGATCAAATCTATGAAACTTTTTGGTAGGTCCCTCATCTATCTACTGATAATTTTAATGGAGAGTTGGACAGTCATGAGCCATGTGACCCTACCCACTATAGGTGTAACATTGCCTCCTCATGGCATGACTGGACATTTCTCATGTACCCCACACAACTATACCCATATGCTATGGTCATCCACCAGATATACTGGTCTGCTTGTACCTCTGCGACATCAGTCTAATGCCATCTGCATAAGACTCCGCTACAAGTCGACTAGTGATGGGTCTCCATGCTGGTGACATCTCAGTAATGAAACTAAAATTTCAAGGAAAACATGTACAACATAAGAAATGTGAAAAAACTGCTGATTAATCCTCCAGAAAATCCTAACTGAAGGGTAGGTACAGATAGCCTCCACAACAGTCCACATTCTTCCATCTCCTCTATGTACTGTCATGCCATGTGGTCAATCTCTGGGTACCATCCAGTCCTCATGCACTCATACTCGGTCAGTACGGTCTATCATCTGCATACAACACAAAGAGGTGTGGGCATAGCCCGTGCAGGGGTTAGTATAAAAATACTCAGTAGGGACCCCTAGACCCTCAACGTCTCACAAAATCCACAAATAACAAACTATAAAGTAAAAAAACAATGGATATACATTACATAGGTATATGCCCATACATATACCTATGTTATCACGTAACCCATCTCAATCAGGAGGAAAACACAGAAGTCACTGACTCAGCTCACACAGGTATACAACTTATGTAGATAGATACAGATGATCATATATAGCCACTGAATATTCTAATCTATCATACCCACATAGGATCCGAGATAAGCAGTTCGAACAATCGGTCCCACATATGATCCAAGAATTGAAGTTGGAGATGTTGGACCAACACATGAAACAAGACCAGCTATTGTGTTTGGCCAAAAAATGATCCAAGAACAGAAGTCAAAAATGTCATACGAACTCATGATATAGGAAGGATCATTAGATTTGTCAGACTAGCACATGATCTAGGACCAGTTATTCTGTCGGACTGACACATGATCCAAGAATAGTACTCAAAACTGTCAAACCGACACATGATCCTGGAACAGTCGTCAGAGATGTCAGACCAACACGTGATCCATGACACGCTATTCTGCCAGACTAAAACATGATCCAGGAATAGAAGTATGTACTGTCAGACCGACACATGATCCATGAATAGTCGTCAGAGTACAACCAGCCATAGGGATTCCACAAAGCATGCTTGATTCCCAGAGGGTCCGCTCAACAACCACAGTGTTGATACATCAACTACCACGATGTCCCACGTATAAGTATAAAATATGTCCGCCTCGTCATAGGGGTCTCATCCCAAAAAACAGTGGGTCGATTGGACTCTATTTATGTGACTTATTAGCCTTTTAGTCTTTGGGGACTAGTTGGATTTGTGTACAATTCAACCTTACAGTATCTCAAATATACCCCGAACTCTAGATGGGTATTCTCAAAGAAACTATCGCATTCCAAGAATACATGCACCATAGATGGTTCGGAAAATGAACATCTGGGGCCAATGATATGGTTAAAAATGTAACAAGGTCAGTAATGGGCCTGGTCCCGGTCCAACCAAGTCGGACTGACTTGGCCCATCCCAGACATGGTTGATCCGGTCTGGGTCTACCCGGTCTGACCCAACCCATTGGGTGGGTCAACCTGCTCAGTATGGCCAACTCCGCTGGGCCCAGCCCAGCAGACTGCTGTGGCGGTTTGGCCCGATGGTATTTGTGTAGGCGGCTCAGCCCATAAGCTGGGGCCAGTTTGTCCAACACCCTGAGGTGCACGGCTTCGGGTGCAGTAGACAACCGAGCATGCTGCATTGGGGGCAGGCAGGCCACGGGCTGACCACACGTGGCCTGGGAAAGCCGGCAGGGAGCGAGCAGCGCGCGGGCAGGCTGGCAGGGTGCAGGGCAGGCCACTTGGTGGCAGGACGGGAGTGGGGCAAGCCTCGGGGCACCATTTAGGGGACGCGGAAGGCTGCGGGGCACCAAGGAGGTTATGCTGCTGGTTGCGGGGTGCCAGGTAGGGCGTGAGGCAGCGCGCGGGCATGCCAGTGGGGCCCGAGGGCAGCGTGTGGGTAGGCCAACTAGGTACCAGGCAGCACATAGGCAGGTCGCGGGCCGGTGGGACGATGGCCGATGGTGGCCGGGCATGCTGTTTCGGCGCATATCGGGCCGGCGCGGGCAGTCGTTGTTCAGCCGGAAATTCCGGTGCACTGCGGGGGCGTCGCGATTCATAGAGGTAGCAGGTAGCACGACCATTGTCGTTTGCGCCTTCGTCACCTCGTTGCCGCATCATCTCCATGTCGAAATAAACCTTATAAATATATCGGTGAAGGGAGTCAGGCTATATTATTTTGGCCCGCACCCTCCGTGTTTAGGGAGGTATCTATTGGCTCAACAAATAAACAGTTGATCATTAACACATTCTCAAAAAACCGTTTCTATTCGATGAAGAAGATAAGAAAATTTATATCATCATCATGTAATAAAACCCCGTACCTTTTGAATGTCGGTCGCCGTTCATTGACGGTGTCGTGAAAAGGGATTGGAGTAGTTCACCTTTCGTCATGTTCGTCATGTTCTCCCAGTCCTGGGATGTGTCGGTTCATTGACGATGATGAGGAAGGAAGATCGGTCGAAGACGTCCCGAATCAAAGTGGGGCTCCGAGGTTGAAGTCGAGGAAGATTGTTGTTCGTTTTCAAAGGTGTTCTTTGTTGGAAGCATTCTTCATAGAGAGTCTTCTCCCAAGCTCTTCTCTCAAAACACACAAGGATTCCACATTAATTAACAATGCCCACTAAAACAATAGTTATATTATTTTAGGTGTTCACATAAAATTCAAAAGTAATGGAATAAATTGAATTGCCCCACCTAATTAATATGAGGTTGACACATATATCATTAAGTGCTGGCTCAATAATTAAAGAAGGGGATTTGGCACAATTAATTAGGGGAGTTGGAGGCACCATTAATGTGGGGTGGTCAAGGAGTTTCTCCCCATTTAATGGGGCATTGGCGAATCAAGAGGCTCTCCCTCATTAATGAGGGAGAGTTGAGAGGTTTTCCTCCCCTCTCATTAATTGGGGTTTTATGCCCCATGTTGTCCCGACCACATAAAACCTCTAATGGGAGGTTGAGTTCAGGTGGGCCCCACCACCATAACCTCTCAAGGGAGGGTAAGGTGTGGTGGACCCACCTCTGACCTCCATGAGCAGGTTGTATCCTCCACACACCAAAAGGTGGCTCAAATAAAATAATGTGTTCCACACTTTATTAAAATATTTATTTTTCTATGAAATGCCAAAACTAACTTTTATTATCGACCAATTGTCGTCGAGGTGAAATTATTATTAAGAAAATACAGGTGCATCATGTTCAATGGTGCACTAGGATTTTAATTCCAAGCACCAGTTCAAAAGTTTTAAAAAATCCACACATACGTTTACTGAATGTACCCAAAAAATGTTCAAAAATTGAATTTGGGCACACCGGGCCTTTGAATCAAGCGCAAAAAACAATGGCGGACTCGTAAAAATACCATGTATGGTGCGGGCAGTGGGCGGGTAGGCCAGTAGGGAACCAGATCTGTGCGGTGCAGGCCGTGAGGTAATGGGTAGGGTGTGCAATAGGCCGCAGGGTGATTGGCAAGGCACGCGCCAGGCCGCGGGGCACCGGGAAGGGCACGAGGCAGGCCGTGGGGGGCTAGGCAGGGCACTAGGTAGTGTACATGCGGGCTGCGGGCTTGCGCAAGGTAGGTGGGACGGCGGCCGATGGCGGCCGGGTAGGACGGTTCGGAGCGGCTCGGGCCGGCGTGGGCCGGCAGTGTTTGGCGGGGGAAGTCGGAGCACCGCGGGGGCGTCGTGGTCCACAGAGGCCACATGGAGAACAACCTTTTTTTGGCACCATTATCACCTCGTTTTTTCTTCATTACCATGCCAAATGAATCTTCATAAAGAGATCGGTGGATGGATTCAAGCCATGTTAGTTTGGCCAGTTCCCTATGCATTTATGGAGGTATCAATTAGCTCAACAAATAAGCAGTTGATCATTAACACATCCACAACAAAACCATTCAAACTGATGGAGAAGATCAGAAAAGGTATACCATCATCATGTAATAAAGCCCCCTAACTTTTTATTGTCGTTCGTCGTTCATTCATGGTATCGTGGAAAGGGAATGAATTAGTTTTCCATTCGTCGCGTTCATCATGCTCTCCCAATACCGGGCTTCATTGGTTTGTTGACGACGATGAGGAGGGAAGATCGGTCGATGACGTCCCATGTCGAAGGGGGGTTCCAAGTAAGAAGTTGAGGAAGACTATTCTTCATTGGAAGTGTTCTTCATTGGGAGACTTCTCCCATGGTCTCCTCTCAAAACACCCAAGGTTTCTACTATAATGAACAATGGCCACTAAAATAATATTTTTACTATTTAGGTGTTGGAAAAAAATTAAAAAGTAATGAAATAAATTAAATAGAACCACCTAATTAATTTGAGGTTGGCAGATTTAATTAAAATTGTTGGCGTAGAAATTAAAGAGAAGGATTTACAACATTTAATTAGGGGAGTTACTGGCACCATTACGGTGGGGGTGGTCAATGAGAGTCTTTCTATTTAATAGGGAGTTGAGGAATCAAGAGGCTCTCCCTAACTAATGTGAGAGATTTGAGAGGTTTTCCTCCCCTCTCTTTAATAAGTGGTTTATGCCCAGTGTGGTCCCCACCGCATTAATACTCTCATTGGAGGTTGAGTTTGGGTGGGCCCTACAACCATAACCTATCATTGGAGGTTGATTTCAAGTTATCCCCACCACCATAACCACTTATGGGAGGTTAAGGTGTGGTGGCCCCACCTCTAACCTCTATGAAGAGGCTTTAACATCCACACACCAAAATGCGACTCATATAAAGTAATGTGTTGCACACTTTATTTTTTTAGTATTTATTTATGAAAATCCAAAAACAAACTTTTATTCTCAACCAACTTCCATCGAGGTAAAAGTCATAACAAGAGAATACCAGTGCTGGAAGTTCAACAGTGCTCTTGGATATTAATTCCAAGCACGGGTACAAATGTTATAAGAAAAAACCACTCCTACATTTACAGAACGTACCCCAACAAAACATCAAAAATTGATTCCAGGCACACCAGGCCTCAGAATCATGCGTCGTAAATTTTTACGGATTCATAATTATCACATGTATTAAAAATACTTATAAGGGATTTTTGGGTCTTTACATAAATGGTTATGGAATCCTATGTTGTGAAATACATTCATGATGACCAATATGATACATGATACCGAAACATTGTGTCCTATGAGTTTTATTAAGATTAAAATGACTATCCATGGATTATGAAGTTACAAATCATGTAAAAGCTATTAGTAGTATCCATATATATAGTTATGAAAATCACTATGAATATATGTCACATATATGAATACATATGGTTACCAATTCAAAGATCATCCAACTTCTCCTAATGAATGCACTTTCATCCGAGTGTACTTTAAAAACTAGAACCAACCCATTTATATTATATAATTTTATAATAGTATTTTAGATTCACAACGCTCATTTTATATGAAATAAATGGATTTTACTATACACCATTAGTGGAGGACGAAATATTATATCTTTCACCTTTTTTAGGACACTAGTTGTTATGCATAATAAAATTGTGGATATAGGTTGGGGAAAAGGGAAGCGTTCGACTATGGATGTGTGATTGTATTCTTAGGATGAAGTACATGATATGATGACTAAGATTAATCTCATGATGAATGAAGAGATTATTATACCCTTTTAGGATTTTTTATTGTATGATATATATTCATGTAATGCTATTTCATTTTTTGGTATATTACGTGGCTTGATATTTATTTTCTCCATTATATTGATCATGTTTCTGCCAGCTTATTTTATCTGGATGATTTATTTTTTGGTGATTTTTTATTATTATTTCACAATAGGTATTTATTTCTAATCTTGAGGGTATAGTCTCTTCACATTTCCCTCTTAGAATTTCACTATAATTCAAGATCCTGTAGCATATAGTGAGGCATGCATGAGGCATAGTTGAAAACTGGCTCAGGGCACCATTCTATTTGGAACCCAAATTGGAGCATTATAAATAATATCAAAGTGCTTCTTTAAAATTTCAATCACTTTATGGGACTGTGGATAGGAGACTAGGAATTTATTAACATATATTAAATACCTAGTTTCTCTATCCGTCCAACCATCTCTTGAGGGAACAATCATGCTTCCATTGATAGGATTATTGATAAATATTATTGTTGGATATTATTTACCCATGGGTGATTGTTGTAACATTGATGGGTATTGATTTATTATTTATGATATTTTCCCGTGGCTCAATATGGAATGGAAGAGTTGTTACAAGCAACAATATAGGATCATAGATAATTTTATGTTAATTATATTCCTTTCTATGTAGACTACATTGTATGTTTCTTACTGCATTATTATTTTTATAGCATGATTGTGTGATTATTTAATAATGATTCTTATATACCATGTTTTGGGTGATTTTTCCATGTTTGATTGTATTCTCTTCTTATGTAGCTATTTACCATAATTGATTCCATACTATTCATTAATTATATCTTAAATATCATGTGTTGTTATGAATTTGATATGTGGTTGGCTAAAAAATTTGCAGAATCAAACTAAATAGTGTTTTCCCACAAAGCATGATGGAGCCATACAACATCCCCAACCGAATTGGATATTTTTGAGCCATAGAAATTGGTTGAATGATATAAAAAAATTATGGTTTTGATTAAATGGGTTCCCAAATTTCAATTTAGATTTTTTATGGGAACATTATAATTTGGATTATGGTGACCCATATAATCAAACCATCTCATATATATGTGTTATATTATAGAATGAAATTTATTAATTTGGTCATAAATAAAAGCGAACTAATGGTCCAATTTATAATGTGAATGGGACTTTATGAATTGGAGAATGGTGATTCTTGTGATCGAACTATCATATATGGTAAATTATATTTCATGACCATATATAAATACATAGTTATGGTTAAATGAATTCAAATTTCAACTAATAAGGGAATTCACAATTATATTTTTTGAATGGTAATTAATCACTATAAACCATTATTTATTTGTGTGTGTATATATATATTCATTTATGTATAAAATGGTTTCCTTTTTTAAGGCTAGTATCTATATATAATTTTCGAATGAAGACCTGTATAACTATCTTTTAAAATACACAACTGGACCTAAGTAGGCTAGTTGGGGCATGCTTCTTGTGAGATAATACAATAATAATTTTTTTTTTAAATTCGAATAAGAGAATGTATTATGTGTTTCACTTATAATGGGATGAAAATGGAAATTTGTATAGAATTGACTCTATAATTTTGGAATGGCTATCCATCTAGTTAAACATGGTTTGACCAGAAGGGACCCATATAGGTTTTTATTCCTTTAATGAATTTGTAATTACTAATGGGGGTATGTTTTTATGAATGGTATGGCTATATAATGTTCTTATAGTGACTGATATAGTATTAAAATAAAGGTTTGGTGAAATTTTACTTGAACAGTCCACTTAATTAATAAAATCAATTTTTTTGATTAATTATTATGAGGCATCAGTTAATTAAATTAAAATTTATAAAATAAAGAATGTTTTCCTCTACATGATTCATATTCACATTATCATTAACTGAGAATAGTTATGAAAACCATAAGAGTATATTATATTATGGGTGAAGAAGGAAATTTTGAGATATTCATCTAATGGTGTATGTCATCAGATTTATAATGTAATTAGTACAACTAGTACAGATAATTAGTACATGAAATACCATTTATAAAATCTTATTAAAAATTAATAATATGTGATGATTTTTTAAATTACATTAAATTTAATATTTCATGGTTCTTTTTGTATGTACCATTTAGCAGGGGTCATTTTTAAATAATTCATTGAGAATTTATACTAGTGGGAATATGCTTGTTTTATTTAACTTTGATGAAATCTTCCAATGTTTTGATAGAATTAGAAATTGTGTGTTAAATACAAGTGGATCATTATCGCATAAACATGTTTTGAGGTCCATAACATATGTTAATATGTGGCTAAGCTAGTTTTGGTAGCACCATCCATCAATAAATCATTGATAACATAATGTTTTATGTTCTAAAAATGATAGGTGTCTTTTGGGTGCTATTTATCCAAAATAGGACCCCTAATAAAAAAGTGACACCCCAGTGTAGATAAGTAATTGTTTGACATGTTAGTCCCTGTTATAGGTGTAAGTATCATTTTATTAAATAGCTCACTTGGTTTGATAAGCATTTCTCATAATCATCCACTTCATTTTTAGGTGAAATTATTCACATCTTAATGGATTATCTCATGCTCAAATTTTTTATCACATGATGACCCAATTTTGTAATCAAAATTTCATTTTTTTGTGATACATGTGGCCCATCCTATTAATAGTGATATATTAATTCTTATGTTTTTCATGTGATAAGGCCATATATTACCTTAGACTGTATAGTTACCTAGCTTCTTGGGTGATGGGCGGGGGGGTTCATGTGGGATATGTTTATGGGTTACCTCCAAAGTAGAGTGGCTTAGGCACTATGAGCTCATTAAGAAAGATATACTCTTGTGACATATATTAAATGTTATGTGATCCCACTGATTTGGGATAAATTTTAAATAATTATTTTGTTTAATAACACTATAGATTCAATTTAATTTCTTCTTTTATGTCTACTTTGTAAGAAAAAAATAGACTCGACATGATGGTAGTGACATGTGTATATCTAAAGGTGAATCCAAAATATCACGCTTCTATGTGGTTGGTTTCTATCTATTCATGATATGTATAATTATAAGAATTTATGATGTGTACATGGTCCATTATAAATATTTATAGATCTTGTGCTGTCAGATGAATTCTATTTTGTTATCTTGACAACTATAAAAATCCTCAGGTGGGGAATGTTATTTTGATCCTGAGATGTGTATTATTCAAGGTAGAAAGAACATAATCATAAATGACCATTTTTTAATGGACAATGTATATTTTGAAGGACATAATGCATTCTTAATGCCTGAAACCCTATGTTGAATCAGTGAGTTGGATGACTGTTTGATTCAAAATAGAACATGGGGGTGTTCCATTTTTATGACATGTTCCAAGATATATAGTTCCTTGATGGGGATTACATTTTAAATGGAACTCTCTATTTTACTTTTTTTTGCTGATGAATCATGGAATATTGAGTTAGGTTTTTGAAATAGGTTGTATGTATAAGACACATGATGGTAATGATAAGTTAATTTTCATAGTTTCACATGAGAAGTGTCTATAATTGAATGTCAGTGAGTGGTCCAGTAAATGTTGCGACCCAACTATTTCAAATATTATTTTGTTAGTAGGGTGACCCATAACATTGGGACATTAAAAGGAAGGTCCTAGGGTGAGTGATCGTTTTTGAATAGAGTAAATTCCCTAAGATGCTTGGACTATATTCATACCTTGATACACACAGTCATATGAGAAGTGTTAAGCAATAAATGAATGTAGGGATTGCATGTTTTAAAGGTTATAATTGATTGGGAGAAGAAATTCAAGAATATTAGTAAAATTTAAGTGTACTCTATGTCATAGGTGATTATATCCCTTATCTAGACTTCACCATGTCTTTTCTAAGAGAGTGTTGGCTCTATTCTAAGCTACCAAATGATCACTATATTTTTTATAACAAAATCCTTTATATTTACACATAATATGGATTTTAAAGGAAACCCACCTAACTCATGATAAAATAATGTCTATTTAAGGGCTCTGACCCATGATGTGTTTTTTTTCGACAAATTTCATTTGGACTACACAAGGAATGTAGAAATTTGTGATAGTGATGGTACATATCTCTCATTTATGAATGAGTTCTTGGAATTTCTAATAATATGTCTAGGATTGACTTAGAATTCACTGAGGTAGTCAGTATATTTTTTTAATGTAAATAGAAATATGCTCCTAAGGTGGGGAGTGAGACATTGGTGACCTTTGGGTAACCCTCAAGTGAGATAGGTCATGTGATTTTGATATTGGTTATGTGATAGTCTTTTGGGAAATGATATTTAATTAAATAAATAGATTGAATAATTATATAATCCTTGATAAATTTAATGTACGATTTCAATTATTATTTTGGTGAAATCCTGATCATGGAATTAACCCCATAGTACATTATGAATATCCATGGATTTTATAATAGAGTAATATCAGTACTAGTATGATAGCATGTTGATGAATATTTATCTAGAGATATTTATGTTGGGCAATATTACTGGATTTCTGAAACAGACATCATGAGGCATGTTCAAAATTTTCCCATTGCACTTTAGGATGAAACACTCTCATCATTTTGTTTGGAATGACTATATGGAAGTTAATGTAATGTGTTCACAAAATTAGTCGAACTGGGGAGCTTCGAATAATATTTTTATATATAACTGGATGTGGTTGGTGAAGAAATTGTATCATCCATGCCATTTGGATGACATTAGTGTATCTTAAACAAGAGACCATGGATTTTTATGAAATTGCTGGTGTGACCAGTTCAATCTCGAATGATTTTTGTTTAAAAATTTCAATTAGATAAGTGATCGATGGAATTTACTCATGTGTAATTAGATAATTTTTTTGGTAATTTCACCATAATGATATAGATTCAGCTTAGTAAAAAATTCTTTTGTTGGGGATACCATGACTCAAAATCTCTTTTTTAACTCTTGAGAATATGGTGGGAAGAACCATAGGATGGATGATGTAATAAATATTTATATGATCATGACTTATAGATACAAAGCACACATATGTGTCATCTTAATGTTTTTGGTGTAGTGTTGAGTGTTTTTTCAAAATTAAGTGGATCATGTTTCTTGTACATTAATGTGATGCCCTGAGGTGTTCTTCGAATTTGGTGAATGCAATCCTATAATTTTAATGAAAAATCACTACCCAATTTGGTTGGGTAATTTTTTCATTATTTCAAGAGGCTTCTTAGGGATGAGAAGTTAATGGTGGGGAGGTTTTAACATCCCATGTTTGGGATCGGGTTGAAATTTTCATGGTAAAATTTTACATTTCATATGGTGGATTGGCTGAATTTTAAACCATGAATTTTTATATAAATCCAATCTATGAAATAGTAGAATATTTTTTAGTTATTTTTATGGAAATGGTGGTGTATCGAATGTTTGATATGTCTTAGGGAAACTAAACCCATATAACTCAATTTTCATGTGAAATAAGTAGGGGTCATAGTTTATTTAAAACAACTGGCCTTTTAAGAGACACCGTGTGGAATTGTAAGGAATGTCACATGTTTTTATAAACCATTAATGGTGGGGAACATGGATTTGAAAAATGTATGTAGTAAATAGAAATGGTGGGAACATGGGATGCACATAGTTTTTGAAACTGTAACACCCCGTCACTACATCATTGGCTTGAGGAGGCGGTGAGGGTTACATGGTCTTAAGCAACATCCCTAAGATGCCAATGGTTGGCAATAAATGCCAAATGGTTTCAAATACAACATGGGGGGAGATTTACCCTATAATAAAATAAACCCATTCATTATCCATTCACTATATGATACATGAACAAATGAAATACCAATCAACAACTTCATTTATATTAAACCATATCAGAGTATTTAATAGCGGAATACCAAACCAAACATCAAGGTACACAGTAGAAGAAAAACACGAGACTCTCAAAAACACCAAGACACCTTGGTCCACATCCTACAAGTTCCACAACATCTCCCAAACATCTCCACGAGAAATTAGTAATGAGATGCTTTACCTTTACCAATTTCTCGAAATACAACATCTATAAAAGCTAAAAAGTTCCAAATCAGGGGTTAGTATAAAACTCAGTAGGTTTCCCCTAATTGATTCCCTACTCACACCACTAGGATTGAAGATTTATCAACATTTATATAAAAACAGTTGATATAAAACAATTTCACTAATCCATTTTATAACTAAATATAAACATGATTTCCAAAACTATCCATGATCAAAATCATCCAAGTGCATTTTTAACTAGCTTTTCCAACATGTTATTTTTCCACGAAAAATAACCAAACAAATTTCGAAACCATTTCACAAACATCTCATTTTGGAATACCCAACCATTTCACTACCCTAGGAAATCAACCATGCATGCTTCGTTATGACAGTTCCATACTCATGAGTAGTTTCTAATCGATTTACTATGTCGTCGCAAGGTAATTGTTTCCCATGTTCCATTAATACTTATCACCGAGCACAAGGTTATATTTCATCCAATCCCCATACATATAGTAACCATTGTGCTAGTAAATGTTTAGAACTGAGCAGTAGGTCATATTTCAACCATGCCTCGTACATGAAACATGAACACACAACACATATTCCCAACGGTAATGCCAAAATATCCTTTCATTAAAAAAACCTTTTTATTGAAAAACTTTTTCATCAAAACCATTTCAATTTTAAACCATTTCAATAAAACTCAATTTTTATTGAAAACACATTTTTTTCATCAAACCATTTACAATTTCAGAAATCATAATTTAAAATCAACATTTAAATTCAAGAATCCAAATCACTTTGCACAACAGTTCACCATGATTTCACAACTACATCAAAACCATAAATCATCACTAAAGAATATTTATTCCATTCCTTTCACAATCAAAACCATTAAAATAATCCAATTTGAAGCTCAGCTATCAAATTATTACAAGAGGAGTCAAGAGTGAATCCACGCACCTCAACAAAAAGGCTAAACCAAGAAACAGACAGTGAACGCTCCAGAACACCGAGTCAAATCTCCAAAAACCCACCTTAGATATCTTCACCTAACAAATCCAAGACCAAATATGAACATATTTGGCATCCACATTCTTAGGTATAACCCTAACAGAAATAGATTTAAGAAAACAAGTGAATGGGATAAGTAAATATTAGTAATATAAGAAACCATTCAAAAACGAAGGAGAATGATCACATACCTCAAGAATCCGACACTGATTCGCCAATAGAAGACTTCGGATTGCATCTGGAATGATGGGAGAACCCACTTTGACCATTGGAGAATGAAAATCCTATGTTAGGTCCTCTTAGGAGATTTAATGAGGCAATTAGAGGATAAAAGAGTTAGATCCAAAATTTAAGGATCTAATTAAAGTGATTACATGGTTAGTCCACACGGTTTGAAAAACCATGCACTAACCGAGTGTTATCTACTTCCACGACCACCCTTCTCGCATGGCCTCATCGCACAGTTTCCCTTAACCGTGTGCCGACAATGAGGAAGCCAGTACCTCCTTAGTTAGCCACACATGGTTTGGCCACACAGTTTAGACAAACCGTGTTCCACCCATGCGCTTTCCCCATTACTTCAAACTTCAATCAAGGATCTTCAGACTCTCCCATACACCACCCTTAACTTTAAAAAAAATATAAAAGCATCAAGTAAGGGTTTCATTCTAGAAACCGGTGGTTCTACAGAATCCCTGTTCTAATCATTCATGTTTAGATCAACATAACTTATAAATCCACATGGTTGGTGATAATTTATCCCAAACCATGTGACCAAACCATGTGGGCCATGGTTATCATGTAGTGAGAGTCTCATAGTTAGTGAAAAGTTTTCCAAACGATGCAACCTAACACTATTCCTTGTTAAATGGGGAATGGTTACATTTCCCTCCTTCACATATAAATGTGGTTTACCCCATTTTCACCTCCATTTCATGCCAAATGATCCATTAAATGCTCTCCTCTTCATAAATATTCCATGGGTGGATCTATATCGTACCTTTTCAAATCGAAAACCATAAAATGCATTTATAGATGCTGAAAAGACCAATATTACAAAAAAAAGTTTTGAAATGATGAAGCAAAGTGATATTCGGACCCGGAGACCCAGTCCGGAGGGCCCTGAAGAGTTGTGTGAAAAAAGGGGAATGCGTTCGAAAAATATTTTCCTTGTGAAAGGGGTCTAGGATTCACAATGTGTCCCCGACGCAGGCTCCCAATAATTGTGCTCCCGTGCTCGTGCGGTTAACATTCTGCACCGCCGTCTCTGGAATGCATGTTTTTGTGTGCCAACTGGGATTCCGCGCCACCCGATGCCTATAAATAGATATAGACCCCTTCCATTTTAGGGTTTCGGAATTCGAACCGGCTCTCATGAGCAAAATCGGACTTCCGCGTGCACAAGATAGACTTCACGTACTGATACTTTTCGCACTTCCTCGCTCCAGGATCCACCATTTCGGGCAATCCCTCCAGCTTAAACAGAAGTCCAAAACCTTCATGTTTCCTCCCATTCTAGCAATTCCTTCTGTTGCATGCAAGACTGTCCAATTACACGCAATACATTTTTCTAGGTGTGGCCTTTTCCAATCGTGCACAATTCGTTTCCTTGTGTGTGATTCTACTAGTCGCGCGCAAACCTCTTCCCCAATTATGTGCCATCCCAGTTCTTTACACATAATCAATTTCTTTGCATGCAAACCCCGGGACCCATCACCTTGATGCTCCTCAGGTGCCTCCCTGCGTAGGGGCCCGATGTCCTCCATCTCGATGCCCCAAGCACACTTACCGGGCATACACACCATGTGGTGTGTTGCGGTGTGACCTTCCAGAATCTTACGAAGTAGCCTCTAGTTCCCTTGGTTGGTTTTTCCCATTGCATTGATTTCCTACATGCTTCTTTACATATCCACGCTAACATGGACCCCTCGATGGTTCGCTCTGCAACCCCCCTTTACTATGGCCATGTCGATTCCTTTCCTCCAACAAGGGGTAGTGGGTACCGGTTATTTATGTCCATGGGGTGTGGAGGGATCCCACCTCGTCCGAGCTACATGACGGTAAACTGCAAAGCACCTAGTCCACATCACATGATGTTAAACTGTTATCTGGCCCCATGCCTCGCATGCAGGGTCCCCCTGGCCTGGGAATTCTATTCAACCACTAGTCACCCCGAGGATGGGATCACCCCTCACAGGGGATGGTATCCTCTTGGTTGGGGCAGTGTTTTCCCACCGCGGAAGGTCAACCATCTTGGCATAAGGCCCTAGCCATTCTTGCAGATGGTAGCACCCATGCACCTCGGTACATCCCCGATGCCATGTACCAAGGGGGGAGATGGACATAGGGGACTTCTATTACACTTTCCTCTCCCTCAACTCTTTTTCTCCCTTGGGCCTCCATTCTGAAGTATGTCCCAGCACCCTGGGCAGCTCAATGCATAAGCCCTTCTTCACTTATCAGGGATGCACCCTTTGCGAAGTTATCATCTGGTCCCTTCATCCTCTTGTTTCATAGACCGACCCTCACTCACGTGAGCTTAGAGTGAGCACCAACCCTGACCCTATCCTATAGCGAACTACGAGGACCTTGATCCATTTCAAGGCATGGAATATAGGAAGCCTCTATGAGGTTTATGCCCGCCACACAGTCATTCTGACATCTTCATGATGGTTCCCAAACCACCATGGATCGCCTAAGAGTGTAAGCCCCAAATGCAATCGTACCTCATGATGTTAAACTCTCTACCCGAACTATGAGGACTTTGATCCGTGCCAAGGCATGGTACATAGGAAGACTGCCTAAGGTTCAAGCCCAATACCCATCAGGCACCGAGTCCATATTCACATCAGTTTTTCGGCACCACTCATCTACGAGGACTTTGATCCATGTCAAGGCATGATACACAAGAATCCTCTACTAGCTTCAAGCCCACCACCCGGTCGTTCTGACCGCTTCACGTCAGTTCACCAACCATCATGGGTAGACTCAGATCATATACCCCATCCATCCATCACCATGGGGACTCTTAGAGAGTAAGCCCCATATCGATCTTGGACCACCTCATAGCGTAAGCCCCATCCATCCAGAACTCCGGGGACTTTGATCCTTGTCAAGGCATGGTATATAGGAAGCCTCCATGAGGTTCCAGCCCCATCTATCCACTATTATAGGCCACCTCAGAGTGTAGTCCCCATCCATCCACTATTATGGGCCACCTCAGAGCATAATCCCCATCCACCTCCACCATTATGGGCTGCATCAGAGGGTAATCCCCATCTATCCACCATTATGGGATTCCCCAGAGGGTAAGCCCCATCCAACCCGAACTATGGGGACTATGATCCATGTCAAGGCATGGTACGTATGAAGCCTCCATGAGGTTCAAGCCCCACCCATCCACCATTATGGGCCGCCTCAGAGCGTAATCAACATCTATCCATCATTATGGGCCGCCTCAGAGCGCAAGCCACATCCATCTCCACCATTATGGGCCGCCTCATAGCATAATCCCCATTTATCCACCACTATGAGCCGCCCTATAGAGTAAGACCCATCCAACCCGAACTATGGGGACATTGATCCATGCTAAGGCATGGTACGTAGGAAGCCTCCATGATGTTCAAGCCCAATACCCATGTCTCATCCTGACTTCTCCCTCGACCCCAGGTGCCTTGGGAAGCTCATGCCCAAGCCTAGAGTTCTTACTCCCTATGGGTCCCATACATGCGTTCATTCCCACGTGTTACCTTTTTAGTTGTCCTACCATATTATCATACTACGTGGACTTTGATTCCCTACCACAGGGATATATAAGAAGTATCCTCGTGACCCAAGACCAAAGCCATCATTCATCTTGAATCTTACCCGAGCTACCACATTCTGGGGGGATCATGTCACCTCATTATACTCCAAAACTTTCGGGGGCACCCCACGTGTCGGCCCCAAGATCTGCATTCCCTCCATGGGGATTATTTTATCTGATCCACTCTCAGTGTTCCGATCAGTCTGATCGGTCTCTGCTGAATGTTAAGCTAATGGCATACCCTATTTTTAACATGGAAAGCTGCAGAAAACCTCAGATACATTTCTATGGAATACAATTCCCCACATTCGATGTGAGATGCCTCTACATTCACACCCTTGAGAAGCCCTAAAATAAGGGATAGATGGCAGAAATGCCAATCCCCAAGCGTCAAGACACGCCAACGATTCCTCAACGTGACCACTCCCTTTAACCAAAGGTTGTTGCCTTGACCAGACCCCTTGGAGTGTCTCAACAGAAGCAGCATAATTAATTGGCATCCATAAAGATATGGTGCTCGGACGAGATTCATGAATCTGTCATAAATCTATGAGAGAGACCTAGGCTAAGTGATGAGCTCTGAGGAGGAATCCATGGAAGGAAGAATTGACAGCCCATCATCCCTATTTGGATAAAGGAGCAGACATCCCTGAATAAGGAACGGATGTCACCTACCTTTGGAAAGTAGGAATATGGGGCAACAAGCTGCGCGTCCTGTGCATGACGGATGCACGCGCCCTGACGGAAAGCTTCGGAACAGAAAATTTTGAACCCGAAAAGAATCTCATCCCCACCATATAGAGACTGGTTGCATTTGTGGCTTCAGAAGAATATCTTATCACCAGGTCTGGGCCCCCAACATTAGGACATGGAACCTGCTAGGGGTTGGTGCATTCAGGATGTTGAGCACTCCATTCTATGATGTTGTTTGGGTGGATCCTTCTCACCAAGAACTGAAGACGAAATGTCGTTGGGCTACTGGTTGTTGATTTCTTATCTTATCAGCGTTAATGGGTTCATCTCCCTACATTAAGGAATTATATCACTACATCTGAAGCTCGATTTCCACCTACCCACTAGTGTAGTGGAAGGGGCAGTACCAACGTGGCCACCCCGCATGGTTTTGCCTCTTCTATAGCTGCTCCGACCGCCATGACTGTTGGGCGCTCACGCACCCTCTCCCGATCAGATATTATCCAACGAAGGGTGATCAAAGACCTTGTGTGTAGGTAAGAGGAGGAGGGGTCATACCCACCTAAGACATAGCCCATTTGGACCTCGAGGTAGCTGAGCCTCACCGCTAACGCCGTGCCCGAGGGCTGCATAGAGAGCCACTACTCCCCACCCTGACATTCAACCATTTTGGGAGCTTATCCCCAGAACACCTTGACACCCCCCTCCCCTACGCTGATGAGGTAGGGGATGTCTGGGTTGGCCCAATCAAAGTCCCACTTCAAGGGTTCATAGCAAGGGCCCCCACCAGGCCATGTCAGCAACGCTTCCCGACTCCCCGAGTTGAGGAATAGGCAATCCATGTGCCTGCACCACTAGCTCCAACCTATGTGACCCGATGCCAGTGTCAGGCACTAGAGGAAGAGGATTCCCACCTTGGGGAATCAATGTCAGAAACCACTATGGACCGATCCACTTATAATAACTGTCATTAAATCCCCACACACATTGAGTTGGGGGAGTTATATGTCTGATCCGTATCGAGGCCCCGACTGCCCCACATGCTGGTTTGGTTGACTCTCCCACTCGCCTATACAGGAAATGGAAGCATTGGACCAATTCGTGGTCATGACATACATCATGAAGGCCTACTGATTGCCACCATTTTGGAAGCTATGGCCCCTCCATACTTTCATCCTTGGCTCAGAGGCTTTCCTGGCACCACCCTCGCTGCAGGTAAGGGGCTTCCCCGCAAGGGCAACACTACGGGTGGGGTTCTCTCCAACGCTCACTACAATGGGTACTGATGAAATAGTAGGTTCCCTTGACCCAACTATTATGTTATTTTAATTACCATATCATATATAAATAAAGTTATGCATGATTTCATCTTACCATTATAGTGTAGATTGTTTTGCATCCACTATTTAAATAGTAATGTCCAAATATTAATTGTCGTATCGAAAGGTTATAGAAGTTCCTAAGGTATAATGAGAACATCAAAATACTATGAAATTAATCTTAAATATATATGTTCTATGGTATAGATACATATTACTAATTGGAAATAGTAGATGATTGAACATCTGGTGCTGGGGGATCATAAGTATTGAGACATTTTCTCATGAAGTTCGCACATGGTGATCTCGAGTAGGGAGATCACAAGGACTAACCCACCAGTAGGAACACAACATGTTTCAGGTGTCATTGGATGTTTCAATCTAGGATCATGTGTAATAGTCTATTGACATATGATCATTACCAATGTATGTCATTTTATTGCATACTTTGATGCTAGATGAAACCCATGGTGATTAAGTCGTGGAGAGGTAGTTTGTTTCGGGTGCCTCATTGGTGGCATGGAATTGGTAGAATGATCAAGAAAGGATTTGTCACTTCTAGGTTATGGAAATAATATATCTCAAGCCTTGTTGATATGGATGGAGGTACCTTTAATAAGACCATGGCCATGGCTGCAAAGGGTAAATCCATCCAGTTAAATAAACAAATTATAAAGAAAGAAAAGGGAGATGACACGTGAGTGTGTCCTACTTTATGAGATATTACAGAAAAAGAGATTATATTACACAGTTCATGTTTGTAGGTTGGTTGTTGCAGCCATGACAATCCTTATCTTTTCAGGGTCCATGATGGGTTGATAGACCTTTCTCTTGTTCTGTGAATACTATTCACAACTGTCAAAATAAGGGCCCAGAGGGTCACACCCAATAGCTTATTCAAGTATCTTCCATATTTAGTTGAATAGGATTTGTGGACATGGTGGGCCCCACCACAGGGGTCCTAGATTTTTCCATAGTTTAACAATCAACAATACAATAAATAAATTCATATTATTCGAGTTTAGAATAATGAATATTGAAATTATTTATTAAATTTATTTATGATTTTTAAGTAAATAGATGAAAGAATATTAATTGATGAATATTAAATTATTCAAGGTTCAATTAATATATAAGGGAGCAATGAGTTTGGTTAATGACATAATTATTATAATGTAATTTATTTTAATATATTACAAGTAAATGAAAATAAAATTTATGCCTCAGTTTAGTAGTCATAAATGTCATTGAAAGTGCATTAAGTATTTGGGGCCTCCAAGGTAATACCTGGTATTTTAATTGTGATCTATAAATAGAAGAGGAGGGGAATTTTTCAAACATTATTCATGGATATTCTATCTCATATCCTCCATCCCACATTCTATAGATAGATTCTCTGGATACAAAGACCTATCCATTAGGCATCTCTAGCAAGGCAATGTGGTGGTCGGTGGAGCGTTGAAGGCATCGACGCAAATCCGCACTAGCACCCAGATTACGACGAATGACACTCCCACAGATTCCTTGAAGTACGTGTGGATGAACATGAGGAATTTGACTTCAGATTCTTTGATTATCAATCACCAACGATGATCAGAAATCATGCGCGGCTTCAGATTTAAACCATGTATTTTACGGATTAATTTTTGTGCATAAAATCCTCCACGCATGGTCCTCAGCTAAGACTGGGCGGCTCTTCTCCCACATCAACAAGCTTATGTCGACCGTCTTTTGAAAAAATTTAAATACCCACCTGTTTGGGGCTTCCACTGCATGCCCGGTTCCAACAAGTGGTGTCAAATCGATGCATGTCAATTTTAAGCCAACTAAATTAAATTTTCATTAATTAATGAAGAGGGTTTTGTTTCGATTCCAATTCCACAGACCGCAACTAAATCCGATATAGGATGGCCATTCTGCGGCCATCCTATGTTTTAAATTGAAAGAGCTCTTTCACCCTGATGGAATTCTGATCACCGAAATAGTGTTTTTCGGGACCTAATTCTTCCAAAAAATCGTAATTATTATTATCATTATAATAATAAAATTATTATAAAATTGTCTTATTATAATAATAATTATTATAATATATTACTATAATAATATTATTTACTTTATTATAATGATAATATTATTATAGTGAATTAATAATATAATTTTGTCCATCCCAGTTTCGATCAAGGAAAGACATCCCTGAATAAGGAACGAATGCCACCCGCCTTTGGAAAGCTAGAATGTGTGGCAACAAGCTACACATATTCTGCATGACGGATGCATGCGGCCTAGCGGAAAGAATCAGAAACAACATTGAACGTTCCAGGGTAAGTCTAAGACTCCCACCACTTCTTTTCATTTTTTATCTCACCACATATAATTCTAAATCAATGTGAGAAATTATACCCTATTTTTAAGGCATATGATGATTATTCTGATTTCTATTGATATATCTTGAATTAAATCCCAATAATATACAGGTGGAATAACTAATAATTTGGTAAGTGATTTAGTACAATATCCCTAATGCCAATATATTGTATATAATACTCTACTGTGCTACATGCATTAAATTCCTCCATTTTCCTTAAATTCACATTTTACATAATCCAAATTGTTAAAAGGTATATAATTTCCATGTATACTATTAATTTTAGATGGGAAATGAACACTATTTACTTATTCCACCCCTTTTTTATAATTATGAGATTCAATAGGATTATTAAACATCTAAATGGACGAGTCACATTTTAAGTTGGTTTGGATTCAACCCTAATTAAATCACCCAATTTTAATTGGATGTGAATGAGTGGCCATAAAATTTCATGTGTCATCCATATAATCTATGGTCATCCCCATTGTTAAATAGATTGATAGATTTTTTATAAATGATTCCTTGTCATGTATTAACACATGATCTCCCATTGTTACATTAATGTAAATTACAGTCATTGAATCCCTTCATGTTGTATTACATGGGCATAAAGACCCATACTTTTGACATACTCTATGATGTTGTCGCCTATAATTGTCATAATATATCATAGAGACCCATATATATGTGATTCTCAGGCTTGGTGTCCCTTATATGTATCTTATAAGGGAATGGAATCCCTTTTATGTGTGATGTACATGGATGATGACCTTAATTTAATATGATGTATGTGCACAATGTCTCCAAATAAATGTGGTGACTAGGGATGGCATCCCATATTATGATATACATTATTGAATACCCATATTAATTATGATGTAATGACAGGATGTTCAAAGTTAAATTTGATAACTAGGAATGTATTTATATATTGATATATAAGTGAATACCAACACATATGATAAATGAAACCTGATAATGGTGTGCCTCATGGTTTAATGAGAGTTATACCACTATACATGAATTACTGAGTTATTCCTCAGGTCAATTATAGTAGTTAATATATGTCTATAAGTGTTAGTAAAAATATAGATCAAATTTATGTATACATATGGTAACCTATCCATAGATCATCCAGATTAGGCTGAAGCAGGTAGTTTTAGCCTATTATCATTTAAGAACCATAGCTAACCCATTAACATTTCAAATTTAATTAACTATTCAATACATGGAATCTACTCATTTTATATGAACCAATAATATTTTTCTTGAAACCAATAGTGGAGGAAAAGTGAGTATATCAAACCCCCTATTCAGGCCACTGGTTGGTACCTGAACAGAACTTCTGGATATATGTATGGAAAAAGGGAAGTATTCAGTTGTGGTTTTGTGATATTTTAATTTGGATGTAGTGTAGTAGAAGAGGATCTAGATTTTACATGCGAAGCAGGTGGAGTTTATTTGTACGTTTTTGTTTTTATTACATGATATCTATTTCTATACCTCATGTTCTATTCTTCGTATATCACTTGATAGGAGAATATTTGTTTTCATATATCGATCTTATTTACTCATGCTAATTTTGTAATGAAGAATTTTTTAATAGGATTACATGAATATAATTATGTCGTATGGTATAATAACATTAGACTACATATAGAACACATTAAAAACAATATAAGTGAATAATGAGAAAGTAAAATGTATCTCTTGAAGTTAAGGAATATATACATAAATAATAGTAACTTGACATTTTTGAATAGTGGAGTGATCCTTATGAATAGTAAAGAAAACAATGTAATGGTAACCTCACCAGTGAAAGTATAAATAAAATTTATCCATCATATAATTTACAATATTGTATAATTTTATCATATTATATGTAAATAAACATTTAAAAAAATGTTGATTAAGTGTTGGTAATATTATAAGTCATGTATGTTTAATTAAAATTTTATTATTAATTAAATAGATAAAAAGAAACTTTCTTCTCACAAAATTAATTCATAAATTATTATATAGATTTATTATGATCATAATATAATTTTATGAGACCTTAATTATTTTTTTAATGAATTATAAAAGTAGTTTTAATTTGAAATTTTTTTTCGTGTAAATTATTAATTTAATTAAAAATTAAATTTCGCATATTTGAAGAATTATTTTTGAAAAATGTAGCTTATTTTTGAATTCTTAACATTTGATAATTTCTAGGGAGAAATGTTTGGATTTTTTTTCAAATACATTAGTTTTGGATGAATAGTGAAATATGATAATTTACAAAATAAGTTAAATACATGAATTATTGAGTCCTTGATGATGTTATTATTAGGTAATCACCATTGGTTCAAACTAAAATGATCTATTTACTTATTTTGGTCACATGAATCAAAACTATTCATTATCATGGGAAAATTTATTAAACTAATGATTAAAATAAGGGGAACCCCCTTTTCTCCTCCGCTATAAATACCACCCTCTTTACCTCCTGTCTTCACACCTATCATGATTTTCTACTAGACTAAATTCCACTCAAATATATCCTTAATTCCATATCCCACATCATAGAGATCTTGGTTTCAAAAAAATACAAAAAACTCAACCCTAAAGAGGCACTCAAGGAAGATATATTCAAGAGGTAAATTCTTTTTTTCTTTTCTCTTATTTCCCTTTTCATGTTACTTTGTATTATCATCTATCCTCACCTCTCTTCATCAAAATGGTATGATAAATCTATTAAATCATATTTATTGTAATTTTTTTATAAAAATTTAATAATTAATCATCTACCTTTTCCCATCCATTCATACAAAAAATGAAAACACGATATGAGATTAGTTAATGCATCACACTCAAGGACGACGAGTTTTCCATTTTTTTACCATCTTCAATTATAAAAATATTACAACCTTATTGGTTAAACCAGAATATATTATATTTATTATGTCTTATTTAAGGTTCTAGAAGCTTTTGTAGACATGATATTAATTTATATAGAAAAATGTGTTCGTTGTGATAAAAAACACAAATTAATCAATATGGTTACCATTAATGTTTTATATTGTTATTCATCTTCAATCTATATAACCAAATGAATTTTATATCCATATAATCTTATATATTTTCACTACTAAAATATAAATCAAATTTTATAAAATGATTCTGATCCTACATGTTTACCCTTAAATTTATATATGTAAACCAATTAGGAAAACCAAGGAATCAAACAATCTAAAAACAATAAAATGGAACCTCTAAACAAATAAAAAAGGTCATGAATGAACATAATAAATAATAAATCAATTACACATATAAAATTTTCTATAAATGTTAATTAATTAATTTAATTTTGTTATCCCTAAAATTAATATTATGTGATGGAAAACATCATACTTAAGGTAGGGAATTCTACTCGAACACCCAGTATTCCATCGAGTTGCTATATTTATCTTTTTTACCAAATGAAGTTATCTTCTATTAGTATATACATATTATAAATTCTGTTTTTGTGTTCCAAACTCATGTATAAAGATCATGTCATCATAATATTTTGTGTATATGCATTTTTTAAAGTGTTTCCCTCCTCAATACTATCTAATAAAAAAACACGTTGTAAGGGAACTTCTCGAATTATTACAATTTTCATGTTCACCATATAATATGTTTTTTAAGACAACAATATTTTTATAAAAAAACACTTTTGATTATTAAAAAATTTTGGTTCCACATCTAGTTTTATAAATTACTGTTATACTTTTTTTGTTTTTAATGTTCTTTGATAATTTCATTAAACCTCACTAATTTTTTTAATTCTAATGTTATTAAATGATCTTAGTAAATGTTATGAATTCAATTTGAAATCACTTTCGAGGACATATTATTATTATACCGTGTGATTTTACATGAATGATATAATTCATTTTATTCATGTATACATTTATAATACACCCATTTTTATGCATTATGAAAGGATTAAGATGCCCAATTCTTTCCATGTGTAACACTTAAATTTATGTTTGTTTGATTATGAATGATTTTGTATTTGGAATACATAATCATGAACATGTTATGATGGGAATGCCTATATATCACACTAATGCATTGGGTAATGTTTTGTATCATGATACATTATGTGTAATCGCCTTGTCTATTATCCTTGAATAATCCTACCATGTGAAATGATCTTGGTGGTTAACCATGCCTTGCGGTCCTCTATGTATAATAACCCATGAATCATGCTAATGTCTTGTTTTATATTACTACAACATTACTATAACTTCATGTTTATTTGAATTCATTCTTTTATGTTATTATTTCATATGTTCCCTTCCTTTTTATATCATTATTTCATGCCTTCTAACCCATGATTAAAAGTATAATTCTTATGATTATTTATTTAATATGATTTTCAGCTCATCCCTCTGTCCCTATTATACCCAGGTTATCCAATGAATCTGTATGAGAAAAATGGAAGTTAGGATATCATTCTAAATATTAAATAACGAAATGTTTTATTTAGTATCATTTTTTGAGTTTTATGTACTCAGTCTTCCAAGAAACTAGTCCTTACGATCCTTGGATTGTAATATGATGCTTTATTAAGCTTAAAATCATGTAATGATATGTGTGAAAGGCTTGGGTCTCTATATCATGTATCCAATCAATGTATAGTTATTTTATGAGATTTGGAATATAGTACACTATTAAGAACCTTAGGAATGATACTTAGTATAATAAAATATCCGTAAATTTTCGTAATTTTAGAGTAAGTGATTTATCAAGAAAATAAATCCATGTCTGGATACGAACAATTAGATATTAATTTGAAACGAATGTATGTAGGGCTAAATCACAAAAACAACACTTTGATCTAGATATAAATGGGAACTTCTGCATGACAATAAGCTGTGCTACACTTTTGGTTTGACATTCAGGAGGGATATGCTTTGGTAAATTCATAAGATTACTACAAACCATTATTAATGGAACAAAACAAATTCTATAAGAACAAATTTGATGAAACATATCATCGGTAACCTAGATTGAAACCTAAGTAATCACACTGTAGTACATACTACTCTTTTAAGTGTTTATCCACCTATATTTTATGTTTCCTTTTTATGATTAATATCTATGTATTAATGCACTCTAATAGTATCTTTTTTTCTTAGTTAACGGAGGGAAATAGAAGAACATGATCTAATAATCATTGTTATATAAAATATGATGATTTCCCTAATGATATTATTTATATGATGGGAAAGAGTTTACAAAACTTTATGACTGTACTTGATCTACTAGATCAAGTTATGAATAATTACCTGAATCATGTTGAACACCCTTCTCTTCCATTAAAATGTAATTCTTTCATAGAATTCTTCATATAGAAATGTCCTCTAATGTTTCTTGGATATTCCAATCCCATACTCATGTAATAGTGGATTAACTCCATTGAAAATATATCCTCTATCCTTCAATGCTTAGAAGAATAGATTTTCATGCTGGTTATCTTTAATTTTCATAAGAAAAATGATCAATGATGGACACTAATAAATAATATGATGTTCTAAAAAAATATTATTCCATGGATTGGGGGATATTTAATAAAATGTTTTTCAATTAATATTTTTCCTAACCCCTACATCCCAATAAGGAAATAGAGTTCCTGAGACTTATGAATAATGAAGATGAGTCCATCGGGGCTTATAAAGTGAGATTAAAAACGATTTCAAGTTACTCCTCCAAATTTTTCATGAACAATGAATAAAGGTGTATCTCTTCATTAGAGGACTAAAACTACATTTACAAAACATGTTTGTAATTCAAGACTTTGACAATTAAGAAGAGATTTTCTGTTGTGACCTCATTGTTGAAATATAGATCATATAATCTTAGTTGTATTGTAGGCATGGTAAAAAAGAAGAAGAATAAAATGGAGTTTAATTTGGCTGGTTTGGAATATAAATCCCATGATTGAATGATGATCAGATATCCCACATGTCATAATTGTGGAAAGAGGATTCCTGGGATCTGTCTAAAGGGAACCCGTTAATGCTTGAAATGTCGAAGAATGGGACATCTAGATAAAAAATCACAAAGGGATATGAAAAATCATACTAATGTGGAATAATGAAAGAGGGTTTAGATCAATGGCCATCCTGTAGTGAAATGTTTCAACTACAAGTATCATGGGAATTAAGAAAGAAATTTCCCTAAGCTAAGGGTTGTTGGAGGCAATCAACAACAACTTTCAAGGAAATAAGAAATGACATATTCTATCACTACTGCTGAGGTGGAGCCGGACAATGATGTCGTGATAGGTACCGGAGTATTTCATTCAATAATACCAAACATACTATTTGGTTATGGTTCCACACATTCATTCATATCATTAATGTTTAGTTGGAAAATTAAAACACCACCTCCAAATTTATAGATTGAGTTATCTGTTAGATTAATAAATGTGGAAATAATTGTATTGAAATAATGTATCTCCACACTGGTTAATGCTTGTGGATCAAACTACCTAAAAATTTTAATCATATTTCCTTTAGTGGAGTTTGGTGTTATATTGGGCATAGAATGGATATCATTATACAAATCCAATATCAATAGTCAGGAAAGGGAGATCACTCTCCATATCCCAAATATCCTATAATTCATTAAAAGATTATTGAGGAATATGAATATCATTTATAATAATTTTCTCAATTATGAATACTACTTCCTTATGAGAAAGAATTTCTAGATCAAATGACTGAGACAATAGAGAGAATCACGCTCGAAGACATTCCAATTGTAAAGGACTACACTAATGTATTTTATAAATATTTAACTACTAATCCTCTTGATTGAGAGGTTGTGTTTTCAATTGAACTTATTTCTGGATCTCTACATATATTAATGACTCCGTATAGAATGGAAACCATAGAGTTTGAAGATCAATAGAGGTAAATACAAGAGAATCTATACAAGGGCTATATACGTCTGATTGCTTATCCTTAGGGTGCACCAATCCTCTCTTTCATGAAGAATTATAGTTCAATGTTCCTCTGCATTGATTATCATGAGATCAATAATATCACAATAAAATCAACTATCCCCTACCTTGAATATAGGAATTATTAAATTAGGTTTGTGGTGTTAGTTATTTCTCTAAGGTGGACCTTTGGTCGGGGTATCACTAATTAATGGTGAGGAATGAAGGTATTCCCATGACTACCTTTCAAACAAGATATGGACACTATGAGTTCATATTGATTCATATATGACTCACTAATGCTCGAAAAATTTTCATTGATCTAATGAATAATGTCTTTTGAGATTATCTCGACAAATTTGTGGTAGTCATTATCGTTGAAATTCGGATATACTCTAAGAGCAAGGAGAAACACAAGGATAATCTAAATAATGTTCTAAAGACATTCAAAATTGAGAAATTATATGAAATGTACAGTAAAATTGAGTTGTCGATATTGGAAGTTTCATTATTGGGGAATGTTATCACCATCAAAGGGATATCCATAGACCCTTCCAAGATAAAGGTAACTGAAGAGTTCCCTAGACCAACATCTCTAATGGATATCTATAACTTCCTTGGTCGAGATGGGTATTAAATGAAATTTGTGATGCAATTTCCATGATTGAAAAACCTAATGGCCAAACATACATGTATGGGGGAATGTTTTTCTAGACTCAAGAATGCGATGAAAACATTTTGAAGATGAAAAAGAGTCTAATCACTATGTCAATACTCGCATTCAAAACATGAAGAGAACTATTTGTGGTGTACACTGATTCTTCAAAGAAATGATTAGGCTACATACTAATGATAAATCATAAGTTGATTGCCTATATCTCTAGATAGTTTAATGTCCATGAGAAAAACTATCACATGCATGATTTGGAGTTGGTATTTGTGAACATTAGATTGAAAATCTAGTAGAATTATCTCTATTGGGAGAAGTGTGAGATATATACTAATCACAAGAATATCAAATATATATTCACATATAAGGAGCTTAATAATAACCATTGAATATTGATAGATCTCATCAAGGATTGTATGTTCTCATTCCACTAACATACTACTATGGAAAATAAGGTGGTAGATTCTCAAAGTAAAAGAGTATTTTGCATCATTATCAATGATGAGTGATGAAAAGGATCCAATCTTGATAGATTTGCAGATGATGGACATGGGAATCTATAAGGTTAAAACATCATCAATCCATTCTAAAATTGTTTATAAACTGTCCCTCATTGAGAAAATAAAGGATGCACAAAAAATATGGGGAAATTCTAAAAATGGTAGAAGCTATTTGAAATGGGAAATCCTCTAAGTTCATAATTGACGAGGAAGGATATGTAAAATTTGGGTCATGATTATTTGTACCATCGGATCCTGAGATAAAGTAGGATGTTCCGAATGATTCACATATATGAATCTTATATATTCACCTAAGGAGCACAAAATATGTATCGAGATATCTAATAGAAATTTTGGTGGGACAAAATGAAGAAGGATATTGATGAATATACATCAATGTGCATGGTATGTCAATTAGTGAATGGTGAAAGAAAAATGTTTAATAGGATGATGCAACCACTACCCATACCAACATGGAAGTGGGAGAACATTACCATATACTACAACACAATACTATCACGGAAATCCATAGGAAATAATAAAATATGGGTCATTGTGGAAAATCTTACAATGAAAACTCAGTTTATCAAAATTTAGTAGGACATATCATTAGATAAGCTTGTGTAGATATATATCAAAGAGGTGGTCAGGATTCATGGAGTACCAATATCTATTGCATCTGATCTAGATACAAGATTCACCTAGAAGTTATGGAAAATTCTCCAACATGATCTAAGCACTGAGTTTAAATTCATTATGACCTATCAGACTCAAACTGATGGACAATAAGATTGAACTATATAAATATTAGACGATATTTTGAGAGCATGTTCTATGGACTTCATAGGAGTGTGGGACCAATCTCTTTAATTGGTAAAATTATATTAAATATAATATTTCCACTCTAGTTTTTGTATGTAACTATATAAACCCATTTATGAGAAAAGGTGCATAAAACCAGTGCGTTGGGATGAAGTCTGTGAGCGTAAGTAGCTAGGACATGAAATAGTCAAACAAATGATTGATAAGTTGAATAAAATTAAATAACACAACAAGGAATCAAAAATTTGACAAAAGAGTTTTGAAGACTATCATTGATAAGGCCTTTTGGTCAAATTTGGTGACCCAAGATTCCTCTACATATCTCCATGGAAGAAGGTCATGTGGTTTGGAAATAAAGGAAATCTAATTCCCTGGTACATCGGCCCATTATAGATTTTTTATAGTGTTGGAGCCAAGGCCTACCGACTAGCACATTCACCAACCATGTCTAAATACATGTTGTCTTCCACATATCCATCTAAAAGTAGTACATTCAAAGCCCTTCACATGTACTCTCTTCATACGGGGTATAGTTAGGGAATGATCTTTCTTATGAGGAGTAGCTGGTGAAGATATTGGAGTGTAGAGATAATGTTCTACGTAATATGACAACTCACCTGGCCAACTTCTGAGGATGTATAGTTGGAGAATGAACTTTTTTATGAGTAGCCAGTTAAGATATTGGAGTGTAGAGACAATGTTATATGCAACATGAATACTCACCTGGTCAAAGTACTATGGAGGAACCATAAGTACGGAGTGAAAATATGAGAACTAGAGGAAGCACTAAATGAAAAGTACACACACCTATTTAACAATTAGAATATAGAATGAAATTTCATTGGACAAATTCATAATGTGGAATGGATGTAATGACCTAAATTTTTATTAGTGGAATTCCATTATTATAAGTATACATTATGTTATAATCACATAATGATAGTTATAGAACACTATAAACATATATAATTATAAAACTCATATTTTCCCACTAAAATATTATTTTAATTATAAATTGAATTTCTCTTATTTAGAAAATAAAAAATGAAATATTGAGTTAATTTTTTAATTATACAAATTGAAAAATGGATAGGGTGAATTTCTGGGTTTTATTTTTAAATACTTGAAATTTTGATAAATAGTGAAATATGGTAATTTAAAAAATATAAAAAATGAATGAATTATTGAATCATGGATAATGTTATACTGAGGTAAGAACCATTGGTTGAAATCACATAACCTATTTACTATTTTTGGTCATATGAATAAATACTATTCATAGTCTTTAGAAAAAATATTGAACTAATGATTAAAATAATGGGAAACCCCTCTTCTTCTCCACTATAAATATGACCCCATTACCTCTTCTCCTCATGCCTCTCAAGAATTTTTCCTAGACCAAATTCTTCTCAAATATCTCCCTAAGACCATATTCTACATCCAAGAGGTCTTTATCTAAAATAAGAGTACAAAATCTCCTCTAAAGAGGCTCCTAAAGAAGATATATTCAATAGGTAAATTCATCTTTTATTTTATTTTTTTATTTTCATATTCCATAGTTTTCTTTTCTATTCTCACATCTCCTCATATAAATGTTATGATAAATCCAGTACCTTAAATGTACTATAATTTATTTATATTAGTGTACTAAATCATCATCTTTCCATTATTATCCTTTTATATTGGAAATGATAACACTACACAAGATTTGTTAATTCATCACATTCAAGGACGGCGAGTTTTCAATTTCTTTTACAATCTTAAATTATCATCATGAATCTATCTATTTTGTTAATCCAGACTATAATATATTCATTATATATTATGTAAGGTCTTGTAATCATTTTTACACATCGTATTAATATATGAAGAAAATTGAGTTCATTGTGATAAAAAAAACTTTCCAATTAACCAGATGAAATAACATTAATGTTTTATATAATGATTAATATTCTCTCCAAATCACCAATTTAATTTTATGTGCATGTAATATTATAGACTTCAACTAATAAATTATTACTCCATTTATGTAAAATTTTTCTCATATTAAATGATTATCCTTACATGTATATTAGTAAACCAATCAGAAAAATCAAGGAATAAAATGGTCCCAAAACAATGAAATTGAACCGATTAACCTATCAAAAAGGTCAAAAAATGAACTTAATACATTTATAAAATATTAATTAAATTTATAATAGGTTTATGAAATAGTAATTAATGAATATGATTTTATTATCCAGGACATTAAGGTTATGTGATGGACACCATTAGACTTATGGTAGGGGGTTCTTCCAAAATCTCTATTATTCCTTCAAGTTCTTATATCTATCTTTTTACCCAAATTAATTTATCATTTAATTTTATATACATATTATAAATGATGTTTATATGTTTCAAATTCTTGTATCAATATCCTTTAATGATTTTCTTTTAGGAATATATATGTTTTTAAGTGGTTCCATCCTCAATACTTCTCAATAAGCAAACTCATTTTAAGGGAACATACCAAATTATTACCTTTTTCAAGTACACAATATAATTTATTTTTAAGAATCCATTTTTGTAATACAAAAAAAAATTTCTGATAAAAACATTCTTGGTTCAATTTATATATTATTTAAAATATTATATATTTTTTGTTTTATATGATTTTTGATATTTTCAATAAACCGAACTATTTTGTTGATTAAAATGTTTCTTAATTCCTCTTTTTACATGTTATCACTTCAATTTGACATCACATATATGTATATATGCCTATTATACCTTATTATTGTCCATTCATGATCAAATTACTTTCATTCATGGACACTTTTATTGTAAAACTTTTTTTTATGCTTTATGACATGATTATGATTCCCAATTCTTTACATGTGTAACCCTTATGTTTATGTTTGATGGATTATGTTTGATTTTGTATATGGTAAGCATATTATCGAAAATGTTATTATGGGTTTTCATATATAGTGCTCAAATGCATTGGGTAATTTTGAGTCTCATGATGCTTTATGTGTTATAGTCATAGCAGGGAGCCTTGACTCGTGCAACCATGTGAAATGGTATTGGTAGTTAACCTTGAATTGTGATCCTCTATGTGCAGTGAGACTTGACTCATTATAATGTAATGTTTTATGTTTTTGAAACATTACTTTGACTCAATAATTATTTTATTCCTTGTTTTTATGTTATGATTCAATCTGTTCAATGCCTTTTATTTCATTATGTCATTTTTTCTAATCAATGTGCTAATGATTTATTATTATGATTATCAATTTGTTTTGATTTTTAGATCATCCCATTTTTTCATATTATCCGCATGTTATCCTATGAAAATGTATGATAAAAATGTTATTTATAATCGCCATATGAATATTAAATAGTGAAATGTTTTATTTAGTCCCATGTATTCAATTTTATGAACCCAATCTTCCAAGTTACTATAATTTACAGTCATTAGCTTGTAATATAATGATTTATTTCAATTAAAATCATGTAATGATATCTGTAAAAGGATTTGGTCACTATAAATATTATCTTGATGATTTATTATTTTATTTCCTTTAATTATAATTTCATTTTTTGTTTTTTTTTCTGATCCAATGGTTTTGGTATCTACACTATACCACCTTTAGACTTTCACTCCTCAAGGAAAAATAATTGAAAACATTTTCATGAATTATAATTTGATCATAGATAAAAAAAATAATCTCTGTGAAATATCATGATAAAAAATGAAATAAAAATTATGTCTATTATTAATATATGAATATTAAAATTTTTTCCTAATTCATTGGAAATATTTTTTGGAACAATGCATCACATTATTATGTAACCTAATATTTATTCCACAAGAAAATAGTAAAATATATATGTTTTGTGAATCATTATTTAATATTCATATAGTTTTCTATGGATGTCCTATTATACCATGATAAAATTATTTCCAATCAGTCTAAAAAGAACCTTTCATTTACACTACATAGATTTTTTCAATATCTTTATTAATTGGAATGAACCGAATTCATTTCTTCATTAGCATACTCAAAATTATTTTCCTCAGCCTTTAATTTTTCTATATTAAAATTTTTATTCTAACATTCAATGGTGTAATAATTTTTTTATCATATTCATATTATATATTATTATTGTTTTCATTTACATATTTATAGATGTAGGTACAACCACAACCTATCCATCATTATTGCCTTTCATTGATTTATTACTTTCCCCATGTGTTCCACTTGTGTTGTTAATCTTCTAATCACATTAATCATAATTCATTTCATAATACTACTAAATTTTATACATGTAATTCAATATATTATCATCAATAATTTCAGTAGCCATTCATAAATAAATTTAATCTCCCTTGTATTATTTTACTCATGTTGTGTAATTATGGAATATCTCATCATATCCTTGATATTAAAACATATAATTATTATCTTCGTTGAGTGTTTTACAATTAACCATGAAGAGATGAACATGAATGAGTGAGTCATTGATTATATAAAAAATAATATATAGTAATTTCTTAACTTTGACATAATAAATATCTATTTAAAATATAGATTAGTTTCATTATTTCCATTTTTGTAAACATCTATATTTGTAAATTCTCATTATGCTTCACTCAAAGTATGTTGTATGTAACAAATTTTCTTCTCTAATGAAAACCATTTGGTTTTTTGGTTCTCATATCTATGATACTATACCTTATAGGATATTCAAAAGGGATTCCTTATGCTAGTTATTGGTAATCTCTATTCTTTTTCTTCTTTAGAATTTGGGAATCTTTTTACCAATTATTGATTTAGATTTTTATTTTGGTATTATATAATAAAAATAATCACATAAGTCTATTGAGTAATTACCATCATCAATTCCATTAAACTATATTCATATATTAATTTTTTGTATCATCTTTTCAAATCAATGGTTCTTAATGAAATTATGAAACACACATCCACATTCATTAATTTAAACACCTTGGTCGACTTAAATTATTTATAATTGAAATTATTCATGTTATTACTCAATATCTTATAAACATATCATGTTTTTGTATAATCACATGACATAATATGGATAACCATTGTTACATAAGTTTTATCCATATTTTTCATTGAATGTTTTCTCAGATGGAAAATCAATTTTTCGCCAGAGTTTTTTCTCTTATTCAATGTATGCAATACACAAAAATTTTTCTTCAATAATAAGACACAGATTATAATTTTCATTAATTTCTTATTATGATATTTAGTGGTTCTTCCCCTTGATTATATATTTCTTATGTAAAATATTTATTTCATGCCTAGAGTCACATAGAACGATATTGAGAAAATTTATAGGACATGAACTACTAATATATCAAAATGTGTCACATAGTTTTAACCAAGTATGTATTTTACTAATAAAATAATTTTTAATCATTATTAATAATGAAATCATATATCAAAAACTTTTTTATATTTGATACTTGTTATAGAATCCTTATATCCCTTCATGTAGCATGTGAATCCACTATTAAGAATCTATGAATTTTCATGATATAATTTGTTCAGGGATGTTCCTATATTTTTTTTCTAATATCATTTCCACATAACCCATGTCATTGATATTTATATTTTCTATAATGGAATAATTTTTCTTCTCCTAATTATGGTGAAGAATAATATCATATAGGGTTATATATCAATTCTGAGTAATAATCTCTTTAGGTAATAACTTTTGATATTAATCCTTGGGGTTTAATGTGAAATGTTTATGAATTTTTTATGATGATGATCAAAACATATTTTTAAAAAATTAATATAAGTAGTTACAACAACATCCATTTCTTTTATTCCATCTTATATAATTTGTTTATGTATGAATTAATTTTATGATATCCCATATTCTAGTGATCCTAAAATAATAAATGTGATGTACTATTTTATTTATTAAATTCTACATCTCATGTTTTTGGGTGGTTTGAATTCTCTTTCTCTATATAACAAAAATGTCAGCAATATGATTACGATTATGATTTGTGCTGTATAAAATATATCCATATAGAGAATTTGTAATTTTTATGTGTCTTATACAATAGTTGAAAACATTATTACATTATTTCTATACCTCAAAATTTATTCTTCACATTTTCATTCACTTGTTTGACCTAATTTCCCAATATCATTCCTAGATACTAGAGTCTCTCTTAATCCTCAACCTTACATCCCCAGATAAAAACCTCATTACCAAACTCTTTGATATGATTGAAAATATCATTTAGTATACTGGTTAAACCATATATAACAAGATCTTATTAATCAAATTCCAACCTCTACTCAACAACCTTTAGGGATACATCTAGATTCCTATATTTAATCCAACAAATCACTGTTCTATTCATTGTAATCTCTTCTTACGATAGATGCATATATTTATTGTCATTATAATGTATTAAATATTATCTTATTCATTTCCTTTCACTGATTATATATTTCTCCATGAGATTCTTCAAAATCAACATGGATATCAACTCTCCCATCAAAACATATTCATTATTATCTTCTATTTTATGTGGGTAATTTATGATATACATTAGAAAATATTCTCCTATAGAATTCTAATCCATAACATCTTCATTTTTTATTCTAAATTATCATCATATTTTGATATGTTTTTTTCTTGTTAATTTTTTTCATATAAAACCTTACAAATCTCACATTATGTATGATTTTTATAAGGAAAACATTATTTTTCTCATTATAATACTATAATATCTTTAACTAATTTTCTACAAGAATAAAACAAATTCAACATTAAAATAATAAAAGTGGGATTTTTATATGTAATGACCAAATTTTTATTTAAAAAAATATCATATGTATCTTACACAGCACAAAAAACTAAGCTATAAGTGAATTGAGATATATGATAAAAAATTCAAAAGTTTATAATATAAACATTATAACATTTATGTTAAATTAGAAATATGAATATCAACAAAAATATTATAATGAAATGTGCACAAATTTTTTATATAATTAATATTATCTAATTAATTTATAATAAATATATACTCAATGATTATTATTTTCATCTTATGTTTTAATAATATTTTTTCCTACAAAAATGTGTTTTATTTATTTATTATGATTAAAGATTATAACAAATTTACATCACCTTTAAAATTTTAATTTTATAAAAATGTTACCATTTTTGAAATCAACATATCCAAATTTTCTTGGACTGAATTTGTGTGTTGTTTTTGAAAAAATTGATTTTAGTGAATAATTAGTAATATTTATTTTTGAAAAAATGTTATTTGTTTTCATTGAAATAAAAAAAATATTATTTAAATTTGACTTAATATTAATAATATACTTTCTTAATTAATGATAATTTATTAAATTTATAGTAATTGTGATTATAAATGAATTTATTATAATTTCATTATTGTGTTTAAAAATGCATTTTTCTAAAAAAATATTTTTCATTATGTTAGTCATAATCTCTAGACAGCTCTGGATATCTTTCTTTTAGCCTTCTCTGACACCTTTGAGTTCCTCAAATAGACTTTATTAGCTCACTTGGTAACAGAAAAACACATATTTCCATCTATTCATGGTTTAGTGAATTTTTGGGGGTTGGATGTCTTGTCCATTGTGTCATCCCTTAGTTAGAGATCCTCCTATGTCGTCCTTGCATAAGAGAAAGACTCTATACAGGATTTTTATAGGGCTCCCAGGTCTATGAATATGTAGTGGTTTTTTAAACCCATATGGTGTATGGATGTTAATCATGGGAAAGTCTCATATCGTGAAAAGATTTGGGTTCATATTCTAAGGATATCCCTCACCTTTCTGAATGGTTCATTCTTGCTAGACATTGGTATCTCCTTGGGGATATTTTAATGTGCAGATGATATAACTGTCAGTCTAGTTGAGTCAAATTTGGTGCAAATCTGGGTCATTAAGAAAATATTGCACCCTCTTTTGGAATGGATCACCGTGAGAGTGCCGGACACTTTCAGATGGACCCACCCTCCCCCCTTTCCTTTCCCCTAAGTTTATTCTCTTTTTTCCACCATTATGGGAACTGCCATCCCATTTACAAGAAGAAGTGCACTGATCAAGAGGTTCAACCTATGCCTCCCAGTTGCCTCTCTGCCTCTTAGAAAAATTAGTTGCCTACCATTACATGTCCTCTGATATCTCAGTGTGATCCTTTTATTCTTTCTCCATTATTCCAAGAACATGATGGTGCTCCCTTCAATACACGTCCTCCTTGGATCATTCCCCTAGACTGACTCCGCTACTTCTTACATGGCCTTGGTCTCCTTCATATATCATTCTCTTGTAAGAAGAATTAATGGATCCAATAATATCCTCTACCAGTGTATTCAAGGTATTTAGTCCATTCTCTCGACATGTTTTGTTTCCCCATGGCTTTTAGGTCCATCAAGTCAACTGGAGTTCATCCTCAAAGATCAAATATAGCATTTCTATAGAGACCCTACATTTCTTACATTACTTTTACATCATATTTATAAAAAAATCATACAAAAATTACAAAAAAAAGGATCAAAAGTCTTATATTCTTGGGAAAACAAGGACTGCTCATAACTTTTTTTCAATATAAAACACAAAAAAAATTATTTAATTTATTCTTCCCTAGCTTATTATTGGCCATTGATTTATCCTTAGAACATGTAATCACCTAAGGTTATATATCAAAATGGGTTTACTATAATCCCAATAATAGGATATGAACATTAGACAATATATCATGGTGTGAGAATAATCATTATCATCATAAAATAGTTATAGGATCATCAACATGATATAAAGCATTACAAAAAGGATAAAATGTGGCAATGCATAAAAATGAAACATTATGTCGTAGTGATTTACTACCAGACAATATTGTGAAAGAAATAAGATCATGTTCATTAATATTTCAAATTACCTCATGTGATTCATCACATAGCCCAATCCATTGGAGCTCTATATAATTCTAGCCACACCCGTCACATCAAAATATTTACATTTCACAATATAATTCCAAACCCACGAGTCACATCATAACATTTTAATTATCATGATTTCTATATAGAACTAATATCAGTCATGGAAATAAATAAACCATGTAATGGAATTTATTTAATTTCACATATCATAAATTCATAAATTTTGGATTCCTAAATGAAAGAGGGAATAACATACATTATGTAAGAATTAATAATCTTTAGTGATGAAGAAACAATCTTGAGAAATAAATTTTTGTTTCATGCAAAAATATTTATTTTAGAGAAAAACATATTTGTCAAAAAATCAAGTATAAAACATTTATATCCTAGAAGAGGTATGATAATTATTAATAAATTATTTTAAATGAATATCCATACTGAAAATTTGTTTAAAGAAGTAAAACCCAAAGAATGTGTGTTGGGTTCGAGAATTCACATTACCTTGTATCCGAACACATTCTTCACATTAATGTCATTTATAATGACAATGAATATATTAATAAACACATAAATAACCTTTCATAAATTAAAATTTCTCAATATTTTTAATTAAGTTCTTTTATCGGCCTTTCTATGGGTTATATAGTTTAAATTCATTGTTCAGGAGCATTCTTTTTTTGATTTTTTGAATGTTTTACTTGTATTCATGAATGGATGAATGTTAAAATATAGATAAATGTGTAGATTTGTGATTATATGATAATAATTATATTATGAAAATTTAAATTATCTTATAATAAATTTGTTTATACAACATGTGGATGAATAATTAGATAAAATTTAACGATGATCATTTTTGGTTAATTTTGGCAGTTTTTGGATAACAATGAACATGTTTTATTTTATCTACTAATATTATGTATAAAATATTTTTATAGAAAATGAAAGTGTTTATGAAATACATATTAAAATTTTATTTCAACAATTTAATGTTTCTATTGAATCCTTGATGGTGTTGAATGAAAATGGATGTACATTAACCAAGATGTAGGTAAATTTACACATCATGTGGGACGATTTCATTTTTTAAACAATTGGGTGGGGGGGGGGAGGTTTTTAACGAATAATTTTACAATAACATGGTATAATATAATTATAAAAATCTTATTAGATTTAAAATGACATTTTGATAAAAGATGTTGAGGATAAGATAAAAAAAGAAATTCAATTTGATTGAAAATTGAATGAAAAGAGAGAGTGGAATAACCTCTATAATTCTCCTCTTGAGATCTTCCTCATGAAACCTAGGATTTGTCATTTGATGAGATCAACAGCTCTCAAATGTGGTGGGAGGGGATATGGAAGTGGTTTGGGTAGTTTTTTTCATGTCATGAAGCATGATAGGTATGACGAAATGTGGTTGTGATGGGTGGTGTTTATAGTGGAGGGGAGAAGAGTTTTGTCAATATTATATTCATTAATTTATTATTTCCCCACAAGACATTAAATAGTTATGATATAATTAATAAATACAATAATATGACCATGTGAGTTTGAACTAACAGTGCTTACATAATCAGAACATCATCCATGACTCTATAATTATTTTATTTAGCTTATTTTTTAAATTATCAAATTTCACTATTCACTAAAAATTAAATTATTTCATAAAATCCTCAATAATTAACTATAACCATTTTTCAACAAGTAGAATTAAAAAAATAAACTCATTTTTATGAATTTTTTTTTCTAAATATGGGTAATTTATTTTTTAAATAAATCATCATTTACTTGGAAAATACAAATTTTAATATTAAAACACTTTTTGTATCACATTGGATAATTACTTAAGTTCTCATAAAATCATCTTTATATCATAATAAATCAATATATTAATTTAAAAACAAATTTTATGAAAAAAAATATATTTTAAATTATGAAACTAATTACAAAATTGTAATTAAATATTTAGGACTTATAAAAATACAAGTAATAACTATTTTTTAAGATATATACTTACATATAATATGATATAATTACATCATATTATCACATATAAGATGTCTAAATTTTATTTATACATTAATGTGTGAGGTCACTATTCATTTGGTCAGATTACAATTCATAAGTGTCATATTACTATTTCAAAGGTTACCTTACTATTTCATCAGTATAGGTTCATTAACTTCTTGAAACACCTCTTATTTAATTAATTAATCATTTATAAGAATTTTATTATGGCTAATTAGTAATTTTATGTGATTTATACTATATAAAAATACTATAATAAGGGAGAGATTTTGTTGATAAAATATTGGGTTGTTACTTTCTTCCCCATTTTGAAATTTCACCCTCAAAATTTCATTTTACATAAATAGGTGAGGGTACTTATCCTTCATCACATCCTTTGGTTGCCATGTTGCATTATCACACTTATGGTTCTACCACAACACATTTACAATATGGGTTGTATTACTAATTAGAACCTTATCTATCTAGTTCATAATCATTACTGGAAAATCCTAATAAGATAGATCATATTTCATCTATACCACTTCTATATTCAGTACATGTAAAGGATCTGGTATGAACTACCTTAGGAGTGATACATGAAACACATCATGAACACGATCCATAATTGAAGAATGTGAAATATGGTAGGTCATGTATCCTATGCATTCAAGGATCTCAAAGGGGAAAATGTAACTTGATCTTAACTTCCCTTTCTTTACAAACCGTATAAATCTCTTCGATGGTGATATTTTAAGAAAGACTATATCTCTAATGTCGAACTCCATGTCCCTTCGACAATTTTCAGCATAAATCTTTTTTTTAATATGAGTATCTTTGATATGTTTTTGGATGACTTGAACCTTCTCTATAATCTCTTAGACTATATCATTCCCAATTATCTTTCGTTATCTAGCTTCATCCCAGTAGGTTTGTGTTCTACATCACTATCAATTCAAAGCATCATAAAGAACCATCAAAATTCTCAATTAGAAGATATTGTTTTATGAAAATGCAACCAATGGAAGATACTAATCCCATAAACATTTGGATTATAAGGAGAATTTTATTATCTTATATTAAATTGACCGAATAATCCTTTCATATTGGCCATCAGTTTGGTGGTGATAGGCCATGTTGAAATTCAATTCATCCTTCAATGTATGTTGAAGACTCTTCCAGAATATAGATGTGAACCAAGGATCATGAACAGATATAATCGAGAGTAGAACTCTATGTATCCTCACCAGTTCCTTTAAATATATCTTTGAATGTTTTTCAATGGATGGATTTTACTAAATAGTGATAAAGTGGACTGTCTTGTTGATTCGGTCCAACACAACCCGTATCACATTTTTTCATTTGGATGTCTTTGGGATCCCATGAAGAATTCCACAATTACATACTCCAATTTCCATATGGCTATATGAAATGGTTGAATCATTCCTTTGGAATTATTTTTCTATGTTTTATCTTGATGACATATCATGAACCGTGTGTTGTTCTCACCAATCTCATTATTCATGTTGTCCCACCAGAAGTGTTCTCTGATATCGCGGTACATCTTGTTAATCATAGGATTGATAGAGAAAGGAGAGAGATGTGAATTATCTAATAGATCAGTCTTTATCCTATGTGATTAGGGACACAATGTCGTATTCCAAACTGAATGACACAAACATCATCGATATAGAACTATTGTTGCTTCCCTTCCTTTACAACTTTTTCATTATTTTTTAACTCCATATCATCCATTTGTGCCTCTTTAATATTCTCTTGGATTGATGGTTGGTTTATAATTTCTTCCAGTTAGAGTGTATTTCCTAACACTTTTAATTTCAAAATCCATCCACTTAAAATTCATGAAGATTGGGTCTTTATGAATCCACAACATTGATAGAGTAGTAAATTCTTTTTAGATTAGAGCTCATCAACCTTGTTCACCTTAACAGGATGATATTGAATAGGGAATTCAATGACATTGATTAGAATAAACCATCTCTTTCATCACACGTTGATATCATTTTGGGTGAATATGTACATTAGGCTCTTGATATTGGTATATATGTCAAAATTCTTCCCATTGAGGCAATGCTACTAGATTTTCAAGGCCAAAATTACAGCTGCAATCCCAAGATCAAGCATCAAGTAGTTTTACTCATGGATCATTAACTGTTGTGAGGTGTAGGTTATCAAACTATCATTTTTATGAGTAAACAACCTAATAAATTTTTGGAAGAAACAATTTATATCACAAAACATCATCCACTCTTTGTTAATGTGAGTACATGCACAATAACCATCCTTCTCTTTATCTCCTTGAATCATTCCTCACATTCTTCTATCCAGACATACATTAACTATTTTCTTGTTAACTTAGTTAGTTGGATTAAAAATCATGAGAAATAACTCTCAAAAATTTGGTATAAAACATCTAATCCAATAAAAATATGTATTTTCGTGACACTAGAGTGTATGTGCCATTCGTCGATGGCCTTTATTTTTGAAGGGTCGAGAAAAATTTCCTCTATTTTGATCACATGACCAAATAATGTGACATGATTCATCCAAAAGTCACACTTTCTGATCTTGCCATTCAACTTATCCATCCCCAATGTCTCCATCCCAAGACTAGTATGTTATTCATATTCCAACTTAATCTCGGAGTAGATGAGATTATCATCGATAAACAACACCATAAATTTTTCAAGGTAATGTCTGCATACATTATTCATCAACTCCATAGAGATTTTAGGGGAATTAGTAAGTACAAATGGCATCGCATGGATCTCATAGTTCCCTACACATATAAAAAAAGTAGTTTTATGGGTATATTCCTTAATCACTATTAATTGATGATATACAGAATTAATAACCTCCATTGAGATGTACTAAGATCCTTTTAGATGATTGAAGAAGTTTTCAATCATTGGAGAAGGTCTTTGTTCTTTATGGTGATTTTGTTGAGTTCACTATAGTCGATACACAAACGCAATGATAAACATTTCATCTCCAAAAAGAGCATTGGATCAACCCAAGGAGATGCACTAGGGCATATGAACTCTTTGTCCAAATGAACTTGCAGATACTACATTAACTCCTCCAGTTCAATAGAATTTATCTTACAGGGGAACATTAAGATACGAGTACCTCCATGTATAAGTTATATTTAGAAATATAACTCACGATCTGTGGGATGTCTATGTAACTCCTTGAAACATAAATCACTATATTCTATCATGATGGGAATATATACTAGGTTGACACCCTTCTTTGAAACTACCATTTGAGAAAGGAATGCATCTTCACAAGAAATCAACACCCACACCATTAAATAATTTTTCAAAGGATATTCATGATCTTTGTTGAATATTTATAAGATCATGGTATGGTTTTGAATATGAAAAGATATTTAGTTTTCCTGATAGTTAAAATTTTATCTATATACAAAGATCCAATCCATTCTATTTATAGGATTACATCCCACAAAGGGATGTGTCATGATATTTGATGAAAGAATCCTCCAAAATACAACAATAGGAGATGAGTCCAACACTTGGGTTACAATGATTTCACCTCCTAGTTTTTTACTAAAATCTCTACTACATGGTTTCTGTGATTCTATTCAATTGTTCTAGGAAACATACAAATCTTAAACGAATGCATAGAACTAGAATCAAATAATTTTTTTTTCATAATTTAGTGGACAGGATGTGTTCCTTGAATGAATTCATTTTATTAATCCACTTATATATTAGTGAAGTCATATTAATTCCCTTTTTCCATTAAATTTGGTGACCGATGACACTTACTACCCTCAAGGACTCGAGGTTTAATTTATGGGGTTGCATATTGCCCTTTCTCCCTACACTAGTATCATTGGAACATGGGTGGTCATCTCTTTTACTCACCCATATTCTTCTTCCATATAATGAATTTCCGACAATCTTCATCTTGGTGGCCTTATATCATTCACTTAAAGCATTTCCCCATTGATTTGTTAATGGTCCCATGACGCTTCTTCTAACATTTTAGGCATGTGTGAGGTTGAGTTTTCGTTCCACCTTTTTCATTAGATCCTCCAGCATGAAACTCCATCTTTTAATTATTCTCATCAAAGACATGAGACCATTATCTAATCTCCACATCCACATTGAAATCACATTGATAAAATTATTGCTAACCAGAAATGTGTCAAATTTCAAGAGCCTTTCAATGTTTGAACATAATCTACTGAAGAATCAATCATTTTTATACCGTTGTGGATAAAAAATCCCAAAGCATACCTTGAAAGAATTTTAAAATTTACTTCGTAGCAGATGATAGATTATACATCCTTTTCCATTAGCCTTATTAATTCTATCTCAATCTTAGTAGAATGATTTTGTGGGAAATAATTTTTATGAAAAACAATCTTAAAATCATCCCACTCTATCTTTTATATTTTTTCTATCAGCTTGGTGTTCATAATCAAATACCATCTATGGTCGACCACTCTATTTGGTTGATAGAGAGGCAGAGTCACATTCTCCATCTCAAAATAGTTAATCATATAAAATATCTTCTCTAATGAGTTGACCCACTATTCCACAAAATGTGGATCAGACGGTCCACAAAATGTTGGTTGTCATTTTTGTATAAAAAAACTCAACATCAAGTTTCTCCCTATTAGGTGAAGGATGATGTTCTACATTATTCATGTTTCTAATAATAACTTGAGACAGCCGGGTAAGCATTACTAGGATGTTCTTATCTTTACATCCTAAAGCATTGGGGATGTCATTTGTTCAATCACTGAATTTTGCATCGCACATGTTTTTGGATTAGTTTCTCCTCGTTCCCACCATTTTCTAAAATATAAAATGTCATAAGAAAACATAAGTCAACAAGTCAAGAATAATTTATTCCATTGTGTAATTAACTCTAAATGAATATAGTATAGGATCCCTATGTTTATTAAAGCTTCTTGTGTTCTTACATATATATAGATTTATACTTGGGGTTTCTAATGAGGTTCTCTAATACTAATTCCCAAATTAACTAAACCATCATTTGATACCAACTAAAATAACCCTTCGTTTATTACATTACTATTACATAATTTTATTGATAAAAAACATACCAAAATTAACAAATAAGGATCCAAAGGTTTAGAGTCTTGGAAAAAATAGTAATATACATAACCTTTAAGACATAAAACAAAAGCATTTGTTTAATTTATTGTTCTCTAGATACTTTTTGGCCCATTGATTTCTCTTTAGTACATGTAATAACATGAGAATATACATCAAAAAGGTGTGATACAAAATCCTAGTAAGAGGATAAGAACATGAGAAAATATGAAATTGAGGGAGCATAATTATTATCATTATAACATAGTCATATGATAATAAACATGATAGGAACCATTAATAAAAGGCTTGAAATGAGGTATTTCATAAAAAGGAAACCTTATGTTTTAGTGGTTCAATGCCACACATAATTAGGAACAAATCTAGAATCATGTTAATTCATATTTTAAATTTACTCATGGGATTCATCACATATTCCAATACATTAAAAAACTATATATTTCTGGGTTCACCTGTCACATCATAACATATAAATTTCACTATATAATTATGGGTGCACCTGTCACATAATAAATTTATCATTATCATGCTTTCCACATAGAACATATTTCAATATTAGATATAAATAACACATGGAATGGAATGGGATTAAATTCCTAAAACATACATTCATAAACATTGGATTCTCAAATGAAAGAGGGAATAATATACATGATGTAGGAAGCAAAAATCTTGAGTGAAAAGAGAAAATCATAATAAGTAAAGGTGTGTTTTTTGAATGAAGTGTTCTTTTGGAAAACACTGTGTTTATCAAAAACTCTAGTAAAAAACAATTATATCCCTAAAATGGGAATATAATTATATAGAAATTATTTTAATGGAATATGAATACCAAAAAGAAGTTGAAAAAATGAATACCCAAAGAATGAATATGGGGTTCAAGAATTCCCCATACATTATACCCGAACATTTTCATCAATTTAATATACTTTATAATGACATTATATTTATTAATTAACAATTATTTAATATTTAAAACTTGATATATATTCATTGGTATCATTATGTTTTTTATGGGACTTTTAATGAGTTTTAGTGTTTAAATTCAATGTTCAAGAGCATTGTTTTTCTTAGATTTTTTGAATGGTTCACTTGTATTCATGAATGGAAGTCTGATAAAAATGCGGATAATTGACCAGAATTTTTATTTTATGCCACTAATGAAATTAATTATTTTCAAATGATATTATAATTAATTTTTTATATAAAATGATAATGAATCATTAGATAAAATTTAATGATGATCATTTGAGGTTATTTTTTGGGGTTGTTGGATCACAACAAACATGTTCATATTTATCATTTAGTATTATGTATAAATGTTGTTTCTAAAACAAAAAAGGTATTTAAAAATATATATTAAAATATATTTTCAACCATTATTGATTTTATTGATATCCTATATGGTGTTGAAGGAAATTGGATGTGTATTGCCTATGATGTCGATAAAATAACACATCATGGGTGACAAATTCATTTTTTTAACAAATTAGGGTAATGAGGTATTTTAATGAATAATGTTACATTATAATGATAGCATACTATTATATAAATCATACTTGAGTTATAATGACATTTGGATAAGACAATTTTAGGATAAGAGAAGAAAATAAATGAGGTTTGAATGGAAATTGAAAGAAAAGAGAGAGAGAGAGAGAGTAATTACATATTGAATTATCCTCTTGAGATCCTCCTCAAGGATACTAGGAAAAGATTTATAATGAGAGCAAGAGATCGTGGAACTAGGGGACGGGATAGGGAAATGGTTTTGGAAGAATTTTTACAAGGATTTATTCTTGAGATGTTTGAGGAAAGGAGTTCATGAGTGGGTGGTATTTATAGTGGAGGAGAGATGGGTTTTCTCAATATTATATTCATTAATTTATCGTTTCTCCACATGAAAAAAATGATGATGATTTCATCACTAAATAATATAATGTGGGAATATTAGGTCAAACCAATGGTTCTTACATCAGCTGAACATCATCAATGACTCTATAATTAATTTAGTTGGCTTACACTGTAAATTATCGAATTTCAATATTCAATAAAAATAATCTATTTTAGAAAAATATAAAAAATCAACCCTGAACATTTTTCACCAGGTAGAATTCAAAAAAAAACATTATTTTATGAAAATAATTTTCTAAAGATGATTATTTTAATTTTAATTAAAATCATCATTTACATACAAAATACATATTTTAAATTTAAAACTAGTTTTTCATCACATTAGAAAATTTCATAAGGTATCATAAAATCTTATTTAAATCATAAAAAATAAAAACATTAATTCATAAACACATTTTATGGAAATAAATATTCTTTTTAATTATTAAATATGTTGAAATATTTTACTTAAATATTCAAGACTTTTAAAAAACAAACTCTTATTCAATAATTTGTAAAATATTTACTTACATATACTATGATCTAATTACATCATATTTTAACTTATAAAATGTCTCAATTTTATTTATACTTAGTGGGTGATTTCACTATTAATTTAGTCAGATTACTGTTCATAAGGGTCATATTACAACTGCCATTGTTAGATTACTATTTATCGGTATAGGTTCATTAACATCCTAAAACACTTTTTATTTCATTTACTATCCATTTTGAAGAACTTTATTATGCTCTTTAATTTATTTTATGTGCATTATAATATATAACATTACTATACGATAAGATACATTTCATTGATAAATGTTTAGGTCATTAAACTCTTTCTCATTCTAGGTATGCCTTCTATGCATCGGTCTCTAACTCCTTTTACCCTTATGCCCTGGTCACCCATTTCAAGGATCCCTGCACTCTGAAGCTGATGGTATCCTCTTGCAGTTTTTGAATCATTGACCTCAGGGGCCACTCGTAGGATAGGGTCCATCCTCAGAGTAATGTGAAGTTCCCTAGTGAGTATCAACCTCTTATACGTTTAATTAATCTTCTAGACTCCAATTCCAATTCTGGTACCCTGGATCCATGGACTACTCCTATGAATAATGATTATTTTCAATATGATATGAACCATAAAATGTACCATTCTAATCAATAGGTTCCTCTTCACTCTCATTATAACATTGGATCCAAGTATCATGGGGTAAAATCTAGGCATCCTCATTCTCAATGATACCATTGATCAATTGGAACACCCATAACATTGGTGAGAGGGGAAATCAGATTTCATGGCTATTGAATCACATTCCCATAGAGTTGATGTTGTGGTTGTATAAGAACACAAGTAGTACTCCTCTAAGATTGGAGATGTTTAGAGGAGAATCAAACTCAATTCTTGCCAGCATGTATCCACAACCAACATAAAAATTTGATCTTCTGGAACTATTCCACCACAATGATCATGATAAATTTCTTATATCAGAGTATAAATAGTCAAATATTCTCTAATTCGGTTCATATTTGTTTCTCTATTGTGTATGGTAGCTGTGTTTTTATGAAAATGGAATTTTTATGGGATGATCATAAAGCTTTTAACCCAATGGATATTACTTGTCTAGTAAAAAGTGATTTAAACATCATAGATGATCCTACTGAAAATAAAGGGGACTATGATTTTCCAAACAATTCTAGTGGGGATTTTGTTCAGTTCATGGCTCACAAGGGTCTCATGGTCATGGGATTCCCCAATGATAAGTACACATGAAGAAAAAATTAATGAAGAGTCCTACACACTTGGTGCCACCTTGACCATTACTGTGACAATGTTCACCTGGTCTTGGCATTTCTCAATTCAAAGTTCTCTCACCTTGTCACATATTATTTGATCACTCCCTAGTTCTAGTATCTCTCTCCATATGTTAGTATTAGACACATCACCGTGTTTTCTCTCATTATTGAACAATTCGTTTCGGTTTTATCTATGTGGATAGCGACTCCTAGTGCATGTCAATACAAGGATCTTGATGGATCACTTTACATAACAAGTTAAGGAAGATGAAAGGTGATCTCCTTGTGTGGATGAGCTGGCATATCTCATAATAGTGATCTTAATTCTATAACAATGGAAATCAAATCCTTGGAAATATTCTTGGAATCTAATTCGAGTGATTGGAAATATTATTAGAAGTCCTGCTGGAAGGAAATGATTTTATTGGAGGAAGAAGTTTCTTAAGAACAAGCATGAATTAAGATTCTATGTGGGGGTTATCACAAATCTTCTTATTTTTATGCATTCATCAAGGAAAAATGTAGGTGGGTCAGATCAAACATATATCTTGATGATGGTAGCTTCACTGATGACCAGATAATTGTTTGGTGCGTGGCTGAGGTGCACTATAATTATCTGTCAGTGGGTCCTAACCCTCACATAATGGAGGGATATCCTAGTGGGTTTTAAGAGTTCTTGAATTTGATTCCTATCACTGCCCCCATCAATGAATTTTTTTATGGAAAGTATCTTGGATGAGAACGAGATTTACAAGGTGGTATCGATCATTAACCCAAAGAGTACCCTACAGATGTATGGTTTCTCTTTTACTTTCAATAGGGATGCTTGTGACTTAGTTATGGGAAACCTAATCGTAGATTTCTATGATTTATTCAAAGTAGGGAGCCTGCCTCATGTTGCCTATGCTACAACTTTAGTTTTGATTCAAAATATTAAAGATCACTCATCTATCCAAAATTAAATGCCTGTGAGTATGTGGAATATCCCTTAAAAAATTATTTCATTTATTATAAATAGGTGACTTGAAATCCTTCATCCCAACATGATATCAGATGAAGAGCATGAATTTGATAAGGGAAGATCAATATAAGGGACTATAACCATGACCCAAGACGTTATTAGATATCATAACATGAAGGTTCATGGTTCAAATATGGAAGTCAATATGGACATGGATAAGGCATATGATCCAATGGAGTAGAATTTTATCATCAAATTTATTTCTAGTATGGATTTCTCTACATAGGATATTAAATCAATTTTATGATGCATCATCTCTACATGTTTGGCAGTTTTGTTCATGTGGAAGCATTAAAACATCATCAAGGTTGTCTGCGAACAGAGAGAAGGGGACCCACTTTACCCGAGCAACTCCATCATGGCCCAGGATGTCGTTAGTTTGTAGATCAATAGCAGCATCAGAACCAATATCAGTTTTTCATATCATTGTAGGTAGACACCAAGATGTATTTTTGACACAATGTTTTCTAACGATGTTCTAATCATTATCAATACAAACAAGCGGTCCGTGAGATGATTATATAAAGTCCTAGAATACTACATCTTTGGGAGAGGACCAAGTATCTACCATATTAATAGAACCTTATACATCAAAAATTAATTCCCTAATTACCGAAGAGACTCCCTAAAAAATTTATTGTAAATGAAGAACAGATCCTTCCAAATAAACTATCTAGGTTGACTTATTTCTTCTGGATGGCTCCAGGCCTGACATTTTGATCAAATTGTAGCCTATATCACCAAACATATCACCAACTATAAGAGAATCTTATTTTCATTTGGAGGAAGAATCATGATAGTAAATAGTGTTCTCACATCAATCTCATTTTCATGAACTTTTTTCCATAAAAGTCCATAAGGGTGTGCTTGATAGTATCCACTGAATTCTGGAATAATTTATATGGGATGCACATTATCATGGGAAGCATCATTGTGCAGCATTGGAGATATTTCTAGACCAATTGAGGAGGGAGGTATCAGTTTGAGTAGAATATCTAGTACCCTTTATTGAATGGAAGCTAATATTTATGGGGAAACTGTTGAGGATCGTTCATTGAGTGGAAGGAATATGGAAACAATGTATAAGCATAAAGAGGGTAATCCGGCTTTTCATGACTCCTCTATTTGGTAGGTGTTTTCTCCTGGGATCATTTCTATGCAACTGTACTTCATATCGATAATGGGGATAAGAGAGATTTTATTTTGTTTTCACAACTAGATCACCAATTTTCTTGGGATTCTAAGCTCTCCCGTTAAAAACATCTCCTTCTGTCAATCTATAATGCTTCCAAACATTATTCCAGATTTTCTAAATAGTAGTTAGTGGAACAAATTCAACCTTATTGGTATCAATGAAGATCTGGATAAGTGTGTATTCACTACCTCAAATTCTAGTTTTTTTCAATGCAAGATTTTCAAAGGTCCATTACTCCTATGACGCAAAATGATTTATTAGGAAGAACTCTCTGGCCTAATGAAATCTAGGAAAATATAAATTTATTATTTGGAGGCTTAGGAACCATGCCCTATCCATTGAAGATAGTTTAAAAATGTTGGGAATTAACATGGCTTAATTCTAATCCTTCTATAGGGTGATTAGGGAGGAAACTACACATCATCTGTTCTTTTGGGGAGGTTGGTCCAATGCAGTGTATTATGGTTATGAATAATTTATAGGTTTTGAATATATGGACAAGTTGGATACCTAATTCGTTGTGAGACAGATTCATGGTGTAAGAAGTCACAGTCCTGATGTGAAGGTCCCCACCATGGAGGTTACAGTAGGCTGCTAGTGCATTTGGATAGCATGTAAAAACGCCATTTTCAAAGGGGATGTCTGTTATCAAAGGGATGTGGTGTATGTGAAAGATTAATAGTGAAAAATCTATTTCATATTTTCAAAGGCTAGAAGGATTCTCCCACCTTGAGGTTTATTGCAGCTCATAACTACTCACTGATCCATACCGGAAGTTAAAAGTATGGGAAATGGGTTCGATGTTTTCCTCATTCCTCAGGTCCCAAAATGAGCATAGATGGTTCATGCAATACATGAATCATGAGGGGGATGATCTATGACACGAAGGGTGTGGTTCTTGTTTATGCTTTGTAGGATAATGTTATGGCGATGCCTCTAGTCTCTTCCTGTCTTGGCAGAGGAACATACCACTTAGTGATATGGAAACTGACTCCATCATCATCTACAACTTCTTGTCAGTTAAGGGCTCCATTCCATGATCCATATACTACATCATCAGAAAATGAATCCGTCTTATAGATACCAACACTGTAAATCTTTATACGTGACATGAGAGCAACAAGGTCACAAACTATATTTCTTATTTGACATTCCTTGGGAAGAGTATCATTTGTTCTCGTGACATCCTCGACACAATTTTGGAGGGGGGAAATCTGGTCAGAGGGGATTCTCATGGAAGCATCACTTTAGAATTTCATAGTTCTCTTATCTTTTGGATCTTTGGTTATTTGGTGTTTTCTATAATTGTACCAATTATTCTAAAATAAATAAATAATGTTGATTGAAAAATTTTTATTTAATTTTTTAAATTATTTATAATGAAAAATAACGTTTCCATAGGATAAGTGGAATCATAATATATCAAAAATTTCATCCATGGTCCATATATTAAAATTTTTCCCTAATATTAAAATTTATAACCCTTAAGAGTTAAAAAATGTGTTTCTTTGGTTATGTATAAATGGGGTAATGGGGGTGTAATTTAAAGAGATAATGGAAAAATGACATAAAAGTATGTATAAATCATATTGTTGGAGACTATGTATGTAACATCACAAGTAAGTAATGAATAATATATTTTTTTATCTATGTCTATCTATGAATTAGATAGTGTTTTAGAGGCATAAAAATGAGAATGAATCCAATCTTAAGCATGGAAGACACTAATATTTCTAAAAGATTGTTTTATTGCCTTTTGATGGAAACCCATTTTTAAATTAAACTTTTGACAATTTGATAAGCTATATTTGTCAAAAATAAAATTATTATTTATGATTGGGACATTTAAATTTTCATTGGAGGAATTTTTGGTTTTTTTCAGACAATGTTCAATTTTTAATGAATAGTGAAAATACAGCATTTTACATCAAAACTGTTTTTTCATCTAATCTAAATATATGGTTATATTATTTTTTTAATTGGTTCTAAAGAGTAATTGTAATCTATTTTTACAATTTTATCCAATTGTAGTCATTAGAATCGATTTCACTTTGTAATTGGGCATAAACAAGTGCAAAACATTTAATAGTTATTGTTTAAAAAAACCCGCTCATTATTTGGACAACGAGAATTATTTTTAAATTAACTAATGCAATATCTATGTCTGGAATTTGGTAAAATGGATTACATATTTGGAATCATAAGGTCAAATTTTTTAATTAAGACTCTTTTGTTTTTGGACATTACGATTAGTAACGACGGTAATTATCTTTAATTATCTTTATTAACTTGTAATCAGGTGGTTAAGGATAATAAAATAATATCATAATAATACCAAATTAACCCAAAATGTGTCCTAATTATATTTTTTGTGTCATTGAATAACATGGGATGCCTTGTGCAAAACTTAGGGACCCCATGGAATCACTTTTGGGTGAAAGTGACAATTTAAATTTTTATTTTTAAAGAAGGGAGAATATCACTAAAGAATGTATCACCCGAGTAAAACATTTTTAGTTTCGTCTATGTAAATGATATCTTAGACTATAAATATTAATTGTAAAGATAAAAATATTTCCTACATCATAGTATGTTTTTTATAATTTTAATACATTATATAAATTAATTTATATATGACATCATGATGAAGCAATGATGATTTCATTAATGAAAGATTTAAATAATATGAAAAGATAATGTAAAATATAAGACATACAGATGGAAAAAACATATTGGATGAGTATTTTTAGAACCCTTATCACCTTATCCTATAAATATATCAATGTGGGACCTTTAAAATACAAAAATCATTTTAAAATAAAGTAACATTTCTTTACATTCCAAGAGTGCCCCTCCTCTCCTCTAATAAAAGGCCCCCACCTCTACCTCATAACCCACATTTCTCAAGCCTTTGGATCTGCCAACCTCTGCTCATTTTATCTCCCTACATCCCTCTATTATTCATTGAAGCCTCACCTTATGCAGAAAGCTCTTCAAGAAGCCCTTTTGGTTCAAACCAAGAGGAGTTACCCGATTTAAAGGAGATTAAAGAACGATCGACTCAAGTCGGACACGAGGTATGTGACTTCGTCTCAATCTCCTTTCATTGAGCCATATTTTGTTTTATACACAACATTATTTTATACGGTGTATAAAACCCTTTTAATTTTATGATTATTCAAAAGGATTTTTTTATACGAAGTGTTTTACTAAACAAAAAAAGGGAATGTTTTTTTGTCATACGTATGCGGCGACAATGACTTCTCTACCGCCGTGACCATTATTTGAGTTTAAGCTTCCTCAACAAGACATAAATTTTTTTAAAATGTAAAATAAACACCATGTTTTACTTTTATTTTATTTTTTGTATTAAAACTGGTTTTTATAATGTTTTTATTATATCAATGTGTTGTATTGATATATAGTGATTGAAATGTGGAAATGATATGTTTCATTTATGTATGTTTTATGTGGTATGATAATGTTATGGTTCATGGGAATTGTTTATGAAGTCAGGTGGTGTAACACCCCAAGATTTTATGAAAAATATTCTTTTAATTTAATTGATATCTTGTGTTGTACGCTACACCAAAATTAGCATGTGATATGCGTGACACCGTATTAGCTTGCAGTATAAACAACACTATTCTTGGCTCGTGTTACACACAATTTCATGTTCGTTTTGTAGAAATTATTCTACACAACATTAAGTATTGATTTTGTTTAATGTATAAATGAAATATGTTTTGAATTATGTAATACGCAACACCAAAGGGATCTTTCACTACACGCATACCTGACATGGCTTGCATTACACGCAATCACGACCTTCCTCGATAGCGTGTGTAGTACGCAATACCGAGTTTTACTAAACAATGAGATATTATTATAATATTATAAACTAGCGTTTATGAATAGTATTAACTGAATTTTAAATTTATAACATTATTAGTTATCCTACATATATTCTAGAACATGTTATGAGAACAAAATAAAATGTTCGGGTAAAATAACTATTTTTCAAAAAATGCAGTTTTACCACCTTTTGATGGAACACCCACGTTAAATCTAGTTTTTTACATGTTTATAAGTTCAATTTGACAAAATAAAATTATTCTTTGGAATCAGGATATAAAATTTACTTTGGATAAATTTTTCATATTATTCTGCTAACTTTCATATTTTGATGAATAGTAAAAACACACTATATTTTTATCAAAAACAACTTTTTTCATTGTAAAAATTTATATGGTTAAATTATAATATTGATTGGTTTTAATGTATAAATATAATATATTTTTACCGTTTTATATAATGTATGTCATTAGCATTGCTTTTACATTTAATTCATAAGTAAAATCATTTCAATCTTTTGCAACGTTTTAACTTTTAAAACCCGTTTTCTCAACAACGAGATTAATTTTAAATTAATTAATGCAACATCTATGTTTTGAATTTGGAAAAATGGACATCATTTTTGAATTCCGAATATCAAATATAGCTTAGGCTGAATTTTTGGTATTTTTCAGAAAAACTTCAATTTTTGATGAATAGTCAAACCACTAAGTGGAAGTTAAAAAAACTAAATTTTTCATAAAACATAATTTTACAGCTTCTGTGATTGGAATTTCAAAAATCCGAGAGACACGGTTGATATCAGTAAGTAAAATGTTGTTCAATGAGATGAAAATAAGTATTTGGGGAATAGTAACTTTTTACTTTTTTTACCCCGGTTAATAGTAAATAGGGTAATTAAAGATAAAAATGATATTACTATTACCCTAAAACATGTACTAATTCTACTGGATAAGTGAAATTCGGCCAAAAAAACCTTATGAATATAATATGACCATTTAGGTCCACTTGGATAAGATTTGGACATTTAATATTATTTTATTTATAGAAGAGTTAAAATAGTTAAAATCAACGTTTAATAATTCAAACATTTTTAATACAGAGTTATACATAAGATAAATTCGAATATAAATATTCATTAAAAATCTATGATGATTTCCTACATAATGGTATTTTATTTATAATTTTTAGACTTTAATAAATTTAATTTATTTATGACTCAACGATGATGAAGTAATCACCTTATTAAGAAAATATTAACATAATTGATGTTATAAATGACCAAATAAATGTAATTTGAGACTTTTAATGAATTAAACTAATTTTCTAGGTTATTATGACATGTTAGTGTTGATTTAAGTAACTTGGTTCGAACTTATCGTTCTGTTATGAATTTTATTAAAATCATATACCAAATAGTGTCAAAATTGACAACAATTAGTTTTGAAAACAAATATTATATTAATAATTTTTATTTAATTCCTAAAAATATATGGATCGGCCAAATGACTTAGATAAGGATATATATAATAATAATAAACAACTTGGGGTTCTTTTTGCATGTTATTGTAAGTTTATTAACCATATAGTTTAAGAAAACAAAAAGACAAGGTAAAAGTTAAATTATTTAACTTAAAGTTAAATCTAATTGATAAGGTTAAAATAATGAACTAAACTTGTCTAAATCCTATTTTTTGAGAGGATTAATACCCATCCCTTCTTTATCTTCGATATAGGACCCTTTGGAACCATTATAAACCTAATTTTACTTTAATATAAAATAATAGCTTGAGATATTCCTAAGGTGCCCCTCTCCTCCCTTATTAAAGGGCACCTCCTCCCTCTTCTCCTCACACCAATTTGAGCTTTCAAGCTCAGACAACCCCTGCCAAACACTCTTCTCCACTTCCTTAGTATCATCTTAGAGGTCTTGGTCTTCTTCAAAGACAATCCTTAGTTCTCTAAGAGGAGGTTAAGAAAAGGCGCGTCAAAAAGAGGTAATATCCATTACAGATCATTTTCAATTTCTTTCTTCTTCGACATATTCTTCTTTAGTTGTTTCATGATAAAGTAATAACATCAGTATTAATTATATACTGATATGTTATTATAAATATGAAACAACCCTAAATCACCTTCTATCTATCCTATGGAAAAATGAAATCACCGCGCGTGCGTACGTACGGAATACCGTCTCCATGCCGTGGTGTAATCTATTTTCCGCCACCACCTTAATTGGATGGGTATAATGGTGTAATGAGTAACTATATATTATTATTATAAAGTGATATTGATACTTAAATAGTATACATACACTTCAACAGAATTCCATGACCATGGGAACGATATCATCACTCATGCGTACGTACGGACTACCGTCTCTACGACGCGATGTGATTCATTCTCCATGTTAACCATTCAAGAATACTTATAAAGTATATATAATGAATAATAATGAAATATATGACATGGTAAATCTACTAGATTTATATATATATATGTATGTCATCTACTTACTTCCATTCAAGATAATAATGAACGGAAAACAGCGTTCATGTGTATGTACGGACTTCCGTCTCCATGAATGGTGTGTTTCATTCCATTTATCTATCTATTATATATATATATACTGAATATATATGATATATAAGTCATGTTTTATATTCTGGAAGTAATTAAATCATGATATAAGTAATAATAATGTCAATAACAACAAGTCCAAACACCTACGATAAATTAAACGATTTTACCCAAAACACTTCTTTAACATGGAATTTATAAAAGAACGAGTAATATAAAGTCATAAGTGAACCATATATGATATTATAAAAATGAATATGATTCTGTAATAAGTCAATGAAATTATTTAAATCTTTATACATGATGTTCGGATACGTACAAAGCATATTGGACATAAGGTAAGGGATAACATTGCAATCTCATTTTTTTATCCGAGGTTGATTAAGCGTAAGTATTTACTAGGGTTATGTTTATCATCCATGTCCATAATTTCTCAAAATGTTTTTATAAAATGTTTACTATTCTTCCATGTATGTATAAAGTCATTTTTACCCTTTTTACCACATGGTATGGATAGAATCCTATGTCGTTTTAAATACATGGTACTTTTTGACTTTTCCGACAAATGTAAAGAAGAATATTTTTTTAACATATACGGCATGGAAGAATTTTTACGGTTGTATAAATCCTTATTTTCATGAAGCTTCTTCAAAATAATTTCATTTCTATTTTCTACAAAATCCTTTTCTTTTAAAATTTCATGAGATATTGTGAATGGAAAATGATTTTTGCAATGAAAGGATATTTTCGTCAAAAATTCATTTCAAGGGTTTTATCAAAACCTTTTTTCATCATAGATACCAATTTTTCATAAGTGTATTCTTCAAGTATAATGTCGCTATGATTTACATGGTTTCAATTTTCTTATTATGATGATGATATCTATTTCTTTTATATGGATTATGTGATGATGTGATGATGTTTATGAAACCCATTTCTTTTCGTTGGGTTATTATGAATGATGTATGTTTATTTTGTGGCATAAGTAAGAATGATTTCATTATGAGACGGTTGGGACCTGTATCTCCCTCCAATTCATTGGGAAAAGATTTATATATCTCATGAGATAGACATGGCTAGAATGGTATGTTAATCCGATTCAGTACAGGACTGGAACGAGGAGTGAACTCGATTCAGAAAGGGACTTTTTCCACTAAGATGGTCTTGGCAGCAATGCCTTGGATACTATGGAAATCATAACAAGTGCTTAATGGATACCACAATTACATATTTTATTCCCATGTTATGTTCCTTTACGATATATTCATTACGTACTTCAAGGATTTAAGTCTTTTCTCATGATTTTGATGTTTTATGTTGAAGTTTTTTCATTCAAATATATATGTATTGTTTCATGATCTTTATGCTTATCCTTACTGAGCATTTGAGCTCACCCCTTTATATGTTTTCTTTTCCCCAGGATTCAAAGCTAGGTTTTAGGTAAGAAAACAAAAGGGGAAGATCTTTATCGGAGATGTTGAAGATTTTTCACCGTGTTTAGAAGATTTTGCTCCGAGTTTCCAAAGGGACTAAACCATTATGGTCCTTGTGTGTTGGTTTTCATTTTGTATCATGTATTCCGCAGATGTAATGTCATGTCCATGTACATCAGGCTTCGGGTCACTACAGTTGGTATTAGAGGAACATTTTAGTTAACCTTTGGAAACTAGGACGTGAGAACATTAGTGATATCCCAAGAAATATTTCTATGGTATGTCTTGGGATGTCCCTAAGGTTTAGTAATGTCCCTAAGGTTACATATAAGTATAGGTTATAGTCCTAGAATTACGATAAATTTCTTAGAAATTAACCTAATATGTTAGATATTTAAGGTAATCCCCCTTGATTATGATTTTGGTCTCTCACACTATTCTTTTTGGGTTTTAGAAAATGGCTGGAAACTAGAAGATTCACGATAATAGAGAATATGATGGACAATGGAATGATATTCTTCATGATCACGAAAATAAAATCGGATTAGGAAGGCAAAACATTATTATTATGCCTAATCAGCAATCTCATAATATGATCAATAATCTCAACTTTGGTAAGATTCCTGACTCAGCTAATAAGAGAAAGATGGAGTTTCATGATGATCATAAACGAAATAAAGTTAAATTTCCCTCATGTAAATCATGTGGGAAGAGGCATCAGGGAAAATGTTTCAAAGGAACTGGATGATTCTTTGGGTGCGGAAAAGAAGGACACAAATCCAGTAACTGCAAAAGAAATGGTTCAGTTAACACCATGGATAAGGATAATGGTATTGCTACGACATCAACAATGGTTAAATGTTTTAAATGTGGAATGTACGGGCATTATTCAAACCAATGCCCTAATATAAGATCTCATGAAGAGAATTAGCATGGATGTATGGGTAGTATTTATGTGGATGATTATGAAGACACTACAAATGATATATGAAGTGAAAGAAGTGTTAAGGAATAAAATGACGAAGCTCAGTTAGTGGTTTAAGAAGGTAGTGGAATGATTGTATGTTTATCAAGAGTTATGTTGTAGAGGTAATTTAATGGTACTATGAAATGGAGAATCATCTAAGGATTGTTACACTTTTGTATTTCCTAAAGTATTTGAAAGTATATGTTTAATGGTACTGGTAACCCTGAAAATTATTCAAATATTTTTGGAAGATTGATGATATGTGCATAATGAAACGACCAGGAGATAGTGAGATTTTGATAGTATTCATGCGCTCATGATTGATATAAGAAATAAGAGATATCATGGTTTGAGTATGTATAAATTTTGTGATGTGGAAAGAGATAACTTTTGATAGCATTCATGTTTTCACTAAGGATCAATTGGTGGAATTCACATGTTTGGAATGTGACCAACAAGATATATCATATGATATATGGGGAATAAAAGATGGTATTCACATGCTTGGTTGATGACATTTATAGTAAACGTTTTCTTTATACTATAAGATTGGACAGAAGTATTTTCGATAAGCTTGAATGTGGGAACGGATTAAGTGGAACATCAGATAGAATTGTTTAAGGCTAGAACTTTTTTCGATACTGTTGCAGGAATGTTATAATAGTGTAGTTTTATAAAATGGGACAACCCATTGGACATGTGGTAGCCCATCGCGTCGGACAAGGCTGTGGGAATCGAACCCACAACCAAAGTGCAACAGGCCTTTATCAACTACCACTGGCCTATAGGAAGTCCCTGGTTAGAAGAAACTAGTTTTATTTTATTAAGCGGTATGATAGATGAAGTATAAGTCCATATTTGGAATCATATACGATAAACTCACCATAGATGAACTTATGTATATTTGATAACTTTTGCTAAAATTTTGTTTAAAATAGATGGAATGGCCTATCATTATATCTCTTGATCTGCTAATACTTCACGGAAGACAAATTCAACTTCATTTCATTAAGAGATGAAGTGGAAATTGTTCAAGGCACGAACAACAGTGAAATTTTACCAAAATAATGTATGTATTTCTTTTAATTCATCAAATTTATGGAAATGATCTTGAAAACCAAAAACGTTGTCCTAGTGCTCTTATATATGATGAATCAGAAGGTACCTTAGATCATCACAAATCTATGGCTTTTTGATTGTTTGCTTTTTCATAGACATGTTCTCTACCACTCTCCATCAGAACATGATGGTTAGATTTCTCTTCCATATCCATATTTTCACTTATGTGGAAACCCAATGATTAATTAATTTGGGTAACAATTACGTTTCATACTTTAGTATTTAATGATACGTTTTGGTATTCTCTTTTTATGATGTGGGTTTCTATTAAAGAAACATTCAAGTAGTAGACCATTTATAACCACGTTGAATTTCGAGGGCGAAATTCATTTTAAGGGGGTAGAATGTAACACCCCCGGATTTTATGAAAAATATTATTTTAATTTAATTGATGTCTTTTGTTGGACGCTATACCAAAATTAACTTGTGATATACGTGACACTGTATTAGCTTGCTGTATACACAATACTATTCTTGGCTCGTGTTACACACAATTTCAAGTTCGTTTTGTAGAAATTAATCTACACAACATTAAGTATAGATTTTGTTTAATGTATAAATGAAATAAGTTTTGAATTATATAATACGCAACACCAAAGGTATCTTTCACTACACACATCCCTGACATGGCTTGCATTACATGCAATCACGGCCTTCCTCGATAGCGTGTGTAGTACGCAATACCGAGTTTTACTAAAAAACGATATATTATTATAATATTATAAACTAGCCGTTATGAATAGTATTAACTGAATTTCAAATTTTATAACATTATTGGTCATCCTACATATTTTCTAGAACATGTTATGGGAACAAAATAAAATTTTCGAGTAAAATAAGTATTTTTCAAAAAATGCAGTTTTACCCCCTTTTGATGGCGCACCCACGTTAAATCTAGTTTTTGACATTTTTATAAGTTCAATTTGACCAAATAAAATTATTATTTTGAATCAGGATATAAAAATTTACTTTGGATAAATTTTTCATATTATTCTGGTAACTTTCATATTTTGATGAATAGTAAAAACACGCTATATTTTTATCAAAAACAACATTTTTCATCGTAATAATTTATATGGCTAAATTATAATATTGATTGGTTTTAAATTATAAATAGAATATATTTTTACCATTTAATATAATTTTTGTCATTAGCATTGATTTTACATTTAATTCATAAGTAAAATCATTTCAAACTTTTGCAACGTTTTAACTTTTAAAACCCGTTTTCTCAACAGCGGGATTAATTTTAAATTAATCAATGCCACTTCTATGTTTTTAATTTGGCATAATGGACATCATTTTTGAATTCAGAATATCAAATATAGCTTAGGCTGAATTTTTGGTATTTTTCAGAAAAACTTCAATTTTTGATGAATAGTGAAACCACTATGTGGTAGTTAAAAAAACTGAATTTTTCATAAAACATAATTTTACCGCTTCTGTGATTGGAATTTAGAAAATCTGAGAGACACGGTTGATATTAGTAAGTAAAATGTGGTTCAAGGAGATGAAAATAATTTTTTGGTGAATAGTAACTTTTTACTTTTTTTACCGCGGTTATTAGTAAATAGGGTAATTAAAGGTAAAAATGATATTACTATTACCCTACCACGTGTCCTAATTCTATTGGATAAGTGAAATTCGACCAAAAATAACCTTATGAATATAATATGACCATTTAGGTCCACTTGGATTAGATTAGGACATTTAATATTATTTTATTTAAAGAAGAGTTAAAATAGTTAAAATCAAAGTTTAATAACTAAAATATTTTTAATACAGGGTTATACATAAGATAAATTGGATTAAAAATATTCCTTAGAAAGAAAATAATATTTCCTACTTAATGGTATTTTATTTATAATTTTTAGACTTTATATAATTTAATTTATATATGACTCAACTATGATGCAGTAATTACCTTATTAAGAAAATATTAACATAATTGATGTTAAAAATGCCCAAATCAATGTAATTTGAGAATTTTTATGAATTAAACTAATTTTCTAGGTTATTATGACATGATAGTGTTGATTTAAGTAACATGGTTCGAACTTATCATTCTGTTATGAATTTCATAAAAATCATGTACCAAATAGTGTCAAAATTGACAACAATTAGTTTTTAAAACGAATATTATATTATTAATTGTTATTTAATTCCTAAAAATCTATGGATCGGCCAAATGACATAGATAAGGATATATATAATAATAATAAACAACCCGGGGTTCGTTTGGCATGTTATTGTATTTTTATTAACCATATAGTTTAAGAAAACCAAAAGACACGGTAAAAGTTAAATTATTTTACATAGAGTTAAATCTAATTGATAAGGTTACAATAATATCCTAAACTTGTCTAAATCCTATTGTATGAGAGGATATCGACCAATCCCCACTTTAGCTTCGAAATAAGACCCTTTGGAACCATTATAAACCGAATTTGACTTTAATATAAAATAATATTTTGAGATATTCCTAAGGTGCCCCTCTCCTCCCTTATTAAAGGACACCTCCTCCCTCTTCTCCTCACACCAATTTGAGCTTTCAATCTTGTCCAACCCCTGACAAACACTCTTCTCCACTTCCCTAGTATCATCTTAGTGTTCCTGGTATTCTTCAAAGACCATCCTTAATTCTCTAAGAGGAGGATAAGAAAAGGCGCATCAAAAAGAGGTAATATCCATTACCGATCTTTTTCAATTTCTTTCTTCTTCAACATATTCTTATTTAGTTGTTTCATGATAAAGTAATAACATCAGTATTACTTATATACTGATATGTTATTATAAATATGAAACAACCCTAATTCACCTTCTATCCATCCTATGGAAAAATGAAATCACCGCGCGTGCGTACGTACGGAATACCGTCTCCTTGCCGTGGTGTAATCTATTTTCCGCCACCACCTTAATTGGATGGGTATAATGGTGTAATGAGTAACTATATATGATTATTGTAAAATGATATTGATACTTAAATAGTATACATACACTTCAACGCAATTCCACGACCATGGGAACGATATCATCGCTCATGCGTACGTACGGACTACCGTCTCCACGACGCGATGAGATTCATTCTCCATGTTAACCATTCAAGAATATTTATAAAGTATATATAATTAATAATAATGAAATATATGACATGGTAAATCTACTGGATTTATATATATATATATGCATGTCATCTACTTACTTCAATTCATGATAATAAGGAAAGGAAAACAGCGTTCATGCATACGTACGGACTACCGTCTCCATGAACGGTGTGTTTTATATTCTGGAAGTAATTAAATCATTATATAAGTAATAATAATGTCAATAAAAACAAGTCCAAACACCTACGATAAATGAAACGATTTTACCCAAAACACTTCAATAACATGGAATTTACAAAAGAACGGGTAATATAAAGTCATAAGTGAACCATATATGATATTATAACAATGAATATGATTCTGTAATAAGTCATTGTCATTATTTATATCATTATACAGGAGGTTCGGATACGTACAAAGCATATTGGACATAAGGTAAGGGATAACATTGCAATATCATTTTTTTATCCGAGGTTGATTAAGCGTAATTATTTACTGGGGTTATGTTTATCAACCATGTCCATAATTTCTCAAAATGTTTTTATAAAATGTTTAATATTCTTCCATGTATGTATAAAGTCATTTTTACCCTTTTTACCACATGGTATGGAAAGAATCTTTTGTCATTTTCAATACGAGGTACTTTTTGACTTTTCTGACAAAAGTACAAGAATAATGTTTTTTTAACTTATACGGCATGAAAGAATTTTTACTGTTTTATAAATCCTTATTTTCAGGAAGCTTCCTCAAAATTATTTCAAGTCTATTTTCAACAAAATAATTTTCTTTTAAAATTTCATGAGATTTTGTGAAAGTAAAATGATTTTTGCAAAGAAAGGATATTTTCCTCATGAATTCATTTCAAGGGTTTTATCAAAACCATTTTTCACCTAAGATACCAATATTTCATAACTTTATGCTTCAAGTATAATGTCTCTATGATTTACATGTTTTCAATTTTCTTATTATGATGATGATATCTATTTCATTTATATGGATTATGTGATGATGTGACGATGTTTATGATATGCATTTCTTTTTGTTGGGTTATTATGAATGATGTATGTTTATTTTGTGGCACAAGTAAGAATGATTTCATTTTGAGACGGGTGGGACCTATATCTCCCTCCAATGCATTGGGTAATGATTTATATATCTCATGAGATAGACCTGGCAGGAACGGTATGTTAATCTGATTCAGTACAGGACTAGAACGAGGAGTGAACTCAACTCAGAAAGGGACATTGTCCACTAAGATGGTCTTGGCAGCAATTCCATGGCTACTATGGAAATCATAACAAGTGCTTAATAGATACGACAATAACATATTTTATTCCCATGCTATGTTGCTTTACGAAATATTCCTTACTTACTTCCAGGATTTAAGTCTTTTCTCATGATTTTGATGTTTTATGTTGAAGTTTTTTCATTCAAATATTTATGTATTGTTTCATGATCTTTATGATTATCCTTACTGAGCATTTGAGCTCACCCTTTTATATGTTTACTTTTCCCCAGTATTCAAAGCTAGGTTTTAGGTATGAAAAGAAAAGGGGAAGATCTTTATGGGAGATTTTGAAGATTTTTCACCGTGTTTAGAAGAATTTGTTCCGATTTTACAAAGGGACTAAACCATTATGGTCCTTGTGTGTTGCTTTCATTTTGTGTAATGTATTCCGCAGATGTAAGGTCATGTCCATGTACATCAGGCTTCGAGTCTCTACAGGTGGTTCCATGATAAACTAAGGGTGGGTGATCCCGATATAGCTCTACAATGCATTGGGTAATGTGAAGGAGTTAAACGTTAACATTTCTCCGAAGAGATTTAAGGGAATATACTGTGATGAGTATTCCAAAGGTAACCATGAGGGTTACTCCCTACGTAAGAAATTTATGAATGCCTCAAGTTACCTTTATGTCTTATGATTTCTATGAGTTATTCATAAACCATATGTTTTCGTATGGTATGTTAAGTGCTTATGTTTACTGAGTAAATTATGTTTTGAATGATTCTTATGTATACATGGACTAATGGTTCCTTTCCGTATTTTCATATCCCTTACTAAGATTTTTATTCTCATCCCATGTTTTTGAAATGTTTTTCATAGGTCAAGGGAAAGGTACATGATGTGATGATAGTGTAAAGGAAGTGTAAAGAGTGAATCCATGTTTTATTTTAAATATGTTTCCATTGATTCAAAAAAAGAATACTATCTTTTATGTATCCACTGTGTTTAAATGTGTAATGTAGTTCATGATTTATGATCTAATTCTCTAAAACTCTAAACCTGAAAAGATCCTCAATTTGTATTCTTGAAATATCTCAAGATTAAGTAATTTTTAATGTTGGGGCCTTATAGTTGGTATCAAAGGTCGATTTAGATAACATTAGGAGTTAAAATTATATTAAATGATTATCTAAAAATATTTTATGGTCAAATTGAAATGATATAGCATTTGAAGATTACTATGTTGCTTCATCAAACACTTGTTGGTTTTCCACAGAGGAAACAGGGAAACAGTGCTAGGAAGGCATACAGAAGGAAATGACCTTCTGAATCAGCATCCTGAGATGGTCTGAATTGGAACTGAACAGTTTGTTGTAGTAATGGAACAATTGACTCAAGCGATAAGTTGTGGTGGTATCCATGCATGAGATTAGACAGATCAACCACAGATGAACATGTCATTGGTGGACCATTTCATGAGACAACATCCCCCATCATTCAGAGGATCATCTGACCCTGTGATAGCTTAAGGGTGGAATAAAGCACTGTAGAAAATTTTCGAGGTCATGGGGTGTTCATTCAATCAAAAGGATAGTCTTGGAATTTACCGTTTGGTGGGTGAAGCAGATCATTGGTGGTCTATGGTAAAAAATATCTGGGACACTATTGAGATTGATTATCTTGACTGTGATGAATTCAAAGGTATGTTTCTTTTGAAATATTTTCCTAAGGCTGTTCGACTTAGGATGGAAAACAATACTTGGAATTAAGGAAAGAGGAAGACTCAGTGGCTGCTTATGAAGAATTATTCACTCGTTTGGCAAGGTATTCTCCAAAAATTATCCGAGACCATGATAGTAAAATCAATCATTTTTACTTAGGATTAAAGCCAAAATATCGAAGGGCATTAGCTTCTTGTGAGTTCAAAAGGTATGAAAAGCTTGTTCGATGTGCTGAGAAGGTGGAAATGGTGTTTTTAGATGATCAAGTGTTCTATAACAGCCAATAGAAGAAGAGATTCCGGTTTCATGATAAAGGGAAGATTTCTTCAAAAAAGTCTGATGGTAAGAAAACTATGTTTCTGGTTTGTGATAAATGTGGTAAAAGGCATCCTGGGGAATGTCATTTGAATTCTGGAAAAGTGCTTCTGATTTGGTAAGATGGGACATATGGCTCGTGACTGTACTGAAAGAGATCAGGGTGATGGTAAGTCCAAATTTGATTTACAGTCAGTGAAATGTTTCAAGTGCAATGATATGGGTCACTATGAAAATGAGTGTCCAACGAAGAACTCGAGTGATATAAAGCAATTAGACTACAAGTTGAAAGGTGTGGTCAAATCCTTTGCAACTACTTATGCTGATTTTGGGCCATCAAATGAAGGGGTATCAGGTACGTTGATTGTTTTTTCAGATTATGCCAGTGTGTTTTTTGATTCAGGGTCTACACATTCTTTCATCTCTGAAAAATTTTCTAATAATTTGGGAATACCATCTCATGAAATGACTCCTGAACTTGTGGTAAAAACACGTGTGGGAAATGTTAAGTAAAAAATTATTTATAAGAACCGTCTTATCCTTATCGGTGGAAGGAACCTACTTGAAAACCTTATTTTTTTACCTCTAGTAGAGTTTGATGTTATACTGGGTAAGGATTGGCTCTCTGTTTACCATGCAAAGATTGACTGTAGAGCTAAAAAAGTTTCTTTTTAGAAAGACATTCAGTTTGTGTACAAGAATGAACACATACTATTGATAACATATCAAGAGGCTAAGAAACTTGTATAATATTAAAATTAATTTTACCCTGCACATATTGTGGAAAAAAAGAAACTATTCAGCTTAATGATGTGCCAGTGGTAAATAAGTATCCTTCTGTTTTTCTTGAATAGTTGCCTGGAATAATACCTGATGGGGAATTTGAATTTACTGCTGTCTTAGTTCCTGATGCTAATCCAATTTCAAAACCCCCTTATCGAATGGCTCAAATTGATCTATTAGAGTTTATGGAGAAATTGCAAGATTTATTAGTGAAGGGTTTCATTCGACCTAGCACATCACCAGGGGTGATCCTGTTTTATTTGTTAAAAAGAATGATTGTTCAATGAGACTTTGCATTGATTACAGAGCCTTGAATAACATCACTATTAAGAAAAAATATCCTGTCCCTCATATGGAAAATTTGTATGATCAGCTGTAGGGAGCTCAGTATTTTTCAAAGATTGACCTATGATCGGGGTACCATCAGTTGAAGGTAAAAAAAGAAAACATTCCAAAGACCGCATTTCATACAAGATATGGTCATTATGAATTTTTAGTTATGCTTTTTGGGAAAACCAATTCACCTTCTGTATTCATGAACCATATGAATAGAATTTTCCATGAGTTCTTGGATAAGTTTGTGGTTGTTTTCATTGATGATATTTTGATGTTTTCTAAAAGAAAATAGGAGCATGAATGTAATTTAAGGGTTGTTTTCCAAACCCTAAAAGAAAATAAATTTTATGGAAAATTTATCAAGTGTGAGTTTTGGTTGCAACAAATTTCTTTCCTTTGTCACATTGTTTCTAAATATGGGATAACTATTGATCATATAAAAACAAATGTTGTTGAAGAATGGCCAAAACTTCAAATGTAACCGAGATTCGTAGATTACAAGGTTTGGCAGGATATTACCAAAGTGTTGTTAAATGTTTTTCACGGTTATCCAGTCCAATGACTATGCTAACTCGGAAGGGTGTTATGTTTATCTGGACAAAAGAATTTGATGATTGTTTTTAGGAATTGAAAAGAAGATTGGTGAATGCTATAGTTTTGGCACTACCTTCCATGAATAGGGAGTTTGTTATCTACAGTGATGCTTCATTGAAAGGAATTTGTTGCAACCTAATGCAGAATGATCAGGTAATTTCTTATGCTTCATGTTAGATGAAAAATCACGAGGTAAATTACCCTACACATGATTTGGAATTAGCTGCTGTTTTTTTCGTCTTAAAAATTTGGAGGCATCATTTGTATGTAGTAAAATGTGAAATATATACCGATCACAAAAGTTGATGTATATACTTACTCAGAAAGAATTGAACATGATACAGTGGAGATGGTTGGAATTAACCAAGGATTATGATTGCACGATCAATTACCATCCGAGAAAAGAAAATAAGGCGGCAGAAGCTATGAGTTGAAAAAGTAATGCTTCATTAACAATGTTGCATTTGGAAGGTGATCATTTGGTTAAGGATTTGATGAAATTTGGCATAGAAGTTGTTGTTGCAGGATGTTCTTCTGTTATGTTTCAGGTGTCTCTAAGATCATCTCTATCAGACAGAATAAAGAAAGCGCAGAAGCAAGATAGTGTGTTGCAGAAAATGGTAGAGCTGGTTTAGAATGGTATGTTTCCAGAATTCAACATTGATAATGATTGTGTTTGGAGATTTGGGAAAAGATTGTGTGTGCCTTGTGATTAACAGTTGAAGAAAGATTTTTTTTGTGAAGCTCATAGTTCATTGTTTTTAGCTCATCCTAGCAGTAATATGATGTATAGAGAACTTCTTGTGTATTACTGGTGGGACAGACTGAAAAGAGATATTGCTGATTTTACTTTTATGTGATTGAATTTTCAAAAGGTAAAAGCAGAGCGGCAGTTAACAAAAGGGATGCTTCATCCTTTACCGGTACCAGAGTAGAAATGGGAGAATATATCAATGGACATCGTTGTTGGATTACAGAAGACACCTCGTGGTAATAATGAAATATTGGTTATTCTTAACCGCTTGACTAAATCTGCAAATTTCCTTTCTATAAGAGATAATTTTTCCCTAGATCGACTTTCTTGTTTGTATCATAAAGAGATAGTCAAGTTACATAGAGTTCCCCTATACATTTTATCTGATCGTGATCCCAGGTTTACTTATAACTTTTGGAAAGGCCTTTAGAAGTCATTTGGCAGTGAACTAATTTTTATTACAACTTCTCATCCTCAATCAGATGGGTAGTCAGAACCATCAATTCAGAATTTGGAGGATATGCTACGTGCTTGTTCAATGGAGTATCAGGGATGTTGGGACCAGTATATTTCTTTGGTTGTGTTATTTTATAATAATAGTTTTCATTCCAATATACAAATGGCACCATTTGAGGAATTATATGGGAAGCGGTGTCGAACTCTGGCTTTTTTGGATGAAGTGGGTGAAAAGAAGTTGATGGGACCAGAATTCGTAGAATAGTTGGAAGAAAAAGTTTAGCTGATACAAATACACCCGAGAGCGGCATAGTGCAGGCTGAAAATTTATAAAGACAACAGGAGGAATGATCTATCTTTTGAGGTAGGTGCCCATGTGTTTCTCAAATTTTCTCCTTGGAAAAGTGTGAAGCGATTTGGTATGAAAGGAAAGCTGATTCCAAAGTTCATTAGACCATATGATGTTCTGGAGAGAGTTAGATCATTTGCATACAGAGTGTCTTTACCTCCGAGTTTATCCCAGGTACACAATGTATTCAATGTTTCAATGTTAAGGAAGTACATGCCAGATCCATCTCATGTTTTGAGTCTAGAGGTAGTTCAGCTGGAAGAGAATATATATTATGAGAAAAAACCAGGCCAGATTCTTGACCACAAGGTGAAGGTATTGCCGAATAAGGGGATTCATAACGTAATGGTTTTATGGAAAACCCACATGTTGAAGAGGCAACATGGGAATCTGAAAATGCCATGAGGGACAAATACCCCCACATATTTGATATGTAAATAAATTTCGGGGACACAATTTCATAAAGGGGTGAAGGATGTAACATACCATGTAAGTAATGAATAATATTTTTTATCTATGTCTATATATTAATAAAATAGTGTTTTAGATGCGTAAAAATGAGAATGAATCCAATCTTAAGCATGGAAAACACTAATATTTTTCAGAGATTGTTTTACATCATTTTGATAGAAAACCATTATTAAATCAAACTTTTGACAATTATATAACCTATATTTTTCAAAATAAATTTTATATTCATTATTGGGACATTTAAATTTACTTTGGATGAATTTTTGGTAATTTTCTGACAATGTTCAATTTTTAATGAATAGTGAAAAATATTGCATTTTACAACAAAACTGGGTTTTCGTCTAATTTAAATATATTTTTACATTATCTTTTAAAATGGTTTTAAAATTTAATTAAATTATATTTATACCATTTAATTCAATGGTGTTCATTAAAATTGATTTCACTATGTAATCGGGCATAAACAATTGCCAATCGTTTCATAGTTATTGTTAAAAAAACCCGCTTTTTTTTGACAATGGGAATTATTTTTAAATTAATTATTGCAATTTCTGTGTTTGTAATTTCGTATAATAGATTACATATTTGTAATCAGAAGGTACAAATTATGTAATTAAGATTCTTTTGTTTTCGGACATTATGAATAGTAACAATGGTAATTGTCTTTAATTATCATGATTAATTAGTAATCCGGTGGTTAATGATAATAAAATAATATCATATTAATAAAAATGAACCTGACATGTGTCCTAATGTTAATGGGTGTGTCATGGCCGACCATGGGATCCCTTGTGCCAAACTTAGGGACCCCATGGAATCACTTTTGGGTGAAAGTGACACTTTATATTTTTATTTTTAAATAAGATAGAACATCACTAAAGAATGTATCAGCCGAGTAAAACATTTTTAGTTTTGTCTATGTAAATGATCTCTTAAAATATAAATATTATTTGGAAAGATAAAAGTATTTCCTACATCACATTATTTTTAATATAATTTTTTGACTTTATATAAATTAATGTATTTATGACATCATGATGATGCAACGATTATTTCATTAATGAACGATTTAAATAATATGAAAAGATATTGTAAAATCTACAACATACACATAGAAAAAACATATTGGATGAGAATATTTCGAACCCTTATCACCTTATCGTCAAAATATATCAATGTGGGAACTTTAAAATCCGATACTCATGTTAAAATAAAGTTACATTTCTTGACTTTCCAAGAGTGCCTCTCCTCTCTTCTTATAAAAGGCCCCCACCTCTACCTCATTTCCCACACTTCTCAAGCCTTTGACTCAGCCAACCTCAGCTCATTTTATATCTACACATCTCTCTCTTCATCATTGAAGCATCACCTTGGGCATAAAGCTCTTCAAGGATCAATTTTGGTTCAAATCAAGAGGAGTTACACGAATTAAAGGAGATTAAAGAACGATCGATTCAAGTCAGACACGAGGTATAAGACTTCGTCTCATTCTCCTTTCATTGAGACATAATTTGTTTTATACAAAACATTATTTTATATGTTTTATAAACCCATTTTACTTTTATGTTTATTCAAAATGAATTTTTTTATATGAAGAGCTTTACTAAATGACAAAAGGGAATGTTTTTTTTGTCGTACGTATGCGGCACCAATGACTTCTCCGCCGTCGTGACCATTATTTGAGTTTTGGCATCCTATACAAGAAATAATTTTTTTAAAAAGAAAAAAAATACCATGTTTTACTTTTCTTTTATTTTTGGTATTGAAAATGTTTTTGAAAATGTTTTTGTTATATCAATGTGTTTTATTGATATATAGTGATTGAAATGTGGAAGTGATTTGTTTTCTTTATGTATGTTTTATGTGGTACAATTATGTAATGGTTTTGGGAATTATTTAAGAAGACGGGTTGTTCTGTGAGAAACTAAGGGCGGGTGAGCCCGATATTTCTCTCCAATTCATTGGGTAACATAATGGAGTTAAACGTTAAGGTTTCTCTGAAGAGATTTAAGGGAATATACAGTGATGGGTAGTCCAAACGTAACCATGAGGGTTACTCCCAACGTAAGAATGATATGAATGCCTCAAGTTACCTTTATGTCTTATGATTTCTATGACTTATTCATAAACCATATGTTTTCGTAACATATGTTTAGAGCTTATATTTTATGTGTAAAGTATGTTTTCAATTACTCTTATGTATACATGGACTAATGATTCCTTTCCGTATTTTCATATCCCTTACTGAGCATTTTATGATCATCCCATGTTTTTAAAATGTTTTTCACAAGTTAAGGGAATGGTAAATGATGTGATGATAGTGTCAAGGATGTAAAAGAGTGAATCCATGTTTTATTTTAAATATTTTTTCGTTGATGCAAAAAAAATAATACTATCTTTTCTGTCACCGCCTTGTTTAAATGTGTAATGTAGTGCATGATTTATGATCTAATTCTCCAAAACTATAAACCTGAATAGAACCTCAGTGTGTATTCATGAAATATATCAATGTTATGTTATGATTAAGGGTGGGGCCTTATAATATAAATAAAATATCATTTTTAATTTTACACTACGCCAATTTTTTGCTACATGGGAACAAATGTGAAGTAATAATATTTTAATGGCTTAAAAAATTACAATTATTCTTCTCCAATAAATAATAAAGGTGTACCTCCTCTCCTATATTCCTCACATATATTGAGATATCAAATAATAAATTACCTACCAATTTCTTTCTATAAAATTAGTTTCTTTTACCTAGAGGTTCTGGTCACAATAAAATATCATCCTAGAAGGTTTAAATTGTAATCCAAATGCTTTTTATGTAGAAGTGTTAGAACTCTTAATTGTGGTTTTTTATTTTACATGTTCCTAATACAAAATCACAATTTATTTATCCATGATAATAAAATAAAAAAAATAAATTTTCTATATTGAATATTATTGTGTCAACGGTTCAACCTCACTTATCCACCATTTCAATAAAAATGGGAACAAATACATCCTTCATGGGTACATGTTGAACAATGCCTCTATGAAGCGATGTGATTATTTTTAAATAATAAAATATTATTGCTGGTTATAATGATGGATTTAATATATATATATATATATATGATTTTAGGGGAAAATTTACCATCATATAAAGATAATATACCATCTATTTTTCATACCATTCCATCCATTAAAAGTAATAATGTCACTTGTCCACACTAGTGGAATACCACTTGAATGAAATGATGTGATTTATTTTTCATGAAAAATATTAAGGAATTATTATAATATTATATTTTATGTATAAAAATTATAATAATTTAAATATTATTATTCCATATATTATGGTTAAATTCCCACATGTAACTTGGTCAACAAGCCAAATTCCTTTTGCAAATATTAACCAAACATCTTCAAAACAACTGACATGGACATAATTGATTATGGAATAAAATATATCATTTAAATAGATGAAATAATATGTTTAATGATAAGGGGATATAACAATAAATGGTTAGTAATCATATAGATAATTTTTATATGGTTATTATATAGTAGCAGAATGAGATACGTGGAATGTATGGAGTCGAGGTAATGGATTTCAATCTAGATTCCCTTCATTGAGGAATGTTTCAATTTTACAACATAATTAAATATAACTTTTGTACATGTATTCCCTTTTATTTTATTTATCCTTTATAAAACATGTTATTATAAATTAAAATTCAAATTATTCAATAAACATGTATTTTACATGGTTGTTACCATGTTGTAAAGGGTGTCTACACTATATTTTCTTTCATTGGTTTATATTACATACAAATGAATTATATTATTTGAATATTATATGTGAAATGAATATTATTTTTTTATGAATTATTTCAACATTATTTTTTTATTTACATTTTTCACACATAATTTGTCAGTTTATTAATTCCCAATTATATTATATGCACTTTGATTGTGTTATCCATCTCAAATTCTATTTTATTATCTCTTATGGTAAAATTATGAATGAATCTTAATTTTATGTAGTGTGTATACTACCCCTTTACCTGAAATATCATGTTTATCATTATAATCACGATTATTAATGTCTGATTTTAATTCATTTCACATGTAGTATTACAATCATATTGATACTAAATATTTAATGATAGTTTTGATAAATTCTCATTTATTTCCGGATTTTTTTGTTCAATATTTTTTTTGAAGGAATAATATATACCTATTTTCAAGAAACAAGTCAATATTATTATCTAATATTAAAGATTATGTATTATATGATTAATTTCATTTTCATCTATTAATGATTAACGAAACACCAAGAATGTTTTTTATGTTATCATAATCATGTGTCTTTTTTAAGATTAAGAATCATTATCATCATGTCTACGTCTTTATGACTATTCTCAAGAATGTTTATAATCATAATAAAATTATCTCAAGAGTTTATTATCAGGTATCTTTTACTATGTATGAATTTGTTTTCCAAAATTATTATTTTTATTATATTTTAAATTTAATTAACAATGTGTGAAATAAATATTGTAACACCCTTATATTTTGAGATTTTTTTTCTTTAATTAATTTATCATTTCAATATTTTTCAATTCACACGACAATTTAAAAAGTTATTAGTATATATATGTATTTAAAAACAAATTGAAATATTTATTTCACATGAATACCATCTTTTCTTGCTCTATATGCAATACTAACTTGTCTTGCACCATAACCAACACCGACATGGTGTAAGATGAAAACTACACTGAATCAATAGGAAACATATATTTTCACTATATTAATTAATTATTAAGATAGTTATAACAAATATGTTATCCTTAGTTATAACAAAATTTCATTTAGTGTTGTTTTATATGAATAAAACATATTGATAATGAAAGATGATATTTGTTGGTAAACTTCATTATTGTTAAAAATATTGTATTCATGAATGAATAGATTTAAAAAATAAAACTTATTTTAGATATAATAATAAATTTAATTTGATAAAATAAAATTCATTTTTGAATTTAGAATGTCAAAATTATCCTAGTGTAAATTTCTGGGTTTTTATGAGAAGCGTCATTTTTTGGTGAATAGTGAAAAATACATAGTTTTTGGTAAAAACATCTTTATTTTATAATTAATTATTAATTTTTATTTTTATTTTATAAATGTTTTATGATAACATTAGATAAATATTACATCCAATAAATCATTATAATAAATTCCACATTGATAATCAATATAAAATTTTAACAAGCATTTGTACATTTTCCTACATTAAAATCATGTTCCATCTCTGAGATTGTCACTAGTGTTAATATTGATTCTTATGAAATTTAAATTTCAGAAATCATACATAAACAATTCTATTCTGTATAATTAATATTATAAAAATATTATGTTAATTTTTGGTCAAAATTGTTAGTAAAAGTGATAAAAAATGTCGCAAAAATTAAGTCCAAATGAAGATTAATGATGGACTATACCATAAAATTATGGGCCCAAATGATGTAGAAACTTGTAAAAACTCCATTTAATTTCCATATTTAGTCCACTAATTTTCCATAATTTACATTATTTGTTTTGGTGTTAACTTTTTATGTAATAATTTATGGAGAACTAATTTGTTTCTAAAAATTCCCTGTGAGTCCTTTTCCTTCCCAAGAAAAGGCCACCACATGTACCCATTCCTCACAGATCTCAAACCTTTTATGTTACTCCATTATCTACCCATGTATCCATCCAAAAATACAAACTTATTCTTTGATGAATCACTTTCTGAATAAACACTCTCAAATAATCTTTTTGGCACAAACCAAAAGGAGTAACCCCATTAATAGGTAACATATTCTCTCATACTCCTTTGCATTATTTTCATTCCCCACCATCCACTATATTTATTCCATTATTGTGTGAGAAAAATTATGCTCCATACACTTGTAAGTTTTTATTCAAATTTTCTGACATACACTTGCAAACACCTCTATCTAATGGATTTTGAACATAATGTCTATGTGTACAGAAAACGACTACCTCACAGAATGATAATGATTTGTTTATCCTTTAAAACCAATCATGCTATAAATTATTATAGAAACTCTATTTATATATGTAGTATATTATATTTATTAATTATTTAAGCTTCTGTATTAATTATATAAGAAGAAAATTTTTTACATTTCATTTGGTGTAAATACGATAATCTTCTTTGAGGAATTATGGATTACCGCCCGTCAAAGGGATGTGATTCGTTCAGACACCACCTAAAATGCATTAAGGATTACTTTAATTATATTATATGATATATATTATATAATAAGTCTAATTTAATAGTGATATATATATACACATATATATACATATTTCATTTTCATATATTCATTCAATATAACAATAAAAACAGAAAACATCGTTCATTTGTACATACAGCTTACCATCTCCATCAATGGAGTATTACATTAAATAGTACATTATCATATAGATTATTATAATATATTTATACTAATTATACCTTATATTTATAAAATTTTCTATATTTTTGAATCTTGATACAATTTTATGGATCAACGATATAACAAATTAAGACACATGTGATGAACAAAGAAAATATAAACCCGAATTGAAACCTTGACATAAGATCATTATAAAGTTGGTAATATAAAGTTATAATAAAATAATATATGGTAATATATATTCGAGTATTATTCTTTCAAATAAATATACAAAAATTATATTTATTATACAGTAATTCTTTATGAGTATAGAGAAAGTCAAGACACAAGGGAAGGGGATTTAATGTCACATTGAATTTTTATGGGATACAATCTATGTTCACCACTCTTTCCGTTTGTGTGTTGTATTTACTGCTCATTATTTTATTATATGTTAATTTTAATTTATTTTATTAGTATTCACTTTCCCATTTGATTATCCTTACTTCATGGTGTTTATGTTTCAAATGATACTAAGTGTGTGAAAATATTTGTACAAATTTTCTTTCTTTGGGACTCATGTTTTGTTATACACCTAAACTCATTTTAGAGGTGAAAATACTTCAATTTTACATGAAATATCATAAATATCATACTTAAAATGATATTATACAATTCTTTTAATTTAATTTCCTTTAATAGAGATCATAATCCGAAGATATCTTTGTTATAAGAGTTTATTGAGACCATCTCATTTCATTTCGAGATTGTTTTTGTTGATGCTTACTTTGGTGGAATATTATGATCCATCCCCCAAGAGTATTCATGAGTTTCCTTATCATATATTATTTCATGATATAATCATGTATTTTTACCAATTTATAAACTTCGATACATATTTTAGTTAATAATTTGTTTTTAAGAAAGACTTACTTTACCCTCTCTTCGGTCAAAAATCTTTGTTTTCTAAAAAAGGATTCAAAGAATATTATACCATTGCCCTATAATATATAAAATAAACTTTTACCCTTTTTCTTATACCAATATCTTCCTAGGAATATTCTTTTCTATTTTCTAAAAAGGCTCTTTTCTATCATTTTTAGCATAAAAAAAGAATGTTATTTCGACCTCTTACGATATGTACGAGTTTACCCACAACCATTTCTTCGAAGCTCCCCTTGCAATGTTTAAAGGATATTATTTACGAATTTTTTTAAAAAGTAATTTTCAAGGAAGACTATTTTCAAAATGTTTTTAAACTTTTTTATATGTTTTCATCGATAACATTTCTCATTTTTTATTTATGTTTTATTTATATGTTTCCAATGTTTTATCAAAGAAATGGATTTCAAAATTTTTTCAATCATCATTTATAAGTTTTCAAGAAAACTGATTTTCAAAATGTTTTCAGGCTATTTTGATTTGTTTTCAAATAATTTTCAATTAAATGGTTTTAAAAATGTTTTCATGATTATTTTATATTTTTTTTGAAAATTGATTTTTCAAATTATTTTAAGCCTCATTTATAAGTTTTCAAGAAAAATCCTTTTCAATACATTTTTGAGATCTATTTATATGTTTTCAAAGTATTTTCAAATAAGTTGTTTTCAAAATGTTTTCATGATTATTTTCGAAGTTATCAAGAAAAATTATTTTCATATCGTTTTCAAGCATTCATTATATATTTTCAAATACTTTTCAATAAATTTGTTTTAATTTTTTATTCAAGATAATTTTATAAGCAGTAAAGAGATATGATTTTCAAAAAAATCTCATGAATTATTTATAAGATTTTAAAGAATTTTCAATGAATTTTTTTTTCAATAATAATTCAATCTTTATTTTAAAGTCTTCAAAGAAAATGGCATTTAAAATGTTTTGAATCTTATTTTATAACATTTCAAGGAAATATTCTTTCAAAATTATTTCATGTATTCTATGTATTTTTTCATCGTAAATTATAATAAAATTCATTTCAAATGGTTATAAGTATTAAAAAAACTATTTAAAACATGAAATGATATTTTCCTCATGAAATGATTTTAGATTATATTTCAAAATTAGTTTCCATATAAGATGAAATTTATTGATGTTACTAATCACATTCTAGGAAATTATCTAAAGGTTCTGTTCATATCCTTCCAATGAATGAAATAGTCCTAATTAAATCAATTCTAAGAAACTATTTTCTCTTTTATGGGTAATAATTATATGAAAACCATTTCTCTTTCATAGTTTATATGCTTTTGAAACATGGTTCTTTTCACGGGTTTTGTTTATGATGAAATGATTATGAAACTTGTATCTTTCCAAAGGTTATGATATGTTTATATGCTTATGATACTAATTTCATTTCATGGGTTATTATATTTTTATCTATGATCCTGTGGCATCTGTATGTATGATTTAATTATGTGACCGGTGAGACTTAAATCTCCCTCTAATGAATTGGATAATGATTTATATATCATTAGATAAAGAATGATAGAATGTGGGTTACCCTATTTAATAATATAGTATTGGAATGAAGCTTACAAAGTTAACTAATACAGGTATGGAATGATAGTCACTTGATTCAGTAATACATGCTAGAATGGGGTTTACCTAGTTCAGTAATATACTTTGTCTACTACGATTGACTTGTAAATGATTCATTGGCTACTATGGAAATCAAATTATATGCTTATGTGTTTCACACAATTCCATGTCTGACTCCTATGTTATTATTTCCTTGTTTATGTACTTTAATTCATTTTGATTTATTTATTAGGAATTTTGAAGATTTATGCCACAATTTAGGTATATGATCTTTCATATGTAGGGTATGATATTTATTTCCATGATCATTTTATAATACCCTTATGCTTAAGTAGTGGTTACATGTCTCCCTTGTTTTCCTATACGAAGAATTTGAGATCACCCCTTTTTTATTTTTCCTTCCCCATGTTATGTATATTTGCTTAATGTTTTATGTGTCTAATAAGGGTGCCAGTATTGAATAACCTAGTTGGAGTTAATGTTGCTCATTTATGTACTAATGTTTATGTTTCCATGTTTCCAAATGCACTTGAATAATACATTCTTCTTGTATCTATTTTTGTAATATTTATATGTTCTGCAAAAGTTATGTAATGTTAATATTTGGAAAGTGAGGTTCTATATACATAAAATTAATAATAACAAAACCCATAAAGAAGTTTCTACAATAGGATTATTGATGAAGTAAAACACTCTTAATTTTCTTTTAAATTTATTTTACTTTCATATCCCTACCTCACATTCCCTATTCAAAAAGACATGATAACCGAGGTATAATTTTTATACTAGAATGATATCATGTTAATAGAGGATCCATCATCAATCTCATTTCACTCCCTCTCTCTCTCTCTCTTATTCTATAAATGAAAACATCACCCATGATGTATAAATTTACCATCATCATAGATGCTGCATTATTATATTTCATTAATTCCTTCACGGATAGTAATAATGCCATAATTATCATTAATTATTTTATTATACATCCTAAAAGTTATATAGCATTCTGTAACTCTTATATATACATGATATTATTTAATAAGGCAAAAGTATTTATTGAAGATCGACAACCCCAAAAAAGATATAAATAATTATCATTAATGATATATTGAATAAATTAAACACATATTATGAAATATAAAAATATATAATAGAATTCAATTTTATAAATCATAATTAATAAAATATATTTAAATTTATTTAGAAATATAGATAGTTTACATGAATTTTATTTCTTATAAACATGTGAACAGATCATGAAAACCAAGAAAATGAACATTGCCGAATGACGAAGATAAACTCAATATCTCTTCAAGAAGGACATAAATTAACTTAATAAAACTACATTGAATCAAATTACTTTATAAAATTATCTAAATTAGATAAATAATTAATTTAATTTGATTATCTTGGATGTTATATTAAAGTACAGAACACTTTCAGACATATGGTATCTTTCTCTTCCAAAATCATTTTGTTCATTCAGATTATGCTCTCACCCTCAATACACCAATGTAATCCTTATTTATTTAAATATAATTATTAGAAATTATATATACACATTCTATAAAAATTTATCTAAATCTGTTCATCTTTTATTTATGTGGAAATATATGTTTTTAAAGGTTCCCTTCTCAATTCCTCAAGATTCAAAATCTTGATTGAAGAGAACATCTTGAATTCTTTCTGAAATTTGATTTACCATCAATTATATTTTTCAAGACACCATTATTTTAATAAAATCAAAAAAATTTCTAAAAAACAAAATTTATTATTTCCTAGTTTTATACAAATATTATGATAATTATAAATGCATTTTTCAAAATAAATCTTCTGAGAAAAGTAAATGGAGCAATTTTTTCCAATAATACATCAATGATTTATTTTATTATTTTATTATTTTTCAATACCTATATTTAAATTTGGTCTTTATTGATATTGATATCCTATGATTATCAACTAGCATATTTTAGTAAATGGTTTATGATTAGTTTGACTATGGATGTTCTATCATGATTCCATTCACTATGTCACTCAGAAAGGTATGTCATTATGATTATAGATTAGAAAAATTTACTTGTAGGGATTAAATGAGGGTTTACATAGTTAAGTAATACAGGGACCGAACAAGGGTTTAATCGGTTTAGTATCACTGTGAGGGAACAAGGGATTTCTTGGTTTAGTAATACAAGGCTCGAATGAGGGTTCACTCAGTTCAGTAATACATAGCTGCAATTGGGGTTCACCCGGTTCAGAAAAGGACGTTTTCACAAATATGGTCTTAGAATTGATGCCTTGGCTACTATGGAGACAATTATATGCTGTTGTTCTACCAAAATTCTATATCTAATTCTTATCTTATGCTTTCATGGATTATGCTATTTATTTCATATGATTCATGCATTATGATCTACCAATATTTATGTCATGATCTATGCAATGATCTTCGATATGAAGGGTATGATAATATTCTTATAGGATCACATCCTCACATCCTCATACCCTTATATTCATGTTTATTGTTACATGTCTCCATTGTTTACCTGTACTGAGAATTTGAGATCACCCATTTTCATGTTTTTTTCTCCAGGTTATGAAGAAATGTTTTATCTATAAGTAAAAAAGGTAGAGATCTTTAATGGAGATGTTAAAGATCTTTCACCGGGATATAAAATTTTGTTCCCACGTTTCTAAATGCACTAAAATATTATGGTCTCCTATCATTTATTTTTGTAATATACTAAATATTCATCTAAAATTATTTAAAATCCATGTATGTTAAGCCAAATTCGCTATAGTAGGTATCAAAGGAAAGTGTTTGTCAACCTTTGGAAACTAGGTTGTGAAAATATTAGTGAGATCCCTAGGATTACTTCTATGGATATGTCTAGGGATGTCTCTGAGGATAATTATAAGGAAGAGTTAATGTTTAGGAAAATGTCATGGAATTTTGGAAAATGATAGAGTGATTGGTTTCAATGAAATAAATCCTTGTCTAGATACTATAATTGGATGTAGATATGGAATAGATGTAGCTAGGGGTAATAACCCCAAGAATATTTTCTGAGCTTATCTCGGGATAATCTAGTACATGAAAATGGGTCTTATTGCACACCTGGTTTGACACTCTCGAGGATATGATTTAGGATTTGAAAAACAATAAATAAACTATCATTAATTATTTAGATATATGTTTTCTTGGAATAACCTAGGATAAACCCAAGGTCTCATAGAATATGTAGAAATTCATTATTTATACACCCTATAGTAATTGTTTCATGACAATGTGCATTTCTTATATGAAATGTAATTCTCTCAATAAGATTCTGGTTTCAGTCAATAGAGAAAACCAAAAGTAACTGGATTAATGTTTAATGTGATTGTAGTCTTTCTAATGAGTAATAAAGTGGGATGATAATTAAAGTAGAATATGTCATGATCAAGACTAATCAGATTTCATCGAATAGGATTACCAATTTTTACATCAACCAACTCTCAAACTCACCAAGGAAGAGAAAGAATGAATTTTTTGAGTGTTCAAGTAATAGAGACCATGGAGGAACGAATATTGGGGTTTTTTTAGTCATGAATGTAAAAAGAATCACCTATGTGAATGTATAAATGAAAAATAAGTTTTATTTACTATATTAAAGAAAAGCAACAAATAATGTGACTACAAGAAAAACATGAAGTGTTCAGTTAATGAAATGGATGATAATTTTGGTCTCCCAAAGTCATCATTGAATGTCACATGTTTCAAAAGTGGAGAAAATGGTCATTATGAAACCCTATTTAACAAGTGTAATGATCCTGAAAAAAAATTAAAAATGGTGGTATAAGTGATGGTTACATTCATGATGATAATGAGACTATAGATGAAATTTTTAAGGAAAAAGGTATTGTTTTTAATGGATTAAAGATAATTTAATCAAAGTATTAATTTATTTGGATTCCAAAATATAGAATGGTGAATAATGTATGGATTTTTCAATTTATGTTTCGTTAAGTATTTAATAGAATATATTGAGTGGTCACAGTGGACTAAAAAGGCTATATCTTTAATGATTCCATTTTGACTAATGGAAGGTAACTGTTGACATGTTTTTATGTTAAGATAGTGTTGAATGGATAATATTACATGTGATATGAATAAGTAAATTGGATATTAATGAATACCTTGGAACTAAGTATGATCCTATTTATAGGTGGTTTATGCTACCACAACAAATTTTACAACATTTTTAATTTTAAGTAGTAAATAAAATATACTTTGGAATGAGAAGCACACATGTTTTCCAAAAGCATTTATTGTAATTCAATTTGTTACCATGTTTTAATAAAATATACGATGAGTTTATTCACATGATTAGAATGTGAAAACCAAGAGATAATTTTTGATATATAAAATAATCACTATTAATATGATTTTATGGATCTCTTTCTATGATTTTTTATTTTTATCTTTTTAAAGGGTTATTAGGTAATTTTCATCCAAGAAACATTTATGTTAAACTTCAGAGAATGTATTTGATAACAATGTTTGTCTTGAGAACCTTAGCTAAATTTCTAATCTTTTATTAACCTTATTTAAAATATTTATATCTTTTATATTATATTTTTTCAGTTTTATAAAAGGACATCATGTATGTCGGGTGACAACCAATCATGTTTTTCATGGATGCAGGTCTTGAAGCCAAAACTAAAAGATGACAAGGGTTTTAGCGCTACCACTGGACTATGTGATGTTTTGGTTAATGTGTATTTATTATTAATGAATAAATATTTTTGATAAACTATTAGTGTTACTTATTATAGATAATTAATGTTGTTTTTACGAGACAAATAGTTAAACATTTTTGTAATTAATGGGCCTTAATATCCATTAAAGTCGTATTTTAGTGCATTATCCACAAAGTAAATTTTTAGACATTCATTCCTTAAGATAATATATGTATTATAAATTTCTTAAAGAATAACCAATGAATGAAATTTTTATTATAGAAATTTATCCATAATTACTCAGTGTTCTTAATGTGATACAATTTTTTGTGTTAATACCTTAAATTCTATGGAACTAATGGATTTTGGAATCATTAAAGATTTATGACTTTGAGGCCAAATACCCTCTTTTTTTCATTCACTTGTTTTGGATTGATAACCTCAATCTCTTTATATAAATATTTAAACTTTCCCTCTGTTTCTAATCTTCACGCCCAACTGATGATCTCATGTGTGGAAACCAAATTATATGTACATTGGGTAGTAATTTTCGTTCAAAATTTTCATTTTAATGGAATTTTTAGAAACAATTTAAATAATGTGGTATTTTATGAATGGAACCTTAATGTATTAAATCATTGAAAACCCAGATGAATTTCAAGGGTGAAATTCAATTTATGGGTAGTAGAATGTAACACCGTGAGATTTTGAGATTTTTTCCTAATTAATTTAACTTTACAATTTTTTTCATTTCACATTACACTAGAAATATTTATTTATAAAAATATATATTAAAACAAAATGTCAAATATACCATTCACACAAAATAACTATTTTTCTTATTTTACACACAATACTAACATGGTTTACACAGTATACAACACTGACTTGGCGTACGATGCACAAAACATTGACTTTCTTTGAAACAACACTTTTTAATGTTTTAATTATTTAAATAAGATAATTATAACCTATTAGTTAAACATAGTAATAACTAATTTTTACTTATTTTTGTTTTATATAAATAAAACATATTTATAATGAAAGATAATATTTTTGGTAAAGTCCTTTTATCTTAAAAATGTCGATTTCATGAATGAATACATTTTACAAATAAAAGTAAGTTTAGAAAAAATAAACAATTAAAGTTTATGAAATTAACTCAATTTTTGAATTTAGAATGTAAAAATTACCCTATGGTGAGTTTTTTGGATTTTTATGAAGGACATCATTTTTGATGAATAGTGAAAAATACTGTTTTTTTTACAAACTACCATTTTGTCTAATCAATTATTAAGTATAAATGATATTACAAATACATTTTAAGGAAGCATAATATGAAAATTCCACATATAATTTAATTATAATAAATTATGCTTTGATATTGAATATAAAATCTAACAAATGTTTGAAATGTTTTTTAATTGTAAACCCTGTTATTTAGTCCCGTCTGTGGGATTTATAGTAATCTTAATTTTTATTCTTTTATGATTTTAATTTAATAAAATTGAAATAAACCTTTTTATTCATTCTAATTTTTAGTCTCTAATAAGGCCATGTTAATTTTTGGCCAAAATGATTAGTATAAGTGATTTAAATTAATCCTAGCGATTAAGGCCAAATTAAGCATAATAATGGGCTAATCCTTAAAATTAAGGGCACAAACGACCTACAAACTCGTTAAAAATAATTTTTGTGTCCATAGTTTATCCATAAAACCTATATTATTGAGTTTGGTGGGTTTTTATGACTTTTTGTAGGTAAGAACATGTGGACACCAAATTTGTTTTTAAAAATTCCATGTTATACATTTTCCTTCCAAATAAAAGGCCTCCACCTCTAGCCATTACTTACACATAAGAAAACATTTATGATCATACAATATCTTCCCATGTATCATCCCAAAAATACTCAATTATATCATGAAGCCTCACTTTGAGAATAAACCCTATCAAGTAAGCCTTTTGGCACAAACCAAATGAAGTTACCCGATTAATAGGTATCGTCTTCTGTCATGCTTCTTTACTTTATTTTCATTATCCACCCCATAAAATATATTTATTACCTTATTTTGTGATAATTAAAGTATCATAAATTATCTAGGATGTTTTTATGAAATGTTTCAGTCCTACACATACACACAACTTTATAAAATAGATGTTTAACACACGTTTTCTATGGATGACGAACTACTTCCTAACAAACAATGAATGTTCATTTCTATGTTACCCCTATCATGGTTTCCATTATGATTAAAATTTTTTTATATGTGTGATATATTAGATTTATTATGTATTTAACATTATTTATTACTATTTCCAAACAAATGATTTTTACCTTTCATTTGGTGTTTATATGATAATCTTGTTTGAGGAAGTGTGAACTACCACCCCCTCAAAACGATGTGATTCATTGACACAACAAATCGAAAGTGTTAAGGTTGAGTTTAAGGAATTAATATGATATATATTATATATTAATTATACTTTAATAATGATATATATATATATATATACTTACATATATATACAAATGCAATTTACATACATCCATTCAATATTATAATAAAAACGGGAAACAACCTTCATGTTTACCTTCAAATTACCGTCTCCATGAATGGTGTATTCCATTGCATTCTCTATTTTTCTATAGAATATTAAAATATTTACACATAATATAACTGATATCTATATCATGTTATACATTCCTTAATTAGGATATACGTATAAGGAACAACGATATAACAATTTTAAGACACAGGTGAAGAACAAAGAGAATATTAACTGAAGTGAACACTTGACATATGATCATTAACAATCGGTTAATATTATGTAATAATTAAAGAATATATTGTAATATATTTATGCATATTCTTCAATAAAATTACTTTAACAAAATTATATTTATTATGATGAAATATTGTATATGTATTGAGATAGTCCATACATATGTAAAGGGGATTTCATCTCCCTTTTAATTTATGTTAGATAAAATCTATGTTATCAACTCTTTATTTTTGCATGGAGTATTTACCTACCATGGTTATATTAAATTTATATTTTATTTAAATATATGGGTATTTAAATTCCTTCTTTTTTATCATTCTTTCAGAGGGTTTGAGTATCAAAATTTACCAAGTTGTTTAAAATGTTTGGTCTTCATTTTCCTTCATTGAGACTCATGTTTTTTTATTAAAATAAACTCATTTTAGAGGTTCAAATACTTACATTTTCATGAAATATCATATTTATAAATATTTTCATGATATTATATTCTTTAATTAATTTCTTTTCCTCATGTGGAGAGCATGATCCTAGGATACCATATTATAATATTTTATCTAGAAAATCTCATTTCTTTTCAATATTGTTTATGTTTATACTACCTTTTGTAAAATATTAAGATTAATATATCGAGAATATTAATGAGTTTCCTTCTTCTCTATTATTTCATGATATAATCATGTATTTTCACCTTTTTCTACTCCTTCGTACATATGTTAGTTCCAAATTTTTTTTGGAAATCCCGACATTACCCTCTCTTCGGTCGGAAATTGATGTTTTCTAAAATTTTTTTTCAAGAATATTATACCATTCTACTATAACTTGTAAAATTAATTTCAACCCTTTTATATTATACCAATCTCCTAAATGGAATATACTTGTCTCTTTCTGAATAGGTCACTTTTCTATTATTTTTACCATTCACATAGAATGTTCTTTTTATGTCATACGACATTTATGGGTTTACCCGCCACCATTTCATCGAAGCACCCTTTTCATTGTTAAAATGGTTTATGTTATTGAAAATGATTTTAAAATGTAATTTTCTTTGAAAATTATTTTCAAAATGGTTCCAAACATATTTTAAATGATTTCATAGAAATCAATTTTCCAAATGTATTTAAGTCTTATTTAGCGGTTTTCAAAATGTTTCAAGGAAATGGTTTTAAAAATGTTTTAGAGATTTTATATATATGTTTTCAAGGAGAATGATTTTAAAAAAAATTCATGATTTCTTTATATGTTTTTATATACTTTTCAAGGATATTATTCTATTTTTTTCCATGATATTTTTATAAGTTATGAAGAAAATTTATTTTCAAAACGTTTTCATCTATCTTTTATAAGTTTTAAATAAAAATGGTTTTGAAATAATTTTAACAATCTATTTATATGTTTTCAATGTATATTCAATGGAATGGGTTTCAAAACATTTTCATGATCCTTTTAAAAGTAAATTTTTTTCCAAAAAGTTTTCATGATTTCATTAAGTGTTTTGAATGTATTTTCAAATAAATGTGTTTCAAACCAATTTATAGATTCTTTTATATGTTTTAATGAAAAAATATATTCAAAACATTTTAAATATTTCATTATAAGTTTTCAAATTATTATCAATGGAATTATTTTCAAAAAATGTCATGTTTTATTGAAACATTTTCAAGTGATTTCAATGTAAAAGGGATCTAAAATGGTTTGATGCTTATTTTATAAGTTATAAATTAAAAAGGTTTTTAAAATGATTTCATTTCTTATGTATATGTTTTCAAGGTATTTTTTTATAAAAAGATTTAAAATAGTATTATGCATTAAAAAAACCTTTTTCAAACAAGAAATGATATTTTCCTCATGAAATGTTTTTACAGTATATTTAAAAATTAGTTTCCATCTAACATGAGATTTATTGAAGTTACTCATGCCTCTCTAAAAAATGATCTAAAGGTTTCTTTAATATCATTTCAATGAATGAGTTATTCTAAACTAAATGGTATTTATGAAGCCAATTTATCTTTCATGGGTAATATGTTTATAAAACCCATTTCTCATCCATGTGATATATGTTTTTGAATCTCGGTTATATTCATTGATTATTTTTATAAATAAATGATTATTAAACCTATCTCTTTCTATAGATTAGGATATGTTTACATGTTTATGATATCCAGTTCATTTCATGGATTACAATATTTTCATTTATTAATTTGTGGAACAAGTATGTATGATTTCATTACGCGATAAGTGAGACCTATATATCCCTCCAATGCATTGGGTAATGATTTATATCTCATTATATATATCGGGTATGAACAATGGTTTGTTTTGTTCAATAATACATGGCTAGAATGAGGGTTTACTAGGTTCAGTAATATAGGGTTAGAATGTGGGTTTACTCTGTTCAATAATATAGGGTTGGAATGAGGGTTTACTCGGTTTAGTAATATATGGATGGAATGAGGGTTTAATCAGTTCAGTAATACAAAGATGGAAAGTGGGTTCACTCATTTCTGTAATACATGGCTTAAATGGGGGTTCACCAGGTTTAGTAAAGTAATTTTTCTAATAATAAGGTCATGGAATTGATACCTTGGATACTATTGAAATCAATATATTCTTATGTGATTCTACAATTCCACGTATTATTCCTATATCATGATTTAATGAATCATGCCCTTTATTTCATATGACTCATTTCTTATAAACATCTAATCTTTATTCCATGATATATGTTAGGATCTTTGATATTTATCATATGATATTCTATATACAAATATCATGTACTCATAACCTTATACTCATGTTGGTTAAATGTCTCCCTTGTTTACCCAAAATGGGCGTTTGAGTTCTCCCATTTTGAAGATTCTATTCTAGAGGTTATGATGAATGGTTTTAGGTATAACTACTATAGGTAGAGATATTTATGGGAGATGTTGAAGTTCTTTCACCATGATAAAATATTTTTATTCGATGTTTCGAAAGACACTAATCTATTACGGTCCTCTAACACATATTTTTTTAATATACTGAATATTCATCTAAAATGATGTAATATCCATGTTCTTTAAGACTAGGTCGCTATACATATTATATTTTAACATATTTAGGTTGGCCAAAATTTTCACCATCATTATTATTTTTTGAATACTTTTATTAATGTATCCAAGACTATTATCAAGGAATTTTTTTTTCTAATGTGCTAAATTTGTAAGTTCTTATAATTGATTTTCAATGTGGAATGTTTATATTACTAAGGAATTATTCTATTTATTACTTATTAGAATCTCTATTCATGAAATATAGAAACCCTTGACATTACATATACTACACTAGGAATAATATTTAATGATATAACCCTTTTTATATTTCTGGACGGATTGAGATTGATTTGATTATAATATCCTGGAACCAATTTCATTTCCATTGATAAATAATGTTTTGAAAGATAAATGTTATTATTATATTTAAAAATGAATGATTTAATGTGTTATTATTTTCTTATAGTTCTACTAAATGTTTTATTATCATGGTTATGGATGATATAACACATTATTATGTTTATTCCTGATAAATCCCTCCAATAAATTGTTCAAATAGATATAAGTAAATTGTTATAGTTTTTGCCCATTATATTTTTTGAAATTTAACACATTATTTATTCTATTTTTAAGCGTGTTTATAATAGTGATAAAACAAAAATTCCCCAAAATACAAACTTGTTTTCACTATGAGTTCTATGATACATAATGAATCCTTCCCAAAATATATTTTTTACAATTACTCATGATAATTAACTAATATGAATTTCTTATTATGTTAAATATTTATGCCATTTCCCATTGTTTATGATCAATGATTTCATGGGTATAAATTATATTTTTTTTATGATAATGAAAACTGTCAATTTTAAGATTATGATACTCTCATATTATGATTACTGATGAATTTCAATTGTTAATGCTTATGTTTAAACATACTGATATTTTTAGCTCACCCTTATTTGAATTTCTTTTTCCCTAGGATATAAGGGCTTATGTAAGATAATATTTTCATATAAAATTTTAAAATATGAATAACTTTATCTAGATGATTATGAATTAATGTACAATATGAATATATATATATATATAAATACTCACATGAATACATAAGTATTCTTCTTTAATATTTCATCTTATATCTCTTAAACTCTAATCATTAGTGACCATAGTAATGTATTTTATCTAATATTTATTTTTATGTTGTTTATATTTGATTGATAAAATTTGATTATATTTTTTTTCAGGTGAAAAATACAGAAGAGAAAAGATTATGTTATTAGATTTGGATGTTGGATTGTGGAATTGTGGCTATTATAATTGATACCAAATAAGGATTTATATTACATTAGAGAGAAGGATATTTTTATGAGGGTATATTAATTTTTATGGATATCATCATGTGTATTCAATTTTAAATTTTTTTAATATGTTCAAATGCATATACACCACCCTTGAGGTTGTAAGTGATTATATTTTTCCCGAAATAAGGATATTTTTTGACGTTTATTATTGGGTTAAGTTATTTTTCAACATTAGTTTAAATTTAATGGTTTATTTCATAGAAATTTTATTATATTTTTTGGGATGTAAAATGAATGTTATGGGAAAACCTTTAAGATTAAATTATACTCTAATGGTGAGGTTGTGGATGTTATATGGAATTTTTTTCATTTATCTATAGAATGATTTAATTTCAACATTGGATATTGTTGATGAATTATAATGACTATTGTATTATTTATTCATAATAATGATTATTCATTTTCATAGTTATCTTACATTGAGAAAAAAATGTGGTTTTAATAATGAAATAATGAAAATATTTTCATCCTTTTATATAAAATATGGTCAATAGTACTATTATTATAAAACTCATGTCAATAAAAATTTATACTCATAATTGGATGAAAATATTACATGATGGGGAAAATTCATTAAATCACATGACCTAATGATGAAAATTACTTTATGGATTTGAACAAAATCATGTATATATATATTTTCATATCTACTTAGTATAGTTGGTAACATAATAACACCGCTCAAGTAAACAAATATTAAATTAAAAATGTTATCATATTACATTCATATCTATTGAAGTGATGTCTTTTTTTACAACTCATAGATTTGCAGAAATGTGGTTTCTGACTTAGTTAAGATCATTCACATTGATGAGTTAAATTTTCTCTTTCCATCAACAATATTAGTCGGAATATTATTTTCTCCTCAACTTACATATTTTATATTACCTATAATATTATTCTTCTTTGAATCAATATAATATTTTATTCTATATAACCTTTTTATTTACATTTCTAGATTTTTAAAGAATGATTTATTAACCCTTTATCCAAAGTTAGTTCCAATAATGATATTTTTAAAATATGAAACCTTGATTGTGGATCTCTTGTTAAAATTGTTTTAATAAAAAAATTTCGGGTTGAGGATGATGAGGAACCCTAATATTTTGATTAAAAAATATTATTCATAAAATATTCTAAATGATACACTATGTTCTAAATAAATTATGATATTCTGTAAAAAAAATACAGAATTTTAATATGAGATATATAACCTAACAGGTAAATTCAATGTAAAAAAATAATACCCATTTTAGGAATAATAATTATTATGGTTTTACATAATTAAAATATATTAATAAATTCATATTAAATAAGTACAAAATTTTATGTAATTTCATTTTATCATATAAAAATCAATTTTATTCAAAAATGGGTTACATTAATTTTATCATTGAATATTCTAATTTATTTATAAAATGATATGTTTTTTTATAAATAGAGTATTATTTTTTATATTAGTAAATCAAATACAGTAATGCATGATGTTTGGAATTCCTTTGAAATGTTTTCTTTTTATTCATTGAAAAATGAAAAATAACGATTTTTTTAAAAGTCATATTTAAGACAATTAAAAATACAATTATGATTTGAATTTGACCACAACATATATTACATATTCTTTAATTAAATTTAATATAGTTAATTACAAAATAATCAATATTATAAATGATTTTGTTTTGAGTTAATTTTTGTTTTTAGAAACACATTTATCCAAAAACTGTTTTCATTACCTTTGATTTTTTATCATAAATTAATTTCCCTATGTTTTAAAAATTGAATATTGAGAAATATAATACATATATGGAATCATAAAAATTCATATTTTGTAAATATTTACATTTTATTTTTGTTTTTTTTTGAATAGTAACCATAGAAAATGTTTGCTTCCATTATAAGTGTAAATAAAGTAATTTAGTTTAAAAATAATTTGATAATGCCAGAAAATAAACCTAACACATGAAATTATTATATTGAATGAGTTGGGTAACACCATACTCATCATAGCTTATATTTTATAGATATGTTGCGTCATTTTTCTTTTATAATTACATATATTTTTTTATGTTAAAAAAATTCAAAATTTTACTCAGTTGTTTTTAAATTTTCAATTTTGTTGACAATGGTATAAAAATAACATGTTTTCTTAAATTATAAAGGCTATTTTTATGATAATAAAAATATTTTTATGATGTTTTTTTAATTTTAATGGTAATATAATTTATTTAAATACACATATTATTGTTACAGATTGCTTGTACAAGAAGTATAAGAGTTGGGTAAATGAATTCCAATACATCATAAGTAATATATTTTGGACTTCAACTAGTATAAATATAATTTTATAGTTAATATTAATGTATAATCATTGGTTAGTGAGTGTATTTTTTAATTCCATACCTATATTTAGTTTTTTTAAATTAAAATATTTGAATAGTTCATAAATTGAATTAAATGTGCTTTTATTTAATTCTTTGAATTAAAAATCACTTAAATAATTCAATAGGAAAAGGGGAAAATTAAATTGATTGAAAAGTCATATATAAACTATTAATAAAATTATTTTTACCTAAGAAATAAAATATACAACACATAATGATTAAAAAATGTGTTACCATATTTAAGGGTAAAAATTGATAAATGTGGAAAAATTAAAGATATTTTGGTTATAAAGACATAAAAACTCATCAAAATCCGATTTTATGAGTTTATTATAAAATTAAAATAATCATTAATTTTTAATTCCCCAAAATTGGAACACATATCTAAAATTGTCTTTAGAATATTTTAATGTTTTTATTAATTACAAGAGGTCTTGTATCATCACTAATAAAATGTAACTTCTTATCCTACCTAAAAAAATTAGATCACTCTAATTTGACATTTCCATAGACAAGAATCAACCCAAAATATATATCCATGTCTTAGAGGCTCATATCACATAAGAAGATAAATCTAGAAGGCTGAAGGTGTACATGAACTGTGGTTTCCCAAAAATGATGTATATCTCTTAATTATGACCCTCATTTTTTATTCACTATAATCTATTAAATTTTATTGAAGAGTACTATTTTAATATTTTTATTATATACTATATAGTAATATTTTATTATTAATATGGTATAAACCCATTTCTTCTCTTTTTCCATCCAATGTGTAACGAAATCATATTGTATATGTACGTGTAGACAATAACCTACATGAACATACATTTTTTGTTTTTCATCATTAACTATTAAAGATGGTTACAATGATGAATTAAATGTATGTATATTATATTAATGATATAAATACCATTCCTTAAATATAATATATCATTTATTTTTTAAATTTCAATTTGTTAAAAAATGAGTGTCTCTTCTACATACATGGGTAATACCGCATCCGCAAAGTGATCTGGTATGTTTTTTCACATCATCCCCTCATGTGTGATTCTAAAAATGTATTAGAAGTATAAATACTCTAATAATTTAACCATTATTTTTTTACATTATGTATCAATTACATCACTGACCATGGTTAACATATAAAAGTTTTTTTATAAACATGAAATGAATAACCTCAAAAAATCCAAGATGGAGTAAACTTATTGAGTAATTAAATATTTCATTTAAATAAATTAAATACTTGTTTAAAGGTAAGTAAATATGCCTAAATAAAAATAATAAATAATTTAATATTGATATAATTTTTTATAAAGGATTTAATATACAAATATTAAATTTTTCGTCTAAGGGTAAGTGATTTCATATCAATTTTTCCTCATTGAGACAAATTTAAATTATAGGTGAATAATTTATTTCAAATAATGTAAATATTGAATATTTTATATAATTAATAATTTTTAATTCCTGGTATTTTATTTTACAATTCAAATTGTATAATCTAATGGTATTTAACATCTATGTTACATAGTGGTAATGAGTTTCATAAGTTAGATTCCATTTATTATGTTATATCAGTTCTTCGTTAATTATATTAATACATTATTATTAGTGAAATTAGTTTTTTAATTTATCTTGATTTTAAAATTGTTTTCTATTTATATTTGATACTCATAATCTCTCAATTGATTATTTCTTAATTCAATAATATGACCCTTATAAGGCTTATTCAAAATAGATTTTGCTTATGGGGACACATATTTATGTTATTAAACTATAATATTTTAAGAGGTTTTTATTATTCCACTTGAAAAGTTATAGCATTGACATCCGAATATTAAGCCTATTTAAATTTTATTTTTATGTAACATGATTCATATGATTATCCTTAGAACGTTAAAAAAAATAGGAGGTATTCTTATTATATTGTATCATGTTATTTAGAGAATGGATATTCACAACATTCATTTAGGAGGAATCATTTTCTCTCATTTTCATGAATTACATATGCTTTATTCTACTGAAGTTATGAGTTTGTTTTATATATTTATTTTTATTTTTGTCCATTAATGATTAATTAAATAGTAGGAATGTTTTTTATAAGAGATATTGATATTGTACCTAAGTTTAGATCGATAATAATTATCTTAATATACATATTTTATAAATAGTTTTCAAGCATATAATTATTACAATATCAATTATATCTTATGTTTATTATCAATTAAAATTGAAAATATTTTATATTTATTTTAGAATTAATACTTTTAACCCTGTTTCTAAGAAATTTTATACTATCTTTTCCAATATTTGAAATGAATGATTTATATAAACACATACATCTTCGCTATTATTTTCTTCCTCTGAATATTTTTTTGAATATTACTTTGATATTATCCAATGTCTCATTAAAGTAGAAATGTTTCTCTAATATTAATTAATTTATTAGTTTTTAAATGTTTTTTTCATATAATAAAATATTATTTTCCTCAATAATGATTTTAACGATCTTTTAGTAGAATATATATTCATCAAATTAAAAAACGCATGATGTTACCTATGATCCACTTGGGATATATTGTAATGATTCAATCATTTTTATCGATTTATTTTGATTTTTTAAAATATATTTTCATGGATCCGCATAAATTTCCATTATTAATTCATGCTATGAAAGAACAATGTTATTTATACATTGAAAATTTTAATCTTTTAGTTGTTCTGATAATTCTATAGTTCATAGTAATTGTTTATAATGACATGTGAGCATCAAATAGCTCATTATGATGGGGGTAGATATATCAAATTCCATACATTTTTTTTATAAATTTTTAATAATTCTATTTTTAATTTGGTCGAGGGGGAACCTTATATAGAACATAGGCCTAATATCCATATGGCCCAATACATGACCCAAATGGCCCCAAATAAATGATAACTCTATGAATTTCATTACCTATCATATTTTGATACATTAAACGTAGTTCTGTACTATACATGGTTGTATAGAAAGAATATACCCATGTAGATAAGCATAGTGCCATTTTAGTAATGGAAGATGACATGACCTATTATCATTGCCAATATGGTAGACTTCAAATATTTCATGTTATTAATATGAACACCATATGATCCTAAAATTGATATTTGTGGCCCATATATATATAATTTATTCAATTCTATAGCCTTTTTTTCCTGTCTCCTGAGACAATGAAGACACCCATTGTCCTACCCCCTTCTGCCTTCAGCAGAACTGCCCTCACCTAGGTAAGATTGTCTAGATAGTTCTATCCAACCACTAGTAATTTCCATCAAGTTCTGCCCAATTCCACCCAATGATATCTCCAATCAATATCATTTCACATTGTTTCATCTGATGCTAGATAAAACCATCAATCTATACATACTAAAATGTATCCCCCACACCATTCCTAATGGTATTTTGACAAATCAGACCCACCAACCTCATGCCATCAAACTATGACCACCACCATAGACATCCCTCCCTCTATTATAGACATCCACCACTAGACCACACATTTTTGAGATGTGCCCCAAGCATGACCAAAATCCCACCACCCTAAATAATCGGGTTCTTCTAGGATTTGATCCTCGTATTTCATAAAGGATTACAGAGTTCCTTACCACTAGTATGGACCCAAATTACCACTTGATTATGGGTTACCCTGATATATCTCTCCAATGAATTGGGTAAAGGGAAAGAGTTAACTGGTTATAGGATTCTCAATGACGATATTTGGAATTTACTGATTATATTTTTCATCATGAAATAGTGATTGTAAGAGTGATATGGTAATGATGGTTCAAGATTACAACATGTTTACTCTATGATTTTTAAATGTTAAAATTGATCATTTTCTCATTATTTTTTCCATTTTTCTCCTGAATTTTGACTTATATGACTCCTACCTCATGTCAATGCATTATTCGATTTATCATGATTTATGTGTTAGATTTTGAAATGTACTAATTACCCTATGATATTATAGGTAAAAATGATTATTTTATAATAACCTTGTTCTCATGTTATTCTATGTACTGACTTTAAATAGTTAATGAAAATTATTACCAGTATTGATCATTTGATCTCGCTCATATAATTTTTATTTAAATGGATTTTGAAGATTAATTTTAAATGAATTATTCTTATAAATTATTCATTTTGACATGATAATAAGGTATATACTGAATACATAATGAATAATATAAAAATATGGGCATTGTGGGGAAATTTATCCACTAAAGATAGGTGGTTTGTTATATAAGTGTTTTTCCAAATTCTATAAAACTCTAAAAATACAATATCATAAGAATATAAGTGTTCAAATTTACCCTTTGATGTTGTTTGTTTTTATTTTCAAAATTTTCATAAGTTTAGATAAATAAAAAACTATAAATTTATTTATTATATCTTTGGAACTGATATAGGAGTGTAGTTTTGAGGTAGATAAGGTAGATATTAGAGCATGGTTTTGATAATAATAAAGATTATGATGTTTTCCTGAGGAAAACTGATGATTTATGGGTGGATTCATGGATTTATGATTTTATGTTTCATCATATTTTAAAATGTATAAAACCCCTTTTAGTGTATTAATGTGATGATAATTGTAGTAAATTTAGTACATTTTTAGGATATGTTTAATGTGGTTGTGGTAAATGTCACCCTTTTGTTTGAAATAAAGGATTATTTCATAAGAGTTCTATATTATTATTGGAGATTTTATATGAAATGTATATGAAAATCGTTATGGACAAGAAATTTATTAATTTTGATGTTCCAGTGGTTATATGAGACACATGAAATATTATATTTGGAATAATGTAATTTGAAGATTTAATATTGTTGTTGAATTTTAGATATTAATGAATTCTTTTCTCAAATGATAACATATTTATTTTGACTGTTTTTTAACTTCTGACAATAATTATTGTTTTAATAAATATTTAAGGAAAATATTTTAATCATTATATATACATCACAATTAATCATATGTTGATTTTAGTGAATAATAAAAGGAAAATGTAAACTCATTATTTGGATTAAAAGATGAGATAAAGGTTGATACTGATTGAAACATAAAACCATTGGATGAAATTGTGTTTATATATTTAAAGAAAATAAAATATTTATATTTTGTTATGTTTAGATACTAAATGGTATTGTAATTTCATAACTCAATGAAAATTACCTTAAAATAATAATGTTATCCATTTATGTTCATTTCTAATGAATCTATAGTATTATTAATATCTCATTAATTTTTGGTTTTTTATTAATCTAATTTCTCAAGATCATTGAAATTATAGTGAATAATGATCTAAGTCACTCCCTGTATTTATTATAAAATTAATTTTTTTATCCATGTTTTATTTTCATTTCCCACCAATTTTTTCCTATATTTGAACCCAGTCAATTGATATTTTAGATGACCATTGTATATTCTATTCTACTTTTTCAAAGGGGTGTTTTATTAACATTTTTTTAATGTGGTTTTCAACAATGGTATTTTAAAATGTTAAACCATTAATAGAATGATCTCTTGTAAAATTTTTGAGGATTTAATATAAGGGCATGGCCTTAAAAAATAAAATAATATTGAATAAATGAACAATTTTCATTGAGGATCATTTCAGGTTTAGTGTTTTAGTGAATAAGGACATAACTATTACATCTCAATGATTACAATGTAAACACATCTAATAAGATTCCATTTTTCTCAAAATAAAAAATTTCAAATAATAGTTTCATGTCTAGTTCCATGTTTTAGACAGCATGACATTTCCTTGATCCCATCTATGACCCTATTCCACTTTATGTCTTGTGAAAAACATTTCCAAAACATGGGATGAGCATAAAAAGCTCAGTAAGGGATACACAAAGATTGAAAACATTATATCATCAATATATTCATAACATAATCCTTTTAACATATCTAAATAAATCATAAGAATTGTGAAATTCACATATAAATCATAAAACATAAAGGTAACATGAGGCATTCATGTCATTCTTACGTAGGGAGTAACCCTCATTGTTATGTTTGGAATACCCAACATAGTATATTCCCTAAATATCTTTGGAGAAACATTAGATTTTAACTCTTTCGCATTACCCAATGCATTGGATATCAATATTTGTCTCATCCTCCCATTGTTTATCATGGATCCACTCAACATCAAAAACAATTTCCAAGAACAATAACATAATCATATCACATAAAACATGCATAAATAAAAAAAAACATTTTAATTTTTCGATCTCAAGACTTCAATACAACCCATTGATATAATCAAAACATTATCAGGAGAATTTCAAATACCAAAATAATTGAAAAGTAAAACATGGTATCTATTTTTCATTTAAAAATGTTTTTCCTTGTAGAGGATTTTGAAACTCAAATAATGGTCATGGCGGTGGAGAACTCATTGTCGCCGCATACGTTAGAGAAAAACATTCATTTGGTAGTTTAGTAAAATGATTCCTGTAAAAAGATTACTTTTCAAGGAAATTAAATGTAAAAATGGTTTTATACACTATATAAAATAAAGTTGTGATGAAATCAATAGATTCCTCAATGAATGGAGATTGAGATGAATTCCCATACAAAGACGGTATCCATAGATTAAGGATAAATCAATTACATTATTATATGTGACAAATATAGATACAGTGAATATAAGTGGATATTAATTTTAATAGAATTAGAGGTCATCCACGCATATTTATAGTAATATATAATCAAGAATTATAGGTTTAACCCAATGAATTGAAATTGTGTTAAGAAGTTCCCTTACAGAAATTCGATAGCCTAACAGTGTTACTTTAAATTTTAGAGTAAGAGTTGATGAGAGATGAAAAGGGTATCTCATCACATGGAAATAAAATTTACAGCAATAAGGTTATATAATAACATATCCCAACATAAGAATATATAAATTAAAAGACATAACAAAAATAAGTCTTTTAAAATGTGGAGGGCGAAAGGTTCCCTTACATATTTGGGTAAAATTTGAAACGTATACCCAATGAAAGAAGGGTCATACCATGAAGATGTAAATAACCATAAAATAATGTATATGAAACAAATAATACAATCTTGGGCAGTACATACACCACACAAAAGGAAATAGTGGAAAATGTAGCATGAATCTTATGGGGATAAAATGTGAGATAAAAACCCCTTACCTCATTGTCATCAATCGGGTCGTATGACAAAAAGATAACATACCAAAAATGAATCACATAATAATATGAATATAAATAGACTCATGATAATATATATGAAATGGAAATACACAATACACCACATGAAAAAAATAAGTGGCGAACAATAGAAATCTCACAAAATTAAAAGTTAGATAAGAAATCTCCTTACCTCAAGTACAACTTGTCTTGATAATTTCATTAAATTCTTGAATAATAAACCATGGTCAATTTATAATTTCTAAAGGAATTAATTTAAATATTATTATTAAAATCATATAACATATTATCATGTTATAAGAATTAGTTAATTATGTGAGTTCATATCATACGTTTTTTCGATGTTCACTGGATGAGTCAAAAATTATTTATTTGAAAAGAATTGTCCATGTATTTATAAGTACAACATCTCCAGAATGGTGTACATGAATAAATATCATATATATTCAGTATATGTATATTTATTAAAATCCCATTATATTTGGAGATATGATATGAAATGTACCGTTCATGGAGACTGTAGGCCGTACGTACGCTTGAACGCTACGTTCATTTTTTTCATATTAAGGAACATTAAAACTAAATGAGACATAGATATATTATAATTATAGTGCAATATATATGTTATATAGGTAACATTAGTTCATTAATTAAATTATTTATAAATTTAATGTTAGGATTGATTGAGTAACAACACTTGAGGGGGCGGTTGTCCACACTTCCTCATAAAAAATTATCGCATTTGCAAAACATGCAATGCGTAATGGTATATTTTAAATAAAAATACAGAAGCATAGAGATGACATTAATTAAAATATATATAATATGAAAATATATTTCTATTATAATAGCCACCATGGGAGGTGTTAACAGAAGATTGAGCAATCATAGTTTCGTGAGGTAGTAGTTCACCACCCACAGAAACAGTACGTTAGTTAACTATTAGATGATGGTGTGTGTAAGTGTCGATAGAATCCATATAATAAAAACATCGTATATATTTAGTATACTGGTGTTATTATGTGATCAAATAATAAGAATATATTGGTGAGTGAAGAGGGAAATAAAAGAAAGAAACACGAGAGAAGACATTACCTTTAAACCAGAAAACTCTTTTTTGATTAGAGCCAAATCCTTACTTGAATAGACTTCTGCCCAAAGATAGACTTCTAAAAGTAAGGGAAGGATTTGGAGAGATAATATGAGTAGATTTTGGACAATCCTAGGGCTTGAGAGGTGTGGTTAAGGGGGTAGAGGTGGGGGCCTTTTATAAGATGGATGATGGTTACTTTTGGAAAGTCTTGAAATGATTAATTATTATAAAATAGTTTTCATATTTTAAAGATCCCACAATGATATATTTATAGGATAAAGTGATAAGGGATAGAAATAAACCAATAAAATAGGTTTTAGAAAATTTTATTTCTTATATTTTACCTTATCTTATCATTTAATTTAAATCATTCATTAATGAGGTAATCACTGCATCATCATGGTGTCATGAATACATTTATTTATTTAATGTCAACAAAATAATAATAAATATACCATGATTTAGGAAATATTATTATCCTTGAAATTATTATTTATAGTCTAAGAGATAATTTATGTAAACAAAATAATTTTTTTTACTTAGGATATACAATCCATTGTTATATATCTATTCTTCTTCAAAAATAATTTCATAATTGTCACTATCACACCCACGTGACTATAAGGGCCCTAAAGATTGAAATAAAGCTTCCCATGGTCGGATATGACTAAAACCAGAAGATTTGGATATATTTTGGAGTCATTTTATATTATTATGAAATTATTTTATTACCCTTACGTACCCGATTACTAATTAATCATGACAATTAAAGATAATTATCGTCGTTATCATTCCTAATGTTAAAAACAAAAGATTATTAATTACATAATTTGAAACTTATGATTCGAAATATTTATTCCTTTTTACCAAATTAAAAACACATAAATTGTAGTAATTAATTTAAAAATAATGTCTATTTTCAAAACCAAAGGCTGGTTTTTATGAAGTAAAATTTATCAAAAGATTGACTTGTTTTTGCATCCAATTGAAATGTAAAATTACTTCCCATGAACAAAATTGTATTAAGTGAAAAAAAATAATTCAATTAAATTTTAAAACCATTTAAATTGACCATATATCTATATAATTAAATAGGATGAAAAAATAGTTTTGAATTAAAATGCAGTATTTTTCACGATTCATTAAAATTGAACATTTTTCAGAAAAATACCAAAAATTTATCCAATGTAAAATTGATATTCCAAATTAAAAAATGATCTCCATTTTACCAAATTCAAAACATAGATGTTTCATTAATTAATTTTGTAATTAATTCCCGTTGTCTAAACAAATAGCGTGTTTTATTGAAACAAAATCTATTAAAAGATTGACACTTGTTTTTATCCAATTTCGAAGTGAAATTTATTTCAGTTAATACCATTTTATTAATGATAAAAATATATTTCAACTAAACCTTAATCTCAATTAAAAATACAATCTAACCATACAAATAAATTAGATTAAAAGGAGATTTTAATTTAAAATACAGCATTTTCACTATTCATTAAAAAAAATGAACATTATCAAAAAAAATAACCAAAATTTACACAAACTAAATTTTGATTTCCAGATTCCAAAAAATTATTTGAATTTTTCAGATATAACAAATAAAAATTTAAAAAAATTAGTTTTAAAAGGGGTTCTCCATCAAAAGGCGGTTAATCATCCTTTTAGTGAACATTAGAATATTTATGCCTAAAATCGAATTCCTTCATTATTTTAAGCCTCTATCTTTTATTGGATAAATGTAAAAATATTAAACAAACATATATAATCATTTTTTTAGTTAGTTCTATTCATTCCTGCCAATACAATGGCTAGGCGTTAACTACCATAAAAAATAATAATATTATATTATTAGTGTGCAATATAAGATTTAATGAAAGTCGTTGTTGCGTACTGGGTACGCCATCGAACGTAGAGATCCATTTAAATTAATATTAACATTTTATTAAAAAAATATTAATAAATATGAAAATTTCATATTCTTTAATTACCTAGGATGTTACATCCTTCCACCTTTTGGTAATTGCACCCTAGAAATTTTAAAATTGGGCTCTGAAAATTCATTGAAAGTCCCACATCGAAAAAAGAGTCAGCAAAACTATCATATTAAAAGAAATAAAGATAAGTACAAGGGTTACCTGAGTAAAACCATACTAGGATTCCATGCAGAAAAACATGGATATGGAAGCGAAAAAAAAGGTTCATGTTCCAATGGTGATTGATAAGAAATATGTTTAGGAGAAAGTTAACCACCTGAAAATCACAAAATTGTGATGGGTTAAACAGTATTTGATTCCCCAGTAGGAAAAGTTAGCAGACAACGTTTTTGTTTAATGTTACGTTTATTTGAGGAATTTATTTATGATCTTAACTAAAAAATAAGGATACTAACTTAATTGTAATGTATACATTCATCTCTTTCTTGATTTCGTAAACAAATTAATATTTTCTCCAAAAGATGAGAATTTAGGATGACTTGTTCACATTAAGAGCGCTATAATCAACTTCGTGACAGTCACCTTACCCATAAAAGGTGAACTATATATTTTCTATGTCTTTAGACCATAACCATAACCAAAATTGTTAATATAATATCAGATAATACCTAAAAGGATAATCCATTATAAAATGAAATAGTACTCTTAATCTCCAAAATTCAACAAAAGTACCCAAGGTTCAAGAAAGACCATTATGTAAAATTATATCCATTAAATTATTCAATGTAATCCAAACTATGAATGAATCTCAAATATCTGAATGATTTAATCTCATAGACTTCCAATATAAATCATAACATTTATCTTCAAATAACATTAGTTACTCTTAATGTCTCATGTTGGAATGTAATTAACCCAATCACATATCCTCCATGATAGGTCAATCATTTCAATAGATAACCCAAAATAAACATTTTTTTGATGCATAAAATCATCTAATTAAAAATAATTTGTCATGCTAACTAGGGACATCACATAGTATAGTGGTAGGTGATAAATACGAGACACACTATGGTTGTGGGTTCGATTCCCGTAGCTTCGTCCGACATGACAGGTTGCAATAGGGTTAGTGTGTTGTCCCTTTTTAAAAACTATATAATTTTATAATATTCCCAAAAGGAGATAAATTTATCAAAAATAACCATAAAATATTTTAACTAGAATGGTTATCTAATAATTTTCATTTTTCATCCCAAAATGTATTAATTGGTAATTTCCTCAAATTCAACGATCATATAAACCTAATGTTTTTTTGTTACTATATCCTCAAAAGAAAATAAAATTATTCTTTGAATAATATTTTCATATATCAAACATCAGGGATACACATACTATAAAAAGTCATATATTGTAATCCAGTCATAAAAAGAGCCTTAATACTTTTTAAAAATTATACCATTCCAAAATCTACCATAACTCTTGAATCCTTATATGTTGACATCTTACTCATTGTACATTTTTCATGATTTACTAAAAAAAATTCCAACATATTTTGAAATAACTATTTCCTAAAAACAAAATCATGAATCATATCATATGATTTCAATAATAGGAATACATATGATAAGAAATAATCCACATCATTCATTGGTCATTATCAATTTCTTCATCGTCAATCGGATTGACATTAGGTATTGGTAATTAGATATTTGTATGATCCTGGTGATCCCATTCTAGAAAAATCTTCGTAAGACATGCGTTTTCATAATGACCATGCACACCACATTTTAAACATTCAATTGATCCTTCAAGAAGATCATCATTATCTTTACTAGAGTCAACTAGATGCTTATTTTTTCCATGGAGGTTTCTTGATTTATGACCTTCATTTCCACACCTATAGAAACTTTCTGTCCCTTTAAAACATTTTCCTATGTGTTTCTTTCCGCATCTTTGACTCATAGTTTTTTAACATACATACCATTATGATTATCACATGAACATCCGTTGGGATTTTTTTCTCACATAATTGATGTCTTATAAAAATCACAAAGGTCATGTGGTCAATCCTAACTCCATATAGTTTGTTGAGAATAACCACAAGAGTTCTAATTTCATCTCCCATGTTATTCATTTTCCCGTTCGGAAAAGCTTCACAATTTTCTCTACATCCACTGTTACATTGGGGCCTGCTAGATCGATCCATTTACTAAAACCAAAAAGGTCAGTGTGAGTATATCAGTAAAATAATCTTATAATACTAAGATATAATTATTCATGTTATCTTCAAATCATTAAATTTATAAAAATAACAATGACTCATTGTAAAATATTATCCATTATGGTAATGTCACTTGTTCTTAAAGAATACCCTAATCTCTAATGTTATCTAAACCACACTTTTATACCAACTATAAGGACCCAACCTTAAAACATTACATAATATTGAATTAAATAAATAATTTACATTGATGATCTTTTCAGGTTTATAGTTTTAGTGAATTGGGACACAACTATTACATCTCAATGATTACATATTAGACAATCTACAAAGTTTCCATTTTTCATAAAATAAAAACTATTGAACAAAATAATCATGTCTAGTTCCATGTTTTAGACAACATGACATTTCCATTATTCTATCCAAGACCCTATTCCACTTTATGTCCTTGTGAATAACATTTTAAAAACATGGGATGCATATAAATATCCCAGTATGGGATACACAAAGAATGAAAAAATTAGATCATCAATATATACATAACATATGTTTTTTAAACATATCTCATGAAATAATAAGATTTTTGAAATAAAAATAGAAATCATAAAACTTAATGTTATCTTGAGGCATTCATAATATTATTATGTAGGGAGTAACCCTCGTGGTTACGTTTTGAATTCCAATCATAGTATATTCCTTAAATCTTTTCAGAGAAACCTTGGTGTTTTACACCTTAACATTACGCAATGCATTGCAGAGATATCTTGGGATCACCTACACATAGTTTATTATAGAACCACCCAACGTCATAAAAAATACCCATGAACCATAACCTAATGGTATCACATTAAACATGCATGAAGGAAACAAAACATTTCCACATTTCAATCACAAGATATCAATACAACACATTGATATAATCAAGTCATTATCAGAATCATTTCCAATAACAAAATAAAAGAAAAGTAAAACATGGTATTTATTTTTCATGTAAAATTTTTATGGCTTGTAGAGGATGATGAAACTAAAATAATGGTCATAGCGGCAGAGTAGTCATTGTCACCACATACGTAAGACAAAAACATTCCTTTTTGTCGTTTAGTAAAACGTATCATGTAAAAATATTCCTTTTGGATGGAATTAAAATTCAAAAGGGTTTTATATACCGTATAAAATAAATTCATGTAAAAATTGAAATATTATTCAATGAAAAGATATTGAGAAGAATTCTCGTACAATGAAAATATCTTTAGATTAAGGATAAATAAATTACATAATTATGTGTGGAAAATATAAATACACTCAATTTAATTGGATATTAAGTGTAATTCAATTAGAGTTCATCTAAACATATTAATAGCATGACATAATCAAGATGTACTGAAATAACCCAAATAATTGAAATTGTGTTAAGAAGTTCCCTTATAGAAATTCGACAGCCTAACAGCATCACTTTAAAATTCAGAAAATCGGTTGATGAGAGATGAAAATGGTATCTCATCACATAGACATAAAATTTACAACAATAATGTTAAATAATAATATATCCCAAATTAATAATATGTAAATTAAATTACCAAACAAAAAGACGTCTTTTAAAAAGATGAGGGTGAATAGTTCCATTGTCGATTTGGGTAACATTCCAAACATATACCCAATGAAATAAGGGTCATAAAATGAGGATTTAAAAACACATAAATTAAATTATATTACTCAAAATATACAATCATGCATAGTACATCCACCACTAAAAAGGAAATAGTGGCAAATGTAGCATAAATCTCATTGGAATAAAAATTGAGATAAAAACCCCTTACATCATAGTAATCAACCGCGTCGTATGAACAGAAGATAATAAACAACAAATAAATCACATAATACCATTAATATAAATAGATTCATGGTAATATATATGGAATGGAAGTACACAATACACCTCTTGGAACAAATAAGTGGCGAACAATGTCTATCTCACATAATAAAAAGTGAGATAAGAAATTCCCTTACCTTATGTTCGACTTGTCTTGTTCGTTTCATTATATTCCTGAATAATAAACGTTGGTCAATTTTTAATTGATAGAGTAATTACATTAAAAAATATTTATTAAATTCATATCACATATTATCATGTTATAATAATTAGTTAATTATGTGAGTTCATATCGTACGTTTTGTCGATGTTCGGTACATGAGTCAAAAATGAACTTGTTTGAAGAGAATTGTCTTTGTAGTTATAAGTACATAATCTATGGAATGTTGTAAATTATTTAAATATAAAATATTTATAGTATATATGTATTTAATAATATTTCATAATGTTTTGAGATATGAAATCAAATGTAACCTTCATGGAAACGGTAGGTCGTACTTACACATGAACACTACTTTCATTTTCAGTCATATTAATGGAAATTAAAAATAATTGAGATATAGATTTATTATAATTATAGTATAATATATATGTTATATATGTAACATAATTTCATTAATTACATTCTTTATAAATTTCATGTTTGGCATGAACGTGTCACTTCACTTGAGGTGGCAGTTGTGGACACTTCTTCATATGAAATTATCGCATTTCCACAACATGGAAAGCATAATGGCATGTTTTAAGTAAAATTAAATAATAATATAGAGGACCTATATATAATATATATCACATATAAACATCTTACCATCATAATTTACAACATGAGAGTTGTTAACAGAAGATTAACCAATCACTGTTTCGTGAGACAATAATTCACCACCCACAGAAACGTGATGTTTTTTAACCATTAGATGGAGGTGTGTGTAAGTTTAGGTATAATAATTATCATAACAACATCCATGTATATTAAGGATTTTGGTGTTATTATGGGATAAAATAATAAGAATATAGTGGTGATTGAAGAAGGAAAATAAAAGAATGAAACTCGAGAGGAGACATTACCTTTAACTTGGGTAACTAATTTTGATTTGAACCAAAGGATTCTTGAAAGGACTTCATGAAAAAGTGAGGCTTCAAGGATTAAGGGATGAATGTGGAGAGATAATATTAGTCGAATTTGGAAAATACAAGGGCTTGATAGTTGTGGTTAAGGGGGTAGATATGGGGTCCATTAATAAGAGGGAGATGGGTCACTTTTGGAAAGTCTTGAAATGTTACATTATTATAAAATGGTTTTCGAATTTTAAAGGAACCAAAATTATATATTTAGAGGATAACGTGATGAGGGTTATAAATACACCCATCCAACTGGTTTTCTACAAGTTTACGTCTTATATTTTACCATAGCTTTTCATTTTATTTCAATCATTCATTAATGACATAACCCCTACATCGTCATTGTGTCATAAATAAATTTATTTATTTAATGTCTAAAAATTATATAACAAATACCATGTTGTGAGAAATATTTTAAGATTTCCATTGAATATATATAGTCTAAGAGATAATTTATGTATATAAAATTAAATTTTTTTACTTTGGATATACAGACCTTTTTTATATTTCCCTTCTTTTTAAAACATAATGTCATAAATGTCACTATCACACCAAGGTGACTCCATGGGCCCTCACGTTTGGTATAAATATTCCCATTGTCAGATATGACTCAAAAAAGAATACTTGGACACATTTTGGGGTCAATTTTTATTATTATGATATATTTTATTACCTTTAACTACTCGATTACTATTTAATCATGATAATTAAAGATAATTACCGTCATTACTATTAATAATGTCAAAAAACAAAAGAGTATCATTTACATAATTTGGACATTTTGATTCCAAATATAGAATCCATTTTACCTATGTCGAAACAAATAAATTTCAGTAATTAAATTGAACAAAATTCTCGTTGTCAAAACTAAAGATGAGTTTTTAAGAAGTAAATTTTTTCAAATGGTTGACTTGTTTTTAAATCCAATCGAAAAGTAAAATAACTTTCAATGAAAAAAATTTTATTAAGTCACTAAAACATAAATCAATTAAACTCATAAACCATTTAATAGGACCATAAATCTTTATAATTAAATTAGATGAAAAAGATGTTTTGAAGTAAACTGCAGAATTTTTCACTTTTCATTAAAAATGCAGATTTGACAGAAAAATACCGAATATTTATCCAAATTAAATTTGATATTCCAAATTCAAAAATGATTTCAATTTTACCAAATTCAAAACATATAAGGTTCATTAATTTATTTTCTAATTAATTCAAGTAGTTAAAACAAATAGCATGTTTTTATGAAACAATATCTTTCAAAAGATTGACCGTTGTTTATGTACAATTTCAAAGAGAAATTAATTCAAATGACACCCATTGGATTAAATGGTAGAAATATATTTCAACTAAACATTAAACCTAATTAAAAAGATAATAAAAACATCCAAATAAATTAGATTAAAAGGAGGGTTGAATTAAAATACAACATTTTCACTATTCATTAAATAAATGAACATTATCTGAAATATAACAAAAATTTAATAAAAGTAAATTTTGATGTCATGATTCTAAAAAAGGATTTTATTTTTCCAAATATAACACATAAAATTGGAAAAAAGTATTTTTAAAAAAGATTCATCATCAAAAGGCGGTTAATCGACTTTTTAATTAACATTATAATATTTATGCTTAAAATCGAATTCTTTCTTTATTTTAAGCCTCCAAATTTTATTGGATAAATGTAAAAATATTTAACAAACATATATAATCATTTTGTAGTTAGTTCTATTCATTCCCTTTATTACATCTATTAGGTGTTAGCTACCATTTAAAATAATATTATTATATTATTTGAGTGCAACGTATGATTTCAAAGAAACTCGTAGTTGTGCACTGGGTACGCCATAGAACATAGAATTCCCTTTAATGTAATTTTATAATTTTGTTCACAATTGTTAATAAATATGAAAATGCCATATTTTTTATTTATCTGGGATGTTATAGTTAACATAGTCAATTTATTAACATTATTAGACTAGGATATTTTAAAATAACAATATGTTAAATAACATTCTTGACACATTAATCCATGTAATAATAGAAATATGATATACTCTAAAAATATTATTAGTTTAATATGTATCTATTAATAATTATCCCTTAAATTGATGATAAGTATATGAATATGAAAATTATTAAAAATATTTATATTGGTTTATATAATGACAATTTTTTTATTAATGTATAGTGAATAAGTACTCAATTATCAATAATGTCATCATACGCTATAAAAATATGGTTTTATCAAAAATAGAATATATTTAATTTCAGGAGAGTAAATTATAATAATTGTATTTTGACATTAGTGAATGTATTTAATAAAAAATATATCAATTTTCAATTTTTTCCAACATTTTTATCTGAATTTGAGTACATTGAATTTCTTTGAAGTGATTGATTTTTCAATGAAAAGCGATAAATTTTTTTTTAATAAAATAATCATATTATTTAATTTAGAATTCAAATCAGTCATTAAATTTAAAATAAATAAAAAATAATTTATAATTATATATATTTAATTAATTACATATTAATAATAATTATACATGATTTTGGTATAAGATCTTTTTTGGGATTAAAAACAGTTTATTCTGAAAATATTTTTCATTTTTTTTTTGTTTTTTTCTAAAATAATATTTTACAAATCTAGGTAATGATTTTTGAAAAATGTATTATTTATTTTGAATTTTTATGTTATTATTTTTAAAATAATTTTTCATTATTTTTATTCATTATGAATAATAGCTAAAAAACAATTTACACCTCAAAAATGATAAATCGTGTAATTAAGGTTGAAAATAAGTTGATAAGGGAAAAATCGCCATATAACATCAACTAATATATAATAATTTGGATTATCCCTTCCGTAAAAAATATTCTATGTTAAAGAAATTTTGATCCATTATTCTTTCAAAATGACAAATATATTATTTAACTTTAATAAAAATTCAAAATGAAACTATGTCTATTAAAATTTATCTTATATGTTTATATGTTGATATAAATAATTAATTAATGAACATTAAAGACTTTTTTCACATAATAAAATCAGTTCCATTAGGTGAATTTTTTTTATTGATTATATGTTTTCATTATATTGTATACAAAGAGGATGGGGAGACCGAATCCTAAAGATAAGCGGCGACACCCGATACCCCTTGAGCCGAACCCTAATCGTCGATCCTTCGCTGATGTTGTTGCGGGTAGATCTTTGGATCCAGCTGCACATGGCATCACTGACTCTGATGTGAAGATAGATCCAAAAGCTTACCGGCACCGCGGGCAAATGGCCATCGCTTTCTCTTCGGAGGAGGTAAATCTTCTTGCTTCGGACTTGCGATACGTCTTGATTGGTTACTTTCCAAAGCGTAGACCTTCCCTGAAATTTCTTAGAACATCACTCGAATCGTTGGGATTCTCGGGTTTTCACATCGGCCTTCTCACCTCTACACATATTGCTCTTCGTTTTGCTTCTGAGGAAGAATATTACCGTATCTGGATTCGACAAATCTGGTTCTTTGGGGGATACCTCATGAGGGTTTTAAAATGGACACCCAACTTTGACCCTTCTGCAGAATCTCCGATTGTCCCCATTTGGGTAGGATTTCCTGGACTGCCGATTCATTTGTTCAAACAAATAGCTTTGTTTCCAATAGCAAAGCTAATTGGAAACCCTTTAAAACTTGACAATGCAACCAAAAATCTCACTCGTCCCTCTGTTGCTAGAATATGTGTTGAGTTAGATACCTCTAAGCAGTTCCCTACTTACATATGGATTCAAAATGGGGATCACGGTTTCTATCAAGAGGTGGTTTATGAAGATCTCCCTGATTACTGCCAATGTTGTTTTAAGTTGGGTCATGCGACCCCCAACTGTAGAAGACCAGTAGGGACAGAGGCCACTAAGTCCGTCTGGGTGGAAAAAGATAAAACTGCTGACCCCTCCACTTCAACAAAGAAGTTGGACAACTCTGTGCAAGTAGTGCACTTGGATAAGAGGCAAGATCTAGATTCTCAAGAGTCAGATTTTACTAATGTTGTTAAGGTTTCCACAGAGAAGGATTCTACTCATATGGACAGACCTCCTGATTTACTGGAACCCACTAACACAGATACTGATTCTAAACCTACTATTGTGGCTAAGGAACAGGATATGAACACCCAAACCCAGGAAGCCCAAGGGGCTGAACAGGAAGAATCCTCTGAATCCAGTGATGTTCCTGAAGAAGTAGAAGACCAGACTAGGCAGTTAGAGGAGAATTTCTTGAACTCAATGTCCAGAAAGGGCAAAAAACTCATGGTAGATGAAGATGGATTCATCACTCCTAACCCTAGGAAAACTAGGAAAAGGAGAGATTACTCACAGATGGAAAGAACCATCACCACTCGCTCTATCAATTCCACTAAGTCTGTCAATAATGAGATAGTTCATGACACTCCAGCTGATGAGACTAATGAGATTACATCACAACTCTCCCTTGAGGAACAATTAAAAAAATTTGATGCTCATTGGTAAGAGAAAAAAGGATTGGCCTATGAGAAAATGAAAAGTGGTGAAATTTCTGCTGAAACCTTTCATAAAGTTGAACTAGGTATTTCGAGGAGAAGAAGGCTGTTAATCCTCCAGAATTCCTGTTGATTTCTTCTTTTGCAGTTTGCTTCAGATCAGAAATAGTTGACTGAGTTATTTCTTTGCTTATGTGCTTTTAAAATTTCCTATTTGGAACTGCTACTAAACCTGACTTTGACCCTGTACTGTCAACTTTGCATGGATTCTGAATTGCTACTCAGTGAAAAAAAAAAGAAAAAAAGTTTCTGTCTTGTTGGGATTCCTTTGAGTTAGCTGGGTTGCTCGAGTTCGCATTATTACTTGACTTCACATTCATCTGTTTGGTTGAAACTTTGCCTTAATGAAGAGCTGATTTGTTCTGGATTTGAGGTAGCAGAATGCTGAAGACATGTTGGGTCTGATCTCTCTCTTTTGGCAGTTAGTGCAGATCTTCTTCTGGAGCTTTATGAAGCTCGCCCTTTGGATTTCTTTGGTAACTTGCACATGCAGATTTCTTCTTGCTGGAGACCCGCAGTTTCATCTTCTTGAATTACTCTATCTCTTTTGTTTGAAGTTAACTTGATTTCGCCGGAATACTCATGTTCTCTATTGGTTATTTGCTACTGGTCCTTCCTTGCACCTGTTTTGTTGCAGACTTGTGGAGACGATGCCCTGATTGATTCATATATGCTTTTAAAAGTGTGGATCCTGCTCTGGATTCTGAAGTTCCAGAATGATGAGGAAATGGTGGGGCTGATCATGCAAATCTTCTTCTGGATTCTTCTGGAATCTTTTGATGTTTTTTTACCCGGTTTTTTAAAGTTGTATCTTTGTTGGTCTTTTATATTTCAAGATGGTGTATGCATTTTACACCTCGAGATTTTCTTGTAACCTTTTTTATTTAATAAATTTCTTTTGGCATGGATTGGGTAACCAATCCATGTCGCCTCTTTGAAAAAAAAATTATATTGTATACAAAGAAGACACAGTTCTTTCCCAAATAGTAGAAAATTAAACAAAATGATTCTAAAAACTTCTAAAATAATATTTTGTTCATTAAAAAAGTTTTCACTTAAATTTATAGTTAATAGTAATATACAATTTATTTTTCAATATTTCATAATAAAATTCCATAACTATAATTTTTATTTAAATTTAAAATAATATGAATATTTATTAAAATGACATTAATGATATTTTCCTTTTTTAAAAGATCAAAAAATTATGAAAAACAATCAAGTGGGAAATCAGAATGCTATGTTGATGAAAATGAGATCCATTGATCAGTTAGGCAAAAAATTTTAACATAAAATAAAATTTATAACCCTTACGGATTGAAAAATGTGTTACTTTTATTAATAGTTAAACTAGGGTTAAATAAAAGTGATAAGGGATAAGAAAACTAAAAACCATTCTATGTCATATTGGGCTAGTTTACTAAAATACTAAATCGTATTTAAATTTAATTTAATTCAATTATGATACACTTTGTCATCATTTCTTATTTATAATATTTTAATTTTATAAACATTTTATAGTACTCCAATCCCATCACATATATTTATTAGATAAGGAGCCTATACAGACAAACATGTTCCAATGGTTTTTAAAAATGATATTATTATACTCCTTATAATAATTTTTCCCCATAAGAAATTCTATAAAATTTTTATGTAGTGTTTATACCAATAGTTTTAAAACACCATAGTATAGTGATTTCTATAACAATGGGTTTAGAAAAAATAGATATAGAGTAAAGTTATACCAATTGTTTTTTAAAACCATGTGTATAGACTTCCCTCATTTACCTAATGTCTGGGATTCTATCCTCACATCTCATTTGTATATAAATTTAACCCTAGTAGTTCAGAACTATTGATTTTCCTCATAAATGTCAAACACTCCTCTGTTTATTTTGTAATTCCATTCTACGTGGACATTATCTTGGTGACGTCCAAATCATTCATCTATTATATAAACCATATTTTGCATTTTTTTAAAAATCCAAAACATTTATAATTTTTTTCCAACATTTAGTTACTTTTGATATGTGTTGTTTTTTACATGCACTACATGTATATATTTGATTTATTTGTTTCAATGATTTATATTATTACCTAAATCCCAATAGGGGACCTCATTTGTGATTAAATTCTCACTATAATTACAAGACTTTCCCTTTTTGAAATATATTACCTAATATGATTCTATTGGGATGTTTATTTTGACATATTTTTTTTCAACTTTTCCACTAACATGTTTGGTGGGATAGAATAAATATTAAAATCAATCATAATGATTTCTCCTTAACTAAAAAACATATAATTTCACCAAAAATAAAATATTTACTTAAACTACTTCAATTTCTTGTGACAAAATAAAATTTTGTCGGATTTTCAAATAATCTAAATTCTCTTTACTATTTGAGATTATTTTTTTTTGAAATGAGATTGAATATCTAGATATTAGTTTAAGACTATTGAATAGAATACCTATCACTTTAGAATAAAATCAATTATCCTACAATAAATTTTATTGCTATAATTTTTTAATAAACCCATGTCAAATGTATTCCAATTGTAATAATTCAATTTATTTCAATCAATATGTTATTATTACTTTCACATGATCAATATTTTATATTCTATAACAATTTTTACAGATTCCCTTTTCCTCCAACACATTATTTTGCAAAAAGAATTTTAATTTATTTTCACCACTAGTTTTTTCTTTTCATTTATTTTATCATCACTACTCACTTACATAAATTACTACATACAAATCCACAGAAACAGTTTGTGTTACTATAGTTATCATGAGTCCCACATTTACATGTAGTTTTACAGTGTATTTTAAATTTAAGCACGGGGTTCTATGTGGTAAAACATCGAAGATAAATGAAATCATATTTGAATGTAATATTACAAAACCTATTGAATGAATACTATTTTAATGTAATCATATTGGAATTACTTATTTGAACTATATATGAGAGTTTTTGAACTATATGATAATATTATATATCAAAATTCATTTCGTACATAAATATTTTGTTAAAAATATTATATAACCATGGTATATCATGAAAAGGCTACAAAATTAATCATATAGTGGCTATATACAAATTTAATAATGGCCAAAATTGCTGTCATGGGGGATGAATATTAATTATTAGAACGAATCGCTTTATCATCCTTTAATATGAGAAACAAATAACTATATATCTATCCATCCTAACTTACTAATTTATTTCTCATGAAAAGGATTATTTGTAATAAAAATTAATATTTTATACATGAATTTATATAATAGATATAAACAATGTTCAAAAGATAGTAGAATAAGAAAAATAAATAAAAATAACAATTATAAAAACAATTTTTTAAATAATTTCATATAGTTATAACTTATTGAATTAATAGAATTTAATATTTTACATATACATATATTGTAATTATATATATATATATATTTATTTATTTACTCATAATTTATTTTATTATTCTTATATCCACTAGTTTTTCATTTATGGTGCTATATAAAGTGAAAGATTCTTGTTTTCTTAACTATAATTTGAACATATATTCAATATTAGATTATTAGTTTTCTGACATGACATATGATATTTTCAAAGTAGATAGAAGTTGGATATATACAACTAATTATATCTCAATTTGTTTTTAAAACAAGCTGGACAGAATTTTGGATTTTGAATTTAACATCAAATCATATATAAGTCTTATACAATTCAATTGTTTAAATTTTGTTGGAAAACCATGTTTATGTCATAAAGAAGTTGGATTAGAAATCACATAATATTGTTTTAAAACACTACACTATTTTTTGGAATCACAATGGTGAGAAAAGAAAAGCTCAAAATTATTATGATCTAATTGAGAGAAGTAGAGTTTTAATTTTATTAAATTATTTGTTTCCAATTTTTATTAATGAAGATAAATAAAGGATAGAAATTACAACAGACAATGATATGAGTACAGATGTTTCATGTAATGAAAATTTTGATCATGATAGAATGAATAAATTGAATGAATCATCCCTGACTCATATATATTTTTCTTGTAGTGAAATGAAAATTATAGAATTTTTAATTCAAATATTTCATGGGAAAACCGTGTACATTATTTTTAAAACATCCATTAATTACATTCATTCATATTTATAGGACATATTTATCTATAATGGGTATATTCCATCAAACCTTTCTATGTCATCAAATTATGTTGATGGAAATTGATTTTCTTTAAAATATTGTTTTTTTGAAATATTACATCTCATTCTAAGATGGAACCACTTAATAATTTAATTTTTGAAATGTGGAACATTTTAATTAAAGCTACATAATTATACAACACCATATCATGTTCCATAGTAACTAATGTTATTCATTACATTGATTCCTAAAATCCAAAAAAAATTCCAATATAATGAAATATCAATAAATATGTGATTGCATGATACTGAGAGAAAGAAAGATTACAATGAGATTATTAAATTCTATAGATTTATTACTATAGAAGATATTTGTTGTTCGATATCCTAATCTTCTAGCTATTGTTTATAATGTGTCGTTGGGTCTATAATGTGACAATCTTAATCGATTTTTTCAGATGCTCACATCTAACAAAAAATGGATGTGTTTCATACAAATTTATAACCATCTACCATGGATAAGTATGAAAAAACCATTAACATTTAGGGATATATTTATACATAGACCATGAGATCCTAGAAATAATATAGATATATCCACTCATCCATTAATAAAATAATTGAACAATATTTGGAGTGTTGGTGTTCACATATATTATGCATGTTAAAAATATATATTTATTATGTGTGTTGCACTTATGTAGATTATCATCATATTTTTAATTTAATCGAAGGAGAATGCACAACAAAAGAATGAAACACGTCCAAAGCACCTGAATGGGAGAAAATAAAGGGGGGGGGGACCTATGGGCTGATAATAGTGAAGGCCAAGGGAATCCCCTCGAACCAAGTTGACCCCCTCTGGCTTCATGGTGGTTGCAGTGTGAAAAAAACAAGGGGCCTGACTTGGGAAATCAATGGAAGCAAGGTAATCTGCAACCTTGTACCCCTCATTCCATGTGTGAACAACATTGATATTACTGCAGATCATGTCCCTGCATTTTATGATGATGTAGTGGATAGAACATGGGGTGACACAGGATCCATGAATGGCATTGTGGAGGATCATGGAATCAGTTTCCACCTCTGATAAAGTGATCCCCTTTTGAGGGCATCGAGAGAGGCCCATCCACATTGCCTTGGCCTCGGCTTAGAGAGAAGAACCGCAACCCAGGTAGGCATAAAGAGCCATAATGACTGGCCCAAAAGTGTTCCAAACCATCCCTCCTCCTCAGATTGACCCATGATGCTTGATCCATCAGAGTTGATTTTGAGCCCCTTGCATGACGGTTGCCAGTAATCCCAATTCCCTCTCATATTGCTGCTACCAGAAGTATCAGCATAAAAATGTGCCTGGAGATGCTGAAGTGTTGGAGCTTCCTTCCATCTATGAAAAGATCATATAAGATCCAGTAGAAGGACCTTAGTGAGAAAAATGATCTGTTCGCCGGAAGTGTTGTTCCCTTCGGGTCAAGCCTTGTTTCGTTCTTTCCAAATCAACCAACAAACTGCATGAAAGACCATCATCTGGGATATCATTTCAGGGCTCCTCTCCTCTACGTCGTGGTACCATTGGTCTAGAAATGGATTGTCGGCCTTGCAGTTGTCTGAAATTGCTGTGAACTCACCGAAGTGTTGCCACACCGCCCTCACCCATTCACCTTTAAAAAATAGGTGGCCCGCGTTCTCCTCCATGTGGTCTGAGCAGCATTGACACATTAAAGCCAATGAGATGCCACAACGATTAATATTGTCGTCTGTAGGAATGTCTTTGTGATACAAACTTCATATAAGAAAGATCTGTTTGAGCGGAGTGCCTTTGGACTATAGGATCTCGTTCCACAGATCGCTCTGATCATGGGGGGCCATGGAGCGTCTGAAATCTCTTGAAGAGAAGAACCCAGAGGCAGAGGAAGATAACACACACCTTTTTGGATCGGAGTTGATCTCAATGAGGTTGAAAGTATCATGCTGGTCCTCATACAAGGTCACAGCAATGAAAGTCGGGTGTGCACTCACCTCCTTGAATGGGATCATCGTGCTCAGACACCCAGGGGAACCGAGGACTGATCCGGCCTAGTTTTGGTGCCAGAAGAGGATGCCCCCCATCCCCACAATCCATCTCGATAGTGATTCAAGAGAAGTAATGAGAGGGGATATCACTGACCAGAAGGGTGAGGTTTGGATGATATCCCTGGACTCAAGGCCGACATGGGATTTGTGCATCGTTGTTCCCCAAAGCGTACGCTGCTCCAAGAACCTCCCAAGTGATCATTGCATGCATACACTGGATAATGTCTTCGAGCCAATGAACATTGATGCCCCATTCCCTGGCTGGCCTCGCCACCCTATCCCAAGAATCGCAATGTTGTCTTCCCACCGAACGCGGATCCCATATGAAACTAGAAAGTATCTTTTCAATCCTGTTGATAATGTACTTCGGGACTGTGATGGACGAAAGAGGGTGGACAGGGGAGGCAAGAAGCACGTTATTTATCAGTGTTATCCGGCCCCCAAAATAAATGTAAACGTTCTTCCAGTTGATGAGCTAGTCTGTAATCCTGTTGACAATGGAATCAAAATTGCTTAAGCGGCGTCGTCTTGGGGAGATTGGCACACCCAGATACTCCATGGGAAAGGACCATCTGAGCATGTTCAGGCTTTGCAAAATATCTTGGATCTAAGAGGTGGTTCATCTATTGGAAACAAAAGAGTTTCTCTTAGCCTTGTTGATGAATTTTCCACTCCAGAGGCAATACTCATGTAACACCCTATTGATACCCCGGATTGACCACGGGCTAGCATTCGAAAATATGAATGTATCATCTGCGAACATCAAATGAGACACAGGAGGAGCCCTCCTCCTTCTACGAAAAGCTGTAATCTCACCGCTGTTAGGGTCCCTATGCAGATTCCAATTGAGGTCATTCTGTGAATGAATAAAGAGAGTTAGGGATAGGGGATCACCCTGCCTCATCCCATGGGTAGCCTTGAAGAACCCATACTTTTTCCCCATAAAAGAGAGGGCCAGCCATGGGGAGCTAAAGCACCTCAAAAGGATATCGATGTTCCACATGGAGAAACCCATTTTTCCTGCACCTTGTTAAGAAAACCCCAATCAACTCGATCATAAGATTTACTCTTGTCCAACTTGATTCCTATATTATAGCCACAGGTCTTAAGGTCAATGTCTCTAATCATCTCTTGATCCAGTGCAATGCCCCCCTGGATGGACCGCCCTTTCATGAAACCGTGTTTTCCAAGGACACCCACCATGGGATATGGTCAGCCACCCTTGCATTGATCAGACTGGCCAAAATCTTATAAGAGAAGTTTCCAAGACTTATAGGCTCGTAGTGGGATATGGATGTTGGGTTCTTGATATTGTGCAGAAAAACAACGGTCGTGGCACATGTGGCCCTAGGAAGGTAACCCCTCGAATGAAGTCACAGATGGTGGTGGTGACATCCCTTTTAATGACATCCCATTAAGCTCTGTAGAATAAGACCAGGAAGTCGTCAGGTCCTGGTTCGCTTTCTGTATTAAGCCTCATCATGGATTCCTAAATTTCCTTTTCTTCCAGAATGGAGCTCAAGGGGGCATTGTATTGTGCCGAGATATGGCTGATAATCACATCAAAATAGCCCCCCTCCAACCCTGTATAGCCATTGGGGAGGCAAGGATTGGTACCAGTAAAGAGGTCTTCCCGGGAGGCTAAGGCCAAGCACCTACAGTATCCATATTATCAGTCTACCTGCCATCATCCAGTAAAATGTTGGGACTCACCATGCGCTTCCATTCTTTTATAAAAGAATGGAAGAAACCAGTATTCCTATCTCTTTCTCTTAGCCATTTGATCCTCGACTCCTCCCTCGCTAGGCGTTTCTATTTAAGGAGCATGTTCCCCAGGGTGCTCTTCATTCTAGAAAGGTCATCGAACAACCTATCATCCCAGTAGGCCTCCAAGATCCCCTCAAGGTTATCCATGTCCAGCATAGTGGTCATAATGTGATCGTCTGTGGAATATTGAGTACTCGACCATGATTGGTGCTTTTCCTTAAGCCTTTGGATTTTATTGTGAATGAAAATCCATGAATTTATTTGTGTGTGTTCCCCCCAGGTGTTGCTAACTAGGTCTTGGATGCCTGGTAGGCTATCCCAATGATGATGATATCTAAAGTTTGTGGGCTTTCCCTATCCTGAGGATAAGGAAATGAGGATGGGGGAGTGGTCGGATAAACGTCACACAAGGTGACATACCATGGTGTTAGAGAACGTGGATATGTCGTGAACATTGGCCAGTCATCGATCGAGGAGAATCCACGAGCGATTACTTCCATTTTGATTGTTTCACTACGTGAACCTATCTTCCGAGAATCCTAGATCAGAGAGCCCTTTCCCGACCATAAACTGGGCAAAATCCATGCTCACGTTCCTCTAAAATGGCTTTGTCTTTTCCTCTCATCCGCGTCTGTGATCACATTGAAATCCAACCTGATGATCCAAGAAGAGTTTCCTGGATCAAAAGAGTTGAGGTTGTTCCATAGGTCTCTCCATTGAATGATATTGTAACTCCCATAGATGAACGTTATGAAAAGAGACATTCTGTCGTTCCTCAAACTCGTAGTTATATATTGGTTGCTGGCTTGCACTAGGTCCACTGTGAAGTTCATGTGCCACATAACCCATATGTGACTGTTAGTAGGATCGACATGGAAGCACCCATGCAAATTGATTTTTTTGGAAAGGTCATTGAGTTTGGACGAAGGCTGTTTATGCTCAAGAACTGCTACAATGGAGACCTTGTGCCTTCTGATTTCTCTGGAGTGGAAATCTACATTAACCTGAGATCCAATGCCGCGGGAATTCTAGATGATTACCGGAGTCATTTATCGAACAAAATCCTAGCACTAGCTCCAGAATTCATGGCAATTTTGAAGTGTGAGGATGAGAATACTTTAAGGTTCCTGGATTGAGATCGAGTACATACTACTGCCGACTTGGGAATCTGTGCTGAACCAGTGTAAGGGATGCCTTGGATATATTGGTCGAGTGGCCTCATGCACTGGAAAGGGACCCAAACGCCTGATCTGTGACCCTGGGTCTGTCGCATTTGGGTTCTGCCTTCATGGTCCGCCTAGTGCTAAGGATAGATGAAGACGACCGCCTCCCTGAATGGGAGCCCTGGGAACATGTAGGTTCAATGTCCATCCTTTTCCTATTGGCGACTGACTGAGTGAGAGAGGCGATGCGCGAGAAGGTTGGAACCTCTGCCGATACAACTGCTACCAAGGGGCATAGAGGGGCAGATCTGGAGGCCCGAAGAGACTTGCCATCCTGCATTAAAGCTTCCCCACAAGTAAACATACCTGGGATATCCAAGACATGAAAATTGTAGTGGACATGACTCCATCTGGAGGTGGTGTCACAGCTCTGGGATGAAAACCTGCCATGTTAAAGCAAGATAACAGGGGGCGGGAGAGATGCGGGATCAGTGCTGCCTTGGAACCTGGTGAGGGAGCTGGGTAGGATGTCACTGGCCTTGAAGTTGAGTCCGTAGTGGGAGGCATCTCGGTATGGGTTCAGGAGGACACAATATGCTGCTGCGACCTGATCTCGGCCTGGCATCAAAATATCGAATGCCGATGGTGTCTACAAACCTATAAGGAGTTCCCTTGGAGAAAAATGAGAGGGCAGCACCTAGAAATGACTGGGTATGTGACAACCTGGTCCCATGTCAACCCATTTTCCACTTGAAGGGAGAGACGTTCCGGAACGGGTTGGGAGATATCCATATCGACACATAAGAGAGTCGTCGATGCAAATATTCCAAAAAATGGATTATCAATAGATCCCTAATAATTGAATTTTTACTATAGGAACCAAAATTACACCATAGTTTATGTCTGTTATAAAATGTGAATAATAAATTTCATGAAGTTATTTTTCCATTTGTGTAGAGGTCAGATGAAATATTTATTGAGGAGGAATATTTCTACATTCTCCAATTTCAGTTTGACGATAAAATGTTCCCTCATTGAGTTGTCTTTTTGGGATTTTTTTGTCATATCCTTGTTTAGACATAATGATCATTAAAAATAATATATTTTATTTTTTTCAAATTCATATAAATTAAAATGGAATAGATGAAATATGATTTATGTTCTCAGTGTTACTTGGTTGATTGGGGTATCAGACCATAATTTCATCTTGTGTGTATTAGTGGAAATTATGTAATGTTTCATTTATATATTATATGATGAAACCTGTTGAAAAAAAATCAATTTTTGGAATTACTAGATTCTATTTATGTCCTTTATGTCAATTTATGAAACATATCCAAATGTTTCAATTGATTAGAGTTGAAGAATAAATCATTTATGACTCATGATTATCACGTTCTTCTTAATTTTTTGATTCTCAAAAAAATTATTCTAATTTTATCTATTAATTTAAGGATGTTCATTATTCTATCGTGATTTCTTTTTTAAAATTATTATGTAAAAAATTATAAATATTTTCTTCAAAAAATTGTTGGAAGATCCACCATAAATTTTATACAAGTTAGAGAAATTGTTTCCTCTGTCATATTCACCTACATGCTGCATCTGACTCTTCATTTTCTAACTATAATAATTCTTGGTTTAAAATATTATATTCATTGTATGTATCTAATAGAAATAAATATATTCACATTTGTGTACTCTGTCAAAAATAAGAAATATCCGGAAGGTTTTATTGTAAATGGATACTAGGATTATGAATTTATTGATTTTTTTTCAATGTATCTGTATGATGCCACCACAAGAAGAAACCAACTAATGATAAGTGAAAATGTGAATGTTGATAAAATTAAAAATAGTGTTCCATCACTATAAAACTGTAAGAATTACATAATCAAGTACATTGACTACTTTAAACCTTAAAGAATGGGATTTGGAAAATATTCATGGTTTTGTTTAACTATGATTTTTTAAAAGATTACATCAAGTAGGTAAATTAAATATGAATCTGATATCTTATCAGACATAATTGTTCATATGTGTAAAATTGTTTCTATCATTTTCTTCAGGTAACATAAATATATTTTAATAATAGGAAAAAAATTATTTATCATTGAATAAGTGAGAGAATTTTTATTGTTAAGAGTTTTATTCTAGGTTGGAATTAAATATTGAAGTGTTAGTAAAAAAAATAAAAATAGTAATATTTAATTCATTTTAATATTCATTTATATTTTAGGTATTAGGTTTACCTAATTACTTTACCTCTATGGGAAGAAGACATTTTTCTTGTGGGAATAATTTCGTGGTTCGATAATTAAATTAAATTGTTATCAATGGGTAGAAATTTTTATCAATAAACTAGAAATGAACCTGATCGTACTACAATATTGTGTTTTGATAAATTCAATAGAAAACTCATATCCAATTTCATCATATAGTGTCCCTCGATTTGAAAATTTATCTTGTCATAGAGTTGTTTGGAAGATACTTATATAGGATTATTATTCTAATATTTTGGTCTCTATGAATAAATGAATGTGGTTTCGTTCAATTATGACACATAGAATGTTTATTGTTTATTATGTATTTCATGTTATTTAACCGAATCCAATTTTTTCTACTGATTAGCCATATACATCAATGGAGAATCATGTCTTTTATGTGATAATTATCTGAGAACTGACTTTATTGTAATTGTTGAAGTAATATCAATATATATTCTTGATGATGGTGGTAATTAAATATAAACCATCACTGCCCCCATTGGCCTCAATCAATTTATTAATTTTGATGAATTTAATAGGTAAAATGTTTCATTTGATTACGATGAATCATTTCTTATGGGTAATATATAGAATAATATTTATGTTTTCTCAATTCTTCAGTTTTAGAATGAAATGGGTTATTCATTTTTGTAATATTCAAATTTTTTAATGATGATTGTAAATCCGATGTTTCTATAATGTGGAATTTCAATATATGCATATTTAATTTTTTAATGAGTTTTATTTTCTAATATTGAATTATAATTTATTACAACTTAAAAACTAAAAAAAATATTTTAATATAATATTAATTTGTGTTTTTATATCCCTATCACTAAATACAATATGATTAAGTTTTATAATTAAGTATCAATTATATTCCATGACAATTGGTATTCAATAATTACGTCATGACACATCATTTTTCTTATTTAGATTACAAACTAGTTATGATGATATAATTGAATCCATATTTTTTAAAAATATATGAAATGAAAACCATTGAAGTGGTATGAAGGAAAATTCAAAAAATTATTTTCACATGATATATATAGGAATTACTCCTCTGGGTCATATTGTTAGCATTCTATGTCATATACATATATATATATCAATATTAAATAATTTCAAAAAATTAATTATACATTTAAATTTTAATCAGGATCAAAATATAAGGAGAAACTTTTTCACAGAGCAACCCAGTGGCAGTTGTGCTCAACTAGATATTGTGAGGGGGTGGTATTAGATATACATGCACCACTCATCGTACCTAATCACTCCCTATCACTTCATCATATATACCCTCTAAAACACATTCTTATCACAAATTTATCTTTTTAGACACATATGATATTAAGACTAACTATACATTATCCACTATTTACATATATTCCTCTTCATATTTATTTTTATTGTCTAATGATAACACCTAGTCCCCATCCATATTATACTTTTCTTTACACTTTTATGGCAAATACTATTCCACTAATTTCATTCTATATGAAATTTTCATTGAATTATCCTTCATTTTATACTCTGAAACATTCTGAGCCTCAAGAGAAGACATTGGACACCACTATTTAGATACTATTCAATGTTCCTTCCATGCCTAGGGATTAAATAGTACCCATTGATCATGATGGGTCATGTATATGTATTCACCACACATAAATAAATTCCCCATAATTAATTTTCCTTTTGTTGATTTTCGATATAATATTTTTCATTTTTCATTCTTAACAAGATATTACACTAGGAGTTGTTAGTGTATATGCATGTGTGATGTGTGGGAGCACCACATACATATCATGGTTGAGTACAATTATGATATTCAAATGATTGGAAAATTGTGTGGGAATGCAGTAGTTTTATTGTGTCACTAGAAAAATTCTCTAAAATCATTCCTATCATCAAACTCTCTTCATGAATCCTCACAATTGAATTAATGGATATTAATAAAGTGTAAATTTAGGTAAAAAATTCATTAGATTCAAATTTATATTATTATTATTATTTGAATTAATATTTTAGTGTTTCTTAATTATAACTATCAAGATTGTAGGCTATATGGAATGAATGGTACATAGAATTATGTGAGATATGGGGAGAATAAAATCATTAGTAGTATAATGGTTGGATTTTTATAGTTAAGACAGATATAGATTCCATAAATGTCATTAATTAGTGTTAATAAACACATTATTGGAAAATTTATTATTACTGTAAGAGTTATATATTTAATTTTTTAAAAACATTTTCGCTATTTCACTAAAAATAATTATGATTTACATCAATAGTCTATTTTTTAATCATTAAAACTATTTTTTAGTTTATTTCAAAAAGATATAAAAAAACATATGCTACGAAATACCTCATCACTTTGGGGAAGACTAAAATTATAGAACCTGAGAGGATATAGATATTTTTATTTGAATCATATATTTAATTATGTTAAAAATCATGAAATTGGTATTTGTTATCATTATACACTTAAATAATTTAGTTATGGTGAACTAATTATCCATATATTATTAAAAGAACTATTTTTCATTAAGTCTTAATAATTTAATATCATTTTTTGTAGTATTTAATATATCATGATGCAAATATACTTCATCTATAAAGTTTTGTTCTTAAATATGGACCTCATTATTTTCAATATATTTAGATTATATCAAATTAGTGAATTATTATTTATCTTTTGCCCTAGTTGGCTTTTTATTGTCACCTAAGAAATTTTTTTCTTTAATACTTCAATTTTTTACTTATTTATGGTTAATGTTTTCACATAATATTTAAATTATTTGGGGGATAAATTTTTTTTATACCTATTTGATAATCCCATAATGTTTGAATCATGCATCTCGAGATAAATATGGATTCTTTAGTCACTTCTATTTATATTTTACATGATAGATTAATAGAAACAAATTACTATAGCTCATTACTAATGAATTTAACATCTTTCTGGCCTATTTTCCAATTTTCTATAAATTTATATAGAATATATTCACTTTTAGTTTTTGTTTTTTTATATGAGTTCTGATCCTTAACTACAAATATTTATTCCCAATATTAGCATACCCTAGATCAAAAATTTTAGTGGATCCATCCACTATGTTTTATCCCTTGAAAATGTGTTTCCATTCTACAAATTAAGTAGGTTATTCTTTACTAAATAACCTAAAAGTTTATTCAGGTGTGTATCCTTCTTTACGGTCTTATTAAATAGTTTATTAATTTAAATACTAATTTAAATTATGTGTTCCATATACTGGAAGCACATAAAGGTTTTCATGGGTGCTGATATTATCACATTACCTATACTTTATTGTGGAAATGTTAATGGAACATTCTATGGGAATTTAATCAACCTTTGAGTTCTATAATTTGATACACATACTTATTGTACACCTTGAAGTACACCACTAAGAAATATCAAGTAGCCGACTTCCAAGTAGATCACATCTGGTAGTAGACAATGGTTGATATCACTAATATACATGAGACCACTTTCAAATTGTTTATTCACTAAATCATGTATTTTTTCCATCATAATTTAATACACATACTCAAATATTTTATTCTATGTGAACATAATAGGAAACATTTTTATAAGTTTTTTAACAAACTAATGTCATAAGCATCATTCTCATGTTAATTTTCATCATCATTCTTTTTGATGACTTAGTTTTTATATAGATAATCTTTCATAATTAGACTTGAGCCATAATGGTTATATAACCAAACAAAAAACAAAGTCTTTACATTGTTACTCCAACATTAATTACTATAATTTATTTCATTCATTCCTATGATAATAAAATATATTTCATCATCCTCACCCTTTGATATTAGAGAAATTGTCCTTATTTTAAAAACATGTAGGCACATAATACCATTGATCTCAGAACTATATCGGAAAAAGATAATGAAATAATATCAAGATTCATTGGAATATTAAAATATTCATGATAAAATATAAGAATTAGTTAAAAATATCAATATAATATTTGATACATGTATCATTTTTTAATTTATCACATACATATCTAATTATTATGAATCACTGATAAATATACTATAATTACATCATGAGGATAATTGTCCACAACTAGAATATACTTCATTAACATAGGGGGAGCTCTCTTACATGAAAATTATGAGTAAAAAAGATTTATGGCTGATTTTTTATCTCTAAATTATAATGTTTTGAATTTGAAATAATTGAGATATCAAATATTGAATCTTATAAATGTTATAGGACATTGTTTATAAAAAATCTTGAAGTGAGCTCAATACTCATTTATGTTTATTAATCAAAAATCATTTAAAATTTACTTTTTATCCCAATATTGATAATATCATGGACATCAAGAGGGTCTAAAAAGGTGAAGACCAAGATCATCTCCACTGAAAATAATATTATAATAATTGTGATGGGATCCTATACGATAATAATGAATAAGTCATTTTATAGTGATGTATTTTCATATAAAGATATCAACCATTAAATTCCCCACAATTTGTGTGAGACCAATCTTTGGTTTTCAATGAGAGGCATAAATTTTCAGATAAATTAATGAATATACAATGAATGGATTTTTATTTCAAAAAACAATTCAACTAGAAGTTTAGATTACCATTCCACCTCCATAACATTAATTTCTAAAAGATTCTACAAGGAAATTACATTGAGATAATCTCTATTACATTACCTATTAGAACATGGAGTTTCATAAAGGGAAATGAACCCAACCATTATAGACCCTCACAATCAATAATGATGACTCTTCATCTTCTCTTATTTCTATTTATGATTTTATCCAAAAAAGTCACTCTAATGAAATTGTCACATCCTATTACAAATAAGTGAACCTTCTATAAAAATATTCAAATCATGTATTTTATCCTAGTTCTGGAATGATTTAATTGAGTTTTATTTATATCATTTTAAACAAGTAACTAAATAAGTCGTTATTACTTTTTCTTATAACTGAATCTTATTTTTGATTCATCAAATCTAGATTATCCATTAAACAAACACATTCATATATCTTGTAGTCCAATATACAAATTTTAATGCATTTATATAGTCCACTTTTAACCTCAATATAATATATAAATAATAGTCCACAATAATAAATATTATAAATTATCATAATCAACAGACTGTTATCAAATAAAAACACTAAAAACATTCCTAACTCAATGGAAAAAATAATTATTGATTATTTAAGATCTAGCTATGAATAATAATATCCTCAAACCAACGTTTTATATAATCCAATATTTATCTACCATGTCATGAATATTAATATAAATACAAAAAATCTCAAATTAAAATTTTTAATATTCTCATCAAAGAACCTACCCATGCATTTTGAAATAGATCGGCACAAACATCAGGCACTCCACTACAGATGAAAGATATTTATAAAAAGTGACAAGTGACTAATAAATCAATTTGGTGAGGTGATTGCATTATTAATATCAAAAAAATAAAACTAAAAACTAAAAAATATATATTTAAATTGTAATAAATTAAATAATTTTGGAATTTTATATGAATTGAAACCTAGAATTAAACCGTAGACAAATTTTTAAAAAATAATATTCATGTAAATTATTTAGTCACAGATTGTTGAAATTAAAAAAATGGAGGATTATGTAAAATAACATACAAAATGGAAAAAATATTCAAAGGCAACATTATTGTCTACTTCCATACATTATTCTTATATATATATATATCATTTGATTCTATATATCAAACTCACTAATTCATTTCCATCATATTTACCTCCAATATAATATAAATTCTACACACCTAATATAATAAAATTATATGTTTTCAATATATGTCTCTCCACCCACATTGAAAGTGAAATAGTATCTATATTAATATAATAATAAAAATATCAAAAAGTTTTTTATTATGAATACACCCTAATTGTTGATTCACACCTTCTTTGATATGTGATAGTTTTCATTTTGCAATCATCACATAGTTATCACGTCTATAACTCGTCCATGTACATGATCATTCCATACTAAAAGAATCCTTGAATGTATAATTTTAAACTAGTAAAAAATCATATTACTCAATGATGCAACCTTTCCCAACCCATTCATAGTGAATAATTACATGTTTTATTTTTACATTAATGAAAAATAATTCCATCACATTAATTATCAAAAAAACACAACGAATATATCCTTTAGGAACTCCCAAGAAAATATTCAATCTATAAATGAGATTCCAAAACAATCTGTATTGAATTTAATGGTTAGAATCCTACTGTGGTAAATTAGAAGTGACAACCCTTTAAAGGAATCTCTCAGAAATAATAATAAACCATATATTTGAAATATTCCCTAATACATAATCCATGTCTTTATAGTTATCCTTCCTAAAATATTCACCCACATAATTAAAGGTTTTTGTATTATATAAAATATAAACAACCTTAAAATTCTATGGAAATGACCTAATATATGGAATCCAACATCACCCAACTTTCTATCCGCATAACAATTTTTTGAAATTAAATTTAATTCACAGAAATCATTAAATCCTCTTATAAGAAAACATATTAGAAATATAAATTTAATAATGACATCCACCTCCACCTCCCAAATAAACATATAAACATCTACATAATCAACAACATGAATCACACTAATATTGCATATTTTAAAACCACCAAATATCTATAAAATGTTAAATTACTCATTTTTATACATCTCAAATATACGTAATATAATACCCATGTGTAATGTAATTGTACAATTCAACTTTCAAATCGTCGTGTCTTCTATTATCATTCTACATGTCTGTGAAAATAAATATAACAATTGTTTCTTCAATACCATATTATATTCACAATAAAAAATATTATCCTCTATTGGATTCTGTGTGTATAATAAATATAATAGATATTTCCACTTACAAAACTAATTTATAAAAATAAATGTAATGTTTAAAAGTGAATTCTATATAGACATAATTTTTTAAAAATAAAATGTACTGCTTATCAATTTATTTAATTTAATTTCCCTCCAAATTCACAAATAATCTATTACAGGTACATATTATAATCTCATCCCACCTTCATTTTTCTACGACTGATTATATTTTTTCATAGTTGGGGATAATAAAATAATTTTTTGTGAAATTTATGTCAATTGGTTTTGGTAATTAATTTTCTATTATATATCAATTACGATGTATTTTTTTCAAAAATGTATTCTTTTTAAATTATGGGTTTCTATATTAAATTTAATTGCTATCAGTGGTATTGAATAATGAATTATTTTTACCTATTGAAAAATTGTTTTGCTCAAGTAGAAGGTACAAAGACTGAAGCATAGTAAACAAATAGATATAATAGAACGAATTATATTTTATGTTTTTTATTTTATAATTTCATATCTATATTGTAACTGAAACGTACATTTATATTTCTAAAAAAAATTATATAGTGGCCCTTTATGAGCAGTTATCCAATAAATTTGGGCCATGATATCAATTGAACTATGGGTTTAAGAGATAAGTGCACTGGGAGAGTGATTTTTTGACCTGGGGTGACCATTTTCCCCACTAGATATTATAACACATTAGGTACCAATTATATTAACACTATGTAAGAAAAATATCATACATAGGTAGAATAGTCTAGTATAATGGAAATAGAGGCCATGCAAATGTTTATACAGAGGCATGAATAGGATCAACAGTTTAAATATGAATTTATGAAATTTATATGAACCTTATATGTATCACATAAACTATATATCACTATTATTTTTTACAGACATGTTGATGATGTGTTCATTATAGGATGCATCTGGTGATGATAGTGATGGTCCTATTTCTGGTCAGGATGATAACCTTCCTATAGATAGTTATGACTATGGTGATGGTGATGGTGATTATATGGATAATGGTGAGGATGATACTGAGGATAATAATCAGAATGACAAATATTATTTATATGGAAATGATAATGACAATGGTGAAAACATTGGATGTGATGAGAGAGAGAGTGTGTGATCCATTACATTTTTTACAATATTTTAGACACATTTTGTTTTATGATTGGATGTTAATTAATATATGTGATGTTTTATAAGTGTGGTATCATAGTTTGAATGCATTAATTAGTTTCTTAAAATTTATTTTTATTCCAAAGGTGTCTTTATGTTTATATGTAAAGGTGTATTGCTGTTTTCAAGTGCAGATTTTTAGGTGATTGTTGATGTTTTAGGTTTTAGGATAAGGTTGGGGGGTTAAATGTGTTTTTGTTTTTTTTGTTTGGAGGTTTTGGTATAAGGTTGGTGGTTTCTAGCTTCCAAGGTAAGGGAAGTGTATACTATTTTTACCCAAACCATTTCTATAGACTTGAATGTATGGTTTCATTAAAACATTGGTGTTGAATGATGTTGGGGACCACTATACTATTTATTTTAAAAAACTAACGATATATATCTATAAAATTGTTTATAAAAACATTGTTATAGGTTTTTACAAATTCTTTCATTAAAATATTTTTAAACATTAATCCATAGTCATATTTTCCAATGGGTTATTGAAAAACATTTGTTATTGGTCAATACCCAATTAAATTTAGTTGTTTGGATAACAATTGGTATAGGCTATAGGAATAGTTCTCCATAAAATAATTTTTTTTATAATTATTGGTATAACTCCATTTTTTTGAAGTGTATAAAATTAATCCCCCCATCCTCTATTCCTCACAATGTTTTATCACTCTAAATAAAAATTTACCCACCCATGTACCTTTATGACACTGATCAGCATGCCCTAAAATCTCTATTATCATCACAACACCATTCTAGAAGGTTTATGATATAATAAAAATGTGATTTTATTGAAAATAAGTAAAACTCATATTTATGAATTATAATTATTCATATTTCTCATCCCCTTCAAATATACTTAGACAATGACAATTTAAAATAATATTTATCTTATATATACTATGAGGTTATTATGAGTATGGTAAAACACATTTTCATGTTCCTTTCAGTCAAATTGTGAATGAAAATATAATTCGTGCAAACGTGTCAACTACAATTTCAAGGAAGTGATGTATTTCATTTTATATCATAGACTCTCATGGATAGATGTAAATACAAATTATATATATATATATATATATCTATGTAATATTTAAGATATAATATATGAAGCCTTGAAAATTTATTTCTTGATTATAACACTAGTGTTTGTACATGTATTTAGTTTGATCACGGAGGTGGATGATTTTGGGAATTTGAGAAGTTAATGGGGACAGAAAATTGTCTTTATTATATTTAATTACAAATGGGGAGTAATGTTATATCCAATTTATCTATGGAGTAACCGGGGACTACACAAGTCATAGAAGAGGAGATTCATGTTGGAGTGGATTGTAGTGTAATGATTTGATATAGTCCACACAATGGAGTTGGTCAGAAGGGGTAACACCATATAATTATAGACTGTGCCAGAGTGGCGCCCACTACTTCTGTTATAAAAAATAGTTGTCATCTTAAATCAAAAAGTAGTAAAATCCAGAAAGATAAGTTACTATTTTAATTTTGGGTACCAATTTGGATTATAAATATTTGGTTTTTATATGGATTTTAGATTGGACACTCAAGAGGTAGAGACCTCCACACACACCTACATATGTCCATCCTCTGATAGAGATCCTGGATCACCTAATTAATTCAAAACCAACTCAATGATGTAGAAAAAATTTCTACACCACATCACCCTCATTTTTCACTATGGATTTTGTCCTCCCTTACTCCCCTTTACTGATTTCTTGGGTCTTGTGGTCATTGTGTTCCCTTATTGTGTATCAATGATACATATTAAAAACTCTCCACCTATGGTTCTATCCTCCATTACTAAACTACACTATTCAAAACTACCGTATTTCATAGAGGGAAACTCATTGGACACCAATTTATCCTTTTGTTCTCTCATATTCTATATTATAGGTCTTCCATGCACCTCTATGATTTAGACTCTACTGTATGTTGTAGAGACTCATTTTTAGATGTTCGTATAATATGCCCTAGAGTCATTCATGTATCCATCCATGGGTAAGAAATGGTTATACCCTATTGATTTTATATTCATTCCTTAATCTAGATCGATCTTCATTTTATATTGGAATCATTTAAATTAGAACATGGTGGGTGATCATTTTTCTGGTTGGTGTGTGTGCACAGTTTGGGAAGCGACAACCTCAAGGGGCCTCAACATCAGAATTGACACAATGGGTACGATGTTCCTTACCTCTTAGTCTCTTATATACACATGTCTCCATATTCATGATTTATATGATGGCATATCGATACTGTAATTAATTATTAATGCATGTGGGTTTGAGTGTAAATGTGATACCAATTTTGTTTTTTATTCTCTTAGTGACATTAGTTTATTTTTTTCCATGATTTATTTTGATAAACATTATTATTTATGCTATTATAAATTGACAACAATATTATATTCTTTCTTGTGTGCTCACCCAATATGTGAATTTCCATGACCTAGTAGATGATTATAGTACTTGAGAATGTGGAAATTAAATAACTATTACCCCTTAGAGGGATAGGGAACATGAGTTGAGATTGTGGTTATGAAGTACATAATAATAGGTTGGATATACAATGTATCAATGTTTTCATGTTGAGGATTTACATGAGTATGCCTTTATTATCCATGTTCCATGAACCATGTAATTTCCTAATATATGTGAGTAATAGATACTCTCATCCAAAGGATGTGAGGTTACATGGGCCTTGTGAGTGATAGATGACATAAGGTTTTATTTCCATGACACCGTGAGTACTTCATACTAGAAAAATTTGGATACTACTATTTTATTCCATTTTCCTATATTTTGGTGTCAAAGAAGGTATAATTAGGGGTCTATTGAAGCTTGATTAGTGCAAGAACTCTTGGATTTAGATTTAATGTTTAAGTCATGACAATTTTTTTTATTATGGAATATAATTGTCTTTCTTCAGAACATTTGGTAATAAAACATTGGTCGTGTCCTACCGTGTCTTGTATTCAAACCCTATATTAGAATTTAGATGCGCTTGTAGATTCCTTGATTAATCAAAGAACGGAAAGAGACTCGTTGTGGAAAACAAATAATATGAGGATAGCACTATTGGATGACCAGGATAGACTTTGGAAGACACCAATTATACTATTTATACATTTATTTTATACTTCTTATTACATTGGGAGGGGATTTCACATCAATAGTTTTTTTATTTATATCATATGAATTCCATTTGTCTTATTCCCACATGTTTGCCACAATTCTTTATTATATTTTATACTTGTTATTATTGATCATATGACATGATAAAAATGGTTTAGTATCCTCATTGATGAAATCAATCCCTTTCTCATAGTTAGATGCCACTAACATACATGAAGATGAACATAATGTCAAGTAGCACCTATATCAGACCCAGTTGTTTGAGTTGGGATGTTATAAGTGGTATCAGTGTACCAAAATTTTACTATCTTTCGATTTCCCTTTCATTGCTTTGGAAATATTGTAGACATGAGTTATTATAGTTTGGACTCATGTATGTGTACTATGAAAATTCTTATCAAGCACAATATAGTGGACCTACAAGTTACCAAAAACAATGATATTTTTTGGTTGAAAAAAAATCACATTTGGTGATGTATGTGATGTTTATATGTGATTTATGAGATTTTTCATATGAGAATTCATCATGAATAGGAATGTATATTCTCATTCGATAAATATATACAAGATGTTGTGGTATATAGTATTTCATTAATGAAATTACAAGATGGAACTAGGAGTTATGTGTTTTCTTCATTTACCATGTGATATATACAAATATATTTAAGTTTGTGTGTGTGTGTGTGTATTTCCATGTTTTATGATATATATATAAGGGTATTTAATAGTGGAACATTGCATGATTTTGAGTTAGAATATATATATGATGACTATGACTAACATGCATGGATGGAGACATGTGTTATATCTAGGCGGAATATTACATGGGATGTGGTTATAATCATTTGAAAAATACTTGGATGTGATTTTTCAACTGTCTAGGATGTGATTTTTTATCATACTATACAGAAATTAATGGCAAACTTGGAATGTTATTACCATATCTATCAGGACCCAACCTTTAGATGCACCAATGGGATGTAGGGTGGAGAGGATTTAATAGAAAACACACATAGAATATTTGAAATCATTGAGACACTAACAAATTATAAGGCGATGATAGAATAATTCATGCTTTAGTGACCCACTAGACGTTTCTTGGGAGCTATGGCTCAGGATAGAAAATGTGACAGTCTCACATGGGAGGATTTAAAGGACTTTTTTTTGGAGATTAATTCTTTGATGCACTATGGAATTACTGAGAAGATGAGTTCCTAGAATTAAATTGTGATGCTATGACTGTATCAATATACTCTACTCATATTACAGATATTCTACATACCACAAAAATTCTACCCATTATTGAGGTTGAAAAGGCAAGACATTTCAAAAATAGATTTCATCATGAACATATAGATTAGATCCATATATTTAACTTATCTTTTTACCTAAACGATTTGAGCATATAAATGACTATTGATATAATTATGGAGGTTTGAAAATAATCTAGTCTTTCCTTATTTTCACTACTTTGATTTGGGGAACACCTGTTGTTTCAATGAGTGTACCCTTCGATGATAGAAAGGGGAATGACACATACATGAAGATGAGAAGTAGAATTCATGTACAACAGAATTTAGTCTCTTTATTTCCTTTCATAGTTGACCCATAGTGTTTCAAATATGGGATGATCAGACCCTATAACTGAGTATTCCAAGAACCCTAGATTTATTGAAATAAAGGTGGAAGAATATAAAATGATTAATAGATTTGACCAAGTTAATTTACTAAGAGATTCATACAACCAAAACTATGGAGCCATAGGTGACGATATGGTTCTAATCACAATACCTGAATGAAAAATGCACCTCAGGGATAGATTCATAAGGATGAAGTTGTTCATGAACACATAGTGGACCGGGTTCTAGTGGATGATCGAAAGGGGGAATCTATAATTTCAGTTATAGTCATGATAAAATTTATTTAATCAAATACATTTTTTATATATCTTTTCCTCATTAACTTATAGTTTTAAAAGTTGTTTATTGACTGAATGCACTGATCATGTTATTCGCTAATCTAGTCTACCATGACAAAACAAAATGCAAAATAGTGAACTATATATAGTTATTATAGGATTGTACTATAGTCCTTTTTTAATTTGGAGATTAATTTGAGTTTACGATATAATGATGAATACATTCGATGTGATTCTAAAAAAGTAAAAAAATCACTAGTTTCGTAGATAATAGTAATATCTAATGGAGATTATGTTCATTCAATTTACCAAAGGGAGAGGGTTTCTTTAAGACCATACTATGGGAACGTGGTGTTTATTATGTTTGAATTGTCTTGAGTCATATTTTATTGATTAGATATTATATAGAAGGATTGGATCTCTTAATTGGTATAATGGAATCCCCTGTGTATGCTCTTTATTTCAATGATTTTTATAATCATGACTTTCCATAGATCATCCTAGGACTCACTATGAACTAAGAAGTTGAATTTTTGCTTGAAATCATACATAATTCATAATCAATTTTGATATATCTTTATCATTTTCAACTGACTAAGATAAAGTAGATAACAATGCATATTTAAAACATAATGAGAAAAATATTTATCCAACTGAGTACTTCACTATGATATTGAACATTGTTATTTTTGATGAAATCATAAAGTTAACTCGGACTCTGTGTGAATTACTGAAATATGACCTAGGGGATACAAGAAAATGATATCCTTTTCTAAGAATTTATGTCATTTTTGATTAATTACATGGAGCCTTGTGGTTATCCTTTATTGATCATTGATCAGCCTATCAAAATTTGCATGTTAGATAAGAGGATTGTCCACAAAATCTATTTATGATCATGGATGTCTTCTATCTGTATTTGGATACATTTTTTGGGCCAAAGAATGAATCTATAGTTTTAATGGGTATCATTAAAAATATCATCCACAAATTAGAAGAATTATTTAATTTGGCATTGTTTAATTACTTCCTCATCTATGCCCTAATAGTAGAGTAGAATTCAAGGTACTTAGAGATAGTCCAGGCTATGCATTGAGCACATTGAACTTATGGAAATTTATAAATTTTTGACTTTTAGATTAGACAATTTATGTTCATGTAATATATATAAACAAAGACCAATATATCAAAGCACCCATATACGGTTGATGAATTCATTTTATGGATTGTTCCCCAGATCATGTTTATGATAATTATATTTTGGGATTAGTAGGATTTTATATATTGTTTATATAGGAATTCTCCCAACAATAAACACCCTTTAAAGAACAAAAAATGAAGAGGGTGATGTTTTTTTGATGATATATGTAATGAATAATTTCATTTGATAAACAGAATGTGGAGTGAAACTCTAGTTCTGATACTCCTTGATCTAGGGATTAGTTATGTAGTATAGTGTGATTCATTAGGTGTCCACCTTGGAGAGATGCTGATGCAATGAGAGTATGTGGTAGCCTATGGGTAATATTAGTTATGACACCATGAAAAGAACTATATTATGCATGACATAAAGATGGATGTTTTTGTCCATGCCATAAACTATTAGAGGCACAATCTATTTATTGAGAGATTTATTTTATACATAAAACACAACATAAATCTCTACATACTCACATAGAGGAAAATAAAAATGATACCAAGGATCATGGATGAGTTTCTCCATACATTGTAATTTGAGATGAAATATCCAAATAGATTAAGTAACATGATTTCTAATGATTAATCCATGAAACCATAGTCTAAGAAGGAACATGGTGTGAGACCCTTGGAAGAGAAGTGACACAAGATGATACTATTTTATGATTGGAGGTTTGATGATTTTGAGGATCAGGGGTCTGTGAGATTCCCTACATTGGTGGTTATATACTCACATGAGGATCGAGGGTAGAGTGGCTAGGATTCTTCCATAGAATGTTCTATCATAAGAAAACAAATATGTGGTGTTGATTTGATGCACATATGGTTAATGGATTGGGATGATATGGACTCTGTACATGGGAGTGAAATGCTATATGATTCAATTAGATTAGAGATATTGAGTTATTACAATACATAAAAATGTGATTTATATTCTGGTTGAACTTGGATGTATCATGACATTAGATGCTAATTTTAGTGGATAGGGATGAAAAAGGACACTACTAGTTTCATCTCTTAATGCCTTACATGTCGAAGGGTAAATGTCCAACATTTATTACCTGGATGTTTTTTCTACCACATCCTATGATCATGTTGAAGTCATATGATTTCATGTTATAATATTTATTGGGGTTACCTAGAATACCAACGAGTGATGACATAACACTAGTGATTTTTGATCAACTAAAGAAGCCTTCCCACTTTTTTCTAATTAGAGAGAAAAAATAAATGGAAAATGTGGGAATGATATATGTCCATGAGATCATATTACATTTTGGACTTACATGATCATTTTATCAGATAGAGATGAACATTTTACATGGTATTTTGTGGATCTCTTGTAAAAATACATAGAAAACAACAATGATTGAGTATAGTCTAACATCATCAGAGAGATGGATTTTCTAAGTAGACTATACGTATATTCGATTATATGATTTAAACATGCTTCTAGAAAATTTGTATAGGATGGGATGATCAACTATCTATAGTTATCATTGTATATAACATAATTTACAAATATTTGGCTCATATGGACCATTATGAGACACTTTATGTGAGGACATCTAGGTGACCACTCTTCTGGAATGACATGGTTGACGATGTAGCTTTGGGCCCCAACATGATTTTGAATACACCCGAGACTATGAAAATTATATGAAATAGACTTATCACCACCCATATTAGATAAAGATAATATGCTAACCACAAAAGGATAACTTTTGTGTATTATATAAGAAACAAATATTTCTTGATACCGACTCCTCAATTAGGAACTGATATTTTAAAAAGGTGGGAATGATAAAACAATGTTTTATGGGACACTTTGAGATCACCAAATGGATATGGATAATTGAATAACCGTTTAATCTTCCATATCTATACTCATATATACACAAAAATATTCATATGTTCTATATATAGAAATAACAGGGTGTTCCCACACAATTCATTATTTATGATGATACGAAGTTAGTTATTGATGCATCAGGTGAGGTGATTAACGTGTTGATTTTATACCATAATGTGAAATTTATCATGGGGAAGATAGAAAAATTATTGTATATTATGTGGTTTTAAGGGTGAATCCAGTTGTATACATAGGAGAGATAGGCTGACATTTGGGAAATGTGGAAAGATCTATTTAAGGATAAATCTGAGAGAGGCTTCTATAGGATGAGAACAATTTTAAATGGGGATAAATTTAAACCACGAAATTCTATGTTCATTAAAATAATATTTTTTCCCATTGACTTCATTTGGATCAAATTATAAGGAATCTTATGGGATTTTGAGATGATAAAAAAGAAAAAAAAGAGTGATAGAGATGGATTAATACCAAAACATGGGGTTCCATGTCATATAAAAATTTTCAACATCATAGCTTTGGACATCCCACACTATAGAGGAGGGATTTATTGTGAGGTGAATTATAGTGAAGTGTTTCATGTTATCACTCACCATATAGGTGGTTTGATGATTCTACAATGTAGTAACATAGAAAATTCACCAATGATCTCATCTATCTTAGTTACACAGGATATGTCTATCATTGGTCATCAGGGAGTTATATCCTTAATGGCCTGTTAAAATTTTGATTCATGGGCTCTATTTAAATAATGAAGAGGAACTATTATAGGGAATTAAAAAGGGCTTTTCATTTTTATGAATCCTAAATTTTCCCTCATATATGAAAATCCATAGATAGAGATCGAGGTTCACCAAAGGACATCACATGAAACACTAGTCCACTAAACTCAATCCTACAATGAAGATCAACATTTTACACCATAGAGGTCAAGATTTAGTTTTCTCACACACAAAAAAGATATGGTATTACAACCTTCTTTTTCTCTTCAAGTTCATCATTGCCCCATGGTAACCCTGCACCTATGGTAATCTCCTCCATTTTGGAATACACCATGGTATACATCCATATTTCATAGATTTAATCTTCATGAAAATCACATCAGTATAGTTTCCTCAAATATTATGTAGTTTTGGTTTCCAATGAAACTTCATGATATAAAATCCCCTAAAATCCATGGATCCAATTTTCCAAAAGTACATCTAGTAGTAAAATTAGTTCCTTTAGATTTAGACCTCATGTACGAAATGGTTCTACTATCTAGTTTTTATATCCTATCCTCATTATAGAGAAAAATTAACATTTTAGTATATATGGTTTTACGATACCATTGCGGGTAATCATTATTATGGTTAGTGCATGAGCGTGTTTATGATAATTATACCCTCATCGATCCTCAACATCATATTGACAACTTTTATTTTTATTTTCTTATAATTTTTCTCTAGTCTAAAAATGATTTCATATTCATGATTTATGTGTTGGTATGTTGATATCATGTATTATTTTTATTTCATGTGGTTGTTCATGTATTTTAAGAGAACTATTTTTATTTTAATTCAATGAGTGATATTATTCTATGTTTTCCCATGTTTGATTTTAACCAAATGATGATATGTATGTTTCTATATACTCATTTTTACATACTATTCCTTATTTTCACACACCATGCTTATGAATTAACATGACATGAAGGTTGTTTTTGTTACATTATATAGGTGTAACATTATGACATGTTACCTATTAGAGGTGTAGTGTGATTTTTTATGATGATGAAATAGGACATAAGTATAAGGTGGATTTATGACGTTTTCATGGTTCCATATTTAGGTGGTACTCATGGAAGAGTTGATTTTCAATGGTCCATACACTACATGATATCCTTGTCGATCTGAGTACTAAATATGTCCAAATGATGCAGGCCGAGCTATATTAGTTTTGAATGTTATTTTTATCTCATTACACACTTATTCTTATTATGCACTACACTTTCTATACATGATCACATTATGTAAGGACACATTTTTGGGGTCATGCTCGGTCTTGTACCCACACTCTACAGGGGAATGTTGATGTTCTTGATTTCATGAGGTATCTTAACAGTGGAAAGGATCCAGTTGTGGATAAATGATATGATAAGAAAGAATCTAGTAAGGTTACCATGATGAACTATTGATGAAGACAACTATTCTATTTATTTATTTATTTATTTTCTTCTTTATCTTATATTGTACATTCTTCCCACAAAAGGATTTATTTTATTTATATGATATGTATGACATTTTTTTTAGTTTCCCCGTGTTACCTCTAATGATTTGTTATATTTTTTCTTATTATTAATCTTATTACATGACACTGAGGGTATAGTCTCCCCATTGACAGACATAGACCCTCACTACTAGTTAGAATGTTCTTCAATTCAAGGTGGCTTACAATAGGTTACGTAACACGTAGACTGAACTGGTTTTTTCAGGTTGGATGTTACATAATTTTCCTTATGTAATGACCTGATAACATGTATTTTATTATAATCGTATATGTTACAAAATAACAATGTCCCTCGTGCACATGTGTAGAATACTACCACCATGAGGTGATGCTATTTTTTTCATGTCTTCTATTCAGGGGTCAATATAAAAATATAATTTATATATAATAATGAGAATTATTTCATGATTTCTAATCTAAATATGATCTAGTGATAACCACTTTTATCATGGTCACCGTACTGATTTCATTTGACTAATATGTACCAAACATCCTATAAATGCCTATTATAGACATAACTGATTGATTATTTAAATATGTCAAAGAAATAAAAAAAATATTTTTTTAATTGAAGCTATTTATATAACAAAATATTAATAAATATATTAATACTTAAAATATAATCATTATACATGAGTTAAAAGACATACATTGCACGTCTGGACTCGAGGTAAGGGATTTCTTGTCAGTTTCCCTTCATTGAGACTTGTTTTACTATTATTCATAGAAATTAATTTATATATTCTATTTTCTAAAGCTATAATATCATAAACCATTATAAATCTTGTTATTATAAGGTACAATTAAAATTATTTCACCCAATGGGTTTAACAGTGAAATCACAGTGTGGTTAAGTGCTTCTTAATTCAATTTCTATTAATTGGGTCATATCAATTATTCAGTAATTATAAAATTCAATGATTATGTGTTAAAATTAACATTGTTTAATTTATTTTTCAATTTTAATTTCTTTATGGATTAACATTTTTTAAACATAATAACTCCATTGATTAATTCCTAATTTAATGATATGGTATATATAATGGCTATTCATATCAAATTTCCATTCATTGGGACATATGATTATTTTCGGAATAAATCATCTTTAATGAAATGTGTTGACCCTCTCAAGTTTTAATGTTCACAAATCCTTTCAAATCACATTTATTTGTGTTTAATCATGTTAAAATATGATTAATTATGATTTTCTATATGTTTTATCCATCCTGTTAATGTTTATATTATAAGATAGACATGCATCCATAAATCGCTAAGTATGAGTCACTAATAACCAACCTACGAATACCATGACATACTGATAGAAGTATTAGTTACCAATAGAATAACTTAATGATAGTGAAAATAACTGAAAAAGACTTCAGTTACAGATATATCGTCATAAAATTTTTCTTAGTATAGACTACCGACATCTGAGCTACGGATAGTTATCTCTCAACATCGCATCAAACTACAGATATATTGAGTCACTGATACAAGTATGAGTCACTGATAGTTTGACTTACTGATAGAACATCCCAGTGATTGAAAGTGTCACTAAATTTCTATCATACCGTTGCACTATACTACTGAAACGATGACTTTTCGATAGAATGAACCACCTTTCAACACATCGAAAAATTTATTAACATTTATACATGAAGGTTTAATTAATTTCCATACTGGTTTATTTAATTATACTGATTACATTTATGACTTTTTGTAGACATCATTATCATTGATGTCAGAGGTACATGGTACCTTTTTAAATTTAGAACATGCTTGTTATCGGCCCATGTAGAATAAAAAGAAAAACATCCATGAAGAAAAGGCTTATGAGATTATATTGAAAAATATGAGAATAAATAGTAAATCTATATGATAGAGAATAATATTAATCATTATTGATGTTAACAATGAAGGATTTTACGTGAAAAAAAGTGACAACATCCTTGGAGTTACAAAATCTCTAGTGAATAGGTTCTACAAGGAGCATGTCACCTCAATAAAAACTAGAACACAGAACACCGATGACACACTCTTTTAGTGTCTACTTCCAGAAGTGGACTTCAGCTTCACATATGAAATATATAAAGGGACCATATATATATATCACAACAATTAAATCATTCTAAAACCTATCTTTTTATTTCTACTCTTTCGTGTTTTTATCATGTTATGATTAGTGTGTGTGTCTGTATCACAAAAACACACTATCTCTTGAGCTAAGATGAAGGATGCTTGATATCCATACTCACTCAATTGTCTATAACATTTTTATACAATGTATAACTATAGAAGAGACCCTTGTGTGGATTGGGTGTTTTTGTTCCCACGAATAATTGTGGTAGAGGTCTTGTTGAGAAAGATAGCTCGTATTATGATGTAAACACTGATCCAAGGTGTGGATAATGTATATATATACAAATATCTTGGTTGTAGTTGATCACCAAGTGTAGAGGATTAAGACAGTACATGAGTTTATTATTCATTTTTTAAATCTTCTATGTTATTTCAAGATTAGTTTATTTATACTCTTTTAGTTACATAATACTATAAACTTTACTTCACACTAATAGTAAATTGTACATAGTTTTTGTATTTGAGATTTATTTAATAGATTAAATTACAAAGATAAAATAATTATTTGAATTGTTTTAACTAGGAACTAACCACTCTTTGACAATTCTTTAAATCTATTAAATCATTTATAATTTTACTAAATTCATTAACTAGCATGTATTTGTTTTTAAATTGGAGGATTTTTTAAATAAAAGTTTTAAGATAAAAATCTGTATAGTTACTCAATTCAACCCCCTCTTCAGTGGCATACTGAGACCAAATCTTGCTATGAGAGAATATTTTTTAGAAGCTATTTTAATATTATTTTTCAACTGTGATTTTTTTTGTGTTTATAGATATCTCTAGATTTCGTTCATTTCAAAATTAATAGTTATTTAAAAATTTGATTATATGGATAATAGAAAAGATGTTTCTACTAATAACATATCTAAATTCGTCAATGGTACTATTTATTTCTAGTGTAATCTTAAGATGAAAATGAATTTGGAATGTATGGTGTTTGATATTAGGACTATAATAGAAGAAAAATATGAAATATCAAAAACTGAAAGAAATACATGGGGTGAATCCACAAACACTGCTTAAAATAATAATTTTAACTCTATGAATGCCCCATTTTCATATTTAGGAGATGAATAATTTAACATAATATATTATTGTAAATATGCTGATGAAACTTGGGATACTTTAGCTATTTCGCAAAAAGGAACCACTATTGATAATGAAGTGATATCTAACTCGTATATTATTAAATATGATAATTTGAAAATGAATCATGATGAACCAATTTTATAAATTCATCTTAGGTACAATTAACAATCGAATATATGGATATCTTTGGGAAAAAATGTTGAACCCTTGGAAATAATCATATGGGTGCATAAATGATTACAATAAAGAGGGAGCGGAACCTAAGCCTCGTTAAGAGAATCCCATGTCACCATCACATTACCTATAATGTAGAGGATAGATAAATTGATGATCTATGAAGAATAACTTACAGTTTATAGTGAAGAACATGATGGACCAAAGAGAAAGTCAGTGGCTTTCAAAACTACAATTCTAAACAAAAATAAACGGAAAAAATGAAAGTACTTATTGATAGTTCCTATAATGCAGAATCACCAAGTGAGAGAGACATGGAAATAACTTAGCTCTATAGAAGATTTTAGAAGTTTTACATAAGAAACATGTTATTTAGAATGCCTAGTTATAATGGGAAATATGAAAACAATGATAACATGAAAAATGAATTGAAGAGAAGTGATAAGACTAATGAAATAGTATTCTAGGAGTAGAAAAGATGATGTCACGTAAAAGCTGAAAATACTATGATAAATTACAAAAGATACTATAAGGACAAATATATATTGTATAAGAAGAAAATGAAAGCTATGTGGAGTGATTTTGAGGATAGCTCTAGTGAATCTAAGTCTTCATATGTGGAGAAAGTAGACAAAGACAATGCCTATTTTATGAAAAACACATTTAAGGTAATCCTATAATCTCTTGTACATAACTCTTTTTATTCTCGAGATGAATCTAATTCTAAAAACTTGAAAAATTATGAAATTCATGAATATTGTAAAATGCTTGAGGATACATGCAATAAACTGAAATATAAATATAAATTCCTCAAGAAACAATATTCTCTTAGTTTTTTCAATTAGGTCTGAACATTCCCATGAAAAGGAAAATAATTCTCAACTTCTCCATTAGAATAATGATCTAAAACTATCTAATGAAAAATTAAATGAGAATTTAGAGATGTTCAAAAATGATAAAGATACTGTATTTCAATTTTCTAGAAAACATGTTTCTTCTAAATATAGTATAGGTTTTTGATATATACTTGGTAAAAGATATATCATTAAAAATAATTTTGTATCCAAATCATGAAAATATTGTTTTCTTCCTAGTTTAGAAATGTTAACTACAAGTTCCTGTGATGAAAAATCTTCAACTTTCTCATGTTTTTATAGACAAAATATAGTTTATTTTTCTAAGACATTACAAACCTCATATAAAAAACCATTAAAAAATATGTGTTCCCAAATCTTGTATTACTAATATAATGGATGCAATTAAATATGGGTACCAAAATTCTTTCTTGACTAATTTTTTTGTAGGAAATATGTTTTAAGATATCCTATAGAAGTATATGGTATATGTTCAATGGATGTCCATGAAAAATGATAGAATAATATTCTTTCTTCATGATCCTTATCAAGATTGATGGTGGACATTCAACGTTTATTGTCAATATAAATGTAAAAATCATTAATCTCGGAAAGATTGGTAATACAAATTCAATTTTAATTTCCAAATTATTTTTTATGGATTAATGTAAAATATAATTAGTATATCTCAGTTATATGAAAATGGATTTAATTTTAAATTTGAATGTGATTCTATCAATGTTTTTCTTTATAAAAATGATTTAGTTTTTAAAAACATATTTAATGAGAATCTCTATGATATAAATTGGGATTCTTTAGTTTCCAAAAATTTATCCTTCTTGAGTTTCATTAATAGAGAATCCGGGATTTGGTTTATAATATCGAGCCACTAAAATATTTACTCACTTATAATGATTACAATGTAATGGTTAGTTAAGGATAAACAAAAACTAAAATGTCTAGAAAATAAAGGCTATAATCCTTCTCAAAAGGGAAAAAACAAAAAATATCTTTTAATGAAAATAAAAAAGTTTCAACTTCATAACCACTTGAGTTTGTCCACATGAATTTTTTGGACCATCATGAGTTTCAAGTATTAAAAGGAAGAACTTTGTTTATGTTATTAAATATGTATTTTCTATTACACATGGACACACATTATAGCTCACAATAATTAATATTGTTCTTATTTTACAAAATATTATAGATTTTTGAAGAACCTAAGTTGTCTTAGGTTAAAATCCCTAATAAGTGACCAATGTCATGAGTTTAAAAATCAAGACGTTAAATCTTTTTTCTTAGAGAATGGCTATAGTTATAACATATTTCCTCCTAGGACACTTCATCATAATGGAGTTATTGAAATAATAAATAGAACCTTACTAAAGATAACATGAACTATGTTTAATGAGTATGACTTACCTATTTAAATTTGGATAGAATCTAGGAATATAGCTTGTTATATTATTAATAATGTCTGGATTAGACATAGCCTTAAGAAAACCCATAATAATATGTAAAAAAATGAATACCTATGCTTTATTACTTTAGATATTTTAGTAGCGAAATTTATATTCTCAATAAAAAGATAATTTTAAAAATTTTGCCTCCAAAAGTGATGAAGGAATTTTTTCTAGGTTATTCAACCACAATAATATATTATAGGGTATTTAACTAAATAACCAAATGTGTGGAAGAAACTATGGATGTCAAATTTTATGAAACCAATCCATATGAACTTAATACCATTGTAGAAAATATTGATGATGTTCTGTCCAGTATTCTCACAATTCATAAACCTTTTCAATCTCTTGTTAAATAAGAAGACAGTTCTGGAACGTCTTCAAATTATAACAATAAATAATATGAACCTATTGAAGAACCTAAAATAAATTTCCATTCATTTTACAACTCTATTAAAACACTTAATAATCACCATTGTGATTTTTAGTAACAAATTTTGATATGGGAACACAAACTAGATCTTCTCTATGGAATAAAGTTGAAAATAAATCCTTTTGTCACAACATGAACCTAAAAACATCAATAAATATTTCAATGATAAATTCTGTGTGACATATATGAATGAATATTTGAATCAGTTTGAAAGAAATAATATTTGGAATATTTTTTATAGGCTCGAATACATCTTAAAAATAGGAACTCAGTGGGAGTTCAACAATAATGTGGATGATGATAGAAGTACAGTAAGAAATATAGATAGAATAGTTGACAACTGATATAGTCAAGAAAAGGAATTGACTACGAATAAACCATTTCAATTGTTTCAAGATATGAATCCAATAGAATACATATACCTTATAATGAAAATTTGAATTTCAAACTATTTCAAATGGAGGATGAATGTGCATTCCTAAATGTGTATATTGTTGAGGATGTTTTTGTCGAGCTACCCCCTAGTTTTAGAAATCCTCATATTCCAAATCATGTTTATAAATTATCAAAACCTTTATAAGGTTTAAAATAAGATCCAAGATCATTCTATGATAGTATCAACACATTTTTAAATTTCTAATGGTTTTATAAATTTTATTGATGATCATACTATTTTTATAATTTTTTTCTAATGATGTTTTTGTTTTAAAAATATATTTTGATGTTATTATTTTTAAATCATGCAAAAAATATTTATTCATTGATTTTTCAAAATTGTTGCAAAATTAATTTAAAATAAGTTTAATGGGAGAACTCATATATTTTTTTGGACTTCAAAATTTTCAAAATAAATAAGGTATTATATTAAATAAATGTAAATATACTAAAGATATTAGGTAACAGTATGGTCTTGACAGTAAAAAACATTGTGTTAAGTAGATGATTACTACCTATAAGTTGAATCTCGATAAAAATAAAAAATCTGTTGATCAAACCAAATATAGAGGTTTGATTGGGAGTCTCTTTTACATAACTACGAGTCGAACAGATATTATGATTAGTGTGTATATGTGTGATCCTTTTTAAGAAAATCCAAAAGAGTCACACATACATGCTATTAATTTTGTTAAAATACGTAAATTATACAACAAAATAAGGATTTTCAGACCCTCAAGGAAAACCATTTGATTTAGTTAGTTATTCCGATTATGCTTTTGATGGTTGTAAACTAGATAGAAAAAGAACTTCTAAAACATGTCATACTTTGGGAAAGTCACTATTTTCATGGTGTTGTAAAAAGAAATTATCTATTTAATTATCTACTGCAGAAGCATAATACATTACTACTAGTAGATGTTGTGAATTGATTTTTTTAGATGATACACTTTATTTGACCATGACTCTAAATTTATACATGTCCCAATAAAGTGTGATAATACAAGTGTGATAGAAAATTTGAAAAATCTAATTTAACATTATTGAAAAAAATTATGTATGGCATAAATTTTTGAGGGATAATTAACAGAAAGGAGATACAGCTCTTGAATTCATTGTCAAATAACATTATCTTGCTGAAATATTAACTAATCCATTAAATTTTTGGGGAATTAATTATATCAAACATGATGTTTGAATGATCAGAGATGAGTGAATCACCATTGATGTCTTGCTAATGATGAATCATTGTGGATGTCTCACCATTGAAATCTCACCATTGATGACTCACCATTTACATCTCACCATTGATGTCCTACAGATAAAACTCACCATCTATATCAATTCCATACATTTTCATTTTACACTAAAATTCAAAACAATATTTTTTCACTTTTTTGATTTTAATTTATCCCAGATTACTTGATTTATGAATTTTAATTACATAAATGATATAACCTTAGTTGATCCATCTTACTTCTATATCTTAGAATTCCACACTAAATCTCCTACCATTAATCTATATTTTCATATAAACAATTCCCCTTCCTAGCTTCAGTCGAACCCTCAAAATTTTAAAAGGAAAATTCTTCTCTAAAGGTTCTACAGACCAATATTAACCCACAAAGAGACAAAAATGGTGAGTCTATCAAGTATAATACATTGCATCTAGAACACACGAACAACATTGTCACACCCGAGGAAAAAGTGTACTATAAATAGTAGTTAACAAGTAAGCTTCACATGTTAAATGTGTCGCAAGCCCATGGCTGGATCGAGTGGTTCTCCAATAATTAAAGGTTGTTTTAACGAAGACTGGTACATGAGTTTTAACATTATGATGAGTTTATTTTAGAATTATTTGAAGAATAATAGATTAATTCAATAGTAAATGAGAGGAAAATATATTTTTTATCCAAGCATTATGACCAATTCGTGAATGTAACTCATGAAGGAATTTATAAGGACTATTAAACTAGTGAACCCGCAGACAATGAAATATTTCACTTTGAGTAAGCATAAACAAAACTTACTAGAGATGACAATATTAGGAGGCCTATTATAACTGAGTTAGATGGTTTGTGCTTGAAAATATTCCTATTTATCTATCACTAGTTATGTCTTTGGATGGGGGACATGACCTTAATCAAATATCATGATGTCTATCTACATTATTTTATACAGAAATTACATAAGGTGAATTTGTCTAGGATTTTGATGATCCACATAAATAAAATGATAATCTCTTTCTGAAAATTCAATTCCTTGTTTTATCCTAGGTACATCTATTTCTTGATGAATGAAAAATTCTTAGTTATGTATAATGAGGTTTCTATTGTGGATTGTGATGATTTCATCATAAAAATAACATTATCCAAAGAAAGAGGATCAACTGGAATCCTTGAATGGGGGAGTAGGTTAAAGTTAATTAAAATAATAATGATAAATTTAACGAAGGAGACCATACCTCAAGTACCAAACATGTTTTTGATCATGTTCTAGGACCCTATAAAGTTGATTTTTATTCTTAAGAGAGTGTAGCTGATGAAAATCTAAGTGTTAATTCTTAAGTAGATGATAGGAGTGATCCTGATATTGCTGAATGTCTAGAATTTATGGATTTTGGATCTTGTAGTTCACCTATGCCTTTACCTTCCAATAAACCTACTATAATCAAGGTTAATGATTATTAGACAATGTAATCAAGAAGTATAGAGTATGAAATCATATCTAGTAGTTCAGATGAGGAATAATAATATAGCAGGGAGAATGATATAGATGAAGAAAAATAAAATTGTAGTGATGAGGAAATTAATGAGGAATAATATGTGGAAGATGATGATGAAGAGAAGGAATGTGATGAACAATGTAGATAAGGAAGAAAAGGTTTATATAGTGATCATATTTCCGATGATCAGGTTCTTACCTTTGAGATTGATATCCCTTCTATCACTCTTTATATTGAGAAATAACTGGTTGCAGAGCCACTTAGATCATCAGAAGTAGTTCCATTGGAATGAAGTGAAAAATACGTTGTTGCAACAGAATATATGGAAGAAATGGTTGTATCCTTCTAGATCTAGTGCAATATAATGTTTATTCATTATGAAAATCTCAAATTGAGGTGGAGAAGCAGTCAATGAATGTGAGAATTTATACACTCACACCCCTTGATGCTACAGTAGTGTCGGAGTGGGAAATACATCCTGGTTACATTTCTATCAGTTTATATTATTCTTGTTCAAATGATAAGGATAGTGTAGATATTACAAGGGGATCATATTTTAAGGATGATGTTCCTATAGGATATATGTAAGAAGATCAAACAATGCATGTTTCACCACATCCAGTAGTTTCATATACTTTTTGTCCTACTCCATTAATAATTTCAGCACTAGGTGACTATGTAAACAAATATCATTATGATAATTTTAACGAGTATATTTTCTATGTAGTTAAAAAATCAGCACAACCTCAACATACGCTTGTTTATAAACTATGATAATGATATATTTTTGTGTTGAATAAGAATTTTTTATCTCAGGATGATCCAAGGTAGAAATCTATTGTGGAAGATGTTGTTTCCGATAATTGAAAAAACAGGAATAAACTAAAAAAATGGTTTCAGCCACAAATTCTTTGACTATTTAATATTGGAAGACATTGGAAAATTTGGTAAAACAACTTGAGGATGCCTCTTTGAATGTTGCTGGTGGGTCAGAATTCCATGATATGAGATATGAAATTAAAAAAAATTCTATGTATTGGGAATGTTTAATACATAAGGTCGATGAAATGACCTATACCAATAGAGATTCATTGGAGTTTTGTGTAGGTACCTATTCATAAGAATCATAATATAGTGATACAACTCCTCCTCCATTTCTTAACATAGAAATTTTAAAATAGGTTGTGAATAATGCATGTATTGAATCTTCCACAAATTTTTCTCTCATTCAGATATCAGATAAAAATCCTATTAGATTTGTAATTAAAGGTGAGTTGAGAACATTTTTAGGTGGTATAGATTAGGAGAACTTTTCTAAAATTAGAAAAAACAATGAACACCATCAAGACATAGTGATATTTTATACCAAAGGTTCTACTTCTTCTCAGAAAAAAATCACAAAGAAGGTGTATTTATTTATTTTTATAGGATATGTAAAAAGCATCATCTAGATAGACATTTCAAGTATCTAGTTGAAAATATGAGAATTCCAATGATGACACAATATTTTAGAGAATAGTTAAAGTAGTTGAAAAAGATTACATTTATAATTGTGATGTTCATGGAAAAATAGAATTTTTCACCATGGATACGGAATATGGTGGGAATCTTATTATGGATTTCATCCACATTATCTAGGCTTGTCTACAAGCCCAATGTATAACCTTTATTGTACCTGCTGCCTCACAACTATGAAAATATTTAAAACTATATGCCTCTCCTTCTGTATCCCTTCTCATTATGACTATGACTCCTTATAAAAAATCCAGAATGACAAGAATAGTCATTTTAGGGAGCTCATTGGCCCTTCTTCCTCCTCTAGACCATGCTTGACCAATTCACTTTGTACTAGATCTCCTATCCATCCTCTCTATATCCACTCTACACTTCCATCCACAACTTCTTCACATAATACTCCTACCTATTCGTCATCTAATAAGAGAAAATATGTGGTGGACTCTGAGAATATGTAATTAGAAGACATTTTGACAGGGCTCAATTGTTGAGAATTTTTAATTTAATTATTATCCAATGTACTATCTATTGATTATGAAATCATGTATCTTTTCATTTATTTATTTGTGTTTGGAATATTTCTTTTCACATTTTATTTCTCTTCCATGATACCTTTTCTATTTTTGGTAATCCCAAAAGGGGTACAAGATTTTGGCATTATTTTATAAAGAGAAAATGTGGCATTATAAATTGTTTCATATTTAAATATTAAAGGAGAAGCATGTTTTTTTACTCAAAATATTTTAATGATAAAATCATTAAATTGGAATATTATAATCCGAAATGATACTTTGAATCAACGTATTGTTCTTTATAATTCCATGATTTATGATCATAAAAAATAGTGATACTATTTGACCTCCCAAGTTTAAATTTTCACATATCATTTATACTATGGTTTATTCATGATTAATTATGTTAAAATATATATATTTATATTTTTCTTATAAATGATTATATTATAAGACATATTGATAGAAAATAAATGGACTTTATGAGTCACTGATAGCCAACCTACAGATACCACGACTTATCAACAGAATTCTATGCTACTGATGACATAACCTACTGATAGAGCAACTAACCGATAGATACTTGAGCTACTGACAAAGTGAATCAAAATTTCTCAATGATTGAACTACTGAGAACTAAGCTAATAATAGTAATGACTCAATTATGCATCAACCTAATGACCAATTGAGTCACCGATACAATTGTGAGTCACTGATAGGCTGACTAAGAGATAGAACATCTCACAAAAGTATTGTGTCATTGATTATTGACATACCGGCACAGTAAAATACAGATAGGAAGACACTCCGACAGAATGACCTCCAATCAATAATTAGAAAATTTTCATAACTTTTAAACATGAACTTCTAAGAAAGGGGTATATTGGGTTATTTAATGCTAATAATTACTTTAATGACATTGTTTAGTCATCATTAACTTTTATGTAAAAGGTATGAGGTTGCAGATCACATTCACAATATTCTTTTTGTCAGGCCCTGTAACATAAAAAGGATAAAACTAATGAAGAAAAGGTGTTCACGAGCGGATTGAAAAATACAATACCAAATAGTAACATTATATGACATAGTATAAATTCAGCCTATTAACTATGCACAGGGAACGATTTTCCAACAAAAAATATTGACAACCTCTTTAAAGAAACAAAAAACTATATTGAATATGATCATCGAGGAGAATATCACCTCACTAGAAACTATAACAAAAAGAATACATGATAGTATGTTTTGGTATATATATCCAGAAGTGGACTCGAGGTTCACATCTGCTATATCCACGAAGTCTAGAACATTATAGCAAAAAAATAGAGAATTATAAACCCTATCTTATTATTTCTATTTTGATATGAATTTTTATCTTATTTCAAGATGTGAGTATGTTTGTATCACAAACACACATTGTATCATGATCTCAGCAGAAGCATACAAGATTTTTTCACTCACTCCGTTTCTATACCAATATTTTAACACGTATAACAATGGAATATGTTCTTATGTAGGATGTTTGTTTTTGGTCCCATGAATAACTTTGGTAAAGGTCTAGCTGACCTAGATAGCTTTTATTCTTTCGTAAACTCCAATCAAGTGTGTGGATCATGTTTCTATATAAGATTCTTAGAAGATGGTGATCAATAAGTGTAGATGATTAAGTCTATATTGGATATTGAACCACTTTTTTTTAAATCTGCTAGGTTTTTTCAGGTTAATTTTTCTTATCAACTTTAAGTTACTTAACCCAGAATACATTACTTAACCTTGATATTTAATCATACACTGTGTCTCTATTTGAATTTGATTTAGTAAACTGAATTCAAAAGTAAAGATAATTATTCAAAAAAAATTAACTGAGAACTAATCACTATTTAATAATTAATTGAAAAAAGTAAGTCATTTATAAATTCACTACTTTGGATAACTATACTGTAGTTGTTTTTAAATTAGGGTATATTTTTAAATTAATATTTTAAGATAGAAATTTTTCTAGGAACTCAACTCACCACCCTCTTGAGTGTCAGACTAGGACCAATAATATGTATAAACTTAAATAAAAAATTTATATATTGGATCTCTATATAATAAAGATACTTAATGATTCATTTAAATTCAACTCCTTCATAGGAATATGATTATAATGCTCCCAAAATTGTAAGGATTTTATTGATACAACTTTATCTTATTCTGATTCTATAAGTTAAATATTTGTTTTTAGTGGCCATATAAAGATATTTTCTAAAACCTAATCAGTTTAATTCTATTATGGTTATGAATTTATATTACATGTCTAATTTTAATTTCCTCCCATATTGATTACCCAGACATAAAAAAAAATGTTTTTTTAATATGTGATATTGATATTATGTCTTATTTTAGATCAGGAATATTTCTCATGATTTCCATGTTCTCTAAATTTATACCAGTAATATTCCTATTTAGAATAAATTAATTTTTTAAGGTCATTTAAAATCATGTTAGATCATATTTACAATTATTTTAATAAATTATTTTAAATATTTGTATGATACATTTGACTACTTAAAAAAATGTACAATGAATGTATTATTTTAACATATACAAATTCTCCTCAATTTTCACATCACTTATATTTTTATATTAATTCTTCTGATTATTAATTCAAGGATATTTTAAATGAAATTCTTTCATAATAATCTAGATATTTTTTAGTTCTTAAATGAGATTCAAATAGTGGTATGGTTATTTTCAAATTAAAATTTTTTAATAATTATTTAAAAGTATTTTTTTTCATCAAATACAAAATACCTCAATGTTATATATACTCCACTAGATATATTTATTAATTATTCCATCCATATTCATTCTCCAGTTAAATTATAATTATATCAAGGACAATTTAATGGAATACCATTCTATTTCACAAAAAAATAATGATAGAAAAAATCAATGTTATTATTATAAAGAAAGATTAAATTTTTATATTGTCAACAGTATAATATTGTTAATGGAAATTGTTTATAATGACAATATAGTGTAATACCCATATTTCTACTACCATAGTGTGATCATTATTGGAACTCTATTGATCGTGTTATTTGTTGGCTTTAGAGGTATGCTGATGAACTAATGCTTTGAGGAACAAGTGGACTTGAACTTACTATTTGATAATATACAATTAAAACCAAAATTGTTTTTATATTTTCATTTATTTATATCTAATTTCATTGATATCTCCAATTATAGGCAACATAGAGTTTATATAATCCTCGATATACTAATTATATATTAATATTTTAATGTTACCATTATGGACTAGTAAAAAAATTGGAACGTATGAATTTGATTGCATAATTTATGAAAGATATATTAATGTCCTACCCAATATAAATATATTTACAAATTCTTAGTAAATAATTTCTAAATATTATGTAACATAGTTTTCTCATCAACAATGCATTTTCTTCATAATTTTTTTATTATGAAAATGATATTATTAATTTATAAAATATTTGACATATTATATGGTAATAACGATTTCATTTAAAAATATCATATCAAAGATATATTTTAATTTAATTTATTATTTTTCTAAAATTATTGATTTTCATTGAGTAGTGAAAAATATTGGTTTTGTTAAAGGCTATATATTCTTTTAATGAATTTATAAAAAAAAAGTTAAATTGGATTAGTATAAAATTTATTTGTTCCTTATAATTATTTATAATCAACTTATCAATTTTTAATTAACATTATACATGATTTTGGTTAAAAAACTTCTTTATACATAAAATTGATTGTTTTCTAAAAAACGTTTTCATCACAATTACTAGATAAATGTTAAATTATATTTTTACACATAATTGAATTGAGTCATAAAAATTTATTTCTCTATTTGGAATAATAAGGTCAAAATTTGATAAATATTTCTCTTTTATATTTTATAAACATGAATAATAACCATAGTAAATACGTGTCACCATGGAAATGGTTAATCATGTACTTAATGCTTAATAATAATATTATTTGGGATGAAAATAGACCTAAAACAAGTCATTATCATACTTTTTGAGTGGTGTTCATCAATTCCAATCCAAATGATGAAAATATAGAATTATGGTGCCATATTTCATTGTTTTTTAACTTTATAATATTTAAGTTAATATAAAGACAATAATGTCTCAGTAATGATTTTAATAACTATAATATTTGAATCATGGTGAAAAATATTGGATATGTATTTTTATAAATATTAATTTGAAAAATATATTATTTAATTTTAGCGTAGTAATTTTTTAAGAATTTTTAGTAAATAAATAATTACGTTAAATTCATACAAAATGTTGATGTAGTAATTATTAAATTTATTGAAAAAAAAAATTAAAATATTAAATGTAATATAATTTTTATGAATGATTGTGATACATGAAATTTTTGGATAAATACAAAAATTTAGGGATATATTAATTTATTATATTCAATTTTTTTATTTATGTTGTTAAATAAAAATAATTTAATAGTTCTCAAATAGACATTATTGATAATTTATAATAAATAATATTTTATTAAATGGTTAAAATTTCATAAAAAAAATTAATCATCCAAGAGATTAGTATAAGGTTGAAAATATACAGATTTTCCAATTTAAGGGAAAATTTTCCTTTTATAACTAATATATTGACCATTAAATAGTAAAAACTTTATTATTGTGAAAATTGTCAAAAAGGTATAACATGGGTTAAAATAATGAAATAAGGGTTAAAACCAAAAATAAATTTTTCTAAATTCTATGTGATGAAAATATTTCATCCCATACATTTATTATCATATAATTATATCATTTTTAAATTTTTGGTGATAAAAATTAATTTATATTAATTTTTGATTTTAGGAAATTGAAATATAGCCCCTCCACTAACATATAATAGGAAACATTATCTACACTATTATTAAAATATAATATTTCTTTTAGTTTCCATAAATACCTACAAAAATCCCTTCTCAACATCCAACCCAATATTAAAAATGCCTTACATTGTGTTGATTAACTTTTTAGAGGGTTTAATGTGTAATATATGTGACGATTTCAAAATTATTGGACTAGTATTTAACAAAATGTCTTAGTTTTATTTCTTTTCATAAGACCATCATGTTGTAATAACAATGATTACAAAAATTTGGATTTTATTCCATATAATGAGATGTTATTAGGCAATGGAAATCACCAACAATCATCTCCTTTTATATCATAGGGAAAATGAAAAAAAATTCAAGTGCAGAGATTACTACCACCTCATGAACCGATGTAACTGATTTTACATCACCACCTATTATATCTTTTTATAATTATTGATTTATAAAATATATATTCCATTTATGAAATTATTTTTATTTTAAAAACATGAATTATTATTTACCGTTCAATCATTCCAACAATCATAAATGAAAATGATTTCATGCGTATGTATGTCATATTACCTTAATGATAGATGTCAATAATTTTTCTATATACCATTTATAGATTAAAATAAATGAATATAATTATATATTTAACGAAATAAAACGTAGTTATAACCTAGAATAGTTATTTTAATAAATTATTTTAAATAAATGGTTGGTAAAATTATTTTGAGAAATCATATATTCTATGATATATCTGATTATAGTTATAGAATACATGTATAATAATATAAAATTTCATATACATGAGTTTTTGATATATATGAAGATAATAGTGACTTATGTTAAGGGATATCTCGAAACCACCCTTTATATATGGGTTATAATCATTCTATATATAACTCAATTTCTCTCCAACTTTTATTTTATTAAATTCATATGAATTTTTTATATATATCCCTTATATATATACTTAGATTATTATTCCTTCCTTTGAACATGACTTATGATCAATTCTCAAAAGCCTCATTTTTGAAATCTATTTTTATTACGAAACGAGGCATGGTTATGAAACCCTTTATCATTGATTTGGTAATTCTTATTTTTATTCCTGATAAATAATTTCATGTTTGGGAACACATATTCATGAGCGTATTATAATTGGTACACCTAGATAGTGCTCTTAATCTTTGAGTAATGCTTTGGTCTCATGGGACTCCATGTATTGTATTAGTGAATAGAACCGATACATTATGGTACTCCATCTACCATTTGATGTTTTCTTGGTAGTTTACCTAACTTATTATTATCTCATGTTTTGGGTTGATTCCACATTTCGTATGTTTTCATGATATTATAATACATTTTTTTTATTTGATCCCACATAATTAATCTTGAGGATTCTAATTTATGATATAATGATATACATTACAGTCACTCATTGTGATTCCTTTTAATATTCATTCATTTAATGGGATTTTTAGTGAACCCCATTTGTCTATGTATATTCTTGGTTATGCACAATAGTTTTAAGATCTCAAAAGAAGTTTAGGATCTTAATGTGATGATTTTGATAAATATAATCTATTTTAGATTCATTTTGAAGTATTATGACCCTTGTATTTCCAAGAAACTTATAACGCCCCGACCCCAGTTACCCAGAGTCAGTGCATTATTACATAATTAGCATGATTACAAAGGATCAAAACTCGAAAGACCGATTGGTTTAGTAGCCTTGGAAACACAAGATATATTCATATGTCTTACATTACAACATAAATTGAATAAGACTACATCAAAAACTTTCTTTCACATCCCCATAGACTATTCCTTCATGTATGTCATAGAATACTTCTTCAAATCCTGGAAAAAATAAAAGATTGAAAGGGGTGAGCTCAGATGCTCAGTAAGGATAACAATATCGCGGAAACTTTCATAAATGATCATAAACATTTAAGGCAATGTATAACTTACACAAAAGCCTTTAAACTTGACCTTCAGCATAATATGGAAAAAAATTAAATGAAATAATTCCATTTACTTATTCACATGGATATTCTACTAATCGAATAATCACATGTAATATCAATAATCAATTTCCAAATGACGGAATGCATAATGAAAGACTATCATTACCACGTAGCCGAGGCCTCGTGCCAAGAATACAAATAAAATTTTGTCAAGGCCCCGTGCCAAGACACTAGTTTGTCTCATGAGACCTACCGATGCATCAAGGAGCTATAGCGGGCTCCACCCGACACTTATTAAGTCCAATGCATTCCTCATATGAAAATCTTGAAACATGACGTAAACATTCGTATTAAAACTAGCATACGAAATGTCAATACTTTAACCACAAACCATGAATTGTATAAAAATAGCACATCCATAGTCAAACATAACACATTCGATACAATATGAATGATTTTATTGTATCATATTAACATCAATCGAGAATAACGAAGGACATTGACATAGATGAAATAACCATCAATACTATTTGAGAGAAATATCCCCCTTTTTCTTGAAAACATTTAAAATAATATTTTAGTTAGAGTTCCTAACCGAAATAGAGACACTTGAATAAAAATAACTGAAGTAATCAAAAAATTTTAATATCATGAGAATAAAGTGATTCATGATATACTATGTCAAAGTTCATTATATACACCATATAAAATTGAATTGGTGTATAACAACAATGATGTCTCAATGGAATGTAATTTGAGATGAAATCTCTTATAAAGACCATATCCATAGGTTAAAGATAAATCAACGACATAATTATGTGTGACAAATATAAATACACTCAATATGATTGGATATTCAGTGTAAATCAATCAGAGGACTTTCACACATATTCTTGTAACAACACAAATGAATTGGATGTTTAACTCAATAAATGGAGTTTGAGTTAAAATTACTCTTATCAAGTTCATATCGATGACTTGAGAATTTATCAATGGAGTGATTATGTGTATCAAAATTATATCCATAGAAATGGTAGTGGAAATTATGAAATAAAAAAATTAATATTGATTCCACACATAATATTGGAGTAAAATAATCAATGAAGTATGTGTAAAGCCAAATGAGTTGAAATTGGAATTCCAAAAGCCCTTATCGATTTGGTAACTTACGAAACATACATAAATGAAAGAAGGATCATGCAATGATGATGTAAATATCCATAAATTATAGTATATCATACAATTAATATAATCATGGGAAGTATACACACCACGTAGAATAAACAAGTGGTGAACAATGGAATTCTCACGGAATTAAAAGTGAGATAAGAAAACCTTTACCTTGTACTTTTCCTTTTTAGATGGTATGTTAAACTCCTGAATAATAGATAAAACGTTGTTATTAAATTATACAATAATCATATACATCAATATGATATCATTTATGATCTTTTAACATTGCGTTATTAATAATATCTTAGTATTATCGTCGTTTCGGGTGATAACCGATTAGTTCTTCTTAAATGTTTGGTTACGTAAGACATGTTTGTAATGGTTAGTATGCATATTATTCATATCCGGAATAATATCAAGTACTTAAACAATTTTTTTAACCATCAAATGAGAATAAGACTTGAATGGATACGATGGATAATGAATCTCATCGCGTTCGTGGAGACGGTAGTCCGTACGTACGCACGAACGCTACTTCCATTTCATTTTTCATTTCAAAAAGAATAGAATCCAAATGATACATAGGTATATTATTATTCCAGTATAATATAATATCTTATATATGTTACTTATGTTCATTAACACCATCCTTTATATGTTCCATGTATGGTACTAACGAGTCATATCACTTTGAGGGGGCGGTAGTCCGCACTTCCTCAAATGAAATTATCGTATGTATATACAACATGAAACGAATGATGTTATGATATAAAATGGAATTACATAATCTTATATATAAAATATATATAATTAATATAATATTTAATTACATTTCCATCATAATGGCCACCATGAGAGGTGGTATGATGTATTTGAACAATCATCGTTTCATGAGGCGTTAGTTTTCCATCCACAAAAACATTATGTTCTTCATCCATTAGATGGAGGTGTGAGTAAGTGTAGTTCGAATACTTCTTATAAAAACATCCAAGTATATTAAGGATACTGGTTTTGTTACAAAAGAAAGGAAATAAAATGATTTTATAGGTTGGAGAAGAAAAATAAAAGAAAACAATTTAAGAGAAACTGTTAACTTTAATTTGGGTAACTCACTTTGGATTGAACAAAAGTACATCTTGAAGTGCCTTCTGCCTAAGGTGGGGCTTCAAGGAGGAGGGGAGGGATGTAGGGAGCTTAGTTGGGAAGAGTTTTGACGATCCAAGTGGCTTGAGAGGTGTGAGGAATTGGTTATAAGTGGTCTCTTTTTATAAGGGAGAGGAGTGGCTCTTTAGGAAAGAGTGAAAGTATTACTTTATAATATAATGATATTCGGTTTATAATGGTCCAAAAATAATTGAGGTCGAATATATGATGACTAATATTCGAAATAAAATCATCCAATAGAAATTGGACAGGTTTTAGATAATATTGTAATCATTATAATCTTATATATTTAAATGATTTATTAATGAGGTAAACATTTCATCATTATTGTGTCATTAATAATTTTAATTATTTGATGTCTAAAAATTCTAAAGAAATACTATAATTTAGTAAATATTTTTATCTTTCAAATGAATATTTATAATCAAAAATCCAACATGTATTGATTTATGTAAAAAAAAATTTCTAAAATATATATGCTTTTGTCAATTTTGTATTTATTTTAACTTTATTAATATAGAGTGTCCCTACCAATTACAAGTGGCTCCATGGGATCCCTAAATCGACCCAAGGATTCCCATGGTCGGGTATGTTTCCACCAATAAGGTTAGGACACATTTTAGTGTATTTTATTTTTATTATAATATTATTTTGTTACCCTTATTTACCGGATTTACCCTTTAACCACGGTAAATAAAATATTTACTGAAGTAATTATTCAAAATGTGTAAAAATTAATGTTACCTATTTACATAATTTGGAAATCCTGATTCCAAATATGGAATCCTTTTTCCCAAATTCAAAACACATAAGTGGAAGAAATTAATTTAAAATTAATTTCCGCTGTCAAAATAAAAAGCGTGTTTTTATGATATAATAACTATCAAAAGATTGACAATTGTTTATGTCCGATTTAATTGTGAAATTATGTATAATGACCAAAATTGTATTAAAAGGTAAAAATATATTCTAAATATACTTTAAAACCACTCAAATTAATAATTTATTACCATTAATTATTTTTATTAAAAAGGTTGTTTTTAATTAAAATTTAGTAATTTTCACTATTCATCATAATATTAAAGTTATCCAAAAAGTACCAAATTTTTACCCTAGGATAAATTCGATATTCTGAATCCAAAACTGAAGTCCAGTTTGAGAGATAAAATTTATAAAATTTCAAAAATTAGGTATTACTATTCATAATAGCTAGTTTAATTAGTTGTGATGTGTTAGTACTCGAGGTTGCATACAACACACGCTATTGCATTATTCTAAGGGAAACGTACCATGGAAGCATGGGGTGTTACATTCTACCCTCCTTAAATAAATTGCGTCCTCGCAATTTTTAAAATTTATCTTGAGAATATAATGGGAAGTCCCACATCGGAAAAATAGTCAATAAAACTATCAATTTGAAATAATGAAAAAGAAGTATAAAGGTCACCCAAGATAAACCATACTAGGATTCCATGTAAGAAAACATGGATATGGACTATAAACTAAGTGTCAAGTTCTGATGGAGAGGGGTATAAAACATTATCAAGAGAGATTTAACAACAATAAAACCACAAACTTGTGTTGGGACAAACGGTCATTAGTCTCCCGGTAGGAAAAGTAAACAGACAACATTTTTTGTTTTAAGATACATTACATGAATATGAGGAATTAATTTTTGATATTGACTAAGAACATAAAGTGGTATACTAACTTTCTATGTAGAGTTTCATTCATTAATAAATTTCAACAACCAACTCAGTTTTTTTTGAACGATGAGTATTCAAGAAGACTTGGTCAAACTGAAAGAGCTAGAATAATTTCTATAGAATAACATGATCCACGTAATATAAACTATTTATTTACCTTGTCATTAGAGATTAATCAAAACAAAAATGGTTATTATGATCTGATGATCCCCCAAAAGGATATTCTATTAGGGAAAGAAACACTAATCTTAATTTCTAAAATTAAACCAACAATAACCCAAAATTAAATAAATACCATTAAATAATCAATTTTCCATAAAATCCTTTAATATAATCCAAACTAATATTGAAACCCAAAACATAGAAGAATTTGGTTATGTAGTCTTCCATGTTAAATTGTATCTCCAAATGACATTAACTACTCTTAAAGTCACATACTTAAAAGTGATTAACCTAATCACATATTCTCTATTATAGGTTAATCATTTCCATAAATAACCCAAATTACTATAAATTCTCCAATAAAAACATAAATAAAAGTCCAACATTACTCCTCCAATAAAATCCCATAGAATTCTATTTTCCTTGGGCATATAGTGTTCCCAACAAAGCGAATATCTTCCAAAATAACATTCATCACTTAATCACCGATTCATTTTCTTATACTAAGGGTATTCATTTGATAAGACATATGGTCCCGAATCAACATATTATTGATAAATAAAATCAGTAAGCTAAAAATAATTAGTCACATTAACCAGGGACATCACGTAGTCTAGTGGTAGGCAATAAACCCCAATCATACTTTGGTTGTGGGTTAGATTCCCACAGCTTTGTCCGACGCGACGGGTTGTCACACGGTCTACTTGTTGTCCTTTTTCAAAAACTATATTTTATAACATTACCAAAATGAGATAAATTCCTCAAAATAACCATAACATAATTTTAACCAGAAATGTTATCTCATACCTTGCATTTTCATCCCAAAATATAATAAATTGTAATTGCCTCAAACTCAGTGATCATATAAAACCAAATGGTTACTTATAATTATATCCACAACAGAAGAGATAATTATTCATAAAATATCATTATCACATGGAAAAATACAGGGTAACAAATAAAATAGAAAATTATTCCAAAGTAATTCCATTAACAAGGATCAGTAGCGATTTGTATAACGCATCATGAACTCTAGAGAGACTAGGCAGAATTTCCTTTTGGTAGAAAGTGTTCATGTGTCACAATGGTACCTCAAGAATTTTTCAAAATCTTCTACTTCCTTTACCCAAAAACTCCTCATCCATCTTGGATTATATCGATGGAATCATCGATGCATCATAAAAAATAGGTATTTCTTATATATAATTTTGTGACATCGTCTTTGACATGTTTTTAAAAAAAAATTCTTTTTGATTCATCTTCAAATATTTTAAAATAAGGTTTTGGTAAATCAGTTTACATATATCCCAAAAGACATAAATATATAATTTGATACATATAAGCTGCTCAAAGGTCTCCCTCTTCTACAGGATCTAGAAAATCATTTAGTGCATCGTAATTTTGATATAAAGTGAAGACTTTGAAAAGACCCTGATGGTACTTCTGACGCTTAGCGTGGTAAGAAAGTTGAGAGCGCAATATTATCCCATAGTCGGTACTTGATCCATGAAAGGATCGTACAATTCTAGAGGTATTGGATGTCTCATAAAGTTGTTTGCATGTAACTTGGTCATTTGAAAAAGTTTCAACATCATCTGCGCATGACTTCTGGATAATAATTGTAAGTAGTTCTTCAGGAAGAGAGAGAAGAGTTGTTCGTGATCTTACTCCCTCCATGTTTTAACTAACAAAAAGAAAATACAATTAGGGTATTTGAATACTAATCTAATAAGAATGTAAAAAAAAATCAGACATAATAGGATAATCATGTAATTAAACAATATATCCTAACTTTGTGTACCTTATGTTAAAATCTAGGTTATCCACTTTTTATTTCCCGACATATATTTTTAGGCGCAATTTTTTATTCCCTTTATAATGGTTCATATTAATCTTGTTAATTTACCAAAGCATATCCCCCGGGAGTGTCGTAACCAAGAGTGCAGCAAGGCCCGTTGTCGTGTACCAGTTCTCGTTCGAGTCTAGCTCAAAGCAGTGTTTTCAGGATTTACCCCTAGGTACATATGTGCCAGAGACACCTCTACCTGCTCATATCCAAACAGGGATTTATTGATTGGAAAACTCACAAAGTTTCTACAATACCAAAATTCTAGAAAGTTCTCCTATACTAATCCTCAAAGACTATCTTAGGGCTATGTTCTCTAATCATAGTTTACCTAAATCTAGCTTCCATGGCTTGTACTAAACTTCCTCTGATACCAACTGTAATTCCCCAATCCTAGTTACCCAGAGTCGGTGCATTATTACATAATTGGCATGATCACAAAGGCTCAAAACTCGAATGATCGATTGGTTTAGTAGTCTTGGAAACCCTAAATATATTCATATCTCTTACATTACAACATAAATTGAATAAAACTACAACAAAAACTTGTCTTCACATCCCCATAGACTATTCCTGTATGTAAGTCATAGAATACTTCTTCAAATCCTGGGAAAAATAAAAGATTGATAGGGGTGAGCTCAGATTCTCAGTAAGGATAACAATATAGTGGAAACTTTCATAAATGAGCATAAACATTTAAGGCAATGTATAACTAACACAAAAGCCTTTCAACATGAATTTCAACATAATATGGCAAAAATTAAATGAAATAATGCCATTTACTTATTCACATGGATATTCTACTAATCGAATAATCACATGTAATATCAATAATCAATTTCAAAATGATGGAATGCATAATGCCAGAATATCATTACCAAGTAGCCCAGGCCTCGTGCCAGGACTACAAATAAAATTTTGTCAAGGCCTTGTGCCAAGACACTAGTTTGTCTCATGAGACCTACCGATGCATCGAGGAGCTATAGCGGGCTCCACCCGTCAGTTATTAAGTCTAATGCATTCCCCATATGTAAATTTTGAAACATGACGTAAACATTCGTATTAAAACTAGCATACGAAATATCAATACTTTAAACACAAACCATGAATGGTATAAAAAAACACATCCACAGTAAAAAATAACTCATTCGATACAATATGAAAGATTTTATTGTATCAGATTAACCTCAATTGAGAATAACGAAGGACATTGACATAGATGAAATAACCATCAATACTATTTGAGAAAAATATCCCCCTTTTTCTTGAAAACATTTAAAATGATATTTTAGTTAGAGTTCCTATCAAAAATAGAGACACTTGAATACAAATAATTGAAGTAATAAAAACTTTTTAATATCATGAGAATAAAGGGATTCATGATATCCTATGTCAAAGTTCATTATATACACCATATAAAATTGAATTGGTGTATAACAACAAAGAAGTCTCAATGGAATGTAATTTGAGATGAAATCTCTTATAAAGACCATATCCTTAGGTTAAGAATAAATCAACATCATAATTATGTGTGACAAATATAAATACACTCAATATGATTTGATATTCAGTGTAAAAAAATCAGAGGACTTTCACACATATTCTTTTAACAACACAAATGAATTGAATGTTTAACTCAATAAATGGAGCTTCAGTTAAAATTACTCTTATCAAGTTCATATCGATGACTTGAGAATTTATCAATGGAGTGATTATGTGTATCAAAATTATATCCACAGAAATGGTAGTGGGAATGATGACATAAGAAAATTAATAGTGATTCCACACATAATCTTGGAGTAAAATAATCAATGAAGTATGTGTAAAGCCAAATGAGTTGAAATTGGAATTCCAAAATCCCTTATCGATTTGGTTACTTAAAAAACATACATCCATGAAGGAAGCATCATGCAATGATGATGTAAATATCCATAAATTAAAGTATATTACACAATGAATACAATCATGGGCAGTATACACACCACACGCAATAAACAAGTGGTGAACAATGGAATTCAAACGGAATTAAAAGTGAGATAAGAAACCACATACCTTGTACTTTTCCTTAGTAGATGGTATGTTAACCTCATGAATAATAGTTAAAACATTGTTATTAAATTATAAAATAATCATATACATCAATATGATATCAATTATGATCTTTTAACATTGATTTATTAATAATATCTTAGTATTATCGTCATTTCGGGTGATAACCGATTAGTTCTTCTTAAATGTTTCGTTACGTATGACATGTTTTTAATAGATAGTATTCATATTATTCATATCCAGAATAATATCAAGTACTTAGTCATTTTTATGACAATAAAATGAGAATAAGACTTGAATTGATATGATGGAGAATGAATCTCATCGCGTTCGTGGAGACAGTAGTCCGTATGTACGCACGAACGCTACATTCATTTCATTTTTCATTTTAAATGAATCGAATCCAAAGGATAAAAAAGTATATTATTATTCCAGTATAATATAATATCTCATATATTTTACTTAATTTCATTAACACCATCCTTTATACGTTCCATGTATGGTACTAATGAGTCATATCACTTTGAGGGGGCGGTAGTCTGCACTTCCTCAAATGAAATTATCGTATGTATATACAACATGAAATGAATAATGGTATGATATAAAATGGAATTACAGAATCTTATATATAAAATATATATCATTAATATAATATTTAATTACAGTTCCATCATAATGGCCACCATGAGAGGCGGTAAAATGTATTTGAACAATCATCGTTTCGTGAGGTGTTAGTTTGCCATCCACAGAAACATTATGTTTTTCATTTATTAGATGGAGGTGTGTGTAATTGAAGATTGAGTCATTATTATAAAAACATACTAGTATATTGGGGATACTGGTGTTGTTACAAAATAAAGGGAATAAAATGATTTTATAGGTTGGGGAAGCAAAATAAAAGAAAACAATTTAAGAGAAACTGTTACCTTTAATTTGGGTAACTTACTTTGGTTTGAACCAAAGTACTTCTTGAAGCGCCTTCTGCCTAAGGTGAGGCTTCAAGGAGGAGGGGAGGGATGTAGGGAGATTAGTTGGGCAGAGTTTGGATGAGCCAAATGGCTTGAGAGGTGTGATGAATTGGTTAGAAGTGGTCTCCTTTTATAATGGAGAGGAGGGGCTCTTTAGGAAAGAGTGAAAGTATTACTTTATAATATAATGATATTCGGTTTATAATGGTCCTAAAATTATTTAGGTCGAATATAAGATGACTCATATTCGAAATAAAATCAACCATTATAAATCGGACAGGTTTTAGATAATATTTTAATCATTATAATCTTATATATTTATATGATTTATTAATGAGGTAAACATTGCATCATTATTGTGTCATTAATAATTTAAAATATTTGATGTCTAAAAACTCTAAAAAATACTATAACGTAGGAAGAATTTTTATCTTTATAATGAATATTTATAATAAAAAATCCAACATGTATAGCTTTATGTAAAAATTGTTCTTCTAAAAGATATAAGATTTTGTCAATTTTTTATTTATTTGAAAGTTTTTAATATAAATTGTCCCTACCAATTACATGTGGCTCCATGGGGTCCCAAAATTGACCCAAGGATGCCCATGGTCGGGTATGAGTTCAACAATAAGGTTAGGACACATTTTAGAGTAATTTATTATTATTATAATTTTATTTTGTTACCCTTATTTACCGGATTTACCCTTTAACCACGGTAAATAAAATATTTACTGAAGTAATTATTCAAAATGTGTAAAAATAAAAGTTAACTATTTACATAATTTGGACATCCTGATTCAAAATATGGAATCCTTTTTCCCAAATTCAAAACACATAAGTGGCAGAAATTAATTTAAAATTAATTCCCACAGTCAAAATAAAAAGCGTGTTTTTAAGATATAATAACTTTCAAAAGATTGACACTTGTTTATGTCCGATTTAATTGTGAAATTATGTATAATGACCAACATTGTATTAAATGGTAAAAATATATTCTAAATATACTTTAAAACCACTCAAATTCATAATATATTACTATTAATTATTTTGATTAAAAAGGTGGTTTTTAATTAAAATTTATTAATTTTTACTATTCATCAAAATATTAAAGTTATCCGAAAAGTACCAAATTTTTACCCTATGCTAAATTCAATATTCTGAATCCAAAAATGAAGTCCAATTTGAGAGATAAAATTTATAAAATTTCAAAAAGTAGGTATTACTATTCATAACATCTAGTTTAATTAGTTGTGGTGTGTTAGTACTCGAGGTTGCATACAACACACACTATTGCATTATTCTAAGGGAAACGTACCATAGAAGTTTGGGGTGTTACAAAACAAGGACCCATGATAATTAGGTTGTGTTTGTTCAAGGTTTATGTTATTTTTTTTTATAATTTGGTAAAACGGTTTGGTTTGTTTCACTATAGGTGGTCCACATGATGTTTAATGAGGGACACCAACCATCTAGTGGTCTGTTAGTGGATACGATAGTTGAATTGTAGCTATTATAATGTTGTAGGTTATCCATCATCTCACTGAATGTCTATACTACGGTTTCAAAAAATATGTTCTAATAAGAAACATATCCATGGGATTTCAAGATGTGTGTGGACATTAGGGTAGTATTTTAACTACAAATAAGATCCCCATTTTCTATTATTTCTAGAATGCCTCGAACGATATTACACCCACATGATCTTTGGAATTCCCTGTAGTGATTTTTCCTATGACAACCTCATATACTAAAGGATTGAAGTTTCATTTAAACGTGTGATCCACTTACAGTTAGTTGTTCCCTTACTAAACATAAATATGACATATTTCATTTATTTTCTATTCATATAGGCCACAAAAACTATGAGATTTGTTGAAATAAGATAAATTGATACCAGATTGTGGTTCTAGGATCTCCAATTTCTTCCCATGAAATCTTCCTTCCATTATTCAACGATTTCAATTATTGGATAATCATATCATATTCATTTTGGTTGGATTCCATTTTTTTCAATTAGGCATTTCTATAAAAATTTCACTTCCTATGAATCATGTTTTAATTGAAATTTTGGTTATTCCATATGAAAATTTTAAGAGTGACTTAATCTTTTTAAAGAATTAAATTACCTTTTTCATTGAAAATATTAATTAATATGAATGATTTCCTTTAGTGAAATATTCATTTTGTTCGAAATGAACTAGTTTACAAGTTATCATTTGATTTTGGTTTATGATTTAAAAATTCTTTTTCAAATGTTAATTTTTTTAATATTTAATGGTTTTTTAATAGTTTAAAAAAAATATTTGTCTCAAAAAGGTAATATGGAATGATAAAAAAATTAAGAGTGTTGAATTTTTATAAGTGACAGATTTTGCTGCTAGTAAAGAAATTTACATATTTTATATAAAATATTATTTTTGTAAAGGAATGTTTGGATCATTGAATTGGATTTTAAAAGAACATGGGTATGAGTTTAACTTTTTAAAATATTGATTTAGTATGATGTTTTGATTAAAAAATTGTTTTGTATATTAATTATAAATTTCATGGACAACTATTTAGTGCATTATTTATAAATTCTCCAGTCCTTTTAATTTCTAGATTTCATATAATATTTAAATTTAATTGATTTTCATTGATCTTGATGAAAAATATTTTTCGTGTTGATGTATTTGTTGAACTTGGATGGAGATTCGGGGTGAAGGTGTGATTTGAACTGAGAATGTAATGAAATGTTGTTGGAATGTACCCATGTAATGAGGATCCTCTTTATTATCCATGTGATTTTTAACACATTCATATCATTGATTATCCATGTAAAACCTGGGTGGGTCAACGAGGGACTAATGGTATGGTATACACATTTATAAACTCACACACCAATTAACAACACCCTCGAAGAGAATGGAGTATACCTTGGGCCTTTCTCTAATGATGATACTTTTATGTAGAGTTGAAATGACTTTGGTTGATATATTCAACATTTAAAAGTAGTCTATCATTGTCTACATTTATATCTTTTGTAATATCACTAAATATTCTTGTATTGTACCATGATATATAACCTCACAAATTTAAATTGATATATTATATATGCCTCTTCTTTATCATTACATGGCACTGATGTTTCCTCGTTTTACTTATTTATAAGTACCCACTTGTTTTTTATAAGGTATTATATTTATCCATGTATTTCGTTATATAAATATTATTTATATTTAATTAAATTATTAATACAATATCTTAATTAATAATTTAAATCCTTGACATATGAAATTATATTCAATGATTTATTTTAAAAAGTATTGTTATTTTTTATAAAATATTATATTGTAATAAAGATAGATTTGGACATTGTTTTCAATTAAGGAACCTACTAGGTTTAAGAAAAGAAAAGTGTTTTTTTAACCTCATATAAATTATAAATGAATTTATTTTTATATTATTACATTAAAAATATATAATGTTTTACATATCGATATTTTAAAGGGAATTTATTTTAATAATTTTAAATATCGATTATGCAAATTTATTTGGTATAGGAATTGGATAGAATAATTGGGGTAATCCTATTGAACTCATTAGATCACAAAAAACATTTAATCATTGTTTTCTATTTTCTTTATTTTGTTATATCATGTTATTATACTCTGGTTTAATTCAATTTTGGGTTCATTATTGGTTGTCCATGGAAATTAGTTTCGATTATTTGGTTTTGGTTTCATTTTTTTATCTTCTCTTTTATCCCTGATAGGGTTGTAATTTTTATTATTCTATGATTATCCCAATATGTTTGTTGATTATTATTTTTTATATTTTTTGAGTGAAATAATAACAAAAGAATTTTTTGAGGCCAACTTACTTTTTTTCATCATATATGAATGATGAATTTCATTCAAGAATGTAGTGATTGGTTCATATATGGGTTTATATGGTGTCCTAGTATGTTTCATTAAAAATTATTTCCAATGATATATTTCACTAATAGGAAATTATTTTATATGAAATCATGTAAGTTATTTAGCGCGAGTCATAGTAGAAAATGGATTTGGAATGTGTCGGAACTCCAGAGTCAATGTCTAGTGAGGTGATTGATAACCACCCCTTCATTATGAGACAATAGTTAGAAGGGAAATTGTGGAAATATATTTTGGGTTTTTGTTATTAATTCTCTATTTATAAATTATATTATTATTAATAATACTAAAATATATTTTTTTGAATATAAAAAGAGTTTTGTTTTGGAACTAATAGAATATTATAGTTACATGATGCCTTTACAGTTTTCTAACCCATGAATAATCAAAGTGGTTACTATGTATGTGAATCTAGGAACTGTTGTGAGGGTGGTGCATGGTTTAATTTCCCAAGAAACCAAGACACACATATGTAATGTTTTATAATTAACATGGTTCCTTTCCCAGTCAATTCCAAAATAAATTCACATTGGTGTGGATGAATTGTAGGGTTCTTTTGTTTAAATGGATTTTTATGTGCCCTCTATTTATTTCAATTATATGACTATTTTGGTTTAATAAAATTATGGTTATGATTTTAAATCATAAAGGAAACAATTTTTTGTAACTTAAAAATTTTATTTTATAGTTTATTGAATAATTATTCCATTTACAATGACTGTGTGTTAATGAGATGTTTCATTTGGAAAATAGATTTTTAAATACATAATTTTGAGGATATAAAAGAATTTTTTGCGAAGAGTTTTGGTTTTGAAATGGATTTAAAATGTATTTTTTTAAATTGGAAAATTTTATTAATCATTCTAAAACTATGGAATAATTTATATGATCTGATAATGGATGTTTTTAACAATGGTGGAATCATAACATTATCTCAAAATTCAATATTAAAGGTAAATGTTTTAAATATAAAGACAAGCATAAGTATTTTGAATGCAATAATGTTTTGATAAAAAAAATTGGCATTAGTTTCAAATTTGATGGGATATTTGTAATTTGGATTGGGTTTTTTAGGCCCGAGTTTAATAGACTATGTTTTGGGATTTATAGACATGTATTTATGTAATATTTTTATGTATGATTGAAATTTAATTTTCTAATATAGTAATAAAAGTATCCCTTCTTTTTTTTCCTGAAGTTGAATTTATTTTTGACAACTCTACCTATATTTTTAATATATTAGTGTAGGAATATTATTTCAAGCAGTTGAAACCCAACCAATACTTTTTGGGTCATCACCCACCATATTATGGAGGAGGGGGAGGTACCCAAAATCAATGAATTATATTGAAAAATATGAGGAGGTGATTTATTTTTATAAGATTAATGATGCTCTAAATGAAATTTCTATCGATTTATATTTTGAGGGACCAGATATAGGGTGATGAAGGTTCATGATTTCTAAATGTTTTAATGGAGTTGTGTATTGGTAATTCATCATGTTTGTCTTTATTTGGTGGAATTAACCTGAGAAAGTTATGTTAAAAAATGTTTCTAAACTCATTTATCTTAATCAAGGTGAGTGGTCCTTTATGATTTATGTCATAAAATTATTGATCGTGGTATGGTTCTTACTATGAAATATTTTTATATTATTCCCATAATTATATCTATTACAAATTATTTCCTCTCCCAAACTGTGCAACCATCATTCTAGAATATTGTTTAAAATCTTATCTAATGGTGTTAGGGATAGTTCTTTTCAGTTGAAGTGGATCTTGAAAATTTATAACAAGTTAGATTATCATAATAAAATGTTTCAATCTTGTGACGATGACTTGTGTTATAGACTATGGTTATTATTTTAGCATGGATGTTATTTTTCGGTAAATAAGCTAAATCTTGTTTACTTTTAGTGCGGATAAAATGTCCATTAAAAGAAGTAATGTTTAAAATATCCGAAAGTATTTAAGAATTATGGTTTATTGTATCATTTTATGTATATTTTTATATTGGGATACCAAAAGGGGTTATTTAATTCATGGTTTTTACACTCAATATTGTGGGTAATTCATATACTTAAAATCAATGTAGCACTAACTGTGAGGATCAATGTAATTTTATTATCATAACATAGAAGATTAAAATGGGGGTTGATTTTAGTCCAGAGCATTGATCATTATGTTTTAGTGAATACCATGTAGCTTTAGTTATTATGAACCATTTTTTATTGATGAATCATTTCTTCGATTGTCTAAAAATTTATTAAAAAAATTTATGTTCTTTTATAGACTTTTTTTTGTCATTGTCAGTTTTTTATTTTTTTAAAATATTCTCATCATGAAGTATTTTTAGATTCAATTTGTGGATATAAAAAATTTAATTTTTAGATATTATGTTATATTGATTCAATTCCATGAGTTTTGTTTAACTATTGTGGATGCAATTTGATTTTTACTAGGTATCGTTGAATTATTATGGGTTTTTCATTATAAAATCCCTAATGTTCCTTTATTTATTGGGTTTTGTCCCATGGTTGGTGTTGGATACCATCTGGGTTGGATTCCATTCTGGGTTTGTAATGGTCTGTACCTCTCCAGCCCATTCCTATGACGAAAAAAAGGTCATGAAAGTGTTCTGAAGGGTAGAATGGACTTTTCCCAAACTTTTTAGAATTTTGTAACTACATGACGTGTTGTCTGAGTTCACGCCATGTACCACTTTTCCATGTATACACCGTGTTGATGCTGGGTCCTTGCCATGTGTTATAAATGAGTACACGCCATGTACCACATACTACATGCCATGTAGTTCCTCCCCGCATATGTGTTACCCTCAAACCGTGTGTTGACCAGTCAACATCCATGTGCCAAGTTGAAGCCATGTCCTTGCCGCGTTAAAGAAATGAGTACATCGCATGTGTACCATACTACATACCATGCAGTTCTTCCTCTCATTTTTATTTACCCTCAAACCGTGTGTTGACCAGTCAATGATCGTGTGCTGCATTGAATGCCATGTTGTAAGCTGCGTAGCGACCGCATGGAATTGTCGAGTACACGCCGTGTACTAAGAAGTACATGCCATGTACTTTCGTTTTTCATGCCTATAACAGGAGGTCGCCTCTACTCCTTTTAATATCATTCCTCTCCTCCCCTTTCCTTCGAGCAGTGCTCTCATGAGAGACTCCAATTCTCCTTTGATCCATAACATCTTCATCCATGCTCTGATTTATGATCCGTCAGCGGCCACGAGATCATAACGATGAGGCGGAACTTCTGAGCTTGGATTTGTTGCTTCCCTTAAGACTTTTCTTCCCAAGAATCCACCTGAGAAGGTTTTTATGTGTTTTGATAGAAGTGATGGAGGCCGATGGACGTCATCTAAAGTTGATCTGTGGGAGTGCTATGATAAGAACCTGTTGAGGTGGAGATTTTACCGTCGGCTTTCTAATTTTGTGCATCATGTTGGATGTTCATCCTCTTTCTTTCACGAGACATAATTGAACCAGTTTAATGAAGATTATAATTGGCGTAACTAAATAATAAGGGGATGTTGTTATGTTTATCTTTGTTTATCCAATTTCTGTGTTATGAATTGAATAGGCTTCTTCCAACTGAAAATCACAGTCGTTGGAGACCTTTTCATGAACAATTAAATGTTTACTTATGTTTCTAGCCCATTTTGTGGATGGAAACTTTGTGGAATGTGGAAATTGGTTAATCAGATAAAGTTGGATGATTAAAATCTGGAACACTTGTGTGATCACCACAGTCGAACAATATAGAATAATGAACATGTGGGTATTGGCATGGTTACATGGTGTGAGAAAGGGGGGTTAATCCTAGGTTGACACGAATAGGGTGGCTAGCAGGGCTACACTAAATGATATTAATGGTTCAATGATGTGGCACGATCATTTTTTTGTGATACAGTTGTAGATATGTGGTTATAATGGTAGCAGGGCTGCTGTACTGGGTTGTGATATTAAAATAATGTGCAATGTTGATAAATGAACTGTGGGTAATGAGAACGATTTAATCACGGGACCAATCAATATGGATTGAATGATGATAAAGTGGTAGGTTTTATGTTGCTTGTGTTTTATCTAACTTGATGTGTGGTTGGCATGGTTTTTCTACAAAACTAATGATCTAGTTTGATGTTTTTACAAGTAGTTAAGGAACTAATAAACTAATACTATTCAACATGAAAACCTAAATGTCTTTGGGATTGTTTGATGTATGCATGATCCATAATAGTAGTGTTGATGCATGTGATCAGTTTATCTGTTTAGAGGCTATAGGATAGGCTGTGTGTTTGGTATATATATATATATATATCTATATAATTGTGTTTTGTCGCACCCCACCATGTTGAGTACTAAGTGCTAAACACTCCCATTTCATGGGAGAGGGTGTTTTTTCCTTAGTTACTAGCTATTTCCTGCTCCTTCTTCCATAGGGTGTGATGGATTGTGGCAACCTTACACCAAAGAATTTTGGGGTAGGTTTCGATTGGGGTGGCTATAGCCCAAGACTCTTTGGGCAGGTTTACTTTTCCCAAGAATCTTCACGATGAGGCCCAAGTGTGTTTGGGTGGGGATGTGATTGTGGTTTGTGAGGCCCAGGTGTGAGCGGGTGGGATATGAGGTTGTGAGGCTTAGGTGTGTGCGGGTAGGATATATGGTTTTCAGGCCTAGGTGTGTGTGGGCTGGATATGTGGTTCTTGAGTCCCAGGTGTGTTCGAGCGGGAAGAGTGTGGTAGCATTAGGAAATTAGCCGTTAGGAAGAGCAGCTAGCTAGTAGGGGGAAATGGTGCATGGTACCCAATACTCTTGTTCTTATATACTACTACATGTTGTTTTTTGTGAGCATGGATGGTGAGGTTGGGTGGATAAAATTCCTTGTAGGTTTTGGTTTCTTCCATTGTTCTCACAGTACATTAGGATGTCTCCTCACATGTGCATGAGAGCTTTAGGTTTCCCTATTGAGTATACTATTATGCTCACCCTATGTTTAATTTCTTCATTCCAGGAGGACTACCAGGGCCGTGCGGGATCCTACGATTCGGGATAGTTGGGTTTGTTGGAGTTTGCTGTACTCTTTCATCTTTGGGTATTGTACTTTTGATATTTCTTGTACTTGTACATAGTTTCAGAATTTTTTAAACATGCATGTGGGATTGGTTTGTGTTTATTTTCATTTATTTGTTTCTTTTTCTGTTGGTATTTGACTCATCCTATTTCACAATATTAAATAATAAAACTGTTAATGCCTCACATATTTGTGATAACACATAACCATGTTTCTAGTAGCCACTCTGGGGCATACTGGAGGCAGGACTCGGGGGTCATTATCTCCCTTTCACCATTTCTAGCTCAAGTGGGGCATCGTCGGTGGGAGAGGGTTGTGACAGGGTTATATTCTAAAATACGCCCCATTTTTTATTGAGAAAAAACATTATTTGATTGATTATCTCTATTGTGATATTATAGTTCCCTATTTTTCACTAACATTGTTGTTTTTAGCTCTCCATTGTTCAACATAGATATAATTTGGTGGTGTTCTTAGTTACAATAGGAATATGATTATTTTTGAAGAATAAAAACTCATTATGTGATAGTTTTTGATATGAAGTGATAACAAATTGGTGATTCATAATGTTTTATTTTATATGTTACCATTGAGTACATTCCAATGATAGAAATACTTTTCTATTAATTTTCATTCTAGATGTTTTAATATTGACTTGTCATGATAGCATTGTCTCTTCTCTAATTGTTGAGATGTATGGATTTTATACTCAATTCTGGTCATTGGTATTTACTCGTGGATCTCACTTTGGATACATAATAAAAGTATATTTTTTTTATGGAAATTTTTTATCTCATGTCACACTATTAACATGAATCATTAAATATTTTGTATACCTATGTAATGTTCAGTGCATGTTTTTAGTATAGAGATGTGTTAAAATCTTGGAGTGTTTTTTGGAAATGGCTGATGTTCTTTGAGTTTTAAAATTGATGTTTATTTGGTTTTTTTGGTTGTAATCCCATTTTAGGTTTTCTTGGTGGTTAAAGTTTTAGGTTATTATTATTCTATTTCATGAACATTCTTTCTAATGACATTGGTGAAGAGGATCATTTTATCCTAATGGTGGTCAATAATTTAATGTAGTTGGTTTATAGAGAAATAAAGCACTATGATGGTAATAATTTTAACACCAAAAATTTCTCTTCATTTGTTAGACCATTCTGAGAATACTATGGAACATATTTTCTGGTGGAATGAGGGTTTGGTGGATGACCTAGTGATTTGAGTAATTTGTGGACCTAGACTAGTAGTAAGATAAGCATCGTGTTTTCCATCAGTTTAAATATGTTGGTTTCTAGATTGTCGATGGGCTGTTAGTGGCTATAATAGTTTTTCTATAGTCTTTTCCAAATATTGGTCTAAGTCAGAGTACACCAATTTGGTTTTGGAAACATTCTATTCTGTGTAATATCTCTATGGGATATAATATCCTAGTTTTATAATAATTGGAATTGAAAACCCCATTTTTATTTATTTATTATATCCATCAAATTAAATTCATCCAACATGAATTGTAAGCTCTCTTGGGTGATTTTGCCTCTATGAACCTCATCTCATGGAGGATTGCAGCGCTGTTAGATGTAATGAACCTATTTTGTTAATACATTCTCTTATAGTAAATAGATATACCTTATTCTATATGTTTTCATCTTCATATATGATATGGAGGTAATATTAATTATTAAACTAATATTGGATGATGTCGATTTTTTTTACTAGGATCTCTTCTGAATTCTCTCAAGGATGATCTTCCATGATTCTATGATCTACATTATAGGTTGATCTTCCAATATGGAATGTTTTTTAATATTATATATTTTTTTATTTATTAATAAAAATAATTATTATTCATATGTTTGATGAAATTTTTGTTAACCCATTATTAATTCTTATTCGTGATTTGACCATTTGGAATCATTATATCAGTATTTTGGATGAAAATGGAAATTAAAATGAATCATTTAAATTTGGTACTATTCAATTACTTCAGAATAGAATTGGATTATGGTTGATAATGTGATTTATGTTTATCAAATTTTAATCCCTTTTATAATTAAAATTTATTTATCTATATTGTAAAATTTAAATGGTCTAAAAACAATGATTTCCCTCAAAATTTATTTTTGAATAAAGTATGGAATAAAATAAGATTAATTTTTATTGAAATTAATTACTTAATTGAAATCTAAAAATAAAATATTTTTTATCTATTTTATGATCTTTATGTAAAGGACCATTTAGAATGTAGAAATAGTTTTTAAAAGAAATTGTTCATGAGTTCCCCATTTGGATGATTGTCAAAAAATTATTTACTGTTAAATTGAGAAAGATTGTATTATCAAATTGATATATGTTGAAGATGAAATTCGCACATTGTGATGAAATTATCCCATTAGGTGAATGTTTGGATAAAAAGTTATATATGTCATTTCTTTTTAATTTTCTCTTGAATGACTTAGTGATTGGTGTTGATATAATGTTGTTACTATTTTAGAGAGATCGAGAGAGAGGCTAAAATGTGAAATGAGAATGGGATGAAATGTTTTGGGCATGGTCCCATGTGACAACAAATACTTATTTGATCCATGTGACATCATTATCAGAAACATCTAATTTTTTGTTCATTGAAAACATGTGTAACCAAAAAATATACCCTAGATATATTTCACATTCTTGTTTCTTCAAATTGTAACTAGTGTCACCCTGCTGAAATTGTTTACCATGTTTCATGCTCTGATGAGTCTAGTTTTGTGTCGTGTTATTATTATTGTGGTTAAGATATTCAAAACATTCTTGTAGTCATTCATGGTTAATTTTCTTATCCTTGGGGTTATCACTAATTTTTATAGTAATTTTACATATAATATGAACTCCAAACAAGACATTGATATATGATACATTAATCTGATTGTTCTTTTATTATATTGAACTAGAATTTCAATGGTTAACTTCCACCATTGTACATACTTTTTTCTTATGAGTTACTGTCTTATCCTGGCATTTTCGATGACAGACATCCTTTATCGATAATAAATCATTCTATCAAATTTCTTCTATAATGATTAATATCATATAAATGTGAATGTATTTTAAAAATTATGTTTTAAAAAATAGATTATTTTTATTAAAATTTGACTATTTTATTAAAAATGGATTCTAAATGATTTTTTCTGGTGGAACCAAAAATTATTTTTAAATGAGAAAAAATGTTGGTTTGAAACTGATGTCACTAAAAAAAATATTTATAAATTTTTCCCATTTAAAAATGAAAATGTTCTTTATTATTACCCGTTAATGGAAAAACCTTATTTTCACATTGTTGTTTTCTAAATACAATAAGTAAATGGATTTTAGTGGAATTTCATTTAATTCATTGTGGAATCCTACTGGGCTCTATATCTCACACCCTTCTCTTATCATTTGTTTTTTTTGTAGACTTTATGTTCTTATTAGGAGTGATATAGTTCCATTGTCATTTATTTTGGGGTTGAGATTTTTTTGGCATAGAGGGTGACTTGATAAATCATAAAAGGTCATGGTCTTCCAAAAGATATGATTTATTTATTTTTTTCCACATTATTTTTTTTATTATATACATATACATAGATACCGTTGTTCTATTTTATTTACTCTACAATATTTTCATGGTTTAAATTGATTATTTTTATCTTTTATTTTGGTTGAAATATATCCCAATTGTTGTTTATAGATTTCTAGGTTCCTATCATCAACCCATGGTATTTTGGAATTCCATTTAGGCTAGTGATTATTAGTTTTTTTTATTGGGTTATATTTTACCCACGGTTGTTTCATTACATTTACCCCTATATAGCTCATGATGTCTGCTCAACATGACATATCACTTAAATTAATTCTATAATGATATATTATTAACCATTTATATAATTATATGAAGGGATTATTGGAATTGAACTAGTAGGTTGTTCAATATATAAGAGTGATTGGATAATTTATAAGATAATGATATTCCAGGATAAAAACATGTCTTGTTTCTTCTTTCTATGAGTTTTAATGAATCATTTCTAATGGATAAATTCAACATTTCCCATGATTATTGACTTATATGAATTATTTCATATAGAAAAGCATTATAACATGTGTCATGATTTAAGATCAATTTTTTGATTGTTATGTTCTTTTTAGGGTATGCTCATGCATATTGATTATGCCACTATACCCATATGATCGTCTTATTATCAATGGTGATGATCAATTGTTAATTCATATGTTTACTCTCATTTAGAATTTTTCCCAACATTCAATTATTTTCCATTTTCAATGGTTAAAAATATTGAAAAACATTTTCCTCATATATAGAATTCATGTTTATATAATTTTATGTGATATATTAAAGACCTAATCTAAAATATGAAAATAGGGTATAGTTGAAAAAATAATCACCTAAATGAATAAATATTATTATGTAAGAGTTTAACCTAAATTTATAAGACACCAAAACGAAATGATCATGGTAATTTAAGGGATCATGTATTTTCTATTGATGTTTTATGTTTTGGATGACTAAAATTAGATCATGTTGTTCAGTATCAATAGACTAAAATTTAAGGATAATGTTTTTTTAACACTAGATATGTTAGTGAAATTTTAAGGATGTTATATTTAATATCTTCTATACTTTTTCCTCATCTATGTTTAAAAATGGAATGAAATTACACCATCAAATTCACCTTATAATATTCATCTTTTATTGTGATGTTCATAAATTATTTAGATTCATTACTTTAGACATTATCTTTTCCACAGAATCATTATCCCCGATTCCCAATTATCATGAAGAGAATAGTTTTATTAATATCCATTATCATATCCCTTATGTCACTATGATCAAGAATTTATACATTTATATTATTTCTATTTGGGAATCCAATTATTATAATATTTAAGATCATTATATTATAGATGGTTTTTAGGACAACACATACACTCCAAATTCTCATTTACTAATTCAAATATTTCTTAAACATATTTATTCATGTTCATTATAAATTTATCATTTTAATTCCATATAAAACGACTGTTTTGTTTTCATTGCTATTAATCAACATTATTGCTCTTTATCATGCTTTTCCACATGGCATAAATGAATTTTAATTACACCACATTGATATATATTTTTTAATGTGGCTCATGATTATTCATTTATTAGTTGGGAAAAAATATAAAATTTATAAAAATATAATTACTGTAATGCTTCATTATCCATACTAAAAAAAATTCATATACTGTATCTTTATAAAAATCCATTTATATATTTCTGTTTTGGAGATTTATCTTGTTTGTACACTATTGAATATTTTTTTCTAACTATGATCAAACAACCATAATTATTTATTGATCAGTTTTTATCTTTTGTGATATAATACCACTGACTTTATCAATGAGATATGAAAAAAGTATTAGTTAAATTAGGGTAAATATATTTGGAGGGTAATTTGTGTTTGATAAAATAAAATAAATCATCTATCATGATGTTATATTATTTCTAGATAAAACTATTCTCACTACTCATATAAAAACAATGTTGATAAATAGACAAATAAATGACAAAAATGAATTTTACTTTCATAAACATATCTAAGTATATTCAGGGAGTAAAAAATGACAGTGTTCATAAGTACATGATTCATTATTTTATGATAACATTTTACAAAGCTTTGAGTGATATTCTCTTCAAAAATCACTAACCAATCATATAAAAAGTTAAGACTAATATTTGAGAGACATCATTTGATTACATTTGTAATCTATGAATTAAATTAGAGTAGTGTTATTATGATATAAATTAATTTTTTTTGAACTGTAATGAAATTATATTTCTGTTAAAAAATTTCTTCCTAGAAAATACCTTTGTTATTTATCTACATTATAAACTACCTATCTTATATTTTCTCCATTATTCTTGTAGTAAATCCCAGAACAATAAATTATCAATGATACAAAGTTTCTTATGATTCACAAATAAATCATTCATCTTGAGAAATAATTTCATCATGATTTAATAGTGCTTCCAAAAACAACCATTGCATCATATAAGGGTTCCTCTGGCTATATCTTCTTCATCATGAGATACAATGATTTGTGAACCACATTCTAAAAAAACATAATTTTTTAGTGATAATATTATTTGTTGAATTCAATATATGATAAAAATATAATAAATATAACCATTAAATGAAATACCCTCCACAAAATTAGATAATTTTGAAATTTATATTCAATAAATCTACCCACTTCTTTTCACACATTCTCCAAGGTCATTATTTTGAAATGGTTTTCTAGTCAATTAATGGTTCAGGTGTAATAGTTTTACTACTATTCATTATTACAAGGTAATGTAATTTTATAATCTATTGACCAAAAATTAAATATATCAAACATGAACATTGTTTAAATTCTCCCATATATTATATTTGATCAAAAGAAAAATTCAAACATTCCACAAATACAAATTATCATCATAGTAACCAAATACATGGTACATGACCTGTGTAATTACTATTCATGAATCTATCATCTTAAAATTACCTTTTTCCAAATACATAAAATGCAACCATTAACATCCAAAAAACCATTTCATGTTTCATTTTAGAAAATCACATTATAATAATGACTACTTGATTTTTTAGAAAGAAAAACACCAAGAAACTATAAAATGGGAAACTTTTTCTGAAAAACATAAAAAACATATATGGAATTTTTTCAACATATGAAATAAATGAATAAATTTTTTTAGGTATTTTATTTAAATAATTATATTATTCTAAATTTAATATTTTAATAATTTATGTATCAAGTATCATCTAACTAAATTGCAATGGGATCATGTAAAATGAGATCCCTTATCATTTAAACCAACAATGTAATATTAAAACTGACTTCAGGTTACTAGGGATGGATTATTTAACGTTGGAATTTTATAATTTTTATATGAAATCATAAAATAAATATTTACTATAATATAAATTGATAATGAACATTTTGATAATGTATTACTATATTAATCACATTTTTTAGAATACATTTCATAAAAATGAAATAATTTTTTTGTGAAATAATTTTCATAATTTATTCACCAGTTTATGTGTATGATAATTTTTTGGAAACTGAGTTCTATAAAATTAATTTAAATCATATCAAAAACTATATTTGGATTTCTATAAAAAAAATTAAATGTTACGAGAGTCAGATACATGATGATTATAAAAATAATAGTGTAACTGACTTATGTTATAGAAAATAACCTTAGTCCTATCGAGCTACCTGCTAACCTACATCATTTTAATCAATTATTAACCATTTCATGTGGATGAATCCTTAATAATTCAATAGAAACAACAATCAATAATAAACTAATAAATGGATAATTATCACAACAAAAAATATAACTTTTTAATGTATTGAAGGATGAAGTTAATCATGTTAGTACGATAATACCCATTGGATCTTATGTATACTTTAATTTAATATGGATATGTATTTAAAGTAATTAAATAGGATTTCATGGAATGAATGTTGGAAATGCCTATTTTTAGAGGAGATCAACCATGTTCATTTTTTTAACATGGTCAGTATAACCATGTTGAGACTATGTGTTATGGATATGTGATTGAATATATGGGGTTTCATTGGTGTATTGATCATTAAAAAAACAATACATCTTAGCAGGGAAAGTCGTGCCAAGTCATTTTAATTTTCTGATGGTTTCACATGGTTTGAGCATAATTTTAAAAAACAGTTTGACCCCTAGTAAAGGTTGTTTTACCCCCCCCCCCCCAACAGAATAGTCAATAGTTATGCACAGTTAGGTTTATAATATGAATAAGTGTGAATAATCTTATAAGAAATCATCTAACCCCGTATGAACACTTAAAAAGTTGTATTTTACCATTTTACCATATTTAGAATTATGTGTAATAACTACTAATACATTTCAAATCATAATTAGTCTTCTCAAGTTATTAATATGCTTCTCTATTGGAATTCTAGGTGGTATTCTTTCTAACATGGCCAATCTAATCAAGGTATGTAGCATTTTTTATCTACTATATCCTTTTATTTTTTAACCTCATTAGATATCTTCTCCTATCATATTTTGGAATCCAAATGGGTCTTTTAAGTCAGATGAATGAGGTTTTATAGAGTATTGATATGTTTGTTATAGATTCTAGATAGTTAGGACTCAGACTACTCTTCCACACTCACCGTTGTCAATGGAGCATATTTATACATTTATTATTGAGAGAGGTGTTTCTATAAATATGGTTATTCTATCAATTTATTATTTATTTGAGAATTTTTTTGGGTTATTCATTTCATTAGTTTAATATTGGGATTCAATGTATTTCATTGAAATGATGTTTTTAAATTTGTTTTCTTTAAAAAAAATTCACACCAAGTGTTTGATTAAATTCATGAATGCATGTTTTGATTTGGAATGTGGTTTTTAAACACAAATTTATATTTCATTAGAATTTAAAATGTTTTAAAAAAATTTATCATGGTTTTGTGAAGGATTGTTTCAAACATTTCCCATTGAGATCCTTGGGTTCATTGAGAAAAAGAAAAAGATGAACTAGTTTATGTGGCACCACTAGGGGTTATTTTTTAGATATTGATAAATGGTTGTAGGACTCATTATTGGTTGTTAGAAACATATTACTATATTAATATATTTTCTGTTTAGTATATTTTCACATAGTCTAGGGAATAATGTGGAATTATTTTAAATTTAGGGTATATTTTTCACATGATGAACAATATAATTGATTGTTTTTCTCATGTTTTTAACTGAGGATGTATCATATAAAGTCACGTAATGGATTATTTCATGGATAAGTGTTTTCTCAAATAAATTTTGCTGTATGTATATGAATTCAGTTTGTACCATTTATAATTTTCATATTCATAGCATTATTAATATGAACGGATTTTATGAAAAACAATGGAAGATGATTTACTAATGGGGTTGAATTTTTTGAATGTTCTTTGTAAAACAATTTTCATTTTAACATCTAGAACTAAAACATTCCTATTATAAGATGTTATATAGAAAATGTGGATCCTTCTAGAATTTGTTCACACAACCTAATTTTTTTACTTTAGTCTCTTGTGGATGATGTTTTTTAGGATCCAGGTAAAGAGAAACATATCTTGTATAATGCTGGATCGCTTTTCACAATTTCTTTCCTAGAAAGGTGGTTTGGAGGTGAAGGTTGGTCACATAGAGACATACTTGTCTTTAAGTCTCATAATTTACTATTTTTGACATTTATTCTTTGATTGTATGGTTTTTTATATATACAACATTATAATCCTATTTTTTCTTGATTAGGTAATATTCCAAACTTGTTTCTATTATATGTATTATACTTCAACATGTGATGCTCATCTTGGGGGGATGTTTTGTTTGAACATTGTAGGTATATTGAAAATTAAAATCAGTGGGACGCTTAGACTAAACTATGTTTGAAATATTATAACATGGTTGTATTTATTGTTTTAAAATGATTTAGGACATTCATACTTTGGGTAGTAACTGCAGGAGTGTTCATGGACATCTCACTTCTTTGTATAAACTTAATTAACTATGGGTGTTTGGTAAATTTATACAAGCGTAGAGACATTGTTTTTGAGGTCTTTTGAATGATCTATATGGTATATTTATTTAAATGATCTTTTTATTTCTTAAAGTGTTTCATTTCGATTGTATAATGCATGATTTATTTATATTATTGATGTTTTGATCCAATGACATTAATTCTTGAAGTTTGTTTGGTGAATTTTGAATGAGATGAAAAGATTAATAGACATTTTGAATTCATAATAGGCAATTTATAATAGAAAATATCTTCCAAATATGATACAGGAGGATAAAATCCAACATCCAAAGGTGAATCTTCTAGTGGACCCTTCATGGGTTGAATATTTTATCCATACAATTCTGGCTTTGGGACAAGTATTTGTGTGGAACCCATGACATGTGTTGAATCACAACTATAAATTTATTAAACACTATCCACCTATCATACATGGTGAAAATGGACACATTAATCAATCGAGTGGACTGAGAATATTTTTATGATAATTAAAATCTCAATGTCTGTTGAGGACTCTAATGTTCGTTTCTCATGGTCCATGCTCAGAGGACTGAGAAGAAGATTTTGGGTCTCTATTTTGAAATTTGTGTTGCGTGAGGACTGTACAGTTACATATTCCAATAAAATAATCAATATCATGTATTACCTTGAATTGATACAAGTGGAAATGACCCCATATTTTCTGATATTAGACTATGGGTGAATTCTGTTCAAGAGTATTCCACCCATTTTGTGGAGCTGAAGCATTTGGCATTAGAGATTGTCACTAATGAGTTCCTAAAGAATCCATGGTTTGAGTTGAGAATTTGGAAAAATATTTGATCGATGTTGATTATAATGTGCCTGCAAAACATTATAGTGGTAGTCAATAGAGTTTATCTTGGATGTGTTAGACATAGATGGATAGGATGGTTTAGGTAAAGCATCAGTTGGTGTTGTTGTTGTCCAAGGTGTGTTTTCTAGTCAGAAAATGAAGCACAAGGTTGGTTAGTTTTCTTTAGTTATAGTTTGAGGGGATTCATTTGGATAGTATTATTTTTTATTAATGTTGATGGCATGGTTATACTATTAATAACATTTTTTTACTTTACATCAATTTTCTCATTCTAGTATCCAAAATATTTTTTTTTTCTGAAATGGTATCCCATAGAAGCATGACACAATCAACTCTCACCAATGATTTTAATGTATGTTCTAATGCATCCATTTGTCATAAGTCTAATACTTGAGCAAATTGGGGTTGTTTAGGTATCTATGACTGGATGAATTTATGGGAATTATTATGTGCCAATGGAATCTTGTGAATCGACAACTATTGTAAGAGGTACAATCCATATTTTGTCTTCAAATGTACGAGCATTATTAGATAGAGGTTCTACTCATATTATTATATAATAAAAACTAGTTGATATGTTCAACTTATTTTTAGAACATATGTCATACTTGTTTGATATTTATTTTAATTTGGGAAAGATATATGAAATAGGATTCATGTGTGTAGAATTTCAAACCTTGATAGAAGACTATAATGAGATATTTTATTTTTTAATTCTTGATATTGAAATCATTGACATGGTACTTGGAAAGAATTTAATTATTAGAATAAATACCTAGATGTACTGCTATTAACACCAGTTTTATATTTTTTTCCTTATGATGGGGTAACTCATGTATTTAAAATTTAGTGGGACTGTAGATTGTGAAGGGTGGGGTTGTTTTTTTATACTATGGAAATTTGGTTCAAATTTAGAAATTTGATTCCTAACATTGGTGGATATTATCTAGGAGATATTCTTTTCTTCGTGATGTGTATATACCCTATGATATGTTTGGATGTTTTTATAGTTTTCCAAACTGGAGAGATATATATTTTTTTATTTACCTTCCCCAATAATGTTGACCATTTCAATTCCATCTTATCGAATGTCACACATTGAGTTGGTGGAGCTTATGGTCAATCTTTAAAATCTAGAGTCTATAGAATTTATTTATACTACTTTGTCACTAGGGTTTAACCATCCCTATTCTATATGAATCAATATGGGACTCTGAAACATTTATTGGATTGTTGAAAATTTAATCATTACTGTTAAGAACAAATTTCTATTTCCTTGGATTGATGAGGTTTTAGACCATCATAGAGGAGCTTGTTGGATTTCAAATATAAACTTTTTATCATGGTAACACCAGTTAAGATTACAAGAAGTAGATATACCAAAGGGAGAATTAATGATATGTTATGGTCATTTCATGTTTTTCGTTATTCCATGTAGACACACTAATTCTCCAATGGTAATTTTGGATTTGATTAACTGAATAATTCATCGGTTTTTTTATTTTTTTGTCTTATTGGAAGGATTTTTTGTGAACCTCATGATAGAGGAGGAGCATATAGACCATATTGATATAATTATTTGAACCTTAAAAGACGTTTTATATATGTTAATCTTTCCAATTGTTATTTATGGATCTGGGAATTGAAATTTTATTATATTCTGATATCTAATATGGGATTCGTAGTGGATCCTGAGAAATTATGGGTTGTTATATTGATGTCTAAACCTATAAATGGGATTTATAATCAATTAATCTTGGGTTTAGTTTGTTAATATATATTGTTTGATCCAGATTTATCTAAGAAAACAACATCTATTTATGATTTAATATGTAGGGGTATAATGATTGAATGGAGTGAAAATTTTCAAATATCATTTTGAGATTTGGAGGCTTGGTGGAATTCAACACCGGTTATAATTATTCTTGAACCGAGTGTAGTTTATGATTTATATGTTATGCTTCTAGTATATGTTTTAGAATTTTAATAATTTAAGAGAAATAGGTGGTGACCAATATCTCTATCCATTTATGATATCATGAGAAGAACTATTCTACCCGTGATCTTGAGTTTTCTAATTTTATGCATGATATAAAAATACGGTGAAATTAGATCAATGTGGGTGGTTTAAGGATTATTTTGATCAAAATAGTATATAATATATTTTTACTCAGAGGGATCTAAACATGTGACAGAGTACCTGAGTGGAGAATCAACTGACCTTTGATTTCAAAATTTAATACTATCACGGAAAATGTAATTATTTTCTAATTTGTTGAGTAGAAAATTAAAAACAACAACAACGATCTAGTCCCTTGAAGAGTTTTATTTGATGAGTTTTATTAGATGATATTTTCATGGAAGTGTAAGATGTTGGTGGACATTTGTTCCTAGCTTCAATGAATGGTGACTCAAATTTTAATGAGTTATTCCATCTTCATCAAGTGATAAACACCGTGTTCTAACACTTTATATAAATCCATTATAGTAGGGAGTGCTTGAGATTGTGGTCTTGGTCTCCTAGTGTAGATTTTTTCCTCTATAATAGGTTTGTTTTTATGATTTATTTGATGAATTAGTTGAAGGATAAGGTACATTAGTCACATTAGTTTATACACCATGAGGCTACCATGATGTATCATGACGTGAGTGGTTGGTATTTGTGGCTAGGTATGTTGGGGTTGACTATATATTTTGTCTCACAATCTTTCACTTATTATAAAATTAATGTTGATCACCAGATACTTATTAGTTTGTTTCAAACAATACTCATCAAGGTATGAATGAGGGATGACATTTCCATGGACATCATCATTGGTTTTCTATAGACTCAATGTGGGAAAGATAAGATTTGGGTGGTGATTTATAGAATTGTGAAATCAGTTTATTTATTACCAATAAAGGAGAAGAATAAATGGAATAGCATGGGGGTGTATAAGTCTGTGAGATTATGATAAATCATTTTGTTCCCTATACGATTATTTCTAATAGTAACATAAAGATAACATCTTTGTTTTGTAATGGAGTGCAAGCGGTGATGGGTTCTTACTTGAAATTGAGCATGACATATCATCCATAGAAGAATGGGTAGACAAAGATATCTATCCAGGTTCATGAGGATATGAATCCATCATGCATGATTTATTTTTTAAGTTTTATAGAAATCATTTCCCTCTTTCCAAATATTACAGTAATAATAGTTTTCTGGATTTGACTAAATGGATCCCTTTGAATAGATATATTGGTGACCATGCAGATCTAACATTTCATGGGAAAGGTTTGGAGAGTGTTCCCTTTGTGGGCTGAGTCACATTCATCAAATGACGGAAAAGGTGAGGCATATCTGTATTAGGCTATCAGTAGCATAGAGAATATATAAATCTTATGAGGGCTATCATTGTCACCTCCTCTTGTTTAATTTTGTTGATCATGATTTTTTTCTGAGTCTAACCTCATATGGGAAATCATTTTTCAGGTAATCATGGTAATATGGAACCAAGGTTTTTTAACCTAGTTGAGGTCATGGATTGAATTGGAAGGGTAGAATATCTATTGGTATTAGAATCTTTCTTGAATTCAATCCATGGTGTTTATCATGTTTCCCATCTAATAAGTTATGAATAAGATCATTACACTATTATTGACTGATTAAATGTTGATCGTGAGTAAATTCCATTTTTTATGAGATACAAGTTATTATTATAGGTGACAAGGATAAGGTAATTTGTAGTAAAATAATTCACGTGGTCCAGGTACGGTAGAATTGTGGATGAGATATCCAATATATGTGGGAGTTAGCATAGTTGATGAGGCAACTATGGGATTCTATTTTTACAGGTCTATAATCATGATGAATTTCTAGTTATATAAACACTTTATTTTGGTGATAATTAAAGAACCCAATGGAACTTATGTATGATTTAATTTAATCATAGTTTTACTATAAGTTAATTCTATAGTTTTTAGGGGGAAAGGGTCAAGAAATGAGATTTCTTGGTTGAGTAAAACCATACATAGTGTCGGTGCATAACTAGTATAACCATGAAAAAATTCCGTGTTGTGGTTCTCTATTTTAATACAGGGTTCTACCATGGGATAGCCATGATTAAAGAATCTATGGGGTTTATAGGGGAAATCTTTGTAGGCTATGGGGGATTTTGCATTTGTGTCACATGGTTTTAGCACAGTTTTTAATATCCAACGACCTTAAACATTACACAATCTTGAATTAAGTGAATAATTCATATTGATGATTATTTTAAGATTATATTTTTATAGGATTATTCCATAACTATTAAATTACATATCAATAAATTAAAAAGTAGAAACTTCTATAATTTTTCTATTATTTTAATTAAATGAAAACACCTGAGAAAAATAGTCATGTATAGTTTTCTGTTTTAGACAACATGGCTTTTACGTGATTACATCCATGAACTTATTCATCTTTAAGTCGAGTGAAAAACATTTTAAAACATTGGATGAGAATATACATATCAGTAATTGTAAGAAAATAATTAACAAAAACATTAGTCTATCAAAACATTAGCCTTTTAACGTACCTCATGAAATCATAAGATCAATAAAATAACACATAAGAAACATAAATCTTAATGGTATCTTGTGGCATCCAAAACATACTTAAGTTGTATCATTCATAGCTACGTAGGGAGTTACATTTGGAATACCCATACCATTATATTAACTAAATCTCTTAGGATAAACATCACATTTTCCTTCGTCATGTTACCAAATACATTAGAGAACTATCTCGGGCTCACCCGCCCTAGGTTTATCACCAAACCACCCATCTACATAAAAAATGCCCAATAACCATAACATATTAAGAACATGTAAAAAATAATAATTGAAAGATAACATTTCCACATTGTAATGAAAATATATCATTTCAAAATACTGAAATAATCCATTCTTTATTAGACTATTTTCAAAACCGTTTAAAACATTTAGTAATGAGAGTTTTGAATCAATGTGTCCCATACCACTTTGATGATTATAAAATAATTAACATTTTAATCCATTAATATCCATAAAAATAAATCCTTAAAACAATTTTTAAAACATGGATGTTAATGAGATATATTTAGAAGAATAAATCATTAAAACATTTAAAATAATGATTTTTATAGTGTTCCTAACCAAAAGAGAGTCACTTGAATACAAATAATTAAGAAATAACATTAATAAATAACTATAATATCATAAGAATAATGTGATTCATGATATAATATTTCAAATCCCATTATATACTACATATAATCTTGAATTGGTGTATAATAATAATAAATATGTCTCAATTGAATGTTAATTGAGACAAAGTCTCTTGAATTATCATATCCTTTGATTAAGGAAAAAAAATTACAAAACTGTGTGTGATAAATAATAATACTCCCAATATAAGTAGTCATTAATTTTAATATAATCTTAGTCAAACAAATGTATCCATTTCATGACATAATCAAGATTTAAAAGTTTAACCCAATGAATTGAAATTTGGTTAATTTGTTTTCTTACAAATATTTAATACCCTAACAACGTCACGTTAAAATTTATACAATGAATTGATGAGAGTGAAAAAGGACCTCTCATAACATGGAAATAAAATTTAAAATTATATGGATATAGAATAACATATCCCAATATAAGAAAATGGAAATTTAAAAGACATATCATAAAAGAAGTCTTTTATTAGAAGAGAATAGTGAAAGCTTCCCTTTACAAAACATAACCCACATTAAATATTGATCATTCAAAGAAGATGTAAATACCCATAATTTAATGTATGTTACAAAATGAATACAATCATGTGTAGTACATACAACACAGAAAATGATATAGTGGAAAATATAGCATGAATCTCCCCATAATAAAAAGTGAGATTAAAACCCCTTACCTCGTGATCTCACTTCACCCATTTGTTCTTTAATCTTCTGAATAATAAACTAAATTTAATTTATACTTAATTAAGAAAATTTTTATGGACTATTTTCCCTTTTAAAACATTTATTAACACATTATAAACATTATATAATCATTTATGTCAATAAGGGTCTTTTTGTCGATATTTGTTACTTGAGTCAAAAATGAACTTCTTATAATTACATGATGTTCATGTGGTCTAGCATCCATTATCTCCAAATTAATATCCATGATTTAAATATAACATATATCTTATATATCCAGTATATATTTGTATTTAAAACTATATTTAACATTAGGAGATATAAAAAGAAATGCACTGTTCATGGAGACGTTAAGTCGTACGTAGGCATGGACACTACATTCATTTCAATTTCAAATTTTTATATAATGAAAATGGAATGATACATAGGTTTATTAAAATTATAGTATAATAAAAAATATAATATCATTAATTTCATCCTTTATTTGTTCCATGTATGGCATGAATGATTCATATCACTTTGAGGGGGTGATAGTCTACACTTCTTCTAATGAAATTTTCACCTTTACCCATTATGAAATCCATAATGGTATGCTATAAATGATAAATACAGAAGCATAGAAACAATATAAATATAATATATATCAAAAATAAATATACTTCCATCATAATGTCCACTATGAGAGGTGTAAGGAGGTAATTGAACACTCATCGTTTCGTGAGACAATAGTTCCCCATCCACTAAAACAATATGATCCTTTCCTATTATATGGAGGTGTGTGTAAGTGTATCTTGAATACATATCATAAAATTAACCTAGTATTTGGGGATACTGGGGTTTTTATAATGTAAAGTAATAATGAAATTTAGGGGGTTGATGAATTAAAATTAAATAAAAGTACTTAAGAGAAGACGTTAGCTTTAAATCAGGTAACTCACTTGGGTTTGAACCAAAAGGATATCTTGAATGTCCTTATTTCTAAGCTAGGGATACTAGGTTGGATATAGAGAAATTGAGAGATTATTTAGGTAGAGTTTGTAGGGGCCAATGGGCTAGAGAGGTGTGAGTAATGGGTGAGGGGTGAAGGACTTTTATAAGGGGTATGAGGGGAAATTTAGGATAGTTTAAAAATATTATATTATTATATAATAATTTTACATTTCTAAAGGTCCAAAACAAATTCAAGATGAATATAAGATGAGTCTTCTTCGAAATAAAATCATCCAATAATAATTGAACAGGTTTTGGATAATGTTTTAATTTTTATAATCTTGTTTATTTAAATAATTCATTAATGATGTAAAAACTGAATCCTTATTTTGTCATACATAATTTAATTTATTTGATGTCTAAAAAATATAAATAAAATACCATGATTTAGAAAAACAAATTATCTCTCTAATAATATTTATAGGAAAATATATCAATTATATAACACCAAATGAAACTTGTTTTAGCAAAAAATTACTTGTTTATGATCTTTTAATTTTAATTATATATAAAAAGTTATTAATGTCATTATCTTACTGAAATGGCTTTCAATAGAAAAAATTCTCATCCAAGTATTTTATTGGTCAGCCATGACTCATACAATATGGTTTGTACATGTGTTAATGTAATTTTATATCAATAAAATATTATTTTTACCTTTAATTACAGAATTTACCATTAACCATGGAAGAAATAGTCAAAAAATACTCTTCAAAAAAATTATTTTCATCCAATTGAACTACATTTTACTTTCTGATGAAAAGTATATAAGTTGGATTTTTTTTAAATTCAATTAACAAAAGCGGTAAAATTTAATTTAAATGAAAAAGTTGGGTTTTTAACTACTACCCTGGTATTTCACTATTTGTAAAAAATGGAAGGTTTTCAGAAAAATACAAAAAATTAAGTCTAAGCTATATTTTATATTCTAAATTAAAAAATTATTTCTATTTAATCATATTCAAAACATATAAGTTAATTTAATTAATTATCTATTAATACCCATTGTCCAAAACCAAAAGCATCTTTTTAAGAAATAATAACTATCAAAAGATTGACACTTCATTATGTCCAATATCAATGTGAAATTACATACAATGACAAAAATTGGATTAAATGGTAAAAATATAATATAATTATGCTTTAAAATAAATTAAAATTTTAATATATTTATAAAAATAAATTAAATTTTAAACCAGTTTTGATTTAAAATACAATATTTTCACTATTCATTAAAAATGAACTTTATCAAAAAAATACCAAAATTTTACCCAAATAAAATAATTATGTCCCAATTCTAATTAATAATTTCATTTTTTCAGATAGAACAAATAAAAGTGATAAAAACAATATTTAAATAGGGTTTTACATCAACCAGCTTTAAATCGACCTTTTAATAAATATTATAATATTTTTGCTTCAAATCGACCTCTTTCTTCTTTTAAGCCTCTGAAATTTATTGTATAAAAGTAAAGACATTTAACAATCATGTATAACCATAATTTTGTTAGTTATATTCAATCATGCCATTACAATGACTATGTGTTATGTACCTTTTAAAACAGTAATGTTATATTATTATTTTTCAATATAACTCAATAATGTTTGCAATATAAGATTTCAAATAAACTTGTTGTATCATATTGGATCTCCATCGAACATAGAATACCCTTTAAAGTAAAATTAATATTTAATTCACAAATATTAAAAAATATGAAATTGTATTACATTTTATTTACCTGAGATGTTACATCCTTCTGCCCATAATGAAAAGTTTGTCCTTGCAATTTTAAAACTAGGTTTTGAAACTTCATCGAATATACCACATCAGAAAAAAAGTCAATAAAAATATCAATTTAAAAGAATGAAGGAGAAGTACAAAGGTCACCTGAGAAAACCCATACTTGGATTCCATGTTGGAAAACATGTATATGGAAGGTAAAACAAACCATCATGTTCTGATGGAGAGTGATAAAAAACATGATTAAGAGAAAGTTAAGCACCCGAAAATTACAAACCTGTGATGTGGTAAATGGTCATTGGTTACCCAGTAAAAAATGTAAACTGAAAATGTTTTTTGTTTTAATTTTCTTTTCATAATTTTGAGGAATTTATTTACTATGTATAATAATAACATAACAAAGTATACTTACATTCAAGTAGAGTTTTATTCTTTAATATGTTTTTACCAAAAACATATCTTTTCTCCTAACGATTAGTATTCATGGAAAAATGGACTCACATGAATCACTAGAATCAATATTATTGAGAATCACATAATCCAAAAATGAATAAATATATATTTCTCTTTTATATATACATTAACCAATACCAAAATGGTTGGTAGGTGATTTGATAATCCCCCAAAAGGATAATCCTTTATAAAAATATATACTACTCTTAATCTCCAAAATTCAACCAAAAGTACCCAATGTTCAAGAAAGACCATTAAATGCACATTTTTCATTAAAATTTAAAAAAAATTACAATCTAATATTTAAACACAAAACTCATAATGATTTAATCACATTGTCTACCACAATAAATAATAACATTTACCTCTAAAAACATCGACTACTCTTAATGTCTCATAATCAAGTGTAATTAACCTAATAACATGTTATCTTTGATAGGTTAATCATTTACAGAAAAAACCCAAAAAACTATATCTCCTCAATAAAATGATATATTCATCCAAAATAAATATTTCAACCATTACTCAACAAATGAGATCCCATTGTATTCGATTTTACTTAAGCATATAGTGTTCCCAAAAGAGAGAGCGTCTTCCAAAATATCTTATATTACTTAATCACCAAATAATTTTCTTATAATAAGGATATCCATTTGATAAAACATAAGTCCCCAAAAAAAATTATTATTGATCAATAAAATCCATTAACTAAAAAGTGTAAGTCATACGAACCAGATAATTCATGTAGCCCAGTGGTAGGAAATAAATACCAATCGCACATTGGACATGGGTTCAATTCTCACAGCTCTTTCTGAAGTGAGTGGTTGTCACACGGTCTATGTGTTGTCCTCTTTCAAAAATGATATAATTTTTTATCACTCTAGAAAATGAGATATACTCTTCAAAAATAACCATAACATCATTTATCCTCGATTGATGGCTTATACCTCTCATTTTCTTTCCTAATCGTAATGACCTCAATATCTTAATTCATGAGGTCTTATATATGTTAACATATTTCTTACCACCATAAAATAATGCTATTCCCAAATAAAGAAAGTTGTACATTGATCATGGTGTCATCCTAGTCTCATCATCATCTTGATCACGTAAATACATGTTCCATGCATTACAATAATGATTTAGAGATCCATCAAAATCATTTTCTTCATTCATAAAAATTAACCTTGTACAACATGGGTATTAAAGGTGTTTGCCGAAAAATTGTTATTGGAAAATAATCATGTATGACATATAGTTTCAAAAAATCAGATAAAATTTTATTTTTATAAAATAGTCCAATAGAGATTGAGTTGAAACATTCAATCAGTTGTCCTTTTAAAATACCATATGTTTCTACTGAGAGACTATATTTTAAAAGAATATATTAATAGGTTGTGCAAGGGTCTCCTTCTTTAGATCCTTTTTCTAAATCATTATATACTTCAAAATCTTATGATAAGGTAAAATATTTGTAAAATACTTGATAATATTTAACTTTATAGAAAATATGAAAATATTGTGAAAATAGAATTTTATTAAATAAAACCCATGATCTACGATGATAACGAGGTATAGTGGAAGAGTTTGATACCTAAAAAAAATCTGTGTTTTATGTTAAAAAATGTTTCAGAATTGTCTGGGAACGACATTGTGATAACTATTGCAAGCAAGTAATCATGCAGAGATAAGAATGTCATTTGAGATCCTCTACCTTATATTTGTAATAGACATTCCATGATATAAAAAAGTTACAAAAATAATTATTTAACTTAATGATTAGACATAGAGACTAACCATGTGTCTAACAACAACTCAAAATCCTTAATGTTGTCCAAACAGACCTTTGATACCAACTATAAGGCCCCGACCCTAAACATTACATAATATTGAATTAAGTAAATAATTACAATGATGATCTTTATAGGTTTATATTTATAGATAATTAGTCCATAAATATTACATTAAATCTCAAAAAATTACAAATAAGACACTTCTACTCAGTTTCCATTTTTTCATAAAATAAAAATTCTTGCAAAAAAGTGTCTTGTCTATTTCCATGTTTTGGAAAGCATAGATTTTCCTTCATCCCATACCTGAAAATATTCATCTATAATTTCTGTGAATAACATTTCAAAACATGGGATGAGCATTAAAATCTTAGTAAGGGTAATGAAATAAAGTACAAAAAAATTAGTCTATCAAAAAATAATCCATTTAACACACCTCATGAAATCAAATGATTTATGAAATAACACATAGAAAACATTAATATTAATTGTAACTCATGGAATCCATAACATATTACATTTTATCTTTCACATCTATGTAGGGATTTACATTTGGAATACCCATCACATTATATTCTATAAATCTATTTGGAGAAACAACACATTTACCACCTTCATGTTATCCAATGCATTAGAGAGATATATCGGGGTCACCTGCCCTATGTTTATCATGAAACCACCCATATACGTAATCAATGCGCAATAACCATAAAATATTAAGAACATTTCAAATAAGAATAAAAGAAAGGTAAAATTTCTACATTACAATCACACTATATCATTTCAATATATTGATATAATCAATGCTTTATCAATCCATTTTGAAAACCATTTAGAACATTTAATAAATAGATTTGTGAATTAAAGTGTCCCATACCACTTTGAAACTTTTAAATGAATTATCCTTTTAAACTGTTAATATATTTATAAAAAAACCATTTTGAAAACATTGAAATTAGTGATAAATATATAGAATAATAAATCTTTAAAAAATTTAAGACATTGATTTAGTTAAAGAGTTCCAAACAAAATGAGAGATGCTTCAAAACAAATAATTGATAAATAACATTAATCAATGATTATAATATAATATGAAAAAGTAGATTCATGATATAACTTTTCAAAGGGTTGTATATACACCATATAAATGTGAATTGGTGTATAACAACAAATAAGTCTCAATGAGAAATAAATTGAGACAAAGTCCATTGAGAAGATCATATCCTTAGATTAAAGACAAATCAATGACATAATTATGTGTGAAAAATAAGAATACACCCAATATAAGTGGATATTATGTGAAAAACCATCATAGTCCATTCACACATATTAATAGCATGAAATAATCAAGATGTATATGTTTATCCAAAATAATTGCAATTGGGCTAAGAAGTTTTCTAACCAAAATTCGACTGCAAAACACCATCACATTAAAATTCAAAAAATTTGTTAATGAGATAGAAAAGGACCATTCATAACATGGATATAAAATGTTAAAAAATAAGGATATATAATAACATATCCAAACATAAGAAAAAGGATATTTAAAAGACATAACATTAAATAAGTCTTTTATTAGAAGAGAAGAGTGAATGGTTCCCTTTACAGAACATACACCACATGAAAGAAGAAACATATAATAAAGATGAAAATACCCATAAATAAATCTATATTACACAATTAATAAAATCATGGGAAGTACACACACCACAGAAAAAGATGTAGTGGCAAATATAGAATGACTCTCACGAGTAAAAAAAGTGAGATGAAAACCTCTTACTTTGTTTCCGACTTCATCTGTTCATTATTTAATATTATGAATAATAAACTGATGATAATTTATAATTTCTTAAGAACCTTTTTCAGGTTTATTTTTGAAAATATATCCCTTATTACCACGTTATAAACATTATATAATCATTTAATCTAATAATGGTTGTTTTTTGGATATTTGGTATAGGAGTCAAAAATGATCTTCATATAATTACATGTTGTTCAGGTGGTCAAGATTATATTATCTAAAGATTGATATTCATAATTTATATATCATATATGTCTTACATATCTAGTATATATATGTTTTTATAATGGTACATAACATTTGTATATAATAAATGGGATGCATCGTTCATGGAGGCGGTATTTGAACGTACACATAAACGCTACTTTCATTTCTATTTTGTATTTTAATGGAATGAAAACATAATGATACATAGGTTTATTATAATTCCAGTATAATATCATATATAATTTCATTAATTTCAACCTTTATAAGTTCCATGATTGTTATGAATTAGTCATATCACTTTGAGGGGGTGGTAGTCCACACTTCCTCAAATTAAATTATCACATTTACCCATTATAGGAACCACAAAGGTAAGATATAAAAGAAAAAATAAAGAAGAATTATAAAAATATAAATACATTATAAATCACATATAAATATTGTTAAATATTTTTGGCCTCCATGAGTGGAAGTAGGATATAATTGATCAATCATCGTTTTGTGAGGTAGTAGTTCACTGTCCACAAAAACAATATGTTCTTTTCCCATTAGTTGTTGGTGTGTGTATGTGTAGCTGGAATAAATATCATAAGAACAACATAGTATATTTTGGATACTTTGTTGTTATAAAATAAATGAATAAATAGTTTTTATTGGGTTTGAGAAGTAAAATGAACGAAAAGAACTTTAGAGAAGATATTACCTTTAAACCGGGTAACTCCATTTGGAGTGAACCAAAATGATTTTTTGATGTAACTTCTGCCTAGGTTATGGATTCTAGTTGGAAGAGAGAGATCATGAGAGCATATTTGGTTATAGGTTGGATGTGTCAAGGGTATTAATAGGTGTGAGTAATGGTTTAGATGTGAGTGATTTTTATAAGGCAGAGGATGGGATCTTTATGAATGTTTGAAATATTATTTTATTATATATTGATTTTCTGTTTCAAAATGTCCAAAACTGATTAAATTAGATGACAAGATGAATCTGGATAGAAAAAAACTCGTTTAATATGAATTGGATAGGTTTTTGATATTGTTTTAATTTTTATAATTTTATTTATTTAAATAATTCATTAATGAGATAAGCACTGTATCATTATTGTATCATAAATAATCTTATTTATATGATAAATAAAAATTATAAATTAAATACCATGATTTATTAAATATGATTAGATCTCTAATGACTATTTATATTCAAATATATAAATTATATAACCCCACATTAAACTTTTTTTAGCCAAATAAAACATGTTTATAATATTTTTTTTACTATAAATAAAATGTTTTTAATGTCATTATCTTACCCAAATGACATTCAAAGCCAAAAATCACATAAAAGGATTTTATTGGCTAGACATTACTAATACAATAATGTTAGGACAAGTGTCAAGATAATTCTATATTTTTATAACATTATTTTTACCTTGCATTTCCTTATTTTCCTTTAACTACGGTAAATAATAGTCAAAAGTTAATATTCACAAAAATTATGTTCAGCCCATTGAACAAAATATTACAAAATGATGACAAATATGGATTTAATATTTTTTAAATTCAATTCACAGAAGTGGTAAAATTTCATTTAAATTAAAATTTTGGTTTTTTAACTACTACTTAGTGTTTTCACTATTCATCAAAAATTAAAGGTTTTTAGAAAAATACAAAAAATTGAGCCAATTCTATATTTGATATTCTGAATTCAAATTTTTTTATATATTACAAAATTCAAATCATTTATGATTCATTAACTATTTTAAAATTAATTCCACGTGTCAGAAAAGTGTATTTTTAAGATACAATAACTATAAAAAGATTGGCACTTGTTTACGTCCAATTTCAAAGTGAAATTACTTTCAATGAACAAAATTGTATTAAATTGTAATAATATAACCTATTAAAATTTAAATCCAATTAAAAATATAATATAACCATATAAATAATTAAGATTAAAAGTCAGTTTTGAATTAAAATACGGTATTTTTCAATATTTATTAAAAAATGATCTTTATCAAAAAAATACCAAAATTTTTCACAAAGTTATTTTTATTCTCCCAATTCTAAATAAGAATTTTATTTTGTAAAATTTTACATATAAAAGTGACAAAAAATAGATTTAAAAAGGTTTTCCCATCAACATGCTGTATATCGAAATTTTAAAGAATATTAGTCTATTTGTGCTAAAAATTGAATTCTTTCTTATTTTAATCCTCTAAATTTTATTGGATAAATGTAATGAATTATATAAAATATGTATAATAATATCTTATTTAGTTTTATTCATTCCCGGAAATAGAAAGACTATGTTTTAACCACTATTTTAAATAATAATATGATACTATTAGTTTTCAATATAACTCAACATTGTGTGCAATGTAAGATATCATATAAACCCATTATTGTGTATTGGGTATTCCATAAATCATATCATCCACATTAAAGTATAATAAATATTTAATTCATAAAAATTAAAAAATATTTCAATTAATTAATCATTATTTACCTAGAATGTTAAATCCTTCCCCCCTTTTGGAAATTGCATCCTCGCAATTTTGAAACAGGGTTTGGAATCTTCATTTACTGTCCCACATTGGAAAAAGCTTCAATAAAAATATCATTTTAAAAGAATGTAAGAGAAGTACAATGTTCACCCGAGATAACCCAAACTAAGATTCCTTGTAGGAAAACATGGATATGGAAGAGAAACCATACAATCAATATAAAGAACCAGCCTTAAACCTTACATAATAATGAATTAAACGAATAATCAACATTGAGGATCTTTTCAGGATTAGTGTTTCAGAGAATTATGACATAACTATAACATCATAAAATATTACAAAGTAGACACTTCTACCTAGTATCCATTTTTTCATAAAATAAAAACTCTTGAAAAAAGAGACCTGTCTTGTTACAGATTTAAGACATCATGACTTTTCCATGATCCCATTCTTGACCCTATTCAACAATATGTCATGTGAAAATCAATTATTAAACACGGGATTAGAATAAAATCTATGTATGGGATACATAAGGAAGAAAGAATTATATTTTTTTTTAAAAAAACTAGTAAACCATTGATTCCTTAACATAAGTAATTCTTTTCACCTTTATGAAGTATTAAATACTATTCCCTGAATAAAATATCACTACTTACCCTTTTGTATCCAAAATATTACAGTAAAACTCATATAAAGAACACATAACATATAAAGATATCTTGAGACATAAACATACTTAAATGGAATAAACATATGGTCGACTTCCACACATATTACTAAATGGAATATCTATATGGCTGTTGTCCATACATATAACTAAATGTAATAGCCATATAACCGACTTCCATACCCAATGCATTGGAGGTAATAATGTAACCACTCATCCAGGTTTATCATAGCGCCACCCGTCATATAGATTATCACGTAACCACCCATCAAATGTCCATGTACCATCATAACACAAAAAAATATTTCTAATATAAACATTTCACTAATAACATCTCATTTGAAATCAAAAGAAGTAATTTCACTGTATTGAAATTATCATTCCATTTTCACAACCAATTTATAAGAGTGATTTTTTAATAAATGTTTCCCATACCACTTTGAAATATTTAATCGAATAATAATTTTAAAACATTAATGTCCATATCAATAAATACTCAATTGTATTTTTAAAACATGGAAATTAAATATAATTTTTTAGAATAATAAATTTTTAAAACATTTACAACGAATTTTAGTTAATGAGTTTTTAACCAAATGAGAGTCTCTTGAATAAAAATAATTGAAGAATAATATTTAATATCAACATTATAATATCATTAGAATAATGTTATTAATGATATAATATGACAAAGGACTTTATATACACTATATAAGAGTGAATTTGTGTATAATAAAAATGAAGTCTAAATGGAAATGTAAATTGAGACGAAATCCCTTATAAAGATGGTATCCTTAAATTAAGTATAAATCAATCACATAATTATTTGTGAAAAATATAAATACACTTAATATAAGTTGTATTAATTGTGAAACAATAATATGCCATTTAGACATTCTCTTAAGATGACTTATACAAGAATTACAATTTTCTCCCAAATAATACAAATTGGGTTAAGACGTTCCCTTGTAAAAATTCAAAAGCCTAATGATGTTACATTAAAATTCAGAAAAATCATTGATGAGATAATAAGGGAATATTATAAATTGTACATAAATAATTACATATTTAAGGATATAGAAGAACATATCCCAACATAATAAGATGTAAATTAAAAGACATAACAAGAAGAAGTCTTTTAAACAGAGGAGGGTGAAAGGTTCCATTACCGATTTGGTAACATACAAAACATGCACCACATGAAAGAAAGATCATACAATTAAGATGTAAATACTCATATATGAATGTATATTACACAATTAGTACACGAATTGGATGTATATACCCCAAACAAAAGATAATAGTGGAAAATATAGCATGAATCTTATGGGAATGAAAAGTGAGATGAAACCCTTTACTGTGTTGTAATCAACTGAGTCGTATGACCAAATGTTAATAAACACCAATTAATCACATAATACAATGAATATAATGAGAATCATGATAATATATATCAATGGAAGTACACATTAAACCACATTCAATAAATAAGTAGTGAACAATGGAAATCTCACAGAATTAAAAGTGAGATAAGAAATCCCTTACCTTGTTGTCAGACTGGACCCGCTCATTCATTAATCATTTGAATAATAATCTAATAATAATTTATACTTGCATAAGAACATTTTTAATGTTTGTTATTCCTTTTATATTACATATTACCATGTTTTAAACAATATGAAATCATTTATGTTAATAATGATCGTTTGTTGATATTTGGTACTTGAGTAAAAACTGAACAACTTATAAATACAAGTTGTTCATGTGGTAAGATATCCAATATCTTCAGAATGATATTAATTATTTAGATATAATATCTATAATATATATGTTGTATATACATGTATTTATAATACTACATAACATTTATTGGTATGAAATGAAATGCACCGTTCATGGAGACGGTAAGTCGTACGTACGCAAGAACGCTACTTCCATTTCTATTTCATATTTTAATGGAATTATAAACGTAATGATACATAGTTATATTATAATTACATTATAATATAATATACAATATTATTAACTCCATCCTTTATATGTCCCACATAATTCATTAATGAGTCATATAACTTTGAGGTGGCGATAGTCCGCACTTCCTCTAATGTTATTATCATATGTACCAACTAGAGAAACAATAAAGAATTTGTATAAATGGAAATATATAAAAACATAAATAAAACATAAAACTAATATATATTATATAAAAATACAGTTCCATCATAATGTCCACCATGAGAGGTGGTTGGAGATATTTGAACAATCAACATTTCATGAGGCGTTAGTTTTCCATCCACAATAACATTATGTTTTTACCCATTTGATGGAGGTGTGTGTAAATGTAGTTATAATAATTCTCATAAAACATCCTAGTATATTGAGGATACTGTTGTATATATAAAAGAAAGTAATAAAAATAGTTTAGGGGTTGGAGAAGTAAAATAAATGAAAACCATTTCAGTGAAATTGCATTCTTTAATTTGGGTAACTCTATTTGGTTTGAACCAAAGAACTTCTTGAAGTGCCTTATGCCTAAGGTAAGGCTTCCATGAGGTAGATAGGGTGTAGGGATATTAATTGGGAAGATAATGGATGAGGAAAAAGGCTTGAGAGGTGTGTGGAATTGGTTAATAATGATCTCCTTTTATAAGGGATAGGAGGGGCTTATTAGGAAAGTGTGATAATATTATATTATTATAGAATGATATTCGGTTTCAAAAGGTCCAAAAATCATTATAGTCAAAGATAAGATGACTCATAGTAGAAATAATATCATTAAATAGGAATTAGACTTGTTTTGGATGTTATTTGAATATTTATAATATTTTTTATTTAATTATTTTATTAATGATGTAATACTACATCATTATTGTGTCAACAGTAATTTAATTTAGGTGATGTCTAAAAATTATAAACAAAATACCATGATGTAGGGAATCTTTTAGCATTCCAATTAATTTTAATAGTCAAAAATATAATTTATATAGCACCATATAATAATTAATTTACTAACTGAATTTTGTTTATGTCTTTTTTGCCTTTAGATTAAATTAATTAATCTAAAGTGTCATTATCTTTTATAAGTGGCTCCATGTGGTCCCATAATTGACCCAAATATTCTCATGGTCATCCATTACTCATAAAATATGGTCAGGTTATATTTTAATGTAATTTAGAATTATTATAATATTCTTTTAACCTTGAATCTCTCTATTTACCTTTAACAGTTAAAAATAATAGTCAAAAGATACTATTCCCCAAAAATTATTTTCATCTTTTTGAACCACATTTTACATCTTGATAACAACCATATATGTTGGAGTTCGAAATTCAATTCATAGAAGTTTTAGTATATCATTTAAATAAAAAAGTCAGTTTTTTAACTACTACAATGTTGGTTTACTATTTATAAAAAATGGATGTTTTTTAGAAAAATACCAAAAATTCAGACTAAGATGTATTTGATATTTTGAATTAAAAAATGATGTCTATTATACCAAATTATAATAATAAAAGTGGAATTAATTAAATTTAAAATTAATTCTTGTTATCAAAACAAAAAGCGTGTTTTTATGAAACATTAACAATTAAAAGATTGATACTTGTTTATGTCAAATTTCAAAGTGAAATTATTTATAAAGGCCCAAATTAGAGTAAATGGTTAAAATATATTCTGATTAAACATTAAAAACAATTATAAGGATATTCTAACCAAATAAATAAATTATATTACAATAGACTTTTGAATTAAAATATAATATTTTTCACTATTCATTAAAAAAAAGAACATTATCAAACAAATACCAAAAAATTAACCAAAGTAAAATTTGATGTCCCTATTCTAAAGAAGTATTTTATTTGGAAAATTATGAAGTATTAAAGTGACAAAAACAATATTTGTAGAGGTTTTTCCATTAAAAGGTGGTAAATTGACATTTTAATCTAAATTATGCTTTAAATTAGATTCATTCACAATTTAAGCCATTAACATTTATATTATTAATGTAAATACATTTAACAAACATGTATAATAACATTTTAGTAAGTTTTGTCCAATCCTACCAATACAATGACTGTGATTTTGCTAACATTTGGAATTATATATTATATTATTATTGTGTAATGTAGGATTTCAAAGAAACCCGTTGTTGCGCATCAGGTATGCTATCGAACATAGAAACCCATTTATTGTAAAATTAATATTTAAATACCAAATATTAATAAATATGAAAATGTCATATTCTTTATTTATCTGTGCTGTTACAATCATGATATTTTGGATAGCGATGAAAGTCGTGATTAAGAGAAAGTTAACCACTAAAAAATCACAAACATGTTATGTGCTAAACGATCTTTGGATTCCCTGTAGGAAACGTAAACTGACATTTTTTTGGTTGAAGATCCTTTAAATAATTGTGAGGAATTTATTTACTAAATATAATAATAACATAAAGAAATATACTTACATTCATGTAGAGTTTCATCCAATAATAAGTTTCTACCAAAACCACATCTTTTCTCTAAATGATCAGTATACATAATTACATGGTCACACAATATATTCTAGAATAAATCTTCTAGAGAATAAAATAAACCAAAAAAGAATAACTATATATTTTCTTTATCTTTATAAATTAACCAAAAACAATATGGTTAGTATAATATTATATAATCCCCAAAATGATAATCCTATATAAAAATAAATTCTAATCTTAATCTCAAAAATTCATCAAATGTACTAAAAGTTCATGAATGACCATTCAACACACAATTTTCCTTAAAATTCATCAAAATAATTAAAAATAATATTGAATCCCAAAACTCAAAGGGATTTAATCTCATTTTATTCCATAGTAAATCTTAACATTTATCTCCAAAACACTGACTACTCTAAAGTCTCATCCAGAAGTGTAATTAACCAAATCACATATTCACAATGATAGGATAATCATTTCCAGAAATAACACAAATCACCATATTTCCACAATAAAAATATAGATTCTTCCAATATAAAAATTTAAACAATTACTCATTGTATTATATTTTCCTTACGCATATAGTGTTACCAAAAGTGAGAATATCATCCAAAATAACTGTTATCAATTAATCAACAAATCATTTTCTTATAATAAGGATATCAATTTGATAAACCTGAGATACCAAATCAACTAATTCTTGATCAATAAAATCATTTAACTAAAAATAATAAGTCATTCTAAACAGGGACTTTCCGTAGTCCAGTTGTAGGCGATAAATCCCAATCACACATTGATTTTCGGTTTTATTCCTAGTACTTTGTCTAATGGGACTGGTTGTCACAGGGTCTGTATGTGGTCCTTTTTGAAAACCTATATAATTTTATATCATTTCAAAAAATATATTATTCACATCAAAAATAACCATTATATAATTTAACTTCAATGGTTGTCTTATATCTATCCTTTTTCGTCCCAACTCATAATGACCTCAATATCTGAATTCAGTAGGTCTTATATATAGTGACATTTTTCTTACCTTTATAAACTAACAATATTCCAAAAGAAATAATGTCATACCTTTATCATGGTTCCCACCTGGTTTCATCATCATATTCATCACATAGATAGATGGTCCATACATTTCAGTAATGATTTAGAGATCCTTCAAAATTGTTTTCTTCCTTCATCCAAATACACCTTGTACAACTTGTGTCATAAGGGTGTTCAGAAAAAACTATTTGTGGAAAATAATCATGTATGACATATAATTTCAAAACATATGAAAAAACATGAATTTTATAAAATACTCAGACCAAGTTTGAGTCGAAACATTCACTAAGTGGTCATTGTTAAATACCATAAGTATGTGCTGAGAGACAGTATTTTAAAAGAAAATATAAATAGGTTGTGTAAGGGTATCCTTATTCAGAAACATTTTTAAAATCATAATATATCTCAAAAACTTTCTAGAAAATAAAATATTTGAAAATAACATGATAATATTTACCATTCATGAAAATATGAGAATATTTTGAATATATGAATTGATTAAATAAAGTGCATGATCCATGATGATATCGTGTTATAATGGATGTGTTTGGTATATAAAAATATTTTTTTCAAGTGAGTTACATGATATAAAATGTTTTAGAATCGTCTAGACTCGAATTTGCAATAATTACTGCAATAATGTCATTATGAAGAGATATGAATGTCGTTTTAGATCCTCCTCCTTCCATTTTTAATAGGATTTACATGATCAAAAAAGGTTAAAAAATAAAGATTTAACTTAATGTGTAGAAATTGAGACTAACCTTGAGTCCATAAAAAAACTAATCCCTAGTGTTGTTTAAACCGACCATTGATACCAATTATAAGGCACTGGGATTTAAAAAATACATAATATTGAATGAACTGAATAATTCAGATGGAGAATATTTTCAGGTATAGAGTGTTAGAGAATAGGACATAACTATTACATTACATCTCAATAAATTACAATGTAGACACTTCTAATTTGTTTCCATTTTTTCAAAAAATAAAAACTCTTGAAAAAAAGAGTCATGTATAGTTCCTTGTTTTAGATAGCAAGAATTGACATTGATCCCATACTTGAAACTATTGATATTTATGTCCTGTGAAAAACATTTCAAAACATGGGATGAGCATAAAACGCTTAGTAAGGGTAATAAAATAAAGAAAATAAATGTTGTTCTATCAAAACATAATCTTTTTATCATTCCTCATGAAATCATAATATTTATTAAATAACACAAAGAGAACATTATTCTCAATGGTAACTTGTGGCATCCATAATATATTTATGTTCTAGCTTTCACAGCTATGTAGGGAGTTACATTTGGAATTCCCATCACAATATATTTCCTAAATCTCTAAGGAAAAACATCATGTTTACCTCTTTCATATTACCAAATGAATTGGAGAGCTATCTCGGGCTCACTCAACCTAGGTTTATCACAGAACCACCCGTATATATAAACAATTCCAAATAACCATAACAAATTCATAACACAAAAAACAAGCATAAAAAAATATAATATTTCTACATTGCAATGGAAATATATTATTTCAGGATATTGAGATAATCACTTCTTAATCAAACCATTTTCAAAAACCATTTAAATCATTTAATAATGAGATTTTTGAACCAAAGTGTCCCAGACCAATTTGAATATTTTAAAGTAATTATCATTTTAAACCATTAATATCCATATTAATAAATGCTTAAAATCATTTTGAAAAATGGAAATTATGTAGAAATATTTAGAAGAATAAATCTTTAAAACATTTAAAACAATGTTTTAGTTAGAGAGTTTCTATCCAAATGAGAGATGCTTGAATACAAATTATTACGAAATAACATTAATAAAAGCTTATAATAACATGAGAGAAAAAATATTTATGATATAATTTATCCAAGGGAAGTATATACACCATATAAACATGAATTACTATCTAACAAAAAATAAGTCTCAATGGAATATAATTTGTGACAATGATCCTTGAAAAGAACATATACTTAAATTAAACAGAAAACAATGACATAATTACATGTGAAAAATAAGAATACATGCTATATAAGAGGATATTAAGTGTAAAAAAATCATGTGTAATTCAATCATATTCATACCATGACATAATAAAGACGTAAAAGTCTTACCCAAAGAATTGAAATTGGGTTAAAAAGTTTACTTACAAAAATTCAACAACCTAACGACGTTATATTAAAATTCTGAAATTGAGTTGATGAGAGAGAAAAAGCACCTCTCATCACCTAGAAATATAATATACAAAAAATTAGGATATAAACAAACAAATCCTAACATTAGAAAATGGTAATATAAAGGACATAACATAGAAGATGACTTTTTTTATAAAAGAAGAGTGAAAGGATTCATTTGAGAAACATACACCACATGAAAGATGGATCACACAATGAAGATTTAAATACCCATAAATTAAAGTATATTAAAAAATGAATACAATCATTGTTAGTATATACACTACACAAAAGGAAATAGTTGAAAAATATAGCATGAATCTCATAGGAATAAAAAGATAGATGAAAACCCCTTACCTCATGTCCGACATGAACCTTTCATTCTATAATATCATGAATAATAAACTACAGTTAATTTATACATTCATAAGAATAATTTTCATGATTATTAATCCTATTATATCACTTATTACATCATTATAAAAATTATATAATCATTTATGTTAAAAATGGTCTTTTTGTCGATATTTGGTTTTTGAGTCAATAACGAAATTCTCATAATTACATGATGTTCATGTGGTCAAAAAAGTTATCTCTAGAATGATATTCATGATTTATATATGATATGTATCTTATATATTTAGTATATATATATATTTATTCATAACAATACATATCATTTGGAGATATGAAATGAAATCCACCGTCCATGGAGACGGTAAGCCGTACGTACGCATGAATGCTACTTTCATTTATATTATGTATTTTAATGAAATAAAATCATAATGTTACATTATAATATATTATTTAAAGTATAATACTTTAAATAATTTCATTAATTTTATCCTTTATATGAACCACATATGGAATGAATAAGTCATATCACTTTGAGGGGGCAGTAGTCAGCACTTCCTCAAATTAAATTATTGCATTTACACATTATGGAAACCAAAAAGGAATGATATTAATATAAAATACCAATGGGTAGGTACAATATAAATATAATATCTACACATATAAATACAGTTCCATCTTAATAGGCACCATAATAGGTAGTTGAAGATAATTGATTAATCATCATTTAATGAGGCAGTAGTTCAACGCCCACATAAATAATATGTTCTTTTCCAATTAGATGAAGTTGTGCCTAAATTTAGCTCTAATACATCTCATAAAAACAAACTAATATATTGAAAATAATTTTTTTGTTATTAATGGAAGGAATAAAATGAGTATATGGGGTTACATAAGTATATTAAAAGAAAATTACATAAGAGAAGACATTACATTTAAATCGGGTAACTCCCTTTGGTTTGAACCAAAAAGATTTCTTGAAGTGCCTTCTAACTAAGTTACAAATTCTAGGAATAAGAGAGGGATCTTGAGAGATTTTTTGGGTAGATGTTGGATGAGCCATGCTGCTTGAGAAGTGTTACTAATGGGTTAGTGTTGAGGTCTTTTTATAAGGGAGAGGAGGGGCACTTTATGAATGTTTAAAAACATTATTTTATTATATAAAGATTTTCCGTTTGTAATGGTCCAAAACATATTAAAAACAAATATAAGATAAAAATTGTTTTAAATAAAATCATCTAATTATAATTGGACAGGTTTTGGCTATAGGTTTAATTTTTCTAATTTTATTTTTTTAAATTAATCATTAACGAGGTGAAGAATGCATCATTATTGTGTTGTAAATAATTTTAATTATCTGATGTCTACAAATTAAAAATAAAATAACATGTTGTACGTAATATTTGAAGTTTTATACTGAATATTTATAGTCAAATAAGTCCATTATATAACCCCACATTAATATTATTTTTGAAAAACAATACATGTTTATGATATTCTTATTTTTACATTAAATAAAATGTTATTAATTTCATTGTGTTACCCAAATCGCATTCAAATGCCAAAAATCTCATCCATGGATTGTATTGGTCTTCCATGACTCATCTAATAATTGTAGGACATGTGTTAATGTAATTTAATATTATTATAATATATTTTTTACCTCTAATTTCACAATTTTACTTTAACAGCTGTAAATAAATGTCAAAAGTTAATATTCACAAAAATTACATTCATCCTATTGAACCAAATTTCTCATACAAATGAATAAAATGAATTTCTAATTTTTATAATTCTATTCACGGAAGTGATAAAATTTTATATAAAGGAAAAAGTTGGTTTTTTAACAACTACTCAATGTTTTCACTCTTCATCAAAAATTGACAGTTTCAGAAATATAAAAATAATTCAGACTATGATACATTTGATATTATGAATTAAAAATTGATTTCAATTTTAATTAATTAAATTCAAAGAAATTTCCTTTATTAATTTAAAATTAACACTCATTGACAAAATAAAAATTCGGTTTTTATAAAATAATAACTATCAAAACATTGACGCTTGATTATATGTAATTTCAAAGTAAAATTACTTCCATTGACCAATGTTGGATTAAGTGGTAAAAATATAATTGAATTTAACTTTAAAACAAATTATAATGATAATATATCCATATAAATAATTTATATTAAAAGGCAGTTTTAAATTAAAATAAAATGTTTTTACTCTAAAACATAAAATGAACATTATCAGTAAAATACAAAAATTGTACCCAAAGAAATTTTTTATGCCCCAATTCTAAATAATCATTTTATTCTATGAAATATAACATATAAATGTAAAAAACTATAATTAAAAAGGGTTCTCTATCAACATGCATTTAATCATCCTTTTAAACAATATTAGACTATTTGTGCTTAAAATAGAATTCTTTCTCAAGTTATTCATCTAAAATTTATCGTTAAAATGTAAAGACATATAAAAAACATGTATAATAATATTTTAGTTAGTTATATTCATTTCAGCTAATACAAAGACTATGTGTTAGCTACAATTTTAAATAATAAAATTATATTATTATTTCATAGTATAAGTCAACATTGTGTGCAATGTAAGATTTCAAATAAACTCGTTGTCGTGTATCAGGAACTCCATCGAACATAGCATCCCTATTAATGAAAAATTAATTATTAATTCCAAAATATTAATATATATAGATATATCATATTTATGTTGGATGTTATAGACTAACTATACTATATATCCCTTTGTGATAACCATGAACCCCCAAAAATATAATTGATAATAGTGTGGCATGGTAAGGTGCATGCTGTTTTTACTATGTGGCCTCTTCTAGGAAACCTTATGACCCCCTCCGAACTCATAAAAGGTGGGTTCTTAACATTTTTCACATGGGGGGGTTATCTTTAATCTCACCTAATATTTTTTTTACAGCACATAATTTTTAAAAATGATTTAAAAGCATATACATTGGGATTCTATGGGATGTTATTCTATTCTTGATGGATCAACTCAATGTATATTGTGTTTTTTATTTGGGTTTTCCTCATCGGTTTTACATCCTAAATGGATCTCTTCTCACCTAATATTCTGTAACATAAATGGGATATTCAAGACGCATCTTTGGGGTTTGATGAACTATCGATGTTTTTAATAAAGGTCTAGTGTTATTATGAAATAATCTAATCTTCCTCAGTCGATTCTGTCAAAGGTGAATATTTATAAATCCATTCCTAATGTAGGTGAAACTATAAAATGTGTTAGATAATTGAATATATTTTTGTTATTATAAAATTACATTAGACTATTCTTTAAATGATAGTGATACTTTGGTTAAATTAATTTCATTTAAAAATAATTTTTTAAATGGTATTTCTTAAACAAATGGGGTTTTAATGGCCACATGTTTGATTACATTCTTACAAGGTGATAATGATTTGGAAATTGGTTTTCAAACACCGATGTAGATTTTCATAGCATTAATAATGGTTCATAAATTTTCATAATGGTTTTGAAATGTACATTGACTAAAATGGGACATTAAGAACCATGGGTGCATCAGGAAAGATACATAAGTAATCGGAGTGTTTTTTGGAACCACTAGGGATTGTTGTATAGAAATATATAGATTTTGTTGGTACTTGATACTAGTTTGTACCAATGTATGTATAGTTTAGTATCTTTTAAGTCTAGTATATATCACTATAGGCTAGGGCCCAATACATAGTTCTTTTTAATTTATATTCAATTTGTCACATGATGGATTTTTTCATGGATTATTGCTAAAATGTTTTATTATGAGGTTGTATGAAAAGGATTCATATGAAGAATTATTTAATGGTTATGTGTTTTAATTATAACTTTATGATTTCTAGATATTAATTACTATTTTATCCCTTACACAATTCATATTTTAAGCATTGGGAATATGAAAGGATTTTTTTGAAAACAAATAGAAAATTATTTACAAATGGTATTGGATCTTATGAAATGATTTAAAAAATTTATTTCAATTTTAATCAAATACTACATCATTCTTATTGTTATAACTTGTATCGACTCTTCAGTGTGTCCAACTATGCATTGTTCTAACGAATTAATTTTTAATTTGTTTAGTTTTCAATGTTTTATTATAGGTTATAGGTTGAGGGAAGTGTATCATGATGAATTACAAAATCACTTTCTGTCATTATCTTTGTAGCGAGGTGTTTTAGAGGTGTTGGTTTGTAATATGGAGATTTTTTTATATAATATTTTCATACATTTTGGTTTTGATAGTCTATCATTGGTAGTATGTTTTTTTGGTATATATATTTATATATATTATTACATTGGATAAATATATTGTTTCTGTTATATTTAATAGTTTTTTTTCTATTATATTTGTTATACTATACCATGTGACAACCAGCTCAAGAGGATGGTTTAGTTGACCCATGACAGTTTGTTATAGGAAAATGATATTAGGGAATATAAAGTAAAATCATGGTCATTGATTCAAAACACTATGTAGGAGGAGTAAAGATATAATATATAATTGAAGACTTTTAAGGATATATTCCTCAATCAAACAACATCATCATGATAGAAATGGATATATAAAAATGAAATTAAAAATTATATGATACAATTAAGGGGAAAATATTTTTGATTTTGATGCTAATAATACATTGATAATAAGAAATACTCTAAACTATGTATCTGATCAAAAATAAAATAAAATTTATTTAATGTGATATAGTTTGGAGTTTTAATTAAATTAAACTGACAATTATTTCTATCATATTATGGTAAAATTAAAATTCCAAAAATATATAGAAAAAAATATATAAGTTAATAAATTTAAATGTCTTCAAATAGAAGAATAATGTGATTGAGTTTAATGAAATTCTAAAAGTGAAAAAGGGGAAATTAAATTAGAGTTCATTTTAAAAAATACAATAATTATGGAAATCAACTCCCATGGATATGATGGAATGGAATAATAGTTGTATTTAACTAAAAAGATAATGTTCCTAAGAACATGAATAAAAAATAGTATTCGTCATTGTATAATAATTTAACTATAAAGATTGTGGAGCTATTTAAACCAATTAACCATATGGATGGGGAATTTACATAAATAAGGGTGAAGGGATAAATGAATTGTTTTTTCTATTAATTTAACTAAAGCTGAATACCTAACATAAATGATTTCAATAATATAGACAAAAAGAATAAAGTGGGTTTGTGATTAAATTGAATTTATATTGATAAATAATATTTTATGATACATATATTATAATTACATTAAATCAATACCAACACATTATGATGGGTGTTTTTAATAAAATCACCTAGTAGAAATAAAATGACAATAAGGAATATCATGTAGTCTATATTGACAAACATAAAAGTTCTATAGTCAGAAAAATGATTTTTATATCTATGGTCAGCTTTGACATTATGTGTTATATTGGTTGGATCACAATGTAGAAATGAACTAGTCTATTTCAAATAGAAATAGATATTATTGTGATGTATGAAATTATTAACGTGTTTTAGGGGAGGGATTTTTTTACTACAATAATATGTGGGTAGAAATCAAATAACACTTTATAATGAAATTATTTTTAATGGGAATGTAAAAACTAATCCATTACATGATAACAAAATTCAAAGAACACAAGATTTATCTTTTTTTCAGGAATATATAGATTAATTTTTCGAATAATTTTTTATCCATACAATATATCATTATGATTAATTTTTTTTTTCAACTAAACCATACTAGAAAAAAACATATGAAAATATCATAAATGTATACATAATTTAATTAGTTTATTTTAATAATAAACTACATGATTAATTTGATAATATATTTGTAAACTCTATTGTTACACAATTAGGCTCCCCAATATTAATTTTAAAAAATAAGGATGGTTAAATGAGGATTTTTATCAACATGTAAAATATAATGAAATTTGTAATATGATTATCGATTATATTCCATGTATTGAAAATTTATATGGTCCACATTGCGGTACTCAATACCTTTAGAATATTAATATTCATTCATGTAATCATAAATTATGTTCACTGAAAGTGGAAATATATAATGTTAAATTTAATTTATTCAATATACATTATGAGTTTATTGAAAATGCCTTTTAATTTTAAATGTATTTATATATAATTATGGATTATTTGAATTTGGTAAGAAATAATTACAGAGATTAAATCAATGTTTTATTTTTTGATTATATATTGATAAAATATATATTCTATAAAGTGTATAAGATTCATTTTAAAAAATATTATAAAGAATAATAATTAAAAATAAATATAAGGTAATTTTAGTAATTATGAATTTTAGATTTGGGAAGATTTATTTAAGAGTCATATTTTCTACAATGATAGAATGACAATTGTCATATCAATGAAAAAAATTATTAGTGAATGACACACTCCAATGAATATAAATAATATTCATAATTTCCTTGTACAAGAATGATATTAATGGAAGTTTTTTTTAAATTTTTTAATAAATTTTTAATATGATATCATTTACTAAATAAAATGGTGTAACTCCTATTTTTTAATATAATGTGAATAATCTATTAAGGAGACAAGAAAGAAATTGTAAAATGCATTGATATTATAATTATAAAAAGTGATTGAATGTTTTTTGGTATAATGTGATGAATAAGTGAATGGATTTTAGAGTTCTTGAATGTAAAATAATATTATTGTTACATATAAATCATGTTAATTAATGATCCATAAAAACCCTTAAAACAATTAAAAGTAATTAAGTTATGCTATATTTTTTAAAATGATTCAATTTTTCTATTTTTAAGGGGAATGAGGAGAAATATGTACTTATCATAAATGATTGGAATATATATTCTCATATAGTGGCATAATCATGATAGTGAATTTTTCAAATTTGCCTTCAATAGTATTTTTGATGGAATTACACAGGGAGTTATCGTATGATTAAAATATTGAACATTATGAATCATGTAATGATGAAACAAGTAATTTTTTCTATCTTATTATATATTTTTTATTTTTCTATATTAATATATTTTATTATTAACATAATAGTTATATGTATTTTTATTGTTATTAATTCCTTAAATACTAATCATGCCTTATTTATTCTATGATGCAATCATTCATGCACTACCATTATGACGATTTTTATTACCTCTTTATATTTTTACCACTTGTTTTAGAACCCATAAATGATCTCTAAATAATATCATGGATATATTTGATAGAATAATAACATTCTAACATTGTTTTTTATGCTGTATTTTATTTTTTTAAATTTAACACAAATAATTTATGTATATTTTCGTAAAACTATAATAATTTGTTGGATAATATATAATGTGATATTTTGTATTATATAATCATAAATTTATCATTCCAACATCTATGATTTAAAATTTTGATGATACTAAAACATTACATTCACTAGATAAGATAAGACCATATCATTTTCCATTACAATATATGGCCATAGATTTGTATATTTTATCTTAATAAAAATATTATACTCTAAACTCATCATCAATGTGGGGAAAACTCATCATTGGAAAGATATAATAAAGACATGAAAACTGTTAAACTCCCCCCCCCCCCATTATAAAATCCTCTGGGATTACATATGAAATTTATTAATGTCTCAATTTTTCCCATCAAGCAATCTCTCCACAATCTACTATGAGGATTCAATATTAACCATGACCCATAAATATAAAAAGATATAGTGTATAATTATTATTTTGGTATAAATGGTATGTAATAATATAAAAAACCATAAAATTTTCCTTCATGGGAAAATGTTTAATATCACTATATGAAATCCAACCCACTATAGCATGCAATACTTCTCACAACATATAATTCCATGTTCAGATAAACTGATTTAGTTAACATAATTCCAAAAACTGATATATGATTAATAGATTCAAAAACTAATTTGTTTTACCAAATACAATGAATAATATTGTGTAACCTGCCACCTATATACTATGATATATTGTATATATTTATATCCCATTAAAAATATTAATATTGATATACACATGTTTTCATATAATCAATAAAATTAATTTAGTTATATATATGAGAATTATGTTTTAATTTATTTTATATATTTTTATCCTCGTTATATTCCTATGTAAATTTAACTATATCTCATTGATATAATCTAATAAAATGAACCCTCTAAACTGTTATAGTAAAAATCATCAGTGAAAAAATAATTTATTAACAACGACTCGATAAAGGATTTATATTTCTCATGATAATGTTATTGAAATTGTATTCAATCAAATTTATCATCACAATATGAAATTGAATGATATTATTAAGTTATTTTGTTTTTAGATATATTTCTTTGTTCCCCACAGCTACGCTTCATTGATCCAATTTCCATTATTCCTTTACCTAAGAATCATCATGTGACATATATAAATTGTATGATATTTATTATACATATAAATTTTTATCTAATATAATACATAAATAATTATTAATAATGTAATAATGACTTGAATGGTAACTTATTAATAGATATTTAAACTTGAATGTATGTATAAACAATCATATCGACTTCATAAAATTGTACATTTTTCATAATATTATTCTAATATAAAAGGCTTATTTAATTTAGGATATAAATAACAATTAATTTAGTCAAATATTTAAAAATAAGATATTATATCAATATCATACATGGAATTCTATGTGTTTAGAGAGGTGAACAAAAATAAATATTTTATTCATTAAAATATCCCATTTATTGATTATGAGAAGAAACAACTTAAAGCTAACTAATAATCTAAATATAATATTTTATCATTTATAAATCAAATTTATCTATATTTTGATTTATGGTATTTCATATAATCTATTGATTCATAAACCATTTTAAATATATCATATTATTCAAAACTATTCACCATTTACAAATAGCCTCTCTTATAATACATTATATTTGTAATGTCTAAACTCTTGACATATTTATATGAAAATGAGAATGGTATATATTCCATTACATTTAAAATCAATATTTAACAATGGATTACATAATCAATCTATTAAAAATACTTGGTTTCTCAAATTTATAACCTTATTATAAACTCTAAAAAATTTACAACATAAATAAATTTAAAATTTTGGATTTTAGAAAATTTAAAAATAAGGAATTTTATTTTAAAACATTGATAACTATATAGATGGATATATAGAGTTTTAAAAATCCAATTTTGTAGATTTAACAATTTCTATCTAATGGAAGGATTTTTATATCAATTTAATAAAATTATTAAACATTAAAAATCTTAAAAAGATAAATCTATAACGTATATTTTTAGTATCACCATGTATTTGACACACTCAAAAAAATGAATATATGGGTAGAAACTAATGCACATCAATGATTTTCTATTAGTTTAATTTGATTCCCTATGTAAATAATTACATTCTAATGAAAATAATAACGATTCTCTAAATGAAATACGAGAGCCTATGATTAATAAAAAATGTTTTTAAACATAATGAATTTTTCATGATCCGTATGAGTAATTATGATTTTGTGTAGTATTATATAATATATCTTAAACTATGATTCATAATTTCTACTTTTCATTTCATGGATTTTTTTTTGTGATAATTATGTTATTTATCAATAAAAATGTTTTAGAAAATAGATACAATGTAATAAATTTATTTAACAAAATATTTATTAAATTTATTAATCTAAAATTATAATTTATTTTAAAATTTATCATATCAATTAGTCGTATAAAATATATTTTCACCATATGATAACCATGATTTAGTGTAAACCTAATTAACATTGCTACTATACTAAAATATCACAACTTCCCATGAACAGTGATATTGAATATAGTGATTATATATCCAAAAGAGATTTCCAGATCCCCATAGATTGATGACCACTGGCTATAAAAATTTCAAGGATAAAAAGGGAATGAGTTTTTTAGAAGAAAACCCAAAATTTCATAATAGAATATGATAAATAAATGAATAGTAATTATTCTAAATTCTCATCATGGATAACTATACCATACAGAAATATATTCCAAAAGATTATGAAATATGCATTATAAAATATAAATTAAATGAAATGAAGGTATTATAGTTATACTTGTTACAACCATCACATGAGGTCCCCTTCAATCGAGAACACTCAACACCTCCAAGAGGAAATTTAATTATTCCTATACCTAAAAAAATATAATCTAAAAATTCAAGAAGGAAATGTTTGTGTATGAGAAACAATATCTCAGTAGGATTCAACCTAGTGTATTATAAGAATATCAAATTCAAAAAAAATAATTTTTATTCCATCTAATTAAAATAATTGCATTAAGAATATTTCATAATTATAATCATTCATGATTTAAATCCTTAATAGAAGGAAGGTATATTAAAACATTATTAAATGAAATTTTCCTATATAATGATGGGTATGATAATAAATATTTTTAAAATCAATGGCATGTAATAATAAATTCAAAACCAAGAATAATGTTTATAATCCATGAGAAATGTATGTTACTTGAAATATGTTCTTCTAACTACAATGTCAACCATCATTTATCAAGAATTTTTATCTAAACCACTCTGATTTTTGGAAAAAAATTTAAAATAAATTTAATCTTTTCATTATTCTCCAATTCATGAAAAAATGAAATTAACTTGCATTACATGAAACAAAGAGTTTAGCCTATGTTTCATGTATCATTTTATTTAAACAAAACATGACATTCTATGAATACATTATTACTTAATATGATAGTTATCAAATTGACAGTGGAATGCTTGGAATGAATATGATGAAATTAATTATGAAAAAATATTGTTCACACATTTATATATAATGAATTAATTACTGATGAATTATTTATAAATGAAAAAAGAAACCCTTTGAAAATAAAGGAATTAATTTTCATTAAAACTATTTTTTAACACACTAAGATGTTTTCTCATAATAAAATAAACTAATTCAATCTAAATGTTTATATTCTTATAATATTTTTACAAAATTAGTGAAAAAATAATTCCAATTGTACTACTAAAATTTTTTCATTATAAAAAAATGTTTTTTTGGCACTCTGAGCACATTTATTAAAAATAATTTATGAAAAATTTAGAAAATTTTATTGTAAAATAATATTAATTTTTGATATCAGAGTTCAAAATTAAACTTTTTTTAATTTTTTTAAAATATTCATAGAATAAAAAATTTTCAATGAATATTTTAAAACAGTTGATAATATAATGAATGGTTATTACATTTATAGTTTTTAAAAACATAAAAATATTTTCACATATATTTAAAATATTAATTAGTCAAATTATGTATATATTAATCCAAATTAGGTATTTTTATTAATTTTACAATTTTATATTTATATAAAATCTTTTTAAGAATTTAAAAATTTTCTCCTTGAAAAACTAGTTTCTCATTGCGTCTACATGATTAAAATTAAATGAGAATTTGATAAAAAAATTTAATTGAATTTAAACATACGGATTCCATATTTTACTTTAATAAAATTAATATTATCCAATGTGGAAACCTAATTTATTAATATAATTAATTTTGAAAAGAGTAAATACTATTTACCATAGTTAAGCTATGACATGCTTTTTATGGGGATTAAACTAAATAGATAAGGGAAAAAATGAAATCAAAAACATGACCAAAAACCATCTTCTAAATATTTTTAAAACATATATATTTTTTCCTTATGAATTTTTTATTTTTTATCCTTGTGTCGTGAGAAAATCATGGGTAGATACTTTTTTTGAAAAAATATCTATTGTTCCACTCACCACACTTATAAAAGGTTGAACTTTGACTTTCCTTTTAAAACATCCAAAACCAATTATATTATCTGATAAAACACATATAAAATATTTAGTTCCCTAATCTTATACCAGATGAATTATTTTGGTCTGAAAATCCAACGTAATAATACATTTGTTTCAAACCTAAATAAGTTCTTCAAAGAAGAGGTAACATCCCAATCCAAGCATTTTATTTTATTTATTCTTCAATATCCTTAAATAATTACTAATCCATGATGAAATAATAACCTATGTATATTAAATATTTTAATAATTTATTATTTTCATTTAATAACCTAAATACTATTACATTTCAATTAAATGGCTTAGGAATTCCTCATTCGTGGGTACAAAAAACTACAACCTCAGGAACTGATCCTATTAGTTTTCTATAATCATCTCTTAGGGATGATTATAATTATGGATTTATTATAAATATTATATATATATATAAAATTAGTATTCTTGTTGAATCATGGTTTCATATTTTTCTTCTTGCTTTCAATTTGTCAAGAATATGATAACCTCAGTCGTGTCTACAGAAGACTACCTCCACATGAAGTGATGTGATTCTTTAATGATTTATATTGATGGTAATAAGCATTGTTTTAATTAAAATAAGTGAAATATATGACATATAAATGATTAAATAATTCAAATATAATAATTAACATTCTTTATTCATTTTTTTTCTAGAAAATGGAACGTGTTAATTTGTATGTATGAAATACCGTCGTCCAATGCAATGTATTTCGTATTCAATCTATAAAATATATCGATCAGTACGAATAAATGTCTATAATTAATATATATGTTATTTATATCAATATAATCATTCTGAATATTATATATCCATTATAAAAATAATATGAGAAAAAAATAATAAATCAAAACATACATGAAAACAAATCAGCTATTACTAGAAAAATGATATAAACATGGATTTCAATATAATGGTTCATAAAATATAATTAGTTTATCATATATTTTATGATATATATATATATTGGTTTTTAATAGATGTTACATAATAATATATTCATTATATAAGAGTGTCAAATATGCATGAAAGATGCTAAGACATAAGGTATTGGAGTTCTAGATTCTGATTTATTTTTTGTAGGACATATGAAATATTGTCACTCATTTATTTTGAGTTGTTTATATAATAAAACCTTAATATGTTATACCATGATTATAATTACCTAATTATATTTAATTTATCATTTTATTTTTTATCTTTTGACCCGTATGTTTCTAATTATTATTAAATCATTTGATGATTTATAACTCACATTATAGTTCTATGAGACACATTCCATATTCACTACCAATTTCTTTTATGTGGTGTATATATTTCCATTGACATTATTCTAAGATGAATCACATGAAATTTTAGTAAATATGTTGTGCTTTTATAAGACTTGACACCTGTGAAAATGGCCAAATATGTATTCTTGGTCAACTTGGGATGGGGACTAGTACTAGGAATAAAAGATATCAAAATTGGGAATGATATATCCCAATGAAAATCAGGGAAAAATAACCAAAATAGATTTACAAGTATAACTAAAATAAAATTTTAACATAAATAAATACGTAAATAGGATCTAGATACAACTATAGGTGAACAAGAGAGGAAAACTACAAAACAATACTAAAACAAAACCACAACTTACATGGCCTCCAAATGAAACCTGAGTCAAAAAAACTCACAACTAACATCTTCTAAAGGATAAAAAAAACTAGGAAACTGAACCTAAAAAATAGTTTAGGTCTTCGAATGTCATGTGGAATATGCAGGGCGTGAGTACAAATAGCGTAGTAGGTAAGAAAATTAAAATTCATACATTCCATTTCCCGAAAATGTTCATAAAAACTGGATTCAAAAAACATATATAAAATAGGTATTTAACAATTTAATGAACCAAAATAGCTTCTCATTTTCAAAATAGATTAAATTTTTTAGAAAAACTATTTTCAAACCCAATACCAAGGAAGGGACCCAAACCAGGTGAAAATACAACATGATTAAAATATAAGAAACATTATGAGCTGGAATAAACTAAAAAATTGTTAATTTATATGTGCAAAATCATTCCAAAACATAGAAATAATAATAATAATAATTTCTATAACTTATCAAGAAGAAATCGATGGACGTACTCGGTTCATGCTAACATGTTGAAATATGTAGCATCTCCATAGTTAATAACTAACTAGTCACTCTAAACAATCAAATCTAGTTGAACATATCACATGGCCTCTCAACAAATCTAGGGGTTACCAACCTATCTAATCATGGTCAACAAATAACTATTACTTGACCATCTATATGAATCCCAAGAATCCCAAAATAATAGAACATGTTGAATGGGGATTTACACACACACATTGCTCAAATTGAAACCCATATCCATCATGCATTCTTATCCCAAGAATCAACCACACATATATGATAACCATATCCATGGAGGATCTACCATAGAGGTTCTCATCTCACATAAATTTATTAAAAATGCCAACCAAGCCAACATAACATGATTGATTACAAACAATTTATCATGACATCATATTTTAAAAACCATTCATTTTCCATTTCAAATCCAAAACATTTTCAAAACCATTTCCAGAACTAGGGTGAAAAGATACTACGTTCCCATTATTAATTAAAAAATACTTTTAAATTCATTATTTTCCAAACAAAACCTCAAATAGAAAAAATGTCCAGTCCCTACGGTACACTTTTAAAACCAACTTTATCTATTTTTAAGACCATGTATCCATTTATAAACTATGGAACCAATTTTAAAACATTTTGGATTTCGAAATAAAATTTTGAGCTAAAGAAGGCTGTATAAGTGAAAAAAATAAGAGAAGTATTTTTCCATCAGGGTTCAATATTTAAATTTTCTATGAAGGGATATCATCATTTTTTGTCCTATCCATATGTTCACCCCATTCACATATGGATATGATCCCTACTTATTTCACACCAATGGTTAAACAATAAAAACTTATAATAACCAATTTAAAGAATCTAAAAAACATGTTCTAGGAAATACCATAATATACACATAATCACAAAAACACAAATAGGAATCACAACTACTCACAAACCTTCAATAACATTGAAAACAAAATTATCAAAAAATAACCAAGGACAACCGTAATCTCAGAACACCCAATTAAAATTTTCAAATGGAATTGGTATTTTAACAAACACATTAAATACCTATACAAATAAACATAACTAGTAAAAACACATGAAAATAAATTTTATGTAAATTGACTTCATTAATGAACTAAAGAAATTTCTTCTAGAACACAATGAACATGATTACCAGGTTTATAGACTTGTTAGGACACTCAATTATAACATAGAATGGATTATAAATGTAATTAGTTGGAAAACCTACCCTAACGCTGTGATAATGTGATGAAACTTCAATGAAGGGAAGGAGGAGGCCTATAGAACAAACCGAACACCCTATAACCAATGAAATCAAAAAACGTCTTCCAAATCTCACCCTGTGGGTTTAGATAATTGTTCTCCCAACAAAAAAGAATATAAAAACAAGAGGAGGCATAATATTGGATGATAAAAATGTCTAGAATATCAATGAAATTCACATAGAAACATTGAGAAATATTTATTGGAGAAAGAGAACCTAAGTGGTGGGGGATTAGGGACACCTTCATGCAACTAAACTAATCCAAGGGATGGAGGTCCACAATTGGGGTTATAAGATAGGAGGGTAGAATAGTAATATTTCTATTTTAATGACCTGGGAAATTTAGATGGATTGGCTGTAATGTCTTACAAACTATGAACCATCATTTTACACCATACTAAAGAAGGATGAAAAAAGTACTATATTTTTAAATGGTTTAGAAAACCATGAAATAGATATGTTATTTGGATCTATAAAATTACTAAGCCTCCCCATGTGCATAAAACATGGTTTTTCTTATTTTTGTGCAAGTCACAAGCCTTATCCCTGACACCAACTCCAAATATCACGATTTCACTTAGTCCTCACACTGTTTTGACCAAAACGTGTGTAAGATGTTTAAATAAAAATTTCCATAAAATTAACAATAAGGACCTCATCCTCAACACAACTCACTATTAGCCACCAAACCATGCAAAAAAATTGGGCATAGGTCCATAACTCACACAAAAATCCATGTATAAAAAATATTCACAAGGAAATTATATCGAACATTAAATAAAATATAAAATATACTAAATTAAATAAAAAACAAAAAAAATCAGGGTAAGACAATCCAACCCACCACCACAATGACTTTCTACACCCAAATATTTACCCTATAGAACATGAAACATAACTGAAGCTCAGAGACAAATGAAATTGAATGGTACCGAAAACTATGTGTACAAATTTTAGTACACATATGTCACCCATATTCCACTAAGATTAACCCCTAGGATGAATATAGTGAAAAAATAATGAGGGTGCTACCCACCATAAAAACATGATTAGCATGACCAAAATTAATTTTCCCGACATGATGTCGTCGACATGGGAACTCCCTACCAAAACAAAAAACCTCTACAAACTAGTGAAACCATGGAATGAACATTAACCCAATAGTGAACTTACCCACAATCAATCATTTTAAAAATACTCAAACAAATATAAATTTGGAATAACTAAAAACCATCAAAAACCAAGAAAATACAACTATTTTAATGATCTTTTTCACAAAACACAAGTACCTTAATTACATGAATACAAATCCCCGAAATATCTCACAAAAAATAGAAACATACAAAAATAAAGATCATTTTAGAAATAAATATGTCCAAAATAGAGAAACAAAGAATATAGTAGTGGGGGGTATTAAACTACTGACACTCTAATATTATTGATTGATATTGAATCGATGTTCCCCACACACCCTATGATTCTATACTCTATTAAGAGCATTAATCCATGATATGTGGGAAGCACCCTGATTTCTTAGAGCATCTTATTCCACATGTATAGAGTTTAAATGCTCTAATCATAACTACATCCCCTACAAACACTATCTGTATAAAATTTCTATGTTACCCAAATGGCCACATCACTGAAAAGGATTTAGAGGATTATTGAAATCCAACTTCAGATGCATGAAACAACCACACAAGAAGAACCCTATAGAATGGTCCGACAAATGAGATTCCATAACCAATGAAGAGGCATCTCGTAAATATGTTCCTCTCACATACACCTCTCACCAGATGGGGAACCTTCATAAGCACCAGATGCCACTAACTACACCTCTGGAACCAAATCGTCAAAAAAAAACACTTAGTCCATATGCTTTCCCAATATCACATATCTAGATAAGAGAAATTGATCCATTTTATAAGGACTAATACACTAAGAAAATACTTCAACCATAAAATGATCTACTAATAATACCTCTGAAGAAAATGAAAGCAATTTTTTTGAACCAGTTGACAAGGACCGTCAGTTTTGATGATCATATTAAACACTCAAGAGCTCTGTCACATTCATCCATTACCTACGTAGTTAAAAAAATAAGATAACATATGTTTTAAGAACTTCTCATGAAATACCATCTTTAAAATATGGAATACTGATTACCTTCTACATATCAAAACACAGACACTCAAATGGATAAAAAATAGAATGCAATCTCACAGCTTCCAGAGTTCCTATTTACTTAAATCCCTTTAAACTTCACCATGCTACATTGCAGCCTCATATGGACTCAATCAATACAATAGACTTGAAACGACCAAGAATAAATCTATCCCATAACCCCACTAGGTGTCATTGGTGGTCCAAGAATTGAGATAGTATCATTAGAAACCTCTAGTATCTTTTTGGGAGGCATACTCTAAAAAACATAAAACATATAAATAAAATATAATTTTGTTAAAAACTCAAAAAATAGCATCCCAAATAAAAACATAATACTCATAATCCGAACACCATAAAACAAATAAAATTTAATTTTTTTAAAAACACACATTTCATTTCAATTTTGGAACCATTTTACATCGTGGTAACATTTGACACCACAAAAACCCAATTTCAAAAATCAATTTCTACACCAAATTCCACTTTCATTAAAAAGCCAACTTCCAAAAAAGATTATCATTATTAAAAATTATTAAAAAAAATATAATTTTATTTCAAAATCCATGTACACATACCAACGTGAATGAAACACAATGATGACACCAAAGACCCAGAATATAGAACTAGAAACAATGAAAAACCCAGCCACATAGTTTGAGGGAAAATTACCCATGAAAAAATAAATCACTAAGAATACCATGACGAGTGAACTCAGACACACATGGGTTACTACTATATGTAATACAGTCATTTAGCACCATCTCACATCCATTTTTGAGTTACCCATCCCACACCACAAAATAGAATAAAAAACATGAATCCATGACTACCCTTAGAACTCAAGGATCAGAACGTGAAAGGGATCAGGATGTCCATCCAACACCAAACTATCGATTCCTAATATTAATATTATCTAATCTACATAATTACTAAAATAACAATTAAAATCAACTCCAATATAATTTTTCCAAAACCAGTTCAGGTTGTCATCTATCCAAAAACCTAAAATGATTTGTGATACGGTATGAGATTCATTATCGATCCTCATAGGAATGATACAAACACGGTGTTCCTTCATGATTTGATGATATATATATAAATAGTACATTATTCATCCTCTGGAATTAAGTACCGAAAAATATCATCCATTAACACACAAAAAAGTGTCCAATAAATTTTGAATGATCCAGTTCAACAAAGCCTTAATCACCAATGAAGTAGTAGACAGAAAAAATAGATTAACCAGAAACTCAAAGTTATCATATTGGTTCCTGAATAGTATCATAGGTATATCCTCTTCTTGGACCTTTTACTTTTGGTAAATTTACCATCGTTCATTCATTGAAAACCAATGTTCCCCACTTTTTTGGTCAACAATATATGTAATCCAACAAAAACTATATTTTTTCATTATTCTCACCCAATTAAACTTTGGATATTCAATTAAATGTTACATAATCCCATATTCATTCTTATAAAAGCTGATAGGTGAATCCCAAGGTGACACACATGGATGAAAATTGCTTTATCAATTGGGTTATCAAGATATACCTTATGTTCCAATAACTAATCAAGTTATATTCGGTAAGATGACATCGAATGTTTCTTCATACCAGGGAGAAAATCAATAGTAAACTTGATCTCTCTCAACGGGGAGAAAACAATAAAATAATCTATAAAGACCTTGAGGCATAAAAAAACAAATACAAAATTCCAACCACATAAACAATATCTAATGAATCAATAAGAATATAAAAGTGGATAGCCTGATATAAGGAACAATATGTTTGTTCTTATATATCTAGAGTCTCACTCTCCATGAATTACATGAGTGAACCCATTTATAGGTAGTAATTATATGCATAGATAATAACAGTTTATAATGTACATAATTTGATTCATACAGTCCATACCAATAATCAAGTTGATGATGTCATGATCAATCACCTTGAATTCCAATTCTAACTCAAATTTGTCTATCATCACTTGATATGTGAGACACATGAAACCTTGATCGGAAGCCTTTCACAATGGTGTAGAAAGGTCCAAAAAGTAAAAGATATGTTCTGAATGAAAAAACTACACTTAGAATAAATTTGATTATATATAAGAATGATTAGAACCTGTATAATAATAATTTATCATAATAGAAAAAGAAATAATCTTCATACCTCTTGTAGTATCTGGGTATTCACTAGAATCCCATTTCACAAAATCAGTCACATAGAGAAGCCAGGTCTTAGCACCATAAAAATCCCCTTTGCCGGAGGATTTTACCAACCACCCTTTGAAGCATGTGTATGATCCTGAGATCCCATGGTGAGTGTGAATATTTTTTTTCAAACCAATGACATATTTTCATTGAAATTCCATATAATTTATGAAATCCATAGTAATTATAAGTCTTAAGATCCTTCATGTAGTTTTTTCTGGAATATCCTGACTTCACACAGTAATATAAAATTATATGATATTTCCATGATGAATCCCATGAAAAAAATCCAAAATAGAACTAAAATCCCTGATGTTTCCTTTCTTAACAATAGTATACACTATTTCTAATAACAACACCAACCAATTCTCCATCTAAACCTATATTCCGAGCTAAGTCAGATTTTTTCAATGCGACTTTGTTAACTGCCTTAATAAATTTTAGAAGGAATATAATAGTAAATATTGGACTAATATCATCCCTTAGACGCAAATCAAACATTATAGCCAGCTGTTTTTCATTAGTTAAAATCACAGTTTCATATTCACCAGCTCATAAAAATGGGTTAAATACTCTAGGAAGTTATGATCCCCCTGTTACATGGTCAAAAACTCCCAGGTATTTGCATCATATACTGTCTCAAGGTAAATATATGGATTGATGGTATTTATAAATTAATCTTAAGTATGTACCTCATGGAACATAGCTATAATAATTTAATCCCATTGTCTCCTTCCTAGTACCTCAACCACATACATAAAAGACCCCAATTTGAGTCTGCAGGATTCTTCATGAAATTAAATATCCTATTAATCCACTCATGATAGTCCTCATATTTAGGTTATCCTTTATCACCATGAAATAATTGTGGAATATTCTTTTCAATATTAGAACCATTACCCACCATAAATCCTTGGATCGTTCTAATATTTGGAAGACCACCTCTAGGATGAAATATATAATAAACACAAGATATTATCCAATTAGATAATGAGAACATTCTAAAAACATATTGACCTCATTTAAAATTAAAATAAAGGATTTAAAATAACATTAAATTAAATAATTAAGAATTGTTGTCAATAATATAAATTTCCATAAATAATAGTTCAATTTAAATTAACCTTACATTAAGTTAATTCAAATGTTCCAAACCCCATGTCTCAAACATAGTAAATTTTTCTAGCCACCAATGTTAACTTGGGGTAAATCACATTAATGAGATTGTTATTCCCAACATCCACACCTAATATATAATTCTGACACTCCTAACTCCAATCTACCAAAGTCATAGAACAATGATCATCTTGTGTTAAAAAACCTCAGGGTAATACTACCATAAGTTACTAAATTTATAGAAACCATACATGGTAAAAAAACAATGTACCCAAGTTATTTATCACATGGTGTGGTTAAATAAGTATATAAAACAAGGTTTTGTAAATAGTGGAACATTACAAAAAAATTATGTACTTTATAGAATAAAAATATACAACTGAGTCCATAATATCCATCCACAATTTATAACCCCAAAATCAATAATAAAGAAAAAGATAAAAGTATCCTAGAGACCAATTGTAATATTTAATACCAACAGAATCGAAGTCAAGGACCAACGGAGAAGCTGAACCCTTCCCATTACCCGTATCGTATAATACAAAATCCACACCCACAGAAAGGTAAAATTAATATGTGAGAATAAATCTCAGGAGGATACCACCACATAATCGATAGAAGTCAAATATAAATAGTGGAAATGTTACACCTTTTAAAATAATATTTTTACAAAGACTTTTCATTAATATGGTGCATTTGTATATCATTTTCCCTTTTGGTTTTCATAAAATCATTTCACATTCATATAACATAAATGTGACCCATATATGTGATATAATTATGAAATCATATTTATGAATCTATAGGTAATCATGTAAACAAAAATCCATGAAATAACTTATCATAAAAAAATTTGTGATACCACCTCAATATAAAATATGTGATTAATAATCGATGATAAAACCAATCATGTGATAAAGAAATGTAAATTACAAAGCACCACATTTTTTACCCCTGACCAAGGGAATGTTTATACTATACACTCAAGATAAAAAATAAGAATATTGTTGGATCATAGAAATATCATTTCTTGTAACAGCCCATCAATATCCAAATGGCTACCTATAGGTTGTTTGACAAACACTAAGTATAGCCATGTCTTTTTCTAAATGCATCCATTGTTCCAAATGATCCAACTGATAGAATAAATTTCAATTCCATGATCATTGTTTTTTAAAACAATTTTTAATTTCATCACAATATGATTTAGTTTATGAGAACCTATTACCAAATAAAGAATATATATTTTTAATGAATAACTCATTTAAAAAACATTTTCATTTCAAATAAATCCCATAATAATTCATATAACTAAAAATCAATGAAAAATTAAATGTAATTTTATAATAATGAAAAGAAATTAAATTCAATTAACAATTTTATAGAAACACCTATATCAAACTAGTATAAACATAGTTTCATTCAATAATAGTGGTCAGAAACCTCAAGATCAAACTTTGGTCAAAAACATACTCTATGTAACAAAAATGGATTGATAGAAAAACTATCCTATAAAAAATATGAACCATAAACACAACCAACAATGTTATTGTGGACAAATGAAGGAAGAATCAAAATGATCAAAATCCCCAAGAGATGAAGCACAAAAAACCTGACTATAAATCACTGAAACAAATATCTATAGGGAGGTAAGATCCGATAGAAATTCTTTGGATCTCCCTCGGTCATGAAATCGGTGGATCCTCAACTAATGAACCCTTAATCACCTATACCACACTATATAATCTTACTAACCTAGATAGTTTCACTATGTGTAAATATTTTACTTCATATATTTTTTGACTAAAAAGAGTATCCAAAAAACATATTTCATTTTTATTAATAAAAAATTTTCAATAATTAAATATCTAAAACCTATTACACAGTGTGTAATCCTCTCATATCATGAATGAGATTATTATAATCTTCTATGAGTTGATTACATGTCTTGTAACCCTCTTACATAGTTAGTATATCTTCATTAAACATTGAAAATTATAGGTTTAGGAAAATAAATCAAAGACCGCACTCTAGGCATTCTCTGATCTTGTGAAGAACCCTACAATTTATTTGAAACATTAATACCAAAACAAAATTAATTCGAATAAACATATATCTCATGAATTTAGATCATTTTCCAAAATCAAAGGCTTTCCTTCATCTAGAGTCCTACAAACACACCCAAGAATGAATGATAAACAAATCATTAAAAAGGGAGTTCCTAAATAGATTAATAGGGTCATATAGATATCCTGGTATCAAAAATGATATCCGTTTTAGGAAATAAATTTACTAAATTTTGGAGAAATTATTTATATGATTTTCATAAAAATTATAATAAAATCTATTTTGATGAAAACAATCTTTTACAGAAAAAAATAACATTAATAAAAAAAATAAGAGATTATTTACTAAGAATTTATCAATATATTTATATTGAGTGGGAAAATAATATATATTTCATTATTTAGATAATAGTTTCAAAATATTTCTATCTAAAGAAAATGTTACATGGGACTTATTTAATTGACAATTCTTTCTTGTTCTTTCTGAATCATTTTTTCATGTTGTAAATTATATTGAAACAATATTTTATTAAAAGAAATTTTAGGGTGTTATAATTTTTATAAATTTCATCGGTAAACACATGTGATATTCAATGAATGAAATTTAATTCCCATTAAATCTGACATTCCTCTTTCAATTTATTGGTTTCCCTATTATATTGACTTTCATGAATCGTAATTTTTTTAGATAAATCTAGTGTAGAACATATGATAGTATTTTTCTCTAACCACATTCCTATGGATATTTTATCCATTGAGGCACATTACTATCGATATTAATTCATTTAAATACTAGACTGTCTTCTATATTTTCTTTTACAACTACCCATATTTTTCAGACATATATGTTACATCTTATTTATGTAATATTCATTACATAGCATTAGGATTTAGTAAAAAACCAAGTATTATTGTCTTTGAAGAAAATAGATATAAATATATTATTTCATAAAAGATATTCAATGTAACCCATAAGGAGAATCCCTCATTGTACATTTATTAGATATACCTTAATTAAACCCATTGTTAATAACTTATGGAGGAAACATATGAATCAGTGAGACTAGGTGATCAATAATTTTAAATAAGAGAGATATTAAATGTCAACTAAATCTAACATTATCGTAATGGTATGATAATATGAGATTAATATTTGAATCCCATTCCAAGCATATCAACGATCAGAATGTCTATTAATTTAATAAAACATTTTTTTCAACATGTTATGTATCATAATATTATCAATGAACATGATCTGTGAGTGTATAAAATCAGAAAAATACATCGGTTTTTAGTATACACATTATCATATAAATTCATTTCCTTAATCCTGAATCACTTAAAACAATATCATAGTTAATTTATTTCAAACACCATTTTATAAAATACACATTCAATGATAAATATCAAAATCATATTATACACAATATAATAAAAAATTAATCATATATAATAACCATTTAAAGGAAATGCGATTCTTAAACATTTCAACATATCATCATAGAAGAGATGATACAAAATAAATGATGTTTATAAACATATCAACAAACAAATTATTAACCATATATAAAAGTTTAGTGGATTAAATCATTAGAGGATATCTATAGTATGAATAAGTAACATCTAAGGATGTTATCATAGATAAAACATTATATTAAAAGTTAAAGGTAATATTTCAAAATAATAATACAATTTCAATGAATTTACTTATTTAAAATCGAAAAAATTACATATAATTATTGAAAAAATATATTTCAAAAAACCATATCACAGTTAATGATTTCATTAGTTCTTTGAGTAGTTTGGTTGGCGGGAAATGTTCTTTATGTCATGTGTGTTAAAATAATGATTCCATTAATTTTTTTATAAAAAGTCACAAGTGCATAATTTGTAAAATGAAAATAATATTACATTTCAAATCATTTAATATAATGTAAAACAAGGTTAAACCTGAATCTAAATAATTAGTGTATATTAACTAAAATAAATTTAATAGTTTTACAAAAATAATGGCATGAAAGAAAAGGAATGATTTCCAAAGAGGAAATAAATTATTATTTTTTAAAAAAATAGTTTCCTGGTCATTTTTAGAACCAATGAGAAGAAAATGGCACTACTACTTGAAATTTTAATGTATATAAAAATAAATATAAAATTAATTGGATTTATCTGGAAAGTATAAAATAATTTCATTTAATTAAATTTTTTGTAACCAATCCTGAATAAAAATATAATGAAAAATTACCTTTACTCAAGGATCACTTGATTTGGAAGTGATATAATGTAATGATTCATGTTTTAAAGCAGTCAAAAATACAAATCAATTTAAAATTTATTAGTTACTAAATGATTCATTTTTAAAACCATTTGTAAGAACTCAATTTTGTGAGTTGGAACCTTTCAAATAAATGTTTTTGGACTCAGGTGAAGGCTCATCACATTTCCAACGTGGCTCGAGGTGGTTTAGGAGTGTTGGACCCATAAAAGCCACGTTTTTAAATGATATAGAGGCATGGTATGTATGAAACCATGCGTCCCAGTATAGGTGACTGTGCAAAGATATTTGAGGGGGAATTTGTGTTTTTTATATTTTGTGGATGGTTTCCCAAACCGTGTGCCTAGCTCATGCGAAGGGAGTTTTTTAGATAGTATGTGATACATGGTTTGAAAATTGTTTGGAAAACTGTGTGGGTAAAACCATTCCGTTTGGTATATTTTATGAATTAAATTTATTTAAAATAAAATTAAAATTATAAATTAAACATACTCTTCCTCACCCATATATTTACAGGCCCACGGTGCACCCCAAGGTGGTTCCCCCTCTCTCTACATGCTTGAACGCCTTCTTGGATCCCAATCCGAGCACCATTGTCCATCTGTTTCTTCATAATTCTTCAATGAATCATCAAGGTATGGTCATCTTAACTAGTTTCCTTCCTCTCCTGGGATTATTTTTCATTCTCTATTGACCTATAATATTCATCCTAACCTAGGGTTAGTATTTAACTTTGGTTTTTGGTGTAATTTTAGTTCTAGGTTATGCGAAGGTTTTTATACATTGTGATTAGGCATGTTCCGACAACCGCCGCCTAAGGGGGGTAGTTTGGTTGGTTTCATTGAACCGGTTTCATTCTAGGGTATTCATTGTTCTTTTTTCTTGGTCTTTCACATACTAAATTATGATTTTTATGTTCTTTATGGTTCATAGAATTTATAATGTATTTCGTTGGTCAATACATTGTGATTTCGAGTCACCTGATCAAGGGAAACTCACTAGTGTGTTCACAAGTATGTAAATATATATGTGTGGGTTCCCCCGTTATAGGTATAGTCATCCATGGTAGTGATTATATATGTATGGGTCTCGGTGTGACCATGTGTATATATGAAAATTCATATATAGGTGAGTAGATATGGGTATATGCGTATAAAAATATGTGTAAGAATTACCTTTCACATGCTCATAGGCATGTCAGTGAGTGCATAAGGGCTAGGTGTCCATGAGTGTGTGCGAAGGTTCATATTATTAGTGGGGAGAATCATATTTTTGTTAGAATGTTCCATGAGCTAATGTTTAAGGCATGGTTCCACTTTGAGGTCGGATCCCTATCATTTCCCTTTTATTTATAAATGTTTTAATTTACCGTTCACTGCTTATTTGATTCGGATTATTGTATTGAACATCATCTCCAGGTCAAGATGTAAAATAATGATAAAAATTCAATTATTGATTAGAATATCATGATTTCATAAAAAAAACATCTCCAACGGAGGTGTGATATCATCAAGATAAAAAGGTGTAAGTAGACGAATATTCATTCCGACTCTTTATTCTTGGTTTTTTTCTTATACCTTGATTATGTTTTGTATGAATCAAGTTTCGAACAAAACAATTAAAAAATCTCCAATATAATTTGATCCATTATTGTCTTACACTTGTTCTGCTGAGAAACTAACCAATCTCACCTTATCCTTTAAGTTAAATAGCCTTGGAGATATGTGAAATAAAAGGATTTGGTTTGGATAGCATAAATGATAGAGTGTCATCATTTGAATGGATTGACCTTTGTAGTTGAACCCTTGAACAAAGTTTCCATGTATAGAAATATTTAGTGAGATGACCTTGAATAAATAACTTAAACTAAATGATGTGATTCAGATTAAATGGTTAGGTCACAATGTATTTTTTAACTTATATTAACTTGGTTAAATGTAATGGCTTCCATGACTAGAATTGAATGTGTATAACTAAATAAATGATTATTTCTTGCCTCATGGTATGTTTTTATGGTTATTAATCCTTTTTGGATGTTAAATTTACATACCTATACGAGTTTTTCATAGGTATAAATTTGAATTTGATTGCTTACATTATGAAAATGGTAAGACTATTTGAACATCCTAAGTGATACTGCTTTTTTCATTACATTATAACTATTAAAATTGTTGTAAGTGATTATTGACATGATTCATTATTTCCCCATACCATAGATGTATTTGACTGTGGGTTGGAAGAATGCTTACACCATGCCATATATCTTTTGATATGGATGAGATGCAATCTTAATCCATGCCAGTTATACATATTCATTAATGTATGAGAGGAATTCCAACCCTTTGACAGTATTATACTTCTATGGATAGGGAAATTATTACAGTGTTCCATATGTCTTCTAATATGTACGAGAATCATTCTGACCTACTTCAATTTATATAATTTCTTAAGGATTAGAGGAATTATTACCACATTCCATTTATATAATCAATTATGGATGAGAGGCATTCTTTCCTCATATTATTTATACAGTCCCCTATGGTCGATAGACATTCTTACCTCATGCCATTTGAATAATTTATATTGGAAAATATGCAAGCTTACCTCATGCCAAGGATACCCACTCTCTCTAGATACATATACACATAGACACCCAAAATGGGATGTGATGCATTCTTACCACATTCTACTGAGAACGTATATATACATACAAGGTGACTTGATCAAACATACCAACCATGGGTTAAAATAAATAACACCTTCAGATGTCCCTTTGGAACCTAGATAGGTGTTAATTATTTATTCAATTCTATCACTTATAAATCATACATGTATACTTCTAAATTTATATTACACTATTTGAATTGGTCTAGACACTTGGTTTTATGTCTTACTATGATTTAAATTTCACACCATAATCAGGCTACTATTGCACTAGGGTACCCGAGTAGAGCATTCTTGTTCACAGTTCTATGGTCCTTATACCATTATTATTAATGTATGATTTCAACAAGAGTTCAGATAAACAGAGTAATATAGATCTTAAGATTCTCAAGGATATTACCTTATGACATTTTTGTTCATATCCTTATTTCAGTCTTTTTTTTCTATTGTGAAAATCTTTATGTTTTTTACTTCATTCATATATGTTTCATTAACATGTCTTGAGTTCATCTATTTTATAAATTGACATTGGATGAATTGATTAAATGGAATATATATTCCTTCTGCTGCTCTGTTATCTATTAATTGTTATTATACTTCTTCTTTTGTTTCCTATTGTTTATTCACTGATTATACAAATGTTCATTCTAATAAGAGGGTATTTTCTACCCACAATCACCTCAATATAACTTCGCGACTATTTTCAAGCCTCTAGAATACGAAAAGACACACTTGAAGATTTAGTGGTAACCAGTTCATCTTCTGGTTTGTTATAATGTTGGGTTGGGATGTTACAATGTAGTATCTGAGATAACTTTTTACTTTTTTGTTCCTTTTTTGGGTTGGTAGACAGAGGACTCAGAATGTGTAAATGGTTGGTTAATAGTTGTGATTGATACTGATCACCCAACGTATTTGGAATGAACAAGTGGATAGTGTAGGGATTATTGTTCACTACTGTTCACTATTTCATTTGATAAGATTTCCCATTATGTGATTGCCATATTCATTTCTACATTGTGATTTATATAATTTGATGTACTTTTAACCTTGGTTTGATATGGCAAGGAAGATTCATTGAATGAATCATACTAGTCACATAAAAAATCAAATTTCAGGTATAGTTCTATTCCATATAGTTTAATTGTAAGTTGGATATTGATTTAATTTTGTTCCATGAGTGAAATTTTATTAATAATTGAATAACTTGATACTGTGTAATATTATTTATATATCATACTGTTATGTTTTTTAGTGTTCATTCAATGGTTTCTATTTATGATTACATATCATAATTTTTATATTAGGGTTGTGAATGAACAAGAATTGGTTTTCAACTAACAGGTGTATGGTAACATTATAATAGGGAAAGGGTGACAATTATATTCAAATCCACTTGATCATGGCATATATATATATTCATTTTAAGGATATTTTTAAAATGTAATATATTTTATGATTAAAATCTATGTTGATTTGATTTTTATAAAGGGAGATAAATGCCAAACTATAAAATCTATGGGTACTTTATAGGTTGGTAGTATTTCCCCCATATGATTGGACTGTTGTTTTAGAGCATGTTTAATTTATAAATGTTTTGGTTTTGATAAATTGGAGAAACTTTTTAGTCTATGAAGAGTATGGGTGCTTCATCCTTTGGGAAATGGATACCCATGTTAGATGAAATGGCGTAATTTCTTGTGCGATGTATATTAATGATAAATACATTTAGATTCAAATTCAAATGATCTAGTTAACTATTAAATATGAAACTATACCCTATTATGTTAGTTGTGGAATGGTTATTGTGAATTATTTATGAATGTAAATGTTTTTTAGATTTGAATTGAAGTGAATTATTTTAAATGGGACCCTTTCAGGTCACAATATGTGTTAAGATGAATTTTACTATAAATATCCTAAAAATGAATAGATGTGAAAATATGATAATTGTTTTAAAAGAGAGTTTAATTCAACATTAATGTTTTGTTTTAAAATGGGTATTTGATGTTTATTTTAATTCTTTTAAATGGTTATATATTAAATTTCAATAAATTCAAGGGTCTTGGAAATGGAACCTGTAGCAGTATTCTTATTTGAGACCCTTGTGGATGAGATTTTTTTTTCCATTGGTATTAATTATAATGGAATCTTAGGTGTTTTTCATAGGCATTATTATTTAACAATGGATAATATTATCATATTTTGATCTTGTGACTTATGTTTGGGGTGTCAAAATGCATAGTTCAACATTTCGGGATCATAAGGGGCTAGCCCATGGTCATTAGAAACCTTAATGAATGATTAAATTCCATTGAAATTTTTTTTTCTAACATGTGGTGGTGTTCATGTGTCGTTGTCCCTTGTAGGACATTCAATTTTTAGTAACACCATTTTTCAGATAGGTTGTCATGTTATCCTTGACCTTGTTATTGTTTTTATCGTTAGGTAATGATTGTTTTTAGTTGATTAAATTGCCTTAGTTTGGTTTCGTTTTGTCTTTGTTTATATGGCCATTTATTAATCCTTGGGATGTATGTATTGATATACACATTGACATCGAGTTCCAAATGGAAAAATGAACCAGCTGCTTTTTGTTTAATCATTGTTTTCTACCTAAGATTATATTATAGTGTCCTATCCTTACTAGATTTTGTCTACATTAACGGTTCAATTTCATCCTATTTAACGGGAGAAGATTGTAAATACATGGGTGTTTTGATTCACAAGTTTCATTATTTTTATTTTTATTTGTAGATTTTTTTTGATGTGATCATGTAATGGAGGAGCATCACATGTTTGTATATTGTGTTTTTGTTCAAGTGTCTTTGTTTGCAGTTACATGGTCTACTTCTCCTTTGACGACTATGAAACTTCTAGTGTGGGGTGTTTCAAGACAATTTTGGTGTTTATGTGTCCTTCTATGTATTAATAATGCATCCAATGTCGACCAATGGGAAATTGTAATTTTATGCTTGAATGTCGTTTAAGCCTGTTAGTTTTGAATACATGTCGATTATTTCTCGATAACATGAATTTATTATGTTTGGTTTTGAATGAAACCACTAATGAGAATTGTTGACTAGGGATGAGATTTAGTGGTAAAGTTTTATGGATCATGAAATTAACATGATTGTTAAAGGCATTCTGATTAGTTTGTATCATAGTTCATCAGTAGGTGTAGCTGAGTCCCTTCATAGCAGTCGACCAGTTGTGGATATACCATTCATCCATCCAATAATCGGGTATGATTTACATAAATTTGTTTAAATATATATTATTGTATTCTATTATGTGATGAGCATGTCCCTGATATTATCTACACCTTAAATTCACTAAGATATTTTCGGTCTTATGCCACGCTAAATGATTTAATGCCTATGGGATTGTTTAGGTGGTTATATTACAGTGGTGCACATGGGATGTGTAGTTTCTCTTGTGTATTGGTTGGGATTGTCATTAAGAGTTGAGTGAGCTTCAGGGAACATCGATGTTGGAAATTCAATATTCCTTTAGAGAAGCCATCCGTATTTAGTTTTTAAAAAACTACTCATCTTAGTCGGCTATTTTCTTAATTAATCACTCATAGAGGACTGACTCATTTCCTTTTGTACATAATGATAATAGTCAGTGAAGGACCTTTTATGAGAATGTTGTCTGGTGGGGATGAGTGTGGTTGGTGTTAGGTGGTGCTTTTTATAAACAATTAACTCAACTTGGGCATCGAGGTCGATGGGGAATTGACCATTTTATCATTTCAAATAACCACACTAGAAGTGTGGTTGGAATTCTTATAGCATGCTTTGAAAAAAAATTGCAATAGTGGTTGAGTGATAGTTTGGAATTGGACGATTAACTTTAAAGCCTAATCTGTGATGTGCCATTTTAGGTTTTCTTGAAAGAAGATTATGTGATTATGAATTTAGTTGGACGAGATTAGATAAGTGATCTCTCAGTGTTTTAGTTGGAAAATGAGCATTGAATCAGGTATTAGTGGTTTAGGTACAATGTGTTTAAAAGACATTGTGACGCTGTGTTGGATGTATGGAAACATATCACCACAATTTGATTGAATTTTCATGACCCCAGTTGGACGAGTAATGTGTTCGTTTTTCTAGAGTGATTTTTAGAGATTAGAATCTCTATGGTGGAAATTCTATAATTATCCATCTTTTGAAATGAAATGAAATACAAATGAATTTGATCTTTTAGAGTTACTGAATGTGTCATATTAAAAAATGAGCTATATAACTAAATTACATGATTTAGATCCTTTAAAACTAATTTTATTGGATGTAGGTGAAGGATGGTAAAGTTTCATTGGTCGCTTAAGAAGTTTTAGGAGTACCAGACTTAAAAAAGTCTAGTTTTCAATGACTGTAGAGGGAACATGGTTTGTCCCAAAGTGTTCATCCCACAACCAGTAACCATTCTCCCTAATTTAAGTGGGTATATGTGTTTTTAATGGGCTACACATGGTTTCCCAAACTATGTTCCATGCCTATATGAAGGGAGTTTCCTAGATAGAGGTTAGCACGTGGTTTGGAAAATCTTATGGGTAAAACCATGTGGATGGGTCTGTTTACTGAATTAAATTAATTTAGAATAAAATAAAAATTAAAAACATAACTAACTCTCCCTCACCGTTGTTGTTCCATACCCATGAAAGACCCCAATGGGGTTCCCCCTCTAACATAATGCTCGACCCCCTTCCCAACTCCATCTCCAAAAACCATTCTATTTCTGATTCATCACTACTATTCATTAAATCATCATGGTAACATCTTACTCCCATGTTTCATTCCTCTTCAGCACCTATTTTGGATTCTCCATCGACCTACATGATTTAGGTGAGCCTAGGGTTAAGATTTAACATAGGTTTTTGGTGTTATTCCATTTCAAGGGTATGTGATGGCTTCCTCAGGTCGTGTTCAGGTATTTTATGGAAACCAACATCGATGGAGATATGCTTTGGGTGGATTCGGTCTCCCAGTATCATTTCAGAGTAATTGTTGTTGTTGTTTCTTGTTCATGCACATTCTAAATAAGGGTATTTATGTGTTTTAAAGATTTTAGAATTTATATTGTGGTGTTTTGGTCACTAATTTGGGATTTAGAGTCTCCAAGTCCAAAAAGACTCGTAGACATGTTTATAGATATGTAAATATGTATATATGGGTCCCAGTTACTTGTATAATCACCCATTGAAGTGATCATACATAAATTATGCTTTTTGTTCCCATGATTATATATTAAAATTAATACATAGGTGAGTCTATATGTGTATATACATATAAGAGTATGTCTAAGGGTGCCCTAAAAATTCTCATGGCGATGTAGGTGTGTTCATAGGGAAGTCGTGTCCTCGCATGCGTGTGATCGTTCATGTACATTGTGGAGGATCAATCGCTTTTAATTATAAATCACCAAGAGACAAAGTGAATGACCTGGATGCACATTGAGGTAGGATCGATATACTTACCCTTTCATTTATGTATGTTTTAAGTTGCCTATAGTTTTCTACTCAATTTTTCTTTATCATATTATAATGAATCTCTAGAGCAATGAGTATTCTTATGATACAAATACATTTATTGACAATAATAACAAATTTGTATAATAAAACACCTCTAATGGATGTAAGATATTTTGATGCTAACAAGTAGTAAGTAGTGAACACTGATTGTGTACTATTTTTCCTTGGTTCATTGGTTATATAATTATTTTATGTCTTGTTTGAGGAAATTTTAGAACACAAACCTTACTAATTCCTGTAGATGTATTGCCTCATTATGGTCTTATACATGTTCCCAAGAGTACCTAACTAATTATATCTTAACTAATATATGAATGTACATAAAGATATGTGAATTAAATAGACATCGTTAGGATAGTTTAATAGATATTGTGGCATCCTTGGGATCTAATGTCTTTCGTACATGAACCCTAGATCCAATTTTCCATGTCTAGTCAAATTGGGAGAGATGATCTTGAATAAGGAACATACAAAAAATTAAATGGTTCAGATTAAATGGTTAGGCCATAATGAATTAATTGACTTATATTGAAGGGTTTAAATGTAATGGATTCCATGAATTAAATAAAATGTGGATAGTGACATACATGATATGTCCTTGCCTCATGGTATTTTTTGATGGTTACTAAGCTGTTATTGATGTTAAATCCAAATACATAAGATGGTTTGACTAATGTATAAATTTGAATGTGATTTATTACATTATGAATATGGTATAACTCTTTGAAATCAATCGTAGGTACTATGTTATGAATTACATTATAACTATGAAAAAGATTTTAAGTGATTATGGATGGGAGGCATTTATACCCCATACGATATATGTATTCGATTATGGGTGGGTGGCATGCTACCCATATCATCTAACTTTTATTATGGATAGAATGGATTCTTACCACATGCCAGTTATATATATATATATATATATATATGGGTGGGAGGAATTATTACCCCATGCCAATGTTATAATTTTATGGATGAGAGGTGTGCCTACCATATTCCATCTATCATCGATTATGGATTAGATAAATTCTTTCCTTGTTCCATTTAGATAATATCATGGGATGAGAGGAATTATTACCTTGTTAATTTATATAATCTTCTATGGACAAGAAAAATTCATACCTCATGTAATTTTCTTATTCTCCCTTGGGATAGAGGCATGATTACCTCATGCCAAGGATAATATATATATATATATATATGAAGGAATTAGAGTCATGCTTACCTCAAAATAGTGATAACCAATACACACACATATACATATATACACAGACACACATGGTTACTTTATTAGACATACCAGTCATGGGCTGAAGTGGGTGTCACCATCTAGTGTCCCATAACAACATAAATGGGAGTTAATGATTTATAAAATTAAATCATTTATACTTTATACCTACAAAATTTAAAATTAATTTTGTATTGTCTTGATATGATAAACATGGGTGGTGATATCCTAATTAGATTTATATCTCACAACCTTATCGAGCAACCCTGAAATTGTAGTACAAGAGTTAACCTTTCTTGTACACAAGATTGTACAACATTAAACTTCCTTTTTTTCATTTCTTTTACCTAGAGTTAGGAGAAAAGGACTGAGATGAATCTTAGGATACTCATAGAGATTACCTTATGAATTTTTAGTTCTTTTCATTATTTGGAACATGTATTGTTCTATTATGAAAATTGTGTTTCTTGTTTACTTCTTTCATATTTGTATCATTAACAGGTCATGCATTAATATGATGTATAAACTGTCAATGAGCACTTTGATTAAATTGAATATATTTTTATTTTTTTTCTCTATTATCATTTATAAGTTATTATACTTCTTTCACTGATTCCTATTATTTATTATCTAATAATACTGATGTTCATTCTAATAAAATTGTATAGTGTCCACTCTATCTTTTCATAAAATCCTCAGTACTATTCAGTTATTTCTGGAATTTGTGGAGATGCGCTTTAAGTCTTGTGGTGACAGGTCCAGATACTAGTTTAGTGGAATGTTGGGTCATGATGTTATATCTAACCTCATGTATAATAAATTTTAAAAAATTTTAATTATCTAAAACAATCATTTAAGAAATTATATTATTATATGAGGCCAAATTATAACATTTCAACACATATTTATAAGAAAATCCTTATTGAAAGAATCATTTCCTAGTGTTAACTATTTCATTTTCCACAGATATTTCTATTATATAGTTTTACTAATTGTTCATTTATCATTGTTTCACCACGTATATAATATTAATCACTATATAAAAATATTATATGTTTTTTGTTTCAAAAATTATAATTATATATAAATTTTTGATATAAAAAAATGATTTACATTGGTCATGTAGACGGTTGTCTTTACATACACATGAAATATATTTTTATTTTCAATAAAAATTAAAGAATGAAATGTAAAAATATTATTTATAATTATTGAGAAAAATAATAACATAAATAAATATATAATTATTAAAAATATTCTTACGATAATATATGTAATGAAAATAGAAAATAAATTTAATTTATTTTTGGATGTTGTAGTCCCCACATATGTCCATGTAATGTTTTTATTTTCCAACAAATGAGATAGACATATAGAAGATAGGATTTTATAATTAAAGATTTATAATTATGTTATATATATATTATATATAGAAATTAATTCTATCATAATAACCCTCTGTGAATGACTCTGATCGAAAATTATTTATATTGATTCATGTAGGTGGTTTTCAAAATTTACAAACATGTGATACATTCACTTCCCATTATATGTTATAGAGGGTGAATAATGATGGTACCATATTAATAATAACATTTTTGTATATTTTGGACATTTAAGAAATTATTTTGTGATATAAAAAATTGGATTTATATAGGTAAAACAAAAAATAAAATGATAGATGTTAGGTAGGATGATCACCTCTTTTATGGTTTATCTCTGTCAGATACCTTTATAATTACATTTTCAATTGAAAAATATGTTGACCAAAAAAAATAAATCATGAATTATAGACAATATAATTGAATTGGGTAGGGTTTTTTTATATTATATAGAACAATGTTGTGGACAAAATATAATGGAGGGGTTTCCTTTAATAAATCGAGGAGTGGACGGACATTGAATTTAATAAATGTTTAAAATTAAATAATATCATACTCAATAAAATTGCATCTAAATTTGATTACAATTAGATACTAAATTAAACTATACAATAAATATTAATCAAAATTAACATATACTAGATTCTATGTCATTTTAATAATTATATATATTGTTTATGCCATATTAATACCATTTAACATTTACTATAGTAATTAGTTTTTACATCACAAGTAATTTATAATGAGTAAAATTATGTTGAATTTATTATATTAAATTAAATATTATGATTACACAAATGGAATATATCTTTTCAAAATTAATTTATAGATTTGATGGAATTTAACTTCCAATTAATCCCATAAAAGGTGATCAAAATCTATTTTCCATGAATTTGTTCTCTTAGGTATACAAATGTGTTATTCCATAGTAAAAATAAAATTAATTAAAATGGTCAAAATTTTATTATTCAAAATATAAAAACATAATTTCACATTAAAACGAACTTATTTATGGAACTTCTTAAATTAATGAAACGAAAATAGAGTTTTCAATAAAAATCAGTATTTTTTACAACTCATCGAAAAATCAATATTCCTATCATATTAGTAAAAAAATTAAGATAATTTTGAAATATAGTTTTCATCAATGAAGATCATTTTATAATTTTTTTCAAAACAGTCAAAAATTATTTACATTATTCTACAAAAAATAAATAATTTATATTAAAAAATGTATTTTTAATGAAAATAATAATTTTCAAAAAAATAGAAAAGTATTTATCAATATATTTTATTTATATAATATATATATATATATAATTTTGGTTATTAATATTTACATCACTAATATTTCTACTAGGTTATATGGGTATACAATGTTATGGTTTTTTATTCTCAGATTTAATAGTATCACAAGCTATCCATGTTATAATATTTTTCTGAAGATACTTATTTCATAAAATATCATGGTATTACATTCAAACCCACATGATGTAAAAATGATGCATGAAATTCCATATTATAAATAATGAATCTATTAATAAATCAACCTCATCGCATTTTCTTGTTTCCATATAGCGCTCTCCAATTAATGGTTTCCCCATAAAAAATTGACTAGTTGAGGAATCCTATTTATATATAACATTATATCTACAATCTTGATTCCATACTAGTTCCCCCTTATAAAAGAATACATAATCCAGTATTATGACCTATGAGTTTATCACATTTCATGTATTTTATGTTTACTTACTCAGGAGAGATACATGGAACTCATTATGATCTTGTGTGATATCTAATGGATTCTCCAAAATATAAAAAATAATCTCAGTATGATAAATTATTTAAAAGAGGAAATTATATTTTGGGATCTACATTCATTTATTTTCAAATCAATTGTCATTATTCTTAGAATATATTCAATGGAAGTCCATATAAATAACTTTAAATTGCATATATCACTGATGATTGTGAATCACAAATTTATTAATATTTTGAAGTAGCTATGTTTCTTGCTGAAACGATCTAATTTTTTCCTATATCATATCTCATCATATCTGAAAATAAATTTCATTATCACACTTCAACCCATAATTTTATAGATCATAAAGTCCTTCTATTGAGTTATTCATAACAAGATATATGATTGCACGCGTGGGTGTTATTATTGTAAGAAAGTTTCCCTAAATAATGTTGTTGATTGTTACAATACTTGGAACTCATTGAGAAATCTATCCATATGAATTAATTTTTTTTACAATTTATCTATGACTGTGTGGATTTCAATATATGATTATAAATAATAAAATTTAACTCTATATTCAAATCCTTTAGAAAAATTTTCTAGAACAACAAGAATAGAACATTGGTCCAAATCATATAAAATAAAATGTGGTACTCAATTCATCCTCACGGCATCCTAAATAAATATACATGACTGATGAACAATAGATAAATATTCTTTGATAGTGGTAATGTTTTTTGAATTTTATATATGATCAAATACAAGACAAATAGAATTGGTACCTTTAGATTTCTTTTAAATTTCAATGATAAAACCCATGGTGATGTTTTCAAATTTCCATTCTACTATATGTAATGGTTATAAAATCCCAATATAATTATTTCTATCATTTGTTATAATCTATCCTACCATGAATCTATATATATACTCTGGAATATATGCCTTTATGTTTTCCTTTTAAAAATACTCTTTTAGATCTTTATTGATATTCATACTTCAAGGATGTATTGAAAAAATTGAACTATGATCCTCAATGAAAGGTTAATAAAATATTGTAGCGATGGGAAAGATATATATTTTCCTAATTGTTATCATTTCATTACAATAAAGGATGAACATAAGTACATTTCCCACCATTTCTTACATCACTATATATTGCGTATATTCATTTTTAATAATCATAATGAAATGGAAATTGAATGGATTATGGATAGAGTATGAGGTTCCCCATATTAAATCGAGGAAGACCAAATTTCATTCTACTAATGATCTTTTTTACCAATGGATTCATTCCATCAGGATTATTATATAGCACTGATACCCCATCAGAATGATCTTGGTATCAGTATTGAATTATCAACTCATCCACGTAAAGCTATCTCGTTGATGGAAGACCTTGTAGGATCATTTAATGCATCAATTGAATCCAATAGGCCTCCCACCAAAATGATTTTTGGGACAGTTCTATTAATGTGGTTGCTGATCGAGATGATCTAAACCAAATGATTGATATTTAGATTTTTTTCAATTTTTGGTAACATCAATTATAAAACATGAATCAATCCCCCTTCTTATGTCGACCTAAAAGATAAATTTTTGTATTGATGGAATTCCTAAAAATGGATACTAATTACGATCGGAAAAGGATACATTCATGACATTTTTGTGAATTTAGAGGATCCCAGTGTGAATTTGAATATTGGAATCCTACCCTTTAACAAGGTATGTTTTCTCTCATAGAATGAGATGGTAATTTTAATACTTTAAATAAAAGAAAATATTTATCAACTGTTTGGAAGAAGATTAACGGGCGTCATAGATTTTACTGGAATCTCTAAATTATAAACGACATCGATTATAAAATTGGTACCCCATAAAAATTTACCAGCACACTATCAGTGGAGAAATTTGTCAATATTCAAGGGTTCTTATCGAGGTCAACATGGTGTCACCCCAAAAGAACGAGTTTCCCTAGTTGTGAATGGTCATCAATTTGAGGTCATATTTCAATTCAAACATTTGACGTAGTACATTGAACACTATAAAATGGACGTTCCTTCACTAGAAAACAATAAATTTGTCCACACGGTGGTTAAAACTTATAATAGTTCCTTCCCTCAGAAGGAAGTCTTATGATACAAGAAGAAAAATCCTATGGAAAATGTCAAAAATGAAATAATGGATAAATACAAAGGTGCAAATAGTAAAATATTTCTAGAACATGTATAGAATGGGTATATTTTGTTAATGAGGGGGACAAATAGAATACATGACATTTTGAAAACACATAGATCAAAAACACCACAATTGAATCAGAGAAACTATTCCCTACCATATATGAATATAATTACTATCCTTTTCTCATTTCATCATGTCACGACCCGCCCTCGGGGTCCGTGCCGTGACTACCCCAAGCCCGCCTTCCATAGGCCAGGGGCTGGCGACTAGCACCAAGGCGTAAATCCCGGTAAAAAGGGAAGGCATTGCCTTTGTAAGGTAAACAAACACCACAGAGTAAACAAGCGGAAAGTAAACACTAAACAAAAACAGAGTACAACTGAAAGTGCGGAAAAGTAAATGGGCCAGAATACAAACCCAAACTGAAAGTAAAGTATAACTCGAAAGGGAAAAACAGCAACTGAAAAGTAAAGCCGCTACTCCGAGCTGTCCACTGGAAATCCCACCTGAAGGGTGGGTACAGATAGCTCCTCTGCTCCACGGGTCCCGCCGTCTGCTCCGTGCACGTCTCGCCCAGTGGTCCACCTCCGGGTACCGTCCCGCTCTGCAAACCTCAGCTAAGGTCAACGCTGTCCGTCGTCTGCAACCAACACAACGAAGTGCGGGCAAAGCCCGTGCAGGGGTGAGTATAAACTACTCAGTAGGGACCCCGAGACCCCTGAAGGTCTCAAAAATCCACAAAGAATAAACCACGAAAAAAAAGAACAAATCACGAAGTAACAACCGACACTGCTTAGGTATATGCCCATACATATACCTAAGTCATCAATTTAAATACGCTCCAACCTCCGAGCCCAAGTACAACTCAGTCCACACAGGAAAGTAAACGTATTCCACACAGGAAAGCAAAACGTAATCCACACAGGATTGCACAACACAATCCACACAGGAAAGCAATAGGATTCAGCTCACACAGGTATACTTCTTCAAGGACGATAAAGATGATCACTGATCCATCTAAGTCGTCGGACCCACGAAGGATCGATAGGTAACTAACCCCCGCAGAAGACCCACACAGGATCGGGCTCACACAGAACCTGTAGGCGCTGGCTCACACAGAACCGCTGAGCGCAAGGACCCACACAGGATCGGGCTCACACAGAACCTGTAGCACTGATCCACGTAGGATCGCTGAGTGCTGTAGTCGTCGTCGTCGAATCCACACAGGATCTCTGTACTGTCGTCATCCAATCCACACAGGATCTCTGTACTGTCGTCGTCAAATCCACACAGGATCTCTGTACTGTCGTCGTCAAATCCACACAGGATCTCTGTACTGTCGTCGTCAAAGTCACAGTAGCAGTAGCAGTAGTAGCAGTCGCAGCCAGCACTAGGGTTCCCGCACATAGCAAGCTCGTACGGAGGGTCCGCTCCACGAGCCGAGAGGCTGATACATCAACTATCACGAAGACCGAAGTTGATGTATCCAAAAGTTCCGTATCGTCAAAAGGAACTCAACGCAACAGACGGCGCGTCAATCGGACGCCCGGTCTGAGAGTTATTAGCATTTTCGTCTCCGGGGCCCGGTTGGTTTTTAAGGCAAAACCAACCCGACCGTACTCCACCTGCGTCCAAACCTCGGGCGGAGTATGCCAAAAGATCTGTCTCACTAAGAGGAACACTACGCGACTGACGGCACGTCAATCGGACGTCCGTAGCTCAAGATATGAGCGTTTCCGCTCCGAAGGCCCGGTTGGTTTCGTGAACGAACCAACCCGGCCGAACTCAAAGTAAACCGAAACCTTGAGTGCGATATACCGAAACGACCGTCTCGATCCAAGGATCGCGTTGCCGCAGACGGTTCGTCATTCGGAGGTCCGAGGCTCAAGTTATGAGCCAAGAACCGAATCTGGTCCGAAACGGGGGGTCCGGGTCCGGGCCGACCCGGCCCGACCCCCCCCCCCCCCTCTGGACGGCGGCGGCGGGCGGCGGCGCGGCGGCGCGGCGGCGGCGGACGGCGGCGGCGGCGGGCCGCGTGGCGGCGGCGGGAGGCACGCGGGGCTAAGCCCCGCGTTTCACAAGGCGGCACGGCTATAAGCCGTGCCTTGCAAAAGAAACGGCCCCCGCAAGTGGGGGCCGGCTGGATAAAAACCGGGGGGGCTTTGCCCCCCCCCCCCCCCCTCCTTAAATGAACCGCCCCCCTCATTAAGAGGGGGGTCTTGAAGGACCGGCCGGGGGTTTAATCCCCCGGTTTTTATGACATCCGGCCGGCCCGCTGGCCGGCCGGTTTTTACCAACGGGACCGGAATTTCCGGTCCCGCCCTCGACTTCCGACGCCGGCGGCCCGGCCGCCAGTCTTTCCTTCCGCCGCGGCCCGGAACCGGCCGCGGTCTCCTCGTCTCACCGCGGCCCGGAACCGGCCGCGGTGTTCGTCGTCCGGCGCGGTGCGACGGCACCGCGCCCCTTTCGCCGTGCCATGAACCCTCCCAACGCGGCGCGACGGCGTCGCGTTCTTGAAGTCTCTTCTCGGCGAAGCGCGACGGTGTTACGTAAATTAAACGCACGGTAAACCGCGTGGTGCGACGGCACCACGCCACTTTGCTTCCATCGCAAGAATTTAAACAAGAACGTTGGAGGGGGGATTCGGCCGTGTTCGTGCGGTCCGGCCCCCCTCGCGTTAATAATATTAACGCAACTTAAAGAAAAACATGTCACACGTTAATCTTGCTAAAAGTACGTTCAAGAATAAAATGAGGAATCCAAAAGAAATTCGACAACCCCTACTTCTGGTTTGAGATTCAAAGAATCTTCTACGTTCCGCGGAAGACGGCGTCGCGGAAGTCGGGCGTCGCGGTCGTCGTTCGTCAAATCCGTTTGACGAAGAGTTACGTTCGATGCGACACGTTGTTGGCGGATCTTCGTTTGCCGACGAAGAAGGCCCGAGGAGGATGCGGCGTTCCCTCTTGTTGGCACCGAGGACGAAGAAGAGAGGCGTCGTTCTTCGTCGGAGTTTGAGCGCTCTTCGTCAAGATGAACGTTCTTCGTCAAGATGAAGAAGATGGAGGAGGAGCTCTCAAATGAATTCCACACAAGTTGGCTAACAAAATAAAATAAGGTCCCTCCTTATTTTATTTACCAACCTAGGAATTCAAAACTTCAAAATTCAAACATAACACTTAATTAATTAACATGTCATGTGTAATTAATTTGATGTTAAGTTTACAAACAATTAAGAGGGAGAGAGGGGAGTTTAAGGGGGAAGTTGAGAGGTTATTAAAAGATTTAGGGGTTCGTGTGGGCCCCACCACACTTAATCCTCCCAAGGGAGGTTAAGTGGGTGTGGGTCCCACTTCCAACCCCCTTAGGTAGGTTTTTTTTAATAAGTTTAAATAAAATTTGTTTTACACAATTTTATTTAACTTAACTGAAAAACCCCAAAACGTAACTTTCAACCCGCAACAAACGCAACTCCCGAAAAGGTCTCATTAAGCGAATATCGGCGCTGCGAGTTCATCGGTGCCCTCGGATTTCAATTCCGAGCACCGGATCAAAAGTTAGGAATTCCCGCTCGTTCGTTCACTGAACGTACCCGAGCCAAACTTCGGAAATTAATTCCGGGCACTTCGGGCCTCGGAATCAGGTGCCGTCTGAAACCGCGCTCTTGTAAAATTCTAAAGAAAATTAAGAAAAAATTTTCCTTGAATTTTACGGGTCTTTACATTACTCCCACCTCAGGGCTTTACGTCCCCGTAAAGCTACATCAAAAACTAGGGAAACCAAAAGAGAGTACTGAGCACGCATCTGAGCCTCCCGCTCCCATGTGCTCTCCTGGAGATTCCCGTGCCGCCATCTATTGCGCACAAGAGGAACCGATTGTCCATGTAGGACCCGCTCCTGGATGACATGGACCTCCTCTGACGTGGCCCGGACCATCTCCGGTCCCACCAGAGCTGCAAGATTTCTCTTTTGCCGAAAAGAGAAATCTGGTCTCATCCTCTGGATGAACCACATTCTTTGCCTAAAACAGTCAATCCTAACATGGATGATACTAATCCATACTAAGGATGACGTCGTAAGGCCTCGACGCTACTACTAAGAGATTCAACCGTTACTCTCGCCTCCAAGGGTTGAGTCACACTGTCGGCATCAGTGTGTGGTAACTGGGTCTCCTCCAGTAGATGTCTCACAAGTGAGGGTCAAGTCAACAGCCAAAACTGGAACCTCTTAGTAACATTACGATAGAGGACAGGAACGAAAACATCACAAGGTATGCGTCTTTTATTATTGCAGCTCGTAATACAAGACGCTACACAAAAGCAACAAGGAACCAGAAGTACAAAGGATGTATCCACTAGTTCTGCTCCTGTCCATCGGCTCCCAGGGCTCCATGATCGAAGGCCTCGGCTGCCTGAAGCTGAGCTCTCCCCTGCGGTCGGGGTGGACCTCCTGGTGGTGGTGGTGGTAGAGCCTCAAAGCGTCGGCCACCACCAGCTGCTCGTCCAGCTCCTCTGCCTCGTCCGCCTCCTCCCTGCGGACCGCCACGGTCGAACCTCTGCCTCTGCCTAGGTGGTTCCTCAACCGTCTGCTGCTCTTCCGCATGGCGGGTCGGGCAGTCACGAGCCATGTGGCCTCGCCCGTCGCATGCATAGCACAGTCTTCCACTCGTAAGACTGGCTCCGCGTTGTGTGCTCTGCACTGCTGAGCCAGTGCCCTGAGGTCTGGTCTGTATGGACCCCTGAGTCATTCGCCGACTGCCAGCTGCAGATGACTCTGCCACGTGCCGTCCTGCGGTGGGTCTCTGTGCTGGTGTAGACTCAGCAAGGAAGCTCTCGATCAGAAGGGCCCGCTCCAGTACTCCTGTCTGAGTCGGTATGCTGAGGGAGATCAGCGATTTCCTGATCTCGTGTCTCAAACCCTGCTCGAAGGTCCGGGCCCGGAAGAATGGGTCCCGTACCATGTCGGTCGAGTAGCGCGAGAGATCGGTAAATCTCGCCGAGTACTGAGCGACCGTCATGCTGCCCTGACGCAACTGTAGAAGCTCCTGAATGCGCACCGCTCGGAGGGTGGCCGGGACGAACTCAGAGCGGAAGAGGCTCTCGAAGTCCGTCCAGAGAAGAGATGCATCATCGTGCACCTGGAGCATCAGGCTCCACCATCGTCCTGCTGCTGCGTGTAGTAGGCTCGCAGCGAGGATCACCATGAGGTCTGCTGGTGTCCTCACTAGCATAAACACTCGAACCACTGCCTCCAGCCAGTCCTCTGCTGCCTGGGGATCCGTCTCCCCGCGAAACCTGGGCGGTCGCTGGCGCTGAAACTCATGCAGTGCGCTGAGGCGACGTGCATCGTCAGCGGCTGCTGCTGGAAGCATCGGGGGATCGGCGGGTAAAGCTACCGCCGGTGCCACTACTGACAAAGGGCCCTGCACCGAAGCCTCGTCGCTCGGTGGGCTGTCGTCTCGCTCGACTCTCGGAACCCTAGCTGGCTGCCGTCGTGGGGCCATCCTGAAAAGGAACAGGTGCGCCACGGTTAGAACAGTATACCTGGTGAGCTGGCACAAGTAATCACAAGGAAAACTTGAGACTTTCATAAAGCAGATCAGTATACCCGGTGAGCTGACACAAGTAATCACAAAGAAAACTTGAAACACACACGCAATCAATGTTTTCGTGCATTAAGTCGGAAATCAGAAGTCAGGGTCCTGGTGTACGGATACGTCGGCCGCCGCACCAACACTGGACTCCCTGGACTGATAACCACACTCAATACTCTAAACATTATTGCTTCACATAGAAAAGATCAGAGTTCGCGGTAGAACCGAACTCCTCTGATACCAATTTGTCACGACCCGCCCTCGGGGTCCGTGCCGTGACTACCCCAAGCCCGCCTTCCATAGGCCAGGGGCTGGCGACTAGCACCAAGGCGTAAATCCCGGTAAAAAGGGAAGGCATTGCCTTTGTAAGGTAAACAAACACCACAGAGTAAACAAGCGGAAAGTAAACACTAAACAAAAACAGAGTACAACTGAAAGTTCGGAAAAGTAAATGGGCCAGAATACAAACCCAAACTGAAAGTAAAGTACAACTCGAAAGGGAAAAACAGCAACTGAAAAGTAAAGCCGCTACTCCGAGCTGTCCACTGGAAATCCCACCTGAAGGGTGGGTACAGATAGCTCCTCTGCTCCACGGGTCCCGCCGTCTGCTCCGTGCACGTCTCGCCCAGTGGTCCACCTCCGGGTACCGTCCCGCTCTGCAAACCTCAGCTAAGGTCAACGCTGTCCGTCGTCTGCAACCAACACAACGAAGTGCGGGCAAAGCCCGTGCAGGGGTGAGTATAAACTACTCAGTAGGGACCCCGAGACCCCTGAAGGTCTCAAAAATCCACAAAGAATAAACCACGAAAAAAAAGAACAAATCACGAAGTAACAACCGACACTGCTTAGGTATATGCCCATACATATACCTAAGTCATCAATTTAAATACGCTCCAACCTCCGAGCCCAAGTACAACTCAGTCCACATAGGAAAGTAAACGTATTCCACACAGGAAAGCAAAACGTAATCCACACAGGATTGCACAACACAATCCACACAGGAAAGCAATAGGATTCAGCTCACACAGGTATACTTCTTCAAGGACGATAAAGATGATCACTGATCCATCTAAGTCGTCGGACCCACGAAGGATCGATAGGTAACTAACCCCCGCAGAAGACCCACACAGGATCGGGCTCACACAGAACCTTTAGGCGCTGGCTCACACAGAACCGCTGAGCGCAAGGACCCACACAGGATCGGGCTCACACAGAACCTGTAGCACTGATCCACGTAGGATCGCTGAGTGCTGTAGTCGTCGTCGTCGAATCCACACAGGATCTCTGTACTGTCGTCATCCAATCCACACAGGATCTCTGTACTGTCGTCGTCAAATCCACACAGGATCTCTGTACTGTCGTCGTCAAATCCACACAGGATCTCTGTACTGTCGTCGTCAAAGTCACAGTAGCAGTAGCAGTAGTAGCAGTCGCAGCCAGCACTAGGGTTCCCGCACATAGCAAGCTCGTACGGAGGGTCCGCTCCACGAGCCGAGAGGCTGATACATCAACTGTCACGAAGACCGAAGTTGATGTATCCAAAAGTTACGTATCGTCAAAAGGAACTCAACGCAACAGACGGCGCGTCAATCGGACGCCCGGTCTGAGAGTTATTAGCATTTTCGTCTCCGGGGCCCGGTTGGTTTTTAAGGCAAAACCAACCCGACCGTACTCCACCTGCGTCCAAACCTCGGGCGGAGTATGCCAAAAGATCCGTCTCACTAAGAGGAACACTACGCGACTGACGGCACGTCAATCGGACGTCCGTAGCTCAAGATATGAGCGTTTCCGCTCCGAAGGCCCGGTTGGTTTCGTGAACGAACCAACCCGGCCGAACTCAAAGTAAACCGAAACCTTGAGTGCGATATACCGAAACGACCGTCTCGATCCAAGGATCGCGTTGCCGCAGACGGTTCGTCATTCGGAGGTCCGAGGCTCAAGTTATGAGCCAAGAACCGAATCTGGTCCGAAACGGGGGGTCCGGGTCCGGGCCGACCCGGCCCGACCCCCCCCCCCCCCCCCTCTGGACGGCGCGGCGGCCGGCGGCGGCGGACGGCGGCGGCGGACGGCGGCGGCGGGCGGCGGCGCGGCGGCGCGGCGGCGGCGGACGGCGGCGGCGGCCGGCCGCGTGGCGGCGGCGGGCGGGCCGCGTGGCGGCGGCGGGCCGCGTGGCGGCGGCGGCGGGCCGCGTGGCGGCGGCGGGAGGCACGCGGGGCTAAGCCCCGCGTTTCACAAGGCGGCACGGCTATAAGCCGTGCCTTGCAAAAGAAACGGCCCCCGCAAGTGGGGGCCGGCTGGATAAAAACCGGGGGGGCTTTGCCCCCCCCCCCCTCCTTAAAAGAACCGCCCCCCTCATTAAGAGGGGGGTCTTGAAGGACCGGCCGGGGGTTTAATCCCCCGGTTTTTATGACATCCGGCCGGCCCGCTGGCCGGCCGGTTTTTACCAACGGGACCGGAATTTCCGGTCCCGCCCTCAACTTCCGACGCCGGCGGCCCGGCCGCCGGTCTTTCCTTCCGCCGCGGCCCGGAACCGGCCGCGGTCTCCTCGTCTCACCGCGGCCCGGAACCGGCCGCGGTGTTCGTCGTCCGGCGCGGTGCGACGGCACCGCGCCCCTTTCGCCGTGCCATGAACCCTCCCAACGCGGCGCGACGGCGTCGCGTTCTTGAAGTCTCTTCTCGGCGAAGCGCGACGGTGTTACGTAAATTAAACGCACGGTAAACCGCGTGGTGCGACGGCACCACGCCACTTTGCTTCCATCGCAAGAATTTAAACAAGAACGTTGGAGGGGGAATTCGGCCGTGTTCGTGCGGTCCGGCCCCCCTCGCGTTAATAATATTAACGCAACTTAAAGAAAAACATGTCACACGTTAATCTTGCTAAAAGTACGTTCAAGAATAAAATGAGGAATCCAAAAGAAATTCGACAACCCCTACTTCTGGTTTGAGATTCAAAGAATCTTCTACGTTCCGCGGAAGACGGCGTCGCGGAAGTCGGGCGTCGCGGTCGTCGTTCGTCAAATCCGTTTGACGAAGAGTTACGTTCGATGCGACACGTTGTTGGCGGATCTTCGTTTGCCGACGAAGAAGGCCCGAGGAGGATGCGGCGTTCCCTCTTGTTGACACCGAGGACGAAGAAGAGAGGCGTCGTTCTTCGTCGGAGTTTGAGCGCTCTTCGTCAAGATGAACGTTCTTCGTCAAGATGAAGAAGATGGAGGAGGAGCTCTCAAATGAATTCCACACAAGTTGGCTAACAAAATAAAATAAGGTCCCTCCTTATTTTATTTACCAACCTAGGAATTCAAAACTTCAAAATTCAAACATAACACTTAATTAATTAACATGTCATGTGTAATTAATTTGATGTTAAGTTTACAAACAATTAAGAGGGAGAGAGGGGAGTTTAAGGGGGAAGTTGAGAGGTTATTAAAAGATTTAGGGGTTCGTGTGGGCCCCACCACACTTAATCCTCCCAAGGGAGGTTAAGTGGGTGTGGGTCCCACTTCCAACCCCCTTAGGTAGGTTTTTTTTAATAAGTTTAAATAAAATTTGTTTTACACAATTTTATTTAACTTAACTGAAAAACCCCAAAACGTAACTTTCAACCCGCAACAAACGCAACTCCCAAAAAGGTCTCATTAAGCGAATATCGGCGCTGCGAGTTCATCGGTGCCCTCGGATTTCAATTCCGAGCACCGGATCAAAAGTTAGGAATTCCCGCTCGTTCGTTCACTGAACGTACCCGAGCCAAACTTCGGAAATTAATTCCGGGCACTTCGGGCCTCGGAATCAGGTGCCGTCTGAAACCGCGCTCTTGTAAAATTCTAAAGAAAATTAAGAAAAAATTTTCCTTGAATTTTACGGGTCTTTACACATCAGATGTATTGTTAGTTGTAATTTCTATGAAATATTATTAATTATTCCTTGACCATATTTGTTTCATATGATTGTGTCCATTGAATTGGATAAGTACATAATTTTAATCTCATACAGACATCAGTATAATCAATTAATCAATAAAGTGATAAGTGCACTACATGCGGAGAAACCTAATAACTCTTCAGTAGAGGATACTAATATTAATAACCTAATGAAATATGATTTTATATATAAAAAACACAAATATATTTATGATGGATAAATTGTATCAGAAATTACCACAAATTTCAGGAAGGATGGGATGACTAGAAATCAGAATGAATAATGAAACTAGTGAAAAATTAAACAGTTGGTTCACCCCCAAAATAATGATCAAAATGATGAAAATAATTTAGAACAACCATGGAATAGATAACCCTGGTACATAATTTTCACTCGGGATCCATATAGATAGGTATAATATAAATAACAATGGACTTGTAGATACAAATTATAATCTCTCAAATGAATGAACACCTCTTGATATAAGTGGATATTCAATTCTATGATTTTCTGAGACATCATTTTTCTCCGAAAATCTAGGGTTATAGAAATATAATAATGTAAACTATATTTCTATTTTTTAATAGGATTATAAAATCCTCACCAACTGCTACTCTAAATTGGGATGGAAACATTTATACATTATTTCCTATGCTTCCATGAATTACATTGATAGTAGATTCTTGTTGAAGAAATTTTTGGTCTTTCCATAAATATTTCTAAATGATGGGTTATTATTAAAGAAATTAACTAAATGATACATTTATATAAGAAAATAATACCTATTTTCAACACTACTTCCATCAATGATTTCAGAGCATGTGTTAAAGAAGAAACACTAACTGAAATTAATATAATTGGAGCCAAATTTGTGGTATGTAAGGTATTTATGTAGAATGATAACATGAAAAATAGATAGTTATTTTTTTAAAGATGTATTTCATGGAAAGTAGTTATCCATTTATAGGGTTAATTTGGGAAAACAGAACTATGATCATAACCCATTGTGATGAATTATCTTTACAATGAGAAAATGCATCCTATTTACTTTAGGATCAACAATTCTTGATCTTCTCATCCATAATGTACTTAAATTTTCTATGACACATGTTCTTGGAATGAATTTAGTGATAATCATTTTATTTTCATTATTTAAACTCAAAATAATAATGATTAAATTTAAATAACGGAGAAATAAATGGATTCACAACCTCGATTAAGAGATTGATACCCTCGTATTCACTCTCCATGATATCCAAAAAACCATTAATAATAACTTCTCTAGAGGAATATTTCCTTAAGCTATGATATACTATAAGGTTCATATTCAAATAAATCATTGGGATTGTATAAAAGATGACAAATTAAAAATCTGGTAGCTCTCTAATGAGGATGGAAACACCATGTTCTTCAATTTTTATCAATGGGTATGAAGAGCCTATAGGAACCCCTCTTTACTCAAATATGGATTTTGAATCCGAGATAAATGACATGATCCTATTACAAATTTTTTTCTTTCTACATAACCCTTTTAAATGGAACACCAAATAATGTGGAATTAATGAATGATATACTTCCAAAATTGATCATTTTTTATGATAAAACTTTTATCACCTTTACTTCTATGGATATTGAAATCAAGGCAGTGGTCTCTCTATTAACAAAGGAAGCTCACCAAGATTAGATGAATTCACTATCCTTTTTTTCAATTATATTATGATTTCATAAAACATGATGTGTATAATATTTTAAAACACTTAATAAAAGGTGGATTTTCAGTCAAGGAATTAATTATCAATTCATTTCATTAGTTAAAAAATCGGTGAATGCAAGTGATATCTTCTAGTTCAAACTAGTTTGTCCTATCAACCCAGTTCACAAAGTCAGTAGACAAATTATTTTTAATAGACTTGCTCTATTTTCATATAAGAATAATACCCTAGAATCAATTTATATTTTTTAAATTGATGAACATATAGGACTATCTTCATACAACCTCATAATGTGTTAACCATATCTAGTATGCAACAAGGGGAGGCAACATTGGTCAAAAACATGACAAAAGATAATCTTTTGACTTATTTGAATGGATATTTATAGGTAATGATCTTTACGTATTTGTCTTCAATATGAGGTATATATATTGGATTAAATCCATAATTAGGTATCCTAAAACTCCATTCTTATAAATGCAACCCTAGAAGTTCCCATCATGTACTTCATGGGTGAGACAAGGATATATTCTTCTATCATTCATCTTTTCAATTATTAAAGATTATCTCAGTAGACATATTATTCACATGGTAGAAAAAGGTGACCTGAAAACCATTGTGAAGGAAAGGGGAATCACAGCCACCTCCCATATTTTTCTTATGATAGTATTATTATATTTACTTAGGGAGAAATGATAATTATAAAAAACATCAAGAATTCCGTTATTCATTATGAATGTATGTCTTGTCAAGAAATAATTTGGATAATGTCTTTTATTTTCATTAGAAAAAATATTACAACTTCTGAGAAAAATTTTATGATTAATGACCTATGAATAAGTGAAGGAACACTCCCTTTCATCTACCTTAGAGTTCCCTTGTTCAATAGAAGGCCTTAGGCATCTCACCTGACCATTTATTTGACTAATATTAGAACAACCCTTAAATCCTGTAAGGGAAAACCCATCTCAAGGGAATGAAGAATTTTACTTGTCAAACATGTGGTAGTTTCAAAGAAGATCTATTTATTCATTTTGTATTCTTGTCCTGACTCTATTGTTAAAACTATGAATACATGGAGGATTTTTTTGGTGTGGTTGTATGCTAGAAAAAAAATTTATTATCGCTCCTCAGAAGAAATGTTGTATGCCTCAAGATTTGGGATGTCGTGGTATCAAAAATATCAAACTCAACAATTAGAATTTTTAAGAAAAATTTATCTGGAGTCTCATAAATAAAAAAATATGACTCATTGGGCTTCTGAAAGTCAAAATTTTTAGTAATACATATTTCTAAAAAGTAGAGTTATATAGAGTCCTCTATGTGGCCTTGTTTGAAAAAATAATTCAAAAAATTTACATGAATACTTCTTAGTTATTTAATGAGAAATATTCAATTAGGTTTTTAAGTAAATTCTGACCACTTTATTGATGGGATAATCTCCCTTGATCAATACATTGATCGAATCATCTTAATAAATATTTAAATGGCTAATCTGGATCCCAAGATTAATGACATCTTCATGGTTTTCTATAAATGTGATTTTCTAAATAAGGAGAACATGATCATCAAGGAAATGAATCTAAATGGGATTCTAGAAAATAATAAATTTTTTAAATATCTTATTTAAGGAACCCACAGATAGATTGGAGACTTCAACAAAAATGGGTTTTAACCATCCAAGAATACACTGTATTGGAGACTCTCCCTCAACAATGCTCCAGTTGACTCTAATCTTTAATGAGTTCAAATATCACTCTAATCAATATGTGTTCTAAGACAAAAAAACAAGAGTAATTTGATCACCTATTTTTGTGTTGCAAAAAATCCTCATCTATATGATGGGATATTGATGAAATTTTTTAGATTCATCCTCTTATTGGTTAATATTTATAAAATTTCATACATGCAATTCTAGGCATTCTGATGTCCAGACAACCAAAAAACCTATTTAGGTGGGCCTATTCATATCTGGTTCACATCATTTATAGAATAATACAAACTTCCTTTGACTAAAAAACTCCCTTCAAATCACATATTTCCCTTCCTGATATTATGGTTTCAGTGGAAAATTCCAAATTTCTATATGAATACCACTACAGAAATTCGGTGAGAGTACTCACTATTTTGATGTGTTAGAAAATACCTAGTAATTTTCCTCAACATCATGGAATACAGGATGTATTTTGTATCCCCAACTATGTTGTATGGTTCAAATTAACATTAGAGATATATTTTATGGTATATCCTAGTCGAGCAGGTTATGGGTTCTTTTAGAGATCAAAATCGTGATGTTTTAGAATATCATCATTGTCTATGTGGTTATGTAACTACCATGGAAGAATAAATGACTTGTATAATCGATTATTTATTCCATTAAATTAAAATAAATTGGGAAAAATACCTAGTTCGAGTGTGAATCCACTGTAATTTTTCATGTAGTCATGTTGGGGAAGATTCACCTTTCATGGAAGGTGACAGTGAAATAGTCTAATTGTCATGACATGCACTCTTCTATGAATTCCAGAATCATGTATATTTTTTTAAATCCATTCATCTTTATTATGGAATTAAAAACAATGGAGTGACTAGATATTATTGAAACTACTCTAACACTCTTCCTTATAATATACTTTTACTTTTTCTACCGGACAAATGTATTGTGCCTGTATTTAGTCTTTTTAAAAAGATTTTTTTATATTTTAAGAGCCTTTGAGAAAAAATTTCTTAAAAAAATAATCATCATTACTGGATATCGTGTTGAACACTTATTTGGGAAAGATATCATTTGTCCCCTTCCTTCAATATTTCTTGATCTATTCAATTCAAATAAATAAATCTTGCATAATTTATATCCGTATCGTAGATAATATTTCATGACATATTTGATAATGAGAATCTCCATCCTTTGTTTATTTCCATTGTAGGTAATGTATTGAGTGGTCATAATATTTTATATATCACAAATTTATTGATGAAGAAAAATCGATTATATCATTAATTCCAATATTAATATTGATAACTACAAATCAAGAGTTGGGTTATTTTTATGAAAAGCATTAAATATTCTGGTGGTATATGATACAACAATATTATTTTAAATATTAGAATTTCATATTCCGTTCATAAATTAATATCTATATATTGTAAACCCTTATCCACAAGAATGTTGTCTAAGCACAGGTGTGCTGAAAATCCTTCGATGATTTTTTTTATATTTTATTCAGATTCATATGTCTAAAGGAACATAACACCCTTCCAAGTCAACACAATGATTTAATTATATAGACTAGAGAAATTCATTAAAATTCATTAAAATTAAAAACCCAAATCAAGAAGTATATGGATCACAGACACCATGGCTGGTGTGGTAAAATATTCAACGGATTATGTCACTGATGTATCCCCTGATATACCCAATAATGAGATTATATGACAAAAAATTGAAAAAATCCAAAATTAGATCATTTTAAATTTTGTATAAAATAACTCCGTCTATAGTTTTTTAGTAAATTCATTAAGTGACCATCATGATATTCATGGTAATTAGAAAATATGAAAAAATACTCTATATAAACTACCAAAAAATGTTATTATTTAAAGATGTTTTTCGTAAATTATATTAAAATATTGAGGGAAACTAGTCAAACCAAATATAATCTATATAAATTCATAGTATCAATAACTGATTCAGAATGTTTTGTTGTCTACGTATTAACTTTTTAACTACTACTGATATTATATAGATTAATAATTGATCTATATGAATTATTTACCTCTACATAATTGACTGGATAAATCATCAATACAATGCCGGGGAGAATTATTGTTTATTGTAATCATTTTTAATTACCATTAATCAATTTACAGTGACATTGATCAATAATTATTATTATTAAATATTAGGTTCACCCCATATTCACTAACATGTATGAGTGAATCCCCTATCAATAATATATTTAATAATCTGCATCCAATTTTACAACTGAATTGGGTCTATTCTATAATGTGTTTCTAAAAAAGGTTTATTTCTTGATATGAGTAATATATAAAACAAAACATGAATATTCAATGGATTAATACCTCCTTAGGAATAAAAAATAAAAATAAGATCATGTAATAGGTACAACAAATATATTGAGTTTCTCCCAAAATATACGATACAAGCACCCATTTTGAATAGTAATCATGACCCATATATTTAATCTAACTTCTATTTAATGATATTATTAAACATCGTGTCGATAGTTGATAAATTTATTGTTTCAAATATTAAATGTGGCATCTCATCCATGGAAATTGATATTTTATTTTCTTTAATGAGGAAAATTTATTAAAACAAATACATAAAAATTAAACATAATAATTTTTTCAAAAGGAAAATTCTTGTAACATTTAACATGAGATAAGACTTTTCATATTCATGGAGTTATAATTAGAAGTATTAAATGATTAAAATAATGAAAGGATTCCCCATATTAACTAAAATTAAGTAAAATGACTCATAAAGATGGAATTTATTTACCTCAATAAAAATAATATTTTTTCTTTAAAAATTCGTTGTTCTTTGACCTAGTTTTCCAAAATTAAAACATTTTCATTTTACAATGTTACATTCTTCTATGTGTCTATTATAAATTACTATGATAAAGGTAATTTATTATTTTTTACTAGGTACTATAGTCTACAAAATATCTCAAAAATATATAATTTTATCTTACTTGGAGTGTTAGAGATTAGGTTAAAGCTATAGATTATTATTTATATATCATGGTATGTATTTTCTAAAAATTGAAAAAAAAACATTAATAATTTCATTTTTATAATAATAATCAATAAATTATACATCATATAAACTATTAACAGAGGTAATTATGGTTTCACCCCTGTATTAAACCTAAAAATATTGTCTCGATGAAAATAATTATAGTGGGAAATTATATGACCATGAAAACATATCCATATAGTGTCTAAATCATTATATAGACTATACATTAAAAGTCACCTCATGTTTAACCAATATATTTCATGGTAATAAAACATTAAAAACATATACAATTTTTCATAATTAAAATGTGACATAACCCAAGAATTTTTCCAATTCAACTCAAACTAGATGCGTAATAAGGCAACACTTACTATGAACCATAATGATGGATCATATATTCTCAACCAACCCATTTCTGGGATATATAAACTAGATAAATCATTGAAACCATGACCACTTATAGTTTCAAGATAGGGATTCATTGCAAGGAAAACCACATAATCTCTTCCTTACCAAAATATTCGTATATTAATACAAAAGAGACTTATCCCCATGGTTTTTTAAAAAATTATCCAATACTAATCTCTAATATTTATATAATCAATGATTTGAAATCAACTATTATGAACCAAATTTTTTTCAAATATATTTTACATATTTTTAAATGAATTTTCATTGTGTAAGATTATATCCTATGTAAGATGTATATTGGTTTATATTTACAACAGACTGGATATGCAATCATCTCATCTCATAATTGATCACAAAAATATCCAACATAGTATAATTAATAGAAAAACTTAATTCAAAATCATTATTCCAAAGAAAGTTAATGAAACAAATATATATGGTGAGATCATATGCTCAATGATGGTAAAATGGGTGAAATGAATGATCACATAAGCATAATATGTGTGTAAGGTTATAAGATCATAATATTAATATTATACTACCATTATCTACATATCAAATTTTATAATATTATTTTATTAAAATAAATCATGGAATTTCATAAGACATGAATAATAATGTAAATAATTAATATATTCCATGGGAATATAAAATTTTCCAAAGATAAAAGTTTGTGACAATAAATAAAACATATAAAATTATTTTATTAACAATGGATAACTTCCAAGACTATCATAATGGATTGGATACACTCTAGTTCCAACATAACATTAGAATGGGTCCACTTACATGACTATCATAATTAATTGAGTGGCTCACTAAATTGGGATCACTCCTTATTCTAGTTCTTATTATATCATGAGACATTCATCATTTACAAATGAATTATTGGGAAATATAATTTTCCCCACTCATTAAATTATAAAAATCTATGAATATATTTTTCACATGATCATAAAACATTCATCATATATCATAAAACATGGAATTTTATCGGGATTCATATATATATAATCGTAGAATAACCCATGATAAATAAATAGGTTTCACAAACATTGCATCTTCATTACCATAAAACAAATAGATAAAAAATATGTATTGTATCATTGGACCATGTATCTAGTAATGAATATATATTATCAATGCATATTATCATAGATTAATTACACTCACAAGAGATCAAAATTATATATCATGATGAAAATTCCATTTCATTATAAAATCACATGTTTGATTTTTTTAAATAGTAGGGTTGTAATATTCATTGAAACAATCCATGGGATTGTTTGAGGGAATTGTCATGTCTTTGAGATTCCATGATAGTGGGAAATTATATTAATGTAGTTCATGCTAAAAAAATATTCATCTCAATTTTTAAGAAAAAGTAAAATGTACCTCATTTTGAAAGTGACAATAAAATTTCATATTGATCCATTTTATATTAATTAAATGATGGAAAAAATATAATAAAAATCTATAGGATAATAGTTTACATATTAGTTATCATTTATAAAAGAAAACATTATAATATAGTAAATATATTAACAACAAAAGGGAAAATAAATCATATTTTTATTGAAACATTTTCAAGGTCTTTCTAGGAATCAAATAGAACATAATTGAACTATTAAATGAATTTTAATTCAATAAACATAAGAGATTAAAATTAAAGATATTTATTCGTAATTTATTATTTAATTACCTTCAATGGTAATCCAAGAATAAAAAACTCGAATAAAATGAGATTTAAATAAAAAACCCTTATATCATGTTAAGAATCCATTGATCTAACTCTATCCTAAATTATATTAAATTTAAATATATTATAATTATTTACATGAATTCTGCACACACAAATGGTTTCATATATGATCCACTTTTATAATTTTAAAAACGTATTAATTAAAAATCAATTATTAATATCATATTTTACTAGTATAACTATTTTGTTTTTTCATGACTGATTAAGTTTGAATGTTGTAGTCCTTATATAGTGATAATTGAACCATAATAACAAGAATATTTTTCATGATATTAATTGAATATATATTTATTATACACATATTTAGAATCTACCATGAAATGTAGAGATAGATAAATTATTTACCTCATTCATTGAGATGGTAGGTTTTACGTATACATAAACAATATATTTTATAATGAAAAATTGAATGAAATATAAAAAATTATATTATTTTTAAATAATAATAATTACATCTTAAACATCATATAGATATATACATTAAACATATCCTTATGACCATTTTTTAAATCCTAACTTCGAATCAAATCACATCGATTTATAGAAGTAGTAGTCAACAAGTATGCACACATTACATTATCATATTTTAAAAGGATGGCTTGGTAAAAATGAATACATGATTCTATAAATCGAGAAGAGTAAGTAATTAATAAATATCATAAATATATTAAAATGAAACTGATGATATTAAAAATCTATGAAATATGGTTATAGAAAAAGATTCACATTTCTTCAGGGGGTGGTAGTCCACATCTACGCACAAATGACTATATCATTTTCCAATAGTTTGTAATGAAGGAATATATATATATATATGATGATATATATATAAATATATTAATAATTAATTCATAAATTTAATATATAAGTATTATACCCATCATAATGACCATCCAGGAAATATGTTTACATAAAATGAATTTCATCGGTATGTCGAGGTAGTACTCATCTGTTTATAATTTAAAGTGATTATTGATCTAGTGGGTCATATTTTATATTTAAATTTACATATAAACCAGAAATTATTTTGATTTTTTAATTTATACATATTTATCCATGGTGTGATTGATTGTTGTGTGATCATATGGTCTACGTGCATAGGTATACATTTTGAAACTGATTATAGGAAATTAAGATCCAACATGCTTGATGTAGCAAGTCTTACCATGTTATGATTGTCTTGTAAATATATATGACATTAATAATGTGTGTATTAATTTATAATCCATAAAAACTGAAATTTATGAATTAATTTAATTTATGTGTAGGTTGATCATTATGGTTCTTCTTTTGTGTAATCTGATGAACTTGTTTATGTATGTGTATAGCATAATATTTTTTCCCATGTATTTTGATCTTATTAGGTTGGGTATATTATGAATGAAAATTATTCCTATTAACTTTTTTTCTTGATGAAGGATAATGTATATTATATTTCTCATAAATGATGGTTAATCCACCTAAAATGGATTGGCATTAATTGATATAAAATTGTTTCTATCCAGAAATACATGGCTAATTCAAGGATAATTTCTGTGATTTTTTATTATATAAAATGTTGGATTTCAATAAAAATATTTTTGTGACATAATTGGGTACTCTATCACGATTCTCATGATATGGTGGATAACCAAAAATATGATGCTTGTGTCATGTAATGATATATGAGACCTCATTCTTATATTTTATGGATAAATGAAATTTACTTCAATCGTGGAACAAAATAATGTTGTACTGGTATTTATGGAATACATGTTAGAATACAATGACATATGGGATGGAATGATTACTTTGAATTCAATTCCAATAATTCAATACACCATTATATATATGCATTCAGTTTTTAAGGGCTACTTTTTACTTCCCTACATGGTTTTTACACACACCCTTCATGAAAATATTAGTTTCTATACGGTCATTGTAGTCATTGATCCAATATTTTGATAGTAAATTATATCAAAAAGAATATAATGGAATGTTTTTTCGAAAGAGGAAATGTTTGAATAGACTCTAGGACCTTACTAATTTTAGTAGTTAATAATTCTAATCCTTAATTCATTGTTCTTGCATTATTTCAAAAAATATGCGGATCCATCTTAGCTATTTATTGACATTATTATTTTATTATGTAATTGATTTTTTTGTTAATTAGAATTTTATTAAATTTGTTAATTGTATTACATAATTAGTTTACTATTTAGGATGTACATGTTACTCTTATAGTTCTTAATCCCCAAGGGAACAGTCTCCATGTGTTTCTATTAGTTCTTCACCACAAATACAGAACATGTGGGGAGGATCCCATGAGTTAACATAGCCCTCTATCCTAAATCAGGTGATCTAGGTTAGAGTTCATCATATATATTAATTCATAGTTTTCATTATTTTATGTAAGAACCACTATTGCAATCCATAGAATAAAGAATAACATAGTTAATTATATTTATTACCACTCTTAATAATTCATAATTTAAGAATTATTTTGAAATATTACATCATATATTTTCCTTTTATAAATAACATATTCATTTATTCAATAATATCTCTGAAATCAATAAATTACATAACAATTTATCATCTGTTAACTAATAAATGTTTTCAATGTAGACTATGTAGTGTCATAAGATTCAAAAAACCTCTCATATCTAATCATCCCTTGGTCATAACTAGTATTGGAAAAAATAATTCATATTAGTTGTAACAACTAATGACTAGTCTCATTCATTTTATAATTATAAAAAACATAAAGAATTCTATAATTGATAATTTTTCATTAGATATATTTGAATCATTAATGGATTTATGTGAAAATATATAACAATATTCAACGATTGGTAAAAATTATTCAATGGTGTTTGATGAAAGAGTAATACATTTTAGACCCTTTCTCCTTAATTAAAAATGGGAAAATGATTGAGATATTTTAGTACCTTCTTTCTTAAATTATCGATTTATTATAATTTTTTACTATGGAAAGTCATGTTCTTATCATTGGTAACATATTCTTATGATTTTAAAATTAAATTCTCATTTAAACATATAAATATCAATATATTAAAAATAGTAAAATACTTTTTTTCTATTAATAAATATATAAAATTGATAAAAAGTAACATTTAAATTTAACATTTATAATAGAAAAATATCATTTTCAAAACAATAATTAACCTAATACCTCAAATGTTAATAGATGGTTTCTAAATTAAAAAGTATATATTTTAAATTAATAACGCAACTTCATAAATACATTATATATCCATAGAAGGGTTCTAAAGTATCTTATATCATTCATATAACATATTTATGTCATAAAAATGATATTTCAAAATATGGTTTTATATTATTAACAAAAAAATCAATCTATCCATAAAATACTGATATTTTCATGTTAATATAGTATAATTTTAATGCGTAAAAAATGATATTTGATTTTGGAAATTCATATTCAATGTTTGTAAAATTTAATTTTAAATAGAATGATTATATATAATGTGCAAATGTTTTTATTGGAAAATCGCATTACCAAATACTCATTTTCCCAACTATTTTTTGAAAAAAATTACTAATTAAATAATATTTATTTATTATTAATTTCATGAAAAATATTTTATAGTCACTTATTAATATATTAATTTTAAAAAAAATTATCCTTGAATAAAACATAATATTTCATAAACTATAATTTTAGCACTAAATGATCTTATATGTTATTTAAACGCATTAATTTAATTTTATCCATGTATTAGTAATAAAATATAAACTATTATCATTTAAAAGTGGAAATAATAAATTCATAAAGTACTTGATATGTATAAATAACTTATTACATTGATAATTAACAATCTCTATCTTTCAATTATTACATGAATAGTCACAAAATAAATTAATTTAATTTCCATCGATATGATTAGGGTTATAGGTTATTATATGAGAAAATTAATCTTCATAGATCATATTAAGATTTACATAATCATGATCATCATTATAAAATGATTTCACTCTAGATACACTTATTGGATTTTGAAATTGTCTTTGCCTAGGGAAAACAATTTTGAAGCTACCTCCAGTCCTTACATGGAGAGATACGCCTCTTATAGAGGTCTTACAATACATTATGTTATTTCATCAATATTATATATCTATTTCATAATTGGAATTGTATTATTTTAAACATATTATTTTTTTCTATACTATAATATAAAAATTTAATAATTATAATTTTATGATAATTATTTAAATCATCGTTCTATGTTTTTGCATTTCATATAAAACTATATAATATACATATATATTGAAAACTACATAGTAATATTACGAGTTTTTAAATTTTACCACACATAAATGAATTACATCATAAAAAATATTTTATTCTGATAGAACCAATTGGGGTTCCTTTTTTCTCATTACATCTTTACATTCCAAAATAATATCATGAAGGATTTTATTTATATAATAAACATTACCCAAATGAGTGGTATTATTCATAAAATTATATTTCGTTGATCCAATATATTAAATTTTTATTCCTCAAACGGGAGGTCACAATCCAAATATATTGATTCAAATATTATTTCGTGTGATAGATCGTGTATGTACATTCTAAAAGGTGATACAAAGAACACATATTCCACTATTTATTGGTTTATTTATATTTTATATGAAATTGTATCATCTATATTTTTATCGAGCATTACAAAAGGACTAGATTATGTAAGGATTATTGTCCCATTACATTTAAATTTCATGATTTTCATTAGATGTGATATTTATATAAATACCAATCCATTGACATTGTGTTGACAATTTTTTTATGGCTAATATAAATAATCATTAATCTATATTGGATTGCACTAATGTTCCACTAAATAGATTATTAATTATTATTAATGACTTGATAATGGTATTTTCTAATCATATTTTTCTCTTCAATTTTATTGTCGCATTCTATATATATATACACATTTTCTCATTAAATGTCCCAATCAATATCATTTGAAATCAATAATTTAAACTACCATTGCATTTAAAATATACTAAAGAGAGATATTGATCTGTACCTATGTTAATATATATCCACTTGTATCTCTTCAAACCCTTAGAGATTTTTTGATCCTTTCATTTCAGTAATCTATATGAGAATCATAAAAGGTATAAATATATAGCCCTGTATAAAAATCTAGTTGGATACTTTTCCGAAAAAAAATATTGATCCACAATTCCAAATCTATTTCTATGAAAATTTAAACTTTTTTACATATAACATTATTTATGTGATTATTAAAATGATGATCAAGGTACATATAATGTGGGATAACTATAAATTGTCCTAACATGGGTAGGTGATCAAATATAAAATTAAATCCTTCAAGTAATAAAATAATTTTTTAGGATCATATGAAAAAATTAATGGTGATGCTCTTCCATTTTTATAATATTATGGGGAATAGTTTAATAATAACTTTATAATCGTAATTCTCATCCATAACCTGATTTGATACTGTGAGAAGAGATATATATTTTTCAATCTCCCTCTTTAGTTTATCGGAGTAGAAATTTTCCTCCTTATATATATATGCATTTTAATGCTTCCTAGATGGATATAAAATTATGAGCTATGAACATCATGAAACAGCACCATTACCTATTCTTGTATTGATAGAACCATTATTAATTTCATAAATTTTATAATTACATCACTATCAATAGTAAGAATCTTGATATTCTACAAAAAATTTATATCTTTATATCCTCTATATATAAATCTTTAGACATCTCATGGAAGAATGGTTGAGTAAACATATATAAATCCTAGGACTTCTCATATCCCATATAACTTCATGGACTATTTTTTGATAAATTTTTATCGATCACATTGAATAACTAAAAGAGAAAAGTACCACGATCTTTCCATATCATGTAGGAATCCACCTTCTTTTCCCATTGAGGGAGTTAATGTGTTGAGGAATAAAAGTTGTTTAGTAGTTATAAGGATCTCATTTTTTACATGATAATCAAATTTCCCACAAATATAAACATTTAGGTCATTTTTTTGAGTTGATATTACTCATTTATCGATTTAGATATATTTTTTAAAAAATAATCAATGAAAACAACCATAAATATAAATTAATGCGTTGTGTAATTTTACATATGAGACACTAATTGAACTAACATATAAGATATTAACATGTGAAGATTTATTAATAGAAACATCAAGATATTTAATTAAATATTATTATAAATTTTTAACACATTGTCATTTTTATGTAATATAATAATATGTTTTAGGAATAATATAATAATATTCTGCTTGAATCATTTCTCAAATTCTATTATCCAGTTGAACATCACTCCCTTCCATGTTAACATATTTAAATGTTTGAATGAAAATAATATTTTTTTATATATGTTTGTAGTATAACTCTAATCAAGTAAATATTTAGAAATCAATAATTTTGGAAAGTCTCAAAAATTAAACAATCACTTCATTCTTTAATTGATCAATTTATATATCCTCATATTTTATAAAATGACCCATGATTTATCCTTTTTTAAATCCAATAATCACACTTTCTATACATAATATTATTTAAATTTTTATAATTGATTTATTATAATCCCAAAATCCACATAATGGTCATCCATTAAATAAGAATTATTTAGAAAATAATAAATATCTATTTTCAATGATATTTTCTTAGTAATCGATAATGAATTTATTCATAATATCAACGATTATAGGTTAATCATTTCAGTATAAAAATTTGAACACTATGAATTAATAGTTTCATTCCTCATATATAAATCTAACATAAGAATATCATATCTAAATATTCATATATGATAGTATTCAAATATTGGATACTATTTTGAAAATAAATGATATTATATTTAGTAAAACATATCATCACTAACACGTACACAATAATTTTTATTATTATGATTATGTTTCTCTATTAATAATAATTTTATTTGTGCAATGACCATTCATTCTTATTGACTAAGAGTACTTCAGTACTATATGGTGAATCACATAGGTTTAAAAATATTTTTTCCATATTTGTTTTGATTTTCATTTATAGTTCATCATCATTGAAAGGGATATTATATATTTAATCATTGATATAGGAGAAGAACCTAATATTAGATTAATTAAACACACCACCTCACTATTGTGGTGTAGACCGGTTTGTTATTTATGGAATATATCCTCATAATCCTAAATGATTATTATATATGTAATGTTTAATTCCTATCTAACCACCAAAGCAAAAATTATAATGTTTCTTGGTAACCTGACATATATGATAGGATACTCTTTTTATAAGAGTTCATAATGATTATTGATTTGATATTTGATAAAGTGATTATAAGATATAAGAAACAAAATTCAATATATTATTAGTTGATATAACTTTTATTTTAAAAAAACCAATACTTATTGACTGTCAAATTGAATTTTATCGAGGGAATTATAACTACATCTATAATATTTATATTTAAACAATATTTTATTAATGTATTTATATACATTTGATAAAATAATTTAATTATTGGGGGTATTTCAAAATAATTTCATATAAAATACCTTAGGTTATGAATAAATATTAAATAACGACTCTTGTTAATTATTGAAATGTGAGAACCAATAGTATACTACCTAAAAATATAAATTTGAATAAATAATAATTATATATTTTTTCACATGATTATAACAATAGATTCAATAGTTTTGGTAGGAATCAAATAGGTATTCCCATGGACTTAATGGTATCTTAGTCTTATTGTCAAGGTTACCCATTGTTTTTGGATTACTATTTTCAGAATACAAAATATCGCTATATTTAAAAATTTGAAATGTTCGAATCACAACTTTATGGAAATAAATTTTTTCATTGGTTTTAGCTAATCCCATTGATATGATGTAGTATTTTTCTCCTTGATTACCTTTTCTATCTCAAATTCATAAACACTAGCTTACATTGATATATTTACCACGATTATTATTCTAAAATAATTAACACATATGAAATTTGATAGTAATTACATGGTGGTTCTTACCACTTGAACATCCATGAAACCCCATTTCCCTAATATTTAATGTTCTTTAAATATAACAAGGTTAGTAATTATCATCATTAATAGATAGAGCAGGTGTAAAATGAACCAAACATTTATCACTATAGAACCTGTTTTATGTGGATATTCATTAGAGCAATCAATAAATTATACATGTCATCCAATTTTAAATTAGTTACTCATATATCAAGATCCATAGAAAAATAAATAAAGTTTATAGATGGGAATAAATTTTCTGATAATATTATAAAGAGGAACCTATTTGAATATAAATAATAAACTGTAACTAGAATATGTACTATATTTCTTGAAAATTCAGGGTTTCAAAGATAGTTTTTAATTTCAAAATTCTTATTATTTTATTTAAATATCTAGTTAATATATAAAATCATCAAAATATATTTAAATTCTAGTTGATGTTTCAAAATAGAATGTGAATCATTCAATTAATGTCTTGTGGGAGTGTGAAACTATATGTGATGTTAGATCCACTTGTACTACACCATGTTATGATATTTATATAAAAAACTAAAATTTTACAAGGATAAGACCATGAGGTTCAATTGGGTCACATCCTGAATCATGTTTTAGGTTTACATAAATTATATTATTGCAACAAATTCCAATACTCTATACTTTTAAAAAAGACATTATCCAACTTTTTTCATTTTATAATAATTTTTACCAATGTTCCATAGTCGCAATCCCTACAAAAAAATAATCCATAAAATTAAATTAAAATCCCTCCAATACCGATTGATATGACCTGATATAATACTCTATATATTTCATATCATTTTCACACATTAAAATTGCATATATCACTATTATTCACAAAACCATATTAACTAATAGATTCATATGTTATGAGATTATATGAACAAATAAATTAATTTATATTTTTTATCATTTCATAATAAATAAAACCATAATGGAAATTATTATGTACTATTTATAATTTAGACACATCCTATAAACCTAGGGAATGGAATCCAAATATTTTATTAGATCACATGCTCAGTAAGAGAAACAGCTTTCTATGATATTTAAAGGGAGTAACATATTGGTATTGTTGAAAATAAGGTTGTGATAAGAATATAATATAATGAAGAATATAGGTCCCAATATTAAATAACATAAAATGATATAAATTCAATGAAAAACATGGAATAATTATTTAGTAAATAAAATAATGATCTAGGGAGTATAAAATTTGGATGGGACATAGCATAAAAATTTAGAATATTATAGAAATTTATCATCTCATATAAGTAATGGATGTCAATTATACATGGATAAAATTAATGAAATGAAAAACATCACATTGGGAACAAACATAATCATTTACACATGTCATTACCACATCAATGTATGAGACATCGACTTACTCTGTCCTTATGTCATAACCTCATTGAGTTATAATACATTAATCAATGTGTAATAGGGATGTATAATGCCAAAACAATTACCTAACTATCATCAATAAGATACGTGTGCATCTTGAAATTATTCATTAATGATATAAAAATAACCTGTTGGTTAAAATGTGTTTCATAATATTTTCAAATCATTTAAAATATAATGACATAATGAAATGGAATATATTATAAAAAAAATTAAATACTTGATATGTAATATTTCATAAATATTTATAAATTATGATACAGAAAAATAATTAAGATATATTTTTTCTTTTTAAATTTGAAAATTAAAAAAAAAATATAGAAAATATAATTATAAAACATTTCAAAACATTTATTTAAAGAAATTATGTTAGGTTTAAATTTTGGATTAATTATTTTAAGAAAGATAACATATTAAAATTGTTGATATTTATATTGAAAGTTATAGAAAATGTTAAATTAGTAAATTCAGAATTTTTTTATTGTAATTTTACTATGAAAGGTATTATATAATATTATGAAATGAAAATAAAATAGTATTATAAAATAACATTACTAAAACCCACATCAAAAAAAGGAAACATAGATCATCATTTAATGACATTGATTGGGGAAATATGAATGTATTATTAAGATCATTTATGGAAGGGATTGTATGGATGTTTAATAGAGATAATCATAACAGTTAACGTGGAATATTTTTAAAAATATTATAATATTGATAGAAGGAAGAATGTTAACAATGAAGATATGGATTAAAAATGTGGTTATTCATAGAGAGATAATATATAATATAAAAACATTGTAAATTGATTAATTTAGTGATTGCAGATTCTCTTAGTTTATAAGAAACATTATAACCCTAATAATAAAAGTATGAAATCAAAAAATCACAAACCATTTATCCCAACATTCATGGATACATATATAATTAACATAATAATATTAATAATATATTTGATAATTTCAATCACATATATTAACTATTATATTATTTATTTATAATAAAAAAATATGGTATTTGTTACTTTCTATTTATTTACATTATATGATTGTTGAATTTTCCATTATTTCTTGCTTGTTTGGTAATGGAGAAGTTGAAGCCCATTTTCTAATACCATGTTTATCATTAAAAGATTAAAAAATATATTAAAAATATTTCTTCAAGCATTTATGCAACCCCATGTAAATGATATACTATTTATATGCATACTACATGAGAATGGTGTGTACAATGATATTCTTTCATGTAATTTAATTATTTCAATTTATTACATTATAACAATCATTAATTTTTATGCATTATATTCATAATAATATTCATGACCTATAATATTCTTTAATATCATATATATTACTATATTTATTTTTTATTCATTCACAAAATTATGTCATGAAAAATATATATAAACTTTTTAGAGGTGTTCATGAAAATAAAAAATGTGATATTTCTTTCTAATGGTATAAGGGGATTCATAAATTTATTACTAAATAAAAATGATAAAATTTCATTATAATTATGTTATTGATGTGATTTAATTATAAATTTTAAAATATATTGGCTTGAGTTAGATAACAAATTTTTATAATATAAATGAAAAAATTTTGTTTATGATTTTTACATTATTTCTTCACGAAATCTCTTTGATACATCATCATCTTTTCTTTTTGTGTGAAAAAGAAAACTACATTATTTGAATGAAAATTAGGGATATACATTGGAATTTATTTTTCATGATAAAAATAATATGGTTGTAAAAAAATTATCAGTAATGGTAAAATTCATATGATATAAAAGTGTAAATTTATAAATACCAATAACTATATATATTAAATTCTTGTAACTTTCAATGGAAGCTCATTACAAATGTTGATAATAATGGATATGTGATGAGCCTTGGTAAAAACTCTTGGAATATCTCATAACACCATAATATGGGAGCTTTATTCCCCCTCCCTCCAATTATTCTTATTCTAGGCTAGAAGTGAAGAATGGGAGATAATAACCCACCAGTCCTAGCACTACTTGGCCCTGGGTTGGTGACTAGTACAAAAAGTAAAAAACTCTCACAAAATGGGAGGCATAACCCTTCTTAAGGAAAAAATATCAAGAGATATGATAAATCATCCACAATAAAATCCATGAATCATATATTGAATAACCAAAAAACCATCCAACAATGCATGTATGTATAGAAATGATTAAAATGAAATGAAGTCTGTAAATAAAATACCCAAAAACATATAGATCAGAAATAGAAAACCTATCCAAAATACCAAGATAGTAACGCCTATCACATTCCATGAAATACTCTAATAAACCTAAAAATTGGTTTATATACTTTTGTTATGTATATAACTATTCATAGTAAGAAAACCAAATTCTCTCATGCAATTGTGAGAGAAGCATACTAATGATCCTCTTAGAATATAGCAGAAACAAAAACTACCTAATAGGTATACTAACAATCCCATCCTTAGCCATACACACCTGGTCCTCACAACAAATCACATCTCATCCCAAAGACACCCGGGAATGAAAATTCAACCTCACTCACAAACACTGGGGCCATCACATTTCTATTAACGAAACCCATGATATCATAAACACCATCTATGACAATATAACCTCTGGAAATCATAGCTTATACCATACCTACCTCATATGGATTGTCGATAAGAAATTATAGGGTACCCTTCCATTCATACTCTACACCTGATGTCTAGATATACACCCTCCCTCGTGATAACAGGGGTGATCAGCACACAATGCTCATCATGGGTGGGATGTATTTATACATCCCATGAATATACAGAGTATATAAAAAAACACACACACACTCATATATATATATATTATAAAAATTACACAAGCCCATCCTATGGGTTCTCATGAAATCAACCAATACAAAATACGACCATCTTTGTTGCCACATTTAAATGAATTACACCACACAATAAGAAAAAAAAATACCATTTCATATTCCTAACCAATTTATTTAACAATTTACATTCCATTAACTAAATAGACCCCATCCATTCCAGACATTTCTAAACAATTATTTATTCTTTCCTTCACTACCTAAGAAACTATCAAACATAACATAAACTAGGAAACTCATTAACAGTCATTCATGTTGGGAAGAGCATTAGTAAATTAACAAAATTCACATTAACGACACAACATACCATGACTTCTAGAGATGGGGTAATGCATACTGAATATTATAAATGGAAAATCTATTAGTGGATTACCCATAACAATTTCAATTGACCTTATTCAAACTCATCCTACCGATATCACCATATAAATATAACCAACCCCCAACTCACGGCAACACCAAGAAACATGTTACAATAGAACTTGTTTCACAGCTCACCAGCATATTCATACCACACACATCACAACCCCAATATATGACCACATATCATCCATTCCTTGCACACAAAAAATCCATGACAATTCCACAAATTACATCACCATAGTTGAGAATTAAAAACACAATTTTATAATTAATAAATCACCTCATCTTTCATTCTAATTTATATTTGAGAGGTTCTCAATGAAAATATATGATTATGAGGTATCCATTTATTACCTTAATATATATTGTTAACAAATTTTTTAATATAAGTGTTCAATATAAACAAAACAATGAATTCTATAAACTATTTAGTGTATATTTAATGAAACCCAATGGCCTCAATTTTCAATGTGGAGTTAGCCCATATAAATCACAATATCAAATATTAAGAATAACATAGTAGGATCAAGCATCACATTCCTAGCCCCATATATATTGATTATTAAACTAATTTGAATAAAATTATTACTCTAGCATAATCTATCTTTACAAAGAATGTTACACTCCAAGATTTCATAGTACATTATCTCTTTAAAATAATTCAATATCATGAACTACACAAAACACCTTGTTCAAGCACACCCTGACTCACAAAAATAGCCATTCAAAAAAGCAGTTAATAATTGTATAAAACACAATTTATATTTTATATATATCCTATAAAATTTTAAAATTGAACATTTGTGTTTCTTCGAAATAATATAAGGACAAACTCAATTTTTCTGAAAAAAGAAGTATTTTTCAAAAAATGCAGTTTTTTCTCATTTTAATAGAGAACCTTTTTTAAATCCAATATTTAAAACATATATATATATATATAATATAGTAAAATTAAATTATTATTTTGAATAGTGACATAATAATATAGTTTTGATATATTTTAGGTACATTTCTAATAACTTTTAAATTTTGATGTATAGTGAAAAATACTAAATTTTAATTGAAAACAATTTTTTAATAGAAATATTTTATAGTGTTAAATAATAAATTTGATTGGATATAAAGTATATCTATATTATATTTTTATCATTTAATATTATGTATCTCATTATGAGTAATTTCACATTTAAATTGGATATAAACACATTCAAATTTTTTGATTGTTTTTAATTTTTTTTAAACTCGATTTCATTTTTTTCCAATAGTAACTAATTTTAAATTATTTATAAGAAACTTATACATTTTTAATATGGTATAATTGAATTCAATTTCATATTAAAAATATAAAAATTATCTTAGGGTGATTTTTTGGTATTTTTCTGAAAAATGTTATTTATTAATGAATAGTGAAAAACAATGTGTTATTGTTTAAACCTTACATTTATTTAATTATTATTTATTTTTAAAATAAATTTATTTTAAAGTAAAAATAGATTAATAATTCCTATATTAGTCCAATTTAAGTCATATTACTCATTTTATAATAAGATTATTTATATATATAATTTTATTGAATTTTTTATGGACTTTTACCCACCGTCTAGTCACATTTGCAAATTTGCAAAAAAACATAATTTTACTGTTTCTAGGAATTTACATTAAAAAATTTGAGAGAAAAAGTTGATATCAGTAGGTAAATGTTTCTTCAATTTGTTGAAAATAATTTTTAGAGCATAGAAACTTTTAAATTTTATTTACCACATTTAAATGTAAATAGGGTAATTAATGGTAAAAAATATATTATAATTACAATAAAATATGTAATAATTAAATTTTATAAGTTTATTTTTACCAAGATATAACTTTTTCATAATATATGATCCTTTTCTAACCACTTTCATTAGATTAAGACATTTATTATTGTTTTATTTCAAGACAAGTTAAGAGTGTTAAATTTAAATTTTAATAACTAAATAATTTTTAATAAAGGGTCAAACATAATATAATTTCTATTATATATATTCATTATAAAGGAAAATATATTTAATACATAATCATATTTTATTTATAATTTCTAGACATTAAAACATTAAATTAATTTAAGAAACGATGATGATGAACTAATTACATTGTTAATGAAAGATTAAAATAATTGAGATTTTAAATTTCCAAATAAATTTATACTGAGACATTTGATGATTTAAAATAATTTTATAGGTTAATATGACATGTTAGGGTTGATTTAATTTATTTTTTGATGTAATCATGTTTTTTTACATTCACAAAAACGAAATACAAAATTATGTCAAAATTGATATTAATTAGTTTTGAAAAAACAAATACTATAGTATTAAATTTTATAATAATAAAAAAAATATATTGATTGGACAAAAGAATAATATAATGATATTAATGTCATTAATTGTACTTTCAATATTCTCTTGGAATTTAATTGTATGTTTAATAACCATGTATTATAAAATTTCAAAAGACATGATAAAAGTTAAACTATTTAACCAAGAGTTAAATCGAAAGGATAAAGATAATATTGTGACCTAAAATTGCCCAAAACATATTGGTTAATAGGATTTAGGGCCATAATTAAATTGTCATCTAAATAAATCTATTTTGATCCATTAGAGACCTCAAATTAATTTATAACAAAATAATATTTAATGGTTTTTTTAAAGTGACCCTCACCTCTCATATAAAAGGGTACTTCCCTTCTCTCAAAATCACACCTCCAAAGAAATTTTTATTTCACAGCTCCATATAACAAATCCTCCAAAATACACGCACATTATTCAATAAGACTTACATTGATCATAAATCCAACTTGAAGTGCCCTTTTGATCAAATCAAAAGATAGAACCTGAAGAAGAGGTAATTATTTCATCACCTATTTAAATGTTCTTTTATTTTTCCACTTCCTCTTTAAATGTTGATTGCATAAAAAAATAACTCTAGTTACTTATACATCCTAGGATGTTATTATAAATATGGTACAACCATTTTCATCATTCTATACATCTTATTAATGACAATGTCACCATATGTGGGTACGTACGACTTACCATCTCCGTGTCGTGGTGAAGTTTGTTATTCGACACTTCATTAATTGGATGTGTATAATAATGAGTATAATTGATGTAAATTAAAATTATAACATGTTAATGATTGTTTTTATATAATATACCATTCAACTACATAAGATTTCACCATCAATAGAATGATATTTTCACTCGTGTGTACGAACGGCTTACCGTCTCCATGACGCGATTAAATTCTTCTTCAACAAACACCATTAAAGTGTTTTTATATAAATATATATATACTAATTAGGTATGAGATATTAGAAATAATTTTTCTTGTAGAATAATATATATATTTATTTAGATAAATATATGTCATTTACTAACTTCCATAAAATATAATAAGAGAATATAAACAATGTTCATGTGTACGTACGTACAACCATCTCCAAGAACAATGTTTGCATTTCATATATCTATCTATGGTACATATTTATATTTTTAATATATATGATATATATATATATAATTTTATTAATTCTGGAAGTATGTAAATCATGATCTATGTGATATTATCAAGAATAACAAGTTAAAACACATACAATAATGAATTTGATTTTTACCTGAAATGTTAATTTAACAAAGATATTATTATTAAATGGGTTGTATAATATCATAAATAAATAATATATGATATAATAAATATTAATATGGATCTGGTATAATTTAATAACATACTATGGTCATTATACAAGAGGTTAAACGTACCCTCGACTAATAGAAAGATAAAGAAAGGTTTAATTCCTTAATCTCAATATTATCCTAGATTGCTTATGATTACATATTTAATGGGAAATATTTATTATCCATGTCATGTTACATAAAATAGTTTTGAAAATGATTCCTTTATGTGAATATTTAACTAAAACATAATTTTATATCTTTTAAATTTTTATTCTTCTAAATAATTTTCATTAATGACTATTTATTCAAAATCTTTTTAAGGATTTATTTATATAACCATGAATGTTTTAAACTGTTAATTCCATTCCATTGATTCAAAGTGGTATATGACACATTGATTACAAAATATATTTTGAATGTGTTCATTTAAAAATGTGTACAACATTTAAATGATTTCATGATAAATGGGTATTTGTCTAAAAGAGTTCAATTGATCATTTTAAACTATGTCATGATCCTTTATTTGATATCATTCTTGATTGAAGTGGATTTATTATAATAAAATCGACCATATTATATATAATGAGTCATAATATGTTTTAATACGGATGTTATATTTTTATACCATTCTTGGTTTACGGTTAATGTATTTACATTTCTTAAGCTAGTTATAATATGAATGTTTATGTTATGTTTCAACCTTTTCATATAATGAATGAATTTGACATATTATGTGATTGGTGGGTCCTTTTATAGACACTTGATGAATAATTATGTCTCATGAGACAAACTAATATCTTGGCATAAGACCTTTACAAAATCTTATTTTTAGTCTTGGCATGAGGCCTTGACTAATTGGAAATGATGTCTGGCATTATTCATTCCCTTATTATGAAATAAGTTATTACATGTTATTATTCAACTAGTAGAATATTCATGTGGATGTTTATATGGTGGTGTTTGATTTATTTTTTCCATATTATGTACAATATTTTGTTTAAAAAGGATTATGTTTTCATTAAAAATCATTTATTAAATGTTTATAGCATATGCTAAATTATTTACACATACTAAGCATCTGAGATCACCCTTTTCTTATGTTTTATATTCTCAGGATGCTGAGAAGTATATTATGATTTATTTAAGGATTTAAGCTAGATGAATAATAGAATTCACAAATGATTCATTATTTTTTGTCTGAATGCGTAATGTAACGTTCATTTATGTAATATATATTCCCAGACTGCTTAACTGATCAGTGTTTTGGGACTTGATTCCATGAAAAGATTCCAATATATTAAAATAATGCACTGAATCTATGCTTCTGTGGTCAGGGTGTTATAGCTGTTATAAGAGAAATTTTAGTACAAACCATTGAAAATAGATTTAGATAAACTTTGATTAGGGAACCTTACCCAAAGATAGACTGTTAGTAATATTATAGAAGAACATCAAAAAAAATTTGTAGTATAAATATTAGGAGGGTTTTCCAAGAAGATAAAACCCTGTATGGATACAAAAAAGTAGAGGTGGTTCTGAAAAAGATATACCTAGGAGTAAAAATTCTAACATGGAGTTTAGGGCTTGACCCAGGGTATCTTAGTACATGAAAACGGGACTATATGCACTTTTCATATTGACACACCTGAGGGATATTCTTAGAATAATTCAAATTTTATTTACAAACCATTATGAAGGATTTATGAGCAAATATGTTGAAAAAGAATCCAATTTTATGATTATGAGACAATATGTGTGAAAATCATCAATTAATGTTGAGAAGCTTTCAATTTTTGGTATTATAGATTTTGATATGGTCTAACCTGGTGTATGTCATCATTTATAAATGTAACCTAGTTGATGGAATGATAACTCTATTAATAATCATGTTCTAAATAATAAGAATGATCCTATAATTCATGTTTTTATGCCAATATTTTCATAGAAAATAGCCTCCCATGCATTCTATACATTTGCAGCAATATTTTCTAGTGCTAATAAGATATTTAATGAATTTTATGACTCATATCGCTTTGAAGGAAAGAAAGATAATAAAATAATGGTAGAAAAAAGTATGGATAAAGGGAATAAGGAAAAGAAAATTTTTCCCATATGTGATAACTATGAATAGAATCACCTTGGTAAATGATTGAATGGAATGAGAGTTTATTATAAGTGTGGAAAAATGGACACCATGTAAGTGATTGCATGGGTAATAAAACAGTTTCAAATGTACAATACTTCAACTACAAGGAGTTGGGAAACTACATCATGCCATGTCCCATTCATCAGAGTACACCCAAAATGATGCTATTAGATAATAATCAAGTTATGATACTACCACATATGAAGAGAAATAATTAGGGATCATATATTTTTATAAATAAATTATGTCATTTTAGTGTTATATCAATGATGTACTAGTTATTTTAATTATTAAAACAAATAATGATTGTAAAAAAGTAATATTTCATTGAGTATTTGAGATTATATGGATTTAAGAAAATTTTCTGAATATAATGTTATATTTTTTGAAAATACATGGTTTAAGGATAAATAAACATTAATATGGTTCTGACACTGAGGTTGTTATTTTTGAATAAGATATGATTGATTAGGATAAATTATATTGGATATTCTTGAATACCTTGATACTGATTAATGATTTGTATATTCTATTATTGTTTCAGTTTACAACATTTATAGATTTAATGTGTATATCTAATATACTGTGTTTTACTAAAGGAATAAAAATGTACGTAAAAATTCAAATACTGTTTTATTGTAATTCAGTTTATTACCATGTTTTAAAAAATTCATGATAAAGGTATTCACATGTTGATCATCATTATGTTTTGTTGACCTTATTTATAAATTTTTGGATTGTGTGTTCGGACACAATTGTTTTTGTATGTCTAAAGGTTGGAATTGAGTATGTTATACACCTGATTTTTTATGAGGTTAAAGTATAATATTTTGTATAATTTGACCAAACATTTTGGTTTGTGGTAAAAATTTAAAGTATTAAAGAATTTTTGTCGTCTTGATGATTTTTCAAATATGATTCAGGCATAAATAAATAACTTTTGTTCATTCATATCCTAGTGTAAGCGATGAATTAAAAATAGATCTATTCACAACCAAATGATGATAATATGATTATGACAGGTAATGAAATCAAGTATGTTTTCTTGATGATGTTATCTTGATATTAAATAAATCCCTCATCTTCAAAACAACTATAAAAAAAATGTGTTATCGTAATACCATATGTTTTGTTGAACAGATGATACTTCAAATCATCATAGATGGATGGATTTTAGGCCCCCATTTTTAAATTTATTACTCACTTTTTTATGATTGATGACCTCAATCACTCTTTATAAATATTTATTCTTTTCCTCTAATTATGTTTTTATAATTTCCACCAATGTTATACTATTTATATCCCTAATTTTGTGGTGACTTATTCTTTTCAGATTCACTCTTACTAAATGTAAATTTTGTTAACCCTATTTCCAATGTAGGATTTCCACAAAGGTGTTTTTTATTTTTCAACCTTTTATTTTCAAAATAATATTTGAAATTTCGGGGGACATAATTTATTTTATGAGGGTACAATGTAACACCACAATATTTCATAGTACATTATATCTTTAATATAATTCAATAGCATGTTTTATACACAACACAGAGTTCGAGTGCACAACAACTTACAGAACTAGAATTTCAAAAAGCCAATAAGAATAGTATTAACCACATTTTAAATTGTATATATATTCTATTTTATTTTAAAATTAAACATTTGTGTTTCTTAGTCATGATATAAGAACAAATTCATTTAGTCAAATAAAAGAATTATTTAAAAAATTGCAGATTTCCATTTTTTAATGGAGAACCCTTATTAAATTCAATATTTGACAGTTTTATATATAAAATTTAGTGAAATTTAAATATTATTTATTTGGGGGACATTGAAATTTAAATTGGATAATTTTTTTTTACTTTGGCATAATTTTCATATTTTGACGAATAGTGAAAAATACTAAATTTTAAAAGAAGACAACTTTTTTAATCAAAATAATATGCAGTGTTAAATTATTAATTTGAGTGGTTTTAATGTATAATTTTATTATATATTTATCATTCAATATTCTTTATGTTATTATAAGTAATTTCACATCTAAATTAGACATAAAAATATACCAAAATTTTGATAGTTTTTAGTTTTTAAAAACTCACTTTCTTGTTTTGAAAATGGGAAATATTTTTAAATTAATTCATGAAACTTCTACGTTTTAATTTTGGTAAAATTTAGTTCATTTTTGAGTTTGGTGTTTCAAAATTATCTTTCGGTGAATTTTTTTAATTTTTCTGAAAACTATCAACTATTGATGAGTAGGGAAAACACTACATTATTGTTTAAAACTGAAATTTATTTAAATTATTATTAATATTATTTTTAAATTTATTTTAATGTAAAATTATATACATAATAAAAATATTAGTTTAATTTAATTTATTTTAGTAATTTAATAATAACATTTGATATATAAAAATTTATTGAACTTTTTAACCTCTTTTACCCACCTTCTAGGCACATTTCCAAATTTTCATAATACATAATTTTACCGCTTCTCTGAATTGAATTTCAAAAATCCTAGAAAAACGGTTGATATTGGTATGTAAACAATTGTTCAATAGGATGAAAATAATTTTTGTTGAATAGTAAATTTTGAACTTTATTCAGCACGGTTAAAAGTAAATAGGGTAATTAAAGGTAAAAATGATATTATAATTATAGTAAAACATGTATCAATTTTATTGGGTAAGTATATTTTGTCCAGAATAAATCTTAGTAATAAAATATGATCCTTTATATCCACATGGAGTATATTAGGACATCTATTATTATATTAGTTAATGAATAGTTAAATGTGTTAAATTCAAATTCTAATAACTAAATTTTTTTTTAATATAGGGTCATACATAAGATAATTTAGACTATAAATATTCATTAAGAAGATAAAAATATTTCCGATATCATGGTATATTATTTATAATTTTTAGAATTTAAATAATTAAATTTATTTATGAAAAAATGATGATGTAGTAATTACTTTTTTAATGAATGATTTAAATAATTGATATTATAAATATAAAAAATGTAAATTAAAAATTTTGATGAAATACACAAATATTCTAGGTTAATATGACATGTTTGAGTTGAATTAATTTATATTTTTTTTTTGAATTAATAACGTTTTGTTGACATTTACGAGAACCAAATACTTAATAGTGTCAAAAATGACATAAACAGGTTTTTAAAACAAATACTATTTTATTAAATGATATAATAATCCTAAAAATATATGATTCAACCAAAAAAGTTATATAATGATATATGTGTCATTAATGATCCACTTAAGGTTTTTTTGGCATTTTATTGTATATTTATTAACCATGTAATATAAAAATATATGAAGGAATGGTAAAAGATAAACTATTCATATTAGTGTTAAATATAAATGATAAGGTTGATATTGTTATCTAAACAGGTCTAAAACCAATTTTTTGGGAGGCTTTCAAGCCATCCCGACCTTATCCCTTATATAAATCCATTTGGGGGAATTAGAAACTGTATATGATTATACAATAAAATAATATTTCAAGCTTTTCCTAAAGTGACCCTCAAATCTCTTATAAATGGGTACTTCCCCTTCTCTCAAAATCACACCTCAAAATCCATTTGGCTCACCCAAAACCTGATAAATTATCCTCCCAACTACCCTAACATTATCCTAAATTCCTTAAATTGATTATAAATCCAACATAAGGATCCCTTTTGATCATATAAAAAGGGAGCAGCCGAAGAAGAGGTAATTATTTCGTCACCTCTTTCAATGTTCTTTTCATTTCCAATTTCACTTTCTTTATTGTTTCCGTAACAAAATAATAACTCTAGTACCATATTCATATTGTGATATTATTATAAATATGGTAAAACCATATTCATTATTATATTCATCCAATGGATGACAAATTCACCATACGTGCATATGTATGGCTTACCATCTCAATGTCGTGGTGATGTTTGTTACTAAACACATCATTATTTGGATGGGCATAATAATGAGTATCATTGATGTAAATAATAAATATAACAAGTAAATGTTTTTGTATATATATTATACCATCCAATTAAAAACTATTCTGCCATCAACAGAATGATATTGTCGCTCGTGCGTACGTATGTCTTACCATCTCCACGACGCGATTATATTCATCTTCAACGATCACCATTAATGAGTTTTTATAAATATATATATATATATATTGACTAAGTATGAGATATATAAAATATTATTCCTACTAGAATAATAAATATATTTATGTTGATAAATGTATGTATTTACTTACTTCCATACTATACGATAAGAGAATATTAATAGCATTAATGTGTACGTATGGACTACCATATCCATGAACGGTGTTTTCATTTCATATATCTATCCAGGATACATCTTTATATTTTTAATATTATATATATATATATATATATATCATGTTTTAAATTCTAGAAGTATATAAATAATGATATGATTCATAAGGTAAATAATAACAAGTTAAAACCCATATAATAAAGAATGTGATTATTACCCAAAATGATACATTATAATAGAAATTATTATTAAATGGGTAGTATAAAGTCATAAATGAACCATATATGATATAATAAACATTAATATGGTTCTAGTATAATTTAATTACATACTATCATCATTATAAAAAAGATTAATCATACCTTTGACTAAAGGAAGGAACATGGTATGTGTTAAATCGTCAATACCATTATTATATGAGAGTGTTTATGTGTACGTATTTACTAGGAAGTATTTATTATCCATGTCCATGACTCATAAAAGAGTAGTTAATATGATTTTATTAGTGTATATTTAAATAAATCTTCATTTAAAATTTTTAAAATATTTATTCTCATAATTCATTCTCATTAATGTACATGTTTTCAAAAAAGTTTTCATGATTTATTTATATGAACATTACAGGTTTAAAATGTTTATTACATTAAAAAGTTTTGAAGTGGTATGGGAAAGTATGATTCAAAAATATATTAGAAATGGCTTCTTTTATAAATTGTACAATTATCCAATGATTTCATGAAAAAGTGTATATCTCTCAAAGTGTTTTACTGATCATTGTCCACTATGTCAACATCCATTACTAGATATAATCATTGATTTTGGTTTATTTATTATAATGAAATATTCTATATTGTATTAGATGAGAAATGATATGTTTTTCTATGGATGTTTTATTTTTATGAAATTCATAGATTATGTTAAAGGTATTGACACTTCTTATTCTAGTTTTAATATCTATGTTTATTCTATGTTTTAAAATTTTCATATAAGGAATGAATTGGACATAATATGTGATGGGTGGGGTGACCTATAGCCCCACAATGCATCAATAGGTCTCATGAGACAATATAGTGTCTTGGAATAAGGCCTTGACCAAATCATATTTTTTGTATTGGAACAAGGCCTTGACAATGTGGTTATGATGTCCTACATTATACATTCCTTCATTATGAAATTAGTTATTACATGTGATTATTTGACTAGTAGAATATCTGTATGAATGTTTATATGATAATTTCTAATTTATTTTTTGCCAATTTATTTTCAATATTATAATTAAAACAGATTTTTGATTGCACATCCTTTCTTAAAAGTTTATTGCTTTTGCTAAATTATTTACCCTTACTAAGCATCTGATCTCATCCCTTTATTTTGTTTTATTTTCCTAGGATTCCAAGAAGTGAATTATGATTTATATAAAGGTTTATGCTATAATAGTAATGTTATTCTCATAGGATTATTAATATTCTGTGGGAATGTGTAATGTAAAAATCATTTATGTAATATAGTTTCCAAGACATCTAAACTAGTTTGTCTTTCTAGACTTGATTCCTTGTAATCATTATAATGTGTTAAAATAATGCAACAGATCTAGGTTTCTATGGTCGAGGACTTAAAATGGAAAACATCTATATACTCATCGTGTATGATGAACAATTAAGAAATTCAATGGAAAAACCTACTTGTAAGAGTGATCATTGGCACTTCTGGGTTGCGCCAAAATTAATGTTGTCTATATAGAAGGAAATTCTTGAGAGAATTTCCAGACAACCATCGCAGGAAAAGCACACAAATCTTATGGAATAAGGGATTTTCGGAATCCAATATCAAGATATGGAAATTAGAATGAACAAGGGGAAATATATCTCATATTCAGGATGATCTTATATGAGTAAATGTATTAGAGACAATTTGATTTTCCATTAAAGGTGAATCCAAAAATGAAAACATATATAGACCATTTCAAATCATCTAGAATCATAGAAAATAAAAGATATAATTTATTGAATTTTAATCGACCCTTTACCCTTTTAAATTTTATGTTAATAATATTTAAGGACAAAGGGGTCGTAAAACGTTGAAAATGGAATGAATAAGGAACATTGTTCACAAGTCATCAATGGATGAGTCACCGCTCACTCGTGAGACACCACTCACAAGACACCACTCACATGGCCCCAATTGAAAGACCCTTCTTGTCGATACAACACTCCTAAGGGGTCTTTATATGAGTCACTGATCATGAAACACATCTAGAAGAGGCACCACACATGTCTCACAATAAGGGTGAGACACTGTCAGTGAACCACCGCTAGGGTGAGCTACCATCAGCGAGTCAATGACCATGGGATCTACTTCCAGTGAGACACCTCCTGGGTGAGATGCCATTTCGTGAGATAAAAATTTCAAGTCATCACCGAGGTGAGATACCTATAGGGAGTCACCATCAGGGTGAGACACTGTTTGATGAGACACCGTTGGGATGTCTCACTGTTGAAATTTCTCAGCATTGGAATGCATGAGTTTTTTATGTTTTAAAATGAGTCCCCTTGACCTCACCAGATATTTCAAACTCAAAATTCCTCCAAAACTAATGGACTAGAGAGTCTCATTCCATTATATAATGTACCTCCTAAAAAATTCCGAGCCTTGAGAATCAAAACAATCTGTGAAGGAAAGAGAAAAAGGGTCTAAAAAATCATCCCTTGAGATACCTCTCATGGACCTCCCCACACTTGAAACACTATTATCAACTAAACATGTCAACATTTGATGATAAACCAGATTTTGTTGTTTGAATGCTAGAGTGGAAGGCACTACACCCACAAACACCTCCTCTGAAATCCGATAACCATGACTTATTATCGTATTTGCTGACATGCCACCTCAACCGACCACAAAACACATCACACAATAAAATATACTAGTTGAAGACATGTACCAATGAATTACATTATCCATGTTATGATACTATCCAATACGCGTATCAGTAACTCACCCACATGGAATTAATCACATAACAGTTAATTCACCTCGATTTGGAATCAATTCCTCCCCTTTCTATACGTCTGGAATTTGTCAAGAATCACACCACCCACAATGAGAAACAAGGGAAAACCCTATCTAATAAAACTATGTTCAAATATCACATCTCAATGAAAAATAGAAAAAGGATTAATTAATAAACACCATTTACTGGGCACGCATCTATGTTTCTCACTCCCATGTACTATATTTTTGGACCACATGCCTCTATAACAAACAATCCACAAGAATTATCTATCCGTGCAACACCTTATCTTAACAATCATGTTTCACTACTAGCCACTCCACAAAAATCTTTTCATCCATGATATCCAACTCTCACCATTCAATGATAGGGAAGTCATCATGAATATATCAATGATTATTAGAGATGGGAAAGATGTTATGTATTCATCCTAACTATAGTCACATCACCAACCTATATGCCACCTCACCAACTCACACCAACACCTCAAAGGTCCCAATGAAACTGGGAAAACGTTTACTCCCTCTAGAAACCATTGTTTCCCAAGTCGATTGGAAACCATCAAGAATACATGGTCTTCATACTCAAACTATATAGGCCTCATTATAAGATTGAAATTAGTCATATTCTAGTAGTACACAACATTCATTCTTTCAAAATTAATTTAAACATTCTTTGTCATGGTTTTCACCACATCAGGAAAATGCATTATTTTTTCTCCATCCTCTATCCAACACAATAGTGATCAAAATGGTCTTCTGTAAAAATCATCAAATGGGGGCATAATATTGGAAGAGTGGTACATATTATTATAAGAAAACCCCATAAAAGGTAGGATTATTTCAAAAGATCTGTCAAATTCCAAGAAACATTCCCATAACATATCCTCTAATATCATGATAGTCTGTTCTACTTTCCCATCTATCTTTGGGATGGAATCTCATGTTGAGTTATAATTGTGTGCCATAAACATGATGCAATCTCCAATACATTTGAGGTAAAATGTGTGTCATGATTATTGAAAATGGGCCTTAGACCTCTATGAAACCACACCAACATATCAAAATACCTCTTAGCTAGTGCATCAACTATGCCCAACTCCATGATCACTAAGAAGTCTGAATATTTATTCAATTGAACCACTATCACACAGATATGATAACGAATACCCATAGCCTTACAAAATTAAATAAAAAATCAATCATAATTCCATCCCATTTCCACTCAGGAACATCCAAGAGTCGTAAAAAACATCCAAGAACATAGTGCTCTGACCTTACCTACTGTAGAACCATGCCCTTCTCCACAAAATCCACTACTACCCATTTCATCTTCACCAACTAAAATGAAATTTTAGACCACATAAAATATGATAAATTCCAATGTGTAAAACCATATGAGAGTTATGAAACTCATGAATGACTCCCTCTTGCAATTCTAATGGAATAAAAAACCTCCCCTGAAAAAACATATGGTTTTGAATATCCTTCAACAATCCATCCGGAGAATCACCACATCCATCACGATCTTAGAACACCTCTTCCTATAAGTCTTCCCATTGAGACTCTTCCACATAATACATCAATGAATTCTAAACATTCATTTAAACTAAATATCATCTACCACCATCCACTTATTCTTCTTAGTGAAAGCCTAAAAACTCCTCCATCACACTCCAAGAATCTACAGAATCCCAAAAAACATCCTTTTGTGACATTATTCTCAAGGTATGATCCACAACATCCCATTTCATATTGTGTAAGAAATCACAAAATTATAGTCATAAAGATACTCAATCCACCTATATTTTTGTAAGATCTATTCATGATTGGAAAATATATACCTCACACTATTAGGATATATGAATACCATAAATGACTTCCCAATAAGGTAATTTCATCAATACATTAGTGATAAAAAACCTACCAGCTCCAGATCATGGGTGGAAAAGTTATGTTTATGTGGGAGTAACTTCCTAGACCCACATGAAACTAGTTCCTTCTACCACATTGGCACACATCCAAATCCTAGAAGAAACAAATAACAAATAACCCTTAAACATCCCCACTTCCATAATAAATTGGATCGCTAGACAATTAACTATCTTCCCGTTCGGGTAACTGAATGAATCCAAGAACATTTCAATCCACACAAAACCATGGTCTTTCCTAATTAATGTTTTCAATGGGGCTAGAACTGAAGGCAAATATGAAATAAGTGATTATAGCCTACAATACCAAGAAAACTATGAACCAATACAACATTCTTGGTTACTTCCAATGAAACAACTACTTTGACCTTTAACAGGTCTACGACCACACACTATTAAGACACCACATGATCAAAGAAATGAATCTCTTAAGTATAGAATATACACATGGAAAACATTCCATAGAGTTGGTGGTTTTGAAGAATGCTTAATGCATTTATGATAGTCACAATATGTCCCTCCTCTAATTGTCTAAAGATTTTGATATCATTGAAAAATACGACCATAAACTTATACAAGAACTCATAGAAAACAATGTTTATATTCCCCATAAAAATAGATGGTGTGTTTGTTCAACATTTTTCATGACTATAAGTTCAATGTTCCCACACCCCCATCTTAGGGAAGTCTTCAAAATATCTCCCTCCATCACAATAAACTGTCCGTACTGAAATCAAAGATCTCTCTTACAAAACTAACTCACACCTCTTATCTGGCCAAAAAGATATTATATACTTGGATGAGTGTATTGTTTCTTCACCATCACTTGATTCAACCTTCAGTAGTATATACACAACATTTCATCACATTAAAAAATCATACAATGGGAAATGACTTAGAAAAAAATAGAAAATAGATGTAAAACATCAAGATTTAAAAAGTTATATATCTATTTTTCCCAAGATATGACAAATCGTCAGCCATGTTCAAGGACCTGTGCACCATCATGCTAGTGTGAGGCATACATGAGGAGCACATCACCCTTCACCCAAGGACATATTTTTATAATAATTATATCATTGGGGTCTTAATTTGTAAGAAATAATTTCCCTAAATACCAATTTCATATCAGGACACCCAAGTGATTCTCTCAAGACATTGGATACCTCTATGTAGTTTCATATCACCTAAAGTGAGGTAATTAAAGGAGAATCATAAGAATTAAGTCCATTCAATGTTAAACATAAATAACAATTTAGAGGCTTAGTCACTAAACCGCTTCATTCAAGATGACTTATGATCCCTTCATTCCTTATACTGGAACATGTGTAACTCACTTATGGGAAAACAGGGGTAGTCTCTAGAAATATTGAACCCAGTCTCACCTGAGTCTAGTCGACCAGGTTTTTGGTCACATAAAGTGAAATCAAATCCCCCAATCCTACTTGCGCTCCCCATAAATTTGCACCAACCACTTACTTGAGTTCCCCTTCCTTGATGTTCACCCCACCATTTAGCCTACCTGAGTCTTCTATGAAGCCTCCTCTAAATCCAATCATGGTAGATCATATTCTTCATTAGATCTCTTGACTAAAAGGGATGATGTTGAAACCTCCAACAAGGACACTTTATTAACAAATCCATAAGGAATGGCACCCCAATCTTTCTCTTATTTTCAATTTTATCTATACGATTATAGTTTTCCCATAATTGTCATGTTGGGGGGTTGCGTCCCCCACAATGTCTGTGGATTTGAATCTCTACGGCGCTGAGGGTTCTTCTACTAGGAACAATTCTTAGGAATTCCTAGTATTATATTTGGGCAATATGACATAGTTCTCCTTTTATCACCTCTATGACTCGTAGCATCTGGTACCTAGTAGGAAGGGTATTCTTCATAGTTCCTTTGCCTTTTGGACAATGATGAAGTATTCCTCCACACCGTGGGACCAATTTTAGGGCATCCCTCTTGGAGTAATCCACTATCCTATTGGGATATACCTAATTAAATTTTTCTTCATTTTAAATATAATGGTTCATTTCTATTCAACCTCATCTACCATCGTTGTGCCCTCATCTATCATATGCAAGTTATCTTCCACCAGAGGAGAAGGAGAAGTGTGTTTCTTTATTGACTCTTTCAGATATTGTTGTTTCTCACACAAATCATGAATCACGTGTTCTTAGAGTTTTTTAATGATAACATCATCTGCAAAGAACCTATCATTATTTAACCATGAAAAGACTGATTCTCGATCTAACCAGGATTCGATGGAAGTCTACATACATCCTAAGCTGAAACAAAACCCTCCATTAGGGTAATTAGCAATCAAAACCCTAATGAACTATGATGACTCTAATTACCAACATAAATGGGATTCATAATAATCTTTCATAAGTCCCAACATCTATATAATCTCATTTATAAAAATTATAAATTAATCTTAATTACCTTAATTCATGAATCATCCTCAGGAGAAAGAACAATGTTGTGCCCCCAAATCAATATGATTTAAAACAACAACATGGACCTTGTTATTGATATGGTTAGGAAACAACCTTCGGATTAAGCCCAAAATTAATCTCTGATATTATCACCATTTAATAAATTAATAGTTTTACATTTTACAATGAATCATTTTTAAAAATATGCTCAAAATAATTCTCTCAAAGGGCCATAGTCTTTTGTGCGACATACTAAATCATGTTGGATATTTTTCCCATCTAAATAGGATAAGTAGGATTCCTTCCTTTGGTTCATACCTTACACCCAAATTAAACATTTCCTTTATGGTCCACATTCCCAATAGGGTATAATTCAACTTGGATGATTACATCTTTTCAGGTACCTTGGGAGGCATTTTCATAAGTCCCACACTTGAAATAAATGGGTATTTTTTCCCTTAACAAGGATACATAAGTATCCCATATATGGGTTTGATCCCAACATAAAATAAATCGTAGTCTCCATAGATGATGAAAAAATATAAATTAACTTGATGCCTCCATTGATGATGATAAACTATAGATCAATCACATTGTGTACCTGGATGATAATAAATTATATAGTGACACTTTGTGTGGCTTTAAAACTCACATAGTCATAATAATGACCAAGTAATATCTTTGTAATTGATAAAAGGATACCATCTATGGAGAGACTCATTTACCTTAATATGTTTCCTTTGGTGAAGCACTGATGATACATACCAATGATACTAAAATTAAATACATACTAATAAATGATTCCAAAACTACATGGGAAACTCATGTTATACATAGTGAATTAATAAGGATTCGTGAACATATCTTAAATATATGAGAGAGAGCCAGAGTAAGTAATAATTACACTAAGAATGGTGTGATGAGATTGACCTACCATCCTCTTGAACAATGTGAGTTTGTAAGTATTCTGTATTAAAATCCCTAATGATCACATGCCTTTGGAATACAGGTCTCATAAGATATAGAACCATTTGGTGTTTCCAGTTCCATAAATAAATTTGACGGAACCCATTTAAGAATAATGACTCCTATTGAAGTCCTCTTTAATGGGAAACCAAAAAATGGTGAACATAACTTGAATCCATAATCATTTTAATGATGTTACACATTTTTCAGGTACCTATCAATTAATAAGAGGGTCGACAAGGAAGTCAATCATGCATGTGCTAATCTAAAAGAAACATCCTTTGCGTGGGTTTTCATGGTTAAGTCTATTGTATATTATTTTTCACCATTTTAAAATATTTCATATCAATCAAAATGTCTTCATTATTGATTTAATCTATGAATTCACCCAGCTACAACTCAATTGGGATTCTCATTCGCTCGAAGAACATCATCACTGACTCGACATCATTAATGATGGGTTTCTGATGCACTTGTATGAGATTACTATCAACATTGTACTATCCCAATCCAAAAGGCTACCTAGAAGGCAATCCAGATCAATAAAAACCTCAATCATCCTATCAACAATGACCAGTGGTCTAAATGAAGATGACACATACCAACGTGTTTTTCATTTTCAAGAGTTTATCCCCGGAACTAGTCACTCCCATATTTCTGGTTTGGGCATGAGGAGGCCACCCAAAGCCTCATTCAAAAGAATGGGGGTTCATTCTGAAAGCTCTTTCCAAAATTCACCACAACCATTATTTTGCATTAGTAGACCCTCAACATGATGAGGATTTTATATCCATCTTTCTAGACCTGGTCCCATAGACATGGGAACACAATAAAAAACACATGGTAAAAAACTGTATAACATAGAGGTGGTTCGTAACTTTTCCCCATAAAAAATCCTACCAAGCCAGTATGGTGGAAAATAATGACCTAGAGCATACACCTATCTGCCTTAATTCAACATGCTAGCAATGTTTCCTGGTGGTTCCCAGCCAATCCCACTACCCAAATCTAGTGGAATTTTATTTATAGGTACATACACATGCATATAATCTTTCAACAATCTAGAAAACTCATATAAATGTATTCAAAGAATCATGTCAACAAAATATAGTGGAAATATGGAAATAGTAACATACATCTATCTTCATTCCCCAAGTCATCTATCAGTCTATTTTGGTAGCACTTTAAAAAGACCACATGCTACACTTGGTTGAAAATAGCTATCTCAAACACTCACCTGCTAGTGCTAATCATGATTTTCAATAGTCTCATTTGGAAGCACATAGAGAAGTCACTGGGAAATATCTAATGACAACAAGGAGGAAAACTCAACACTCTACACCCGCACATGAGTATTGTCAGTATCCACTAATAGAAATGGAATGACAGGAGGTGGTACATAACCCTACTCTGGTATCATCATTGATGTATATTACTATTCCAACAATTGAATTCACAATGAACACTTTATCAATGATCAAAGCGTAGAATCAATTTTTTTCCCATATCCTTGATATTTTCTATAACATCATAATGAAAACATCATTAGTACTAATGGGATAGATGGATAATATTTTCTTGATACCGGTGAGGGCTCATTAACATGCCATCTGAGAGAAAATACATACATTTTCTCCCTTCCAGGTGGGTTATGGGGAACAACACCCCATATTATAAGAACAAAAGGATTGAGAACCCACACCCATGACAACTATATTTAATTGGTATATCCTAGACACTCCAAAATAAGATAATAAACCTTCCCATGATAAAACAAATTCCTAGAAAGTGGCTCTAACTACTACTAAAAAGCCATCCAAAAAGGTTCCTCATCAAATATATTTATAGAATCCAGAACCAATCTAGATCAAACTCTTCTTAGTGTTGGAGTTCATGAAACCCTATATAATATATCTAATGTATTTCATGATCCTACCCTAACATTACCGTATTAAGAGAGGAGTAACAATAACCCTAAAGGCCCACAACAGACACTTCATCATGAAGGCTTTATTCATTATCATATGGTAAATTTTGAGAACCCATCTCTAGATAAGAGCCACGATAACCCCCTTGTGACCAGAAGACCAAGGATCAAGTGGATTTTTCCATTGATATAATCCACCATGATAGTTCTCATGATGATGCCATTTTCCCAGAAAGTCCTCTCCAAAATAGTAATTCACATTGTCAAAGGAATTCAATATCTTTCAATGTAGTGACAAGATATACCTCTTATCATGAAGAACATGATATTAATAGGCCATTCATGTTAGATTCCTTCTTAGTAGAATTTGAAATACTTTAATATTTAGAAGAAAACATAATAAGATGTTCATTATCTGAATTTCCATTGGGCCATTTCCCTTTCAATGAAATTGATTAATTCCTAACTAGCTCCCTTGATTGCAATAAAATAATGGAGAAAAATTCACATATCACACCATTCGGAGGAACACTATCAAAAGGTGAAGATTATATACCGATCATGAGGAAAAAAATTCAAAAAATGAATTCCCACTCATGTTCTGGCAATTGGAAACCTCTATATATTGCATTCCACAGATATTGGTAGACAACTACATTCATGATATCCACCCCAACAAGTGGATGACTCTTCATCATCTCAAAGAGATGATATTACCTTACAATGAATATCAATGTAATGTAAAGGTAATATAACTATTGAAACACCAAATTTATTTGGCATCTCTCCAGTTTTGCCATCATACAATGATAAAAAAGTAGGAAGGATCCCTTTATTATAGCCACCTTAATTGTATAAAGAGACTGAACCAATTAATTACTGATAGCCCATATATTGTTTATATAAGAGGATGGTATGTACATGGAGAATTGTATTTCACTGTTCTCTATAGCCAAAAAATATCAACATAATTATTATCATGCAATGGTATTTCCCATGGAAAGATACAATAGATGAACTCTTTTGAAAAATGAATATTTTTCCAACATGATTTGTCTTCGAATAGATCTCATCAGGGTTAGGCTCAAATAAATACAGATATTGAAGGACATTTTCATCAACCATCTATGAATATTGATCAGGATTCTAGTTTAGAGTACGTAATTCATTAGATTGTGATGCTGTATGAAATAACCATATGATCATATGAATGATATTAATTGAGTGGATGTAGGATAATGCACCAAACCAATATTCGTACCATACTCCACATGATCATAAGAGAAGTTGTGGCATTTTTATCCATAGAATCTTAGGAGCCTCCCTAGACTATAGGCCTGGCCACTACTAGGAAATTGATCTTTAGACACACCTATTAATTCTCAGGTTAAAAGACCTACTGCTAAACCCACACAATTATCCATGGATCCATGGGTGAATTGCACCATCCTATTAATTTCTTCCTCCTTCCACTCTATCCATCCTCCTCTAAAACCATCAATAGCCCGATTCCCTTCCCAACGCATCCCTATCTTGACCCTCCTTATCCAGCAATGTTACTCTGAGTGGCCTCCCCACATCCTATCTTTCTTCCCAACAGATCTCCCCCACAATACACTCTAGACACTGAAGTCGACACCCCCAACTCCCTCTCCGATGACTCCTCCCCCAACAACCATCAAGATCCACAATGCCTCTTCACCGTGACCTTCCTCCCCATGATACTTCTCCTCTAGCAAAGCTGCACTATGTGGCATCCCCAGCTCCTCTCTTCCTATCCCAACGACTCTCCCCCGCAACCCTCAACACCCATAATACTGAGGATGACACCCATGATGCCTTATCATCATGGAATTTAATATTTTCGTTGATTTCTTCTATTATTTCTAGAATTTGAAGAGAATACTAGATGATTAATGAATTACGATGCTATGGTTGATGGTTTCGTTGTTTTTAAATTAATAAAAAGAGTTTATTTTTTTTTAATTCTAAACACCCTAATTTCTATGTGACACAAAAAACATTTCCAAATAATCAAATGAATTGTTATCATGATTCTAATGGTATTCTTGGAAACCTAAATTCTTCATCATTGACTTTTTAACTCAACATGAGCTACCCTATATGGTGAATTAAATTTAATTTTCTATAATACATATAATTGAATTTAAATTGGACCTCTAATTCAGGTCTGTTGTGTTGGCCCCTATTATCTATGTACAATGTTAATATAAGAAAGATAAAATGGTAATCTTATATTCATAAGAATTTGATCATATTTTTTTATAGATGAAACTGTAATTATAAAATTTATGCCCAAATGGAATCGAGTGAATTTTAAAATGGTATGGGATCCACTATCCATGATGATACATCGTGACATAGAATGGCTGAAATATGAGTTCTAACATGAAACACCATGTATTCGATCAACGATCTTTTGAAATAAAATGATTTATAAATGGAATTTCATTACAATGTTGGTGAAATATGGATATATAGGTAGAATTAATTTGATTATATCACATGGAGAGTGGAATTCAAATATGCCACACATGCTTCTTGGGATCCCTATAGGGAATATTTAGGACGTTCTCAAAGGGATGTGTGTTACGTTTTGAATTGAGTGACACTTGGGTTACATATATAAACAAAAAATGATAGGCTTAGGATAAGAATAAATTATACTATGCTTTGAATATACATACATTTCTATGTGGAAAAAAATAGATGGTCTTGTAGTGGGATGAGTTTACAATACACTAAATTAATATTGCAGTTACCTATGTTAAATACCTTAGATTGGAGGAAATTTAAAATTAAATTAATTTGATGATGTGTATTCCATTTTAAACAACACACATGTATTTGGTCAATGATTAACATTCATAGAGAAATTTTTTATTTCCTTCATTCAGTTCTAGATTCCATGTTTTTTTTCATCTCTTATATATGTGTTACATTATATGGTCCTTGTTTTTTAGAAAATATTATAATTTTATAATAATTAATAAATTTTCAGACATATTACATCATAGGCTGAAGCAGGTTTTTTAAAGTGGATGTTCTATGGGGAACCATAAATGACATTGTTTATTTATTTATCTCTTTTATTCATTTTAATTTTAGACCTCTCATTATGAATTCGTATATTATATTTTCTTATACACCATTGATTGTTGGCTAGTGAGTTTATCTCACACCCTGTTCGAGCAACAGATTGGTTTTTGAATAGACTATATTGATATAGACATGGAAAAAGTAAAACATCAAGAAATGGGTCCTTGATTTTATATAAAATGACAGGGTATGGGATAATATGTCCAAAACAATACTCACAATGCTATTTGAGATGAATTTGGAATTTTTTAAACTGGTGTATAACATGTTTCATTTCCCCTTCTTCTCTAGTCCTTTTATATTCTCTAATTCTACATATCACATAGTCTGGGTGTATTTTTTATATAATACATGATATGGTTTTTTTGCTAATTAAGAAATTAAACTATTTATATTTATTATTATAGATACTATTATTCATCATTTTTTTGTAAATAAAATCTTCTATTTAATCAATTTTTTCCACCATGTGGGGGTTGGGGTACAGTAGGGTGCAAGGAGAACAGTTTGGGTGCAGTGGGGTGAAGGAGGGGGTGTGAAGGGGGAAGGGTTGGGGGTAGTGGGGTTTATGCTTGGGGGGTTCATAAAAGAGGGGATTGGGGCTGGGGTCTGGTGCGGGAGGGGTTAGGGGCAGGTGCAGGAGGGGATGGTGCTAGGTGTTGGTGTACGTGGAAGAGGGGGGTTGAAGGAGGGTTTGGCGCTGGGGGCTGGTGGTGGTTAGAGGGTGGTCTGGGGTGTAGGAGGTGCTGGGGGTTAGGACTGGGGGCTGGTTCCGGTGGGGGACGGGGGCTAGGGGAATTGTTCAGTGGGATTTGGGGGGTTGGTGAAACTCATATCGACAATATGTTCCATGCATATTACAAACTCTTCTATCATGTACTCAAATGTTTAAAATTTCATTGATTTATGGACCTTCTTTTTAGAATAAACCTTCTAAAGATTCACATTGAAATACATTACTTCATATTTTTTCTACATGGCTACCCCACATCCTTGGGATCATCTGCCTTCGATGGTTCTATTATTTGTCATTCTTATTTTCACATGATATATTGAATTTTTATCATAATATTTATTACATTTTCATTTGATTAATGATAGACAAATATTGTTAGGCTACTATTTGAAGGATCATTAGTTCTCCATAAAATATTTAATCATGGTTTGGTGCTTTTCATTCTATTTTTTAATTGGAGAATATTGTGGTCCCCGTGTTATGGTAGGAAACCTGTTACCCATAAATCGGTTTAATGAGAAATTGTAAAATTATAATGTTTTAATCCATTGGGTAATACATTAATTAACCGAATTATGATAAGAACCGGATAATCTAAGTGAAGAATGAAGATATTATTGGGACTGTAATCACTTTTGGTTTTATACATGTTAATGCATTGTGTTTTTCGATTAAAGCCTATTATCATTTTGTTAAATTAGTTTATGTGATTATAAAAAAAAATTTATAAATAAATTTTATAAACAATGTATGCAGGGAATGTTTAGTGACATTATTAAATAATGTTGAATGTAATATGACATCTTCTCTTCGTTATATCTCTAATAATATGTAATTGATGTTACACAAAATTTTATGTTATTTCAAATCTATTGATAGCTAATAAGTTATAAGTTACATAATTCTAAAAATCTGTATATTATAAATTTTCTAATTTAATAATGGAATTAAAATATTTTCTTACACTATATAAATACATTCGGAAGGATCTATACTATTTTAATTGTTCAAGTCTTGTACAAAATTATTTTATGACCTCAAATCCTTTTCCAATGTGCATAAAATATATTTTGATGGGTGTTTACTCTAAAATCATTTGGTACCTTTTCCTATTTTATTTTTAATCTTTCGTGATTGGTTTTCATGATTAGAAATGGGCATGATTCCTAACAATATTTGACAAATATTTTTTTAACATGGTTGGCAACCTTGGATGATATATTGGTTGATAGGTAGGTTACTCATTTTTTTGATATAGTAGGTATTTGTTTTGATATGGCTATGAACCTTGGATGACAGACGGTTGGGTAGCTAGGTTATAGTGATAGACGATGTTGATGATGTTTGGGTTTCAAGGTAATAGTGGAATTCCATTTTTTATCTTAGTGGTTCATCTAAAAAACAAAACAAAATTTCTTCTCATTAATTAATCATTGTATTTATGTATGACCCTTAACACATGCTAATATTTCTACTTTATCCCATCCCAATATGCTTCATGATTACCATTAATTAGTTACAAACCAAATTTTTTATTTTGATGATATATTGTTTATTACATTATATAAAATATACACCATAGTTGAATAAATCATAAAAATTGATATATTTTCTATATAACATGATACATTTTATGGATTGAAATTCTTATTTATGAATTTAGAAGTCAAGAAGGATATAGACATGAGGATTTTTAGGTGGGGGATGTGGCGGTGTAGGCGAGGGTGATGGGTGGGGTAGTGGGGGTAGTGGGGGTGAAGGGGGCCGTGTGAAGGCGCATGTGGGTTTTATAGGGTCTAGTGTCAGTGTGGATGGAGGGGGGAATGGGGAGTGGGTGTTCAAATAAGTTGGGTTGAATGGTGGGGGCAGTGGAAGTGCTTTTGGGTTGGGGGAAATGGGGGTTCATTTGGGGGGAGTGAGTGTACAGGAGTGGAGGGGGAGGGAGGGGAAAGATTGGGGATAGTGGGGGGGGGGGATAATACCTTTTATTAAAAAGATTCATGTTATATAGTTGAAGATTAATTATTTTTATGGAAATAACTTTGACATGTGGTGGATGAAAAAAAATTATGTGGCATTTAAAAATACATGTATTTTCTACTAAATGTATTCAATCCAGAAAAGATATAGTATTTTTAATTGGAGTAGCTCAATTTTAATTCAAATTGATTGGGGAGGGTTTCATTAGAATAGAATATATCATTAAATATTATTGAGAAAAAATGAAAAAAACTATTGCATTCCCTTACAAATATGTATGGAAAACAAAAATCATTAAAAAATATGTTTATGATAAATAAGATGTTCGATTTGAGAATAATTGATGTATGTCCAGCTGTAGTAGATGTTAAACATAATAATATTATTATGATTGGTATAAATAAAATCATTGTCACTTTCATGGATGATTTTTGGAAATTAATGTTTCTTTTATTAACATCACATATATATAAGAAGTAGTTATATATCATTTCTCTTCCCATTATTTTCATATAGGTGGTTTCTTATGATGAGACTAGTTTTATCCCCCACCATTTAATACAGTGTGTTTAACATAAAATTTGGTTAAGGTTTATTCAATTTTTACTCTTTTTCTGTATTTTAATTTGGGATTTTTTTGATTTCTGGGTTATTTATCTTTTTGTAGTGAATTTTGGATTTCATTAAGGTGCATTATAGTCTCCATTAACGAAGGCTTACATGTGTATGCATAAGTAGGAATATACCTATATAAGTTCCCCTTTATATATATTCACTCATGGATGTATGAAAATATATATTGGGGATAGGTGTGTTTATATAAAGATATAAAAAATGAATACATGTGTATGTGTAAAGTGGAATATGCAAGTATAAACATATATCTTTGTCCCCCATTGTGCATATATAGCCATGAAAATATATACATATGGGATATTGTCCATTATATATGTGTGTGTGTGTGTGAAGTTTCATATGATTTCATATTAAAAATAAATGAAGATTCGAGTTTTCTTCATCAAAAGAAATACATCTTGAGGTTGAGGTTGGTTCCCTCTACCTAAACATTTAATTTGAATTCGATAAGGGCCTTATTGTTTCAAAAACATGAATCCATAATGATTTATTCATTTAGACATTTTTTTCTAACAACCAATAATTGTGTCAAAGAAGAATAGGATTATATCCCTTACGCATATTTATAGACCTTGTTTAAAGAGGTTATAAAATACTAGTAGTTTCTAGATACTAGAACAAGAGGTCAAAACCCATACAATGATCATCCTTAGAGACATTCATGGTTTATTTCAACATGACCATAAATTCATAACAAAATACCATTACATAATGTAAGTACCTACTAGTTCCAATACTAATCATAATTACATCTTCTATGGTATCATGGAACTCCCCTAGAATATTATTCGTGAAATATTTCCAAAGGAATGGTGTGATCATATCACACTACAGTGACTGAATTTGTTAGGTTACATAATTCTATTTTGGGCCACTCATTCCCAAAATTACTAACTTCAATGAATTTTAGTTAGTATCCTAGAAAAACCCAATGTTCTTCAATAGTATTGCTGATAGGATAGTACTCTTATAGAATCTCACTAACTCTCCCTCATTCAAATCAACATCGATATTCATTTCAACTAGTGAGATCATCCAACCATAAGTATTGTTTTTTATATTATCATTCCCTTTGAAGCATTGATCCCTGAAATAAATAATATACCTTTGGTAACTAATGTCTAAAGAACATATAATACAAAAATTCCACATCTATATCTTAATGCTAATATAGTTGTTGTATTAATGTGTATACATTCATTTTAATTCGTAAAAATTCCAATAATCCATTCATGATTCAACTATGTAGGCTTATATTGTATATTTAATTTATTTTTCTGGGATCCAACATCTTCAAAAGATATAAGAAAAATTGATCAATTATATAAGGATATATTGATATTTTTATTTATTTCCATACAATAAGGTCGTAAAGAGAATGAATATCGATGAATACTATATAGAATACAAGGATATATCATTAATTATAGATTTAGGGGATTGCGTCACTTACAAGACCAATTTTCCTGAGGGTTTATGGACAATTTGACCCATATCTACTTAATTTTAGACTACTCAAGAAAAATCTACATGAATTTATAGAATTATTGTATTCCACATTTGAATCCTCTGTATTAAATAAGGGAAATACAACTCAACGTACATTCCCCACATGTATCTATATAATTTTTTTGAATGTTTATGGAATCCTTTTTTGTGTCAGAAGAAACCATATACTCATTGAGTGTTATATACCTTATCCAATAGATGATCCATACCTATATGTGGGGTTCATACTAGGTGTACACCCTACAATCGACCTACATCAGATCTCTATACCACATTTAACTAGACATGGAAAAACTAATGTGTAGTCCTAATACATCACATATTGTAACTTATTTCACAACAATGGCATATTTACCACATGATGTAATAAAATATATATGATCCTATCACATGAATAGAGATTATGTAAATTATACTATAATGGTTTTGATTCCTATTAAAATATGATACATATTACATCTCTTCATGGTTCATTCAAAACATTCCAATATCATCACCATCACATCAACCACATTTGAGGAAATAAATCTGATTCCTGACCTTCTTCCAAGAGTAATATAAACCTCATGGAAATTTTCATTAGTCATTAAAACGTTATTTCTCTTATGTTAGGAGTGTAAGAGAATTATTCCCCACTAGACATTAAATCTTGACCAGGCATATGCGATAAGAAAAGGGGAGTAGTCTGGACCATACCTAAAATCATGACTAATATTCTATAATGAGAATAAGGGGACCCTAATTTTATTTATTTGAAAAGTTTAACTTTTATTATTTGATAAGAATAGGATGATCCCCCATTCCTAATGCATAGTATTCCCATCCTTTATAATACAATTAGAATATAATTCATTTGTTGATGAGCGAAGAGTTCATTAGGTTATGAGTGTAAAATTCATTAGGTCACAATTCTATAGAGTATGTGTATCATAGAGCATTATGTTTAGGGATTGGTGAACTAGTAAATAATTTAGTATCCATAAAAATGATATAATGAGTAACATAGGGCATATTAGTCATCATAAACAAAAAAAATACTCAAATTTTGATTCAAATTTTGCTATGAAATTTAATGAAATATATTTGATACTTGAGGTTCCCCAGCCATTTCTAATAGGTATAGGGGTTGAATATGTTCCTATGATACTACTAAATCCAATGATCACATAAACCTGGAAATTTTTATATCCTATTCTGATGAAATGAATTATATCACCCTCAACTGCTTTCTCTAGTGGAAATCATGTAGTGGAGTGTTATCAATACACTGGTCAACCACTATGAGTATAATGAATTCATACTCACCGAAAAAATGGCTAGGTATGATCTAGAATCCTTTCTTCCACATCAATAAAACCAATAAAAATTATCTACATGGGAGTGGGGACTGGCAGGGGAGAGGGTGTCTTGGATGGTTTGTAGGGAGCTGGAGGGGGGTAGAGGGGGGAATGGAACGGGGGACTGGTGGGGGGAGGGGATATCTGGGAGGGTCTACAGGGGGTGGCAGGGGGGACTGGTCAGGGGTGTCCAGGAGGGTCTTAATGTGGTGGTGGGTGGGGGTCTGGAACGAGGGGGTCATTAGGGGGGTCTATCCAGGGGGTGTCGAAGATGGAGGAGTGTATAGTAGAAACATCATGAGACAATGAGGGGTGGATAGGGGATTTGTAGAGGGAGGGGTGTCCAGGTGTGTATGGGGTTGTTAGAGGGAGGTGTGTCTTTGAGGGGGTCCATAGTGGTGGAGGGAGGTGTTGTAGATGGAGGGGTGTCCAGTAGGGGCGGTGGTGATGGTGTATGGTGGGTATCCGATGAATGTGTACATTATGGTTTTGTGTAGGAATTCGGTTTATGAATTATTATAAGTAAACATTTAGATTAATCATATATAGCTATATTTTCCCCATTATATTTTTCTAGGCCATCCATGACTCTCCTGCATTGTTTTCCCATAATATCTTCCATCATTGAGAATGGTTCATCAATCACCAAACTATGTTGTCTTATATTAATTATGTCAAAATGATGTTCTATGGCTAGATCAAGTACTATGAATGATTGTTATAAAACCAAATTTTTTGTAATATTTTCTCAAATTATGTTTGGCTATTATGTTTTGAGAGAAGATTTCAATGTGTCTTATTTTACTTGCAGTCATTGATTAGAAATGGCATGGAAAATTGTATAAGCCTTCTAGGGGGTGTTTAACAAGGAAAGGGGGTGTCCATGGGGGGTTTTCATGAGGGAGGGTGAGAGGGAGTACCCAAGGGTGTGTTCATGATGGACATGGACTGTCCAGGGGGTGTCTATCCAGGGTTGTCTGTCCCAGAAGGGGGATTGTCTGTCTAGAGAGGGTGTCTACCCCAGAGTGGGGGGTTCTATCCATGGGAGGGGGTGGGGGTTTCTAGGGGGTGTCTATGAGGGAGGAAGAGTGTCTAGGGTGTATCTATCAAGGGGGTGGGGTGTCTGCCCAGGGGGTTCTATTGGGGGGGGGGTCTGTCCAGGGAGTTGGAGGGTCTATTCAGGGGGGTATCTGTTCAAGGGAGGGGGTGTCTAGTGGTGTTTGTCCAGGGGGGTGTTCATGGGTGTCTATCTTGTGGGGGGGGGGGGGGATGGGGTGTACATGGGTGTCTGTTCGAATGGGGAGGGGGTTCTAGGGTTGTATGTTTTGGGGTGTATGTCTAGGGGGTGAGTGTCTAGGGGTTTCTGTTGGGGGGGTGATGTCCACGGATTCCTGTCCAAGGGGGTGTGTCTGTATAGTGTTGAGGGTGTCCAGATGTGTCGTTCATGGGAGTGTCTGTCTTGGCGGGTGGGGGGGTATAACGTCCCGGTTATGGGTGCCTCCCAATGATTCCCAATACCTGGTTGGTTACATGGCCTCAAGCATATTTCCATGAATTCAAGAGGCTACCAAATAGAAGGAAGGGACTTGGGTGTTATAGTGGGGAAATTTTTCCATCTTTTAAAAGTAAGGTAGTGGAATAGAAACAATATAGAATATAGAAAACAGTAATACCATAAAATATGTAAACAACAGATGATTGGAATACATAAAATACTATAACACACAGACACACAAATATATATATGAATTATTCTGCATGTCAAAAGTACAAAAGAAAGCGGAAAAATAATTGACAATGATGGAATAAAAAACTAAATCCATGTTTAGTGGAAAAAAGTAAATAACGACAGCAGCATCATAAGCCTCAGATCAGTCTCACGCTATCCTGCTCCATAGTAATCAAGTACCTGAAGTAGAAGGGTGTTTTACATTATATGTACCTAGAACAATATAATTTTTTTGGGCATAAAATCTCGTCCCAAATTGGGTTTTAGGAAAATCCATGTTGGAATCCAACAAAATATATGTGCCTAATAATCATTGAATATATATATGTCCATTTAAATAAAAAAATGAAGTAATAAACATAGATATACTCAAAATTAAACTACAATATAATTCAAATTACATTCACTTACAATTTTTAATTATTCAACCAAGAATTCACAAGAAATCCTCTGGAAAATATCTTATACCCTAACCCCTACGATTTAACTTATAATTTAACAATAATGATATAACGACCCCCCATGTATAGCTCACACAGTCTAACCCCTTTGTTCTCATGCAAAAAAATATTCTATGAGGAAGCACTCGCCGTCAATTCCCCTAAAATATATGTGCCAAACAATCATTGAATATATATATATATATATATTAGTTTAAATGAAAAATGATGTAAAAAACATGGATATACTCAAAAGTAAACAACACTAAAATTCGAATTTCATTCACTTAAAATTATTAATTATTCAACCGATAATTCACAGGAAACCCTCTAGGAAATTTCTCATAGCCTAACCCCTATGGTTAACTTATAATTTAACAATAAATATAACAATCCCCCCTAGGATAGCTCACATAGTCTAACCCCTTTGGTCTCATTCCAAAAAATACTCTATGAGGAAGCACTCACCGTCAATTCCCCAAAGAGTATTTGAATGGTAATCTAAAGACTAAATTAGAATGAAATAAATGAAAATTCCCCATGTGGTCTCTAAATGATAACTATAAACACTATGAAGAATTAATCAATGTAATTCCCCTTATGGAATTGTAGTGTGAAATTACAATAGACACTCTTGAAATGTACTCAACGTCAATTCCCCCTATGGTCTCACTACGCCAGGATCCCACTGCCCTTTGTAAATCAATTGAGTACAAACAATATTATGTAGCAAAATAATATATGAAATAATACTTTGATTAAGTTCTACAATTCATAACACAAGCATGTCATATAATATAACTCCATCCTAACATCACATGGCTTGGAAAAAACATCTTCCTAACAGAAAACTCTATACCCAATGGCCAATGTTAGATCAAACATGGTAAAACACATCTATATAAATGAAAATAACCCATATTTAAAATAAACAACATTCATACTCAATAAAACAATGAATTTCAGTCATTAAAATGGTTAAATTTCTTTACCACACAATAATTTAAACTAGGGTATTGAGCACATTTTCACATATAATTATATTTAAATCTATAGAATGGAATAAACCACCTACCATGATGTTGTACGATCGATATAGTTTAACATTAGCCTTTTAATCGACCTATAATGAAGTAGATGCATAAAAATGTCAGTATCATTCAACCAAGGATACCTCAAAAAAGTGGAGAATTCAAGAGAAGAGGGTATATAAAAAGGAATAACTCACCGATGTGATTCCAACAGAATTGACAGTGTTCAATTCGGAGTACAGATGGCCGATCGGGGGCTCGGAGAATAATCGGTGATCTTTGGTCGCTCCAGAATGAGATATATCCAAAAGAATGACGTTATGTCGATTAGAAATGACCCTTGTCTGATTTAACAAATAAATTAAAATGTACATGACATGTTCATTTAGTGTCAACGGCATGTAGATGCCTTAACAGACCCTTTCATTAATCAGTCAATCACACCACCTCCCACGACCATGAACACTCTTATTACATGACAAATACATGACAACCTGTGACAATCGAGTACATGGTGTCTCCACAAATATTAAAGAACACCTTTTAAAAAAAATCTAGAAAACAAGATCCATAATTGAAAATAAGAAATGGGTTCTTACAAACTTATCCTCTTACATAATCTTATACTTGAATTTCCCTAACAAAGTAGAGAAGAAGAATAATAATCCTCAAATAGCTCTGGCCACTGCGATGGCACATTGGGTTCTCTCTCCCATGTCTTGTCCTATAATCACCCATATTGCCACAACACCCATACCATAGGAATATACAGAACATAGATAAACATCATGTGTTGATCGGAAATCTGGACAGGATGCTCCTCAAATGATGCATCCACCTCCAATAATACTCCTCGGGATAAAAAACCAGAGATGGGTCTGAGAAGTAAAATTAAAGATGAGAAATGTGGATGACCTCATAAATATATCGGTACATCTAAGGCATCGACAACTGAAAGGCAACTGACCAACTCTATCTAAAACCTCAAATGGTATGACGTATCTAGATGAAAGCTTACAATGTCTCATAATCTTTATTTGTCCCAAAATTTGTGTGAAATGTAATAAAACATATTATATAGAATTAAACTCTAGTGGTCATCTCCTTCTATCATAATAAGACTTCTGTTGTGACTATATAGTAGCCATCCATTTCCAAATCATCTCTATCTGCTCCATGATTCCCTTAAAAAGATTAGGTACCAACATAGATGAATTTCCTATCTCTAGCCAGCAAAGGGGTGATCAGTATGTCTTGGTGTGAAAAGCCTCATAAGGTTCAATTTGAGTAGTTGTTAAAAAACTATTATTGTATGAAGGATCTATTATAGCTATGTTCTTCTCCCAAGAACATAAAAAACATATGACCCATTCTTGAAGCCTATCCTCAATACCATTAATTATACGTTCTTACTGAAAATAAGTCTGGGGATGGTAAGCTCTACTTAGATGTTCCACTGTACCCAAAGCCTTCTATAATATTTTTCAAACCAAATAAGTAAAATGGGAAACCCTATCTCAAATTACTGATGCAGAACCCCATGAAAATGTACAATCACATGATTGTACAACCTTCCTATCCCATAGACATTGATGATCTCCTTGTTCGATAAGAAGTGTGAAACCTTCCTGGCTCTGTCAATGAATACCCAAACTACATTGTTCCTTTGAGGCGACCTCAGTAAACATGTCTCAATTTCCATCGCAACATCATTTCATTTCTACTCACGAATGTGTAACTGCTGATAAAGCCCAACGAGCCACTGATTCTAAGCCTTCACATACTAACAGGTGGAACATATCATGACAAAACCAACAACATTTTTATTCATACATGGCCACCAATACTAATGGTGTATATCTCGATACATTTTTGTTACACCAGGATGAACAACCCAAAATAAATAATGAAAATCCTACATCAGCTCCACATGTATGACTAAGGACACCCATACACATCCATGAAATCACAAGATCTCATCCTCTCATATGATTCACCCAATAATAGGGTCCACTCCTGATGCACTCTCTCATAGAACAACTCCATTAGAATCTGAGAGATTACTCATTAATAATCAATCAAGTAGGGTAGAGGTAACTGCTATTGAAGAATGAAATGTCTGCCCCTGTTTGTCGTGAACCTCCACCAACATCTCAAATAATAGATCCATAAGATGCCACACACTACTATCCTTCTAAACTCAATGTATTTGGGTTATCCTACATATATCATTATCCACTTTTTTGTCATTCTGAGACATTTTGGAAAGGTCATAGTCAAACAAAATAATGTACTAAACCAACCATCATTGTATCAAATTTAGATAACACTGAATAAAGTTATACTTGAGACTTTTGTTCTTGGTGAAATCCACAAAATGCACTCCCAATATATAATTTCTCAAATAGAGTAAATTAAAGCGATTACAGTGAACTCAAGATTGTGTGTTGGGTAATTATTTTCATGTGCCCTCGACTACAGTGATTCATATGAAAGGATGACTTCCCCTTGCATAAGCGCTGCATCTAGCATGATACCTAAAGCATCATTGTGTAAATTATAACTATTTCTATGCTCTGAAAAAACTAGTATTGGTAATGTAGTCACTCTATATTTCCTCTCCTAGAATTATGAATCATACGAATAAGTCAACAAGTAATTAAAACCCTTTCATAGTGAAGCTAGTTAGTGGCACTTCTAAGCATGAAAAGTCCTGTATAAAACATATATATTAACAATCCAACCCTATAAAACATCATATATCAAAGAAGTTCTTTCGATGATCCCAGTAAACTAATGCTATCACTTTCTCTTGGTCTACAGATACTCGAATCTCTGAGATAACATGACCCATGAAGCTAATCTTGTCCATCCAAAAGTTTAATTTTGATAGTTTATCATATAAATAATTCTCTCTAAGTGTACTCAAAACGATCTCAAGATGGGTAGATTGGTCATTTTGAGTGTGGGAGTACACCAAGGTAACATCAATGCAAACCACCATGAATGAATTGATGTATGGATTGAACACTCTATTAATCAGTGCCATAAAAATTACAGGGACGTTCGTGAGACCGAACAGGATAACCACATACTTGTATAGAACATACCTGCTCTAATCGGCTATAAGAGGTGTGTCCATGGTCTAACACTCAAATGATGATAAACAGTTTTCATGTAAATCTTCAATAACACCTAGGCTCTTTGAAAATGATCAATGAGATCATCAATTATCGATAAGGGATATATGTTCTTGACCGTCAACTAGTTTAGTTTCCAATAATCCACACAATTCCTGGGGGTACCGTCTACCTTCTCCACAAATAGGATAAGTGAACCCCAATGAGAAGTAATGGTTCGAATGAAACCCTTTTCATGTAACTCCTCTAACTACATATTGAGCTCCAACAACTCTAGTGTATACATCCTATATAGAGAAATAGACACTGGTTCCATGCCTAGTACAAGATCAATAGAAAAGTATACCTATCTTTCTAGAGGAAAATATGAAAATTCCACTATAAAGACATCTGTGAAATGATCCACCACAAGTGGAAGATCATCTGTGAAGTTCCCTGGTCATCTAGATATAGACTCTCAATTGGTTCTATAACTCCTCCCAACCCCTGATTCATGGGTCCCACTCTACTCTCTTAGACATCCTTTTCTCCCTTATATAGAAACAAAACACACTATGGTGATGTAAAACTCACCCTATGATGACAGTAGTCAACAAAAAGCTAGAAGAAAACTAACCAGTCCATTCCAAGAATGAAAATTGAATAATGTCTTCTCTAAGACATGGAAGTCCCATAAGATGTGACACTCACCAACATCAAGGGTGGACTTCTTGAACTGACACAAACAAGCTTTTCTAGTCCCCAATAGTGTGTCCAAAATCAATATATCAGAATAAATATAGATATAGAGCCCATTCCCTTCCATAATAGTAATAGATATAAAACTATGGGAAGCCCCTGTATCGAAATGTGCAGAAGCTAAAACTAAGGCAAATAGAATCATACATATAACTATAGATTATATGGGATCCTTATCTTGTTGGGACTACTCTATTTATGATGTCTGACATATACCATTCCCCTGTGACATTGCTTAACCATCCTGAGATGATCAACCCTATTGACACTGAAGGCCTGGTGAATGGCTACCATGGCCTTGACCACCACCTTGGCCTGAGCGGTCGGATGACCTCTAGTTCCATAACTGATGAGGAACGGTGGTCCTTTTATGAATGAGTATTTATAGAAGAACCTCTATCACCAGTTGTTGTTGATAAAACAGTAATAGAAACGCCAAAGATTTCCCATATTTCCACAAGATCGGCACTCAACAATGTCTCTTGGGAAAAGTGGTCATATTTTCATGCCTGTCCCATACTGGTAGCATACCACATGTATACCTGAAAGTGTATCCCACCTACTTGGATTTCCACATATAAACTCTCTGTGGTTCTTTATACTATTAGCCAGAGAAGTGACAACATTGGATGTTGAAACGCACTGGCCCACAACTCCAGAATCTCTCAAGTTGTGCTCAGTGATATGTGCATGGTTGACAATGAAAGATATTGTTTTCAACCTGAATATGTTCTCCTGAGATCAGAATTCATGCCTGATAACATCCTAAAACATGATTGATAGGAATAAGTAATCACCCCTGAGAAGGGCTATGAATCACTGCAGCTTTTTGGAGATAGAAGAATACTCCCTGTCTGAGAGAGTACCCAGCTCCAAACTCATAACGTCTTGGTCATGATCAGACCTCAATGTTTCTATGAGAAGTAGTCATAGAAGGTACACTGGAACTCACCCCAAGCCATACCCTTCTAGTTTCATTCCCGTGAGATCACATCCCCCCTCTCTTGGTGGAATCTCGAATCATGTACATAGTGAGCATTACCCTCCCCTATGTAGGCGTCTCTAAATGCACGAAGATTGATATCATATCTTTTAACAATGACTATGTAGCCTGAGGTCCTCCATCCACTATAAATGTGGGAGGATACTGCTTCTGAAATACTTATGTCAAATATTCCATAGACTGGGTAGGACGCGGTGCTCCCCTGATGGTGTGCATAAACCTCATGAAGCCTTCTTGAAACTGTGCATCAGCACCAATATCTAGAATGAAGGCTGGTACCATGATGGGAACGATGAGAGGATCTGATGGTAGTCCTTAATCTACCCTGTCCATTGGCTGATCATTTCCCTATATCACGAGATAAAGTGGAGGAAGTCATAGTGATAGGACTCTGCAAGGTCAAGCGTACTCCTCAGTTAAAGATTAACTGGAACCAAAATGTGGTTGTTCTAGAAAGGAATAAGGGAAAGATAAAATTAAAGTTCCACAAAACATGGATTCACGACGTATCCCTTTAAGCCATTACATGGGAATGATCTTCTCCTCATACTTGTCATGTAACTCCCCTACACACAGCATGTTCCTTCCAAGGACTTGAGGTATTGTTTAATAGATCCCCCCTACAAAAGTTTCTATACATGTCTAAGAAAAATGGTTTTTCTAGAACAAAACTACACCTCGTGTTCACCCTAAACATGTCATGGAAGAATTATGTTTCAACTTCCTCTGTCATTAGTAACATTATAAGAGACATAGTTTACTCTATATGGCGTGTTTATGCCAGAAACGATGTGTACTAGAGGGAATCCACCGGTTTATGTCCATAGTCACACGACCGGTTACATAGTCAACTCCACATGATGTGTTCATGTTGGAAATGGCGTGTACTATCAAATTTTCATCCACCAAATTTGTTAGTCACATGGTTGGATACATGGTCTATACAAAAAAACATGTATGTTCGAAACACGATGTGTTCCTCCAACGATTACCCAACCCTGTGTCTCTGCACACACAGTCAGTCAGATAGTTATGAAATAAATGGAATGTACATATACTACACAATGTGTAAAAAATAAAAATAGTTCCATCCAAAACAAAAAGACACATGGAGTGTATTGATAATTACACACCATATACTATGGGTTTTTCAGACAGTAAGCCTCAGAAACTAATTAATAATCCCATAAAACAATTAAACAAACATTTACAGTGCGAAATTCTGATCTGTGTGTGCCCATACTTCGCACGAATCAAAGAATCACAACTTATACATGTACCTCACAATGAATAATGGATCACACATTCAAATATTCCACCAAATTATCATCCATGAAGTCCCATAACACCTTAGGAACCAAATATGGGCATTCATTGAATAGATAAATTACACCATTTAATACCATATCAATGAACTTGTATTATAACAACTCATCTATCATAACAACATGCATCTCTTGCACAACATATATCACAACAACATTAAATCCGTAATGAACTCTATATGGAATGACAAGAATGCCTGGAATTTTATCTCTATCATGTTCTAATATGATTAATGAGATGTTATACACTCATATAATTAGGTTGAAAAAGAAATATAACTTCAACAACATCAACAATAATAGCACAAGATAGGTGAGTCACCCAATAGTAAAATCAAATAAACTATAAAATTGAAAACAAGATAATTGAAATAATCAATAAAAATTGCCTTTTCCCTATAAATTGGTTATCTACTCCCGGGAACAACATTTTACCAACTACTTTTTCATTCTTATACCTAGATATAGGATCCAAATAGTAAATTAATGAAGAAAAGAACCTGCCTCTGATACCACTTTGTAACATCTCAGATTCAGGTGTCACCTAAAGGTGCACGGTACCCAGTTGGTCATATAGCCTCAAGAGGATATCATCAAATGCCAGAGGTTTCCGACAAGCAGTGAGAGCCTTAGGTGTGACACTGGGGAAACAATAACCTCATTGGTAGAGTAATGCAGCAGAATATATATATAATATACAACACCTGAAGTAGTAATAATTTACAAAAAAAGTAGAATAATAAAGATTAAATTCATGTTTATTAAGTGATAAAAACCCAATAATTCTATGAAGAATTAGAACATTTAGGATATTATGGAAAAATTAGAAGTGAAAAAGATTCTCAATCATAGATTTTGAATATCAATGTATATTGAAATTGATGAAGATAATATTAGATCAATGACTAAATCATGTGTTATAAATTATTGTAGACACTAATTTTATAGAATATGAATTTTTTGAGGAAGATGGAAACATGGAGTATCATATTATCTATCCATGTTTTATATTTACTATTTTTTTATAATGTATAAATTCATTATTTTATACTAGATGATATAATAGTAGTTTTAGTCTTCTATAGGGATGGATTATTATTTAATTATATATAGAGGCATTAAAGAGAATATATGTGATATTCATCATAAGGATGCCATTAAAAGAAAGTTTACCACTTATGTATATAGAATTTTGAAAATCCGACATACATTGTTGTCATTAGTATGTAAAATGTGGTTCAATGGGATAAAATTATTATTTTGGTGAAAAGTAACTTTTTATCATTAATCGCGATTAGAGGTAATTATTGTAATTTAAGGTAAAAATAATGTTATTATAAACTGAAATCACCATGAAACGTGTCCTACCCCTATTGTATGAGTCATGTCCAACCATTAAAATCCATTGGTAAATTTAGGGGACCAAATGGAGCCACATGTGTGAGATAATTACATTAAAGCCTTTTATTTAATGTAAAAGTAAAAATGACACAAACATGTTTTGTTCTACTAAAACAATTATTAGATGGGGTTATACAAGTCATATTTTTGACTATAAATATTTTTTAGAAAGCTAAAACGATTTCCTATATCATGGTAAATTTTTTATAATTTTTATACATTTTATAAATTATTTTATTTATGACATCATGATGATGCAATTATTACCTCATTAATGAACGGTTTAAATAAAATGAAAAGATAATGAAAAATCTAAGACCTTAACTTGTCCAAACCTATTGGATGAGTAAATTTAAAACCCTTATGATCTTATCCTTGAAATATATCAATGTGGGACCTTTAAAATCAGAAACGCTTTTGAAAATAAAGTAATAGTTTCATGATTTCCAAAAGAGACCCTCTTCTCCTCTTATAAAAGGCCCCCACCTATACCTTATTTCCCACACTCCGCAAGCCTTTGGATCGGCCAAAACCTGCCCATTTCATCTCTCCACATCCCTCTCTTCATCATTGAAGCCTAAACATGGGCAGAAAGCTCTTCAAGAAACCCTTTTTGTTCAAACCAATAAGAGTTACCCGATTTAAAGGTAGTGTCTTCTCTAAAGTGCTTTTGTTTTATTTTTCTTCTCAAACCCCCTAAACTCTTTTTATTTATTTATTTTGTAACAAAAACAGTATCATAAATATAATAGGATGTTTTTATAATATGTATTAGAGCTACACTCACACACACCTACATCTAATGGTTATAAAACATACGGTTTCCGTGGATGGAGAATTTCTGCCTCACGAAACGATGATTGTTCAAGATTCATCTAACACCTTCAAAGGTGGACATTATGATGTCAATATGTTTATATATGATATATAATATGTTTATTATTTCCTTAAGATTCTGTATTTTTCCTTTATGGCATACATTTAGCGTTTCCATTATGGGTAAACACGATATCTTCATTTTAGGATGTGCGGACTACCTCCCCCTGAAAGTGATTTGATTCGTTAATACCATATGTGGGATGTATAAAGGATAAAGTTAATGATATTATATATTATATTATACTTTAATTATAATATACCCTTATATAATTATGATTCCAATCCATAAAATACGAAATAGAAATGGAAGTAGCGTTCATGCGTACGTATGGATTACCGTCTCCATGAACGGTGCATTTCATTTCTTACCTCAAAATGTTTTGTAATAATATAAATACATATATATGCTGGATATATATGATATATATGTTATCCAAATCATGAATATAATTCTGGATATAATGAACATTTTACCAAATGAACAACATGATATTGTAAGAAGTCCATTTTTGACTTAAAAACCAAAAACCGACAAATTGAACATTATTAACTTAAATGATTTCATGGTGTTCATAACATGGTATAAAAAGAATAATGAACTTGAAAATGGTTCTTAAGAAAGTATAGATTAACTCAAGTTTATTAATAAGGAGATTAAATATAACGACACATACTTTACATACATTGTTATTACTTCTTAATTGAAGCATACTTATTACAACATATGACAAAAACCACAAAGGACCGTATAGGTATAGTGTCTTTAGAAACTGGGGAACATAAACAACTGGTTCATAAATATTCTATAGTGTCTCCAATTTATTTCATCATATCTAAGGTCCCTTTTAGCATATTCTATTCAATATCCTTATTCCTGACCTAGGGAAATGAAAATATACAAAAATGGTGAGCTCAAATGCTCAGCAAGGGCAAATAAAGGAAATAAAAATCATATCATATCTTTTTGAAAATCTTAACCTGAAAAAGAGATCATAATATCATAACATGGGACAAATCATATAAGTGAAAATGAAATCCCAATAAACATAACATAAAACATGAAACATTGTGGCATGAACACATAATAAAAGAGAATCATTTCTTGTTAGTCATGACTCATTGTCAAGACTATTTTAATAGAAAAATTCTATTTCTGAACCGAGTTCACTCCTCGTTTCAGTCTTATCACTAAACTGGAATGACCTTCTGTTCTAGAAATTTATATCTCATGAGATATAAATCATTACCCAATGCATTGGAAACATATATAGGTCCCACCCATCTCTTAATGAATCCTTTCTTATGTGTGCCACAAAATCATAAATCATTATCACATAACACATGTAATAATAATGGGATTCTTAAAACATCATGACATCATAAAACAATTCATATAAGGTAAAGTACTTCATAAAAAAAATTCCATCACATCATAATCAAATCAATGTAATAATATGGATAAAAACAGAACCCTATGTTATCTTATATGGAAAATAATTTTGATAAAACATTTGAACTCCATTCTTGAGGAAAATATCCTTTCTACTTCAAAAACAATTTCCATTCTTAACATGTCATATAATTTCAAACATTAAGTTTTTAATTAAAAATAAACTAGAAAACTTGTAAAGTAATCTTCATTGAAATAATGTTTTATGAATTCATTTATTTCATATAAGTTAAAAAACATTCTTCTCGTACTTTGTTCAGAAAAGTCAAAAAGTACCTTGTATGAAAAAATACAAAAGATTCCATTCATATCATTTACTATAAACATACCGAAGGGTAAAATTGGATTTAAACAATTGTAAGAGGATATGAATAATATTACATATAGATGAAACATGGATGTGGATGATAAATACACCCCAGTAAATACCAAAGTATAATCAATCTCGGATAAAAATGAGATTGTGATATTTTCCCTTACCTTATGTCTGATTTGCTTTGTACGTGTCTGAAGCTCCTGTATAATGTTTTAAATAATGTTATTGACTTATTACAGAATCATACGTATCGATAAGATATCATATATGGTCATATACAAAGCATCTTATTAGAAAATTTATCATTGTTACTTGTTATTCGGGTCTTTATTTCCTTTTGTTCTTATCCGTGTTTGATGAATAATTTCTTATTATTGTTTTTAGTTTATAGATTCCTCATATCCAGAATCGTGTTAGTGTAATATATATCATATTTATTCATTCAATTCATTTATATAATTACTATGCAATGAAGATCATGTAGAACGAGTCGCATCACATCGTGGAGACGGTATTCCGTACATACGCACGAACAATGATATCGTTCCCATGATCGTTAATTGTATTGAAGTGTATTTATACTATTTGAGTATCAATATCACTTTTTAATAATCATATATAGTTACTCATTACACCATTATACCCATCCAAGTAAGGTGGTGGTGGAAAATAAATTACACCACGGCGTAGAGACGGTATTCCGTACGTACGCACGCACGGTGATTTCATTTTTCCGTTGGATCGATAGAAGGTGAATTTGGGTTGTTTCATATTTATAATTACATATCAGTATATAATTAATACTGATGGTATTACTTTATCAGGAAATAATTAATGAAGAAGAAGTTGAAGAAGAATGAAATTGAAAAAGATCGGTAATGGATATTACCTCTTTTTGACGCGCCTTTTCTTAACCTCCTTTTAGAGAACTATGTATGGTTTTTGAAGAAAACTAGGACCTCTAGGATGATTATAGGGAAGTGGATAATTGATTTTTTCAATGGTTGGCCGATCTTGAATGCTCAAATTGGTGCGAGGAAGAGAGGGAGGAGGTGCCATTTTATAAGGGAGAAGAGGGGCACCTTAGGGAAATCTCAAAAGTTTATTTATATTAAAGTCAAATTCGGTTTAGAATGGTTCCAAAGGGTATTATTTTGAAGATAAAGTGGGGATGCGTCGAAACCTCTCATCCAATTGGATTTAGACAAGTTTAGGTTATTATTTTAACCTTATCAATTAGATTTAACTCTAAGTTAAATAATTTAACTTTTACCTTGTCTTTTTGTTTTCTTACACTATATGGTTAATAAACATACCATAACAAGCCAATCGAACCCCAAAATGTTATTATTAATATATATATATCTTTATCTATGTCATTTGATCGAACCTTAGATTTTTAGTAATTAAATTGCAATTAATAATATACTATTTGTTTTAAAAACTATTTTATGTCAATTTTGACACTATTTGGTAATTGATTTTTGTGAAAAATTATAACAGAATGAAAAGTTTAAACCAAGATAACTAAATCAACACTAACATGTAATATTAACCTTTAAAATTAGTGGAATTCATAAAAAGTCTCAAATTAAATTTATTTGGGCATTTATAACATCAATTATGTTAATATTTTCTTAAAAAGGTAATTACTCCATCCTCGTTGTGTCATAAATAAATTAAATTATTTAAAGTCTAAAAATTATAACTAAAATACCATTATGTAGGAAATATAATTATATTTCTAATGAATATTTATAATAAAATTTATCTTATGGATAACCCTATATTAAAAATGTTTTAGTTATTAAACATTGATTTTAACTATTTTAACTCTCTTTTATATAAAATAATATTAAATGTCCTAATCTAATCCAAGTGGACTTAAATGGTCATATTATATTTATAAGGTTGTTTCTGGTCTAATTAAATGTATCCAATAGAATTAGGACATGTGTTAGGGTAATAGTAATATCATTTGTACCTTTAATTACCCTATTTACTATTAACCGCGGTAAAAAAAGTAAAAAGTTACTATTCACCAAAAAAAATTCATCACATTGAACAACATTTTACATATTGATATCAACCGTGTCTCTCGGATTTTTAAAATTCCATTCACAGAAGAGGTAAAATTAAGTTTTATGCAAAATTCAGTTATTTAACTACCACTTAGTGGTATCACTATTCATCAGAAATTGAATGTTTTCAGAAAAATACAAAAATTTCACCATAGGCAAATTTCGGTATTCCGAATCCAAAAATGAAGTCCATTTTAAAAGATAAAATTTATAAGATTTCAAAAAGTGGTTATTACTATTTATAATGGCTATTTTATATAGAATTTTTTTGTTTAGCGAAACTCGGTATTGCGTACAACGCAAGCTATCGAGGAAAGTCGTGATTGCATCTAAAGCAATCCAAGCTAGTGTTGTGTGTAGTGAAAGATTCCTTTGATGATTTATATAAAATAAAATGAAAATATTTCTCATAAAAATCTCGGGTGTTACATTATACCCCTCTTAAAAAAAATTCGCCCCCGAAATTCGTCACATTGTAACAAACAGATGACGATACCTCTCCCTCATCATATCCTCAAGCTCCCATGTAGCTTCTTCAAATTGGTGGTTCCTCCATAAAACATTCACCAAGCGAGTCGTCTTGTTTCGTAGAACTTTTTCTCTACGATCCAGAATCTTTATCGGCTGTTGTTCATAAGAAAGATCTTTCTTCAGCGGTACAACTTCTGAGCTAAGTACATGTGAAGGATCAGCTATGTACTTTCTCATGAGTGATACATGGAACACATCATGAACTTGAGAGAGATTTAGTGGAAGTGCCAATCGGTAAGCTACCTTCCCAACACGATCTAGTATTTCGAAAGGACCGATATACCTAGGGCTCAGCTTTCCCTTCTTTCCAAATCTCATTACTCTTTACCAGGGAGATATTCGTAAGAAAACTTTATCACCCACTTCAAACTCTAGGTCTTTTCTTCGGTTATCAGCATAACTTTTTTTATGACTCTGAGCTGCTCTTATGTGTTGTTGAATAGATCGGACCTTTTCTTCCATCTCATCAACAAGATCAGGTCCTGATAGCTTTCTTTCCCCAACTTCATCCCAGCATGTTGGAGTTCTGCATTTCTTTCCATACAGAGCTTCATATGGAGCCATCTAAATACTGGAGTGAAAGCTATTATTATAAGAAAATTCCACCAAAGGTAGGTGTTGATCCCAACCACCATTTAAATCCATATAGAAAGCTCTCAACATATCTTCTAGAGTTTGAATTGTTCTCTCAGACTGACTGTCTGTATGAGGATGATAAGCAATGCTGAAACTCAACTCTGTATCTAGAGTATGTTGAAGAATTCACCAAAACATCGAGGTAAGCCTTGGATCCCGATCAAATTTAATGGAAAGTGGTACTCCATGCAATCTTATTACTTCCTTTACATATATCCTGGCAGGCTGATCAAGAGAGAAATCCACTCTTATAACAAGGAAGTGTTTCGACTTCGTAAGAAGATCAACTATAACCCAGATAGAATTATTTCCTTTTGATGTTTTGGGAAGTCTGGTGACAAAGTCCATAGTGATGTTTTCAAATTTCCATTCAGGTATGGGTAATGGTTGTAACATCCCCTTAGAATTCTGTCTCTTAGATTTAACTTGCTGACAAACCAAACATCCAGAGACATATTCAGCAACATCTCTTTAATTCCATCCCACCAGAAGTACTCTTTCAGGTCCCTATACATTTTCGTGCTTCCAGAATGAATAGAGAAGGAAGAACTATGAGCCTCATCCAGTAGCTCCTTCTTCAATTCTGGGATGGGAGGAACACAATCCCAATTCCTGAACCATATTATCCCCTCATAATCAAGGTTGAATTCATGAACATTTCTCACCTTCTTTTGTAACTCTACATCTTCCTTCTGTGCCACATTAATATTCATATGCATAGATGGTTGAACATTCATTTGAAAAAGATACAATTTTTCCCCTTCCATAATGATTCCAAGATCCATCCTTTGTAAATCCATAAATATTGGATCTTTTGAGATCCTCATCATGGATAAGCTAGCCTGGTCTTGTCGACTTAATGCATCAGCCACCTTGTTCGCTTTCTTAGGGTGGTAATGAATTGAGCAATCGTAATCCTTAATCAGCTCCAACCATCTTCTTTGGCACATATTCAGCTCTTATTGTGTGAAAATATACTTCAAACTTTTATGATCAGTATAAATATCACACCTTTCTCTATAAAGATAATGCCTCCAAATCATTAATGAAAAGATTACCGCAGCTAGCTCCAAATCATGAGTTGGGTAATTTTTCTCATGAGTTTTCAACTGTCGAGAGGCATAAGCAATCACCATATCATTTTGCATAAAAACACACCCCAACCCTTTCTTGGATGCATCACTGTAGATCACAATCCTTTCTCCACTACAAGGAAGTGTCATAAAAGGTGCACTGGATAGCCTTCTTTTCAACTCCATGAAATTCTCTTCACACACTTCACTCACCACGATCTTAACTCCTTTTCGAGTCAACAAAGTAATTGGATTAGATAATCATGAAAAATCATTCACAAAACACCGATAATATCCAGCCAGACAAAGAAAACATTGGATCTCAGTTACTGTTGTTGGTCTTGACCAACTTTCGATCACCTCGGTTTTTTCTGGATCCACAGATATCCCCTCTTTTGAGATTATGTGACCCAGAAATGAAACATTTTAAAGAAAAAATTCTCACTTGGTAAATTTGGCATAATGCTTCTCCTCTCTCAGGGTCTTAAATACAATTCTCAAGTGATCTTCATGTTCTTCCTTTCTCATTGAATAGATAAGAATATCATCCATAAAGACTACCACAAACTGATCAAGATAATCTCTAATGAATCTATTCATCAGATCCATGAATATAACAGGGTAATTAGTAAGACCAAATGGCATCACTATATATTCATAGTGTCAATACCTTGTACGGAAAGCCGTATTTGGTATATCCTCCCTTTTGACACTTAATTGATGATAACCTAAATGAAGATCGATCTTGGAAAAGTATTGAGCTCCGTGTAGTTGATAAAATAAGTCATCAATGCGCGGGAGAGGATATTTTTTCTTGATAGTGATCTTGTTATGTTCTCGATAATAAATGCAGAGTCGCATTTATCTATCATTCTTCATAAAAAACAGAACAGGTTCTCCCCAAGGTGACGCACTATGGTGTATGAATCCGTTATCAATATTCTCTTGGAGTTGCTTCTTCGATTCATGCAACTCAATTGGGGCCATTCTATAAGGTGTCCTTGAAATAGGCATAGCACCTGGTATGAGTTCTATTGAAAACTCAACTTCACGATTTGGTGGAAGACATGACAATTCCTTCAAAAAGACATCATCAAACTGCTGTACAATGGGAATATTCTTAATCGCGATTTTCTCTCCAACCATTTGAGATAAATAACATTCATTTAGTTGAATAAAGACCCATAAGAAGGAAGAAATTTCCATAGGAAGGTTATGTTCATCCTTGCATCGATAGATGATCATAAATTGATCTGGAATATGAAATGTGACTTTCCTTCTATGGAAAACGATATGAGATCCGTATAAAGAAAGCCAATCCATGCCAAGAATCACATCAAATTCCACTATAGGAAGGTTCACAAGATTTGCAGGAAGCACTTTTCCACAAACTTCAATCGGAGAAGAATTATAAACATTTGATGCGACTGTTGTGCCATTAAGAGCTGTAACAGCTAACTCAACATCTAATTTTTTAGGTAAAGTGGTGATACCCGTAGAAAATTCATCAGAAATAAAAGAGTGGGTGGATCCAGAATCAAATAAAACATTTTCTACTTTAGAGTGGATGGTATGTGTACCTTTCACCACATCGTTATCGTACTCCACATCGCTGATAGAAATTGCATGTGACTTTCCATTGTCTTTAGCCTTAAGAGTTTGTCGACGTCGGTCATCTTCAAAAACCCTTGGATTAGAAAATTTATTAGCATAATGCCCCATTTCCATTCACTTGAAACATTGAAGAGCAGGAGGTTCATTCTGTGTAGACTTTTCTTTGTTCGCATCACTAGACATATTCTTCCTATCATTTCGGCATTAAAAAGCTCGATGCCCTTCCTTTCCATATTTGAAACATTTACTTGTCCCTTTAAGACAATTCCCTCCATTTTTCATTCCACACTTTGAGGATAAAGGAAAAATCATATTCTTTTCAGTGTGGTCTTTTGATTTCCATTTGAATTCCATTTTCCTCTTCTTATCAAACCCATATGACTGATGGGTTACTCGAATCTCCATCTCAACCTTGAGAGCACATCGAACAATTTCCTCATATCTATTAAAGTCCCTTATGGCTAATGCCCTTCGAAGACTTGGTTTTAAGCCACTAAAGAATCAATCGATCTTACTCTCAGGTTGGATAACAATTCTAGAAGCATACCTTGCAAGTCTTGTAAAATTTTCATCATAAGTACCAAAAAGTTCATCGTCCTTTTGCTTTAGTTCAAGAAACTCCTTCTCCATATTAGTTTGAAGAATACGAGGGAAGTAATTATTGAAAAATATGTTTTTGAACTCGTCTCATTCCATGTATTATATTTCATCCCTTGGCCTCGTATTCTTGATTAGATTTCACCCTTTATTAGCTTCTCCTTCCAAATGATATACTGCTACGATGACTTTATCATGTTGAGAACATTGAATAACTGAAAATATCTTTTTAGTGGTACTAATCCATTGTTAAACCACTAATGGATCAGTTGAACTGCTGAATGAAGGCGGTCGCTGCCTTATGAAGGATTCAACAGAATGTTGTTCCTTCCTTTGCTTGTTTGGAAGTCCCTCTTGATTCATAGCTTGAGAATGTTGTGTGAGCATGGCTATAAGATTTTTCATTCCAGCTCCCATATCGTTTGGATACTCAGGGGGACAATCATTGCATTGCCCATCACATTCCGCCTTAACTTGGTTCCTTCGTGTTCCAGCCATTGAGTAAAACCAAGAAGAATAGTGTGAGCAACGCTAATTACAATAAGAAAACCACATAATCAAGAATAAAATTTTACGCTTAAGGTCTTATCATTGGTTCTTCATGGCCATGTGTAAAACACTAATATTGTTCTAGGCTTAGATATATCCTTAGTGTTCTTACTAAGGCTTTCACATCCTATTTTCCAAAGGTTGACTATACCTTTCCTCTGATACCAACTATAATGGTCTGGAATCACTTCTAGTGGACTATAATTGATACCTATCAGGGCACTCAATGGGTGGCTACACCCCCTGGGCGAGACACACCTCCATCCCTAGTGGCAGCCATTTCCTCATGAATCCCTTGGGCGGAGTGCCATGCTTCGTCCAATGCTCACATGTGAGAGTTCCCAAGGATCAGACACATTCCAACCTTTTTTGCCTCTGATACCAACTATAACGACCCATACATTACATACATTGTTATTACTTAATAATTGAAGCATAATTATTACAGCATATGTCAAAAACCACAAAAGACAGTATAGGTATAGTGTTTTTAGAAACTGGGAAACATAAACTACTGGTTCATAAATCTTCTACAGTGTCTCCCATTTATTTCATCATATCTAGCATCCCATTTAGCATATTCGACTTCATATCCTTCTTACTGACCTGGGGAAAAGAACACATAGAAAAAGGGTGAGCTCAAATTCTCATCAAGGGAAAATAAAGGAAATAAAAATCATATCATATCCTTTTGAAAATCTTAACCCGCAAAAGTGATCATAATAACTTAACATGGGACAAATCATAGAAGGTAAAATGAAATCCCAATAATCATAACATAAAAAATGAAACTTTGTGGCATGAACACATAATCATAGAGAATCATTTCTTGTTAGTCATGACTCATTTCCAAGACTATCTTAGCAGAGAAAGTCAATTTCTGAACCGAGTTCACTCCTCGTTTCAGTCCTATATCACTGAACCAGAATGACCTTCTATTCCAGCCATATCTATCTCATAAGATATAAATATTTTCCCAATGCATTGGATGGTGAAATAGGTCCCACCCATCTCATTATGAATCCTTTCATATGTGTTCCACATAATCATAAATCATCATCGCAAAACACATGTAATGAAAATGGGATTCTTAAAACATCATGACATCATAAAAAAATTCATATAAGGTAAAGGACTTCATAAAAATAATTCCATCACAACATAATCAAATCAATGTAATAATATGGATAAAAACATAACCCTATATTATCTTAGATGGAAAATAATTTTGATAAAACATTTGAACTCCATTCTTGAGGAAAATATTCTTTCTAATTTAAAAACTTTTTCGTTTCATAACATGTCATATAATATTAAACTAAAAGATGTTAAATAAAAATAAACTAGAAAACTTGAAAAGTAATCTTTATTGAAATAATTTTTTATGAATCCATTTATGCCGTATAAGTTAAAAAACATTCTTCTCGTACATTGTTCGGAAAAGTCAAAAAGTACATCGTACGAAAAACTACAAAAGATTCCATTCATATCATTTACTAAAAACATATAGAAGGGTAAAATTGGATTTAAACAACTGTAGTAGGATATGAATAATATTACATATAGAAGAAACATGGATGTGGATAATAAATACACCCCAGTAAATACCAAAGTATAATCAATCTCGGATAAAAATGAGATTGTAATATTTTCACTTAACATAGGTCCGATTTTCTTTATACATGTCCGAAGCTCTTGTATAATGGTTTAATTAATGTTATTTACTTATTCAAGAATCATACGTATTGATATGATATCATATATGGTCATATACTTAGCTTCTTATTAGAAATTTTTCATTGTTACTTGTTATTCGGGTCTTTATTGCCTTTTGTTCTTATCCGTGTTTTGATGAATAATTTCTTATTCGTGTTTTTAGGATATAGATACCTCATATCCAGATTGGTGTTCGTGTAATATATATCATATTTATTCATTAAATTCATTTATATAATTATTATGTAATGAAGTTCATGTAGAACGAGTCGCATCACATCGTGTAGACGGTATTTCGTACGTACGCACGAGCGATGATATCGTTCCCATGATCGTGGGATTGTATTGAAGTGTATTTATACTATTTTAGTTTCAATATCACTTCTTAATAATAATATATAGTTACTCATTACACCATTATACCCATCCAAGTACGGTGGTGGTGGAAAATAGATTACACCACGGCGTGGAGACGGTATTCTGTACGTACGCACGCGCGGTGATATTATTTTTCCGTAGGATGGATAGAAGGTGAATTAGTTTTGTTTCATATTTATAATAACATATCAATATATATTTAATACTTATGTTATTACATTATCATCATACAACTAATGAAGATGAAGTTGAGAAGAAAGAAATTGAAAAAGATCGGTAATGGATATTACCTCTTTTTTATGCGCCTTTTCTTAACATCCTCTTCGAGAACTAAGGATGGTCATTGAAGAATACCAAGACCTATAGGATGATTATAGGGAAGTGGAGAAGGAATTTTGGCAGGTTTTGGACGAGATTTAACGCTCAAATTGGTGTGAGGAGGAGAGGGAGGAGGTGCCCTTTTATAAGGGAGGAGAGGGGCACCTTAGGGAAATCTCAAAATATTATATTATATTAAAGTCAAATTCGGTTTATAATGGTTCCAAAGGGTATTATTTCGAAGCTAAAGTGGGTATGGGTCGAAATCCTCTCATCAAATAGGATTTAGACAAGTTTAGGTTATTATATTTACCTTATAAATTAGATTTAACTCTATGTTAAATAATTTAACTTTTACCGTGTCTTTTTGTTTTCTTACACTATATGGTTAATAAACATACCATAACAAGACAAACATAACCCAAGTTGTTTATTATTAATATATATATCATTATCTAATTCATTTGGTCTATCCTTAAATTGTTAGGAATTAAATATCAATTAATAATATAAAATTTGTTTTAAAAACTATTTTATGTCAATTTTGACACTTTTTGGTAATGGATTTTTGTGAAAAATTATAACAAAATGATAAGTTCGAAACAAGTTAATTAAATCAGCACAAACATTTCATATTAACCTAGAAAATTTGTGGAAGTCATAAAAAGTCTCAAATTACATTTATTTGGGCATTTATAACATCAATTATGTTAATATTTTCATAAAAAGGTAATTACTGCATCATCGTTGTGTCATAAATAAAATAAATTATTTAAAGTCTAAAAATTATAAATAAAATACCATTATGTAGGAAATCATTTTATCATTCTAATGAATATTTATAATAGAATTTATCTTATAGATAACCCTATATTAAAAAAAATTTAGTTATTAAACATTGATTTTAACTATTTTAACTCCCCTTTAAATAAAATAATATTAAATGTCCTAATCTAATACATGTAAACTTAAATGGTCATATTATATTCATAAGGTTGTTTTTGGTCGAATTAAAGTTATCCAATAGAATTAGGACATGTGTTTGGGTAATAGTAATATCATTTTTACCTTTAATTACCCTATTTACTATTAACCGCGCTAAAAAAAGTAAAAAGTTAGTATTCACCAAAAAATTATTTTCATCTCATTGAACCACATTTTATTTAATGATATCAAACATGTCTCTCGGATTTTTTAAATTCCTTTCACAGAATCGATAAAATTAAGTTTTATGCAAAATTCAGATTGTTAACTACCACTTAGTGGTTTCACTATTCATCAGAAATTGAATGTTTTTAGAAAAATACCAAAATTTTACCATAGGCTAATTTCAGTATTCCGAATCCAAAAATGAAGTCCATTTTAAAAGATAAAATTTACAGAATTTCAAAAGGTGGTTATTACTATTCATAATGGCTATTTTATATAGCATTTTGTTGTTTAGTGAAACTCGGTATTGCGTACAGCGCAAGCTATCGAGGAATGTCGCGATTGCGTGTAAAGCAATAAAAGCTAGTGTTGTGTGTAGTGAAAGATTCCATTGATGATTTATATAACCTAAAAAGAAAATATTTCTCATAAAAAACTCGGGTGTTAAATTAAATAACGGTCGGGTCAAGAGGGATACGAGGTAAGGGACTTCGTCTCAATCTCTTTTCATCGAAGCATATTTTGTTTTATACACACCTTTATTTTATACGGTGTATAAACCCCTTTGAATTTTATGTTTTTTCAAAAGGAATATTTTTTATACGATGCGTTTTACTAAATGACAAATGGAATTCTTTTCTGTCGTACGTATGTGGTGACAATGACTTCTCCGTCGCCGTGACCATTATTTCAGTTTCTGCTTCCTCTACGAGCCATAACATTATTTTAAAGAAAATTAAATACCATGTTTTACATTTTTTTTTGGTATTGAAACTTGTTTGATAACGTTTTTATTATATCAATGTATTGTATTGATATATAGTGATTGAAATGTGGAAATGTTATGTTTCTGTTATGCATTTTTTTTGTGATACGATTTTGGTTCTTGGGCATTATTTATGAAGATGGGTGGTTCCATGATAAACTAATGGCGGGTGAGCCCGATATAGCTCTCCAATGCATTGGTTAACACGAAGGAGTTAAACGATATGGTCTCCCCGAAGAGATTTAAGGGAATATACTGTGATGGGTATTCCAAATGTAACCAAGAGGGTTACTCCCTACGTAAGAATGTTATGAATGCCTCAAGTTACCTTTATGTCAAATGATTTCTATGAGTTATTCATAAAACATATGATTACATGAGGTATGTTAATATTATTGTGTTTTATGAGTAAAGTATGTTTTCATACATGGACTAATGTTTTCATTTTTTACTTTTATATCCCTTACTGAGCTTTTTATGCTCATCACATGTTTTTGAACTTTTTTTCATAGGTCAAGGGAAAGGTGCATGATGTGATGATAGTGACAAGGAAGTGTCAAGAAAGAATCCATTTTTTATTTTAGATTTGATTCTGTTGATGGAAAAAAATGAGTAATATCTTTTATGTAAAAACCTTGTTTAAAAGTGGAACGTAATTCATGTTTTATTATCTAATTCTCTAAAACTCTAAATCTAAAAAGATCCATAATGTGTATTCATGAAATATCTCAAGATTAAGTAATGTTTAAGGCTGGGGCCTTATATAGATTTTATACAGAACATATTCCTTGATTCTTATCATATTTTATACTTTATTGATTTTTTGAAGTTCTAATTCTATACATTCACATTTTTAATTCTTGTCTCATAACAAGATCATATTTTCAGTTTTTTCCAATCAGATCATGTTATTCATTCAAATCCTTCTCCCATGCTTTACCATTGGCTACTTGATAAAATTCGGATGGTTCTTTAATTGATAGGAGGGATGAATTTGATTTTTTCCTCATTCTCTTTGACTGTGTAGGTGCTTTCCAGTCCCCAATGATATTGAATTGATGAACTTCTTATCTAATATTTCTTCAATAAGGATCAAATAGTGTTTAATTAGAACTTTTTTCCTCTTATCATTCCAATTCCAAATCATCATCATTTTTAGAGACCTGGATTTTGCTAAATCATTTCATAATTTTTGTAATTGAATATGTCTTCTTTCCACTTTCATCTTAATGGATTTCAATATATATATAATCCTTTAGTTATTCATTGTTTTATGCTTAATTATGGTGGCATCGTTTTTCTCTAAAGTCATTCTATGATTATTATTGTTTCATTTATATTCCTTACACTTCATTGAGTATTCGAGTAATATTCCTTCAATTGCAACATAACTATATATTCATCGATTTTTTTCCAAATAAATAATTTATATCCAAAAACATTAAAAATAAATTAGTGGGGTTTTCCTTCTATATATTATCTCATATGGTGTTATTAAGTCTTCTAGAAATTTCCCCATTTGATTTTGAGTGTAGACCCAAGCATGAAAAGCCACTTTCTAGTAATGACTAGACTCACTACTAAAAATCAGAATAGTTTTGTCCATATTGTTCCCTACCCATTTATATATGAAATGACCCGATTTTGATGAGGTGTTCTCAATAAAGTCACTTCATTCTTGATCCCATGTTTTTTCTACAATTTTAAAATTTAATGGATGCATATTCAATTAAATTTCATTATCATTATATCAGTATTATAAAAAATTTACCATTCTCAACTATTTGAAGATATCTCTATATATTGAAAATTACTTCTTCTTCAAGGTACTTTAACACCATATATTCAATTATCATATAATCAACAATCAATATAATGAAGTTCCTATATCAATATGTTCCATCCGCATTCAATAGAACTAAAAAATTTATTAATATTAGATAAAGTATTTCATATTCCATTGTATGACTCATTGAAGAATAATTCTAGACCATCTCTCATCACATGCATGCATCACATATCTTTTAATAATGTAGATTAAGATTGGAATGTCTATAATATATTTTCTGTGAATAGGTTTTCCATTTTCGGTATATTAATGTGATACTCCCATTGATGACACAAGTTTTTATCGTCCTCAATTGTTATCAAAACCCAGTTTACCTGACTATCTAGCTAGTATAAATTATCATTTTCCTCTATCCTTTTATTAAAGAATTACATGTCTTGAGAATTATGGTTTACTATTTGTGATTAAATGTTACTACCAGTCCTAAGTCGTAGATTAAACTCAGACTCGTGATAATGTGATGTATGTCATCAACATAGGTCACTCGAGTTTTCATTAGTTCATCATTTTATAATTCATTATTTAGAATCCCTTTGAAGATTATGGAACCAAGATTTCCAATTATAACTATTCCATTATACCATTCCATTCCATTGCATTTTCAACTAATTAAAATTTCTTTTCATCTAGGATGAGAATCCACTATAAGGAATCTTAGTGATACATTCTATATTAATGTTAGAGTGTTCTCTTCAATGTTATGTTTCTCATTCCACTTCTCTTTCTCCCATGAGAAATATGATTTATTGGAGGCATAAAACGTACTCTATAATATATTTTTAACATTCATGGTTGAATTATAACCATATTATTATTCTGAAGGTGAATACTTATTTTTAAGGTTAATTCTTTTTAGTTGACCAGTATTTAATTTTCATTGAGATTTGTAGTTATATATTTTACCTTTCATTTTCCAGCAATTACTAACTTTATCCACAATGTTATTATATTGAAAAAATTCAATTGAATTTATTTATTCTATATATTTATGGATATGCTATAATTATACATTTTGACTACAAGATACTTCCCCATTCAAATAGATCATTGCCTCTTTACAGAAAGTCATTGTATGGCCTAGAATTCAATATAATTGACATTTTATATAAATAAATATCTCACATCATTAATTACTCAATATGTTACTTTACCATATATCAGTATTTTATTTTTTATAATCTCTAGATAATTATGGAATTTATTAATATCAATATTTTACTTGGTTTCATGCTTACTCGGTTAGGATATATGACACCTTTTTGATATGTCCCACTTTTTTCTTTCCTTTGTTTTATCTCATTCCATTTTTATCCTTTGATATTTCTATATCAAATCATATTCCAATTCATTTCATTTATTTAGAGCATTGATCATTCAAGCGATTTTATTCTTCTTCATTATAATAGTTATCTCTTTAAAAAGCACTACTTATAAATATTATCTAGTGTCTAATATTATATATTTTCCCTCGGTTTTGATTTAGTTTATTGTATGTTACATATATAAATGGATCCTTCTTCAAGGCCGTAAACTATCTCAAAAATTTCCTCCAATATTGATGTATTCTAATTGTTAACTATTTATTGAACATAAATCCTTATATTAATCTCCACAAACCACTCTATGCTTTCAAGAGTTTTCAAGTGTTCTTCTATGTTACCTTACTATTGAACAATACCTACATCAAGATAACTCACATACTCTAACGAATCATTCAATAGAACTCTAATATTTTATTATTTATTTTTTTGAATGTCAATCTAAATAAGAGAACCCTCAAGTTTGACCTTCATATCAACAACACCATATTTCTCATTTTCTACCTCATTTAGAGTATCTACCTTTTCAATTATTGAATTCATGAAATTTTATATATCATATTCGAACTCTAGTTATATATTCACTTAAAATCCAATATCATAATGTTCGGCTTTGTAAATTATGGACTTTGTCTGTAATTTATTTTTTTATTTGAGGTTACTATTTTGAATGAAACTCCTCTAAGGCATATATATGTTTTATACTTCACATTTTACATCATATAATTTACCAAAACTTATAAAATTAATTTTCCTTATATTTCCACATCAAAATGAAATGATTTTTTTCTTCAAATATCAGTTTCCTTACATTAATGTTCAGGAATGAATATAAAGGACTTAATCATTTAGGTAATCTCCTTTATCACAAACATTAGAAATTCCAAGTTTTATGATGGCTTTAAATGAAACATACATACTTATTAGAAATATTGTATCCTACAGCTTGACACTCATTTCATATTCGTCAAAAATTCTTATCCTATCATCATGTGAAGTATTTGATAGTTCTTTTTTCAAGGGCTTTAAATTTTGGATTAAATAGTGGTATAAGACTTATCAGGATATTCTTCAGATTGAAAATATATATACTCCTGTCCACAAGTAATTGAATTGATAAAAAAATTCATTAATGAAATTAAAGAAAATATATGAATTTTTATTTTGATGAAATTTTAGATCATCGAACAAATTATTCAATACATTAATTTTGGAATCCATCACATTAAAATAACCTCCGTAAGTATTTTCCAGTTTCACCAACATAGACTTAGTTATAGTGAAACTCATAACCTTAAAATATAATTCATACGATATTTCTTTATTTATATAATTATTAGATTTTTCACCTAAATCATTTATCTTATTTTATATTTTAGTCATAGAAAGATTTATCACACCACATACATAAATTCCATGAACTGTGGAAATGTAAACCTCCATTCTAATAGATCATAGACGAGATCTCATTGAATTCATCCAAATTTGGAATCTACATTTATTAAAAAAATGTAAAATCCCCTAAATGCATTTTAATTCATTATAAAACCAAAATATATGAATGATTTAACAGCTATAACCTCCCTAAGATAATACTTTTAATACCATGGATCACCATGGGAGAGTATGGGTTAATTATGGTTTTATAATTTTCTATAAATAAAATGGTTCTTGTCCCAACATTAGTATAATCATGAAAAACCTAACTAAGGGTATCGTAAAATTATGTAAAACACATATGAATAAAAAGAAACACAACAAAATGGTTTTATTGGGTTCACCACTAAGGGTTAGTCCAAGGGGAATACATCAATAGTGTGTTACTAATACTGAAATCCACTAAACATCAATAGATATTATGGAATATAATATATCAGATATGGTTTATTCTTTCTATAAAGAATGCCTTTATATGAATTTTAAGAATAAAACACTACCTCCCTCGGATCAGTTTCATCGATGCCCCCTAGCATAGTGCTTTGGTAGAACTCTTTATTCGTTTATCTATATGAAGGTCTCTAATATATCAGAGCACGTGATGGTGATATTATTCATTATGATGGTTAAATAAGGATTCTAAAATACAATATACAAACATTCCCCTTATTCATTTATTCTTTAATATGTGTAATCTACTGGGATCTATTATTCATGAAACACTACTTTTGATTCAAACTACTAGGTTTCATGAAACTATACACTTTCACAAAAATCACAATATTTATGAAACACCTAAAAACATTAAAAATAACAATGTTTATAAAAATATATAATAAAAAAACCTAAGCATCAAATATTTATATAAAATTCTATTAGAGGAACTTGTCTTCACATAAATTTGATGATTTACATAAGGATTACATTGAAATAAAATATTCACGAAATGAGAGTTACCAAGCCTTATAAAGTTTGTTCCATGATCCAAATATTATGAGTGGACTCCTATTCATAGAAATTTCCTCCCATTCATAAAATCATCTATATCACAACTACCTTTTATGAGAACTCTTCATTTATATTCCTAAAACTACATTTCATAATGAAATAGTTATTTAAATTTTTTATTTAAAAAAAATTATCAATATTGTGTAACATATCATCTTTCCTTCTCACCTTATTTATTTTTTAAGAATCTCAAAAACAATGTGACAACAAACAATAACAAGTTTACTACCATTGGAATATAATCATGAGTAAATCATGGAATAAAACATTCCAGAAACATATCCCTTCCTCTAGATTTTGTGCCACAAAAAATTGGATTTTTTTGGAAGCAACACCTCCTTCAACACTGAATCTACATACACAATTATATCACTTGTCTCTCAAATTATATGACTAACCGTATTTGTATTGTCAACCAATAGAAAAACACAATCTGATTCCAACTATGAAAACACTTGAATCCAACAACTCCTCTAATCCATAAAAATATGTGTTCATGATTTATATTTTGTTGATATATTCCCCATTATTTTAATTTTGAACATAATTATATTTTACTGTGGTAAGTTATTTCTAAAACCTATGAAAATAAATTAAATTACTAAAAATGAAAACCATGTATTACATATTATATTATTATTTGTTCAAAATAGTAAAAAAATATAATATTAAATTTCTACAGTAAGGAAATTTATTTTCAAATTAAATGTTTTTTAATGAGTATTAAATAGATTTATAAAAAATATAATATATGTTTAAAAATAACTATCATAGATTTCTAAATTAAAATTAAATTTTTTTCAAAAAAAATTATAAAATTATAAATAAATTATATATTAAAATATTTCATAAATTTTTATCTGATTTTTAGATCCAAATGACATTATAAAATTCCTAGTATTTTTAAAAAGGGTATTTTATTATAATCACCTAAAAAATTCATTCTAATAAAATTCATCAAAATCTCATCTTAATATAATATCACTTTTGTATGTAAAGAAATGTAGAAATCATTAAAAAATTATTATTAAAAAATTTATCAATTTACCATTTATCTGGAAAAATAAAAAAATGTGAAATTATATTTATTTGAAAATGCAATTTAAAAATATTAATAATTTTATTCTTATTAATATAAGTTAATAAGTAGTTTAATATTAATATATAAGCTGAATCTAATTCACATTTTATAATCATCTAACCATATTATATGATGATTCATGAAAATATGTTGTGCAAGAAAATGAAATTTTTATAATGATCAATTTTCATGCCATTAATGATATTATAAGTTATTTATATAAAATTATTTTTTTGTTAGTTCATTTATATTAATAATTAAAAAAACTCATTAGAATTTAAAAATATACTATAAAATGTATCTTTTATATATAAATAATTTATTACATTGATTATTACCCATATATATAATTATGGCATCAAATTTATAATCCCCATAAGGATGTAACATTAGATCTAATGGTAATATAAGTAGTAGTTGATGTTTTATGGCTAAATTTAACTAATAGGGATATCATATAGTTGGTTGAAGTATATCACTCATTGGGGTGAATTGAGTATCTATTATGATTTTATTTTAAAAAGTATTCTTAAAAGATACCCAATATATTTAAATGCATCTCGATTAATCAATGTAATACAGTTATGAAAGTTTTACTATTTAAATAACTTCTCAAAATATTGATTAATTCTTAGTAATCATAATATTAATTATTAAAATTACCTTTGAAGTTGTTCCAATAAGGAAAAACATTTAAAACTTCTTCATAATATTTTTATTAAAATATATTCAATGATTTATAAATTATATAGTAAACAGAGAAAACCAAATTAAACAGCCCGACAGATATAAAACAAGTTGTTCAATTTCAAGGGAAGACATTATCCATTCCACTTTGTGATAATCTTCTACAAAGTAGTTTATATTAAGAAACAAGATCATCACCCTGGATCAGGGTTAAAAACAGTACACATGACTGTACAAGTCACATTACATCTTCCACTGTTCATTGTGGGTATAAATTAATAGGTCTCACTAGGACCTCTTTCACACTTATCCTTGTGAATACAAAAGTGTAAAATGATGTGTGAGAAAGAATATCTTGTGTCCTTCATTTTAATACAAGAGACAATGTGTGTTCTTATACAGATGTACAAACACTACTCGAAAGCTAAAAATAGTATACAACAGAGAAAAGATTATGATATGGGGTTAGAAGTGCTTTGAATATTAGTCTATGCAGCCATGGACATCAAGGATTAAGCAAATGCAGGAATCGTGTTCTCATGTTGAAAATAGAGTATCACATATCAGTTGGTTCTTGGTTGAGTTCTCCTTGAATTTTATTGTCTGAATATGTCCTTGACTGTGATCTATGGTATCCAAGCTTTATGGATTCAATAATTCTTCATTTCTTCTTCATAAATGTCTAGTTTCATGTAAATGTTCTTTTCTAAATAAAGATCGTGTTTCTTTGTTATCGCACAACTACACCCTATATCTTTTGTTTCTAGGCTTCACCTCTCATTTAATCTTGGTGTGCATGTGGTGGATCAAACGAGATGCATGTATTCTGCACCTCGTGCCTCGTACTGTCTAGTGACATGTCTATAAAGAAACATTGATTATGTCAATGCATTTAAAATCTTCATAAATGATTGTTAGAAATTAAATTGAAAAAAATTATCATGAAATAGTGTCACAGTCAGTCTGGAAATAGTGTCTCGAGGCAGTGTTGTCTCCTTGAAATGGTGTCTCTTTTTTTCCTTTGAGCGGTGATATGGTCATGATGGGACAATTTTATAGAGATCTGAAACTGATAGCACAGATGCGGTGTTAGGATCACAATATCTGGTCCTTTGAAAAACATCAAACAGTGTCTAGGTCATGGGGTCTAAATGATCAGGGTGTCTGGATGGTCATAGTGTCTCGATGGTCACGGTTTTTCGATGGTCAAAGTGTCTGGATGGTCATAGTGTCTGGATGGTCACGTTATCTGGATGGTCATGTTGTCTTGATAGTCACATTTTCGGGAAGGTCATGGTGTCTGGGTAACAGTTTATTAGACATAACCATATATGTAGTACCCCTAGTTTCTGGTATATAACACTTACTTGATTATTTTCATGCTATTACTATTAAGGGTGTTGGATGCGATAGTCAGGAGAACATAGAATGAGTTTTGAGGCAAAAGTTGAAATCGCACAGGTGGTGCACCGTTTGTCTAAATCGTGCGGCCATACCGTGCGTAGTTGGTAGTGGACGCAGTGGATTCTACATGAGAAGTGCACTATTTGTCTAACCGTGCAGCCTAACCATGTGAGAAGGGTGGTCGAGGAAGTAGTTGACACACATTTAGTGCCTGGTTTGTCAAACCATGCGAACTAACCATGTGACCACTTAAATGAGATCCTTAAATTATGGTTCTCATGTTTTTTCCCCAAAATGCATCGTTTAATCTCTGATGCATCCCTAACTCGGGATTTTTGTTCTCTTAAGGTCAAAGAGGGTTCTCCCATCGTTCCGGAGGCGATCTGATGGCTACTCATCACGAATCATAGCCGGATTATTGAGGTATGTCATTATTCTTTTTTGGTTCAAATGATTTACAAAGATCTACATCTCATATTATCTTGGTTTCATAGATCTATGCTCTTTATGGTTATACATAAGTGTGTGGATTTCAAATATGATGACATTTGGTCTTGATCTTGCCAGGAGAAGAGGTCTAAGGCGGGTTCTTGAATAAGTGACCCGATTTTCTTGAGTGTTCTTCGACCGTTGTGGTTTTCGTCAAAACCATTAAAGTATGTGGATTCACTCTCGAATCCTCTTATAATAATTGATTGTCTTAGTTTCAAATTGGTTTTTTTAATGTATTTTATTATGAAAAGCATGGAATATATCTTCTTCATTGATGATTTATGGTTTTGATGATATTGTGACATCATGGTGAATTGTTGAGAAAAGTGATTTGGATTCTTGAATTGAAAATGTTGATTTTAATTTATGATTGTGGAAATTGTAGATTTTTTGATGAAAAATGGGTTTTCAATAATGAAGGTGTTTATTTAAAATGAATTGATATTGAAATGACTTTTATGGAAATAGTTTTCAATAAAAAAGGAATTTTATTGAAATGGTTTGGAATTGAAATGTATTGACATTGAAATGGTTTTGATGGTAATGGTTTTCAATAAAAATATTTTTCTATTGAAAGGGTATTTTGGCATGATTTATGGGAATATATGGTTTGTGTTCATATTGCATTCGGGAGGGATAAGTGTATGGAGTCTCCCCCATCAGTGTTGGGATGTATAGGCGTTAGGGCTCTCCCCCGTCAAACATTCATATTGCATTCCGGACAGATAAGGGATTAGGGACTCCCCCATAAGTTTTAGGATGAATAAGGGATAGGGATCTCCCCTATCAAGCATTCATGCACATATGGGTTGGATTAGAGTAATATGTCTCCCCATCATAGTTGGGATGTATAAGAGTTTGGGCTTCACCCCTCTTCTAGGTGGATGCATAGATTGAAGCATAGGTTTGTGGAAATGGTTGGGAATGCCAAAAAGAATGTTTCTATAATGGTTATTAATCTTGTTGTTTATTTTTCTGGAAAAATAACTTGATGGAACATTGAATTCTAGTGCTCTTGGAATATCATAGGTTATGAATGGTTTTGGAAACTTTTTTTTATTTAGTTATAAACTATGTTGGAGGAAAATGTTTTATATAAACATTTTTATATAATTATTGCTAACTCTTATATCATAGTGGTGTGAGTATAGAAGTCATTTAGGAAAACCTACTGAGTTATATAATCACCCATGAATTTTCACAGTGGTTCTTTTTCAGATATTGTGTTCCGGGACACAGGTAAAGGTAAAGAATCTTATTGCTAGTGTATTGTGGTCATGCTTGAGATATATTGTAGAGCATGGAGCCTGTGGAGCATGGAGTTGTAGTGTCTTTTGAGAGTCTTGATTTGTTCATCCCCTATGTACTTTGATGCTTAGTTTTGTCTTTCACTATTGTTTACTTTGATGTGGTTTGATATAAATGATTTTTTTTTTGGTCTTTCATTTGTTCAGGCATCATATAGTGAATTTTGTTGGTTATGCTTGGTTGTTTTATGGGTTATTTCATAAAGGGTAAATCTTCCTCCGACTTGTATTTGAAACCCTTCGGAATTAATTACTATCCTTTGGAATCTTAGGTATTTCACTTAATTCATAGTAATGACTCATTGTACTCTCATGCCAATGAGAATTGGGTGGTCATTACAAATGGTATCTGCTTGTTCAGTCCTTTCCGGTCAAGAGGTCATCAATATTCTTGGACATGGAGTTGAAATTCATTCTTGTATATTCCTGGGGAAATCTAAGATATGAGTTATATTATTGGAACTTGAAATATAGAGCATAAAAGGACGTAGCTAACCATTTTATGATGAACTTCATGTTATTAGGGTGTTGGGTACACAAGTGTTTTGGATTCAAATATAGAATATTGGAAAAATCTCATTATCATAGGTGTAGCCAATGAGATTGCATGACATGAATTGTAGAGGAATGGCTTCCCATTAAGATTGCATATCTAAATGTGAGGACTGATTTGTGATTTTGTCCAAGGTGTGAATATTTGGATAAAAATGCAGGAATTTTTTTAAATGAATCATTTTGAGAACTGGATATTTGGTGTATTTTGAAAATGGGTTGATTTTAAAAATGCATGAGGAATGTTTTAAAAAAAATTGAACATGGAAAAAAGGTCGTTTTGAAAACAATGTTGTGATAGATGATATGATAGAATTTGATATGCTAAGCCATTAGGTTCTCGAGAGTGAAATTGATGGAGGTTGTTGTTGGTTTAGAAAATGACACTCGGTATGCACCGTTGGAACGATCCTGATGAAGATGCAGAGAATGTGGTTTCAGCTGAACCATTTTTGAACCCAGAGCGGGTTTAGAGTACTGCAAAAGATTTTCATGTTGTGGATATGGAGAACCGGTGGAATGAACCATGGAATGTGTATCATACCATCCCGTTCATGAAGTAGAATCCACCGAACATTCGAGGTGATACTGAACCCAGAAAGACGTAGTTGTGGATAAGTATGATAAATTGTATCTTTGATTTCATCAGCACACCATCATATATCAAGGTCAAGTTAGTGATGTATATTCTCGAGGATCTTGCACTTCTATGGTGGGATTTAGTGGTGCATGATAAATTGGATGAAGGCCTAACATGGGAGGATTTTGAAGAATTTTTTTAACAAACAATTCAATCCTCACACGTTCACAATCCAGAAAATGACGGACTTCTACAGCCTAAAACAAGAGAGTCTCTATGTCATGAAGTATGTGGCCAAATTCATGAATTAAGTCTTTTTTTCACCAGATTTTGTGGAAAGCATGTCATTGAAATCACACATATTCGAATCGGGGCTAAGGCAGGTGATTCGATCGAAGATTGCAGTGCTCTGTATTATGGATTATATAGAGATGGCGAAAACAGAGACTGTTGCTAAATGTGATATCTCGGGATCTATAGGAGGAAGAATGATGATACCTACGAGAAAGGGTGGGAAATCAAACTTTAGGAAATAGAGGAAAAGGGACACATATTTCCATGGGGAAAGTGGAAATCAGAACCAGATTGCAGGATCAATGATCCTTCCTCAATGACCCTAGAGCAATGTTGGTTGTTTTTAATGTGTTTGGCTTGACCACCAAGGCGATATTATACGGCTTAACCATGTTCATGTAACAATTTAATGAAAATGTGGTATCTACAAAACTATTGTAGGAATGATCCAAGGTAGGGTGTGCGTGACACATCCCAGACGTCGCAATCATCGTATACTTCGGTAAGACGAGGACAACAATTTCAGTCTCATCAGCATCACAGAGCTAGACATGGTGATTCTCGAAATTCCATGACTCCTCAATTAGGGAAATCTTAGCAAAGAAAAAAGGAGAACAGTGTAGCGACGAAGTAATAGTACGGAGATGATAAGATATTGGTTGATGATCAGGTTGGACCATCTATGATTAAATGTAAGATTCCTTTTAATTCTACCCTTGTACAAGTGCTCTTTGAAACTGGGGATCACATTCCATCATTGATACTCATGCTGTTGACTTTATATATTTAATACATGAAATGATTCCTTCTGTTTTGAAATTGAAAACACCTCTTGGTGATAGAGAATGTCAAGCCTATGTGTGTAGATCATTTGTTATAACTGTTGATGGAGCTGTGACAAAATGGGACATCTCCATGTTGGACATGGATGTCTATGACGTAATCCTAGGTAGGTATTAGTATACAATGTTTAAGGATCACATCAACAGTTATAAGAGAACAGTTAGTTTCAAGACTGAGGACGACATCGACCATCTCTTCTGAAGAAAGTGCATAGTAAAGAAATATGCAAAGAGCTTGTTAGCACCAAAGGTGGGAAACATCTCTCAACAACTTGTAGAGATGGATTTGGAATAAATGGAAGACTGAGGAAAATAGTTTTCCAGCTATTGTGGATCAATTTTCAAATGTCTTTCTGAATAACATCTCAGTGTTACAACCTCTAAGGGAAGTGGAGTTTATGATTGATCTCCTTCCAGGGACCAGTCCTATTTCCCTTACCTATTATAGGATGGAACCAAAAGAGTTATGGGAATTGAAAGTGCAGTTAGAGGAGCTGGAAACCAAGGGTTTCATTTGACCATGTACTTCTCCATGGGCAGCACCGGTGTTGTTTTTGAAGAAGGAAGATGGAACAATTCTGATGTTCTTTGATTATATTAAGCTTAACCAAGTTAGGATAAATAATTGAAATCCACATCAACGCATTGGTGATCTGTTTGATCAATTAATGGGATCTCAATGGATCACCATGATGGAATTTCAATTAGGATATCACTAATTGCGTGTTCGAATGGAGGATATTCCAAAGATAGATTTCAGAAGCAGATATGGCCACTACGAAAATGTAGTCATGCATTTCAGTATAATGAATGCACTGGAAATATTCAAGGCTTTGATTAATCAGATATTTCAATGATATCAGGAATCTTTTGTTGTGGTGTTTTTCGATGATATATTCATGTATTCAAAGACAATGGTTGAGCATGAGGTGCACTTGGAAATAGTATTACAAATCATGAGAGATCATCGTTTGTATGCCAAATTATCAAAGTGTGATTTTTTTTTGATAAAGGAAGTATGTTTCCTTGGCCATGTCATTTTTGAGAAAGGCACTTCTGTTGATCCTAAAAGGATAGAAGTCGTTACCTCTTGGAAACCACTGAAGAGTGTGTTTGATAAAAATAGTTTTTTGGTCTATCTGGTTACAACTGATGCTTTGTGCATGATTTCTCATGACTAGATTCACCAATGAAAGCTCTAACTAAGAAGAATTCTCTCACCCAATTGACGGAAGAATGTTAGAAATTTTTCCAGGAACTGAAATTTCCGTATACATCAGCACCTATCATGATCTTTCCAAAAATAGGACAGGGTTATGTGGTGTATTGTGATGCTTTAGGATTAGAGTTGGGTTGTGATCTCATTAAAAGAGATCATGTTGTTTCTTATGGTTGTAGGTAGTTGAGGTTGTATGAGATAAATTACCCAACACATGATTTAGAGTTAGATTCAGTCATCCATGCTTTGATAACATGGAGACATTATCTCGTTGGTGAGAAATTTACTATGTATAAGGATCAAAAAACATGGAACATATTTTCTAATAGTGATATTTGAATCTCATGAAAATGAAATGGATGGAGTATCTCCAAAAGTTTGACATTGAATTGATGTACACACCATGAAAATAAAATTCGGTGGCAGATGCATTGAGTAGAAAGTCATATTCTCAATTGGAAAAAGAAGCCTCAGAGAAATGGAAATTGATGTCAGTCTTAGCCGACATGCATGTGGAATGTGTATACTGAGGAGATGTTGCTATTTTATTTTCATCTACAATTTCTCATGATTTAGTTAATATGATCAATGAATTACAAACATCTGATGTAGAATGTATGGTTGTATGTTCATAACACAATGGTGTGGAGACCACTGATCGCTAGAAACATGATGGGGGACCAGTGTTGTGTTTTAGAAATTGGATGGTTGTACGTGTTGTTTGTCAAGAACAACTCTTTCATACTTATCACCATTCAAGATGGTCTATACACCAAAGTACACAGAAGATGTATAAGGCATTGAAGGCCCAGTTTCAGTGGAGCGGCAGGGAAATGAATGTGGTCGAGTTCGTTACATGGTTCTTAACATGTCAGTAGGTGAAAGCAGAGCATCAAGGACCAGCTAGTATGTTATAATTATTACTTCTCCCTTTGTGGAAATGTGATCAGATAGAAATGGATTTTGTTACAGGTCATCCATGAATGGTCCAGAAACACAATGCCATTTTGTTGATAGAGGATAGTCTAACCAATTCAGCTCATTCCATCACTATTCATGAAACTCATAGGGTGTTTCATCATTCAAAAATTTATATCTGAGAAGTGGCAAAGAGGAATGGTGTACCAGCTTCTATAGTATCAGATAGAGATCTGAGGTTCACATCTTGTTTATGAAAATCATTACTTCACACCCATAGAACTCAGTTGACTATGAGCACGCCGTATCATCCTCAGACGGATGGGAAATCTGAGTGGATGATAAAAACATTGGAAGATATGTTGCGGGCTTGTGTAATGGATTTTGGTGACTCATGGGAGGATCATATACCATTAGTGGAGTTCTCATACAATAATAGTTGTGAACCCTTGATACGCATACCTCCGCTTGAAGCATTGTATGGGCGTCCTTCCCATTCTCCACTATGGTGGGTGGAAACTAGAGAAACATAACTAAGTGGGCCGAGCCATGTCCTAGAAACAACAGTGAAGATCCAGTTCATTAGAAAGAAGATGGAGACGGCTCAGAGTTGTCATAAATCTTAGGCAGGTCACCATCGAAGACCATTGTCGTTCGTTGTGGGTGATCATGTCTTCATGAGGATCTCTACAAGGCTTGTACATCGTCATTTTGGGATGTAGGTAACATTATCTCCTAGATACATTTTCCCTTTTGAGATATTGGAATGTGTTTGAGAGGTGGCATATTTGTTGGAATTACCACCATGGTTTACTTCGGTGCATAATGTGTTCCATATATCTCAATTGAAAAAGTATCATCTTGATACTGACCATGTGATCAGATGGGATCGTTTTAACATAGAGTCGAATGCTTCATTGATACTTATCCCAGTATTGATTGTGGATATCAAATATAAAGTATTCCGTGGAAAAATAATTGGTCTTGGGTGGGTTTTTTGGAAGCATGTTAATATTCTGGAAGAGGCATGGGAACGTGAAAAGTCAATGAAAGAGAAATGGTCGGAACTCTTTTAGTTGGGTGAAGATTTTCAACAAAATGAGGACAGAAAGACCAATGGTGGGGAGAATGTCGTACCCCTATATTCTGGTATGTATCCCTTACATGATTATTTTTATTGTTTTAATGATAAGGGTGTTGAATGGGATAGTCAGAAGAACTTGGAATGAGTTTTTAGGCAAATGGGGAAGTTGCATGGGCGGTGCACGGTTTGTCTAAATAGTATGGCCAAACCAAGTGTAGTTGGTCTAGGAGGTAGTGGTTTCGGCATGGGCAGTGCACAGTTTGTCTGACCATGCAGCCAAACCATGTGATAAGGGTGGCTGAGGCAATAGCTAACGCATGGTTGGCACATGATTTGTCAAACCGTGCCAAATAACCGTGCGACCACTTAAATGAGATCCTTAAATTGTGGATCTCATGTGTTTTTGACACTAAATTTCTCATTTAAGCTCCTAAGTGTCCCTAACTCGGGATTTTGGTTCTCCTAAGGTCAAAAGGGTTCTCCCGTCATTCCAGAGGCAATCTGAAAGCTTCTCTCAGCGAATTAATGTCATATTCTTTAGGTATGTGATCATTCTTGTTAGGTTTCATAGATTTATTTAGATATATTTCTCATATTCTCTCAGTTTCATAGATTTTAACCCATTATGGGTATATCTAAGTGTGTGGATGGAAAATATTTTGAGATTTGGTCTTGATCATTATAGGAGAAGAGATCTAAGGTAGGTTCTTGAAGAAGCAACCCTGTTTTTTTTAGCGTTCATTGACTGTTGTGGTTTTCATCAAAATCGTTGAGGTAGGTGGCTTCACTCTTGACACCACTTATGAAAATTGATTTTCATATTTTCAAATTGGATTATTTGAATGGATTTTATGTGAAAATCATAGAATAAATCTTCTTTAGTGATGATTTATGGTTTTGGTGAAATTGTGAAATCGTGGAGAATTGTTGAGAAAAATGATTTGGATTCTTGAATTTAAAATGTTGATTTTAAATTATGATTCCATAAATTGTATTTGATTTTATGGAAAATGGGTATTCAATAAAAATGGTGTTTTATTGAAATGGATTAAGATTGAATTGACTTTGATAGAATTTGTTTAATCAAAAAAGAGTTTTATTGAAATGGTTCGGAACTGAAATGGTTTGGAATTGAAAGGGTTTTAATGGAAATGGTTTTCAATAAAATGTTGTTTTTATTGAAAGCGTGTTTTGGCTTGGTTGATGAGAAGATGTGGTGTGGGTTCATATTTCATTTGGGATAGATAAAGGATACCAGTCTCCTCCATAGGTGTTGGGATGGATAAGGGTTAGGTCTCTCCCCCATCCAACATTCATATTGGATTCGGGAAGGATAAGGGTTAGGGGTCTCCCACATCATTGTTGTGATGGATAAGGGTTAGGGCTCTCCCCTGTTAAGAATTCATATGCATTTGGGTTGGATAAGGGCAAAATGTCTCCCCCATCATAGTTGGGATGGATCGGGGTTAGGGCTTCTCCACTCTTCCAGGTGGCATGCATAGTTGGTTGCATGGGTTTGTGGAACTGGTTGGGTTTGCCAAATAGGAATGTTTCTGAAATGTTTCATAAGCTTATTGGTTATTTTTCAGGAAAAATAACTCTGCTGGAATTTTTTTTTAAATATCTCGTGGAAGGCCTTTGGTTATGAATGGTTTTCAAAACATGTTTATATTTAGTTATAAACTGCAATTGAGAAAAAAAATTTACATAATCTTTTTTATATATAATTTTTTCTAAGTATTCTATACTAGTGTCTTTAGTAGGTAAGACATTAGGGAAACCCTAACAAGTTATATAGTCTCCCCTGCATTGGATCATTGGTGCTTTTGCAGATGTAGTGTTCCGAGTCAGAGGTAATGGTAAAGCATCATATTGCTAGAGGCTTGTGGTGATGTTTGAGAGATGTTGTGGAGCCTGGAGCTTGTGGAACATGGGGTAGTGACTTTTCAGTGTCTTGGGTTGTTCAACCATTGTGGACTTTGGTTCTTAGTTTGGTCTTATGTTGTTGTGTACTTTGATGCGGTTTGATATAAATGACGTTTTTATTGGTATTTCATTTGCTCATGCACCATATAGTGAATGATTGGTTATGCTTGGTTGGTTTGTGGGTTATTTCATAAATAGTAAATCACCACCCAACTTGTATTTGAATCCATTTCAGCATTTATTGCCAGCCTTTGGCATCTTGGTGATATCGCTTAAGGCCTATTAATGACTCATTGTACTCTCATGCCAATGAGAGTTGGCAGGTCATTACAAAATATCTATTGACATACATAAACAGTGATATTCCTGGAATGTTTTAGACATAATCATTCATCGATGAAATTTATATGAATTGAATAAAATATATTGTACCATAATCAAGATTAATGTAATGAAATTATGATCTTGGATAACATTATTTTATTCATAATGATACTAATCATCTATACAAAATATTTGATAAAGAACACACATGATTAACAATTATCATAGAATGTGTAGGATTAGTGATCATTGGAACATGATTAATACATGATGTGTCTAACAATCTCCCATTTTTCGATGATCATAAATAATGTGACTGAGAGATTTATTCTAAGGTAATGTGTTACTTCTTTAATGTGGATATAGAATAAAAAATTCTACCCCTTTAGCAATTATCAAAAAGAGTATATAAGAAGTAGACAAAAAGGATCCCATGCATTAGATAAAAAAATAGTCATTACAAATAATAAACAACAAGAATACAGAAAGCATCCCTATCAAAAGGTAGTAGTCAATTTTCTTTAAAACTAGCTTGTCTTTCATTTTCCCTTGGTAGCAGCATCAGAAGAGGAAGCCATAGAAGAATTAGTAGAAGTGGAAGAAGGGAGTGAAAATGTGGAAAAAGAAGGTAATGAGAGACCTTCAAAAATAGATGGGGCCAAAGAAACTATAGTACAAGACCGAGGAAAATGATGAAAAAGGATAATCATTCTGATATGAATCAGATCCTGGGAGATGGACATAAATGTGTTGGCCGTGGCATAGGATGAGAAGGTAGGACATCCAGATCTCAAAGGTGCAGCTTCAGGAGCCACAATGGTAGTACTCTGGACATAATGATAAGGCCTCAAAAGCATAATAAAGTCAGCAATGATATCTCCACCATATTGCATGGCATTATCAAAGTCATCTTTGTTCTCTATAATAATTTCCATCAAAATATTGAAGCCTTTGAGATTTTGGACATGAGTTTTGAATGCTTGAGTGAAAAGAGGGATTTTAATATTCTCTACAATATACATGAATTGATATGTCATGTCATGATTTTAACATATTATATTGAAATATAAGTACAACATTTTAGTAATCTTCTCCTGAGCACCATTTTCTATTTTGGAATGGATCCTTATCATATCAAAAAAGATGTCAATGTTCATGACAACTTCAAATAGTGATTATCCACAAAAAACACAGAGCACAACAAAAAATTATTCATTAAAAATGATTATAACTAGATCGTTATATATATAAGGTTGAGATGATTGTACAGAAGTATTATAAGCACGTTTGATGTAAAATAATGTAGTTGATTCAAAACATCTAGAGACAACCTTTATACTAATCAATAAACTTTTTAAGACCAATAACAAGCTCACACATCTCTCTAACAATTTTATTATTTCTTTTATCTACCTTGTTCACTAATGAAAAGAGTATAGGATGATTTAGGGAGCCTACATCCTATGAAATCTAACTACCCATATCCATTACAAGATGAGAAACTTATTGTAGTCTCGATATCATCACCCTTTTTAAATCTTCAACCATACCATTTAGATTATTGACTTCATAACTTAACTGCTTATTTTTAATTCTATTCTCTTAAATCTCATGAACAATATTGTGCTGAATTTAACATATAATCTTTTAAAACAATAGTGCATCATCTATTTCACTTTAATTGGTCACAGGAGCTGGTGATCTTTCCTGAGATTTTAAACCCCATCCAAGAGGGAAGCTCCAAATGCTTTCAAACCATCCTTATTTACCATGGAGTAAGGTTATCAAGACATTTAAATAATATTAACTATGACATGCTCATGTTCCTTTATAGAGACAATATCAGAAATTGATTTCAGCTGAAACACAGTAGCTAGATCAAGACTGTGGACATAGACTTCATGTGAATCTTTCACATTAAAATAACTAGGGAATCTATACCATGCATCCATTGATCATGGATCAATTAGATTATGCCCTTCAACACTTTACATATTGGGGTATGCTCCCTCGCGACATGTGAATCTTTATCAAGACTGAAAGACATAGATCCATGAAATAATTTTAAGATTTCATCTCTAATTTCCACATCTATTTACTCTCCATCCAACTGAAAGTATTTCTCCATTATCTCTTCAATAAAAGAGATAATTTTAGGAAAAACATGTTCAACTAGGTGTTCATCAAGAACAGCTTCTTGCATAACAAAAATATCTTCTTCTATATTCTCTTCATGATCATCCTATCAACATACCATAGTAACAGATTCTTCGTTTAATTAAGGATTTTCTTCTAGATCATAAACTTCTTTATCAACATGTATTTCATTATCAACTATGTGTTGAGGAGTAGATTCATTATCTTTATTATCTAGAACAGATTCCCTTATAGGTGCAAAAACATTTCTTCTTCCACCTCTTCAGAATACTCAACAAACTCATCTGGTTCCAATCAATGATCAGAAACGTCTTTAGATATAGTGTATTTCTCTACATGATTGAACTATTCCTAGATATTATCATTATCATCGACCCATGATTTACTCCATGTATTCAAAATGATTTTCATTCTCTTACTATAAAATTTTAATGAAAAAACTCATAATTCTTAATATCTTAATTATTCTGTCCAACCAACCATTTGGCATGAATCATAGCTGAGATAACCCTGGAATAGAACTACGAGTTTGACTTGGAGGTGGTTTTGATCAAATCACACATATGGAGTATTACACACTTGAAATGATTGATATTATGTCCATTCATCATGAGATGTATCAAAAAAACATATTCATATATGATTAAAATGAAATAACATTTTCTAGGGATAATCAAATTTTGAACAAACTTAATCAAGAGTCTAGAATCTCTATCCAGCTCAACAGCAATAGTTCATCACTTTAATTCATTTCTAGTTAAGATTCTCAACGATTTTTCCAAAAAATTAATTGGTGTTGGGGGACCTCTCTTGTAGTACTCAAAAATACCCTCATTAGATATCCTAAGGCTTGTAGCCCATAAACCTATAGAAAACAAGCATCTATGTCCATTTATCCAGCTTCTCACATCATATCCATCTTCATAATCAAAAGAGAATTGATCATACTTGTAAAACTATGAAACTAATTTTAGGTAAATTGGTCTATTCTCTTTTGTAATCATATCTAGCCATCCATGCTCATTTAGCACTCTCAATAATAAAGACTTACTTGATAGAAGCCACTTAAGACATATATCATTTTTGGGCACCACTATTCTATTCACCAGATTCAGAATCAAAGGACATTCGGGCGCTGACTTTGGTTCCATTCTTCTATTTTTCTTTCAAATGCACTATTTAGGTGTTGAAGATGATGGGTGTTTCATCGTGGCCATTAAACAATGGTTCGAGAGAGAGATGTTTTGAAATAGGGGTTACAGTTTGAGAGAAGAATGCTTAGGTGAATAAAGAGTGTAACTTCTTTAGTTTTTGTAATTTAGGTATACAAAGAGTCACAAAAAAACTGTGGGAAAGTAAAAAATAAAACAATTAATTACCTTGATATAGGTTATAATTTTAAATTAAATAATAAGAAGACTATACAGTGAGAGAGTAACTGACATTCACGATAAGACCGTAACTAGATTTCACAGTTAGAATATAACAAGCGTTAATGGTAAGACTGTACACATCATACAGTATACTTACGACTTATTGTTTTTCATTTATAATTCATGTATAATGTAATATATTCTTTTATAATTTAATTATTTTGTGAATATCAGAAAGTTGATATTCAGTACCAATGAATTCCAATGTGATATCATGTTTCTGATAAAGATAGCTCAAAAAGTGATGTCTTGCATCAATATTTTTTATCCTAGAGCGAGGAACAAGTTTTTTTTTTTAATTTTAATATCTCTTGTATTGTCAAAATTTATAGGTGCATGCATGAATTGAAATCCATAATCTAGTAATGTGTGTTTCATCTAGAATATTTATGAATAAAATCAACCAGACGCTATGTATTCAGATTTTGGAGTAGATAATGCAACATAGTTTTGTTTCTTAATGCCCCTTGATACTACTGACTTGATAAAAAGTTACATGTTCTAGAAGATCTCTTTCTGTCTAACTTACAACCACAAAGTCTGCATCAGAATATATCACTAACTCAAATTATTGTCATTAGGTGTAGAATAGTCCTTGATATGGTGTATTCTTGTGGTATTTGAAGATTCTTTTAACATCTTTGAAATGATATTCCTTATGAATTTCTTGAAAATGAGACCACATACAAACACTAAACATAATATCATTTCGGCTAGCAATTTGGTAGAGTAGAATTCAAATCATTCATCTATGAGTGGGTTGATCAACAAATTTTCCTTCTTCATCAAGATCCAACTTACATGTAGTAATCATTGGTGTGTCACTACATTTAGGGTTATCCAAACCAAAATGTTATAGAAGATCTTTAATATATTTTCATTGAATGAAAATAATACCATAATAATTTTGAATGATTGGAAATACACTAAAATTTTTAGTTCACCCATTAAACTCATTTCAAATTTGTTTAGAATCATTTTAAAAAATTCAATACATAAGGAATTCCGAGATTACCCATAAAATAATTTCATATACCTAGATTTGAACAACAAGAACATTATTAGAAATTCATTTAATGAAGAAAGGTTGATCAGCTATTCCTTTTTCAAATCTTTTCAAAATAAGAAAAGTTCTTAATCTATCATACCAACATCTCATATCTTGTTTTAATCCATATTAATCATTTTATAATTTGAAAATATGTTTTTCAAAATTAGGATTTGTGAAACTACGGGGTTTCCCAACAGATACATCCTCAGTTATATACCCATTTAGGAATGCAAATTTAACAACATTTTGATATAGTTTGAAATTCACATGTGCAGAATAAGAAAGTAGAATTATGATGGAATCATGTATCAATACTGGTGAAAAGGTTTCGTTATTGTCTATTTCTTCTTCATGACTATAGCCTTATGCAACCAATAAAGCCTTATTTTAATTATGTTACATGCTTCATCTACCTTATTTCTAAACACCAACTTAGTTCCTATGTATAATGTGCCTTTGGGTATTTCAAAAAGTTTCAATACTTTTGTCCTTTCAAACTGATTAAGTTCTTCATTCATATCTATCACCCAAAATTCATCATTTATATCATCAATAATGTTTTTAGGTTCATGTTTTGAAAAGAAGACATTATGTTCAACCTGGTTTCTAAAATAAGAACTAGTTAGAGTTCCTTTATCTATGTCTCCTACAAAATCATCTAAATAATGGTTATTAAAAGTTCTAACAAATCTAAAAAATAAGGGTAAGTTATTTGAGGATCTTGATCAGGTTCATTGGGACATGAATATGAATAATTTCTAGAACATGATATTTTCACAGATTCCTTCATTGGATGGGAAAAGGATTTTGAATTATTGTCCAAATTTGATACATTATCCTCCAGGTTCTCTAGATCGGGTTTTGGATCATGTGGATCTCTTTCATCAAATTTGACATGAAATGATTCTTACACAGAATTAGTTATTTAATTAAACACTATATTGGATTTACATGAGGTTGAATATCCTAGAAAAATTCCTTCATCAGTCAAGAATGAAATTTTTTCAAGACTGTCCTTAGTATTAAGGATATATATTTACAAACAATAACTTTTAAGTGTCTTAATTTGGGTTTTCTGTTGTTTTGTAACTCATATATAGTTCTTTTATGAAGTGGTATAATACACACTCTATTGATAATATAGAATGTTGTATTTACAAATTCAGCCCAAAAATAAATATGTAAGTCATATTCACTAAGAATGGTTCTAGAAGTCTCTTGCAAGGTTATTTTTCTTCATTCCACAACCCCATTCTATTGACGTGTTCTTGGGGTATAGAAATTATGAATATATACATTTGGTGATAAAAATGATTTCAAATCAGTTTTTTTAAACTCACGGCCATGATCACAGGTTAATGATTTAATTTTATATCCACTAATATTTTCAAAATATTATGGAATATTTGGTAAAATAAGTACAAGCTTCACTTTTGGGAGTCAAAAAGAAAGTCCAATTATATATAGAGAAATAATCTACAATAACATAATCATAGTGCTTACCATTTAAATTATAATATCTAGATGGTCCAAAAAATCCATGTGATCCAATTATAGTGGTTGAGAAGATGAAACGTCATTCTTTAGTTTGATGGAAATTTTGAGTTCCTTTCCCTTTTATCAAGGATTACAGACATTATCATTTGGAATCTAATGTTAGGGTTGGTCTTTTACTATACCTTTTCTAGTTATCTTTCTAAGGGAGTGAGTATTACATTGTCCTTGAATTCTATGCAAAATCCATGAATCGTTGTGAAAACACATAAACATGAATCATTTTGAGAGACTATATAATCTATTTTAATAGAATAAACATTTTCACTCAATACAGAGAACACTAACACATTTTGAGAATTAAAAACATTTAAATCAACATTTTCAAATTTATCATTAAATTCATCATCACATATTTGTGAAATACTAAGAAGATTATATTTTAATTCATCAACAAAATGTAATTTTGAAATTAAAACTTATTGAGAGTTACCTACTAGTCCAAAGCTAATGATTCTTCTATTGGCATTGTCACCAGAGGTGACATGTCCACCATAATTTTTTATTAAATTTTGTAATCATTAATAGCACCATATCATGTGTCTTGAAATCCCACTTTCCATGTACCATAAGCTTTTACAATAGCTCTTTAAGAAACTTCCCTACAAAATAGATGAAAAAAAACATATTTTTGTACCCATATTTGTTTGGGTCCAGTAATATTAGTGACTAGTGATTTAGAAACCCATATCTTCCAGATAGGATTCCTATAAGAATTATCTAAATTACATGAAAATTAAATATTATTTGGTCCATAAAATCTTGAAATATTAAAGAGGGTATCATAGCTTGAACTTGTTGAATTACTTCCCGAACTGGGAGTAAAGACATTTGTTTTAGGCTTAGAAACCAATTTTATTATTCCAAAATATCTTTTACCAAGTTAATATCTAATACTTGTAGAGTATTTATGGGAAATAAGTTTACCTATGATTTTTACCAAGTTATCTTTACCAATTGTAATATTTTCAAGATCCTTTCTCAATTTCCCATTAGATAGCTTTAGTTCATTGTTCAGTTTGAGTAATTTAGAATTTTTCTCCCTTTGTACAATAAGTTTATTTTTCAAAGTTTATGTAAGAGTGTGATGTTTCTTTAAAGACATGTATTTATCTTTTAGTTTTTTACATGTCTCTTAAAGAATATTATAATATACAAACATTTTTCATTAGACATATTTTCAGAGTCACTATCATCTTTAGAGTAGCACAAATTATGTATCATCATAGATTAATATAGAATAAGACACTTTCAAATTTATTAATATTTGTGAATTAAATATTAATTTTATATTAAAGGTTATTCTATGTTCTACGGCATACTCAATACACAACAACGAGTTTCTTTGAAATCTTACGTTCCACAGTAACAATAAATTATTATTATTTTAAATGTTAGTTAATGCCTAGCCATTGTATTGGTGTGAATAAATAGAACTAATTAAAATATGATAATATATGTTTGTTAAATGTTTTTACAATTATCCAATAAAAGTTAGGTGCTTAAAATATGAATGAATTTAATTTTAAACATGGATACTCAAATATTTAGTAAAAGGTTGACATACCTCATTTTGATGGAGAACCCTCATTAAATATTGTTTTAGTCATTTTTATATGTTCTATTTTCCAAAATAAAATTCTTCATTAGATTAGGGACATCAGAATTTTCTTAGGGTAAATTTTTTGAATTTTTCATATAAAGTTCATTTTTAATGAATAGTGAAATATATTGTAATTTAATTCCAACGTTCCATTTAATCTAATTTTTTAAATGGTAATATTATCTTTTTTATTTGCTTTAAATTTTAATTAGAATATATTTTTTCAATTAAATGTAGTGTTTTTCATTGGAAATAATTTCATTTTCAAATTTGACAAAAACATTTGTCAATCTTTTGATAGTTATTACTTATTAAAAACAAGCTATTTGTATTGACAATGGGAATTAATTTTAAATTAATTAATGAAACATATATATTTTTAATGTGTTAAAATATAAATAATTTTTGAATTCATTATATCAAATACAACATAGGCTGATTTTTTGGTATTTTTCTAAAAAATATAAATTTTTGAAGAATAGTGAAACCACTTAGTAGTAGTTAACAAAGCCGAGTTTTTCATTTAAATGAAAATTTTCCACTTCTATGAATTTAATTTCGAAAAACCAACATACATGGTTGTTATTAATAACTAATATTTGGTTCAATACGATGAAAATAATTTTATGTAAATCAAATTTTTTTTATTGTTTTACCGCTTTTAAAGGTAGATTGGGTAATTCAAGGAAAAAAGAATATTATAATAATTCAAAATTACCTAAAAACTTGTCCAAAACATATTGGTCGAGTCATTTATGACATTGGGCATATTTGGGACAATTCTAGGACCTCATTGAGCCACTTGGGAGTGATAATGACACTTTAGATTAATTAACATAACGTAATGGGAAAAATGAAAAAAAAACAATTATCTTTTAGTAGATTAATTTTTACATGGGGTTATATAAATTATATTTTAGACAATAAATATACATTGTAAAGATAAATCGATTTCCTACATCATGGTTTTTATTATAATTTTTTGAAATAAAATAAAATAAATTATTTATGACACTATAATGATGTAGTATATACCTAATTAATAAATGATTTAAATAAATAAGATTATATATATTAAAATAATAGAAAACACATGTACAATTATTATTTGATGATTTTGTTTCTACAATGAGTCATATTATCTTCAACTTTAATTAGTTTTGGTTCTTTATAAACCAAATAGAATTATATATTAAAATAACATTTTCACACTTTTCCAAAGAGTCCCTCCTCCCCTAGATAAAAGGAAATCAATTCTCACAAATTCCAAACACCTCTAAAGCATTTTTTTCTCAACCAAACTCTGCCTAATTAAGCTCCATACATCTCTATACTCTTCCTAGAAGCTTTACCGTAGGCATAAGGAACTTCAAGAAGTCCTTTTGGTTCATTCAAAAAGAAGTTGCCCAAATTAAAGGTAACAGTTCCTTTTAACTTATTTTATATTATTTTACTTCTCCGACCCTAAACACTTTTTATTTATTTCCTTTATAACAACACCAGTATACTCAACATACTAGGATGTTGTTATGAGAAGTAATTTAACTTAACATACACACTCCTCCATCTAATGGATGAAGAACACATTGTTTCTGTGAATTTAAAACTAACGCCTCACGAAATGATGATTGATCGATTATCTCCTACCGCCTCTCAAGGTGGAAATTAATATGGAACTATATTTATATAAGATATATATTATGTTTATATTTTCTTTATGATTCTGTATTTTACATTTATTTCCTACTTTTATGGTTTCTATTATGGGTAAACGTGCTAATTTCATTTGAGGAAGTGCAGACTACTGCACCCTAAGAGTGATATGACATGTTATTTCCATCATAGGGATGTATAAAGGATAGAGTTAATGATATTATATATGATATTATACTTATATTTAAATATAACTATGTATAATTATGTAATAATTCCTTTAAAATAAGAAATAGAAATGAAAGTAGCGTTCCTGTGTACGTACGGCTTACTGCCTCCATGAATGATGCATTTCATTTCTTACATCCAAATGATATGTATTGTTATAAATATTTATATATATTAGATATATATGATATATATGATATCTATATAATGAATTTCATTCTGGATATAATGGAATATTTCCACATGGACAACTTGTACATATAAGGTTTTCCTTTTTAAATTATGTACCAAATATCGACAAAATGAATGTTATTAGCATAAACGATTACATAATGTTTAAAACATAGTAATAAGATATATAAAAAGAATAAAATAATGAAAATGGTTCTTAAGTAAGTATAAATTAACGTTATTTTATTATTCAGGTGGAACAAGGAACAAATAATACATGTCGGCCACGAGGTAAGGGATTTTCTTATCTCACTTTTAATTCCACGAGATTTCCATTATTCTCAACTTATTCATTGAATGTGGTATATTGTGTACTGAGATTTGTTATATATTATCATTATTCTCATTATATTCATGGTATTTTGTGATTCATTTGGTGGTTATTAACATTTGTTCCTACGACTCAATAGATTACAACGTGGTAAATGGTTTCACCTCACTTTTTATTCCCATGAGATTCATGATATATTTGCTACTATCTTCTTTTGTTTTGTATTTGTACTACCCATTATTGTAGACATTGTGTAATATACATTAATTTATGAGTATTTACATCTTTATTATATGATCCTTCTTTCATGCGGCGTATCTTATGTATGTTACTAAATCGGTAAGGGAATCTTTTACCCTCCTCTTTTTAAAGACTTCTTTTCGTTACGTCTTTCTAATTTACATCATATTTTGTTGGGATATGTTCTTCTATATTCTCATTTATGTAAACATTATGTCAAAGTGATGAGATACCATTTTTATCTCATCAACTCATTTTCTGAATTTTATTGGGATGTCGTTAGGCTCTCAAATTTTTACAGTGGAACTTCTTAACCCAATTTCAATTCTTTGTGTTCAACTTGTACCTCTTCAATATGTCATCATAAGAATATCAGTTAATGACCACTGATTGTTTTACATATAATATCCACTTATTTTGCGTGTATATAAATTATTCACACATAATTATGTGACTGATTTATCCATAATTTAAGGATACCATCTTTATTAGGGATTTCATCTAAATTTACATTTCCTTAGAGACTTCATTGTTTTTATGAACAAATTCATTCATATATAGTGTGTATACTGTCTTCTGACATAATATATCATGAGTATTTTTATTATCATTATATTATAATGTTTTGATTAAATGTTATTCTTTAAATATATTTATTCAAGTGTCTCTCTTTTTATTAAAATAATCTTTATCTAAAATATCGTGTTAAATGTTATAAAAATTTATACTTTTAAATATTTATAATTTATTTCCATGTTTTCAAAATCAGTTTTAAGATTTAATTATATGGAAATTAATGTTTTCAAATGATAATTCATTCAAAAGCTTAAATGTTTTATGAGACAAATTGATTCAAAAATAACAATTTAAATGGGTTTTAAAATGATTTGATAAATCATTGTTTATTTCAATATCTTGATTGGATATATTGGAATGTAGAAATGTTATCTTTCTTTTATAAATGTGTTATGTGCTATGATTATGTTATGATTATTGGGAATTTTTTACTTATATGGGTGGTTCCATGATAATCATTGGGTAGGTGAGCCAGATATAGCTCTCCAATGCATTGGGTAACATGATGGAGGTAAACGTGATGTTTCTCCTAAGAGAATTAGGGAATATATTGGGATTGGTATTCCAAGGTAAAATCCCTATGTATCTCTGATAGCTACAATGTATGTTAGATATGGATTCCATAATTAACCTTTATGATATATGATTTTTGTGTGTTTTTCATAAATCATATGATATAGTAAGGTATGTTATGATTGCAATGTATAGTTTCATTAATTTGTATTTATTTATGGGCTAATGGTTTACTTCATTATTTTATAACCCTTACTAATATTTTTATGATCATCCCATATTTTTGAAATGATTTCAACAGGACTTAAAGATGAATAGAGAAAAAGATGGTATCAATGAAAAGTCATGCTATCTAAAACATGGAACTAGCCATGTTTTTTATATGTGTTTTTTAATTGATACTGAGTTGTAATGTGTAAATGTAATATTCAAGTTGTTATGTAATTGTTATGGCCTAATTATCTTAAACTCTAAACATGAAAATATCCTCAATGTGAATTATTCATTTAATTCAATATTATATGTTGTTATAAGGTTGGGTCTTTATAGTTGGTATTAGAGGAAGTTTAGAACAATCCTTGAAAACTAGATTTAGATAAACATTGATTAGAGTAGATATCCCTAAGATAGACTTTGAGGATTAGTATAGAATATCTTCCTAAAATTTTGGTGTTATAGATATTTTGTGAGTTTTCCAAGAAATACATATTTGTCTAGATACGAGTAGGTAGAGGCGACTCTGGAACATATGTGCATAGGGTTAAAACAAAAAAACACCACTTTGAGCTAGTCTCGTACAAGAACTGGTCCACGAAAATGGTCCATGTTGCACTTTTGGTTATGACACTCCTAGGGGATATTCATAGGATAATTTACATTTTCATTACAAACCGATTTGAAGGATTTTAATATAAAATGTGAATAAATAACCTTGGTTAATATTAGGGTGTTTTTTATTGAAAATATGGTGTGATGATATTTTCTAAATACTTTTATGACTATTCTTATTCTCACAATGTTTTCTAGTTTTAGTTAATGGCCGGATTCCAAGGAATCCATAGAAACATGGAACATGATGTACAAGGTAGGAATAGTGGTGGAAATGAGAAATGAAATATAATGTTCATAGGAAGAATATATATTTTCTAAATGCGTAATTGGTTTTCCCAAAATTTGACCAACAACATATATATTATACAACTCCCGGACTCAACAAAGAATAGAAAGGAAATGAATGATCAGAGCTTCACATGTGGAGACCATAGAGGGAAGAAATCTCAAATTCCATCATGCCCGAAATGTGGAAGGAGACACTTAAGAAAGTGTCTCAATAGAACAATGTAATTAATTATGTGTGGTAAAGAAGTTAATAAAGTAAAGAATTTCTGAAAAAATGAAGAGTATTATAGAAGAGAATAATAATTATACTAAGATTCATATTACGGTAATTTGTCATAAATTTAAGGGACCTTGGCATCACCCTAGTCAATGCTCTATTCAATAGGATAACCACTTGGTCATAGAATAACATATGTGGCAATAAATGGATCGTAAAATTTTTAATGTTATTAGTGTTATTTGTTGTTGAGATTACCTTGGATAAATTTTCTCTTATTTGTTTAACCATGTAATTTACCATATGAAAATGATATTTGAAGATGAATTGTATTTTATCTTGGGGATATAGTTATAAATAACAATTTGGTTTTATATTATCCTTGAATTTGAGGCAATTACAAGTTATTATATTTTTGGATGAAAATGAAAGGTATGAGATAACATTGTTGGTTCAATTATGTGATGTATATTTTGAGGAATTTATCTCATTTTGGTAATGTTATAAAATATAGTTTCTGAAAAAGTACAACCCACGGACTGTGTGACAACCCGTCGCGTCAGACAGAGCTGTGGGAATCGATCCCACATCTAGAGTGTGATTGGGATTTATCACCTACCACTAGACTACATGACGTCCCTGGTAAGTGTGACTATTTATTTTTAGTGAAAGGAATTTATTGAACAATAAAAAGTTCATTTGGGATCTTATTTTTATCAAATTAATACCCTTGGTATAGAAAAATTATTTCTTGATTAAGTGATAAATGTTATTTTGGAAGATGTTTTCTCTGTTGGGAACACTATATGCCTATGGAAAATAGAATACTATGAGATTTCATTTGATGTGTAATGGTGGATTTTTATCTATTTTTTTATTGTGGATTTAGAGTGATTTTGGATATTTATTAAAATTACTAACCATTAATAGATAATATGTGTTTAGGTTAATTACTTTTATGTATGTGACTTTATGAGTAGTTGATGTCATTTGGAGATACAATTTAACGTGGAAGACAACATAAAAAAATTCGTCTATGTTTTAGGATTCAATATTAGATTGGATTATATAGAAGGATTTTAAGGACAACTATTAAGTGAATTTTATATATTTAACTTTGTAGTATTTTTGGTTTAATTTTAGAAATTATGATTAGTCTTTCATTCTCTAAAGGAATATCCTTTTGGGGGATCATCTGACCTTGTACTAACAATTTTTGTTTTCATTAATCTCTAAAGATAGGGAAAATATATTGTTTATCCTTTGTGAATCATGTGATTCTCTCGAATTTGATTCTAGCTCTTCAGGTGTGAAAAATTCATCTTAAATAGTAATCATTTAAAAAAATGAGTAAGCAGTAGAAAGTTACTAAAGAATGATGCTCTATATAAAAAGTTAGTTTATCTATTTATATTTGAGGTTAATCTCATAAATAAATTTATCATATTTATTAAATGTAACATAAAAAATGTTTTTCATATAATTTCCCTGCTGGGAAACTAATGACTGCTTTTCCAATCACATGTTTTTGGTATTCTTGTTGTTAAATTTCTCTTGATCATGTTTTCTATCACTCTCAATCAGAACATTACTGTTTTTTCTATCTTCTATAAACATGCTTTTCATCATGGAATTCTTGTACGGGTTATCACAGGTGACCATTGTACTATTCTTTTTTTCTTTTAAAGTGGTAGTTTTACTAACTCTTATCTGATATGAGTCTTTTAATGAAGTTTCCATGCCCAGTTTTAAAATTACGTGGACACAATTCCCAAATGGTGGGAAGGTCGTAACATCCCATATAAATAAAGAATGAAATACTTTTCATATTTATCAATATTTTTGAATTAAATATTAATTTTACATTAAAGGGGATGCTATGTTCGATTGCGTACCCTATACACAACAACGAGTTTCATTGAAATCTTAGGTTACACACAAATAATATAATATTGTTATTTTAAATGGTTATTAATGCCTAGCCATTATATCAGTGGGAATGAATATAACTAACTAAAAAATGAATATATATTTTTGGTAAATGTTTTTACAATTATCCAATAAATGTAATGGGCTTAAAATTTGAATGAATCTAATTTTAAACATGAATACTCTAATATTCTATAAAATGTTGATTTGTATCATTTTGATGGCGATCCCTCTTTAAATGTAGTTTTGGTAATTTTTATATGATATATTTGACAAAATAAAATTATTTTTTAGATTTGGGACATCAAAATTTATATTGCATAAATCATAGGCTTTATCTGATAAAGTTCAATTTTTAATGAATAGTGAAAATTACTGTATTTTAAATCCAAATTGCCTTTTAATAAAATTTATATTTATGGTAATATTATCTTTTTAATTGTTATTAAATTTTAATAAGAATATATTTTTACAATTTATTCTAGTGTTGGTCAGTATAAATAATATAATTTTAAAATTGGATATAAACAAGTGTCAATCTTTTGATAGTTATTATTTCATAAAAACACGCTATTTGTTTTGACAATGGGAATTAAATTTTAATTAATTAATGTAACTTTTATGTTTTTAATTTTGTAAAATAGGCATCATTTCTAAATTCAGAATTACAAATATAACTTATGCGGGTTTTTGGTATTTTTTTTAAAAACATCAATTTTGATGAATAGTGTAACCAATTGGTAGTTGTTAAAAAATTTACTTTTTCATTTAAATGGAATTTTACCACTTATATGAATTGAATTTTGAATATATGACATACGTGGTGGTTAATATAAAGTAAAATGTTCTTCAATAGGATGAAAATAATTTTTTTTGACTCGTAACTTTTGACGTTTTTAACCGCGATTACAGGTAAATAGGGTAATTCAAGTTAAAAAAATATTAAAATAATTCTAAATTACATTAACATTTGTCCAAACATTATTGTTTGAGTCATGTATGACCATGGGAATCTTATGTTCGATTATGTGACCCCATTGAGAAACATGGGAGTGATAATGACACTTTAGATTAATTAACATAAAGTAAAGGAAAAAATGACAAAAACAAATATCTTTAAGTAAATTAATTTTTAAAATGGGATATATAAAATATCCAATCAACAATAAATATTAATTGGTATTATAAAATTATTTCATACTTCATGGTATATTTTTATAATTTTTTTAATCGAATAAATTTAATTATTTATGACACAATATTGATGTAGTATATACCACATTAATAAATAATTTAAATAATTAAGATTATAAATATTAAAATGATATCCAAAAATTGTTCAATTCGTAATGGATGATTTTATTTATACAATGAGTAATCTTATCTTCGACTTTAATTAGTTTTGGACCATAAAAAACCGAATATCATTAAATAATAAAATAATATTTCCACACTTTTATAAAGAGACCCTCCTCCCCCTTGTTAAATAACACCACTTTTAACCAATTATTATCTCCTATAAAGCCTTTAAGATCATCCAATCTCTACCCAATTAAGCTCCCTACATCACTCTCCTCCACCTAGCTTCCTTACACTAGGTAGAAGGTACTTCAAGAAGACCTTTTGTTTCAAACAAAATGTAGTTACCCAAATTAATGGTAACAGTTCCTCTTAACTTATTTTATTTATTTTACATCTCAATCCCATTAACACTATTAATTCCTTTATTTTATGAAGAAAAAAAATTATACTCAATATAATAGGATGTATTTATGAGATGTATTTTAACTACACATACACACAACTCCATCTAATGGGTGAAGAACATACAGTTTCTGTGGATGGAAAACTGACAGCTCACGAAACTATGATTGTTTGATTATCTCATTCCACCTCTCATGGTGGCCATTAATATGTCACTATATTTATATATGGTATATATTATTTTTATATTTTCTTTATGATTATTTATTTTACATTCATAGCCTATCATTATGGTTTATATTATGGGTAAATGTGATAATTTCATTTTAGGAAGTGCGGACTACCGCCCCCTCAAAGTGATATGACTCATTAATTTCATATGTGGGATGTATAAAAGATAGCTTTAATGATATTATATATGGTATTATAATAGAATTATAATATAAATATGTATCATTATGTTTTAATTCCATTAAAATAATAAATAGAAATGAAAGTAGTTTTCATTCTTACGTACGACTTACCGTATCCATGAACGGAACATTTCATTTCTTACCTCCAAATGATATGTACTGTAATAAAGATGTATATATACTAGATATATATGAATAGAATATGTTCATTTTTGACTCAAGTACCAAATATCAACAAAATGAATGTTATTAACTTAAATGAAAAAATAATAATCATAGCATGGTAATAAGTGATATAAAAGTAATAATAAACATTAAAACGGTTCATAAGAAGATATAAATTAACATTAGTTTTTTATTCAGGAAGGACAAAGAACAAACAAATCTTGTCGGCCACGTGTTAAGGGATTTTCTTATCTCACTTTTAATTCCATGACATTTCCATTGTTCGCCACATATTCATTTCATGTGTAGTATTGTGTACTTCCATTTTATATATATTATCATAATTTTTATTATATTCTTGGTATTCATTGATTAATTTCGCGGTTATTATCTTTTGGTCAAATGACTCAGTTGATTATAACGAGGTAATGGGTTTCATCTCACTTTGTATTCCCATGAGATTCATGCTATATTTCCCACTATGTACTTTTATGTGTTGTATTTATTACTCATGATTGTACTCATTGTGTAATATACAATCATTTATGAGTATTTACATCATCATTGTATGATCCTTCTTTCATGTAGCATATGTTTTGCATGTTACCTAATCGGTAAGTGATCCTCTTACTCTCCTCTTTTTAAAAGACTTATTTTTGTTATGTCAATTTAATTTACATATTATAATGTTGGTATTTGTTCTTCTATATACTTATTGATGTAAACTTTATTTCCATGTGATGATATAGACTTCTTATCTCATCGACTCATTTTTTGAATTTTAATGTAATGCTGTTAGGTTGTCGAATTTTTACCAAGGAACTTCTTAACCCAATTTCAATTTTTTGGGTTCAACTTTTACTTCGAGAATATGTCATCCTATGAATATGTGTGAATGACCAAGGATTGTTTAACAAATAATATCCACTTATATTGGGTGTATTTATATTTTTCCCACATAATTATGTGATTGATTTATCCTTAATTTAAGGATACCATCTTTATAAGGGATTTCATCTCAATTTACATTTCCTTGGAGACTTCATTGTTGTTATGCACCAATTCAGTCATATATAGTGTATATAATGCCCTTTGACATATTATGTCATGAATATTTTTTTCTCATGATATTATAATTTTCTTATTAAATGTTAATCCTCAATTATATTTATTCACGAGTATCTCTTTTTGTTAAAAATATCTTTAACTAAAATATCGTATTAAATGATTTAAATGGTTATTCTTCTAAATATTTATAACTAAATTCAATGTTTTCAAAATAGGTTTTAGGATTTATCTATATGTACATTAATGTATTCAAATGATAATTTATTTATAATATTCAAAATGGTATGGGAAACTTTATTTATAAATCACTTTTTAAATGGGGTTGAAAATGATTTGATAAAGAATTATTTAACAAAATATCATTATTTGATATATTAGATTGTGGAAATGTTATCTTTCCTTTATACATGTGTTATGTGTTATGTTTATTTTATTTTTATTGGGACATGTTTGTGTATATGGGTTGTTCTATGATAATCCTAGAGCGGGTGAGCCTGAGATAGCTCTCTAATGCATTGCGTAATGTGACAGAGGTAAACTTGATGTTTCTCATAAACGATTTAGAGAATATACTGTGATGGATATTCCAGGTGTAAATCCCTATGTAGCTGTGATAGCTACAATGTAATTTTGATATGGATGTCATATGTAACCTTTATGATTTATGATTTCTGTGTTTTATTCATAAATTTTATGTTATTATAAGGTATGTTAGGATTAAAAAGCATAGTTTCATTGATTTTTTTATTAATTGATGGTCAAATGTTTCCCTTCCTTATTTTATAACCCTCACTGATCTTTTTAGGCTCAACCCATGTTTTTGAAATGTTTTCCACATGACTTAACGGTGAATTGGGTCAAGGAATGGATCAAAAAAAGTCATGTTATCTATAACATGAAACCAGAAATGTTTATTTTTAGGAGTTTTTTAATGGAAAGTAAGTTGTAGTATATACATGTAATATTCATGTTGTTAGGTAATATTTGTGGCTTATTTCTCTAAAACTATAAACCTGAAATGATCCTCAAAGTGAATTATTCATTTGATTTTATATAATATGTTATTATAAGTTCGGGTCCTTAAATATTGTGTACATGGGATTCCAGTGTTACCTCAGATGTGTTTTTCATATAACACATATTGGATTTGTTAGCCTGTTTATCATGTGAATGTTATGAGTTAGTTGAACATTCATTAGAAGAACTCCATGTTGCTTTAATTTCATTTTTATATTTTATCTCTTTATCCTTATAATTCATTTTTTACTAGAGATTGTGACAGTCAGACATTATATGTCTCTTTCACTTACATTTATATCATACTATCTCATTAGACTTGTCACATCTTTTTCAGTTTTTCATCTAGATTTATTTTTTTGTCGTACCATTCTTTAAAATTTGGTTTCTGAAAAAATTCACCTTCTTGTAATTTATCTTAAACTATCAAGATAATTGATCCATATCTTCATCACTATTAGATAATGATTGTTCAATGCTGGAACATTCTATAGAGGCCTCTAATTTCCCATTCCCATGGTGTTTGAATGTGGTGGTATTAAATACAACAGATTTTCTTTTGGGTTCATTATCCTCCTCCTTGTTGATTTTTATCTCCTCTTAATACATCATTAGCTTTCCAATGATTTCATTTACTGGTAACAAGATGGAATCAGATTATTCTATTATAGAGACAGAGGTTCCTTTCTTGGGGTTAGGTAAATATCTGAAAATCTTTATAATTTAATCTAAGGTAGAGGCTTATCTTCCAAAAGAAATCATTATGTTGACAATTTTGTTAAACTTGAGACATTTGTTAGAAATTGTCTCATCATGTATCATTTTAATGTTATCATATTTCATGGTATATGTATTAAGTATCATTTATTTCACACAATAATTCATTCATGTAAAACCGCCAAAGTATCCAAAATTTCATGGGATGTTTTACATGATGAAACTAGATTAAATTACTCATCTAATAAAAAGAAATATAAAGAATTCATGGATTTGGGATTTATAATGTAGGAATTCTTGGTAGGGTCAATCCAAGTAATTATATCAATGGAAATAATATTATACTCACATATTGTTGAAGACCAAATTTCAAATTCCATAATTTCTAAATGTATCGTAATTTTAATTTTCTATTGAGTATTATTGCTTCCATTAATGAGTGGTAGTGTCATTATTTTAACAACTTCCAATATATAATCCATAAACAAATATACATTTAAGGAGCTAGAAATTTATAATTAACATAAATTTATAGATCTTTAATGTAAAAGTACAATTACAGTTGAATATATTCCAACAACAGATTCCTAAAACTACCCTTTAATAACAAATGTCGGTTGGGGTAGATCACTCAAGAGGGGGCGGAATTGAGTATCTATAAATATTTATACTTAAAAAGTATTCTTAAAAAGGTTCCCCAATAAAATTAAATACTACCCAGTTAATCAATGTGTAATGGTTATTAAAGTTTGATTGTTTAAATAACAACTAGATAATTGATTAATTCTCAGTGATCTTAATATTAGTTATTAACATTAATTTTGAAGCTACTATAATAATGAAAATTAGTTCTAACTTATTTCCATGATTAAATATCAATGTAAATTTAGTGATTTCTGAATTATGCACTAATACATAGAAAACGAAATTAAACATTACAATGGATATAAAACAAGTTGTTCATTCTCAAGCTGAGACCTAATCTACCCCACTTGGTGATCATCTTTCATCAAGAAATTTATATTAATAAACTTCATCCACTCGCTAGAACAAGGTAAAAAAAAGTACACAAGACATTTCAGGTCACACGACCACTTTCACAGTTCTTCGTCGGTATAAACTAACAGGTCACACAAGGACATCTTCCACACTTCTCCATGTGAATAAACAAGTGTCAAAAAAAGAATGCGAAAGGATATATTATATCCTTCAGATTAATGCAGGATACTGTGTGTGTTTTTATACAGACATACACACTGATAGAATGCTAAAAATAGTACCGTGTAGAGAAAATTTGATGAGATATGGTAATAATTTCTCTTAGTGTTATTCTATCCCAATATTTATTTCTAGGATGAAGAAAATACAAGAATCGATTACTCATGTGGAAAAAACAATATCAAAATACAGATGGATCTGGATAGGGTTCTCCTTGAAGATGATAGTGTAATGATGTCATCAACTCTGATCTATGGTATCACAGTTTTTTGGACTCAAGAATGCGTCATGTGTTATTAAAAATTTTTCAGTTGCATGTAAACATTCTTTTGTGAAGAATGTTCATGTATCTTTGTTATCGCACAACTACACCCTTTCCATATTTTTTTGAGATGCATTTATCTTTTATTCTTGGATTACATGTGTTGGAGATGAGTGTATACATGTATTCTACATCTCGTAACTTGTAATATCTGGTGACATGTCTACAATGGAACATTAATTTTGTTAGTGCATTTAAAATCTTCAAATATGACCTCTAGAAATTAAATTGAAAAACAAGAAAACCGATTACACAATGGGGTCATAATATGTCAGAAAATGGTGTCACCATGAATCAGTTTCACATTGAAATTGGGTCTCTTTCATTAGATTTTAGCGATGAGGAAGTCATGATTGGATTGTTGTATAGAGATCTGGAACTAGTATCACTGGTATGGTGTTAGGATCACAGTGATTGTTCCATTACCAAACCTCAAATAGTTTCTGGTCATGGTGTCTGAATGGTCATAGTGATTGGATGGGCACAGTGTCTAGATGTTCACGAGGTCTGGATGGTCAGGGTGTCTGGATGCTCATGATGTATGGTCACTCTGTTTGGTCAGGGTGTCTGGATGGTCATGGTGTCTAGATGGTCACTGTGTCTATATGGCCATGGTGACTGGATGTTCATGGTGTATGGGTCACGATGTATAGTCTGGGTGCCTGGTCATGATATCTGGATGGTCCCAGTGTCTGGATGGCATGGTGTCTATGTCATAGTTTGTTAGACATAGCCATGTATCTATATACAGACTTAAATAGTGATATTTATGAAAGGGTTTAGACTTAATCATTCATCAAATAAATCATAATAAAGTGAATTAAATATAGAGTAATATAATCAAACATATTGTATTGAAATTAATATCTTGGATAACATTATTTAAAGAATAAAGATATTAATCATCTGTACACAATATTTTTTAAAGAATACTCAGGATTAACAAGTTTCACAGAATGAGAAGAATTTGTGATCATTAAAATATGATTAACACATAAGGAGTCCAAAACATATAAGATTTAATGGGCTTTAACTACTCCCACAAATTATTTACATGATGTTACAAACATTGGTATTTTTCTATGGATTAGTCCATGGAAAACTGTACAAAAGCTACCTATTATTCACTATTGAAACAATTATCCTCATAAAGGTTACTTCAACTACATTATTACATTTTCCCCCATATAGAATAATTTCATCAAAAAATTGCTTCTATTTATACATTTTTTGTCAAATTATACAATTTAAAAAATAATAACTCATGTAATTTTTTATAAAAAAATTTGTAATAGTACATTTTTAATTAATGGTTCTTGTGAAACAAGCTATTAAATACAATTTTACTCTAATATAATTAATTCATAGTAAAATTGTGGAATGTTTTATCTACTAAAACTTTTGAGTGATTTAGAAAAAATATGGGGGTACAGTTATTAGTATCCAATGGTGGATTTCTATTTCTCATGTATTTATTTTCAATTTATATTGATTATTGGTGATGGATATTATTAAAAACATATGTTGTGGATATTTTTTTTCTCCCCATGATAATTTTTTAGAGAACCTAACTGCATTATCCTAGACATAGTGCCCACTTTATTACATTGGTGTATCATAAAATAAATTCAATCATGAATGAACGATAGATTAGTAATATTGGTAAGGAAGATAAATACTTGAAATTCAAAAAACCTTTTAAAACATAAAATACAAAAAAAAATTACTTCTAGAATTATTTCATTCTGAATACCATATCTTTTAATATTGATCATAATATAATTCCTCATATCATGAGAAAAATAAAAAATATGAATGGGGAGAGATTATATACAAATTAAGAGTAATATTACAATCGAATCTACAAATAAATAAGGCATAGTCACTATGTATAGGTAAATAACTATATCACATGCCATTTAATCAATAACTTTAGAATAATATAGTTGAAATAAAGGATGATCATATAATTCAATATAAAAATAACATGAAAACGAATCGTAACCATTTATTTTCTATAAAATTATAAAATAACATGGAATATAATTAAATGAATTCATAATGATATAATGAATAATGTTGGACATCTAAAAAACTGTATTGGCCTTATGTCAAGACATCTAATACTATCATGGATTTCTTATAACACATTTAATATCTTTGAGGCCGTATTCCATGACATCTATAATAATGGTTAATTCTGTAGTAAAATAACAATATATTTAGTCTCAAGAGACATACATATTAATAATGGGTCTACAATAGTCCACACCCACAACTAACTTATTCTATTCCATGAATCATATGAAAGTGGTGGAAGATAAGGCACATAAACATTCATATTTAAAATAGCATATAAAATATAAATATTTCTACAATAAATATACAAAATCATATACTATCTATAGTAAATATAATGGTATCAAAATAGAATATCCATAGAAAAAATGATCAAAACCCATCATTATAAATAAAAAGTATCGTATCAATATGACATTACTCATTAGAGTAATAATAAATTTTTTTGTTGATGATAAAAAAATACCATAAAAAGATCAAGAAAAAATTTCCCAGGGAAATATCCTTTTAATTATTATAATCACAAATAAAATTGTTAAAAATATTATAAAATAATTTTGTTTGAAAATAATATTTTAAACACATAACAGAATCCTTAAAACATTTATTGGTCATGGAGACAATAAATTCAATACAAGTTGATTAGGTTAAAATTTGGAATCCTTTCACATTTTTGGTAAAATCAAAATAAAAAATGTTTTGAAAATTACATTAATATTATATTAGAAAAAAATATATAAGAAAAAATGTGTAAAAATTTGTTTAACAAAAATTTGGTAATGTGTAAAAATTATTTTTAATCCATTTTTAGAGAACAATTTTTGAGAGAAAATTTTATTGCCCAGTAAAAGAAATGATGTATATTTCTCTTAAAAATATTTTTTCAATCATTTTATGTACCAAAATAGCGTATTTTTAAACCATTACATGAATAAGTTCATTAATAACAATTGGAATATATTTATTTTAAAATATCAAAATAAAATAACATGTTAAGTGATAACAAAATGAAAATAGTACTGAATAATGAATAGATAGTGAGTTAAACCATAACCACATTTCTAACTTTTTGATCATAAGAACCATGAAAGAAATAACCATAAATGAAACATTAAATGCCATGAATATAAATAAATTCATGATTTAATTTGAAAAACAATAATTATATATACAACACAAACTAAAAAAGTGTTGAAATGGTGTATGTCTTGTGGAAGAAAAAGTGAGACCAGAAAACCTTAACTTGAGTCTGAATTGACACATGCACTCATTATAATCCTTTTTAATAATGTTATGTGAATTATTTACTAAATTAAAAAACTATTTCATGTTTATTAGTCCATTTTCTTCACATATTACCATATAATTAATTATTATTTAATCAATTATGTTTATGTCAAATGTATCAATGACTGTTGGGTTATGTCTTAAAAATGACTTTGGTAGGTTTACTAGTGTCAAAGAGGTCATTAATTAAACATATCCATAATAATAATCCTGAATTAATTATCATATTTATAAATAAATTATTATTTTATAATCCATCATGAAATATGGATATTAAAATTAACTACCTTATAATCATGGAGACTATATGTCCTACATAGGCCTGAGTATCATTTTACATTTTTAACGATAATTTTTAGAAGAAGGTAAATAATATTTTATATTTATATAATGAAAATAATATCATTAATAAAATATTTTTTTTCTTGAAATATAATTATATATATCATCGTTTTTTTTCTTTTGAACAGAATGAGTTTCATCACATCGTGAAGGTGGTAGTCCAGACGTACACGAACGATGTTATCTTCATTCAGTAACTAAAATGGTAAGAAATAAAATTATATATTACTATTTAATAATTATAAATATATCATAAATATTATTAATATATCATATATATAATTTATTTTTATTAAAATCAATATTATCATCTTCAATTTAAATAGTTAATTAAAAAGACTCAAATCAAGTTCAAGGTGGTAGCCTGCTGTACACACGAGCAAATTTAACATATCCCCAATTGAATGGAAATTAAGAAAGTTAAATATTATAAAATGACTCTAGATGTATAATAATATTTAAAATATCATTCATATACTATATATCTCCTATCATACCCATCTATTAGAGGTGTTAATGGAAAACGTGTCACATTGGTTCATGGGGTGACTATCTTCCATACAAACGATTGATATTATTATTTTCTATTTGATGGAAGAAGAGAAATATAGAGGTAATGCACATAAAATAATAATATATTTTTATATAGAAAATAATATTTTTATTAGAGAATAATAAATTACAAATATATGAAAATGGTTGAAGAATAAATTAAATTAAATCAATAAATAAATAAAGATACATATTGTTTGGGTACCCTTGTTAGGATTTCACCAAAATAAATCCTAGGATAGATTTACAAAAAAATAATACCTTTAGGATGAGAGGAGAGTATTTTTATTATAATTTTTGTCTGTATTGTCCCATTAAATTGTATATAAAGGTGTGAATATGATACGTTAGTGGTATCGTTTTATAGGTGAGGTGATTGGAACACTTGGTATTTTTGAAGTGAACAACGTGTACTCATGTTTTTCGCATTCCACAAGGGTAAAAAATGGAAAATTGATGATCATTAGACATAATATGGTCACTATGGTTTGATAAATTATATTTTACAGATTTATTTAGTTCATTTAAACTTTTTTCATTATAGTTTAACCCCCCACCATTTGTAGACCAATTTTTACCTTCACCGTGGTAAATAATTATTAATATTTTCTATATTCATTTTAGTAAGAAAATTAAGCTGAAATTATTTTATAAAATAAATTAATCTGAATTAAAATTTGAAATCCATATTTCAAAATTAAATTCATAGTTTTGGAAAATTTTAATTTAAAATAATTCACTTTTACGCAAAGATAAAGATGGTTTTTCAACAGAGAATGTCCAAAGGATTACCATGTCATTATATCAAAATTACATGTGAAAGTGATTCGAATTTCCAAAATAGGATTAATATATATATATATATATATATAATATAACTAATTTTACATTAAATCCAATTTATAAAATAATTTAATCATGTAAACTAGTCAAACAGAAATGATGATTTCAATTAAATTTCTTCCTTTTCTCATTATTCATCAAAAAAGTAAAATTTTATGAAAAATAAGAAATATTAAACCTATTATATTTTGGATATTATTATATAAAAATTAACTAACATTCAATAATATATTTTAAAAAAATGATAAAATTTAAAGTTAAATTATGCATTCAAATAATGACTAAACAATTTTTTTTGAAAAAAATGCATTTTTATGAAAAAAATTATTTTTATTTTAAATGATTCTTATTCTATTTCCTATAAATAGATCACAATAATGTCCAAAAAATATTACTATTAATACCATCTAATTTAACAGTTATGTTATAGTGGCTTACACTATTAAGGTTCATTTTGACTCATGGTTGCATGTTCTATAAGAAATTAAATATATTAAATTTAATGAAATATATTTCCAAGAACATTTAATCTCGGTGTTGCGAGTCACATATACTATCGAAATAAATGTTTATATTTTCAAATCATGGTGTGTTAAATTCTTCAATATTATATAAATTTCATCGTCAATAATTTATATTGATCACTTATATGATGAAATTGGTTAATTTTGATGATGTGTACATAGAATTATATTGATAATATGTTATAGATAATGATAGAGGTAATTGATTATATGATAGTGAATGATCAATAGAATGTTAAAGGTCGTAAAATCATAAATCTGTAATGATTAAAAAGGTCCTAAGATTCCTTAAATATTGATGTAATATAATACTTTTTTTTCAAGATCCCTTTCCAAAATTTTAGTAATTATTTAACTATATATTAATATAATAAAAAATACTTATTATATATGTTTTAATTTTATTTTAACATTTTCATCATGTGTTTCGATCAATATTCTATTCATTGTTTACTCGATGAAATAAATATCCAGAAATTAATATTATGCATAATTCACTAAAACACAATTTTAATGGACAATAAGATCTATAATATAATGATAAATCATTAATTCAAGCTATATTTATCATTTAAACAAAATTGTTTGAACAGGTTATCTAATATTCATTAATATTCGTATAGAGATGTAATCCGTTAATATATAAAACCAAATTTAATGTTAATATTAATACATTTTAGAAATTTATTAACTTATGAACCTTCAAAAAATATTCAAATCCAAAACATTGGAATGAAGGCCACTAATGTTGAAAAAGTAATTATTGTAAATTCCCCAAACAAAATGAAGTATATCTTAACTTCCTCATACCAAAAATGTGAATACATTCATCTTGTATTCATTGAAAACAAGATAATAACATAAATTTACATAAATGATTTATGAAAACATGCATGAATACATATTCATGAAAAACTAACAAAAAATTTGATTTATTCCATAAATCCAAACAACCAATTAAATCATTTAGTGATAGCATAAACGACTACTCCAAAAAAAATATCAATCACTTCCAATCTAATATGTATTATCCAATATACATTTTCTATATCAGTCATCACATTGTCCCAACCTTATTTTGTCAATATCCAAAACGTAAAAATAATTATCATTCTGTCAGTAACATGTTTTCCAAGAAGTTCATCATTCCATCAAATCATTTTCATGGCCATTTCTACTATTAAACATACACTTACAAATCCTTATTAAACAATTATAGATTGAAATCCATATAATTTTTATAATTTATGTAACTAGAATATCATAGATAAAATAATAATACAAAAATAATTGAATCCAAGAACAATAACATTAATAATTAGGTATTTTCTATTTCAATAGAATACACTTGACGAAGATCACTTGGCTACTTTTGAGGTATTGTCCTTTGATTCTTGTGGAATTCATTTTAATAGTTCACATCTCCACAATGTTGAATAATTGTAAATTTAAACCTATTTTTATTCCATTGAAATCACAATATTGGTGGAATTTTTCATACAATTATAAATAACTCATTTTCTTTTATTCATGTTCAAAGGTTTTTTCTTTGACAAGTGTCATGGGTGGGAATTCCCTTCTTTCCATTCTTCCCCCTATACATGTGTTTCTCAATCATACATTACTTATCTTGAATCCCTTAAAATAAATAACTCATATAAAATTATTTCTTTCACATGATACCACATTAAACTATGAATATGTATGATTAAAATGATTGGGATACTGGATCATATTAAAAAATTGTCTTCAGATTATCAAAGAAACGTTCATTATTACACTGTGGATTATGTTTATTGATAAAGCTCACATTTCTTCAACTATATTCCATTTATAAAAAATTTCATACACTATATTATTTCATGTCATAATTAAATATAATTTTTAATCACAAAACTATTGAAATACTTTTAATAAATTGAATATTTTCTGCATAACTAATCTCATAATCATAAAAAATTATTTGTGGAAATCTTTATTTTAAAATAATTCATAATAGTTTGTATGTAAAAAGTGAATTATTCAATGAATATCTTGTAGGATTTGTAATTAGTTTTGTAGTAATCCAGTTTTTCATGTACTAGGTGCCAATATAGTCAAGCATAATGCAACATTTTCAGAGTTGTTACCTCTGGGTACTTCAATGCAAGAACCATTTCCACTAAAAGAATCTAAAATGTTATTATTTTCATGGAAACCACGTAATCTATTTCATAACAAAAATAATTAAGATTTTCCTATATAGTTAACCTCAAATCCCATCATAATTTTATGTTATTTAATCAATGTTTCCTTTAATATTATTCCCAATATTTCTACTAAACATCCTCTAATATAAATATTTGTTGACCCTGAACCCAATATCTCAATGTTGGTGTCTACTCTATTAAATTAGTATAATTTAAAAACTCCCACACCCCGAAGTGATTAATTTTTAGTATTAAAGTAAAATTAGATTCATACATGAAATTAATATTAAATTTTAAAACATAAACTACACAAAAGATTTATTGCAAATTCTATTTAACCCTAATAATATATTTTTATATCAATCACAAAACACCTCATAGATTTCTAGGGAAAATAATACATAGTAATGATGTATGTTTAGATGATCAATATGAGTAATCATAAAGCGGAATATATGAATTAATATATAATTCTCAATATAGAAATGTAAATAACTGAAACGCGTGACATTTATTCAATAATTATAATGAAATTAGGTGGAAATAAATGTTGATTTAATAATTAAATATAAATAATCACATGAACATTAAACATAACAATGGTTATTCTAAATAATTTTTTAATAACATTGAATATCAATAATAGAATTCATAATGATGAAATGCATAATGAATTAAATCAACAAAATATTTTTGACTCCGTATACAAAGATATATAATACAATAAAGGCCTTTTACCAAGAAATCAAATAACACCGAGTCCTTATTACAAGGAATTTGAATCCTTCAAGGTCTTCTTCCAAGACATCTATATATATGGGTAAGGCATCACAAAAAACCCATCTTGTTTTTCTCATGAGACCAATGGATGCATAGAGGGGTTATAATTGTCCTCTCCCATAAATTACTATGTATAGATTAATCCACAGATGAATGTGATAAATATAATACACATAAACATTAATATTTTAACTATTATAAAAAATTTAAGTAATTTTTCCAATAAAAAATCATAATCATAGACCATCCAAATTACAATTAATGGTATCAACATTGTACATACCCAATAAAAATGAGCATAAACCATACATAGAAATATTAAGAAGAATATAAACCCTTCATATACCTATTTGATTTAGAATAATGGGTTGTTCTTTTTTGAATAAATATTCTAGAAATATATCTAAAAATATTCTTACGGAATATATCATATTCATTTTTGAAATTAAAATTTTTATAACAAAATATATGAATTTTTTTTAATGAAATTATCATAAAAAATAATAAACAAATCATGTAAAGGCAGATTTTAAAAAATGACCGGCCATTTCATATTGATATATCATATATACTAGGTATGTTAAAATAGATATTTGAACGAAATTTTAAGTAAAAGAGAAACATGCCATATTTTGATAATAATATTAAAATTCCTTTTAAAAAATTAATATGTCAAAATTGTTAAAAATTTCGTAAATAATAATTTTTAAAAGTAAAAAATTATTTGAAAACATTTTTAGAAACAACAGTTTTGGGATAAAATATTTTCCAATTCAAAGATAAAAATAAAATCGGGGTTACTAAAAAACATTTTTCAATCATTTTATGTTCCAAGTAGTTGGAAAATGAAACTATTTCATGAAAAGAACGCTAATAATCATATGAGAAGAAAAATATATTTATTTTAGGATATAAAAATAAAATAATTCCAAGATTTGAGACATAAAAAATAATCTTGTATAATGACGAGATTGTGAAATAAACATTTACTAATTTGGTAACATTTATATAATAATCTAGGTGAATGAAAAAATTTAAATGTAATTTTAAATAACAATAATATAAATCAACTAATGGTATAAAATATGTGAATGGTAGCTCATACCCTAAAAAACATAATGAAGTAGAGAATATGGTATATGTATCAGTGAAGTAAATGTGAGAAAAGAAACCCTTAAACAATGTTTGACTCGTCATGTTTATTTATTCTATTCTTGAATAATAAACATATGTTTTTTATTTAAATTTCTAAAAACTTATATCAATTTATTATTCCATTTATTTCACTTATTACCATGTTATATATTATTACATTACCAATTATGTTTACGTTGTATGTGTAGACAATATTTAGTTGATGTTTCAAAAATGGAGTTGGTATATTGAATATGGTCAAACAGTTCATTATTTATACATGTTATTAAAAAATTTCATGATGAAATTATGAAATATATAGAATAAATTTACTTTTGAAAAAAAATCATTTGATTTGGTTTTGAAAGACGAATTGTCTTATAATCATGGAGACGGTAGGCGATATGTAGACAAGAGTAATGTTTTCAATTTTAAATTATTATTATAGAAAGGAGTTAGGTAATATTTCATCATTAAAAAATTATAAAAATATCAAAAATACCATATTATTTCCTCAAATATACATCTATAAATCATCAATGTGGTATGGTGCATAAAAAAGAGATTTACATCACTTCTTGAAAGTAGTAGTCCACAAATTCAAGAACAATTATATCGACTTTTATTGAGGGATAGTGAATGATATTAAATGATATATTTTATTTTAACAATGATAAAAATGTTCATAATATATAGATAATGTCATTAATATTAATTATATTCATTAAATATATTATCACTTCCTTCAATTTGAATTGTTTTGGAAAATAAATAACTTCGATTGTTAAGTAAATAATCAACAATTCAAAAGAATAACATTATTGTGTCTCCTTTGAAATTAATTTTAAAACGTTATATAATATACAATGACCCAGGATGTAACATTCCTTGTTTTTAAATGGAGACAAAATGTTCAATATCATACATAATATGCCACATCAAACATAAGCATTATTATATTACCTTATAACGAAGCTTCTAAAATAGAGGTAATGAAAAATAATTATTATTTTTATGAAAATAATTTTTACCCATGAATTTAATAAATTAATCTGCAAAAAATTATTTATAAATTAAAGTAATACCCTTTTAATTAAAATTAAATGTTTTTTTCCACAAAAACAATATAATTTCAAATAACAGAGTTCATAAAATAATAAAATCACTCTTTACGAATTTTATTAATGAAATATATATGTAATATATTTAATGAAATTTTTAAAATTCATATTATATTCTTTCTATACATGAAATAATAATAAAATCAATTTTACGGATAAAAGGATCTTTTTTTATATAAATGTAGTTTTTCTGCCTTTTGAAGGAAATCCCATTATTAATCAAGATTTTTTACACTTTTATATGTATTTTCGACAAAATTAATATATTCATCAGAAGTGGGATATCAAAATTTAATTTGGTGGAATTTTTGGTATTTTAATGATAGTATTCAATTTTTAATGAACACTGAAAAACACTGCAATTTAATTTAAAACCGTGTTTTCATTTTTTTTATTTATAATGAAAGGATGTCATTATAATTTGGTTTAATGAATAATTATTATTTTTTTTAAAATTTTCTCCAAATTTTCTCATTTTATGTAATTTTACATTGAAATTAGATATAAAGGAACATTAATATTTTGATGTTTTTTACTAAAAAAACATGATTCTTCACATTGACAATGAGTCTTAATTTTAAATTAATTACTGCAACTTAGGTATATTGAATTTTTGAAAATTTGATTCCATATTTTGAATAACTGGGTCTATATTATATTAATACGTTAATTTTTTGGACATTATGAATAACAATTATGGTAAATTTTATAACTATAGTTAAAGGTTAATCGAGTAATTTTGGGTAAAAACAATATGATAAGGCTGATAAAATCACCATAACAATTTCCAAAATCCAATTGGTTGAATTAAATTATAGAAATATAACCTAAATGTCATATTTGGTTGATTTAATGGATTTTGTTTCATGAATGTGATGTAATTATTATTAAAAAAATTGACAGTATGTCACTCTCTTGTATCTTATAAGTATAATAATATTAATGTAGTAATACACATCATGAAACATTAATCATAAATATTATATAGAAATATAATAAATTTATCGACATCTTGTGAATTTATTTTTAATTTTTATATATTATATATTTACTATAAATAATGACACAACAGTGATATGGTAATTATTTTATTTAGAGAAATATCAAAATAAGGAAATGATAATTATTAAAATAAATACTATATGATATAAATTATGTCATCCATGATTTTTAAAGGGGAATATGAATTAATAAAAGTCTATTAAATTCTATTGATTGAATTTATAGCAATGTTTGAATATTATTTAAATTCAATGAAATGAATAGTGTAAAATTAACACTGTTAATATTTTATTAAAATAATATTTTATAAAATTATTTAAAAAATAATAGAAGTTAAAAATTAAAAGGTTTATATTTTAAGATATAAATTTTAATTTAATGTCCAATTATGTAAATTTAATGACATATATGTGAAATCAATAGCATTTTAATAATTAAAATGTTGTTACCTCAATTAAAATTAAATGAGAGTAATTAAGGGTAAACTGAAAAGATAAGGTTCAAAATAAAATAAATACTTGCCTAAATATTATTTTATGAATTTATTTATAGCTATAGTCTTATTATATTTGAAATAAAATATTTTCAGACCATTTCAAATAAAATTTTATTTTTATTAATTTAATCGTTTCAAAAATTCCATTGGTGTCCATCCCCTCTCCTATAAAAAGGCACCAATTCCTCTCAATTAATCACACTACCAATGCCTTTGTTTTCTACCAAGATATACTACAAAATATTACTAGAATATTTCACCTAATCCTCGAATCCTTATTTAGTATAGAAGTCCTCCCATGGATTCTTTTTTCTATAAAGAAATAGAAGTTACCAAATAAATAGGTAATGCATGCTCTCTTTCTTTTTAGTTTCATTTCCATTATCCACTACCTATACTCTTATTATATTATTTTTAAATAATAAATTGGGGTCCTAAATATACTAGGGTGTTTTTATGATATGTTATAAACATATACTTACGCATATTTCTATTTAATGGGTATCGAACATATTGTTTCTCTGTACAATGAACTATTGTCTCACAAAATGATGATTGTTCAATTTTCCCCTACCACCTCTCATGGTGTTTATTACATTGAAAAAATTATTTATATATGATATATATTATATTTATATTTCCTATATGAATCTATAATCTTTATTTATAACATTCTTTTGTGGATTCCATTTTTTGTAAATACGATAATTTTTTTGAGGAAGATTGGACTACTGACCCTCGAAGCGATATGGCTCGTTCCAACTATACATGGAATCTATAAAGGATGATTTTATTTAACATAAGATACATATATCAAAATAAATTAATATTGGTAATATAATATTCATTTATATCATTTAATTATTATTCTTATAATATGAAAATAAAATGAATGAAACATTCATGCGTACGTAAGGCCTACCATCACTCAAAATGGTGAATTTAATTTCAAAAATATAAATATTATGGATAAATATAAATACATATATAAGAGATATATATGATATTTAAATTGTGAATATTTTTCATTCTATGAGGTAATTTTGACCAGATGGATATTTTAATTCAAAACATGTTCATTTTTTAGTCAAGTACAAAATATTGACAAAACGCCTGATATAAAATTAAATAATAATGTAATTTTTATAACATGGTAATAAGTGATATAAAAGGAATATGAAAATTGAAAATGGTTATAAATATGGAATAAATAAACCAATTTTTATTATTTAGAAACATAATGATTGTATGTGATGTGTCAGACTCAATGTAAGTGAACTATTTAACCCAATTTCTATTCATTGGCTAATCATATAATTCATGATTATGTCATGCTACGATTAAGTAAAAATATATTTTTATATCATAAAATGTATTTATAAATTATTTATGTTCATTTATAGTGAATACAAAAAATTGATTTATTTTATTAATAAAATGATCTTTGTAAGGGAAATCTTAACATAATTTATATTCAATGAGTTAAATATCAATGTCATTGGTTATGGTATTCTAAGAATATTTTTTAATGACCCATTATTGTTTTATACTATATATCCACTTATAATGTGTGGATTTATAGTTTTTGCACATAATAAATTAACAAATTTATCATTGATCTAATGAAAAGTTCTTTGTAAGGGACTTCATCTCAATTCTTGTTTATTGAGTAATATGTCGATGTTTCCACCTTTATTATTTTCTAAAGTGTATATACATCACTTTTTGAAATTCCATATCATTAAGGAATATATTTTAATTATATTTATGGTATTTTTAATATTATTCTTAATTATTTATATTCAATTGCTTCTCAAGGTGTTAGGGTCTCTTTAACTAATACAGTATTTTAAATGTTTTAATTATTTAATCATATATATCTGTAATATTAATGTACATGTTTTAAAAATTATTTAATGGTTTTATGTATAAAAAAATTAATGTTTTAAAATTTATATTCTTTTAAAATGTTTCAATGTGATATGAAAATATTTGAATTAAAAATTATATTTTTAAATGTTTTAAATGTGATTTTGAATTAGACTGATTATTAAAATAATGTGGAATGTTTTATATAACATATTTCTCCTGAACCAAATTTCTTAATTTAATGTGTCTTTAATGTTTTGATGTTTACTTTTGATTTATTAACTTTTATTTTAAAATAAATCGATATCATTTATGATTTCACGACACTATAAATAATAAAATGAGACTTGAAAGTGGTAATTTTTTTGTTTCTTTATTGTTGTTTTATATATTATGATTATGTAATGTTTATGTGGTGTTGCATAAGTATATGGGTGGTTTTGTGATAAACAGTGGGAGGGTGATCCCGTGATATCTCTACAATGGATAGGGTAACGAGACCGAGTAAAAAAGGATTTTTGTTCTCATAATTGATTTATTGAATATAGTTTAATGGGTATTCCAAATGTAGCCATGACGGTTACACCCTATATAGCTATGAAATATAAAATATGAGTATGTTATGAATTCCCTATGTTACCTTTATGTTTTATGATTTAATTTAGTCCTATAGAAATCATATGATTTCATGACTTATGTATTATAAATTATATTTTATGGTTGAAATTAATGATTTAGTGAAAATGTTTTCATGGGTTTAAAATATCCATGGACAAATCATTATATTTCTAATTTTATATTCTTTACTGAGCTTTTTATGCTTATCCTATTTTTTTAAAATGTTTCAAATAGGGTCTAAGGATATTTAATAGAAAAGAATAAGTCAATAAAAGTTTTATTAAGAAGAAAATTCATTTTTATATATAAATGTTTTTATATTTTAGAAGAAATGGATACAAATTTAGTTGCATCCACTTTGTATAAATATTATTTTATATATAATTGAAATGGCATAGTTCTCTAAAACTATAAACATTAAATGATCATTAATGTGACATAAAGGAAAATTATTGAATTAACTCATTATTATTAATGCTTAAGGTTGGGGAGTTATAGTTTGCATCAGATATCATATTAAAAAAAATAGGGATTATGAGTTTTTGATAAACACATGGTAACATTATATGTCTAATCTTTTAGTTAAATCATTGTTCTAAAACTTTTCCAAGTCAAGGAAGGTGGGATAAAAATGGAGGTAGGAGGATCTCAAACAACATTCATAAATCATCCAGATGACATTCTAACAATAATTATTTCAAATTCAGGTCTGGATGATTCTGAAACATTTACTAAAATACAAATCACTTGCAAGATATTGATTCAAATATCAATCACCTATGCTATACAACAATATCAACAATGATCATGGGTTGTTTTTAATCAAATCAAATTTTCTCAATATTTTCATATTTTCATTAATGATATATATTATTAAGGATTTTTTAGATATTTTACCTTATCAAATGATTATGAAGCATATTATGATTTTGAAAATTTTTCTGAAGAAGGAGACCCTTTCCCAAAAAAATTAATACTTTTTCTAAATATAATTATTCAGTACATACATATGGTATTTTAAAAGTACCATTTATTTCAAATTTCAAATAAAAAACAGTCCGAATAATTTATAAAAATCATGTTTTATTTTATGTTTTTAAATTATATGTCATAAATGATTATATTCCAAAAACAATTCTATGAAGACCCATATAACTGAAGTTTTTAAAGGTTTATTTGAAAAAAGGAATTATGTGATTTTGAATAATATCAATATCATTATTATAATTCATGTTTCTTCTATCTATATGAACTAAATGATAATGAATCTCGGTGGATATGATGATCAAGGTACGATGTTTTTTTAGGAATATTTTTAAATCATTTTCGGAGAAAATTTTATTAAAAATATGACTTTAAGAATTAAGATGTCTAGGTCATTATTAGTTTTGGATGAAAAAAAGATGTATATAAAAACCATTGAGGATAAAATATTGTGTAGTTATTTTTGAGGATTTTATCTCATTTTTAGAGAATTGTTTTAGAATGATATAGTTTTAGAAAATGTAAAACCTCTAGGATAATTGAAAAACAATTGCATCCGACAAGGCTGTGAGAATTGAACCCATAACTGAAGGGAGAAAATGGTGCATTTCCTAACAGTAGCCTACATTATGTCCCTAGATATTAAGATTTAATTATTAGTTAAAAAATTTGATGAAATCATAATAATTTGATTTTGGTAACATAAGTTTAATCATATTGATATCCTTATTATTGGGAAATTTCTTTTGGATATACTGATAAATGTTATTTGGGATTCATTTGACTACATTGGGAACCCTATACTCATAAAGAAAATATAATTCTATGATATTTTGTTAGAGTAATGAAGGATATATTTTTTATAGAAATATGTGATTTAATTATGGAGTTAGAGAGATTTGGGTTATTTATTGATGTTATTAACATATCATTGAGAATATGTGATTTTAAAAATTAATTTTTGGTAGGTTCCAATAAGATTTGTTGATGTTATTTGGAGTAAAATTTTAAAATTTATACTTTAAGAATATGTGATCAAATCCTTCTTAATTTTTGGTGTTACTATTTTCTTGTTTTATTTTGAGTAATTTTCAGGAATGTTATTTATTGAATGGTCTATGTTGTACTTTTTATATTACTATTGAATTTTGGAGATTCAAAGTTTTTTTCTTCATTAAATGGTTTATTATTTTGGGGGATTATATTATATTATCCTAATATTATTTTTTCTAGAAAATGGTTCAATACTAGACAAATATATAGTTAAACGTTTTTGTATATTGTGATTATCTAAAAGTATATTGTAGTGTATAATGTGTGAGAAAGTCATCTTAAAAACATATAAATTTTGTAAAAAGATGTGTTTTTGGTATAAATTTATTAAAGGATGAAACATTACATTAAAAGTAAGTATTTTTACTTTATTTATTAGTCAATAATGTAAATAAATTACTCATCATTTTGAAATGTATCATAAAACAAAAAAAATTATATTTAATTTTTTTACCATGAAATAAAAGACCATTTAACACATAAGAAGTTTATGTGTTTTTTTATTTTTAACATTTTCTGATCATTTTTTCCATCACACTCCATATTTTTAGTTTGTCTTTCAAATCTATTTTTTCACACATGTAATCATAAAATGTCGCATCTCAGAAGACCTTTGTACTTCTCTTTATTTTAAATTTGTAGTTTTATTTATCTTTTTCTAATGTGGGAATAAAATAAAGGTACTTTGAAGAGTCATAACCTAGTTATGGAATCCAAATTCAAATTTCAAGGTTGAAATTTACAAAATGTGGTAGAATGTAAAATTAAACGTTTTTAAAAGAAGAAAATATGTTCAATAACGTACATAATATTCCACATCAAACATAAGAATTTTTATGATACCTTAAAACCTAGATGTTAAAATGGAAGTAATAAAAAATATTAATTAATTTAAGAAAATATTTTTTACACATTCATTTGATAAATTATTTTTTGAAATGTTATTTACAAATGAAAATAAAACCCTTTTAAATTAAAATAAAATGTGTTTTCTAAAAAACAATTTAAATGAAAATAAATGAGTTCATAAAATAATAAAATCACCCTTTATGTATTTTCTTAAAGAAATTTATATGTAATATATTCAATTTATTGTTTAAAATTTATCTCATATTTTTTCTATATATGATATAAGAATAAATTCAATTTTACGGATAAAATGAGTGTTTTCAAAAAAAATGCAGTTGTGTAGTCTTATGATTGAAAACACTTTACAAATATAATTTTTCACACTTATATAAATTACTTTAAAAAAAACTAAACTTATTCTTTTGAACATGAACATCAAAATATACTTTGGTTGAATTTTGGAATTTTTATGATAATATTCTCTTTTATGGTTACATAAAAATGTTGTATTTTAATTTAAAACTACTTTTTCATGTGAGTTATTTATACTTAAGGTAGTCTTTTTAGTTGGTTTTAAATCATAATAAGATTATGTTTTTTTATTTAATCCAATTTCATTATTTGGAAGTAATTTCACATTGAAATTAGATATAAAAAAACTTCATTCTTTTGATGGTTTTTACTTTAAGAAAACTTTGTTTTGTTACATTGACAATAGGAATAAATTTTCAATTAATTGCTAAATATTATGTATTGTGATTTTTTGAAAAATGGATTCCATATTTGGAGTAAATTTTTACAAATTATTTTAATATGTTAATTTAATTATCTTAGGATATTATGAATATTAAATATAGTAACTTTTAATTACCATAGTTACAAGTAAATTTAGTAAATTTGGCTAGAAACAATATGATAAGGATAATAAAATTACTCTAAAACATACATAAATACAATTTAATGAATGAAATTATTCCAATTTCACCTAAGGGTTTGATTTGATTCATATAATGGGTGTATTCTTGGATGGTAATATATTTTTTATTAAAACAAAATAATGTGACAACATGTCACTTTGTTTTCTATTATAAGTATAATAATATTAATGCAGTGATAAACATGATGAAAAATCAAAAATAAATAGAATCAAAAAATTTAATAAAATTATATACATCATGTAAATATGTTTATAATTTTTAGATATTAAATAATTACAAAAATATTGAAACAACATTTATACAATAATTATTTTATTAATAGAATTATTAAATAAATGATGTTCTAAATATTAAAATAAATTATATTTTAAAAAATTTATATCATACACAATTTTTGTTGGTTAATATGACGTTATATAAGACAATTAAATTATTTTTTTGATGTTATATCTCTTTTTTATATTTTATTTAAATTCAATGAAAGGAATAGTGTAAACATTTACACTATTGATATTTTATAAAAATAATATTTTATTAAATTATTTAAAAATCATAAAAATAGTTTAAAACTAAAAAGTATCCTTTTAATGAATAAATTTTAATTAAATGTCCAATTATTGGAAATGGAACTCAAATATGTAAAATTAAAAGCCTCTTAAAAATTAAAATTTTGTTACCTCGATTTAAAATTAAAATAGAGTAATTAAGGGTAAACATAAAAGGCAAGGATTAAAATAAATTAATTAAAGGTCTAAAAATTATTGGATGAAATTATTTTAACTATAATAATTGTATATTATAATTATATGTGTTTTGGACTATTTATAATCAAAATTTATTTTATATTAATTTAATATTATTAATAACTCAAATGTTACTTCTCCCCAATCCTATAATAAGGCACCCATTACTCTCAACTAATCACACGTACAATGCCTTTTGGTTCAGCAACGTTCTTCCCAAAACACTTCTTAGAATACCTATCCTTCTCATATATGTATATTTTATGTTATAAATCATCCCAAGGAAGCCTTTTGTATAAATCAAAAGAAGTTACCAGATAATGAGGTATCACATTTTTTCATGTTTTTTAGTTTCTTTTCCATTATCCACTAGCTAAAATCTTTATATTTAATTATTTCATAAAAAATGTAACCTCAAAATACTAGGATGTTGTTATGACAATTTTTTAACCTAGACATACAAACACAGTCAATTAATGGTTAAAGTACATAGTGTTTCTATCTATGATGAACTACTACCTCTTAGATCAATGATTGTTTAATTTTTCACTACTACCAATCATGAGGGAAATTATGATAGACACTATATTTATATATGATATATATTATATAAATTGTTTTCTATATTTTTATGTTATTTTTAATTATGACATACCTTTAATCCTTCTATGTTTTCTAAATGGGATAATTTTGTTTGAGGAAGTGTGGACTACCACCCCCTCGATGTGATATGACTAGTTCTTAGTATACATGGATTGTATAATGGATGGTTTTATTAAACCAACAAGATATATATTACAATAACAAAATAATTTTATTTTAATATACATCTATATCATTTAATTAATATTCTTCTAATATGAAAAAATAATGTTGTGTTCAATCATATGTACGGCCTACCATCTACATGAACAATGCATTTTATTTCATATCTTCAAATATTATTGATTTTTATAAATTAGTTTATAATGGATATATATTATATTTAATTCATTATTATCACTCTTTATATTATGTAATTTTGACCACATGTATAATTTAAATCAAAACATGGTCATTTTTACTCAACTATCAAATATTGACAAAGCATCCAATATGAACATATAAAATTAAATAATTTTTATAACATGGTAATAAGTGATATGAAAGAAATAATAAAATATAAAAATGTTATAATGAAAGTCGAAATTAACCTTGTCATATTATTAATGAACATAATGATTGTACGTGATGAATCAGACTCATGGTAAGGGAGTTTGTTAACCCAATTTTCATTCTTTTGGTTAATAAACTACTTCAGGATTATGTCGTTCTATATTTATGTGAGAATTAAATTTTGATATAATTTCATTCATTTTACATTATTTATTTTTATTTATAGTGAATAAACATAATATACCTATTTTGTTATCAAAATGATCTTTGTAAGGGAAATCATAATTCAATCACTTTTAATTGAGTTAAATATAGATTTAATTGGTTATGATCTTCTATTAATATGTGTGAATTACCTTTGATAGTTTTATACTAAATATACACATATATTAGGTGGATTTTATTTTATCAAAAATAATTATTTCATTTATTTATCCTTGATTATGATTATACAATCTTTGTAAGGGACTTCATCTCAATCCCCTTCCATTGAGGCATATCTCGATGTTATTTACCTTTATTATACTCTGAAGTGTATATACAAAAAATTTTAACATTTTATATCATGAAAATATATATTTTAATTATTATTATGTGTTTTTTAATATTATATCAAAATTATTTTTAGTAAAATTATTCTCATGTGGTAAGGGTTTGTATTACATTAACATCGTTTAAAAATTTTAAAAATTTATTATTTTAAAAAATTCACATTAATGTACATGTTTTAAAAATGGTTTTAATGATTTATTTATATAGGGAATTAATGTATAAAATGTTAATTCATTTCAAAAGTTTCAATTTTTTATGGGAAAATTTGAATCAAAAATCACGGTTTTAAATGTTTTAAATGTGTTTGCAAATTAGATTGATTATTTTAGTAACGTGGAATATTTTATTTAACCTATATCTCATCAACCAAATTTCTCTCTTTTAGGTCAGTTTAATTATTGATATTTACTTTTTATGTATATATATTTATTTTTGAAATAAATTGTTATCATATATGATTCCATGATATTGTAAAAAAATGAACTATGATTACAAAGTGGAAAAGTTAATTTCCCTTTATGGTTGTTTAATGTGTTATTATTATTTTATGGTTTTGGGTCATTTATTATGTATATGGGTGGTTCTGTGATATATGGGTGGATGATGAGCCAGTGATAGCTCTCCAATGCAATGGGTAATGAGAGAGACAAAAAATTAAAGTTTCTCTTAATAGATTTAGTAAATATACTTTGATGGGTATTCCAAACATAACCATGAAGGTTACTCCCTACACAGATGTGAAATCTTCTATGTATGTATGTTATAAATTTCATGAGTAACCTTTATGATTTATTATTTTGTTGGGCCTTATAGAAATTTTTTGATTTCAAGAGTTATGTTAATGAGATTATGTTTTATGGGTGAAATTTTTTAATTTTATTAAAATGATTTCATGGTTTTAAAATATAAATAAACTAATGGTTTTCATCATTATTTTTTATTCCTTACTAAGCTTTTTATTCTCTTCCAATGTTTCTGAAATTTTTTCCATAATGTATAAGGAAGGTTAATAGAAAGGAAAAATTTAATATAAATTTTATCAAGAAAATAAATTGGTATTATATTCAAAAAGTTTTATATTGTTGAAGAAATGGAATCAATTTTAGTTGTGTCCACATTTTCTAAATTTGAGTTTTTTGTAATAGTTATATCCTCATTCTCAAAAAAACTAAACATGAAGATATAATAAATGTGAAATAAATTCAAATTAATAACATTACTCATGATTATAACTTTTTAAGGATGGGAAATTTTACAAGTGGTTAAATTAATTTATAAATATAATATATGTTTATATATATAATTTTATCCATCACCATGCCCAATATTGATAGGTGTTATTTGAAAATGAGTCAAATAGTTTTGCAAAATGTATTCTTCCATGAACCCAAAGAATGTTATCATATCCTAATTGGGGGAAGAGAAGATAGAAAATGTTAAACAACATAATATAACAAAATATAGTTTATGGTGTACATTTGTGTTATTATGTAATCATAAATTTGGAATAATTGAATAATGAGTAAGATAGATAAAATTATAATATTCATTGTATAATGTTAAATAGTCTTTATCTTACCTCTCTAGTTTTTCACCAAAGTCATTCTTAGTATTATTTTCATATTAAAATAATGCTTTTATATTAATGATAGAGAATTTAGGATGATCTTTTTTAATTCTATGGATGATATGAAATGTTTCTAAGGTGTGAATAGTAGACCAGAGAGGGTTTCACTTTATAATTGTGATGAGCATCACACTTGTAGTTTTGGAATAGAAAATTTCTTACCCATATTTTTAACATAAAAAGGGTCCTAAATAGATTATCATATATCCATAGATGTAATAGGGTATAAATATTTCCATCCAATATATTTTAGACAATATTTAAGGCCATTTTAATTGTTATATTTTTATAACACCCAGTATACCCATTATTACCTTAACCACTGTAAAATGTTTTTACTATTTTTACTATACATTTTGGCCAAAAATTATGTAGATAATTTTAGATAAAAAAAATTATAGTGATTATAAATATGGAAAAAATATTTCATAATTCCATTAAAATAATTTTCAAATTTTAAATTAAAATTAATCATTCATAAATGATGTAAATTCTGGGTTTCGAAGAAAAAGTGTTCAAAAATTTACAAATTATTCATATCATTATATCCAGCTAAAATAATCCCAATGAACTGAATAAGATTAATACTTACATAATTTTAAAAATTTTACTTTAATATCAATTTAATATATAATTTAAACTTTTAAATTATTTAAAAGAAAAAGATGTTTTCAATTAAGATCCTGTATTTTTATCTACTCATAAAAAATGAATCATTTTAGGAATTCTGAAAAAATAACACCAATGTTAATTTTGATAGAATGATTTCATAAAAAATTAATTTTATAAAAAAATTAAAAAAATTAGAAAAAATTAATTTTAAATTATCCTCAAAAGTCAGCCTAAATAATCATTTGAAAAATTAGATTTCGAGTAAAATAATTCTTGTTCGTTAAAATTATTCATATTTTATTTCTAATTAATCGATAAACATAATGTTAGTAAAATAGTTTTTACAATTCATAACCAAAATTATAATGTGTAATAGGTAATACTCTAATATATTATTGTTTATTTCAACATTAGATTGCATGTTCGGCTAGCTATCAGAGAGATTAAATTTAAAGGTATTTATTTTGTGTATTGATTAGGATCATTGTTTCCTATCACATAAGTTATCAAAATATATTATTCTTTTAAAATATTGGGGGGTTACATTTTTTTGCCATATGAAATTTTTGGGAATGGTTATCTTTTGGTACTTGAGTTATTCTAAATTTTATTCATGAAGACAAGAAATTTTTTTTCATGATGTTTAATTTTTTCATATGTTGATGTTGATATTATATACTAGTAATTCAAGATGATTTCATGAAGATTCTCTTGATGAATAGATGGATTTATTCTCTATAAATTTTTTCTAGGAGGTCAGTTAATAGTTGCATAATGTGATTTGAATGTGTTTTTTATTTTTTATGATACCCAACATTTTTTGATTTTAATGATTAAAACTCAAAAATTGGTCAATTGTTTCATTAAGGGATGTGAATATATTTTTTATACATCACATTATAAATCTTATAATGAACCATATTCATATATTTATTTATGTTAGTAATCCTTTTAATAAGTGTATAAGTTTATTTATCGGGTAAACTGATTGAATATATGAGGACAATCCCAGAAGTATAAGCTATTATTCATCACCTGCTAGATAATAAAATGCCACCAGCCAACAAATGGCCTTCCCTGAAGATCAAACTTGTAGTAGAACCCTACTAACTTCTCAATGAATGAAAACCAGCTATCCATTTCTATTGTACAATGAGAAATTAATCTTCATGAAACCACATCCCACCAAGTGTAGGTGCACCTTCTAACTGGTTGTAGTCAGAAGAAAGCAAAGAGATCCAGGTAGATCACTAGCTACATAGAGGTGGCTACTAAGTGACTAGTGGAGTCATGAACACAAATATTGGGTGTATATTAAATGTTGTAAATTGAAACAGACATTCGGATTATAGAATGTAAATAATCGGAAATTTCAAGGATTTTTTTTCATTGGAATATTATGAGTCAGCAGTTTCTGACGGTACAAGATTCCGAGGCCCGGTGTGCCCAGAATCAATTTCTGAAGATTCGCTTGGGTACTTTCTATGAACGAATGAGTGGGTATTCTTAACTTTTGAACCGCTACTCGGAATCTAAATATGAAGGAACCATTGGAACATCAATGCCGGTAATTTCTTAAGGGGACCTTTCCCAAATGTGCGTTTGTGCGGGATTAGTTGTTAAAAATTGAGGATTGATTGTGAAGAAAATAAAAGTTGTGTAAAATTTTTATTTTCAGCTTTAATAGTTTTATCCTACAAAGGGTAGTAAGGTGTGGGACCTAACTACCCAGTTGTGGATGTCTGGAAGGTGGGGGCCACACAAGCCCCAGCTTTTGAAATTCATCTAACTCATCTAAACCCCGACATTGTAATTAATATATAAATCTCTCTTAAACCAATTTAGTTATGCAACTCAACCTCCATCCATCTAAAATCCATGCCAAATCACATTAAATTAATGGATTAAACCTATTAAATTTATTTAATTATGAGTTTGATTTTTTTGTGTGGCATGTAATATTAAAACAAGGGCTTTGGTTTTGTTGAGGGGTTGGGTGTGAGAAATCCTTGGGGGAAACTAAGGTAGGGTTTTATTCCCTCAACTAAGAACACCAACCTTCTGATGAGGAGCAACGCCCCTCCAACGAAGAACATTATGTCACTGACAACGTGCCTTCTCCTCTTCATCCTCTACGATAAGGGAGGAGACACCACCACGGGGAATGTCTTCATCGATGACGACACTTCCCCAGATGTCAATGGAATCGACACCGATCTTCCGCGACGTCTGTTCATCGCAACACATGCCTATTTCCGCAACTTACCTATGTGTGACATCTTTGCGAGGTAGGGGATTAATTTTGAGAATGATGTTATTACCTTGGTTGTTTTCTTCTAAAACGAAGAACGTGGATCAAATCATTAATAAGTTGATCTGTGAATGTTTTATTATGGGTAGGAAAATTTTGATAAATACTCATCCGAGTGATATAATCTCACATGAAAAATAATATTTTTAGTATGATGTTTGTATAATTTATACTTGAATAAACTATACCATTTTCGATATAAAAAGCATGTGTTTTAATGACTGCCTTTTGATGACACTTAACGTGAAGGGTGTGGGCCAAATGAACACGGCCCACCAACCCTCAGCAATTTGTTGTTGGTGCACGTTTGGATGGCGATGATGAAGTGGGAGCGCAACAGAGGTTTGAGGGCTCCGCAGTAAAAATAATGTCCCTTGAGGACCTCTGGATAAGATGGGGCGCGAAACAGACCAACGGAGCTTATATGGTAGTCCGTGAAAAGCGGCGGTCGCACAACACCCGGTGTGGTGGTGCTGGCGACCGACGGCGGCAGTGCACCACCGAAGAAGCCCGCCGCGGCTGAGCAGAGGACGTTCAGTGAAGAGGCATGTTGATCTGGCCGCTGGACTTCAATCAAGGGGGCACTACCCCCTTCCATGAGTGCGAGGCATGCAGCGCCCATGGCGGCCGGGTCGGTCCGCGCCGGTCGTGCCGGGCCGCGCCAGACGGACCCAGACCCCAATATTTTTAGATAGATTTGTTCAAGGCCCATATCTTGGTCTACAGACCTCTGATAGATGAAACATAAATTGTTATGCGATCCTTGGATTGAGGCGGTCATTTTGGTAAATTATAGTCAAGGTTTTAGAGAACATAGGGTACGTCATGGTTGGTTCGATCATGAAACCAACTTGGCCCTCAGAGCGGAAACGCTTATATCTTGAGATCCGGATGTCCGATTGATGTTCTGATGAATTTGTTGGATTCCTCTTAGTGAGACGGACCATTTGGATAACTACTCTTTAGGTTTGGATGCAGTTGGAATACGGTCAGGTTGGTTTTGTCTTAAAATCATCTCGGGCCCCTAGAACGAAAAAACCAATAACTCTCAGACTGGGTGACTGAATGATACCCCATGGTTCGCGTTGAGTTCCTTTTGTCGTAACGGAACATTTCGATAAATTAAATATGGTCTACGTGACAGTTGATGTATCGTCCCCCCTTGGCTTTTGGAGCGGACCCTCCCAGAACGATCATTCTATGTGCGGGAACCCTAGAGCTAGCTACGACTGCATCGACTGATGTACTGGAATCCTATGTGGGTTCGACGATGATGATGACTATTCAGATCTTGTGTGGGTCAGTGCTTAGCAATTCTGTATGGGTCAGCGCATACTAATCCTATGTGGATCAGATCCTATGTGGGTCAGCACTCAGCGATCCTGTGTGGGTCAGCGCAAACCGATCATGTGTGGGTTACATCCTGTGTGGGTCATTGTAGGGGTTAGTACCTATCGATCATGTGTGGGTCAGAACCTCTGTTGGTAATTTCGGGGGTTAGTACCTATTGATCCTGTGTGGGTCAGATGCTATGTGTGTCATTGAGGGGGTTAGTACCTATCAATGTTTTGTGGGTCCTACAGCTTAGTTGATCTAGTGGCTACAGCTGATCATCTAATCACTATCTTCTCTTGTGGCATACCTGCGTGAGCGGTGTTTTTTATATCAGTCATTATCATCGATATGATTGACTTAGTATCCTGTGTGGATGATTTACTGTGTGGTTGATTTCCTGTGGGTATAATTTTTTCCTGTGTGGACTAGTAATGGTTTCCTGTGTGGACTAGAACTCTTTTCTTGTGTGGACTTGTATCCTTTTTTTGTGTGGACTAGTACTGTTTTTCAGTGTGGACTAGTACTATTTTCCTGTGTGGACTAGTAGAATTTTCCTATGGGGACTAGTAGTGTTTTCATGTGTGGACATGTCCTGTTTTCTAGTGTGGACTAGTAGTGTTTTCCTATGTGGACTAGTAGCATTTTATTTTGTGGACTAGTAGTTTTTATCTATGTGACTTATACTATTTTCCGATGTGGGCTAGTAGTGTTTTCTTATGTGGACTATTACTATTTTCTTGTGTGGACTAGTAGCATTTTATTATGTGGACTAGTAGTGTTAACCTCTGTGGACTTGTACTGTTTTTTTTTTGTGGAATGGTAGTGTTTTCCTATGTGGACTAGTAGTGTTTTCTTATGTGGACTAGGACTGATAGTGTTTTCTTGGTGGACTGGTAGTGGCTTCTTATGTGGAATGGTAGTGGTTTCTTGTGTGGAATGGTAGTCGTTTCTTGTGTGGACTGGAAGAGGTTTCCTGTCTGGACTGGTTGTGGTTTCTTTTGTGGACTGGTAGAGGATTCTTGTGTGGACTCGTAGTGGTTACTTTTCTGGACTGGTAGTGGTTTCCTATGAGGACTGGTAGTGGTTTCTTGTGTGGACTGTTAATACTTTTATGTGTGGACTGGGTTATACTTAAGCTCGTGAGTTGGAGCTGAGCAGAAACTGATAACTTTGGTATATGTATTGGCCTATACAAAAGTATTGATGGATGTTACATTGTGATTGTTATCTTTTCTTTGTGGATATCTTTTTTGTATTCTGGGAGACCTTCGGGGGTCTCAGGTTCCCTACTGAGTAGCATATACTCACCCCTGCACGGGATTTTCCCGCACCTCGTTGTTTTGGTTGCAGACGACAGACATCACTGATCGTGGTTGTGGCTTGTAGAACTGGACAGTACCCGGAGGTGGATCTCATGACGAGTCGGTACCCGGAGGTGGATCTCACGATGAGTCAGTACTCGGAGGAGACAGACGGACGTGGAGTGCTATGGAGGACATATGTACCTACCATTCATGTAGGAACCCGGAGAACGATCCAGGAGCTTCTTGTCACCTATCATCTATTGCCTTTTGAGTTGTACTTTACTTTCAGTTGTAGCTGCACCTTTCTGTTAGGCTTGTATTTCCGGCACCTTGTACTTTCAAAACACCAATTTTTTCTATTCTTAAATTTTACTTCAACTTGTACTCTGGTTGTGTGTGCTTTTACATTTTAAAGAGGCAATTCCATACCATTTGTAGGGATTTACTCCTCTTGTGCTAGTTTTAATCCCCTGGCCTATGGAAGGCGGGCGTGGGGTAGTTACAACAGGGGACCCGAGGGACGGGTCATGAAAAATTTGTATCATAGGAGTTCTGTTATACCGCATAACTCAGGATTCTGATCTTTCTTCTATGAGAATCAATAGTCTCAAGGGTGTTGAGTGTGGTTATCAGTCTAGGGAGTCCAGTGTTGGTGCGGCGACCGATTTATCCACACAGCAGGACCCTGACTTCTGATTTTCGACACAGTGCACGAAATCATTGATTGCATGTATGTTTTAAGAGTTTCCTTTGAGGAATCTATGAGTCATCTCACTAGGTATAATAATTTGACCATAGCGCACCTGTTCCTTATAAGGATACCGTTGTGAGTACAACTATCTAGGGTTTTCCGAAAGAGAGTACACGATGATGTCCCACCGAGCAATGAGACTCTGGTCTAGGGCCCTCTGTCTATGTTGGCACCTTCGGGTGGTGTACCAGCATCCCCACCACCCGTTATACATCAAATTACACCAGCCAAACTAGTTTATGGTGCATGCTGACCGAGCGTGTTTCACGAGTTCCAGTAGTAGAGGCATCCGAGGATATGAGTTGAGACAGATTCCCAGGAAGCAGTGGACTGGATGGAGGTGTTTTCTAGAGTTTTTCTTCTAGTTGAGACACCAGTAGAGTGGATGGTGGACTTAGCTACTTGTGTTTTCCAATGAGAGACCATGAGGTTGGTTTATATAGTGAAGGGGCATCGGTACGTGGACCGAAGACTGAGATAGTACCTTCGGGTAGGGTGCCAGCTATGTCACTACCTGTTTGTTAGATTACTCTACCAGCGATACCAGTAGAGGATGTTCGTAGGCTTAGTGCCTTACATATGTTTCAGAACTAGATGACCCTAATGTTATGAGGTGACCCTAACACGTAGTCGTTAGAGCACTGGATTAAGGAGGTGGCTGCGAGTTTTCTAGACCATATACAGCTTCAGCAGTACGACATGTCAGAAGTTGGGAACTCAACAAGGCATACCAATCGTTCATGGTACTCGTTAGATATGATGTGATCAATGTTTTTGGAATGAATATCTGAATGAAGTGTGTCTAAAGGACATCTGAGCCATCACTTTTATTCTATGCATTCCTAATTATGCTAGGGTGATAGAGAGAACCTTTGTGGTCGTGAATTCTTTGGCTAATCGTTTATACCCATGGAATGTTAGAAATGGGAAGGCAAGAAACTGGTGCATGTCTCGGAGACATGGGAATGTAAAATGTTTCAGGAAGAGGAAGTGTTAAGGACAAATGAATCTGTAGAGCAACAGATGTAGATGCAGATCTTGGAGAGCAGCATGTTGTGGTGTACTTTTCGACATGTTACAACCACCCACCATTGTGGTCCCTTCCAGGCTCCAGGAGCTGGTGGGAAGGGGAAGAGAGTAGCTGCATGAGGTCAAAGAGTGCGTCCCAAGGTCTCTAAGAATGATTTGAGGTACGGTTTATGTCTACTAAGAGCTGCCATATCAATAGACATAGGTACCAATCATTCATTCCTTCCACAAATGTCATCCCAGATCTAGAGTTTCTGGTTATGCCGTTGACTTGACCCCCACATCCGGAGATACCTTTGTGAGGAGACTCGATAATCACATCTACACCGGTGGTGTGATATGATCCTTGAGGTGAGAGTTTAATTTGGAACCTCCGGGTGGCAGCGTCGAGGCCTTACGACGTTTGTTTGAGTGTGGACTGGGCAACTACAGTTCATAGACAAATTGATGGTATTAGGCAAAAAGGTTGTGGTTTATCTACAACGTTGGGATGGGTTCTCCTTGGTCGGTGAAAATGAAACCCCATGTAGTAGGATAAAATCATGTACAAGAAGGTGCAGCCGATCACTCTTGAGTCATTCAACCTTACCTCATGATAGTAGATGTTTTGAGTTTTCAGTTCTAAACAGGATATTAAGGCCTCTAGCGTTCGAGGATGGCGACCTCGTCCTTATATGGGTCTTAACTCGATGAGGTTTACAGAGATGTGGCCGAGAAGGAATGTTACCTCTGAGGTTCAACGGACATTTTAGGTCCTTAGAATGGTAGGTGAGGTGGTTTATCGCTTGACCTTAGCAACCTCAGTTGCACCGGGTGCATGATTTCATCCATGTATCTCAGCTGAGAATATATGTGCATGTTCTTTCACACGTCATCAACATCAGGGAGTTGGACATCGATGACAGGGTGACTTTTACAGAGGATTCATTGGAGATCGAGGATTGACAGGAGCAGTCCTACGTGGATGATCAATACCTCATGTGCGCTTTCACTAGTAGCACCAGAACCTCTAGGAGAGCACATGGTAGTTGAAGGCTTAGATGCATGCTCAGTACAACATAGTTTTCTTTAGTATGTGTTGAATCATTATGAGGACGTAAATCCCTCAGGTGGGAGTAATGTAAATACCCAGAAATTTCAATGAATTTTTTTTCTTAATATTATTTGGAATTTTACGAGTCTGTAGTTTCTGACGGAACCTGATTCCAAGGCATGTTCTTCCCGGAATAAATTTCAGAAAATTTGCTCAGGTACGTTTACTGGAAGAACGAGTGGGTTTTTCTATCTTTTTAACTGGTTCTCGGAATCAAAATACGAGGGCACCATTGGAACCGCAATGCCGGTAATTGCTTAAGGGGACCTTTCTCGAAGGTGCGTTTTCATGGGAAGAGTTGTTAAAAATTGAGGATTGTATTTGAAGAAAATAAAAGTTGTGTACACTTTTTATTTTCATCTTTGGTAGTTTTATCATACAAAGGGTAGTTAGGGGTGGGACCTAACTACCCATGTGTGGATGTGTGGAAGGTGGGGGTCACACGAGCCCCACCTTTTCAAATTCATCTAACTCCTCTAAACCCCCTAGTAATTAATGGGTAACTCTCTCTTAAGCCACTTTAATTATGCAACTCAACCACCATCCCTCTTTAATCCATGCCAACTCACATTAATTTAATGGATTAAAACTATTTAATTAATTTAATTATGAGTTTGATTTTTTTTTGTGCCATGTCAGATTAAAAGAAGGGCTTCAATTTTTTTGAGGTGTTGGGTGTGAGAAATCATTGGGGGAATGTATTTTAGGGTGTTCTTTTCTCAATGAAGAACACCAACCTTCTGACAAAGAACAATGCCCCTCCGACAAAGAACACGAAGTTACCGATTATGTGCCTTCTCCTCTTCATCCTCCACGGCAAGGGAGGAGACACCACCATGGGGAATGTCTTCATCAATTTCAACACTTCCTCTGACATCAATGGAATCAGCACCGATCTTCCACGACGTCTAATCATCGCAACACGTGCCTATTTTCGCAGCTCGACAACGTGCGACGTCTTTGCGAGGTAGGGGATTATTTTTGAGAATGATAATATTACTTTTGTTGTTTCCTTCTAAAATGATGAATGTGGATCAACACATCAATAGGTTGATCCGTGAATGTTTTATTGCGGTTAAGGAAATTTTGTTAAATAATCATCCGAGTGACATAATCTCACATGAAATAGTGTTTATTTATTATGATGTTAGTATAATTTATACATGAATAAATTATACCCTTGTTGATAATAAAAGCATGTGTTTTAATGAATGCCTTTTGATAACACTTAACACGGAGGGCGCGAGCCTAATGAACACGGCCCGACAAACCACCGCAATTGGTTGTTTGTGCATGTTTTGATGGAGATGATGAAGTAGGTGTGAAATAGAGGTTTGAGGGCTCCAAAGTGAAATTCATGTTCTGGGAGGACCACTGGAGTAGACAACGTGTGAAACGGACCACCGGAGCGCATCCAGTGGTCCGCGGAAAGCGTCGGCTGCATGACACCCATGTGCGGCGGGGCCGGTGGCCGGCGGAGGGGGAACACCATCGAAGAAGCCCATCGCGGCTGAGCCGCAGCAGTTTAGTGAAGCGGCTAGCTGAGTCAGCCGCTGTGCTTCAATCAAGGGGGCACTACCCCCTTCAGCGAGCGCGCGAGGCACAGCGCCCACGCCGGTCGGGCCGTGCCGCGTTGGCCGGGCTGGGCCGCCCCTCCAGTCCAGGCCGCGCCATCCGGGCCGGTCCGCACCCTACTGGGCTGGACCCTGACCTGGGTCAGGTCGTCTGGTTCAGGCTGACCCAGGGGGAACTGGGCCAGGTCGGACCGGGCCCAGACCCCCTTTTTTCAGATAGATTTGTTCAAAGGCCCATATCTTAGGTTATGGACCTCCGATCGTCGAACCATCAGTTGAGATGTGATCCTTGGATTGATATGGTCATTTATTTATATTATACTCATGGTTTTGGATAACTTTTGGTCCAGCTGGGTTGGATCGAACACGAAAACAATCGGGCCCTCGGAGCGGAAACACTTATAACATGATCTCCAGACGTCCGATTGACTGCTAATTACATTGTTGGATTCTTCATATTGAGATAGACCTTTTGGATTACTACGCATGAGGTTTGGATGCAGTTGGAATACGGTCGGGTTGGTTTGGACTTAAAACCAATAGGGCCCCTGGAATGAAAAGGCCAATAACACCCAGACCGGGCGTCCGAATGACGCACCGTCAGTCGCGGTGTGTTCCTTTTGTCGTATCGAATCATTGTGATACATCAACTATGGTCTACATGAAATTTGATGTATTGACCCGCCATGGTTCATGGAGCGGACCCTCCTGGAACGAGCATGCTGTGTACGGGAACCCTAGAGCTGGCTGTGACTGAATCGACTACTATACTAGAATCCTCCGTGGGTTCGACAAAGACATCGACTATTTAGATCCTATGTGGGTCAGTGCTCAGTGATCCAATGTGGGTCAGCCAAAACCGATGATGTGTTGGTCAGTTCTTATGTGGGTTAGTGCTTAGTGATCCTATGTGGGTCTGCGCATACCGATCATGTGTGGGTCATTGCGAGGGTTAATACCTATCGATCATGTGTAGGTCAGATCATGTGTGGGTCATTGTGGGGGTTAGTACCTATCAATCTTCTGTGAATCATATCCTGTTTGGGCATTGTGGGGGTTAGTTCCTATCGATCATGTGTGGGTACAACAACTTAGAAGATCCAACGGCTACAACTCATCATTTTATCAGTTTCATCACTTGTGGCATACCTATGTGAGCTGAGTCTTGGCTATCAATCATTACCATCGATATGATTGACTTAGTATCATGTGTGGATGATTTCCTATGGAGTTGATTTCCTGTGTGGATAATTTTTTCTTGTGTGGACTAGTATTGTTTCCTTTGTGAACAAGTACTGATTTCCAATGTGGACTATTACTATTTTCATGTTTGGACTAGTACTATTTTCCTGTGTGGACTAGTACTCTTTTCATGTTTGGACTTGTACTATTTTCCTGTGTGGAGTAGTACTCTTTTTCTGTGTGGACTAGTAGCGTTTTCCTGTGTGTACTAGTAGTGTTTTCATGTGTGGACTTGTATTGTTTTCTTGTGTGAACAAGTAGTGTTTTCTTGTGTGGACTAGTAGCATTATTTTGTGTGGACTAGTAGTGTTTACCTGTGTGGAATTGTACTATGTCCCTGTGTGGACTAGTAGTGTTTTCTTGTGTGGACTAGTACTATTTTCCTGTGTGGACTAGTAGTGTTTTCTTGTGTGGACTACTAGTGTTTTCTTGTGTGGACTTGTACCGTTTTCATGTATGAATGAGTACTATTTTCTTGTGTGGACTAGTAGTACTTTCCTGTGTGGACTAGGACAGATAGTGTTTTCTTGTTGGACTGGAAGTGGTTTCATGTGTGGACTGGTAGTGGCTTCCTATGTGGACTGGTAGTGGTTTCCCTTGCGGACTAGTAGAGGTTTGAAGTGTGGACTGGTAGTGGTTTCCTATGTGGACTGGTAGAGTATTCCTGTTTGGACGGGTAGTGGTTTCCTGTGTGGACTGATAGTGGTTTCCTATGTGGACTCGTAGTGGTTTCCTGTGTGGACTGGTAAAAATTTTCTGTGTGTACTGGGTTGTACTTAAGCTCGTGAGTTGGAGCTGAGAAGAAACTGATAACTTAGCTATATGTATGGAAATATACATTAGTAGTGTTGGATGTTACATTGTGATTGTTATCTTTTCATTGCGGTTATTCTTTTTTGGATTTTGGGATACCTTCGGGGGTCTCGGGGTCCCTACTTAGTAGAATATAAACACCCTTGCACGGGCTTCGCCTGTACCTCATTGTGTTGGTTGTAGACGACGGACATCACTGATCGTGGATGAGGCTTGTCGAACTGGACGGCACCCAGAGGTGGACCTCACGATGTGTCGGTACCTGGAGGTGGATCTCATGATGAGTCTGTACCCGGAGGAGACAGACACATGTGGAGTGTTGTGGAGGACATCTGTACCTACCCTTCAGGTAGGAACCCGGAGGACGATCCAAGAACTGCTTGTCACCTTTCAGCTGTTGTCCTTTGGGTTGTACTTTACCTTTAGTTTTAGTTTCACCATGCTGTTGGGATTGTATTTCCGGCCCCTTGTACTTTCAGCACACATGTTTTTGATTTTCATAGTTTTTACTTCCTCTTGTACTCGGGTTGTGTGTGATTTTACATTTTAAAGAGGCAATTCCTTCCTTGTTATAGGGTTTTACGCCTCTGGTGCTATTCGCCAGCCATTGGCTTATGGAAGGCGGGCATGTGGTAGTTAAGACACGGGCCCCGAGAGATGGGTCGTGACATAGAATTTATAAGACATGACTGATTCAATAACATTTAACAAGAAATTAAAGGCTATTAATAGAATATTTAGTTGATATGTAAATCTAAAACAACTCCCTTTCACCTCTTATAATGTGCTAAATTCATAATCATTACCATAAGAGTATCTTCTTATGAATCCCCTCTCACATTTCTAGAGTGTCTGGGAATATTTTATATCATTCAATCTATCTTTATTTTCTAATTATCTCATACTCATTGGTTTTATACCCTGAGATATTAGGGATAATTCTTCTAATTCATTAAATTATAGCTATCTTCACTCTTCATGTTACTTATATATTTTGTTGTTATAACCATTAATATAATATTCCATGGTTTTCAAGAAATATTGTTCAAAAAAGAACATGGATACATTTATTATGGTTACAAACATTAAAGTTAAAAAAAGCATCTAATGTATCTCAGGTTTCCTTCAATAAATTAAAAATAAAGTTATAGTTTGGGTTTTTTACCTTCTAATAAATATTATGTAATAAATCATTTAACTATGGGATATTTAGGAGGTAGACATAGTGGGTCCATTTAAGGGCTCTTTTTCAACATCCATTATAGGTATATTTTCACATTTGCCTTCCAAAATTTTAATTATTTATCAATTTCATTTTTTTCTTTGACTTTGTAATTCATCAATAAATGCATAATTTATTAATATATTTACATTTTATTTTGTATTTTTAATAATTAAATCAATTAATCATTTATTCCTCGCATTTTTATTATTCTCACACTATTTTATGTATAATAATATTGTTGTTATTTTAAACATATATTCTTTATTTTCCTTTCTCTAATTCAAAATTTTTAAACATATAATTTTCCTTAAATTTTATAAGGGGAATTGATCCCCATTAATTTCATTTAATAATATCTAACTAATATTTGGTATTATATGGTTTTTTATTTATTTTATTGTTTTGTTTTATAATTAATTAAATTTTTATTCATAATCTATAATATATTTATTAAATTAAAACATATTCGTAAATGAATTTTTCAAACACCCAAGGTGTTCTCAATGGAAAATACATGGGTAATACTCTATTTTTTGATGGTATTAATTTTATATTATTGTAAATATAAAAGTTTGTCTTTTCATATATGTAGTGGTTATTATGTTTATAAAATCATGACTACTTCTTATAAAATTTCAATTGAAAAAGATGAAAAATAAACCCTTAATTATATTTTTTTTTAAATTCGATGGAAATTCTAGGAATTTATTAAATTGATTCTTATATATTAATTCTATTAATATATTTTCATCACATAAAACCACACAAGAGATCTATAAATAAATATATATTACTCATAAAGGAACAAATAATTTTATGTATAAATTTATAGATATGTCTAGGACAGAATATGAGAGTCAGTATATGAAAAATATAAAAGATATTATTACTATATTTATTATATTCACAGATATTTGTTATGGATGAAAATTACTTGTCGACTCTGTTTCTATATAACTTTTGTTCTATACAATAAATTGGTTTTTCCAAATAATTTTTGCACCCAAAGTCACTAAAATAAAATAAGCTGATGATGTTAAAATTATTTAGACAGATGTATTTATAGGTTTAATGATATCATAAGAGATATGAATGAAGAAAGATGTTTAATATGATGCTAATAATGTCATTAAATATAAAATAAATATTTATATTAATTTTAATAATGAAAACTCATCTAAGAATGACTCTGATATTACTGACATTACCAAAATGACGTATAGTTATAAGAAAAAACTCAGAGCCACTGAAAAAATCAAAATTTTATACAAATTATTCATGGAAAATTATTTCATTTGAAAAAATATGTGGCATATCAAACCATATTTCTATTCAACATAAAGAATATATAATGAAATAATCAAGGTAAGAAACATATAATGGTATTGAATTATAGTGCTAAAGAGTACTCCATTTCAACATTTATATAATAAAGATAAATATCCCAATTGATTCATCTCACATATTATGTATATAATTTGGGGTAATTATAAAATTTATCATTATCCATATCATTTCTCTATTTAATATTTTTAATATTATTCCTCCCATTCAATATATAATGATCATAAATTTGATAAAAATATATATCAAAATTTATTCTGTGACCTTTTTTTTAATTTTAATGACATTGAAATGATACACAATCCAAATTTTTTTTTAAAAAATATATATATTTAATATAAAACCAATGATTTTATATTAAAAATAAAAGTAAAAAAATTATTAATAATTTTTTATTCTATTTTAAGGATATGAAAACAATATTTATTAATTTATCCAAGGAGATGAAAATTTAAATATGATTTTAGGTATATAAAAACCTATTAATATGTTTTGTAGTTTTTTATTTTTATGTTTATATTGTTTTATAAAAATTATAGAAACAAAACATTTATAAATTTAATTTATAAAAAAAATAAAACCATTGAAATAAAATTTCCCATCAATTTTATTAAACTTTTGATTTAAAAAAATTATATATTTTTGAATAAAATTGATTAAACATCCTTAACATATTTAATTTATAAAAAATTTCATTAAACTAGTGTAGTTTTGAAAATATTTATTAGATAACTAATGTGAACCCGATACTTGGTTACTAAAAATAATAATTTCTTAATTTTTTATAGAAATATGAAAAACGTTGGTAGCTATATAGTATACATATAGCAGCTTCTCATGGTATATATATATTTATCCTTTCGAATTTAATCATATTAAATATTTTGATGTAATATATTTCACATTTAGATATAATTCTAAATGTAAAATACCATTATATGTAATATTTATTTCATGAAATCATTTATAATTAATAAAATCAATTGATTTAATTAAAGATAATATAATATATATTAGGGAATTCTCTGATTGTATATTTAGAAATAATTTTAAAAATGTTTTTCATATGGTTTTTTATTCAAATGATGTCCTTTTTTACCATATCCTATTGTGAAAATATTTTTTATTTTATATTTAAAATATATTCTTGTCCAAAATATATTGGTTACATGCATAAGAAAATTATTAATTATGTTGGAATTGGTTCTTTGGCCATTTTATTGTCTATTTTCTTTTAAATATTATTTACAATTGACAATTATGATAATTAAAACAATTTTATTTTATTGATAACATAGTCGGTGGACTTTTCTATCATGGAAAGCAACATGATTCTTTTTGTAAACCATAAAAAAAATTCCTATTACAATGACTTATAAAACATATATCATTCCATTTTTAGACAATATTGTGCTACTAGAATAGTATTTAAACATTACATCATTATAATTATCGACAACATTATAAGATTCCAAATGGTTTACTTATTTATTTTTAAAATGAGGCTAGTAATTTCTTATCAACCATTTATAGATGTTAGTAAATGAAAAAATTCCACAAACTATTTTCTATAATATTTTTCCATAGTGGATAATTTGATAACAAAAACATTAATAAGATTTTTTATTACTATTGTGATCATCAAACTTTTTCCTCTACCAAAACATCCAAATAAAAAAAGTTTTCATTGAAAGGTAGAATAAAATGCTCTTAGGAATGCTTATGAGTCTCTAATTTTTTTTTTCAGGTTTCACATTATTTTTTGCATGAGGTGGATAATGATACCTTATTTATCACTAATTGTTTCCTTATAAGACCTGTATTTTAACAAACCTATTATTAACATTGGAAAGGTAAAATTCAAAATGATGGTGTCTTAGAGTCTTCAGATGTAATTTCATTGTCATAAATACTAAGGATAATGTGAGAAATATCAACCCTAAATGCATTTATGGATTTTTTCTATGGTACTATAACAATTGCAAATCCATTGATTTGGTCATTATGTGGACTGATGTAATGACACAAACATTTTTCTTGGATTATCCACTATGAATATCTAAAAGTATAATATTTAGTAACATAATATTATATAATGCACATTAAACTAATTATAAAACCAAAACCAAATTATTATATTATTTTAATCATACTATTTTTTGAATGAATATTTCCATAACAATTGAAATTATTTTATTTTGTAAAATAATACAAAATAAGATAACATTAATATGAAAAACTCAATTAACTCATAATAATCGTTCTCACACAAAACACTATTGGAATATCGAAGAGTTTTAGTAGTGAAGTATTTATTTTGAAAATTAAAATATATATAACCTTTAGATAAAATAGAAATTAATAAATAATTAAACAAATATGATGTATATACTGAAACTAGGATCTCATATAACCATTACATGTCTACTATAAGAATATTAATTTAACTATTGGCATAGTAACTAGAAAGTAAGAATAATACTACAACAATTAGGAAACGTAATATGGCCATTAGGAATACTAACATAAGATATATCATTTAATGTAATATTTATGTATCACATAATAAGTCTATATTTCATATTTATATAATTATAAAAGAAACGACTGTAAAAAAAATAAAAAAGGGGTTTTTCATAAAAACATGAATGTTTTATTTTTTTAAAAAATTTAATCATTTAGAAGAAAACTTATAATCATAAAATGGATATATAAATTAATTTTATTTCATATTATAATGATAATATTAATGTACTATTCCATAATTAATTTTTCCATGGTTCATAAAAATGTATCAAACTAATTAAAATGATTTTTTTCAAATAATTGAGGATTTAATTTAAAATATTACATTTTATATATATATAGAATCATTCTAAAGTTATATTTTTTTAATTATATAATATAAAAATTGTGAATTGGTCTGTCTATTGATTTTATATTTTTCATAAATAATTTAATTTATATGGAATAATAAAATGCGATACAACAAGAAAATTTTCATTATATGAAAAATATTTGAATTTTTGAGTCATATATTGTGCAATAACAAATTATTTTGAAGTAAACTAAACAATATTCTATATGTATTCTAATAAATCAATAATATTGGCCATTTAGGTCCAACATAATAAACCAATGAATATCATATTAAATAAAAACCTCTACTCCCATTAAAGACACCACACGAAAAAACCCATTATCATAACTACTTATATTCCTTGTAGATTTTAATAATTCAACAAAATTAACATACCAATGCATTCCCCCTCATATTAGTGATCATTATTAAATTAAATAAGGTGTCTTGTGTGTAAGTCCAATAAGAGAAATCTTTTAGAAAATATAATTATCTCAGCTGATTCATTAAATTTTTATTACAGATCATCCTAAATTAAAATTTATATCTGACAAGAATAATAACTCCAATATAATTTATATTCTGCAATATTACTATGTTAATAGAGTATTTATCCTCCTTCAAATTTTAATCGCCTCAATTGATTCTATAATTTAAATGTTGTCCACAATAGGGTTGGTTAACTACATCAATGAACAATATATTACATTTTTCTCCCCAAACATCAAGTATATTTATAGAAATAATATTATGGGTTAATATGATTATTATAATTATATAATAACTTCTTTCAGGTTTTTTAATGTTTCAATAATCATTTATATAAATAAAAATCATCGAGTTTGTGATGGTTAATAAAATGGCCAAAATGAATTAACAACGGGAGTTTAATATTTTAATGAAATTTAGGCATACCCATGTAAAAAAATAATTGAGAACATTTAATTTTTTTAATGGACATGAATTATAATAATTATGTACATCAACACTTATCCATAACTGATATAACTAGAAAACCATCCAATGAAGGCTCTTAGAATAACAAAATTGGTCTATATATTTAAATTAAATGGTAGTAAATAAATATAGTGAAAGTATAATAAATAAAATACCAATGGTAAAAGATAGTTATAATGTAATTAATGAGACAAATATTATTATAAACGACACTAATTTCCTATAAATAATGATTTTGGAACATAAGATAAGGGTATATCTGAACCATTCATTTTCTTTCAGTTATATCATTTATCTCTCTTGAAATTTTCCCTCTCCATTTTATTTAATAGTGTTCATCTGTATTATTTATATATTCTATATTAAATAATCATAACATAATATTTATTCAATTTCTGTGGTAATACATTCCATAAGTTTATTTCTCAAATGAATTATTTATAATTAGAATTGTTTATGGGGAACTTCTCTATCACATGGCCCTTTTATATTATGATCATTTAACGCCTTCATTTATATTATTTATATAATTTAATAAATGAAGTTTCTCATGTAACCATTCTATTATAGATATGTTTTTATTTAATATTCCATAATAATGTTTCTTTTAATTTAAGTCTTTATTTAATCTCATATGATTATGATATGAGGAAAGATTATGAACCCATTTTTTAAATGATTAATTTATATATTTATTCAGTAGGATTGATTTTTTTATGGAAAATATAATCATATAAATGTAATTTTTTCTACCCCATGATATCTCATTAATTCATTGTTTAATAATTTTAGCTCATGCTATGGAATATATGGGATTTGGTAGTACTCATTATCAATGATGTGAATATGTCCCCCATGTGATGTTTTTTTAGAAGTTAGCCATCAATTATTCTTTTGTAACCTTTTATGTTTCTATGAGATTACTATGTTTTCAAGATCTTATGATTACATGTCCATTATTTAATTCACCAATGGGATTATCCATGAGGCTTCTCATTTATGATACCATGTTATGTTCTGGGAGTCATAAAATCTTCTCCATTACCATTTGTATTCCCTTACTCGGCTTTATAGAGCACAAATTTTTTTTATGTGTTCTTTGGGATATACTGTGTGGTCTCTAGAGAAAAATAGTATATAGAATCTCATTATGAAAAATCAAATAACTATATTTTGTTTTAGTTTATTTTTAGATATATTGTAATTCTATAGTAATAATCGCTCTGGGACTAATAATCTTGGGGATGTGTTTATTGGATGTTTATGTTAAAAGTAATGTATTAATATTTCTTAATGGATGGAGTTTTTTAGTTTGTATCATTGTCAATTCCTTTTATTTTTGGAAATTTGGATAATAATACATTATTGAGAGACTGTTGCATAAGCCTATGTATAAGGGAATGACCTTAATTTTGGGTGAAGTATAAAGAATGTGGTTTCCATAAAATTACATCCTAATTTGGATACTAAAAGAGGATGTGGCTATGAAACAGTTATACCAAGGTGTAAACACCCTAAAAAGAGTAACGTAGTAATAACTCGATAATCTCCAAGTTCATGAAAAATCGGTCTCTTTGTACACTAGGTTTGACACTCCCATAGGATATGCTTTTGAAGTTCACAATCTATTTAATAATGATAATGAAGGACTTGAATGGGGTTTTATGATTGAAAATATAATAAGAAAATTTCCATGCATAACCTTAAATGAATCCTATACATTCATATGATTGGATATATGTGTCATTTTTATGTTATTAATTATATATATATAGTTTCCTTTTTTAATTGTGAGTATTATATTTATATTTTTTAATTTTAGTTAATGGCATGAAATATGAGGAACCATTCCAATAACTAGCATGATAGGAAATGTGATGATTTTAATAATGATTTTCATATCCTTGTTAGAGTTGGAGATAGGAATATTAAAATTGGACTAGCACATCTAACACATGTTATGAATAATAAGTTAATCACATGTAATTTCATACATCTCCTTTGAAATAAAACTTTGTTTCCAAGTACATTAAGATAGAAAAAACTCAGATCATCTATTGGTCATTTGGTTCCCTTATCATTGAATAAATATTTTACTTCATTATGAATATATTATTTTTTCTATAATGCTTAGAATAAAAGAATGGCGTGTTTGTTCTATATCATCCTGAAGTGGAATCTAATAAGTGATGGACCTAGAACAAGAACATAAATTTTGAAGAGGAAAATGACTCCATAGAATTGGAATGATAAAAGAAAATATTTTCATGATATTTACCTTCAAAAAATGGAGAGTAGGTTTATAAAAAATAAGAAAATTATGATGAGTCTATTGTGGTGTATTAGGAAAATAACTCAATGAATAAATAGCGAGCCTCTATATTTTTCATCAAAAACAGACGAAACATTGATAGAATATTTATTGGGTTAAAGGTGATTCTATAAAATATATTATTATTTAGGAAATCAAAATAAATAAAGAGATGGTTTATTTTTCTCTCATGGTTAGATAGATATTATTGTATTTTGATGGTATTGTAAGGATTGAGATAAAATGTGTAAATTTTAGTTTAATTCATATTTATTTTTAACCATTTTCATGGTGGAATGAAAATTCAAAATCCAATATTTCAAAATTGTGGGAAGAAACATATGAGAAACTATCTAAAATGAACTTGGATTTGCATCAAATCGTGAAAAGAGAGGTACTATGACAATTATTGGGCAATTTAAAGGTATAATCACACTAATATGATAGAGTAAAATTAGATTTAGGTAAATAGTTATAATACAATTTTTTGTTTCAACTATAAAGAACATGTGAATTATGTATGATAATTCCATAAGACAAGGGTTCATATAAATAATCAATTGAAATAAACTCTAATTCCTATGTAGAATAGAAATGTATATGATATGACTAATGTTAAGGGGGATCTGAACAATGATGTTGTGAAAGGTACTCTACTTATTTGTTTAATAATATATAATGTAATATTTGATACTAGTTCTATACATGTTTTCATATCATTGATGTTTGTAATAAATATTAAAACAACCACAAGACATGGGGGATTATTTATCTATGAGAAATTAATAGGGAGAAATTTGTTAACCTAAGTATATTACTCCTCCATATTCAAGGAATATGGATTGAACCTCCATGAAAATTGTAACACCAAAAACTTTTATAAGAAATATTTCGTTTTTATGTTAAATACATCATCAAAGGAGCCTTTCACTACACACAACACTAGCTTTTCTTGCTTTACATGCAATCGTGACGTTCCTCGATAGCTTGCGTTGCACGCAATACCGAGTTTAAATAAACAACGATATGCTATATATTAAATAGCTGTTATGAATAGTAATAACCACTTTTGGAAATTTTATAAACATCATATTTAAAAACGGACTTCATTTTTGGAATCAGAATATCGAAATTATCATAGGGTGAAATTTTAGTGTTTTTCTGAAAACATTCATTTTTTGATGAATAGTGAAACCATTAAGTGTTAGTTAAAAAAATAGAATTTTGCATAAAACATAATTTTACTACTTCTATGAATGGAATTTCAAAAATTAGAGATACATGATTGATATCTGTAAGTAAAATATGGTTCAATTAGATAAAAAATTTTGGTGAATAGCAACTTTTTACTTTTATTTACCGCGGTTAATAGTAAATACAGTAATTAAGGGTAAAAATAATGTTACTATTACTCTAACACATGTCCGAATTCTATTGGATAAGTTTAATTCGACCAAAAAACCTTATGAATATTATATGTCCATTTAGGTCCACTTGGATTAGATTAGGACAATTAATATTATTTTACTTAAAGAAGAGTTAAAATAGTTAAAATCAATGTTTAATAACTAAAGCATTTTTAATATAGGGTTATACATAGAATAATTTAGATTATAAGTATTCATTAAGAAATCTAAAAAGTTTTCCTACATAATTATATTTTATTTATAATTTTTAAACTTCAATTAATTTAATTTATTTATTAACCAACGAAGATGGAGTAATTACCTTATTAAGAAAATATTAACATAATTGATGTTATAAATAACCAAATAAATGTAATTTGAGAAATTTTATGAATTACACTAATTTTATTGGATAATATGACATGTTAGAGTTGATTTAATTAACATAGTTTGAATTTTCATTCTATTATGATTTTCACAAAAATCGTGTACCAAATAGTGTCAAAATTGACATAAAATAGTTTTTTTAAAAATATTATATTATTAATTGTTATTTTATTCATAAAAATCTATGGTTTGTCAAAATGACATAGATAATGATATATATTAATAATAAACCACTTGGGTTTGTTTGTCTTGTTATTGTATGTTTATTAACCATATAGTGTAAGAAAACAAAAAGACACGGTAAAAATAAAATTAAATAACATAGTGTTAAATCTAAATGATAAGGATAAAATAGTAACATAAACATGTGTAAAACCTATTGGTTGATATTATTTCGACCCATCCCCACCGTAGCTTCAAAATAAATTAATTTGGAGCTATTTAAATCCGAATGTGACTTTATTATAAAATAATATTTTTAGTTTTCCTAAGGTGCCCTTGTCCTCCCTTATTAAAGGGCACCTCCTCCCTCTTCAAATTACACAACATTGATCATTCATGCTCGGCCAACCACAAACACAATCTCTTCTCCACTTCCCTAGAATCATCCTAGAGGTCTTGGTCTTCTTCAAAGACCATTTTTATTTCCCTAAGAGGAGGTTAAGAAGCGGCGTTTCAAAGAAGAGGTAATATCCATTACTGATCCTTTCCAATTTATCTCTTCTTCAACATATTATAATTTAGTTGTTTCATGATAAATTAGTAAAATCATTATTACTTTTATACTGATATGTTATTATAAATATGAAACAACCCTATATCGTGTTCTATCCATCCTACGAAAAAATGAAATCACCACCCGTGCGTACGTATGAAATACCATCTCCACCATGTGGTGTAATCTAGTTTCCACCACCACCTTACATGGATGGGTATAATGGTTTAATGAGTTACTATATATTATTATTGTAAAGTGATATTGATTCTGAAAAAACACTTCATGGGAACGATATTATCGCTTGTGAGTACGTACGGCCTACCGTCTCCAGGATGAGATGCGACTCGTTCTACATGATCTTCATTACATAGAAATTATATATATGAATTTAATGAATGAATATGATATATATTACACTAATACCATTCTGGATATAAGGTATCTATAACCTAAAAAGAAGAATAAGAATTTATTCGGAAAAACACGCATAAGCACAAAAAGCAATAAATACCCGAATAACAAGTAACAATGAATAATTACTAATAAGAAGCTAAGAATATGACCATATATGATATCATATCAATGATTATGATTCTGGAATAAGACAATAACATTATTTAAATCATCATACAGGAGGATCGGACACGTATGAAGAAAATCGAACCTAAGGTAAGAGAAAATCTTACAATATCATTTTTATTAGAGATTGTTTATACTTTTGGTATTTACTAGGGTGTATTTATCATAAACATACATGTTTCCTCAATATGTAATACTAATCATATCCTCTTACAAATTGTTTAAATACAATTTTACGCTTCGGTGTGTTTTTAGTAAACGATATTAATGGAATATTTTGTCGTTTTTCGTACAAGGTACTTTTTTACTTTTCCAACCAAAGTACGAGAAGAATGTTTTTTTAACTTATACAGAATGAATGGATTCATAGAACATTATTTCAATGAATCTTCCTTTACATGTTTTTATGTTTATTTTTAGTCAACTTCATTTAGTATAAAATTATATGACATTTTAAGAACGAAAAATGTTTTTGAAGTAGAAATCATATTTTCCTTAAGAATGGAGTTCAAATGTTTTATCAAAATTATTTTCCATCTAAGAAAATATAGGGTTCTATTTCTATCCCTATTATTACATTTATTTGATTATTTTATGATGGAATTATTTTTATGAAGTCATTTATCTTATATGAATATTTTTTATGTTGTCGTGATGTTTAAGATTTCCAATTTTATTACATGGGTTATGTGATGATGTATGATTTATGATTTTGTGGAACACATAAGAAAGGATTCAATATGAGATGGATGGGACCTATATCACCCTCCAATTCATTGGGTAACTATTTATATCTCATGAGATTGACATGGCTGGAACGACAGGTCATTCCGATTTAGTAACACAAGAGTGAAACGAGGAGTGAACTCAGTTCAAAAATGGACTTTTTCTACTAAGATAGTCTTGGCAATGAGTCTTGACTATTATGAAATGATTCTCTATTATTATGTGTGCTTTCCACAAAGTTTCATGTTTTATTTTATGATTATTGGGATTTCATTTTCACTTCTATGATTTAATCCATGTTAAGATATTATGATCTCTTTTGCCGGTTATGATTTTCAAAATGTTATGATATGATTGATAATGCCTTTATTTACTCTTACTGAGCATTTGAGCTCACCATTTTGTATGTTTTCTTTCCCCAGGTCTGGAAGAAGGATATTAAGTTGGATGTACTAAAAGAGACTCCAGATATGATGAAATAAATGGGAGACATCGTAGATGATTTATGAACCAGTTGTTTATGATTCCTCGTTTCTAAAGACACTATACTTATACTGTCCTTCCATGGTTCTATAATATGTTGTAATAAGTATGATTAAGTTTTGAAGTAATAACATTGTATGTAATGTATTGGTCGTTATTATTGGTATCAGAGGAAAGTTATAGTCAACCATTAGAAACTAGGATGTGAAAGCCTTAACCCTAAGGATATATCTAAGCCTAGAACAATCTTAGTGTTTTAGAAATGGCCATGAAGAACCTATGATAATACCTTAAGTGTAAAATTTTATTCTTGATTATGTGGTTTTCCTATTATAATTAGTGTCGCTCACACTATTCTTCTTGGTTTTAGTCAATGGCTGGAACCCGAAGCAACCGTGTTAATGCGGAATGTGACGGGCAACGCAATGACTGTTCCCCTAAGAAACCAAACGATATGGGAACTGGAATGAAAAATCTTGTTGCCATGCTCGCACAAATTTCTCAAGCTATGAATCATGAAGGACTTCCAAACGTGCAACGGAAGGGACAAAATTATGTTGAATCCATCATGAGGCAGCATCCACCCTCATTCAGTGGTTCAACTGATACATTAGTGGCTGAACAATGAATTAGTACAACAGAAAATATATTTTTTGTTCTTCAATCTTCTGAATATGATAAAGTAATCTTAGCAGTATATCATTTGGTAGGAGAAGCTGATCAATGGTGGAATCTTATCAAGAATACGAGGACAAGAGATTAAATTGAGTCCATGGAATGGGACAAATTCAAAAACTTATTTTTCAATAAGTACTTCCCTCATATTCTCTAAACAAACACAGAGAAGGAGTTTCTTTAACTGAGGCAAAAGGATGATGAATCTGTTGGTACCTACGAAGCAAATTTTACAAGTCATGCAAGGTACGCTTCTGGTATTGGTATCCAACCTGAGAGTAAGATTGATTGATTCTTTAGTGGCTTAAAACCATGTCTTAGAAGGGAGTTAACCATATGGGACTTCAATAGATATGAGGAAATTGTTCGATGTGCTCTCAAGGTTGAGATGGAGATTGGAATAACCCATCAGTCATATGGGTTTGATAAGAAGAGGAAAATGGAATTCAATGGGAAATCTAAAGAACACGCTGAAAAGAAGATGAGTTTTCCCTTATGCTCAATGTGTGGAAAGAAGCATTGAGGGAATTGTCTTAAAGGGGCAAGTAAATGTTTCAAATGAGGAAAAAAAGGTCATCAGGCATTTTAATGCTGGAATGATGGGAAGAAGATGTCTAGTGATGGGAATAAAGAAAAGGCTACACAGAATGCACCTCCTACTCTTCAATGTTTCCAGTGCATGGAAATGGGGGGTTATGCTAGTCAATTCCCTAATCGAAGGGTTGTTGATGATGATCGACGTCAACAAACTCTTAAGGCTGGAGACAAAGAAAAGTCAGATGCAATTTCTATTAAAGATGTGGAGTACGATAACGATATGGTGAATGTTACACTTACCATCTACTCTAAAGTAGCAAATGTTTTATTTGATTCTAGATCCACCCTCTCTTTTATTTCTGAAGAATTTTCTACGGGTATCTTCTTATTAGCTCAACAATTAGATGTTGAGTTAGCTGTTACAACTCCAAATAGAACAACGATTGCATCAAAAGTTTATAATTCTTCTCCAATTGACGTTTTTGGGAAAGATCTTCCAACAAATCTTGTGATCCTTCCTATAATGGAATTCGATGTGATTCTTGGAATGGATTGGATTTCCTTATACGAAGCTCATATAGATTGAGAATGAAGGGAAATCAAATTTCATATTCCAGATCAATCTATGATCATCTATCAATGCACGGATGAACATAACATTCCAGTGGAAATTTTTTCCATATTATGGGTCTTGATTCCACTAAATGAAGGTTATTTATGTCAAATGTTTGGAGAGAAACTCACAATTTTGAATAGGACCATTGTATGGGAGTATGATGATGTCTTTCCGAAGGAATTTCCAGGTCTTCCACCAAATCTTGAAGTTGATTTTTCAATAGAGCTTATACCGGGTGGTATGCCTATTTCAAGGACACCTTATAGAATGGCCCCAATTGAGTAGCAGGAATTGAAGAAGCAACTCCAAGAGAATCGTGATAAGGGATTCATATGCCCTAGTGCATCACCTTGGGAAACACCTATCCTATTTGTTAATAATAAAGAGGGATCAATGCGACTCTCCATTGATTATCAAGAGATTAACAAGATCACTATCAAGAACCAATATCCTCTCCCATGCATTGATGACTTATTTGATCAACTACGCGGAGCTCAATACATTTCCAAGATTGATCTTCGTTCAGGTTATCAACAATTAAGGGTCAAATGGGAGGATATAACAAAGACGGTATTCCGTACAATTTATAGACACTATGAATTTATAGTGATTCCTTTTGGTCTTTTTAATTCCCCTGCTATATTCATGGATCTAATTAATAGTGTCTTTAGAGACTATCTTGATCAGTTTGTGGTAGTCTTTATAGACGATATTCTTTTCTTTTCAAAGATCAAGGAAGAACATGAAGATCACTTGAGAAATGTATTGAAGACCCTGATAAAGGAGAAGCTTTAGGCCAAATTTACCATGTGTGAATTTTTGCTTCAAAAAGATTCATTTCTAGGTCACATAATTTGAAAAAGAGGGGAAATCTGTGGATCTAGAAAAAAGAGATGTTACTGAAAGATGGTCGAGACCAACAACAGTAACTAAGATCCGATGTTTTCTTTGTATGGCTGGATATTATAGACATTTTGTGAAATATTTTTCACGATTATCTAATCCACTCACCAGGATGACTCGAAAAGGAGTTATGTTCATGTGGACAGAGGAGTGTGAAGAGAATTTCAAGGAGTTAAAAAGAAGGGTATCAAGTGAAACTGTGCTCACACTACCTTGTAGTGGAGAAAGGATTTTGATCTACAGTGATGCATCTAAGAAGGGGTTGGGGTGTGTTTTTATGAAAAACAATATGGTGATTGCTTATGCCTCACGACAGTTGGAAAATCATGAGAAAAATTACCCAACTCATGATTTGGAGTTAGCTATAGTAATCATTGAATTAATGATTTGGAGGCATTATCTTTATGGTGAAAGGTGTGATTTTATACTGATGATAAAAGATTGAAATATATTTTCACACAGAAGGAGCTGAATATGCGCCAAAGAAGATGGTTGGAGCTGATTAAGGATTATGACTGCTCAATTCATTACCACCCTGGGAAAGCAAACAAGGTGGAAGATGCACTAAGTCGACAAGACCATGCTAGATTATCCATGATGAGGATCTCAAAAGATCCAATATTTATGGATTTATAGAGGATGGATCTTGGAATCATACTGGAAGGGGAAAAATCTTATCTTTTTCAAAAGAATGTTCTACCATCTATTCATGTGAAGAATAAAGAGGTGCAGAAAGAAGATTTAGAGTTACAAAATAAGGTGAGAAATGCTTCTAAATTCAACCTTGATTGTGATGGGATAATAAGGTTCAGGAATCATGTTTGTGTTCTTCCCATAACAGAATTAAAGAAGGAGCTGATGGATGAGGCTCATAGTACTTCATTCTCTATTCATCCTAGAAGAATGAAGATGTATAGGGACCTGAAAGAGTACTTCTTGTGGGATGGCATGAAAAGAGATGCTGTTGAATATGTCTCTCGATGCCTGGTTTTTCAGCAAGTTAAAGATGAGATACAAAAGCCAAATGGGATGTTACAACCATTACCCATACCCGAATGGAAATGGGGAAACATCACTATGGACTTTGTCACCGGAAATCCTAAAACATCCAAAGGAAATAATGCTATTTGGGTTATAGTTGATCGTCTTACGAAGTTGGCACACTTAATTGCTATAAGAGAGGATTTCTCTCTTTATCATCTTTCCAGGATATATGTAATGGAAGTGGTAAGATTTCATTGAGTACCACTTTCCATTATATCTGATAGGGATCTGAGGTTTACCTCGATGATTTGGAGAAGTCTTCAGCATACTCTATATACAGAATTTAGTTTCAGTACTGCTTATCATCCTCAGACATACGGTCAGTCTGAGAGGACAATTCAAACGTTAGATGATATATTAAGTTCATGCTCTATGGATTTCAAAGGTGGTCATGATCAACACCTACCTTTGGTGGAATTTTCTTATATTAATAGCTTTCACTCTTGTATTCCTATGGCTCTTTATGATGCTCTCTATGGAATGAAATGCAGAACTCCAACTTGTTGGGATGAAGTTGGGGAAAGAAAGCTATTAGGACCTGATCTTGATGATGAGGTGGAAGAAAAGGTCCGATCTATTCAACAACACATAATAGAAGCTCAGAGTCGACAAAAAAGTAATGCCGATAACCAAAGAAAAGACCTAGAGTTTGAAGTGGGCGATAAAGTATTCTTACGAATATCTCCCTGGAAGAGAGTACTGGGATTTGGAAAAAAGGGAAAGCTGAGCCATAGGTATATCAGTCCTTTCGAAATACAGGATCGTGTTGGGATGGTAGCTTACCGATTTGCACTTCCACAGAATCTCTCTCATGTTCATGATGTTTTCCATTTATCACTTCTGAGAAAGTACATACCCGATCCTTCTCATGTACTCAGCTCAGAAGTTATACCGCTAGAGCAAGATCTTTCTTATGAATAATAGTCGATAGAGATTCTGGATCGTAGCGAAAAAGTTCTACGAAACATGACCACTCACTTGGTGAATGTTTTACGGAGGAACCACCAATTAGAAGAATCTACATGGGAGCTTGATGATATGATTAGGGAGATGTATCCTCATCTGTTTGTTAGAAAGTGACGAATTTCGAGGATGAAATTTATTTTAAGGGGTTTAGAATGTAACACCGGAGATTTTTATGAGAAATATTTTGTTTTTATGTTATATACATCATCAATGGAATATTTCACTACACACAACACTAGCTTGGCTTGCTTTACACGCAATCATGACTTTCCTTGATAGCTTGCGTTGTACACAATACCAAGTTTCACTAAACAACGATATGCAATATAAAATAGCCGTTATGAATAGTAATAACCACTTATTAAAATTTTATAAACATCATCTTTAAAAAATAATTTCATATTTTGAATCAGTATATTGAAATTAGCCTAGGGTGAAATTTTGGTATTTTTCTGAAAACATTCAATTTTTTATGAATAGTGAAACCACTAAGTGGTAGTTAAAAAAACTGAATTTTTCATAAAACATAATTTTACCTCTTCTATGAATGGAATTTTAAAACTCTTAGAGACACGACTGATATCAGTAAGTAAAATGTTGTTTAATGAGATGAAAGTAATATTTTGTGAATAGTAACTTTTTACTTTTATTTACCGCGGTTAATAGTAAATAGGGTAATTAAGGGTAAAAATTATGTTACCATTACCCTAAAATATGTCCTAATTCTATTGGATAAGTTTAATTCGACCAAAAACGACCTTATGAATATAATATGACCATTTAGGGCCACTTGGATTAGATGAGGACAATTAATATTATTTTATTTAAAGAAGAGTTAAAAAAGTTAAAATCAACGTTTAATAAATAATACATTTTTAATATATGGTCATACATAAGATAAATTCGATTATAAATATTCATTAGAAATCTAAAAGGCTTTCCTAGATAATGAAATTTTATTTATAATTTTTATACTTTAACTAATTTAATTTATTTATTAACCAACAATGATGTAGTAATTACCTTATTAAGAAAATATTAACATAATTTATGTAATAAATGACCAAATAAATGTAATTTGAGACTTTTTATGAATTCCACTAATTTTATAAGTTCATATGACATGTTAATGTTGATTTAATTAACATGGATTTAACTTATAATTCTGTTATGATTTTTAAAAAAATCATGTACCAAATAGAATCCAAATTGACATAAAATAGTTTTTAAAATAAATATTATATTATTAAGTGTTATTTTATTACTAAAAATCTAAGGATCAGCCAAATGACGTAGATAAAGATATATATATTAATAATAATCCACTTGGGTTTGTTTGGCTTGTTATAATCTATTTATTAACCATATTGTGTAAGAAAACAAAAAGACACGCTAAAAATTAAATTATTTAACATAGAGTTAAATCTAAATGATAAGGATAAAATAGTAACCTAAATGTGTCCAAAACCTATTTGTTGATAGGATTCCGACCCATCCCAACATTAGATTTGAAAAAAATCAATTTGGAGCTATTAAAAACTGAATGTGAATTTATTATAAAATAATATTTTTTGTTTTCCTAAGGTGCCCTTCTCATCCCTTATAAAAGGGCACCTCCTCCTTCTTCTCTTTACACAACTTTGAGCATACAAGCTCGGACAAACCCTGCCAAAATATTTTCTCCACTTCCCTAGAATCATCCTAGAGGTCCTAGTATTCTTCAAAGACCATTTTTAGTTCCCTATGAGGCGGTTAAGAAGAGGCGTTTCAAAGAAGAGGTAATATCCATTACCGATTCTTTCCAATTTCTTTCTTCTTCAACTTCTTCTTATTTAGTTGTTTCATGATAATGTAATAACATAATTATTAATTATATACTGATATGTTTTTATAAATATGAAACCACCCTATTTCACCTTCTATCCATTGTACAGAAAAATGAAATCACAACGCGTGTGTACGTACGGAATATCATCTCCACGACGTGGTGTAATCTATTTTCCACCACCACCGTACTTGGAGTGGTATAATGGTGTAATGAGTGACTATATATGATTATTGTAAGGTGATATTGATTCTGAAAACATACTTTAATATAATTACACGATCATGCGAATGATACCATCGCTCGTGAGTACGTACGGCCTACCGTCTCCACGATGTGATGTGACTCGTTCTACATGATCTTCATTACATAGTAATTATATAAATGAATTGAATGAATGAATATGATATATATTACACTAATACCATTCTGTATATGAGGTATCTATAACCTAAAAAAAATAATTAGAATTTATTCAGCAAAACATGCATAAAACAAGAAGCAATAAAGACCCGAATAACAAGTAACAATGAAACATTACTAATAAGATGCTATGAATATGACCATATATGATATCATATCAATTAGTATGATTATATAATTAGTCAATAACATTATTTAAATCATCATATCGGAGTTTCTAAATCTATAATGGATATATTTATATTCCTTAGACTATTTAGGTATTACCAATTATTTTTGAGAGACTCCATGTAAATTCCATCCCCTTTAACTAAGTTGAATCATAGGGAAATAATGTTTTTCTATACTAATTAATACCATGATTGATTTAAGTAACTAAAAAATAAGATTATCAGTGCACTAATCCTCACACATTCCTCAAAATGGGGCCTTTTCATGATATACAACAATTCTTCAAATAAATTACTAAATTTTGTACTAATGAAAAATTATAATGTGGTGTCCTACACCTCAATGAAGTTGAATGATGAGGTGTAAAACAATCAAACACATGTTCTAGAGAAGTGTTATATATATATATATATATATGAATTTTAAGATACACAAATATATATTCATATAAGAGAATAATATGTGATGGTAATGATGATTATATAAAATAATGGAAATTGAATACCCAATGTACTACCATACTTTCATTATAAATAAATAGAAATATATTTTATGATGAAATGACCTAGAAACATAAGAAATAATTTAAATTGAGAAGTATTTAATCTTTTTATTTGTGTAAGGGATATGTAAAAGAATCATAATTGAATGAACAAAATCATTCCTTACTCAAATTATTACTCAACCAATCAATCTAGATAATATAAATGGTACTCAAAGAGATGGTATTGAAATATATAAGAATGTAGAAGATATTAGAAAAGGGGGATCCTATTGTTTTAGAATTGATGATGAAGGAGATGTAAAATTTGGGTCATGACTATGTGTACCATAAATTCATGGTAAAATGAAGGAGTTTTTGATTGATGTACGTAGTTTGGCATTCCACATCCATTCAAGGAGCACGAATACGTATAACGATAATATAAAGAACTATTTTAAAGACAATACGTAGAAAGAGATAAGAGAATATACATCAATGTTATAGGTATGTCTAGAAGATAATACTACAAATAAAAAATTCTAGGTGTATAATGTAACCATTACCAATATATATGGAAATAGAAAAAATAGTCAAAGATTTATCAATGATATTCCAATTCATTCAATATGAAATAATTCTACATGGGATACGATGGATCATATTACAAAATAAATCTCATTTCATTTAAATTAAATATGACATCTCTCTCAATCAATATAATGATACATAAAATTTCATGTAATTTTTTTTAATTATTTTGGATTATTACGTGTGTACAAAAATTGACAGTGTGTGATTACTAGGCTCGGGATTCCCAGAATGAATTTTTGATCATTTTTAAGGTATGTTTAGTTAATGTTTGGGCGATGTTTTCTATTTTTGGAATTAGTTCTCAGATTAAATATTTAGGGATATTTCAGAATCTGTTGCGCCAGGATTTACTTATGGATTCATTTAGCCTGTATTAGGATCGGAGAAAAATTTACTTTTTGGACATTCTAAAGAAGAGTAAAATAACGTGTAATTGTTATTTTATTATATTTTTCTCCAATAGATTAGTGGTGGTGGATAGACTGGTGACGTGTCAAGTCATTTAATGTCTTGACTTATCAACTACGTAACTCCGCCATTGTGAATTATAAGAGGTTAATTAATACATTTAATGAACCTCATTAATTCATAAATGTGTTACTCGCATTTCAATCTCATATTTAAATTGAGATTGGGTTTGGCTTTTTGCATGAATTCTTCAAGTGTTGAACCTCTGGCGATGTCCTGCAACTACATCCACATGGACGATGAGACATGATTTAGATACTAGTGACAATCTCCATCAAATCATGAACCGACGACGATGAAGAAGGAGTTCTCATCGATCATCATCAATGGATGTCTCATCTAGGAAAGAGTTTTTGTTTTTGATATTATAAAATTCTTTTTTCCATGTTCTTGATTTATATAAAGAGCACAGATAAACCGAGAAATAGGTTGATCTATGGATTTTTATTTAAACATGGGAGGTTTATGCCTGGTTACAATATTGAGGTTATTTCTAAAATCTCTATTTTTTAACTAACACCACTTTCTAAAATGATAACGCGTAGGGGGGTGGCCAATCGGAACAAGGCCTAGACCCTCCACCACTCTTATTGTTCTTTTTTTTGTGTGAGACTATAAAATTTGACAGAAATGAAATGATAGGGGTCACATAGGGCGCGGCAACCTGAGAGGCTCATAGGAATAGAAAACACCAAAAAAACTACCACTAGAGTCTGTTTGGTGTCTCGTGGGAAGAACCGTCGGCATGTCATGCCAGCGGTGGCCATGGGCGGCCTGAGGAGGCATGTGGAAAACAGTCGCGGGTAGTGGGAAGGTGGCACACTATAGTGGCAAGAGATGGTCATCCTGAGTCAGCCACATGGGATAAGGGTGGGGCCCATAGGCGCCGCTGGCAGTAGGAGGGGTGGTGCGTCTATGACACCCCGATATATTATGAGAAATATTTTGTGAATTTTATTTGATGTCTTTTGTTGTACCATACACCATGATTTGCTTCTGATATGTTCAGCAACATAATATCTTGTAGTATATGCAACACTATTCTTGGCTTGTGTTGCATGCAAGAGCGACTTTCCACAATAGCATGTGTTGTATCCAATACCGAGTTTCACTAAACAATGATATATTGTTATAATATTATTATGAAATACATTTAATGAATATTATTAACCACATTTTGAATTTATTAACATTATTATTAATCTTTCACATATTCTAGAACATTGTTTGAGATCACAATAATTTGTTTGGGTAAAATATGTATTATTAAAAAAATGCAGTTTTGCAGTCTTTTGATGGGAACCCACATTAAATCTAGTTCTTGACAATTTTATAAGTTTAATTATAAAAAATATACTTATTAATTGCAATCATGATATAAATAATTATTTTTGGATAAATTTCTAACATTATTCTGATAACCTTCATATTTTGACAAATTGTAGAAATATGGTAAATTTTAATTAAAAACAACTTTTTTCATCAAGATATGTAATATGGATAAATTATAATATTGAATAGTTTTAAAGTATAAATATAATATATTTTTTCTATTTAATATTACGTAAGTCATTATCATTAATTTTACGATAAAATAATAGTTAAAAACATTTCAATCATTTACAACGTTTTAACTTTTAAAAAATGTTTTCTAAAAAATGGGATTAAATTTTAATTAATTAATGAAACATCTATGTTTTGAATTTTGAAAAATTGTTTCAATATTTGTAATTAGTATGTCCAAATTATGTTAATAGGCTAATTTTTAATTTTAGATGTTATGAATAGTAACTACGGTAAATTTTCTTTACTACAATTAAAGGTAAATCGGGTAATTATGTGTAAAAATAAGATTATAAAATTACTCTAACAGCAACCAAAATTCTATTGGATGAATAAAAGTAGACCCATATCACCTAAGGGTCAAGAATAAAATCATTTAATGGAACATTGATCCGGAAAATGATATAATTATTATTAAAACCAAAGAAAGTGACAAGATGTCACTCTATTATATCTTATAAGTGTAATAACATTAATTTAGTTATAAGACTCATAAAACATTGAAGATAAATAGTCTCTAAAAATATAGTAGAATTACATACATCATTATAATTTATTTAGTTTTTAGAGATTAAATAATTATCATTAATGATGACACAATAGTGATGTAGAAATTAATATATTTATTTTAATATCAAATAAATGGTTTTAAAAACATTAAAATAAAAATAATATGGACTAATTAATGTTCTTCACAAATTTTATCAAAATATATTTTATGTTAGGAATCTATTAAATATTTTTTATCTAATATATCTTCTGTGTGGATTTTATATAAATTCAAATAAATGAATAGTCTCAAACTTGACACTATTGTTATTTAATAAAAGTAACATATTATAATTTTTTTTAAAAATCATAGAAATATTTAAAAATTATTAATTGAAATTTATATGGTATACAATGTCATAAATTATTCAATTATATATAATTAACAAAACATTAGTAATTTTTTATTACAATTTAAAATTTAGAATATTATTACAACAAAAAAAATTAAATAGATTAATTAAGGATAAATCAATTTGATATGGTTTGAAATAAATTACCAACATGTCTAAATCTAATTTTCCATAATATTACAACCCTATATCATCTAATATTTGAATTTGGGTAATTTTTTGAGGTTTTATGTAGGTTTTGATATTATTTTAAATTAATATTTTAGAGGTTTCCAAAAGAGCCCCTCTCATTTTTTATAAAATAGCACAAACTCCCTCTCCACCTCACACACTTTTAATCATTAATTCTCATCCAATCCTAGAAAATATATCTTCCCCTCTTCCCTAGAAACATACTAGAGGTCCTGGTATTCTTCAAAGACCAAATTTAGTTCCCTAAGAGGATGTTTAGAAGAGGCGTGTTGAAGAAAAGATAATATCCATTACAAATCCAATCAAATTTTTTACTTTTTCTACTTCCTATTACTTATTTGTTTCAATAAAAATTAATAACATCATAATCACTAATATACTGATATGTTATTATATAAATGGAACAACTCTTTTTCACCTTCAATCCATCATACAGAAAATGAAATCACTACGCGGGCGTACGTACGAAATTCCGTCTCCACGTCGTGCTGTAATTTGTTTTCCACCAGCACCATATTTTTATGGGAATAATGGTACTAATAAACAACTATATATTTTTATTCTAACAACATACTTATTCTGATAAATTATTTCATCCACTCTAATTCTATTCTATAATTTGGAAAATGGTATCATCTCTAGTGTATACGTATGGATTACCATCTCCATGAAGTGATGAGACTCATTCTCAATGGTTAACCATTCATGTATGATTATAAACTATATATAATAAATAATAAACAAATTAATGACTTAATTATGGATTAATGTAGATATATGTTTCATTTACTTAAATCAATTCAATTCAATAAGGAAACGAAAATAGCGTTAATGTGTACGTATAGTCTACTGTCTCCATGAACGGATTATTTCATTCAATTTATCGATCTATCATATATATTTATATGCTGAATATATATTATATATAAATCATGTTTTACATTTTTTAATTCAGTAAATCAATATATAAGTAATAATATCATGAACAACAAGTCGAAACACGTACGATAAATGAAATGATTTTACCCAAAACGCTGCTTTAACATGGAATTGACAAAAGAAAAGGTAAAATAATGTCCAATGAGAATCATATATGATATCATAAATATTGTTATGGTTTTTCTACTAGTTAACAATTTTTTAAACCCACTATATAGGATATTTAGACACATATGGAAGAAATTGGACAAATGGAAAGGGATAATTTTGCGGTCTGATTTTTAGACGAGATTACTTTTACGTAAGTATTTACTAGGGTTTATTTTTCATCCATGTACATAAAATGTTTTCCATAAAGTTTTTAATATTCGTCCATGTATGTTTAAAGTAATTTTTTCCCCTCAATAATTTTTACTTTGTGTTATGAAAGTAATGTTCCTTTTTTTGACCATACGTGGTACTTTTTGACTTTTCTGTTAAAAGTGCAAGGAGAATGTTTTTTTAACTTATACATAATGAACTGATTTTTAAGGTTTCATAACACCTTTTTCTTCAAGAAGCATAATCTAGAATATTTCATGATTATTTTCAATAAAATCCTTTTATTTTAAAATTTCATGGCATTTTGTGAAAAATAGGTATTTTTAAGAAGAAAGGATATATTCTTAAAAAAATTCATTTCAAGTGTTCTAACAAAATTATTTTCCATCTAAGATGGCATTATTTAGTATGTTTATGTATCTTGTATAATGTCTATATTATTTACATGGTTTTATTTTTCTTATGATGAAATGATATCAATTTATTTTATATATATATTATGTTATGATGGGATGATGTTTATGAAACTCAAATTATTTTTCGGGTTATGGTGAATGATTTATGTTTATTTTGTGTCACATGAATGAATGATTTAATTATGAGATTGGTGGGACATATATCTCCAACCAATGCATTGGGTAAATATATCATGAGATAAACTAGACTGGAACAACAAGTAAATATGGTTCAATAAAATAAGGCTAGAATGACAAGTAAACCCGGTTTAGTAATGGACTTTGACCACTATGATGGCCTTGGAAGCAATGCCTTGGCTACAATGGAAATCATATCATGTTTTTAATGTATTCTACAATTGCATGTTTTAACCCCAAGATATTTTATCATGGTTAATGTTCCATTATGATCTATGCCTTATGCACTGAAATGATTTATGCCATTAATCATGATTTTGATGTTTTATGTACATTGTTCTTACATTCAAATGTTTATAGATTGTTTTATGTTCTCCAAGTTCACACTTTTTGAGAATTTGATATCTCCATTTTTATGTTTTCTATTCCCCGTGATATAAATAATGGTTTTAAGTTAGAAAATCAATGGAGTAGATCTTTATGGGAGATGTTGAAGATCTTTCACCATGATTAGAAGATCATGTTTCCAGTTTCCAAAGGCAGTAAAATAATACTGTCTTTTGGCGTCGGTTTTTGTCATGTTTTAAGTATTCTGAAAATGTAATGTACTGTCTACGTACATCATGCTTTGGGTCTCTACAGTTGGTATCCGAGGAAAAGATGTAGAAATGAATCCAATCCTTGGGAACTCTCACATGTGTGCATTGGATGCTGCATGGCTCTCCGACCAAGGGCTTCATGAGGAAATGGCTGCCAATGGGGATGGTGGTATGTCCCTCAAAAAGGTTTTGCCTCCAATGGAGTGCATTGACAGGTATCAATTATATTCCACTTGAAAAAATTGAAGACTGCTATAGTTGACATCGGAGCGAATGTTTAGTTAACCTTTGGAAACTATGATGCAAAAACATTAGTGAGATCCCTATTGATATTTCTAAGGTATGTCTAGGGATGTCCCTAAGTATAAGAATAAGTATAGTTTATAGTACTAGAATCGTGGTATTAATCTTAGAATTAAACCTATGATGTTATACATTGATGGTAATCCTCCTGTATTATGTTGTTTTCCAATCATGATTTTTGCCTCTCACACTATTCTTTTGGGGTTTTTTGACAATGCCTGGAACCCGATGGAACCATGTTGATCAATGTAATGGACAATTAAATGATTGTACTCATGAATAAACTAATTTTATGGGAGATGTAGTGCAAAATCTTATTGTTATACTTAAACAAGATTTGAATTATTCTGGACTTCCAAATGAACAGAGAAAGGAACAGTATTCTATTGAGTCCTTCATGAGGCAACGTCTGCCTTCATTCAATGGGTCTTATGATCAACTTATTGCTGAGAAATGGATCATTACCATTGAAAAAATATTTTCCATTCATCACGGTTCAAAACATGAATATTTCATTTTAGCTGTTTACCATTTAGATGGTGAAGCAGACCAATGGTGGACATTAATTAAGAATACATGTCCCAAGATGAAATTGAATCCATGGAATTGTATGAGTTCAAGAAATTGTTTTTTAATAAGTAATTCCCTCATATTCTTCTATCAAAGACAGAAAATGAGTTTCATGAGCTTAATAAAAAGGATGATGTATCTGTTGGTATATACGAGGTGAATATTACAATGCTTGCACAGTATGCATCTGGTATTTCAATCCAACATGGGAGTAATGTTTATCGATTCTTTAGTGGCTCAAAACCAAGTTTTCGAAGGGCATTAGCTATAAGAATCTTTCAGTGGCTATGATGATATTGTGCATTTTGATATCAACGTAGAACTGTAAGTTGGTGTTATATATCCATCTCATGGTTTTGACAAGAAACAAAAGATGGAGTTCAAGGAAAAATATTAAAACTATGATGAAATGAAAACAAATGTTTTGTTATGCTCAAATTGTGGAAATAAGCATGGTGTAGATTGTCTTCAAGGGATTAGAAAATGTTTTAAGTTTGGAAAAGAAGGTCATCGGGCATCTGAGTTCCGATGTAATGTGAAAAAGGTATCTAATGATGTGAATAATGAAAAGACTATATAGAACGCACCACCAACACGTAAATTCTAAAAGCATATGGAAATATGGAATTATTCTAACCAATTCCCTGATCCATGGGTTAATGATGATTTACATAATCAACCTCTAACGACAAAGGTCAAAGGAAAGTCACATGCGATCACTATTGGTGGTGTTGAATATGAGAATGAAGTGGTGGAATGATTAAGTGTATATGTCATGGGATTCCAAAATAGTGTTGTGGAATCTCATTTTTAGTATCGTGGAATATTGGAATATCTATGTATTGGGTTATTGTGATTTTCAATAATTTTATGGTTCATGTTACCATGAAAAGTGATTGTAATATTTTTGGAATGTAGATGATATGTGTATAATGGAGGAATAAATAGATAATGAAATGATTGATAGTATTAGTGAGATCATGACTGATATAAGGACAAAGTGATATAATGGTTTATGTATATTGAATATTTGGGATTTTGGTATGTGAAAAGAGTTGACATTTGACAACATTCATGTTTTCACAATGATTCTATGGTAATTCATGTTTCAAGATAATACATGATTAACGAATTCACATGTTTGGAATGTCACCAACATGATATATCTTAGGACATACCGGGTGTAAATGACTGTATTCACATGCTCATTAGATGACCTTTTTAGTAGTCATTTTAATTATACTATGAGATTGGAAAAAAAGTATTTTAAATATGCCTGCAGGATGGAATGCATTAAGTTGAAAATCAGATAGTATTGTTTAAGGCTATAAGATTTGGATAATATTTCTGGAATGTTTTAATTGTATAGTATTAGAAAATGGACAACCCATAGGACGGTCGACAACCCATCACGTCGGAAAAGGTGGTGGGAATCGAAGCCACAACAAATGTGAGATAGGCCTTTATCGACTACCACTGGCCTACATAAAGTCTATAGTTAGTATAAATTAGTAAGCGGTATGATGGATGACGTATAAGTCCATTTTTTGAATCATATAAGGTTAATCTCACCAAAGATGGATTTATATATATATAATAATTTTTGCTAACCTTTTTTTGATAAAGGAAGATGGAATGACCTATCATTAAATCGCATGATCTGCTAACATTTTAGGAAGGACAAATTCAAATTCATTTCATTATATAAGAGATGATGTGGAAATTTTTCATGGAATGACCAATGATTATATTACACTAAAATCATGTAAATATTTCTCCTTATGATAAAATTTATCAACTTTAGGGAAATGATCTTGAAAACCAAAAATGTTGTCATGTTACCCTCATATCTTATTAATATGATGGTCCAATAGATCATCATAAATTTATGGCATTGTGGTTGTTGGATTTTTCATATCCATGTTCTCTAGCACTCTCCATCACTACTTGATAGTTTGATTTCTCTTCTATATCCATATTTTCATTTATGTTCTTATAAGTGAAAACCAAAGGATGAGTTAATTTGGCTAACCAATACGTTTCTTACATTAATTTTAAAAATTAAGTTTTAGTATTTTTTTTATGATGTGTGTTTCATTGAAAGAAACTTTCATGTAGTTAAAGATTTATAACCCCGATCAATTTCGAGAGAGAAATTCATTTTAAGGTGGGTAGAATGTAACACACAGAGTTTTTATGTGAAATATTATTTTAAATTTCATTGATGTCTTCTGTTGTACGTTACACCAAGATTATCATGTGATATACACAACACCATATTATATTGTAGTACATGCAACACTATTTTTGGCTTGTATTGCATGCAAGAGAGACCTTCCTCCATAGTGTGTGTTGTACGCAATATCGAGTTTCACTAATCAACGATATATTGTTATAAAATTACTATGAACTAGATGTTATGAATAGTATTAATCACATTTTGAATTTTAAAACATTATTATTAATCTTAATAATATTATTGTACAAGTTATGAGAACAAAATAAATTTTTCGCGTAAAATAAGAATTTTTCATAAAATGCTGTTTTGCCGACTTTTAATGGCGCACCCACAATAAATCTAGTTTTTGACAAGTTTATAAGTTGAATTATAAAAAATAAACATATTAATAGCATAAAAGATATAAAAATTAATTTTTATATATATTTTTTACATTATTCTGATCACCATCATGTTATGATAAATAGTAAAAATATGCTAAATTTTAATTAAAAAAATTTTCATCGAGATAAATAATATAGTTAATTTATAGTATTGAATGGTTTTAAAGAATAAATAGAATATATTTTTACCATTTAATATAATTTAAGTCATCAACATTAATTTTACACTGAATTCATAGGTAAAAACATTTCAATCTTTTGAAATGTTTAAACTTTTAAAACATGTTTTCTTACCAACAGGACTAATTTTAAATTAATCACTGCAACTTCTGGCATTTGAATTTTGAAAAATGGAATCCATATTTGGAATCAATAGTTCCAAATTATTTTAATAGTCTACATTTTATTTTTAGACATTAATAATAGTTACTACGGAAAATTTTATTTACAATAGTTAAAGGTAAATAGATTAATTAAGGGTAAAAATATGATTATAAAATTATCCTAACACATTCCAAAAATTTATTGGATGAATTAAAGAAGACCCATATCTCCTAAGGGTCGGAATAGATTTATTTCATGGACTTTTGACCATAAAAATTATATAATTATTATTAAAACCAAAGAAAGTGACAACATGTCACTCTCTTATATCTTATAAGTTTAATAACATTGATATAGCGATAAAACTCATATAACATTGAATATAAATAGTATCCAGATAGGTGATAATATTATCTACATCATGATAATTTATTTATAATTTTTAGGGATTAAATAATTATCATTAATGATGAAACAATAGTGATGTAAAAATTATTTTAATGATTGAAATATCAAACAAATGGTATTAAAAATATTAAACTAAATATTATATTAACTAATTAATGTTGTCCATAAATTTTCTAGATGAATATGACATGTTAGGAATCTATTGATTTTTTTGAAAAAATATATCCTCTATGTGGATTTTATTCAAATTCAAATAAAAGAACATTGTCAAAATTGACACTATTGTTATTTAAAAAAACATATTATAAAATTGTTTAAAAATCACAGAAATATTTTCAAATAATAAATTGAAATTTATATGGTCTAAAATGTCATAAAGTATCCAATTATGGAAAATTCACAACACATATGTAATTATTTATAACAATTTAAAATTTCGAATATTATTAACACAAATATAATAAAATTGATTAATGAAGGATAAATCAAGATGATAAGGTTTCAAAAAAATTACGAACATGTCTAAAGATTATTGGTTGATGATATTACAACCCTATATCTTCAAATATTTGGATTTGAGTCATTGTTTGAGCTTATATGTGTGATTTGAGTATATTATAAATTAATATTTTAGGTGATTCCAAAAGTCCCCCTCTCATCGTTTATAAAAGGAACCTCCTCCCTCTCCTCCTCACACTATTTTGAGCCTTAAAGGTGGGAAAAAGCTCGAAAATTTCTCTTCTCCACTTCCCAAGAAACATACTAGAGGCCCTGGTCTTCTACAAAGATCAACATCAGTTACCTAAGAAGATGTTTAGAAGAGAAGCGTCAAAGAAGAGGTCAAATCCTTTATCGAATCATTAAAATTTATTTCTTCTTCTACTTCATCGTCATTATTTGTTTAATTATAAAGTAATAACATAAGAATAACTCATATAATGATATGTTATTATCAATATGAAACAACCCTATTTCACCTTCAATCCATCCTTTGCGTAATGAAATCACTGCGTGTGCTTACTTAATGAATACCGTCTCCACGTCGTGGTGTAATCTATTTTCCACAACCAGCTTACTTGGATGGTTATAATGGTAGCTATAAATAAATATATATTATTATGATAAAATCATACTGATTCTAATAACTCATACCATCTACTCTAATTCCATTCAATAATTATTGGAATAATATAATAGCTCGTGCGTACGTACGGATTACCGTCTGCACGACGCGATGATATTAATTCTCCATGATTAACCTTTCAAGTATGATTATAATGTACATATAATAAATATTCATGAAATTTATTAAATTATAATGATCCGGGATTTATATACATATATGTTTCATTTACATAATTCCATTCAATTCAATAAGGAAACGAAAACAACGTTCATGTGTAAGTACGGTCAACCGTCTCAATGTACAATTTATTTCATACCATTTATCGATATATCATATATATTTATATGATGAATATATATTTTATATAAATCGTGATTTTTGTTCTGGAATTATTTAAATCATGATATATGTAATAATATCTAGAACAATACTTGGAATCGCGTATGATAAATGAAACTATTTTACCCAAAATGTTGCTTTAACATGGAATTGACAAAAAGAAAGGGTAATATAAAGTTCTCAGTGAATCATATATGATATGATAAATATTATTATGGTTATGTTACCAGTAAATTATATGTTTAATCCCACTATACAAGAGTTTCAGACACGTACAGAATAAATTGGACCAAAGCTATGGGATAATTTTACAATCTCATTTTTATTTGAGATTGCTTATAAATAAGTATTTATTGGTGTAAATTTTTCAAACATGTACATAAAAAGTTTTTAATAAAGTGTTTAATATTCTTCCATGTAATATTAAATTCATTTTTACCCCTCTTTTACATTTACTTTTTGTTATGGATGGAATGTTTATTTTGATTACCATACGTGGTACTTTTTTAAATTTCCGTTAAAAGTATGAGGATAATGTTTTTTTATCTTATATGGAATGAATGGATTTTTACAGTTTCATAACACCTTATTTTCATGTAGCTTACTCTATATGATTTCATGATTATTTTTAACAAAAAATAATTCTTTTAATATTTCATGGAATTTTGTGAAATGAAATTTATTTTGAAGAAGAAAAACTATTTTCCATCTTTGATGACATTATTTAGTATGTTTTTGTTTCATGTATACTGTCTCTATAATTTTAATGGTGTGATTTTTCTTATTATGAAATGATATCCATTTATTTTATATTTATTATGTTATGATGAGTTGATGTTTTTGAAAGACATATTATTTTTGGGTATGATAAATGATTTACGATTATTTTTTTTACACACGAAAGAATGATTTCATTATGAGATGGGAGGGACCTATATCTCCCTCTAAATAATTGGGTAAACATTCATATCTCATGAAATAAAAGTGACTAGAACTGCAAGTAAATATGGTTCAGTAATACAGGGATGGAATGAAAAGTCAACCGGTTCAATAATGGACTTTTTCCACTATGATGTTCTTGGCAGCAATGACTTGGCTACAAATGGAAATCATATCATTTGATTAATGGATTCCACAATGACATATTTTAATCCCATGGTATTTTATCATGGTTAATGTTCCATTATGATCAATTCCTTATGAAATGCCAAGATTTATGTCATTACTAATGATTTTGATGTTTAATGTTCATGTTATAACATTCAAATGTTTAGGGATTATTTTATGTTCTCCATGATTACATTTACCATGAATTTGAGCTCACCCTTTTTATTTTTTCTTTTCCCTAGGATATAAATAACTGTTTTAGATAAGAAAACCAAAGGGGAATATATTTATTGGAGATGTTGAAGATCATTCACCATGATTTGATGATTATTATCTGAGTTTCCAAAGACACTAAAATAATATTGTCTTTGAGAATATATTTTTTATGTATAAAGTATTCAGAAACAGTAATGTAATATCTATGTACGTCAAGCTTTCGATATCCACAACAGTCTCGCACTGCACCTTGTCGGCTAGAGACCAGTCAGCCACTAACTGATCCTTGCATGCAGTGGGGTAGCGCCCCACCGACAGGATGAAATGGCCCCGTGTCTGTGGGGCCAGCTAGAGAAACAATCCACATTCAGGTGGACATGTGGCGGATCCAAGCCACCCAAACAAGCTAGACTTGGGGCCTAGTGAGCCAACGTGGGTGGCCAATCCCCACCCGATTTGTCGAGCCCCACCTGACGGGCCGATCCAACTACGGCACCAACCTCCGAACCAGCTGGGCCAACCCCGACGGGCCAGACCTAGTGAACTAAGCTGACTCCAACATCCCACACCCAATGAACTGGGTTGACCCTGACTGGTGGGACTTGGGTAGGGTCAGGTAGACCTTGGGACCCATTGCATCTAGCTAACTTAACCAAGTCATACTAGGCCCAGACCCAATCAGCCCCCGAATATTGAAACACCCATTACTAATGAACTGGGTGTCAGTTTGAAACACCATTAGTGGTGTTGGGACCCCATTTCAGAAGTATTCCCTTTGGAATTTTCCGGGGGGGGGGGGGGGCAGATCGAGCTATGTCAGATCGATGTGTGATCACCCCAATTTCACGGAAATCGATGTAACTAATAGACTGGGTGTCCGAATGGCATGCATCCTATGACATAAGTACTCTTGTGACAAGGAAGTATTTTGGAGATACTCTAAGTGAGTTTTGATAGAGTTTGACATGTGACATGGGTTGGATCAGACATTAATCCAACCTGGCCCTTTTTACTAAAGTGCCCATATCTCAAAGACAAGGAATCTGATCGATGCATCCTATGTCAAATTCGGACCCCCATGATGGGATGGTACCTTGTGTATGATTTTTGAGGGAAATTATACAAGTTTAAATATGGTCAATGGCTTGAGAAGAAGATTCTTCTAGAGATCTGGCATGCTTCATGTGGGAATCCAGTAGCTGGATGTGACATGATGAAGAAGACTGACTGATATAGGTCAACATCAGAAACACCAGAGTGTGATGATCTAGTTCTATGACTAATTATCCCCACAATTGTACCAACGACCAACACAGGTCAACACCAGCGACCAATACGGGTCAGCACGAGCACCCAATATTTGTTTGTACCATCGACCAATATGGGTCAGCACCAACGACCATTACAGTTCATCATCTACCGACCAATACTGGTCAACATTCAATGGACTATATGGGTTAACAGTAGAATAATTATAGATTTAATGATCTAGATTTATGAATAGTCTTCCCTATCCCAGTAGCCTTGAAGTAAAACTGTTAGAGTGAGCTATCTCTTTTGTTTTGTAATTTATGATTTAGATCATGCCTGTGATATTACCATTATGGTATTTCATGAGAAATTTTCCTTTTTTGATTATTGTGAGACCTTAAGGGGTCTCGGGGACCCTAACTGAGTTGTTATACACACCCCTATATGTGCTCCGGCCTCACGTGTGTGTCTGGTGTAGACTACTGATGCTCCGAGGTAGACTTTGGTGGATCGGGACATGGTGGATGATGATGCGATGGGATCAATAGATATTCTATTCATTAACATCAGACTCATAGCTAATACCCTCATGGTATATTTCTAGGGAAGATGAAACAACTATTTACATTCTTTTCAGTTTCCAGTGCTTTTATTTTAGCCCACTGTTTTAGTTTACAGTTGTACTTATAGTTGTACTTAACTCACATGGTTATACCATATCTTGTTGGTTGTATTATTTATTTTTCCTCTTTGAGTGTGTATATATCCTTAAGAAAATTCCTTCAATGTTAGTGAAAATCATTTAGTTCTAGTCACCAACCCCTGGCCTATGGAAGGTGGGATTGGGCTAGTCCCGTCTGGGCCCTAGGGGACTGGTCGTGATAATCTGGTATTAGAGGGAGGTTGGTTCTACTAGAAGAACAAATTGTCATCTTTAAATGAGGAAATTGTGTAAAGTTTCTGGAGTTCAGTTTTCAGTACATGGAGTCTAGTGTTGGTGACGTGGCTAACATATCCATACACCAGGACCCTGAATTTTGTTTTCTAACATGGTACATGAAAACAATGGTTTCTAATAATTTGAAATGTTTTCTTCATATATTTGATTCATCTCATGTGGTTTAACTTATATCCATGGTGCATCTGTTTTCTATAGGATTCCTCCACGAATAAAGAAATCCTGGATTTTGATTAGATGTCATGATTGTGGTACATCGATCAATGACGTGCCGATACAGGGACCACTCACAGTGAGGGAACCTTCAGGTGGTGTACCAGCAGCAGCACCACCCTTTGAGCAGTAGATTCTACTAGTGAATCATTCACTCTAGCTAATCACCTTTCAATAGTTTTAGAGATATATTCCCCCATGGTTTCAAGGTAAGACAGACCCCCACGTATCATAAGACTATCTTGCTGTAGTTTCATGGGTCTTTTTATTAGTAGAGACGCACAACGAGATGATGGTGGTCATGGTTGCTATCCTTCTTCAAGGCTCGACAAGGCGATGGGGGAGATTGAATCTCTAGGTGCATGAAAAGGTGACCCTCACATGACTGGATTCTAAGATCCTTTTCAAGGTATAGTTCTTTCTAGCAATACTATGCTCTGGGCTTATTTAGTAGATTCTGGATTTGTAGTGGGGCATCCAAAATGTGGCTTAGTACTCAGTGAGATTTATAGAAAATTCTTAATACTCCACCAACATGGTACAATATCTTTAATTCAGGTCTAGAACCATTGAGTAGGATCTCTGATGTGAGATCAGAGTTGTGGTAGATTCCCTCAGCATCTTGATGTAGGCTGGGGTACTATAGCAAGCTTTGAAGATGGAGAGATTCATTACTATGAAAGAAATGGTAGTGACAGCCCCTACCAGATGACAGGTATCATATTCATCTACAGCTAGAAATTGAAAGACGACATAGAAGCCCAAGTATGATAGACCTTCCAGAGGGAGACCTCATGACGCATGGTTAGAGGTGTGAGCCTCAAGAGTCCCAAAGAGCCACCCGCAAGGCATGATCTATTTTCAAGGCTGGGGACATGGTCATAGAGCTTGTGACTATCTGACTCCTCGCACAAATAATCTGAAGACGATGGAGGGGCCACTGTGGTAGAGGCGGTAGATGGTGCATGATCATCAGCCAAGTGGTGAAACAGGAAGGGGAGTATGACATGCAGTAAGAGGTGTTGTGGTTACCAGACACAACCACAACCACCCAGAGGCGGTCCACTATGAGCTCAGGGAGCGAGTGGATGGGGGCATGCCAAGCTATAGGCAGTAGAGGCTCTCAAACCTAATTTCCCTGATAAGATATGAGGTACAATATGTATATTCTATACATTATCAACAATTCTTATCAGCAATGGTTGTAATGACCCGACTTTTTGGAAAAGGTACAGATCGGTATTTTTTCTTTAAAATCATTCCATTAAGATTTTATAATGTTTTTAACATTATAAGGAAGGTCCGGGGAGTGCTTGAGGGTTGTTTCAGAGACTGAGTGTTTGAGAAATTGGCTGGAAGACAATGGTGCATGGCCTGCGCACGGCCTACGCATGGATTCAGACAGACCGTGTGTCCTTTGGTCTTGTGTCAGGGAGGGGCGCACAGGTTCCGTACGGTTTGGATAAACCATGCACAGAAACTGTGAAGCCCTTGGTTGTGAGGTAGTGAGGTGCCCACGGTTTGCGCACAGTTTTGTAAACCATGCGCCTAAACCCTGCATCCCTATTATACATAAAATTACCATTTTTACCTTGTTTTGTTTTAAAAGCCTGTAGGCATTCGTTCTTCCTCTAGAAAACATAATTAGAGTTGAGCCCTCTTTTGATCTCCAAACCCTCTCCTCTCTCATTGTCATTCCATTTCATCATACGGATATCGTTCTTCGATCTGTCAAAGGCATTGGATCACCCTCGGTAAGGCTTACCTCACGCACCCCTCATTCCTTGGTAAATCATTCCATCGATCATGTTATTTTGATGTAGCCTCATATGCCCTATTTCTAGGGCTTTGCACTAGAACTCAGATCTCTTCCAACCTACAGTGAACACTAGGTTGATATCAAGAGAGCCTATTCCTATAGCTCATAAGTAGGTGGTCACGTGGATTTTATTTTGGGTTTTCACATTTTTGAGTTATTATAGTCGTGACGTGGTTTTTCTTTCATCAAACCTGTATTTATTTTTACTACTTCATGTCTAAATGACCCGTGTGGTATGATATTTGTGAATCTAACCTGGATAGTGTGCTTAGATGAGGAATGGACTAGGTAAGGTCAATCATAGTTGTTTTGCCTTGAGATTTGGCACTTTTTCACCTTTGGACCTTAACGATATGTCTTGAAAGGCATTTTCCATGTTAGGAAAATGAGATGACTTGGATAAAGGTTGGGTAGGATGAGATAGCAAGAACCCCTTGAATAAATTAAAATTCATGTTGCCTTGAGATGTGATTATTTGATAATGTGAATGTATAATTAAATTATTTGTTAATGTGATATGATATACGATTTATTTCAATATATATTGTGATGTGAATGGTTATTCTGTGTTGGCATGATTGTGATATCCCATGTGTGGGCAGGTGGCATTCTTACTCCGTGCCAGATGAATCTCTCTCTGTGGTCTGGATGCATTCTTACCCCGTGCAGCTGAATCTCTGTGTGTGGGAAGGAAGCATTCTTACCCCTTTCCAGATAAATCTTCGTGTGAGGGTAGGAGGCATTCTTAACCCTAGAAATTATAGTGCTTATGGATGAGAGGAATGCTTACCTCGTGTTAGTGACAACCTATATATTTGTACATATACCCCTGGTGATTGTTCATATTTCCAGCTATGATCTGATGTTGGTAGACCCAGAAGGTTTTTTTCCAGAACCTGTGCGGGAGAGTTGTTTTTTTTACTTTTCTTTACACAATTTCAGTTTAGCACACAATGTTTATTTTATGAACACCTATTTGTATTACATGTAGGCATCGTTGGTGGTGGCCTACTGAGACTTGTATAACACAATACCTGGGCGACCTCCATGAAACCCGTGTAGACTTTACTACTGCAGTTACTAGTTGGCGAAAGATCCCTACAATAGGTTGAAGATATATATTTGTTCAAGCCAGAGTCCTAGAGTAGAGGACCAATCATGGATATAGATGCTAATGGACAACATTTGTTCTCTGTTTTTATTAATATATACATGATTTCCAACTATTTATACTATATTAGCATTCCATATATCCTTTTTGTATTAGAAACTTCCTATTTGGATTTTTTATATCTATCAGGGTTTTTATTACTTCTATTGTTTGGTTTGTATGTTTCCCTTTCCCTCCTATTAACCATTGGTTGTGCTTCTGCAGTTTTTATTACTTTTCTGCTATACCACTGTGTACTCTAACATTGTGGTACAGTCTTCCCACTAACTAACCATTACACCCCCACTGCTAGTCAGCAACCCCTAGACTACGGTTAGACAAGCTAGGGGTCTTGTAGCCAACTGGGCTCGGGGCTCAGGTTAGCCTTGTCAGGAATGTCAAAATGATGAATCAAAGGGGTTTCTTTCTTTCAAGAATTACTATTTGGCAATGATAGTCTTGGAAACTTGGAATGCAAAGGGACTTACTATTTGGGCGTCACGAACCCATGTACGGGATATGAGCCATGTTTCCTATTTTGTGTTGTTATTGATTCTACTATTTTCTATTGATACCATTTCACCATTGGGTGCTTCACATGTTTTGTGATGTTATTGAGATTTTAAATGTTGTAATTTGGATTCAGGGTTGGACCCAATGCATTGAGGATTATTCATTAAAACATGCATCATGATAGGCACGATATGATTTGGCCATGCACCTTTCCATTCTACATTTAAATTTTTCAGCGAGCATTTCATGTTGTTTATTTCAATTCCTTGTTAATATGTGGGAAAATGTGCCAACACTTCATGCTGGTTGTAAACTAAGCAATGATGTGGTATTGTTGGGTGTCACACTTTGGTTAATAAGGTGTACGAAACCTTATGGATCAGAAAATGACATTACAACTACACTAATCTTTTTCTTTAAAAGAAATTCAAATACTTGATAAGTATAAGTAAATGATAAATGACATCCAATTGTGTTTCATCATTAAATTAATGAGGAGTATGGGCCCTAATGTGCTGCGAAATACCATGTCACTGTATTAAGTTAAATTTGAACTGTTCCATGTTTTACTATGAATTACTATGGTTGTGGGTAGGAGATCTTAAGGGTAGGAAGGATTAGTACCTGTCCTAGCTTCTAGAGTTCAACCTTTAATTTTTTGATTTCTTCTTCTGAGACGTTTGTTTATAATTGTATCACTATGCCTCTAAGACTTCCTCGAGTCGTGCGAGCTGAAGGCGGCGAAGATCACGTTCCAGAGGTGGTGGGCCCTGAGCCACTAGTTAATCTTCCTATAGAGACACCCATGGCTCCTCTTGATATTCTTGAGATGGGTGTTGATGCCCAGTTCCATGAGAGCTTCATCTATATGATGAAGAGTATTCAAGGTGGAGTGTGACATGCCCCGTGTATGGAAGAGATGACCCACGAGTTTCAGTCACGTCATCCTCCTACTTTTATGGGAGATGGCATACCACTTTCTACAGAGTCCTGGTTGGAAGTTATTCTAACCATCTTCATGAACCTTGAGACGCCTCCAGAGTAGAGGGTGATGCTCGTAGCTTATATACTACGTGGTTCAGCCATGAGGTGGTGGAATTTCATCACCCAGTCAGGACAATAGGGAGATATGATCTGTATTGATATCCAAAGTGTCTTCTAAAATTATTTCATTCCCCAGAAATTGAGGGCTGATAGAGCTATGGTGTTTATGAATATGTTGTAGGCGCCAAAATATTGGATGCGCAAGGAGGAAGAAAGAAACCAACCCAGGAGCTACCTTGCGAAGAAAGGATGCGAAGCTCCGGAGGCGATAACGCTTCACGAACCAATTTGACGTTTGCGAATGAGCCGCGAAGTAGAGGAGGCGGTAATGATTTGCCAACAAATTTTACTTTAATGAAGGAGACGCGAAGCAGAGGAGGCGGTAATGATTCACAAAAAAATTTGACGTTCACGAATGATCCGCTTAGTAGAGGATGCGGTAATGCTTCACGATCCCGGTTGACGTTCGTGAACCCGCCGCGATGCGCCGATCCCACTTCACACCACGTATGCTTTGCTTCGTGGTGCCTCCTTCCTATAAATACAAGCTCTCCCTGAGCTCTCGAGACAGACTATCTGACTTTTCGGTTTCTCAAATCCCAAATCGCGAAACACTCTCCGCTCTGGGAAGGATGAGCTTCATGAGGTATCTTTGCTTCGCGAGAGAGCTTCATCTTGTCTTGCCTTAAGCCCCTCATCTGAGAGGGATGTCTTTTGCAATTCCGAAGGGCCTAAGCGAAGGAAGGGGGATCTCTTAAGGGACCCAGGTAGTCACAGAGAATTTATGCTTCGCGAAACATCCATTATGTACACGTGATCCACTTTCAACGGTAGGGACACTGTACTTCACGAAGCACATTTCTCAGCAACACTTCACATTGCGAGGTACCTAAGCATTGCGATGTGGTGCTCTGCGAATACCATTCAACTTCGAGATGCACTCCCCAATCACACCACTACCTCACTCTAAGGCGAGGCACACCACTTCCCGAAGCACGTTCTCTTGAATATGTCCTCCCTTACGCAAAGCAACCGAGCTCTGCATGGCCTTTGCCGGCGGACCCTTCTGTTTGGAAGTCTCTCGTCCCGTGCGGCCCTCCAGGCTCGCAAGATGTGATTTCAATGTCCCTTGAACAACACCTCCCATAGCGCTGCTCTGCCTAAAGCTCCTTCGCATTGGAATGATAATGGCTATTGCTTCTTCGCATAGCCAGGCTAATGTGGACCCCTCGATGGTTCCCTCTACGAACCCCCTTCTACATGACCTTGGTGATGCCTTCCCTCCCATTAGGGGTAGAGGGTTCCGGTTATGTATGTCTTGGGGGTGTGGAGTAAACCCACCTCGTCCGAGCTACATGACATTAAACTACCAAGCACCTCATCCTCAACACTTGATGTTAAATTGTGACATCACCCCGTGCCTCTCATGCCGGGTGCTACCACCTTGGACGTTCTACTCGCCCCCTGGTCTACAAAGGGGATGATATGCTCCTTCTTGGAGTGGCTTTCGTCCATGGGGAATAAGGGTAGCCACCTCAATGTGAGCCCCGTAGCTCCTCTTGTGGAAGGTTGCACCCATGAACCTCTACCGTACCTCCTCACTTCCTCGGTGCCGAAGCCAGTGAAGCCCCTCTCCCACTGCACATTTTCACACCTCGGTCCTTCATCCTGGAGTAAGTCCCAACACCAAGGGCCGCGTAATGCGTTAGACCATTTTCGCTTCTCACGGATGCACCCTTCGCGACGTGATGGTCAGGTCCCTGCTGCCTCTTGTTTCTCACACCGAGTATAACTCATGTTGGCTTAGAGTGCGCATTGACCACGAAATCCACTTATAGGCTACCTCAGAGTTTAAGCCACATACTAGTGAACTAAGAGGACTTTTATCCATGACAAGGAATGGTATGTAGGAAGCCTCCATGAGGTTCAAGCCCACCACTCAGTCATTCTTTCATATCGAGTTCCTTCGTCCGGCAAGACGTTAAACTGTCCTCTTCGTCCAGCATGACTTCAAACTGCATACCTCGTCCAGCAAGACGTTAAACAATCTGTTTCGTCCAGCATGACGTTAAACTGTATACCTCATCCGGCAAGATGTTAAACCGTCTGCTTCATCTAGCATGACGTTAAACTGTACACCTCGTCCGGCAAGATGTTAAACTGTCTGATTTGTCCAACATGATGGTAAACTGTATACCTTGTCTGGCAAGAAGTTAAACAGTCCACTTCATCTAGCATGACGTTAAACTATATGCCTTCATCCAATAAGATGTTAAACTGTACACCTGAACTACGTGTCCTTTGATCCGTGCTATGTATGGTATGTAGGAAGCCTCCATGAGGTTCAATACCACCACCTGGTCCTTCCAGTCACATTCACTTCGGTTCTTCCACCACATGGTTGTCCCGAATCCTTCATGTCAGTTCACCAGTTCGTAAGACTGCCACTTCAGAGTGTGAGCCCCTAGTCCATCCTGCGGAAGGTTGCGCCCATGGACCACCTCCGTACTCATCCACTATGCTTTGTCGCACCCCGGGCCTCCATCCTGGAGTATGTCCCAATATTATGGGCCTTCTCAATGCATAAGCCCCATTCAACTAGAACTACGTGATCATTGATCCATGCTATGCATGGTATGTAAGATGCCTCTACGAGGTTCAAGCCCACCATTTGTGGACCCCCATGGGTTCACCTCGACGTCGACCTTTCAACGTCCAATCCATAGTGGGCCACTTCAGAGTGTAAGCCCCACTCCATTCCTTCACCACCATCATCCATCCTGAATTATACCCGGTACGCCACGTCCTAGTGAGATCATGCCACCCTATCCCCTTCTATAATACTCAGGAAGCCGCCCACGTGCGGACCCCAACATCGGTGTTCCCTCTAAGGGTTCTTCAATCTGTTCCACTCCAGTTAGTGTTCTGATTAGGCCGATCCATCTCCGCTGGACGTTAAACTTGCGGCATACCCCGTGTTAAACATGGGAAACTGAGGAAAACCTCAGAGACATGCCTATGTCATGCGAATTACCCGTATTCGATGTACGATACCTAGGGCTTCCACGCCCTCAAGAAGCCCTATAAAAAGGGATGAAAGACAGACACGCCAATCCCCAACGTTCAGATGCATCAATGATGTCTCGACGTGACTACCCTCCCAACCGAATGTTGCTGCCCTGACCGGACCCTTTGAAATGTCTTGACAGAAGGAGCGTAATTAACCGTCATCCATGAAGATATGGCACTAGGAAGATTTTCACAAAAAACGTATAAAGTCTATGAGGGAGACACAGACTAGGAGACGAGCTCTGAGGAGGGATCCTCAGAAGGAAGAACCGACATCCCATCATCCTGATTTCAATCAAGGAGGAGACATCCCTGAACAGGGAATAGATGCCACCCACCTTTTGAAAGTGGGAATGCGGGGCAACAAAGTTGTGTGCCACTCCACATGACGGACGCGCGCACCATGGAGAAAGATTCGGAAACAGAAATGGTGAACCTGATGTGAAATTATTCTCCTCAATGTAAAGATTAGTAACATTCGGTACATCAGCAGATTGACGTGTTACTAGATCCAGACATCCGGCCCTGAGTCCTGCTGAGCAAATAGCAGGCCTGGCGTGAAACTCATGAATAGTTGGGATGGAAGAATGTGGGGCATTACATTCTACGACGTTGTCGGCATGGATCCCTCTCACCGACCACGGGAGACGGAGTAACGCTGGGGCTTTGGTTGTCGATTTCTCTCCTCACAGTGCTGACGAGTTAACCTCCCTATTTCCCAGGAATCAGGTTGCTGCTATGAAGACAAGATCACCGTCTGCTTTCCTACGCAGTGGCGGGGCCAATACCCATGTAGGCATACCACGTGGCTCTGCCAAAACCACCACGGCATCGACATCCACGCATGTGGGACACCCACGTCCCCTCTACCCATCAGAGATTATTCAATGAAGGGTGATCAACAACCTTGAACTGAAGTACGAGGAGGAAGGGGTCAACCCATCCGGGGATATGGCCCGCCTAGACCTAGAGGTTTCTAGGCCCCGTCTTCAATGCCGCCCTCAAGGGCCATGTTGGGATCCCCTACTCCCCGTTCCGACATTTAACCACTTCGGGATCCTATCCTCGGAAAACTGTGACGACTCCCTGCCTCACGCCAATGAGGTGGGTGATGCCCGTCACAGCCCAATCATGGCCTCGGTCCAAGGGCTTCAGGTAAGGGCCCCCACTCGGCCGTGCCAGTGCCACAGTCTGGCCCTACCAGAGGAGCAAGTGGGCTTCGCCCCTGCACAGCCCGCACCGGCCCGCCTGACCGGACGCTAGCGCCGGGCCCAAGCTAGGGACACCCATCAAGGTGAATCTACATCAACATCTATTGTGGCCCAAGCCACTACCGACGAACATTACGAAGCCCCTGCACACACTGATCAAGGACGCTACTCTGCCCGACCGGGACCGAGACTCCAACCGCCCCATGGGCGGGCATGGTTGACTCCTCGGGTCACAGTCCAGAGTAGTGATCGTCGCCAACCAATTCGTGGTGATGTTACCTCGTACGAAGGCCTTCCCCGTACCACCAATCCACCGGGCGTGGGCCTTCCCTACTCCGATTCTCTTCATGGAGGTATGCCTTGTGCTAGCCGCATCCCGAATGATGACCTGCCCCAAGGCAGCGACAGTCGGCGCGAAAGCCTTTCTCGTGCCCACCACACCGGGCGTGGAGTCCCTCCAACCCCAGACCATCGATGTAAAGCTACTATCCATCAGGTCACTCTAAGACGTGTGGATCATCCCTAGTTCCGGTATGAAAATGGAAAAGGTCCTCCTCGCCCTGGCAACTAGAGGGGTGAGGGTTAGCCTCCCTCTACCCGCACCAAGCATGGAGGTCCTCCCCATGCTCCTGCCGGTTCCAGCATGGGTTCTGCCCGCACAGGTGCTGATCATGGAGGTCCTCCCCACGTACCCTTCTACAACTGCCCTGGTTCCCCTGGCACCCCGGTCATCTCGAGCGGAAGTCCTCTCCACCCTCGCACAAGCATGACCCCCAGACTACTGGTCGAGAACCAGCGTTGTCCCGATGAACCATCCCGGGGCAGGATAGTGGGTCGTAGTCACTATAAGAAGAACCCTGGGAAGGCCTGGGTAGAGATCAAACTAGCCCGCTTCTTGGATTCCAAAGAAGAATGCGACTCAGTGATGGATTCTTCTCCTTGGTCCACCATGTCAAGGGTCAGGGCAGGAACAATGCGTGTCAGCCTCATCCTCCCCATGTGCGATGTCCACCGGATTCCCGCCTGCCATCGCCGGTACATCCAGGAGGAGGAAATTGTGGGAATCTCGCATGTTCAAACCATGTATTCACCACCTTCGTTGCCAGAGGTGCCCTCTACCTCTACCAGAGATCATGGAGAGCTGTTTTGGGGACAGGCGTCGGTTGAGAATCGGTGCGACCCATCGCCGGTATCTGCAATTCCTGCACCAGTGGCTGTGGTCGTCAGCCCATCCTACCGAGACATCATGATCAGGTCACCTTACTCTTCAGAGGATGGTCCAGAATTTGGTGGATAGTCGGATCACCTTCCGTATTCTCCGCCACCTAGCTTACTGTCCCAGTGGTCCGCCATGGTGCCACTACCAGTTCTTCAGACACCTCTGGTTGAAGAGTGGGGTGACACGGGCCAGACCCTGAATCCGAGCCCATGAGCATCTGGAAAATTCTCATAGCAGATCACTTCCAAGAGAAGTTCCGGCCAGCAGCATCATCGGACTTCTGCGCGCTAGAATCCTTTACCCAAAAAAGGTAGGATGCTTCCACCAAACCATATTGGCGACGCACTTCCGCCTTCGCTATGAGCCATTGGTGTACCCAAGGAACCACCTGCACTATGAGGAAATCAGCGAGCAATGCCATCTGGTTGACTTGTCTGCACTCCCCGTGGCCCAGCGCCCCGAGTTGCCAGGTCGCCAAAGCGTCATGCAACAAAATTGCATTCAGAGTTTCAAAGTACTCTGCAGAATCATCAGGTAAGCTTTCCTCCATGTGCAAGTCTGTGGCTGTGGATAGTAAGCTACCCTCCTCTTCAGTCCCACCTGGAAGAAAACTGATTCATTATGTGACATTGAGGACATGCCCCCGAGAAGGGTTGCAGTCCACATGGCTGACGTAGTAGACAAGGAGGATGAGTTAGAGTTACTTGATGGAGAATTCTCCCCTGTGGGTGTACCGCCATTGCTGGATCAATCTCGGTGGGTTACCCGTCAGCAGAGGAACCTTCTAGGACTCCATGTACCCACCGAATCATTGGTGCTCTGCAGGAATGCTGGTAAATGAAAGGAGAATGTAGGAGCTTTCAAGCACTCTGACCCATCCACATCGGTGCAGAATACAGAAGAAGACCCTGGGAAGTTTGCATTGCGCCAACAGCTCACTGAGCAGAAGAGGCTAGTCGATGAACTCCTGGCCGAGTGAGCTATAGAGCGGCGACCTGATTATGGTGATCTCAGACTGGGGCAGCAGGGGCAGGCACAATTTCCCCCCAGCGAGATGCTTCCAGGCAACCCTTGTCATGCTACTCCCGCAGGCAGGGCAGAGGCCAGAACTCATGAAAAGAGGGAACGATATGTCTCACCAAACCCTCATGAAAAGCACAGTAATCCGAGGAATCTAGCCTAGGTTCCGCCGACCACCCCACAGGCCGTTCTGCTAGCCGGTCCACGAGCCGCTAAAACCGATTACCATATTGAAGAACCTGACAATCCACATGTGCTTAGAGATCCCAGTCAAGATAGGGACCCCCACCCGGATGATCTTATAGCAGCACTCAAAACCCATCTCGAGGCGTTGGAAACGCGGCAGGTGGTTGTCCCACCAAATAGTAGGCCATATCCCGCGTGGGTGGATGTCATGCTTGCACCGCCCTGTTTCGGGAAGCCCACATTCATTCCCATCAATGGGACAGGGAAACGCCTCAGCACTTGGCCGACGTTTCTTTCAGGTGTGGCCCCATTTTGGGAACCTCAGTGTAGCAGGAAGCCGCCATGCTCCGATGTTTCGTGCAGACATTAGAGGGGCCTGTATTCATCTGGTACAACCCGCTACCTATTGGATTAGTGAGTTGGTGGGAAGATCATTGCCAGCAATTCTTATACCTGTTCAGCTCCACCAAATGAAAGACTAGTATCGCAGACCTCTTCAAGTGCAAACAATGGCTTGATGAGCGAGTCGCGGAATTCATCACCTGGTGGAAAGTGCTAATATACTATCTGGATATGCCACTTAATCATGAGAAATTAATGACGATGTGTGTAGGGAATGTCAAAACCGAGATGGTTCCTTCCTAATCACCCAAAACTATCTTGGAAGATACAACGACTTTTCAGACAAAGCCCAGCGCCTCGAGGAGGCTCTACAATAGGCCAATCAGGCATGGCTTCTTCCCCCTGTGATCCCACCAAGGAGAGCGAGAGCCGAGCCCGCTACAGTGGACCATGTAGAAGCCCCCAGGAAGCTAGAGTTTCTCCCAGTAGCGCCAGCTCCGCATCCCCGCAGGGGTCCACCTTAGGCACAGCTTCTTGCCCGGCAGAGACCACCTCAGAACTGCCAGGTTCCCCAGTGGAATGCGCCACCACCGCCTATGCGAGAAAATCAGACTTTGCCTCCTCGCCAGGCCCCTCGATAGGGCCAGGCTCCCAAAGCCCCATATCCGGAAATAAGGTACCTTACTTACTCATTCAGTGAGGACCAGGTCCCTGACTACATCCGAAGTGCCCTAGAACATGGTATCATGCGTTTCCCCAAGTGCAAAAGGCCGGCAGAGGCACATCTCACCGATCGTCCTGACTACTGCTCCTATCACCGGATCCCGGGGCACACCCTCAAGTAGTGATTTGTTTTTATAGACTGGATCCAATACCAGTTCAATAACAACATAGTCAGGCTTGGCCCGGCTCCGGCACAATTGACAGGTGTCACTACGAGGCTAGAAAGTGGTAGTGACGACAAAGGTGAGTGGAAGCAGGTTCCCAGTCACGGGTTGCAGAAGTACGATGACTGTATGGCTCGTAAAAAAGTTTCTCGGGCCCATGGTATCATTAGGGCATGATTGAATCAGCCGAAGCCTTCGGAGGTTGCAACTGATGCCTCTGCGTCATCATCTCAGCCGGCTCCTTCTCGAAAGAGTAAGCAGTGATGGTGTAAGAAGAAAGAACACGCTCCGCCATTGCCATCCTCGTCCCATACATTTGGTGACTTTATGCCTCCTGAGATAAGGATCCCTCTTAGAATAGGCCCAGTGGTGAATGATTCGTCAAGTGACAGTCAGGGGTATGCTTTGGTTAACACCGTAGAGCTGCTAAATCCCTACATGACTCCCGATGATGGGGAATTCCAGGAAAACCTCGCCAACATCCCCAGTCGACGTCAACGTCGGCGGGACAGTGACTGTGTGGGTCGCTGAGGCACATCAACAGGAACATTCTGCCAGACCGTGCATGCTACTGAAACCATACAACAAGCCCAGCGCAAAGCTCATCACGTGCAACCTCATCTAGTGCCCTCGGATTTACCTCTGCCACCGTTTGTGCTATTGGATCTGGAAGAGAAGTCTCACCCTACCGCAGGCCAAACTCAGTTTTCTGGTCGTCTGAAAGTCACCCATCTGGCATCGACTAGTAGAAACTGGGATGTAGCATGTTCCAGTCAGCTGCCGCTCTAGACAGCGTGGCTCATCACGCCTCCAATTGCAGTGTGACCGTCCGTAGGCAGAGGACCATGACTGGCGCGGAAGTATGACGTCCTGAAGCACCTTTTCGGTATTCCAGCGAGGCTATCTATCCTTGAGGCTCTTCATTTGTTATCTATAATGTGTGAAGCACTTGCCGAGGCCCTAAGGAGCCCCCTACAGTTTGAGATAGAGGTAGCAGCTGCAGAAGATTTCCACGCAGAGACGATTGAGGAGGAAGAATTTCAGGATATCATCTCGTTCTCTGGTGGAGAATAAGACCCTCCCATACACGGGCACATTTTCCCGTTGTATATCACTGGTCATTTCAACAGCGTGGAAGTCCGTCGCTGCCTCGTTGACACGAGTTCAGGGATTAACCAAATACTGACTCGGACACTACGGAAGATGGGCTTGTTAGAGGATGATTTAACACCCTCCGGCCTCAAAATCATGGGGTATGACAGGACCAGACAGACTCTAGTCGGCATGATCCATTTGAAAACCTAGTTCGGTGGCCTAGTTTCCAACACTGAATTTATGGTTGTCTCCTGAGACACCACAAACAATGCACTGATGTGCGACCATGTCTCCATCTGCATGCAGCGGTCCCTTCGTCATATCACCAGTGCCTCAAATACTCTCTCAACGGTCGAGTAGGCGTGCTCCAAGGAGATGCGTCTCCTTTTCCCTCTTGTGAAGCCCGCTATCTGGATGACAACTATTACAAGAGCAAGGACAAGAATATCCTGGTAGATGAGGATGAACCTGCTCCGGCCGCAAGTGGTCCCTGGACAAGACTGGATGGTGCGTACATCTTCCAAATCCATCAATTGTAGGCCACAACCCACGACAAGAGGCAGTGTTTTGTTGTTTCAGGTACTAGAGGAAGGCATATTCTCAGGTCCAAGTGACATCGGGAGATAACCTTGTAATCCTACACCAATCAGTCTCAGGTGATCCCGGAACCTCATACCCCTGTGCAGTACCGAATCGTCAGTCGCATGGCAATGGCAGTAAAACATACATGCCTCTTCCATCGGGCTGGAATCAACTAGTTCATGACGATGAACCACTACTTCTTTGATATCATTATGTGTGGCCCCTTGGGAAAAATGCTGGATGGAATCGGAGCGACCACCTTCGTCGCAATGGTCTCAGTGGTGCATGAGACTACTAACGTGAAAACCACCGCCGCCCGGGCCAGAAACACCCCTCCATCAGAGCCTGGTGGCTCAGAAGAAATTCCCCTTACGGAATACCCGACCACGAGTGTAGAAGAGGATTTTGAGGATGCTCCCCCTGCCTTTGAAGAAGGAATTTCCACCACAGTCGATGAACTGGTACAGGTGAACCTTGGTAGCGATGAAAATCTGAGACCCACATTGAACAGTGCCGCCATGTCCCTCGAGGAACATCAACAGTACGTGGAATTTCTTAAGCAGCACCATAACATGTTTTCCTGGAGTTACGGCGAGATGCCAAGAATTGATCCTCAGGTAGCCGTCTGCCGCCATGGTCTCCCGACGAACCATCGGGGATTGAATCATCCTTCCAGGAGAATGCACCCTTCTCAAAGTTCCATGGTTGAGGAAGAAGTTTATAAGATCATCAAAGCCAAATTCATGAAGTAGGTCCAGTACCCCAAGTGGTTAGCCAAAATTGTGCCAGTCAAGAAGAAGAACGGACAGATTAGAGTCTGCATCGACTTCTGCAGTCTCAACTGCTACTCCTCGAAGGACGCTTTTCCCCTTCCGGTGACAGAGTTGTTGATTGATGCCTCGACTGGGATCCAGGATCTCTCCTTCATGGGTGGGTATTCCAGGTACAACTAGATTTGGATGGCCCCCAAATATGAGGAGTCTACTGCTTTCAGGGCTCCCCAAGGTACATTCTGTTACTAGGTCATGCCCTTCGGCATGAATAATTTAGGTGCCACTTATCAGAGGGCCATGCACTGGATATTCAAGTTGATCCTCAGAGCATTTGTAGAATTATACGTAGATGACCAGGTGGTTAAATCGCGTCAACGCCAGGACTATTTCAAGGACCTTGAAAAAGTGATCGACTTCCTCCGTTCCCGCCACCTGATGATGAACCCACTAAAGTGCGCCTTTGGGGTCACCTCTGGGAAGTTCCCCGACTTCATTGTCAGGTACCGAGGCATCAAGATTAACCCAATGATGATCAAGTCCATCAACCAGATGCCTCCCCTGACTAATATTCGGGATCTTAGAGGTCTCCATGGCCACTTGGCCTATATACACAGATTCATTGTGAATCTGGCTGGCAAGTGTAAGACCTTTTCCAGGCTCATGAAGAAATGCTCCACCTATGAGTCGGATGAAGTGTGTCAGGCTGCCTTCGAGGAAATCAAGTAGTATCTGATCCAACCTCTAGTCCTGATGCCACCCTTCCCCGGAATGCTATTTGTCCTCTACTTGACCACATTGGAATGGTCCCTGGGCATGCTTCACACCGAGAAGAACAATCAGGGTACAGAGAACAGCCTCTACTACCTCATCCGCATGCTCCTCGACACAGAGACTAAATACTCTACCATCAAGAAGAACTGCCTTGCGCTAGTATTCGCCATCCAGAAATTGCATCATTACCTGTAGCACCATGAGGTACAGTCGGTCTCTCAGGTAGACCCCCTGAAGTACATTCTGAACCTCCCCATGTTGACCGGCCAACTAGCGCGGTGGGCGGTGATCCTCCGGCAATTTGACATCAGGTTTGTGCCTCAGAAGGCCATCAAAGGACTGGAATTGGTGGAATTTTTAGCTACCCATCCAACTCCAACGGATCAATCCCTGGACCTGGATTTTCCTGATGATACAATCTCCTCAGTTGATCATGTCATCTTATGTTAGGAAATTCACTTAGACGATGCCTCCTACAGTCCCACAAGTAGGAGGCTCAACGACCCTAAGCTTCAACAGAGTGGTTCTGTGTGTCATCTTCAATAGCCCAACACAAGTTGTCCTACCATACTCGTTCATGTTGTCAGAAGGCTACACCAACAACGAGGCAGAGTATCAGGCTCTCATAACTGGCCTCTAGATGGACCTTGAGATCGATGTGCCCTATTTTCACGTAAAAGGGGATTCCAGATTAGTTATCAGGATGATCAATGACGATTATGTCATTAGGAAGCTGGAGCTCGTGCTGTTGTTAGAGTGCACCCTTTTCCTAGTGGCCCAGTTCCCCTCTCGACTAGAGGTTACCCATGTCCCTCGATCGCAAAATGGTCGAGCGGATGCCATAGCCAGCCTGGATGCGTCACTCAAAGATCCTGAGCAGGATGACCTGATCATTCATGTGGCACACCGGGGAGTTATCACTCTCATCACCACAGTGGATGGCGACGGTCTGCGGGTAAGCCATCTTACTGCCGGAGCCTCCATGTCAAGAAAACCAGGGTTTTCGGATGCAGTAGTCGAGGCCGCCCCTGAATGGAGGGAACCTTTTGTAGAATATCTCCAAAATGGTCTCTTCCTATAAGATCGACCTGAGTGCGAGCTGATTCGACGCCGCACACAATATTTTATCCTTTAGAGCGGTCCCAGCCTTGAGTGAATTCTCTATAAGCGGAGCTTTGATGGTGTTATCCTTCGTCGCATTCAAGGAGATGAGATTTCTTATGTCATGCAAGAGGTTCACACCGGTTCTTGCAGTTCCCATCAGGCTGGGGTAAAGCTGTCCCATCAGATCCGTAGATTGGGGTACTTCTAGCCCTCTATGATCCATGATTGTATTGAGTTTTCTATGAGATTCTTTGCGTGTCAAGGGCATGATAATTACATGCATCGACCTCCAGAGCCTCTCCACACCACAAATTACTCTAGGCCATTTGCTGTTTGGGGACTCGATGTCGTGGGGCCATACCCATCGGTGACAACTCGCTAGTGCAGATTCATCCTGACCGATACAAACATCTTCTGCAAGTGGGCAAAAGCAGTTCCACTCAAAGAAGTCCTGGAATGCTCTATCATTGACTTCGTGAGCTCCAATATCAATCACCGGTTTAGAGTCCCTCATGTTGTCCTCACTGATAACGACACCAACTTCTGAGCAGCTGAGCTGAAAAATTGTATTCCAAGTACAATATCTGTTCAATCTATACCTATCTCTATCATGAACAGGCAAATAGACATATTGAGACATTCAATACAACCCTCTCCAACATTCTAGAAAAGATTGTTGGTCAAAACAAGAAAAGTTTTCCAAACATGCTCCCCAATCCCTCTAGGACTGTCGGACGACGTCTCCCAATTCCACATAGGTGGCTCCATATTCCCTAGTGTATGGAGCTGAGGCCTTCTTGACCATCGAGATCCAGTTGTCATCCATACGCACTGCAGTCTATGACCAGCAAGTGCCCAATAAGGTGGCCGAAGTCCGTCTGGCTGAGTTGGAAGCATTAGACGAAAACAGGCTCCTTGCCCTGCACAGTCAAGAAAGGCATCAGAATAAGATATCCAGAGCCTTCAACAAGAAGTTTTATCTTCTCTATTTTCTGCAAGGTGACCTAGTATTGTTCCTCCGAGCGCCAATGGTCCCCATCAGGAAACCACTTATGTTGGAGCCCAAATGGGAAGGTCCTTACGTCATTAATAAGGGTTAACTCAATGGTGCATACTCCTTGGTGACCACGGATGGTGAGCGTATAACTCCTCCAACCAATGCCATGTTCCTCAAGAGATACTTTGCTTGAGCCACCATGGTCACGCACAACCCTAAACTTCCCTATGCTCTGAGATCTAAGACCTAAATCTAATATCTTTCCATGGTCCTGCATGACCCTAAACTGCCCTATGGTCCGAGCTCTATGACCTAAAACAAAGATCTTTCCATTGTCCTAGATGACCCTAAACTGCCCTATGGTCCAAGCTCTAAGACTTAAAAATATGATCTTTCCATGGTCCTACATAACCCTAAACTACCCTACGGTCGGAGATCTAAGACCTAAATCTATGATCATTCCATGGTCCTGCACGACCCTAAACTGCCCTATGGTCTGAGCTCTAAGACATAAAACTAACATCATTCCATGGTTCGGCACGGCCCTAAACTGCCCTATGATCCGAGCTCTAAGACCTAAAACTATGTTATTTCCATGGTCCTGCACGACCCTAAACTACCCTATGGTCCGAGCTATAAGACCTAAAACTATGATTTTTCCATGGTCCTACACGACCATAAACTGCCCTATGGTCCGATCTCTAAAACCTAAAACTAAGATCCTTCCATGGTCCTGCACAACCGTAAACTACCCTCTGGTATGAGCTCTAAGACCTAAAACTATGATCTTTCCATGGTCTTGCATGACCCTAAACTGCCCTATGGTCCGAGCACTAAGACCTAAAACTAAGATCTTTCCATAGTCAAGCACAACCCTAAACTGCCCTATGGTCCGAGCTCTATGACCTAAAACTATGATCTTTCCATGGTCATGCACGACCCTAAACTGCCCTATGGTCCAAGGTCTAAGACCTAAAACTAAGAACATTACAGTGTCTTGCATGACCCTAAACTGCCCTATGGTCCGAGCTCTAAGACCTAATACTAAGATCCTTCCATGGTCCTGCATGACCCTAAACTGCCCTATGGTCCGAGCTCTAAGACCTAAAACTAAGATCTTTCCATGGTCCTGCATGACCCTAAACTGCCCTATTGTCTGGGCTTTAAGAGCTAAAACTGTGATCTTTCCATGGACATTCACGACCCTAAATATCCCTACTGTCCAAGCTCTAAGACCTAAAACTAAGATCTTTCCATGGTCTTGCCCGACCCTATACTGCACGACCACGGTCCAAGCTATAAGACCTAAAACTATGATATTTCCATGGTCCCACATAACATTAAACTTCACATTCGTCCTCGCTGCAAGACGTTAAACTACACGCTTGTTAGACCATTCTGACCAAGGCCTCTTGTCCTTTTCGGGCTCCTAGCCCAAGTTCGTTTCAGGGAGTGTACGTCTTGATATGGGATTATGTCCTCATTCACCTCAGGTTACCCACTATTCCATACACATTCCCTGACCGAAGTCCCGCTTCAAGCCCCATGGCTTTTCCAGGCGTCTTGGCCATTTCGGTCCCCCAGCACAGGTCCTCCGTGAAGGGATTGTATGGTGTAGTATGGGATCATATCCTCATTCACGTCAGGGTGTTGGATCTGCTGTACACATTTTCTGACCGAGGCCCAGACTCATGCCCTTTGGCCATTCCGGGCCCATGCCCACATCCTCGCTACAAGACGTTAAACTTCAAATCAGTCATGTCTCGCTGAACAAAGCCTTGTGGCCTTCCACGACTCAGAACCTCTTGTGGGATTGTATGATGTGGTTTGGGATTATGTCCTCATTCACGTCATGTTACTCTATATGCCATACATATACACTTTTGAGATGTGTCCTTCATCCCACATGATGTTAAACAGCACCTCGTCCCACACGACGTTAAACTACACTTCTAGAACCACATACGGCTTGATTCCCATCATTATGGGATACATAGGAACGCTCAGACATCACGTCTTGAGCCAAGCCCCGGTCTCTTCCCTTTGACTATCCCCTCTTGGTATACTTCCCATGGAGGGTCCTCGCATGTTATGGAAAAGGATTTTCTAGCCCCACTCATACGAGGATTATAATGGTCGCATCATGTTCCCACTTCCGTTCTTCTATTTTCCCACGTCTTTACCACACGACGTTAAACCGCATGTCCATCAAGAACTATGTACAGCTTGATTCCTATCCTTGTGGGATACGTAGGAATTCCCGGACATGACGTCCGTTGGCCCAGCCCAAATGCCAAAATCTTCCCCTTGGGTTAAGATATATGGCAGGGTGCACACTTACCCCAATGTGCGTCGAGTAAGCCTCGATCGGTTATCATAGGGACGTTGTGTTTTCAAATATGGTCAATAATGTCTTGAATCTTTGGGTCCACCCCAAGATCAGTGATGCATTCTTCCCCATCCCGGAGCTACAAACATTCCTCCAGGTGGTGTCAGCGGTCAGGCCCATAGCCCTGGTTCTCCTCTGTAAAAAATGGGGGGCAGAGTACAACATAGCCTGAGATTATGTTCTCATTCACGTCGGGTAACTAGCTATGCCATACGCATCCCCCTAACCAAGGCTCAGCCTCAGGCCCTTTGTCCTCTTCGGGCCCCATGGCCCCGTCCTTACTGCAAGACGTTAAACTGCAAGCCGCTCGGGCCATCCGGACTGAGTCACCCATATTGGCCCCTTGGCGTTTTGGGCCCCGACCCAGGTTCCCAATGGGGGTGTACAGCATAGCATGGGATTATGTCTTCATTCACATCGGGGTGCTGGTTGTGCCGTACACATTTCTTGACCGAGGCCCAGCCTTAGGACCCTTGGCCTTTTGGGCCCATGGTTCTCATCCTTACTTCAAGACGTTAAACTGCATGTCGGTCAGGCCTTCCTGACCCAACCCCAAATTTTCAGGCTCCTCGACCTCTTTCGGGCCCTGGCCCATGTTCTCCATTAAGGGGATCTGCACTGCGTAGCATGGGATTATGTCCCCATTCACGTCGGGTTACTGTCCAGGCCGCACACTTTCCCTGATCAGGGCTCAGCCTCAGGCCCCATGGCCTTCTCGGGCCCCTCGCCCGACTTCTTACCCTGAATATACGACGTAGCATGGTACTATGTCCATATTCGTGTCAGGCTACTCGCCGCGTCATACACTTCCCCTATCTATAGAGTCCTACTCCCTTCTTCGTCCCTCGTGATGTAAAATTGTTCACCTTCGTCCTGCCTAACGTTAAACTGCACCTTTAGAACTACATGTGTCTTGATTCCCATCCTTATAGGATATGTAAGATCACTTGAATTCCTAGGCTTTAGATCCATCCCATCTCTCGGGAATCTCTATCCCGCTTCAGGCCCCTGGCCCAAGTTCCCCTTGGTAGGTGGCGTATTGTGTGAGCATGGGATCATGTCCTCGTTCACGTTAGTTTGCTCGTCGCACCATACGCCCCCCTCGATTGGGAATGTCTCACACCCTTTTTCATTCTGGATGACGTTAAACTGCACCTTTATAACTACATGTGGCTTGATTTCCATCCTTATGGGTTACGTACGAACACCTGAATGCCTAGGCATCAGGTCCATCCCCATATCCCAAGAATCTCTTTCCCGCTTCGGTCCCTTGGCCTATTCTCCCCTCAGAGTCGTCTCGCCGACCGTTTTCGACAGTTCACCAATGTGCCTAAGGGTACTCGGGTTATTACCTAGAATATCGGACATTGCTCAGGACATGTTCCTTTCGCTTTTCAGGCTTTGTGTTTCTCTCCATCAGGGATTCCATTTTTTCCATACCTAGAGGGACCCCTGTGAACAGTCTGGGTACGATGCCTCTGAGCTCTCCCACTGATACAGGAGAGTGCCCCCGAGGGTTTCGGATGACAAATCGATAAAATCCCACGTTGCGAATATGGTCAGTGGTCAATGCTCGTTTGTCGTTCCACCATAGGTCAGTGTGTCATCGATGTTGCATTTCGGACATGGTCACCAGCACTCTTATGTCGTTATGCCCAAAACCTTACCATGGGTGAGTCTGACATTGATGTTGCGTTTCGAACACGGTCTGCAGCACTCCTATGTCATCACACCCAAAACACCACCATGGGTCAGTGTGACATCGATGTTGTGTTTCAAACACGGCCAGTAGCACTCCTATGTCGTCACGACCAAAACCCCACTATGTGTCAGTACGATGTTGATGCTTCTTTTCTGCCACAGTTAGCAGTACTCCTATGTCATTACGCCCAAAACCCTAATATCCCCAAAGTGCTGGTTACACAATTCACACCCTCCTTCACTTCATCATGTCCAAGCTGAGTCTCAATGCCCATGGTATTATTCCTAAGTGCACATCTGCACATAAGAGAATGAAGTCGTGCTAAAGGTGTCCTTCGGGACTCTTCACCGACTCCCTTTAGGTGGTTGTCCCAAGTATTGCGGTAAGGATCTTCTCCCCTTGTTTCCCACACCAAGTTTAACAGATGTGCGCTTAGGGATTGGGTTGAGGTCTACGCGTACTCAGAAGGGTATCGTCCACCCCTGGTCTGAGCTCTAAGACCTTAAACTAAGATCTCGCATAGTCCGAGCTATAAGACCTTAAAATAAGATCTACCATGGTCCAAGAGCTATGAACATAAACTAATATACCCCATGGTCCGAGCTCTAAGAACTTAAACTAAGATCCCCCATGGTCTGTGCTCTAAGACCTTAAACTAAGATCTCCCTTGGTCTGAGCACTAAGACCATAAACTAAGATCTTCTCAGAACTACGTCTGGCAGGATTCCCACATTGATGGAATACGTAGGAAAACCTAGACCTCTTGTCTCTAGGACCACCTCGAGTTCAGCTAATTCGACTCTTCAGTCCCACCTTCGGGACCCTGACTATGGAACTTCATGACGTGGTATGGGATTATGTCCACATTCACGTCAGGTTTTGCAATAACTGCACCATGCGCACCCTGTTCTAAGAATTAGCACTCCTATTTTCTTATCCTGCATGACATTAAGCTGCACTCCTAGAACTACGTGTGGCTTGATTCCAATCCTTATGGGATACGTAGGACCACCCGAATATTTAAAACTTCAGGTCAAGCCCCACCTCTTAATGATTCCCCCTTCTCCTAGGAATCCACCATATTTTGGTCACCCTAAATGCGTGTCCCATGACCCCTTTTAGTGGCTCACCCGTGTGTTAAGAGTACTCTGGTTTATTACCAAGAGTGTCATGTTCGACATGGTCAAGTTCCATCCACATGTCAATCTTCGTGTTCCTCTTCATTCAGACTTTTATTACCTTCCACACGCAGTGGGACCCCCGTGAACGGTCTGGGCACGATGCCTCAGAGCACTCCCACCGATATGGGCCAACGCCCCCTAGGGTTTTGGACAACAAATTGATAAAATCTCGCGTTGCGAATATGGTCAGCGGTTGATTCTTGTTTTTTGTTCCATTGTCAGTCAATGCGATATTGATGCTGTGTTTTGAACATGGTCAGCAGTACTCCCATGTTGTTATGACAACTCCACCACTGGTCAGTGCGATATTGATGCTTCTTTTCCACCATGGTTAGCAGTACTCTCATATCATTACACCGGCACTTTATTTCCTTGAATGTTGGTTGCCTAATTCACACCACATTCTCCATCTCCCATCCAGTCCAGGTGGAAACTCAATACTCTTGGCACTATCCCTTAGTCCACCATTGCATGTCAGGAGGATAAAGCTACAATACGGCATCCTTTAGAGCTCCCACGGTCTGAGATCTAAGACCATAATCTAAGATCCCTTCAGAACTACGTACACGTTGATTTCCATCCAAATGGGAAATGTAAAAATTCCCGGACATCTTGTCTTCGGGCCCAGCCAGTTTACGGAGATAGTCTCTCCCCCCAGTTTCACCTCTTTGTCCCCTCGGCCTGAGGTCTCTCTATCAGAATGGCGCACGATGTAGCATGGGATCATGTCCCTATTCACGTCAGTTGTGTTTCATGACACCGTGCACATTCCCCATCTAGCATCGCCTCTGCTACATCTGCGCTGCATGACGCTAAAATTCATGCATTGGCCCATCACATGACTCTAAACTATGATATTATCATCCTGGCCACACGAGAAAAAATGGAACTGCGTTGTGTTGACCTCGTCATGGGAGGAATCACGTTGGGTATTGGTCATGTGCCATAACATTTGACAATGCCTACTACGACATAGTTTCTGTGGCGACACCAAGACATGCTACACTGGATTTATCATTTCACACAAAAATCCACTCACCATAAAGGACAAATGTGATTTATCAAATATCACTTCTCTTGTTGAGAGGGCTAGACCACGCGCCCCTTTCATCCTTTACACTGGTACCTCATTGTACAATTCCACCTTTTAGAACTACGTATGGCTTTATTCTCATCTTTATAAGATACGTTGGAGTGCCCAGGTACTCCGCACGGGCCCAACCTGATCCTTGTGTTCGGTCCCTCAACTCGAACACTCCTCCAGAGAACACATTGTAAGAGGGACTTATTCCCCCATTTGTGTTGGGATTTGTAATTACCCTTTTGTGTGCCTCCTATTATTTCTTCTATGGTCTGAGTTCTAAGACCTTAAACTAAGACCCTCTCAAGAACTACGTTCTGCAAGATTCCCACCTTGATGGGATATTTAGGAATGCCTTGGCACTTTGCTTACGTCCAGCTCAAGAGGGATCATGTGGTGGGGTATGAGATTGTATCCTCTCTCTTGTCGAGTTGTTCACCTCACCGTACACCCCCCGATCCTCGTCCACGTCGGGTTTTTCCTAATTACCAGTTACATGCCCTGGGTTTTTTCCCCCTTCTATGGTATGAACACTACGACCCTAAACTAAGACCCCCCATGGGAATGGACTCGACTCCCTCGGTCTAATACCTGCATTAGCGTATCCATATGCATTTTGACAACGTTCCCGGAGTGTGGAATCTTCATGGGGACATCCTCTCATTCCATGTTCAAGCTTTGTGTGCTTGCTATTTGGATAATCACCCACTCCACGTCTGAGCAGACCCCCTAACGGCCTGGATACATCATCCATGTTTATTGGCTCTCCTACCATCCTAGGCCAACACCCCGGAAGACATTGGACGACATTTGTGACAAGGTCTCGTGTTTCGAACATGGTCAATGGTCGACCCTCATTTGTCTGTCTCTATTATAGGTTAGTATGATATTGACACTACTTCTCTACCATGGTTAGTCATACTCCCATATCGTTACGCCACCACCACTACGACCCAAATCCTGAGTGTCATGATCCACACATTTCCACTCCCCATGTTCAAGTGGAATTCTGATATACTCGACTTTATCTCTTCACACATCTGAGTGCCCCACATGGATGTGTTAGCATCACTAGGCGGATATTCACCGAGGGTCCCTTCGCCATAGCATGTCCCTTTCTGTGTCGGTAATGTTCTCCATCACTTCTGGGTTCCCACAATCGAGCATGGATCACATGGGCTTAGTGGTTTTGGTGGAATGTGTACCGGTGTAACCAAGCTTCTCTTCATCCTACATGACATTAAACTATGCCTCCAGAACTACTAGTGGCTTGATTCACATCCTTATGGGATTTGTAGAGATACCCCGGTATTTTTCCTAGGGTCCGGCCCCCAGGAGTTGCAAATCCTGATCTTCCTATTTTCGCCACCCTGGCCGGACCCCTCATAAGGGAGCCGAACAACCGCAACTCTGCCCTGAACAAGTTCAGGATTCCCCAAAATTTTGTATAGCAACAGACACCATTATTAGAGAGGCCCAGTCTGAATGAAGGAATGATCCATGATCAATCCAAAGCACCCATCTGGCGTACTCCCACAATGGTGGTGTAATTTCATGATTGATGGATTCTATTTGAACAACCCTCACTCCACATTTAATGCTTTGCATTCCCCTTATTCGGAATCTTGTCCTTTTTCATGTCTGAAGGAACCCCCTAACAATTTTATGTCCTGACTTGTGGTCCACCTGCTATCCTAGGCCAATGTGCCAAGGTACCCCCTAACAATTTTAAGTCCTGAACTATGGTCCGCCTGCTGTCCTGGGCCAATGTTCCAAGTAACCCCCTAACGGTTTTAAGGTCTGACCAATGGTTAGCCTGCTGTCCTGGGCCAATGTTCCAAGGAACCACTAAATATTTTTAAGGCCTGACCTATGGTCCTCCTTCTGTCCTATTCCAACGTTCCATAAGAATGATCACGTTTGAAAGGATCCCCTAATAGTTTTAAGGCCTGACCAATGGTCCTCCTGCTGTCCTGGGCCATCTTACGGAAGACTGATCGACAAAATTTGTGACATGGTCTTGTGTTTTGAACGTGGTCAATAGTCAACCCTCATTTGTTGTCACCATTTTAGTCTAATGCAGTAAGGGCATCATTTTTCCGCCACGTTTAACGATTGTTCTTTGCAGTCACGCTGCCCTCACAACGTTCTGAATCGTGGGTATCGTGATTCACACTTCCCATCCCCATCTGTTCGGACTAATTTCAGTGCCCCTGACGTTGTACCGTTCGTGCACAAGAGAATGATAAAAGTAGAAATTTGGATGTTCTGAGAACTCCTTTCTCTAGTCAGGTCTTCCTACTCCCTAGAAATCCGGACCGGGTACCCAAACCCTGGAGGCCCGAAGCCTGGTTTACACTCCTATGTAAGGATGCAATGAACCGATGAAAACAGTGGAAATCCGGTGCATGCTACAACATTCAAAAAAAATTGAAGCACGAAAGTACCTCAAATGGTGTGCAATTGTTACAGTACTTGAGGGTCAACTCCCCCCATTGACGAATTGACCCCGTCAAAATAGCGATGCAGCTCTGCCACCCTTTGAATTGTGGCGTCCAAGAATTGCTGCTGCTGACTCGCCTCCCACTCATTCTCAGCGGCAATGGGGCACAATTCATCAGCCTCAGTTCAGTCCCTCTCTCCGCCAGCATGGATGACGACCATCTCTTCGGAAGCCTGCTTCAGGCCCCCCTCCACTTTTTCCAGATAGGCCTTTAGCCATTAGATCAGCTCAGACTATGCCTTGAGGATGGCCGAATGCTCAACTGCCCAGATCTGCAGCTGCCAGACCTCATTCTTAGCCTCCTGGAGCTTCTTGATGTTGGTTTCATTTCTCCACTACCATCCCATGCTGAGCCCACGATCATACTCCCGGATCCTCTCATCCATGAGATCCCTGATGAGTGCATGAGGACACTAGGAATCCACTCCCCTAGCGCACAACTCACGCATTCGCGAGCGGAGTATACCCATCTCATTCAGTAATAGCTCTTGGGGGGGTGTCATCGATGAAGCGCATGATCAGCTCCACGATCGGTGATAGACTGTGTTGATGTCCTCTTCATCAGAGGTCATTTCATCCATGTCTGCCCGATCGGCAGGCTCGTATGCTAGATATGCCAGCAAAAAGTCTTCGGTAGGATCAGCGTCTAGCATTGAACCCGATGTGACATCTGGTGCCAGAGCAGGCGTAGCAGGACTTGGGGAAGTCGGTTGATCCTCACCATCAGATCCCACCTCGATGATCTTGGGTGTGACCCTACTGATGGTCCCGCCAGCAATAGGGAGTGCCGCCACACGGCTAAGTGAGGTGGTTATCTCCACCATCACTGGCATGACCCTGGGAGTGATACCGGATGACATCCTGAGCAGCCTCGCTGCAGCAGCCCATGCCAGTCGAAGAACTGTATGCGACATGGAGTAACATGGACATCAGTTAGCGCAACCTATGAATGACGATAATGAATCCAGGGGAAGATACTTAAAATGGTCTAACCCTTGGTGCTGCTCTTGAGCCGATGCTGACGAGGCCCCTAAGCGCGGTCCTCCATATATTGTTGGAAGGTCCAGGGATTCTGGAATGGTCACCCCAGGTGCCTCGGCCCCGCCGGACATCGAACTAGATTCGGCCACATGATCAGATCCTGAAGGCCCTGCGTCTTCACCCACTGAGGAGCGAGAACGCGGCTTGCGCACAAGTTCCTCCTGCACGGTTCGCGTGTACGTAAGAAACCCATAGTGTCCTGAAAACGGACCATGGGGAAAGAAGTTCAGAATTCTACCACGCGGATCTCTGTGAAATCGTCGGAATATGATCCTTGATTGTCGACTTCGCCCTACTCCAGCAGACTCCCTCTACCGGCCTCATCTCCCCAAGAGGATTCCTCAGAATCATCCGGTAGGGGGGAAACTCTCCTTCAGATCAGTGGCCGACAACTGCGGGGGAACCGTCCGATCCAATAGCACCCTCACCTGGTCTATCATTGGGCGCGGGACACCGATAGATTGAACGTAGTCCTCCAGCTCATTCACAAACTGTTCTTCCTCTACTAGAGACACTGTGAAGCCACCTCACGCTAGGCCTATTCTCGGAAGGGTCATCGTCGGATGATTCAAGTGTTCCCACATCTCAGGTGGGTTGAGGAACTGCCGGTTGACGTCCTAGATGTCCCAGGCCTCCAGAAACACAGCATCCTCTTCCAGGTCGATATGGCGCATCCGTATCCCCGGAGCCTAAGTGAATATTCTGTGAAATCCCCTCGGTCGTTGCCCTACAGGATGGCTTTGCTCGCCCAGGACCACTGGATCCACTGTATCCACTGCCGCATGGAGCTCCGCTGTAGTGACCTCCTCCTCTACTGGTGCAGCTCTTGCTGCAACGGCAACCACGCCACCATGATAATCCCTCATTGCCCTCTGACCCCGACCTCGGGATAGGGGAGGCCCACCTTTACATGCTCGAACAGTCGGCTACTTCAGCATTTCCCTAGGGTAGGATGCCTCCCAGTTGATGGCGTACTCTTTTACCAGCCCAAAGGTAGTAGTGGACAGAGGCATCGTCATTTTCATTTTCCCATCCTCCCGTATGAACATGAGCCATAACTACCTCATCACGCACGGGTTCTCCTCATGATGCACCCCCGGTAGACATTCGGGGTTAGCCGCTGCAGGAACCAAAATTGCCTCACAAATTGATGTGGGGTATACGTTTCACAGATTGGCTCGTGGTCCACCCGCACCACCAGAACTCACCTCGATAGGCTAGTAGATAGGCCCAGTGATCTTCGGTCTCCTGACCATCGTCGGTGAGTTCCCTCGTCGGCAATGGGAATGAGTGGAAGTTGAACTCGTCCGCCTTCCATACCCTTTTCAACACCATCAGTACGGTCAGCATGGTTGGAAAACTCCCAGCAGCATTTAGGATTGAGGGTCAAAAATTGGACCCCAGTCGTGAGATGGGGTTTCGACATTCATAAACACACCTGATGTGCACTCCGATCCATCCATACAAAAGGTGGAAGGGCTCACATATCCTCGGCGGCTTCTTGCCCTCGCTAACATGTCGCAGCATTCTGTACAACATGGCAAGCATTAGGATCCCCAGATTGACCCACCGTCCCATGGAATGAATGGATGCCATGAGGAACGGCCTGGGCTGCACACCCATGTTGGTGTCCCTCACCGGCAGGATCCAATTACAGATAAGGGCTGCGATAAACGCTGCCAGCCTGACTATCGGCTGATGTTCAGTACTGACACTGAATCGCCAGGTCTTCCATTGGCTGTCCTCCAAAATCCTCCAGTACGAGTGCTCCTTGCCTCGCCGAGCCCCCTTCGGACAAGTTCGAGGCCTCGGAGGGAACTCTCGACCATCCAAAAAATTGAGTAAATTCTTGAACCACCTCTTAATGTGGACATCCCTCAATGCTTTCTTGTCCTCCCTAGGGACAAATCCCATCAACGCCAGTGTTAGCCGTAGAATCCTCTTTGAGTCCTCCCATGCACTCATGATGGTGAGGAACTCGTCAAACATGGACCCTAGGATTGGGACCCACGAGATCTGGTGGATATCCCACAGACTGATGCCCACCTCTCCATGGTGCAGATGAAATGTGTTGGTCCCAGACGACCACCTGCTCAGTAGCTTCAGCATCAGATGCTTCGGCTTATAAATGTGGATTTGAGAGGCCCATGCTGCCTCATAAAAACCCACTCTCCTCAACTCGGCCCCGAACTCCTATCAAGAGGCACTTACCCAGTAGGCCCATGCCCAATCGTCGGTAAAGTTGCCTCCCTGGCATAGGTCCAACTCATCAGACCACCCACTTCTTTGGATTCCCCAAAGTTGTCTTCAGGATAGTGTGGTACATGGGAGGTGGCATCTCCGGTCACCGCAGCTTCCCATTGATGTTTTTCAGATGGTTGTGCAGGTAGTTGGTGGTTAGAGGTGTGAAGTCCTCCTGCGCATGATCATCAGCCACCCTAAACCATTGGCGCTGGTATGGCGTGCTCCTGAACCAGCAAATTGGTTCGTCCCTGCTCGCCTCAGGGATGAAGACATCATCCATCATCCCAAAGCCGTACAAATGTAGCCACTTGCACATCGGATAATTATTATGGCTCTCTGAAAAGAGTTCAGTCAGAGAATTATTGTCTGAATGACTTCAGACCATTTCTCCCAAGCCAAGAACATTGGCTATCTCATCCCTATGGGCAGCATCAGCAAGCACCCCTAACGGAGCCTCTAAAGAAAACATCACGGTTTTAGAACACGGAAAAAGTTTCAACGGATCGCGAAGGTCGACCATGATGGTTTCTAGTGGGGCCAAGACTTGGAGCCTGAACTCGGCTGGAAAACAGGAATTCGCTTGGCGTAGTTGCGGATTCGGAGACTCATGTTCGCCGTGAAGCTCGATTCGCGATGGGCAGACACGAAGTACGCGGAGCTTTGCGAATCTAGATAAAAAAATCCAAAGGTGCGGAGATGAATGAAGACAAAATAGGGGTCATCGTCCCTATTTATAAACAGAGACCCGGAGCATCGCGGCGCGTCATGCCCGCATAGAACATCGCAGTGCGTCCGCAAAGCACGGCTGCTATTTGCTTTTCATGCTTTCTTCACGAGCCAGCACCGCGAACCGCCGACAATTAGGGTGATTTTACCTTAGACACCGACCCTTGATCCCTCCGCGGTTTGAAGTCTGAAGGGGGTCATTTGTAGGGGCCCAAATAATGGATGCACAAGGAGGAAGAAAGAAACCAAGCCATGAGCTGCCTCGCGAAGCAAGGACGCGAAGCTCCAGAGGCGGTAATGCTTCATGAAAGAATTTGACGTTCATGGATGAGACCTGAAGCAGAGGATGTGGTAACTCTTCACAATCTAATTTGACATTCGCGAATGAGCTGCGAAGCATAGGAGGAGGTAACGCTTCGCGATCCCTGTTGACGTTCGCGAACCCACCACGATACACCGAGCCCACTTCACGCCGCGTAATCTTTGCATCACGGCACCACTTGACTATAAATACCAAGATCCCCCTGAGCTCTCGAGAGTGACAATCCATTCTTTCAGCTTCTCAAATCCCAAATCGTGAAGCAATCTCCGCTCTGGGAAAGATGAGATCCGCGAGGTATTTTTGCTTCCCGAGAGAGCTTCATCTTGTCCTGTCTTAAGCCCCTCTTCCGAATGGGATTCCTTTCGCGAAGCCTAAAGGCATTCGCAAAGGAAGGGGGATCCCTTAAGGGACCCAGGAAGTTATGGAGCATTTATTTTTCATGAAACAACTATTATGTACATGTGATCCACTTGCTAAGGCAGGGAATCTTTACTTCGCAATGCACTTTGTTCAGCGACACATCACTTCGCGAAGTAACTAAGCTTCATGAAGCGGGGCTCCACAAATACCATTATACATTGTGAAGCACCCCCCAATCACACCCCTTCCTCATGCTAAGGTAGAGGCACACCACTTCGCGAAGCACCTTCGCTTGCAAGTGTCCTCCCTTACGAAAAGCAATCGAGCTCTGCATGGCCTTTGCCGGCGGATCTTTCTATTTGGCAGTCTCTCTTCTCGTGTGGTCGTCTAGGCTCGCACGATCTGATTTCAAAGTCCCTTTGAAAACACCTCTCGTAGCTCTGCTATGCCTAATGCTCCTTCGCATAGAAATGCTAATTGCTATTGTTTCTTTACATAGACTTGCTAAAGTGGACCCCTCGATGGTTCGCTATGCGAGACCCCTTCTACATGGACTTGCTGATGCCTTCCCTCCCATAAGGGGTAGAGGGTGCCGGTTATGTAAGTCATGGGGGTGCGGAGTAAACCCACCTCGTCCGATCTGCATGACGTTAAAATGCCAAGCACCTCATCCTCAACACATGATGTTAAACTGTGACATCACCCCATGCCTCTAATGCTGGGTGCCCCCACCATGGATATTCTACACTCCCTCTGGACTACACAAAGTATGATATTCTCTTTCTTGGAGTGGAGTTTGTCTGTGGGGAAGAAGAGTTTCCACCTCAGTGTGAGCCCCTTAGCTCCTCTTGTGGATGTTTTCACCCATGAACCTCCACTATACCTACTCAATTCCTTGGGGCCGAAGCCAGTGAAGCCCCTCTCCCACTGCGCTTTGTCGCACCTATGGCCTCCATCCTCGAGTAAGTCCCAACACCAAGGGCCGCATAATGTGTAAGCACCTCTTCACATCTCACGGAAGCACCCTTCACGACGTTATTGTCTGGTCCCTGCTACCTCTTGTTTCTCACACCATGCATGACTCATGTGGGCTTAGAGTGCGCATTCACCATGACATCCTATTATGGGCCGCCTCAGAGTGTAATCCCCATACTGGTGAACTACAAGGATTTTGATCCATGACAAGGCATGCTACGTAGTAAGCCTCCATGAGGTTCAAGCCCACCACTCGGTCGTTCCTTCACGTTGAGTGCCTTCATCTGGAAAGACGTTAAAACGTCCGCTTTATCCAGCATGACGTTAAACTGTATACCTTTTCTAGCAAGACGTTAAACCATCCACTTCGTCCAGCGTGACATTAAACTGTAGACCTTTTCTGGAAAGATGTTAAACCGTCCACTTTTTCCAGCATGAAGTTAAACTGTACACCTCGTCCGGCAAGACGTTAAAACGCCCGCTTCATCCAGCATGACGTTAAACTGTATTCCTCGCCCACCAAGATGTTAAACCATTCGCTTCTTCTAGAATGACGTTAAACTATATGCACCCGTCCAGAAAGTCATTAAACTGTACACCTGAACTACGTGTCCTTTGATCTGTGCTATGCATGGTATGTAGGAAGCCTCCATGAGGTTCAATCCCACCACTTGGTTGTTCTGGTAGCATTCACGTCGTTTCTTCCACCACATGGTTGTCCCAACTCATTCATGTCGGTTCACCAGTTCCTAGGACATCCACTTCAGAGTGTGAGCCCCTAGTCCATCCGGCGGAAGGTTGCGCCCATGCACCTCCTCCGTACTCATCCAATGTGCTTTGTCACACCCTGGGCCTCCATCCTAGAGTAACTCCCAATATTATGGGCCATCTCAATGCGTAAGCCCCATTCAACCATAACTATGTGATCTTTGTTCTGTTCTATGCATGGTACTAAGGAAGCCTCTATGAGGTTCAAGCCCACCATTTGTGGACCCCCTGGGTTCACCTCGCAGTCGACCTTTCGACGTCCAATCTATAGTGGGCCACTTCAGAGTGTAAGCCCCACTCCATCCCGTCACCACCATCATCCATATTGATTTCTACCTGGGCCGCCACGTCCCTGTGATATCATGCCACCCTATCCCATTCTATAATACGTGTGAAGCCAGCCATGTGATGACCCCAACATCGGTGTTCCCTCTAGGGGGTTCTTCAAACTAATCCCCTCCAGTTAGTGTTCTGATTAGGCCGATCCGTCTCCGCTGGATGTTAAACTTGAGGCATACCCCGTGTTAAGCATGCGAATCTATGAAAAACCTCAGAGACATGCCTATGGCATGAGAATTCCCCGCGTTTGATGTGGGATTCCTCAGGCTTCCGCGCCCTCGAGAATCCCTATAATAAGGGATGAAAGACTTACACGCAAATCCCCTGCGTTCAGATGCATCAATGATGACTCAACGTGACTACCCTTCCAACCGAAGGTTGCTGCCCCAACCAGACCAGTTGGAATGTCCTGACAGAAGCAGCGTAATTAACCGTCATCCATGAAGATATGGCACTGGGAAGAGTTTCACGAAAAACGTATAAAATCTATGAGGGAGACCCGGACTAGGTGACGATCTCTGAGGAGGGATCCTTAGAAGGAAGAACCAACATCCCATCATCCCGGTTTTGATCAATGAGAAGACATACCTGAACAAGGAACGGATGTCACCCGCCTTTGGAAATCAAAAATGCGGGGCAAAAAAGCCACACACCACTCCACAGGACGGACACGCGCGCCCCGGGGAAAGCGTTGGAATCATATGAAACAAATGACCGAGATAGTCATGGAATATTCATGCCGTTTCACCAAGTTACATCGTTTTTCTCCTACACTAGTTTTTGATGATCTCATGGACTCTAGGCGTTTTGAGTATGGGTTGTGTTACACCATCTGGTTACAGGTTAACATGTTTAGGCTGAGGATCGTTTCAGATATTGTGAATGAAGATTTGATTACAGAGAGAAATTTTAGAGATGCAGACAGTGTGAAATAGGGTGGTTCAGCGCCTAAATGTTCTTGTGGATCTGCTTCTGGGATGAAATGGCATTTTGAAGACTCACGTGGTGTTAGTGGTGGTGAGACACTTTTCTCAAGTGGTACTCATATCTGTCATTAATGTGCAGTTCCAAGACATATGAGGTGGTAGTGTATGTGAAATCTAGTATAGTACAGAGGTTTTGGTAGGTTATGTCATCTCCACCATTTCTTCAGGACATTTCCACAAGGCCTAGTGAGTAGGGATCTATACCTACTCCATGATCGGGTGCTGGATCAACAGGATAACTTCAGTCAGGCGGCTAGAATACAACCGACCTATTTGGACATGGCAACATTCGAGGTAGAGGTAATCAGGTGTAAAAGTCTCTACTCCAGCATGGCGGGTTTTCTCAGCGTAGCTAGGCTGTGACTCAGGGCCGTGGTACTGGCCAGTTGTATGCTGTCAAGCCTATTCCACATGGGAAGTACACCGGACCATCTACTGTACGAGGTATGATTCTAGTTGCTTCTATGTTAGTATCCTATTTATTTGATACGGGTGCCTCTCACACTTTTATATCAAACGTGATTATTGGAAGTATGGGCCTCGATATTGAGTCATATAATGGAATGTTCATATTAGATACCCAATTTGGTATCTGTTAAGAGGGCATTCATCATTGTTAGAATTGTCCCCTCGATTTGGGTGGTTACCATTCAGTGTGGAACCTGTATGTTTTGTATATGACGGGTTTTGATGTAATAGTCGGGTTGGACTGGTTAGTTCTCTATAGAGCCTGGATTGACTTCTATAGTCAGAGGGTGGAGTTTATGTCACTAGTGGGCGACACACATATGCATAAGGGAGAATTTGGTCTTATTTTGGCATGAGAAGGACCAGAACACCTATGTTTAGGTGGTGTCACAAAACAGGTTTCCAGTCATTATCTCGATGACCAAGTGTTACAACCGTCTATTTATCCACCGGTGGTGGAGCATTTCATTGATGACTTTTCTAATGATTTCTCTCATCTACCAAAAGTGTGAGAGGTGGAGTTTACTATTTAGATTATACCAGGATCAACACCATTGACCATTCCTCCTAATTTGATGGCACCTAAAAAACTTCTGGAGCTCAAGAGTCTACTAGAGGACCTGAAAGCAAAAGGAGTCTCAGTACTTCTCTGTGGGGATCACCGGTTCTTTTTCCATGAAGTATGATGGTACCCTTCATCATTGTGTGTATTATAGTTTGTTAAATCATCTAACTATTAAGAATCAGTATCCTTTATCTCGGTTTGATGACCTCTTCGATCAGCTCTGAGTAGATAAGGTGTTTTCAAAGATATACTAGATGTCAGGCTATCACTAGGTGCGTGTTAGGACATAGGACATAACTCGCACTACTTTAAAGAGTAGGTATGGTCTCTATGAGTACATAGTCATGCCGTTTGGGCTTACGAATGCAACTGTAGTGTTTATGGCTCTTATGAATCTGATTTTTCACCCTTACCTTGATTATTTTTGTGGTTCTATTTGTGTATGATATATTAGTATATTCACGCTCGAGACACGACCATGAAACCAATCATCAGATCATGCTGAATACACTAAGAAAGCATCAAATTTATGCTATGGTCAATAAATTACCCTTTTTGACAAATGATGTTCACTTCCTAGGTCACATTATTTTTGAGTCTGGTGTTTCAAATGACCCTGAGAAGGTGAGTGATGTAATGTATTGGGAGAAGCACAAGAACATCTTTGATATCATAAGATTCTTAGGGATTGTAGAATATTATAGCCTGTTCATTCAGGACTTTTCTTGCCTATCAGCACCTCTTATAGATTTGACCGAAAAGGGGGTGAGATTCGATTGGTTAGAACCTTGTGAAGTTGCTTTTCCGGAACTGAAGGGCAGACTAAATTTAGCACTGATTCAGATCCTGCCGGAGCCAGAGAGAGCTTATACAGTCTTTTGTGATGCATCATGTGACGGGCTGTGATCTTTCATAATAAAGGACGATCGAGTCATTGTATATGGTTCTCATCAGTTAAAGGCTCATAAATGGAATTATCCAATGCACGATCTCATGCTCGTAGTAATTGTACATGCCTTTCTCTATTGGTGACACTATTTGATGTGAGATAATTTTCTGGTAAACAATGAACAAAAAAGCCACAAATATATCTTCACTCAATGGGATTTAAATCTCAGGCAACATAGGTGTGTCCAATACCTTCTCTCATTTGATTTCTAACTGCATACACATCCGGGAAAGGAAATTTAGAAGCCGATGCACTGAGTTGAAAAAATCAGTCACAAGTGGTTCAAGAATATATTGAGGAGTGGATGATGATGGACCTATTTTTGGATATGCACATCGAGGTTCATGAGTTTCAGGGTCAAACTGTTCTCTCAGCATTAGCGGTGACTTCTATTCATTTGGAATGGGTTGGGGAAAGACAGTTATTAGATCTGAAATGCCTTTTTCTACAAGAAAGTGTCATGGATGATGCCTCTAAAGATTGAACTATGGATGATGGTGATATTTTATTGTTTTGTTGATGGTTATGGGTCCCAGCAAACATCAGAGTGGAGATGATGTGGGATTTCCATGCCTCACCATTGAAAGTTCACCCAGGCATCACCAAAATGTATTGTGATTTGTGAAAACAGCACTGTTCTCCTAACATGAAGTGGGAGATTTCCAGTTTCATTACATTTTGTTCCACCTGTCTGCAGGTGAAGGTGGAATATCAACATTTTATGGGGCTTTTGCATCCATTTTCCATTCAAAAGTTGAAATGGGACAATGTTTCTATGGACATTGAAACCAGTTTACACAGGTCACCTCATGGCAATGATGTTGTACTGGTTATCATCGACCATCTCATGAAGGTCACATAGTTCTTACCTAATTAAGAGACCTTCATGGTTGATGACATGGGAAAACTGTATGTCAAGAAAATTGTGTGCCTTCATGGAGCACCACATTCTATAGTGTTGGACAGAGCTCCTCATTTTACATATCATTTTTGGCCGGGTTTACAGATGGTCTTCTGTACGCAGGTACATTTAATCACGACCTATCACCCATAGACTGATGGATAGACCAAGAAGACTATATATGTACTAGAAGATATGTTACGTGCATGTGTTCTTGATTTTGGAGGTTCATGGGAGAAAAAAATTCATCCTGTCAAGTTTATTTATAACAATAGATTCCAGGCTACCATTGAGATGGCTACATATGAAGCCATATATGGTAGGATTTGTTGCTCACCATTTTGTTAGCTTAAAAAGGGGATGCGGTTGTTCTACGACCACGTCTTGTGTAGGATACTAATGAGTGGATACAACTTATTAGAATGCGTATGTAGATAGATCAGTCTAGACAGCAGTTTTATGCAAACAAGAACCAGTGACCTCTTGAGTTCTAGGATGGGGAACATGTTTTCATAAAGGTCTCACCTAGTTTAGGGATATGATGTGTAAGGAAGCTGGGTAAGATTTCACTGAGGTTTGTAGGACCGTTTTTGGAGTTTAAGAGGATCAGACCAATAACATACCATCTTGAACATCTACAAAGATATCCGAACATGCATGATGTTTTTCATGTATCTTAGCTACATCGACACATTTCAGATCTGACTCATGTTTTCAGCTTGATGAGGTTGAACTAGATTTGGATTCTTCATTCGAGGAGTATCCAATGTGAATTATTGACCGGAGTGTGAAGACACTTCATGGCTTGTTCGGTCAACTTGTATGGGTGCTATGGAATCACGTTCGGGTACAAGATGGGACCTAGGAGCATAAGGTTGATATACGTTCTCAATGGCCAGAGAATTTCGTTGATCACACCTCAGTACCCTCTGAAGGCCAACTCAGGGAAAATTTGCTTTATGGAGGGGAAGTTGTAATGACCCGACTCTTTGGCAAAGGTATGAATCGTTAGTTTTGCTTTGAAATATTTCCTTTAAGATTGAATAATGTCTGTAACATGATATGGAATGTTCGAGGAGTGTACGGGGTTGGTTTAGTGCCCAAGAAATTGATAAATCACCTGGAAGACAATAACGCATGATCGGGGAATGGTTTCAGATAGAATGTGTGACCTTTGGTTTGGAGGCAGGGAGGTCGGAACGGGTTGCGCACGGTTTGGGTAAATCGTGGGCCGAAACCATGTGGACCGTGGTTGTGATAAAGTGAGGTGCGCACGGTTTGCGCACGGTTTGGTAAACCGTGCCCCAAAACCATGCAACCCATTTCTGTATAAAATTACAATTTTTACCTTGATTTGTTTTAAAAGCGTAAAGGATTTCTTTCTTCCTCCAATGGACAGAATCAGATGGGAGCCCTCTTTTGTTCTCTAAACCCTCTCCTCTCCCAATCTCTATCTGTTTCTTCATACGGAAACCAATCATCGATCCGTCGAAGGCATTGGAACACCCTTGGTAATGCTTACCTCGCGCACCCCTCTTTCCTCAGTAAATAATGCCTTCCGTCTTGTTATTTTGATGCAGGATCATATGCCCTATTTCTAGGGAATTGGACTGGAACTTAGACCTCTTCCAACCTACTATGAATCTAAGGTCGATATCAAGCAAGCCTACACCTACAGATCTAAGGTTGGTGGTCACGTGGTTTTCATTTTCGGTTCAGGCATTTTCGAGTTATTATCATCATGTCATGGTTTGTTATTCGTCAAACACCATATTTATATTGACTGCTTCATGTCTAAATGACCTGTGTGGTATGAGATTGGTTAATCTAACCTAGATAGGGTGCTTAGATCAGATATGGACTGGGTAAGGTCAACTATAGGTGTTATTCCTTGAGATTTGGCAATTTTTCACTTTTGGACCTAAAGGATATGACTTGAAATACATTTTCCAGGATAGGAAAATGAGATGAATTTGTTAGAGGATGGATAAGATGTGATAACTTGAACCCCCTGAATAAATTGAAATGCATGTTGCCTTGACAAGTGATTATGTGACAATGTGATTGGGTAAATTTCATGCTTTGTTAATGTGATATGATATCATATGGGCTTCCTTATATATTGTGATGTCTATGATTATGCCATATTGAGTTGACTTGCTTGAGATAACCCATGTGTGGGTGGGAGGCATTCTTTCCACATCCCAAATAAATCTCCATGTGTTGGCGGGAAGATTTATTACCCTATGCCAGATGAATCTCTATTTGTGGGCGGTAAGCATTCCTACCATGTTCCAGATAAATCTCTGTGTCTGGGTAGGAGGCATTCTTACCCCATGCTTGTTATAGTGCATATTGAGGAGAGGCATGGTTACCTCGTTCCATAGATATCCTATATCTATGAACATATACACCTGTTGATTGTTCAGATTACCAGCTATGAGCTGAAGCAGGTAGACCCACCAGGTGTCCTTCCAGAACTTGAGCGGGAGGGTTGTCTATTTCTTTTCATTACTCACTTGCAGTTTACCAACATTGCTTATTTTTCAAACACCTATTTAGATTACACGTAGACATAGTTGGTGGTGGCCTACTGAGACTTGTCTCACACCCTACCTGGGTGGCCTCCGTGGCACCCGTGTACACTTTACTTTTGTAGGTAGTAGTAGAGGAAAGGGCCCTACGTCAGGATGTTGATATATATATGTTCTTGGTGGAGTCTGAGAATAGAGGACTGAGCCTGGATTGAGATGCTTGTGGACTACATTTTTTATATTTTTGTATTACTGTATATCATGCATTCCAGCTATTTCTACTATATTAGCAAGCCATACATTCATTTAGTATTATAAACTACCTATGTGAATTTTTTATATCAATTAGTATTTATCATACTTCTGTTGTTTGGTTTGTAAATTTCCTTTTCAATTTTGTTTACCAGTAGATGTGCTTCTACTATCTTTATTACTTTTCTACTATACCGCAGTGTACTCTAACATGGGGGGACAGTCTCCCTGTTGACTTACCATTACACCCCCACTGCTAGTCGGTAGCCCCTAGCCTATGGGGTGACGAGCCAGGGGACATGTGGCCAACCGGTCTCCAGGCTCTGGTCAAGCAGTTCCAAGAAATCACAAAGGTGATAGCCATTTTTTCCTTCCCACGGACGTGGTTCAGGACTCTGAGATTCTGACTGATCTTTAAACTTGACCTTTTCATTTTCATACTCTTACGAGAGAAGATTCTATGGTCGCATACTTGTGCGGATAGTGTGAACTTACTCTCATAAGGTAGAGTTTCAGATGTGATATTTTAGTAGTTGCATTCATTCCTTACGACATTATTATAAGCATGGAGTGGCTATTAGAAGTTCAAGAATAGATTGACTACATGAGATGTAAAGTTAAATCTACACACATAGATAAATGCCAGTTTACCATTTTTTGTGAAAAGGAAAAAATGGTAGCATGAGATAGAATTTCACTCATGAGGGTGCATCTGATTACATATTAGTTGGCTTGAATGACATTTGAAACAGTGTATTAGGTGAGTCCATAGTTTATAGAAAGGGTGATGGAGTATGAGGGTGTCTTTCCAAAATATGTCCCAAGACTACTTCCACATAGTGAGGTAGACTCTTGCATTGAATTCGACAGATGAACAACACCAATATCTACACCATCATATCTGATGGCACCTGTGGAGCTCCTGGAGCTGAGGGTACAGTTGGAGGACTTATAGATGAAGGGATTCGTAAAGCCCAATGTTTATCCATAGACATCCCTGGGGTGGTTTTCTATGAAGTCATATGTAATTTTGAGATTATGCATGGAATTTCGTCACCTAAACCTGGTGACCGTAAAGAAAAAGTATCCTATAACAAGGATTGATGATCTGTTTGGTCAGTTGGAAAGAGCAAAGTGGATCTCGAATGTAGACATCATATTAGCCTATCACTAACATCATGTGTGGGATGGGGAAATCCAGATGATGGCATTCAGATGTCGGTATGGACATTACGAATACCCAGTGATGTCGTTTGGAATGACAAAAGACCCTATAGTGTTCATGGGTCTCATGATCTAGATATTTCAGACATTCTTAGACAGGTTTGTAGTGGTTTTCATCGACGACATCATAGTGTAATCAGAATTTGAGAAAGTGAACGCTGTACACTTGAAGATAGTACTGGACACACTCTAGAAGAACCAATTATATGGGAGTCTCTCGAAGAATGAGTTCATGATATGAAACGTCCACTTCATCGGATGTGTCATCTCAGAGGCAGGAGTTGTATTGGATCTAGCGATGATCTAGGATGTACTTCCTTGGGAGCCACCCAATAGTGTTACTAAGGTGCGAAATTTCCTAGGATTATAACCCTACTATCATAGAGTTTTACCCGATTTCTCCAAAGATGCATCACCTATGACTATCATGATAAAGAAGGGGAAACCCTTCATGTTGTTAGAGACATGCTAGTGGTTCTTTCAAAAGCTAATATGGAGCATGACCTATACTACCTTCTTGATGTTGCCAGAGGAGGGCACTGATTATGTGGTTTTATATGATGCATTAGGGACTGGACTCGGTTACATACTAATGTAGTGTGATGCAGTGACTGATTGTGGATCACAATAATTGAGGCCTCGGGAGATTAATTATGCGACTCAGGACTTGGAGTTGGTAGCAGTAGTCTTCACACTAAAGATGTGGTGACACTATTGATGGGTGAGCGATTCATTGTCTCCTCAGACCACAATAGTGTCAAATATATCTTCACACAAAAATATGTGAATCTTAGACAATAACGGTGGATATATTTCTTGTAAGAATATGATTTTGAGATAGTCTATACATTTCGGAAGGGGAACAATGTGGCAGATGCACTTATATGGAGATCAAGTACGCAACTATTGAACGAGGATTCAGAGAAGTTAGCCTTGTTTTAGATAATCATCATGGATAATGATGAGACAGTCTACCTCTAGTCAATGGTAGTTTCCCATCCACACCTTCAGTGAGTCAGGGAGGTGCAACTCAGATACAATAGTTGTTTGACGACACATGCTCAGATATCCTTTGCCCATGCACCTGTCAAATATTCTTGAATGTGGGGAGCACACTATAGATTTTACAATACGTACATTAGTACCAGTGGTGGTACGAGAGTAGGTGCTGAAGGAATTCCATACATACTACTTGGTTGTACATCTAGTCTTGATTAAGATGTATCAGGACCTACAACATCATTACTGGTGGCCATGGATGGATAATGATGTGGCAAAGTATGTTTGTAAATGCCTCACTTTCTAGAAAGTGAAGGCTGTGTACTATGAACCAGCAGGCTTGAACCAACCCCTTGAGATACCAGAGTGGAAGTGAGAAGGTATATCGGATGAATTAGTGACAGGATTACCACGTAAGTCTAGAAGGTACGATTCCATCTGGGGGATCATTGACCGACTCAACAAGCCCAATTCTTTACTATTCAAGTGAAGGGATTGATAGAGAGCATGGGGAGTATCTATGTTTAGAAGATCATGCATCTTCATGGAATGTCTCTGAAAATTTTCTCAGACCGTGACACACGCTTCATATCCTATTTGTGGAAAGGATTATAGGAGGCTTTTGGGACTCATCTACTCTGGAGAAAAACTTTTCACCAACCAGAAGACGGTCAGAATGAGTGGACCATCTAGACAGTGGAGGACATGCTTCATGCATGTGTCCTAGATTGTTGTCATAGTGGGAGGGACCACATACTCTTGGTGGAGTTCACGTACAATAACATATATCACTATACCATTGGTATGACTACTTTTAGGTGTTCTACGGATGATTGTGTAGATCTCCATTGTTCTAATGAATTCCATGAGTGCCAGCACACGTTGTCTTAGAGACGGTACATGCTGAAACTGAAAAGGAGTCGGTCAAACGAGAGCGGATAAACACTAAAGAGAGCTGACATGAGACATATTCTGATAGAGGATAGAGAAAACTAGAGTTATAGGAGGGGTACCACGTATATATTTTTTAATTTCCCTTTAGTGGGGACTACAACAAATTTTCCAAGGTGACAAACTCTCAATAAGGTTCAACAGACCATTTCTGATACTTCAATGGTTTTAGAAGATGACATACCACTTGGCACTACAATCGCAGTTATAGATGGCTCTTGATGTCTTCCACATATCCCAGCTAAGAAGATACGTGCATGACCCATCTCATGTAATCAACCATGGGGAGCTAGAGAAAAATGATGGGGAGACTTTTGCGGAGTACCCGGTAGTGATAGAGGATCGACAGGAGCTGATCTGTTGTGGGTGACTGATACCTCTTGTGTGCATTCTATGGTAGCACGAGAATCTCCATGAGAGCACATGGTAGCGAGAGAATCATATGCATTCCTAGTACCCCTTATATTTTGGGTATCCTTATTTGGATTTTTGGGATATAAATCCCCAAGGTGGGAAGAATGTGAATACATGAATATTTCCATGTATAATTTTAATTATTTGGGATTATTAAAAGTCTGCAAAAATTGACTGCGTGTGATTCCGAGGCCTAGCATGCCAAGAATTGATTTTTGAACATTTTTTATGGTACATTAAGTAAACACATGGGATATGTTTTCTATCGTTGGAAATATTGATCGGATTTAAAATCAAAGGACACAATTGAACTTGAATCACCGGGATTCTTTTAGGGGAGGCTTCACTTCAACATCAATAGGTTGGGATAAAAAGATAGTTGTTCGTGTTTTTAAGGAAAAGTAAAATAGCTTGTAATTGTTTTTTTATTTTCATTTTCTCCTACAGATGAGTGGAATTGGATGGATCAGTAACTTGTCAATCCATTTAATGGCTTGACATAGAAACTATGTAACTCCACCATTGTGAATGAAAATATGGTCATTAATTCATTTAATGAACCTCATTAATTTGTCAATGTGTTACTCACCTTTCCCTTCTGTTATTTAAATGGAGCCCGAGGTGGAGTTTAGGCACGGCTTCTTCAAGCATGGATACTCTGAAAAAGTCTTATTGATATATCCACCTAAGAAACATGACCAGATTACTGAGCGGTGATGACCGCCACCAAATCACGAACTGATGACAAATAAAATAGAGGTTCCATTGATCATCTCCAGTGGACGTCTCATCTAGGTAGGGGTTTTTGTTTTTGATATTTTAAAATTCCTCCTTCCATGTTATTGATTTATTAAAAAGAATTTTGATCAAGAATCCAACGAGCTTATCTAGAGATTTTTTTTAAACACATAAGGTTGATATGTGGTTACAATTCAGGAGTTATTTTTAAATTCTATAACTGTTTCTAACACCATTTGTTTAATCAAAATTTCGGAGGGCATGGGCCAACCCAAAGAAGGGAGAGACCCACTACCGATCTCATTGTTCTTGTATTCCCCATGAGAAGCTAGGCAATGTGAATGAAAGATAGAGTCAGGGGTCATGTAGTGGCGACGAAGACCTGAGAGGATCATATTCACAAATGGCACCAAGAACGGACCACCAGAGCATGTCCAGTTTCCCACAGAAGGAACCCCAGCGCACCAAGCTGGTAGTGGATGGCAGTGGCCAGAGGGGGCATTTGGAAACCGTCTGCGGGTGGTGGAAATGCAGCGGACCATCGCACACTACAGGGGCTAGAGGTGGTAGGCTTGAATCGGTCGTGCATGAGAAAAGTTGTAGTAGGGGTGGCCAGTCAGTTTCTGCTAGAGGGGGCAGCGTGGCCTAACACCATGGCCCGTCGGCTGGAGACCGGATGTCCCCCTGGCTGAATATTGCATGTGGTGGGGAAACACCCCACTGTCCAGATGAAATAGCATCGCATCTTTAGGGCCAGCAGAAGACACGGTCCACCTTCAAGTGAATCGGGTCAATAAGGGCCCGTCGAAGGGGCTGGACCTAAGGCCTCGTGGCCAGCGCAAGTGGGATGAGCCTGTCATGACTCATCCCCCATGGCCAAGGTTGTGACTAACCCAAGCATGCCTTAAATAGGTTTGGGGTTGACAACTAGCACCAAATGCGTATTCCTTAAAATTGGGAAGGCATTGACTTTATAACCTTTAAACACATACCACTGAGCACAAAACAATATACAAACTCAAGAAAACTGTATAGAAAAAAAGAGAGTACAGTACAAAAAATGGGGCTAGAATACAATCCAAACTGCATTGTATGAGAAACAGAAAGTACAATAAAACTGGAACTGCTCCTGTGATCACCCACCAAGGATCCTACCTGAAGGGTAGGTATTGATCTCGAATGGTCACCTCTGCGGTACGCCTCACATAATGTCCACCTCCAATATACCTCTCATCCAGGTACTGTCATCCCCAGTCAGTGATGTCAGTCTCCTGCACCAAACATAATGTGGTGTGGGAATAGCCCGTGAATGGGTGAGTATAACGATGCTCAGTAGGGTCCTCAAGACCCTCACGGTCTCACAAAATCAACAAAGGATAAACCCCAAAACATGAGAACAGATGTCAACCCTACTAAATTATTATGCCCATACATATATATAAGTTATCAAGTAATCCCATATCAGTCATCAAAAAACACAAGGTCCAACTCAATGCTGAAAGCTCAACTATTCTACAAAGGAAATAATAACACAAAGGTAAGTACAACACAGGTATGCCACACAGAAGAATACCACAAATGTATTACCAAGAAGGACAGTACAACACTTGTACGAATTCATATCACACATGATATAAAATAGGTATAATTGTAGAGATGATTATATGTAACAACTGAATCATCTTACTATGTTAAGTGGATCTATTGTTGACCTACACAAGATCACTTAGTTCTGACAAACATAGGATTGCTCGATGCTGACCCACAGAGGATTGCAAGGTGTTGACCCACACATGATATCTTGGTGCTGAACCACACTATATCGCTAGGTACTAACCCAGACATGATTTCCCAGTGCAGACCCACACATGATCTCTATACATTCTTTACATCACAGCCAGCTACTGGGTTCCAGCACTAACCTAGCACGTCACTAAGAGTGTCTGATTCCCAAGACACTGGTTTATAGTCCAACATCCACCAAGTCCCTTGAAAAAGTAACCCAATGGACCACCACATCATATGTGTTTCAACGCAATAGAGAGTGCATCAATCAGACTCAATGTCTGTAAGGTATTTACATTTTAGTCCCGAGGGCCTGGTTTGGTTCGTGCTCGATCCAAACCGACCGTATCACAAAATTATCCAAATTTAAAGAGGGGTATATCAAAGGGACTGTCTCACTCAACTGACACCATAGACGGTTCATCAAACGGATGTCTGGTGCCATAGCTATGGCCAAAAGAGCATAATTGGGTCGAAGTGTGTCAGGGTCTGGTCCATCCCATCCTAACCCAGCATGGGCCATCCCAGTTTAGGTCAGACCAGCCTGACCTGCTATGTCTGTCCCAGTCCACTGGGTGACCCGGCCTTCTAGTTCTGGTTCAGTCCACGATGGGCGGCCCGAACAACTGGGCACCTCGGCCTGGGCAGCGGGAGGCTGTGGACGGCGTGAGGCCATGGGGTACGCAGAGGACCGTGAGGTGGCATGGCCATGGGGGCTATGAAGGGATGTAGTTGGGAATTTCCATAGGGTCTATGAGTTCTATGGGGTGGCGATTCCATAAAGGCTGCGAGGGCGGCGATGCCGTGGGACAATGAGGGCGATGAGGCCGCATGACTACGAGGGCAGTGAGGCCACATGGCGTGAGGGCGGTGAGGCCACGAGACCGTGAGTGGTGAGGATGTGGGGATATGGGGGTGAAAACACCGTGGAGCCGTGAGATGGCATGAGGCCAAGAAAGCCGCAGTGGCCGCGAGGCCGTGGACGACGGAGGTCCCGGGACGAGGGTGGCTGCGGGCGGCGACATTGGGTCATTTCCTCCATCGCAGCCAGCGGTGGTGCCAGCCTCCATTCTCGTGCCCCACAGAGGTTCATTTAAATCATCATCTATCTAGCTGAACATAAAAATTTATCACAATAATTATGAAGAGGTCAGTCCATGTTTTTTTGGCCTGCACTCTCTTTGTTAGAGTGGTTGCAAGTGGCTATAATCTCTTATTTTTATATTATGAATTTTCAAGAACAGGTATGGAAAAGAATTTCAAAAAACCACCCTACATTGAATGTCCATTGATTTTGGTGAAAGAAAGAAATCAAAGAAGGTGACGAGGGTGCCAACGATCGTTGCTTCCCAAACCACGCTTCGATGTCGGGCTCATACCTCGTCTTCTCCCTTGATTTCTGAAGAACAATTCATGATGGTGTTCATCATTGGAGTGTATTTATCCTAGCTCTACCATTCACCTTCAACAACAAAATACTCCCGATGGAAATCCATGCCAATATAATTTAAATTTGTCTAGGTTAATTTTTTTGGTACGTTAGCATAATTAATTGAAAATAATTATTTAATGGAATTTACAATTAATCAAAGGGGGTGACACGATTAATGTGGTGGATGTTTAAGATTATTCGCCACATTTAAGAGGAAGTTCAAGATTATATTATTCTCGGGTGGCCCCTCCACCATAACCTATGAGAGGTTTTAGTTTAGGTGGTCCCCACATGTAAAACATTTATATGAGTGGATTCTAAAAGTAAATTGTTAGACATTTTTATATTATTTAATTATTTCACAAAAAGAAAAAATATTATCTGTCACTCTTGACCCACTATAGTCGAGGTGAAGGTGTCCTCATGTGAATATCGACACTACAAGATCAATGGTCTCCTTAGATTTCAATTACAAGAAACTGTTCAAAATTTAGAAAACCTCGATTGCACGTTTACTGAAAGTACCTGAAAAAAATCAGAAATTCATTCAAGGAATTATAGGCCTCAAAATCCATCACTGTCAATTTATTTGGACTCATAAAATTCCCATTTAATTAAAAAAATTACATAGAATTTTCAGGTCTTTACATTATCCCCACCTCAGGGCTTTACGTCTGCAAAACCCATATCACAAAACATGGAAAAACAAGTGTGGGTACTGAGCATGAATCTGAGCCTCCAATTCCCATGTTCTCTCCTGGAGGTTACCATGATGCCAATGAACACACACTAGATGTATGGTCCTCCAAAAATGGACCCTCTTTTGTCGATTCTCATTCTCAACTGGAACCTCCATAAAAGACTCCCAATTATCGACGTCCAACTCGCTGTGGTTGATGATGTGAGAAGAGTCATGCACGAATCACCTCAGCTAGGATACATGGTAGACATCATGCACCTTGTGAAACTGAGGTGAAAGTTCTAAGCATTATGGCACCTCACCAACTCCACTAAGAACCTAAAAGGGTCAAATGAACGTCATAGATAACTTGCCGCCTCAGGCAAATCTCTGCAACCCTCATCGAGGTGAGACCTGTAAAAAGATGTGGTCACATTCCTGGAACTCCAGAGGTATCTGTATCCTATCATCGTAAGAGTTCATCATACTCTATGTAGTCGTTATCCACTCCTAGTTGATCTGAACCTTCTCTGTGGTAGCTCATACCATCTCTGGTCTCAAAAGTGCTGACTCCCCTAGGTCGGTCCATCACAAAGGCGATCTTCATGGTCACCCAAACAATGCATCAAAAGGCATAATCCTAATTTTGTAGTGATAGATGATGTTGCATGAGAACTCTACCAAAGGAAACTGATCCTCTGAGCTATGTCCGAAGCCGAGGATGCACGCACGTAGCGTGTCCTCGAGGTTCTAAATAGTCCACTCAGTCTGGACATCCGTCAAGGGATGAATGACGGTGCTCAAATGAAGCTGTATCCCAGAAGCTTCCTGAAACCCCTTCCATCGAAGGGAATTAACAAGTTCATTATTATCAGAGAAAATTATCAAGTGTACTCCATGTATCCTCAAAATCTCGTGTACATAGAGTCATCCCATGTTCACTACTAAACCCTGCTCTCTGATCGGTAGGAAGTGGGCCGACATGGTGATTCAGTCGACGATCACCCAAATCAGGACATCACATCTAGATGTACATGGATTTCCTGTCATGAAGTCCATTGATATCCCATCCCACATCGAATCTGGGACGTCCAAAGGATGAAAGAATCCTATGGGTACATTGTGGTATTCCTTTACCTGCGGACAAGTGAGGCACCAAAAGACAAACTCTGCGATAAATTTCATCATTCTCGACCACCATTTCTATCTTTGGAGATCCTTGTACATCATTGACACTCCTAGATGAACCGCTATAGTGGATTTGTGGAACTCCCTCAACACTTTCTCCTTATGTGAAACTGGTACCATGGTATGTCCTCTAATGACGATGATTTTCTCCCCACCATCAACAAATCCAACATGTGACTGTCCTGTGTATATCTGAACATGTCAAGTCTCACAATCAGCATCCCCAAACTATGCTTCCTTGAATTTCTAAAGACGAGGGTGAGTTAATGTAAGAGACTGATTAAAAATAGATCAATCTCATTCCACAAAGGATATCTACAACGCACCCAGCAACACTATCGCCTCACCTTGCAACTGTATACCAGACCTCCTTATAATAGAATCTGCTACACCATTCCCCTTTCCATGAGTATAGAATATCTCGTAGTCATAGATGTGGAGGAACTCAATCCAACGTTGTTGTCTCATGTTTAGTTCATTCTGAGAGAAGATATACCTCATACTCTGGTGATCAGAGTACACTATAAAATTCTCACCCATCATGTAATGTCTCCACATCTTCAAGGAAATGATCACTGATTCTATCAAATTGTCTTAGGTAAAATAGTTCTACTCGTGTTGTCTCAGCTATCGAGAACCAGAAGCGATAACTGATCCCTCCTACATCTAGACACATCTGAGTCTGGTACCTGATGTGTCACAGTAGACAATGTACCATACGCCCTCCTATGGAATCCTCAAGATGGGGGAACTAGTCATCCTCTGGCTTAACTCCTTGAACTCTTCTTGAATCTCTCCAACCACAAGAAGATTTTTAGATTATTTGTTAATGCTGATAAAGGTGGTATAACTCTTGAAGAATCTGGTACAAACCTTTGATAGTATCAAAAAATTCCACGAAAACTTCGTACCTCTGTCACACTCTTGGGTGGCTCCTAAGAAAGTACTACATCAATCTTCACTTGATCTACTGCAACTCCAGCGTCTATGATGACATGTCCCAGAATGTGAACCTCTTGGATCCTGAACTGGCACTTTGAGATCTTACCATCACATCGATGCTCTTGGAGTGTGTCCAATACTACATACAAATAATTGAAATTTTCCTCTTCAGTAGTCGAGTAGCTCAGTATGAGGTCAATGAAGACTACTACAAGGCGATCATGGTATGGCTGGATGATCCTGTTCATCATTCCTAGGAACACTATTGAAGCTTTTCTCACGCTGAATGGAATAACTACGAACTCATAATGGTGGTACCAAAATCTTAATGTCTTCTTCTGCACATCCTCACCCCATACTCTGATCTGGGGATAGCCTTATCTAATGTCTATCTTCGATAACCACCGTCCTCCCTTCAGCAGATGAAAGATTTCAACAATCATTGGGAGTTGGTACTTGTTCTTCAAGATCACCTGGTTCATGCATTGATAGTCAACTAAAATTATGAGGTCCCATCAACCTTCATGGAGAATAAAATCAGGGTTTCCCAAGGATATACACTAGGCCAAATGAATCATTTCCCCGGTAAATCTTTTAATTGTACATGATGCTCATGAAGATCTACTAGATCCATCCAATATGCTATTGTAAATATTAGTGTTGTCCTAGAGTACAATTCAATGTAAATGTCCACCACTCTGGGAGGAGATAAACCTAGACCATCATCATGGAATTCATCCATGTACTAGTCCACCACTACAGGATAACACAGACACTCCACATCAAATACTCTGCGGGTAAATCAAGCCAACTGATTATTAATCAGTTGTACCCTCTTCTGGGTAAGTCCATGATGTGCTTCCAACACTCCATTCTAACTAGTGAAGGCAAAACTAGTCCCATCCATTTGAACAAATAGCCCATTGTTCCTAATACAGTCAATCTGAGCATGGAATATAGATATCTAGTCTATACTGAAGATGACGTCGTAAGGCCTCGAAACTTCCACCCAAATGTTCTAACCGAAACTATCACCTCAAGGGTTAGATCACATCGCCGATGAAATTTTGATTATCGAGTCTTTTCCCAATGGTATTTCTATACAAGAGGTTCATGTCAATGGATTTACCATAAACTCTAGACCTTGTAAAATATTCATGGAAGGCACGAATGATTAGTTCCAATTCCTTTCAATAAAGCATCTAGTAGTAGACACAAACCATACCACTAATAATTCCTAGAGCATTTGGGTCACACTCCATAACATCCTGCAGTTACTTCCTTTTCATGTCCACCATCTCCCTGATATGGGTGGCGACCACATTAGGGTGGTGGTTGTTACATGTGGAAATTTATACCACCTCACGCTACTCTCCTAGCTCTAAATCCACATCAGATGCCATGCAGATTCATCTGTCCCAATCACAAATTCTTTTGGAAACATTTTACACACCCAAGTCCATGATACAGACACCGGTTTTCTTTTTTTCAACTACTAACATTCACTAGCTGCATCCTCAAATCCAATGAATATTCAACAAAAAGGGTTTTCTCTAGCACCCTAACATAAGTAAGAATACATAGAGAAATAGTGGTGAATCAAATTTCTTTGAAGACACCAGGCTCAGATGATCGAGCCCTAAAGAACTTATCATATCGTATTCATCGAGTACCAAGAATGATCGGTATGCCTCGATGAATACTCGGCTATCAACATGTCGCCCTGAAGAAGATGTAGAAGTTCTAGAGAACACGTAGTCACCTTTTCAATTCAGTCCTCAGCCGACTATGAGTCAGGCACACCTCGGATCCTGAGGGGCATCTAATACTGAATCATGTGTAAGGCACTATGCATATATGTGTCCTCTCCTGGTACCGCTAGGTGTCACAGCTGACAAACAGGCAATGATATTGCTAATACACTACCTGAAGGCACAATCTCTGGTAATGGTTCACTTACCAAAGCCTCATCACTAGATGAACCATCCTCATTGTCAGTAACAAAAAAAGACTAGTAGCTAAGATCACTATATTCTCAAATAGTGTCTCAATTAGGTGGAAAACATTAGCAATCACCTCCAGCCATCCCTCAGTTGTGTGGGAATATTTATCGCCTCGAAACCTTGGAGGCCTATGTAGATAGAACTCATGAAATGTTCTTAGTCGGCATGCACCATACACTAGTGCAACCTGTGGTAATTGCTACCCAATAGGTGGTGGTACTACTGGTACACCACCCGAAGGTGACAACATAGGATGAGTGCCCTACACCGCAACTTCATTGCTATGTGGGCCATCATCGTGTACTCTCTTGGTAACCCTAGCTAGCTATTGACATTGTGTCATCCTGATAATTAATATCTGTGACACAGTCATTACGTTATACCTTGTGAGCTTACATAAAGAGATCCCAATGAATTCTCTTGAAAACACTCACTCTATCATTGTTTTGATGCACTGAGTCAGAAATCAGAAGTTAGGGTCCGGGTGTATGGATATGTCAGCCACTTCACAAAAAAAGGATTTCCTAAACTGATTACCACACTCAATACACATAACATTATTTTCGTTAAAAAGATTAGATTCATATGTTCTACGGTAGAATTGACTCCTCTAGTACAAATTTTTCAGGCCCCGTCCCCTACGGCCCATGCAGTGACTACCCCAAACCCTCCTTCCATAGGCTAGGGGCAGGTTACTTTCACCGAAATCGTGTTCCATAAAACTGGGAAGCCATTTCCTTTATAACCGTTAAACACACTCAACCCTGAACAAATAAGATACAAACACAAACAAACTACATAAAAAAGAGAGAGTACAGTAAGTAAAATGAGGCCAAAATACAATCCCAACTGGAAACTACTAGAAAATGAATGTACATGTAAATTGAAACTTTAGTGATAACCCACAAATGATCATACCTGAAGGGTAGGTACAAATCTCTAGTGGTTTCCTCTATAGTACGCCTCGTCTATGGTCCACCTCCAAGATACCTCTAGTCTTTGTACTCTCATCATAATTCACTGCTGTCTGTCACCTACACCAAACACAATGAGGTTCGAGCATTGCTCGTGCCGAGGTGGGTATAATGATACTCAGTTGGGACCCCAAAACAATGAAGGTCTCACAAAACCCACAACGTATAAACCACAACGCTTGAAAAAAGTTGTCCACCATACATAGGTATGTTACCATACATATACCAAAGGTATCAATTAATCACATATCAATCATGAGAAAACACAAGGGCCAACACAAAGCTCAATGATCAATTTTTCCACAAATAAAGGAATACCACAAAGATAAGTACCACAGAGGTACGCCACATAGAAGAATACCACAAAGGTGTTACCATGAAGGAATGTACCAAACAGGTATGAACTCAAAACACCCTATGTATATATGAGATATAGTAGTAGATATGATTAGATGTAACTGATGAATCATCTTACTCTATTAAGAGGCTCTGCAGCTGTCCCTCGTAGGATCACTTGGTGCTTACCCACACAACATCACTCAGTGCTGACCCACACAAGATCGCTCAGTTTTGAATCATAGAGGATCTCTCGGTGCTAACCCACACAGGATATCTAGGTGCTTACCCACACATAATCTCTTGGTGATGACCCATAGAAGATATCTATTCATTCATCACGTCCCAACCAGCTACTCGGTTCCCACACTAAGCTTTCTCATCTCTGGGAGGATCCGTTCCACAAGACACTAGTCGATATTAAAATGAAAATGATTTCCCAATATAATGTAATCCAAATGACCTCCACGTTATTGGAAACTCAACGCAATAGGTGGTGAATCAATCAGATACCAAAGTTATAGCCAAAATAGCGTAATGGGGTCAATGGGGTTCCAGGACCGGTTTGACCGACTAGGTTCTGGTCGACCCGACCCAACATGCTAGCTCTAGCCCAACCCACTGGAGGGCTCGGCCTAGGTAGTGTGAGGCCTCAGACAGCGTGACTCCATGGGGAATGCGGAGGGCTGTGAGGTGGCGGGGCCACGGGGGCCATGGAGGGCCACGGGGCGGTGGGGTCGTGGGGGCCATGAGGGCTGCGAGGCGGCGATGCAGCAGAGTCCATGAGGGAAGTGAGGCTGCATTGACTATGCGGGCGATGAGGGTGTAGAACCATGAGGTATATGAGGCCACATGGCCATGAGGGAAGCAAGGCTATGGGTACATAAGGGCGGCGAGTACACAGACTCTTGAGGACTGTGAGGTCGCGGGGCTGTGATGGCAGCGAGGTCACGAGGCCGTGAGGGTAGTGAGGCTGTAGGTTTGTGATAAGGCATGATGCCGCAGAGGCCGACTACGGCGCGATGCCGTAGAGCCTACGAGGCCATAGAAAATGGACGCCATGGGGCGGCGCGGCGGCCGCGGGGCGCTGGGGGCCGCGGTCGGCATTGTTGTGTTGTAGCCTTCGTCGCGGCCAGCATTGGAGCCGGTCACCATTCTTGTTCCACACCGAGGATGACTGTCGTCCACCCCCATCGAGAAAAACAAAACAATTTATCACAACAATTTTGGAGAGGTAGGGGAATGTTTGTTTGGCCCACACACACTGCGGTAGAGCAGTAGCAAGCGACTATAATATTTTAATGATTTATGATGAATTATCTAGAACATATAAGGGGATGAAATTCAAAAATAACCATACCATGAACTTTCATTGATGTTTTCATGAGTAAGAAGATGAAGAAGGTGAAGATGGATCCAACGATCTTCTCTTCCAAAACCACTCTTATATGTTGGGCTCATACGTCGTCTTCTTCCTTGATTTTGGGAGAATGTTCTAAAATGGCATTCTTTGTCGAAGAGTAGTTCTCCATGCTCTCCCCTTCTCCTTTGCCAAAAAATTCCTCCTAATGGAATGATGTGCCAATATATTTTAAATAAGTCTAGATTAATTATGTTAGCACATTTGGATAATGAATTGTCAAAAATTAATTAATGGGAGGTAAAATAAATCAAAGGGGTGGCACCATTAATGTTGGGGAAGTATAAGAGGCCTCCCCACATTTAAGAGGATTTTCATGGGGTTGAAGTATCAGGTGGTCCCCACCACCATATCCTAGGAGAGATTTTAGTTCAGGTGGTCCCCACCTGTAAAACATCCACATGGGTTGTTTCTCGATTAAAAATGTTATCCATTTTTATTTTATTTTATTATGTCTTGAAAAACACAAAAATTATCTTTCACTTTCGATCCACTGCAGTTGAGATGAATGTCTCCTTAAGTGAATACAAGGACTGCGAGTTCAACTGTGTCCTCTGATTTCCATTTTGAGCACCGAATAAAATTTTAGAAAAACAAACGGGCACGGTTTTTGAACGTACCCAAAAATAGAGATTAGAAATTCATCCCGGACACTCCTGGCCTCAGAATCACGTGCCGTCAATTTTTGTAGACTTGTAATGTTTGAATTTAATTAAATAAAATTAAATGGAATTTACTAGTCTTTATAGAGCCCCACCTGGTAGGCCAGGGGATCCACGACCCCAAGCTACGAACCAGCCAGGCTGACCATGGGAGGCCAAACCTGAGAGGGGTCAGGTAGACCCCGAGGCCAGTTGTGTCTAGTCGGGCAGACCGAGTCTGATCGTGCCCATACCCAACCATTCCCTGAATAAAGAAACGCTTGTAGCTGACGAACCGTGTGTCCATTTGGAACACCTTCATTAGCATTAAGATTTGATTTAAGAAGTATTTCCTTTTGAATTTTTCTGTGGGCACGACCGAGCCAGGTCTGACTGGGGTGCGATCAATCTCATTTTACCGAAAGGGGTGAAACTAACATATTGAGCATCTGATTGACATGTCATCTCTGTCATAAAAAACCCTCTTACAAGGCAGTACATTGGAGATACTCTAAGTAAGATTTTACATTTTTTGACATGTGACCTAGGTTGGATCAGACATGAATCGAATCGGGCCCTCTTTTCAAAAGTGCTCAATTTTCAAATATTGGGCGTTCGATCGACGCATCATCTATCACGTTGGGAATCCTCTGAAGAGGTGGTTCCTTTGGCATGATTTTTTCGGACTTTTTAATAGTTGAAATGTGGCTAATGGATTGAGGAGTAGTGTCTTCTAGATTTCAGGTGTTCTTTGTGCGGGAATCTAGTGGCTGGGTGTGACATTAAGAAGAATAGAGACCAATATAGGTCAGCATTAGAAACTCCGGGATGAGATGATCTAGCTATATGAATGATCATCCCTACTTATTTACTATAGACCAATACAGGTAAACACCATTTACCAATACTGGATAGCACCAGTGACCATTATGGGTCAGCACCGGAGACCAATACGGGTCAGCACCAGTGACCAATATGGTTCAGCATCTAGCGACAAATACAGGTCAGCAAACTGTAGCCTATATGGGTCAGAAGTAGAGTTACTACAGATTTGATGATTTGGATTTATGAATATTCATACCTATCCTAGTATCCTTGATGTATACTATAAGAGTGAGCTGTTTATTTATCTTCGTGCACCATTACCTATATAATGATTTTGAAATTACCTTTGTGGTATTTCCTATGATGTTTTCATTTGTGGATTACTTATAGTCCTTCATGGTTCTCAGGGTCCCCTATTGAGTTGTTATACTCTCCCCTGCATGGGCTCCACCATCACGTGTGTGTCTGGTGTAGACAACTGATGCTCTGAGGAAGACATTGTAGGGTCAGTACATGATGGAGGTTGGTGCGACAAGAGCAGGTGAGATCTTTTTCTTCAGCTTTTGACTCATAGCTTCTACAATCTAGGTAGAGCTCCTAGGCAGATGGGACATCTGTTTTCTTTCATTTTAGTTTCCAGGGCTTTTATTCTAGCCCACGGTATCAGTTGACTGTTGTACTTGTGGTTGTAAAATAATCTTGTGGTTATACATCACTTTAGTTGGTTGTTTACTTCAATTTCCTTTTTTTGAGTGTGTACATAATTCTAAGACAATACTTTTTATATTCGGGAAAAGCCTTCAGGTGCTAGTCACCAACCCCTTGCCTATGGAAGGTGGGAATTGGGTATTCATGTCCGAGCCCCGTGGGACAGATTGTGACAATCAATATGCTATGATATACATACGATAATTAGAGACGTTTCATGGAATGTTTTTACCAATTGTATCAACATGATATATGATATTTTCCTCTATATTTTGGGAAAGTTTTAATCACACTCTAAAAATTTAAATTGATGTTATTTATCAATTATCAGAGACAAACATATAGAATATTTGATGAGACTATCTGGACACTAAAATTCATTTTGACATCACGGTCGATGAAATTTTATGGACTTTGTGATCAACATGTTCTTCTATACTAGTTCTCATAAAATAATACGTTTCTCACAAGATTCCAAATGGATACATATGAATCCATTTATAGGAATACATATAGAAAGACTGTGTACTAAGAAGACGTTGGTGAAATAATGTTTTTGTGTACTAATATGGACAAATAAATGGTATAACATTTATGAACCATTATATAGAAAATCAACTGTTCATAAATTTGAAATAATAATTATGATGATAGTCATTGATGAGATGTCAATGTTTGACATTAAAAGTTATATGTTCATAAAAGCATTTTCATGTAAGAGAGTCTCAAGATTTTTGAAGAACTAAAATATTTTTCCAACATTGATCATATAAATTTTTATTTTTGATCACACTAGAGATGTGGCTTATGAACTAGCACTCCCACTAATATTGTCTCATGTACAAGATGTATTCCATATAACCCTCTTTAGATTGTATATAACAGATCCTTCACATGTACAAAACATAGATGTTGTATATCAGGTAATTGATCACTCTTTTGAGGGATTGGTGGTGAACATCATGGAACATAGAGATAATGTTATACAGAACAATATAACTCCCTCGATTGGAGTAATATTGTGAAACCATAAGTATGATGAGGTGTAATGGGAACTAGAGTTATCCATAAAGTAGATATAGCCTCGCCCATTTTCAACTAACCCAATAAAATGAAATATAGAGGGTGAAATATTTTAAGTGAATGTGATAATAAAAACAAAACATTAACAATTTAATTTCTCTTGGGTGTATATATTTTTCATATATATTAATAAAATATTTTTTAATGAACATGAACAACATTATAACAGAAAAATAATTTTATTATATATTTATTAATACATTATCTATTGAATAAAATCTGAATAAAAATTCTAATATTCATAATGGTTTATGAAATAAAAAATATTATAAAAATATATGAAAAATTAGGACCTGGTCAACATAATCACACTCATGAACAACACTATAGAAATGATGTCAATTATTAGTAATGAAATATTAATTTTAAAAATAAAAATACATGTATCATTAAAAGAAAATATAATCGTATGAAATATTAATTTTTATAATATCTAATTATAGAAATTCGGATCCCATATGACCGTTAACAATTAGATTATTAGAATACAAACAAGACCATTAGAATAGAACCCAAGTCATTAGAATAGTAATATGACTATTGATTATAGTTATTTGAATATTTGGAATAGTATCCTCACCTATTGAAATGTTTAATGATATTTATATATCAAATAAAATGGGAATATGACATATTTATAACTTTATAAAATTAAATAATTTTTTAAAAAAAATTATAAAATAAGTGTTCATATTTTCGTATGAAGTATTTTTATTTATTTTTATAACAAATATAAAAATTTATATTGAAATTTATCTTTATAATTTTTTTATAAATTAATATTATGTTTTCTTTAAACGTTATTGTAATTTAATGACGCCAAAATTAAATTTTTAAATGTTCAATAAATTATCTTATTTTATAAATTAATATTTCCTCAAAAAATCTTGGAATTTATATTAAAAATAATAATTTAAAATTTATTATCTTTCTATTATAAAATATATTTCATTTATTTAATCATCATGTCAAATGGTGGTAAGGGTGTTTTTATTTTTCTAACGTAGTTTCATTTTTGGTGAATACTTAAATACATAAATGAATGAAATTTACTATAATAAGATAAATAAATGATTTTTAGATTATTTAATGTTGTAAGAACATATCATGTTGACATCACATGAATTATTTCATATAAACAGTCTCAAGATTCAATTGAATTGGTATTTAATATCAAATATAATAATCTCATGTATATAATATTCAAAAACACACCTCTTCTCCTGATATAAAAACTACCCCACACAACCCCTTCGTTACACAATTTCATTGACATATAGACATAAAAAATTTATCCAAATTACCATACCTATCCCCCAAACAATTTCCAATTGCTTTCATTCTCCTAAATAGATTAAATAAAGGTGATTTTAATCTAATCCCACAAGTAGACATTCAAAAGAAAAAATACTTTTTTCTAAAATTTATTTCATTTTTCAACCAACTCATCAACAAAAATAAATTCCATCTGACAGTGAATAATTAACTAGGAATCATATTTATAATTTAATATTATTATTTAAATGGAATATATATCATCCATTTCTTTCAAATTTACTCAATTTATTTTTAAATGATAAAACGTCTATAGTATGGTAAGTTCATCACCTCAAAATACAATGTACATCACTTTTCTACAATGACTTCAGGTATTTCTTTAGATATAATATTATTGTTAAATATAAGTATAAATATAATTTTTTAACTCTTATAAAATTATATAAGGCTTTAAAAATAATTTAACTAAATAAAACCAATTTAATTTGTGATAATCCATAAAATGACATAAACGATCTTCCTTCGTAATGATAAAATTTTGAATAAGTGAATCATCCATATATTGTAACAAAATAGTATAATTTTTAATCATTAAATTTATTAAAGGATATTAATTACATTTTTCTTCACTTATGGAGTTTTCATCCCATTTGAAAAAAAACTAAAATAATTATCAACAAATGAGTTTTATTTGAACCATTAAACAAATGCTCATTAAAAAAGTAATTATAAGTTACACATCAAAAAAATAGTCTTAAATGAACCTAACTACATTATAATAAATAAAATATATATGGAAATGTTTCTAAATTAAGTAATTAAACATTTTATATGATTATTTCGTAATATATGATTAACTACATAATATTGTTGTAATATAAGGTAAGGGATTTCTCTTAACAGCCTTTTTTCATTTGGTAATGATGTTTTCATATTTAAGCCAATTTATCACACTCATTTATGTCATGGAGTGATTAAACATTTTTAATATATGTCTCTTACATATATTTAAAACTTAATATTCATTCATCTAATGAGATAATAAATTTTGTTATTTTATTTTCCAAATGTATTCTATACAATCTAACCAAATTATAGAGGTGGTTTTTCCCTTAATAATTTTTTTAATACACATTTAATTTATTGATTCACGATAATGATTTTATTAAATAAATGAATATTTTATGTACAAGTATTCTATTTTTCCACTTTTTTATATAAAATTCTATTCAAATTTATTTTATTATTTGGAATTTTATGAAATATCCTTTGATTATGATATGTGCCCTGATTATGCAACATATTTTTTCCTTCTATAGTTATTATTTTTATTCATTATTATTGGTTTCATTTTATGAACACTAAATAATGTATATGTTATGATAGGTTCACAAAAAATCCACTCCAATGCATTGAGAAATATTTTTGTCTCATGAGAGGCATATATAGGAATATAAAGTAAACCTAACCCATGATGGGACTATGTCCACCATGTTATGTTATCATGGTAGTTAGCTTTGACATATTACTATTTCATATTTATATTTATTCAATGTTCCTATTTTCTCACGATCATATGATTCCATGTTTATAATGTTATTCACCCATTTAAATTTTTTGAGCCTTCTCTTTTACGATATCATGTGGCATAGTTTGACTCACATGTTATACTACAGTATAATTTTTATTACATTAATGTACTTTTTATATCAACCCATTAAATTACTTATTCCTTAGGTTAACTTATATAGTATTTTAGCTCAAAGGTATTTATGTGCACACTGTGGGAAAAAATTAAGAAACTCTATTTTAGATTCACATTTATTTTTTATAAACCTATAATTCCAAAAAAAAACTTTTCCACATGATATTTGTGTTGTCTTTGATGGATTCTTTTGTTAAAAATAATTTAATAATATGTGTTAATGAATTAGGTCACTATAACCAAGTGCATATAAGATTCAATAAATATCAAATTCTTTGAGAATACTTAAAAAACGCAACTATAATATTATAATTATGATTGATAACCAATTTTTACCCCTCTTAAACCTCAATTTTTAAATATAATTTAATATTCTCTAGAATACTCATCATCTCCATTAAAAATTTCATGGATTCAATCAAAATATCAACCTATTGAGAATATTATTTGATAATTACTATAAATATTCATAATATACTTTTATTCTTAAATGAGGCTAAACATCAACATTTTCATTCTCACCAAGAACCCATTTCCCTTAATGACTCTATTAATGATTAAAATTGTATACATTCCCCACAAGATGACATGAAAAAATATAAATGGAATATATTTTCGACTTTATTTGGAATCCAAGTATTTATACTATCATTGACAGTAACTGGTTTCATTAAAAATACCATGATATACAATTAAATTTCATTCAAAACTAAGATTTTTTTTTCCAATGTGATATAATCAATAAGAAGGTGTTGATTATAGTGAATCCATTGGTCCCTCCTCTCATATAAATTCCATTATAATATTATTAGAAATGACCTCTTCATTTAATAACAAATAATTTCAATTAGATGACAAAAGTTATATTAAAAATAGGAATATCTATGAAAATATTTTTTATGTGAATAAAACACATGTTTTGAATCTCACAATTTTCCAAGTTAATTTCTCATCATAACTAAATATCTATAAATCTTAAATGAAGCCCCATAGTGTTGGAATAATTTATTATCCAATATTTATGAATCAAATGATTTTAATGTAGTTAAGTATGATTCAAAAAAAATTCAAAACATTTTAAAATTATTTATTAATAGTTTAAATATTTTTTTGACAATGTTATATTTATACAAACATAATAATCAATTTTTAATAAAATTACTGATTTTATAACTAATGAATTTGAAATGATTTTAATAGATGAATATTAATTAAACCTAGTATTTAAAATTTTCCAATATCATAATATAGGCATTATTACCAATTTAAATAAATAAATGATTATATAAAATTTATTTTTATTGTCTATTCATTGGAAAATAAAATTATATGGAGTACAACATGTAAGATAATGTTGGATGAAGCTAGTAAAAATGTTATCACAAATATTTACCAAAATATTATTGATAATTCATGTTATCTATTTCCAATACATCTATACATCATATTTTTTAAAAATTTATTATCATTTTCAATAATATCCAAATTACTCGCTTTTAAAATATCTCAAAATAATTTTCTATTATTTGAAAAAAATACCATGTAATATTTTAAATAATGAAACCTCTTTTGACGTTATCATATTTTCAAATTATGATTTTCGAGGATTAATACCAAATATGAAATGAGGTTGTGGAACATAAATTCGTTGAGGAAATTCTCCATAACATGGATTAGTAAGAATAGAAATATTATTACATTTTTTATAGATTATGCATAATATATATTCATTTGGAGTTTGTTTGTCATTGTTAAATAGATGAAAAATACTCTTTTTGTATGTTATGATATATGTTATTCATCACCTATTGGGTTTGACAAAGATTGTGTGATTAATAATTCAAAAACTTATATCTAATAAAAATTAAAAAAACACTTACTTGAGGCACCATTTTTTACCAAATCACATTGAACTAGATGATATGGTTTGTGACATTATTTCCAGAAAACATCAACATGCCAATATCATCACTACACCCTTTCCCATTGATAACTTTGACTCTATAAATGGAGAGTACATATCAATTAAATTCATGTAATTAATTAATTTTTTGCATCAAAATAAAAAAAAATCCCATAATTGATTTTTCATTGATTTTATTTAAATGAAATTATAAAATTTTCATCATTTTGGATGAGTGAAGTGAGTTTGAAAATTGAAAAAAAAATCATGTCTGGATACAAACATGTAGAAATGGATATGGTGGACATGCTCTTAGGTATTTATCCTAAATAGAGTTCATCAATATTTTAACTCTTCCCAATCCTAGGAATAAGTTGTGGGCCTTTATTATACAACTCAATTGACACTCGGGTAGAATTTTCTAGGCATTATTAGTAAAATTTTGTTAACTTAATGGTGGAATGATGTATCAAAATATCTTCTTCATTTATCTTCTATTTAAATATTTTTGTCCTAAAGGTTTAGATCCCTTTAAAAACAAATGATGACTTAAATGAGGGAAATATAATCATATGAATACTTATATTCTCATAAATGTAATATTTTGTTTTTCAAAACCTTAATCATCATAATTCAACATATATTTTCTTTTTTATAGAAACTTTTATTGTTATTTTTTTAAAAATACCTTTTTCAATAATATAAAAACTAAATCATTTAAAAAAATATTATTTTCTATTTTATTGATATTTAAATGAACTCATACTTTTAAAATCAATATATGTATTAAAAATGATATTTTTAAAAAATATATTTTTTATCCCTCTTGAATGATCCTTATAATTGATAACAAAAGATTAATTTTTTTCTCACATTATTTTCTGTCCCAAATTTTTACTTCATCTCAATAATCTCTATGGTGGAGACGTTTTAGTCTCTCTATGAAATTTTGAACCTTTTTGTAAGGGTAGATGTTTTTTAGTAAATGATTATTTAGGAGAATTTATATTTGGGTGATATGTTTAATTTGATAAAATTATAAGAATCTTTGTATCTTGATAACTATTTTTTATATAATAATTTTATATTTAGTTATTATTCTTATTTTTATCATCATAAAAAATGGATTGAATATTTTTATCCCAAAAATTATTTAATTTTAATGATCACAACCAAATTCTTATTTTTTAGGATTTCATGTTATGTCATGTACACATTTTTTGTAAAAACCTGACCCAGTTTACCATCTAAATTAAAATATGAGCCATTTCAAAACGAACCAAAATAATTTTCTCAATCCCCATTGAATGATAAAAATATTGTAGAAATAAAGAAAATATAATTTTTAAATAATTATACCACAGAAAATATCATATATAATAATTAATGTCATCAAAACAACAACTGATAACTAAATTCATACTACTATACCATGATATAATGACGATATATGAAAACTAAAAGTATAAAAATACCTCAAACCCATCCCTAGGTTCTCAATGAAAACCCACCAGGTCCTAAGACGCCCTATATCAAACAAAAAACATTAAAAGACATGATAAATTTAAGATAAATTGATAATAAGAAAAAAATACATGAATACTCCAAACACTTTTTGTCATAACCATGGTGTCATCAATAGTTAAAAGTACAAATCTAGATAAGTGTATATGAATTTAGTTCCAAAGTAAAAAAATTATAACAGAAAAATCAATAAAGATATTTCAAGTTTTTATTTGATAGAAATGAAAAATAAAAGAATCAAATTTACATAATAACAAGGTAGAGATTAAAATAGAATTTTACAAATTATAAATATTTTTTAATTTATGAAACAAAAAAAATAACAATCATTCAATTAATACCCTATGCATTATCTTGAAATTTTATTATTCCATTAAATATGATAATGTAATAAAAAAGATATAAACAAGAATCATATATCAATGAGTTAAACAAGAGTTAATAAAATAGATTCGTGTTACATCATAGCAATAGTATGATCAATCAATAATGGTAATATATCTATTATAGAAACTCTCATTACAATTAATAAAATAGAACATTATAATATATGAAGTATCAAGAATAAATATGTCATGGGTATGACCTATATATGATAGTGATTCGACAATATTCAATCAAACCAATAAATCCTGACCGATCATCTGGATTATATGAAGAATAAATGCATCACAAAAAAAAAGAAGTCTACAAACCCCCACATTACTGGACTTGATTATATATCAAAAACCTTTGATGTTCCCTATAGATACACTTGTTGAGGTGTGAGTTTATAATAAAATAATAAATAATGCTCATCTCATATAATTAACTAGTTTACCATGACCAGTCATAGGGGTGACTGTTATAATCATGTTATGAGCATTAAATTAAGAAATACAGCAGTATTCCCCTAGGGTAATTCCTTCATTATTTCATCTCACTCTTAATATTCGTCCCATTATCATCACTGAATCATTAAATGTAAATAATTATTTCTTAAATAGTAATAAATGATAATTTCATGAGTCATGTAATCCAAATATATTAAATACTAAAAGATAGGTTCATTATAATCTATTAGTCTAGATTTAAAGAAATATATATTTAAAAACAAAAACATTTTTGTCAAATAATATTTTTAGGCAAAAATATACAAAACTTTATTATCAAATCATCACTATAATGAAAAAAATTCTTTAATATAATAATTGTATTAAAAAAATCACTATGTCCTATAAATGATGTTTTATAATTTATAATCTCATGTTTATTTAATTACCATGATCAATAATCATTTTCTTGTGAAAGAATCACGCATTTCTAATCACCAAAAAACATCCATTATTTAAAAATTGAGAAATTTAATCATAATAAGATCTTAGTTTTGTCAAAAATTCATGACATTGAATCCATGTGGAGATAATAAAATTATTCATTCTTTTTATTTAAAATAATCAATATCACTTTTGAATACCAAACCTGATATAATCACTAATTTTAATAAAAACATAAATTAAAAGTACATTGAAAATAATCAATAAAGACATGTAATTCATCAATTTATCAAATAATAATATGAATAATGTTTTTAATCAGCTAAAATCTTCCCTATGGTAAAGGATCTAGGAATATTTTCATGTGTAAACTCAAGAATAAAATAAATAGAGCATTTATAATAAAATATGAAAATAATATTTATAAATTCTATATAAAAATGAATCATAAGGTGTAGGAAAAACATAAAAATACCAAGTCACAATATAAAAAATCTAATCAAAAAAATACATGACACTTATCCTTTAGTACTGAACACAAAATTAGGGATTATAGATCTATAATGAGAATAGATGGGATACTTGAACAAAAATTCTAGATCCACTAGTCTATGTTCAATTAATAGAAGGGATTAAATTTACTCAATAATGAATTATTCTTAAAAATAAGGGATATATAAGAAAAAGACGATAAAAAGATACCATAATAGTTTCTCTGATTTTAATGACATGTCAATCTACCAAGATATGAGTTTTGGTGAACTAAAATAACCTAACTGGTCTATAATGGTCATGTGAGTCGACATCGAATTGAAGGGGGGGGGGATGAAACATATTAAAACAAGGACACATTCAAAATTCTAAAAAGTTATTTGATGATGTATAACATCTAGATATTAAACTAGGAACTCTGTGGACCTCAATGGATACTTAAGAGTTATAAAAAATTTATGTATCCCTAGGACAACACAATAGCTATCTGATGGACCTCACTGAATTTCCATAAGACAACTTATATCATATCTTATTATAGGTTCCTATCTACTCTTCCCCACATCCAACAGGTAGACCTCAAACCCCTTAAGACACCAAAAAACCTTCTCATAGTAGTATAAGATCTATTCATCATTCTACACTACATTTCACTGTATCAACAAGAAATAATATAATAAAAATGAGAGAAAAACAACCATCTTGAACTAATCTCTATTTCCAACTCATGATGTGGGAGACCAAAAATAAATGGAATGAATTTACCAGACAATCTACTCAGAAAAAATCAAAATAAAATACAACCAACAGTCTAATGAATCATCAATGTAGACCCTCTATAAACATCACATATATTTCAAAGACTGGAAGATTAAATATATTGAATTTGTCTCCACCCTATTTAAATATTGACTAAAATTTTATAACATGATAAGAATACATCGATTATACCCAAATATGCGGCTTTTATCACTACCCATATATAAATATAAAACAAAAAAAAATTTAATCTAAAAAATAAAAAACATTCGTAAATAAATCAATTATTACAATGGTAAAAACACCCTCTTCATTTGACAACCATTAGACCTAAATGTGTAATGTAAAGAACATAAAATTATTTATATTATATTTATTTACTGAATGGTAACTAATGATTTAGAACATCGATTCTAAACCCCCTATAAGCTTATCCAAACAACCATAAATGCTTCTTAAAAGATAGTCCATCAAGAATACATATCATCCTAGATTCTCAGGTGTATTCATTAGGACAATTATATAACAAATGTAGAGATCACATATCAATAGAGTATATGAATAAATAGGGAAGCGTACTACCATTAGGGATATATCTAATAACATCATGTTTTTTATTTATCCAATATTGGGGATACAGTTAGAGGATACCAAAAACAAAAACAAACTCAAGTGGAATCTAACCCCGACCATATAATGACTCCCATCGAAGGAAACCTAAAGTATTTCAATATCCCATAACCTAAATATTCTATAATTTTCTATAATAATTTTTTTATAATCCTTAAGAGTTAAAAACCATAGAGTTTCTGAAACCATTCGTGGTTATGGCTAATCTTCCATGATAAAATACTCACTATTCAAAAAAATATTGATCTTAATAAAAATTATCCATTATCACTTGATAAACTCAAATTCAAGGACAACCCCCATATTGAAAACATATAAAAAAATAAAAATGGTTTTAAATAAATGAAATGAATAAAACAGCTAAAATAATGTCGTTCACACATGGATATCAACATCAATAAACTAAACCAATATCCACTTCTAATGAAAACTCATAATGTAACATCCTAGAAAAATAGAGTAAGATATTTTAATATTTATTAATATTTTTGGATAAAATTATAATTTTACATTAAAGGGGATGGTATTTTTGGTGTCATACCCGATAGAAAACAATAGGTTTCTTCGAAATCTAACGTTGCACTCAATATTGAGTCATACTGATAAATAATAATATAATTCTGTTATTTTAAATGGTAGTTAATTCCTAGATGTTTTATACGAGGGAATGAATAGAACTAACTAAAATATTATTCTAAATGTTTTTTTAATGTTTATACATTTATCCAATAAAATTTCAAAGCTTAAAATGTGAATGAATCCAATTTTATGCATAATCAATCTAATAATCATTAAAAAGTCGATTTACCGCTTATTGATGACAAATCCTTTTTAAATTTAGTTTTTTTCAGTTTTATATGTTCTATTTGAAAAAATAAAATTATTATTTAAAATCTTGATATAAAAATTTACATTGGGTAAATTTTTGGTATTTTTCTGATAATGTTAATTTTGTAATGTATAGTGAAAATTAACACATTGTAATTCAAAAATACTGTTTCATAAACATTATTTATATGAATTGATTATATATTTTATTTGGTTTAATGTATAATTAATTTATATTTTTACCAATTAATCCAATTTTGGTCATTTTATGTTATTTCACATTGAAATTGAACATAAACAAGTTTTAATCTTTTGATAGTTATTATTTCTTAAAAACATGCCTTTTGTTTTGACAATGGGAATAAATTTTAAATTATATTCGGCCATTTCTATGTTTGGAATTTTGAAAATTGGATTCCAAATTTATAATATGAGTTCCAAAATATGTAAATATGTAACCTTCATTTTGTGACACAATGACTATTTTCTTCATCAAATATTTTATTTACCATGGTTTAAACCGCAAATCTGGTGAATAAGGGTAATGAATATTATTATAAATTTATTAAATTAACCTTACATATTTTCTATTTGAATTTTAATATACATGTATGACCATGGGAATCCTTAGGTTGAATTTGGGACCCCATTGAGAAATTTGAGAGTGATTTAGATAATTTATATTAATTAATTTAATGTAATGAAAAAAATGACATAAACATATATATTTTAGTAATAAATTTTTACATGGGTTTATATAAGTTATCTATTCTACTTGAAATATTAATTTTAAATCTAAAAAAATTTCTTACATCATGGTATATTATATATAATTTGTAGAAATCATATAAATAAAACTATTTATAACATAATTATGATCTAGTGATTACAATATTAATTAATGATTTCAATAAATAAGATTATAAAATTTTTAAAACTATCAAAAACTTGTCCAATTCATATTGGATGATTTTATTTTGAACAAGAGTCATCATATCATGTAATTTTATGAGTTTTGGTTCTTTGTAATTAGAACATCCATTTATAATAAAATAATATTTTTGATAATTTTTAAAGAGTCCATCCCCTCCCTTAAAAATGAAATAACCTCTAACCCATTACTCACACCCGTCAAGCTACATGGAACATTAAAAATATACTCAATTAAGCTCTCTATGATCCTAAATTTTTCTTAGAAGCCTTAATTTAGAAATAATTTACTTCAATAACGACTTTTAATTCAAACAAAAAGGAGTTATCCAATTTAAATGTATTGTCCTTCCTCAAGTTCTCATCATTTATTTTACTTCATCACTCAAAATGATATTTTCATTCATTGTTTACATAACAACATCAGTATCTTAAATATACTATGATGTTTTTATAAAAAAGATTCTAACTACACATCCACATACATTCATCTAATGGATACGGACATATTTTTTCTATGGACGACGAATTACTACCTCACGAAACGATGATTGCTCAAATATCTCCAATCTTCTCTCATGGTGGCTATCATGATGGAACTATTTTTTATATATTATATATATATTATATATATTTTTTCTCTATTATTATGTATGTTTTATTTATAGCATACCTTTATGGATTCCATAATTGGTAAATACAATAATTTCATTTAAAGAAGTGTGAACTACAACCGCTCAAAGTTATATGACTTGTTCATACCCTACATGGAATTTATAAAATAAAGTGTTAATAAACTTATGTAAAATATATAAAACGTTATATTATAATAGAATAATAATAATACTATTTATCATTTGGTTTTTACTCCTTTTAAAATGATAAAAAATTAAATGGAACTAGCGTTCATGCGTACATATGGCATACCGTCTCCATGAACGGTGCATTAAATTTTCATATATCTAAATGATATAGAATATCATATATATATATATATATACTGGATATAGATGATATAAATTATATTTAAATCATTAATATCATTCCATATATAATTAAATTTTATCCAAATGTACAATTAATAATTACAACAAGTTCATTTTTAACTCAACTTCTGAAAAATGACATGATATCTGATATGAACTCAAATAATTAACTCAATTTTATAGCTTGTTAATATTTAGTATAAAACAATAATAAACATTAATAATTTTCTTATGAAAATAGAAATTATCTTATATTTATTATTCATGAAATTGAAGAACGAACGAGTCCTGTCGGACACGAGGTTTGGGAACTTCATAACCCAATTTCCATTTTTTGTGTTAATCATCTACTTCATGAATATTTCATTGTATGATTCTGTGAGAACTTATTTTTGTTATCCTAAACTGTATTTATACATTACATATGTGTACTTGTAGAGAATACACATAATAGATCTATTTTATTTACAAAATGGTCTTTATAAGAGATTTCATCTTAATATCATTTCATTAAGGCATGTTTTGATAATATACACCTCCTTCTTTTATATATTATATAATAAACCCATTTTACATTTAATTTCATTCAAATATAATCTTCTATCTATGGTTCATTTTACTAAATGAAAAAAGGAATATTTTAACATTTTCAGTGACATGACCTCTCCTCCGCTATAATTGTTAGTTGGATTCCTCTATTAGCCTTAGTGTTTTTAAAATGAAATGAAATCCATTATTTCTGTTTTGCGTGTTTTGGTATTGAAAATGGTTTTTGAAATTGATTTATTATTTAAATATCGTGAAATGATTTCATTATATTAAAAATGAATTGTTATCAGTGAACTGTTTATCATTTAAATATATTGTGTGTTATGATTTTTTAATAGTACTTAGACATTTGACAGGTGGTTACATGATAAACAAAATGACAGGTGGTGTTGTGATAAACCAGGATGGGTGGTAACATTATAACTTCGAATAAATTGTGTATGGAAGTCAGCAGTATGGATATTCCATTTAGTGATATGTGTGCAACTCGACGACATGGTTATTCATTTTATGTATTACTATATCTCAAGTTACATTTATATGTTTTGTGTTCTATCTATGGGTTTTATGATAATGTTTTTGTAACAAAAGGTTAAGCAATGATCAATTGTTCAGTAAATAGTATTTAATACCTTATAAAGGTGAAAAGTATTTCTTATGATAATGTATTGATGGTTTATATATTTTTTGAAAAAATAACATTTTCCATCTTTTTGTGTCACTTACAAATATTTTTATGCTAATCCCATGTTTTTTATGACTTTCATATGACATAATGTTGAATAGGGTGAACGATGAGATAAAGGAAAATTAATGATGTATAAAATATAGAATTATACATCACACTTTTTTCAAGAGTTTTGATTTTATAAAAAATGGATACTGAGTTGAAGTGTCTACATTTAATATTCAAATTTTTATGTATATTTTAAAACCTAATTATCCAAATATCAAAACATGAGAAGATCCTCAGTGTGAATTATTAACATAACTCATGATTATTAATTGTTTTAAGGTCTGGGACTTATACATACACTATGTAAAAATATTCTCTTGAAGGCCTAAGGATTGAGATCTATTGATTTGAATCATATAACTTCCATATAGTTAAGAGGATATAATTAAAAATAAAAATTTAACATATTAGTAGCCCAATAAACAAAACAACTTATGATGTCCCAAGTAGCCACCCTCATGAAATTACATCAAGAATTCATATGGGGATTTTTAAATTGGAAATGATACCTACACAATAAGGGAACCAGATGTGTCTTTTTTCCAAATAATATTCCAACTAGTAAAATAAGAACATATAATCTATAAGGATAGAAATATTTAGTTAATCTCAACATTACTGTGAAATTATTCACTTATGACATATCTTTACATCCTATTAAACTGAAAATGATTTATTAAGAACCATCATATTAGTTGTAATATACACTTTATGTATAATAATTCCATAGTTTCAATGAAGATATATTATAAAATACTTAGCTTTAGGTATATCACCACCAATAAGAACTGGTGAGATTAATACCAAATATTAACATTTTTTGGCATACTCCTTAACAATATTATCGCATTGGATGACACTAATGAGCTTCTAAAAATTCCCATTCTATAATGATAGGGGATATATCCACATAAAAATAGTAACTTGAATAATTCTTATGAAATTCATTAAGTCATAGAGGAAGGAATCATGAATTCCCACAATTCATCACTAGGTCCCTCAAACATATAAGAGATGTACATTGGATTTTATGTTTTGGGGATCTTGGGAAAATCAAATATCAATTTTATTTCTTCCTTCCAATTCACTATCTCAAGATAACCCCACTTCCCTATTTAAGAAGACAGTAAGTGATCCTTGAAGTCCAAGATGTGGTCTAAAAACTAGAATGTATCTAGATCCACCACTAGAATTGTGGTCTCTGTAGAGTTTTCAACATCAAATAAAACTTCTATAAAATTTGAAGAACTACATTGATCTCTTGGTAATAAATAATGTCTTTTACAAAAACCCATACATGATACATTTCATGTTATTAAAAAAATAGTGAACAACAACATAAACATAGATAATCAATCACACAGAGCACACATTAAAAATCATACCGATGAATCCAGAACAACCTTTTACATAATAATTTTTTTGAAAGGGATAAGATTTTCCAATTTAAAAAATCATTATAATTTCCAAGAAAATATGAAAACTAAAATAAATCAGCAATAGTACAATATTTGTTTCACCAACTCAAGAAAATTCATTATAGATTTATTAAGCATTAATTTAAATATATATTTTTTAAAACAAGTTAAATTTAATTCCATTTAATAATAAATAAATAAGAATTAAGAAAATTTATTTAACCCATCACAAATGTAAATTGAAATGAATGTTCATAGACAAAATATCCCATGAAATCATTATATTTTGTAAATGGACTAATTATTAATGAACTACAGAAAACTATTTTATGGTTGAAATTTTGTTTCAAAATGAATTTAATATAACCATAAAAAATGGATCAAACCAAATCAACCAAACATGAAAATAAAATAATCCAAACTAATAATATCTATATAAAAACAATAACATTCTAAAAAACCTCTAATAAGAGATGTAATTTTAGAATAATATAGAAAGGCTTCCATGTTTTGGATTATAGTAGAATACTGAATTTATTTCTAACATGGCCTACAAAAACATGAAAGAAACATACAATAGTTCCATGATATTCTACATAGTCATCCAAATTGATTCCTCATGGATAACTAGGTTGAAAAAGAACCATGTTGTTATGGTCATCTCGTTATTCCATCCCAAAACTCAACAGATATTCTCAAAAATACAATATAGTCTAATTCAGAATCTAAATACCTTTTATCATTATGAATTAAATAACACAACAAAATGAAATCATTACTATCATTGGAATATAAATTCTCATCATAAAGGGGTATAAATCAAGAACATTATCATTCACTACCTCTTCCATCTAGAAACATTCCAAATACTGTTTATACAATACCTCCCCCAAGTAACAAATTTTATATCATAGGAAAAAATTTCATTTTAGGGAAAACATCCATTATTACATTTTGAAACAAACTAACCAAAAGATCCATTTATACGAGTATCCAAAACATTACACCACAATACTGAAGATAATTATTGATCCCCACGGTCTTGTGAAAAGTTTCAGGGAATCCAATAACAAACATTTTGATTGAATTCTCAAATATGAGATATAATATAAAACAATTATTTTAACACTCCAAAATTTTATGGTATATTTAATTCAAAATTAATTAAATTTTTTATATATTGGAATAGATTAAACCCTTTGACCAAATAAACCAAAAATAGACTGCATTTATAAAATATCTATTAAATTTTCATTATAAACATGATTTATCAAATTTTTAAAAACTATATAATTTTTTAGATATTAGAAGTATACATTTTGTGACATTTTATAAGGTTCAATATCATCAAAAATTAGTTATTAGTTATTTTTGAGAAATAAAGATTATTTTATTTTAAAAAACATATAGAATTTTCCATTAAAAAATTAATATAATTTTTAAAATAAAAATCATCAACAATATCATATAGCGATTTTATTAAATTTTCTAAAAAGAATAAATTTTAGATGAGTAGTGAAAAAAATGATTTTATTTGAAGACTACAATTTCATTAGTTGAATTCAAAAAATTAACTTTTTTAAAATTGTATTTAATGAAATACAAAATAATTTATTTTATTATTAATATAATTATTATCACTAGATAAAATGTTATGTTGATTTAGGTATAAAGACATTGTATACTTTAGAAAACAATTTTTCCTAAAAGATGTTTTTTCATCATGTTTTGAGAGATTATTATATAAATAATTTTGACCAATTTATATTTTAAAAAAATTAATTTTAGGAATTAGAATAAAAATTATGGGATAATTTTATTTTTTTTATAACTAATAATAAAAACATGTCATTGCGCTAATGGTTAATATTAGTTTAATATGAGTCAAACAAATAGTAAAGGACAAATATGACAATTTAATTTAACTAAATAGTTTTTAATGGCAACATATTCACCGCATATTATTCCCCATTCTCATATCAATACATTCAGAATCATTTTCCTTGAGAATGATGTTTTTGTATTTTTAATATTTTTATAAAATCCCTGTGTGTCCTCTATCCGACATATAAAAAGATACCCCCATATTCCCTTATTTAAGAAACATTTGTCTATATAGCTCATCAAAACCCTATAAAATCTCTTTCATAATTACATATATGTGGTTTATAGGGTTTTTATCATTTAAATACTATTGATATATTCTTTAAGAAATGAAATATTGGAGGCTTACTGAACAAAAGATAATCATCTAACCCATCCCTTTTAAAAATATTTATTCTACTAACACATATAAATCAATGGTGTTGGTCATAAAATAATATATTTAGAATCATAAATATAGAAAAGATTTATTATTATTACTTAACAACCAATATCAATTCTATATACGATCAAGGTATAATTAATGGTACCTCTCATGTATATATGTGTATTTACACCTCCACAAACAAATAGAATTTATTTTCTACTACTATATTTCATTAATGTTTATTTTTATGGGTTTAAAATTTATATATGATTTTTATGAAATAGATTTCTTCTTAAATTATAATATTATCCCAATGTTATTACCTTACATTCGGTTCAAAAACAGTACCATCTCACATGTGTACATGTTGACCAACACCTACATGAAGTGATAAAATTTATTTTTCACTTAATCATTATATTGATGAATATATATATATTTAATGAATATATATGATATATATGATATAATAATTATGTTTTTATTATTATTTACATTTATTTTATTCAAAACCTCAAATAGTGATAATAGAATTCAGTTGTACATATGGATTACCATCTCTAAGAATTGTATTATTCATCTTTATAGATATATCCATATTGGATGACCCTAAATATATATGTATATATAATGATTATATATTATATTTACATAATTTTTACAAATTTGGTAAAGATAGAACCATGATCACTATGCAAGGACAAAAACAATGAAGTAAAGAGTATAATGTAAAAAGAAATAGTTAACACTCATAAATAATGATTTTAATAAGGAATTAGTGATAAATTGAAGTTGAAATATTATTAGTTGACAATAAATTATATTATAAAAATTTAAATAGATCTTTAATATTTTTAAAATAACAATCTATTTGTTAATGATTTATGAATCTTTTTTGGATATATACAAACTCAAAGCTAGGGATTAATTTTACAATGTCACTGTTTATTGGAATTTTTTATGAGAAGGTTTTTGAAGACAATTTTTTTTACATATCTCTATAGAATTCCATGAGTATTATTCACCTATTTTAGTTTCTATAGATTATATATTTTTATTTACCTTTTCTCTTTTTAATAAATATATATACGCATTGAATGTCTTGAAAGAAAACATACATTATTTCTCTCTTAATCCAAATATCGTTTTCCATCCAGGTTAATATATTATAATGTGGTTTTAAATAACATTTTTACTAATAAACTATGATTTTATAAATTAGTTTTAAAATATTTATTAATTTTATATATTGGATTAAAATGAACATTCTTTTTGTTTTTCATATGTGATAATTTTGACATTTTACCAAAAACATCAAAGTAGTATCTATTATAACATACATAAAATTAATTGAATTTCCTACCATATAGACCAATAAATTCCTAGAGTCAACCATTACATGATTCTAAGGAAAATTTAATATAAATTTTTTCATCTAACCTTTTATAATTTTTAGATTATTAATATGTGGTTCTAATACAAAAAAGGTCATTTTTTGAAGAAATGTTCAAAATGATTATATAAAGGAATTTTACATCCATACTTAAATGTTTTAATATTACCTATGATTTAGTTGGGATATGATCCAATGATACCATCCACTCTATTTCTTTGGATGGCGTGTGATGCTTAGGAACATAGAATTATTTTACAAAACTTGTAACATTCTCATAAGTTAACTATGTTATTAAGAATCCTTTTGTGAAACCATTTTCCTTTTGATAGTTTATGAATTGATGATATAATGATATGTTTATGAATTCTATTTCCTTTACATTTTTTATGATTCATTAATGTTTTATGATCTTTTCGAACCCATATGTTTGGCTTTCATTATAAAATGGTAGGGCCCAAAAATTAAAATCCATCCAATGAATCTGGTAAAAATGGATATCTAAAGATTCAATTTGGAATGTAATAGGAAATGTACCTCATTTTCTAAGGGACTCTATAGACTATGATAGTCTTGGGGGTGATCTTTATCTAAGGATATGATTCAATTATGACTGAACCTTATCCACTATGAAATTGTTTTTTGTGATCCTTGACAAATGAAGCTTTTTTTATATTCTTATGTGTATGATGCATCCAAAATTCTTATTCTAATTTCAGTCTTTCATTGCTCATATCATTTTATTATTTTACAATTAATGTCCTATAAAATTCTATGATTTATTCTTTGACCCCATATTTTGATATATAACATTAATGAGGTGGTTTTAATTTTTTATTCTCATTTTTTATGCCGATATAATCATTTCTTAATTGGTCATTTTAAGTAACTTGTTGGACCTTAGTAAACATTACAACTAAACATTTTATTTATTTCCTTAATCATAGTTATGAAGAGAAGTATTAATTATCATATATCTTATAAGGATTCTAGTCATGAAAAACATTGTGGTATATGATTTAGAACTCTTATGGAACATTTGTTTATGTATCCTTGTTTCCAATGACACAAGACATATATAATTTTTTTGGTGGATCATAATGTTATGTATTGAATATACGTATAATAATATTTGGTATTTAAGTATTAAATGTATGGGCATTTATAGTTTGGTTCATGCTAAGGATTAACTTTATTTGGAACCAGGATGGAAAAACCATTATTGAGAGCCCATAGGATAATCCAATGAATATGATAATTTTCTATGTAATGGTAAGAAATGGAGTGAGGTTTTACTTGAAAAAATATCTATATGGATAATTAAAGTGGATGTTGTCTGAAAATATATATATATCTAGGGGTTAAAACACCAAAATTAATTATTCATGAATGAATCTTCAATCATTTAGGTGAATTGTTTTTGTGCTATTAATACACACTTGGTTTGAAAATATCAAGAGAAGTACTCATATAACACAAATTTTCAATATTAACCATTATTAAATATTTTAATAGATAATTATCATGAATGAAATTCATTACTCTTACGTTGCCAATGATTGAAATCAGGTTTCATGATTTTGACATCCTACAAATTACTTTCTGTAAATACCTATATTTCTATGAATTTTTTTTATATATATCGAAATTTTACGAGTCCATAAAAATTCTTGGTGCATGATACCAAGGACTAGTATTCCTCAAATAATTTCTTATGATTTGTTCGGATAAGTTTAGAAAACATACGAGTGGGTTTTTCTAACATTTGAACCGGTGCAAGGAATTGAAATCTTAGGGCACCGTGGAACTCTAAATGCCAACATTCTCTTCATAAGACATTCACCTCGGCGATAGTTGGTCGAGGGTGAGAGTTATTTTTGGGGTTTTCATAGAAATAATACAATAAAATAAATGCATGTTTTATTTTTTTTCTATTATTATAACCCATGTAGAAGATGGGGGTGGGGACCACCCATTTTGACCTCCCATGAGAGGTTATTGTGGTAGGGCCCACCCGAACCTAACCTATCATGAGAGGTTGCGGTTTGGGGACCGCCCGAGACTAAACCCCCCATTTAATTGAGGAAAACCTACCTACTCGCTCATAAATAAGGGAGAGCCTCTTGACTTCCTCCACCTTTATTGTGCCAACACACATGCCATTTAATGATCCAAATTTTTTATTAATTATCCGTTCTGAATTGTTTGACAACAAAATAATAGTTTTGTTAATCTATTATTTTGAAGCTCACATAGAAATTGTGTAGAATTGGGAGAGGAGAGAGCATGATAGGAATAATGTTCTCCAACGAAGAACTTCATCTCCCAACGAAGAAATCTCTCTCAATGATGAATGTCCCACCGATGCCGAATGACCTCGACTTCGACATTCTTCCACAGAACCTCCTTCGATGAATTATGTGTTCGTCTACAACATATCGACATTTACCATCTCAGGCCAATGTCGCAGAATATTGAACACGGTTGGGAATTTTTGCGATTGATATTATATTCTCGTGATTATTTCCTTCTAAAACAAATAACTTGAATCAAATTTTAATTAGTTGACCCACAAATGTATTCCTTTTGTGGGTTTTGGATTCAATCATCGCGGGAGGGATTTTTGTGATTCGTTCTTGTGAGCCAAATTCTACCACCCTAATCATGGAGGGTGCGGACCTAAAAAACATGGCCCAACCCCTCCGCCATTCACTTTTGTGGTCTTCTTTGAGACAAGGGAAGGCGACAATGGAGATGAAAGAAATAGTCGCACCACTCCCGACCTCCACCGCCCTTGTGGCATTCTGCCATCACAAGCTGAACTGGACGCACCCCATTGTGGTGCCTGGCTGAACCACCCCCGTGGTCTCCGCCATTCTGGCTGAGTTGCCTCGGGCTGGGCCGAGCTACCCTGTCCATGCCGTCCGACAGCCATCCTTGCCACCTTGTCCATGCTAGCCCGCCGGCCATGTGCCACCGTTGGCTGAACCAGCCCCTGTCATAACACCACGGCCTGCTGACATAAAGATCCCCTAGTCAAACCTGTGACCCTCGTGTATCCCCAGCCGAGCTAGCCTCCCTTGCCCCTCACAATTCCCCAACTGATCCGACCACCCACACCCCTTGCGGCAGCCCAGCCGTGACGACCACCCGTGCCCCTCAGGACACCCCGATCGAACAGGATTGAGCCCTCGAGGCACCCTTACTGAACTGACCCATCCCCTTTGTGGCACCCCTGGAAAAAAAGTCATCGCCCCTGTGGCAACCTCCAGGCCGAGCAAACGACACGGTGCCCTCCTGGCTAAAACACACTCACACCGACCCACAACCTGTCTGTGCCATCGTGACCGGACCATGCCTTCATAGCCTACTGGGCTGTACGCAGCAAGCTTGGACGAACCTAACGGGCTAGCACACCCAACTGGCTTGGCTAGACCCAACAGTCAGGCCGGGTGACCCGAACTAGGTCATCCCAGACTGGGTCAGGCCGGGTCGGACCGGATCTGGGCCCACTAAAAACCATTAATTTTTCATGGCTATATATTTGGCACCGGAAGTCTGGTTGACGAACTATCAGTGGCACTGTTAATCATGGAGCATGACGGTCCCTTTGAGTATACCCCACTAAATTTTGGGGTGTAGATGTGATATGGTCAGGTTGGATCGTGCACGAATCCAATTTGACCCCCATGACTAAAATGCTAATAACTCATAGACCAGGCGTCCGATTAATGCACCTTCAGTGGAGTTATGATCCATATGACGTGGTAGACATTTGGGATACTTTTTCATGGGGCTTAGTTGTAGTTGGAGCATCAACAAGTAGAATGTGGTGTGGATCTTTTAGAGATGAGTTATCATTTATACGAGAACCTAGAAGTTGTCTCAGACATAATGACATCATAACATTTGACTCGGAGGGGCGTGACTAGCCTAGTGGGGAGCTCCTGGTTGTGGAGGCATACCGACATTACCTTACAAGAAGAGTACCTTTAAAGTCTATGAGGTGGAGAGCCTTGTTGTGGTGGGAGACCCATGCTGGGGAGAACCTCTGTGTGACGCCGAAGACCCATGATTCTTGATAGGAGAAGTACCTCAGTAGTCCATGGTTAGTGGGAAGTGCCTCTATGTGACGCGGAAGGCCCACTATACTAAATAGAGGAGGAGTTCTCTTACAGCCTAGGGTTCTCAATGTTAATACTTCTATATTAAAATCCTGTTTGATTTGAGTAATTAAATTTTGTGTTTTTCTCATGATTGAGATGGATTACTTGATATCTTTGGTTTATGTATAGGAATATACCTAAGTGGGGTTATCTGTTGATTTCATAATTTATGTTTTATCCTATTTGGATTTTGTGGGACCAAGAGGGTATCAGGGTCCCTACTCAGGATCATTATACTCAACCCTACATGGGCTATGCCCACACGTATTTGTGTAGGATACAGATGTCGCACAGTGCTGACTGAAGTTGAGTGTACACAAATAGGACGGTACCCGGAGGTGGACCTTATGATGAGCCAGTATAAAGAGAAGACTGACAGACATAGAGTGAAAAGAAGGCTATATGTACGTACCATTCAGGTTGGAATCCCAGAGGATATCCCAACAGCTGTTTTTTCTTTCATCACTTGTACATTTACATCAATATTATTGTACTTTACAGTTGGGATTGTATTTCCGTCCCCTTTTAAATTTTTGGAATCTTTTGTTATAAAGCATAAAAAGTTTTTTATATCTATTTGTGTGCTCTTTATTTTCTGTTTACAGGTTATAAAGACAATTCCTTCCCAATTTTATGGAATTACGTCTTTGGTGCTAGTTGCCATCCCCTGGCCTATGGAAGGCGGGCTTGGGGTATTCACAACACAAGCCTCGGGTGATGGGTCGTGACAAATTGGTATCAAAGGAATTAGTTCTACTGCATGAATTAGGATTCTAATCTTTCTTTTCTGTGAAGCAATAGTTTTAAGTGTAGTGCATGTGGTTTTCAGTTTTGGGAGTCCAGTGTTGGTTCGGCGGCCAACGTATCCATACACAAAGACCCTAAAAACTAATTTCTGAGTCATTGCACCAAAAAACGGATTGTGTGTGCATTTTTAAATGTTTTCTTTTTGTCATCTCACCAGTTAATCTCGCCAGGTATAACATTTAACTGTAGTTCACATGTTTCTTTTCAGGATGCCTGATATCCCGATAGAGTTCCAAGAGTTGTAAACACTGACAGCCCACCGAGTGACGTGGCCTCAATGCAGGGCCCTATTCTAGTAGAGGCATCAGTGGAGGCTATAGCGGTACTATAACTCGTTGGGCCACCGATGCCACAAGCCCCAATAGCAGACGGTGCATGCTTCTTGAGATCTGTTTATGAGTTCCTACGGTAGAGGCCACCCTGGTTCAGGGGAGACTTGGACGCAAAGGCAACAGAGTGTAGGTTGGAGGCTGTGGTGAGATTTTTCTTACTTGTCAAGAAACCAGCGGACCTCATGGTGATTCTTACAGCCAACCTTCTATTGGTAGCTGTGGGAATATGGTGGAGTTTGGTGTTCTAGGTTCACAACTGGATGATTCATCTATGGGAAGACATCGAGAGACTATTTCGGGCAGATTACCTTCCAACGAATCTTCTCACAGTGTGCATATATGAGATACTTTATCTGGATCCGGGCAGCCTGACTGTAGCTCATAACTCTACGAGGTTCACTGACCTCCGATGATTGTCCACTAATATTGTGCAGGACCATTTCTTCAGGGCCTGGACCTTCGAGCAGTGGCTCAGATGGGAGCTCAGGGTTTCATTGATCTCACTCAGCCTCTTGACATTGGTGGTGGTGTTTGAGAGAGCCCTCATAGTTGAGAGCAACCTTGCAGGGTAGTTTCCAGCAGCGAGATCCAAAACCTCTCGACACGTAGAAGTGTCTTCTGTAGATGGTAGCAGACAAATGTAACAGAGGTCCAAGAAGACCAGAACTATAGTTGGATGAATTCATGACTCAGGATCAGTTGATTGGGGAACCCTAATCAGAGATAGAGATGCCAGGAGAAGGCAGTGTTACTCATGTAGTAGGTAGGGTTACATGGCTCATGACTATCAGATATACCATTCAGTTGATTAGGAGATTGTTGAAGGACTACCAGGTTGAGAAAAAGATTTGATCGAGGTGGTCCGTAGGGCGTAGGTAGACATGGCAGAGGAGATGGTCATATAGATGTTAGTGGATGATGCTTCTATGTGTTATCTTCACTACAACTAGGAGGACCACCCAAACCGCAAGAAGTAGTTGAACAGAAGAGAGCATAGCTCCAAGCAGTTAAGACATACGATCATGGCACTCCAGAGATGATTCAAGGTATGATCTATGTCTACTACACCATAGTTTCACTACATATATAAAAAGTATCCAGTCACTCTTTCATTACAACCGCCCTTATTAAGATCTCGGGGATTCCGATGGATTTTTTGGCTCGATCTTTATGACTAGAAACTCTTATAGGAGGTGATTTGACGATTACGCACTGGTGCCGGCAGTGCGAGCTTACTCTAGGAGGTGATAGCTTCAGCTGGGATCTCCTAGTAGTGGTGTGGAGTCCTTATGATGTCATCTTGGGTATGGAATTGTTATCTATTTTCCATGATTAGATTGACTGTATTAGGTGAAATGTGTGGTGTTTTCACATGGATGGAACCAGGTTTACCTTCACCGGTGAGAAGGAAGCCTTTACAGCAGAGGATGGACCTGCTCAAAAGAGAGTGCATCTGATCACTCATCAATGGGCTAGTCTTACACTCAGAGATATTTATGTGGAGAGTTTGAGCTATCCTTTAGTGGTGGACCAGTACGCAGATGTTTTCCATGATGATGTACTTGGTCTACCTCCTCACATAGAGGTGTAATTTTACATTGACTAGTACCCTAGGACAAAACCGAAATCTACCCCAGTATATCAATTGGCTCTCATAGGGCATTGTCAGTTGCGGGTACAGCTGGAGGACTTATAGGGAAAGGGACTCATTCGGACCAGTGTTTCCCCCTGGGCAGCCCTGATTCTGTTTTCCAATAATGTGAATAGAGCTTGATGATTTTTGATGATAATCGACGCCTTAACCAGGTGATCATGAAAAACAAGTACACACTCATGAGGATTATTGACTTCTTTGATTAGATGAAGGGTGCTCGGTGGTTCTCAATGATAGACCTCATATCATTCTATCACCAACTTAGAGTTTGAGATGACGATGTACAAAATATGGCATTCAGATGTCACTATGCACAATACGAATTCATGGTTATGCCATTTGGTTTAACCAATGCTCCAACAGTGTTCATGGGACTCATGAATAGATATTTCAGCCATACCTCGATTTCTTTTTCATTTTCTTCATCAATGAAATTCTAATCTACTCGACTACTGAAGAGAAGAATGCCTACCATTTGTAGTTATTATTAGACACACTCTCAGAGCACCATCATTATGGTATGCTCTCAAAGTGCTAGTTCTAGATACAAGATGATCACTTTCTTGGACATCTCATATTAAATGATGGAATTGTAGTGGATCCAGCAAAGATTGAGGTGGTATTTGATTGGGAGCCACCCAGGAGTGTGATGGAGGTACAGAGTTTCCTCGGGTTGGTTGGATACTACCAGAGGATTGTGACAGATTTCTCACAAGTTGCAGTAGCACTCTTTGCCTTGATAAAGAAAGAGACACTTTTTGTGTGGTCGAAGAGATGCCAGTAATGCTTTTAGGAGTAGAGGAAGAGGCTGAATAGTGAACCCATTATTAGGATTTCGGAGGAAGGAGTGCGGTATGTAGTGTACTGCGACACATCTGAGACCGGATATAGATGTTTCCTCATGTAGGAGCGAGCCGTGATCACATATGGTTATCGGAATATGAGACTGCTCAAGCATAACTATGCTAGCCATGAACCCGAGTATGTTGTAGTGGTCTTCGCCTTGATGATGTGGCGACACTATTTGATAAGAAAATGTTTTACTATATACTCTGATCACAAGAGTCTCAGGTAAGTCATCTCAGAAGGACCATAACCTGAGACATCAATTTTGGTTTGAGTTCCTCCCTGACTATGACATCGAGATAGTGTATACTCATGGGAAGGGGAACATTGTAGCAGATGCACTCAACAGGAGGTCTGGAATACAACTACTAGGTGAGGCGATGGAGGAGTTTGGTGCTTTATAGATATCATTTGTGGATAGAGATGGAGTAGCCTTCATTTAGTCTCTTAAAATCACTACGCCACATCCTCAGCGAATCAGGGATCAAAACATGGGGATGATGACTGTGAGACACGACGTGCTCAGATATATATAGGGCAGGAACCAGATGGATTTTCTGAAGGTGGGATCATGTCATCCTCTGGAGAGGAGGTACTATGGTACCAGTGTCACCCAAGGAGGATGTGTTGAAGGAGTTCAACACATCCCCTCTAGCGGTACATCCAAGTGTGGAGAAGATGTATCAGTATCTCTGACGACAGCACTGGTGACCAGAAATGAGGAAAGTTGTCAGAAATATTTTTTCTCTGTGCCTCACTTGTCAGCCCATGAAGTAGGATCATTGGGTACCAGTAAGATAGGTAAAGCCTTTAGAAGTCCCATAGTGGTTGTGTAATGGTATATCTATAGACTTTGTAACAGGACATCCATGTACATCTAGGGGACATGACTTGATTTGAGTGATCATTGACTGACTCACAATGTCAGCCCACTTCTTACCGATCATTGAGGAGTGTTCAGTAGAGAGCATGGGACGCCTCCAAGTGCATGTGATTGTGTGGAATCATGGAGTTCCGTCAAATATGGCACCTTTTGAGTATTTTACGGGTGACCTTACAAATTACCATTGTGCTTGAATGTCCCAGGGGTGACAACACTAGTGGGAACAGACATGGTATTGGCTATCATAGATAAGGTGCAGATCATCCAGTAATGGATGAAGAAAACACAGATAAGGTAGAAGACATATGAAAATAGGAGACAGAGACCACTGGAGTTCAAGGATGGAGACCACGTCTTTCTACGGGTCTCACCACGATGAGGATTGTCAGAGATAATTTTTGGTTTTTTCATGGAAATAATAAAATAAAATAAATTGATGTTTTATTTTATTTCTTCTATTATAACCACCCATGTGGATGTTGGAGGTGGGGACCACCACAACATAAAAACAATTAGAGGATATGGTGGTGGGGCCCACCCAAACCTAACTTCCCATGAGAGGTTATAGTGTGGGGACCACACGAGACTAAACCCCCCATTTAATTAATGGAAACCTCCCAACTCCTTCACAATTGAAGGAGATCCACTTGACTTACTTCACCTTTATTATTCCATTTCACATTCCATTTAATGTGCCATCCAAGTGATTAATTATCATTTTTTAATTATTTTAAAATTAAATAATTGTTTCCTTAATCTATTATTTTGGTGCTCACTTGGAAATTTTGTGGAATTGGGAGAGGAGTGTGCATGGGAGAACAAAAGTAATCCAATGAAGAAATTCATCTCCATCGAAGAATTCTATTTTAATGAATAATTCCCAACTGATGATGAATGACCTCAAATTCAACTTTCTTTCTCAAAACCTCCTTTGACATTGGACGTGTTCATCTATAATGCATCGACATCTGCCTTCTCTCACGAACGTCGATGAACAACAAACAAGTTAGGGTATTTTTGTGAATGATATTAAATTCTCGTGATTCTCTCCTTCTAAAACAAAAACTCGGATCAACTTCTAATTAGTTGATTTAAATATGTTTTCCTTTTGCATTTTTTGGGATTAATCATTGCGAGAGGGATTTTTGTGATTCATTCTTGTGAGCGAAATGTTACCACCCTAAATGTGGATGGTGTGGAAAAAACTAACATGGCTTGACCCCTCCACCGTTATCTTTTTCGAGGTTCTTCTAGACGGAGGAATAAAACTATGGAGATGAAGGTGACGAAGGCAAAGACCATGCCACCTAGTGCCTCTGTGACACGCGCCACCCCCGCGGCATTCCGCCCCACCACCGGGCAAACCAGCCACGCCACCTCGCGGTGCTCGGCCGATCCACCCCAGTGGTCTCCACCCTTCTGGTTGTGTAGCCATGGGATGGGCCGAGCCACCCTGGCTGCACCGTACGCTAGCCTCCTGAGCAACCCCGGCCATGCCAGCCCACCAGCCCCTCAGCGCCATCGGCCCCAATGGCCCTAGTCTCGCCATTCCCTAGTTGTGTCCACCAGCCCACTAGCTTCCCAAGCCCCCTACCAAACCTGCACCCATCGCGGCTCCCCGACCGAACCATCCCACGCCCTTGTGGCGCCCTCTGGGGCGAGCTGCCCACGCGGCGCCCACCGAGCTAAGCCGTCCATGTGGCCCCCTCCGGCTGAGCCACCCATGCGGTGCCCTCCGGGATGAACTGCCATCCTACCGAACCATGGCTGGTGAGCACCCTCACGCCCGGCCCACACCCTCATGCCTAGTCTGCACCCCCACGACCATCCACGACCCAATGCAGCCTACTGTGCTGGGCCATGTGTATCGGGCCGAACCAAATGTGTTTTCCTGCACAAATGGCTTGGCCAAATAGAATGGGTCAGGTCGTGTTGACCTGAACTGGGTGGGCCCAGACTAGTTTGGGCCAGCTCGGTCCAGTCTGGTCAGACCAAACCTGGGCCCACTATAACCCATAACATTATTTTGGCCATATATTTGCCACCAGATGTCTGTTTGATGATCCATCAATGGTTATGGTAATCCTGAAGCATGATGGTCCCATTGAATATGACCCACTATAGTTTGGGTTATAGTTGACAAACGGTTGGGTTGGATCGTGCACGAATTCAAACTGGCCCCTAGGACTAAAAGGATAATAACTCATAGTCCGGGTGTCTGATTGACACGCCATCAGTTGCGTTGAGACCCCTATGATGTGGTAGAACATTGGGATACTTATTCGTGGGACTTTTTGGAAGTTGAATAGTTGACCAGTAGCTTGTGGAGTGGATCTTCTGGAGATGAGTGATCATTTGTGTGGGAACCTAGTTGCTGGCTAAGACTTGATGACTGCTGACCAATTGACTTGGAGTGACTCGACTGGTCCAGTGGGGAACGCCTGTTTGTGGTAGAAGACACACGGTAATTGACAGGAGGAATCCCTTTGTATGATATCATGGGGAGGGCCTGGTGGTGGAGGCAGACCCACGGTGGGGAGCACCTCTGTGTGATGCAGCAGACCCATGTTTCTCAATAGGAGGAGTACCTCAGCTGCCTAAGGTTAGTGGGAAGCGTCTCTGTGTGATGCGGAAAGCCCACTGTAATCAATAGAGGTTGAGTTCTTCATCAGTTGAGGGTTCGAAATGTTATTACCCATAAATTAAAATCCTTGTTGAGATGCGTTAGTAACTTTTGATTTTTACTCATTATTGAGATTTATTAATTGATAACATAGGTATATGAATAGACATATACCAAAGAAGGGTTATCTGTTGATTTCATACTTTATGGTTTATCCATGTTGAATTTTGTGAGACCTTGAGGGTCTCTAGGTCCCTACTGAGTATCGTTATTCTCAACCCTTCACGGGCTATTCTAGTACCTTGTGGTGTTGGATGCTGATGACAGATAATGCTAATTAAGGCTGAGAGTACCTAGACAAGATGGTAACTGGAGGTGGACCATACGACGAGTCAGTACGCATAGTAAACTGACATATGTGGAATACTGAGGATACTATATATACCTATCCTTCAGGTAGGAATCCTGAAGATAACCCAAAAACTATTTTCCCTTTCTTTAGTTGTACTTGTACTTCTAGTTTCTTGTACATTATAGTTGGGCCTATATTTCTGGAGCCGTTTAATTTTCAGAACACTTTTTTTAAATAGTTTACTAGGTGTATTGTATCCATAAGTGTGCTATGTTGTTGGATTTTACAGGTTCTAAATCCAATATATTTTCATTTTTAGGGAATTACATCTTTGGTGCTAGTCGCCAGCCCCTAGCCTATGGAAGGTGGGATTGAGATAGTCAGGCTATGAGCCCCGGGGGTTGGGATATGACACTTTCATTATTATGTGGTTTCCCTTTATAATTTTTTATCAAATTTTTATTTTTATTTTTGTAAATGGCTATAAAATGAAGGAATCATTTTTGTTTTTAACAATATGGAAAATGAAATAATTCTCTAACTATGTAACTAAATATTATTGGAGTTGGAATGCATTACTTTAGTTATAATTATGAACCATTATCAATATATGAAGCATGAAATGATTCCAAATGAGTAAAGTAGTAAATAATATCTTATTTAATCTGTCAAAAAGAAACATAAACTATATATTATTTGATCTTTTGATCTAATTGTTTTTAATAAATACATCAATATCATTGAAAATACTTTTTATTTTTACCAGTTTTTGGGAGAAGACAAGTTATTTTATAGATTATTTATTTGGATGGTGAAGAAAATCAATAGTGGACTCTTATCATGAATAGGGTGATATATGAATATATTTACTCTATATAGTGGGATTTTTAGTGTCTTATTTTTCAATATGTAATTTTTTCATATTTTTCATATGAAATTTGGAAAGGGATTATGTGATCCCAAATAGAATATTGATGCATCTATTACTTCCAATTTAATTTTTTTTACAAGATATGTATGATAAGATTAAATTATTATCATCCATCATGAATATACGGTAGGTTTATTCCTCAGAAACATAAAACTGAGTCTCTAAATGGAATCATCCAAAAGTTACGTTGTTTTCACAGATGAAATAATTTGATGTTCCATGATGGTAGAAATGGAAATTATGGTATCCAAAATTTATACTAGTTTTGATTTGAAAAGGAATATAAATTTAAATGTATATTATTAAAACCCAAGATGGAAAATGATGATCATTCCTTTATGAAAAATGTATAGAAGGAAACATATAAAGTATTATCATTAGGGGACTAATAAATTCTATATATATAAAAGTTATAGTTCTCAATAAGTCGAATTCTAAAGTACAAGGAAGAAGTATAAAGATAATTGTAGAGAAAAAACACTCTAGATGGTCCCACCCATATTATTATGTTTCAAATTCATAGAGTATGATAATTACCATAACCACTTCTTAAATAATATAGATAACGACGATGATTTATTTTTGAATCCTCTTTTTCCCAGAGATAAAATGGAATATCATTTGATCTCAATTGATGATGAGGGGTGTGAAAAATAAAAAATGAATTGTACACTTACCATCCACTAAATAACTACCATTATCTAATCTTATTCTTAATCTATACACAGTATTATATTTGATGAATTTTATATGGGTATCACAATTCAACCAAAATAATTAGATGTTGTATTATCTGTTAATGATCATAATAGTATGATGAACTCAGATCATGTTTATGATTCTTCTCCAAATTTTATTCATGGAGTTGTGATTCCGGAGCTTATTATTCCCCCAATGCATGAATATGATATTATCATAATAATATATTACATTTCATTGCTAAATAAAACATGAATTTATATTTAATGGAATTATGATTTGATATTATTAACCAACCTATATTTTTTCTGACAATGTGATGATGAATATAAATGATAATTTGAAAACTCATAAATTATATGGTTCCTGATTTTTATTTAAATTGTATTTATAGCTCAAACGGTTGGGAAAAAATATCCTAAAATATATTCCTATTTTATGAGAGTTTATTGATGTCTTTCTAGAATAATTTCCTAATATTCCACTGAATCATGATGTTAATTTTTTTAATATAACTCATAGAATTTCTACAACCTTTTCAAAGAAAAATTTTAGAAATACCCCAATTGAGTTTAATAATTGAAGAAGAAACACAAAGAAAATATTTGAAAGGGATTTAGTCATCCTACAATTTCATCAAGTGGTGAACCTTTGTTTTTCATTAGTGGAAATATAGATAAATGTGATTCTGAAATTATTAACATATACATAATAAGGTAAATATCAAAAACATGGTTCATATAAAAACTCTCGATGAATTGTCTAATAAATTTTGATGACATTGAAACATTTCCAATATTTACCATATTTATGAATATAATAATTTTTTGGTCATTATATATGATATACGAAACAAATCATTACAATTAGTGTATGTACACAATAGATTTATAGTGAGGGTTAATGGTCTTAATAATTTTTCTGATATCTTTATAGATTTAATTAGTATAGTCGTTATACAGTTCATTGATTAGTTTGTTGTATTATTTATAGATGATTTTCTTTTATCATCACAGGGAGTGGTAGAGAATAACGATCCCATGAGGATTTTTTAATAACCCAAGGATGTAAAAGTTATATTAAAACTTTTCCATGTTTGAGTTTTATATATAGAATGTTTCATTTCCCAGAGATATAATCTCATGAGAGACTAAATCGATTAATCCATTAACAAAATAAGTTATTATAAATTTTAATAGACAAACCACTATGATATTTATTAGTTGATTTCATGTTTTATAAGTATAAAATTAATTCTTTATTTATAATTTATTACTGATATTGAAGCCACTCAACATGTTTACATGAATGTTTTCCATGTTCTTTATGATACATAAATAGGAATAAAATGTCAAGGAAGTGAAGATAATATTATTCAATGCTCCTATGACAATAATTACCTATAGTGTAGAATGGTTTGGGTTATTCAGTGATTTTTTAAATAATGGGTTGCGATCAATAAACTCAAAGGATGAATTGGTGGTTACTTAAGCCTCACAAAAATTGATGGATATTGGTAAAAATTACCCAAATATAGAGTTGGAGTTAACTATTGTAATTTCTTAAATAATAATATGGTGGAATTATCATTTCAATGAAATGCAATATATCTATACTTATTCTAAATGATTTATGTTTATAATCAGTTAGAAGGATGAGAAAATATTTCAAATAATATGGTTGGGGTTTGTTAATGATCACAACTTATCAACACATTACTTCCCTGGTAGAGTGTAAAAGGTTTTTTTTGTTATGATTTTAAAGGATTGTCCTAGCTTACCTATGATAAAGATTATAAAAGTCCCAAAAAATTTTATTTTTTGGAAGATGGAAATGTAAAACATGAAGGAGCAGGGAAATATTATTTTTATCAAATTACCATTCAACCATATTTCTAGTTATGATTAAAAATGTTAAAAGGGGTTATATTAAATTGAGAATGATGGTAATGAATGTGTTTATGTTTATCTTTGAATGGGATTCAAGGAACAAGTTTAAGAACCATGTTTCTGTTTTCTCTATACAAGATTAAATGTGAGATCTATTGTAAAATTCTACTAGTTCATCATTCTTTATTCATCCTATAATTATAAGGTTATATAGGGAATTGGAAGAGTATTAATTGTGGGATAATATGAATACATATATTATTGAGTATGTGACTCAGTTCTAGGAATGAAATAATGTTATGGTTAAGGGACTGAATACTAAGAATATGTTCCAACTATTATATATACCAAAATAGAAATGAAACACCATCACTATGGATTTATTTTTCACAAAAACCTCAATATGCACAAGGTTCAAAAATATATTAGGGATAATGTTTATTTCCATAAAAATTCATTTCACTTCATTACTATTATTGAATAATTATCTATTCATCAATATAGAATTATATTCATTCTTTAGTGGTAAGGAACCATAGAGTACTACATTACATTATATCAAATCATTATCAAATGTTTTCAACAATGATCTGGTGAAATATTTTGATGGTTCGTGGCTAAAAATAGTTTTTTATCATTACGTATTATACTTATATAGATGGTCACACTGATTGATCCTTTCAAAACATGGAAAAAATATCAAGGTCATATTCTTTTTATTTCAAAGATTATTGGAATATTCATAATTATTTGGTCATATTTTATTACATTAATAATTTTCACAAGATCATTTATGCAGATACCCAAAATTCCCTATCTATAAAAATGGGTATAAATACTATGTGTTGGGATTATTTTATATAAAGAATGCTATTGGGGCATGATCAGGATTAAGAAATGGTATAGAATTTCATATCCATTCAACGATAAATTAAGGTCAACCAAAATCCACATAAATGTAATACTAAAAATCATGATTGAATTATAGATTTCAATGATGTTGATAAGGAATTCGAATGAATGTAAACAATAAAAAATGTTATTATATTCTAATAGAATGGGATGATGAATGCTATGTATATTTCCCCTTCTAGATTCTTGATCAAGTATGGATAGTAGAATTTATTTTTTCTCTTACACCAAATAAGTCTCATGTTCATGATGTGTTCCTTGTATCTCCTATATAGATATACATTTATGATCCCTTATATATAATGATATTAGATGTTATAAAACCGTAGAATGATATTTATTTTTACTAATAATGTGTATAAATCTTGGATGATAGTGATAATGTTATGTGGAATAAGAATTCTAATCTAGGTAAATTTATATAGAGGAATCATACATTTAATAAAGCTATATGGGAAATGATTGTATTTTCTAAAAAATAGATGTACTCAATTTTTACATTAGTGTGATATAATTTCTATGAAAATTTTATTTTATAGGGGTTATAATTCATCACCTCGATACATTATGATATATTTCAATTTAAATAAATTAAATTTCATTAATAACGTGTGATACACATAACCCTAAGTCTTAATGAACTAGAAAATGTTATATAATTATAAAATACACATTAAATTTTTCTTATTAATATTAATAAATAGAGTTTTAAAATATTTATAATGGTTTATATAGTGTAAATTTTTTTTATTAAAATTATTATATATATAAGGAAATACTTTTTCATTAAAAATATTTTGTATTTCTTAATGAGAAAAAATGTAATTATTTATTTTATAATCATAGATAATATATTTTACAAAATTTACTTCTTTTCAAAAATCTTCATCTAAAATTTTCAATATAACAATTCTTTTAGGATGTTTTGAAGATAATAATGTTTCAATGAATATTTCAAAAAAATATCATAATCGAAAACTAGGTTTTGATTAATGGATTTTAGAAAGTAAATTTTGTTTTCAAATTGTTTTCAAAATAAATTTAATTCATATATATTATTAATAATCGACTGATTTTAATTTTACTTAATTTAATTTCTTGTTTGATTTAAAAACCGAATATACTTAAGAGTACATTTTTATGGAAATCTTTTTCATTGTGTGTTGTGAGTTTATTTTTTCATTAATTTTTTTACTTTTCCACATTGAATTTGAGGAAATGGGTTCTATTTTTAGATCACCATGTAAAAATTTATTAATGAGGCCCCATTAAATTTGTTCAATAATATATTTTTAAAATATTAAAAAAATTCACAATAATTAATGTTAATATGGGTTTACGAGGGGGCTTAAACCAGAAGATAGTGATAAATTAGCCAATTGAACTGATAAAACCCTATTCGATGGTATTTTTTTACCTATTCCATTCGCAATATGTTTTTTCTAGGTTGATGAATTTTACATAATAAATTTCATATTATATATTAATAATTTTATAAATCCCAAGTCTATCCCCTCCCCAACATTGAAAAGGGAATACCTCCTTTCCCTTCTTTATAACTCATTGAGCATTATACTTCAATCCATAAATTACCAAAACCCATATAAACATCACTATCCATGAACAATTGGTTATTTACTTATAAAATCTAATTACTAATTCCCTTATGGAATGATCTAATTTAGTCCAATTGTTGGAGAGGTAATTTTCTTACCTGGCCTCCTTCAATTTCATTCTATTAATACCTTCTCTACATCTTGAGTATTTATTATAATATTTAAAATTAGACATCATAAATGTAATGAAATTTTATTATTATTATGGGAAAATTGACATCCAAACTCTATTCCGCCAAGTTTGATGTGAATGTATAGCTCATCCACATTGGTGGAAAACCAACTTAATAAGGGATGTGAAAGTAGAACTCATGCATTTGTGTGTAATACCACCTCCGTGTGGTGATACTATTAAATTTTTTTCACTAACTTACACTGATGGTTAACATTATTGGTATAATGTTTAAATATAGTAATTATGAAATATGTATTCATCTATAATTATAATATCATATCTATATTCTAACATTCCAATCAACTATAAAATGATTCTATCGCTCGTGCGTACAAGTGGACAACTACCTCTATGAAATGACGTGATTCATTTTTAATTAAATTTTTTCAATGATGTTAATAGGGGTTTATGTAGTTAATATAATATATATATGTGTGTGTGATATATAATAATTATAATGTAATTTTGAATTAATTTTCTGTTTTATAAGCTTCAATCTGTCAAAATGTGAAAATAAATTTCATCAGTGCCAATAACTTACAGTCTAGAAAAAAAAATTTAATTCATTTTTAATATCCATCCTTATATAATAATTAACATATATATATATAATGATTATATATGATATATATACCATTATTTACATTATATATTTGATGGTTCCATGATTAATTTATAAGTATTGGAACTACAAAACCATGAAAAACCTAAAATATAACATTTATCGTTTGGAAATGAAGATTTTAAAAGGGAGAAATTAATTAATGGGAATTGGAATGTTAAAAGATGAAAATATATGATATTTTATGTACGTAAATGACACTATTATATAATTATAATAAAATTATTTTTATTAAAATAGAGGATAAATAACTTTTGAATTAAGTTAAACTCATGGTATTGTATATATTTTATAATCTCATTATTTATCAGGATTTTTATGATGATTTTTCCGATCATGAATTTGTATGTTAAATTTCTAATGAATAAAATTAATGTTCTTATACTATTGTAATTTATAAATACTTTATGTTTTTAATTAATTTAAATCTCTTTGAAAATTATATATACAAAAAAAAGTTCTTAAGGAAACACAAATTTATTTCTCACTTTGATCAAAAACCGTTTTTCCCCATGTCCATGTTTTCTAATGTAGTTATAAAAAAATTCCAATACCACTTTTATTTAATATTTTAATTTTTACCCAAGATTTTATGTTTACAAAATGTATTTATATTAATACATTTTATTTTCTTAGAGGGGTTCATACAATTTTTTTACCAAAAATATGAATGGATTCCTTGGTTTTATGTATATGGACCGAAAATAATCACCCACCAACGTGACCACTAAATATATTGATGTTGGATTAAAATGAATAATAATTATATTTCAATGAAAATTTTTAGTTTAATATTTTGGTTGTTTTTAGATTTTAATTAAGTAATTTTAGTGTAAAAGTGAATTTTCCCCAAGAAACATTATATGCGACCTTTTAAATCAATTTTTCATCAATGATGTAATCTTTTGATATTAATTTCGATTTAATGGTGATATGGTCAAATGAAGCTATATAAATTATTTATTTTCATGGATTTTGATGATGATGGTTTGATGAAGACTATATAAAACTTATTTATTTACCATTGGAATAATTATGTTATAGTGAATCTTTTGTGAACTATTTTATATTCCATGGGTTATGATCTGATCAAATGATGAAATGTTTATACATTCAATTTTGTTTCAAAATTTTATTCAATAAGAAATGTAATGTTTTTTAATACATTTGTATTATTTTAATTACATTATATGTTTGTTTGGAATTATATAATTCTCAAATGACATAGGTATATATTGATACCTCCTGAGATAATAATGTCTTTAATAAGTGAGAAGCTATGTACATATTGGGCCTTTTCCACTATGATAGTGTTGAGTTTGAAAACTAATGATATGATGTAGTGGGGAGTGAACCCAATCAACTATGAGTCTCATAGGTCTGTGACATGAATAGTGAATTTATTTTCCATGTTTTTGTTTTTTTATAATCTTATATCTTATTCAAATTACAAGATTTCATGTATAATGTTCTTTTATTACATTCATATTAACATCATATGATTTTCAATGATTTATTAAATGACTCTAAAATATGATCTATGATATTTATGTTTTGTCTTCCAAATTTAATTTTCATTTTCACATACCCATATTCTCAATTTATGATTACATAATCATTGATAAATATAATCATTACCATAATTTATTATTATAGCTCATTATTTCTTATGCTTCCCTTCATCATATTATGATGAATTTTTTATGTATGATATGTCTAACAACGGTTCGACTTATGAAGAACCTAGCAGGAAATTTTATAGATCTATTATGAAATATTTTTATTTTGTCAATGTTTCTAGATACACTATATATATATAATTCTATTGAGGATCCTAATACAAATTATTTAATATTGAAATAATATGTAGTGATATTTATATATATAAAAATCGATATATATAAATTATAATGTGAAAACATCAACAGATAACTAAAATACTATAATAATTGAATGATACAATATATGATGAAACAATTAATTCTGAAACAAACTACTAAAACCCATATCTTAGTGATCCATGAGCACAATCCATGTCCGATGTTAACCACCCTTGGAAAACCACGCACTAACCTATAAATAATTTCAAATAGAACTGAGAAACAAGTGAAAAAAACATTAAGCCAACAACTACCAAATGGTACAGGAATGGTTTGTCTTACAGAACCCATAATTATATGACCAAAGAGTCTATGAATTTAAATTATATTTTAAATGAAAAATTTAAAATGGTAAATTAACAAAGAGATTATATGATGTAAATTTAATTTAATAGTAATAAATGTATAATGTTCATGTTATAATAGAGGCTTGTTTAGAAAATAATTCTAGTAATTTAAAAATAATTTTCAAATTTCAATACCAATAACAATTCATTCCTCTATTCAATAACAAAAACCATTTCATTAAAGGAACTGTAATAATTTTCATACGTTTATTTCATATAAAATAATTGATTTGAATGTATACCAGATATTAAAATTTCCAGAAATATTCATTATAATAATGTGAAAAAGAATCCAATCAATAGGAAGATCAATGATGAATAGTAATCAATTATAATAGGAAACCTCAATATCAACTAGTGTCAAAAAAACCCCTTTCATATACAATGTATCACATATAATGATGTCATGGGTATGACCTATATATGGTTGTAATTACATTTTATTCAATATAATAAAAAATCACGAATTATAAAAGGGCATACATCACGTTTAAATGGTTATCAAAAAGTCAAAGTCCACAGACACATGCATTCTTGGCCTCATGTCTATTGTCAAAATCATTCACGTTATCCATTATCCACTAGTCAGGTTGGGCGTCTTCTAGTGAACCATAAATCGTAGTCAACTCATTTAACTACCTAGTTATCATAACCAATAAAAGTTATTGAGTAACATATTCAATTTATCAGGATCACAAAGATAAGACCATCATAATTATCATGAAATCATTCTCTTATCATTTCACCTTAATCTCTTTTCGTATCTCACTCTAACCCTAACTACATCGAAATGGATAATCCTTTTTCTAACACCCATTATTGATAAATTCTATAGTTAATTAAACAACATAAAGGTAATATAACAATATAATATCATCCAATATTTACAACTGAGTTTTACAGATTCATCGATTTCAATTCAAACCTATCTTTAAAAATTAACATTTTAATGTTGAATAATAACATATTCCTTTCATAAATCATCAAAAAAATTCTAAATTGGACTCTAATCCAATAATTTATATCCAGAATTTTATTAATTCATTTAAATTATGTTTTAAAAATGACAAATGGAAGAGTTCATTTCAAAACATTGGTCTAAATAATTTTTCAATGTAAATAAGTTACTCACATCAAATGACCAAACAACACCCATTTTTGAAACAATAGAATATTCATTAAAAATGGATATTGTTAATTGAAAATTAAATTAATTTAAATCTATTTGAAAAAAATTAAATCAATCATCCAATCATTCAAAACAATCCATTCCTCTTTAGAAATAGAAATCATACCTAAGACCACACAATCATCAAAATATCCATTAAAAGATCATTGAAAAAATAAAAGAGAAATATAATTAAAATATTTTTAGAATAGTGATAGAAATAAATTTCAATCTCATCTCAATCAATGTGACGTTTTATTAATAATGTATTTGATAATAGGATAACATAATAATAAAATTAATGATTTAATTTCATTAGACATGTACTATAAACAAAGAAACAAATAACAAGAAATTATGAAGGAACTATAAATCACAAGATAAGGAATATAAATTCTAAAATGTACATGAAATATCTGAAATCAAACTATAATAAATCTACTATGATTCAACTTCTTTAGAGAATACCAAATTAATATCTATATTTCTAGAAATAGGTGTCATGTAATCCTATAAATATAATTCAACATCTATGATTCTAGGATTAGTTTTTCACCAAAGATATATAATGCCATAGAATGAAAAAACTAATATATAAAATATATAGAATACAAATTTAATGAAAGCATATAGAATTATGATCATTTCATTTAACAATACATTGATTCATTAAGAGTTTATTTTTGGAGATATAGAATTTTCCAACTAAGCTTCCTTGGTTGATTTGGTCAGCATCAGTTCATGGGTAGTGAGAAAAAAAAAGTTCAGTCAAATTATAATACAAATCAGATTCATTATCATGTGAAAAATTGTCTCTTCCATGGATGTTGTTATAATATAACTATTGTAACACCCTTTTATCCCACCGATGAGCTGGTGTATTTCAGATGGCATGCTGGTTGCATCATGAAACATGTTATCTATACAATAAAGATGCTAGATGGTCAATTGACCTCATTTTGTAGTTGTTGGATCAAAAGTAGCTTCGATTAATATGAATTTTTGTCTTTAATCCCTCAATGTCCTCAAGTCAACATCTGAATCATAAATCCCCAAAAAACACAATCAATATTAGTCTAAGAGCCATTATACCTTTGAAAAAAAGTATAATATAACAAATGTTTTTCATATCATGTTAAAAATCCATGAATTGTCTTAAAAACAATATGATGGATGTTTGGAAGTCTTATAATAAAGATAGACATTATATGGAGGTAGTTGTAATATAATGGGAGGAAGCTTCATGGATATTTTGCTATTAGGATGAAGTACTATACGATGCAGTTCCACTATCAAACTAGTGTAATTCCTATAGGGTCAATCATGAAATAAAACAATACAAACTATAATGTATTAATTTTTTTGTGATGAAGTAGTCTGTAGGAAAACATTATCCACCTAGGGGAGGTGCACTATCCCTACAGTGGTAGAAGGAAGGCCCTTCTATGCATCTGGTAGGAATACGATAGCCTAATGTAGGCTATAAAAAAACTAGTGGAGTTGAGTATGATAATCCATAAACTACATTTAATGTGGAAAATTGAAACTAACATTGAAAACATTGACATTATGAACCTTGATTGATATCATTTTTTTTGGAAAAAACATTAACTTATAAATAGTTGTTTGGTGGTTTTTAAATTACGATTATATCAATTTCTATTCCACTAACACACTCAATCTCTCAAATTTCTTTCAAATCACACTTTTTTATTTATCCTCTCACTATATTCTAGAGTTTGTGACAATATTTTATATCTATTTCACTCTCTTTATTTTCATATTATTTTCTTATGTTTCATCATATTGATATATTCCGTATATACTAGTCTTTAAAGTTATATCTTTCTAGAAATAACCTCTCTTCGAATATCATATATATCATGTTCATAAAATTTTGTAATTAAGATCCCATGGTTTTATTTCCATTTCAAATATACATGAAATTGAATTCTTCTTTTTAGGTATCTAGATTCACCATTTAAGAGCTAGTGTCTATTGAATTTCTTATTTCATTAAATAACATAAAATCTAGAAGATTGTTTTTATATCATGGATAACGATAATGCTAAGGGACTAATATATTGAATCCTAAAGCGATTAAGGTGTTAGATATGGGGAGTCTGTCATTAACATATAATTTAAAATCCGTATGAAAAATATAATATCATTTAATACATAAAAGTTCCATTACTTATAACAATCAAAATTTATTTAGTAGTTCAACCTATCAACTTATTCATAATCTCATAATCATTTTTATATATTAATATCATAATTTTTTTAATTGTAATATCATTATCATTTATTGTAATATTTTGTAATATTATACAAGTTTTATTATTAATATATATTTATTTATTTTTTATTTAAAATAATTATTATTTTCATGTTAATTTGTCATCTATGGAAAAGTATTATAACAAAGAATATTTTCTATGAAATGTTAAAATGGAATTCTCAGAAAATATTATTTCAATATATTTATATCTAACATACTAATATATTTAAAAATATATATTATAATTTTAAATTATGTGGTTTTTAACGTAGATATACCAATGTTGTTTATGAATGTTTTGATATAATCATATGGTTTTTGGAATGATCCACAATGAATTTGAAATAAAAATGCCATTAATGATGTTTACTAGGAAATATCATTGGCATGGTTTTATATATATACATATGTTTATCTTATACAATAATTCTATTTAAAATTGAAAATGATAAATGCAGCTTGTGTATATTAAGGTCACCACATTGATATATAATGGATACTCTATAGATAGTGAAATGTGGAAATTCATTATAAATTAATCCATGTATGAAATAAATGTAACTGGGACATGATCTCAAATAATGGGAATAATTATTGAGAACCTCATAGTGATATGTATAATAATTTACTAATGATATGTAATTGTAGTTATATCATAATGGTATTCTCAAAAAAATGTTTACACACTATAGAATATGAGGGGGTTTATCTAAATGTGAAATTATTAACTATGAAATAATTCTTTATAATATATATATTTTAATTATAATTTAATTGAATGGGAAAATATTATATTATTACAATTCACAAGAGCCATAAATTATTGTAATAAATTATTATATGTAACCGTTATATTATTTTAATTATGAAAATTTGATAAAAGATAAAAAAATTATTATGAATTTCATGGTAAAAAAATATTCATATAAATGTAATAATGGACATTGTATATAGTTTTATAATATCCAGAGTGCTAGAATGTGTCATTTGATAGATTGTTCATATGAAAAAATAAATGAAACCAGTTTATTCCTTAAAAAATAATCATTCATTAAAAAAATATTATTATATTAACTTCTAGATCAAGATGATAGCTTCAAGTCATATATTTTTTAAAAATGAAGAATGTGATATGTAATGATAATTTTTTATCATAAAATATTATGTATAATTTATAAAAAAATATATATATTACAATTTGTAATGTTTCATAATGAATTATTTATAATTTTTTAAATTATTACTATTTTCATAACATTGGAAAGATGGGAAAACCATGTAGAGGCCAAGGGGTATTGAATTTGGCCAATATGATTAGTGATTTCAATGCAATAAAATCGATTTACTCCCAAAAAGTGATGAAGTAATATATGATTTTAGATGATCATGATTTGATACTAAGAAGAGTAAAATGGTCGATATTATGAGGTCATTATAAATATGATTGATGAATAACCTTGAATACTTGAAGAGAAAAATTATATAATGATTAGGGTTGGGATATAGAATACAAAACCATAATTCCAAGTATCAAGACACGATATAGTTATTTAAAAATACGTAATGAACACTTAAAATATAAGAAAGTTATTAAACATCATTCATTTAACATAGTATTTTTAGAAGGTATTAGAAAAAAAATCTTGGAATTTTTTGGATTAAAAGGAATATGGTTATATTTGATAAACATAATAAGTACAATAATCAAATAATAATAGAAGTGAAAAAGTATAATTTTCAACATCATGGTGATCGAAATGAAGACATAAATGTTGAATTTGAAGAATTTTAATAAAATTGAAATTGAATAAGGTATTATTTTAATGGTGTCACTTGAAAGGGAATATTTCATATAGGGGATGTTCATACCTGGTTTATAGTGATAAAATTTAATTATTATAGAGATGTAATATTTATAGGGTTCTTTTCCATAAATCATGTTATACTGAATTTTATTACAATCAAATGGGTTTCCATTTTTTAGTAGGGATAAATTTGTTATAGTTGTGAGATGTACCATTATTTATTACTGAAATATCTATAATCTATGTAAAATCCAAATACCCTAGGCTAGGAGTCCCTTTTTATAAACTCTACAAAAAATAGTGACTTCAGGGGAAACTTTTACATCGACACATTATCATCGTACACTCTGTAGAATAATAAAATATCGGTGATAAATAAAAAAATTATTTCGTGTGTTTATTATTTAATTAAACTATGTATGAAATAAATTAGTGAAGATGTTGTAACGCCCTAACCCTAGTTATCCAGAGTCGGTGAATTATTACATACATTGGTATGATCACAAGGAAATCATGTCTCGATAGACCGAACAATTTAGTATTATTGGAATCAAGATTCATACATAAGTTGAACATTTCATCTTGAAGAGAAATACAACACAAATATATTTCATTAGAAACATCCAAGCCTCATAATTTATGCCTACATGTCACTCATAACTAACTTATTCATATCCTGTGAAAATGAAACATAAGAAAAGGGTGAGCTCAAATTCTTAGTAAGGTTATGTAAAACCACAAAAAATGACATAAATATTAAGCATGGTAAATAATTGAAACCACATGCCTTTACTAATAATAAACAAGAATACTTTTATGGAAAGAACATGAGATGAGTAAATAAATCCATAATAAAACATAATCATGGTTATTATACTATTCTAATGACCACATGAACCATCAATATTATTTCCATAATGAGGGAATGTATAACTCCGAACATTCTGAAGTATTTTTTTCAAGGCCTTGTCCAAGGAATCTAAAAATGATTAAGGCCTCGGCCAAAACCATAAATTAAATTGGGAATGGTTCTCAGCCAATTCCACATCTAGTTGTCTCATGAGACATACTGATGCATCAAGTAGCTCTAGTGGGCTCCAACTGTCACTTACTAAGTCCAATACATTCTTCCTATGAAAAGGATTAATCATATCATAAACATTCATATTAAAACTAGCATTCAAAATGTAAATACATTAACCATAAATAATGAATGGATTAAAAATGGAACATGCACAGTCAAACATATCACAAAACCTTCAATACCATATGGAATTTTTGTAACATAATAAATCCAATCAATATAAACATATAATCAATCAATGGATGTTGACATAGATGAAATCAAAAATCTTTTTAGAGAAATATCTCTTTCTATTTTAAAATAATTTAAGAGTCAAATAATTATAAAAAAATTTACTTTGAAAATAATCTTATAATATTGTGAGGGATGCTTCGATGGGTTTATAATGGTATAAAATAGCCGCACCTGTCATATAAGTTAAAAATAAGACATTTGTACCTTAATTTTGTCGAAAAGGTAATAAAAGACCTTGTTTGGAAAACGACAGAACGATTCCTTTATAAAAATCTTATAAAAAGTCAAACAAGTTTATAAATGACTATAACCCATATTCTGGAATATAGTAAAAATTGTTTTAAATACAATTTTAAGAAACATGGATGTGGAAGATAAAGAGGTCCCAGTAGATAATTATGTATAAACAACCTCGGAAAATGAAGAGATTGTGAAAAAAACTCATTCCATGAAATTTTTCTTTCAATGAGGGTGGGTTAACCTCTTGTATAATGGTGAAATAATTTTTATTATATTATACAAGAATCATATACATTAATATGATAACATATATGATATTTTAACATTGTTTTGTTAATAATATCTTAGTATTATTATCGTTTCGGGTGTTAACTTACTCATTTTCTGTTATATTTTTTGTTACAGAAGCCATGTTTATTATGGATAGGATGTATATAATTCATATACAGAATGATATAAAGACCATTAACATTATTTTTAATCATCAAATAGAAATTCTTCTAGAATAGATACGATGGGGAATGAATCTAATCGCGTTCGTGGAGACGGTAGTACATATGTACGGACGAGTGACAATATAATTATTTTGATATTTAAATAATATATAATTGGATAGTATATCGTATATAGAGAATAATTATCATGATATATTTATTATTCACATGTAATAAACATCATTATTATACCCATCCAAATAATAATGTATTGAATTACAATTACACCACGACGTGGAGACGGTAGGCCGTACGTACGCATGTATGGTGACATGTCTTTCAAAGGATAGATAGAATACTGAATATGGTTGTATAATATATATAATAACATCAAAGTATATATAAGATAAATGAGTTATTATTTTATAAGGGAAACAACAAAGAATGGATAAGATGAAGAAGAAAGGAACATGAAAAGGGTGGTGAAAACATTACCTCTTCTTCGGGTTCTTCTTTTTCATTTGATCAAAAGGGATCCTTAGGTTGGATTTATGAATAAAAAAGTCCTCTAGGATTAAGGGAGGACATTTGAGATGGTATTTGGTTATAGGTTTGATGAACCAAAAGGCTTTTATGGTATAAATAATTTGTTAGAATTGGTGTCCTTTTATAAGGGGGACGCGAGGCTCTTTAAGAAAAAATGCATGTATTAATTTATAATAAATTCATATTCAGTTTATAATAGCTCAAAAGTATATTATTAAAAGTATAAGGTGGGGATGTATCAAAATACTTTCATCCAAAATATTTTATATAGGTTTGTGTCACTATATTAACCTTATAGATTAGTTTAAACTATTAAGCAATTCATTTGACATTTACCATGTCACTTTGTATTTTTATATTATATAGTAAATAAACATACTATATGTATCCAAGAGACCACCACGTGGTCAATTTATAATACACCTACTATTATATATGTCATTTGGCCGAACCTTAAAATTTTAGAATATAATATCAACTATTAATATAATATTTGTTTTAAAAACTCATTTGTGTCAATTTTGACACTATTCAATATTTCATTTTTGATAAATTTATAAAAACATAAATAATTATAATATTATTTATTTAAGAAATCCAAACATGAAATATTAACTAATAAAATTCGTGTAAGTCATCAAGAAATTCAAATTATATTTATTTTAACAATTATAATACTAATTATTTGATTTTTTTATTAATAAGGAAAATATTTCATCATTATTGTGTCATAAATAAAATTAATTATTAAATTTCTAAAAAATATAAATAAAATAAAATTATTTAGGTAATCTTTGTATCTTTTTAATAAATATTTATTGTTGGAAATATATCAAATATAACCCTATTTAAAATTGTTTTTCTAAAAGATATATGTTTACGTCATTTTTGTATTTACTTTAACTTAATTAAAATAATGTGTCATTATCACTTACATGTGGATCCATTGGAACCCAAAATCGACCAAAATACCCCCATGGCTGGACATGTATCAACCAATAGGGTTAGGACATGTTTTAAGTTAATTTATTATTATTATATTATTATTTTTACCCTTATTTACCGGATTTTCTCTTTAACCATGTTAAATAAAATATTTACCTAAGTAATTATTCAAAATGTCTAAAAATAAAAGTTAACTATTTACAAAAATTTGATCTCCTGATTCTAAATATGGAATCCATTTTTCTAAATTCAAAACACAGAAGTGGAAAGATTTAATTTAATATTAATTCCCACTGTCAAAACAAAAAGCGTGTTTTTATGAAATAATAACTATCAAAAGATTGACACTTGTTTATATCTGGTTTAAATGTGAAATTATGTACAATGAAAAACATTGTATTAAATGTTAAAAATATATTCTTAATATACTTTAAATGCACTCATGTTAATAATTTATCACTATTAATTATTTCCACTAAAAAAGTTGTTTTTAAATAAAATTTATTGATTTTCACTATTCATCAAAAATTGAATGTTTTCAGAAAAATACAAATAATAAACCTAAGAAAATTTCGATATTACAAATAAAAATATATATTCCATTATGAATGATAACATTTATTAAATTTCAAAAAGTGGGTATTAATATTCATAAGGCTAGTTTGATAGGTTGTGGTGTATTAGAACTCGAAGTTGCGTACAACTCACGCTATTGTATTTTTTAAAGAGAAGCGTAAAATGGAAACTTGTGGCGTTACATTCTCCAATCCTTCAAATAATTTCATCCTAAAAATTTATAGAATTTTACAGCATGAAAATTCTCGGGTGGTTCTTCGTCGTATGTTCCTCGGGATCCTACGTTGCCTCTTCCATCTTATGGTTTCTGCAAAAAACAATTACTAGACGAGTCATCTAGTTTCTCAGTACCTGCTCACTCGTATCAAGAATCCTGACAGGCTCTTTGTAATAAAAAAACGGGGTTGTAGTCCTAATTTTTAATAAGTGAGTACAAGCATTGGGTCAAACATGTATTTCCTCAACAGTGACACGTGGAACACATCATGAACTTTGGAGAGACTTGGAGGCATTGCCAAATGGTAAGCTACAACCCCAAATCATTCTAGAATTTTGAATTGTCGGATGTACCTGTGACACAATTTACCTTTCTTACAGAAACGTATAACTCCCTTACATAGAGATACCTTCAATAAAACATGATCTCCTACCTGAAATTACAAATCCTTCCATCGGTTATCGGCATTGATCTTCTACATACTATGAGCAGTTTTGATGTGGTTTTGGATTACCTTTACTTTTTCCATCATTTCCTCCACCAGTTCTGGGCCAAGGGGTTTTCACTCACCAACGTCATCCCAATAGTTTGGTGTGCGACATCTCATTCCGTATAAAGATTCATTTGGTTCCATCTGAATACATGAATTAAAGCTATTATTATAGGAAAATTCCACCAGAGGAAAATATTTATCCCACATACCCTAAAAGTAAAGTGAGCATGATCTCAACATGTCTTCTAAGGTTTGAATATTCCGTTCTGATTGTCCTTCTGTTTGGGGATGGTAGGTAGTTCTCAAACAGAGTTCAATATCAAGGGCTTTCTGATGACTTTTCCAGAATCATGATGTAAAACGGGGATCACTATCCGAATCAATTGATTGGGGTACTCCATGAATCCTCAAAACTTCTTTAATATATAGTCTGGCTAGACTTTTAAGTGGTAAATTTTCCGTAATAGCAAGAAAATGCTCTAAAATGGTAAGCCGATAAACAATGACCCATATTTCATCATTCCTTTTAGTATTCATTGGTAGTCCCCTGACAATTTCCATCTTTATATTATCCCATTTCCACTTAGTTATGTGAAGAGTTTGCAATACACCAACAGGTTTTTTCCTTCCAGCATTAACTTGTTGAAAAACCATGCATCTTGACACAAAATCCGCAATCTCTCTTTTCATGTTGTCCTATCAAAAATTATCCTTCAAATGTCTATAATTTTTGTGCTCCCATGGTGTATAGAGAAATTGGAACTATGAGCACCATCTAAAAATTCTCTTTTTAGATCAGGCATATCGGGAAGACAATGTCTCCTCCCAAATTTCAAAATTCTATCTTCATACACAAAGTCACTCAATCTCCCATCATTCATAGCTTTATTCTTCTTTTTTTAAACTCTTCATCATTGATATGATAAATCAATATCTTTTCTAGGGAATATGGTTTGGCAACCATTTGAAAAATCATTGATGTTTCACCTTCCATGGTCATTCTCATATCCATATTTACTAGACCCATGTATATAGTATCCTTTTCAACTCTCATATTTTTCAAAACTCCATGATCATTTCTACTAAAATCATCTTAAATATTATTTTCCTTCTCCGGGTGGTAGTGTATCATGCTATAATAATCCTTGTGTAGTTCAAGCCATCTCATTTTCCTCATATTGAGTTCATTTTGTGAGAAAATATACTTCAAACACTTGTGATCAGTATAAATCTCACAATTTTTCACCATAAATATAATGTCTCCATATCTACAAAGCAATGATTACAACAGCTAACTCAATATCATGTGTAGGATAGTTTTGCTCATTAATTTTCAGCTTTCATGATGCAAAGGCAATAACTATATCATTCTGCACAAAGACACAACCATGTCCTTTCCTCGATGCATCACTATAAATAATAAACCCATCATTCCTTGATGGTATAGTCAATATATAAGAATTGACTAATATTATCTTTATTTCTTCAAAACATTCATCACACTCTTCTGTACCAAAAAATTTAAACCCTATATGTGCGCGCTTTGTTAATGGGTTAGCCAATTGGGAGAAATTTTGGAAAAAACATCAATAATAACCTGCTAAACCAATAAAAATGTGTACCTTAGTTATACTCGTGGGTGCTAGCCATTCATGGATTGCCTTGGTCTTAGAAGGATCTGCAGAGATTCCATCCTTAGATACAATATAGCCAAAAAAAGAGATCTCCTGATGCCAGAATTCATCCTTGCTGAACATCGCATATAATTCATGTCTTCTAAGAGTTTTCTGGATAATTCTCTAGTGATTTTCTTGGTCTTTGTATCTTTTGAAATACATGAAGATATCATCAATAAATACCACTACAAAATCAAAACGATATTCCTTGAATAGTCTGTTCATTAGATCTGTGAAAAAAGAGGGTGCATTAGTCAATCCAAAAGGCATTACTTTAAACTCGTAATGCCCGTACATGGTTCAAAATGCAGTCTTCGGAATGTCTTCCTTCATCACACACAACTGATGGTATCTAGATCAAAGAAAAATCTTTGAAAAGTATGGAGCTCCATGATTTTGTTCAAATAAATCATCAATGCGAGGTAGGGGATAATTTTTCTTTATTGTTATATAATTGATATACCTTTAGTCGATACATAACCTCACAGATCAATATTTCATCGAAAAATATGATAGGGGCTACCCATGGAGAAACACTAGGGAGAATAAATCCCTTATTAATCAATTCCTCCAGTTGTTTATATAGTTCAACTAATTCCACAGTTTCCATTCTATAAGGGGTCTTCGATATAGGCCTTGAACAACAAATTAAATCAATAATAAACTCAGTTTCTCATTCTAGAGGATGTCCAGGTAAATATTCCAGAAACACATCAACATATTGTCTCACAATAGGTATATCCTCTATTCGAAAATTATTTTCCTCACCCATAGTTATTTCATTCTCTTCTTCCACAATAATTGAATTTATTTGAGCTACATGGGGTGGATCTAGATAAGAATGAGGTGGTGATGATTCTTCTCTAAATAAAAGGTGTTATTTATCATCATCATAAAAAATATTAACCTCTTTCTTCTTACAGAAAATTTTCATGTCATAGTCCAAAATCCAATCCATACTGAGGATTATATCAAATATAGTCATGGTTATGATGATGAGATCAGCAGATAAAGAACATCTATATGACATAATGGGAATGGATCCACAAAACATTGTAGCAATGATACTTTCCTTAAGAGTTTTAACTGACAACTCCGTTGTTAAATAAAATTAAAAGTATATAATTTTCATAGCATACTGGGAAAATATGAAACAATGCGTTGATCCAGAATCTAATAATGGATTTTCTAAACTTGAGGAAAACATTAAATTACATGCCATCATGTCTTTTCGGGCTTCAACCTCAGCCGTAGTGATTTCATAATCTTGGACTTGATACCTTGGGCTTTTCTGAGGTAATATTTCCTGACACTTATTACATTACTTTTCATAATGTTCCATTTCTCTGAAATTGTAGCATTAAACATTGGTAGAGTGTTTCGTTAATTTACAATCACCAGTTATATGACCTTCCTATCCACATTTGTAGCATACTCATTTTTGTTTTAGACAGGCACCAGGGTGCATCCTTCTATAATTATCACAGGGTAAAAATTACATTCTTCTCTTTTTCATTATTGCCTTATTTCCCTTCATAGAGTGTTCAGCAGATCTCATCTTCTCTTTTATTTTATTTAATGTCAAAAGACATAAAGAATTTCTTTTCTATCTTGATAACACATGAGACAATATCTTCGTATGATGAGAAGGATTGTGATACTAATTCTCAATGGACAAATGGTTTTAACCCATCAAATAAACGATCAATCTTACTTCATGGGTTCTATATATAATCTGAAGCATGCTACGCTAACCTTGTAATGTTATCCTCATACATTGTGACATTCTCATCCTTCTTATGCCTGAGACTTAGATATTTCCTTTCTATACCAGCATGATGATCACAAGGAACATATTTTTCTAATAAATCCTTTTTGAACTCCCTCCATTCCATATTTTATACTTTCTCATCTTCCTTTGGGTTTTGAATCAATTACCACCATTGATCAGCATCTCTAGTGAGGCGGTAAATTGCCATGATAACTTTTTCCCTTTGACTACTCCCCAAGGAAAGGAATATTTTCTCTAAAGAAATTTATCCATCTCTCAACTACTAAAGTATTTTTACTCCCATTGAATGTTGGTGGTTGTTACCTAATGATGTGATCTAACATTGATCCTCCACGTTGTGGATCTAGGTGCTCTATACGGGTAAGTTTATTATTCATAACCTTAGTGAGTTGTCTCATTATGGTAATTAGCTGATCAAAACCATTTTCATCACCATCTCCACTATAATTATCTTGGGAGGGAGGGCAATACCTATATGGAGTGCGTAAATTGATACAGTTTCAATTTCTTCAACTTGTTTCAATTTCTAAAAAATGTCATACACTAGATTAGTTTACGAATCGCAACAAATAAATCCAAACTTGGAAAACACATAACATAAATTGAACTATTAGTGGATATAATCTATAATCATAAAAAGGTTTTTTTGAGGATTTATATACTCAAAAACCCAACATAATGGTTTGTAAATAAAATGTGATTTATCGTAATCATATCCCAGAGGAGTGTCGTAACGAAGAGTGCAGCAAGGCCCGATGTCGTGCACCGGTTCTGTAACACCCCAAGATTTTATGAAATGTATTCTTTTCAATTTCATTAATTTCTTGTGTTGTATGCTACACCAAAAGGAGCTTTCACAACACGCATCCTTGACTTTCCTTGTATTACACGCAATCACGACCTTCTTTGATAGCGTGCGTTGTACGCAATACCGAGTTTTACTAAACAACAATATATTATTATAATATTGTTATGAACTAGCTGTAATGAATAGTATTAACTGAATTTTGAATTTTATAACATTTTAATTAATCTTATACATTTTCTAGAATGAGGTATGAGAACAAAATCAGTACTTTTTTATAAAAGAAGTATTTTTAAAAAAAATGCGGTTTTTCCACCTTTTGATGGCGCACCCACTTTAAATCTATTTTTAGACATGTTTTTAAGTTCAATTTGACAAAATTTAATTGTTATTTAGAATCAATATATAAAAATTTACTTTGGATAAATTTTTTATATTATTCTGATAACTTTCATATTTTAATGATTAGTAAAAACACGGTATATTTTAATTAAAAACAACTTTTTTCATCGCAATACTTTATATGGATAAATTATAATATTTAATGTTTTTAAAGTTTAAATAGAATATATTTTTACCATTTAATCCAATGATGGTCAATGTAATAAATATCACTTTGAGATTGGACATGAACGAGTGTCAATCTTTTGATAAATATTGTTTCTTAAAAACACGATATTTGTTTTAACCGCGGGATTTAATTATAAAATTAATTAATGAAACTTCTATATTATGAATTTGGTAAAATAGAATTCATTTTTTAATTCAGAATATCAAATATATCTTAGGGTAAAATTTTGGCATTGTTCTGAAAAACATCAATTTTTGATGAATAGTGAAACTACTAAGTGGTAGTTAAAAAAACTGAATTTTTCATAAAAAATAATTTTACCACTTCTTTGAATGGAATTTCGAAAATCCAAGAGACACGGTTGATATCAGTAAGTAAAATGTGGTTCAATGAGATGAAAATAATTTTTGGTGAATAGTAACGTTTTACTTTTATTACCGCAGTTAATAGTAAATAGGGTAATTAAAGGTAAAAATGATATTACTATTACCCTAACACATGTCCTAATTATATTGGACAAGTGTATTTATACCAAAAACAACCTTATGTGTAAACTATTATCATTTAGGCCCACTTGGATTAGATTAGTACATTTATTATTATTTAATTCAAAGAAGAGTTAAAAGAGTTAAAATCAAAGTTTATTTACTAAAAAATTATTAATATAGGGTTATACATAATATTATTTCGATTGTAAATATTCATTATAAATCTAAAAATATTTCCTACATAATGATATTTTATTTATAATTTTTAGACAATAAATAATTTAATTTATTTATGACACAATGATGATGCAGTAATTACCATAATAGTGAAAACTTAAAATAAATGATATTATAAATACCCAAATAAATATTATTTGAGACTTTTTATGACTTACACTAATTTTCTAGGTTAATATGACATGTTATTGGGGATTTGAGTAACTTGGTTCGAACTTATCATTCTGTTATAAATTTCATAAAAATCATGTACCAAATAGTGTCAAAATTGACATAAATTAGTTTTTAAAACAAATATTATATTATTATTGATATTTAATTCTTAAAAATCTAAGGTTCGGCCAAATTACTTAGATAAGGATATATATATATTAATAATAAACAACTTGGGGTTATTTTAGCTTGTTATGGTAAGTTTATTAACCTTATAGTATAAGAACACATGAAGACACGGTAAAAGTAAAATTATTTAGCTTAATGTTAAATCTAAGTGATAAGGTTAAAATAGGAACCTAAACTTGTCTAAATTATATTGGATGAAAGTATTTAGACCCATCCCCACCTTAGCTTCGAAATAAATCAATTTGGAGCTATTTAAAACCGCATTTGACTTTATAATAAAATAATAGTTTTAGTTATTCCAAAGGTGCCCCTCTCCTCCCTTATAAAAGGGAACCTCCTCCCTCTCTTCCTCACTCCACATTGAGCCTTAAAGCTCGGCCAACCCCTGAAAAATTCTCTTCTCCACATCCCTAGAAACATCCTAGAGGTCCTGGTCTTCTTCAAAGACCAATATTAGTGCCCTAAGAGAAGGTTTCAAAAGGCGTGTCGAAAGAAGAGGTAATATCCGTTACTGATTCATTCAACTTTATTTCTTCTTCCACTTCTTCTTATTTAGTTGTTTCATTATGAAGTAATAACATAAGTATCACTAATATACTGATATGTTATTATAATAATGAAACAACACTTTTTCACCATCTATCCATCCTACGGAAAATGAAATCACCGCGCGTGCGTACATACGGAATACCGTCTCCACGACGTGATGAGATTCATTATCCATGTTAAACATTAATGAATGATTATAAAGTATATATACTGAATAGTAATGAAATATATTACATACTAATGATACTGGATTTATGTATATATATATATATTTATTTCATCCAATTAATTCCATTCAATTCAATAAGGAAACAAAAACAGCGTTCATGCGTACGTACGGTCTACCGTCTCCATGAACGGTGTATTTCATTCCTTTATCGATCTATTATATATATGTATATTCTGAATATATATTATATATAAATCATGTTTTATATTCTGGAATTATGTAATCATGATCTACGTAATCATACGAATAATTACAAGTCAAAACACGGACGACAAATGAAACGATTTTACCCAAAACACTCTTTAACATGGAATTTACAAAAGAACGGGTAATATAAGATCATATATGATATCATAACAACGAATATGATTCTGTAATATGACAATGAAATTAGTTACATCATTATACAGGAGGTCCGAACACTTCTAAAGCAAATCGGACCTAAGGTAAGGGATAAATTTTCCAATCTCGTTCTTATCCGAGATTGTTTATTCGTAAGTATTTACTGGGGGTTATGTTTATTATCCATGTCCATATGTTATCAAAATGTTTTCATAAAATGTTTAGTTTCCTTACATGTATGTTTAAAGATATTTTTACCCTTTTCTTACTTTTACCACATCGTATGGAAGGAATCTTTCTTTTGTTTACCATATGAGGTACTGTTTGACTTTTCTGACAAAAGTACGAGAAGATTGTTATTTTTAACTTATACGGCACGAAAGGATTTTTACGGTTTTATAAAGACTTATTTTCATAAAGCATCCTCAAAAAGATTTCACGAATATTTACAATAAAATCTCTTTCTTTTAAAATTTCATGACATTTTTTAAAAAAGAAAATGATTTTAATGAAGAAAGGATATTTTCCTCAAGAATTCATTTCATGTGTTTTATCAAAACCAATTTCTATATAAGATGAAAATATTTCATAAGTGTATGTTTCATGTATAATGTCTTTATGATTTACATGGTTTCACTTTTCTTATTATTAAATGATATCCATTTCTTTTATATGGATTATGTGATGATGTGATGATGTGTATGAAACCGATTTTATTCGTTGGGTTATTATGAATGATGTATGTTTATTTTGTGGCACAAGTAAGAATGATTTAATTATGAGATGGGTGGGACCTATATCTCCCTCCAATGAATTGGGTAAAGATTTATATATCTCATGAGATAGACAGGGCTAGAATGGTAGGTTATACCGGTTCAGTAAAACAGGACTGAAACGAGGGTGACTCGGTTGAGAAAGGGACTTTGTCCACTAAGATGGTCTTGGAAGCAATGCCTTGGCTACTATGAAAATCATATAAAGTGCTTAATGTTTTGCCACAATTACAAGATTTCTTCCCATGCTATTTTATCAGGATTAATGCCTTACGTACTTCCAAGATTTATGTCTTTGTTATGACTTTGATGTATATATTTTATTTTCAAGTTATTGCATTCAAATTTTTATGGATTGTTTTATGTTCTCTATGCTTACTCTTACTGAGCATTTGAGCTCACCCTTTTATTTGTTTTCTTTTTCCCAGGATATAAAGAAAGGTTTTAGGTAAGAAAAAAAATGAAGATCTTTATGGGAGATGTTGAAGATATTTTCACCACGATTCGAAGATTTTGTTCCAAGTTTCCAAAGACACTAAACTATTACGGTCCTTGTGTGTTTGTTTTAATTATGTATCAAGTATTCCGCAAATGTAATGTAATGTCCATGTACGTCAAGCTTCGGGTCTCTACAGTTGGTATCAGAGGAAAGGTTTAGTCAACCTTTGGAAACTAGGATACGAAAACGTTAGTGAGATCCCTAGAGATATTTCTAAGGTATGTCTAGGGATGTCCCTAAGGATAAGTATACGTATAAGATATAGTCCAAGAATCACGGTAACGATCATAGAATTTAACCTAAGATGCTATATATTAAGGGTACTCCCCCTTCACTATGTTGTTTTCCCTAGCATGATTTTTCCTCTCACGGAATTCTTTTTGTGTTTTAGTCAATGGAGGGAACCAGAAGGAATTTAGTAAACATTGAATCCAATGGACAAATTGGTGACTATGAGCAACAAAATTGTGTAATGCCTAGAGATAAAGATATTGTGATTATGCCGAATCAGTCATCGCAATATATGATTAACAAGGTGAAATTTAGTGGTATGCCTATTCATCAAAGAAGAGGAAGATAGACTATTATGAATGTTCGCATGTTGAGGAGCATAAAGAAAGGAAGATTGAGATTTCTAAACAAGGGAAGAAGAACCTTGAGAAATACCTCAAATGGAGGGACAGATGTTATCTATGTGGAGAAAAGGGTCATAGTGTGACAGACTGTTATGGAGTTCAATGTCTTATTTGTGGAGAACAAGGACATTACCGAACTCAATGCCCAGACCTAAAAAGTTACTTCTAAATCAAGGAAGGACTTATTCCAGGACAATCATTGAAGAGGATAGATTGAAGTGTTTATGTATTGGTATTCAAGAATAATGTTCTTGAGGTACTTTTATGGTGTATTAGAATATTTTTTTATTAGTCTATTGTGGTTTTAAATGGTACCGGTAACCATGAAAAGTGATTAAAATATTTTGGAACGTAGAAGATATGCGCAAAATGAAGGGATAAGAAGATAATGAGATGTTTGATTGTATTCATGAGCTCATGATTGATATAAGGACTAAGTTATATCATGGTTCGAATATATAGAAATTTTGGGATGTAGAAAGAGCTAACTTTTGACAGCATTCAAGTATTCACTAAGGATCAATGGGTATTCAATTATCAAGAGAATACATGATTAAGGTATTCACATGTCTGGAATGTGACCAACAAGATATATCATATGATATATGGGGAATAAAATATTATATTCACATGCTTGGTTGATGACATTTATAGTAATCATTTTCTTTATACTATAAGATTGGACAGAAGTATTTTCGATAAGCCTGAATGTGGGAACAGATTAAGTGGAACATCAGATAGAATTGTTTAAGGCTAGAAATTTTTTTCGATACTATTGTAGGAATGTTATAACAGTGTAGTTTTAGAAAAAGGGACAACCCATAGGACGTGTGACAGCCCATCGCGTCGGACAAGGCTGTGGGAATCAAACCCACAACTAAAGTGCGACGAGCCTTTCTCACATACCACTGGCCTACAGGAAGTCCTTGGTTAGTAGAAACTAGTTTTATTTTATTAAGTGACGTGATAGATGAAGTATAAGTTCATTTTTTCGTATACGATTAACCTCACCATGAATGAACTTATGTATATTTGATAACTTTTTCTAACCTTTTGTTTGAAAAAGATGGAATGACCCATCATTCTATCACATGATCTGTTAACACTTCATGAATAACAAATTCAACTTCATTTCTTTAAGATATAAAGTGGAAATTGTTCAAAGCATGAACAACAGTGAGATTGTACCAAAAATCAAGTAAGTATTTCTTCTAATTCAAAATTTTCAACTTTAGGGAAATGATATTGAAAACCAAAAATGTTGTCCTAGTGATCTTATATCCGATGAATCAGATGGTACCTTAGATCATCACAAATTTATGGCTTTGTGATTGTTTTCTTTTTCATAGCCATGTCCTCTACCACTCTCCATCAGAACATGACGGTTAGATTTCTCTTCCATGTCCATATTTTCACCTATGTTCTCCTATATAGAAACCTAGTGATGAGTTAATTTGGGTTACTGTTATATTTCATTCTTTAGTTTTTAAAGATAGGTTTTGGTAATCCTTTTTACGATATGGGTTTCTATCAAAGAAACTTTCAAATAGTAAACCATTTATAAACCCGATGAATTTCGAGGGCGAAATTAATTTTAAGGGGGTAGAATGTAACACCTCGAGATTTTATGAAAATTATTCTTTTCAATTTCATTAATGTATTATGTTGTACGCTACACCAAAAGGAGCTTGCACAACACGCATCCTTGACTTTCCTTGTATTACATGCAATTGCGACCTTCCTCGATAGCGTGTGTTGTACGCAATACCGAGTTTTACTAAACAACGATATATTATTATAATATTGTTATGAACTAGCCGTTATGAATAGTATTAACTGAATTTTGAATTTTATATAATTTTAATTCATCTTATACATTTTCTAGAATGAGGTATGAGAACAAAATCAGTTCTTTTTTATAAAAGAAGTATTTTTAAAAAAATGCAGTTTTTCCGCCTTTTGATGGCGCACCCACTTTAAATCAAGTTTTAGACATGTTTATAAGTTCAATTTGACAAAATTTAATTTTTATTTAGAATCAAGATATAAAAATTTACTTTGGATAATTTTTTTATATTATTCTGATAACTTTCATATTTTAATGAATAGTAAAAACACGCTATATTTTAATTAAAAACAACTTTTTTCATCTCAATACTTTATATGGATAAATTATAATATTTAATGTTTTTAAAATGTAAATAGAATATATTTTTACCATTTAATCCAATTATGTAAAATGTAATAAATATCACTTTGAGATTGGACATAAACGAGTGTCAATCCTTTGATAAATATTGTTTCTTAAAAACACGCTATTTGTTTTAACAGCAGGATTTAATTATCAATTTAATTAATGCAACTTCTATGTTATGAATTTGGTAAAATAGACTTCATTTTTGAATTCGGAATATCAAATATATATTAGGGTAAAATTTTGGCATTGTTCTAAAAAACATCAATTTTTGATGAATAGTGAAACTACTAAGTGGTAGTTAAAAAAACTGAATTTTTCATAAAACATAATTTTACCGCTTCTTTGAATGGAATTTCGAAAATCCAAGAGACATGGTTGATATCAGTAAGTAAAATGTGGTTCAATGAGATGAATTTTTTTGGGTGAATAGTAACGTTTTACTTTTATTTACCGCGGTTAATAGTAAATAGGGTAATTAAAGGTAAAAATGATATTACTATTACCCTAAAAAATGTCCTAATTATATTGGACAAGTGTATTTCGACCAAAAAAAACCTCATGTGTGAACTATTATCATTTAGGCCCACTTGGATTAGATTTGGACATTTATTATTATTTAATTCAAAGAAGAGTTAAAAGAGTTAAAATCATAGTTTATTTACTAAAACATTTTTAATATAGGGTTATACATAATATTAATTCGATTGCAAATATTCATTAGAAAGATGAAAATATTTCCTACATAATGAAGTTTTATTTATAATTTTTAGACAATAAATAATTTAATTTATTTATGACACAATGATGATGCAGTAATTACCATAATAGTGAAAAATTAAAATAATTGATATTATAAATACCCAAATAAATATTATTTGAGACTTTTTATGACATACACTAATTTTCTAGGTTAATATGAAATGTTATTGGGGATTCAAGTAACTTGGTTCGAACTTATCATTCTGTTATGAATTTCATTAAAATCATGTACCAAATAGTGTCAAAAATGACATAAATTAGTTTTTAAAACAAATATTATATTATTAATTGTTATTTAATTCTTAAAAATATAAGGTTCGGCAAAATGAATTAGATAAGGATATATATATATTAATAATAAACAACTTGGGGTTAGTTTGGCTTGTTATGGTAAGTTTATTAACCTTATAGTATAAGAACACAAGAAGACACGGTAAAAGTAAAATTATTTAACTTAATGTTAAATCTAAATGATAAGGTTAAAATAGGAACCTAAACTTGTCTAAATTCTATTGGATGAAAGGATTTCGACCCATCCCCACCTTACCTTCGAAATAAATCAATTTGAAGCTATTTAAAACCGAATTTGACTTTAGAATAAAATAATAGTTTTAGTTATTCCAAAGATGGCCCTCTCCTCCCTTATAGAAGGGCACCTCCTCCCTCTCTTCCTCACACCACATTGAGCCTTCATGCTCGGCCAACCCCTGACAAATTCTCTTCTACACTTCCCTAGAAACATCCTAGAGGTCCTGGTCTTCTTCAAAGACCAATCTTAGTGCCCTAAGAGGAGGTTTCAAAAGGCGTGTCGAAAAAAGAGGTAATATCCGTTACCGATTCTTTCAACTTTATTTCTTCTTCCACTTCTTCTTATTTAGTTGTTTCATTATGAAGTAATAACATCAGAATCACTAATATACTGATATGTTATTATAATTATTAAACAACACTATTTCACCATCTATCCATCCTACGGAATATGAAATCACCGCTCGTGCGTACGTACGGAATACCGTCTCCACGATGTGATGAGATTCATTCTCCATGTTAAACATTAATGAATGATTATAAAGTATATATATTGAATAGTAATGAAATATATTACATAATAATGATAATGTATTTATGTATATATATATTTATTTCATCCAATTAATTCCATTCAATTCAATAAGGAAACGAAAACAACGTTCATGCGTATGTACGGTCTACCGTCTCCATGAACAGTGTATTTCATTACTTTATTGATCTATTATATATATGTATATTCTGAATATATATTATATATAAATCATGTTTGATATTCTGGAATTATGTAATCATGATCTATGTAATCATACGAATAATTACAAGTCAAAACACGGACGACAAATGAAACGATTTTACCCAAAACGCTCTTTAACATAGAATTTACAAAAGAACGGGTAATATAAGATCATATATGATATCATAACAACAAATATGATTCTGTAATATGTCAATGACATTATTTAAATCATTATACAGGAGGTTCGGACACTTAAAAATCAAATCAGACCTAAGGTAAGGGATAACTTTCCCAATCTCGTTCTTATCCGAGATTGTTTATTCGTAAGTATTTACTGGGGGTTATGTTTATTATCCATGTCCATATGTTATCAAAATGTTTTCATAAAATGTTTACTTTCCTTCCATGTATGTTTAAAGATATTTTTACCCTTTTTTAACTTTTACCACATCGTATGGAAGGAATCTTTCTTTTGTTTACCATACAAGGTACTTTTTGACTTTTCCGAAAAAAGTACGAGAAGATTGCTATTTTTAACTTATACGGCACGAAAGGATTTTTACGGTTTTATAAAGCCTTATTTTCATAAAGCTTCCTCAAAAAGATTTCATGACTATTTAAAAAAATCTCTTTTCTTTAAAATTTCATGACATTTTGTAAAAAAGAAAATGATTTTAAAGAAGAAAGGATATTTTCCTCAAGAATTCATTTCAAGTGTTTTATCAAAATCATTTTCTATCTACGATGAAAATATTTCATAAGTGTATGTTTCAAGTATAATGTCTTTATAATTTACATGGTTTCACTTTTATTATTATGAAATGATATCCATTTCTTTTATATGGATTATGTGATGATGTGATGATGTTTATGAAACCCATTTTATTTGTTTGGTTATTATGAATGATGTATGTTTATTTTGTGGCAGAAGTAAGAATGATTTCATTATTAGATGGGTGGGACCTATATCTCCCTCAAATTAATTGGGTAAAGATTTATATATCTCATGAGATAGATAGAACTGGAATGGTAGGTTCTACCGGTTCAGTAAAACAGGACCGAAACGAGGGTGACTCGGTTCAGAAATGGACTTTGTCCACTAAGATGGTCTTGGAAGCAATGCCTTGGCTACTATGGAAATCATATCAACTGCTTATTGTTTTGCCACAATTACAAGATTTCATCCCATGCTATTTTATCAGGATTAATGCCTTACGTACTTCCAAGATTTATGTCTTTGTTCTGATTTTGATGTTTAGATTTTATGTTCAAGTTATTGCATTCAAATGTTTATGGATTATTTTATGTTCTCTATGCTTACTCTTACTGAGCATTTGAGCTCACCATTTTATATTTTTTCTTTTCCCCAGGATATAAAGATTGGTTTTAGGTAAGAAAAAAATGTAAGATATTTATGGGAGAAGTTGAAGATCTTTTCACCACGATTAGAAGATATTGTTCCAAGATTCCAAAGACACTAAACTATTACGGTCCTTGTGTGTTTGTTTTAATTATGTATCAAGTATTCCGCAAATGTATTGTAATGTACATGTACGTCAGGCTTCGGGTCTCTACAGGTTCCAGTTTGATTCTAGCTCAAAGCATTCTTTTCAGGTTTTACCCCTAGGTACATATGTTCTAGACCCACCACTACCTACTTGTATCAAGACAAGGAGGTATTTCTCAAAAAACTCACAAATTTTGTACAATACCAAAATTTTAGGATGTTTTTCTATACCAATCCTCAATGTCTATCTTAGGTCTATGTGTTATAATCAGAGTTTATCTAAATCTAGTTTCCAAGGGTTGTACTAAACTTCCTCTAATATCAACTGTAATTCCTCGACCCACGTTACCGAGAGTCAGTGCATTGTTATATAACATTGGAATGATCAGAAGGAAATCATGTCTCGAATGACTGATCTTATTATTATTATTAGAAACAAGATTCATACATATTTACACCTTTACAGCGTCAAGAGAAATAAAACACAAATATATTTCACTAGAAACATCCAAGCCTCCTAGATTATGCTTGTAGGCAACTCATTAATAACTTCTTCATATCCTGGAAAAATGAAACATAAGAAAGGGGTGAGCTCAAATGCTCAGTAATGGTATGTAATACAGCGGAAAATGACATAAATATTAACCATAGTAAATAATTGAAACCACATTTATTTCCTGATAATAAACAAGAATACATTCATGGAAAGAATATGAGATGAGTAAATAATACCATAATGAAGCATAATCATGGGTATTCTACTAGTCGAATGACCACATGATCCATCAATATTATTTCCATTAATAGGAAATGTATAATGCTGGACATTCTAAAACATTTTGTCAAGGCCTCGGCCAAGGCGTCTAAAAATGATTAAGTCCTCTTCTAAAACCATAAATTAAATTGGGAAAGGGCCTCAACCAATTCCACGTCTAGTTGTCTCTTGAGACCAACCGATGCATCGAGGAGCTATAGCGGGCTCCACCAGTAACTTACTAAGACCAATAAATTCATCATATGAAAAGGTTTAAACATATAATAAACATTTGTATTAAAACGGACATACTAAATGTCAATATAATAACCACAAATCATGAATGATATAAAAATAGAATATCCACAGTCAAACATATCAAAAAACCATCACTACAATATGGATGTTTTTTAACATAATAAACGCAAAACAAATAAACATAAAATCCATCATATGTTGTTGACCTAGATAAAATCAATACTATTTTTATTGAAATATCACTTTCTATTTTGAAATCATTTAAGAGCCACATAATTATAAAAGAAAACATTTACTTTTAAAATATTCTTAATAGATTGTAAGGGAAGAATTGATGAGTTTATAATGGTTGAAAATAGTCTCACCCATTATATAAGTTACAAAAAGACAATTTTACCTTAATTATGTCGAAAAGGTTACAAAAAACCTTGTTTGGAAAATGACAGAAAGATTACTTTATAAACATCTTATAAAAAGTCAAACAAGGGTATAATTGAATTTAACCCATATTCTGTAAAATAGTAAGAATTTTTTTTAAATACATTTTTAATAAACATGGATGTGGATGGTAATGAGGTCCCAATAGATTATTATGTGTAAACAACCTTGGATAATGAAGAGATTGTGAAATAAGCCATAAACATGTAATTTTACTTGGTTTATGGTAGGATAACCTCATGTATAATAGTAAAATAATTGTTATTAAATTATAAAAGAATCAAATACATTAATATGATAACATATATGATCTTTTAACATTTCTTTGTTAATAATATCTTAGTATTATCGTAATTTTGGGTGTTAACTTACTCATTTTCTATTATATCTTTTGTTGCATAAGTTTTGTTTTTTGTGGATAGGTTGTATCTTATTCACATCCAGAATGTTATCAACTCCTTAAAAATTATTTTTAATCCTCAAATGAAAATTATTCTTGAATAGATATGATGTGGAATGAATCTCATCACGTTCATGGAGACGGTAGTCCGTACGTACGCACAAGCAAAAATATTATTATTTTGATATTAAAATAATACATAATTGGATGTTATATCATATATACAGAAACATTATAATGTTATATTTATTATTTCAATGAATTACACATCATTATTAGACCCATCCAAATAATAATGTATTGAATAACAATTATACCAGGACGTGGAGACGGTAGGCCGTACATACGCACGTATGGTGAAATGTCATTCAAAAGATAGATAATATACTGAGTATGGTTGTACCATATTTATAATAACATTACAGTATATAGAAAATACTGGAGTTATTATTTTATAATGAAAACAACAATGAATGAAGAAGTTGGAGAAGAATGGAACTTGAAAAAGTGTGGTGAAAACATTACTTCTCATTCGGGTTCTTCTTTATGATTTTATCTAAAGGGATCCATAAGTTGGTTTTCTGACTAAAGTAAGGCCTCTAGAATTAAGGGAGGATTTTTTTGAGGGTATTTGAGAAGAGTTTGGCCGAACCAAATAGCTTTGAAGGTATGAAGAATTGGATATAAGTTGTGTCCTTTTATAAGGGGGGAGGGGCTTTTTAGGAAAAACTTAAAGTATTAATTTATAAAAAATTCATATTCAGTTTCTAATGGCTCCAATGTAGATTATTCAATGTCTAGGGTGGGGATGGGTTGAAATATCTTCAACTAATAGATTTTAGACACGTTTGGGTCACTATATTAACCTTATATTTTAGATTTATATTTTAGTTAATTAGATTGACATTTAAGATGTCACATTTTATTTCTATATTATATAATTAATAAACATACTATATAAATCCAAGCGACCCCCAAGTGGTCCATTAATAAAACACCTACCATTTTATTCATCCTTTTTCTGATATATAGAATTTTAGAAATAGAATATAAATTATTAATAAAATAATTTTTTAGAAACTCATTTATATCTATTTTGACACTTCAATAATAGATTTTTGTTAAAGTATTTACAACTTTATTATATCTAATAAAATTCATTTAGAAAATCCTAACATGTAATATTCTCCAATAAAAATCATTTTTGTCATCAAAAATTTTAAATTATATTTATTTTAACATTTATAATACTAATTATTTGATTCTTTCATTAATAAGGAAAATAATGCATCATTATTGTGTCATAAATAAATTTAATTATTCAATGTCTAAAATTTATAAATTAAATACAATTATTTAGGAAATATTTTTATATTTCTAATAAATATTTTTAGTCTAAAATATAACATATGTAACCCTATTTAAAATTGTTTTTCTTAAAAATATGTTCTTATGTCATTTTTGCATTTACTTTAACTTAATTCATACAAAGTGTCATTATCACTTAAAAGTGGATCCGTGAGGTCCCAAAATCAACCCAGATATTCCCATGGTCGAAGATGTATCAACCAATAGGTTTAGGATATGTTTCATTGTAATTTAGTATTATATTAATTTTATTTTTTACCCTTATTTACCATATTTTCCCATTAACCATGTAAAATAAAATATTTACCGAAGTAACTATTCAAAATGTCTAAAAATAAAAGTTATGTTTTTACACAATTTAGCCCTACCGATTCATAATATGAAATCAATTTTTCTAAATTAAATACAAATAAGTGGAAGAAATTTATTTGAAATTAATTCCCACAGTCAAAACAAATAGCGTGTTTTTACGAAATAATAACTATCAAAAGATTGAAACTTGTTTTTGTTCGGTTTAACTGTGAAATTAAGTCCAATGAAAAACATTGTATTAAATCGATAAAATATATTATAAATATACTTTAATTAAACTAAAATTCAAAATATATCACTATTACTTATTTTGATTAAAAAAGTTGTTTTAAATTAAAATTTAACGATTTTCAATATTTATCAAAAATTAAATGATTTCAGAAAAATACAGAAAATTCAAACTAAGCTAATTTTGATATTATGAATCCAAAAATGAAGTCCATTTTGAAATATAAAATGTATAAAATTTTAAAAAAAATTGTGTATTACTATTCATAACGTCTAGATTGATTGGTTGTGGTGTGTTAGAACTTGAAGTTGCGTACAACACACACTTTTGAATTATTCAAAGTGAAGCATACCGTGGAAGTGTGGGGTGTTACAAATGTAAAAAAACATGGATAATAAATCTAATGAAAAAATAAAAGATTCTATATAATTAGATCATCATTAAATGTTGAAAACTATCATCCTATATGTTATGTGGGCATGATAAATAATAAAAATTATATATTAGTGAATATTTGATTACGTTCGACTAATTTCCATATCAAGATTCATTGAAATTGAGCCACCACATTGGGTATCTCTAAATTAAAAACCCTATGAGGTAGAAAAATGTAATCAATGTAGTGGTGTCTTTTTGGGAAATTTTTTTCCCATTATTTGTATTTTTTTCCCATAGTGATATTTTTTATCATACCATTAAATTCATCTAAAAACATTGAAATTATAATGATATTAAGGATTAAAGATAACTCAATAGGGATACCATGAAATATTTCTATTTTTATTAAATATGTTATTTTGTTATAATATTCTTAAATCATCTAAATTTACGGCATGGAACATTAAAATTTTGAATATATTAAATTTCCCAATGATGCTACTAGATTATCTAAAGAAATCAATATCCCAAAAGAATTGTAATATAAATATATATGGGGAATCTAATTGAACAAGCTAAAAGGGGGATGATATATACAATTAAGAAGACAGATATCAAAAATATAATGAGAAAATATGATATTAATAAATGAGCATAACTCTCAATTGTTTTAGGATAGAGAAATATGGATTGAGGCATAAAAAAGGATTAATAAGGGGTTAATGGAATTTTTTCTAAATAAAATTTCATAAAATTCATTCATGGGTTATTATTTAATGTTTATTACATAAAATTTTAAGAATAACATTATTATTTCATTGAAGATGAGAGTTAAATAAAATGATGTTAAAATCCAGATGTCTGAGAAGGAAGAACGTGATGCACCCATGGGAGAATTTGTCAAGGGGAGAAAAATTACAATAATGTTTATATAAAACATAAGGATTCAATTTCATATATTTGATACATGATTAATTAAAAGTACAAATAATGTATAATATTTTTTGTTTATTAAAGGATTGAATTTTCAATGGTATGGAAAAAAAATATTTAACTATTCAACTTTATGACTAATTTTAAAAAAACTATAGTCATTAATTAGACTCTCACTTGGTTAATAATTATGAGGTATAATTAAATTATATAGGAATGACATTTAAAAAATAGCCATTATATTTCTAATGTGAATGTTTTTTATTTGGTGGATGAGTGATAAAGAAAAATTTATTTTTACTTTCAGTGAATCATAAAATATTATATATTTAAAACAGATGAGTTTATTGGGTATACATGACCATGGAAAATATTAGACCCCTTAAAACAGAAGATTATTAAAACTATTTAAATTTTAATTTAACTGGAAAACCATTCATGTAATGGAATGACATTGTAATGTTTATTTACATTATGTAATGACAACATGATTAAGTCCAACTGAAATTATAGAGATGTGTACTTTTAATTTGGAAATAACGGGCATAATACTAGATTTTTAATTAAATAAGATAAATATATCTTGTTGGAATGCTGATGTAATGTTTTTAAAATTGGAATGATAAATATAATAATAATGATGTCGATTTATTCAATTTATTCCATAATAAAACTCATTTATCTCTTTGAGATTATATTAAAACAAATTGAATAGAAATAATATATAAAATTCAAATAGAATTTGTGAACTATATATGATTATTCAATTTCAATGATTTGTTGAATAATATCAATCTAAAAAGTGTTTAATGATGTGGATATCCAAATCTACTATTTAATAATGAATATATCATAGCAGGTAAGGTGATGATTTCCAAAATAAAAGGTAGAATAATGAGAGATAAAATTCCAAAATTTTATTAAAATTATGTTTCCAATAGTATTGAATGAATTTAAAATTCAATGTATTCCATTAGATAAAATGAATATAAAAATATTTTTTTTTTAAAAAAGTATATATTAGTATGTCTACATAATTCATTTTTATAAATCTTACCCATACGTGAAATTTATTTGATTTAACACATTACAATATGTGAAATCTATAGGATATTAAATTGATTTTGGATTCTATAAAAACCCATCTATATCAAAATAAGGACACCCAATTTGTGGGTTAAGGAAAATTATTATTCCTTAGTAACACATCGTTTTTATCATTGTAAAGAAATGAAATGTTTACATATTGATTTGAACTTATATCACATAAATATTTTTGAAATAATCTACATTTTTGGTGGGATACAATCAAAAATAAAAATGTTATTGAATATTCATGTAAAAATTTTCAATTTTCATATGATTTAATTTTTTTGAGTAGAGGAATGTTATCTACTTTTAAATACAGAATTATTTATACATCAGTACTAAAGAATAATTAAATAAATAAAAATATTAATAGAAATATGTATTGGGGGAAAATGAAGTTATTCTTATTATGATATTATATTATACATTAGTATTAGAATATAAACATGGTAGTTGATTCCATAATGTAGTAAAAAATAATTATTTTCATGATTTATAAATATTTATTGATCATTTCTTTTCAAATTATTATTTAATGATATCAAACACTATTATAGTAGCATATATTCTCAGATAAATATTTAGGTAACATTTAAATAAAATCCTGATAAATTTAGCAATTTTTATATGATTATACAAAAATATTTTTTCTCTATTGTAAATGGAAGGAAAATTGGTCAATGATAGTTGAAATATATTATAAAAATTAATATCATTATACTTTATATAGAATGTTTTTATAAATTAAAACATGTATGAATCATAATCCTTGTAGATGATATTTTATTCACAAATAGTTTTGTGAATGTTTGACAGAGGAAACATTTTATGCTCCATTCTAAATGAAAATTTTATGACTGTATGAATTTTATGAAAATTAGAATGTACAATAGACGAAAATCATATTATTAATGTAATACCTTATTTTACAAACCTTATTTGGACTCAGTAGTAGTATATATGGTTTTAATGGTAATATTTTCAATGTAATTTATAGATACTCAAATTAAAATAATATTTCATCCACAACTAAATGATATACATTTGAAGAAATGTAAAATATGTAATTTTTTTAAAAAAAGTGAATACTAAGCCAGAATATAAGGGAACCCAAGATAGTATTATAAGAGAAGTTTTCTTTTCACTCAATATTTTTTGCAACAACAATATGAAAATGAAATTTAAATTTTATAGATATACCATTTAACATATAAAATAAATGATATGATCTTTATGTAATAATTTTTAATAAATATTACATGTTAAATTAAAGCTAACTAGTGTTTTTTTCACATTTTAAAACCTGACATAAATATAAAAAAAATTTGACGTCGAGTTGTTTGAAATAACGAATATAGTGGATGAATGATATTTTAGATTGATATATAACCCTCTTTCTAATACTTAAAATTGATTTTATGTTTTTCTACATTAATTATATATGATATAAGATGTTATGTGAATTTATAATAAAAATGGGATAAGAATTAGACAAGAATCTAAATATTGACTAAGTGTAAACATCATGAATCTAATGGGTTAGATTCAAGGGGTAAATTTTGTATCATGGATTATATGTGTAATATGAAAAGTCTGGAAAATATTTAGTTTACTTTTGATGAATTTTTTAAACCCATAACTATTAATGGGTGAAACTATTATAATCGAATTTTGGATTTCTAATATTTTTTTATTATTATACTTTATTTATCTTCAATTATATATTTTTTAACAAATCATATAGTGATAGTTTTTAATAAAAACATATTTTATTGACTTCCATGGATCGATATGTTTTCAACAGAGATTATTTTTTTGTGATAGAGTTATTAAAAAAATTATGGAAAATAATTGGTTTTTTTTCAAAAAAATACATTCCTTACTTTGTTTATTGGTATTTATTCATGTTTTTACACAAATTTTTGTGATTTGGATGTTTTAGAAGATAATTGAGAAGGTTAATAACCCTTCTATTCTAAGATTTGCTGTTTTGAAAATAATTTTTTTCTAATTTAATATGTTATTGTTTAGGATGATGTCTTAGAAGTTGATCACATTGGTTTCTATAATTGACCATCCAATATAAATTTTCTTTGATTTTGAATTACTATAAATAAGACTAGATAGATCAATATCATGATTATAATTATTATTCTAGGATTGAATTTCCTACAAAAAATAGTACTTGAATGATTCATGTATATTTAAGGGAAATAGAGAGCGACCCTAGGGAAAGCTGTGAGTTAACCCTAAACATTGTAAAAGTTGTGAGCCTGCACATAGAAGTGATTTAGCTCGACCTTTGTAAACAACTATGTGAATTTAGTGGATTTTCTACATCGACACATTGACAATGTATGCTCTTTAGACGTATCCCAATGAGGGTAAAACATGTAAAAAATAAATGTATCATGTGCATGATTTAGTTTCTCCATATACATATCTACATGAATGAGAGAGAAGTGTGTTTTTCTTAACAGCGAAAAAAGATCAATAGGGTAAGGGGTTTCAATGTATCATAACCTGATTCACCCACCCCCATCAGGTTATCGAACCTAGTGGACCTAACAATGCAAGTTAAACATTCCACCACAATTGATGATGAGTTTTTTTATTGTTAAAGAACTAAGAGAAGATATCAGTTCTCGATATTATTAAAAAAAAAAATTTCCTAAAAACCTAATGAATTTTTTTAATTTATTATATGAATACTAAATAATAAAACTCCATGGTAATATTATTTTAAATTATTCAATACATTAATTGTTTTTACTTTTTAGGTGATATTTAGAGTGAGAAAATTTCTATATATCCGGATAATCAATAAATAATAGTTGTGGAATAATGGTCATCATCACTAAGAAACCCATTAATATAAAATCATGGAACATTATATATTTATTTTATAAAGAAAAACATAATAAATCACCAAAAATGAAGCATCATTGATGTGATGGAACATGGAATTTAAGGCTCATTGAAAATTAATGATCAAATAAATGAATTTTAGAATAATGTACAATGGAATGTGAATTGATTAGAAAACTCATTAATATACTTATAGTTTTTATGATATATTGTAATGACTATCATTATATTAATTAAATTAATACTATAAAATAAAATTATAAATATGAAAAAATAATGTATATATTTTACTAAAATGTTTAACATAAGGTTATTATTTCCTCTTATACTGATCTCGGGAGAAATTATGATGGAAATATAATAGAAAGTATATTTTCATTCTGTGATAAATCAATATGTTGAAAAATTGACTTCATTTGGTGCTTTATAAAGATCCTAGTCCTCAAATATGTATAAATAGTATTTCCAAAAAAATTGGAAAAAATTTATGAAATACGATGACTATTGGTAAAATATATTGGAGTTAACATGATAGTAAAAGAAATAAATATCATATTAATGTTGTATTCCAATGCCTAGAATTTTTTTTGAATCTGATTTTATCTAGCGTAGATAAATAAGATATCATTTTGGACTAAAACATTTATTTCCAAAAAGTAAAATATAAATATATCCTTTTGGAAACTATTAGCCGACAGAGAACATATTGAAAAATATATTATGAAAGGAATAAAATGTCCAATGAACATGATGATAAATTATACATTATCAAAAATATAACTTACCTTAATGTGGATTACTATTTGAAAGATGAAATAATAATCATGGTCCAAAGTGGAATACAATGGTTTATAAGATATGTTTGCTTGAAATTCCAACTCCCTATTTGATTAATTTCTTTAACATCTTTTATAGAGTTCTAGTTTTAGGGGTGATATGATCTAAAGATAAATTTGAATGAAAATGAAATGATGTATTATGAAATGTTCTGGTGTTCAAAATTTTATTGGATCATTATTATGGTGTATCATATTGGATCATTAATTTAAAGTACATAAGATCTACATGATGTGTTGGAATAAAAAAACATATCCTAATTACTATCAAGGTACACGTGAGGTAATATTCTTAGGGGAAAACATTAATCATTATAATCACACCATAATGATTGAAAAGTATTCCATGAGGGTGTAAAAGAGAAGAGAGTAATTTCAAGGATTTATTTGTTATTATATAACATGTGATATATTCATTTTTTATGTTATAAAATAATTTTATAGGTGGATGATATTCATTCATAATATTAATTCTGCATTCATTAAAAAATATATTAATATTAATAAGAGTTTTGATGTGATGAAACAAAATATATTAAACCCATCAACTAATGAAATACACTATATGGTTAAATGATTATAATTTTAAATAATTTTTATTATATTTGTTTACATTGATAGTTTATATAATAAAACTGAGATAGACTAACGGAATATTTTTTTATTTTATATGAAATGTCAATAATTTTAATGTGTCTCTAAGATCAATTGAGAATATATTTGGTTCAATAATAATGATTTTATTCCATTTATTGTTTATAATTTGGGTTGATTAATGGATGAAAATCTTTTTTTTAACATAAGGCCCTATTTCATACGAGAAAATCTAATATTACTATTCTTAGAGATAGTTTCAATGGATTATTGCTATGTTTTATGTTTACATACTAATAAGATCTTAATATTTCATCAATAGTTAATAGATATATATGATCATGAATGATGTATTTGGAATTCTTATGAACAATTTTTTACTATGGGATCACATGATCATTTATGTGTATTGGATGAAGTGGATTTTAGTCACTGTAAATTTGATTGAAATAAAATTATACAAAATAGGAGATAAAGTTTCAATTTATCCCTTTTCCCATTTGTAATAAAATATGGGACACTCATTAAAATAGAGAAATTAAAGTTTATTGGTTGAATTTATATTAATAAGAGGTTTTTTAATTGTAATTATATAATTTGATAAATATATAAATGGGTAGAATAATATTGTTTGAAAATTAGTTGATAATGGGAGAATTATGGTCAATCAAGAAATTATGACCAAATTCAACTGAGTTCATAATTTTAAAATATCATAAATTTTTTATTTATTGTATAATATTTACATTGGATTGGATGAAAATGTGTGATACAAAATTATGAGTAATAATAAAAATTCTATGAAGAGATATAATTAAATTGATATTGGGTATATACACAGAGATTATACCACAATTGGTAATATGATGTATATTTTTTTTATAATGTATTATTATTTTTTATGATTTGGCTATCCAAAAATACAATGGTAGAAATTTATTTAGTCAAGATAAGGATTAATGTTATAATTAAATTTGTTATAAGATTATTTTAATTACTGGTAATGTATTTTTTTCATTAAAAGTAGTAATTTTTTTCTATAAAAAAAATGTATTTTAGTGTATAGATTTTTTCCCCACACATGTTGGATATTTAATTTATGTTGTTTCAAAAATAATTCTTCAAAATGATCTAAAGTTGTTCTAGAACATATGATGTTCTGGAATTAAAATTTATCATAGTCTACAAGTTCTTCGAGAGGATTTGTAATGGATGATAGAAAATAACACATACTGGTATTCTAGAAATTTATTTTGTCTATTATTTTATATTTTGGATATGAATTTATATTTTATAATTTTTTTTAATTAGTAGTTATCTAATATATCATATAATATTATAAGAAGATATTGTAGATGTAGATGTTAGAGAGTTATTTTAAATGGCTATAATTTTTTATGATTATTTAATGATAAATCCTACATGGATGGCATTATCGCATCATTAGTAATGTTTATAGGGAAATAAAATAGGCATGTAACCCCATATTTATGTATTAGTAATAGAGAATATGGGTTTTATAACATTTGAAAATGAATAAAGCTCACCTATAATATAGTGGTACCACTACAATAACTAATTGTTACTCTGTGGATTGTGAAATGAAGAAACATCCATATGAACCATCAATATGAAATATAAAATAAATAATGTTGAGCTAAAAATGAAATGTAGTTGTTTTAGAGAACATCACGATGATACTTAAATGGAATTTTAGATCATACATTGGCGTAGTTATAGAAAATTTTTGAGTCCCAAACACAAGGGTACATAAGAATGAATTTGTACGGTTCAAAATGATAATGATATATTAACCCGAGAAAAATCCATTATCTTAAAAATATTGACTGAATAGGTAAAAAAGGGACATATATTTTGTTTGAAAACTATTATTTTCAAATATGTACGTGTAATCTGAGATAATAATAGATGATACTATCATTCAATGTGTAGAAAATTAGAAATTAAAAATAATTATTTTGATGTATAAAGTAAACCATGTTATATATTACTGTATTATCAGATGATATGGAATATATATCATAATAAAATCTAAAAAAATATTTGGAAGTATAGATGATTCACTGGGATATGCAAAAGTAAACCTATTCATTGTCCAAATATATATAAAATATTTAAATCATGTTTGGTTATATAGTAGTAAATTAGAAGAATATTTTAATGTTAAACCATTAAATAACTATGAAAATATATTATATATGGGTAATTTTTATTCAAAAAAATATTATTGAACATATATTTTATTAGGATTTTCATATATAATATTACATCTATTTTATAAATAATAATTCATTTTTATAAATAAATTCTGAAGGAAAGTAAATTATTATTGTATTCGGAGACTATATATACAATATTCATATTTCATTAATGGATTATGATATCTCTCAAATCCATTATAAAATTTATTACACTTCAATTACATTCCCAGAAAAAACTTTTCTTTTCAACATGGTTAAAGGAATTATAAGGGAGAGCACAAAGGCACAATAAGATTAAACATGGGAAATATATGTTGATCCTAATAAGAAATCATATGATAAAAATAAGGGTATGATATCAAGAATATAACATAAAATAATTATACGTAATCTATCATGAATAATATACATTATTACTGGAATAAATCAATATCATTTCCAAGGACATGTTCATAGGATTTTGAAACAGACATAAATCTATAATGAACCGTATATTCAATTAAAAAAGTTGTGTCCATATGATAAGTATAAAAACAATATAATTTATCAAGGTTTACAACCAATAGCATTTCATCAATATTGATCATGAAATCCTACTAGTTTTCCATATCATAACAGATCAATAACCACAACCACCATCCCATAGTGCATAAAGCATATGGACTTATTTCCCAATGTGGATTGACTACATCAACCTTCATACTATATTTATATCTTATTACATATATATTTAACCACTATATAGTAGGGGAATCTAATTCTTATCTAACCAATTTCATGATAAAAACCATATATTATTGTGCCATAAGATCATTAATACTCCACCTATAATCATATCATAACTCTTGTAAATAAAATGTCAATTATAAACATTTCATCAATCTACCATTGCATAAAAAATGGAAAATATATGGGTATCATAAATAAATCATCATCATAATCATAAAAAATATAGATTAAATTGGGATATATCCAAAGGATAATACTTCTAGTAAAACATGATATACACCAATTTTTTTCATCTTTGTGGAATATGAATACTGTAAAAAGATAATTAAAAACATTACTGAGAAAAAAAATTCATTATTAAAATAAATAAATTTAATTATAACTATTGAAAAAAATATTATAAAGGATATTTTCATTGATATGAAATTTGAAAATATGTAATGGAAACAAAAAATATTTGAATTTTCATGACAGTAGTAAATTTCATAAAAGCTATATAAGTTAAAAGAAATAAGTCCTATCATGTTTATGTAAAAATTTAGAAAGTTACACAATCAGAAGATGAAATGAAGATAAACATTAAACTGTTAATTATATATTTAAACAATATTATAATAAATTTAATATATAATTATATAATTTTAAATTTTTTATATAATTTTTTTTAAACGAGGACATGTAAGAGAATGATTCCCAAAATAATAGTAAAACATTGTCCATTTTCCAATAAAAAATCCAGTTTCTTATGCATACAAATTGATTAAAATCAATGGAAAACTTCTATTATCAAAAAATAATGATTGGAGAAGAAACATTAATTTTATTTATAATATAATAATCATTTAATTTTCTCAACTAAGATAAAATTATTAACAACCCTAATTAAAAATAGCTTTGAAACAATAATCACTTAGCTCATGTATTGATATTCATCATAGACATCCAAAACTACGGTATAAAAAATATAGTTTTGTTATACATGTTTTAAAATAACTAATAATATCTATCATATCTTGTAAATTTTAATTATAAGATCTCAAAACCCATTTAATACCAATTAGGTTTTAAAATCACCATTCTAGGATCATGAATGCTTCGGTTCACCTGTCGTGGAACATTACATTGATAAGGGTTACATCAAATATAAAATTTTATTAATGATTAAAATATCATATTTATTCAATATATACATATTTATAGTCATCCAATAAATCTATAGAGTGAAAAATGATTAACATCTTTTATGGAGACGGTATATCATATGTTTTCATTAATATTGTTTTTTCCTTTTGGAAGATGAAATTAATGCACGGTAAAAAAAAGAAATATACAATTAAATAGTAATTATAATATCATATAAATAATTTACAATCATCCAATTCATTCATATCACCATCCATTTGGAAAGGATATAAAAATGAATCACATTGCTTCATGTTGGTGGTAGTCTACATGTAAGCACGAGCGACATTATCATTTTACAATGTATTCAAATGTAAGAGGTTATCTAATAGAAAAATGATTATATATTTATATATATATATATTTATTCTTTAATAAATTTTCTCTCATAAATAGTTTTAGACACACACAACATGGGGTTTAAACATGATACTCTAATAAAATATTATAATTTATAAATGAGTTTTATAATCTATCCATTTAACAGGAAGTAATAATTAGTGATAAATAAATAATAAAAATTATAATGATTAATTTTTTTTTAAAAAAAATAAACTTCTAATATATTGAATATTAAAAAAATAAAAATATCTTAAAATTAAAATATATGTTTTTTCTGAAGACTATTTTTGTTCAAAAGGACTGATTAGTCATGCATTGTGTAAATAATTTGAAATTAACATTTATCATTTTTTAAAAATTATTTGAAAAGATGAACATAATTTTTTAATTCATTTTCTAGATACTTGATTAAGATTTTTTTAATTTTTTTTAAAAAAAATTCATTTTTATATGAATTTTGAAAAATACAAAATTTTGATTGAAAGCATATTTTTTCATTAAATTGATTTTAATGTTAAATAATATATTAAATTTTTTAGAAGTAAATTTTTTTCAATTATATATGAATTAATAGATTTTAGTTCGAAGAAATATTTTTTATATTGAATATTCATATAAAATATTTTAATTATTATGATAATTTGAATATTGAAAACTGAATTTCACGTTGCACGTTCATAATTAATATTAAATTAAAAATTTCCCTCTTATGTAAATTCAATTTAAAAATTCATTTCATATTTCATAAAATCATAATATATATTATTACAAGGTCAGATTAATTTTGAAACACAATGAATAATAAAGATTATAAAAAGATTTACCTGAGTGAAAGAAAAAATGTATTTATAGAGGTGTTGAACTATGATGATATTGGAAAAAATGACATAACAATTTCTATAAAACCAAATTTATTTCTATATTTTGACCCCAATCACCTCGGTTTCTATTATTATGATTTTTTGGGACACTTTTCCAAGGGAGTGTCTTATATAATAAGTTATGTAGAGAAATAAATACAAAAAGGAACTGTTATTTCTTTCAATATCAATATTTCATTGTGATAGGGAATAAACATAATATGTTCATTTATAAATATAATTATGAAAGATAATTAAATTTTTTATCATTATTATTTACGTTTAATTATATGAGATTATATAATTACATTAATTTCTTACTAAAGCCGAACAAATTAATTATTTAGTTAATTAAAAAATAAAATAAATGATATTAAAAATATTAAAAATATTGTAAATTTAATTAATTAATATTTTACATTAATTTTAAATAAAATTATTTCATGTTATATAGTTGTAATCATATTATATTATTATTCCATCTGTAATGGCCCAAACCCTCATGACCACTTCCTTTGCCAAATTTTGGCGAGACCGATCGGTGCGACCAATCCGTGTGACCGATCGGTGTCACCCAGCCTTGTTCGTATTTTCTTCTATAGGCTCCCTATAACACCACTTTTATGCTTTTTTAATCGTTGGAAGTGGTTCAGGGCAGTTTTTAAGCCCTCGAAAAATATTTTAAAAATTTTGAGGGTGGAGAGACCCTCCCAAACCGACCTAGCTGTATTTTCTCATATGATGCCCCTCAGTTTTATTAGATTATTTAAATTCATAGCTTCTACCAGCTTTCTGATTGGGATCATTAAATAACAATTTATTCTATCATGTGTAACCACCCAACTGCATGGGGAATCACCATCCGAATTCAAAGCATTCAAATTTCTCATATCCCGTAACAACGGGATTTTATCATTATATCGCAGAAGAAGTTCTTCTTCCCCTTCATTTTTTGGTCGAATTCCCTCTTCTCTCGGGTGTGCTTGAAGTCCCTCCATCCCTAGACTTGTGGTGTTCTCAGGTTAAAGTCATTTGCTCGTCATTGGAGTTCTCGGTGTCCCTCCCCTGCAAATCACGCATTCCCTGTTCTTAGCGCGTGGAGAGAAACGTCTATCTGTGATCGTCCAGAAGAGATTTTCTCCATCGTCTCTCTATTCTGTGTATCATGCCGGGTGGGCATTCCTTTTCCTCTCTAGAAACTGATAAAACCGAACTTAATGAGGATAATGAACAAACCTTTAAATAATGAAAGGGGGGTGTGATCGATGTTCTGATTTACTCTCTTTTGTTGTTGGGTTTTGTAAATTTTATGAGCCTATGCTCACTAAAAATCATTGTCATTTGTCGTCTCTTTTTTGTGCATGATCCTCGGTGCTTATGGGTGTTTAAATAACTATAAAGTGGAATTTTCTAATTACGTATACTCGGTTAAATAATCTTAAAGCACCTGGATCAACACAGTCTGTGATAACCCCAGTTAAAGTACAGTGGAATTGAAACCATGGAGTGTGTAAAATATTTAAATTCTGAAAATACCTGCATGGGACTGCCTTGTGTTTGTGGTATTGGTTTGGTTTTTTCTTTCACGGACCGACTTCTGGGGTGATATGGGTGGGTATGGGATCCCCTGTTGTTATACTTTCGCTAATTGTGAATCTGAGGCTGTGTGATTACACTACTTATATTAAGAATTGGAGGGGAATCCTCTATTATTGAGAAACCATTGGGTCTTGGATTTTGGGGACATGGGGTTGCATCTTGGGGTTTTCTTTGGTTCCTGTACATCGAGGGATCTCACTTGTCCCATTGATGTTGTGACTTTACAAGAGAACCAGGTGTGAATGTTTAAGTTGCTTTGACTGTCTTCTTTCTCTAACCGGTAGTTGTGCCTGTTAGTTTTTATATAGTGTAGTTTTAATCTAAATGGTATCACTTGAACATGAGAACAAGAGTGATAAATGGGGAAATTGGTTCTGGGATGGGTTGTGACCTAGTTGTGGGTGGTATACCTTTCAGGAATGAATAGTGATGAGGTTTTTGTTCTTAAGATGGTTCTGAAACCCTAGGTTGGGTAGAGTTCTTGTTTACTTATGTATATACTTTTAGATTTATTTTTATTATTCGCACCCACCCAAAATGAGCACATATGTTCCAAACACTCCCATTTTATGGGGGAGGGTGTTTTCCCAACACTCCTTTGAGTGGCTGGTTATTAGCTCATTTTCTGCTCCCTTTCTCGAATAGCCAAGACTTTTCAGGCAGGCTGTGATGGACTGAAGTCCATTATATTCCCAATAATCTTCGAGCGGGGAAGATGTGGTGGCTGGACTAGGTGTTTGCGGTCAGGATGTTTTCCAAGTTTCATCGGGATAAGGCCCAGGTGTCTTCGGGCCTATCAGTAGTTGTTTTGACCCAGGTGTTTGTGGGACAGTTGCTTTCCATGTGTCTTTGGGATGAGGCCTAGGTGTCTTTGGGTGTGGTTGTAATTGTTCTGACTAGGTGATTGTAGGTATGGTTATGTGTGGTGGTTGTGGCCCAGGTTTCTAAGGGAGGGATAGTGTTTATGTCCCAGGTGTGTGCGGGCAAGGTTTGGTAGTGGGCCTATAGTGAGGTTGTGGCCCAGGTGTGTGCGGGCGGGGATTGGTAGTGAGACTACGGTGTGAATGGCGGGATTGGTTCAATGCGTAGGATGTCTTCAATAATTACTGGGAATGTGGAGTGGGGTACCAAATTCTTGATGTGCTATTACTATACATTACGTGACTTGAGTTATTTGGGGAGTGTGCCTTGGTGAAACTTGGGTGGATAGTTTACACTGTTAGGTGTTTTGGTTACTTCTTTTTTCCGTGGGACATTAGAATGTATCTTCACATTGCAAAGAGAGACTTTGGTTTCTTCTACTGAGTATACTTGTATGCTCACCCTATGTATATAAAACTGCTTTCAGGTTTCCAGGAGGGCTTCAGGGATCGTGTGGAACCGTACTAGCTTGGACCTTTGGGGTAGTTGCTATTTTTGTTTTCCTTTTCATGGTATATTTTTACCTTTGGTGTTTGGTGACTTGTATCTTTTACCTATAAACAAGCATATATGAATGGTTTATATTCTTTCATACTTGCACTTTCAGTTTTGGTGTTGTGGGATTCACTATCTTATCTCCTGATCCTATTAAATGAAATAAGGCAATGGATTCCTTTTAACGTGCGCTTTTATGACTTTGGTGATAGTCGCCACTCTGGGTCCTATTGAAGGCGGGTCTCAGGGGTCAGTATCTATCCTTCAACTTGAAGAAGGATGGGTCTAACAATCTACTATCCCAAACAACATCAGGGTAAAGGCGGGTAGTGACAGAACGATATTAGAGCGAGTTTGAGAGATTGGATGGAGTTTCGAGATAGGCACAATGAGGATTACATGGAATGTTAGGGAAACAGTTTTGGGTGATCTTAGTGCGTGAATTAGTCCAGGGAAGACCGACTAGGACACTGGATTTTAGGGCCCCCAGTGATCTGAAGAAAGGACTCAAGACCTACCAAACGACCATTTGAGGTGACAATAATTGCAGGGTAGAGACCCTAGGAAAGGTATATGCATCATAATTACTTGTGGTCTCATGTATCATGGGTTTTTTGGGGATTAAAATTAATAAGATGTTTATGAATTTTTATGAACAATATTCTGTACTACTGGGTATTAGGCATTTCTTGTTTACATTGGAGCTATGTCACCTGGGAGGCAACCACGGGTGGTGCGGGTGATGGAGGCCCAAGAGGTTGACTTGGCCGATTGGCGGAGGGCTGATCGATATGAGGAGGATGACATTTGGTAGATGATGCTTCTAGCCTTCCAGCGACAGAACATCGAGAAGTATGAGGGATGCACCTCTGACATGAAGACAGAGTGCTGGCTTGAAGAGTTTGTGATAGCTTTCACCTTGATTCAGGCTCCGTCTGAGTACTGGGATCCTCTGGCTGTCATCCAGATGTGGGGAGCAGTGCGTTAGTGGTGAATGCTCTACCTAGGGGGAGGAGAGTGGCTGAGGTGGCATGGGCTGAATTTGAAAAGGAGTTCCGGGCAGAATTCCTCTCTTCTATGATGATGGAGATGAAGAGGCAGGAGATACTCTCCCTCCAGTAAAGGAGTATGTCAGTAATGGAGCTAGGGATCAAGATCAAGGACCTCCTCCGCTTTCCTCCGGACCACTTTCCAGATGAGGAGTCTCGGGCGAGATGTTTAGAAGAGTTGCTCTGACCCTCCTTCCAGTATGTTGTTACCCTCTTCACCATGCCGATATAAATAGAAATCTAGAGGAACGCAGATGTGGTGGAGAGGATGAACACTCTAGGAGGTGTATCACGAGAGGGGATCTAGCTGGGATCATCGAAGGGGAAGGCCATCAGCAACAGGCCACAAGCATCATGGCCCTCTAGGTTTCAAACGGTAGGGAGCAGACCCATGTTGTTCCAGTTCCGATCTCTATGCCCTCCCCCCATTCCATCAGGACCAGGATCGAGATGCTTCATCTGTGGTAGCCATGGGTACCATCAGAACCAGTGCACGGATAGAGTGCAGTACGACGACATTTGGCAGGCCATCACCCACCTCAGCATCAGCTTCCAACTAGGACTTTCAGCAGTAGAATTAGGGGCAGTGAGCTCCTAATAATTCGAGGGTAGACGTTGTAGGAGGATTCTTCCCCCAGGGTGCTCCTTAGGGACCTCATCCAGGGTGTGGTCAGGGAGGTGGCTGACATCCAAGGGGAAGAGGAGATAGGAGTGGGAAGTTGCACACCGCAGAGGCAACGGTTCCAGCAGAGCCAGAGGTCCTTCAAGGTATGATCATCTTGTTTAGTACCCTTGTGTATGCCTTGTTCGATACAGTAGATTCGCACTCCATTGTTACACCCCAGTCTAGCCCACACCCTGGGCTTATCCATTGAGAGAATTCCAATCACCCATGTGCTAATAACACCAGAAATAGGTCATACCGACTTTTCATATGTTTGTGGAGGATGTAGACTAACGATAGGGCCACATCTGTCGGTCAGGGATCTACTACTATTAGAGATACAACCATATAATGTCATCCTAGGCATCAACTGGCTATTCTTTATGTGTTCCGTCATCATCAACTTCTGAAGAAATGGTTGTGTTCTCAGAATTGGGAGGCTGACCTGTTACTTTCAATGGAGAGTAGAGTGGCTGGAAGGGCAGCAGGTGAGAGGAACCCCTCCTATTTTTTGTTAGCAGAGCTATCAGTAGAGTTAGTAGATGCCGAGATAGTGGGGGTACCAGGTATCATCAGTGAGTTTATAGACTTCTTCCCTGAGGAGGTGACGACTCTACCCCCTGATAAAAAATCATGTTTGGGATAGACTTTCATCCCAGTGCTCGTCCAATTTTGATGGCTCCCTATCTGATGGAACCTTTGGAGCTACGAGTGTTGCGGATTCAGATTGATGGTCTAATGAAGAATTTTTATGTCCGACCAAATGCATCACCATGGGGTGATTCAGTCTTGTTCTCGATAAAGGAAGACGATGGGATCAAGTTATGCATAGACTACATGAGGCTGGATTAGGTGACAATCAAGAATCGCTACACTCTTCCAAGGATAGACGATCTCTATGACCAACTAAAGGGTGCAAGATGGTTCTCTATGATTGACCTACGGTCTGGATATCACCAGTTGAGGGAGAAAAAGGGAGACATCTCAAAGATGGCCTTCATATGCAGATATGGGTACTTCGAGTTTGTAGTCATTCTTTTTAGCGTTACGAATTCTCCAGTCGTGTTCATGGGTCTCATGGACTCTGTTTTCTGGGAACACCTAGATCGGTCCGTAGTCATGTTCATTGACAAAATCATGATCTACTCAAGATCAGGGGAGGACCACGCTGAGCACATGAGGACGGTTTTAGAGTTCCTCCTACAACACGAGCTCTATGGGAAGTTGTCGAAATGCATGTTCTCGATGAGATATGTGCACGTCCTTGGGCACAAAGAGTTTGAGCAGCGGGTAGTAGTGGACCCATCAATGGTTGAGGTGGTTGTTTCTTGGGAAGCACCCAAGAATGTGGTAGAGGTTCATAGTTTCCTTGGGCTGGAAAGTTACTACAGGAGGTTCGTACCAAACTTTTCTTGAGTTGAGGCTCCTTTGACGACCCTGACCAAGAAGGACCAGGCTTTCAAATGGAGTAAGAAGTGTGAGTCAGCCTTCAGCAATCTAAAGGAGAAGTTGGTTAGTGCCCTAGTGCTAAGACTACTAGAAGAATGGGAGGAATATGAGGTGTTCTGTGATGCTTCAGGGGAAGGTCTCGGATGTGTATTGATGCACCGACAAGGGGGGTTCTTTTATGGCTATATGTAGCGACACCCTCATGAGTGTAATTATGAAACCCACGATCTAGAGCATGAAACAGTTGTTTTCACACTAATGTTGTTGAGGAATTACCTCATCGGAGAACACATTGTGTTCTTCATAGGTCACAAATGATTGAGTTATGTCTTCTCCATGCAGGACCTAAACTTACGGTAGCGAAGGTGGATAGAGTTCCTCCAGGATTACGACTTCGATATTTCCTACACATTTGGAAAAGAGAATGTAGTGGCCGATGATTTGAGCAGGAGGTCGCAGAAGGATGTGGTCTGGGAGTCGGAAGATGCTTAGACGGCGATGGAGGATATGGGTTCCTTGCACCTGGAGGCGAAGATGGATATTGGTAGAGGATGCCTGTATCAGATGACAGTATAGTCTTCTCTCTTGTGTTAGGTGGAGGAGTCTTAATGGGGAGACACAGAGAGTGATGTGATGCCTGACCGGGATATCCATGATGATTCTCCATAAGGGTGGTCAGTGGATGGTCAGAATAAGAGGCTTTTCCATGGAAGTTATTTGTTCCGGAGGCAATGCATGATAGGGTTCTTGGTGAAATCCACTGCTCACCACTAGCAGTACACCTATAACTTTTCATGATGTACAAAGGTTTGGGGAGAGAGTTTTGGTGGCCCCGAGTAATGCGAGTAGTGGCAGAGTTTGTGGCCAAGTGCCTAGTGTGTCAGCAGGTGCAGGTTGACCATGTGTTCCAGGCAGGTTATTTCAACCTTTAGATGTCCTCGAGTGGAAGTGGGATGACATCTTGATGGATTTCGTCATGGGGCTACCCAAGTTACAAAGAGGCTGCAATGCCATCATGGTAGTAGTGGACCAGTTGATGAAATAATCTCACTTTCTGGTGATCAAAAAGTCGAGTGTAGTAGACGCTCTAGTATAGATGTATGTGGATGATTTACTGTGGTTGCATGTATTTCAAAGTTCCATAGTCTCTGATAGGGATGCATAATTTACATCCCAAGTCTAGAAGGGTTTGCAACATGCCTTTGGAACCCAGCTGCACCGTAGCACTGCCTTCCTCCCCTAGAGAGATGGGCAAACAGAGCGCACAATCCAAATCTTGGAATATATTATCTGAGCGTGCATTCTAGAATTTGGGGATCATGTGTGCGACTCTTTCCACTGGTAGAGTTCACCTACAATAATAGTTATCACTCTACCATTGGAATGGAATCGTTCGAAGCTCTATATTGAAGGCTGTGTCGCTCACCTGGGTGCTGGACTAAGGTTGGGGAAGCCGGTGTTCTTTCCCCAGAGGTGGTTCAGAGCATGACAGAGAAGGTTCAACATATATGAGATAGGATGAATGTAGCTCAGGACTGGCATAAGACATATTCTGATGACAAGAGGAGACCATTGGTGTTTGAGGTCGTGGACCATGTGTTATTGAAGGTCTCCCCTCGGCATGGAAAACAGAGGTTCGACAAGGAATTAAGCATTCCCCTAGGTTCATCGGACCCTTCAAAGTGTTGCGGCGGGTCAGTGAAGTGGCTTATCAGCTAGCACTACCACCTTCGCTACTGAGGATACATGATGTATTCCATGTGTCCCAGCTCCGACGAAATCTGCACGATGATTCACACGTCTTCAAGGTGGGAGATCTAGATATCGAAGACGATGCAACCTTCATGGAGCGACCAGTGATAATTGAGAGTTGTGAGGAGAAAGTGCTTCATTGAGGAACCATTCCCTTGGTTCGTGTGTTATGGATACATAGTGGGCTTGAGAAGAGTAACAGGGAGAGGGAAGGACATATGCATGCCCAATACCCAGAACTGTTTTGAGGTTTATCCCGTTTGGTCAGTACTTGATTACTGTGTAATGCTTTACATTATTGATTATGTGATGTGCAATTTCCCATTCTCTGAATGTGTGTGAAGTATCATAAAGGAAGGGGAGAGGATGACCAGATCCCCAGTTATGACGCATTATAATGGATGCACCTAAACCCGTGCGGGCGAGTACGTGCCGCCCAAAGGGATAGTATCATAACATGAAGGAAGGGAAACCCCTCTCCCAATGGACCAGACGGTTTTGCCCTTGTTTTGGGTTGTTTCACGGGGAAAGGAGCGGTAGAGAGATTGTGTTTGTTTAGGGGATAAGGTCCCTGTGTCCGACAGGTTCACTCCTGAGAGGTATCTACCAGGGTGGTTGTTAGGACCCACCATCTTTCTTCCAGGTATGGTTTTGATTCTTGAGGGTGAGAAAGGTTTTAGAGGTATATGATGTAATGGCCATGACCCTCATGACCCCTTCTTTTGTCAAATTTCAGCGCGACCGATAGGTGGGACCGATCAGCGAGACAGATCGGGGGGTTCGATCGGGGTGACCGATTGGCGCGACTGATTGGTGAGATCGATCTGTGTGACCGATCGGTGACACCCAGCCTTGGTGGGATTTTCTTCTCTAGCCTCCCCATAACCCCACATTTGTGCCTTTTTAACCATTTGAAGTGGTTCAAGACCATTTTTAAGCCCTCAAACAATGTTTTAAAACTAATGAGGTTGGAGAGATCCTCCCCAACCGACCTAGCTGTGATTTTTCGTATGATAACCCTAGGTTTTATTAGAATCTTTTAAATCACAGGTGTTACCACCTTTCTGATGGGGATCATTAAATAACAATTTATTCTGTCATGTCTAACCACCCAACTGCGTGGGGAATCACGATACAAATTCAAAGCGTTCTAATTTCTCATATCCCGTAACAATGGGATTTTATCTATATATCATAGAAGAAGTTCTTCTTCCCCCTTCTTCCTTTTGGCTGACTTCTCTCTTCTCTCGGGTGTGCATGAAGTCCCTCCTTCCCGAGAATTCTTGGTGCACCCAGGATAAAGTCGTCTGCTCGTCCTTGGAGTTCCCGAGGTCCCTCCACAACAAATCATGCATGCAATATTCTTTGCACGTGGAGAAAAATGTCAATCCTTGATCTTCCATGTAGGGATTTTCTTTTTCATATATTTTTTCTATGTATCATGCGGGGTGGGAATGCTTTTTGTCTCTGCGTAAAATAATGAAATCGAAAATAATGATGATAATGAAAAGACATTTAAAAAATGAAAGGGGGGTTCTATCGATGTTCTGTTTTACTCTCTTATGTTGTTGTGTGTTATGAATTGTATGGGCCTATGCTCACTGAATATCATGGTCATCAGTGGTCTCTCTTTGTGCAAGAACCTCGGTGCTCTTGGATGTTTAAATAACCTTGACGTGGAATTGGTTAATTACATATACTCAGTTAAATAAACATAAAGCAGTAGGATCATCCCTTTCTGTGATATCCCCAGTTAAAGTAAACTGGAATTTAAATCATGGAGTCTATTAAATCTATTAAATATTAATATACATACATGGTCCTGCCTTGTGTTGCTGGTAGTTGTTTGGTTGTTTCTCTCACAGACTAATTGTTCGGGTGATATGGGTGGGGATGTGACCCACTGTTGTTATACTTTCACTGGTTGTGAATCTGAGGCTGTGTGATTACTCTGCTTATATCACGAATTGGGGTAGAATCCCTTGTTGTGGATAAACCGTTGGGTGCTGTATTTTGGGGACATGGGGCTGCATCTCGAGGTTTTCTTTGGTTTTGGTACTTCGATGGATCTCACATATCACTTTGTTCTTGGGACTTTACAAGAGAACCAAGTGTGAATGTTTATGTTTCTTTTACTGTCTTCTTTCTCTAGCTGGTAGTTGTGCCTGTTAGTTTCCCAGTAGTGTAATTTTCATCTAAATGGGATCACTTGAACATGAGAACAAGATTGATAAATTGGAAAATTGGTTCTGGGATGGGTTGTTACCTAGTTGTGGGTGTTATACCATTCATAAATGAATAGTGATGCGGTGTTTGTTCTTAGGATGGTTTCCGAACCCTAGGGTGTGTTGAGTGATTATTTACATATGTATATACATGTAGTTGTTATGTTTCTTATTCACACCCCACCTAAATTGAACACATAAGTGAAGAACACTCCCATTTCATGGGAGAGGGTGCTTCTCCCAATACTCCTATGAGTGGCTGGTTAAAAGCACCTTTCTTAATACCTTTCCCAAATTTCCTAAGAAACATCAGGCATGATATTATACTCTGAAGTGCATTATTAGGAAATAAATCATCGGGCAGGTTAGTTGTGGTGTTTGGCCTTGGTGTTTGCGGGAAGGCTGTTTCCCAAGTGTCTTTGGGATGAGGCCCAGATGTCTTCATGTGTGGCTATAATTATTTTGACCCAGGTGTTTGAATGGAGGTTGTTTCCCAAGTGTCATCGGGATGCTGCCCAAGTGTTTTTGGGAATGGTGGTAGTTGTTCTGACCAATGTGTTTGTGGGTATGGTTATGTGTGGTGGTTGTAGTCTAGGTGTCTATGGGCGGGATAGTGGTTATGGCCTAGGTGTGTGCAGGAAAGGTTTCGAAGTGGGACGATGGTAAGGTTGTGTCGTAGGTTTATGCGTGTGGGGTTTGGCAGTGGGATTGCGGTGGAAATGGAAGGTTTAATTTCAACCGTAATTTGAATTTTAGTTATGGTGTTGAGGTATTTACAATCTTTTCTCTCGATCTTATTAAAAGAAAAATGGTAATGTCTTCCTTTTAACGTGTGAATTTATGCCCATAGTGTTATTCTCCACTCCGGGACCTGTTTAAGGCGTGTCTCGAGGGTCATTGTCTCCCCATTAACATGAAGAAGGAAGGGTATGACAATATGATTTCCCTTCCCTCATCTTGGTGAAGGCGGGTCGTGACACCATCCATGTGTAGATATTATTTAAATTCAAATAATATGTTTTAATTGAAAATTGACATTAATGTTCTTTAATGATATGTGATATTTTAATAAATAGTTTAAAATAACTAAAAATCATATATTCTAACATGTTATTTTTAAATGATAAAAAATATTAATTATGGCTAGTGGACCAATTTTTCTTTTATATTTATTATATAGAAAATTAAATAGTAAACAAAAACACAGTGTTATGGTTAAAAAAAATGTTATTTCACTTTATATGAACTTTTTTTAAAATTAATTATCAAGGTAAATTGGTTTGTAGTTAATAAATTATATTTCATATTCTTAATTAAAGGTTGTAAATTATTTAATAATTTTCATATCAGTTTCAAGAAAAAGGATTAATTACCTTGGATAAAAATACTTCTTATGGTGGTGAAAAAAAATTATAAAATAGAGGAAAAATAGATGTTATGGAACATCATGTTTAAAAACTGAGTTCTATTGTGTGGTGGTAGTTTTTCTAGACCATATCATCCTTAAATACCATAAATCATAAATTTAGTATCCATTTGGGGTGATTGAAACTTCCTATTATTGAATAGTTTTCTAAATTGATTTAATTGCACTACTCATCAAATATAAAGGGGAACTCAATGCCCTCACATGTTCACACATATGAAGCAATTTGGATTGACTGTGTCCTAAAAAAATACAAACCCTAATTCCCTAAAATCATCATAGAATCCTAATTTTGGTAATAAATTCAATCTAGGATTAATTTTGTGCAATCCTATGTAGTATTCTTATAGTAGTGGTAATGTTCTTTAACAATCATTTTTTTCATCCAATTCCTTAATCAATTATTATTTAAACAAGATGATATAACATTATAATTATATTAAATATAATTATTTGTTTTTTTATAATTTATGGACTTTAAACCATCGACACTTCCATCAAATGTGTTATGAAATCATCATTCATGTTTATGGCGAACAACCGCCTCATGAACTGGTGTCATTGACTTTTCAATTAAAAAATATCACAGTTGGAAATAATGATGGATCTAATTTATATAATTTTCATCACAAATTTATATATATATTGTCATTTTATCTTTTAAAAAAATTTACACACCATTCCATATGAGGTATAACATAATCGCTTATGTGTGCGACAGACTACCACCTCGTGAAGTGATTTGATTCATCATTCAATATGCATTAAATGGAATGTGATATGAAAAAAGATCATTAATATATGTGATAAAAATAATAATAATTATATTAATGAAATGTTTATTATTGTTAATGTTTATATAACATTTTTTTCATACAATAAAAAATTATTATGCCACTTGTGTACTAATAGACTACCACCTTCACAAAGTAATGTGACTCTCTTTTCATCACTAAACCACATGGGTGTTATATATAAGTATAATTATAGAAATTATTTAGTATATTTATGATATTATAATAAATATTGAATGAAAAATTATTACTTACCTCCCTTATATAATTAGTTTGATCAACAGAATGACTTCTCATGTAAATGAATTTCTTGCCGTCTCCATAATCGTAACATACTTAATGTCAAAAAAATCCATCATGATTAGTAATTGATGTATATTTTTTTATATAAATATGAAAATTATGTTTTTATTATTGTTGTTCGTATTATTTAACTATCGTATATTCACAATTACCATAAACTTCCTGACAAATAAAGAATGAGAAAAAAGGATATTAACACCTAAAACCATGAAAATAATGTATTATTATTAAATAATGGGTTAGACGATGTTATAAAATGATCAAATATTATATTATAAATACTAATATGGTTAGTTTATAAGTTAATGACATGTTTGTGAACACTATATAGTAAGTTTGATCACATTTATTTAAATGGAAACATGAGGTATGGTATTCAATCACAATTTCCCTTCATTGACACATACTGTAATGTTATGATCCTAATTTCATTTATATGGTGAATATACTTGTCCTTTGAAATGCAATATCATGATTCATTAAATCATTATGTTATTTTATGTTTAATTTTTAATTTTTTCTTCTAAATAGGTTTTACATGAGAAATATAAAGTGGTAGAAGATATGTAATGACTTATATTCTTTTGGGATCATTAACATCATCTTGATACAATTACATTCTTGTAGGTATTTCATTAACTATATACAATTTTTACATATAGTGTAAATTTTGAGGTTATTTCATTAACTAGGAAAAAATTGATAAATTTGTATCCTTTACTCCATATGGATATTAGATTATAAGGTATATTTATTCTTGAATTCATTAAATCATTTTATCTATGAGGAATACCTTGGAACTATAGTGAGTCATGGGGATCAGCATAATATAGACCCTTGATACATAGGTATGTCTCATGATGCAAATAAGTTTGTCAAATTTAATGGGTGTCAAGAAATATTATATAAATTGTCTTGTTAAATGTTTTTAGAGTAGAGGAACCCAAATTCTAGTGATCAAGGAATACAATAATAATGAATTTCCTAGATTAATAATTCAATTATTATTATTAATGATATTTTGAAAATGATATTATCTTTGGATGAATTAAATTAATTGTTTTTTGTTAAAACTATTCTATATAGATGATGCCATATATATTTAGGCATTCATGTTATTTAAATTGAATGTGTGTTAAGTTATTTACATTTCCATATTGATTATCAATTATTTATTAATGATATATTCTGAATTAATAACCCTTTCTATGAGTTTGATATCATACTTATTTTGATTCATTTACACATGACATGAAAAATAAATAATTGAATAAATTTTAAAAGAAATAGTTTATTTTCAATTGTTATATAAAATTTTTCATTTTATTTTCCCAATGTAAAGTCGTTTTCATGAGTTATATGGTTTTAAAAAATTTAAAAACAAATCACTACATTATTATATGACACTTTATATATGTTCACATGTAAAAATGAAGAAACCTGCTTTGGGCAACTATGTTAGGGTTGTTACAGTGGGTATCAGAGAGCGATTATTCAAAAAAAAAAGCAATGTGATTTAAAAAATATATATTTGAGATTATATCCTAATGAAATACATTCATAATAGTTTTATAAGAACATAGTAATTATCTGTTAATGTAGTTATTTTATGAAATTTCATGGAAATAAATCTATGTCTTGATTCTAAAAGTAGACATGGTTATGGAACTAATCTTCATGGGGTAATAACTCTAAAAATAATTTATAATTCTTGACCCTATCATCACATGGTGAATGACAATAGGCCTTACTATGCACATGGTTTGAAACTCATGGGTTATATTCTTAGGATAATACAAATTTTCGATACTAACTATTATGAAGGTTTTAAAAGTGTGTTTATCCAAAATAATCCATGTTATTTATTATGATATTTTCTATTCATATATATTTATGTTTAAGTTAAGTATTTCACTATTAATATGATTATGAGTTATTTTTAAAAATTATATGATCTAATCTAGTGTATGTTATCATTTATAAATGGTTCTTATAATATGGAATGGTAATCACATCAATGATTATAATTCAAAGTGTATGAATAATTTTTTCTTTAATGGGATTAATAAAATCATTCAAAAATATCTTGAATCCAATACATTATCAGCATAAGAGGACATGGTAACATGTGATAATAAGACCTAGAAATAATTATATAATTATTATAGATTTATAGGGATGAAAAACAGAAGAGTATGATAGAGAAAATAATGGATAATGGAAATAAAGTAATGAATGATTATCCCACATGTGATAAATATTGAAAGAGACACCATGGTAATTTTATATAGGGAATGGTAGTTTGATACATGTGTATAGGGAAAGGAGACTATAGTCTTGATTTAAGGGTAATTTAAAAACATTCCAATCCTAAAAGATTCATCTATGATGAGTTGGGTTGCTAAAAAAATAATTCCCCTAAAATCAGAAGATACCACCTCAAAAGAAACTAATGATTGATATTCAATATTATACTATTACCAAATATGATGTGGAATGATTAATGTTCTTGTGTTTTGAATCACGAATTATGTCATTTGGTTATTTTCTGAATGATATCATAGTTATAATAATTATTGGTCTTATAAGGATTGTGCTACAGTACGTTTTCAATAAGGATTTGACATCATATGTTGACATTATCAATGACCAAGAAAAAAATTTCTGCAGATAGATGAAAATTTTGGAAATCACAAGATTGCAGGAATGAAAATGCTTAAATTGACATGTATGTTTGGTTAATTATGTTTAGATAAATGGTGATTGACGTGGAAAAAATTAAATTAGATCGTACTAAGTATATATGGACTTAATAATGAGATGTTGACAAAGTGGTTTTTATTATCATTATTGCAATTTACATCATCACTGTAGTTAAAGAATTTTTTTGATAATCATTTTATTTAAATAGTCAATATAGAGGAGTTTATGTTTTGAATAAATTTTTATGGTAATTCATGTTTTTAAATTGTAATAAAAAAACACATGTTGATTATATTCACATGGTTGGTATGTGATAATTAAGAGGTACAACAATTTTTTAGGGTTATTAGTGATAAGTTCATTTTGGAAATTCAGTGAAACTCTTTATAAAGTTTTGAATTTTATTAATTAGGAATGATTAGATGGTTAACCATATATAAAATGGGTTATGTAAAAGTTTGGATGACGAATTAGTGATTAATTTATTAATTCACCATATAGAGATCTATGTATAATGGATTACTTGTACTAACCATATTATTTTTAAATAATGTTTATAGATACCCCTAAAACATTACCACTATTTAATAGATCTAACAATCCATTAAAAGTGAATATTAGTTCTTACGGTATCAAAATTTAATTTTTTATATTCATTTCTATGATTATGTGATGAAATAGAAATTAATCTAAGAACAACCAAATGATAGAACTTTTCTTATGAAATAGGAACTTATCAAGTGAATCTGTTATCCATATATTATTTGATATTAAAATAATTACTCAACTATAGTAAAATGGTCTTGAAATAATAAATTTATCTTATTACATTCACATATGGGGAATCAAATGGTCAATTAAATTATCAAAATTCTATGGTTTTGAGGTCCGTAACATTATATTTATCAATAACTTTTTAGGATCAATTACCTCTATCATTATCTATAATTACATTCACATTTATTCTATGTCCACAACTTCACAATCCATAAATTTTCTGTTATATATGAAACTATCTTTTTGGTATTATAGATGACAACTATACTTTGTTTTCTCTCATAATAAGATAAATTGAATTAATACTTTTTTATATGGGTTTTATGATAATGGTATTTCAAAATTTCAAACCCCTAATAACAAAGATATTGTTTAAATTGCAAGGTTGAAATTCATATACTATTAGGTGAATGTGATAACCCCATAATTAATGATATATTTATTTCTAAACAAATTAACTCTCCTCAATAATTTGTAATGGATGTAATACAAGGTTTAAACATGATACTTTGCAAAAATATTATAATTTATACCCAAACAATATAACAAAGTCATTCAATTAGAATATATGAATTGTAGGAATAAAATAATGAAAATTATTTGGTTAACACATATAGAAAAATTCATCAAATGTTTATTTATTATAAATAAAATAAAAATAAATATAGAAAAATAAATGTTTTCCAATAATTTTTATTCCAATATATAGATTGTCTATTTCATAAAAATAAATAAATATAATGTTTACCATATACAGAAAATTTATTTCAAAAACTGAAATAAATTTTGTAAATCATCATATCAATATTATTATAGGGTAATGTTTTTTATTTTTTTAAATTTTTTATTATTCAATTATGACTAAAAAATATATAATGTAAATTGAAAGATGACTTTTAGTGTAAATTATTTATATAGTAAAATAATTTTTTAAATTAGTTAAATTGTATATTATGTTCAAATATATGTCATTTAATATAGTATTGTTTATTGAAATCATATTGATGTTGAATACTGATATAAAAACAATATAATATTTTTATTATTTTCTCATTTAAAATCATGCTTTTATGTCATGTTTGACGAATAAATTTTAAATTAAATTTCATTCACTTTATTGAATCGAATTCGGAAAAATGGATTTCAAATATATAATAAGAATAATTAATATATTATAATAATTCCAACTAAATATTTAACCATAATAAATAAAAGACATAAAAATTTTATTTTCATGGTTATGGTAAAATGGGTATACTATGGCATTAAACTATGAAGATAAGGGTTAAAATGACCCACCAATTTGTATAACATCCATTTTGTGGAAATATATCAACCCTTTTAACAATAGAATCTATTTTATGAGAAATTTGGTCACTTTTACTTGAATGTGACCTATAAAACTAAAAACTTAATCAAAAATTAAAAAAGGTAACATTTATTTCATTTAATATATATAACGATTCAGAATAAGAAATAATAATTTATTGTTTACTATAAATATTATTTTGAAATATGAATTTGTTTTTTTATCAATATAATTTATTTATCTTTTTGAGTGATTAAATAATTAATTAATATAATTTAGAGACACCAAATATGTAATTATCTATATAATAGTCAAATTAAAAAAAATATCTTAAAATATTAAAAGAAATGTAAATTTAATGAATTTTTGTGTGAGAAAAAATATTTAGATAAATATATCATGTTATAAATGTAAAAAAATAATATATTATATTTCTATAATTTTCATGATACATTTATAATTGAATCTAAATGAATAATGTAAACATTTTAAATAATATTATTTCATAACTAATTTTTTTATTAAATGATTTAAAATTATAAAAATTTCAATTTTTATACAAGTAATTTTAAAATTTTAATAAATAACAACAATAGTCTATTAATGTATCAATTTTTATTTTATAATCAATATATTCAATCCGAAATATTAAAAACAATTTTTTTATTGTTATGGTTAAAACAAAGTATTCTATATTACAAGCACTTGTATTAAATTTAAAATTTAACACACATAAGATTTATGTTTAATAAATTTGATTTAATATTTATTATCCATTGGAAGAAGTTAAAATACATGATTCATGTTAATTTAATATTAAAATGTAATTTCTCTTGTTTAAAAAAACGTTTCACCATTTTGAAAAAAAATCAAAAGCAAGGAAACATTGATTTTAATGGGACACATGTTTAAAATATTTGCTTAATTGTGGGTTCGAAGTTAGTATTGACCTAATAATATATAAGCTATATGTATTATCATATTTTGAGATGCATTTAGTGAGAGTGACTTATTATTATTGAATAGTTTTGGGTAATTAAAAAAACTTCACTCCTCCAAAATTTTAATATGACACTCATAACTATCACTTTTTCAAACCTATTAAGGTATTATTCTTGAACAAGGCCTTATAAAATCACATTAAAAATTCATTAGTATCATTCTTTAATATTTATATTGTGAATAAAACCAACATAGTAAGGAATTAGTGAATGATAAGGATGATTCCTGAAGAAGAGGGAGAATTTTTAAATGATAATGAACCAACCGCACTTCAAAAAATGGGTTAGAAATCAAAATTATTCGATAAGGTGGACAAAAACCGTGAAATCATTGTCAATTATTTTTTCATTACTAAATCTCATGGATGGGTATAATGAAAGATATTATATAAATATATATTATTCATATCATTATTATTCCTATGGATTCATTATATAATACATAACATTATATATTTCCTTTTTTAGGGGGTAACGTAATGCTGATCGTGTGTCAGAGGACTTCCACCTTGTGAAATGATGTGCTTTGTCTTCAAAAAACACTTTACCTGAAAGGTGATAAGGAAACTGTCAAAGAATATACATGATATAAATGAAACTATTAATATATTAATTTAAAAAATATAATTCTAAAATTTAGTATATAATTTTTTTTCTTGCACATAAAAATTATTCTATCCCTTTTGTATATATAGACTACTGCCTTAATGAAGCAATGTGACTCTCTTTTCATCACCCAACTACATGGTTGATTTATATATGTATATATAAAGAAATAAAATCATTAAATAAATATATATATATATATATATAAGATATTATCTTCATTCTAGAATGAAATATTATTACTTTCCTATATTCCATAGTGATCTTTGAAACATGGAATTATTTTTCATTCATAGGTATGGCCTACCATCTCCATGATCATAATGTCCTTCATCCCTCATAACCATATTTAATGATTGTTATAAAAATTATTATATATATATATATGATTATTATAGCATTATTATTAATATTCAGGTTCTGGAATTTTAATATATGATCAATAACTGAAACGTTCATGAAAAAAATAAAAGATAAAATATGACAATTAACACACATATAAATTAAAATAATGTAAGATCATTAATGAATGTGTGATGAGATGTTATTAAAGGATATACTATGACATTATTAATATAAATATAGTTCTTATTTAAGTTAATTATATTTTTAAAACAACTATATAGGTAGTTAAATTATGTTTAATCAAAAGGTGCATGCGACAAGGGACTTCATCTGAATTTCCCTACATCGATTCATATTGTAATGTTATAAACCTAATTTCATTTATATGGAATATATAATTCCACATTAAAATATATTATCATTAATAATTCATACATAATGTTATATTATGTTTTATTTTAAATTAATTCATCCATATTGATATGATATCAAAATTACCATATTGTAAAAGTGATTATACAATATTACATTATTGTGTGAATGTCAAATTTCACAGAAAACAATAAAATCCTTATTATGTTTTCTCATTAGACCATTAATTTAACTGAAATATATATATTATTTTATGATGAATACTACTATCTCATAAATTATATACGGTTTTTACATATGTGTTTTACAATAAATTTTATTTGATTAATAGATGAAATATTGACAAATTTGTATCCATTTCTCAACATGGATATTTGATGATAATGAATAATGGTTCTAGAAAAAATTTTATCACATGATATTTGATGAGTGATTTGGATATTCAGTGATGGGTGGGGTTTCGTATAATATATATCCTCAATGTACCTCACAGTCTCATTAGATGAATATTATCCCCAAATTAAATGGGGTTTATCTATAGTTTTTTACTATCGTTTGAAGGGTCCTCAAATTATAAGAATCATGATTCATGAGAAAATGTAATCCAATAATTAAATAAATATTTCATTAAGAAATTTAATATTATTTTCCTTGATATTTTATGAATAATATTATCTATAGATGCACTTCATTGTCAGTTTATTGATTAAATGAAATGTGTTTTTAGTTATTTACCTTGATCTATTAATATTTTTTTCTCTATGTTGTCATTTTTTTAAATATAATGTTTTCTAATTAATTTAAATATTCATATGGATTATTCTATATTTATTTTTGATATATAATGTTGCAATTAACACTTACAGAGAATTTGAGGTCACCTAATGCATTAGGAATGATCTAATCATCACATTGTGTGTGATAATAGGCTATATTTTGATCATGGTTTAAAACTCCGAGGATATATTGTTACAATAATTAACATTTTATATAAAAAAAATTTAAATGTTTTAAATTATAGATATCAATAAAGATTCCATTTTTATGATTATGAAATTAGATATGCAGCTGTTTTTCTATTTATGTGATATATTTAACTATGTTTTGGATGATACATTTTTTATAATAATTATATGATCTCATATTTAGTATTTAATAATTCTTAAATTTAAAACAACATAAGGAATTATAATTTCATTAATTTACATAATCTATAGAGTAATAATGACTATTACATTGATGTTCATAAGCTAAACATTTGAAGAGAACTAGTCTCTCAAAGATTAGTGTTAAATAAGTACATAGTATCATGTTTCATAAAGAAAGTTAAATAATTCACTATGTGTTAGGGATTTAAGGTCAAGTTAGATAAAAATGTGATGGTATAAAAAATATGGATACTGGGGAGAAGGGAAGAAAATATTTCCCCTTATGTGATATTTTTTGTAAGAGACACCCTGGTACATATATAAAGGGAATGAAAGCGTGATACAAGGTTGGAGAGAAAGTGCATAATTCTAATAGTTTATAGGGGTGGAAAAACATTTCCAATGAACAAGGCTTCAAAAATTCTAAGATATAGATATATGAAAAATAATTCACCCTGTATTAACGAAACCCACCTCAAAAGATGATAATTTATGGTGGTCAAAATTATTCTACTAATAAAATTTATGTGGAATTAATCATGTTCTTTTGTTGGGATTCAATTACTATTCCATTTATATATTTTATCAATGATATCCAATTTAAATGAATTATGAAATGTATAAGGATCATATAGAATCACATTTTCATCATGTATTTGAATTTGTATGTTTAATGGTATCAAAGAAAAATCAAAATGATTCAATGGGAATTTAAACATATTAGAAAACATTATTGAGAGAAATATGAAAATTTATTTATTCCAGATGTTGAGGTAATGATGTTTTGATAAAGTGACTTTTGATATAGATAACTTAAATGGGTATTAATGAACACTTTGGGATATATTAATATTGTGTTGACAAAGTGGTTTATACCATCTTTTATTGCGTTTGAAAAATATTTTGATTTATGAAATATATATAGTAATATTTGATTTATGTAAGTAATAATAAATAATGAATTTTCTAAATACAGTTTTATGGTTATATTTTTATTTACCGTGATTTAATAAAATACCTCATGAAGGTATACACATGGTTGGTATATGACAATTTAGTGATACAATAGTTTTTAGGGAGATAGATAATAAGTGTCTTTCAGAAATTATTTGAAAATGTTTGTAATGATTTGTAACATAATATTTTTGAAGGATTATAAGAAAACCAATTATAAAATTTTTTATGTTGAAATTTGGATAATGATTTAAAGAATAATTTATTATTAAATAATTTATAGATATATTCATATTAGATAACTTATTATAACCATATTGGTTTTGGAAAATTTTTAAAGTCAATTAGAAATACTTGTCACACTTTTATTAACACGATGACCCATTAAAATAAAATTCTTGTACTTTAAGGAGAGAAAATAATTTTTGGATTTTAGTTTCATTGAGTAAGAGATTAAATAGATATTTATCTGTGAAACAAAAAAATGACAAAATTGTAATTACTAAATAGAAAAAATCAATTATGTATATTTTCTCCTTTTCACAAAATAATTAATAAAATTATGAAAACTATTTTGAAACATATTGATATATCTTATTACATTCATATCCGATGAATGAAATGGTATTTTAAGTGTTCACATATTTTTGATTTTTAGGTACTTAGCATTCCATTTTTAATTCACTTTAGTTTAAAAATTATCCTATATCATTCTCTATAATTATTTACTTATGTATTTCTTGTCCACATTTGTACCATCCACAAATTTTATCCTACATATAAATATAATTATTATTTTTTCTATATTAACATTTTACATACTTTTCTCACTTTTTAAGAGGAATTTTATAATCCCTTTAATGATGATGGGTTTTCATTAATAGTTTTCCAAATTTCAAAAACATTATTACTAAGATAAATTTTAAATTGCAAGGATGAAACTAATTTACAATAGTTAGAATTTATCACCAGAATAATCGATGATAATTTATTTTTAATTATATTAATTCAGTTTAATTGATTTTGATGAATCTAACAACTAGATTAAAAAAGATAATATATGCAGATATTATTATTTATACATGAGAAATATAACCAATAATTTTTAATGGGTAGATATGAAAATTACTAAATAAATTATGAATATTATATGGTTTAAAAATTTTAATCAATTTCAACTCCAATATATTGATTAGAAATAAAATAATACTTTTTTAAATAAAAAATATATGTTTTATGAAAAAACTGGTTTTATTTCTCAAAGGAGTACCCACACTTTTCCCACATAATTAAATAATATTTTTCCTAATTTTATAAAATTAATGTATACAAATGATGTATATTTATTTAAATAATCATATAAAAATATTTATAGAGTAAAATTTAGGGATTTTTATGAAGTGATACATTTTTCAGTGAACAATGAAACAAAATTGAACATTAAATGAATAAAAAACCATATTTTTAAAATCATTTATAATGATTAATAATATTTTATATTGGTTTTAATATAAAATTAGTTCAATCATATATCAATTAATCCAATTTAGTTTAATTTAATCATATATATTTTGATTATTGATAATAAAACCTTTTAATTTTTTTCCAATTTTCTCTTCAAAACCCAATGTTCATGTCACGACTACGAGATTAATTTTAATATAATTTTTTTCAAATTTTTTATGAATGATTTTATAAAAATGCATTAAATATTTGAAATCATAATAATTTATAATTTCAAACAAGTTAAACATAATTTTTAACCATAATTAAAAATTCAAAAATAAAACATTATTATTATGGTTATGGTTGGAATGGTATTGTCTGGGAGATAAACTGAGTAGATAAGGATTAAAATGACATTGTAATTTGCCTAAATCCCATTTTTAAGCAATATTTCGATCGTTGTCACCTTATTATCGATTGTTCATACATATTGTATAAATTAACATGATGGTTACCAATATAAAATGTTATGTAAAGAAAATGTAAAAAATGAACCATCCTTTATTTTAATATCTATAAAACCTTTGGAAAGGGGAAACAATAACTATTTTTCAATAAATAAAATATTAAAATATAAATTATTTTTTATCATAATAACTTTTTTTTAATTTCTAGTGATGAAATAAATACTTTAAATTGTTATGAAATACTAGCACATTAATTATTTAGTTAAATGTATATTAAACTCTATTATATTAATAGCGGTAAAAGTAATGTAAATTGAATGAATTATATTTCACCATTAATTTTTTAGATAAATATAAACTTTTATATAGGTTTTTACAAAATATAAAATAATTCCATAATTTTCATGATATTTGTAAAAACTACTTAAATAAATACTTCCATAATTGACTTTAATGTTATTTTATAATAAATGATATTGTATTAAATGATTTAAAATCAATAAAATCAATATATTATCCCTTGTTACGTTTGAATATTAATAAATATCATCTATGTCCCATTAATGGTCCAATTGTGCATTTAAAATAACTATATTTACCCATAAATAATAAAAACTTTTTTACCACTATTTTGGTTAAAATGATGTTTTTGAACGTTATATGCACTTGGATTAAAATTAATTTTAATCAAAAATTAGTTTTTAATTTTTTAAATTGTGTTAAATATTCATAATAAATGGATATAAATTATGTAATAATTATAATTTTTTTAATTTTAATTTCTAAATAACCTAAGTTAAAAAATTCATGTTACCATAGTGAAAAATAAAAATGGTTAGAGTAACGAAATTTAGAATATAATGAAAAACACATTCAAAACATATGCCTTATTAGGCTGCGTTGAATTTTCCCCATAATATCATACAATAAATCCTTTAATTATCAATTTGGGAGCTAATTGTGGTGAGAGTGACTTACCATTATTCAATATTTTAGATAATTCAAAAAAATGAAACTCCTCCTAAATTATATAATGGCACCCAATTACCTCACTAATTCACACATCTTCATATATTAGAATCTAAAAATCACTGAAAAAATACACATTAAATTTCCATATTTATCCTATAATCCTTATATTTGGATAAACTCTAACCTATAAATCCTTTTATGAAAACCTAATGATGATACCCAAAGAAGATGTAATGTTCTTTAATAAGCATTTTTTGTTTTATTTATTCTTCCAAATCCTTAAATTATTTTAATCCATGGTGATATAATTACATATGTATATTACATATAATGAGTTTTTTATTTATCTTATTACCTATACCAAAACCAAATTCCATTATATGGGTTATGAAATCATTATTTTTATGTACGACACACTACCACCTTCAGAACCAATGTGATTCATTTTTCATTAACACCTGTCATGTTTTTGTAAAATGTTGGATGTAATGTAAATATATGATATTAAAACCATTTTTATATCCCTTGAATCATGATATCATATAAAAAATTTCACATTCCTTTTCATATGTGATATGATAAAGAAACTACTTTGTACGACAGACTGCCCCCCTCATAAAGCATTGTGATTTGTCCTTCACTAATGCTTACAAAGATTGTGATAAATTTTTTGTTAATTAATATGTGTGAAATAATTTACACAGTTATGGTATTCAAGAAATATTTATAATTATTAATATAATATATCATTTTATTTCTTACAATTAAAAACAATTACTTTTCTCATGTATGTGTATACTACCGACTCCACGCAGAGATATGGCTCTATTTTCCCCACCGCACGACATGGGTGATATATATATATATATATATAGATTTCAATTTTAAAAAATAATATTATATCAATATATTTGATATTTTGATAATTATGGAAAGATGACATATTACATACCACATTTCATAATGATCAATGAAAAATAGAATTGCTACTAATGCGTATGTACAGACTATCATCTCCATGATCATTATATAATTCATTTATCAAAACTGTGTCTCAATATTGGTCATTAATGTATAATAAATGAGTTAATATGATCATTATAACATTAATATTTCTTTAGTTTTTATGGATCAATATAATGTGGATAAAAATAAATCACCACTACCAATGAACACATGAGAAACCATGGAAATTAATACGTAAAACATTGTAAGTAGTGAATGATTATTAACGAATGGGTGATAAGATGTCATAAAATAATCATATATGTTATTATTAATATGAATACCATTCATTTTTAAGTAAATAAATCTTTTAGAACCACTATAATAGAGTTAAATAATGTTCAACAAAAATTCAATTTAGTTCAAGGGAATTCATCTCAATTTCTTTTCATTGTGGAAATTTGAATGTTATGAAAATAATTTCATTTATATTGTATATATAATTACAATTTTAAAAATAATATAATGATTCATTAAATTATCATAGAGTATAATGATTCAACTTGAATTATATCTTCCAAATGTATTTTGTCAGGACCCGTCCCCCGGGGCTCATGTCGCGACTACCCCAATCCTGCCTTCCATAGGCCAGGGGCTGGCGAATAGCACGAAATGCATAAATCCCTAAAATGGGGAACGCATTGCTTTTAAAACATGAAAACTCACAAAACAATGTACAAGATGGAATCGAAACACTAAGTAAAACTATATAACCAAGTGTACATAAAGTAAAAGGGAGCTGGAAATACAAGACAAACAATAATGTACAAGGAAATGGTAAGTACAACTGAAGAAAAGAAATGTTAAAAAAGGGTCATCCTTCAAGGATTCTATATGAAGGGTAGGTGCAGATCAAATCCTTAGCACTCCAGGTCTGTCCGTCTTCCCCGTGTATCGTCACGTCCTATAGTCCACCTCTAGGTACTATCCAGTCCTGGTACTCTAAGCATCAGTCAACGATATCTGTCATCTACATCCAACACAATAAGGTTCGGACAAAGCCAGTTCTAGTGTGAGTATAACAATACTCATTTGGGACCCCGAGACCATCAAGGTCAGAAAAAATCCTACAAGGATAAACCACAAAGGATGAAATAAATAGGTAACCCCACTTAGGTATATTCCAAAAAATATACCTACGTTTTCATGTAATCCATCTCAATCAAGAGTAAAACACAAAATTTACTAACTCATATCTCAACGGTATACAACTTTTATAGAGAGTTAGAAATTATTAGATGTAGCCATTAAATAATCTACTCTCTCGAACCCACACAAGATCCAAGAACAGAAATCAGAACTATCAAAACCACACAGGATCCATGAACAGCGGTCAGAACTGTCGAACCCACACAAGATCCAGGAATTGTAGTCAAAGATATTGAACCCACACAAGATCTCGGAACAGCTGTCAGAATAGATGAACACACATAGGTTCCAGGAACAGTAGTCAGAGAGCATCCAACCACGAGGTTTCCACATGAAGCATGCTTGAATCTAAGAGGGTCCTCTCCTCAAGAAAAATGTCGATACATTAACTGCCACAAAGTCCCGCATTGAATTATCCCAATGGTCTTCTATGTCATAGAGGTCACAACGTAATAGAGGACTAGTCAATCAGATGCCCAATCTATGAGTTATTATCCTTTTAATCCCGGGGGCTCGGTTTGATTCGTTCACATTCCAACCTGTCCGTAACTCAATTATACCCCGAACACTAGTGGGGTATACTTAAAGGTACTTCCACACTCAATGGTTACCAAAACCATTGACATTTAATCAAATGGTTGTCTACTTCCAAAGATATGGCCAAAAAAAGTAAATGGTTTGTAGTGGGGCAGGGTCCGATCCTACACGGTCAGACCAACCCGGCCTGACTCGGTCTGGCCTAACCCGGTCTAGGTCAACCCAACCTGACTCGTTGTGTCTGGCCCGGTCGGGTAGGTAGGTCTGCAAGTAAGATTTGGAATGGCCCACTAGGAACAACCCAGCAGGTTTGCGGGAGCGCGGACCAGTCACGAGGGCGTGGACCAGCCACAGGTCGGCACGGGGGCAGTTCGTCTCGAGGGCACCGCATTGGCGGAGCGGCCCGGAGGCATGGAGCTAGTTCGGTTTGGAGAGCCGTAGGAGTGCAGTTCGGATGCCTCGGCCTGAGAGGAGGGGGCCGGTACAGCACGGTGCGCAGTAATGGCACGGCTTAGGCGGCTCGGCCCAAGAGCCCGGGTGGCCAACGGGTGACTGGGAGATGGGAGGTGAGGGCCAGCATGATTCTTCCAGGGTGCACCTGAGGCTGGTGATGGCCGGGGACAAGGTGTTGCAGGCCGGTTTGGTTTGGCAAGGGTGCACGGGCGGCCGGTGGGCGGCCAGGGAGATGGGAGGCTGGCGGGAAGACATGTGCCAAAAGGCACAGTTCATGTAGGGTGGTGGAGCCAGTCGGACAGAAGTACCACAAGTGCAGCTTGGGTTGCGGAGACCACAGGTAGCGTGATCATTGCATGTTCCCTTCATCACCTCATCCTTTCATCAACATGCTGATGAACATTGCAAAAAAGAATGGGGGAGGGTTCAGGTCATGTTGGTTTGCCCCACACGCTCTACTTTTATGGTGGTTGCAAGCAGACCAATCAAGGCCCCACATCTTCCCAAAAAAACAAAATCCCAACCCGCATAGAAAGGATTCCAAGAGGCCTTCACCCTATAGAGTTGGCACAATTTAAAATATGTGTTGGATTAATTTTTTAGAGGATTCCAAGAGGCTTTCTCCCATAGCCTTCATTAAGAAAATTAATAGGATTTAATTTTATGTTGAAACATAGAATTAAAATATAGTATTTAATTTTATGTTGACACATTAAAAGCATTTAATATTAACTTGACACATAAATTTAAATTTAAATCATTTAATTTTTCATTGACACATAAAAATAATTGAGGGTGTTAAAAGTTCCCCCCTTATTATGAGGGATAATCATGGGGTGGTCCCCACTAACACAACTCATGTGAGGTTAAGGTGTGGTGGTCCCCAACACCAACTTCCTCATGGGTGATTATAAAAGATAAAATAAAATAATAGATGAGTTTATTTTAATTTAGTATTTCCACGAAAAACCCAAAAATTATCATTCAAACTCGACTAACTAACGTCGAGGTGATAGTCTTTTTAAGAGAATATCAGCACTGCAAAATCAATGGTGCCCTCAGATATTAATTCCGAGCACCAATACAAATGTTACAAAACCCCACCCGCACAGTTACTATATGTACATGAAAAAAGGTTTGAAAATTTATTATCAGTCACCTTCGACTTGTGCTGGTTGAGGTTAGGATCTGCCTAGGTGAAACACGCCACAATCAACACCACGATACTCTCAGATTTTCAATCTGATTTACCATTTAAATTTTATTAATTTTATAATAAAATAATTGTCACGTAATTATTTTATTTGCATCTAAAAACTAACATTCTCTAGTGGAATGTGCCATCAAATGTTAGAATCATATTAATGAAATAATACACTTACTAGTTCAGCGGGGGTCTCAAATTTTTAATCTGAATTACTGTTTGCGAGTTATAAGAATTTCAAAAATAAAATAATTTATTTAATTATTATATTTACGATTATTCCATTTTTGGGTTTTGTCACAGGAGGCATGCACCGACTAATCTAGGGTCGTGCCTATGGTAAACATTCCATCATGAGTTCAATGGTGCCCCCACAATTCTGATCTGAGTTACCATCTATGAGTTATTCCAATTTCTTAGGAAAAATAATTTCACGCGTTAACTTAATATTAAAAAAACATCGATGGATCAATATATGCAGTCTAGGACTCAGAATCGCACACCGTCATATTTCTACATCTGGTAGAATTCCCATTTAATTAAAAAAAATTCATGAACATTTCAGGTCATTACATTATCCCCACAGCAAGGCTCTATATCCACATATTCCACAACTCATCTAGGAAAACATGTGGGGGTACTGAGCATGCATCTGAGCCGCCCGCTCAGATGTTCTCTCCGAGAGGTTTCCATGCTTCCAAAAAATGTGCACTAGTGGTATTGACAATCCATGAAGGACCCAATACTATCGATCCTCAATCTCTATTGGAACTTCTATAAAAGTTGACCCACTGTCGATGTCCATCTCTCTGGGGTTGATGACATGAGAAGGGTTGTGCACATATCTCTTCAGCTAGGATACGTGGAAGACATCATGCACCAAGTGCAACTAAGGTGGATGAACTAAGTGTTAATCCACCTTTCAACCTCTGCTGAGGACCTGGAAAGGCCTAATGAACCACATAAATAACTTGCTGCCTCAAGAAAATATCCTCAAACCTTGTCGAGGTGAAACATTTAGAAAGAAGTGGTCACCATCCTTGAACTCCAATGGTCTCTGTCTTCTGTCAACATATGACTTCTGCCTACTCTGGGTAGTCTTCATCTGCTCTAGATGATCAACACTTTCTATGTTGAAGCACATACCATCTCTTGTTCCACAAGTGGTGACTTCCCCTGGTTAGTCCGGCACATAGGTGGTCTACATGGTCACCGGTAAAATGTATATAAAGGTCCCATCTCAATGGTGTAGTGATAGCTGTTGTACTATGGAAACTCTCCCTACGGTAAGTGATCCTCCCAACCGTGATCGATGTTGAGGAAAAAAGAATGGTGCATGTCCTCGAGGGTCATACTAGTCCGCTCAGTCTGACCATCCGTCTGAGGATAGAAGGCAGTGCTTATATGAAGCTTCATCCCGAAAGCCTCTTTCATCCCCTTCCATATTTAGGAAGAAAACATGCCCCACAATTAGAAACAATAATCGAGGGCACTCCATGTATCCGTACAAACTCCTTCACATTGAGGTGTCCCAAGATCTATACTGAACCATATTCTTTGATCGGTAAGAAGTGGACCGACTTGGTGAGTCGGTCAATGATCACAAAAATCATATCATGTCTCTTGGATGAACGTGGAAGTCATGTCCTGAATTCCATGGATATTTCATCCAACTTCCATTCTAGGACCTCCAAAGGTAGAACCTAGCTTGCTTGTACGTGATGCTTCACTTTCACTTGCTGGCAAGTGAGGCATCAAGAAACAATCTCTACTACTGGTTTTTTCATTCTTGGAAACCAGTGTTTTCATTAGAGATCATGGTAAATCTTCACCACTCTTAGATGTACCACTAGAGGGAATGTGTGTAACTATCTCAACACATTCTCTTGTAGTCACATGGGTACCATAGAATGTCCCTTGAAGAAGATGATGTGCTCTCCACCATCATAAAATCCATCAAGTGCATGCGCTGTGGATAATAGAGCATGTCGTGTCTTACAGTCAGGATCCTCATGTTGTGCCTCCATGACTCACTGAAAATGTGGGGTAGTGACTATAAAAGATTGAAGGAAGGATTATAAATCTCTATTCACAATGGATATTTGTTAATCTGCTAGCTGATCTGTCTCCTCACCTAGCAGATTCCAGCCAGACCTCTTACAGAGTACATCTGCTATGATGTTCCACTTCCCTGGAGTATGGACTATCAAAAAGTCATCTTCTGGTACCATGATGGTGAGGTTGTCTTAATCAAGATTGATTGGTTTCACTCTTCTATACATGAGTCTATCATGTGATTCATGTGTTTCATTTTTCACTGACAATGTAAAACCCCATCCCAACATTGTACATTACCACATCCTATTTGCCTAATACAGTCAATTAGAGTGTGAACTGTGGATGTCAATTCCAATCCCAAGCTGATTCCATAAGGCCTCGACGCTACCACCAAGATGTTCCAACCGAAACTCTCACCTCAAGGGTAAGATCACACTATCAGAAGAACTGTGATTATCAAGCCTCCTCCCAATGGAATCTTTATATGTTTGGGTAATGTCAACGGTTTAACCATAAAATCTAGGTCCTAGAAAAGATGGGTGGAAGGAAGGAGTGATTTCTACGTATGTCTATTGATACGAAATCATGTGGTAGACATAGAATGTACCTAGAATTATTCCTAGAGCACTTGGGTTTCAATCATTGACCACTTACAACTACTCTATTCTCCTGTCCTCTAGCTCCCTAAGCCTGACAGGGTCCACCAAATGGGTGGTTGTAACATATCTAAAAGTACACCACCACATGCATCTCTCCTAGATCGGCATCCACGTCTACTGCCATATAGATTCATCTGTCCCAAAAACATTTTACATGCCCAAGTCTCAATTATTAGTTCCAGTTCCCTGCATTCCCATTGCAAAAATTCACTGGCTATATCTGCACAACCAAAGAACCTTCAACCACAATGCTTCTCCCTAATACCCTAACACAATTAGAAATTCATAGAGAAATTGTGCTGGCTTGGATGTCCTTTATAAAAAACTTGCTCAGATGTTCGAGCCCTAGAGGACTGATCTTACCATATTCATCGAGTATTAGGAATGATCGGTATGCCTCGATGAATACTCTACTACTGACATGTCGTCCTTCCGAATCTGTAGAAGTTCTAGAGAACCCTTGGCCTCCTCCTTGAGATAGTCCCCAACCGCCTGTGAGTTAGGCTCACCATGTAATCTGGGAGGAATCTAATGCTGAAACACATGTAAGGCACTAAGCCTACATGTGTCCTCTATCGGTACTGCCAGTTGTAATTGTTTGTCAATGAGTACTGATATATCTGGCACACTACCCAAAGGAACTATCTCGGACAACAGTCCATGTACCTAAGCCTCATCACTAAGAAGACCATCCTCAAGGACTGTCACTGAAAATGATTCGTAGCAAAGATCATTGTCTGCTCTACTAGTATCTCAACTAGAATGGAAGCTCTACCAATCACCTCCAGCCATCACTCAATTGTGTGGGAATCTGTCTCGCCTTAAAACCACATAGGCCACCACTACTGGATCTTGTGAAACACCATTAGTCAGTGTGCACCATCCACTAGTGTGGTTAGTGGTAACTGCTATCAAAAGGGTGGTGGTTCTATTGGTACACCACCAAAAGGTGCCAACATAGTAAGAGGACCTTGCACCGTAAACTCATTGCTCAATGGTCTATCAGTGCATACAATCCTCAGAACCCTAGAAAGATGTTTGGGTAGAGGAATCTTGAAAAATAATAGGTGTTCCTAGGTTCATAAGTTATACCCGGTGAGCTGACTCAAAGAATACAGAAAGATGACTCTTGAAAACACACGCACAATCAGTGTTTTAATGCACTGAGTTGGAAATCAGAAATCAGGGTCCTTGTGTATGGATACATCGGCCACCCCACTAACAATGGACTCCCTGAACTGAAAACCACACTTACTACTATTGAATCTATTGTCTTTAAAATGAAATATCATAGTCATAGTTCATCAGCAGAACCTGCCTCCGATAACAATTTGTCATGACCCATTTCTAGGGCCCAGGCCACGACTATCCCAAGCCCACCTTCCATAGTACATGGGCTTGAGACTAGCACCAAAGGCTTAAATAGCTATAACTGGGAAGACATTGCCATTAAAATCTAAAAACACACAAAAAAATGTACAAGATGGAAGAAAACCAGTGTTTAAAACTATATAAAAAAGTTTACTGATAGTAAAAGGGTGTCAGGAATACAATTATAAATATGAAGTACAAGGATACAAAAAGTAAAACTAATGAAAATAAAAGCTGCCAGTGGTTTGTCCTCCGAGGTTCCTATGTAAAGGGTAGTTTCATATAGCCTCCTCTGCACTCTATGTCCATCCACATCTTCTGTGTATCGTAATGTCTTATGGTCCACCTCCGCATACTATCCGGTCATGGGAACCACAGCCACAGTCTACGATGTCCATCATCTCCTCCAAGACAACGAGGTGTGGGAAATTCTCGTGTAAGGGTGAGTATAACGATAATTAGTAGGGACCCCGAGACCCTCAAGGTTTCACAAAATCCCACAAGGATAAACCACAAAGTATTTAATCAATATATAATCACACATAGGTATATACCCATACATATTGCTATGTTATCAAGTAATCCATCTCAATCATGAGGAAAACACAAAAGATAGCGACTCACCTCTCATAGGTATACATAATTTGTAGAGAGTTAGGGATGATTTGATATAGCCATTAAATCATCTAATATGTCGTACACACAATGGATTGAGGAATTGAAATTTAAACTATTGAACCCACACAAGATCCTGGAATAGTGGTTGGAATAGTTGAACACAAATAGGATCCATGTACAGTAGCTAGATCTGTCGAACCCACACAGGATTCAGTAATAGTGGTCAGAACTGTCAAACCCACAAACGAACTTGGAACAATAATTATAGAGTTTCCAGCCACATGGTTTCAAAAAAAAGCACGCTTGATTTCGGAAGTGTCCGCTTTTCACACCATGTGTCGATACATCAACCGCCACTATGTCCAACAAAAAAGAATCCCAAAGTACTATGATGTCATAGGGGTATTAACGCAATAGACGACGCATCAATCGAACGCCTGGTCATTGAGTTATTGGCTTTTAGTCTCGATGGCCCACTTGGATTTTTGGATGATCCAACCTGACCATAACACAACTCTACACTGAAATATAGTGGGGTATACTAAAATTTACCACTACAAACCATGATTAACAGTTTCGCTAACGGTATGTCAAATGGATGTCTGATGCCAATGATATGTTCAAAAAAAGTAAAGGGTCTGTAGTGGGTCGGGGTCCAGTCCAACCCGGTCTGGGTCGCCCTGACCTGACCCATTGGGTCTGGACCTGTCCGTTGGGGGGGTCAGCCCGTTATATTTGGCCCCACCCACTGGGCCCAGCCTAGCAGGTCGAGGGAGCATGGAATAGTCGCGAGGGCACAGACTGGCCATGTGTCGACGTGAGGGAGGTTCGGCCCGGAGGGTGCCGTGTAGGTGGCACGACCCAGAGGCATGTAGCTAGATTGGTCCATAGAGTCGTGAGGGCACAGTGTGGGCATCTTGACCAAAGAGGCTCGGGCCAGTTCAGCTCAGAGCGCCTTGAGAGAGCAGTTCGGGCGGCTCCGCATGGGAGGCCAGATGGCCAGTGGGTGAATTGGAGATGCTAAGTGCATGCCAGTGCAATTCTTCTAGGGCATATGAGTGGCTGGTGGTGGCCGGGAGTTGGGTGGAGTGGGCTGGCGCGGTTCGATCGGGGTGCAATGGTGGACGGCTACGGGGGGAGCTGTGTGGTCGGTGTGCGGCCAGGCAGCCGAGAGGTCGGCGTTCAGCCGTGTGCTAGGAGGCCATTAGGTAGCCATGTTCTGGGAGGCCAGTGGTGTGGGCCGTTATGTGACATGGTTCATCCAGGGCAATGGAGTTGGTTCGACAGAAGCACCAAGAGGGATGTGTGGGATGCAGAGACCGTAGGGAGCGCCGTCGTTTCCTGTCCCCTTCTTCGCCATGCCGAAGAGCATCACAAAAAAAAAAAGACGGAGGGGTCGGGCCGTGTAATATTGGCCAGCACCCTCTGCATTTAGGGTGGTGTCAAGCGGTTCAATCAACACCCTACATCTTCCCGGAAAAACAAAATCCCAACACACAAGGAAAATAATCCATAAAGATTATTTTTTTAGAAGTGAAAAATTAAAGGAATAATAACATATTCTAATAAAACCCCTACATCATATTGTTCATTGAAGACAATGAAAAGAGAAGGTCAGTCACCGACGATTTCCCACATTAGTTTTCTATGCAAGGTACTTCCATAGAAGAAGTCAATGATGTTCCTTGCAGGTGTTCTTTATAGAGGAAGTGTTCTTCGTTGGAGAGCGTAATCCTCAAAGTGTTGGGCGTTGTGTCACATTTCCATCCCTTCGTCACTTGGTAAAGCCATCCCAAATCCTCTTCCCAAGATCCATATATATAGGAGAGTGGGGAGGATGGTAACAATCATTTGAATTTATGAAGGTTCATTTATTAAGAACATTCCTAAATTCCAACAATGATGGTACTTAAATTAAAAGGGTGGAAGCCAATTAAATAGCATTGGAGAAATTTAATTGGTGTGTTGGTTTAATTGTTGATAGGATTCTTAAAGGATTTCCCCACATCAACTGCATTAAGAAAATTGATAGGATTTAATTTTATGTTGACACATAGAATTAATTGATAGGATATGATTTTATGTTGACACATTGAAAGAATTTAATTTTACGTTGACATATAAAATTAAATTGAAAGCATCTAATTTTATGTTGACTGATAAAATTAATTGAGGGAGTTGATAGGATTCATCTACCCCCCATTATGACAGATAAACCTTGGGTGGTCTTGACCACCATAACTCGTGAGAGGTTACGGTGTGTTGGTCCCCACCACCAACATCCACATGGGTGGTTATAATAGATAAAATAAAACAAAACATGAGTTTATATCATTATATTATTTACAAGAAAAATTCAAAAATTATGCTTCATCTTCAACCCACATCCATCAAAGTGAATGTCTTCTTAAGTGAATACAGGTGTTGTGAGATTAGCGGTGCCCTCAGATTTAAATTCTGTTCACCAGTTCAAAAGTTAAAAAATGCTGCTCGTGAGTTTACTAAATGTACCTAAAAAATGGTCTGAAAATTATTATCAGAGACCCTTGTCCTTGGCCCGTCGAGGTATGTCTCTTCATAAATGAAAAATTCCACAAAGAATCCAATGTTACTATTAGATTTTCAATCCGAGTTAACATTTATAAGTTATGAAAATTACAATAAATATAATATTCACATAATTATTTTATTTGTGGCCAAAAACTAACATTCTCGGTGGCCTATCCCGACCAAAGTTAGTATCTGAAAAATGAAATCATACCCACAAAATTTTAGTAGTCATATCAAAATTTTAATATGTGTTACTTATTCTGAGTTATAATCATTTGAAAAATAAAATAATTTATTTAATTATTTTATTTACTATTATGTCATTTTAGTGTTTCTCACAGGATTCCTACACAAACTAATCATAAGTCGCACCTAGGGTAAACCCGCCATCCGAAGCACAACAGTTCCCCTGTATTTCTGATCTGTGTAACTGTTTAATAGTTACTCTACATTTTAATAAAACTACTTCAGCTCATTAACATAACATTAACAATGTTTTTATGGATCATTCCAGGAACTCCGTGACTCAGAATCATGCCCCATAAGATTTCTCCAACCCGTTGAATTCAAATTTACATAAAAAAATATCACGGACATTTCGGGTCTTTACATAGTTCACATGAAGATTACCATGTGATAAAAGTTATTGCACAATATTATACACATTTTTCATTGTTAGATTTCTCCTGAAACAGTCACTTAATTTTAATAATTTATCATTGTACATTATATTTCATATAAGTATCCAAATTACTGTATTATGGATATGATTTTTTCTTAAATAGAATATATTTTTTATAAATTGTGTTTACTTTGAATGTTATTTGACAAACGAGGAAATATTGAAAAACATTTATCATTCACTCAATAAATATATATAATGATAGCAAAAATTGATTTAGGAAGTAAATTAACAATTCAATAGTTGAGAAATACTTGTAACCTATAGATAGTAGAGTGGTAAAATATAATTTAGTCCCATGACTCAATAGAAGGTCTTAAAAGGCAAATAAGTTGGCCAAATTAAATTTGATCAACCAACAGTGCTAAAAATATCTCAATAAAATTATTAATAGATGAGGTATCATGATTGTTGAGAGAATATAATACAATAATTTTTAATTTCATTCATCATGAATTCAATTATTATTATCCATTATATTTTCACAATAATATCATCATGATTGTTTTAATTCTATGATTTTTGATTATATAGAATGTGTTTTTAATTATTTATATTTAAATAGTGATTATGAATTATATATTAATTCAATAATTTTATTAAAATGAAATTTTTTTATCTTATTTAATGGTCCCTATTTATTATTATTTATTTACATATTATTTATTCAAATGTACATAACCTTTGTTGAGAATTTTATCTCACATTTATTTTTTTCTTCCCCAAGATATAAAGAAGAGATCTTTGATTGTGTTTTGAAAGATAGAGTTTATTTTATATTGTTATATATTTTGTTTTACATTTATTTTATTTTTGAAAAATTGGTATCATTCGTGTATATGGTTCACCAATACTTCTACATTGATCATTCATTTAGGTGTCGACCCATTGTATAAATACCAATGTAATAGAGCATACATCAGTTCTATTATATTGAGGTTAGTTCATTATATGTTAAAAATGATATTATATTCTATATATATATTTATATAATTAAGATGACATATATAAAATAAATACATCATTATATCTATCCATTAGTTGTCATTATGGAAAATGAATTACGTCAGTTTGTGTGGATGTAGTCTATCTTACACATGGTCAATAGTTTCATTTCTCATTTTTTGGATGAAGTGATGTATATATGTTATTCCATTAAGGCAATAACATATAATAATATATAAGATTCTAGTTTTATTTTTTTTTTAATATTTTAATAAGATTTGAAGTAGGTATAAGTGGGAATATAATTAAAATTCAGGGGTAAGAACTACACCTTTTCTTCCTGCAACCTATTTAGTTATTTAAAAAATCATCCTAGGATAACATTCTTTGAAAAACACTGAATCCAGGATTGGTATGTATTTTAATGAATATATATGATCATTAATTGGATGATAAAAAGTAATCCTGATGTGTGGGTAGTAGATAATAGAGGGTCTCCTTTTATATGTTATTAAGATGACCCACAAAAAACTTTTAAAGAGAATAAAATATAATAATGTCTTATAAATTCAAAAAATTATTCCAAAAATTGAAATTAAAAAATAATATAAAAAATAGGGTAAATATATGTCCAAAAAATATATTTTTTACCTAATTTTATCCCTTTTTGACATTTTTTTAGATTGACACTTCAATAAACCTCTTTGAACCTTATCCATTGTAATAGTTTCTGTTTTTTACTATATATTATGCCCAACAAAAAAATCCCATATTAAATATTATTTAATTTTATTTATTGAAAATATGGAATTTCTTTTACCAAATTATGTTAAAATATGTTGTAGAATTTAATTTAAAATTAATACTCTAAATGATACAAAAATATTTTTTATTAGTTATTTTTTTATTAAATATAAAACACTTTCCAATCAATCATTCATGTAAAATTGATGCAAATGACCTAAATTGAATTAATTGTAATATAATTTATATATTTTTAAATTTAAAACCATTTTATATAAAATGACAACTCTTTTATGTTCTGGAAATGAAAATAAATTTTTTAAATATTTTTATTCAATATGTCTTAAAAATATTTATTTTAACTTAAAAGAATTAATAAATTATAAGATAATATTGAAATTTTTATATTAAATATTATTTTAATTTCTTATAAATAATTTTATAAAATTGGAATAAATTGATTTTAAATATTATGGGAAAACATGATTGACTATTTTTTTGAAAATAGATAAATTTTTAAGCATAACAATTGACCTATTCATTTACCACACCTAGAAAAAAATTAGAGGAAAGTTAAAACATTTTAAAAAAATATATTATATATCAAATTTTCCTTCAAATAATTCTAGAATATTGATAAATTTTATTTATAAAAAACATCATTTTTTGAATAAAAACTATTTTCTAGAAATTCATCAAAATTATTTTTAATTGGTTTTAATTTTTTTAATAAATCGATATCTAGAGAATTAATTTTTACTTATGTTAACAATATATGTTCCCTGATTTAGTTAGCCTAATTCATTAATTTCTATCAATTTTTCAAGTGATAACTATCACATGAAATAATTTATTTTTTAATATATCATATTTTTTTTCATTTTGTGTTTTTTGTTATTCAAGATCTCAATGAAATAATATTCATTTGAAAAAAATTATAAAATTATTTTTCATAAAATTTTACCACCCTTAACATAATTTTTCCATTTAAATACCATGACTCTATTATAGTCAACTTAGGATACTTCGTCCACATCATATCCATTGTTTCCCATGTGTGTTATATAAATTGGTGGTTTTATCAAGAAAAAAATTACCACCCGAGTATTATTATATCATAGAAAATTCTCCCTACGATCTAGAATCTCCACTAGTTTTTCTTATAATATAAATAATTGACTTTTGGTATGATCTCTATGTTTAGTACATTTGAATGGGAATGTAAGTACTTCACCAAGAGATATACCGGATGACAACATGAACTTGAGAGAGGTTCATGTTGGTAGGTAAGGTATCCCCTGATAAAAGAAATATTGTTTTTGGTAGGAATGGAATCCTGCGATTAAAAATTATAAAAAATAAAACAAATTCACAATAATATTAAATAATGTATAATATAAATTTAAAACTTGAAAATTAAAAAACACATAAAATATCAAAAATAATATAAAACTCGAAATATGTAATAAAAATTTAATAAATATAAAAAATTAAAAATATAAAAATAATTTTAATAGGAAAAAATATAAAACTAATGACATATCAATTAATAAAACTTTTAAAATTAATATGCTCATTAAATTTTTTGTCATAATAAAGATATCTAAAAAATGAATCAATACATATTATGTGGGATGGTCATCGGGTGAAGGTGGTGGTTATAACTTTATTTTTTTTTGCACCATGTGTTGCGTATAATCCATTTTCTGCTACCATTGTCACTCATGAAATTGATTATACTCTTCTTTCTTAATCTACTTAAATCTATGGAACTGTTGCTTCTCCCTAGAAAAGGTCACTGTATCCTCATATTAATCTTGATTATTATCCTGGTACTTCTTTTCTCATTAGTAAAACTATCCACAACCCTTCCCCCATAGTTTTGGAATAAAAATGAAGAAGTTCCAAAAAAACAAACCGATGTTAATCGAGAACCGATAAAAATAAATCATCCTTTCTCGAAAGAATATTCAGTCTCCTACATCAATGTAGTATCATAAAATCTAGATGTATCAGTGGCCTGACACTCATTCGTTTCTTGAATTTGATCATGAATGAGAGAATTCATAGCCACATATGACTCCTCCAAATGAAGTATCAAACTAAATTGGTTAAATATTTTTTCTTAATTTTAAAAACAAATTATTGAACACAATATGATGTTGTCGACTGCAATTAAAATATCCAAGATCATGAACTATTTATATACTATTATAAATATAAAATTCCATAATATTGGAATTCTCAAATTCACCTTTTAATAAAGAAATTAAAATTTTACATTGACAATAATTTTTATTTAAATAAACACACTTACCATATTTTATTGATGAGTATGAAATTTATGACTTCTGAATATATGTTTGACTTCTTACCTCCCTTAGTTCTACCAAACTAATTATGATCAACTATAAAAAATATCTTTGATCCAGTAAGATCACAATTCACCCCAAAAATGAGAAAAATTTTAATCAGGTTGATAGTTGCAGAAAGAATAATAAAAAATAGTTACTCCAACATTCATCATGGTTATCTTCCTGGGAATTTGTAAAAACAGATGAAAATGCTGAAACTTGTAGGCCTCCCAGCAAGAGTTCGTCATTCTATCATTAATGTGATACCATTAACCAAAAATAATAATTAACTATAGGAAGCCAATAAATAAATTAATTTCAAAATAACTAGTATTTAATTATATACAATCCAATGATCAAACGTATAGTGACAAAAAACAATGTGAATATGATCCCATGTAACCCATGTCAAGAAAAATAATTCTTCCAAATGGAACCCCATTATCCAATAGCTATATTAAAATAAATCTTTTTTAAATTTTAAAAAGAAAATCAATTATTAAATAAACTAACTAAAATTAGTGTTAATTAATGAAAATAAATAAACAACTCATCATAACTCTAAATGAGTTTATCAAAAACAATATATGGACATCTCTCAGTAATACTATTCGTAATCATCATTATATCAAGGCCTTGATCCCACTTAGTCTATGATGTACTTCCTATAACACGAGGGTGAGATGATGTCGAATATGGATCCTCACTAGGAAGAATAGCCTCCTCAAGGCTATTAAACAACACATCAAAAGTCTCATAATCCATTTAAAACATGAAAATAATGTTGTTAGAAAATAATTGAAAATGGTTATTACATATATATATATATATTATGACTAAAACAAAAAATGTAATAGTTTTTTTACCCATATTCATTTTTAAATTCATTTATGACTGTGTCAATATCTTCATCGTCCACATTAATATTTACAATTTCGTAAGGATATTTAGCTTCTTCATCTCCTATTAATTCAATTAAATTTGTGACATCATCAAAATCATCATCATCATCGATATGTAACAATCGGTTTCATCCTTCATATTGTTGTATCATAATTGAAAAATGTATATAAAGTGGTATCTTAAAAAATTTCAATTACATGAACTTCAATAGAACCACATTCATATAACATAAAAATATTTTCATTAGATTTTAGTTTTGTAAGTCTCCACCAACCAATTAAATATCATGAAGTACCATGATATTTTAAATAATAAATTTTATGTTCATGATTAGATAATAAATTATTTGACATAATTCAATAAAATTTTTATATTTAATATCTACAATTCCATATAAGTGATAAAAACATGGTCCACTATTTATATCCAACCAATAGAATTTATGCATTGTTTCATAATTTTATCTCAAATATAATTGTTTAATTATTTCATCCCCATTCCATACAAGTAAAATGTTTTTTCACTATATTGATATCCTCAAAATAAAAAAACATAATTGATTATTTTTTTATTCAACATATGCACATGTATAAAATTGAAAATCTTTTAATAGAGATGCAGTATATGATTTAAACATAATTGATGATTGGATAATCAATACAGATCACTGATTTTCAGTTTTATAATCATGTTGTGATAGTTGAAAAATTAAAAAAAACTATTAATATAATAAAAACTAAATTTAATCTATATGTGATGCATTAAACAATATCTTTACTATACATTGAAACTAGAAAGAAATTTTTTTGTTGACATTCTTCATGGGTAACTAGTGTAATTTGTGGAAACTATATCATAATATGTTCATCATATAATATAAAAATAAAATATATTTATTAATATTTTAAATAAATTAATAAATAGGTTATAGTATCACTCACTTCAGAAATTGTCCAATTTATTCAGAGTTGATCAGAACATATGAAACAACCATATGATATTAATCATCTAAAATCCATCATTCATGAACACCAATAAATCAATGGTTTGGATTATTAAAAATGAATAATTTAATTTTCACTAGGTAGTCATCATTTATCTCATTACATCACATTTAGTTATGTTTAGATGGAAACTAATTTAGGAAATAATGAGAGTAACAAAAGAAATTTCCTTATAGAAATAAACTTTTAAAATTGATACTTTAATTCATTATTTATTAAAAATAATTTTCATTAATTTATATATCCATCTCCTATATGGTTGTATCTATACGAAATGTATCAGACCTCAACATTCTTCTTCAAGTGGAAAATTATTTATAAAATATTCCATTATATCATATAAAGGAGATGAAAAAATATAATGTTTACATAATATTGAATAAACAATGTTTTATATTCTACTAAGTCCATCATTGTTATTTGTCTTCAAAAAGTATATTAGATAAAAATATATATTCATATTAGTGTATTTCAAATACAATAATTCAACTAACCTCAAAATAAAATTGATATAATTTTTTCCATTATAACATGGGAATCACAAAAATTTAATTTTATAATATGATTGTTTCTAACTCATCTAAATAATTAAAAATGTATCCATTAGGTTGCCTAAAATCAACAATCCATTGATAAAATAATAAATAATTTTATTTGGAAACTATATTATATGCTTTTGTAATCATTACATTGTATGATATGAAATTTTCAAACAATTCATTTCCGATTACCTGAAAAGTTGGGAAAGATATAATCACACCTTTTCATTATATTTGGTTATATTGGGTGTGTTGAGAACTATCAAAAACATATTATAAATTTTTTTTTTCAATATTCATGACATACAACCTATTATGGACTAATAAATCAGACTATTATGGAAGATCCCAAAAATTATACTATTTAACCCAATTCTATTCATTTGAAAAGCCAGGTTTTTTGTTGGGTTATAGTTAGTCCAAAGAAAATGGATGTTAAGGAAGAGCTAAAAGATGTTGTATATATATGTTAGATCATTTCTGGAGGTCTATATATTTTAATTGTAGCATTTCATTAATGATTTATATACCCTCGGTAATTATGATCAATATGATGGAACATTTTATCATATATTTCAAAATAGGGTATTCTACAAATGGAATTTATAAAATATTTTTTATCTCATATAGTACCCATATTATTTTAAAGCATGATTATGCCTTTTAGATAAAACTATATATGTTTTAATGTTAATAATTTTCATCATTAATGAAACATTCATATCAAGATTCTATTTCACAAAAACATCATATTTACTAACACTATTACTCTATAATAAATTTTTACATTTCAATCAATGACTTCAAGAAAAATATAAACATTGTTTTTTGAATATTCTTGATTCATTAATGTCAGAAATATATTTGGATATTTCATTAATAAGAAAATAGGATTTTTATTGAGTTATAATGATATAAAAACAAGAATATTGAATGCATTAAGAATTTAATATATAGAAACTATGAGAAAAAAGACTAAATAACATGATATGGTATTCTAAATAAAAACAAGGCTGTATATGGTCAAAAAAATTTCCATGTGTCCCCATCATAAGGTGCATTTAATCTTTTACTCATTAAAATATTTTATTTTTTCCCAAGCATCAATGATGCTATTTTTTTAGGTATAAATAAAATTTGAAATTGGGATATTTGATGGAAATACATTGACTATTTAAGGAGATCTAATCCATACATCCCTTGTTGAGCCTCTTTGTTCCTCAATTTTCTACATGTGGGATAGATGACTAATAACTTATTTTATAAATTATATAATATTTTATCATTTGAACATGCACGAATCCTCTGATAACAATGTCCCAAATATCAAAACTAAAAATTTTTCTTAAATTATTTGGTATGAACCATATTTCCATCATGTAATTTGGATTTATCTAAAGAGAATATGTCATAAAAAATTATTTGTTATTATATTTTCTAATTTAATAACAATAATGTTTTTATTTACTTCTAACAACATTATCTTACATCCAATATATATTAAATATTAATTAGACATCAGAAACTCATGAAATCAAGGTGTTTATGACTCAGGATTTAAATTAATATCATTTTGTGTTTCTATGTTTTTAGAAGACGTACCAAAAACTACATGTACAAAATACTAAAAACATGGTAGATCTGGAACCAATGTATTAGTATATTCACCAAAAATACATTCACTATTTTATATAATGTAATTTAATCATTCTAAAAAATAAAATGAAATTGAATACTCAAACATTTTTAAATGTATGAAAGCTCCTCAAACAAAATTTTTGAATGGAAGATATAATTTTTTCCTATGAAATAAATTCTAGTTTAGATGATTCAATTGATAAAAAATCAAAAGAAACCTCAATATTAATGTTGTCACACTATGACCATTTCGATTTATATTATGATTTATCCAATCATAATCTTATAATAACATATGATGTCTACTTCATTGTTCCATATTTTTCATTATAATAGAGGAAACAAATATTTCTTATGATTATTTATATATAAATAAGCAACTATAAGAAAATTGAAAAATCAAAAAATTATAAATATTTTTTAACTATTACCAGTTATATCTAATTACAACTAATTTTTTAAAATTCAAAAAACAACCAAAAATATTTACTATATTCCACTATTTTTTTTAAAAATTATCATTAATTTATATTAATGTAAATTGATGAAAAACCTACTCACATGAGTGATGCATGGATTGGAGGTGACTAAGCTTATTACCAAGTGAATGAATTACAGTTCCCATGCATTCACACTGTTTAGATGAGCGGGAGTCATGGGTTACCCATGAGTACCTCTCCACTCAATGAACTAAATATAGGGGCATTGGAATTCACTCATTCCATCTTCACATTAACCCACTCTACTCATTGCTTCCCATGAATGAATTATAGAGAATACATTATAAAGGAAACATCAAAGGGATATAATTTTGGTTCAACTATGTTCAGAAAAACTATGGAATATAAATTCATTGATAAACATGTGAGTGATGAATGAGGAATGAGATATGAGAGATGAAAATTATACTCTTATTGAATTTTTTTCCATTTTTATGTTATATCTACCATCATTATAAAATGATGTTTTATCGATAATACAACATCTATATTTCAATTATTAGTAAAACATTTTCTTCTCACCAAAATTGATTGACACAAAAAACTAAAAAATCCTCACCAAGCATGTATTTTTCCTTCACATTTAATTCTTATTCCATTATTCATATTTTTACGAATAAATTCCTCTCTTAAAAAAGATCTGATCTTAAGAGAACCTTATTTCATTTAATCTAATGTTATCATCATCTCCTCGACTTCATGCATATTTCATTCACCTTGGATGGCATTTTATTTGTAATTTTGGTTTATTTTGGTTAATAGAAGAAAATTGAAGAGAGTTGTTACAAGTTTTAGACTAAGTATCACTCTTTTCTGCATGTTTTTATAATTAACACTCATTTAACACTAATTTGTTTCTAACTATAGCTGATTTTATAATGTTTTTAGTAATTAACTCTCATTTATTCTATTTTTTACTAACTAACACTCATTTTCCTTAACTTTTAATAACTAACACTCATCTCTACTAGTTTTTACTAATTACTTCTCATTAACACTATTTATTTTAATAATTAATGTTTGTTTCCACTAATATTTACTAGGTATTTCTTATTTGCACTAATTATTACTAATTACATTTCATTACAAGTAATGTCTTCTAATTTTCACTCATTATTATGTATTTTTACAGATTAATGCTCATTAATACTAATTTTTACTAATTGATGATCATTTCCACTTTTTTTTACTAATTCATTATAATTTCTAGTAGTTTTTTTACAAATAACTCTCACTACCTCAACTCTCATTATAACATTTTTTTACTAAATATCAGTCAAATATAGTAAGTTGTTACTAATTATCACTCATTACAACTAATTTACACTAATTACCACGAATTACCTTTAATTTGTTCTAGTTACGTCTAATTTTTTCTGACTGACACTCATTGCTTCTATTTTTCACCAACAAACACTTGTTAAAATTAGTTTTATCTAAATAATGATCATTTCCACTGATTTTCAATAATTACATCTCATTTTAGCTATTTTTTTATAATTTACACTCAAATTTTCTACTTTTCAATAATTAAACATCATTTCTAATGTTTTTACTAATTAAAAGTCATTTCCTCTATTTATTATTAACTACCACCCATTTCTTCTTATTTTTACTAATTACCACTCATTTATTATACTTATTACTAATTAACATTCATTAATTAATCTTATTACTAATTAACACCCATTGATGCTATTTTCAATAACTTACTCCTATTGTTGCTATTTTTGAGGAATTAACATTCATAGCCACTAATTTTCATTAATTATAATTAATTTCCACTTATTATTACAAATTACCACTCTTTACCACTACGATTTTATAATTAATAATCATTTCTACTGTTTTCTACTAATTGATAACCATTTCCACAAGCTATTACTAATTACCATTCATTTTTGAAGAATTTATGTAATTACATCTTATTACTCTGTATGTTTCCTACTTATGGGTTTTTTGGGATAAATTTTACTAACAATCACGTATTAATGGTACATTTTTCTAATTAGAACCCATTTATACCAATTTATAATAATTCTTACTCATTACAGCTATTTTTCAATAATTAAAACTCATTATCACTGATTTTTACTAATTAATGCTCATTACCACTATTTTTTACTAGTTACAACTACATTCAGCTGTTTTTATTAATTATTGTTCATTACCACTAATATTTACTAAATACATCTTATTATTACTAATTTTTATATTTACCACTCACTATGGCTATTTTTTTTTAAAATTACAGCTCATATATTCTAATGTTTTTTAGTTATTTTACATTAGAGTTGATTTTCAATAGTTACGGCTCATTATCAACAATTTTAACTAATTACCACTAATTATCACTATTTCCCACTCATTATCACTAGTTTTCTCAAATTACTAGTCATTACATGAAATATTTACTAATAAATACTCATTGCTACTAAATTTTACTAATTTCTGCTCATTTCAACTTGTTATTACTATTTACAACTCATTATCGCTAATTTCTACAAATTACCGATCATTATATCTAATTATAATTAATTACTGCTCATTTTGGCAAATTTTTACTAATTATCATTCATTTTCGCTAATTCATCCTAATTACAACTATTTATAACTGTTTTTAATAGTTGTCACTCATTTCCAATAATTTTAAATAACTAACACTCATTACAACTAATCTTTACTAATTATTGCTTATTTTGAAATTTATAATATTATTGCAACTCATTTCAACTAATTTTCACTAATTACTACTCATTTCTTCTCATTTTCAGAAATTAATTCTCCATACCAATTTTATTTACTAATTACCATTCATTTCGACTAATTTTTAAGAATTACTACTCATATCCCCTAATTGTATGTAAATTCAACCCATATATTTTAATTTTTGGAAATTACAAATCATTTCTAATAGTTTTTACTAATTAACACCATTACCACTTGTATTTACTTGTTAAAACTCATTTCCACTTGTTTTTTCAAATAAAAACCCATTTATTCTAATTACCCCTAATTTCTGCTAATTATTTACTAGTTACAACTCATTTTTACATATCTTATCAAATTCCCACTCAATTACACAAAATTTTACTAATTACCGCTCATTTTCATTCATTATATCTATATTATACTTATTACTACTAATTTCTATTTATTACATTTAATTATTAATAAATAACTTTAATTTCTAAAAATTATAGAAAATTTCTAAAAATTATAGCTAATTTTAACTTATTACATGAAATTTATAATAATTATATTTAATTTGTAATAATTATCTCTAATGTTTACTATTTACCACTAACTTTTATAAATTATCACAATTTTGATATAGTTTTTTTTAATTTATTAATATTTATTTGAATTATGAAAATTTAGTATTATTACTACTAATTACTATGTGGCCTTAATTATAAATAATGATCATAAATTAATATTATTTATTAATAAGATACATGAATTATTACTATTCTATTTTAATTGGTTCTATTAATCTATCAATTATAAGCAGTTACCACTAACTATAACAACTTATAAATATTTAAGAACAATTATGGCTAGTTAAAACTAATCCCAAGTAATTAAAACTACCTAATTCAATTTTAAAAAAATTACATCAAATCAATAATACTAATTTCTAAAAAAAATATAAATTAATTTCAAATTAAAAAATTAACAATAAAATCTGAATTAATGCTTTATCGGATGCGAATATAAAAATATTACAACCTAGTAAAAATAAAAAAATTTATAAGAAGAACTGATGAAGGTAAAGGAAGGGAAGAATAGAGTTTAAAAGAGATGAGGTGAGAAAAGTGAGGGGAAATTGGATAAGGGGCATTTATATATGTTATATTAGGAGCAATGATAATATATACGATGGATCTACCATCTATATAAATGCAAATAGTACCCAGTATAAATATAGGATTCGTCAATAGAAATTATAATTCTGACTGGTCCTATCATAAATATACTTCTACCAACACATTATTTTTGGTGATTTATCAATTCTCATCTCAAATATCCAAACATTCTTATTGTATTTATGACCTGAGAAAATACTCACCACAAATATTTTTTCCCACTATATGGTGAGCTAGTGTGCCAAAGGTATTTTCACTAAGAAATGTTTCTCATAGAAAATAATATTTTAATTATAATTATTTACAACATGAAAATAAAATACACACAATTAGTCTTTTCATAAGAACTATTTTACACAAGCGACTGGCCCATAGAAATTAATCATTTTTCATGTAGTGAATTTATCAACAATTTAAATAGGCCCAACATACCTTTGGCATAGCTTTTCTTTTGTTCCCAATATCCTCACCATATTCATAGGAGATTTTCATAGGAAGACCATGTCACCAATATTAAACTCTAGATAATTATGGGGTTTTTGCATAATTTTTTTAACACAAAGAGGATCTCACGTGCTGTTGAATTGATCTAAACCTCTCTACAAATTATTTAGGTATATTATGTATCAATAGCTTTCGTTATCCAACACATTTGAAAACATTGGATTTTTTAACTCTCTTCTATAGAGGGTGTTATAGTGGTCTATCTTAATGATTTTTGTTATACCTATTATTGTATGAAAATACAACCAATGTACGGTGTTGATCCTAATAACCATAGAAATTCATAGAGAAATCTCCCATGATGATATTTATAGTTAAAATGATCCTCTTAGATTGAACATATTTTTATGTATAATAAGACGTTCTCAAACATAATGACGTATCCATAGGCTACGGAAGACATCTATACAAAATTAAGTTAAATCTTAGATCCCTATCAGATACAATTTATAGTTTTACTCCATGCAATATTATCACTACATTAATGTATATTCGTGTATGTTGATAAAGAGGGAAATATTCACTATGGGAAATGATGTGTATTGATATTCTTATGAGATCCACTATAACCCATATCACATTATTCCATTTAATTGTTTTTCGGATTTAGTTAATAATATCCATGGTGAGATTTAATAATTCTATTTCTAGTATGGGTAATTAATTTAACATCCCCTTAGACTCATATTTCCCATAATTTAACTTCTACCATACGAAGCGCTGATATATATAGCTTGTAGTATGCCACTTCATGTTTTCCCAATAGAAATACTTTTTAAAACATTTATAAATATTTTTCCATATATGGAAAATAAAAAATTATGAACTATAATCCTCATCCAAAAACACCTTCTTTGAATCAGGCATGATGGGAAATAAAAATGATTCCTAAACATTATAATTCCATCACAATCTTGGTTGAAATCATGGAAAATTTTATCATTCTTTGGCCTCTCTACATATTTCTTCTACACCACTTTAATAGTTACATTGATAAATGGTTGCACATTAATTAAATAATTACATTTTTTTATTCCCATCCTTCTATACGTCCATATACATCCGATAAAAAAACAAAAATATATGATCTTTTTTATCCGCATCACAGATAATCTGTTCAAAAATCCTTCCAAAAAATGATTTCACTAATAATGAAGAGTAATAATATCCCCCGTAATTCTTACCTTTAGTAGTCCCCTGGTTGGTGACTAGCATATAGAGTATAAAAATCTCATGTATAACATCAATTACCCCTATAATTAAAATAAGATCTAGATATAATATGTATCATCAAAAATAAACTCCATGAAATAATTTATCTGAAATCAAAAATAAATCCACATGAATTTATAAATAAAACTATTACAGATAAGAGTCTTAAAACGATACATCTAAAAACAAAAGAGAATGAAGAAACATAGCAGCTATCAAAATGACTGATCTAGTAATGTCATGTACAGTTCACAGTTTCGTCATTGAAACCTAAAAATATTTATATATATATAGGGTGAGAATACAAGTATACATAGTAGGAAATCAAAACTCTCCCATCCACATGTGAACAAAGGATACTAATGAACATGTGAGAATATAGATGGACCAAAATCACCTAACATGGTCCACTATTCATCCAAACCTTACCATGGAACACTCACCAGATAACAGAAGATAAATAATATAATATTAAAATTCACTTTGATAAGGGTAACCCGTACCACATTATTTATAAAATACTATTTTAATCCCAAATGTTGTAAGTCGTGGTGCATACATGTCTTCTGTATACATAGTTTTCCAACATGCATTGTCACAACAGTCCTCGACTGAAGACACATAGGCTTTCCACCCCACAAGCATTGCCACATAATGTCACAGGCCACAACACATCCTCTTAAATAACGTGATATGAAGGGAATTTGGAACAAGAAGGACATCATTATTATTATATGCTTTTATGATGCATGAAACCGGCTTGAAGATTCCCCAAAAGGAAATTCATATCACATATCTCTGGAAAACACCAGATCACATCTCACCCATTAACACCTAGAGATCAAATCTCACCAGAATACACCTGGGCTATCACAAACACCATCTAATCCACTAACAAACCATGAACCAGCATATACATTGTAATACAAGCCTCTCCTAGAATTTTTGGATATGGATAGAGTGGGTACCCAACCATCTGTCGCCCCCACCCGATGTCGGGAAAAACACCCTCACGTGATTTTATGGGTGTGAGAATATAATGCTCGATATGGGTGGTGAGGGTATAAATATATCAAGCAATATAAAATTATATATATATATATATATAGTCATTCAGAATCCCTACTTATGGTTCCATTAAAATAAATAAACAAATCACAAGATCCACACTTTCGCTTAAACCTTTAACTTAATACCACCACACTATTATGTACACGACCCATTTAAAATTCTTATCTAACTCCCATTATCCATAAATTTATTTAATTGTTATCTTCAACAATATTAATCCAAAAAACCCATTATTTAATTATTCATTATCCATTTCCCCACCATTAACCAAACCAACCCATCTCATTTATAGATTTTTTGAATTGTTATGTATTCCATAACTACCCAGGCATCTTACCCCAAGAAACCGCCACTTCAACACCCGAAAGGCATGAAAAAAAAATCAACATTAGACAAAAAAATCATAGCAATAGTAAACCACACTACCCCAAAATCAAATACAACAATCCATCATCCCCACATCCCAAAACAACACATCGTCGTCCCATAAGGGTTACCACATATCACAACATATCAAGGTAATTTTAATGAATCTCAATGTGCAATTAGAATATTACAAATTAAATTAGGGGTGTTATCACACAATCCATAATCTAGGGAAACCATTTCATTATAAAGAATATGTGGTTAGTCAATTTCAATGTTTTGGTGATATCACGACAACTACAATATTCATTGTATCAAGAACACATCTACCTAACAAAATCAAAGCCTCCAACTGCCACAATTTTTAGTGGCGCATCAAGCTTTTACAATATAAAATATCTTAATTATATCAAGTATGAGAACGAATGTGAATAAAACCCCCTAATACCCTTAAATTTAAATTATATAGGCTATTTTAAATTAACTAATCTAGTACAACCATAACTTGTTGTTAAAAATAAAAAAATAAAACCCCTCCAACATTATAAAAAACATAGACAAAAGAAGAATTTGGTACCAAAAAAATTCTTTTCCAACTCACTGTGCACTGTAGGGATAGGATGAAATGCCCACCAATCACAACCGAATCATGAGAAACTATGGATCAACCTACACCACACCAATGTATTAAAAAAATAATCCCAACCACAAATCCCAATGTAAACAGCACCACTATAGTGAATTCTCAATGAAGAGAGGAAGAAAACTAATGAGAATGAGAAGAGAACTCACCACATATCAAATACGCTTTGTTGGGAACTAATCCATATCAAAAAGTATCTAAAAACACCAATTGAGGGAGCTACTGGTCACCTGGAACGAATGATGAAGGTTATTTCATAGGGATTGAGATTTATCTGAGAACTCTTAAGCATCATAACTACACTACATTGGGGATTTAGATGATGTGTTATACCTTTACTCCTTGTGTATTATTTGGTGTTTAGTTTCATGAAAAAATGTGTCTCCTTAATATAACTTAACCCTAAAAATCTAAACAACATGTAGCACGCCATGAACCTTCCTTTACAAGTGGTTAACCACACATACATGGAATGCAATATTTATATGTAATGTATTCACTATAATTATTCAATTTAGTATCCACACTTCTCTAGTCCCATTCTAGGCCACATCCAAGCATCTTCAACACCATAATCAAAAAAGTAACAAAATCGGATGGCACATACCATTACATAAGATACCTCCAAAATGATTCTTTCCCTAGAGAATTTAAAACCAAGAACCAAGGGAAAGAGGATCAAACAAAAACACACTAAGATACCTTTCAAGGATCTCATCGAACCTCAAACTCTACAACCATCAAAACGCACCTAACCAAAAAACCAGTAAAATTTTGAACAACTATATCATTGCATAGCCCTAAATTGCCTCTTATGACATTACCATATCACAAAAAACAATAGAAAACTATCTCAACCTCAATGTCTCTGATACCTAAAACCACTATTTCTAATAACATACACCACCACAAACACACTAAAAATGAAATTACAACCTCCAGGTTAATATAAAATCAACACTAGTTAGCAAAAACTCTCTTGCATTGGTTTAATTGCATCACTATTTATGTATCACAGTTAAGAATCATGTTTTTCTATTTTCATATTTTAGAACTTTTAGCACATACCAAACATCATAAACCAAGGTAAAGTATCCTATCAGATAAAAAAATAAGGGTATAAACATCACATGACAAAGGAAAATAGGGAAAATAAAAACTTAAAAAAAGTCCTGCTACTAGGATCAAGTCTATTTTTCATACTCCCATGTACACTCTTTAAGACACCATGCCTCTAAAACACATGAACCAATGAAAATTTCCTTCCACAGAAAGCATTATCTTTGAAATCATGGATATATAATAGATTCTCCTTGAATGTCACACCATCCTCGATATCCGACTATTCCCAATAAATGAAATGGAATTCATCATGATGATATTGCAAAATATGAGAGATGTAGATGATGTTGTGGATTCCCTCTAACCATGGTGGAATTTCCTACACATTAACAACCTTGAAAATCATCTCAACACCTCAAAGGGCCCAAACAACCTAGGAAAAGGCTTACTCCATCTTCCAAACAACTTCTAAACACATAGTGTGTACACATTCATGAAATATGTGGTTTCCATTCTCAAACTCCATGGGCCCCATCCTACGATCGACATAATACCTCTACCAATACTGTGTGGCATTTATCATCTCACAAACAAGATAATTATTCTCTTTCATGATGCACATCACATAGGGAACAAGATCTACATCCTCCCTAACCTCATTCCATCTTAACAGAGAATGATATGTCCTCTAATACAAGGATTCAAATTGTGCCATGACAGTGGATGTGAGATATTTTTTTATGAAAATTTAACCAATAGAAGAATTAATATGAATGATCCCATAAAAACATACACAAATAGACGTCGAATATACTTCAACAATGGGATACTCTGCTCCGTCTTTCCAACTCTCAATTGGTGGAAAGAAGTGACGATGTGTAACTAATTACCAAAATCATGATTCAATCCCCTCTGGAAACATGAGTTAATATTTGCATCCCAATATAAGATTATGGATCTCAAAATTCAATTCAACTTCACAACCTAATCTAATTAAAATTTTAACAAATAATTCACTATTCATGACTCCTTGATCACTAATAAGTGGACATATTTCCTAAACCTATCCATGATCACCCATATAGCATCACAACCTTTCTAAGACCCTGCTAAACAAATGAATAAACCTAACAATATGTATACCCATTTACAATTGGGAACATCAATGGATATAAAGAATCTAATAGGATTATGATGCTTAGCCTTTACCATCTAGAAAAACAAACACATCATAAAAAACTCTAACACCGCCTATTACATCTTGGTAAACAAAAAGTGGATCCTCAAGCCATTATAAATCTTTGAAAACCCTTGGTTTAACGCCAATAGTGAGACATGAAAATCAAAATGGATACCCATTCACATTACTACCATAATAATGAACCATTAATAAAACAAAACCTAGTTCAAACCAAACATTGAACATCCCTCTAGTGCATAAGTAGGTCCTACATGATAACAGAACACCTCCACCTTTGAGTCTCCACACTGGGACTCCTCCACTTGATACATAAATGAAGTCCACATGGTCATCTTAAATAAGAATCCTTAACCACAATCCATCATTTCATTTATGTTTTGTTCTTACAACTCCACTAATGATCTCTATCAATCACCAAACTCTCAATCAACATCCTCCCATGAATTATTTTTCAATGTCATGAACATAAAATTCATTTTTCAAGAGGTGTAGAAGATCTCAAAACCATAATTATGAAAAAATTACATCCACCCCCACTACCTCCAGTTCAAATTATGTTCAAAAAATATATACCTCACGCAATTATGATCCATGATTACCTCAATGAGATTCCCAATTAGGTAATACTACCCAAAATTCACTGGTAAAACCAGAAATTAAGGGGGGAAACCACCACTACTTTCTCAAGATAATGGGTGGAACATTTATGCTTATGAGGATATAACTTATTAGACCAACACAGGATCACTACCCTATTCTTCATAAACACAAATATGAAACCTATATGGGAAGAGTCACTAAACCCTATAAAAATGACATCATCCATAGAAACTCAGAGTATTGGAGCTCTATATAATATCCCCATCTATAAATAAAATACTACATGGAACTAATCATTCAACAGAAGATCATGTTATTTCCTATTAAATTAATTCAACAAGGATGAATCATGATTGAAATCAGAACAAACCTCCTATAATAGCATGTGAGACCAATGAAACTATGATCCTCTTTCATTATCTATGTTTTTCCTAAGAAAAAACGTCCCCAACTTTTAACAAGTATAATTCCACACCCTGAGGAGACACCACATTCCAAATTAAAATCACCTCTCATGTATAATAATAACACTTTGAAATATTTCAATATTGATGGTGGCATCGAACAACTTGAATGATAGTTCTAATATTTCAAGAATTATCCTCCACTGACATTGAGAAGATAATGCTATCATTGATTTAATACGATGATGTTATAATTCATGAACTCATGGAACATGTTGTTAATTATCCCCATATACATGAGTAGTGCATTTGTAACTCAAAATAGTATAAATACAAACCCAATGTGTTCATACATACATCTGAAGGAAGTCTTCAGAATATTGCGCACTTTTACGATCAACTGGTAGTATCCAGACCACATTTCGTTAATAAAAACCCAACTCGCCCCTCTTAGCTTGTTGAAAATATTGGGAATACATGGTATATGATAACAGTTCTTGACCGTCACATAAGTCAATCTCTAGTAGCCTATAAATGGCCTCAAACTTCTATTTTTCCTTTTTAATAACTACAATATAGCACCCCATAATGACACAATGACCCAGATAAAACCCATCTACTTCAAATAATTAATCTGAATCCTTAACTCCTATAACTCATAATGTGTCATTTGATAAATTTATATTAATATTGGTGAATGAGATGACCGTAATTTTTTCTCAATGCGAATTCCCTTATAATTTTTTTTCATATAGTATAAACTTCATAAAATCTCTTTAAGAAAGAATTTAAAAGATTTTAAATTCACAATGATTAATATAAGATGTATTTCTAAGAGATATGGAATATATACCAAAGGAATAGTAACTTGAAATTTTTAATAGTTACATGACTCTTATGATAAGTAAGTTGGACAATAAAATAATAAAGTCACTAATGAAATTATAAAAAATGTTAATCCATCTTATAAGTGAAAATATAAAATAATTATTTCATAGTTTAAAAAAATAAATATTTTAATAATTATTAATTAGGTGTTGGTATTTTTTAAGACATAAATATTTAATTAAATTTTTATTATACATTTAATAATTAAAAAAATGTCCTAAATTTTTGTCATAAAATAATATTTTTTGACTTATTATTATAAGGCAGTTTTAGGATATAGTAATTAATTTTTCAATGTGTTTGAAATTCAGTTTTAATAATAATTTAGATATATTTCAAGTAAATAATGATTTTATTTAATAATTAAAATCTTCATATTTGGAAACATATTTTCATAAAAAATGATTTCATTTTTTAATTATACTCATCAAAAATGGTTTGGGTGAATTTGTGGTATTTTTTGAAATTACATGTATTTTTTAATAAAAAAATTTGGTATTTTAAGATAAATACTATGTACAAGAATTAGTTAGTAATATCTGATGTATAGAAGATGTAATCCCAAAGTCATTATGAATCCTTTAATATTTTTTTATATTTATTGATAATTATAAAACTATTATTATTCTTCAGGCAAATTATTAAACTAATGAATAATATAATGAGAAAACAGCCCTCTACAATGCATTAAATTCCACCCCTCACAACTTATTCTCTTAACACCTATCATGCTTTGAACCATGTCAAACATCTACCCAAATATCTTTCCAATCCACGTATAAACATCCAAGAGTTAATTTTATCAACAAAATTCAAAACCAAGGTTCATTAATGATTTTATGAAAGAGGAAAACTAAAAAAGTAAAATTCTATTCCTTTTTCGTTTATTTTTTTCACGTTCTTTTATTTTATTATTATATCATCTACTCCACTCATCCAAATGGATTGGTGACTACATTAACATAAATATATTATTATTATCTAATGTTAATGGAATATCCATTATTAAAATCCTCTATATCTCGCTTTTATTCTAAAAAGAAAATCATTATATGTCATGTGTCAATTTAACATCGTCATGGGTGACGCACTTTAATTACAATTTAACACTTTCAAGGATGTTAATAAAACCATTAAATAGTTGAAAAAATTTTAAAGTCATGTTATAACCATATTTATGTTCTTTTTATAATATAAATCCATAATACTAAATGATAAAACAAAATGAGTCTGCTATGTTCGAATCAAAGAGCCAAAATTATCCAAAAACGATCATCAATAACATTCATCCAATGATTCATCACCATACCATATAATAAAATTAATTATAAGATAACATAATTAAATTTATGATCATTAATAACATATAATATTAATTCTATAAATATATACTTATTTTACATGAACATCCATTCACTTATACAAATGAACCAATCATGAACAAATTAGAAAATGAATACACCTATATAATGAAATTAAACTCTATAAATCATACAAAAGGCTATAAGTGAACTTAATTAAACTATTCAAAGTCAAATTCATGTATAAAATGATCTGTATTCATAATTAATGAATCTAATCTGATTATATAGGATATTAAATTGAAGGATCATTTCAGAAATAAGGAAAGGGGGATTCTTGAACCCAACTCTCTTTCTTTGGATTTTACCACTTTCACCCCATTTTTTGTATGGTTATTTATTAATGTTCATGTAATATCATTTAATTCTCATTATATTATCTTCTTTGTGATATAAAATTTACCAATCTTGTTTTATGTCAAATAATTTTTTTTCCAAAATAACTCTTCTCTCTAAAAATAAATATTCTACAAATCCAGATTTTTAATATTATTCAACAAAAATGGATGTTTATTATACTAAGTATGTTATTAATTCTATCATTTTGGAACACCAATTATTATTCATGAATGTATTCCGTAGTATAAAGAATCCCATTTATTTTTTGGGTTATATTATTTTCAATATTTATATAATTTCCATATGGAATGCATGAAAATGTAAATGTTATGATGTGATTGGTGAACAAGGGATTATACAAGGCAAAGTAAATTTTATGTTGTGATAGAATCACATGAATTTTATGGTTCTCTAATTCATTGGGTAATGTTATGAATCTCAAGAGATAAAGTGAAAAAAGTGTGAACATGATTCTAGTATTGTTCACAACTATGTTTGGTAGTTAACTACGAAGACAAGATGTTTCATATTTTTTAACATCCACATTTAATGCCATTCTATTGTGCTTCTACTAATGATTATAATGATTAAGATATGTTAATGATGATTCTCACTGCATGTTATATGGATTCATGTTCATTGCAATACCCTTATTGGGTTTTAATCTAACCCCTTTGTTTGTTGTATATCCCAAGGTAATTATATATATTATTAATAATACAAGGTCCAATAAGAATATATAGAAGAGTGAATTAAATAAATGTTTGCGTTTAAATTTTTAAATGTTATTTATAGTCTTAATTTTTCCAATAAACCAAACCTTTGTATCTTGGTTGTGTGAATCTATTAATTTGTTTCCCTTTAGAATGATGTAATAGAAATCTATAAAAAAGTAGGGACATTATAGTTGGTATCAGAGAATGGATTAGTTAATTTGGGAATTATTATTATAGAACCATATTGAAAAGCCATAGTATGAGACTATGTATAATGTAGGAACCCATGTAGTTTTATTAAATATTAAAATCACATAATATTTTTCTGTATACATAAGTCTACAATGGAATAAATTATTTAATTTTGAGTTGTTGATTTATGTTTTTTTCTATAATTATAAATTTTAGATATTGGTGGGAACTAAGAGAAACTAAGACAACATCCCATGCAATGGAAAATGAAATGATTTCTATAATGAAATAAACAATGCATTGGGAGGTTGAGCTATAATTTTAAAGGAAATTATTACCCAGTTGTGTCAAGCTATGAACAATTTGAAACTTCCTTCTTCAATTAAGAGGGAGAAGCTAGCTATTGACCCCTTTATATAGAAATCACAACCAAACATTAGGGGATCTTCTAATCCAATAGTCACAGAATTGAGTTTCAACTCAATAGAGAAGATATTTTATGTACTTCACTGTTCTGAGATGGAGAAGATGTCTATGTCCATTTATTATCTAGATAGATTGGCTGACCAATGGTAGTTGTTGATTAAGAACAACTAGACCGTGAATTAAATTTAAGTGATGGTGTGGTAAGATATTATGATATTATTTTTTAATAAGTATTTAACTAGAAATATCTTTTAAAATATAGAGATAGAATTCATAGAGTTGAAGAAAACTGAACTTTAATCATTCATGTCCTATAAAAAGGATTTTACAAGGCTTTCGAGATATACTGGAGGCCTTTTTATAAACAATTATTAAAAAAAATGATAGACTATTTAGTGGTTCAAAACCACACCATCAAATGTCTGTTGAAATTGAAGACATTTAGAGATATGAAGATTTTGTTTAATATTCTCTCAAAGTGGGGATCTATTTTGAATAATATACTCTTTTATATGGTGATACAAAAAAAATAATGTGTTTCAATATGGGGGGACCTCATGAAAATTCTGGAAGGAAATTTAAGCCACCCACATTTCAAAAATGCTGTTAGAAGAATCATGGGAACTATCTCAAAGGAACAGGGGAATGCTATAGTTTTGGGAGAGATTTCCAACAAGATCATAAATGTTGACAATACATAAATAATATAGCTAATACGACTGATTAAAATAGATCACAACCCTAGGTTAAATTCTTAATCTATAAGTAGATATGTCTCAATAAAATCCATTGTGCTAATACTAAAGCCCTCAAGGGTAATCGGTGTTATAAACCACAAAATACCCAATAGACTATGGGAATGATTATGCCATAACTACCACTATGGTGAATCAATAAAATGTTTTGGGGACAGGTACACTAGTAGTTAATTAATGATTAATGAATGTAATATTTTTTTTGGGTTCTACAAATTCTATCATATCATACAAATTTAATAGAACTATTCAAACACCATATAATAATATGAAGGTTGAGTTATCTTTGAGAATATAAAATGGGACAATTATTTTATCCAAAGTATATAACTCATTCTCGATTAATGTTTATGGAATCATCCTTAAGGAAAATCTCATGAAACTTATTTTTGTGGAGTTAGATTCTATATTGATATTGGATTGTCTCTCTGTATACAAAGCCAACATCAACTGTCAAGAATGGGATATGCCTACTCAAATATTAAAGCGTACTTTAATTCAATGAATGTTTAAGGAGCAGGATGAATCTATTCTAGAATAATTTACTAATGTACGGATATTACTACATTATGCTCAATAATATCTCATTCAATTTACTAGGACAATGGAGAAAATTACGATCAAAGAGATTCATATTGCAAGGAACTACACTAATGTATTCCCAAAAGAGTTTCCTATTATTTCCCTTACACAAGAGGTTGAGTTCTCAAATTAACTTATTCTAGTATATCTATTAATATCAAGGACACTTTATTGAATGGTTACCACAGAGGATGAAAAGTAGAAGAAGAATTTAAAGAATAATATAGACAAGGGTTTTATATGACCATGTGATTCACTACATATTTTTCTATTCCTCTTCATCATGAAAAAGGATGGATCAATGAGCCTCTACATCAAATATCATGATCATAATAAAAATCACAATATAGAATAACTATCCCCAATTCATTGATAGATGTCTTGTTTGACCAACTATGTGGGGCAAGTTATATCTCTAAGGTGGACCTTCAGTAATAATATCACTAATTAAATTTGAGAAAGTATGATATTCCCAACACTACCTTATGAAAATTGAATTGGCAATATGAGTTCATATTTATTCACTTCATAATAACTAATGCTCCATTAGTTATTAAGGATTAAATGAATGGTGTCTTTATTGATTACCTCAAAAAAATTGAAATTAATTATTAATAATATTCTCATATACTCTATGTGAAAGAAGGAACATGAAGAGAGTTTTGATTCTATGATACAAACATTTTTAAGGAATAAAATAAATACAAACTATTGTAAATGTGAGCTCTTTATGAAAGAATTATCATTATTATGACATTCTATCATTGATTATGGATTATTAGGGGAACTATCCAAGATAATAGCAATCGAATAGTGGCCTAGACCAACATCTGTAATAGAGATCAGTAGTTTTCTTGGTCTAACTTGGTGTTATTGATTATTTTAGAATATATTCTCATGATCTTCAATCCCAATCATAGAGGAGTCTTAGAGAGGAGAATGGTTTTTCTACACTATTGACTGTGAGGACTAATTCAAATAGTTGAGGGGAAGGCTTATCACTGCACCAATACTCACACTCCTGACATGTTGGGAACTCTACGTGGAGTACTCTGATACATAAATTAATGAATTTGGATGTGTGATTATAAAAAATGATAAATTGATAGCCTATTCATCAAGGATTTTGAAAATCCATGAATAAAACAATCTCACACATTATTTGGAATATGCGGCTTTGATATTTGCATTAAAAATTTTATGACAATATCTCCATGGGGAGAATTATGAGATATATACTGATCACAAGAGTATCAAATATATAATCACACATAATGAGATTAATATTTCCATCAATGATTTCGATAGCTCATCATAGATTATGAATGCTAAATTCAACACTATCCATGTAAAGTAATTAAGGTAGTGGTTTCTCTAAGTATAAATATTTATGTTTCTTTATGAATGATGAGAATTCTCAAGTATTCAATCTTCATATACATATAAAGTATAGATAAGGAAATAATTAAGAAAGGAACATAATAAATCATTTCTCAAATGAATTCTCAACAATCCATCTTGGAGAAAAAATATATTTTCAAACAAATGATGTATAATGTTAGAAAAGTGTGGAAGCTATCAGAAATGGGAAATCCTCAGAGTTCCAAGCGGATGAAGAAGGAGTCATGAGATTTGTTTCATGATTATATGTACCATCCAATCCAAACATAAAAAATGATCTTTAAATGATTTACATTGATCCTCCTTTCTACTCACCATGGGAGGACAAAGATGTATCGAGATATTGGGGAGAATATTTGGTTTGACAATATGAAAAACGAGATTCTTGAATGTACATCAATGTTCCCAACAAGTCAACAACTAATGACTAAAATAAAAATGTCACAATGGATGATGGAACCATTATCCATGCTAATATGGATGTGGTGGAACATGACCATAGATTTTTTCCACTAGGCATCTTAAGTCATTTAAATGAAATAATTAAATATGGGTGATTTTTCATTTTCCTATAAAGATAGTTCACATTATCATTACTAAAGAGGAATTCATATTGGGTCGAATTGTACTGACATATAGCAAACATGTTGTATGTTTTCAAGGATTAAAACTATCGATTTTAGCCGACCATGATATGAGATTCACCTACAAGTTCAAAAAATTATCCATTATGCTCTGAACACTGAGATAAACTTGAGTATGACCTATCTTCCACAAACTAATTTCCAATATGAGACGAATATTTAGACATTAGAAGACATGTTAAAAGAATGTTCTATGATCTTCAATTTAGGATGTAAAAAAACTTCTATCCTTGGTTAAATTATTTTATTACAATATTTTTCACTCCAGCATCAAAATCTCATTATATGAATCTCTTTATCTGATGATATATAGAACAATAGAATGTTGGTATGAGGTTTGTTAATGTAATCTAATAGGATTTGAAATGGTTAAGTAAATGGTTGAAAATGTGAAATCCATTTAGCCCCACATCAAGGGAGCCGAATGTAAAAAAAATAATTATGTGTAAAATGATTAACGGCACATTGAGATTATGTATGGATACATGGTATTCCTCTACAAATCACCATGGAATAGAATCATTTGATTTTGGAAGAAATATAAGCTATTCCCCAATTATATTAGCCCGTTCGAGATTCTTAATCATGTCAGAGTTATTGATTATCGACTAGAACTTCCACCTACCATGTCTCAAGTACACTATACATTCCATGTATCCTTCTTGAAGAATTACATACTATATTCCTAACATATATTGGATCTCTAGGTGGTACAATTGGAAAATAACATCTCTTATGAGGAATAATCTATGATGAAATTACATTGTAGAGATAATGTTCTACACAATAAGACTAATCACATGGTAAATGTATTATGGAAAAACCATAAGTATGAAGAAGAAACATGGGAACTTGATGATGAATTAAGGTACAATTACCACAACTTGTTTTCACAATAATTTATAGAACAAAATTTCGAGGGTGAAACATCATAAGGGGGAAAGAATGTAACTACCAATATTTTTATCCATGAAAATCCCCTTTTCATAAATTTTTATATACTATTAACCACATAAAATAACTTATAGAACACAATAATAATTTTATAAATGATTAACGAATGATATAAGAGGTTTTTCCTAATGTTAGGGAACATATACCAAAGGAATAGTAGCTTGACCTTTCGAATAGTAACATGACCTTGATGAATAGTAAACCAGCCAATAGAATTGAAAACTCACACATAAAATTATAACTAATATTTATTCTTCATATAGGTTATAATTTAATATAATTATATCATTCTATTAGTAAATAAATATGTTTAAAATTATTTATTAGGTATTGGTATTTTTTAACTCATATATATTTAATTACAATATTATGATTAATTTGATAATTAAATATATAATGAATCATCAAAAATATTATTCATAAAATAATATTTGGTTGTATGATTATTATAAAATAATTTTATGGGACTGTAAGTAATTTTTCAAAGTGTTTGAAAATTAGTTTTGATTTTAAAATATTTATGATTCATGTAAATGTTTATTTTTTTAAAAAAAAAATTCACATATTTAGAAACAATTTTTTATAAAATGGATTCTATGTTTGATTTCTAAATGTCAAAAAATCATGTGAGATTATTTTTTTATTTTTTCTAATATACTTGAATTTTTATGAATTGTAAAATACGGTAATATTTGATAAAAGATTAATACTTGAATTAAAGAGTCATATCTTATGTATTGATGATGTAAGACAAAAATATATAACCATAAATTAATACATTAATATATTATTTGATTATACTCAAACTATTCATATTATTGAGTCAAAATATTAATATTATGAATAAAATAATGAGAAAACCCCACTATCCCCCTCTATAAATACCGCCCATCACCACCTCTTCTCCTCAAACCTCTATAGCCTTGACACTTATCCAAATTATTACCAAATATATTCTAATGAACCTTACCCATGTCCAAGAGGTTTTGGTCTAAATAAATGGATAATCTAGGAACCGTAAGGAGGTTATCAAAGATGGAAATTGAAGAGGTAAAAACCTCTTCACTTTTGATTTAATTTATTTTCTAGATAATTTATTTTGTTATTATATCCTCAACTACATTAATATAAATGGAATGATGACTCAATAACCATAAATATACTATAACTATATCATGTTAATGTAATATGCATCATTAAAATCTTCCTCTTTGTCTTTTATTCTAAAAATTAAATTATTTCCCGTGATGTGTCAATTTGCTGACATCATGGGCAATGGAATTTAATTTTACATTTATGCCTTAAAGGACGTTAATAAAGACATAATTTGTGAAAAAATAATTTTTAAATTTATTTTATAACCATTTTTATATTCTAGAACTAACATCTATATGTAATAATAAATGATTAAACAAAATTAGTTGGTCGTGTTAAAAAAACCACCAAAATAACAAAAAACGTTCTTCCTTAGAATTAACCCATTGATTCTTCCTCATAACATATAATAATGTTTTTTAAGATAATTTAAACATATATATGGTAATTAATAAAATATAATAAAAATCATGGCTATTTATCCACATTTTACGTGTACTTTCATTCATGAAATCATATGAACCCATCATAAAAACTAAGATAATGAACACTCCTAAATGATGAAATTAAACAAAATAACCCTTTTCAAAATCCATTAATTGAACATTATAAAACTATAATAACTAATATTAATTTATAAAAGGTTTGATATTTTTATTAAATGAATCATATGTGACTATACATGATATTAAAGTGAAGGAAGCTTTCAGACACACGGTAATGGTATTTTATAGTAACCAACTCTCTATATTTTGGTTATCCCTATTTCATTTCATTTCAGTATGTTAATTCATTTAATGTTTTATAAATATAATTTCATAATAATTATCTAAAAATTTCTTGGATATACATGTTAACAATCTATTTTCAAGAATAAATAAATGATTTTTTCAAAAGAACTTCTCTCTTTAAAACCAAAGCGTCTACTACTCAACATATTGTTTATTTTCCAGAAAGAACGATGGTTATTTAACCATGTATGGTATTCCCTATCTATTTTTTGATGATATTAGTGCACCCTGAATTATATATCATAAAGTAAGTGTTACTATGTGATGGGTTCAACCAAAATTATATAGTGCTCCACTATATTAGGTATTTTGATGAATCTCATGAGTTAAAGACAAATATGAATGAACGTGATTCTAGCCTTATTCACTACTATTTGTGGTAGTTTTCGACTAATACATAATGTTTCATTTTTTAGCAGTGCCACATTCTGTTCCTTTAATTTATGCATCCACTCGTGATTATGATAATGAAGTAATGATGATGATTACGCTCACCCCTTATTATATTGATTAGTGTTACTATATATCCACTTAATGTAATTTAATCACACCCCTTTCATTGATGTATATCCTTAAGTGATTACTTGTACTAGGGAGAACAAAAGAAAAAATACGAATCGAGAGATAAAATAATTTAATAAAATATTATGTTTTATTTTGTTAATGTTATGTATGGTTCTAATTTACCCATGAATATAATCCTTTGTATCCTTTTTTCCTATCTCTATTATGTTTTTTATATTTAAAATAATGTTATAGTAAATTAAGAAAGACCAGGGTCATAATAGTAAATCACTAGGTTTCATGTATATCCCAAACTCAAGATCATGTCAAAGGGGTAGCATTAAAAACTCTTATAGTAATAAATCTAGGAACAACCCAACAAATCCGTTGCCTCTATCATAGTAGTTTCTATTGATTCCACTGAAAAGCCATCCAACAAAGAAAGAAGTGACTCCAGATGAACACTTCCCACCCGACACCCCACACGCCAATGAAAAACAATTACTGGATATCCACATGTGAAAACATTACTCTTCTATAGAAGAATTTGATAAAGACAGGTATGGAATTAAACCAGTCAATATCGAAGATAACAACATACGTATTCATCTATATTGTGATAAATTCCCCATGAGACTGATGTGGCCCCATCATTTCTTAACACCCATGGAACACATCATTCAATAAGTTCTAGCCTTTGACTATCATAGTAAAAACTACGGTAATGAGAGTCCTCTCTATATGTCGCCCCAAAAATATTATAGAGTTGGCACAAAAAAGCAGTGTAATGATCAAAATCAAATAAGTTATAAAAAAGTGTATTAAAAATGATCATACATGTGATGATATTTTGTGACACTAGAACTACCACTCCTAATATGATCAACAAACAACACCCAGATCATATGCCAATCTATTATAGACCAACTCTAGAACCATGATTAAGAAGAGATCTAAAGTTACATATAACATCCTGAGGTCTTCCTCTATATGCTCCATTTCCCATTGGTAGATAAATATATTATTTCTCCTATAGGTGAAATGGTGTCACCAAAACCCTCTAATAATAGACTGTGAGAACATGGAAACTATGAACCCCTTCTATTATCAAAGGTTATTCCTATGAAAAAACATCATCAATCTTTAATTGGTATAATTCCATTCCCCGGGGAGACACCACATTCCAAATTAAAATCACTTCTCATGTCAAAGATTAACACTTTGAAACCATTCAATATTGATGGTGGAATGAACGAACCTGCCAGATAATTCTGTGATGCCCTGAATTCTCTTCATCAAACATTGAGATTATCAAGATATCAATGATGTATATAATTTTGATCTTATCCAATAACTCATGGATCATGTTGTTCATTATCCCCATTAACATGAATAGTGCATTTGTAACAATAACTAGAATAACTGTAAACTCAAAGTGTCAATGCCTATATATGAAGGCATTCATCAAAATATCACCCACATTTACCCTCAGATGGTTCCATCTAAACCACATATCAATAATATAAAACCTACTTGCCCCTTCGTAGCTTGTTAAAGTTTTTTATCCTTGGTATAGGGTAACAATTTTTGACTGTCACCTGATTCAATATCTAGTAGTCTATGAATACCAACAGTCTACCAATTTTTTTTTCTGAGAACAACACTTGAGCACCCAATAGTGACACATTATGTTGCATAAAACCCTTCTGTATTAGATCATTATTCTGAATCCTCATTTCCCACATCTTAGAAGGTGTAATTTGATAAATATCCATAAAAATTGGGGAATGTGACAACCCTAATTGTTTATCAATGAAAATTTGTTTCTTATTTTTTTCATATAATATAAACATCATAAAATATCTTAGAGAAAATAAATTAAAACATTATAAATTAAAAATGAATGATGTAAGAGGTATTTTTAGAAGTTAAGAAACATTCACCAATGGAATTGAAACTTGACATTTTGAATAGTAACATGGCCCTTATGAATAGTAAACATGCCAATTGAATTGTAACCTCAATAATAAAAATATAAAATATGTTTAACCATCTTATAAGTGAAAATATGAAATAATTATATCATTCTATATCTACATAAATATTTTTTAAAAAAAATATTATTTTTTTGTTACCTTTTTTTTATAATTCAAAAATATTTAAATACAGTTATATGATTAATTTAATAATTAAAAAATAATTATTGTCACAAATATTTGTCATAAAATATTACATTGTTGTCTTCTTATTATAGGACTAATTTATGAGACAATAATTTATTTGTCATTGTGTTAGAAAAAAAATTTAATATTAAAATCTATATTTTTCAACTAAATGTTTATTTTATTTAAAAAATTTTTTTTTAATATTTTTAAAAAAATATCCTTATAATGGATTAAATATTTTAATTCAACATAACATAAATTGTTAGTTTTTTTATTTTTAATATATAATGGTATTTTTTAATAGTAAAATACGGTAATTTAAGATAAAAAACTAAATATCGGAATTATTGAGTCATATCAGATGTATAAAATATGTATTCGCAAAATAATTAAACCTCGTTTAATATTTTAGTATATTTATCATTAATTCCCAAACTATTACTAGTATTTAGCCAAACTGTTAAACTAATGAATAAAATAATGAGAAACACCACTCTCCTCTACCATAAACACCACACCTCCCCGCATATTCTCCTCACACTATTCGATCCATGAACCTTGTCAAAGTTCTACTAAAATATCTCCCCAATGCCATTACCCACTTCCTATTGTTCTTGCTATCAAAAAATTCCAGTCCTATGTTCCTTAATGAGCATCTCAAGGAGAAAAACTCAAGAGGTAGAATACTCTTCCCTTTTAATTTAATTTCTTCCATGTTCTTTTCTTTCTTATTATATCCTCACCTCTACTCATCCAAATGGAATTATGACTCCAATAACAAAAATAGATTATAGTTATATAATGTTAATTGAAAATTCATTGTTAAAATCCTCCCACTGTCTATTTTATTTTAAAAACAAAATCGTCATTTGTGAGGTGTCAATTTACAGACATCAAGGGTAACGCACTTTAATTATCATTTAACACCTTCAAGGATTTTAATAAAACTATTAAACAGTGGTAAAAATATTTTAAACATCATTTTATAACCATATTTATGTTTTAAAACAAATTTACATACATAATACTAAATGTTAAATCATAATTAGCCAGTTGTGTTCGAATAAAATCGCCAAAATTAACCAAAAACGATAATCATAAACTTCCAACCAATAATTCATCCAGATAACGCATAACCAAATTCTTTATAAGATCACATAAAAAACTTATGATCATAAATAAAATATAATAATAATTATATATATTTATCCTCATTTTACATGATCTTCTATTCATGTATACAAATGAAACAATCATGAAAAATAAAAAAATAAAAACATTTGAATGATGAAATTATACTCTATAACCCATAAAAAAGATTGTAAATGAACTAAATAAAACTATTAATAATTAAATTCATTATTAAATGGTTCTAGATTTTTAATTAATGAATCTAATATGATTATACAAGATATTAAATTGAAGGAATCTTTTGGAAATAGGGTAAGGAGAATTATAGAACCCAACTATCTTTGTTTGGTGTTACCCTCTTTCAAAAAAAATTTAGTATGGTTATTCCATTAATGATTCCTAAATAACATTTCATCATCATTATATTAAATTTTTTGAGATAAAATTCTATCATTATTTTTTTTATGAAAAATTCAACTTTTTTTCCAAAGAACAGTACTCTCTAAAAACACGTCTTCTAGTACTCTAGGGATTGTTTCATCAATCAAAATTTATGATTATTTTACAAGGTATGTTATTCCCTCACTCATTTTGGGACCCCCAATGTTTATTTATGAATTTATCCATAGGAAAGAAATCCCAATTCTTTCAATGGGTTATGTTATGTTCAATATTGATATAATTTTTATGTGGAATTCATTAAAATGTAAATGTTATGATGTTATTGGTTCGCCATGAATTATACAGGGAAACATAAATTATATGTTTTAAATGGTGTCCCTGAATTATATAGTGCACTAATTAATTATGAAATTTGATTAATATAATGAGATAGTGTGAATAATGTGTCAGCATGATTGAATATTTTTTTAAAACTGTGTGTGGTAGTTAACAGCCATGACATGATGTTCCATATTTATAAATTTCTACATGTAATGCCTTAATATAATGCTTCCAATCTTGATAATAATGATGATGTTATGATTATGTTGATTTTGACCCATTGTTATATTGATTCATTTTCTTATCTATCCACTTATTGTGTTTTATCCTTACCCATTTCATTAATGTATATCCTCAGCTGATTATTTATACAATGTGGAAAACGAGGTCCAATAATAATATATAAAAGACATAATTAAATAAAATTTATGTTTTAATTTGTAAATATTATGTAAGTTCATAATTCTCCAAATAAACTAAACCTTTTTATATTGGATGCATGACTATATTATTTTGTTTCTGATTATAATGATTTAATAGTAATATATGAAACATTAGGGTTCTTATTATGGGTATTAGAGTATGGTTTTGTTAATATGGGAATTATGATTATAGAACCTTAGTAAAACCAGTTAGAGTGAGAATAAGTACAATGTAAGAAGCCATGTAGTTTTACTAAACCTAGGAATCCAACAAAATAAGCCTTTAGACTTAATTTCACAAAACAATAAATTATTTAATTATGAAATTTTAATATATGTTTTCCTATAACCATTATTATTTAAGATATTAGTGGGAACTATGAGAAACAAGGACAACAACGCATGCAAGGGAATGTGTAATGATCTTCCAAAAGAACTACATAATATTTTGGGACATGGAGCTCAAAATTTCATGAAAAATATTACCCATAAGTTTAAAGATACGAAAAATTTGGAATTTCCTCCATTACATAAAATTGTGCAACTATCTATTGACACAATTATGTTTCATTGACCACCTAAATTTAGGGGATGCTACAATCTAGTAGTCAAAGAATAGTGGGTCAACTCAATGGAGAAGATCTTTTTAGTACTTCACTATTCTGAGATGGAGAGGGTGTCTTTGGACATTTATCATCTAGATAGAGAGGCCTACAAATGGTAGTTGTTTATTAAGAAAAAAATGCCAATGAATGAAATCGATGATATGGAGTGGAAATATATTATGATAAAAAAATTTACTAAGTATTTCCCTTCAAATATATGTAAAAAATGGAGATAGAATTCTTCGTGCTAAAGAAAACGGAATTTAAATCTTTCATGCACTACAATGAAAATTTTAAATGGATTTTATGGTATGATTTAGGATTTCTTTTCAACAATTATAGAAAAATTGATAAATTGTGTACTAGTTTTATACCACACCTTCAAAAGTCTCTAGAAATTAATGACCTTGGGAGATATAAATATATCGTTTGATGTTATCCCAAAGTGGAGATAGAGTTTTAATTATTTTCATTTATCTATGGTGGTAAGAATCAAAATTCGGTGCTTCAGTATGGTGGATCTCATAAATTATATGGAAGGACATTTCATCCACCCACATGTCAAAAATGTGGTAATAAACATCGTGGGAACTATCTCAAAGGGATAAGAGAATGCTATAAGTGTGGGAGAGATGTCCAAAAAGCTCTTGGATTTCGAAGATACATAAAGAATCTAGATGATATGATTGACTAAAAAAGAGCACCACCCTTGGTTCAATGGTTAAACTATACAAAGAAAGTCAAAATGAAAGCCAGTGTACTATACCTCGTGCCCTCGAGGGTAATCAATGTCATGAAAAACTAAAAGAGAAAGGATTATGGGATGGATTATACCATTACAACCACCGAGGTAGATCCTAAAAATTATTTGGGGATAGGTAAATTAGTTATTAATGCCATAATAGAGGATGTACTCTTTTATTTGTGTTCTACACATTTCTTCATATGTTAAAATTTTAGTAGAACTATTCAAACACCACTTAAAAATATAGAGATTGTTTTCTATGAGAATATAAAATAGGAAAATTATTTTATCAAAAGTATATAACTTCTCCCTAATTAATTTTTGTGGATTGATCATTGAGGAAAATCTCATCATACTTCCTTTCGTGGTTTTTGATGCTAACTTGGTCATGGATTGAATATCTTCATGAAAAGACAACATCAATATTCATGAAAGGGATATCATTATTCATATTTTAATGAATCCTCTAATTCTATGAATGTGTATGGAGGAGGATGAATATATTTTAAAATAACGTAATCATGTATAGATACTAAGACCTTTTTATCAAGAATATTCTGCTCAAATGATTGGTAGAATATTGGCAACAATCCTCAAAGACATTATTATTATAATGAACTACACTAATGTGTTCCCTAATGAAATTTATGGTATTCCTGTTAACCATGAGGTTGACTTATCAATTGAACTTATTCTTGTATCTCAACATATATCTATGAATCCTTATAAAATTGACACCATAGGTATTTAATAGCAGAATAAGTAGTTACAAAAGAATATGGATCCGGTTTTTATATGACTGAGTGCTTCAACACAAGGTTTTCATGTCCTCTTCAACAAGATGATGCATGGAACAGTGTTCCTCTACATTTATTACCAAGAACTTAAAAAAACAATATAGAACAACTATCCCTAATCTCAGATGGATGACATATTTGAAACGCTACATGGGGCGAGTAACTTCTCTAAGGTGGAGCTTCAGTCAAGATATCGTCATTTAAATGTGAAGAAATTTGATATTCCCAAGAATACCTTTTGAAAATGATATGGAAACTTTTAGTTCATAGTAATTACCTTCATAATCTCTAATTCTCCATCAATTGTTAAGGATTTAATGAATTGTGTATTTATAGATTACCTCAACAAATTTATAGTAGTCATTATTGATGATATTCTCATACACTCCATGTGAATGGAGGAACACGAAAAGTGTTACAATACAGTAACAAAAACATTTTAAAGGAATAAAATATATAAAAACTAGAATAAATGTGATTTCTGGATGAAGGATGTATCATTCTTATGGAATTTTATCACTGATTATGCAGTATTAGTAGAACCTTACAAGATAAATGTAATTGAATTGTGTCCAAGACCAACATCTATAATGAAGATTCATAGTTTCCTTGTTCTATCTAGGTATTATCGTAGATTTTTGAATAGATTCTCATCATTATCAAACCCACTATACAAGGTTACATAGAAGAGAGAATAGTGTTCCTAGACAATTGAATGTGAGGACTAATTAAAAGAGTTAAATAGGAGGCATATTGCTACACCAGTACTCACACTCCAGACATGTTGGGAACTATATGCAGAATACAATGATACATTAATGAAGGAATTAGGCTGTGTGATTAGGAAAAATCATATATTGATAGTCTATTAATCAAGGATGTTGAAAATCCATGAAAAAACTATCTCACACATGATTTGTAGTTGGTAATTTTGATATATTCAATAAAAACTTGATGGTAATATCACTATTGGGAGAATTGTGTGACATATACTGATCATAACAGTCTCAAATATATAATCACATGGAAGGAGATTAATATGTTCCCATAATGATGTTTATATATCATTAGAGATTATGAATACTCAATTCAATACCATCCCAGAAATGTAAATAAGTTAGTTGACGATCTAAGTAGAAAGGATCGTGCATCATTATCAATGATTAGAATTTAAGTGGATCCAATATTCATAGACCTATAAAGTATGGAGAGGGTAATAATTATATAAGGAACATAATAATTCCTTTTATCAAATTTTTTCTCAATCATCCCTCTTGGATAAAATAAACGATTCTCAATCAAATGATTTGTAAATTTTGAAATGGGTGGATGCTCTCAGATATTGGAAATCCACATTGTTTCAAGTGGATGAAAAAGGAGTCATGATATTTGGTTCATTACCAAATGTAACATCTAATATTGACATAAATAAGGATCTTCTAATGGATTCACATAGTTTAGCATTATCTATTTTTGATGTGAAGACCAAAATGTATCGAGATCTTGAGGAGAACTGTTGGTGGAACAATATTATAAAGGGGGTCAATGAATGTACATCAATGTTCTTGATATGTGATCATGTGGTGAAAAAAATATGTTAAAGGGTTGATGGAACAATTATACATTGAACATAGAAGTGGGGGAATGTTACCATGTATTTATTCTCTAGACATCTTAAGACATCCAGAGGAAGCAATGAAAAATCAGGAATTTTGTATCATATTATAAAGATAGTTTACATTATCTTAATATAAGAGGACTTCTGATTAGATAAACTTGAATTGATATATAATGAAGTGATGGAAAGTTTTAATGGATTAACACTATTGATTTTATCCTATCATGACCTCAGATTCATCTCCAAGATCTAAAAATTATCTACAATGCACATAACAATGAGATGAACATCAGTACGGTCTATCATCCTCAAACTAATGGAAAATATGATCCGACTATTTAGACACAAGAAAATACGTTGATAGAATGATCTATATACTTCAATGTAGGATGGGAAAAACATTTGACCCTAGTTAAATTCATTTAAAATAATTGTTTCCACGCCAGCATCAAAATGGATCTATAGGATTCCCTTTATGGGAAGAGATGTTAAACTGTTGAATTTTGGGATGAGCTTTGTGAATGTAATCTAATAGGATCTGAAATAGTTGAGGAAATAGTAGAAAATGTGAAAACCATTCAGTCAATCATAAAGGAATCCCAAAGTCGATAATATAATTATATTGAAAATAATTAAATGGACATTGAGTTTATGGTAAAAGAGATTTTATTCTTCTACATACCACTATAGAAGAGGATCCTGATATTTGGGCAGAAATGGATGCTATGTCTCGTGTACATTACCCCCATCCGGATTCTTGATCATGTCGAATATATGGTCTATGAAATAAAACTTCCGCCTACCATGTCTCAAGGATACTATGAATTCCATGTTTCCTTCATGAAGAAGTACCTAGTAGATCCCTAAAATGTAGTGAATATCTATGTGGTATAATAGGAAAATAAATTCTCTTACAATGAATATCCAGTGAAGATCAATGATCGTAGGGATGATGTTCTACACAACAAGACTACTCATATAGTCAAATTATTTTGTAAAAACCATAACTATAAAGTGGAAACTTTGCAACTAGATGATGTGATAAAGGTGAAATACCCCCTATTGGTTTTCACCAAATTTTAAAAATCAAAATTTCGAGGGTAAAATTTTATAAGGTGGAAATAAAATAACTACACATATTTTTTTCAATGTAATTCACTTGTTATAATAATTTCATATAGTATATTCCATATAAAATCACTTAAAAACACAATAAAAACATTATAAATGATCAGTGAATGATATAAGAGGTATTTGTAAACTTTAATGAACATATATCAAGGGAATAGTAAGTTGACCATTGGAATAGTAACCCAACCTTTATGAATAGTAAACTAGTCAATAGAATAGTATCCTCACCCATTAAATTATAACTAAAATCGAACTGTCTTATATGTTACAATATAATTTAATAATATTAGAGTATAAGTTAACAAATATTTTAATAATTATTAATTAGGTGTTGGTATTTTTGTAAGTCAATAATATTTAGTTTCAATTTTATGATTACCATATTAATTAAAAAAATTATCATCAATAAATTTATTCATAAATTAATATTTTTTGTATTATTATTATAGAATAAATTTATGGGACCATAATTAAATTACCAGGGTGTTAGAAAAAAAGTTTTAATTTTTAAATATTTATTTTTCATGTAATTATTGTTTTTTTAAATTAAATTTCTCATATTTAGAAATAAAATTTAAAAAAATGTAGTTCATGTTTTAGATCTACATTTCAATAAATTGTGAGAGTTATTTTTTTTGGATTTTTTCTAAAAATAACATGATTTATTTAATAGGGAAATATGGTAGTTTCTGATAAAACAAATATAAATGAATTACTGAGTCATATCTGATGTATGGATGACGTAGGACCAAAATATAGATACATACTTCAATATTTTATTATATTAATTGATAATTCTCAAACTATTTAGAGTATTGAGTAAAAATATTAAATTAATGAATAAAATAATGAGAAATTGCCCCACTCCTCAACTATAAATACCGCCCACCAGAACCACTTCTCCTCAAACATCACAAGCCATAATACTTTTCAGAATTATTCTCCAATCTATTTTCATGACCCTTCATCATGTTCAAGGGGTTTTGGTCCCTTATAAAGGGAGAACTTAGGTGCCTTAAAGCGGTTGTTAAGGAGGATTATTTAAGAGGTAAAAACCTATTCTGTTTTCTTTTGATTTATTTTCATGTTCATTTATTTTGTTATTATATCATCACCTACACTCATATAAATGCAATTATGAATTAATTACCATAAATAGACAATAATTATATCCTATTAATGTAATATCAATCATTAAAGTCTTCCCTCTCATTATTTTATTCTAAAAATGAAATTTTCTCTAGTGATGTGTAAATTTACCGACAACATGGGAGATGTACATTCATTATACTTTGACGCCTTAAAGGATGATAAAAAAGACATTCAATGGTTTCAAAACTACTTTAAATTGTATGTTATAACATTTTACATGTTCTATATCAAACATATATACGTGATAAAAAACTATAATACAAAATTAGTATTTCGTGATTGAAAATGACTATAGTTAACAAAAAATGATCTTCATTAGCATTAATCCGAGGATTCATAATCATACAAAAAAATTCATTATAAGAACAATTAATTATATATAATATCATTAAAAAAATAAAATAATATTTTTTTATATTTATCCACATTGTACATGGACATCCATTAATGTATACATGTGTAGAAATCATAAAAAATAAGAAAATGATCACTCCCAAATGATGAGATTAAACACTATAACTCTTTCAAAATCCCATAAATGATCATAATAAAAATATAAAAATAAAATAAATTTATAAAAGGATAGATATCTGAATTTAATGTCTCCAATGTGACTATACATGATATAAATGAGAAGTATGATTTTAGGCAAAAGTTAAGCGGATTTTCTCGAACCCACCTATCTTTCTTGTGGTTTTCTCTCTTTCAATCCAATTTCAGTATGACAATTCCATTAATTATCCATAAAAATAATTTCTTAATAATTATCCTATAATTTATGGGATAAACCTGTAACACTCAAGATTTTTATGAGAAATATTTTCTTTTTATGTTATATAAATCATCAATGGAATCTTTCACTACACACAACACTAGCTTGGCTTGCTATACATGCAATTACGACTTTCCTCGATAGCTTGCATTGTACGCAATACCGAGTTTCACTAAACAATGAAATGCCATATAAAATAACCGTTATGAATAGTAATAACCACTTTTTGAAATTTTATAAATTTTATCATTCAAAATGGACTTCATTTTTGGATTCAGAATACCGAAATTAGCCTATGGTGAAATTTTGGTATTTTTTTAAAACATTCGATTTTTGATGAATAGTAAAACCACTAAGTGGTGGTTAAAAAAATGAATTTTGCATTAAAACTTAATTTTACCGCTTATATTAATGGAATTACAAAAATCCGAGATACACAGTTGAAATCAGTAAGTAATATGTGGTTCAATGAGATAAAAAAATCTTTTTGGTGAATAGTAACTTTTTACTTTTTTTACCACGGTTAATAGTAAATAGGGTAATTAAAGGTAAAAATGATATTACTATTACCCTAAAACATGTCCTAATTCTATTGGATAAGTCTAATCCGACCAAAAACAACCTTATGAATATAATATGACCTTTTAAGTCCACTTGGATTAGAGTAGGACATTTAATATTATTTTATTTAATGGAGAGTTAAAATAGTTAAAATCAATGTTTAATAACTAAAACATTTTTAATATAGGGTTATCCATAAGATAAATTCTATTATAAATATTCATTAGAAATATAAAAAGATTTCCTACATGATGGTATTTTATTTATAATTTTTAGACTTTAAATAATTTAATTTATTTATGACACAACGATGATGTAATAATTACATTTTTAAGAAAATATTAACATAATTGAAGTTATAAATGCCCAAATAAATGTAATTTGAGACTTTTTATGGCTTAAACTAATTTTTTAGGTTAAATTGACATGTTAGTGTTAATTTAAATAACTTGGTTCGAAATTATCATTCAGTTATGATTTTTTAACAAAAATCAATTACCAAATAGTGTCAAAATTGACATAAAATAGTTTTTAAAACAAATATTATATTATTAATTGTTATTTAATTCCTAAAAAAATAAGGTTCAGCCAAACGACTTAGATAAAGATATATATATATATTAATAATAAACAACTTGGGTTTTGTTTGGCTTGTTATGGTATGTTTATTAACCATATATTGTAAGAAAACAAAAAGACACGGTAAAAGTTAAATTATTTACCATAGAGTTAAATCTAATTGATAAGCATAAAATAATAACCGTAACATTTCTAAATCCTATTGGATGAGAGTATTTCGACCCATCCCTACTTTATCTTCTAAATAAGACCATTTGGAACCATTATAAACCTAATTTGACTTTAATATAAAATAATATTTTGAGATTTCCCTAAGGTGACCCTCTCCTCCCTTATAAAAGGGCACCTCCTCCATCTCCTCCTCACAGCAATTTGAGCATTCATGCTCGGCCAAACCCTGCCAAAATTTCTTCTCCACTTCCCTAGAATGATTCGTAGAGGTCCGGGTCTTCTTCAAAGATCATCCTTAGTTCACTAAGAGGAGGTTAAGAAAAGGCGCGTCAATAATATGTAATATCCATTACCGTTCTTTTTCAATTTCTTTCTTCTTCAACTTCTTCTTATTTAGTTGTTTCATGATAAAGTAATTACAACAGTATTAAATATATACTGATATGTTATTATAAATATGAAAGAAACCTAACTCACATTCTATCAATCCTATGGAAAATGAAATCACCACGCGTGTGTACGTACGAAATACTGTCTCCATGCCGTGGTGTAATCTATTTTCCACCACCAACTTAATTGGATGTGTATAATGGTGTAATGAGTAACTGCATATGATTATTCTAAAGTGGTATTGAATCTGAAATAGTATAAATACACTTCAATACAATTCCAAGATCATGGGAATGATATCATCGCTCGTGCGTACGTACGGAATACCATCTCCACGAGGTGATGCAACTCGTTCTGCATGATCTTTACTACATAGTAACTATATAAATGAATTGAATGACTAAATATGATATATATTACACTAAAACCATTCTTAATATGAGGTATCTATAACCTAAAAACAAGAATAAGAAATTATTTGGCAAAACATGCATAAGAACAAAAGGCAATAAAGACACGAATAACAAGTAAGAATGATAAATTTCTAATAAGAAGCTAAGAATATGACCATATATGATATCATATAAATGAATGTGATTCTAGAATAAGTAAATAACAATATTTAAACCATTATACAAGAGCTTCAGACACGTACAAAGGAAATCAGACCTAAGGTAAGGGAAAATCTCACAATCTCATTTTTATTCGAGATTGTTTATCATTTGGTATTTACGGGGTGTACATTATCATCCACATCCATGTTACCTCAATAAGTAATATTATTCATATCCTCATGCCATTTTTTAAACCCAATTATACCCTTCAGTATGTTTTTAGTAAAAAATATGAAAGGAATCTTTTGTACAAGGTACTTTTTGACTTTTCCAACCAAAGTATGAGAAGAATGTCTTTTTTTAACTTATACTGTATAAATGGATTCATAAAACATTATTTCAATGAAGATTCCTTTACCAGTTTTCAAGTTTATTTTTAATTAACTTCTTTTAGTTTAAAATTATATGTCATGTTAAGAAAGGAAAATATTTTTCAAGTAGAAAGGATATTTTCCTCAAGAATGGAGTTCAAATGTTTTATCAAAATTATTTTCCATATAAGATTATATAGGGTTCTGGTTTTATCCCTATTATTACATTTAATTGATCATGTTGTGATGGAATTATTTTTATGAAGTCCTTTACCTTATATGAATTTTTTTATGATGTCATGATGTTTTAAGAATCCCATTTTTATTACATGTGTTATGCGATGATTATTTATGATTTTGTGGCACAAATAAGAAACGATTAATTATGAGATGGGTGGGACCTATATCTCCCTCCAATGTATTGGTTAAAGATTTATATCTCATGATATAGACATGGTAGGAACAGATGGTCATTCTGGTTCAGTGATACAGGACTGAAACGAGGGGTGAACTCGGTTCAGAAATAGACTTTGTCTGCAAAGATAGTCTTGGCAATGTGTCATGACAAACAAGAAATGATTCTATATGATTATGTGTGCATGCCACAATGTTTCATGTTTTATGTTATGATTATTGGGATTTTATTTTAACATTTATGATTTGTCCCATGTTTAGATATTATGATCTCTTTTGCAGGTTAATGATTTTCAAAAGGTTATACTATGATTGATGTTACATTTATTTACCCTTACTAAGCATTTGAGCTCAGCCTTCTGTATGTTTTCTTTTCCCCAGGTCATGAAGAAGGATATTAAGTATAATATGCTAAAAGAGACCCTAGATATGATGAAATAAATGGGAGACACTGTAGAAGATTTATGAACCAGTTTTTTATGTTTCCCAGTTTATAAAGACACTATACCTATACGGGCCTTTGTGGTTTTTGTCATATGTTGTAATAAGTATGATTAAATTATTAAGTAATAACAATGTATGTAAAGTATGGGTCGTTATAGTTGGTATTAGAGGAAAGGTATAGTCAGCCTTTAGAAACTAGGATGTGAAAGCTTTAGTAAGATCCCTAAGGACATATCTAAGCCTAGACAAATCTTAGTGTTTTAGACATGGACATGAAGAACATATGATAAGACCTTAAGCGTAATATTTTATTCGTGATTATGTGGTTTTCTTGTTATAATTAGTGTTTCTCACACTATTCTTCTTGGTTTTAGTCAATGGCTGGAACCCGAAGGAACCGTGTTAATGCGGAATGCGACGTGGAATGCAATGATTGTCCCCCTAAGAAACCAAATGATATGGGATCAGGAATGAAAAATCTTGTAGCCATGATCACACAAATTTCTCAAGCTATGAATCATGCAGGTCTTCCAAACGAGAAAAGTTAGGCATAACATTCTGTTGAATCCTTTATGAGGCAGCGACCGCCTTCATTCAGCGTTTCAACTGATCTATTAGTGGTCGAACAATGGATTAGTACCACTGAAAAGTTATTTTCAGTTCCTAAATGTTCTAAACATGATAAAGTCATCTTAGTGGTATATCGTTTGGAAAAAGAAGCTGATCAATGGAGGAATCTAATCAAGAATACAAGGCCAAGGGATGAAATTGAGTCCATGGAATGGGACGAGTTCAAAAACTTATTTTTCAATAAGTACTTCCCTTGTATTCTTCGAACTAAGATGGAGAAGGAGTTTCTTGAACTGAAGCAAAAGGACGATGAGTCTGATGGTACCTACGAAGAAAATTTTACAAGACTTGCAAGGTATGCTTCTGGAATTGTAATCCAACCAGAGAGTAAGATCGATCGATTCTTTAGTGGCATAAAACCATGTCTTCGAACGGTGTAAGCCATAAGGAACTTCAATAGCTACGAGGAAATTGTTCGATATTCTCTCAAGGTTGAGATGGATATTGGATTAATCCATCAGTCATATGGGTTTGATAAGAAGAGGAAAATGGAATTTAAAGGTAAATCTAAAGACCGCACTAAAAAGAAGATGAGTTTTCCCTTATGCTCAAAGTGTGGAGAGAAACACAGAGGGAATTGTCTTAAAGGGACAAGTAAATGTTTCAAATGTGGAAAGGAAGGGCATCAGGCATTTGAATGCCGCAATGATAGGAAGAAGATGTCTAGTGATGCGAAAAAAGAAAAGGCTACACAGAATGAACCTCTTACTCTTCAGTGTTTCAAGTGCATGGAAATGGGGTATTATGCTAATCAATGCCCTAATCCAAGGGTTTCTGATGATGATCGACGTTTAAAAACTGTTAAGGCTAAAGTCAAAGGAATGTCACATGCAATTTCTATCATCGATGTGGAGTACGATAACGATGTGGTAAAATGTACACATACCATCCACTCTATAGTAGCAAATGTTTTATTTGAATCTGTATCCACCCACTCTTTTATTTCAGAATAAATTTCTAAGGGTATCACCACTTTACCTCAACAGTTAGATGTTGTGTTAGCTATTAGAACTCCTAATGGCACAACAGTCACATCAAAAAGTTTATAATTCTTCTTCGTTTGAAGTTTGTGGGAAAGTGCTTCCAAAAAATCTTGGGATCCTTTCTATAGTGGAATTTGATGTGATTCTTTGCATAGATTGGCTTTCTTTATACAGAGCTCATATCGATTTCCAACGAAGGGAAGTCACATTTCAAATTTCTTCCATCTTATGGGTATTGATTCCACTAAATGAAGGTTATTTATCTCAAATGGTTGGAGAGAAACTCACGATTAAGAATATTCCCATTGTACGGGAGTTTTATGATGTCTTCCCAGAGGAATTGTCGGGTCTTCCACCATATCGTGAAGTTGAGTTTTCAATAGAACTGATACTGGGTGCTATGCCTATTTCAAGGACACCATATAGAATGGCCCCAATTGAGTTTCATGAATTGAAGAAGCAACTCCAAGAGAATCTTGATAAGGGATTCATACGCCCTAGTGTGTCACCTTGGCAAGCACCTATTCTGTTTGTTAAGAAGAAAGATGGACCAATGCGACTCTACATTGATTATCGAGAAATTAACAAGATAACTATCAAGAAAAAATATCCTCTCCCCCGCATTGATGACTTATTTGATCAACTACACAGAGCTCGATACTTTTCCAAGATTGATCTTCGTTCAGGTTATCATCAATTAAGGGTCAAAAGGGAGGATATACCAATGAAGGCTTTCTGTACAAGGTATGGACACTATGAATTTATAGTTATGCCATTAGGTCTTACTAATGCCACTGCTATCTACATGGATCTGATGAATAGTGTCTTTAGAGACCATCTTGATCAGTTTGTCGTAGTCTTTATAGACGATATTCTTGTCTATTCAAAGAGAAAGAAGAACATGAAGATCACTTGAGAATTGTATTGAAGACCCTGAGAGAGGAGAAGAATTATGCCAAATTTACCAAGTGTGAGTTTTGGCTTCAAAAAGTTTCATTTATGGGTCACATAATCCCAAAAGAGGGTATATTTGTGGACCCAGCAAAAACAGAGGTGATCGAAAGTTGGTCGAGACCAACAAAAGGAACTGAGATCCGATGTTTTCTTGGTCTGGCTGGATATTATCGGCATTTTGTGAATTATTTTTCACGATTATCTAATCCACTCTGTAGGTTGACTTGAAAAGGAGTTATGTTCGTGTGGACTGAGGTGTGTGAAGAGAATTTGAAGGAGTTGAAAAGAAGGCTATCCAGTGCACCTGTGCTCACACTGCCTTGTAGTGGAGAAAGGTTTGTGATCTACAGTGATGCATCCAAGAAAGGGATGGGGTGTGTTCTTATGAAAAAACGATATGTTGATTGCTTATGCCTCACGATAGTTGAAAATCCAAGATCAAAATTACCCAACTCATGATTTGGAGCTAGTTGCAGAAATCATTGCATTAAAGATTTGGAGGCATTATCTTTTTGGCGAAAGGTGTGATATTTATACTGATCATAAAAGTTTGAAGTATATTTTCACAAAAAAGGAACTGAATAAGCGCCAAAGAAGAAGTTTGGAGCTGATTAAGGATTAAAACTGCTCAATTCATTACAACCCTAGGAAAGCAAACAAGGTGGCTGATGCATGAAGTCGACAAGACCATGCTAGCATATTCATGATGAGGATCTCAAAAGATCCAATATATATGGATTTACAAATGATGGATCTTGGAATCATTATGGAAGGGCAAAATCTTATATTTTTCAAATTAATGTTCAACCATCTATGCATGTGATGATTAAGGAGGTGCAGAAGGAAGATTTGGAGTTACAAAAGAAGGTGAGAAATGTTCCTGAATTCAACCTTGATTGTGATGGGATAATAAGGTTCAGGAATCAGGTTTGTGTTTCTCCCATCCTAGAATTGAAGAAGGAGCTGCTGGATAAGGCTCATAGTTCTTCATTCTCTATTCACCCTGGAAGCACCATGATGTATAGGGACCTAAAAGAGTACTTCTGGTGGAATGACATGAAAAAAGATATTGCTAAATATGTCTCTCGATGCTTGGTTTGTCAGCAAGTTAAAGCTGAGAGACAGAAGTCTAAGGGGATGTTATAACCATTCCCTTACCTGAATGGAAATAGAAAAACATCACTATGGACTTTGTCACCGGACATCCTAAAACATCCAAAGGCAATAATTCTATCTGGGTTATAGTTGATCATCTTACGAAGACGGCACACTTAATTGCTATAAGAGAGGATTTTTCCCTTGATCAGATTGCCAAGATATATGTAGAGGAAGTGGTAAGATTGCATGGAGTACCACATTCCATTATATCTGATCGGGATCCGAGGTTTACCTCGAAGTTTTAGCGAAGTCTTCAGCATAATCTAAATACAAAGTTGAGTTTCAGCACTACTTATCATCCTCAGACAGACGGTCAGTCTAAGAGAACAATTCAAACTCTAGAATATATGTTGAGAGCTTGCTCTATAGATTTCAAAGGTGGTTGGGATCAACACTTAACGTTGGTGGAATTTTCCTATAATAATAGCTTTCACTCCAGTATTCAGATGGCTCCATATGAAGCTCTCTATGGAAAGAAATGCAGAACTCCAACATGCTGGGATGAGGTTGGGGAAAGAAAGCTATTAGGACATGATCTTGTTGATGAGATTGTAGAAAAGGTCTGATCTATTCAACAACACATAAGAGCAGCTCAGAGTCATAAAAAATGTTATGCCGATAACCGAAGAATAGACCTAGAGTTTGAAGTGGGTGATAAAGTGTTCTTACGAATATCTCCTTGGAAGAGAGTAATGAGATTTGGAAAGAAGGGAAAGCTGAGTCCTAGGTATATTGGTCCTTTCGAAATACTGGATCGTGTTGGGAAGGTAGCTTACCGATTGGTGCTTCCAAGGAATTTCTCTCAAGTTCATGATGTGTTCCATGTATCTCTCCTGAAAAAGTACATACCTGATCCTTCACATGTACTCAGCACAGAAGTTGTACCGCTGGAGCAGGATCATTCTTATGAAGAATAGCCGATAGAGATTCTGGATTGTAGCGAAAAAGTTCTACGAAACAAGACTACTCACTTGGTGAAAGTTTTATGGAGGAACCACCAATTTGAAGAAGCTAAATGGGATCTTGAGGATATGATGAAGAAGAGGTATCCTCATCTGTTTGTTATAATGTGACGAATTTTAAGGGTGAAATTCTTTTTAAGGGGCATAGAATGTAACACCCTAGATTTTTATAAATAATACTTTTAATGTTATATAAATCATCAAAGGAATATTTCACTACACACAACACTAGATTGGATTGCTTTACACACAATCGCGACTTTCCTCGATAGCCTACATTGTACGCAATACCGAGTTTCACTAATCAACAAAATGCTATATAATATAGCAGTTATGAATAGTAATAACCACTTTTTAAAATTTAATAAATTTTAACTTTCAAAATGGACTTCATTTTTGTATTCGGAATACCGAAATTATCCTATGGTAAAATTTTGGTATTTTTTTGAAGACTTTCAATTTTTGATGAATAGTGAAAACACTAAGTGGTAGTTAAAAAAACCGAATTTTGAATTAAACTAAATTTTACCAATTCTATGAATGGAATTTCAAAAATCCAAGAGACACGGTTGACATAAGTAAGTAAAATGTGGTTCAATGAGATGAAAATAATTTTTTGGTGATTAGTAACTTTTTACTTTTTTTACCGCGGTTAATGGTATATAAGGTAATTAAAGGGAAAAATGATATTAGTATTACCCTAACACATGTCATAATTCTATTGGATAAGTTTAATTCGACCGAAAAAAACCTTATAAATATAATATGACCATTTGAGTCCACTTGGATTATATTAGGACATTTAATATTATTTTATTTCAAGTAGAGTTTAAATAGTTAAAATCAATGTTTAATAACAAAAACATTTTTAATATAAGGTTATCTATAAGATAAATTCGATTATAAATATTCATTAGAAATACTAAAATATTTCCTACATAATGGTATTTTATTTATAATTTTTAGACTTTAAATAATTTAATTTATTTGTGACACAACAATGATGTAGTAATTATTTTTTTAAGAAAATATTAACATAATTGATGTTATAAATGCCGAAATAAATGTAATTTGATACTTTTTATGGTTACCAATAATTTTCTCGGTTAATATGACATGTTAGTGTTGATTTAATTAACTTGGTTCGAACTTATCATTTTGTTATGATTTTTCACAAAAATCAATTACCAAATACTGTCAAAATTGACATAAAATAGTTTTTAAAACAAATATTATATTATTAATTGTTATTTAATTCCTAATAATCTAAATTTAGAAAAAATTACTTAGATAAGTATATATATATTAATAATAAACAACTTGGGGTTCGTTTGGCTGGTTCTGGTAAGTTTATTAAAAATATAGTGTATGAAAACAAAAAGACATGGTAAAAGTTAAATTAGATAACTTAGAGTTAAATCTAATTGATAAGGTTAAAATAATAACCTAAACTTGTCTAAATACTATTAGATGAGAGGATTTAGACCCATCCCCACTTTAGATTCGATATAAGACCCTTTGGAACCATTATAAACCGAATTTGACTTTAATATAAAATAATATATTGAGATTTTCCTAAGGTGCCCCTCTCCTCCCTTATAAAAGGGCACCTCCTCCCTCTCCTCCTCACAACAATTTGAGCATTCCAGCTCGTCCAACCCCTGCCAAAATCCCTTATCCACTTCCCTATAATCATCATAGTGGTCCTGGAATTCTTCAAAGACCATCCTTAGTTCTCTAAGAGGAGGTTAATAAAAGGCGCGTCAAAAAGAGGTAATATCCATTACCGATCTTTTTCAATTTCTTTCTTCTTAAACATCTTATTCTTTAGTTGTTTCTTGATAAAGTAATAACATATGTATTACATATATACTGAAATGTTATTATAAATATTAAACAACCTTAATTCACCTTATATCCATCATACAGAAAATGAAATCACCGCGCGTGGGTACTTACGGAATACCGTCTCCACGCCGTATTGTACTCTATTTTCCGCCACCACCTTAATTGGATGGGTATAATGGTGTAATGAGTAACTATATATGATTATTCTAAGGAGATATTTTATCTGAAATAGTATAAATAAACTTAAATACAATTCCATGATCATGGGAACGATATCATCGCTCGTGCGTACGTACAGAATACCATCTCCACGATGTGATGCGACTCGTTCTGCATGATTTTCATTAAATAGTAATTATATAAATGAATTTAATGAATAAATATGATATATATTACACTAAAACCATTATGGATATGAGGTATCTAAAACCTAAAAGCAAGAATACGAAATTATTCGGAAAAACACGCATAAGAACAAAAGGCAATAAAGTCGTGAATAACAAGTATCAATGATAAATTTCTAATAAGAAGCTAAGAATATGAACATATAGGATATCATATCAATGATTATGATTCTGGAATAAGTAAATAAAATTATTTAAACCATTATATCGATGCTTCTGACATGTACAAATTATATCAGACCTAAGGTATGGGATAATCTCACAATCTCATTTTTATTCGAGATTGTTTATACATTTGTATTTATGGGGGTGTAATTTATCATCGACATCATGTTACCACAATATGTAATACTATTCATATCCTCCTACCATTTTTTAAACCCAATTTTACCCTTCGGTATGTTTTTAGTAAAAAATATGAATGGAATCTTTTGTACGAGGTACTTTTTGACTTTTCCAACCAAAGTACGAGAAGAATGTCTTCTTTTAACTTATACGGTATAAATGGATTCATAAAACATTATTTCAATGAAGCTTCCATTACATGTTTTCATGTTTATTTTTAATTAACTTCTTTTAGTTTAAAATTATATGACATGTTAAGAAAGAAAAATGTTTTTGAAGTAGAGAGGATATTTTTCTCAAAAATGGAGTTCAAATTATTTATCAAAATTATTTTCCATCTAAGATAATATAGGGTTCTGTTATTATCTCTATTATTACATTGATTTGATTATGTTGTGATGGAATTATATTTATGAATTCCTTTACCTTATATGAATAGTTATATGATGTCATGATGTTTTAAGAATTCCATTTTTATTACATGTGTTATGCGATGATGATTTATGATTATGTGGCACACATAAGAAAGGATTCATTATGAGATGGGTGTGAACTATATCTCCCTACAATGCATTGGGTAAATATTTATATCTCATGAGATATACATGGCTGGAATGGAAGGTCATTTAGGTTCAGTGATACAGGACTGAAATGAGGAGTGAACTCGGTTCAGAAATGGACATTGTCCGTAAAGATAGTCTTGGAAATGAGTCATGACTAACAAGAAATGATTCCTTATGATTATGTGTGCATGCCACAAAGTTTCATGTTTTATGTTATGATTATTGGGATTTCATTTTAACAATTATGATTTATCCCATGTTATGATATTATGATCTCTTTTTCAGGTTAATGATTTTCAAAAGGTTATACTATGATTGATATTACCTTTATTTACCCTTACTGAGCATTTGAGCTCACCCTTTTGTATGTTTTATTTTCCCCAGGTCAGGAAGAATGATATTAAGTATAATATGCTAAAAGGGACCCTAGATATGATGAAATAAATGGGAGACACTATAGAAGATTTATGAACCAGTTGTTTATGTTTCCCAGTTTCTAAAGACATTATACCTATACAGTCTTTTGTGGTTTTTGTCATATGTTGTAACAAGTATGATTCAATTATGAAGTAATAAAAATGTATGTAAAGTATGGGACGTTATAATACATGTTACCAATATATTTTTATAAAAAAATAAAATATTTTTCTCAAAGAACACCTCTCTCTAAAAAACATTTACTACTCAAGATATTGATTCATTTTCACACAAAATTGATGATTCATTTTCCGTTTATGGTATTACCTATCACTTTTGGGAGCCCCAAAGTTTATTCATGATTTTATTCTTTATGAAATTAATCCCATTTCCTCCCATTTGTCATTTTAGGTTCAATATTGATATATCTTCTATGTGACATGCATCATAATGTAAATGTTTTGATGTGACAAGTGTGCCTTGAATTATATTGCGTAAAGTAATTGTTATGATGTGATGGGTGAACCCAGAAATATGAAGTTCTCCATTTTATTATGTATTATGATGAATATCATGGGATAATTTAATATATCTATGAACATGATTCTAGCATTGTTCACAAATATGTGTGGTAGTTGACCACTAAGAAATAATGTTTCATTTTTATGCATTGCCACCTACTATGACTTTATTAAATGCTTCCACTCATGATTTAGATGAGAATGTTTTGATTATGATTATGATAACCCTTTATTATATTAATTCATGTTCTTAACTATCCTCATAAAGGGATTTACTCTCTCTGCTTTCTTTGATTTACATCATTAGTTGATTACTTGTAATTAAGAGAACAAAAGGGAAAATAAAAACCTAGAGAAGAAATAATTTTTTAAAATTTTATGTTTTATTTTGTAAATTTTGGGTTTGGCCCTAATTTTACCTAGAGTCTAATCCTTTGAATAGTTGTTGTTAATATCTATTATGTTTTTTATCTTTAAAATAATTTAATAGTAATGTAAGAAAAACCTAGAAACTATAGTGAGTAAACCAGTTTCATGTAAATAAGAAACCGAAGATCATGTCGAGGGGGAGCATCAACCACTCATCTAGTAACACATCTAAGAACTTTCCAATAACCATGGAATTCTATACTACCATAGGTCCCATTGATTACACTAAAAACTCATCAATAAAGGATTGTAGGTGTTAGATATTAACACTTCCTACCTGACACTTTTCTTGCTAAACAAAACCACAAGATGACCATCCACAACTGAAAACCTGACTCTCTTATAAAAAATGTTGATAAAAACTTGTTTGGAATTCAACCATTAAAAATCAACTCTATCATCATATGGATTCATCTATACTAAGATAAAATCTCCCCGAGACTGATGTGACGCCATCATTTCTCTACTCCCGTGGAACATATCATAAAAGATGTCTATTCCTTCAACAATCATAGAAACCACTAGGGTAGTGATAATAATCTCTATATATAGTCCAAATTATAGAATAGAGTGGGAAAAAAGGAATTTAAAGATCCAAAATCAAATGAGGCTCAAATAAAAGTACTGAAAAATGATCATAACCAGGATGATATCTAGTTCCACTAGCACTGCCACCTCCAATATGTTCAATAAACCACACCCAGATCCCATGACTCTCTATTGATGACCACATCCAAGACCATGATTAGCTCAAGGTCTTATAACACAAGGAACATTCTAAGGTCTGCAACTACCATCTGTCTATCCCCTCAGTAGAGAATTATATTATTTCACCTACTGCTGAAATGGTGTAACTAGAAACTATTGTGGAGGTTGGTACTGATCCTATCCACCACAACCTACTAATCTTGGGAAACCACTAGGCACATGTTCTATAAAATTCAATAAACCCATCAACCAAAGAAAATTGACTTATATCTCTTACGTAATGTACAGAAACAACTTTTCCGAGATGTCTAAGATGGATGTTGGTGTGTTTGAACCCCCACTAATCGAAACCACAAAATTCCAGGTTCATGATACCTTCCACTGATAATCATACTCCTCAAGGAACACTGATGGTTCCACACAATTATAAAATCTCCTCATAAGTGAATGTTATTTATCAACAGTACATTATATTGATCCTCACGATATTTTCTCAATGTAAAATTAGTAACAGTGTGTTGGATAGAATGAGGGGGTGCATCATCAAGACGTCTCACAAAAGATTCCCCATATGAAAAAAGGTATGGTAAAAAATAGATAAAGTCTGTGAAAAAGATTCCAAACTCCCACACTGACATACAACCTTTTTGAAGAGAAATTTTATCATACCACTTCACTACCTTCATGGTTGATGAAAAAAATATGCCTGGAACTCTTTCTAAAAGTCGACCCATGATACATCTTCTTCTTTATTCTCCTACATAAGTAACAACCAACAAAGATTCAAAACTCCCTTCATCTGATTGTCTTCCAATGGAACCTAGTACCCAAACGTTCTCTAGGTCATAAAAAAAGAAACCTCAAGGTCTTCAATCCTCCCATCTATATCAATATAAGAAGCACTACCCTCTGAATTCCAAAAATCCTTCTACTAAAAATCATATAATTCACACTACCAAGACTTATCCTCATATAGTGGATCAATCTTATGAATATCAACCAGATAATTTATCTAAACCTCAACTGCATGAGCCACATGTTGAAGATAAATAAGATACATTGATGAAAGAGGTAATAAATACATCATAATCCCATTTATTATGAAATTTTATTAATATTCATTTTAATACTTTTTAAATAATTTTTTTTATTTTAATAATCAAAAAATGAAATTCAAATAAGAATGGAAGTCATTATTATTCATGTACCTTTTATAAGTCACTACCATACAATAATATCTTCCTCACATGGTCATTCAATAATATTAGAGTTTATGTACTTGATCACGGGGGGCCTGAAAATAACATGTCCTAGATGTTCTCTTGAGCCTATGTCTGGGAAAAATTTTAACTGACAGTACATCGATACCATCTGAAGAAATCATAACATTTCATAACATTGAACTCAATCCAATCCCCCCAATCTTCACCTTTGATTCCACTCTTTCATGACCACCACCCTCCAAATATAACTCAATATAGGGTAAGGGATAATGAACCTTTATGTCCCACCTCTAGTAGGTACCAGGTTGGAAACTAGCACCGAGGGTATTAAAATATCATGTATGGGAGGCATTACTCTTAATGGTATAAATAGAATTTTGATAGAAGTGGAATAATCAACAATAAACTCCATGAAATAATGTAGAAGAAAACCAAAACCATCCCACATGCATATACAAATAAAATTAATATTGATAAGAGTATTCAAAATTAATTACCATAAATAATATCTAAGGCATAAACATAAAAGTTTTCCATATTTATGAGATTGAAATGTCTAGAATAGTCTACATAATCCACCAAGAAACCTAAAAATATTTTTATATATGTTTGTAGGGAATACAAGTATAATATGTACAAAAAAATAATTCTATCATGAACATGTGAATGAATAATAATAATTAAACCATATAAAAACAAAAGAACCATGAAATAATAAATTGGTCTATTATCCATCCCAACCTAACTGAGTGACACTCACCAAATAAAATACGATATGAAATATAATATAACAAGAATCACAATGATAATGGTACTTCATATCACTTTCCTGCTGGAATGCTTCTCTGGAACCCCAACAACATATGTCATTGCGCTCCCATCAATTCTATATACCATGATTCCCAACAAAAATAGTCACAACACACCTATCTTGAAAACATCTAGTCATAAAACCCCCACAAGCATAGCTATATCACACCTCACCTAAAAATACCTCATCAATAACACAACCACTACCATTACTAGTTTAGTATAGTATCATGAACTTGTTTCACATCAACCTACCTCTGTATTTATACCAACATCAACCCCCTATAATCCTATCCAAAAAACACAGTTATATCATATCTCACCGGAAAAAACATGGGCCACCACCTCATCAGATGACACCTCTCCCAAAAATACAAGGGCCATCACATCTCACCTAAAGACACCAAGGTTATCATAAACTACATCTAATTCACTACTATGAATCCACGCATGACACACTATGAAATATCTACCTTTTCTAGAAGATAGAGAGGGAAAGAACATCTACAAATCCATCAATCCTCCTCACTGGATATCGATGAAGACAACCCCTGCATCACTATACTGGTGTGGGTAGAAGTGCTCAATGTGTGTAGTATCTTTATAGAAATCACAAGGAATATACAACTATATACATTTACAAACACAATGACAACCTATGGTTTATTCACAAGAACTAACCAACTCACAATATCCACACATTTTCATCCACATATAAATTCATAATATCTCACCACAAGGCACAAACCCCATTTCACATTCCGTACCAATTCCCATTATCAAGACAAATAATTTCCTTACATTGCATAACACTCATTTAAACACTAAACCCATCATTTAATTATTAATTATTAATTTCTATGAAATTAAAACACCAAAACATGTCATTCTAAATTTTTTTAAATAATTATTTATTCAATCACAATCTTGGAATCATGAAAAAAGCAATCACCACTTGACCATCCCAACGATACAGAAAAAAAAAACTAATCCACCACAAAATCATCGATAAAGCACACATTAAAACAAAAAAGTCTAAATCAGGATGATATCACAAAAACAACAAAAGTCACAACACAAATACCCATTATAGAAAGAGACCCCAGTGACCAATATTTTCACAATGCATGAATCTTATACAATGAACAATATCACAATAACATCAATGCTAAAAAATAATATAAATCAAACACCTTTTTTCCTTATGTATCTATAAAACTAGTTCAATATTTTTTATTAATCCATCAAAACCATAATCCATAGTTAAAAAATCAAATCCATCTTGCACGATACATAATAAAAATAAATGAGAGATTCACCATGTCAAACAAGATTTGATGAATCATTGTGTATCGCATAGGCGATGAAGAAACACCCACCAACCACTCCTATAACATCAGAAAACCATGATAAACCAATAATGCACAAAATTATCTTCAAAACAATTCCCAATACCAAAACACAATACAAACCACAACACCTAGTGAAACCCCAAAGAATAAAAGAAGGGAACATATGATAATGGGTGGAAAAATCCATGTGGATCAAATAAAGGGTACTGGAAAAAAATCACGTTTAAAGAAATCTGAAAATAAAGAAGTGGAGAGTCTATGGTCACCATGAATGATATAGGGAGGCATTGGTGTATGGTTAGAGATAATATGAAGCGCTATATAGCATTATAATTTCATTGTATTGGGAATTTAGACTACATGTAATCCCATTTCTTATTATGTGATCCTTATGATTTGAATGTTCAAAAAATGCATCATCATTTTATTATTTTTCCATTAAATAATACAAACCCTGTGACACCCCATGGATCAGACATCACAGGCTATGAACAAAATTTACACAACACGTAATCTTTACTCATCATGTATTCACTTTGATTATAGTCTTTTATAGAAAAACGTTCATAGGCCCACTATAATCCGCATACAAGGACATATAAATATAAACCATTGAAAATTAACTACTGAAGAAGGCACAAACCATAAAAATTATATCATGAGGATTTGGGATTCATGCATCTTCCAGCTCATTCCCTTTCAATGCGTGGTAATGTACTGATATGTCATTATATATAATCATCTCAAACTATAATCACTTATCCATATTCATCTCTTTTTGAGTATATATATTAATATTTTATTATTAGTATTTACATCATATCATTGCCTATAAATATAAATCATTTATTTATTTTTTGAAAATTTATCAATAGTTTAACCAGAATTTTATGTTGGGTATTATCTATCAAGAATAATAATTTATCATGTGAGATAAGCTATAACTATATCACTCCATATGAATCTTCATACCAATCAATTTACTAACTAGTAATTATAGGTTAATAACCCTTCCCCATTTTTGGTAAATTTACACTAAGCTACATTGACTAAAATCCTCTTCATTTCTTATAAATTTTCCCTACATTCATTTATTTAAAGGAAATATGCTCATTTTCGAGTTAACATATTCAGTTGATAAGATTTCCATGAGATATTCTTAACATATCATTGATAATATATATCCATAATATAAAAAATTTGGATATTAGAAACCATGTTTCATGTGGACATTTTCTTGATATCTTCCATCTTTTAAGGATCCAGGTAAATAAAATCAGATGAGATTATACAACCCAATAATGAAAATTTCTATGATAAAATCCACACATGGAAATTTTTTTATATATTTTATCATAGATAAGGGTATAATGTACAATTGTTAGGTGATCAAAATTATTTTACATTCATTTTAAATAAATAATAATATAAACTATATAGGTTATTATTCTTGTATCAATTTAAACATGTAGGAATTTATTATTAAAATAAATGAATATGGAATATTGAGTTATAAGACCAAATGGTATAACTATAATTTAATTCTTTCAATACCCCATATAGAAGGGTGACATTGTTATTCTATTAATTTGTTCCATTAATAGAAAACACCCAAATACATGATCAATCTAGTTAAAATATTTACCTCATTGTAATAGATAAATAAATTATTTTATTTGAGGTTGGGGACAATTTTTCTTGATATTGATCTTGGTATGTTCTCAACAATCAATAAAGAGTCACATTAATCCATATCTCTTTTAAAAATTTGAACTATGAAACCCCAAAGAGATTCACATGTAAGAATAATCCCTTTTCATGATTTTCCTTGTTCTTCTACATTAATTCCCTTAAAATAACATGTGGCATACAATATGGAGTCATTGAAATAGTTTTAGAACTAGGTTTGAGTTCTACTGAAAACATAACAACCTAGAGGAAGACATTGAAATTACCTTGAAAAGACATCAAAAACTCTCGAACAATAAGCATATCACTGATGTTTTTTTTATTCCCAACAACATGAGAAAAAAACCCATTTTTACAACGTTTCATGACCCATTTAAAAGATCCAATTATCAATGGATAATCATATTTAACATCACAACAATAGAAATAAATAGGTTGGTTTCTAAAATAAAACATTACACGCCATATTCAGAAACTAATATAGGCTGCATATAAGGAAATCTAATCCATTCCTATTATCACATTAAATTAAAATAATCATAGTATTGTAGGATTTTATCTAAATACATTCACACAATCATGAATCACAAAATAATGATAGAAATGATATGCACCTGTCTTGTAATTATAATTTTTCACTACAAATATGGTATATAATCATTGAGATGGTAATTTGACACCATTTTCAAATTCAATAGATGTAAATCTGTGACAAGATCCAAAATAAAATATTATTTAATTTGTCCAAGAGTGGATGATATGTTTACCTTTCCCCGTGTCATTCTCATAACCCACTTTGGCAATCATGATCAAATGAGATTTTACATTTTTATACATCTTAACAGGTTTCTTATGTCAATTTATGTTATAAAACGATGAATTTGGGCACTGGTTTTCTTAATTCTTCTAATCAATAAATTTGAATCATTAGAGGATGGTTGGTTCATTAATTTCAATCTTATTATAATCCATTTCATTAACCATGTCAAATCTTCATTTTTTATATTGAATGGATATTTGACCCACCTCTCTACATTTAAATAAACTCGTAGTTCCAATTTTTGAAATTCATTGTATATTTCATATCACATTCATATATTGAAGATGAATAGAAATTCTTTCCGCCCATGTATTTATTATAATTTCCATGTGAGTATATATTTTTTTATTAAAATCTTAATAATGGTTGGAATATCTAATTTCCATTAATTATTTGCGATCATATTGAATGATTTATTTATACATAATTAATTTTGTTATAGTTAATTCCTTAAATAGACATAGTTTTAAAAAACTAAATAATCATTCAATTTTTCTTTCATAGCTAATTACTAAACCATAATAATATCATACATGTCATGTAATAGTTTCATCATGAGTACCATTGAAACATCATCCCTTCCATAGGCTCTTGTAATTACTTCTCAATTTTTTACATAAAATACAAGATAATTGAATACTGAAAAATAATTTCATAAACCCATATCATTCCATAGAGTTGATTTATTCATCATTCCTTGTATTTGAAATAGGGTTCGGCCATTGATCTTTTTTCCATCCATTGATAAATGGATTGGTCAATATATTCATTTTTTAAGCACCTGAGAATATAAAATATCTTCTTATGTAATATAATTGATAGCTTACATATTAGTGGTTAAAAATCCTACTATAAGATGTTGTATATTGCGTCACAAATGGATCAATAATATATTGTTCCTTCTTTTAATCATTTGGAAGCATAGTGTGATTCTAGGAATCACAACCTTACATAAGTATATAAACATGATTTATAATTCAAAATCCAATATAATTTTTTTCTCTATTGGAAAATCATTTCATTTTCAATCATATATGTTGTTTGACTAATTAATTCTATTTTCATCCATTGAAAATAATAGAAATGTGTGAGAAAGAATATTCATAAAGGAAAAGCATGCAGTCATGAAAAGTAATCAATAGGATGTCTAAATAATGAATCATTATTTTCATCATATGAGAACGTATATTTAACCATGATTATCCATAGTAATAAATTATTTTAATCCTTTATGATGTTTTGTAAAGGAATTTTTCATCAAACCATGAATATACCACAGGAGTGCCAAACCAGGTGTGCAGTAAGGACAACCACTTCGTGAACAAAAATAATGTCCATGATAAAATTGACCATCCCATTTCGATGTGTTAACACCAAGAATTATATCTTCCAAAGACACATCCACATGTATAATCCCAACATGGATGAGTATATAGGATAACCACAAAAGATATTCCTTAAAAAGAATTATGATATTATCATATATGTAGAAATATACTCATTTTTTATCTAATATTTTCAAAACCTATTATCTATTGATTTACTATACTATCCTACAATAGTGACTATAACACCCAATTATTTTCAAACATAAATATTACATCTTTTAAGAATAATATTCAATTCATTTAAAAAATACATACTCAAGGATCCTAATGGCTCTGTGTATGTAGGGACTATATTTAAATCAATCTTATTTCATAAAATATTTTTAGTATATCCCACAAAGATATTTCAATTTACAACTCAATATAGAAATACCCAACATAATCCATTATTCATAACCTAGATAAAGGAGACATAAGAAACGTGGATCTAAAATTCCGATTAAGTAAAAATAAGGGGATATCATTCATTGATCATTAGAAAAAATAAGTTCAGAATGAGGTAATGAGAACATTAATATAAATTAAAATGTTCATAATCAATATATCATGAATCTTAAACATGATTCATAGACTAAAACATAGTCATTTCCAAAAAAACATATATCATCATTTTGAATAATCATCATTAATTAATCATGAACCATGTTTTATGTCATAAAAATGTCTCACCGAAATAATTATTTTAACCATTTCATATTTAAGGTTGTCTACAAATACAACCAAATCATCATGTATCATAAATTCCTACATGTTTAACATATCATAATTGATCATGAATCACTACTTGAAACACATTGTGGATCAACTATATTTACTTTCATTCTATAGTGGATCAAAAACAAGGACATGCATCCCATAATTATCTCACAAGATATAAAGATTTTGAAAATAAATATGAGGACTATATAATTCCAGTTCGCCCATCAAATAATATGAACCATACATATGTGGGGAATAAAAAAGTAAATCATAAATCATATTATCATATAATAACCAATGAAAATAAAAACATTTTCATAAAAATTAAATCAATCTATAATAGAATAAAACTTGGAAAATAAATGGTTTCTAGACAAAAATCAAAATAATAATCATAAACCATCAATATAAGGAATTTGTATGGAACTATTATTCTATTTATCCTATAAAAACATGAAATACCATAGGTTGTTATCATAGATGAATATACATGCTATAAAAATATCATTAAAATCAATTTTTTTGGAAAATAACAAACCAATTATGAAATAAATACTTTAAAATACTATAATTTAAATAGTATTGTTCAAAAAAATATTTGAAATGGAAAGGGGAATCCTGATAAGTAATACCCAAATTGTTGACTGGTTACGATTGTGTGAAAATCTTTTTTTACACTTTTAAAGAAAAAATTCCATTTACATTTCCATAAATATTAAAAAACGTATTCATTTAGAAAATGATATGAAGATTGTTTTTAAAAAATACTTTCAAAACTATAAAAAATGATAAAATTCATTAAAATTATTTTTGGATAATAGTAAAAACATTCTTTCAAGAATATTTTGAAAACGTGCATAGGAAAGAGATATATTCTTGACAAATTAGTATAATATTGTCAGTATTCATTAAATACATTATTTATGTGTCTTGAAATATGAAATTGAGTAAAATGAATAGAAAAATTTTGTTTTCAATATGTCACTCAATTATATTTAAATCCAAATTGATTTAGAAGATATGTAGTGTGAAATTATATCAACAAATATTCAATCATAAATTGTTATAATTAGAAATAGAATTGAAACATAAACCCCATACCCCAAGTCTCTAATTTCATCATGTATATTAAATCATCATGTATAATAAATATATGTTTACTATACATGTATTATAGATCCAAAATCATATCAATCATTACATTTTTATTTACTAATGAAATATTATAATATATTTATTAACAATTAGTTATTAAAATCATATTTTTATTTGATAAAGACTTCATTTTTATGGTATGTTTGGTTTAAAATGTATAATTATTTTTATTCTTATATTGGTGTAATAAAATCTAGAATTTATTAAATATATAAATATTGTATATATTAATTTTATTTATATTTATAACCATCCAAATAAATTGATATATGAAAAATATTTACATCATTCATGGTGAAGATATGTTGTACATATGCATCAATATTGTTTAACATTTCAACATAAGGATTGAAATAGTTGTAAATAATAATAAATATTTAATTCAAAATTATTATCTCATATATGTGTTTTATTTTCATTAAATCAAAAATTATTTCTATCTATGTAAAATATAAATTAAAAATAAATCACTTCTCTTCATGGATGTTTTAGAATCCAGGTAGGTATGAGTGGTGTTATCATTTTAAAATGGATTGGAATGAATTGTGGTGGACATGATATTATAATTATAGAATTATAATTATTTAAAAAATAAAATATATATTTATTTATCTTCATGAGAACTGGTGATGAAAAATGAAATGCGTCAGTTCGTGAGGTGGTAGTCTGTTATGCCACGATCATTGGTTTAGTTTGTAATTTAATGTAAAAGGAGGTGGATATAGTTTATTTCATTAACCTTATTATATACAAGAAAATTTGAGATAGTAGTACTAATATTTCAAGAGAATTTAGTATGATTTTAAAAAAGGATAACATGAAAAAAAAAATGAATGGATAATGACTATACATCTTATTCAGAAAAAGTTATTATGTTTACACCTAAAGACTGCTAAGGTTATTTTTCTAATCAAACCAAGGACTCTAGGTTGTAGTTGTTGGGACTATGTTGAATGGAAGTTGTTTTCGAAGATAGTAAATGTTTTAATAGATTGTCTTTTATTTTTTTAAAATTAAGAAAAAATGATTTCTCGTTATAGGTTTTGTTGATTAGACGATTGGAATGAAATGGGGAATCATAATTAGAAGATTGAATGTAGTTTTGATACGAATGTTCATCAGTTTTTTTTTCATTTCTATAGTGGTTTTACAAGTGATGTTTTTTCAGAATAATCACGTGTCACAAAAGAATATTTTGATCTATATGGGGAAATTTAAAAAAGATTAAATGTGTCTATATTAAATCTACTGATGTTTTACTATTCAAATAATTCTCAAATATCATATGTTTTCTGAAACAATTGTGATGAATAATTTGATAAATAAAGGGGATACGATGTGTTTCTTATATTATGTCAGTAAATTCAATTGGATTACTAATTAATTCAAAGTAATTATGAAGTCATGATACAATTTTATTCGTTTGGAATAATAATTCAGAGACTGATCAATCTGATGATGATAAAAAATGAAATCAACTATATTCCATAGGTTTTAGTTTTCTACATTTGAAATACGATTTAATGAATATTTAATTTTTTGAATAGTTCATTTGAGAAAGAATAATTTTTCAATGTTTTCATAAAACAAATGTTTTTTTGCATCATGTGGGAAATGGTCATTGGACCTGATGTTTAAATGAATAGGAGACGAATTCATCAAAATAGGGATGAAACTAATAAGTAATCAAATGGGGTCCGAGGAAATTTAGATCAATTGAAGAGAAGGAAATTTTTATTTAAGAGTTATATTGATTTTTTTTCACATGGGGTTACATGAATATTTAGTATTTTAAATTATGTTTATGGGAAAACAAAAGATACATAATTATAAAAAAATTTAAAAAATGTTCACTGAAAAAAGTTTTCAATATTTTTTACCATTAATTTGGTATGGAGAATCAGAATGTGAATTAATTCATTTGTTTTATTATTTTATGAAGCAATGTAATAATAGTTTTCAGTATTATATATGTTTTCATCATAATGATGAAATCCACTGAATATCTAATGGAATCAAACCACAAAAATTGTTATAATATTCAAAGATAGCAGGATTTTATATTAGATATGAGGCATCTTTAGAAGAATATAAAATAATTGAGAAGTAGTTAAATATATTAAGATAAAGTCACAATTAATTAGAAAATTTAGTTTTTGAAAATATGGTTGATTGGGAAAACATTCCAGATTCCTACTCCTAGAACTTTTATCATAGATATAAATATAAGGAAGTACATTTTACTTTTTGACTATAAAACACAATTCATATGATGAGATATAGAGAGAGGGAACTAAATGTTATTGAAGAGATAATATGTTTCTTGATATTGTTTTCTTGAGAATTTTTTTTGGATATCAGAAAATGATAAAAATAATAATGAGTTACCAGGACAGACCAAGCCATTGGATGTAGATTTCACAGGAATTCTTGATGTGTTTCAAAATTAATTCTAGAGTATTTTTTGAGACTGAAGAATCAGAATGAGGAATCAGACTAAGCCAATAGACAATGTTTTTGTACAAATTATAGAAATTTCGTTTCTAATTTTTGTGGGGTAGAAAAGAATAGATTTTTGTTTTGGTGAATCTAAAAAGTGCGAGTTGGTATGATAATATAGTAACTTGTTTTGAACCAACAGCTGATGCTTACATCTCCTCTTACACAAAATATTCTTAAATAATTTTTTCTACAAGAATCACATTAATTTTTTTATTTATCAATATACTATACATGTGTAAGGATATATTGTATATGTTTTACGTACAAAAAAGGATTATTTTCTAGGGGATTATATTTTATTGGATTATTCGTAAAACAGAGTAAGGATGTAGAATCCCTTATTGAGTTTTTAACCCTTTATATTATTGTATTCATGTGTTTGTGTGAATCAAGATTTTGGGAATGATTTAGATATTTAATTTGGCATGATGGTTTTTATAAAAAATTTATAATATAAAATAAAAATTCATAACTAATTCATTTCTTTACACTCTTAGGGGTACATTGATACCAGTGGGTCCATTAAAAAGTGGTATTATAGAGAATGTTTCCTTCATTTACTCATTTAAATAAAATTAGGATAATTTACCTAGATGAATAATAATTGTCAGAAATATAATGGTATATTGGTCTTTCATGAAAAGAAATATAATATTTGAAAATTATGAATGTTTCCATAACTTATAACTCTTGGGTGTGATGTTTTGGAAGCATCTACATATGGATTTATTTCTCTTGATGAATGATTTGATCTAACATATTCAGATAAGAATAATCATGATAATTATGAAATAGATAATATTTTTTTACTCTCATCAATTTCATAATTCTAGTTTCTAATAGTTAAGGGAGCTTCTACTACAACTGTTATATGGGATGTGATAGATCTCATTTATGAAGAAAATACCAAGATAATGAATGAAAACTTAAAAAAAATTTAGTTTAATTATGAAGATATTAAAATGGGTGAGTACGAATCTATTGGAAGCTGATTTATAATATTGGGTGACATTGTTACCACTATAACACTTGTTGCTAAGATGTTTGAAGATTCAATTTTTTTTTAAAAAAAAGGATAATTCTTCCTGATAATTTTGATTCCAAATATAAATCATTATAAGATAGAGATACTTGAACTATATATTTTGATTTAATTTATAGTACTCTCATTACATAGGAAATTTTATGGAAAAAATTATCAAAAGAAAAAAAAATCAAAATTCAGTTGAGAAATTTCATTCAAGGATTCCAATCAAGGAATCTCTATAAAATTTCATTACAAAATTATGTGGTGTTTTTGAATCCAAAATTGAAGTATGTAACAATACTGATGAATTTATTATCCTTATTTTCTAAAAATGTAATAGAGGTACAAGACATTATAATGGAAAAATCCCTTATTTTTTAAATGTATATATGTTGTGAATTTTAAGGCTAATTTTCCGCAATGATATAATTAAAAAGATATTGATGAATATAAAATAAGGCCAAGATGACCATTAATGAATGAAGTTGATAAGTCTAAATCTTTTTTAAAGTATAAGGTTAAAATATTCTTCAAATAAAAAAAGAAAATATTTTTTCAAAAGATGATGAAGATGAGGAAAGTGAAGTTGATGCTGAAAAATTTATTGATGTTACTGGAGAAAATAAATTAATTTTAATATTTAATGATAGATAGTTTCAAAAAGAAGTTTTAAAGATGAAGAAAATAAGTTATAATTTCATCAAAAGAGAGAACATAAATAATTTTTATGAAATATAGTAACACATGAATGAGAAACAATGATGCTTAAGAAATAAATTAATAAAGAAAATAACAAATATTTAATTATTGAATGAGAAATCAATGTTAATTTAAGAGGATTATTTTCTAAAAACGTTTATTGAGGAGGAAAATAATCAAAATGAACATATAAAAGATATATTGTTATATACACACTTATTATAGTTTATAATAAGATTATCATCATTGAAATAACCAATATTTCCTATTTAATTATTATTCATTTGTATCCTCAACTATTAGGAGTGTAACATACAAATATTCCACCATCACATCACTAATATATCATTCCAAAATTCTCAACCATATTTTTCATTAAATAGGGACATAATATCACCCTTAGAAGAAACATGCCTGTGATTTTGGTATATTACATATTATAATGATTCATAAAATATTTAATTCTAATATAAGCCTCAATTATGAAAATAAGTTACATCACCAATAACTTGTCTCTAAAAAGTGATATATAACAATATCAATCCACGTTGTACATTCTATATCCACCAAACATATATTTCAAGATTTAGAAACACAGTATTTCACTTGTGAGGGTGTCACATTAAATTCTATGTCAATGTCATGTTTTTTAATGATATTCTTTGTGATTCATAATTTTATTTTCAATAATAATAAAAATTTGAATATTCATCATAGTGTATCTATATACCTATTCAAAAAATCTTCGTAAACATATAAATATTCCAATTTCCTAAAATTTATATATAAAAATATGTTATTTGTGTAAATTTATTAGTTAATTATGTAATCTACTTATTTGAACTTGTTCATTTTTTACTAATGAGACCACAAATTTTAGAATGTATCAGCTCCAAGGGATGGGTTGAATGTATCTCAACTTTCTTATATATAGAGTTTGTATTATTTATTTTTTGAAAATAGAGAAATACATATATATTATTTTTCATATAGTTAATATCATTAATAAATTCTATAATTGATATCTTTCGTATATTCCCCAAACACATATTTCCAAACGTTTTATACCCCCAATAATTTACTTTCCTCATGTTAAGAGAGCATTATATTGGTGACTTACCAAATTCTCATAAGATTTATTTTTTTCGTTGGAATCTCAAAAAAATTGTCCAATATTATTAATTATTCGAAAAAAGTTTGAATTTTTTTTTCTATCATAAAAAACTTCTGAATCACATAAAATGTTTTGTTTAAATGGGTCAAAAAATATTTGTCATTTGGATTTTTAATTATTTTACTCATTAATTTTTCATTGAACACCTATTATTCAGAGTGAAAAATCCTATAAAAATCCAATATATATTATTTTTATTCATTTAAATTCTTCAATAACATCAAATATCATGTCATATGTGATGGAATAAAATAATTCACGTCCCACAATCATTCAACATTTAAATTTTTTAGAGAATTTAAAAAAAAGGCCTTCTTTATTACTATTTTTTTCATCTAACATTTCATTTGATGAATTTTTTTTAGAAAAATTGTGCATCTATCATAACAGGAAATTATTATAAATTTTTTATAGTACAACAACATATTTAATAGAATTTTACATGGTCTGAAATAAATTTTAAACAATCATGTTTAATTTTTCATGTTATACATCTTTTGGTTTCTAAAATCCCCCCAAAAACCTAGCCTCCAGCTTCACAAAGATTCACAATAATATTTATAATTAAAAAATAATATATATTTCATATTCCAAAATCATCCACCACTCTAGTATTAACAATATAATTAATGTATTCCTATTATAGATGATTTTTTCTAACTTGTGTTTCTATATTTCATTAACTTTGTACAATCCAAATTGAAATTTTGGTGCCATCAGAGTTTTAATTACCTCCTAATATTTTTTTCTCAACCTATAGTCCTTCACCTCCAAAATTAACATTATTGTGTTGGTACATTTTGATTCTTAATTAGGTATCCATATAAACCTAATGTTTTTCAACTCTTCTAATTTATCTATTTTTTTTATAGAACTGAATTTACTTATTAGAATCCAATATATTCTTATAAAAATTTTAGGATTACAATTGTTATCCTTAAAAATTATTAAACATCTTTGAATTTCAACCAATATATTTGAATAGGTTTTTATGATTTGTAAATCATTTCATATTTTAAATTGATTTTATTATATAAAAACGTTTTATCTATTCACCTTACACATTTATTTATGATTCATTATGAGGTTCCTGTTTTAATCATAAAAATTCACTTAGGTATATATATATATATATATTAAAAAACATGGGCTTCCCATCAAAAAACTATTCTTTATTACTTTTTGAGACATTTTTCATTGTATTCAATTTATGTCCCATTCCATGATTTATGATTTTCACAACAAATTATTTCAAATCCCTCATTAGAATAAAATCCATTAAAGTCTCTTATTCTCTTGAGATATTCCGTTCATCATTGGTGAATTTTTTATCATTTAATATTGTAAATATAATTCTTATAGAGGAAAAACAAAAATTTTATCAAATTATTCTTCACCATCACCATATTCATCACACATAGATAAATATTCCATAATTTTATATTTAGCAAAAATATTATCCTTAAACATAGGATATGAATTATATATTTATAAATTATTCTGAAATGTTCTTCTTGAATTTATTTCATCTTCATAATATTCTTTCCTTTATGATTTTTTCCTTTATTCATTATAATAGAAAATAATGACATAAATTCATTGATGTTTTTAATAAACTCTACTTTGGAGTCAGACTCACTAGATTATTATTTTAGAACATTCATAGGATTTCTATTCATGGAATAACTGAACCATGTTTCTTGATCATCCTTTTCATTATACATTATAATATTTTATCTTCTCAATTTCAATGTGATTGTAGTTCTATATAAATAATACATACCTAGTGTTTTTGGATCAATAAAATCAAATGAAAAACGTTTTTCATAAAATTTACCTGGAAGAATTTGTAGGAATTTTCCAAAATTGATGATTTATCAAAATTTTCACCACGAAATCTTTTGTTGATAATAATTCAACTCACCATTGAAAAGAAATCACAAATAGATTTTTAATAACTAATATTAAGACAATCCTAATTGAAATTTTATAATTCTAAATTCACATTATTAACATTTATACATTCTTAATAGATGATTTTCAACATTTTTAAGATTCCTTTAGATGTTTCATCTCATTTAACTCTAACAAGATCACTTTTAGTGAGTGTGAAATATATTCCATTTCTACCTCTACAATCATTATCCCTATTATTATTATCAATATTTATTAGAGGATATCTTTTTTTACTATAATGTAAACCATATATATAATCTTTATAACATGATTCCTAGTTTAAATGATATTAGTAATATACTAAACCTTACTACTGTAAACTAGAGCTAGTGTTTATGATTTTTATATTTATATAAGACATAAGGGATCTATTATCGATGAAATTATTGGTTTAATAGTTTTTAATAACTAGATAGAAACATGGTCAACAATATTACAATTTGAAATAAATAAAAAATTTAAAAGAAGATAATTTCCAACATCATTGAATCACATTCAAATATTTCATGTTAATGTCCGATGGATAAGAAAAAAAAGTATAGAGATCTAAAATTCTTTGTAATGAATGTACAGTAGAAACTATCACTTATAAATAAAGAGTAATTAAAATGGAAATGTATATAACTAAACAAACATTTAATTTAATCAATAACATGAGTATTATGTGCATCAAACGATAATAATTATTTGGAAAACATCATAGATAATATGAATTAAATTATAAATAGAGTAGATTGTAAATATTAAATGCTATGTTCTCAAAAATCATGATACTATTATATCAAATTCCTTTTACTAATAAATTTTAATCAAAGGGTTGATATACACCATAAAAACCTTTAATAAGGTATACAAAATTGTTTTCTTCATGAGATCTATCAATTCATCTTGGGTCTATTTATTAATGTTACCCACACATCAAATAATTTACAAAAAAATTATATATTAATTGATTAATTTAAATCATAAAAAATGTACCTTATAAAATAATATAAATAATATGTAAAGGATATAAAATGACAAGAATTCTTGAGTCAATCATCTAAACATAAATGTAAATCAAAGTATGTGGAAATTTTATATGTCTAATGAATTAATAATTTCAATGATATAATGAATATGGGTTCCTAAGATAAATTTAATGTATAATGAACTTATGAAATATAATGATTCCTCGAAAATTTATGGTCTATAAATTAATGAGGGAAAAATATGTACATGAACTAATCAAAAATATAGTTTTTGAAATAAAATCGTGTTCTTCAGATAAATAATTAAAATGAAGGTGGAATATAAAAATAATAATCCATTAAAAATATTTATTTATAAAACCATTGAAAACATATAGGTGATTATAATATTTCTAAATGGTTATGGTGATGGAAAAATCATTTAAAATTTTAAATATTATATGGATTTTAGATTTTTTATAATGAATGTTGAAAAAATCCGTTTCATAAAATATTTGAATGATTAAATTGAATATTTTAAATACAAAAACTATATAAAAAATTTCCATTTTGTAGAAAAAATGAGTTTTCTAAAACAAGTTAAAAATATGAACATTGATTAAAATTAAATCCATTCAAATGATATATAATATCACCTTTTCATATATAAATATCATTTCTTGATTCAAGTATCAAATTAATCAAATTTTGGATGAAAATATGAAAAATACATAAACATAATGAAGAAAAGATATTTGACAGATCTTATGAACAATAAATTATACTATTTAGTAAACTGAAACAATTAAAATCCCAAAATGATATTGTAAACACTGTTATTACATCTTTAGTAAAATTAAAATTATAAAACATTAAAATAAAAAAAACCCTTCGATAACTATAACTAAATATATATTCATGTAAAGTACTAATATGGTTTACTGTATACACCTCACACTTTTAAATATGTCTATAGTAATATAAATGACTCAATAGAGTTGAAATTGAAGATAAATCACTTACAATGATCAAATCATTGAAGTTAAAAAGTAACCAATGACTTGATTATGTGCCTAAAATTTAAATATAAAAAATTAAGAGCAATAATAAAACATTAATAAATCAAATTTCATTTCACTCATAACCATGACAGATCATATTTAATGATTTATAATTATTTCACAATGAATAGAAAATTAGTTACCGAACCCCTTTCAATGATCATAACATTGATGTTAGAATTAACCAATGAAGTGATGATGTATATCAAATGTATATCCAAATAAGATGAGTTGAAATAAAAAATTAAATTAAAAAATTATATTACATAAGAATTCATATCTTATCAAAGATAATAAATAAGTAATATAACCCAATGAAGAAAAACTGAGTTATGAAACAACATACAACAAGTTTCCCTAATGATGAGAATCATTTAACCTATTGTATAATGGTTTTAAACATTTTATTAATTTATAAAATTACCATATTAAGTTTTATAACATCATATATGTTACCATTATGACATATTATCTTCTTTTTAATAAAAATTTCTAAATATTATCACTAGTACATGTGTACAAAAATTTATTTTCTCTAAAATTAATTGTCCTGGAAGATATAGTCCTTGAATCTTGATTACAGTTCTATAATATAATTAATGTTATTAATGATATATATATATATATATATAATTTATTATATTTATTGACAAATCAAAAATATATATTGATAGATAAATGAATTACTCAAACATAGAGATGGTTGGACATACGTATGGGAAACCAATATTTTGTCATTTTGAATGAGCGAATGAATGAAGGTTAAATTGTAATTACCTTTTAAAAGATAATATGTGTATCCCATATATCATATTTATAATATATAAAATATATATTACTTCAATATTTCCTTTTTAACATCTATTTAAAATAGAAATGAAATACTGATAACATCGACTCAAAGAGGTGGTAGTCCACACGTACGCTTGAGCGACATTATCATTTTCATATGGATTGGAATGTAAGAAAGAAAATATGGTATTATAATTTTAGATTCATAATTGTATAAAAGATATCATGTATATATATATATTAGTCCCATCATTCCAACCAACCAGGTAAGGATGTGATGATAATAAAATTACACTGTTATATGGAGATGGTAAGTTGTACATAAAAACACACAATGTTTTCACATTTCATTGTATAGTAAAGAGATTTAATATGGTTCTAACATAATCATAAAAATATATTAGTATATTTATGATACATTAATTATTTATTTTGGATGGTAAAAATATATTTATATTAATTATATAATAATTATACATGAAATAGTCAATAAATATTATTATCTCTTCTTTAGTAGACTTCTATATTATACCTACATTAGAACCCTTAAATGGTTAATTTGGAAGAACAACCATCAACATTATATCTAGGGAAATATATAATGGAATTAGCGAGGGTTTCAATGATAATATGTTACTCAATGTTCTATATAGAAAAGAGACAAGGAGCATCTTTTAATAAGTTAGTGAAGGAGAACTATTGGAAATACATGAAATAATAAATTATTATGAATTAATATTTATGAAAAAATGTAACAAAATAATAAAAATTAAATATAATATGTCTATGAGTAAAATCGTTTCATTAAATTATATTTAAATAGGTTTCAAACATAATTTCCACCTATCTCTTGTTTAAACATATTTTAAACCTTTTAATAATAAGCTTAATAAAACAAATTTACACACTTTATGAGTCAAGAATGTTAACCAAAATAACAAATTATACCATAAATTGTAATGGGATGAAATATTAGACCACATATTATCAAGTAAATCATAATTATATAATGTTATGATTTATACATAATATAATAAAATATTATATACATAAAATATGAATAATTTAAATTTAAACATATTTAATTTAAATTGAATTTATAAACAAGAATAAAATTAATAAACTAAATACATTCCATTTAAACAAACCTAATATTATATATTTATAATTTAAATTAATAGGATCTAATAATTCAATCAAATTGTATTAATTTTAATTTTTTGAATATCATTTTACTAATTTTTTATTAGGTAATTATAAATTATGTCAGTGTTGAGTAAGCATTAAAGACACTTATTCAAACCTGAAAAATTTTCAAAAAAATTAACACAAAAAAATAAGGTAATTATGATCAATATAAAATTATATAATCTTTCTTAACATATTCTTAACATTAGATAAAAATATATAATATATTAAAACCAAGAGATAGTCGTTCTAAAAATTGCATTTCCTAAAATAATATAAATTTCATTACTTTGGTCAAATAGGAAAAAATATTTGATCATGGAATGGATATCACATAATTAATACCATTGAATGAAATGATTGAATGTTTTAGGATATTTTTAATGACATATCACTTTATTTGTAACAATAATTACCATATTTACAATTTAATGATGTAATAAATTTTACCAATGTCATTATTAAGAATTCCTAAAAGGAAACTTATTCAAAATATTAGAACCTCCAAATAAAAAATATTTTATCCATTTTCAAATATTAAAAGTATAAATGTGGATGAAATTAATTTTAATATAAATGTGAAAAAATAAATTATGAAATGTTATTTAGAAAAAAAAATTTCTAATCAAATAAATAATATATATCAAAAACAAATAAAATGTTGATTAAAAATAGGTAATTATAAAAAATATATATATTTTTTAAATAAATAAAAAATGAAAATATTTTTGGTCTTTTAAATTCCTTTAATTATTGAAATGAAATGACAGTATTTGAAAAAAAAAATATTTATCTACTCATAGAAATATCAATCATTTCAAAAAAAATCCCACAAATTCATCTTAATATAATTATTCTATGTCAATTTTAAAATTGTGTTACTTTTATAACATAGTAATATTAATATTAAAAGATATCAATAATATTATTCTCTCATAAGAAACAATGAAAATCATTTCTGAAGAAACAATGTTTTTATTAGTGAAATGAACATCCGAGAAATTCCGTGCTAATTTTATAATAATTAATAAATACATTTTTATTAATCTCATAATATAAATATACAATTTGTTAAAACATAGTTATTACTATTCATAAATTTTAATTTAATGTCTTGGTTATAATGGTCATATGAAAATAAAATTCATGGTTCCTTTCAGCTCACTGTTTTATATTTTATTGGCAATCAAACATGAACATATTTTAAAATATAGGGGTATTACATTATCCCCAATTAAATTAATCTCATCTTCAAATTTTTAACTTTTTTTTTTGAAATCAATGGTTTTAAATTTTTCAATTCGTTTTTACAAAACCCACTTAACAAAAATTGTTTATAAAAATTCATCTTAAAAAAATATCATTAATATAATGGTCAAATGAAATAATACATGAATGGAATTTTAAATACTATAACATTAGTGGGAAATGAAAATATGGTTATGGAGGAAAAAATTATGTCAATGGACTAATAATGAATTATATCGACATGGATATAAGAATTTTAATGACTATACGACCATAAATAAATGATCGTTGAAAAGTATATGGACTCATTGAAAAATATAGAAACAGTATAATTTTTTTTTCAGATCATTTTCTTTGATTTGTGCAATTTTTTAACAACCAGAAAAGAACCCTAAATAAACGTACATACATGATAGGTATAATTTTATCCATTCTACAAATTCCACTACAGTATCATAATTTCTCTAAATGTGACGAATTTAAAAATAATTTTTCATGCTTCATGAACTCAAATCAACATATAAAAGATCAAATAATCCACTAATGGATAATAATATATTTTTATAGTCATTAAGTTTTAACAAAATTGAAATTTCTAACAAAAGTTAATATAATATGAAAATGTATAACCCATTATATTAAGAAATAAAACATTTTACTTCCAATTTTTAATAATAAAAAATTAATTATAAAACTGTATTATTTAATAACAATAATAGAATGAATTTTTTAACATTAGTTGTAATGACCCAGAAATTCCATGTATTGTTTTTAAAATATTTGCTAATTTTACGACTCCGTGAAAATTTACGGCGTGTGATTCTAAGTCCTAGTGTGCCTAGAATGAATTTTTGATCATTTTTTTGGGTACGTTTAGTAAAACTACAAGTGGGTTTTGCTAACTTTTGAACCGGTGGTCTGAATTGAAATCTGAGGGCACTGTCGAACTCACATCGCTTGTATTTTCTTATCGAGACCTTCACCTCGATCGTAGTAGGGCGAGGGTCGATGTTAGTTTTAGACTTATTTGTGAATAAAAAAATAAAAAAAATGGTGTAACATTTTATTTTTATTTTATATAGAAACACCGATGAGGATGTTTCACAAGTGGGGACCACCTGAACTAATCCTTTTATGAGAGGGGTTATGGTGGCAGGGAACACCTGAAAAAAACCTATTGAACTCCCATCATTATGGATAAAAACCTCTAAACTCCCTACTTTAATTACGCCAACTCTCCCCTTTAATTAATTAAGCCAACTCTTCTCTAATTAATTATGCTAACATATTTTGTGCCAATTTGAAATTAAACAACATAGTCTCTTATATTGGCTACCCTTTTCTTTTTCGTTATTTGGGGAATATAATTGCTGGTAGAGGTGGGCGCTTGGGAGAACATGGAGGAACACATCCTCCAAAAAACAACGCAAATGAAAAACACTTCTCCTTCGATGATCCTTTCTCCAATCTCTGTCGAAGGATCACAAATGATGGATGAACCAATGATCGAGGAAACTCTATTGTCACTGACTTCATATTTTTCTCTCCTCGCCGACATTTTTGGATAAGTCTTGTTTGGGATTGACAAACTCCAAACCATCACAACTGCAGACAATCTTTTAACAAACCATCGAGGTTTGGTGGATGTTTGAATGTTTTCTCTTCGCATTCTTGGCAATTCTTCATAAATCATGGAAGAAAAAATTGTCACTGGCTACTGCTCTATTGCGGATAGTGCAGGCCAAACAAACATGTCCCAACCTCTCTGCAAATCTTGTTTTTATTTGATGAATCTTATGACAGAGTAAGATGACAACAGGAGTAGGTTTAATGCCCTAGTGTGGCACGAGAACAGCGGTCGACACCACCTCCCTCCGCAATAAATGTGATTATGCAACGACACCACCCCATGGCCTCACCACACTACCCTACGACCTCACTGCGCTATCTCATGGCCCTTTGCAGACTCACGGCCACCCGCGACCTCCATGCCCCCCTCGCTTCCCCTCACGTCCCTCTACAGCTCTCGTGGCCCCCCACGACCCTCACTACCTTCCGGACCACCCAACGTGGAACGGGTCGGGCCAGACCTAGCGGGATAGGCCGAGTCAACCCAAATGTGGTCAGACAGGGCCAAGTCAGGCCAGGTCAGTCTGATCAGGTTGGATTGGGCCCAGACTCACATCGACCCATTTACACTCTTTTGGCCACAACTTTGTCACCAGATGTCCATTGGACGAACAGTCAGTGGCACTAGAAAAATTGGAGAGATATGGTCCCATTGGTGTACCCCAATAGAGACTTAGATTATGTTGGAGTATGGTTGGGTTTGATCAAGAACGAATTCAACCAGGCCTTTGGGACTAAAAGGATAATAACATACAGAATAGGCATCCGACTGATACCCCGTTTGTTGCATAAAGACCCTGTGATGTGGTGGTCCATTGAGATACATACTCGAGCATCTTTGTAGAAGTTGGATTATCGACCAGTGGCTTGTGGAGAGGACCCTCCAAGAGGCAAGTGACCACATTGGAAGAACCCTATAGCTATCTGTGATGTGTATAATGATGAGAGATCCTATGTGGGTCAGCACCGAGCGATCATGTGTGGGTTAGCAACTAGTGATTATGTATGGGTTAGCCCCGGGTGATCCTGTGTGGGTTAGCACCACACGATCTTGTGTTGGTCATCACAGGGTGATCCTGTGTGGGTATACAGTATAGCCTCTTAATAGTGTAAGGTGATTCAATAGATACATATAATCATCTCTACTACTGTACCAAATAAATACCTGGTGTGAGCTGAGTCCGTACGAGTGTGTTACATCCCATTGTGGTAATACCTTGGTTATATTCATCTTTGTAGTGTACATATGAGGTTCATTCCATCGTGGTTTACCTTCCTTTGAAGAAAAATTGAGATTTGGCTTTGAGTTGGGCTCTGTGTTTTCCTCATGATTGAGATTGTTTACCTGATAAGTTAGTTAAATATATGGGCATATACATAAGTTCAGTTGTTACTGGTTTTGTTGATTTTTTGATCATCCATAGTGAATTCTGTGAGTCCAAGAGAGTCTCGGGTTCCCTACTGAGTATTTTTATACTCACCGCTGGACGTACTATACCCACACATCATTGTATTGGGTAAAGTTGATGGAAAATACAAACTAAGGATGAGAGTACCAGAACTAAAGGTAGCTCTATGAAGGACCTTAGATGAGGAATACTGCAGAGTTGACCACTCAAGAGTTGTACCTTCCCTTCAGGTACAATCCATGGTGGGTAATCATAAGAATTATTCAAATTTACTTTTACTTTCAGTTTATTATACTCTAAGTTTATTGTACTTTCCAATTGGGGACATATTTTGGCCCCTTTTACTTACTTTACACACTATGTTTAAAATTTAGTTTACTTGAGTTTGTATCATTTAGTGTGCTTGGTTTCATATTATTACTGTTTATAAAGGCAATTCTTTCCCAGTTCTATGGATTACACCTTTGGTGGTAGTCACCCGCCCATATTCTATGGAAGGCGAGCTTGGGGTAGTCACAAAATGGGCCATGGGGGACTGGTAGTGACAAATTGGTATCATAGGAGTCAGTTCATACATAAAAATTAAGACATTGATATTTTTAATGGAAAAATTGATAAATGTAGTGATTTTGGTTATCAGTTAATGGAATCCAGTGTTGGTGTGATGACCAACATATCCATAATCAAGAACATGACTTTTGATTCCTGACATAGTTCGTGAAAAACACCGATTGAGTTTGTGTTTTTAAAATTTTTCATTTTGATCTCTTGAATCGTCTCACCAGGTATAAATTATTTACCATGGAACACCTATAACATTTTAGGATGCCTCCACAGAAATATCTAGCTTGGGTACTGAGAGTAGTATGCATTAATAGCCCACTGAGCGAAGAGGCCTCGGTGCATGGCCCTTGTCCAGTAGAGGAAAAAATGGAGGCGCCAGTTGTATCATTCCTCATTGACTTACTGATTCTACCAGCCCCAACATCAGAGGGTGGAAGCCACTAGAGTGCATTTCACATGTTCCAGCTCTTGAGGCCACCCTTGTTCAGGAGAGTGACGGACCCACATGCAGTTGAGGACTGGCTGGAGGGCTTAGTGAGAGTTTTTTTTTGACTAGTTAAGACACTATCCGACCCCATGGTGACCCTTGCTGCCAGCCTTCTATAGGGATAAGTAGTCAGATGGTTGAGAATGATTCTCTAAGATCACGATGAGGTGAAACTTCTCTCAGCAGACTTCAAGATCCTATTTCAGGAAGAGTTTGTTCCAGAAACACTTTGTGCAGTGCACATACTGGAGATGCTTCATCTGTAGAAAGGAAGCATGAATATAGATGAGTAATCAGCGAGGTTCACAGACCTATCATACTAATCCACTGATTTGGTTTGAGGCCCATTCATCAAGTCCTGGACCAAGGAGCAGGGACTCATGCAGGAGATTAGGTATTCGATGATCTCACATAGCATCCTGATATAGGTGGGGGTTTTAGAGTGATAACTCTTTGTGGAGAGTTTTCTTGCTGAGCAGTCACCAGCAAATATACCCACCACCAGACATCACATAGCGGAGTCTTATGTAGCAGACATCAGAGAGATGACATAGAGTTCCAAGAGGGCCAAACCTCTAAGTGGGAAGCTATAGAATTCAGGGTCTGTTGTGCGCGGCACCTGAGGTAGAGCCATTTAAGCCAACAGAAGGTAGTGTTAACCATATGGTAGGTATGGTTATCTGGCTCGTGACTATCTGACCCACCATATAGATGATCAGCAGACAATTGAAGGACCTCCCAGGCAGAGATTGAGGTTCGACTAAGGAGGTCTGTAGGGAGCAGGCAGACGTGGCAGAGGAGATGGGCATGCATCTGGTGGTGGATAATTATTCAAGATTTTAAAGCCACCACAACTAGGTCATCCACCCAAACCACCGCGTGCATGAGGAAAGAAGGGAGCTCAACACCTGGCAGTTGAGGCCTATGATCACGATGCTCTGGAGGTGATATGAGGTATGATATATGTCTACTCCACCTTAGCTATAGTACTTATAGACCCATGTTCCAGTCATTGTTTTTATTTCTACTACCCTTGTTTGGAGCTCAGAGATTATGATGAAGTATTTACCTCGATCCTTATAGATAAAGACTCTTATAGGAGTGGAATCGAAAATTACGCACTAGTTCCAGCAGTGTGAGATAACACTAGGGGGTGAGAGCTTCAGCTAGAATCTCCTTGTAGTAGTGTCGAGTACTTACGTATTCATATAAGGAATGGAATAGTTATATATATTCCATTCATAGATTGATTGTATTAGGAGAAAAATGTGATGTGTCTACACAGATGGAACAAGAATTACCATCACAAAAAAGAAGGGAGCCTTTGTAGCACATGATGGACTTAGCCTGAGGAGAGTGCAGTCGATCCCTCATCAGTTGGCTAGCCTTACCCATGTAATGGTTGATGTGGAGAGTATGAGTTATCCTGTCGTGGTGGAAATGTACGCAGAGGTCTTCCCTGATGGGGTTTTAGGTCTACCTCCTCATACAGAGGTGTACTTTTACATTGACTTGTACCCCAGTATGAAACCGATATCAACACCAGCATATCAGATGTCTCATATAGGGATTCATGAGCTATGAGTAAATATGGAGGACTTACAAGGAAAAGGGATTATTTGTCCTTGTTTTTTCCCTTGGGTAGTCAAAATTTTGCTCTTCAGGAAGGCAGATGAGAGCCTGAGTCTTTCTGTTGACTATCAGCACCTGAACCAGGTGACCGTGAATAACAAGTACCAACTACTAAGGATTGATGATCTCTTTGATCAGCTGAAGGGAGAACAGTGATTCTTGACAAGAGACCTCAGATCAGGCTATCAGTAGCTAAGAGTGTGAGATGAGTATGTGCAGAATATGGGTTTTAGTTGTCAGTATGGCCATTACAAGTTCTTGGTTATGCCAATCAGTGTTACCAATGATCCTGCAGTGTTCATGGGAATCATGAACATGATCTTTTAGCCATACCATGATCAATTTGTAGTAGTCTTCATCGACGACATACTGATCTACTCAACTACTGAGGAGGAGCATGCCTATCATTTGCGGGTAGTACTGGACAAACATAAAGAGAACCATATTTATGATAAGCTCTTGATGTGACATTTCTGAATCCGAGAGGTTCAATTTCTGGGACATTTTATATTAGAGGCTGGTGTTTTCATGGTTCTAGTGACGATTTAGGTGGTACCTTCATGGGAGCCTTCCAGGAGTGTGACAGATGTAAAGAGATTCTTGGGTTAGTCCGGTTACTACTAGAGATTTGTGCTAGACATCTATAGAGTTGCAGCACAACTTTTATTCTTGAAAAATAATGTGAAACCCTTCCTGTAGTCGAATAGATTCCAGGAGAGTTTACAGATGTTAAGGCATTGGCTGAAAAGTGCCCCTATTTTGAGGCTACTAGAGAATGTTTTAGGGTACGTAATCTACTATGATACATCAGGGACTAGACTCGGATGTGTCCTAATGGAGGAGAGAGAAGTTATCTCCTATGGTTCTCAACGGCTGAGCCATCATGGGCAGAACTATGCTACCCATGACCTAGAGATAGAAGCAGTGTTCTTCTCCTTGAAGATGTGGGAATATTCCTTGATGCGCGAGCATTTCATAGTCTACATATATCACAAGAGTATCAGGTATATATTCTCTCAGAAGGACATGAAACTGAGACATTGACATTGTCTTGAGTTCCTCAAGAACAATTACTTTGAGATAGTCTATACTCTTGGGAAGTGGAACATTGTAGAAGATTCACTCAGAAAGAGGTCTGGTATACATCTACTAGGTGAGGCGACAAAGCAGTTTGCCGCTTTGTAGATATCCATTGTAGATCATGATGGAGCAGCTTTTCTTTAGGCTCATACAATCACACCCCATTTCATCAGTGAGTAGGGGAGCCACATCATGGGGAGGTGGACTCCCACCTCGGTGCGCTAAAATATCCACAGAGCAGGCACCATATTGGTTTTCTGATGGTTGGGAGCACGTCATCCAATTCAGAGGACGTATCATGGTACCAGGGTCATTTTTTGAGGAATTAATGACGGAGTTCCACATATCCCCTCTAACGGTACATCCATGAGTGGAAAATATGTACCGGGATCTCCAACGATAGCACTGGAGGCTGGGAATAATGAAATCTGTAGTAGATTTCATCTCTCGGTGCCTCACTTGTCAGCAAGTGAAGGTGAAGAATCATGTACATGTTGGCTTGGTTCAGCCTTTAGAGATCCCAATGTGGATGTGGGTTGCGATATATATGCACTTAGTGACCAGACATCCAGGTACATCAGCAAGCCATTATTAAATCTGGGTGATCATCGATCGACTCACAATATAGGTCCACTTCATACCAATCATAGAGCAGGGTTCAGTAGAGATCTTTGTACGCCCTTATGTTTAGAAGATTGTGAGGACACATGGAGTACCCTCGACGATTGTCTCAGATCGTGTTACATTTTTTACTTCCCAGCTATAGAAGGGGTTTCAGGAGGCTTTCAGGACACATCATCATTTGAGAACCGCCATCCATCCTCTGATGGATCGCCAGACTGAGTGGACCATTCAAACCCTCGAGGACGTGCTACATGCTTGAGTCCACAACTTCAGTCACTCGTGGGAGGATCACATTCCTTTGGTGTTGTTTTCATACAAAAATAGTTATCACTCCACCATTGGGATGGAACCACATGAGGTATTATACGGGTGACCTTGTAGATCACCTTTTGTGTTGGACTGACCCAGGGGAGTCAACACTCGTGGGACTAGAGATGTTATGGGCTACCACGAGGAAGGTGAAGATCATTCAAAAGACGATGAAGACTACATAGAATAGGCAGAAGTCATAGGCCTACATAATATATAGACCTATAGAGTTAAATGATAACAACCATGTCTTTCTACAGGTCTCACCTCGATGAGGTATGTGGAAATTTTTCCAAGGAATCATGTTATCTCTGAGGTTCATTGGACCCTTATAGGTCTTTAGAAGAGTTGGTGAGGTGGTGTACCATATAGCTCTTCCACCTCAGTTGCACTGAGTGCACTACCATGTCCACATATCCTATATGAGGAGGTACGTAAATGCCCCTTCCAATATCATTGACCATGGAGATCTGGATGTCAAGGATGGGGTGACTTTTAATAAGGTTTCAGTAGAGATTGAGGATCGATCAGAGTGGGTTCCTTGTGGGAGTTATATACCTCTAGTGCACATTATTTGACACCATGAGAACCTCCAATAGAGCACAAGAATGTGGGATTTTCAGATACATTCTCAGTACCCCCACTTGTTTACATAATTTGTGATGTGGTATTTGGAAATGTAAATCCTTGAGGTGAGGAGAATGTAATGTCCCAAAACATCCATGTAATTGGTTTTAATTATATAGGAATTTTAAGAGTTTTTGAAAATTGGCGGAACATTATTCGGAATCCCAGAGTTCTCAGAATGAATTTCTGAACATTTTTTTGGTTACATTCAGTAAATGTGAGAGAGGGGTTTTCCAACTTTTGTCCCGGTTCTGAGAACTGAAATATGAGGTTACCATTGAACTTGCAGAGCCTGTATTCTCTTAAGGAGACATTCACCTTGACCGTAGTAGGACTAGGGTTGATGTTATTTTTTCACTTATTCATGATAGAATGAAATAAAATAAAATGGAGTAATGTTTTTATTTGTAAACTCCCATGTGGATGTATCATAGGTGGGGGCCCCCTAAACTAAACCTCACATGAGAGGGATTATTGTGGTGGGGACCACCTGAGATAAAAAACCCCGTCAACTCCCCTCATTATGGAGAAAGACCTTTCAAATCACTACATTAATTATGCAAAACCCCATCTTTAATTAATTAATCCAACTCTCTTCTAATTAATTAAGCTAACCTATTTTGAAACAATTTGAAATTAAACAACATATTCTATTATATTGGAAACCCTTTTCATTTTGGTGGGATAGGTAAAATAATCATTGGAAGAGGTGCGAGATTGGGAGAACATGGAGGAACACATCCTCCAACGAAGAACACAAACGAATAACTCTTCTCCTTCAACGAACCTTTCTCCAAAAACCATCGAAGGATCTATAATGATGAATGACCCAATAGTCGAGTAAACACCATTGTCACCAAAATCCGCTTTTTCTCTCCATGCCAACATTGTTGGTGGAGAGTTGTTGCGGAATCGAAAAAAACTAAACCATCTCAAACGCAGACAATCATTAACCGAACCATCATTATAGGGTGGTTTTTGGAATTTTTTCCATTCCTATTCTTGAAAATTCATCATCAATCAAAGAAGAATTTATAGCGTCTTCCTACCACTCTAACAAGGAGAGTGAAGGACAAACGAACATGGCCAGACCTCTCCGTAATTATTGTTTTTACATGATGAATCTTGAGATTGAGGTAGTCAACAATCAGAGTGTGTTTTTGGAACCAGTGAAGAATGATAATACTTGTCGACCCCACCATCTGTAGAGCCCTAGGAAACGGCGCAACGACGCGCCCCGCGGCCACCCCTTCCCTGCGGCCTCGCCGCACCAACCTGCAGCCTTTTTGGGCGCCTCACAACCCCTCTCGACCTATGCAACCCCCTCACAGCCCCTCACGGCCCTTTGCAGCCATCATGTCCTGTTGGACTGCCAAACGCATGCTGAGCCACACTACGAGCTAGGCCAGACCCATCAATTGAGGTTGGGTCGATCCGACCTTGTCTGACTAGACTCGGACCCAGTTCAGCCAATTTACTCTCTTTTGTCCATAACATTGGCACCAGACGTGTGTTTGATGACCGTCAGGGGAACTGGAATCCTTGGAGCGAGACTGTCTCTTTGGTATACACCAATAGAGATTTAGATTACATTGTGATACTATCTTGTTGGATCGAGCATGAATCAAACCGGGCCCTCGGGTCAAAAAGGCTAATAACATATAGACCAGGCATTTGATTGACACACCTTCTATTGCATAGAGACCCCTGTGATGTGGTTTTTCATTAAGATACTTCTTTTTGGGACTTTGTGGGCTTGGGAGTATCGACCAATGGCTTTTGGAGCAGACCCTCTCTGAGGCAATCATTCCTAGTGCGGGAACCCTTTTACTTGCTGTTACGTGAAAAAGGAAGAGTGATCCTATGCATGTCAGCACCGCGTGATCCTATGTGGGTCAGCACCTAGAGATCCTATGTGGGTCATCCCTGAGTGATCATGTGTGGGTTATCACCTAGTGATCCACTGTGGGATAGCACCCAGCGATCCTGTGTGTGTTAGCACCGAGCGTTCCTGTGTGGGTCAGCAATAGATCCTCTTAACAGAGTATGGTTATTAAATAGTTACATATAATCATATCTACTATTGTACCTATGAAATACCTGGTGTGATATAAGTGCATACATGTGTGGTACTTTCCATCGTGGTAATACCATGGTGTTATTCTTCTGTGTAGCTTACCTATGAGGTAATTGTCATCATGGTTTTCATTCCTCTATGGAACAGTTGAGAATTGGGCTTTGAGTTTGACACTGTGTTCTTCTCATGATTGATATGGTTACTTGATAACATTTGTATATGTATGGGCATATACATAGGTAGGGTTGTTAATAGTTTTAATTATTTGTGGATCATCCTTGGTGGATTTTATGAGACCATGAGGGTCTTGGGTTCTCTACTGGGTATCGTTATACTCAACCATACATGGGCTATGCCCTCACCTCATTGTGATTGGTGTAGATGACGGATAGTGCTCACTGTGGACGAGAGTACCAGGACTGGAGGTATCTCGAAGGTGGACCATAGACGAGGCGTATATTATAGACGACCACTCAAGAGTTATACCTACCATTCGGGTAGGATCTTTAGTGGGCGATCATAGGAGCTGTTCCAGATTACTTGTACTTTCAGTTTCTTGTACTTTCCATTTGGGCTTGTATTATGACCCCTTTTACATACTGTACACACTATGTTTACTATTTAGTTCACTTGAGTTCATATATTTCTTTGTGCTTGGTTGTGTGTTCTTATAGGATATAATGGTAATTCCTTACCATTTCTAGGGATTATCCCTTTGGTGTTAGTCACCATCCCATATCCTATGGAATGTAGGCTTTGGGTAGTCACGGCATGGGCCCCGAGGGATGGGTCGGGACATCATTGGTAATACCATACCATTTAACACACAATTCAAAAACATAAATAGATTCATCCCAAATAAAATTCCATATTAAATCACATGTTAATCTCGATGGTTACATATAATCCAACATAATGAATCATACAAAAAATAAAATTAATCACCATTATAAATCATTATATAATCATATAATGGATTGATCTTTAATATTATATCAATAATCAAATATAGATACTAAACTGATTATTATTCATTAGAATGAAAAAAAATATCCCTCATTATAATACATTGTCAATGAATCATTATTTTAACTATCATGATTATATATATCCCAGTATCCAATAGTTTATAAAAAATAATATACTAAAATAAATGGTTATTTAAACATAAATAGGTTATTCTTATTAAAACATAGTAAATAATTCAAGTCACCTAAAACCTCATCACATAAAACATAAAAATGGGTATCTATTCCTTTTATCTTATGGAATGATTACATCTAAAAACCCTTGAAAAAATACATAACAATTTTTTTGACCCCAAATGAAAAGAATTTATTTTTTCAAAAATATCACATTATATATTCCTCAAATGAAATCAATGAGTATTTCTAAAAATCCAAAAATACAGAAATCATCAACAAAGAAATACTAAATATATATTTCTTAAAATCAATAAAAAATTTAATGGTCATCAATAAAATAATATTTATTTAATAAATTTCTTTCTCCCATATATCAACATGCATTTTCACATTAGTTCTTACACACCAATAATTGGCATTGCATTGATCTTTCCTTAGATTAGGGGATAACCCTTAGATTAAGGAATTGTCATTGATATCTCACATATTCCCCAAACATGTTAAATTTAACTACAAATTAGACATTTGTTTTAACATAATATCCTTCCATAATAATATTTATAATTAGTTGAATTTTGTTTAACCTATTTCTTTATTTTTCACAAGTAAATATTTTACACATACTTTGATATATTAAATGGGGTGTCTCATTATGACAACTCATGTCTTTAATACACTTTTATTCCTTATTTTTTAAATAAGGGTACACCTAATACAATTAAAATGATCACAAATCATATTTTATTTGAAAAATTATGTACATAGAATAACAAATTCAAATATTAGTAAAATGATATAACTAAAAACATCATTAACAAGGTCCATAAAATAGTATCGTTCCATTAATCCTGGACGGGGATTCCTTGGGATGTACATAATAAAGGGTTATCAATATATCCTAGTAATGGAATAAAAAAGTTTATCATATAGAAATATAATACACGTCATTCAATAGGTATATCAATGTAACATAATATGGGTGAGAAGCATAATCATGAACAATGAGTCATGGCATAACATGATAGTATGAAGGCGATATTGAAATATAGAAACAACCTAAATCATGTAATAAACATAATTCGAGGATAAATACAAAGAAAACATAACATGTTGTATATAGTCTCCTAATTTAATATGATTACTCATTAATTACATACATAAAATATTATGATTTTAAAATGTTACTCATTTCATTGGAGTGATATCTCGTCAAACCCATAAAAATAAGTACATGTTTATTTGGGCCACATAGATCATTAAAAAAATGTTGTCACAGTTATTCCCATGGTTAAATAGTGTGTTTTACATAAATTAATGTCCCTAATAAATGAATTATAGATACCTCTAGGTGAATACCATTGAGTGAAAATGCGTATGGGCACTCAATACCAACTATTTGTCATAAAAAAACCTAGGATAATTTTGTTATCAAAATACGGATACATAAAAGTTAATAAGAGGTTTTAAATTGATTGAAAGGGGTATAAAATGAATTGTAAATAATATGTGAAGTAAGAGGTATATGTAAGAACATATCCCAATAAGGAAAATTTTTAAACTGATTTCATAAGTTAAAGGAGGCACTTGAATAAAGAGGATAAAGAGGGGATACTTTATAGTGATTTAAAAAGATTTGGTGGATTTTATTGATAGCATGGGGTACCATGGGAAAGATCTAGTTAGGGGATGGTAGATTAATTTCATAATGAATGTTTTTTGGGTGAAGATGAATGGGGGTTGTGTGAATAATATAGAAAATTGGAGGAGAGTTCATTATGATTTTCCAGACACATGTTTTGGACTATATATGATAACCTAATAAAAAAACACAACCCATCACATGGATTTTTCAATGGATTATAACAAAGGTATATTTTTTATTATTTTAAAAGGATAAGAATGAGAATATTTAATATAGATTCCTTTTTATGTGGAAGTGTGTCGTGTTTATAAAAAATTGAATTTAATACATTAAAATACAATCTATGTTTTAGAGAATTTAATAAGGGTTTATGAAATTAATAAGGGTTTATGAAATTAATAAAATATCATTAAATGAATAATTTTATAAAGGTAATATATTTATTGTATCAAAAAGAATTTATGTCACATATTACATTTTTTAAGGCATTAATATGTAATAATACATAAAGTATATTTTTATTGTATTAAAAGTTATCCATAAAATTAGACTTTGTTCAAAATTAATTAAAAACTCACCATTAGACAATTTTTATGTGTTGATTAAAATAATAATAATTATTCTATCATGAAAATTATCTATATATGATAAATTATACATTTAATTAAAAATATTGTTTTTTAAACAATATTGTTTTTTTATAACAAAATTTTTCAAACCTATATAGAAATTTTATTTTATATATTAATATTATGTTATTATTTATATTTTATATATTTTATGTAATAAAAATATTTTATTAAAATATAATTGACATAAAAAAATCATTATTTCATCAAAAATTGTGCCTTTATTGAATCTTTTTATTTCCTTGAAAATGGAATATATGTATCATCGTATCAGACACATGTTTTTTACAAAATTGTTATTTTATAGTTTATAATATGATAATTAAAAGAAATACATATACCTAATGTTTTTATTATAAATGAAAACATAAAACATAATTTTATTAGGTTTGAGGTACAAAATCAATTAATACACTATTGAACACTCTAATGGTAAGGTGTGTGAGAGTGATTTTTTTGGGATGGTTCAGTGAACATGGTTTGAGTTGTTATTTCAATGAGCTGAAACTTCTCCCAAAAAATATTTTTCTCATGACTTATTTTTTGACATTTTTTTGGGATTTCATAAGGTAAAATCTAACGGATTTTTTGTTTCTATGAACCTCTGATTACTAGCCTTCATATGGTATAATCCTACTAGTTGAGGGAATATCTCTTTTTACATATATTAATTTGAGTTGGCCATAAGATGTAATGCATAATAGTCATATTATCATTGAAAAAGATGGTATTATAAGTGGTCATTATTCTGATGAGTCTTTTAAATCAGTTAAAATATAACTTATATCAGTCTAAAATAACCAATGAAGTGATTTTGTTTTCTATAAAAAAACTACATAATATGGAACATAATTTAACCCCAAAAGAAACATAATTTATATAAGTATGAGCCATTAAATTTATATCCCCTTAATAGATTACAAAATTCATGATTATCATTTCAATGAAAAATTAAATGACGGTTTATCTATTATAATAAAACTGTTGAATCCCATGTTGTTTCATCACTCTTGTAGTTCTACCCTTGGAATTTGACAAGGTGACTTGAATTGTTTCATAGATCCTTGTATCCAGGATCAATGATATTCACCAGCAACTACTGATATAAAATATTATTCTCTAATGTTACCACATCTGAATTCAGAACATCTAAGAGGTTGGTTATGTAAATTCTCAAGAGAGATACATGGAAGGGATCATAAACATGAGATATGTTAGGTGGGATTTCCTGTAGATAGAACAATATACAAATACGGTCACTGATATCAAAGTGGTAGATATATCATGGTGTAAGATTTCCCTGCTTCGAAACCCCCTGAACATCTTTGATAATGATATATGAAAGAGAATGTTATCATGAACCTCAAACACCAACTATCATTGATGATTATATGCAAATATTTTATATTTAGTTTTTATGAATATCATATGAAACATAGTGATTTGAACCATACAAGTTATCTGTTGAATAATATCATGTCTATAAACTTCCACTTTAAATATTCATCCCCACATGTTGGAGTCTGACACCTCTTCTTATACTGATCCATAAAAGTTTTCATTTTAAGGCTTGAATAGAAACTATGATTATATGAGATTTCGATTAAATAAATGTAATTATGCAAACATCCTTGGAAATCCAATGAACATGATCTTGTATAACCATAATATTTATAATGATTCTTTGAGACTGACCATCCATATATAAGTGATAATCAGTACTAATGCTCATATATATATTCATTACTTGTGGAAGGCCTCTCCAAAACCTCAATGTAAACATCAGTTGTCACTCACATACTTTGTAAAGTGTAACTCCATATGGCCTTACCACTTCACTAACGTCTATCGTAGATATTTGGTTACAAATTAAATCGTACTTTATAGTAATAAATGTCATGACTGTATAAGGTTGTAGACAACCACCTATATTGCATTATTTCCATTAAATGTATTGGGTTGTCCTATGATAAAATTATTGGTAATTATATCCCATTTCAATATTGGTATAGTAAATTATTTTATCAGAACATTAGTCTTTGATAACACATACATCTCTTTTTGGTATACCGATCATTGATATATGATGTCTACAACCTCACACTCAAGTTATCCCATTATATGTTTTTCTTCAAATCCCTAAAAATCCTAGTGCATCCCTAATGAATGGATATAGATGAGATATCTACATTATGAAGAGGTTCCCACTTTTTTTTGGTTTTTATGTGATGAATAACTGAGTTCCAAACATTATAACTCAATCTACATCAATTTTGAACTCTAGAATACTCACTTCCTTCTTTTGAAGAACTCATCATATTATAGAGCCTCTAAAATCCTCTCAATAATGGATGGTTGTGATGCTATTTGAGAATCTTAATATGAATTTAATTTTTTTATTATCATATCCATCATTTGTATGTTGAAGAAGATTTTATCTATTATTATCCTCCTCATGGATACAGTTGTGATGTCTTATCTCCATAGAGCATCAACCACATTTTATTCTTTTACTTGATGATATTGGATTGAATAGACTTATTTATTGATCCACTCATACCATTTCTATCGGTTCATATTGAGTTTCATTTTTTAAATATATAATCTAGGATTTTATGTAATTTGTATGTGTCACACTTATCCCAATAAAAATAATGTCACAAAATATTTAATACAAAATATCACTGAAGCCTATTCTTGATCATTATTTGTGTAGTTCAATGCTTGGATATTTAGTTGAATGGAGGCATAAGATATAACATATTCACATTTCATGTTTAAAAAATGGTTTTATTTTTTATGAATCAGAATAGATCACAAATCTTTACCCACTAGTGGGGAATGATAGAACATGCTTAGGCATTAGACTCTTCTTTGACTTATTTTAGCATTGATCACATTCATCGTTCTAGAAAAATCTAGACTCCCTTTAAAGTGATCATGGATTTTGGGATTGAAATTCATATCATATTATCAAAAAATGATGATATTTCCGAGATAATAAATTGAAACTTTGAATATCTATTATTGATATTGATCTTGGAAATCATTTATTGGACATAGTTTTTTAATGATCCAAATATAATCTATTTCTAGTGACAGCAGGACACATTAATGTCACTATACCCAAACATAATTCACTTTTTTTACTTATTATATATATATATATATAATATTTTCATAGGTTCTTCATTAGGTGTTATAATACTCATCATTTTCCTTCTTTCTTTTTGTATTAGATTATAATATCTTCTATAAAGAATATAAAAACCAAGGTTATATCTAATGAATATACTCAAAATTTACAGACTATACACATTATTGTCATCAATATCTCTAGTGAATTATTGAGATCAAATGGAACATTAATGAAATCTCAGTTTACATAAATTTTATGAAATTCATTCCTAGAGAAATACTTCTTATTCACCTCTATATGACATTATCCTGGCTGAAAATATACCATAATGAAAGACTCGGATCAACATTATTGATCAAACCAATCATAAATCTAGGTAGTGTATAATTTATAATTATTATTATATTGTTGAGAACATGATAATCATAAAAAAGGAACAATAACTCAGCCATCTTATTGAAATAGTGGACTGGTGCTCCCCACTGAAAATAATTTTGATATATTATCCCTTTATAAATATTCTCTCAATGATTATTCATCATCTTATCTAGTTGATCAATGAACACACTATATAAAGTCCTTGATTTTCATAGAGCTCTGAGTATAAGATCAATTGAAAATTGATACTATTGACATTGAGGAAAACTAGGAAATTCTTCATGAAAAACATCAAATTATTCCATTATAATGGGAATGTCTTTATATTAGATCTTTTATTTGGTCAGAATTATTTAAAAATATATTATTTTTCAATAATAAATTATATTTATTCATTATAGGATTATTCAAAATAATATTTCTCATACTCCTTCTACTTCTATATAATTAGATGATGATTTTTATGGGGAGGGTGAATTCACTTTCTCATTGATTTATGTTGTTTTGATATTAATAATGCTAATACATACAGATAATTGCATCACATTCCAATAAATTAAGTATCACATGGATATTTTGGTTTTTTATTCCGAAAAAATTTGATAAAGTATGAGTTATATACTTGGGATGTATTAATGTTACCATTTTCCATTATCACTAATATAACTACTTACATAATTTTTGGTGGTGTTTTCATAGTTCTACTAAACATGCATTATATGAATGAATGCATAAAACCGTAGATGATAATCCCTAAATGGACAATTTTAGTCTGGTTATGATCATTTATTTCATACAAAATAAAAACTATAATCTATTAGAATCATTATTGTGAAACTAGAAACATTTATTTGATAACTCATAATTGGCATATAGTCATCACTCTATGAATTTTAGGCCTATGTATTTGTTATCCATGATCTATTTCTTATCCTAAACTCTTATGGTAATTTTGATTGCCATTATAATATTTCATAATGAACATGTGAATTTACCAAAGATTATACCCCAGGTGTTTCTGTCCAAGTGTGTACTGCTGCCCATTTCTATACCCTATTTTATGATATATTAATTCTCAATGCACCATTTTATGAGGTTATTACCCCTAGTGACTATTTCTCTAGATACACATATACTTGTACTTTCAAAAATAGAATATTTTTTCTTTTACACCACGTAGTATATACATTGAAAATGATTATGGATTATTTAATATGTCTAGCATTGTCCCTATGGATATATAAATAGTTTTATAATGATAATCCAAAAAATAATTTCTCTTGGGATGCAATACCAAATATGACACAAATATATTAAATACACATTATTTAATGATTAATCACTATTTGCCAGAGGAGATTACTCATGAGGGGGAGGGGTAAATTGAGTATCTATAAAAATTTATTCTTAATGAATATTATTAGAAAGGTTCCCCAAAAGGTTAAATACAACCCATTAAATCGAGGTTATACTATTATAAGAGTTTAACAGTTTAAATAACTTCTTAAAAGAATGATTAATTCTTGGAATTCATAAAATCATTTATTAAAATTATGTTTGAAGCTATTCAACTAAGACAATATTGTTATTACTTCTCTCCATGATTAAATATCCATGTGAATTTATTGATATCAAAATTATACATAAAATCAGTAAAAACAGAGAATGCTAACTTAAGCAGAAAAACAGATATGAAACAAGTGGTTCCGTCACAAGCCGAGACCTCGTACACTCCACTTGGTGATCACCTACCTCCAAGTAGTTTATATAAATAAACATCATCCACACACTGGATCTGTGTAAAATAATAGTACACAAGACATTCTAGGCCACACAGGGACCTCTTCCACAGGTCTTCTTGGGTTCAAATAACCAGGGCACACGAGGACCTCTTCCTCACTTATTCACGGGTAGACACAAGTCTAAATATATGATTGGGTAAGGATATAATGTATCCTTCAGTTTGATGTAGGAGAGAGTGTATTTTATTATACAGAAACACACACAGTTCGGAAGATAATAATATTATACACAATAGAAGAGAAATATTGAGATATGTTTATAAATACTCTGAGTGATAGACGTTTCAACCCTGTTCTTCTAAAATAAGGTAAATGCAGATCTTACGTCCTCGAATCAAAAATAGTGTGTCCATGTCAGATAGATATGGCTTGTGTTATTCGTAGTGTTTATAGTGCAAGTATGATCTCAGAATTCCAGTATGCTTTTTCGGTGTTCTTCAGTAGAGTAAGGTTTCGTGTAACAGGCCCTTCTTCAAAAATTGGTTTAAGTTTTTTCTTCGTTGTTAGGCTAATTTCTTCATGGTTCGCTTTCATGTGTATCTAGTTTTTTTGGGCCACACTAATCTTTTATCTTCAAGTGCAAGAGTTGGGGATGACAAGTGGAATGTATTCTTCACCTCGTACCTCAAACTATTAGATGATATGTCTACAATGAATCATGAAATATTTTAGTGCATTAAAATATCCAAATATGTCCATTTGAGATTTAATTGAAAATGACAATGTAGATTATGAAATGTTGTCACGGTTTTTCATGGAAATTGTCTCCTTCACATGGAGTCTAGATTGATCATGGTGTCTGGATGTTCATGGGGTTATGATGATCATGGGGTCTTCTGGTCATGGTGTCAAGATGTTCATAGTGTCTCATGGTCATGGTGTTTTCATGGCACGGTTTCTCGATGTAACGGAGTCTTCTTGTCACGGTGTCTCGAAGTCAGGGTGTCTACGTGTCACGATGTCTCGAAGATATGGTGTCTGCATGTCACAGTGTCTCGAAGTCTTGTTGTCTATATATGAAGGTGTCTAGAAGTCACAGTGTCTCTTGGTAGGAGTGTCCCAAACTTTTCAAAATAACTATATTTAGGCATAAGTAATGATGATCATAGAATGCATTAGACATAATAATTTGTCAAAGAAGGTATTATAAAAGTAAATGAAGGATAGTATAATGTAATTAAACTGAATGTTGAGAAATTAGGATCTTTACTGAATACTATAAAAGCATGAGAATAATTTAACAGTAATACACATGAATTTATATAATTTATAGGATTTAACTAGGTGGATAGGATTTGTTATCACTGATACATCATTACTACATAAGGAGTCCAACATTATCCACATTTTTTATAAGCAAAAGTCATAATGATATAAATTGTATAAAGTGTATTTCAGATTCAACTATATGTAAATAGATAAGTGTATTTCACATAGAGATTTTAGAGAGATCCCCCCCCCATTGTTTGATTATCAAAAAGATAAAATAAGAGAAGTCATGTAATGTTCACAATTCATTAATGAAAAATATGTACAGAACAAACAGAAAGGAGAAAAACAAAAGAAACATCATTACTATCAAAATAATAGTAATCACTATTCTTCTTCTAGGGCTGGCCTTCTCTTTGCTTTTAGAAGTGGTAGCAGTAGATGAAGGAATAGGAACATCGGTCGTGGTATAAAAAGGGAGAAAGGTGGTCGTTAGATAAGGTAAAGGAAGGCCTTCAATAATAGAGAGAGAAAGAGTATGTGTAGTAGAAGATTATAGATGTTTTTGATCAATGATCACATGACTAATCTTACTCAGTGCCTGAATTAAAGACATAGAAGTGGAGGCGAGGGAAAAAGTGAATGTAGGACAACAATGTCTTAGAGGGTCAGTCGATGGAGCAACAATGGCTGTACTAAGGACATTAAGATAGGGTCTCAGAAGCCTGATAAAATCCGCAATAATTTCTCCACTATACTACATTTCTTTCCCAATATATTCTATGTTCTATATAATTTTATCTAACAATCGAGTGAACTCTGTGAGAATTCTGACTTGTGTCTTGAAAGATTGAGTAACAGGAGGAATCATCAGATTTCCCACAAGAGACATGAAATGATTTGTAATATCACTCATTGAGATGATTCAATTGAAGTAGAAATCACTTGCTCAGCATAATTAGAAATTTTTCTATGAATTTGGACTAGGTCAAGAACTCTGTCATTGTTTCTGATAACTTTAGAGAGAGAAGTCACATTAAGTCCACTATGTACAGTCTGCAGCTCTCTGTTGACCACTTCTCTAAGTAGGTCACTCTCTAGGGAATATTTAGATGATATCTCGGATGCCTACAATGAATTGACAGCTAAGGTCATAGATTTTAGCTGGTTCTACAGTTTTTGAAGACACCCTATATATTCATCAGTGAGTTAGTTATGATTAACAACAAGCTCTCTCATCTTCTTCACAATCTCTTTGTTCCTTTCAGCGACCTTTTTTGCTAAAGAATTAAATGATGTTGAATCTCAAAGACAACATTATGTGGGGATTGAGGAACAGTAGATTCTACACGAGGAGAAGAATGAATTGATTTGTAATGCATCTCTTCTTTTATTTAATCCATCATACTTCTCAGAGTCTTCACTTCATCACTAAGAATTCAGTTATCAACTATAACTTACTGAATCCCATGGAGCATTTTAGGTTGAATCTACAAAATTAATTTTTCCATAAATAGTGAGGAATATTTCTAACGTAAATTTGTCATAGGATCTGGTTGGGTATTCAAGTGTTTCTCAACACTAGACAAAAGGGTTTCTCCCAATTACGTCATATCATCTTTATTACCAAAGGATGGTTGTTCAAATGAAGTTTCAAAAATAGGTACTGATACAGTCTCAGGTTCCTTCTCAAGAGAAATATTAGAGATATATTTCAATTGGAACATTGTAGAAATGTCTTGGCCATTTACTATGACTTGCTGAGAATCATACAGATCCTAGAAACAGGTGAACATATACATAGTGGATACTGGACATGAATCAATAAGATTTTGTACTTTAGAATATTATAGAATTGGTGTTTTCTCCCCCTTAATAGATGCATACTTCTCAACATTGAGAGAACTAGGGTCTTAAACTGATTCCACAAATCTAGCTCTTGGTACCTCACCCATTACATGAATAGGCAACTGAAAAGCTACCTTCATCTTTTCCTTAACCGAAGGGATGACTTCAGGAATAGATTGTTCCACTGGGTGTCCCTCAAGGGAATCTGCTTGCATAACCTGTAAATTCTCTTCTTTAAAATTCTCCATATCATCCTTTACAGTTCTATTGGAAACAAATTCTATTTCAGTCTCAGGTTGGGCATACCGAGTAATAACTTCTATAGGGGTCGTGACATCATATTCAGTTACCGCAATAGGGATATGAGTGTCACTACATTTAGGGGCCCAGACATCAACTGATTGTCCATCTTCATCAATATCCAACATAAAAGTGGTAATCATTTTAGTGTCACTACTTTTTGTGCTATCCAATCCCAAACATTTTAAAAGATCTCTATTATATTTACATTGATATTAGATAATACCATCTTTATTTTTAATGATTTTAAATCAGAGAAATAATTTTTCTTCACCCATTAAACTCATTTCTAATTCATTTTGCATCATTTTAAGAAAAATCAACACATAAATAATTTTTTGAATATCCAAAAATAATATCATTTACATAGTTTTGAAAAACTAAAACATCACAAAAATTAAGTTTTATAAAAAGTGTTGGACCAGCTATTAATTTTGTAAAACCATTGTAAATAAGAATGGTAATTGATCTATCAAACCATGCTCTTGGAGCTTGTTTTAAACCATATAAATATTTTTATAGTTTAAAAATATTATTTAAAAAATGGGGGTTTGAAAAACGAGGGGGTTGTTCAACAAAAACATATTCATCTATATACTGATTTAGTAATGCTCTTTTAACATCCATTTGATATAGTATAAAATTCAGATTTCCATCATAGGAAAGTAGAATTATGATGGCTTGATGTCTATCTACTGGTGCCAAAGTCTCATCATAATCAATTCCTACTTCATGACTGTTGCCTTGTGCATCAAATCTAGCCTTGTCTCTATCTATGTTACCAGCTTCATCGAATTTATTTCTGGACACCCATTTTGTGCCTATGGTTAATGTTTCCTTGGGACTTTCAACAAGTTTCCAAACATTGTTCCTTTGAAAATGAATGAGGTATTCAGGCATAGAGATCACACAAAACATTTCCCTGATAGCATCATTATGGTTTTTAGGTTCAAGTTGTGACCAGAATACTTGATGTTCAACCTGATTCCTAAGAGAAGCTCTAGTTTGAGTTCCATTATCTCGGTATCCTATGACAGCATCCAAGGGAAGGTTCTTATGAGGTGTAAAAGCTCTAGTAAATGAGGGACTAGTGATTTCAGAATCATCAATAGATTTGGTTTAAAGTGACTTGTATCTAAACAATTTCTAGAATTTGATGTCTTCACAGATGCTTTCACAGAATGATTTGAGTATTTTGGACTAATATTCAGATTTGATAAATCATTCTCCATGTTCTCTAGAATGTTTTTAGGCCCATATGGATATGTTTCATCAAATTTTACATGGATAAATTCTTCCACAGATTTATTTCATTTATTTAATACTCTATAAGCTTTACAAGACATGGAATATCCTAAAAAGAAACCATAATCACTCTTGAATGAAATTTTTTCAATATTTTTATTGGTATTAAGAATATAGACTTTGCAACTAATGACTTTTGAAGTCGGTAACTTTTGGTTTTCGATTATTCCATAACTCATAATGAGTCAATGTAAGAATAGGTCCGATCAATGCAATATTGATTATGTTGCATTATTTATTAACATCTTTAGCCCAAAAATATACTGGTAGGACATATTCACTTTTCATTGATCTAGAGATATCATGTAGGGTTCTATTTTTTCTTTTCCACAACTCATTTTTTATGTCTTCTCGGCATATATAAATTGTGACTATAACCATTATGTCAGAAAAAAGATTCAACCTCTCGATTTTCAAACTCACAGCCATGATCACTTTATAAGGATTTAATTCTATGTCCACTAAGATTTTCTATTGGCTTGGCATATTTATAAAAATAAGAGAATACTTCACTTTAGTGAGCCAGAAAGAAAGTCCAAGTATATCAAGAGAAGTCGTCTACAAGAAAATAAACACAGTGCTTTCCATTTAAACTAGAAAATGTAGATGGTCTAAACGAATCCATGTGACCAAGTTCGAGATGTATAGAATTTGACACTTCTTTCAATGGAATGAAAGAAACTATGTGTTGTTTCTATCTTTAGAAATGAATTACACACTTTTTCATTTGGAAACTCATGTTTGGGTATGTCTTTAACTATTCTTCTTTTCTAGATAACTTTCTAAGGGAGTGAATGTTGCAGTGTCCTAGTATCCTATGCTAGAGCCATGACTCTATATGAAATACAATAAAACAAAATTCATTTTGAGAAGCTAAAGAATCTATTTTAACAGAGTAATCTTTTTCATTTATTAATGCTGAAAATAGTAGTTCATCATTAGAATTAAAGAGATTACAAGAATAATTTTTAAATTTTAAATGAAATCCATCATCACATCATTGTGAGATACTAAGAAGATTATATTTTAAACCATCAAAAGACATTACTCTAGAAATAAATACCGAATTATTGTTACCTATTTGGTCGAGGCCAATAATAATTCATTTGGAATTGACACTAAATGTGACATGTCATACATCTGTTTTGATTAGGTTCTTGAAGCATGATTATTCTTTGGTCATGTTCCTCGAACATCGATAGTCCAAGTACAATAAATGTTTATAGGATCTCTTTAGGCAGCTTTCCCAAAAAAAAATCAAGAAAAAACAAATTTTATTACCCAAACATGTTTGGGTCCAGTAATATTTGTAACAATAGCTTTTAGAACCCATATTTTCCACATTGGTTTATTAAATGATTTATATAAAGTATTTGAAATATAAACTCCATTTGGTCCACAAAAATGTGAAATAAAAGAATATGAATCGTTACATTAGCCAGTAGATTTGGGTCCAGAACTGAGAGTAAAACTATATGTCCTAGATTTAGAGAGAAAATTTGTTCTACCATGATTTCTTTTTCCAAGTTGATAACCAAATCCACTGTTGTATATAAGGGAAATTTGTTTTACCCACATTTTAGTAAGGGTATTTTTTCATTGGTAAACGTTTCTAGGACATTCTTCAATTAAACATTAAATATTTTTAATTCTTTGTTTTTTAGAGCAGTTGTGTATTTTTATCCTTTTTAGTTGTTAGATCAGATTTAATAGTCATAGTAAGAGAATGATGTTTCTTCAATGATATATGTTTGACTTTTAGTTCATTTCATGTTTCTTCAATCTTGTTATAGTATTCAAACATTTCTTAATTAGTCATATTTTTAGAGACCCTCTCATATCCAGAATAGTATTAATCAAGTACATGAGAGTTCATTGTTACCTCAGATATGTTATTCATCAAACACATATTGCCTTTGTTAGCCTGTTCATCATGTGATGTTTCTGAGTTCCTTCAACTGTCCTCAGAAGCACTCTAGGATTCCTTCATTTTCTTTTCATACTTTCTGTCCCTATCCTCATATCTATATTTGAGCATTGTATAGTCACTATTGATCTGTCCCTCGTACTTACATTCATAGCAGAAAATCACATTAGTTTTGTCACTTCTTTTCCAGTACTTCTTCCAACTTCCTTTCTAGTAATATTTTCCATTGAAGTTGGGTTTGTTAAAAATATTATTCATCTTGAAAATCCATTTGAATATTTTGGATAGTTGATATGTTTTCTCATCACTATTGGTTTATGATTGTTTACTACTAGATCTTTCTATAGAATCTTTCAATTTCTCTATGACTCTGTGTTTAGAGGTGGTGGTCTTGAATGCAACAGGTTTTCTTTTTGGTCCATCCTTATCCTCCTTGTAGACTTTCAACTCTTCTTCATACATCATTAGTTTCTAAATGAGTTAATTTACAGTTAGATGGATGATTTCGCATGATTTGTTAAAAGAGACAGTGGTTCCCCTCCATCTTCTAGGAAGACATCTGAGAATTCTCATGGTCTGTTCCTTGGAAGTGACTTCTCTTCCAAGAGAAATCATTATATTGGCAATCTCATTAAACCTATGATACATGTCAGAGATAGGTTCAGAAGGTTCCATTTTAATTTTATCTTATTTAAAAGTATATGTATTTACTCTAATTTCATATACACTAGATATTCTTTCATGAAAAATAGATAGGGTACCCTAAATTTCATGGGAAGTTTTACAAGCAGATATTATTTTGAATTATTCATCACCTAAGGAGTCGTATAAAGCATTCATATCATTGAAATTTTTACTGTAGTATGTGTTGGTTGGATCATCCCATGAGATTTTATGAGTAGTAGAAATTTTATATTCACATATAATGGAAGACCAAATTTCAAAAACTCATATTCTATATATGAATTTTCATTGTAATTTTCCATTGAGCATAGTTAGATCCAATGATGAATGGTTGTATGTGGGTTACATCACCTTCCAATCTGTTATCCATAATAATTCATTACTATAACATAGCTATAAATTTAGAATTAAGGGAAATTTGAAGATCATTAATGTACAACTAAAATAAAAGTTGAATAATATTAAATGGAGTCCTAATAGATAACCATTGATACCAAATGTTGGTTGGAGAATACCACATAGGGGGTGGGGGGTGAATTGAGTATCTTTAAAAATTTATTTTTATTGATTATTTTTAAAAAATTTCCCCAAAAGGTTAATGACAACCTAATTAATAAAGGTGATACTATTATAAAGGTATGACTATTTAAATAAATTCTGAGAAGATTTATTAATTCTCATTAATCTTAATATTAGTTATTTAAATTTATTTTGAAGCTATTATACTAAGTCAAGATAGTTAAAACTTCCTTCCAAGATTAAAAATAAAATTGAATTTTGAGATACGTGAAATATACAGTAAAGTAGTCAAAACAGAGAAGACTAAATTAAGAAGCACATCAGATATGAAATAGGTGGTTCAGTATCATGATGTGACCTAGTCTGCTCCACTTGGTGATAAACTGCCACCATGTAGTTTTTATAAATAAACATTATCCACTCCTTGGATCTGGGTAAAACAACAGTACAGAAGACAGTTCTGGCTACACATGGACATCTTCAACAGTTCATCATGGGTACAAATAACCAGGCCACATAGGGACCTCTTCCACACACATCTGTGAGTATCCACAAGTGTAAATAAATGTTTCGGTAAGGAAATCTTGTATTCTTCAGTTTGATGTAGGATACAGTGTCTGCTATTATACAGAACCATACATTGCTCATAATAAAATAATATGATACACAACAGAGAAGAAATATTCAAGTAGGATTAAAAATTCACTGAGTGTTAGTCTTTGCAGCTCTGGACTTCTAAATTGAGGCAGATGCAGAACTCATGTCTTCTTATGGAAAACAGAGTGTCGCAAGTCAAACAGATGCATCTTGTGTTCTTCATTGTGATTTACAATGCAAAGATGTCCTCGGTATTCCTGTATGCTTTCTGTGTTTTCTTCAGCATATTCGGGTTTCATGTAATAGTCATTTATTTACTAATTATTCGTTATTCAATGTCATTCTCATGACTGGTTGGTTTTCTTTCATGCGTATCTTGTTTTTTGGGATGCACTCCTCTTTTATATTGGAGTGCATGTGTTGGAGTGGACAAGTTTAATGTATTATTCACCTCATACATTGTACATTCATATGATATGTCTATAACGAAACATTAAATATGTTAGTGCATTAAAATATTCAAATTATATAATTAGAGATTAAATTGAAAATGAGAAGAAGATTAGGAAACACTGTCATAGTATGTCATGGAAACTGTCTCCCTCACACGGTGTATAGATTTATCACAATTTCTAGATTTTCACAATGACTTTAGGATCACTTTTTCTCATTGTCACGGTGTCTATATGTTCACGGTGTCTCATGGTAACAATTTTTTCTTGTCATAGTGTCTCGAAGTCACGGTGTTTTCTTGTCACGGTGTCTTGAAGTCAAAGTGTATACTTTTCAAAGTGTCTAAAAGGCACATTGTCTCCTTGTCATAGTGTCATGATGTCACTATGTCTGCTTGTCACGGTGTCTCGATGTCATGGTGTCTCATGATCATGATGTCTCAGACATTTTAATATAACTGTATTCTGATGTAAGAAATGACGATTATTGAATGGATTAAACTTAATAATTTCTCAAAGAAGGTAATATAAAAGTAAATCAAGGATAGTATAATGTAATTAAACTAAATGTTGAGAAATTAGGATCTTGAACGGCTCTTCTTAGAGCGGACAACACTTAAATATTAATACACATGATTTGATATAATTTATAAGATTTAACCAGGTGGAATTGGATTTGTGATCAATAAAACATGATTTGTATATGAGGAGTCGAACAATTACTTAATGATTCACATGGTAAAATAACAATATATTTCATAATGTTTTTTATTTATAAATTTATAACATATAAGAACAACATGAAATAGGAATACAATTAAATTATTAAAAAATTTCATAAAATGCTCTTAAATTCAACAATTCATCTAAAATGGCATGATAATGACTTGAACCACTAGGTAATGCCTAATTAGAAAGATACATACCTATCACTACACCAAACCCTCGACTATAGTATATGGGATGGAAACTATATATAAAAGGGAAAAATAAAATGATATTCCATTATATAAAATTCCATTATGCATGCACCGAACCATCTATGTGTATATTTGTAAAGTAATAATATTAAAAAATTGTGTAATCTATAGTTAAAACCATGCATATAATAACCTCTAGAATATAAAAATAACATGATAGAGTACCTAGAAATTTACAGGGAAATTCACATGTTGATTCACAAAATATGTCCCAACATGACAATATCATTATGAAATGTTGATAGATCCTCGCTCTAAATATTAATCCCTCAGACACAATGCATCTTAAAATGTACATAAGTATCACTATGCCAATATTAAATCAATAAAACCCAATATATCATCTACATATGACCTAAAATGTGTGGGAAAATCCCATGTACGAGGGGATTGTATATCTACCTAGTAGGACACCCTAAAAACTGATGTGGGGAAATAGAAGAACTGGTAGCATATATATCCTCAACCACAAATAATGAAGTGAAATAATTTCAAAAATATATAAATATATATTATCATTAAATTGATATATAAGAGATAAATGGGATATATATATATATAACTACCTAACATAGGATGGTGAGTCATCTATGAGTTCCAATGGTTCATCATCAATGTTGATCATCTGGTGTGTCTTTCTGATGAAAACATGAGGAGTGTATGCACCATTAAACTAATCCATAGACCAATGAAGAACTATGTTTTTTTATAATACCATGACTTTATATAGTAGGAGGGTTCAAAAAATTAAGTACAGGATTTATTCCATGATATGATTGGAGGGTTTCACATTGTTGGTAGCAGACCTATTACTAGACACGATATGAGGGTTCAAGTCAATTGGTAATGGACCATTCTCTAATACAATAATGGGGTTCCACTAAATAGGTCGATGAACCAAGGCATGATACTACATGAGGGTTACACTCAATTTGAATAATACCCATTCCCTAATACAATAACATGGTTCCACTTAAAAGGTACAATACCCATGATATCTTACAATAGGAGGCTACCACCCAATATGTAGAGGACATGGGCATTGATATTATAGGAGGGATGATTCCACTAGAGGGTTCCACATGATAGGTAGATTACTGATACCCTAATACTACCATTGTGTTTCACTCAGTAGGTATATAAACCATACCCTAATATGAAATAAGGGTTAAAATGAAACAAGTATGAATAGAATGGGGTATTAGAAATCATGACAATGCTTTGATGATGCCTCCCAATCATAAAAATTTTCGGGGGCCTTCAAATAAATAATCACGCTCAATAAATGTTGAATCATATCTCAAAATTTACTATGATGTCTTCCATCACATCCTATGTAAGGACCCAACCCTAGTTGTAGGAATCCTGATCATTATTTTATTAAATTTTCATATAAACAAAGAATATGAATCTTTAAGAACATATTAGTTTTGAGAATGGGAAACATGATACAAACATAAGATTATCATTACAACTTGAAACTAAAAAACATTTAGAAACTCTCTCGACAACATCTATAACTCTTAGGTTATTTTTTCATGTCATTCATAATATACCTCTTCATGTCCTGGGAAACTGAAACATAAGAAAGGGTTGAGCTCAAATGCTCATTAAGGGTAATAAATAAATCCTAAGATATCATATACATAAACATTAGGCATGGTGAATAACTAAAAAACAAATGCATTTAAAATTGAACATGAATATATTATGACATGAATAAGTGGTGTGTAAATAATTCTATAATAAATCATTAAAATGGGTATAATAATAGTAAAATAACCTCATTAAATATCAATTAATTGTTTCATAATTAGGGTATGCATAATTATGAACATCATAACCATTCTTTCAAGGCCTCATTCCCAGAACATAAGTAATAATTTTATCAAGGCCTTGTGCTAAGACCGTAGTGTGTATCATTGGACCTACCAATGCATCGTGGGGATATAGAGGTCCCCAGCCATAACTAAATAATTCCAATGAATTATTTATATGAATGGGGATAAACATAAACAATATATACATTCATATTGAACCCAACATATGAAATTTCAATAATGATCCCCAAACATTAATCATAAAAAGTAACCATTTGGGGTAAATTGGTAAATGGGTTTAAGATAACACTTCCATAATAAAACTAATCATGAACCAATGAATTTAATATGGTATAATATATAATAAAATATTAACTCAATCAATACATAGGAATCAAAAATATAGTTTAAAAATTATAAGATACTCCTATAAAATCATTGAGTAATTCTTGAGATAAATACTCTCTTACTTTGAAAAGAAGGGTTATTTTGGAAAATATCATCATATAAAAAAATTGAAGTATATAGTATTTTGAGAATAAAATGTGTGAATTTATAAATTTAATTTTTTCTAAATACATATTATAGATTTCCTGTAATAATATGTAAGAATTTGAGATGTTTCCCTGAATTGGGCTTGTATTGTGGAAATAATATTGAAAGTTTCTTTTAAAACATTTAAATACACATAAAATAAAGAATGATTCTGGTTGGTAAACATATATAGGTAACACACACTAAATTTATGATGAGTATATAATAATACATAATAATTTCAATGATGTGTGTTGACAATAAAAGCAACCCCAATTGAAATGGAGGTTGCGGTGGAAAACCCTTACCTGAAGTATAAATGAGTTCCTGACATGATCTTAATGACCCGAATAAAAAAATATTCTTTCATAAATTAATGATTCGTGAAAATCCTAAAATTTTAATTTATTTTTTATAACCATATTAGGTTCACTCATGGACTTTTGATTGCTTAATACATTCAATTTCATTGTTTCAGAGCATTTTCTTCCATAGTTTTCATGATTGGATTAATAATTTTCATGTATAAATAAACATGTAGAAAAAGAATTGTAGTCCAGAACTAATTTTATATGTTATTATTTATCATTTATAATATTAATTATTTTTAAAATTCATTTGGTTATTGGGAGTGATTATGTATCATTACATAAAATTTTAATGATAATTTATTGAGATAATTGTTTGTTTTTTATCATAACAAAATAATTTTTTTTATAAATTAATATCACAGGTAGAAAATATTTCATAACCTTAAAAATTTATAATAAATATATTATTTTATATTTCAACCATAATAATGGTTTCATGACTATAATTGAATACAAAAAATTAAATTGAAAACTCATCGTCCTTGAATGTGATAAATTATCACATCTCAGGTGGTGTTTTCAATTTTAGTAAAAATAAATTGTAAAATAGATATGATAAGGAATTATTACATTATAAAAATCAGTATAGAAAATTTAAGGTATAGGATTTATCATAACTTTTTTATGAAAGGATGTGTGGAAATAAAAGAGTTGAACTGAAAATAAAATAAAAGTTGAGAAATCCCTTTTGAAAAAATCAACAGCCAAACGATGTCGCTTAAAAATTAATAAAACATTTTTTTGACAGAAAAGGTGTGTCTAAACATTAATAAATAATATGGACAGTAAGGGGGAAATAAATTTACATATCCCATCATAATAAAAAATAAATTATATGAGTAACATAAAAAGAGTTATTAAAAAAAATAAAAGGGTGGTATATTCTCTTACCTTTTAGAGTAACTCCTGAAACATGGAGGTTGGGACTGTAGGGGCTTGAGGATAACTAGGAAGGTAAAACTACTAGATCCTTGGTGATAATGAGTTTTGAATTAATGAAAATGAAGTAACTATTCGGTATTTATAGTAAATGGGAGGGAGTTTGTTTTATTAATTTCAAAGGACAACTCATTAGTGGTTTTTGGAAAAACCATGTGATTTCCCATTGGTATTTCTCCACGGTATTAGACACATGGGTCAAAAAATATCATATATTACATTAAAAAGGTTTAAAATAACATTATATTAATTATTACATAATTATGATGTCATTAAAAATACTGAAAACTCAAAACTGTATATTTACTATTCGTGAAATATTCTTGTATTTTAGAAATAATATTACTCACCTGTGCTATTGCACGACGTATTCGATTAATGGTTTTTTATTTTAATAAAATATTAATATTTATAATAGTACATATAAATCAGTAATATAGAATAAATTTTAATTAGAATTTAATTGTGTATGATAATGGTATAATAGTGCATTAAAGGAGAAGCAAGAATTATGCTCCCTGAGTGGAGCCATGAAAAAATTCTAAGATGTTTCAAAATGTATTAATAATTTAGATGTGATGAATGAAACATAATAATAAATATGTTTAAATTAAAATTGTTGTCATAGTTCTCAAATATGAATCAGTAATAGTAATTATTGAATTTTGTAAAATGAAGTTAAACAGAAACAGTAAATGGAAATATAAGTAATTAATAGATGAAGTAACTAAAATATGTAAATAAAAACATAGAAACATAACATAAAATAAAGAATGAGATAATTCATTGTCTAAAAATAATCAAATATTTACTGTTATGTCACCCAAGAAATTTGACAATGGAATGTTCTGTGACTTTGGTAACAATACATAAACATAGTTTCAATATAAAAAACATGAACGATAACAATAAAAGCAACCATGATTTTCAACAGTAGTATTTCCACCCAATAGAGTCCAAATCGTGTCATTAGAGTGCGCATTCAATAGCCTCCAAGTACTGTCATCATCTATCGATGCATAGCCGTAATAGTTTTTCAAGTTTTTAGACAGTTATATTGATCCCTGAAATAGGTATTTAATCTTCACTGTGAGTAAAAATAGTTGCTTTCATCGAAAAAAGAATTAAAGTATTTATTCATGATAGTTAGAATGATTCTTTGAATCCATGATTATAAATTTGAAATATCTGAGAAAATGCATAAGGAATCATGCTAGGTTTCAATATCTAAGTACAGAAAATAAAAATTATGCATGATTCCATAAATAATAACATGGATTTTAGTAGGAATGAATTTCTATGATGCTGAATTGATACACTACTCTATGGATTGTAAAAAAGAATAATTTAGCACTGTTTTTTGAGAATACAGTTTAAGGTTGGATATCTTATATCCCAATTTTCTAGTATATATTTACATAATTATATTAACATTAATGTATCGTATATCTCAATTTTCTGGTATATATTTACATAATTATATTAAAATTAATGCAATCCCATAAATTGATGGTAAATTGAATCACTCATATAACAAATGAATGATACTCCTCATTAATTCTATATAGATCTATGTTCTCAATTATATTCAATTTTGATTTCATCTGATAGATAAAATGTATGCATGCTATCTAAATTATAGAAGAAATATTCAAATAGATATTAAGTACAGAAATGATTTATTATATGACTTATTCCAAATGGAGTTAAATATGTTTATAGGTTGTTAACATAATAATTATATCAAAAATAAAGTTTATATAATATATGATGTAAATGACAATGTAAAAATGAAATGAAAAAAGTGACAGTTAAATGAAAAAAGTAATAGAAATTCATCATATTTTAAGAAATCATAATATTGAATCGAATCTCTTCATACCAAATTGTATTCTCACCACTGTTTGACATAAAGATAAAGCCATGTTTGACTTTTTTCCAAAAAAACATTAATAAATAACAGTCAATGAGAGTATATACATCTATCATTAAACTCAACTCTTAGAAATGAGGCTCAATGAATCTCATGAAAAAATTTCATAGCATAGATATGGTGCAACCAAAACTATCATTCCAATAATGATGATACAGATGGCATGACAGTTATCCCAGAAACAATACATCAAAAAAGATGATATCCCTAGATGAAATAGGAAATAGAATATTCTTCATGTAATGAATTCTCATCAAATATAATAGATTGAAAAATCAATGGATGAATGACATGATATCTCTTGGGATTAGCATAATAGTCCCTCATTAGACGAACATAAGAAATACAAATAGAAACAAAATAATTATTCATGATAAAATTAAAAGTCATAATAATAAGAAAAATCTAACACAAAGATCAAGCTAATACAATAGGTTTTTTATATAAGTCGCAGAAAATAAATTTCAAGATTCAAATATTCTATATAATGGGTATAGATAATGGATGTGATAGATATGATATATACAAATGATTTAAAACTTATTAGTAATCGTAAATAATAATGTATAGAATGATAAAATAATATAAAATAATATGATAACTAAAAAACAATATGATCCACTAATACATGAAAATGCATAATCATTTCTGCTCACATTCATCAGTATGTTTTTCAAATTCTTGGGCAACAGGTACATGAAAATTAAAAACCATTTATGCTCAAAAAAATGTGACATGAATATAGAAATGGACACAAGAAAATAGGAAAATCATTTTTTTGGGATTATTAAGACCTAAAAATGTACTGTTTTGAGGATTCTGGACCATTATTCTTGGTATAACTGGATGACGGAATGTAATGCTAGACCAACTTACCACTACTGAAATAAATTAGTGATTCTAATGACAGCGTATGAGGAAAATAGTTTAAACTACAAAAAACATGTGTTGAAAACAACTGAAACACACCATGGAGGGTTCTAATTAATAGAAATATTTGTGGATAAAACAATATTCCAAGGTAAAGAATTAGTGGTTCCTAGGTTTGAAGAAGAGGGATATTTTACGCCTGATAAAAAATGCTCAAAAAAACGAAATTTGATAAAGCCAATGGTTTCACAGTGATCCGTAGGATTGCTGGAGACAGGCTCGTTCCCATTTTTTCCTATTACAAACCTATAACTATAGTCCAAAAATCTGTCCAAAACCTATTGATTTACGATGAAGAGATAAAAAAAGTTAAATATTTTAGATGAGTAACATATCATTGCCACAAATTTCCTCAAAAATAATATTGATTTTCATGAATTTTCATATTGGATTAAGTCACATTCATGTACAGGTGACCATAAATATTCCATGTAATTAGTATATTTAAAGACATGAACTACTATTACATAGTTGCAATTGAAATTTTATTTGGAAATAAATTAATCAAAATAGAATACATGTTTGGTATATAAACTAAACAAATTGCAACAGAACACATGTTGTATTATCTATGTATAAGAACATCAGAAATAAAGAAATATTTAACAATGCAACTTTTAATAAAAAAAATAGAACAATATTTTCAGTTTAAATGACATTCGAAAAATACAAAGAATGTTCTATTATAATTAAGACAACTTCAAAATCAAAAAACAAACTTAATCAAAAGAAAATTATCAATGTGTGGAATTACATTTCAGGGGGTGTTGAATATTTTTCTAACAGCTAGTGGGTTTGTCAAGAAGGGAATAGTTTACAGATATTCAGGTGACTGAGACATCCTCTTCTATAATAGAGTATTAATCATAATGGAAATCAAGTTAGGGAATGAAGATAATGCACAGATGGACAGACCAATTATAGAATGAATATATTTATTGAAAAACATATAAAATTTCCTAAATGTACCGACCAGGAAGCTGTAAGAATATACCATGATATTTCCCAGATTGAATCCCAAAATAATGAAAGAATAAAAACATCTGAAATTGGATTCTTTAATTCAATTACTAACCAAGAATGGAAGGAATATTTTTTCTGAGTCTCCCATCCATGTAATATTATAATGGTTCCATGAGAGGCCATCAAACATGATTGTGGACAATCTATTTTCTACGAAACATGTTTATGAACAGTATAGAAGCAGAAACAAAGACTCTTGATAAAACAATCATTAATTTTAATTTATTTCATGAATCATACTTCCATCTTTGGATGTTACAATAAAGACATGACCTTGATCATGGGTTTATGTGAAAAAAATCCTATTAATTCATAATTTATAGAAATGTTGAAGCATTGAGAGATGCATGCTAATAGTGAATCCTTTGTTGTGCGCCTTTAAAATCTATGTATTTTATACTCTTATTTAGGTGTTAAGATCAGTTTCCATAGGTAAAAAATAGCGTATATATTAAAAATTATAGGTAAATACCAACTACCCAAAAAAAGAAAAATAAAAAACATTAAGTAAATTTCATTTAATAATTTCATACCTTACAACTATCATCCTTCTCTATACCAGAAATAACACCAAAATCATTTTTCATTCAACACCAAAGAAACATAATAGGGAAAATTACAAAATCTAACAGGTAGGATCAGTTCGACATCATCTATTTGAATCTTTTATAGAATAAATCACATAAGTTGATTATTTTGAAAAAATAAGCAATGTTTTCAGTGTTTCTGAAAAAAATGTTTTATTAATTTTTATAAAAAACCCATTTAAATGATTGGAAGAAAAAAAATTATTTAACAACAAAGAGTATTCTAATAAATTTCTAATATTCACTCAGATATTCAAGCAAAAAAAACTAAAATGGTGAAATAAAATAGGTCAGGGCATACCCAATGCTGAAAAAATCATGCACACCAAAACCATCATTATCAGTATTTGATGTTCCTTTACCTTTCCCATTAAAATTATCATATTTAAAATTAATTACATGACTATGAATTTTATTTTACACCAAAAATATAATTTAGACTGTATGCGTATTTAGACTACTCTTTTATAATGTGGTGAATTTTGTCAATATCATCTAATGAAGACTTAACAACCAACTACTTATTGACTTAACAAATACTTACTTGTACATGAACCATTCATTAAGAATATCCCATCAAGAACATCAAAAACTCTGTCAGTTTCATGATCATATATTTGTTGAATAATAGTTTAGAAGTCCCTGAAAAATTTATTCTTTAATAAAAATATCAACAGTAATGTATGTTATTTAAGAATAACATAATTAATGATTAAAATTAATCTTAGACAAGATCGCTTGATCTAAATAATTTAAGAAGTGGTTTCACATGGATTTTTTTTGAAAATCCCCTGCACTACAATTGATTTCCATGGATAACATAAGAAAATGATTGTCAATTTAATGATAATAATAACATGTATATAGTAATTAAGAATATTTAAAAAATTAGCTCAATATGATGCTATAATAAAAAATGTCCACAAACTTTCAATTCCATAACTACACAAAATACTTACAATGCTCTAATATCCAATCAAAGAACACACAAACATGGGATGCTAACTTGTAATTCAACTTCATGATTTTGATATGGATTGAAAATGAATACCTTTATATTAATTGAGTATGATTGTTTTAATAACCAATATTTAGCATTGAAAAAATGTTAAAAATGATAATATTCCATATTTTTCTTCATGTTATTCATGTAATAGAAAAATACAAGGCAATTAGTTGTTATAAAGTATTTTAATATATGACACAAACATGGGATACTAAAACAAAAATTAAAAGTACAATGCCTCAATGTAGGAAGTGAAAACAATTACAATAACATCAAACTATTAGGTGAGTGTGAATTACAATAATTGTGGATGTGTAGAAGAAGAAGATGATCCCTTGTCATGTACTATGGGTAATGAATCTTCTGATATATAGAATCTGGAGAGATAGTATAATTTGTCCTTAAACTTAGATGACATAGTTACAGAATAATATAAAATTATTTTCAAAATAGTCCTATAATAGGTAATTTGGATGTAGAATACCTCAATTAAGAGAGAAATACATGATATAATAATATAAAATTAACAGTTGAGAGTGAATTCTGATAATAGTGTAAATTGGAAAACATGAATCATGATAAGTTTGAGATCCATGCAAATGAAAGACACTAGTAATGAGTTTCAGAACCTTGAACTGAAAACTTATTCTTTGATAAGCATAATATTATAGCACCCATATTGCAATAAAATTGACTATTCTGGTATTGTAATGTATACCAAACATGTCCTGCAACATATCATCATCAATATAATGAATCAATAGTTCCTAAATCATTTGGGTATTAAAATTTATGGAAACACTACTAGCATTATGAGAGGCTTCATGAATAAGAATTAAATTCATATATCTTCCATTGAGGTATAAAAATCACCCAAGACAAATGGGTTTTGTAATATGTGGATATCTAATAACCATGGTTAATGCAAATTCTGATAGTTAGAATCTGCAGACATAGTAGCAACTTTCTTTAAACTCAGATGACATAGTTACTTATTAAGATAATAATATTATTAAAATAGTTCTATCATAGGAATTTTAAAATAAGAATACCTAAATAAATAAAGAAATACATGATACAATAATCTCAAATTAATAGGTGAGTCTGAATTCGGATTATTGAGGATCTTTGAATACATACATCATGAGATATTTGAGATACATGTAGAAGAAAGACACTCACAAGGAGTTTTAGAAGCTCAAACTATAAACTTCTTCTTTGATAAACATACAACTATTGCACACGTATTGTAATAAAATTTAATATTCTAATGTTGTACATTATCCCAAACATATCATCCCACATCTCATCATCCATATAATGAATGAATAGTTCCTAAATCGGTTGGGTATTTAAATTTATGGACACACTGCATTCATGATGAGATGTTGCATGATGAATAATTGAATTCATACTACTAGAATTGAGGCATGAAAATCACCAAATACAAATGGGTTATGCAAAATGAGGAAATCTAATAACACAACAGAGCATTGAAATAACTTGTGACCTATTTCATTATTACACAGTATAGCAAATATTTACCATAGAAATATGAAATTGTATTATAAATTACTATTCTTGTATTGTACACTACTCTGAAGATAGTATTGCAGTTACTTGTGACCTTTTTCATCATTGAATATTATAAAAAACAGTTACCATTCAATCATTGCATTTAAATAAAATGGAAAATTATTGGATTTAATAGTATACAAAAATATAAAATGTAACAATAAGAGTTAGAAAATATAAAATGTAGATTTATCTGTTATTGGATATGAATAAACATGTCGTCTCCATAAAAATGTATGTACAAAACCTAAATATGGACCAGAATAAAATTTGAATTAAGGTATATGTACACTAAATGATGTAGTACACATTTCTCCAAAAATTGGAAATCGAAAAATAGATATGAAATCAATGAAAATATTAAACATATATTAATACCACACATGTATTAACAGTTGAGTTTGAATTTATTTTTTGTCATGTACAATGGGTTGCATAGGTCCTAAAAGCTGTAATTTAGAGATACAATTTTCTATAGTATTATGGAATGTCTATTTGAATGAAATTAAAATTTTACCAGTACTGTAAGATGACTCGGTGCCAATATCCACCATAACTGAGATTCAAATGATTGGAGGAAACTCGTAGAAATTTTAGAAACAATTATCCCATGGGAAATCTTGAGTTGTAGAGGCTGTGAAGGAAACAGATAGTTGGGGAATATGTTAAGGTATTACCAAGAGACATCATTGATTCTACGAGTGAAGACATGGAGGATTGAAGGGAAGCAACATGATGGTGGGAGATGTCGACCGGGCAATGAGGGAACTGTAGATCAACAGGTGGTGAAACCAAGTGGTTGGTGAAACATGGTGAATTAAATATGTTGAGTCAATATGTAGGAAATCTCGAGCCACAAAAGGAGAGAAATGGAACTAGGAATGGATGGAATTAGCGGGTATTGATTCAAAGGATGTTTCCAGAGTTCAAGCAAATCGATATTGTGTGAGAATCAGTCAAGGGATTTAAGGGACCATGATATGGTCGAACACAACTACTGTGGTACGTGGGAAGCATAGGTCGATATGGTATGTAACGCGAGCAGGAGGAGAAACTGATAAAATTGTGTCTGGATGAAGGAAGGAGGTGAAGAAATGGTTTTCGCTGATAGAAGATGATAGTTTTGGTGTGATGGAACCCTATATTTAGAGGGGAAGATGCGTGAGAGGGCGGTGAAAATGATGGAAATCACGAGCCGGGGAAGAATGTGAATGTGGTGTAGCTAGAAACAGAGAAACAATAGAAATCATATTATGGGGATACCGAGTAGGAGAATGTGGTGGATGAAGATGATGAACGAATGGAAGATCACTGGATAATGGAAATGGGGAGAGCGAAATAATGATGTGGAGGCTAAGCAGGAGCGGGTGGAGGAGGGAGAAAATGGTAGAGACGGTTAGTGTAGGAGGGTCGTGGATGTGTGTAGGCATGACACCATTGAGAATTATGATGTGTAGGTTTATTAGACTAACACGTGGCAGGTAAAAAAACCTATTATTATTATATATATAGATACAAAACATTCACCCAAACAATTTTTTATGATTTATAATTCCATAATGAAATCCATTTTTTGAAAATAAAGTTAGAAAGGTTTTTATTTATTTTATAATTAAAATCACGATTTATTCAAAAAACAATAACTTTAAAACTATAATTTGTTTTTTAACACTATGAGAAATTCATCAATGTCCCATAAAATTATCTCATAACCATATTAAAATAATTTAATAAATTATTATTGAATTTTATGAAATGAAATTTCCTTTTTAAATTATTAAATTAATCATAAAATTGTAATTAATGTATTTATGATATAAAAATACCAATACTTATACTATTTTCATCTCTTCACATAAAAGAGGTCTAAATTGTTTTCATACATTAATGGGTGTTGTTATTAATTTTTTTTTCAATTTATTATAAATGATTATTCTTAAGAGTTACATTACTTTTCATAAGGGTATGTTACTATTCATAATGGTATCTTAGTATTCATCAAAAATTATGTTTGTATTGTCAAATGAATGCAACTATGTAAATCATTTTTTTTAATTCAAATCACAGAGGTCGAAAAATTTTGTTTATTGGAGAGGTTATAACATAGATATGTACTATAGAGAGTTAGTGTTTCATGCCTTAAATATTAAATTTATTTTCAAAATTCTATGGTGTTACATTATCCTCTCCATACAAAAATTGTGTCCTCGAAAATACCCTAATGTTTACTCACAAAGAAATTTGGGCAATTATTCATCATAATCTCCTTAGTCTCCCACGATGCTAGATAAATTTTTGTTTTATCCAAATGTTCATTACCATCTGAGTCATCTGATTCTTCAACACATGTTCATCTGTGTCAATAGCCCAAATAGGCTCTTCATAGTAAGATAGGTCATGTTACAATTCTATACCTTCAAAAGTGTGGATATTTGTTGGGTCTGGCTTGTACTTTCTCAGCAATAGGTCATGGAAAACATCATGTACCTTAGAAATGCTAAGTGTCATATCCAAATGATATCAATTATTTCCATAATTTCGAAATGGCCTATGTACCTATGGATCAGTTTCCCTTTCCTCTATAATCTTATAACACCCTTCTAGGGAGATAATTTTATGAAAACATAATCTCCCACTTGAAACTCCAAATCAATAAATCAATTTTAATTATATATTTTATGTATACTTTGAGCTACTTTGATATGGACTTGAATAATCATTACCAACACTATTGTTTCCCCCATAAGATTTGGGCACACTAGATTCCTTTCACCAAATCCATCCAAACATGATGGTGTAAGAAATCTTATTCCATATATTTCATTATATGGTAACAATTGAATACATAAATTAAAACAATTATTGTTGGAAAACTCCACTAAAAAAATATTGATCCCAAATACCTTCGAAGTCTAGTTAATAAGATCTCAACATGTCCTCCATGGTTTGGATGGTCCTTTTTGATTGGTCATCGATTTGTGGGTGGTAAGAAGTACACAATAGATGTTCAATATCCAAATATTTCTAATGAACTTTCTATAATTTCGATGTAATCATTGGCCACGATCAAAAATAATTGAGATAGATACTCTATTAAGTCTCACAACTTCATTGATATAGATTTGTACAGGCCGCTTTAGTGTCAAATCCAACCTTATAGTGATAAAATTATTATATTATTGTATGTCGACCAAAATCGCCTAAATTTCATCATTATTTCGTAGAGTTATGAAAAATCTAGTGAAAAAATACATGGTGACTTCATCCCATTTCCACAAAAGAAAAGGTAGAGGGTCCATTACTCATCTAGGATGTTGTCGTTCGACCATCACTTATTAACAGACTTAACATCTTGATACATAATCATGAAAAATTCAATTTTATGTTGTCCCTAAAGAAATGTTATTTCAAATGTCTATACATTTTATAGATACTAATGTTTATATGAAAATTATAACTACAACCATCATCGAATAACTCTCTTTTTAGGTTGGGTATAGCGGGAACTCAATGACTCTTCCCAAATTTCATAATTCCAACCTCACATATGAAGTGTGCCAACATCCCATCATTCACATCTATAATTTTCGTTTTAGGATTCTAATCATCAGAATGTGAAGCATTAGTTTATTCCACCGATGATGTTTTGTCAACCATTTGAAAATATAGTTAATTTTTACCTTCATTGGTAATTCCCATATCTATCATCACTATATCAATGAATAAATTATCTTGGTCAATCCTTATTTATTTGAGAACTCCATGATCCTTCATGAACAATGTATTTGTTGCCTAGTTTGCCTATCTTTGGTGGTAGTTCAGGGAAACAATAATAATCTTTGAGTAGTTTGAGCAATCACTATTTCTTTATGTTGTATTCTTTTTGTGAGAAGAAATTTTTCAGAATCTTATAATCAGTATATATCCCACATTTTCTCCATAGAGATAGTTTCTCTATATTTTTAGATCAATGATCGAAGTAGCTAACTCAAGATAATGAGTAGTATAGTTTTGTTGAATAATTTTTAACTACCTTGATTCATAGGTAATAACTCTATCATTTTGGAAAAATACACAACAAAGTCCTTTGTTTGATGCATCACTATAGATAACAAACTCATTTATCACTGATGGTAGAGTTAGGATCACAAGATTCCATAATATCTTCTTAAATTCATTGAAAAAGTCATCAAATTATCTTTTCCATATAAACATAACCCATTAATTTGTAATCTAGGTCATTGGGTTGGATAAACGGGCTACGTTCTAAAGTAAATACAGACAATAACCTACTAAAACAATGAAATTAAATACATTATTTTTGTTCATATGACAAGGCCATTCATTAAGATCCTTTTACATTGTAGGATTAATATATATTACTTAATTAGAGACAATGTGTCAAAGAATTAAAACTTATTGAAGCATAAATTCATACTTATTAAACATCCCATATAATACATTTCTTCAAAGTGTCTTCGGAATAATGTGCGAGTGATTTTCATGATATTCATAGCATTTGAAGTATACAAATATATCCTCAATAAATACCCCAAAAAATCACCAATATATTCAATGAAAGAATTATTCATTATATAAAATAAAATTAGATACATGAAAATAGTGGTTTCATTAGTCAGTTCAAATGTAATTATTGTAAACTCAAATTGCCAATACATGGTTAGAAATACTGTATTTGGAATATCATCATTACTCACATGTAACTGATGACATATAGATAGATGATTGATCTTCAAAAACTTTTTCCTCCCCAAAATTGATCAAATAAATCATCAATACGATGTAGGGTATAAATGTTCTTTATTTTTATAGCATTTATCTCCCTCTAGTCAATGCACAACATCATTGATCCCTCTTTATTCATAACAAAAACAACAGGGGCTCCCCATAGAGAAACACTATATAGAATAAATCCTTTATCACTCAATTCATTTAGTTTATTATTCAGTTTCACTAATTAAACAAAGTCAATTATATAAGGGGTCTCTGATATGCGCCATGAATCAGAAATTAAGTCAATGGAAAACTCAATTTCCCTCTCTGTAAGATGTCCAAGTAAATCATCTGGAAACACATAAATATATTGTTATACAATACATATGTCTACTATTTTATAATTAATATACTTCTGCATAGTTATTTAATTCCCTACCTCCCAAATATTTTAATTTAGTAGAGTAACAGGGGTGTATCTAGATGAGAAGAAGATGCTGATGTTTCTACCCAAATGATAATCGATTCCACATTGTACTCAAAAATTGTAACCCCGTTCTTCTTACAATAAATTTTCACATCATGGTTCAAAATCCAATCCATATCAAGTATTATATAAAATTTAATCATCTGTATGATAATAAAATTATCCTACAAAGAATGTTTATATAAAATAATGGGAATTTCCTATCAAAACATTGTTGTAATGATTCTTCCCTTAAGTGTTTTGTCTAACAATACCCTTATTAAATAAAATTTTAGAAATATAATTTAATTGGAAAACTAGAAATATATGAAAAAATGAAATGATCCATTATCAAAAAAATCATTTATAACGATTGAGGAAATGATCAATGAGCTTGCCACCACATCATTAGGAACACCAACTTCCGCAGTTGTGACCACATAAGCTTGGCCTTTCTCCCTTTTCCTTTATTGGGGAACATTTTGTTGACACCTAGGACAAAAATTTTCATAATGTCCCATATCCCTACTATTTTATTATTGAACATTTTTATCTTCTTTCTTCTTCATAAAATCCCAAGATTGTTTGTATTTTTCTCCACACTTATAACAAACAACCATACCATTTATGCAAGTACCTGGCTGTCTATTCCTTCAATTGTCATTGGGTGGAAGGTCAAGTCTTACTTTATTCACTTTTTCATTATTTCTAATTAAATATATTTTATCTTCCCTCTTCTTATATTTCATTCTCTTAAAATTATAAGACATATATAATTTCTTTTTTGTATTGATAGGACATGAGTCTTTATCCTCATATGATGAGAAACATTGGCAGACTTGGTCCTTTTAGGGAAACAGTTTTAAACATTAAAAGAATCATTAAATCTTTCTACTCTGATTATGTATGTAATCTATGACATGATTTTCTAAGAATGTGAATATAGCTTCATACTTTGCAACATTTTCATCCTGTATTTTCATAAATTCATAAATTTCCTTTCAATGTCTTCTCACTATTCACAAGGGAATTATTTTTCTAAGAATATCTCATCAAAATACCAACATTCCATTTCATATATATATTCCTCCTCTTTTTTGTTTGGAATTAATGTCATCCACATATTCGAAACTCTCGATAGATGATAATCCACCCTGATGACCTTCTATCTTTCATTACATCTAAAAGACAGAAATATTTTCTCTAAAGAACTTATCCATTGATCTGCTACAAATGGATTTGTTGTCCCATTAAATTATAGAGGACATTATCACATGATGTTGTATTACATAGATTATCCACATTGTGGATCTGGATGATCGATATAGGTAAGGTTATTATTAATAACCCGAGTCAGTTGTCCTAGTATAGTTATACGTTGCTCAGCACTAATCACAACACCAAATCCAACATCATTATTTTGTATCAATGGAAAATACATGTACAGAAAATAAATTTTCATGTGTTCTCTATTTTGTCCACTAATCTCCCTTTATAAATAATGGTATACACTAGATTAATTTATTAATCATAATGTACAATCACAATATATAAAAATACATTGCATAAATTTTAATTCTATACATAGCTAATCTCATTATCATAATCATTGTTTCATTTAAAAAAATTACATTTAAATCATTCATTATGGATTATAATAAAAATTAAAATTATCCTATGCATATTCCCTGGTATTGTCAAATGAGGTGAATAGTAATGCCTATAATTGTGTTCTAGATACCCTAGGTCAAGCCTGAAGCTCCTTGCCAGAGTTTTCACTCTGAGGTATATTTGTGCCAGAACAACATCGTCTTGTATTGTCCAATTTAGGATGTATTATATAGAAACATTAACATAATCCATTCCTTACCAAATCTGTTAGGATGTTCTTATATGATTAACCTCAAAGGCCATATAAGGTTTTTGTTCCATAATTTATGTTTTCTACAACTATTTTTCATTTTCTACTATACCTCCTTTGATACCAACTGCAAAGATCGAACCATAGTTTCCCAGAGTCGGTGCCTTATTTTATTATATTGGAAAATAAACAATGAATGTCCATCCTGAATGACTGAGTATTTTAGTATCTTTGTAAATAAGATACTTACAAAATATTCAACATTACAATGTGAAACATAAAACAATTAAGAAACTTTCTTGACAACATTCATAACTCCTAGTTCATTTCTGCATGTCCTTTATAATATACCTCTTAATTTAATTGGAAAATGAAACCTAAAAAACAGGTGAGCTCAAATTAATAGTAAGGATAAGCAATAATACAAAATATATCATAATCATAAACATTATTCATGGTGAATAATAAAAAAACAAATCCCTTTCAAAATTAACATTAACACATTATTGTAGGAATAAGAGATGAATAAATAATTCTATAATATATCATAAACATGGGTATTCTACAAGTTCAATAAAATCATGAACATTAAATTATAATTTTCTTACTGTGTTAATGCATAAAGTTGGACATCATAAATATACCATCAAGGCCTCATAACAAGACCATAAATAATCATTTTCTCAAGGCCTTATACGAAGATCGTAGTTTGTCATATGAGACCTACTGACACATCAACATGATATAGAGGTCACCCACCATTCACTTAATATTTCCAATTAATTTTTCAGATGAATGGGGATAAATATAAATAATATATACATTCATATTGGAACTATCATATGAAATATCCGTAATGTCTCCCAAACATTAATTATAAACACTAATAATTCAAAGTAAATTTGTGAGTGTTTTTAAAGTAGAACATCCCCAATCAAAATAGTCACGAACCATTAAATTAAATATGGAAGATTATATCCTAAAATATTAACTCTAACAATACAAAATAATCAATAAAAGTGTTGAAAAATATGAAGACACTCTTATAATATCATTGAGTAATTATTGAGAAAATTTTTCCATTACATTGAAAAGAAGAGTTATTATGAAAAATACATTTTATAAATCTATAAGTGAATTAGATAGTATTTTAATAAACAAATTATTTAATTTATAATAATAATTGAGGATAAAAACAGATTATATAGTGTGATTGATAATATGTATGAATTTGATATGTTCCTATGAACCAGGCTTTTATTTTTTTATAAATTATGAAGGTTCCTTTTAATAAATTTAAATACACTTAAACTAAAAAGTGATTGTGGTATTAAAAAAATATTTTCATCTAAAAAAAATTATTAGGAGTTCATAAGAGTATATTATAATTTAAATTAGGTAAGTAGATAATTAAAGTAACCCGAATGAAAATAAGTGTTTGGGTGGAAACCCCTTCACTTATGTCTGATGGTGTACTTTATTTAATCATAATGACATGAATACTAAAATTCAGGTTAATAAATCAATTATTCCATAACCAACTAAATATTTAATAGATTTTTTATGACCTTAAAGTTCAATCATGGGCCTGTGATGTGTTATGAGATTCAATTTCATTGGTTGGGAGTGTTTTCATCCCTTGTTTTCATGATTAGATTGCCTATATTCATGTATGAATACACATGAAGAAAATGAATGGTAGTCTAGAATTGAATTTAAATTTTAATAGATAATACTCAAAATATTAATTAGTTATAAAATTCATTTGTTTATTTTTATTGAAGATGAATACTTATATAAAACAGTAATGATGTTAGGATAAATTGGTGGTTTTTATCACACTGATCCTATTTTGATTTATGATTTAAAATCAAAATTACAAAAATATTCTAGAATCTTAAATAACTTATAATATATATATTATAGTATGATCCAACCATCAAAATTATTTCATGTTTATATATGATGATGTCTATTGAAATTGAAAACTCATCGTCCTTGAATGTGATTAATTAACACATCTCACATGGTGTTTTAATTTATAGTATAAAAGAATCGAAAAGGAGAAATGATGATGAATTATTCCTCAATCACAAAAAAATTACATTATTTGTATGTCAATGGATTTATCATAACAGTTTGATGAAAGGTGGTGAGTAAGGAAAATAAAGGAACTCAATAGAAAAGAAAATTTGAGAAATGCGTTATAAAACATTCAGTAGCATAATGGTTTCGCCTAAAAAAACATAAAATAATTTTATGAGGGAAAAGGGGGGTCTCTCATAATTCATAAATCTTATGTAATGTAGTGCAGATATGAAATGACATATCCTAACATAATCCAACAACAAATATAATATAATACTATAAAAATAGAGCTTGAGAAATATATGTGTTGTAGATTGCCTTACCTTATAGAGTAACTCCCAAAACAGGATGGTTGGGACCTTGGGGGCTTGAGGAAACATTGGGTGGAATCCTTGGGAGGTAAAACTACCATAGAATCATGTATGATGATTTGATAATGAATGTAAATTATGGAATGAGTGGGTATTTGTAGTAAATGAGAGGGAGTTTTTTTATTTATTTCAAAGGAGAATTCATTAGTGTTTATTTGCAAAATCATGTGCTTGCCCATGGAATCTTCTCATGCTATTATCCACGTGGTAAACCTCATATCATATTTTACTATAAAAACATCTACCCTAATTTTATATCAATTATTACATAATTATGATGTCATTAAATATACCATAAACTCAAAATTGTTTTTTAGTTTTTACAAAATTTTAATGTATTTAGAAAAATCTAGAATTTTCACCCCAACAATTTTTCAATGTGTAAAATTCAATAATGTAATCCATATTTGGAAAATAATTTTATAAATATGTTAAAATTAATTTTTTTAAAATCATAATTTATTCAAAAAAACATTAAAACTACAAATAGTTTTATAACTCCTTGAGAAATTAATCAAGGTCCCATAAAATTATATTATACCCATAAGAAAATAATGAAACAATTTATGATTAAGAATTATTGTTGGTCGGAGTGGACACTCAAGAGGGGGGGGGGCTGAATTGAGTTCCAATTAAAATTTCTTTTAAAAAAATATTTCTCTTAAAATCCTCTAATTTAAAAGAATGATAAAATGTAGTGAATTTATACAGATTATAAATGTTCAATTAGTTTCTATAAGATTTATTATTTCACAGTTAACATATTATCATGATTAAATTGACTTTTGAAACTAACTTACTGATTTACAATAAATATAAACACTTTCTAGTTTAACTATCAAAGTAGGTTTGAAATTATATTATATTTCAAAGTAATAGTAGTGGAATATGAAATAAATATATAGTATACTTATAGACTTAAAAAAGGGAGATAACTAAGAGGTTCAGTCTCATGCTGAGACTTAGTCCTCTCTATAATTTATATAAATTGATCCACACACTGGATCGAGGTATACGACAGTGATCACACTCTCCCGGTCAAAAGACCCCTACCCCAGTTCTACGTGGGAAAACAAACAACAAATCCAAACTGTCTAGGTCTTACTCGACCATTACCACTCTCCAGAGTGGGAAATAAAAAGGGTTACAGAGTTTGAATAAGGATTTGAAAATCCTTCAGCTTAGAATTGGAGACAGTGTCTGTGTAAAATGAGCAGGCTACACACACTGCTCGAAATGTAAATGAAATAATCAATAAATAAAGTGTGAAGGAGTTTAGAATAGCATTAGTGTTTGGCGATGCAGCTCTGGACTTGTTTTATCAGACAGAAAAGCTTTTGAGTCCTTTTTTGGTAATTGTTCTGAAAAACAGAGTATCGTTCTCTTAAGTGTTTCCACGTTTTGCTCATCTTATCAACCCAAGGGATGAAGTGTTTTCTATAGTTCTTCCATATAAAAGATTTCTCTATGTATGTTCAGTGATCATGGTGTCTGGATGTAGTATTCTGTATGTGCCACTCTTTAGTTGTTCTCCTCGCATTAGACCTTGATCACTTTTGTATCAATCCATTTTGTGTATATCTTTGTTCTTCTGTAAGCACCACTCTTCATTTGTGTATATCTTTCTGTGTGTCCTCTCTTTTGTTCTTTTATTGTTGTAGTATTTATAGATTTCAGCTTCCGAAAAAGGAATGATTGCACTTTTCATTGGTACTAGGTACAGTTTGCTGACATGGAAACAGAAATGATTAAATAACATTAACTGCATTAAAACATCAAACGTAACCGTTAGCATATCAAACAAATAGTGTTTAGAGTATAAAATTTGACTAGAGTTTCAATGTAGCCTTTTGTTGGTAGAAGGGTATGGTTGACTTCGTGTAGCGGGACCTTCCATCGGTAGCTCTTTGAACTTACACCGGTAGCTCTATAAACCACTGACATAGTTTCATCGGTTGCTCTGGATTCATCGGTAGCTGTAAGGAAATCGGTAGCTCGATGTATCGATAACTAATTGTATCGGTAGTCCTTTTCTATCGGTAGCTCCTTGCATCGGTATCTCTTTGTATTTGTATCATAGGACTCATGGTATCTGTATCTATCAAGGAACTGGTTCTGTCGGTAGCTGTCTATCGGTGGTTCTGGTCTGTCTGTCGGTAGCTCTTCTTTATCGGTAACCACTGGCATACATGCACATCAGTAGTTCCTTACAAATTGGTGGCTAGTGTATCAGTGACTCTCTCTATTGGTAGACTATGTACTGTTAGCTCTTTATCAGTAGCTATATGCAGATCCGTGACACTTAAACATCATATGTTTTATGCAAAATACATCCAATTGGTTTAGAATTACTTCTAGATGTATATAAATATGGATAATCAAGGATTAACATAAATCAGAGACTATTTTAAAATTATTATCATCTTGATCATAGATTTGAATGAATTAATATATAGATAAACATTAATTGAGATTATCATTGTATATTAAGACATAATTAGGATTATCAAAATAGGTGAGGTCAACAATCTCCTCCTTTTTGATAATCAAAACTTATGATTTGGTCGATGTAAAATAGTAAGAAATTATAGCAGAGGATATATCCTCAACTGCAAGTTTCTCAGAAAAAATGATATAAACCATAGTTTATCAGAGGTAGATTTTAAATGTGATTGAAGAAGAGATAAATTAAAATCAATGCCATCAAAGAAATACTTGGGTAACAAGGATAAAAAGTTGGTTAATTTGTCCTTAGATAATATTTGTCCCCATAAATAATGTTCTTCTTCCTTAGATAATATTTCTCCCCCTTTGTGATAATCAAAAAGTGGGAAATAAAGTAGGGAAACCGAATAAAATGATATATTTATTAGAATTGTAGTTGTATTAAATCAGAGAAATGTTACAGAGACAGAATACAAAAGAGTAATTATTCCTATCAAATATCATTGCCACTTGATCAATCCACATCTTCAATGTGAGATTTTACTTTTAGGTCAGAAGAGGATTCAGGTGTTGAGGATATTGGTGAAGGCTTAGGAAGTCCAGAAATAATCATAGGAGGTTGAGAAACTAACACTGTGTCGAGCCTGTATTGATAAGTTCTTTGAGTGATCATAGGTGTGAGCCTTTGAATAGCTTTTGCAGAAGTCATCTAGACAGGAGAATTAGTAGAGGGAGAAGTAGGTAAAGTAGGAGGAACAATTACTGGTCTGGATTCAACATACAGGAAAGGCAGCAACAGATTTCTGAAATACATAATGATTCCTTCTCCACTCTCCATAGCAGATATGAAGTCATCCTTGTTCTCCATGAATTTTTCCAAGGCAGGATTCAATTTCCTTAGCTTGCTAACATGTTCTCTTAAGGCTGGAGTGACAGAAGGTAATTTCAAGTTCTCTAACAAAATCTTGAATTGATGGTTTATTTGATCTTTAGTGAAAATCATTTGGAAATAGTAGTAAGCCTTGTCCATCACTTCATTATGAGAGGCAAAATCTTCTCTCATGTTGTCTTGGACTATCTTCACTATTTCTCTAGCATAATCCCTGGTGAAAATCACAACTTTTCTTAGGTATGATGAGTCCACAGAGCCACAGGTTGAAGAAGAACCAAACACCTCCTTCATAATAGCCTGAATTTGATTCAAGTCTACTGAGGGTTTATAGACTAAAGAACCAACATAGAAAGATATTGTCTCTTTGAAGCTTTTGGTCAATCCACTAATCAGATTTTAAACCTGGGAGTCCTGCTTTTTAACATGATCTTTCATAGTTGTTTTGAATCTTTCAAACACTGAGACCGTCTGGCTTACAACACTCTTCACAAAGGATAAGTCCTTGTCTACATGGGATTTTGAGCTCCTGTATGAGTCTAAAGAATCAACAAGTTTCTTTAGATCTTTGAGATCTTCTTCTAGCCTAGAAGCTTGGGTATGAAATTCTATGACTTATTCCATTAAATCATCCATAAAGGTTAATAAATTACAAGCAAGAGAAAGCTCAAATGATTTTTCTAACATTTTCATTTCTTCAGAAAAATGTGCTTCATCTCAGCAACTGAGGCACTGAACGATTCTTTCAGCTCAACATTTAGGGATTCAAGGTCAGAATTTGTAATTAAATCTGTAGGTGCAACTGCAGTTGATACTCTATCAGAAGCTAAACTGACCACAAAGTCAGTCATAACCGATTGAATTGAAGATACCAGGGAAGCTTCCATCATCATTACTTCTTCTACAAAACTGTTCATGAGATTTTCTTTAAACTTATTTAGATCATGTACTCTGACTATATCTTCAGGCAACAACTCAGACTCAATATCATTACTGATTTGTGGTCTGTTTAAAGAGGCTTCATTATCTGAATCAGGGTAGTCTAAACCACAAACTATAAAACCTTGGTCTTCTTCCCAATCATCAAATTCTATATCCACTATAACACTCCCACATTCGGTTTGATGCTCCCCCTCAATGGGTACCTTCCCATGTACAAAAATAGCATTCTCATCTGGTCTTTCATCATCAGAAGAATCTTCCACAACCACTTCCATCTCTATAGCAGCAAGATGGTCCTCTAGGTTAGGTAAAAATCCTTCTCTTTCTCCTACTACATCCACAGTAGAAACAACTGAGCTTCCAATTAATGGAATCAGACTCAAGCTTATAGAATCAGTTGATTCAGAGACATTCTCACTTTCTTCTTCATACTCAAGGGCTGGCTGAATTTCCTCATTAGCAGGTGACTCTTCCTCTGCTAATGCTTCTTTCTCTAAAGATACAGTTTCAACATCAGGACATGGATGCATGTACAGATCTCCTCCATCATCTATATGAGTCTCTTCCTCTTCTTCTTCGGTGTCATCACTATATTCAGGTTCATCTTCATCAGGTCCTAGACCTGGATCTCTCTTATCCTTAGGTCTTGAAAGATGAATCACATGATTGAATTTGTCATATACCTTTTGGTCAACATTGACCCATTCTCCTCTCTATTGGTTCCAATTGATCATCATGTATTCGTAGACTATTGTAGTGATACAAAATTTTTTATTAACAACTACTGTCTCATCTTGAGACTCAGCTATTCTGTTTACATTGATCATCATAGAGATCAACAATGCAAAAAATAGGGCATTTTTCTTTTATTTCGGCCTTGTCATATCTTCCTTTTGGATCATCAGTAAACTGCATATATTTACATTGACACCATGTCTTAATAGTTGTAGGAGATATATATCATGATATCTTAAATTAGCAAAGTCTCCTCTCCTCGGTATCAAAACATGTTGAACAAATTTGAACAACAATCTGTTCTCTCCATCCATTTCTGTAGCAACCACATGCCTTTTACTTATATCACCAGTCATCTCTTTCAATGCAGTCTCATAGTCAAAAATGTCAGTGGTAGGTGGAATGTCTCTTGAGACATATCTGGATACACCTTCGGGTGGAACCTTTATTCATTCATCCCACTCTACTGATGAAAACGACATTTCTTTTCCATTTACAAAAGATGTCACTTGGTTCTCATTCTCAGATATCTCAAAGCTTACAAATTCGTAAAACTGTTTCACTAACACTGGGTAGTAGAGACCATTGTTATTCAAAAAACAGTCTACCCATCTTTGATCTTCCATCAATTAAAGCACTAAAGACTTGCTAGGTAGTAGCCACTCTACGCACAACTCCTTTTCGATCACAATAGCTCTATTCTACAGATGAGGGTTCATCGGTCACTTTCCCGACCATGTTCTAATAGCACTACCACTTTCTTCTTGATCCAACTTCTGCTTCTTTTCTTTAGGCTCAACACTGTCATCTCTTACGGTAGGGATTTTGGTTTTTTCCATCCCTAGTTCGAGAGAATTAGGGTTCACAAACGATTCGGGAGCTAAGGTTTTAAGGTAAAAGGGTTGAGGCTTGGTGGAGTTAGAAGTAGTAGAGACATAGTTTTTATCATTTAGGAATCATAAAATAAATGAATAAATAGAATAAAATAAAAAAACAGTTCAGATTCTTGGAGGCGGAAAAATGTTTTCAAAACAACGCACTCATCAGTAGAGTTTGTCGGTGAGGATTTCTATCTATGAGGTCCATCAGTGAGAATTTCTACAACAGTGAGAATTTCTACATCGGTGAGAATTTCTTCAAGGGTGATAATTTCTACATTGTTGATAATTTCTACATCCGTGAGAATTTCTACATCGGTGAGAATTTCTACATCGGTGAGAATTTCTACATCCTTGAGAATTTCTACATCGGTGTGAATTTCTACACCGGTGAGAATTTCTACATCAGTTAGAATTTCTACATCGGTGAGATTTTCTATATCGGTGAGAATTTCTACATCGGTGAAAATTTCTGCCGGTCGATGTTATACATTCCTAACTCGTTCCTACTATAACTTAACATATCTGAACATAGAGGATTAGTGAAAATATCGGCCAATTGATGTTCAGTACCAATGAATTCAAGCAAAATATCACCCATTTGATAATGATCTCTAAATAAATGGTGCCTCACATCAATGTATTTGGTTCTAGAGTGAGATACAGGGTTCTTCAAAATATTTATTTCACTAGTGTTATCACAATTAATTGAAACATGCTTAAAATCATATCCATATTCCAAAAGAGTGTGTTTCTTCCATTGAATTTGTGCACAGCAAATACCAGTAGCTATATACTCTGATTCAGTAGTGGATAGAGTTACATAATTCTGCTTTTTTACTACACCAAGATACTAAGGAATTTTCGAATAAATGACATGATCTTGATGTGCTATTTCTATCCAACTTGCAACCAGCAAAGTAACCATATGAATAACACATTAACTCAAAGGAGTGTTCTTTTGGATAAAACAAGCCTATGTTAATAGTGTGTTTGAGATACTTGAAAATTCGTTTAACATCAAGAAAATGAGATTATTTCGGGTTTTCTTGAAATCTTGCACACATACATACACTAAACATAATATCTTGTCGACTAGAAGTAATGTAAAGTAAACTACCAATCATACCTTTGTAATTGGTTTGATCCACTGGTTTCCTAGTTTCACCTGCATCCAATTTACAGAATGTACTCATAGGAGTTCTACTTTCCTTAATACTATCCAAACCAAAACGTTTTAAAAATTCCTTTTTATATTTACTTGGATTCAAAATAATACCATTTTCATTTTGAAACACTTGAAATTTAAGAAAGTATTTATGTTCTCCCATTAATCTCATTTCAAATTCATTTTTCATACTTTTTGAAAAATCACTATATAAAGAGTGTTTAGAAGATCCAAAAATAGTATCCTCAACATAGATTTGTACAACGAAAACATATTTAGAAATTCTTTTAATGAAAAGATTTGGATCATCAATCCCTTTAGTAAAACCTTTTGAAATAAGAAAGATGCTAAGTCTATCATACCAAGCTCTTGGATCCTATTTTAAACAATATAAATCTTTTGAAAGTTTCAAAACATGATTTGGAATGTGGGGCCTAGTAAATCCAAGAGGTTGTTCTACAAAAACATCTTTAATTATTAAACCATTTAGAAATGCACTTTTGACATCCATTTGGTATAACTTGAAATTCAGATGAGCAGCATATGAAAGTAAGATCATAATGGCTTATAGCGTAGCTATAGGTGCAACAGTTTCATCATAGTCTATACCTTCCTCTTGACTATATCCTTGTGCAACTAGTCTATCTTTGTTTATAACTATGTTTCCAGATTCATCAATTTTATTTCTAAAAACCCATTTAGTGCCTATTGTCAAAGTGTCCTTAGGACTTTCCACTAATTCCCAAACATTTTTTCTTTCAAACTGATTTAGATCTTCTTGCATAGACATTACCTAGAATTCATCATTGATAGCATCATTAATATCTTTGGTTTCTAGCTGTGAAAGTAAATCCTGATGTTCAACCTATTTTCTTAGAGAAACTCTAGTTTGTCTTCCTCTATCAAGATTACCAACAACAGAATCTAAAGGATGATTCTTTAGAATCCTAGTTTATCTAGTAAAGATAGGACTAGAAATTTCAGGTTCATCTATGGGTTTGGATTCAACAGAAACAGATTCGGGAAAATATCCAAAACTGGAAACGCTCACAAGGGATTCACTAGTCTTATCATTAAGGTCTAGATTTGAGAAATCTTCCTCAAAATTTTCATGGAGGGTTTTAGGCTCATGTAGATCAGTCACATAGAATTTGACATGAACTGATTCATTCACACATTTGGTTTTCTTATTTAATAATCTATAGGCTTTACTTGAGATAGTGTAACCCAAGAAAATTCCTTCATCACTTTTGGGAGAAAATATATCAAGATTATCTTTAGTATTACGAATAAAGACTTTGGAACCAAAAAATCTAAAGTAATTAACCTTAGGCTTCCTATTATTCCAAAGTTCATAAGGAGTCCTTTTTAGAATAGGTCTAATTAAAAATCTATTGATGAAATAACAAGCTTTATTTATAGCTTCAACCCAAATATAAACAGGTAATTCATACTCATTTAGTATAGTCCTTCCAATTTCTTGAATGGTTCTATTTCATCTTTCAACTACACAATCTGTTGAGGTGTCATAGGGGCAGAAAAGGTGTGAATATAACCATTGTGTGAGTAGTAAGATTAAAATTCATGATTCTCAAACTCACGGACATGATCACTTCTCATGGTCTTAATCTTAAGTCCACTATGATTTTCTACAAACGTGGAGTATTTAACAATATAGGAACTGGCTTCACTCTTGTGAGCTAGAAAGTATAACCATGTATATCAAGAAAAGTCATCTATAAGAACATAAACATATTGCTTCCCATTTTTACTTGAAACTCTTGATGGCCCAAACAAATCCATGTGAACCAAATCAAGTGGTTGAGAAGTTGAAACTTATTTCTTTGGTTTAAAAGAAACATTGTGTTGTTTTCCCTATTGACAGGGATTATACACTTTATCATTTGGGAACTCTAATTTAGGTATGTCTCTAACTAAGCATTTCATAGATACCTTCCTAAGTGAGTTCACATTAAAGTGTCCTAATATTTAATGCCACAACCAAGAATCATTTTAAAAGGCATTTATGAAAGAAACATTTTGTTTGTCTAAGGAATTTAAATCAACAGCATATACTTTCTCATTTCTAGATATAGTGAAAACAAAGCCATTTTTTGAATTATAAACATTGAATGAATCATTTTCAAACATAACATTTAATCCATCATCACATAACTAAGATATACTAAGCATGTTATACTTTAATCCATCAAAAAAAGTACTTTAGAAATTAATATTGTCTCAGGGTTACCAATCTAGCATAAGACGATGAGTTTTCATTTTTCATTTTTACCAAAGGTGACATGCCCACCATTAACAATAAAAAGACTCTTGAAGCAAGAATAGTCTCTTGTCATATGTCTTAAACACCCACTGTCCAAGTACCATAGAGTGTTATAGGAACTCTTCATACAATTTCCCTGCAAAACATATTAAACATGGGATAATTTTGGTACCCAGATCTTCTTGGGTCCAGAAAGGTTAGCTAATAAATCTTTCAGAACCCATACATTCTTTATAGGTTTTCTAAAATCGACAAACATATTTTGAGAGAAAAATACTTTGTTGTTTCCTTTAGAAAATTGTTTCTCATAAGATGGTCCTGAACTAGAACTAGTAGTAAACTATCCATATTTTGGAACAAATTTGGTTTTGCACATTTTTCTCTATCAAGGCTGATATCCTAGACCAGTTGTGTAATTAGACGCAATATGTTTTCCTAGAAGCTGTTTCAATGTATCCCTACCAGCACTAGAATTCTCAATATCCTTTCTTAATTGCACATTTGATAATTTAAGTTGAGTGTTCTCTTTCAAAAGATGAGCATACATCTGTTTTTCTACACTTAAATCCGTTTTAATATTACTAGTCAAGGCATGCTTTTTCTTAAAAGATTTATACTTATCCATTAGTTCATTTCATGGATCTTCCAGCATATTGAAATATTCAAAAAGTTCAGCTTTAGACATATTTTCCTCATTATTTGAATCATGGTTATTTTCAGAATAATAAACATTTAGAACAGGGGAAATAGGTACCTTAGACATGTTAGTCATGAAGCACATGTTGGCATGATTCTTGTCAGAGTCAGTAGATTTTGATTCACTTGTGCTATCTTCTGAAGCACTCTAGGTTTCCTTCATGGATTTCATGTACTTCTTGTCCTTATAAACATATGTATTCTTGAATATTAACTTGGGATAGTCATCCTTGATGTGTCCTTTCCTCTTGCATTCATAGAAGAATATATAATCTTCCTTGTCAGATTTTGTCCAATCCTAATTCCACAAACCTTGTTGAACATACTTTCCCTTGTAGTTTGGTTTTCTGAAAAACTTTTTCTTCCTATAGAACTGCATAAATCTCCTAGCTATGTGAGCCATTTATTCATCACTGTCTGAATCTGAATTTTCACTAGTTGAGCTTTCAGCAGGTACATGGATTTTTTCTTTGTCACTGCTCTTTGATGCAGTAGACATGAATGCCACAGATTTTCTCTTGGGTTCATCATCTTCTTCTTTGTTCACCTTTACTTCTTCTTCCTACATCATTAGTTTACCAATCAACTCATTAACAGGCTGCTTACTGATGTCACATGACACTCAGATAGATACAGAAGTACCTCTCCATCTGTCTGGCAAACATCTCAATAATCTCATAATCTGCTCCTTCTCTGGTACAACTTTTCCCAGTGAACTCATGGTATTGAAAATCTCGTTAAACCTAAGGTACATGTTAGAAATGGGTTCATCAGGTCTCATTTTAAAATTATCATATTTAATAGTATATGTATTTAATCTCATTTCCTTCACATTGCTTGTTCCTTCATGATAAATAGACAAGGTGTCCCAGATTTCTTGGGTTGGTTTACATGAAAAAATTCGGTTAAATTTCCCATTTTTGAAGAGCAGTAAAGTGCATTCATAACTTTACAGTTATTGTTATATTCATACTTTGTAGCATCATCCCAGGTACATCTAGCGGTTTTGGGGATCTCATATTCTGATTCTATAACAGACCAAATATCCAAACCAATACATTCCAAATGAATCATCATTTTAATTTTCCATTGAGCATAATTTACAACATTAAAAAAAGGTTGCATGTTAGTAGAAGCACCTTCAAGTCTATTGCCCATAACTATATTTTAGGAATTATTTTAAAGAGATAAAATTTAGAACTAACAGAAATTTATGATCTTTTAGAATAAAACAAAAATCATAGTTTAACAGAGGGTTTTAAAAAAAATTATATAAACCAAAACAGTCCTTTGATACCAAATGTTGGTCTGAGTGGACACTCAAGAGGGGAGGGGGGTGAATTGAGTTCCAATTAAAATTTCTGTTAAAAAAATATTTCTCTTAAAATCCTCTAATTTAAAACAAAGTTAAAATTTAGTGAATTTATACAAATTATAAATGTTCAATTAGTTTCTCTAAGATTGATTAGTTCTTAGTTAACATAATCTCAAGATTAATTTGACATTTGAAACTAACTTACTAGTTTATAATAAATATAAACACTTGCTAGTTTAAATATCAAAGTAGGTTTGAAATTATATTATATTTCAAATTAATAGCAGAGGAATATGAAATAAATATATAGTATACTTATAGACTTAAAAACAATGGAGATAAACAAGAGGTTCAGTCTCAAGCTGAGACATAGTCTTCTCTACAATATATATAAATTGATCCACACCCTGGACCGGGGTAAACAACAATGATCACACTATCCAGTTCAAAATACCACTACACATTTCTACGTGGTAAAACAAACAACAGCTCAAAACTATCTAGGTCTTACTATACCTCTACCACTATCCACAGTGGGAAATAAAAATCATTACAGAGTTTGAATAAGGATTTTAAAATCCTTAAGCTTAGCACAAAAGACAGTGTGTGTGTAAAATGAGTAGGCTACACACACTGCTCAAAATGTAAATGAAAGAGTCACATAATAAATTGTGAAGGAGTTTAGAAGAGCTTTAGTTTTTGGCGATGCAACTCTGGACTCGTTTTATCAGTTAGAAAAGCTTCTGAGTCCTTTTCCGGTATTTGTTCTGAAAAATAGTGTATTGTTCTCTTCAGTGTTTTCATGTTTAGCTTAGCTTATCATCCCAAGGGATGAAGTGTTTGTTGTAGTTCTTCCTTAGAAAAGACTCCTCTGTGTATGTTAAGCATTCTTGGTGTCTGAATGTAGTATACTATAAGCTCCACTCATCAGTTGTTCTCCTAGAATTAGAGCTTTATCATGTTTGCATCAATCCCTTTTGTGTATATCTTTGTACTTCTGTAAGCGCCACTCATCAGTTGTGTATATATTTTTCTATGACCTCTCTTTTGTTCTTCCATTTTTGTTTTCTTTATAGCTTTCAGTTCTGGAAAAGGAATGATTAAACTTTTCATTGATACTAGGTACGTTTTCCTGACATTGCAACATAAATGATTAAATAACATTAACTGAATTAAAAATATGAAATGTAATCATTATCTTAATAATCAAATAGTGTTGAGAGTATAAAGTTTGACTAGACTGTCAACATAGCCTTTTGTTGGTAGAAGTGTATAGTTTACTTCGTGTAGTAGGACCTTCCATCGGTAGCTCTTTGAACTTACACCAGTACCTCTATACACCAGTGACTTAGTTCCATCGGTTGCTCTAACGTCATCAGTAACAATCAGGAAATCGGTAGCTCGATGTATCAGTGACTAATTGTATCAGTAAGCCTAGTCTATCGGTATCTCCTTGCATCAGTAGCTCTTTGTATTTGTATCAGTGGAATCACTGTATCAGTAGTTATCAGAGAACTAGTTCTGTTGGTAGCTGTCTATCGGTGGTTCTGGTCTGTCTGTCGGTAGCTCTACATTATCAGTAACCACTGGCAGACATGCACATCGGAAGCTCCTTACAAATTGGTGACTAGTGTATCAGTGACTCTGTCTATCGGTAGACTAAGTACCAGTAGCTCTTTATTAGTATCTATATTTAGATCAGTGACACTTACACATCATCTGTTTTATGCAAAATACATCCAATTGGTTCAGAATTACATCATGATGTATATAAATATGGATAATCAATGATTAACATATTTTAGATACTATTTTAAAATTTTTATCATCTTGATCATAGATTTGAATGAATTAATATATATATAAACATTAATTGAGATTATCATTGTATATGAAGACATAATAGGGATGATCAAAACAGGTGAGGTCAGCAATTATGAATATAAATATCCATTTTAAATTATTAAATTAATCATAAAATATTTATTAAAATATTCATGATATACAAAAATAACAATACTTCTATTCTGATTTTATATTCATTTATAAGATGTATGAAGTATTTTTAAACATTCAAGAGTGATGTTTATATTTTCTGTATGATTTAATTTTCATTAATATAAGTAAAAGTAAAATTATTATTCATAAGGGGTTTTCACTCTTCATAATGTTATGTTACTATTAATCAAAAATTAAGTTTGTATTATTAAACTCTAAATATCTTACTGAACGCAAACGTGTATAACATTTGTTCGAAATTCAAATCATATAGGTGGAAAATTTATTTTTATTTTGTTTTTTTTTTAAATTATTTATTTTTTATAGACTCATTTTTTCATGTATTCAATATTAAATTTATTTACAAAATCATGGCGTGTAACATACTATGATAAAAAAGTCTAGGAATATACAACTCACAAGCCAAAAGCTGATTCCAAATGTAGGTGGTACTAGTGGTATAAGATTTTTAGGAATTACAGACTTATTATTCGACCGCGGTGAGTGTGGACTTGATCCTCTCTCTATTTTTGTTCTTTTAGCGCATGGATTTATAACCGTGAGTAATAAATGAAATTTAAGTGTACTACACGACCCGCCTAAGAAACATACAGAAAAGGAATTATCTCACATATGTTCCTGTGTACAATAGTCATATTCTAGTATATAATGTTTGTTTAGTCATGTTTGAGTCCACGTAATCCTAAAGTGCATTCTAATCCGCCATAAATGGCTCACGTGATGAATAAGGGTCCCATATGGCTTCTAACAATTATCTCACCTGGAATCCATTGCTATTACGGCCATGGGACTGCCTGCCATGTGTTCTTTAGACTAAATTGTGTGTAGTAAGGATTCTTATACAACTCCAGATCCATCATATAGATCCTAGAACCACAATTTCCTATACTATTCAACCATGTTGACCACTAAAATCTATTAAAATTTTCAAACTATTTGATAACATTAATATCATATCTCTCGTGGCTAGAAATCTTGCACATGATTCTATCATAGAAGGTTGTAGAACCTCCCACCAACTCCCATCATGAGTTGATTGATCCTAAATCCTACGCCTATAGGATTCATCACTTGTATCTCAAAAAATAATATGATATATTCAAAATTTTCAATTTTGGTCATTTTTTGCACATCCAACATTAATCCAAGGGTTTGATCGTGATTGGAAACTAGAGGAAATAGTCAAATCATGACCACATAGTCCAATGATAAATAAATTGAAGAGATAGTGTGGTAAATGTATAATAAAAAAGGTGATATAATTATTTCCTAAGAAATATTATCCCTTTATCATAGGATTAAGAATTTGAAAGGGGTGAGTTCATGGAATAGCAAATAATAAATCAAATAAATTAGTTATTTTTATACACAAGCTCTTGTGAACGTTTAAAAACACCAGAAAAAAACAATATAATTTAATCCATTCATGGTTAACTTAAAGGTGTGTATTTCCAACATATAACATTCCATAACAAAATATAGGATCAATTTTAGTGAATAACATGTTTTTCAGTGATAGGACTAATCTATTGGATCTATTATCAATAAAATCACCATTATCTGATCACCAGTAATTGTATGATCAAGATTTACCAGTGAAGGTCATCATGGATCCCCTCATTAACCACCAAGAGTTTTGTGACCCACCTTAGTGAAATTTTTTAATTATATTGTTATATATGATTAAATTATGGCCATTTAAATTTAAATTAATAAAATAATCTCTTATTTTAATTTAAACATACCAAATGAAGATGAAAACATTTGAACATTTGATTCCCATAGACATATGTTTACACATAGGGTAAACCCCATGCTTAAGATTCAACCACGGAATCAGCTTTATGATCCAATACTCTATTTTTGATATAGTAAATTAAATATACATATTATTTGGTACATGATATAAAATATAATTACTATTTATATATAATTAATTTTGGGCTCACTGATCCATTTAATCACACTCTATCTCCCCACATTTAATTGAAAATATTAATTATTATATTTCATTGTTGTATAATGAAATAAAGAGAGTGTATACATTATTCTATCTATCAATACATTTATTAATGAAATTGAAAAAATATGAAACATGGTGGGTATACTGAGCATGCATCAAGCTCTCAAGATCTTTGGAGATCTCTTACACGTTCACAAACTACCATAAGAAACAACCCAAGGGAATGGTTTTTCCACACATGATCCTCTCTTTCCAATCCATTATCCCAAACATGTAATCATTAATGGTAGTTACATCATCAGTATCTAATTCACAAAAGTCAATAATTCTTTTTTGAAAACATACATGTGTGTCCTTAGATTTGACACATTAAATACATCATACTTCTACTCAAACTATGGTTGTAATGCGAGGTAGTATGAATACGTACTAAACCTCTTCAAGATCCAGAACAGCCTAATGATCTTTGATTATTCCTTGACTCCCCACCCATATGTCTATAATAATAATCATGGGGAAACGAACAGGATGACATCTTCTCCATTCTAAAACTCTAGTTGACAATGATGATGATCTGTGAATGATTTATTCATGCTCTTTTCTATTCTCATCTGTTCATTGATCAACTAGACATTCTCTATCATCCACTACAACATCTATATCCTAACATGAGATTCTTCGCTAATATTTTCCTACATAAATGTGATCTTAATGGTCACAAATGTAGTTCCATTAAAATTACCATTTTAATAGATGAGTGGAGTTAATTATTATATGAAGTCACTACCCAATGTATGTTACAATCCCATCTCTGTGCAAAGTCTAACTTTAAATCCCTCAGTACATCCTCTGAAAACATGATAGTTTTCTCAGTCCATTAATTTTTAGGAGGGTGAATCATTTTAGTCATCATAAACTAAGTCTTTATGTCCTAATTCGTGCATCTATGGAACTATATAAAAAACCACACCTCACATTATAGGAATATCATTGAGGGAACCACATGATAGAATATCATCCTTGACATGAACAACTTCTCCAAAATCCACACCAAACACTTCTCTTAGAAAGAATGTAAGTGTGATGAATTTTTATTATTCTATAATATTACCAAGATGACACCACAACCTTTCACTTTATGTGGGATAATGTGTAAATTCTATGAATAGGTCATCCCATTTACAATTTTGGATCCCATAAGGTCCTCAAAAAACTACCATAACAGTGTGTCCATCAACCACTTGATAACATGTGGGACACCGAGATTTAAAATTTTCTATTATACACTTCATTGTAACCCCCCCCCCCAAGGATAAAGGTCCTTGTATGTCTTTCATACACATGGTTGTATATATAAAGGATAAATGTGAAAATCCCTCATTAAATCCTCTAACATCATGTCAGGAACCACTATCCATTCCTTGAAAATTAATAAATGTTTCCCTCATTCTTAGAATACATACATTGAATATATTGAATATATATTGTCACATAGGACCTCATTGTCAATGTTTCACAACTATGCCTCCATCACACACTAGAGATGTAGAGGATTCAATATCATCGATCGACGATAAGTTTCATATGTATCCTTTACTAGGGTAATCTGCAAGGAACCCCACATCTCTGAAACATTCTCCTCATGGTGGGAAAAATAAATCCAACAAAGTGAACTTAGAACCACATTTCCCAAAACATATGTTTACAATATATTAAGGTCATAGTTCTGTAAAAACTCTAACATGTGCCTATGTCTCATGTTTATGTTACTCAATGTGAATAAAATTTTTATACTCTTATAATCAGAGTAAACATTAATGTGTTATCCAAAAATATAGGGCCTCCACATCCTAAGAATAAAGAATACCATTTCATAATCTAGGTCATGAGTCATGTGTTTCTTCTTATATGGTATCAAATTCTTTAACCCTTAAGTTCTCATAAACTTCTATTTCATCAACATCCTTGTGATCCTAGATCCATAGGTATTTCAAAAAACTACATAATATACATCATCATAGGTAGTTTCAAAACCGGATCACTCCTCATCCTCTTACTCAACTCCTCAATGGATTATTAGAAATACATTATTTTGAAAAATAGATTCCCATTTTGTGTAAAGGTGATACATGTGAAACTCCCTCCTCAAATCCTCTAACATCATGTCTGGAACCACCATCCATTCCATGAAAATGAATAAATGTTTCCCTCATTCTAAGAATACATCCATTTAATAAATTGAATATATATGGTCACATAGGACCTCATAGTCAATGATTCACAACTAAGCCTCCATCACGCACTAAAGAAGTAGAGGATTCAATATCATCGATCGACGATAAGTTGCATATGTATCCTTTACTAGGGTCATCTGTAAGGAATCCCACAACTCTGAAACATCCTCCTCTTGGTGGAAAAAATAATTCCAACAAAGTGAACCTAGAACCACATTTCACAAAATATACGTTTAGAATATATCAAGGTCATATTTCTGTAAAAACTCTAACAAGTTCCTATGTCTCATGTTTATGTCACTCAATGTGAATAAAATTTTGATACTCTTATAATCAGAGTAAACATTAATGTGTTATCCAAAAATATAGGGCCTCCACATCCTAAGAATGAGGAATACCATTTCTTAATCTAGGTCATGAGTCATGTGTTTCTTCTTATATGGTATAAAATTCTTTAACCCTTATGTTATCATAAACTTCTATTTCATCAACATCCTTCTGATCCTAGATCATTAGGTATTTCAAAAAACTTCATAATCTACATCATCATAGGTAGTTTCAAAACAGGACCACTCTTTATCCTCTTAATCAACTCTTCAATCGATTATAAGAAATACATTATTTCGAAAAATAGATTCCCATTTTGTGTAAAGGTGGGAAAAGGGGTGAAAATACTAGGAGAAGTCATCCAATAACATCTTGTAGTATCATTTGATTCTAATAATACTCTACACCTCTAAAACACTATTAGGTTGATCCCAAGAAATCATTGTATGGATCATCATCAGGTCCACATTTAAACCATCAATAGAATTGAAATTCGACAAAAAAACCCTCAAATATCTAGAACTAGTACTTCAAGAGCTTACCATATAGCTAGTTCTCATGAGGAATGTCTAGGACAATCCTCAAGTGCTTAAAATTCCAATTTTCTACCATCGAGTTAATGATAATGTTTTCAATAGAGAAAACTAAAAATTGTTCCAAGTATATCTTGATGATTAGATCCATCGTATCCATAAACACATAAGGTTATTAATCACACAGAATGGAATCACTAAGAACTCATTGATTCTATAGTGACATCAGAATTCATGATTCAAAATATCAGCATCAATAACCCCCATCAATTGGAACTCAGACTTGATATCCATTGTTGAGAACTATCTTTCACCTCACAACTAATCATATAGAACATAAATCATCAGAAATGGGTAATTTTTTATAGGGTCCTAGATTAAGAGACAATAATAAACAAAAAACCATCATCACTCATCCTCATTTCTCAATCACATGAATGTTTCCTCCAGAGGGGACACATTGTGTTGAATAAAACCCTAATATTGATGGACTTATAATTACACCCTCCACTCATGGAGCTTGGTAGGGTCCATCTTATACATCACAAAAGATACCATATTGGACTCGATGTGAAATACAATTCAAAACTCCATCTCCCATATCATATGAAGCTACAAACATCTTTATAGTAGATGTCCATATAAAACCACATGAATGATGGAATTAATATTCTATAAGATCCTACTAAACCATTAGATAATATCTCCAACTGTTGGTTATGGGTTATATATTCCTTCTCTGATGACCCACTCACTGTTCCATGATATCACTCTCACCCAAAAAGTGAAATCTTTTCCCATATATCCTCATGCAACTAAATATTTTATTTGTAACTATAAAAATGTTCTAGGGTCTTGGAAGATATCTATATACCCAAGATGAAATCATATGGTCTCATCGTGTTGATCAAGTGGTCTCACAAGACACTACCTCCACCATGTGAAAACTCACACTACCAAGAAAAAAGCTATATTGAATAAGAATTTCCTGATGTAACATCAAGAAAAATATGTTGGGCAGCAGTCTCAACTATGAGATCCATTTCCCACACATGATCAAATAGAAGAATGAATTAATGATAAAAGTATCTAATAGTAATGATTTAAGATTATAATAAACATAAATTGATCCTATAATCAACTCATGAGTAGTTGGGGTTTATGCCTCAAAAGAATAATGCTACCTATGGACACAACTATTAGCACTCTAACCCTAACGTGGGCCACCCAGTGGTGATGGAGGAAGGATATCATAGTGGCACCCACCAAAAAAAGATCCTACTCAAGGAGACATATCTTCTCCTTAACTAGACATGCATCCCTGGGGTGATTTAATTTCGATGCCTAAGAGGACTATGATCATAGTTATGTCCACAACATTATTGTCCATCTGTTGTCTTAATTTCCTCATCAATAAGATTGTTTTGTCAATGAAATGCCATGTTACAACCCCTATCACATGCATATTTTCTCCCAGTTCTAAAATTCCATAGAACTCTATTATATCTCTTATCCACATGACCATATTCTTGAGTTGTACCCTGAAAAAATATCTTATTCTAACATCCTTATCACATGTTCTGGATATATGCTATAGATGACTGATCCCTAGGATTCCCACTACCAACATCATATACATGTCATACCTTATACAAAAATCTCCATATCACTAGTGACCATAATAACATTCCATCAAATTTGGGAATACAAAGGGCTACAAAACTTTCATTGATGACTCTTTGGATATCCTATTCATACTTTTGCACTTGGAAGTAACTATCCTTGTCCATGTAAATGTAGTACCATAGAAATTATGTAAACCTCTAGAAATGTCATAAACTATCATCCATCACTAATATATCTTCATATTATATCAAAAAATAGAGAATGGTGACAAGGGCTACTACTCCTCATGAAATAGATGATATATGTTGGACCTTGAGAGTGTTGGCTCATCGTGTATTTGGGGGACTAGGCACCACCAACGTCTAGAGGCATTGTGGAATGGGATAATTACTAGAGAAACCATATGATCATTAAAGGTATACACATGTTTAGAAACATGGTTCACTATCTCAATCCAATCCTATTCTTCCTAGGGATCTAGGTGATCATGGGATCTCAAAAACCCCAGAAACTGGAACATGTAGAGTACTATAATCCTATTTATATCAATATATTTCTATACTAGTATAATTTTATCGATAATAGGTAAGGGTTATATTACCTACCCTCTATGGGGAATGACCTCACATGATGAAATAATAATTGAGACCTCATCAATCATTATATCATTGTTATGATCCATAATTTTTAAACTATTCATCTATCATCATGGAGGCATCTTGAAAATTATATCAAAATGATCAATGGTCTGATAATAATAATATATATATAGGAATCTATCTAAATTTTTATAGTCGAGTGAAAAAATATTATATGATTCAAATTCCAAATTACCCTAAAATCAATATTTTGGTATTATGTGTCGACAAGTGGGTTATTAGTGTACATGTGAATTGATACATCAAATATCCTAGCAACACTGGGTTCCCTAGATTAAAATCTACACTTGAGAGACATTGAAACCATTTCCCTAAGATCCCAATAAAACCATACAAGGTTGAAAAACTTGAAAACTCATTTCGTATTTGAATCCTTTCTTATACCAAGTAGTCATGACTAGACCCCACGAGGCCCACACGAAAGGTGGATGACCAAGATGATACTACCCTAAGCCCGCCATCATAGGCTAGAGACTAGGAAAAAGCCCCAACATGCCTAAATAAAATGTTAGGAATTTTACGTGAATTACTTGTATACTTTCACCCAAACAAATCAATGATGAAGTGAATATGGATAATAATAAAATACTATGACATCATGATTAATATGTAATCATGTAATAAACTCTAGGGAACAAATAGTAGCCTAACAGTGAAATAAAAAATGTAAAGAGAAATTTAAATGCCCAAACAAATTTTTTTTTAAAAATTTAATATATATAAGTAAATAAATGATTAGAGTTCTTTGATCTAGATCTCCAAGCCATTACTACCATAAGTAGTTAAATTCACCTAGGTAACCCTATTATACTCTGTAATCATCATCAACCTTTATGTCACCTACATAACAAAAAACGCATGTGGAAAAATAAAATTAGTCTATCCGAATAAAACATGGCCCTGTTATGTATATCCCAACTAATATGTAGACTAGTGTGGAATTTCAACATGTAGAGGGCCCATATACCTAAATCAAAAGGAGTGTTATACTCAGTTGGTAGTGGAACCATTCACATATGCGACATAATGGTGTCACATATTAAATAGAGGACCCATTAACAGATATGACATGAGGATTCTACTAAATAGATAGAGGGTATATGCCCTAATACAAATGTAGGGTTCTGCTCAAAATGTAGAGAACATTTTCATGATAAATTAAAAGGGTTCAAATAAATATGTGGAGGACCCATTCCTATATAAAACAAAATAGTTTAACTCTATAGGTAGAGGATTCATGACCTATAATAATAAGATGGTTCAAACCAATAGATAGTGTTCCCAATCAATGATTTAATAAGGGGTGGACTATATATGTATACAAACCATTACATGATACAACAAAAGGCTTCTACTCAATAGGTAGTGGAACCATGCCTAAAAATAATTGGAGGGTTCCATTGAATAGGTAGAGTACCCTTTACTTAATATGAGAAGAGGGTTTGACTAAATATGTTTTGAACCCATTCCGTGATATAAAAGGAGGATTCCAATCAATAGGTATAGGACCCATACCTTGATACTATAGGGGGGGTTCCACTTAATCATTTACATGTATGATGTGGGAATTATAATCCAAGACACTCTTTGATAATCCTTCAAGATAACTCCATCATCGAGTTCCACCTAAAGAATCACTATTCTTAGAACATATCACGTTATATGTCAATATCCCTTATGTTGTTTTGAAACATGTACTATAATGAAAAAAACACAGTATGTGATACCTATGATCAAAATTACATTTCAAAATGAATGAGTTATAAGAGTTAGAATATTTCCATGATGACATAGTGTGTAAGGGATCCACATGATATGTTTTCCACTCCTTTGCATGGTTGTGTCCTCTCTAACACACATATTTATGGTCATGTAGAACTACATGTCATGTAAGGGTACTACACGGTGATTCTAATACACCAAGGGCCTGCCTACACTCTCTTGGTCATGTTCGTGTACACAATATTTCTTCCTGTATAGGACATGTTCATGTCCAAGTCTATTTATGTGTAGACCAAGAAAACACATTTGGATTCCCACATTAGGTAACATAGTGTGTGGGGGTCCCAACAATCGTGTGATATTAAACTCAATGACAAACTCCATCTACCATGTTTGGGACACTACAGGACATGTGTTGTCAGGACAACACTGTGCATGGGAAGGTTCATCATAAAACACCATATCTATCATGAAAATCCCAAATCTATTGATTTTTCTTCTGTTTGTTCATATTTGACCACAAAATTCTATTAAAATTATTCTAACTATATTCAGCCATCATTTTCATGGATTCAGTGGAAAAAAATTAGAGATATGAATTTTTTGTAAGAGGCCTTATAGCTTCACACAATCTCCTGCCACCTAAATATTTAATCCCTAATACCAATCCATGGGAATCGTCACTCGCATCCTAAAATGGAACTTGATCATTCTATAAATCCCCATATTGAAAAATGTATACACATCCACTATGAATATTCGGGTCTGATCATGCATAGGACCACATAGGAAAAGTTCAATTGTGACCCCATGGACTACTGATGAAGAACACGAAGAACAAGTGGTAGAAATGGAATACGAAGAAAAGTTGATTTTTTCAATGGCTATGTGTTCTTGAGAAAAGATCAATTAATCATCAATATTATGGGTTTATTGAATGGAATGAAAAATAAGAAAGTGAATAAATTATTTAATTAAATGCATGGTCTCATGGGAATTTTGAAAATTGCTAAAATTCAACGAAGGTAATTAATTAGATGATTAATACTAAAGAATAAAAGTATAACAAATAACATTATATGCCTCAATATTGGATCAATATTTGTTGAGGAACGTGTTCGCATGTGATGAGGGTGATCTACCCTGCCTTCAACCTCTTGATACCCATTGATCTAATCATCAGTCATTATCTAATCTTGATCTGCAAATGAAGGTCATCATATATATATTTTCAAGGACCTCTTAGTGTTAAGTGGCCAACCATAAAAATATTTGTAACATCATATTTATATAATATTATATTTTTGTTTTTTACGCTAAAATAAATAAATTAATAATTTTTTAAATTTAAAGAAACCACCCAACAACTGCCTTATTTAAAAATCTTGTGCTTACCAATATTTTGTTGTTCATAGGGTAAAACCCATGCTCTATATTCAACTGTGAATTTAGATTTTCAAAAAAAGAGTTTGTTTATGATATGTTCCATTATTTATAAAAAACAATTCTTGTGTGATATATTTTTTAATATTTCTATAGAATTATTTTTGGGCTCTTCTAGAATCAAAATCGTACACCCTCTCAACAACTATTTCTGGAAATATTTCTGAATATATTTCAAATTTTTATTAGGATGCAATAGAATCTTCAATTGATCATGATAACCAAGGAATGTATATAATAACATTGTGGGATACAAATCTTTGTAAGCAAATAAAAAATAATAAAAAATTTAAAAATGTTAATTTGAGCCATGTTTAATATTAAGGTAAAAAATTATGGGTGAAAATAATAATCATCAATAAGGAAGTATAATATAACTTCATGGCATAATGGTAACATTGGATTCTTGAAATAAAATAAATCATTTCAAAAACATAATTCCAGGATATTTTCAAATTCAACATAACTTGTTGGATGTATCCTAATAATCAATTATGTTTACTCCCTAATTCCACACATGACATCTCATGAGGAAAAAGAATTACAAATTCATTGGAGAGCTATCATGGTGCAACCATCATATTGTTTCTACTCTCTTGTGTTCCACAAAAAAAATTTAACATAATGCATATTTCATCACATTAAATCCCATTATTATTTTTTATTGGAGGAAAACATTAAAGCCCTCGGTAAATATATCAATGGTAGATCGTAGTTAATACACTTCTATGGAAATTGCTTTGGGTTTTCATTATAAAAACAATTGGCATTGAAAATTGTATGATAATATTGGAATTATAACAGGGGGACAAAGAGGATGGTTGTAGGGATTATTTTTATTTAAATGGTTTCCTCATCACATGGAATGAATAATAGTATTAATACAGAGGTGTATACGCATATTATAACAAAAAAATGTGATATTTAAGGGATACCATACATGAGGTGCATGAATAACGAAGAAAATGATATGATCCCTTACATTGAGAGGGTGATTAAAAAATAATATAATGAGCTTCTAGGGAGATTGACGGAGTCTTGGGAGGGATCTATGAAGGTAATATAGAGAAATTTCATGATATAGAAGGTTTTATTGAAATTAAATGTATTATTGTGTGGGTTAATATATAAAAATAGAGGAGAGTTATTTATTTATTTCCAAACATAGTTTTTGGAATCCATATGATAATGTAATCAAAACCAAAAACCATCCCATTATTTTTTAATATGGTTTCTTCCAAATAAGTGTATATATAAATATTTTATAAGGATAAGAATATAAATCATTAAAAAAATACACTTGCTGATGTCGAAGATAGTTATGTTTATAAACAACTTGTTTTGAAAACCATAAAATATAATATATATTTTGTATAATTCATTAAGGGTTTATAAAGTTTATTAAATAACCTAAAAACAAATTATGTAAAAAATTAAATACATATCTGGTATTTTATACCTTTTATCGCATATATTACATCGCTTTTAGGTTATTATGATGTCATAATTAATATTGTATATTTATATTGTTTATAATTTTTACCTAGAAAATTAATTGTCTTCAAAAATTAGGAAACATTCACGGATGTATAATTTTGATATGATTATTCAAAAAATAATATCTATTTTTTAGAAACAATTCTTTAATTTTAGGAAATTAAAATTTCCAAAAATATACATTTTTCTTTTTAACAATAATAGTTTTTAAAAACTTTTATAAATTTTATTTTAATTTATAAAATTATATTATCATTTATAGTTCAAAAATATTTTCTAAATAATAATATTTTATTAAAATGTCATTAATGTCATTAATTATTTGATTAAAAAAAGTTTTTTGGTTGAAACTATCTATTTCACAAATAATACACTTTTGTATTCATCATATGAAAAAAAAAATCATAAAAATGAATTATTAAATATATAAAATTTCAAAATAAGTACAAATAAATAGAGTCATTATTTTATTATACATGATAATATAAATGATCATACTCGACGAGGACATCGTTTCATTTTTCACTATAAATAGGACTTCGTCAAAACCCCTTAATATATAGTAATCATATGAATAATGAACAATAGCTATATTATTAATTTTTATGATGCTCAGTCGCATTTTAAATCAGAAAAGATATAATATATAATAGTATAAAATAACCAATGTTGTGTATGTGTTATCTAAAAACCATTATGTAATTGTATATTATATTTCATCACAAAATGAAATTAATTTATAATATTTGTGTTCATTATAAACATTCAACATTTTCGATATGATGAAAATTTATATTTATTTTATTCATTGTCTCCACAATTTCAATTTCCAGAAAACAATATTTTTTTCTAATTGGGTGTTTTTTGGAGCATGTTATGAAGTATTTTGTTAATCATATATCACGGTATGTCATTATGAATATTCACTATTTCATTCTCTAAAGTCATCATCTAATTTAATGTCGCAAAATCGCTATATTTTTCATTATGTTTAGTGTTAACATGATTCCTCATAATCCCACCCATTGACTAAAAAATATTTTCATAATTATAAATAAGGATATTGGGGATCCATATAATCATAAAGTTATCAATATATTATTATTCTATCTAATATATAAAGTCATTCTCAAATTCTATAATAAGGTTATGATACCTAATTCATGGTTTCGAAGAACATTTTCCCATGTTTTACACTAATATTCCACTAATACCCAATTTAGCAACAGAAATTCTAGCATCACAGAGTCATTGTATAAATTATTTCACTAAAAGAATATATAATTTACCTCATTACAATAGACAGATTAGTTTAGTACATTTGAATAACCACATACAAACATGATTCCAAATATTAAATTTGAAGTAAAATATAATACATAACGAAAGAAAATTTACATAATCCTTCAAAATCAATCATATATTTAATCTTCATCTCACGGGAAAGGAAAAAATAAGGATGAATTAAATATCAATGTAAGGGTAACCTGAATTAAGATATTTCATGAGTAAAATAGTTAAAATCGATATCGAAAGGTAGGAAACTTAAAAAGCATACTATTTAATCAATAATAATACCATGAAGTTCATAAATTGATAATATCAAAGAAGATAATATCTTGGTTATTAACAAATAAATTTTCATTAAAGGAAATACTAAATTTGTAACATTAAGCTCATATAAAACATGATATATTTAAAATCAAATCATTATGATAGTAAAGTTTATTCAATATTTAGGTATACACTAAAAAACATTTACTAAGGTTTCAAAATTGTATTTCTTAATAAAATATGTCAATGCATCAAGTATCTATCTATAATTTGGCCTTGTAGTTCACTTTATATTCTTTTCATTACTTATATATAAAATGATTAAATAAATTCATAAAATTGATATACCTTATCATTTAATATAAATATTGAATAAATAAAATATAATAACAAGATTACTACTGTAAATGAAATAACATTCAAATGAAAACAATATGTGTGAAAATGAGATAAAATTTAAATAATAATCATATCAATGACACAAGGAATATTGATTCTAAAAACAAATGTAATCTACGTTGATCCAAATAAAGTGAATATTTTATGAGAAATATTAAAACACAAAAATAATAAGAGACAATAGATGATAATCAATTCATCATAAATATAGTTTTGGTAAAAATCCATGGCCTTTGAAGAAATATATAAAATGGAAAAGAAATATTATAATAATATTTATATATTCATCATAAAATAATTGTAATACTTTATAAAAACAAATGAGTATAAAATTGTTATGGTGGTGGTAAAATTCATTAACATAGAATATGTTCAAAATACATTTCATTTTACATTATGAGTGACACCATGATTATTTATTATTAATAAATTTCAATTAAATCAAATTAAATTGATGTATTCTTAGGTAAACCACAATAATTTTTTCTTGTGTTATGTTGTACTTAATGTAAATCTTGTTTTACAAATAATAGTGGCTTAACATGTGTTATATGAAACACGGACTTTGAATAATACCATTATATATTTATTTAAACATGACTATAACAACATAGAGATTATACTCAGTGATAAAAATAATAATTAGAAAATATAATATAATAAATATTGTGGTGTTATATAATAAAAACATATTTATAATAAAATAAATTGATTTTTTAAAATTAATTTTAGGTTATAAAAATACTACATTCAAAAAAAACTTCTTTTGATGCATTTTTGAATAATAATTTTCATTAATATTATAGAAAATGATTTTGATAAAATCAAAAATAGTTTTTAATTCCTATGGTAAATATTATATTATGTTGAATTTTTGGAATTCTATTGAAAAGTGTCATTTTTGATGAATATAGAATAATGAAGAATTTTAATTAAAAACTGTCTTTTCATCAATATTATTAAGAATTTGAAGTTTTATTTTAAATTGAATTTGTGGATATATTTGTTAAATTATAAATTTTTTAACCCATTTAATTTAATTATAATGAATTTCAGATTAAAATTAGAAACAAATACATTATATAATGTTTTATCACTTTCTCCTCAAACCTTGTTTTATCGTCATGTGTATAGGATTAATATTAAATATAGAATTATGACTTCAATGAATTGAATATAGAAATATATATTTCTTATTTGGAATCATAATAATTTATAGTTTATTATAATGTAATCCTAATTTTTTATCAATATGTATAGTGAATTCAGTAAAAATTATATACCCTAGTTAAGGTAAAAATAAGTTAATCAAGGGTTAAAATAAAAATATAAGGATAAAAATAACATAAAAACATGCATAAAAAATGGTATCAAAATATTTTCACTATTAAAACTCTATTATTTGAAAATTACCTTATTTTAATCCTTTTTAATATGTAAAATCTTGGATCGTGTATTTCATTACAAAAACACCAAGTGTGTTCTCTCCACCACTTTTAAAAGCCGACCCTATATCCTTCTTTATTAACACCTTAATACTTGTTTGGATAGAAAAAGACCAACAAAAATAACCTTCTAAAATTCATCCACTCTTCTTAGATTCTATTTTTTTTCATAAATTCATCATAGGAATTATTTTAGTGATTCATTATAGTTTATACCTGAAGAATAAGTAAAATTTATTAAGGATCTCTTTTATTTTATTTCCTCCTCCACCCATAAATTTTTTTTTATATCATGATTATATAATATACTCTATATATTCCATATAATTAATTTTTTTAATTTTATAAGAGTTACCTAAAACAATCTACATTCCCAACAAACGGGTTACTAAAGAAACATTTCTATGTAAGGAAGACTATCAACATGGGAATCGAGGTAATTTGATAACGTTCTTCATGTGTACAGTGGATTACCAACTCAAAGAGTGATGTTATTTGTTCATGATTTATATAAATGGTAATAATGATGTGATTATAAAATGTATTATATAAATATATATATATATAATTAACATTATATTTGTATTATAATATATATCATTTACATTACATTATTTCAATCCATTGAAAAAATGAACAAATAGTATTAATGCGTACATATGGCCTACTATCTCTATGAATGGTGTATTTCATTTCCTATCACTAAATTTTATGGATTATTATAAAAACATATATATTGAATATATATGATACATAAAAAATAATTATCTATATGCATATTTTGGAACTATGATAATGGTAGGAGGTAAAAAATATATCGAAATGAAACTTATAAAAAAAATAATGATGTGGTTACCTGATATATAACCTTGAAATGGAATTGTAAATAAACAGGTAATAAAATGTCATAACCCAAAACATAACCTTTATATGGACATGAAAATAAATGTGTAATACAATTTAATAAAAAACAATATAAGTTATGATATATATGAATTTGGATCTTTAATATATGAATAATAACCTTATATTAATTAAACATGAGTTTTCAATGGGTTCGACAAAATTCAATACTAAAGTAATTGGATTTTCGTTTCAATTTTTATTTTTCGCAAGACAAATGAAATTACACCATATGTTTATTTTATGTAGTTTATATAATGAACATGAATATATTTTATGATGATTATCATGAAATTTATATTTTTTTAAATATCTATTTTAGTATCTCTCTTTTATGAGGTTTACTGTTAAAAGATTATAAAATCTGTATGGAATTTTTTTCTCAATTTTTCTTCTTATAGACACAAATTATTTTATGCACCTATATTATTTCAAAAGGATCATATAATTATCTTTTTACATTTGTTATCATGAATTTATTCATCCTTATAAAAGTTTTTGGTTTAATTGTACATTATTCTATCATAACCCTTCTGAATCAGTGATACAAAATTAGAAATCATTTTATTTTATAATATCATTTACTATTTTGATTTTTTATGATTAAGTATCCAATGTAGAAATATCATGATAGATCTCTGAAGAATTATCATTAATTATATTCTCCAATTTTTATTTATGATATCTTTACGTAAAGGTACAATTCAAACATTGTATAGTACTTTAATTTACAAGTAATTATATTTATGAAAGTAAGAAATTATTTTTCATTACAGTCAGAAGTAAGTAATCATTAAAAAACATATTTTCTAAAAATATTATTAACATTTTCTATAAAAATATTATTATTTATAAAAAATATTTTTACCTATGATGACATTTTATAAAATGATTTCAAATAATCCTACAATTCAATTTTGAAAAGAATGATTGTTTATATTTTAATGAAAATGTATATGGAATATTAATTTTCCCTTATACGACATGAATTGAAATTTCCAACATCATGAAAAATCATTAATTTTATTTATCCTTTATATTTTTCCAAATTTTTTCTTTGAAAATGGATATCAAAATTATTAACACTGTAAATATCATATTACAAAGTCGAAAAGTTATCATCCTTAACAAATGCTTTTTATATTATTTAAAATTATTTTTTTTCTAAAATGGCATCTATTTAATTTACCTATTCCTTACAAAATATATTATCCTAGGATACCATTCATATTATTTATTTTAATGGTTTATGTTTTTATATAATGGTTTTTATGAAACTTATTTTTATTCAATTTTTAATTCCATGAAAAAATTATTATGAAACTTGTTTCTTTTCATGGGTTATGTTACGATGAAATGATTATGAAATTAATATATTTTCCATAGATTATGATATGATGATGTGTTTCGGATACCCATTTAATTTTATGGGTTAAGATACGACGAATTTTTGTTATACAGTGGCAGACAAAACGATGTTTTCCATTGTATGTTTTGGGGGACCTATATCTCGCTCTAATGCATTAGGTAATGATTTATATCTAATGAAACAGAAAGGGTTAAAATGGATAGTAAGTCTAGTTAAATATGATAAGGATGGAATGTGAGGTGAACCAGATTTAGAAATATATTTTAGGAATAGAAATTTAACCTCGTTCAATTAAATAAGGTTGGAATAATGTGTGATCCCAGATCAGTAAATGAATTTTTCGAATATGACGGTCTTGGAAGTGAGCTTATACTAATATAGAATTGGGTTTGTATGCTTTTATAAATGCCACATATTCCATTAATTGTTAAATCAGTGTGGTTTTATTGGAAATTCTTTTTTATTCCCTTATTATTCTTGTTTAATGAATGGTCATTCTGTTCTCCATGACTCAAAATTATTATTTTTGAGCAGAAGTGTAGGGTTTTCACATGTTTTTACCATGCTATTACACACTAATCATCATGTTATGCTTACATATATCTCTAATTTTCCATTACTATGAATTTAATCTGACCCTTTATTATGAATCCATTCCATCGGTTATTAATATATGTATTTTGTATGATATGTCTAAGAATTGTGCACGTTGTAAATAACATATTAAGAGTTGATGTATCCCACATATGGACGAGTTTCTATGTTCCTTGTTTCAAAAGAAACTATAAAATTATGATTTTTAGGTGTTTTTTTGTAATGTAATGGATATTAACTGAATTTTTTGTTGCATAAATATATATATAAATGAAACTATTGAGTCACAATAGTTGGTATCATATTATCATTTTATTTGACCATTGGAAACTATATTGGGAAAAACTTGTGATATCCTTAAGGACTTGTATATGGATATGATTAAGTAAGAGAAAAATTATTGGAAAATGTCTATGATTTTTGGTGAAGGAAAGAGTATGTGGTGTTTACGGAATTAAATCATTGTATTGATTCTATATGTTTATGTGGATCTTGCACAACCAATTCTATGGGTAAAACCCCCCAAAATAAACATATTGAGATAGTATCGATCATAAACTAGTGCCTGAAAACAAGCCATGTTGCTCACTGGGTAAGACACTCCCATGGGTTATTCTTTAGATATTCAAAAACAATTTACAAAAAATCATGAATTATATTAAAATAATAAGTCTAAGAAAATAACAAGTATAAACCAATGTTTCCTTAGACAACAATTAACTTGAAATTAATTAAACATCCTAAAAGTTTTTCTTCATGATTATATGGTTTCTCACCAATATTATTATTCTTAAACTATTCTTTTTTGCTTTTATTCATTTAGTATAACTTAATGAAACAATGTGAATGTTTATTGTAAAGGAAAATCCTGTTTTGTTTCTCTACAGCATCCAAATATTATGGGAGATAGAGTTAAAAAATTCTACAGTCACAAAAATTTATCATGTTATTAATAAAGATGTAATAAAAAATGAAAAATGTGGGAACAACCTTATTTTGATCCCTTCTTGAGCCATCATCCGCCATTATTCATTGGATCTGCTGATGCCCTCATTTCAGAGAAATAGATCAATATCACTAATAGTATATTTTCTATACAATAGTGTTTAGAACAAAAAAATAAGTTTGGATTTCTTACATTATGAAGGTAAAGTGGATCAAGGCTAGTATCATTTCAATAACATGATTATACATGACGAAATTGATAGAATTGGTTGGGATGTGTTCAAGACCATATTTTTCAATGATAAATTATTTCATAATATTAAATTTTATATAGTTAAAGAGTTCTTGATCAATAATAAAAATAATGTTGAATAAGTTGGTAAATATGTGAAAAATTTTACATGACATCTGAGTTATGCTTCTTGAATTACCATCTGTCCTAAAAGTAAATACAGTTTATTATTTAGTATCATAAAACCATGTCTTTAATGAGTGTTATCCATAGGATAAATAAATAAAAATGGAGGTATATTTTTATTTACTATGAAGGTTGAATGTGTGACACCCTAATATTTTATGAATGAATTGTTTTTAAATAATTTAATCTTTTTCATATTTTTCATTTCAAGAAACATTGTATACAACATTTTTTATATGAAACCAAAATGATTGTTTTTTTACAAAACAATACCATGTCAATAATATGCTACAGATAATAATTATATTATATTATGGTGAAAAAAATATGTTTTTCTTATGTTAAACATAATGTCGAGTTCTTTCGATATATTGTGTTACACGCAAGACATTGTTTTACCAGAAAACAATACAATATGATTATTATTATCAAAATATTATTTCATTGATAACCTATAAAATGGTTAAGGTAATTAAAATAATAGTTATATTAATATAGAAAATATTTCTTATACATGTATATTATAATAAATATTTTGTGACCAACTAAATAGATATGAAAATAAACCCCATTTTAAAATCAAAGGAAATCTTTTGGTAGGAAATAATATTTATGAAATCAAACACAATATTCCTGATTAAAATAATTAAAATAATTAAAATAATTTTTTTAAATTTTTTTAATTATATATATATATAACATTTTACCAAATATTTAATTATCATTATAAGTGTTTTTTAGACAAGAGATTAGAATAACACAAATTTTATATATAACGAAATACATTTTTCTTAAAAGTAATTTTATCACCCTTTAATGGAAGTCTAATTTTATAAATTATTATTGATAATTTTAAAATATATTTTTAAAAATATAAACCTCATGTTGATATCTAAATAACAATATTCACTATTGGTGGATTTTTGGTATTTTTTGAGAAATTTTTATTTTTTGATGAATAGAAAAAAATTGCTGAATTTTAATTAAAAATTGATTTTTTATCTAATATATTTATATATTGAAATTATATATTGAATTGGGTTTATATTTTAATTATATCAATTATATATTCATTGATACAATTCAAGTAATTCCAATCAGTTTCACATTGATATTGGAAATAAAACATTTAAATATTTCTAAAATTTTAACATTAAAACCATGTTGTCTCATCTCGTCTACGTGTTAAATATTATAATAATATATTCCACTCATGAGATTATAATTTAATAAAATGGATTCTATATTTTTAATAAAAATAAATTATAATTTCTATTAATGTAAAATTTGTTTTTTACTAAAAATGTTAAAAAATATAATAAAAATTAATTATAGTGATTAAGGTAAAAAATAGGATATTTAATTACTAAACATTGATAATACAATTTAAAAATGGCCTTAAAAATATAATAATATTTTTATAAATATTTATAAAATGAAACCACAAATTATAAATAATATTTCATTGTGGCCGATTTTGGGAAAAGTAAATCATGGGGAGCACACAATTCATTTCAAAAATACCATGTGTGAATGTTTCCCCTCTTATACAAGGCTACAACCTATCCCCATTATTCACATGAATAAAAAACTTTAGATCATAGAAAAACTATCAAAATATACTCTCATAATCTCTCCCTTAATCATAGAATCCTCACATAGGGTATAATTCAAACCAAGTTAGTATTTTGTTTCAAATCAAAATGTATTACCCAAAAAAGAGATACAATCGTTCAATAAGGACTTTTATATTATTTATTTATACTTAGCATCGATTAATATTGTTTCATGATTATATATTAAAATATGTATACTCTATATATATATATATTTTTTTATCTTAATTTTTTGATCTACCAATAATAAAATTCTATCAAATGGGATACATAATCAATATTTGTACATTGGACTATCACCTCACAAACCGATGCCTTTCGTTCTTATATTACCACATTTCAATGACAGTAATAATGATGTAATTAATATTTCTATATGTTAAAAATGATATATTTGATTTATTGTTTCTGTTCAAATTATTAATTGACACAAACATTGATGCTTTCTATTATTTTTAAATACTATAACATTTTTTTGGACGTGTGGAATAACACCTTCTCAAAATGATATGATTCATTATCACATTACATGGTATATATTAAAGATGGTCTAGTAAAAATATATAATATATATTAAATAATAATTCATCCAAAATCTGAATATAAATATAAATATAATTCATTTACATTCATTCATTCAATACAACTAGAAAAATTGAAACAATGTTCATGTGTATATGCGACAAACTATTTTCATGAACGGTGTATTCCATTTCATTTTTAAATATTTTATTTTTTATTATAAATAAATATATAATTTTTATATATGATATTTAAATAGTGTTTTACATTCCATAAATAAGTAAATTATTATATATATACGAGTATCATTAATAAAAAATCAATGTTTATACAAAAAACAATACATATATTACTAGAAACAAAATATTTACATTGAATAGTTAATAAATGTGTAATATAATAGAATAATCCAGAAATATATTGTTTAATATATAATAATATTGTTCCTTGGTATATTTAGAATAAATATATATTTATTATTTATTAGGATTGAATGTATATGAATAAATTCAAAAATTAATGTTAGGGCTTTCTCATCCCAGTTTTATTATTATTTTTAGATATATGAAATATTCACAACATATTCTTGTTGTGTGGTTTATATACATACATATGATATAAATCCCAAACCATAAAAATTAGATAATATTTATTTATGTCAATATTTCACACTAGGGATCATTTTAGGATTAATGTTTTGGAGAATAAGGCCATAACTATTACGTTACATCTAAAATATTACAAAGTATAAATCTTTACTCCATCAAATTTTTTTTGAATAATAAAACTCCTTAAATAAAAATGATTATTTTCTAGATAAAAATTTGCATGAAATTTTCATTTCTACTACCCTTCCTTATTCCATGTGATAAATATATCAAAAACATGTGACATGCATAAAAATCTCAGTATGGGATATAAAATAAGTTTAGAAAACAGTAGCCCATAAATACATACAAATGAATGAGATCAAACTATTCCCTCAAAAAAACATAATCACTTTAACATACCTTATGAAATAATATGATTTATGAATAAATCATCGAAATCATAAATCATTATTGAATCTTTTTCATTCATAACATTCTTAAATTATAGCTTTCACGGCCACATAGAGAGTACACATCATGGTTACATTTGGAATAACCATTATAGTATATTCCATAAATCACATATGATATACATTATTTTTTTACCTCTATCACATTATCGATTGCATTTTAGATATATTACATTCTCAACTGCCCTTTATATATAGTTTAACCACTCATATATGTAACCAATTCCCATAAACAATAACATAATCAAAACACATGACCAAGAATAAAAGAAAAAATAAAATTTCTATATTGCAATAATAAGACATCATTACAAGATATTGACAAAACCAATGATTCCTTAAAACCATTATCAATATCAAAATACATAAAAAATGGAGTTCATTATTTATCTTTCTTTTAAATCCATTGTGGCTTGTTAAGGAAGCCAAATATCAAATAATTCTTATAGTGGAAGAGAGGTCATTGTCACTGTATACATTAAAAAGAAAAATTCCTTTTGTCATTTAGAAATATGGTTCATAGAAAAATATTCCATTTAAAAACCATTTAATATAATTAAATGAAAATTTTTATAATTATAGACAATATAAAAGAAGGTGGTTTATAAAATCAAAATATGTCTCAATGAATGGAGATTGAGACGACGTCCCTTACCACATGAGAAAGTACATAAATAATAATAATTAAAGAATAATAGTTAATAAAAATTATAATATCATATGAATAATGTGAATTTTGATAGAATATGTCAAAGGATAGTATAGGTAACACATAAATGTGAATTGGTGTATAACAACAAATAAGCTTCAATGGAATGAAAATTGAGACAAAATCCCATAAAAATATCGTATAAATGATGTATGAAATAATTGATGGGGTTATTATGTGTGGAAAAATTATATACCCACAATGGTAACTGGGAATGAATTTATATATAAATAAACTATGATTCCATACATAATATTTGCATAATATAATAAACGATGTATGTTTAAAACCCAATGAGTGGAAATTGAGTTTATAAATTCTCATACAAATATCATTTTGTTAATCAAATAGTTTGATTATGTGTATTCAATATAAATCGACACAATTCAGGTATAAATAATATATAAAATATAAACGTTAATTTCTCACATTATCTTAGAAGGGATTATTGAGGAAGTATAATAATAACCCAATGAATGGAAATTGGGTTAATAATTTCCATTACCTGGAGTTCGACTTGTCTTGTTCATTATTTATCTCCAAAAAAAATAAACATATGTTAATTTTTAATTTCATAAAATCCTTTTTCAATTTAATTATTACTTTAATATCACATGTTAATTTTTATAAAAATCATATAAATATTCATGTTCATATCGGTCATTTTGTTCATATTCGGTAGTTGAGTCGAAAATTAACTTGTTATAATTACAAATTGTTTATATGGTCAAAATTCCATTATATCCATAATAGTATTCATGATTTAAATATAATATATATACAATGTATATATATGTTTTTATAATAGTATATAACATTTGTATATAATAAATGAAATTCACCATTCTTGAATACGATAGGTTGTAGGTACGCATTAACGATACTTTCATTACTTTGTTAATTTTAAGGACGCATATAAAATGACACATATGCATATTATAATTCTAGTATAATATCAATGTTATAAATGTTACATAATTTGATTAATTACATCTTTTATACATTCTATATATGTCATGAATAGTCTTATCACTTTGGGGGGTGTCAGTATGCTCTTCCTCAAATGAAATTATTATATTTATATATATGCAAAGAATAATTTCTTTGATATAAATAAAAAATATAGAAGAATAGACTCAATATAAATATAATATATATCATAAGAAAATTTTGTTCCTTCATAATGTGCATCATGAGAGGTTCAAGGGGAAAATTGAACAATGATTGTTTCATGAGGGAGTAGTTCGATGTACTGAGAAATAACATGTTTGTATCCATTTGATGGAGGTGTGTGTATGTGTAGTTAGAATAATTATAACAAAAAAGTCATATTCTATTTAGGATAATGGATTATTTATTATATCAAATAATAGTAATATAATAGGTAGTAGAGAAGAAAAATAACAGAAAATAACTTAGGAGAGGACATAACCACTAAATCGGGAAACTTTTTTTCAATTTGAGCCAAAAGGATTTTTTAAATTTCCTTTTGACCAAGATAAGGAATATATAAGTAATTTTGGGATTTTGAGAGCTTATTTGGGTAGAATTTGGAAGGCATAAAGGGGCTTTATATGTGTGAGCTATGTGGATATAGGTTGTGGGCTTTTATAAGAGGGAGGAGGGCCACTTTTGGTACGTCTAGAAATATTAATTAATATTAATTTAATTTCAATTAAAACTGGTCCAAACTCATTCAATATGATTATAAGATGATTTTGGTTCTAATACACTTCATCAAAAAAATTTAAAAAATCTTTTTAAATATTTTTTTAAACTTATATTTTTTGTTTAACCTTTATTTTAATATTTTAATCATATAGTGATATCGTGATATTTACAAAATGTGGGTTTATTTAATTACAATTATCATGTCAAAAAACCCCAAAAATGAAATTAATGACATGTTTGGACTTATATTAACCATTTTTATGAATCTATGACATTTAGAATTTTAATATCAATGAGTAAATATTGTATATTTTAAGTTATGAATTATGTCACTTTCTATTACTATTTATACTTGAATTTTTTACAAATTCATAATAACTGGATTCCTTATAACCAAAGCCATTAACTCAATGTAAATATTTCAATATAATCCATATAATTCATTTATAGCCTCAAAATAATTATGTTACATTTATTATAATTTTTATTATACCATTTTTTGAATCCATAATTAATTAATCTGTCACATCATCAACATTGGGTCATAACTAAATTTATTTATTTAATTTATAAAATTTATAAACAAATACCAAGAAGTTTGACATTGTTTTATATTTTTAATGACTATTTATATTAGAATATATCAGTAATATAACCGCATATTAATATTTTTTAGTATAGTATACATGTTTATGTTATATTTCTTTTTTATTTAAATTAATTTTTATAAAATGTCATTTTCACATTCAAATGGCTCCATAGGTTCCCAAAAAAGACCCAATAATGACCATGGTTGTAAATAATTCATCCAATATTATTTTTACATTTGTTAGTATTGTTTAATATTAGTATAATATTATTTTTTACGCTTATTTACATTATTTAACCATTTACCATGTTAAATAATATAATTACTAAAGTTACAATTAATAATGTTCAAAAATAAAAATAACATATTCACATAATTTTGACCTTGTGATTAAAAATATTGAATCTATTTTTACAAATTCAAAATATATGAGTTACAGTAATTAAATTAATATCAATTCCCATTGTCAAAACCAAAAAACTGTTTTTAAGAAGTAAGAACTACCAAAAGATTGACATTCGTTTATGTCTAATTTCAAATAAAATTTACTTCCAATGACCAAAATAAGATTAAATTATAAAAAATTAATACAACTACACATTAAAAATAATAATTTTACATCAAAAATTTATAAATAAATTAGATGATATGATATCTTTTAATTAAAATGTAGAATTTTTTACTATTCATTAAAAAGAACTTTATCGGAATATTTCCTAAAACATAACCAGAGTAAATTTCGATGTCCCCCATCTATACAATAAGTTTATTTTGTAAAATATAATATAAAAAATATATAAAAACTATTTTTAGAAATTATTCTACATAAAGAGGTGGTAAAACATCATTGTTAGAAAAATACTTCTTTTATCCAAAAAAATGAATTTCTTCTTATATCATATATAAAAAACACATAAGCTGAATTTAAAATAGTTTATTGATATAGAAAATGTATTTTTAATTAAATACATATCCATAAAGGGTGATGTGACTTTATAAAAACGATTATTCACTTTTTAAATAGTTTTTAATAAAAAGACATCCTTTATATTCAATTGGTTTTTATTTCCATTTATAAAACATATGGTAACCATTGAATCATTATTTAAACATGTGTAAAAAAAATTCATAATTATGTTTATATTATTCTTTTCCACCATTTTAATGGATAGTTTTTAACTACCATTTAAAATAATAATATTATTATTGTAATATTTTTTCGTATAACTCAATGTTGTGTGCACCGTAAGATTTCAGGGAAACCCGTTGTTGAGTGTCGAGTACGCTATCTGAATAATGTGCCACCTTTTTTAAAAATGTAATCTAATATTCATAAATATTAATAATAATGAAAGTGTTATTCTATAAATACCGTGGTCATTAAATCATTCCCCCTTTTGATAATTATGTCCTCGGAATTTTAACATCGGGCTCGGAAGCATTATTTGAAATACAATTCAAAAAAAGAGTAAATAAAACTATTAAAAAAAAGAAATAAATATAAGTAAAAAATTTCACCCAATACAATAGCCACTACTATTACATTAACGAAAAAATGGATATGGAAGGAAAACTAACCATCATGTTCTGCTCGAGGGTGATTGAAAACATGATTAAGAGAAAGTTAACTACTAGAAAACTATAAACATGTATTGGGTTCAGCATTCTTTTATTCCCCAGTAGTAAATTTAAATGGTCAACATTTTTGTTTTATGTTTCTTTTCATAAATATAATTAATTTATCTATGATATTGTATATGAACATAAGTAAATGTACTTAAGTTTTATGAATAGGGTCACCATTTAATAAATGAAAAAAAAACTCATCCTTTCTCCAAACGATGATTATTGAAGATTACTTGGTCACATCTAAAGCAATAGAATCCACATATATAGAATCACATAATCCATATAAGATTATACACATGTTTCCTCTATCTATTGTCATTAACCAAAACTAAAATGGTTAGTACAAGATCAGATAATCCCTCAAAATGATTATCCTTTTTAAAAGGAAATTGTTAGGTCCACTAGGATGGATACCCTGAGAGGGGGGGTGAATCAGGGTATGGCCAACTAAAAATTAATGCCCGTTCTGATCTTGTTTCGCTGTTAAGCAAAACACTCTTCTCTCTTTTTCCTGCTGCACGATATATACAGAAAGTAAAGCAAGCACAGGACACAGCAATTTTACTTGGTTCACCGCTAAGGGCTACGTCCAAGGAGCATACACCGACAGGTTGCCGGTCGTACCAAATTCCACTAATCTTCACTAGCTGTGGATTACAAGGTTCGGGCTAGATCACTTCTATGCCCAGGCTCACTGCCTTTACAATGTTTAGGGTCAGCTCACTTCTTTCCCAAGGGTCACTCTCTATTTCTCTCTCTCTGGCTCACTACCGGTGGAGAGGATCACCTTCTTCCTCTTCCTAAGCTCACTGCTCTGGGAAGGGAATCCAATCACAGTTTATAGACCTGTAGGTCTCTTCATTTCCATAAAGGAATGCATCTTCCTCTGTATGTAGATGCTCTGTTGAAGTCCAACTTTCACCCGTAGATGAATCTCACTTTGCACCGGATGTACCGGGCAGCCTCAGTTTTTACGCGCAACCCTTACGGTGTCTTGCGCGCAATTTCTATGATTTGCACGAAATTCCTTTTTCGTGCAACCTCCAAATATTACGCGCAGCCTGGAAACTGCCTTGCGCGCAATTCACTGATTTTGCGCGAAACCCACTTTTCGCGCAATCTTCCTTTTACGCGCCAGCACCAACTTTCTGCGCAGCCTTAGCTTTTCGCGCAACAGCTGACTTTACGCGCAAACTTTAAGTTTACGCGCAACACCCTTTCTAACTTCAATTTCGCGCACCAGAGCTCGGGTATTTTCTATGTCTTGAACTCTACTGAATGGAGGAGGGTCACTTCATATTTATAGGCAAAATCGACCCCGCCCGAAAAACCCTCCTTGAGTGCGTAATCCGCTTTGATCTTCCGCGCACAAACATTTTCCGCGCACTGCTCCATAATTTCGCGCACCTCATGCCTTTGCCATTTTACGAGCTTCGGACCTCGTAACACCTCTTGCGCGAAATACTTCATCCGCTATTTCGCGCGCCACTTCAATTTTCCGCACACGCCTCCAAAATTTCGCGCGCCTCATGACTTTACCGATTTTCAAGCTTTCTGCCTTGAAACATCTTTTGCGCGAAATACAATTTCGCGCAACCCGCTGTTTTGCGCGCCACACTTCAAGATTTCGCGCAACCCGCTAGTTTTGCGCGCCACGCTTGATTTTTCTGCACACCTCCTTCATTTCTCTCTCCTCAACCTTCGCCAACAACATATCACTCCATTTTCCATTGGCGATTTTCAGGCCCAAAAATTTGGCAAACACTGGAAAACGGCGCCACCTTGTACTGCTCTTTTGTACCGCATCCAGATCGTCCTTTCCTTTGTCAAAGTTCTTTGTCAACATGGAATGTCAACAACTTCTCGGGAACTCGACAATTCTCCATGGAAACCTGCTTTGTCAACAAACACAATCAACCCAAAAATGCTGCAATGTTACCTTGAAGGATTTTTGCCCAACAGAAATACTAATCTGAATTACCAAAATTCAACAAAAAATATCCAATTTTCAACAAAGACCATTAAATATACAGAAGACCTTTAAATTCAACAAAATAATACAACTAGTTTTGAAACACATAACTCATTAGGATTTTATGAAATAGTCTTATATGATAAATCTTAACATTTATCTCTAAATAACATCAACTACTCTTAAATTCTCATACTAAGAAGTAATTAACCTAATAACATTTTTTCCATGATAGGCTAATCATATCACTGAATTATCTAATTCCCCATAATTTCATTGATAAAATCATTGATTATTCCAAAAATATAATTCAACCATTACTCCTCAATTATATACCATAATATTTTATTTACCTTAATCATATAAATTTATTAGAGTGAATGTATTCTAAAATAACATTTATCACTTAATAACATAATCATTTTCTGAATCTAAGGATATAAAATTGATAAAAAATAATTTTCCAATGTCATCGTACTCTTGATCAATAAAATCTTTTAACTGAAAAAAAAATAAGTTATACTAAATGGGGACATCATGTAGGCCAGTGGTTGGTGATGTGCCCATGTCACTCTTCGGTTGTGGGATTGATTCTCATAATATTATTGGTCATTACTCCTTGTCACCCATACCATGGGTTTTCCTTTTTTTAAAAACTATATGAATATTATATCATTTTATAAAATAATATAATTTCATAAAAAATATCCATTACATACATTATCCTCAAAGGTTATCTAATATCATTAATATTGAACCAAAAAATGTATTAACCATTAGTCTCCTTGAAAATAAATGATCATATGAACCCCTACAGTTATAAATTATGTTTAAACAATAAAAAATAATTCTTAATTGATTTTTTTTTCACATATCTAACATTAGTGTTACACATACTAGAAAAATCCTTCCAAAGTAATTCCATCATCAAAAGAGAAGTAATACTTTTAAACATTTAACTATCTTACAGTCAACCATAACCCTTGAGTACATTATATGTTGACTTCAAACTCATTAAGAATTCATTATAATCCATTAACTATGAATTTGACCGGATTTTTTAATACATCATTCCAACAGATCGATTATCCTCATCATTTGTAAATATAAATCCAAAGATTTTTTCTTCATTTTTTATTAGAAAATAATCATACCTTGAATCTAGATATCATGATCTTCAGGATATTCCCATTCATCTTCAACATGTGGTCCAACAATCAGAATGAAAACATTCTCTTCCCATCTATAATTTCACTATTTGATAGACTAAGAAGTGTTCTGATCATTAAATCATATAAAAAATATACCATGTCCCATTAAATTGTTTTATAAATTAGTATGTGATGTATAAATCAAACAATTTCTTGTAAGTGATTTGAATACTCAAGAAGTAGTCTAAATCATTTGAACTGGATTTTTCCATAATATTGATCATCAAATCATCAGGGTGGGATAAGAAGGTAGTGCATGATCTCTTTCATTCCATGTTTAAAAATGATCAATAATCTGTATAAAAGGAGCAACGCATAAACATGAAATGAATTATTGTTATTAAAATAATAATCCATTGTTGGGTAAAGATAACATTAAAATATAGATGTTTATCTAATACATAAACCTCCTTATATCTCCATAGTTTAGGTTTTTATATAAACAACACATTTTTCCATAACCCACTAATTGTTTTTATCTGATTATAAATCTCTTGGTTATATGGGATCCTTTACCTATACACAGATAACACCCTAACCTCTAATGAAATAAAAACCAACCTCTGACACCAACTATAAAGCCATAGAATTAAGCATAACATAATCTTGAGTTATTTCAAGAATTCACATTAAGAATATTTTTAGTTTTAGAGTTTTATATTATTTTTCCATAACTATTACATTACATATCAAATACTAAAAAGTAATCACTTCCACTCTATCATCTTTTTTTACAATAATAAAACACCTTATAAAAACAAGAATTATTTTCTTGATAAAAAAAAAATTGAAATCTTACTTTCTCTTACACTTCTTTTTACCCTATGAAAAAAAATTAAAAAACAAGGCATGAGCATAAAAATATCAGTAAGGATATAATATAAATAAAAAAACATTAGTCCATGAATACATACAAATCCAAGAAATCATAATTTTCACTCATGAAATATATGATTTTTAAAATATGTCATGAAATCATAAGATTTATGAATAACTCATAGAAATAATAAATCATAATGTAAAACATTGGAATCCATAACATACTTACATTATACCTTTCATAGACACATAGGGAGTAACATTCATGGTTACGTTTGGATTCCCATCATAGTATATACCCTAAATATATTAGGAAAAACAATATCATTTACTTATGTCCCATTACCTAGTTAATTGGAGAGCTATCACAGGATCACCCGCCCTTAGTTTTTCACAGAATAAACCATATACATAAAAAATTTCCAAGAACCAAAAAAAAATCATAACAAATGGAAAAGTATAAAAGAAAAAAACTTTTCCACATTACAATCACAAGACATAAATTCAATATATTGTTATAATCAGTGCTTTCTTAAATCCATTTTCAATACCAGCATATAATGAAATGGTATATGGTATTTATTTTCCATATAAAAATATTACATCATGTTATGAAATACAAATCTCAAATAAGGCTCATGGTAGCGAAATGGTCATTATTTCCATATAAGTTAAAAATAATCATTATTTATTTATTTAGTAATATGCTTCAATGATTTTTTTGAAAACCATTTAATTGAATTAAAATAAAAATTGAATAATTATACACCATATAAAATAATATGTTTTATGAAATCAAAATATTCCTCAATGAAAAGAGAATGAGACGAAGTCACTTACCAGTTGAGAATATACTTGAATAAATATAATTAAATAATAACATTAAAAAACATATAATATAATATGAATAAAATTATTCATGATGTAATATGCCAAAGGACAGTATAGGCACCATATAAAATTGAATTTGTGTATAAAAACAAATAATTATCAATGGAATTTAAATTGAGACAAAATCCTTAACAAGGATCTTATAAATTATGTAATAATTTATAGACGTATTGATTATGTGTAGAAATACAATATATAAAAAACAGGAAGTTTAAATGAAAACACAAATTAATAAATAGTGATTCCACACATAATCGTGGCATAATATTATCAACTATGTATGTATAATACCTAATGAGTAAAAATTGAGCTTCAAAATTTACTAACAAGGATTATTTTGTTAAAAAAAATTGATTATGTTTATTCACTATAAATCCACATGTGGAAAGTATAAATACAAGATAATGTATCAAAATTAGTTTCTCTCATAATCATAGCAAGAAATATTCATTAATTAGATGATTAACCTGGAGATTGGAAATTCAGTTATGAAGTTTCCTTACTTTGAGTACAACATGAATTGTTCATTCTTTATCTCGGTGAATAACAAATATAGGATAATTTTTAAATGATACTGAACCTTTTCAAGTTTATTATTACTTTTATATTACTTATTATATTATTACAACAATCATATAATTATTCAAGTTCATATTGGTCATTTTGTTGATATTCGGTAGTTGAGTCAAAAATGAACTTGTTATAATTATAATTTGTCCATGGAGTATGAAGTCCATTATATAAAAAATAGAATTTATGATTTAATAATCATATATATCCTTTATATATATTTATTTTTTATAGTAGATATCATTTTTATATATGAAATGAAAGGCACCGTTCATAGAGACAGTAGGTCGTACGTACGCATGGACACTACATTCATTTCTTTTTCATATTAAAGGAATGAAAAATAAATAATAAATATGTATATTATAATTTAATATAATATATATGATATATATGTAACATATGTTCATTAATTATATACATTATACATTCTTCTAATGCAATTAACGACTCGTATCACTTTGAGGGCGTGGTAGTCCACACTTCCTCAAATGGAATTATTGTATTTACTCATTATAGTATGAATAATGCTATGTGGTAAATAAAAAATAAATAAAAATATAGACTATATAAATATTATATATATCATATATAAATATATTGGCTTAATAATGGCCACCATGATTGGTGGTAGGGAAAAATGAACATTCCGCTTTTCATGAGATAATAGTTCACCGTACACAAACACATTATGTCTGTAAACATTAGATGGAGGTGTTTGTAAGTGTAGATAGAATAATTCTCAAAAAATATCATACTATATTTATGATACATTTTTGGTTATGAAATAAAATAATAAAAAACTAAAAGGGAGTGGGGAAGGATAATAAAAGAAAATAATTTGAGAGAAGACATTACCTCATATTCGGGTAACTTCTTTTGATTTGAGTGAAAAAGATTTCTTGAATTTTTTTTATTCCCACATTAATACTTCTATATAGAAGGTAAGAATGTTAGGAGAATTTTTTAGAATAATTTGGACATTTCAAGTGTCTTGAAAGGTGTGAGTAATGTGGGAATACGTGGTTCCTTTTGATTAGAGTGAGGAGAGGAACTTTAGGAATGTCTAGAAATATTAATTTATTATTAATTAAATTTCAATTAAAAATGGAACAAAACTCATTTAATTTTATGATAAGATTAATTTTGTTCTATTAAAATTCAGCCAATATTTTTTAAACATGATTTCAAAAAAATATATACTTAACTTTTTTAACCCTTATTAAACCTTTTTAAATCTTATGGTGATATCCTATTATTTTCACATTCTTGGTTAATGTAATTACAATTTCATGTAAAAAGACAAAAATAATAATCTATTTATGAAATATTTGAAAATATAATAAAAATTTTGATGAATATTATATTTTTTGGAATTTAATGTCATTTAATAAACAATTTTATATTTTATGTTATGATTTATGTCAATCTTTAACACTATTCATACTTGACTCTTTTACAAATTCATAACAACCTAATTCTTCTAAACAATATTTATTAAAAACATAAAATATGTAAATATAATATAGAAAATTTCTATATGGCATAAAAATATTAAAAATAAATTTATTTGAATATTTATAATATTATTTATTTGATTCTCTTATTAATGAATCAGTCCCCATACAATCATTGTGTCATAATAAAATTTATTTATTTAATTTCAAAAAATTAAAAATAAAATACCATGATATAGATAATAATTCTATAATTATAATGACTTTTTATAGTAAAATAGATGAATTATATAACACTATATTAAAATATATTTATTATAAGTTACGTGTTTATGTTATATTTCTCCTAACATTAAATTAATTCTTATAAAATTTCATTTTCACTTCCATGTGAATACATTGGGCCCCATAATCGACCCAAGGATGACTATGGCCAGATATATCTCATCCAATCATATTTGGACATCTATTAGTTTATTTTATTATTATTATTATATTATTGATTAACATTATTTACCTGATTTACCCTTTATCCATGGTAAATAAAATCATTACTAAAGTAACTATTCTTAATTTCCAAAAATAAAATGTAACTATGAACACAATTTGAACCTTTGGATTCCAAATATGATATATATTTTTTCATATTAATGATACAAAAGCTTCAGTAAATAATTGGAAATTAATTTCTATTGTCAAAACCAAAAAGATGTGTTTTAAAAAGTAATGACTAGTAAAATATTGACATGTGTTTATTTCCAATTTAAATGGAAATATACTTCAAATGATGAAATTGGATTAAATTATAAAAAACTTAATTCAATTAATCATTAAAAAATTGCATTGAAAATATAAATATATAAATATATTAGACAAAAAGTCAATTTTGAATTAAAATGCAGTATTTTTCACTATTCATTTAAAAATGCACATTATGAGAAAATTAACAAAAATTTAACCAACGTAAATATTGGTGCCTTGACTCTATGGAATATATATATTTTATCATATAGAAGATATAAAAGTGACAAAAACTAAATTAAAAAACGGATCCAAATTAAGAGATGGTAAAACTGCATTTCAAGAATAATACATCTTTTATCCAATAAATTGAATTTTTTCTTAAATCATATCTAGAAAACATAAAAAAAATTAAAACATTTCATTGATTATATAGATTTTTTTATTAGATAAAAATACAAAAATAGTGATATGATTTTATGATCACAATTATTCTCTTTTTGAATAGTTTTTCATAAAAACACATCCTTTATATTAAATTGGATTTAATTTCCATTTTAAAAAAATGACCAATTAATCAATATTTAAACACCTGTAACCCATATTTTTATAATTTTGTTATTAATATTTATTCCATCAAATCCAATGGACATCCATTAACTACCATATAAAATAATATTATTATTACATAATTATTTTTCGGTATATCACAATGTAGTGTGCAATATAAGAATTCATTAATCATCATTATTTTGTGTTGAGTATACTATTAGAAAAAGAGTACTCATTAACATAAATTTAATAGATTATTCATACAAATTAATAGAAATGGAAAATATCTATTCTATAAATAACTAGTTCATTACATTTGACATGTTTTGTAATTAATTAACATTAAATAATGATATTAAAATTTTCAATGAATTTTTTTTCATTGATATTAGGATTCAAAAGATAATCATGTAGTTATAAGATTTATAGTCTCCCATTTAATTCCTTGATAGTTATGTCTTAATTACCACTCATTTATTTCATTTTATATATGCTTCCCATAACTGTATTGTATGATTATCATCCTAAAATTAATGGTTATTCAAATATCTATGTGATGATCTCTCTTATTTAGGATTTTTTTGATGAAAATAAACTATGTTACTAAAGTAATATTGTCTCAATTTTCCATCATTGAAAAAAATGTTATTTCATGCACCTATATTTGTTTCGAGGTGTTTATTCTATCCATTAACATTTAGCAAAATGAATTAAATAATCCTCATGTTATTTTATGTTTCATTTCTTGTTATTCCTTCACAAGTCATAGAATTCTATGTTACCAAATTTGTACATGTTTTTCTCCTAATCACATAATTTATCGATAATGTTTATAATTATGATTTAATTTATGAAATATTATATTCCACCTATAAAAAACAATAATGATTTTTATTCTATTTTTTATATTCCTGATATATTTATTTAGTGGTATTTTATCCACTATTTTTCAATTAATATAATAATGAATTTTTTTTAAGAAATAGAAATTTTTTTCGCTCTTTGGTCAAAAATATATTTTATTTCAAGATCATGTCTTTTATAATAATTTTCAAAAATATTAAATTATTCTCCAATTATTTTTAAAATTATTATTTACAAATGTTTTATGATTTTAAAAATAGTTCTAAAATGAACATTATTCTCATTTTTTGGATCATGTATCTTGTATAATCTTTTATGGTGAAAATGTAATGATCATCATGAAATTATTTACTCATAGGCGTGATCCTAAATTCGAAGAAACATCTCTTTAATGTTTAAAAGGTTATTTTTAATGAATTTGTTTTCCTAATATTACATAAATTCATTTTTTTTAAATGTTTTTCAATGAAAATGATTTTGAAATGGTTTTCAATATTTCTTTATAAATATTCAATGTATATTTGAGGAAAAAGTTTTTCAAAATGTTTTACTATTTTTATTTTATGTTTTCAATGATTTTTCAAAGAAAATAGTTTAATGAAATTTTAGAAAGTTTTATTTTTATATTTTCATATATATATTCAATGAAATTAATTTCAAAAATATATTGTGTTTTTATAAATAATTTATAAAAGAAAAAATGATATTTTTCTTATGAAATGTTCGAAATAAAATTTCCAAGGATTCATTAAAAGAAAATTATTTTTGAAAAAAAATCGAAGGGATTTTAAAAGAAATGCTATTTTCCATAAGAAATATTCTATGTTATTATTAAAAAACATTCTCTATATAAGTTGAATTCCTTTTAAATATTTTATGATTTACATATAATGTGAGGAAATGAAACAATTCATATTTATTCTTTTTATGGTTATGTTTAAGATGAAATGTTTTTATGAAATAAATTTCTCTTCCACCAGTTGTATAGTGAAAAAAGGAATATTAAACAAACATATTTTAAAATGATATTATAGAATAATGAAACTTATCTTATTTTCATTGGTTATGATTAGCTGATGTATTTATGATACCCATTTCATTAAATTGATTATGATATGATTCTTATGATACTCATCTATTTTCATATTTTTTGATATGATAAATTTTTTATTATACTATTGAATATATAAGTATGATTTAATTATGTGATGGGATGGAGCTATACCACCCTCCAATTAATTTCGTGAATATTTATATATCATAAGATAATTATGGAAGAATAGTCTATGAAATTGATTCACTATAGGAACGAGGTTGAAATGGTTCCATTTTGGGAATAAGTGGAAACCTAATCCCATCTTGGAAGAAGGAGAAACCCAATCCACTATTGGATGAAGGGGAAACTGGATCCACGTTGTGAATTATGGGAAACCTAATCCACAGTAAAATATAGATGCGTCCTGATGAACTATGTTTATATTAATGGGATGGAATTATGACTCCTATGATGATTTTGTAATCCAGATTATATGTTCACAATGTTATATATAGACCATGTTTCACATACATAAGAGTATGAGTGGTTCTGATATCTTGTCCTTAACATAATGAGTGGTCCTATTTACATATTTACATGTTCACAATGTTATACACCATTTTGTATGCCACAAAATTATGTATTAATTATATGATTTGATCTCATGATTTATGTTCTCGATTATATTTTGATATATGTATTACGAACATTTAATCATTATGTAACATCTCATGTTTATCATATTTGAAAAATTGGGTAAGACCTTTTAAATTATTGTTCATTATAAAATACCCTTATAAATACCTTATGATTTCATACGATCATAGATTGATATCTCTTTTTTTTACCCTTACTGATCATCTGATCTTAGCATTTTTTATATTTTCTTTTCCCACGTTATAATGAATGGTTTTAAGTCAGATTAATAATGGAGAATATCATTAAAAGTGATTTTAACAATATTTCACCACGTTAGAAAAATTTATTTTCATTTTTTCCATAGACACAAAACTATAATGGTCCTCTTGAAAGTATATTTTTAATGTGAATATTATTCATCCAAAATGATGTATTTTCCATTTATTTTAAGATTATATCACTATAGATGGTATCAATATAATGGAATATCCATCCAATGAAAACTAGGATGATAAAAAATTTGTGACATAACTAGATATATTTATAATGATATATCAAGGTATTTCTCTAAAGATAAGATTAAGTATGTGTTAAAGTATATGAAATGTCTTACAGAATTTTTAAATGATAGATGAAGTGGTTTATTAGAAATGCATCTCTATCTATATGATACAGGTTCATGTATTTTTATCATAGATTTACATATTGGTAACAACCCCAAAAACACCATATTGATCTTGACATGATCTAGAAATGATGCACGATAATGGGCCTTACAACCCATCTATATTATAAATCCTATAGAGTATGATTTGAAAATCCCTAAATGCTTCAGATACCATCCTGAAAGATTTAAATAGAATTTGACATTGAATATACTAGGACAAACATAAGGTGTCATATATTATAGAAGGTTTCATTATATATAAATCATATAATTAATTTTTTAGGATTATGTGGTTTTCTGATATAGTATGTGTTTCTCAAAAATTCATTTTGGTTTTACTCAATGGAAGAAACATGAAAAAATTGCATTAACATTGAATTCTTTATATGTGGAAAGTATATGAATACTAAAAATCAATTTCTTAATCGGTAATCTTTTAAATATATTCATGACAGTCATTCAAATAATGGTTATACTATTGATGATAATGGTACCCTGAAAGACATGTGAATGTTATAGGATGTTCTAACAGTATTTTTTTACATTAAATTTAAGAATCATGATTATATTCAGTTTGAGGAACTATAATACATGTTTCATATTTAATACACTATTAATCAGGGTATTATGTAATATTTTGATTATTCCTAAGTAATGGTTTCATAATAATGATGAATGATTAATGTTTATATACTTTGGAAATCAATGATTATGTTAAATAAATCCAGAAATATATATGAATTTTTAGTATAAGTTTTTATTATGGACTACAAAATATTTGTTGAATATTAATGATGACATAGAAAATTAATTCAATTTAATGGTTATATATTAATTAAGGGAAAGCATCCATTAATGTTTTCTTGATGTTGTGAAAATTGTTTTTATTTTGGATAAATATATTATTTATATTGAAAAGGTAACATGTATAATACTAATTATCAAGTAACTAATTATTGATTTGATGATAATGTGGAATATTTTATCAAGGATTAAGTTTACAATATTATTTTATTTAATGAATATATATATTATTATATTTTTATTATATGGAATAAATAATAATTCATGTTTTTTATAAGGTTTTATTGTAATTATGATTATTAATTGGTTTCATGAGAATACATGATTAATGTATTATTTGGATTAGTACGTGCCAACCAAGAGATAATTTATAATATATCGGTAATTAATATTAAGACAATTATATGAAATTATGTTAAATCATTTATTCAGTTTTTATATTTTTATAATTTGGAATGTGTTATAATGATAAACATTTATATAATGGTCTTAGTAAATCTTTGGACGAGGTTTTAGAGATTGAATTATTATATTTAAACATGAGTATTTATTCATATTATATAATATCTTATAACCATTTTAATATAATAAAATGTAATGATAGATTAAATGAATTATTTTCCTTTATGGATCATATGATATATTAGTATATTAGGCATAAAAAATTAATAGTCATTTTTGGCGTAATAGATAATGTAGAAATTAGTCAAGACATAACCAAAGGGTGGGACTTTAAAGAAATCAATTATATATTCTTCTTAATGTCAGTAATCATTAGGAAATGTTTATTGAAAATAAAAATTTGTTTCCTTGTACCTTAATTTTTGATGAATCAATTGGTCTATAAGATCATCACATATTAATGTCCTTGTGACCATTATCTTTGTAATGACCATTTTCTCTATCACTGTTCATCAGAACATAAAATTTATATTTCTCTTTCATCTCTATTTTTTTCTTTCCACCAATATTATCTTTGATGGAAACCTTGTTATGAGTTGCTTCGAGTAAATGTTATATTTCTTACTTTATTTTTATTAATGTTGTTTTTATAATTCATTTTAAAGATGTGGATTTTAATAAAAAGGAATGTAACATCCCAGGTAAATAAATAATAAGACATATTTCTTATTTATTAATATTTGTAAATTAGATATTAATTGTACTTTAAAGAGGTTTCTACGTTCAATAGCGTACCTGATATGCAACAACAGGTTTCTTCGGAGTCCTATGTTGCACACTAATAATATAATATTATTATTTTAAATGGTAGTTAACTCCTAGTCGTTATTTTGGCGGGAATGAATGAAACTAACTACAATATGATTATACATGTTTGTTAAATGTATTTACATTATCGAATAAAAATTTAGAGACTTAAAATATTAATGAATCTAATTTTAAGCATAATTTACATTAAAAATCAAATTTATCTCCATTTAAAAGAGAAACCTAATTAAATATCGATTTGGTCACTTTATTACATTCTAATTAACCAAATAAAATTTATCTTTAGATTGGGTACATCAATTATTACTTTGGGTAATTTTTTATGTATATTTCTGATAATGTTCAGTTTTTAATGAATAGTGAAAAATATTGCATTTCAATTCAAATGTTAATTTTAATATAATTTATTTATATGGTTATATTATCTTTTTCAATGGTTTTAAATTTAAATTAAAATATATTTTTACTATTTAATCTAATGTTGGTCATTGGAAATAATTTCACTCTAAAATTGGTCATAAACAAGTATCAATCTTTTTATAGTTATTGTTTCTTAAAAACAAACTATTAGTTTTAACAACGTGAATTAATTTTTAAATTAATTAATTCCACTTATATATTTTAAATTTTTCAAAATAGACATAAATTTATAATTTGGAATATCAAATAATTCTTAGGCTGAATTGTAGTTATTTTTTTGAAAAAATTCAATTTAGATGAATAGTGAAGCCACTTAGTAGTAGTTAAAAAACAGAATTTTCCATCAAAATTAAATTTTACCACTTCATTGAATTGAATTTAGAAAATCCAAAATACATTGATGTTATTAAGAAGTAAAATTTGGTTCATTAAGATGAAAAATAATTTTTGGTGATTAGTAACTTTTGACTTTTATTACCCGCAGTTAAAGGTAAAAAAGTAAATTCAAGGTAAAATGTATATTATAATAATTATAAATTACCATAACGCTTGTCCTAACCATATATGATGAGTAATGGCCAAACATGGGACTTATTGAGTCGATTTAGCGACCCCATGGAGCCACTTATGAAAGATAATGGGATTTTACATTAATTGATTTAATGTAATGACAAAATTTACATTAACAAAAATCTATTAGTAATTAATTTTTATATGTTGTTATATAAGTCCTATTTTTGACTATAAAAACTCATAGGAAATTTAAAACTATTTACTACATGATAGTATTTGTTTTAAAAATTGTAAACTTCAAATAAATTAAATTATTTATGACACAATCATGATGCTGTATTTACCACATTAGTAAATGATTTGAATAAATAAGATTATAATGATAAAAATATTATCCAAAACAAGTACAATTCTGATTGGATGATTTTATTTCGACCATGTGTTATCTATTCTTCTACTCTAATTATGTTGGACATTTAGAAACCAAATATCATTATATAATAAAATAATGTTTTCACACTTTCCTAAAGAGTCCCTCCTCTCCCTTATAAAAGGAGACCACTTCTATCCAATTCCTCACAACTCTAAATTCATTGGGCTCATCCAAAATCTACCAAATTAATCTCCCTACTTCCATATACTCATAATAGAAGCCTTAACTTTGGAATAATGCACTTGAAGAAGTCCTTTGGATCAAACCAAAGGGAGTTACCCAAATTAAAGTTATTTGTTTCTCATAAATTGTATTTTTTTTAATTCTAAAACCAATAAACCATTATTACACATTTATTTTGCAAATACATCAGTTTACACAATATTCTATAATGTTGTAATTAGAAGTATTTGAACTACATTTACACACACCTCTATCTAATGAATGAAGAACATAGTGTTTTGGTGATGGAAAACTAAAGCTTCACGAAACGATTATTGTTCAATTACATATTACTACCTCTCATGGTAGCCGTTATGATGGAACTATATTTATATATGATAAATAAAATTTTTATGATTTCTTTATTCTTCTGTACTACCCATTTATATCACACATTTACTATTTCCATAGTGGGTAAATACGATAATCTCATTTGATGAAGTGCTGACTAACGCCACCTCAAAGAGATTTGATTCATTAATGCCTTGTGTGGGATGTATAAAGGATGGAGTTAACGATATTATATATGATATTCTACTGGAATTATAATATACCAATGTATAATTATTTATTATTTCCATTAAAATAAGATCTAGAAATGAAAGTTGTGTTCAATCGTACGTATGGCTTTCCGTCTCTATAAACAGTGCATTTCATTTCTTACCTCTAAATGTTATGTACTATTATAAAAACAAGTATATAATAAAAATATATTATATATATGATATGAAAATCATGATTATAATTAGGGATATAATGAACTATTGACCACATTGACAACTTGTAAATATAAGGTGTTCATTTTTCCTCAAGTACCAAATATCAAAAAAATCGACGTTAATAACATAAATGATTACATAATCTTTATAACATGGTAATAATTTATTTAAAAGGAATAATAATCTTGAAAAAGGTTGTGAAGAAAATATAAATTATCTTTAGTTTATTATTCAGGATATTAAAGAACGAATGGGTCATGTCAGACAAGAGTTAAGAGACTTCGTCTCAATCTTTTTTCATTGAATCATTTTTTGTTTTATACGCGACATTATTTTATACGGTGTATAATCCCCTTTAACTTTTTAATTTCATTAAAAGTGAATCATTTTATATGAAGCATTTTACTAAACAACAAAAATGAAATGTTCTTTTTTACATTAGCGGTGAAAACGACCTTGCTACCACCGCGAGTATTTTTTGATCATTGGCTTCATTAACAAGATGGATTTTTTTGAAAAGGAAAATAAAATACCATATACACTTTTTACATATTTTGGTATTGAAAATGATTTTTAGAATGGATTTATTATTTCAATATCATGAAATGATATTTTATTATTTTAATTTGGAAATGTTATCTTTTTTATTCTTATGTAATGTCTTAAGATCATGTTATGGTTCTTGGGGATTATTTACGTATACGGGTGGTTCTGTGATAAACCTAGGATGAGTTAGCCCGAGATATCTCTCCAATGAATTGGGTAAAATGATGGAAGTAAACTTCAATGTTTCTCCTAAAAGATTTAGAAAATATACTGTGATGGGTATTCCAATGTATCTCCCTATGTAGATGTGATAGTTTCAATGTAAGTATGATATGGATGCCACAAGTTACATTTATGATTAATTATTTCTATGTGTCATTCATAAATATTAAGATTTCATGAGGTAAGTAAATGATTTCATGTTTTTATTTATTTATGATCAAATGTTTTTATTATTTTTTTATGAACTTTATTGAACTTTTTATGCTCATCCTCTGTTTTGAAATGTTTTGACAGGACATAAAGATGAAAAGGGTCAAAGATGATATCATAGAAATTTCATGCTGTCTAAAACATGGAATTAGACATGACTATTTTTTTCAAGTGTTTTTGTTTTATTTTAAAAATGTAAACTGTGTACATATGTCTACCATGTAATCTTTTTAGATGTAATAGTTATGTCCTAATTCTCTGAAACTCTAAACCTTAAAAGATCCTCATTGTGAATTATTAATTTATTTCTGGCCTGGTCCTTATAGTTGGTATTAGAGGTTGTTTTAGATAACATTAGGAGTTCATCTATTGTTAAATTAATATACATAAATTAATTTATGTTAATATTCAAATGATATAGAATTTATAAATTACCATGTTGCTTTGCCAAAGATATGTCTCTTTTATGAATGGTTTTTCATAGAAGAAAAAAAGAAGTTGTGCTGGGAAGGCATAATGATGGAAATGACCTTCTCGATCAGCATCCAGAGATAGTCAGATTCAGGGATGTTCTATTTGTTTCAGTGATGGCTTAGTTGAATCAGGTGATAAATGGTAATTTTTTTTATTCATGATATTTTCATTAAGAGGATCATGAATGTAATTTAAGGGTTGTTTTGAAATCCTTACAAGAAAAAAAACTATGTGGGAAATTCAGCAAGTGTGAGTAATGGTTACAACAAATTTCATTCCTTGGTCACATTGTTTCAAATAATGGCATAACTATTGATCCTGATAAAACCATAGTTGTTGAATAATGGCAAATACCCACAAATATAACTGCTATTTGTAGTGTTCTTGGATTGGTAGGTTATTAAATGAGGTTTGTTGAAAGAATTTCCTAGTTTTCTAGTCCAATGACTATGCTACCTCAAAAATGTGTTAAGTTCATATGGACAAATGAATGTGATGGTTTTTTTCAAGAGTAGAAATGTAAATTGTTGAATGCTATAGTTTTGGTACTACCATCTAGAAATAGTGAGTTTGTTTTCTATAGTGATGCTTCGTCGAAAGAACTTGGTTGTGTCATAATTCAAAACGATATGGTAATTTATTATGCTTCATGTTAGTTGAAACCACACGACTTTAATTACCGTTCTCATGATTTGGAAATAGCTGTAGTTGATTTTGCTTTATGAATTAGAAGGCATCATTTTTATTTAGTGAAGTGTGATATATATACTGATCACAAACATTTAAAGTATATATTCACTCAGAAATAATTGACCCTGAGACAAATGAGATTTTTGGAATTAATAAACGATTACGATATCACGATCCTTTATCAACCGGGGAAAGAAAATAAAGTGGCTGATGCATTGATTCGAAAAAAATACATCATTAACTATGTTATGTTTGGAATTAGATCCTTTTGTTTTTGATTTGTGAACATTGGCATAGAAGTTATTGTTGCAAGAAATTATTCTATTTTGTTTTAGGTGTCAGTGAAATTATCTCTATCAGATAGAATTATGCAAGCACAAAAGGACGACAGTGATTTGAAAAAAAGGTAGTGTTGGTTCAGAAGGGTAAGTTTCCTGATTTTAACATTGATAATGATTGTGTTTTTAGATTTGGAAAGAAAATATGTTTTCCTTGTGATTCATTGTTGATGAATGATTTGTTATGTGAAGCTTATATTTTCCTATTTTCTGTTCATCCTGGTATTACTAAGATGTACAGAGATCTTCGAGAGTATTACTAGTGAGATGGAATGAAAAGAGATGTTGTTGATTTTACTGTGAAGTGTTTGATTTGTCAGCATGTTAATGCAGAGTGATAGTTATAGAAATGAAATTCTTCTACCTTTATCGGTGCCAGAGTGGAAATGGGAAAATATATCCATGGACTATATTATGGGATTACTAAAGATGTCTCTAGGTAATAATGCAATATAGGTTATAGTTGACTGATTGACTAAATATTTTCATTTCCTTCTATTTTGAGATAATTTGCCTTTAGGTCAACTTTCTCGGTTGTGTGTTAAAGAGATAGTCAAGATACATGGAGTTTCCCTCTCCATTGTGTATAATCGTGATATCAGGTTCACTTCTATCTTTTGGAAAGGCCTTCAGATGCCATTGTGTACGGATTTAAATTATAGTACAACTTTTCATCCTTAATCTGATGGGTAGTTAGAACGAACAATTCAGAACTTGGAGGATATGCTACGTGCTTTTTTGATGGATTAACTGGGAATTTGGGTCCAACATATTTCTTTGGATGAATTTTCATATAATAACAGTTTTCATTATAGCATACAAATCACTCTTTTGAGGAATTATATGGAAAGCGTTGTTAAACTCTATCTTTTTGGGATGATGTAGGTGAATAGAAGATGATGGGACAAGAATTGTTATAAGAGATGGCAGATATGGTTCATTTGATTCAAAATCACATGAGAACATCCTAGAGGAGACAGAAATGTTATGCAGATAACCAGAGGAAGTATCTTTTCTTTTGAGGCAGGTGATCATGTTTTTCTCAAATATTCTCCATTGAAAAGTGTGATGTGTTTTGGTATGAAGGGAAAGTTGAGTCCGAGGTTCATTGGACCTTATAAAATTCTGGAGAAAGATGGATCATTTGTGTATATGGTGGAATTACCTCCATGTTTATCCCAGGTACATAATGTTTTTCATGTATCGATACTGAGAATGTATATGCCAGATCACTATCATGTTTTGAGCCCTGAGGTAGTTTAGTTGGAAGAGAATCTAACTTATGAAGAAAAACCTGTTAAGATTCTTGACTGTAGAGAGAAAGTGTTGCGGGATAAGGTAATTCACAAAGTAAAGGTTTTGTGGAAAAATCATATCGTTGAAGAGGCAATGTAGGAATCTTAAAATTCCATGAGGGATAAATACCCCAACATATTTTGATATGTGATTAAAAATTACAAAGATGCAATTTCTAAAAGGGGGAAGGATGTAACATCCTAGGTAAATGAAGAATAAGACATATTTTATATTTATTAATATTTGTGAAATAAATATTAGTTTTACTTTAAAGGGGTTTGTATGTTCGATAGCGTACCTGATACGCAACAACGAGTTTCTTTAGAGACTTACGTTGCACACTAATAATATAATATTATTATTTTAAATGGTAGTTAACTCCTAGCCAGTGTATTGGCGGGAATGAATGAAACTAACTCCAATATGATTATACATGTTTGTTAAATGTATTTACATTATCCAATTGAATTTTATAGGATTAAAATGTGAATGAATCTAATTTTAAGCATAATTTACCTTAAATAGTTGATTTATCGCATTTTAATGGAGAACCATCATTAAATATAGATTTGGAAAATTTAATAGATTCTAATTGACCAAAAAAATTCTTCTTTATAATGGGGACATCTAATTTTACGTTGGATAATTTTTTGGTATTTTTCTAATAATGTTCATTTTTTAATAAATAGTGAAAAATATGGCATTTTTATTAAAGAGTGCCTTTTAATATAATATATTTATATGGTTAGATTATATTTTTAGTTTGTTTTAATGTTAAATTAATATATATTTTTACCATTTATTTCAATTATGGACATTGGAATTAATTTCACTTTGAAATTGGATATAAACAAATATCCATCTTTTGATAGTTATTGTTTCTTAAAAACACACTATTTGTTTTATCAATGAGAATTAATTTTCAAATTAAATAATTCCACTTCTATGTTCTGAATTTGGAAAAATATACATCAATTTTGAATTCGGAATTCCTAAAAATGCATAGGCTGAATTTTTAATATTTTTTCGAAAAACATCAATTATGGATTAATAGTGAATGCACTTAGTAGTAGTTAAAAACAGACATTTTCATTAAAATGAAAATTTTACCAGTTATGTGAATTGAATTTTGACTATCCTACATACATGGATGTTATCAAAAAGTAAAATTTGGTTCATTTAGATGAAAATAATTTTTGGTGAATAGTAACATTGACTTTTATTTATCGCGGTTGAAGGTAAATAAGGAAATTCAAAGTAAAAAAGAATATTATAATAATTCCAATTATCTAAACATTTGTTCTAAACTTATTTTATGAGTAATGGCCTACCATGTGAACCCTTTGGTCGATTTTGGGACCCGATGGAGCCACTTATGAATGATAATGACACTTTAGATTAATTGATTTAATGTAATGACAAAATTGACATTAACAAAATTCTTTTAGTAATTAATTTTTTTATGGTGTTATATAAATCTTATTTTTGACTATAGATACTAATTGGAAAGATAAAAATATTTCCTACATGATAATAGTTCTTTTAAATTTTTATACCTCAAATAAATTAAATTATTTATGACACAATAATGATGCAGTAATTACCTATTTAATAATTAATTTAAATAAATAAAATTATAATGATTAAAATAATATACAAAACATGTCCAATTCTGATTGGATGATTTTATATCGACCATGACTCATCTTATCTTCAACTATAATGATCTTTGGACTTTTAGATACTGTATATCATTATAAAATAAAATAATGTTTTCACACTTTCCTAAAGTGCCCCTCATCTCCCTTATAAGAGGAGATCACTTATAAACAATTATTCACTTCTCTCAAGTAATTTGGACAATCCATTGACTTCCCAATTACGCTCCCTACATCTTTATCCTCACCCTAGTAGCCATACTATAGGAAGAAGGCACTTCATGAAGTTCTTTGGTTTGATCCAAAGGGAGTTACCCAAATTAATGGTAACAGTTTCTCTTAAATTGATTTCTATTATTTTAACTCTCCAACCCCTAAACTCTTTTTATTTTTTTTAACCAAACCAGAATCCTCAATATACGAGGAATTTTTTATGAGAAGGATTATAACTACACTTATAAACACCTATATCTAATGGATGAAGAACATAATATTTCTGTGGATGGAAAAGTAAGCCCTCACAAAATGATGATTGTTCAATTACAACTTATCGCATCTAATGGTGGACATTATGATGGAACTATATTTATATGTGATATATATTATGTTCATGATTTCCTTATTCCTCTGTACTTCTCATTTATAGCACTCCTTTATGGTTTCCATAGTGGGTAAATACAATAATCTCATTTGAGGTTGTGTGGACTATCACCCCATCAAAGTGATTTGATTCTTTAATTCCATATGTGGGATGTATAAAGGATGGAGTTAATGATATTATTTCTGATATTATAATGGAATCATAATATAGTTATGTATCATTATGTTTTATTTCCATTACAATAAGAAATATAAATGAATGTAGTGTTCATGCGTACGTACGGCTTACCGTCTACATGAAAGGTGCATTTCATTTCTTAACTCTAAATGTTATGTAATATTATAAAAACATGTATATAATGGATATATATATATGATATATAAGATATCCAAGTCATGACTATAATTCTGGTTATAATAAACTATTGAACACATGGACAACTTTTAAATATAAGGTGTTCATTTTTTACTCAAGTACCACATATCGACAAAATGGATGTTATTAACTTAAATGATTACATAATGTTTATAACATGGTGATAATTGATATAAAAGAAATTATAAACATGAAAAAGGTTCTTAATAATGATGAAATTTACTTTAGTTTATTATTCAGGGTACTCATGAACAAATGGGTCATGTCGGACACGATGTAAGGGACGTCGTCTCAATCTTCTTTACTTGAGGCATATTTTATTTTATACACAACATTATTTAATAAGGTTTATCAACTCCTTTGTCTTTTTAATTTCATTAAAAGTGAATATTTTTATAAGAAGAGATTTATTAAATGTCAAAAAAGAATGTACATTTTTATGTAAGCAGTGACACAGACCTTTCCGCCGCCGCGAGTAATATTTGATCGTTGGCTTCCTTAACAAGCCAGAATGTTTTTAAAAGGATAAATATATACCATATACTCTTTTTACATATTTTGGTATTGAAAATAATTTTGAGAACGGATTTATTTTATCAATTTCATGAAATTATATTTTATTATTGCAATGTGGGAATGTTATCTTTCCATTATTTTTATGTTATGCATTAAGATCATGTTATGGTTCTTGGGAATTATTTACGTATATGGGTGGTTCCGGGATAAACCTAGAGAGGGTGAGCATGAGATAGCTCTCCAATGAATTGGGTAATGTAACGGAGGTAAACATGAATGTGTCTCCAATGATATTTAGAAAAAATACTGTGAAGGTATTCAAAAGTAACTCCCTTTATTGATGTGATAGCTACAATGTATGTATAATATGGATGCCACAAGTTACCTTTATGATTAATGATTTCTATGTGTCATTCATAAATCTTATGATTTCATGTGGAATATAAATGATTTCATGTCTTGTATGTATTTATGAAAAAATGTTTTAATTCTTTGAATTATAACACTTATTGTGATTTTTATTATCATCCCATGTTTGGAAATGTTTTCATTGGACTTAAAGATTTATAGGGTTAATGATGGGATCAAGGAAAAGTCATGCTGTTTAAAACATGGGACTAAACATGTCACTTTTTGTCAAAAGTTTTAATTTTATGACAAAATGGAAACTGTGTAGATATGTCTACCATGTAATCTTTTGCGATGTAATAGTTAAAACCTATTTCTCTAAAACAAAAATCCTGAAAAGATCTTCAATGTGAATTATTCAGTTAATTCAATATTATGTAATTTTTAAGGCTAGGTCCTTATAAAGAACCTTCAAGTGTCAAACAACTGATAACCAAGATGAATTTTGATGGTGTAATTCATTTTTAGGATGGTAAAATTTAACACCTCAATATTTATAAAAATATTTTCTTTTTCTAATTATTGTAATGTTTTATTTATTTTTTATTTCACACAACACTAAATATATATTGAACTATATGAAGGTAAAATGTTTGGTTTTCATTGAACACAACCGATGTTAATATTCTGAAAAAGAAATTTATATTATGTTTTGGTACACACAACACTATGTTTGCCTTATTTTATACACAATACCACATTTCATCAACAACAAGTGTAACACGCAAGACCTGGTTTGGAAAAACTACAATAAAAATTAATATTATCAATAAAATGTTATAATAGATTTAACCACGCCATTAGAATAGTATTTATAAATAATATTATTTAAAATTATTAAATATTGTTTAAAAATATACCTAAAAATAATAATTTGGTGACCAATTAATTTGAAATGAAAACAAACAATTTTTAAAAATCTTATCAATCATTTTCTGGAAATTCATATTTACGAATCCAATATGTTTTACTGAATGAAATTAATTAAACAATTTCTGATAAATTATTTTAATGAAATATATATATTATATCCAATAAACTATTTAATTATCATTTATTTTTTTGATATAAAATAGATAATAATAATATTAATTTTACACATAATGATTTTTTTCTCAAAAGTAATATACCACATATTTATAAAGATCCCATTTTAAATATGATTTTTGAAACATAATAAATTTGTATTTGAAGAGATAAATCTCATTTATTAAATTTTAATATCAAAATTTATTTTGGAGATTGTTTTTAAATTTTTTTAGAAGCATCTTTTTTTGATGAATAGTTAAAGCCTACAGAATTTTATTTGAAAATATATTTTTTTACTAATTTATTATTGAAGAAATTTACATTTTAAAATATTTTTATTGTATACCTACATCAATTATATATATATTAATAAAATTATGATCATCTAAATCAATTTCAGAATGATATTTGATATAAAAACATTTGAATATTTTGAGCTTTTTCATTTTAAAAACTCTTTCTCTCATCACCTCTACATAAGTAATAATATATAAATTTCTACCACTAAAATTATAAGAATTTAAATAAATGGATTCCATAATTTAAATAATCCTAATATATAATTTATATTTTTTTACACTTATATTTTTACTGAAATAATTAGTTAAATTAATTAAACTTATTTATACTAATGAAGTTAAAAATAAGTTTAATTAATTACTAAAAATAAAAATATAGAGTATAAATGACCCTAAACATGTATAATTAATATTATGGACATAAATAGAAAATTTATCTTCAATGTATTTATATTATTCCATTTTATACCCTCTAAGGACAATTAAAAGGTTTAGAGCACACAATTCATTCCAAAAAGATCAACTGTGTCCTTTTCCAAAATTATAAAAGGTGACCACCACTTCCCTCTATTTTCATACCCCTAAACCCCTTAGAATCATCCAACACTAGTCCTAATATTCTCCCAAAACCAATACCTTTGTTTTAGAAGCCAACATATTGTAATAATGTAAAAAAGTTAGTCTATTTGTGCAAACCAAATGGAATTACCCAATGAAGATGTAACATCATTCAGCAAGTACTATTATTTTATTTCTTTTTCCGAAACTATATTATTATTATTCCAAAAAAATATAATAACATAATTACATTGAATATATTATGATATTATTTTGTTAAGGATTTGACAAACACCTACACATGCTTTCATCAGGTGGGATATGCATTCATCATTCGTACAACAGACTACTGCCTTGCTAATTGAGGATGTTCATTCTTCCAATACCACTAGTAAAAGTTACTAAAAATGGTAAAATTAATATTTTTATTTGTTATACATGATATTAATGATTACATTATGCTTTTATAATTATTCTATGACACATAAATTCCGTCTTTCCACTTATTGGGATTATGATAACATCATTTGAGGACGTGTGGACCAGAACCTCTTCAAATAGATGACATTTTTCATACATTACATTGAATGTATTATGAATTAGTTTAGTAAAAATATATGATACATTTGACATTATAATTATACGATAATTGATATATGTATACATATATTTCATTTGATTCATTTATTTTAATATGATATGAAAATAGAAATAGTGTTCATATGTAGTGTCTACCATCTCATTGAACAGTGTATTCCATTTCCTTATAATATATATTTAGTGAATATTAAAATACTTATATAATGAATATATATGATATTTTTATCATGTTTATCATTTTTTAGATAATTAAATCATGTTATATGTTAGTGGATAATGATTAACATGTCAAAATGTTTAAGAAAAATAATATGGACATTACCCATAACGTATCCTTAAAATGGAATGATTAACAAATAGGCAGTATAAAGTCTTAATAAAATCATATTCTTTAAAAATATAAGAATATATTTCTATGTTATAATTATAATAAACATATATTTATTATACTGTAGGATTAAACATATATGAAGAATGTCGATACTTAAAGAATGGGGTTTCTCGTCTAACTTTTTTTCGGGGAGACAAATGATATATTCTCTAATTTTTCTTGTTGTGTGGTGTACATACAAACTTATGAAATGTTATATAACTAATTAAATTTATTTAATGATATTATAAGAGTCAATTTATGTTTTTTTTCATGGATATCATTATTTGAAAGTTATTCTAGTAGTAAAAGGATTTCTACTCTCTCTTTTATTTCTTTGTGATTTACGCATTAATCACCACTGAATTATTTTTTGTGGAAAATGTAAATCCCATGTATATATTATATAATTATTATACATAAATTTATTTGTATTCACATATCCATTTTATGATCTATATTCTATGGGTTTATAATTCAAATGTTACAAAATAGGTAAAGTATTTTTGTCTCAATTTTCATTCTTTCAGACACATGTTATGTCGTGCACCTATATTCTGTATAAGGTGTATATTCAACCATTTGAAATGTAATATCATGATTTGATTCAAAATAATGATATTTTATGTTCTTCATTTTCTATTCCTTCTTGGGTCTTTTTATTCGTTGTTACAAATTTTGTAAAATTTTATTGATACAATCTAATTATATATTGAGATTGTTAATGATAATGCGTACTTTGATGAAATATTATGATCCTCATCTCAATAACACATCTTATGTTTCTTATCCTGCATTTATTTCTTGAATATTCATTTAATTGTACAATTTTTTTCACTCTATGGTACTTAATATAATTAAAAAATAAATTTGCATAAAATTTGACATTATTTCTCTCTTTAGTCAGAAATAAAACATCGTTCAATACTATATTTTCTAAAACACTATTCATAATCATTATAATAATATAATAATATTTTTTAGACACATTATTCCCAAGTTCTAGCTTTTTATGAATGGGTTTTAGGGTAATATTCATATTGTTTCCAGATCAATGAACTTTTCTAAAAATTTTATGGTGAAAAAGTAATTTATTTTCTTTATATAGATTTACCCACCAACAAGTGTACAACTTCCATGAAAATTGCTTTTAAATTATACATAGGGATTTTTAAACAATGATTTTATGTAATATTCAAGAAATAATTTTTATCGGTTTTTAAATAAAAATGTAATCAACATATTTTCAATATTTCTTTATTATTATTCAAATTATTTTCAAATAAAAAGGTTTTAAATTTTCATAAGATATATTTATATGTTTGCAAATTATTTTCATAGAAAATATGTTTTCCAAATGTTTTCATTATTCAATTACGTTTTTTTAAAATATATTTTCATTGAAATAGGTTTACAAAAATCATTCTCGTTTTAAAAAGATGGTTCAAATAGAAATTATATTTTCATAAATAAATGTTTAAAATTAAATTTCCCTGATTTATTTAGTATACAAATATTTTTTAATTCTTTGGAGTAAATGGATTCTTAAATAAATGTTAGTTTCCTTATAAAATTCTCCATGTGATATTTAAAAATACCTCTCTATCTAAGTTGAAATCCTTTGAAATTGATTATAATTTATTGGGGATATGATTTAGAGATGCCATTCAGATTATTTATTTGAATGCATTTTGTTTAATATGAAATGTTTTTTATGAAACCAATTTGATATCCATGGGTTATACCCTAATTAAAGTATTATGAATCATACTTCATTTCATACTTTATGCTATGATTGTATAACATATCTCCTTTCATAGGTTCTTATATATCGGTATGTTTTTTATTCCCATTTCATTTCATAGGTTATGATATGATCCATATCAAATGCGTATATATTCATGAATCAGGATATGATTATTTCATCATTATCATTATTCACACATATGTGTGACTAAACAATGTGACGGGTGGGACCTATATCACCCTCCAATGCATTAAGGAAAAATTTATATCATATGATAAAATGATGGGAAAAATCGATGGGTTTGAAACACATTGGTAATAAGGGTTAAATTGATCCACTGTGGGAAGAATGGGAAACCCGATTCATTCTGGGAAGAAGGGGAAACCCGATCCACAATAGGAAGATGGTGAAAACTGATCAACTATGGGAATAAGGTGAATACCAATCCTCTATGGGAAAAATGGGAGACTTGATCTACTATGGAATGAAGGGGAATACTATCCCAATTGTAAATAGGTGTCTCTTAGTCTACTAAATTTATAATTATGGGAGTGAACCATGACTAGTATGATGTTACACATGATCCTGATTACAAGTTCAAAATGTTATGCATTGACCTGGTTGCATGTCAAAAAGTTAATTTGAAGGCCTGATTTAATCTCCATAACATAATGAGTGATCCTATTTCAATTTATAAATGTTCACAACATTATAATCTGATGTATATGACATAAATATATATATCTTGCCTATTATATTCTCTAATGGTTCATGTTCTGGATTATCTTATGAATCATGACATATCAACTTCAAATATTAATATCATTTCACATGTTTATCATCTTTGAAATGTTGGGTATAAAATTTATAAGTAATGTTCATGATCATATACCCATATTCTTACCATATACATTCATATGATCATTGTTTTTTTCTCTTATATTAACCCTAAATGAGAATCCAATCTCACCATTTTATATGTTTACTTTCCCTAGGTGATTATTAAATGTTTTATGTAAGAGTTCTAAAGGGGGGTATCAATAAACATGATTTTGATGATATTTTACATAGTTAAAAGATTTTATGCTCTTTGTTTCCAAAGAAAATAATCTATTATAGTACTCAGGAATGTAATTGGGTAATATATGGAATATTCATCCACAATGATGTAATATCCATTTATGTTGAGATTAGATTGATATATAATTAGAGGATGGAGTTTTGTATCAATCTAATTATTTTGAGAGGAAAAGGTTTTGAAGTTCAAAGGAAAATATAAAAACCATGGAGACAAGATGATTATCTTTCATTCATTCTATAATTTAGGGAATAATCATAATGTAAATTGTCGTATGGGGACAAGAAAATATTTTATATGTGGAAAGAAAGGTCATCAGGAAGTAGATTTTCAGTATGATGGGAAGATGTTAGATAATTATGTGAATAGAGATAAAGTTAAATAAAATGCCCCTCCCACCCTTCTGTGATTCCTATTGATGGAGAGTTTTCATTATTATATCCAGTTCCCAAACACGAAGGATAATGATATTGATTAACATCAATGACCTCTTAAGCTGAGGGTTAAACGGAAATCTCTCGTGATCATTGTTTCTAATGATGGATGTAATAAGTTTTTTTAAAAGACACATACCAAAAAAAGTAGAACTAAAAATATCTTTTTTGACTCATTATCTAACCATTATTTCATATTTAATGAATTTTATAATGGTATCAAAATGACACTGAAATGATTAGATATGGGATTAGAAATGAAAACACATGATGTTATGAATATAAGATATCATTTATATGATTCCTCTTGGATGAACATTGGGGAGAATATGCTTCTTCCAAATATTCTCATTCTTCATATCATTGAATTTGATGTTATATTATGCATGAATTAGATTTCAATACATAATTACCATATTAATTGTTGAATAATTGAATTTGTGTTTGATATTTCAGTCCAACCAATGATCTTTTATCATTGTAATGAATACAATAAAACTATTATGGATCTTACATCCATTTTATAGGACTTATTTATTGCTTATTAGCGGTGTTTATCCCAAGAGGTTGGAGAGAAACTCAAAATTAATAATATATGTATTTTTTTTAAAAAATTGATTTATTTCCTGATGAATTTATTATTCTTTCACCAAACGTGATGTTTATTTTTCAATTGAACTCATACCTGGTTCCCCATAAATTTCCAATAATCCATATAGGATGGCCTTAATTGTGTTGTAGGAATTAAATATATGACTCTAAGAAAAAAATGGCATGGTATTCATTCATCTAAGAGTGTCACCTTTAGATGGACCTGTTATTTCTTTGAAAAAGATATATAGATCAAATTTACGATGAATTATTTATCAGAATTTGAAAAACACCACAATTATGTAGTATTTTCTTATTCCTTATATTGATAACTTGTTTGACCAACTACATTTAGCTAAATTATTTTCCAAGATATGCCTTTGTTCTGGATATCATAAGTTGAGTTTCAAGAAGGTGGGTATACCCAATAAGAATTCCTATAAATGCTATAGGAACAATGAATATATAGTTATTAAATTTTGTTTTACTAATTCTCCTAATATCTTCAGGGATTTAATGAATATATTCATTAAATATTATTGTGATCATTTTCTGGTATTCATTATTGATGATATTATTAGCTACCCAAAAAGAATGATATAGCTTTAATTCCCATTATGAATTCTACTAATGACCCTAAGGAATGAGAAACGGTATAGAAAATTAACAATGTTTGAATTAGAGATATTAGAGTTTTCATTTTTTGGGTCATATAATCTCAAAATATATTATATCAGTATATCCATCAAATATAGAAAGTATAGAATGTTTGGAAAAACTAACTATGGTAATTGAGATCTATTGTTTTCGTAGTTTATTTGGATATTATTAATTGGTTTTAGAGAATTTATCGTTACTATCTAATGCTCTAACAAACTAAACTCAAAGGGGATCTAGGTATTTCGGAAAAAAAATGTTCAAAATATTTGAGGAATATAATTGCAGAATATTCATTTCACAAGTCCATGCAATAACCTATATAGAAGAAGGTTTTTTAATCTATAGTGATATATCCACGAAGGGATTTGGATATTTACTTATGAATAATGTCATGGATATAGATTATTCATCATAAAAAATGATGATTAATAAAAAATACCAAACTCAGGATTCGGATTTAGTTGTGCTTATTCATTAATTAATGACTTAAGGGCATTATCATTACTTAGAAAATTTTTATATATATAATCATAGAAAAATTAAATTATTTGATCACATATATAGAGTTTAATATGAACTAGGGAAGTCGGTCAAAGAGGGTTAACGATTATGACTACTCAATACAATAACACCCTAGGAAAGGGAATAGGGTAGCTAGTGTTTGATTCGGAAAGATCATGTTAGCTTATCAATGATGAGGATTACAAAAGATCTCATATTATTGGATTTAATAATTATGGGTCTTGAAATCCTATAGGATGGGGAAAATATTATCTTGGTCAATTGAATGATCAATATTATTTCAATGTGATGATAAAATAGGTTCATAAGAAAGATATAGAGCTATAAATGATGGTTATAAATGTTCTGTATCTTAACCTAAATCTTGAATGAATGATAGGGTTCAGACACCATAAATGAATTACTTCCATACCAGATTAGAAGGATTTGATAGAGGAAGCTTAATTTTATTTATTCTCTATTTACCCTAGAAGTGTGATGATGATTAGATATTTTAATGAATACTTTTTATGGGATGACATAATGAGATATATAGTGGATATTACGGCTCGATGCATGATATTACAATAATTTAAAGGTGAAAGAAAAAAGTATATGTTTATTTTTCATCCATCACAAATATGAAATTAGAAATGAGATAATATCACCATGTATTACTCTGTTGGACTACACAATGCATTTAATATCATAATGTTATACTTTCTTTATTTGATGAACGTGATAAATAAATTCACTTTATCATTATTAGAGAATAATTATCTATGGATACAAAATTCCAATATATAAATTAATCAAGTTCTAATATTTCATAGAGTACCACAATAAATTATTCCGGACTAAGATATGAGATTTAACTCTATGTACTATAGAAATCATTAGTAAGCTCTTGATATAGAGTTGACTTTTGGAAATGCATATCATCCCCAAACAGATGGCTAGTCTAAAAGAAGAGTTGAAACCTTAGAGTATATGTTCAGATCCTATTATCTAGATTTTAATGGATTTTTCGATAAAAACATTTTTCTAGTAGAGTTTTCTTAAAACAATATCATTCACTCAAGCATTCTGATAGATTCATACAAATCACTTTGTTCTAAGAAATGTTGAGCTCTGATGTATTAAAATGAAGATAGGGAAATAAATATATTTTGATATGAGAGACATAAATAAATTGTAACGAAGTTTAGAGCTAATAAGAATCATATAAAGTCATCATAGAGTTATAATTGAAGATATGATGATAGTCACCAGTGCTACCTAGAATATGAAGTTAGAGATAAGGTGTTTTAATGAGTTTCCCCATGGAAATGATTCCCTAGGTATATCAATACGTTTAATATTTTTCATCATATAAAGAAGGGAGACTATCTCTTAGTTCATCCCCTAAAACTATATAAAATCAAAAAAGTGTTACATGTATCACTCCTAAGAGAGCACATAGTAGGCCCTCCACATGTTAGGAACATAGAGCACATACTGCTTGAGAGATAAATTTTTTATGTGGAAAAACTGGTAGAGATTTGTGATCATACAAAGAATTATATATGAAACAATAGTACCCAACTGATCAATTTTTTATAGAGAAAACCACTATTTTTACAAATTTATATGGGATCTTTAGTATATGATAAGAGAGAATCATCATAACTTTTTTTATAAGAGTGACGTATTTTGGGAGAAAATTCATTTTAAGTGGGGTAGAATGTAACTCCTTGAGTTTTTATTATTTTTATTTTATAAATTAGAAAAAATCATTAACTTATTGTGTTTCAATCTATAGCTTGTTATTCAGGAGTTATATGAAGCAACATATTATGCTTGTGCTACACAAAATAGTGGCTTATCTAGCATTACATGCAACATTATGTTTTAAAAAAACAAAATATATTTATTTAAACACGAGCATCATTACATAGCCATAAAACATTATTACATGAATTTTAAAAAATAAATATTTAAAAATTGTTATAATTCATTTATATAAATAAAAATATTGATAATAAAATAAATAATTTTTTGTAATTTTTTAAAATAATATGAAAAGAATATTTTCTAAAAAAATAATTTTTTTGACTTTTAAATAAAAATAATTTTTTGAATCATTTATAAATTGAATTTTATAAAATTGAATTCATTTTTAAATTTATAATTTAATAAATATATAACAGTCCATATTTTTGGATTTTTCATGAAAATGATCTATATTTTATGAATAGTGAAAATATAAATTTTAATTGAAAATTGTCTTTAGATTTAATTTGTTTAGAATGATAAATTTTATAATAAATTCGTTTTATCATTAAATTATTTAAATTATATTCATATTATCACAATTTATTTCAATGGAATAAATTTATCATTGAAAATGAAAATGAACACATTCAAATGTTTTAATCATTTAAACTATAAAAACCTGATTTGTCGTCATGTCTTTGGGATTAATATTAAATTAATTTCTTCCACATCGAATAATTGAATTTTAAAATTTGTATTAAATATTTTGAATTATCATAATATATAATAAATTATATTCACAGTATAATGTTCTTCAAAAATTAATGGTGAATATTGTAATAATTCATTACCTTGGTTATGGTAAAAGTGGATTTTCTAAGCGGTCAAACTATAATGACAATATAAAAAATAAAATATGATCATTATAAAAACTATTTTCTATCCCTATTTTGATCTATAATATTATATGGTTTTATAATGTCTTACTTCTGTCCTTTTTAACATATTGAAAATGTGTGATTACTTTTTTTTTCAAAAAACCATGTTTTCTCAGTCCCCCAACTATGAAAGGCCACCAATATTCATTCCTCATACTCACCTTAACACCTCTTTTAATTGTCCAATACCTACCCAAATAACATAAAAAATTATTTGTCATCATCTTATATGGATTATATTGTTTATAAATCCATCATTGTAAGGATTTTAAAGAAACTCTATGGCGGATATCCGGGGAAGAAAAAACATTCATCAACGTGCACATTTATTTTATTTCCTCTTACACCACATAAATTATTTGCATATCTTTATTTTTAATAAAATATAATATTACATGTACATTTTTGTTTATATGTTATGATCATAACCAAAAAAACATCATTATTTCCTTCAAATGGGTTACAAAACCACCATTTGTGTTCATAGAGGACTACTGCTTCACAAAACGATGTATTTTTTTATGCATTACCGCCTCCTAAGTATGGTATTAATGATGAATTTATTTTTTATATATTTTTTATATTATATTTATGATTTTATTATGATTTTAGAATTTTAATATCATATTTAACGTCATGTTTTCCATTCTATAGGAATATGAAAACGTTGTTCGTGTGTATGGAAGACTACCGCCTAATGAAGCAATGTGATTCATAAAATCTTTACATGGAATGTGTTAATTATTTGTTTATTAAAAATCTAATATATATATATTTGAATTATAATTACTTTATATTGCTAATGTATATCGTTTACTTTTATTTCTTTCAATATAAAAGTAAAAAGAAAAAAATAGTGTTCAAACATACGTACGATCTGTCGTCTCCATGAAAGGTGTATTTCATTTCATATCACTAAATTTTATGGATTAATATAAATACATATATGTGGAATATATATGATATTTATATCATTTTATTCATTCTGCATTTTATAAAACCCTAATAAATTAATGAAAACTATTAAAATATAACAAATCAAATCTTATATGGAAAATAAATAGTTGATTACTTGAAACATAATATTTACAAGGATTTTTTATACAAAGGAAATTAAAGGAAATAATAAAATAATATATTTTATGATATATTTTAATATGTTTCTTTAATATATGTATACTACAATTAAATTTATTAAAAATGTGGTTTCCACAAGTACAACAGAATTCAAGGCCTATGGTAATGGACATTCATCTAACATTTTATTTCCTATGAGAAAAAGAGGAACATTCACCACAAGTAATATTTATATAGGTTATATTATGACCATAATATTATTTTATTATTTTTCAATTTAAATCTATTTGGATTTAAATATCCACTTTTGTACATCACATTCATTGGGTGTGTGTTTCAAAATCAGCCAAATCGTTAAGGGTTTTTTTTCTGATCCTTCTTTGTTTGAGTTTTATGTTATACAATGAACCTATATACTTTTAAAAAGTGTATTTACATCCCCATTGACATTTGATATAATTTATATAGTTTTCCTCATTATATTTTGAGTTTGATTTTTTGTCTTTCTTTATTGGAGCTTATGAATCGGTGTTACGAAAGTTGTAAATATTATATGTTACATTCTCATCATTTATCGGGATTGTTTTTGACTATGTCTATAATGTTGAGATATCCTAGTCACCCTATCAGTAATTATCATGAATTATGTTATCAAATGGTTTTTAATGATATCCTAAAGTATTGGTAAAATGTTTCCACTATTTGCTGCTTAAAATTATTAAGAAAATGTTTTTTAGAAAATACATCAATAAATATCTCTTTGATTAGAAATTATTTTTCTTCCATTTTTTTTCTAAAAACAATTTAAAATGATTTTATTACAATATTATGCTTTTTAAAATGAATTTATACAAATTTTTATTTTTTTTAAAAAAATGAAATGAATATCCATGTAACATTCTAAAACAATTTTCATTTGGATTTTTTCGAAAATGGGAAAGAAATCAATATTTTAACATGTAAGGCATGAATGGAATTTTTGAATGGAATAAAAAATATATGATTTTAATAATTGTTTATATGTTTGAATTTTTATATTCAATGGAAAATGTTTTAAATTGTTGTACATTATAAAATTGTTTTTCAAAGTTGAAATGTTATTTTCTTCATGTATCATTTTGAATATTATTTCAAAAAAATATACACGTATGATGATAATATTTGGTGTTACCTATTTCTTACTGTGAATATGATAAAAATATCAAATTTATTTTTTTTTCTATGAATGGTTTATGTTTTCATGGAATGATGTTTTGAAACCCATTTATAGTCAATAGGTTATACTATAAAAAATAATTATGAAAAAACTTATTTTCACCAGTAATACTATAATGGAATGATTTTGAAACATGATGTTTTTCAATATGGTACAATATGATTATATTTTTATGATACAAATTTACATTCTTTTGTAACAATAAAAATAATTTTTTTGATCTTGTGGCACACATAAAAATGGTTTTTTGAATGTGACATGTTAGACATAAAAATCCCTCAAATACATTGGGGGTAAGATTTATATCTCATGATATTGACATGGATTGAACAGAGAGTGAACATGCTTTTTTATGATAGGGATGTAATGGGAATTGGACCCAGTTCAGTAAGGCTTGGCTTGAGTGGGATGTGAACCTGGTTTAGAAAAATATAACTAAAATTTCTATTAAACCCAGTCTCATAAAATAAATTGTCTACTATTATACTCTTGGTAGTAATCCTCAAATAATATGGATATGATTTTATATTATTTTTTAAATTCATCATATTCCATGTATTATGAAAGTATTATTCTTTAATGGATCAGTTTCTTTGATCTGATTATGATTCATGACTTAATAACATTTAATATTTATTTCATGACAGAAGATTTAAATATTTTATATTTAGGGTATGGATTTAAAATGTTATTATTATGTTATAATACCATTATGTTCAAGATTTTATAACATATCTCACATGTTAAACAATACCAATGAAATAATTTCACCCTTTCCCATGATTCCTTTCTCTGGGATATGAATTTATGTATAATGTATGATATGTCTAAAAAGCATCCTATTTGGGTAGAACGTAATGGGATATAATGTAGGTCACCAATGAACTAGTGTTTATGTTTCAATGATTCCATCGGTACTAAATTATTACGGTCCATATGAATCTTTTTTTGTAATGTAATGACTATTCATTAAAAAATGTTTTAATATCAATGAGTGAAAATACCAAGTCACAATATTACATAAATAATGTCGATAATAATCTATTAAAAAAACATTATAAATATTCTATTAATGATACCCATAAATTTAAGTCTTATTAGGACCCGACCATGAACATAACTTATTCTAGTGACTTTTATCTAGAATTTATTTCCTTTTATTCCCAATTGTCTTTTTGTTATTGAGTTTTGGAGAATTAGGAAAAGCTCATACGTAGTAAACTCATACATTAATAGTGGATTCTTATATTCACTATCCATTTTTTAACTAAATAAAACCCTTTTAAATTAAAACATGATTTTTTTTAAATACACATCTTCAATATTTTCATTATGGATTCTTACTCATCCTTAACAATCTTATCACCTACAAAAAACATTTTACAACATGGGATTAGTACAAAATATTAGTAAAGTGTACACAAATAAAGAAAAATATTAGTCTTTTGGAGAAATGAAATACATGAATACTTTTTCATGAATCATTACTTTTCAACTTTATGAAAAATTTAATACTCCTCAATTAATATAAGCCCATTTCTCACCCTTTTTGTAATCAAAAGACTACCACGAAACCCATAAAAACATCTAAGTAAAAAAAGTTACTCGGGATATAATCATAGATAAATGGAATAACCATAAAATAATATTCCAAACATATCATTCTTATAAATGGAATAGGTATACATCTATAACAAATGTGTTACAGGACATAATGTAATAACCTGTCCATGGTTTATCACTAAACTTGTGGTCTTTGGTTTATCACGTGATCACCCATCTTTTTGTTATCATGTAACGACTATTCAAATGTTTAGGTAACATTATATAATCAGAACACATAAAAAATATCAATTATCAAAATTTCAATCAGAAAATTTTATTTCCAATCGTTACATATCATTTTAATATATTGAAATATTCTACACATTTCAAAAACTATTTGACAAATTTAATTATGAAAATTTATAATCAAAGTGTCCTATACCAAATTAAAACTATTTAAATAAATTAACATTAGAAGACATTAAGTTCCATATAAATAAATTAACAAAACACATTTTTAAAACATGGACTTGAAATATATGGTTTTTTATGATTAAATATCTAAAACTTTCAAAACAAAATTTTAGTTAAAGAGTCCATTACCACATGAGATACAATTAAATAAAAATTATTAAGGAATAACATTAAAAAATAATAAAAATATTTATAATTTACTACTTCCTGATATAACGAGTCAAAATGGTTGTATATAAACATTAAATGATGATAAAGCTGAGTAACATCAAAATATAACTCAATTAAAGAAGAATAAAACGAAATATCTTACCTTGAGTCTAACTCATCATGTACGGTCATTATATTCATGAATAATAAACTTAGGTTAATTTACAATTAACTTATAAATTATTTCATGTGTATCATTCATTTTATATCACTTATTACCAACTTATAACAATTATATATTTATTTAAGTTAACATCGGACATTTTGACATTATTCAGTACTTGAGTGGAAAATAAACATGGTGGGATATCAATAGTCCATATGGTCATGAGTACATCATCTCTAGAATAATATTCATGACATTATAATAAATTTTATATATCAATTATACATATAAATCCACTCATTAAATATGAATATTAAAAATTAACAATGTTACAATCATAGAAATGGTAAGCCATACGTATGCATGAGTAATGTTTCAATTTTTCATTTATCATTATTTAAATAAGGTAATTATTATTTAAACATTCCATAAATATTATAATATTATTAATAGAATAATAATAATTTAAATATACTTATATATATTTCATAAAATTGATGTGGTGAATAAAAATGATTTGTATCGCTTCGTGAGGTGATAGTTCACTCGTACCTATGAACAATGTTCAAATTTTCATATCCATGGTAATTAAGAAAATAATTATTATATTACATTCATATAGTGATTATTGTGTCATTAATATCATATATAAACACTAATTCCATTATTATAACAATTTCTAAGAGACGATATTTAAAAATTAACTATATAATTTTGTTAGGCTGTTGTCCACATGACACAATAATGAAATGTTTATATCTTATTAGATTGAATTGACAAGAATTATGGTGATGGTATTAATAAATAAAATCTACTTATATTAATGATACTAGAGTTATTATGTCATCGTGGTTGGAGAATATTTGATGTTATTTGAATAATAAATAAAATAAAAATGCTTAAATAAAACGATACATGTTCTTCCATTAATCACCATTTAAGAACAACATAACACCTATAAGTAGGGTATTATGCTTGAACTAAGTCCTCATAAATTTTGTTAGTGATTTGAGTAGTATTTTGGGTATATCTTGGGAAAAAAAATTCCATTGTGTTATTAATATTGAGGAATGGGTACCTTTTTATAGGTGAGGGGCGTTCAACCATTTTAATTTTTAATAGTAATAAATTAATATAAGGTCATTTTTTATTAGAAATTATAAGAAAATTTATTTATAAAATAAGGATATTTTTTATATAGTCTCCATCATCCAATTAAAATTTGAGAAAATATGAATATTTTTTAATTATTGTTTTTTTGTTTTACCCTTATTTTTTCATTTTTTATACTTCTGTGATATGATGTTATTCACACTTTGTGGGTTAATGTAATCACCATAACATATCAAACAAGAAAAAAATTTATCATTTTTAAAATATATGTAATTATCCTAATCATTTGGAAGAATCTTTTATTTTTTAGAATTTAATAATTTTTAATAAACTATTTTATATTTTATAATGTCATTAGTGTAAATTCTAATACTATTAATTAGTTGACTTTTAAAAATATAATAAAAGAAATATAAGTTCAACAAAAACATGTTTAAAAAATCACCCAAATGTATAACATATCCATTACATTCGTGTATGGAAAAAATTTTGTAAAATAATATATATTTTATTACATATATATATATATTACCATTTATTTGATTGGTTCATTAATTATGATATTACACATCATCGTTGTGTTAGAATTAAATATAATTATATTGTTTTTAAAAACAATAAATAAATTACTATGTTGTAGGTAATTTTCTATATTTTTAAATATTAATTATAGTCAAAGTTATCTCTTATATAAAAACATATAATATTATTTTAGTTAGAAGAGGAATGTTTAGGATATATTTTTCATTTACGTTAAATTAAAAGTTATAAATGTCATAATCACACTCAAGTGGCTATCAATGGACAAAATTTCGGCCTTATGATTTTATTGGTTGAAAATAACTCATCCAAAAATATTAATACATGTTTTAGTGTTATTTTATATTATTCTTATATTATTTTTACCTTTAATTACAATATTTACCTTCTACCGTGGTAATAAAAATAATTATTAATGTTACTATTCATAATGTCTAAAAATATAAGGGACATATTTAAATTTTTTTGAAATTCAGATTCAAAATATTTTATACATTTTTTCAAATTCAAAACACATAATTTTAATAAATTAATGAAAATTTAATCTGTTTGAAGAATTAAGAAAATGTTTTTTTTAATTTAAATGGTTAAAAGCTCGCATTATTTTTATATTATATTTCATTTTAAAATTAATTCCAATGAAAAATCAGAGTAATTTATTAAAAAAAATTAATTATATTTTATAAACCAATTAAAAATTTAAGCTAAATATATAAATATATTAGAATAACTATTTTCTAATGATTGGTTCAAACCATACAAAGAATCAATAAATTTTGATTTTGAGATGTTTTATTATACTGATAGAGTACCTTTTAAGACTTGTACAATTTTCATCATTGAAATGAACAGATTCATCATTCCAATGATAATGCTCTTGGAATTAAATTTCCAAATTTGAATGATGAATCTGAGGAAAGTACTTATAGAAAAATAATTTTTTTGACACATCCCAATCCATGGAGTGAATTTAGTCTTGTTTCCGTGTATTCTTGATTAGATTCCACCACTAATCTGCTTCACCATATAACCAATAAGAGTAGAAAATTAATTTCTAAGGTTCCATACCTTAGAGAATAGAATGTACCTTTTTAGGGTACTGATCCATATTTTCACAATATGTAGATTAGAAGACCGACTTAAAGAAGGTTGGAAATGCCTCATGAAGGTCTCAATAGGATTTTGTTCCCTCCCGTTCTCATTTGAGAGTCCAAATGGTACATAAATTATGAAATTTTGGTGAGTATTTCCATAATAAATTTTATTCCTACTCCCATAGAATTCACATCCTCTTAATAAAAATCAATTGATTTTTCACTGCAATCACTATTATCATTGTTTCTTTGTGTTCTCTCCATTGGCTAAGACAAAAAAAATATAGTGAGAAACACTTATCATAGTGGAAGACCACGTAATCATGAAAAATAAATACTCTAGGATTTCTAAACCATGAAACCTTCCATATTCTATTAAAAACTATGATTATCCCATGTTATTCTATGGAATCATACTTTTAAATCCACCATGATGGTTCATGAAGTGTTTTTGAATTTTAAAATCATGTACCCTGGTAGTGTCAAACTAGGTGTGAGGTATAGCCCATTATTGTATACTAGGTTTTTTTAGAAAGTCTTTATGTGTCTTATCAGAGTTATTACCCCTAAATACATCTCTACTAGATATACATTCACTTTTTGTATCCAGATAGTGATGTAATGCTTGATACCACCCACTATGTCCTTTACCAAAATTCACATACATTTACAAAAATAATAATTCAGAATTATACTTATCCTTAAATAAATCCAAAGACATATCCTTATAAATAACTTTATGTGTCTCTATAAAACATTCTCATCCTAGTTTCCAAAGGTTGACTACTTTTTCAATCCAATACCAACTATAACAACTTTGTCTTATCATACATAAATATTGCATAACATCTATTTAATAATTAATATAATAAACAAAAAGAAGCCCAAAGATCATTTAGTTTAGTTCCTTTTAAAACATGAAATTACAATTAATAACATATTATTCAACTAAATATTCTCCCACTAGGTTCTTAATGAATGTAACCATTTATAAACACATGATACAAAATAAATAACTTCACATACTATGTATGGAAATATAAAAATTTCCAAGATGAAATGCTCAGTAAGGGTAAACAAGAGAAATATATAAGCATAAACATGAGCATTGGGGTATGAGAGTGTGATCATTGTAACACCTGAAATTTTTATGAGAAATATTTTGTTTTTATGTTATATATATCATCAAAGGAATCTTTCACTTAACACAACACTACCTTGGCTTGCTTTACACGCAATCGTGACTTTCCTCGATAGATTGCGTTGTATGCAATACCGAATTTCACTAAACAGCGATATGCTATATAAAATAGCAATTATGAATAGTAATAACCACTTTTTAAACTTTTATAAACATTATCAATAAAAATGGATTCATTTTTGGAATCAAAATATCGAAATTATCCTAGGGTGAAATTTTGGTATTTTTCTGAAATTTTTTTATTTTTGATGAATAATGTAACCACTAAGTGGTAGTTATAAAAAATGAATATTGCATAAAAATTAACTTTAACGCTTCAGTGAATGTAATTTCAAAAATCTGAGAGACACAGTTGATATATGTATGTATAATGTGGTTAAATGAGATGAACATAATTTTTGGTGAATAGTAACTTTTTTACTTTTATTTCCCGCGGTTAATAGTAAATAGGTTAATTAAGGGTAAAAATGATGTTACTATTAACCTAACACATGTCTTAATTATATAGGATAAGTTTAATTCGACAAAAAGACCTTTTGAATATAATATGACTATTTAGGTCCACTTGGATTAGATTAGGACATTTAATATTATTTTATTTAAAGAAGAGTTAAAATAGTTAAAATCAATGTTTAATAAATAAAACATTTTTAATATAGGGTTATACATAAGATAAATCCAATTATAAATATTCATTAGTAATCTAAAAAGATTAACTACCTAATTATATTTTATTTATAATTTTTAGAATTTAAATAATTTAATTTATTAATGACACAACGATGATGCTGTAATTTCTATATTAAGAAAATATTAACATAATTGATGTTATAAATTAGAAAATATAAGTAATTTGAGACTTTTTATGAATTCCAGTAATTATATAGGTTAATATTACGTGTTATTGTTGAAATAATTTACTTGGTTTTAACTTATCATTCTATTATGATTTTCACAAAAATCATGTACCAAATTGTGTCGAAATTGACATTAAAACGTTTTTAAAACAAATATTATATTATTAATTGTTATTTTATTCCTAAAAATTTGAGGTTCTACCAAATGACTTAGATATGGATATATATATTAATAATAAACCACTTGGGGTTCGTTTGGCTTGTTATAGTAAGTTTATTAGCCATATAGTTTAAGAAAAACAAAAGACACTATAAAAGATAAATTATTTAACCTAGACTTAAATCTAAATGATAAGGATAATATAGTAACCTAAACATGTCTAAAACCTATTGGTTGATAGGATTTCAAACCATCCCCACTTTATCTTTGAAATAAATCAATTTGGAGCTATTAGAAATCGAATGTGACTTTATTATAAAATAATATTTTTAGTTTTCCTATGGTGCCCTTCTCCTCCAAAATAAAAGTTAAACCTCCTCCCTCTTCTCTTTACACAACATTGAGCATTCAAGCTCAGAAAACCCCTGAAAAAATATCTTCTCCACTTCTATAGAATCATCCTAGATGTCTTTTTATTCTTCAAAGACCATTTTTAGTTCCCTAAGAGGAAGTTAAGAAGAGGCGTTTCAAAGAAGAGGTAATATCCATCACCGATCCTTTCCAATTTCATTCTTCTACAACTTCTTATTATTTAGTTGTTTCATGATAATGTAATAACATAAGAATTACTTATATACTAATGTGTTATTATAAATATGAAACAACCCTATTTCACCTTCTATCTATCATACGGAAAAATGTAATCACCCCGCATGCGTACGTTTGGAATACCGTCTCTACGCGGTGGTGTAATCTATTTTCGACCACCACCTTACGTGGATGGGTATAATGCTGTAATGAGTAACTATATATGATTATTGTAAAGTGATATTTATTCTGAATAGTATAAATACACTTCAATACTATTCCACGGTCATGGGAATGATATCATCGATCGTGCGTACGTACGGCCTACCGTCTCCACGATGTGATGCGACTTGTTTTACATGATCTTCATTACATAGTAATTATATAAATTAATTGAATGAATAAATATGATATATATTACACTAATAAAATTCTGGATATGAGTTATCTATAACCTAAAAAGAATAATAAGAATTTATTCGGAAAAACACGCATAAGAACAAAAATCAATAACTACCCGAATATAAAGTAACAATGAAAAATTACTAATAAAAATATAATAAAATGACCATATATGATATCTTATCACTTAGTATGAATCTGGAATAAGTCAATAACATTATTTAAATCATCATACTGGATGTTCGGACACGTACAAAGCAAAGCGAACCTAAGGTAAGGGAAAATCTCACAATCTCATTTTTATCCGATATTGATTATACTTGGGTATTTATTGGGGTGTATTTATCATCCCCATCCATGTTTCCTAAATATGTAATACTAATCATATCCTCCTACAATTGTTTAAATACAAATTTTACCCTTCGGTATGTTTTTAGTAAACGATATGAAAGGAATCGTTTGTCATTTTTCGTACGAGGTACTTTTTGACTTTTTGGCCAAAGTATGAGAAGAATGTTTTTTTAACTTCTACGACATGAATGGATTCATAGAACATTATTTTAATGAAGCTTCCATTACATGTTTTCAAGTTTATTTTTAATTAACTTTTTTAGTTTAAAATTATATGACATGTTAAGAAAGTAAAATGTTTTTGAAGTAGAAAGGATATTTTTTTCAGGAATCGAGTTCAAATGTTTTATCAAAATTATTTTCAATCTAAGAAAATATAGGGTTCTATTTCTATCACTATTATTCCACTAATTTGATTATGTTGTGATTGAATTATTTTTATGAATTCATTTACATTATATGAATTGTTTTATGATGTCATGATGTTTTAAGAATCCTATTTTTATTACATGTGTTATGCGATGATGTATGATTTTATGATTTTTTGGAACACATAAGAAAGGATTCATTATGAGATGGTTGGGACCTATATCTCCCTCAAATGAATTGGGTAAAGATTTATATCTCATGAGATAGAGATGGCTGGAATGGCAGGTTAATCCATATCAGTAATACATGACTGATAGGAGGAGTGAACTCGGTTCCGAAATGGACTTTTTCCACTGAGATATTCTTGTCAATGAGTCTTGAATACTAATAAATGACTCTCTATGATTATTTGTGCATGCCACAAAGTTTCATGTTTTATGTTATGATTATTGCGATTTCATTTTCACATCTATGATTTTATCCATGTTAAGATATTATGATCTCTTTTGCAGGTTAATATTTTCAAAATGTTATGATATGATTGATATTTCCTTTATTTACCCTTACTCTTCATTTGAGCTCACCCTTTTGTATGTTTTCATTCCCCAGGTCAGTAGAAGGATATTAAGTAGGATATGCTAAAAGGGACTCTAGATATGACGAAATAAATGGGAGACACCGTAGAAGATTTATGAACCAGTTTTTTATGTTTCCTCGTTTCTAAAGACACTATACCTATACGGTCCTACCATGGTTCTATTATATGTTGTAATAAGTATGATTAAATTTTGCAGTAATAACCATGTATGTAAAGTATGGGTCGTTATAGTAGGTATCCGAGGAAAGGTATAGTCAACCGTTGGAAAATAGGATGTGAAATCCTTAACCCTAAAGATATATCTAAGCCTAGAACAATCTTAGTGTTTTAGAAATGGCCATGAAGAAACTATGATAAGACCTTAAGAATATAATTTTATTCTTGATTATCTGGTTTTCCTATTATAATTAGTGTTTCTCACACTATTCTTTGTGGTTTTAGTCAATGGATGGAAACTGAAGGAACCGTGTTAATACGGAATGCGACAGGCAATGCAATGATTATCCCCCTGAGCAACCAAACGATATGGGAACTGGAATGAAAATTCATGTAGCCATGCTCACACAACTTTTTCAAGCTATGAATCATGCATGACTTCTCAACGAACAAAGGAAGGAACAACATTCTGTTGAATCCTTCACAAGGCAGCGTCCACCCTCATTCAGTTGTTCAACTGATCCATTATTGGCTGAACAATTGATCAGTACCACTGAAAAGATATTTTCATTTCATCAATGTTCAGAACATGATAAAGTTATCTTAGCAGTATATCGTTTGGAAGGAGAAGCTGATCAATGGTGGAACCTTTTCAAGAATACGATTCCAAGAGATTAAATTGAGTCCATGGAATGGGACGAGTTCAAAAACTTGTTTTTCAATAAGTAAATCCCTCGTATTCTTCGAACAAAGATGGAGAAGTTTTTTGAACTAAATCAAAAGGATGATGAATCTGTTGGTACATATAAAAAATTTTACAAGACTTTCAAGGTACGCTTCTATAATTGTTATCCAACCTGAGAGTAAGATCGATCCATTCTTTATTGGATTAAAACCAAGTCTTTGAAGGGTGTTAGCCAAAAGGGACTTCAATAGCTACGAGGAAATTATTCGATGTGCTCTCAATGTTGAGATGGAAATTGGAGTAACCCATCAGTCATATGGGTTTGATAAGAAGGGGAAAATGGAATTCAAAGGGAAATCTAAAGACCACACTGAAAAGAAGATGAGTTTTCCCTTATGCTCAAAGTGTGGAAAGAAGCATGGAGGGAATATTCTTAATGGGACATGTAAATATTTCAAATGGGTAAAAGAAGGTCATCAGGCATTTGAATGCCGCAATGATGGGAAGAAGATGTCTAGTGATGTGAACAAAGAAAAGGCTACACAGAATGCACCTCCTACTCTTCAATGTTTCATGTTCATGGAAATAGGGAATTATGCTACTCATTTCCCTATTCCAAGGGTCGTTGATGATGATAGACTTCATCAAACTCTTATGGACCAAGACAAAGGAAAGTGACATGCAATTTCTATTGGCGATGTGGAGTAAAATAATGAAGTGGTGAATGGTACACTTACCATCCAATCTAAAGTAGAAAATGTTTTATTGGATTCTGGATCCACCCACTCATTTATTTCTGAAGAATTTAATAAGGGTATCTTCATATTACCTCAACAATTAGATGTTGAGTTAGCTGTGACAACTCCTAATGGAACAACAGTTGCATAAAATGTTTATAATTCTTCTCCAATTGACGTTTGTGGGAAGGTTTTCCTACAAATCCTGTGATCCTTCCTCTAGTGGAATTCGATGTGATTCTTAGCATGGATGGATTTCTTTATATGGAGCTCATATCGATTGCCAAATAAGGGAAGTCACATTTCTTATTCCAGATCAATCTATGATCTTCTATCAATGCAACGATGAACATAACCTTCCAGTGGAAATTTCTTCCATCTTATGGGTCTTGATTCCACTAAATGATGGTTATTTATCTCAAATGGTTGGAGAGAAACTCGTGATTAAGAATATTCCCATTGTACGGGAGTTTGATGATGTCTTTCTGGAAGAATTTCCAGGTCTTCTACCAAATCATGAAGTTGAGTTTTCAATAGAGCTCATACCAGGTGCTATGCCTATTTCAAGGACATCTTATAGAATTTCCCCAATTGAGTTACAATATTTGAAGAAGCAACTCCAAGAGAATCTTGATAATGGATTCATACGCCCTAGTGCGTCACCTTGGGGTGCACATGTCATGTTTGTTAAGAAGAAATATGGATCAATGCGACTCTTCATTTATTATTGAGAACATAACAAGATCACTATCAAGAACAAATATACTCTCCCGCACATTGGTGACATATTTTACCAACAATGCGGATCTCAATACTTTTCGAAGATTGATCTTTGTTCAGGTTATCATCAATTAAGGGTCAACAGGGAGGATATACCAAATATGGCTTTCCATACATGCTATGGACACTATGAATTTATAGTGATTCCATTTGGTCTTACTAATGCCCGTACTATCAACATGGATCTAATGAATATAGTCTTTAGAGACTATCTTGATCAGTTTGTGGTAGTCTTTATTGACGATATTCAAGTATATTCAAAGAGTAAGGAAGAACATGAATATCACTTGATAATTGTATTGAAGACCCTGAGAAAGGAGAAGCTTTATGAAAAATTTACCAAGTGTGAATTTTGGTTTCTAAAAGATTCATTTCTGGGTCACATAATCTCAAAATAGTGGATATCTCTGGATCCAGCAAAAACAGAGGTTATCGAAAGATGGTCGAGACCAACAATAGTAACTGAGATCCGAATTTTTCTTGGTCTGGATGGATATTATCGACGTTTTGTGAATTATTTTTCCTGATTATCTAATCCACTCACCAGGTTGACTAGAAAAGGAGTTAAGTTCGTGTGGACAGAGGAGTGTGAAGAGAATTTCAAGGAGTTAAAAAGAAGGCTATCTAGTGCAGCTGTGCTCACACAGCCTTGTAGTGGAGAAAGGTTTGTGATCTACATTGATGCATCCAAGAAAGTGTTGGGGTGTTTTCTTATGAAAAACGATATGGTGATTGCATATGCCTCACGACAGTTGAAAACTCATGTGAAAAATTACCCAACTCATGATTTGGAGTTATCTGCGGTAATCTTTTCATTAAAAATTTGGATGCATTATCATTATGGTGATAGGTGTGATATTTATAATGATCATAAAAGTTTGAGGTATATATTCACACAAGAGGAGCAGAATATGCACCAATGAAGATGGTTGGTGCTGATTAAGGATTACGACTTCTCAATTCATTACCACCCTGGGAAAGAAAACAAGTTGGAAGATTCACTATGTCGACAAGACCATGCTAGCTTATCCATGATGAGGATCTCAAAAGTTCCAATATTTATGTATTTACAAAGGATAGATCATGGAATCATAATGGAAGGGGAAAAATATTATTTTTGAAATGAATGTTCAACCATCAATTCATGTGATGATTAAAGAGGCGCAGAAAGAAGATGTAGAGTTACAAAAGATAGTGAGAAATGTTCCTGAATTAAACCTTGATTGTGATGGGATAATATGGTTCATGAATCTAGTTTGTGTTCCTCCCATACTAGAATTAAAGAAGGAGCTGCTGGATAAGGATCATAGTTCTTCATTCTCTATTCATCCTAGAAGCACAAAGATGCATAGCGACTTGAAAGAGTACTTCTAGTCAGATGGCTGGAAGAGAGATGTTGCCTAATATGTCTCTCGATGCTTGGTTTGTTATCAAGTTAATACTGAGAGAAAAAAGTCTAATGGTATGTTACAACCATTACCCATACCCGAATGGAAATGGGAAAACATCACTATGGACTTTGTCATCAGACATCCTAAAACATCCAAAGGCAATAATGCTATCTGGGTTATAGTTGATCGTCTTAAAAGGTCGACACACTTCATTGCTATAAGAGAGGATTTCTCTCTTGATCAGCTTTCTAGGATATATGTAAAATAAGTTGTAAGTGTACCGTCCTGGACCCAGGTGCCACTCAACGTGTTCCACGAACCCGGTTTGCGAAAAGACCTCAAGCTCATTTCCCCAAATGCTTGAGGCTGCCGACTAGCAGCGAGGGCACAGGTCTGATAGTGGGGAAACTATGCCCTCATTTGTCAAAGTGTAGTGTAGCGGAATATAAATAAAACATAAAACAAACAGCGGAAGCAGTAAAACATGCAGACTGAATAAACAATTGCAGTAAACAAACCAACCAGGTATATAAGTATGATGCAACATGTTCCATGTTCTAAGAAAGCATCCAAAACATGTTATACATCAATACAGTATAGAAAAACAGAGTATCGCAGAAACGCAACAAAATAGCTGGAAGCAGCATCGCGAGACTAGGCTCGGTCCCATGCCCCCTACTCCACAGCAGTAATCAAGTACCTGTATAGGGACTCTTTCCCCTATCTACACCTGCAGCAACATAATCTATTTGGGCCGAAAAGCATGGCCCATACAGGGTGTGAGAAATAAATCCCAGTAGGCACCCACCAATGGCCGGTGCTCAACTATGTGTAAAACATGCAACAACAGTGTATAATAATAAAATGCAATAAAGTAATCAGTACTAATAGTCACTAAACTTAACCAGTTATATTGCCATTTTATTATCCATTTAATCATTTAAATTAAAATACTACCACGGTGAATATTCTTACAAATGCTACTCTCCTCGGACAAGTAAACTCCCACCCTCATGTAAAGAGTACCAACACAAGAATCTGCCATCAGGCATAACAGAATTTTCCCTCAGGCATAGGTAGTGTCGCCCTCAGGCACAGAGTCTGTCGCCCTCAGGTACGAATGAAGTTTCCCTCAGGCCAAAATTTCTACTACCCTCAGGCTAAATAGTACAGTTCCCTCAGGCTAATCAAGAAACCAGGCCATGGCCAACATTTAAACAAGAAGTAAAAATAAATTCCTCCCAAGGAAATTTTACCACTACTACTTTAAAGGCATACCCTCGGGTATCCTGGCCAAACGGCTAAACAGAATAACGCACCCCCGAGGTGGTCCTGGATCCAAGTAGTGATCCCAAACAGCATTTTAATATTACATTTAATCACATATACAGTTCTAGGTAATTAAAATATCCACGGCCTCAGACTCACGACACCCCAACATGGTTTCGTGGCACAAAAACGCAAAAAACACGCGACAGTTGGAAAATTAAACACCAAGCCACCTACCTTATACGCCCCTGATCAATATACCTGGATGACGTTCCATGAATCGGCCTAGAACGCGGTAGATATGAGGTAAAACAAAATTCATTTAAACCCAAAAAACTCCCGTTAGAGGAAGAATTGTTAAGAACAGTTCAAGGGGAACGAAGGTCTTACCCACATGGTCTCAACGAGATCTCCCGATGCAGAAACTGATTCAGGACGAGCGCCCGACGGATCTCTGAAGTCTCGGCCAACCTCTCTCGTTTCTCCCGTCCGTTCTAAACATTCCATGTTTATAGGGGAGGATACTGCATGTTTTAAGAAAAAAAACAAAAGTACATGGCATGTACTTCAATGTACATGGCGTGTACTCCCTTCATTTAACTGTTCATTTGGCGGCACCGCCACACTGTTCATCCGTCGACATGGGTACACGGCATGTACTCCTGAGTACACGGCGTGTACTGCCGCCCAGCTGGCTGCCACTCCACCGCCTTATTTTTTGCCCTGCCGATAGACTACATGGTCTGTAAGGTACCACTACATGGCGTGTAGTCGGTTCCTACACCCTGTGTCGCCGGCATGGCCACACGCCCTGTATACTCATCCCTACACGGCCAAAACTACACGGCGTGTAGAAAAAGAACATGGCATGTAGTTACAAAATTTATGATTTTCCCCATTTTCCTTATTTTCTCAAAAACACTTAAGGAATAGAGAAAAAAATAAGCTCGTACCTCCAAAATAAGAACCGGGTTCTTACAAACTTCCCCCCTTAAAGCAATTCATCCCCGAATTTCCCTTCCAAGGGTGATGAAGATAAAGCCGTGAACAACTTCGGCCACTGAGCACGTACGTCAGTCTCCCGCTCCCAGGTTTCGTCCTGCACTCGGCCATGCTGCCATAGCACCCGTACGAGAGGAACTAACCAGCCTCAGAGAACCATCGTGCTCCTGTCAACGATACGGATCAGATGCTCCTCAAAGGACGCATCGACCTACAGCTCAACCTCCTCGGGCTGAAGGATGTGAGATGGGTCTAAATGATAGTGATGCAACTGAGACACATGGAAGATGTCGTGCATGGCTCGATACCGCTGCGGTAAATGCAACCGGTAGGAAACCAGCCCGACTCTCTCCAAAATCTCAAATGGCCCCACATACCTCTGTTAAATTTTCCCTTGTTTCTTGATCCGCCTGTGTCCCAGCCTCGGTAAAACACGCAAGAAAACCCGATCCCCGACCACGAACTCTATAGGTCATTTGCGGTGATCAGCAAAAAATTTCTGACGAGACTACGCGGTAGCCATCTGCTTCTGAATCAACTGAACCTGCTCAGAAGTCTCCTACATGAGTTGTGGTCCCAGTAAAGATGCCTCACCTGCCTCTAACCATCAAAAAGGTGATCGGCATGACTACCATATAAAGCCTCGTATGGTTCCATCTCAATAGTCACATGAAATACATTGTTATAAGCAAACTCAACTAAGGGTATATGCTTCTCCAAAGAGCCCCCAAAGTCTAGGACACATGCACGCAGCATGTCCTCAAGAACCTGTATTGTATGCTCTGACTGGCCATCTATCTGAGGGTGGTAAGCTGTGCTCAGAAGCACCTGTGTACCTAGCGCCATCTGAAAACTCTTCCAGAAACGAGACGTAAAGCGGGCGTCCCTATCTGAAACGATAGAACGAGGAACCCCATGAAGACGTATGATCTCTCGGATATACAGCTTACCGAGCTCGTCAACTCCAAAGGGATCCTTGATCCGCAAAAAGTGAGCTACCTTAGTGAGTCTGTCCCTAACAACCCACACGACATCATTGCCTCGAGGTGACCTCGGTAACCCTATAACAAAATCCATCACGACATCATCCCATTTCCACTCGGGGATGGTTAACTGCTGTAACAGCCCTGCTGGTCTCAAATGCTCAACCTTCACCTGCTGACAGGTGGAACACCTCATAACAAAACCTGCTATATCACTCTTCATACCCGACCACCATTACTGACGTCTCAAGTCTCGGTACATCTTGGTAATCCCAGGATGAACTGCCCAAGCTGAGGCATGAAGCTCCCGCATTAGCTACTCGCGTATATCCCCTGGAACCCACACTCATCCATGGAAACGCAGAACCTCATCATCGCCTATCATCCAACAAGGAGGAGGGTCCTCACATGCCACCGACTCCCGTAGAACTAGGCCTTCTGAATCAGATAGCTGTCTCGCAAGCTTCCGACCAAACGAACTTCACACCCTTCTTAGTCAGACCCATCAACAGCGCTGCTAAGCGGGAGAAGTCCTGTATGAAACGCCTGTAGTATCCAGCCAACCCTATGAAACTCTGTATCTCAAACACGTTCTTAGGCTGCTCCCAAGAAACTACTACTCTCACCTTCTCTGGTTCTACATCAACTCATGTCTCCAAGATGATATGGCCCAGGAAGTGTATCTGGTCCATCCAAAAGTGGCACTTGGAGAGCTTAGCATATAGCTGATGCTCTCTCAGTGTACTCAATACGATCTTAAGATGGGTGCCATGGTCGTGTCGAGTACGAGATTACACCATGGTGTCATCAACAAATACTACCACAAAAGAATCGAGATAAGGATGGAACACACGATTCATCAGAGCCAAGAAAACTGCTGGCGCATTCGTGAGTCTGAACGGCATAACCAAGTACTCGTACAGACCATATCTGCTCCAAAAAGTTGTAAGCGGTATATCTGATGGTCTCACGCACAGCTGATGATATCCTGACCTCAAGTCAATCTTCGAGAACACTCATGCTCCACGAAGTTGATCGAAAAGATCATCAATCCTTTGAAAAGGATATCGGTTCTTAACAGTCAACTGGTTCAACATCCGATAATCCACACAAAGTCTGAGGTTATATTCGCGTTCTTCTCAAAAAGGACCGGAGAACCACAAGGAGAAGTACTGGGTCAGATATACCCCTTCGACTGTAACTCCTCTAACTGCCTCTTGAGCTCCTGCAACTTAGGTGTAGGCATCCTATATGGATGAATAGACACCGGTGCTGCCCCTGGCACATGCTCACTAGAGAAATCCACCTCTCGCTCTGGAGGTAGACCAGAAAAGTTGTCCGGTAAGACATCCCTAAAACGATCAACCACTGGAGGGAAATCCTTCTGACAAGTCCCTTGATCATCCAGATATACGCTCGCAATATGGGCTGTGACTCCACCTCACCCATGATGTTCTGATCCAGCTCGACTCGCCTGAACATCCCACTTGCCCTTGTATAGAAACTCTCCGCCTTCTGGTGACGTAAAACTCACCATGCGACGATAGCAGTCTACAAAGGCTCGGAAGGGAACCAACCAGTCCATCCCAAGAATGGCGTCATAAGCTGTCATCTCTAAGAGATAGAGGTCTCAAAGGATGTGACACCCGCTAAGATCTAGGGGGAACACCTTGCACAGACGCACACATGTCGTTCTGGTCCCCAACAGAGTGTGTAGCGTCATAATACCAGAAGAAGAAGAAAAAGAGAGTCTGAGGCTCTCCACAACGGGTACAGATATGAAACTATGTGTAGATCTCGTATCAAAAAGTACTGAAGATAAGACAGAAGCTACTATAATAGTACCTCTGACTGTAGAAGGTCCGGGATCCTGCTCTTGCTGGGTCTGTTGTACTGCATTTGCCTGCCCAGTGCTGTGGCCCTGCGACACAGCCTGACTACCCTAAGCTATCCCACATTGCTGCCTCTGAGATCCTGGTGTCTAGCTACCATGGCCATGACCACCATCCACTACAACAAACTGGGCAAGGCGTGCGCTGCCCATTATCAGTGCTAACGGAAAAGCGCTGATAAAGGGGTTAGAATTTATCAGCGCTAACAAAAGCGCTGATAAATGTAACCTTTATCAGCGCTTTCTTTGCGCTGATAAAGGGAACATATATATATTTATCAGCGCTTTTATTAGAGCTGATAAATTGTGTATTTATCAGCGCTAAAAAAGCGCTGATAAAGATCCTATTTATCAGCGCTAAAATGAAAAGCGCTGATAAATGTAACCTTTATCAGCGCTTTCTTAGCGCTGATAAAGGGTTCCCGTTATCAGCGCTTATTTTAGCGCTGATAAAGGGAACATATATATATTTATCAGCGCTTTTATTAGCGCTGATAAATAAGATCTTTATCAGCGCTTTTTACTAGCGCTGATAAAAGTCCACCCGGGATTTATAAAATCCCCGGGTCTTCTTCCTCCTCCCCGCACCCTCTCAAGCCCTCGCGGAAGTCGTTCGCTGCGCCGCTGCCGCCGCCTCCAGCTCGTGCTCCGCCTCTGTCGCCGCCGCCGCCGCCTCCTCTTCCTCCCCCACGGCCGCCGCCGGCTCCTCCTGTTCCTCCCCCGCGACTACGGCTGCCGCCTCCTCGTCCTCCGCTGCCACCACCGCCGCCGCCGGCTATTCCTCCCCCGCGACGGCCACCGCCTCATCCTCCGCTTCCTCCCCCACGACCGCCGCCGCCTGCCCTTCCTCCCCTGCGGCCACCACCGCCTTCCCTTCCTCCCCCGCGGCCACCGCCGCCTCCTCTCCCTTCACCGCTGCCACCACTGCCGCTGCGGCCACCGCTGCCACCACTGCTGCCACCGCCGCCGCCGCTACCACCGCCTCCTCTACCTCCCCCGCTGCCACTGCCTCCTTCTTTGGGTATGTTGTTGGAGTACTTGTTCATGTTTGTTTTTCCATCATTATTCATCTTATTCTATATACTGTTAGCATGGTGGTTGATATATAATATATAATTGCACCATGAGTAGGAAGGTAGTGGTTAGGATATGGTATTGGCCCCTTCCTTGTGTGAAAAGGAATTAATAATGATTTGATATACCCAAACCTGCTACGTTACAACTTTCCCATCGCAGGTTTATGATATTCTAGGAGTGGATGTGTTATTCCTTTCCCCTGATGGGATTCTAATATATTCGATAATCAATATGTCAAACATTTCCCATAATAGTCTTCCTTATAATGTGCCTATAATAAATGTAATACCAACATTATAAAAAAGTGGCAGGGATATGTGTCATATTGGCTTGGTCAATACTTGATGACATGAAACACTTTCTTATGTGTGAATTCTATGGTATGTTTCTAGGTGGTTTTTTTAATCAGCATGAATTATAACCCATAAATGTATTTCATACATAATCTAGTGATTAGGATACAATCCTTTTCAATCTCATTCTAGTTAATTCATCCTGATACTAAAAAAAGATGAATACAATCCTTGTTGAAATGTATTCAATACAACACATTCATCTATCTCTAGTTTCTTTTAATTTACCTTGACTTTCTTGAGAAAAAACAACATCACATTCAAAATCAGTGCTTGAATCATGAATACCTTCATGAATTTGATTTCATTGAGGATCAGCTTTAGCATCACTTGACTTCAATTAGAATCTACTATAACTTTCCATTCATTCATGCTTCTTTCTTTTCATCTCAACCCAAGAATTATCATTTATGAGTACAAATGGTCTAGACACTATAATCATGAATAAAATCATATCTTGTTATAGTCATTCTGATTAGGATCATTATGGTTATGATCATCCTAGATACGATCATTCTAGTTACGATCATTCTGGTTATGATCATCCTAGATACGATCATTCTAGTTATGATCATTCTGGATACAATCATGCAGAATAAGATACAATACAATATGAAAAAGACGATCCACCATATTATGATTGAATACAATATGAGAATAAAGATATTCCAGAATAGGATACAATACAATTTAATATGATTTATTATGAATCAACACCATATCTCTCCTTTTCTTCTACCCGAATATGATTGTTTTGAAAATCAATCGGTGTCTCACCTTCTATCAGCCTCACCTCTTCCTTTGGAACCTACTTTTACTGGAACCACATTCCATCGACATCGCCATTATCAGAACCAAATTTCCATTAGTACAACTTTCATCGGCACCACCTTTCCATTTGTACCACTTTCATCGACACCAACTTTCCATCGGTACCACTTTTTTACTTTCACCCGGAATCCAATTCTTTTGGAAGAAAATAGATACAACATCTTCAATATGAATATTATTGATTTCTGATTACTTTGGAAAAAAACAATCAGTACCACTTCTATTTCTCTGTCATCCAAATACGATATCTCTGAATACAATTCTTTTCTGATTTTTTTGAAAAACAATCTGAATACGTTTATGGGTTACAATTCATGCTGATGAATTGTAACCCATAAATGTATTTCATAGGGTTCAATCTATATATGGGTTGGGATACTATCATTATAAGATGTGGGTGCTCACGGTATTTGTTAGACTAGGGTGTATGGTAAGTACGCTTTCTCCAAAGGCCCTCCCTAGAAAATTCCAGAATGTAATCAACAAAAGGGAGGGGATCAAGTGATCTCATGAACAAACCACTATGAACTATTAATCATACGACTCTTGGTTTATCCTGTGATCTCTTTTCCTTCAAAAGATCTCATGAACACAGAACCATGGGATTGGATGGCCCAATGTTTTGTGATGGTATTAATGTTTTGTATATGGTTATCTATATAGAATAAGACTATGTCTTTCTATGTTTTGATGGAATGAGATTCAAAGAAGAATGAGAGAAAAGCTCACTAACACACTTTAAAAAACTCCCACGAACCACCCCTCAATAGGGGGGATCGAAGAGAGGAAGAGATCGGGTGAATCCCAAGAACCACACAAGATTTGCTATTAATGAGCACACCCCCACCATTTTTGAAGAATCTAGTTTTTTATCTAAATTATACTCATATTCCTTCTCCCCTAACCTATATACCCATTATATGGATTTCAAATAGGATGGATATAAATAAAGAATGGATTTTTGCGAATCGGTTGACAAAAGAGTATGAAGAAGGCGTGAAAAAGTTTATCAAGTTTTCAAAAGATCATGCACATGACACTTCTCGAATTCTTTGTCTGTGTTTACACTATTGTTATTAAAAACAATTTAGTCCTGAGGAGTTGGAAGAACACTTGATCTATCATGGAATAGATCAGAGTTATACATGTTGGAATAAACACGGGGAAACAATGAATGTAGGTAGTGACTGGGATTACACTTCATTTTATGGATCATCTGATATGATTACAGAAATGAACAATGAAGATGACCATATGGAGGATGTGATTACAGATGTGAATGATGATGATGATCGTATTGAGGAAATGACAAGGGCCGTCGAAGATGAACTTCGTGATTGCCCAAAATTGTTTTAGAAGTTAAAAACATGTGCACAGACGTCATTGTATATTGGTTGCACTAAATATACAGCATTGTTAGCCGTACTGAAGCTGTATAATTTGAAAGCAGATAATGGGTGGAGTGACGCCAGTTTTACGAAACTACTTGCTCTCATGAATGACATGCTCCCAGAAGACAATGAGCTCTCGAGCCGAACATACGATGCCAAACGAATGCTACGCTCGATGGGTATGATATCTGAAAGAATACACGCCTGCCCGAATGACTGTATACTGTTTCGCAAGGACCACAAATCACTTAAAGAATGTCCAAAGTGTGGTGCTTCTCGATACAAGAAAGATTAATCCAGTCCTAATAAAGTTGTATGGTACTTTCCAATCATTCCAATGTTTAGGCGCCTATATGGAAGTAAGGAGACTGCAGAACAATTAACATGGCATGCAGATAAAAGAATTAAAGATGGGATACTACGTCACCTGGCAGACTCTCCTCAGTGGAAGAGAATCGTTCATGAGTATCCTGAATTTGGAAACGAGTCGAGAAACATTCGTCTTGCGTTATCTACAGATGGAGTGAATCCTTTTGGTTTTCAAAGTAACAGTCACAGTACATGGCCGGTTATGTTGATAAATTATAACTTACCACCGTGGTTATGCATGAAACGAAAATACATCATGTTATCTATTCTTATATCAGGACCAAAACAACCGGGTAATGATATTGATGTTTATTTAGCTCCATTGATCGATGATTTGAAATTATTGTGGGATTCAGGTGTTACATTGTATGATGCTTAAAGAAAGGAAGATTTCACTTTGAGAGTCATGTTGTACGGGATGATAAATGACTTCCCTGCTTATGGAAATTTGTCAGGATATAGCATTAATGGAACTCAAGGCTGTCCCATTTGCGAAGAAGGTAAACAATCAATTAGGTTGAAACATTCATCGAAATTCGTGTTTCTAGGACATCGCAGATTTCTACCACGACGACATAAGTACCGTTCTTGGACGGAATCATTCGATGGATGTTCAGAAGCACGTACAACACCGTCTCCACTAACAGGCGATCAATTTTTTGAGAATGTTAAAAATGTGGACACTACTTTTGGTAAACCGGCTTCGAAAAACATTATGAGAATCGGTTGGAAAAAGAGATCAATTTTTTTTTATTTACAATACTGGAATTGTCTGTATGTAAGACATTTTATTGATGTTATGCATGTAGAAAAAAATGTATTTGATAGTGTCATCAGCACATTGCTAAATATATCTGGCAAAACAAAAGATGGAATTAAGGCTAGGTTGGACATGGTTGAGATGGCAATACGAGAAGAGTTGGCACCAGTGAAGGGTGGAAGACGAACATTTATTCCTCCCGCTGCTTACACTCTTTCCAGATAGGAGAGATATCAGTTTTTCAACTTCTTGAATGACGTAAAGGTTCCAGAGGGGTATTCGACAAATATCAGTAACCTCGTTTCAATGAGCGACTTGAAGTTAAAAGGTCTGAAATCACATAACTGTCATGTTTTGATGCACGATCTCATTCCAATTGCTTTACGTTGCATTTTGCCCAAGAATTTCTGCCATACATTAACGAAACTTTGCTTCTTCTTCAAAGCTATATGCAGCAAAGTTATAGTCCCGGAAAAATTGCCAACTATAGAAAAATAAATTGCCGTCATATTATGTGAATTAGAAATGTTCTTTCCGCCTTCATTTTTTGATATGATGGTTCATTTGATGGTCCACATGGTGAGAGAGATTCGACTATGTGGGCCTGTACATTACAGATGGATGTACCCCATTGAACGGTATATGAAGATTTTGAAAGGGTATGTCAAAAATCAAAGTCGGCCAGAGGGTTGTATTGTAGAGAGATATATTGTTGAGGAAGCCACTGAATTCTGTACCGAATACTTGTCTGCTGTGGAAAGCATTGGCCTACCAAAATCTCGTCACGCAGGGCGACTTAAGGGTGAAGGAATTTCTAGAAGACAAGTTGTCACAATCAATATTACAGATCGGGAGTAGGCCCACCTTTATGTTTTGCATAACAGTTTGGATGTTGACCCATATGTTGAAATTCACAAAGAAATTCTTAGGCATTTGAATCCATCTAGGGCTGAAAAATGGATATCAGATACACATAATCGACAGTTTATAGCATGGTTTCGAGATCATATTTTTAAGAAGTTTGATGAAAATCTAGATTCAGTTTCGAAACGACTTCGATGGCTAGCCGGAGGACCAAGTGTGTATGCATTATCTTACAATGCTTATGTAGTTAATAGTTATACATTTTATACTCATGAACATGATGTAGACAGTACCATGCAGAATAGTGGGGTTACACTTGTGGCTGAAGCGATGCATGTTTCCGGTGCTATGGAATGAAATCCAATTTATGCGAATATGTCATACTTTGGCATCATCAAACAAATATGGGAGTTGGATTATAAGGAATTCCAAGTTCCGATATTTCAATGCAAGTGGGTTGATAACAGGAGTGCGGTTAAAATAGATGATTTGGGATTCGTGAAAGTTGATTTCAGTATGGAAGGGGAGAAAGGCGAACCGTTTATAATGGCTTCACAGGCAGTGCAAGTATTTTATGTTTCAGATCCCGCAAACTGAAACTGGTCAATCGTTCTGTTATCGACCAAAACAGCTGAGGGGTCAGATGAAAATTCAACGGAAGTTGATCCTTTCATTGGGACTTTGCAATCATTTCGTAGTGGTCCAAATATAGATGACGTTTTGTATGTCAGAGGAGACCCCAATGAAGGGATATGGATAGTTGATAGAGGGGCCAAATTCATTCAACCTATAAAAAAAAGAGAGTTCAACAATCAGGTTATTTTTTTATTGTAATATAGATTGTGTTAAATTATGTTCTTATTTGTTCGCTGCTTCTTTTATGTGATCTAAATTAAATGTTAAACTATTTATGCAGATAATGACTTCTTCACCAGCTGATGCACCCAATCCTGAGGTACAACAGGTCTCTCAACCTGTTGCAGCTGGTCCAACAGCTGAGGTACAACAGGTCTCTCAACCTATTGCAGCTGGTCCCACTGCTGAGGTACAACAGGTCTCCCAACCTGTTGCAGCTGGTCCCACTACTGATTCTAGAGCCTCAGAGAAACATACTGATGATGCAGAAACCGAGGAAATGGTAGGCGATGAAACCCCGATGACAGAAAGAAGACGGGCGCGCCGTAGTTTGACAACGTTAGCCAAAATCCTTAAGGAAAAAGCAAAAGGTATCAAATATGAGGTAGGATGGAATAAACGAGGCCAACATGTAGACCCCAACAAAGCCATGTTTAGTAGCTACATTGGAATCGTTACTCGGTAACACGTGCTGATTGATGTAGAGTCGTGGCACCATATTGTCAGTGGGCTGAAAACAGTAATGTGGGAAGAGATTACGGTAACATTACGATATCATCTATTTAATTTATTAAAATAAATTAAAATAAAATACTGAAATATTGACTAACTTTTCATCATCTCTTGCAGAGTGCATTTATAGTAGATGTTTCGCACAAAGAATGTGTATTAAGACTGGCAGGAAGGATGCATAGAGGCTTTCGCACCATTTTAACGAAACGTCATCTGAAAGATGCTGAAGGGAAAATCAATCTGCACCCGCCTCCTCTTTATGCACACTTGATATCACAAAAGCGTGGGATGTGTTTTTCAACCGTCATGCGGAACAGGCTTTTCAGGTACATTGTGTTTGGTTACATGTTGTGTAACGTTTCTTGTATTCATCACGTTGATTGAAATGTTTTTATTTATGAAACTGCAACTGAGTGTTGGAAATAAAGAACGAGCCGCAAACCCAACGTACCCCTATCGTAAAGCAAGTCTGGGGTACACTTTATTTGAAAAACAATTGGTAAATATTTTAAAAGTACGGTAATAATGTTATGTGACATAAAACAACACTGTAACCATGTCTCTCTATTTATATGCAGATTGATAAAACAAAATCTCAGGCCACTTCCATTCCACTCCATGTGCTATGGAAGGAGGCTCGTGTTAATAAATAGGGGAAACTGGTAGATGAATACACACAAAAAGTGTGGGAAACATGTGTAAGTATGACATAATATAAACTTGTTTTGCTTTAAATCACTATTACGTAACAATGATTACTTATTTTTCCATATTTTCTATTTGACATAATCACAGGAATCAACCACATCCTCACTGGATGCAGACATACTTTCAGTGGCCTTGAAACAGCCAGAATAGTATGGCCGCGTCAGAGGTATGGGTTTTGGGGTGTCACCAAGGACATATTATAAGAAACAAAAACTGGAGGATGAACAAAATAAAGAATTGCAACTAATGAGGGATAGAGTAGCTATCCTTGAATAAAAATTCCAAGGTCCGGGAGAGTTGCTAACAACATTGATGAAAGAGAGCCGCAGAGCACAAAAAACGCAAGAACAACCCACGTGAGAAGATCCCGCCCCACCCCCCACCAGCTTTGAGGCAAGCCATTCCCCTCAAAGACCTGACTTAACCGAGGTAATCAATGTTCTAATATTCGTTTCTGTGAAATGTGAATCACATAGACACTGATACCTTTCTTGTAATGATATTGGACAGGGTGAAAATGACTGTGATTTATATCTCTCAACTCCCACCTATCGCCTGGTAGTGAGGGCTACGGTGTTCAATATGCATAATGACATGCTACACTCCAGACCACTTCCAACCGATCAATTCAAAGTGTCGATTAACGTATCTCATGAGTTGAGCACCAAGCTACCCGTGCCAAATGAAGATGACGACATTCATACGGTGGAAAAAGCTATTGGAACATTCGTTGCATGGCCGTCGAATCTTGTAAAAAAACATGTCAACCCGGAGGTATTCATTTCCAATTCATTTTTCAAGCATAACCTTTAATATTAAATTAAAAAAATGGCTGAACCGATGAATGTTATTACAGAAGGACAAAATGGAGGAGCTAAAACGAAAGAGCGGCTCCAAAAGATCAACAAACCGATCAAAATGACCTACTGAGAGCACGTTCACCCCGCCCGTTCTATATCCACATTTAATATCATTGCAAGCTCATGTGGATACGAAAATGATAGGCGGAAAGAGTCACATGATTGTTTGTGAAAAAGATATGTACGGAGAGGAAACATTAGATTTCTTTAGTGCTGACGCTGTTGCTGAGATCATCACATACGACTGGCTAGGCGCCTCAGTTATAAATGTATACATGAGGTATGTTTTCATGATTTGATTTTACAGAAGCTGATATACTGTGTTAATTATGTCTAAATACATTTCATATTTTTCACAGGGGTATATATGAAAAACAATTGAAGGGATTTTCCCATGAATACAAATTTGGACTCGTTAGTCCTCACACCATTTCTACACAATGAGAAGAAATAGATTCTGGTTTTCAGTCTGAATTAACGTCAAATCTGTTCAGAACGTTTCAAAGACGAATTACGACTGAGAGACTCTTTTTAATACCAACGTTGCAGGGGTAAAACTCTACATTTTAATCATATCAATTATATTCTCATTTCTATTTGTACTTATTCCTTTTTCTGTTTTTAGGGATCATTGGATGCTCATTGCAGTCAATTTGGATACTCCAATGATTTATTTTCTGGATTCACTGCATGGATATCCAACAAACCGACCACACATGATGGCGATTGTCAATTTTTAATACACTAGATCCAACATTTTAGAACTAAATATCTAGTTATATAATTTATATTATCTTTTAATGCAAATTTTGTTATTATAGGGCGGTGTATGAATATCGTCTAATGGCTGGAATGAATCCAAGGCATAAGGACAACAATGCCCACATGATCTACAAATGGAGAAGTATCAGGTTATATATAATTATATTTCACTATCCGAATACATATCAAAACAAATTACTTATTTTTCTCGATGTTTCTGCAGTGTCCGAAACAAACAAACAACAAGGACTGTGGTTATTATGTTTGTAAATTTATGAAAGAGATCATATTTCATGAACAAACTAGCATCCCTGAAGAGGTATTTTTGAAAATAATTACTACTTCATCTAAAATAATTATTAATCCTTTGTGTATTTATATTTTTTCAGCACTACTATGACTGTTGCAAAAACTCATATTCAGAAGATGATATTAATGTGTTTAGAAACGAATGGGAAGCGTACCTGATGGAAGGATGTAAACAAATAGGACAATGAAGGTGAATTCCTAATACTTATGTTATCTTTATATGGTCCTTGATATTTCCCTTGTTTACACTTATTAAGCATCAATGTTGTCTCTTTATTATGTTTCATATCCTTAGACTTAGATAAACTTTAGAAAACAACACCATTGACATACGGAATACCAAGAAAACACGTTCGGATTGTTTTGAAACTTTAGGACAATGATCCACGAGTCATTTGTGACGTGTACGAATCGACCGCACCTCAATCCGACGCACGGTGTGACCGGTATGGATGAATTTGTATGATCTCAGTTTGAAAATTTAGATAGACTTTAGAAAACAAAACCACTGACATATTGAATATCGGGCAAACACGTTCGGATTGTTTTGAAACTTTAGGAAAACGATCCACGAGTCATTTGTGACGTGTACAAATCGGCCTCACCTCAATCCGACGCACGGTGTGACCGGTATGGCTGAAAGTGTGTGATCTCAGTTTGAAAATTTAGAAACACTTTAGAAAACAAAACCACTGACATAATGAATACTAGGAAAACACGTTCGGATTGTTTTGAAACATTAGGAAAACGATCCACGAGTCATTTGTGATGTGTACGAATCGACCGCACCTCAATCCGACTCACAGTGTGACCGGTATGGCTGAAAGTGTATGATCTCAGTTTGAAATTTAGATAAACACTAGAAAACAAAACCACTGACATACAGAATATTAGGAAAACACATTCAGATTGTTTTGAAACTTTAGTACAATGATCCACGAGTCATTTTTGACGTTTATGAATCGGCCGCACCTCAATCCGACACACGGTGTGACTGGTATGGCTGAAAGTGTGGGATCTCTGTTTGAAAATTTTGATAGCCTTTAGAAAACAACACCACTTACATACGGAATACTGAGCAAACGCATTCGTATTGTTTTGAAACTTTAGAACAACGATCCACGAGTCATTTGGGACGTGTACGAATCGACCGCACCTCAATCCGACGCACGGTGTGACTGGTATGGATGAAAGTGTGTGATCTGAGTTTGAAAATTTAGAGAAGCTTTAGAAAACAAAACCACTGACATAATGAATACTGGGAAAACGAGTTAGGATTGTTTTGAAACTATCCACGAGTCATTTGTGACGTGTACTAATCGGCAGCACCTCAATCCGACGCACGGTGTGACCGGTATGGATGAAAGTGTCTGATATCAGTTGGAAAATTTAGATAAACTTTAGAAAACAACACCACTTACATACGGAATACCGGGAAAACGCGTTCAAATTGTTTTGATACTTTATTACAACAATCCACGAGTCATTTGTGACGTGTACGAATTGGTCGCACCTCAATCTGACGCACAGTGTGACCGGTATGGCTAAAAGTGTGTGATCTCAGTTTGAAATTTAGATAAACTTTAGAAAACAAAACCACTGACATACGGAATACCAGGCAAACACGTTCGGGTTGTTTTGAAACGTTAGGACAACGATCCACGAGTCATTTTTGACGTGTACGAATCAGCCGCACCTCAATCCGACACACGGTGTGACCGGTATGGCTAAAAGTGTGTGATCTCAGTTTGAAAATTTAGATAGACTTTAGAAAACAAAACCACTGACATACTGAATACTGGTCAAACGCGTTCGGATTGTTTTGAAACTTTAGGACAACGATCCACGAGTCATTTGGGACGTGTACGAATCGATCGCACCTCAATCCGACGCACGGTGTGATCGGTATGGCTGAAAGTGTGTGATCTGAGTTTGAAAATTTAGAGAAACTTTAGAAAACAAAACCACTGACATACTGAATATCGGGCAAACACGTTTGGATTGTTTTGAAACTTTAGGAAAATGATCCACGATTCATTTGTGATGTGTACGAATCAGCCACACCTCAATCCGATGCATGGTGTGACCGGTATGGCTGAAAGTGTCTGATATCAGTCTGAAATTTAGATAAACTGTAGAAAACAAAACCAGTGACATACGGAATACCAAGAAAACGCATTCGTATTGTTTTGAAACTTTAAGACAACGATCCACGAGTCATTTGTGACGTGTACGAATCGGCCGCACCTCAATCCGACGCACGGTGTGACCGGTATGGCTGAAAGTGTGTGATCTCAGTTTGAAAATTTTGATAGACTTTAGAAAACAACAACACTTACATACGGAATATCGAGAAAACGCATTTGGATTGTTTTGAAACATTAGGAAAACGATCCAAGAGTCATTTTTGACGTGTACGAATCGGCCGCACCTCAATCCGACGCACGGTGTGACCGGTATGGCTGAAAGTGTGTGATCTCAGTTTGAAAATTTAGATAGACTTTAGAAAAAAAAACCACTAACATACTGAATACTGGGAAAACGCATTCGGATTGTTTCGAAACTTTAGGAAAACGATCCACGAGTCATTTGGGATGTGTACGAATCGACCGTACCTCAATCCGACGCACGGTGTGACCGGTATGGCTGAAAGTGTGTGATCTGAGTTTGAAAATTTAGAGAAACTTTGAAAACAAAACCACTGAAACACTGAATATCGGGAAAATGCATTTGGATTGTTTTGAAACTTTAGGAAAACGATCCAAGAGTCATTTGTGACGTGTAAGAATCGGCCGCACCTCAATCCGACGCATGGTGTGACCGGTATGGCTGAAAGTGTCTGATATCAGTCTGAAATTTAGATAAACTTTAGAAAACAAAACCACTGACATACAGAATACCGAGCAAACACGTTCGGATTGTTTTGAAACTTTAGGAAAATGATCCACGAGTCATTTGTGAAGTGTACGAATCGGCTGCACCTCAATCTGACACACGGTGTGACCGGTATGGATGAAAGTGTGTGATCTCAGTTTGAAAATTTTGATAGACTTTAGAAAACAACACCACATACATACGGAATACCGAGAAAACGCGTTCGAATTGTTTTGAAACGTTAGGAAAACGATCCACGAGTCATTTGGGACGTGTAAGAATCGACCGCACCTCCATCTGACGCACGGTGTGACTGGTATGGCTAAAAGTGTGTGATCTAAGTTTGAAAATTTAGAGAAACATTAGAAAACAAAACCACTGACATTCTGAATACTAGGAAAACACGTTAGGATTGTTTTGAAACTTTAGGACAACGATCCACGAGTCATTTGTGACGTGTACGAATTGTCCACTCCTCAATTTGACGCACGGTGTGACCGGTATGGCTGAAAGTGTCTGATATCAGTTGGAAAATTTAGATAAACTTTAGAAAACAACACCACTTACATAAGGAATACCGGGAAAACGCGTTCGGATTTGTTTGAAACATTATGATAACGATCCACGAGTAATTTGTGATGTGTAAGAATTGGCCGCACCTCAATCCGACGCACGGTGTGACCGGTATGGCTGAAAGTGTGTGATCTCAGTTTGAAAATTTAGAGACACTTTAGAAAACAATACCACTGACATACTAAATACCAGGAAAACGTGTTTGGATTGTTTTGAAACTTTTGGACAACGTTCCACGAGTCATTTGTGACGTGTACGAATCGGTCGTACCTCAATCTGATGCACGGTGTGACCGGTATGGCTGAAAGTGTTTGATATCAGTTGGAAAATTTAGATAAACTTTAGAAAACAACACTACATACATACAGAATACCGGGAAAATGCGTTCGGAATGTTTTGAAACTTTATTAAAACGATCCACGAGTCACTTGTGACATGTACGAATCGACCGAACCTCAATCCGACGCACGGTGTGGCCGGTATGGCTGAAAGTGTCTGATATCAGTTGGAAAATTTAGATAAACTTTAGAAAACAACACCACTTACATATGGAATACCGGGCAAACACGTTCGGATTGTTTTGAAACTTTAGGACAACGATCCACGTGTCATTTGTGACGTGTACGAATCGGCCGCACCTCAATCTGACACACGGTGTGACCGGTATGGCTGAAAGTGTATGATCTCAGTTTGAAAATTTAGGGAAACTTTAGAAAACAACACCACATACATACGGAATACCGGGCAAACACGTTCGGATTTTTTTGAAACATTAGGACAACGATCCACGAGTCATTTTTGATGTGTACAAATCGACCACACCTCAATCCGACGCACGGTGTGACCGGTATGGCTGAAAGTGTGTGATCTCAGTTTGAAAATTTAGAGAAACATTAGAAAACAAAACCACTGACATACAATAAAATATTAATGAGATAAATCATCCAAAAACATATTAATTTTACATTATTCCCTTCCATTGTTATCAGAATGAAAACATTTGAGTTTAAAATTTCATACATTTGTATCACATTTCCATATTAATGTATTATTTCATATTACTGTTTTAATTTATTTCATTATTTCATTACTAACATAATATTTGTTTTCTTATATAGGTGAATTTTTTTCCATGAGTTCGGATTCTATGTTCGCCAACAAATACAGTGGACGACAATTTTTGAGAGCGGATCACGGGGATGAAACATGAATGTTTATAACTATTGTTGAATAATTGTAATTGTAACCATGTAAAACAATGTTTGAAATGTATATAGCAGTGTGTTTTCTTGTATTCATGATGTTAAGTAAATATATATATACTGTTGTCTGTCAAAATATCGTGTGCAGGTGCTATTTTGTGTAGGTGTTTCTTTGTGCAGGTATGCTGGTGTGCAGCAGGCACCGTTCTGTTTCTGCAGGCGATGGGGCTGTTATCAGCGCTTATTTAGTGATGTTAAAATCAGCCTTTATCATCGCTAAACAAGCGCTGATAAAGGCATATTTTAACAGCACTAAAAAAACGTTGATAAAGTCTATGTTTATCAGCGTGAAGAAAAGAGCTGATAAATGGGTTCTTTATCAGCGCTATTCTAGCGCTGATAAAAGTATGATATATCAGCGCTTTTAAAAGCGCTGATAAAGGGGACCCCCCTTTATCTACGCCGGTATTTACAACGCTTTTCTAGCGCTGTAAATGCCCGTTTTTAGCGCTGTGAAAGCCCATATTTGTAGTTGTGATCTCTTCCTGCACGCCCTGACGTATTCCAGTTCCCTGACTGGTAAAAATCCACGAGTCCTACTCCCGCACGCTGAGTATGCACAGAACCCCTCTCACTAGACACTGGTGGAAACGCTCTGCAAAAGCGCTGCAGATGACCCATCTTGCCACAAGCTCGGCACTCCACTGGGTCTCGTGGACACTGCAGTCTCTTGTGCCCCTCTCTACCACACTGGTAACACATAACCTGACCGCTCGATGCATTCTTTTGACTGGTACTGCTACCCTGAGAGAAGTCCATTTATCTCTTCCTCTTTCCAGAAGAAAGAGTACCAGTAACTGGTGCTGAACCGCCCTGGACCACACCACAATATTCCATCATGTTCCTCTATGTAATCATTTCCTGGTTCACAATAGCATGTACAGTAGGCAACCTGAAAACATTCACCTGTGCCCGGATGTCATACCAGAGTCCATCCTCAAAACATCTAGCTCTCAGCGTCTCATCGCACACTAGCACAGGTGCAAAACGCTGAAGCTCGGTAAAGCGAGTAGAATAGTCCATCACCGATAGAGCGCCCTGCTGCAGATTCCTGAACTCTAGAGCACTATCGGCCCTCAGCGTCTTGACAATGAAGAAGTCATAGAAGACTGCCTGAAAATCTTCCCACGCCATGTCTTAGTGATGCTCTGACTGGGTGGTAACTTCCCACCACCTCTTGGCAGAATCACAGAGCATATATGTCACGAGCTTGACCCTCCGCCCTGGAGGCGTCTCAAGATGCTAAAAAATAGTCTACATCGATCCTGGCCAAGACTCAGCAGCCTGTGGGCCGCCATCACTTGAAAACGTAGGCGGATGCTGCTGCTGAAAGATACGAGTCAGCTCATCCTTAGATGTAGCAGCCTATGGTGCTTCCTGAAAGGTCAGCATGAACTGCATAAAGCCTTCACAGAACTGCACATCCGCGCCTGTGTCCGGTATAACAGCTGGCGTTGCATCTGGCTCTGATAGAGGATCTACTGGTAGCCCATGTCCCACCATCTCTGGAGTATACCCGTCGCCGCTCTCCTGGTGAACAACACGCAGTCGTCTAGGCGTCATGACACTACATGGTCAAACACACACATTAGAACAACATTATCAAAAAAATTGGAAATGAAGAAACCCAAAAGGGAATTGGAGGAAGATGAAATTTATTTTTTTCAAAACAAGACTACACGGCGTGTACTCTAACAACACGTCGTGTAATTGACTTCCCTTCCCATGCCCGGGTCCTTCTACACGGCTAAGCCACACGGCTCCCGTTAAACAAAAAATACACTGCATGTATATACCCTACACAGCATGTATGGTGTTATTTCCAACTTCTCGTGCCATTTGTGACACGGCCGACTACTCGGATAAACACTACACAGCATGTTACACACGCACACGGCATGTAAACCACCACATCTCCCGGTCACACGGTTAAGTCCACATGATCTTTCCTCGGACAAGACTACATGGGGTGTCTCACAGGTACACGGCGTGTTCAAGGCACAATGACACCGACCCATGTTGTTAGTTACATGGCCGAGTCCCCATGTCTCACTACACGGCGTGTTCATCATTGACACAGCTTGTTCGAGGAACAGTGTCACCGACCTGTGTGTAGACACCGGAAAAGTCCGTTGTTCCCAAACGAAGCTCCGGATGCAGAAAGCGAGGTCATATTTGGAGTCAAAAGCACGTTTCGGAAGTCTCGGAGGCCTTGCGTGGAATTTTGGAGGCCCGCACGCAAAGTTGAAGTGCGGCGCGCAATCCTCCCGGGATGCGCGCAATGCGCTGGCCCGGCGCGCAATTTTGCGCGCCCGCGGCCCGCGTGACTCCCTTGCGCGCTGGGGCCCCGATTCCGCGCCCGTGAAGGAAATTTCGCGCCCGCTCCATGAATTGCGCGCCGGCGGCGAGATTCCGCGCCCGGGGATGCCTATAAATACAAGTCGACCCCAACGTTTTGAAGGTTGCCAGAATTCGAAGGGTCACTCGTGCGCACAATCCCACCCCCTCCGTGCGCAATGCCGATCTTCAGGTAACCTCCTTTATTTCGCGCAAGCAATCCTCGGGGTTCGCCTTCACGCGCAACCCCTTTGGCTCCTTTCCTTTGACCAACTCCTCACCCAAAGTCCGTCGCGCGCAAAAGAATCCTCTTGCGCGCAATTGCCCCCCGAGTGCGCACAATCCAGCCCGATTGCGTGCAACCCCCCCCCCCCCCCTTACTAAGTGGCCATTTCGTTAAAGAATGTGCCGTTTCCCCCGCGCGTTATCAGAGGCCCGATGCACGCAATCTCCATCTTCCGCGCGCAAAGCACTGGCCCAATTGCGCGCCATCCCGCCCAATTGCGCGCCGACCCGCGGTATTGCGCGCCAAGCTTCTCTTTTGTGCGCAAAACCGCCAGGGTCGCCCCCTTTGACCCCCTGAGGGTACCCGCCTGCGTGGCGCCCGATGATCTTCATCCCGGGTGCCAGCACCGTGCGTTGTCTTCCCGTGCGGCCCTCCAGGCTCGCGCGAAGTGACACAGACCCATTGGCGGCACTACTTCGTCTGCGCTGCAAGACGTTAAACTGCCAAGTGCTTCATCCAACATGACGATAAACTGTACTTCATCCGCGCATCAAGACGTTAAACTACCAAGCATCCTCGTCCGCGCTGCAAGACGTTAAACTGCCATGTGCTTCGTCCAACATGACGATAAACTGTACTTCGTCCGCGCTGCAAGATGTTAAACTGCCAAGCATCCTCGTCCGCGCTGCAAGACGTTAAACTGCCAAGTGCTTCGTCCAACATGACGATAAACTATACTTCGTCCGCGCTGCAAGTCGTTAAACTGCCAAGAATCCACGTCCGCGCGACAAGACGTTAAACTGCCAAGCAGCTTTTTCCAACATGACGATAAACTGTACTTCGTCCGCGCTGCAAGACGTTAAACTGCCAAGCATCTTCATCCTCAACACACGACGTTAAACTTTACTTCGCCCGGTAAGACGTTAAACCGTCCGCATCACCCGATCTCGTGCCCCGCACGCAGGGTCCCCCCCCGGTTTGGATGTGGCCCCCACCCGCTCGTCTCTGCAGGGATTTTGGGATTGCCCCTCTTTAGGGACGATTCATTGGAGTGGCCTTCGCCCATGGGGGTAGGGTATTACAAATCCCTAGTTTCTTGTGGGGGACTGCACATGTGTATCTCCATTGTGCTTCCCCACTGCCAAAGCCAGTGGAGGGCGTGACAGGGATCGAGGTGTCTCTTACTTTCGGCCCAAGTCCCTCTCCAACTGAGTTTTTCCTCACTCAGGTTGCCTCTGTGCGTAAGTCCTGACAGAATGAACTACGTGGACTTTGATCCCTGTCTCATAAACAGGGTACGTAGGAAGCCTCCCTGACGTTCAAGCACACCACCTAGTCGTCCCGGTCATATTCACGTCGGTTCGTCCAACAGTGGACCCCTCCCGGGTTCACATTCAGGTCGATTCACCTACGAATCCTCCCTTGTGGGGGACTGCACATGTGTATCTCCATTGTGCATCCCCACTGCCGAAGCCAGTAGAGGGCGTGACAGGGATCGAGGTCTCTCACCTTCGGCCCAAGTCCCTCTCCAACTGAGCTTTGCTGCATATGGGCCTCCTTAGAGTGTAAGCCCCAAACATCATCGTCCAGCATGACGTGAAACTGTGAACCTCCCGGCCGTTCCATCCCCCTCTGTGCAAGGTGGTTCGGTTCAATCCTCCGCCCGGCAGCCTCGACCTCCTCGTGAGTCGGCTTGCCAACGTCCAGCATGACGTTAAACTGTATATCCGAACTACGCTAACTTTGATCCGTGCTAACGCGCGGTACGTAGGAAGCCCCTACGGGGTCCAAGCTCTTCACTCCATCATCCATCCTGACCCTTACCCGGGCCGCCACATCCCGGTGGGTTTATGCCATTTCATTCCACTCCACTTCACTCGGGAAGCCTCCCATGTGCTGGCCCCATCATCGGAGGTTCCCCGCAAGGGGTTCTGTCATCTGATCCACTCCTCGTGTTGATCAGTCCGATGCCGTCCCCGCTGGACGTTAAACTCGCGGCATACCCCGTGTTAAACATGGGAATCTGAGGAAAACCTCAGGTAACGCAGTTCCCCGTACCCAGCACGGGATGCCTCATGCCATCATGCCTTCGAGAAGCCCTATTAGGGACGGAAGGCAGACATCCAGAGCCGCAGTGTTAAGACACGCCCCCAACACCCAGAGCTACCCGGTCTCCTCACCGCAGGTTGCTGCCTCGACCAGACTCCTTGGAGCATCTGGGCGGAAGCAGCGTAATTAACTGGCATCCATGGAGATATGACGCCGGTAACGAGATTCACGAACATTCGTAAATCTATGAGGGAGACCCGGATTAGGCGACGAGTTCCGAGGAGACATCCACGGAAGGAGGAGCCGACATCCCATCATCCCAGTTTCGATCAAGGAGCATACATCCCTGAATAAGGGACAGATTCCGCCCGCCTTTGGAAATCGGGACTGCGGGGCCACAAGCCGCGCTCCCATCCCCTCGGGTCGACGGGCGCACGCGCGAACGCGTCCTAGCGGAACAGCGTCGGAACAGAAGCCCGACGCACATCCGCACCAAAATAGAAAAATGGTGAACCCGACGTGAATCTCTTATCCTCAATACGAAGACTGATGGCTTTCAGAGGTGTTGGAAGACCAGCATGTCACCCGGCCGAGCATTCAGCACTGGGGCACGGAACCCGCTAGGGGCTGGGGAAGGGAAATCGGGCACTCCGTCTCACGACGTTGATGGCCTGGGTTCCCCCCATGGAAGGCGTCGTGGCACTAATGGTTGGTTGTCGATTCCTTTTCCTATCAGTGTTAACGGGTTCTTCTCCCTGCTTTCAGGAATCAGGTCGCCCAATCCAGTGCCCGATCGCCGCCCGCCCATGGGCGCAGTGGTAGGGGAAACACCGACGCGGCTACTCCGCACGGTCCCACCCGTTCCACAGCCGTCCCAGCAGCCGCAACTGCGGGGCAACCACGCCCTCTCTCCCCCTCAGAGGTCATCCAGGGAAGGGTGATCAACAACTTGGTGCAGAGATATGAGGAAGAGGGAGTCATCCCCACCTGGGAAATGGCTCTCCTAGACCTCGAGGAAGCTGCACCTCGCCACCAACGCCGCCCCCGAGGGCCACGCAGGGAGGCACCACTGCCTACCTCGACGTCCAACCGCTTCGGGAGCCTATCCCCGGAACGCTCCGACAGCTCCCTCCCCTATGCGGATGAGGTGGAAGATGTCCGAGACAACCCTATCCGAGATTCGCTCCAGGGATCCGCGATAAGGGCTCCTGCCAGGTCACGTCGACACCGCCACCCGGCTTCTCAAGTCGAAGAATGGGCTCTCCACCTGCCCGCACCGCTAACCCCGACTCATCTGTCCCGACGCCAACGTCGGGCACGATCGGAAGAGGATGCCCACCTTGGGGCCCTAGCAACAGCGGCCGCATTGGCCCAAGCCACTGCTGGCTCCAGTCACCAGGCCCCTGCGCATCCTGAGCAGGGGCACTTCTATGCCCGACCTGGATTGAGGCCCCGACCACCCCAAAGGCAGGTTGTGTTGACTCTCCCAGTTGCTGGTACATGCAATAGCCACCGCGGACCACCACGCGGTAGCGCTATTCACCAGCAGGGTCTTCTCCGTGTTGTTGATCCAAGAGGCATGGGTCATCCCACCTTTCGATCCCAGCCCGGAGGCCTGCCCGGAATCATCTCTCCCCGCGTCCCCTTTGATATCTGTCCCGGTGCTCCTCACACCTTGGTTTCCAGTCCTCTTGTCCCCAGCACCGGTGCGGCCGAAGGACGCCAGGACAGAGATCAGCCATGCCCCGAAGAACCACCCAGGGGCAGGAAGGCGAGGAGTCGACGTCGAGGGAGGAATGTTAGGGAATTCCTGACAGAGATCCGACCGGTTCGTTTCTCTGATACAGAGGCGGAGTACGATTCGGCGACAGAGCCCTCCCCCCGATCCCGCCAGTTAGGGGCAGGGGTAGGAATGCGGCACGTCAGCCTCGTACTCCCCGAGAGCGAGATCGATGTGATCCCCGCTTCTCTCCGAAGGTATATCCGGAGTTGCGAGGGCCTGGTAGACCCCCATGGATCAAGCTTGCGGTTGGTACCGGCCCCTCCGGAAGCGCCTTCTACCTCGATCGGAGAGGACGGAGACCTTTTCTGGGGACCGGCGGTCGAACCACGATCTAGTGCACCCTTGGCGAGCACCGACACTACGACAGGATGTTCGCTCACCGGCCTGTCCTATCGTGATGTGGTAGCTGGGGCACCGCCACCCTTAGAGGGCGGCCCGGGATATGGAGGCCAATCGGCCTGCTCGCTGTATTCACCGCCGGCCAGCCCGTCGGCCCGGCGGCCCGCATCGGCACCACTGCCGGTTCCCCGTCCATTCCCAGTCGTTGAAGAGGACCAAGAAGACCTGGGTCCCGAGTTTGAGTCGTGGAGCTTCTGGACCGTCCTTGCAGAGGGCCACTTCCCTGAGAAGTTTTGGCCAGTTGCAGGACCGGACTTTGATGCACCAGAATCACTCACCCCGGATGAGTTCGAATGCTTCCGCCGAACTCTCCGGGAGACTCACTCCCGTCTTCACCACCTAAAAATGAAATATCCCGGGAGTCAAGTGCACCTTGAGGATATTGGTGAGTAGTGCCGTCAGATTGACCTGGCCATGCTCCCCGCGGTTCGGCACCCCGGGTCATTTGGGCACCACGAGGCCCTCCAACAACGATGCGTTGAGTGTTTTCAAGTACTCCGCAAGTTTATCGAGGAAGCCACCCCCCACGTGTATATACGTGGATGGGGGAAGTACGCTGCCCTACGCTTCAGTGCGATTCGCCGACAGCCCGATTCACTGGGTGGCCCTGAGGGTAGATCCCCAGGGACGGAAACGGTCAATATGGATGACCTGTCGGGAGAGGGTAACGGCTTGGAACTTCTCGACGGGGGATCTCCCCCCGAAGACAATCCATTGTTGGATCCATCAGTAAAAGTTACTCATCACCAGAGGAACCTCCTGGGTCTCCCCACACCCACTTAAGCACTGACGTTGAGCTGAAACATCAGCAAAGGTAAAGAGCATGGTGGGGCTATAAAGCCCGCCGACCCATCTGCCTCCATGCAGAGGGCAGAGGAGGATCCCGAAGAGGCCACGCTACGTCAACAGCTCGCCGAGCAGAAGAAGCAAGTTGACCAGCTCCTCACCGAGCGCGCTGCAGAGCAGCGTCCTGATTACGGTGATCCTAGGCCAGGACAACAGGGACAGGAACAACCACTCCTCGACGAGACTCTCCCGGGAAACCGTGATTACGCCGTGTTTTCCGACAGGGGAGAGGCCATTGACTATGGAAAGAGGGCGCGTAATGTTTCACCACACCCTCCTGAGCGGCATGACTACCTGAGAGACCCCGCTCGGATTCCTCCCGCTGCCCCAAGGGCCGCTCCGCCCACCATCCCACGAGCTGCCAAGTTCGACGACCCGGTCGACGACCCGATTGAAGGGCCATGCAATGCGCTCGTGGTTAGAGATCCTCGACAGGATTGGAACCCATGTCCGGAAGATCCGATGGCGGCACTCATCGCCTGCTTGGAAGCCTTGGAGACTCGGCAAGTGGCGATCCCACCAGACGGCAAGCCATACCCAGCATGGGTGGATGACCATGCCGGCACCTCCGGGATTCGGGAACCCCACTTTCCCCCCTTCAACGGGACTGGAGATCTACCACAGCATTTGGCCCATTTCAACTCGAGGTGCATGCCTATGTTGGGAACTCCGGCGCAGCAGGAGGCCGCTAAGCTTTGCTGCTTTGTCCAGACACTGGAAGGGCCAGCATTTGTCTGGTACAGCCAGCTCCCCGTCGGGTCGATAACTAGCTGGGAGGACCTTTGTAGATAGTTCCTCTACCAGTTCAATTCCACGACCCGAAAGACGAGTATCGCAGACCTCTTCAAGTTCAAGAAAAGGCCTGATGAGCGAGTCGTGGATTTCGTCACCCGATGGAAGGGTCTCACGTATTCCCTTGACATGCCATTGACTCAGGAGTAGTTGCTGAAAATGTGCATCGGGAATGTCAAGACCGAGCTGGTCCCTTCCTTGATCACTCAGAATTACCTCGGAGGGTTCAGGGACTTCTCAGACAAAGCTCATCGTCTTGAGGAAGCCCTGCAACAGGCCAGTCAGGCACACCCGCTGCCTCCTATGATCCCTGCAAGGAGAGTCAGCAGGTCTGAGCCCACTACTGTTGCCCAGATAGAGGCCCCCAGGCCGTTGGAGCTGCTGCCGGTGAGGCCAGCTCCACAGCCTCACAGGAATCCGCCTCCACGGGCTCAATTCCCGGCCTAGCAGCGGCAGCCCCAGAACCGGCCGACCCCTCCACGTAATGTACCGCCAAAACCCAGGCGAGATAATCAGGGTCCACCTCCTTGGCAGGCCCCTCCAGCCCCTCGTCAAGACCACGCTCCCAGGGGACCGCGATACCTGACTTAATCATTTCACGAGGATCAGGTCCCCAGTTATTTCCGGAGCGCCCTGGAGCAGAGGATTGTGCGACTGCCTGAGTGTTGGAAGCCAGAGGAGGCACATCTCACGGATATCCCCCGCTACTGCCCTTACCATCGGGCCCTGGGGAACACCATCCGGCGGTGCTACGTGTTTAAGGATTGGCTCCAAGACCAGATTAACAACAATGTAATCAGGTTGGGCCCAGCTCCAGCACAAGTGGCGGGTGTGTTCGTGGGATCAGATGACGATAGTGGCGACGAGGAAAAATGGAATCTGGTCTCCGAACGCGGATCCCAGAAGTATAATAACTGGATGGCCCGCAAGACGATCATTCATGCCCATGGAATCATCCGTGCGCGCTTGAATCAGCCTGATCCCCCAGAATCAGCGGGTGCTGCTTTGGCATCATCGTCCCATCCTACCTCTTCCGAGAAGAGAAAACGGCGGCGGCGCAAGAAGGAAGAGCGCGCCCCGCCAGTTCCGCCACTATCCCGCACTCTCGACGATTTCATGCCCCCAGAGATGGGGGTCCCTCCTCGGATCCGCCCGGTGATGAATGATTCGTCCGATGACAGTGTTGGGTACGCTTCGGTCAATACCGTCGAGCTGGTAAATCCCTCTTCGGTTCCCGACGTTGAAGAACACCAGGTGGACCTCCCTAGTGTCCCCGGTCGTCGCCACCGTCGGAGGAACCGCAACAACAAGAGTCGCTGGGGCACAGTAGTTGGTACCTCCAGCCAGGCCGTGCACGCCACTGAGACTAGGCAGCAGGCTCAAAACCGAGCTCAGCGCGCGCAGCCCCCCCATCCGGGGATGACAGATTCGCCTCCGCCACTGTTTGTGGTGTGGGACCGGGCAGAACCGCCTCAGCCGCGCCGCAACCAGCTCCATCCTGCCACGAGTCCATCCCAACCTCCTGGCCCCAGTACGGTGACCACTTCCCGGGCTGCAACCAGTGAACAACGAGATGCGCCATGTACCAATCGGCCGCCGGTCCAACCGGCAACGCCCGTCATGCCTCCAACCGCAGAGCAACCTCCTGCAACCATGGGATCGCGCTTGGCAAGAAAGTATGATGTTCTGAAGCACTTGGCCGACATCCCAGCAAGGCTCTCCATCCTTGAAGCTCTGCGCCTGTCACTTGAGATGCGCGAGGCGCTCGCTGAAGCCCTGAATAGCCCCCTCCAGTTTGAGACGGAGGTTGCGGCTGTAGAGGCCTTTCACGCCGAAACGATTGAGGACGCCGAATGTCAGGCAGTTATCTCATTCTCTGGTGAGGATGAAGACCCTCCTATACAGGGGCACATTCGTCCGATGTATGTTACTGGCTAGTTCAATGGCCTTGAAGTCCGGCACTGTCTTGTCGACACGGGGTCTGGGATTAACCTGATTCCAACTCGGACGCTCCGGAGATTGGGGTCGTCTGAGGATGACTTGATCCCCTCCGACCTCAGGATCAAGGGGTACGACCGCACCGAGCAAACTATGGTCGGCAAGATACGTTTGAAGACCCAGTTTGGTGACCCGGTTGCCAACCCCGAATTCATGGTAGACTCTTAGGACACTGCGTACAACGCATTGATGGGCAGGCCATGGCTCCACCTTCATGCGGCGGTTCCCTCGTCATACCACCAATGCCTTAAATACTCCCTTAATGGTCGAGTAGGCGTGATTCAGGGAGATGCCTCTTCTTTTGCCTCATGTGAATCCCGCTATCTGGACGCGGACTATTACAAGAGCAAGGATAAGCCAATCCTGGCAGGTGAGGTAGAGCCTGTCACTGTTGCACGTGATCCCTGGGCAAGTTTGGATGACGCTTACGTCCTCCCGATCCATCGGTTGGACGTAGCCATGGTCTCGACGGCCTGTGAGTCTCCTGATGAGATGACCGCGACCGCCCATGCCAGCACCAGCAGCCCAGCAGGATCTGGTAGCCCCAATGCAGTTTCCAACGCAGTCTCTCCCGTGGAAGATCCCCCCCCCCTAAGTGGAGTGGACGTGGAAGACGCACCCCCAGCCTTTGAGGAGGGCGTCTCCGCCACGGTCGATGAGTTAGTACAGGTGATCCTTGGAACCGAGGGAGATCCAAGACCCACATTGGTCTGTGCCTCCATGCCCTCTGAGGAGCGACAGAAGTACGTGGACTTCCTCAGACAGCACCGTGATGTGTTCACTTGGGGCTATGACGAGATGTCGGGGCTAGATCCTCAGGTAGATGTCCACCGCCTTGGTCTCCCGGAGAACCATCGCGGGTTCAAGAAGCCTCCCAGGAAGATGCACCCATTCCACGGTGCCATGTTTGAGGCCGAAGTTGACAAATTATCAAAGCCAACTTCGTGAGGGAAGTTCAGTACCCCAGATGGCTGGCCAACATTGTGCCGGTCAGGAAGAAGAACGGGAAGATCAGAGTCTGTATCGACTTCCGCGATCTCAACCGCCACTGTCCGAAGGATGACTTTCCCCTTCCGGTGACAGAGATGTTGATTGATGCCACGGCAGGGTTCCAAGCCCTATCCTTCATGGATGGATACTCCGGATACAACCAAATCTGGATGGCCCCTGAGGATGAGGAGTTCACTGCCTTCAGGGCCCCCCAAAGTATCTTTTGTTACCAGGTCATGCCATTCGGCCTGAAGAATGCAGGTTCCACCTATCAACGGGCGATGCACCGCATATTCAAGCCAATCCTCGGCACACTGGTGGAATGCTACGTCGACGACTTGGTGGTCAAATCGCACCAGCGTCAGGACCATCACAAAGATCTTGAGAAAGTGTTCGGCTTCCTCCGGTCTCGCTGCCTGAAGATGAACCCGTTGAAGTGTGCCTTCGGGGTCACCTCCGGGAAGTTTCTTGGCTTTGTGGTAAGATACCGGGGTATTGAGATCGACCCAGAGAAGATCAGGGTGATTAGCCAGATGCCTCCCCCAGGTAACATCTGGGAACTGCAAGGGTTCCAAGGCCACTTAGCCTATATACGCCGATTCATCGCGAATCTGGCCGGCAAGTGTAATCCCTTTTCTCGGCTCATGAAGAAAGGTTCCACCTATGTATGGGATAAGGAGTGTCAGACTGATCTCGAAGAAATCAAGCAGTACCTGCTTCAACCTCCGGTTCTGATGCTGCCTGTATCAGGGAAGCTGCTGGTCCATTATGTGAATGCCCTGGAACGGTCCCTTGGTGCCCTTATCGCCCAGAAGAACAATGAGGGAATAGAGAATAGCCTCTATTACCTCAGTCGCATTCTCCTCGATGCCGAAGTTAGGTATTCCCCCATCGAGAAGAGCTGCCCGGCGCTCGTATTTTCCATACAGAAGTTACAGCACTACTTGCAGCACCACGAGGTACAGTTGGTTTCTCGGGTAGACCCGTTGAAATATATCCAGAGCCGGCCTATATTGACTGGCTGTCTAGCGCGGTAGGCTGTGATTCTCCAGCAGTTCGACATCAGGTATGTGTCTCAGAAGGCCATCAAAGGGCAAGCATTGGCAGACATTCTGGCTGCTCACCCAACCTCCGCGGATCATCCACTGGATCTAGGCTTTCCTGATGAGGCCGTCCTCTCGGTCGACCGTGCCAATCCATGCTGGCAGATGCACTTTAACGGTGCCTCTCGGAGCCCCACCGGTAGAAGAATCAATAATCCTAAGCTCAATATAGTGGGCTTGGGTATCGTCTTAATTACCCCGGAGCAAGCCGTGCTGCCATACTCTTTCCTGTTGTCAGAGGGCTGTACCAACAATGAGGCGGAATACCATTCCCTCATCACTGGCCTCGAGTTAGCTCTCGAGATCGACGTGCCCCATCTATGTGTGAAATGGGACTCCGAGCTGGTCGTTAGGCAGATCAATGGCGACTATGTTGTCAGGAAGCCAGAACTTGTGCCATTGCTGGAGTGCACCCTCCTTCTGATGGCACAGTTCCCTTCTCGGCCAGAAATTGTCCATATTCCCCGGTCGCAGAACGGTCGAGCAGATGCTTTGGCCAGCCTTGCTGCATCACTCGCAGAGCCTGAACAGGAAAACCTGATCATCCGCGTGATGCACCGCAGGCTCATCGCTCCCGTTATCCCGGAGGGAGATCGTGGCCCGTCGGTAAGTAATCTCACCACGGTTGCCCCTGTGCCCGGAGCCCCGAGTACCACAGATATGGCAGTTGAATCAGCCCCTGATTGGAGGACGCCTTTGGTTGAGTACCTCCAACATGGCATTCTCCCGTCGGATCGGGCCGAGCGCGAGCGAGTTCGACGCCGCGCATCGCAGTTTGTCCTCCAGAGCAGTCCCGGCCTGGAGCAGATCCTCTATAGACGCGGATTTTATGGTGTTCTCCTCCGTTGACTTCAGGGAGTTGAGATCCCACGAGTCATACAAGAGTTTCATGCTGGTTCATGTGGTGCCCATCAGACTGGGCCGAAGCTGTCCCACCAGATTCGGAGGTTGGGATACTTCTGGCCCTCCATGATCCATGACTGCATCGAGTATTCCAGGAAGTGCCATGCGTGCCAGGTTCATGCGAACTTTGTGCATCGGCCGCCGGAGCCTCTCAATACCACCAGGTATTCTTGGCCCTTTGTAGTCTGGGGGCTGGACGTTGTGGGACCTTACCTGCCGGTGACAGCTCGCCAGTGCCGGTTCATTCTGACCGCCACGGACTTCTTCTCCAAATGGGCAGAGGCGATTCCGCTCAGAGAGGTCAAATCCTGTTCTATCGCTGACTTCGTGACCTCCAACATCATTTATCGATTTGGAGTGCCTCACGCTATCCTCACGGATAACGGAGCCAATTTCCGAGCAGCCGAGTTGAAGAAGTTGTACGCCAAGTACAACATTCACTCGAACCATACATCTCACTATCATGCGCAGGAAAATGGACAGATTGAGGCGTTTAACAAAACCCTCTATAACATTCTGCAAAATATGGTTGGTCAGAACAAGAAGAGTTGACCGGACAAGCTCCCCACCGCCCTCTGGGCTTATCGGACGATGACTCGCAATTCCACCCAGATGAACCCTTATTCCCAGGTGTATGGATCTGAGGCCGTCCTGCCCATCGAGATCCAGTTACCGTCCTTGCGCACTGCGGTCTACGACCAGCAAGCGCCGGACAGAGCTGCTGAAACCCGTATAGTCGAGTTGGAAGCACTGGATGAGAATAGGCTTCGCGCTTTGCACAAATTGGAGAGGCATCAAAGCAGAATGGCTCGAGCTTTCAATAAGAAGGTTCACCTCCTCTTCTTCCTGCAGGGCGACCTAGTACTGGCCCTAAGAGCACCAATGATCCCCAGCAGGAAGCCGACCAAGTTGGAGCCCAAGTGGGAGGGACCTTTTGTCATCCACAAGGTCTATCCCAATGGCGCATACTCCATAGAGACTATGGATGGTGAGCGTGTCACTCCTCCCACCAACGCTAGGTTCCTCTAGTAGTACTTTTCCTAAGCGTCCATTGTCCCGCATGACGTTAAACTGCACTTCGTCCCGCATGACGTTAAACTGCACTTCATCCCGCATGAGGTTAAACTGCACTTCGTCCCGCATGACATTAAACTGCACTTCGTCCCGCATGACGTTAAACTGCACTTCGTCCCGCATGACGTTAAACTGCACTTCGTCCCGCATGGCGTTAAACTGCACTTCGTCCCGCATGACGTTAAACTGCACTTCGTCCCGCATGACGTTAAACTGCACTTCGTCCCGCATGACGTTAAACTGCACTTCGTCCCGAATGACGTTAAACTGCACTTCTTCCCGCATGACGTTAAACTACACTTCATCCCGCATGACGTTAAACTGCACTTCGTCCCGCATAATGCTAAATTTCACCACGTCCGAGCTACAAGACGTTAAACTGTTCAGCATTCGTCCTGCATGACGCTAAACTGCACCTCAAGAACTACGTGCGGCTTGATTCCCATCCTTATGGGATACGTAGGACCACCTGAACATTCATGTTTTAGGCCCAGCCCCATCCTTCGGGAATTTCCATCCCATCTCGGGCCCTTGGCCCAAGTGCCTCTGGGTATGCGGCGTATGGTGTGAACGCGGGGCTATGCCCTCATTCACGACGGTTTGCTCGCCACGCTGTACGCCCCCCACGTTTGGGGATGCCTTCTGCTCCCCCCTTTCTTTTTTCATCCTGCATGACGTTAAACTGCACTTCAAGAACTACGTGCGGCTTGATTCCCATCATTATGGGATACGTAGGACCGCCTGATCATTCATGTTTCAGGCCCAGCCCCATTTCCCGGGAATCTCTATCCCGCGTTGGGCCTCTGGCCCAAGTTCCCCTCCCTTTTGTGCGAGGCGTATGGCGTGATCGGGGGATTATTTCCTCATTCACGTCGGTCCACTGGCCGCGCCGTACACCTCCCCCGTGTGTGAGACTACCTCACACCCCTCATCGTCCTGCATGACGTTAAACTGCCTCTCAAGAACTACGTACGGCTTGATTCCCATCCTTATGGGATACGTAGGACCGCCTGGACGTTTGTGTTTCAGGTCCAGCCCCGTCTTTTGGTTGCTCTCAGCATGAGTCCTCCGACCCTTTCCGGTGATCTGTTAACATGTTTTGGGTACTCCGGTCTATGACCTGTAGTGTCGGATTCAATCCCGACAAATCCTGTGTTACTTGTCAGGCCTCGCGCTTCCTCTTGTTCGAGCCATCACTCAAAGGGATCCTCGTTAGCGGTTTGGATACGATGCCTCAGTGCTCTGCTACCGCTCCGGGTCGATTTACCGACGGGTCCTGGGCCGCAAATCGATATGAATCCTGCGCTTGAGCGGTTGATGCTCGTTTGATTGCCCCATCCTAGGCTGACGCGATCGGATGTTGTGTTGCGAATATGGTCAGCGAAATCCTTGATCACCATGTTGGCTCTTTCAGGCTCTGAACATTGGTTGCGCAGTCTTCATCACACTCCACCTCTGTGCGTTGTAGTGGAATCTCGACACTCTCTCTCTTCATACTGACCTTCAGTACACCTCTACACGTTAGGCAGGCCAACCAGGGTAATGGTGTCTTTCGAGGCTCCCACGATCTGAGCACCAAGGATATATGCTGATGTCCTCCTTAAGGGCCATGTGTAGCTAGACCCTCGTCCCCATGAGGAGGAAGGAGTCGCCCGAACAATCGCGTTCTGGGCCCAGCATAGCTGGAGGATAGCATCTCTGCCCCTCGGGTGATAGACATATGCAGGCCCCTATCCCAGGATCCTTCTCCTGGAATTGTGCGTGACCACAGGGCTGGGATGTGTCCCCACCTCTGTTGGGTCCGCCGTATCACAATAAGCGGATTCCTCCATGGTCCGAACCACACGACCTTAAACTGTGTTGCCTGGTCTTACCACACGACCGTAAACTGTGATCGTCTTGGCCGCCCGACGAGAAACGGAACTGCATCGTGATGTTCTCCTCAGGGGACACTCACGTTGGGCGCTGGTTAAGAACCACGCCATTTATCAATGCCTTTCATGGCTTGATTATTGTGGCGACGCCGGGGATTTTTTAATCACAGGCATGTCGCTGCACAAAGAAAAACCATCCACCTTTAAGGACAAACAAGAAATATCAAATACCGCTTCTTCTTGGTGCGAGGGCCAGACCCGCACCCCTCCCCGTGCTGGTTCCCGATTGTGTTGCGCCGCGCTTCAAGAACTATGTGTGGCTTGATTCCCATCCTTATGGGATACGTAGGAACGCCCGGATGTTTGAAACTTCGGGTCCAGCCCCCCACCTCTTAGAGATTCCCCCTTCTCTAGGGAATCTTCCGCCTTCGGGTCACCCTCAAGGCGTGTCCCTCGACCCCTTGCAGTGGTCCACCGGTGTCAAGAGTACTCTGGTTTATTTCCAGGAGGGTCAGGTTCATCTTGGTCATGTTCCTTCCACTTTTCAGGCTTCGTGCTCCCCTTCATTCGGACCCATCGCCTACGCCCTGGGTGGAACCCCCGTGAGCGGTCTGGATACAATGCCTCAGTGCTCTCCCACCGACTCGGGCTGGTTCCCCCAAGGGCCTCGGGTAGCAAATCGATATGAATCCTGCGCTTGAGCGGTTGATGCTCATTTGCTGCCTCATTACATCAACGGTCAGTGCGATATTGATGCTTCTTTTCCGCCACAGTCGGCAGTACTCCCGTATCGTTACGTCAGTGCCCCCAGTCCTTGAGTGAATGTCCGCATGATTCACATTACGTTTTCCACCTCCCACTCTGACCAGGCGAAACCTCGACACTCTTGACACTATCCCTCAGTGCACCTTCGCATATCCAGGGGGTAGGACCACGATGTGGCGTACTTTGAGGTTCTTATGGTCCGAGCTCTAAGACCTTAAACTAAGATCTGCCCCTATGGTCCGAGCTCTACGACCTTAAACTAAGATCTCCCTAAACGGGGTTCTACGTCCCGCATGACGTTAAAAATGCACTATCAGAACTACGTGTGGCTTGATCTCCAGCCTGATGGAGTACGTAGGAACGCCCGGGCATCTCGACTCGGGTCCAGCCTCAGGGATCGCTAAGTCCCAACCCTCCTCGTCGCCGGCCGTCTGGCCTGGCTTCTGGTAGAGTGGTGTGGTTGTGATATTCTCCCTGATTTAGCTCGGGATACCCCATTGCAATGATGGGAAGTGACAGTTTCCTCATCAAAGAGGTTCTGTCTGAGAATTGGGGTGATTCACGGCCAGATTAGTGCATCCGCCTAATACGCTTTCCCCACGGTGGCACAATTTTGGGAGTGTTAGATTCTGTCCGAACAAATCATCACTTCGCCCCACGCTTCGCATGCCCTTTTGATCCAGATTTCCACCCTTGTGCCTGAAGAAACCCCCAAAGTGGTATTGATGATGACATGTGATCCGCCTCCTGCAATATGAATGATGACCTTCGGTCCATCTATTGTAGTAGTATGGTCGATTGATCCATTGTCCGCTTTCCATCTTGGGAATTTCCTGGAAGGCCGACCGTCATGGATTTCTGAATTCGGGACAAGCGATTCACCCTTTCTCATTTCCCTATGTTCGGATAAAATCTCAACGCCCCTAGCGTTGCCCCGCTCGTGTGTCGGAACAAGCTGGGGGGATGGTACATTGATTAGGTCTGAGGTCTCCTTTCCTAGGAATGACCTCCCTCTTTTCTTTAGAAATCCAGGCCCAATTGTGGATTCCTGAAGCTTGGTTAACACTCCGGCAAGACAATGAATTGTGGTTGAGCATGTTAAGCCAAAAGATGCAGATAAATATGTTGATTCATACAAATGGATCGAAGTATTGAGTAGCGGAAGCAAAATGTTCTGGGAATGGAAAAAACAAATCCCCTAGGGATTAGCGTGCTGAATGAGTCTTTCCAACGCCGCTACCCTTTGGCTGGCGGCCTCCAGAGCTGCTTCTCGCGCCACCCAGGACTTCATCATTCCGGCGTCTCCCTCGTAACCCGATCGTTGCGACCTCTCGCCGATCAGATTCCAAGGGGGGGCTTTTGTAGACGCCGGAAAAGTCCGTTGTTCCCAAACGAAGCTCCGGATGTGGAAAGCGAGGTCATAGTTGGAGTCAGAAGCACGTTTCGGAAGGCCCGGAGGCCTTGCGCGGAATTTTGGAGGCCCGCGCGCAAAGTTGAAGTGCGGCACGCAATCCTCCCGGGATGCGCGCAATGCGCCGGGCCCGCACGCTATTTTGCGCGCCCGCGGCCCGCGCGACTCCCTTGCGCGCCGGGGCCCCGATTCTGCGCCCGCGAAGGAAATTTCGCGCCCGCACCATGAATTGCGCACCGGCGGCGAGATTTCGCGCCCGGGGTTGCCTATAAATACAAGGCGACGCCCAATGTTTTGAAGGTTACCAGAATTCAAAGGGTCGCTCGTGCGCGCAATCCCACCCCCTCCGCGCGCAATGTCGATCTTCAGGTAACCTCATTAATTTCGCGCAAGCAAGCCTCGGGGTTCGCCTTCGCGCGCAACCCCTTTGGCTCCTTTCCTTTGACCAACTCCTCACCCAAAGGCCGTCGCGCGCAAAAGAATCCTCTTGCGCGCAATTTCCCCCGGGTGCGCGCAATCTAGCCCGATTTCACGCACCCCCCCTTACTAAGTGGCCATTTCGTTAAAGAATGTGTCGTTGGCCCCGCGCGCTATTAGAGGCCCGGTGCGCGCAATCTCCATCTTCCGCGCGCAAAGCGCTGGCCCAATTGTGCGCCAGCCCGCCCAATTGTGCGCCGACCCACGGTATTGCGCGCCAAGATTCTCTTTTGCGCGCAAAACCGCCAGGGTCGCCCCCTTTGACCCCCTGAGGGTACCCGCCTGCGTGGCGCCCGATGATCTTCATCCCGGGTGCCCGCACCGTGCGTTGTTTTCCCGTGCGGCCCTCCAGGATCGCGCGAAGTGACACAGACCCATTGGAGGCACTACTTCGTCCGCGCTGCAAGACGTTAAACTGCCAAGTGCTTCGTCCAACATGATGATAAACTGTACTTCGTCCGCGCTGTAAGACGTTAAACTGCCAAGCATCCTCGTCCGCGCTGCAAGACGTTAAACTGCCAAGTGCTTCATCCAACATGACGATAAACTGTACTTTGTCCGCGCTGCAAGACGTTAAACTGCCAAGCATCCTCATCCGCGCTGCAAGACGTTAAACTTCCAAGTGCTTCATCCAACATGACGATAAACTGTACTTCGTCCACGCTGCAAGACGTTAAACTGCCAAGCATCCACGTTCGCACGACAAGACGTTAAACTGCCAAGCAGCTTCATCTAACATGACGATAAACTGTACTTCATATGCGCTGCAAGACGTTAAACTGCCAAGCATCTTCGTCCTCAACACACGACGTTATACTATACTTCGTCCGGCAAGACGTTAAACCGTCCGCATCACCCGATCTCGTGCCCCGCACGCAGGGTCCCCCCCGGTTTGGATGTGGCCCCCACCCGCTCGTCTCTGCAGGGATGTCGGGATTGCCCCTCTTTAGCGACGATTCATTGGAGTGGCCTTCGCCCACGGGGGTAGGGTATTACAAATCCCTAGTTTCTTGTGGGGGACTGCACATGTGTATCTCCATTGTGCTTCCCCACTGCCGAATCCAGTGGAGGGCGTGACAGGGATCGAGGTGTCTCTTACTTTCGGCCCAAGTCCCTCTCCAACTGAGTTTTTCCGCACTCAGGTTGCCTCAGTGCGTAAGTCCTGACAGAATGAACTACGTGGACTTTGATCCTTGTCTCCTAAAACGGGTATGTAGGAAGCCTCCATGAGGTTCAAGCCCACCACCTGGTCGTCCCGGTCATATTCACGTCGGTTCTTCCATCAGTGGACCCCTCCCGGGTTCACATTCGCGTCGATTCACCTATGAATCCGCCCTTGTGGGGGACTGCACATGTGTATCTCCATTGTGCTTCCCCACTGCCGAAGCCAGTAGAGGGCGTGACAGGGATCGAGGTATCTCACCTTCGGCCCAAGTCCCTCTCCAACTGAGCTTTGCCGCATATGGGCCTCCTTAGAGTGTAAGCCCAAAACACCATCGTCCAGCATGACGTGAAATTGTGGACCTCCCAGCCATTCCATCCCCCTCTGTGCGAGGTGGTTCGGTTCAATCCTCCGCCCGGCAGCCTCGACCTCCTCGTGAGTCGGCTTGCCAACGTCCAGCATGACGTTAAAATGTATATCCGAACTATGCTGACTTTGATCCGCGCTAACGCGCGGTACGTACGAAGCCCCTACGGGGTCCAAGCTCTTCACTCCATCATCCATCCTGACCCTTACCCGGGCCGCCACATCCCGGTGGGGTCATGCCATTTCATTCCACTCCACTTCACTCGGGAATCCGCCCATGTGCTGGCCCCAACATCGGAGGTTCCCCGCAAGTTGTTCTGTCATCTGATCCACTCCTCGTGTTGATCAGTCCGATGTCGTCCCCGCTAGACGTTAAACTCGCGGCATACCCCGTGTTAAACATGGGAAGCTGAGGAAAACCCCAGGTAACGCAGTTCCCTGTACCCATCGCGGGATGCCTCAGGCCATCACGCCTTCGAGAAGCCCTATTAGGGACAGAAGGCAGACATGCAGAGCCGCAGTGTTAAGACACACCCCCAACACCCAGAGCTACCCGGTCTCCTCACCGCAGGTTGCTGCCCCGACCAGACTCCTTGGAGCGTCTGGGCGGAAGCAGCGTAATTAACCGGTGTCCATGGAGATATGGCACCGGGAACGAGATTCACGAACATTTATAAATCTATGAGGGAGACCCGGATTAGGCGACGAGTTCCGAGGAGATGTCCACGGAAGGAGGAGCCGACATCCCATCATCCCGGTTTCGATCAAGGAGCAGACGTCCCTGAATAAGGGATGGATGTCGCCCGCCTTTGGAAAGCGGGACTGCGGGGCCACAAGCCGCGCTCCCATCCCCTCGGGTCGACGGGCGCATGCGCGAACGCGTCCTGGCGGAACAGCGTCGGAACAGAAGCCCGACGCACATCCGCACTGAAACACCGTGTTGTTAGTTACACGGTCGAGTCCCAAGGTGACACAACACAGCGTGTTCATCATTGACACGCCGTGTTCTGGAAAAGAGTTCACCGACCCGTGTTGTTAGTTACATGGACGGACTTCGGGTCAACACTACATGGCGTGTATCTCAGGTACACGGCGTGCTTTACCCAAGCACCTTCTCTTCCCCATGTTGTCGCCTACACGGTTTGTGACATGGAAAGAAACTACACGGCGTGTACTCTTGGTACACAGCGTGTACTCTTGGTACACTACGTGTACTAAAAAAATTTATTTTTCATCCCGAACTGAAGAACATACATGGCGTGTCTAATAAACAACACGATGTGTATTCTTGGTTTCCAGACATTATGCCTCAGAAACTTCTCCGGACCCCAGAAAACACCAAAAATCAACACCTAATTGTCAAATTCCGACCCGTGGGGGCCCATACTCCCCACAAATCAATGTTTGAAATATTATCTATGTTATAACAAAATTTAAACAGTTAATGATCCACCAAATTCCGGTGAATGGGGGCCCATACTCCCCAAAAACCAAATTTTGGCGTCCATTCTATAAACAGCTCACACAGCAGGTATTCTACCAAGTAGCTATCACAACACCATTATTTTCTAGCACAAAAACTATCAGAACGACATGCAAATTCTAATGCACCTACATGGCATGGAACTATGCATGGCATGGGATTTCTAGCATGTGCCTAAATGATGCATGAGATGGAATACCCTCATCTCATAGGGTTGCAACTAAATAGAACCCATAGATAATATATAAACAGCACAACTCAAGTGTTTCACCCAACAGTGAAAACCATATCATCTCTAAATTGCAAAATCAGTAAAATTTGCAAATCTAGGTAGACTGGCTTTTCCCTATACACGGGTTAGCTACACCCGGGCATAGTTTATTACCAACTACCGCTCATCCTATTTCCGAATAAGGCTCCAAACAGTAAGTCAAATAAAAGAACCCCTTTGATACCACATTGTAACATCCCGGACCCGGGTGCCACTCAAGGGGTGCCCCGAACCCGGTTCGCCAAAAGACCTCAAGCGCATTTCCCCAAATGCCAAAGGCTACCGACTAGCAGTGAGGGCCCAGGTCTGATAGTAGGGAAACTATTCCATCATTTTCCAAAGTGTAGCACAGCCGAATATAAATAAAACATACAACAAATAGCGGAAGTAGTAAATCAAGCAGACTGAATAAACAACTGCAGTAAACAAACCAACCAGGTATATAAGTATGATGCAACATTTTCCAAGTTCTATGAAAGCAGCCAAAACATGTTATACATCAATACAGTATAGCATAACAGAGTACAGTAGAAACGCAACAAAATAGCTGGCAGTGGCATCGCAAGATTAGGCTCGGTCCCATGCCCTCTACTTCTCAGCAGCAATCAAGTACCTGTATAGGGACTCTTGCCCCTATCTACACCTGCAGCAACATATTCTGTTCGGGCCGAAAAGCATGGCCCAAATAGGGTGTGAGAAATAAATCCCAATAGGCACCCACCAATGGCATGTGCTCAATTGTGTGTAAAGCATGAAACAACAGTGTGTAGTAATAAAATGCAATAAAGTAAGCAGTACTAATAGTCACTAACATAACCAGTTATATTTCCATTTTATTATCCATTTAATAATTTAAATTAAAATACCACCACGGTGAATATTCTAACAACTTCTACTGTCCTCAGACAAGTAAACTCCCACCCTCAGGTAAAGAGTACTAACACAAGCATCTGCCCTCAGGCATAACATAATTTGCCCTCAGGCGTAGGTAGTGTCGCCCTCAGGCACCGAGTCTATCACCCTCAGGCACGAAAGAAGTTCCCTTAGGCCGAAATTACTACTTCCCTCAGGCTAAATAGTATAGTGCCCTCAAGATAATCAAGAACCGGGCCATGCCCAACACTTAAACAAGAAGTAAAAAAGTAATTCATCTCAAGGCAATTATTCCACTACTACTTTAAAGGCATACCCCTGGGTATCCTGGCCAAATGGCTAAACGGAGGAACACACCCCGGGGTGGTCCTAGATCCAAGCAGTGATCCCAAACAGCCGTTTAATATTACATTTAATCAACTATACAGTTCTAGGTAATTAAAATATCCACGGCCTCAGCCTCACGACACCCCAACATGGGTTTGTGACACAAAATTGCACAAAACACATGACATTTGGAAAATTAAACACCATGCCACCTACCTTATACGCCCCTGATCAATATACCCGAACGTCGTTCCAGGGATCAACCTAGAACGCGGTAGATCTGAGGTAAAACAAAATTCATTTAAACCTAAATAACATTCGATAGAGGAAGAATTGGTACGAAAAGTTCAAGGGGAACGAAGGGCTTACCCTTACGGTCCCAACGAGATCTCCCGATGCAGAAACGGATACAGGACGAGCGCCCGTTGGATCTTTGAAGTCTCGGCCGACCTCTCCCGTTTCTCCCATCCATTCTAAACCTTCCTTGTGAATAGGGGAGGCTACTACCTGTTTTATGCAAAAAAAGAAAAGTACACGGCGTGTACTTCAATGTACATGGCGTGTACTCCCTTCATTTAAGTGTTCATTTGGTGGCACCACCACACTGTTCATCTGTCGACATGGGTACACGACATGTACTCAGGAGTGCACGGTGTGTACTACTGCCCAGATGGCTGCCACTCCACCGCCTTACATTTTTTCCTACCCACAGACTACACGGCGTGTAAGGTAACACTACAGGGCATGTAGTCGGTTCCTACACTATGTGTCACCGACATGTCCACACGCCCTGTGTACTAATCCCCACACGGCCAAAACTAAAAGGCGTGTGGAAAAAGTACAAGGTGTGTAGTTCCAAAATATATGATTTTCCCCCATTTTCCTTATTTTCTCAAAAACACTAAAGGAAAAGAGAAAAACAGAAGCCCGTATCTCTAAAATAAGAACTGGGTTCTTACAGTAAGATTACATGGATTAACACTTTCTATTATATATGATAGGTATCCGAGGTTTACCTCGATGTTTTGGAGAAGTCTTCCGCATACTCTAGATTCAGTGTTGAGTTTTAGCACTGCTTATCATCCTCAGATAGACGGTCAGTCTGAGCGGACAATTCAAACTCTAGACGATATGTTGAGAGCTTGCTCTATGGATTTCAAAGGTGGTTGGGATCAACACCTACCTTTGGTGAAATTTTCTTATAACAATAGCTTTCACTCCAGTATTCAGATGGATCCTTATGAAGCTCTCTATGGAGAGAAATGCAGATCTCCAACATGCTAGTATGAAGTTGGGGAATGAAATCTATTAGGACCTGAACTTGTTGATGAGATGGCATAAAAGGTCTGATCTATTCAACAACACATAAGAGCAGCTCAGAGACGACAAGAATGTTATGCTGATAACTGATGAAATGACATAGATATTGAAGTGGGAGATAATGTTTTCTTACGAATATATCCCCGGTAGAGATAAATGAGATTTGAAATGAAGGGAAAGATGAGCCGTAGGTATATCGGTCATTTCGAAATACTGGATCATCTTAGGAAGGTAGCATACCGATTGGAGCTTCCACCGAATCTCTCTCAAGTCCATGATGTGTTCCATGTATCACTCCTGAGAATGTACATACTCGATCCTTCACCTGTACATAGCTCAGTTGTACCGCTGGAGCAACATATTTCTTATGAAGAACATCTGATAGAGATTATGTATCATAGCGAAAAAGTTCTATGAAACTTGACCACTCGCTTGGTGAAAGTTTTATGGAGGAACCACCAATTAGAAAAAGCTACATGGGAGCTTGAGGATATGATGAGGGAGAGGTATCCTCATCTCTTTGTTACAAAGTGACGAATTTCATTAGAGAGATTAATTTTAAGGGGTTAGAATGTAACACCCAAGATTTCTATGAGAAATATTTTTTATGTCATATACATCATCAAACGAATCTTTCACTACACACAACACTAGCTTGGCTTGCTTTACAAGCAATCACAACTTTTCTCGATAGCTTGCATTGTACACAATACCGAATTTCACTAAACAACGATATGTTATATAAAATAGCTGTTATGAATAGTAATAACCATTTTTTGAAATTTTATAAACACTATCTTTTAAAATGGACTTCATTTTTTGAATTAGAATATCGAAATTAGCCTTGGGTGAAATTTTGGTATTTTTTTGAAAACTTTCAATTTTTTGATGAATAGTGAAACCACTAAGTGGTAGTTAAAAAACTAAATTTTTCATAAAACATAATTTTACCTCTTCTATGAATAGAATTTCAAATATCCGATAGAAACGGTTGATATCAGTAAGTAAAATGTGGTTCAATGAGATGAAAATAATTTTGGTGAATAGTAACTTTTTACTTTTATTTACTGCAGGTAATAGTAAATAGGGTAATTAATGGTAAAAATGATGTTACTATTACCCTAACACATGTCCTAATACATTTGCATAAGTTTAATTTGACCGAAATCAACCTTATGAATATAATATGACCTTATAGGTCCACATGGATTTGATTAGGACATTTAATATTATTTTATTTAAAGAATATTTAAAATAGTTAAAATCAAAATTTAATAACCAAAACATTTTTAATATAGCGTTATAAATTAGATAAATCCATTTATAAATATTCATTAGAAAGATAAAATTATCTCATACATAATGATAATTTATTTATAATTTTTAGACTTTAAATAATTTAATTTATTTATGACACAACCATTATGCAGTAATTACCTTATTAAGAATGTATTAACATAATTGATGTTATAAATGACCAAAAAAATGTAATTTGAGACTTTTTATGAATTACAATAATTTTCTAGGTTAATATGACTTGTTAGTGTTGCATTAATTAACATGGTTCTAACTTATCATTCTGTTATGATTTTCAAAAAAATCATGTACCAAATAGTGTCAAAATTGACATTAAATAGTTTTTTAAAAGAATATTATACTATAAATGGTTATTTTATTCCTAAAATCTACATTTTGGACAGATTAATTAGAAAAATATATATATATTAATAATAATCCACTTGGGGTTCGTTTGGATTGTTATAGTATGTTTATTAACCATATAGTGTACAAAACAAAAAGACACGGTAAAAGTTAAATTATTTAACATATAGTTAAATCTAAATTATACGGATAAAATACAAATATAAACTTGTCTAAAAACTAATGGTTGATATTATTTCGACCCATCCCCACATTATCTTCGAAATAAATCAAGTTGGAGCTATTAAAAACTGAATGTGACTTTATTATAAAATAATATTTTTTGTTTTTCTAAGGCGCCCTTCTCCTCCCTTATAAAAGGGTACATCCTCCCTCATCTCTTTACAGAACATTGAGAATTCATTATAACGACCCATACTTTACATACATTTTTAATACTTCAAAAATTGAAGCACACTTATTACAACATATGACAAAACCACAAAGGACCGTATAGGTATAGTGTCTTTAGAAACTGGGAAACATAAACAACTGGTTCATAAATCTTCTACAGTGTCTCCCATTTATTTCATCATATCTAGGGTCCCTTTTAGCATATTCTACTTAATATCCATCTTCCTGACCTGGGGAAAAGAAAACATAAAAGGGTGAGCTCAAATGCTCAGCAAGGGCAAATAAAGGAAATAAAAATCATATCATATCTTTTTGAAAATCAAAACCTGCAAAAGAGATCATAATATCTTAACATGGAATAAATCATAGAAGTGAAAATGAGATCCACATAATCATAACATAAAACTTGAAACATTATGGCATGCACACATAATCATGGAAAATCATTTCTTGTTAGTCATGACTCATTGCCAAGACTATCTTAGTGGACAAAGTCCCTTTCTGAACCGAGTTCACTCCTCGTTTCAGTCCTGTATCACTGAACCGAAATAACCTTCCGTTCCAGCCATGTCTATCTCATGAGATATAAAATCTTTACCCAATGCATTGGAGGGAGATATAGGTCCCACCCATCTTATAATGAATCCTTTCTTATGTGTGCCACATAATCATAAAACATACATCATCGCATAACACATGAAACAAAAATGGGATTCTTGAAACATCATGACATCATAAATCAATTCATATAAGATAAAGGAATTCATAAAAATAATTCCATCACAACATGATCAAATCAATGTAATAATAGGGATAAAAACAGAACCCTTTATTATCTTAGATGGAAAATAATTTTGAAAATCACTTGAACTCCATTCTTGAGGAAAATATCCTTTCTTCTTCAAAAACATTTTTCCTTTCATAACATGTCATACAACATTAAAATAAAAGAAGTTTATTAAAAATAAATTTGAAAACTTGTAAAGGAAGTTTCTTGGAAATAATGTTTTAAAAATCCATTCATGCTGTATAAGTTAAAAAAACATTCTTCGTACTTTTGTCGGAATAGTCAAAAAGTACCTCGTACGGAAAAACGACAAAAGATTCCTTTCATATTCTTTACTAAAAACTCACCTAAGGGTAAAATTGGATTTAAACTATTGCAAGTGGATGGAAACAATATTTCATATTGAGGGAACATGGATGTGGATGATAAAATACACCCCAGTAAATACTTACGAATAAATAATCTCGGATAAAAATGAGATTGTGATATTTCCCTTACCTTAGGTCCGATTAGCTTTGTACGTGTCCGAAGCTCCTGTATAATGGTTTAAATAATGTTATTGACTTATTCCAGAATCATACATATTTATATGATATCATATATGGTCATATTATTAGCTTCTTGTTAGTAATATTTCATTGTTACTTGTTACTCGGGTCTTTATAACTTTTTGTTCTTATGCGTGTTTTGTCGAATAAATTCTTATTCTTATCTTTAGGTTATAGATAATTCATTTCCAGAATGGTATTAGTGTATTATATACCATATTCATTCATTAAATTCATTTATATAATCATTATGAAATGAAGATCATGTAGAACGAGTCGCATCACATCGTGGAGACGGTATTCCGTACGTACGCACGAGTGATGATATCATTCCTATGATCGTGGAATTGTATTGGAGTATATATATATTATTTCAGTATCAATATTACTTCATAATAATCATATTTAGTTACTCATTACACCATTATAACCATCCTTGTAAGGTGATGGTGGAAAATAGATTACACCACGGCGTGGAGATGGTATTCCGTACGTACGCACGCGCGGTGATTTCATTTTTCCGTAGGATGGATAGAAGGTGAATTAGGGTTGTTTCATATTTATAATAACATATCAGTATGTAAGTAATACTTATGTTATTACTTTATCATGAAACAACTAAAGAAGAAGAAGTTGAAGAAGAAAGAAATTGAAAAGATCGGTAATGGATATTACATCTTCTTTGGAACGCTTCTTTGAATCCTCCACTTATGGAACTAAGATTGGTCTTTGGAGAAGACCAGGACCTCTAGGATCATTCTAGGGAAGTGTAGAGGAGAAAATGTCAGGGGTTGGCCGAGCTTGAGTGCTCAATTTGGTGTGAGGAGGAGGGGGAGGAGGTGCCCTTTTATAAGGGAGGAGAGGGGCACCTTAGGAATATCTCAAAATATTATTTTATATTAAAGTAAAAATCGGTTTATAATGGTTACAAAGGGTATTATTTAGAAGGTAAAGTGGGGATGGGTCGAAATCCTATCAACCAATAAGATTTATACAAGTTTAGGGTTTTATTTTAAACTTATCAATTAGATTTAACTCTAAGTTAATTAATTTAACTTTTACCGTGTCTTTTTGTTTTCTTTCACTATATGGTTAATACACTTACTATAACATGCCAAACGAACCCCAAATTGTTTCTTATTAATATATATATCCTTATCTAAGTCATTTGGCCGAACCTTAGATTTTTAGGGATAAAATAACAATTAATAATATAATATTTGATTTAAAAACTATTTTGTGTCAATTTTGACACTATTTGATATATGATTTTTGTGAAAGTCATAACAGAATTATATGTTCGAAACAAGTTGATTAAATCAACATTAATATATCATAGTAACCTAGAAAATTAGTGGAATTCATAAAAAGTCTTAAATTACATTTATTTTGTTATTTATATTATCAATTATGTCAATATTTCATTAATAAGATAATTACTGCATCATCATTGTGTCATAAATAAATTAAATTATTTGATGTCTAAAAATTACAAATAAAATACCATCATGTAGGAAATCTTTTTAGCTTTCTAATGAATATTTACAATTGAATTTATCTTATGTATAACCCCATATTAAAAATGATTTACTTATTAAACTTTGATTTTAACTATTTTAACCCTTCTTTAAATAAATTAATAATAAATGTCCTAATCTAATCCAAGTGGGCCTAAATGGTCATATTTTATTCCTAAGTTTGTTTTTGGTCGAATTACACTTGTCCAATAGAATTAGGACATGTGTTAGGGTAATATTAATATCATATTTACCCTTAGTTACCCTATTTACTATTAACCGCGGTAAAAAAAGTAAAAAGTTACTATTCACCAAAAAATTATTTTCATCTCATTGAACCACATTTTAGTCCTTGATATTAACTGTGTCTCTCGGATTTTCGAAATTCCAATCACAGAAGCGGTAAAATTAAGTTTTATGCAAAATTCAGTTTTTAACCTACCACTTAGTGGTTTCACTATTCATCAAAAATTGAAAGTTTTCAGAAAAATACCAAAATTTCACCCTAGGCTAATTTCGATATTCTGAGTCCAAAAATGAAGTCCATTTTGAAAAATAAAATTTATAAAATTCCAAAAAGTGGTTATTACTATTTATAACGGCTAGTTTTAATAGCATAATGTTGTTTAGTGACACTCGGTATTGCGTACGACGCAAGCTATCGAAGAAGGTCGCGATTGCGTGTAAAGCAAGACAAGCAAGTGTTGTATAGAAAAAGATTCCTTTGATGATTTATATAACATAAAAGTCTCGGGTGTTACATTCTACCCCCCTTAAAAAGAATTTCACCCTCGAAATTCGTCACTTTGCAACAAACAGATGAGGATACTTCTCCCTCATCATATCCTCAAGCTCCCATGTAGCTTCTTCAAGTTGGTGGTTTCTCCATAAAACTTTCACCAAGCGAGTGGTCTTGTTTCGTAGGACTTTTTCGCTACGATCCAGAATCTCTATCGGCTGTTCTTCATAAGAAAGATCTTGCTCCAGTGGTACAACTTCTGAGCTGAGTACATGTGAAGGATCTGGTATGTACTTTCTCAGGAGAGATACATGGAACACATCGTGAACATGAGAGAGATTCGGTGGAAGCGCCAATCGGTAAGCTACCTTCCCAACACGATCCAATATTTCGAAAGGACTGATATATCTAGGGCTCAACTTCCCCTTCTTTCCAAATCTCATAACCCTCTTCCAGGGAGATATTCGTAAGAACACTTTATCACCCACTTCAAACTCTAGGTCTTTTCTTCGGTTGTCGGCATAACTTTTCTGTCGACTCTGAGCTGCTCTTATGTGTTGTTGAATAGATCTGACCTTTTCTGCCATTTCATCAACGAGATCAGGTCATAATAGCTTTCTTTCCCCAACTTCATCCCAGCAAGTTGGAGTCCTGCATTTCTTTCCATAGAGAGTTTCATAAGGAGCCATCTGAATACTGGAGTGAAAGCTATTATTATAAGAAAATTCCACCAAATGTAGGTGTTGATCCCAACCTCCTTTGAAATCCATAGAGCAAGCTCTCAACATATCTTCTAGGGTTTGAATTGTTCTCTCAGACTGACCGTCTGTCTGGGGATGATAAGCAGTGCTGAAACTCAACTCTGTATCCAGAGTATGCTGAAGACTTCGCCAGAACTTCGAGGTAAATCTCGGATCTCGATCAGATATAATAGAAAGTGGTACTCCATGCAATCTTACCACTTCCTTTACATATATCCTGGCAAGATGATCTAGAGAGAAATCCTCTCTAATAGGAATGAAGTGTGCAGACTTTGTAAGACGATCAACTATAACCCAGATAGCATTATAGCCTTTGAATGTTTTAGGAAGTCCTGTGACAAAGTCCATAGTGATGTTTTCCCATTTCCATTCGGGTATGGGTAATGGTTGTAACATCCCCTTAGACTTCTGTCTCTCAGCTTTAACTTGTTGACAAACCAAGCATCGAGAGACAAATTCAGCAACATCTCTTTTCATGCCATCCCACCAGAAGTACTCTTTCAGGTCCCTATACATCTTCGTGCTTCCAGGATGAATAGAGAATGAAGAACTATGAGCCTCATCCAGCAGCTCCTTCTTTAATTCGGGGATGGGAGGAACACAAACCCGATTCCTGAACTTTATTATCCCATCACAATCAAGGTTGAATTCAGGAACATTTCTCACCTTCTTTTGTAACTCGACATCTTCTTTCTGTGCCTCTTTAATCTTCACATGTATAGATGGTTGAACATTCATTTGAGAAAGATAAGATTTTTCCCCTTCCATTATAATTCCAAGACCCATCCTTTGTAAATCCATAAATATTGGATCTTTTGTGATCCTCATCATGGATAAACTAGCATGGTCTTGTCGACTTAATGCATCTGCCACCTTGTTTGCTTTCCCAGGGTGGTAATGGATTGAGCAGTCATAATCTTTAATCAGCTCCAACCATCTTCTTTGACGAATATTCAACTCCTTTTGTGTGAAAATATACTTTAACTTTTATGATCAGTATAAATATCACACCTTTCACCATAAAGGTAATGCCTCCAAATCTTTAATGCAAAGATTACCGCAGCCAACTCCAAATCATGTGCTGGGTAATTTTGTTCATGGATTTTCAACTGTCGTGAGGCATAAGCTATCACCATATCATTTTGCATAAGAACACACCCCAATCCCTTCGTGGATGCATCACTGTAGATCACAAACCTTTCTCCACTACAAGGCAGTGTGAGCACAGGTGCACTGGATAACCTTCTTTTTAACTCCTTGAAATTCTCTTCACATTCCTCTGTCCAGACAAACTTAACTCCTTTCCGGGTCAACTTGGTGAGTGGATTAGATAATCGTGAAAAATCTTTTACAAAACGTCGATAATATCCAGCCAAACCAAGAAAACTTCGGATCTCAGTTACTGTTGTTGGTCTCGACCATCTTTCGATAACCTATGTTTTTGCTGGATCCACAGATATCCCCTCTTTTGAGATTATGTGACCCAAAAATGCAACTTTTTGAAGCCAAAATTCACACTTGGTAAATTTGGCATAAAGGTTCTCCTTTCTCAGGGTCTTCAATATAATTCTCAAGTGATCTTCATGTTCTTCCTTGCTCTTTGAAGAGACAAGAATATCGTCTATAAAGACTACCACAAATTGATCAAGATAGTCTCTAAAGACTCTATTCATTAGATCCATGAAGATAGCAGGGGCATTAGTAAGACCAAATGGCATCACTATAAATTCATAGTGTCCATACCTTGTACGGAAAGCCGTCTTTGGTATATCCTCCCTTTTGACCCTTAATTGTTGATACCCTGAACGAAGATCAATCTTGGAAAAGTATTGAGCTCCGTGTAGTTGGTCAAATAAGTCATCAATGCGTGGGAGAGGATATTTGTTCTTGATAGTGATCTTGTTAAGTTCTCGATAATCAATGTAGAGTCTCATTGATCCATCTTTCTTCTTAACAAATAGAACAGGTGCTCCCCAAGGTGACGCACTAGGGCGTATGAATCCCTTATCAAGATTCTCTTGGAGTTGCTTCTTCAATTCCTGCAACTCAATTGGGGCCATTCTATAAGGTGTCTTTGAAATAGGCAAAGCACCCGGTACGGGTTCTATTGAAAACTCAACTTCACGATTTGGTGGAAGACCCGACAATTCCTCCGGAAAGACATCATCAAACTCCCGTACAATGGGCATATTCTTAATCGTGAGTTTCTCACCAACCATTTGAGATAAATAACCTTCATTTAGTGGAATCAATACCCATAATATGGAAGAAATTTCCACTGGAAGGTTATGTTCATCCTTGCATTGGTATACGATCGTAGATTGATCTGGAATATGAAATGTGACTTCCCTTCTTTGGCAATTGATATGAGCTCCATGTAGAGAAAGCCAATCCATGCCAAGAATCACATCAAATTCTACTAAAGGAAGGATCACAAGATTTGCAGGAAGCACTTTCCCACAAACTTCGATTGGAGAAGAATTATAAACTTTTGATGCGATTGATGTGCCATTAGGTGTTGTCACGGCTAACTCAACATCTAATTATTGAGGTAATACGGTGATACCCTTAGAAAAGTCTTCAGAAATAAAAGAGTGGGTGGATCCCGAATCAAATAAAACATTTGCTACTTTAGAGTGGATGGTAAGTGTACCTTTCACCACATCGTTATCGTACTCCACATCGCTGATAGAAATTGCATGTGACTTTCCTTTGTCTTTAGCCTTAGGATTTTGTTGACGTCGACCATCATCATCAACCCTTGGATTTGGGCATTGATTGGCATAATGCCCCATCTCCTTGCACATGAAACATTGAAGTGTAGTAGGTTCATTCTGTGTATCCCTTCCTTTGTTTGCATCATTAGACATCTTCTTCCCATTATCACGGCATTCAAATGCCCGATGACCTTCCTTTCCACATTTAAAACATTTACTTGTCCCTTTAAGACAACTCCCTCCATGTTTCTTTCCACACTTTGAGCATAATGGAAAGTTCATCTTCTTTTCAGTGTGCTCTTTAGAGTTTCCTTTGAATTCCATCTTCCTCTTCTTATCAAACCCATGTGACTGATGGGTTACTCCAATCTCCATCTCGACTTTGAGAGCACATCGAACGATTTCCTCGTAGCTATTGAAGTCCTTTATGGCTAACGCCCTTCGAAGACTTGGTTTTAAGCCACTAAAGAATCGATCGATCTTACTCTCAGGTTGGATAATAATACCAGAAGCGTACCTTGCAAGTCTTGTAAAATTTGCTTCATAGGTACCAACAGATTCATCATCCCTTTCCTTCAGTTCAAGAAACTCTTTCTCCATCTTTGTTCGGAGAATACGAGGGAAGTACTTATTGAAAAATAAGTTCTTGAACTCGTCCCATTCCATAGACTCAATTTCATCCCTTTGCCTCGTATTCTTAACAAGATTCCACCATTGATCAGCATCTCCTTCCAAACGGTACACTGCTAGGATGACTTTATCTTGTTCAGAACATTGAAAAACTGAAAATATCTTTTCAGTAGTACTAATCCATTGTTCAGCAACTAATGGATCAGTAGACCCGCTGAAAGAAGGTGGACGCTGCCTCATGAAGGATTCAACAGAATGTTTCTCCCTCCTTTGCTCGTTTGGAAATCCTGCATGATTCATATATTGAGAAAGTTGTGTGAGCATGGCTACAAGATTTTTCATTCCAGCTCCCATATCGTTTGGTTGCTCAGGGGGACAATCATTGCATTGCCCATCGCATTCCGCATTAACACGGTTCCTTCGGGTTCCAGCCATTGACTAAAACCAAGAAGAATAGTGTGAGCAACACTAATTATAATAGGAAACCACATAATTCAAGAATAAAATTTTCATGCTTATGGTCTTATCCTAGGTTATTCAAGGCCATTTCTAAAACACTAATATTGTGTTCTATGCTTAGACTTATCCTTAGGGTTCTTACTAAGGCTTTCACATCCTAGTTTCCAAAGGTTAACTATACCTTTCCTTTGATACCAACTATAACGACCCATACTTTACATACATTTTTAATACTTAAAAAATTGAAGCACACTTATTACAACATATGACAAAACCACAAAGGACCGTATAGGTATAGTGTCTTTAGAAACTGGGAAACATAAACAACTGGTTCATAAATCTTCTACAGTGTCTCCCATTTATTTCATCATATCTAGGGTCCCTTTTAGCATATTCTACTTAATATCCATCTTCCTGACCTGGGGAAAAGAAAACATAAAAGGGTGAGCTCAAATGCTCAGCAAGGGCAAATAAAGGAAATAAAAATCATATCATATCTTTTTGAAAATCAAAACCTGCAAAAGAGATCATAATATCTTAACATGGAATAAATCATAGAAGTGAAAATGAGATCCCCATAATCATAACATAAAACTTGAAACTTTATGGCATGCACACATAATCATGGAAAATCATTTCTTGTTAGTCATGACTCATTGCCAAGACTATCTTAGTGGACAAAGTCCCTTTCTGAACCGAGTTCACTCCTCGTTTCAGTCCTGTATCACTGAACTGAAATAACCTTCCGTTCCAGCCATGTCTATCTCATGAGATATAAAATCTTTACCCAATGCATTGGAGGGAGATATAGGTCCCACCCATCTTATAATGAATCCTTTCTTATGTGTGCCACATAATCATAAAACATACATCATCGCATAACACATGAAACAAAAATGGGATTCTTGAAACATCATGACATCATAAATCAATTAATATAAGATAAAGGAATTCATAAAAATAATTCCATCACAACATGATCAAATCAATGTAATAATAGGGATAAAAACAGAACCCTTTATTAACTTAGATGGAAAATAATTTTGAAAATCACTTGAACTCCATTCTTGAGGAAAATATCCTTTCTTCTTCAAAAACATTTTTCCTTTCATAACATGTCATACAACTTTAAAATCAAAGAAGTTGATTAAAAATAAACTTGAAAACTTGTAAAGGAAGTTTCTTGGAAATAATGTTTTAAAAATCCATTCATGCCGTATAAGTTAAAAAAACATTCTTCGTACTGTTGTCGGAAAAGTCAAAAAGTACCTTGTACGGAAAAACGACAAAAGATTCCTTTCATATTCTTTACTAAAAACTCACCTAAGGGTAAAATTGGATTTAAACTATTGAAAGTGGATGGAAACAATATTTCATATTGAGGGAACATGGATGTGGATGATAAAATACACCCCAGTAAATACTTACGAATAAACAATCTCGGATAAAAATGAGATTGTGATATTTCCCTTACCTTAGGTCCGATTAGCTTTGTACGTGTCCGAAGCTCCTGTATAATGGTTTAAATAATGTTATTGACTTATTCCAGAATCATACATATTTATATGATATCATATATGGTCATATTATTAGCTTCTTGTTAGTAATATTTCATTGTTACTTGTTACTCGGGTCTTTATAACTTTTTGTTCTTATGCGTGTTTTGTCGAATAAATTCTTATTCTTATCTTTAGGTTATAGATAATTCATTTACAGAATGGTATTAGTGTATTATATACCATATTCATTCATTCAATTAATTTATATAATCATTATGAAATGAAGATCATGTAGAACGAGTCGCATCACATCGTGGAGACGGTATTCCGTACGTACGCACGAGTGATGATATCATTCCTATGATCGTGGAATTGTATTGGAGTATATATATATTATTTCAGTATCAATATTACTTCATAATAATCATATTTAGTTACTCATTACACCATTATAACCATCCTTGTAAGGTGATGGTGGAAAATAGATTACACCACGGCGTGGAGACGGTATTCCGTACGTACGCACGCGCGGTGATTTTATTTTTCCGTAGGATGGATAGAAGGTGAATTAGGGTTGTTTCATATTTATAATAACATATCAGTATGTAAGTAATACTGATGTTATTACTTTATCATGAAACAACTAAATAAGAAGAAGTTGAAGAAGAAAGAAATTGAAAAGATCGGTAATGGATATTACCTCTTCTTTGGAACGCTTCTTTGAATCCTCCACTTAAGGAACTAAGATTGGTCTTTGGAGAAGACCAGGACCTCTAGGATTATTCTAGGGAAGTGTAGAGGAGAAAATGTCAGGGGTTGGCCGAGCTTGAGTGCTCAATTTGGTGTGAGGAGGAGGGGGAGGAGGTGCCCTTTTATAAGGGAGGAGAGGGGCACCTTAGGAATATCTCAAAATATTATTTTATATTAAAGTCAAAATCGGTTTATAATGGTTAAAAAGGGTCTTATTTAGAAGATAAAGTGGGGATGGGGCGAAATCCTATCAACCAATAAGATTTAGACAAGTTTAGGGTTTTATTTTAACCTTATCAATTAGATTTAACTCTAAGTTAATTAATTTAACTTTTACCGTGTCTTTTTGTTTTCTTTCACTATATGGTTAATACACTTACTATAACATGCCAAACGAACCCCAAATTGATTATTATTAATATATATATCCTTATCTAAGTCATTTGGCCGAACCTTAGATTTTTAGGGATAAAATAACAATTAATAATATAATATTTGATTTAAAAACTATTTTGTGTCAATTTTGACACTATTTGATATATGATTTTTGTGAAAGTCATAACAGAATTATATGTTCGAACCAAGTTGATTAAATCAACATTAATATATCATAGTAACCTAGAAAATTAGTTTAATTCATAAAAAGTCTTAAATTACATTTATTTTGGTATTTATATTATCAATTATGTCAATATTTCATTAATAAGATAATTACTGCATCATCTTTGTGTCATAAATAAATTAAATTATTTGATGTCTAAAAATTACAAATAAAATACCATCATGTAGTAAAGCTTTTTAGATTTCTAATGAATATTTACAATTGAATTTATCTTATGTATAACCCCATATTAAAAATGATTTACTTATTAAACTTTGATTTTAACTATTTTAACCCTTCTTTAAATAAATTAATAATAAATGTCCTAATCTAATCCAAGTGGGCCTAAATGGTCATATTTTATTCCTAAGTTTGTTTTTGGTCTAATTACACTTGTCCAATAGAATTAGGACATGTGTTAGGGTAATATTAATATCATATTTACCCTTAGTTACCCTATTTACTATTAACCACGGTAAAAAAAGTAAAAAGTTACTATTCACCAAAAAATTATTTTCATCTCATTGAACCACATTTTAGTCCTTGATATTAACCGTGTCTCTCGGATTTTTGAAATTCCAATCACAGAAGCGGTAAAATTAAGTTTTATGCAAAATTCAGTTTTTAACCTACCACTTAGTGGTTTCACTATTCATCAAAAATTGAAAGTTTTCAGAAAAATACCAAAATTTCACCCTAGGCTAATTTCGATATTCTGAGTCCAAAAATGAAGTCCATTTTGAAAAATAAAATTTATAAAATTCCAAAAAGTGGTTATTACTATTTATAACGGCTAGTTTTAATAGCATAATGTTGTTTAGTGAAACTCGGTATTGCGTACGACGCAAGCTATCGAAGAAGGTCGCGATTGCGTGTAAAGCAAGCCAAGCAAGTGTTGTATAGAAAAAGATTCCTTTGATGATTTATATAACATAAAAGTCTCGAGTGTTACATTCATGCTCGGTAAAACCCTGAAAAAATTTCTTCTCCACTTTCCTAGAATCATTCTAGAGGTCCTGGTTTTCTTAAAATTCAATTTTTAGTTCCCTAGGAGGAAGTTAAGAAGATTCCTTTTGAAGAAGAGGTATTATCCATTACCGATCCTTTCCAATTTCATTCTTTTTCAACTTCTTCTTATTTATTTGTTTCGTGATAAATTAATAAAATTAGTATTAATTATATACTAATATGTTATTATAAATATGAAACAACCATATTTCACCTTCTATCCATCCTAAGGAAAAATGAAATCACCGCGCGTGCGTACATACGGAATACCGTCTCCACGCCGTGGTGTAATCTATTTTCCACCACCACCTTACTTGGATGGGTATAATGGTGTAATGAGTAACTATATATGATTATTTTAAAGTGATATTTATTCAAAAATAGTATAAATACACTTCAATACAATTCCACGATCATGGGAACGATATCATCGCTTGTGCATACGTACGACCTACCCTCTACACGATGTGATGCGATTCGTTCTACATTATTTTCATTACATAGTAATTATATAAAATAATTGTGTGAATATATATGATATATATTACACTAATACAATTCTGGATATGAGGTATCTATAAACTAAAAAGAAGAATATGATTTTATTCGGCAGAATACGCTTAAGAACAAAAGGCAATAAATACCTGAATAACAAGAAACAATGAAAAATTACTAATAAGAAGCTAAAAATATGACCATATATGATATCATATAAATGAGTATGATTATTGAATAAGTCAATAACATTATTTAAATCATCATACAGGAGGTTCGGACACGTACAAAGCAAATCGAGCCTAATGTAATAGAAAATCTCACAATCACATTTTTATCTGAGATTGTTTATACTTTGGTATTTACTAGGGTGTATTTATCATCCACATCCATGTTTCATCAATATGTAATACTAATAATATTCTCATACAATTGTTTAAAAACAAATTTTACCCTTCGGTATGTTTTTAATAAACTATATGAAATGAATCGTTTGTCGTTTTTCATATGAGGTACTTTTTGACTTTTCTGGCCAAAGAACGAGAAAATGTTTTTTTAACTTATACGGCATGAATGGATTCATAGAAAATTATTTCAATGAAGCTTCATTTAAAAGTTTTCAAGTTTATTTTTAATTAACTTCATTTAGTTTAAAATTATATGACATGTTATGAAAGTTAATTGTTTTTGAAGTAGAAAGGATATTTTCCTCAAGAATGGAGTTCAAATGTTTTATCATAATTATTTTCCATCTAAGAAAATATAGGGTTCTATTTCTATCCCTATTATTACATTTATTTGATTATGATGTTATGGAATTATTTTTATGAAGTATTTTACCTTATATTAATTGTTTTATAATGTCATGATGATTTAAGAATACCATTTTTATTACATGTGTTATGTGATGATGTATGATTTCATGATTTTGTGGCACACATAAGAAAGGATTAATTATGAGATGGGTGGGAACTATATCTCCCTCCAATGCATTGGGTAATGATTTATATCTTATTAGATAGTCATGGCTGTAATGGAAGGTTAATCTGGTTCAGTAATACATGACTGAAACGAGGAGTGAACTTGGTTCAGAAATGGACTTTGTCCGCTAAGATAGTCTTGGCAATGAGTATTGACTACCAAGAAATGATTCTCTATGATTATGTGTGAATGCCCCAAAGTTTCATGTTTTATGTTATGATTATTGGGATTTCATTTTCACTAATTTTATTTAATCCACGTTAAGTTGTTATGATCTCTTTTACAGGTTAAGATTTTCAAAATGATATGATACGATTGATATTACCTTTATTTACCCTTTCTAAGCATCTGAGCTCACCCTTTTGTATGTTTTATTTCCCCAGGCCAGGAAGAAGGATATTAAGTTGGATATGCGAAAAGGGACTCTAAATATGATGAAATAAATGGAAGACACCATAGAAGATTTATGAACAAGTTTTTTATGTTTCTCGTTTCTAAAGACACTATACCTATATGATCCTACCATGGTTCTATTATATGTTGTAATAAGTATGCTTAAATATTGAAGTAATAACCATGTATATAAAGTATGGGTCGTTATAGTCATGAAATTAAAAGATTATACCCTACATATAAAAGATCATAAACATGAATAATGGATTAAAGATTATAATTTCTAAATACAATAATTGTTAGGGAATGAAGAGTATAAAAAAATCAAATAATAAGGCATGAAATTTGTAAAATACACATAAACATTAAAAAACATATGTCAAGGATACCTAATATGATCTTCAAAAAGTGAAAGGATCAAGATAATATCTTAGGTACCTACATTTGGATTGGAATTTCCTCTTATGTACCCTCTTGTTTCTGACTTGTGATGTTCTCCAATTTACCCTCTTGTTTTCCACTTAAGATACCCAATTGTTGTAGGCTTAGGATGACTTCTCGTGTACCATTTTGTTTTGGGGTTATGATTCCCTCTTATGTAACCACTTGATAACATTAAGCATTCATCATTATCCACTACATTTGAGGGAGATATTTGTATTAGCCATAAAATTATAAAATAATATATAAATCTTCCACAAGATAATAAAACTAGCATCATATCATGCCCTATAAAAATAAATGGGTTACATAAACATCATATCATAACCTATAAAATTAATTAGTTAAAATAAAAAATTAATAATGTCATAACATGTTGAAAACATATAAGACTCAAAATAATTTCATCCTAGAATAACATGTTAAAGGAATTGGGTTTCATAATCATTTATTATGTTATAACCTATTTAATATAAATGTGTTTCATAAACTTATAACTCAAGAAATATGAATAGGTTTCAAAAAAATGTAACATATGATAGAGAAATAGATTTCATAAACAAAATTACATAAAAACATAAACCATTCAATGAAATAATATTAATGGACCCTTTGGATCATTCCCATGAATGACATGAGTAGCACAAACGAATTTCATATTATATGGAAAACATTTTTATGTATCTTTTAAAAAACAATCTTAAGTAAAATATCATTTATTATTTGAAAAATTATTTTTAATATAAAAAACCTTTCAAAGAACTTTTTCATGAAAATAAATGTTAAAACATATAAACAAATATTTTAAAACAAACAACATTGATAAATATTGAAAACTTATGAATAAATCTTGAAAATTAATTGAATCCATTTAATTAAAAATGCTTTGAAAACTTATTAAAGAATATTCTAAAGTCATTTAAAAATATAATATATTTTTAAAACATTTTTCATTGAACATAACATTAAAATAATGAATATAAATAACATTAGGAAAAATATTTTGTTTAAAAAATGCTATCTTCATAATATTATAAAGAAGTATCAAGAAAATTAAAGTCAAGATGGTATGTAAATCTATAAATTCGAAATAATTTTTTTTCATCATAAAAAGTTCAAAAAAGTGCCTTAAAAATGATAAGATGATACCTTTTTAAAAAGAAATTTATTTAAAAAGATAAAACATAGGTAGAAATGACTTTAACAGATCATAGGAGAATATTTGAATATTTTTGGAATCATTTATTTTTAGAATACATGGTTTGAAGGAAAAAATATTTCTGACCAAACAGAGGGTTATGTTAGGATTTCTAAATAACACTCTTGACAATCATAAGTACCAATGATTGGAATAATTTTACCAATATAGGAATTTATCATGAATAAATATATGAAAATAAAATTCATGAGTTTTTTAGAGAGATGGATCATATGATTTCATCGAATGAATCTTAATAAAAAACAATCTCAAAAAGTGATGACATTGTTTCGAAAAACACTTGTCACTACATAGATTTGAACTGTACTCCCCATCAAGAAAGTGAATTTAAATGAAGATTAAAATATCAGGGAAAGAGATTTATTAATAATAAATCATATCAAATGAATTATATACTCCTGAAAGAAAAATATATGTGCCTATCATGGCATGTGTATCAAAGAATAAAAATTGAGCAGAAATTATTTTACAGATTTAGAAAAATTTGAATCCTAAACCCCATGATAGGAATATCATTAAATTTAATAATAAAGACTGAAAAATTTAATTATAATATTCATATAATAAATTCATGGGTTGTATATATCCCACACAAAATAAATGAGTGGTGTTTAAGGCTTGCATCTCATGAAAAAAAAGTGAGATGGAATACCCATACCATTTGTTTTGAATCTTACTGTACTCATTAAAACCATATATATAATAAATATAAGTTTATTATTAATCTATAACAGAACAATATTCTTATATATAATTCCATATATGGTATTATTTCCTCTTTATATAACCATGATGTTATCAATTTCATGTTAAGGTTCTGCTTCGAGTAATGTTAACTTCGTTTTTTTCACATGTGTCTTAATTTATTATATCTCTGGTGCTTATTCATATAGTAGTATTTAAATAATGTAAAACATGATATAAATATAATTTATACTCATTATATCTGTATTATAATAATCTATATAAAATATAATTATGAAATGGATTAAACCATTAATGGAGATGGTAGTCAATATGCACCTATGAACATTATTTCCATTTTATTTTCATATTGAAATAAATAAATATAATGGAATATATATATATATATACATATATAATATACTTAAATTATAATTATTATGTTATATATATCATTAAATTTCAACTAACACATCATTAATACATTCCATATAGTGTGTGACCAAATCACATCCCTTTGAGGGGATGGTACATCACACTTCCTCAAATGAATTTATATTATTTACAAAAAAATAAAAGTGTAATAAAATGTGTTGTAAAAGAATTTAAAAAACCTAAATTCATAAAATGTATAATATATATCATGTATAAATATATTTAACAGTATAATTTCCAACTATGAAATGTTGAAAAGAAAAAAGACAAACCATCAATGTTTTTTGAGGTGTTACTTTGATATACACAAAAACAATATGTTTAGGTCATAAATAGTATTTTCATTAACAATTATATGGAAGTGTGAATAATTATAGTTAAAAACATTATAATAACATCATATAACTATATTGGGGACACATTTTTTGTACATTAATTGAATAAGGATATTGGATGGGGTGGAAAATCAAAATAATATAAGGGATCTTGAGGGAGGGTTGTCCATCTTATTTGGGTAACTCCTTTTTATTTTTACCAATGGGATTCCATATATTTATTTATACCCAAATGGATGATTTAAGGAGGAATTTTTGGAATTTTTGAATTTTGTTAGGATGATATTGGATGAACATAAGTGGTTTTAGAGGTGTGACGAAGGGGGATAAGTGGTGTCCTTTAATTTGGGAGGAAAGGACACAATCAGTATTTTTTTAAAATTACAAGTGTACCATTGTTTTAACATAATATAGAAATAATAAACTAAATATTGGTTGTTTAATGGCCTAATAATGTCTATACAATTGGTTTCAGACATGTTTATATGTCATTTGGGCCCTTATATTTGTGGTTTATTCTAATATTAAGCTTAATTTAACCTTATTTACAATAATTAATTTTAACTAAATTAAATAATATTGTTTTTCAAAAACTACATTGATTATATTAGTCATTAAAAATTATTATAATTCAGAATATTTAATGCATTTTTACAAATTTCAATCTCATAAGTGATAAAAATTAATTTAAATTTAATCACATATATGGGATAATAATGATGGTTTTTACGTAAAAATGGTCAAATTTTTTCAATTTTTTATATCAAATTTAATGTTAAATTATTTAAAATGACCTTAATTGTATTAATTTATTTATATCTGATCAGATTGTACATTAAAATCCAAATTAAATATAATTAATCTATATAAATAAATTATATGAAAAGTATTTTTGAATTAAAATTCAGTATTTTTCACTATTAATCCAAAAATGAAGTTTCTCAGAAAAAATACTAAATGGTCTTTCTATGATAATTTCAAAATTATAAATTCAAAAATAATTTTTATTTTAAAAAATTAAAAATATAATTTTTTCTAAGATTAATTTTATTTTTTTCGCAATATGACATGAAAAATAATTAATTTGAGAAAATAGTAATTTTAAACATATAAATAAATTAACAATAAGTATACATTTCATTATAAATATGTTTTATTTATATAAAGAAATTATAAATAAAAATTAATAATTATTTATTAATATTTCTATTACTAAATTTAATAACTGGGTTATAATTTTCTCGTTCGAATAATTATAGCAGTAAAATGATGTTTCATAGAAACTCAGTGTGGCATGTAGCAAATGCCACGTTAATGTTGTGTATAGCACAAACCAAGTAGGAGTAATATGAATAGAATTTTTTACATTGTTCAATAACATTTTATAAGTTATATCCTTGGTTTCTAGTACTTAAAAATATAAAAAAGATTAAATTATTTAAATCTATTACAAAATATCAGGTTGTTACAGGGAATACCTATCCTAAAGTGTTGTTGACATTGTATCATTGTGATTTGGGGTCTAGGTAGACAAGAGTAAGAACCTCCAGTATTTTAATATTATGTTAAGGGAATGGGACCTTACAGCTCCCTTATGTGATTAAATCTTTTTCACCACGGGTTGATAGAGATTATTCCCAAGATTCAGAATTGGCGGTTGAGATTATTTGAATAATCCAAATATGGGGTTTATTTAAATAGGAAGGTTCTTTCCATAAGGTTTCATACTTATTGGAATAATTCATAATTGCAATAAAAGAAGTATTATTAAAAAAAATTCATTGATACCAACAATTTCTATTATGATTTTGGAATCTTCTCTTGGATGATTGGTTTTTGTCTTGTGATTGTTACACAATGATTCCTAAAATATCCCTTCAAAATATGAGGGAGAATGTTGGGAGATAGATTCCACTGTAAAATCCTATGGGGGATGCTTTGTTGATTTAATATATGATAAACAAATTATAATATGATTCAATGAAGTTTTGGGAACCTAAGATGAGTAGTTTATCATGGAATAGAATTTACATAGAAGTATATTCCCCCTTACATGGTGACAATGGTTTGTGAGAATCTATAGAATGTATTGATCATATGGAGAATATTTTCAACACTAAAAAGACTCATGAGGTCTCTAAAGTGGTTTTTTTAATATATATGATTAAATTACTATGTATAATAGGTTGGGACTCTATTGTGCATGCTATGTTTAAAAAATATCTTAACATGGGTTCATTCAAAAAAATATTCAAACTTAATGTTTATCCTGATGCATTATGTGGGATAATTAACCTATTTTTTTGGACATTACAATAGAGAGGGAATACCATTATAGAATATTCCACCCATTTTTCTTAGTTTTTAAACATGGTACTATATGTAGTTAACAATAATTACCTACAAGCAATGAGGTTTGAGTTGGGGCTTCGGGATGATATTTGATTGATATGAATTTCCATGTTCATTCATACCAATAAAGAAGTAGTTGATAAGTCAGATTTGGTCGAGACAAATATATCTAGGAATATAGGTTTTGGATGATCTTTAGTGGGTACTTTTTATCCATGTTTTATCTTCTACCTAGAAAATGAAGTGAAAAGGTTGCAATTATTTCACAGGACCGGTTTCAAGGGATTCATACAGACTGTAGAGTGCTGTTTTCAATCATTATGGGTGTTCTAGTCATACTAAATGTAATTATAAATACGATTAAAATAATTTGTATCATTTTATAGAATATGGATATAAAAAATATTTCAATGATATGATTTACCTAGTTAAAAAGGCTAGATCGATATTCACCATGGTTTTATAGTTTCATAATGATGCATCAAATTGTAGTTGGTCTAATCCTTAATATTAGGGTGAAGTTAATTTGGCTATGATAGCTCACTAAGGAGATAATAATGATTGAGTTTATTTGAAGTAGTATTCATAAGATGAATCTGATGAAGGGATGTATATAGATTTAGGTATTGTGTTTATTTCATCTTCTATGGTGCTAGATTTGTTTGATAATAGTTCTACACATTATTTTATTTCATCAATTCTCTTTTATGTGAGGGTATTTCAATCATATATTATAATTTTTTTATTATATCATTAAAATTTGTTATGAATATGGTCCAAATAATGTTTTATGGTCCAAATACGTTAGGAGATGATAACAGACTTTGTGGTATAGTGAATTTTCATTGTGATCGATCATGATATCTTCGACATTATTTTCAGCATGGAATGGAAAAATTTTGTGATGGACTAGAGATAGTATAATCTCCACGGAGTCCATTTATTTTTATACAATGGTGTTACTCATGGTTTTCACGGTGAATGGGAACCCATATCTGGAATGGTGATGTATGTTTTTCTTTATAATGGGGTAATCACACGCTGGTTGTTATATATTTTTGATGATGTTGGTGACCCTTGATTCTGTGGTCTTATACCAATGATTTTGTGTGCATACCCTGAAGACATTTGGATAATTTTTCAGGTTTTCTATCCTAGAAAGAGGTCATGTTTAACATATAACTTCTTCTTAGAGTGATTCCAATTTTTATTCTGTCTTACCATATAGTAGTTATTGAGTTTGTTGAACATATGTTCCATCTTTTGGATCTCAATTATAATGGATATATTTTTTCTAGAATGTCATCATGCCATTATCTTGTCATCATTTATAAAAATTAATTCATTTGTCTGAGACCTTCTATTCTATTTCATAATTTAAATTAGGTGATCACCATGATCCAATATCACATTCCCATTATGGATGATCACTTTGATCATATAATAGGGGACAGATGGTTTTCAATTATTAAACTACAATAAAAGAATCACCAGTTGAGATTCTTATAAGAGGATACACCTAACACATTTTCCAATAGTGAGTATTAGAATTTTGAGTTTTCTTTTTGTTATATAATTCATACTAACTAATTCTCTAACAATTCTAATGTAATTGATGATGTGTTTCATTAAAAAGTTCCTTATCTATTTTTTATTGTGTTTTTATTGATATTTTAGATTAATATAAATTATAGGTTGATCATATTGGCCATTTTAATATCTAATTTGAACATATGTGGAATATTTTATATTTGTTAGATATTCCATATTTCATTTTTTGATTAAATAAGTAATATTTTTGGGGGATGTTATATCTGATAGGGGTGCATTAGTATGTCCTAAAGAGTTATAAGAAGTTATATACTATGAGCGTCCAAAAAATATGTTTAACAACAAAATATTCCCACTGCTGTTGGATAAGGTGGTTTGTTTCGGAATCCTCCAAACATTCATTTCCTATGATAGTTTTAACCCATACTGGTTTATTGAATGATCGAAATGATAAGTTTTATATAATTATTGTAGAACTGGAGGTGATATTGACATTAGAACCATGTTTGATTATTCCAGAACCATATTCGGTTTATTGTGTTTTGTAAGATTCATCGAGAATAGGATTGGTGTGCTTATTGATGTAGAGGTGATAGGTGGTATCAAATATCTCTTATGAATTCCAAACTCATAATAATAACTACCATACCCACAATCATAAGATTTAAATGGTTATTCAGGCTCTAAAAAAGTGGTGTCACTTATTATTTGGGGAATGGTTTATGGAATATTCTGATCATAAAATTTGGAGGTATATTTCCACTCAATGTGATATAAACTTATGACAAAGATGATGGGAGGTGTATCTATATACATTTACCATTAATTTTTCTTTTAATCATTGATAAGTTGATATGGATGAGGATGTGATTATTATGAAATTACTAACACAATAAGTCAAATATTCAGTGGAAGTGTGGTCATTAACTGGATTTTTTTTATAATATTGTCTTTGGAATGGAAGAAGCTGGTCGAATAGTGTCATGACCCAACCAATCATATATTTATACGAAACTACCCCATCTCCCTCCCCCATATGTCATGGTCATGGAACAAGAATTCAAAGGAGTAACTAATATTGTAGTATTATTTATAGTGTACTTATATTCACACACCAAACCATATCCATGGCTATGTGAAGAGCAATAATAAAAAATGAAACATATTATGAATAATCATCCATGTAAAAATCTATATAGAGTAAAAGAGTATGACAAAATTAGATGAAAATTGAAAAGGATAAAAATAGAAATTCCTAATAATAATGATTCCCCATCCTAAAAAACAAGAAAAGTAAAATGTAGGGATATCATGGCTCTTAATCTACAAGACCCAAAAATCATTCAAAGTCAAATTCACCAAGGATCCTAAATTCTATTTGGTAATAACTATGGACTTATTGGTGATCTATATAAGACACGACATGTGTTAGAAAATCCCATGTTGGGATGATATGTACATACCCAATAGAATTCCTGAAAATCTAAATAGGGGAGTAAGATACATGATATGAATAAATAGATCAACCCATAGAAAGAGAATAAAAAATCCGAAAACATGGATATAGAACTAAATATATTCTCAATAAAAGTATCCCAATCCATAGATAAAAGTTTTCTATATCTTAGTTACCATCTTAAGAAAGTGTTCCAATAGTTCTAATGGTCCACCATTGATGCATAACATATAACATGTCTATATCAATAAACATCCATGTGAATCTATACCTCACCACTATATCATGCAGTCAAGGTAAAAATATCTAGATAGAGGTCCCCTTTCATGGTAAAACATGAGGTTGACACACAAATGGTTGATATAGGACCCATGCACTATCCAAAGAGGAAAGTGAGACTTCAATAATGAATCAAGGACCCATTCCCTTACACCATTGGACGGTGACACTCATATAGATGAAAGAGGACCCATACCATGTCCCAATTAGAGGGTTCCACAATAATAATTAACTGATAAGCCATTTCCTAACCAAAAAATGAGGGATTCACCAATATTTTATATGGAGGACCCATATCCAATGACAACATGGGGGGTGTTACTTTAATGTTCGAGGAACCATTCCATGATTCTATAGGATAGTTCCACTTTGGAAGTCAATAAACTACCCATGACCTTACCAATAGGATGGGAAAACTCTAGTGGTCATGGACCCATTCATGGACACTACAAGAGGTTGATATAAATGGTAGATAGAGGGTCCATTCTTTTTCCGAACAAGAGGGTTCTACTATAATGTTCGATATAGGATCTATGCCCTTCATAGCTGGATGGTGCAACTCTACTATCTATGATGATCTTGAATAATCATTTTCACTATTAGAGAATTTCCTAAAAACCATAACACTCAAATCATCATGAATCTTGTCTCAAAATGCACCATGAAATATTCCATCACATTTTTTGTGAAACACCACTCAGGATTTGAAACTCATGGACCAAAATCAGATTCAAAATGATGCATATATAAAAGGTTGTCATTTTCTAAAAAAAGAAGTAGGGGTACATGGTGTGTAAGGGTTCCCTAAAAGCATGCGTCCATACTCCACTTTCTAGCTGTGTCCCTATAAGTATATAACTCACTACCCATGTAAACCTAAACAACATGTATGGGGACTAAATGGCATGGTTCAACCAACCAGGGTCCTAACTATTATTCTAGTCATGTCCCAGTAATATTTTTCATGAATGTGTACTCCAAATATGATGTATAGTCTTACAAGGTGTTATGATTGTGTCTATTGGGTCATTTCTAGGTACACAACCAAGGTTTTGTGCTTTTACCAAGCTTGAGTACTCTCATATTACACGTCTGGTCTCCAACATCATGTCACATGGAATGTTAGGGTCCCATTTGGTGTATGATAATTAAATCACGTGATAACTTAATCTTCATAGTTGGGGCCATGCATAACGTGTATGTTTTGAACTGCACAAAGTTTTGTATAGATTTTTCAAAGTAATGTACTATGTAATATGGAATTACTGATCCATTCCATCTATAATGAGCGAGACATCAGGTTCACCAGAAAATTAAGGGGAAACCTCCATTCACCATTTTTTTCCATTCGTTGGAAAATAGTGTTCAGATTTACCCGCACGATGTCGTGCATCACAATCACTCTTCCTATTATTCTAATGACCCGAAATTTTGAATAAAGCTTATTTCCTAATATTGTGAGTTATTTTATTTTTTATACTCAACAAAACTGTTTCATTTGATAACATGAGTATAATTAAAATGAGACTGTTGGGTTTCAACTGGTATATTACCATTGGTCAATATGACCGTTGGAAACTAAATGTTGAGATTTTCCACTAAATACAAGTGATCATGGTTAATCAATATAGAATGAAGATTCGATGGCCTCATCCAGTAGTCTCGGGCCAATCGAAGCCCATCTAAAAGAACTTGGGAAGGAGGTAGCACCACTGGGCTTTGCTCCGGACCAAACCCAAGCTGAACTTCATTGTGTAAAGCTAGAACGGAATCGCCTTCGCGAGAAGTCCAAACTGATAAAAATTACTACTCGTGCTATGTTGGCCAATCCGCCCTCAGATTCTCTCACCTTAGCACACCTTACACTTAGGTCCTATGCTGGGGTTATAAGGGGATATGTAAGGAGACCGTAACTGCTTTGTGTAATCCTTTGATAAATAAAAATGGTGATTTCTTCTTATGGTGAAGTTTGCGAATTTTCAAAGTGTGCAAATAATTATAAGATGTAATTTATTGATGAATTTTGAAAAAAAAGATATTTTTTAAAATATTTTTGTAAACCAAAAATAATTAATTATGTGTAATGATTCTCAAAAAATGGTCTTCTACAATTATGTTCAGTACGAAATTTAGAGTCTAATAAGATCAACTTAAGTTTTGATGAATAGTAATTTATGAATAGTGATTTTATGATTAGGATTAGTAATGTGACCAAATGTATTAGTAATCTCACTTAAAGAAAGTATTAATATAATCTAGGAACCTTGATTAAGTAATGTAATCTGATAAAATAGGTAAATAACTGTTTCATTAATTTTTAGTCAAGTATTAGTTTTTTCGAGTGAATAGTTTTTTTTAATTAAAAATTAATTTAAAAATATTTTGAAAAATATTTTTATAAAATGGATTTCATTTTTGAACTCAGAGCATCAATATTATGGTATGGTAAATTTTTGGGATTTTTCCGAATAAAATGAATTTTCGGTGAATAGTGTATTTATTTAAAAATTAATTTAAAAATGTTTAGAAAATTGTTTTTATTAAATGGAGTTATTTTTTGAAATCAGAACATCAATATTTGGTTATGGTGAAATTTTGGGATTTTTCAGAGAATGTTGAATTTTTAGTGAATAGTAAAAATATAGTTTTAGGGTTTCGGTATGTTTAATTACATCATAACTGTGTCATGATGATGTCATGAGATATTCTAAGGGTTTTCCGGCCAAAGGTGATGAATTATTGTATGTGGGGACCCATGTGGCCTAACTCCATGGGGTGTACCATGGGAGGGCTCATGGTTTTGTAAAAACCACATGTGAGGTGCCCCTTGGCAATTAATGCCTTGTCCCCTCACTTCCCTTATAAATATCCTCCCTTTCCTCCATTGGTTTTCACTCCCAACTCTCCCCCAATGACGCTTTGGTCTCATTACCATTCAATGAGTCCTCCCAAGGTGCCCTCACTCCCTCAAGGTTCCAACCTTTGAGTTTTAAGAGTTGCGTTTTAAGGTAAGGGATCTGACCTCTCTCTTACTTTTGAAGTACTCTCTTTTAAGTCGTTTCTTTTATGCTCCATGTTCTTATGTTGGAGGATGATATTTTATATTCTTATTACTGCCCATTTCATGTTCATATGATAAGAGATCCCCTCTTACTCTCATCATTTCTTTTTATTAATATTTAAGTGGTGCCGTTATGCTTCCGAAATATTTGTAACAGATTCCTTCACCCTTCTCATTTTTCAAGTTCTATTTTCTTGTCAAGTTATTCAAGTTCCTTTTTATATGTTGGGGTATGATATATATATCTATTATACTGATATTTTATGTTCATATGATGAGGGACCCTATTTGATCTCATCAATTCTTTTTTTGATGTTTTAAGTGACGTCGTTAGCCTGCCGAATTTTTAAGGGATTCTTTCACCCTTCTCAATTTTCAAAGTTCTACTTTCATGTCAAGTTTTTAAAGTTTCTTTTTATTATGTTGGGGTATTATCTCTATATCTATCATAATGATCTTTTATGTCCATATTATGAGAGGCTCTATTTGATCTCATCAATTCATTTTCTGATGTTTTATGTGACGCCGTTCGACTGGCGAGTTTTCATAAGAGAAATATTATTTTTTTCTTCCTTCCATGTTTTCATTTCATATGGTATGTCTTTCAAATTTCATTACCATGTTCTTATATCCATTTTATTCTGTCCCTCTACTGTTCTTTGGATCATTTGTGAGTGGGTGACCCATGTCCCCTCCCTTTTCAATGTTTTCTAAAACCCCGAAACATAGTCGTTATGCTGAAGAATTTTTTCCACAAAATGTCTCTCTCTTTATCTCAAATTATTTTATTTTATTAATTGAATACTCAAGATCTTTCTTCTACAAGGGTATTCAAATATATACCAAAATGTTCTATTTTAAATTGTCTGATTTTCATACATGAGACCTTCTTTTCCTTTTCCGTGGGTTTAAGTGACATAAAGATCATGTCTTTAAAGCAGTTTTTTTAAATGTTATGATTATGAAATGAAACCCATTTATTTTATGCTATATGTGTTATTAATGAATTGATGATGATGATATATGTGGCTCAAATGATAATAAAGACAAATTTAAGGGTGCGCCCTAATAGCGCTCCAATGCATTGGGTAATGATGTAACCACTAGAGATTACAATTTTAACGATACCTTGGGGTTTACCTTGGTAATTTTCAAATGACCCCTTGGGGATGGACCTTGGTTATATGTTTGGGATTGCAATGTTAAATGTTATAGCCACATATTCAAGTTATGATATATGTTATTTTTTTTATTAAATTCATCATGATTCCTTACTCATTCCTTAATGATCTTTTTCATAACTTTATTGACGTACATCAAGTTCACATGTTAAATGTTTCCCTTATTTCCTTTACTGGGCATTCTGCTCACCCTTTCTTTTGATGTATGTATCCAGGTTATGAGATGCAGTAATGAACCTAGGATGAAAATTAGGAGAATACGTTCAAGTGTTTAAAAAGAATGTTTTATCTTTTCATGTATTAAGTTCCTAGTTTCCAAGACACTAAACCTTTAAGATTCTCGGTTTTGTATTAATGTAAAGAAAGACTGTGTAAAAAAAGCAGGATTCTATAGTTGGTATAAAAGGATGGTTTAGTTATTTGTGAAAATTAGGATATAAAAACATTAGGATGAACCCAGTAGATAAGTTTAAATATAGGAAATCTTCCGGGTATTTTGGTGAGTATTGGGTAAGGGGTTGCCAAGAAAATACATCCCTATCTGGATACGAGCTTGTAGAGGTTTCTCTGGAATAGAAGTACATAGGGATAAAACCCAAAAACACCTCTTTGAGCTAGACTAAAACGGGAACTGGTACACGACAATGGGCCTTGCTGCACTCTTGGTTACGACACTCCCGGGGAGATATTCTTTGGTAAATTCATAAGCTTAGTATGAACCATTATTAAAGGAACAAAGATAAAATAATATAAAGAATCACATAAGAATATATGATCATGGATATCCTAGATTGGAACCTAGGGGATAACAAGTTAGGATATACTTTTCTTCTACAAGATTATCCTTCTATGCTTAAAGTTTCCTTTTCATGATTATTGGCTTTAGTATTTAAGCACCCTAATTATACGTTGTTTTCTTAGTTAATGGCGGGAAATGGAAGAGCATGTCCCAACCACCAATGTGATAGGAAATGTGATGCTTTCTCTATTAATATGACAGAGATGATGAGAGATCAAGTTGAACATATTGTGATTATGCCAAACCAGCTATCAAAAATCACAATTAATAATTGGTACCTTGTTGAATTCCAAAATTCATCAAGGAAGAAGAAGAAGAAGTCTCAAGGAAGTTCATCTGATAATGTTGATAAGGGAAAGAAGACCCAATTTCCTTCGTAAAAAAGGTGTGGAAAAATGAACCAAGGAGAATTTCACAAAGGAACCGTGAGATGTTTTATGTGTGGGGTGATAGGGCATAATGTAGCTGATTGATTTAAAAAAATGGATAATGTGATTAATAGAGATAAGGTTTGATCTAATGTAACTTATAATATTCATTGTCGTAAATCTGGAGAAGTTAAACATTATCCAATTCAATGCTCTCTTGGAAGGGAAGAGAAGCATGATAAACATCAACAATCTTCAAGGACAAGGGAACAATGCAAGTCCTATGCTGAGATGGATCATGATGACTAAAATACATGTAACTTCTTCGCCATAATTGTCTATGTCATGTTGTATTTCGTGTTTAATGACCAAATCATTAATGTTTTCTAAGAACCTCAAGTCACTACCTAATATGATTTTATCATTTTGGAAAACATCTATTATTATGTTGATGTCATGAAGTTGATCTGAGACGATTAGGGGATTAAAAGATGAATATTATTTTGGAAGACGTTCACTATTTTGGGAAACCTTTTTTATCGAGGTAAATAGATTAATATTGTATTTTCTTTGAGGAGTAAAGTGTGGCATATATTTTAATGAATCGATTAATTTATGGTGAACATAGTATAATTTAGGTTACTTATGGAAATGAATAACTCACCTTGGGGAAAATATGTTTAGGTTAGTTACTTTTATTATTAAGATGTCAGGAGTAGTTGATGTTGTTTTGAGATGAACATTGTAGTATATATTCCAAGACTATGTTATCAAATCATCCTTGTTTTTGGGTTTCAATTTAGTTTGGTTTATTTTGAGTAGTTTTAATCACCGTTATTTATGGAATGGTCTATGATGAAATCTGGGTAGTACTGTGGAATTTTCGAGATTTAATGTAGTCTCCCTTCATATGAGGTTCTTTCTTTTGAAGAGTAGTTTTATCTTAACCTTTATATTTTTGGGATAATGTTTAAAGATAGAAGAAATAGATAGTTAATCTTTTTTGGATTAGGTGACTCTCTAGAAGACGATTCTTGTGTTTTGATTAGACCAAGGGTTTTTGAATGATCTTCGTTTGGAGTAAATATTAGTTTTGGTAGAAACATATTAAAGGATGATACTCTACTTGAAGGTTAGTATATTTTCTTTTGTTTTTATTCTATATAGTAAATGAATTCCTCAAAATTATAAAAATAAAAGTAATACAAAAACGTTGTTGGTTCAGGTTTCCTACAGGGTAATCAAAGGCCGTTTACACACATCATACGTTTGAGATTTTCTTGTGGTTAACTTTCTCCAAATCATGTTTTCTATCACTCTCCCACAGAACTTGACCCTTTTTTTTCTTACATGTCCAAGGTTTCCTACAAGGAATCCTAGTATGGGTTAACTCGGGTGACCTTTGTACTTCCCTTTCTTTCTTTTAATGTAATAGTGTTACTGACTCCTTTTCCGATGTGGGGCTTTCAATGAAATTTCCAAGCCCATTTTTTTAAAAAAAAAATTCGAGGACACAATTTCTTAAGGGGGGGAGATTGTAATGACCTGAAATTTTGAATAAAGCTTGTTTCCTAATTTTGTGGGTTATTTTATTTTTTATACTCACCAAAACAATTTCATTTGATAACCTGAGTATAATTAAAATGAGACCATTGGGTTTCAACTGGTATATTACCATTGGTAAATATGACCATTGGAAATTAAATGTTGTGATTTTCCTCTAAATACAAGTGATCTTGGTTAATTAATATAGAAAGAAGATTCGATGGCCTCATCCAGTAGTCTCAGGCCAATCGAAACTCATCTAACGGAACTTGGGATGGAGGTAGCACCACTTGGCTTTGCTCTGGACCAAACTGATGCCGAACATCATCGTGTGAAGCTATATCGGAATCGCCTTTGTGAGAAGTTCAAACTGGTAGAAATTACTACTCGTGCTATGTTGGCCGAGCCGCCCTCATATTCTCTCACCTTAGCACACCTTACACTTAGTTCTTATGCTGGGGTTATGAGGGGATATGTAAGGAGACCGTAACTGCATTGTATAATCCTTTGATAAATAAAAATGGTGATTTCTTCTTATGGTGATGTTTTTGAATTTTCAAAGTGTGAAAATAAGTACAATATGTATTTTATTGATGAATTTTTAAAAAATGGATATTTTTTAAAATATTTTTGTAAACCTTAAATAATTAATTATGAGTAATGTTTTTCAAAAAATGGTCTTCTACAATTATGTTCAGTACGAAATTTAATGTCTAATAAGATCAACATAATTTTTGATGAAAATTAATTTATGAATAGTGATTTTATGATTAGTATTATTAATGTAACCAAATGGATTAGTAATCTCACTTAAATAAAGTATTAATATAATCTAGGAACCTTGATTAAGTAATGTGGTTTGATAAAATAGGTAAATAACTGTTTCATTAATTTTTTTTCAAGTATTAGTTTTTTCAGGTGAATAGTGTTTTTTAATTAAAAATTAAATTAAAAATATTAAGAAAATTATTTTTATAAAATGGATTTTATTTTTGAACTCAGACCATCGATATTATGTTACGGTAAATTTTTGGGATTTTTCTGAAATAATGAATTTTCAGATAATAGTGTATTTATTTAAAAATTAATTTAAAAATATTTAGAAAATAATTTTTATAAATTGGAGTTCATTTTTGAAATCAAAACATCAATATTTGGTTATGGTTAAATTTTTGGATTTTTCGGAGAAAGTTGAATTTTCAGTGAATACTAAAAATACAGCTTTAGGGTTTCGGTATGTTTAATGACATCATAACTACGTCATCATTATGTCATGAGATATTTTATGGGTTGGCCGGCCAATGGTGATTAATTATTGTATGGGGGACCCATGTGGACAAACTCCATGGGATGTACCATGGGAGGGCCCATGGTTTTGAAAAAACCCGATGTGAGGTGTCCCTTGGCCATTAATGCCTTGTCCCCTCACTTCCCCTACAAATACCCACACTTTCCTCCTTTTGTTTTAACTCCCAACTCTACCCCAACAAAGCTCTGATATCATTACCTCCCAAAGAGTCCTCCCAAGGTTCCCTCAAGCCCTCAATGTCCCAACCTTTGAGTTTTAAGAGTTGCGTTTTAAGGTAAGGGGTCTGACCTCTCTCTTTCTTTTCAAGTACTCTCTTTTAATTCATTTATTTAATGCTCCATGTTCTTATGTTGGAGGATTTTCTTTTATATTCTTCTTACTGCCGTTTTCATGTTCATATGATAAGATATCCCCTCTTACTCTCATCATTTCGTTTTATGAATGTTTAAGTGGCGCCGTTATGCTGCCGAAATTTTTGTAACAGATTCTTTCACCCTTCTCATTTTTCAAGTTCTGTTTTCTTTTCATGTCTTTCAAGATCCTTTTTTATTTTGGGGTATGATATCTATATATATCATACTAATCATTTATGTTCATATGATTAGAGACCCTATTTGATCTCGTCAATTCTGTTTTTGAAGATTAAAGTGACGCCGTTATGCTGCCGAATTTTGAAGGGATTCTTTCACCCTTCTCAATTTTCAAAGTTCTACTTTAATGTCAAGTATTTAATGTTATTTTTTATTATGTTGGGGTATGATATATATATCTATCATACAGATCATTTATGTCCATATGATGAGAGACCCTATTTGATCTCGTCAATTCATTTTCTGATGTTTTAAGTGACGCCGTTAGGCTGCCGAATTTTCATAAGAGAAATTTTATTGTTTTTCTTCCTTCCCTGTTTTCATTTCATATGGTATTTGTTTCAAATTTTCATTACCATTTTCTTATATTTATTGTATTTTGTCCCTCTACTGTTATTTGGATCATTTGTGAGTGGGTGACCCATGTCCCCTCTCTTTTCAATGTTTTCTAACACCCCGAAACATAGCCGTTATGCTGTAGAATTTTCGCCTCAAAATGTCTCTCTATTTATCTCAAATTCTTATATTTTATTAAGTGAATACTCAAGATAATTCTTCTACAAGGGTATTCAAATATATACAAAAATTATCTATTTTAAATTCTGGGATTTACATACATGTGACCAGCTTTCCTTTTCCGTGGGATTAAGTGACATAAAGATCATGTCTTTAAAGTTGATTTTTTAAAATGTTATGATTATGAAATGAATAATGGTTCTTTTATACTATATGGGTTATTTATGAAATTTTGATGATGGTATATTTAGCACACATGATAATAGAGACAAATTTAAGGGTTCGACCTGATAGCACTCCAATGCATTGGGTAATGATGTAACCACCAGAGATTACAATTTTAACGATACCTTGGGGTTTACCATGGTAATTTTGAAATGACAACTTGGGGATAGACCATGGTGATATGTTCAAGATTGTCTAAGTTAAATGTTGTAGCCACATCTTCAAGTTATGAAATATGTCATTTTCATTATGATATGCCTCATGGTTCCTTACATATGCCTTAATGTTATTTTTGATCACTTTATTAACATACCTCAAGTTCACATGTTAAATATTTCCCTTGTTTCCTTTACAGGACTTTCTGCTCACCCTTTCTATGGTTATATTTCTCCAGTTTATGAGATGCAGTAATGAACCTAGGATGAACATTAGGGGAAGTCGTTCAAGTGTTTAAGAAGAATGTTTTATGTTTTCATGTATTATGTTCCTGGTTTCCCAGACACTAAACCTTTAAGATCCTCAGTTTTGTATTAATGTAATGAAAGATTGTGTGAAAAAAGGTGGGATTCTATAATGATGTTCCACTGATTCCCAGATCCTTGATCCATGGGAATCATCACGTTTACCGCACATAGAACCCTAATTCATCCCCAAACGATTGATTAATTGTCCACCCATGAATCTAATTTGAATCATGGTATCCAATCTGACTCAGTACCATTTCATGATAGTCAAATAGTGACCCCATGGACAATTGATGAAAAATGATAATAAGGATGGTGGTAACACACAAGAAAAATGGGTTCAACAGAAATTGGACAATCATTCATAGACAAATATATAATTTGGGATATCCGTGGTGAGAAACATGGTTCAATAGGGATTAATCAAATAAATGAATTGAATCTGATATATGGGCAAATGAACAGGATTTAAATTTATCTAGACTAGGGGAATAAGAATTATCATCCTTAATGATTTAATCATTGGTCTAGGAATACACATTTTTTGAGTCATACCCTTATTTATATTTTTTTGATAAATAATTTGATAACCAATGAAGGATTGATGTTGTTGTGTTCATTGCGCCTCAATTCACCATGATCTGGAGGCATGATGAAATATAATCTCTATTCCCCAATGATAGGTTGTAGAACAATCCTCTCTACAACCCCATGGTTATGTGTCTAACCATGGTGATCCCCAAAAAAATATATTTATGGAAGAATAAAATTAGGTTTATTTAAATAGAATGATTAATCTAAATTTATTTCACTTTCCAGCAATTTATATATCTAAATTCCCAACACTAAACTGTCTTTAGGTTGCTCCAAGTGTAGATATCACATTATTTGTTGAATGGTGGTCTCTGATTTTAAATCTATGACTCCATTTATGAAATAGCCAATTTTCATGATTAAATCAATCACACATGGTATAAACTAGTTTTATTATTTTTATAAAATTAATTCATGGCACAACGGGATGTAAAATTACACAGTGTGTCAATTCCAAATTACAATAATATTCCTAGATATATTTCAATCATTTATATGGAAAAAATAGGGCCTCTATTTTATCCACACTTTTGAGGTTTTTTACCTCAAAAGGGGAAACCAAAAAAGATGTTTGGTATGCTGATCATGAATCTAGATATATTTTTTCAAAATGCTTTCATGCATGATCCTTTTCTTCCATAGCAAGAAAACCAATGAAATAATCAATCATTCAGATTTCACTACTTCTAATCTTCAATCTAAATGAGGTTCTCTAAAAGATATTCTACATATTCAATTTCCAAATCACGCCAGCCAATAACATGTGTGAATTCATGGATATATCTCTTCTCTTATGACATGTGGAAGACATCATGCACCAGCACCAACTTTGGTGGTAGGTTATGGTAGTATGAAACCACACTAACCCTCCATAAAATCTCAAGCATCATGATTAACCTTAGGGATTACATACCCCCCAGAGCAGATCTTGATAATCCTCATTATTGGTAGTTTTTTGGAGATTTTGGTCTCCTTGATCAAAATGAAAGTGAAAAATTAGTTGGTATAGATAATATTTATTCCTACTCTCAGCTATCCTCATCTACTCAGGGATCACCTAAACCTTCTTTGTCTTCCCCTGCAGCATATCCATCCAAACATGAGATCCCTCTTTGATCTCAGTATTGTATAAGAGTGACCTATAGATTATATTGTATAATCCCTCAAAAGGTTCCATGCTGATATTAGAGTGGTTGTAACTATTTTACACAAACTCTTCCAATGGAACGCGATCCCCTCCTCTCTATCCAAATTCTGACAAATAAGCCCACAACATATCCTCTAATAAATTTATAGTGCACTATGTCTAACCATCCATTTGGGGTAGAAGGATGTTCTCTTCCTCATTTGGGTCTTCAATGCCTCCAAAACGCAACCCAAAAACTGTTATTTTAACCAAACAACACTCTCTAAGACAATAGTTAAGGGGACCTCATTAAATAGAACTATATCTCATATGAAAAACATCCCAAAGCTCTCTACTGAACATTGATCCCCTATAGCAAGGAAGATAATAAAAATCATGAGACAATCAACTATCACCAACATGGAATCATGACCTATCATAATCCATATAAATCTTATAATAATTTATATGGATGTTTCATCCTATTTCAACAATGGGATATCAAGTGGTAGTAATAAATCCACTACAATTTAGTGCTCAGCCTTTACTTGCTCACAGGTGAGGCACCAAGAGATGAAATTAGTCACACTTCATCACATTCCATCAAAAAAATAGATATTTATGGTATATATATATCATCCATGGACCAGGATTTATAGCAAAAGAAATAGTTTTGAACTCTGTCATCACCTCATCTTGCGTTCTGACTAGGACCACCATCCATTCTGCTAAAATAATGATTTGATTCCCACATTCATAAAATCAATTTTATGAATCTACTGATGATACCTAGTCATGAAAGACCTCATAGTTTGTTTATCTTAATTGGGACTCTCTCACATTTTGGAGAAATGGAGAAGTCAGCACCATCACCTGAAAAAAACATACACCCTCTAGATCAACCAGGGATAGCTGCACGGAAGCCAAATCCTCAAATTCCTTCTACCCCAAATGACATTAGAACATCATGATAAAGAAATGTTCCACCATTTTTTCCTAACCTATAGTATAGAGTGTCTCCTGGGGCTAGTGTTAAAATTAAAATATATAAGATTTGTGAATAACTATGAATATAATATCATCTTGGTAGTACAATAGTACAATTGAATAAACAAGAAATTTAATAGGGGAAAATAAATGACCCACAAAAATAATGCCACAAAATTTAAAAAGAAAGAAATGTAAAGTTATAGGAGGGTCCATCTCTAAATATTCAGTCCCCAACAACCATACATAGTAAAATGCAACATGGATTCCTTATATTACTCGGTAACCACCACTGACGTTTCATACTTCTAAATAACACATCACACATTTGGGATGTGACCATGAATGGGTGAGTATATACATACCTAGTAGGATTCCCTAAAATAAGAAGGATTGCATTTAATCGAAAAAATTGGAATAAATATCCTAACCTATATAAGAGAGTTGTCAAATCCAAAAACTTGGACACCCACACATAGAGAAGTATGTGTGTGTGTTTGTGCTCAAAATAATAATCCCAAATAAAATGAACGGGGATATCCATCTCAAATGCCATCCTAGGAAAGAGTTCCAACCGTTCAAAGGGTCTATTAATGATTCCTATCTTATAAAAAATCAATTAAAAGAATCATCTAATAAAAGACAGAACTCACCACATTTCTGCATGCTTGATGGTAAGAATATCTTGATAGGGGACCCATGAACTTGTCAAACAAGAGGTTTACACTCACATGGTTGATAAACGTCCCATGACCTATTCTAGTAGGATGGTTTTACACTAATAACTGATCACGGACCCATCTCCTGACATAGTTGGATGACGTAACTCGAATTGCGTATAGAGGACCCATGCCATGTCCCGAAAATAGGGTGCCACTCTAATAATCAATTGAAGATCAATGAAATGAAAAATCAAGAGGGTTACACTTATATAGTAGAGATAGGAACCATTTTTTCCCTATAGGTGGGATTTATTATAATGTTCATGGACCCATTCAATTTCTCCATAAGAGGGTACCACGCTCGATGTCAACAGATGGGCCATGCCAGGACCGGTAAGAGGGTGACAATCTAGTGGTCGATGAACCAGGACTTTACTTCATAATAAGGTGCCACATAAAAGTTATATATATGACCCATTCCAAATCTCAACATAAGGGTTCCACATTAATGTTTAATAGAGTACCCATGCTCTACCCACCAGGAGGGTGGCACTCTACTTTCTCTGATGATCTCGTCTGATCACTGCTAACATTGAGAATTACCTAAAGAAGAATCACACATGGAATATCTCACATCGTATCTCATAGAAAGCCACAACTCATACCAACATGTTTTATATAGAAAAATAATCAGGATAGGATACTCATAGGAAAAATCCATGTCCATGAAAATATTATATGAGGAGTAGTTTATCCTCAAAAATATATTAGGGGTATATGTCATGTGTGGGGATCCACATGGTGTGTGGTCCCACTCTATTGTCAGATAATATTCCAATGAGTACATAGATCACTGCCAATATATCCCCACAAGACGTGTAAGGGAACTACCACATGACTCATCCACTTGGGGTCCTATCCATGCTATTTTCCATGTATTTGTAATATTTCACATCCATGTGCACTCTGATACATGGTGTATACTCCACATGTTGTCCCACCAGTGTCTTTTAGGTGATGTTATTTTTTTACCCATGATCTAATCCATGCATGCACCCATGTAATCTTAGTTTACATATTGGAATTCCAACATTGAGTCACATAGTGTGTTGGGGTCCCACATGGAATGTGATATTTGGCTCACCTGGAAACCCTAAAAGTCATATCTATGGCCCTACTCTCCATGTTTTCTTTGGATTAAATGGTTTGTAGTTCAGTTTTTCAAAGAAATACAACATCTACTCTGGAGTTCTAAATACATTCCTACTAAATCAAATAAGATATTATTTTCACCCAAAAATTAATGAGAACACTCCATTTTCCATCTCCAGCCATCTGTTCACTGGAAAACGACATTCTGATTCAACAGCATGATGTCATGTTCCCCTATCTCTCCACCTGGGGTGTGTCACTTTTCCATGATCCTGAAACCTTTGTAATCTTATCAGTAACCAACAAAACAACACATTACATCCCCAAATCATATATTTTTTCACCTCCTAAAAATATGACATGAATCTCAGGGTCTGATCAAACTCGGTCCCTCCCAAGAATAGTTAATTTGTAGCCCCATGGACTTGTTATAATTGACATAAATTAAATGATTAAGAATGAACATTATCAATAATTTAATAATAAGGGATTATATCCACAACTAATGTTTCTTAATTCGAGTCATTTCATTCATTGATGGGGAACATAGTCTCTAATGAATGGGAGATGTCGTTTTATTTTATGCACCTTGATTTAACTGGATCTATTGGCCCGTTATCGTCTAATCTCGATTATCCAATGAGTGTTATTAAAACAAGACATTAAAAAACACTAGCCTTATCTAGCTAACCCTTGTGATCCACTACAACAACATACATATAGATGGAATATTATTATTTCATTTGAATTATATTATTAAATTAATTAATTTGATTGATTTTAACACAGACACCAATTGTCTCCCTATCTGAACCCCCCATGCTTACAATCATTATGTCACATGTAACACCCCCATATTTTATAGTACGTTATTTCATCAATGTAATGAAATAACTTGCAATACACACAACACTATGTTCAAGCGCATCACGACATACCAAGCTAGTCGTTCAGAAGCAGTTATGAGTAGTATTAATTTAATTTGAAACATTATATAATCCTTATAATTTTAGAATCCACATTATGAGTTTCATACACATAATGTATGAACTAATTCATTTTTTTCAGATAAAAGAATTATTTTTCAAATAATGCGATTTTAACGACTTTTAATGGAGAAACATTTTTAAATCCAATATTTTATACTCTTATATATTAAATTTTTCAAAATAAACATCTTCATTATAATCGGGAGTGAAAAATATAGTTTGCATAATTGTTTGATGTTTTTCTGATAACATTCATATTTTGGTGAATAGTGAAAAATACTATATTTTAACTGAAAACAAATTTTTTAATAAAAATAATTTAGAGTGATTAATTATACATTTTAATGTTTTAGAAGTATAATTAGATTATAATTTTTCCCTTTAATCCAATTTTGGTCACTTTAATTAATTTCACAATAAAATTATACATACACAAGTGTCAATCTTTTATTAGTTTTTATTTTTTAAAAACAAACTATTTGTTTTGATAGTGAGAATTAATTTTAAATTATTTAATGCAACTTATATCTTTTGAATTTTGTAAAATGGAAATCATTTTTGTATTTGGAATATCAAAATTAGCTTTGGTGAATTTTTGGTATTTTCCTGAAAATAATCATTTTTTGATGAATAGTGAAAAACAGTGAGTTTTTAGTTAATACCGACAAATTAATTAATTAATTATTTATTTGATTTAAATTTATTTTTGGTCAAAATAGATACATAATACTTATATATGTTCAATTTAATTCATTGGATTCAAGTTAATAAAAATTTTAGATGTATAAAATTGTTATTGATCTTTTCACCGTGTTTTATCCCTCTCAGAGTAGAATTTTCAAAATTCAAATAAAACATAATTTTACTACTTCTGTGAATGAAATATCAAAAATTTGAGAGACACACTTAATATCAAGGTGTAACATGTTGTTCAATAAGATAAAAATAATTTTTGGTGAATAGTAACTTTTTTACTTTTATTTACCACGGTTAAAAATTAAATAGGGTAGTTTGTGGTAAAAATGATATTATTATTATCCAAATACATGCCATAATTCTATTGGATAAGTATAATTAGACCAAAAACAAACTTAGGAATAAAATATGAACCACTTTGGTAACATGGATTAGATTAGGATATTTATTAATATTTCATTCAAATATGAGTTAAAATAGATAAAATCAAAGTTAAATAACTAAAACATTTTTAATATAAGGATATATATAAGATAAAATAAATTATAAATATTCATTTGAAATATAAATTGATTTCATACATAATGATATTTTATTTATAGTTTTTGGACGTAATATAATTTAATTTATTTATGACACAATGATGATGCAGTAATTACCTTATTCATGAAAGAATCAAATAATTGGTATTATAAATATTAATATAAATATATTATCAATGTTTTTATGACATCGATGAATTTTCTCAATGAATATTACATGATAGGGAAGATTTATTTTATCTTGTTTGATGTAATCATGTACTGATGACTTTCACAAAAACAAAATACCAAATATTGTCAAAATTGACATAAATTAATATTTAAAACAAAACTATATTATTAGATGATATATAATTCCAAAAAATGTATGGCTCGGCCAAAAGGCATAAATAATATTATATATGTCATTAATGAGCCGTTGAGGTTCTCTTGGACGTTTAGAGTATGTTTATTAACCATATAGACTAAGAATACAAGAGGGCACAGAAAAAGGTAAACTATTTAACTAAGAGTTAAATCTAAAAGTTAAGGATAATATGGTGACCTAAACCTATCTAAAACCTATTAGGTTGAATTTTTTTCGACCCATTTAAATATTATCCTTTGAATAATTTATTTCGGAGCCATTAGAAACCAAAAATTAATTTATTATAAAAAATATTTTATGTTTTTCCTAAGGTACCCCTCACCCCTCTTATAAAAGGGCACTCCCCCATCACTCTATCTCACACCTTCTATGCCATTTGGCTTGGCCAAACCCTGCCCAAATATCCTTTCATCTTCCCTCACTTCATCTTATACATCATCTTTTGGTCAGAAATCCTTCTTAATGATCCTTTTTTACCAAATTAAATGGAAGAACCCGAAGAAGAGGTAATGATTTCACCACCCTCTTTCAAGTTCTCGTATTCTTACACATACTCTATATTTGTTGTTTAAATTATAAAATAATAACTCTAGTATCTTCAATATTATGTGATGTTATTATAAATATAGAACAACTATTTTCATCATTTTATTCATCTTATGAATGATAATGTCACCATTCGTGTATACGTACGGCTTACCGTCTCCACGTCGTGGTTAATTTTTTCTTCCAAACTATGTTATTTGGAAGGATATAATGATAAGTAATATGTATATAAATAATGAAAATAAAATTATAATGTCTCTATAAAATTAATATATGATCCAATTCCACAACTTTACGTAAATGATATTTTTTCTCGTGCGTGCGTACGAATTTCGGTCTCCAGGACGTGATGGGATTCATTTCCTCATTCACTATCCATCGACGATTATAAATATATATATATTACTAATATGTATATAAGATATAACATAATAATACTACTGAAGTTATATACATATATATATGTGTACTTACAAATATCTTATTCACTTCGTTCTCTTCAGTACGATATGAAAATGGAAACAACGTTTATGCGTACATACGGACTACGGTCTCCATAAATAGTTATTTACATTCCATATATATGGACATTATACATATTTATATTATAAATATATATGATATATAAATCGTGTTTTATATTCTAAAAATTACTTAAATCTAGATCTATGTGATACAATCAAGAGTAACATGTTAAAACACGTACAATAAATAAAGCGATTATTACCCAAAATATTAATTTAACCTGTAAATTATTTTTAAATGTGTAGTATAACGTAATAATTGAATCATTTATGATATTATAAATATTAATAATGTTCTTTTATACATTAATAACACACTACAATCTTCATACAGAAGGTTAAATGTAACCTCGACTAAAGAAAAGTGCAAGGTAAGGGGTTTCATCTCATTCCTAATTCCCATGAGATTCGTACCATTTGGCCACTATTACATTTTGTGTGGTGTATGTGCTGACCATAGTTGTATTCTTTTTGTAATACACTTTAATTAAGGTGTATTTACATATTCATTTTATGATACCTCTTTCATGGGGTGTATGTTTCGTATGTTACCAAATTGGTAAGTGTTAATTTCACAATCTCTTTATTATCCGAGATTGTTTTTACGAAATTTTATACTAGGACATATTTACTATCCATATCCATATTTCATAAAAATGTTTTCAACGGGATTCATTTTAAAGGACTTTTTACAAAAACATCATTTTAAATGTTTTAAAGGTTTATTCTTGTAAACCATTCACAATAATGTCCATGTTTTCAAAATGGTTATAAGTATTTATTTAAATGGACATGATTGTTTTAAATTATTAATCAATATATCATGTTTCCAAGTGGAATGGGAAAATTTGATTTTAAAAATTCATTAAATGTATTCTTTTCTAAATTGAGTTACATTTAATTGTTTTCATGATAAGGTATTTTTCTCTCAAATAGTTTTACAAATCATTTTAATCTATTTCAAAATCCTTTAATGGAATTCAAACATGTTTTGAAGTTGACTTATTATGATACAAATCTTCAATTTTTTATTGAAGGTTTTGTGATTTGTTTGCCCGTGGATGTGTTATTTTTATACCATTCATGCTTTATGGGTAAAGTATTGACATTACATAAGCTAGATTGTATACGAATGTTTATGTTATGTTTAAACCTGTTCATATGAAAAATGTATTGGACATAGTAAGTGACAGGTGGAGCCTGCTATGTCTCCTCGATGCATCGGTAGGTCTCATCAGAAAAACTAGTTTCTTAGGATAATGCCTTGACTGCAAATCCTTTTTATTTGGATTTTCATAAACCCGGTTTAGGATTACCGGTAACCTCACAACCAAACAGCATATCAACGGATGCAAAACACTTTAGAAATAAAAATTTTAAAACACCCCGAAACACGTGCCCATATCGAGCCGCGCAACCATGTCGGGAAGCGAACCCACGTGAAAACCAACAAACCACCGGCGAGACATGCCGAAACACCACGCGCCACCATATGACCACCAGCTTCACGAACCTTCGTAAATCACCGGAACCCAAAACACCGTCATTCTACGTTGTTGCCAAATATCTGTGGAGAAAGACGTCGACGCACTACAGGGAAGGACCCAGAGCGCTCCGGAGAGTATGCCGATGAGAACCGGTCTTACACCCGAAGATCCGACCAGCAGCGCCATCAAACGTCCCGTGAGCCAATCCACCAGAGACAATTCGATAACAGCACCACAAAATCATCCAAGAACAGGTCACGAACAAAAACCCATCTAAGAAATAAGATTCATATTCCCCAACTATGTGGTTATGATAGTCTGAAATTATGCATTACATTATTATGAAAGTTGTTAGTGATATTTCATGTGATTATTTGACTGGTAGAATATCTGTGTGAATATGTAAATGGAATTATTTTATTTTTTCCATATTATGCTGAAGTTCAAGTATAAAAGGATTTTGTTTTAGTTATACATTGCCTTAAATGGTTTTGCTAATTTATGAATGTTTCCATTCACTTGATTACCCTTACTGATCGTTTGAGCTCACCCCTTTAAATGTTTTACATTTCGTAGGATTCCAAGATGTGAATTGTGATTGATATATATGGTTAAGACATGAGAATAATGGAATTCATATAGGATTATTTATCTTTTTTTGAATGTCATAAAGTTTAATGTATCATTCATGTATGTAAGCTATTTTCCAAGACTGCTAAACCGATCGGTCCTTCGGGACATGATTCCTTGTAATCATGCCAATGTATTAAAATAATGACCAACTTTTGTTAATTAGAGGCATGGCGTTAAAGTTGGTATCAAAGGATGTTTAACAATATCAATGAAAGCTAGATTTTGATATACTCTGATTATAGCTCATAATCCTAAGATATACATTGAGGATTAATATAGCAGGAATTCTTAAAAGTTTGTTAATTTTGAGATTATGTGAGTTTTCCAAGAAAATACATCCCTTTCTATATACGAGATGGTAGAGGCGGCTCTCACATAGAACTATCTAGGGGAAAAACATGAAAACACCACTTTGAGAAAGACTCTAACGAGAACTGGTGCACAACAACGAGCCATGTTTTACTCTTGGTTCAATACTCCTGGAGGATATTCGTAGGTTAATTCCCTTTTTCATTACAAACACCTATTATGGGTTTATAAGAATATACCTCTTCAATGAAAACATTTTTCTAATTATGTATTATATCCATAAAATATAAACTTTATGTTAGGTTTTTTACATGTTTGTAATTATGAATTGTGATTCTTAACATGACCTATAGTATCCCATTATTTAGAAATGGCACCCAGTAGAAGGTATATTACATGTGTCTTGACCACCCCATGAATAAGAATATATATTTATTCTAGAATCATAGCATTCAAGTGGATTTTATACAGGATATGAATCAGTGTATAACGGTGAATATTGGGTTAAAAGGAATTTGAATTTATTTCTCTATAATTTAAGCTAGAAATGACATACAGGAACAGAGGGGTCAGTGGGAGTATCTGGAGGCTTTTGATCCAGTATGCTTGCATTGGTTCATTGGTGGGGATTATTATGTGATCACTAATCGCTCATAAAAGAGAGGTAGTTTGGAGAGTTCGATCAACGGTGTGCTTGACTTCATGAACTTCATGTCTAGTAAGGGCTTGCTGGATTTGGGATTCAACAGAGGTAAATATACCTGGTGTAATAATTGTAAGGGGGCTAGGTGCATTTGGAGTCGGCTGGACAGATGCCTTGCCAACATCCATGGGTTAGACTTTATTTCCATTTCCATTGTTTCACACTTATCCCGTGCTTTTTCAGTTTACACCACACGGATGAAGGGACTTATGTCTGACATTGCTCACTATATTTCTATTAACCCAACTGAGGATAGTTCTGTGGCTTCTATTCAGATGTAAATCGATCATTTGGAGGATTAACTTTAGCGGAGTAGGTATGAGGGCATTTTCATTAGGTTATGTGATAAACGTATCTTCCTGGCTGAAAGAGTGTTGAATATTGAACGAGATTAGATGCTCTGTTCAAGAGTTATATGGCTTAAAGAGGGTGATCGCAACACCATGTTCTACTATTCTTTTTTAAAGAGAAACAAAATATGAAACTCAACATTAAACTTGAGGATGGTTCTTACAATTCTAATGTCAATATAGTAGGTTAGATAGCCATGGATTACATTGAGAAGTTGCTTTATGGTGATATACGAGGTGACCGATGGAATGGTGGCTCTGTAGAGTATCAGGAGAATTTCATGGGAGCTATTTCTAGCAGTCTTGAGGTAAAGGATAGCAACACCCTCATGACCATTCTAGAAAGGGATGAAACTTGGGGTATAATCTGTAGTATGTCCTTAGACAGTGCACCATGCCCAAATGGTTTTCCTGGTTGTTTCATTGTGGCGGCTTGGAATTTAGAGTGAGTTTTTGTAATTGAGGCCATCCTATATTTCTTTCATGGAGGTCCAATTAACATGATCCCCTGTCCTCCTAGGATTGATCTGTTACCAAAAATCAAAGACATTTTGTCCATTGATCATTTCAGACTTATTTTCTAAGGAAACAATTCTTATTAGATATTGTCAAGACTGATAGCTAAGAGATTGAACAAGATTTTATCGAAAGTGATCTCTATGGAATAACATGGTTTTATCTAGGGTAGGGGAATTCAGGGGGTGATCAGAATTTCCAATGAATTAGTGGAGGATATTAATATAAGGGTGATTGGATCCAACGTCATCATTCATGTGGATATGGACAAGGCTTATGACAAAATAAATTGGAGCATTATTATTCAGGTCATGAGAGGTATGGGTTTTTCTGAATGGGTGTGTGACATATTCATTCGTTGCTATTCATCGCCATGGTTGTCCATCTCTCTTATGGGTAATGGATTTTGTTATTTCAAAAGTGTGTTTGTAGTAAGACAGGGTTACTGTAGAGACCCAAAGCCTGACATAAATGGACATTACATTACTTTTGAGAAATTCATAATACCTAACAAAAACAGACACACAAGGACCGTAATAGTTTTTTGTCTTTTGGAAACATGGAACATAATCTTCTAATCTTGGTGAAGGATCTTCAACATCTCCCATAAAGATCTTCCCCTTTGGTTTTCTTACCTAAAACTGTTCTTTAAATCATGGGGAAATGAAAACATATTAAAGGTGATATCAAATGCTCAGTAATGGTAAGCATATAGAACATAAAACAATCCATAAATATTTGAGTGCAAAAACTTATACATAAAATCTAAACATAAAAATCATGAGAAAAGACATAAATCCTGTAGTATATAAGGCATAGATCATAATGAAACATTAATCCTGATAAAATAACATGGTAATAAAACATGTAATTGTGGCAACCATGAAGCACTTGTTATGATTTCCATAGTAGCCAAGGCATTGCTGCCAAGACCATCTTAGTAGACAAAGTCCCTTTCCGAATCGAGTTCACTCTTCATTCTAGTCCTGTACTGAACCGGATTAACATACCATTCTAGCCATGTCTATCTCATGAGATATAAATTTTTACCCAATTCATTGGAGGGAGATATAGGTACCACCCATCTCATAATGAAATAATTCATAATTGTGCCACAAAATAAGCATACAGCATTCATAAAAACCCAAAAAATAAAATGGGTTTCATAAACATCATCACATCATCACATAATCCATATAAAAGAAATGGATAACATTTCATAATAAGTAATGTAAAATCATGTAAATCATAGAGTCATTATACATGAAACAAGCACTTATGAAATAATGTCATCTTAGATGGAAAATGGTTTTGATAAAAACACTTGAAATGAATTCTTGGGGAAAATATCCTTTCTTATTCAAAATCATTTTCTTTTCACAAAATGTCATGAAATTTTAAATGAAAATGGTTTTTTTGAAAATAATCATGTCATCATGTAAATGAATATTTATAAAAATGAGGCATTATGAAACCGTAAAAATCCCTTCACGCCGTATAAGTTAAAAATAACATTTTCCTCGTACATTTTTCAGAAAAGTCAAAAAGTACCTCGTAAAATAATGATTCCATTCATACCATGTAGTAAATGAAAAAAATGGATAAAAAGAACTTTATACATACATGAAACCATTTTTATAAAATTGGGAAATGGATGATAAATATTACCCTAGTAAATACTTATGAATTTAACAATCTCGTATAATAATGAGATTTGAATAGTTATCCCTTACCTTAGGTCCGATATACTTCGTACGTATCCAAACCTCCTGTATAATGATTTAAATGATGTCATTGACTTATTAATGAATCATATTTATTGTTATTATATCATATTTGGTTCACTTATGACTTTATATTACCCATTCTTTTGTAAATTCCATGTTGACATAGCGTTTTGGGTAAAATCGTTTCATTTATCGCATGCATTTGGACTTGTTGTTCTTGATACTATTATCACTTATATCATGATTTATTTACTTCCATAATATAAAACATGATTTATATATAATATATATTCAGTATATATATATATATATATATAATAGATAGATAAATTAAATGAAACACCCCGTTCATGGAGACGGTAGGCCGTACGTACGCATGAACGCTGTTTTCCTCTCCTTATTGTCTTGAATGTAAGTAAGTAGATGAAATATATATATATACATAATTCCAGTAGCATTATAATTTATATATACCATTATTATTCATTATTCATACTTTATAATCATTCTTTAATGGTTATCACGGAGAATGAATTTGTCGTGTCGTGGAGACGGTAGTCCGTACGTACGCATGAGTGATGATATCATTCTCATAATTATTTAATGGAATTAGATTAGATTATATAATGACATATAATCAGTATTATGTTATAATAACTATATATAGTTACTCATTACACCATTATACCCATCCATGTAAGGTGGTGTTGGAAAAACAGATTACACCACGGCGTGGTGAAGGTATTCTGTACGTACGCACGCGCGGGGATTTCTTTTTCTTTTCTGTAGGATGGATAGAAGGTGAAATAGGGTTGTTTCATATTTATAATAACATATCAGTATATTACAGATATTGATGTTATAAATTTATAATGAAAAAACTAAAGAAGAAGAAGTTGAAGAAGATAGAAATTGGAATGGATTGGTAATGGATATTACCTCTTCTTTGACGCGTCTCTTATTAACCTCCTCTTAGGACACTAAATATGGTCATTAAAGATGACCAGGACCACTAGGATGTTTCTAGGTAAGTGGAGAATAGATTTTTCTAGGGTTTTTCCAAGCATGAATGCTCAAAGTTGTGTAAAGAGAAGAGGGAGGAGGTGCCCTTTTATAAGGGAGGAGAGGGGTACCTTCGGAAAATCATAAAATATTATTTTATATTAAAGTTACATTCGGTTTATATTGGGTCCAAATTGATTTATTTAGAATCTAAGGTGGGGATGGGTCAAAATACTCTCAAACAACAGTTTTTAGAGATGTTTCGATTATTATTTTAACCTTATCATTTAGATTTAACTCTATGTTAAATAATTTAACTTTTTCTGTGTCTTCTTGTTTTCTTACAGTATATGGTTACTAAACATACTATAACAAGCCAAACGAACCCCAAGTGGTTCATTATTAATATATATATCTTTATCTATGTAATTTGGCCAAACCTTAGATTTTTAGGATTATAATATCAATTAATAATATAATATTTGTTTACAAACTATTTTATGTCAATTTTGAAACTATTTGGTAAATGATTTTTGTGAAACTTATAACAGAATGATAAGTTCGAACAAAGTTAAGTAAATCAAAACTAACATGTCATATGAACCTAGAAAATTAGTTGATAACAATAAATAGTTCATATAATATTTATTTGAATTTATTTAAAACAATTTATTTGATATTTTAATCCATAAAATAATTTCAACATCACTATTGTGTCACCTTTAATGATAATTATTTAATCCCTAAAAATTTTAAATAAATTCACATGATGTAGAATGCTTTATTAGCTTATAGGAGACTATTCATTTTTGAAGATTGATTAAGTTTATTACTATATTATAATTATTATACTTATAATATTTAAGAAAGTGACATGTTGTCACTTTCATTGGTTTTAATAGTAATTAAATTTTTTTCATGGAAAAAAGTCCATTAAATAAATATAATTCGACCCTTAGGTGATATGGGTCGGATTTTAGTCATCCAATAGGATTTTGGCAGGTGTTAGGGTAATTTTATATTATTATATTTACCCTTACTTACCCGATTTACCTTTTACTATGGTAAATAAAATTTATCGTAGTTATTATTCATAATTCCCAAAAATAAAAAGTCATCAATTAATATAATTTAGACCCACTGATTCCAAATATGGAATCCATTTTTCCAAATTAAATGCACAGAAGTTGTAGAAATTAATTTAAAATTAATCCCGTTGTTGAAAGAAAATAGGATTTTGTTTAAAACATTGCAAAAGATTGAATTGATTTAACCTACGAATTCAATGTAAAATCAATTCTAATGTCATACATTATATTAAATGGTAAAAATATATTCTTTTTATAATTTAAAACCATTTAATATTATAATTTAAACACATAAATTATTACGATGAAAAAAGTTTTTTTAAATTAAAATATAGCGTGTTTTTACTATTCATTAAAATATGAAAGTTATCAGAATAATATGAAAATGAATCCAAAGTAAATTTTTATATCTTTATTCCAAAAAGGAGTTTTATTTTTTCAAATTTAACTTATAAACATGTGAAAAATTATATTTAAAATGGTTGCGCCATCAAAAGGCTGTAAAACATCATTTTTTTAAAAATACTTCTTTTATCCGAAAAACTGATTTTGTTTTAATACCTCATTCTAGAAAATGTGTAAGATAAATTATAATATAAAAAAATTCAAAATTAAGTTAATACTATTCAAAACGGCTAGTTTATATAATATATCATTGTTTAGTGAAACCCGATATTGCATACTACACATGATATCGAGGAAGGTTTTGATTGCGTGTAATGCAAGACAAGTCGGGGTTGCGTGTAGTGTAAGACTCCTTTGTTGTTTCTTCTAACATAATCCAACCATATTTCATTTATACATTGAATATATATATATATATATATACAATCAATGTTGCGTAGAATAACTATTATTAAACAAACTTGAAATTGTGTGTAACACGATCCAAGATTAGTGTTGCGTATACTGCAAGCTAATACGGTATGGCGTATAGCGCAAGATAATCATGGTGTACCATACAATAGAAGATATGAAAAAAAATCCTATAAAATCTCGGGGTGTTACATTCTACCCCCCCCCCCCTTAAAATGAATTTCTCCCTCAAAATTCTTCGGGGATATAAATCATTTACTATTCATAGAAACCCACATCGTTAAAAGGAATACTAAATCATAATTTTAAAAACTAATGTATAAAACGTAATGATTACCTAAAGTAACTCATCACTGGATTTCCATATAGGAGAACATATGTGAAAATATGGATATGGAAGAAAATTCTAACCATCAAGTTCTGATGGAGAGTCGTAGAAAACATGGTTGTGAAAAAGCCAAAAATCACAAAGACATAAATTTGTAATGATCTAAGGTACCATCTGATTCATCAGATATAAGAGCACTAGGAAAACATTTTTAATATTCTTTCCCTAAAGTTCAATATTTTTAATTAGAAGAAATACTTACTTTATTTTTGTACAATATCACTTTTGTTTGTGCCTTGAACAATTTACACTTTATCTCTTAAGGAAATGAAGTTGAATTTGTCTTCTGTGAAGTGTTAGCAAATCATGAGATAGAATGATAGGTCATTCCATCTATCTCAAACAAAAGGATAGAAAAAGTTATTAAATATACATAAGTCCATCTATAGTGAGAATAATTGTATATTGTTCCTAAAATAGACTTATACTTTATATACCATTCTGCTTAATATAATAAAACTAGTTTCTACAAACCAGGGACTTCCTGTAGGCCAGTGGTAGGTGATAAAGGCTTCTCGCACTTCGGTTGTGGGTTCGATCCCCACAGCCTTGTCCGACACGACGTGTTGTCACACGTCCTATGGGTCGCCCCTTTTTCTAAAACTACACTATTATAACATTCCAGAAATAGTATCGAAAAAAGTTCTAACAATACTATATGATGTCCAACATAATACATTCCAATCTTTAGGCTTATCCAAAATACATTTTTCCAATCTCATAGTATCAATAAAATGATTACTTGAAATGTCACATAACAAGAACGTGAATACCATCATTTTTCTCCCATATATCACAAGATATATCTTGTTTGTCACATTCTAAACATTTGAATACCTTAAAAATGAATACCCATTGAAACATAGTGAAAAATTGAATGATGTAAAAAGTTAGCACTTTCCACATCCCAAAATTTCTATATACTCAAACCATGATATCACTTAGTCCTTATATCAATCATGAGCTCATGAATACTATCAAACATATTATTTTTTCCTTATACATTCTTTATGCGCATACCATCTTCTTTCCAAACATATTTCAACCACTTTTCATGGTTACCGGTACCATATGATTATTGAGAACCAATAAAAAGATATTCCAAAACTTTACGATACCATAATTGAGATTCCATGATACTATTTTGAAATCCCATTACATAAACACTTATTCATTACACAACATCATTGTCATTCTCAACATCAAAAATAGTGATTTCATGTGACTTCCCTTTATCCTTTGACATAAGAGGTTGCTCACGTTGATCATCATTAGCCCTTGAATTAGGGCATTGATTATCATAATGCTCCATTTCCTTGCTCTTGAAGCATTGAAGTGTTGGTGGATCATTCTATGTAGTCATTTCTTTATTCACATCAATAGAAACCCTTTTTCCATCACATCGATACTCAGCTACTCGATGAGCTTATTTTCCACACATAAAAACATTTTCTAGTCCCTTTAAGACAATATCCACCATGCTTCTTTCCACACTTTGAGCATAAAGAAACATTCATCTTCTTTACACCATTATCCTGAGATTTCTCCTTGAACTATATCTTTTGTTTCTTGTCAAAACCATGACATAGATTTATAACACCAACTTCCATTTCTACCTAGATAACAAAATGCACAATTTATTCATAGCTACTTAAGTCCCTTATAGCCAACGCCCTTTGAAGAATTGGTTTTAAGCCATTGAAGAATCGATCAACTTTACTTTCAGGTTGGATGATAAAGCCAGATGCATAACTTGCAAGCCTTGTAAAAATAAATTCATATATACGAACAAATTCATCCTACTTTTTCTTAAGCTCCAGGAAATCCTTTTCCATCTTTGTTTAGAGAATACGAGGGAAGTACTTATTGAAAAATAAGTTCTTGAACTAATCTCAGTCGTGGGATTCAATTTCATCATGGGGACTTGTATTCATGATAAGATTCCACCATTGATGAGCTTCACCTTCCAAACGATATACTGCTAATATGAAATTATCATGTTCAGAACATTGATGAACAGAAAATATCTTTTCAGTAGTACTGATCCATTGTTCAGAAACTAATGGATCTGTGGACCCACTGAATGAGGGTGAACGCTGCCTCATGATGGATTCAATAGAATATTGTTCCCTTCTCTGCTCATTTGGTAGTCCATAATGATTCATAGCTTGTGTAAGTATTGCAATAAGATTTTTCAATCCATCTCTCATAACATTAGTTTGTTAAGGAGGAAAATAATTGCATTTTCCATTACATTGATCAACATGGCTCCTTCAGGTTCCAGCAATCGTCTAAAACCCAAAAAGAATAGTGTGAGAGGCAAAAATCATGATAGTTAAAACAACATAATAAAGGGGGAGTACCTTCAATATCTAACATCTTTGGTTCAATTCTAGGATCATTACCATAATTCATGGACTATAAACTATACTTATACTTATCCTTAGGGACATTACTAAACCTTAGGGACATCCCTAGACATACCTTATAAATATCTCTAGGGATCTCACTAAAGTTTTTGCATCCTAGTTTCCAAAGGTTGACTAAACCTTTCCTCTAATACCAACTGTAGAAACTCGAAGTCGGACGTACAGGGACATTACATTACATTTGAGGAATACATAATACATAACAAAAATAGACACACAAGGACCGTAATAGTTTAGTGTCTTTGGAAACTTGGAACATGATCTTCTAATCATGGTGAAAGATCTTCAACATCTTTCATAAAGATCATACGCTTTGGTTTTCTTACCTAAAACCTATCTTAAAATCCTAGGAAAAAGAAAACATATAATGGGTGTGCTCAAATGCTCAGTAAGGGTAAGCATAGAGAACATAAAACAATACATAAATATTTGAGTACAAAAATTTGTACATAAAATCTAAACATCAAAATCTTGAGCAAAGACATAAATCATGGAAATATATTATGAATAGATCATAATGAAACATTATTCTTGATAAAATTACATGTGAATAAAACATGTAATTGTGGCAACCATTAATCACTTGTTATGATTTCCATAGTAGCCAAGGCATTGCTGCAAAGACCATCTTAGTGGACAAAGTCCCTTTCTGAATCGAGTTCACTCCTCTTTCCAGTCCTGTACTGAACCGGATTAACTTACCGTTCCAGCATTGTCTATCTCATGAGATATAAATCTTTACCCATTGCATTGGAGGAAATATATGTCCAATCCATCTCATAATGAAATAATTCTTACTTGTGCCACAAAATAAACATACCTCATTCATAATAACACAACAAATAAAATGGGTTTCATAAACATCATCACATCATCACAAAATCCATATAAAAGAAATGTATATCATTTCATAAGAAGGAAAGTAAAATCATGTAAATCATAGATACATTATACATGAAACATACACATATGAAATAATGTCATCTTAGATGGAAAATGGTTTTGATAAAAACACTTGAAATGAATTCTTGAAGAAAATATCCTTTCTTCTTCAAAATCATTCTCTTTTCACAAAATGTCATGAAATTTTAAAAGAAAAGGGTTTTATTGAAAATAATCATGTAATCATGTAGATGAATCTTTATAAAAATGATGTGTTATGAAACTGTAAAAATCTCTTCACGCCGTATAAGTTAAAAATAACAATATCCTCGTACATTTTTTTTGAAAAGTCAAAAAGTACCTCGTAAAAGAATGATGCATTTCATACCATGTAGTAAAAGCCAAAATGGGTAAAAAAGACTTTATACATACATGAAACCATTTTTAGAAAATAGGGACATGTATGATAAAACTAACCCCAGTAAATACTAATGAATTTAACAATCTCGGTTAAGAATGAGATTGGAATAGTTATCCCTTACCTTAGGTCTGATATGCTTCGTACGTATCCGATCCTCCTGTATAATGATTTAAATGATGTCATTGACTTATTAAAGAATCATATTCATTGTTATTATATCATAGTTGGTTCACTTATGACTTTATATTACCCGTTCTTTTGTAAATTCCATGTTGAAGTAGCGTTTTGGGTAAAACTGTTTCATTTATCTCATGCGTTTGGAATTGTTGTTCTTGATATTATTATCACTTATATCATGATTTACTTACTTCCAGAATATAAAACATGATTTATATATCATATATGATCAGTATATATATATATATATATTATTGATATATATATTAAATGAAACACACCGTTCATGGGGATGGTAGGCCATACATACGCATGAACGCTGTTTTCCTTTCCTTATTGTCTTGAATGGAAGTAATTAGATGACATATATATATATATATAATTCTAGTAGCATTATTATGTTTTATATACCATTATTATCGATTATACATACTTTATAATCATTCTTTAATGGTCATCATGGAGAATGAATCTCATCGCGTTGTGGAGACGGAAGTCCGTACGTACCCACGAGCGATGATATCGTTCCCATAATTATTGATTTGGATTGGATTGGATTATATAATGACTTAGAATAATTATAATATTATAATAACTATATATAGTTACTCTTTACACCATTATACATATCCATGTATGGTGGTGTTGGAAAAACAGACTACACCACGGCGTGTAGAAGGTATTTCGTACGTACGCACGTGCGGTGATTTATTTTTTCTATAGGATGGATAGAAGGTGAAATATGGTTGTTTCATATTTATAATAACATATCTGTATATTAGAGATATTTATGTTATAACTTTATAATGAAACAACTAAAGAAGAAGAATTTGAAGAAGAAAGAAATTGGAATGGATCGGTAATGGATATTACCTCTTCTTTGACACGTCTCTTATTAACATCCTCTTAGGGCACTAAATATGGACATTAAAGAAAACCAGGACCTCTAGAATGTTTCTAGGGAAGTGGGGAAGAAATTTTGGCAGGGTTTGGTCGAGCTTGAATGCTCAAAGATGTGTAAAGAGAAGAGGGAGGAGGTTCCCTTTTATAAGGGAGGAGAGGCGCACCTTAGGAAAATCTTAAAATATTATTTTATATTAAAGTCACATTCGGTTAATAATGGCTCCAAATTAGTTCATTTAGATGATAAGGTTGGGATGGGTCGAAATACCCTCAACTAATTGATTTTAGGCAAGTTTAGGTTATTAATTTAACCTTATCATTTAGATTTAACTCTATGTTAAATAATTTAACCTTTACTGTGTCTTCTTGTTTTCTTACACTATATGGTTACTAAACATACTATAGAAAGCCAAAAGAACCCCAAGTGGTTCATTATAAATATATATATCCTGATCTATGTCATTTGGCCAAACCTTAGATTTGTAATATTATAATATCAATTAATAATATAATATTTGTTTAAAAAACTATTTTATGTAAATTTTGACACTATTTGGTAATTGATTTTTGTGACACTCATAACAGAATGATAAGTTAGAAAAAAAGTTAATTAAATCAATAAAAACATGTCATATTATACTAGAAAATTAGTTTTTAACATTAAATAGTTCATATAATATTTATATAAAATTATTTAAAACCATTTATTTGATATTTCAATCAATAAAATAATTTCAACATCACTATTGTGTCACCATTAATGATAATTATTTAATCCATAAAAATTCAAAATAAAATCACATGATGTAGAAAATTTTATTAGATTTCTGGATACTATTCATGTTTGAAGATTCATTAATTTTATCAATAAATTTTATTTAGTATACTTATAAGATTTAAGAAAGTGACATGTTGTCACTTTCTTTGGTTTTAATAATAATTAAATTTGTTTCATGGATAAAAGTCCATTAAATGAATCTAATCTGACCCTTATGTGATATAGTTCGACTTTAAGTCACCAATAAGATTTTTCCAGGTTTTAGGGTAATTGTATAATATTATATTTACCCCTAATTACCCGATTTACCTTTTACCATGGAATATAAAATTTATCATAGTTACTATTTATAATTCCCAAAAATAAATAGTAGTCTATTAATATTATTTGGACCCACTGATTCCAAATATGGAATCCATTTTTCCAAATTCAATGCACATAATTTGTTGAAATTATATTAAAATTAATCATGTTGTTAAAAGAAAACAGGATTTTGATTAAAACATTGCAAAAGATTGAATTGATTTAACCTACGAATTCAATGTAGAATCAGTTATAATGAAATAGATTATATTAAATGGTAAAAATATATTCTATTTAGGATTTTAAACCATTCAATATTATTATTTAACCACATAAATTATTACGATGAGAAAATTTGATTTTAATTAAAATATAGCGTGTTTTTTCTATCAATTAAAATATGAAAGTTATCAGAATAATATGAAAATTTATCCAAAGTAAATATTTATATCTTGATTACAAAAAGGAGTTTTATTTTGTCAAATAGAACTTAAAAACATGTCAAAAATTAGATTTATAATGGGTGCACCATCAAAAGGCGGTAAATCAACATTTTTTGAAAAATACTTCTTTTATCTGAAATACTGATTTTGTTTTAATACCTCAATCTAGAAAATGTGTAAGATGAATTATAATATAATAAAATTCAGTTAATACTATTCATAACAGATAGTTTATATAATATATTGTTGTTTAGTGAAACCCGGTATTGCACACTACACACGCTATCGAGGAAGGTTTTGATTGCATGTAATGAAAGGCAAGTTGGGGTTGCGTGTAGTATAAGACACCTTTGTTGTTGCGTATAAAAAACCCAACCATATTTAATTTATACATTGAATATATATATACACTCAATGTTGCGTAGAATAACTATTATCAAACAAACATTAAATTGCATGTAACACGATCCAAGATTAGTGTTGCATATACTACAAGCTAATACGGTGTTGCGTATAGCGCAAGATAATCTTGGTGTAGCATATAATAGAAGATATGAAAAAAATAATATATCTTATAAAATCTCGGGTTGTTACATGTACCCTTTTTCAACAATTATGTTTATTATTTCTCAGCAGGCCCTCTCACAGAATATACAAAAAGGCATGGTGGAATGAAGGATGCTCCCTTATCACAGCAATGCAGCGGATGGATCCATGTCATATATTATGTTTGCTAATGATGTTTTTATTTTCTTGAATGGAAGGAGATCATCCATGTTTCATCTTATGGGAATTATGGAGATATATGGTTGCTTAAGTGGACAACGTATCAATGTGAGGAAGAGCAGGATTTTCATTTCAGCTAAATGTTCAAGAAGGAGAGCTCAGGATATTCAGAATATTCTAGGAATGCAGAGGAAGTAGTATCCAATGATTAATCTTGGGGTACCTATTTCTATGGGGCATGTTAAAAAATCCTTTTTTGAGGATCTCGGAAAGAGAATGTTTGGAATAATTTTATGTTGGAAGAGGAGATTTCATTCCTTTGGGGGTCGGGTCACCTTGATTAATAGTGTGCTTTCAGCAATTATAATGTATGTAATATCTGTGATATCTCCTCCAAAGATTATTATTTCTTTTATAGAGAAAATCATGAATTGCTTCATTTGGGATGCTAATTCAAGGGCAGGTCTCATAGGGATTCACGGAATCATTTAGCTAAACCTATCGAGTATGGTGGAGTTTGTCTGAGTGAAATATCCCTAACTATCCATTCCATGTAGTCCTGCATGGCATGATATTTTTTGGTTGGAAATTCATTGTGGGCCAAAGACCATAGAAACAAATATGGATACCATTGGTAGACGTGGGAAAAGCTGAAATTGTCCAGTCTAGTGAAGACTCTATTGTAGCATCTGGAGATCCTTTAGGACAACTCATGTTGGGTGGTAGGGAGAGGGGAGATCAATTTATGTCATGAAAATTGGGTTGGGGAGGTGCTGTTTTTTTCTTGCCGTCCAGTTCCAGATATAACAATCAAAGAGGCTTTTCACATTCCCAGATTATTGGATTCTATTCTCATCATGGAGAAGAGGTCTCTTTACCAGGAGATTATTTTTAATAAGTAGGATGATCAGGTCTATTTTACAAGTTCTGGTTCTTGTTTTTTCAGTGTACAGGAATACAGAACTCGAACCCATCAGGGAGGGGCTCGTGTTGAGTTTACGGATCGTCTATAGTGCAAAGAGGCTCCTAAAATGTTTAATTTTCTGATTTGGAGAGTCCAGAATTACACCTTACCAACAAAGGATACTGTTAAGCAGAGAGGGATTTCAATGGCCTCACGATGCGTTTGTTATACTAATTCATATGCTGAATTAGTTTTCCATTTATTCATGCAACATGAATGGTCCAATTATCTATGGCTTCTTATGGGTAGTTGGGGCTATCAAAAATTTTCTTTCTCTTCCTTGCTGGACTTATTTGATAGTTGGTTTATGGGTGCATGGAGTCAAGATATGGAATTCAAGAGCCACAACATTATTGTGCTCTCCATCTTTTGGACATTGTGGGAGGCTCAGAATATGGCTAGAACTGAGTTGTGTTCCTCGAATATTTTCATTAATGTTAGATTGAAGTGGCTTGTTCATGAGTTAGATGCTATGGTGAAAGGTGGTCAAAAATCTGATTTGATTTTCTCGTTACTGAACCTGACACATGTCCTGACTAGAACACAAGGTAGTCGGATTCGATGGGATCCCCCGAGACTCAGATAAAAGCTTAATGTGGATGGATCATGATTAAATTGTCAATGGATGGGGGCGGTCTGCTGCGGGATGAGTACGGCTCTGTTCTTTTCGCCTTCAGTAGCTTCTATGGGCTGGGGAATTCACAGGGTGTGGAATTAAAGGCTATCCAAATAGGTATCAAGATTGGAAAAGACACCAATTTTATATGTTATGAGGTGTAGTCAGATTCTGAAATCATGGTAAGAGCTATCAACGAACAGGTGGATCCTCCTTGGCATCTGAATAATATTTTCTGAAGTTGCATATTGGAACTCGGACAGGTTTTCTCAGTTTTCCATGTGAAAAGAGAGGCTAACATCGTGGCGGATGCACTATCTTGAGAAGGAAGTCTGGAAGTCCTGTTAAATGTGTTTTCTAATTTAGGAACTTTTCCCTGGGATTGTAATAATTTTGTGCGGGGGGGGATGCGTTCGGGCTGCATCACTTTAGACCCCCTTTGCAAACTTTACATTATGGGCCTTTGCTCATTTTTCTAATAATAAAATAAAAAGGCAAATTACCATATTATGATCATATAAATATATAGTTTCATAAGGTCAGTAAATAATTCTTTGAATCCTATGGATTTGAAGAGAAGCAAGAGAAGAAAAGGATGGAAGAAAGAACGATAGATAAAGGGAATAATGGAATGAAGGATTTTCCAATATTTGATAAATGTGGAATGAGTCCCCATGGTAAATATTGAAAGGAATGTGAGTTGATATAAGTTTGTAGAAAAATCACACGAAGTACATGATTGCAAGGGTAAGAAAATGATTCAAATGTAAATTCATTCATCTATAAGGCGATCATACACTACGCGAATCAATATCACATTCATAAGAGTATACCGCAATAGATTTTATTGGATAAAAATCATGATATTATACTACCTGAGATGAAGAAGAAATAATAGTGTTCTTATTTTGATATTATAAAATTATTTAATTTGAGTGTTTTATCAATAGTATACTGCTTACATGAATTATTGAGAAGAATAAGGATTATACTGCAGTACTATTTTATTTAGGATTTGAGAGTATAGGTTTCAAAGAAAAGTTACTCCTTAGTAAGCGACATTTTTTGGAAAATAAACATTTAAAGGAATGGTAATCCTTAATATGGTCCTGATAATGATTTAGTGATTTTGGAATAAGTGATGGTTGATTTTGGTAATTCACGATGTTGCGGTGTTGTAAAACAACACACGATGAAGGTGTTCAAATGTTATTACCTGAAAAATAGGATCCTCGTTTTGTTTAACTTCCTTATAAACATTTGAATGAGAGTTTGTATATAAGTATATTGGATAATTCTAAAGGTTTGAATGGATTAAGTTTGAAATTGGATACTATTTTTAAGGTTATTTTGGGATTTCCAAAAAGAGGAAAACCCGGAGGCCGAGTGACAAACCGTCACGTCTGGAAAGGACATGAGACTTGAACCCACAACTAAATGGAGGTACGGTTGTATCACCTATCACTGACCCACGTGATTTCCTGGATTGAATAATGTAGTTTTTAAAGGTTCTGATATTTTAATTATATATTCATTATTTATGGATCCCTATATGATTAGGATAAATAGAATATTTTTAGGTTCTATTATTTTTAGATTGAAAGATGAGTTTGTTGTAGAAATTAGTTAAAGGATGTAACTCTACTTGAAAAGTATACTTTTGTTCACCCTATGATGTAATTAATCCATAATCATTAGGGAAGGTATCTTAAATCCCAAAATGTGTTATCCAAATACCTTATGTTTTGTTGAACTGATGATATTTTAAGTCATCATAGATTGAGGGCTTTAAGGCCTTCAATTTTACACATGTTTGTAATTGATGACCTCAATTAGTCCCTATAATTATTTCCCATTTTCCTCTAATAATGTGTCTATAATTTCCTCCAATGTGCTGCTATCTGAAACACTAATTTGTTGTTGACTTTTTCATTCCCCTTTTTCCATTAATTATGACTAAATTTTATTATCCTAATTTCAAATATGGTTATTCACATAAATAAATTTTCTATTTTTAAACATTTATTTTCAAAGAACAATTTCAAATTGTGAGGAAGAAATTTATTGAAGGATGATAGAATTTAAAACCTCAATATTTCATTGTATGTTATTTCTTCAATGTAATGCAAAAACATGCACTACACGCAACACTGAGTTCAAGCGCATCACGACTTACCAAACTAGCCATTCAAAAGTGGTTATGAATAGTATTAACTAAAATTTGAACATTATATAATCCATATAAATTTAGAATCCATATTATGAGTTTCTTAGACATAATTTAAGAACAAATTCGTTTTTTCAGATAAAATAATTATATTCAAAATAATTCAATATAACCGCCTTTTATTGGAGAACAATTTTTAAATCCAATATTTGAAAATTTTATATATTCAATTTGACAAAATTAGCTTCTTATTTATAATCGGGACATAAGAATTTAGTATCAATAAACTTATGGTGTTTTTTTGATAACTTTTAAATTTTGGTGAATAGTGAAAAATACTTTATTTTAACTGAAAACAAAACATTTTAACCAAAATAATTTATAGCATTGAATTATACATTTTAATGTTTTGAAAGAATTATTAAATTATATTTTTACCCTTTAATCCAATGTTGGTCATAGTAATTAATTTCAAATTGAAATTATTCATTAAAAAGTGTCAATATTTTGATAGTTATTGTTTCTTAAAAACATGCTATTTGTTTTGACTACGAGAATTATTATTAAATTAATTAATAAAAATTATCTTATTTTAATTTTGTAAAATAGGAATATTTTTGGATTCGGAATATCATAATTAGATTAGGGTTTGCTTTTGGTAATTTTCAGAAAACATTCAATTTTTGATGAATAATGAAAAACACTGACTTGTTGGTTAAAACCGACTATTTATTTAATAAATTAATTTTTTTGATTTATTTTTTTGTAGGTAAAAATAGATACATAATACCTATATATGTTCAATGTAATTCTTTGGATTCAGTTTATATTAATTTAAGATATATAAAATTTTTATTGAATTATTCATCGTATTTTAACCATCTCCTAGAAGAATTTGCAAAATTCATATAAAAAATAATTTTACCACTTCTTTGAGTGGAATTTCAAAAATCCAAGATACATGGTTAATATCATGGAGTAAAATGTGGTATAACAAGATAAAAATAATTGTGTGAATAGTAACTTTTTACTTTTATTTACCACAGTTAAAAGTAAATTTGGTAATTAGGGTTAAAATGATATTATTATTACCCTAAAACATGTCCTAATACTATTGGATAAGTATAATTCGACCAGAATCAACCTTAGGAATAAAATGTGAACGTTTAGTCAACTTGGATTAGATTAGGTCATTTATTATTATTTAATTCAAAGATGAGTTAAAAGAGATAAAATCAATGTTAAATAACTAAAACATTTTTAATATAGAGTTATACATAAGATAAATTCAATTATTAATATTCATTGGAAATATAAAATGATTTCCTACGTAATGATTTTTTTTAAATTTTTAGACATTAAATAATTTAATTTATTTATGACATAATGATGATGCGGTAATTACCTTATTCATGACAGAATAAAATTAATGGTATTAATAATATTAAAATCAATATAATTTCAATGTTTTTATGACATCGACGAATTTTATTTGTGAATATGACATAATAGGGATGATTAAATGTATATTGTTCAATGTAATCATGTTTTGATGACTGTCACAAAAACAAAATACAAAATAGTTTCAAAATTGATAAAAATTAATTTAAAAAAAAAATACTATATTATTGGTTGATCTAATATTCATAAAAATTTATGGATCATCCAAAGGGCATAAATAATTTTCTATATTCCATTAATGAGGCACTTGGGGTTTTCTTGGATGTTTAGAGTAAGTTTATTAACCATATAGTGTAAGAATACAAGAAGACGCGATAAAAGTTGAACTATTTAACTAAGAGTTAAATCAATATGTTAAGGTTAATATGGAGACCTAAACCTTTATAAAACCTATTGGATGAGTAGTTTTTGACCCATACCTAGCTTATCTTTTAAATAATTCATTTTCGAGCTATTAGAAACCGAAAATTATTTTATTAGAAAATTATATTTTTTGTTTTTTCTAAGGTACCCCTCAACCCTCTTATGAAAGGACACCCCCCTTCACTCCATTTCACACCTTCTGAGCAATTTGGCATAGCCAACCCCTGCCCAAATATCCTCCAAACCTCCCTCACATCATCCGAGAGGCCCTCCATTTGCCAAAAATACTTCTTAGGTATCCCTTTTGATCAAATCAAAAGGAAGAACCTGAAGAAGAGGTAATGATTTCACCACTCTCTTTCAAGTTCTCATATTCTTCCACACACTCTATATTTGTTGTTTAAATTATAAAATAATAACTCCAGTATCCTCTATATACATTTATGTTATTATAATTATGGAACAACTATATTCATTATCCTATCTATTTTATGAATTATAATGTCACCATGCGTGCGTACGTATGACTTACCATCTCCATGTCGTAGTGTAATTTGTTATTGAACACAATGTTATTTGGATCGATATAATGATGAGTAATATGTATATAAAGAATGAAAATAAAATTCTAATTTCTCTTAAAATTAATATTCCATCCAATTACACAACATTAATGAAATGATATTGTCAGTCGTGCGTACGTATGGATTACCGTCTCCACGAGGGGATGGGATTCATTTCCACATTCCCCATTCGTCAACGATTAAAACAAAATATATTTCTAATAATTATATAATATATTACATAATAATACTACTGCATATCTATAAATATATATATATATATATATGTGTGTGTGTGTGTGTGTACTTACATATATCTTATTCACTTAGTTCTGTTCAATACGAGATGAAAATGGAAACAACGTTTATGCATACGTACGGACTACAGTCTCCATTAACGGTTTTTTTATTTTCATATATATAGATATTATACATATTTATATTCTTAATATATATGATATATAAATCATTTTTTATATTCAGGAGGTACAAAAATCATTATCTAATAGATACAATTAAGAGTAGCAAGTTAAAACACGTACGATAACGAAAGCTATTATTATCCAAAATGATAATTTAACCTGTAAATTATTATTAAATGGGTAGTATAATGTAATAAATGAATCATGTATTATATCATAAATATTAATAATGTTCTGTTATACCTTAATAAAATACTACAATCATCATACAGATAGATAAATGTACCCTCGACTAAAGGAAGGTGGAAGGTAAGGGCTTTCATCTTACTCTTTATTCCCACGTGATTCATACCATATTGCCACTATAACATTATTTGTGGTGTATATACTGCCCATAATTGTATTCTTTGTGTAATAAACTTTAATTTAAGTGTATTTACATATTCATAGTATGATACCTATTTTAGAAGGTGTATTTTTTGTAAGTTACCAATTTGGTAAGGGTTAATTTCACAATCTCGTTATTATCCTAGTTTGTTTTTACGTATGTATTTACTTTGACATATATACAATTCATGTCCATTTTTCATAAAACAGTTCACATATAGATTCATTTAAAGGGACTTTTTACTAAAAGATCATTATAAATGTTTTAATGATTTATTCTTGTAAACCATTCTCATTAATGTCCATGTTTTCCAAATGGTTTTAAAGATTTATTTTAATGGACATGAATGTTTTAAAATTTTAATTACATTAAAAATTTTCAAAGTGGTATGTCACGACCCGTCCCCCAGGGCCAGTGTCATAACTACCCCAAGCCCACCTTCTATAGGCTATGTGCTAGAGACTAGCACCAGAGGCGTAAATCCCTAAAACTGGGAAGGCATTTCCTCTCTAAAACACAAACACACACACAAAAAACCAGAGTACAAGAGGAAGGAAACACTAAGTAAGCAGTACAAGTGTGATGAATTTACAAGGGGGCTGGAATAAAAGACCAATAGAAAGGTACAGCTACAAATGAAAGTAATGTACAAGAAAAAGACAAACAACTGGAAGTGACGACCTGCTCTGGGGTCGTCTTCCGAAGTTCCTACCTGATGGGTAGGTACAGATGGTCACCTCATCTATCTTCATCTGTCCGTCTCCTTCAGGTACCTACTCATCGTAAGGTCCACCTCCGGGTACCGTCTCGTCGTGAAGTCCACCTCCGGGTACGGACTCGTCGTGAGGTCCACCTCCGGGTACGGTCTCATTGTGAGGTCCACCTCCGGTACTGACTCGTCGTGAGGTCCACCTCCGGGTACTGATCAGCTCCTCAAGCCTCAACCTCGATTAGTGTTGTCCGTTTTCTACAAAAAACACAACGTAGTGCGGGCATAGCCCGTGAAAGGTTGAGTATACGATACACAGTAGGGACCCCGATACCCTCAAGGTCTCACTAAATCCAACAAGGATAAACACAAAGAAGATTGTCAATAGATAAACCAAACATAGACATAATCCCATACATATACCTTTGTTATCATGTAACCCATCTCAAACATGAGGTATCACACAATTATGAAATCAACAGGGGACCAATACTCAGGTATATGCCCATACATATACCTAAGTTATAAACTAACCCATATCAACATGAGGAAAACATGAAGGTCAAAGACTCAGCTCAAACCAGGATTTTCATTATCGAAACAGTAACTGCTGAAGAGCTCCGTCACAGACGAGTAGAGTGATCCTGTCATGAACTCCGAGGTACCGCTCACAAACCTACGACTGTTGTGGTACTCCTCCAATCGAGTACTGTGGGAATGCTTCTACAACCAACCGCTCCACCCATGAGATCAAGTACAACCTCGTCCACATAGAAAGACACAACTAAATCCACACAGAGTATCAAGTCAACTCATTAAACATAAGGACCCAAAGTCAAGACTCAGCTCACACAGTTATTCCATAAAGAAGATACTGGTTAGATTATCAGTTGTAGCCACTGGATCATCTAAGCTGTTGGACCCATATAGAGTCACTGAGCACTGGTCCACACAGAACCGCGCAGGGCGCTGGTCCACACAGAACCGTGCTGGGTGCTGGTCCACAGAGAACAGCGCTGGGCACTGGTCCACACAGAACCGCATGGGGTGCTGGTCCACTCAGAACCGCGCTGGGTGCTGGTCCACACAGAACCGCGCTGGGCGCTGGTCCACATAGAACCGCGCTGGGTGCCGGTCCACACAGAACCACGCTGGGCACCGGTCCACTCAGTACCGCGCAGGGTGCTGATCCACACAGAACCGCGCTGGGTGCTGGTCCACACAAAACCGCACTGGGAACTGGTCCTCACAGAACCGCGATGGGCACTGGTCCACACAAAACTGGTAGCCATCGTCGATCCCACGGGGGATTCCAGGAGAGTAGTCGATGCAGTCACAGCCAGCTCTAGGGTTCCCGCACACAACACACTCGTTTTGGGAGGATCTTCTCCAAGAGATAAGAGGGGTCGATACATCAACTTCCACATAGACCAGAGTTGATATTTCACAAAGTTCTGTCATGTCAATTTGAACTCAACGCGACTGACGACACGTCAATCGGTCGCCCGGTCTGAGAGATATTGGCTTTTTGTTCTGGGGGGCCCGGTTGGATTCGTGTGCGAACCAACCCGACCCTATCTCAAAAATATCCCGAACTCAAATAGGGTATACACTTAGGGACCATTTCTCAACGAGATCACAAATGCCGCTGATGGCTCGTCAAAGGGACGTCTGGTCCGAAGGTTATCGGCTTTTTCCGTTTCAGGGGGCCTGTTGGATTTCGGGTACAATCTAACCCAGCCATACTCCAACTGTATCCAAACCTCGATCGGAATAAGCCAAATGACTCGTCTCGCCAATAGGAAACCATCAAAGTCAATGGAACGTCAATCGGACGTCCGGAGCTCAAGATATTAGCGTTTCCGCTCCGAGGGCCCGGTTGAATTTGGGTTCAAAACAACCCGGCCGAACCCCAGGTTTTTAGAAACCATGAGTATAATATACCGAAACGACCGTCTTGATCCAAGGATCACATCGAAATAGAAGTTTCGTCGATCGGAGGTCCGTAGCCCATGTTATGGGCATTTTAACCAATCCTATTTGAAAACGGAGGGTATGGGCCTAGTCTGACCTGCCCGAGTACCCCCTGGGCCGGAATGAATCGGGACGACCCGCCCCGGGTGGCGACCCAACCCGGAAGCCCGGCCCGGCGGCTCAGCTCGGCCGAGCGGCGGGGGCCGGCGAGGCGGCATGGATCGGCACGGCGGCGCAACCCGGCGCGACGGCGCGGACCGGCGCGACGGTACGACCTGGTGCGGGGGCGCGGCCCGGCGCGGCGGCGCGGACCGACGTGGTGGTGTGGCCCGGCGTGGTGGCGCGGTCCAGCGATGGCCAGCGCGTCATAGCATGCCGCTCATGTGCCGTGAGAAGGGGGGGGGGCAAAGCCACCCCTTTAATTGTCAACGGCACGACAATTTAAATCCGCTTCTATGGAGGAAACAGCCCCCATGAGGGGGACCGCCCATGTGTCACCACCAGGGGTCAAACCCCCAGTTTCTTCGAATCTCGGCCGGCCTAAGGCCGGCCGGTTGCTGAACCGCCGTGGCGGGATCCACCGGCGATGCATTTCCACTGCCGGTCGCCGGCGCCACCGTGCCGGGGTGGCACGCGTCCACCCCCTTCCGTGGACCACCAGACACACTCCGGTGGTTCGTTTTGTTTGAAAACTTCACCGATGGCCCTCCCCGATTATGTTCCTCAAAACAGGTACCATAATTCATCATACGGATCTTCTTCCTCATTGCTGTCGATCCGCGCATCAACAATAAAATTTGCGTAGGGTTGTCGAGCCGGGTTTGTTCAGCCCGCGCCCTCCACGGTAGGTAATAATCAATTGGAAAAGTTCAACAACTTAACAAGGCACAAATCTAATCATCTAATATTTAGCCAACTCCAAATAATTCTTCCATAATAAAAATATTTTCATCCCAGGAATAAAACATTCGCGGATCAACTTGAAAAGTGTGCGTTGATCCACGTTCTTATTTTTATAATGAAAAATATGATGGAAAAAGTTTTTCTTCAAAAATAATTCATACCTCAATGAAATCTGTGAAAGCTTGCATTGCGGAAGTCGATGTCGCGCGGTGAGGCTCCGTAATCGACGGAGGTGAAGTCATTGACGTTTGCGATATCGCGAGAGGGTGGACATCGGCTCGTCAACGTCGACACAAGGAAGGAAAATAGAATGATGATGGTCGTTGGCGTTAATCGTTTCCTTAAAGACCATCAATTCGGGCCGCGCATCATTCATTGAGGAACCGATGGACGAAGAATCGTTCTTCATCGAGGGAGGAAATCTCTTCTCTCAAGGCTCTCCCATACTTCACCAAAAATCCCACACAACAAAAACAACCCCCCAAATAAAATAATCTAAACTTATTTTATTCTCCTTTTACATTGTCCACCATTCAAAATTCAAAGTTGAATTAAATTAACATAATTAATGAAGTTAAGTTGACAACATTTAAAAAAAGGGAGGGACACATAATTTAAGTGGGGGTTTAGAGGAGTTAGAGAGTTATGGGAATTCAAGGGGTTATGGGAAGGTCAAGGGATTATGGTCTCGTGTGGCCCCCACCTTCCATTTATCCTCTAAAATTAGTTAGGAATTAGTGGGTCCCACCCCAACTCCCACACTTAGGATTAAACCACCTTTGATAAAAGAATAAAATTGTTCCACAATTTTATTCACTTCTCATTAATCCACTATATTTTTTTAAACATATCCTCTTGAGCAGACGCACCCATGGTAATGGTTCCCTTAAGAAATTACTGGTGCTGCGGTTTTAACGGTGCCCTCAGATTTTGATTCTGAGCACCATTTCAAAAGATAGGAAATCCCGCTCGTACGTTTACTGATCGTAACCGAAGAAAACTTCTAAAATTGATTCTGGGCACACCGGGTTTCTGAATCAAGCGCCGTCAATGACTGCAGACTCGTAAAATTCCAAAGAAAATTAAGAAATAATTTCCCTTGATATTTTCAGGTCTTTACATGGTATGGAAAAATTTGATTAAAAAATTTCTTTAAATGTCTTCCATTATAAATTGTGTGACTTTTAAATGTTTTCATAAAAAATGGATTTTTCTCCATAATATTTTTAAAAGGAATTTTCATCTATGTAAAAATATTTTAATGGATTTTTAACTTCTTTTGAAGTTGATTTATTATGATACAAATCTTCTATTATGTATTTATGGTTTTGTGATATGTTAGACTGTGGATGTGTTATTTTTATACCATTCATGGTTTATGGGTAAAGTATTGACATTTCGTATACTAGTTTTAATACGAATGTTTATGTTATGCTTAAACCTGTTTATATGTGGAACGCATTAGGCTTAGTAAGTGAATGGTGGAGCCCAATATGGATCCTCGATGCATTGGTAGGTCTAATGAGACAAACTTGTGTATTGGCACAAGGACGTGACAAAATCGTATATGTAGTCTTGGAACAAGGCCTTGACTATGTGGTTATGATTGTATGATATTATAAATTCCATCATTATGAAAGTGGTTAGTGATATTACATGTGATTATTTGACGATTAGAATATCCATGTGAATAAGAAAATGACATTATTTCATTTTATTTTTTCTATATTATTTTGAAGTTCATGTTTAAATGGCATTTTTAGTTATACATTTCTTTAAATGATTAGGCTTATTTATGAAAGTTTCCACTGTATTTCTTACCCTTACTTAGATTTTGAGCTCACCACTTTCTATGTTTTAATATTCCAAAGATTCCATGATGTGTATTATGACTGATATGTTGGGTTAAGCCAACAAAATAATGGCATTCAAAAAGGATTATTTATGTTGTTTTGTATGTATTAATGTTTAATGCAACATTCATGTATGTAAGCTATTTTCCAAGAATTATAATGTGATCTGTCCTTTGGGACTTGATTACTTGTAATCATTCCAATGTATTTAAATAATGCACTGACTCTAGGTAACTGGGGTCAGGGCATTACATCACACGTAGGGTAATCCTTGTGTTCAACACTCAACCAGGTCACACATTTTGATACCGTACTAAATTTAGAATATTTCCCTTTGTTTAACAAAACATTCACACGTGATATAGAATATAAATAATATTTTTATAATTTTAATTTTTTGTCCCACCACTTTAGAATCACACTCCTTCTTAGTGTTAAGATGGATAAATATTTTCAGATATATTTTTATAATCATTATATAGAAAAAATAGTCTCTAGAACATATATATAATGATTATATGGTGGTTTAATAGTGATTTGATAATAATTTTATGCTCGAGTAGATGTATGACCATGAGTGCTAGAGCATTAGTAAAATCTTTTGTGGTGGGGAGAGCTCAGGTGAGTGGTCTTGTCTCCTAATGGAACTTAATGTTTTCAAAATAGGTTGTTTGATTTGTTTTTCCTAAGAAAAGAGTTGATGTATAGTTTCAAACATTATTATAGGTCTATATGGCCATGTACCGTGATGATATATCTTGATTTCAGATGTTTGAATTTTTTGTATGGGTATGAGATGATTGATTTCAGACTTTGTATTATGATGTCGTACATGTTAGTTAATTAATGAGAAATACTAGAGACCAAATAATTTTCTATAACCATTACACATTCTGGTGTGGAAATGGGATGAGATCTCCCTTGATTTCATCATTTTTTACCACCAAATTTAAAAAGTAATTATCAGATTAGGGTGATCAATAATCAACTCTTGAAATTGGTCCATTTCCTTTATATGAAGTTCAAGATGAAGGTAAAACATCTTCGGGAATTTTATGTATGTTTGATTTTGAGACATCATGGGGTTTTCACATTGGTGGTTTCGGATTATAACATATGGGTCACTTCTAGGTTTTGAATTGGTTTGTATGAGGTTATGGGAGACTAGTTGAAATTGTACTTGGAATGTCACGTACATATAGATGGAGAGAAAGATAGGGATATCTATGTTTATGAGGATATTCTATAGTCTTGTGTTACTGATTTTTGTAGCTCTTGGAAAAAACATTTTCCTTTATTTGATTTTTCATATAACAATAGATATTATGCATTCATGAAAATTGAGCCCTTTGAGGCTTTGTATGAGCTTCCATGTAGTTCTCCCACATTATTTATGGGTTTGTGGGAGAAGATCTTGGTTCAGATTTGTCTTGTTTAAGGGACAATAGATATGGTCATTTTGATCCTGAAAAAAATGATCATGGAATAGAGTGGACATATTTGTTAAAAATATCATCACCTCCAGCCACATGATATTGAGGGTAGTGGTTGGGTATTTCATAGAGTTTCACCCTTCATGGAACATCGTATGTTAGTTATAAAGGAAAATTTTGCACCGATGTTTTGGCCCTCTTTGAGATCATTGGATGTCATGAAAAGGATGCTAATCATTTGGAATTACCATCATTTTTTATATACATTAATGAAATGTTTCATTTTTACCAACTAAGGAGGTATCAACAAATTTTTTATTGTGTGATTTAATGAGAATATTTTATCTTGATCCTGAAATAACTGTTGTTGAGAAACTAATTTTGATTATTATCTTATGAGATAAGTTCTTACATTGAAGAGAATTTCAATTTTTCTATGTACTATGGTAGTGAGGGTTGAGAAAAAATGAGGCATGGGAGTGATAATTATGATAAGGTAGTAGTGGACTTCACATTTTGTGATTTTATAATCTTATGGATGTTCTGATGTTTTAATGATTTTAATGTGGGGTGTTTTAATACATTGTAACCTTCCTTCAGGTATGGTTGTACTTTATTTTGTTCCCCATATTTCATGTGTGCATTGAGGGATTATCTGGAATAAATTTCCTTTAATAGAATAGAAGACCATCTGTTTAGAGATGTATATTTGTTTTTGATTAAGGGAGTCTTTGTATAAATCAGTAAATTGATATAGAAGGTGATCCTTAGGACTATAGAAACATATGATTTTGTTTAGATGTTTTTTTTGAACTAGGTAGAACACTACCTGTTGGATTCACTCACATCGTGAATGGGATTTGTGAAATTAATCTATTGCAGGTAAGATCTTGCAAACAATATTCTAAAATAGAAATTTTTACAGGAAATAAACCCATTAAACTATTTGATAATTTAAATAAATATTTAATTTAACCTGAGGAAATACATTTTTTTTATTTTTAATTCTTGGGATTTTACATTATGAAATGGATTTACAATGTGAATTCCTTAGTTCTAGTAGTTTTCATCGTGTTTCATGCATAAATAATTTTTTTCTTTGAATAGGGATTCTATACAACGCTATGGTTATTTTATGTGATATTCGGTGATCTCTCCACCCCCCCCCCCCCACTTTAGAATTATTCATTCCTTATTTGACTCTTGGGGAGGTTGCATCATATAACCAAATTAAGAATCCCTCATGCTGCATCATTCCCTTTGGTCACAATAGTATTATTAGATAAATGTGTCATTATATTAATGATTTATTGGTGTTTTCTAAAAATCAATTGTAGTTCATTATCATTACATTAATTCAAATGTTAATTTGTGGGTTTTTATCTCCATTGCTGATGTCGAATAGCTTTCCATTATTCATGAGGTTAGAGGATCTGTGAAAGTGTTTCTATGTAAGGAATTTATTTATGATCATTTATATCGCCATTGAGTATATCATTGAAAATTTTCCACTTTAATGTAAATACGGTTTTTTATTGAATGAGATCACGAATTATAGAAATGGTTTTGGACAATCAAAGAACATTGTGAACCTTGGGTTTATTAAGAGATGGACATAGGTAACTTATCAACACCCGACCCAATGGGGAATGGGCTGCAACTCCAATAGCCTACCCCCAATAGTCTAGGGGTGAGAAAATAACACAAGGTATGTATATAACTAACATGGGATACATTTTCTATATACTTATATGCACACACACATCACCATGATTAGAAATTGATGTAATGTAAAAACCAAAAGCATTCAATGGATGAATACATTTTTAACCCACAAACAGAGTAGAATAGAAGTCCGAAATGTGAATGAAGGGATAAACAATGCCCACCTAACAAAACTAAAAATAGTCAAACCTGCTCATAGGGAGGGGATCAATATCAACTACAACTACTAGAAATCTTCTCAGCATAACTCTAATAATGAATCTTTTCTATCTATTTCACTAAACTTTCCCTCCCTCATGTCCCTTATGGACTCTATCGAAAGTCCAATGGTCAACATAATAAACAAACAATGTGTGGGTATATTCCAAGCACATGTCAGTATAAAAATTATCATAGACACCAAAAAATCCCAAAAAAAGGGAGCAATAGAAATGAAATAGTCTACCCGACATAGCCAAAGTGAAACTCAAATTGGTGGGAAACTCTATCCCGAACCATCCTCAGCCATACATAACAATCCATATTAGACTACAATGGGTTTAAACATCGACATGTGACAAAATCCTAAGGACGACAAACAACACCATGATATAGTCATCTCAGACACTAAATATCACTTGGTTCTGAACCTCATATCCACCAATAAGATTATCTTCATAAACTCTAACCATAACTCAAAACTAGGATAACACACTCCATGTGATCATCCATCCCAGATGGAACCATTCTGAGAGATGCACTCCATTGGTATCAACTCTACCAATCCAAATGATACATCGAAGAGAACTTGAAACATCAGGAACATCTTACTAAGTACCACTCTATTTCCCAACACCAATGGTCCTGTCATCGCTACCTCATGCCCATCAGAAGATAAGGAAACCCAAGTGAAGATTCCCACCTCTAACCACTACACATATTTTAGGGTGCACTAATCCAGTCAATTCACCACGTGCATCATCTTTAACAAGAGATAACATATGGACCATCTCCTCAAAACAACCCCACTGCCAAGGGTGTACTACTCGTAAATACACTTTGATACCTGTGTTTATCCTCTAATGAGTGTCCTACACCTCTGTCTGTCAAGGTATCACTAACTCATATATAGGTATCATACACATCAAGTAGATGGGACCACATCTAGTAACTCTATCTCATAATTTAGGGAGCTCCAACACCAATTGAGGACCTTATCCCCACTACTACTCAGAGATGGGGGTGTACTAAAACTAAGTGAGGAATCATGCCCTAATACAAAAAGGGATCACTACTCATGAATGACCCACACAGTGATATGATATGGGATTACAACTTCCTAAATCGAGGACTCACAACTTGGTAGGACACGGTAGTACCAACTCTTATAACACACTCACTATAGGGGACCCACACCTTGACATGGTAGGGGATTGTTGACCACAAGCTCAAGGACAATAGGGGGAGTAACAACTCTAATAGAAACACATTTGGATGACCCTCTCCCTAGAAAAATAGGGGGTACTAACTCATTGAATAAAGGACCTTCACCCGTAAATGGTTGGGGAGTACCCACTCTATCTATACATAATTTTTGGAGTACTTGCACCATGTTCCCATAGGGTAGTACTAACTCAACATATAGAAGACATTCTCCCTAGTAAAATATTGGAGTACCATCTCTACCTTAACAAACATCATGTGGAAACTCATACCCTAGTCCATCAGGTGAGTAAGACCCCCATAGAAACCTACCCAAAGTTAACGAACACACACACATTACGTGTTGATTACCATTTCTATATGAGTAGAGAGGTAAAGAAAATTTGTTCTGCAATCTATTAGGGTAGTAACATTCCAATATCCACACTACACAAATGAGAATAACCTCTAACATCAGCTCAGTAAATCTTCACAAGTTTCCCACTCGATTCATGTCACCTCATATCTCATAAGACATAATTTAGGCCACCATAATATTCAATTTTAAAAATATACCTTGATAGACTACTCACAAGACTGTATATATGACCTAGAGAAGAAGATAAAAAATGTAGAAGATCCTAGGAGTATCTCCTAGGAGTACATGACATGGACCAGGGCACACACAGTTTGTGATCCCTACTAAGAAGCTAGTTGGGTATATTGTTCTTTCCCCACCGGCCAACTGTGTCGCTCACAAGCCATGTATCCCATACTACATGATGTGTTCATGATAAATAGATACATAACCATGTATTTCTTCCATTTCCATGTGTCTAGTCCATTGTGTGTGTACCATGGTCTTGAGTTAGTTCACAGCTACATAGATTCACACGGTTAACCCTATCCAATTCCCATGATCACACACTTTAGGGCACTACACAGAAAATTACCATGTTACCTGTGATGTAGTCCCAAATTTTCTAATTCTCTGAATAGAATGTGCTATGAATCATGTGTCACTAAATTACATGACATAAAGATGGGAATTCCAATCGTGAATTGCCTTCGAAAATCCCTCTTTTTCCCCATTTTAATACGAAACCTGTAAATCTATCTAGAAGGGATATCTAGAAATTGTATTTGGGATTCAGAACCATAAAATAAGTTTAAACAAGGGTATCAGGAAAAAACTCAAATATTCCTACCTCATGGGAGCATCTTTGAAGCTTTGGTTGAAGAACGATACTCAGATCATTCTTCTTCTCAATCTGATGATGATCCACATTCAAAAATGAGATCAGTAGTACCTTGTTGCATTGTTTAAGAGTCATTTTGTCATTGCCGATGGGAGGATATGATATGAATTTTTTGTCTCTCCATTGGGTTGTGTTCACCCAATGTAAGGGGGAGGGTGATTAGCTTTGAGAAAATTAATTAAATTTTCATTTAATTCCTTAAACCACAATTTAACATCCCATCAACTCACCTCCATAAAAAAAATCCCAGAGTGATCTATTTTCAGTCGCGCCTAAGATAATAATGACATTCTAGACTCAACCATAGTATCAAAAATCCAATTCAATAATCCATATAGTATTTGTTTGGGTTTCAAGTAAAAATATTCATGCATAGTAATATATTTTTAACATTTTTAATGTTGATGCTTCGAAGATCCCCAGGCCCCGACATTATTCGCTGACTCATCTCTCGACTCATGAAATATTTTCTAAAATATTTCCAAGTATTTTGGGTCTAAACTTGAGTCACTATTTTCTATCTTTCCTTATGAATATTCTACCCTAAAAATAAAAATCCTTTGAAAAAGGGAAGAAACTATGTTCCCCACAAGACACCAATATTAGTGGACTCACTAATGGTTCTTGTGATTTATACAAGAACACACAAAGAAGAACCACAAACATCAAACCATTCTATGTGTAGATTCTACAAAGACATAATTTTGAAACAAATGGTCACATGTCTTCTTATCTGTAACAAGTGTTAAAAAATGAATCACTATGGTCCATCTGCAGTCATGTGGTCTAGCAGTACACCACCTCTCTATCCTGACCCAGATACCGATGAAATACCATAGTCCTCATCCAACTCTTGATGAAATATACAACATCTTCCCCAATTTTATTTCTTTCAATGTTGATGTTGAACATGTGAAGGTATTTATGAAAAAAATATGGATTCCCAAAAGTCACCACTGGATCTCACCAGGCTCTTTGCCTATATCCTCCAACTGTAGAGCAACGCTTCCAAATAGAAACACTTCCACAACCAATAGTGTAATATTTGATGATTATGATTGTTATGCAATAAATCCACACTGTGGAAAAATTTTGGTTCTGTAGATGCATTTACAAAACGATTCTATGCAAGGCCCTCCCTCTACTGGGTTCACCAAGATAAATGGTAAAGTATGGAAACACTATGGTCAATGCCATGACATGCTCCGACACTTAACCACATAACTTCAACATAAACAAAAAAATTATAATGTAACTCATCCACCATACCTCGTTAGTATCTACTTTGATTAGCACTAACACACAACATGGTTTTGGCCACATCAAAAAAATTCTTCTCAATGGGAATGAATCCCCATTCATCTTGAGTCAAAAACTACGTCAAAATATACCACATCCCAATCAAGAATGTCACATAAAAATACGATTCCAAACAGATGAGGGTACTAAAAAAAACAAGAGGTATTCCCAAACACACACTTTTGTTCTTACTGTTCCCACTGTCACATCTACCAACACAATGTTCAACAAACACCCGCATCATCTTAGTTAAACCTCGAGAATAATTTAAAAGAAAAGATTACACAGAATATTTTATAGTAATTGATATTTAAAAAATTAGAAATCATATAATGCATACCACAATTCAACCTTGGAGCTTCTGGGTTAGAGGCCAATATGGGCTACAGTTGTCCTTGCCCTCATTCTCCCGCTCCATGATCCAGATACAGAACACCTGAAGGTTGTAATGGAAATACATAAAACTACCTACCACCACCTACTATTCTTCCAATTCCTCTAACTCATCTTCCAACTTACATGACTTCCTACAACAAGCATTATCTCTACCAAGGTGGATTCTTAGTCAGCTCCCTTTTAGAATCATGACAGGTCAGAATATTTTTAGCAAGATGTCCTCGATCATTGCATTTGTAACCCCACCTCTCTTATGGTTGACCAAATCCACATCATTGCTTCAGAACTACAAGAACATGCATCTATGTTTGGGAATAGTTTTTCCTCATGCACTGTGATCTTATCACCTATTGTCTATCATCCCTTATGGACACCTTATCCTCGTGATCTCTGTTACATGTTATGTCCACTTGTTCCTCAACCGGAAGACCCTCCACCCACATAGCATGCTTCATCATGCAAACATATTTGAAATACATATAATAATAAAATATTCAATGATCTCTCAAAAAAAATCCATCGTCTCTATTCCGTTCTATATTAAATAGATCCTGAACCATATCTAGGGAGTATCGTGACATGTATGGGGACCTCACTGAATACTCTTCTACTATCATGCTACCCTGGAAAAGCTATTGAAGATCCTCGATATGCACTGATCAGAACATGGATGGTTAATACTCTTCCCTGATGATTTACTTTAAATCCTCTTATATGAGTTCTTTTTCATTGTGTGTTTGAATCTCCAAACTCAACCATTGCATGGATAAAGCTTGCTGAAGGCTCGTCGCTAGGACCACCATATATTTATGATTTATCCTCACTATGTGGTAAACACACATGACTACCTCGATCCATTCATCCACAACTTGTAGGTTTTCATCACCCTGATACCTCAGTGGTTTCTTCCTCTGGAACTCATGTAGTGCACTCAGCCTATAGTCATCTTCACAAAAACTACCAATAAATCCCACTACTAAAGAAGTGGTGGCACTACTGAAGGACCACATAGAGATAACACATTATAATTGGTGCTATTAACTAATGCTTAATTATGTGGTATATTTTCATCCCAAAAACACTATAAAATCATATCTAGATACCATTGTGGATGCATCAAAAAATAGAATCAAGATGTACTGTGGTCAATGTGTATATCTAGAGACCTTTCTCAAGAAAGATAGGAATAACCAAAACCCACTCATATATGATGTATGTACTATTTATTCCCTGATAAAAAGTTTCCAAATGTATCAAGTCAAAAATAAGGTCGTCATAGTCTCAATGAGTGAATATGTTGGATGTCGCACTAACACTATAAGTTGTGTACTTGGAGACAAAGTCAAAACATACATGCATTGCTGCTATGAATCCTAAACCATGATCATGAAAATGGGTCCCAATGTGGAATCGTGCTCTGATACCACTCTGTAACAACCCATCCAAATGGGTTCCGAGTTACAACTCCACATTCCCACCCTCAATAAGCTAAGGGTTGGTGAGTAGTTCTATCTTGTCATATCATTAAGATGAGAGGAATTGGCTCTATACCTATATACATGCACGCACACACATCTCCAATATCAAAAAATTATGAAATGTAAAGAATGAATGCAAATAATGAATGCATACATCAATATCTGACAACTTGACTAAAATATATTTACTGAAATCAGAAGAAGCACACAAAAAAATTTGCAAAATCATCTAACCTTCTCCGAAGGATGGGATCATTGTCAACTACAATTTATAGAAATATTTGCATCCCAACTACATTAAACACCTCTGTCTTCCTAGCTCACTAAGATCCTCCTGCCTAAGTACCCCCATGGACTCTGTTAAAAATATTTTGGTATACACTAGACACAAAAAATTAGTGTGAAAGGCCTGTGTACGGGTGAGTATAAAAATACTCATTACATTCCCAAAAACTCCAATTGAAAAAGGATGAAATTTTAAAGAATGGTCTACTCGACCGAGCTAGATAGAAACCCAATAGAGAGAGAAACACTATCTCATACCATCACCGGTTGTACGTGACAAGTCAGATCAGACTACATGGGGTGGAAACCATGAAACATGAAAATACTATAAGGACTGATAGAAAACTCCAAGATGTACTCGTCTCAAAACCATGTCTCATGTGGTCCCATCATTATATCCAACAATAGTATTTTCATCATAGGATCTACCCATAACATGAAACCATGATATCACACTCTATGATATCATCCATCAAAGATGTTACCCTTCTGAGTGATAGACTCTTGGGGGAACAAATATACCATTCTTAATGGTAATTTTGAGAGAATTTCCTCCTTCAGGAACATTTTACATGGTCCCTCTCTAGTGCCCAGCACCAGAGGTCATATCCAAACTACCTCACACCCAACGATAGATATTTAAAAAAAAGTTGATAGGTCTACCCCTAATGACTACACACATTTGAGGGAGCACTTCTCCAGTCTATGCACAATGTGCATCCTCTATAACAAGAGAGAATGGAGGGATCTGCACATCACCACAACCCTGTTATCGATGGAGTATAACTTCTTACTAACCCGAAAATCCTCTCTCACTCTTGTAATGAGTTCACCACACCATAGTCCATCGAGGGAGAACTCGCTCTTATTAGTTATTGTTCACATCACCTATTTGGGCCTCCTACTCATAATTGTATCCCATAATCGATGGGGCTCCATCTTTAATGGAGGACCTGCTCCCTGTTACTACTTGAAGATAGGGGAGTACTACTTTTATGTGAGAAACCACACCCTAATCCAACATGGTATTACTACTCATGTTGGACCCATGCCCTAATAACACAAGTGAGGACCACTTTGGAAATGAGGACCCACACCCTATATTGGTAGGGGAGTACCACTTAGTGACTAAAGGACCTGCTCCTTGGTAGGGAAGGGGAGTACTAACTCTACCAAATAATTCACTATGTGGGACCTTCCCCCTGACATGTTAGGGGTGTACTAACCCCATTCTTGTGGACCCAATCCCTGACTTGACAGGGGAGTGTTGACTATACCAAACAACACGTTTGGATGGCCCATTCCTCGGAAGGATAGGGGAGTACTGACTCTTAGAATAGAGGACCCACACCTTAACAGGGTAGGAGAGTACACTATCTATCTATAAATAATATATAGAAGAGTCATTCCCTATTCGAATACGTGAGTACTGACTCAACTAATTAAGGACCTACTCCCTAGTTCAATAAAGGAGTACCTTCTCTACCGTCCTGAACCACATAAAGAAACCTGAACCGTTGTCTATTAGAAGAGTAACACCCCCGATGAAAACTACTTAAAGGTAATGAACTCACACCCACGACATGGGGATTCACATCTATATCTAATAATAATGGTATGGAAACCAATTCCATAGTCCATTAGGGGAGTAAATGACCAAGATCCAATCCATAGGAACCACAATGATCTCCAACATCGTCATAGTGTAGCATCACAAGAATCTTTCTTGATTCATGCCACCTCGTGTCTCAGAAAATGTAGATGATTCCATAATCGCGTTCTAAGAAGAAAACCTCTCATGATAGACTACTCCCAATCCTGAATCTGATTCCCATAGACGAAAATACATAAGGTGCAAGATCAAAGGAGGTTCTCCAAAGATTACATGGTGTGTGAGCTTCCCTCGAGAACCTAATAGTGTATCCTACCTAAATTGGTTTCCACCCATGTAGGGATACAGAGAGTATAAAGTTGGTAAACCTCATCTACCTCATCCAATGGCCCATAATCGTGTTCCTATTTACATCGAATGTCTAACAGTGGCCATCACACACTGCAAATTCCATACTACATGGCGTGTTCAGGAAAAATACCAACCTTCCAATTTATTTTGGTCATGAATGTGTATTTGACCTAGTTTCTATGTTCCTTGGACATGGATCAGTAAAAAACAATGTTTTTTATATGACTATACTGGGACATGTCCCTAGATCACATTGTTTAGTGAAATATATTGCATATAACAACAATACACTGTGTGTAGTCTAAAATGTTCATCTTCCAAGATCTGGAAGAGCTACACGCCATGTGTCAAAAAACAATACCTTGTGTAAATGATGATTCTAGTTGGGAATAACATTAAAAAACACTCTAATTTTAACTAGTTTAACCTAAAACCTGCAGATCAATGTAGAAGGGATATTTATATATTGTATTTGGGATTTAGAACCTTAAAAAAATTCATAAACAAGGGTATGAACACAAAAACTCAAATATTCTTACCTTGAGGGTGAAACTCCAAGTATTTGGTTGAATAATGGTTTTCAGATCATTTTTCTTCTTGACCTTATGATGATCTATGTCAGAAACCAAGATTAGCAGAACCTCATTGCATTGATATGGAATCCTTTTGTCGTTGCCAAAGAGAGTATAATACAGGATATGTGATGTTGTCATTTGGGTTTTGTGAACCCAATATGATTGGGAGGGGGGATATATTTAGAAATATTAATTAAATTCCAATTTAATTTATTAAACCACCATTAAACCCTGCATCAACTCACCTCTATCCTAATCTCCCAACGTGGAAAATTTTAGGTTAGTCTTAGGGTAAAAAAGATGTTATAGACTCAACCTTGGTATCAGAAATATGATTTGAGACTTTGGATAATATTTATTTATGTTTGAATTGAAACAATGTGTGGGGGATAAAATATTTTTAATATTTTTAATATCATCATACTGGGGCTCCCCAGGCCCCAAATTCATTCCCAGATTTAGTTCCCGACTCCAAATATATTCTCATAAATATACCAAAGTCATTTGGGTCAATCCCAAGTTAATATATAACCCGTATTTTTTTAGTCACCACTAAGGGATAAAATTTTAATATAGAAAAACAATGGACTGACTTGATATTCGTTTTAATACCGTATTCTTTGGTTAAGATTCATTTATATCTAGTATGTATTCTCATGGGATAGAGGACAAAGCGTGTCCCTTTTTTTAATACCTTTTTTTCCATGATAAATTATTTCATGGATATTTTATCAAATGTTTTGTTTAGTATTTTTCATTTTATAACTAACATATTACTTGATATTGTGAATATGATATGCATTTATAGAAAATAATATAATGTTTCGAAATGTTTTTCGTTTTGAAAATTATTTATAAACAGGATTTATTTTGAAAGCTATAACATTTTAATTCTTGATATTAAATCATTTATAGACTTTGTTTTTTTTCTAATTGTTGAAGTGGAAGATCCGCATTTAGAATTCCAAGTTCTCTTATCGTTTATCGTCTTCATAGTGGGTTGAATTGTTAGAGACAGATGTTCACAAGGATACTTGTTATTTTGGTATACTTTATGTTTCTATTTTGGCATGACTTGGATTTAATTGTATGTATCACGAAAATGTATTCTTTTATTATTCATTTATCTTTGTGGTCTCTTACATTTTACATGACACTTGTGGTTCTTTTCAATAACACACAATGTAGAAGGTGATTCAAGAAGTCTTTTCTATTTGACCTAGGATGATTCATTACATCAACCCATATAATTCTTATACAATATTAAATAATTATATAAATTGATTGGTATGTGTGCATAAAATTTTATTTCATTAAGGACCAAAATGTGTGTTTTTGTTTAATATATATTGATATTACCACTCTATTAAAATTATGGTTCTTTAGTTATTATTTTCCAATAATAACCTACTTAATATATATATAATTTCAGTCATGCTTTCTAAGAGAAATATATTTAGATTCATCATTTCACTCCCATTCATAAATCTTTATAGAATTCTTTTTCACTATTTAGGAAAAAATATGTCTAGGGATTCAATATTTAATTAATATTGTATACCTATATAATTATCCTAGATATCCATTAAAATTAAATCAACCCATCAACAAATTTAGTTTAGTAATATGGACTCATTTGAAGGGATGCATTCATATTTCTATGTTTTCCCTCTATAAATAAAATATGTTCAAAAGAAGAGTTATAATTCGATGAATGAAAAAATGTAGTATTTAATTATTACTCTATCAATGAATTGAGAATACCTGAATCCCCTCTGCTAAGAATTTTTATCAGTAAAGACAATATTCTAAGATGATTGGTCAGAAAAAATATGATCCATGTCAGTGATTTTGATAAGGGTATATTTAATATTATTTTTCAAGTATTACGAGAATCATTATTTACAATAAAAACATTATTACTCTTAAAACAATAACTACAAAACCCAATATATTTTTTTGTATGATATCATTATAAATAAGAAGGAAATAAATAATGAAAACATATAATTAATCTATTAATAGGACACATTTTACATAAAATCCATATTTTTCAGAATGATATATGGTATTCAAATCCAAACTGCTAGATATAGTAAAACTCCTTGATCAATTAAGGATTACTCAATAGATCGATGGTAATATTTTTTGATATAATGATTCTTTTACGTATTTCTATATAAAGTGTTTGGGTTCTATATTGATGTTTAGAAGATATGTTTTTATTATAATTTTTGATAATTTTAACTCACCTACTATCTAATTAATGAATCTAGATGTGTTTATTGGTTGGTTCTGTATGTATGATCAAAAAATGTAATCCAATACACATAAATATTGATGTACTAATCTAATTTATAATGATATGTAATCATTAATACCTAGATTCATAAAAATAGATTAATTTTTCAAATATATTAATAGTTGTATGGGCATCCAATCACATATACATTTCATGAAAGAATATATATAATGTATATAGATATAGTTTCAATACCATTGAAGAGTTACAACATTAGTCATTCTAGAACATATTAAACTAAAGATTTACATCATTATTTTAATTTCATTAGTAATTAATTATGTTTTAAAAGATAAAAAAAATAACTTTAAATATTACAGATTTATCCCATTCTTGATCATGATAATAGTGACTCATACTAACCACAACCCTTCTTCTTATTTTTGAACATGTTTCATAGAATTAACATTGAATAATTAAATAAATTTTGATAAATAATCTATTTTTCTAATTTATTGTTTTGAAGTCAATCAAATGGAAAAAATCAAATCAAAATCATTGAGTTAATAATTGGATAACTAACGATCAAACATCCATCAAATCAATTGTTTTGGAAAAAATATCAAAAATTATTCAAGATTTCTTCATGAAAACAATCATGTTATGTTTCATAATTTAATAAATAATAATTCAATGTTGATAAATATTGTATTTATAGGATGAAAAAAACAATTAATCTATTAAGATACATGTTTAATGAAATATTATGTTCTTATTTGACTTTATGTTCTATTATTATAGGAATCTAAAAATGAATAGTAGACTATTGTGGGAAAAATTTCCCATTCATATAGATGAAGTTAAAGTGGATGTTTATAAATATTTAAAAAATAAAATGTCATTAAGAATATTTAATTTATATAAATCTCTGACTTAATATTATATTTTTTATCTTTATAACATTGTATGAAAAAAATTATTATAATCGATTTCACCATTAATGTTCTTTATCATATGACAATCATAAATTAAAATAGATGTATATACTCACAATCAATTCTATATGATATCTACATAAGGTTATAAATGGATATCAAATTATTAATCAGTGAATAATATTTTTTAATTAGATAATTATATAAAAACAATAGATACATTTCCATAAAAAAAATTGTTCTTTACAATATAAATTAACATTATTTAAAATAATTACTTAACACTAATAATATAAAACTCTAGATACAGTTTATAAAATGAAATTTTTTAAATATTTTTTAAATAAGTAGAACTTATTGAGGATATACACCTTGGGTAACTAAATAAATTGACACATATTCTCATCTCTCCATTGAATTGGTTGAATCTTCTAACCAATATGAATGGTAAAAAATACCCCAAGTAATTTTTGTATTTTTCCCATATATATGCTCTCATTATTCATAATTACAAAAATATATATTGAAATTATACCAATATATATGTGTCAATGATATTATTTAATGATCCATGCAACCCATGACATTAGAAAAGAATTCATTTTGCCTCAATAAATGTTTATATATTCCAAATGCTTGCACAACAAGCCTTTTTATAAACCCAATACCTTGGGAATTATTTCTAATTAATAGATCCACCTATAAAGATTCCACTATATCTTTTCATATATCCATTGGATTAAATTTATTTCTTGGTTTCTATATTAATCATTACATACATTACATATGTTTTTTGACTGGATATGTTGCACAAAGATGTTACTTTCTAATTCATAATGATAATAAATTTATTCATCAACTAAGTGTTACAAACATTGACATTATTTTTAACTCTAAAACTATATATAATTTTTATATTTAATAACTAGTCTTATGATAAGTTTTCATATCCCTATACTCACAAAAAAAATCCAGTTTTAACGGATTTATTTTAATCTATTGGTTCCTTGTCCTTGAACGTGCTCCAACATACCTATGTTTAATCATTATTGTTAATATATTGGGAATATTTAGCTAATATAACACTACATTACAACTTGTTTCAACCAATATATATCTTAAAACCAAAAAATTTACTTTTATTATGGTTTTAAAAAACCACAAAATTCCAAACTCTAATGTTCAAGGGTAGTTTTATGGTATTTCATATTAATAATAAAAAATCAGACCTCTCAATATGACCTTAACCAATATCACATTATTCCTAAACACATAATAAAATAATAATAACAAAAAACCTATTATTCGCTCAAAAAATCTAAAAAAACAAGTTGATGATGAATTTATGAGGATTATGTTCACAAACTATAAAGGGGGATTAACCACTCTTCAGATATTTTCTATTTACAGAGTGAAATCACTAGATCTTATTTTTAAGAGCCGTGATCCACTAAATGGTTAATTGAAAACCCTATTCATATTCAATAAAAATAAAAAATAGCCCAAGGTATAATGTAATTGATGAGGATTTAAACCAATGAAGTTGAATATGATTCATTAGGGTTTAGAAATAATTGGAGTGAATATCTATTGTCTTTTGATAAATATAGTACAATATCATTATTATTACTAAGAGTTACATACATAAATGTTAATGATCCATTGTCCCTTGGTTTATTTGTCACCAAATTATTAAACATCATTTGAGAATTTAAAAATATGAATATACACATTTTCACCACTATAAAGTACCCCAATACATTTAATATCATTATAGAAGCTATATGTTTCATGTAGCTAAAAATTAAAAAAAATTTATGCTCACTACTCTAGGAATATCATTATTAAATTATTAAGGATGTAGTAAATAATTTAGTTTTTTAAAATAATATATTGATCATTATATTCTATAATCAAAAATATTCTTTCTAAAATTCATTTTGAATATAAAACAATTATTTATTATATATTTTAATAATATATAAACATTATTTAATCATAAAATCGGTTTTTAGTGTCTCTTTATTTATTTTATTACAACAATAATAACATATCCAATTTCATTGAGCACTATCCTTTCAGAAATTGAAATATCTATGAAAAATAGTAATGGATAACAACTTTTTTATAGAATATTTCATTCACATGGTGATAAAAAATAATTAGCTGTTGATTCAGATGTACCATCCCTAAATCAGATCAATTAATGTAAATGTTTTCTTAAAGAATTAATTTTTTCATTCAACAAATTTATAATCACTTGAGTTAAATTCATTGAACCTCATTGAAAAAATAATACAAAGGATAATGGTTTATGAGAAAATTTTCTTACATAAGTGGGTATTTAAAAATAGGATTCCTCATTTGTAACTCATTAAATTTGTCCCTTTGTGTAACATTTGTGAATATATTGGATAGTCTGATATTTTATATAAATATATTTATATAATGGATATTTAATCAGATTATTATCATTAATTAAATCTATTTTTATATCAGTATGATATATTCTCTATTGGAAAATATTATTTTTAGATATATCGGTTTAAAATTTATTATTATATGAAATTATGAATATGTTTTAATATTTAAATTTTAGATATTTTAAAGAATGTTTTTGTAAAATAAATTATTTACATATCTATGTAATAAGAATATACTATATTTTTGGGGTACTCAATATTATTGTGATTTAATTTTTTAACTCATAATTATATAAAATTTTCATAAAATTAATGTTCTTACTTATGTTTTTTTATATTAATATAATCTATATCATAATAATAATTTTTGAATGCAGAAATATTTAATTATTCACATATTATAAACAATAGATCATGTAATTTGATTTATTTTATAATTATCTCAAAATCAATCATATGTTATTCCATTAGATCACATAGATTTTTGGAAAAAATTGTCACAACCTAATTAATCTCATGTCATGATAATATAATATAAGTAAATCATAAAATATTAATCATTATAATATTATAATTGAAAACATTACCGACTTTATCATTTCATATCTTATAATAAACATTTAATGTTGATGATTCTTAATTATAAGCCTCTGAGAAAAATACTATCATTATTTCCATGGATTATTTTAAAACTATTTCTATTTCAATACAACACAAATTAAAATATTTAAAATTATCTCCCCAAGAAATGAAATCTCTAAATGAATATTTCATCATCAACATAACATAGTATAATTTAGGATATAGTGAGATTGTTGTCGAACATGGATGAATAGTGATATAGTTCCTATAGGATAATTTTGATCATTAAAATATATATTGATGTTTGAAAAAAAACTTTAGAGATGACAAGTTATGAGTATTAATTACCAAATATTTTTTATCATGTAACAAGAGTATCATTTATAGATGTTGTTAAACATGAGTGATGGATTAATTATTTATATGAGTTACATGATCAAATTAAAATGAATGACACATGGGATATTATTCGAAGACATGACAGAAAAAATTTAAATTTAACCTACTAGATACTAAAAAATAATATCCATGATAAAGGAATCATCCCAATGAATAATGAGTTAATTGCATTTAGGGGTTATTCATTGATTGATGATATATAATTTGATGAAATAATTGCATCTGTTTCTTTTAAAATATAGTTAATAATTGTTTTTCCATTGTAGTAGAGATACATTATAAATTTTAGAAAATGGATGTGAGATTTTATTAATTAGACATATATTTAAAATGATACATTTTTGTGTAGAATCTAAAATGAATGTACCTTAAAAATGATGGTCTACTAGTGTACTAGTTTAAGAATGAATTGTGTGGTTTGAAACCAAATTCTAGAGGTTGATATTTAATTTTAGATAGATACATAAATAAATTCATATTTTATAACAACTCGAACATTTCATACATAAATATAATCTTTTTTATACAAATATTTAATACATTTCCTAAATATATGAATGAATAACATAATGGTTTAGTGTTATCGGAGACTACATACACGATCTTATTATTCCAATAAATATATTCAATATCTCCCCAAAAGATGTTCCCATTTAATACCCTTCAAAAAAATGTGCTTTATAATCCATTCCTCATAACCATAAGAAATGAAACATAATAAAGAGGTGATCTTATATTCTCTGTAAAGGTAAAAATGTGACACAAAAATCAAAAATCATATGATATCATAAGATATGAATACATCTATGAGATAATGAATACAACATAAAATGTGCATACCCAATATATCATGGATCATATAGATGATTCATGAAAAAATACATTACCATTTCAAATAAAATGTATCATAATAGAGAAAAATCATCATAAATAAAACATCATCTGTAGGTTCAGGATCAAATATGGGATGGGAGAATTTTTGGGGTACTGTATTAGTACTGTTGTAGGGCACTGGAATAGTACTGTAGCAATGGCGGCACTATAGCGGTGGAGGGGCTGAAGCAGGCACTGTAGCGGCTGGAGTAGGCACTGTAGTAGTATTGTTCACTGAGGGGTCCATTTGGCCATCTAATGGGATTTCAAAACCTTATATTTTTTCCACTTGGCCTTGGGATTTCAGGCTATGTAATGGGTCTCCCAATACCTTGTCTAAAGAGGTATTTGCTTAAAATAATAAATTGAGGCTTCAACCCCAGCCTTTAAATAAAAAAAATAAAAAAAACAAATCATAGTGGAACAGACATTCCCACCTATTTCACAAATCATAACGGATCAACCATTACCACTAGTATCCCATTTTGAACCAAGAACATTTACTTGTTTCCCATATTGAGTCAAACATGTTGAATTTTATCCTATAATTATCTCATGAATTTTAATTATTTAACCAATGCAAAGGAGGGATATATAATATAGGGCCCAATTTTCACTGAATAAAAACCACACAAACGGGTTCAATAATATCACTAAAAATTCATAATGGCATATTATCATAACCCAGGAAAAGTATATGGTTTTCATAATGTGTTCATCAATAAATCATAAAAAACTTATAAGGTAAATTGGTTTTTAAAATATCTCATCATCATAATTAGTCAGCATCTAAATAAGTAATAATGATTTTACCATTAGACTCTATCCTTAGTAAAACATAATCAACACCAATTGTAATTTTCATTGATTAATAGGTACAATATTTAATGATAATATATAAAACTATATAGAAAAATAACATTTCCAAAAAAATATTAATTATATAAAATATAAAAATATAGAAATTATTAATGAAATAATTTTACATTAAAAAATGATAACCTTTAACAGAAGGATCAATTCATTGAGTGGTAATGACTATGTAAAATTTTGTTTATGACATATATGATATTAGAAAAAATTCCATTCACATTTTTGTATGATGTCAAAATTACATCATTTGAAAAATGTTGATAATATTCCTTTTATAAAATTTTAAATAAAATTAAAAATGTTTAATATTATATTTTACAAAAATTGGATAAAAGTAAATACATTATTTCAATTTTTTTAAAAATACATGGTCATGGAAGAGATTTATTTTTGTCAAAATAAAAAAGAAATATATATTTTCCAAGAAAACATACTTTCAATATATTAACTACTTAAATTGATGAAAATAAATAGAAAACAAATGTTTTAATAAAATAACTAAGAGATAATAAAATTAATTTGATTTTTTATATAATATTCATAAAATTTCATTAGTGTAAATTCAAGATTAATTAATCTTGATAAAAATAACACTATAACATAAATTCCAAAACTCATGTGTTTTATTTATTCTAAAATGTAAGAAGATCCTTCTTAATAAAAATCATTTCATTATTCATGTAATACATAATAAAAGAAAAACAAATCCCCTCGCCTTGTGGAGGGGGAAGTCCACGCGTAAACAAGAGAGACATTTTCACATTACAACGGATATGAAGGTAAGATGTTAGATTTGAAATTATAATTCTTGGAGTATAAATATTTGAAAACTATCATATTTATACATTTAATAAGATTTTATATCCTTCCTTGAAGGGTGGTGGTGGAAAATTAATTATATCAATTAACAAGAAGGTAGATATATTTACACGCGATTGATTGTTTTATTTTCCATATGAAGAAATAGGATACACATATTGGTTATGAAATTATCATAAAAACTATTAGTATTTTTATGATATTGGATATAATATTTTTTGATATATTCGTTATTTCAGAAGGATTTAAATGAGTAAATAATATGAATATGAATTGTTATGAACATTACCTCTTCTTCGTACATCCATTATAGTTTATACCTAATGCCTTAATAGGATGGTTTAATGACGACATTATGTAATATATGTCATTATTATGTATATAATTAATGTATTTTGGATGCTATTGGATGATAAAAAATGATATTTACATGTGGAATGATGATGATATGTGGTGTCCTTTTATAGGACGGGGAGAGAACCCAATTGGAATTTTTAACAGAATAAAAAACATTGACATTATATTCAAAAACAATGGATCAAAATTAACCAATACCAATTATTAGATATCATAGAGTAAAATATTTTCCTAAATTAGAATTTTTAAATGTTTTTCAGTTATATTCACCATTTTTTAATTAGTTTAAACCCTGTTAAACTTGTTTTTACCATAAGTGTGGTAATTGATTTTTACTGATTTTTATTTTTCTTCATGAAAAAATATTATGTTGAAAATATTACTTAATATTAGTTATTAATATTATAAATAATTTATCTATATACTCAAAATCATTTTAAAGACGATTGAAATTTAATTTAAATTTTACCATGAAAATTATATGAAAATCATATTAAAATAATGTTGCTAAAGAAAATTTTTCTCATGTATAAAACGTTTTTATTTCAAAATTAAACATAAAATATATTCCAAAAACATAAATGAGATTATAATAATATAATTTTACAAATAATACTTTCAGAACAATTATAGAAAAAAATCATTTTAATTTCATTAAAAAATCATTTTTAATAAAAAACATTATATTTCACTATAATTTGAAAAACATTCTATTTAAAAATATATTAAAATTCAAAATAATATAATTTTAAAATGTTCACTTCAAAAATTAAGATAATTTTGGAAAATAAATTTATTATAGAAGAATGAATTAATTCTTAAATAAGTTTGAAAAACAAAATGAATCCTATTTTTATAAAAGAAAATACATTTTTTGTATAACACTATATTTATTCTTATAACGCACATAAAAAAATATTTGATGACAATTAAATAATTTTATTTAATATAAAAATATATATATATTTATAAAAAATATTCAATAATAGTGATGAATTTTATTAATAAAAATAGTAATTCTTTATGTGCATAAAAATTGTTTTTCCAGGAAAGCATTTCTATTCCTATGACATGATTTTTTTATTTTAATTCTAATTAAATAATTATTAATAAATTTATTTTAAACTATTTTAACTATTTAATTTTAATTAATTAATTATTAATATTCATACAGACCAAATTTATGGATAAAAACATTATAATATATTACACATCAATTAATCTTGGGTTTGGAAGTACAATAATCTTTTGAAGAGTTTAAATATATTTAAAAATAATTATATCATAAAACTCAAGGTTCTACATTATACTCTTGAACTTAAATCACATTAATAAAAAAAATGATGATAATTTTACCTCATTTTATGATTAGGTTCTCATTTAGCTCCCTAAAATTGGGGATTTTGCTATAAATTATTGGTCAGGTTTGTGATCTTGATTCGTAGAACTTTCTCTATAGAATCCATAATATCCACCAATTATTCCTTATAATAGAGATCATACCTCATTGTTGAATTGAATCTTATTTTTTTTCTTAAGATAAATACAAGGAACATTTCATTAACATGAGAGAGGTTTGGTGGATGTGCCAATATATATGCTACAGTCTTGAATCAATCATAAATCTCAGAGGGGCCAATATACCTAGTGATGATATATTATTTCTGAATTCCATAACCATCTTCTTGGTATAGATGCACTAAATCACCTTTTCATCATCTTTGAAATTCATATCTCTCTAATGATTGCCATCATAACTTTTTTTTCAACATTTTTCTTCCCTTCTGTGTTTTTGAATAGATATTACCTTCTATATCTTTTCCTTATAAGATAATGTCCCAATAAATATCATTCTTCATAATCAATACATCATGTTGTATTTCATCACATATTTTCATAGAGTAATTGATAAGGTGTATTATGAAAAATTTTATGAAAAATTTTATTAATAAACTCATCTTGAGTAAGGTGTCGATCCCATCATCATTTTATTTCTCATGAAAAAAGAACAAAATATTTCATCTTCATTTGATTTTTTCTCTCAAACTAACCATATTTATAAAAATGATAATAAGTACTAAAATATTACTCAATATCCAGAAACATATAAATAATTCACTTGACCATCGAAGAAAACCCTAAATCCTGATAAGATATAATATAATTTTTTATCCATTGAACCATACTACGTCATTAATATTTATCCTAGAAATCTGATCAAGGTGAATGACTTATATAATAGCAATGAAGTGTGTTGTCTTTGTAAGTAAGTTAACAAAACCCAAATAGAATTATGGACATAAAAATTTTTTGGGGAGTGTTTTCATAAAATACATGGGGGTTTCCCATTTTCATTCATCTTATGGTAATGGTTATGACATCACCTTATAATTTTGTCTCTTAACATAATCATTCTAGACACACCATGCAATTTGATAAATATTCTGCAATATCCCTTCAATATTTCCCACTATGAATACAAATTATTAGATCTATACATCTTCATACATCCATTATTAATAGGGAATGATGATCTATGAAATTTGTCCAAAATTTCCATCTTCAAAACTGGTAAGTGAATGACACATTCATTATTCTTGATCCTTAACATTCCATCATAGTTATGGTTGAAATAATGGTCATTTCTCACCTTCATTTAATTATCTACATCTCCCTTCTCTCCTTATTTAATAATTTCATTTATATATTTCTAAACATTACTTTAATTACGATAGATTTTGCACATTCATTTATGAATTATAGGTCTATCAAATTCAAAACCAAAAAATATGGTATCTTTTTTATCCTCATAATAGATATTCTAGAACAATTCTTTCATCTATAATAATCATACAACTTATTCTTTTTCCCATGGTATTAATGTATTGAGTATTATTAATTATTAATATTCTTCATCCGTCTTATCTAGTGGATATTCAGTTTTTTTTGTGTAAATATATACATTACGATTTTCAGATCAGTATGTAAATTATATCTTTATCCATAAAGATAATTCCTTTATATCTTTAATTCTCAAATTAATATAGCTTACATAAAATCATAATTTTTGTAATATTTTTCAAGAACCATAAATTTTTATGAGTTATAAGCTATAACGATATCATTTTTCAGGAGTACGCATCGCAGTCCCTTCTTTGATGAATGGAAATAGAGTAAACCACCATATTACCATTAGGGTAATGTAAGAATAGTTACAAGGAATAAACATATTTTTAGTTCCGTAAAATTGTCCTCACAATCACCTTTAATAAGTATCGTGGCTACCTTCTAAGATAAGAAGGCTATTATACTATAATTATATAAGAAAATATCTAAATTATAATAATATCGATCAAAACAAAGACAACTACATATATCAATATTTATAGTTGGTCTAATACATTTATTAATAAATTCTTATTTTATGGATCCACTAAATTGTTACAATACATTATAATAAAACCTTTTAAAGCAACAAATCATACATGGTCAAATTTACATACAATTTAAAATTCTTTACTGTCTTCAGTACAAATATCTATTAGTATTCATGCTATTTGTTTATCTTTGAATATATAAGATTAACAAGTATAATGTATACCAAAATATGATCAAGGAACTCTATAAAGATTCTTTTTCTTAAACAAATGAATATAAGAGGATCATTTTTTAAACCAAATAGAATCCGAATAATTTCCTAGTGTCTATAATGTGTAAAGAATGATATCATCATTATGTCATCACTTTTTAAACACAACTGTTCTTATCCTTATCAATTATCAATGATGAATATATATTGATATCCTCTAAATTGACCAAATAAATAATCTTTATGTAGTATTTAATATTATATTATTGATAGTGAACATGTCAAGTTCTAAATAATAAATACAAAGTCACATTGATCAATTTTTCTTCTTAAAAAATAACTAGTGGATCATAACGTGAAGAACATGGTCAAATAATCCCCTTATCAAGATTCTCCTAGAGATCGTCATCAATTCATCCAAAAAAATATTTTCATTTATATATGGAGTCATTAAATTGTTGTAGGACCAAAAATAAATTTTATTGAAAACAAAATTTCATGCCTCTAAATAAGACCATGAAATTATACTAGAAATACATAAAAAATCATAACCAATAGACATATATTTTGCATTCAATTTCACCCTAGCTATATGAAATAGAAATCCCTTTTGAATGGTTTCAAGACCTAAGTAATTGATGTTATTTCCATGGTATGTTTATATTTATCATCACACTAAGAGATGATCATATGTAGTTTCATGATATCAAACATGGATTGACTTCTAAGGGAATTGATATGGGATCCATATAAATGAAGCTAATATATTCCTATAATCACCTAAAATTTTACTAAAGGTTTAATAAAAAAAATTTAAGAACCAATTAACCATAAATATAGAATAGAGATGAACTATATATTTTGAGATTATACCATTATACCATTGTGATATTTGACCACAAACATAATATCTAACAGATTAGGTGGCAATTTAATGACCTCTACAAATGTCGTAGATATAAAACTGTTTGTAGATCAAGAACCTAATTTGAAATTATATTCTTCAGAGTTGAATATATGTGATTCTTTCCACCCATCATTATCATATCCCACTTCATAGTCTTGATCGCATGAGATTTCCATTTTTTTGATCTTAAGAGATTGTCAATCCCCGTATCATAAACCTTCAATTTCATGAACTAGTTGGAATAATTCCCTATCTATATGAATTGGATACATTAGATAATGTTTGGTTCATTAGGTTGTTCCATTTTTCTACTAAATTACATTCACTATATCATACATCACATTTCAACATTCCCAAGACTTATGACCACGATTTTTACATTTATATCACATCTTAGTTTCATATAATAAATTCCACTAATGTTTATTCCAACATTTATTTCACGTAGATAGACAAATTTTCATTCAAACGTTTCATTTATTCAATATTTCATTAGGCTTGATAATTTATTTCTTTTTTCACAAAAAAATTAGAAAAGTGGAAATATCTACTATCTATTTCAACATTGAGTGCACATCGATGGATCTCTTCTTAGGTACAAAAGTATATTATAGAAAACACTTTTTTGATACATAATTTTAGTCAATCATAGAATCAATTAATTTTTCATTCGATTCTACTTATTAAACATAAATTATATCTTGAATGTATTTTAAAATATACATCATAAGTACAAATATATTCTTACATGTTTTTTATGGTCATGGAACTACTTATCTATATTTGTATATAGAATATGGTGGAATAAAATTTGTTAAAATTACCAATTAAAATCTTCCAATTCCATAGAGTAAATTTATTCAGATTATATTAGATTCATAAAATCATTACATTATTTATCATTTTTTTATTTCAAGAAATAGACATCTTGGACGAACTCTTAATGTTCAGATCACCATATAATAGATATCATTTTCTCAAGGGTACCGATCAGTCACTCAATTTCTAATAGATCAGATGAGCCCAATTAGGATGTTGGATGTTTCTCCTGAATGATTTACCAATACATTGTTCCCTAATTTAATAATTTGGAATCTCATCATGATTCATTTCCAAGGGAATTTTGGGGGATAATATCAATTATATTTTACATTCTATATCCCAAATATTTTGTAGTTCATATCAAATAACATTGCATTTTCCATATAATTTGTTATTAGAAAAGTTCTTTCTAGTACTATCCATTTAATAAAACCAAAAAGATATTTTTGAAAAATAAGTAATCATATTAGAAAAACATAAAATCATGAAACATAATTAATGTGATCTATAAATTATGATTCATTATTTTAACAATACAACTCCTTAGTTTTAACAGAAGTCATATATGGTCATTATTTATTCAAATTCAAAAAAATGGTTTGTAACAAAAATGTGATTTAAACTGATAAAACTCACATGGAGTGTCATACTACGTGTGTAGTATGCGAATACTCACCTTGCACTTAAATAATGGTCTAGATATAATCGACTAACTATTATCAATGTTGAAACTCGTAGATGAATATGTCGCAAAACCACATCAATTGGAAGTATATCGATAGTAATTTATTAATGGGAAACCACACAATATCTCCTTAATAAAAATGTTATAATGTTATCCAATAAATGAAATTATCCACAGGGGTTTCAAAAAAAAGTATTCTCAGACTCCAAATATTCACTAGAATGTCCTTTTATACCTGGTATAGGGACCCAATATTATCATATATAAATATTATAAAATTATATATGAATATTAAAAAAAATTCAATAATTCATTCTAGTTGACTATATAGGTTTATTGTATTTGGATACTATATAAAAAATGTTCTTATTTTATGAAAGGATGTCAACATCACCCACCAAGATATTCCCATTCTATCCTCTTCCTTGAAAACCCCTACATAATTCATTATTCATATCATGGTGAAAGAAAATATAAGAAAGGGTGTACTCTAATATTTCATAAGTGTAGAAATGGAAAATATCCATTGATGTTCATATTAAATAATAAGATAATAATACATGTATGAGATCATGAATATATCTTTATAATGTTTGTGCTAAATCTGTCCTGGATATTAAACATGAGCCATATTATAAAAAATTATAATTTTAAAATTCATGTTTTATAATAGTCATAAACCATCATAAATCATTCATCAACCATAAGTCAATGTCATAATAGTGTGCAACTGTCATATGTGTGGAACACATAACATATTTCATAGTCAAATATTGAGACCATCAAATCGTTTTGGATTAGGAATTCCCACTAATATCCCATATCATAACAGAATATTCATCACAAACTACTTCATATATTGAATCAAGAACATATCCTTATTTTCCATAGTATAGAATGAACTACAAAATTCATCCCATAATTATATAGTGAGACATAATGAATTACTCATTGCATTAGAGGGATATATAATTCACTGTCCACCCCTCACAAAATTAAAACCATACATATGCTTCCCATAATATCATTAATAATTCATCATATAATCACATCACAAAACATGAAATCAAAATGGGTTTCATTAATATTTCATCAATCCATCATACCATTACACAAGGAAAATAAGTGGTTTTCATAAAAATATCATCATCATAATCACTAATAATCTAGAAAAATAATAAGAATTGTAATATTGGATCTTATCCCAAATAAAACACAATCAATAAAAAATGGTTTTTTCATTAAAAAAAATAAATATTGTAATGTCCCGAATTTTTCCATGTATTACTTTAATATAATGTGGGAATAAATTCGAGACCAGGCTCTGTGGTGACGCGCAGTTCCGAGGCCTGGTGAGCCCGGAATGAATGTTTAAATTTAATTTAAAATTTTAATAAAGTGCGCGTGCGGTGTTCCTGAAAACGTGGAATAACTCATGAACAGGTGCTCGGATCAGAAATCAGAGGACACTGTTGCGTCCAGAATAACGATTTTACCTTAGGCGGGGCCTAACATCGGCCGGCGTAGGTCGGTGAAAGAATATGGTTTTTGGACTTAAAGGTAATAAAATATTTAATAAAAATATTTTATTACTGCAGCGAGATTTTATCCATTGCAGCGGATTTCCTCTTTTTAAATAAAGAGCTGCGCAGGGTCCAGGGTTACAAACCCCATAACCTTGAAACCCTTGGCCACCTAGAGAGCTCTGTAGGAGACCTCTCGACGCAGCGACAGTGTTCTTGATGATTCTCCCTGGCGACGCCGATGCGGCGACCAGATCATCGCCAACGAGTCTACGGATCCAGGTAGGATGGTTGTTTGTGATGTTTTCCCCTGTTCATGATTTCCACGAAGAACGCGGACTAATCCATGAACAGATTAGCCTGCAGATCGATCGTTCTTGCAGGATGGTATTTTTCGAGAATCGTGGGTTTGATTCTTGAGCATTGTTTTGATTTTGATTCAAACCTTCTAACGGTGACGAACCTGGATTTTCACGAACAACGATCGAGGTTCGTCCCTCGTGTTTCATTCTTGTGTTTTTTCCCTCGCGTTCTTCGTCGTGTTCTACACGTTCTTGGAGGGAATATACCATTGCATGTTTGTTTGTTGGCGCAACGTTCTGAGATTGTAGATCCAACCACGGAGCGATGCCACGGAGGTGCGAAAATGGTTTCAGCGAACAATTCAGAGAAGATCGGGAGATACGAGGTTTTCAGACGTTTTCCTTCGGATGGATCGTTCGTGGATTTTGATCTGTTTCAAGAGCCATAAACACCTGAGGAGATGTTTGTATGGTGAAATGGACCTTCTCCTGGAGTTTCGTGGTGAACAGAGCGGATAATCGAGATCCGAAAGAGCGGTCGAAGCGCGAGGAAGAAGAAGATGGTGTTCTGGAGAAATCCCAACTACACGTCATGTAGTATGGGATACACGGCGTGTGTTCGTCGGAGGAACCACCCAGAGTGTACATCGAGAGTACACAGACATGGGAAGAATACAAAGGAAGGGTACACGGCCAGGGACACGCCGTGTATACCCCTCCCCAACTAGACCCGACCAAGTACACGGTGTACCCCGTGTACTGGTACCCGAGCAGGCGACACAGACACGGAGAGAGGCCGTGTACGGGCACAATGCCAGCATACACGGAGCGAGCCCAGGTGCTCGGAAACAGCGTGTGATCATTCTACACACCGTGTAGTTATCTTCTAGCTGACAAGCCGAATGACATGGGCCGTTTACACGGGCAGTACCCGGAGTCAAGGAACACGGCGTGTACCTTTTCTACATGCTGTGTAGTTGTGTTCTTCACGGCTTGAGCAAATGACATGGGCCGTTTACACGAGCAGTACCCAGGGTCATGGGTCACGGCGTGTAATCATACTACACGCTATGTACCCTTTTTTCTTCATGGTTTGTGCCATTTTTCTCCTTTGACGTGGACGAGTTCTTTTAGGGTTCTTACCCTTGATCTTTCCCCCTGAAGGTTTTGGTATCATTTCCTTTACAAAGGAGTATGATCCCTTCAGCAGGACTTCCTGAATAGATTTTTTGGTATCCCCTCTGTGAGGCATAGAGTCGGATCCTCTATTCATTTCTATAACCCTAGGTAGAGTTCTTGGCATCAACGTGACCAAATTTACCCTGGCACCGGTCCTCTGCTTAGCGGATTAGCTCAGACTGAGTTGTTGGAATCTCCCTATGAGTTGGTTGTGATCCTCATCTGAGCATCATGTTCTCAAAGTACTTGTGGAGTGTGTTCTCCCGGAATGAGTTCTTTGTATCCCTCATTTGAGACCTAAGAGTGTGTTCTCCCGGTTGTATGCTTAGTGGAATCTTCGAGCTGGATCCTAGTGGTGGTGTTCGCGATGGTTGCGTGTGTATGAGTATATCTGGATATTCTTGCAATATGTTCGGTAGACATATACTGTGTAGAGACGACTGTACCTTGCTGAGTGGTATTTTCCCATTGTTTTATTCTTCCTTTGTGGTTTCGGGGTGTCCTACTGGGTATTGTTATTCTCACCCCTGCACAGGCTTTTCCTACACATGTCGTGTATTGTGCAGACGAGCGAGCCTTTGATAGGATTCTAGGTGGACCAGGACCGGACGACACCCAGTGAGATCAGATGGGCCGAGGTGTGTTCCTACGGCTTCAGTCTACAGTCCCAACACCTTTTTTTACAGGTTGTACTTTTTTGACAGACTTTCATTTGGTTGGCTTGTTTTTGTCCCATGGATTACCTTTCTGTACGTTAATTTCATGTCGTACTCTGTTGGTTGGATTTTAGTGTATGCGTGCATCTTTTCCTTTCAGTGGTTTTTACTTTTCAGCTTTGTGGGCTTGGAGATGTGTGTGGGTGTGTACAGGTTAGTAGGCAATGCCTCCCATGTTAGTAGCATGCCTACTCGGTGCTAGTCACCAGCCACTGGCCTATTGGAGGCAGGCTTGGGGAGTTGCGGCTCGGAACCCATTAGTACGGGTCGTGACAGAGTAGTATCAGAGGTGATCGGTTCTACCTCTGGACCGAGAGTCTGTGAGTTGGTTTAAGGCAACACTGTTAACTGTTTTGAGTTTGACTTTCATGCCAGGGACCCCAGTGTTGGTACGGGCGACCGACGTATCCATGCACCAAGACTCTGATAACATGATTTTCAACTCGAAACATGAAAACACTGGTTGCAAGGGAAAAGTAATCGTACAAGCATCATATAATAATGGGTTGTGGTTTCAATGTCCTTCTTGTGTCAGCTCTCCACATATACTCACTGACTGAGATACATCTTGTTTCTTTACAGGATGCCTCCACGACGCGCACCCGCGTGGATCCAGTAGCTCGATCATGAGGATGACCCCCTCTGTGATGAAGCCTCGATACAGGGACCGGATCCCCCAGTCTTACCATCAGGTGGTGTGTCAGTCATTACGCCACCTGTAGAGCCGTGTTTAGTGACTGATGTACTAGTGGAGGAGGAGCACAGGCTGAGCGCACTCCACGAGTTTCAAAGACAGAGACCCCTTAGTTTTCGGTGTGAGCCTGACCCTCAAGCAGCAGAGGACTGGCTTGAGGCAGTGGCCAAAGTCTTCCGTTTGGTCAGGACACCAGCAGACCAGATGGTGATCCTGGAAGCGAGCCTTCTGCAGGGCTCGGCAGGGTGATGGTGGTGTTTGGTTATCTAGACTCACGAAGAGGCGACTCTTGCATGGTCAATGTTTGAGCGTCTCTTCAGAGAGGAGTTCTCGCCGGTTACCCTGAGATCATTACACATACAGGTGATTCTTAAGCTCCAGTAGGGGACCATGACAGTTTCTGACTATTCATCGAGGTTTACCGACCTCTCGCGGTACTCGATGGATGTGGTAAGAGATCAGTACTTTAGAGAACAGACCTTCAAGTGAAGATCATATAGGGATATCCGGGATAGAATCGTCCCTATAAGCATTCCTACTTATATTGGGGTGATCGAGCGAGCTTTGGTGGTTGAGAGCTTCTTGGAAGAGAAGGGACAGCCAGTAGTGGTCAGTAGCGGGCGAGCTGGAGCAGAGACCTTGGCAGCAGGGAGCCGACGTCAGGGACCCAGGCGTGGGAGATGTTTTCAGAGGAGATCCCAAGACAGGGGATCTGCCGTACATGGTTCACAGGGTGCATCCAGCTAGCCTCGAGCGAGGCGGTGCTACTCATGTGATGGCAGGGGACATCTTGCTCGAGATTGTCCGACCTATCGTACTACTGACACGGGAGCAGTGGATGGACCACTGAGGCAGAGGCAACATGTGGATCAGACAGATCCACGAGGCGGAGGATGTGGTAGGGGAGCAGGGAGAGCAGCTGTAGGTGGTCAACGTTTTGACCTTTTTCCACCACCACCCCCAGGAGGTCCACCCAAGGCTCAGGAAGCTGGTGGACAGAGGCAGGGACAGCTGCAAGCGGCATAGGCTTATGACCGAGGTACCCCCAGAATGATTAGAGGTTCTATTTATGTCTTTTCTACTTTGGTTTCCGTATTTATAGACCCGGGTGCTAGTAATTCCTTTCTGGCTGCTTATCTTGTTTGAGACCTTGAGATTCCAGTTGAGCCGTTGACTCGACCCTTACGCTTAGAGACACAGACTGGAGAAGGTTCAAGGATCACACACCTCTGTAGGCAGTGTGACCTGACCCTTGGAGGCTAGAGTTTCGGTTGGAACCTCTTGGTGGTAGCGTCGAGGCCTTATGATGTCATTCATGGTATGGATTGTTTATCCACAGTTCATGCCCAGATCGACTGTTTTAGGCGAAGGGTGTATTGTGCCCGCAGTGATGGAACGAGGTTCTCTTTTGTCGGTGAAAAAGAAACCCAGGCAGCGCAAGATGGACTCATGCATAGGAGGGCACAAGTGTATTCACATCAGTTGGCTAGCCTAGCCCTTGGCGCAGCAGATGTTACAAGTTTCCAGTTTCCAGCAGTGGTGGCTGAGTACGAGGACGTCTTTCCAGAGGTTGTCCCCGAGCTACCTCCCTGTCGGGAGATAGATTTTTGCATCGAGTTGCAACTCGAGACGACACCGATATCAGCATCAGCATATCGGATGGCTCCTGTAGAGCTTCGTGAGCTGAGGGTGCAGCTAGATGACTTGCAGAAGTCGGGCATTGTGAGACCTTGCGTTTCACCCTAGGCGGCCCCGGTGCTATTTTCCATGAAGGCAGACGAGAGACTGAGGCTATGTGTGGATTACCGGCGCATGAATCAGGTGACGGTGAAGAACCGGTATCCAATAACGAGGATAAATGGCCTCTTCGACCAGTTGAGAGGATCACGATGGTTGTCGAAGGTTGATCTATGTTCGGGCTATCACCAGTTACGAGTACAAGAGGAGGATATACCGAAGACGACATTTAGATGTCGATACAGTCACTATGAGTACTTGGTGATGCCCTTTGGCGTGAAGAACGCCCCGGTAGTGTTCATGGGACTCATGAACCGGATCTTTCAGCCCTATCTAGACCGGTTTGTAGTGGTCCTCATCGACGATATCCTTGTGTACTCTGCGTCCGGGGAGGAGCACGCGAGACACTTGAGGATGGTTCTAGATACACTCCGAGAGCACCAGTTGTATGGGAAACTCTCGATGTGTCAGTTCTGGTTACAGGAGGTCCACTTTCTAGGACACGTTATCTCAGCTGATGGTGTAGCAGTAGAACAAGACAAAGTGGATGCAGCGGTAGCATGAGAGCCACCCCAGAGCGTGATGGGGGTGCAGAGTTTCCTTGGGTTGGCATGCTACTATAGGAGATTCATCCTTGATTTCTCCTGGATTGCAGCACCCATGACAGCTTTGACCTGAAAGGGGTAGCCTTTCGTGTGTACTGAGTAATTCCAGCAGGCTTTCTAGCAGTTGAGACAGAGTTTGACAAGCACCTCGATCTTGAGATTACCGGAGGAGGGTGTCGAGTATGTAGTGTTCTGAGACGCATCAGAAGCTAGTCTTGGTTGTGTCCTGATGCAGAGGCAAGTAGTGATTGCCTATGGATCATGTCAGTTGAGAACACATGAGCAGAACTACGCGACCAACGATCTTGAGTTGGTAGCGGTGGTCTTCACTTTAAAGATGTTGCTGCACTACCTGATGGGCAAGCGGTTTACTGTCTACTCTCATCTCAATAGTATTTATTTATGGAATAAAAGAAACAAATGTCCATCAGATGAGCGAAAAGAAAAACAAATCAAGGAGGCCTGAAATAGTGCAAGACTAGGGCATCCCCTCTCACAAGTTCCTCTACCTCATCCTTGAGAGTATTCCTACCCTCAGGGCCCAAAAAGACCAAATTTTGGGATGCAATGGAGGCTAGATGATCAGCCACTTTGTTACCCTTGCACCAAGTGTGAACCACCTTGATATTGCTGCTCATGATGGCTTTGCATTTTCTGATAGTATATGCTATAGACCAGGGTATGTTATCAGTTCCAGAGAGAGCCTTAAAGAGGACCATGCAGTCTGTTTCCACTTCATCAATGAGGATATTATGTTGACAGCACATCCTAAGGCCAGAAAGCATGGCTGAAGCCTCTGCTTGGAGAGAATGACCATTTCCATACTGAGCAGTGAACAGCAGGATGACCGAGCCACTGGAGTGACGGACAACACCTCCTCCCCACAAGCTGCCCTGTCTAAAAGAGTCGTCGGTATTCAGTTTGAGTCCCATGGAGGGCGGCTTCCAGCATAACCAATGACCTGCTCTAGCATTGAGAGGACCAGAGGCACCTGTAGGTCTCGGCTGGAGAGGACTGAGCATGGGGAGCTGTCGCAACCGGTCATTCATTCTAAGAAAATCCATCAGCAGGAAGCGGGTTTTGAGGATAATAAAATTTACAGACGTATAAGCTCCCTCATATCTGGCTCTGTTTCGAGCATGCCAAATTCCCCAAAACCCGGCGGTTAACACCAACGCACGGGCTTTCCTCTCCAGACTCTGTTCAAGCGCTCCTTGGAACCAGCGGTCCATGAAATCATCCACAGAGTGTGCTTGGCCATTAAAGGCAGTAAGGTCACCGAAGAAGCTCCACACTGGATGAGGAGACGAGGCAGTTGGCCTCCGTGTAGTTATCCTTCGTCGATGGGGTTGAGGGAGCTTACCTTCAGTCGATGGTTGTTACACCTCCACTCTTGCAGCGAGTCAGGTAAGGACAATGTGAGGATGCTATTTGTGAGAAACTACTTGCTCAAATATCCACAGGTGATGCCACTGATGGATATTCAATAGGTGAGAGACACATTGTTCTTTTTAGAGGGTTCACGGTAGTTCCAGTGGCGTTGCGGGAGGAGGTTCTGATGGAGTTTCATACATTACCTTTGGCGGTACATCTAGGCGTGGAAAAGATGTATCAGGACCTCTGACATCAGTTTTGGTGGCCTGGAATGAAGAAGAGTGTGGCACTATTTGTCTCTCGGTGCCTTACTTTTCAGCAAGTAAAGGCTGAGCACCAGGTGCCAGCAGGTTTGACTCTGCCTCTAGAGGTGCAAGAGTGCAAGTGGGACGGTATATCTATGGACTTCATGACGGGTTTACCATGTACGTCCAGGGGAAATGATGCCATCTGGGTGATCATTGATCGACTCACCAAGTCGGCCCACTTCCTAGCCATATGGGAGCACAGTTCAGTAGAGAGCTTGGGACACTTCTATGTGCAGGAGATAGTTCGACTTCATGGAGTTACATCCACAATCGTCTCAGACCGTTATGCTCATTTCACATCCCGGTTGTGAAAGGGATTTCATGAAGCTTTTGGGACTCAGTAACGCTTGAGCATAACATTTCATCCCCAGACCGATGGTCAGAAAGAGTGGATCATCCTGGTTCTGGAGGATATGCTTCGAGCCTGCATACTTGACTATTGTTGTAGCTGGGAGGATCACCTACCATTGGTGGAATTTGTATATAACAATAGTTATCTTTCCACTATTGGTATGACTCCGTTTGAGGCTCTATACGAGAGACCTTGTAGGTCGCCACTTTGCTGGACTTACCCTAGAGAGTCAGCACTCGTGGGCTCAAAGATGGTGAGAGATACTACAGAGAAGGTACAGGTCATCCGGTAGTGAATGAAGACAGCTCAGAGTCGGCAGGAGTCTTATTCCGACAGGAGGCGGAGTCCCTTGGAGTTTGAGGAGGGAGACCATGTGTTCCTTCGAGTCTCACCTCGACGGGGATTGCAGAGATTTGGCTAAGGCGGTAAGCCATCTCCGAGGTTTGTTTGCCCTTTTCAGATTCTGGGAAGAGTTGGTGAGGTGGCGTATCGCTTGGCTCAACCTCCTCGATTGGATTGGGTACACGACGTCTTCCATGTGTTGCAGCTACGGAGGTACGTGCATGATCCATCGCACGTCATCGACTGGGGTGAGCTGGAAATCGATGATGGAGCGACCTTTACTGAGTACTCGGTGGAGATTGAGGACCGACAGGAGAAGATCCTTCGTGGTTGAGCTATTCCCTTGGTGTGTGTCCGGTGGCATCACGAGAATCTCCAAGAGAGCACGTGGGAGTGGGAGGCTCAGATTCGCGTGCAGTACCCCCATCTTTTTGGGTAGCCCTTTTTTTGTCTTTTCAAGGACGTAAAAGCCCTAAGGTGGGTGTGATGTAATCTCCCAGATTTTTCCAGGTATTACTTTAATATTATGTGTGAATAAATTCGAGACCAGGATCTGTGGTGACGCGCAGTTCCGAGGCCCGGTGAGCCCGGAACGAATGCTTAAATTTAATTTAAATTTTAAATAAATCGCGTGTGTGATTTTCCTGAAAAAGTGGAATAACTCTTGAACGGGTGCTCTGATCAGAAATTCGAGGACACCGTTGCATCCAGAACAGCGATTTTACCTTAGGCGGGTCCTAACATTGGCCGGTCCAGGTCGGTGAAAAAATCTGGTTTTTGGATGTAAAGTTAATAAAATATTTAATAAAAATATTTTATTACTGAAGCGAGATTTTATCCGTTGCAGCAGATTTCCTCTTTTTAAATAAAGAGCTACGTAGGGTCCAGGGTTACTGTAACACCGGAGATTTTTATGAGTAATATTTTGTTTTTATGTTATATATATATATCATCAAAGGAATCTTTCAATACACACTAGCTTGGCTTACTTTACACGCAATCACAACTTTCCTCGATAGCTTGCGTTGTACACAATACCGAGTTTCACTAAACAACGATATGCAATTAAAATATTATTAAAACTAGCCTTTATGAATAGTAATAACCACTCTTTGAAATTTTATAAATTTTATCTTTCAAAATGGACTTCTTTTTTGGACTCGGAATATCGAAATTAGCCTAGGGTGAAATTTTGGTATTTTTCTGAAAACTTTCAATTTTTGATGAACAGTGAAACCACTAAGTGGTAGGTTAAGAAACTGAATTTTGCATAAAAATTAATTTTACCGCTTCTGTGAATGGAATTTCGAAAATCCGACAGACACGGTTGATATCAGTAAGTAAAATGTGGTTCAATGAGATGAAAATAATTTTTTGGTGAATAGTAACTTTTAACTTTTTTATCGCGGTTAATAGTAAATAGGGTAACTAAGGGTAAATATGATATTACTATTACCCTTACACATGTCCTAATTCTATTGGACAAGTGTATTTAGACCAAAGACAACCTTATGAATATAATATGACCATTTAGGTCCACTTGGATTAGATTAAGACATTTAATATTATTTTATTTAATGAATAGTTAAAATAGGTAAAATCAACGTTTAATAACTAAAAATTTTTTCATTTGGGGTTATACATAAGATAAATTAGATTATAAATATTCATTAGAAAGCTAAAAAGGTTTCCTACAAAATGACAATTTATTTATAATTTTTAGACATTAAATAAATTAATTTATTTATGACACAACGATGATGCAGTAATTACCCATTTAAGGAAATATTAACATAATTGATGTTATAAATGCTCAAATAAATGTAATTTTAGACTTTTTATGAATTCCACTAATTTTCTAGGTTAATATGATATATTAGTGTTGATTTAATTAACTTGGTTTGAACATATAATTCTGTTATGACTTTCACAAAAATCATATATCAAATAGTGTCAAAATTGACATATAATAGTTTTGAAAACAAATATTATATTATTAATCTTTATTTTATTCGTAAAAATCTAAGGATCGGCCAAATGACATAGATAAGGATATATATATTAATAGTAAACAATTTTAGGTTCGTTTGGCATGTTATAGTAAGTGTATTAACCATATTGTGTAAGAAAACAAAAAGAAACGGTAAAAGTTAAATTATTTATCTTAGAGTTAAATCTAATTTATAAGGTTACAATAATAACCTAAACTTGTCTAAATTCTATTGGATGAGAGTTTCTTGGCCCATCCCCACCTTAGCTTCGAAATATATCAATTTGGAACCATTATAAACTGAATGTGACTTTAATATAAAATAATATTTTGAGATATTTCTAAGGTGCCCCTCTCCTCCCTTATAAAAGGGCATCTCCTCCCTCTCCTCCTCACACCAATTTGAGAACTCAAGCTCGGCCAACCCCTGACAAAATCCCTTCTCCACTTCCCTAGAATAATCCTAGAGCTCCTGGTCTTCTTCAATGACCATCCATAGTTCCCTAAGTTAAGGCTAAGAGAAGGCGTGTCAAAAAGAGGTAATACCCATTATCGATCTTTTTCAATTTCTTTCTTCTCCAACTTCTTCTTATTTAGTTATTTCATGATAAAGTAAAAACATCAGTATTACTTACATACTGGTATGTTATTATAAACATGAAACAACCATTATTCACCTTCTATCCATCCTACAGAAAAATGAAATCACCGCGCGTGCGTACGTACGGAATACCGTCTCCACGCCGTGGTGTAATCTATTTTCCACCACCACCTTACTTGGATGGGTATAATTGTGTAATAAGTAACTATATATGATTATTATAAAGTGATATTGATACTTAAATAATATAAATACACGTCAATACAATTGCACGACCATGGGAACTATATCATCGCTCGTGCGTACGTACGGAATACCGTCTCCACGATGTGATGCGACTCGTTCTGCATGATCTTAATTACATTGTAATTATACAAATGAATTGAATGAATAAATATGATATATATTACACTAATACCATTCTGGATATAAGGTATATATAACCTATCAATAAGAATAAGAATTTATTCGGCAAAACACGCATAAGAACAAAAAGCAATAAAGACTCGAAAAACAAGTAACAATGAAATATTACTAATAAGAATCTAAGAATATGACTCTATATGATACCATATGAATATGTATGACTCTGGAATAAGTCAATAACATTATTTAAATCATCATACAAGAGGTTCAGACACGTACGAATCAAATCGGACCTAAGGTAAGGGAAATCTTACAATCTCATTTTTAATCGAGATTGTTTATACTTTGGTATTTACTGGGGTGTATTTATAATCCACATCCATGTTATTTCAATAATTAATTTTATTCATATCCTCATACAATTGTTTAAATCCAATTTTACCCTTCGGTATGTTTTTAGTAAACAATATGAAATGAATCTTTTGTCGTATGAGGTACTTTTTGACTTTTCGGCCAAAGTACGAGATGAATGTTTTTTTAACTTATAAGGCATAAATGGATTCATAAAACATTATATCAATGAATCTTACTTTACATGTTTTCAAGTTTATTTTTAATTAACTTCTTTTAGTTTAAAATTATATTACATGTTAAAAAAGGAAAATGTTTTTGAGGTAGAAAGGATATTTTACTCAAGAATGGAGTTCAAATGTTTTATCAAAATTATTTTCCATCTAAGATAATATAGGGTTCTGTTTTTATCCCTTTTATTACATTGTTTTGATTATGTTGTGATGGAATTATTTTTATGAAGTCATTTACCTTATATGATTTGTTTTATGATGTCATGATGTTTCAAGAATCCCATTTTTATTACATGTGTTTTGCGATGATGTATGATTTATTATTATGTGGCACACATAAGAAAGGATTCATTAAGAGATGGGTGGGACCTATATCTCCCTCCAATGCATTGGGTAAAGATTTATATCTCATGAGATAGACAAGGCTGGAACGGAAGGTCATTCCGGTTCAGTAATACAGGACTAAAACGAGGAGTGAACTCAGTTCAGAACAAGACTTTGTCCGCTATGATAGTCTTGGGAATGAGTCAGGACTAACAAGAAATGATTCTCTATGATTATGTGTGCATGACACAAAGAATCAAGTTTTATTTTATGATTATTGGGATTTCATTTTCACTTCTATGATTTATCCCATGTTATGATATTATGATCTCTTTTGCAGGTTATGATTTTCAAAATGTTATGATTACCTTTATTTACCCTTACTGAGCGTTTGAGCTCACCCTTTTGTATGTTTTCTTTTCCCCAGGTCGGGAAGAAGAATATTAAGTAGAATATGCTAAAAGGGACCCTAGATATGATGAAATAAATGGGAGACACTGTAGAAGATTTATGAACCAGTTGTTTATGTTTCCCAGTTTCTAAAGACACTATACCTATACGGTCATTTGCGGTTTTTGTCATATGTTGTAATAAGTATGCTTCAATTATGAAGTAATAACAATGTATGTAAATTATGGGTTGTTATAGTTGGTATCAGAGGAAAGGTATAGTCAACCATTGGAAACAAGGATGTGAAATCCTTAGTAAGAACCTTAAGGATATATCTAAGCCTAGAACAATCTTAGAGTTTTAGACATGGCCATGAAGTACCTATGATAAGACCTTAAGCGTGAAAATTTTATTCTTAATTATGTGGTTTTCCTATTATAATTAGTGTTGCTCAAAATATTCTTCTTGGTTTTAGTCAATGGCTGGAACCCGATGGAGCTATGTTAATGCGGAATGCGACGGACAATGTAATTATTGTCCCCCTAAGCAACCAAATGATATGGGAGCTGGAATGAAAAATCTTGTAGCCATGCTCAACCAAATTTCTCAATCCATGAATCATGCAGGACTTCCAAACGAGAAAAGGAAGGAACAACATTCTATTGAATCCTTCTTGATGAAACGCCCACCTTCATTCAGCGGTTCAACGAATCCATTAGTGGCTGAACAATGGATTAGTACCACTGAAAAGATTTTTTCAGTTCATAAATGTTCTGAACATGATAAAGTCATCTTAGAGGTATATCGTTTGGAAGGAGAAGCTGATCAATGGTGGAATTTTGTCAAGAATACGAGGCCAATGGATGAAATTGAGTCCATGGAATGGGAAGAGTTCAAAAACTTATTTTTCAATAAGTACTTCCCTAGAATTATTCGAAATATGATGGAGAAGGATTTTCTTGAATTGAAGCAAAAGGATGATGAGTCTGTTGGTACCTACGAAGAAAATATTACACGACTTGCAAGGTATGCTTCTAGAATTGTTATCCAACCTGAGAGTAAGATCGATCGATTCTTTAGTGGCTTAAAACCAAGTCTTCGAAGGGCGTTAGCCATAAGGGACTTCAATAGCTATGAAGAAATTGTTCGATGTGCTCTCAAGGTTGATATAGAGATTGGAGTAACCCATCAGTCATATGGGTTTGACAAGAAGAGGAAAATTGAATTCAAAGGGAAATCTAAATACCAAACAGAAAAGAAGATGAGTTTACCCTTATGCTCGAAGTGTGGAAAGAAACATGGAGGGAATTGTCTCAAAGGGACAAGTAAATGTTTTAAATGTGGAAAGGAAGGGCATCAGGCATTTGAATGCCGCAATGATGGGAAGAAGATGTCTAGTGATGAGAACAAAGGAAAGGCTACACATAATGAACCTCCTGCTCTTCAATGTTTCAAGTGCATGGAAATGGAGAATTATGCCAATCAATGCCCTAATACAAGGGTTGCTGATGATGACCGACGTCGACAAACTCTTAAGGCTAGAGACAAAGGAATGTCTCATGCAATTTCTATCAGCAATGTGGAGTATGATAACGATGTGGTGAAAGGTAAACTTACCATCCACTCTAAAGTAGAAAATGTTTTATTTGATTCTAGATCCACCCACTCTTTTATTTCTGAAGAATTTTCTAAGGGTGTCACCACTTTACCTCAACAATTAGACGTTGAGTTAGCTGTGACAACTCCTAATGGCACAATGGTTGCATCAAAAGTTTATAATTCTTCTCTAATTGACGTTTGTCGGAAAGTGATTCCTGAAAATCTTGTGATCCTTCCTTTAGTGGAATTCGATGTGATTATTTGCATGGATTGGCTTTCTTTATACGGATCTCATCTCGATTGCCAAAGAAGGGAAGTCACATTTCATATTCCAGATCAATATATGATCATCTATCGATGCAAGGATGAACATAACCTCCCAGTGGAAATTTCTTCCATCTTATGGGTCATGATTCCACTAAATGAAGGTTATTTATCTCAAATGGTTGGAAAGAAACTCGATATTAAGAATATGACCATTGTATAAAAGATTGATGATGTCTTTCCGGAGGAATTTCCAGGTCTTCCACCAAATCGTGAAGTTGAGTTTTCAATAGAACTCATACCGGGTGCTATGCCTATATCAAGGACACCTTATAGAATGGCCCCAATTGAGTTACAGGAATTGAAGAAGCAACATCAAGAGAATCTTGATAAGGGATTCATATGCCCTAGTGCGTCACCTTGGGGAGAACCTGTTCTGTTTGTTAAGATGAAAGATGGATCAATGCGACTATGCATTGATTAACGAGAACTTAACTAGATCACTATCAAGAACAAATATCCTCTCCCGTGCATCGATGACTTATTTGATCAACTATGCGGAGCTCAACACTTTTCTAAGATTGATCTTCATTCTGGTTATCATCAATTAAGGGTCAAAAGGGAGGATATACCAAATATGGCTTTCCATACAAGGTATAGACACTATGAATTTATAGTGATGCCATTCGATTTTACTAATGCCCCTGCTATCTTAATGGATCTAATGAATAGTGTCTTTAGAAACTATCTTGATCAGTTTGTGGAAGTCTATATAGATGATATTCTTGTCTATTCAAAGAGAAAGGAAGAACATAAAGATCACTTGAGAATTGTATTGAAGATCCTGAGAAAGGAGAAGCTTTATTCTAAATTTACCAAGTGTGAATTTTGGCTTGAAAAAGTTTCATTTTTGGGTCACATAATCTCAAAAGAGGGGATATCTGTGGATCTAGCAAAAATAGAGGTTTTCGAAAGATGGTCGAGACCAACAACAGTAACTAAGATCCGAAGTTTTCTTGGTTTGGCAAGATATTATCGGCGTTTTGTGAAAGATTTTTCACGATTATCTAATACACTCACCAGTTTGACTCGAAAAGGAGTTATGTTCGTGTAGACCGAAGAGTGGGAAGAGAATGTCAAGGAGTTGAAAAGAAGGTTATCCAGTGCACCTGTGCTCACACTACCTTGTAGTGGAGAATGGTTTGTGATCTATAGTGATTCATCCACGAAAGGGATGGGGTGTGTTATTATGCAAAACGATATGGTGATTGCTTATGCCTCACGATAGTTGAAAATCCATGAGCAAAATTACCCAACTCATGATTTGGAGATAGCTGCGGTAATCTTTGAATTAATGATTTGGAGGCATTATCTTTATGGTGAAAGGTGTGACATTTATACTGATCATAAAAGTTTGACGTATATTTCCACACAAAAGGAGCTGAATATGATCCAAAGAAGATGGTTGGAGCTGAATAAAGATTACGACTTCTCAATTCATTACCACCCTCGGAAAGTGAACAAGGTGGCTGATGCATTAAGTCGACAATACCATGCTAGCTTATCCATGACGAGGATCTCAAAAGATCCAATATTTATGGATTTACAAAGCATGGATCTTGGAATCATAATGGAAGGGGAAAAATCTTATCTTTTTCAAATGAATGTTCAACCATCTATGCATGTGAATATTAAAGAGGCACAGAAAGAAGATGTAGAGTTACAAAAGAAGTTGAGAAATTTTCCTAAATTCCACATTGATTGTGATGGGATTATGAGGTTCAGGAATCGGGTTTGTGTTCCTCCCATACCAGAATTGAAGAAGGTGCTGCTGGATGAGGCTCATAGTTCTTCATTCTCTATTCATCCTGGAAGCACGAAGATGTATAGAGACCTAAAAGAGTACTTCTGATGGGATGAAATGAAAAGTGATGTTGCTGAATATGTCTCTCGATGCTTGGTTTGTCAGCAAGTTAAAGCTGAAAGACAGAAGTCTAAGGGGATGTTACAACCATTGCCTATACCTGAATGGAAATGGAAAAACATGACTATGGACTTTGTCACCAGACTTCCTAAAACATCCAAAGGCAATAATGCTATTTGGGTTATAGTTGATCGTCTTACGAAGTCAGCACACTTCATTTCTATAAAATAGGATTTCTCTCTTGATCAGATTGCTAGGATATATGTAAAAGAAGTGGTAAGATTGCATAGAGTACCACTTTCCTTTATATCTGATCAGGATCCGAGGTTTACCTCAATGTTCTGGCGAAGTCTTCAGCATACTCTAGATACAGAGTTGAGTTTCAGCACTACTTATCATCCTCAGACAGACAGTCAGTCTGAGAGGACAATTCAAACTCTAGAAGATATGTTGAGAGATTGCTCTATAGATTTCAAAGGTGGTTGGGATCAACACCTACCTTTGGTGGAATTTTCTTATAATAATAGCTTTCACTCCAGTATTCAGATGGATCCTTATGAAGCTCTCTATGTAAAGAAATGCAGAACTCCATCTTGTTGGGAAGAAGATGGGGAAAGAAAGCTATTAGGACCTGATCATGTTGATGAGATGGCAAAAAGGTATGATCTATTCAACAACACATTAGAGCAGCTCAGATTCGACAAAAAATTTATGCCGACAACCGCGGAAAGGACCTAGAGTTTGAAGTGGGTGATAAAGTTTTCTTACGAATATCTCCCTAGAAGAGAGTAATGAGATTTGGGAAGAAGGGAAAGTTAAGCCCTAGGTATATCGGTCCTTTTGAAATACTGGATCATGTTGGGAAGGAAGCTTACCGATTGGCTCTTCCACCGAATCTCTCTCAAGTTCATGATGTGTTCCATGTATCGCTTCGGAGAAAGTACATACCTGATCCGTCACATGTACTCAGCTCAGAAGTTGTACCGCTGGAGCAAGATCTTTCTTATAAAGAATAGCCGATAGAGATTCTGGATCGTAGTGAAAAAGTCTTACGGAAAAAGACCACTTGCTTGGTGAAAGTTTTATGGAGGAACCACCAATTTGAAGAAGCTAAATGGGAGCATGAGGATATGATGAGGGAGAGGTATCCTCATCTGTTTGTTACAATGTGACGAATTTCGAGGGCGAAATCCTTTTTATGGGGGGTATAATGTAACACCCGAGATTTTTATGAGTAATATTTTGTTTTTATGTTATATATATATATCATCAAAGGAATATTTCACTACACACTAGCTTGGAAGACTTTACACGCAATCACGACTTTCCTCGATAGCTTGCGTTGTACGCAATACCAAGTTTCACTAAACAACAATATGCTATTAAAATATTATTAAAACTAGCAGTTATGAATAGTAATAACCACTTTTTGAAATTTTGTAAGTTTTATATTTCAAAATGGACTTCATTTTTGGACTCGGAATATTGAAATTAGCCTAGGGTGAAATTTTGGTATTTTTCTGAAAACATTCAATTTTTGATGAAGAGTGAAACCACTAAGTGGTAGGTTAAAAAACTGAATTTTGCATAAAACATAATTTTACTGCTTCTGTGAATGGAATTTTGAAAATCCGACAGACACGGTTGATATCAGTAAGTAAAATGTGGTTCAGTGAGATGAAAATAATTTTTTGGTGAATAGTAACTTTTTACTTTTTTTACTACGGTTAATAGTAAATAGGGTAACTAATGGTAAATATGATATTACTATTACCCTTACACATGTCCTAATTCAATTGGAAAAGTGTATTTCTACCAAAGACAACCTTATGAATATAATATGACCATTTAGGTCCACTTGGATTAGATTAGGACATTTAATATTATTTTATTTAATGAATAGTTAAAATAGTTAAAATCAAATTTTAATAACTAAAACATTTTTAATATGGGGTTACACATAAGATAAATTCGATTATAAATATTCATTAGAAAGGTACAACGATTTCCTACATAATGATATTTTATTTATAATTTTTAGACTTTAAATAAATTAATTTATTTATGACACAACGATGATGTAGTAATTACCCATTTAAATAAATATTAACATAATTGATGTTATAAATGCCCAAATAAATGAAATTTGAGACTTTATATGAATTACAAAAAATTTATAAGTTAATATGATATATTAGTGTTGATATAATTAACTTGGTTCGAAGATATAATTCGGTTATGACTTTCACAAAAATCATATATCAAATAGTGTCAAAATTGACATATAATAGTTTTCAAAACAAATAATATATTATTAATTGTTATTTTATTCCTAAAAATCTAAGGTTCGGCCAAATTACATAGATAAAGATATATATATTAATAATAAACAATTTGAGGTTCGTTTGGCATGTTATAGTAAGTGTATTAACCATATAGTGTAAGAAAACAAAAAGAAACGGTAAAAGTTATATTATTTATCTTAGAGTTAAATATAATTGATAGGTTAAAATAATAACTTAACTTGTCTAAATTCTATTGGATGAGAGGATTTCGGCCCATACCCACCTTAGCTTCGAAATATATCAATTTGGAACCATTATAAACCGAATGTGACTTTCATATAAAATAATATTTTGAGATATTCTTAAGGTGCCCCTCTCCTCCCTTATAAAAGGGCATCTCCTCCCTCTCCTCCTCACACCAATTTGAGAACTCAAGCTCGGCCAACCCCTGCCAAAATCCCTTCAACACTTCACTAGAATAATCTTAGAGCTCCTGGTCTTCTTCAGAGACCATCCACAGTTCCCTAAGTGAAGGTTAAGAGAAGGCGCGTCAAAAAGAGGTAATACCCATTACTGATCTTTTTCAATTTATTTCTTCTTCAACTTCTTCTTATTTAGTTATTTAATTATAAATTAATAACATCAGTATTAATTACATACTGGTATGTTATTATAAACATGAAACAACCTTAATTCACCTTCTATCCATCATATTAAAAAAGAAATAACCGCGCGTGCGTACGTATAGAATACCGTCTCCACGCGGTAGTGTAATCTATTTTCCACCACCACATTACTTGGATGGGTATAATGGTGTAATCAGTTACTATATATGATTATTATAAAGTGATATTGATACTGAAATAATATAAATACACTTCAATACAATTCCATGACCATGGGGACGATATCATCGCTCATGCGTACGTACGGAATACCGTCTCCGCGATGTGATGCGACTCGTTCTACATGATCTTCATTACATAGAATTTTTACAAATAAATTGAATGAATAAATATGATATATATTACACTAATACCATTCTGTATATAAGGTATCTATAACCTAACAAGAAGAATAAGAATTTATTCGGCAAAACACCCATAAGAACAAAAATCAAGAAAGACTTAAAAAACAAGTAACAATGAAATATTACTAATAAGAAGGTAAGAATATGACCCTATATGATATCATATGAATATGTATGATTCTGGAATAAGTCAATAACATTATTTAAATCATCATACAAGAGGTTCCGACACGTACGAATCAAATCGGACCTAAGGTAAGGGAAATCTCAAAATCTCATTTTTAACTGAGATTGTTAATACTTTGGTATTTACTGGGGTGTATTTATCATCCACATCCATGTTATCTCAATAAGTAATTTTATTCATATCCTCATACAATTGTTTAAATCCAATTTTACCCTTCGGTATGTTTTTAGTGAACAATATGAAAGGAATCTTTTGTCATACGAGGTACTTTTTGACTTTTCGGCCAAAGTACGAGAAGAATGTTTTTTTAACATATACGGCATAAATGGATTCATAGAACATTATTTCAATGAATATTTCTTTACATGTTTTCATGTTTATTTTAAATTAACTTCTTTTAGATTAAAATTATTTTACATGTTAATAATGGAAAATGTTTTTGAAGTAGAAAAGATATTTTCATCAACTATGGAGTTCAAATGTTTTATCAAAATTATTTTCCATCTAAGATAATATAGGGTTCTGTTTTTATCCCTATTATTACATTGATTTGATTATGTTGTGATGGAATTATTTTTATGAAGTCCTTTACCTTATATGATTTGTTTTATGATGTCATGTTGTTTCAAGAATCCCATTTTTATTACATGTGTTATGCGATGATGTATGATTTATGATTATGTGGCACACATAAGAAAGGATTCATTAAGAGATGGGTGGGACCTATATCTCCCTCCAATGCATTGGGTAAAGATTTATATCTAATGATATAGACAGGGCTAGAACGGAAGGTCATTCCGGTTCAGTAATACAGGACTGAAACGAGGAGTGAACTCGGTTCAGAAATGGACTTTGTCCGCTAAGAGAGTCTTGGCAATGAGTCATGACTAACAAGAAATGATTCTCTATGATTATGTGTGCATGCCACAAAGATTCAAGTTTTATGTTATTATTATTGGGATTTCATTTTCACTTATATGATTTATCCCATGTTAAGATATTATGATCTCTTTTGCAGGTTTGGATTTTCAAAATGTTATGATTACCTTTATTTACCCTTACTGAGCGTTTGAGCTCACCCTTTTGTATGTTTTCTTTTTCCCAGGTCAGGAAGAAGAATATTAAGTAGAATATTCTAAGAGGGACCCTAGATATGATGAAATAAATGGGAGACACTATAGAAGATTTATGAACCAGTTGTTTATGTTTCCCAGTTTCTAAAGACACTATACCTATACGGTCCTTTGTGGTTTTTGTCATATTTTTTAATAAGTATGCTTCAATTATGAAGTAATAACAATGTATGTAATGTATGGTTCGTTATAGTTATGAACCCCATAACCCTAAAACGCTTGGCAGCCTAGAGAGCTCTGGAGGAGACCTCTCGACGCAGCGGCAATGTTCTTGACGATTCTCGCCGGCGACGACGACACGACGACCAGATCATCGCCAACAAGTCCGCGGATCCAGGTAGGATGGTTGTTTGTGATGTTTTTCCCCATTATTGATTTCCATGACGAACACCGACTAATCCATGAACAGAATAGCCCATGGATCGATCGTTCTTGTGGGATGGGATTTTGTAGGAATCGTGGGTTTGATTCGTGATCTCTGTTTTGATTTTGATTCAAACCTTCTAATGGCGACGAACCCGGGTCGTCACGAACAACGATCGAGGTTCATCCCTCACGTTTGATTCTTGTGTTTTCCCCCTCGCGTTCTTCATCGCGTTCTATGCATTCATGAAGGGAATCGACTGTTGCACGTTCATTTGTTGGCGCAAAGATCCGAGATTGTAGATGCAACCCCGAAGCGATGCCACGGATATGCGACAACAGTTTCAGCAGATGATTCAGAGCGGATCGTGAGATAGGAGGTTTTCAGATGTTTTCCTTCGGATGGATCATTCGAGGATTTTGATCCATTTCAAGAGCCGTAAACACCCGAGGTGATGTTCGTATGGAGAAATGGACCATCGCCTGGAGTTTCATGGCGAACGGAGCAGAAAATCGAGATCTGGAAGATCGGCCGAAGTGCGAGGAAGAAGAAGAAGATGTTCTGGAGAAATCCAGACTACACGTTGTGTAGTATGGGATACACAGTGTGTGTTCGTCGGAGGAACCACCCGGCGTGTACTCCGGGAGTACACAGACACAGATAGAATACACGGGCAGGGTACACGGCCAGGGACACGCTGTGTATACCCCTCCCCGGCCAGACCCGACCAAGTACACGGGGAACCTCGTGTATTGGTACCCGGGAAGGCTACACGGACACAGATAGAGGCCGTGTACGTGCACATGGCCAGCATACATGGGGCAAGACCAGGTGCTCGGACATGGTGTGTGATCATTCTACACGTCGTGTAGTTATCTTCTACCCAACAAGCCGAATGACACGAGCCACTTACATGGGTAGTACCTGGTGTCAAGGAACATGATGTGTACCTTTTCTACACGTCGTGTAGTTGAGTTATGCATGGCTTGAGAAAATGACACGGGCCGTTTACACTGGCAGTGCCCGGGGTCATGGGACATGACCTGTAACCATACTACAAGCCGTGTACACTTTTTTTCTTCATGGTTTGTTCCATTTGTCTCCTATGACTTGGACTAGTTCTTTTAGGGTTCCTACCCTTGATCTTTCCCCTAATGGTTTTGGTATCATTTACTTTACACGGTAGTATAATCCCTTCAGCAGGACTTCTTGAATAGTGTTGTTGGTATCCCTTCTGTGAGACTTAGAGTCAGATCCTCTATTCATTTCTGGAACCCTAGGTAGAGGTCTTGGTATCGACGTGACCAACTTTACCCGGGCGCCGATCCTCTTCTTAGAAGATTAGCTCAGACTGAGTTGTTGGAATCACCCTGTGATTTGGCTATGATCCTCATCTGAGTGTCATATTCCCAAAGTAATTGTGGAGTGTGTTCTATTGGAACGAGTTCTCTGTATCCCACTTTTCAGACCTAGGAGTGTGTTCTCCCGGTTGTATGCTTAGTGGAATATTCGAGCTGGATCCTAGTGGTGGTGTTCGTGATGGTTGCGTGTGTATGAGTATATCTGGATATTCTTGCTATATGTTCGGAAGACATATACAGTGTAGATCTGATTTTACCTTGCTGAGTGGTATTTTCCCTTTGTTGTATTCTTCCTTTGTGGTTTCAGGGTGTCCTAATGGGTATTGTTATACTCACCCCTACACTGGCTTTTCCGGCATGTGTCATGTCTTGTGTAGACGAGCGAGCCTTTGACAGGATTCTAGGCGGACGTGGACCGGACGACACCCAGTGAGATCAGACGGGCCGAGGTGAGTTCCTACAGCTTCAGACTACAATCCCAGCACCTTTCCTTACAGGTTGGACTTTGTTGACAGAATTTCTTTTGGAGGGCTTGTTTTTGGCCCAGGGTATACCTTTCTGTACTTTTCATTCTAGTCGTACTCTGTTGGTTGGGTTTTAGTGTATGCATGCATCTTTTCATTTCAGTGGTTTTTACTTTTCAGCTTTGTGGGCTTGGAGATGTGTGTGCGTGTGTACAGGTTAATAGGCAATGCCTCCCATGTTAGTAGCACGCCTACTCGGTGCTAGTCACCAGCCCCTGGCCTATTAGAGGCGGGCATGGGGAGTTGTGACTCGGACCCCATTGGGATGAGTCGTCACAAATACAATAAAAATATTATTATTAATTATTGAAAAAAATAACCATTCTATTATGAAATAATTTCAATAAATTCAATAAAATCCAAAATATTATGGAAAAATATTTTTTGTAAAATTTAATATAGAAACATGTGAATGATTATCCAAATAATTGATTGATCATAATAGTGAAAAATTAATTTCATTCAATATATATTAATATAAATCATTCCATTCGTATTTTTATAAAAAATAAATAAAAGTGAATTATTCAAATAATTTGTAAATTGATTTTAACATTTTTTCAAATAAATTCAAACAAGGTTAAAAAAGAAATTTATATATAATAATATTGTATTAAAAATAAGTTTAAAAACATTTTTATAAAAGATGGACATGGAATACAATTATTCTCAACCAAATATTAAAACTAAGTATTTTTTCATTAAAATCATTCTCTTCTATATCCGGAATAAAAATTGAGGGCAATTAAAGGAAAAAAATGAAATTTAATATAATATGAATATGATTTTAAAATGGAAATGGATTTATTAGATAAGTATTATATAATTTTTTCAATTGAAATTTAGGAATCAATAATCATGCCAAAAAATAATATGTAATCATTTATCCCATACCACATGTCTCAGAATTCATAATAATCATTAAAACATCATTTATAATAAATAAATTTTTATTATAAATTTATTATTTTACCACTCTAAAATATATAATGTATTTTATTATTTACTTAAGACATATTTTCACAGGTTTATTAAAAATGATTTATTAAATTCAACTTTCATGGTTATAGTTGCTTCGTATTTCTTGCATGTTCTAGTTTGATTGTTTTTTTCCTTCAACTATTATCATGGTTACATAATCCATAGAGAATATATAATGATATAAATATCATATAAATCCATTATATTTATATTTATTTTAATCCATAATTTTTATATATAGAACAAATAATTACACCATTCATGTAGACGGTAGATCATGCATATATATAAATATTGTATTCATTTTTTGATGGATGGAATGAAAGAAAATTATATTATAGTTAATCATTCTATAAATATTATTTTATCACTTATATAATATATATTAATCAAATACGTCATTTTTTACCATCAATTTAAAATGGAAATTAAAAATGAATCCCACGCTTTGTGGAGGACGTAGTATCACTTACGCATAAGCAACATTATCTTTTTTTCAATGGATTTGAATGAAAGGTAATATATATGATATAATAATACCATAAAATGAAGTGATAAATATCATATATATATAGAATCTACCATTATAACTACCTATAATAAGACATTATATAAAACTAATTACATCAGTTCATGAATGGTTAGTCCAATGTATACACGATCAACAGTTTCATTTCCCAGTTGATAGAATAGAAAATAGATATTGGTAATTCCATTAAAATAACATTATATCAGTATATGGAATATATTAATTTAATTATGAGATCATTTTTTAACAACATTTTATGGAGTTAGAATAAGAAATAGAAAAAACACATGATTTAGAACAAAACCTCATCTTCACGAAAACTATTTTGGATTATACCTAATGCATACTTCAAATACTTCTATTATCCATCATAGGGAACTATATTATATATAAGGATAAATTTAATGGATTTTATTAGGAATTTTTAAAAACAAAATTTCCATGAAGTATGGATTGGATAAGAGAGGGGATGTCCTTTTATAATTGTGGTAAATGGCCTAGTATTTTTTTTAAATGAAGTAAATATATTTATGTATTATTTATTCAAAATGTCTCCAAAATAGACCCTTCCCTAATAATTAACTATATAGGTTCTATCTATGTATATAAAATATAATTCGTACATATTTTAATGTAATGTTAACTATTGTCGCTTTAGTTTAACCCCACGGTAAACCTCTTCTAACATTAACCATGATAATATATTTTGACTATTTTTAATAAACTTTATAGATAATATTTAATTAGAACATATATATAATATTAAATATTCTTATTAAAAACATAGATATATTTTATTAAAAATAAATTCAAATAATAGTTGTAATTTAATATAATATTAAACCCAAAACTCAATAAAAATGATTACTAAAGAGAATATTCTCCCAACTATAAAAAGTTTTTATAAAAAAATATATATATATATAATAAATTAAAATGAAAAATTATTTTAAAAATAGTAATATTATTTTACTTATTTTACTTCTTATCCTATTTTAAATATAAATAGTAGTTTCTTAATGCTTCAAATGAAAAGACATTTTTTAATAAAAAATTATATTTTTTTTGTATTCATCAAAAAATAATTAATTTAGGAATAATATGAAAAATTCTCTATAGGGTAATTTCATTTGTTATATCAAAATAAATTTCATTTTCAAATAAAAATTTTCATAATTTGTAAAAACATTAACTATAAATATTTTGGGAAAATGAAGTGAAATTTATTTTTGAAAATTATACATTTCTAATCATAACACTGGATTTATTCTTTTTCCACACAAATAAAATATATTTGATGAATGTTAGAATTTATTTTTAAGTATATAATATATATTATTAAGGAAAATAATTTAAATAGTGATTAATTTAATTAAATATAATAAAAACACACCCCGCTCATAAAAATATTTTTTTTATAAAATCATTTATTTCACATTGAAATGATTTTTATTACTATTTATAATTCATTTACAATCAATGAATTTTTTATAGATATTTAATAATTTAATTTTTATAATTTAATTATTTCTATTCCTACCGACTAATTGAGTTTCTAGGTTATTGGTTTTCTATATTATAGATCATTTACACTCAATGTTTTATGTTTCATAAGATAGTGATGATTTTAAATTTTTTAAAATATAAATAAATTATAAAATCATGGGGTGTTATATGTTTCTTACTATAAATTTTAATATCAACATTTTATATTTGACATTAAATCCTATGGGGGATATGGATGAATAGATTGAATTCTTTAATGTGTGGTGTATTTTTTATCAGCTATTAAAAGACATTTTGTTATGAATTATGATTATTTATTTGTTGTTGGTGTCATGATTTAAATCATTTATGTTCATGTTGTTTTAGTGAAAGTGCTAATTTTTTCATATGGCAAATAAGTCCTTTGTTTCAAAAGTGTTAATTTTTTTAATGAAGGTCAGTTTCAGAAAATTAATAGTAATATAAATTGATCATCTAAAATCAGAATATCAATAGTATAGAGTCATCCTTCCTAATAACATCCTCATGAGAATAAGTAATTACATTATATAGTAAAAATTAAATAAATAAACCATTAATAAAGATCATACCAATGTAATGATATAATAAATTATTTTCATATTTATTAATATGAATTAGATAGTTATATTCATTATAAAAATATTACGTAATTTTTAAATAAAAAATAAATTACTATTAAATAAACTCTTTTCGTGTATGGATCAAATTGAATCGATTAATTTATATAATTTATTATTTTTATTTGATAAAATGAATTTTATTTTTGGAATCAAAATATAAAAATTATATTTAGGTTGAATTTTGATGTTTTTAGAGAATATGGATTTTTCTGTGAAAATGGAAATTTCCCATATTTGTAAAAATTTATTTTATATACACTAAATTATGTAATTAAAAAGTCCCACTATGTTTTAAATATTATTTAAAATTCACATTACTAATAATATACGTAATATAAAATCATATTTTGCTTGAAAAGAGAACTTCTTGAAAACCAACATTTTCCCTTTGTCTATGGTTTTTGTTTTAAATTAAAAATTTCCATTACTATTAATTGAATTTTTTAAAATTAATTCAATATTTAGAATCACAAAAATTTATATTACCTAATAATTTCAACTTAATTTTTCACCATGATAAATAGTAGGATTAGAAAAATATTGTTATCATGGTTAAGGTAACGATAAATTATCCAGGTAAAAAAAATAAAATTTAATATCTTATAAACACCAGTATGAAATATATATTATGAAACAATATAGAACGTATAGTGTCTAATTCTCATGATTTAAAATTTAGGAACCTTTCATAATGTGAGATAGATGGTTACATCTTTTTATTTTCAAAAAACTTGTGTGTTTTAGTCACCTCACATATAAAAGGAAACCCATTCCCCTCTAAAAATAATATCATAAAATTCATTTTTAATGGAGAAAACCTTTTTAAATATCTATTTTTAATCCCTAACAATTAACTTTATCTAATTGGTTTCATATATTCAAATGTAAAGACCAAAAAATTCCATATAAATTTGTTTTTAAAATTATATGGAAATATTCTAGCTGTAGTTTCTGATGGTAACTGATTTTGAGACCTGGAGATCCTGGAGTTTATTTCTAATGTTAATTAAGTACTTTCAATAAGTGCATGAGTGGGTTTTTGTATCTTTTGAACTAGTTATCTGAATTGAAATTTGAGGGCATAGTTGATCTCGCAGAACCTGTAGTTTATTAAAGAGACCTTCACCTCGGTTGCAGTTGGTCGTGGGTGGAAGATATTTCTAGCTACCCATTGTGAGAAAATAAAAAAAAGGAAATAATAAAAAATAAAGTTTATTTTTATTTTAATTCTGAATTCATTTGAATTCTTGTTTGGTACAACCTGGTCTCCTCAATCCCTTCCCTTTTATTAAATTGTGCCAAACTCCCAATATTTAATGATTTCATTAAAAGAAGTCATTGAAAATATAAATGAAGGGGGAGTCTCTTAATAACCTTGATTGTGCTCTTGGTTTTCCTGGAGAAGAGGTTTGGTCGAGGATATTGATGGTGGAAACCCCTTTCGAGGAAGAACTCTTCTCCTTCGACAAAAATTTCTCCAACAAAAAACTCTGTCAAAGGATATCTAACATGGAATGTCCCCAATGATGAAAAACTGACATCCATATTTACATCTCGTCACTGATGTCATAAAATCTTAGAGTTTGGACTTGTGGATTCTGTATACCACTTAACCCATTCTTGTCATTCTTCATGATTTAAGAATAACTATGCAGCTTGCAACCATTCTAAGATGGAGGGTGCTGGCCAAACGAACATGGCCCAACCCCTCTACAACTTAAGTGGAATTTGGTGTTCTTTGACGCCTATTTTTGGGTTGAAAGAATCCCTCACGTGGTGGTCTTGAATCGATGAAGATGTCCTGAGATGAGTGTGGGGGTCTTCAAAATGAAGATCGGGCCATCGGGGCACACCCGGTGACCCAAGGAACATCGCCGACGACCGTTTCTGTTGACCTGCACTGGTAGGGATCATGAGAAGCAACCAAAACTACAGTTGGTATTGATGATGGAGGTGCTGAAACTTCACCACCGAAGGAGGGCCACAGCCTGTTGGTCGCAATTGAGCAAGGGTGGCGGCCAGCTCACGGTCGCCCATGTGGAGGGGACGGTGACACACGTCTACGTTGCCGGGCTTGCAGGGGCCGTGAAACTAAGCTTCGATGGCAAAGGCAGGGGAGGCCAGATCTCACCCGACATCCAAAGGTGGTGCGGTGTGAAACCGTGCCATGGAGGTGGGCTGGTCGTTCGACATGATGAGGAGCCAAGCAGGACCACTAGGTCCAGCTTGCCTGCCGTCGAAGCCACGTGGCCCCAGACGGTTGGCCATCCAACCGGATCGGCTAGGCCGTTCGGGGTACCCAGGTGGAAATACCACATTGGTTGGTGTCTAGGGAGGACCCCACAACAGGCCCACCTAGCCACGGGCCAACCGCAAGCCTCTTGTGGGCCACCCTGCGCGGGTCGGGCCACGCCAGTCGGCCAGGCCAGAACTAGCAGGCCGGGTTAGGCCATACGGCCCAATTTAGATCCCACAAGCCTGGTCAGAACATAGGCTAGACCCAGGGTGACACAAATTGGTTTGGTTTGTCCCATGTAGGGTCGGGTCGGGTCAGTCCGATAGGGTCGGACCTGACCCGAACCAACATCGACCACTTTCCACTCTTTCGGCCATAACATGAGCTACGTGCGTCCATTTGATGAACTGTCTGTGGCACTAGAAACCTTGGATTGAGATAATCCTTTTTGTATACCCCACATGATTTTTGGATATAGTTGGGGTATGACTGGGTTGGATCGAATATGAATCCAACTGGGCCCTTGGAACTAAAAATGCCAATAACTTACAGACCGAGCATCCATTTGACGCAACATATGTTACGTTGAGACCCCTATGACATGGTGTTCCTTTTGGGATAATTCATCATGGTACATCATAGAAGTTGGTGTATCGACCTACAACTTGAGGATCAAACCATCACAGAATCAAGTGAGCTTACTGTTGGAACCCTATGGCTGGCTGTCACAAGAGAAAGGGATCCTATATGGGTCTATGCATTGGGATCCTAAATGGGTCTGTGTTCTAGGATCCCAAATGGATCTAATCTAAGAATCCATTTGGGAATACTCAATTATCCAACATGGGTCTGTTTTACTTGGATCTTATGTGGGTCTGATGATTTAGGATGTAATGTGGGTTTGGCTGTCAACAGTGTGAGATGATTTAGTAGTTACATATAATCATCATTATTACCATACCTAAGTTATACCAGGAGTGATATGAGTTCAAATAATTAGGATGAATCAATTTTGGTTCTTTTCTATATGGTGTTACATAAGAGGTACTCACCGGTGTGGTGTTACATTCGTTGTACTTCTTCCTTCGTGGACAATTGTGCTTTTGGCTCAGGGGATGGATCTCTTTTTAATCTTGACAAAATAGCTATATGAATGATCATACAAATAATGATGGATGGTTGTTACTTATTACCTTATGATTGTACACTTACTATTGAGTATTATCAAATGCGGATTTGGGGAGACCTTCAAGAGTCTTTGGGTCCCAACTTAGTTTTGTTATACTCACCCATCCATAGGCTATGCCCACACCTTGTTGTGTCCTGTTCAAATGACGAACAACATTGATCAAGGATAAGGGTGATGGACAAGAGGCTGCACTGGGGAGGAATTAGTGGAGACGTAACACATGGACATCTTGATTGAGGGTTGTACCTACCCTTCAGGTAGGATTCCCAGTGGATGAACTAGGAGCTATTTCCCTTTCTATTGTACTTGTACTTTCAGTTGGGTTTGTATACTGGCGCTTACTTTCCACATACCTTTTACAATAGTAGTTACTTTTGGTTACTCATTATTTTGTTTTTAGAATGTGTGTGATCCAGGATTTAAAGGTAATGCCTTCATAATTACCTGGATATGCCTTTCAGTGCTATTCTCCATCCCCTGTCCTGTGGAATGTTTCCTTGGGGTAGTCATGGAATGGGCCTTTAAGATATGTCATGACAAATTAATATCATAGGAGTTGGTTCTACCGTATAACATTGTAATATGATATGCTAACTTCAATAGTGTTAATTGTTATTAGTTTGTTTATAAGATTTGGGAATTAGGTGTTGGAGAAGCAATAGACGTATCCATACACAAGGACCATAACTTCCGATTTATGACTTAGTGCATGAAAATACTGATTGTGTGTGTGTTTTGAAAATTATTATTTGTGATATCTTTGAGTCAGCTCATCAGGTATAACTAATTGACCATGTAACACCTATTTCATTTCAATATTCCTCCACGTTGACCGAAATTATAGGTTCCGGGTTGAGCGTGTCATGATTGCCCACTGAGAAACATGGCCTCGGTGCATGGCCCTTTTTCAGTAGAGGCACCAGCAGAGGCACCATCGGTACCATTACCCATTGGTCCCCCGATGACATCATCCCTAGCAGTAGAGAGTGTATGGAACTTGAGTTCATTTCAGACATTCTAGTGTTATAGGCCAACCAAGTTTAAGGCTGAGATAGACCCACAGGCGGTCGAGGATTGGCTGGAGGACGTGGCGAGAGTCTTCCGACTAGTAGGGACACTAGCTGATCTCATAGTTATCATTGCTGCCAGTCTTCTACTAGCATTAGCTGGCAGATGGTGGAGCATGTTGCTCCAGGTTCATGACGATGCTAAACTTATCTGGGCAGACTTTGAGATCCTGTTTCGAGTAGAGGTTGTCAGAGAGACCATTCGCTCATATAAATAATTTTTCAACTATAGTTGGGTATCATGACTATGGCTCGGTATTTAGAAAGGTTCACCGACTGCTCACGCTACTCCACTGATATGGTGTGGGACCCATTATTCATGGACAGATTATTTGAGCAGTGACTCAGTTGGGAAATCAGGGATATGATGATTTCTCTTAACATCCTGATACAGGAAGGGGTGTTAGAGAACTCCCTCTCAGTAGAGAGTTATCTTGTTGAGCAGCAGACAGATGTCATAGAGGTCCAAGAGGACCAGACCTAAGGGTGGATGATCATTGGATTCTGGGGCGATTGTGTGGGGAACCCAAGATAGAGCCAGTCATGCGAAGAGTAGGAAGTGTTACGTATGCAGCGGGCATGGTCACATTGCTCACGACTTTTTGGCATGTCATATAAACGATCAGCAAACGATCTAAGGAAACCCCATGGAGAGATAGACATTTAATCGAGGTGGACTGTAGGGATGAGGAAGGCGTGGAAGAGGAGCTGCCCATGCATCTAGCAGTGGGAAACAATTCGAAGTGTTACCGCCACCACCACCAGGTGGTTTACCCCAACCATATGGAGCAGGTGGACATGTGAAAGCTCATATCCATGTAGTTGGGGCCTAATTCCATGGCGCACTATAAAGGATATGAGGTATGATCAATGTCTACTACTCCTTATCTGTAGTACATATAGACATAGGTTCCTATCATCCTTTTATTTCCACTACCCTCGTTCGGAGATCGATGATTCCAGTTCAGCTGTTTTCTCGATCCATACAGCTAGAGACCCCTACGGGAGTGGATTCGATGATTACACACTGGTGTCGGTACTTTGAGATTACTCTAGGATGTGAGGGTTTTATCTAGGATTTTATAGTAATGACATTGTGGCATTACAACATCATATTGTGTATGAATTTGTTATCTACATTCAATTCATAGATCGACTGCATTAGGCTAATTGTGTGGTGTATCCATGTGAATGGGACTAGGTTTACCTTCACCAGTGAGAAGAGAGCCTTTGCAGCATAGGATGGACTTACCTAGAGGAGAGTGCAGCTAATCACTCATCATTGGGTTATCCTTAACCTTAATGTGGTTGATGTGGAGAGTCTGAGCTATCCTGCAGTGGTTGACCAATACGCAGATTTCTTCCTTGATGATGTCTCGGGTCTACCTCCTTAAACAGAGGTGGAATTTAATATTGACTTGTACCCTGGGATGACACCAATATCTACCCCAACATATTGGATGGCTCTCACAGATCTTCGTGAGCTGCAGGTATAACTGGAGGACTTACAGGGGAAGGGGTTCATCTTCCCTTGTGTTTCTCCTTAGGCAGCCCCGATTTTGTTCACCAAGAAGGTGGATGTGATCATGAATATTTTTGTTAACTATCGGCTCCTAAACCAGGTGACCATGAAAAAAAAATTACCCACTTCCAAGGATTGATTATCTTTCTGATCAGCTGAAGGGATCACAGTGGTTTTCAATGATTGTCCTCAGGTCAGGCTATCACCAGCTCAGAGTATGAGACTAGGATGTGTAGAAGATGACTTTCAGAGTTGGGTATGACCATTATGATAATTGTTTCCAGTCGTTTGACATGATTAACACTCCAGTAGTGTTCATTGGACTCATGAATAGAATATTTTAGCCATACATTGATCAAATTATTGTAGTCTTAATCGATGAAATTCTGATCTACTCAGCTACTAAGGAAGAGGATGACTATCATTTCTATGTAGTTCAGGACACTCTACGAGAGCACCAACATTATGGTAAGATCTCGAAGTGCCAGTTCTAGATCCGAGGGGATCACTTTCTGGAACATTTCATCTTGAAGGCTAGAGTTGGGGTGGATCTAGAGAAGATTGAGGTGGTACATTCTTGGGAGCCCCCTAGGAGTGTGACAGAGATACAGATTTTCATGGGATTGGCTAGATACGACAAGGGTTTCTTTTGAAGATTTATCCAGATTTGTAGAACATTTATCAGTATTTACAAAGAAGGGGCAACCCTTTATGTGGTCAGAGAGATTCCAACATAGTACTCAGGAGCTGAGCTAGAGCCTGACCGAGGACCCCATATTGAGGCTTCTGGCGGAGGTTGTTGGGTATATAGTCGATTGTAATGCATTAGGGACTGGTCTCGAATGAGTCTTAATGTAGGAGAGACAAGTTATTGGATATGGTTCTCGAAAGCTAAGATAAAATGATCAGAACTATGCTACCCATGACCATGAGCTAGTAGTAGTGTTCTTCGCATTGAAGATGTGCCAACACTATCTGATGGGTGATTGTTTTATGGTTTACTATGATTACTAGAGTCTTAGGTATATCTTTTCCCAAAAGGACATGAAGATGAGATAAAAATGTTGGCTTGATTTCTTCCAGGATTATGATTTAATGATAGTCTATACTTCTGGGAAGGGTAACATTTTAGAAAATGTACTCAGCATGAGATATGGTATACTGCCACTCGGTGGGGCAATGGAACAGCTGGCTGCCTTGCAGATATCCTTTGTCGATAGATTTAGAATAGATTTTCTTCATTCTCTTACTATCACTCACTCACATATTCAAAGATTCAAGGAGGCGCAGTGTGGGGAAACAAACTGTGATGCTCGATGTGGTCAAATATCCATAGGTCAGGAACCTCATGTATTTTTTGAATGTAGGGAGCACTTCATCCATTTCAAAGGATTTATCAGGGTACCAGTGTCACATTAGACGGAAGTGTTGAGGGAGTTCCACACATCACCTCTAGTGGTACATCCCTGAGTGGCAAAGATATACGAAGACCACTGACGACAGCACTGGTGGCCGGGAATAAAGAAAGCAGTAGCAGTTTTTGTCTCATGGTGCCTCACTTTTTAGCAATTGAAGGTTGAGAATTAGGTACCTGTAGGCTTAGTTCATCCATTTGAGATCCCATAGTGGTAGTGGGTCTGAATATCCATGGAAAGTTTGACTGGACTTCCATGTACATCCATGGGTCATGATTCTATCTGGGTGATCGTCGACCGACTCACCAAGTTGTCCCACTTCCTACTGATTAGAGAGAAGGGTCTAGTGGAGATATTTTGATTCATCTATGTGCAGAATATTGTGATGGTACATGGATTCCCCTCAACAATTGTCTCTGATCATGATGAACATTCCACTTCTAGGATATGGAAGGGGTTGTATAAAACTTTTGTTATGTATCTTAGTTTGAGCATCGTCTTCCATCCTCAGATGGATGGCCAGACTGAGTGGACCATTCATAACCTTGAGTACATGTTGTGTGTTTGTGTCCTCGACTTCGGTTACATCTGGGTGGATCATTTTCACTTGGAGGTTTTTTCATACAAAAATAGTTATCACTCCACCATTTGGATGGAACCATTCGAGGCTCTGTATTTCCAAACTTTCATATCACCTTTGTGCTAGACTAACCCAAGGGAGTCAGCACTCGTGGGACTAGAGATGATATGAGATACCATAGAGAAAGTGCAGATCATGCATGATCAGATGAAGACTACACAGAGCAAGCAAAATTTTTATGGTGATAGGAGATGGATACATATGTATTTCAAGGATGGTGACCACATATTTTTAAGGGTGTTACCCAGAAGAGGTTTATGAAGATTTGGATAGGGAGACAAGTTATATCTTTGATCAATGGTCCCTTTTTGGTCTTTAGAAGAGTCGGAGAGTTGGTTTACCACTTAGAACTTCCCCCTTATTTTCACTGGGTGCACGATGTTTTTCACGTATCCCAGCTAAGGAAATACGTGAATGATCCTACTCACATATTTGTCTCGGGAGAGATTGATATCGACGATGGGGAAATGTTTTATGAGGTATCAATGGGGATTGAGGATCGACAAGAGAGAGTCCGTCTTGGGTTATATATACCTTTGGTGCATGTTAGTTACTAGCACAGGAACATCCAAGAGAGAACATGGGAGCGAGAGGATCATATTCGTTCTCAGTACTCCCACTTGTTTTCCTCATTTTTGCGATGTGGCATTCTGGGACAAAAATCCCTGAGGTAGGGAGAATGTAATGACCCATAAATTCAATGTATTTTTTTAAAAAACAATATGTAAATATTTGAGTCGGCAGTTTCTGACGGTACTTGATCCCATGCCTGGAAAGACCAGAATGTTTTTCTAAATATTATTATGTACTTTCAGTAAGTGTGTGAGTGGGTTTTTTTTACTTTTGAACCGGTGCTCGGAATTGATGATCTTGAAATCACTGAACTGAATATTCAAAACAAAAAAATCAGCTTACACTCATAATTGCATGAAGCACCTACCCTTTGAACCCTAGATCTTTCTTTTGCACTCAAGATTTTCTTTCTCTGTGAAAAATGTTTAATGAAACTACACCTTTTACACATAAATTTTACTATTTCATTAAACTTTATTATGTTCAGACATCCATAACTTTTTTACAGAACCGCGACTTTTCCATGCAACTGTAACATTTCTGCGCATCACTGACTTTTCCGTGCATCATTATCTTTTCTGCACAAGTACCTGTTCGTGAAAATTTTATGTGAATCAAATCATGGATCTTCACTAAGTATTCAACTCTACTGAATTATGTGGGTCACCTATTATTTAAAGGTGTCACTGATTCCCATGCGCAAAACCCATTGTGCACACAAAACTATCTTTCTGTGTGCAAAACGTTTCTTGCAAGAACAAATTTTCATTCACATCTGTAGATATTCTACGCACCTCATGACATTACCATTTTTCAGTGTATTAATCCAAAAACATATGGTGCATGAAAAACCAACCTACTTTCACTATTGTGAACATAACCAATTTATCTCACAATCTATGTTTTTCTCACAACACTCCAATATTTTTTCAACCTTCCTTTGAGAAAAACATGTCTCTCCATTTTTCTATTTTTAATGCCCAATATTTTGGCCTACACTGGAAAATGACGCCACCGTCAATACTATTGTCTGCTTGAACTATATTAAACCTTTCCTGACAACATTCTGAACATCCAATTAGGATTGAAAACTAACACGATCCATACTCCATTTCTCGCATAGAATGGTCTTGGTTCCAACATTTATATCGACATTAAATATAATAATGATTAAAATAACTAAATTGGATTATTAGATATATAATTGAACTTATTTTACTTTAAATTGATTTTAAAATATAATTTAACATTGTAAATATTTTAAACAAAAGGGTTGTTCTCAATTAAAATTTAGTATTTATTCTTATTCAACCAGAAAATTATCTTTTCAATAAATTTTCATGAATTCACACAAATTAAAATTTTAAAATATTATTTAAAATTTAAATTTAAATTGTTTATAAAAATTCATAAAATTATAGAATATTATTTTTAAAATAACTTCTTAAAAAGGCAATAGAACAATTTTCAAAATAATAGAGTTCTTAAGCATAAAATTTTGTTTATTATTATCTTCTATCTAAAAAACACATAAGATGACTATTAAATGGTTTATTGAATATATAACATATAAATTTTAATAAAATAATTCAAAAAAAATTATTTTTAAATTTATTGAGTTATAATGTGTTCCTTTCATAAAAATATATTTCCAGAAAAAAATCATTATTTTAAAATATCTTTTATTTTTATTTTCAATTAATTGGCCAACAAATAATTAATTTTATATACATTTTTAAATCATATATTTTAATAATTTGGTTAAAAATTTTCATAACTATCATTCTTATTTATAGGATATAAATATCATTTTAAATAGTTATATTTAAATAGTATGTCTCAATTCATTTACACACATTTTTGAGGGTAATTTAAGATAAATTCAGTCATTCATTTAACAAAAAATATATAAAAGATTAAATTCATTTGAAATAAATATTTCACAAAATAATGGGTTGTCACATAATTATCCAATTCTCTAGTTGGATAATTTTTATTAATTTTAATAAGGATTTCTCTAAAAAGAGAATCACATAATTTGAATAAGTCAGGTTAGAGTTGTGATTACAATAGTAAACGGGATCGAATATATATTAAATCAACAACGTCTCAAAAATGAAATTAAATATTAAAACATGGTTATCAAAAACCAATTATACACTTTTACAATAAAATCATTAAACATATTAGATGAAAATTTATGAGTAAATTAAAAACATCAACTCCACCAAACATAGTATTGTTCATGTCCTTATGTTCAACATATAAAAAACATAAAATATCATTTTCACTCTACAAAAAATTTTAATTTTTTTGCTTTACCACTAATAGGAGGATAAGACTAGTTCACTATACCATAATAAATCCCACCATAATTTTTTATTGCAATCACGATTCAATAAAATTCAAGTTTCATGTTCAAAATTTGAATTTGAAAATGTGGGAACTCAAAACATACTCCTCTACAAATGATGTATAATTATTAAGGGATGTTCACTCTTTCACTAACCAAAACTGAAAATCATTGATTTTAAATAGATATCAGCTTCTATATCCAATTCTAAATTAAATAGGAATCAATAAGACACTATTAATATTTTTGAGTGACTATGGGATAATAGGAATATGATGTTTAAAAGGAAGTAACAGAGGGGTAGACATCAACATAGAAAAAATTCACAATTGTGAAGCCCCGGCCCTAGAGGACCAGATCTTGTGCATTATTTTAATTCATTGGCATGATTACATGGAATCAAATCCCAAAGGGCTGAGTAGTTTTGTAGTTTCGGAAAACCATATAAAATAATAGGTTCATAATTACAACTTTAATGTAAATAAAACATAAATGTTTTATTGGGAATATATATAACTCTAAGTTTATCTATACAGGTCATTCATAATATGCCTTTTCATATCTAAAGAAAATTAAACAAAATAAAGGGTTTATTTTAGATGCTCAGTAAGAGTATGACATACAGTGGAAGACAACATGCACATAATAATTAGTCATGGTGAACAAATAAAAAACATTCCTTTAAAAAAATGTGAACACATTATGTCAAGGCCTCGTACCATGACCTAGTTTGTCTTATTTAACCTACCAATGCCTCAAGGGACTATAGTGGTCCCCACAATTCACATAATATGTAAAATTCATTCCTATTATTATTGGGGTTAAAAATAAACAACATATACATTTTAATTGAAACTAACCTAAAAAATGTAAATAACTTTCCCCAGTTATTAAACATAAACACTAACCATTCTGAGTAATATAGTGAATGGAATCATGATAGAATGTCCAAAATCAAACTAATCAGAAACCTATAGTAAACATATTTTAAAGAATATATAACATGAGATAAATATATATGAAATACAAGATTCTATCAAATGATTTCGTCATAAATAATGATACTTTTAAATTTGACCATTAAAAAATTACAGAGAAAATAACCCAGAAACATTCCAATGTTCCCTATACCACCAAGAAAAATTTAAATAATTATCCTTTTGAATATCATGAGAATAAGGAGACTCTTGATATGATATATCAATATGAATTAAATAAACCACATGTAAGTAGTTTTTCATTTATAAGGAATATATCTCATACAAGTTAAGGTGAGATGCAAAATAACTTTTTTACTTTGGCAGGAAGAGTTTTTTGGAAAATCATTTTAAATTGTCATCAATTAATATTGTAAACATGTATATCCAATAAAATAAAAGGGAATGTCATTTAAATTATATTTTATGCTTAAATACATTGTTATTGAGGTGAAATCGTTTAATGAGAGTTTTTAAAGAAGCTTTAGTAATAAAACATTTTAGTGCGGTTCAAGGAATTCATTAATGTGATTTTAAAGTGAAAAATAATTTAGGCTTTCATAAAAAAAGAAATGAACCATAATATATTTTTCAATTTAAAAGGTTTTATTTTATGATGAAAAATATTTCATAAAAAATATTATAGAGTGAACTTAAAAATATGTAAGAATATGAGAAGTTCCTTGAATTGAGAAAGTATTTTGGAAATGTTTTTAAAAGATCCCTTAAATCCATATAACTCCCCATAAATAAAAGTACTAATATTGTTGGTACATATATATTTAACATTATCACAAACAATATTTGGAGTACATATGAATAAATATGAATATCATTGAGATGAGTAGAGAATAGGAACAACCTGGATGAAAGTGGAGGTTCAGGTAGAAAATATAGAAAACATTATAATCAATTGAATCGTATACCCAAAAATTAATAATCATCGATGATAAATTTATTATCATAAAAATAAATAGATTCATGAAATTAAACATGAATTGTAATTATACATACACCAAATCCAAGTTGTAGTAGTAAATATGGAATAACTAACAAAAATGGGTGTGAGATGAAGAAACCCCAAACCTTTATTCTGATGGTGTTCTTTACATGGTATTAGTGTCCTTGAAAATCAAATCAAATTAATTAATTAATATTTTCAATACCTTTTATACATGTAATTGATTTACTATGACCTGTTTAAGTTCATTCAAGGCATTTTTTATGGTTTAAGAAGTTTAATTTCATTGTTCCGGTCTATTTGATTCATCATCGGTATGCTTATATACATGAACAAAAAATCTTGTAAAATGAGGATTGTTGTCTAGAATTGAAGTTATGTGTTATTATGAAACATAAAGAAGGTTATATGGTTGTAAATTTCATGTGGAAACTAAAAGTGAAGATGAATTATTATATAAATTATTTAATGATAACTACTTGGGTTAATTAACAGTTTTTTAACACCACAAACTCATTTTTATTTATACATCAAACCAGTGTGTATAAAATGATTACAAAACCATATATGCCACATAATATATATATATATAGTATAGACTAGTTCAATAATAATAATGGTTTCATGACAAAAATTGAATATGGTAATAGAAATTGAAAAACCAACATCCTTGAATGTGGTAAATTTGCAAATCTTGCACGGTGTTTTTATATTTAGTATAAAAAATGGGAAAGGAGAGATGATGAAATATTGTTACATAATCATGAAAACATTATAGTACATATACGATACAATATTCATCAAAACATTATGATGAATTTATTTGAGGAATGAAAAATAAAAAAAAATTCAAAATTAACGAAATGTTGAGAAATCCCATACGAAAAATTCCGTACCCTAACGACATCGCTTAAAAATTCATAAAATATATTGATGAGAGAAAAAGAGGTATCTAATAATTATTAAATAATATGTAAATTATGTGAGGATTTGGAATTACATATCCTATAATTATAAAAATTAAATTAAAAAGAATAATATAAAATGAGTCCTTCAGAAATAGAAGGGTGGTAGATTCTTTTACCTTGAAGAGTAACTCATAAAAATTGATAGTTGATACCTTGGGGGAATGGGGAAACCTTTGGAGGTCACCTAGGGATGTAAAACTACCATATATTCTAGTATAATTAGTTTTTAATGAAATATAGTTATGGAATGAGTGGATATTTATTGTAAATGAGAGGGGTTTTTTTATTAATTTCATAGAACACCTCATTAGTGGTTATTTTCAAATATAAGGGCTTTCCCAAGGTATTTTCCAATGGTATTATACACATGAGACTCTGCATGTTATATTTTACTATACCCAATTCAACCAACATTTTATATTATTTATCACATTATTATGTTGTGATTAAACATTCCAAAAACCCAAAACTATATTTTTACTTACTATTCATGATAAATTCAATTATTTTAGAAAAATAACAAATATTCCCCCCAACAATTTATGGGCATGTAGATTTCAAAAAAAAAATATATTTATTTTTTGAAAATAAATTTTAAAAAATTTTATATTTAATTTTTAAATAAAATCATAATTTAATCCAGAAAAACAACATTAAAAAAGAACTCATTTTATAACACATTGATAATATTAATCAATATCCCATACAAGTACCTTATAACCATAAAAAAATAATGTAACAATTTATCATTAAAATTTATGAAAATAAATTTCCATTTAAAATTATTAAATTAATCATATAATTTTTAATAAAAAATTTATAACATACAAAAATACCAATACTTATACTATGATCAATTTTTCCATTATAAGATGTCTAAATTTTATTTATACATTTATGGGCTAATTTTCGATTTTTGGATGATTTACTATTCCATATTATTATTTACTATTCATAAGGTTATGTTACTATTCATAAGGGTATGTTACAATTTATAAGGCTATGTTATTATTTATCAGGAATTATGTTTGTCTTATTAGACTCTAAATATATTACTGAATGAAAATGTGTATGTCAGTTTTTAAAAATTCAAATAAAAAAAGTAGAAAGATTATGATTATTGTTTAGGTTGTAATAATGTTACGTTTTTAGACACTTATTGTTTCATAGATTCTACTCTAAATCAATTTTTAACTTGTTGGGGTGATACACTATTCCCTCATAAAAAAGAAATCATCCTAGAATTTTAAAATTCAACATTGAATATTAATAGTTAATACTTGAATATTACCTTCTGGGAAACCCACATCAGAAATATGGTTAATAAAATATCCTCTAAAAAATGTTAAGTGAAATAAGGTGGTCGCCACAAAAATTATACATTCGATTTGGGAGACATTAGTGGGAAGTAAAATTTAGACATAGAATAAAAATCTAACTATGAAGTTATTATCAAACTTGATAGAAAAAATGTTTAGAATAATGTTGATTACAACAAAACTATAAAATACAATAAAAAATTTCATTGATATTATCAAAGATAATTATAATAGGAAAAAAATTTATTTAAGACTATTTTCTTTGAGTTGAGGAATTTTCCCACACTATATGATTATTAAAATATGTTTCTATTTACATATTATTACTTTTATTTCAGAATAAATTATCTATACCTCATCACATATCCTTGGTTAGGCCATATGGTTAAGTAATACATTATACTCTCAAATATCAAACAATGATCAACTTTAACAATTTAATAAATGGTTAAAAATTAAAATTTAATGGTTCAACATTATATAATGATGGTCTCTGAATTTCAAAGATTATATTATCATTAACCCTTAGTCACCGAAAAGAAACGCTATATTTTCACATTCCAAACATGTGAGTAACAACATCATGTATCGTCTTGGAATATGGTAATAACATGAATTTTTTAAAAAACCATGCATTCTTCCATATTCATTAATTAATATACATGTTATTGGATATATTCCTTAAACCCCAATGTTTTATAATATCTATCAATGATAGTATATGCCACTTATCGACACGTCAATAATCACTTCCAAGGTAGTCAGTACTTATCTGAATCAATAATTTCTTCATCATTATATGACCATAAGATATATATTAAGGGTTTTATTTTCCTCAACCATATAAATTCCCAAGATATTGACCTTCCACCTAGTAACTTATCCTTGATGAAATTCATCATATGACCACAAATACTTAATAAAATAGCATTGAACTACAATCATTACATATTGTATAATTATTTTAACAAGTACATTTCTGATAAAATATTCAAATGACTTGATTCATAATGAGGCATATTAATCCTTACACTTCATCAATTGCAATATCATAACATGATCATTATCTTGTAACATCACTTGGGAATATTTTTTCGATGCTTGGGACATTGATTCGCATAGTTTCCCATCTCCTTGTAGTTGAATCATTGTACATCATAAAACTTTTTCTTACCCTTGAAATCATGTAATTTATGTCCTTTTTTTCCACACATATAAAAAAATCTCATTACCTTAAATTATTTTACAGGATGATTTTTTCCAATGTTATCACATGTAAGAGAACCCTTATTTCTCTTCTTCCTGTTGTCCATATTTTTCAATACCATCCTCTGCTTATTTTTCTTCACATCAAAGTGATATGACTAAGTGAAATATTTACATACCTTGTTAACACATGATACTATTTCCTCATATGACGAGGATACTTGGGATACTATCATTCATTTAAATGGTGGCTTAAGATAACTAGAGATATGACCCCTCTCACTCTTTTCATCATATGCATTGGTGATGTTTACATTCCTTCTTCGAGGATGCATTTATAATCAATTACATATTATATATTAGATCATAATATTGTGAACTCTCTATGAATCTAAATTGTTATAACACATATCATAAATTTATGCATCGCAAATCCTTGAACCAAAAACATTGGTTACATTTAGAGCATAAATCCATCATAATTTCATGTAAATAAAATCATAATTGTCCTAAGAATATCCAAATAGAGAGTCAAACTATGTGAAAAGTAAATCTCATCTTCATGTACCAGTATACTGTGGGTTACGCTTGAAACTCCTTGTCTGATTTTTCACTTCGAAGAATATCTGCGCCAGAACCACATCCAATTGTATTATCCATACAAGGATATATTTTCTAGAATGATCCCCATAATCAATTACCTAGAAAAATACCAAGATGTTCTTTTATGTTTATTCTCAAAGACTATCATAGGTAATTGTTCCCTAATATAAATTTTATACATCTAGTTTTCATGTTCTCTACTAAAATTCATATGATACCAACTGTAAAACCCAAACAATAGAAGCATGGAGTTGGTGCATTATTTTAATACATTTTCATGATTATATGGATTCAAATTCAGAAGGGCTGAGTAGTTTATTAAAATTATAAAACCAGAAACATACATAGGTTCAAAATTACAACTTGAATGGAAATACAATATAAAATTTTTAGTGGGAACATCCACAACTCTATGTTTATCCATACAAGTCATTCATATTAAATTTATTTATGTCCAAAGAAAATGAAACATAAGAATGTGTTGTTTTTAGATGCTCAATATGGGTAATAAATACAGCAGAAGATAACATAAACATAAATATTAGGCATAGTGAATAACTAAATCACATGCCATTAAAAATAAACTTGAACACATTACGGTAGAAAATTGAGGCGAATAAATAATTCCATAATAAAACATAATTATGGGAATTCTACTAGTTGAATAACCACATTAACTATAAATAATATTATCATAATGAGGTAAAATGCATATTTCGGACATCAAAACCATACCATCAAGTCATTATTACAACACCATAAATAACCATTTTTTCAGGGCCTCGTGTTAAGACCTAGTTTGTCTCATGAGACCTACTGATGCATCGACATGATATATCGAGCCCCAAACATCACATAATAAGTCAAATTTATTTCATTTATGAATGAGGATTAAAATAATAATACATAAATTCATAATGAAACTAACATATGAAATGTAAATAACATTTTCCTATCATTAAACATAAACCCTAACTATTTAATGTAATATGGTGAATTTTATCATAATAGATCATCCACATTCAAACTAATAATAAACCCTTCAAAAACAATATTTTGTATATAATATCATAGGTTATAAATAACTATTAAATACAAGATTCATCAATGGATGGTGACATAAATAATGATACATACAAATGATACCATTGAAAAATTCTTGGGGAAATAATCCTTAAACATTCGAAATTGTCTTATACAATCTTGAAAGATTAAAATCATAATCATTTAGAATATCATGAGAATAAGGAGAATATTTATATGAAATACCAATGAGTATTACCTATTTTACATTTAATAATTAAGTGTTAAATAAGATATATATCTGATAATAGTTAAAGTGAGATGAGAAAAATTCTTTTTTACATTGGAATTAATAGTTCTTTTGTAAAATCATTTGTAATTGTAATGAAATCAGATTGTAAACATATAAATCAAAGAAAATAAAATATAAGATGACTGAAATTATATTTGAGTCTTAAATAAATTCTTATTGAGGTAAAATATTTTAAAATAGTTTTTAACGAATCTTTAGAAATAAAACTTTTTTAGTGTATTTTAATGAATTATTTAAAGAAATTTTAATGCAAAATATTATTTTTAACCTTAACATAAAACGTTCATCCAAAATAGATTTTTCAAAATAAAAATGTGTGACTTTAGAAAAGATATATATGGCTTAAAAATATTCTATTGTGAACTTCAAAATAGGTAAGAATCTGAGAAGTTCGTTAAATCGAGCTTATATTTCAACAAGAATTTTTGAAAGATCATCTGAAAACATATAACTCCCAATAAATGAAAGTTGGATTCTAGTTCGTGTAGGTAGATAGATAAATAAAAAGAATTTATGATTAGTATGTAATAATAAATTATAATATCATTGAGGTGAGTAGAGTATAGGAGGAACCTAAATTACATTGAAGATTCGGGTAGAAAACACATAAAACATTTTAATCAATTGAATCATATTCCCAAAAATTTATAATAATCATAGATACATTTATAATCATTAAAATAACTATATTTGTGATATAAAACATCAACAGGTAGTATAAATACACCGTACACATGTTGTAGTAGTTAATATGAAATATCTCACTAAAATGGGAGTTAGATCAAGAAACCCCTAAACTAAAGTCTGATGGGTTTTTCATTTTCTCATAGAGTACATGATAACCAATTAAAATTAATAAATTAATACTTCGATAACTTATTATAAATTTATTTGATTTATTATTACCCAATTATGTCCTTACATGGTGTTTTTTATGGGTTAAATGGTTCAATTTAATTTTTCTGGTCAGTTTGTTTCAAGATCAGTATACTTATATACATGAACGGTGAATTATGAAAAATTAGGATTGTAGTCTATAATTGTAAATATATGTTATTAATAAACATACATAAGGTTACATAGCTTTAAATTGCCTTTGGTTACTTGGTGTGAAGATGAATAATTATATAAATTATCTAATGATAGTTGTCTGGGTTAATTGGAGGTTTTTCAACACCATAATCTAATTTTTATTTTTCAATATAAAATATGTGAACAAAATAGATTAAGGAACCATTTATGAGACATAATACATATATTATAGTATAGTTCAACCATAATACGTTTTTTCTGACCTGAATTGATGATGGTAAAAGAAATTGAAAACCCATCGTCCTTGAATGCTGTGAATTAGTACATCTCAGATGTTATTTTCATTTTTAGTATACAAGAATGTGAAAGGAGAGGTGATGAATAATTATTCCATTATTATGAAAAAAATATAGTACATGTATGATACTTGAGTAATAAAAATATTTAGATTTAATTGGATGAGGAATGAAAAAAAACTCAAAATAAAAGAAAAGTTGAGAAATACATTATGAGAAATTTAGCAGCCTAACAACGTCGCTTATAAAATCATAAAATATTTTATAGATGAAAATATGAATATATAATTATTATCAAATTATATTTAATTTAATTGGAATATGTAATTAAATATCCCATTATATAAAAAATAAATTTAAAAGGAAACAATAAATTTAATACATGAAAAAGAGAAGGGTGGTATATTCCCTTTCATTATAGAGTAACTCCTAAAATCTGAAGGTTGGAATCGTGGGGACTTGAAGACACCTTGGTAGATCTTTTAGAGGGGGGGTTAAACTACCAGATATTCTAATAATATGAGTTCGAAATGAAATAAAACAAAGGAATGAGTGGGTATTTATAATAAATGGGAGAGAGTTTTATATTAATTTCAAGGGACACCTCTTTAGTGTTTTTTTCAAAAACATGGGATTGCATATTTTATTTTACCATGGTATTAGACAATTGGGACACATCAGGCCATATTTTACTATACACAATCAACCAAAAATCTCACATTAATTATTAAATCATTATGATGTCATTAAACATAAAAAAAATCAAAACTGTATTTTTATTATTTGTGAAAAATTCAAGTATTTTATAAAAATAAATAAAATTAATATCAATCATTTTTTCTTCTATAAAATTCAAAAATGAAATAAATTTTTTGAATATAAATTTCTAAATATTTTTAATTTAATTTCTAAATAAAATCATAATTTATTCTGCAAAACAACTATAAAATAATACCATTTTTTATAACACCTAGTGAAATTAATAAATGTCGCATAAAATTATCTTATAACCATAAGATAATAAAGTAAAAATTTATGATTACATAATTTGAAAATAAATTTCCATTTAAAATTATTAAATTAGTCATAAAATATTATTTATTATATATATGAGATAAAAAAAATACTAATACATTTACTATGATCGTTTTCCCCTTATAGGATGATTAATTGTAATTATACATTCACGGTTGAAGTTTTTATTTTTTGGCTTATTTAATATTCATTACTATTCATTACTATTGAAAAGGTTATGATAACATTCATAAGGAATGATATTAATCATCAAATTTTTTTCTTATTACACTCTAAATATCTTACTGAATGCAACTGTGTATGTATGTTTTTCAAAAATAAAATTAAAGAAGTGGAAAAATTATGATTATTGGTTAGGTTACAAAAAAGTGTTTTTTATAGAGACTCAGTGATTCATGAATTCTATATTAAATCTATTTGTAAATTCATGGGGTGTTACAACATTTTTTAAAAAAAAATTTATGGATGGTCATCAAAAAACATGTTTACAATGGGGGTAATATGTGATGGCAAACAAAAAATACATAAAAATTTGAAGGGAAGGAAAATATGACATAAATACAAAATACAAAACATATCCCAAAGACTCAAGAAAATATGATTCAATTTTTTTCATTTGGCCTGATGGTAAACGTGGGAAAAATCATACTCCGATCTCACAAACATTTTTAGATCTCTGTAAAACACTAATTTTAAAATGTAAAACTAGATCAAAGGTTGATGAAGAGTGTTTTTTGACACTACTAAGACATAAGAAAGTATTGTTTTCACTTTTTTAAAATTTTTGAATGATTTTTTTTCAAAATAACAAAAAAAATTATACTTTTTCAATCCCCAATAAATAAAAACCTATTCTTCATGATTTTATTCAAGAATAAGACTAAACACCAGAAATGAAGAAACACAATCAAACAATGAAATCCATTCCCCACAAAAATATATTTCAAAAAAAATGAAATGAAAATTTATACATATGTTTGTTGGGATAAGATTACTATCTTATAATGTGGATATCAAGGAAAATGTTTTATAGTCTTGAAGGGATTTCAATAGAAGGTTCAATACCAGTATATTGGGAGGCTATGTGGCTATGTTTATTTTCATATGTTTTATAAAATTACAATATCATATTAATTCAATCCAAAGTATAATATTTATCACTATGGTCCAAAAACTTAAGAATCGTAATCTGGGGGGGTGAGAAACACACAATATGAAAATATGGTCCCGGATTACCTTGGCATCAAAGATGAATTTATACCTCTTAGTATGGGGAATTATTTTACAATAAAAATATTTTATTCAAAACTAATTGTGACTGACAAGAAATTATTTATAAATCATTATATTTAAAATAAAATTCTTTTATTGAGAAAAAAAATATTTTGAATCCCTAAAATGATTTAAAATAATATAAAATTTAAATGTATTTTACTTTTAAATATTTTTTCCTTTATATTGTTTTTTATAACACACCCACACAAAAAATATAGATGATGGAGGTGGTATTGAAATTAGAGAGATGGTGACAATGAGAGAGTAATAAGAAGAAAGAGAGATAAAGAGGGATGGAGAGGGAGTTAAAGAGAAATAGTTTTCCCATGTTTTGTATTTGGTTGGACTTCATCTATAATAAATGTGATTCTACTCATTTTTTTGGGGGTCTAGTGGATGTCAATGTTGTTCTTAGTGTGTGTGTACTCTCATGGTGATTCATTAATCGATGTCCATTAAAATATAATTTCCTTTTGTAATATGGGTCTTGGACTAACACAACACCAAAGCTATATACACTAGAAACAATAAAGGGACCATACCAAATATAATTAATCTTACTTGGTTGAAGATAAAATAAATAACTCAATATAATTACCTTTTCACCATCGTTAAATTCCATTCTTAAGATGTGTTTTTAATAGAGTACATTTGATTTTTCATTTTAAATATTCTAATTATCATAAGAAACAAGTTTAATCTCCTCTGGTTATTTCAAATGCAACAAACATTTTTCAATAAATATATCACATTAAAAATAAAAAAAATTCAATGCCAATAATGACTTATGATATAATTTAATTGTTAAATGACATGTTTTACCAAAAAAATATCTTAAATGGGGCCATAGAAATAGGTTTTTTATAGGTAGTTTCATATTTCCATAGAGATTCAATAAGAATTTTAGGATAATCTTTTAGTATGGGATTAAAAGATATCTCATTCACTCTTCTGACTTATATATTATATGTTTATACCATTCAATTTGTTTCTGGGTGATATGAAGATTTTTTTTATGAAAGATCCATTTTTTTAAATTAGATTCCGTGATTTTATTATGGAAATTAGTTCTGAACACTTATACCAAAGAAAATATATTTCTATATCTATGGGATATGTGGGTTTTGAAGAACACAATAATAGTATTCTAACCAGCCTTTATAGAATTTTTTCCCACTACTATCCAATATACATAGTCAAATATAATAATTATGGTGGTGGATCCATATGACTGGGGAAGTGGTCCCATGAAATCAATTCCACAAACATATAATATCTCACAAAAGATTAAATCATTTATGGGTATTTAATTTTTTATAAATTGTGACAAACTTCTAGAAAGTGGGAAATGATCGACCCAACACTTGTGAGTTGTTGAAGTGTGAAATCCAAACAAATCTTAAGTCAAGTACATTTAACAAGGATAGTTGTGTTCTGAGTTAGCCACCACTATGGACTGTGTGACAGAATTTAATGATATAATAATGTTCTGTCACACCCCTACCCTTTTTATTATTATTTTATATTATTATTTATTGACTTCGATTATCTTCATCAAGGTGAAAGTTGAGCTCCGATATAAAATTCTTATCATTTAACTGTTTTGGTGGGTGTCAGATCGGTGTGCGGACATCGCATGGTTGGCGGTGACCTTGTGATCGGCCCAGGTGGCCGCAAAAATGTGTAATGTTTAAAATAAATAAAATTTGATGTAAATAAAATATGTTCAATTTTTAAATTTTAATAATATTATTATTATTGTGTAGATAAAATTATTTTCATTATTACAAATTGTTATTAATATTATCAATGAAATTGTTGTAAATATAATTATTTAGTTGTTATTAATATTGTTATTATTTTAATGAATATGAATAATATTATGACAATAATTATTATTAATATCAGTGTCACTATTATTATTATTATTATTAAAGTAATTTTTAAAAAATTTATTATTATTATTACCATTATCATTAAGGAAATTAATAATTCTATGAATATATATGTGTTAATATTTTTACAAATAATGTCATTAAAATTTTGTTTTTAAAAATATTATTATTATTTAAGTGGTTATTATTATTATTTTTATTAATTTATTATTATTTTTTAAAATTTATTATTATTTTTATCAATTTATTAATATTATTATTAGTATAACTTTTTTTTATCATAAGCTACCCAGGAACCCCACTCTTCCATGCCACCCCCTCTATTTATTATTTTGTTTTTTATTAATTCCATCACTATTATCACGCCTCTCCCCTCTCAGGCCCCACACATATTTTATATTTTATTCTTTCTCATGCATATCTCTCCACTCTCCCGCTGTAACTCAAGAGCCACAACCACTGCCCCTCCCCTCCCTTCTGTCGGCGCCCTCCAACCACACCCCTACACATCCTCTCCCCTCTGTCCAGCTCTGGCCAGCGGAGGAGGCCCGTGCTCGTCCAGCAGCAACGACGACCCTATCTCCCCTTTCCTCCTACTCTGGTGAACCCGAACCCCCTTCTCAGTGTTTTTTTCGGTGCTTCCCAAACCCCTTACCCTAGCACATCCATTATTCATCAACGTGACCACGTTTCCTTTTGAAAACATCCCTCTTTCTTCTGATATATTGGTATTATATTTCTTTTTTATGTTTTTCTTGAAATTGACCAGATCCTAATAACATAGTTTGTGATTTGCATATTTTTCATGGTGCCTAGGTTATGTGATTAATGTATTAGGACCCGTTGGTAAATAATCCAACATCTTCCACCAAGGGTGAGGTGGAGGATCTCGATTTGCCTTGCCGCCATTTTTTTGGGTATGGTTAATGCACCTGCAGTTTTTTTTGCATCATCCAATTTAGTGTCTTATGTTGTTTCTGAGACCCTAGTATTTATTTGGTTGTGTGTTGGTATTTGTAACACTGCCGGTGCGACGATGTTTATTTCTAGTGTGTGCTTCTTTGTGGGTGTGCGTGTACTTGAACAGGTGGTCGTGTGAGTTTGAAAGCATTGGCTCGCCAATTCATTGAGGTTGGTGTTTCCATGCATTCTCTTCCAATTTCGTTCCATTAGATACTTTTATTTAAGTATTTAATTGGTACACCATTATTTACACTTTTATTAAAAATTAACTTAGTTAATGGTAATGATTTATTGTTATTTTAACTTGCTAAATATAGGTTTTGAAATGTCCTTCAATTAATGCACATGTTTTTGCCTATGTAGTTAAATGTGGATAAGTAGTACTGTTTTAAAAAATGAGTTTTGTTAAATGATTTATGTTTTATTTATAATTGTTTTATAAGTTGCTTCAATGGATTATTACATTATGGAAGAAGTGGGAATGTGTTTTTGGAAAATGTTTTAGAGTGTGTATGATTTGAAAAGTGTATTTCAATGTGTTGGGCACGTTTTCATCATGTTTCACTTACCGCTTGTTTTAATTTATTGGCTAGCTTGGCACATTAAAAATGATTGGTAAATTCATGGTGAAAAGGAAAGTTTGGCTTTTGAAAAATGTTTTTGGAAAAACCTTCATGCGATGGTATCCCTTTATAAATACTGACTCGTGAGATGGAAGGGTCCTTTGTATGGGATGTCATTGAATGATAATTATTTTGAGGCAAGGGGAAAACCCTTGAGGTGGTTGGGGTAGTGCCTGTTTGTGTGGTGTGTTTGATTATACGTAGGTTACTTGTTTTTGGAATGATATGGCACACCCCCTTGAGAACATTACATGGGAACCAATCATAGTAAAGAGGTTTAATGAGAACTATTGCTGCAGTAGTTTAGATTACACACTGGCTAGTGGCCCATAGCAAAGAGATGTTGTGTTGATATTGCTATGGGATTTGGCTCCTCGACTAGGCTAGGTAGGGCGACGGTCGAGCATTAGGGAGTTATGATGTCATCTAGAGTAGGCATGACTTCAGGATTAGTCACATGTATTGTATGTTCTTGTATTCCTATGTGTTCCTAGGATTTCTGGTGTTTCCACATTACAGGTACTATTAGAGCCATTCCCCTCTTTGTGTGGAAACTTTTTCCATGCACCTGGTTTTTTTATTTGTTTATAAAACTGTTAATTTGTGATTACATTAAAAAGAATTTCAATTAGTTGTTTTGAAATGGAAAGAAAAACTCCCATTTCGTTCCCCTTGTATTTTTTTTATTTTAAGGGTAGTGGATTATGATTGTTTGTTTTTAAAAAGAATAGTTTGTATGAAATCCTAATTTTATAATGTAGTTCAAACTAGTATCAATGTAATGTATTGTTTAAAAAATGACATAATATCTATGGTGGTTTCCTACTAAGTGATTAGCTCACACCATACCTATACAACTCGGTGTCAGTAGACTCGAGCTTTATGGTAGGTTCATCCTTTGTTCATGTTTCCCTAGTAGGTTCTCGATGTTGGCGCATAGCTATTTTTATGGTTGGTTGTGACCAAGAGGTAACTTATAGATTGTGTTGTAGTGGTTTGGTTTGTTTGTTTTAGTTTCAGTTCTTTATTTTAGTTTTCATATTGTTGATTTGGACCTTGTATCTAAATTAGATTATTAATTTTATATTCAGTTTTTCATGCTGTTGTGTCCTTAGTTTATGTCTTTTATTTCGGTGGTCGAGGTTTTAAATTTTTGTGGGCATAAATCGTTCCAAGGTGTATGTTTTGATGCCTGGCACTAGTTTCCATCCAGAGGGGATTGGGAAGGCCCCTCGGGACTTTCCAAAGTCCGGATCGGGTGACCGGTTCCGGGTCGACCAGGGCTGGTTCATGACAAAATAGTATCAAAGGTGGTTCTTATTATTTGGGGTGTCTGGTAGAAGAAGATTAGGACTGTCGGGGCTCAGTAGGTAGGTTACGGGCTGGTGCTAGATCTCCACCACTCGTGAAGAGACCTGAGTTACCAGGGGATTTCATAGAGTGAGTCTTATATCTTGGGATGTTTTGTATTAAAGGATGACATTAGAGGTGAACTAGTGTCATGTTGTGGCCTCACATGGGGAGGTGACCAATGTGGAGTCCAAGTGCCCAGTTCTAGGACCCCTTAGTGTTATGACTAACTTGGGGAATGTCTCACCACCATGTCACCGGGTTAGACATAGACACTAGTCCCCCATACCTATGGCTTGGAGGTGTGATAATTTATAATTTTAACATGAAATTATATTTTTTAAAGAATGTTTTTGTTACACATGAGTTTTTTTAGTTTGGCATCTGAGCGAGTAGTCTTGGGCTCGTTGTATTCCATTTGATTGAGTTTTGTCTTGATATCGGTTTTGATTTTGTTTTTCGCCTGGTTTTGAATATTCATCCAAGAAAGTCATCTAAATTTGTCAATGAGATATTCCCAGTTCCTAGTTCTTTCCGTGGGTTTCTTGTCTAACGAGGTAGTCGAAGATCTTTAGAGTTAGTTGTATGGTCAATGGAGAGAGAGTGTGTCTTTTGGTGTGTGGGAAACTTCTGGGGGTGATATGGTTAATAACATCTCTAACTTATTTGAGGGTCTGGATCTAGACTAGTATGGATGGAATGTCTCATTATCATTGGAGTTCAAGGTGTAGTCGGTGGTGGTCGGTTTTTGCGAAGGTTCCCCATTTGACGAGAGGGGTGCGCTAGAGGAATATACTTCTAAAGAATCATGTTAATCGGTGCCGACATCCAGTTTGATAGACCATTTTCTTGTATGCCACTAGTGTAGATGGTTTTGGCATTCTATGCTGCTTAGTGACATTAATCAAAAGTCTTACTACCGTGCGACTATTCGGTGCACCAGAGAGAGTTTAAAAATGAGCGATGTTCGAGAGGGTGTTGTAGACGGGAAGATGAAAATTCTTAACTGTGAGGTAAGAGATGCTTCAGACATTAGGGCCCCAGCCACAAGTCTCAGGTTGAAGCTCACGCATAGTCAGGAGTCACTGAGGGTGTGTGGAACATCAGTCTGAATCATTTTTTCAGCTTTGGGAGGTGAATATCTAATGTTTGCGTGTTCTGTTATTATCAACGTTGTAATCTCATCTTGTTTGTGGGGGTGTGATATACTTGTTCTTTCATAGTCTAAGTGTTCTTATCTGTTCTCAGTGTGGCTTCTAAATCATTCAGATTTCCTTGAAGGGTGTTAGACCCACAAATAAATAGGTCTTCCTAATTTTGAGTTTGGTCTCATTTGTGATTGTTAGGGGGTGTTTGTTTTTGTGAAATTAATGGGCGGTGTTTCGGAGTTCTTTCTGAGTTCGAGTTAGGAATTAAATAGTCTCTAATTGTGGTGAGGATTTCATTTGGTCTATGTGAGTGGTGATGAGTTATTTCTGTAATCATCAAGGTGTTGTGTCGTTTCGTAGCAAGATTTCTATTTTTGTCTCTGAGTGTTGTTCAGTCCATGTAGAGAAATTGTATGGGTTCAATTTTGGAGTTTCTGTGTTGGCCCCCCTTAGGGGTGGTATGATCGGGTTTCAAGGATTCCATATTAGTAAATTATTGTGTTGGGGAGAACCCTCTCGTTTTCTCCCCTCATCCTTGGGCTTCAATTTTCTCTTAAATTGGCCGAGTGTGACTTGTGGAGAGTTAGGTCATCCTAGGATTCAAAGTTTTTCCTAGGATTTGTTTGGGTGTGAACTCGAGTTATATTAAGAATTGGCATTGTGACATTGTGGGGGAAAAATGTTTTGTGGTGGGGAGGATTGTCACACCCAGAACCTTTATATTATTATTTTTTTTTTCTTGACATCTATTAGATTAGTCAAGGTGCATGTTGAGTGCCAGTCTAAAATTTTTATCATTTAACAGTTTTGGTTGGTGTCAGATCAGTGCACGGATATCGCATGATTGGCGGTGAGCACACGATCATCACAAGTGTCCACACAAATGTGTAATGTTCAAAATAATTTGTATTTGATTTAAATAAAATAAATTAAATGTTTAAATTGTAATTATAATATTATTATTTTATAGATAAAAATATTTTAATTTTTAAAAATTGGTAATAGTATTCTAAATGAAATTGTTGTAAATATAATTATTTAGTCATTATTAATATTGTTATTATTTAAATAAAAATTAATAAAGTTATGACAATTATTATTATTACTTTTAGTGTCACTATTATTATTATTAAATTATTTTTTCAAATCAGTTTATTAGTATTACTATTATCATAAAGGAAATTAATAATGTTTTGAATACATAAGTATTAATATTTATACAAATATTGTCATTATAGTTTGGTTGTTATTGTTATTATTATTTAGATGGTTATTATTATAATTATTGTTATCAATTTATTAATAATAATAAAAATTTATTATTGTTTTTATCAATATATTATTATAATTATTATTATAAATATAACATTTTTCATCCGAAACTATTATTGCACCCCACTCTTCCAGGCCTCCCCCGTCTATTTCTTATATTGTATTTTTATTAATTCCCTCACTCATCTCATGCCTCTCCCCTCTCACGCCCACTCTTCTTTTCTATTTTTTTCTTTCTCATGCTCATCTCGCCCCTCTCCCCCTGTAACACAAGAGTCGCACCCCCAGCCCCTCTCCTCCCGTCCGTCAGCACCCTCCGACCACACCTCCTCACTGCATCCTCCCCCTCTCCCACTACGACTAGCGGTAGTGGCACGAGCTCCAGCCAGTAGCAATGGCGTCCTGATCTCCCCACCCCTCCAGATCCGGTGAACCCAACCCCCATTCTCAGCGTTTTTTTTCTGCATGAATTCAACCCCCTACCCAAGCGCATCCATTGTGCTCCAACACGACCGTGTTTCCCATTGCCGGCCTCACACTTTCTTCTAATGTATGGATATTTCATTTTTTTGGTGTTTTACATCAAATTGACTAGACCCTAATAACTTTGTTTTTTGCGTATTTTTCATGGTGCCTTGTTTAACTGATTAATGTATCGCGACCCGTTGGTCAAGGATTTAGCATCCCCCACCAAGGGCGAGGTGTATGAAGGTGATTTCCTTTGCTGCCAATTTTTCATTTAAGGTCAATACATCCGCTATTTTTTTCATCATCCAATTTATTGTATTATGTTGTTTTTTAGGCCCTGGTATTTATTTTATTGGGCATTGGTCTTCGTCACACTAACTTTGGGTGTCGACTATTTTGTTATGGTGTGACGATGTTTGTTTCTAGTGGGTGGACCTTTGTGGGAGTGTTTATATGGGTACAGGTGGTCGTGTGAGTTTTAATGCATTGGCATGACCAATTCATTGTGGTAGGTGTTTCTATGCCTTTTCATTCAATTTCATTCCATGCGATACTTGTTTTTTAGTATTTAATTGTTAAACACTTATTCTCTCATTAATTAAAAATCTACTTAGTTTATAGTAATGATTTATTGTTAGTTTAACGGGTTAAATATAGGTTTTTTTATGTCCTTCAATTCATGCACATGTTTTTCCTATAATGTTGAATGTGGATAAATACTATTGTTTTTAAAAAATGATTTTTGTTAAATGTATTGTGTGATATTTATTATTGTTTTATAAGGTGATTCAATAGTTTATTAAATTCTGGAAGAAGTTTGAAACTATTTTTGTTGAATGTGTCAGAGTGAATATGATTTGAAAAGTGGATTTCAACATGTGTGGCACATTTTCATCAAGTTTCACTTACAACCTGTTTTCGTGAAATGGCCCGGTTGGCACATTAAAAATGATGGTTAAATTCTTAGTCAAAAGGCTCTTTTGGATTTTGAAATAGATTATTGTAAAACCCTTATTAGGTTGGTATCCCTTCCTAAATACAGATTAGTGATATGGAAGGGTCTTTAGTATTGACTTCATTGAATGATAATTATTTTGAGGCAACAGAAAAACCCTTGAGGTGGCCGGGGCAGTGCCAGTTTGTGTGGTTTGTTTGATTATATGTATGTGACTTGTTGTTTGAATGACATGGAACACCCCCTTGGGAACATTACATGGGAACCTATAATTGAAAAGAGTTTTACTGAGAACTATTACTCCACTTGTTTAGATTATGAACTGGCTAGCGGCCCAGAGCAAAGAGATGTTGTGTTGTTATTACTATGGGATTAGGCCCCCCGACCTGGACAAATAGGGTGATGGTTGAGCATTAGGGAATTATGAAGTCATCGAGAGTAGGAATGCCTTCAGGATAAGTCACTTGTATTGTATTTTCTTGTCTTCCTCTAAATTACTAGGATTTCTCGTGTTTCCCAGTTTCGAGTACTATTAGAGACATTGCCCTCTTTTTGTGGAAACATTTTCTTTACACCTGGTTTTGGAATTTATTTAGAAAACTGTGAATTTGTGATTACATAAAAAATGATTTCAATTAGACATTTTGAAATAGAACGAACAACTCCCCTCACTTTCCCCTTGTATTTTGGTTTAAACATGAATGGGAGTGGATTATGTTTGTTTGTTTTTAAAAAGAAAAGTGTGTATAAAAACCTAATATTATAATGTAGTTAAAACTTGTATTAATGGAATGTCTGTTGGATGAAATGACATGGAATATGTGGTGGTTTCCTTCTGAGTGATTAGCTCACACCCTAACTATACCACTTAGTGTCGGTAGACTCGAGATGTTTTGTAGGTTTAGCCTTTGTTCAGATTTCTCTAGCAGGTGCTTGATGTTGGAGCATAGATGGACTTGTGTTTGTTGGTCTCCAAGAGGTCACATAGAGATCATGTGGTGTCGATTTGGTTTATTTGTTTTATTTTATGTTCTGTATTTTATTTTTATTATTGTTGATTCATACTTTGTGTCTGGATTAGTTTATTTGGTTTATATTCAGTTATTCATGCTGCTACGTCATTAGTTTACTTCTTTTTATTATCTAGTTCTTGTTGTTTAAATTGGGGGGGCATAAATCGGTCCTACGGGTTTGTATTGATGCCTGACACTAGTTTCCATCCCAGGGGGATTGGGAATGCCCCTTGGGACTTTCTGTAGACTGGATCGGGTGACCGGTTCAGGGTCGACCTGGGCTGGTTCGTAACAGTTCATATATATTAATGAATCTCTTAGTCACCAAGTCTTCCTAATTTATTCAATGTTAAATTTCATTCCATAAATTGTGTATTGAATATCTTTTAAGATCCTCTTTTTTTTCTTTTTAAAAAATATGAAGAAAACCCAGAATCCATGTAATTTTCAATTAGGGTAAACCATGGTATCTTTGGAGTGAGATGCGAGAGGGGATCAATGTGAAATTTAGCATCAATTATTATAGAATGTGAAGAATTAGATTTTTTTACCTTTTAATCATCCATATAGTATTCATTTCTAGGTATATCATTGATATCAAGGTCAAAATCTGGGAGCATTATGATCCATCTTACTAGGATCATTTTGGAATCAATTCTCATGATCAATAACATTAAAGATGAATAATCGTTAATGATGTTGAGTTTGGAACAAAAGTGACATGGACAAAATTTATCCATGGAAAAACAATATATATTAGAACCTTTTCAATTAATATTTAATGATATAGAGATTCATACAATAATTTTGAGGAATAATATATGTAACAATGAATTATTTTCTCTTATTTTTTTAATTGAGTCCTCAATTTCCCGATCAGAAGTTTTACAGATCAAATTGATGTGCAAGGACCGATAATGGGGATGGATTATTGCAGTAGATGTATTAAAATCATTTATTTCAATAAATTGTGTTTTACTAACCGCATATAAATATAATGTAACATCATTTTGGAGTAGCTTCGCTAGTGTGTTTTATATCCTATGGATATTCTAGATGAATCGATGATAGAGAACATCATAATGAAGGAATTATTGGATGTCTGAAACTGATGTGAGTTTAAGAATTTATTGAGTTTCATTAAATTTGGGTTGTTAAACATTGAATAACCAATTCTAAAATTATATTCCCTATAACTATCCCATTAGTCACCATAATTTTAACTTTTTCAAAATTCAGGATATGGTCACATTATATACTCTTTTTGAAGACAACAATTGGTGAATATAGGAGGGATTCAATTGAATCACCAATAATATTAATGTAATACAAAAATACCTCAATGAAATTCTCAATTAATTTAAAAAATATACTAATCGTACACATATGGAATTAAATAGAATCATTGAAAATTCAAAAATTTATTCTTATATTTGTGTATGTTCGAAAAGGGAAATAGAATGTATTCTTTTCATTGACTTGATATCTTATTTTCATTTGGAATAATTTTTTGTATCCATAATGAAGGAAATAAAATAACTTTCTGGATATTATTTATATAATTTTTTCATGGAAAAGAAGCGGTTAGTTATATTTTATTGTATTATTATTCAATTTCAGATTTAATATAGACACATTCCATATTTCACTCATGTTGTGACCAAATCTCTGTTATCTTACTGGAAATAGTTATATCACACGATTTAGGTACCAATTGAATTGGACTAAACCATTAACTAACTAATATTAGGTAGAAAACCCTAGCTGGAAAAGCTATAGTGATATCTTCCTTAATTACCTCATGTGTGAATGAATTGATTCTTATTTGAGGATTTCTAATTTGTTTGGATTGTTCTTTTAAATGGATTTTATTCTAGGAATAGGTGGGTTTATAGAGAGGTATGTCATCTAGGGTCTTACATAAAGCATTTTATTGTTTTCCTATAACACTTGAATATAATTATAATCCTTGGATTTCGTAAGTGTAAGAGATACAATGATAATATAAGATTGATCATGGAAATGTAATGCAAAGTTTCAATGTGCATAAAGGGGTTTTAGATCATTTTAAACCTTCATTTGTGGTCCAGACAACAGAGGAATAAAAGAAGGGCATCTAGTTGGCTTTGATTCATTTTTCTCATAACTGTATAAACTAGAATAATTGTTATCAAAGAAAATATTGGATTACAAAAAATTTCAAGATGCTTTAGATTGATAGATTCCATAAATTAATGTTCAATGTAAACTTATCCTTTTATGACTTGGTTAATCATGGATAAAATTTCAGAAACTCTTCTATCAATAGAACATGAAGGAAATGATGAAATATCATTTAATCCACTCATAGAATAATCCTCATAATTATGTATAAATAATGTTGAGTGATCCATTGATGGCTAATTCAAGGATTGAAAAATACTAAACATGACTATTTGTTCACCAAATTCTATAGATAAGATACCTGCATGGAAATCAATTTTACTTTTAACTATCATGAGGTATTATCTTCTGATAATCATAGGATATTGAGAAGATGATGTATCATATTTCAAATAATTATGATTAGGTGAAATGATTATTTAATCAAACAAGGATAATATCAATTATACCTTCGGGACTAGTGGTGCTTTAATTAGTTAACTGGTGGAAAATAGTCACAATCTACAAAGGAACTAGATCAAGATTAGAGAAGATGGATTTGGGCATAAAATTTGTTGAGGATACAACTTTTATGAGTGAATCATTATATTTCAAACTCCTTATGTGGCATGAGACCATAAATACCCCTAGATCATTACACTCAAACATTATTGGGGTTCCTATGATATTTCTTAGGTATGTACAATTCCATAACAAACATTGCATAATTAGTGATTTATTTTAGAATATAAAATGAGAATGTATAATTCAACATGTCTAAATGTGTGGATAATTTATGCACCAGGATAAAATGGATTGTTGAGATTAGCAATGGATTGAGGAAAGGAATCAGCATACTTAGAATAATGGAAGTAGGTGAGTGATTTTATTTTGGATTTTCTTTAGGATTCATTTTGTTTTTGTTCACTAGGTCAACATTTAAGGTGTATTATATGGATTCATCATGATGTAAATCAATTTTATAACCATATAAATGTCTTATTGAGATTATTTTAAAAGTAGGTATGGTTAATGGGTGAGTTGGGAGTTAAGAATAATTAGATTATTCTTTTTTACAAAGGATTGATGCATGTTGATAAATTTTGGATTCAATGTTTTTTAGGGTATAATTGGGGAAATAGGTTAGAACATCAATAGCACATTCCCCTAGTTTCATAAATGTTGAGTATTATCCCTCATTCAGAATTCCATGATTTGGGTTTATGAGATTCTTCTTGTATTTGTTTTAGAATATAGAGGGAACAACAAGATATTAAAAAATAAGAGGAGCATGAGTTGTATTTCTCCTTTTATGTGGATGAAAAAAAAGAAAAAGGATTTTGGAAGTTACCACAACCTTGATAAAATTTGAATAGTTTTGGATTTGGAATAGGGGACTGAGAGGGATGGGAGATTTTATTACCATACCTCAAGCCTAAGTTATAGGTACATGTGAAGTGATCGATGTAGGGTTGATTGGAGTTTCTAATGAACCAACCTGATTGATTAGGGTTTGTGTTTTGCTGATAATATGGTTCACTGAGCTCCATTAGTCTTGATGAATCTTATGAATCATCATATAGTTATGGATATATGTTAGTTGGGTGAGTTGGTGAGTTTTATATTCCATGATTTTTTATAGTTAAAATGAAAAAAGATTGTGATGATGATGATATTAGGGATTTGGAAGCCATAACTAGATGGTTCAAAGGACATATATATATTCACTCATCCAATTGGTCATCTTTTTGGGTTATATGAATTAATTCTCTTGAAATTTGTTTACATGACCTTGTTCACTATTTTGGAATTACAATGTGTTTTAACATGTATTTCATATGAGATATGATGCACATATTCATGATTTTTTTAATAATATGACCACCAAATGTGCCAATGATAAGAGTTAAGTCCATATCAAATAACCTCGAAAATAAGTATTAGATTAAGATTTGGTTATGGATATTTTGGTTTGGTATAGTTTCCTAAATATTTTTCAACTCCTCTCAGTACACATGGTGTGATTTATTGGGGGAATTGATGGAAAACCTATTATACGGTTGTAAAAAATACTCTCATTAAGTGATGATCAATTTCTCTTAGATTATTCTCCTCATGTAATATATTTTTCTGATTTCAAGAGGTAGGTAATAAATCTATGACTTATAAAAAACATCTATAGATAAAGGTAATTCTTGAATTTTTATTTTTTTTTAATATAGAAACCCCTTGAAAATTAATGGTAGAGGACACCAAGTGGAACTCTTTGACATCAAAATGATGGTCCTAAATGGATAGCCGAAGGAAATGAGGAAAATAATGAATCAAATATGATTGGATTTTTAAATCATCCTTCATGTTTTGATATTTCATTCCAAAGGGTTGGTTATTCATATCTGGATCAGTGAGTTCATTGAGGGTTTGTTCCTTGGATTGGCCATGTATATTTGAATTATTTAAGGAATGAATAAGTCTTGAGGGATTTGATTATCCCAATAGTTACTCTTAATTTTAAAAATATTTCAGTATATTTTTATTTCAAAAAATCTTAAAGGATTTTTTGGGAGGCTATAAGTAATTCTGAAAAAAAAATTTAAAGAAAGGGGGAGGAGGTTTTTTCTTTGGGGTTTTTCCATTTTTTTCAATTTGATTTTATTATTTATTTATTTTTAAAATAATAATAAAAACTGACTAATTATTACACCATCCAAGTAAATGGAACAAATTTATGTATGGGAAAATTTTTATTACCAACCATTTAAAGGTTTCCTACTACATTATAATCTGTATTGCAAAATTTGGGTCCAATCCTTGATGATGGTTCTAGATTTTACAGTCAGGTTTTTGTTAAATCTTTTCAGTGGGGTGTAATACAGAGCATAGTTGAAATTATATTTAGAGATTTTAATTTCACAACGTAATAAATAGTACGGTGAATTCATTATTAGATATACAATATTATGATATATTTAATATTTACAATATTTTTCATTAATTAACAACTACTTCACAAGATAATTTTGATCGGAATTAGAAATTTTTATGGTGTTAATATAAGTCATAACCTTGGTTTTAATATTAATTAATAATTAATTATGGAAGTGTATTTATGGTCTTATGAAAACATAGAATCAAAATATTAAACTAATATAGTCATTAATCCATGGCATTTTGCATTTTCATATACAAAATGTTATCCTAATGAATATTTAAAGAAAAAAATATCTCAATCACATGACAAACCCAAATTTTGGCCCAACCTGATTGATGTTTTTCTCATCCATTGAGATATTTAGTACTATAGTTTACGATTTTTATGGTTATGAGTTTTAAGAAGATGAAAATAAATGACACATGAAATAATTTATGGTCCGAACACACAGAAGAGTGGTGATGAAAGTTAAACAAGTGCATTATATTAAATGATAATGTGAATGTGAAAGGGGTTTTATCATAATAATTATATTATAATTAAAAATGTTAAAAAATTATATAATTTGGATGGAGATGTGATAATATAAAGAGAATTTAATTAACATTTAAAAAATATTACCATTCAAACATTTATAAGATTAAACCATAAGAACACAAAGAACATGAAAAAGTGAGTGAAGGTATCTCAAATAGAAACATTAGATTAGAATACCATAATAATAATTTGAAATGGATTTAGTCTTGAAAATGTTTCATCCTTATTTCTATAATTCTAACCTTTTTTACGGAGAATTGGGAGGGTATATATAGCCCAATGTGCTGGAATGTTTACATTCCAAAACATCACTTCACGTTGGATTGGAAATTTTACCATTTTATATATAAATATCAATATTGCTTCTTAATTACTCTTATATGTGTATTTTGATAGTTCAAATTCCATTTTCTCCAACCATTTTAATTTTCTAGCCAATGTTATGGCAGTTTTATTAAACCACATATTGATGTCCAATTTTATCAGAATATTTTCATTTGAAAAAATATTAATAGGTTTTTGGTTAGGAATATTCCCTAAAATAGGAAATATTTAATATTTATAGTCTTTCACCGATATTCGGAATTTCTGCACCCAAAATTATAGCCCAATTAGACATTTATATTGGTAGAAAAGTCAATATTATTTGGTTGTTTTCAAATCCAAGACTTAATTTTGTTATAAAATTTCATGCATAAATTTCTCCACTTTTTATTTTAGAGGTAAATTAATATATTAATACAATTTCTAAATGGATATATATATAACATATTGTGTAGTTTTAGGAAATTTTTATTCTATATTGATCATAGAAATCCATTGATCATGGTTGGTTCAGTTTTCATAAGAGATTTAGTAGGCCTTATAGTGTGGCCCATATAGCCCATAAATTGGATGAGTTACCCAATTCTCTATTTGGATGATTTTTAGTAACATGAATAAATAATCCTAAAAATAATAATCACAATTTTTGGATAATTAGGGTGTAATTTGTGAGTAAGATATTAAATGTGCTTGAATATTTATTATTTCATGTAATGCTATAAATTATATTTATTATTAAAAAATGGTACTTTACAACAACAATCCACTTTTACATGAAAATTTGTAAATGGATTAAATAAAAAGTAATCACTAAATGAATGAAATATGCACTCTATCTAAGATGGATAACCGTACCAATGACCAATTGATTTTTATTTTGACTTTTTCTAAACATTTAGGCTGTTGGTAAATTGGTTGGTTGGATACCACATCTTTACAAATCTTCCTTCAATATTAGTGATGATACATGTTGTCATTGGATATTACATGTTGTATATAAGGATGTTTTTTTTTCATCATGTGTGTTGGGAAAAGTGAATAATGTTTTTTTCATTAACATTAATGAAACCTCACTGCTCTTGATATATGATGACATTTTGATGTGATAGGGTTTTCATATTGTGATAACATATTCTAGATCTAGATTCTAGACCATTCCAGAGGATGTGATAGGTCAGGATGCTTCGTGACACACATAATATATATTTTTTATTATTTAATGATATATTTTTGAAAAGTATGGTAGAACTAGTTTGTTGATGTTTGGCCACGAGTGTACCCACTAGTTGGGATGTATTTATGGGGTGCATTTTTTATATTATTTTTTTATAAATTATTACATTGGATTGTTATTTGGAGAGAATTCCATGTTTATGTCCTTATTGGTTAGTTATCATTTTTAGGGTCATATTGGTTTTACATTTTATTCATTGATATATTGGTACACTCTATTAATGTGTTTATGAGTGAACATGGGCATGATTTCTCGTATTTATATATTTTATGATCATCTTACATAAATAAAATTATTTTAAACTTTCAAGGATGATTTTTGTGACTGAGATAGAAATAAATCTCTTGGGAACTGGAGTAGTTAATGAGTCTCTAAAATAGGACTTGTATCTTGGTATTTACTTGGATACTTATTTTTGTTTTTTGTTTTTGAAAATTTTCATGAATTTTGGGATGGTTTTGTTTTTCTTATATATTGTATTATACAGTTTATTTTTTATAGTTTTTTATATCTCATAGTACAATATTATTAATGTGGGTAATTCCATCTAAACATGGTATATTTATACCCTTTTTAATAGTCATTAAATAGGCGCCTACTAGAGGCAGGACTCAATATTCCCTATCTCTATTCTATAAATTTTAACCTAAGAGGAAAAACATTAGATGTAGGGGATTTTGATAGGTTAATTCCATTGATTTTTTTTGAACATATGTGTATTATTCCTCTATCATTATCCTCCTTGGATGTCCTTATCCTTTTAATTTTATATGTTGTATTAATCAAACTATTTAATATATACTTGGAATGTTCACTAAAATGACACTACATATTTAGTGAATGTTGTGTCTTGAGTGTGATAGTGAGAATTTAGTGATTCTTCCTAGTATAAATTAAATAGTTTGATTGATTATAAATGATATATTTAATTTTTTGGATCAATTTTAATTATTTAAGTCTTTGGGAGAGTTTTCAATGATTGATGAATCATTGATGATCCAAGGTAGATACATTTAGGCTATATTTCAATCGAAAAATATTTGAGATAAAAGTTAGAGGCTCAATCCTTATCATAGGTTTTTGTTGTTTATCAATTTTAAGGAAAAAATCCGCATTTAGGGAGTCCATAGTTTTCAGAAATCTATAGATTTTAGAACCAAAATATCATGGGAAAACATGATCTATAAAGTAGAGAACTAGGATGCTTATCATTCGAGTAAGTCTCTTATATTCCTAGATATGCTTCGTGTCTCATCCTTGAATCCCTTCCCATGATGTTATATTTTTTAGTTTCCTCCTAGTATGAGGTTGAAGTTCAACATGAACGACTTTTGCATCACGAGTATGATGAGTAATGGTGGTGTTGTACATTATGGAAAAAATAAATTATTATATCTTTCAAATCATTTTTCAGACATCGTTATTTGATTTAGGCTGAATAAAATATTGTTCTTATAGGTTATGAGCTGAAAATTGGGAATAATATCAAGATTGATGCATGATAGATAAAATCCATGATTGTTTTCTACTCTCCACAAGGAAATACCCATATTACCTAGTCAATTTTTTTCCAAGATGGTAGAAGAATGAACATAATAAATAATTTTATGATTATCTCCCACACCTAAAACTAGGAGAATAATGAAAATGATTATCATTCCTTTAATTCTATACCTTTTGATTTTTTTTCATACATTTTAGGTATAATGTATTTTCCAAGGAAAGTTCTATTATTTTCATTAATAATGATCTTGGGATTCATTAATATAGGCCCCCATTCATTTTTGTACCACTAACTAGCCCTAGTTTTTGGGCTACATTTTCTAATACATCAATAATTTACTTCTGTGGTTATAAAAGGTTGTCCTTATCTATGCACCACAGTATTTTTGTCTTGATATATGTATATTGTATGAATGGTCAAAAAACGTACAACAAGTAATCCCCTTATTATTATGTATTTTTTTATTCTTAGTTAAATATCTTAATTTATGTTAATTGAGATATGGAAGACCATGAATGACGAAATACATGCAATAACCCAATATGGTTATCTGAGTATCACCCTCACCTCCACATTCATTGATTGTTGAGGATTATTTATAGTTTATCTCTCTTGATAAATGAACACATTAAGGGTTTAACATTAGAAAAAATATAATTAAAGGTCCTAGGGTCATAAGGTAGGATGTTTAATCATCCCCATGGTCTTGTGGATGGTGATTTTATATACCAACCTTGTGGTTGGACATATCATTATGTCAGTCTTTTTGGAGATATTTTTTTTATTATGAATATGAGGGGGTGAGTTTCCATTAGAAAGTGATTTTATATTGGTTATGAGATAGGTTTTTTTAAAAACAAAAATAGTTGAATTTTAAGATATTATAACGAGTCTAATAGAAACCATGTTACATTTTTAATTTGTTAAGAAGTATGATACCCTCATCGAGATGGGTTGTGACCCAATACTTGATCAAGAATGAGGACCCAAAGTAGGGTTCCCTCTCGTTTTTGGAGTCTTAGGGGAACCAAATTCATTCTTAAGTTGTATATTGATCAAAGTGAGATAAGGTTTGTGAATATTGATAGTGATGATGGGTTTAAGAATTTGACCATCCCTTCTTTTTATTTTTTATTTTTTGTGATATCTAATATTCCCTATGTGAAGAATAGTAGTCGATGTAAATTTCATTATTAGGATCCACTATTATTTTTGGAAAACAGCTATATGATATTTATTTATTTATTTCTAGGAAAAAAACAATACGAGGTATATTTTATTATATATATAAAACAACAATAGGGTGGTCATGGACTATGGCTAAAATATCTCATAGGGAATGTTTATGTTACCTCGCTAAGAAAACACCCATCATGGAGGTAGGTGATAATATTAGTAGGGTTTACAAATGTTTTTAGAAATTTTTCAGACTATATAATTAGTGAAACCTTCTACGAACTTCTCTATATTTTCGTAATTATATGTATACATAGGAACCTAATATATCATACTTTTCCACATGGTCATCTCAACATGCTCAGAGACACCCTGACCCTATGAAAATTAAGTATGGTCAATCATGACAGTTGAATCAAATATCAAAAATGGTCGTTGTAATTGGATTATGATATATATATATACCTTCTATGTAGATGTGATGTTGTGTACTTCATGTTTTATGTGGCATATAACAAAGAATTCCTATTCTATATGAAGATATTTTATTTAAAATTATTATAATTTTCCTAATATTTTATTTATTTATTAAAGGAATATCATTATCACTTATCACTATATTGTTGTAATGGTATGTGGCTAAATAGGTTCTCCCTTTTATGTTATATAGTCACACAGTTCTTGGTCGATCAGTACACATTGGTAAAAAATAAACACTAAATTGTTTTAGGATTTTAATGGGTTGTGGCACAACAATTTGTGATCAATATTTTGTAGCTTAAATATCAATTGGATTTTTAGGCTACGGTTAGGTTGGGGGATTGTAGTGGTTCCTCTTATACATTAATTTTACCCATTATTTAGTCATTAATTTAAATTTTTAATCATCATATTAAAAATGGGTGATTTTCTTTATATTCCTATTTAAAATCATTATATATATTAAGGAATATTTAGTTTTTTTTATTATTTTAAGGCTCTATTATGTTTTATATGTGTATAATTATTGGGTTTTTTATTTTTTATTTGTCACGATTATATATGTTATATTGTCATCCCATGTTACCATCTTAGTTTCTTAATGCTAGTTGGTATCTTTTGATGTATGGGGAGGCTGTCCTAATATATTGTAGTTATTGATGGTCAAGGAATTCATTTATGGACTATGGTGGTGGGTATTTATATATATTTCACAATGAAAAACCCTTTTTCCCACTATAGTGGTTATAGTAACTAATCCATTTATTCCTAGGGACTTTTTGGATATAGATTTTTCAGGGAGCTATATCTCACAATGCAATAGTTTATTTTCCTTAGTACATTTAGCTTAGAATTCCCTATAATTTCATTTTACTAGAGAACCCTACAATGATGAGGAATATACTTATGTTTTTAAGGTAATATTTGACATGATTGAGGATATGGATAATAAACATGTTATAATGGATGTCTTAATGCTTCCGGGACCCATGAGGAGATGGTGGTCTATCCTGAACTGGGCTTCATGGTGTGAGGGTTTAATATGATAGACATTAATATTATCTTCATTGGGTAGTTTTTTCTAGATAATCAAAAGATATATCAAGGTTGATATTTATAGATCTTCCATTGTTGATAATGTCAGTATCTATATATTTTTATCCTTTCATAGAGATTAATCATATCACTCATCTTTTGTATTTGTATGATGCCTTGAAGGAAAGCGTTTCTGAGATAGTCCTTTTACTAGTCCTGAGTTATTATGTCAGGAATCTCAGCCAGACAAAAAACATTGAGGTGATTGAAAAGATATTTAGTGTTGAAAATAAACTAAAAGAGGACATGTTTTTAGGAATTCTTCCACATATTTATATAAAAATGAAATGAATTGATTCTAGTGTTTTTAGTTCCATTTTCTAAAATAGAAATTTTATGTCAAATGATATTCAATAAGGCTAGAGTAGTAATCCATAGAAAAAATCAATCATTTTGTTCCCTCTATCAAAGGGGTTTCTTCTAAGTCTTATATTTGTGGAAAAAATAATATCATCTCTCTTTCTATCCCAAAAAATGTATGGATTAAAATTAATGAAGTAGTAAGAGTAAACTGAAATGATTATATGTGATGGAATCATAGTGAGGTTCTAGATATTAGGATATGAAGAAGTCATGAGACCTTATCAATAGATGCTTGCTTCATAGTATATAATCATCTAGGTGATTCGTTGGCCATATGGGTAGGGTCGTGGATCCATCATAGTCAATGTATATGAGGTGGACTCGGTTTTGGCTGAGTGTAGAGATGGTACATCGATTATTCATGGTATGTGTTCTATTACCTCAATACTCTCAACTTATTTTTTAAATATAAGAGCTTCCAATTATATCATAACATCTAAATTCAATTTCTTGGCTACACATTCCCTTTAAATTATCATGGAATTACTTTCTTTTTATACACTGTTAGAAATAATGGTAGACTATGTTGTAAAATACCTAATGTATTCATTTTCATTTTATGAATATATTCTTTTGATGGATTTCATGATCATGAAGAAAAATAAATTTAATTTCATTTTTTGATAGATTTTTTAATCACTTATCCAGTGTAAATCATCATTTATAAGAGACTATAGATTGTTTCTATGCTTAATGGGGATAATCTTGTTTTAAATGGTTAATGGAATTATACAGCATGATGAACCAAACCAGACATGATTCAGTTCTGTGTTATTATAGTATATGTGGTATGTATAGTTCTTGAAATAGTTTATGTAGAAACATTATGCTATTTTCTTCCAATAGTGGTCCTATATTAGAATGTTTCCCCTAAGGACATTTCAAAGATAACACTATACATGGTATTTTACATTTAGATTAAACTCATAATTGAGTTAATGCTTATATCGATTCATCCATATCATATGGAACCAGTAGAGTTGAAGTATAATGTGATAAAACACATGGATTTGGAGTTGAAGGGTTATATTTGACTAAAAACGTATCTAAAGGGTGCTTTAGTGGTGTTTGCATAGAATAACAATTGTATCCTTTATTTTTCTTCTGGATAAAGTAATATAAACCTAATAAACCCGAAGAATAGATACATATATTCAATGATCAATGACTTATTTAATATATCTTAGAGATCCCTATAGTTCCCCATGAGGGACTCCTCTATGAATACATGTATCTATTCTTCGGGTTTATTAGTTAGATTCAAAATTCATAGAGTTGTAATAGATTTTATTAGTAAGTGATCCAGTATCCGGATGACCATTGAAAATTAATGACATGATCTATGTTCATGGTATAGTTTTTATTCATATATTCTTCATGGAATATCTAATGAGGGACTCCTATTCCATTTATTGGGAAATGAACATGGGGTTTTATTATTTGTATCAGGTTATGTTGTTATAATTTTGGTGGTGTAGAATATGAGAGATGTTACAGACATATTCACTTATTTCATGGCCTATCGGTGGATAAAGGCAGAGCATTAGCAACCAAGAGTGTTACTTCAGCAGCATCCCATACATGTTAGGATGTCAAATGAGATTATCATTGAATTTTTGAAGAGGAATATCAAAAACACAAATTGTTGAGATTTTGGTTTGGTGATAATTGATCATCATATTATAGAGGAAAATTTCTTGTTGATCCAAGAGACATAATCTATGATGATTTGGTACATCATTATAATTTTTACATTTTAATACTACATATAGTTCCCTATAGTATCATGTCATACATGGATATGAATTTACATTATGGTTTTCTAATGGCTTACATATGCATTTGGGGACACAGTTAAAAATAATTATGGAGTATCATCTATAGTTCGATGGACACTTAAACAGGAAGATCAAACTTTTTTAGGATATCAATTAAGAAGGAATCCATGAAATTAGCAGATCATGGAATGGTAATTTGGCCATGGTTTAATTCATTCATAGTAAAGGTTTCTAGTAATTTAATCATATTGTAACATATGATGTTTTTTATTTTTTGTCTTATCACTTAGATCTATTTTTCAATGAGGTGGGTGTGGTAGTGGTCGACAGTATGAGTATGGTGAACGAGATAACAATGTGGGTGAATTTAATTAGAACATTTTGATTACAACATATGGTGGGGAGTGACTTTTTTTCGATCAAAGAAAATAACTATTTGATTTCTCAATGGATTAACAGATTTTATTACTGGTGTCTCCTCTGATAGGAAATCGGCATCTATCGATATTGTGTAAAATAGTCCTAAAGTTTTTTATATCAATTAAGATCAATGAGAGTATAAGAGTAGTGAATGACAGACATGACATATCTCTAGGACACTAAAGAATGCATATTGTGTTCCATGACACTCATCATTATAGGTATGGGAAAGATCATATGAACGAGATCAACTATGAGGGTATTGAGATAGAACCATATAAATTGTTTTTGGAGTTCCTAGTGTGAATTATATAATGTGGAGAAAATGTCTTGAGATGGAAGATGATACCACTAGTTCGTCTCTTATAGATGCATGGATGGATCCAATAGGAGATGTGAGAGTAAGAGTTCAACATTTTGGTTCAATGGTTGAAATTACTCATGAATGATAGCTATAGGTACTTTTAATTGTTAAGTAGTCATTTAGATGGGAATTTATAACACCCTAAAATTTATATGATATCACAATTTCTTTTTTTTATACCATAATAATGTTTCTGAGACATAATAGAGGATTTGGGATGGAATTGTACTTATATAACAACAGTGAACCATGGAAGTTTATATTTTAGCATATTGTGTGATATTATAGTGTATTGGTGTGTGATTTTTCATTGAGTATAATTTAAATATGAGGCTATGTAGTGAATGAAACACTACAACTTGAATACTCATGAGGATATATTTAGGTGGTTCTTTTTTTTAGGTTGCAACATTATGGAGTTGCGTTGTGGAATGAAATTCATTGTTATCACTGGAATTACATGAGTATATTAGACCCTTGTGTGTTGGTCTCCCTTCACGATTTTTAGGATCTCATATTACAACATGATTTATTTCTCATACAATGTTTTCACTGGCACTAATAGTGTGTTGTCCCTTCCATTACCCAATGGTTTTTTCTCTCTTTATCCTGTTTTCATGATATTTTATGAATTTAAATTTTTCTTTAATGGTCTCTAGTTTTAATGTAAACTCAAAACCCACATTGATTCTTAAAATTATCACACCTTCACTATTTATTCATTGGAGACCAACATGATTCCCATGAAAGTATTTTTCCCACATTCTTGGGCATTCTACCCCTTCATGGGGATGTCAATCTGTTGTCTCCCAAGAAGTATTCACTTATTTTTCTATTGTTATGTCACCATATCCTTCTTGATTCATGTTCTAGAATACCTTTTGTTGTTAATAATGATCAGTTATAGGGATTCATGAAATTAGGTCTAGATTTTCTTGGATTGTAGCAATCATTTTTTTATTTGTACTCGACAATCATTTTGATATTCATTAAATGACTTTATATAAGATGTTCTTTATCTTATAAGTCCTTTTATGAGTTTTCCATGATTTTCATTGAATTTCAGTATATGTGTTTCTCACAAGACCCTAATATTATTTAAAATTCATGAGGGTGTTTGTGTATCCCATGAGACACTTTCCCATTATGAGATTAATATCACATACTTATTAGTGATTTTGTGAGAACACATATTTGGTTAATATATTCCATGTTTTAAGGTACTATGTCCTTTTAATATCATTGGCCATCACTATATATGGGGAGTGTATCTACTATTATTGGAAGTTTGTGATATTACCTATAGAAATTATTAACAATAATGTGTCATTCCCCATAGATAGATATTAGGGCTGCGTGGGTGGAAATGGATTCCCCAAAAGCCATATATGGGGTCATATGTGTGAATATTGATTTCCCTAGATACTTGAATTGGGTTGAACTATATATATTGTGACAATACCTTTCAGGGGAAATGGAATTGGTTATTTAATGTGGAATGAGGATAAATGATAGTTGAAAGAAACTATGGAGTTGATGTGTCGATCACATAGCATGGTTATACTCATTGAACATTTGCATTGACAGTCATTCTTGGATCATGTTAAAACATATATATCTAGGGAACATAGTGACATAGTTGACACATGATAAATAAATACATGTTTTTTCTATTAATGTTTGTAATTCACATGTCCTACACTACTACATATTTTGAACATATGTTAAATACACATTTTTGGGGTCTTACTAGGATTATAATCAATCACAAAAAATTCATATTGAACAATGTGCATATTTAATGCACTAAGATCTAGATAAAGGAAATGGCCCAGTGTAGGGAAGCTATACAGGTAGATATTGGGGGACCAAAACAATGTGGGGATGAACTCTAGAGGGATTTTAGATATTCATTATTTATGTTCCCAATGTTTATTCAAAAACTAGTTTAACCTACAACTCTGGCGGTCTTTGGTTAAATACATTGTAAGATTTTGTGATTCCTAAAATGTCATCTATTTTAGTCTTGTTGTTATCTAGTTATATTATTACATTTTCTATTTTATATTACTTCTTGTTATTTTTATTGGTATTAATATTCATAATGATGTTATATTATATCTATTTCTCTTTTCAATCTATAATTTCTAGTTGAAAACCACTTGCATGTATGGACTAATATGTGATTTCATGTGGAACTCTATCTGATACTATTTTATTTAGATTAGGTAATTACACTCATTAAGGTAAATAAGATATAAAGTAAAATTTTATCCGAAAAAAATATCCTTACTCATTATTCTATTTAACAATTTGTAAAAAAACTTATCCTTCTATTTATAAAATAAAATTTTTTCCTCCCTCTATAGTTTTATGATATTATATCTCCCCATATTTCAACAATGGTGAACAATTAAATCCATCTACATTCCAAATTATAGAAAAAATTTCTATGTTTATTAAAATACATTAAGATATATTCTTCGAAGATTCACAAAAGAGGCATTAAATAAAAAAAGTAAATAATTTGAATTGTTATATATTAAAATAAATAGAAAATTACATGGTTGAGTGAAGATTATTTCTCTAACTATCATTTTTTTATATCACTGAATCTAATATCCAGTCTTCCAGATTGAAAATTTTCCATTAGAAGATTCATTAACAAAAAATCATTAACATTTTTTGAGACACTTACTCTAGAATAACAAGTCATTATTCAACCTTATCCTTAAAAAAGTGAAATTGTTTTATCAATTTTTTCCATTATAACTAATGTAACTATCTTTTGATAATAATGATACCCCTCAAGTTGTTAAACATGTTTGAATTTTTAAATTTGGCATTAACTTCTACATTATAATCCATTTTATTAATTTATTAAAATTATGTTCATTCTTCAGTTGTTATAATATAATTATATTATATATAGATCATTGAAAAGTATGAATTTATCCATCATATAACCATAATCAATTATGATTTATTACTCAAACCAATGTCAACATTATGTTACCTATATATTCATCTATATAAAAACATATAAATCCCATTAAACCTTTCTACACATGCGTTCTCTAAAATCTCATAATGTCTACCATTTTTATAAGATATCATTCATACGCATTGATTTTTATATGAATTCATTCTCTCAAATTTATTTTTTACAATTTTGATTGAAAACTGTAAAACAAAATATCATGTAATTTAGTTATTAAATAAAATAGGACACTTATAAATTTCTTATATTATATAATGATAACCCCTTTTCATCATCATCAACTAAAAATTTCATCCTAGTAGTAATTAGTACTTTTATCACATTGAATTTATCAATTATAAATCAATTTCTTGTATGTATGGAATATTAAGATATATAAATAAAAGGTATTTGAATTAAATTAGAAAACTATAAACCAAAAAAACATATTTACTCACTGTGAAATGATATCTAGAACATTTACATAATATATTCTACAATATTCTAACAATTTTATTCTTTAAAAAATTAGTTAATATTTCATAAATATAAAATAGCACCACTATTCATTGATAATTCTATATATTTATGATTTAATTGTGAATATATCTTCTTTAATATAATATAATAATTTAAAATGCTTGATGATTCCTACAACAACAGTCCAATGTTTATTACTTCATCCCATGAATATAAATATTCAACAAGAACACCATTCTCAAATATTAGTGAATGTAGAAATATTTAACATTTTTGATATAATCCCCTTGTTTATTTTATAAATTCTAAAATATTGATTTGATATATATTTGAATCACCATGAATTTGATTTTCATTGTAATGACTATACTATCACAGATTTTCTCTATCCATGACATAAAATAAAATGACTAATTTATATTAATTCCATTAATTTTTGAATATCTCATTCACTATAGTTATTAATTTTCTCAAATAAACATTACATATTCATTTATATTGTTATGGAATAATCCCATGAATCCAATTATATTATTGTATTTTATAATTTGGATAATTTATTTAAATTGATTCTTATCAATTTGGTAATTTTATTTAGGAAATACCAAGTCCCTCTTCTCATCAATAAATGAATTTAAAAAATTATCAACCTATTTTAGAGTTTTGAATAATTTTTGTAATAGGGTGTTTATCCATAATATTTATAATAAATTTTTCCAGTCATTATTAATTATCTATTTCTTTATTTTATCCATTATATTTAATATCCTTATATAAAATCATATAGTTTCATAATATTAATTATCAACATCAACATCATAATTAAATAATACTAATTTTTGTCTTTTAAATCTATTTATTCTATCCCTACCTTGCACAGTAATTATCTCACTATTTTGAGAATTTATAACACTATCCTTAATTATGGAATATTATAATTTAACTTATTTTCCTATATATTTTTTGTATCACGTTTATTTGATGCACATAGATAACTATATAATAAGTATAAATTTATCCCCAAAACAGTTTAAAAAAACAATTTTCTATTATCTTAATATTAATCATTATTTCATGTCGGAAATATATACTTATATCTGGAAACCAAAATTTAAATAATTCTCCAATAATAATTTTAAAAACAGAATCATTTAATCATTATTTTAAATGATCCACTTCCTGCTCCAAAAAGTAATTTTTTTAGTATTCCTATATATCAAGACATGACTATTCATTATGTTATATCAAGATAATTTCATTCTTGATTTGTGGTAAATTTTATGTAATTTTATATATGAAAAATCATATTTATCTTCTCATGTATCTTTTCTACCAATATTTCATAATAATAAATATATTATAGCTAATTAGATTTATGAGAGATCAAAATTTATTCATTCAATGAATATTTATGTTTATCATATGAGTATTTAATGTTATGAGAAGAATATTAACAAGATATCAAAATTAATAAATTAATGTAAATTTCATGATATTTGAGTTTGATCGCATGAATACATAGGGTAATCATGGTCAACATTATTCTACACATAATATGTCATTTAATGTTATGACATGTTGATGATCTACTTAGGAAACATTTTTAACTATATATATGAAAATAAATTTCATCCAATCCACTAATGACATATAGATTTTTTTTAATATTCTCTTATGGTACAACAATTATAAATCTACCATATAAAATATAATCATTTTCGGGAAATTTACTGGAAATACCAAAGTCTTAAAATTAACATAAACTAATAATATATAAAAAAACAATAAATTACTATGAAATTTTTGAACCATAAGACTTTTCTTGTGGATTTGGGTTTTTTATATCCTTTAATAATTTATTTTAGATGATCTAAAAAGATCAACATTATTTTAAAATTTTGTTTCTTATTACATGTCTTAGTTTACCATCATATTGGTAGTAAATCCACTTTCACGGATCAAAACTCAAGGCTGATATATACTATTTAGTAAAATATCTATATAATTTGTATGTTTAGATCTTCCATTCTCGATTCATGTTAATTGCCTCTCCCTATATGTTTTTGAATAATATAAAACTACCTCCAACTATATTTTTTCAAATCTAACTTATTAGGATAAAAAATGGATTTTCATTTTTATCCTTCGAACTAATACATTAAGAATGTTATATTTATAATTATGATATTCCCTAGGATCACCCCTTTATTCACATGATTTTTATTTAACATCTTTATTCCAAATACAATTAAAAGAAATTGTAGATATTAAAAACACTCCAAATTTAGTAATTTTATCTCACTTGTTTTCTATTGCACTAATTCCATGAAATATTAAATTAATATATACATTAAATTTTTATTATGTCTCATATTTACACAATATTAATAATAGATTTGGGTTGTATTTTAATATTACTATTTAATTAATATAGAATATTTAATGGATTTTTTCATTCAACCATAATGTTTTTCTACTAATGTGGTTCCTCATATGGAGTTGTATTAAACACCACTTCTTTTTTTATTGGAAAATGCATGCTATATATGTTTCCTTCTATCAATAAATATTATTTTCATGGTCTATCTTCCAATATATCTTTTGGAATACCATTTTTATCACTATATTATATATATATATATATCACTAAATCAAATATCATGATTTTATTATTAGAGTTATGATACAATCATTATCATCGATATTTCATGGTATTCTAATAATATATTCTCTATTATCATGAAATAAATTAAATCAACCATTTACAACAATATTCAAGATTTCATGGATTTTTTATGTCTCATATGTTTTGACTTTACACTCAACCAAATTCAACAAAATTTTCAGATTTTACGATTTAAGTACCTTATATTCCTTCTAAAACTAATATTTCCATTATTTAATAAACATTATAAAATGTTTTGTACTGTGAAATACTGAATTATCCTTAATTTCACTCTCCCTCAAAGAATAAATTTAATCATGACTAGCATCTTCTGTAACCGTTCGATATAAACTAATGTTATCATCCGGGTAATCACCCTAATGTTAATCTGATTTTGGTTTTAATATGATTTGCCAAAGGTCATCATTTCGTATCTCCTTATAGTTCCAAATATCACCTATATCATTCACTTCTATGCTAGGATCCCCTTGAGAATATATGTTCTTCATTTTAAAAATATTTTATTACATATTCCAATTTTTTATAACATTTGTAATTTTTTTGGTATTTAAACTTTATCATCATAAGTGAAAATATTGGGAATCATTAAAATGAGGTACCTATATATTCCACACAAAAATTAATTAATTAAAATATTTTCCTTAAATATTTCATATTCCATTTATTTATATAAGGAATCTAATGAAAAAACATCATCATTGTCAATATCATTATGTTTGTTCACTAATGTGACTTTCATTATTGCATTAAACTCAACATCCCTTGAAGTTATATTTATAAAGATTTATTTTCATTTATCCATGTTTATATACAATGATTGTTTAATGATGACTATATAATTTGACATTAATTGGTTCTTTATCTTTCTGCATCCAGACATTCATAATGATAAACAAGGTAAATCTACATTCGATCCACTTCATGATCATAATATCATAACTTTTTTCTCATATTACATAAATTTCCTATATAATATATTTAACCTGATTAATGAAAACATCAATAGAATCATATGAGTAAGTCCTCATGTCCTCACATATCTTCTACAAATAATTCAATTTATAATAACATACCTTGTAATTTTTTCATATATATTTACATATTTTTCAAACTGGTAATGTGGTGATTTTCAGCATATCACCGTTATATATATTACATTATGAAAGGCCTCCCCAAACATGTTTACGCAATTTTCATTGACAGTATTCATGCTCAGTTTAATCTTATATAATGATCCAATATCCACACTATTTTATATCATTCCTTGTATATATCTATTCTATTTTATAGAAAAAATATTTAATTTAAATCTATTTTAATATAAAATTATTATTTTTATTTATTTGAATTAACTTGTAGATTCTGATCAATATTATGCATACATTTTGTAAAATATATAATCTATTATACAACCATAATAAATAATTTTTGTAAAATTAAATGTAGATAAAAAAGTAGGCAGTAAAATTAGGATATGAGTAATTAATTAAATTATATGATCCATTGATCATATTCAAAAAATAATTTAACACTACTTACTATCTTGATAAATGTGACATGATAATGAATGTAAAAAGAGTTGAAATTAAATATTAAATGTCTTACCCAAAATGAATAATAATATTAATATAATACAAAAAAGTTATGATATACAACAATAACTAAGACCACTTTTTGTTTAATTATAATTTAGAGTGGCATTGCGGACTCACTAGGTTTACACTACTCAATATTTAATGAAATAACTACCCACTTTCACTCATTATGTTTATTAATCATATATAAGTAACTCTCTCAATCCCACTAAACTATTAAATATACTAAATTATAAAAGGTGTATGAAGAATAATTTTCTTCATCCTCACACTAAAAATCTGCCAGCATCTAGTGAAAAGTAATCCTTGATCATTCTCTTTTGTCATATATTTATTTTGAGTAAAAATCTAGAATTACACCTCATATTTTGACTTATGATTATCCTTATGTTTTTTATGTGGAATGATATATCTCCAATAATGAGATAATATTATTATAACCCCATTAATTTAACATAAATTTAGATTTATTTATATATTAAAATTTATCTAATGAAAATCATTATGGATAAGTCCAAATATATAATTGTAAGGACATGTAATACATAAAATATTAGAATACTTAATGAAAAATATTTATCCTAAAATAAATTTATTATTAGGTGAGGACTGACATCATTTTTCAATACCAAAATATAGGTAAAAATTATAATTAAAAATTATGTTAATATTTACATCACTATCACATACAGTCATTTCTAAAGACAAATATCCCATAACACCTTTTTTGTAGGTAACATTCATATATTATTTTTTAGGTAAAATAAGGTGAAATAACATTTAAAATTATCCATGATGCATGCATATTATAAAGGATCAAACCTACCATTCCACGTAAATCAGAAGATACTCACTCTATCTATATTAATGTGGAACCATTGTAATTATTGTGTAATATCCTATTTATCTCTATAAATCATTAAACTAATCTTCCCTGAGGTTTTTTTCTTCAATAATATTTATTCCTAATACCATTCTCTAGAATTATTTAATGCGATAAATTTATTTTTCATCTGAGAATATTTATTTATAACATGATTTGTTATCAGATAAAATTCACACGGTAAAATTTATTTTTAAATATCTTATACCAAATAATAGTTTAGTTCTAATAAAATTTTATATATTAACTTTTTTATGTGGATTATTAATCAAATAATATGAAATATTTAAGAAAAATAACAATGATATAATGTGAATACTATTTTACCATGATTAATGTGGTTATTTCATTATTTCAATTCCGGAAAAAGATTTTGTCTATCATTATGAAATCAAATCAAAAAATTATTATCTTAAATCTTGTTTTTATATAAATATTTATCCAACATCATTATAAGAAAATGGAATTGAACAATAATATATTTGGATTTTGATTAGAAATAATAAATTTTGATCATCAATATTCCCCTTATGAAGTGACATTTTGTAAACAAGTAAAATATATATATCCGATAGAAATCCAAATACACTAAAGTAATGTAAATGGAAAAGAAAAACATTTTACATAAGTATGCTTTAATTTATAGATATTTTTTGGAAAATATAATGAATGCGGATTATATAATTACATATTATTTATTACACCATCCTATCACAATTTATTTACTATTTGAAAATGAATTCAACTATAAATCATTTGTAATCAATGGAAGAATGTTTCAGAGCTTACCTTGTGGTATATGAAGAAAATGTATTAAGTCAAACACACCAATGAATATTATTTTGAATTATACCTTACAAAATGGGATTATATATGAACTATATGTAGTCAATAAAAATTAGAAGCTATGAAAATATTATAATAATTATGGATCACATTGAGAAACATATCCAAAAAACATGTAATTAAAATAATGTTTAATAGGCATATATTTTCGACCTATTTATGGTTGATCTCATGATTTTGAATCAAAAATATAAAAACCCAAACTAAAAAAAATGTAATTTATGTCTAATGATTGAATAAATTTGAAGCCAATAAGGGATTCACAAAAATTCTTTTTATAATGATGAAATCTTGTATATCTAAATAAAAATTTAATAAATGAAAAATATATTAAATAATATCAATGAAAAATTGTTCACATGTCAAGGAGTTGAAGTCACACTCGTGATTCTTGGTGAATTATAATATTTCATAATGATAATTTTTTATTATAACAATGAAATGGAAATAAAATTTGAATAATAAAAATTTATTTAGAATGTTTTTATAAATATCAATAAATATTTATTCCTATTAAACACATTGGGGTTAACACTATATTTTGTACTAGTGTATGTTCTTCCAAATGGAGTATGTCTAGAATTAGTAGAGTCATGAGAAATCTACTTCTACAAAAAATGAATCTAATGATTAAAAATGATTACTTTTTCAAATTGAGTATGGTAAACAAAAAATAAAATATTGTTGAAAAAAATACTTTTCAAAACATTAAATATATTATTTGGGACAATAAAAGTTCATAAGTTATAATTGGATAATAGGAATTATTGGTGGAAAATGTTATTCATGTTAGTAAATAGTGTCATTATCATGGAATAATTTTTTTTCCGTGGTTTTAAGACTAATTCCTAATAAAATTAAACAAGTTAGAATATTTTCACTAACAAAATAAACATAAAAAATAAATTTATATTATTAATGATTTTTAATGAGAAGTTAATCAATATTCTTCTTTATCAAAAAAAATTATGACAAAAGTTATAGAATAGTCCCAATATAATTCATGGGTATGATGGATAAAAAGAAAGGAACAAATAATTTAGAATTTTTATTTATGTATATACTCTAATTTTGGATGTTATATTTGGAATGTCATCTAGAAAATGGTATCTAGAGGGTCCAAATCTTGAATATGAGTTACACGTGTGAGTTCAGGATAACTGAATTTTATGTATTTAGAAGAAATGTTTCATATGAGTTAAATTTTTAGAGGAATATAACTTTCCCCAAAGTATTATGAGAAAAATATTTTTCAAAAAAATGATATATCTAATGAATTATTTAGAAGTTTTTAATATAAGTGAAATGTAGAATAGTGTAATAAAAAAATTCATCAAAAATATATAACTAGGTGAATATAATTAAAAGTTTAAAAAAATTAAATAATGGGGAATTAAGTAGAATAATATTTTAAATTTATAGATATATTATACATTGATAAAAAATACTATCTCTTGATGATCTATAGTAATAGAAGATTAATCATGTTTATATCAATAAAATTATTCTTAAGGAAACATTTATCACTAAAAATATATTTCAAAATGTGTACTAGAAATTTTGATAATATATAAGATATGTGAAAGATAATAATATGAAGAATATTTAATATGGAAATGAATATTGGATGTTTTGTCACATCATAATGATGGGTTTTGAGTTGTTTATAAGATATGTTGTTACTTAAGATATTTTTAGATTATTTTTACTATTTTCACTCACATAATAGATTAATGATATTAGAAGAATATAATCCCTTTCAAGATAAGTCCAAAATAAAAATGATTATGAAATTATAAATTTAATAACTCATATTTACATAAGAAATACACAGATGAATATATTATTACTATTGAGAAATAATTGTAATAATTATATTTTTTTCTTCATGAAGTAAAGGTCACATGTATCAATTCCAAAATCTATCTCAAATTTGAGGAATAAATAAAAAGTTTTCTTTGAAATATGAAAAAGAATATTTATTGGTTATTATTTATTATTTGAAATTGTATTTATGGGAGGAAAGAAAATTGATAAAAAATGTTTTAAAAAATGATAAATTCCCATATATCAGGATAGAAGAATACATTATGGCTGAAACAACCAATTCCATATATTAAAATACAACTACCATGTTGAAGAAGAGACGTATAATAATTAGAAAAAGTGAAATTTATTAGAAAAAAATTTTAATGATTAAGGAAGAAAGAAATATTAAGATACTAGCATAATTTTTTGTTGAACATTGTGATGATTGAGGGAAAAAGAAAAAAATGTGTGAAACTATATTTGTATGTTAAAATAATTACCGTGTAATAAAATTGTTGTAAATGATCTACTATATTGATTATGTTACATATGAAAGTATATTGAGGATCTTATTAAATCATAAGGATATTAATTCTTTTTTAAACATATAGGTGTTAGGATGAAAAACAAATAAAGTGGAAGATAAGTGTTAGTAAATAGTTCAATCTATTAACGATAATAACATAAATTGTTTTTCTAAATTAAAATATTAGTGAAAAATTATTTCATAAAAAAATTTAGTAACACACTAAATAGTTTGTCACCCTTATCAAGAGAAATAATTTTAAAAAATCTTGTGTTATTATTTATTTACATTCAATTATCCATATAATATGTTTGTGTTAACTAAATTTATTTTGATTTAATCATACTAATTTCTGTTTATATTCATGATAATTGTTGTGAATACAATTTAGTAAAAAATATCATATAGATTAACCACACCACAGTTACTGTGAATTTATGATCCTATGAGAAAATTCACTTATCATATTTCATAAAAAGAATAAAATATTATTCAAAATTATCTAATAATTAATTATATTATATTAAATCATACATGAATATATATATGAAAACACATTATTAATAATTATATTATTTCATTGATTGGAGTTATTTTAAATATATTATATTCTTCTTTTCTGATGGAAAAATTAGAAGTCTCAAATATTACATGTGATGGTCACACCATATCACTTGTATTAAAACTATGTTTAAAATGTATATGGTTTTTCATTCACCTAATTTGAATATATAAATTTTGATTAGTGATTTAATCCCAGCAATAATATTATTATCTCATCTCTGATAAAATATCAATATTTTTATAAGACATGAAAACCTATTATAATAGTTCTATCATCCGTGATGATATTAAAATTTATTGTAACATGTTTGTATTCTATATTAAAACTAAACTCCTACACAACACATAAATTTTATAGGATAATATTAAACTACAACATATTCAATGTATCAATATGGTAGGAATTATTGTTTATTTTAATTTATTCCACCTTCTTTATAATTTTAAACTCACATATATCCCCTGTGAATTGTTATAGGTTATTACATAGTTAGATAACTTTTGAAATTTATAAATAAAAAACACTAACATAAACCATTAATCCTATTATGAAACTAGAAAATTATAACATATACCATTAGGAAATCATCTATAGTAATAAGATCTACCTTAAACATTCCATCTTTATGTACGATATTAGATTCAAGTGTGTCGTGTTTCTATTCTATGGTAATATTAACTTCTATAATAACTCCATAAACAATATATGATATTTTATATAAGAATAACTCTTCATTAATCACATTATACGTTAAACTCAAATAGAAATATAGTATAGACTAGACTGATGGTAAACAATTACAAAACAATTTTTTATTACTCAATGATATTAAAATAGTTGTTATGCTTTTAGTCTTTTGGGAAGATATTAAAACCAATTTTGACTATGAAAACCATAATCTTTTATTACACAATTAAACAAAATTTATTACATAAACTTCACTAGATACAACATAGATGATCAAGAGGTCTAGTGTCTTAGGGGATTAGGATCTTTACATAACAACATAAATCATGAAATACAACATCTTTATTGATAACATAATTTACATGACAACTACATTCCATCGTACTATGAATTTCATGGGATATCCTAAGGATATGTATAAGAAAAGGGAGAGCTATAAAGCCCATTAAGACAATAAACATGGAGCAAAATGAAGAATACAATATATTTTATAAAATAGGAATATCATTAGATCACAATAAAATCATAGACCTAAAGGCATGAAAAAACACGATCATCATAACATGGAAATGTCCAAACAACACTTCACATGGAATTAGCATGAGCCACGACTCATTGCACATGGAGCATGAGTAAATCTTCATTTCACATGAAGTGAGAGTAAAACATCATTGCACTAAAATAATCATGGGTAAAAACTTATTTCACATGATGTATCTTGATAAAATACTTTACCCAATACATTGAGGTGCTATAAGGGCACACCCTTCTTAAGCATTTCATTTCAATTCATTAGTGAGACACAAGGATCATATAACATGGATTCATAAAACATCATCATTTATTCCATGATTAATGAATGGGAATTCATATATGAAACATTATAATAAATATCTAAAAGTGGATTAAGTTTAATACACTTGATAGAGAAATGGGCATTTTATTCACTACACAATGACATTGTCATAGAAAATTGGTGCAATTTTGTCACCGTAATGGCGTGACATAAGAATTCATAAAAATGGATGATGAGATAGAAAGAGGTGTCTCAACATATGTACATGAAATGGAATGTAAGGGTGTCATATAAATAAATCTCCCAAAAATTTTAATTCAATTTAGATTCATGATAAAATAAATTGATTTAATGTAAATGAGGAAAGAGATAATCCTTTTGGAATTTCGGTATAGTAACGGGTGTACATGGAAGGAATTTAATGGTAGAGAAAGGGGTGTATCATTATATGTACATGAAGTGGACATTAATAGGGTAATATAAATATGTGTCCCAACAATTGTAATGTAATTTAGATTAATGATACAAAAGAATTGCTTGAATGTAAATGAGGAGAGAGAATTTCCATTCGGAATTTCTACATAGTAACAGGTGTACATGGGAGGAATTTAATGAGAGAGAATGGGGTCTCACATCATTAAAAAATGGAAAGGGTATTATGGGGGAGGTGAGAAATAATTCTTTAACATTTATAATTGAAATTAAAATGGAATAACAACATTATGAAAATAGGAAAAATATGTGAAGGGAAGAAAAAACCCTTACTTGGAACTGTGCTTCTAAATGCCTGAGAGAGGCATCATGAGAGCTTGGGGAACCTTAGGAGGATTCTAGAGAGGTGGGGTAAGAAGATGGACGAACTCAAAAGGCTTTTAGTGATGATTATGTGGGATCATTGGTTTGTTTATATAAGAAAATTGAGGGAATTGTTTATTATCTAGGTTTGTGACACCACGCAATAAACTATTCAAAACCACAATCCATCCAATGGACTTTTCCCATGGTTTTTCGAAAAGGGAAGTGTAAAAAATATTTTATAAGGCCAAATTCTGAACATCTTAAAATAATGGGGTTTCTTAAGTGGAGGTGAGTCACACTCCCAAGGAATTCAATTTAAAAATAGAAAATGTTTAATAAGCCATAATTGGTGCATTAATGCTTAGTAAAAAAAATTAAAACAAACCCAAAATCAAATTATATTAATGGTAAAACATATGTTGGCCGAACATAAGGATTATAATATTTTATTACAATACTATTGGGTTATTATGATGTCATAAAACACATTATATATTTAAACGGTATTTAATTTGTACCCAAAATGTTGACAGTCTCAGAAAATTATCAAAAAATCACCATTGGATAATTTCAACGTCTTGATTCTACAAATAATATTTATTTTATAAAATTAATTTTATAAATATGTTAATGTTAACTTTAAAATAAAATACTATATTTATCAAAAAATCACGGGTTTTGTAAAAAATGGCTTTTGAGCATAATAAAAATTACAATTTCATTCATAACATTACAAGATCATTAATATTTAATATAAATTAAATTTTATAATCATAATAAGATTTTATTGAATTATTATTTAACTTAAAAATCCATTATTTCATCAAAATAGATTTCATAGTTGAAAAATAACTAAAAATATTATTTGATCATTGAATCTTGTCATCAAGGTAACAATAATTAATTTACAGTAAATTAATTATTATATAAAAAATAACGTACATATTCATAATAGTAAGGTTTTGTTACATAACCACTTAAAACACCCGCATAAGACCAAAGAGTAAGGATTGCGATGGTGACAGACTCTTAGGGTGTATCGGATAACATTTCTCGGGTCGTAATCTCTATCAACATCCATTTCTCTCATAGGTGGTCCTGCTCGAGCTTAACATATTCGACCTCGACTAGGGCATGGTCAAGAGAGAAGCTCAACGATGCCACCTCCTTTATGAGCTATAAAAAATGGAATTCTTATGGGGCACGCCTACTGGATGAGGCCATCGCTTTTTTTGTCTGAGTAAATTGAATTTGTTAAAGACATAAATTTATAATAATCATGTGGTCACTGTTAAATGTCTATATTGGTAATGGTCACAATTCATAACATTAAACCAATGAAGTTGAAATTTTATATAAAAAAGTTACATAGATAAACATTTAAATAAATCAAATTGTATTTCCATTATTGAAAGATTGGGTCATTACAATCTTCCCCCCTTACGATGTTTTCCCCTGAAATTTCTATTTCCGTCACTTAAATAGATGTGGGTAACTATGCTTCATCATTTCCTCTTATTCCCATGACGCTTCATAAAGCATGTGGTTTCCCTACAACTCCTTGACAATTGGAATTGTCTTATTTCATTGAACTCTTTCTCAAAAATCGAAGATCTTCAGTGGTTCCTCTACTTATGAATTATCATCCACTAACTGTACCACATCTGATGTGAGTCCATGTGAAGGGTCTGAAATGTACTTCTTTAAACGGGATACATGAAAGTCATCAGGTACTTTGGCCATGATAGGTGGAAGTGCAGGTCGATAGGCCATAGCCCCGACACAATCAAGAATCCCTAAGGGGCCGATGTACCTTGGTCATAATATCCTTCACATTCGAAACCTTGTGAACTTATTCCACGTAGATATGCATAGAAATACTTGTCCCCATTATTATACTCACAGTCTCGTCGATGATTATATACATAACTTTTTGGTCATCTTTGGGTTTCCATGATATGTTGTTGAATGGTTTTAACCTTATACACAATTTCTTTGACCATTTGTAGTCCATGATTCTTATGCTCACCGACCTCATCCTAACATGCTAGTGTTCTACACCTTTTTCATAAAGGGCTTGATATGGTGTCACTTGGATGCTCGAGTGGATACTGTTTTTATAAGAGAACTCAACGAGAGGAAGATGTTGATCCCATCCTCCATTAAAGTCTATTGAGCACACTCTCAACTTGTCCTCAATTGTTTTGATAGTCCACTCTGATTGTCCCTATGTTTGAGAATGATAGTCCATACTGATGTTTAGTTCAGTATTCAGAGCTTGTTGAATACTCCTCTAAATCATTTAGGTGAATCTTGGATCTCGATCATACACAATAGATAGTGGTACTCCATGTATCAATACCACTTCCCTGATATATATTCATTCTATTTGATCTAATGAAAAATCCTCCCAAATAACAATTAAGTGTGCAACCTTTGTAAGAAGATCCACAACAACCCAGATTGCATTGCTGCCTTTGTATATCATCAGAAGTCAGATGACAAAGTCCATGGTGATGTTCTCCAATTTTTATTCTTTTATGGAAAATGGTTACATCATCCACTTAGAGTTTTTCCTCTCTACATTCACTCGCTGACACAACAAGAACTTTGATGTATATTTAGCGATCTCTTTCCTCACATTATACCCCCAATAATTCTCTCGAATATGTCTATACATCTTGGTGTTTCTTGGGTGAATAGAGAATTTGGAATAATGTGATCATCCAAAAGTTCATTCTTCATCTTCGGACTAGATGGACCACATATTCATTTCCCAAATTGCACAATTCCTACGTCATTATCATTAAACTAAAAGGATATTTCTTTTCTAATAGATTCCACAATTTCCTAAATTCCCATATCATCTTTTTTATCATCCTTTAACCATTCCAAAAGTGACGTTTGAGAAATCATTTTTGAAAGGATTGATGATGTTCCCTTCATTATTATTCCCATGTACATCTACATCAAATCTAAGAATATTGGATCCTTTTCAATTTTCATCAATGATAGAATCATTGGGTCCTTTCACCATTGGGCAACTACCACCATTTTTGTTTTCCCAGGGGGGTAATGGATTGAGCAGTCATAGTCATTGATCAGCTCTAACCATCTTCATTGAATCATGTTCAAATCATTATGTGTGAATATATATTTTAGACTCCTCTAGTGAGTATATATCACACATTTGTCCCCATAGAGATAATGCCACCAAATTTTCAAACCGAAGATCACTACAGCCAACATGAGGTCATGTGTTGGATCATTCTGTTCATTAACATTCAATAGCCTTGAAGCCTAGGCAATGACTTCGTCATTTTTCAACAACACACATCACAGGCCCTTCTTCTAAGTATCACATAATACCAAAAAAATTTCTCCACTTGTGGGTAAAGTGATCATGGGGGTAGGGATAAGCCTCCTTTTAAACTCTTTGATGCTTTGTTCTTATCCATCAATCTAAGAAAACATTACTCCATTACGAGTTATCTAGGTATGAGGGTTACACAATCATGAGAAATTTCTCACAAATCACCGATATTATCTCGCATACCACAAGAAGATATGGATATTCATTATTGATGTTAGCCTCTTCTATACCTCAATTGCATCTGTCTTGGAGGGATCCATTGATATCCCATTATTTGTGATGATATGGCCCCAACAACGAGACCTCCTTCAACTGATACTCACACTTTATGTACATTAAAGATAGCTTTTCCATCCCCAAGGTCTCTAGTACAATTCTTAAATTCTCCTCATGATACTCCTTTTTTTGTAGTATATTAGAATATCATCAATAAATACATTCAAAAATTTGTCTATATAATCTCTAATGACTCTATTCATCATGTCCACAAAGATATCAAGAGAATTGATGAGTCTGAAAATAATTACTATGAATTAAAGGAGCTTGTATCTTGTATGACAAGCAGTCTTGGGGATATCTTCCTTCTTCACCCTTACTTGATAATACCCTGACTGAAAATCCACCATGGAGAATTATAGTTCTCTACATAGTTGGTCAAACAATTCATCAATTCTTGGGAGATGATACTTGTTCATTTTCTTGATTTTTTTTGAGCTCACGATTATCAATGCAGAGGCACATTGACCCATCCTTCTTCTTGACGAAGAGGACTGGTTCACCCCATAGTGATTCCCTTGGGCATATAAACCCTTTATCCAAATTCTTATGTAGTTTTTTCTTAATGTACTCAATATACACAACTATTATTCTATATATAGTCTTAGATATTGGCAATCCCCCATGTATAAGATTAATTGTGAATTCCACATCTCTTCTTTGATGAAAATCGGACAATTACTCGGGAGACACATTAGCGAATTCTCTCACAATAGTCATGTCTTCTAAAATGGTTGACTCCTTAAACTAAATCATCTAAGCCAGATATGCATGCTCATATGGAATTAACATACATTCTTGAGATGATGGGGCTAAAAAAGATTCATCTTTTTTCCTTTCACTTGTAAATAATCGGGGGTCGATTCTCTATTTGGAGAGTGATTACCCTCTCACGACCGTTTATGTCGGCTCTATATAAGGAATGACAATCCATTCCAAGAATTGCATCAAATTACACTAGAGGGAGTACGAAGAGGATCACTGGAAGTTTGATCCATCGATTGTGACAAGGGATTAGTTATATTCCTAGGATTTAATGACTGTCCCATTTTCTAAACTCACCGACATCTTCACTTCCATGATTTATTGTGGTGATGGGATTTTTCTACTAAACTTTTGAAATATAAAAGAATCCATAGAACACTACTCGAAATTTACGTTTGCTATTATTGATTAAATAACTGGCATACCTATCACCACCTCGTTTTAGGGCTCCACTTTGGCAGTAGTTATGGAAAAATCTTTCCCTTGCTTTCTTGGAGGTTGTTTGTGGCCTTCAAAAAACTTTTCATAGTGCAATAATTTTCAAGATGCTCTGGTTCTTTGTAGTTTTAGAAATGAAAAGGGAATTGAGGTTAGAACGAAAAATTCCTCTCGTCTGTTGTAGTTGTGGGTTTTTTGTTGACAATTAATAGCTAGGTTACCTTTCATTCCACACCTAAAGCATTTCCTCATCCACTTCAAGAAATTTTTAGGGTACTTCTTTCGACACCATTGGCATATGGTGTGCTGGTCTTCATAGCACCATTGAGTTTATCCATCAGACCGACAACATTGATGTCCACCTTAAGATTCTTATCCCTATAATACCGCTGAGATTTATGATCACCATTTCAACCTTGAGGTCACAATAGGAAAATTCCTCATTGTTGTCGATGTAGTGGATCGCCAGTTCTTTCCGCAGGCTAGGTTTCAGCCCACCAAAGAAGTTGTCATCCTTGCATTTAGGGGTAACGTCAAATAAATAAGTATATCATGCAAGCCATGTAAAATTTGACTTGTACGCTCCAACAGATTTTTCGTCTTTTTTTCTTGAGGTCATGGAAGTCCCTTCCCATATTAAGCAGGAGGGTGCACAAAAAATATTTATCGAAAAAAATCTTCTAAAAATACTTCAATTTCAACACCTCGATCTCCTCCTTAGGCTATGTATTTTTGATCAACATCATCCATTTATCAGCTTCATCCTCCATTTGATAAGCATCTAGGTAAACCTTCTCTTGTTCTGAACATTGAAGGATAGAGAAGATATTTTAAATGGAGTTGATCCGTTAAATGTAGGAGGCCTTTGTCTTCTGAAGCTCTCCATAGAAACTTGTTCATTATTAGGGGGGTTGAAAATTCCTATTGACCCATGTTTCTATTCAAATCATGAGTTATCTGAGAGAGAATCATGACAATGTTTTTGATTCTCGCACCCATCAGATGGGGCATCTCATCAGTACAATTGTCACATTGATTTTCACATCGATTGTTATCACATGTCTTCCTATTACCAGCCATTGGCTGGAATAAAAGGAGATTTAGGGGTAACACATAAAGGTTAATCCAAAGAAAAAAGTTGATATCTTATAAATAGATTTTCATTCTTTAACTAATTAATATATAGGCTTCAATCTATGTTATCCATTGTCTATATTCTAACATATATTTTTAGGGACATATTTTTAATTCCCTTAATAAAGGTTCATACTAAGATTGTGAATTTACCAAAGCATATCCATCCGGAGTGTCGTAACAAATAGTGAAACAAGGCCCATTTTCATTCACCAGTTCCCATTTGAGTCTAGAATAAAGAGGTTTTTTCAGGTTTTACCCCTAGGATACATCTATGCTCAAGCCCCCTCTACCTGATCGTATCCAGATAGAGATATATTTGCTTTATAATCCACTTACTCAATAATCACAAATATTTTGGGATTTTTTATTATATATAGTCTTATATATAAGGCCTTTTTAGTATTTTCTCATCCTATTCACAAAAATAACTAATCTTTTCCTCTGATACCAACTATGACAACCATGATCATTTAATACACAATTAAACATAATTTATTACATAAACATCACATTATACAACATTCAATATCAAGAGCTCTAGTGTATCTGGGGATTAGGATAATGACTTAACATCTTAAACTATGAAATACAACATCTTTATTGAAAACATCCTTTACATGACCACTACATTCCCTTATACTTGGCATTGCATGGGATAACCTAAGGACATGAAAAAAAATGGTGAGCTATAAAGCCTAGTAAGGGAATAAACAAGGAGTAACATGAGGAATACATTACATGTTATAAAATAGGCATATCATTAGAGTATAATATATGCTTAAACATATATGCATGATTAATCATGATAATCATAACATGGTAATGTGGCAACAACACTTAACATGGAATTAGAATGAGCCAAGGCTCATTGCACATGGTGCATGACTAATTCCTCATTACATATGATGCATGAGTAAAACCTTGTTGAACATGAATTATCATGATTAAACACCAATTTAACATGATGTATCATGATACTATACATTACCCAATGCATTGCAGTGCTATAAGGGTGCACCCTTCTTAATCATTGCATTTCATGCAGAAGTGTGCCACATGGATCATATAACATGGATTCATAAAACATCATCATTTATTCCACAATAAAGGAATGTGGAATTAATATATGAAAAATTATAATCAATATATAAATGTGAATAAAGTTTAATACCCTTGAATGATAAATTGGCCTGGAATTCACGACACAATGACATTGGCTTGGAAAATCGGTGCAATTTCGGCAATGTAACTGCGTGACATAAGAATTCATAAAAATGGTTGATGAGTGAGAAAGGGGTGTCTCATAATAATTACATGAAATGGAAAGTAATTTGGTATTATAAATATATTTCCCAACATTTTTAATGGAATTATGTATCATGATACAAAAGAATTCAATGAATGTAAATTAGGAGTGAGAAATTCCTTTAGGAATTTAGGCATAGTAACGGGTGTACATGAAAGTCATTTAATGAGAGATAACGGTGTGTCTCATAATATGTACATGAAATGGACAGTAATGGGGTCATATTAATACATTTCCTAACAATTGTAATGTAATTTAGGTACATGATATAGAATAATTTCTTGAATGTAAATGAGGAGAAGAAATTCCTTTCCGAATTTTGGCATAGTAACAGATGTACATGGGAGGTATTTAATGAGAGAGAAAGGGGTACCCAATAATTGAAACATAAATAGGGTATTTTGGGGGAGGTTCAAAAAAATACCTTATCATTTATAATTGAAATCAAAAGGGTTTAAAAACATTATGAAAATTGTAAAAAATTGAGAAAGGAAGAAAAAACACTTACAAGGAAGTGTGCTTCCAAAGGCGTGAGAGAGGCTTGGGAGAGGCCTTTTTGGAGCTTGGGGAACTATAGGTGGATTCTATAAAGATAATGGAAGAAGTTTGAGGATGACCAAATTCTTTGGTTGAGGAGGAAGATGTATCTTGGGCAGTTTTATAAAGGATAGGATTGGGAATTCTTTATTATCTAGGTTTTGGACATCTCACAATAAACTAATCCAAACCACAAACCATCCCATGATATTTTCCCCTGGTTTTTTTCAAATGGGAGTGGAAGAAAATATTTTATATGGTTAAATTACTATCTTCTTAAAATAATGGGTTTGGATTTGCAGAGGTGAGTCACACTCCGAAGGAAATCAATTTAAAAAGACAAGATGTTTAATAAGCCTTAAAGGGTCCATTAAAGCTTTGTAAAATAATTCAAACAAAACCAAAATCGCGTTATTTTGATGGTAAAATATATATTGGCCGAACATAAGATTTACTGTATTTTATAACATCACTATTGGGTCATTATGATGTCATAAAACACATTATATATTTAAATAGTATTTAATTTTTACCCAAAAATATTACTGTATCGGAAAATTATGAAAAATTTACCATTGGATAATTTCAACATCATGATTCCAGAAATAATATTTATTTGATCTAAATAATTTTCAAAATATGTTAATTTTCACTTTTATAATAAAAACCAACATTTATTTAAAAATCAAGAATTTTTACAAAAATGGCTTTCGAACCTTACTAAAAATTACAATTTCCTTCAAAAAATTACAAGATGATTTTTATTTAATAAAAATTAATTTAATATTTATTATAATATTTTATTAAAATATTATTTTTTTCAAAAATCTATTAATTCATAAAAATATATTTCTTAGTTGAACATTAACTTAATATTATATTAAAGCATTAAAAAATTATCTAAAAGGTAACAATAATAATATGAATGTATATAAATTATTATATAAAAATATAATGTACATAACCATAGTACTAGTCTCTTGTTACATAACCACTTATAAAACCATCATAATACCAAAGAGTAAGGTGTGCGATGGGGACAGACTCATTGGGTGGCTCGAATAACATTTCTCAGGTGGTAGTGTCTATCACCTTTTATTTCAATCGTAGGTGGTCCCGCTCAAGATTAACATATTCAAGTTCATCTTGGGCTTGGTCAAGTGTGAATCCCAATGAGGCTACCTACTTTCCAAGCTCTGACAAATGTGCTTCGTATGGGTCATGTCTAGTGGATGAGTACATTGCTTCTTTTTTCAATGTAAATTGGTTTTCTTAAATCACTATATTTATACAAATCATGTGATCACTGTTCAATGACAATATTAGCAAAGGTCACAATTTGTAACATAAAACAAAAGAAGATGACATTTTATATGAATATTTTTCATAAAAAGACTCTTAATTAGATCGAGAGGGATTTCAATTAATAAAAGTTTGGGTCATTACCATGACCATTATAACCTTAAATATTATTTTAAAATATAATATATCCATTTCATATTAATATAATGTAATAAAATTATAATTGATTACTCTTCTAATATGATATTAGACTAAATTATAAAATCTAATATATCAAAATTATCGAGGTAGCTACTATGGGAAAGAGATCAATGGAACAGATATTGGAATTGATGAACCATTCAAAAAATAGATGTAAATGTAAAAATGTGGGATAAATAATATATGATCATTCCATAATATTTAAAGAACAGATGAAAAAAATCTCCTTCTCAAAGAAGATCTAGTACCAACATTCTATTGAATGTCCTTAGATGATATGGTCAAATAAAGATTCTACGTATGACTATTCTTATAATTTTTTGAGGAGGGTGTTATCGCAATTAATTTAAAATAAAAATTATTGCATTTTGAAAAATTCAAAAATTATTTTGCTAATTTTTTTGTCATAAAAAAATCACTTTTGTTAAATGGATATTATGGTTTCAAATTCTACCTGATTTATGATAATCACATTATTTTCAATTATTATTCATTAGAATCTTATAATAATTACATGTTTTTTTATATTTAAACATTTCTATTTTGGGGTAAGAGTAATGATATCGAAATTAAACTTCCATGATGTCACTGAATTTCATGTTTTTCTCATTTTTGATTTCCCTACACAGACCTCTATTTCATATTTTTCTAGTGAAGTATACTATATACATATGTATGTATATTTATAAAAATATGATAAAAACTGATTTAGAAACTATGAATGTTTCTATAAATGATTTTGATTTTATTTTTCAAAAATATTTTCTGTCAATTCATCTCAATAATATGATATCAGTTGTTAATCACATTATTGTATTTTCTAAAAAAAAATTCTGATGATCATCAATTTTTTTATCTCAGTAATTATCTCTTCCGTAACTCTACACATTTCAATTTCAATGATATTATTAAAAATTAAATTTATTTATTTAAAAATAAGGTATTTATGGGTAAACTTTTTAACATATTAATAAGTTTAATGGTGTAAAAATTCTGTGTGTGATTGAATTAAATAGGAGATTAATTATATTTTTTAAACAATATTTTTGTATTCATATAATGTAACGCCCCGACCCTAGTTACCCAGAGTCGGTGTATTATTTTAATACATTGGCATGATGACAAGGAATCAAGTCTCGAAGGACCGATTAGTGAAGCAGTCTTGGAAAATAAATTACATACATGAACTTTACATTACAATTTAAATCATAAAATACAACATGGATAGTTCTTTGAGAGCGCCATTATTCCCTTTGCTTAACCATGCATATGAATCACAATAAACTACTTTGGATCCTGGGAAAAATAAAACATTGAAAGGGGTGAGCTCAGATTCTCAGTAAGGATAATAGTACAGTGGAAACTTTTATAAGTGAACATAAGCATTAAAGGCAATGTATAACTAAAACAAAATCCTTCTAAACTTGAATTTCAGCATAATATGGAAATGATTAAATGAAATGATTCCATTTACTTACTCACATGAATATTCTACTAGTCAAATAATCACATGAAATATCAATAACCACTTTCATAATAAGGGAATGCATAATACTGAACTTTAATTTCTTTATCAAGGCCTCGTCACAAGACCTAGGGGCTAACTATAACCAGAACCCAACCCAGAGTGCCTCTAATAACCAGACGCCAACCTGGAGTGCCTCTAATAACCGGACACCAACCCGGAGTTCCCCTAATAACCGAAGACCAAACCAGATGGCTTACTTTTAATGGTCCCCATCCCGGAGGGCTTACTTTTACCAGTCCCCATCCCAGAGGGCTTACTTTTAACTGTCCCCATCTTGGAGGATTTACTATTACCGGTCCCCAACCCGGAACATACTTGTCCTACACATTCATTTGAAGAAAAGGCTGAAATATAACATTATCATTCGAATTAAAAATAACATATGAAATGTCAAAACATTAACCATAAACCATGAGCAACATAAGAATAACTCATCCACAGTCAAACATATCACAAAATCATCAATAAAATATGGATGTTTTGATTTATAATAAATCATCTTCAAATAAGATTAAAATCCATCAAAGGATGTTGACATGGATGAAATCAAAACTATTTTAGAGAAATATCTCTTTTTTTTGAAATCATTTTAAAAGTCACATAATTATAAAATAATACATTCACTTTGAAAATATTCTTATAATCTTGTAAAGGATGCTTCAAAGAAGTTATTACAGCAAAAAATAGCCTCACTCTCCGTATAAGTTAAAAAAACATTGTTTCCTTAAATTTGTCGAAAAGGTCAAAAAGTACCTTGTTTTGACAACGACGGAAAAATTTCATTCAAAAACGTATAAGGGTATAAATGAATTTAACCCATTTTCTATTAAATAATAAAAATGTTTTGAAATACATTTATAAGGAACATGGATGTGGATGATAATGAGGACCCAGCAGATAAATACGTATAAACAACCTCGAATAAGGAAGAGATTGTGATGTAAACCCTTACCAATCTGGTAACATTAGAAACATACAACCCATGAAAGAGGAATCACAAAAGGAATATGTAAATACACATAAATTAATGTGTATTACACAAATAATACAATTATTCATAGTACATACACCACACAAAAGGTAATAGTGGCAATATGGTATGAATATCACAGGAATAAGTAATGATATGATAATCCCATACCTTGTACTTTTTCTTAGTCGAGGGTACGTTTAAACTACTGTACGAATATCGTAGTATGTTACTAAATTATACTAGAACCATATTAATATTTATGATATCATACATGATTCATTTATGACTTTAGACTACCCATTTAATAATAATTTTCATGTTAAATTATCATTTCGGGTAATAATCATTTTCTTTATCGTACGTGTTTTAACTTGTTACTCTTGATTGTATCACTTAGATCATGATTTAAATACTTCCATAATATAAAAAATGATAAATATATCATATATATTTAGAATATAAATATGAATAAAAGACATATATATGAAATGGAAAACACGGTTTATGGAGACGGTATTCTGTACATACGCATAAAAGTTGTTTCTGTTTTCATATAGTATTAAACAGAAGTAAGTTAACAAGATATATTTAAGTACATAAATACTTATATATATATATATATGTATATCCAGTAGCCTTATTATTTCATATATCACATACTTATTAATAATATATATTTTTATAATCATCGATGAATGGTGAACTTGAAAATGAATCTCATCGCGTCGTGGAGACGGTAATCCGTACGTACGCACGAGCGAAAATATCATTCTTTTGATATTAAAATAATATATAATTAGATGGTATATCATATATACATAATCATTATCATGTTATATTTATCATTTACATGAATTACACAACATTATTATACCCATCCAAATAATAATGTATTGAATAACAATTACACCACGACGTGGAGACGGTAGGCCGTACGTACGCACGTATGCTGACATGTCATTAAAGGAATGGATAGAATAATGAATTTCTTTATTACATAATTATAATAACATCACAGTATATAGAAGATAATGGAGTTATTATTTTGTAATGAAAATAATAAGGAAAGAAGAAGTTGAAGAAGAAAGGAACTTTAAAGTGAGTGGTGAAAACATTACCTCTTCTTCGGGTTATTCCTTTTGATTTGATCAAAAGGGCTCCTTAGTATGGATTTATGATCAAACTAAGGACTTTAGGTTTATTTGATGGATTTTGAGAGTGTATTTGGGCAGGGGTAGGCCGAACCAAAAGGCTTTGAAGGTGTGAGAAATTTGTTAGAAGTGGCCTCTCTTTATAAGGGAGAGGAGGGGCTCTTTAGGGAAGAGTGAAAATATTATTTTATAATATAATGATATTCAGTTTCTAATGGTCAAAAAATCATTATAGTCTAAGATTATATGAATCATGGTCGAAATATAATCAACCAATATGAATTGGACATTTTTTAAATAATATTTTAATCATTTTAATCTTATTTATTGAAATGATTCATTAATGAGGTAAACATTGCATCATTATTGTGGCATTTAAATTATTTTATGTCTAAAAATTATAAAAAAAATACTATAATGTAGGAAATATTTTTATCTTTCTAATGAATAATTATAATCGTAAATCCAACATATATAACCATATGTAAAAAAAAATTTCTAAAGGATATAAGCTTTTGTCAATTTTGTATTTATTATATCTTTATTAATATAAAGTGTCCCTACCAATTACAAGTGGCTCCATGGGGTCCCAAAATCAACCCAAGGATGACCCTGGTTGGGTATGTGTCCAGCAATAAAGTTAGGACACCTTTTAGGGTAATTTATTATTATTATAATATTATTCTTTACCCTTATTTACCGGATTTACCCTTTAACTACTTTAAATAAAATATTTACTGAAGTAATTATTCAAAATGTGTAAAAATAAAAGTTACCTATTTACACTATTTGCACATCCTGATTATAAATATGGAATCCATTTTTCTAAATTCAAAACACCGAAGTGGCAGAAATTAATATAAATTAATTCCCTCTTTCAAAAGAAAAAGCGTGTTTCTATGATATAACAACTATCAAACGATTGACACTTGTTTGTGTCCGGTTTAATTGTGAAATTATGTTCAATGAACAACATTGTATTAAATGGTAATAATATATTCTAAATATAATTTATAACCACCCAAATTCATAATTTATCATTATTAATTATTTTGATTAAAAAGGTTGTTTTTAATTAAAATTTAGTAATTTTCACTATTCATCAAAGTATTAAAGTTATCCGAAAAGTACCAAATTTTCACCCTAGGATAAATTCGATATTCCAAATCCAAAAATTAAGTTGATTTTGATAAATAAAATTTATAAAATTTCAAAAAGTAGGTATTACTATTCATAACTGCTAGTTTGATTAGTTGTGGTGTGTTAGGACTCGAGGTTGCGTACAACACACGCTATTGCATTATTCTAAGGAAAATGTATCGTGGATGCATGGAGTGTAATATTTTAATGTTTTGATGTCCCTATTAATTAATTTAGTCAAATTGAACATATAAAAGATTAAAATATTAGATTTAAATAGGGGTCACTATTAAAAGTCGGTAAAAGTGCATTTTTTTAAAAATACTTCTTTTATCTAAAAGATGAATTTGTTCATACATTATGTATAAGAAACTAATAATATGGATTCTAAGGATTATATAAAGTTCAAAATTTAGTTAAAACTATTCATAACCTCTTTTGAACGGATTGTTTGGTATGTCAGGGTGCGCTTGAACTTGGTGTTGCGTGTAGTGAATGTTATTGATTTATTTTGATGAAGTAACACACTGAAATATTGGTGTGTTACATTCTTCCCTTCTTCAATAAATTGCATCCTCGCAATTTGATATTGTTCTTCAAAAAATAAAGGTTGAAATTAAAAAATATCTTTGTGGGAAAACCCACATCGGAAATTGTGTTAATAAAATTTAGTCTCAATAAGAGGAAAAGAAAAATGAATGGGTCACCACGAAATCATGATCTCGATTAGGAGAAAATTGGTGGAAATTTGAGACCAAAGTTGGAGAAAAAACGTAAATATTTATAGGTAGTGTTTGAGGTCCTCAATCACAAACAAGTGTAAAATTGAGGGACTTAAATTCATCAATCTATGATGATTTAAAATACCATCGGTTCAAAAAAACATATGGTATTAGGATAGCACATTTTTTGTCTTAAGATCCCTTCACTAAAGTATATAAATTAATTTAATCATTAAAAAAGAGTACAGGAAAAATATTTACTTGACAAGTATAGTCCCATCCTTTAACTAAGTTCTACAACAAATTAATCTTTCTCTCTAAAAGGTAATACAACTCAAAAATAATCTATATATCCTAATCGTATAGGGTCCCAAATATAATGAATTTATAATTCACATATCAGACCCTAAAAAATCAACATTATACAATCCAGGGACTTCATGTAGTCTATTGGATGGCGGTAAGTCCCAATCGCACTATGGTTGTGGATTTGATTCCCCTCAGCCTTGTCCGACGCGACGAGATGTCACACAGTCTCTATGTTGTCCTTTTTATAAATATCCAAAAAATAATCTCAAACATGAATTATCCAAAATACTTCTATCCAAGTCCAAACCTTATAAGGAAGATAAACACAATGAAGATCCTTTTTGCCGCTTAATAACATGTGAAAACATTCATCATGTATTATTTTACCATAAAACCATATTGACTATGTTCATGTTGCCTTATTCATTAAAGAATACTGGATATACTCCTTCTATCCAAAAATGTTGTAAACTCAAAAAAGGTAGTCATGAATATCCAATATAATTTATTCAAATCAACCATCTCTTATTCCAAAATCACTACCTCAATATCAGGACCTCATTAAGGAATACCTTTCCTCCAACCATGTATTTTCAAAAAAAAGTGTAGCTTACTATTAAGTCACTTTTTATAGAACCTTATAATCTCAAATGCTCAATAAAATAGTACTACAGTACAATCCTTATTTATCTCCATAATTCATGTAACTAGTATACTGTTGATACAACACTCAAATAAAACAACAATAGAAATCTAGTCATTCCTCCTCATTTGGGGTAGTATCATAACTTGATTATTATCCAAAATCATCATTTGTGGTATACTCCGATGACTAGGACATTGATTTGCGTAGTGTCCCATCTCCTTGCATATTAAGCATTGCACATTTGAAACCATTTCCTTATCCTTGTAGTCACATAATTTGTGTCCTTTTTCTCCACACTTATATCAAACTCCTATTCCCATCAGGCATTTACCAAGATGATTCTTTCTACAATTATCACATATGGGAAAATCCTTCATTCCCTTCTTCCCTTTATCCATATTTCTCTCATACATTTTTTTCACCTCTTTCTTCCCTTCAAATCCATAGGACTCAGATAAATCTTTACTTATCTTTTTATCACATGACATTATTTCTTCATATGATGAGAGTATGTGGGATACTATTTCCCTTCTTAATTCTAGCTTAAGACCACGAAAGATATGGTCCTTCTTACTCATTTGATCATAGGTATTGCTGGAGTTTTCATTCCTTCTACTAGGCGCCATTTCTATACAATGGAATACATTAGGTCAACTTATGAATCACAATTCATAATTCTAAACATGTAAAATACCTAACGTAAATTGGACAGTTTGTGGATATAATCCATAAGCATATTTTTTTTGAGTAAGCATATACTCATGATCCCTTCATAATGGTTTGTAAATAAAATGAGAATTATCCTAAGCATATCCCTCGGGACTGTCGTAACCCAGAGTGAAGCAAGGCCCGTTGTCGTGCACCCGTTCCCGTTCGAGTCTAGCTCAAAGTGGTGTTTTCGGTTTTTACCTCCTGGTACATTTGTGCCAAAGCCGCCTCTACCTGCTCGTATCCAGACAAGGATGTATTTCTTGGAAAACTTACAAAATATCTACAATACTAAAATTCTAGGATGATTTTCTATACTAATCATCAAAGTCTATCTTAGGGCTATGTTCTCAAATCAAAGTTTATCTAAATCTAGTTTTCAAGGTTATTCCTAAACTTCCTCTGATACCAACTGTAACGCCCTGACCCCATTTACCCAGAGTCGGTGCATTATTTTAATACATTGGCATGATTACAAGGAATCATATCCCGAAGGACCGATCAGTTTAGAAGTCTTGGAAAATAGATTACATACCTGAACTTTATATTACATTTTAAATCATAGAATACAACATAGATAGTGCATTGAGAACACCATTATTCCCTTGGCTTAACCCTGCATATGAATCACAATACACTTCTTGGGATCCTGGGAAAAATAAAACATTGAAAGGGGTGAGCTTAGATGCTCAGTAAGGATAATAGTACAGCGAAAACTTTTATAAGTGAACATAATCATTAAAGGCAATGTATAACTAAAACAAAAGCCTTTTAAACTTGAACTTCAGCATAATATAGAAAAGATTAAATGAAATGTTGCCATTTACTTTCTCACATGGATATTCTACTAGTCGAATAATCACATGAAATATCAATAACCACTTTCATATTATGGGAATGCTTAATGATGAACTTTAATTTATTTTTCAAGGCCTCGTCCCAAGACCTATGGGAGAACTGTAACCAGAACCCAACCCGGAGTGCCTCTAATAAGCGGACACCAACCCGGAGTGCCTCTAATAACCGGACACCAACCCGGAGTTCCTATAATAAATGGAGACCAAACCGAAGGGCTTACTTTTAGCGGTCCTCATCCCAGAGGGCTTACTTTTACTGGTCCCCCACAAAGAACATACTTGTCCAACACATTCATCTGAAGAAAAGGATGAAATATAACATAAACAATCGAATTAAAAATAACATATGAAATGTCAATACTTTAACCGTAAACCGTGAGCGACATAAGAATAACTCATCCATATTCAAAAATATCACAAAACCTTCAATAAAATATTGATGTTTTGTATTATAATAAATCATCTTCAAATAAGCTTAAAATCCATCGAAGGATGTTGACATAGATGAAATCAAAACTATTTTAAAGAAATATATATTTTATTGAAATCATATTTAAAGTCACATAATTATAAAATAATACATTCACTTTCAAAATATTCTTATAAGATTCTAAGGGAAGCTTCAACGATGTTATAATGGCAGAAAATTGCCGCACCCACCGTATAAGTTAAAAAAACATTCTTACCTTAAATTTGTCAAAAAGCTCAAAAAGTACCTTGTTTGGAAAACGACAGAAAGATTCCTTTCAAAAATGTATAAAGGTATAAATGACTCGAACCCATTTTCTATTAAATAATAAAAATGTTTTGAAATACATTTTTATGTAACATGGATGTGGATGATAATGAGGTCCCAGCTGATATATATGTATAAACAACCTCAGATAAGGAAGAGATTGTGAAGTAAACCATTGCCAATTTTGTAACTTACAAAACATACCACCCATGAAAGAGGTATCATAAAAGGAATATGTAAATACACATAAATTAAAGTATATTACACAAAGAATAAAATTATGGGCAGTACATACACCACACAAAAGGTAATAGTGGCAAAATGGCATGAATCTCACAGGAATAAGTAATGAGATGAAAATCGCTTACCTTGTACATTTCCTTAGTCGAGGGTACAATTAACCTCTTGTACGAAGATCATAGTATGTTATTTAATTATACTAGAACCATATAAATATTTATGATATCATACATGATTCATTTATGACTTTATACTACCCATTTAATAATTATTTTCATGTTAAATTAACATTTCGGGTAATAATCGTTTTCTTTATCATACGTGTTTTAACATGATACTCTTGATTCTATCACATAGATAATGATTTAAATATTTCCATAATATATAACCTGATTAATATATCATATATATTCAGAATATAAATATGAATAATAGACATATATATGAAATTGAAAACACCGTTTATGGAGACTATAGTTCGTACGTATGCATAAACGTTGTTTCTGTTTTCATATAGTATTGAACGGAAGTAATTTAATAAGATATATGTAAGTACATAAATACACACACAGATATATATAAATATATATATATATCTCCAGTAGCATTATTATGTGATATGTTACATACTTATTAGTGATATATATTTTTATAATCGTCGATGAATGGTGAACTTGGAAAGGAATCTCATCGTGTCGTGGAGACGGTAATTCGTACGTACGAACGAGCGAAAATATCAATCTTTTGATATTAAAATAATATATAAATAGATGGTATATCATATATACAGAATCATTATCATGTTATATTTATCATTTACATGAATTACACATCATTATTATACCCATCCAAATAATAGTGTATTGAATAACAATTACACCACGACGTAGAGACGGTAGGTCGTACGTACGCACGTATGGTGACATGTCATTCAAGGAATGGATAGAATAATGAATTTATTTATTCCATAATTATAATAAAATCATAGTATATAGATGATACTGTAGTTATTATTTTAGATTGGAAATAATAAAGAATGATGAAGTTGAAGAAGAAAGGAACTTTAAAGTGATTGGTGAAAACATTACCTCTTCTTCGGGTTATACCTTTTGATTTGATCAAAAGGGCTCCTTAGTGTGGCTTTCACTTCAAATTAAGGCCTCTAGGTAGAAGTGATGGATGTTGAGAGTGTATTTGGGCAGGGGTTGGCCGAACCAAAAGGCTTTGAATGTGTGAGAAATTGGTTAGAAGTGGCCTCTTTTATAAGGGAGAGGAGGGGCTCTTTAGGGAAGAGTGAAAATATTATTTTATAATATAATGATATTCGGTTTCTAATGGTCCAAAAATCATTATAGTCAAAGATAAGATGACTCATTGTAGAAATATAATCAACCAATAGAAATTGGACTAGTTTTAGATAATATTTTAATCATTATAATCTTATTTATTTAATTGATTCATTAATGAGGTAAACATTGCATCATTATTGTGGCATTTAAATTATTTTATGTCTAAAAATTATAAAAAAATACTATAATGTAGGAAATATCTTTATATTTCTAATAAACATTTTATATCATAAATCCAACATATATAACCCTATGTAAAAATTGTTTTTCTAAAGGATATAAACTTTTGTCAATTTTTTATTTATTATAACTTTATTAATATAAAGTGTCCCTACCAATTACAAGTGGCTCTATGGGGTCCCAAAATTGACCCAGGGATTCCTATGGTCGGGTATGTGTCCACCAATAAGGTTAGGACACATTTTAGGGGTAATTTATTATTATTATAATATTATTTTGTTACACTTATTTACCATATTTACCCTTTAACTACGGTAAATAAAATATTTACTAAAGTAATTATTCAAAATGTGTAAAAATAAAAGTTACATGTTTACACAATTTGGATATCCTGATTCTAAATATAGAATCTATTTTTTCAAATTGAAAACAGAGATGTGGAAGAAATTAATTTAAAATTAATTCCCCCTTTCAAAACAAAAACCGTGTTTTTAAGATATAATAACTATCAAAAGATTGACACTTGTTTATGTCCGGTTTAATTGTGAATTTATGTTCAATGAAAAACATTGTATTAAATGGTAATAATATATTATAAATATAATTTATAACCACTCAAATTCATAATTTATCATTATTAATTATTTTGATTAAAATAGTTGTTTTTAATTAAAATTTAGTAATTTTCACTATTCATCAAAACATTAATGTTATCCGAAAAGTACCAAATTTTCACCCTAGGATAAATTCGATATTCCGAATCAAAAAATGAAGTCAATTTTGATAAATTAAATTTATAAAATTTCAATAAGTAGGTATTACTATTCATAACGGCTAGTTTGATTAGTTGTGGTGTGTTAGGACTCGAGGTTGCGTACAACACACGCTATTGCATTATTCTAAAGAAAACATACCGTGGAAGCTTAGGGTGTTATATTTTAAAGTTTTGATGTCTATATTAATTTATTTAGTCAAATTTAACATATAAATGATTAAAATATTATATTTAAAAAGGGGTTACTATTAACAGTCGGTAAAAGTGCATTTTTGGAAAAATACTTCTTTTATCTAAAATAAATTAATTTGTTCTTACATTATGTCTAAGAAACTCATAATATGAATTATATGTATTATATAACGTTAAAATTTTAGTTAAAACTATTCATAACCTCTTTTGAAAGGATTGTTTGGTAAGTCAGGGTGCGCTTGAACTTGGTGTTTCATGTAGGGAATGTTATTGATTTATTTTGAAGAAGTAACACACTGAAATCTTGGGGTGTTACAAATAAGATAATCTATGAATTTTATTATCATTATTATCTCCTAAATATAAGCATATTATAGTTTGTTTATCTAAAATAGAGGATAATTATTGAATGTTTACATAGGAAGAATTCAATCCATCATAAGGGAAATCCACATCCTTGATGTTCTTATAGAAATTGAGAACCCTTGTATCATATAATGAATCATAACATAGTAGAAAATGAATTTATAAAATTTTTATCACCCTTAATTACATAATATTTATTAAAATTTATTAATTCATATAATATATCTCTATTGTCATCTTTAGTATAAAGTCCAACACCAGTGTAGCCCAGATTTGGTGGTTACATTAAAACAATGTACCTAGATACAATGAATCACATCTTAAAAGACTGAATGGTTTATTTAACCTTGTAAACAATATAGAAACTTGAATGTGACATTAAATTGAAAAATATAAATCAAATCCTATTAGTTTCTCTAGGAACACCATTATTATCTCAAGTATATAATATTTTATCAATCAAAATAAACATCCATTAATCATGGGATAAGGAAATGTGAAAAAGGTGTGAGCTCAAATTCATGTAAATGGATACCCAAAATTAAATATATCTATAAAAAATAAAGCTTGAACACAATGGTAAGGTAAATAACTTAAAACACATTATATGTAATAAATACCTTGATCTCGAAAATTATTCTATATACAATAAATTATAGTCAACTAATTACATATAAATATTTATCATATAACTTATACATGGATATGACTACTATTAAAATAATCTCATGGTCATCCATAATTAATTTGACAATGATAGACTGTATAATTCCAGACATGGTAAACATAGCATTGAGGCGTTCTACCAATAATATTTAAAAAATGAGTTGGAATATAGTAAAAACCATTTAATTTTTTCCAATTTTTTATATTTTGAGAACTACAGATGAATTGATTATCAATGTAATTTTATTTCTCACCACATAACAATTCAAATTCATTCACCTATAGAAATACAATATAACATAATAAAAATTTCTTAATAAAAAATTTTTATATTCGATAAACTAAAAAATAGAATTTCAATACTTACCCAATAAAACAGATCAAAAATCATCAATATAAATTTTGTGTAGGATATATTTAGATTATATACTCAGAATATAATATGATTAAATAAAGGATATTGATATAGAAAAAACAATGTAAAATGGTCACTGGAATATTTTGTGAGGAAAATTCCCTATTCACTTTGAATTCAATTGTTTAAAATATAAAAAAATTTCAAATATTAAGAAAAAAAAATTAATTAATAAACTTATATACCAATAAATAAACCATCAAATAATTGATCAAGTATAATGGTTGGAAGTTATTTTGTTCACATATATGATAAATAAATTCTTTTCTTACTTTTTATTAAAAAAATTGCACCACATTAAAAAAATGACATGAATACCCTTTTTAAAAAAATTTTAAATATTATAAATGGGTAAAAAATCTTTTTATTAAATAATTTGATAATAGTGAAAATTTTATTTAATCCTCTTAAAGAAAAATATGGGATTGAATGATTGATATTTCTAATCGGACAGAGAAAAACATAGATGATTTTTTATTAAGACATAAGTTTGATATCATGTGTACATTATGTGTAAGAAATTAAAATGAATCATTTATTCTATATAAATAACAATAGTAAAATAAAAATATTTTGTTTTAAGAAATAAATATAAAATATTTGACATCTTTGACCCCATTAATTCCCATGAAACCGAACTTGCTCTACCTCATGGAATCAAGAATGTGTCCTCATATGCTAGTTGTTGCCAACTAGCCAAGAAGTCCAAGGTTGTTACATTGGGGACATTGTTCCTTCTATTCATAGTGGATCACAATAGAGATATAATATATGAATAATCATAGAAATTATAATAATTAACGATAAATAAGAATGACATTTATATAAACCTATATATTAAAGACGTAACTAATCCAATCAATGTTGATGTTTGGATAATTTTCAAAGGATGAATAAATTTCATGTATCTAAAAAAGTGAAATCCTGAATACTCGGTATCATGAAGTCAATTCACTACAAATTATACAAAATATTGAAAATAATCCCAAAACAATCCAAGTATCTCATGCTTAAGTGTTGTTATCTTCTTCCCAGCTTTTATCCTAATGAATGAAAATATTGTTTCCAAGGTAGGATGCTTCCCCTTTTCTACACCTATGCTCATATAATCTACCTGTTTACCAATGATGGCCTAGATAGTGTATGTTATAATTCCTTGTAAGAATCCAATAATGACTTCTATACAAATCCAATTTGTATACAAAAACAAGATAGATTTTGGGTATATAAATTTAAATTAATTCGATAAAAAACTCATACTTTCTTCATCCTCCACTAGTGTGTAAACATGAAACCATTTATCAAATTAATTTAAAATATAATTTACATAATCAAATAATTTGAATGATCCAATGGTATTAAAATATATCATGATAATAAAAAAAAGTGATTCCAAGGTGAGACTAAGGAATCCTTGACCTCATGGGTCGACCAACACAATGTATTAACTCGTGAAATATGACTATAAGGGGTATTAGTGTAATTCATGGGGAACACCTAATTAATTACACTATAAATGAGTCTAAAGTATTACATGAACCATGTCCATAGAAATCAGAGGTAATGATGACTAGGAAAACTAGGGTGAATTCATGGATCTGTATGTCTAAACACATCAAGCTGAATGCAAATGGGGTATCCATGGAATTATAATAACTAGAATAGATGTTAGGTGAATTGATGGCACTGTGCCCAGGCATTCATATACTAAGACAAAGACATGATTATGTGGTGGGTTTCTCTCATAGAAATCATTTCAATTAATAATATTGTAATCCATTATGTGCTCAAGGCATTCCCTGGGTAATCTTAGGAAAGCACAAGTCTGACTATTCCTATAAAAATGAAATAGGTCCAATGTAAAAGGCACATTAAAATCATTCCATTTATATCATATTTAATAATATCCCATGTAAAATTCATTCCATATAATCATTTAATATGTTCATTACGTAACCTTTCTATATAAATGACTAGGTGTAAAGTGGACATGGAACCATTATAAATTTGATTATATATTCATCTATTAGGTTCATTTCATACCTTTCATTAAGCATGTCAAGGTGTGTTAAGGACATTAAAAAATATACATTTTTTACATAATCATTTTACTTTTTCAAATGACATATATATAAATATATTTTCCATAACATTTAATTAAATATCTATTAATTAGTTAGGAAATCTCACCTTATCATGGTCAAGTCAGACCCACCTGAATGGTGCTACAAATAAACCAAACATAGGTTAACAAGGGAATAATATACAATTCAACCTACATTTTTATGATCAACAATAAGGTCTAAGCCTGAGATGATATCTACAAGATTCTTTAGTGATCTAGAATATCAGTTCAAAAATTATAATAGAGGCATGTGAATTTAATAAGTATTTCCCAATGAAACGAGCATGAGCACAATGAAAAAAAATTATATGAAATGATAATTTTTTGGAAAAGACATATATCAAATTTTTTATTCCTATATGTCTATCCACATATAGTATCATCCATTTTCGTGTCTTGGATAATTTTAAAATAGAATAACATATGAATTAACTAAAAATAGGGCAAAAGATACTTTATCAAAATAGTGTTTCCAAGAGAAATACTAACTATGAAATGAGCATAAGGAGTGGAGAACTGAAAAATATGAATATAACATGGTGATCATATCTCAACTAGGAATTTAGATAGAGAATAAATTCACGATCAAAGATTATTAGACATGAGGATATCCTCATATCAAAGAGAGGTGGAAACAAAATGGAGGGTAAAAAAAATAAAACCTTAATGGAAAAATTCTAATTTTATACATTTAAAATTGGTTCACATAGTTTTGATGATTTTTTGACAAATCCTACCCCAATAATGCTTTTACAATTATCCAAATATGATACCAACATGTTTTATTCACATAGTATTGGAATCTATGTTTAAATTGAGCTTTTTGGATCTATTAAAAATTGTACATCTTCTACATGGGCATGCGGCCTAGGTACATGCTTTCATAAAACTATGAAACCCAATTATTCTCATTTAAATTCCCCACATAGTCTGGACAAACCATATAAATTTTAAAACACATTTTATACTAACTGTGTTTCCCATTGGATTCTTCCACCATTAAATGTTTGGGTCTCCGAATAAAACCTACAGACACTTGTTTCTTCCAAATCCTCACTAAGAATTCATATTAGGCCAAAACAATTTAATAAATAGAAAATTAAATCATTTATACCTAAATGTAAATCACATATCTTATATTATTTATCCATTAAAGAACTCATTCTAGAGTTTCCCTTAAAAGGGTGGTGTAACTCAATCTAAAAAAACTCTAACAACATGGCATTTATATTGGAATCCCACTCCCAAGTATACTATTATACATGGTGGTTATACCATAGAACCCATGAAAAAGGGATAGTCTGGACATAGAGAGAATTAATTATATAATCAATTATCTGTATATGATAATCATAAAAATAATCCTTAGCATCCAATTCAACATCCTAATGATAAAAAGTATGAGACAAGTCAACATGGTAATGGTGGTGTTTTGAAACATGGATGGCATCATGCATGGAATAGTACCTTTGAGATAATTGAAACTGATAGGATACCATCCTATTTCTATTTAATGTCTAAAATTACATGAAAAAATAAGGATATAGCTTCCCTTTTCATTATATACATCTACTCCCATGTATGGGTGACACCCAAAAGAAAACATGATCCCCAACCTTGAACATTAGTGGTTTTTGATAGAGATCTCCATAAAATTTCTATCTAGACTGAGGAGTATATGTACATTTCAAGAATAAATTTACATAATATGAAGTATACTATACAATACGATGACCCAATACCACTGCCTCTTCGGCCTCTAACTAGTATGGGAGAGAACAACACGACCTACCATACAATACCACATATAGAGCCCTCTAAATTGTTACCTGAATGAGTTTATTATAAGAAAAATCATTAAGACTGATATGATTCTCCTTGTAACCACCAAAATCATGCAATTATTACCAAATCATATTCAATAAAATCTATATTGTCTATTCTAACATTCAATTATTTTTAGGTTGATAATATGTGATAAAAATAACTTATGTGCTCATAGATTTCTACTGCCACTTCTATAAACTCAATGTGAAACTAGAATCTTTATATGAAAGGATAGTGTGATGAACCCCATATTTCTCTATAATCATATGGACATATATCGTTTCTAGTTTATCAATTGAGAATGTCTCCGAGATAGGATGAAAGTGGGCTACCGTTTTCAGTTGATCCAGTACTACCCAAACTATGTCTTTACCTCTAGGTGACGATAGTATACCATCCAAAAATTCATCCAGTCATATTTTAAAATCCATTATGGGTCAAATAATGGTTGTAAAAAAATATTATAATGTTGGTGGTTTGCCTTCAACTATTGAAATGGGGAACAACTATTGATAAAACAAGTTATTTTACTATTCATCCCAGTAAACCAATACTGGTGATGCATTTTACAATACATCATAGAGACATCTTGATGCCCTACCCACAGATAAGTATGGGAATCTAATATTAGTTCTCCTCTCATTTTTAAATGTACCTATATATGACCATGTATACACAATATGTCGTATCCATGTAATGACCAATCCAGAGGTAGGTCCTCACCTAAAATACTCTTCCATAGAAACAATCATTCAAGGATGGAGAACAACATTACCTTAACCCTTTCTAGAAGTGAAGAGGAAACTTATAAGTCTACAAAAAAGTATGCTAATGACTCTCTAGAAACGTAATATTCATATCTGAAATTACTTTTAATCAATTTCAATTTTTGACTAGCATCTTGAATATCTTCTACCTGTGTTTTCTGGCCTAGTGCATTAGCTACATCATTTCCCTTTCCAAGAATATTGGCAAGCTCAATATCAAATAAATGATGCTGTTAAACCCTTCTCTTCATTCTAATATTCAATTCCTTCTACATAAATGCATATGTGAGGCTCTTTTAGTTTGTATATAACCCAATGATCACTCCTATCATATAGTGTCTCTAGTAATGCAAGGAACAGACCACTCTTTCTAGCTCAAGGTCATGCATTGTGAAATTATTTTAATGAGGTCTCAAATAGTGATTCTTGAATGAAATGTCTCTATTCTCCGGCAAGAGTACTGCACCCGTTATAATGCCTGATGTATCATAGAACATAGTATAAATAGTGTTAGGATATGGTATAATCAAAATTGGTGTTGATGTAAGCCGTCCATTCAGCTTCTATAGGGCCTTCTCACACACTTTAGATCATAGGAACTTCACGCACGTCTTTTTCATACTAGTAAGAGTTTCAAAAATTCTTTTTAACTCATTTATGAAACAGATCTAACATCCAACCAACAGAAATATTTTTTTTTGTCTGACATGTTCATAGGTTACACCAAAAAAACAGTTCCACTCATCATCACTTGGTCAACATACACTCTTGATTCTATGATAATATAACACATGTTGTGATTGTTGTTGATCTAGAAGTTTCACATTATAACCTCAACATATAATTTATTCTCCCTCATTTTATTCAAAATGATCTCCTGATTTTTAGAATGGTTGGACCAATCATACGTGTACACCAATATGTAATCCAAAAAAACTATAAAAAGGGAATCTAGGAGAGAGTGTAAACCGCTATTCATCATATTTGTGAAAATGGTGGGAGTTTTCACAATACAAAATGAAATATCTAGAAAATCATATAAATTGTACAACTTCATGAAGTTAAATGTGGTATATCTAAAGGCATGTGTTGGTCTTGATGATATCTTGATCACATTTCGATCTTCAATATCACTCTTGTTCCACATAGCAGGTTGAATAGATCATATATTCATGGTAATGGATACTAGTTCATAATCGTATGTTTGTTTAATCACCAATGATCTATGCATATCCTTAGTGTCTTATCCTCCTTCATTGAAAAATGCATGGGTAATCTCCATGATGAAGTGATGAATTTGATAAAACCCTTAGATTCTAAATACTCTTTTTATTAAGATCATTGATCTCATTAGGTGTTATCATGTATGAAGGAAAAATAATGGATCATCTTTTAAAATGATATTTATCATAAACTATACATCTCTCTCAAGAGGTTTTCTAAAATATTTTTCTAGAAAAACAACACTAAAATAATTCCCAAGGGGAGTATAATATATCAGATTCATTGTTCGATCATCCAAAAAATGTTTGTAAATCTTGGCTATCACTCCACATATAACACAATTCTCTATTCTATCTCTAATAACTTTTACATCCTAATCACCTTTATATAGATACCTATCATCCTATTGTGATGTAGATGATACCCTGTAATGATAGATGTCCACAATGGTGTTATAGTTGACTAAATAGTTTATCCCAAAAATGAAATTGAGGTATGTAATCTAGAGGATGAAGAGGTCTCATAAAAAACGATAAATTACTACCTCAAGGGGTAGTCTATGCATTTCTGTATACCGTCTTACCACACACACAATGATGTCTCTATGGACATCACCAAACAAAATTAATGATTTTCCATACCATGAATTTTCATATTTAAAATGAGATGAATGAATGAGAGGCACCTATATTGTATAAATAATATAATATATTATGGACTACTAGAGTAGTACCTCATACTATTGATGATACTGCACTCTAATCTTATTATGTAAATAATAATGCATGATAATGGCATAATCCATGTCTTTGAGCTACACCTGGTCAACCCAATGTAGGTCTACATTGTTGATGCTAAAAATAAGATGTATAGATTCCAAATTCACGACCACCACCATGGAATATTCATCTAGTGCTATTCCATCTTAATGATTGACATGGAATAACAAATCCTCTTATTAAAGGAAGAACTAGTAAAGATCCACATCCACTAGATGTTGTTTGAATGGTCTAGAGAAACCATTGTAGATTTGTAATATGGATACAAGAATTCCACTCAAGTGGGTCTCTATCATAATGAGACTTCCAAATCTCAAACCATCCACACTGATGAAATTTAGAAAATCTTCCAATGTGGATACTCTGGTTGCCACATCAATGATGTGAAACCTCGTGTATACGCTTCTTGCTACCGAGTGAATTAATTCCCAATCTCAAAACATAAACTCTATAAACTTTATTATTATCTTCCCTCAAGTTTCATTTAATGATAATAGTATGGATTATGTTCTCACAAAATGTAGATATGTGAGATACACTCACCAACAAGAGGGCGTCATACATTATCCCATCATCAAAGATCCTCTCTCATGATATCTCATCACTATCTAGAAATGGTGCAAAGTACATCAACTCAGAAATTCACAAATAATATTAAATGATAAAAATAAAACCCTACAATAGGTGAATAAACTCCCTATCTCATTCATCTATTAGTGTTTGATTGAAAAACTTAATCATATAAGGAAATATATAAGTATGCCCATAATATTCCCTAATTACAACCAGCCTGGGTAATCACATCATAGTGGTTATTTTCCAAATCATGCTTCATGTTGTTGTAAATATTGACCCTCCTCACTAATGATTTCTCTAGATTCTCAAATATATAAATAATGGATTATATCCATGAATTAATAGCATGTGTATTTTCATCCCCGAGCTGAAGGGAGGATGCAACTACTAGAACCCATGAGATAGATCAATCATCGTAGGTGTAAGTAGAGGATCACTCATCATAGACTACAATATGAATTTGAAACTCTATCTAATCTATGTTTCACTGCCCATATTATGAAAATTATTTAGTATTGAAAGTTGAAATCCTGGCGGTAAGACTAATGGTTTAGATCTCACTATCTCGGGACTATGGTCATGTCTGCCTTCCAGGTGCATGACTCGATGATGTCATGGTGGAAAAGCTCTAAAAATTCCAAGTACACACCTCAATAAATGATTTAAAATATGATATATTCTTTGATAAAAACATATCAAAAGAAAAGGATTCCTACCCAACAATACTACCACAACTACCTACATAGAATAACTTTGTATTAGTAAGTTCTCAATTTTGATTTATTGCAGTTACAGTATATGGAAGGTTCAATTTCAATTTATTGAGAAAAACATGCATTAAATTATCCATGTCCTCCACATTTTCTGGAAACCATTTCATTTGTTAGCCATAAGATTTCTTTAATGTTCATATGTAATTTTTATACAGATCTCAAGGATCAGTTAACTGGTTTATCACTCCAAATATATAAAGGCCCATAAACATTATAATTAAAATTGACACCCATTTGATTAACCCAATTCCCCGTTCATTAGGTAATAGAATTTAATTGGTAAAATAAAATGACATGAAAAATGAATTATCCCTTCCAAATTATAAGATCCCAAACTCATTATAATTAGAACCGGTATCCATAAAATCACCACCAAAGCCCTTCTCATATGACAAGAAGAACATAGAATAAATGGGTCAAAATTTTCTATTTTATATTCAATCATCTATCTATATGGAAAACCACGATTTAGATTTTTGATAAAATTTTAAACCAGCAATTATCATTCACTGTAGAATACATTAGTTGAATAGGAACATAAAACTTGCATGTATCAGCCAAAGAACACATGTAACATAAGAAATTCATGAAGTAAAATGAACATATATGGAATAACATATTCAAGGAATGTGAATACTAGGTGTATATAATGAAGCATATACCATTAATACATACCATATCAGGTCAAGATGAAAATTCTTTAAATCATATCATATACCAAAATTCCTGTGCATCACCTAAATGTGAATGTATACCAACTATAATAGGATGAAAGAAGAACAACAATTTCACATTCCCTGGTTACATGGTGTTTACCCTTCACATTGGTTAGCTACTCCCAGTAAAAAAATGTTACCAATTCTGAACCTGTTATTAATCTCTATTATAGAATACAAAAAAAGTCAAGAAAGAAAAGAATTCTATAAAACCACTTTGTGAAATCTTGGAACTGGTTTACTCCCGAGTTACCGAACCTTGTTGCCCATATGGCATTATGCACACCTCCGTAAACAACAGAGGCTTCCAATTATCATTGTGGGACATGGGTGTTATGGTGGGGAGAATATTACTTTTATTTAATGTAGATATCTATGGAGATATAATATATGAATAAAATACAGGCTCATAATAATTAATGATATATAAGGTAGGAAGTAGAATATGTATAAACATCCTAACATAAATAATCAACTCAAAGATCAAATTATGATAATATTCAAATGATGATATAATTTCATGTATCAAAAAATTTGAAAACATATATATATGGAATCAGGTAGTCAATTCAGTAAATGACATACAAAAGAAACCAAAGAATCCAATAACTATCCAATATTCTCAATCAGAAGCTTGATCATCTGCTAACCAACTCTAATTCTAAAGAAATCTAGTGAGGTTGAAAATGTATTTTGTTACCTCTTGTCCATTACTATGATCATATAATCAGTTTAGGTACCAAAAAATCTCGTATAGGGTGTGATATAAATCTCTAAAGGCCACAACGAATGGAATCTATACAAATCTAGTATGTGATTACAATATAAACAATGTGTGAGTATATAAATATAATGAAATTCTATAACCAACATGTACCTATTTCAGCCTCATCTAGTGTCTTAACATGTAACCATTTAATTAATTAATTCAAAATTTAGTTTGAATGGGTAAATCATTTGAATTTTTCAAACATCCCAGAAATAGATCATATTAATAATAAAAGGAAATCCGAGGTGAAACCACGTCATCCTTGACCTCCGGGGTCAGCCAAATCATAGTAATAACTCATGTAGCATGTCGATAAGGGGAATAGGTGTAATATTTACGGCATGCCTATGAATTTAAACTTTTAATGAGTCTAACCATGTCTATGAGCTCTTTCATAATAATCCCGAACTAAGTATGGCTGGGCCTAATGGGGTGAATCTATAGCACATTGTTTCTGAAGACATCAATTTGAATCCAATGGATTTTATCGATGATTTTATAATCTATAAAAAATATGTCATGTCAATCATCAGTATTAAGATGAGGCAATCACATACAAAAAAATGATCAGATTCATTGGTTGGTGTCTCCCACATAAATATGGTATGTTAAAAAAATGGCAACCAATGACTGCAAAATGCATTCACTTAAGAATCCATTCATGGATAAAGTCTGATCACTCCTATAAATATGAGAAACTTTCATAGTAATAGGCTCCTTATACTAATTTATTTTTTTCACAAGTAATCATAGTCCATTTAAAAAGAATGCAAGATAAAAATTTAAGAGGTTCATTCCATTACCTTTCAATAAGAATGACAATGTGTAATGAGGAAATCGAACCATTATTCATTTAATTACATATTCATTAATTAGGTTCATTATATGCCATTAATTACAAAATAAAAGTTGGGATAAGGACATGATACCAGTTTCCATTAATAGAAATAAATATTTTTTCATAGAAAATCTATATACATAAATATATACTTGCCTTATAATTATCTAAATGAACTAATAGTTATGTAGGACCACCCACCTTATCAAGGTTATGTAAAATGATCCTGAACAGAGTCAAAGATAAATCCAACATGGGTTAATAATGAAATAACATAAACCACGCCCTACTCAGGGTGGTCAATAATGAGTTCCCAAATAAAAATGATATTAACCAGCGTCATTAAGGTTCTAGAATATGAGTTCAACAATATTAATATAGGCATATGAATTATAGAACCAACACCCAGTGAAACAGGCATGCACACAATGAAAGTAATTTATAATTGATGAACCATTTAAGTAAAAGTCTTATACCTGCTAACTTTTTCCTATATCACTCTATCAAATATCAAACAATAGTTTATAATTAATTGAAAGAAAAATAAATTTCAAAATAACACCCTCAAAATATGGCATATGAACCTACATTTAAATCACATCATCAAGAGAAAGGAAAACTATGAAATGAGAATAATTAGTTGATCACAAATCTATAGGAATCCAATGGGATGATATGATCATGATTCTGAGTTCAGATAGAAAATAAATATAGGAACTCATCTTAAGAGGATTGAGTAGATATTCACAAGATTAAAAAAAGACCTCCTATCCACTAGAGGGGGAATGACAAGTGGGTTAAAATTATAAAGCATTAAGGGATAATAGTAATTTAACACCTTCAAAATAAGATGCATAGTTTTACTACGCGTTTGGCAAGAACATGATCCAACCATTATTGGCCAACTTCCCAAAGAGGATACACCCATACTTATGCACGTGGTTGGGGAAACAGTGTGGAAACAGTGTGTTTTGTATTTGTTAAAAATTTCAGATCCCCTACATGGGTTTGTGGCTTGGGTTGCATTGTTTCATCAAAATGATAATCCAAATTCATCTCACTATAACACCTTTCATGGTTAGAAGAAATTTTGTGGACTGGGATGCATGTTTTATACTAAACGTGATGCTTAGTGATTTCTTCCACTAGTAGGGGTTCCGAGGTACGAAAATCCCTATATACCCCTTTTTTCCATATCCTCTATAAGAATTCATAATAGGTAAAAAAACATCATATTAAACTAAAAGGATCCACACATTAATGAAAACCTGGTTTCTCAAAATATAATTCTCTCAATAGAAGCTTAAAGATAATTAATCATGAATAATGAAGATATTGTGAAAACAAACCGTACCATTGGTTTTTATTTATTCATATGTGTTCAATAATTCAATATAATTAATATATATTGTTATAAATATATTCTAGAACCATAGTCTTATATATCATGCCATTTTTGATTTACTTAGAACATTTTAACACCTGTATATTAACAAATCTTTATTAAAATAATTTTTTGGTTTGTAACTGCTTAATTTATCATGGTTTTTTAACATCAGATGTTTTGGTATTAATACTTCTATCATGGTTACATCATATCCTGAATTTTATTCATGATAAAAATATCATATATATCAAATCTATTTCATGTTATTTATTCTATAAAATAAAGTGATATAAAATTTAATTACATTGTATATGGAGACGGTAGGTCTTACATATGCATGATTGCAATTTTTAATTTCTGAAGGATGAATCAAAAGAAAGGAAAATAATATTTATCTAATAAAAAGAATTTTTATAATATATATATAATATATTCAATAAATTTATCCATATTATCATCCATGTAAAGAATAAATGGAAATTTGATCACATTGCTTTGTAGTGGTGGTAGTCCACATGCAGAAATGAGTGACGTTGTCATTTCTTGTCAAATTGGAAGGTAAGAAGACTCATATGATTCAATAATTTAAGAATAATAATTATTAAATTAATATAATATATATTTATTACTTTAAAATTTATGAACATTATTGTTAAATGTTAATTAAAAATGAATTACATCACTATGTGGAGACGAAATTTAGTACGTTTGCAAGTGATATGTTTTCCCTTTTCATCGAATGGAAAAAGTTGGAGTATGGTTTCCCATAATCACAATAACATATGATTATATTTATGATACTTGATTTATTATTTCATGAATTTTAAAATTGGTTTAAGGGATGTATAAGAAAAAACAATCTTTAAATATTTAGTGAAGATGACTACCATTTACATGGTAGACATCCTTTAGATCTCCTCTTATGAGACCTAGTATTGGTTTTTCAAGAATAATAGAACAAATAGAACATGGATAATAATATTTAGAAGGTAAATGGGTAGGGTTTGGTTGATATAGTTTATTCAGTGTGTTGTAAAGAAAATAGATAAGGGGCGACCTTTTATATGTGTGGGGAAGGCCACTCCAAGAGTTTCATAAAATATAAAAATATAATTAAGTCATTATAATGAAAAAATATTCAAAATAAACATATATTATATTAAATTGTTATATTTTTGAAATATATTCAACCAATGAAATGTAGATATTATTTTTTGTAAATTTAAACATTATATTTTAGTTTAATTACTTCGTTAAAAAAATTTATCATTAACCGCAGTAATGACTTTTGAATTTTAATATTTTACAATTTTACTTAAAATTGATGATTTACACCTAAATGGAAAACTGATTAAATTTTACACCATATGTTATACCTATATTCAGCTTTAAGTATTTTTTTTTAAATAATTAAATAAATTATTACTCTCATAAAATATCATTAATGTCATTATTGACAATATTAAGTTAATATTACATCAAAGACACTATGAAAATATTGAACGAAAATATAATCTTCTCACACATTCCTAACATGTAATATTTATCTATATAGATATGGGTTCATCGTAAATGTCCCAAAAATTATTAATTTTTGTGTTTTTAAAAATAATCATTGTATTTTTCATTAAATGAATAAATATTGTGTTAGTGTTTCATAATAATTTTATTTCATTAGATCATCACATAAAACTAAAAATAAATTACCTTGATAAAAAATAATTTAGCACTAAATTATAAATTATAATGGAATATAATTTTTTACACCTATTATACGATTTCAAATATATTAAAATAATTAGAGTGACAATTCTTGCATTATATGTACATAAAAATAAATAATTATTATAATCAATGGAATGAAGCAAGAAATTCACACATTTTTTAATAATGAATATTAAAGGTCTTTTTTTTCTTATCCAAAAATATAAATAAATTTTTTAAGAATATTTTTAGGCCGTATCATATTATTTTTAACCTTAATTACATTATTTACCCTTTAATATTGTGATAAATTTTAAAATTGATACTATTTATATTTCATAAAAATAAAAGATATAAATTCACCAAATTTGAACCTCATGATTAAGAATATGGAATCCATTTTTCAATATTCAATTACTTGTGTAGGATGATATTAATTTTAATATAAATATATAAATGAAATAAAAAATAGTTTTTAGGAAAATGCTTTCCTAAGCATAAAAATGAACTTATATAAAACTATTGAAAACATTTGCTTCAATTTAATTTATTAATAATAAAATGGGTCATATGTTACATTATTAAAATGTCTAAAATGTAATCTGACTTCTATATTATATGATTTAAAAAAATAAAATGACAATATTTGAAATTTTATAATTTTTACTATTCACATGAAAAGTCAATCTTTTTAGAAAAATCACAATATTTCACAATAATTTTTTTTAACATAGTGATTTGAAAAATTACATCTATTAAATAATATAAACATAATAAAATTTAATGAAACAATTTATTATAATTTATGAAAAAAATTAATGAAAACAACATTATGAGAAAAATGTATTTTAAAGAATATAATGACATTACTAAAAGTATTTGTGATTCCACTAAAAAATACTAATTTTTATATAATATGGTTAAATATATTTTTACCTACCAATCCCAAATCTAGGTGATATTGGATACATTATATAATTATATTCTATATTTTATCATGGTTTAAATAAAGATCGATGTTGCATACTATAAAAGCTATTGAGCATAGAATTTCAAATTTTTTGGGGAGATACATTATTCCCCCGTTAAATAAATTTTTCCCCCACAAATTTATCTCAATAATCATAGGTTAAACCATTTTGAAAAACACACATTATAACAATTGATAATAAAACAACCTCTAAAAATATAATGTGGAAAATAGAATGGTTAACAAAAATATCAAATATTTGGGTTCCCATATATGGTGAATAGTGGTTGGATTCATAAATTTAAACATGGTATGGAAAAATAAAATCTAAGGACTAATAGAGAGTGACAAATAATATCATTATGAATAATCTATCGACCATAATACCATAAGTCATTGAGGGTAAATTGACAATCAATTCCTCAAACATGAAATTAAAGGAATAACATTTTAGTAAGAAGATCCTTTATTCCTATAATTTCTTGAATCATATACTAATTTCTAAATCAGAAAAAAAAAATTATTTCAAAAACAAATATATGAATGAGACCCATGTATGAAACAATGAATCCTTTTTTCATCTTGATAGAATATTTTTGACTACTGGATTTTTACTAGATCTATTGGTTGATAATTATTTACATAGAGTGTTAAGGGATGATTTGATGTAACTAAAATATATACAAAACATTTGGATGATGAATCAAATAATGATTCTTTATATGATAAATGTATATGTTATCCTGACATAAATGAATTCATCTTTAGATATAATAATTATATAGGTTTGACATTGTTTTCTTATATTATTCTGAGGTGTATTCTCTTGATTCATGGGTAATTCTTTTTCATAGTGTCACAACTCTTTACATTTGAACGAATAGACATAGTAGGCATATTTATTCCATAAACACTCATCTTCCTAATTAATTTTATCTTTAAACATGATGAAATGTTATTTTCCCTTTGTGATTTTATTTGGTTATTCCTTATTATAGTTTTCACATCTATGAAATCATTACATTACATTATTTTATTTCCCCTTATTTTCATTTCCATAGTGCTAATTTATCACTTTATTCTCTTCATTACCATTAAAAATATATAAATAATATAATTCTGTTACTATCCTTATGGATCATGATAATTTATCATCATATATGTAAATCATTTTAGAAAATAGTTCCCTTCATAATATTGTCTCAGTCCCATCAATGAAATGACCAATCATACAATACGAAATATTTTTGTAGTATTTAGCATGCCTTTATAATCATGTAATTTTCTTCCACCTGCTTTGATACAATTTCTCTCCCTTAAATCATAGATTGAGCTGTTTTATTTCAATATCCTCTTGTATCTCATGAGTAATGTATTTTTATAATAATATATCATTAAATTTTTCAATTTCATTATCTATATATATATGTCTCATATTTTTTATTTTGAATCAATGAACACCATTTGTCGTAATATGTTTTTGTAAAATATACAGCACCATAATAACCTTCTCCCAATCATAATTTTATATCAATAAATATATTCATCGGAGACATTATCCACAATTCTCTTATCAGTGGATATATACTAATAATAAATGATACAGGATTATACTTCATGACATGGTATAACAATAATAAATCATATTAATCAATAGTTTGTCCTATATGATAATTTTTTGGGGTCACAATCTAATTTTTCTTTCCCAATGCATTCATAATCTACATAGATAAAACACAATCAAGGCTAACTTTTTATTGAGGAAAATATTTATATAGATTATATTTGTAGAAAAGTTTTCCATTTCGTCCATTAGGAATCATTTATAAACAATAGAATTCATAATATTTGAATATAACATTGTGAAACAAATATTATAATTTATAAACTACAGAAACACATCAAATAAATATAAAATTTATACAAAACTAGTCTCATAATAAAAAAATTCTTCGATTGAAAATAATCTAAAATCATAAAAAATCAAATCATTCATATTGTTTTATAATTAAAATGTAAATTGACTCAATAATATACATGGGAGTGTCAAACATGATTAATAGTGATTTCATGCTCACCATGCACCAGAAAAATGGATGAGATATACTCGAATAACTCTTTTCACGGTTACTACCCCTAGATCGATCTATGAAAAAAATTCACCCACTTATTGTATCCCAAAATGGATGTATTACTTGAAAAAACTATATAATCTATAAATCACCAAAAATTTATGGTATTTTAATATACATAGATTTATCCTCAATTACATTCGTAGGTATATGATTCCTAAACAATGTTTTCCTAAATCTAGTTCCCACGATTCCTACTAAACTTCTTCTTATGACAACTATAAAGACCCCGACCATAGTAGATCAAATTTGGTAGTTACTTTTTTATATTTACAATAGGTACAATTAATCTCATCCAAAATTGCTAAATAGGCTAGTAGTCATAGAAAATATGATATATAATTTAATATCACATTTCTGTTGATAAAATATAATAAAACATAAATGTTTCTCTGAGGGCATCATTATTATCTATAGAATATCAGTTCAAATACATCAAACTACACTTCCTAGAATTGTAGGGAAAGAAAACATAAGATTGTGGTAATCCCTAATACCTATATATGGTTATATATAGTAAAAATTTATCTTTTATATATATAGAATCAAAAGTACGGTAAGGTAGATAACTAAAGACACATTACAGTTAGTCAATAACATTACCATGAAGAATAATATGGCAGGAATAAATTATAATCTACTAATTCATTATAAATATTGATCTTGAAACTTATCTACAAATATAATAAAATTTCAAATTAATACAATGAAATCAATATATAATTTCATAAATATGGAATTATTATTTAAAGTATCTTAAACATAACATCGATGCCTTATGACAATATATTTTGAACATTAATTTTGCATAACCCAAAACCCCCATTTATTATAGAATATTGTATTTTATCATAAGAACTATTGATTAATTGATGGTCTATATAATTATAGTCCTCACATTTCACTTAAATTTTCAAATGCATTAACCATATGAATACACAATATTAATTAATTATGATAACATATTAAACAAGAACTTTCTATATAAGAAGAACTAGAAAAAAATATCAATAAATTCCTAGCAAAACTATTCATAAATAATTCCTGAAATTATGGTGGATGATATCTTTGGATTTTATACTCCATATATAATAATGAATAACAAAGTATATTAACATTAATGTAAATAAATTAAAAATATCATTTATAAATCTATTCAAAAAATACCCTTTTCATTTTGAAAGTACATATTGAAAATAAAAATATCAAATATTAGGGAAAAAAATTTCTATGAAATGATCCATGCAATATTTTAATGTAACAATAAATCTATTGAGAGGTCCTAATAGTGTTAAATATTTTTCATGTCAAATATGTTAACAAAAATTCTTTTATAGATTTGTAAAAAATAAAAAAACTACCTCATTTAAAAAATGATATAAAAAATACATTCAAACAATTTTTAAAAAATGACACTTGTATAAAAAATGATTTAGTAAATAATTTGAAAATAGTATAAATATTCAAAAAAATTATATAAATTAAAGATATGTAATAAAAAATATTTCTAACAGAACATTATAAAATTGTCTATTTCCCTTAAAAATATAAATGTGGTCAATTGAGTAATTTAATGTAGGAAAACAAAAATAAAAAATGGATTATTTATAAATAATACAAGAAAATAATTGGTTTGATTTCATATATAGTGACAAATTAATTCATTAGATATAGTTTTAATCAAAAACCATCTTGCATGGTGATGGAATTGTGAAATACACCATTACCTCAGATCCATATTTGATAATATGTGTTTTATCCTACAAAATTATAAAACAAATATTCATTAAATACATATTGGAAAACCATAATATTATATATGATGTAATATATGATTTATTTATAACATTTTATTTCCCCTTTTTTTAAAAATTATTTATTAATATCATTTTTTGGGGTTATTACTATACATCAATCTTGTATGTTTATGTTTTTTACTTATGTCCCATGTAAATCGGTGTGGTGCAATCATATATGATTTTTTTCAATAAATAAATATCATATATAAATATATATATATATATATATATATATATATTAGTTATCTATAAATTATATACATTTAAAACTGAATTACATCATTCATGGTGATGGTAGGTCGTACGCACAGTTGAACACTATTTTTACATTTTTACAGATAGAACAAAAGAATGATAAATTATAACTAACATTTGCAGAATATTTATTAGGTCAAATATATCATATATATTAAATAACTATTTTTTTATTACCATCCATTTACAATGTAAATGAAAAACATATCACACCGATTTTTTGCAGTCGTAGTCTACACATATGTACACCTGACATTATCATTTCATTATGGAATGGAAGGTAAGAAGGTAGATATGATATCGTAAATTTAAAAATCATAATTATTTTCTAAATATCATATATTTTTATTGGATAAATATTTATTACCATACATGTAATTTGGTAATAAAAAACAAATTACATCACTGCATAGATTCTATAACCCATACATATGCATGAGTGACATATTCTCTTTTCATTGGATGGAAAATAGATGGAATATGGTTTTTCAATAATCATAAAACAACCCAATATATTTATGATACTTTATTTTTTATTTTATTATATGTAAAATAGGTATAAATGTTTTAAAATAATAAATTAACATTAAAGAGTTGGTGAAGACAATATTCATCTTCTCTGGAAGACATTCTATGAATATCCTATTATGGGACCTAGGTATGGTAATTTTAGATAAGTATAACACTTATAACATTTATAATTATGTTGAGATAATATTTTTGTATCTTTTTATAGAGTCATGTTTTTCTATATGGTGTAAATAAAATTAATAAGAGGTTCCCAATTAAAAGAGATAGAGAGACCATTTATTGAATTTCTAGAAAGATTATAATTTAGTTTATTCATTCCCAAGGAAAAAAATTGTATTTTTCAAGAAATTAAATGAAAAGGAGGATAAGGAAAATATTTATTATACCAATAAAATTTATACAACTTTTAGAGAATATTTTCTCCATAAATTTTGGATTACCCATTTAATGATCAATTTTATCATTAACCAAATAAATGATTTTTTAAGACAACTAGTTAAAATTTATAATTTATGGTAAAAATTTTATTATATATTGGCATAGTATGAAATTTAAGACCATATATTATAAATATTTCCATATTTAATTTTTTTTTGATTTTAGAAAAAATTACTCTCGTAAAAAATCATTAAGAACATTTTGAAAAAATTCATTATATTTTACAAGAAAGACACCATGCCCAAGATGGGATTCTGATATAATCATTTAAAACATTCCTAATATTTGAAATATTTATAAAAAATTATTAGATCCTAATAAATCACAAAAAAAATTATTACTTTTACTATTTTAAAAGTAATTTTTATTATTTTCACTGAATTGAATAAATACTTTGTACACATTTCAATAGAATTAAAAGTAATTACTTCATCAAAAAAAATTAAAAATAATTAACATATATAAAAAACAAATTATCTCTCAAATAATAATGTATGATAGACATAATTTTTCCCCTCTAAAATAATTTTATATATATTAAAAGTAGCATAGTGGTATTTTTTCATTTATATTAAATTAAAATAAAATAAATATATAATCAATCGAAAATGGAATGAAATTTAAAAGACTATGAAATTACACGTATTTTTTCAAAATTATGTGGGTTAATTACGAGCGTGAGGAAATTGATGGCACGTGATTCCAAGGCCCGGTGTGCCCAGAATAAATTTTTGAACTTTTTTTAAGGTACGTTTAGTAATCACACAGGTAGGGTTTTCTATATTTTGAACTCATGCTCAGATTAAAAATCAAAGGGCACTATTTAACACGCCACAATGAGATTCACTTAAGGGAACATTCACTTTTACTGCATTAGGATGGAAGAGAATGATAGTTTTTGGACTTGTTAAAGAAAAGTAAAATAACATGTAATTATTATTTTATTTAATTTTTCTCTAATGGATGAGCATCAGCGGTGGGATCGTTGACTTGTCAAAACATTTAATGTCTTCAATCATCAATGGCATAACTCAACTATTTAAAATTAATTTAGGATAATTGATTCATTTTAAGAACCTCATTAATTAGCCAATGTGTTACTCACCTTTCCCCATACTATTTAATGGAGCTCGAGGTGGGGTTTCGGCATGGCTTCTTCTTGTGATGAAACTCTGGAAAACCCCCACAGTAACAACCACTAGAAATAGATAGAAGCTCAGGCGGATACAATCTGGGATCGACAAACACTGATGACTACATTCAATGGGGACGCTTCTCCTGCTGCCACCGTGACACTTCCAATGGATCTTAGGGTAGGGGTTGTATTTTAATTCAAGATATTCCCTCGATTCTATTCCATGTTGTTGAATTTGTAGGTGGTTGTTAGGAGTGTTTTGAAATGGGTTCGTCATTATTTTATTGTGATGTATAAGTTTTCTCGCTTATTATAATGCTAATGCGGAGGGTGTTGGCCAAATGAAGAAGGCCCAGACCCTCTGCCACTTTGTTCTTGTTTTGTTATTAGGGGAAGTTTTCTTTAACTCTTCAAAACCTTGAATCTAGGAGGATCCCAGTGATGGTGAAATCCCGAGAGGGCCGTAGACGCATCTAGAAGGAAGAACAGACCACCAGAGCTCACCTGGCGGCACACAGAATCTCTTTCGGCTTGACAACACCACAACGGTTCCAGTGACTGATGCTAGTAGTGGAAATGGAGGATTACGCTCACAGGTCTTGGAAGAGATTTTTTACATTGGTGGTTGGACATGAGGTCAGCAGCGGATGTGGAGGTGGTGTGTCATTGTGCTGTCACATGGTACATAGAAGGGTCGTAATGAGCTAGCATGGGACCCGCTTCCTACGGGTCCCGCGGAAGACAAGGGGCGCCACCTGGTTCCGCCCTTAAAACAAACTAAATTTATCTTTTGAGAAATTCTGCAGGTGGATCCTACGCCCCGCACATGGCGTGCCAGCCGATCGGGCAGGTCTGTCGCTCAGTGGACCAGACCCACCACGCCTCAGCCCAGCTAGGGCGAGCCGGGCCGGTCCGCGGCCTAGTTGGCCAAGCCCGCTACATCCTGGCCCAACCAGCCCAATCCTGGCGAGTTCAGGCTGGGCCGAGAGAGACATGGACTCGGTTTTGTCGACCAGAACTAGCTCAGGTCTGCCCAGGCTGGGTTGGACCAGACCCGAACCCCTTTCGTCCCTAGAAACACTTAAGTGACCGTAACTTACAAACCACTCATCTATTTGAAGAACTTTTAGTGGTTCTGAGATCCTTAAAGTGATATGGTGTTTCTGAGATAATCCAGGAGATTTTTGGAGATATTTAGAGTATGACTGGGTTTGATAGACTATGAATTCAAATCGGCCCTCGACACTAAAATGACAATAACATATAGATTGTGCATCAGGATGACGCGTTGTCTGTTTGCATTGGAACCCTTATGATGTGATGGATCATCGGGATAATTATATTTCAGTCATTTTTTCAGTAGATATATGATTGATGGCTTGAATAACGGTTCTCCCAGAATCAAGCGTACTATAAACAAAAATCCAATAGTTGGAAGTGAGGCGGATGTTGGAGATAGATCATACGGTGGATAGTGCCAAGAGATCTTATGTTGAACAAAAAGGATCATGTGGGAATCAGATCCTATGTGGTTCACCACTCAGTTATCTTGTGTGGGTCATAGCATACTGATCCTATGTGGGTCAGGTCCGGTGTGGGTCTGCGCTCAGTTATCCTCTGTCGGTCAGCGCTTACTGATCCTGTGTTGGTCAGATCTTGTGTGGGTCAGTGGAGGTTATTACATATCGATCATTTATGGGTCGGACTCTATATAGTCTGCTACAGTGCCACATGATAGAAAATGAAGATCTAGATTCGTGGATAATCATATTTTTTTTCTATACTTCACTTATACTTGGTTTTGAGCTGAGTCTTTCCTTTTGTTCCTTGTAATTGAGATCAAGCTTTCTGGTTTTCCATTGATGAATTCTGAGTGACCTTAGAGGGTCTTGGGTTCCCTACTGAGTATTATTATACTCACCTCTTCAGAGGCTTCTCCCGCATCATGTTGTGTCTTTTGCAGACAATGGTAAGTTTGGATGATACTTGTGGGAGCTAGGACGAAGCGATACACAGAGGAGATTAGCTGACTTGGAGAGTAGTGGAGACGAGATGTACCTACCCTACATGTAGGATCCTTGGTGGACCATCACAGGAGATATTTTTTGTTTTTATTTGTAGTTGTATCATTTCATTTTGGGTTATATTCTAACCACTTTTCATTTAGTACACACCTTTCCTACTATAGTTTTACTTTGTGGTTACATCTTGTTGTATCCTTTGATTGATTTTTTATATAGGATTAAAGTCAATGCCTTCCCATTTTAATTATATTCCTTTCTGGTGCAAGTCTCCAACCCCTAACCTATAGAAGTAGGGCATGGGGTAGCCACGATGTCGGCCCCAAGGTATGGTTCAGGACAAAGTAGTATCAGAGGATCCAGTTCTACCGAAGAAGTACGACACAAATATTTTAATATACCATGACTATTAAGTGTTTTCAATGTGGTTTTTAGTTCGCGTAGTATAGTGTCAGGGAAAAAGCCAATGCATCCATGGACCAGGACTCTGAATTTTGATTTCCATCTTGGGACATTAAAATAGTGATTGCTTGTGTTCTGAATTTTTTTTACTTTGATCTATTTTGAGTCATCTCAGCAGGTATAAATTTTGACCATGGAAAACCTATTCATTTTTTTTATGACATCACATATACAGGCATCTAAGATTCCTAAGAGAGTGCATGATGACGACCCACCAAGGGATGAGGCATTAGTGCAGGGCCCTCATACTATGGGAACACCTTTGGGTGGTGCACCCGGAACACCATCACCTGTTCGGAAGAAGACGCCACCAGCCTCACCAGCAAATAGTCCACTTCAACTGATCATGTTTCATGAGTTCCATAGATAGCGGATTCTAAGGATTCTAGGAAAGACAGATCCCCAGGTAGTTGAGGGCTGGATAAAGGTTGTGCCTAGATTTTTTCAATTGTTTGAGACACCAGAAGGCCAGATTGTGATCCTAGATGCAACCTTTTTCTATTGCATAGCAGGGAGATGGTGGATCCAAATGCTCCAGACACATGATGGAGAAACCCTGAACTAGATGGACTAAATGAGCCACTTCAGGGTATAGTTCATAACAACAACTCTATGCTATGTGGGAATCCAGGAGTTGTCTGACATACAGCAGGGTAGATTATCAGTGGATCAGTACTAAGTGTGATTCATAGACCTCCCATGCTACTCCACCGAAAAGGTACGTGACACATTTTTAAAGGAATAGATATTTGAGTAGGGACTTTGGTGGGAGATTAGTGTTTTGATGGTATCGCTGAATATCTCAACGCAGACTGGAGTGCACGAGCGAGCATAGTTGTTGGATATATTCATAGCTATAAAGGTACTAACGGTGAGAGCCACCACCAGATGACATGTAGCTGAGTCATTTGCAGATGACAGTTGGAAGATGACGCATAAGTCTAAGTAGTCCAGACCCACTGGTGGATGACACTGGGATATGGGGATAGAGGTATAGAGCTTTCGAGGGAAAGAAGGTAAGTTGGGAGGTAGGTTGTACTTCATGTGCGGAGGGCAAGGCCACATATCTCGCAACTGCCCAACCCATCGTATGAAGATTAGCAGATGGACGAGGGATTGTCAAGTCTGAGGTAGATATACAAGAGAGGAGGTCTGCATGGCAGTGGATGTGGAAAAGGATTAGGCCATGCATCATGTGTTGGGAGGCGGTTTGAGGTTCTACTGTCACCATCACCAGGAGGTCCACCCAACCACAGGGAGTAGGTGGACAGGGGCATGATCAGATTTAAGAAATTGATTCCTAAGACTATGGCTCTCCGTATATGATTAGAGGTACTATCTATGTCAATTCCACCCAAGCTTCAGTACTTATTGACACATGTTCCAGTCACTCATTCATTTCCATGACACTCGTTCAGTTTTAAGAAATATTGATGGAGTCATTGGATCGATCCTTGTGATTAGATACTTCTATGGGATATGATTCAATGATTACACAATATTTTAAAAAGTATGAGATCAATCTAGGATGCGATAGATTCATCTTGGATCTGCTAGTAGTTGCGTCAAGGCCATATGATGTCATCTTGGGTATTGACTAGCGATAGTCAATCCATGCTCAAATAGATTGTTTTAGTCCAAAGTGTTGTATTTCCACAATGATGGAATAATGTTTAGCATCACCAGTGAGAAGGAAACCTTTTGCATCACATGATAGACTATCTTGGAGGATGGCGCAGTCGATTACTCATCTATTGGCTAGCCTCACCCTCAGAGTAGTTGACATGAGGAGTCATATTTATCCTGTAGTGGTGTAAAGTTATGCCAATGTCTTCCCACATGATGTTCCAGGACTACCTCCTCACAGAGAGGTAGACTTTCACATTGACATGTACTTAGAAATGTCACCAATATCTACACCAGCATTTAAGATGGCACTTGTGGAGCTTCGTGAGCTGAGGGAACAGCTGAAGGAATTGTATGGAAAGGGGTTTATATGGACCATGGATCTCCATGGGAATCCCTAATCTTGTTCTCCAATAAGGCTAATGGGAGATTGAGGCTTTGTGTGGACAATCATTGCTGTAACCATGTGACCATAATGAACAAGTATCCACTCCCTAGGATCGATGATCTCTTTGACCAATGAAGGGAGATCAATGTTTTTAAAAAATAGACCATAGATCATGCTATAATCATCTCATTATATGGGACAATGACGTACTGAAGTCAACCTTCAAATGTCGGTATGGCCATTATGAGTTACTGGTGATTCCGTCGACATGACCAACTCTCCAGTAATGTTCATGGGGCTCGTAAAGAGGATATTTCATCCATACATCGATCAATTTTTGGTGGTCTTCAACAATGAAATCCTGATATACTCGGCGTCTGAGGAGGAGCACTCGATACACCTATAGATAGTTCTAGAAACACTATGAGAGAACCATTAATTGAATGCTCGTGAAGTAACTATTCTATATACAAGATTTCCACTTCTCGGTGAACGTTTTCTCTGTGGCTAGAGACGCATTAGATCTGGAAACGATAGAGGCAATGCATTCTTGGGAACCACCCAGTAGTGTGACCGATGTGTGGAGTTTCCTGAGATAGGTTGGGTACTACCAGAGATTTGTACCTGATTTTCTAGCATAGTAGTCCCCTGCCAACCTTGATGTAGAAGGGGTATCCATTCTTTTAGATGGAGAAGTGTCATCATATTTTTCATGATATGATGTAGTGAATAACCATTTCCCGCATCCTGAGGCTACCAGAAGAGGGTGTTGGGTATGTTGTATACTAAAATGAATTAGGGATAAGACTAGGTTGTGTCTTGATCAATGAGTGAGTGGTGATCACTTATGGATCACGGAAGTTGAGACAACATGAGAAGAATAATGCTACCAATGAAATGGAGTGAGCAGTAGTGGTCATGGCACTAAATATGTTACGGCACCACATGATGGGTCAACGATTTACAGTTTACTCTGATAAGAAGATTCTCAGGTGTATCATCTCATAGAAGGACATAGACCTGAGACAGAGATGAATAAGAGAGTTAAACTAAGACAATGACTTTGAAATAGTCTATTCTCATTGGAATGGGAATGCAGTGGCAGATGCAATCAGTAAGAGGTCTAGTCTACAATTGTTGAGTGAGGCGTTAGAGAAGCTAGTTGCGTTGCTGACATCCTTCACGGATAGAGATGAAGCAGCTTTCCTCCAGTCTATGACTATCTCCCCACCAAATTTATAGGGATTCAGGGAGGCATAGCATGGATACATAGACTATGAGGACCTACTTGCTCAGATGCCGATGTGAAAGGCTCATAAGTGATTTTTTGAAGATGGGGAGCATGTCGTCCTTTTTTGAGAATACACAATGGTACCAGTGACTCTACATGAGAAGGTGTTGAGGGAGTTCCATACATCCCCTTTAGTGGTATATCTTGGAGTGGAAAATATGTACCAAGATCATTGGCGTTTGTACTAGTGGCCAGGGATGAAGAAAGAAGTGGAAAAGTTTGTATCCCAATGCCTAACATGTCAGCAAGTGATGGCTGAGCATTAGGTACCAGTGGGCTTAGCTCATCCACTTGACATAGTGGAGTGGAAGTGGAATGGTATATCTAGGGAATTTGTGACAGGGTTACCACATACAGACATGGTCCACGATTCTATCTTGGTGATCATTGAAAAACGCTCCATGTCATCCCACTTCCTACCCTTTTGAGAATATGGATTATTTGAGAGAATGGGACTCCTCTACATACATGATATTGTATGACTATACATCATTCCATCAACGAACTTTTCATATTTTGTTGCACATTTTACATCCCTCTTGTGGAAAGGATTGTAGGAGGTGTTCAGAACTCAGCTATGCTTGAGCACCACATTTCAATGTCAAATAGACGGTCAGACAAAGTGGGCAATACAGACAGTTGAAGACATGATTCATGCTTGTGTCATTGATTTTGGATGTATTTGGGAGGACCACCATCCCCTGGTGGAGTATTCATACAATAATAGTTACCATTCCACTATCGGTATGGCTCTATTTGAAGAGAGAGACCATGTCTTCCTACGGCTCTCACCCCAACGAGGATTATAGAGTTTTGGCTGGGGTGGAAAGCTATCTCCAAGGTTCATTAGAACGTTATAAATCCTTAGAAGTGTAGGTGATGTGGCATATCATCTAGCCCTTCACCCATAGAAACCCCAAGTTCATAATTTTTTCCATGTGTCATATTTGAGGAGATAAGGGCATGATTAATCACACATTATCGAATAGGGATAGCTAGACATCGAAAATGGGGTGATGTTTTCGTAGTTCCCGAAGAAGATAGAGGATTGATAGTAGTGAGTACTTCATGGTCAATAAATTCCTATAGTGTGAGTTTGTTGGAATCACGGGAATCTGTAGGAGAGAACATGGGAGTGGGTGGCTGAGATGCATGCTCATTTCCCCCTTTTGTTACCCTAGTTTTTGTTGTAGCTTTCAGGGATTACAAGTACTAAGGTGGGGAGAATGTAATGTTCCAAAAATTCCATGTAAATTTTTTAAAAAAATTATTTGAGATTATTACAATACAACAAAAAATGATGGCATGTAATTCTATGTCTCGGTGTGCCCAAAATGAATTTATGATATTTTTTAAGGAACATTTAATAAATATAGGGGCTGCATTTTCAATATTGAAACTAATTCTTGGATTAATAAACCGATAGAACCATTGAATCCTTAGTGTTGAGATTCGATTAAGGAAACCTTCACTTCCTCCACAGTAGGTAGGGAGAAAAAGTTAGCGTTCGGAATTTTCAATGAAAAGTTAAATAATATGTATTTTTTATTTTATTTTATTTTTCCCCTACGGATGAGTGGTGACAGAACTGGTGATTTTTCAATACATTTAATGACTTGATTCATCAACAACGTAACTCCACCATTATTAAATAAAATAGTTTCATTAATTCATTTAATGCACCTCATTAATTTGTCAATGTGCTACTCAACTTTTCCCCACCTATTTAAATGGTGCTCGGGGTGGGGTTTTGGCATAACATCTTAATGCGAGGAGACTCTGGTGAACTCCCATGGAAATATCCACTGATGGAGGATGGAAGCACAGGTTGCAATGATCTTTCATCAACGAACGCTGATGACTCCATCCAACATGGACACTATTCTCCCCACATTGGTGACACCTCCAAATGGATCTCCAAGTAGGGGTTTTCTATTAATTCAAAAATTCAATCAATTCAATCACTCATTATTAAATTTGTGAGATGTTTTTGTGAGATGGATTTGAATGGGGTTCATCGTTATTTTATTCTGAAGTATAAATTACTCAAGCTTGTTATAATGTTAATGTGAAGAGTGTGTGCCAAACAAACAAGGCCCAAACCCTCCACAACTTCGTTCTTGTTGTGTTAATCAAGAATATTTACTTCAACCCATCGAAACCTTGAAACCTGGAGGAACATAGTAATTGAGGCATCCCGAGGGGGATGTAGATGCATCCACATGGTAGAAAGAACCACCAGAGCTCACCCAGTGGCCCACTAAATCTCTGATCACGCGACACCATTTCGGCCGCACCGGTGACCGGCGCCGGTGATGGAGACGGTGGCCAGTTCTCACCGGTCGTGGAGTAGAGAGGCACCACTCAGTGCTGTGATTTTCGGACATGCGGTTAACAATAGGCTGGCCATAGAGGTGGAGGTAGTGCACCATCATGCACCTCACTGAAGGGCCGCATCATCAATGTTGCAACAAGATGTCATGGGACCCTCTATATATGGGTCTCGCTTGTGAAAATGTGGCACCAACTGGTGCCGCCCTTAAAAAATGAGCATATCCTTTGAGTCGTTCGGCATGCGGACCGTGCGCCCCACGCGAGGTTTGCCAGCAGGCTGGGCCAGTCATAGCCTCAGCGGACCGGGCCAAGCCCGTCATGACCAGCCCATCTGGGCTGGCCCAAGATAGATTTGGCTAGGCTAGGTCAAACCAGGACTAGGTCGGGATAGCCCGAACATGGTTGGGGTGGCCCTAGCTGGGTCGGGCGTGTTCAGACCGGACCTGAACTCCTCTAGGGCCAAGAAATGCTTATGTGACCATTACTTGCAAACTAGATGTCCATTTGACGAACTATCTATGGTACTGGGATCCTTCTAGCAAGATGGTATTTTTGAGATACTCCAAATTTATTTGGAGAATTTAGGTGTATGGCCAAGTTGGATCAACATTGAATCGTACAGGGACCTCTGCACTAAAATGCCTTATCTTATAAAATGGGTGTCCGGTTGACGTGCTATCTATTGTGTTGAAACCCTTTTGAAATTTTGGACCATCATGTTACTTCTTCATTGTAAATCGTGCTGGTTGAAATACTGCTGATGGATTAAGGAGCAGTTCTCCTAGAATCAAGAATACTATGTGGAGGAATCAGGTGGATGGAAGTGAGGCGGAGGTTTGAGACAGATCATATGGAGTTTAGTACCAATTGATCTATTGTATATCTGCACTGATCTTATGTGGGTCAGTGCTTAGTGATCCTATGTGGGTCAGCACATACGAATCCTATTTGAGTCAGAACCTGTGTGGTTCGGCGCTTAGCGATCATGAGTGGGTGAGCCCATTCAGATCCTATGTGGATCAGATTTTGTGTGGGGTAGAAGGGGTTAATACCTATCAGATCTGTGTCTTCCAGACTATATAAGGTCATTAGAAGTTTATCATGATATAATAAGATGATCTAGCTTCTCGACTAATCATATGTACTTTTATACATCACTTAATACATTATTTTGAGATGCATCTTTATTTTGTTCCTTGTGATTGAGATCGTTCTTTACGGGTTTCCATAGTGGAATTCTGAAAGATGTTATGCGGTATAGGGGTCCCTATTTATTATTGTTTTACTCACCCTTGCACGAGCTTTGCCAGCAACATGTTGTGTCTGGTGCCGATGATGAGCAGCTTGGCTAAGACTTGAGGGATCTATGACCAGGAAATTCATAAAGGATAGTATCTAACATGGAGAGCATTAGAGATGAGCTATACCTACCTGTCAGGTAGGATCCTTGGTGGACGATCACAATAGTTGTTTTCTATTTTTAGTTGTAGTTGTATCTTTTCAATTGGGTGTGTATTCTATCCCATTTGATTTCAATACACACCTTTCCTACTATTGTTTAACATCATGGTTGCATCTTGTTGTGTTTGTGTATTGTGTTTTTGTACACGATTAAAGGCAATGCCTTCCCGTTTAAGGGATATGCCTTTCAGGTTCTAGTCACCAACCCCTTGACTATGGAAGATGGGCTTGGTGTAGTCACAATGTGTTGCCTAGGGAATGGGTCGTGATAATAATTTCTATATTTTTGAATAATTAATATCAAAGGTGTAAAAAACATATCAAATAAGATAAATTCGGTTTTAGAGATATCTTTAGGCCTCGTTGCATTATTTTTAAAATTATATACCATATTTACCCCTTATTGATGGGATAAATTTTACCACAATTACAATTTATAATGCCTCAAAAGAAGAGGGAACATTTTTCCAAATTTGAACATCATAATTCAAAATAGGATATAAAATCTTTTTATCCAATATAAAAAATGGTTTGAAATAAATTTTATTGAATATATGAAAAATGCAATAAAAAATAGTATTTAAAAAAATACATTCACATTTAATAAAATTGACTAATATCAAAATCAAGAATTTTTTTGTTTAAAATTAAATTATTCTAGATCAAATGAATCCTATAATACTTTATTTATTATTCCATAATATAAATGTTATCTATAATACTTGATTTATTTTGAATAAATAATGTTATTTGAAAATTTGGTATTTTTCTATACTCATTTGAGAAATAAAACGTTTATGAAGAATCAAAAAATTTAACAATCACATAAATTTGATATTATTATTTAATAAATGAATTTAATTTTTCCAAATACATTTTATATTATTTCTAGAAAAGAATTATAATATTTTCTCACTAAACAATAATAAAATATCTGTTTGAAAGAAAAATTATTTCTAAAGCATATAATGTGAGTACTATAATAATATATGGTTCGTATAAAACGTTTATGATTTTTTTATAATGTAGCTAACCGTATTAATACATGGAAATCTAATATATATGAGATATCTATTATAGTAAATTATTATTATTTGATAGAATGTCCCAGTTTTTATTAAAGATGAGTGTTTTTTACAAAAAAAAAAGCAGTCCCGCATAGTATTATATATTTTCATGGTGTTATTTTTAGTCAATCTGTAGAAATAATCAAGAGATGAAAATATTACTATATAATAGATAAATGAGGGTGATTCTCTATAATGAATTATTTACTGATGAGATGATGTATATCACTAAAATATATTATGGAACATTATAACCCACTAACAAAATATTATATAATGTATACATTTAATGAAATTGAAATTGAAATGATAATTTTAATGATATAGATTGGTCCAAAATTAGTAAATTAAAAATATCTAATAGTGAGTAGTTTGGGATGTAATTAGTAATTATTATTTTTTCATAATGTATGGGTACTTCATCCAGGAGAGACCCAAAGCACGATGTACTTGGACATTACATTACATTTTCAGAATAAATAATACATAATGAAAACAGACACACAAAGACCGTAATAGTTTAGTGTCTTTGGAAACTCAGAAAAATAATCTTCTAATCATGGTGAAAGGTCTTCAACATCTCCCATAAAGATCTTCCCATTTTGTTTTCATACCTAAAACCTTTCATTAAATCTTTGGGAAAAGAAAACATATAAAAGGTGAGCTCATATGCTCAGTAAGGGTAAGAATAGGGAACATAAAACAATCCATAAATATTTGAATGCATAAAATTTAACATAAAATCAAGACATCAAAATCAAGAGCAAAGACATAAATCATTTAAGTACGTAAGGTATATATCAGAAAGGAAATTTAATCTTGATAAAATAGCATCGGAATAAACCATGTAATTTTGGAATCTATTAATCACATGTTATGATTTCCATAGTAGCCATGGCATTGCTAACAAGACCATCTTAGTGGACAAAGTCCCTTTCTGAATCGAGATCACTCCTCGTTCAAATCCTGTAATACTAAACTAGATTAACTTACCATTCCAACCATGTCTATCTCATGAGATATAAATAATTACCCAATACATTGGAGGGAGATATATGTCCCACCCATCACAAAATGAAATCATTCTTACTTGCACCACAAAATAAATATTATTCATTCATCATAACCCAAGGAATAAAAAGGGTTTCGTAAAAATCATCCCATAATAACTTAATACATATAAAAAATGGATATAATTTCATCATAAGAATAATAAATCCATGTTAATAATAGATACGATATACATGAAACATAATCATAATGTCATCTTATATGGAAAATAGTTTTGAAAAAACAGATGACATGAAATCTTGAGGAAAATATCCTTTCATCTTAAAAATCATTTTCTTTCCACAAAATTCTATTAAATTTTAAAAGAAAAGGATTTTGTTGAAAATTATTATAAAATATTTTAGAGTAATCTTAATAAAGAAATAGCATTATGAAACTGTACAAATTTATTCATGCCATATAAGTTAAAAAACATTTTTCTCGTACTTTTTCCAGAAAAGTCAAAAAGTTCCTCATATGGTAAACAAAAGAAATATTCCATACATGACATGTAGTAAAAAACAAAAATAGGTAAAAAGGAATTTAAACATACATGAATTCATTTTTAGAAAATAGGGACATGGATGATAAATATAACCGTAGTAAATACATAGGAATAAACAATCTCGTATAAAAAGAGGATTGGAAAACTTATCCCTTACCTTAGGTCCGATATGCATCGTACGTATCCGAACCTCCTGTATAATGATTCAAATAATGTCACTAACTTACTACCGAATCATATTCATTGTTACGATATCATATATGGTTCACTTATGACTTTATATTACCCGTTATTTTGTAAATTCAATGTTAAATTGGCATTTTGGATAAAATCGTTTCATTTATCATACGTGTTTGGACCTCTTGTTCTTGATTTTATTATTACATATATCATGATTTAATTACTTCTGAAATCTAAAAAATGATTTATATATCATATATATACACTATATATATAATAAATATATAAATGAAATGAAACACACCGTTCTTGGAGATGGTGGGTCATACGTACTCATAAATGCTGTTTTCCTTTCCTTATTGACTTGAATGGAAGTAAGTAGATGAAATATATATAAACATAAATCCAGTAGATTTATAATGACATATATTTCATTATTATTCATTATATATACTTTATAATTATTCTTGAATGGTTAACATGGAGAATGAATCGCATCACGTCGTGGAGACGGTAGTCAGTACGTACGCACGAGCGGTGATATCATTCCCATAATTATTGAATTGTATTGGAGTTGATGATATAATATCTAAGAATTATTAGGATTTTATTATAATCGTATATATTTATTCTTTACACCATTATACCCATCCAAGTAAGGTGGTGGTGGAAAAACATATTACACCACGGTGTGGAGATGATATTTCGTACGTATGCACGTGCGGTGATTTCATTTTTTATAGGATGGATAAAAGGTGAATTAGGGTTGTTTAATATTTATAAATACATATAAGTATATATTTTATAATGATGTTATTACCTTATCATAAAACAACTAAATAAGAAGATGTTTAATAAGAAAGAAACATGAATGAATAGGTAGGAGAGATTACATATTCTTCAACGAACCTCCTTTAATCATCTTCTTAGGTTGATAGAGTTGGTCTTTTGAGAAGACTAAAACCTCCAGAATGTATCTAGGGAAGTTTAAAATGAAAATGTTCAGATGTTGGCCGAGCATGAAAGTAAAAAATTCTTTAATGAGAAGAGGGAGGAGGTGCCCTTTTATAAGAGGGGTGAGGGGAACCTTAGGAAAAACTCAAAATATTATTTTATAATAAATTCATATTCGGTATATAATAGTTCCAAATTTATTTATTTCTAATCTAATGTTGGTATGGGTTAAAATCCTCTCAGCCAATAGATTTTAGGCATGTTTAGGTTACTATTTTAACCATATCATTTAGATTTAACTCTATGTTATATAATTTAACTTTTACCATGTCTTCTTGTTTTCTAAGACTATATAGTTAATAAACATACTATAACAAGCCAAACGAACCCCAAGTGGTTAATTAAATATATATATATAATCTTATCTAAGTCATTTGGACAATCCATATATTTTTAGGTAAAAAATAAAAATTAATAATATAATATTTTTATAAACACAATTTTATGTCAATGTTGACACTATTTGGTAATTGATTTTTTGTGAAAATCATAATAGAATGATTATTTCAAAAAAAAATTAACCAAATCAATAGTAACATGTCATATTAATTTATAAAAGTAGTGTAATTCATTAAAAGTCTCATATTAAATTTATTTGGGTATTTATAACATCATTTATGTTAATATTTCATTAATAATGTAATTACTCCATCATCATTTTGTCATTAATAAATTAAATTATTTAATGTCTAAAAATAATAAAAAATATATCATTATGTAGGAAGGTCACAATTGTGTGTAATTCAAGCCAATTCAGGGCTGCATGTAGTGCAATTTTCCTTTGGTTTTGCATATAACATAATCGAAACATATTTCATTTATTCATTAAACAAAATATATACTTAAGGTTGTGAAGAATAATTTATACAAAAATACAATAAATTTTGTGTAACACTTGCCAAGAATAGTGTCACGTATACTGGAAGATAATAGGATGTTTCATATAGTACAATCTAATCTTGGTGTGCAATAGAAGACATCAATGAAATTAAAAATATTATATCTCATAAAATCTCGGGGTGTTACATTCTACCCCCCTTAAAATGAATTTCGCCCTCAAAATTCGTCAGGGTTTTAAATGCTCCACTACATGAAAGTTTCATTTATAAAAACGTACATCGTAAAAAGGAATACCAAAAAGTAACATTAAAAACTAAATTATGAAATGTAAGTGTTACCCAAATTAACTAATCACTGTGTTTCCCAATAGGTAAAAATATGGATATGGAAGAGAAATCTAAGCGTCAAGTTCTGATGGATAGTGGTAGATAATATGGATATGAAAAATCCAATAATCACAATGCCATAATTTTGTGATGAACTATGTTACTATCTGATTCATCAGATATATGAGCACCATGACAACATTTTTGGTTTTCAATATCCTTTCCCAAATGTTGGAAATTTTGAATTAGGTGAAATACTTACATGATTTTGGTACAGTCTCACGGTTGTTCATTTCATGAACAATTTCTACTTCATCTCTTAAAGAAATGAAGTTTAATTTGTCTTTCATGAATTGTTAGCAGATCATGCGATAGAATTATAGTTCATTCCATCTATCTCTAACAAAATGATAGAAAAAGTTATTAAATATACATAAGTCCATCTATAGTGAGATTAATCGTATATATTTCCTAAAATGGAATTATATTTCATATATCATACTGAAAAATATAATAAAACTAGTTTCTATTAACCAGAGACATCTTGTAGGCCAGCGGTAGGCGATAAAGGCCAGTCGCACTTCGGTTGTGTGTTCGATTCCCGCAACCATGTCCGACGCGATTGGTTGTCACACGTCATATGGGTTGTCCCTTTTTCTAAAACTACATTATTATAAAATTCCAGCAATAATATCAAAAAAAAAGTTCTATCCTTAAACAATTCAATATGATGTCCAACATAATCCATTCCAATCATTAGTCTTATTGAAAATACTTATGTCCAATCTTATAGAATAAAGAAAACAATTACTATAAATGTCATCAACCAAGCATGTGAATAACATCATTTATTACCCATATATCATATGATATATTCTGTTGGTCATATTCCAAACACGTGGATAACATAATCATTAATTCTTATAAAAAATGAATACTCATTGATCCATAGTAAAAACATGAATGCTGTCAAAAGTTAACTCATTACACATACCAAAATCCCATAATTTTTATACACTCAGAAAATGAAATAACTTTGGCCTTATATCAGTCATGAGCTCATTTCATTTTTTCTTTATCCCTTCATTATACACATATCATCTTCTTTCCAAAAAAAATATTTGAATCACTTTTCATGGTTACCAATAACATATTATTATTGAAAAAATATACATTGATATTCCAAAATTACCTGATATCATAAATAAGATTCCATGATACTATTTTTAAATCCCATTACATAAACACTTAATCATTCCACAACATCATTGTCATACTCAAGATCACAAATAGTGATCGCATGTGACTTCCCTTTATCCTTTACCTTAAGAGGTTTCTCACGTTGATCATCATTAACCCTTGGATTTGTCCATTGATTAGCATAATTCCCCATTTCATTGCACTTGAAGCATTGAAGTGTTGGTGGAGCATCCTCTATAGTCTTTTCTTTATTCACATCATTAGAAACCCTATTTCCATTACTTCGGCACTCAACTTCTTGATGACCTTATTTTCCACACATAAAACATTTTCTAGTCCATTTAAGACTATCTCCACTATGCTTCTTTCCACACTATTAGCATAAAGAAACAGTCATCTTATTTTCACCATTATTCTAAGATTTCTCCTTGAACTCCATCTTTAGTTTCTTGTCAAAACCTTGAGATGGATATGTAACACAAAATTCTCGTTATACCATGATAGAAAAACACATAATTTCTTCATAGCTACTAATGTCTCTTATAGCTAATGCCCTTCGAAGACTTGGTTTTAAGCCACTGAAGAATTGATCAACATTACTTTCAGGTTGGATTATAAAGTCAGATTCATACCTTGCATGCCTTGTAAAATTCACATAGTATATTCCACATATTCATCATCCTTTTGCTTAATCTTAAGGAAATATTTTTCCAAATTTGTTCATAGAATACGAGGGAAATACTTATTGAAAAACAATCTCTTGAACTACTCCCATTCCATTAATTCAATTTCATCTTAGGGCCTTGTATTCTTAATTAGAGTCCACCACTGCTCTGCTTCACCTTATAGATGGTAAACATCCAGAATGACTTTTTCATGTTATAAACAGCGAATTATGAAAAATATCTTTTCAATTGTAATAATCCATTGTTCAGAATAAAGATGATCAGAAGACCCATTTAAAGAAGGTGGACGTTCTCTCATAAAGGACTCAATATAATATTGTTCTCTTTTCTACTCATTTGGATGTCCAGAATGATTCATAGATTCTGTATGTAATGAAATAAGATTTTTTACTCCATCATTCATAACATTGGTTTGTTTAGAAGGACAATCATTGCATTTTCCATTACATTGACCAACATTATTCCTTTCGGTTCCAGCCATCGTCTAAAACCAAAAAAGAATAGTGTCAGAGGCAGAAATCAAGATAGGTAAAACAACATAATAAAGGGGGTGTAACATCAATATATAACATCTTAGTGTTAATTCTAATATCGTTACTGTAATTCTAGGACTATAACCTATACTTATAATTAACATTAGGGACATCCCTAGACAAACCGTAGAAATATCTCTAGGGGTCTCACTAAATTATTCAGGTCCTATTTTCCAAAGGTTAAATAAACCTCTACTCTGATACCAATTGTAGAACCCATTGCTCGACGTACATGAATATAAAATTACAATTGTGGAATATTTAATAAATAATGAAAATAGACACACAAGGACTGTAACAGTTTAGTGTCTTTGGAAACTCGGAAAAATAATCATCTAATCGTGGTGAAAGACCTTCAACATATCCCATAAAAATCTTCCCCTCTGGTTTTCATACCTAATCCCTTTCCTAAAATTATAGGGAAAAGAAATAATATAAAGGGTGAGATCAAATGCTCAGCAAGCGTATGAATAAAGAACATAAAAACCCATAAATATTTAAACAGATAAACTTTAACATAAAATATAGATATCAAAATCATGAGGAAAGACATAAATCATGGAAGTACGTAAGGTATATATCATAAAATAACATCAATCATGATAAAATATCATCGGAATAAAACATGTAATTATTGCATCCATTAAGCACATGTTATTATTTCCCTAGTAGCCAAGGCATTTCTGCCAAGACCATCTTAGTAGACAAAGTCTCTTTCTGAATCAAGTTCACTCCTCGTTCCAGACCTGTAATTCTGAACCAGATTAACTTACCATTCCAGCCATGTCTATCTCATGAGATATAAATCATTACCCAATTCATTGGAGGGTGATATTGGTCCCACCCATCTCATAATGAAATTAGTTTTACTTCTGCCACAATATAATCATTATTCATTCAACATAACACAAAGAATAAAATGGGTTTCATACAAATCTTCCAATAATAACGTAATCCATATAAAAAATGCATATTATTTCATCATAATAATAATCAAAAAATTTAAATAAAATATACTTTATACTATAAACATAATCGTAATGTCATCTTAGATGGAAAAATAGTTTTGACAAAACACATGAAATGAAATCTTGAGGAAAATATACTTATTTCTTAAAAATCATTTTCTTTTCACAAAATTCCATTCATTTTTAATAGAAAAGGATTTTTCTGAAAATAATAATGAAATATTATATAGTAAGAATAATAATGAAAAAGCATTATGAAACTGTAATAATTCATTTATGCCATATAAGTTAAAAAACAATATTCTTGTACTTTTTTCTGAAAAGTCAAAAAGTACCTTGTATCATAAACAAAAGAAATATTTCTTACATAACATGTAGTAAAAAACAAAAATGGTTAAAAAGGACATTAAACATACATGAATAATTTTTTAGAAATTAGGGACATGGATGATAAATATAACCCCAGTAAATATTTACGAATAAACAATCTCGGATAAAAACAAGATTGGAAATGTTATCCCTTACCTTAGATCTGATATGCTTCGTACATATATGAATCTCTTGTATAATGATTTAAATAATTTCATTGAATTATTACAGTATCATATTCATTTTTATGATATCATATATGGTTCCCTTTTGACTGTATATTACTCATTTTATTTGTAAATTCCATGTAAAAGTAGCGTTTTAGGTAAAATAATTTCATTTATAGTACGTGTTTGGACCAATTGTTCTTGATATTATTATTACATATATCATGATTAAATTACTTCTAGAATGTAAAACATGATTTATATATCATATATATATATAGTATATATATATAATAGATAGATAAATGAAATGAAACACACCGTTCATGGAGACGGTAGGCCGTACGTACACATGATTGTAGTTTTCCTTTCAATATTGACTTGAATGGAAGAAAGTAGATGACATATATATTTATATACATAAATCCAGTAGATTTATCATGTCATATATTCCATTATTATTCATTGTATATACTTTATAATTATTCTTGTATTGTTAATGTGGAGATTTAATCTCATCGTGTCGTGGAGACGGTTGTCCGTACGTACGCACGAGCGCTGATATCATTCCCATAATTATTAAATTTAATTATAGTGGATGATATAATATCTCAGAATCATTATAATGTTATAATAATCATATATTGTTATTCTTTACACCATTATCCCCATCCAAGTAATGTGGTGGTGGAAAAACAGATTACACCACGGCGTGGAGACGGTATTCCGTACTTACGAACGCGCGATGATTTCATTTTCTATAGGATGGATAGACGGTTAAATAGGGTTGTTTCATATTTATAATAACATATATTTATATATTTAATAATTATGTTATTACTTTATAATTAAACAACTAATGAAGAAGAAGTTGAAGAATAAAGAATAATGATAGAATCGGTAGAAGAGATTACCTCATCTTCAAGACACCTAATTTAAACATGTTCATAGGGCACTAGAGTTGGACTTTTGAGAAGAAATAAACCTCCAGAATGTTTATAAGGAAGTTGAGAAGGTAAATTGGCATGGTTTTTCCGAGCATCAATGCTCGAAATTTTTCAAAGAGAAGAGAGAAGAGGTGCCCTTTTATAAGAGGGTTGAGGGGCACCGTAGGAAAAAATCAAAATATTATTTTATAATAAAGTCATAATCGGTTTATAATAGCTTAAAATTTATTTATTTCAAAGATAAAGTGGGTATGGGTCAAAATGTTTTCAGCCAATATATTTTAGATAAGTTTAGGTTACTATTTTAACCTTATCATTTATATTTAACTCTATGTTTAATAATTTATCTTTTACCGTGTCTTCTTGTTTTCTAACACTATATGGTTAATAAACATACAATAACATTCCAAGAAAACCACACGTGGATCATTATTAATATATATATCCTTGTCTAATTCATTTGGCTGAACCTTAAATTTTTCAAAGTAAAATAACAATTAATAATATAATATTTGTTTTGAAAACTATATTATGTCAATTTTGACATTATTTGGTAATTGATTTTTTATGAAACTTATAACAGAATTATTAGTTAGAAAAAAGTTAATTAAATAAATAATAACATGACCTATTAACCTATAAAATTAGTGAAATTCATTAAATGTTTCATATTACATTTATTTGGGTATTTATAACATCATTTATGTTAATATTTCATTAATAAAGTAATTACTATATCATCATTGTGTCATTAATAAATTAAATTTTTTAATGTCTAAAAATAATAAATAAAATAACATTATGTAGGAAATATTTTTGGATTTTTGATTAGTATTTATAGTCGAATTTATCTTATGTATAACTAGATATTAATTATGTTTTACTTATTAAACCTTGATTTTCACTCTTTTAACTCTTCCTTGAATTAAATAATAATAAATGTCCTAATCTAATTAATATAGACTTAAAGGGACATATATTTTTTCAAAGATTTATTTTGGTCGAATTACACTTATCCAATAGAATTATGACATTTTTTAGGGAAAAAATAATATCATTTTTTTCTTTAATTACGATATTTACTATTAACAGTGGTAAAAAAAGTAAAAAGTAACTATTCACCAAAAAATATTTTCATCTCATTGAACCAAATTTTACTTTTCGATATCAACTTTTTCCTTTGTATTTTTTAAATTCCACTCACAGAAGAGGTAAAATTATGTTTTATGTAAATTTGTAAAATCTCTTAAGAGGTGGGTAAAAGACGGTGAAAGGTTCAATAAAATTTTTATATATCTAAAATTATTATAAAATGACACCAATTAATTATTTTGAACTTATATAGTTATTATGTATCTATTTTTTCCATAAATAAATTGAAACAAAATAAATAATTATTTAAATAAAAAGTCGTGTTTTAAATAGTAACCTAGTGTTTTCAATATTCATCAAAAATTGAACGTTTTTAGAACAATACCAAAAATTCACCATAGGTTAATTTCAATATTCCGAATCCATAAATGAAGTCCATCTTGAGTGATAAAAATTATAAAATTTTAAAAAGTGGTTATTACTATTCATAATGACTAGTTTATATAATATTATAATAATATCTCGTTTTTTTAGTGAAAAATGGTATTGAGTTCTACTCACGCTATCGAGGAAGGTCGTGATTGCGTGTAATGCAAGCCATGTCAAGGTTGCGTGTAGTGTAGGCTCCCTTTTGTGTTTCGTATAATGAAATTAATACTTATATCATTTATTCATTAAACAAAATTTATACTTAAGTTTGCGAAGAATAATTTCTACAAAAAAAACATGACATTGTGTGTAACACTTGCCAATAATAGTGTCATATATTCTGCAAGCTAATACGGTGTTGTGTATAGTACGAAATAATCGTGGTGTGAAATAAAAGACATCAATGAAATTAAAAAGAATATATCTCATAAAATCTCAGGGTGTTACATTCTACCCCCCTTAAAAAGAATTCCGGCCTCGAAATTCATCGGGGTTATAAATGGTCTACTACGTGAATGTTTCATTAATAGAAACCCACATAGTAAAAAGAAATACCAAAACATAACATTATCAACTAAATTATGATGTGTAATAGTTACCCAAATTAACTAATCACTAGGTGTCCACATAGTTGAAAATATTGATATGGAAGAGAAATTTAACCATCAAGTTCTGATGGAGATTGGTAGGGAACATGGCTATGAAAAATCCAACAATCACAAAGCCATAATTTTGTTATTATCTATGTTACCATATAATTCATTAGATATAAAAGCACTAGGACAACAATTTTGGTTTTTAATATCCTTTCCCTACAATTGAATAATATGAATTAGAAAAAATACTTACTTTATTTTTGTATAATCTCACTGTTGTTCGTGCCGTGAACAATTTCCACTTCATCTCTTAATGAAATAATGTTTAATTTGACTTTCGTGAAGTGTTACCAGATCATGTGATAAAATGATAGGTCATTCCATATATCTCAAACTAAAGGATAAAAAAAGTTATTAAATATACATAAGTCCATATATAGTGAGATTAACCGTATAATTTTCTGAAAATGGACTTATACTTCATATATCATATTGCATAGTATAATAAAACTAGTTTCTACTAACCAGGGACTTCGTGTAGGCCAGTGGTTGGCGATAAATGTCTGTCGCACTTCGATTGTGGGTTCGATTCTCACAACCTTGTCCGACGCGATGGGTTGTCACACATCTTATGGGTTGTCCCTTTTTCTAAAACTACACAATTATAACATTCCTGTAATAATATCAAAAACAGTTCTAGCCATAAACAATTCTATATGATGTCCAACTTAATCCATTCCAACTTTTAGGCTTATTGAAAATACTTCTATCCAATCTTATCGTATAAATAAAATGATTACTATAAACGTCATCAACCAAGCATGTGAATACCATAATTTATTTCCCATATATCATACGATATATCTTGTTGGTCATATTCCAAACACGTGAATAACTTAATCATGTATTCTCTTGAAAAATAAATACCTATTGTACCTTTTTGAAAACATGAATACTGTTAAAAGTCAACACTTTCCACATACCGAATTCCTTAAATTTCTATATACTCAAACAGTGATATAACATTTTCCATATATCATTCACGAGCTCATTTCATTTTCTCTTTATCCCTTCATTATGTGCATATCATCTTATTTCCAAAAAAAATATTTCAATCAATTTTCATTCTTACCAATACCATATAATTATTGGAAACCAATACATAGATATTCCAAAATTACATGATATCATAAATTAGATTCCATTATACTATTTTGAAATCCCATTACATTAACACTTAATCATTCCACAACATCATTTTCATACTCAACATCACAAATAGTGATCGCATGTGACTTCCCTATATCCTTTTCTTTAAGATGTTTCTCTTGATGATCATCAATAACCCTTGGATTAGGGAATTGAATAGCATATTGCCCCCATTTCCTTGCACATGAAGCGTTGAAGTGTTGGTGGAGCATTCTCTGTAGTCATTTCTTAATTCACATAATTAGAAACCCTTTTTCAATTACATCAACACTTAGTTGCTCGATGACCTTCTTTTCCACACATAAAACATTTTCTAGTCCCTGTAAGACAATCTCCACCATGCTTCTTTCCACACTTTGATCATAAAGAAACTTTCATCTTCGTTTCACCATTATTCTGAGATTTCTCCTTGAACACCATCTTTAATTTCTTGTCAAAACCTTGAGATGGATATGTAACACCAACATCCAGTTATACCTTGATAGAACAAAACACAATTTCTTCATAGCTACTAATGTCTCTTATAGATAATGCCCTTCAAATTCTTGGTTTTAAGCCACTGAAGAATCGATAAACTTTATTTTTAGGTTAGATGACAATGCAAAATGCATACCATGCATGCCTTGTAAAATTCGCTGCATATATACCAACTTATTCAGCATCCTTTTTCTTAAGTTTATAGAAATCCTTATCCATGTTTGTTTGAAGAATAAGAGGGAAATACTTATTGAAAAACATGTTCTTGAACTCAACCCATTCCATTAATTCAATTTCATCTTGGGGCCTTGTATTCTTAATTAGAGTCAACCACTGGTCTACTTCACCTTAGAAATGGTAAACATCCAGAATGACTTTTTCATGTTCTAAAAATTGAAGTATGGAAATTATCATTTCAATGGTTCTAATCCATTGTTTAGCAACAAGTGGATTAGAAGACCCATTGGAAGAAGGTGGACATTCCCTCATGAAAGACTCTATAGAACATTGTTCTCTTCTCTTCTCATTTGAATGTCCAGAATGATTTATAGCATGAGTAAGTTTAGAAATAAGATTTTTCACTCCATATACAATAACATTGGTTTTTTCAGAAAGAGAATCCTTTTATTTTCCATTACATTGATCAATATGATTCCTTTGGGTTCCTGCCATCATCTAAACCCCAAAAAAAAGTATCAGAGGATAATGTCATGATTGTTAAAAAACATAATAAAGGAGGAGTAACATCAATATCTATAATCTTAGGGTTAATTCTAATATCATTATCTTAACTCTAGGACAATAACCTATAATTATACTTAACCATAGGGACATCCCTAGACATACATTATATATATCTCTAGGGATCTCACTAAATTTGTCGTGTCCTAGTTTCCAATGGTTAACTAATCCTTTCCTCTGATACCAACTATAGAGACCCAATGCTTGACATACATGGACATTAAATTAAATTTTCGGAATACATAATACATAATGAAAACAGACACAGAAGGACTGTAATAGCTTATTGTCATTGGAAATTTGTAAAAATAATCTTTTAATCGAGGTGAAATATCTTAAACATATCCAATAAAGATCTTCCACTTTGGTTTTCTTACCTAAAACCATTATTTAAATATTGGGGGAAAGGAAACATATAATGGGTGAGCTCAAATGCTTAATAAGTGTAAGAATAGAGAACATAAAAAAATCCATAAATATTTGAATGCATAAACAATAACATAAAATCTAGACATCATAATATTGAGCAAAGACATAAATCATAGAAGTACGTAAGGTATATATCATAAATAAACATCAATTATGATAAAATAGCATGGGAATAAATCATGTTATTGTGGCATCAATTCATCACATGTTATTATTTCCATAATATCCAAGGCATTGCTTCCAATACCATCTTTGTGGACAACGTCCCTTTCTAAATCGAATTCACTCCTTGTTCCAGTCATGTAATACTGAACTGGATAAACATACCGTTACATCCATATCTATCTAATAAGATATACATTTTTACCAATTCATTTGAGAGAGATATAAGTCCCATCCATCTCATGAATAAATCATTCTTACTTGTGCCACAAAATAAACATTATTCATTCAACATAACCAAAATAATATAATGTGTTTCATAAAAATCATTCCATAATAATGTAATCCATATAAAAAATGGATATCATTTCATCATAAGAATAATAAAACAATGTAAATAATAGATACATTATACTTGAAACATAATTTTAATTTCATCTTAGATGGAAAATAGTTTTGACAAAACACATGAAATGAATTCTTGAGGAAAATATAATTTCTTGTTCACAATCATCTTCATTTCACAAAATTCTATTAAATTTAAAAATAAAAGGATTTTTTTTAAAATAATCATCAAATATTGTATTGTATGTTTAATAAAGAATAAGAGTTATGAAATCGTAAAAATTCATTAATGTTGTATAATTTTAAAAAACCTTCTTTCTCATACTTTTGCCGGAAAAGACAAAAATTACCACGTATGGTAAACAAAAGAAATATTCCTTTAAAAAATGTACTAAAACACAAAAATGGGTAAAAAGGAAATTAAAAATACATGAAACCATTTTTAGAAAATAGATACATGGATGATAAATATAACCCTAGTAAATACTTACGAATAAACAATCTCGGATAAAAACAATATTGGAAAAGTTATCCCTTACCATAGGTCCTATATTCATCGTACTCATCCAAACCTCTTGTATAATGATTTAAATAATTTCATTGACTTATTAAAGAATAATAATCATTTTTATGATATCATATATGGTTTATTTATGACTTTATATTACTCGTTCTTTTGTAAACTCCATGTTAAAGTAGCATTTTGTGTAAAATCGTTTCATTTATCGTATGTGTTTGGACCTGTTGTTCATGATATTATTATTACATATATCATGATTTAATTACTTCTAGAATGAAAATAATGATTTATATATCATATATATACAGTATAAATATATATAATTGAAGGACAAATGAAATGAAACACACGGTTCATTGAGATGGTAGGCCGTATGTACGCATGAACGATGTTTTCCTTTCCTTATTAACTTGAATGGAATTAAGTAGATGACATATATATATATACATAAATCCATAATCTTTATCATGTCATATATTTAATTATAGTTCATTATATATACTTTATAATTATTCATGTATGGTTAACATAGAGAATGAATCTCATCGCGTCGTGGAGATGGTAGTCCGTACGTACGCACGAGCGATGATATCGTTCCCATAATTATTGAATTGAACTGGAGTGGATGATATAATATCTCAGAATAAGTATGATGTTATAATAATAATATATAGTTATTCTTTACACCATTATACACATCCAATTATTGTGGTCGTGGAAAAACAGAATACACCACGGTGTGGTGACGGTATTCTGTACGTACGCACGCATGGTGATTTTGTTTTCTGTAGGATAGATAGAAGGTGAAATAGGGATGTTTCATATTTATAATAAAATATCAGTATATATGTAATAATTATTTTATTAAATTATTATGAAACAACAAATGAAAAAGATGTTGTAGAAGAAATAAACATGAAAGAATCGGTAGAAGAGATTACCTCTTCTTCAACACACCTCCATTAAACATCTTCTTAGGGCACTAGAGTTGGACTTTTGAGAAGACCAAAACATCCAGAATGTTTCTAGGGACGTTGAAAAGAGAAATTTTCAGTGGTTGACAATACTTGGAAGCTCAAAATTGTGTAAATAGAAGAGGGAGGAGGTGCCCTTTTATAAGAGGGGTGAAGGGCACCATAGAAAAAACACAAAATATTATTTTATATTAAATTCATATACGGTTTATAATAGCTATAAATTAATTTATATAGAAGCTAATGTGGGTATTGGTCAAAATCATTTCAACCAATAGATTTTAGACAAGTTTAGGTTACTATTTTAACCTTATCATTTATATTTACCTCTAAGTTAAAAAATTTAACTTTTACCGCACCTTCTTGTTTTCTTACACTATATGGTTAATAAACTTACAATAACAGGGCAAAACAAACCCCAAGTGGTTCATTATTAATATATAAAACCTTATCTAATATATTAGTCCTATCCTTAGATTTTTAAAAATAAAATAACAATTAATAATATAATATTTGTATTAAAAACTATTTTATGTCAATTTTGACACTATTTGGTAATGAATTTTTTGTCAAAATCATATTAGAATGATTAGTTCAAAAAAAGTTAATTAAATCAATAATAACATGTCATATTTACTTATAAAATTATTTCAATTCATTACATGTCTCATATTAAAATTATTTGGGTATTTATAACATCATTTATGTTAATATTTTATTAATAAGGTAATTATTGCATCATCATTATTTCATTAAAAAATTACATTATTTAATGTCTAAAAATATCAAATAAAATACCATTATGTAGGAAATATATTTATATTTCTAATGAATAATTATTTTAGAATATAGCTTATGTATAACTATATATTAAAAATGCTTTACTTATTAAACATTGATTTTCACTCTTTTAACTCTTCATTGAATTAAATAATAATAAATGTCCTAATCTAATCCAAGTGGACCTAGAGTGTCATATTTTATACCTATGATTGTTTTTTGATGAATTAAACTTATCCAATAGAATTATGACAAGTGTTATGGAAAAAATAATATCATTTTTATCTTTAATGACCCTATTTTATTTTAACCGTGGTAAAAAAAGTAAACGGATACTATTAACCAAAAAATATTTTCATCTCATTGAACCACATTTTACATACTGATATCAAATATTTCATGTGGATTTTGGAAATATCACTCAGAGAAGCGGTAAAATTATGTTTTATGTAAATTTTCAAAATAGCCTAGGAGGTGGGTAAAAGACGGTGAAAAGATCAATAAAATTTTTATATATCTAAAATTAATATAAAATGGCTCCAATTAATTATAATGAACTTATATAGTTATTATGCAACTATTTTGACCCAAAATAAATTTAAATAAAATAAATAATTTTTTAAATAAAAAGTTTATTTTTAAATAGTAACCTAGTGTTTTCAATGTTCATCAAAAATTGAAAGTTTTCCGAAAAATACCAAAAATTTACAATAGGATAATTTCAATATTTTGAATCCAAAAATGAAGTCCATTTTGAAATATAAAATTTATAATATTCCAAAAAGTGGTTATTACTATTCATAACAGATAGTTTATATAATATTTTAATAATATATTGTTGTTTAGTGAAACCCGGTATTGCGTACTACACACTCTATTGCGGAAGGTCATGATTGCGGGTAATGCAAGCCACGTCAGGGCTGCGTGTAGTGCAAGCTCCCTTTGGTTTTGCGTATAATATAATCAAAACATATTTCATTTATTCATTAAACAAAATCTATACTTAAGGTTGTATATATTAATTTCTACAAAACAAACTTGAAATTGTGTCTAACACTTGCTAAGAATAGTGTCACATATACTGCAAGCTAATATGGTGTTCCGTATAGTATAAAATAATCTTGGTGTGCAATATAAGACATCACAAAAATTAAAAAGAATATATATCATAAAATCTCAGAGTGTTACACATCCAATGAGAAATTTATCTTAAATATTAGTTATTCAAAATAGATACAAAAAATTTATAAAATACATCTCCTTGTTTTTGTGACTAAATTATGATGATAAACTATGATTGTTTTGTTAAGGGTTCTATAGCTTTATAGAGATGTGTTGTTGAGAAGGAATCATGTGATTACACTTATTTATTTTCTTATAAACACACGAAAAACTTTTTTATTACATTTATTTGAAATAGAGTCTACCCAATAAATATAACATTATCAAGTGGATATTCCCAGAAAAAACATTTAGTGAATTTGAAAAATTATAGAAAACTTCTAGCACCATCTATTTGAACACCATATCATCAACATATATTATTTTCATGGAATTCTTTTTTGTTAATTATAAATCTATTTTAAGGTATTATTATATGTACTTTTTCATGAACAATTTGTAATACAGTTTTACACTGTCATATGTGATGGTTATAAATTATTTATCCTTTTTATAAAATATTATAGATAAAATTTAAAATATTTTTAAGACATTATGTATTTATAGAGATAGTAACATCTATATCATCCTAGATAACATAATACCACAACATAACCATGTATCCACTCATCAATACCATAAAATTGAATTTAAACTGATTAGTTATTTTAATAAACATAATAATTATTAGATAAAATTTATTATATTATCATTTCCATGAATATTTTTGGGTAAACCCTAACACCATGCATTGAGGAATTTTATTATAACCTAACACTTCAATCGATCCATTCATTATTTAAACAAGGTCATAACCCTCCACACATTTCATTCACTATATAATTTATTTTTTTTATAATCAATTTCTTCAATTTTTGTGTTTTAATAGGAAATTAATTTTAATACACTCTTGAATAATATTATAACCAACTAAATAGGACCATGTATCATTTAACACTCCATGATTATATGTTGAATTAATTTAATTTTTCACATATTATAAAATTAATTAGGTTTAGTCTATTTAATTCGATAAAAATATTACACTTCTAAGGATATATATAGTGTAATTAACTATTACTATATTTTTAAAAAACATTAAAATAATTTCAAATTTTATATATGAGTCTTGAGTTAGGTAACATGGTCTTATATGGGATAATTTGTCCTCTATTATTCTCAACATCAATATAAACCATAATAAATAATGATTCATTGTCCAAATGAGGATAATAATATTTGTTATTTTCACATTAGATCAAAATAATGAAATCATGACCCTAAAATCATTCCCCCATAAATGTTGTTTCATAAATATGTATCCATCTTTGTTAAACATAAAAAAATGGAGTATCATTTATGCTGAGATATAAAATTGTAATAATATCTTCTAAAGGTATAAAATAATGAATTATTGAACATAATTGATATTGGGGTTGATTAAAAGTAAATAGTGATTATGTTTTCCCAATCTATCATGTTATAGTCCAATAACCAAAAATAACATTATATGTTGTTACAATATCATCACTAAGTAATAATTTCCAATATATCAAAACTCTATTCCCCTACATTCATATTTTCATGAAATTGATAAGATAGTATAACTATTATTGAAATATTTTTAAACAAATATCATCAAAAAAATCATAAGGGGGGATTCTATAATAATAAATTTTATACTGATAAGAAAGACAGTTCTACATGATCATATCCATGTCTGTAATAACCATTGAAACCTTTATCTGGACTAATATATTATATTTTATTATATTTTGAGTATGTGATTGAGGATATTACACACAACAATTTTTTGGAATCGTCATATAAGGGGGTTCCTTCACAAAATTTTCATCATCGTCACTACATGACCCAAATATACATAATATCTATTTAAGATTATATAACGCCAATCATTCAAAACTATGAACCCTAGAAGATTCAATAATTTGAACTCAAACAACAATATCGAGGGTAATTTTGATCGCCATACATTTTATATGACACATAAGTTTTATTCCCCTATATAAAAGATTAGTAAAATAATATTCATAGTAAATTTCAATAGATGAACATGATAATCCTCTAGGCTTCCATTTCTATAATTATTGAATTATTCCTACAAATTTGAATAATTAATCAGTAATTGAGTTCTTCTCCATGATAATGATATCAATTCTCATTTTGGTTTAACCAACATATTTTCCACTAGTAGTCACACAATTTTTTATTCAAGTGAATATGAAAAATATATTGGATGGAAAACATTATTTTAAATATCATAAAAATATTTAATTTTATAGATATTTATTACGAATAATTGATATAGACATCCCATTAGTATAAAAATTTAGGATATTGAATTTAATCTTTTATCCAAAATAGAAAATAAATTATAGATGTATATAAGGAAAAAGTGAAAAATATTCATAGATAATTTTTAAAAATTTAATAATAATTCATATTATTTTTATTCCAATGATATAAAATTACAAGTATCTTCCTTGAGTCAATATGAAAATAAATTGGATGTAATTTTGGTATGCCTTCTACAATCCTCTTTGAAAATAAATTTAAATAGTTTTAAGGATGTCAATATAATTATTCTACTCCACCAACCATAATGATTTCCAGACTAAAACGATCATTCTATAGTCACATATAATTATAAATTTCTCATTGATACCAAAAAATCTGTATTATCAATATATTATACTATTTTTATAACTACCTCAATTGGATTCCATACTTATAATATAAAAATATTGAATATTTATAGTTAATTCCCAATGAGAAAAGACTTCCCCAGGAACTTGAATTGATTTATTTAATATAAATATATTGAAAAATAATGTAATGTCTTTTATAAAAATAGAAATAGATTCTCAAAATAATCATTGATTCAAGAACATCAAAATGATGAGATCACCCTTATGTGTGAGTCACCATAATGAATATTTGTGATGAGTGTGTGACTACTAATCAGAGGTAATGTATTCCCCCATTGTCATTATAACAAAATCCTAAGAAGTATATAATGTTATAAGATATGAAAAATGTTCCATTGAAAAAAAAAATCCCCCAAGGATTGTATTATTCATATATAAACACAATCACATACAACATAATAAAATAAAATCGGGAAATTAATATTTTAATACCATGTCAGAAAAATATTATGTTCATATATCATGGGGGGAAATAGATAAATATTCATTTGACTCCACCATCAAGTTAGTTTTTATTTGTAGTCTAGGAAAATTCAATAGAGTTTACATTAAATTATGAGTAATTAAAAATATAATAATATTACACTATAATGCTAGATTAAAATTCTATAGGTTTTGAAAAATTATATTCTACTTTAAAAATATAAACTATATTATATTATTGGTATTATGACTTTTTATGAAACTTGAATGGGAAAAGAATCATTATATATTATAAATATAAATGATTACATGGTTCCCATTGGTAGTAATTAATGATTATCATCAAGAAAAATGATAAAAAAATTTATAATAACAAAGAAACAATTATGGATACTATATGGATGAACAGTCATTTCAAAATAACACATCAATAAAAATACATAGTGATTGTGTGCACACATAGAGCCAAATTAGAGATTTAGAGTGGTGAATACCATCAATTATTCTATTTATAGGTTCACATCATACATCAGATACAAAAATATTCAATTTTGTACCCCCACCCACCAAAAGAAAATGATATAAATCCCATATCATATAATGTGATGAAAATTTAGTTATATAAATAAAATTGAGAAGCATTTAAAAATAAAAAAAAAGCAATTCTATGAGACAATTCACAATAATAATTATATTTATTACATTATAAATTTCATAAAAATACAATATTTATAATTATAACCATATTATATATAAGACAAAATAATTAAATATAGAGATTTTTTCACTTTTAGAGATTAAATAAACAATACATAAGTATTAAATTAAAATCAAATAACATTATTTGAAACACAAAATTTTCATCCTTAATAATATTTAAAATAATCCCCAATATATGGTATTCATGGGATATATATAAATTGTAATGTTGGGTTATAAATCACAGTAACAGAAAAAGATTGATAACAAAGTAAAATATATGATCTAATGGAGGGAGTATATCATAAAATAATATAATCATATTTACATAGAAAATAATTTTATAATTAGGAATATATCATACGTTCTTGGAATCATATTATTTATGAAACAACAATAAACATAACATCATATACAGAATCAAAGGCTCACTAAATAAGAAAATATTACATAGTGTGTTGGGATAATTATCCATACTCCATACAAGTTATCTCAGGGGATAAAAATATTTCCCATTGCATTGGGTGGATCAATAATTCTGGTTTCACCCATCACATCATAATATATAAATCAATTTGTATGAATCAAATGATTAACCCAATATAAATCACAATCATGAAAAAATAAATGGAATAGAAATGGATTAAATAATCTTATTTCAAAGCATAACATATTAATTTATCATAATTATTCCCCTTAAATTAACAAACTATATATTTTTATATTTTCATAATTGAATAATGATTTAATTTCACTAAAAATATTGTTCATGTGATGAAAAATTCATATTAATACATTATGGATATATATATATTGAAATGGAAAAATAAAATAATGTTTTATAAAAACAATAATGTTTTATTAATAAATATAATTGTATAGCATTTTCTATAAATAATGAAACTATTTATATAGATTTTCCATATAAAAAATAATATTATTATAAACAATAGAAGGGAATCTAATGTAACTTTTAAAGAGTGACACATAAAAGGTATTAAATAATTGAAAACTTATATTTAATGATGTTTTTTTACAATAAAATATTGTGTATGGTACATAAAAAATACTTTATATTCCATGAGAAGTGGGAATATAAACATGATATATATTTATGTTTTAGGTATAAAAAATTTAGATGTTATTCATATAATAAAGAGACTAATAATGGGGAATGGAAAAATAATATAACATAAACAATGGAAACATTGGTTTTAGAGTCCCCATAAATTCTATAAAAAATAAATTTGTACATAAATCTATACTCTTGAATATTTTTTTTTTCAAACACTATATTTGGAACTATTTTCAAGAATTTGTTTATTTATAATTATTCTTATTTTTTCTTTATAGTGATATTATTTTGAAATTGTGCTCATTTCAACAATCACATTGATATTTGTCTCCTAGTTTTTGGGTTATATTAGTATATTAATAATGTCTAGATATTTTTCAAATAAGTCCATAACACAAGTATATTAGAGGTATAGTGTATCTAAAATTAAAATAGCATAAAATGTCTACATTTTAATATATTGTTCAAAACATATTAAATAATTAAGTCACTCGATATGAATGGTTTGGATATTTAAAAATTATAATATTATTTATTCCTAACATTATTAATTAAATTCCAAATTTTTTTTTCATGACAATTAATAATTTCATAAATATTTTATTAGTCAACCAATAAATTTTAAAAAACATTAATGTATAATAGTAGTATATAATTCATAACATCATAATGAATGGATCAAAATTTCCAAGATCAAATGATCATAATATATATATATATATATATATATATATATTATGAATTATATTATAATGTGATTCATGTTGTATTAGATTTTTTTAATATTTAAATTATTAACATTTTTTGTGACATATATTATTTAGATGGTAAAGTAAATGAATTATGAAATTGAATAAGATAGGGTAATATAACATATATTCCTCCTTGAGTGGACTTCATTAGGATGGTATATTATTTCTTTTAGCAATGTTATTTTTATAATATTGGGCCTTAATAGATTTTCATAAAGTATATATTATTGGTATTTTAATAGAAATTTTTTTCTTGATGATTTTGAATGATTGATGATATTTGGTTATGGGGGAAGATATTAATAAGGGGAGAAGTGGATTGTTTTGAACAATAATATTATAATAAAATATTTTATATTACTGTTTAGAATAAACATGTGGAAAAAATTTCAATGGACTTTTCTAAAATATAAAATGGGATATGATAATATTATCTTTCATATATAATCCTCTAATGTCTATTAATATCAAATAATATAATAAAATTTAGTTGTATTTATTTTTATTAGTCACTTATATGTTTTATTATTCATTAATAATAAATAAATTCACCATGAAAAGGAATTGATGTTCAAATTCTTAAATCACCATGGCAATTCATGAATAAATTTTAAAATTTATGAAATTTAATTTTTATATAATTTTATAATTTATTGAAAAAAATTATAAAATTATCTGATATCTAAACCTTGGAAAAAATACATATGGTTACATAAAATAAATTCATTAAATAAATTGAATTAAAATGTTCATTAGAAACATTTTATAAAATAATGATTTATTTAAAATTTAAAACTTTATAAAATAAATAAATTTTTGACAATAAAACATAAATATCTCTCAAAAATTAATTTATACATTATTGTTGTAAACTGTTTATATTATCATATTTAACAACTCTTTTTATTTTAAGAATAATTTAATTTCGTTATATTTATATATATTTTATTATGATAAAAAAATTTATTTAATTATTCTAACTGTCATGTAGCAATTTTTAAATGTCTTGTCACTATTCAAATAGTAATATTGGTTTTTACATATAAAAAATACCCCTATTTTATTCACTCGTTAGGCTCTTATGTTTTCTCAAGGTTATTTTCATCATTTTCAAAAAATTTGTTACATTAAAAACATTTTGTGCTTTTTTTATATTTTTTGGAAGATGTGTGATTAGTCTATAAAAATTAAATAATTAATATTTTTTGATGAGAGTTAATTTTTTATTTTCTCATATTTATATTTTTAATCTTATTATATATATTTATTCTCTATATTTAATGTTCCAAATTAATATAATATGTTTTTACTATTTTTTGTTTTGTTTTATATTTTTCTATAATGCTCAACATTCCAAAATGTGTGACACTTTTTAAATTAGAATAAATATTAAATATATAAAAAATTAAAGGTCATTATATGATTCCAAACCTGATGAATTTTATCCTTGATATTTTATTTCACCCACTATTATGAAAATAATGGAGTTTTTTTTTGTTTCATTTAATCCTCAGGTTATCAGTTTTCTTATATATAATTATAATTTTCCGAAAGTGGTTTTACAAGTTTAATTTTCAATTGAGGTAAAAAATTTCATTTTAGTTCTGAAATCATCCTTAGTTTCTCCACATAAGAGAGTTATTTCCCAAGAAATATTACATAATAGTTTGACGGAATCACAACATCCACATGAGAATGGATTAGAGGGAGGTAATATTGATATAAAACATACTTGATGGAGTCCATACTCTTAATTAGGAAAATTCAATTAGGATATATCATTACCTTCTTCTCAAACCTTGTGACTCTCTTCCATAAAGATATGTGAAGGAATAGATTATCTCCAACCACAATCCTTGTTACAAATTAATGAACACATGTCTATATCTTTATTAAAATTTATAATATATTAAATTTTTTATGAATGGCTATAATTGGTACTACATTGACATGTAGATGGATGGATTGGACCTTCTATTCAATTTCATCAATATGTTTTTTCCCAATAACTAATATTATCAATCAAAATCTGAATAGGTTTTAATTATATATTTCATCAATTATGACCTTTATAAATAGTTATTTGATTTCAAATTGGAAGAATATTTTTTATAATAACATAATAAATCAATGATGTTAATCTATAAATATTGAAAATTACATATATTGAACATTAGTATTTTCTATTATTGTTTAAATTATCATTTTTATAGACTATATATTTGGGTAAAATATTTCGTACTAAAATACAGCTTAGTAATTATAAATGTTCAATATTTTCTATAATACTAAGGTGATGTTTAAATCTTAGTTTCACACAATCTATATTGGTCTTCCATGAATTATAAACACTTATCATGTGTTCATTGTTTGATGTTTTTTCATGTAGAGGACCTTTTAAATGGAGATGAGTTAAGAAGTATTTAAAATATAATATTTTATAACCAAAATAGTACTATTTAAATTATACAAAAGAATTTTTGTTAAAATAATCTGTTTTAACATTATCTCATTTTAATATAGGTATGAGAAGTGGTTTGATAATCTTTTATGAACTTTTTACTTTATAAAATATCTAATAATATTACCATGTAGTTTTAGGTATATTCTACAATCTCTATCATTATATTATCCCACATTTTGTCCATTATGAAATCCTTATATTTATTTATACACCATTGTTGGATAAATAATTTTAATCCATGAGCATTAGTCAATTATTTTTTATTTACCTTATGATATAATATTATACATATCCATGCATCAAATCATACATGTTCATCTTCATCCATGTTTAGGCTCTCACATTAGTTGTTGAATGCACCTTTATATGTATCATCATGTCCTCCCCTAATCAATCTCATCCTTCGCTATAATTGATGGTTGAATTTATTTTGGATGTTTTGATTTTTGGAATTTCCATATTATTCTCATGCATAATCCATGACTTTAAATCTTGATTGTAACCTATATAATCCACCTCAATAAGAGAATTTTATGATCATCACAATATAGACCACTTTACATATTATTTTTCATATATGTAATGTTATGGATTACAAAATTATAGTACCAGATCCACCATATTAATCATTAATGGCATCTATTAAGATCCTTCAATGGAAAAACATTAATTGTCATCTTGTGATATTCATATATATCATTCTTCCCATAAAATATATAATGATACCGAATGATCAATATGAATATTACAACTATAAACTTTATAGAATCCATTAGGAATGCTTTTCATTTATATTTGACTAATATGAGTTTAATGCAATTTACAATATCTTTTTTTCATATGTAAAAAAACTAAACCCATTTTTGATAGATTTTTTTATATAAAAAATCATTCATTTATTGAGTTTGGTGTGAGTATAAGTACACTGATTAACTAATTTATTTAATCTTTATGGATATATGAACATTATTTTATCAAGATACCAATACTCCCTTAGGATTTTCACGGGTTAGTATGTTTTTAAATCATATAACATTCCCTATAAATCATTGATAGTTCCGAACTAATATGATAAAACTATATAAATCTATTAGTAATTGGGTTTGAGGCTATTTCTCAATATCGTTTATCATTGATGTATCCCCAAATATCACCATTCATTTAAAAAAATACCCCATGAATTTTTATTAATTAGTCAAAAATCTATTTTATATTTCAACACATAAAAATAATCTTTACCAATGTCATTATAATATTAATCAATTTATTAATATCTTCATCAGTTATTTTAGTCAATATGATAATATCATCAATAAATAACCATATATACTATTCAGGAAAATATCTAAATACCCTATTCATCTTGTCTAAAAATCTTTTATTGAATTTATGAGTCAAAAATAATTAACTATGAATAAATAGTGAAATAAACATGTATAAAAGGAAATGAATGGAACATCCTTCTTCTTCACCATGTATTAAGGGTATATAGTTCGAAGAACAATATTTGAGAAGTAATTATCACCACATTATAATCAAAACAAGTATTTTCTCAATGGAATGTGATACAGTGTATTTTACTAATCTACTAGATTTATCAATAATAAAATCCATGATTCAATGACCAGTCCTTATTAATGAAAAATAGGACTGAAACAACCTAGGGTGCAACACCTGGTCATATAAAATACAATTCAATATTCTTTTTTAGTTTATTCATTATCTCTTTTCTTTTGTTATGGGAAATTCTATTGGGAATCAAGGATATATAAATAAATTTGTATTTATGGTAAATTAATAATTCATCATATTTTTGAATGGCCCAAAGAACATCATATTTCTAATTTTTTATAATTCCCCATTTAAGTGTTAAAGGGGAACCATTAAATGGAACATATGCTTGATTATATTATAGGACCTGAAGGTCTTAATATATTTCATTATAAACTATGACTACTTAAAACTACACCTCCCTAATTACTGTATCGTGATTAGATCACCATTGATTTATGGTAGTTTGGCAAGCTATCTAGTGTATAGGTGTACATGCCTCGTAGTTATGGAAAATTACATACCCTCTCATTCTTCCAAATCCAGTAGCCCTTCTCTAGTGATTGTGCCTTTCTCTAAATACTATTTTGTATCTTGTTCCTTATAGAATATGTATGGTTTACATTGACACATCAGGTGTTTCAAAGGCCATGAGGTGGCCCGAAATCCATAATGACACAAAAGCATAGGAGGCCCAAAGGCCTTAAGTTCTCTAGGCCTAAATCAGAGCCCAGTAGGTGAATAGTTTTTGCTGTTACAGCACCATATAGTATATAGTACATTGGCTGGTATAGTTCCTACTATAGAATATAGAACTATGTGAGTTAAACATAATCATATTCATTTTCAATGTGAATGTCTTCAATGTTGACCCTCAAATTTTTCAATCATTTTAGAAATATATTATTATTTATTATTTATGCACTTGTATAAAATTAAAGTATGGTTTGGGATAAATAATGTTATTTCCATATCCAAAAAGTTTATATTAGTCATATAGAAATATTTCCAATTTATAACTTCTATAATTCCAAAATCTATTAAATAGATCATGAAAATGATTTCTCTTATATTTTTCCCAAAAATATTAATATTTGATGATTGGTAAACCTGAAATAAAAAAATCTCGGCATGTGATGCTTTCATTGATTTTTCAACCACCAGTTTATTTGATGGTGATTGAATAATTCTATTACAAACATGATATAAAACAATTCTTATGAACAAAATAAAATCATATATTTATATTATTTAATATAATAAAAATTATACCAATAAATTTTTTTTCTTTAGTATATTTTTTATAATTAATGATAAAATAAGCTCATCTATATTTTCATTCCATAAATGTTTATCGATTCAGTTATCCTTTACAAAACTCTTTCAGTTCATTGATATTTTAGTGTCCATAGTCCTTGTAATTGATGAATTAGTCTACTGGGGGAGGATTGATTACTTCATTATAATAATTATATTTTATCCCTTGTTCATCTACCTTCAGTATTCATTATCTTGACTCTCCCTTTCCACAATTTAATTAAATACTTTTTCATATTGGTAAGAGTAAAAAATAATTCATATATAACTTATATCATATTGGATGAATTATTTTCTTCCCTTAAAGGAACATCTTTAATGGACATGTATAAATAAGACACCATTCTTAGATGTTGATATTTATCCCTATGAAACCACTTAAAATCAATATTTATATCTTTCTATTAAGAAACTATAAAGACATTTTATAATCTCTATCAAAGTATATAATAGTTAAAACATTTTGAAAACATGAAATTAGTTCACTAAAATATGTTCATACATAAATATAGTTCACATTGAAAACCCATTATCACAATTTATACAACAAATTTTTTTACATATTTTCTATCACTCATTCACTTTTTACATGCAACTAAGGAACACCCTTAGTATTTTATATTGGATAGTGAAAGTATAATCTTTTTTAGAAATTCTATTCCTTGAACACTTTTTAAAAAAAATTATTTTACATCCTATTATGGATTTTAATTCATGATAAATTTTAATAACTGATAGAATTATTCATCTAAACAATATATACAAAATATAAGATTCACTGAGCGTGTATAGTAATTGAAAAATAATATAATCTTAATAATATTGATCAATTTATTTATGACTATTATTTTAGTATCTCCACTAAACGTTGGAGGAAATTTTAACATAATTTATTTAACAAAAAACTAAACTATGTTTGGTTAAAATGTTTGTTCTTTATGATTAGTGTAATTATAAATAAAATTAATATTTATTTATGTACCTCTGTGATGATATTAACACCATCCACAGTAATATTTGGTATCTCAATTGAGAAGTCATTACATTAACCATCACATTGTTTGGTGATGGTCTCTCTAATTCCAATAAATATAACAAAACTATGAACAATTAGGGATGAGAATTATCAAACTAATAAGAATATAATGATGGGTGAACTACAATAATAAAAGGAATAACTCATCTATAACATTTATATATTAACATATAAATTTATATATTTCATTACAGTAATTAAAAATTAATTTATGTTTATTTATTTAATATAATCTAATAAAATAACTACACCACCCACTATTTCCATATAAGACTTCTTGAATTTCATAATAATATTAAAAAATCAATTTTTAAAATAATTAACCATGAAAAACAACCCATTAATATTTTATTCAGGTGTATTTTAAGAGATTAGGTAAAAATATATCAATATAAAATATGAATTACATCGTCCATATTTCATTCTCTATAATGTTATTCTAAATCACATTGAACATACAAATCATTATAGGATACTCTGGGTTCATATATAATGTTAATTGATGAGATATAATGTTTGGTAAATGATTATGAATTATAAATGAATAACACATTAGTAAAATTCATATCATGGTATCAAAAAATATGAAGATCATATATAATAACAAGAAATAATAAAATAAGATGAATATATCATAATATCATATGATCATAAAAATTTCGTAATAAATATATAACATGACATAAAAAGAATTATAAAAGGCTCCCAACAAAGAAAACATATCATAATCTTCTTGGTTTATTGATCATGTACCACATAAGTTGCCTCATGAGATAATGAAATAATCAAATATATTGGTTTTTTACATAACTCTTTACCTAATCATCGCATAATAATATGAAAATGTATATGATTGTAGCCTAATGATATAGAAACAAACATAAATTGTAATCATAGTAAAATCCTGAAAAATTAAATGTGTTACATAATATTTTATTAGATACTAAATAAATTATATATTATAATGATTTTAATGAAATAATTATATTAATAAATTATGATGTTGATAATTGAATAATAATTCATAGGTTATAAATTTTGTGTCCAATTGAATAGAAGTCATAAGAAAATAGAAGTGAATCATTGATACAAATAAACATCATAAATGATTCCATATAAAATGATTACTGAATATTTAACAAAGAGAATCTCATAGCATATTCCATAAATTTCGAAATGAAACTGAATAGTATTCCATTAATTTTTGAAGTAATGGATGTTGAAAAAACACATTTATAACACATGAAAAGGAATGTGAAGAGAACATGCATAAAATTCATATCAATAGAATGAAAATGGAAAATAAACAAAGAATATATTAAAGGAGTATATTTATAGAATCCTTAATTTGTTTATATAATGAATTATCACACCCATGTATAGAGAATCTGGTATGGATCCCTTTATGTTTTTATCAAATCGACATTCATTTCTTCCATAGATTGGGAGAAGTAATTAACACAATGGGTGCTAGAAGGAGGTCATCAATTAGTCAGTGGAGGAAACCAAATAGGTAATGCTTCCTGGTAGAGAGACTGCATATTTGTAGGTGAAACTGGCCAATTGGTGGACTACCATCAGCCTACCATAGGAGTTCTGCATCTATAGGCTCACTTAATATATCCACTACCTAATTGGTGGTGACATTGCTGATGTAATTTAGAATGGTCTTATGTTTCAATTGACTCATAAATTTTTGTTATCATGTCTTAATCAATATATTCGATCCTAAAATGACTTATATCTTATTTATATGATCTTGTGAGAGGTTTTGGATATCTAACCTATATTTTATAGAATTATTATATTGGTTTATGTATTGGATATGAGTTCACTATAATCTGTTAATATGAATTAATATACTATGATCTCATGACTTTTTTCTATTAATTTGATGTCTCGTGAGTCTAGATTTTTTAATCATGTAGTGAAATGATTAATTGGAATTTTTTCATTTAGATTGTTGTTCTTGATCATGTAATTTACTTTTCTCTTATCACTGATAGAAATGGGGGAATGTTATTTCATCATTCTATTTGTTGGTGTCTCTATCCTATATTCCCAACCATGGAAAGCCTTATGTTCGTTGATTCTTTCCATTGGATTTGATTTTGAAATTGATCATTGTAATTGGAATTTATTATTAGGGGATATTAAATGGGTTTTAAAATAATTTTTTCATTACATGTATTATTTTATGAACATGAATTTTTTCTATAAACACCCCATGCATTGGTTTAAAATGTAAATTGTTTTCTCGAATTAAATTGATATGGGATTCTATATAGAAATATTTATGAAAATATAGTCTTGGATTTTAAATTTCTTTTCCCTTAGAAATTGTTTAGGAAACATGTTTTTATATTTCATGAATGTAATTTCAATTTAATTGCACACTTGAGAGACAATGAGGTATGATTTAAAACAATTTAAACACTATACTTATTTATTGTTATCTATAAATTGGGGAGGTTCCCTTGATGTTAGGGTGACTTGGGGTAGCCTTTTAAGAGAATGAGTTTCTCGGAATTTTTGAGTCATGTGTGTCATCTAGTGTTCCATTACAAGATGTATCAATTTTTTGTGTTCCCCATTTATAATAATTTTATTTATCTTGATAACACTTTGAAAATTTATAATTTCATTTTTCTATATATCATTGAATTTGGAATGATTCTGAACACAAATACAAAAATTGATTTATATATTGGAAATGAATTATTAAGATGTGTTTTCGAAATATAATTTAAATGAGATATAATGAATTTATTTGTGATAAATTATATATATTACTTTATGTTATCCTAAAAGACATATGATCTCACTCTTTGTTTTATCCATTAGGAATTTGTAGCTTTGGTTTTGATGGATATGGTTAAAGGGAAGATTTTCATATTTAGGAGGACTCTCCTTTCTCATGTTTCCTACTAGTGTGTTGGATTGAATTTTACGCATGGTTTTGTGTACATTCCCCATTTTATATTTTAGGATCAATATTATTTATGAACTTTATATTAGGATTTGGTACATTGTTACCCATATGTTAGATGTTACCATTATATTGAATGTTATGATACATAATATATTTTAATATCCTTGTTTTTACTCAAATTTCATTAAATTGTATGTTGTTTGATGGTGGAATCATTCCTATATTCTATTTTATGATACATATGTGCTCATCAAAAGCCCATGAAAAATTATTACATGATTTAGACCTTATGGTGTGTAATTATGGATGAAAAAATAGATTTTCCTAGGATGTTATGTTACAAATTGGTATCTAATCCTTATGTTTAATTAAATTGAAATATCATAAATGTGTATATTCTTTTATTTCATGGAATAGTGGATAAAATAGATATTGTACTATTGGATCTTGAGAGGTAGTATGGGAGTGTTTCTAGCTATCTCACATTCATGATAATCCACATGTTACAATTTCGATGTAATGGGTATTGTAGTCTTCATGTATAAGGTTATAAAATATTGATTTAGTTATTTAAAAAATAAATATCTTCATGGAATATAATTATGTTCTAAATTCTTTCCATCCCCTTGTTTTATATTTTATGGAACCTCCCAGATGTGTAATCAATAATTCTATAGAGGAATATGTAGAGTTATCCCTGTAGTAAAATTCTCTAATTGTTTGGGTGGTAGTGGAAAATATCATTATTATGATACAATCTATAGGATAGTTCACCAATATAAAACATAAATTAATGGTGGTTCATGATAATGAGTTTAATAAAGATAATAAACTTTTACTTCATGATATCAATGGCCTATAAGATTATAAATAATTTATTAATATGATCAAAATGGTTGTCCATGTTTTTAAAACCATATAGGACTCCAAGGTTAGATCCACCACGTGGAATTACTTTAAGAACAAATTCAACCAAAATACGTTAATAATAAATTGATGGTAGAGAAGGAATGTTATTTTCTTAATTTGGAGAATGGAGATTAATATTTCATGGATTATCCCAATAATTTTTATATGCTACTAAAAATGTCTTCAGAGTATGATTCTATAAATTAATTCAAGGTACGATGTTCTGAAATTGGTTTAAGAAAAATATATGATCTATGACAGTTTTTATGTTTCTAGACACCTATAATTATGTTTTTATAAGTTGACTATGGTTGTGGCAATCATAGATGCAAAAAAGGGATATTTAGAGCATCATTGACAATGGTAAAATTCCAGAGATACTTTTATTATTAAAAAAGTAAGAGGTATAATAGTAATTGACATTTATGTAAGTGTAAAGAATCAATTTTTGGGATGATTTAAGTGATCACTTACTACTATTGGAAAATGGAACCCCTCAAACCTGATTTTCGGGGTACACCCAGATTTGTCACACTAGTGTGAGATATTGTTATCTTAGGTGTTTTTGTGAGAGATTATCCCAAATAAGTATATTGGGATCAACCTTTACTAAGGTCACTCGGTTTTTATTTTATGCATCAAATGGTTGGGAGTCTCAACCCCGTCCTATTAGGGATTCATAGGTGGAAAATAAATGGGATGGTGAGGTCATACATCTGTAAATTTCAGAGTGTTTTCCAGATGAGACAGATGTAGGATTAGTTACTTTTAGAGGTATGTTTTTCATATCATCATCTATAGTTATATAGTTGTTTGATATATGTGAAACTACTTATTTTATGTAATATATACTTTTCAGTATGTTTGGTTTTTGTTCTAAGATCATGCCTTTCAAGAAGACCCTTTACACTCCATTGGGAAAGATTACAAAGTAGGGATTTATATGTCACAAGTTTTAGGTGATGATCTTCGACTCTGACATAATGTTGTAATATTTTTCCCTTGATCATTATGTATTTTACATTATTTTTAGGATAGATTGGATGATTATCTTAAATGATGTGAGTAACTATTATTATTGTTGGGTGTAGTTTATTTAACCCATTTTTTTCACTCATGTCTTCCAAATGAGTTTATCAAAACCCAAAATAAATTATACATTGATATTAGAAAATAATATAATAATATTCAATATATTTTAAAAATACATGTTTAAGGACAATAATGGTAGTTTTCATTATATAATTTATAAACCAATTATATTATATCATGAATTATCTTTAACGTATTCACAATTATCATACCACATATTCCCTTTATGGAATACCATACATAAAACGATTATTTGTAATATGGGAATAGAAAACATAATAAATGGTTATCTTTAATTCTTAGTAAGGATAAATATGGAAAATATCAATCTATGGTCATATATATGAATTTGATAATCATAGTGGTATTATATTAGGGTCAAACCATAAAATGTTTATTCTCATATTGTCATGGATAATAATTGTGGATCATTAATTAAATAATTATCATTTGATTGAAATGAATCATAATATTGTGAAATCATCAAAAATCAATCATGATACTTGAATTCAAATCATAATCATAAAAACAGGTCATAAAATTGATACACTATCATAGGCATAGAAACCATTCCATATAATCATGATAACTTTTGATACCATCAAATAGTATTGTTTTAGGAATTAGAAAATATTTATCATATCATAACAAATCACACTTCACCATCAATTTCCCATAGTGGACCAGGTATCCTTACCTATTTCTTATAGTGGATAGAGCATATAATCTTGTATCGTATAATTATCTCATGTGATATAAAGACATTCACAATTCATTTGAGGGATATATAATTCGATGACAACAAATTAAATAGTTAAAAACATATATATGTTTTCTAAAATATCATAAATCATTTATTTTATCATCTTATCAAATCCCATGGAATTGAAATAAGATTCATAAAAATTTTATTAATTCATCATAGAATAACCCATGGAAAATAAATGAATTTTGTAAACATATCCTCATCCTAAATATAAATTATTCATATAAATTATAAGGATGGTATCATGAGATATCTTCTGTAGAAATTAATAATTAACATCAAATGATGTTATTAGAGATGAAATGTCAATAAAATATCATTTAATTTTTTGTTGATGAAAAACCATTTTTGGTTTATAAATATCATATTTAAAATTACAAAATTTTAATATAATATTAATATTATTTTATTTTAAAATTATCACGGAAATTTATAATGGAATATTTTAAGATTTTAGTGTTAATTAATAATAGAATTTTTGTTCAAATCATGTAAATTAAAATGATGATTCCTTCCACATTTTGGCTAAAACGGTCAAAAGTGCCTCATTCCGAATAATATAATAATATTATCTGAAAAAAATTATATAATGCTAAATATTGTTTAATATAACATTGAAAACTCTTTCTAGAATATTTGAAAAAATTATGTTATTCAATTTAGAAAACATATACATGGTATAAAAAGGTTTCCATACTGAAAATGGAGACAAAAAGTTAGATTCTATTCAAAATTTTCTCTATATCATTTTGAATTTCAAAGAAAAGGAAATTATACTAAAAGTTCAAAAATATAGAAAAACATAGTATATAATAATATTGAATATGTTTTATTGGAATAAAATTAAATACTTTATTTAATGAAAATCCAGGCCTAAAAAATCCTGATTAAAATGTGATTGAGATATAAATAATGTACATCATGTTTGGTAATTATTTATATTTGTTTAAATATTCTATTTTAAAAATATAAAGTTATTAAAATGTATTCCAAATAATTAATCATATATATCATACATAATTTTATTTATTTATAAATTATTATCACTTTTTTATTAATAATTTATTATTAAAATCCTAATTCGGAGAGATAACTACTTTTTATCAAGCATGTTTTTGTTCGGTAGTCCCGATATGTAAATATTGATCATTGTTCCATAATTTCTATAATTTTTGTAACATAAGTATATTATCTAATAATTTGATACACTCTTAAAAATATTTATATTGATTTGTGATGAAAAAAATTAAACCACATTGTAGAGATGGTAGTTCGTACGTAAACATGAGTGATGTTTTCATTTTTCAATGGATGGAAAAACAAGATGGTAAATAATAATTAAAATTTTAAAAATAGTAATACAATTATATATATCATATTTATAAAATATTTACTTCATTAAGACCATCTATATGAAGTGGTGATGAAAATATAAATGAAACACTTTATAGAGGTGGTAGTCCACACATAAACACTAGAGATGTTTGTTTTCCCATTTCAATGAATGAATGTGAATAGTCGGTATTAAATCATCATAATAACAATTAAGTATATTAATAATAGTATTTTAATTATTTTATAATGGGTTCCATTGATTTAAAAGAACTAAAAGAAGAAACAATATTGAATGTATCTCATTAAGAGATACCCCTATTCACTAAGAAATATCTTTTGGCATACAACATAAGCCTTGAAATAATAGTCTCTAATAAATACTATAATCTATATGATTTGTAGAAAGAATTTATTTATGTATTATTGTGATAGGAAAATTTATAATTATCAAATGGTGTGGAATAGATGAGAAGAGGTTCCCTTTTACAAGTGAGGAGATGTGAAGTACTAAATTATTATAAAATAATTGTTATAATATAATGGTTCGAAATTGATATATTGGGAATAATGGATGAGGATATGTATAAATATTCTGATAAACTAATTATTATACAATTTTATGTACTTTTTAACCCTTTTAAAATATTTTTAAACACATATTATCCATTTTGAAGATTATCACAAGATCAATGTTTTCTAATATTTATGGGTCATGATTGTCCCTGTAAATGGAAAACTGACCCATAAATTGACAATGGATGATATTTTATACAATACATTATTCACATGGATGATTATGTGATTTTTTTGAATTTGTTGTCATTATATTAAATGTTTTTTATTATAAAATATCATTAATGTAATGGGTGGAACTATTCATTTACATTTAAATTAATATAATCAACATAGTTATGAAATTGGAATATAATACATTAACACGTCTCAAATATTTTACATGATTCTAAAAAATTCTTATAAAATAAAAATTTACCAAAATTGTATTACCTTTCTTAATTTTAAAATCATTAATTTTTATTTGTATTATTAATTGAAGAAACATTGTGTAGGTGCTAAGTAAGCATTTAATATAGTTATACAATCACTTAATATTATATATGTAATAATAAGATAAATGAGATAAATAATATTTCAAATAAACATTTATTACTAAATATGACCTATTTTTATCCTTTTGATAATATATTTGTGATATTAATTTCAATAGATTGAAAGTTTGTTTTTGTGATTTTCTTAAAATAATATAATGAACCTAATCAAATTAAAATTGATACAATCAGAGATTTTTTCAAATATATTATAAGAATGGATAATATACACTAACATAATAGGATAAATAAAATAGTTATTGAAAATTTAAATCCTTAACTGAATGTTTTTATCCGTTTTAAACATATTACAATTACAAAGAAGAAAAATATTTATTGAGATTACTATTCATAATGACTTCAGATAAAAAGAACCTATTTACCAATTTTAACCCCTTCACTCCAAATATGTTATCCATTTTTTCAAATTCAATTCCTATAAGGTGAATAATTTCAATTTTTATTATGTTTAAAAACACATAACTATTTTTATAAAAATACATATTTTAATATAAATATATATTTATTTATATTAATTCATATTAAAATATTTTAGATAAATATTAATAAAATTTATTTAATATATTATATTTCCAGTTAATAGAAATCATTAATTAATAATTTTTAATCTAATATATTTAAATAATAATATATTGTGCACATAAATAAATTTGTTTCATACAAATTTCTCTATTTCACTTCAAATACATTAACTTATATGACTTTGATAACCCAATTATTTTATACATATGTAAAAAATTATTTTATTATAATTTATTTATCTCTATTCATACAATCCCATCTAGAGGATACAAGAATACTAACACATTAACTAATAATATTTTAATAGTGTAATGCAGTTTGTTTTAACTCAATGTTCTATGTAAACCATGAAATCAAGGAAATTAAAAAATTATAGAGAACTAAATCATAAAATATCATGGTGTAACATTCTAACCCTTTATAAAAATGTCACCTCTTATATTATATATCACTGATATTGACAACTTGGGATACTTTTTCTTCATCAGAGCATCAATTTCCCATATAGCCTCCACTAATTCCTAATTTCATAAAAAAAATTGACCAGGTTAGTGGTATTGTTTCATAGCACTACCTCTTAATGATAATAATCTCCAATGGGTTTTCCTTATAATATATATATTTCTCTAGTGGTACGACATATGATTTTAGAAATTTTTATGGATAAAAAATTTTCTTCTACACATCATGAACTTGTGAGATATTTAATTGATATGTCAAATGATAAGCTACCATCCCGATGTGATCAATTATCTCAAAAGTACAAATATATTAATGGATAAACATTCCCTTATTTCTAAATCTCATAAAATGTTTCCAATAATATATTCATTTTATTTCCATTTCACCAAATTATATCACTATATCTCAATTATGTTTTTTAGCATAACTTGTCTATTAAATTTTACTTTTCCATATTTTCTCATGAATGCCTTTATTATTATCTTACATCTCGTCATTAATGTAAGATACCAATAGAATTCTATATAAATATTTATTCTATAATTTTTTTCTTATATACTTCCTACCATTGTGTAATTCCTCTGGATCCATTTTAATGATTAAGTAGAATCTATTTTATAATAAAATTTAACCAGAGAAAGTTAATGATCGTATCCACCTTCAAAATATAGAGTACGCAGTCTAAAGAATCATATAAAGTGTAAATGGTATTTTAACACTTACTATTTGTTTGAGGATGATATGTAGTATTGATCCTCAACTCTATATCCATATCATACTAAATAATTCTCCAGATTAACTAGGTAAACCTATGATCCCTATAAGATAAAATTGAGTAGTACACCAATAAATCTCACCACATCCATTATGTATATATTAGAAATATATCATAAAGGGTGATACTCTCTTATGGAAATGAAGTGTTCTTTTATTTTTAAGGTGGTTTACTAAAACCCAAATAGCAGTTTTCCCTTTATATGATTTTGGGAGTTAAATAATGTAATACATGGAATGTCTTTTCCATTTTCATTTGGTATGGGTTATGGTTGTAACATCCATTTGGATTTATGTATCTTAGTCTTAAGTTTATGACATTCCAAACATCAATATTATTATTCTTAATTACCCCATTAAATTTTTTCTCACCAAATATATTCCGTTAATTATCAATATATATTTATAATTCTATGATGAATATAGAATTATGAACAATGAGTTTTATATAATAGTTTCTTCATTAATTAAGATGTTTTTGGTACACAAACTCAGTTCATAAACCATTTAATTTCATCAAAATTATTTTTCTAGAACATAATAATTCTCACCTTATTTTACAATTCCACATCTCTATTATTTTCTTCTTTAATCCTCAAATTGATAGATGGTAAAACATTCACCCATGAAATATAATATCTTTCCACCTTCCATTGGATTTTCAATTAATTTTTTTTTAAATCCATATGTATTGGATCACTTTAAATCGACATCATGGACATACAAAAATGTTCCTTATAACTCAAAGCCTCATTCACATTGTTTTCATTCCCAAGGTTCTAAAGTCTTGTGTAGTCATAATGATCATTCAATTACAAGCATAATATATGGTGAATTTTCAACTCTTTCAGTTTTAATATATACTTCAAAAATTTATTATCTATATATATTTCACAGATTTTACCATAAAGATAATTCAACTATATATCCAATTATGAAATTACCGCTACCAACTCTAAAATATGAGTCATGTAACTTTTCTCATCTGTTTTCAATTGCGGTGTGGCATATCCTATACTAATATCACTCATTGTGCGGAAACATACCATCCCTTTCATTTATGTATCGTTATAGTTCAAAAACCCTTTCTCTGATATAGTTTAGTGTATGAATATGTTCTTTAATTCACAGTCACTTCAATTACAAGAAATAATGTGATCAATCACCTATCCAACTGAACTCATATCCCTTTCGAGTTAACATTGGGAGTGTGTTAAACATCCATGAAAAGGTATCTAAAAAATATAGATAATACCCTACAAAACTATGAAAACTATACATCTCAGGCATAATGGTTTGTCTGGAATAATAATAAATAATATACATTATTGATGGATCCACCAATATACCATATAATAATATTATATGGCCTAGAATTGAAACATTATACATCTAAAAATTCAAACAAGGTAAATAAATCATATAACATCTCATTCCTAATGGAATTCAATGCAATATAATGTGATCCAAATGGTATTTTCTATTATTATAATATAAAATAATAACATATATAAATACTACCAATAACTGATCAAGGTAATATATAAATATTTTATATATTAAATAGAAGATAATAGGGGTAATATGTAAAATAAAATGGGATCACTATAAATTCATAGTTTCCATTCCTTAAATGAAATGATATCTTGGGTAAGTCTAAATTTTTTATTCCTCAACTAATTGTTTCTAGATTGAAGATAAATCATTTAATAATATTAATCACCATTAAATTGATCAAAAAATATTTTCAATACGAGGTAAATTATAATTATTATTGATTGTGATATTATTTTTTCCAGGTAATCAATTTAATGATGTGTGGACCGATATTTTTTCATAACAAAGATAAATAGTACACCCCAAGGTGACACACTAGATATTATGAATCAATTATATTGGATCTCCTAGAGTGGGTTATTAAATTCATGATACTTAAATTTGTCCATTTTATAAGTATATTTTAAATATGTGTATCTTCATATATATGTTATATTCAAAACTCAAAATAATGATTTGGATGAAGGCTAATCAACTATTATAGAAAGAGATTATCAAACACCAGTATAATATGCGTATCATAATTGTTATGATTACCTAACTATATGAGATAGATACCCTTCGTGGTGAGTAATTATTATAAGCATGATTAATGTAATTTCATTTATAAGTTAACATGCATCCTCTCACTTTTAAATGACCACATGATCATTCAGAATTTAAATTATGAATTCCCTTTCAGAAAAATCTATATAAGCTCTAAATAAAGAAATTAAATAGATTCCAATAATCAAATAAATCATAACCAAATGTATAATCACAATATTATGAGGAAGCACATTCCCAACAACATAAAAAAGATAGGAACTATAATCATATTATGTGACCATCTTACCTATCAAGACATGCCCTACTTGGGCCAACTTGGATGATGATAATATGAGTGTTACTACCTCATTCCCAACTTCAATAGGCTAGGTGGTAGATACCTTCACTTAGTAGGCATAACACTCACCTGGGAGGCCTTTGACTATGTTAATTATACCCAGAAACAAATTTACAATATCATACATTTATAAAAAAGTAAAATACAACTGATACTAAATGCATAAAAGAATATATATTCCACAACCAAATTATATAGTAGATATTAAAAGGATATGGGTAAAAACACAAAACCACCATAAACTATGTGAATTCCAACCTAATAGAAAGAGGTTAGTATAAAAAAATAGACATCCACTATGAAACACAATCTATCTAGCTCAAATTTGGGATATATCTTCTCAATGTCCACTAAGAACCACATCGAACAACCAATATTCGACACAAGACATGATACATGTATACAGATACCTTGTAGGGGTGGGTATAAAAATACAAAGAAGAAAACCCTGAAATCAATAAGCATAAATCATCTAGAATATTTGAAATCTCATCACATGGATATTTCAATATCATAAATAACAAGAACATATTGATATACTGATAGAAAACACAGATTCTAATGTTAAGGTCATAGCTGCATTTTCAATCTGGGAATCCTACTTGAAGGTTCTATATAACACTCATTCGGGTGAAAAAAATAACATGTACGTTAGAAAAAATATCATCCATCATTGATTTCATTCTCATCTGATCCCTTGATAAGAAGTGCATGATGTAATTATGAATATATAGGTATAAGGATGATCATCACTCTAAGATCCATGGGGTGTACCAATAACCCAACCAAGATTAACCCTCTTTGCAGGGGATCAATTCTTATGTACTCTTTTTCATGATGTTTTTGAGAACCCCACTTAGAGAAATTATGATAATAGTGGATATCAGTTAGGGCCTCAGGAGGGGGTCCAAAAAATCTATTTGATAATATAGTTTCTCATAGGGGATCACAATCATATGCATAGGACCTGATTCCATACTAAACCCTTAAGAAAAGTATCAAGGGAAAGCACCCTAATAATAATTTTCTCTCCTAAAGGGATCATGGGCTCCTAGACATTTTTAAAGATCACAAAAAATTTACAATATTTACATATCAAGTTTCTTTGGAACCAGGTCTTATCTTGTATCATGGATCATCCTCATGTCTATGTTTGAGTACATAGATTTTCCTATGTACTCTTGTCTACATCATTTACCTATTTGGGTTTCCGGACATATGCTCACCGAGCACATGTTCAGTTTCAAGGTAAAGTCAATATCCATGTGAAACATGTCATAGTCCATGTCTAACTTATCTCCTTCAATGAACCCCTAGCACCACCCATAGGGTCCCGGATGGATGTTATATTAAGATTACACATCGTGTATAACATAATTTTATAGATCCCATGGATCCAATTCACATGTAATATTTAACCATTATCGTCTCTATTTTTTTCCGCTAATGTTTCCAAAGGTGACATTCCTGGCCTGACTGAACCTCATAGTAATCTGATCACTATAATTTGGTCACCCAACTCAATCGAAGTCCCCTTATATAATATTGTTCCAATACATAATTCCAAAAAACCATGATGGTATCCCAAAATCAAAGTCGATCATTCATCAAAAATCTTCATACCTATCAACAGGAACCTCAATCATGTTTGTACCCATGGTATTAATTCATTTCACTATAGAAAAATTGTGTAGCAATCATATTCCGTGTATTTTTCAAAATATGGGCTGAATCGATGTCCAATAATGAATATGGGAAGACATGGTAAAAAATAAGATTTTATGGAATGGAACATAAATAATTTTTGTGTTGGAATTTATTTATTTCCATTAAAATGATGAATTATGATTTATAAAATAATAATAAATTTAAATACACAATTCCAAATAAATTTAGTTGATACCGAAAATATGATCCATTAAAAAAAATTCATCATTTGATTGAATTTCTTTCATCATATAAAAAATTAAATTAATTCAAATAAACATAAAAAACAACCAACCTCGATTTGGACTAAACAATTTTTAAGAAAAAATTTGCATCATTATTGTTGTAGTGATTCTCAAAATTTTCTATAAAGCAATCGGTGATCCACAATCTTGTTGTTATTTATTAGAGAAAAATCAACCAAAACATTCTCTCGAATATCTAGGGTTTTATGCCTAAACCTACGATTTTTCTATATGAGTGTATTTATAGACCAAACATGGTCGTGGATATTTTACTGATGAATTAAATTAAATTTTATTATTTATTTATTAAACCCACCACAACTACATTCAACTTGATCATCTGACACACTCCATGGTTATATTGTTAATAGGGTAACAATCATACTCAAAACTCAAGGAATATCTTAGATTTATGATATGTGTCCTTTTCATTGTTTTATGACAATTTTTCAAGAAAACAATGCATGTGCGCAGTAAATATATTTAATATATTTCAACATAAATTATTGGCTCACAAAACCACAGAATAATATATTTTCCTAGCATATATTCTTAAACATATTAAAATATATATTCAATGGCATTAAATGGGGAAAAATATGCATTAAATTTTCCCACTATATGGATTTACATCTTAAATAGAAAAATAAAAGAATATATGAAGAGATGTGGGTAATAATCACGTATTAGGGTCTTCTTCCATCAGGTGATCTCCTAATGATTCTTATGATAACACTAGAAACACAATAATATAACAAATCACCCATGAAGGATCTTATCCTAGAAGTCTTCTCTCTCTACTAGGTATTCTTCAATGGTAGATCCAACTTCAATGTACATCATTCCCCAGTGGATAGCATGTGATGGGTCATGCATGTACCTCCTTAGCTATGACATGTGGAAGTGGTTGTGTACCTGGTCCAACTATAGTGGTAGATCTATGTAATAAGATAGCTCTGTAACTCTACAATTTATATAGAATGGACAAATGAATCTCAGATAAATCTGACCACCTAAAATAAATATGTTCCTCCCATGTTGAGGTGAGACCCATAAGAACACATAACCTCCCTCCTAAAACATCAAAGGCCCCCTATCAATCTATATAAAACATATGGTGGCTCTGTTTAGTTCTTATCTTCTCCATGATAACCTTCACCTTTTTGTTCTGTCATGCACCAACTATGGGCCCATAATTATTTACTCTCCATGGTATGTCCATCATAGTAGTGACCTAAAGTGTCACCCATAAATGGCCAAGAATGGATCTATATGGATGGTGGAATGGTAGTGGTTGTTGTATGAAAATTATACAAATGGAAGGTTATCATCTCAACTATAACCAATATCTATCATGCAAGCCCATAGTAGGTCCTCCTAGACATGAATGTTCTACTATGTCTGGATGTTAGTATGGGGGTAAAAATCCATGTTAAAATTTATCTTATTCCATAAGTATTACCACAAAACCATCCATAATAATGATTTGAAGTGAGAATCATTGTTAGAAACAATCACCAAAGAGACTCCATGCAGCCTTACAATCACTTTCACATAATGGCATCCCAATATCTCTTCTGAACTCTTGAAATAGATAGATAGAAGTTTGGTCGACATGGTGAGTCATTCTATGATCACCAAAATGGAATAATTTCATCTAAAAATACACTTTGAACCAATCATAATGTCCATAGATATCACAAGAAAAATTCACTATAGTACCTTATGGGGTTGAACTAAACCCACTGTAACCTGGTTCTCGGTCTTCAATTACAGAGAGTTAAAGCATTGAGAGAAAAACACTATAACTAGTTTCTTTATCACATTCAAATAAAATTATTTTAGAGGTCTCAGTATATCTTTCCCAAAAATTGTTGATTTGGAGATGTGGGATTATAATGCTCCCTAGGAACCTCCTACAAAGATTTCATTGGAATCATCATGCATCATCTATAGAAGATAATATTCTACCCACCTTAAAAATCCATCAGGAGAACATCTAGAATATATTTTTGTATATAGGGTCTTATAATAGGTATCATCATGCTATGTATTCTTAAATAGTTTTATAAGTGGAGGGGTAACAACCATCAAATAAAGGATATCTTTACCATCCTGTTAATCAAGGAAAACTATAACACGGCCAACTAAACTAACTCCTCACTCAATAGAAGTGAACAAGAACTCTTGTTGAGAGAATATTCTTTCATGTTCCCCTTACCAAGATTATAGAAAATCGCAATGTTATAATCCTAAAGGAACCCTTTCCATCACCTCTATCTCATGTTATGATCCTTATGGTATAATACATACTTGATTCTATTCTATTAAGGATAGTTGATATATAACTAACCAATAAGGTAGTATTTACACACCATTAGGGAAAATACATACACTGCTAGATAAATATTGTTGGTCATTTAATTATTATCATGTGGTATGAACTAACATGAACCATGGGAAATCACCACCTTACTCAATCTCAGAATGAATCTAACTTTGATCATTAATGCATCACAAAAGACTATTGAGCAACACCGTCCTCTATAAATGTCATGATGGGACAACTCATAAATCTCTACCTCAACTCCTCAAAATCATCTATGCATATCTTTATCAATTTAAAAGGGTTCCTCTAACTAGTAAATTCTATCAATGGATTTTATATCCTAGAGAAATCATGTACCAATCTCTAATAGTATCCTGACATCCAAAGGAACATACACACCACTATCACACTCTTCATTGGACCCCCCCCCCCCCCAAGATGACACCTCTTCAACATTCACTCAGTCCATTGCTACACCATATACTGAGATAACATGCCCCATAAAGTGGACCTCATGATTCCATAACTGAAACATAGAAATCTTCCCAACAATATAGTCCTCTCAAATTACATCAAGTATGATCCTCATGATTCAAGCCCACTCCTCCTTGAATGTTTATCATACTAGAATATCATTGATGAAGACTCATAAAAACGATCTAAAAAATCATGAAGATCTAATTTATGAGTCCCATTAACACTACTAGGGAGTTCATCATTCAAATAATCATCACCATGTACATGTAGTAAATTTAAAGATATCTTAAAACTATTTGTTAGTATATCATGTTTCTTACTCGTAACTGGTGATAGCCTAATCTATGGTCAATCTATAAGAACCATCATATCCCTATCAACTAATCTATTAGGTTATCAAAACCCTGCAGCATATACTTGTTCTTCATGGTCTCCTAGTTAATGAGATTGTAATCCACATACATCCTAAAACAAATGTTTTATTTCTTGGTGAATATCATAGGGCTAAACAAGTTTAATCATGGTGCCTAATAAGGCCCTTCCTCTACATTTCCTACAATTTCACCCTCATCTTGTGATGCTCTTTGGTATCCATACGGTATGATGGAACAGAAATCATGGGCATCCCAAGTGTACAATAATGTATAAATACCTCTGTCGATGGTAAGGTTAGCCCAAAATGACTTCGAGAAAGACCTCCTTGTACTCTTCTGCCAATGTTAAAAATTGGTATCTCATAGGATCCACTGCACCAAGAGTCATACTAGCCAATTGTGGTATAATCGGCTGCACTATCCAAATCAACTTGGAATTCATTTCACTAACATTGGAAAATGTCTTCACATCACCATGGACACACCACATCCCCCTCCTAAATAAATATATCTACGTATGAACAGAATATAACTATTACATTCCTATGATAATGTAATATGTCATCATCTCCACTACAATAAAATCCCAAAAGAAAATATCACCCCCAAGAGTAATGTCACACCATTATAATATGTGTGGGTCAAATAATTCACCTCTAGTAGGAGTCTATAAGAACAATTATTGAGCGAAGGACTATGTCAGAATCATTAATTCTCTTACCAAAGTACTAGTAAGAATGTATTGGATCGTACCCATGTCTATCAGTAATATTGATAATGTATAGAAGACACTGATCATAACTCATATCATATCTCGAGCCTGAATCTCATAATCCACATCTGGTTTTAGCTAACCCTTCCCCTGGCCACTAGCTCCCTATTATTAGAAGACATGACCAAAGGGTTGTAATGGTAACAATTCAAAGTGTTTTCCAACACATGCCACTCTCCTAGTTCTTCTACAACATCTTCCATCCTTCAGACATGCCTTGTTCTACTACATCATCTGCTTAGGTGTCTCATCCACTACATCTCTATCTGATAAATTTTGGGTCACATAATATTGTGGAATATGTCTTTGACCATCCCAAGATCCAGTCCACATCTCTCTATGACTACTAGATCCATCCTCTAAGCCCTAAACCATATACCCTTTTTTCATGGATCACCTCTTGAAACGTATCACACTTATTAGACCCTATGTGTATCATTCGATACCTTACATATAAATTTCTACTCTTGTGTTCTATCTTTTGGCACCAAATGTATACATGTTCTTAGGGTGTAAAATCTCAACCACCAAAGCATGTCCAACATCCCATAATGGGTAGAAGTTAATATAGGTATCATTATATCTTAAATTTATATATGTAGAACTCACTAAAAGGTACAATAATAAAGTAAATAATCATTAACCATATCAATCATGTACCAACAAAGGATGTGAACATAAAATAATACTCAACCAAATCCATACTACAATACTGTAGATATTTATTCTCTTGGATGCTCAGAACCCACAATATAGCTAGAAAGATCATATATGAAAGGATGATCGAACTACAGTCATTCAATGGTAACATTATCCTATAAATAAGTCACTATGAAATACCATTATACAATAGAGACATGGAAAAGACTCAATATTAGGATAATAATATGGTATGTGGGTGTTCCGATGATATAGAAGACTCACGTCACCACCTCAATCAAGTCCTCATCCACTTGGGGGGTCTACCAATCCTCGAACACTAAGGGGTTACCATCACTAAAACTCATGAAATACTCTCAATATTCACCCATCATCAACTATTAATCATAGTACAATTTACTACTTGATATATTGTGATAATCTGGGCGCACCACATATATTAACTTCTCTTGAATAGATCCCAGAATCAAAGCCTCATCACAGAGAGGATCATCCATGTCATCTTGATACTAAATACTAGATGGAGAATATCATGGAGAATCCTAAAATAGACATGATATACCATATTAAATATTTATATATTGGTATATAACTCAAGAAATACATGGAATTCACAATCTATTCCTATTTGATGAATGTTCCAATGTTTTTCCATAAAACATGTTCATACATGTACTAAGTCGACATGTATGGGGAATGATTCTTGGTGGATGGATACGTTAGACATTGCACGAACACTAGATTATTAGGCATGAGATCCAAACACATAACACAAAACAATATTTTATTAAAACCCTTAATGATCTCACAGCTAGACATATCTCTAAAATTCTAGTCCAAATATGGAACCTACCTTAAACAACACTATGCATGAGCCCGCATATTTGGTGATAAGTTGGCTGTGAATACCCCAAGTCTTCCCCAAATAGGTCAAGGGCTGGAGATGAGTGCCGACTAGGCATTACATTTTCATGGTAGCACTTAGCCTAATGTACGAACACTCACATAGACATCTCTATGCCCATACAAAGATAATAATTTAAATTCAACTGATATTGGATGCATACACATTTCAAAATTCCAAAATCAGTGTATAAACAAACACTAAAAGGTGATAGGTCAAAATACTAGCCCACTAAAAATAATAAGTATTCCAACATTAAAACAATATGTGACTACTCTTAAATGTTACTATTGGGAAAAACCATGGTATGTCTAGCTAAAATAAAATATCCATCTAATCCTGGTCCACTAAGAACAAAATTAGATGTTCAATAATTTATATAATACATGAAAAATTTGGTTAGAGCCCATGTATGTGTGAGTATAACAAAACCCTGTAGGAAACCCTGAAATCAATGAGCATAAATCATTACGAATAATAGTCATCTCATCATCGGGATATGTCAACAACATACCTACAATGAATATCAAAATATACTCATAGATGACACATAGTCTAAATGTAAGTTCAAAACCATATTTCTAGTTTAGGATAACTGCATAAAGGTTCCATATAACTCTCATCTTGGTGAACACAATCCACTATTCATATATCATGGGTAGAGTTTATCTGATATGTCATGCGCATCGGGTCTCAAAATAAGAATTACATTATGGATGTTTGAGAGATTGATACACATATGGCGACCAATACTAGAACCATTGGGTATAACAACAAACCAATAATGATTATCCTTCTAAGTAGGGGATTGAAACCAATATATTATTGGATAAAAAATTATTAGAACCCCACTTATTGAAGAATAAGGTGATAAAGTATCTCACTCGGGGCCTCATGGGGGTCTAATAACTCTAATGTAGACTGATGTTCCCTAGAGGGAATAATCGTCCTATGCATAAGATGTGATTCCATACAAACCATTAGGACTAAGATCAAGAGAATTTTCACAAATAATAATTTTCCTAGCTGAAGGGAGTAGGTGATCCAATCCATATTTTAAAGAGTACTTGGAGTGTATTATATTTATAATTTGAGTTTTTTCAAAACTATTTATGTGTATGTGTCACATCCTCTTATTATGTCTATGTATAAGTACACGACTCTTCCCTTATACTTCTGGCCAAGCCATGTTCCTAGCTGAGTACATTTCCATGTACTACAACATCACACGCCAAGTCTTCAGGTCAAGGCACATTCCCTGTTACATGTGTCACATGTCTTGTGCTAATTATATACTCTATGAAAACAATACAGATACACATTGGTTCCCATGTAATGTGTATCTTCAAATTACACTCCATGTATTCAGGTGTTTTCCAAATCCTGTGGATCTATTTCATGTGTTGAATTTTACTATAATGATCTATTTTTTTTACATTGCAAGTCATCAGAGGTGACTGATCTTTATTGACCAGACATCATATTAATTGTTTCACTAGAATCTAGTTACCCAACACGATTAGGATCCCCTATTATCTCACTAAAACATTACCGGACATCCGAAACACATAATGACATCCCAAAATTTCATTTTATCAATCATATATCATCATCGTACACTGAAACAATAACCTCACATATTTCTATACCCCTTTTATTAACTATTTGTGAATAATAACAATCAAAAAATAATTAAAAACAATTTAATCGTTGAACTATGGATCAAAGGGATTTCCCTTAGTGAACATACAAATAATAAAGGAATAAAATCAAAAAATAAAAAGTTGAGGAAGAGACCTCATACAATGTTCATGTTGTCCGTGATTTATTTGCATTATAACGATGAATATAGAGAAATAAAATAATCAATAATTGAAATCATCATTCTTGGATAAATTCAAATTTTCCGTATAATATTCATGATCCTCAAATTAATTCATTGGTTTATTTCTTCGCGGTCATTATATGAAAAATAAAATTAGGACAAATCAATAAAAAACAATGTTCTAGATTATTTTTGGATACATCAAATGTGAAGAAAAATAAACATTATTTCCATTGGTGAGATCCTCAAAATTCACTTATCACTGATTAATGACCCATGATCTTGTTGCTCATTATTATAAAATGATACTCTATGATATTCTCTCAATTATTAGGTGTTTTGTGGCTATACCTAGTATTTTTAAATAGTATAATATTTACAGACAACACTATGTCATGAAAAAAATTAATAAAATAAATAATTTATTTTATATATTTATTAATCCACCTGTTATTGTGCTCAACATGAATTTTCGATGTGCTCCAAGGTTATGTCATGCCTTGGATAAAACTGGTACTCAAAACTCAATAGAAGCCTCATGTTTTAAACTTAAATCATTTATTGGGAGTTATTACTCTTTTTTGGAAAAAAAATTTCATGCGTTTAAAAAATATATTTATTATATTTCAAACATAAATTATGGGAGAACCATTCTCTAAAACCATGAATCTTCTCGAAGAGTGGTATTGAAAATAGTACTAGATATATATGCATACTTTACATAGAAGAAAAAAGAGACATTATAGTACCATTAAGAGCTTTCACCACTAACTCAACAACTAGTCATTGAGGTTCTAATTTGATATCCTTATAAAATTCAATAGTTATTATATAGTGATTAAGGCTATAATAAAATAATATATTTGGTTTTGTATATTTCATGATAAGTGTACATTTTACCAATTCATACTCATTACCTACATAGATAGTCATGATCATATGATATTTCCATTTTTCATTGGTCTTCAGATTCTGTTGATGTTGATTATATTCATAGACATTCATATTCATAAACTAGTTAGATTTATACTCATACTCCTTGTATTAAAAACATTAGAATGTGGGTCATGCATTAGTTAACATCTTTTTTTACACTTTCGCATAAACTACATTATTTTTCATCTATTAACAGTAATAGGATTCATGAATATCCTCTCATCATTTAATTAACCTATCACGTCCATTAAAGTAATATCCTTAATGTTTCTCTATGCATTTAAAGCTTCTAGATTTATGGAATTTTATTCCACCAGGTGATTTATTTGATATTTCATTAGATTGAAATGTTAATTTTTTTTATCAAAACTATGTTAATGGATTGAATCTATAATTTCAATTTATAACTTTATTTATGAATTAAATGATTTATTCATTACTAATAATGTATAATACTGCTAACACCTTTCAAAGAAATGGTTTTAAGCCACCAGTTAATTGATAAATTTTTCTAACATAGGTAATGATTAATGTGAAAGAATACAATGGATATATTATATAATTGTCCTCATATTTACCTATGGATTCGTCATCCTTCTTCTTAAATATCATGGAATACATTATCCCTTTTTAATATAGAATGTGAGATGGGAATATATTGAACCATATCCTATTAAACCCATCCCATTCCATGGAGTCAATTTCTTCCTACTGCCTCAAATTTATAATAAATTTCAAAAATATATTTTATTTTCTTTCTAAATAATAAATTAAGAAGACAACTTTTCGATGTTCTAATAACTAAATAAAAAAATATTTTATCTGTGGTATTGACCCATTTCATAGAAACAAGTGGATCTGAAAAAAAATTAAAATGAGGATATTTTTCATCATGAAGGACTCAATATAATAATGTTCCCTAATTTTCAAAATTGTAATCTTGAATTTATTCAAATCATGATAATTTTGTGTAATCCTAACTATAATATTTTTCATTCCATCTCACATATCATTTTTTTCTTAGGAGTGGAATCATTGAAATTTCCATCACATTTGTAATAAACATGTTTCCATCATGTTATATCCATTTACTAGAACCAAAAAACATATTGTGAGAAACAATATTCATAGTGGTAAATTTCATAATAGTGATAAATTAATTTTTTTTATTTTATATTCATGAACTATTATTTTCAATCTACTTAAACTTAGGATTATCCTTTTCCATACTTGGTTATTATATATTAAAATGATTCACAACATTTTATATTGAGAAATGAATTATATCTAATGAATATCATGAGGGAGTGTTAATCTTCGAGCGCAGGAAGGGAACATCACCATGCACCAAAATAATGGCAGGGATATATGTGAAAAACAATTTTAGAGTTATTTCCACTAGATTAATATGTTCAAAAACATTATACAATTGTATTGTTTAAATGGGGATGTAATTCTAGGAGAACCAAATAATTTCTATCGTACCAAAACATTATGATGTTATACTATACATAGGTTTATCCTCACATTTTTCATAAATATTCACTAATAATAATCTAAAATGATTGGAAAAACCCAAATCTAATACCATAATTAATAACTAAAACATTTCAAATATAGATATTTCATTATACTGGATAAATATAAAATATATTTTAAAAATAAAATATTATGGACTATAAAGTGTTTGTGTCTTTGGAGACTATATAAACAATATTTTTATTTCAAGAAATATCATCAATATCCCCAAAAATATCTTCCCAAAATATATGGATATGTATATAACTGACTTATAACATTGTTAAAAACTCATATCTTTAATATAAATAAATTAAGTATTTATTATATAAATAATACTCTTAATACAACTCGGAATTTTTTTAATTCCTACTATATTTGGGTGATTATCCACATAACACATTAAAACATAACATTGATACAATGGCATTATTGAAAAATCGTTATCATGCTATTAAAATACATCGACCTTCAAAAACTAAATGTTTAATGAAACACATGTTATACAAGAGGCATATCATGGTGATATAAAAGTTTTCATAATCATAAATATTATCATCGAAGAAAAGAACAAAATTATAACATAAAGGAAACCTTGGATTTTTTTCATCAATATACAAATATGTTAGTTATACTAACCAAGGAATCATATCATAGTGTTCATAGAATAACCTATAATTCACCATAAATGAAATATCATTAGATAAAATAATTACCTATTTTATTGCAGAGCTATATTATTTCCGGACCACCGAACACGTTCAAATTATATTCATGAACACATGTTCCACATAGAGCATACAACATAAGTGTGTCATTCATCAGTTATAATCACAAGATAAATGAGTTTGGGTTTCATAAATAGAATTTACAAATCAGCTAATGATAGTTAAATATAGTTTAATACGCTTTAGTGGAAATGGGGATGGGTATTCACTATACAGTTTTCTGAAAAGGAAAATAATAGGATATTTTCGGTACAATAAGGGGGTATATAAAGATTAATGTGTGAGGTTAATGAGAGATATTGGGATATCTCATCACATATAAATCATAAGGACTACTAGATGTATGTGTGAAAATATTTCTGAACATGAAAAACTAGAAAACAAGAGGAATAATAAAAATGTGTTACTTGAATAAAGAGAAAATGGAAAGGATCTCATACCTTTAATGGGGTCTTCTAAAATCATGGAAGGAGCTTCTTAAAAGATTGGCAGCACTGTGAGAGGTCAAAAGATAAGTAAAGGTAGAGTAACATCCGGATCCAATTGTTTTTTGTGTATAGTAAAGGGATAGTTTTTGTCCTTATCTAGAAAAAGATGGTAAATTTTTAATAATTTTTATTCTTAGGTTTTTAACACTATATAATAAATTAATCCATAACACAAACCATACTATAGTTTTTTACTATTTTTTCTTCCTTATAGGGGTGTATTTCAGTATTTTATATAGAAAAGAACATAAATCATTAATATAAAACCCTTCTAATGCGAATGTGATTCTTTTTTATAAATAATTGATTTTTAAACTATAAAATAATATATATATATATTGGAGAATTTATTAAGGGTTTATAAAATTAAAAAAACAATTTCAAAAACTAATTATAATAAATTGGAAAAATAATTTTCATCAAAGATGCTATGTATAGTTTTTATTACATCACATTTTTGGATTTTATGATGTCATAATACAAACCATATATTTATACTGTATCTATTTTTTATGCATAAAAAGACTATATCATAAAATTGTATAAAAGATTCCATTTGATAATTTCAATAAAATTAGTTCAAAAATAAGATTTATTTTATAAAAATACTTCTCCAAATTTTATAATTTACTAATTTTACATAAAAATTACAATTTATTTATAAATATTTTATTTTCTTCAATAACTATTTTCAATGCATTATAAAAATTTCACTTTACATTACAAAATAATATTATATTTTATAATTTAATATTATTTATGTACAATACTTAAATAAAATAATATTTACATAAATTTTTTTTTAAATAATGATAATTTTGATTGAAACTATAAATTTCCAAAAAAACAATTTCTATTTCATCATATCAAAATTTAATTTTTATCAATCACTTTATATAATCATTCAATAATGAAAAATTAAAAATGGATAAATAAAATCATTATTTCATTGAATTGTATATTTAAAATATTATATTATTTAAGTTCTAGATTTATATTCCCTTGTTACACCATTGTATCCCCTATGTGTAAGGTGTGCAGTGGTGGAGCTTTCGTTGTGCATTTCATTGAACGTGGTTTAGGATATGATTTTGATGATCTTGAACATCTCCCATAATAGGTTTTTCTCATGATTCAGTTGTCATATATCATCTTGAGCCTGGTCCATGGTAAATCCCAGTTATTCCATCACCCTCAAAAACTCTATAATAATGGATTATTATGGTATGAACCTTCTAGTTGTGGTTATTTGTTCATTTATATATATATATCGATTGGAATTTATCATAACCATTAATATACTATTGTCAATGGTAAATATACAATGTCTTCATTATATAGGGTTATGATTCTAAACAGTTCTATAAAAGACTATATAATGGTTCCAATAACCAAAGTAATTTATATTTTTTCTATTATTACTATTCATAATAATTTATTTATTCATCCAAAATGGGTTTTCATTTATATACGGTTTTGTTTCTACATACATCCAAATTTTATATATTTTTCAAATGAAATTTACATTTCATACATAAGAACATATGAGGGTACTTTTATTTCATCATTTGTTGTAGATCCCATGAATCTTCCTTATACTTGTGATCCCCCAAAACACTTTGACCTTGAAATATGTATTATTTTATATATTTATTTTATGATATATGATCACCAACAATTTCTCATTGTATGAATGTTTATTCTACAGTAGTATAACCTTTGGATTCAATATTGTGTGGGGTCTGTTATTTACCTCCTCAAGAGGAATACATGGAACACATCATGTGTTTGAGATAGGTTGGGTAAGAGTGAAATTAAATATTCCACAACTCTAAAGAGTTCAAGGATATCAAATGTAAGTATGTATCTATGAATACATATAATCTTATTCAAAAACAACGTGGATTTCTTCTATTGTTATATATGGGAGATCACTTTATATCTGAACCAAAACTCCAGGTCTCTTTGATGATTACCTATACATATTTTTCACCAACATTTCCTAAATTTCACATGAAATTGAATGGTTTGATCCTTTTATGATATCTCTTGGATAAGATCTTGTTCCATTGTCTTATACTCCCCATCATTACCAAAAAAGTTGGAGTCTGGCACCCTTAAAAATATATATCCACATAAGGTTCAATTTAAATGATAAAATTAAAACATTATTTTTATTTTCACTCTATTAGGTGAATCTTCTAATTTCAACATACAGGAAAATACATTAAACATGGTATCATATAATCATGAATATTTTCAATGGTTCTCTTATACTGACTATCTACCTAATTGTGATAAAAATTACAAATACTCAACATTGTATCCAAAATTTATTGAAGGCCTCTATAGAACCTTGAGGTAAACCTAATATCTCGATCAGATACATTTGAAAGTGTCACTCCATTATTAATAACCACTTCCCTTATTAATATCATAGTGAGTTATTAAATATATTTTTCTTCCTTAATAGTAATGAAATGGGATGAATAATTAAGGTGATTGACTATAACCCATATTTTTTTATTTCTTTTAGGTATTCTAAGTATTCGTGTAAAAAATCCATGTTTATATTTTCTTATTTTCATGCGGATATGGGAAATATGTAAATCATACGTTTATAATTTTTTCATTCATACATGATTTTTTTATACCAAGAATCAAAATACAAACTCGACAATCATACTCATCATGTTACCCCACAACAATTTTTTAAATTAAAACTATTTATTACATAGTGCTTCCAGTACTAATAGGGAAGGATGAGGTATGAGAATCAACCTGAATTTCCCTCCTTAACTCTTGTTATGATGGGACACATATCTGATTTTAAAACCTTATAACTACATCACTAGAAATGTTAAAATCTAAATCATTTTCTACCTTCTTCTAAAGAACCTCATATAATTTTTGGTCCTCTATGGTTCCCTAGAAAATGGATGGTTGATTTATTATTTTAGAAAGGTAGGGTGATTATACTTTACTATTCTAATGTCTATGAAATTCATGTCTAAGATTATTGGATCATGTTAAATATTTATCATCGATAGGGTTAAAGAATCATTTTTACTTAAATCATATGCCACCTTCTTCACCGTCGTAGGATGTTAATGGATTGAAAAATAATAATCATCTATCATCTCAAACATCCATCATTGGAGAATATTGATTTCCTTTTGGGTGATTTTATAATTGAGGGTTTTTTATCTGTATATATGTAACACTTTTCCCAATAGGGATAATGTCACCAAATCCCCAATGAGAAAATTACTATAGCCAATTCATTCTAATGTGGGGGTAGTTCTTCTTATTGATCATTAATTAGATGGATACATATGATATCAAATTTTAATAAATCATGACCACACAACCCAATACCATTTTATATGCATCATTTTAGATCAAAAATATTTCCATATTAGTTTGTATTGGGAGAATAGGTTCTATGATTAGCCTTTAAATCATCCATTTAAATCATTCATCACATTCATTACTCCCAAAAAACATTCCATAACTCTGGGTTATCATGGTTAATGGGATTGAAATTTATGAAAAATTTCTCATCAATTGATGATAGTACTGAGATAATCTATTGAATAAATTGATTTCATTCATAAATGTTTGGTTCTTCTATCATTATATTGCTACTTTTTCTGAAGGATCCATAGATACCCCTTAGATGGTTGTAACATACAACTGGAATGAAACATTCCCCATTCAAAACTCAAATTTTATATCTGTGTCTAATAATGTTTCGATCCACAAAGTAATCAGTATATATTTTAAATGCACATTTGTACCTCCTTTCATTTGAAGGGGATAAGAATACAATCTATAAATATAACCACATTTTTTTTGAGGTAATCCATAAAGACTATATTCATTAAATCCATGAGTATTGTTTGAGAATTAGTGTGTCAAAATTTCATCTCCATTAACTCATAGTTTCCATACCTTTTTTAAAAAATAGTAATGGGGATAACCCCCTTCTCAACACTTGATACTAACATGACTGAATATCCACATTATATATGTACTAGGCTCTACATAGTTCATCAAATAAGTCATCAATCCTTGGAAAATGATATTTTTTCACTATCATGTTCTTTTTCCAATCATAGTAATCAATGAAGAGGTTCATTAACCCATCCTTATTCTTTAAGAAGAGAAATATTGAACCCTAATGTGAACCACATGGGAATATAATCTCTTTATCCAGATTATAATATAGTTTATTCTTTAGCTCCTCATATTCAACAGATTGCATTATATATGGGATCATGGATATTGGAAATGTTCCATTTATTATCTAAAAAAAATTAACTTCTCATATATGAGGAATAGTAGGCTATTACTCAGAAAAGATATCACAATATTACCACACAATGGGTGTTTTCTCATGGATAGTCATTTCCTCAGTGTAAGAATCTGAACTTTCATAGAGTTGAATCGTACATTATTATAGGTTATATTTTTTCCATATTTGAAGTATTTTTGTTTGGTTTATAACTTGGGGTACATTTGGGGGTAATTTTGTGAAAAATTAAAGAAAAACGGTTGTGAATTGTTGGCGCACGGTTAGGGAGAATGTTTCCCCTCAGCCTAGCTAACCGTGTGACACTAGGCAGAGGGGACTCACAAAGCTTGTGCCTGATTTGGAAAATTGTGTTCCCTAATATGAGAAACAATTACCCCTATTGAACAGTCACTAAGTTGGTTCATGAATATGTAAAACATTGCGTAACATTCCAGTAAATCGTGTGTGGGAAATAATTAGGCATGGAAATGATTATAAAAAATCCTTGTACTCCTAAAACTCCACTATTTTGACAACCATTTAACCCTAGGAGGCATTTCACCTTTTTGGATCCCTCTCTAAAAATTTTAATCTCTGAAGACCTATGTTCTTCAGAATTTGAAGCATGTATAAAATATATGGTCCTTTTCCAAAGAGAGAATACTATTTAGGTTATTCTCATATTCTTCTCCCATTTTTCATGTCTTCTTTCTGTGATATAATATTATATTTTGTATAAATATATATATCTATTTGATGAGATACAGATCTATAATTCTAGATATAGATCTAGATTTTCAAGATATTGATTTCAATAGTATTGTTTTAGGGTTTTGATATTCGGATCGAGATCTACGTCATTGAGATGCTAAAATATTGGGCAATTTCATTGGCTGATTAGTCATCAATGAATTGAGTATTTTATTAAAATCTATTAGTCTTATTTTCAATTATGATTATGTTATTGTTATATTTGTATAGTTTTTTATTGATTTTAATTCAAAAATTATTTAATTAATGTGTTCAATTAATTAATTGGGGAATTAGGTATTTTAATAGAAAATGGATATTTGGAATATGGGTAATGAATTGGGGAATTTATTAACAAAGTATTGAATAGTGAAATTGTGGATAATTAATATCTGATTTGATTATTGAAATATTGTAATGTAAATTTAGAATTATTAATAATTGAATTAATTATTAGATGTTATGTTTTTAAAATGGTTAATTAATTGTTGAATTGATTAACAGAAGATATATGATTAATTTATGGTTAAATTAAATAATGGTAATGAAATGGTTAATTAATTGATAGATTAATTAAATGTAATTAATATTATTAATTAATTGTAAAATTAATTAATGAACATGGATTAATTTATTTATTAACTAATGGAATTTGTGGTGGTTAATTGTTATAACATGATTAATTTTGTTTATTCTTGGTGGATATGATAATGTTAAAACTTGTGATAAAGAGATACAAGGATATTGTGATATGTTATTATATATTTATTCATGGTTGATACATGGGTTGATAGACATGATGATCTATTCTTTTGATATATATGCATGGTTGACAAATGGGTTGCTAGACAAGATGATCTATGCCAATTATATTTTTATATATATGGTTGATAAAGGGATTTCTAGACATGATGATCTATGTCAATCACATATATTCTTTATTGAGTGGTATACATGATGATTTCTTCCAATGACATATTTTCATGATTCAAAATTGGGGTGATGGACATGACATTATATGCTAAAGATATATATGAATGATGTATAAATGGGATACTAGACATGTAATTCTACATCAAAAAATAATTACATTTGATTATGGTCCCATGTGGCCTATAATAATGATATGTGAATTGATGATGTAACATGATTTTGACCCAGCACTGCCCAAAGCAGGTATTTAGGTATGACTATCCTTATAAACCCAGTGTCTTATAAGGTTTAATAAATATTAATTGATAATGTGATAACTATTTACTTATTCATTGTAATTTTTTCATTATACAACTGTATATACTTGATATTTGCTGAATAATATATTTAGACATTGTTTCTGGTGACTTGCTGAGTTGTAATTGCAACCAACTCAGGTTGGCTGGTTAATACCTAAATATATTTCATGGATGTACTATAGGTTATAGTAAATTACACCATGATAGATGGATGAGTATGGATGGATCTTGGATGAGGGAACATGATTTGCTTCGGGACACAAATTTTATCCTTTGGTGTGTTTATTTTTAATTTTTATTTTTGACACATGACACGTACTGTAACATGGAATGTCTTCTACTTTATGTGGATATTGTATTTACTTCACTGATTATCTTGAGATATTGGTATTGTTTATGGTTATATATGATTTTGTTATTGTTTATTATTTCTAATGTTATATTACATTGATAAAAGATGATATAGTCTCCCCAATACAGACTTATTATACCATCAATACTAGTCGGAAACCTCTAGCAGACATAGATTTACACTTAAGTAAATATGATCAACCAACTGAGGGAACCGATGTGTGGGACCTGTGACATGACAGTAAAATGTGGTATTAGAGCCTCATTTTATTTTCTTTTTTCTTTTGACTAACTGATTGGGACATATTTATAGGAGGCTTAGAAGATTTGAGCCTTGGTAATGATATCTTTCATGGGAGTTCCAAATCCATGTATGGGGGAAAACCCAATACCTGGGGTGGGATTTTTGTTATTTATGTTCATTGTTATAGAAGGATATTATTTTACCTTGAGTGACACACTTGTGGTGTGATATGATTATAGTTTATAGGATTTGATGATAATTTAATCATGTCCCAGTATGACATGAGATTTGAGTTTTCATGCATCATTATAGGCACAAAAAATTATTATATGATATGAAACATTTTTGGCAAGCACATGAAAATGGTTTTTTGGTATGCTGTTAAACATGAACTATATTCTTTTCTTATGAAAATTAAATGAAAATAGTTCGTAATATGAAATAATAACTGGTAAAATGATTTAGTAATATGAATAAATTTTTACCTATAAAAGAAAATTGAACAATGATAATGTGTTTAATCATTTTAACCAGGACCTGAGTGTACGATGGTTAAGGGTAGTGTTAGTACAATAGTTTAGATAGCATTGTGATATTAGGGTAAAGACATATTGTGACTTGTTTTGATTGTTGTTCATATTAAAATATGATAAAGTTGTTTTATGATTCCTAATATGTGGGTTTGAAATTGTATAGTTATAACTCCACGACGACACTTGTTTAAAGGATGACAAAAAGATATGTTTAGTTATTCTATTCCAGTAGTGGAACTCGGGGAACTAATTGTGCCAGTTGAGGAAACATGACAGCATTTCTTAGAGAACATTTCTCGCTTCTTGAATTTCATCGGAAAAGATGTAGTGTGGGTTGAGAAGATAATGTTTAACCTGGAATGGGGGTTACAATTAAAAAACCTTCTAACATTTAGTAGAGAAGGTGGATCAGAGGATGTTGAGTTTTGGGTTGAGTTCATCGAGATGATTCTTGACTATTTGGAGACTCCTGCTAAAAAGATGGTCAAGTTTGTTGAGCAATGTATTGTTTTCAAACAATTCAAAATAATTTTTTTTAAAGGGGGAGATTATTTTAAATAATACTATGTCTCTTTATGATGATTTTGATGCTCACAAATACCCTTAATTGTTTACTAATTATTTCGTTGAGTATTTTTCAGGAATTTATTTTATTTATTTATTTCATACAACGAGATTTCATACATCATTTATTCCGAGATCAATTTTAGCGCATTCTGGAATCACTGTAGCGCGAGATCAATTTCAGCGCGTTCTGGAATCACTATAGTGCGAGATCAGTTTTAGCGCGTACTGGAATCACTGTTCATACCCTACGTTGATGAACGTAACGTATGGATGAAAAGTTTACTTTTTATGTTAAAAGAAATGTATGGTCAAGGAACCTTACGTTATTTTGAAACGTATGGTTAATGAACCTTACGTTGTTGAAAAGTATGGAAGAAGAACAGTACGTTTGGAAGGAACTTTACGTTTTTGTTGTTGGATAAGTATGGAAGAGAAACCGTACGTTAGTTTTCAGTGTTGAGTTTGTTTCTCAAAAGTATGGATAATCAACCTTACTTTTATAATCAACCGTACGTTCTTTGGAGAGTTGAAGCAAGACAAAGTATGGATGATCAACCCTATGTTTGAATGCTGAAGAGAAAGTTTGTATGTTTGTGAACCTTACATTTGTGAACCTTACGTTTGTGAACCCTACGTTTGGAGCCACGTCATCAACCCTACGTTTGGCATCGGGATATTTTTGACAGACGATATTTCCTTTTGCATTGGTCAAACAGGCGGATTATTAAGCGGATTTCGAGCCGATTCTTAAGTACGACTTTGAATGAATCAAAGACGATTTTCAACGAATTAATGATTGATTTAAAACGGAGCTTTTTATGCCGATTCTTCAGGGGAGTTACAACGGCTCTGTTATTTAATATCGCGAATCTAAAGGAGATTTTCCTGGATCTATTTATGTGGAAGATTTTCTCAGATTTGAATATATATGTTCTATCTTGGAAAATTCGGATTTATATATACATAGGAAAGTATATGAAATATATAGATTGATCTTTTAACGAGCAAGAAACAGAGACTGTGTGAAGGCGTTCTTTTCTAGTGATCGAGAAGAAGTGTAAAACCTTTATTACCGAAGGAAGATCTTGATAGAAGATTCATGTGTTCTACATCGACTATCTGTTGTGAATCTAATGCTATTGAAGTTGTGAAGTTTCCTGTAATATCTATTGCAACTGGATCGACTCAGAACTGTTTTGATTACAGATCTTTATTTTCTGAAGACGACGATCTATCTACTGTCAATTGCATTCTGTTGCAATTGTGAAGAACAACTGGAGAAGTGTTTTCTTTATCGAAACTCTTTTTATTTTTTGAGTGATCAGCTTCTCGTTCTAAGCTGTGTGGGTTCGTGTTTGAACCAGGAAGGCTGTGTTTGCCTAAAACTTGTAATGGTGTCAACTGCCTGTACTCAGTTGTGAACAGGTCTGTGGAAACGAGGGCCAGATAGTAAAAATCGCCAAGCTCGTGGATTTGAGCGTTGGTGGAGTGGACTAGGGGCCTTCTGTTCCCCGAACCACTATACATCCGTGTGTTCATGCTTTTACTTTTTCCGCTGCATATTTAATCGTGCTAAAGCATAGTGGACAGAATTTGTCTAAATTGAAGAGATTGTAATAATTTTGAAAAGACACAATTCACCCCCCTCTTGTGTGTAATCCGTAGATTCAGATCCAACAATTGGTATCAGAGGAGGAGCTTCTTATTTTTAAAGTCTTATCAAGCTAGAAGTATTTAAATATTATACATAGTGTATCATGGCTGATATGAGAGAGGGAATGTCAATGGTCAGAGCACCTTACTTTAATGGAGATAATTATGGCTGCTGGAAATCACGTATGATTATTTATCTGAAAAATCTTGGTTACAGAGTCTATTCAAAGATTCTGACTCCCTATGAAATTCCTAAAAATCCCGATACATGGAGTGCTGCTACAGAGGCTGAGTATGACATGAATTCAAAAGCTATGAATGCAATCATCTGTGGTCTAGGACCGGATGAATTTAACAGAGTATCTCAATGCCCGACTGCATATGAAATGTGGCAAACAATAGCTGTTGCTTATGAAGGAACAGATAATGTAAGACAGATGAGATATGCAACTGCTAAATTAAAATTCGATACTTTCAGACTGATTGAAGGAGAGAGCATCACTCAGATGAATGGAAGATTGACAGAAATTTTCAATAATATAACAGCTCTAGGAGAACCAATCAAGCAGGCTGATCAAGCGTTAAAGGTACTGAGAGTACTTCCTACTCGATGGAATGGAATCTCTACAGCAATCAGACAATCAACTTCTGTTAAAGATCTAACTATGAGAGAGCTGATTGGTACATTGATGATGTACGAGGCTGAAATGCAAGATGAGGTAAATGAGCATAAAGTCTACATAAAAAGGGAAAATACTGCTTTGAATGTGACTTCTCAACAAAAGGATAGAAAGATGAAGAACAGAGAAGTAAGTGCTAAATCAGAAAGCTCTGATTCTTCAAATTCGGATGAAGAACTGGCTCAGCTAGCCAGAAAATTCAGAAAGTTCTACAGTAAGAAGAAAGACTTCAAGAAATCCTTCAAGAAGGATAGCAAGGAAGTGAGATGTTATGAATGCAAAAAGATGGGACATATCAGACCGGATTGCCCAAAATTGAATGATACAAAGAAGAAGAAATTCTTCAAAAGAGATGATTATGAGCAGAAAGACAAGAAAGCTATGAAAGCTACTTGGAGTGTTTCTGAAGACTCAATTAATTCTTCTGAATCAAGCTCAGAGAAGGAGGAAGCCAATTTAAAAGCAAATATGTGTTTCATGGCTGAAACTGATGAGGTACACTCATACTACTCCTCTGACTCAAATAATGAATCAAACTCTGAAACAGGCTTCTCAAATAAAAAACTTGCAGCTTACTGCAATATGCTTGAAGAAAGGTATGACTCATTATTTAAAAAATATAAATCTATTAAGAACTTGCATAAAGCTATTTCAGATGAGAGAAATACTTTTCTAAAACAACATAAGGAATTAATTGACAAATACAACTCTGCTGACTCAAATAAAATTAATTTTGAATCAAAAATAAAAACTCTACAGGATGAAGTAGAATCTTATAAAAAGGCTGCATTAGTTTTTACAAAAGGAGAAAACGCCTTAAATGAGATACATGGAAAAACTGTAATTAAAAAGGAAAGGTTTTGAATTGGAAGTAAAGGAGAAAAACCTAAGTTATACAAAAATTATTTTGTTCCTAGCACTAAACAGGTTATTTGTAACTTCTGTGGAACAAAAGGTCATATAGCTAAAAACTGTTTTCTAAGACAACCTCAAATATGTGGAATTAAGAAAGCTTATATTTCCAATGATCTATATGATTCAATCAATTTTAAGAAAACAAAGCAAATCTGGATACCCAGATCACTGCTTGCTAACACTCCTGGACCCAACAAAATATGGGTACCAAAGCAATTTGTTTGAATGTCTTTGCAGGTAGCAGGTCACCAAAGAAAGAAAGAAATATGGTATATGGACAGTGGCTGCTCAAGACACATGAGTGGAACTTCAGCTAATTTCTCTTCTCTTACTCGAAAGGAAGGAGGACTTGTCACCTTTGGTGACAATGCCAAAGGAAAGATTGTTGGTATTGGAACAGTTGGAGATCTAGAGACAGTCTCAATCAACAAAGTACTTTATGTACAAGGGTTAAAACACAATCTGATAAGTATCTCTCAACTCTGTGATGATGGATACACTGTTGATTTTACTAACAATAGTTGTACTGTTTCTAAAGATAAACTGTTTAAGTTTAGAGCACCCAGAACTGATAATGTTTATACTTTGGATTTGTATTCCTTGTGTAAACAACAAGTAAACTGCTTAACTACTAATATAAGTGAATCCTGGATCTGGCATAGAAGACTTGGTCATTGCAATATATATGCTTTACATAAATTATCTAAGAAACATCTAGTTTCTGATTTTCCTAGTCTCAAATTTGAAAATGAAAGATTGTGTGATGCATGTCAGCTTGGCAAGCAACACAAATCATCATTCAAATCTGTTAATAAAGTTGCTACAACTAAACCTCTAGAACTTATCCATATGGATTTGTTTGGACCTTCAAGAGTAGCAAGTTTAGCTGGTAAATTATATGTTTATGTATTAGTTGATGATTATTCTAGATTTACTTGGATTTTCTTTTTGAAATTTAAAAGTGAAGCTTTTAGTTTATTTGAAGGTTTTTGTAAATCTATTCAAAATGAAAAAGGTTTTAATATAATCTCATTGAGAAGTGATCATGGTGGAGAATTTGAGAACCAGGAATTTAATTCCTTTTGCTCAAACATGGGTATTAAACACACCTTCTCTGCTCCAAGAACACCTCAATAGAATGGGATTGTAGAAAGAAGAAATAGAACTATTCAAGAAATGGCTAGAACTATGTTAAATGAATATAGCCTACCTATATATTTCTGGGCAGAAGCTGTTAATACAGCTTGTTATATAATGAATAGAATTTTAATAAGACCTATTTTGAAAGAGACACCCTATGAACTATGGAATAACAGAAAACCTAAAGTAAATTACTTTAAAGTTTTTGGATGCAAGGTTTACATCTTGAATACCAAAGATAATCTTGGTAAATTTGATCCAAAATCTGATAAAGGTATTTTCTTAGGATATTCTGCAACCTCCAAAGCTTATAGAGTCTATAATAAAAATTCAAGGATTGTTGAAGAATCAGTTCATGTGAAATTTGATGAATCTGATCCTTTTGAGAAAAGGATAGAACAAATAGATGAACCTGATTCTAATGAAAACATGAGACTTGAGAATTTAAAGAATGATTTTGAAAATGATATAAAAGAAATTCAGTCCAGTTCAGAAGAAAATGACACTGAAGAACCCTTGAATGTAATGCCTAGACAGTCTATATCCTTAAAGAATCACCCTTTAGAATCTGTGATAGGTGACTTAGAGACTGGTATTCAAACTAGAAGAAACCTTGGAAACATAGTTGAATTCTCTACTTTCCTATCCCAACAAGAACCTAAGACCATAGAAGAAGCCTTAGATGATGAGAGCTGGGTAATAGCAATGCAGGATGAATTGAACCAGTTCAAGAGAAATAAGGTTTGGGAATTAGTTGAAAGACCACATGATTATCCAGTAATAGGAACTAAATGGGTCTTTAGGAATAAACAGGATGATCAAGGGATAATAACTAGAAATAAAGCAAGATTAGTAGCTAAAGGATATAATCAAGAAGAAGGAATAGATTATGATGAGACCTTTGCACCTGTATCCAGGTTAGAAGCCATTAGAATCCTTTTAGCCTATGCGTCTTATATGAATTTTAAATTATTTCAGATGGATGTTAAATCTGCCTTTTTAAATGGTTATTTAATGGAGGAAGTTTATGTTGAGAAACCTCCTGGTTTTGAAAATTCTCAAAAACCAGATTCTGTTTTCGAACTTACTAAAGCTCTTTATGGCCTTAAACAAACACCTAGAGCTTGGTATGAATGTCTAAGTTCTTTTCTTTTGAAAAATGATTTTACTGTTGGACTGGCAGATCCAACACTCTTTAAGAAAACTGTGAAAAATAATGTTTTTTTGGTACAAATTTATTTTGATGATGTAATTTTTGGATCAACCAATAAAATAATTTGTCATGAATTTTCAGAATTAATGCAAAAAGAATTTGAAATGAGTATGATGGGAGAATTAAATTTCTTTTTGGGTCTTCAAATATTTCAAAAAGATTTTGGAAATGTTTTAAATCAATGCAAATACATTACTGATTTACTTAAGAAATTTGGACTTGAAAACATCAAGCCATTTACAACTCCTATGTGTACTAATATAAAACTTGATTTGGATGAAACTGGAAAATCAGTGGACAACAAGTTATATAGAGGTATGATTGGTAGTTTGTTATATCTTACTACTAGTAGACCAGATATAATGTATTCAGTATGTCTTTGTGCTCGATTTCAATCAAATCCCAAAGAATCCGATTTAACTGCTGTTAAAAGAATTTTTAGATATTTAAAAGGTACTATTTATCAATCTCTGCTTTATCCAAAAACCACTGATTTTAATTTAATTTCATATTCAGATGCTGACTTTGGAAGCTGTAGATTAGATAGGAAGAGTACTTCAGGAACATGTCACTTTTTAGGAAAGTCTTTAGTATCATGGTCTAGTAAGAAACAACACTCAGTTGCCCTGTCAATAGCCGAGGCAGAATATGTGTCTGCAGGTAGTTGCTGTGCACAGGTGTTGTGGATGAAAAACACTCTTATGGACTTTGGATTAAATTTCAATAATACACCTATTTTATGTGATAATACTAGTGCAATTAATATTTCAAAAAATCCTATTAGTCATTCTATAACTAAGCACATTGATATAAGACATCACTTTTTAAGAGATCACGTATTTAAAAAGGATATATTTTTAGAATTTGTAAATACAGAAAATCAATTAGCAGATATTTTTACTAAACCACTTCCCACGGCAAGGTTTGAATTTATTAAGGGGGAGTTAGGTTTATTTAATTTTAAATAGTTTTTTTTAAATCTTATTCTGTTTTCGAATTCTTCTTAATTTCTGTTTTCCGCTATAAGTAATTTTATTTTGTTTTAAATAAAAGTAATGATTAGTGATTACACAGGAATCAAGGCTGTCAGAACTGTTTCACCTTCTAAACGGCTTCACCTTTTTCGGAAACCCTTTCGAAAACCTAAAACCGCACATCTTCTCCAAAACCCTTTTCTGAATCTTCAAACCCTAAACTTACGAACCTTCAGAAATCGTTGTTGGAATGGCAAAGACTAAGCGTCTAGATGAAGCCGAGAGCAGTGCTGCAAAGAAACCTAAGGTAGTAGGTCGGAAAATATTGCAAGGTAAAGTCATAGATTTAGAGTGGCTGTTTGAAACTAATTTACTGTTGAAGCAAGCGTTGTCGTTTCAAAGCCTTGAGAAAGCATTTAATAGTGAAAATTCTGAGTTTCTATATGAGGCAGAAATGATACATTTCTTTAGAACTGTTCAGTTTAGCCTTGGAGATACAGAGGATAGTTTATTGGCTCAAATAGAGGATAAGGACTTTTCAATATCATCTGTAGAGATAAGTCAAATTCTTAACTGCCCTCATGAATGAGTTTTTCATTTCGATTTACAGAATATTGGAAATTCTGTACATAAGTCTGAAGACATTATGTCTTTTCTGTTTGGAACCAGAGTGATAAAGAAGATGTTTATTAAGGATTTGGAGCCCGATCAGAAAATTTTGGTAAAATTTGTTCAGACTGGTTTAGCACCAAGAATGGCTGAGGTGGAGAAAATCCTATACCCGGACATGTACATAATGTATCTTCTGATGTGTGATATTAAGTTTAATTTTCCTCGGTTTATGATAAGATATCTGAGTTACTGCTGTCAGAGTGAAGCAAGAATGACCTTTTTCCCTTACGGAAGGTTCATTTCTTTGTTTTTGTTTAAAAGAGGAATGATCAGATTGGTAGATGCTGGGGTGAAATGTCACCACAGTAATGTTTTCAATGCTGGAACTTTAAGGAAAGTAGGATACTTCTGGAGCAAAATTAAAGGAAAACTCTTACCTGTTGGAGCTGAGGAAAACTCGGAGAGTGCTCAGGCTCAACCGGCTAAGTCCAAGGAGGGACAAGCAGAATCAAGAGTTAGTACAGTGGCAAGGAGAATTCGTTTTGAGATGGAGGAAGTTGAGGAAGAGAGAAGTCAAGAAGGACTTCAATCTAGAAGGAAGAGGTCAATTGATGAAGAAGTTATCTCTCCTGCCTTGAAATCCTCTGAACCAGTAATTTCTTATTCATTTCTGAGAGAAGCTGTTGTGGAGCAGACTGCACCGATAGAGGAACCAGCAGCTCAAACAGAAACTCAAGAAGAACCTCAATCTACTGCTGTGGCTGTTGAAAAAGTAATTCAACAAGAACAACTTATGGAGGCAGTTCCTGGTGAAGAAGTGGCCGGACCTCAAGATTTACATGAAAATATTGTTCTTGACCAATCAGTAGAAGTCAGAGAGACTACTGTTCGTGATGAACATACTTCTGAAGCTCATACAGAGGTACTTCAGGAATATTTTTCAGTGGAAGAGTTACAGGCTTCAAAAGATAGTTCAGTGGATCAACCTTGTCAGGACAAGGACAAAGAACAGTCGGATGCAGATTCCTTACCACTTGCCCTGCTTCATCAACCTAATTCTGAACATGAGAATCGAGCACAGGGTGCCCCTGATTCACGAAAAGAAGAAGTTGTTGAGTTGTAAAAGCGTATCTCTCAGTTAGAATCTGAGAATGTTAGTCTCAGAAATTCTCTGAACTTAGAGCAGTTGAAGTTTCAGAAGCTGAAAGAATGTACTGTTTCAAGACAGGAAATAGATTTGTTTAAGACTGATATGCTGCATGCTGTTGATCAGTTAAAATCAGAGATGGTAAAGAAAGATGATTTGTCTGAGTTGAAGATTTACATGGAGAATAAATTTGAGTCTGTTGCAAACAGTGCTGTAAGTGGATCAGGCTATTCACCTGATTTGATTCGGATATTTCAAGCAATTACTGGAGCAATGAGCAATATGAGTGACAGATTACACGATCTTCAGTGTAATAGTGCCCCTTTGTCAGTTTTGCTAGATAATCAGAGATTTTTAGTGGATCAGTTGACATCTGGAGAGCAACCGATTAGGATTCTTTTGAATCAGTTATCAAAAAAAACTGGCTCTTTTTGTTGAAAAAGAAGAAAGAATGAATGAGTTTTTCAGAGTTAATTTGATTGAAGATATTCATATGACTCAAGAGAACAGAGATTTTATCATCAAGTTAGGAGATGGGATGATGAAGAGGCTCAGAGAACAGTTTACAGAGATAAAGACCGCGATTCAAAGGAAATAGACACCTTTTTCCCTGTCTTATCTATGAACCTTGATTCCTCTGTATATCACAATCGTATATATATAACAGCTTGTGAATGAAATTTTTTCTTTTCCTATTTTTTTTGTTGTTTATTGATTTATGATTGAGTTAGCCAGTATAACAAATTCACTTATTCATACACAGTTAACTATAGCATTTACTTATAGTTCAGTGCAATATTAAATGTGTTCAAATCCGTTTTTTTCATTCTTTTTGATATCACAAAAAGGGGGAGAATTTGGATAAACACAACATTTAAATTAATTTGTTTCCTATAAAGAAATTTGGATATATGGGAGAATTTGGATATATACGATATTTATCTTTTATCTATTTTTTATTTTTATGGGGGAGAAATTTTATTATAGTTAAATATTGTTTTAATCCTTTCAAAATTCTAAAATTTTACAAAACTAATTTTTCAATAAAGATTGCAATTAAATTAGTTCTATTATTTTTATGGGTTTTGTGATCATCAAAAAGGGGGAGATTGTTTAGCAATGTATTGTTTTCAAACAATTCAAAATAATTTTTTTTAAAGGGGGCGATTATTTTAAATAATACTCTGTCTCTTTATGATGATTTTGATGCTCACAAATACCCTTAATTGTTTACTAATTATTTCGTTGAGTATTTTGCAGGAATTTATTTTATTTATTTATTTCATACAACGATATTTCATACTTCATTTATTCCGAGATCAATTTTAGCGCGTTCTGGAATCACTGTAGCACGAGATCAATTTCAGCGCGTTCTGGAATCACTGTAGTGCGAGATCAGTTTTAGCGCGTACTGGAATCACTGTTCATACCCTACGTTGATGAACGTAACGTATGGATGAAAAGTTTACTTTTTATGTTAAAAGAAACGTATGGTCAAGGAACCTTACGTTATTTTGAAACGTATGGTTAATGAACCTTACGTTGTTGAAAAGTATGGAAGAAGAACATTACGTTTGGAAGGAACCTTACGTTTTTGTTGTTGGACAAGTATGGAAGAGAAACCGTACGTTAGTTTTCAGTGTTGAGTTTGTTTCTCTAAAGTATGGATCATCAACCTTACTTTTATAATCAACCGTACGTTCTTTGGAGAGTTGAAGAAAGAAAAAGTATGGATGATCAACCCTACGTTTGAATGCTGAAGAGAAAGTTTGTATGTTTTTGAACCTTACGTTTGTGAACCTTACGTTTGTGAACCCTACGTTTGGAGTCACGTCATCAACCCTACGTTTGGCGTCGGGATATTTTTGACAGACGATATTTCCTTTTGCATTGGTCAAACAGGCGGATTATTAAGCGGATTTCGAGCCGATTCTTAAGTACGACTTTGAATGAATCAAAGACGATTTTCAACGGATTAATGATTGATTTAAAACGGAGCTTTTTATGCCGATTCTTCAGGGGAGTTACAACGGCTCTGTTATTTAATATCGCGAATCTAAAGGAGATTTTCATGGATCTATTTATGCAGAATATTTTCTCAGATTTGAATATATATGTTCTATCTTGGAAACTTCGGATATATATATACACATGAAAGTATATGAAATATCTAGATTGATCTTTTAACGAGCAAGAAACAGAGACTGTGTGAAGGCGTTCTTTTCTGGTGATCGAGAAGAAGTGTAAAACCTTTATTACCGAAGGAAGATCTTGATAGCAGATTCACGTGTTCTACATCGACTATCTGTTGTGAGTCTACTGCTGCTGAAGTTGTGAAGTTTCTTGTAATATCTATTGCAACTGGATCGACTCAGAACTGTTTTGATTACAGATCATTATTTTCTGAAGACGATGATCTATCTACTGTCAATTGCATTCTGTTGCAATTGTGAAGAACAACTGGAGAAGTGTTTTCTTTATCGAAACTCTTTTTATTTTTTGAGTGATCAGCTTCTCGTTCTAAGCTGTGTGGGTTCGTGTTTGAACCAGGAAGGCTGTGTTTTCATGAAACTTGTAAAGGTGTCAACTGCCTGTACTCAGTTGTGAACAGGTCTGTGGAAACGAGGACCAGATAGTAAAAATCACCAAGCTCGTGGATTTGAGCGTTGGTGGAGTGGACTAGGGGCCTTCTGTTCCCCGAACCACTATACATCTGTGTGTTCATGCTTTTACTTTTTCCGCTACATATTTAATCGTGCTAAAGAATAGTGGACAGAATTTGTCTAAATTGAAGAGATTGTAATAATTTTGAAAAGACACAATTCACCCCCCCCCCTCTTGTGTGTAATCCGTAGATTCAGATCCAACAAAGTTGGCCACTAATATTCTTTGATGATTAGTGAAGTATTGGTAGGTCATTCATGTAAAAACTAGAAATGATGATGGTATGATATAGAAATACATTTTAAATAAGTTCTAAGACTTCTTCTATCATGAAACATTGAGACATAAGAGAGTATTAGAATTCATGTGGCCGATATAGGAGAGAATGCCCATTATGGACTATGTCGGATGATTTATAGAAATGTAGTACTTTTCAGTAGTGTTGAATGTAGATAAATATACATCAGAAAATTGAGTTTAGGATGGAATTATGTTTGAAATTAAGTCCAAGGTGAATATATTCAGGCTGAAAGGTTTTTATATGTGGTGAATCGGGCTCTCATCTCAGATGGAAACATGAAGGAGTATTCTAGTGTCTTACTCATGGTTTATTCTAGATGATATTGAGGTATGTATTCGAAGAAAAGTAAGTGTTGTTCTGAAAAAATTATCTACAGTAGTGGGTAGAAGAGTGGTTAGTTAGGGGGCTCAATAACACAGGTTCTTACCCAAGTTCTTTTCCACCAGTGTGGTAATATAGGAAACTTTCATAAACATTGACCTCGAACACCAGTGGAGTGTCGAGCCTTTAGTAAAATGGTTTATCTACAAAGGTTATTTAGGAACCTGAAAAAGATGATTTCTGATAGAGGATCTAGATAGAACAAAAGTGTGGGAAGTGAGTCTTATGCACCATATTTGTATGGTGTCTTGAGTTCTACTATCCAAGGTGGTAGAGGTCATAAACTTGGTGATTCTGGTAAATAATGTCCATATCATCGGAGTGTTACATCTGTGGGGAGTCAGACTGAATTATAAGGAAGAGGGATAGTACTATTACATTCTATATAGCCTACACTTTTGGATAGAGAGGCTAGACGGTTAATAGTGATAGATACTATTTTTTTAGCTTCAATATTACGATGTTCCTTATTTGATATTGGCTCCTTTTATTCCTTTATATAATCAAAACTTGTTAATGACTTGAGCTTGGAGGTGGTTTATTTTAGTGGGATTATGAATATAGATACTCTACTGGGAATTCTATCTAGGGGCATCTAATTATAAAATGGATGTTCTCTTAATGATAGAGAGTAAAATTTTATATAAGGTATCGAAATTCTAGATATATCAATCTTAGAACGAATAATGGTTATGGAAGGGATAGTCACATACAGAGATCACATTGATTATTACCAATAGAGAGTAACGTTCACATCTACAAAGGTGACGACAATATTCCTCATGGAGATCAGGATATCCAAGTCGTCTTGGTGGGGCCAATTACTAAGAAATTGAGAGATCTCACTATCAAGTTTTCTAGTCTTTTACAAGATGATAATGATTTAATGTGTGGTATCCTTCCACTAATAGTGGAATAGTTGCATAATGTTTTTACTGATGACTTCTTGGTTTTCCCACCTAATAGAGATGTGGAATTCAGTATTGATCACATGTCGGGGGATGATCCGGTATCTATTATACTATATAGAATGGTACTAAAAGAGCTTCATGAGGTCAGGGCTTGTCTGGAAGAGTTTTAAGGTAATGGGTTTATCTATCCAAGTTCATCAACTTGAGGTTTATTAGTAATTTTATCTTGGAAGGATAATTGGACACTATGTTTTTTTATTACTATAAGTTTAATTAGTTGATAGTGATGAATCAATATCCTCTTCTATGTATTGATGATCTATTTGACATGTTGGGAGGATCTTTTTGGTCCTCAATGTTCAACTTTCAATCAGGGTATCATCAACTAGGAGTTCAAACATTTGATATACCAAGGACTGATTTGAAAAGTAGGTATGGCCTATAAGAGCTCTTAATAATTTCTTTTGGGTTGAAGAATGTACCAGAAGTGTTTATGGCCTTGATGGATAGAATATTCCATCCATACATGGAACTGTTTGGGGTAGTATTTTTGGATAACATCTTAGTGTACTCCATGACTCGTAATGATAATTCCCAACACCTTGACATCATCCTAAGTATTCTAAGAGATCTTCAGCTATATAAAAATCTTTCTAGGTGTTAGTTTTTAGATTGATCAAGTACACTTCTAGGTACACATCATCTGAAAGGAATGTGTGTCGGTGAACTGAAAGAAGGTCCATGTTGTGGTTTCAAAGGATCATCTGAAGAATATATTTGACATTTGTATATTTATGGGGTTATCTAGATATTACATGAGGATCATCCAAGACTTTTCATGATTGTAAACACTACTCTCGAGGTTGATGAAAAAGGAAGATATAGATTGAATGGTCAAAAGCATGTGAGAATTAATTTAAAGTGTTTAATCGATGCTTAAAATTGGAACTAATATTGATCCTACCTAATCTAGGTGAGGAGTACACTGTGTATTGTGATTCGTTTGGGGTTGGACATAGAGTAGTTTTGATACATGGGGATGAAGTCATTGTGTATGAGTCTCAACAGCATATGTCACATGAATCAAACTACCCTATTCAATAACAAGAGTTAGTGGTAGTGATTTATGCTGGGAATTGTTGGTGTCACTATCTGTTATGTGATATGTTCACTGGGTATATGGATCACAATAGCATAAGTTATGTCTTATCACCGTTATTTTTGAATCTATGGTAGTGGATATGGGATGAGTATATGCTATCATTTGATTTTGAATGATAATATACAGACGAGAATAGAAAAAATTTGGATTAATATTTGATTGGGAATGATCATGATCAGGAAGTATAAGATTGTAGCCCTGAGTGGAAGATAATGGATTTACTAGATGAGATGCATGATGTGGTTTAAGAAAATCATGAGAAAATGACTCTAGTATTTGGTTTGGCAGAGTCTTCAATTTTTACATGGATCAGAAATTGAAAGTATGAGGATTCAAAATGTTTGACCATAAGGGAATACCATGAAGGTGGGGATTTTCCGTCTGAATGGAGCATATACAAGGATGAGATCATCTATATCAATAACCAAGTTATTATTCCAATGATCATGTGGGATGAGTTGATTGTGTAATTTCATGCCTCAATGTGGGTACTAAATCAAGTTGTGACAAAAATTTACCAAGACCTATGATGATAGTTTTGGAGGTTGGGTATGAAAAGTATATAGCAGGGTTTGTGAAAAAATGCTAAACCTGATAGTTTTTAAAGTATGGAACCAACATTTAAGAGGTTTTCTATAGGTGTTTCCTATTTTTGAATGGAGGTGGGATTCCATGAAAATGGATTGTGGTGAGTCCCATAAAGATTCGAAGGTAGAAGGATGATATTTGGGTTATTGTGGATCAACTGATGAAAGTAACTCATTTCTTACCTATATGAGAGACATTATCAATTGAATAGATAAGAATCTTGTATATTTGATAGATATTCCATCATCACAAGGTTATACATAATATAGTTTCAAATCATGACTCATGTATTACATCGCACTTCTGGTAGGGAATGAAGAAGGCACTTGGTTCATAGGTATTATTGAGTATGGATTTTCACCCATGAAACGATGGGCGGTCGGAGTATTCTATGAGGTCCTTGAGGATCTGTTGCGGATATGTTTTATTGACTTTGGTGAGTATTTGGAAAACACTTGTCTTTAGTGGAGATTTACTGTAAGAATAATTATTAAAAAACTATACATATGGAACCATGTGTGGTTATTTATGGTAGGCCATGCAGATCACCACTATACTGGATGGAGGTTGGTGACTCTGAGTCATTGGGTTTGAGTCTTGTGTAGGAGACACTAGAACAGGTGTACCAAATTTTGAAATGTCTGGAAACAACTCATATTAGATAGTATTAAAATGCTGACAGACATTGATACACCTTATATTTTAAAATGGGTGATTGTTTATTCCTTAGGGTGTTTCAAAGGTTGGGTCATCATATAATAAAAAGGCTGGGCATGTTGGAACCCAGGTTTTTTGGACTTTTTGAGGTTGTGGAGAGAATCAGGTTGATGGAATAACAATTGAAACATCCACATAAATACATTATTATTCCTGATGTTTTGCTTGTATCATAACTATGATAGTATCACCTTTACCCTTCTCAAGTGATTGATGTGGATGAGGTTGACCCTAATATAGATGTTTCTTTTAAGGGGAACCTAATACTATTATTATATATAAGTGAGAAAGTGTTGTGTACAATGATTGTGATGATAGTTTGTGTATTGTGGCAACATGGACACGTGCAGTCAGAACCTTGTGAAAGGGATGACTCTTTTAAATCTTGGTGGCCTGATTTTTTTATCTCAGAATCTTAGATAAATTTCGATGTGCAGCTGGTAGATGAGTTGTTATAACGTGGAGATATTATATGATTCTGTTCTTTTCTAGAGTTGAATAAGAATTGATTCTAGGAAATCTTTTGTCCTTATTTGAGTAATTTTTTTGGTTATAACATGTGGTGTGTTTGGGTAAATGTTTGTGAAAAATGAATGAAAAACGGTTGTTCACGGTTGGCTCATGGTTAGGGAAAACCATGCACCCCAGTACAACTAACCATGCGAGCCCGAGAACAGGGGCAAACTGGGATCCACTACACAACAAACAATTTGTTTGAAATAATTAAGCTTTAAAATTAATTTAAAAATTCGATGAACTCCCAATACATACCTATTTGGATCCCCATTTGACCCTAGGATGTCTTTCACGTTTTTTGGTGGTATCTGGATGAATTTAAGGACCTCCCGGCCTCTTTTATTCGTGATTCATTGCTCGGATCAAATATTTTCTCCTCTCCCAATAAGAGAATCTTATTCCAGTTATCCTATCATTCATATCCCATTATTCACACATAATTTCAGTGATATAATCATATATTTTAGACATATTTATATTTATATATTGTGATCAATATATTTCATTATAGATCTATATCTTGGTTTGAGAGATCGTGATTTATTAAATCATGATTTAGGGTTTTTGGAGTCATAACAAGATCTTCATCGTAGTTCAATTCAATTTTTTTGGGATTTCTAATGGGTGATTACTCTTCAATTAACTGATTTAGGTGTTCTATTATTAAAATACCATAGTGTTAATGTTAGTTATGTTAATGTTATTTTTGAATTTATAGAGTATGTTTAGATATTTTAATTCTAAATTGAATTAGTTTATGTGGTCAATTAATTAATTGAGGAATTGGGGATTTGATTGAATAATGGAAATTGTGGAATAAGGATTATCAATTGGTGAGTTAATTAATAAAGTACTGAATTGGGAAATTAAAGATAGTATATTATTGAGTTTATTATATAATTTTTGTATTGTAAATTTATAATAATTAATTGGTGAATTAAATATTAGATGTTGAGTATATAAAATGGTTATTTAATTGTTGAATTAATTAACAAAAGATATTTGATCAATTAATTTATGAATTAATTAATGGGAAAGATAAAGATAATTAATTATTGAATTAATGAAAGTGAGTATATATTTTTAAATGATTGTCAAATTAATTACTGATCATGGATAAATTAATTTATGAATTAATTAATGAATGTTTTTTGGTTAATTATAAATGGATTGTTAACTTTTTTAATCATAGTGAACATGATAATGTAAAAACATATGATAATGAGATAAATGTGATATTTTGATTTGTTATGATATATATGTCTATATATGCATGGTTTGTACATGGGGTGATAGACATAAAGATCTGCACCAATGTTATATTTGCATGGATCATAAATGGGGTGTTAGATATGAAGATCTACAATCTTGATATATATATTTATATTTGTGTGGTTGATAAATGGGGTTCCAGACATGAAGATCTATGCCAAGGACATATATTCTTAATTGGTGAATTGGGTGCTAGACATGATGATCTCGCCGATGACATATACAGAAGATTGAGAATTGGGGTTCTAGACATGACGTTCTAAGCCTATAATATATATACATAATGCATATATCAGGTATTAGACATGGCATTCCATAGCCAAAAAATTGGGATTGTATTATTGTTCCAAGTAGACGTAAGAATGAAATATGAATTGAACATGTAACATGGTCCAGAACTGGTGAGGGCTGAAGCAGGTATGAAAGTATGGGTGTCCTTGGAAACCCAGTGGCCTATGTGGTTTAATAAAGACCAATTGATAATGTGATAACTATTTAATTAGGAATTGTAATTATTTTTTTATATAAAATTAATACACAATTTATTACATAGCTGTTATTTTAGACACAGTTGGTGGTGGCCAACTGAGCTATACTCACACCCTAACCGGGATTCATAATTGGTACCTGAATAGAATTCATGGATTTATGATAGGTTAATGGAAGGGCTCATATTATATGCCTGATATGGGATGGAGCATAGATGAGGCTACTTATTGTGGTTTGGGTCCAGCATAGGAGTCATTAATGTGTTCATTTTTAGTTGTCATTTTTGACACTTGACAAGTACATTAACCTGGGATGTTTATTTATTTAGTTAGATATTTTATTTCTTTCATTGATTATATTGAGATATTGGTATTTCTAGTGGTCATATATGATTTTTTATATTATTTAATAATTGTTCTGCTGTATTACTCAGATTAAAGAGGGTATAGTCTCCTGATAATTGACTTATCATTCCATCACTACTAGTCATTAGCCTATGGAATACAGGGAGGCATGCTTGAGGTCATTTGACTAATTGGATCAAGCCATTAATGTATCGCTCCTGGGATGGGATGTTACACTCAATAATTTGATAATGATTATCTTTCCTGTAGAATGATTATATCCATTATTAAAATGGTGATAAAAATGAAATGGTTTCCTCTTACTTTCACATTTATAGAATCCGAGGATTCTTCATGATATAAAGGTTGATTTTTTATCTCATTATTTTATATTTGCTCTATATAAGGAATTTCAATCCATACCTAGAATGGAATTGAATTCTACAAATGGTGGTACTACAAGGTTGTTTAGCAATATTGGCCCTAAAATATAGATTGGGGTTAAGTTATATTCTTAATATTAAATAACTAACCTATTATCTGTCTTCATATATAACTCATCTATTATTTTTATATCATTTTATAAATGTTCTACAAAATTTATTTGATATGGAATAATTTTTTAAAACCATATTCAAATGTGAAATTTGATTTTCATGGATTGATAATAAGCCTGAATTTCATTATTTGATTCTGGTTCTAATTGATTACTTCATATGAAATAGACCGAGGGATTATAATTTCTATACTATAAAACAAATAAATAGAGCACCGTGAACATTAAAGGAATATATCATAAATTACATAATTTTGTGAGTTTATAGGTTTTAATTTATGTTATCTGTGTTATATTATATAACATAAAACGTTATAGACATTTCCATTCTGATAAAAATTATTCATTAGGAGCTTGTGAATTTACCCAATCATATACCCTTGGAGTGTAAAAAAAGGATTTAAGTAAGTTCTATGTATCATCCACTAGGTGGTGATTTGTTCAATCCAAATTTTCCTTTATTGGGGTTATTTTCCCTAGGTGAAACTATGATATATCCATATCCACATATAGTATCTAGAGAGTGATGTATTTAATAAAAAACCAATAAAAGTATATTGTACAAAAAACATAGGGATTCTTTCCTATGTTTAGTATTATTTATTATTTGTTTCACTATGGTAATATAATCCAACACCCAAAAAAATACTAAACCTCCTTTAGATAATAACTATGAGAAACCAACTAATCAATACATGATAATATATTATTTATTACCTAATAAATACAATTAATAAAACCTTAGGGGACTGTGGGGACTAGTGTATTATGAAACTAGGTACAATAAAATTTTTAGAACCTATTTATCGTTCACTTAAAATCCATCAACCTTATAAAACTACATGACATAACATTGTTACAAAAATATGAAATGGGTGAGCTTTGAAGCACTATAAGGGAATAATAAAATAATATAATGATGAAAAAAATACATATTGGGAATGATGTAAAACATGGTGACATAAAAGTTCTGGGAATCATAAAAGTTATCATCGAAGCATGATACAACATTTTAACATGAGTAAAACATGGGAATGTGGAAATCGATTAAACATGACATCATAATAAAATGTCATGAATAACATCCAAGACATTATAACATTGTATGATTATGATAACTTCACATTCACCATTAATATTGTATCATGAGATAAAAACATTAAAAATTGTACTAGAGTGATATATAACTCTAGGACCACCCATCACATTAATATCATGTACATTCATAATTGTGACAAAATGTTAATACAACATAAGGGTGAATTTCATCACTTTTAATTCGATCATTCTAGATTATCAGCTATATACATGGATTTCCCCAAAAAATGATTGATATGCACATCTATTTGAATACCCTTATGAGGAAATGGTGATCAAAAACATTAAATTTTATAGTAATTTCAATATATAATCTTTATTATTACACTCCAATGAATATTTTAGTTTTATATTTTTAGATAATTAAGACAAACTCTTTCAAAATAAACTCTTATTTTACAATGGTACTCAAATACACAGTATCTAGTTTTTCCACCAAAGGAACCCATTTTTAAATGAATCATGGTTTATTTTCAAGAAATATATTCAAACCTTTCATCATGTCATCTTTGTTTCCTTCAAAATCATTAATCCCTTTGAACAAAATTTAAAAACATGCAATGAGAACAAAAAGATCGGTAAGGGATGCAATGAAACAGAATCGTTATTCTAATGAAAACATGAAAACCCATTAAAAACCATTTCATAAAAACCCATATGAATGCAGAGAAAATTTATGTAGGTGAAATGGGACATTACTACCATATCATCTTAACAATCCCCTTTAAAAATAGGATAACCGTACTGTTGAATTTCATCTCTAGATTACCTAATGCATTGAAGATCTATAATGGGGCTCACCGTTATTATAACCTATATCAGGATCACTAGTTACTAATGAACTATAATGGGGATTAACCCTTCGTATAATCTATATTTGACTAACCTATGAGCTATAATGTGGCTCAACTGTAACACCCTAATATTTCAATGTACTTTATCTCTTGAAATTAATTCAATAGCTTCCGCTATACAGAACATCAAGTTCGAGTGAACTATGACTTACCAAAGTAGTTGTTAAAAAATCAAAATGAAATGTATTATGTGAATTATGTATAATTAATATAAATTTAACTTTCATATTATTTGTTTCTTTGAAATAATATAAGATAAAAATTAATTATTCAGATAAAAGAAGCAATTTGCAAAAAAATTCGATTTTACCACATGTTAATGAAGAACCATTTTTAAATATAATATTTTACACTTTTATATATTAAATTTGTCAAAATAAACTTCTTCTTTATAATTAATACATAAAATATTGTTTGAATAAATTTTTTGTGTTTTTCTGATAACTTTCATATTTTGATGAATAGTGAAAGATACTAAACATTAATTGAAAATTTTTCTCAACAACCAAATTTATAGTTTTATGTTATAAATTTGAATGATTTAGAAAATAATTATATTATATATTTATTATTAAATGCAATTTTGGTCATTCAAGATAATTTAACATCTAAATTGGACATAAACATGTATCAATCTTTGGATATGTTCTACTTCTCAAAATACCTACTTTTTGGTTTTGACAACAGAAATTAATTTTAAATTAATTAATTCTACTAATATGTTTTGAAGTTCATAAAATTGACTTTGTTTTTGATTTCAAAATATCGAAATTATAATAGAGTGAATATTTGGTAATTTTCAGGGAACTTTCAATTTTTGATGAATTGTGATAAATAATGCGTTATTGTTTAAAACAGAATATTATGTAAATAATAATTATTATTTATTTAAATTTATTTTAATGTCCAAATAGATACATAATACCTATATTAGTACAATTTAATTTATTTGATTAATTTTTTAACAATATTAGATATATAAAATTTTATTGAACATTTAACGTCTTTTACCCACCTTCTAGGCACATTTACAAATTTTCATAAAATATAATTTTACCACTTCTGTGAATTGAATTTCAAAAATATTAGATACATTGTCGACATCAGTATGTAAAATTTTTTTTATAAGAAGAAAATATATTTTTTAATAGTATCTTTTGAATTTTGTTTACAATGGTTAAAAGAAAATTAGGTAATTAAAAGTAATAATGTTATATTAATTACCCCAACACATGTCTTAATTCTATTGCATAAGTGTTTTAATACAAAAATAATTCTTATTAATAAAATATGATCTTTTTTGATCAACTTGGATTATATATGGAAAATTATTACTATTTTATTTCAAGAAGAGTTAAAAGTGTTAAATTCAAATTTTAATAAATAACACATATTTAATACAGATTTATAAATAAGATAATTTAGACTATAAATATTAATTATAAATATAAAAATATTTACTATATAATGGTATTTTATATATTATTTTTAGATATTATATAATTAAATTTATTTTTAACACAATGATGATGTTGTAATTATTTTATCAATGAACGTTTAAAATAATTGATATTATAAATATCATAATAAATACAAATTGAGAATTATGTAGCCCTCCATGAATTTTCATGGTGAATATTACATGTTAATATTTATTTAATGCATTTTTTGATAAGTAATAATCATTTTATAACATTCCAAAAAACCAATTACTAAATAGTGTCAAAATTGACAAAAATGAGTTTTTAAGAGAATTACTATATTATTAAATGATATAATAGTACATAAAATCTACGATTAAGCCAACGAGCTACTATAATGATAGATATTTAATTATTGAGCCACTTTATGTTCTCTTGGTATTTTATAGTATGTTTATTAACCCTGTAATATAAAAATACCAGAAGACATGGATAATGGTAAACTGTTTCACTAAGAGTTAAATCAAAAGTAATATGGTTAATATGGTGACTTAAACATGCCTAAAAAATTTTGGTTGAATGTTTTTTAACCCATAAAAATTGTATCCTAGAAATAAACCCATTTGTAAAATTTATAAACCTAAATTTTTTTTATAATAAAATAATATTTCAATCTTTTTATAATGTGCCCTCTCCTTTCTTATAAAGGTATTTCTCCATATCTATATTTCACACCTCCAAAGACATTTATATCAGCCAAAACCCAATAAAATATCCTCATATTTACCATAAAGTAATCCTAGGGGGCCTTAATTTTACCAGGTATCCAACCTAAAGTGCCCATTTGATCAAATAAAAAAGAAGCACCCGAATAAGTGGTAATAATTTCATCACCTCATTCAACATTCTTTTCTTCTTCCACTTCTATATATTTGTTATTTCCATTAAAAAAATCTGCAGTACCTTTTAATTAATTGGATGTTATTATAACTATTATATAACCATTTTAATTATTCTATCCATCTTATGAATGACAAAGTCACCATACGTGTGTACATATGGTTTACCATTTATAGGTCGTTGTGTAGTATGTTATTCAACACTTCATTATTAGGATGGGTATAATAATGAGTAAAATTAATGTAAATAAAAATTATAAAATGTTAATTATTTTTTTAATATAATATAACATCCAATTAAACACTGTTTCATACTCAATATAATGATATTGTCAATTGTGTGTACATACGACTTACAGTCTCCACGACGCGATATGATTCATCTACAAAAATTACCCTTCAAGGATTTTTAAAAATGTAAATATATTTATTAATTGTGAGGAATATGAATAATATTTCTACTGAAATAATATATAGATAAATATATGTTGAATACTTACTTCTACACAATATGATAATAAAATAGAAAAAACGATCATGCGTGCATACAGACTACCATCTCCATGAATGGTGTCTCAATTTCATATATCTATCTATTATACATATTTATATTATAAATTTATAGGATATATATTTGATGTTTTATATTCTAGAAGTATTTAAATCATGATCTATGTCATACGATCAAAAATAACAAGTTAAAACACATACGATAATGAAAGCGATTATTACCCACACTGATACTTTATCATGGAAATTATTTTTAATGGTAAATATAAATTCATAAATGAAAAATGTATGATATAATAAATATGAATATGGTTCATAAATAATTTAAAAACATACTATGGTCATTATACCGGATGTTAAACGTACCCCCGACTAATTGAATAATAATGTTAAGGGTTAATTCTTCAATATAATAATTATCTGAGATTGTTTATTTATAAGTATTTTTTGTGACATATTTTTCATCCATGTCCATGTATCATAAAATTGTTTTCAAAAAGATAAATTATATGTTTTATAGAAGGTACAATTTAAATAAATCATCATTTAAATTCTTTAATAATTTATTTTTCTAATTTTTTTTATTAATTTCCATGTTTTTGAAATGATTTTAATGATTTATTAATATAGACATGTCTATTTTAAAATGATAGTTACATTAAAAAGTTTAAAACTTATATGGGACTCTGTTATTCAAAAATTTATATTAAATGATTTCCTTTATAAATATTTTACTTTGAAATGATTTTACAAAAATTGATATTCTTCTAAAAGAGTTTTACTGATCATTTTCATCTATGTCAACATCCATTACTAGATATAATTATTTATCTATGTTGTTTTATTATAAATATAGTCTTCAGTATTCCATTTAATGAGTTATGATATGTTTGGCTATGAATGTAGTATTTTTATACCATTCAGGATTTATGGTTAAATAATTGAAATTTTTTATGCTAGTTTTAATATAGATGTTTATGTGATGTTTCAAAATATTCACATGAGGAATGTATTGGAAAAAGTAAGTGACATGTGGAGTACTCTTTAGCTCATCAATGCATCGGTAGGTCACATGAGACCAACTACTGTCTTGGCATGAGGCAATGATAGAATATTTATTTGTTGTCTTGCCACAAGGCCTTGACTATGTGTTTTTGATTTCCGGAATTATGAATTATATCATCGTGAAAATAGCTCTTGATATTACATTTGATTATTCTACTAGTATCATATCAATGTGAATATGTAAATGGCATTATTTGATTTATCATTTCTATATTATGCTAAGGCTTTTTTTAAAGAATTTGTTTTAGTATTGTTCACTTCTATAAATGTTTATACTTATTGATGAATGTTTATGATATATTGTTATCCTTACTGAGAATCTGAGCTCACCCTTTTTCTATGTATTATTTTACATAGGCTGTGATGAAGTATATTATGACAGACCTTCAAGGATAGTCTAAGGGATATAAATGTGTTCAAATGATCCATAATGTTGTTGTTTTTCATTTCAATATGTAATGTAAATCTTTTGTATGCATTTGGTACTTCCATGTCTACTAAACTGATTAGCCTATCGGGATTTGATCCATTGTGATCATGCCAATGTTATGTAATATTTCACTATCTGTAGCTAACTAGGGTCGAGGTCTTATAGTGTGTTTCATAGAATGTTTAATAAAAACCTTGGAAACTATATTTAGATAAAATATGATTAGAAATCATTAACCTAAGATAAAATTTGTGGATTAGTATAGAAGTACTTTCTAGAATTTTTGTAATGTATATATTTTTTAATTTTCTAAGAAATACATCCTTATCTAGAGATTAATATGTATAGGTGTCTCTAACATAGATTTTCCAAGGAGTTAGAACACCGATAAGTGTTTCGTTCATGACCTGAGGAATCCTGGTACATGAAAATGGGTCGCTCAACACTCTTGGTTACGAAACTCCTGGGGGATATGCTTTGGATAATTCACATTTTACGTACAACCCATTATAAAGGATTTATAAGTAAATACATACTCCATGAAAACAATTTTATTATTATGGACTATATGATTAATCTATTCAATTTACATTAGGAATTTTACAAGTTTGGAATTATGCATTGTGATTCATAAAATAACCTTGTGTATGCCATTTTTTTGAAATGATACCCAGTAGAAGGAATGAGAACTCCAGAAATACAAATGATCCAAATAGTAATATGAATCATTTCGTTCATAGTATTAATCCTTCATTCATGAGGTAAATAGTCAGCCATGTATCTTTATCATATGAATTAATAGTATCATGGGTTAATAAGATCAGTGAATATTTCTCTGAGTTCTATGGATTTGAAGGGATGCTATAAAAGAAAATAATGGTAAATAGAAAGATGGACAAAGTGAATAAGGGAAAGAAAGATATTACCATTTGTTATTACTATGGAAATAATTACATAAGTTAAATATTTAAGGGAATGAAAGTTTTTTAAAAGTGTGGAGAAAAAGGACAAAAAGTAAGTGATTGCAAGGGAAATAAAAAATTTCCAAATTTACAATGCTTCATCATCATGGAGTTGGGATCCAATGAAAATCAATGTCCAAATCATCAGAGTATACCGAAATGATTCTGTTGAATAATAATCTTGTTATGATACTATCGCAAATAAAGAGGAATGATTATTGTTCATAAGTTGTTATTAAATAATTTTTCCATTTGTGTATTTTTTTAATGATCATAAAGATATAAAAAATATAGAGTACATATGGACTATTCTTTAGTACTATTTCATAGAAGATTTGATATTATATGGTACCATGAAAAGTGACTCAACAACAAGTTAAAATTTTTGGAAAATTCATTGATTATTGAAGGATAAACCATATTGTTGTCTTGATGCTGAGGTAGTGATTTTGGAATAATAGATGGCTGATTTGGATAAATTATATTGGATATTCTTGACTACCTTGTAACTAATTAATTGTTTGTTAATTACATTATTGTTGGAGATTACAAATTTTTTGGGATTAATGAGTATATCCAATATTCTATGTTTTACAGAAGGAATAAGAAATAATGAATGTATTCAATATGGTTTTTTGAAAATTCACTTTATTACAATGTCTTTTGAGAATACATGATAAAGGAATTCAAATTTATGTTACGTGACCTTGTTTAAGAGTTTTGGACTAGGAGTTTAAGCCAAAATATTTTTGATAAGTATAAATGTTGGAATGGATAATGTTGGAAATTGAATACAATTATGAAAGGATAAAAAATCATTATATTATTTTGTATTGTTACAAAATAGAAAATTCGACGGTCGGGCGACAACCTTTAATGTTTCGAACGGCCACAAGACTTGAAATTGCATCCAAATGCTGACAAGGGATCATCACCTACCACTGGCCTACATGATGTCCATGTTTGTATAATAAAGTTTTTTTAAATGTTATAAAAAATGAATTATAAATCCATTTTTTTGGAACCTATCTGATTAGATTAAATAGATTATTTTTGAGATCTATTTTTCTAGATCGAAAGATGAGTTTGTGGTAGAAATTTGATAATGGATGGAACACTACATGTCAAGTATTCTTTTTTTCCTTACTCTATGAATAATTTAATTCATAATAATTAGGTAAAGGATCTAAAAACCAAAAATTTGATATCCTCAAACCTTATGTTTTGTTTATCCGATGATATTTTAAGTCGTCGTAGTTTTATGGATTTGAGGGCCTCAATTTTCCATATATTTTTCATTTGTTTGTGATTGATGACCTCAATCACTCTCTATAAATATTTACATTTTTCCTACAATTATGAATCTCCAATTTCCCTCAATGTTCTTTTTTTTCGAAATCATAATTTAGTGGTAACTTCTTCATTTCCCTTTCCCTCTAAATAAGACTAACATTTACTAATCTTATTTCTAATGTGGGTTTTCCACAAATATAGCTTCAATTTAAATACTTTTATTTTCAAAGAACAATTTCAAATTTCTATGAGAAACTTTATTGAAGGGGTGGAGAATGAAACACCATGAGATTTCATAGTATGATATCTCTTTAAATTAATTCAATAGCATGAACTACAAAAACACTAAGTTCGAGCGCCCCACGACCTACCAAACTAGCGGTTCTAAAAGTGATTATAAATAATATTAACAAATTTTTGTATACTCTATATAATTTATACACACTTATTATTTGTTTCTTAGACATAATATATGAAAAATTTTAATTTTTCAGATAAATGAAATATTTTTCAAAAAAATGCAATTTTACCATCTGTCAATGGAGAACCCTGTTAAATCCTATATTCAACACTTTTATATATTAAATTTGACAAAATGAAATTCTTCTATAGAAGAGAGGAGAAAAATTTAGTTTGGATAATTCTTTTTGTTTTTTCTCATAACTACCATATTTTGATTAATAGTAAAAAATAATAAATTTAAATTGGAAAAAACTTTTTTAATCAAAATAATTTATATAGATAAATTATAAATTTGAATTGTTTTTATGAATAATTATATTATATTTTAATCAATTAATCCAATGTTAGTCATTAGAAGTAATTTCACAGTATAATTGGATATAAACTTGTAGCTATATTTTGATAGATTATATTTCTCAAAAACCCACTTTTTGGTTTCGAAAATAAAAATTACTTATAATTTAATAAACAAAACTTCTATTTTTTAAAATTTAGTAAAATAGGATTTAAATTTTAATTAGAGATATCAAAAATTATCTAACGGTGAATTTTTGGAATTATTCAGGACGCTTTCAATTTTTTGTTAAATGGTGATCAACACTGTGTTATTGTTTAAAAATGACTTTTATTTAAATAATTATTAATTCTTATTTAAATTTAATTTAATGTCCAAATAAATACATAATAGCAATAATTGTTGAATTTAATTCATTAAAGTCATTTTATAATAATATTAGATACATAACATTTTATTGAACTTTTAACGCCTTTTACCCACCTTCTGGGCACATTTTTAAATTTTCATAAAATGTAATTTGAACACTTATATGAAATAAAATTTCAAAAATTAAAGATACATGGCCGAAATTAGTATGTAAAATGTGGTTCAAGAATATGAATATAATTTTTGGTGAATAGTAAAAGTATCTTTTGAATTGTATTTATCATTGTTAAAAGTAAATAAAGAAATTAAAAGTAAATATAATTTTATAATTACACCAATACACATCATAATTCTATTGGATAAGTTTTTTTGGACCAAAATAAATAATAGTAATAAAATATGATCCTTTTTGATCAACATAGATTAGAGTAGAACATCTATTATTCTTTTATTAATGAAGAGTTAAAATTGATAAATTCAAATTTGAAAAACCAAAGAATTTTTAATATATAGTTATAAATACTATAATTTAAAATTTAAATATTCACTATAATGATAAAATTATTTCCTATATCATGGTATTTTATTTATAATTTTTGATGGTTAAATAATCAAAATTATTTATGACACAATGATAATACAGTAATTACATTATCAATGAATGATTAAAATAATTGATATTATAAATTTCAAAATAAATGTAAATTGAGACTTTTGAGGCTATAGAAGAAATTTATAAAAGAATATTACATGATAGGGATGATTTATTGTATTTTTTATAAGTAAAAAACATGTTATTACATTCAAAAAAACTAAATACTAAATAGTGTAGAAATTGACATAAATGATTTTTTAAAACATGTACTATATTATTAAATGATATAATATTAAGTAAAATCTATGATTAATCCAATGGAATTAAATTATGATATATATGTCATTAATGAACTAAATTAGTTATTCTGGGCATTTTATTGTAATTTTATTAACAATTTAATATAAAAATACATGAAGACATGGTAAAAGTTAAAATATTTATGAAAGAGTTAAATCTAAAAGAATAAGGTTGATATGGTGACCCAAAAATGTCTAAAATCTATTTTTTATAGGTTTTATACCCATAAATACCCTACCGTTGAAATATATTCACTAGAAACAATTAGAAACTGAATAATATTTTATAAGAAAATAATATTTTATTATTTTCCAAAAGATTCCCTCAACTCTTTTATAAAAGGGTAGTTCCCATACTCTTAATTTCACACCTAAAAATACATTTGGCATAGATAAACCATTCTAAAATATCCTCCAAACTACTCTCAATTAAACCTAGTATAATTAATCTGATCAGGAGTCCAACATAATGATCCATTTTGAACAAATCAAAAGGAAGCACCCCTAGAAAAGGTAATAATTTCATAACCTAATTCTATGTTCTTTTCTTCTTCCACGTCCTATAACATTGTTATTTCCATTCCAAAATAATCACTCCAGTACCTTATGAAAACTATTATGTTATTTTAAATATTGTATAACCAAATTCCTTATTCTATCCATTTTATGAATAACAATACCACCATATGTGTGTACGTACAGCTTGGCGTCTCCAAGTCGTGGTGTTGTTTATTATTCGACACTTCATTATTTGGATGGGTATGATAATGAGTATAATTGATGTAAATAATAAATATAACATGTTAATTATTTAGAAAATATAACATAACAACAAATTTAACACTGTTTTTCCATCAATAGAATGATATTGTGGCTGGTATGTACGTACGACTTACCATAACCACGACGCGATGAGATTCATCTCCAACGGTCACCCTTCAAGAATTATTATAAATAAATATATATATATATATATATATATATTAATAATGAGGTGTATGAATAATATTTCTTCTGTAACAATATATTGATAAATATTTTTTTTCTTCCTTTTATATTATATGATAAAAAATGGAAAACATGTTCATCCGTACATACAGACTACCTTCTCCAGGAATAGTGTTTACATTTCATATATCTATCTATTATACATATTTATATTATAAATCGATATGATATATAATTTATTTTTTAAATTTTGAATGATTTTATATCATTATCTATGTGATACGATGACAAATAACAAGTTAAAACACATACGTTAAAGAAATAGATTATTACTCAAAACGTTACTTTAATACAGACATTATTATTAATAGAAAGTATAAAGCCATAAATGAATCATGAATGATATAATAAATATGAATATGGGTCGGTTATAATTTAATAAAATAATATATTCATTATATTGGAGGATAAATTTACCCTCAGCTAATGGAAAGTGCAAGGTAATGGTTCATTACTCAATCTCATTATTATCTGAGATTGTTTATTTGTAAGTATTTCCTAGGACTTATTTATCGTCCATGTCAATGTACCATAAAAATGTTTTGAAATGGAATATTTTATGTTTTATGGATAGACTATTTAACTTTATCATCATTTAAATGATTTAATGATTTATTTTTCTAAATATTTTTAATTAATGCCATTTTTTAAAATGATTTCAAGGACTTATTTTTATAAACATGATTGTTCAAAAATGTTAATTTCATTAAAAATATTCAAAGTGGAATGGAACACTATGATTCAAAAATATCTTTTAATTTACTTACATTATAAATGTTTGACTTTTAAATGATTTTACAAAAAGAGATATTTCTCTCAAATAGTTTTACAAATCATTTTCAATTATGACAACATCATTTAATGGATATTATTCGTGAAATATGATGATTTATTATAATATATACTTCAATATTGTGTTGAATGGGTGATGATTTGTTTGGATATGAATGTGTTATTTTTATACCATTCAAGAATTATGGTTAAATTATTAACATTTTGAATGCTAGTTTTAATACATATATTTATATTATGTTTCAACATTTTCATATGAGTAATCAATTGTACTTAGTATGTGACGGGTGGACCCTGTTATATCTCCTCGATTCAATAGTATGTCTCATGATACTAAATAGAGTTTAAGCACAAGTCCTTGGAAAAATCATAATTCGTTGTCTTGGCATGAGGCATTGACTTTTTGGTTATGATGGTCAACACTATTCATTCTATCATTATGAAATTCGCTATTGATATTACATGTGATTATTATACTAGTCGAATATCCATGTGAATAAGTAAATGGTATTATTTGATTTATCATTGCCAAATTATGCTGAATTTTACGTTTAAAAGGCTAGTGTTTTAGTCTTATGGATTTACTTAAATATTTATGTATATTTATGATTGTTTCTAATATAATGTTATCCTTAATGTGCATCTGAGCTCACCACATTTCTATATTTTATTTTTCCTAGGATATGAAGAATTATATTATGACAGCCCTGCCGTGATAGTCTAAGAGATATTAATGTGTTCAAAGGAGACATAATATTTTTCTTCATTTTAATATGTAATGTAAAACTTTTGTATGTCTCTCATACTTCCAAGGCTACTAAAATGATCGTTATTTTGGAATATCATCCATCTGATCATGCCAATGTTATGTAATAATGCACCAACTCTGGGTAACTAGGGTCGGGCTAATACATAAACCCATTTTATAACCTATATCAGGATCACCAATAAAATTTAAAAGGAATATATCATTAGTAATCCCATTTAAAACACATTTATATAAATGTATAAAAAACATCCAAATATATAAATTCCTTTTTCATGTAAAATAACTTTAAAATATGAAAATAGTGCATATAATTAAGAAACAAAATTCTTTGAAAATTTTTTTTAATACATTTAAAAAAAATAAAAAATAAAAAAATACTAAAAACAAAAAAAATATTCCATTTCATATATCCTAAAAAACATTACATGTTATTGAAATAATCAATCCATTTTTATAAACCATTTTAAACATTTTAAAAAATATTATTGAATCAATGTCTTCAAAACCACTTTGAAACATTTGAAAGAAATTAACATTTTAAAACATTTATGTCAACATAAAATAATCCATAATACCATTTTTTTGACATTGACATGAAAGTGAAATTTTTATAAGAATAAATCTTTAAAACATTTAAAATGATGTATTTATTAAAGAGTCACTTACCACTTGAGAAACACATAATTAACAATAATTAAAGAATAAAATTTAAAAAATATTAAATATAATGAGAGTATATTAATTAATTAAATAATAGATCATAAGTGTTTTATATACACCTTATATGATAATAAAGGTGGATAACATCAGGATATGCCTCAGTGAAAGGAGATTGAGATGAAGTCCCTTACAAATATCATATTATTGTAGTTGAAATTAATCGTATGAATCAAATATTTTTATATATTATATTAAAATAAATCATGTTTAAATGCAACATAATATAGTATAAACTCATTTAAAACAAAATATTAGTATGACATAACCTTGAAGTAAATGTTTAACCTAAAGAATTAAAATTGGGTTAAGAAAGACCCATACCTAAAGATTGATTTCATTAAAACATGTTCAAACCACATATATAATGGTTTAATAAAGGTTATTAACTCAATAATGAACTATATTAATATTTATAGTACCATATATGATGATTTTATAACGACTTGTTACTCATTCATTAAAAATATTTCGTTATTTTCAAGGATTCAGGTATGCCTGTTTCGTAGTTTGATAATTGATTCCTTTGTGTAAAAATATGCAAGTTATTTTCAAATGATATTAAAACTATTGAAGTGGAATGAAAAAATATTAATTTAATTTTAATAGTTATAAATGTTCTAATATATGTTTATTATTTCTTAAATGAGGGTGATTCGTTAGATAAAATGTCAATGATAAACATTTAGATCAATTTGGATGTTTTTTTTTGAAAATTGTGAACTAGATTCATTTTCATAACTATTCTAAGTATACATTAGTTACATAACATGAAATAGGATGTATAATAATAATTAAAATATTATTTAACTAGATTAAAAGTTTAATGACCATCAATGATGGAGTTAATGGAAAATGAACAAAAACATTTTTCACAGAGGCAATTAACCTGCATAACTTGGACAATGGTATCATTTCATTGAATAAGATGAGTTGAGAAATGAAATGGATATGATATATTCCATCAGAAACATAAAAATATTATATATACATTATTATGTAGTTATCATTCATTTATGAGTGATGCAGGTGATGATAAAGTGGAAAAAGAAACGAAATTAAGTGGGATTCTTTGTGAAAATTACCCCCTAAATATCACCTCCGTGAGAGACCCTTGAAGAACCCTAGATTTGGCCTTTTGTTGAGAATCTAAGAACATGGAATTGGGGAGAGAATGTAGGAGATTTTTTGGTAGATATATTATGATATTAAGGGATTTTTTGGTAGAAATGGGGTGGTGAGTGGTGGCATTTTTACTTGAGGATAGGTGGGGTGAAGTGAATAATTATTAAATATTTTATATTTAAAGCCAACCATTTTGAGGTGGAATTAAATTAAAAAACATCGTGTGGATATTAATATTGTGTATAAATTAAATTTTTGATACATTCCTCAAAAAAACTTTAAATTTTAAATTTTTTATGTATTTTAATTCTTTATCTTTTTAACTTTAACAAGATTCATTTTTTACCTATAACACGCTAAATATTTCATTTTCCATGGTAAATTTTATTGTTCCTAATAATTAAATTGACCGTAAAAAATAATTTGGAAATTTTTATTACAAATATGGAATTAATTTTTACTAATTTAATTCTCACAATTGGTATATTTATATTTAATATTAATCTCATTGAAAAAAATGAAAAATGCAGGTTTTCAAAATGAAATGTTCGAATGTTTGAAATGTTTTTATATATATTATCAACATGAAGTTTATTTTAATGACCTGAATTGGTTTAATTGATGTAAAATATAACTAATTATACCTTAAAATAAATTTAAAACATAAATTAAAAGTATATAAAAATTAGATTAAAATTCATTTTTCATTCAAATTCAATATTTTTCATTATTTATCAAAAAATAAAGCTTATCCAAAAAATACAATTAAAAACCAAGGTAGACTATGATACTATTATTTCAAAGAAGAATATTATTTTTTAAAATATAAATTATAAAAGTCTCAAAAAATTAGATTTATATGAAGTGTTCCATCAAAAGGGGGAAAGCCTTTCTTTTTTTCTAAAATACTTCTTTTATTCATAAAGGTTAATTTATCCATGTATCAGTTCTAGAAAACACATAAGATAAAAATTAAAAATTAGATTTAATATTGTGTGTATATATATATTACAATCATATAATTCAATAAGAGCGACTTTATTATTTATTAGTATAAAACACATTGTTTTACATTTAAATAGTTTTTCATAAAAACATTTCCTTTTAATTAAAAAAGGGTTTTACATTAATTTATAATTAATTGGTAACCAAAGAATTAATTATATACATATTTATGAACTATATATTGATAATTTAGTTAATACTATTAATTCATACCATTCTAAAATATAGGTTTTATTTATGACATTTATATAATAACATTTATTTGTTCATTTTAGATTGATGTGGGGTATCATATATTCTATCAAACACAGTATTTCATTTTTCAGAAACTTATCATGATACATGGGAATTAAATACTCATATTTTATTCATTTTCTCAACTGTTGAATTATTTCATTTTTTAGATATATATTTACTATATTTATATATATTCTTATGAAAGCTTAATTATTCAAAGAGGTCGTGAAATTGGGTGAAGTGTTCCATCACTTTAAGGTAAGTTTGGATTTATTTTAATTTTTAATATTCATTATCATTTTTTTTATTATTTATTTCTTATTATTAAAATTTAACATTTCCTCTATATTTTGGGAACTTCACTACCAATTTAACTATATTAATTACTAAAATATTATTTAATTCATCTCTCAATTTTCAATACCTATTTGTTAATTATTAAATTGTCATATTTTTATATGGTAATCTAAAAACAACATTGAATAAAAATATAATAATAAATATATTTAAAAATTAATGTCTTAATATTTATATCGTACTATAAGAATTATATACTTTTCATCCACAAATTTACTATTATATATTGAGGGTAGATTCACTGGATCTATTCCACTTCCAGATCATTTTTTGTGCATAACCATTAATGATTTGTAAAGACTGGATTATGAGAACAGAGGAGTAATTTTTTTCTCAATCACCAATCCATATCATTATTGTAACAATTTAGTTAAATTTTTTTAAATGGTGTACTATTTCAATGATTCAAGCGTGTGGATTTTTTTACATTGCTTTCATGTAGTTATTGGAATCTTTAACTATGCTCCCTGAATGAGTTTCATAAATTTAAAAAAAGGGTGCCCTTTTTTAAACATTGATTCACATTACTATTCACTAAAGACTCATATCATTGTTATTTTATTAAAAAAATTTATCTTAGTTATGCCTTGCTTTTCATTGGTGATTCATGTTTTTTATCTCTTTTAAATGAGGTTAATGTTTTTATAGTATACTTATGTTATTACACACTTAATGTTGTAATTTTTTCAATTAATATTAAACCATTTATTATATTATTTAGTAAAGTTACATCAATTATTTCAATAATTTGTATTATGATTATTACTATTACATTTTAAAATATAACTAGAAAATCCACTTATCATTCATTATTCAATACTAATATCATTTTCTTATATATATATCCATTTAACTATCATATTACAATAGGTGGATGGAAAATATAAAGTGGTCAACTACATAAAATATTGGATAAGAAGGTATGTATTTTGATAATGTGTTTTAATGTTCCTTTTATTTTATTTATTTATGTTGCGTGTTAAATATGTATTGTATGTTTTCATTTCTCAAACTATGGATAACCATGTTACGGAAGGTTTACGTATCTATGGCTATTGGCCTTTCTTCTAAATGCGTTTCTAGATTTGAAAAAAAAATTATAAAGATGACAAAATTGGAATATATGAAATGAAATTCATTTAAGATATATAAAAAATAATTAAAATTTTGAAAATAAACGTTTTCTTTATATTCATCTTTTTATTTATTTACATTCATTTTCATTTCAGGATTCACTAATGTTTTTTATATTTTCAATGAGAAATGATGCTTAGAATATTAGTGGAATATATCAGTTATGTAAATACAACAACCCATTAATCATTCCATCCATCATAGGTCAAGGATGGTTTACTTAACGCTTCAATTTTTCCATCCAGTAGACTATTATTTTAGACAAAAACACCACTATTCTAAATTCATAGGATTTTTTTTTTATTCAAAATTTTTTTTCAATTATTAATATAAGGAAATATATAGTAAAATCATTATATAGAACTGAAAAGGCTATGAATGATTTAGTTAACGTGGTAATGGTTGCATTTATATTCATCTTAAATCCTTCTGATTGAGAAACTGTTGAAATATTTTCTTCGTATGGTAGCATTATTTATTTTTCCAAGAGTTAATATTACATTTTTATTACTAGATAATGTTTAAATTTATTGATGATATAATGGTAAATTTCCAATTCCAATTAAATATTTCATCCATGTTCCTAAACAACATGAAACTTCTCTATGTCTACATGTTATAAAAAGACAATGTTAACAATGATGATCAGGGTGGTCATAGATTTATCTTTCATGTACTATTGTGTTGTCATCACTTGAATTGAGATTGTCAATAAAATGATGAAATCAATAGTTGTAGTGAAGATATTATTTAAAATATAATGTTTTATTTCATTCAATCTATACTTATCCTGCTTGAGCATCATTTTTTTAATGTTTTCAAACATTATATTCAATGAAAATATAAAAAAAATAACATGATATTATTCCCACTAAAAATTTCTCCACATTTTTTTCAGAACATTATTTAGGAAGCTACCATTCAACATTAAATTACCTCTATATATTTAATTCAAGATTTGTTCTACTGAAAAGTGATGAAGATGCTCTATATTTTATGATAATTGGAAGGAATAATCATTTAGTGGGCTCCATAGTCTTAAATGATGGGTGTCACTATTTTACGCAAAAAGTTTTTTAAAGGTTGGGGTCGAAGGATCTATTTATTATTAAAGAAAAGACCTCTTTATACTGGGTAGAGGGTGACCCATTACATAACCTGAAGGCCCAAGGCCAAGTGGCCTACAAACAGGGCAAGAAAGCCCAGTTTTTTGCCCAAAGGACCCCCTGGTGAGCAGTACTGCTACAGTACCTGCAGAGCTACAGTACCCTGCTATAGTCCCTCTGCCGCTACTACAGTCCTCCGCTGCTACAATACTACTACAGTGACCTTCTACAGTAACTCGGGATTTCTCTCATGCCCGGATTTGATCCCGGGTCTATTGGATTCCCAGCAAGAGCCTGAACCACTAGGGTATAGGCTCGTTGGCCATAATTATAGTTTTACGTAATAGTATTTCAATATTTATTCTGTAAAATATACAATAACAATTAGTGAAATATATACATTATTCACATTGTAACACAATTTTATTACACAGTATCCTACTACTCTATTTAATTTTTTTTCTTTATGATTAATTATAACTGTTTTTTATTATATTGATAATATATATATATACTCTACTTTTATTCCAATATTATTTACCAATAATTTGTGCTTACATGTCTTTTTTAAATTGATTTTATTTATCACCATCTCTAGATTTTGAAGTCAATGTTATCATATATTCAAGGTCACTCTCTAGATATCTTTTTTCAATTAATTCAAATTTAATATTTTGTCACTTATGTTTCTTACACACGTTTGTTACATGAAATTATTTTGATTTTAATTATTTGGGAAATTGTTAATGGGAAAATATAGATGCTTTTAATCTCAATCATTCTTTTTTAATCCTCTTTAGATAAGGTTGTGACCAATATTGGAATCAATTTTAAAATATACTCTGAACATCATACATTTTCATACACCATTTAATGATGAAATTTATCTATATATAATGTAATTGATTACTTGATATTGTCCATTATTTATTTTTTTGAAGCAGTTATTTAGTATTATCATTGTTTTCAAATGTTCTAATTGAGTAAGTTCATTGAGTTAGAAAATAAAAAATGTCGATATACGATTCTTAATTTCGAATCTCCTTGCCCTGTTATTTATATTTTGGATTCCATTAAGCTAGATACCTTGAATTCGGGATTTGTAATCAACAAAACTAGAATTATTGGAGCAACCCACTCTTGATTTGCATGTAATAAGGTTGGTGTACTCTTTGATTTATTTATGAGTCATATCACTTTACTAGAGTAAGCGTTAATTCAATAGTTATGATTGAAATCATATCTATCAACCATTATAATATCTCTAAATATAACTATGGTTCGACTAGATGTTTATATGTTGATAACCATGAAGCAGAAAAAACAGGGGCTCCACTACCGCAATGAATCACACCACTACTGGAAGCCATCAATGAATACTCTTGAAATACAGATTCTGTTGCAACATACTGTCGAAAAAAAGATTATGTTGTTATATAAATCTACCTTATTTTAAGAAACAAAACCATTAATGAAAACATCTTTAAATATTTTCTATGTTTCAAACTATTTATATTACGTTTCCATATTCAATAAAATGCACCTAATTCAATATTCATTATTATTTTTTCAAATCTTAAATGTATGTTACTTCATTTATATAATTTCACTTTTGTGAAAAAAAACTCATTCATTTTCAAATCCCATTTAATTTTTCTACTATTATGATGATGTATCAGCATGTTCAACAAGTCATATAATTGTTTCATTAATATCCATCACTAACTTGTAAATTTAACATATTTTAATTTAATTTTCATTCATATCTTTTAGAACTATGATTGTCTCTCAGAAATAAAAGTTTAATTTATGTGTTGTGTATTTCACGTGTGAGGTACTGGTTATATTTATATAATGTCGTATACAAAATGAAAAAATTGGGTTTCAAATTGAAATGTTCAAATGTTTGAAATGTTTTTATTTCAAATTTCAATGTGAAGTTGATTATAATGACTTGTATTGGTTTGATTGATGTATAATTTTACTAATTATTCATTAAAAACAATTTAAAACATAATTTATTAATGTATATAAATTATATTAAACCCCTATTTTCATATAAAATTCAATAGTTTTCATTATCCATCAAAATATAAAACATATCAAAATAATTTCAAAAAATAAACGAAAATATATTTTGATACTCTTATTTCAATGAAAATGTTTATTTTATCAAATTTAATTTAAAATTGTGTAAAAAAAGACTTAAAATAATCATTCTATCAAAAGGTGGAAAAATATTATATTTTATAAAAGACATGTTTATTTCTTAAATTTGAATTTATCCAAGAATCATCTCTAGAAAACAAATAATATAAATTTTAAACATTAAATATAATATTATATATATATGTAATATATTCATATAATCCAACAAGAGTGAATTTATTATTTATTATTATAAAACCATATTTTGCACATTTAAATAATTTTTTAGAATAAACATTTCTTTTTATTTTAAAAAGTTGTTTTATTTAATTTATAATTAATTGGTCACCATAAAATTAATTATATACAAATATATGATACATATTTTCATAATTCAATTAATACTACTAATTCCAGCAATTCTAACTACTAGGTTTTATTGTTAAAATTTAAATAATAATATTTATTTGTCTGTTTATTTTTGATGTGGTGTATCATATATGATATCGAACAAAGAATTTTATTTATTGAAAATTAGGATGTTACACGGGAATTCAATACTCAAAAGCTTGGAAAGGAAAATTAATTGTTAATTTCATCTACCCAATGAGTGAACATAAATATTCATGGGAGGGTTTAATGACAGTGGGAAGGGTATACCATCTCATGGAATTACTATGGGACGTAAGATAGATTTATGAAAAAATATAACAACATAAAATATTGGAAGAAAAAAGGAATAATATAAATGAGGTTATATAATAAAGAGGAAAAGTAGAGGATCCCTTACCTTAAAAGGGTGCTACTAAAAGCTTGGAGTGATCTTATTAAGAAATCATGGGGGGAACGTGGGAGGGATATAGAGAGAAAAATTAATGTAAATTTTTTATTTAACGATTTTTGGGTGAAAGGAATCGGAGGCATTGTGGGTTTATATAAAAAATATATGGAAATTATATATTCATTTTTAAACATTGTTTTTGGACTCTATATATTAAATTAATCCAAACCACAAAACAACCAAAATTAATTTCTCATGGTTTCACTCAAAGAGGGTTTTATTCAATAATTATATAAGTCCATGAACATATCTCCCTAAAATAATACCATCGATGATGTGGAAGTGAGTCATTTTTATAAAGAATTCATTTTGAAACATTATAATATAATATATGTTTTTTGATGAGTCATTAAAAATTTATAAAATTAATTAAACAACTTCTGAAACACATTATTTTAATGGCGAAACATATTGTTGGTCATTGATAATATTTATATTAATTATTACAAAACATTTGGGCGTTTTTGATATAATAATAAATACCGTATATTTATGTAATATATAATTTTTACACACAAAATTTCAAATGTATTTGAAAATTATGAAAATGTCATTATTGAATGATTTTCACCGGATAATTTCAAAAATAATATATATTTCCTCAAAATAATTACCTATATTTTATATTTCAAACTATTTACATAAAATACAGATTTATTAATAAATAATTTTTTTTTATAATAATAATTTTCTCACATATAAAAAAATTACATTTGACATCACGAAAGTATTTTATAATATATAATTATATATTATTTAATAAAAATATTTTATTAAAATAAATTATATTTCAAATATTCATGAACCCAAAATAAATATATTTTCATGATTAAAACTATATATTTCCCAAAAATAGAAATTTTGTTCATTTTTTTAAATATAATTTTTATAAAATTTCTAATTCGATAATTTAGAAATTTAAAATAAAAAGTTATAAATATAATAATTAGTTTATTAACAATTAAATATAAAATTTAATATTATAATATTCAATTTGCATATCTCCGTATTACACCAACGTACACCCTAAGGGTATGTATATTGATGGAGCGGATTTCATGGGGTGGTTCAGAGAACATGGTTTGGATCATTATTTCGATAAGATTGAATATCTCATATAAATAGTTTTTCATAGTAATCAATTGACGGATCTTGACTTTGGAATGGTAAATTTCAAATCAAAATTATTATATCTCCCTCAGAAGATATTATAAATGAGATTCATAGGGCTTTATCATACTAGTATATACTATTTTATTATTCAAATATTTCATTTGGACTTTATCATGATCCTTAATATACAATTATTTATTTTTAGTTTATAGTGGTTATATTACAAATTGATATTATTCGTAATTGTTTATTAAATCCAATGATCTATATAACATTTCAAAATAACAACAGTAGTTTATGTTTTTTCTATTACTACACTACTTAATAATGCATTTAATCATTCAAAAGGGAATTTGATTTATATAATTTAGGATTATTACAACCATTGTTCATAAAATGGGTAAATTAAACATAATAATGGGTGACCTCAAATTCTTGGTAACAATAATGAAGGGATATATAAATTAACGTTAATATACAAGCATGAGATAAACATATGGGTATGAGACTATGATTGTAACTTACAATGTTCATACCAAATTCATCATATATCATTATCAATAATAGTGACATAAATAGTTAGCATTTAAAATATATGAATCATAAGAGTGATAAATTATCAATAATAAGTCATGAACCTAGTGTTCTAATCATAAACATAAAAACAAATCATAAAATCAGGGTGCCATCATATTCCTAGAAACCGTTTAATATGTAACAGTTTTATATGATGACAATCAAATAATATTAGGCCAGGAAGAAAAACCACTTTCATATATAGTAACAGATCACGAGTCACCACATGTTTCTCATAGTGAATCAGGAATCACCATCTATTTCTTATAGTGGATTGAGTAGCGAAAATAGTTTTCCATAATTATCTCAAGAGATATAATGTAAAAAATGGATTATAGGGTTATTGTCCTATCATTCACATAATAAAAATCATATATATGTTTTCTAAATGATCATAAAATAGTCATACTATCAACATAATATAACTAATGGAAAGAAAACGTGTTTCATAATAATTTCATCAATTCATCAAACAATTACACATGGAAAATAAATTGGTTTATAAAACATGGTACCATTATAATAATAAATTACATAGATTAGGAATAGGTATGTTATTATTAGTGAATTTCCCTATTAAATAATAATTATCAGAAAATTATTTTTTCATAGAAGAGAATTCCATTAAAATAACATTGTCATATTTTGTATGGAAAATACCATTTTAATTTTCAAATCATATATTTAAAATCCAAATAATTATAAAATATTAATGAAATAATTTTAATTGAAATGAAACATGAATACTGGTAAAACAAGATTCAAAACATTGAGTGTCCTTGGTGGTGGGAGATTCAATTAATGTCTTGTATGTAAAATCATGATTCTATTAACATTTTTTATAAAATGAAAAGAGTACCATATTCAGATAAATGAAAGGAAGATTCCATTGAAACATTTATATATAAATTCAATCTTTTATAAAAATAAAATTAAATAATGTATCGATTACACTCAAATCATTATTTAAATCATTTCTGAGGAAATTTATATGGTTGAAAATAATTTTCCAAACAAAAGAGGAGAAATATATTCTCTTTTTCATTAGAACTTATTTTATAAAATCATGATTTCAAAAAGAGTTTAAAATGGTACAAAAAAATATAGATATTATAAATATCCAAAATATATTTAAAAAATTGTATTATCATATAAGTGTTACATAATTTTCATTATGGAAATTCAAGCATAAACAATCCCAATTAAAATGGGACTGAGGCATTTATCCATGACATCAAGTCTCATCTCTCTTCATATTCATTCAAAAATCATGTTTAATAAAATTTAAATTCATTATACAAGAATTACAAAAACATACATTAATATATAATATGATATACGATTTAAATAAATCATCTTATCACCCATTTATTATCAATTGTTTATTAATTTCATTGTTCTTGGTGATAAGTACTACATTTTTCATGAATAGTATGGTTTGACTATTTTTCATGAATGTTTTGGTTTTAACGTCTTGGTACATATAAATTCATCAGGTTTACATAATATTCATAATTTTAATCATTTAATCGGTATCATATGTATTAATTATATAAAATTTTATAACAATCAATATAAATCAATGATGAAAAATGATTTACATCACTTGATGAAAAATTTTTCTACATCTATGAATGAGTGATATTTCAATTAATTCATATACATAAATTATGAATGGTAAAAAGTAATTGACTATAAAATAACAATAATAATATAATATATATCATATATTTTCATTACATAAAATAGTATAACCATTAATCATATGTGTTGATGAAATAAATGAATCATTTCATGTAGTTTGTTGTCCACACATACATATGAGATGTTTTATTTTACCATATAATGGAATGTAGGTGTATAATGTGTTTTCCTTATTTAAAAAAATCACAATATTTATGTTGTTGAACTCATTATTTATGAACGGTTACCCTATATTTACAAGTGATAAAAGAAAAAATAAAGCTGAAAGTACTCGGTTAATTCTTACGCCTCTATTTTGAGTAACCTCATTTGGGAACACATTAAGCATTGAATGGATGGTCTCTTGGAAAAGAAAAAAATTATCTAGGATTATTAAATGTGTTCTTATCGGAGGTCTTTTGCGAGTATAATCTCACATTGTTGGAGGATTTCAGTGGATTTTGATTGGGAGTTATTTGGTGTTTATGTGTTTTGGGGTTGGTGATGATGGTTGAATCAATGTGGCTACTCAGGGAGGTCAATTCAGAGGTATGATTTATTCAGTATTTTTATTATTGTTATTGCATATTCTTGGTTCGTAGCCACCTTGTTCGGTTATGTAGATAGTTTTTCTTCGGTGATGATGATGTATTTGATGATTAGTGTAGTGATGGTTGTAGGTGTTATGTGACCGGATTTGTTGGGTGAGTTAGGGTTTGGTACATGGTCCATGATTGAAAATGATTCCCTTTGGTAATTTAAAATTTGAATCCTTTTTCTTGTAATGCAGTCTATGAATTTTGAAGTACAGGTTGTATTGGTTTACTTTTGTAAGGAATTATTTCTGGTGGATATTTTATTAGGGGTTACACTTTTACCATAAAAGTGTAATTAAAAAAATATAAAAAATTTACTTTGATGCACGGGATGGAACTCTTGGAATTACATAAAGTATCATATTAATATAAAAAATTATTATAAAAATGTTGATAAAATATGAAATATTTATAATATATGATGATTATATGTCTATATAATCTCATAACATAATATTAATGAATGTTTATGTGATTTTTAGACTTTCTCACATAGATTTTACCCCCTCACCCCTTTAACCCTTTTGACCATAACCCCAATATCAATGTTTTCTATATGATAAGTGTTAATAAAATTACCATAACAGTGCAAATGGCTCATTAATAGACCATATATTATTTGTTAATATATATGCTAATATATTTTATAATGTTGATATTTTTATAAATTTTCAGTTATTTAATATAATATTTTTCATTATAGAATATCATAAATTTCATTTTTAGAGCTATCCATTTACATTGATATTATTGACTTCATGATAATTTTGGAATTTGAATATAAAAAATTAAAAGAATAATATTATGTCATATTTATCTAAAAAATTCTTCTAACATGATAATTCTCCAAAATTTTATTACATTTTATTTTTTAAAAAAGATTTATTTTCACTTTATATTAATTGAATAATTATTATGTTGTCACTATGTAAGAATTTCAGGTAAATTTTGAATCACTAAAAATTATAAATAAAATAAAAAAGGTACATACATTAATTCATATTTGAAATAAAATTTTAGAATTGAACATAACTTCCATTTATATTTTTGATAAATTATTAGATATATTAATGTGAGGAGAGTGACATTTGATATATTTCATTTTCTTAAAATAATATAAAGGTAAAAATCAAAGAACAATGGCACCAATTGCACATATTTTTGAATCATGGATTTAATTGGATGAATTTCACTCATCAAACAGTAGAAATGTAAGTGTTATATATACTTTAAATCCTTGTTCCAATGTTTTAACCTTGTTTTTCCCATTTCACTCTTACTGTGATGACAAATATTTACATAATTAATGTTCATAATGATTAATGATAACTGGGATCTATTTAAAAGATTTGGTCCTCATGATTCAAAATATGATATCCTATTTTAATTAATATATTTTTATACGTTTTATAAATTTGTCTTACAATAAGTCCATAAAATGCAAAAAATCAATTTTTTGTAAAATGCATATTTGAAAAAAAAACAATTTTTATTCATATTCATTAAATCGTAATTACCTTTTAATGAATATTAATATATTTGATTGAATATATAATATTTTAATACAATTTAAAGAATTCATCAATATAGAATAATACAATTTATCTAAATACATACACATTATGCACATAAAAACAAATTTTCAAAAGAAAAAAACATCTATATTAAAATTCAACTTCATTTATTTTCATTTCTATCCATTTAATAACCAATGAATTTATTTTATACAATAAGTGAAAAATGTTTTTTCAAAATTTAATTATATCTATTCAAACAGGCTAATCAAATAGATATGATATTACTATCACATTATATAATAGTATTCTAACAGTATTGAGTGTTTCATTTATACTCAGTATTGTCTGTAATGATATATTTCAATAAAATTAAAAAAATAGAGAAGTGTATCATAAAATATCATAGTTTCATAGAGTGAGATAAATTAATTGGAATGGTTGGTCTCATCATTTCTAGTTTTGAGATGATGTTATTGAAATATTCATTGTTGTTTCTTAATAATGTTGACATATGTCTTATCATTCCACATCCAATGGTTATGTGAGAGTTCCCCATATTTTTTCAGAGGATTTATGTATATTATTTCCAAAGATATATGTTAAGTTCTCTATAGACATACTTTCGGGGATGATACATATCTATGTGCGTTCGAACCGTATAGAACCCACTGAATTATAATAATTAAAAGATCCCCTTGAGGAACATAAGGATATGGTATTTATTCATCCTAGTTTTTTTCCTTTTGTAATTTTTTTTATCCTTGAAAATAATAATGATATAATTATATGGATTTTAATATATTACTTATAACTCATCTAGCTGATGGTAATGAAAAAATATCACATTCATAGGATTGATGAACTTTTTAGACCACTAAAGGGGGCTTAGTGATTTATAATGATTAATAAAAAATTAGGGAACCATCAGATGAGGTTACATGAATGTGGTATTCCAAATATAAATTTCTATAGATTGAATTGGAATTTTATGTATTTTGGTATATTTTTTGGACTTAATAATTTTTTTCTGGAGTTTCTAGCATTGATGAACTAAATCTATCACCGGTTCATGTATTCGTTTTTGGTTGTCTTTTTGGATGATATATTTTTTATTCTAGATTAGAGAATGATCGTGAAGAGAATACAAATATTCTCCTTATAATCATGAGAGAACATCATTTCTATATAAATCTATCTAAATGGTAGTTTTGGAATTATAATGATAGATTTCTATTCTACATTGTGTATGATAAGGTCCTCTCATTGGATCTTCAAATGATTCAATTGGTGATGCCATTAGAGAATCCTTGAAATGTGTTCAAGATTCATAGTTTCATTGGATTAGCTAGTTATAGTATTTCATTATTCATGAAATCATGATTATTTCATTGTCTATGACCAAGTTAAATCATAAGGGGTTAATTTTTTTTAGAATGAAGAATTCTAGATATTCATTGAGGAATTTATAATGAGATTAAATTCAACTCTAATCTTTACTCTTCATGATCCAAATATTAGATATGATTTCATGGATGATTTCATGAAAATGGGTTAGGGTGGAGTTGTTATAAATGGGATACAGTTGGAAGGTTATGGATCATCTCAGTAATTAACTCATGAGATGAATTATCTCTCATGACCCTAAATTGGTGGAGGTCATGTGTGGAATCATGATGTAGAACTACTACCACTTCATGATGGAGTTTATGGTGTATTCAGACAATATGAATTTGATATATATTTTCACCCCGAGGGATCTCATATTGTGATAATGATTTTGGGTTGAGTATCTTCATAACTATTATCTTTGATATTTTATATTCCCCTGGTAAATATACTGTGGTTATAGATGATTCGAGTATGAAATTACAAAAAAAGGTAGGGAAATAATCATTGTTGATTGGTTCTTCATGAAAATATTCTCCAAAATACTCATGAGATAATAGAGAGTTAAATAAAAGTTAATCCTAGCTTGTACTCGTGTTGGATCAATTATATATGATCATATTCATCAATTACAATCAATGAATGAAATTTTTTAATTGTTCAGTAGGAATACATATTATGGTGATGCCTCAAGTGAGTTGAATTTGTCTCCTGATTGAATTTTTCAATTTCTTAGTTGGAGAGTTGTTTCGATAGTCATGAGGCAGTTATTTATGGATAGCAGAGACTCACCATGTTGGTCTATTCACAATTTAGCTACAATGATGTACTATATTTTGAAGCATCATAACTCATGGCATATAATGAGGCGATCAATTATGAAATTTTATCACAATGTCTCATTAATCTAAAAATCAAGGTAGAGAATTAGAGATATACTAGATTGTTGAAACTATTTATCACTACTAAATGAAAATTAGATAATATTTCCATGGAATTTCTGATTAGAATATCTTTACTCCTAGTTGTAAGGGTGTGATATAAGTGATTATTGATCGAATCTTAAAATTATTTCATTTCTAAGCTATAGTGGAGTCAATAAATGTGGAATCAATTTGTTGGTTGTATGTAGGTGAGGTTTTTAGACATCATGGTGTTCCATTGACTTTTTTTTCTAATAAAGACCATAAAATTATGTATTGGTTCCAGTGTGGATTGTATAGAGAGTTGGTTACTCAGTTGAAGTTAAGTATATAATTCATCAATAGATTGGTGGAAAGACTAACTAATCCATCCAGTTTTATGAATACCTTTTTTGGGAATGTGTGTATTACTTTAGTCAATCATAGAAGAAGAATTTTACCTTAATAGTGTTTTCCTAAAATAACATTTGTCAGCATTCAATTTGAATTTAGCTATTTTTGGTGTCATATAAGAGGCGTTGTAAGTTTTTTCTTTGTTGGGAATACTTAGATAATGGTTCTTTTTTTGACTATGTATCATTCAAAAGTTAGTGGATATTGTTCATTTGATCTGTAATAGATTGGTGAAATCTCAGAGTCACCAAGCATATTTATCCAATATTCCTCATGATCCATTAGACATTGCATATGGTGATTGGTTTTTTCTCAAATTTTCTTTTCAATTGGGACATAGGTGATTGGGGATGTAGGGTAAGTTGTCACCTCATTATTTCTTCCCATTTGTGACTATAGAGAATTTGCAGAAGGTGGCCTATCTTTTTCACATTCAAATTCATTTGATATCTATCTAGGATGTGTTTCATGTTTCTCAGCTGAAGATGTATCACCCCGAACTATATCACATTATTTAGTGGGAGGATGTTGAGATTTAACTCAACACCTTAGTGGTTGAAATAATTATTCAGATAGTGGACTGACATGATAAGGTGATTTATGGAAAGGCAATCTTTTTGGTTCGAGTGATATTGAAATCTAGTTTGGATAAACATATGATATTGGAGTGATTGGACTTGATGATCTAGCGGTGTCATTATATTTAGTCAGGATCAGAATCATATTACTTTATTGGGATAGAATATATTTATTGCGGGCATAATTGTCAAACCATAGTATGAAGAACCAAGTATGTAGCCTTTTAGTATTTTTTTCATTAGCTTAGAAATTATTATGTATGTTAGGAGAAGGAATTCCAAATGTTGGTGGAAGCATGAGGCTATTGACTAACTACTGCATGCTGGAACATAGCCTAAATGTCTAGATGTTTCACTATCAAGTTGGTGGACTCCCACCAATCCATCAATGGAATCATGTAGTTATAGGCTCACTACCTCCACCCAATGGCGTCGTTAGGGACATGGATTATAAATACACAAAGATTCATTTTAGTGTTAATTTTTTACTTAAAAGTCCTTTAATCTATCTCTTCAACCCAAATATGATTTTATACTATTTTAAAAGAATCCTGTAGATGTTTTTTATCCCTCCCACTCTCATTTGGTGATTAATTGTGAATATTGAAGTCTTGGATTTAAATTCTTCATAATGTAATACTTTCACTCCATAAAGTCATATTTTTTCACTATTTTATCATGAATTTTATATACAATGAATCTAGATTATTTTATCTATCATAGACATGGATAATTGATCGTGTTTTCATCAGATCTCGGTTATTGGATATTTAATTTCCTTGTATCTAATCACTATCAGTGAAGAAGAAATTTTGTTTCGTCATTCACCTGGTAGGTCTCTCTATCCAAGGGTTTAACAATTTATAGGCCTTATCTTCTCTGATTTATTCAATTAGTTTTGACTATGAAATTGATTATTTCAATTGGAAGTTATCATTGTGGGAAATTAAAGGGGTTTCAATTTTTTGTTTCTTTCTATGTCATAATTTATGCACATTCTATGTTTAAAATAACTCTTCATTGATTGTTTTAAAGGGATATGTTTTTCTAAATATCATAGAAGTACATATCATAATAGAAATATTCTAACATAAATATGGGATTTGATTTGAAATGGATTTTTCCTTGTAAATTATTTATGAAATATTATATTTTTATTGATTTTACAGAAAATGAATCTTCAATATGGGAGACATAGGGTTATATTGAAAAACATTATATAGACTATCCCTAGTGGAGTTGGCTATCATTTGAGGATGTTCCCATGACTATCTAAAAAAATTGGGTAGACTTCCTGAGGGGCCAAGGTTCCTAAACATTAGGAGTGACATATATTCTTTTTTGTTCCTCTTATATTCTTTGATGTTTGGTTGTGTACACATTAATGTCATGTATATCCCACATGGTTACATTGAGAATACATTACATGAATTATCCTAAGATATTTTTATATACTTACTTGTTTTTATAATGTATAATTGATTCTTTAAAAATGATTTTTTTTCCTACAAATGAGTTTTATAATGTAAAATGTCATATTTCATTATTAAACTAAATATTTTAGGATTTCAATAGAAAACCAAGGGTTATTTTATAAATGGAAAATTATTTCTTATGATATGTTCTATAAATATATTTAGATTGAAAACTAATGGATGCATGTGGTTATAAGTTGAATTTATTACATGTTAGTATCTTACTAGGAATTATTTTTCACACCCTAAATTTTCTATTGAGTATTTGTAACATTGGTTTTATAAGTTACAAGAAAAGTGATTAGTACCAGGTAGGTGAAGACTCTCCTTTTCTATCATGTCATCATGTGGGCTCTGAAGGATGTGACATTTGGTCATGTGGCGACAAACCAATGGGTTGTTTCAGGTTCCATATTGTTGATGGGATTCTTGTTATGTTTGGAGAGCTTATTATCTAGATGTTGGATGTTAATGTTACGATTGTTCTTTTGAAATGAAATGTTTTGGTTGTCTAATTTTTTACTATATTTCCCTTATATCATATTTCAATTAATGGTGAAATTTATTCTATCTTTTTTTGTATGATACCTAGGTTATTATTGCCAACAAGCAGTGATCGGCAACACGCTTCGGGGCTTATGATAGGTAAATTCAATTTTATTTATGGGCTTTCCTAGGTTTTTCTATTTCACAAGATAGTGAATGAATGGTAAATAGTGAAATATAATAACATAAATGAAATCAATTGTTGTTTGATAGTTCTGTTAACTTCGTTCTCAACTCAATTGGTATAAGTGTCTTTCCACTATACTAATCAAATTAAATTTATTAAATAATTGAATCAAAACCATTTTATTCTAAATATGAATTTTTTATTATTTTCCATTTATATTAATTTAATTTGAAAATCATATTATTAACATGGTCAAGGATTCTTTTTTCATTGTACTGATGTTGCATCTTTTTATTTGTAATGAAAAATGTTACTCGGGTGCTTTTTACACGTGGATACCTTATAATTTTATTTTCTTAATTATTCTACAATTCAATAGATACGTCTAAAAATTTAAATTTTTTTTGTGTCTCGGTATGCTACATTGGGGTGGTTAAAATTCCTATGGTCATTTAGTGTTAAAATCATTAATCTCATAGCTAATTTTTTATTCAAATTCATTTTCATATAATAAAAATATCATTTATCAATTATTTATATTTCATAAAAATTCATTTTAGGTTATTATATATTATTTATAATATCATTAGAATTAGTGTTTGAAACAATCCATGATAGAACATATGATATAAATACCCTAAAATTGATTATAGGAATAATATGATTATAGAATTCAAATTATTAAGCATACTATAATAGTTATTTTATCTTGATACATTTTGTCAATAAATATAGATGTGTAGGATAAAATAAATTAATTTTGGAATAGAAATTGTTTACGATCAGTAATATACATTCCTCATAAAAATAAACACCCACTGATTTTTGAATAAGGAATTTATGAATGGTCTTTTGATAAGTCCAAGCCCTCCAAAACATAGATAAGACACTTATGTTTTGTATTTTGTTAGGCCTATGGATATAGAGGAAGATATATGAGTGTAATAATTCATTGTTTGAGGTTGGTATGGATAGGTGGGTGAGAGGGACGCTTAAGAATAAAATAATAGAATTAAATATTTTATCTTCAAATAATGAAACAAATTTTAATTCAATATAAAATAAATACTAATATAGTATTAATTAGGACATTATGATATTAATTTAAATTTTAGTGGCCAAAAAACCATTCATATATTATTATAACATTTGGGGGTGGAAGAGAAATACAAGAAAAGACCTACAATACTAATAGAGAAGAACTTGACGAGACTTGAACATGAGAACTCACTAAAACCCCGTAAGACTGCTACAAACTGAGCTACACTATATGGCCAAAAAAATTCATATATATCTATTATTGAGTATGATACATTAATGGTATTTTAATATTCTTATCTATATTTTATTATTTTCTAAAAAGACAAAAAACATCACTGTAATAGAAATAAAATATTTAGAATCTAATAATAGGAGTAGTTTTATAACAAATATTTTTTAAATTTTATAAACCAAAATTTAATATAAAATCATAATTTATCTAAAATTCCCATGATTTTATCATGATCAGATTTCAAAGCCATAGAAATGTTAATTATGATTGAATGAAATTATTTTATAATTTTTATAAAAAGAGTAATTATTTTTTAATTATTTTTATTGTCATAAATATTTACTTATGTATTTTAAATTTATAAAAGAACCACAATTTGATGATTAGGTACCTTGTAAATTTTCTTCTCCTTCATTCAGGCGTGGATGTACGGAGTGTTTCTGCCATGTGATTTGAGCCACAGTCCACTGAATTCCTCCCACGGAACCCGCTCTTGTTCTACCAGCATTCTGGTACCTGGTTTTTTTAAGCAGTGAGCTGAATATCACATCGTCCCAGACTTCATAAATCCGACACTCCTAATGGTCATTGTCTTCTTCAATACAATCATGCTCCTAAAAGTGTGAGGGTTAGATTGATATCCAATCTTGTAGATATTTTTTCAAGATTCTAATTCATTCACTATGTGATTTTATCACTTTAGAATCCCATGATGAGTAATCCATTGCCAGAAGAAAATGAAGTGAAATCATGTCTACCTTTAATGGAGTGAGTGTTTTCACCCAAATTCACTCATGTGTCAGGTATGGTATTGAAATCAACAATAATTATCCATGCTTGGTTTCCCACATCAAAGGACCTGTGGTCGTTCAATAACTCTCCTCTAACCAAAAAATCACATTTTTCATAGACCATAGTAATAATGCATGATAGAGATCCAGCACTAACCATTTGTAGAGGAGAAATCATTACACAATCGGGATCAAATACAAAATAGAGATACCAAATACCAAATTGGGGGACACACAGATTTATGTGGTTCAGTCGGATGACCTACGTCCTTAGGAAGACATCAGAAAAATCTTATTCAAATGGGATGAACATATTAAAATTCACTCTCACAGTTATATCTCATAGAGACACAAAATATATAGCAGTGAATTTAGAGGAGAAATCCAAATTTTTCTGCTATTTTCTCTAGGTGATAAATAACTCTTGCGAGATTGTCATCATAGATTGCCACGAACTGCTACAGTAGGTTTCCAGTAGCTGGTCATCAAATGCAGTCACCCACTCCTGTCGTTGTCTTCTTCGACACCCACCAACTATGAGGCGATAATATTTTTTTCACAAACACAAAAATATCCACCTAGATTAAAAATATCACCACGTTGTCTCTCAAACAAATCATCATGTAACTGAATCAAAATCGTCTTGATACTGCTAAAAAAAATCATTCTCCCTACTGCTGCCTTCGCGATGCTTGTGGGCATATCATGATTGAGTCATATTGATCATGTCCAAATAAGGTTGGAACTTGATCCCTATATAATCTTTCTTGACCTTCATAGGAGGAACAAGATCCTATATCATATTTTGATGAAATGAATTAATATCTTCATCCAAAATAGTCTTCCACTGGTTCATTTCTTTGCTATCCAAAACACCTCGTTAGCAATCTGAAACACTATCTTCTGCAATAGAAAGAGCATAACTAGCTGATTTTCTATACCAGGAACGTCTTTATATATTTTTCTGTGTTATACTAGAGGTGAAACTCTTATATGATGTCACTTCTCCACCTATTACATTCTCAACATTCAAATAATACAATGTACCTTTTATAATACTGTTCATTGGAAGGAGTTCATCGTGGATATTTTTCATGAATCCATCTTCAATAGTTATTTGAAAAAAAATCATATCCAAAACTCTAAGTGATATTGGATTATTCTCCAATTCTGGTACATATCTCACTTCTTTAAGTCATGGAGTTGTACCATAATGCATCTTCAATCGTATTGTTCTAATATCTTTCATATGGAAAGAGCGGTTATTTCCCATAAGCAACATACCTTCATTTGACTCATAAATCTTTAAAATTCAATCTCAATTCTTTCACATATGGAATGAACAACCGGAATCAAGAATCCAACCTTCTGAATGGTCGATCGTCATGCAAACAAGGATAATATCTTCAACATCTTTGACATATTCAGTTCTTCGTACACCATTTTCCTTTGATATCCCAATTTTTGTACATTACTTCTTATATTTCCCCTTTTCATGATACTAGGCATACTCATCTTTTTCTAGACGTCTAATGTTAGATCGACCTTTTGATGTCGATCATGATTCATCTGTTCTAAATCTTTTTGATTTCTTGTCAGATGACCTTCCTCAAATTGTCATCAATCCCTCTGATGTGGAATCCCAATGGTCATATTTGTTATTCTATTTGTAATCATTGTTAAATAAAGCATTTTACACAACAATAAATTTCACCTCATATTTAACATACAACAATGTAGTAGTATGGTGATTATAACTCTCCTGTAGAGAGTTCAAGAGAAAAAAATTCAAACCTTCATCTCCAAGTTTTTCCTCCAAAAATTGCAAATCTAACAGAATTTTATTAAACAAATCAAGGTGCTCAATCATAGACATACATTTCTTGTAATGAAATCTGAATAATTTCATTTTAAGGCACACCCTATTTTCAATGCATTTGGCCATATACTTGTTCTCGAAAATACACTATAATCTTTTTGTTGATGTTTCTCACATCACACTGTGTTTTTTATCTTTGTCCAAACAAAGTCGACTCGTACCATAGGTTGGATGGTGGAGTCTTTTCCAATTGTCATCAGAGATGTGTGCGGGTATTTCTTTTAATGTGATTCTCGTTGAGTTATAATATCCAAAACTACAAATTGCCACAGGCTAAAATTTTTCGTCACATAAATTTCTCCACCTTATATTTGGTACTGGACACCATAATTCTATATCCAGAATCATTTGCAGTACCGGCGTGTGTGGCTGGAAAAGACTTATGGGGCTCCTGGGTTGGTACCGAACAACATTCGGTTTCAGGATTCTCCATCACAAACACATATCAGAATTTCAAAAAATAGACTCCACCATGAAATTTGAAATAATAAAAAATGCTAAAATCGACTATTTTATTGGTTCAATTAGATCCCAAATGAATGCCTTATATTCCTACCAAATATATAATTTTTTCTTTAAAAAAATACCTAAACAAATTCATAACTAAAATTTTTAATCCCTTTATTTTCCGATTGGGGTGTGGGACTCCCCTATATGCTTAGGAGGGAAAAAAGAGGCAATCACCCTTTTGTTTTTTCAAACACACAACATGAAAAAAAGTATTTTCCATTTGATTTTTTGGTCTTTAACCCACTCTTGTCCACTCTCTTGTACACCTATAGCACAAAACAAAATCAATTCTCTACCTTACCTTTCCACACCACCTCACCCGCCCCACTATATTTTTTATCACCTCTTTCTCCTTGTTTCATGGATGTGGTCTGCACTTAAAAAGGATGTGGTGTACACATAAAAAACTAGCGAAGAAGACGCAAAACAGGGAAAATGTGTGTCAAGGGGGTTTTTATATTTTTTATTTAATGTAATTTGGTTACTTTTATTATTTAGATTTTTTGTTGTGTCTAGAGCCAAATCAATCAGTGCTTTGAAAAAAATCCCCAATGCACCAATTGATTTAATGATTTGGGTTTTTTCTCGAAATACCTAAATCCCCCCTACCCATCATATATATATATATATTATATAATTATAATATAAATATAATAAATATAATAAATATAATTATAATAAATATAATTACTAAAATAAATGTAATAAATTTATAAATATATTTATTATATAATATATTTATAATTATATTTATAATATAATCAATATAAATATAATATATAATTATAATAATTATATAATTAAAATAATTATAATAATTCTATAATTATTATAATTATATTATAATAAATATATAAATATATTATTATTATAAATATATTATTATTATAAATATAATAATACTACGAACATATATTTATAATATTTATAATAAATATATATATTATAATAAATATAATTACTAAAATAAATAGCATAAATATTTTATTATTATATTTATAATTATATATTTATTATAATCATATAATTATATTAATTGGAATTATATAATTATAATAAATCAATACTTATAATTATAATAGGTATAATAACTATATAATTATGATAAATATATAATAAAAACAACTATATAAATATAATAATTATACAATTATAATAAATATTAGTTTATAAATATAATAAATACAAATATATAATAATTATATAATAGTATTGAATAATTAATTATAATAAATATTTAATTATAATAAATTAATAATTAAATGGATATATAAATATAATAAAAATGAAAATACTATAATTTATATAATTACAAATATAAAAAATCCATAAATATAATTATAATATAATTATAATAAATATATAATTACAAAAAAAATATAATATTTAATAAGGTTTATTCATATAAAGATATATAATTTTAATAATGTTTATTTATATATAAATTTATCAATTAAAAATATAAGTTTTAATTATGTTTAATTATTTATAAATTTTTCTATAATTATTGAATTACAAAAATAAATTGTATTAAATTTATATATATGTAAACAGTATTAAAATTATTTATATTCAATATATTTATTATAATATATTATAATTATGCATTTATTATAATATTATAATTAGTTATTAAATTTGTAATTATGTTTTATAATACATAAATAAACAATATTAAATTTATTTATAAATTATTTATAAGTAACAAATTTTTTATTTAAAATTAATATTTTTTTGTTTTGTATATATATATATATATTTAATTTTATTCTTTTTTTACTATTTGTTTTGTTTAATTTTGTTTTGTTTTGTGTTGTTTAGATATATAAATTTTATTTTTTTGTTTGTTTTGTTTTTATTTAAAGTTGTTTTTTTATATTTTGTTATGTTTGGTTTATATATATATATATAAAGAAAATATTCATTTAACATGTTTTATGGTTCTCATTTTCCTGAGCAGTACATTTTTCGTTTTTGATGTGGGTTTTTATTTCATGTACGTGAATTTGAAAGACTATAAAACGTAAACTATAAGACCAATATAAATGAAACATTAAACACTAATTAAACATTTAAGAAATAGTTGAAATCAAAATCTATTTAATAAAAATAATTTATAAAAAATAATTTATAAGCTTTCAAAACCGCTTACTTGGAACATAAAAATGTTTCATGTATGTGAATTTGAAAGACTATACAATATAACGTATAAAACCATTATAAATAAAACATTGAATATTGATTAAATATATAACAAAGAGTAGAAAACAAAAAATAAATAAATAATTTAGATAATAAATAATCTATAAGCTTTCAAAACCACCTAGTCGAAACAAAAAAATGTTTCAAGTATGTGACATTGAAATACTATAAAATGTAAACTATTTTACCAATATAAATAAAACATGGAGCATGGATTAAACATATAAAAAATACTCTAAGACAAAAATAATTTCAATAAGAATGAAGACCAAATTAATTTATAAGTTGCAATACTGCCTACTTGAATCATAAAAATGTTTCAAGTATGCATCATTGAAAGACTATAAAATATAAACTTGATATGATGAAAAGTGGAAGCAGACTTTCATTAAGGGCATCCATGTCACATGGTTTTTCTGAAATTTTGATATCCAATTCACTACATGAAAGGACATAAGTTCCACATAAACACACCATGTTTGGACCTTCTTGCCTTTCTTAAAGTGAATTGGATATCAAAATTTATACTAGATATGATGAATGGGAGAAGCCACCTTTAGTTTTAGAGGGAACACCACCACAACATCCTAAATTTATCTTATCCATTCGATTCAGTTTCATTATATCTGGACAACCCCCCATTTTTAATGAAATTGTTTTTGTCATCGAGTATTTCATTTATCTTAATCAATGTTTCAACTTTCAGTTAAATTATTTTGTATATACTATATATTTTATTTTCTAATTATTTGTCTAAATAACAATCATTTATCTAAATAAATAGGGGTTTGAACATATATATCTTGGAATATGAATATATCATCATCAATTCCCCCAATTAAAACAACATGGAGTTTGAATCTCACGTCCTCCCCACGTCGGATGTATGTGTCGCACTGGTTTCATAGGAGTAGGATCCATTGCTTCTGGTGACTCTGGTGCCTCTTCAAGATTCTTGTGTAGAGGGATGAACAAATTTTCCCTGCATGACTGCCCATAATCATACGAGGATTACATTCCAAAATCATACGTGGAGCCATATGGTCTTTGGGCTCCTAAAAATGGTAGAAATGGAAAAATAAAGAAGTCCTCACTGGGAGGATAGGGGGCCCACCAAAAGCTATGTCACCTGATCCATCTCATTGCCCATAAAATTCATCGCAGTAGACAGATGTGGTATATAATTTTCTCCCAGATGTGAAATCTCATCAATAAGTTGGGTAGGATCATCTCTATGTGTTGTTTCCACATCTGCAAGAGGCGCTTTAGGATGTCTATCACACCGCCTCTACCCCTCATGAAGTACTCGTATTCGTCTCCCAGTTGGTGTCGGTGGTGGCATTGCATCATCATCAGTAGGAATATTAGGGACATCATCACCCTTAGGAGCTCCGATTAGAGGATATGGATCAGGATATACCTATGGCTCCTCACATTAAAAAAAGTCACGTATCATCCAGAGATGGTTATAGAGAGCCAACAGATCATGATGAACTACCTCTCATCTAATATATGCCTCCTCTTAAAGATGTGTGATATGTGTATGATGATCAATGTTATCTGTCTACAAATGAAATGACATTCAAATTAATACCACAAAAGAGTTAAAAAATATAATATACCTTAATAAACATACCATCTGTTGAATGCCAATCCCTTAATGTGTAAAATGCATGATGGTATGACGTCGATAGAAGTCTGCATAATCCCCCTGGGCAGATAACTGATACTATGTTGTGGGATATCCATATTGAGAAATATCATTTCAGGCACGTGAATCGCACAGACCAATATGTCATATACATAACTTATTTTGAAGATATTTTTAATTTATTTTCCATTCATGCTTTGATTTGGGGGATTCCAACGGTTTTATAGAGAATATGTGAGTTTTCATGAATTGGGCCAAACCGTGAGACCATTTCCAGATTTAAAAATATATATTTTTTTCAATTATATTTTTTTCAATTTTTAATATTTTTAACACATTCCAACTCATAAATTTCCTCCCGTGATATATTAACACCACATTTAAATTTGGATCGTTTATATATCAATAATCATGGGGGATTTTGGTTTTTATTTGAGAATTGGGCCAACCCGAAAGCTCATTTTCCAGTTTTGAATTGTTTCATTAATATTTTAATATATTATTCAATATAATGAATTTTTTGGTGATTATACCTCCCTCTCGACCCTAAGAAGCCCATGCACTCTCCCATTTCCTTTATCCCCTCCTTAGAGTTCTTTGAAATCGCGACATAGGGAAGAACTTCATAAGGTGTCTCAAATCATCCTGAATTGAAGAGGTAATTTGATCTCTTCTTAACTCTCTAAATTCTTACTCTGTTTCTTCTATTCAAGTTCCTAAATGAGATTCTAAATCTTTTTAGAACACCCCCTGAATTTTGGCTGTTTTCAATTTCAGCTACTGTTGTTTTTTAGGTGATTAATTCAGGATACTTCAAGTAAGTGAGTCCATTTCTTTCTTCTTTCATTTTTCATAGGGTTTCATTCAATGTGCTTAGGGTTTCATCCCTTATACATGAAGTACCAAAATTAAAAATGGTAAGGTTTTAACCCTCAGGTTTAACCATGGGTTTTATTGGTCCAATTTTCTCTTTTTAGGTTTGATCTTCCATTCTTGAGGTGCGGCGGTGGTGGGTTTTTGTTTTCGCACAAAGGATTCAAGGGTTTCATTTGATTTGGTAGGTGATTCCAACGTTGATGAAATCTTTGTGTATTATCATGCTGTATTTATCATATTTTCAGGTTTATATCATTTTATTATTGCTACAAAAATTGGTTCTAATGATGTTTCTATTGCAATAGAATTTTAAATGCCAATTTGGTGTGAAATTGGGGGTTTTCCAAAGAAATGTTTTATTTGTTTATTTGGATATGCCCGATAAATACTTAGTTTTTTTTATTGACCCGTAATAAGGCTTAAAATACTGTTTATAATGTTTATCCTCTTTGGTTATTGCTGCAAAAATTGGTTTTAATTGTGTTTGTAAAGAGTGTGATGTTTTGGTTCCACTTCTGTGTGAAAATGAAGGTTTTACAAAGTTATCACTTCTTGTTTAACATGGGGATGCCCGGAAATTGATTTGTTGTTTTAATTGAAATGTATTACACTGCCTTTACTTTTTTGGTAACTTAAAAGTATGGACATAGTGTACAAGTGGGTTTCTTAAGAGGTTTTGTGCGCAAAACAACACGGGATTTTGGGAAATTGTTTTATTCAAATTCAAGGTGTTTGTTGTCTGTTTTAAGTTGTATAAATTGCAAAAGCTACTGTATTTGGTGTATGTGAACAATAGTGGTGTTTTACATTAAAATTGATATGTGTTGAATGATGAAATTGTTTGATCACAAGGGTGGAAGCCCGAGTACCTTGGTGGGGCAGATGTGTACTAGTGCGGATAGTGGAACAGATGGGTTTTTTCCCTATTTCACCTAGAATTTGGATAATGAAAACACTAAATAAACTATGTGGATGATGATTAGGGACCACTAAGTTATGAGTATGTTCCCTACTAGTGGCTCGTGCATGAGAACAGATTTTACTATGGTTACATTACATCGAGGTACGAGGTACACAGGCCCCGAGACTATCTAGTGCCTAGGGGTGATCCCGATTTTGTTGCTCATTGGATTTGTGGTATTTTCCATTGTATTTGTGTGTATTTGAAATTATATTTAAGTATATAACATGCGTATTTAAATGTGTTAACATTTTTGAATGTTTTATCTTGAAAAATGTTTTCAATTTAAAGTTTCATTTCTTGGAATTTGTCGCCGCTTTTCATTCCATATTAAAACTGCTTGCTTTTTCACCTTGTATTGAATGAACCTTGGAAAAATTGGGTGGTATACTATTGGGCTTATGATCACACCCTAATTACACCCCTTGGGTGTAAGTAGACTATTATTTTTGACTTAGGTAAAGGAATGGCCCAGGGTGTTGGCAGTTCAGGGTGTCAGTCCCCATCGCTGGGGCGGAGTTGTGGAGACGACTTGCGAGTGATGTCCCCCTTGTAGTGTGGAGACCTTGGAGATGACTTTCAATTGTCATTATTTGAATTTGGACCTCTATTATTGTATTTAATTCAATGTATTCAGATCTGTTTTTTTATTAAGACTTCTTTGGCTATAAATTTCCGAATTTATATTATGGATTGTTTTTAAGGATTTATGCTTTCATACTTGGGTAAATCGTTCCCAAACCTAATTGTTTGATACCCGAGAACTTGTGCCAGCCCGTGGGGATTGGGAATGCCCTTCTGGACTTGGCATGGGCCGGGTTTGTTGTAGATTTGATGGCAACCAGATCTTCTTTGTGACAAAATTGTATCAGAGGAGGTTCTGGTTAACTCTTTGGGTCACGTTATTTAGGGAACAGTTGGGATAGTCTAGAGTTAGGATTGTTGGGACTTGGTAGTTCAGTTAAGGGTAGTGTGCCTGATCACCACACCTCGTGACGAGATTTGAGTCTCTTGGGGAAGTTGGGATTTATCTATGTCCTCTGGTTTTTTTGTTTGATGATGATTAGGGGAAATGAAAAGAGTGTTAGGTTAATGGTCTTAGTAAGCTCACAGGGCCTGGAAAGCCATGTGAAGCTGGGGATATTCCCTAGAACACTCTCTGTGATGGTGAAGTGATTGGAATATGGCAGCCAACCATATTTCCAAGTCACCCGCTGAAACTAGTTTCCTCTCACATTATTTTGTGCTTTAGTTCTGAAATCATAGCACTTTGTTTTTAAAGTAACTTGGTTTTAGGTAGCGTAAAGTTTTTGTGAAATGATTTTCAAATAAAGAGGGAATGTTTTGGTATATGAAATGAAGGAACTGAATTTTCAGAATTGTTTTGAAATAGAAAATGGTGTGCTTACACCTCTTTTGAAAGCAAGAACTATATTGAAGTTGGTTTTGAAAAGTGTTTACAATAGGGTTTTCTAAACAATCAAAGAGTGTTTTAATGGGATGATATGTTTTGAAATTGATGTGAATATCTTGAAAGTGAGTTATTTTCTAAATGGTTGTGTCTTTCTGAAATGTTTTGTAAGATTGGAGTTGGGATTTGATCTTGTGGTTAGCGGTTTTCAGAAAAAAGGATGTGTTGGTTGACCGTTTCTGGTTTTGAAAAGTGGATAGAATTTTTGTTTTAACCTTTGATATTTTCGTGAGAAACCACATGCATGGGGTTATATGGGATGATGGATGGTTGATGACATGACTGGATGAGTGTCAGGATGGATATGAGGAGGGTTCCTGGTGTGGCATAGAAACATGCATGTGTAAGGCCCATGGAGTACCATTGGTGGATGCGCTAATCGCTAAAGCATTTGTTTTCAAAAAAACTGTTCTAAAGAAAAACATGATGTTTTGATGAATTTTTTGGGATGGTTTATATAATGTGTTTTTGGAAAATGTTGATGTTGTGGGATGTTTTGAGTCCAAGAAACCCTCCTGTTTGAACTGGGTTTTTGGTTTGGGTTTGGTGAGTAAGTTGTGTTGTAGCGACGGTTAGTGGACTCTTTTGAAAAATGTTTTCGGACACCATTACATTGGTTCCCTACATGTGTTTACATCTGATCTGTTGTATATCTTGACCAATGGACTATCTTGGTTGGGTTCTTGTGTTCAATCATTGGATAAGGTACACCCCCATTAAAGGTTAGTGCACAACTGAAGTGCAACTTGAATTGTTTCGTCATTTGAAGACTATCCAGTTTATCAATATAAGGAATATTTTTCTTGGGATTTTTAGATTGAGTCTACACCGATTCCATTCATTGTTTCATTTATCCACTTTTTATGGGAGAGTGCTCGTGGAAGGTTGAAAGAGACCGTAGTTTCTTAATTTTTATGATTCGTCGAAGGTGGATGTGCTCTAGGGTTATTAGTGTGGATGAGTGTCTCGATGGTGTCTAAGAGGGCCTTTGGGTTCTTCAAAGTTTCTTTGAATCATGAGTTCATGTTAAACCACCTCTGTGGGAAATATGGTCATGATGGGATATTGTGGCCACTTTCTAGAATTGTGTGATGTTTGGGGATGTTGTATAAGGTCCCCCTCCATGAATTGATTATATCATTTGCAGTGGTCATGTTTGGTGATGCCTTATGATGTCATGTTCTCGATTGACCGTATAGGTGCAAGTTGTGAAATCCTCTGAGAGTACCTGTTTTGTTGGGAAAATGTCTCCCCCGGAAAAACTTCATAATCATCCATTTTAGAGGAATGTGAGTGTAGGTGTTCTTTACATCTATTGTTTCTCACATGAAGAAGCAAGGTGTGATGTGTGTGAAACTTCTTTGCCCTTGTTTCCGTGAAATATCGGGATATGGTAAAGTGAGTTTGGAATTTGTTATGTCTAGAAAACTTGTCACGACCCCCTTCCATCAAAGATTCCCCTCCTGAGCAGGCAATGGTGAAATGGAGATAATGACCCCTGATTCCCGCCTCTAGTTGGCCCCGGGGTGGCAACTAGAACCAAGGGTATATGTTTTCTCAAATATGGGAGGCATTACCCTTTTTATTATTTAGGATCGGGAAATAGGACAAGTCAACCACCAAAAAGGAAAAGAACGAGAGTATAGAAATAAACCCAAACCAGTCCCACATGAATGTTTAAATATAACTTGAAAACATGTAAATGTATAAGTAAGCTCAAATTACAATACCAAAAGAAAACATGAGAACAACAACTGCGACAACTCCAACTGCCCGACTAGTAGGGTCTCGCCCGGCCCTGGTAGTCCTCCTGAAATCCTGAAAGTAAACGTAGGGTTAGAATACAAGTATACTCATTAGGGAAACCTAAAGCTCACATTCACAAGTGGGGAGACATCCTAATGTACCGTGAGAAAATAGAAGAACCAATACCTAGAAAGGAATCTATCAACCCATCCTCACCAGTCACACTAACCAAGTTACACAAGCATGTATAGTAGATATATATATAAGAACAATAGTATTGGGTACCCTACACCATTTTCCACTGGCTATTAAATACACCATACGCATCGAACCAATCCTGCCATTCTCACTGTAGTACCACTTCCACACCCCGCCCGCAGACACTTGGGACTCAACCACTATCCCGCCCACAAACACATGGGCCTCACAAACCGCCCATCCCACCCGCACACACCTGGGCCTCACAAACCGTACATCCCGCCCGCACACACCTGGGCCTCATCCCGAAGAATCGTGGGAAACAAACCTGCCCGAAGAGTCTTGGGATATAGTCAAACCTATCGAAACCTACCTGAAGGGTCTTGGGTGTAAGGTCACCTCAAGCCATCCCAGCCTATCGTAACCTACCCGAAGGGTCATGGGTGTAAGGTTGCCTCAAGCCATCACAGCCTATTCCAGAAGATTCTTGGTCTATCTTGGAAAGGGAGCAGAAAGGAGCTAATAACCAGCCACTAATGGAAGTGTTGGGAAAAACACCCTCTCCCATGAAATGGGGGTGATCAGTACTAAGTTCTCAACATGGGAATGCTGCGACGAAACACAAAGATACAGTCATATATATATATATATATATATATATATATATACCTAACACACAAACCTACCTATGGCTTCTAAACAAAGAAACTCATCATGTGCCTCGGCATTGCTACCACGAAGCATGCATATAACAAACAATCCCCAAAACCACATTTAGATTTTCATGTTTCAAGAGTAACATTTCATTATTTCCTTACTACTGGGCAACTATCAACAAGATCAAGCGTTACATAGACTTATCCCTGCCAACCACAACAAAATTTAGGTAAAACACAAGAAACCACATGCCATCTCATTAACATGTTGATTATCATATCCATCTTAATTTCATTTCCATCACAAACTCCACCGTTCATTTATTCCCATATTCCACATTTCCATAAATTTTCCCCCATAAACAAACCACTACCAACCACTTTTACAAAGATCACCACCCATCATTGTAGCCCCGCTACCAAGTATCAAATCACACAGAAACCCAAAAATTCCATTCCCACATTCCATAAAAACCAACACAAACCAACATGTTCATTATTCCATTTTTTTCAACCGGGGTGATCACACAAGGGTTCCAGTTTTCATTTAGTCAACCAACATTACGTGATTATTCAAATTCCACATTTAAACAAGATTCCATTCACACACAGTTCAGAAATTAATTGTGCAAGCGAAGGCCCCCAACGTCCGTAATTTTCAGTAGGTAGAATCCTTTCAATTCACAACATAATCAGGGGATAAGAAAGATGGGAAAGCAAAAAAAACACAAACCCCAAACCCGTTATTTAACCGGTTATTATCATTATTTAATGGTTCAACCGTATCTCACGAAAACAAAAGAATACCCACCCCACATGATGCACAAAAGAGAGAGACAAAGGTAAGATCCCTACTTGGACATGTTTTGATGTCCCTTCACAAGAACAACCACCAGGAGGGCTTTGATCAGCTCTCTTGATGACTATGCCTCTTCGTGCATGCTGTGGCATAACAGCACTAACAACCAAGGGATATTTCATTTAGGTTTAAGGTGTCACTTTCTATAGCATGGAAAGGAATAATAGAAATAGGAGATCGAGGGAAAAAAGGGGAAGAACATACCGTTAAGATGACGTTCATCGAAGAGCGTCGCTCCAATCAAACCCGGCAAAAGCCTCCTCGGGCAGAAACTGGAAATGAAAGGCTGAAAGGAAAACCACAGGTCTAAGCATAGAAGATTTTCTTCTCCGTTATGATCTCATGGCCACTGACTGATTGTAAATCAGAGCTCGGACGAAGAAGTAATGGGAGAAAGAGCTGGGAGTCTCTCGAGAGGGCTCCACTCGAAGAAAAAGGGGAGGAGAGGGTGTGCTCCAAAGGAAGAGCGGACCCCTCCTTTTATTGGAGTTAAAAGCTAAAGTACAATGCGTGTAATTTTTCGTACATGACGTGTATTAGGCCATTCCACATGGTCGCCACACGGCTTCCAAAACGGTATGACGTGGCACACGACCTTTAACTGGTCAACACACGCTTTGAAGGTAACACGTACATGGGGAGGAGCTACAAAGCATGTAAGACTGGATACACGGCGTGTACTCATTTATTTCACGTGGCAAGGAAACGACCTCGACATGGAACACGGTCATTGACTGTTCAACACACAGGTTAAGGGTAATGCGTATGCGGGGTGGGACTACACGGCGTGTCAGATGGGACACATGGCGTGTACACACATTTTTCACACGAAAAGAACACGACCTCAACACAGGGTATACTCGGCAAGGTAGTACACGACGTGTACTAAAACTATACGGCGTGTAGTTTCAAAATTCTGAAAAGTGTGGGAAAGGTCCATTCTACCCTCCAGAACTCATCATGACTTACTTTTTGACAATGGAATGGGCCGGAGAGGACCGGGCCATTACATCAGATACCTCTTAAAACATTATCGTCCCCGAGAATTCAAAACCAACCCCGAATAACCCAACAAGATACCTTTTAGGGCTCTCGTTATAACAAGAAACCAACCAACAGCCTGATCCATAAGAGTTAGGAATTCATTCTCCTATGTCAAGATATTATCCGCCTTAGGAGGCACTGACTCGCCTGCATGGGTTTAATCACATCCTCATTAATGCGTCTTGATTAAGGATCAGGTTTTTTCCTTCCCATACATCCGGACATGCTACACACTTCCCGAGGACAAGTAAACAAAAGTCTCACAACCAACAATCCAATAATTTCATAAATCAAAGGTACTTGGTATAACACAAAACAAACAAAAGAAAACACAAGTCAAAACAACCCTGGGTACTGAGCACCCATCTGGGCCTCCCGCTCCTCAAGGCCACCATGACACCACAACACACGAACCAAGGTGATGGTTCTCTCACAGAGAACCTTCTCTTTGTGATCCTCGATTCTGACTGGTCGTTCCTCGAATGTCGCGTCATCTCGCATATCCAACTCTCCCCAGTCGATATCATGAGTGTCGTCATGTAAGTACCGACGAAGCTGGGAGATGTGGAAGACATCATGGACCTTCTCCAACTGAGGTGGCAGGGCTAGATGATATGCCACCTCGCCGACTCGCCTCAGCACCTCGAAAGGTCAAATGAACCAAGGGAAGAGCTTACTCCCCTTCCAAAACCTCTGCTGCCCCCGTCAAGGGGAAACCATCAAGAACACATGGTCTCTAACCTCGAACTCCAAGGGCCTCCTCCGACGATCATCATAATACTTCTGTCGGTCCTGAGGTGCTTTCATTCTCTCCTGCACAAGATAGACTTTCTCTGTGGTGCTCTGTACTACTTCCGGCCCAAGAGTACCTGTCTCACCAACCTCTGCCCAGCAAATGGGTGAACGACATGGTCTTCCATACAAAGCCTCAAATGGTTCCATGCCAATCGTAGAGTGGAAGCTGTTGTTGTAGGCAAACTCTACTAAAGGAAAGTGTCGTTCCCATGATCCTCCAAAATCCAGAACACATTCTCACAGCATGTCCTCCAGCGTCTGGATAGTCCGCTATGTCTGCCAATCAGTCTGAGGGTGGAAAGCAGTGCTAAGGCATAGCTGGATGCCAAAAGAATTATGTAACCCCATCCAGACTCATGAGGTGAACCGAGTATCCTGATCCGAGATGATAGTATTTGGAACTCCATGCAAATGCACAACCTCGTCCACGAACCATTGCACTAAGGTGATCACCAGGCCCGACTCCTTGATTGCTAAGAAGTGAGTCGATTTTGTCAGTCGATCCACCACCACCCAGATAGCATCATACCCACCCTGAGATCTTGGTAGTCCTGTGACGAAGTCCATTGAGATGTCATCCCACTTCCACTCGGGAACATCTAAATGATGTAACAAACCACCAGGAACACGATGTTCTGCCTTCACCTGTTGACATACCAGGCATTTAGCCACAAACAACGCCACTGCCCGTTTCACCCCGGGCCACCAAAACTGTCCCCTCAGGCCTTGGTACATTTTCGAAACACCTGGATGTACTACCAAGGATGAGCTATGGAACTCACCGAGAACTGCCTCACACATCACCTCCAGAACAAACAACCTTCCATGAAAGAGTATCTGATGTCGGCTATCCTCTGACCATCCTTTTGGAGCATTCCCCAGATCGACACGATCCCACATCACATCCGCCTCAGAGTCTCCCCACTGAGACTCTTCCACTTGCTGCAACAAAGTGGACTTCACCATCATCTGAAACAAACATCCTCTAACACCTTGTACCTCTGCATCCAAGTGCAAGGCAGCAAACTCTCCCATCGCTTTCCAGGCATCAGTAGATTCTTGAACCACTTCCTGATGCGACTTCCTACTCAGGGCATCAGCCACAACGTTTCACTTACCTTCAGTGTAAAAGATCTCAAAGTCATAGTCTTGGAGGAACTCGACCCATCTCCGCTGCCGTATGTTTAGGTCACACTGGGAGAAGATATAACGTAAGCTCTTGTGATCTAAGAAGAACACAAAGCGCTCCCCAAAGAGGTAATGTCGCCACAACTTCAGTGCGAACACTACTACTGCAAGCTCTAGGTCATGGGTGGAATAGTTTCTCTCATGAGGGCACACCTTCCTAGACCAATAGTAGATAACACCCTTCTTCTGCATCAGCACACACCCTAATCCAAGGCCAGAAGCATCACAAAACACCTCGTACAACGATCCTTCCTCTGGCAACCTAAGTACATGATCACTGACCAACTTCTTCTTCAGGTAGTCAAAATCCTTCTAGCATATCTCACTCTATAGGAAGACCTGGTTCTTCTTAGTCAAGGCTGTCAATGGAGCAGCAGCTCGAGAGAAGTCCGAAACGAACCTCTGATAATATCCAGCCAACCTCAGAAAGCTACGAACATCTACCACGCTCTTGGGTGCTGCCCAAGAATCAACTGCTTCTACCTTCGACGGGTCTACTGGCACTCCATGCTAAGACACCATGTCCCCAAGGAAGTGTACTTCATGCATCAAGAACTTACACTTCGACAACATCCCATAAATCTGGTGGTGCCGAAGGACTTCTATGACTGCCCTAAGATGCTCAAAGTGCTCTTCCTTTGATCTTGAGTATATCATGATGTCATCAATGAACATATTGACGAACCGGTCCAGGAACTCTCGAAAGACAATGTTCATAAGCCCCATGAACACAGCTGGTGCTTTTGTAACCCCAAATGGCATCACTAAAACTCGAAGTGCCATATCTGTACCAGAAGGCTGTCTTCAAGCTGTCACTGTCCATTACTCTCCATTGATGATACCCGGACCAAAGATCAATCATAGAAACCAAACTGCTCCCCTCAGATGGTCGAAGAGATCATTCATCCTTGGAACGGGGTAACGGTTCTTGATTGTTACCTGATTCAACCTTCGGTAGTCTATGCATAGCCTGAGACCACCATCTGCCTTCTTTACGAAAAAAACTGGAGCACCCCATAGCGACGCGCTGGGTCGAACAAAACACTTCTCCATCAGATCGTCAATCTGAATCTGCAACTCCCGCAACTCTGAAGGAGCCATCCGATAAGGGGCCATTGAAATCGGACCGGCACCCGGCTGTAAGTCTATCCCAAACTCAACATCACGCTGGGGGGGGGGGGGGTAGAGTCACAACCTCTTTGGGAATGACATCGAGGATCCCCCCAACAACCTCTAGGACACCTATCATCTCCGTATCAGTTGGAACCACTGATAACCCACCCAACAAGGAAAGGAGAGGCTTCGCATGCTGACTTCCTACCTGATAGCTCCTCTCGCCGACAAAAGTTACACGTTGTCCATCCATGTCTGAGAACACGACTCTTCTTCGGAAGCAGTCGATAACAGCACTAACAAAGAATAGCCACTCGATGCCTAGGATGCTATCGTATGACTGCATCTGTAGAAAATGAAGATCCCCGACGGACCGATGTGGTCTCAACATTAGCTCACATCCCCAGCAAACACAAGATAAGCGGGTCTGACCTCCAACAGGTGTGCTCAATACCAAGGGTAATGTAAGTCTCTCTACTTCTAGACCCAAAGCATGGGCTAGATCGGGTGCAACGAAAGAGTGAGAAGCTCTTGAATCAAACAAAATAGAGACAAGAGTGCTGATAAAACAAATCGTACCTCGCACCACCTCTGTCCTACCGGAGCCGCCAACTCTTCTGCGTGCAACTGCCCACGCCCAACTCCTCTGCCTCTCTGATGTCGACCACTTCCCTGACCACACCCTGGTCGAGGTCCCTGAGGAGCATCCTGAGGTCAGCCTCCTCCTGCAAAGTCTGCCCTCGGAGGAGTAGGGCCCTGCTGCTGCTGGAAGGGCCTCCCCGACAACTGGTGCTGATGTGGTGAGTGTTGATCCTGCCCACCTCCACCGTACTGAGCTCTGGCCGGGCACCGACTCCAAAGGTGCCCGAAACCTCCACATGAGAAAGACTTCGGTCCTCAGCTCTAGAATGAAGGAAGAGGACCCGAAGATCTGAACTGGAACTGCTGGGGCCTGCTCCCCACTGGACTAAATCGTGAAGGTCCGGTCAGAGGAGGCCTGCTGCAGACTCCCTTCCCATTCGACGGACCCAGCTGGATCCCCTATGTCTCCATATCTGATGTACTGCCCTCGTACTTCTTGAGGGTTTGCCGCTAGAAAGAACGGAGAGTCTTCTACCACTGACTATCTTCCTCCTCTGGATCACTCTTCAACTGATCGACCGCCTGAATCTGCTGGGCCTCGGCTGTCTGAGCCACCCGGGGTCATCGTCCAGGTGCCATAGCTATACTATAAACAAGGAAAACATAAGCCCGAGTAGTAAGGAGATTTCTCAAGGATTCATTTTATCACTTCATTTTATTCTTAGATCACCCAAATAAAGTAAAACACAATCATGATGATGCATGTACCTTCCCTAGGGTCTTTACCATGCAATCAACGTAGCCTCACTTGGTTGTTCGTTAGGCTCAGAGACCATGCATCGCATCACGGGGGGGCCCTAAAATCCCTTGTCCTAGCCGGTCTTCCCTAGCCTATGTCACACACCAATGTTAACTAACACTGTTTCCCTACCATCCCATGCAATCCTCACTGTGCCTAACTCCAGACTCCATCCTATCTCTCAACAACCTCCATTTGATACCATTCTGTGACGACCCCCTTCCATCAAAGATGCCCCTCCTGAGCTGACAATGGTGAAAGGAAGATAATGGCCCCCGAGTCCCGCCTCCAGTAGGCCCCGGGGAGGCGACTAGCACCAAGGGTATAAGTTTTCTCAAATATGGGAGGCATTACCTTTTTTATTGTTTAGGATTGGGAAATAGCACAAGTCAACCACCAAAAAGGAAAAGAACGAGAGTAAAGAAATAAACCCAAACCAGTCCCACATGCATGTTTAAATATAACATAAAAACATGTACAAGTATAAGTAAGCTCAAAGTACAATACCAAAAGAAAACAAGAGAAAAACAACTGCAACAACTCCAACCGCCCGACTAGTAGGGTCCCTCACGGCCCTAGTAGTCCTCTTGAAAACCTGAATGTAAACTTAGGGTGAGCATATAAGTATACTCAGTAGGGAAACCTAAAGCTCACGTGAACAAGTGGGGAGACATCCTAATGTCCCATGAGAAAACAGAAGAACCAATACCTATCAAGGAATCGATCCACCCAGCCTCACCATTCACAGTCAAAAAGTAACACAAGCATGTATAGTAGTATATATATAAGAACAAGAGTATTGGGTACCCCGCACCATTTCCCACTGGCTATTAAAGACATCCTACGCATCGAGCTAATCCCGCCATTCCCACTGTAGTCCCACTGCCACACCCCGCCCGCAGACACCTGGGCCTCAACCACTATCCCATCCGCAAACACCTGGGCCTCACAAACTTCACATCCCGCCCACACAAACTTGGGCCTCCCAAACCTCACATCCCGCCCGCACACACCTGGGCCTCATACCGAAGATTCTTGGGAAACAAACCATCCCGAAGAGTCTTGGGCTATAGTCACACCTATCAAAACCTACTCGAAGGGTATTGGGTGTAAGGTCGCCTCAAGCCATCACAGCCTATCGTAACCTACCCGAAGGGTCTTGGGTGTAAGGTCGCCTCAAGCCATCACGGCTTATCGTAACCTACCCAAAGGGTCTTGGGTGTAAGGTTGCCTCAATCCATCACAGCCTATGCCCGAAGAGTCTTGGGATATCTGCGAAAGGATGTAGAATTGAGCTAATAACCAGCCACTAATGGAAGTGTTGCGAAAAACACCATCCCCCGTGAAATGGGGGTGTTGGGCACTAAGCTCTCAACATGGGCGTGGTGCGACAAAACACAAAGATATAGTCATATATATATATATATATACCAAACACACAACCCAGCCTATGGCTACTAAACAGAGAAACTGAGCTCGTGCCTCGGCATTGCTACCACGAAGCATGCATATAACAAACAATCCCCAAAACCCCATTTAGGTTTTCATGTTTCAAGAGTAACCGTTCATTAATTCCATACTACTGGGCAACTATCAACCAGATCAAGCGTTTCATAGACATATCCCTACCAACCACAACAAAATTAAGGTAAAACGCAATCAACCACATGCCATCTCATTAACAAGTTGATTATCATGTCCATCTTAAATTAATTTCCATCACAAACCCCAACATACATTTATTCCCATATTCCACATTTCCATAAATTTCCCCCCATAAACAAACCACTACCAACCACTTTTACGAAGATCACCAACCATCATTGCAGCCCCACTGCCAAGCATCACATTACACAACAACCTAGAAATTCCATTCCCACATTCCATAACAACCAACCCAAACCAACATGTTCATTATTCCATTTTTTTCAACCAGGGTGATCACACAAGGGTTCCACTTTTCATTTAATCAACCAACATTGTGTGATTATCCAAATACCACAATTCAACAAGATTCCATTCAAAAATAGTTTAGAAATTATTTGTGCAAGAAAAGGCCCCCAACAACCGTGATTTTCAGTAGGCAGAAGCCTTTCAATTCACAACATAATCAGGGTATTAGAAAGAAGGGAAATCTACAAAACAACACAAACCCCAAACCCGTTCTTTAACCAGTTTTTATCATTATTTTATGGTTCAACCATATCCCACGAAAAAAAAGAATACCCACCCCGCATGATGAACAAAAGAGAGAGACAAAGGTAAGATCCCTAACTGGACATAGTTTGATGTCCCTTCATGAGAACAACCACCACGAGGGCTTTGATCACCTCTCCGGACGAATAAACCTCTTCGTGGATGCTATGGCACAACAGCACTAACAACCAAGGGAGATTTCATTTAGGTTTAAGGTGTCACTTGCCATTTCATGGAAAGTAATAACAGAAATAAGAGATCGAGGGAAAAAAGGGCTACAACGTACCGTTAAGATGACGTTCGTCGAAGAGTGTCGCTCCCATCAAACCCAGAAAAAGCCTCCTTGGGAAGAAACTGGAAAGGAATGGCTGAAAAGAAAAACCACTGGTCCATGCTTAGAATATTTTCCTCATCGTTACGATCCCGTGGCCGCTGACGGATCATAAATCGGAGCTCGGACGAAGATGATATGGGAGAAAGAGCTGGAATCTCTCGAAAGGGCTCCACTCGAAGAAGAAGAGGAGGAGAGGGAGTTCTCCAAAGGAGGAGCAGACCCTTCCTTTTATAGGCGTGAAAAGATAAAGTACACGGCGTGTACTTTGTAGTACATGGCATGTATTAGGCCATTCCACACGGTCGCCACATGGAATCCAACACGGTACGACGTGGCACGCGGACTTTTATTGGTCAACACACGCTCTGAAGGAAATGCGTATGTGGGGAGGAGCTACACGGCAGGTAAGAATGGATAAACAGTGTGTAATCATTTATTTCACATGGCAAGGACACGACCTCGACACGGCATATGGTTGTTGACTGGTCAACACATGGGTTAAGGGTAACGCGTACGCGGGGAGGGACTACACGGCGTGTAAGATGGGACACACGGCATGTACACACTTATTTCACATAGAAAGAACACGACCTCAACACGGGGTATACATGGAATGGTAGTACACGGCGTGTAATAAAACTACACGGCGTGTAGTTTCAAAATTTTGAAAAGTGTGGGAAATGTCCATTCTACCCTCCAGAACTCATCATGAATTACTTTTTGACAAAGGAATGGGCCGGAGAGGTCCGGGCCATTAAAAAACATATCTAGGATTGCGGTGTAGTTTTTGGTGGCACTGAAATAAGAATTATCATTTAGTGGGTTTCCAATGATTAACTACGAGGCCGAAGATGCTTCAATCATTTGAGCTCTAGACATAGGTCTCAGAGAGAAGCTAGCTCGTAGTCAAGGGAAATCATATGGTCATTTAAACCCTTGTACAAAGTCTTATCCTAAATATGAAAGATAGGAAGAGTGTAAACATTTGGTATCATCATATTTCTTCTGTTGTTCACATTTGGTGGAAATAGGTTGAGGGCCTTGTACCCAAGTCATCACCCAATGTCATTCCCTCACCCTTTGGATTCCATTAAGTCTTTAGAGAATGGTTGGAAATTTGTCTAGACGGGCTGAGAACATGGTTTTTGAATGATTAATAATGGTTGTGTTTCTGGAATCCATGCAGGAAGATTGGTCAGCATAGTTTTTTCATAGTCTCACAAACACTGCGGACTAACCATGCGACCTTCCGAAATCTTGAAATTTTTGGGGTTTTCTGTGCCGGCCCATGCTGGTCAGTTAAGATGGTCGGTTATTATGGTGGGGAGAACCACTATGATTGTCATGTATGTTCCTTTGGAAATTTTTAATGGAAGTCTACCCTATGTACCAGGGAGTTCATTTAGTCCTCCCTCTATTAGTTTCCTGATTCTGTTTCCGAAAAAAATTATTTGTTATCTCTTATGGTGGGGAGTGTATTTGTGTCCCCCCGTACCAGTAACTTAGATATATCCATGGTATTGGCTTGGTGTAGATAGTCACGTTCGGATCAATATAGCTATCAACAACTTCCTTGAGTAAACATTGGGACTGGATTGCACCCAATTGTTTAGTTAAAGTAAGGTAAGTGTAACCTGGTTGAAAGTTGTTGTTCGTGTGGGTGAATTGATTGAGTCTTGATCAAATAGTTTTTGAGGAGTTTTCTTCTTGGATAATTTATAAATGTGATTGATATTTTCAGGAGAGTGGTGTATGTCTTGGTTGTGAGATTAATCATTCCATAATTGATCACTGGATGTGTTTTGGCCATTGGGGGTGAAACCTGGTAAGGGAGTACCTATTGGTTTCTCAGTTGGGTTTGGTTGTTGCATTGACCTTGCTGTGACTTTACGGGGTAGAAAGTTTTCAAGGTGGGTATAATTTTCATATACATAACTTATTTTAAAGTTATTTTTAATTTATTTTCCATTCATGCTTTGTTTTTGGGGTTTCCAAAGGTTTTATGAAGAATAGGTGACCTTTCATGAATTGTGCCAAACCGTGAGCCCAATTCCAAATTTAAAAATAAATTTTGTTTCATTTATAAAATTTTCATTTTTTAATATTTATCACTCATTCCAACACATAAATGTCCTACCCTGATATATTAACACCGCATTTAAATTTGGATCCTTTATATATACATAATCATGGGGGATTTTGGTTTTTATTTGAGAATTGGGCCAACCCGAATGCTCATTTTCCAGTTTTAAATTGTTTCTTTAATATTTTAATATCATATTCAATATAATGAATTTTTTGGTGATTCTACCTCACTCTCGACCCTAAGAAGCCTAGGCGCACTCCATTTCCTTTACCCCCTCCTTAGAGTTCTTTGAAATCTTGACATAGGGAAGAACTTCATAAGGTGTCTCAAATCGTCCATAATTGAAGAGGTAACATCATCTCTTCTTAACTCTCTCAATTCATACTCTTTTTCCTCCATTCTAGTTCCTAAATGACCTCTTAAATATTTTTCAAAAAACCTCTTAATTTTGGTTGTTTTCAATTTCATCTATTGTTGTATTTGAGGTGATTAATTCAGGATACATCAAGTAAGTGAGTCCATTTCTTTCTTCTTTCATTTATCTTAGAGTTTCATTCAATGTGCTTAGGGTTTCTTCCCATATACATGATGTACCAAAATTCTAGAGGGTATGGTTTCAATCCTTAGGTTTATCCTTGGGTTTTATTGGTCCAATTTTCTATTTTTAGGTTTGATCTACCCTTCTTGATGTGCAGTGGTGGTGGGTTTGTGTTTTCGCACAAAGGATTCAAGGGTTTCATTTGATTTGGTAGGTGATTCCAATGTTGATGCAATCTTTGTGTATTATTATGCGGTATTTATCATATTTTCAGGTTTATATCATTTTATTATTGCATCAAAAATTGGTTCTAATGATGTTTCTATTGCAATTGAATTTTAAATGCCAAATTGGTGTGAAATTGGGGGTTTTCCAAAGAAAGGTTTTATTTGTTTATTTGGGGATTCCCTATAAATACTTAGTTGTTTTTATTGACCTGTAATAAGGCTTAAAATACTGTTTATAATGTTTATACTCTTTTTTTATTGCTGCAAAAATGGGTTTTAATTGTGTTTGTAAAGAAAGTGATGTTTTGGTTCCACATTTGTGTGAAAATGAAGGTTTTACAATGTTATCACTTCTTGTTTAACATGGGGATGCCCAAAAATTGATTTTTTGTTTTAATTGAAATTTATTGGGCCGCCTTTACATTTTTGGTAACTTAAAAGTATATACATTGTGTACAAGTTGGTTTCTTAAGGGGTTTTGTGTGCAAAACAACATGGGATTTTGAGAAATTGTTTTATTCAAATTCAAAGTGTATGTTGTCTGTTTTAAGTTGTACAAATTGCAATAGCTACTGTATTTGGTGTCTGTGAATATTAGTGGTGTTTTACATAAAAATGTATATGTGTTGAATGCTGAAATTTTTTGAGCACAAAGGGGGAAGCCCGAGTACCTAGCTGGGGTGGATGTGTACAAGTACGGCTAGTGGACCGGATGGGTTTTCACCCTGTTTCACCTAGCATTTGGATAAATAAAACTCTATCTAAACTATGTGGATGATGATTGGGGACCACTATATTATGCTTGTGTTCCCTACTAGTGGATCGTGCACGAGAACAGATATTTCTATGGTTACATTACACCGAGGTACGAGGTACATGGGGCCCGAGACTATCTAGTGCTTTGGGGTGTTCCCGATTTTGATGCTCATTGGATTTGTGGTATTTGCCCATGTATTTGGATGTATTTGAAATTATATTGAAGTAGATAACATGCCTATTTAAATGCGTTAACATTTTGAATGTTTTATCTTGAAAAATGTTTTCAATTTAAAGTTGCATTTCTTGGAATTTGTCGCCGCTTTTCATTACATATTAAAACTGCGTGCTTTTTCACCTTGTATTGAATGAACATTGGATTCATTGGGTGGTATCCTATAGGGATTAGGATCACACCCTACTTACACCCCTTGAGTGTAAGTAGACTCTTATTTTTGACTCAGGTAAAGGAAAGGCCAAGGGTGATGGCGGTTCAGGGTGTCAGTCCCCATCGCTGGGGCGGAGTTGTGAAGACGACTTGCGGGTGATGACCCCCTTGTCGTGTGGAGTCCATGGAGATGTATTTTTGTTGTCATTATTTGTATTTGGACCTCTTTTATTGTCTTTAATCCAATTTATTCAGATCTGTTATTTTATTAAGACTTGATTGGCTATAAATTTCAGAAATTATATTATGGTTTGTTTTTAAGGTTTTATGTTTTCATACTCGGGTAAATCATTCCCAAATCTAATTGGTTGATACCTGGGCACTTGTTCTAGCATGTGGGGATGGGGAACTCCCTTTGGTACTTGGCATGGGCCAGGTTTGGTGCCGATTTGAATGCAACTAGATCCGGTTCATGACGCAATATGTGATGCATGAAATTGTTGCCAGTTCGTCGACCGTATACCTGTAAGTATAATTGAATGCAACCCATCAGGCTGTCCTGGTCCCATCGGGAGTTGTTGTATATAACTGAACTTTCACATGTCCCGGTCTGGTTGGTTCCACTCAATGATATGGAAGTGGATGAGTTCCCCCTCTACTGCACGATCCCCGATCATAACTTTGCAGAATAGTGGAAGTGATGCGTAGACATAACCAGTAAATGGAATCCATGAAACGTTAAATGTATTCTCAAAATGTAAGTGACATATTATCAAAATAATTATAGTAAGATTAAATTTATGTAATGTAATATAGTGATAAAAACATATTATTCTATAAAAAGTATTGCTGGACTCACATCAGCTGTCACAAATGCATCGAATATCTGTAGAAAGCAGTGCACTCTATGTCTTGGTGTGTGTGCATGCTTCTGAAACATACTCCACCTAGATACGAAAAAGTAATATACAATAAGTTTATAAAAAACGGAAATACTAAATAATGGAAAGTAATGAATTAAACTTACCATTGTCCTCGAGGACAATTCTGAAATATCTCTACTACAAGTGGTGTGGTAGCTCGAGGAGTGATGCGTGGAAGACGCTTGTAGGACGACATCTGTATTATATCCATACAACTTGCAATCTTCTATGCATCTTCCTGACAACTGGTACAAAAGGATCTATATAGCTGTGATATTACAGTGGTTCCCCAACTATATATAAATGTCTGATCAAAATCCACAAGTAATGCGAGGTACATCATGTTTACCGAAAGGGTGGAGTAGTCGACGCAATACACGCCTCTGAGTAGTTTCAAAATATATGAACGTGTGTTCAAAATAAGCATATAACAATCTATGTCATCTTTAATGACCATGAATTTCTCATCAATCCATGTCATGTGCAACTAGGAACCCACGAGGACACCTCATGCACCAACTGAATTAATGCCTAATAGTCGTTGTATTATGGCAGCCCTGTTTCCACTAGTGGATCCAGTAACTTCTTGTCCATGGATGTGAAAACCATGCATGTAGGTGAAATCTTCTAAATTAATGGTTTTCTCCCCCTACATGAGATGAAAAGTGTGTTTCGTTGGCCCACCATCTCTCAACCAATGCTGCAATCAAATGATATTCAATAGTATTGAAGTCACACATAGAGACTAAATAAAATCTCGCACGTCTATGGAATGGACCAATAGTTGTCGGGGGCACATTGTGATGATAATTATGTGATCTCTGAATATAAATCTGTCGAACAAGATGGCGCGCCACCACAAGAATAAACACATGTGTCTCTTGGATCGATAATAGTGGCTACTCAATCTGAATGTTCTAATAGTAATACATTAATTTCATGATTGACATCACATTTATCAATTAAGGTATGAAATTCTCATGTAATTAATGAAAGAAGTATGTAATGAGTTAAATAATGTAATTTAGGGGTGAGTTAGTGACTTATCAACAATTTTATGTCAGACATAAGTTAGTTTAAATTCCCTAAGACCTTCCTTTTTGAACAAGGATTAAAGCATCTAGTTAATATTTTCTCCCAAATCACAAACACATTTCATTTTCATAATTTCTCATATTCAGTGTTAAATAAACCAAGTTATAGGGTTCTTTAAATTTCATGATATCTTCATTAAAATAATGACACTACAGACATTACAAAATCTTGAATCTTATTTCTTCCAATTTTCATTATTATACCAAACTCTCTTGATAAAATTGGAATATGTTGATATTTATTCCAAGGCTTTCAAAACCAACATCTCAATGTCATAGGTTTTAATTATTTTCAAGAATATGATTTATTTAGTTTTGTTGCTCTATTTAACACTTTTGAAGAAAAGGATGATAGGGGAATAATGTTTAAAATAAGTTGATTGCTCATCTTCTCCTCAAATTTAGCTTTGTTCTTGCATTTTTTTAACTATTCTCAATTTATTTTCCTTTGATTGATGGATTTTTTATGTGTGGGTTCATCACGCTTTTCATGTTGGACATTGTTATCCTGATTTCATTACTTTTCATTTTCTAGGCTACAAGTATGAGATTCAATTATATCCTTAATTTAAATTTCACTAGTTTTTACTCGAGTTGATTCTTAGATTTTGTTAAATCCTCGATCATACATTTTATATATTTTAATATTTCTTGTTATTTTTCTAAAATAACAACCACTTATTTAAATGTTGATGGTATATATTGACTATGAAGGCTTTCAAAACTCATCAATGAACAAATATTGATTCCACATATAATGTGTTTACTGTAACTAATGGTGTAAAAAAACATTTTAACCATTAGATGATTTCCCTATATGTATTTGGCAACGTGTCTTCATATGATCCATCTAACAACATATGTTTCACTATCATACATCTGCCTATTCACTAGGACAATCCTCCTCATTTCAAAAATGATTCGACATTCGGTTCCCTTTAGGTCGAAGTCTAATTTTGTTCAGTAGATGCGTGGGTGAGTCATCAGAGAGCCAAAAATCCTGATATTCACCGATTTGTATTCACTATGTATTATAGTAGGATCTAATATTGTCGAGTCATTAAACTGGATCAACAAACTACTCTCATGATTCTTGTACATAACCATAGGCTGCAATCACATGGCCACAAGGATATCTCAATTCTCAAAACATGAAACATTCACAGAAATGATTATCCAATAAAACAACTCAGATACGACCATTTCAATAAGCCACAACATCACTGGGCTCAGCGACCACAAATCATTTCCTTGGATGATAAAATGCGATAGCACGATATGTTACTGCTTTGTGAAGAACTGTATCTAGATCGCACTAGAAATGAAGTCCATAGTACATCCGTCTATTCAAGAAATCTTCATCTTAATTTCCCCTTTCGATAATATAATTGACACTATGATAGAAGTTATCTTCTACAAAACTTATAATTTAGATTTAAGTTGGTAAACTAATACAGTATTATAATTCTACTTTTATGTGCATCATATAATAAAATATTAAAATTTATCTATGATTTGTAATTTTAGAACTCCCTTGGAAACTCCATTTATGCATTCTATGATATTGGTCATTTTATGACCATATCTCCTCCCATCATCATATTCCAACGACCATTTATGTTTTGAAATTTGCATCATATAATCATAAACTTTCAGATTACCTCTATGGATATCTTGACGACTCTCCTCCATTCTAAGTAGTTCAAGCTTGTATGCTATCATACATGAAATAATCTGAACATATATGCTCATAATAATGACCAGAATTTTTTATTGGGAAAAGAATATATATACCAATTTTTATGATTTTATTCTTCATCGACTCATTCATGAATCGCATTCGTAAATTATTAGCAATGTGTCGAATACACTATCGATGATGGACATGGCCTAGTCTTCATTAAAGTCCATCAGACTATACTTCCTCCTTGATTTCATGGTGATGATGCGATATAAGTCAAATCCCTTTTGAGCCCGTAACAAACACTCAAAGACATGCTAGAAACCAACACCATGATTAGAAGTTCTCTTTCTCCACAATTTCAAATGCCAAGGGTAGAGTGGTGAAATTTTTATCTTGTGTGTTAGTAATCAATAAATTTCCAATATACTTTCCACACAAAAATGTGTCGTCTATTTGTATAAACTGCTTGAAATGTCTAAAATCCGCCACACATGGTAAACCTACCCAAAACAGTCTATCAAAAACAACCTTTGACAGATCATCGTTTTTGTATTGGTTAACATATTAAGTAGTATATAACCGAAATATCACTTGATTATTGGGGTGTAAAAGCTTAAAAGTTGTGGTAAAACTCGAAAAGGGTCATCCCAATCTCTGTAAACTTTCATAATTGCCTTTTGTCTTGTTGTCCATTCCTTCTAATGAAAGATCGGATACCCAAAAAGTTTTGTGATTCTCTCCATCACTACAACAAGAAGAAAATATTGACATGCTATAATCATTTCAACAGTAACTATTGAAACAAATTCAACATCTAATGAAGTGTGTTCTTGTGACACATTTGGGTTCACACATGTGTGTGGAGTAAATCATGAGATATACCAGCTGTGAAAAGTGTTATAAATTATAGCTCACAGATGCATTTGACAGTTCAAACCATATTTTTCACAACTAATCAAATAATAAGAACATTTTGACTCTTCGACCACATATGAGTAATGTATTTCATTGAGATATTGTTTTATCACATTTTTCTTAGAATATATACTCTCAAACTCTTTCCCAATATATAGAACACCTTCATCTGACACTCGATCTTTTCCCCAAAGATTCTTGGATATTTTAGTGTAGGAGTTATAACTGACCAATCGAATTCTAGAAAGTGATTAATGCCTTCTGTCGATCAGGAACTCAATTGTGGGGGATGGTTCAATGGTTGGTTAATCCTCACATGAGTGGCCACTGACTCTTCTTCTACATGCTCTTCTTCTTCATCTTCAGCAACCTCTTCATCATTTTCTTCTAAATTGTCATCATCTTCAAAATCATCGACCAACACATCTATAGTATGCGAGAGACTATCCATTGAAATTTTAGCTGAAGGAAATGCTGGTACCATTGCTGATGGAACATCTTGATGTGTTCTAATAGGAACATATGACATTGTCTCATGAAAATTGTGATGAAAAAACATCTAATGTCGATGGAAACTCCATTGTAGATATGGTCACAAATATCTCCGTCATTTGATTGGGAGGAAGAAACTTAACCAATGACAGTATGTATTCCCATTCTTCATCATCAATTATTGGATAGGCCACATGCCAAAACCAATCAACATATTGTAGATGCATGTATGCGATGGATTCTATCTCTTGGAGTCTCATCAGTTTCAACTTTCGATGAATTTTTTTATGAGAATCCAAATTTGTACATCCATCAAGCATTACAACAGCTTTTGGCTATTTACTATAAGTACATCATTGTTCTATCTCAATTATTTTTCTGTAGCAATAAATATAAACATCCATCTTTTTTATCAAAAATTAACCCTCGTTATTATTCACATATGATCAAACAATCAATTTACGTCTTCATGCTTCATGAATTTATGTTGGAATCCTAGTACCTCCATCAAATCAATATGTTCAAACCATATTTATGTGTAACTCTCTTTTCACAACCCATATGTTTTGTTATTTACCCAAAAATAGTAATTCAGTCATATTCATACATATCCACATGCACCATATGCATGAGGAACATGAACATGTCATGTAAAACCATAGAGTTTTATGAAATTGAAAAACTCAACATGTATAAGCCAGGAGCGACAGATAGACAACCCTATTCTCCTTCCTTGACAAGGAAACCCACCTAGAAATAAGTTGGTCTGACCTAATGACCCTCTATCTGAGAATACATTACTCAAACAAGAATTTAAGTTCATGACAAATCTGAAACATAATATGAAAAAAAATATATTCAACTACTAAATTCATGTTTATAACTTGAATTACAAACCGAAGTCAAGGTAGATGGAAAACTAAATTCATTATCATACATAAAATATAATGCAAAAATATATTATATAAACAATTCATAATATAACCACTTCACTAAATACTATAACTACTTCACTAAAAAATGTAACCACTTTGCTAAATACTGTAACTACTTCCCTAATTACATTAAATAACTCTCTAGTTACTATAACTACTTCACAAATTACTATGACTACTTCACTAATTAGACTTCATGAATTATAGAATTAGACTTCATTAATTACCTAATTATACTTCATTAAATTCCAAATTAGACTTCATTAACTACATAATTAGATTACCTAATTAGATTTAATTAATTAACTTAACTAATATTAATAGATTGACTACATAATTAGAATTAATTAACTAATTAATAAAAATTAAACAACTAACTCATTAGAATTAATTAGGTAACTAATTATAGTAAATTATGTTACTAATTACAATTTATTAACTACCTAGTTTGACTTAATTAACTTCACTAATTTGAATTAATTAATTAACAAATTAAATTAATAACTACATAATTTTTTGGGATTAAATAAATAATTATAAATAATTAACTAATTATAATTAATTAACTAATTTGAATTAATTAACTAATTAAAATTAATTAAGTAACTGATCAAAATTAATTAATTAACGGATTAGAATTAAGTAATTAACTGATTTTAATTAATTAATTATCTAATTATAAGTAATTAATTAATTAATTTGAATTACTTATAAAAATAAAATGATTAATTAACTTCAGTAACTAAAATTAAATAACTATCTAATTTGAATTAATTACCTTAAATATTTTTGATTGATTACATAACAAATTACAATTATGTGACTAATTACAATTAATTAACTAATTTGAATTAATTAACTAATTATAATTGATTACTTGACTAATTAAAATTGATTATATAAATAATTAGAATTCATTAATTAACTAATTATAATTCACTAATTAACTAATTAGATTTAATTAATTAACTAATTAGTATTACTTACTTAACTAATTAGAATTAATTAGTTATGTAATTAGAATTAATTAATTAACTAATTTGAATTAATAATGTATCTAATTAAAATTATATAACTAATTTGAATTAATTAACAAATTAGAATTGATTAATTAACTAATTTTAATTGATTAACTAACTAATTATAATTCATTAATTAACCAATTAGAAATCACTATTTTACCAATTAAAATTACTTACTTAACTGATTATAATTAATTAGTTAACTAATTAGAATTAATTAATTAAGTAATTTTAATTAATAATGTATCTAATTACAATTAATTAACTAATTTGAATTGATTAACTAATTATAATTGATTACTTAACGAATTATAATTGATTAAATAACTAATTAGAATTAATTAATTAACCCATTAGAATTCACTAATTAAATAACTATATTTAATTAATTAACTAATTAAAACTACTTAACTAATTAGAATCAATTAGTTAAATAATTATAATTAATTTTCAAATTTGAATTAATAAAGTAGCTAATTGCAATTAATTAACTACAAAATAATAATTGATTAAATAACTAATTACAATTAAATAACTAATTACAATTAATTAAATAATTAAATTTAATTAACTACCTATTTAGAATTAATTACTAAACTAATTAGATTGGATTAGTTAACTAATTAAAATTCATTAACATAACTAATTAGAGTTACCAACTTAACTAATTATAATTAATTAGTAAACTAATTATAATTAATTAGTAAACTAATTACATTTATTTTGATAACTAATTACAATTAATTTAATAAATTTTTTTAACTAATTAACAACTTAATTTGATTTAATTATATTCATTACTTTGAATTAGTTAATTAACTAATTAAAATTCATTTATTTACTAATTAGAATTAATTAACTATTTACATTAACTAAAAAAACAAAAATCAATTGAAAATATTACATTAATGTAAAAGAAATGTTGCCTCAAATTTGCGAGAAGGTAGCTACGTAGTGGATGTAGTTTGGGAAGAAAATTGGGAATGAAGAATTGGGAAGGAGGGAGAGAGATTGGGAAGGGGATGGGAATGAGGAGTGTGGGATGATGGGTGTGGGGGTGTGGGGGAATGGTATTTATATGTTGGGAAGGAGATATGCGCCACTTCAAGTGGCGCTGATTACTTTACATCCGAAATCATCCTAGCGCCAATTGAAGTGTCACTAGAGAGGCACATTTCCCTAAGTATTCCAAACCTAAACCCATTAAAAAAACCCCATACGCCCATATTTTTCTTCAAAACAGAGTTCAAACTAGGGGACTTCAACTTGTAAACAATAGTTCAAAAAATATGCCACAACCCAATAGTGATTCATACATCAGAACGAGTGGTTGCAGAGGCATGAAATGCAGCGGGTTTAGATGTGTGGATAGCTACAGGTTGGGAACATGTAGATCCATATTCGGACACCAACTTCTAGTAGGATGATCATACAACAACACATAAGTGCGGGCAGCCAACGTGAAACACAGACAACATATGTAATTTTTTTCTCAGGTAATCAAACCTAACATCTGCTAACACATTTAAGGGGAGAAAGGCTCACACAATCCATGTCACTTACACAACAGAGATGAAAAATACAAAATTGATGGACACACTAATTTACGTGGATCGGTCGGATGACCTATGTCCATGGGAAGGCTGCAGAAACATCTTATTAAAATGGGCAGCACATATTAAAAATTCCCTCTCACACGAATATCACACAGAGGCACAAAATATTTTGTAGCAGATGTAGAGGAGAATTCAAAATTTTGCTGATTGTTTTCACCGGGAGTTAATGAACTCTTGCGGGATTGTTATCAAGGGCGGCCACCAACTGCTAGAGCAGGTTTCAAGTAGCTGGTCATCAAACGCTATAACTGACAGCTGTTGCGATCTTCTTCAGCATTCTAAAAATTTTATACTTGTTGATTGATATTTTGTCCATGAAAACCTGCATGTAATCCTATCCTTTATTAAAATTCTAAAATCATGGAAGGATGTTGTTTGGATTTCACCACTACGATAATGGATGATTTGTTTCGAAGAAGATCGCAAGATTGGAATTCTAATTTCAACTAATCTCCTAGGCCTCAAGAATTCAAAATGATAATAGAGTTCTTTTAATAAAGATATTCCTAGCCTTGATTCCCTATGAAGAACTGTTCATAGTTCAAGAAGATGATTTAGTAGCCCCTCCCTTGGAATAATAAAGAGTGAAATAACTCTTGGGGGAAGATACCTGCGGAATTGAATCTGTCTTGAGATCAGCCAAAACATTGAAACCAATGGAATGATGGATGGGTGAGAATGCTGAAGTTCCTGAACCCAAATTATTTATATGAGAAATTGGAGGAAAGACCAGAAGAACAAGCATTCCAAGCTGATGATCTTTGGTTAGAAAAGTTAGAGAATCAGAAGGCCACACATCTTCAATGCCAGTCTTCGGCCACACCTTGTACGGAACCAAAGCACGATAGGTCCCCTCATTGATTTGGGGAGGTGATTGGGGATGCTCTGATTCTTTATAAACCATTATATGAGGAAGGGATGTTGAGGAGGAGATAGTGCTGACGGAAGGAAAATGGAATTAATAACGATTCAAAGCTCCCTTTTGCGCCAAGAGAGAGAAACTCGGAGTAGGAAGAGGGTCAGACCGAGATAAGATTGTGGGGACCACTCCTATTTTGGGAGTCATCCATGTCGGCAGAAGCATGCAGTGGTTTTATCATTGGTGGGAAACATGGTGGGCAGCATGGTTGGAAGTATCCATCATTGAAGCTGCCAATATTGATGCATCCAGCGGGGAGGACGTTTCAAGGGTAGATGAGCTACCCTCACACAACCTTCTTTCCTTTATGTATTTAAACAGGATTGAATCCCTTGTGTAGTATGTGGTGTGTGTAAATATTTTTAATCCTTGTATGTTTGTAATCCACCGTTGAGAACCAGAGAGACGTGAATAAATAAGAGTCTGTTTCACTTATGAATGTAGGCAACTCGCTAAACCACGTTAAAATTCTCATGATTCTCCATTTTATTCTGTATTTGTGTGTTTTTGTACCATGCACCTCCGCTGCTCCCCAACAAGTTGTAATAGAGGCGAGTCAAAGCGAGTAGAGTCGAGATGGCATGGCGGTGACGATTTTTCTGGTGGCCAGAAAATTGAAAGTGATCGGAAAATTTTTCTGAGGTGAGATCTGTGAAGAGGATGGATATAGGATTCCAACTGCCCTAATGTCAATGAAAATAGAGTTGAAACAAGACTGGTAGGCTCGTTCAAATTTTGGTTAAACCGCGGGTGAAAAATACCCCGTTCCAGAGAAGTCGACACTTTTCAAGCCTCCGGTTACAATTCTGTCGAGATTCTGGCGGGAATTCTGGTGTGCCACGTGAGTGCCATGATAGCACCTTGTCAGCAGGTGATCTAGACTGTTGAACAGGTTTTGACCATATCTCACTCAATTGGTGTCCGATTTTAGTCATCAAGGAATTGATTCCGACTATTTTGACCATTTCGGACTCATCCGTATGGTTACTGTTTCAAAATTAGCAATATATCAGGTGGTTTCAGAAGGGTACGACATCGACAGTGGTGATCGTGTTTTGTGACAACGTCGATGACGGGTGGAAGAGCACTACCAAGGGTTGATATCGTGATGTTCGATGATCAAAATAATTTTGGTTTGTGGCAAAGCACAGTGATGGATATTTTGGTGCAGCAGGGAATGATCATACCGTTGATTGGAGAAAATCCCAAGGCAACTGGTGATGATGATTGGGAAGAGATCGAGATGAGGGTCATCAGCACTATTCAACTATGTCTGTCAAATGAGTTAATGTACTTGGTGTCGGACGAGACATCTCTAAATAAGACCTGGATGAAGTTGGAAAAGCGATATATGGAAAAGTCACTAACTAGAAAGTTGTTTATCAAAAAGAAACTTTACCAGTTGTGAATGGACAAGGGGAAATTTTTTTTGGATCACATCAACAAATTCAACAAGATCCTAACGCAGTTATTGAGGCTTAGTGTGATGGTTGGAGGGGAAGATAATGAACTTTTTCTTTTATCATCCCTACCAAGCTCATTTTATGGGCTTCTGATAGCATTGCTTGCGGGGAAATAGTCTTTGTAGCTGGAAGAGGTCATGGCGTCACTTCAAGATTCAGAGGCATTCTGAAGGCCTACGACACATTCAGGTGATAAAATCATGGCGACACCAGATTATTAGCATGGGTAGAGCCGAAATCGATAGTCAAGAGGTAATGAATGGCAGCCAAAATATAGTGTGTGTGATACTAGTGACATCATGTGTTTCTAGTCTGAGAAGAAAGGTCATTATACAAGTTATTGTGAAGAGTGAAAACAGTACATTGCTGGAAAGAAAAAAGCTGAAGAGGAGGATGTGAACATCACACGTTTCTCAGTAGATGATGAAATCTACATGACAATGGGATGTGTGCACTCAAATGAGTGAGTTGAACGGGGAGAAGTGCAGTGTCATTATTTCCAAATATACATGCACATGAAGTGGGAATGCCGATTTCTAAAGAGGAAGAATTATCGCACTCAAAATCCAAAGGAAGACAGATGTGATCTAGATTCAGGGAGCTCAGCATAAATATGTACGATTAGAGGTATATTTGAAACATTTCTGCAGGTTCGAGACTTGGTGAGACATGGTGATTGGTCAACATGTGAGGTTTGAGGAGTCGGGATGGTGAAATTGAAGACACCCGATGAAGGAATTTGAAAACTAGCTAACCAGAAATTTGTTCCGAGGATGAGGCAGAATTTGATATCATTAAGTAGGCTCAAAGAAAAAGGGTTCAAGTTTACCATAGAAGGTGGAGTATTGGAAGTCTCACAAGAAGACGTTGTGATGCTTACTAGGACAGAGTCCCAAGGGTTGTTTCAATGGATGGAAACTACATTCATCCCAAGATCGATTGAAAATGGTGGAAGTGCCACATCATCTGGCATGAAGAAGTGTCTTCGATTTGCTGATGATGTTTTAAACACCAGTAAGAAGACTGTAGGTTGAGCATCATACCCAAATTGGACATGAGGGGGAGATTTGTGTTGACCACTCCCGTTTTGAGAGTCAACATTGTCAGAAGCAGCCTGCAATGGGATCATCTTTGGTGGGAAACGTGGTGGGAAACATGGTGGGTAGCAGCCTTTGTTGTAGCTTCCAATATTGAAGTAGCCGGTAGGGAGGAAGTTTCAAGGGTATATGATATAGCCTCCAACAAACTTCTTTTCCTTCCTGTATTTAAACCAGATTGAATCCCTTTTGTAGTATGTGGTGTGTGTGAATTTATGTAATCTTTGTATGTTTGTAATCCTCCGTTGAGAACTAGAGAGACGTGAATGAAGAAGAGCCGGTTTCTCCGATGGATGTAAGAAACCCATTGAACCACGTTAAAATTCCCGTGTTTCTCTATTTGATTCCATTTCTGTGTGTTTTTGAACCATGCACCTCCGCTGCGCCCCAAAAAAGATGGACCCCAAATAGATTCTTCTAGAAACAAACTTTGGATTCCATTGGGTATGACACACTGTGAAAAAGAGAGCTATGAAGGATGGAATAATATATTTCCACTAGGAGAAATTCAAACCATCATAAAGGAGGTTTCACGACAGAATTGTTTTGGATAAATCCACAAGGACACAAATACGGCGCCACTGAAGAGTCAAGAATGTGTATGGTGTGATATTCCACACAATGTAAGGAGAGAAATCCCAAGCCCATGAGGAACACCAAAACCATGAACCACTCAGGAAACCTTATGATTCATCTCTGACACCCCGAATAGGGAGGACAGCCCCAAGGCAGAAACTATGGAATAGAGAGAGAGGAAACTTCACCAAGCCTAATTGAGCCACACGTAGTGAAAAGCTACTGTGGTCTCTAATACACCCTTCTAGAATAATATTGATGGGGATCCTTCCATCGATTTGGATTGGACAAATTCTATCATCACCCTATAATCTTAGAGATATCTGCCTAGTGTGATGGAATAGAAGGAGAATATCATTGTGAGAGGAGGCCACCTACCAACCAAATCCGTGTTTTTATTTTCAATGTAAACCACGTTTTCAGTTTCTGGGAACCTCACAATAAAAATTCAAACAAAACAAACCAATTATAATAACAAATTCAAATTTCAAACACAGATACTATAATAGTTAGAATGGGCAGGTTTCCACCACTAAAACAAAAAGATCCCGCCACATACCACCTTCAATTATTCAAATTTTTGAATTGCAGATATCACACATACCACTGACAACCGCCTCGGATGGAAAAATATTACGAACAGTCCATGTAGATGGATCCTCGCAACAAAAACATCAGAACATCTTCGATGAACCTCGTCGTCACACCACAATTTTTATCACCAAAGATAAAATCATGAAAACAATGACACATAAATCAGCATCAGATGAAGATCTTGAAAACCAGAAAACCCATCGCACCACCGTCGTCATCACCAAAACTCCCAAAAATGAGACAGAACCACCAATGATTGAACACCAGTCCCGCCATCTGGAACAACCTACTAATCCCATGAACACCTCCCAAAGCCTCCTCCGAACCATTTCATACTACAGACCAGGAAAGGATCAATGGATCTGATGGCCATAGTATAGTAGGAGCAGTCAAACCTCCACAGCAAGTCAAGGCATGGACAACAGTAGCAACCCCATGGAAAACTATTCATCAAACCATAGCAGACAATGCATTCAATGGGATGAACCAATAAAAAATTCAACACTGGACCATCCAAATGAACCAGAATATGAAGCACGAAAAAATAAAAACGTCACAAGATAAATAGACACAAAAAAAACTAATGGGAATGGGGAAGAGGCAAAGAAGGATTCGAAATGGGGAAACCCAAGAACACCATGAGTGTCGGCACATATAAAAGAAAAAAGAAAACTGAAAAAGATGACGCAGAAGAAGGAGAAATGGGGTAAAACCAAGATCACCAATGGATAATCAAATCAAGAAAGATAAACAAGAACAAATCAGACATATAAAGAGAAAATCACTAATCTGGGAAGAGAGAAGATGGTCGACATCGCAAGGGGAGAGAAAAACTAGATGGGGGAGAAGTTGGGGTAAGAGAACCTGATCTAGGATGGAGGGAACCCAAGAAGGGAGGGATCACCCGGAAGAAGGGAAAGAAAAGGAAGTGAACCGGGAGTGAAGAACAGCGATGAAGTATGAGAAGGAGCTGACGCCGCCGGGAGACCCTCGAAACCCTAGCGGGGCGAGAGCGGAAGATGGGAACGAAATCCAAGAGATAGGAGAGCCATCACCTGAGGAGTCTACCAGAATGACTGATTCAGCATGACAAGGAGGCTCTCCCAGCAAGGCATGTAGATCATCTTTCACTAGAGGATGGGTAGATAGCAGAATGTATCCATTGACAGCCATGTAAGGAAGAGCAACGGGTCTCGAGAAGGAATATATGAGCCAAAGCACGGTGGCACAAGCATCATGTTTTCAGAACCAAAGGTGTTACCCATTTCCCTTATTACACCTTCACATATTTTAAATATTGGTTTGGTATATTTTTTCACTAAATATAAATATACTAATCATTATTTATATGGGGCATGTGTTTCATAAAATACAATATTCTTAACTATGATCAAAATTTATATTCAGAATGGAAAATCAAGAAATATAAATGTCAGGGTCATAATAACATTCATTTCAAAGATACATCTTTTCTTTCCCATATGTTGAAAAAAATACTATATGAAATTTTTTATATAAAAATGTCCATGGATATTTCAAACAGATTGGATAAATACATATCAATTAATCCTATTACATTTAACTACCATGAATCTATAAAAATATTTAATTATCATGTGCAATCTATAGAATATCATTATGCATATTTTAGGAAAACAATATAAATAATATTGGATAATGAAGGGACCTATCCACCAAGGAGAAAAGCGGGTTTTATAGTGTTGATATACTTTTAAACGAATTTGACTTTTAACCCCTTCTCACTCAATTACTGTTTCATTGAATTGATTTATCTATCTATCATTTCATTGATGAGTATGTATACAGATATAAAATAAGAATGAATATTTAAAATAGAATGAAAATTTATTATTTAGGTTTTCCTACATATAGATTACTTAATCCTAGGAAGGTCATGGTTATTATTACATATACACTACTTCCATTATATTATCAATGAAATTATTAGAAAGGGGATGCCCTTTATGTAATTTCCACTACAATGACCACATATAGTGGTAAACACGAACTTTTTATTCATATTATTTCATAATACTTTCTTTCCTCTAAACAGAGTTTGTAGGATATTAGCCTGCATCGCTTGAATAAATTCTGTAATTATATAGATGTTCATCTCTTTATACAACAATCCAATCATCTTTCTCATCTTGGAGTATCAAAACGGGGTGATGCAACTTCATTAAGCATATATTAGTGAGATTTCTAGGATGTATGTCATTTATACATTAGTAATTAAATGATTATGTAATGTATGCAACTCACTATGTATTCATCTTTATTCATATTCTTCAATGCTCAGTAAACCTTGTCATTGAATCATTGTGATGTTCAGTAATGTTAAAAGTATGATAGGATCACTAAGAATGATGGATGAATCATTGATCTTATTTATTTTAATAGTGTTTATCCCATATTAAGCATTATCCTATGTGTTTGATTGATGTATTAATCAAATCTTCTTAATAATCATAGCCATACCTCATGCATATTCAAATGAATGAATATTACAAGGTCCTAATGATTTAAAAGGATGAACCTAAAATCCATCACCTTTCTATAATGGATAGACACAACAACATGGATACTACTCCATAGTCCCATGTGAATACAACTATTTCAACACCTATGATAAATAATTAGGAATTTTTTTGATACATGTACTTTAATCCTTCATTTATTTGTTATAAAACCCAAATATATCCATTTGGTAGAATATTATAAAACCCATTAACATGTTATTTTTTATAGTTGATACAAAATAGAAAGATATCCATAATTAGATGGTATTACTCAAAAATAATGTTAAATCCCCGTTTCTAGTGTACAACTTCATGAATTTCTTCTATATATTTCAATAATGGTTTTTATATCTTCAAACATCCCTAAAATCATGGATGATCTAGATCATATCAATACATAACCATCTGTAACACTATGTCATTATTCCTTTATTTCAAAATTGAGATAATAAATTCTATAAATATTATCCATCAGCAAATTTCAATGTCACATCATATAATGATCCTAATTCCAATTTACATTCTTATAATTCCTCTATCAAACAAGGAAGAAATGTGGACATCAAAATTTGAATTTCCTTCCTAACCTGTATTTTGGTTAACCATATTCAGAGCCTCTGAATAAATCCATGTGAACCTTAAATTTTTTATCACCCTCAAATATCACCACCAACAATCAGAAATAATCCCTAAAATATAATAAAGAATTAGAAAAATTATTTTCCTATGGTTGAACATTGAATGAAAAACTAATCATCATCAAAATAAATTTTATTTTATACTGATTATATAAAATCCATCCAAAAAATATCTTGCTAAAAACTCTTTCTGAGACTCTTAAAACACCTTTGAAATCTCTTTCCAAAACCCCTTCTAAAACTCAATCTGAACATTCTTCAGAGACTCAATTGAAAACTCCTTGTGAAACATCATTATATAATTCATATGTATGTTATTTTATAACTCCATGAGAAAATATTTTAAGAACTGCTACTTTGCGTACTTGATTGACTGGTAATTTAATTCCTTTTATTTATGAAAACACATTTGAGGTGAAGTGAGAACCTAAAAAGATCAAATGAGAACCAAAATTTAGACAACATATGAAATTATCATGCAATTCCAGAAAAGATTCAAAAAATTTGAATTACTCAACCAATGTAAATGCCATGAGATAAAAGCTAACTTTGTGTCAGGATTGTATTTAATGAGGTCCTCAAAGTGGTAGGGCAATTTGAACAAAGTCTTAATGTATTCATCCAAGTTTATATACTATGTATTTATTCTATGAACCAATATCCGTACTTGTTTGTTGATCCAATCAATTTTTTCCTCATTAAGATCAACACAACTCAATCTACTATACATTCTATCAAAATCTGACTTGGAAATATTAATATAAAAATTTTACTCCATCATCTCTTCCATTGAATGTGAGAGAAGTTTTAGGTCAGTGTCCTCCTATATTGTCACCTTATGGATAACATCCAATGCATTGAGTTTTAACAACTGGTAGGGATCCACTAAATTATCAACTTGTATCCCCTCATCCATATCACTAGCTACTTTCTCATCAGTAGGTGATGTTGGATGAAAAATCACTTGATCAGCCTCATTAAGAGGTGATGCTGGATGAGAAACCACTTGATTTGACCTTGCCCCTACCACAATATTCTTCAGTGTACATGTGGATATGGTGACTATGCACTTCAGAAGATTGGATCAGTCCTTTCATTGTTTGGTTTTTTTTGATTGTCGGCAAAATCTCCAAAGTTAACATTTTTTTGTTCCGCATCCCCAGGCCACATCCATGGACCATTTTTGCCTGCGGATTATGCTCACAAACTTGATCACACATTATCTGTCATCAATAGTGTCTTTTATAATACTCAATTTTCTTATAAGAAACTATTGTTTGAAAATATACTTTTATCTATACAAAATATACCTATGAAAACTAAATTATCTCATTTCAAAATATACTTAGGTTTTTTATTTTTAGGATACCATTTGGCTTGACTCGTCTTAAATTACATTTGATATTTTACCTAAGTGAACCTACTTCCTTGAATTATCATAACAAGAATTATCTGACTAAATAATTTCTCTTTACTAAAAAAAACATTCCCCTCAACACCATCAAATTTTTATACTAAAATGAAATAATGAAATATTGAAAAAAAATGCAACCAAAAATCTTTAGGCTCCATAATATAGACATTTTTAATTTTTTTTAATACCACCACAAATATTTTATGTTAATATGTGTATTTATTTATTTACCACTTTACTGAAAATCATATAAAAAGTGTAACACATGGGTTGTCTCATCATTTGTTATTTTCTTTCTAATTCTTGAAATCATCTCTGTGAGAAGATTTATAACACATTAATCTCTTAAAAAAGAACATTTTTTTTATACTGCACTATCACCTTGTGGAATAATTTAGTGTAGAAAATAATAGTGTTTTCTCAATGGGGACAATGTTCTATATAAAATTATCATCATGTGATACAATGCTCTAGAAACAAAACAATTCTCATTTTAGGGAACACATAAAATAGATACATATAAGAGAACCATGTGACATATTTCATATGATATAATGGAAATTCGATACTATATATTATTGAGAATTTTTTAAAACATTATCTCTTTTTTTCATACACTTATGGGATGCGACCCTTTTTTCATGTAACATTTCAACCATTAAAAGAATCTTTGTTTTTATCTACAATTCATGTCCCTAAACCTTCTCCTTTAATTCCATACATGATATTTTAAAACCATATAAAATTTTATGCAATAAGGAGGGCTCTCTTTTCAACTTAGGAGTGGTACATTGGATATGAATTTCCTTTCAACCTATTCCATTCATTACTTCTAGACACATGATGTTATGTTCTATTAATTTTTATGATAATTTTTATTCTAATGAAGAGGTTTTTTAATCATTATAAATCCTCACAAATGCAAAATATTCTACTTGTTCCATCCTTATAATAAATTATCCTTTGTTATGAATATATTTATATAATATTTTTGAGTAATTTCAATATTCCTAAACATCAAATATTTATTCTATACTTTTTAGTCACCACTTTTGGATGACTCCTCAGGAATTGTGATATCATAATTTGTATATCCTATGTTTTGTTTAGATTCAGCACATGATTTATCTTCTTTACGTTATTTATCCATAGACATTTATTAATTACAAACATACATGCACCACTTCTTTGGTTTCTATACCTCATTAGGCATCTCATAATGTGTTTTGTTAAAAACACATCAACATGAATTTTATATTAATGACCTATAGTATTTCCCATTTTCATCATTAATATCATATCATTGATCTGTAGTCAATAAATCCTTATATTTTTTACCTATAAATCAAAAACTCCCACATATATCTTCCAAAACATTAAATATTTTTCATGGAAACATATTTGTTTTGGATCTGGTAAACACATTCATTCTTGTGTATTGGCCCATAGATTCACAGAAAATCTCCAATATGTTCTTACTACTTTCAGAAAATGAAACATTAATGAAATAATAATATTTTTAATACCCATTGATTCTATAAAACAAGAAAAATATGTTGACAGACAATCATTAATGATGATTATAGTTTGGTAAAGATTCATTGATTGTTTTTATAGTAATTTTTTCTTTCTTTTTCTAATGGAGTCATTGTTTTCATGGTTTCACATCATCTATTAACAGTAATGGGTAACAATCATTAACATTAATGGCCCATCCTTGTATATTATTTTTTGAAAACTGTAATTTTAGTTGTAAAAAACTGTCTTGAGAATAAGTTGTGCCTTATTATTTGAAATATTGGAACCCTCGATTTTTCAATATTTAGGATATTCTATGTTAAATTCCACTAATATGTTTAATTATTATCTATATATTACCATCTTATATTGATATGTGACACATATGGATTGTGTCTCAAATAAGTCATGTTATCATTATGTCCCCATTTCCTTATGAGGACTAACCATCGTTTCATGATCGGTCGTCTTAATTGTATACTACATGATCTAATAAGTATATGCTACATATTTTTTTCCCTATCCATTCCATTTCATCAAAATCCTTACTTTTAATCCCTGAAAAATGATTCTCCTATTACCAGAATTTTTTATGCTCCTCAATACATGTTTTGAACTCATCCTCCAATTTCCAGTCTTGTTTTTTCTTCTTTCTCTATCGTCAACTTTTATTAATATATCAAATCCTTTTGTAACCTTCGAATGAAATTTTTTCACATCATCTAAGGAGATAAATTATGTGGTTTAATATTTCTCATTTTGTCTCATTAAATTCATTTCTTTCAAATAAAATTATTCTTCTTCTTCTTTTCCCTTTTTTGTTATTGGAGCTTCTCATCGACCACATCACTGTTAGCTTCTTTCCATTTCTTCAATGAACAATCATAATAAAATTATACATGATTACCCCAATTATATCACTATTTTTATGTTTTATACATTAAAATACATTTTACATTTTTGAATACTTTTTAATAAAGATAAATAATTTTATTGATGTCATCTTCACCCCCTTTTTCTTTTTAATCACATGACCCATAAACATCTCCTTTTTTAAAAAAATTCTTTTCTATTTTATTAAAATAGCATCTCATATATTATGTTTTTTCTTGAAGACTAGATTTGTTTTATAAAATCATAGGATATATGTATGTTTTTTAAGTCCTCAAGTGTCAAATATTCACTTTTATTAGTGGATTGTATTTATGAATCCAATCAAACTAGATAATTCCAAATAATGTTTTTAAACAATGATGAAATATTCAAGTTTCTTTGAAAAACCCCATATATTTGTTAAAATCAAATAGACTTCTATAGATTACTCATTAATTGGATTATCATCAACCATCTTTATGTATTCAAATTTTATCTTCCTAACTTCTTGCATTTATTCTTTGACATAGATGTTGCCTTAACTGATACTTCTTTATTTATCCCAAATCTCACTATCTATTAGAAATCATGTATCCTTTGTGTAAGACTTTTATAATAGAGAATCAAGAGAGTTTTTTGGAATTCCAATTAAATTTAATATTTATTTTAAAGGATTGAGTAAGAAAAAATTATAGAATTTGATTAAACCCAACAATTGTTAGATCAATGACTCCTAGACTATATGACAAGAGGCATGGTTTCATCTTATTCTTAAAGATGTGATATTTCATACCATCGAATATAGGGACACCCCAAATATTCTCTTAATTATGAATCTCTATTTAAATGAATTTGTAACACCCTAAGATATGAGGGACACCACTCCCTGAGAAGGTGGGTGTGTACCGTTGTAGAAAGTCCCACATGAGGTCGACCATAAACGGGGCAGGTGTAGGAATGTTCTAACCCGAATGCATAAACCTAAGGATATTATCCCTGAACTGAGCATCAGTGTCCCTTATAAGATCAACTGGAGGTAGTTCCATAAGAGAATCTACTATAGGTACCTCTAGTTGTTTAGGACACACCATCCCTAGAATGTGCTAATTGTGACTCTTCTGATGCACAACACGAAGACATCACGACAAAAATTTTCTACAACAGCCAAACACACACCCTTAGACAAGGAGAAATGTATGCTAGAAAACAAGTAAGATGAAAAAGTGGTCAGGTACATAGCATGACGCTATGCACTAAACAATAGACAACTCACCTCAAGAGCTGTATTTCAATATAGGAGAGGAAACTAAAATGGATCATTAAACATGTTCTATAGTCCACTTCTTAGTTAAGTCAGGTAACACCTAACAGACCATAACAACTTTATATTGATCAAACCATCATTTTGAAATTTGACCACTAGGCACAACAACACTCACATGAAAATAGTCATATTCACACTGAAGTAGTTATGGCATGGTGATATTCATGGAATTTAAATCATATAGTTCATATTACGATGCATGTAATGTATTACCCTTGTATCATCGGGTTGCAATGGTATACCCATTTTCTCAACAATACCAACACTATTACAATGAAATACATGTGAGTCACCCAATAGTGAAATCATAACAACAGTAACTGGCATAATCAATAACTACAATCCCAACCTAGGAATTTGGGTTTTTCTCTATGCACGGGATAACTATCTCTACGCATAGAGTATATCCCAAATCCCTATATTCTAGTCTCCTCACTAACCCAAACAGTATGTCAAAGGATAAACCACCTCTGATACCACTTTGTAACACCCCGACCCTGCTCACCTCTAAGACGGTGGCCAGACCGGTGTGTTACATAAACTCAAGCACATCTCCACGAACACCAAATGCTTTCGACTAGAAGAGAGGGGTCTTTTTTGTCTATGGGGGAGACTATGACCTCATAAGTAATAAATAATATCACAACGGATGTAACCAGCAACAATAATCAATAGGGGAAACATGAAAATGAATAAATTACACCAGAATCAATATATATAAATCCAACTGAAAGATAAAAAGGATGTGTGAAAACTCAAAAAAGTGTGTCAGGCCATGATATGAGTCTAAACTGAAAGCACAAAAACAGAACTCAAACACACAATCAACTAAAAGAAAAGAAACAAGAAGCTACAACTTCACGAGAAAGGCTTTGTCCACTGCCCCAGTCTCTATCCTATGATGTAAGGAACATACAAGTATCAGAAGCATCACACTTCCCCTAGTCAATACCAGCGATCATATAAATTAATTGAGTGTCATTGACACCCAGGCAAGGTGTGAGATAAAAATATTAGTAGGTAGGCACCCATGGTGTCTAAACCTTTCCATTTCATGCGATGATAAAAATTAACTATGTCATTATATAATAATTCCATATAACTACTTTTATGTGCAATGAAATAAATAAGTCATCCCATGTCCCAAACGACACCAATGCATAATCACCTAATTCAACTTAAGCTATTAGTCTGAAATGGAACCAGTCAGTAGAATGCATGAACACGTATATATATATAAACCCAGAAAAGAAAGGTAAACAAGAAATAGGTATAGCCGAAGCTTGTTCATTGACATGTGACTAACTCCAGTGTCAGCCATGTGCACATTCCCATATCAGAATGATATATTAATTCTAAAGAAAACAAAAATGGAAATAATATAAATATTAAGTGCATCATTTTTAAGGTTCATGTTGAGAGTTGGAGTCTGAGCCCATCCCAAAGGTACCATTAAGAAACATCTTTCAATTTATCCAATTCCACCAATCAAATCCAAGAAAATATTTCGAAACACCAAGTATCATCTGAGGCATTGATCTACCATGAGTCCGTCCCCGATGATGAAAAAAATTGGTGGATTATCATCTGACACTGGCTTAGCCATATTGTGAACGGATCCATCATGATGGGCCCTTTTAGAACCAGTATCACATAAAGTATTAGAAAGTCTGGGGAAGTCTCGGTCGGATAATGAAAATGATACCTCCCCCCAACACATAGATGTAACCAGCTTGGAATAGTGGATATAAGCATGGCCCTTAATACAAGACCCACACACATTCACTGACATGAGATTTAATTAATGTTTTCATAGAAGAAGATATGACATAATCAGCATTTAAAGTAGCAACCTAAAAACTAACCAGATACACTCACATCACTCAGAATAAATATAACAATATAACATAACACCTTGCAAGGAAACATACATATCATATCAAACTCAGTAGATAATGCACATTTAAATAATTAGTAGTTCAATATAACAACTTGCAAGAAAATATACATATCGTATCAACATTAATGGATAATGCACTATTAAAATATTAAATATTTCAGCATAACAAGTGCTAATGATCCAACAATTCAGGTTCGCGTTCAATGAAACTATTTATTTAATTTAATGAAAATAAAATGGGGCTTCAAAACACATGAAATTAATCAAAAAGTAAACTCAGCTAATGTAAGAATAAACCGATCATGTCGGCACACCCAAAGGGGTTTCTAACATTGTTGAAATAATTCAATCAACTATTCATTTAATTTATTAACAATAAAATGGGTTTGTTCAATACTCGTAGATATATATATTAATAACCCAGAAAAAATACACTTACTATGATGGCACACAAAAAGCGGTGTCCAATCTTCTTTTAATCATTCAATAAAATTTATTTAAGATGATTAAAGGTGTAAAATTTTGTAAAACCAATAATGTAATTCAAATTTGTAATATCGCACAAAGCCGGTAGGAACCAAGTAATGGAACAATGGTGCATTTTTATATATTGCAATGAAATGGAGGGAAAGACAGTAGTCCCCCTACATTAAAGATTAATATAACTCTATGATCTTTAATAGGATTTTATTTGACATAAAATGGATAAAAAAGAAGGATTTTAGAAAAACCCTAAAATAGGGAAACAATATTCCTCGACGAACGGCATGTTGAATACGGAACAGAATAGAATGATTCCACATTCGCAACATTAGAAATTCCCTATAGTTTAATGCGCACCTGCGATGAAATCGAACATCATACGGAGGAGTAGAGGCCTTCTAATGGGGCTGATAGTTTTTGGGATGAGAATGAGGGGTGTGATGTGATGATTGGGAGATGGATAGAGGAGAGGAAATAAAGGAAAAGAGAGAAAATATGAAAAATAAAATAAAATAAAAATAGAATAAAAATAAAAGATAAGGGCAAAAGGAAATAATAGAAAAAGATAAAATAAAACAAATAATTGAATGGAAACTAATTAAAATATTAAAAAATTGGAGTCCCCCATTTTAATTATTTACATTTTTCTTGTAACCCCTAATTATTTTATTTCAAAATGAATATTTATCCTTTATTGCTATCATTTAAATATTCTTTAAATATATTATTACTCTTTTCCAATCATTAATTAATTATATAAAACCCAAAATACCATGCCAAAGCAAGACGTACATTCTTCATTAAAACATCTACAATTATTCAAATTAAATAAAATGCTACCTGGGACATGCAGTGAGCTGCGCAGACATGCACACTAGGTGAATTCATTAATTAAACAACAATAAAGTAAAAATAATACATACTTTATTAAGGCTAGAACGTTACACCATACTATGGATATAATGTAACAATATAATCCTTATTATTTCTCTAGATTAATTATTATTATATTGATGATATTTTTCTTAAACTACTTTATCATCCATGGGTTATTCTATAATGAAATAATGAATAGTTTATAAATCCCATTTACTTATCTTAGGTTAAGATTTGATGTTTTGATCAATGTTTTATGATCATGATTCAATAATATAAATGAAATATGATTTTTTGTTTATTGGGTGGAAATTATATATCCACCAATTTCATTGGACAATGATGGATATTTCCTAAGATAATAATAAATATAATTGGGAGATAACCTAGTTTAGTACCAAACTATATACAATTGGATAGTATTGAGAGTTAACAATTACTATGGAAATTATGGAATAGGGAGTCAACATAATCCTTAATGATTTTCATGGATGTGATCCTTGAGTAAGGAAATGAATTTATATTCTTATATACATTCCAAAAATCTCTATTTTATGATTATAATAAGTTCTCATGGCACATTATGTATTATCAATGATTCTTCACTCATATGGGTTATTTCATTTTAATATAAAAAATTTGTTATGATTCATGATTACAAGTATTTGACATATAAGGTATGATTTCAATAAGTTATGATCATGGTTCCATACCCTTAAGCAAATATTATTATTTAATATGATCATGAATTGATGTATACTTTGTTTACCCTTAATGACCATCTATGCATCATAATTATTATATTTATTTTCCCCTTGCTATTAATTTTTTTTATATATGATGTGTCTAATATTTTTATTAGTTTTCAATAACATAGTGGGTGATGATTTAAATCATTTATGTTAAAATTTTCAATGTATCAATGTTTCCATAGAAAATATAAATTTATTATTATAGTGTTAATTATAATGTTATTTATTGAATATTCATATAATAAGTTGTAATATTTATTTCTAAAAATTATGGGACTCTATAATTATTTTTTAATTCAGTAGATGAAATATTCTTCTATAATACAATTTGTAGTTCCTGGGTTATGTAGGATCACTATACCATAATGATTATTTTTTTAAAAGTAAATACTATGTTTTTTAGAATACATGATACACCACATAAAACTTAAGAAAATAAACAAAAAATTATTATATAAATATTACCATGAAATGATCTATTTGATTGGTGGGAATGAATATTATTAACTTAATTATGAAAATATGGTTTACACATGTATATATAGATAATTATTTGGTGACCAATTAAATAAAAATTAAAACTTATTTATACTTATTAATATTTATGGATTAGATAGTATTTTTATCTTAAATATGGTGTAATGTTCTATATCATACACAACACATGACAATGAGTTTCTGTAAAAAATAGGTTTCATGCAGGACTATGTTATACCCAAAAAAAATAATATAATGCTAGTATTATTATTTTAAGTGGAAATTACCACTATGACGTTGTACTAGTTGGAGTGGATATAACAAAATATTTTTGGTTTAAAAATATTTAATAAATTATTTTACACTTATATAATAAATTTTATAGGACAAATAGAATAATAAATCAAATTTTGATCATAAAAATCTCTAATATTCTAAAACGAAAGTTCTACCAAGTTTTAATGGATAACCAATTTAAAATATAATTTTTTCACATTTATAATTTATATATGAAAAAAAAATTATCTCTGAATGATAAATATAAACATTTAATTTGGAGCTATTTTTGGAATTTTTCTGAGAACTATTATATTATGATGAATAGTAAGAACATATTAGTTTGAAACATCTTTTTAATCCAATTTGTTTTTATTGTTAAATTATATTTTAACTTGTTTTTAAAGAATATTTAGTTCAATTATAAATCAATAAAAACAATTTATATCATTACAATCAGTTTCCAATTCAAATTATATATAATATCTTTTTAATCATTTGAACATTTCACTTTAAAAATATGTTTTTTGTTATGTCTACGGGATTAGATATAAATCTATTTTTACCTATTATGTGAATTTAATTAGGTAAAATAGACTCCATATTTATATAAATAAGGTCCAAATTAGGTTTAAATTTCAATTTAATTTTAAGGTATAAACAATTTACCATGGTAATAAAATTATTTACCGTGGTATATGTAAAAAATGAAACATGTTAAAGTTAAAAATGTTAATGGATAAAAATACCAAAAAAATCATTTAATGTTTTTTTGAATTGTGTATTAACCAAAATTATCCTACACAACATTATTTTAAATTATAATTCATTTAAATTAATTCCACATCAATTTGGTTATCTTTAAATAAAAAATAACCAATAATTTTATCTCTTAAACTCACCTCTCATTAAGTATAGATGCCACCCCTCAACACCTAATTTCGCCCTATAGTTTTTTACATCCTAAAATATATTCCCAAACCTATCCTAATAACTATTACCATTTTCAAGATCTTATATTATTTCTAAATGTCCAAATCTAATGTCCTCAATGGTCTCTCAAGGAGGTGATATTCAAGAGGTAATTTTCCAAAATTACCTCTCTTATTTGTTTTATTTTTCTACATTATCCTCTCCTAATTCATACATAATGGAATGATAACTCCATTATAATGTATATACTAAATTTTTATGTTTTTAAGGTTCTATTTCATATCCATCTCATTTCTCACCTACTATTATTCAATGAAATGAAATTATTGTCCTACTTATTTCGGTTTATCACGTTCGTGAATAATGTTTTTGTTGTTTTTTCCATTACCACCATATGGATGGTCTTAATACTACTATTATGGTTAAATAGTATTTAATATGTATATTCTAATCCAAATCAGATTATTTATATATTATATTAAACATACCTTCATGATATCTATATTGTGGTTAAACGATAATTTTTTTGTGGACTTATGGACTACCGCCTCTTCAAAGAGATGTGATTCGTTCACACATCACATGGAATGTATGAAAGATTATCTTAGTAATAATATATTATATTAATTAAATATTTATAATAGTAAAATAATATTATTTATATGTACATATTTTCATTCATTTCATTTACTTTCTTTCCTTCAATATGATAAGAAAACAAAAATAGAATTCATGCGTATGTACGACCCATCGTCTCCATGTACGATGTTTTTCATTTATATTTAAAAATAATTATAATAAACACATATATATATATAATATAAAAGATATTTATATCATTTTTTATATTCTCAAAATAATTAAATATTGTTTATAAAAAATAACAAGTCAAAACTCATGCGATTAACATAGAAGATATTACCCAAAACGTAACATAAACATAAAGTTAACAATAAATAGGCAATATAATGTCTTAATTAAATCATATATGGTATTATAAATATGAATATCATTCTGTGATATATGAATAATATACTCATACTTATTATAATGATGTTTTGAATACATTTTAATGAAGTCAAATTTGAGGTAATGGAGTTTCATAAACAAATTTCCATTCTTTGGGTTAAACTTATATTTCATGATTATGTCATGATTATATTTAGTGATAAAATACTTCTAGTTATATTATATTGTATTTATACTTGTTTTATGTGAATAAATATTATATATGTATTTTTGGTTTATTATCAAAATTGTCCTTGTAAGGGTCTATTTTAATAAAACACAATTTTAAATGATTTAAACTTTTATTCTTCTAATTCATGTCCATGTTTTCCAAATGTTTGTATGGATTTATTTATATGGGAATTAGTGTCTTGCAATGATTATTTCTTTAAAAAGTTCCAAAGTGGAATTGAAAACTTTTATTCAAAAATATTTCTCTTTTAAATGTTTTAAAATAGTTTAGGAAAACATGTTGATTATTTTAGAACCTAGAAATGATTTCTTGTGATTGAAAATAAAATATTCTGAGTGAAATGATGAAAATTGAAATAATTTATGTGTTATAATTATATTATGGTACATTGATATTTTAACCCTGGTTAGGTGATAAACAAAAGATTGGTGGTTACGTGATAAATAAAAGATGGATTGTTATGTGATAATCCATGGATGAGTTGTTTTGTTATAACATTCAATGCATTGGGTACTAAAAAGGTGGATGTCAACTGTATGTAAATTAAATTTGTAAGGGTTATTGTAATAGTGATATGGCAATGATGTTCCAAGTATCCTATGTGTTTTTTTAATGATTTTTAATAGGTTTTTATGAAAAGATTATTAATGGGTGATTTTGTTTTTATAAAACTGTTGATTTAACTTCATTAGGTCCCTTACCAAGATTTTGTACCCATCCCATGATTTAAAAATGTTTTTATAGTGTATAATAACTATTTGATTCAAGGATGAGATCATGGGAGAATTAATAAGATCTATCACTAAAACAAACCATGTTTTATTTTAAAAGGGTTTCCTTTGGTGGAATATTTGGATACTCATTATAAGTGTTTGCTTGTAATTTAAGAGTTTATTATATAAGATTTTGTCTTAATTATCTGACACCTTAATCCTAATATATATGTGAGAAAATAATGTCATTTATAGATTTTAAATAACCAGAATATGTTATGTTTAAGGTTTGGACCTTGTAGTTTGTATCATATCCGGGTTTAGATAACATTGTAGATTATAATGTTTTCTTTAGTGTTAGGGATATCATCCAAAGTTTATAATTTTAAGGACGATCATAATTTCAATGTATTATAAACCCATTTTAGGATATAATTTATGAAAATTTATTGTGAATAATATTATTTTTTGGATATATTCATTTTTGAGGAAATTATTGGTTATGACTTTTTGGTATAGAAAGTGAATGTTATGAGATAAACATTGAGGGTAAAATATAATAAAGTTATTTTTGTGGATATTCTGAAATTGATAAATTTTTATATGGGTTATATAAATATGGTTTTAGAAAATGGAAACCCCACTGGATGAGTTAAAATTCATTGCATTCGGTAATTCCGTGAGTTTCAAACCCAAAACCAGAGGGAAAAAATGGTTCTCCCCTACCACTTACCAACAATAATTCACTATTAGTATGATTTTTTTAATTAAAATAGTATATAAAACAATAATAATACAATTTAATTAACCATATATGATCAAGGTAAATGCAATAATATGGTATTTTACTTAAGGAAGAAAGGATGATTTATATTTTGGAATTTTCAATGTTTATATCATTGACTTATAGTGATTAATGTTATTTATAGAAAACATTACCTTTATTAGAGAATATGTGATAAGGTTAATTAATTTTTGGTATGACCCATTATGTGTGATTTATGTTATTTGGAGATAAATTTTAAAATTTTTCTTGGAATAAAATGTTATCAAATCATTCTAAATTTCAGTATTCAGTCATTGGTTGGATTTTTTTTTAGGAATTTTAAGGACAATTATTCTTCAAATAGTCAATGTTGATCATTGTTTATTAATGTTGAAAATTAGGGATTAACTTAGTTTTTCATCAGAAAATGGATTATTATTTTTAGAGAATTATATTTTCTTATACTATAAATTTTTCTTTTGGTTAATACCTAAAGATAAGAGGAATATATTATTATATCTTTGCAGATTTTGTACTACATAAGTGTTTATTCAAATGCTTCAAGTATAATAATTCATCTTAAATACTCATCATTTGGATAAAATATGAGATAGTGGTGTAAATTGATTAATGGATAAAATTAAACTTTTCAAGTAAGTATTTTTTTATGTTCCGAGTTTAGGTTGTAAAAGAATTCATTTACCATAAAAAATATTTTTTTTTGAAATAAAAATTTATCCAATTTATTTTAATAATGAGAAATCAATAAAAGTATATCCTATCAATTATTTATGGTTTTGGGATTGTTGAATTTATCCTGACCATGTTTTATATCACTCTCCATCAGAACAAGATGGTTATCTTTATCTTCCATGTCATGGTTTTTGTACATGGAACCCTAGTATGTGTTATCTCAATTGACTATAATATATCCATTTATTTCTTTTAATATGGATTTTTATTGAACATTTTTCCAATGTTTTATTTTGAAAATGGAATTTTCAAAATTCAAACCCCTAGTTTTTGATCCCTTGTTCAAATTGTGGGGATTCAATTTATTTAGGGGGTAGAATATAACATCCCATGTCTTTAAAGAAGGAAATACCTTGTTCGATTGCGTACATGATATTACACGTCAAACTGAATTGAAAAAATAATAAATTATTATTTAAATGTAACCATTAAACTATCCATTTGAATGGTGGGAATAGATATTATTGACATAATTATGAATATATTGTTTACACACATATATATAGTTAATTATTTGGTTACCAATTAATTATAAAATAATACATTATTCATACTTATTAATATTTATGAATTAGATAGTAATTTTACATAAAATAGGTCACTATGTTCTATATTGTACCTGACACACATATATGAGTTTCTCCAAAATAATACGCTTCATGAAAGACTGTGTTATACCAAAAAAATAATATGATGTTAATATTATTATTTTATGTAAAAGATATCACCGAGTATTTATATCAAATGTAATCAATATAACTAAATATATTACATTTACACTTATTTAATAATTTTTTACTTTAATATATTAAATTATATATTCTTAAAGTAAAAATAAATACAATTTTTAGTATAAAAATATCTAGTATTTTTAAAATGCATTTTTACAGCCTTTTGATGGAGAACTCATTTTAAATAATTTTTTTACACATTTAAAATTTATTTATGATAAATTAATCATCGTATTTTAAATATATATATCAATATTTACATGGGGTAATTTTTAGTATTTTTCTGAGAACATACTTATTTTGATGAACAGTGAATAATACAAAATATTAGTTCAAATCAAATTTGTCGTCCAATTTGTTTTTATATTTAAATTATATTTTAAATTTGTTTTAAATTATTATTAGTTCAATTATACATCCATAAAACCAATTTAAGTCATTTCAATCAAGTTCACATTTAAATTAGATATAAGAACATTTTAAACTTTTGAATGATTCACTTTAAATACTAACTTTTTCATTTTGTGTGCGGTATTAGTTTTTTATCAATTTTTTCCAACTATATAAATTGAATTAGGTAAAATGGATTAAATATTTGTAATTATAATGTACAATGTATTTCTTAATTTTAATTTCATTTTTTGGTATAAAAATTACCATGGTAAAAATTTATTTACCGCGGTATCGGTAAAAAATAAATATATTAATGTTAAAAATTTTAATAGATTAAATACCTAAAAACTATAACATTTAAAAGTTGGTTTATGTGTGGTTTGAACATAAAAATCCTAAACCACGTTAATTTAATGTGTAATTATTTTAAATTAATGCAACCTTAATGTGTTTATCAATAAATATAAAATAATCAATAAATTAATCACTTAAACCCACCTCTCATCATGTATAAATACCACCCCCACTATCCCATTTCAACCCAAAGCCTTTTATCTTCTCAAATAACTACCAAAAACTCTACTACTCAATCTCCCCATGTCCATATTATTTTCGTCTCAACAAAAGTGAAAATCAAATTTCCTAATGGTTCTCTCAAGGAGGTGATATTCAAGAGGTAATTTTCTCTAAGTACCTCTCATAACTTCCTTTTTTTCCATTCAACTTTGTCCTCAAATAATTAATCCACTAGTGAATGAAATCTCTAGAATAATTTATATAATGGATTTTTAAATTTACAGTGGAATATCTCATATATATCACATTTCTCACAAAATCTTATTAACATAAATGAAATTTTTATTCAACTTGTGTCGGTTATTCATATCTTTGAAAAAATGTTTTTGTTCTTATTCCACTACCGCCTTCATGGATGGTCATAAAACTATTTTTATGGTTAAATAATAATTTAATATGTAAATTATAATTTATTTAATACTCATTAAATGTTATATAAAACATAAATTCATTCTTTTTATATTGTGGTTGTACAATAACTTCACTAGTGGACATATAGGAAACCGCATCCTTAAAGCGATATGATTCATTCAAACATCACATAGAATGTAATAAGAATTTTTTTAGAATATATATATTATATGAACAAAATATTAAAACTAATTCACTTATATTATATATATATATGAATATAAATATTTATATAAATTCCATTTACATTTATTCTTTAAATATGACATGAAAAAATAACATTCATACATACGTATGACCTCTTATTTATGTGAACTGTGTATTTAGTTTATAAATATATTTTATTACAAATACTAATATATTATATATTTAAGATATTTATATCATACTTCATGTTTTGTAAATAATTATATCTTGATAATTAAGAATAAAAAATCAAAACATGTATAATTAACAATGAAAATATCAGCCAAAATGTAACTTTAACATGGTGTTAATAATATTTGGGTAATATAATGTCTTATGTAAATAATATATGGCATTATTAATATTAAAAAGGTTCTTTGATATATTAATAATAAACATGTAAATTTTATACATGAGGTTTCAAGACATTTAATGGAATTCAAACATGAGTTAAAAGAATTTCCTATCCAAATTTCAATTCATTAGGTTAAACTTCTACTTATTGATTATTTCAAGATAATATTATCTTAGAAACGAATTTTGGTTTTATTATCTTGTATTTATATTACTTTAATGTGAATAAAAATATTATATCTATATGATTAACAAAATGATCATTTTAAGGGACCCTTTAACTTAAAAATCATTTTAAATGTTTTAAATATTTATTCATTTAATTCATGTCCATGTTTTCAAAATGGTTTGATGTATTTGTTTATATGTGCATAATAGTTTTAAAATGAGGATTTATTTCAAAATTACCAATGTGTTATGGTACATTTTAATTCAAAAATATATATTTATAAATAATTTAAAATAGTTTTGAGAATGGAATGATAATTTCAATATATTGAAATGATTTATTGTGATTGCAAATTAAATTTAATGAGTTAAATTTTAAAAATTGAAATTATCTATGTGTTTTGATTATATAATGGTACATGGATTTATTAAGGGTGGTTAAGTGATAAACCAAGGATGTTTGGTTACTTGATAAAGTAAGGAAGGGTGGTAATGTTATAATCTAAGGATAGGTGGTAATGTTATGACATCCAATTAAATAGGTACCCTAGTGGTAGAAGTCGAAAATAAAGTTATTCCATTTTTATGATTGATTATAATAGTGATTTTTTAATGATTTTTCAAGTCACTTATGTGATTTTCCTATTCTTCCTATTTATTTTTTAAGAAATAATTTTAATGGATTTTCATGTTTTTACTAGACTATTGATTTTCATTCATTATGTATTTTACAAAAAAATTATCCTAATCCTCAGTTTTAGAAATGTTATTCATAGGATTAAAGTAATATTATGTTCAATTATTATACAAAGGGATAATTGATAAGGCATTAAATGAATGTAAACCATGTTTTATTTTAAAATGGTTTCCATTGATAGAAAAGGTGGATAGTGAGGATAAGAGTCCATTTGTAATTTAATAGTTTATTATGTAAGAGTTTTTCATAATTTTATAAAAATCTAAACAAAAAATATATTTGTTAAAAGATTGTGATTTAGAGTTTTTAAAATATTTATATATTTTTATGGTTAAGGCTGAATCCTAACAAACATGGAGAGGTGGAGGGGTAAATAACATCCCCCAATTTTTATGATATTTCAACATTATAAAAACATCTATCTATGTGGAAGGTTATAAACTCAATCCATTATTAATTAAAATATTATCATTACAAGATTTTTATTAAAATGAATTAATTAAACAAGAACTTGATAATTTATAAGGAATAATATAAAATCCTTCTCCTTTACTTGGAATCTCGACTAAATACTTATTTTGTCAAAACTAGTTAGTAGCCCTAGTTATTATTCTTCATAAATTTGATAAAAAACATTACTATAATCATCTATTTATTTTTCATACACCCCAACTATAACACTTTTTTTACCAGATAATACAACCATGCCACAAGCCCCTTTTTAATTTTGATCGATCATAAAATGATATTCTTTATCAAGTTGTCTTACTCTATAGGATAGATGGATTTACGTTTTTGTGTAAATTTTTTTTACGATATTCCACAAATTCTATAAATGGTGTTTTGATCATCAAACACCCTTTAGATCCTTGAAAATATAAATCATCATGATAATTATCATTCTATAACATTGTGTCCTCATCCCTTTTTTTCTATAACCACAAAAATGACATGGAGATTATATTTTTATAAGTTTAAATCCCCCATAAAAAAATTACCACAATCTATATTTATATAATCATATTTCCTCCAAGAAAAGGAATAAACACTTTTTTTAAATTTTAATTTCAATTTTAATTAATATTTTTGTTGACCACACTCAAAATATGTAATTAATAAATGTCAACCCTCTTTATTAGATATTGTTAGATTCATGATATCAATAATCAATAACAATTATTTTAATATTAGTGGGAGTCATGATACTTATTTCATGACTGTTAAAATTGGAATAAAAAATTCAACATCATCATAATATTTATGATTTCAAAATGTTTTTTTAGAATCCTTTAGTAAACATTCATATGGAAGAAACCTTCAACATTAATTATGAAACTCTTTACAAACCATCTTTTGAATATCATTCCTATAATCCTTATAATAAACCTAGTAAAACATTTGATGTATCGGACCCATATTCCACTTGATAGTTTCCCCAAGCCCAGTGGGCCACATGGCCTCAAGTGTGTCTTCATGAACTCTAGAGTTTTCTGACTGGCAGTGAGGGCCTACAGTGTGTCCCTGGGGAGATTATTCCATCATTAATATATTATAGCACAAAAGATACAAATAAAATAAGAAAATAGTGGAATCATTTTATGTAAATAGTATAAGTAAATAATAGGAATAGATAATCAATAAATAACAACTATATAACTGAAATATCATTAAAAAATTGATGATGATATATCATGTCACTAGAAAACTAGAAAACATGGATAAATGAAAGTTGACAAACCATGTTCCAATAAAATCTAAAGGAAATAAAATGTCTACCCCAAGAATCCTAGGATCTAGCTTAGTCTTCTACTATCATGCTCCATGTAACAACATGAAATCAAATGTTTTAAGCAGAATGATTCCTTTTTTCAACACTTTCAACCATGTAATCTGCCCTAGCTACAAAATACCACCTAGAGAGGGTGTGAGATAAATCTCAATGGTACACCACCAATGGTTTCTATAACCTATGGCCCATGGAATAAAAATTTAACAGCCTACATGCATGCATATATAAAGTAAATAAGTACAATTTAACCTAGTAACCAAGTTGAAACTAAACACAGAAGTACATGCTTCATCCCTCATTCAGTTTTTAAACATGTCAACAATTTATTTTTTCATTGTTACTAGTTTATAACATATAACATGATATGAATAGTGAATGTTCCAGGTTATATGAAGGAAACCTATAATGACATTTAATAGCGAAGTCTCAATGTAATAACTAAGGTGATGGAGAACTCAAGGGTCTCTAACTCAGTAATAACTGTATCCTAGAATGGCGTAATAGTGTAATATATTGATCATTGTCCATGGAATTCCTCAATGAGGCTCTAAATAAGTCTATGGAGTTCATCCATGGTGAAATAGGGCTTTGTAAGGACTGGGTCTGATGGTATTTTACCAAGGAACTTACATGTCAATGCAGGATCCAAGGAGTGCATCCAAGGCATCATTGATCCAAGGAGCGTGTCCATTGATTCTTGTAGTGAATCCCAATGGATCCTATTATGTCTTATCAGGAAACCAAATCTATGAAAATGATTGAGTTCTAGGTGGTTCTAAACCTAATCAAGATGAATCATTGTATCAGAATGGGGTAACCGAGTGCTCATGTCATTCTTCAATCAGAATCCAAGGAAATCTTGAGTCAAGCCATTTCTATTTGATAGTGAATTCATATAATAATTCAATTGGTTCAATTCTTTCCTTCCATTAGTATGAATATTAAATTTTGCATGGAACACTTTAATGAAGTCATCATTAATCATTAAATCCATTTGGTTCAAGCCTTGACAGTCATTAGTGTAATAAGTCTAGGTAGCATGTAAACCATTTTAAAAATATTTAAGGCATATTCAAAAATTAAGGTTCAGTCTTCTACATTCTATCAACATGGAAATGGGTTCAATGTACATGAAAACACTATTCAATTACATTTTTTAAGGACAAGACATATACTAGTTTACTTTCCAATAGATATTTTACATTTAACTATAAAATTGAATCACTTACCTTATGTGGGTCAATTGGTAAGATTACATGATACGTTCCATTATGAAATTCAAAATATAAACATGCTATTTAATATTTGTATGATTACCCATAGGTAAACCATGCCAAGGCACACTCGAACGGTTGAAAAAACAAGTAAAAACCTAAAAAAATTATTGAATAACCTTCAACATCGATGGTATGGAGTTATAGTAATAACCAAATACGAATAATCACATATTTAAAAATAAAATATCTTTACTGTTATAAAAATTATAATCTTGGAATAAAAATTCAATGAATGGAATCTGATGATGTAGGTGGGCCCAACACAACAAATCCAAAATCAACAACATTATCAATATGTTATAGACCACACACCTTAGGGTTTTACGATCCTTATCCTTTGATATTACCCCTTGATTTTGCTCGGATCGAAGGAGATCTATGAAAACGAGAAAAATTTTCACACATCAATATCTCAGCCAAGAGTAAAATAGAATGATAATAGCTTAAGAGTACTCACGTACTTACAATTATACATCCAACGTGATTAATGGAATCTTGATCGATTACAAGATGAAAAATATATCTTGATTCCAATATTATATTATAAAAAATCCCTAAATTGAGAGAAAAATATTTTAATCCTACTTAATTCAGATTAGTGAAGATGGAGGTAGCATAATAGATAATTAAGGGAAATTTTTTAAAATTACCTTGAAAATTATCTTGTGCATGGTTTGAAAAACAATACCAAAACTATGATTATTTTTCTTGGGTTGAAGGGAACATTACATGGTTATGCCACACAATCATGTGCAAACCGTGCTAAGTGGTTTTATCTAGAAATTTCAATCCACACGGTTAGATATACAATGAGGCAACAATGTGCTATCCGTGCGACCAATCCAGTTTTACCAAAAAGATGGGTTCTAGGATATGAACTTTCTCCAGACACACAAGACACCTTTACGAACTCAAAATACATTCATATTAGGTCCAATGTAAATATTTAGACCAAAATTTAATGGATCTATACATGAGTTAAAAATGGGTTCTTACACTCTTCTCCCCTTAAAGGAACTCGTCTATTAGTTCACATTCCAATTGTGGATAAACACTATCTATGAACAGTTCCTACCACTGGGCACATATATCAGCCCCCTCTCCCATGTATCATCCTATACTAGACCATGCTGCCACAAAACCCATACTAGAGAGATAGACCAGCCTCAGAGAGCCTTCACGCTCCTATGAATTATATGTATTGGATACTCCCAAAAGGTAGAATCAAGATCTATGTCATATTCCTTAGGTTCAATTGTATAAGACAATTCAACATGGTACTAGAGAAGTCATGGGACATGAAAGACATCGGGTTGGGCACAATACCTCTACGGTAAGGTCAAATGATAGGCTACCGGCCTGACCTTCTCCAAAATCTAAAACATCCCAATTTAATGAGAAAAAATAGTTCCATACTTCCTCAACCATCTATGCTCTATCCAAGGGGATACCTAAAGAAAAACACAATCCACAACATCGAAATCCAGAGGATGTCGATGGGGATCATCATATGATTTCTATCGATACTGAGATTAGTCATATGCTTTCTGATTAGTTAAACCTGATATGAAGTATCCTAAACGATATAGGGACCTAGTAGGGTTTCCTCACTTACCTCTATCTAGCATAGAGTTGAACGACGTGGACTACCATAAAAATCCTCAAATGTATCAATCAAAATTGTGGCATAAAAGCTGTTTTTATAAGAGAACATAATGAGAGGGATATGCATCTCACATGAACTACTAATATCAATGAAACATACTTAGAGAATATCATCTAGAACCCTTATTGTGCATTTCGATTGTCCATTGGTCTGATGGTGAAAAGCTATTCTTAGAAGCACCTGAGTTCCCATAGTTTTTTTCAATCCCAACTAGAACAGTGATGTGGAATGAGAACACTTATTTGAAATGATAGTACGAGGCACCCTATGTAGTCATATAATCTCATCGACATACATTCTCCCCATATCATCGACAAAGAAAGCATCTCATATAATAATGAAGTGGGATGATTTATTTAGTTGGACAATGACTACCATTATAGCATCGCTACCCCTCTAGGACCATGGTATGCCGACTACAAAATCCATAGAAACAAATTAACATTTCTATTAATGGACTAGAAGAGACTATAATGAGACTACATGTCTCTGTTTCTCTACCTTCACTAGGAGAAATGTGTAACACCTAGTGATAAAGACTACTATATGACTTTTCATCCCAATCTACACATACATGAATTGCATATCTCAATACATCTTTGAGATGCCTGGATGAACTTTCCAATGAGATGTCTACGAGTCATTCATAAAATCTTCTAGGATATCTGTATGAACCCATATATGTCTATGTAGATTTTAGAAATAATCTTTATCCATAGACTAATCTAGAGGCAGGTTATATCTTGATATACTCACATTGAGAGCCAAGCCTTCTGAATCTGAAAACTGTATACTCTTTACCTTAACAAAGTGGGAAGAGGTAACTATCAATGCTGAGAGATAAGAATACACATGAATATCATGAAACACCATATTCAACATTGAAAATATGGCTATTAACTTTCATTCATTACTAGCTTCACGTACGGCTTCTGTCCAAGTTGTCAGACTAAACAAAACAGCAGCTATGTTTCCCTTTCTAGGTATATAGGCATGATCAAAATCAAAAGGTCTTAAAATATTAGACCCATATTCACTATTTGAGGTTCATGTAAATCTATAAAAATATATATTTGAGGCTCTTGTGGCCCTTGTCCACCATAATGAGATAACCCATTATATAATTACTCCATCAACATAAGGCATGGACAACTACTGCTATATCAAGGTCATACATTGGGTAATTTCTCTCATTAGGACTCAACTGCCATGATATGTACAAAAAATATATATCTTCCTACATTAGTACAAATCATAGGCCAAATCATGATGCACCACACAAGATGATATATAATTTTATAAGATCTAGAAGAATCAGAATGGGTATATAGACAAGCCTCCCTTTCAGCTTCTTAAAGGCTTTCTCAAACGCTTTTGACCACATAAACATGGAATCCTTCTTTGTAAGACCATTAAGAGGATAATAATGACATGAGAAGTCTTGAATGAAATTCATGTAATATCCAACCAATCCCATGAAAATCCATATATTAATTACTTTATTGGGATACTCCTAGGAAAATATAGCACTAACCTTTTCTATGTCAATAGATACTCCAGATTTTGATATTACATGACCTAAGAAGTAAAATTTATAGATATTAAATTAAAACATAGAAATATTGGTGTAAATATTATGGTCTCTCAGTGTACTGAAAATGATATCATGATTTTTGGCATGGTCGGTATGAGTGTGAGAATGCACAAAGATGATTCCCAAAAAGACTATGACATAAGAATCCAAATAGGGGTGGAAAAAACCATTCATCAATGTCATGAAAACCCAAAGTCTATTCATAAGACCGAATGAAATAATAAGTTACTCATATAGACCATACCTTCTATATAATGTTGTACGTGGTATGTATGATGGTATTACATGAACCTAATGATTTCCCAATCTCAGGTCGATCATAGAGATAACTTTTTCTCCTAAGATATTGTCAAAGAGATCATCTATTCTAGGAAATGGATTGTAGTTCTTGATTGTAAGATGGTTCAACCATATGTAATCGATGCATAGATGTAAGGTTTTATTCTTTTTATTGAAAGAAAGAACATTTGAACCCTAAGAGGATGTATTGGGGCGTATAAAGACTTTTTCCTCTAAATAATCTATATACCGCTTAAGCTCTTGATGATCAGTATGTTTAATCATGTAAGGATGAATGGACACTAGATATTCTCATAGAAAAATCTCAATTGTAATCTCCAACTCTCTCTCAAGAGTTAAGCTATAAAATCATTGATAAAATAATCCTTGAAATGATCCACTACTAGTGGGAAATCAACTTGTCTCAAACCCAAATCCCCCATTATGATATTTTTGATCTGGGAAGTCACTCCACCTAGCCTACGATGCTTTGGTTCAACCCTACTATCTGAGACACCACACTCATCCTTATGTAGTTAATTATTTCCCTTTGGTGATGTAAAATATACCCTTAAATGATATCAGTATACAAAATAATGATATTTAACTAACCAATCCATCCAACAAATGACATCAAAGCCCATTATCTCGAGAATGAATTTGTTTCATAAAAAAGCTTAACTAGTTGCCATAACGAGACAATCCTTACACTTTTATATAGCCTCTGTTCATACCCCTAACAATGTATTGAATGTCATTACACCATAGTATTACATTATTAATAGACTGAGACGTTCCATGATAAATGTTGATATGAAAGAGTTTGAAACATGGGCATAAACACCTTCATGGCATATGGTATAATGACGTCAAGGATGAATTGGTATACAATTAGAAAACACATGCCATAGAACAAGCTTAAGTGGAAATATAGCATCACTATTGAAATTTGAATGTAAAAAACTCACAACCCAACATATACTACCGAATGTACCCACATAATGGTTAGGTATCAGTAAGTACACAATTATATGTTTCATTCCATTTTAAATTTAACAACTAGGTTCACTCCTTTATCTTTTATAAACATGAAAATGCAGTATAAGGATGTGAAACCATTTCATTTTAGATGTCATGATTCACTTTATAATGGATAGTCATTTCAAGTGAAGTAGTTCCCATAAACCTATCACTAGAAATGAATCCCAATTAGTTATAATAGAATGGATTGACTCGGTAAATTACTCATCCAAACCCATGAGGGACCAAACATCTCAAGAATATAGATAGGAAATCACTCCGTCCCAACAAAAATTAATACACACATAATCATACTATAACTACATCAGCAAACAGTCACAAAAACATCGAGTAATGATTATTAGTGAAATGAACCTATATGTAATGAAAATATGAATGACATGTTAATTATATGTGACTATAATGATGCATGTCATAATGATCATTTACCTTATATAATCGGGAAAAGGTTGGAAGAAAATCCTCAAATAGATTAATAGTCAACAATGACACACATTGTATGTGTCACACAATGATGAAATTATATCAATAGTAGTAGGAAAAAGTAGAAAAACAATTATAACATTAGGAAAATTGTTTTTTACTTAGAACGTAGTTTCATAAAACCCATGCTTGATTTTGATCAAGTCCCAAGTGTTCCTAATATATAATCTATTATCTCTAAAGAGTAAATCAAAATAAGAAACCACCTTTGATAACTCTTTTTGACATCCCAGACCTGGAGTCCACTTAAATGGATGCCCCGAGCCCAGTGGGCCACATGGAATAAAGTGAATCTCACTAAATTATAGAGGTTGTAGTGAGGGCTTATTGTGTGTATATGGGGAGACTATTCCATCATAACCCAAGTGTAGTGTAATGGATGGATTTGAACATAGGTAAATAGTAGAAGCATTATAAGTAAACAGTAGAAGAAGATAATAGAAATAAATAAATAAGGAAGAACAATAATTGTATAACTAAAATAACATTCAACAATAGATAATTATATTCCATGTCACTAGAATACTTTAAAATATGGATACAAGATAGTATTCATAACATGTTCAACAAAAGTATAATGGAAATCAATAGATGATCCCAAGCATCTCGAGATCCAACTCGGTCCTTTACTATCATGCTCAATATAAATAGCAAGAAACAAAGTGTTTGATGTTGTATGATTCCCTTTGTCAACACCTACAACCATGTAATCTTCCTTAGGTATGAAATAATGCCCGAAAAGGATGTGAGAGAAATCCCAGTGGCCACCAACAATGGTGTCTATAACCTCTAGCCCATGTAATGGAAATGTAATAGTGTGAAAGAATGTATATATAAAATAAATAAGTACAACGTAAGTAAATACCCATGTACCATATTCAGTCCTCATGTGGTGTCTGGACATGTCAAAAATTCATTCTTTCATTGTTTCATGTTTATAACATATCACATGTTAAGAATAGTTAATGTTCAAATTTATAATACAGAATCCTGTAATGATATTTAATAGTGATGTCCCAAGGTAATAACCAATGTGACACCGACCTAAAGAGTCACTAAATCAATAATAAATGTATCCGGGAATGGGGTAAGAGTGTAATCCAAGGATCTTTGTCCAAGGAATTCTATAATAAGGTGACAACCGAGTCCAGGGAGTTTATACAAGGTAAAACCGAGCTAAATAGAGACCGGTCCTGATGACATTTAACCATGGAACCTACATGTCAATGGTGTATCCAAGGAGTGTATCCAAGGAATATTGTAATACTACATGAGGGATCCTACAGTGTCATAAATGGCATCCAAATATAATATAAGGATTGGGTTCTAGGCGGGTCTCACCTAAGAATGCCGTATCCTTGAATCAGAATGGCGTTCCCGGGTACTCAAGGAATTCTCCGATCGGAATCCATGGCGATCTAGAGTTAGGCCGTTAATATTTGATTTTGAAGTAATGAAATAATTCAATTGGTTCAATCCTAGCATTACATTAGTGTGAATAATACAATTATCATGGAACCCTTTAATCATGTAATCATTAATCAATAAATCAATTTGGTTTAACCCTTTCCTTTCTTTAGTGTGACACGACCATGTAGCATGTAACCTTTGATAGATCCATTTAAAGCATATTCAAAAATTAATGTTCACTCTACTTATTTCCATCAACAAGACATGGAGAGATATGGACATGAAACATCAATTCAATTATTTTAATAAGTCCAAGTCATATACTAGTATACATTCCAATCCACATTTCACAGTTAATTGTCAAATTGAAGAACTTAACATAGGTGGGTCAAGTGGTAAGAACAAATGGTAGTTAATATTATGAAATTTACTATATAAAAAATCCATTTAATATAGAAACACTACCTCTTAGGTAGGTCATGCTATGAAACACACAAATGTGGCACAAATGTGTCAAAACACTAAACAATAGTTTTAGCATAACCTTTGAATGGATGGGATGGGGTTGTGTTCGCAACCACCAACAATTAATTACATATATGAAAAGAGAATATCATTACAATTATAACAAGAATATGCATGGAATTTAATCTAAATGAATGAATCCTGACTGAATAGGTGGGTCCCACATGAAAAATCCAAAATAAAAAAACATTTGGTATGATTATAAGCCACCTACCATAGGGTTGTACAATCATTATCCATTAAACTTTTCCCTTCATTTGGCTAGGATCTGTGCAGATATAAGAAAAATAGAAAAAATTATCATACATCGATATCTCAGTCGAGAGAAAAAGTGAAGGATAATGGCTCAAGATTACTCAATTACATACCATTGAGCATCCAACATGACAAAAAATAGCTCGATCAATTTATGGATTATGGATATCTCTTAATACCAAGGCGAGATAATTAAAAATTCACAAATTCAAGGAGAAATAGGTTAATCCTCTCTAATCATGGACTGGGGAAGATGGAGGTGGATTAATAGACCATTAAAGAAAATTTAGTAAAATTACCTTGAAAATGATTCACTGGACGGTTTTTCCACATAATATGAAAATCCTTGTGAGATTTTCTAGGTAGAAGGGAACATGGCACTATTAGGCTACATGGAAATGTGAAAACCATGTGAAGTGGTTCTTTCCAAAAATTTCATTCTTTATAGTCAACCAAATCATGCGACAATCGTGCACTAACAGTAAGACATATCGAGTTTTCCAAAAAAAGATATGTTTTGGGCACCGAAATTATCCCAAATACACTTTATAACTTTACTAACACAAAAGGAATCATTATTAGGTCTAAATTAAATATTTATACTGAATGTTAAATGATCCATATCTATGTGAAGAATTGAGTTCTTACAAAAATCATTCTAAAAATCCCCCAGAAACGCTTTCTAGAACTATTTCCAAAATACCTTTCGACATTCTTTATTAAACTTATTTATAATAGTTTTTTAAAAATCCATATAGACCAATAATTGTTCAAATAATCACTAATATTAAATAACAATTTGAACTCCTCCTAGATCGATCACCCCTTTTTGATAAATCATAGGTAATCAATAACATTCAATTTCATAGAAAGCAAATGGTTTATTTTAGTCTCATTCTATCAACTCAACTCAAATATCAAACATCTTATATTGAAGGATCACTTGTAGAATTCATATTAAATAGATATTGAATATTATGTCTTCGCATACAGTAATTCTCCATCTACTATACTCATTTCCAACACATTAATCCCTTTGATCATCAAGTATCTAATATCTTGAATTTTTAGTTTTTATCATATATATTTCATCTTTATTCCATTCACATATTATTTTTATGCAATAATGTTTGAATAATTTTATGATTTTGTATATGCGACAGTTTTTTCTTCTAGTGAATTTTATATATGGCTATTTTTTAAATGGCAACATAAATTACATTAACTATAAATCTTTAAAAGATTATTCCATGTGTATTCATATCTAATGATCCTTGTCATGTATATGATGAAATGATATATTTTTTTAATTAAATCGTATTCAATCATTTACATCATGAATATGAAATATATAATGTCATTGAAATGTTGAGATCTTAACTTTCATTCAAGAGACTATGTTTCTTCAAATAATAGATGTGTTGGTTATTATTAAATATTCAAGTATAGAGAATAAGAATGATAGTGCCATCAGAAGATCTTATTCACCATTATGAATTTAAATGAAACGAAATTTATATTTTATGTTCAATGTTTAGTGTATCCATTAACCATATCTTATTCATTGAATAAATAAATATATTCAAAAGGATCATGTAATTATTATTTCAACATAAATTACAGAAAATCATAAATTATTTTATGTCTATTATCATGATAGAATTTCGTAAAATATTTTTCTTTATTCTAAATAAACACTCCATGTTAATACGGTATAATAATATGGTATCATTTTATTTTCTTCAATTTTAATTATTGTGACCTTAACAGTCACATAAACTTTTTGTGTAGTCAATCAATATATAAATGAGATCTCAATCTTCATAATGTAATTATAATATAAAATATTATTCTTTTAATAATTAATCAATAATAATCATGAAATATATAACATAATATTTATTTATAAAATTCCTAATGAAATATTTTCACATAGAAACCAAATATCAAATACATCATTAAATTTACTTCTTCATTTTATACTTGTGATATGGATAACTCATTTGAGTTAAAATTCCTTGACTACAATATAATTGTTTATTTCCATTTATAAAATTTGATAATTTTAACTAAAATTATACATCTTTTATATGGTTCCCATCAACAATCTATTTTGGTATCTCAGGATTCATAGCTGCAAAAAACAAAACACCAAGGTAGGAAGTCCATGATCATCACATTTTATAATAACCATGATTGTTTGTAATTTCACCATCATCATCATTGTAGAGTTATAAAAATTCCCATATTATTTTTTCCTTCCTCTTTAAAGATCCAATATTTTAATTTTCTTTGAGAAAACATGATGATGTAAAAAACTCCCACTCAACGTACTTTATGGAATGGTCAATGTTTTTATCCAATTTTTCATTATATGAAATTGGAATGTATCTCCTCCTTAGTACATGGATGAATCTCAAACACTAGAACCCCCTAAAATTAAATCCATTTATCCACATCATTGATCAAAATTATATACAACTTTATAGTCCACGAAGCACATATCATTAATTTTCTAGATAAAAACACTTATTCTTAATATATACTCAAATTTATTTTTCTTTTTTCATTATATTTTTGATGAAATGATTATTTAGTCCATATTGTCCCAAATATACATTTATTCATGTATTTTAATTTCCTATGAAATGATATTTATGTACATATCATAACCTGTACACAAAACATGATTTTCAATTATATACAGAGTAAATATTCTAGTGTACAATTTTATAGTCTGCATATTTCTTAACCTATATTTAGGAAGACTACTAATAAAATTTAAAATTCTCTAATATCAATAATTAGACTCAAATTACCATGAAATGTTTATATAACCATTAAAATTATCTGTATTCCTACTTAATAACTCAAATAAATCAAAAATCATCACCTAATAATTTTTACCTATTCATATTAGGTTCCATAGTCCATATCCATTGTGTGATTTTAAATTGTAAATCCAGATTCTTCACACCATTATATTTCCACACAAAAAGTAGTGCTTGTATGTCACTTCATCTAAGGTATAAGGATATATTTAAATATTAGTTAATTTTTTAAATATCAAAACTTATTGATATAAATACATGGAAACTCTTTTATAAATCATGATAACTTTGATCTTCATGTTTCTTCCATGTTATCCATCACAAACCCATATTGGAGTTGTCCATATTTTCTACACGAAATATAAAATAAAATGTAACTAATCATAACATGAGATCAATTAATATACTTATTAAGATAAAAGTTTTATTAAAATTTTAATTATCATATAATTTTTTCTTTTAATTTTGGAAAATTCTTTCATTAATTTCAATATTGGACCACTTTGAAAAAAATAATTATGAAATAAAAATATCTCATTAATTGAGATAACTATTTATATATACTTTATATTAAATATAGGATAAGATATTTATTACATTAGTAATGTATTTGATGGATTTTTTTCTATCATTATAATATCATTATATTATAGATATATTTCCCATAATCATATACATAAAAATTGGATGAGAGGACCTTTCAAATTATGAGGATGCACAATTTCTATTTTGAGAAAATCGTGTTGATTTTTAACATATTAATTAAATTTTTCAAGAAAAGAGTATCATTTTATAACTTATTTGGGAGAATATTTATTAAAATGAGGATGAATATTTAATTCACTTAAGTGAATACTATGATTATAAAAAATTTCCATCTGCTAATAGTACGGTGAATATCATGAAAATCTAATGATAATTGGTAGCTTTTTAGTCATTTTATATATTAAATACATACATGAAGAAAATATTTAATTTATAACATTACAAGGGAGAATAAATGTGTTTGGGTTTATATTATTCAATGACCAATATTTGGGAGAACATCTTCAAAACATATAAAAATAATAGTTGTTTTTCCTAATAAATTGTAAGGAGGATGATTTAAAATTTCTATAAGAATATAATAGATTAATATTTTATAATAATCTATAATTTTGTATTTAATTTATTATTTTTATATTTTGGTGTCATTTGGCTAAAAAAATATATTTTTAGAGTTTATTGGGAGATAACAAAAATTTTTCTCTATCAGCTCATCAAAAAAAATGATTCTTGTTTACTATGGCGAAATTAGTTATTTAGGTAATATTAGATCATCCAAAATATAAGATTTTATTTTCAATTTCATGACCTGACCCAACAAAGGCATGGGCCCCAACAACCTCAAAAATGTCTCTATAGGCTAGAGGGTGGTTAGAAGCACCGATAAGAAAATGAAATATGGGTGGACATTTCCAAATGTACCTATATGCGCAAACCTAGCCATATCAATGTAGAAGTGAAGACGAAAAGTAATAAAAAGATAAAATACCAAGAATATAACCATGAAAGTGAAAACCTCCGAGGTTTACAAGAGTACGATAGTGCAAACTAAAAGTAAAGAGGAAAAAATAAACACCCTACCAGAAAGATGTACCAACCTGAAATAGTTAGAAAGTATAATGATGAGAGTGACCAACTCATGAACTCTAACCTACAACAACCAGATGTATTCCAATTCACCTAATATCCCTAAGCTTTTATGTAGACACCACCAAAATTCCCATCATCAACATAATACATGACACATGTGGGAAAAGCCTATATAGTTGTGAGAATATATATACCCACTAAGACACCAAAAAATGTAAATGGAGGAGAATTAAGAGAAATGATACAAATAGGTAGAAAAATATATCAACCCAAATAAATAGCGTATAAAAATTTAATGACATAGATTATAGATATATATATGTTCTGAAACTAAAGATACCCAAATAAGAGAGAATGGGATATCTATATCACAACCCAACCATGTAAAAGTGCCAACTATTCCATAATACCATCCTCGATTCCCATCATCTCAAATGTCAGTAAAAATAAATAATAATTTGAAGGGCCAATGGATTACCACTATGTGTCAAAGTCAATGGGGATGAATGTCCATGTATAGGACCCGTGTCATAGTCTCTTAGGGGGTGCAACTCAGTTTGAGGACACATTCCTTAATTGATAGGGGTTACAATTTAGTATATAGAGGATCTATGATTTGGTACATCAGGGGGATTCAAATAGTATAAGGAAGGCCCTCTCCATATCCAATATCGTTCATAGTGTGATGGATATAGAACATTTACCCTAATTCCATAGGTGGTGCCTCTCAGGGCATGGAGGACTTGTTCCCTACCTGATCATGGGTAATACTCCATAGATAGAGGACCCACAACCTAATTCTTCAATGAGTACCACTCATTAAATAGAGGACTTATAACCTGATCCTTTTGAGGTACCACTCGGTTAATAAACGAACTGCACCCTAATTCCATAGAGGGAACAACTAAGTAGACATATGACATGTGCCCCAGTCTGCTTGCGGGGTTCCACTCTAATGATCCTTCTTGATCACTACCATTATTGTGTGCCACCTAAATATGCATCACACACGAAACATATCAAATCATACCTCAAAATCAACTATTATTACCATAATCATGTTCTACATGAAAAAAACTCTATATAGGCTACTCACATGAAAAAATCTGAGCCCAAACGAAGGAGTTTTTAGAGGTTGAAGTTTCCTCAGAAAGAAGGTTGTGGTAGATGACATGTGAGAGGACCCATATGGAGGGTTTTTGTATCTAGCATGTGTCTGTTTACTCTGGAAAACTGTGTGTGCCTATCCATTTACATTCTAATGTACTTTCATATAAAATTATAGGTGTCCAAAACAATGTTATAGAGCATGTATGGGTCTGACACTATGTGTAATACTTATAATATCATGAAAACCTAGCCACTACTCTTGATGCCTTACACGCAGTGTGTTCTTCGAACTACACTGTGTGTAGTCACATTTTTATAGAAACATAGATCTATTATTTGGATTTTTAAATCTAGTCCCTCTACCATATATTTCACCACCACCCCCAAATTTTTTCGATATCATTCTTGCTCACCATTTTTGGTCATGTGGAGTTCAAAAAATTAATTTTATTGGATCATGCAAAGATCATATTATTCGCATCTCACCTTCGAACCTTTGATCATCTCTCATTACCTCACCGGTAGTCCAATCATTAGTGGAATAACCAATAACATAAAATATAACTAAATTCGTATCTGAATTTTCAATCTATTCATTTCTTGTGAATCCATCAAAAATTTGGGGGTTTGATAAGGTTCTGTACCACTCGAAGTCATCGAACCAAGGCATTGTCGACAAATCGACGAAGAACATGAAGAATCAAATAGGGAAAATTACCAAATACGGTGTATTGTTCTTGGACAATAAATCTTGGATAATAAACATAAGAAGGTACATATAGGGTGAGAAAAAAGGTAACAAAAAAATATATCTGGTAAACGAGTCCATGCAAAGGGTTCCAAATTTTCACAGGTCAACAAATTAAGAAAGAATATGCTCAATTATTAAATAAAATGAGGCAAAAATAATAAAATATGGGTCCAAATTGGACATTTTATCATTTCATATCAAAGATCTATCTCACCATAGATTAAGAGGGGTCATTGTGTTCATTGTTCCGGGATCTTCATGGATATGTAGTATCATTGTCATCAGATAATGATTTTCCAATTGAAGGGGGAAGAAAAAACTCTCAATTCTATCAGGTGCAAGCTAATACACCTAGTGAAATTATTATAAAAATTTATTTATAGACTAATTCCTTTTATCATATAGTAATCATAAATCAATATAATTAATTAATTAATCCACTTAACATACCCTCAATGAACGTTTTACCTTAATTATACATGAAAACCTATTTTAGGTTTCTCCTATGACAAAAATCATGTCCTAGTCTCAAATGTGTTATAGTATTTTTAATTCGTGGTTATTTTAAAATTTATTCCATTTTATTTAAGAAACTGTGCGAACACAGAAAAATTTATATTTAATATTTTTATAAAATTAATTGAGGGTACACCTGGACTTGAAATCACATTCCATATTAGCACCTGGTTTCCAAAAATATATGTATAAATATTTCAATGTCCTTCAGGGGAAAAATTGAAATGAAAATCATTCCACCCTTCATTATTTTAATACACAAGAAGTAAAACTATTAAAAATGTTAGGGATATTGAGCTTACATATGGATCTCTAGACCTTATTAGCTCTCTAATATGCTCTCATGCCGCTAAAACAAACAAACCAAGTGGATGTACATTCCACATAGGTTCTCTGTTGGAAATAATAAGTCTCCATCGAGTGCTCCACAAAATTGAATCAAACCATGATATACATCATCCCTCAGTCAACAACATGTGTCAGGTCATGCACATATATCTGCAACTATGAAATGAGAAAGACGTTGTGAACCCTCTCCAACTATGGTAATAGTGTGTGGTGGTAAGAAACCTCAGTAACCCATTATATGATATTGAATAACCTAATGAACATCTTGATTAATTTTCCTCCCTAGATAAATCACTACAATCATCATTGTGGAAATTCTCTCAGGAAAAAATTCCCTCTTTGCTCAAACTACTTGCGCCAACAATGTTAATATGTCTAATTTTTCTACCTACACTGGGATTTCCTCATTCAATTATTGAAGACCTAGATACTATCTATCATTCCATGCCCTATCATTGAACCCATAAGTGCTTCCTCACCAAACTCTATCTCGTATAAGGGTGACATAAAGGGTCTCTTGTATAGCGCCTAAAAAATATCCATCATAATAGAATAGTAGTAGATATTATTTTATTCACACTCAACCAAGGGAAAGTGATCCTACCATATCTATCCAATGTCTAGTATATAATTCCTCAAAATATCCACTAACACCTAGATAGTTCACTTAGTCTGCCTATCTATCTGGGTCTGTTTGTACTCATCCTCATCAGGGTCTCAAATTCATTTCCAAGACTCTCCACAATTGTGAGGTAAACCTGTCACCACATTCATAGAAAATAGTCGAGGAGACCCGATGACAGTGAAAAAAATAAGGTACATACATCTACCCTAAACACTCCACCGAACTATGATCCCTAACAACATGAAAGTGTGATGACATCAGAAGTCGATCAACAGTCATCCATATAGAATCAGGGCATCTCAATTTCCATGGAATCTCTATAACAAATTCCTTGGATATGTCATCCCACATCCACTACAAGATCTCCATTGGCTGTAATAAACAAATGAGATAATGGTGCTCAACATTTACATACTAATAGGTAAGGCACCATGAGATAAAAATAGCCACACTTCCATTCATGCTGGCCCACCGAAACAATCACTAAAGTTCTCTCAAAACATTTCCCACACTTATATGTATAAATAAAAGTTAATTTTGAAACTATCACCCACCTACTACAACATCATGATTGGGAACACCATCTGTCCCAAGAAAACGATGACTTGATTCCCTCCATCAGAATATCCGTCTTATGAATCTACTAAATATATATTGTTTTAAAAGCACTCAAAATCAATGTATCCCAATTGGGAATATCACACACAATGAAGGACCAATGTGGTCAACATCATCATCTAAAGAAAAGAAGAACCCTTATTGTTAACTAGGTTAAGATGTATGGAAGCCAAATTCTATGAAGCCTCATGCAAAAAACAAGTTTGGGACTTCCAGCTGAGGAAATATTCTACCAAATTTCCCTACCCTAGATTTTAGAATATAAAGAAGTCATATTCTTACAAAAACTCTAGCTAGTACATCTAACTTAGGATTAAGTCACTCCATGTGAAGTTGTATCTAAGACTTTTATGGTTCGAGTAAACAAGAAGTTCTTGTCCCAGAAGATTGTGGCTCCACATCCTGAGGGAGAAGAGTGACACTGCTAGATCATGGTCATGAGTCATTTAGTTCTGCTCATGGGGTCCTTATTACCTCAACATTTATGTGATAAATTTCTAACACTGCATTAACACACAGCTGAGCCCAACTCTCGATGTATCGCAATTCACAACGTACTTCACATCCTCATCCATTAGTCTCAAAATTGATTCACTCATCAACATCAATCTTAATTCATGGAAGGATCTCATGTAATGATTAGTCCAGGTAAATGACTCCCCTCCATGCCAGGGTGTTCAATGGAGGTAAAATCTAGGGATTTCTTCCAAAACCCTCATGTAGTATCCTTCTAATCTAGGAAAACCATGTTCCTCTGACATGCACTTTGGTAGATCCCATGAAAGCACTATATCATTCTTCACCAAGTACAAATAAAAACCATGATTAGGAATAAAATTCCCCATTATGTGATCCACATTAATCCAGAATAAGAACATTTAAAAATTCTAAAAAACCAGTGATTTTGAAGAAAATTAAATACAAACTTAATAGTCACTACATTCTCATCCTTAGATGTAGAGTATATGTGTATGTAATCAATGATGAAAACAAATAATTGGTCCTAGTATGGCTATAATATTTGGTTCGTCAAATCCATAAACATGATGGGGGAATTAGAACACATAGTGTTTTCAAAATTGTGCACCATAAATGTCTGAGTCTTCTTACAAGACATGAAATATCTCTATAGTAGATCATGGGTTAACAAACCATCATCCAACTATGAAAACCCAATATATTTCTAGTAAATGATTTCTATGGGTGGCAACATATTTTGACCAAATTTGGAAGCAACTGTGAAACACCTCCTATCTATCCAAATGGGGGAACAAAGTTTCCTAAGAAAATCATCACATTTTTTCTAAACTGTATGCCAACTGGGAATAGTCCATTGTGGTTAAAAACGTCTCTAATTTCATTCAAAATAAACCCTATGAATAACCCATCCTAGATAATAACTACATAAAAAAATAGTACCAGAAAATGAACATGACACATCTCCAGAAATGTTATGATCATATAATATCCCAACCTTATAACAAATCATCCACGAGATGTAATCCCATGTATCTATAATTTTATGAGGTAAAATTCTTTGGAAACAAAGCCCAAATATCTTCTTCTCTCTATCATTTTTCTTCCTGAACATGATCATGTTTCCACAACACTTTTAATATCTAAAAATTATTCCATTCACGAAATTTTGACAATAATCCATAACATGATTAATATGCTCTTCAGAGGTTGCATCATCTTCAAGATCAACATCTCTAACATCAATATAAAGAGAATGATAGGAGTGATACTGTTAATGTAGTGACCCATTAATAATATTGTGTGTATCAGTATACCTCTATGAAAGATCCAATGAGTACCCCACCAGCCCGATTCTCTTCAAAATTTCAAATGGTCTAAAAAACTATGGTACCAACATTCCCCGCCTACGGATCGTATGACAATCCAATATAAAAGACACATGAAATAATAAATGATCATCCACTATAAAATGGAGGGGTCATCAACAATGATCGACATATGAATTTGACCTAATTAGAGCCATAGTCATACGTTTTCGAATCAGCTTAACCTTCATCAATGTCAAAACCCGAGACTCATTCCAAACCACTTAGACTCACCCACCCCCATCCAACATAGAGGTTATCGGTATAGAATACCATAAAGTTCCTCGTATGGTTCTATCTAAATAGTATCTATATAACAATGGTATAAAGTAAACTCAATGAGTGTTATGTTCTTGTATCATGACCCACCAAAGAATAGGACACCCACATGTTGGATATCCTTCAATATATGAATAGTATATTTTTTATACCCATATATCTAAAGGAATAAATCCATACTCATATTTAACTTCAAACCAAGTGAATTTTTCAATCCATTCCAAAAATATTTTTCAAAACATGAGTCACAATTTGAATCCATACTCTGCATCACCATCTGCAGATAGAAAACCTCCCGAACAAACATGTCCCCCAACCAATCCACTAAGAATGTTTCCCAAATATATAATAAATTAGATACATTCAAAAATAAGTCTATAAATACTCATATAGAATCATTCTTATGTGGCATCCTCAAAAGACCCTCCCTTAATTCCAAATTAACACCAACCCACTTCTATTCTAGAATTGAAAATTTCTATAGTAAACCACCATGTTATTGATGATAATCCTTCAAACGATGAAATTTGTATCATCATGTCACAAAAAACTAAAATATCATTTATAATTCTCAACCAATAGTATTGTTGACATATTTGCTGATTGATTTTGTTCCAAATAAGATGAAACACACACTTTGAGGCATGAAATTCATGCATCTGCTCCTCACACATACACGTAGGCACAATAAACCGGTCCTATACATAGATGATATCATCCTTATCTATTGTCCAATTAGATGTTGAATACACACCGTCATAGATTTTTTATTATGAAAAAAAATCAATACCCTCATACTACATCTCCCTAATCAATCTCAGATGTTTGGGCTCAACTGATTAAAATTTGAGGGTCATATTCTCATAGACCTCTTGAACCAAAATATGTATCTCTACCAATAAGGAAACCATATTCTAATCATACTAGACTCTTAATCTACCAATTTATTTATATTTATACATAAATCATAAAAAACTATATCCATTTCCTTGTGCATACGATTCATCAAAATAAAAAATTGAATATACTTAACTGACCGCCATTGTTGGAGATTCAAATCTCATTGTTTGAATATATACTGAATGTTTTTTTAATCAGTATACATAGTAATTTTTTTACCCAATTTATAATTCCAGTAAAACATAATATATAAACTACCATAGCTAAATAAATAACATTTCAAGTGTAAAACTAATAATGTATCTACCTTGTCCATAAACCATACACTAAAACAGAATCCCCTATATCAACACTAGTCTATGTCCTAAGATAGATGCCTAAAAAATTCAGTATACTCCTCACTCGACTAGGGTAGGATAAATATTGGTGTGGTATTCAAACAATATATCAAATCCTATAAATAATTATCACATTACCAATTCCATTTGTGATTTATCCACTTCCTGGTCAAACCTGAATGTGGTGCTTCCAAAAAATTAAAAGTCTTGGATGAACATCCGATAAAAACTCGTTAACCTCATAAAGATACAAATATAAGAAACATTATTGGGAGTATCCAAAAAAACATCTTCTTGAAAATTGTCTCGGTTTAGTGATACACATTCCTCTTAGATTGTAGGCCCCAAAAATTGTACCCAGTCTATCCAAAATTGACACCTACATAGCTTGGCATAAAGATGATGATCTCTCAGTATAGTAAACATGATGTCAAGATGTTGTGAATGATCATCACGAGTCTTAGAGTACACTCCGATATCATCCAAAAAACAACAAAAAAAATAAAGGTATAGGTGGAAGAATACATTCATTATGACCAAAAATTGATCTAGTGACTTCAATAGCCCAAAAGATATCATGATGAAATCATATTGGCCATACCAGCTTCTAATAACAGTTTGTGGTATATCAGAAGGTCTAACAGTCTATTGATGATACCAAAATATGTTGTAAATATGAGAGAAAACACAAGATCCTATCATCTAGAAAAATCAACCATCATCACATGGATGAATATAAATGTTCATCAGAGTCTTTAGGGTCAATGTCCAATAATCAATACATAAAAAAAATATCATCATCCTTCATAAAAAACAAAATCGAAGAACTGGAGGAGATGTACTAAATGGATAAATACCATATAAATCAACTCTTCAAGCTGAGTCTTAAGATCCCGAATTCCTATTAGGGCTATTATATATGGTGGAATGAAAAATATATTATATAATTGCATGAGCTAAATTGTAAAAACAATATAACTCTTAGGTGGAATCCCTTTATTTTATTCAGATAACACATCCTAGAACCAACAAAATACGGGTGGAATGACATCATACATTACACCACCATCATCCAAAAAAAGAACTAAAATGTGGGTGGTGAGATGTACTAGTCGATCATGAATTTGACCTCCATGACTTGCTTAAATATATCACTCTCCATGATATATATATTTATTAACATCATGAGATGCAAAGTTTACTCTCCTTGGGTAATAATCAATGTGTGATTGGTATTATGGCAACTAATCAATACCCAAAATCCAGTCAGAACTGGACAATTCATGTATGTAAATATCCCAATTGAAATTATTCTCTGTAACTTGGAGAGAACACCCCTGATATAAATATTTTTCCCTCGATCGTATTCATAATGCAGTGTGGATAATCATTGATGCACTCATGATGTTCATCAATAGACTCAAACCATTCTTGAGCTGTGTCGATATAAAATTATTAGAGGCTCATGTATCATATAAGGCACTATAATGCTTATAATCTACAAGAATAGTACCTATGACTATTGATGGATCAACCGTGCTATCAACAAGTGAAGGATGAAATTCTTTCAACTTACCTTCCACTCTTCCTTGTGATGAAGTTTGAGTCCCATAAGATACACCACTCTACATATACGAGAACTCTTTCCCCCATGCACCACATCTACTACCTCAACCTCTCTAGCCCGAATGACCCCAAATGAATGACTAATATTTGGTAGAATACCATGTTCTAGTACATTGTCTCTAAAAAGATCCTCTATCACCATGAATAGGTCTAGGGTTGCCTAAATACCTGAAAAAGTTCCCCATCCCACAATAGGCTCAATATTCCACTGTTATTCATGGATAGTAGATAAAATGTGTGCAACACTTCAATATTGGTGGGAAAAAATTTTGATACTGCATTGAGTATCCTATCATTCACCTTAGCCACTCTTCCTATATTCTCCCTAGGTGAAATTATCATCATTTTACTTTCTAATCATAGATGATGTACCACTTGGTTATCCAACATAATCCAATTTTATTCCACTATAATCCTCATTCGGGTTCTAGTCAAAAAATTGGAGTCTGGTTCACCACCTGGAGAAAATTAATCAATCGAATGATTTTAACCTAGGTCATAATTTCAAATTTAATCCCATTATTAAAAAATTTCACCACAATTACCTCATCTCTTTCCAACATTAGAAAAAAGTGATGAAAATCAAAGAAGTGACTAACATAGTCCATGAAAAACATACTCCCATGAGTTAACTGTATAAAATCTGATACCCTATCCTTCTTGAGAATAACATGATAAATTTCTTCCAAAAACCTCTTTTGAAAGCCTTTCTGTACCATATTCTCATGATACTCATCTTGAGACTATGTTTTCCACAAAAGGATCACTTGACCACGTAACATATAATCTTACAACTTGACTCTATTCTTATAAAGAGTTTATAAATGTTCAAGGATGTTCTAGATATACTTCATCCATAACTCAGAAACCTCAGGTCTACCATCTCTTGTGAATGTCATAGGATGATGTAACTAGATCTTCCAATCCAATTTGGATAAATTCTACACAACCCCCTAGCTATCATTCCATAAATTATATAAAATGATAAAATATCACATGAAAATTCACGCCCATCCCATCACCCATTACTATTAGGGCCTCAGGTGATACTATTAGATGATCAATTCAAGCTATGTCCTCTAACCTCATATCATCAAGATTCATTATGGAGGAATATTTTTAAAATTCCAAAAAACATGTCTTATGACACAAAATACAACAAAAAAACATTTTCATAAGAGTGAATATGTACATAACAGGCCATTCCACCTTTATCCCACCACATGGTAAAAACCAAGGTACTACCACTACCCTCTACCACCCCTCATCGGGGCCATGGATATCACTGGAAATAAACATTCATAATTCATGTTTCTTAATAGGATATACATCTATCCATTCCAAATTTACACCTTTTTTATAATTTGAAATCAGCAATTTCATACTAGGATACTTTTTCACATAAATCAGTCAAAAAATTATTTTAATAACACACCCAAAACCTTCTTCTTTGTGTTTTCCAAAATGATGCATGTCAGAATAAATATTGATTTCCTAGAATGATACATCTATACTCAACACTACTTCCATAATGATCTATGAGTAAAATCTCAAAAATAATTAAATCGAAAAAAATTGCACCACTCAAGGTGAAATAAAAATCAACTTTAACAAAAAAACAAGATCATCAATCTTATCATAATGTACTCTGGATTTTACCCTATTCATGGGTAATCTACTCGATTTCACGAGATCATGACCATGTCTTAAATCCTCTTATTATCCTTTATATTATTCCCAATTTGTTGGATAATAGATAATAATGGTAAAATCGTTTTATACCACTTTGTAGCATCACCACCCGGGTGACACATGTTGGTGCATCGAGTGTGTTGGTTACGTGACCTCAGGTGTGCCTCACTATATACTAGAGGATGAATTATATTTCTAAGGGTATTATAGATACTTTTTAGGGAGACTATATCATCCTAATCAGTGTAATACAAAAACAACATAAAAAATTACATGATAGCGAATTGATAATAAAAAATAATTAGAATACCAGTGCAATAAAAAATAACACCACCAAATAATGATCCCAAAATAGGAAATAAATATAAAAAACATTATTTAAATATAAAATACATAATAAGTATCACGTTCCAAGTTAAAACCCAAAATAAAGACACCAACAACTCATAATTGGTCCCAACATCATGTACATTTCCCTTATCCCTACTCCATATTGACTCATCATTCTAGAATAGGTCTCATTCCCTTATCTTATAAAAAAATTTATGTATATTCTGATACTGATCAGGAATCCGTAGTAGGGTGTAAATAAGACTCAGTAGGTTTCCATCAAGAACATTTAAATAAATATACAGCCTATAATAGTACATTTAGTATTATAAAAAATAAAGTAAAATGATAAAGATAATAGATATTACATTTAAATTATAATCTAACTAACCACATAAATTTATAGGTTCTTGGTGACAACCAAACCAACAATAATTACTTCGGCCCATGCCGGAGTCTAAACCATCCATCAATGGAACAAAACAATTATTTCTAAATTTTGGTTTTATTTATCATTTAAGTAAAACTTCCTAATAATATAATCGGGACCTTGAGAAGTTTTCTATCACCCAATGACTTTTTGGAGAAGCATTCTATGTCCCAAAAATAAAATTTCACATGAAATTTATATATATATTGGGGTATTAGGGTAGTGGTATAGAACCCCATGGGTATTTGTATTAGTAGACCATATCCCCCAACTCATTCATAAATAACACATTTCATACTTCCATATTTCTATCAATTTATTAGACATTCGTAATTCATAACACACCATTTCAATCAAATTGGAACACCCCACAGGTCATTAAAAATTTCATAAACCAATAATCAATAAATTAAAAATTTAGTTTATTAATGTATTTCAAAATCATATTATTCCCCAATTTTATAATCATGTGTTAGTCTAATTTCATAATCACAAGTGAAATCAATTAATTAAGTCAATTTATAATGTAATTTTCCAATGTGAAAATAGTAATTTCAAAATTTTATACCCACAGGTATAATTAATACTATGGGATTTGAAAATTTCAAAACCTACCTCTTGAACGTTGATAGATGTTCACCAAAGGGAATCCCAAAAATTGATGTAGAATGATCAAAACCATATTGATGTATAATATCTAGGACTAATACCTAAGATCATGATCCAAATGACTAATATCCATCCAAAAATAGATCAAACAAATAAAAATGGAATAAATATCTTTAAGGACCCAGCCTTAAACCTTACATAATATTGAATTAAATGAATTATTAACATTGAGGATCTCTTCAGTTTTAGTGTTTTAGTGAATTTGGTCATAACTATTACATATCAAAAGATTACAATGTGTACACTTCTACCCAATATCCAATTTTTTATAAAATAAAAACTCTTGAAAAAAGTCATTTCCAGTTCCATATTTAAGATAACATGACTATTACATTATCCCATCCTTGACTTTATTCCACATTATGTCTAGAGAAAAATATTTCAAATACATTGGATGAGCATAAAAACACAATAAGAAATACACAAAGAAGAAAAACTGTTAGTTTTTAAAAAAAACAAGTAAACCATGAACACTTTATCCTAATTAATACTTTTCACCTTTATGAACTAGTAAATACTCTTCACTGAATAAAATATCTCTACATACCTTTTTGTAACCAAAAAATTACCATAAAACTCAAATAAAAAACACATAACAATTAAAGATAACATGAGACATAAACATAATTAAATGGAATAACTATACGGTCGACTTCCAAACATATCTCTAAATGGAATAACCATACGACCAACTTCCATACATATCACTAAATGTAATAGCCATACGGCCTACTTCCATACCCAATGCATTGGAGGTTATAAAATTACCACCTGTCCTGGATTTCACGACACCACCCATCATATGTTTTATCACGTAACAACCCATCAAATGTCCAAGTATCATCACAACACATAAATTATTTCAAATATAATCATTTCACTTGTTACATTTCAATTGTAGTCTCTATAAGTAATTTCCAGATATTGAAATAATCAATCAATTATCATAAACCATTTAAAAAGAAATTTCTGAATAAATGTTTAATATACCACATTCAATCTTTTAATGGAATTATAATTTCAAAACATTAATGTCCATATAAATAAACATATAAACCCATTTTTAAGACATGGACATTACAGATAATTATTTACAAAAATAAATTAATAATACATTTAAAATTATATTTTAGTTAAACATTATTGAACAAAATGAAAGACTCTTGAATACAAATAATTGATGAATAAAATTTAATCAGAACATTATAATATCATGATAATAAAGGGATTCATGATATAATATTTCAACAATCAATATATACACCATATAAGTGTGAATTAGGGCATACCTACAATGAAGTCTCAATGGAAATGTAAATTGAGATGAAATACCTTATAAAGATGGTATCCTTAAATTAAGGATAAATCAATCTCATAATTATGTGTTAAAAATATAAATACACACAAAATAATTGGATATTATGTTTAAAATAAGAAGAGTACATTCACAAATATTCATAGGATGACATATTCAATAAGTACAAGTTGAACCCAAAAAATCGAAATTGGTTTATGAAGTTCCCTTGCAAAAATTTGACAGCCTAACGACATCACTTTAAAATTCAAAAATTGTTATGATGACCCAAAAAGGGAATCTCAACACTTAGAAATAATGTTTACATCAATAATGATATATAAGATCATTTCCCAACTTAATATGAAATAAATTATATGATATAAGAAAAGGTATTCTTTTAAAAAGTGGAGGGTGAAAGGTTCCCTTACCGATTTGGTAACATAAAAAACATACTCCACATGAAATAAGGATCATGAAATGAAGATTTAAATACTCATAAATGAATGTATATTAAACAAATAGTACAATCATGGTTAGTACATACACCACAAAAAAGGAAGTAGCCGAAAATATAGCATGAATCTCACGAGATTAAAAAGTGAGATGAAACCATTACCACGTTTTAATGAACTGAGCCGTATGACCGAAAGTTAATAACCACCAAATTAATCACTAAATTCCATGAATATAATGAGAATTAAGATAATATAAAACAAATTTAAGTACACAATACACCACATGAGATTAATAGGTGTGGAATACTTGAAATCTCATGGAATAAATGTGAGATAAGAAAATCTCTTACCTCGTTGTCCGACTTAAGTCGTTCATTATTTAATCTCTTGAATAATAAAATAATGTTAATTTATACTTTATTAAGAACCATATTAAATTTTATTATTCCTTTTATATTACTTATTACCATGTTATAAATGTTATGTAATCATTTACGTTAATAAATCTCGTTTTGTTGATATTTGTTACTAGAGTAAAAAAATGATCAACTTATAATTACTAGTTCTTCATGTGGTAAGATATCCATTATAATAATAATTATATTAATGATTTAAATATCATATATATCATATATATCCAGTATATACATCTATTTATAATAGAACATAACATTTAGATGTAAGAAATGAAATGCACCGTTCAGGGAGACAGTAAGCCGTACATACGCCTGAACGCTACATAGATTTATATTTCATATTTTAATGGAATTAATATCATAATGATACATAGTATATTATAATTCCAGTATAATATCATATACAATATTGTTAACTCCATCCTTTATACGTCTCACATAAGAAATTAATTAGTCCTAGCATTTTTACGGGGTGGTAGTCCGCACTTCCTCTAATGAGATTATCGTATTTACCCACTATGAAACCCATAATGTATTTATATAAGTGGAAAGATAAAGAATAATAAATAAAAAATAAACATAATATATATCATACATAAATACAGCGACATCATAATAACCTCCATGAAGGTGGTTTGAGATATTTGAACAATCATCGTTTTGTGAGGCGTTGGATTGCCATCCACAACAACATTATGTTCTTCTCCCATTAGAAGGAGGTAAGTGTAAGTGTAGTTATAATCCTTCTCATAAAAACATAATTGTATATTTAGGATACCATTTTTTATACCAAAGAAAGGAATAAAAAGAGTTTACGGGTGGGATAAGTAAAAATAAAAGAAAACAATTTAAGAGAAATTGGTACCTTTAATTTGGGTAACTCCATTTGGATTGAACCAATTGACTTATTTAAGTGCCTTATACCAAAGGTAAGGATTCTATGAGAAGTTATGGGACATTGGGAGATTAATAGGTCAGAGTTATAAGGATCCAAAAAGCATGATAGGTGTGTGGAATTTGATAAAATTGGATTCCTTTTATAAGGGAGAGGAGGGGCTCATTAGGAATGTATGATAATATTATTTTATTTTATAATGATATTTGGTTTCTAAATGAAAAAAAATCATTAAAGTCTATGATAAGAAGACTCATAGTTAAAATAATATCATCCTATAAGAATTGAACATGTTTTGAATGTTATTTTAATATTTATAATTTTATTTTTTTAAATCTATTATTAATGAGGTAAACACTACATCATTATTTTTTCATAAATAATTTTATTTATTTGTTGTCTAAATTTTAAAAACAAAATACCATGATGTAAAAAATCTTTGTATCTTTCCAATGAATATTTATAGTCTAATATAAAATTTATATAACACTATATAAAAACTAATTTACTAAAATAATATTGTTTATGTTATTTTTTCCTTTACATTAAATTAATTAATCTAAAGTGTCATTATCTATTATAAGTAGCTCCATGTGGTCCAAAAATATACAAAATGATGTCCATGGTTTGACATTACTAATCCCATAAGGTTATGATATGTTTTATATTAATTTTGAGTTATTTTAATATTCTTTTAACCATGAATTATCCTATTTTCCTTTAACCGCAGTAATTAAAAGTCAAAAGTTACTATTCTTCAAAAATTATTTTAATCTTATTGAATGAAATATTACTTCTTGATAACAACCATTTATGTCGAATTTACTAAATTCAATTCACACAAGTGGTAAAATTTCATTTAATTGAAAGAGACAGTTTTTTAACTACTACTAAGTGGTTTCACTGTTCATCAAAAAGTGATGTTTTTCAGAAAAATACCAAAAATTAAGCCTAAGCTATATTTGATATTCTGAATTCAAAAATGATATATATTTTAATAAATTCTAAACATAGAAGTTTCATTAAATAATTTTATATTAAAATCCAGTTATCAAAAAAATAGCGTGTTTTTAAGAAACAATAACTATCAAAACATTGATACTTGTTTATGTCAAATTAAATAAAATGAGAAAAATTGGATTAAATGGTTAAAATTTATTCTAATTACACTTTAATACAAATTAAAAATACAATATATCAATATAAATAAATTATATTAAAATATACTTTTGATTTAAAATACAATATTTTTCACTATTCATTAAAAATTATCATTATCAAACAAATACCAAAAAATTACCCCAAGTAAAATTTTATGTCTCTATTATAAAAATGGAATTTATATGGTAAATTATAATGTATTAAAGTGACCAAAAATATATTTAATGAGGGTTCGGCATTAAATGGAAGTAAATCGATCTTTTAATGTAAATTATGCTTAAAATTAGATTCATTCAGATTTTAAGCCTTTACATTTTATTGGATAAATGTATATACATTTAAAAAACATGTATAATCATATTTTAGTTCGTATTATTCATTCCCTCCAATACAATGGCAAGGAGTTTACTACAATTTAAAATAATAATGTTATATTATTATTGTGCAATATATGATTTCAAAGAAACTCATTGTTGCGTATCAGGTATGCTATCTAACATATCAACTCCTTTAATGTAAAATTAATATTTAATTCACAAATATTAATAAATATAAAAATATCATATTCTTCATTTTTCTAGGATGTTACATCCTTTCCTCTTTTGGGAATTGCGTCTTCACAATTTTAAAATTGTGCTCGGGAACTTCATTGAAAGCCCCACATCGAAAAAAGAGTCAATAAATCTATCACGTTAAAATAAGGGAAGATAATTACAAAGGCTACCCGAGATAAAATATAATACAATTCCATGAATAATGGATATTAAGGAGAAAACAAACCATCATATTATGATAGAGAGTGATAGGAAACATGTTTAAGAGAATGTTAATGAGCTGAAAATCACAAAATTGTGATGGGTCAAAAAAACCTTTGATTCCCAAGTAGGAAAAGTTAACAGACATGGTTTTTGTTTTAAGTTACTTTTCATTGAGAAATTTATTTATGAGTATAACTAAAAACATAAAGAAATATACTTACTTGTCATTTAGACATTCATATTTTAATATAATTCTAACAGAATATCATATTTTCTCCAAACAATGAGTATTCAGGAAGATTTGTTTCACTTTAAGAGCATTAAAATCAACTTTGAGAGTATCACATAATCTATAAAAGATGAACTATTATTTCCCATGTCATTAGACCTTAACCAAAACCAAAACGGTTTTCACCAGATCAGATATTCTCCAAAAGGATAATCAATTACAAGATGAAATAAAACTCTTAATCCCCAAAATTTTTCAAACAAAACACAAAGTTCAACAATGACCATTCAATAAATAGCTATCGATAAAAATCATCAATGTAATCCAAACTAAGATTGAAACCTAAATCTAAAATGGAATTAATCACATTGTCTTCCATGATAAAAATTAACATTTATCTTTAAATAAAATTAGTTACTCTTAAAGTCTCATATTGAAAAGTAATTAACCTAATCACATATCTACCATGATATGTTAATAATTTCCATATATAACCCAAAATCAACATATTATTGATTCACAAAATCATATAACTAAAAATAATTAGTCATACAAACGAAGGACTTCACGTTGTCCAGTGGTAGGCAATAAATACAAGTCAAAATTTAGTTGTGGGTTCGATTCCCGTAGCCTTGTCTAACGTGATGGGTTGTGACATGGTCCGTATGTTGTTCTTTTTTCAAAAACTATATATTTATAGCATTTCCAAAAAGAGATAAATTTATCAAAAAAAAAACATTTTTTAACCATGATGGTTTTTTAATAACATTTATTTTACATCCCAAGAATGTATTAACCTATAATTTCCTCAAATTCAAGGATCATATAAACCCAAATGGTTCATTATAACTATATCCACAATAGAAAAGACAATAATACCTTGAATAAAATATTCGTATTATCAAAATTCATGGTCACACATATTATTAAAAGTCTTATAATGTAATTCCAACCATCAAAATGGAATTAATTTTTTAAAGCATTCACCATCCAAAAATCTACCATAACACTTGAATCCCATATATGTTGACATCTTACACCGTCAACGTTCTTCATGATCCATTAACCATTCTATCCCAAATTATTCTGAACTACTTGTTTCCTACAAACCAAATCACGATTTATATCCTTTGATTCAATATTTTCAAATCATATGTTATGAAACAATCCATACATTTCATTTGTCATTGTCATTTTCATAATCCTCAACCATAATGGCATTAGGTATTGGTATACAAATATTTGAACGATCTTGATGATATCATTCCCGAAACTTCTTACTTGGACATGTGTTTGTAAAATGACAATGCACACCACATTTAAAACATTAAATTGATCCCTCAAAAAGAACACCTTTGCCTTTCCTAGAGTCAACTAGATTATTCCTTTTTCCACAAAAGGTTCAAGCTTTATGTCCTTTATTTCCACATCTCTATCATCTTTCTGTCCCGTTGAAACAATTTCCTAGGTCTTTCTTTCCACATCCTTGACACATATGTTTTTTAACATACATACCATTATGATTATTACCTAAACATCCTTGGGTGTTTGATTCTTGAATATACGATGCCTTATAAAAATCACCACGGTTCATGTTTTCAATCAGGACTCTTGATAGTTGGATAAAAATAACAACAAGATTTTTCATTGCAGCTCCCATTTCATTCAATTTCTAATTCACAAAACCATCATAGTTTTCTTCACATCCATTATTACTTTACTACCTCCTAGATGCAACCATTCACTAATACCAGAATGGTAAGTGTCATATAATATCTTATGAAGAGGTTAAATACTAAGATATACATATTCATGTTATCATAAACTCATTCACATTATCAAAAATATATATAACACTTTCTAAAATCCTAACCATTATGATAATGTTACTTATGCTTAAATAATAACATTACCTCTAATGTTATGTAAACTGACCTCTGATACCAACTATAAAGACCCAGACATAACCCTTACATAATATTGAGTTAAATGAATAATTCACATTAATGATCTTTTTAGGTTTAATATATTAGAGATTTATGATGTAACTATAACATCTCAAAAGATAACAATGTAGACACTTCTATCCAGTATCCATATTTTTTATAAAATACAAACTCTTGAAAAAAAGTCATGTCTATTTCTATATTTAAGAAAAAATGAATTTTCCATGATCCCAACCATGACTATATTCTGTATTATGTCATATGAAAAACATTTCAAAAACATGGGATGAGCATAAAAAGCTCTTTAAGGGATACACCGAAGAAGAAAAATAGTTATTTTTTTAAAACAACATGTAAACCATGAATACAGTAACATAATTAAAATTTTTAACATTTATGTGTTAGTAAATAATCTTCCACGAAAAAAGATCACAAGATACCCTTTTATAACCAAGAGATTACTATAAAACTCATATAAAGATCACATAACATATAAAGGTAACTTGGGACATAAACAAACTTAAATAGAATAACCATACGGTCGAATTCTACACATATCACTAAATGGAATATCCATACGGACGACATCAATACATATCACTAGATGTAATATCCATACAACTGACTTCCATAACCAATGCATTAGAGGTTGTAATGTAACCGCCATTCTTGGTTTTCATGACACCAACCGTCATATGGTTTATCACGTAACCACCCGTAAAATGGCCAAGTACCATCTCATCACATAAAATATTACAAATATAAACATTTCAATAATAACATTTCATTTTATGTCACAAGAAGTAATTCCAAGTTATTAAAATAATCAATCCATTTTCATAAACCATTTTATAAGAGATTTCTGAAACAAAGTGTCACATACCACATTGATGTTTTTAATGGAATTATAATTTCAAAACATTACTGTCCATAAAAAATAATACTGAAAACCATTTTAAAAACATCTACATTTTAGATAATCATTTATAACAATAAATCTTTGAAACATATAAAATGATATTTTAGTTAATGATTTTCTAAAAAAAATGAAAGACTATTTAATACAAATAATTGAGGAATAAAATTTAATCATAACTTTATAATATCGTGATAATAATGGGATTCATGATATAATATGTCAATGGACAGTATATACACCATATAAGTGAGAATTGGTGCATAACAATATTAATGTCTCAATGAGAATGTAAATTGAGAGGAAATCCCTTATAAAGATGGCATCCTTAAATTAGTATAAATCAATATCATAATAATGTCTGAAAAATATAAATACACCAAATATAAATGGATATTAGTGTAAAATAATCAATGTTCATTGACTCATATTCATAGGATGACATATTCAATAAGTACAAGTTGAACAAAAAAACAAAATTGGTTTAAGAAGTTCCCTTGTAAAAATATGACAGCCTAACTGCATCACTTTAGAATTCTAAAAACGATTTGATGAGACAATAGGGTATTTTATCACGTGGAAATAAATTTTACATCATTAGGAATATAGATGAACATATCCCAACATAAAAATATGTAAATTAAAAGACATAACAAAAGTAGTCTTTTGATAAGAGGAGGGTGAAAGGTTCCCTTACCAATTTGGTAACTTACAAATCGTATGTCACGTGAAAGAAGTATCATAAAATTAAGATTTAAATACTCATAAATTAAATTATATTACACAAATAGTACAATCATGGGAATTAAATACATCAAAAAATTGGAAATATTTGAAAATATAGGAAGAATCTCACTGGAAAAAAATGTGAGATGAATCCCTTTACCACGTTGTAATCAACTAAGTCGTATGACCAAAAATTAAAAACCACCAAATTAATCATATAATAACATGTATATAATAAGAATAATTATAATATATATCAAATTAAATTACACAATACACCGTATTCAATTAATAAGTTGCAAACAATGGAAATCTCACGCAATTAAAAGTGAGATAAGGAAATCCTTTACCTCGTTGTCCGAATTGAACCGTTCATTCTTTAATCTCATTATTAATAAACTAATGTGAATTTATACTTGATTAAGATCCTTTTTAAATTTTATTATTCCTTTTATATTACATATTACCATGTTATAAACATTATTAAATCATTTATTTTAATAACTGTCATTTTGTCGATGTTTGGTACATGAGTTAAAAAATGAACACCTTATAATTACTATTTTTTCATGTGATAAGATATCCATTATCTTCAGAATGATATTAATTATTTTGATATCATATATATCATATATATTAATAATATACATGTATTTATAATAGTACATAACATTTAGAGGAAAGAAATTAAATGCACCATTCATGGAGATGGTAAGACGTACGTACGCATGAATGCTACTTCTATTTCTATTTCTTATTTCAATGAAATTAAAAACATAATGATAAATAGTTATATTATAATTCCAATATAATATCATATAAAATATTTGTATCTCTGTCTTTTATACGTCACATATATGGCATCAACGATTCATATCACTTTGAGGGGCGGTAATCCGCACTACCCCTAATGAGATTATCATATTTACCCACTACCGAAACCATAAAGTATTTATATAAATGAAAAGATTCAGAAGCATTAAAAAAACATAAACATAATATATATCATATATAAATAATGTCCCATCATAATGGCTACCATTAGAGGTTGTTGGAGATATTTGAACAATCATCATTTCATTAGGCGTTAGTTTTCCATCCATAGAAATATTATGTTATTCACCAATTTGATGGAGGTGTGTGTAAGTGTAGTTTTAATCCATCACATAACAAAATCCTAGAATAATGAGTATACTGGTTTTGTTACAAATAAAATTAATAAAAAGTGTTTAGGTGTTGGAGATGTATAATAAAAGAAATCAATTTAAGAGAAATTATTACCTTTAATTTTGTAACTCCATTTGTAACCCCCCGACCCCAGTTTCCAAGAGTCGGTGAATTATTACATAACATTGGTATGATCACAATAGATCATGTCTCGAAATACCGATTAGTTTAGTAGCCTTACAATCACTAGATACATTAATAAATTTTACAATAAAAAATAAAGTGAAAAACTACAACAACAACTTGTCTCCATAGACCACACTAATATCCTATAAAACTATCCATACAGGTCATTCATAAAATAATGTTTCACATCCTGGGAAAAATAAAACATAGAAAGGGGTGAGCTCAGATGCCTAGTAAAGATAAAAATATAGCAGAAACTTTCAAAAATAGGCATAAACATTTAAGGCAATGTATAACTAAAACAAAATACTTTTAAACTTGAACATCCGCATAATATGGAAGAAATAAAATGAAATAATTCAATTTACATATTCACATGGATATTCTACTAATCGAATAATCACATGAAATATCAATAACCACATTTATAATGATGTAATGCATAATGCCATACTATCATAACCACATAGTCAAGTCTTTTTCCAAGACTTCAAATATGATTTTGTCATGGCCTTGTGCCAAGACACTAGTTTGTCTCATGAGCTCTACCAATGCATCAAAGTTCTATAGCGAGATCCACCCATCACTTATTATGTCCAATTCATTCCTCATACGAACAGGTTTAATCATAACATAAATATTCATAATAAAACTAGCATTCGAAATTTCAATACGTTCCCCATAAAACATGATTGGTATAAAAATAACACATCCATATTCTAACATATCACAAAACATTAAATATTATATGGAAATTTTTTATAATAATAAATCAACTTTGAATAAGCTTAAAATCCATCAATGGATGTTTCCATAGATGAAATCAAAACATTTTGAGAGAAATATCATTAATTTTAAAATCATTTAAAAGTCACGTAATTATAAAAGTAAACATTTACTTTTAAATTTTTTTATAAGATCTTAAGGGATTATTAAACAATTTTATAACTATGAAAAATAGCCCCACCTTCCGTATAAGTTAAAAAAACCTGCATACCTTAATTTTGTCGAAAAGGTTAAAAAAGACCTTGTTTGGAAAATGACAGAATGATTCCTTTACAAACATCATATAAAAATTCAATCAAGGGTTTAAATTACATTAAACCATAGTCTTCAAAATAGTATTAATTATTTGAAAAACATTTTTTCAAAACATTGATGTGGATGATAATGTGTTCTGAGTAGATAATTACGTATAGACAACCTCGGATAATAAAGAGATTGTGAAATACACCATAACCTTGTACTTTTCCTTGGTCGAGGGTAGGTTAAAGTCCATTATAATGGTGAAATAATTGTTATTAAATTATAAAATAATAATAAACATTAATATGATATCATATATGATCTTTTAACATTGTTTTGATAATAATATCTTAGTATTATCGTCGTTTCACATGTTAAAGAATTCATTTTCATTTATATGATCTATTAAGTGAGCTGTTTTTGATATAGATAGATTGTATCTTATTCATATCTAGAATGATATAAGGTCTTTAGACAATATTTTTAACAATAAAATGAAAATTATTCTTGAATGGATACGATAGGGAATGAATCTAACTGCGTTCGTGGAGAGGGTAGTCCGTAGGTAAACACAAACGACAATATCATTCTTTTGAAATTAAAATAATATATAATTTGATGGGATATCATTTATACAGACTCATTATAATTTAATATTTATTATTTACTTCAATTAAACATCATTATCATACCCATATGAATAGTAATGTTTTGAATAACAATTACACCATGACGTGGAGACGGTAAGCCGTACATACGCACCTATGGTGACATGTCATTCAAAGGATGTATAGATTACTTAATATGGTAGTACCATATTTATAATAACAACACTGTATATAAAAGATACTGGATTGATTATTTTAGAAAGAAAATAACAAAGAATGAAGAAGTTGAAGAAGAAAGGAATTTGAAAGAGGGTGGTGAAAACATTACATCATCTTCGGGTTCTTTCTTTTGATTTGACAAAAAGGGCTATGTAGGTTTGATTTATGATCAAAGGTAGGCCTCTAGGATAGTTTGAGGGACGTTGAGAGAATATTGTTTCGGGGTATGGTCGATCAAAAAGGCTTTGAATATGTGAATTAGTGAGAAGGGGGAGTGTCCTTTTATAAGCGGGGTGAGGGGCACCATAGGAAAAACATAAAATATTATTTTATAATAAATTTATATTCAGTTTATAATGGCTCAAAAGTGACTTATATCAAGGATAAGGACGGTATGGGTATAAATCCTATCATCCAATATATTTTAGATAGGTTTGTGTCTCAAAATTAACCTTTTCATTTATATTTAACTCTTAGTTAAATAGTTGGACATTTATCATGTCTCTTTTTATTTTTATATTATATGGTTAATAAACATACTATATACTTCCAAGAAAACCGCAAATGGTTCATTAATGATACAAATATAATAATATTAGTCTCTTGGATGATCCATAGATTTTTAAAATTTTAATATCAATTAATAATATAATTTTTTATTTAAAAAATACTTTTTGTGGATTTTGACAATATTTGGTATTTGATTTTTGTAAAAATAATAACAGCATGATTACATATAAAAACAAAATTAAATAAATTCTAAAATTATATATTAACTTATAAAATTAGTGGAATTCATAAAAAGTCTCAAATTACAATTATTTTGATATTTATAATATTAATTATTTCAATATATCATTAATTATGTAATTATCGTATCACCATTGTGTCATAAATAAATTAAATTAATTAATGTCTATAAATTATAAATAAAACACCATTATGTATGAAATTTTATTTTCATTCTAATTAATATTTTCAATATAATTTATCTTATCCATAACCATATATTAAAAATGTTTTAGTAATTAAACCTTGATTTAAACTCTTTTAACTCTTTTTTGAATTAAATAATAATAAATGCCCTTATCTAATCAATGTAGACCTAAATGATATTATTTTATTCATAAGGTTCATTTTGGTCGAGATACATATGTCCAATAGAATTATTACTTGTGTTATGGTAATATTAATAACATTTTTACCCTAAATTACCCTATTTACTTTTAACCGTGGTAAATAGAAGTACAGAGTTATTATTTTCCAAAAATTATTTTTATCTTATTGAACTACATTTTACTCATTCATATCAACCATTCCTCTTTGATTTTATAAATTTTTCTCACAAAAGCTGTAAAATTATGTTTTATGTGAATTTGCAAATTCTCCAAGGATGTGGGTAAAAGAAAGTTAAAAGTTCAACAAAATTTTTATATATTTAAAATTATTCTAAACTAACTCCAATGAATTACATTGAAAATATATAGATATTATGTATTTATTTTGACCATAAAACAATTTAAATAAAATTAATAAATATTTAAATAAAAATTCAGTTTTAAACTATATCTCAGTGTTTTTCACAATTCATCAAAAATTGATATTTTCAAAAAAATACTAAAAAATCACCCTAAGTTAATTTTGATATTCCAATTCCAAAAAATAAGTCCATTTTGAATGATAATATTTATAAAATTTTAAAAATTGTGTATTACTTTTCATAATGGCTAGTTCAATTGGTTATGGTGTGTGTTAGAACTCAAAGTTGCGTACAACACACGCTACTGTATTATTCAAAGAGAAGCGTAACGAGGATGCTTGGGGTGTTACACCCTTTGGATTGAACCAAATAACTTATTGAAGTAAATTCTTCCTTTGTGAAGGATTCTTGGATGAGGAGAGAGATGTAGGGAGATTAATTGGGTAGAGTTTGGATGATCCAAAAGGCTTGAGAGGTGTGTGGAATTGGTTAGAAGTGGTCTCCATTTATAAGGGAGAGGAGGGGCTCTTTAGGAAAGTGTGATAATATTATTTTATTATATAATGATATTAGGTTTCTAAAAGTCCAATAATAATTAATGTCAAATATAAGATGACTCATAGTCGATATAATATCATCCAATAGGAATTGAACATGTTTTGGATGTTATTTTAATAATTATAATCTTATTTATTTAAATCGTTTATTAATGAGGTAAATACTACGTCTTTATTATGTCATAAGTAATTTAATTTATGTTATGTTTAAAAATTATAAACAAAATACCATGTTGTAGGAAATATTTTTATCTTTTCAATGAATATTTATAGATGAATATATAATTTATATAACACCATATAAAAATTATTTTATGAAAAGAATTTTTTTTGTCATTTTTTCCTTTACAATAAATTAATAAATATAAAGTGACATTATCTTTTAAAAGTGGCTCCATGTGGTCCCAAAATTGTCCCAAATATCCCCATGATTGGCCATTACACATCCAATAAGGTTAGGAAAAATTTTAATTTAATTTTGAATTATTATAATATTCTATTAACCTTGAATTACCTTATTTACCTTTAACTGCGGTAAATAAAAGTCAAATATACTATTCATAAAAATTATTTTCGCCTTATTGAACCAAATTTTAATTTTTTATAACAACCATGTATTTTGTATCTTCAAAATTCAATTATAGAAGTGGTAAAAGTTTATTTAAATGAAAAAGTCAGTTTTTTTAACTAATACTAAGTGGTTTCACTATTCATTAAAAATTTATGTTTTTAAAAAAAAAACCAAAAATTCAGCTTAAGATATATTTCATATTCTGATTTCAATAATTATTTCTATTTTAACAAATTCTAAACATATAATTGGAATTAATTAATTTTAAAATTAATTCTCGTTATCAAAACAAATAGCATGTTTTTATGAAACAATAACTATCAAACTATTTGTACTTGTTTATGTCAAATTTCAATGTGAAATTTTTTCCAATGATAAAAATTAGATTAATTGGAAAAAATATATTCTAATTACAATTTAAAACCAATTATAAAGATTATATATCCATATAAAACAATTTGATTAAAAGATACTTTTGAATTAAAATAAAATATTTGTCACTATTCATTAAAAAAGAACTTTATCAAAACAATACCAAAAAATTACCCAAATTAAAATTTTATGTCCTTGTTATAAAAAAGGATTTTATTTTTTCAATTAGAATTTATTAATGTGACCAAATATATATTTAAATAGGGTTCTCTATTAAAATTATGTAAATTAATATTTTAATGTAAATTATTCTTAAAATTATATTCATTTTCATTTGATGCCTTTATCTTTTATTAGATAAAAGTAAATACATTTAGAAAAAAAATTATAATAATATTGTAGATAGTATTGTTCATCCCCACTAATACAATGGATAGGAGTTATCTTCCATTCTAAATAATAATATTATATTATTATTATGCAACGTAAGATTTCAATGAAACTCGTTATTGCGTATTGGGTACGCTATCAAACCTAAAAACCCATTTAATGTAAAAATAATATTTAATTCAAAAAAAATAATAACTATAAAAATGTTCTATTCTTCATTTATCCAGGATGTTACAATATCAGTCATATTCATTTGGATATATAGATGGGATAAAAGAGATCCAATTGGGGAAGAAAACACTTACCGTAGAGGAGATGATCCTTTAATTGGATTTTAGATCCAAATTTTTTTTAGTTTCTCTTATATCCTATTGGAATAATCTAATATCAATGGAAACAGATTAGTGTCAAGAGGGGATTTGTTTGAATAAAAAATTAGGTGATCAGTTTTTTTTAAGAAAATAGGACGAATTAGATCTTCTGCACACAATTTGTTGGGTAGGGGCATACCGTTTTCCAAACCATGGACAAATTCTTAGGGGGCACAAATTTTCTACTAGGTGGTTTATATTTTGACAACACATTATCCAACTATAATAATACCCACTATATTTAAGTTCACAGTTTGGTAGGGTAGACACATGGTTGGCCAAACCTTGGGCCAACCATTCATAACCTCTTAGGCTTCCAAAATTCTATAATTTCCATGAAACAACCCCCCAAACCCATCCAATATATATAACCAATACAATGTAATAGAGTTATTTAAAATTACCACAAAACATCTCGAGAATGGTCAGAATATTAAACATGAGATTGTTTGTGGAAAAATGAACTTCACAATGAAAAAAAAATCACCATTGGATATTTTTTCGTACAACAATTCTTTACTTAGGGCCGTTATCAATATTCCCAAATTATTTTCATTCACTTAATTTCTCTTAAATATATAAGAATCATCTATAAACATGAGGACAAATTAATCAATGTAATATCTAAATAACAAATTCACTAAATCAATATACATATTAGGCAGATAATAAGTTCAAATGTCATTACTATAAATTGTTAATTCTCATACCTTTTTAGAATGTTTTTTACGTATGACCTTCTACATAAACATTAATTGATGATATATAGAATAAAGGTACATCACATAATAAGTATTGTGTTCTTCATTATTAATTAAAAATATTGTTGATATATGGTAGATCATACTTTTTCTTGATATTTAAAATTTGAGGATCCCACTAATCAATGAGAAGATGAATTTTTCAGAATTTCATCCTAAAAATAGAATAGGTACAACATATTTTGAGACAATCATGTTTTTAAATCCCATATCAAGATTCTCAAGGAGTTTTTTTAGAAAATGATTTTAAATAAATTGGGGATATTAAATAATTAATATTGGAAATAATCTTATCCAAATGTATGAGTTCTATTTAAAAATATACTACATGATTTAGTGGAAGAATAAGAAAATATTATTGAAATACATCAATAAACTCTCATACAAATTGCACATCAAAAATGTTTTGATTCTCCTAAACCATTTTAGATTGATACCCTTAATGTAAGGAAATTGAGACCAACAAGATATATGTAATTTCCATTGGAAGATCAAATTCATCATCGAATGATAAATGATTTTAGGGTCATTTGGAAGAAGATATGTCACTTACCTTTCATTGAAATCATTATGGGTTCCTTATAAAAAATACATTATATGCCTATAATCACAAAAAATTTATTTATAAGGATAATAAATAAATTTATTAGAATCATATTCTCAAAAACATCAATCAAAGAGGAAGAAAAGACAAGAAATATGACCATCAAACCCTATGTTATTTTCACCACTAACATAAAATAAAATCTTTTAGGATTTGAATGTGCCTTCAAAAAGGCATTACATGATATAAGGGAATACATAAGACAATTCTAAAATGAAATCCTTTAATATTTGACTGTTCTTGTAACCTCACCATCGATATCTTTATATATTCATCCCCTCACTATAACTAAAAAAGTTTAGTGTGGGAATTAATAATCATATTTAGAAATCTTGTCATCAAGAAAAATCATTTATTGGATGTCTAAATAATGACATATTATTTTTGGTCTATGAAACTATATATTTAACCATGATTATTCATGGTCATAATCTATTAAAATCCGATATAATTGTTATGAAAATATTTGAGTTAACCCAAAAATATCCCATAAGAGTGTCAAACTAGGTTCATGGTAATGGATGTTTATCTATCCACTATAATAATTATAGATATTAACTTGATCAAATAATTCAAGGAATAATAACCCTAGATGAAATTTTTTTAGAAACATTTCCACTTGTAGAATCCATACATGGATGTATCTATAAGATTATTACATAGTCTTTCTCTTACTAAAACATTGGGTTTTTATCCTTTACATTGGATTATTGAAAGGATTTTTAACATTTTTCACTAATCCTAATGTCTAAATATTGACTAAACCCCACTCCAATACAAACTAAAATATTTTAAACATTTCATATAACGATAATATATTCTAATATAAGAATATTAAATATAATAATGGGGACTATAAAGGTTTATTATATTCATAGACTAGATACACAATATTTTTTTTCATTAATTATCTATAACATCCCACAAAATATCATTTGGTATAGTACCATTAACAACATATTCTACTTAAAACCATTATTCATAACCATGGAAATAGAAAAATAAGAAAACATATGCATATATAATAATTAATTATAGACAATGGAGATATCAATTGATGATTATATGGAAGAATAATATGTGAATTATGTAATAATGTTATGAATAAGCATATACATTTCAAATGATTTTTTATTTATTATAATCATAAAACAATATAAAAATAATTAATATTTGTAATTAATGAATCAATAGAGAGGGAAATAATCATTAATTAATCATGATCCATGACATCAAATAACAAGTATAAAAACATACCATAAGAGTCTGCCACCATCACAGGCATAAAAAAATTTATTATTCACGATTAACTAACGAGACAATCAAATAATAGTGGATTAGTTACCAACATATATTTCCCAATAGATAATAGATCAAGAATGAGAATCTATTTCTCATAGTAGATCTTAAATAAACACATATTTATGATTGCTGATCATGCACATCCACATGTTTACCAAAAATATAAAATGAGATATAAAGCATTAACAAATTAATTAGAGGTATATGTAATTCATAACCGAACCTAGCCATAATAAAAAGCATACATATTTTTTCTATATGATTATAAAACATTTATCAAATGTTCATAACATGACCCATACAAAAGAATTTTGTTTTTCAAAAACACTTATTCACTTCATCTTCATAATCATAAACCATCTAGTAGTTGAATAAGGATCAAATCAGTCAATAATATCACCATTAAATCATTGGAAATGATAAAGTATGTTATAGAATATGATAAATGTATTCAAAAGATCAATATAATTTTTATTGATGAGAATAACATATTCATTTTGGAATCACATATTTAATATTAAAATTAATAAAAAAATATAATGTAAATTTAAAATAACATTGAAAAATTTAAATTAAGCTTCAAATCATTGAAAAATCATGAAGGCTGGAAATTTAATTCATTCCATAATTGTTGAATAAGGATTCCTTTCGCATTGTTGGTGATTTCTAAAAAGTAAATATTTAATAAAATGAATGAATAATAATTTTATTTTTTTTATAATAAATGTATCATGGGTACACAAAAATTTAATCATTTATTAGTGAATATTAAAAAATATTGAAATCATATTTTAGAACACATGTACATGGGAGAAAAATATTATTGGCCATGAATGAGAATAGTATATTTTTATCAAAACAATTTCCTGATAATATTAAAAGATAGAGTGATGAAATTAATTCTATTATGGTAAAACTAAATTAATAACCAGAGTATAAAAAATTTAAAGTGATTTATTACAAAAGGATAATATAATTTCAATAATTGTAATTTAATCATAAAAATTCTTGATAAAAAAGATATTGAAAAATAAATCCATTATATAATGTATTGTATTTTATAATACACATTAAAAAAATGTATGATAAATATAGATTTACTATATAAGTATTAAAAAACCATACTCATATATATCATACCATATATATTTTATAAATCTTTATTAAAATCAATATTTCTAGTGATAACATCTTTGTTTTTCGTGCATGTTTTAGTTCGATAATTATAATTGTTTTAAATTGGTAATTAATCCATTAAATCAATAATTTTAATCATTTAATTAAAACCCTATGTAATAATTATATTTAAATATAGAAATATTCAATTTTAGTGGTGAAGAAAAAAGAAGTACATCCCTTTCTCAAGATGGTAATATGTCTGTCTACATGACTAATGTTTTATTTTTCAATGGATCGAATGAAAAAAAGTAAAAAATAATAAAAATATACCTAAAATAATATAACATACATCCTAAATATTATGTAATAAAATATTTAGAACAACAAATGATAAATGGGGTTTAAAAATGAAACACATCTCTTCATGGAGGCGACAGGCCACACGTACCCACGAGCACTACTTTCATTTCTCATATGATGGAAATGAGGTGGATAATGGTTGTTACATAATTTAAATAACTAATAATTATATCTAATGAATTGAAATAATTATTTTATAATTGACTTCATATATTTTGACATAGTAAAATTAGAAATACAATTGAAAGTACTTAGATAAGAGTAATAGTTCTCTATTGATAGACCCCTTTTTTCTTCCACCTTAAGACTTGAATGAGAATCCTCATTGAAATAAAAGAACATAAAGGAAGTGGTTATGGAATATTGGAATTTATTATATTAGTGATTTGTTGATCTCAATGGATCATAAGGTGTGAGGATGATAGGATAATAACATCACTATTAATTGTTAAGAAAGGGTTACTCATGGGATTGCATAATGTGAAAATTTATTATAAAATAATATTAATAATAATGTGGAAAATTGATATATTTTTAACAAATTATTATTATTAGTTGAAAAAATATCATCAAAAAATATTTTAAAAATTCATGTTATTTTTTAACCTTTAACTCCTTGTTTTAACCCCACGTTAACCCTTTTGTAATTTTCCACGATAACAATGTTTTATACATAATAAAGGTAATGAACATTACAATAGAATGTCAATTGATATATAAATGAAAAATTAAATATATTTTAAACCATTTCCCTTTAAATTTTAAAAATATGTGATTTATATGACATTATAATAATTTTAAAAATAATATTTATTAAAAATCCCCATTAATGAAATTTTTGGAATAATTTGTTTAGTTTTAAATTAATTTCATCAAGATTATTATTGAATTAAAATATAAATCACTGAAATTTTCCTAAATATTTGAAAAATAGAAAAAAATTAATAGGATCATAATAAATAACGGAAATTGTATTAGAATTAAAATTTTCAATATCTATTATTTTATTTTAAATTTTTTTTAATAAATACTATATTGGTGTCTGGTAAGAATTTAAGTTATTTTTTAAATAAAAAGAAAATTATAAATACATTACTATAAAGAATATTAATAAATCCTTAAAATAAACATTTAGAACTAACCATAAATATTTTAATCCCTATTTCAATGTATTAGTGAAATTTAAATCACGAGTATGACATTTTTTATTTATCTTTCTCTTGAAATAATATAAATGTCGTAGTAAAGGGAAAATGTCACAAAGTGGCCATATTTTATAAACTCAACAAATAGGATAAATTGAATTGGTAGAGAAAATTTTAAATCCTTATCCCAATGTATTAACAATATATTAACTGTTTTACTCAAACTATGGTGACTCATATTTATCAAGAATACAATAAGTTCAAAAAGGGTCCTATTTGATAAATTAAGATAACATGATACAAAATAAAGAATCTATATTCATGATTTAATTCCTATAATTTTTAAAATCTCCATAATCAATAATAGTGAAAAAAACAACAAAATTTTTCTTATAAAAATTCATATATTTTCATAAAACTTGATTAATGCTAATTTCATTCCCACTAAAAGCTATTAGATGAATATTAAAATATTTTATTAAATATATCAGCTATATATTTCAATAAAATTATTTATCAATATAGATTAATCCAATCTATTTAAATGAAAACAAATTTTCCACGAAAATTATATTAATGTTTCATAAAACCCTATATATTTACCTCCAAAATATTTTATTTAAATTTATAACCATTTTATAACCAATGAATTTATTTTATAAAAATGTTAAAAAAAAATCTATATTTATTTATCCTTATTATTATACATAAATATAATGCGATGGTGATAAATATTTCATTAATTAAAAATATTTCAATAATATAAAAAATATCATTTAAGCTCGGTGTTACATTTATAGAATGCTATAATCAAAATAAAATTTATTTGTAGTGAACAATATGCTTAAATATCTTGGTGTTATAGGGAAGAACAAATCAATTAATATGTACATTAACTAATTAAGATCCACATTTCAATATTTGATATCCATAGTCACATTTATATTAGGATATCGTACCTATACATAGTGACAACACATAAACTGGATCATAGAGTGTTTTAGAATTAACATAAGAATATCCCCCATTAGTTCAAAACCAATTGTCTAGTTAGGACTCTTTGGAGTACTCTGGGGGAAGATAGAGTTCATTTTGTATCACCATTTTTTATAGAAACTAAAAATTAGTATATATATTTTAATGATTTTATCCACTTGTGGTATCTAGATATAGTTTCAATTTCACAAGAGAAATACATAATTTATCTTTTACCAAAACCTCATGATGTTATTATATTCCTAGAACTATTTCATGGGCTTATGTATTTGGATTTCAATAATGTTATCTTATCTTAATCCAAAAATAAAAGTCTAATATTAATACAATATTTTCTAATATACTATAAATAATAATAATTTATTCCATTTAATTAAAATTCCACCTGGACATATCCACCCATAAATTATACTATAAAAATATAAAACTTTTAAAGTTACTTCAACCCTACTCTAATATTAACTAGGATGCCTATAAACCACACTCACATATATGGATCCACAAACACATAATTTACACACTATATTCAATAATGTATTTAGATTACCTAACATTACCATCACATAATAACATTAAATAACAAAAATAAATCCTTATGTATATGACCAATAACATTTAGGATTAGATATTTAGGGAATTAGTAAAATAATTACCTAATATTTCTATATTTTTTATTAAGCAATCATTTAACACAATTTATATTAAATTTTATGATTAATAATGAGTCTTCAATATAGCCCACAAAAAATTTTCCATTTTTATATTATTTTAAAAAGGTCACATGTACTATTTTTTATCATAACCAAGGGAACAAAAACAAGAGAAATTGGTGAGTCAAAAAATAGAGTTTGGGAAACAAATAATTGGTTCTATTGAAGACATAAAAATAGAATAAATAATATGATGGGAGTAAATAAACAAGATGGATTTATAATCAGTTGAAAATCAATACATGTGATATGCATATAAATAAATTAAAAGATGTGAACAAAAAATAATGATCTCCTACAATTGGAAATCGTAAATCAATACAATAATAACACATTGTTAGAATAATTTTCAAGGAAATTATGTTTGTATAGAACGAGGTATACACCAAATCCCAACACGATTTATTTAATGAGATGTGTAGATGCATTAAGGGAAAATATAATGTCACTCTACACCCATAGAATTATTAATTCCAATGAATTCACCATAAGATTTAATATTACATTTGATATCATCCCCTATGAGTCCTATGACTGATTAAAAACATAGAAATCTTTAAAAATAACTATAGGAAATGTCAATAAATAATAAATATTCTTTATTATTGAATATTCATGAATATTTTAAATCCTTCCTTAACCAATATATAACTTTTATTTTTATGTGAACATCTTCTAATTATAATTTTTTAAAATCTGATGTTTACACCATATATGTTAATAATTATATGGTTAGTTTAATGTTTGAATAATATTATCATAATATATTTAAATAAATAACATTTATTATTAAAATAGAACATATCCCTAGGGTAACATTGGAAACATGGAAGGGTGTTGACATATATAAAAGACACCATTGCAAAAGAATGCTTTCAAATATATCAAAAAGGAAGGTATCAAGAATCAAATTATTTGATACCATCAATTTATTCTACCAAATGATATATATATATAACAAGGAATCATAAACCTGCTTATTTTAATTCATGCTGAATAATATTGGGTTAATGAAAGTGAAAACATAATAGATATTTTATAATTTGTTTATCATTGATGTGATATATGAATTTACATGTCTTTTTCAATGTTACCTTTTAAAATGGTGATGGTAATTATATTAAAAATAGTAATTTAAAAAAAGAATATCTAATAATGGAGACTTAAAAATGATATAATATTTATCTTATAGAATTGAGGATAGAAATATGTTTGGTCAAATTCATTACTGGAAGATGGTCTAGCGGGTGATGAATAATCATTTATTAAAATCATAAAAATTATTAAATATATTAAAGGTAAATAATGATAGAATGGAATGAATTAAAAATCATTTAATTTTATAGTAGTTTAGATATGAATGATCCTAATCTTCAATTCACACATTATTCAATGGAAATTGGTACCCACTATGTTTAAGATAGATACTTTTCACATGACATATCTCAGCCGAAAATATTAAACTATGATGAATCTGAATGCATGACTTTATGAAGAGTATCCCCAAACCAATAAAATAAAAAAAATATGTCTAGAAAAAATCCTATGATTTCTTTCAAGAGAAGCCCCATGATATGTGTAATACCTTTTGGTCAGGTAAGAATAAGCGAATTATAACTATTTAACTAAGTAAAACATTTAGTTTGAAAGATATATGTTCATAAAACTCTACCAAGCTGTGACTAAAAAAACATCAATCATAGAACCACTAGAGAGTAATAGAAATAAATATTTAGATGAAATAGTGCATACGTTCCCTTTTAATTTTTTTGAATGATACATTTTTCAAATTTCAACAAAGGTATAGTACATCTATTCATGGTGATTATTTTTGAAGATAATTTGTTCCACACCAATATGTTCATATGAAAGGATGTAATCAATTGAGAACTATACCTCATGAATAACGTAGGTGATAAAATATATATAATAATATTTTATATCTTCCAACAACTATATATGTATAATATATAACATATAACTTTATAAAAAATTATATTTGGACTACACACTCCATATAATAGTATTAATAATTTTTTATTACAAATAAATATTAAGTTATTAGTGAGAGAAAGAAATTATTATTGAGTAATAATCTCTCAAATCTAGTCTAATATTCAAAAATAATAATGAATAACAAAAATGCATTTGACGTTACTCATTAAATAATTTTGATGATATCTATAATAATTTGTCTGGGAATGATCCCATGAAAATATAATTTTAGTATTTAAATAATAAAAACCAAATGAATTCTGTTTGAAACAATGGTAAAATATAAAATGAATATCAAAAAAATAATAAAACTACTTAAAAAACTATTTTTCAAAGTGAGTTTAACATAAAATAATATTAATTTAGAAATTATAAATGTTTATAGATGATCATAAAATAATAATTTTTTTTAAGTTTATAGTTGTAGTTTTCATGCATGAAAATAAAACATATTTTAATCATTATAAAATAATGTTTAAAACAATGTGAGTATTTTTTAATTGGTTCTATATAATTAATATAAAATTATAACATAATTATGAAAATTTAATAAAAATAAATTAATATTTATTATATCAAAATATAAAAGACTACATAAAATAGTATATAATTTCTTATAGGATGTTCACTAAACTAAATCAAAAAAATCACATAGGTGTTTTTATGTAGTTTAATTTTTAAATGTACATGTGTTTCTTAAGTATAATATAAAAATAACAAAATTGACATATTTTAATCAATGTATGTGACTCACATAAGCAAATTACATATCTAAATTCATCATGTATGTGATTCATATAATGTAATTTCTAAAAACAGAAAACATATTATCTTCAAAACATTCAATCCAAAAATAGACATAATAAAATAAAAAATAGTCTCAATGTTATTTTTAATTATATTTAAAAAATAATATTTGATTTAAAAATAATTATTAGTCAATTGAATTATTTTTTATAACTCATCTTCTGATCCAAAAAATAGTTTTTAAATAGTTTTTAAAAACATTAGAAGTTAGACTAAAACAATCACTATGATTCTTAAAAATATATGGAATGATATATATCTATTCAAGTATTTATGTGATATAATGAAATTTATAAAATATTAATATTTTCATAATTAAAAAAATAACTCATTTTTTATTTTATATCCTGATATATGTTCTAAATACTGAGTATAACTTATTCTTGAAAATCATATTTGTTGATTTAAAAATGGCTACGTTTATTATGAATTGGATACATGGTGAAAAACACAATTATTAAATTTTAACTATAAAAAAACATCTATAAATGATATTTAATGTTCCAGAATAACTTATTTGTCCTAGGATCTCAAAAATATTATTTGTAAAACTTTTGAAGAAAAATCAAAACAAGAAAACTAAATATAATTTTGAGGAAATAAATATTAAGATATAATATTTAATAAAAAAAATAAGAAAAACAAAACATATGATAATATTATACAATCTAGATATAATTTAAATAAAATATTAATTATCATAATATCCATAGATAAATATTATTTAATGCTATAAAACAAAACATAATCACATGTAAAAACAATCATTCTTTTTTGATTCATTACAAAACAGAACATGTAAAATAAAAAATAACTTCTCATATTATAAATAAAAAAATAAAATGATTAATTTTGTTTAATGAAATATTAATATGAAAACTAATTATCCCCTTTTCATGTTAATTAGATATAACCTAAAATTAAATGTATTCATCACATTTTCTAAAAATGATATTTGATAAAAAAAATTATACATCAATTAAAAAAAATGAAAACTTATGGTTATAATAGTATATTGAAATCATCTAGTATATATAACATATTTTAAATAGTTAAATAATAAATAAATATGTACAAAAATAGAAAAATATTAATCTGAAAATTTAGATTTCTTTTTTAATATTTTTTTATATAAGAAACACATCGACATATAAATCCATAAAAAACCACCTAAACAAATTCATTGATAAAACTATAAATCACATGAAATAAATAATAAGTAGAAGGTAAATCAATCCATGAATTTATAGAAATTTATAATAGTGTCCACATGTATAACATGGATATAACATATATAAAACTATTTAAAAATAATTCCTATATCGTAATGAAAAGAAAATTTATTTAAATTGTACCCACCATTTAATTTAACATTAATGTACAGGTGGTAAATACCTATATAAAATCAAAAACATGGAACACATGGTATTTTGGGTCAAACTAGTTTATTAACATTATTTTTTGGAACCCAAGTAGATTGAAAACATTTCTTGAATGGTACAGGAGATGATAAATTTTTTGGGATAATAATAGTATTAATACTTAGAGAATAATATAAATTGAGAGAACATTCATTAATTTAATATTTAGGAAAATGAAATTTAAATCATGTAACTATTGAATCCTACCATATAGAGCATTTATCAAAAATAGTCATTAATTTCCTATGAATTAGATGATTATAACCTAATCATATTTTTTCTCTAATTTGATTCATAATTCATGTTATTTTATCATATATTGTTTCAATTGAGAAGATATTTATTTCATGTCATTAAAATTTAAAATTTCATTTTTGAGTTTAATATTTTTCTTTTCAATAATATAAATATCATCAAAGATAATATAATTAGTAGAAGAATTGGAATTTCTCAAATTTTTATTTGTTTTTTATCTAAGGTGGATTATTCACCATAACATTAATTTTACAATTTTTGTTATCAATGTAATTAATGGAATTTTTAAACTTTTCATTTTCCAGAATGAGAATGTTTTTTTCATTATCATCATTTTTTGTGATCCGTAGTAATATTTTTATTATTTTATTAAATATTTAAAATGTTACTATGAAATTCATCACATAAATCACCTAATTATTTTATATTAGAATTTTCACAATTTTATGTATAATAATATTTAAAACCAAAATAATTTATTACTTTATTTATTACATCAATGAAACAAAAACCATTTATAATTACCAAATCATCAAAACTATATACTAACTTAAGATATTTTCCCATTAGTGTAAGGTTAACAGTCTCTTTTTCTCCTCCATATTCTTATCTAGAGTCTGATTTTTCAGTAAATCACCAAACTAAATTATAATCATATTTAATTAACATTATTTACTTATTATATTTCCATTCCTATTTAATATTTGTACACTAATTTTTTTAATGGATGGGTTTCTTACATTCATAACAAATAATTGTTGTTTTACGTTTCTTATCATTTTCTTTTAATGATTTTATGTATATATTTCTTTTTCTGTCATTATTTTTTATAGTATTCCTATTTATTATGATTCGTTGAAGGCATTTAATAAATTTACATTGGTCATAATTTTTTGTGAGACAGAAGAATATGAGAAACCATTGAAATAGTAGAAAAAAATATTTAGATTTAAAATAAACACCCTTTCTTCTTCAAGATGAATCAGGTTCATTTTTTAATTTCAGAATCATATTGTATAAGATATATTATATTCTCATCTAGTAATTATTCATTAAAATATGTGATCTCATAAATGGATACATTCATTGAATTCCAATTTTTTGGATGGATCGGAATAATCATTCAATCAGTGCTTCATTATTTATTGTTTAACGATGTGTGGACCTGATATTTAAAAACAATTTTAATTTTTTAACAAACTCATTCGCACTTTTAGAATAGTACATTGTAACATCTAGATATTTTTCTATTTTAATTCCATGCTTTTTTTCATAAATTTTCATTCCATGTATGAGTGATACTTAAAGTTCTCTGAATTTAAGATACATTTGTAAAAGAATATATATTACTATAAGAATTCCAACTAAAAGAGTAGTAAACTTAATTCCTGATTTTTAAAATTAAATCATATTTTTTAGAACCATTTCATATTAAAATTATATGATGTAATTTATGTAATTTATATGTTCTATATAGGATAATCTATAATTCCTTACCTATATTTTTAAAAATTCCCCCATTTGATAATTTCCAATATTCGTATTCACTTCCTTAGAAATGTTATGCTCGAAATAGATTTATGATTTGAATATTCTAACATTCCATTAATGAAATATAACATTGATGAGTCTTTTTAAGGCCTAAAAATCATCTTTACTCAAATAAAAAACATAAACAAAATTTAAAAAATCCTTTAACGACAACCAATAATAAAATTTAATATTATTATAAAGGTAACCAAGAAAGGCTAATGATTTTTAAAAGGGTATCAATTATAGGGAGACTTTTACACCTGATTAAACTAAACCCATATTTTTACACTAATATAAATCTTATCCTTTTACTTTATGAGGAGAATCCACAGACATAAAAATCAATGACTTTAAGTAAAAACAAGAAGAAAACAAGTATTTATATAATGATCATCACAAACCTACGTGTACTACCTTTTTTAATTGGTAATAATAAACAAGAAATACCTTTTTTAGTATAACTTGTTGTGTGAAAGAAAGAAAGGTAGACTACTCTACCCAACACAAAAGAAATAATTATCAAAATTAAAGAACTAATAGAGACTTATAAACAAAAATATTCTTTGGAATAATATAATTTTTTCTAATTGAATATATTTTAATCATTATTTTTTGGAATTATAGAAATGATATATTAAAACTCTAATGTTGAATAATATTCATCAATATTTTTTTAACCCGTTAGAGTTTGTTGCTAAGGATGTAAATAGTTGAGCACCTAATAACTTGTATAAAAAAGAGTATAAACATATGTGATCTTTGTTTTTCATTAAACACCATTCTATAACTTCTATAAATACTTAATAATATTAAATATAATTTTATTTATACTATACACTAGAGAAAATGGATAGAAACGTTTAGAATTAAACAATAATAATAATAGACTATCAGAGAGAGATAAAGATATTATAATTTAATAATTACCATTAAACTCATATTTATTATTCAAATAAATTAATAATAATTAAAAAAATTGAAATCAATTTTTAAATAATTTAAATGGAATCCATAATAATATGTTAATGAAAGATCAGTTAATAATATATAGATTGAATTTGAAATAGGAAACTCTAAAGTATTCCATATAATACTTGTATTTATCATTTAGAGACTATAAAAAATTAATTATAATTGTTTATATACATTAATTTTATTTAATGTGATCAATATCAAATTATATTAAATTTGAAGTAATATAATTTATTAAAACAACATGTAATAATATAAATTATTTTTTGAGTTTCAAGCTATATTTTTTTGTGAAGGCCAATAAAATAGGCTCATAAAAACAATTTTTTAATAAATTGAAAATCACTTATCATAGTTTTTATAGGGTTAATATGAATATAAAAATTCCTTATAACAATTTATACAAAAGAAATAATCATTCATAATATAATGAAATGAAATAATATGTAAAATATTGTTTAATTTCCTGTAGGATTAGGAATATACTACGTAGGTAAAATCAGATAGGTTTTTTCACATGGGTGAACTTTTATATGAATTATAAATGACCATGTATGGAATTAATGTAAGTGTATTAGTCTACATGAATCAATATATGGGATTCATGTATGGTAATAATGTATCTGAATTCATTACCTAAGATCAGTTTGACAATGAATATTTAAGACCTAAAAAAGAATGAAAAATGGAAAAGTAAACATATTTTCATTTGGAGTTATAATTAAAAAAATTTATTATATTTAAAAATATTCAACAATTATCTTATTTATCATTTTTATAAATTAATTTATGACAATAACCCCATAGAAAAATAGTTGTAAAAAAGTGCCGAAACTAGACTGAAAGAATACATTAAATTTAAACCTAATTTATAACATGACATATATTGATTCAAACATTTATGATCTCAAATAAAATATATATAGTAATTATATATTTTAATAATTAAAATAATTTCTCAATTTGGATTTATGTAGAAATAGATATGTTTGAAATACTATGGTTAACAGATTCATGAAAATTGGCTACATGGATTTCAAAAATGGCTACATGAATTACAAAATGGTGTTGTGGATTATGAATTGGATATATGTTTAAAAGATTATTTTCTACATTGTAATAGTAATAAACTTATAAAAAATATATTTTATGTTCCTAAATAATTTATTTATACTAGTAACTCAAAATAATACCCGACTAACATGTTATAAATAAAAAAAGAATAATAATATAGATTATTTTATGAATTAAATATTAAGATATAATAAAAACTAGTAGTAGTATATAAAACACTAAACATATTATAATATTTAATATTAATGAAATTTTGTTTATTAAATATAATATACTTTTAATAATCCCTATAAAAAACCCTTACATAATGTAACAATCAAACAAAAACACATGAACAAACAGAACACGCACCATATGATGGTGACAAAAAATCAAATTATAATTTTGAAAGTACATTTTTTGAAAAAAATCACTATAAAAATATTTGAAAATTTAATTTATATAAATTTATCTGTTTCCCAATAGTTTTATAAAATTGACGAAAAATAAAATATTAAAATGATAGAACCCAATAATAAAATATTGTTGTTCTAGTTGAAACAAGAGAACAAAATTAATGTAGAGTTGAGTTACAAATTTCTCTTACAAGAAACATACTCCATTAATTATGATATATTTTGTATATGGTGTATTATATTATTGTAATGTAAATTCTTATTAAAAAATAGAATATAAAATAATGTTGTCAAATGCCGGAATATACAAACCTTTTAAGTACAAGAGGATGATCATAACATCAATGATAAAATATGTAATATATTCACCACACACATGAAATTAGGTTCATAATACTCAACATGAATTAATGATAGGAATTTCAGAAGAAAACCCTTTGCTTGATCTGGATTCAATCTACACCTGCACAAATTTTCTTGACTAACAATACTATTAATTTAATTAATTATAAAACAAACAACCATATGAACAACTATAACCATTTATATTCACTATTTAATTTATTCTATACACAGACACACACACACAAAGATATATATATATATATACATATATATATTTTTACCATTCATAAATAATGTGTGTGTGTAGTCATTATCGCTTTTAAGTATAATGTTAAAAACATTATCATTTTTCGTTATTAATAAAAAGAAAATAACTTATAAATAATATCATCACCTGAATTGATGTAACAATATATATTATAAATATTTTTTATTATCAATTTTGGTTATAATCCATTGTGATATAATTAGTTATTAGCATGTTTTATAAATTTTTAACGAATGAAGGGTGATTTATTAATTAATGAGTTAAATAATTATATAAAATTTAAATAAAATACATTAAATTATAATCTTATTTATATAATATTATACCATAATATAGTATCTCATAATCATCTATGATATAGATGCATATCACTGTTTAAGTATGATTTTAAACCCAACCAGACCAAAACTTATGATGATTATTAGACTGTTAGAAGGTTGTTTAGTGTTATTATAATTATACTAAATTAATGATTACAGTATTGTATTATTATTTTTATGATATGTTAGATCTTTAAATAACTATAAAGTGGATATAATGTATATAATGTCACTACATAGATAGAAGATATAATCTTCCACTCAGTACACTCTTTTTTAAGGATTGAAATAATGATGATTGTTTATTGATAGTATCATTAAAAAACTATATAATTTAATATTAGAAAACATTAATAAAATCAGAAAAATAATATTTATCAATTAAAAAAATTTCAATGTCCATCAATATAATGTGGTTATTAAAATAAAAATGGAAATCAATCATTCCATGGGGGTGGTAGTGTACACCTATACATGGTGGAATATATCATCTTCAATAAAATCATAGATATGTATAATTTGATCTAAAATTTTATAATATAATATTTATTATAAATATTATTCATATATATTAAATTCATTATTATTTGAAACTGTGCGTGTTGGTTATGAAAAAATAATCATGACATAGTGGAGGGAGTAGTCCTCCCCCATACACACATGAATGCCATTTTCTGATTTTCATAAGAGAAAATTGGAAAATGTTGTCAATATTTTTTCAAATTTCATTACAAAAATTATTTTATATGAAATGATCTTTTTTTTAACATAAAATTTTAAAATGATAATTGGAAAATTCAAATAAAAAATGATTGATGTTAACTATAAGATGATAAATCATGTATGTACTTTGATAATTCCTAAAAAATCACAATGAAATGGAACGAATAACCAAATATATTATTGTTAGAATTAGAAAATAGATAAATAATATTTTGAGGATATAAAAAGGGTATTGTATCGAGAATAAATCTAAATTTTATAGTGGTATTGAATGGTTAGTGAGAGTCCACTTTTATAAGTTGTATGAATAGATTTTTTATAAACATTTCAACTGAATAAAAGGGGACAACATAAAAACACATCATGTGTCAAAATGAATAGATAATAATATAGGGTATAGTTAGATAATGTTCATCATATCTCAAATAAAAAATTTAAAAAAATTTAACATGTTTTAGTACCTTTACCCACTAAATTATTACTCCTTCAATTTTATCTTTTACAATGTTGAATAGTTTTTACCTACGGTAAATTATCATAATTAATAATGAAAGTGTCATAATGGAATTTGGAAATAAATATCCAAAATATAAAATTCATTATATTTTATTTTATTTCATATACTTCTAAATTATAATAAAAAAATACTAAGCATAAAATGAAAAACATAATTTTATAGAAAAAGTAACTTATGTTCTAATGTATCAAATATAGTATTGATAATTAATAAAACCTTTTAAATAATATATATTTTGACATATAAATCACATATTTTTTAGGATAAAATGATTCAAGAATATCTATTTCTTATATACATGAAAATAATTTCATAAAAAACACTGTACTTTTTTTTATAATAAATCATTTTAATATTAAATTAAAATTAATTATGCTAAGAGAAATACAAAATGATCAACACATGAAGTCACTAAGATGAATTATAAAATAGTGAATATTTTCTAAATATTAAATTATTAAATTTATATTTTAAATAAAACAATGTATTATAATGAAAAAAAATATTTTATTTGAAAATGGATTTTCTTGAATATTAACCATTATTACACATATTTACTATTAAAGAATAATTAAATTTTTATTAATCAATTATTCATTTCAAATATATTAGATCATCACTCTTTACAAGATTCTCAAAATTGAAATTAAAATCATAATGAATGAAAATATTTAGTGTAATACATTTCTAAGAATAATATTACAATGTTATCCTGTTTATAAATTCCCATTGAATATTATTCATATAAAATATATCATATAGTTTATTTATATAAATATTTTATAATATGGATACTCATATCCATAAACACTACTTCTATGTAAATGATTTAATTGTCTTCACATATCATAAGTTTCTTATATTTTGGTGTACTGTGTGAATAAATCATTTTAGAAAATTGAATTCTTTATTGATAATAATAAATCGAAATTTTGGTGTACTGTAAATATTATTAATGAGTTCACTAACTAGGTAAAATATTTAACAAGACACTAATGGTAACCTACTATTTCGATGAAACATTTATTTCACATTATGTTTTGTTATGTCTGTAAATTATACAAAGCCATTGTCAATGAAGGGTCAAAAAATATTCATCCCTTGGAGAAAATATGTTCCTGAAATGAAACATAATTGATCCAAAATTTTCACATACTATATTTTCGGTATATTTTATTTTTCACATGGTATGTTAAATATCTCATAGATGTTTCTCAAAAGCTGCATCCATTTTGGAGTATATCAATATAAAATCACTAAATACAACAATGAACTTATTAAGATAGTCTTTGAATAAATTATTCATCGAATCATAGAAAACATAAGGACAATTATTTAGTTTGAAAGGAATTACCATAAATACCTAATGTTGATAACTTATTCAAAATTCCATCTAGGGTATTTCATCCTTATTCCTACCAAGAAAAAGATTATTTTAGGGATAATCAATTTTGAAATGTATCAGGATCCTCAAATTATCATTAACATGTCATTACCATGTGGTAAAATGTACTTCTCATTTTTAGTAATGAAATTTGTCTCACTATTATTAATGTTATATCTCATATATCTATCAATATTTTTGTTGAATAAAAAATAACCCCCATTGTGATGAACTAAGGATTATAAATACCTTATCACCCAACTCCTGTACTTGTTTCTTCAACTACTCTAACTCCACTAGTTCCATCCTATTGGGTGTTTTAGATATAAATCTTGCATCTAGAATGTGTTCAATGGAGAAGTCAACATCACGCATAGGTTCATGTCAAGATAATTAATTTAGATAAAAATCCATGTTTTTATGCCATAAGAAAATCCTCTACTCATAAGTTGTTTTCTTTATCCTTCGAACACGCGTGATATTCTATCATACCTTGAATTATTTAAGGAGAGCTACAAAGGGCGGATCCATAACTATTTAAGATGATCAATTCTACCCTTTAAAAACCAGATATTCCAACCCACCTTCCAATATAATAATCTAATTCACATGGGAATTGATTTTTTATTATAAATATAAATACAATCCATAACAGTGATCATATCAATGTAAACAATATGTATAATAACCAAATTTCAAATAAGATACATCTATAAATAATAATATGAAATTATTTAAATATATTTAATGATAAATTATTCCACTAGGTGTTATAATTGATAACTAACTTACATATGATCTATGAAAATATTTAGTGCTATAGAAAAAATAGAATATAAAAAAGAGAGTGAATATCAATAATCAAATGAAAAAATTTCTAATATTGAAGTTTTTTTCAATATATATGTGACTACATCATTGGGAATTTTGAATTTAGTTGTGTAATAACATAATCATAGACTTTAAACATCGTACTTTTATAAGGTATATTATCTTTTTTTTAGGAATTTTTTAACATATTTTCCCTACATTGTATAATTAAATCATATAAAATAAATAGTTAATTACATTCTATTAGAGTTGTATACTTGATATATTTTTTCTCTACCATCCTATCTTAAAAAAATCCCTCCTTTTAGTACCCATGGATTTATTTACATGTTTACCACCATTGGAAATATTATTCTTCCTTTCTCCACTTTTATACCCTCTTCTTCCAATAATTCTCAGATTGCCTCTTCATATTCTGATGTTCTTTGAAAATATACGTTATTGAGAACATATATTCTTTCTAAATTATAGTTTATAATATATCCTTATATAATGAATGTTATGAGGATTACAACAGCCTTTTAAGACTCAATATTATCCCATTGAAGAAACAATCAATATTTATTTACTATTTAGATAATAATATACAATAGGTCTAGATAAAACAGTTACGCCAGCAAAATACTCAGCATCATTCCCTCCTTCTTTTATCTTTTTTTAGGGAACTACCTTTCTACGTTCTCTATTTGATCAAATAGAAAATATATTTTGAAGGACGAATTTATAAAAGGTCCTAATTTCTTACACATTATCTTATATTCCTCTTGAAATTTGTAGATTATATACTACAAATTACTTGCATGTACTTTCATATGATTGGATGTAATGGTTATTTTTTCCACTTTTCTACTTCTTCAGATGATAAATATGTTATCTATGGACTTGATGAAACGTTCATAAACCAAAGGACTAATAATTCAACTGAATTATAGATATTATTATCATATTATGTTGTTAAAAATAGATACCCAATAGTTTTAATCAGTAGGTCACTCTTTGTAGTTGATAATATTTGATATAACCAAAGTGAAAATACCAAATATGGTAATTATTTGATTAGAATCAACACCATATTCATTTAATTCCTAATGAAATAATTCCCAAATTGGTTATATGTTTTGATACATTTTTCATTAATACTATTAGTGACCACAAAATTAGATTAGAATACACATAGTTTGATCGTGATATAGAAATATAAAATTAAATGACTATATTTTTTTCCAGTGTTTTCCATAGAAATATTTAGGTTTCATAATATTACTTCTTTAATCTCACTATGTTCTTCTTAATATAGACACTGTGATTCCTTATAAATTATATTTAATATAAAATTTTACAACTATGAATCCAGAAACCTAACACACATAGTACTATTATATCATTTCTATAAAATACAATAGTTTCCACATGGTCTAACAAAAATGTTTTTTTTTGAAGACTAGCTACATACATATATTAAAATTAAAATAATAATATAAAACAAGATAATATTTTCATATGACTATTTTACCATCCATTATATCCCAAAAAATTACACAGTGTTATCCTCGAAGATTCCTATGTAAAGGAAAACTTTTATCTAGTTTCTCAGAAAAGAGTATAATAAAATTTAATTTATTATATAATATATATGTAATAAGTGATAATAAAGAATACATAAATAAAATTAACACATAATAACCATAAATATATTGTATTCTATATCAGTGATAATAAATAAAAGCATATATAAAAAATTAATTGTCTCATATAGATCGAATGTATAATTCTAGACCACTAAACATGATTTCATGCCCCAATAAAAATACACTACATATATATTGGGAGAATCACAATCAAAAACCCATGATATATTGTCTAATTAGACTTGTTCATGAATTTATGGACTATATAATTATTGTCCCAAAACATCACATGATTAAGTACAATAAATTAATAATAATAGTCAATAATAAGTTTCATAAAATTATCTATGGAACCTCTAGATGAATAATAACATGGAGATCCATATAATATACAATTGTAAAACAAATACATTCCCATTTTATGGAATAATTTTGATTTATAAGATAAAATACATTAATTAACTTCTATACCATAGGATTTATAAAATTAAAATCTATTTCCAATATCAATGAATTATATTAGTGGGAGTAAACTCTATGGGGGGGGGGGGTTAACCATAAAGGAAAATGATTATGTTGAATTGTTTCCATTTTTAATATACTAAGTCAATGGTATGAATAATATTTCATCGTAGTTTATAAATTTGAAAATTAATGTTCCATATCCAATCATTACTAACAGTCTAGCTTTGTTTGTAGTATTAGGCCAATGTATCATAAATTAGGGGGGATTTATGAGTAAATATTAAAATAGAAACAATATATTTTCATACATATATATTAAATATTTTATATGAATATTCAATACACTAAATAAACTCACACATGAATACCATAATAGAATGTGTATTTAAGAAAAGTTCTATAATATTACTATTTGGTGGATGTTCTTAAATGTGTCAAAAAAAGATCACTACATTTAGCACTATTCATATACATACACTACTTAAATATTTTTATTCATAACATAGGGAGACGGAACATAAGAAAAGGTGATCTCAAATACTCAATATGGTTAAACAAGTGACATATCCATATAACATGAGAATATGGGTGTGAGAACATGAGAATAACATTTGAAAACCATACCCTTTATATCAAACATCATACACATGAGTCATGGCACAAATCATGGTTTTTAATAAGACTTGAATAAAAAATTAATAAAAAATCATGAGCCATGATAACATAAAATTTTCATAACATATTGATTTATTGGATATACATTTGCATTATTATGTTTGACCATTTATAAATTAAAATAGGTCCAGTCAATCTGTTAGAGAAATAAATTGAGGCCCTCCTATAATTGTATGTATAAGAAACCCGGTGAACAGATAACATTATTTAAATAATGTAAAGATCCACATGTAACATTATGGATATGTAATATAGGTTCAAACATATCACTATGAACATATAATTAGGTTTATGTATAACACTGTGTAAATTTAATCATGGTAACACATAACAAATTCAATCATGAGTTATCAATAATTACATAATTAATTTGAAGGATATATAGGTCCTAACTATCACATTATTAAAATCATAGTTTTTTGTACAAAAATATCATTACAAATTTATCAGATCATGACCCAAGAAATAAAATGGGTTTCATAAAAATTGTATCATATCATACCTATAGAAAAGAGATAGGTTTCAAAACCAATTCATCATTTCATCATAACATAACCTGTATAAAAATAAGAAGGTTTAATACAAATTTTAGTATTTTATAACACATGGAAGAGAATGAGTCTTCATAAACATCATTTAATGATAAAATATTAAATGAATGAATAATAATGAATTACATGGTTCATGTCCCCAGAAAAACATATGTTACATTAATCGATTTTTTCCTAGATAGAGAATGATTTTAAATTATCAATTAGAACATTTCATGAAGGAAAATAAAATTTCATTGAAAATAACTATTCCAAAATAAAAATTTATTATTTTTTTGAAAATATTTATGATTGAAAATAATCCCAAAAAATTATAATGTATTATTTAAAGAAAATAATTCATATAATGATAGAAAATTATATTCTTTCAGTATATACTAAAAAAATCATTCCTTGCACATTTTTTTGTAAAATACATATTTTTCTGAAACGGTAATGAAGATACCTTTAAATTGTATGGTAAAAAACTTAGACATAGATAAAAATTTCATTTCTAATGATAAAAATAATTTTAAAAAATTTCTAGAAATCTTTGTTCTGGAGGGGAAAATGTTTTCAACCGTACATAAGAATTTTTAAAAAAACATTATTATTAACACCTGAGTATATAGGGAGTAGAAAAGGAATGGAATATATATTTTTTAAAAACATCACTATAGGATAAGAAATTTAATGTGGTTAATTAGATATGGATCAAAATATTTTATCATCAAGATTATATTTATAAAAAATCCCAAGAGATGATGAAATTGGATAATAAAACCATTATCAATTTGGTAACACTAGATCATATTTTCCAAGAAATAATCACTTTGTAACGACCCGACCATAGTTACCAAAATCTAGTGCATTCTTTTAATTCACTGGAATTATTACAAAGAATCATGCCCAAAAGGACCGATCAGATTACCAGTCTTTGAAAGTAGATTACATACATGAATGTAACATTAAACATTCTAAAATAAAACACAACATAAATAAACTTTTTATATTTCCATTATTCTCCAAGAATAACACTGATTATTAATCATAATAAACATCATTGAATCATAGGAAAATAAAACATAAGAATGGTGTGATATCAAATGATTAGTAATGGTAAATAATTCAATGGAAGCTATAAACTTTTAAGGCAAGATTGATAATAAATAATCATTATTTTAAACCTAAAACATGGACATGTTATTTTAAAAATAAGTTAAGCATTGCTATATAAGCATGCACATGGACATTTTATTAGTCTAATAATCACATGTAATAACAAATTTCATAATGACGTAATGTAAAATGAAAAACATAATAACAACTATGTCAAGTAATTGTGCAACGACCGTTCATAAATATTTGTTCAATGACATGTTCCAAGAAACTGGTTTGTCTCATGAGTGCTACCAATGCATTGAGGGGATACAGTAAACCCTTCAAGTGACTTACTTTTCCCAATGAATTCCTCATATGATAATGTTGAAACATAACAAAAAAATTCATAATAAACTAGCAGATTAAATGCCAATACATTAACCATAAACCAGGAATGGTATAAAAATAGCACATCCACTATTAAACATATCATAAATTATTCAATACAATATAAAATATTGTATTATAATAAATCAACCCCATTCATGAATAATATATTGCATTTTTACATAGTTGAAAATGATCAGTGAATGTTTTTGAGAGAAATATCACTTTTTGTGAAATCATCAAAAATTCACACATTTAAAAAAGGATATTATTTAAAAGATATTTATGAATCAATGTGTCCCATAAAATATTCAAGCATGTGAATTTAAATAATATTATAAAAATATCATTTCGATATAAATAAATCTAGATAATCATTTTGAAAACATGGATATTAATTAAAATGATATAAAAAATAAATCTTATAAACATTTAAAATGTTGATATAGTTAATGAGTCCCTTCAATAAAACCATAAAAGGTTCTTGATGAAATATTTTTTAAGAAACATGGACATGGATTATAAATATATCCTAGTGTATACTTATAAATCAACAACCACATATAATAATGATATTGTGAAATCAACCATTAACTTTTACCTATGTTAAGTCGAGGGTACATTAAACTCTTTTATAAAAACAATAATATGTAATTAATTTATATAAGAACCATATTCATATTTATTATATTAGAAATGATTCATTTCTGACTTTATATTACTCATTTAATAATAATATCCATGTTAATGTGACATTTCTGGTAACAATCGTTTTCGTTATCGTATTTGTATTAGCTTGTTATTCATGATCATATTACTTATATAATTACTTAATTACATCCATAATATAGAAAAATATTTATATATAATAAATAATCAGAATATATAAATTTATAATACATATATATATGAAATTGAATACACCATTTAAGGGTAAGGTAGGTCGTACATATGCATAAACGTTGTTTCTGTTATCATATCATATTGAATGAAATTATGTCAATAACATATATTTATCTACATAAATATATATTATTCTAGTATAATTATTATTTCATATATATCATACATAATCAATATATATATTTCTATAAATATTCATGAATGGATATCATTGAAGATGAATCTCGTTGCATCGTGGAGACGGTAAGCCGCACGTATGCATAAGCAACAATATCATTCTATTAATGGTGAAATAGTAATTAAATGGATGAAATATTATATATAAAGAATCATTACCATGTTATATTAATTATTTACATTAATCATACTCATTATTATACCCATCAAAAGAAATTATTATTGAATAACAAACTATACGACATTGTGGAGACGGTTAGTCGTATGTACGCATGCATGTTGACATTGTTTTTCATAAGATAGATAGAAAAATGAATATAGTATTACCATATATATAATAAAATATTATCATGTAGATGGTACTGGATTTATTATTTTAGTATGGTATCAATAAACAAATAGGAAGGTTATTATGAAAAGAACATTGAATGAGGTGATAAAATAATTACTTCTTCATCAGGTGTTTCTTTTTTATTTAAACAAAAGGGCTCCATTGGATGGATTTTTTCTCAAGGTAAGCCCTCTAGGATAATTTTAAGGTAGATGGGAGATGAATTGGGTAGGTTTTGGATGAGCCAAATAGCTTTGGAGGTGTGAATTAAATATAAATGGAGGGGTCTTTTTATAAGATAACTGAGAGGCACTTTGGAAAAAATGTTAAAATTTTAAATTATTATAAATCACTTTTCAGTTTATAATAGCTCCAAATTGATTTATATCTAGGATAAGATTATTAGGGGTAAAAATCCTCTCAACCAATAGATTTTAAAAAATTTTAGGTCGTTATGTTAAACTTATATTTTAGATTTATCCTTTAGTTAAATAGTTTATCTCTTACCATATCTTCTTTTATATTTGTTCAAGATGGTTCTTATTGATTATATGAGTTTCCAAATGAACCTAATGTAGATAATATATGAAACATTTACACTATCCAAGTTAGTTGGTAGAAAAATATATTTTTATGACTTATACTATTTAATAAAATATTATTTATTTTAAAATATCATTTATGTCAATTTTGTTATTATTTAATACATGATTATTTTAAAACTCATAAAAACTCGATTAATTCGAAAAAAAAAATTAAATAAATAATAACATGTAATAGTGACCTAAAAATTAGTTTATGTCATCAAAAGGTTCAAATAACTTTTATTTTACTATTTATAATATCATTTTTTTAATCTTTTCGAATAATGTAATTATTGCATATTCATTGTGTCATACATAAATTTAATTATTTAATGTCTAAAATTTATATATAATATATCATGATGTATTAAATAATTTTACCATTCTAATGAATACATATATACTAATTTATATTATGTATAAACCTATATTTAAAATGGTTTACTTATTAAAATATGAAATTAAGTCTTTTAATTCTATTTAAAAAAAATATAATAAATTTAAAAATATTACCCATGTTAATTATAAAGGATCATATTTTTGTACTATGGTTGATTTTGGTCAAAATAAACTTATCCAATATAAATAGGAAAATTTTTAGTGTAACTTTATTTTATTATAATATTATTATAACCTTTAATTACCTTATTAAATTTTAACTATGTTAAATATAATTCAAAAGTTATAATTCAACAAAAATTATTTTGATCCTATTGAACCACATTGAACATACTGATTAGAACAATTTATATCCTATTTTTGAAACTCGATTCACATATGTTGTTAAATTACTTTTTATAGTACATTTCAAATGTTCTTAAAAGGTGGGAAAATGTCATAATAAGGTGGGTAAATGATAATTGAAAATAATTATGTACCCACTATGAAATTATGAAAATTTTTAATTGAAAATAATTATATAGATGAAAATGTCAGTTTTTCTGTACTATGAATTATTTTTTACTATTCATCCTAAATTGAATGTTTTTAGAAAACTAAAAAAATCCACCCTAAAATAATTTTGCTATTCCAAATTTAAAATATGATGTCTTTTTTACAAAATTAAATTTTTATGAGTCTCTAAAATTACTTTTATTATTGATCACAAAAGGATGTAAATGTAATTATTTTAATAAAATAGTTATTTTGAATATATGTCTATTTTAAAAAACATTATATATAACATTTAAAATTTATTTTTTACTATTAATATTATAATATTTAATTTATAAATAAATATATCATTTAAATAATAACAATAATAATTTGTTGTTTTCTAGAAACTCAATGCCAAGTAGGTGTTGCATGCAATATAAGATATTAAATTACATTAAAGAGATAATGTGGTATATAATATTTGGGTGTTACACTATACAGTCCTTCAATAAATATCTTCCTTTGAATTTGGAATTTTTATTTAGAAATAACAGGTTGAAAATAGAAAATACTATTGTGGAAAACCCACTTCTTAAAAACGGTTAATAAAATTTACTTGTATTAATAGGGAATGGGAAATGAAAAAGCCACCAACGAATTAGGATATAGAATATGAGAACATTTTTGGTTACTAGAGACACATAATATTAGTAAAAATCAATTATTCATTGGGATTTATAGAGGCCATTAACCAAAAAAATGTGAACAATAAAGGGAAAATTGAGGTCCTTAAATAAATATATTTATATCATCGATTAACAAAACATAAGGTATTAAGATAATAAATTTTTTGTTTTATGATACATTAAAAATTAATTTCATCATAGAATAATAAAATAATAATACTCAATAAGTATAGTTCCATCCATTATCTAATTTCTACAACAACTCATCTTTCACTCCAAAAGATAACAGAACTCATAATTTCGTATTTATCATAACCATATAGGTTTTCAAAAATATGAGTTTATAAATCATCATGCACACCACATAAAAAACAAAATTATAAAATGTAAGAAATCATGAAGTCCAGTGGTGGGTGATGCACCCTTATCACCCTTCGGATGTGGGTTCATGTCTCGTGGCCTTGCTAGATGTGACAGGTTGTCCCCCAACCTTTGGGTTGACTTTTTTTTTATAAAAATCCAAAAATAATATTATGAAATTTATTAACCTTCAAAAATTTTATTAAATTTATTATATTAATCCATTTTATCTTTTATACTTAACCAAAATACATCTTTACAAACACACAGTCCAAAATTTATAAAGATGTTATAAATAATGATGATCTATCTTTGCCACATTATATCATCCAAAAACCTTCATCATGTAAAATATAAAAACATGGTATCAACCTGAATTTCCATAAAACATTATTTAATACATTCATTCTCCATACTTCTTTATATAATAATTGATATACTCTTTATATCACATAAATCATTTAAACTCCAATAGTGATGGAATATGAAATAAATTAATTACTTCCAAGGAAGTCCAAAATAGAAAATATATTTTATCCAAATCAGTCATCCCTTATTCAAAAATCACTACCTAAGTATGAGGATGATATTATGATTTATCATTCCCTCATCCAAGTATTTTTGAAAAACATTAAATTGCTATGTAGTCACTTTTCTTAGTACCATACAATTTCAATTCATAAATGAAGTAGTATTATAGTACAATATTTATTTATTTCCACATATTATATAACCATTACATCTTCGAAACAACACTAAAATGATTTAATTCATAAATTATGAAACACAAATACATTAACTATTCCACATCGACTGTAATAACAGCTCATGATTGACCTTCATCCCTTTGATTATTGATAGCTATATTTCTTTAAATCTTAGGACATTTATTTGCATAATTCCCCATTTGAATACAGTTGAGACACTGAATATCAGTATTTTTTTTCTTCCCATCTCATTATGTTTCCTAAAAACCCTTTTTTCTAAACTTATAACAAACACAAAGTCCTTTCAAGCACTTCCAATGGTGATTCTTTCAACAGAATTTACCAAGGGAAAATCCTTATTTCCATTCTTCCCACTATCCATATTTCTCTCTCCCATATTTTTCTTTTCGTAATTCTGTTCAAAATCATAGGACCCATATAATTCTTTACATATCTAATTAACACAATATTTTATTTCCTCATAATATGTGAATACATGGTGGGATATATTGTTCCAATATTTTAGGATAATACCATGAAAGATAAGACCCATCATACTCTTTGGAATATGTGTATTGGAAGGGAATTCCTTCCTTCTACAAGGAACCATTTCTAAAAATAAATCATACACTATATTAGGGTATGAATCATAATGCATAATTTTTATGTAGTGAAATATTTAACAGAAATTGAAAATTTGAGCATATTTAGTCATGAATATACTTCCTTTTGGGACATTTTTAATCATAAATCCATCATAATTGTTCATAATAAAAATTTCAATTATACTAAGCATATCCCCCGGGAGTGTCAAACCTGGTCCATAGTTAGGCTCATTGTCATGTACCAGGTTACCTTGAGTCATGATTGAAACACAGTGTCAATGTTGTTACTCCTCGGTATATATTTTCAAAAAACACACCAACTTATAGTGTCTTGAAAGAAATGTATTTCAATTAAAAGTAATAAAATACCTACAAACTAAAATTCAAGGACGTTCTTCCATACAAATACTGAAACTCTATCTTAGGTTAATATTCTCTAGGTAGAGGGTATCTAAATCTAGTTTACAAATTTATTTATAGACTTCATCTGATACCAAATGTTATTCACCGACCCTAGCTACCCAGTGCCAGATAATTATTTAAATACAATGGAATTATTACAATAATTAAAGTGTCGATGTACTTATCAGTATAGCAGTCTTGGAAAACATATTACAAACATTAATGCCACATTACAATTTATAATATAAAACAAATCTTAAATATTTTTTTTATAATTCCATTATTCCCCTATATTAACCATCCATATCAATATAATACATTTCACGGAATCTAGGGAAAATTAAACATACTAAAGGGGTGATCTCAAATGCTCTGTAATGTTAAATAATTCTGCAGATACTATAAAATTTTAAGGCAAGATGTATAATAAAAACAAAATCATTTGAAAAATAAAACATGAACATGATATAGAAAAAATAAGACAAACCGTACCAAATAAACATGCAAATGGATATTCTACTAGTCTAATAATCATATATAATAACTAATTTTATAAATAGGGAATGCATAATTCCGGACATAGTAACTACAACATCAAGGCCTTGTGCCAAAACCATTCAGAAATGTGATGTCAAGACTTTGTTCTAGGATAGTAGTTTTCCTTAATTGAACTAGCAATGCATCTAGTGGTATAGCATACCCCACTTGTCACTTATAATATCCAATTCATTCCTCATAATAAAATTTCGATACATAACATAATCATTCATATTAAAACAGGGAAAAAATGTCCACACTTTAATCATGAACAATGAATGGTATTAAAATAACACATCCACAATAAATCACATCACAACTCAGTCAATATAATATGGAATATTATATTATAATAAATCAACCTTAATAAAAAATTATATCCAGAATGTTTATATAGTTGAAAATGATCAGTAAAACTATTTGAGAGAAAAATCACTTTTGTTGAAATAATTTAAAATTTACACATTTATAAAGGTAGTAACAGAAATGATATTTTTGAATCCAAGTGTCCCATAAAAATTTGATACTTTTTAAAGTAATTAACATTTTAAAACAATCATTTACAGATAAATAAATCCATAAATCATTTTTAAAATATAGTCATTAATTAAAAATATTTATTAAAATAAATCATTAAAAAATTTAAAATGATGATCTTGTTAATGATTCACATCCATAAAACCATTAAAGATTCAATTTGAAATCATTTTTAAAAAATATGGTCCTGGATGATAAATATTTCTCAATAGATAGTTACATATCCATGACCTCGAATAATAATGGGATTGTGAAATAAACCATTACCTTCTACATTCCTTTAGATGAGAGTATTTTTAATCTCTTGTATAATGATCATAGTATGTTATAAAATTATAGGATAACCATATTCATTTTTATTATATTATACATGATTCATTTATGACTTTATACAACCCATTTAATAATAATTTCCTTGTTAAAGTAACATTTTATGTAATTATTGTATTCTTTATAATATATCTTTTAACATGTCATTTTTGAGCCTATCACTTATATAATGATTTACATACATTGATAATATAAAAAATTATTTATATTTAATATATATTGAATATATAAATTTGTATAATAGATGGATATATATATATAGAATACAACGTTTATGGGGACGGTAGGCTGTACGTATGCATAAATGATGTATCCTTTTTCATATCATATTAAATGGAAGCAAGTAAACAAAAAATTTTTATATACGTAAAGATATATTATTCCAATAGAAAACATCATTCATATATCTCATAATTAATCGATATAAATATAATAATAAATACTATTGAATGGTGATTATTGAAGATGACTCTCATCGCATTGTGGAGAGGATAATCAGTACATGTGCATGAGAAACAATATCATTCTACTAATTGTAAAGTGGTATTTAAATGAATGTTATTTTATATATAAAGAATAATTACCATGTTTCATTTCATATTTAAATTAATTACACTCATTACTATACCCATCCAAATACGGTAGTGTTGAATAACAAATTACACCACAACTTGGAGACTATACTTTTTATGTACACATGCATGAAGACATTTTCATTCGTATGATGAATAGGATAGTGAATACGGTTGTACAATATTTACCACAATGTCTCAATATGTGGATGGTACTTGAGTTATTATTGTACTTTTGTATCAACAATGAAATAGGAAGTATAATAAGAAAATAAAATTGAAGGAGATTATAAAATAATTACATATTCTTCTGGTCTTTCTTTTTTATTTGAACAAAATAGATCTATATGATGGCTTAATTCTCAATTTATGGCTTCTAGGATGAATTGAGTGTAGTTTTGAGTCATTTTAGGCTAGGTTCAACTTATCCAAATGTATTTGGATGTGTGAATTATAATGAAATTGAGTATGTGCTTTTATGAGTGATGAGGGGCACTTTTAGAGAAATGATAAAATATTAATTTACTATATAATAAATTTCTGTTATTAATTGATAAAAATTGATTTATTTTGAGGATAATATGATTATGGGTTGAAATTATCTCAACCAATATACATTATACATATTTGGGTCATCATATTAAACTTATCATTTAGATTTAACACTAGTTAAATAGTTTACCTCTTACCATGTCTTCTTGTATTTTTATGCTACAACATTAATATTGTTACTATAAATTTCCAAAAGATCCAAAAGTGGATAATTTTATTTAATTTACAAACTATTAATTTTAGTTGGGAGAGCCATATATTTTTATGACATTTATATTATTTATTTAAATTGTATTTATTTTCAAATAACATATATGTTATTTATTCTAACTATTTGACATGTTAATTCTGTAAAAGTCATAACATCTTGATTGCATTAAAAAAATAAATTGAATCAATCCAAAAATTTCATAGTGAGCTATATAATTAATGCATGGAATCAATAGTTTCAAAACCTATTTATCTTAATTATTAATATATCCATTATTTAAATCTTTAATTAATAAGGTAATTATTGCATCAATGTTGTGTGATACATAACATTTATTATTTAATATATAAAAATTATATATACAATACCCTGATCTAGGAAATCTATTTATATTTATAATGAATAATTATAGTCTAATTTATATTATGTATAATGCTATATTTAAAATTTTATAATTATTAGAATTTGAATTTGACACTTTGAACTCATCTAAAATTAAAATATAATAAATGTCCTAATCTACCCAATTGAATTAAAATGGATGATTTTTTCTCCTAAGGTATATTTTTATCGAAATAAACTTATGAAATATAATTCAGACATGTTCTACCATAACATTATATTATTATAAAAATATTTTAATGATTAATTACTATATTTACTCTTAATAGTGGTAAATAGTATTCAAAAGATTCTATTCACCAAAAATTATTTTGATCATATTGAATAACATTTTACATACTGATGAAAATCAAGTTTGTCAGATTTTTTAAATTCAATTCACAGATGTGGTAATATTATATTTACTGATAATTTTCAAATGTGCATAGAATGTGGGAAAATGTTTTAGAAGGTGGGTAAAAAGATGTTAAAAATGTTAAATGAATTTATATATCTAATTATATTATAAAATGAATTATATGAATTAAATTGGACTAATATATGTATTATGTATCTATTTTGAGATTAATATATATTTTATTTAGAAATAATTATATAAATGAAAAAGTTGGTTTTGGTGTACTATGTAGTATTCTTCACTATTCATCAAAAATGAATGTTTATAGAAAAATAAACAAATTTAACTTAACCTAATTTTGATATTATGAATTAAAAAATGAATTCAGTTTTACATAATTCAATTTTTTAGGAGTGTCTAAAATTAATTTTATTATTTATCACAAAAGATCATAAAAAGTAGTTCATTGAAGAAAATAGTTTTTTAAATATATAACTATGTTAAAAAACATTATAAATTACATTTAAAATTTATTTTTTATTATTCATTTTAAAATATAAAGTTTAAAATTAAATATATCATTTAATGAATTATAACAATAATGTGTTATTTTCAGAAACTCAATCTTACATATTACATAAGCCAAGTAGATGTTGCATGAAATATAAGTACTTATATTATACTAAAGAGACATTGTGCTATAGAATACAAGTGTGTTAAAAAACGAAATGAAACATATAATATCATTAAAATAATTATATACTTCACTTAATCACTCAAATGGAAATTATATACACCTCATAAATGCATATAAGTGCATAACCTAAAATATGTCTCAATGAAGGCATATTGAAACATGATTTACTTACCACATTGGTAATCATTAAACTGTAAACCAAATGAAAGATAGATACATAAAATTATATCTAAATACCTATAATTTTATGGATAATAATCATAATATAAATTTATTGGTATAATTTACACCACATAAATGAAATAGGTTGTTAATATGGCATGTGTCTCATAAAAGGAAAAAGTGAGACATAAATATCCTACTGTAAGTCTCGACATCATAAGAAATAATTTAAAAACCTATATAATATAAAGAATTTTATTATAAATCTATTAACAAATCTGAGGATACATTATTTAGTTATTTCATTTATTACATTCTTATTAACAATTCCATGTTTACGCTGTGTTTTGCATAATAACCACTTTGTTTTTTGTATATGTTATGTTTTTTTATTTTTTGTCCTATTAGTATGATCATGGATTCATCAGATATCAAATAATAATTGTGACTTTGTTATAATATTATTAAATTATATATAATTTTATTACCAGTCATGAATGATGGGTTTTAAATATGTTGTGATCATGGAAATGGTATGTCGTATGTACACATATGTAACATTTCCATTATTAAATAATCATTAATTAAAAAAGTTATGTAATATTTTAAAATTTTATAATGATAATAATATCATAAATATCATATTATTATGTATAAAACACATTTTATTATCATCAATGTGGAGTGGCGTTGAAGAGATAGTGTCAAATCGCTTCATGATGGTGATAGTACACATATACATGAACGATATTATGTTCATTCAATGAGTGAAATAGAAAGACTTTAAATAATTTATTATACATTAATAATGAATAATATTTCATTAATATAATAAATATGTAATTTATATCAAATATATTTATCTTTATCATCTTTTATATAAGATTTTGTGAAAATTAATCACATCGCTTTATATGGTGGTAGTCTTCCACAAAAAGGAGTGACAATATTATATACCCAATGGAAATAAAAGTAAAAAATTTATATATGAAATAATAAATAAACTGTTATAATTATGTTATATATATAATATATATCCTTTATCATACCCAACTATTAGTGGGGGTAAAAAAAATGAATGACATCAGTGCACAAGGTTGTAGTCTGATGTCCACAAGGATTAGGATTGTATAACCTATTAGACAGAAGTGAACAAGGTTTTCTGTCATAAATTTAATAAAAAATATAATTATATTTAAGATAATGAGTTTATTATATAATCATGGTTTTATAATAATTGATGGATGTGTATTATAAAATACAATAAATATGCTTGTTTGCGAAACATGATCACTTGTGAGGAATGGACTGTAATAGTGGATGGAGGCATATCCCCCATAGTGGGTGTAGTACCCATGAATTTCGCTGTTATGTTTTTCAAATGAATCTTTACTTCTAAATAATTATATAACATGTTTATGTCTCTGTCATAAATTATGTGTCAGTTTCTAGTGTAATGATTTCATGGATTATGCTTTTGATTTATTTACGATTTATTTCTAATGAACTTCCCATAATTATTAAATACATCATGTTTACTATCATTGTTATAGAGGGTATAATCTTTTATTTTCATGATCATGCTATAATACCATTATTCTAATGGTATGCTAACATATATCCCCTATTTACCCTTTCTGAGAAACTTATCTCACCTCTTTTTATGTCTCGTTTCCACAGGTTATGAAGATATGTATTATGTAAGATGTGTCTAAGAGGTCTGATATTCAGGGATAATCTAGTGGGATATAATGTAGCTCAGTTATGTACTACTATTTTGTTTCCACATTTCACGGGCCACTAAACTAATACGGTCATTGAGAATATATTTGTGTATTTTATTAATTCGTAACTATGAATGATAAAATATTATCTTAAGAAATGTGAGGTTCATTATAATTAGTATCAGAGAAACATTTTAGTAACCATTGGATGATAAAATGATAAAACATTGGTGCGATCCCTAGATATATTTATATGGATATTTCTAAGGATGTCTCGAAGGATAGTTCTTAGGTATCATAGATTAATGAATATTTCAAAATTTAGACATCCTATAAGTGGTTTTTTCATGATTATGTGATTCTCCAATATGAAAGCGGTTTTCTACACTATTTTTTGGTTTCAATAAATGGTTGGAATATGAAAAAACCATGTTAAAGAATATTGGGATGGACAATACAATAAAGTAACTTTTGAGAAAATGAATGATATGGGAACTAGTGTGAAAAATCATGTTTCTATGAACACCCAAAATGCTCAAGATTTGAAACATGCCGAACATCCAAATGAGAAAAGTAGGGAACAACATTATATTGAGTACATCATGAGGCTGCAACCTTCTTAATTTTATGGGTTTATTAGACTTCTTTTTACTGAACAATGGATCATTACTAATGTAAATATAATCTCTCCACTCTGGTGTTTGAATCATGAGAAATTCATTCATGATGATTATAGATTAGTTGACAAAGCATGCCCTTGGTAGACACTAATAATTAGGAAAAGGAATCAATTTGAGATTAATTCCATGGATTGATACGATTTCAAGAACATATTCTTTAATAATTATATTCCTCTTTTTCTACATATGAAGTTAGAAAAATAGTTCCTTGAGTTAAATAAATTGATGATGAATCTATTGGAACATATGTCGTTAATTTTACAAGACCTGCAAGATATGATTTTGGAATTATCATTTGACCAGAATGTAAATTGGAAAAAAATTATTAATGGGTTAAATCCAAGTCATAAAACAGTCTTATCCCTAAGTGACTTTAGTATCTATGAAATAATTCTGTGTTGTTCAATCCAGGTTGAAATGGTGGATGGAGTTCTGAATTAATATCATGGTTTTAATAAGAAATAGAAAACAAATTTCAAAGGTAAATCCAAATACCATGTTGAAAATAATAATATCCTTCTATTATGATATATAGGTGGATGTAATCATGGAGTAAATGGTCTTATGGGTTATAATAAATTCATTAAGTGTGTTAAGAAAGGTTATAAGTTAATTTATTATCTAAGTATGAGAATAAGTATTCTAATCATGCGAATAATGGGAAATCAATACAAAATGAAAAAAAATCTCATGTGATCAATATTTTTGATTGGGGATAATGTAAAGATATGGAAAAAGGTACAAATACCATCCTCTATAAAACATTTAATTTCTTATTGTATTCTCTATCTAACAAAAAATTAATATGTAAATAAATTTCTAGGTTTGTTAAGATTCCACCTAAATGATAAGATTTGGATTTATCTATGGATAACATTAATGGTATGATGATTTCATCGGAAGAATTTGATTACCCTCAGGATAGTGTTTTGGGGAATCTATTTCTAGAAAATAATTTCATTATTTTTATCGAGGAATTTCATGTAATCGTAGCCATGGATTTTATTTCGATGTATAAATCTACCATCAATTATCATGGGATGTTATGTTTAATGTTTTAAACCAATCTATGATCTTATATCAATGTGATGATAAATATGAACTTCATTTTGAGATTTTATATAATGAATAGTTATTAGTTCCCATCATAAGTGTTTGTAGACAAATTTTACATCGATGATATTCCTATTTATTCGGAATTTGTGATTGTATTTCAAGAAAAGTTTCTGAGTCATCTATAAAAATGTGATGTTGAGTTCATGATAGAACTCATACCTAGTTCTACACTATTGTTTTCAAAGACTAAAAATATAATTGCTCTAATTTAGTTGAATTAATTGAAGAAGAAACTCCAAGAGAACCATACCAAGGTATTCATTTTGCTATGTGTGCCACCTTGGGAAGCTTCGATAATTTTTCATCAAAACAGCTATAGATCAATGAAATTAATAATTTTTAATTGGGAGTTAAAAAAGATAAAAATTAAGAATAGGTATCATTATCCCAAAATTAATGATTTTCGTGATGAACTACATCGAACTTAATAATTTACAATATTGATATTTGTTCTGAATATCACCTATTGAGGTTCAAGAATGAGGATATACCCATGAAATAATTCCATAAAAGGTATTGTCACTATGAATTTATGGTTATTTCATTTGGTCTAATTAATTCCCATGAAATCATCATTGTTTAGATTTATAGAGTCTTTATGGATTAATTTGATTAGTTTTAGGTAGTATTTATTGATTATAAACTTATATATTCAATGATAAAGGAAGTGCATGGAGACCACTTGAGAATTATGCTAAAGACAGAAAGGAAGGATAAAATAGATGAAAAAAATTCCAAAGTCTTAATGTTGGTTAAAAGAGGATTCATATTTGGGTCACCTAATCTTAATATATAGTGTAGAATTAGATCCATAAAATATGATGTCTATTAAATGATGGCCGAGACAAACCATAGTGACTAAGATCCACAATTTGCATACATTAACTTGATATTATCAATAGTTTTTGGACACCTTTTCATGAAGATCTAATCCACTAAAAATGTTAACTATGAACGGTTCTAACATCCTTCTGATAGATGAATGTGTGGAAATTTTGATGGAATTTAATTGAATATTGGTCAGTGCACCTATTCTAACATTCGCCAATAATGATTAGGGTTTTTAATCTATAGTGACCTACACAACAATGTATTGAAATATTTATTTATGAAAAATAACAAGGTAATTATTTCTGTATTAAGATAGTGAATATTCATTAAAAAAATTACCCAACTCAGAATTTAGATTTAGCCATATTATTTTTTGGCATTAACGATATGGAGGCATAATCTCTATATAGAAAATTGTGAAACATATATACCTGACATTAAATAATGAAATGTAGAATCACAAAATATGAGTATAAAATGTGTTATAGGAGTGTTTTAGAGATGAAAAAGGATTATGAATGCTCAATACATTACCACCCATGGAATGTAAACAAGGTGACAGATGAATTGAATCGAAAGGATCATTCTAGCTTATCCATGATAACGATAATAAGGGATACCATATTTCAGGATTTGAAAAGGATAGATCTAGTAATTTTAAATGAATGGGAAAATTTTAACCTGGCCAATTAAATTTTTGACCCACCATCAATGTTATGATTAAAGAGGCGATGATGGAAGATGCAGAGCTACAAAAGAAGGTTAAATTTTTCATTTATTTTAACCGTGTTTATGATGGATTGATAAGGTTCTCAAACTGTGTATGTCTTCAATCATTACTATATTTAAAATAAGTCACATTAGGGTATTCTCATAGTTATTTATTTTCTATTTATCCGATAAGTAAGAATATGTATAGTGTTTTGAAGTAATTCTTCAATTAGAAAGGACTGAATAGAGATATCGAATAGTTTATATCTCACTGCATAGTATTATAGAAAATTTAGGCTGAAAGAAAAATATCTAAGGGGTTGTTTCATAAATTACCCATATTTTTATTGAAATGAAATAAAATAAATATTGATTTTGTTGCCAGAATTCATGAAAACTCTAATCCATTTAATTATATATGGTTGGTAGTTTATTTCATTACAAATTCAGAATATTCTCTATCTATCAAAGAGGAACTCTCTTGGGATAATATTTATATGATATAAATTAAGGAAGTGCAAAGGATTAATGGAGTACCAAATTGTATAATATCTTATTAGCACACAAGGATTACTTAAAAATATTGGTGAATTATTTATAAATCACTTGATATAGAATTGAGTTTTAGCACTTATTATTTTCCTCATAAGGATGGTCAGTCGGAGAGAAAATTTCAATTCCTAGATGATATGTTGATATCTTGTTCTCTATATATAAAGGGTGTTTGTGATCGCCACACTCTTTAGTTCAGTGTTATTATAAAAATATAATTCTTTTATACATTCTGATGGTTCCTTATGAATCCCTCTATGGGATGAAATGTAGATATCTAGCTTGCTGAGATGATATTGGAGAATGATAGCTATTGGGACATGACATCTCTCAATAAATGGATGATAAGGTTAGAACCATTCAGTAGCATATCAACGTCGTAAAAAGTCGGTTGAAAATTTATACTGATAATGTATGGTGTGATCATGAATTTAATTTTAGTGATAATGTGTTTCTAGGAATTTCTCCAAGGAAGAATGTTATTAGGTTCGGGGAGAAAGGGAAACAATGCACTAGGTATATTGATACATTTGATATAATTGATCGCTTTGGGATGGATTAATATCTCGTATAACTTCCTCCAAATATTTCTATAGAACATGATGTGTTTCATTTATCTCTCATGAAGAAGTACATAACAGACCCTTCATATGTTCTAATCTAATGATTTCACACTACTAAGATATTTAATAAATGGAATAAGTAGATGAAATTTTAGACCATACTGAGAAAGTTATATAAAACATGAAAAAATACCTGGTCAATGATTTTTGTAGAAACCACTAGATTTAGGAATCTATATGGGAACATGAGGTTATGATGAGGTTGACGTATCCTTTTTGGTTGTATGAGATTGATCAATTCCGAGGAAGCAATTCGTTTTAAGTGGGATAGAATGTCACACCGTGAGTATTCTAAACATTATTTCATCAATAAATTAGTTATATTTTATTTCTTGTATTCCATGCCACACCAAGATATATTTTAATTATATTATACACCAATAAAATAGTTTCTACAAGCAACACCAGCTTGGCTTGCATTATACATAACTACAACTTTTCTTACATTACACGCACCATTGTGTTTCTAAAAAACATCTTTTTTGTAATTATGTAAATAATACAATTAAAATCAACCCATTATACAAAAGGGTATGAATAGGATTGACTGAATTATGGATGTATAATTTATACATGTAAAACCTTTTTCAAATTAAAAGGTAATGTTTTTTGATAATCTATTTAATTACACATAAGTGTGTTGTATACTAATAAATTACAATAATCACCCATGTTGGATCATATTAATTAAATATATATCCATATAACATTTGATCACTATTCTTCTCTATTATTTAGATCTTATATATTAAAAAAATGAATATTATGTATAAAAGAAGTATTTTTCATAAAAGGTAGGTTTGCATTGTTTTGATGGTATACTGGTTTTAAATATAGTTTTCATTATTTAAATAAATTCTAATTGAAATAAATAAGTTTTTTCGTTGAAATTGGGATATAAAAATTTAAAATGGTTGTCTTTTGGGTATTTCTCAGTTATGTTTCATGTTTTGATTAATAGTAAAAAATACTAAATTCTACGTGAAATTATATTTTCATCAACATAATATATATAGGAAATTATATATCTTAATTTTTAAAAATTGTAAATACATATTTTTTTATCATTTAATTCAATTTAGGTCATTTTAATCAATTTTACCTTGAATATATATATATAAACAATTCAATCTTTCGGAGGTTTTCACTTTTAAAACAAGTTTTCTCATTTGATTAGTAGGATTAATATTAAATTAATTTTTTTAATTATTTGATTTAAATTGTAAGAAAATAGATTCCATATTTGTAATTACATGTTGTACGTTTATTAATTTGTTCCCTTTTATTTTTGGTCAATATGAATAGTAATTTTGTGAATTTTTATAAGCACAGTTAATGGTAAATCGTGTATTTAATGGTAAAAAAATATTCTAAATGTTATAAAACTACCCTGAAACTTGATAAAATGTTATCAAATTAATATATTTATATTAATAAAATATAATATTTCTAAATTCAATTAGTTAATACAAACATGTCCATTAAAATGATTTTTATATTATTAAAATCTATGAGAGTGACAAAATATCATACTCTTACTTTTAATTTGTATAATATTTTTAGTATGGGGATAGATAAATGATATTCCTAAAAATATATATTATTACAAAATATATGTTTTTTTCTAATTCATATAAATTTGTTTTTTTTGATTTTAATTAATAATTGATAATCACAAACAATTACAATATGTTGATGCATTAATTATTCTGTTAAAAATAATCAGTTAAAAGATATTATAAATATTAAAATAAATATAATGTGACTTAATTAAATTGATCCAAGAATTTTATTGGTTAAAAATACATGTTAGGTGTGTATTAATATAATTGGTTCAATGTTATATTTCTATAATTGATTTCATAAATTCAATGTAGTGAATAGTTCCAAAATTGACACTTATGATGTTTTATTAAAATAAAATTTTGTAAATAATTTAAAAATTATAAAACATATTTGGAAATAAAAATTAATTATAATATGGTATACCATTTAATAAATTATTCATTTATTTTTTAATTATCATCACTCATATAAGAATTACAAACTTTTAATATTGAATACATTGTTTCTCCTGTTAATATTAAAACAGATATATACTGGTAAAAAACATATATGGATTTGAATAATACCAAAATGTGTATAAAATATATTGGTTGATGATATTATAATAAAATATCATTATACCATATAACACATGTCCTTATGGATGTATTTGGAATGAGGTTGAATTTATTATAAATTTATATTTTCAGAAAATTATAAAAGTTCCCATTATGTCTCCTATAAAAAGAAAATTTTCTTATAATTTATTCATACATACAATCCTATTTTATTCATAAAAAATCTATAATAATATTCTCTCAACATCCTTCCTGTAAACATATAATCCTCCGATTGGGACAAAATCCAACCAATGTATCCCTTTTCTGAAATCCAAGATGAATTACCAAAGTAGCGGTAACATCCGTTCACATTATCATTTATTATTTTATGTCACCACCAGAATACTATTTTAATTAAATTATTTTATAATAACCCCATTGTTATTAAAATTATTATATGTTTTTATTCTATGTTTTCAACCTACACTCTCAAACATTTCAATAAAATGAGTGACAAACTTGTTGTTCTTGTGTACGGATAACTACCGAGTAACGGAACGATGTGGTTTGTTTTTTCGTTTACCACCACTCATAGTGGGTAATTATGATAAAAAATCTATTTTTATAAGATATATATGATTCAATTATGATAATATAATTGTAATATTTATATTTATACATAAATTTCATCTATATTATTTTTTTCAAAACTTTAATTAAATGAAAACAACATTCATGCGTACTTACGGCCTACCGTCTCAAGGAATGGTGTTTTCCATTTCATATTTATATTGTTTATAAATTGATATAAGTTTTTACATAATGAATATATATGATATTTAGATCATGTTTTATATTATTTAATGTTTTAAATCATGGTTTATTTAAGAGGATCAAGAATAAATTTTCAAAACAATAGGATATTGCCTAAAAAGTAACACTAACATAGACAGGTTAATAAACGGGTACATTTAAGGTCATAAGTAAATAATATATGTTCTGATGTAATTTATTATTGGTTTTTACAAGATTTATAATACAAATATATTTATTATATAGCTGGTTTGAAGGAATATGAATAGAGTGAAGACATGAGGTAATAGATTTTTGGATCACTTATATTTCTATGGGGAACATGACTTATACATTACTTGTTTCTTATACATGGTGCATATACATCCCATGAATTTATTTGATGTTACTTATCTAGAATATAATGTTATTTTTATATCTATATTTTTTTCATTCACTATGAATATGTATTATGATGATTATAAAGTGATGAGTATTTATTTCACAATCTCATCATTTTTCAAATTGTTTAATTTTAAGTCTATGTTGAGAAATATTTAACTTCCATGTCCACATGATATAAAATTGATTTAATTTTTATTACTATTATAATATGAATGGTTAAAGTCATTTAAACGTAATTTTTAACTTTCACTACCTAGTTTTAAAGGAATGTTTTTTCCTTTTCCAAATGAGGTACATTGTGAGATTTCCTACAAAAGTATGAAAGGAATATTTTTTAACTAATATAGAATAATAAAATCATACACTATACTCATTCCAGGTCGTATTGAATTTTACATTATAATATTCTGTGGTTATTTTTAAGAGTATTTTTTCTTTTAAAAATGCATGTCATTTTAAGAAGTGAAATTGTTTTCAAAGAAAAAATAATATTGTCCTTAATTATTGTTTTTATGTGGTCTCTCAAAATTATTTTCTATCTATGAAAAAAAATTTAGATGTAAATTATTTTTTACAAGGGGTAGGATTTAAGAATTCCATTAAATTTTTTCAATGAATATTTTATGTTTATTATGCAATGATATTTATAAAACCCATTTCATTTACATGGGTTATGTTATGATTTAATGATATTTATGAAACCCATTTCATTCCATTTGTTCTAATATGATGAATGATTTATTTTCATGTGCAACACATATGTATGGTTTTAATTTTTTTATGGCTGGGTCATATATCTCCCATAAATGTATATTGTAATGATTTATATCTCATGAGATATTGATGGGAATCATGTAAACAAGATTGATCCACTATAGATGATGTGGAAACATGATCTACAATGGGAAGATGGAGAAAACTAATCACTTACATGGAAATGACTAAGAATGGGGATGGCGGTGTGTCCCCCTAGTAGGTTTAGTCCCCATAAGGTGCCTTTTTATGTTTTGTCAATGGATATTGACTTATAAGGAATGATTTTACATGTTTATGTGTCTACCAAAAATTTCATGTCATTTTATTATGTGATCATTTCATGGATTAGGCTCTTGATTCTCTTAGGATTCACATATTATGAACTATCAATATTTATTCCATTATTATTATACATTATCATTGATATGCAGGGTATGATGTTCTATTTTCATGATCATGTTCTCATACCCATATGCTCATGATATGATTACATAAGTCCCTTTCTTACCTATAATGACCACCTAGGTTAAACCCTTTTTAATATTTCCTCGTCCCAGAATATGAGGATATTTATTATTTACTATGTATCAATTATTGGTTATAGTCATTATTAATCGAATGGTATATAATTTGGCTCACTTATTGTTGATTCTCCTTTTCTTCAAAGAGTCTAATGACTGAAAATGGGGAATACCTTAGCACAAAGAGATTCATCCTCTAAAGAACCATCAAATGATGAAAATGGCATAAACAGGGATTCCATTAAGCCAGGGTCCTGAAAGTTTCATCATTGTCGTGCAAGTATACTTGCACAACACATATTGGCCACACAGGTGACTTGCGTGCCCTATTTCATTTTCACTCTGGGTCTTCAGTGGCCTATAAATGCCGCATGTGGGCCCCACATTTTGGGGACAGAAAAATCCAAAAGTTAGATTTAAGCTCTTGGTGCCCTAGTCTTTTCTTGAAGTCTTCCTGACACTTCTAATGTAATATATTACCTATAATTGTAGATCATTATAGTGGAAACAGGGTCTAAGTGTTGGAATTCATCAACATTTACGCTTTTAAATGTCTAACCCTTAAAGTAAAATGGCCACTCTTACGCGCCGAATTATCCCTTGAACAGATTTTCCATGCCACTCTTTTGGAAGCCTCTAGGGATACTACTAAGGGCTTGAGCCAAGACTCTCCCACGTATTACTCTATGGGTTGACTGTTTCACAAGTATACATGTGTCACTCAAGTATATGTGTGCAACAATGACTTGTGCGCCCAAAAAAAGCTTGCACACCTATATATTTTGGGTGCCCCTTATTTTCTATTCAAATATATTCATCAAATACACCTCTCATATTCAATATTTTGCCTTTAAAACCCTCTTCAGTGTCATTTATGTCATGGTTCTATTGTTGGATTCCTTATCGAAAAGATATTCTATGGAACATCTCTTAAAACCTAGTGATTTATATATCTTTATGTCACTACGGTTAGAGAATTATTCAATTCCACCTCATCCTCTATGATTATATGAAATTATATGGGAATCCTCTTTAGGAGTAATCCCCAAGACTTAAAGTCTTTTTATATGGGTCTCCTTCTTAGGATTAAGTCCCAGATCACAAGTCCCCTAACCTGGGAATCCTCTCCAGGTGTAAGCCCCAATCAATAGTTCCCAAATATAGGCATCCTCGTTAGGAGTAAGCAACAACTTCTCAAATTCCCTAACATGGGCCATCATTTTCAGGAGTATTCCCCAGTGATAATTCACCTTAACTTGGGTCTCCATCTCAGGAATAAGCCCCATTCATAATTCCCATTAACTTGGGTCTCCTTCTCAGGAATAAGCCCCATTCATAATTTCTCATAACCAGTATTAATTTAATTTGATTTGGGCTTCGTTCTAAAAAATAAATCCAAAACATATGTCCCCTCTAATTTTGGCATCCTTCTCAGGATTAAGTCATAAGTTAAATATCAAAATATCCAAAAACCACATATACCTTTATGGACATTGTTCATGGGTAGTCATAGGTATGTTAGCCCTATATCATTTTTTGTGACTACATATTTTGTAGAACAAATCATTATGTTTACTGATACCTCTTGTTTCTCACACCGATCATCACTCATGAGATTTTAGATTGTAAATGTAATTATTATACATCTCATTGGGCCATCAATCATACGTAATCCCCATAATTCATAAAATATACTATGTTGGTTCTGATTCCTTTTCTAAAAAAGGATACATAGGTATCTCATCTGTGGGTGTGACCCAACACTGAAATAATCTATGTCCTTTTGAATGACAATAAACATCAAGTTCCCCACTGAGTGGCTATAAAACCAATATAGTTATCATAATGACCAAGAGAATTCTATATATATTTTTAGAGGATACCGTTGAATATGAATCTCTAACAAATATAGATGATTCTCTATCGATGAAGAACCTCAAATACATATAAAAGATTCTCTAAATCTCATACATATAAATAATAGATTTTCAGATCTAAAGAAAAACTCCTTTTTATACTTGGTAATTTTATAAGGATTCACGAACATAACTTAAATCTATAAAGAGAGTTCTGGAGTAGACAATAATTCCCCCTAAAAAGGTGTGATGAGTCTGACATCCCATCCTCTCGACCAATACAAATTCTTAAGCCTCATAAGTCCACAACTAATGAACACCTACCTTTGAAATTTAGATCCAATTGGATACAAAATTTTTGTATGTTTCTATTTCTACAAATAAACTCTTTAGAAACCGATTGGAATGTTTTAACCTTATATGAACAAGGTCATCCCCATTACCAGAGGAAAAAAATGGTGAACCCAACATGAATCCTTAACCAAGTTAAATGATGTTTTACTTATTTTTTGGGCTCCTATTTAACTTAATGTGATGTCTAATAAAGAAATAAATAACATATGTACTCATACAAAATATGTAGTGGAGGAACATATGTTTATTATGTATGTTATATAATACATGTAGTTTCTTTCAAGATCATTCTATGTTACAGAAATGGTTTCACTAATGTTCACTAATGTGAATGCATCAGGTACTACTCTTGTTGGATCCTTGTCCACTCTGAGGACGACGTCACCTACTCATCATCTTCAACACTGGGTCTCAAATGCACTGGTTATAGAAAACCATCAACACGGTACCATTCCAACTCTGGAGGCTGGTCGACAAGCCGTCCTAGTTAATAATTCACCACTGTTGTTTGGAAAGCGATGATCAGTGATCAATAAATAGGTGGTGCCAACCACCATCTCCAATAAATTTGGGTCATTATTCCTGTAACACAATCACCATTCTCTCCCATATTATTAGGAGGTGAATTAGAATGGCACTCAAGGCCTTAATTCAAGGATACATGAGTCCATCCTGATGGCTCCAATCAACAATTGTTTCCAGACTCGAGCGACAGTTCACCCTCAACATGACAAGGGTATCACCATTAGGGGTTCGACTTAGGTTCCTCAGACCCAAGCATGCAAGACGAACCACCAGATGTTAAATCTAGTCCACAAGGGCAAGGTTATTATTTCTTCCCCCTTTGGAGAAGTCCATCAAGCCAACCTGATTGCAAGAAATGAGCAGGCATATACACCCGTCCATCCAGATGTTTTTGCCGAGAAGACTCGTTTAGAAGTAAAACGCCAGTCCCACTAGGAAATTCCTGTGGATTATTATAGGAAGGCATATAAACCTATTTATAAATCATCAGCTAGTTTGTAGGCTCATCTGAATACAACCAAATAATCTTTCCAATCCATTATAGTGGAAACTGATAAGTAGGTACATACACTTGTTTATAATCAACAATTCAGTCAGTAGTCTTGTCTTTCTATATTGAAGGAAATTCATCAACCATACATGATGAAGAATACACAACAGGCACATAGACCTGCCAATGTTCATCAAGCCTTCCAACAGTCTCATCTGGTAGCACTTGTATAAGTCAGTCAGAAAGATATGATGACAAATTTGGGGTATACTCAACTATCAGCACCCACACATGTGTACTGTTAGAATTAAATATTAGTAAAATTAGGATAGGAGTAGGAATACAAAACTACTCCATGAACATAATAGATGTATATCTCCGTTCTGGCTGCTGAAGTCACCAAGAACATTCTGATGGTGGTGAAAGAGAAAAATCAAATCCCTGTTCATATTCTGGATGCCTTCCAGAAGATTATAACAGCTTCAGCAGCATCACTTGTAAAGAAATAAAAATCTGTCCCTACCAGTGGATTGACACATCAACATATCACTCCGTAATAGATATAAAACTATGTTCCATTCCAAGAGGGTTGTGGAAAATACTACCCCATATCATACGGACAATCATATCAGGCACATACACCTGATTTGAATGAAGATAATCAGCCTAACCTGCCTATCTCTCCTAAGCAGGCACATACACCTACCCATAATAAACAGTTTCATCAACAACTGGTTCCCAAAGTGAGTATGAAGGTCTATAAAAAAGACCTGTCCACCACAGTCAAGAAATCAAGAGCCAATCTGTAATAAGGCCTTTCTAGAGGCTGGAGTTCTTGAAGACCATAGACAATTATCTTTTGGGACTAACGATTCTTCTCTCTCATTTCCATATAGTGGGAACATTAATTCCGAAAGTCTATATCATACACTTCCTCATGAAGGAATGCTTCATGACAGTTAATTCGATCACAATGTATCATCTTCGGATGAGAGTCACGATAGCCCTCTTCAAGGCTAGAAGATCAAGGTGAAAAATGTTTCATTTTTTTTGTAACCCACCATGGTGGTGCTCCCCATGATGATGAATTTAGCTGCAAAAGTTATCTCTGCAGTAGTAATTTTCATTTCCTAGAAAATTGAAGAAAGGTCAATGCTATAATGGGAAATCTATCTTATCATGAGGCACTTGCAAATGTAAAGACAATTATGTCTGATGCTTTACCGCTAGTAGGTGAAATACTTTCTCAATCAGATGATATCCTGGGGTGTAGGTCATTATCCAAACCACCCTTGGGTTATTCATCTTCTATGTTGATAAATGAATTTTCTACCAATCTTGCTGAATATGTTGAAGCAACAAGGAAGTACTGGATTTTGTCTAATCAGGTAGAATAATATTCATCAAATGATAAAGAGTAAATGCTGAATATGAGGAAATAATTGATGAAATGTAATGTGCCATTCATGTTTTGTCCGTTGGGTGACTCTCAGTATGACATTCTAGATATGTTGATGGAAGATTGTATTCACGATATTCATCTCAACATGTGGAAAAATCTTTTAAAATTGAAAAAGAAAATTTTATCTTATGATGAATATAAAAATCATGTCAAAATAATAGAAGGGTTTCAATGCCATATTTATTTGGCATCTCTCTCATTTTTTCTATATCTGAAGGTTGAAAAGTAGTAGAGAGCACTTCAAGATTCATGACTTGGTGCAATAAAAATATTACACCAATTTATTTCCAATTCCCCATATGGTATTCATATCAGGGGATGGGTTGTTCATGTAGCTCTGCATTTCACTGTACCCTCCAATCAACAAAGTCCACCCATGGTGGTCTCATGCAATGTTATTTCCTAGAACTAGCCACATCTAGCTGATTTTGTACATAATGAAAGGCTTGCTTAGGAATGGGCCTCATCTAGTTATTCTCAAAGTCAAAAATATATAGAAAAAATGGTTGAATTACAATTGCATCAGGAAAATGAGAATATTGATCATGCTTCTCATTTAGAGAATGCACAACATCAGGTTATAGAAGAGTCAGAAAGAATCAAACCGTCTTTTGAGCCAGTTGATTTTAGTGGATGTAGGTTGATGAATCCAGCCAATTTTCGGACTATAGTGCACAAGATCAGGTAAGATTTTATGAAAGTCTCATATGTAGTCAATCAATATCCTCCCCATCTTTCCAGACTAGGGACTCTATTAGCCCATCCCTTGGAATCAACAAATAGGATTCGAGGACTTGATAAAAAATAGCTATAGTCCAACAGACTTGGTTCTTTTTCAAATCCTCAATCTCTTACACAGAGAAAGATAGCATTCTCTCGATTAAGGAATAATCCACAAGAAGAACGATGAGTCAAATTATCAAAATATTCCCTACAAATTATAGTTCGTCAATATGTTCCTGAGAGATCAACTCAACAGAAGGCAATGTCTCATCAGGGACATGGTAAAAGACAATATCATAGAAATGACAATATAAGGGATACAATGCGTTATGAATCAATAAATGTCATCAATTTCGTTGTTGCGGATCCTCTAGAACATGAGGCTCACTCAGAGGGATCAGATTCGGAAATTTTTTCTCAAGAGCCTGTGCACATAGAGGCAAATGAAGAAGGTGTTCATACATGAAATCAAAGGCTTACACAGAATCTAGGTATTCTTTCAAGTAACCAACTTCCCTCTCTTCCAAAGGTGTACAACATGGGAAAATGGAAGAATCTGGTTACATTCCACCCATCCTCGGGAGAAGGCCAATCAATCTCACTAGAGCAATGGTTCACACAATAAGAGGAAGAAATGAAGGAACTAAAGAGGTTGAATGCAGAACTACGTCGGGGTAGACATCCTCATAATCGTGCTGGAGTCAGTCAGCCAAGGGAATTTGTTGTAGTCACTGATATGGATCATGAATATCCTACATTACCAGTACACCCTCATAGTTCTTATGCCATGGGTCATGCGCAACAACAATTGGTGGTGCTACCATCAGAGGAAGTACCAGCCACCACATATGTTCACGCTCCAGTTATTTCACCTGCTCAGATCCAAGCTCAACCAAATGATTCTCAAAACATAATGACTACCATTGAGTCATTAACAGCTCGGTTGGAATATATTGAGGGAAAACAGACATAAATTCAACCAGAAAATAGAGCTTGCCCAGAATTGGTTGATGCAATTTCTCCCCAATCAAATTTTTCAAGTACCATATTCCCAATCACTAATTGATCAAGAGAACCAGAACAACACTTAACACAATTTGTTTCTCATTGTGATCCTATAATGGGAAGTCCTCAGCAACAAGAAGCAGTTAAGATCAAGTCTTTTGTACAGTCATTTCAAAGGCCTGCATTTATCTGGTATACATGCTGGTTATCCCGGTCAATTACCAGGTGGGAGGATATCTGTCAACGATTCCTTCTTCAATTGAGCTCAACTTTTCCAATGACACAGTTTTTTATCATTGGAATTATAAGAAAAGAAAGAATGAAATGGTTTTAGATTTCATTACTTTATGGAAGGTATTAACATATTCCATAAGCCTAGAACTCCCTCATGAAGAATTGTTTCCAATATGTGTGGACAATTTGCTTGATGAGTTACGCACATCGTTGATCCCTATGAAATAAATAGGAGGGTTTCTAGACATTACTTCAATCTCTCAGCAGATCGAAGACTCTCTTACAAAGACTAAGGATAAAACTGTTGTAATTTCATCTTATCTAGGAATGAGAATGTGTAAAGTAGGGACTCCTACAGTTATGCTTAAACAAGCACATGTACCCACTTCTAAATCGAAACCATCACCTTATCGAAGGGATCCATCTCCAGAGCATCAAAAATAGAAGCAGTTTCTTCAATATGGTCAAAGACGAAAACAATATGAGGATCTGATGAGCAATGTTTATTCTTTCCGAAATGAACATGTTCCTAGTTACTTTATTTTAGTTGTTTAAAATAACTTGGTTCAGTTTCCAAGTCCCAAAAGGCCGAAAAAAGAAGGAGATAAAGACCGTCCCAACTATTTCCCATTTCATCCGATGATGGGGCATCTCATTCAAGAGTGTTTTGTCTTCAAAGACCTCATACAAAAGATGGTAGACTCAGGATAGGTGAAACTGAAAGGTTCTTCAGCTTAGGTGGCATATGTTACTACTACTAATCTAGAGGAAGAAGGCAAGTGAGAAGAAGTCATAATAAAAAATGGGCAAAAATATGATTATTGGATGGCCATAAAAATGTTCAATTGAACTCATGCCATTTTTCGAACGCAATTGATGAATCCAATTGTGTCTTCTACTATGAATTCCACAAAAAAACCTCCTTCAGCAAACGAAAAATCCTTAAAGAAACTATATAATTCAAAGAAAGAAGAATAGTTAGAAGAAGATGAGATCATTTCAATGCCCAAGTTGTCTTTGACTCCGGATGATTTTATTCTATCTACATCATGGCCACAAGCACCATCCCACCAAACAGCACAGCCTAAATTGGAAAATCAGGTAGAGTCTTCATCAGATGAAGAGTTGATCTTTGGTTCTACTAACATGATTAACTTAACAGATCCTTATTCCAGTCACCATTTCAATCATGATGATCCGGATTTACCTGTATCAAACAGAGGAATTAGAGGGATTTTTAGTGTTCTGGGATATAGAGGAAGACATGGATATCCCATAAGCCACTATTCCAATTCTACCCCTGCTAAAACTGTATATCCAGTAGAATCTCGTGGAAGAGAACTTCAGCAGGATCAATAAGAACAAGCAAGTTCTTCCACACAAGATCGATTCAGTCCTAGCACAATTATTTTGGAGGATCGATTGGAGGTTACACCTTCTCCCGCTCAGCAAGTAAATAGACCTGTTCAGTCTAATTTTCCAAAGCCATATGTATTTAATAATCTTTCCCCGATACAAGAAGCATCTACTTCCAAATCATCAACATCTAAGGTACCTGTAAAACCACATGTTATTATTTGGAAACACAGAACTTTGGGTAAAAAATATGATGCCTTGAAATATTTGGCCCATGTACAGACCCCGTTATCAATTGTAGATTACTTGAATTTATCAAAGGATCTTAGAGAGGAAGTCATTGACGATTTGATAAGTCCTTAGGAATTCGCAACTGAAATTGATGCGGCTGAAGTTTATCATGTATAGAATGATCCTGCAGAATGCCATGCAGTGATATCTTTTATAGATATAGATGACGATGATGTTGGTAATGGACATATTAGTCTTTTGTATTTATCTGGCTAGGTCAATGATGTAGACATACGGCAATCATTAATTGATAATGGTTTAGGAATCATCCTCATCCCTAGTCGTACACTTTTTCGATTGGACCTCATTGAATCTGATTTATCTCCTTCTAATTTGATGTTGAAAGGATATGATAAAAATAAACAAGAACCTCTAGGCGAAATCACGCTCAGTAGTCAGTTTGGAGATCTTGTATCCAATTCAGATTTCATGGTTGTTCATCATGACACAACCTTCCATATTTTTCTTAGAAGACCATGACTACATCAACATTCATCTATCCCTTCATCAAACCGTCAATGTCTCCAATATTTTTTCAATCGTCAATTGGGACATTGTATGGTGAAAAATCAAAATTCAAAACATTTCAATCTCATTACATTGAGGAGGAATTCTATAGCATGGAGGGAAAGTAGAAATCCACCACAATAGAGGTTACCAAAGTTAATGATACATATGGTTTGGAATGATTCCTGTAAACTCATTCATACATGTGTGTACAGATTATGTGTTGCCTATCAGTCAAATTGACAAGATAGACCCAAATCTAAATATCTTATAGAATCTTCCATAATGTCAATTGTGGCAATCAAGTCAGACATCATGGGAGAAATTGGGGATTCACAAAGCAATGATAAAAGCTCAAATGGAAATGTATTCATTTCATCCGTTGAAATTAATTAATTATATACTTCAACAACAAGGCCAGAAAAAGTTAGAACAATGTCAATGATAATTGATGTTGTCGATTCTCAATCCCCCATCTACTCTTTATTACCCTAGGAGGATCCTTCATCATCAAAATGTTTAAAAATGGATGCTTCTTCCTCAAGATGTTCAAATTTTAACATCTCTTCTAATCATGGAAATTTTGCTTCAACATTTACTATGAAAGTAGAAGTAGAAGAGATATCACATGATGATGATGAAGATAAAGATCCCAGGGATACTCCTCTAGCTTTTGAATAGGCTATCACTACCACTGTGGATGAACTCAGTGAAATAAATCTGGGTACAAAAGAAGGTCCACGCCCAACTTTAATTAGTATTTCCATGACTCTTGAAGAGAAGGAAATATATATTTCATTTTTAAGTCAAAATCAAGATATATTTTCTTGGAACTATACAATAATACTAGGGATTGATCCCGACGTTTCTACTCATCATTTGGGATTTCCAAAAGAACATCGAGGATTCAAGCCAGCCTCAAGAAGAACACACCCAACTTATGCTTCCAAAATTGAAGATGAAGTGGATAAGCTTATCAAAGATAACTTCATCATATATGTTCAACATCTGAAATTGTTGGCTAATATTATCCCTGTGAAAAAGAAAAATGGAAAAATTAGAGTTTTCATTGATTTCAGAGATCTTAATCTGCATTATCCCAAGGATGATTTTCCAGTTCTTATCACAGAACTCTTAATTTATGCAATAGCTGTCTATGAAGCACATTACTTCATGGATGAATATTATGGGTATAAACAAATCCAAATGGCTCCAGAAGATGATGAATCTACAGCTTTCAGAGCCCCTCAGGGTGTGTTTTTCTATCAGGTAATGCATTTTGGCTTGAAAAATTCAGGCACAACATATCAGCATGTCATGAACCATATTAGCAATCTCGTTTTTGGGAAATTTGTTGAATGTTATGTGGATGATTTTGTGGTTAAACCCAAACAACGTTCTAATCACATGGAATATTTAGAAGTAATATTCAACAATCTTCGACGACAGAATGAGAATATGAACATCTTGAAATACGCTTTTGGGGTGACCACAAGAAAATTTCTCTACTTTTTTGTATACCATAGTGGTATCTAACTCGATCCTGAAAAGACAAATTCAATCCTTGGTATGTCGCATCATAGAAATTTGAATGAATTGAGAGGACTTCAAGGAAACTTGGCCTATATTTGGAGTTTCATCTCAAATTTTCCAGGGATATGATTACCCTTTACCAAATTGATAAAGAATGGATCCATGTACTAGTTGACTGAAGAATTCCATGAAGAATTCAATATTATCAAGAAATATCTCTTGAGTACACTAGTATTAATGCCACAAGTTGATGGAACACCACTTATACTTTACGTGACAGCTTTAGAGCAATCATTGGGTGCCTTCCTTTCTCAAAACAATGATGTTGGGAATGAAAAAAAACCATTACTATCTCAGTCAGACTATGATTGAAGCAGAATCCAGATATTCAAGTATAGAAAAGTGTTTCCTAGCATTAATCATTGAAATTCAGAAGTTGAGACACTACCTGCAACATCATGAGTTCCAATTGGTATATCTCAATAACCCTCTCAAATTCATCCATAGTCGTTCAATGCTTATAGGATGTTTGGCATTGTTGGCAGTTATTTTGCAGCAATATTATATCTAGTGCAAGTCTCAAAAGGCAATAAAGAGCCATGATCTGGCTGATTTCCTTGATGAACATCCTTTAGTAGAAGATACATCTTTAGATACTGAACTTCCTGGTCATGAAGTCTTCTCTATTCAAGATAATCTTCAATCCTGGGAAATGTATTTTAATGGTGCTTCCAAAAATCCTACAAGAAAGAAAATAAAAGATCCTAAATTCAACAAAGTTGGGTTAGGAATTGTGTTTATTTCATCAAAAAAGGTAGTGTTACCCTATTATTTATTATTGTGAGAAGGTAGTACAAATAATGAATCAGAATATAAAGCTCTCATCGCAGGATTGGAGTTGGCGCTTCAGGGACATCTGAATCACTTAAATGTGAAAAGTGATTCAAACCTGGTAATCAAACAAGACAATAGGGATTATGAAATTTGAAAAGGAGGATTAATTCTTTTGTATGATTACGTTATAGATTTAATGGTAGATTTACTTTTTGAAATAACATTTTCTTATGTCCCACAATCACAATATGCTCATGCTAATGCACTGGCTAATATAGCCACATCATTGGAAGATCCAAATCAAGATGAGTAAATAATCAGTATTGCCCACTGTCATACAATTTCATCTTATATTCAAATCAGAACAGAGGAAATCAATGAAATTAGTCCCATTTCTGAACCATATGGTCATACTACTAGAAGGATGAGACCTATATGAGAATACCACCAAAATGGAACACTTACACTTGATAGAGCCGGAAAAGAACATGTCTGGTGACATGTGGTCAATTAGACACTTATGATAGCGCAAATCAATTAGAAAAATTCTATACAAAAGTGGTTTTTGTGGAGTTCTCTTATGATGCATTGATGTAGAAGAGACAATGGCTGTCAAGAAAGAAGTACATGTAGGAGTCTTTGGAGCCCACCAGTCTGGACATAGACTATCTAATCAAATTCAAAGGCTTGGATACTTTTGGCCATCAATGATACAAGATTTTTTTGGTTTCACTAAGAAGTGTCATTATTTCTATGTTCATGCAAACTTCATTCATCATCCACCGGATTTTTTTCATACAACTAAATATTCATGGCCATTTTCTATATGGGTAATGGATGTAGTAAGACCTTATCCTTCGGCTACATCCAAGTAGTTTAAGTATATTCTTACAGCTACAGACTTTTTTTCCAAATGGGAAGAGGCAATACCTCTCAAAGACGTTAGTTCTAAGAGAATTTTTAGATTCATCAAGTCTAACATCATTATCAGATTTGGTGTCACTCATACCATATAGACAGACAATTGCACCATCTTCTGCTCATACAAGGTAAGGAAGTTGTATCAAAAGTAAAACATCAAATCCAACCATTCATCTTAGTAGCATGAAGCCACCAAGGGATAAATAGAAGCCTTAAATAAGACTCTTTCAATCATAATGAAAATGATGGTGGATAAAGATAAGAAGTCATGTCCTGATAAAATTTATCATGCTTTAGGGGCTTATCGGACCACCACCCACACTGCAACGCGGTCAACTCCATATTCATTGGTATATGGAACAGAAGAATTCTGGCCCATTGAGGTTCAATTACACATACTCAGAGTAGTCATTTGTGTTCAGTAATCTATATATGAACAATCTCTATTGTGATTGGATGAATTGGAGCGATTAGATGAGAAATTATTGTGCACCCTACACCACATGGATGTCTATAAAAATAGAATATCCTAATCTTTTATCAAAAATGTTCATCTTCATTCATTCATTCAGGGAGAATTGGTATTGGATCTCAGAACTCCAATGATACTAGGAACGAAACCTCTCAATCTTGAACTAATGTGAGAAAGAACTTACTCAATACAAAAGGTCTTCACCAATGGAGCTTATTCATTAATCTCAATGGACGGAGAACTAATTACAACTCCAACCAATGCCAGATTCATGAAAATGTATTTTTTGTAACAAAAATACATATGTCTAGAAAGACGTTAAATTTCACAATAAGTTCTAGCTACATGACGCTAAACTGTAAAGTACTCATACTTCCAATAAGATGTTAAATAGCACTATACATATTAGCTACATGAAGCTAAACTATACAGTACTCATATGTCCAACCTGATGTTAAACTGTATTTTCCCTCTTATGTAGAGCAAGACGTTAAACAAACTATCCATCGTCCTAGAAATACGAATGTAAATTGTGCACCTCTTCATCCCACAAGACGTTAAACTGTGAGAAAGTCCCTAAATTGTCCAACATGACATTAAACTGTGTATCCATAGTCCTCACTACAAGAAATTAAACAGCATAGGATTACGTCTTAGCTACATGATTCTAAACTATAAAAAAATCATCCTTGCTATATGATGTTAAACTTTACATCCCCTCTTTTGTCTTTACGGCATGACATTAAACAGCATAGTCCACTCTTCGTCCAACATGACGTTAAACTTTGCATTGTTATGGTTGTTGCAACCTCTAGTTTCTCACAAAGATTAAGACTCACGTGAGCTTAGATTATGCTTCAACCATAAAACCCTCTCTGCGCCACTAACCATGTGTATGCCCCGACTCTATTTTTTGTTTCGTTATCCTCAAGAACCACTTGATTACCAATTCATTCTTTAATTGAACTATGCAGAATTTGATCCTTTCCTTCTAGGCTGGGTACGTAAGAAACCTCTTGAGGTCCAAGCCCAAAACCAATATTATCACATCGGTTAACTTCCATTTCATATGATTTTGATTCATGAAGCCACCCCCAAAAACAAATATGTTTTACATTGGGTTACCATCCTCCTTGCTATATGATGTTAAATAGTTCACATGTTTTCTTATATGATAATAAACATCAACATTCTTTGACACCCACAAATGAGAGTGAATAATTATTTAAATTGATCTCCAATAATGTCATATTCCAAAGACTACGTGCAGACATGGAAATTCTCGAACATTTAATATTGGGTCAAACCATCATTGCACTAAAGTCCCCTTTCACCCTTCACGTGGACGAACCAAATCGGTAGAGAGGTTATTTCTATAACAACGTGCGATATGATTCCCATCCTTTTATAATACGTAAGAACGTTCGAGCATCCCTTGAATCCAACCCCAAGTCTTTGCTCCTAACCCCAAATTCCACATTCAGTACTTTTACTGAAAAGTCCCCCTGTGAAAACCTGAATGTGGGTTGAAAACCATGGTCTTCATTCATAAATGCTTTATAAAACAAACATTGTGTATTCCTTATTATGGTCCAAGATCTATTGCCCTAATTTATGATATCCTTTACTCACATCCTACATTTTGTTAAACTCTATTTCAAGAACAATGTATGGATTGATTCACATCTTTATGGTATACGTAGTGAATTCCAACACTTCAATTTAGAACCCAGCCACAACATGATAATGGTTAGCATTGGTCGGTGTATCTCTTACATGCATTGAACAATAATCATATTCATGGGTCATACTCTTAACCTTAAATATATCTAGATCTCCATAACCCATTTCTTGACTTATAGTCAAGAAATGTCTAATACTCGAGAGTTCTTTTTCCAGACTATGCAGCATGCGTCCTTAGGTGTCCTTGCATTAAAAGTCTACATAATGGACTTTTTTGCCAAAAGATACTATTATTGGACTATGTATCCAATGCCCATAAGCGGACCTACATAATTCAACACCCTAATGGGTTGGTAAAATATTGGTAACTTCATTCTTGAGAGGACAAAAAATTATTTCTATATTATTCTCTATGACAAAAGTAGGGATCTGTAAAAATAGTCACCCATAACAAATTTTTCCCGCACTCTTTTTCATGAATTGAATTTATATAAATCTATGGTTTATATTTCTTTTTCTACATTTGGGTCAAACCTTCACAGGAGTGACATTAATCTAATTCATAGACAATCTTGATTGGAAATATCTTATCCATATTCAAGTACCTTTATCCATACAGAAAACTCTATTCTATAAAAAATTTGAATCTCCATAAACATTCACTGGATTTTCATTAATAGAAAGGTAATATTCTTGAGAGTTCTTTTGCCTGGCTATGCAGCATGTTCCCTTAGGCGGCCTTGCATATGTATTCTACATAATGGATTTGTCAGACAAAATATACTATTATTTGACTATGTAGCCAATTCCCTTAAGGTGACCTTCATAATTCAACCCCCTAATGGGTTTGTTAAATAGTAGTAACTTCACTCATAGGAAATACTTATTTTAATGCATCATAGCCCTTTTTCATATCATTCCTCGGATTCAAAATTTCTTAATTTATAGTGTACATGTCTTCCCATATACATGAGTATGGTAATATGTTTTCTGATAAATTATCAAGGAATTGAGTCAATTTTAATCCATTCAGTCAAAGCTATTTCGACCTTAAACATTAGCCTTATTTATGTCCAACATGCATGAATTTAAACTACCCATAGAAGAAAAGGGAACTCTGATCAAAAGCCAGGTCCCATCTCACTAAACATACATTTTTTAGGATTTAGGTAATATTGAGAAATAAAAAGATTCAATGTTTTTAGGGTTATTTTTATAATCCTAGCAACAATCAAACTATGCATACGAGGTCCATTTGATTATGTAAAAAATATAAGTAGGTAGGAAAAGAATTAGGGAATAAATAATTGAAAGGAAATTGTTATTCATTGATGCAAAAGAGTTAGAAGGACATCCATAGTCTAGAGTATAATCTATTTCTTAGGAATTACAAGAGGCTTTCAACATAACTATTCATTTGATTTACTACATCCCGAGATTCATCAGCAACCACCTAGAGTTAATTCATTCAACTGGATTCAATAAGAGATTTAGTAATACCAGATCTTCTTGTAACAATTGTAAAAGAATTATCTTGGGTGCGGCTTAAGAAAATTTTCTGGTGATCAAACAATGATTCTTTTTCATCCCAAGAGAATTGGAATATGGATACATGGATTTGAGAATGGAGCATTGAATGTAAAGATCCATTTGGAGAGAGTACTCTTTTCATATATTGCTTCTAATGTCATGATAGAATTCTCCCCATCTACATGTAGTGGAAAATATATCATCCCATGGTTTTTCATTTTCATATCTACAAGGAAATGGCATGGAGAAAAAATTTGAATGTTCACATTGTTGTTGCTTCTCATAATGCACATCATAACCGAAATAGAGGAGTTTTAGTGTGACTGCATCTCAGCTATATAATTATTTTAATCTCTATATTTGACTCCGTGCATATGACCACGTGCATACATATGCAATTAGATTCTCTATAGAAATATAAGATGACACTTCTTCAATTACTTGGCCAAATATGGGGAAGTGATGTCGTAGATATCATAGTAATCATGTCCAACGATTCTCATTATTTCATCAATTTGCTTTCTAGCCAGTTCATTATCCATTCCAATTATTCTAGGAGCCATTGAATCTACACAAAGGTTGAATAATTCACTATTAAGTAAGTTGATTATTCATAAAATTTGTGAATAAAAGTGAAAAAAGGGATAAGGCATTAAGGCGTGCAAGTCCTTTTTCGGCATGCAAGTCTAGTATGGTCGCACATGTGTGGGCACGTAGGTATCACCACGGAAGTCAAACTACATTTTAAAAAGTGCAATAAGAACAGAAGCAATGAACCACGGAAAATCAAGACAGTTGCACAATGAGATCCACTTGTGTGATGAGAGTGATGTTCTTTGAGACCCAGGTGCTTTGTGTGAGAATGGCCGTATATTTATAGGCAAGGCCGCACCCCTACGTGCTGAAGTTTGCGTGCAGCCACCTGCATGCTCAACACCATCAAGTCCAAAATATCCTTTATTTTCACTTTTTCTTAAGATTCAAATCCTCCTTCCCTTTGGATCCAACTCTGAGGGGGGGACTTTTGTTGATGCTCCTTTTCGTCAAAGAGTCTAACGACTGAAAAAGGAGAATACCTTAGAAAAAATATATTCATCCTTTAAAAAAACATTAAAAATTGGCCAAGGCATAAACAAGGATTCCTTTATGCATGAGTCACACAAGTTTCAACATGGTCATGCAAGTATACTTGCGCACCACATATTGGTCAGGTAGGTGACTTGTGAGACCTATTTGATTTTTTCCTAGGGTCTTCAGTAGCCTTTAAATACCCCTTTTGGCCCCCCATATCCAGGACGGAAATATCCAAAAGTCATATTTATGCTCTTCGCACCCTAGTCTTTTCTTGAAGTCTTTCAGAAACTTCTAAGGTAATGTTTTAACTATAATAGAAGATCTAAAGTGGGGAAACAAGGCATAAGTGTTGGAATTCATCAACATTTGCGCGCCTAAAGGTCTAACCATTAAGGGAAAATTTCCACACTTGTGTGCCTCCTTATCCCTTCAACAAAATTACCACACCACTATTTTGGAAGCCTCTATGGACAATACTAAGGGCTTGATCCAAGCCTCTCCCTAGTATTACTCTATGTGTTTACCGTCGCACATGTATACATGTGTCACACAAGTTTACCTGTGCGACTAGGACTTGCGCGCAAAAGAAAGACTTGCGCACAAGCCACTTTTTGGGTTCCCCTCCTATATATTCAGCTGTTTTCTTCAAATACAACTCTCCTCTTAAAGATTTAGCATTAAAAAACATATTAAAAGTCATTTATGACATGTTTCATTTTTTTCTTCCTTATATGGAAGGAATTGTATGGAACATCTCTCAAAACCTAGTGATTTACATATATTTAAGTCACTAAGGTTAAGGATTTCCTCTATTGAACCTCATCCTATACGATGAAAAGATCTTAAATATGATCATCCTCATTAGGAGTAAGCCCCATGTGTTAAATTATATTGATATGGGTCTCCTTCTTAGGAGTAGGTCCCAGATCACAAGTCCCCTACCCTGGGAATCCTCCTCAGGAGTAAACCCCAATATCAAGTTCCCAAATATGGGCATCCTTTTTAGGAGTAAGCCACAAATTCACAATTTCCCTAACCTGGGCCTCCAATTCAAGAGTAATCCCCAGTCATAATTCCCCTTAACATGGGTCTCATTCTCAGGAATAAGCCCCAGTCCTAATTCCCCTTAACGAAGGTCTCATTGTTAAGAATTATCCCCAGTCATAATTTCTCTTAACTAGTATTAATTTCATTTGATTTGGGTTCCTTCTCAAGAATAAAACCCAATCATATGTCTTCTCTAATTTGGAAATCCTTCTCAGGATTAATTCCTATGTTATGTATCCAAGTCATCATAAAGAACATATAAATTTATGGTCCTTGTTCCTGGGCTGTCATACGTACGTATTCCCTATATCATTTCTTCTGACTATGTATTTTGTGTCACAAAACATTAGGTTTACTAATACCTTTTTTTTCTCACACCGAGCATGACTCACATGGGCATATAGTGTAAAAGTAATCATGACACTTCTCTTTATGACATTAATCGTACGTATAACCTGCAATTCTTAATCCGAACTACTTGGGGTTCTGATTCCTTTTCTAAACAAGGATACGTAGGTATCCCATCTGCGGGTACGATCCCAACTCTGAAATAATCGATGTCCTTTTGAATGACAACAAATTTCAAGTTCCTCACTTAGTGGATTTAATACCAGTATAGTTATCATAATGGCAAAGAGATTCTTATATAATATGTTGAATGATATCATTAAATAATAATATCTAACAAATACAGATAATTTTCTATCGATGAAGAACCTCAAATACATATAAAAGATTCTCTAAATATTATACATATCATTCATTAATTTTCAGATATATAGGAAAGCTCATTTTCATACTTGGTAATTTAATAATGATTAACCAATATAACGTAAATATATAAAGATAGTCCCAGAGTAGGCAATAATTCCCCCAAAAAATGTATGATGAGTCTGACCTCCTATCTTCTTGACCAATTCAAATTCTTAAGCCTCATTTTTCCACAACTAATGAACACCTACCATTGGAATGTAGTTCTAAATAAATACAGAATCATTGGATGTTTCGGGTTCAAGGAATAAACTAGTTAGAAACCGATTGGAATGTTTAAACCATAAACAAACAAGGTCATCCCCATTTCAAGAGGGAACACCTATTTACCTGTGTTTTCATTCTATGTTTCCAAATGTACCAACCTAATATGGTCATTGGGATAAGGATTGTGTAATGTATTCTGTATGCCACAAAAATGATAAAATATTAACATATGAAAATTGAGTGTCTCTATATAATTCTAATATTCAAGGATTTTTTCCTCTTATCATGAACAAGGATTGGTGAAAATAATGAAAACCTATTAGAACATACTGATGAAACGGTGATCAGTATGGATTCCATTACAAATCTTAAAATAGAGGCCTTTTAACAAAATCGTGATAACTATTATTCTATGATAACTCAACCAAGATAAAATGATTTTCACATGAACCATATAAATCTATCATGCATGCTAAAAGTATATCTTCTATAATTTTAATAGCTTACTCAGTCTATCAATTAATTTGATGGTGATACACCATGATTTACTGAAACATGGTTATCAATTTTACCTTCCAATCTATTCCAGAACAATGATATAAGAAGTCGATATTTGTTAAAAAACACAATGTACACTTTGGAGATTCAAAATTATGCATACATACAAGTTATTATTCTATTAAACATTATTCATATACATAATTGGAAGGAAATGAACTGATTTCATGAGTTGATTAATGATCACAAAAATTGTAATTTCCCCAATAGCGGTCCATGGAATGCTAAAAAAATATTTCTATGGAAATATAATTTAAATTTGATAGAGATAATGTTTTCATCATTTTTATATGTAATTTAATGTTTAATCAATAAAAATGATGATGTTGAGTTATTTACATCAATTTTGGATTTATGATGTGGTTTTGGCTAAAATTAGAAAACTGATTAATTGGAAAATATTGATAGATTTTAATAACATTATTAATTAATGAAAATATTTTAAAATATAAATCCAACTGATTGTATTCTTTTTTTATTAGGTCAGGATATTTTTTATTCATCTTTTATATTTGAACCAGGATATAATTTGGTCATCCATGGGTCCAAATAATTCAATCATGTTGGAAAAATATTCTGGAAGACTGCGTGGACCCCAACACAATAAATTGATCATAAATCAGTCTAAAAAATCCAATTTATGTGATTAAAATTGTGTTTGAAAGAGAAATAAATGGGGAGTTCATATGCTGATGAGTATGAAAATTTACCTTCATTAAAGAAGACCATTGATGCGGAAAATTTGAGGAAGGAAAAAAGGAAACATTCAACCAGCATAAATGCTCCGATTAAATTGGTCGTATCACATGTTATATCGAGAAGATGATTATAAAATTTTGGGATGAAACATAAAATTTATTTTTAATGATATTTGAAGAAGAATATATTCCATATTTTGGCCATTTAATTTGATTTCCATGGTCAATAGTTCAATGGAAATAATCTGCAAGAAGTCATAAAGAGGAATTATGAAGATCATAAATTAGATGACCGGAGAATGGCTACCTCATGGCCTATATAAAGAGGATTTCACCCATTCTGAGGGAGGATTTAGAAACCACAATTTGATATGGGAGGAATCTGCAGGACACTCATGGAAATTCTTTTTCAGCATCATTCTGTTTCATTATTTAATTTTCATTACTTTAATAAATTCTCTCCTCTCCCAAATCATCTCGCTTACCCCATCCATGGAGGGGTAGATTCATTTTAGTGATTAGGAAGAGGGGAGGCTAGACCTATGTTTGTCCTTATATTCTTGTGCTTGAAAAGAATCAAATTTATTATTCTTACATATTCAGGTTTCAATTCATAACTCAGTTTTAAATTCAAAATGTTGATGTGTTAGGTTTTGATTCTGAAATTATAAATTGTTTTGGTTGATGATCACAACTCTCTCCACCCAATTCTATTCTTTATATGGTGGAACATAATTAGAGTTGGGTGGTGATTGCTCAATGGTTGTCATGTACATATGTTGGATTTTATGTTAGAATCGTGGCATAATAGGGAAGAATAATTCTGGGTCTGGGATTTCTCTTATTAATCAAGAAATATTATACCACGCTAAACACATCAGAAGGAGGCTATAACAATATATGGTATTGAATGTAAAATTCTCATCACATCTATTTGACAAAGGTAGAAAGTGTAATCGGTAGATTAATCTCTCTCTTACCAATTAATGGAAGGAGAAGAATCAAAATTTGGAAACCATAATGCACAACTCTTGGTCTAGCTGAAACTAATCAAATCACCATCTTTATCATTTGTTATAACCAATCAATTAAAGCTGTTTATTTCTCTCATATACATTCAAATTAATAAAATCCAATAATTTTCAAAAAACCTATATAATGTGAAAACATTTGTTTTGTTCATTGTTCTTAAGAAGACTACCTAGGATCAACTTCTATATTATACATAGGTAATTAAAATATTGTTTTGCGATTCCCCAAGACTTGCGTGCATCAATATTATGTACATAAATTAGTAAACGTTGTAGAAAACTGGTAGGCCTATTTTTCTCCACCATATTCATATTAATATAAAGAATCATGAATGAGATTAAAAATATGTAGTCATGTCCACAATAATAATACATACATATGGAAACTAGATACATCATGGTTTCCCCTAGATGTGAAAACTGAAAAGGATAACCTCAACACTCTATTACCTACAATCCCATAGTTATTTGAATAACCATTCTTTCTTGGAATCATTAAACACCTCTATGATACCACAACCACTCATTCATGGTCTCCATACATGTTACGATTTTTCTAAAATGTTGAGAATCCTTGTTGGTTTCATTCATAAGTGAGATCTAGTAATCAAATGAAGAATATTTTTAATATAATTTAGGAACACCTATCTATCAGATTCTATAAAATCCAATAGTATCATAGTGAATAAACACATAAAAGACCATTCTTCAATTGACTCATTTATGGGTAAAATAAATAATTTCCCTCTCATTGAATTAATAGACAAATTACCCATTCAATTTTTGTAGAAAACATCATAATAAAAAATATATATGTATTCATTTCAATATCTCCATCATAGGTTCATATCCATTTGAGTAAAAATATACTTATAGAAATTATGATTTATATATAAAATAAAATACCCACAGATTAGATAGTGGAACTTTTACTTGAGGGAATGAATCCCAATAAGAAACATTAGATAATAGTTAGAATAAATACTCTCATGAAGTAATTATTTTTAATTGATATATGTAACCACCCAATCCAATTTCATCTTAACACGTCATGATATTGTACTTGAGGAATAAAATAAAATTTCATTACATGAACCTGGATTTTAAAAAATCAGAATTGATGATGAATGTTTCCACAACATTAGATATCAAAATGATACCATACAAATGCAACCAGATTTGAAAAAAAATACTCTTTCTGGTCAACTCTATGATACTAGATGAAATCACGGATAAAATATATACAAAATTCATGTACATACCAAAAAATCCTAAGACTCTTGGAATCTCAAACACATTCTGGGTTTACTCCCAATTCAAAACGAATGGAATAATGTTAGAATCCACTAAGATTATTATTTCATGTATAACATGGCCAAAATGACAATTTTTTAAATGAAACTATTTTATAGAAATAATTCCCTATAAATGAAGTTTTTATTATATTAGAGAATGAACTATACAAAATAATTGTATTCTTCCATTGTATTGAAATGCAATAAAACGTCATATGAGAAAACAAAAAAAGAGAATCAATGAAATGAGGAAATATTTGATTCATGAAATCCATATACACTATAGAAGTTTTAGTAAGAATGACTGGAATATCAAATATTTATAATTTATATATCTTATACTGATTGTTTTCGCCTAAATTTATTTCTCATAGACACATTATGATATTACCTCAACCACTGAATAATCATTGAAATACATTAGAATCTTGTGATTTGATCAAATAAGTCATTATCACATATTAAAAAATAAATGGTTTTAGCATTAACCGAATTATGGGTTTTTAATAAAAGGAAATTCTAGTGGTCCCCATCAATATTCATTGAATTTGGAACAAATAATGCCTATGGTTAAACACTCGTATGAATAAATCTCATACTATCAAGTCCTCAATATTAATTTTATGTTATATTTAATGAACATGTTCTAAATGATAATATGTAAATAATATGTTACATATCATTCAATGTTAAATATAAAAGTAAAAATATCTCTAGGGTGGTATCCTATAATGTTAACTAGGAAATAACTTAGGGTACTCCTTCCATAGGGTATAATTTAGACCACTGATATGTTGGTAGATGGTTTCTACAATTATGTATAATGATTGAAATGGGCTCCTTGAATAATTATGATATAAATACCCATCCCTATATGATTTATGATCCAAATAAAAAATAAATAAATATTATCCTATATCTAGAAATGGATACTAAATGAAAATATGGTAAAAAACAATCTAGGACATAAAACCACACAGTTTCTACCAATTAGTATGTTAATGGTATAATGATCAAGAACTAGAAAATCCTAAATGAACTCATTTTCTATGATATTAACACTAAAATTAGGTAATTTAAAACATAATTTATTCTATTCATTAAAATAGAGTAGAAACATCAATAAAAAATGGAATGATCCTTTGGCATAATATAAAAAGATAAATCAAAATTGAGGTCATAAATTAACGCGATTCACCTCTATTAAAAAATACCAGACTATAGATGTTGAAATAATCATTATACCACTCTTTGTATCTTATCCAATATAATATTACTCTAGTATGAAATATGTTTCATAATGGTATCATAACACTACACCTCCATAATATTTATTTTTTTCTTGAGTGTCCATCTTTTTATATTAATGTGGCCCATGAACATTCGCTAAAATAGACTAAACATGTGATCCATTAGTAGGTATACATCTGATGTTACTCCACTAGAATACTTTTTACAAAATCCGATTATGGTGACTGGACTACACTGAAAGAAGGAAGATTCTACGTTCAACTATATAATCTTTTTTAATATGACCAATTCATCTTCAATTGAAAAAAACCTAGTGTTTTTTTTAAAATAATCCTCAAATAAATTTGTAAACTAAGAACCCTTTATTATATTTCTCTAATAGATGGAAATATTATTATTATTACATTCAACAAAAGATACACCCCTAAAGTCCTTTCATAATGGCTAGGTAATCCTCAAACATTGACTCTATCAATTTTTTTGATATAGATCATAAGAATCCTGTGAATAAGTATCAATTGAATAATTAGATTTAAACACATCATAAAATAACTATCATAATTTTAGTCCTTAGAAATATGTTTTGTTTATATATGAGAAAAATTGGCGAAAGGAGTAGTGCATTACATCATTTAATGGTTTCATTGATACCATATCCAACACTGCAGATCGATCACCGTATGTAAAACATCCTGATAGAGCTATATATTCGAGTCCTTTTATTATGGTACAGTTCTGTTCCATATCTAATTTTGAATGAATGATTTAATACCATGATTTAATTCACATTCCATCAAATTATAGAATTTGAAAATCCCACTATATAGTCTTATAGAGTCTTAAATAACTATAATATTTTCAGTATAATTTTATATATTCATAGAGTCCTGTGGGTATTATTGAAATTGGATTATTGAAAGATTTTTTTAGTAAACTAAAAAGTATAATCAATAAACCATATCTTGTTTCTAAAAAAACATGATACAAGGATTTAATATCATTGAATAATTTATCCACTTGTGTAGGTTTGACTGGAGAGTTTTTTGGGACATTCTCCATAGTTTCCTCCCCCGTATTGGAAGTTATATTTTATGTAAAGAATATATATTATATTATAGACATAACACCTATTGTATTCCTAATAAATCATCACAACATTGTATGAACATCATGAATCCAATATAATGCCCCTAAACAATAATATTTTGGCATAATAATAGAAACAAATGGAGAAAATTGATCGTATTTATCTAAATGAACCCAAAGTAAAACTAAATATCCTGATGATAATTTCATTTCCACCCTTTTTACTAGATTTATGGAATGAATTTATACTATCTAGAAACCCATCCACACATCCCACCCATGTATATAAGGTCTAATGTCTAATCAACCACCATCCATATAAACAACCCACTGTGATACCATTTTGTAATGAACAAACCCAATTCAACCCAACACTTCAAAAAAGTTTTCTAACCATAAGTCCTAAAGAATATTCTCGGCTAAAAGATTCTTGTAAAATGAATCTATGTGTCAATGTACAGTTCTGTGAAAGTGATTTCACCATGGGGAAATTTTTAATCTAAGTAGTATTGATTTATTGTTCGATTTGATGGAAAATATTGTTAAATGAATATTTTGTTTTTATGGTGTTGTAATTTATATTCATTATCTAAATCACATGAAAACATGAATCATTCTTGTAATGATTCCCGGAGTATTATAGAAAGTTATATATAATTCTAATAGACAATGATGATTTGGTGATGGATAAAAAACAATGATAATTAGTCGGACCCTATAAGACATAGATTATTGGACAATGTCTAATGGATTTTTTATTGGATGTATAACATTGATATTATGATATAGAGTTTTATTTATGTACAAATCATGAGGTGTAATAATGTTTTTCATAGTTACAAACATAATCTCTATTAAAGGTTCTCATCATTTAATATTTATTTTTCAAAAAGTTGCCAAAATTAATTTTGCAGATTATGATGATAAAATGGTGTTATATATAATTCAAATAGATATTATTCCCATCATAAAATTATTTTTAGTCAAATAAATGAATGAAATGAAAAATGGTTTCTAAATTATGTTATCAGAAAACTGTTTCGAATGAATTCATTAATAGTGTTTTCCAAAAGAATGTTCACAACAAAAATAATGAAATAGAGTATATAAAAACGAGATTGACATATTAATGATCAGCAGTTCATAGAAAAAATAAGTATTTAAGGAAGATTATCCTTATAAAGGTATACCACATATATAATTATCCAAAAGTGAATTTCTAAAAATATATCATAATAATGTTTTTGATAATCATTCTATTTTTTTCTTAATGTCATTAATTTTAAAAATCACTACTGAAAATTGGACCTTTAACAGTTCTAGTAAAATGGGGATTCCAGTGATTAAAATGTATTGATATTGTGAATGATGTCAAAGACCAACCTATATCAGAGTTAAAAAAGAACTGATAAATAAGGCATTAACATTGCAGAGAAATCACTATTATAGCCACCCTTTACCATTGTTTTAATCAATATTAAAAACATTTGAAAAAAAATTATTATTTTCAAGAACCCACACCTGTATTATCTTCTCTTACATTCCCACTTTTATAGCACATTACATAAACCAATGGACATCATGTTCACCGACCACCTTTCATCTGTGCTAAAAATCTCCCCCAAATACCTTGGTAGGCTTCGATTTTAACCCAGGACATCCATTATTTAAATGAATTCCTTTAACACACTTCCATGAGTTTTTTTATATATTACAAAATTTATATGTATTTTTATATATTAAAAAATGTGTAATATATGTATATATAATTTTATTTTTTTAATATATAATATATTATTATTTATTTCAATATATTTGAAATAAATATAAATATATATTTATATATATTACCACAAACAAATATGAATATATAAACATTATATATACATATCAATGATGTTTTATAATGAAAATAAAATTTATAATTTGTTACATTATATAAAATAAATAAAAATAATTCTTTTTATTTGGTTTATATATTTTAAAACATATTTTTGTTTACATATGTTAAAATTTTTATTTATAAAATTAATTTATTAGAAGTAAATTTAAATACATATATTTAATTATAAATAAATCTAAATTATAAAAAATGATAAAAATAGAAAAATAATAATTTCAATATTTATGTTATCAATCAGTATAAATTTTGTATCCACCTAAAATGTTAATAAGACCTCCATAAATGAGGCTGAAATTTCATTATATTTTCAAACAATTGTGATACCCTAGACTAAAAATTCCACATTTCATGCCTTTTGGGTAATTTTGGCTTCCAATAACAAGATTCGGGGTGATGTTTGGTCACCATAGTGTGTAAGACATTACATGATTGAATTAGATATGTGATAGAGCTCAAACAGACACCCCGATCAAAAGGTATGGCCATTTGATGTTCATGTCATATTTTCAACTTATCTTAAAACATTCTTTAATTTATTTAATTATCATGTAATCCAATTGTTATTTAGGGACTATTAATTGATAATAATTATAAAATTCTTAATTAAAATTATTTTTATTTATTTTATAAACCAATTTTTACAAAATATCATATATTTTAAATTTAAATTCATATATAACTTTATCAAAATCATTATTTATAAAATCTATTATATTTATATTAGTAAAAATATAATTATATATTAATATAATATTTATAATAAAATAGCTTATTTTTATTAAATAAACCCTTTATTAGCGCTAAATCACTGATAAACGGGGGACTTTATTAGCACTTTTAGCTACCACAGGCAATTCCAAGAGTTGTTAAAGACCGAATCTATAGAATTTAATATTGAACTAGTCATTCAAAAATTCAATAATTTCAATGGAATGTTCATGATAATTTTTGATAATTCAAGAATCATTTTAAATCTTTGACACTAATATTTGCACAAGGATACTACAATTTTTATTTACTGTTGTTAATTTGGAGGCCTTGGAAAAAATTAATAGTTAGAATACACATGACGGCAATCATATTTGGAGTTGAAAATTATAATTTAATGTTTGTGATTCACAGTTTTTTTAGAGAAACAATAAATATATAATGGGGAGTAAGAATAAACTAATGATTTTTTATTTTTTGGGTATGTGAGGTGTTGACTGAGGATCCTGAGAGATTTTTGTACAAGGAAATTGATAAAGAGAACTAGACAGAGAGAACCCGATAGAGGATACCATATAATGATTACTGGAATAATATTATTGGATAGAGTGTATTAGATAGATTATGCTATAAAAGATAGTAAAATAAAAAAATTTCCAAATGGAAATGTTCATATTTATTGGTTTATAAAAATAACATTAGATATACATTTTTACTCACTATTTTGCATTAAATTTAATTGGAAAAAATGAACAAAAAATAAAAGTATAATGAATTAACAAAAAAAAGTGATAAAGTTTTGAAGCATATTGGTAACAGTTTATTCTGAGAATATTTATTTAAACTATTATCAATACAAGAAGAGCATCCACTTTAAATGGACTATAGTGATATAAAAGTGATGTATTTTACATTATTACTATAAATCACAATGGATTAATTTATAGTGGATATGTGCTCTCAAATTATTTTCAGATCAATACATGGACAAGATACTCCTATTGAGTAATGAAAATTGAAAATTATTATATTATTATTGGTGTTCTTTTGTGTTTTTTTTAGGGAATTAAATTAATTTTATAAATCATACATATTTTTTTATGATGGATAAACATAAAATGCTATAACTATAATCTGATACCCTTTAAATATCTCATATATCATGACAAGTCCATTGAGTTTGTGTGAAAATGACGTTCATTAATATACCCTTGGCAGTTTGATGTTTGAAAAATAATATTGTTACTATAGATGTTTTTAACATTGTTAACATTAAGATGTTATTTTCCTTATATGTTTGAAACTAATTTAACTATATGAAATATTTTCTTCAATATCTATAATCCTTTCAATATGTTGATCTTAAAGTTTCTATTTATTTTTTCACTACTTCGACTAAGGGTTACCCCTAAATTTATTTTACCAATATGAATATAGAAAATAATATATGAGCTGAAATTGTAATAATTTCCTCTCTCTCTCTCTCATTGAAGGTGAATTTATTAGGGTTAATGGATTTAGTACAAAAACAATCATCTTGGAAAAGAAGAAAAATATTTTTGAAAAAAATATTAATGTAAAGAAGCCCCATATATATATCTAAGAAGAAAAATATTATGATCATAAAATGGGAGATGATGAATCAATTATCAAGTTCATTACAATTATTATTAAAATATTGTTAACTACAATAATTTTTGGTGAGAAATTTTATGATTTGACTATTTTGAAATAGATTATAAGAATTCGACTACCTAAATAGAATCCAATGTATAATCATTAAAAGATAGATATACCAAGACATTCTCAATTAATTATTATCAAAGTATCCTAATCACATAATAAATTAGAAGAGAATATTCATTCAAGAATGAAAAAACTGTTTGTTTATTAATCACATTAAAAGCTAAAGAGAAAGGAATCAAAGTAGTTTATCCCAGAAAATTTAAGAAAATATGAGTAAAACCTTTAATGAATTCCAGTATTTCATTTCTAGAAACATGAAACAAGACATAATTAAATTTTAATGTAATGTTACTTTTGATGTAATTTGAACTGCGAGACATTGGAAATTTTACAAAAAAATCCAATATTAATAAAAAAATTATATAGTGATGAATTTGATGGAAATTTAATATGAACATTGAAGAAGAAGAATGAATAATCAATGTTCTAATAAAATATATAAGATATGGGTTTATGTAAATATAAAAAGAAAACATTTTATGAAAATGTGAAAAATGTTATAGTGAAATAGAAACAATAGAATTTTCTCATTATGGTGCTGATAAGTTGAAAATTGAAAAATTAAATTATTATAGTATACTTTTGATGAAATTAGTAACTCAAATTAAGAAAAGTAAAATATGAGGTGTTTGATTCAAAAATAATAATTAATACGACACATTTTAATAATTAATACACATTAGAATGAAAAAAAGAAGTTGAAATATTATAATCAACCAATGGATACTGGAGAAACAATGATTGCAGAAAACAAACCCATATTTTTAAAAGAAATTGAACACATAAATAAGTTACTTGATGATGATTAAATATAAACATATTGATTGATGAAAATATTTGGGAAAAGGATAATGAATTTAAATATATAAAATCGAAACTAGTTGAAGATGAGAAATGAATATCAAATATACAATACTCAACTACCAATGTTAGAGAAATATATAATAATTGTATATCACCTAAGGATAAAAAATAACCTCCTTAGAATTTGAAAATAAAGATGAATATTTTTAGATGACAATGAAATTAATGTGTACCTTGTTTGAAGATAAAATTAAAAAATTCCAAAATTTTGTAATATCAAAGAAATCATACCTAAATGAAGAAAACACTTTAAATTAATAATATATTAAGTATAAAATTGATTATATTTTAAATAATAATATGAAAATATTATACAATTCTTTTAAACAACAATGAGTAATAAATTATTGAAAAAATAATAGTGGAATTCAAATAAACGTTACAATAAAACATACAAGATTAAAATGAAAATGTTATTTCGATTTATATTACTAATATAATGAAGGTTTTGGGGATATGAAAAATATATAATTCATGATTTAATAAATATTTTATGAATCAATGAGTTATTAGAAAAAGATATTTTTGGTGGGGGGGGGGATAAAACACTCATATAAGATAACAATATTAATCTTGGTTTAAAACTGAAAATAGATTTAAACCATTGGAATGTAATTTTAAAAGATACAGTGATCCTAAATAACATTATGAGGGATTCCATATAATGATTCTAATATATTAATTTTTACTTGGTAGATCATAAATACCTCTGGAAAAGGATGAAAAATGATAATGGTTAAAATTCATTATTATAAATTCTCTAAATTCCACAAAATGATAATAAACATGGATGTTAGATGGTGGGTGTTTATAAAATATGATAGAAGATCATAAATTATTGAATGATGTAATAGACTAAAAATGGGGGCAAGGACATATATAAATGTTATGAAACTCAAAACAAAAGGCATTAAATAAAAATTCATTGGAAATTATAAATTTAAATCATGAAGTTCCAAGTTTGATGATCAAATAAAACACAATATGTTGAGTGTTTTAAAATTTTGGGATAAAGGAATCAATTTTTTAGAATGGATGGATTTATTATGAAAAGTCATGATGATGAAAAATTTTTAATAAGAGGATATCCAATCTAGCTAAATCTATTTCTTGTTACCGATGAAATTTTTTTATGATAACTTTTAATGATTTAAGGGAATCAGTTATGTCCTCAATGTCATAAATGAATTTTCAAGAGGAATACAAACTAGAAAACAATGATAGAAAGTATTGATGATATTTATGATATGATAATAATAAGGGATTGTAATTATTAGATATACAATAATGTGATGACCAAAAATTCAGTATATAAATGGGTTGAAATAAATTTGAATCATCCGTTAGATGTTATTTAATATAATATATATGTTCCAGTGAGAATTAAATCAACCGTATGGTGATAAGTATTTTCATTTTCTTAATTGATTGGTTTAAACATTTTACATGTATTATTTTCATAAAAACAAATACTATACTCTCAAATTATTTTAGTGTTTTAGGAGAAGTTCCAAATTAGAATATGTATACTCTATGAAGATTATTCCAAAAAATAATAGTATTGAAAACAAAAAAAAATTTATTATGTTAATCCAGTTTGTCATGGAATTTGACATGAATATAATGAAATGAAAACAACGTAATAGAACAATGTCTCGAAATGAATAAACCAATCTTTGTATAGAGATATCCCAAAAAATATTGACTAAAAATGATACATAATTATTCTTTAGAAGACAATCTATTAGATAAGATGTTAATATTATGAATAATTTTTCCTAAAGGAAAGACATTGATATTTATACATAAAACATTTATTATAAATATATCATATGTTTGAAATATTTAATGTTGTTTTTAATCCCCATTATAATCAAAGAAAATGGAATAAATCTTTGGAAATGTGAATAAATAGTTAATGATGGAATCTTCCTTGGATTCCATCCTAATGGTAGATCATATATGTGTTATAACATGAAAAAAGGAAACATTGTTTAATATACAGATATAAAAATGTTAGATTTTTCTTATATAATGTTTTCAAAGTCTTTTGAAGATAAATTTAGAAGAAATGATGAATTTATTTCTTTTAAACGACATTATAATGTTTTGGATAAAATTAAAGTTGTAAAAAATATACAACATAAAGAAATTTAATCATCAATCTCAATATAGAGGGATAATTACAATCCATCCATTCATGGTTGTGGAAGAATGTATGGGTCAAAAATAACATTAAATATTAATGGTAATAGTTTCAAACTATAAGAACATAATGGAAAATCACACATACTTCTTTTCACCATATGTTGGGAAAAGATATGTTGAAGAATATTTTGAGAATAAAGATTATATTTACACGGTCTATGATGAATATGATCCGATAGAGAAAAAAATGTGGAATTGGGATTGTTCGCAATGAAAAATATAAAAATTTGATTTGAACAAAAATAAATTCTCATGATAGATTTATTGAAAGTAGTGAATGTATAATAAATAAGGAAAAAATGTTTTACATGATATACTTATATGTTTGAGGAATTGATTTTGAGGATACATTTTCCCCATTTGTAAGACATGAGACCATCAAAATAACTATTTCAATTGATGGAAAATATTGATATAAAATATTCCATAATTATTTCATGTAAGGTTTTATCAATGGAGATCTAAATGAAGTATGTTATATTGAAAATACTTGTACATTCTTATTGGTAATAGATGTAAAAATGGTTTCATGTTCAATATTTCTTTGTATGGGGTAAAAAATGAACCAATATGTTTGTATAGTAAGAGAGTTGTTTGAAAAGGGAGAATTTATGAAATAGAAAATTAGAGAAAAACCTATAAATAACTGAAAATCAATATATTTTCTTCATTGTGATTGAATAGGTTAAATTTGTAAAATATCCAGAAGGTAATGCTGATTTCTATGTAGAACATTCTATAGAAATAATGATGTTGTGGGAATCTTCTATACCCATATAAATGAGTTGCTTTTATTGATTGTGAATTTATTAATAGAATTAGAATGTTTTCCAATATCAGAAAATATTTGTAAAAGAATTTATTAATGAATTTTTAATGGATGATTCAAAACCTATTTAAACACCTATATCATGAGAAAAAATATATTTATAGATTAATTTTTAAGGAAATATTATTGTATAGAATAAAAGAAATTGATTTGAACTAGTGTTATTTTATGTGCTCTAGAATAGACATGGTTTTTACTATTACACCATGTTGGAGATTTCAAAATTTATGAAAAATGACACATTAATTTTCAATAAAATGATTTCTCTAGTACATTATAGGAACTACAGAAAATGGGATAATTTATTAGAGAATGAAAATTTTTAACTTGTTTCTCTATAAAGATATATATTTTCTACGTTGTATCGATGAGAAAAGATTCACATATAGGGGAGTTTCATATTAGTGTGAATGATGCTTAATTTATTACTAAAATAGAATCAATCTCTTACTGTCACCACAAAAATTCTGAGTATGTTTCTTCCACTTATAATACAACATAATTAATGTGGATGCAGACAAAAAAATGATTTTTTAGTTGATGTAAAGATATCCTTTTAAATTGGTTTTGATAACACAACTACAATCAATATCCCCTTGAATCTAATTCAAACATCAGGATATCCAAACATTAATATTAAATATCAATTTATAAAATAAAATTTATAAATAAATAAACAATATCTTATATTATTTCCTACAATGGTGAAAGTATATTATATCTTCACTAAACCTTTATTGTAAGATATATTTTAGAGGATGAGGATGATTATAAAAATTTGAACTCACTCTATTCATGTATTATTTACACGATCATTGTCTTATCTCTCATATTCTATTGAATATAATTATCAATGTCAGATAAGAATGAAAAAATATAATTATATGTGTGTTACCATTAATGGGTAGTATATATTTATGAAATGTTAATAAAATGGGTCTGAAAAGATGTTAGTAAGCATAAACTATTTTAACATGTTGTTAATGTGTATAAAAGAACATAATATTTTCAAGTCAGTGTTTTAATAGAGTTTGTGCTGATTTATTATTAATTTTAGGAAGATGTTAATAAAGTCATTTAATAAAATCATTATGAAAAATATGGCATTGTATTTAAATATTTATAATTTTTTACCTTGAACTACCTAATGTATGATTCTAATTATTTTGTAGTGATCCATTTCTCTAGTTTTAGATCATGATATTTTTTTCATTGGATAAAAAATTCAATCGGGGGATTTTCTGACCCAGATGTGTTGAGTTTTTTGATTGATCTGGAAAACAAGAAGGTTCAATGTAAGAGAGTTTGTCTTTGGTGTTGTTTTTTATTACCATTACATAAATATCATGAAAATGGTGAGATCTCATATATCATTTCTGAAGTGTCTATTCCCAAGATAGAAATATAATTCTAATGATCAAAGTTGGATAAATTATCTCTAACATAAAAAAGATATTAATAAAGGGGAATAGTGGACATAGATGATCAGAAGGAGTATAGATGACTGAGGTTACTATATATAGAACATTGAATTAACATAACTCATTTTTATATAAAATAAAATAATTTGAATATTTATTTATCTTCAATGAAAAACCATCATGACTAAAAAATGTTACCATGATTTCAGATGTGTTTTTCTTGTACTAACAAAACTATGATTTATGAAATAAGAAGATCATAAAAATTTTACCAGAAATAGGTAAATATAATGAATATTGAACAAAACCTATGAGTAGTTTAAATAATGAAATTATATAGTTGTTTTTGAATTTTGTCACTAGAAAACTATTTCTAAATGATTTCATCAGACATTGTTTTTTGGAAAGACGCAACACTTGAAGACTACATGTGTGTCCATAGGATTGAGTTTACTAGATAGATGATCATGAGATTAGTAGACTATGATTTATTAGATGATTAATATCCTTGTGATGGAATACTAGAAAAATGATTAATGGAATGATATGTTATATAAAATCAGTTCCAAATTATAGTTTTGAAAACATTTAAATGATCTAGTAAATTTATTCACTATAATATTGCTAAAATAGTTATCGGACGCATAAATAATTATTATATAATGATCATCATTCAATATGTGATTTTTTAATGTGTTAATGAATACTGATTTTATGATATTAATAAAATTCAATCAATGTTTTTTAATCATATTTTTTCAAATGATTTTTAGGAGTTAAACCATATGAAATATCAATTCTGTAATTCATATTTGAAGAAAGAAATTCAATATTGATGTTCATTACACTATATTAGTTTTTGTAGAAACTATATTTATATGAAAGGTATAATTTTCACATCAAATAAGTTTTAGTTATTGATGATGTGAGGTGTTTACTGATAAACATTGAGGATCTTTTTATTGATGCACATGAAAAAGAGAAATAGAAATAGTGCACCAAAAATATGGTACCAAACAGAGTGAACTAGATAAAGAGTACCTATAAGAGGGTACTAAAAATATTTTCTGAAAAGATAAGTACTATATAAAAAATTACAAGATGGAGAAGTTATCAGAAGGGTACGTTTAGATAAATATGGTAATCTAAAATTTTACTATCTATACTACACTCGAAATTATAGAGGAAGAAGAAAACGTAAAATGTAATGTGTAAGGAAATCAAGTGGTATAAATATGATTTATTGAGTCCTACTTGATAATGTTATGATTTTTATTAAAATAAAATATTTTATCACATTATATTTTGAGGAAATAAAATTACTATTTAAAAAGTTTAGTTCAACAAAAGTAATGGATATTTATTGCTTATTGTAAACAACAATGGATTGTTTAATAGTTGATGAGTGGTAACAAATTATTTCAATATCATTCCAAGTACTGGATACAATATTCAACTTCTTAAAATTGTGAATTAATATGTTACTATGTATGTGGTTATGTGTTAGTTTTTACTGTATTCAATCCTCCACAACTAGAAGAGATTTATTTCAATGAATATTCCAAAAATATGAAGGACACTAATTCTCCCCCTTCTTAGTGGTCGCACATATATACACTGGTGAATTAAAATAATAATAGAATTTTTATTATATATAACAAGGTAATCATAAATAATTATATCATACCATATAAAAAAGGTACACAACCACGAGACATAACAAAACACTGATGAAGGTTATTATTAAAAAACATTAAGACAAAGACCATAAACATGACCAAAGGTTACCATCCATCTCTACCATACCAATATCACTATGAGGTGACCCTGACTATGATATGTCAATAATCCTTATGAATATTTTCCCTTAACTACATTATATAATGTGAATTCTATATACAGAAAATGATATATAAAGGGTACGAGGAAAACATGAGTTATGATACCCCCACGAATATATACAATGATAGTCACTGTGTAGACATTAGTTCTATAATTAATAAATCATCTTCAAAAAAAAAGTTATTACAAAAAATAATTTTTTTAAAAAATCATATTTCATGGAATGAAATAAAACAAAATAATTCCTTTAATTTTAAAAGGAGTTAATTATTGAAGTCATATAAAATAAAAACACCTGATCATAATAATATGAAACATCAACATCTTGTATCATACTAATCAAAATAGTAATTTTACTGTTGAAAAAATAAACATGGAGATAAATGAATGACTAGAAAAGCATAATATTATTACAAATGATATAGTGTCTTTCTCAAGTCTATCACTATCAGAAACATAACCCATAGTGGTTACAAACTCACTGAGGTTTTCATATGACCATAACCCAACACTACCATGGTTCCTTTATGACTTGTTTTAAAAAAACATTTATGTAAATAAAGATCAAAATATTTTAATTATTTTCAAAAAGAAAATCCTTACTACATACATTATTAAAAACCCATTTAATAATAAAAACATTCATTGAGGCATTTCATTGAACCCATGATGTGTGCAAAATTGTTTACAATGAAACAAAATTAAATTTCTTTTCCATGTATCCAATGATGTGAACACCAATGTAAATCATTGATGATAAGAAATAAATACATTTTGATAAGACAAAACTAATGTAAAATATAATAATAATTATATATATCAAGAGAAGATCCATTATATAGGGAAACTGACATCCCCAATGGAGAAATCATATTTTAATTTGAAAATGGATATCAGAAATGATGATCTAGAGATCCACATTAGACTATATAAAAATGAAATAACTTATAAAGATAGAATCAAAATAAGCTACTACTTTATGAAGCTATAATTCCTAGAATCCATTCCTAAACTAACTAAATAGGAAATCATAGAAAAAAAAGGGGTGATAAGATTAATAGATTTTATGTTCAGTTTAATAAAAACTAAATAGATCATATTAATGATCACACTTGAATTCATTAAGATGTAAAACATACTATAAAAGAAAAAAAACAAATGTATCCATTTATATTTTTGAAACAATAACTATCATGCCCTTGTGTTTCCCAATATTGAATTGTAGTATTGATTATACAAATCCCTGGTTTCCCTCCACGAGTACCGTCCATGATGTTTTAAAAAAACAATGCCATTTTTCACACACCACACCATAAACCATGGCATGAATGTGGCTATATTGGCTGCGGTCCACATAGTGACCCCAAAAAATCATATGTACAATGATAAGCCCCACTACATGTGTGTGAACCGTGACTATTTTTCATAGAACATTTCATGGGTAAATATTTCATGGACTTTGTTATGTTCTCACCTATGTTATACTAAGAAGTGAAAAAACAATTCTACCCTGCAATTCAACTCTAACACCTTGAAATCTAAAAGTAACCAACTCAAGGCTCAAAATAAAATGTAGATGTGTTTCTAAGGGTGTCACATCATCAGTCCTATATATATATATTCATTCATTATAGCTAGACAATTCATGGGTTTCTAACAAATACATTCATAATCTTATTAAATCCATGTTGTTGAGTCATTTCATTTATCTCATCCCTCATTTTTATTCTACATTTTCAAAAATACATCAAATTTTTTATGTTTTTTATTTTGTATATATTTAAATATAAAATTATAATTTCTCGGTATCAGAATTGGTTTCATTAAATTTTTGTATTTTTCAAGTAATAGAAAAAGCTAAAATCCTCAACTATAATTGAATTAATGAAAACATCAGCCTTTTCTACAAATATTTACAAATATTTATATTTTATGAGATAAAATCCAATGTTTTTTTTATTATCTTCACTTTTTTTCTTCATCAAATTTTATGTAAGAATCCAATTCATCTTTAATTAACCTTACAATGTGTTTCTTTAATATATTTAAATTATATGTATTCATTTTTAATGTTTTAAATATATTTTATCCCGTTCATAATTATATATGGGTTTTTTAGTTTTTGATGGAGTTATCTTCTATTTATTTCCTAATGCGTAAGATCTCACTCCTTATTATTAGTATCTTATCATATTCATCTTACATTGATATTATTTAATTGATATATTTAGAAACTAATATGTATAGTAGTTCTCTCCTTTTATTTCAGTATGATATTTTTACTGAAATATTTAATCCTACTTTTTCTTTTTCGTTTAATCCCATTACTATTCACATAAATTTAATGAAATTATTTGAAAATTTTTAGGAATATTATTAATTTATCAAACCATTGGAATTTAATATTTAAACATAGAGAATCTATTTTTATTGAAACAGAAGACTCATATAACAACATTAATATGGTATTTGAATAATCACAACATCTTAATATCATAACTCCCAAAATAGTATTATCAATTTGAAATTCCATGAATCATGATATTTAACCATTATATATTCAAATATCCATAACTCAATATTTACATAAAACGCATAATTTTAAATTATAGTTAAATTATATATGTAGGCATGAAGGATTACATTTAACCATTGTGACATTATAGTATTGATCGTGGTGTGACACTCATATAATATTTTCAATTGATATCAATATGAATAAAAATAATTGAATATATCATTATGTTTTAATACATAATGATTAATGAATGTGAATCACATATTTATATATATATTTCCTAAGAATATTAATCCCCAATAACCATGTTTTAAGGTATTGTAAAATTTTTTGTTTTGAAATGTGACAATATCATACTCTCTAATTGAGATGCATTCAATGATACTTTTTAATTAATATGTTTCTAGTAAAAAATATCATATGACATTATAAGTCATATAAAATCTCTTAATTTAATAATATATAGGATCCCTACACAATCAGATGTACCAACCTATATTGGGTAACCTACATTAGGATATCACACTTCTCTCCTGGAGTTCCCCCTCTCCTACTCGGCTCATCTATTGTTTTCCAATGAAACCCTACGCTTGGGGTCAACATTGCATCTGAGCACTACTTCCTTTTCTTCCTTTCACCTCCTGCTTTTCCTTCTTTAGTATCCTTATACCCATATTTTCTTTTATTTTTGTTGATTTTGGACTTCTTGTAGGTGCGGTTTTTTTTGTGTTCGTCTACTTGGGTGACTTTTGTTTTTGTTCCTGCCGAAGCATCCAGCAATTGAAGACTCTGGCTGCTTCAACCCTACCCTGATCTCGCATTCCACCACACCTCTCTAGGTCGGATTTTGTATCGGTTGTAACACATGAGTTTTGGGTTAAGGTGTTCTATGGTCGTCTTTTCTCCACGCGCATCACTTTTGGCTTGACCATGCTTTCTGGTTCTTGTTTTAGGATCTCCGCGTTGGCCCCATTTAGAGACCTAGGCTGCTCTTATCCCTACCCTAACCATCATGTCCCTTTTTCTTCTCTCCAGTTTGGAAACCAATTGATGGTCGCTTAACAGTTTTGGGAGGTGGTGTTCAGCAGACGAGGGAGCCTGTTGCGCTATATAATTCAGTTCTCAGTGATGATTTGTTTGAGTCATTTTCATTGGTGGTAGATCTTCTCGAGTCTAGCCCGATTAAAGTTCTATTGGTGTTTTTTGGTATGGATTTTTTTCCTTGGTTTTAGCGGAAGCCATCTGTGGTTCATGTCGCTCATACTCTGCTCTATCGTCTTTGTCTAATGCTCCTTTCCAAGTTGGTATGTGCGACGGTCTTCATGGATGGTTTGGGATGTGTTTTTCGAGTGGATAGTGGTCTCTAGGAGGTGCATCTAGCATGCTGCAATGGTTATGTTGGTGCTCAAATTGAAATGATGGTGGTTTGTTCTTTGATATATATAATGGTGGTGTCTCTTGATTTTCTAGGATTGTGGGATTTTCTCCGATTGAGTGACTGATCCTGTTGGCGTTCATTCTGGCCGGTGACTAGAACAGTGTGGATCAGTATGGACAATGGTAATGTTGATGATTCTGATGTTGGTGGAGACATGATTTTTCAAGTGATGTGGATTGCGACCCTCATGTCAGTGTTTTGGAGGTTCTGGAATCGAGGAGGTGTGGTGTGGTGCGGTTATCAAGGCACGAACATCCGGTTTAGGTGTTTTGAATTTCAAAATTGTTTTACTTTGTCATGCACTTATGGTTGTTTTTGGTTTTCATTTTTTTCCAAGTTAATTGTGATGTGTTGTAAATTTGTAAAGTTTCACACTTTATCATAAAATTGTTTTCAAAAAAATTAATAAAATTGATTTGGAGGAGGTATCCTACATTAGGAAATTTTAAATTTTTCTACTCGGTGAAGCCCTGCATCGCACTGGTTGAACACCACATTATAACATGTGATCCCTACGTCAAATATGGTAAACCCAAAATCATAGGATGTTGTAAATTTTCATATGGGGTTGAACACCACATCATGCATGGTGAGAAAAATTTAATATTGGGTGAACCAAATATTGTGGACTGTGATCCCTATATCGTAGTCAGTCATAGGAACCTTATAGTATTTTTACAAATGTTTTACATAGTGTTCCTAACAATTGGTTAATGATTTTTTATTTTGTAATTCTGGTACAATATTTATAAAAAATATCATATAATTATATTCAATTATACATATATTCTAAGGTATTTTGTAGCGATTCAGTTTTTGCCCTGTCATACTTTGGATTATTTCTACGGATAATTCCAGAGCTAGGCGTGAAGACGGCGTGCGATTCCGAGGCCCGGTGTGCCCGGAATTAATTTTACAAAAATATTAAGTATTTCTATACAATGTACGTGGCAGGGGTGTGATATCTCCTAAATGGTAGCTCAGAATGGGAATCTGAGGGCACGATTGCATCCTGAACGTGCCGTTTACCCTTGGCGAGGTGTAAACTTTGCGGGCGCGGGCTTGCGGTGGAAAACGCCATCGGGGGCATTTTCGTAAATAAGTGGAAAAGTTGGTTCACAGGCGTCAGCTCGAATAACTTCTGATCATAGTCTCGGATCGCAAATCTGATTATGCCATTGCATTCAGAATGGCACATTTACCGTATGGGTGAGCTTACCTTTGTTCGCATCGGGCGTCGGGTCCGAGGCGGGTTTGGCGCCGGCGGAAGGCCGATATAAATATCAGCACCCCCTTTCATTCCTCTCGGTGTTCTTCACTGTTCTTCACCGCCGCTCTACAGAATTGAGCAAATAAAGCACCCACGAGCATGGAATTTGACGACGGACGTTCCAGGAACGTGCAGCAGAAGCTCTGGAGGGCAGACTTAAGGCAGAACGTCGGCGTTTCGCCCGCGAGGTAGGGAGATTTGAGTTTTAAACCCCAATCTTGTTTTTGCTACATTTTTCTGCAAATTGAATCCGTAACAATGTAGATTGGATCCCAGGGGACGCGCAGAAGCTTCCGGATCTGTGTTTGGACCTCCGAGGTGCCTCCAGCGGACCTCGGAAGGTTCGGCGGCGCGGCTTCGGCGCGGCGGCGCCGGCACCGGCGGAGGTCGGCACCGGTGCTAGCAGGGGCAGCATGAGGCGGCGTGCGTTCCCGGCCACCGGCCGGGGGGGGGGGGGGGCAGCGGCGGGGGCCTATCCGGGCCGGCCGGACCGACCGGTATACGCCGGTCCAGCCCTTTCTTGTCATATGAGGGTCTTTAAAACCCCCGTATCTTGCAAAAGAGGGAGTCAGATTCGCGTGCCGTTTGCGGCGATGTGACCCTGATGACAAGGTGAACCCTCTGGTGTGGGTTCGAGGGTTTAAGGGTTCAAGATCTGGGCCCGGGAGTTATAAACATCGTATAAAATAATATTACTTTATTATTTTACGACTTTGGGCTGTTGTAACTTCTACCCGGAGCATTCAATTGACGTGTCGTCAGTGGCATTGAGACCCTGATGGTACAACAGACTTTTTTAAATTGTTTCCGGGTGTTTGGACTATGAACAGGGTGTAGGCCCCATGAGATCCGGTATTGGCGTTTGTGGAGAAACACAGCTTTCACACTAGGAGTCTGATTTTGGCAGATGAATAGTCGACCCTGTGTGTTTTTTTGAGAGGATCACAATGGTGCAATCCGTTCGATGAGTTTCTGGATCGAGGTGTGGGCCCCTCCCAGGCTGACATCGGTGAATAGTACCTTTTTCAACGGGTGGCTATTTTGGACAAACGAGTAGTCGATTCCGCATGTTTTTGTGAGGGGATTGTCGTGGTATGATCCACTTGATGGGTTTCTGGATCGTTGTGTGGGCCCCGCACGAGCTAGCTTCGGTGAATTGTTCCTTTTTCAACGGTGCTCCATTTCGGGCAAGTAAGTATCCTATCCTGTGTGTTTTTCTATGTAGATCACAATGGTGGCCTTGGTTTTGGCCGTGGTTGTGCGTAGTGAGGTGTTGTTGCAGGTAGCTTGGGTTAGCTACATTTTGGACCTGCAGTGGTTCAGGGTACTCTCTTGGTTCGTTCCCACGATGGTTCGCGTAGCATCACAACCTTCGTATATGGTTGTGATCCTCTCAATGGGATTTTTAAACTTTTAACGTTGTGGTAACCCTCCGGTGGGCCCGAGGCGGGATCCTCAAGCATCTTTTCCCTAGATCGGGTTCTTGGTATCACTTTGACCGCTTATTCACAGGCAGTGATCCCCTATCTAGTAGGATAACTCTGTAGGGTTTGTGGTATCATCAGGAATATGATCCCATATGTAGTGGGCTATGCTCAGCAGGGTTGTGGCATCGTCGGGTATATGATCCCCTACTCAGCATCATGTTTATAGTAGGGTTGTTGTATCATTGGTTATGTGATCCCCTACTCAGCACAAGGTTTCTGTAGGGTTGCGGTATCACCAGTTCGATCCCCTACATCACATGTTATACCAGATAGGGTTCTGGTATCGTCGTAACCACCTTTGTATGGGCGACGATCCTTTATCTGAATGACGTGATTTTGTTGAACGCCAGATCGGGTTGTGGTTTCCCCCAGCGGATCCTGGGAGTGATCCCCTATCTGTGAGATCTACGAATGCTAGATCGGGTTGTGGTATCCCCCAGTGGACACTGGGAGTGATCCCCTATCTATGGGATCTTCATCTACTGTAGTGGGTTCTGGTATCCCCTAGAGGACCCTAGGAGTGACCCCCTATCCGAGGAGTTGGTTGGTAATGTTGTTTTAGCAGGGTTTTCATCAGTGACAGTATCTGACGAGCGTGGTCTCTTGGTTGATCGTCTGAGATGTTTTCTTGGGACCCGATGGAGTGTATCTCTCGGATGTGTGTCATCTGGGATGATAGTGATCAGGGAGTGTGCTCTCCAGGTTGTTGAAAGTTTCTTGTGATGAGGTCGGTACCTCATGAGGGTTTTTGCATGAGCTGGGTATATCTGGATTGCTCAAGGTGTATGTATGGGCATACACCTGAGCTGAGCTCACTAGATGTGTTTATCCAAGGATGGTCACAAGATGGAGTTTCTCTCTCGTCTGGGTTCCCTCTGGCAGGGATGACCGGACTGTCGCCTTTCAGTTGCTCTCTTTTGTATTGGGTTTTTGGTGTGCCTACTGTGTATGTTTATACTCACCCCCACACGGGCTTTTCCCACACATGTTTGTGTCTTGTGCAGACCACATGCCTTTCGACGGTTTCCCAGGAGGACCTGGAGTAGGTGGAGCTTAGTGAGTGAGACTGACTGGGGTGTTTACTGGAGTGGAGCTGAGGGAGCTTTCCGGTTGGTGTTTGTGGCAGCGTTACCCTTCTTCAGAGCTGGTTGGATGCACTTTTGTAGTTTTCTTTTGGTGGGCCGTGTTTTTTTCCTTTTGTACTTATGTTGTACTCTAGTTGTGGCATAGTTGTATGCATGAATTTAACTTTTTATTTTTTACTTATCTCTGCACTGTTGCTTGGAGATGGTTGTGGGTGCGTGCATACAGGTACCTTAGGCTAATGCCTCCCATGTGTGTGTAATAGCCTACTCGGCGCTAATTTCCAGCCCCTGGCCTATTAGAGGCGGGCTTGGGGAGTCACGGCTTGAGCCCCATTGGGTCGGGTCATGACTGAGTGGTATTAGAGGAGGTTACACCTTTGGGATCTCAGAGCGTAGCTGGTCTAGCTTTGAGTTTGGTTTGGGTTTCACAGTGGCAATGTTAGGATATTTCGAGTTCGACTTTCAGGCCATGGACTGTAGTGTTGGTGTGGTGGCCGATGTATCCATACACCAGGACTCGGATAACCCGCCTTTCAACTCGGGACATTCGTACACTGGCTGCATGGACATAATGGTACATGCATCATATTGGACTCGATTTTTGGGTTATTCCTTGTCCTTCTTGAGTCAGCTCTCCAGATATACTCTTTGACAGTGGTGCGTCTTGAATGTATTTCAGGATTCCTCCAAGAAAACTGCCAGCGAGGGTCCCGCAACATGATTGTGGTGTTGATCCGCCCCGTGTTGAGGCTGTGGAGAAGGGCGCAGGTTCTGAGGCTGCACCTCCAGGTGGTCTGCCAGTTGAGCTGCCACCTGTCGAGCAGCTAGTTGTGCCGGAAGTGCAAGATGATGTTGTGCACAGTCTGAGTGTGTTGCATGAGTTCCAGAGGCAACAACCACTGAGGTTTTTGGGATGATCTAGACCCCCAGGTAGCTGATAACTGGATTGAGGCAGTTACCCAATTTTTCTGCCTAGTAAGGACACCTCCAGATCAGATGGTGGTTCTAGCAGCGAGCCTTCTCCATGGTTCGGCTGGGCGATGGTAGAGTTTGGTGACGTAGTCCCATGATGAGGAGATGCTCACGTGGGCAGTGTTTGAGCGGCTCTTCCGGGAGGAGTTCTATCCGTTGACGCTGAGGTCAGTGCAGATTCATGAGCTTCTGCAGCTTTGGCAGGAGGGCCTCACTGTGTCGGAGTACTCAGCGAGGTTTATAGACTTTTCGTGCTACTCCCTGGATATGGTTCGGGATCCATTCTTTAGGGATCATACCTTCGAGAAGGTCCTACGCAAAGACATCCATATAGGTGTGGTTTCTTTTTTCCGGCCCACCTATGCTAGAGTGCGGGAGAGAGCGTTGGTGGTGGAGAGCTTTCTGGCCGAGCAGATCTTTCTTGTTAGTGCTGGGCACGTGACAGCTGAGACTTTGTCAGTCGGATCGGCATCTGGTAGCCGATAACAAACTCAAGGGCCCGGTCATGGCTGGCGTTACAATAGGAAACCCCAGGATAGAAGATCTGAGGCTCAGGGCTCATAGGGCTCGCAGGTCATTTTTGGTCAGCCGCATGATATGCGGTGTTATGTTTGCGATGGTCGGGGACATCTTGCTAGAGATTGTCCGACTCGTCGTGTTGCTGAGAGGGAGCCATTCGATGGACTTCCTTGGAAGAGGCAGCATCTCGAACAAGGAGGTCCTCAAGGCGGCAGACGTGGCGACGGAGAGGGTGCAGCAGTAGGAGGTGGTAGGCGGTATCATTTTCAAACACCCCCACCCCCAGGAGGTCCACGCCGAGCTCAGAAAGCTGGTGGATGAGGGCAAGGACAGCTGCATTCCCTAGAGGCTGTTGACCCAGAGGTGACAGGGATGGATAGAAGTACACCTTGTGTCCTTTCTACTTCCTACAGTAGGTTGACAGACACTATTTAGTGGTACCATTCCTTTCTGTTGCTTGCTCAAGTTTTGTTCAGGGCATTGGTAAGACCATGTATGGGTGTTGTTTGGCGGGCTATGAATGCGTGAGGAAGAGGGATCCTTACCCCACCGAGACACGTTTTTGGGATGAGATTAAAATTGTGAGGGTGAGTCAGTGCCACCCATAGCGGATAGTATCGAGGTGTGGTGGATGAGTCCCTCTGACTTATGTGTTCGGGCATGGGTGTTTGTTGGTGAACTCGCTGGTGTGTGAGACCCAGTTGAGAGTCCAGTCGCTTTCCTTGTGCTATTGGATTTTTAGGGACGAAAAGTTCTAAAGGGAAAGGATATAGCAACTCAGTATTGGCCCTGTCAGACTTTGGATTATTTCTACGGATAATTCCAGAGCTATGGGTAAAGACGGCGTGCGATTCCGAGGCCCGGTGTGCCCGGAATTAATTTTATAAAAATATTTAGTATTTTTATACTATGCACATGGCGGGGGTGTGATATATCCTAAATGGTAGCTCAGAACAGGAATCTGAGGGAACAGTTGCATCTGGAACGTGTCGTTTACCCTAGGCGAGGTGTAAACAGGGCGGGCGCGGGCCTGCGGTGGAAAGTACCAATAGGGGCGTTTTTGTAAAAAAGTTGAGAAGTTGGTTCTCGGGGGTTGGCTCGAATAACGTTTGAGCAGAGTCCCGAATTGCAAATCTAAGTCCGCCGGTGCGCTGAATCGAGCAATTGAAGCCCCCAAAAGCTCAGAATTCGACGACGGATGTTCCAGGAGCATGCAGCGGATGCTCTGGAGTGCGGATCTAAGGTAGAACGTTGGCGTTTCGCCCACAAGGTAGGCAGATTTTAGTTTTAACACATGATCCCTTTGTTTGCTGCATTTTTATGCTAATTCAAGCCGTAGCAGTATAGATCGTGTCCCGGGGGTCGCGCAAATGCTTCCGATTCAGCATTTTGACCCCCGAGGTGCCTCCGGCGGACCTCGGAAGGTTTGTTGGCGCGGCACTGGCGCGACGGTGTCGGCGAAGGCCGGCAGCGGCGCGGGCAACGACGGCGCGCGACGGCCCGCGACGGCGCGCAGGCCCAGCCACCGGAGCGCGGCGGAGAGCCGCTGGCCATGGCGGGGCGGCGGTGGCGTCCGATGCAGGCCGATCAGACCCTTTTTTGTCATACGGGGGTCTTTAAAACCCCCCGTCTCTTGCAAACCGGGAGTTGGATTAACGTTTCATTTGTGGCGACACGACCCTGACAACAAGGCGAACCCTCTGGTGTGGGTTCGAGGTTATAAGGGTTTGGGATCGTGGCCGGGGAGTTTGAAACGTCGTATAAAATATTATTATCTTATTATTTTACGACATTGAGCAGTTGTAACTTCTACCCGGAGCGTTCGATTGACGTGTCGTCAGTGGCCTTGAGACCCTTATGGTACGAAATACTTTTTGAGATTGTTTCCGGGTGTTGGGACTGTGAACGGGGTGCGGGCCGCACGAGGCCGGGTTTTGGCATTTGTGGAGAAATGCATCTTTCACACTAAGAGTCCGATTTTGGTTGATGAATATTTGATCCTGTGTGTTTTTCTGAGAGGATCGTAATGGTATTATCCATTCAATGAGTTTTGGGATCGATTTGTGGGCCCCACCCGGGCTGAATTTTGTGAATAGTACCTTTTTCACCGAGTGGCCGTTTTGGACGAACGAGTACTTAATTCCACATGTTTTTTTGAGGGGGTCGTCGTGGAATGATCCGCTTGATGGGTTTCGGGATCGTCGTGTGGGCCCTGCACGAGCTAGCTTCGGTAAATAGTATCTTTTTTACCGGTGCTCCATTTCAGGAGAGTAAGCAGCCTAACCTGCGTGTTTTCCCCCATAGATCGTGATGGTGGCCTTTGTTTTTTCCTTGGTTGTGCGCAGTGAGGCTTTGTTGCAGGTCGCTCAAGTTAGCGATGTTTTGGACCAGCAGTGGTTGAGGGTACTCCCTTAGTTCATTCTCACGAGGGTTCTCGCATCATCAAAACCTTCGTATAGGGTTGTGATGCTCTCGATGGGATGTTTAAACTGTTAGAGTTGTGGTATCCCTCCGGTGGGCCCGGGGCTGGATCCTCTGGCATCTTTTCCCTAGATCGGGTTCTTGGTATCACTATGACCACTTATTCACAGGTGTTGATCCCCTATCTAACAAGAAAAATCCATAGGGTTTGTGTCATCATCGAGAATTTTATCCCCTATGCAGTGGGCTGTGCTCAGTAGGGTTGTGGCATCGTCGGGTATACGATCCCCTGCTCAGCATCAGGTTTATAGTAGGGTTGCGGTATCGTTGGTTATGTGATCCCCTACTCAATCTGTGGTTTCTGTAGGGTTTAAGTATTGCCAGTTCGATCCCCTACATCACATGTTATACTAGATAGGATTCTGGTATCGTCGTGACCACCTTTGTATGGGCAATGATCCCCTATCTGAGTGACGTGCTTCTGTTGAATGCCAGATTGGGTTGTGGTATCCCCTAGAGGATCCTTGGAGTGATGTTCTATCCATGAGATCATCGAATGCCATATTGGGTTGTGGTATCCCCCAACAGACTCTGGGAGAGATCCCCTATCTATGAGATCGTCGTCTACCAGAGTGGGTTCTAGAATCCCCTAGCGGACCCTAGGAGTGATCCCCTATTCGAGGAGTTTGTTGGTTATGTTGTTTTAGATGGGTTTTCCTCAATAATGGTATCCGACGAGTGTGGTCTCTTGGTAGGGCCTCTGAGATGTTTTCTTGGGAATTGATGGAGTGTATCTCTCTGATGTGTGTCATCTAGGATGACAGTGATCATGGAGTGTGCTCGCCTGGTTGTGGAATGTTGCTGGTGATGAGGTCGGTACCTCATGAGGCTTGTTGCGTGAGATGGGTATATCTGGATTGTTCAAGGTGTGTGTATGAGCATACACCTGAGCTGAGCTGACTAGTTGTGTTTAGCCGAGGATGGTCATGAGATGGAGTTTCTCTCTCATCTGGGTTCCCTCTGGCTGGGATGAGAGGACCGTTGCCTTTCAGTTGCTCTCTTTTGTTTTGGGTTTTTGGGGTTCCTACTGAGTATGTTTATACTCGCCCCTGCACGATCATTTCCCGCACATGTTTGTGTCTTGTGCAGACCATAGCCCTTTCGACGGTGTCTTAGGAGGACCTCGAGTAGGCAGAGATTACTGAGCGAGACTAACCGAGGTGTTTACCGGTGCGGAGCTGAGGGAGCTTTCCGGTGAATGTTTGTGGTAGTGTTCCCCTTCTTCAGAGCAGGTTGGACGCACTTTTTTAGTTTTGTTTTGGTGGGCCCTGTTTTCCCTTTTGTACTTCTGCTATACTCTGGTTGTGGGATAGTTGTATTGATGCATTTTACTTTTCTGTTTTTACTTATCTCTGCACTGTTGCATGGAGTTGGTTGTGGGAGCGTTCGTACAGGTACCTTAGGCTAATGCCTCCCATGTGTGTGTGATAGCCTACTCGATGCTAGTCGCCAGCCCCTAGCCTATTGGAGGCGGGATTGAGGAGTCGTGACTTAAGCCTCATTGGGTTGGGTCGTGACATATTTCCAATCACATTATCTATTCTACATAAATAATCAAATGAACATTATCAATTATTAATCGAAACATCAAAAATAAAGAATCTTTTATAGTTTATATATTCACTGACCTTGGATAAGACGTTAATCTTCCTACATTTATGGATTCTACTAGCTCTATTAATAATGATTTTGGATATTATTCCTAGTCATTATTAATTTTCACTAATAAGAGTATCAAATCTAAGATCATAATTTGTGATGGATTCTCCATGAATATAAATTTATATATTTATAATGTAGTATCCATGATATCAATTTTTATTAAACATCACAACATATTAACCATCTTTCCCAAATACAACAATAATATATTTATATCTAGTTATAGTTATGCAAAAATTACCTATTATAAATAAATAAAATTTGAAACATGGGGGGTATTTTAATTTCAAATAATAATAATAATGAACCCATAAGAATATCAATATTGGATGTTATTCAAAACAATAACGTGAAGGGACAATGTTATTGAACATTAACATTTTTTCTCAAATAAACTACAGTTTATGTAAAAAAGTATCAAGTGTTTTATTACTACAATTATGATTCCAAATATTTAATAAAGTGTAAAAAACATATTACCGGTCACATATATTGTGAGATATTTTTGGATAATGTATATTCTATGTTATATCATTGGTAAAGTGTTATGATAATTTAAATGAAAAAAATCATTATTTATAGTATATTAGACCCTTCCAGACTATTTATTATGTAATAGGAGAGTCCAAAAATTCTCTCATTGGAAACTTCTAGCTCAAGTTAAAAATGAGTTCCATGAGCATCTCTTAAAAAAGTAATAACTATATCCTTCACATGTAAAGAATATGGAGGTGATGAAACTTGTTCATGGACTCTCTAATCAAATTTCATCAATGAAGACTGATGAATATATAGTTCAGTGTTATAAAACACCTATATCTTATAATAAATGTATTATGGTGATGTTATATATAATAATATGGAATATTGAAACTAATTTATGTTTACAGTGGTATTTTTAGTCTTTATTTGTTTTATTGTTTCATGAAATTCGAATAACATCATTTGAAATCATTATTTAATGTCCATTAAATTTTAATATTATTAGTTTTATTATTCATCATTTATTTCTAATTTATTTATTTAAATTAAATTGTTTAAATATATATGTTTTTCATAATTTTAATTGAATTATTTGAATTGATTAAAATACTTGTCAAAAAGTTATATTTTTACTATTATTTAATTATATAAATAATAAATTCAAAAACATTATGTTTACTTATATTTTTTATTTTAATTATATATTAAATAATTTATCATATATTTTTTTAAATATATAAAATACCTTATATTTTTTATTAAATATATACATATCACCACACACATAGTATGATATATATATATATATATTTAGTATATACAATTTTAAATTTTTTTGAACCTATATTATTATATATATATTCATAAATTAATAAATATATACTTATACACTATTCATCACCCACGTTGTTCATCCTTTTCCATCCATTCACATGAGCTTTATCAGATTTACGTCCCCTTCATAGATTCGTAACAGATCACCCATCCCCATACATCGTCTACATTGTGTTGCGAATCTCCATAAATGGTTGTCTAACAAAAATACTGACTCCATTTTACGATTTTCTCTGATAAATCCTATATTAACTAATCTAATAGAATGCGACTCTTTGTAAAATTAGCACCTTCATGTTTCTAGACCAGCTCAACATGACTATACACATCATTCTGACATATCTTGTATGTTCAACATCACATGGGAGGTAGAAATCACATGGATATTTTGACTTCAGATGTAAGAAATTCACCCTTTATGGTTGAACTGAACCACTATTGATTTCTTCTCCGACTCAACTAGTTCAGGCACAACACCCATCACTACAACAACTTCGTTCATTACATAAAGTTACCATGAGAAATTATTATGATCCTCTTGTTCCGGTCATCTTATCCTACAATGATTAGTATATAAACTAATGATATGTGTGTTTATTGTAATTGTACCCCCAATCCCCTAAAATATATATAGTGAAGTTATCATGAACAATTTTTCCAAAGTGACAACCAAGAATAAAAATAAGCTACTGTGAATTGATTTTTGATGTTACCCAAATAGAAACAAATGTGACCATGAAGCCAAATTTATTTTACCTTTAATGTATTCTCAGCCTACCATGATGTTGTTTCTATGTTTTAGAATGTCATGTATTTTTTTAATTTGAATGCATGAACAATTTTTATTAATATAATGAACTCTTTTTTAGTGTAACCAAGTAATGTATTCTTTAAAAGTGATCACATGAAATATTATTTTAATGTCTCTTCATGAACTAATTTTTTAATTTGACCCCATGAATATCTTTTTAAAATTACCATTTTAATTTTTTTGGACCACCAGAATTATTTTCTATGGTAAGAGTGAGTTAATTTTTGAATGTGACCATGAGTTATATTTTCATGTAATTGTATGTTGGACTACTTCACATAGTCATTATATTGACCATGAACATTAATGGAACAATAAATTACCATTCAAAAATATGAATGACTCATATTAACTCACATAACATGGTTTATTTATCCCATTTATTATTTTGTGAAAATTTATATTTTACTGCATTCTCTATGTTATAAATATTTTTAATTTTTAATTAACTACTATTTTAATTAATAAATTTTAACTCTTATCATTTTATATAAAAAAATAAATATTTTAATTACAATGTTGTAAACTATTGAGTATAAATATATCATAGAAATAATTATAGAAATAATAATGTTAATATAATATTTTTTTCTTTTTTTCTTAGTTATTGAATTACTAAAATACATTGTGTTTTTGGGAGAAATAATTATGTTTTTATTTATTTGAAAATATATCATTTAAATTAATGCACAAATTTACATGTTTCAATTATATTTAACAATGGCAAAAAAGAGCATAATAACTCTATTATTATAAGTGATATAAATAAAATCACAAGTAATAAATATATTTTCATGTATATTATTTTATAATGTGGAATTTGCGGATATGTTGTCTAGATTCCCTTTTATTTCTTAAGAAGACCATGAATATTATCTACATGTGAATAACCATACTAATGTAATCAAAAAAATTTATAAAATAAACATGAAACAATTTATTCATGTACGATCACATACGATCGTAGAGATAAATAAAATTACATTGATAAAAGAACATTGATGTTATGAATTTCATAAATGACTACTGTTATATTATTGAGATCATGAAGAATGTAATCATTTTGATCATCTATTATTTTATTGATCAAGGTTCTTGAGCTATTTCGATAATCATGATCATTCACTCTACTATTATTTCTTCATTTTTTTGGGATTTTAAATATTATATTTTTCACTATTCTATTTGTGCTTCTGGGGTTAGTTTGATATTTTCCCCTTCCTAAATATTTCAGACATTGTTATTCCTCCTATTTAAACAGATGGTTGAGTTATGACTCCCATATAAAATTCAAGAGGGTTATGACTATTGTAAAACTTTGTTAGGGTTATACTACTTGGTGAGAAAAATGTACATATGTGAAAGTGTTCTGACTCCATAAAAAATTGAGCCTCTTAGTGAATATTGGTATTCTCACCTAGAAGAGAAGAACAAATAGGGGACTATGATCATAGTGATGTTAACCACTATAGAATTTTTTTCCAAATTTAAATTTCTAGGACTTTGTTAATCACTTTGATAATTATATTTTATTTAAATATCTAAAAATGACTACTCACCGCCTCCTACTCAATCATTTCATCTCACATGGACCTAAAAATATATATATTGAAAATTATGCCTGACAATATATTTTCATTTAACCAATATTAGTAATAATATTTAGAGATAAATTTATACTATCAATAATATTGTAATATTTTTTACATGTATAGAAATTACATCATTAACATATATTTTTTTCAAAATGACATGTATTTTTTATTAATCATTATGTAATAAAAATGTAATATAAATCTAATATAAAACATAATAAAATAAATACCTTAATAAATCTTGGATATTGAACATTTTAGGGAAATTATAAAATAGATTCTATAAAAAGTTGAAAATTATAACAATATAATAAAATAAACTATATAACATGACTAAGTGTTTAATATATCATTCATTTTTACTAATTATAAATACAATTCTTGTAAATAATATGATTATTTAAAATTAGGTGGACCAATTATTAAAAAACTATATATATACATTTAATTAAATTATGTGATTGAAATGTGTTTTAATTAAGTGAAATACGTTTGTTAGTGAAAAATATTAGGCGTGTTGGACATATTTTAACTCTAATTACATAAAAGTGGATTTATTAGAAATTTTATCCTCATGGCTATCTATTTAATGAAAAATATAATTGATTTCCAAAACATATATTAATTTCTAATTAATAATAATAAATATGTTTCATAATAAATATTATATTTTAATTGACAGAAATAAAATTAATTATTTATTAAGGAATTATATTTTATCAATTTGAATGAAAAAATTATATCATTAAATAATTTTAGATATTTAATTAATATTGAATTAAAATGTATTTTAAAAAAAAGATTAAATTTATTTAATATTTCCATCAAAATAAGATGGGAGGGAATTTTTAGACATTTTATAAAATAGTTGGTTTATTATGAAATAATAATATATAGTTTTTATTATATAAACTATAATATTGTAATTAATAAAATGATTTGTCAATTAAAAATATTAAGTATTAATTGTAAAATTCAGATAAAAAACAAATTTTTAAATACATAAACCCTATAATAATCTATATAAATTATTATAGAAATATTTACTATATAAAAATTCATTTCATGTTATTTGATGATTTTAAAATTAAGTATCTTCTAATATGAAAATAATTATTTTCATAAATGACATATAATTTATTTTATTAGGATCTAAATTTATTGTTTAGTAGAAATTGAGTTATTTCTATATAAAATGTTAATATGTTTATTATAAAATGTGGAATTATGTTGAAAATATTATATAATAGTTAGTTTCTTTAGAAAAAAATAGTAGACATAATTTATGGGACAACGTGGTTCATTAGAAGGTTTGTGAATTTTTAGGTATTTTCTTTTAAAATACCACTAAATAAAATCATGGTATTTTATATTATATATATTCAATAATGTATTTAGAATGAACCCATCATTGTAACTATTAAAACCCTTTGTCACCCAAAATTTAATGTAGAAATAATACCTCTATAGCGTATATTCAAAAAAAAAATCAATTTAATAATCTTTCATTTTTAATTTAGTTTGTTTTTATTAGAGATATTGTTTCCTAAAAATATAATTAGGGGATTGTTGCATCAAAATAAAATAAAAATTTTTATCCACCTAAAATGTAATAGTATACAAAATTCGTATTTCAAATTAACATAGAATTTGACCAAGTAAAATTTTCTTGATTATTGAATATTAAACGATCATAACCATACCATAATCAGGTAAATATACATTCTAAACATAAATGATGATTTTCTGATGACCAAATTTAATACATGAAACAGTAAATAAAAATAAAATTCAAAAGTATTTGAAAATTAAAGATAATAATAATGTATAAAATAACAAATCGAATAATACTAAAGCGAATATTATTAAAAATGAATTATTATTTAAAAATATACCTTGATATTTAAATGATATCAAAGGTATCAAGTCATTCTATGTTAAGAATTCTTCACCTTCAAATATGTCAGAATTTTCTTATTCTTATTATCCCCATAATCTCTTGATCTAAATTATTTTAAATAGAACTATTCATTGAAAACTATATCAACACATAATTAGTTTGTTAAAATGTATTAGAATCTTAACCAAAGAATCTCTATATCAAGACAATGTCTCCCTTAACCTATCTCATCAGAAGTATCTTCATTCCATACACTAAAAGAAACACTATTGAAAGGTTGGAAGTATCTTTTTCTACCTCAAAAACCCATCAATTTCAAGGATAAAAATAATAATGAAAATAATAGTACAATATGTATTATTCTGTAAATCATCCAAACATTGTTGCATATTGTGAAAAACTCAAAACTAAAATTCCACTTACTATAAGATCTCCAACAACATGTTATTTCATAAAAAAAATAGAAAAGTATCATATAATTTTCCAAAATTAAATCTCATATTATTCACAATGAATCACTGGCCTATATTATAAATATCATTTTATGTAACCCTAATGACGGAATTCAAAATTAATTAGTTGTAGTTAGAATTACATCAAATTAAGCATTATCATCTTATAAATAATTGAGCATAAATCCACATCATCTAATAAATTCAATTAAGAAATAATATAGTTCATTATCTTCTAGTTAATATATATTATCATGAAAACAAAGATCATATGAAATTAACTATCAATTTTAGATAAATAAAGTCATAGTTTGTATATTTTTCAATATCTATGGAAGAAAAATAAAAAAAATCATATATAATATTATTCTTATAGATGGTATAGTGATTTCAAATGAAAGGAAGTAAATCAATTATTGAAAAAGAACTATTTCATATAGAAAATCATAAGGCACATAGAATAAATGGAATGATTTATTGAATCATAAAGAAATAAAAATAGTATGTTTTGGTGAATCTAATTTTTTTACAAATACATTTTAATATATATTTAAACAAATAAATTATAAACAATATAAGTTGAATAAATAATCCCATTTAGTAAGCATAAATTTTACATCACATTATAAATTTTCATCCTTTTATTGAAGAGAGTAAATTTTTTTAGAGAATAAACATTGTCAAATCTAATCCCTTTAAAAGACACACATATATATATTCTAATCATTAAATTATTATGTTAGATTTTCATACAATCATTATGGTATTTCAGTCAATATATTAAAAGTGTAATATTCTTCAATATTTTGAAAATATTTTTGAAACTTTTATATATTGTTTAATTTTTTTCATATTTATCATCATTTTCATTAATAAAATTGCTCGGGAATGGAGGAAAAAACAAAAAGTTAATAATATTTTTAATCTCATCTTAAAAAACATGTTCATTGAACATTATTGTTATAATCCCTTTATTAAACATCAATATCTAACATTCATGTTAATAATATGATCATTGGTTTAATAAAATGAAACTCATTTAAAAAATAAAATATATTAAAATCTTGGAGAAATATAACATTTTAAAAAATTGTCTTATTATATATAGTAATGTTTTTGTACTTTCAATGATTTGTCTAGTAAGTATTAATATTTAAATTTATAATTTTCTAATATATTCATATTATATTCTCATATCTTACCAAATGAAATATCTCTTACTAGTGTTAATAGTAAATAATTTCAATGTAGATAAAATTTTTCATATGAGGAAATACTAACTAATATTGTTAATTATTAATTAAATTTTAATGGAAGTAACATTTTACAAAATCTATGAAAAATATTAAGAAATTTTTAAAAATTATTCTCCTATTTGAAGTTTGTTTTATTGTTACGAGATTTTTTATAAAATAATGGATTTGATATCATAGTCTATTGATCATTCACATTATCTATTTTTTATATTAAAATCAATCATAATTTCATGATTTTTTGAAAATGAAGATAATTTGTAATTCTATATTGAATGTGTAATAATAACTTCCAATAAATTTTTAGTGATCATTTAGGATACACTGTCTTATATATATGGGTTATAATATTGAGTGATGTTATCAGATATTATTCATGGAATTATATATAGAGATATAAAAATTTGAGAGAATCATGTAATACTAATTTTTTTTCCAATGGTGTCTATGGAAACCAAAACATTTAAAAATAATAATTTTTTGTTTCCATATATTTGAATTCATTATTGTAATATCAATATGAGTTTTTCACATTACTAAATTCTGAAATTTAATATTCTCCTACCAAATGAATCATTATTGTGTACTCTTTTAAACCCATCTATAACCACAAAAGTCATTATCTGAATAAAATTAATTTTAAAACAATTTAAAAAAAGAATAAATTAAATCAATTTCCAATAATGCTTTTAGATAATAAAAATATCCATAACCACAACTAAATGTGAGATTTCTATATTTTCAATGATTATTGCATTAAAATATAATTAAAATATAATATGGGTACATCTCACTTTAAATAATCAAAATATCTATTAAACAATTGTTTTTAAGAACATTTCTTTAATTCATCAGTTTCTTGTTTAGAGAAACATCTTCCTATAATACATGTGTTAGAATCATTATTAAAACAAAAAAATATTAATAAGTTTTGAATATATTTATCTTTAATTAATCTATTACTATTAAATACTTTTTTATTCTAAAAGACATGGAAAAATATATGTTGATACATTATTATTATTTTAAAATATCTATATATTACTTTTAAAACAAATCCATGAAATTATTTTCATGTTTATCTGAAACTGATGTCATCGACATAAATTTCTAAAATTATGGTTTCATTGAAAATGATTTTATAAGATGTTTTTTTATTACTATTTACCATAAAAAACTATTATGACACAAAAATAGTATATGTATATCAAACCATGATCTTGGAGAATGTTTAATGTCATATTTTATTTATTTTTTAAAACATTGTTGTTAAATATTATATTCTAAAAACAATGTTGTTATTAAATATATTGAATGAAATCTGTTACTGAAAGAGTAATTCATTTACATTTGAAATACAATAAAATTAAGATATATTAAAATTTCTAGTATAATAATGACAGGAAAGATCATTTATAACGATGAAAATTCCCCTCTATAAAATATGGTAATAATTTGAAATATAATAACATTATTTATTCTTTATAATATATTATGTTCATAAAAAAATTTATATAAAAAAATTGTACTTCTGTCTCTTGATGTTCACTTATGTTATCAAATCTAAAAAAACATGATTATATTAAAATATGTAACCTCTTGTTTTATCTTATTTTCTAGATATCTCTAATGATATTATTTATTGGAAGAATACTTATGATCATATATGTCATTAAAAAGGTATGTTGATCCTAAAAACTAGTTTGTACATCTTATAATGATATTATTTATTGAAATATAAAATCCATTATCCTAAAATCTTATTAGTTTACCATTTGTTTTTTATAATGATCTATTAAATGAATATAATTTATTTCAAAAACATTAACAAGTTAATCAATATATATAAATTTTACCAAAAAATTAATACATTCATGAAATTTAAAATTAATTGTTTCTTCAAATGTATTATTTTTTATTTTTCAATCATGTTTAGATTTCATAATATATAACAACCAGAAAAATATCTCCATCCTCTATTACATAAGATTTATGTAGTTTATCACTAATATTCATCAATAAAATTATATATTTATAATTTTATGAATACATGTTTTAGATTTTTACTATTATAAAAATATAAATTATTTTTATTAAGAAAAGGACAAATTATAACCGGATTTATATTTTAATAATAAATAGTCACTACATAAGTCAGAAAATTATAGCAATTAAATATACTCATAGAAATGAACGACTAGTTTCTAGAATAATTGTATTTCTTCAATGAATTTCCCCCTTTTGAAAGTGTTCTTATTGATGATATTTTATTAGTAATAACATTATTATATATGAACATAAATATAACATGAAAATTGCAAACCTTATAAATCTAGACATTAATAAATGATACAATTTTTTTATTTTAAATTGAATCATAAAAGTATTTAAGATATATACAATATTAATATTTTCATATGTGAATATTGTTATAAGAAAATATATTTTATCAATCAATAAAGATATAGGTAAATTGCCTACCCCCAATGGTTTATGTTTGTGTAAGACTAAATAAATATATGTTAAATAAATATAAATTTTTTGATGTTGATTTATCAAACATAGGTTTAAAAATTGACATATTTTTAACACAATGGTATATTGGAATGAAAATTTTCAATGATTCAAAATTATATTATTATATATCCCTAATATATCCACACATATAAACTAATATTGTTGTCTAAAAATTATTGTGCCTTGACCATCATAAAAAAAACATGAAAAATGACTTGTCCAATTTTTCCAATGAAAACACTTTTTATATATGATTTTGGCCACTTGAATATATATTATATTTCTTATAATCATATAGAATAAATGAATCATATAATCATTAAATTATTAATTAATTATAATTAATTTTTTCAAGGTGACCCTCATAGCATAACTGACTGATGTTGATTAGGTTATGCTTCAAAAATTCAAAATTAAAATATTTAAAATTCATTACTTTTAATAAAAATAATCATCATTAATATAGGTGATTTCACTATTTTTATTTCTTTCAAAATTATTACTTACACCATTAATATTGTTAACATTTTATAATATGGAATTTTTTATCTAATGTTGATAAAAACCAGTACACATGCTAAAAATATTGTAGATTTTATTACTCACATTCATTTCATTAAAATTTAGACAATATGTTCGTCATATAGAAAATATTTTATATCTGGGTTTTCCAACAAATAAAATATTAAGATCCCAAAAAATGAAATTTTTTAATGTTGAGTAGTCACATGTATACTATAAATAATAGTATTTATTATGCTAATAGATTTAAATTTATTTAGTGATCAATAATTATTTTTATGAACTCAACATTTAAAGTTAATACAAAACATTGAAATTTTAGAAACAAAGTAATTGGGTAAAAAAAATGATATCATAAAAGCATAAAAAAATAAATTATATTATTTTGATGGATCCAAATTTTTTATAAGATATAATAATTATGTATACCAAAAGAATGTTTTAATTTATTTTTTATAAACATCCATCGTAATTTTACAATTTTATATCAAAATCACGATTTTCGTAGGTTTAACTAGAACATAATTTTATCATAATTAATATAAATTTATCAATATCTTTGAAAAATGTTTTCAAATTATATTACTCTCTTTAATATGATCTTCATTAATAGAATAATAATTAATAATTAATTGTTATTATTATTTTTCATATAATTTAAATATCTCTCTATTTATTTAATTTTTTTTATATTTAAAATTAACTAATGAATTTACCATCAAATTAAATTTATTTTTAATCATCCATTTCATTTCAAATAAATAAATGCTAAACTATAATATTATTTATAATTCATTGCTTCATTTTATGTGATTTCGTAACCACCTTTACTATGAAACAATTCTCATCATTAGGAATGTTTTAATAAACAACAACAATTTTCTAGAACTTAATACCACTATATTGAAATCATCTAATAGATATATTATCTCCCCAATAATATTCAAATTGTAAAATTATTTCATACTTTACATCTATTTTTTAGAAAATATCATATATATTTTAGTATTTAATTTAAATCTTTGAAAAATTGTTCTTATATGACTAATCATCATACATTCAGAAAAAATAAAATAACTTGAATAATAATTTTAATATATTATTATTCTTTTATCATTTTGATAATCATACAAAATTTTATTACCTCAAAAAATCATGTTCCTTCCCTAATTATTTTGATAATTTCCTTTTTCACTATAATCTGAATTACTATGATCAGAATGATTCTAATATTTCTTCTCATAGAATATAAAAACATGAAGCTTATAATTAAGATTACTATAAGTAACATTTATAGATGTAAATATAGATGATACTTGGTCATTCCACATATCTTATTAGTAATCTCACATTAATGTTCTCTAATATTTCATATGAGTACTAGTTACTTTACAAATACCCAAATTTGTAAAATCTATAGTATCATAAATCATATTTTATTTTTATTTCCAATCATTATAAATAATATCAATAATAATTTATTGTTACTAAACATATATTAACTATTCTTCAATACAATAATTTTAGAAGTTCCCAATTTTCATATTAAATTATTGATTTTTGCGTCGTACTATGCATGAATAAAATTAGAAGTTATAAGATACATATTTATAACTAGTATCCATGTTTCTTGATATTTATTTTACATTAATCATTTAATATCTTCCATCATCTAAATTAACCTCACATTTTAAATGAATGATATGAGAATATATATATTTTCCATCCTAAAAAATAATATAATATTATTAAAAATATAATTACCTTTGAATTCTAGGATCTCATTTATAGAAATTTTTAAACATATTCCTGTAGAATTTAAGATTTTGAATTCATTATTCATACTTCTTTGTAGTAAAATATTTAATAAAGGACTTAATTCTGTAATACCAATATTTAAAATTAATTTTATTAAAAATTTAATGTTAGTACAGATTTTGATAATCAATACATCCAACAATTATTACTAAAAAAATAAAAAATGATTTCCCCTATAACACCATTACTATTACAAAAACAAATTATACATTTAAATTTTTTGATATATAATTAAATAATTCAGCTTTAAATGTCGAGACCTTTATTGATAAATAACGATATATCAAAAAATGATATTGATTTTCAAATCAGTGTACAGACTGGATAATATTAAAACAATTTGGCTATTGAATGACACAAGAACCACTATAAGAGGGTTGGTGAATTGATCATTAACAAATTCTCAAATGTTTCCATCCACATCATGAGTAAAACTATCTAAAATATAAATTTCTCATTTACCCACTGTATATAATAGTACAATATTATAATTTCACTAAAATATATATATATATATAAATGATTCCATAATTAGTTGTAGAATATTTATAAATATATTTTTAGTTTCTTTGTAGTCTATACATTATAGATAAAATAAAATCATAATAGAAATTAAAATTTTAAAATTATTAATTTGATGAACAATTTAACAAATAAAATTAAAAATACTCAAAAAATTAATATTATTACTGGAAAACACACATTTTCAATGGTGTATGTATGATTATTGAACATTGTATAAGGTATCTTTTTTGGAACCCTCCCACAAAATGGCACCCCTTCTGTGCCATCAATATGAGAATGGAGATAATGATGCTAGAATTCATTTTTTAATAATCCAATGGTTGGTGATAAGAACTGATGTAAAAATATACACACATATAGGATAAATTACAATATATGTTATGTGAAAAAAGAGTGATAATATAAAAAAACACACAAAATCCCAATTAAAAAAATAAAATAATTAATTTCAATGTAGACATGAAAATATACACAACTAAAAAAATAAGAAAAAAACTGAATTAGGTCCTTGGTAATGACAATGAAGATCCCATCACTCTAAGAAAACACATAAATAAATAAATTCCCAGATCAATCACCAATAATATATATTCAACTAAAAATTATTTTATATACACATATGTTGAGAATAACATGTATAATCTATAAGTTCCTCTGTTAAATATCTCATGTAAAATGTGGAAGAATCGTTTTAAATCCCGTTGAGTAAAAAAAATAAAACAACTCATCATTGAAATGGGATTATTATTCTTTTCTCATCCAAATCATGGATATCTCACTTCGTGTGTCACATAATGATATCAATTAAAATAATAACAAAAGGGGGTAATCCATTCCAACTCCTCACTTATTTTCTACTCTACCCTAGAATCACACAACATGAACCACATCTTTCCAAAATAAATACAAAACACCCCTTGGGTAATGTATCTATATCGTTTAATCCTATAAAACACCATGCATCCCATGTATCACAAAATCTCATCATCCCATCAACATCTCATAATAAAAACAGAGTAGTTTCCAGGATCCAACACATGTCATATGTAATGTATTATATATCATGTATTGTACCTCAAGACATCAAATAATATACATCTTGTCTTAAACCTCAAGAAGTCACATCCCATACAAAATATACCAATAATAACTATTTATATACTGTATCTGAAGATATATGTTTGTCAAATAATCACAATCCATTATATCCATCTTCAAAAAATATATGGGGGATGATAATCACCATTCATACCATCACATAATTCTATTGGGAGATTATGTATGTATTAAAGATAGTAGTCTAATGTTTTTTATTAATAACCTAGATGATTATAAAAACTCCTAGAGTGAACTATGTTTTTTCTCCCTGCTAAATTATGTGGGGTAGTATATGAAATTGTAGAACATACATGATATATATAAGTATCAAAACCACATTATGGGAAACTACCTAGACATAGGCACATATATTGATTAAACTATAAATGGAATTCATCTCTAATTACTATGTTTTTTGTATCAAAATCATTCATGAATAAAGTTTCATATTAATTAATTAATAAATTTATCATTTCCAATATTAACATTTAAATATTTTAATCCATGTTGAAAAAGCACTATTATTTATTTTCTTGTATTATAATGTAATTCATGAAGAATAAACATTTTTCATTCACTAAATCAATTAACATTCGATTTTAATTTAGGTACTCTCGGACATAGCCTATGCTACTGCATAAAATATATACTTATAGATTACAGTATCATAATAATTCCTACAGTTATAAATAGATCATATATATAATAATTATCTATTATCAATTATTCAAGTATTTTATATTTCAGCACAATAATAAGAAAAACCATATTAAACTCATTATGTTTGTTCTAGTTTCATCCCGAGCACCAAAACATATAATATCACATCCGGTATCCCATGAAAATATCATCATACTCATAAGACACAAATTCATACCCCAAAACATTTTAAATCCCCGCCCATATCAGCACTACGACCATCCCCATGTTTTACCATTACGACCTTGGGTATCCCATACTATTTTTTCTATTGAATAAGGAAATCATTCAATAAAATAAAGTCTATAAATATATATTTCATAAATAAAAATCAAAACTATTAGTCGGATCAATATTCCAAATGAAACTATGGAAATATGAATTCTATTATTTATCACACAATATTGGTCTTTCTCATTATGAAATAAATTATTTATGAAAATATTATGTTCAATAAATATCATCAGATTAACAATTTTTTAACAATAACCTTAAAGAAATACTATTTTAAAAATTTACAGGATGATCATTATTTATTTAATATGGAATTTCTCCCTATGATTCTATTTTGTACATATATATCATTAAAATCATTGATAATCATTTAATCCTGACTCTTTTTATTATAACAATGCATTAAAATATTAGTTTTTGATTTTATTTCCAAGGACATCAACCATGATTAACAAATATAATAGTAGAAAACATACAATCTACAATGTTTATGAAGTAATAAAATATATATTAGAAATCATGCAGTCACACATCTTATATATTTCAAAACATGAATATAAATTTACCCAGATGTGGTGACATTTACAGTTCCTTAATTATATGAGATTTTAACATGTGAAAAACATTATTAATAAGAATAATACATTTATGCATGAAAATATATTATTTATCCAAACAATAATCACAGAGGAATATCTGATAAATAATTTTTCTTCCTTGATTATATCTTCAATGTATTAATCATGACCATGAATGCACTATAACCTTTACATGAACAAGATATACATTTTAACATTAAATAAAATTCTCAATCAATATTTATATAATCAATAATTGTAACCAAAATTCACATCATCATTATTTTGGTAGTTTAAAACTAAAATGATTTATCAATTTATTTTATAAACTAATAATTTAAAAAATAAATATTTTTTTTCAGAAATTTCTCACTCCTAGATAATTTTTAAAATAATTATAATAGTTTTAAAAAATTAGTTTAATTATTTTATATATCATTTGATAATCATACATATTATAAAAAATTATTATCTAATGTATGTGATAAGTTATTAAAATCTATTTTTTAAAATAATAATCAGTATTAATCTATTCAATATGTAATTCGCAAATACTAGGATAAAATTATTTATCCGTATCAGGAAATATTATTTTAAAATGAATTCTAGAATTTTTTTAAAAAAATATAACTATTGGATTGATCAATTTAAATATATAGAAATATCTCTAAAATATGATATAATATTTTATATACAATAAGTTATACACACATGAAGTATAAATTCAATGACTTGTATTATTATAGATAATTATAGCATGGAAAAAATCAATCTTCTTAAAATTTTTCATCTAATCTGTTATCCATATTTTAGTATTCATATCATCTTCAAACATTGTTATTTCTATATTATCATTAAAAAATAATTATGGAATAATTTCGGAAATTATTTTATGGTTATTATTATTCTAATTAATTTAAACAAAGAATTTAAATCATGGTAATTTCAAACATGCATAATAAAAAAGATTATTCATAGCTCCCCTACCTAGTATTTACTTTATCAGGTAAATCGATTCACATATGATGGTATAGGAGAGATGAAGTCCATAATCTTGTAATACACATGTCTAGAATGAAATAAATAATATCATATCATTACCTGACCTACTACCCCCCTAGCCAATAGTGAGATGAGAAATGAAAAACCCATAACCTCCTTTAATATTCTAGGGGATAGTGAAAAGCACTAAGAAGGAGTAATATAGAAATGGGGACCTTATCCTAATGAACCATTAATGAATACACACAACCACCTCTAAGAATTGTACATAGGAATAATAAAATGACCGTGAAACCTAATATATGTATATTCATAAAAAACAACATGGTAATGAAATAGAGTATGATAGTATAAACTAATGGGAAAAGGAAAAAATACACACCAGACTAGAAAATGATCCATATCCTGACTCTATTTGAAAAAAAACAAATAGATAAAGATAAGATCCTAGTCTCCATGGATAATCATGAAACATGATCCATGCACCCAAGGAACCATTATGCTCCCTTGATTTCATCACCTAACCTTATTTCATCTACATAAGATATGTATTCTATGGGAGAATCTCATTAAAGGTTGAGTATACAAATACTAAGTAGGATTTTCCTAAAACTACAAAGGTACCAACAAAAAGACAAAACAAATGTCAGATCAACCCCTAACAAAGATGGATATGAATAAAATAAATATATATATACTCAAAATATTCCCAGATGATGGATAAAGGGGTCCACTATCTCCACAACCCATCATAGGTAGATGAGCCTACCTATTACTCCAAATGGACCTTATGTTATTTATAGAATCTCATGAATCCAAATAAGGAAACCCAGCGGAGGACCCACACCATTCCATTGTGATCTTTGGCTCGAGGAGGCACAATCTCCAATAGAAGAACGTCACCATTTTTTGATAGGGTTATTCAACTTCATAATTAGTGGACCCACTCCATAGTATTTTAAGGGGTTCCAATCATTAGTTACATAGACGACCATTACATAATGCATCAAGGGGATTCCAATTAGAATGAATATAGGGGAAATCTAGCATAATGTGATTGGGAGTGGAGAATCTGTAGACACATTAAGGTACCCCACCCTAGTGTGGTAGGGATGTTTCACTTAGTAGGTGTGGACCTTCCTCTAGGTAATACATGTGGGTACCACTCAATAGAAAGAGGATAAAAAATTTTGTGTTAAGTGGGTACCACTCAACTAATGAAAGGATTATGTGGGACCCATTTCGCAGTGTGATAAATGGATTTCCATTTTTGGACTCTCTCTAATGATCATGTGTAATCACTAATACGAATCTATAATTTCCTAAAGAAGCGTCACTATCTCTTCACCGTACAACATATCTCAACAGAAACTAAAAATGATTCCATATAAATCTATGTATAAAACTAATTTTTATAGGATACTCTATATTCAAAATCAATTTACAGAGTAATGAGATATGAAATTGTGAAAATGAAAAATGGAGGTGCACAATGTGCACTAGGGATCACAAGAAGTGTGACCACCACTATTCACCTTGACATGTCTTAGTTTACGCACGTTGTAGTTAGTGGTGTGGGACTATATGGAATGTATTAGGGGTACTCTTTGTGTGGTATCATTATAGGGATTGGCCCTATCCATTAACCACATACTCGTGTACCTGAAATCATGCACGTATACATTTGGCATGCACGTCCACCGAGATTTGTCTTAGTATATTGTTTTTCACATGTACTTCGAGTCATACCTGAGTGACTAGATATACAGATACCCAGATACACCAAAAAGAACAAATTGAGCCACCTGTACCGGGTCACACTATTTGTATACTCCTTAGGCGGTGTGTAGTCCTTATCTATCCAATAAACACTATCCATCACATCTAGGGGATTACATGGTTTTTTTTATAGTCTACATGATGTTTATTCATTTATTTTATAGACTCCCTTAGAATATATAAAATTCAAACCATTCCATATTCATCCTCGATTTTTTCATGATTCATGTTGACGGTCCAAAATATAGGACCTTCTATACATGATGCATCACAGGTTGCTTGATTAAAGCCACTAAAACCACACACTCTTATTTCCATCTCTCCAAAACATATTAATCATATATCTTTATGCCAAACCAAATCTATAGTGGTATAATCCAAATCACTCATCCCATACCAATACATCCTAAATTTACCATCCTTATTGTAATTTCAGCAAAAAATATAAATATGGGCTTCGACCACACATGAAACCACCTCAGGTATGTGGAACCATGAACTGGGTGTCCAATGGTGAAAAATTTAACGAACATTGGGGGGAAATGAACATAAAATAGAAAAAATATATTTCTCCAAGAGTTCTCAACAAACAATCACATATTTAAGATTACATGGGTGCTATAAGTGCATATAAAATATAAATTGATTTAAACCAATCAATTAATTTAGATAATCTCATTTGAATTATGTGAAATCACAAATATTTCAAACCAAATATGAATTCATTCTCAATTTATTGATCATAAGTTAAAAGACCACAAATAATGACCAATTCAATAATTTCATAATTATTATTGTTGAATAATACATTCTATAAGGACTAAGATGATTTACAATGTTTTTAACCTCTCTATACACAATGATAAAATCATTCCACATCCCCCATATTCAATATTAATAATAAAATAATAAAATCCTCCTCTGAAAACCAATCACTTTTATACGATTGACCTTGAATATTTTTTATAAAAAGTTATTTATAGAGTTTTTTATTTTATTTTAAATAGAATAAATATATTATTAATATTATTAAATGCACCCACAAATAACTACCTCAACCGACCGTCAGGCACCAAAAAACCATAGTTCATGCCTTGGGTAAACCATTTTTTCTATAATCATCCTTGATATTTCTAATCTATGGTAATTACTAATGGGAAAATCTATTCATCTCAAAATTATGTGTGAATGCGCATTTTAATATCTTAATATTTTTAATATTTTAATTTCAATGTTTTTGGTCACCCAGAGTCCATGCTGAATCTGAGGATAAATCCATATATATTAGTATATATATTAAATGAAACTGTAATACATAATAAATTTAAATAAACTCTACTATCCATCTAGTAATTTCCCCAAAAAAAGTAAATGCTACAAAAAATGGTGGGGATATTATTCCCATGGCTAGCTACCATGCACCATGGAGATCTCTGGCATACTCCAATGTCTACATATAACAGGGACCTAAGTGATTGTACATCCATGTAGGATCCTCTCTCACAAATATTCAATTAGCACTGGGTATTCATTGATAGTTTATCCATGCTCGACGTACATATCAACCAAGTCAATAATGAGCATCAGATCATGCACATCTCTCCTCAACAACAAAACATGTTATAAATCATGAAACCAATCAAACTGTGGGGTAACTGAAATTCATTATAAAACCTCCCAAGACCATCATAGGATATTAAATGGCTCAATGATCCTCAAGAATAGTATGTCAACCGTGGTCGAGCCTCCATAATCATTATCACGGGGAGACTATTAAGAATACATGGACTCCATTATTGATCTCTAAATGAAAATAATGTCTATATAAATAATATTTATGTCTATTTTCGGATTTCGTTGAATGATCATGCATAACATGTTCCTTTGAAGTAATCACATTCACTATATATGGTCTTGACATGAGGTTTTTTTCATGTCTCATTCCAACATAATGGTGACCTACTGGGTATCCCATACATTGCCTTAAAAGTCTATATTCATACTTAGAGCTTCAAATGATTACATTTTAAACATTGAGTTATATTTTATATTATGATAAAATTGAACCAATAAAAATTGATCCTCTAATATTTAGCCAATGTACAATACACATTCTCATTGCATATCCTGCATGACATGGATACTACTCTCATTATTCCCATCCTCCTATGAGTAAAATAGTTTAATCTCCCTCAAATGGTTCCCAACATACTCTTGAAATCCACTAATAAATGTTATGTGAACTATGCACCAAGGTCAATGATTATCATTGAGGTTACCACATGATCTCATATGATATCTTGGACCTATAAAAGTACCAGGCACTCAACTGTTAATTTCTCCATAATTGATATTATGTGTTCTGACTGGGTATTTTTTTTGATAATCACCCAGATAGTGTCATGGATTCTCACTATCTATGTAATCCTTGTCAATAATTAAATGTATATTTTCTTTTATTTCCAATGTAGTATCTGAAGAGGCTATATTTAATGTAATAGTTCAGGGGGTTCAATATTCACCTGAATACATGTTAGACTCTGAGAGATGAATCATAAAACATCCATCTCATTCCATCCCACCAAATATTATGATGAAATATTAGTATATATTATCCACATTATGATATATATCCTTTTGAGATGTGTGAAAATCCATCATTAACTCTTCTATAAACATTATCAATACCACCACCCATCCTTTTAAGAGAATGTCATGGTCCACTAATTTAAAGAATCCATATGGGGAATCTCTTGAGGATATCTGGCCAATGACAACCTCTGAGTAAATGTACCCCAAATGGGCCTCCGTCAGATGATGTAAAAGTTGATGATTCACCCCCATAGATAGAAGAAAAAATATACCCTTATCTTTTATTAGGGTTATCTAAAAAGAATATAACATATTTGACACCTCATCCACCATCTGAGAGTGAGAATGATTACAAATGCAATCTATCACGAAGTTGACCTTGATAGGAATATAGACAATCATGATGTCATATTCATTTAGGAACATTAAAAATTCCACTCCCTTATGTTAGGATATATATACATGAATATGATTATATGTCTCTATTGGTATGATTAATAATCACTGTTATAGAATATAATGGCTCCATATCTATAGTGGGAAGACTACCACAAAAAACTCTATGTCACGATTCACATAGTAAAACATCAGTGGCATCAATTACATAAACCCATATACATTTACATCATTCAGTTTCATAAACATGCACCTGATCAAATCTTTAGTGTAATGACCCGCGTTTTGAACTGTACAAAAACCCGAAGGAAATTGAACTTTTCCTTTACAAAACTAGTCATTTTGAAGATCAGGATTTAGAGTAGGGTTTCGAAGGTTGGAACCCTTCCTTCTAACGTTTTTTGGGCATGGGATAAGGCTCGATATGTTTTTTGTGTGGCTCGAGAGGTTTCAGAAGCACCAAACCCGAGTTTTTTAAGAGCTATAGAGGGATCACTGTTGGTGCACGGTTTCCAAATCCATGCATCCCAAACCATGAGACATTATTTAAAGAGGAATTGGATTGCACACAGGCTATGCATGGTTTCCCAAACCATGCACCTATCCCATGTGAGGGATCTTTCTTATGTAGAGGGTTCCACATGGTCTGCGCACGATTTGGAAAATCGTGCAGATCAAACCCTGCGAGCTGGTCTGTTGAAAGAAATTTATTAAAATTAAAATAAAAGGAAATAAAAAAATATAGAATAAAACCTAATATAATCTCTCCTGCACCCTCACTTAACCTTCACGACACACAAGTAGGGTCTCCTCTTCAGTCGCACGTGACACCCTCCTCGACCTCCTCTCGATCGAGCTTCTTTCTCCGATCTCTGGCCGGTTCATTGTCGGATATCAACAGTAAGCACATCTCCACCTCCTACTCTCTCTTTCTGGCTTTTTTTTGGCCTATTCTTCATCAATGAGAATTAGCCAAACACCATAGGGTTTAGGGTGATCTGATATTCAGTCTTTTTTGGTTCTTGGTTATGCGGAAGGTCCATTGGGACTCCTTGGTTCATGTTTCGCCAACCGACACCGAAGGAGAAGCGGTTCGGGGTCTTTCAGATCGTCGGCTTGGTTTCAGGGTAAGGTTTTCACCTCTTTTTTTGTTTTTCACTTGTCGAATTTGGGACTCTTGATGTTAATGATTTCCAAGCACGTTTTTTGTATTGCGTTCAAGGTTTTGGCAGGGTTTCAAGTAACCAAAGACTTGGCGACATGCTTGCGACTCTTAGTTAGAAAGCACCAAGAGCCAGAGTGGATGGATGGATCCACCATTAGGTAGGGTCCCTCTTCATGCCATTTTGAATTAAAGTAAATGGACTAATTAGTTTATTACTGAAATTCATTAGTATTTTAATTATGAAATCCAGTTGGGATGAAACGCTGCTTTGAAAAGAGTGTGAAATGCAGGATACGATAAAAGGGTTACTTGATGACTAAACTTAATATTTAATTAAAAAACCCATTGATCATAGGTGCTCTTTCATGATGTTAAAAAGTAGTGATTGACATTTTATGCTTGCCTACAAGATTTTTAGGGTGCCTCTTTAATGCTTTGTATGTGAACTTGCTTTGTTGAGACAAAGAGAATGATATGGCTATGGTACTTGTGTTTGGGTCAATTTGCCATGATAGAAAAATTGAGTAAGATGAAAACCACAGTGTGATGACATAAGACTATATGGAATGTTTCTTTATAAGGTATCAAACAGTTAAATAATGATAAAAATATCCTTTAAGATTAAATCTTTAAACAAGAAATGAATAGACTCAGGTGGTACGACTACACCTTGGGAAAACATAATGAGAACGACTTATGTATGTAAAATTTATATGTTATATGATTCTTTGAATTCTTATGTGGTCTTACCATAAACAGTATACTATCGACATGTTTTCATTGTGAGTGCGCACATAATAATGCCACTTAATGAATGATAATAGAGGTGAGTGCATGCTGATGCCACCTATTGACAGATACGTGGTTGGATGGGAGGCAGTTATACCCTATGCCAGTGTGACATTACATGTCTGGAAGGGAGGCATTCATACCCCTTGCAAGTTGACATCAATTGATGATTACATGTCTATAAGGTAGGCATTCATAACCCTTACCATTTGACTACAGTTAATGATTACATGTCTGGAAGGGAGTCATTCATACCCCTTGCAAGTTGACTTCAGTCAATGATTACTTGTCTGGAAGGGAGGCATTCTTACCCCTTTCCAGTTGACTTCACTTGATGACCACATGTCTGGATGGGAGGCAGTTATACCCTATACCAGTAGTATGAATGTGGCATAAGAGAATGAGTTATTCCCCATACCGGTTGAATGATTGTGACGAAAGAGTGGCATTCTAACCCCTTGCAAGTTGACCTATAGGGATGAGAGGAATTCATACCTCGTGACCTCTAATCACGATTAATGGGTGGGAGGAATTCTTATGACACTCCACCTATGATATAAATTCTTATATATATATATATATATATATATGGTGACATGATCAGGTTACTTTACCGGAAACGAGCCGAAGAAGGTACAACCGTCAGGTGTCCCTTGGAAACCTAAACGAGAGTTATTTAATAATGTAATTTTATTTAATTATTTCTCCAAACCTTCTCATTGTTTAATTATTATACACTTTCTGGATTGGGTTAGACACCAGTGATGTTGGCCTACTAAGATTTACATCTCACACCCTACTCGGGCCACCATTGCATTGGGGTACCCTAGTAGACCTTCTGGAATGCAGGACCTAGGTTGTGTGTTGTGCTGTTTGTACCTAAGCTATTTTGAGAAAAGGACCAAGAGAGAGCTTGGGATACACAGGGGATCGCCATTGGGCTTTGCTATCTTTTCTTTTTGTATTGTTTTAAAAGAATGTCGTATTGTTTACTACTTTCATAATTGTAACATCATAAGTACATTCATGCATTGTAAACAAAAATTTTCCACCTTATTATTAAATGGAAATTATATGTCCATCAATATTGACTTTCAATTTATTACTACTTATGGTATTGAATATTATTTACTCTCATAATACAGTTTTGTTACATTGATATGATGGTATCATCTCCCCATTATCAACTCCAAAGACCCTCGATGCTAGTTGGCAGCCTCTAGAGTACTAGGAGAATCAATTGAGGCCATGTGACCTTCCATTCCAGCCACTGGTTTGATGGTAAGCTAGTCTGAGATGTTACAAAGTGGTATCATAGGAGTTTCATTTCTTTTTCCTAACTCTATTGGGTTGGTAGACAAGATATTAGGGATGTTTCGACGGTTGGTTAATAGCCGTGAATGGGACTGATATCCCCTCATACGAGAAATGACCAAGTGGCCAGGGCTTGGAATTGTTGTTCATGTAGTTTTCTATTAAAGTTGATTTTATTTTACCTTGAGTGACTATTGTTTTTTCTACTACTTATGGTTAATTAAATTCCTTTAATTTTACCGTTGGTCTAATATGACAAGAAAGATGCATTCCATGCATCATATTAGGAACATTGAAATTAACATGTCAAGCTTGTGCCATGCCATGTAGTTGCATCTTAACATTCCTGTATAACATGATTAAGTGATTATATGCCATGCCTATGTGTTATGACATGCCTCGATGTTAGATTCTGGTAGTGACATGCTCTGTTTTATTTATGTGATTGATGGTATGTGTTGAATCCGTTGGTCGTGAATATGACAGGAGCTAGTTTTAAGTTGTAAGGTGTATGGGTGCCTTATAACTGGGAAAAGGTAACCCAGGTATTCGAACTGCTGTAAAAGGATGCTAAGTTTAAAATGCTAATGTAAATTGGGTTTGATTAAAAATTGGATCCAAATGCCAATTTATAACGTGTATGGGCGCTTTATAGTTTAGTAAATGGCCACCCATATACTTGGGACACTGTATTTGAGCATGTTAAATTATGTTTTGGAATCTAGGACTAATAAAAAGGGGAGTAAATTTTCAATCCATGAAGTGTATGTGCGCTTCACGAATTGGGAAATGGAAACCCATATTTAATGTGAAGGGTTGCAGTAATGTGAAATGATTAAATGGAAATTTTTTTCAGATTTCAAAATTGATTGGTTTTGGATAATTTTGAAATGTGTAACTAGACCCATGTAGGTCAGTTGGAGAGTGTTGTATGAGATAACCCGGATGGGGTCTTTGAATTTTAAAAGGATTTGAGTAAATTCTTTGGAGTTGCTTTTTGAAGAACCCATGATTGAAAAAATGGGACCCTTATAAGTCTCCATTTTGATTAAATGGCATTGTTTTTCCCAATTGATTGGTAAAGATAAAATGTATGTGAATGTATGATGTTCTTAAGAAGATGTTGTTGTGAATCTTTCCTTTTTTCATGATGTGTGGTTGATGTTTTTAAATTGATAAAGATTAATACAGTTTAAGAGAATTGGCTTGGTAATGGAACCTGTAGTGTTGTGTTGAAACCCTAGAGTAAGGGGTAGTTTTGAGATTCTCGCCGAGTTTCCTTGGAATGGGACTGTAGGTGTTTCCTTAGGAGTTGTTTCTTTAGCGGTTGCTTGAGGATTGAATTTTGAGCCTTGCAACATTATTTGGCATGACCCGTCGTTAGGGTAGACATTTGATCTTCGTAAGGGCCTAGCCCATGGTTAGTAGCACCCTTAGCACTTTAATGCCTTGCTTGTTCCATCGGTTTTCTGACACGAGGGGTTGTTCGGGTGCTGTTTTCACATGTTGGACACTTGCCTTTCTAATGAAACCCTTGTTAGGATGGGTTGTCATTGGGTTTTTATTTTTGTTGCAGCATTGTGTCATCTCCTCTATAGAGTGGCCCAATGTTAAAGAGTTGTTTCATCCAAATGTTTGGGATGACATTCGAATGACTAGTGTTTTTTGACACGCTGGATTCCTTGTTTTGGATCTTATCCGTTTGTTTGGTGATATGATGGTGGTGGAGGAGCGTCACACGAACGTTTGTGGTGTTTGTGTACTAGCTCGTTTTTTCTATTCTAGTTTATCATCATTCCCTTCGATGACTAAGACACACGTAAGTTCTAGAGCGTGTCACGTCAAATATGGTAAATGTTTCCTCTCATGTGGAATTAATGCATCTTGGAATGCCTTTGGAAATGGGTTGGTCATGTCTGAATTCCTATGAGGCATGCGAGTTTAAAACGTGTGGATGTGTTGGTAGGTGAAGCCGAGTTACTTACATGATGTTGACTAGTTGACATTCGACTGTTATTCCTTCCATTAGTCTAGTATGATTAGCAATAATCCTTTTCAATCATTTTGGTGTATTTTTTTTAGCGACGATCATGCCCTATATTGTCTTCGTCCAAGATGCACTAAGAGATCGACGGTCTTATCCGCGCTAAGGCTTGTAAGCCATTTGTCTTGATCAGATGGTTCTTTTTTGACATTGCACGCGGGATGCGTGGTTTCATGTATGGTTTGATCATGGAAACGTCATCAGCAGTCGGGTGTATGATTTAGTGAATGTGTTTGTTCAAAACGTAAGTTGCCTTCGAGAAAGGAATTGTGGTTCTGTTTGAAATACATCGGCCAATTAGGTCAAGAGTTCTTGTCAGTAGTTAGCTGGAGATGGCTTGACTCGGTGTTCTTGTTTAATGAATGTGGTCGGTGAAATACCATTCTCTGGCACTTCATCAGGTAGTGGTTAGTGCAGTTTGTGTCCTTCGGTGCCTGTTATGAACAACCTTCTCAACTTGGGGCTTGAAGTCGATGGGGAATCGACCGTTTAATCTGTTTCAAATCACTCTAATAGTGTTGTGGGAATTCTTGGGGCGTGCTTTGAATATTAATTCCAACAGTTGTTTGAACCGTAGTTTGGAGTTAGTTCTTAACGATAAAAATATAAAGATTGAAGTACATGTTGTTGGATTCTTAGAGAGATGATGATGGGTTCGTGTCTCTGGGTAGATGGGCTCTGGAAGAGCTATCTTGGTGTTTCATTTGGGAAATGAACCTTGGCTTGAGTTTTGGTGGCTTAAGCGACGTAGAGTTTAATGGATGCTTAAAGGTGTGTTGGACATTTGTGAATGCAAAATTATCATTTGAACGAAGATTCACAACCATTGTAGGTTGGGTGATGTGTATGTTGTTCCTGAAGGAATCTCGGGGACGATACGTTCTAAGGTGGGAAAGTTGTAATGACCCGCGTTTTGAACTGGACAAAAACCTGAAGGAATTTTAACTTTTCGTTTACTGAATTGGTCGTTTTGAATATCGGGCTTCAGAAAAAGGTTCCAAATGTTGGAACCCTTACTTTTATCGTTTTTGGGAATTGGTGAAGGCCTGTTATGTTTCTCAGGTGGCCCGATAGGTTTCGGAAGCGTCGATTCGATGTTTTTAAAGAGCCGTAGAGGGTTCATGGATGGCGCACGGTTTCTAAAACCATGGGGCACAAAATGTGTGACCTTATTTAATGAGGCAGTGGATTTTGCACGGTCTGTGCACGGTTTCCCAAACTGTCTAACAATCCCATGCAACAGATCTCTCTTAGGTAGTGGGTGCCGCACATTTTGTGAATGGTTAGAAAAACCGTGCGGATTAAACAGTGAAGGCTGGTCTGTTTAAAGAAAATGAATAAAATTAAAATAAAAGGAAATAAAAATAATAAGATTAAAACCAAATCTAATCGCTCCCTCACCCTCACTCAACCCAAACGATAGACATGGAGAGGCTCCCATTAAGCCGTACATAACACCCCCCACGTCCTCCTTTCGATCGAGCTTTTTCCTTCGATATTTGGCCATGTCCTCATCAAATCTCTATGGTATGCACCATTACACCTCCTCCACTCTCTTCTTGGATTTTCTTTTGCATATTTTTCATCAATGTGAATCAGACGAACACCCTTGGTTTTTGGGTGATATGATTTTCCGTATTCTTTTGGTTCTAGGTTATGCGGAATGTCCTTTGGGACTTCATAGTGCGCATTCTGACAACCACCATAGAAGGAAAAGTGGTTCAGGTGGTTTCAAATCATCGGCTTGGTTTTGGGGTAAGGTTTTCACCACATGTTTTGTTTCACACTTATCAAATTTGGGACACATTATGTTTTTGAGTTCCTAGAACGTTGTTCGTAATGTGTTCAAGATTTTGGCATGGTTTCGAGTCGACAAAGACTAGGTGAATCGCCTGCGACTCTTAGTTAGTAAGCTCCAAGAGCCGGAGTGGACGGATGGATTCACCTTTAGGTAAGGTCCCTCTCCTTTCCATTTTAAATTAAAGTTAATGTTTTAATTAGTTTAGTACGGAAATGCATTAGTATTTTAATTATGCAATATGGTTTGGATTAAACACTGCCTGGAAAAGAGTGTGAAATGCAGGATAAGATAAAATGGTTGCTTGATAACTAAACTAACTATATAATAACAAATCCCATCGATCAGAGGTGCACTGTCAACAAGTTAAAAAGTAATGATTGGCTTTTTATGCTTTCATGATAGATTGTTGTGGTGCCTCTTTAATGCTTTGTTTGTGAACTTGCTTTCATGAGACAATGAGAATGATATGGCTATGGTATTTCTGTTTGGGTCAATTTCCCTTGTTAGTCAAATTGAGTAAGATGAAAACCATTGTGGGATGACATAAGACTATATGACATGTTTATTTAAAAGGTATAAATGGGTTAAATAATGAAAAAAATATCCTTTAAGATGAAATGGTCACACAAGAAATGAATAGACTGGGGTGGAACGACCATGCACTAGGATAACGTGATGAGCACAACTTATTTTAGTAAAATGAATATGTGATATGATTCATTGAATTCTTATGAAGAATTACAATAATAAATATACTATAGACATTTTTTTATTGTGAGTGCACACAAGTTGATGCCACTTAATGATTGATAATAGTGATGAGTGCATGCTGAGGCCACCAAGTGACAGATACATAGTTGGAAGGGAGGCAATTATACACTATTCCAATGTGACATTACATGTCTAGAAGAGAGGAATTATTACCCCTTTCCAGTTGACATCTGTTGATGATTACATGTCTGGAAGGGAGGCATTCTTACCCCTTTCCAGTTGACATTTGTTAATGATTACATGTCTTGAAGGGATACATTTTTACCCCTTCCAAGTTGACTTCAGTTGATGATTACATGTCTAGAAGGGAGGCATTCTTACCTCTTTCAAGTTGACTTCTATTGATGACTACATGTCTAGATGGGAGGCAGTTATACCCCATGCCAGTAGTATGAATGTGGCATATGGGAAGCAGTTATACCCCATATCAGTTGAATGAATGTGATTTAAGGAAGGCATTCTTACCCCTTGCTAGTCGACCTATAGGGACGAGAGGAATTCTTACCTTGTACCTGCAAATAACATTTAATGGTTTGGAGGCATGATTAACCCACTCCAACTATGATGTTAATGATTATATATATATGGTGACATGATCCGGTTACATTACAGGAAACAAGCTGAAGTAGGTATAACCGTCTGGTGTCTCATGGGAACCTGGACGGGTGTTATTTAATTATGTAATTATATTTACATATATCTCTATACCTTATCACTGTTTAATTATTATACACCGTCTAGATTGGGTTAGACACCAGTGATTCCATCCTACTGATATTTATATCTCACACAAAACTCGGGCTGACATTGCATTGGGGTACACGAGTTGACCTTCTTGCTTGCAAGACCTAGGTTGTGTGCAGTGCTGTTTGTACCTGAGGAGTTTGGAGTAAAGGACAAAGAGGGATCTTGGGATGATTAGGGGATTTCCGTTGGGCTTTTCTATATTTTCTTTTTGTATTTTTTGTAAAGCATGTTGTATTGTTTACTACTTTCATAACAGTAACATCATCTGTACATGCATGCATTGTAAACTGGTGTTTGCCACCTTTTTAATAAATTGATATTCCATGTCTATCACCGCTGCCTTTCAATTGTTTACTTTTTCTTCAATTTAATATTATATACTCTGATAATACCACTTTGTCACTCTGATATGATGGTATAGTCTCCCTACTATCCCCTCTTGAGACCCTCACTACTAGTCGGTAGCCATTGGTGTACAGGGAGACGTGCTTGAGGCCATGTGACCTACCGGTTAGTTCGTAAATAGGACTAGGATGTTACAGCTAGATTCATCAATAAAAACTACATACTTTACACCAACCTTTTGTTTTCTTAACATAGGATCATTGGTCCAACATTGCCTCAACTAATCAAAGGCTCCTTGAAACTACTCATTTCGGAAAAAAAGACACACTTTCCACATCATGCTGGTTAGTAGGGGTACTACTCTAGAAAATCATTGCATGAACCACCTTTGTAATCACACCATGACTAAAAAACTATGCACCTACGACATGCTGCTGGGTGGATCAAAAGACGTAATCAAATCATCCTTAGATAATTCTAAGGATATACAATGTTTATAAATGAAATTCCCAAGGAAGTGAAACCTATAAATAGAGAACCAGAAAACGAAGTGGTTACCGTAACGCTATTGTTCATAGATAATGACTTGGATAAACATAAAATTCTATGTGTTCTCATCATTTGATGTAGAGAAAATGAGTATGTTATTAATGAATAGAACAAAAAATTGTCTAATAATAGAGAGAGGATTTAGTTCATTAGGGACACCAACACGTCAAGGGAATTCATCACCCTAAAATTCGTAAACATGAACTCATAGTGTCTATAGTGACATCTTAATTCCCCATTTAAAATATATGCCTCACAAACCCTTGATTTGTGGTAGCTGAACATGAGATCGATCATTGAGAACCATCATACACCTCTCACTAGGTCAAATATGAAATAAATTATTGTCATGTGTATCATTTCTTTAATTTTACCACATTGAGGCTGTGACAATCATAACAAATACTAAAGAGAATGCCTTAATATTTCACGAACCAAACAAAATCTACCAAAGGGGACACTCTAGGTCTAATAAAACCCTTCTCTTCAAGGTGATCAAACACAACCATTAAATTGAAGATCTCTCTAGGAAAAAATTGATATGTATATGAAGATATTAGTGTATTCTAAGGCATTAAGTAGATACAGATGTATATCTCTCTCATTAGAGATAGTCTTAGAATAAACATAAGAATTTTTTCTATATAAAACTCTCGGAGTACTAGAATCAAGATTCATTAATACCCCACTATGCCAGGGGTTGAAATCGCCATCTAATTGAAAATGGTTTGCAACCTATTTATTGTAATACCCAATATCTCATCCCTTAGATATCTATCCTCTATAAAAGATAATCACATTTCATATGTTCGAAGGAACCTTACTATCATGTGAGAATAGTCTATCTGGTAATGAACCACCCTACAAACCCAAGACGAAATAAAAAATATTCAATATAAATAAAAATATGTCTCATGAGAAACTCTCTCCAATGAGTTCTATCTTTACATACTGTCATGTAAGTGATATCATAGAATCATACCCGATAGGAAACTCTAGTCACATTTACTAGGCTAAATTATCCACTAGATGCCCTAATCCATAAAAGAGAGATAAATACATAAAGGAGTGAATCCCACATATGTCAACCAATACTAAATAATGTATTGAATAGAAAAATATTTTGACTCATATCATCACATGATCATCCTGGCCATATCCATGAAAGTGAGAAAATTCACATAACTCCTACCACCATCACCCTGAGCCAAGGGTGAGTCACCTGGTGGTTTTGGTAAAATTATCTCGAAGCATCACCCCCATTATCATGTCCTCCATTCATGTAAAAATCATCACATCTTTAATAAACTCCTCCCAATGACATTCCATGGCCTCACCTATGATATCCTTGATTACAGTGTTTCCTCTACTGAAGTAATTTATCCCCTACATGCCTTACCTCCTGGATGAATTTGGAAGGGAAATCATTCACGATGTTACCTCACCCATCACATGTATACTGTCACCCCTCAATAGTTTATCTGGATCATTTATATATACCTTTTACTATTGATACACAAGCATTAGTTCATCCATTGAAATGACTCCTTATTCAATACTCTGTTGATTAATATCATGTAGTTGATATAAGTAACACATCCCCATGTTGAGCACCATCATGTCCTACTGCCTGACGTCCCTTACCAAGGACTCTAAAAATAAATAGATCCCTCTTCAGGAATAAAACATATGTGGGGATTTATATGAAGACCACACTAGTATTATGTTACACCGGGTACCCTAGAAAATCATTCACCCCCAAAATAAACCAAATGGTTCCATGTCCAAGGAGTACCGTATAAGGTTAGTAAACATTACATCATAATCAATCTCCATCGAACTACACTATTGTTTATTAGTAATATAATAGATCCAAACTAACTATAATAACAAATGTAACACTCTTTAGGAAATTTTTTTATTGAATTTAGCATTTGATAGTGTCGACCGATTGTGTGTCTACATCTAAAGACTCCAATAATGCCCTTCAAGCATATTTAAAATACTCGCTTCTAGTGAAACCATTTATTTTGTCAATGTTCGTACACTACTGAAGAATCATATTATCAACTAAATCCAATATTATCTAACCTGTGGATATATAATAATGAAAAACCTCATCAGTTTCAGATTCTGAAACGCACAATGTATTCTATGACATCAAACATTACTAGTTTACACTAATAGTAGATCTGGATGGTTGATACGTGGTATAAGTGAGCATTTCTCAATTAGAAGAAACATATAATGACATGGTCCAAAAAATAAGGGTTAAATCCTTAGAATATATTCATCATGGTCAAGTATTTATAACCTGTGATGCAGTCTTCACGAAGGTGTCCTCAAATTAATAATGATTTACCACGATTAGATGAGTATAAAAATTTATATGGGGAACAGACTGAATAAGGATATTCAATTGAAGAAATACTATATGATTCATGATCTATTATTATCTACAATAAATATCTTGTTATATCACATTGACAAGAATTTATTCAGTGTCCTAGTGTATTGATATATCATCTTCCACACCAGAAATGGATTCCTTGTCCAACAATGTACACTAAAAAAACTCAAACATTGTTTACCTTAGTCACAAATGAATCCGCATTAGGGAAAAATTCCAAAAATGATATTAATGATTTAATATCTCTAATACTCCACTTTTATGACCTGGCCCACAAGGGTCTACCTAGAATATGGTGAGCTGATCCATAACAACCCCAAAAAAGCTTTCGAGAGGCTATGTCATGGAGTTACATACTATGAAATAATAATATAAAATGACATGCCTTTGTCAAATCTACCTAAAATAATTCACCTTTCCACCTCTATGTAATGTTAATAAGAATAATAGAAATAATGTAACATCAATAGTGAAGCCACGATTGAAAAAACCACTAGTAAGAACAAATAGTGTACAATTGTATAATCGAAAGGATAAAAGAGTAAAATATATTTTTAAACAAAATATGAGTCCACAACTAAATACAACTAGATAAATTAATGAACTTATAAAGATTTAATAATGATCTCCATGTCCAACAGGGAAACCAGATTAATTCAACCAAGGCACCACTATGCTCCACCAATATTACTGCTTAACTACCTAGCATCTATATAAAATATAACACGTGTTGGAGAAGACTATGATGTGTTGAGTATTTACATACCTAGAATGATTCCCTAAAAACGATTAAATGAAATATATATAAAAATTTATATCATCCCATAAAAATAGTGAAAATGTAATTCTATAAACATAGATTCCTGGAGAGAGTGCATTATTTTAAAATATTTCCATGATTACAAGAAGTCAATTCCTGAAAGACAGATCAGTTTAGCAGACATGGAAAAAATATTAAATACACGATCATTACATTAAACATTATAATATAAAACACTTCATAAATAATTATTTCATAATGCCATTATTACCCAATTATAACCCTCCATGTCATCCAAATACACTTCTTAGCATCCGGGGAAAATAATAAGTAAGAATGGGGTGAGCTCCGATGCTCAGTAAGGTTAAATAATTCAGTGAAAGATATAAAAATTTAAGGAAAGATGTATAATAATAACAACATCATATTAAAAATAAATTTGAATATATTATTGAAAACATAAAAAAAATCCATTTAGACATTCACATGGATACTCTTCTAGTCGAGTAATCCAATGTAATAACTAATCTCATAATGAGGGAATGGATATTGCCAGACATCATAACCACAACGTCATGTCCTTCTGCCATGAAAATTAACAAATCTTCTCTCAAGGCCTTATTCCAACAAGCAAGTTTGTCTAATGATACATACCGATGAATCAAGAGGTTATATCGGCCCCCACCACTTACTTAGTCCATTGCATTCCTCATATTAAAAGCTTCAAACATAACATAAATATTTATATTAAAACTAGCATACAGATTTACAATACATTAACCATAAAACATTAATGATATAAAAATATCACATTCCTAATAAAAAATATCATAACTCATTAAATAAAATATAGATGAGTTTATTTATATGAAATCAACACCAATCAAGAATATTATTCAATAAAAGAAGGTTGTCATTGTTAAAAATAATCAATAATGCTCTTTGAAAAAAGTATCCCATTTCTATGAAATAATAATAAAGTCTCACTCAACAAATAAAGGAATTAATTTAAATGATATTTTTGAATGAAATGGTCCCATACCACATTGAATCATTTGAAGGTATTTATAATATTAATACTATCATATCTATATAAATAAGTACATAAAATGATTTTGAAAACATACACATTAATTGAATTGATTTAGGATAATTAATAATCAAAACAATTAAAATGATGATCTTGTTAAACATTCCCTTCCATAGGACCTTAAAAATCCATTTTGAGAATATGTTTATGAGACATGGACCCAAATGATAAATATTTCCCATAAAATACATAAGCATAAACAATCTTGGATAATAACGAGATTGTGAAATTAACTCCAACCTTAGGTCTGATACTCTTTGTATGTGTCTGAAACTCCAGTATAATGTTTTTATCAATATTATCATCTTATATAATAATAATAATAATATTTATGATTTCATATATGATTCATGTATTACTTTATATTACATATTTATTAATAATTCCATGTTAATGCAACATTTCATGTAATAATTGCTTTATTTATTGTATAAGTTTTGACTTTTTATTCTTAATCACATTACATAGATCATAATATACATACTACAATAATTTAAAATATTATTTATATATAGTATATATTCTGTATAAATATATATATAATAGATAGATTAATAAATTTGAACACACCATTCATGGAGATGGTAGGTAGTATGTATGCATGAATGTTATTTCTGTTTTATTATCGTATTGAATGGAAGTAAGTGACTGAAATATATGTGTATATATATCACCCTAGTATAATTATTCTATCATATATTTTATAGTTATTAATAATATTTTTTATTATAATCATTCTTGGATGGTGAACATGGAAGACGAGTCTCATCGCTTCGTGGATATGGTAAGTTGTACGGATGCACGAGAGACAATATATTTTATTTAATGGTTAAATGGTATGAAAATTAAATTTTAATGAAGAATTATCTTGTTATATGTATTATTTTCATTCAATATATTAATCATTTTACCCTTATAATGAGATTGTAAATGAAAAACAACTTACAATATGGCGTGGAGACTGTAAGCCATACGCACGCACGTGGGGTTATATTGTTTTTTATCGGATGATTAAATGGAGGAATATGGTTATACAATAATTATAATATAACATCATTATATGGAAGGTACTGGAAATATTATTTTATTATGTCAAAATCTGAGAAAGGGAAATTATAAAAAGAAATTAACATTGAAAGAGGTGATAAAACTATTACATCTATTCGTGTGTCTCCTTTGATTTACAGAAAAGGAAACCATAAAATGGAATTTTAACCAAAGTTTATCCTATATAATGATATGGAGGATTTTGGGAGAGGCAATGGTCAGGGTTTGGCTGAGACAAATTTCGTTTTAGGTGCAATTTAAAGAGAATAAGATGTTTTCTTTTACAAAAGTGGTGAGAGTCACATTAGGAAAAATAATAAAATATTGATTTATTATAAAATGATATTTGGATTCTAAGAGCTCAAAATAGATTTTTATATATTATAATATGTGTTTGGTTCTAAATAATCTAATCCATTTATTGATTATAAATGGTTAGTTTTTCAAATTATCCTCATCTTCTTGGATTAACCCTTATTTAAAAAGTTTAACTCTTATGGTGTCTTCATGTATTTTTATATTATAGGGTTAATTTAGTTACAATAAAATAACCAGATAACCTCCAGTGGATCATTTATGAAATTATTAACTTTAATTACGTCATTTTTCTGAAACATAAATTTTAATTATTTTTATATCATTATATAAAATAGTATGTAATTTAAAACCCTTTTATATGAATTTTTGCCACTATTTTGTAAATAGATTTTGTTAAAGTAATAACAACTTGATTAAAACAAAAAAAAAATCAGTAAATAAAATAATACATGGAAAACACATCTACAATGTTTGTGGATGAAAAAAAAACATTCGATTTATATTTATTTTTATATTTATAATATCATTTATTTGATTCTATCATTAATTATGAAAATATAGTATCATTATTGTGTCATAATTAAACATAAATATTTAAAGTCTAAAAATTAATAAGAAACAACCATGATTTAGGAATCCATTTTATATTTCAAATAAATATTTATAGTTGAAATGTTAACTTATATAACTCGAATTAAAATTGTTTCAGTAAAATATAAACATTTATGCTATATTTCAATCTACTTTGAATTAATTTTTATAACACAACATTATCACACCAATGTGGCTACATGGGGTCCCTAAATAGACCCAATGAAGAGCATGGTCAGACATATATCATAAAATATGATTATTACACATGTTAGGGTAGTTTTATGTTATTATAATATTGTTTTTCACTAATTTTTTCTTGAGTTACACATTAACCATGGTAAACAAAAAATTAGTGATGTTACTATTCATAATGTCCAAAAATAAAATTTATATATTTAAACATTTTAGACCCTTTGATTCATAATATGGAATAAATTTTTCTAAATTAAAAAGAAATTATTTTCAATATTTAATTTAAATTTAATATCTCTTATCAAAACTAGATTGCATGTTTTTAGAAGAAAAAACAGTCAAAAGATTGATATGTGTTTATATAAAATATAAATGTGAAATTACATGAAATGACATAATTATATTAAATGATAAATATATAAACTAATTATACTTTAACAGAACTCAAATTTAGAACTTAACATTATAAATTATTTAGATTAAAAAAGTTTGTTGTTAGTCAAAATTTCATAGTTTTTTCTATTCATGAAAATACGAAAGCTATATGACAAGTAACAAAAATCCATCCAAATAAAATTTTTATGTCCCGATTATAAAAAATAATTTCATTTCATCATATTGAATATATTAATGTTTCAAATGTTTTATTTAAAAAGGGTTCACCATTAAAAGGTTAAAACTGCATTTTTTTTAAATACTTCATTTTTCTTTATATTATGTATAGTAAACACAAAATAAGAATGTAAAAGATTAAATAGTATATATATATTATTCAAAATATGGATAATACTATTAGTGACAAGTTTTTCAAATTGGTTGTTTGATAGATTTTGGTGTTCTTTAACTAAGTGTTGTGTGTAACTCAAGCTATTCAATTTTTAAAAGAATAGTATTGTATAATCTTAGGGTGTTACATTATCCCTTCATTCCATAAATTCCATTCTTTCAATTTAATGTCATGATTGAAAACTAGTTTTTCAACATTTCAAAATATCTTAGTTAAATACCACCTAAAAAATGGATTGTTGAAAACTCTATTTTAAAATAAAGGTTATTTTAAAGGTTATCAGAAATAACACATAGAATGATTCTATGTTGGAAAACATCGACATAAAATAAAAATTTTACCCACAAGTTATGAAGAAGAGTGATATAAAATATTTTTAGGTGGATGTTATCAATCTTAAATCCATAAATCTACAATGATCCAAGTAAGAATTTGATTCATCTCAAAAAAAAGTACAAGGAAAACATTTTTGGCGTTCAAGATCATTTCCCTAAGGTTGAGAATTAATTTACTTCACAGAATAATAACACAAGGAAGGTTACTAAATTGACATGTATTGTTTAATCATTCAAAAAATTCCTACCAAAAACTCATCTCTAATTTCAAATGATAGCAAAATTCAAAAATATTTTATTAATATTAATTTTATAGGGATCCAAATATTAAAATATACCATAAGAAAATTATTTTATAATAACATGGGACTTGTTGTAGTCTAGTGGAGGTCGATAATGACCTGTCAAACATCGATTGTAGGTTCGATTACAACAGTCTTGTCTATGGTGACAGGTTGTTAGCAGCACTGTGGGTTATCCTTTTTATAAATATATATTATTATAGAATACTACAAATATCCTTTATAAATATTTTTACCATAAACAATACTATCCAAATTTCAACTTAATCCATCCAAACATTTAGGATTTTTTAAAATAATTTTGTCCAAACTCTTTTGAAAAGGTCTCAAAATATCTAAAATAAATTGTAACATCAAATTCCACAATAATATAATGTTACTATTACATTCATATACTGAATATATGATTACCTTCATCATATTAAATACGTATTTAAAACAAAAATTAATTAACTAAAATCATTATATATATTACATTTTTCTTTTAACATGTATGAAATTCCTGAAACCTAAAATAAAAATACATTAACTATTCTAGATTTAATATAGTAACAAAGTAATCTTGAAAAATATCCATTTTAATGTTCTTATATATATTTCCTTGATAATTTGGACAATAATTTTAATAAATTCCTATTTTTTTACAATTTTAGCATTGATCATTGATACCCAGTTTCTTTGTCCTTAAAATCACAGGAAAGGTGACCTTTTTCTAAAAAATTATAACAAACTCCCAATATTTTTGATAAATACCACAATTATCACATAAGGGAAATTCCTTAATTCCTTTTTCACTTCATTTTTTACTTGATCCACCATTAATTTCTTCTCTTCATTAATATATTGTAATAAAAAATAGATAAATCCATTTCTGTTATGATAGAATATAAGAATTTATAATCCTATGATCAGAATGACCGTGAGACCGATTATTGTCAGAGAAATGGTTTTAACACATCAATTAATTGATCAATATTACTTCTTGGGTTATGTATGTAGTTTGTATCATGTCTTTCATAAAATCTGAAGTTAGCCTTATACTATAAAATATTCTCATCCTCCTTTTCCTTTGACTCAGAAATTGTCCTTCATTATCTGCTCGATGTATATGAGGAATGTATTTCTTTATGGAATGTTAATTAAACTAATTTCATTCAAAATTTCCCCACACTTCATGCTCTTTAGTGTTTTGAATCAATTAAAACCATTGATTTTCATCTCATGAGATATGGTAGATTTCAATGAAATCATTCTACATTTCATTACATCCTAATGAAAAAAGTATTTTCTCTATATAACTTATGCATTGCTCAGACAAAAATATATTTTTAGTCCCATTTAATGTTTGAGGTTGTTGTATCATGATGAATTATAAAATTTATCCTCTATATTGTGGATATGGCTGCTCCATACGGGTAAGGTTATTATTCATAACATGAGTCGGTTGTCCCAGTATGGTTATAAGATCTTCAGTAAAAGTGGTGTCAACATATCTATTATCAATATAATTCATAGGAGGGAAATTCATAAATGGATTACATTTATTGATACTATTACCGTTCTTTCCACTAGGATCCATTTCTAAACAATGTCATGCACTAAATTAGGTTATGAATCATATTTCATAATTCCAAACTATTAAATTACTTAAAATAAATTGAACAATTTATGAATATCTCATCTATAATAATAAATATAGTTATTTTGAGGATATATTTACTCATAAATCCATCATAATGGTTAGTAATGAAAATTGGAATTATCTTTAGAATATCACTTAGGAGTGTCAAACCAGGTGCACAGTAATGCCCTTTTCATGTACCAGGTTACCCTTAGTGAAGCCAAGAACATCTTGTCGATGTTTGAAACCCTAGTTGCTTCTGAACAAGATCCATGTACACTTTTAGTTACCAGACAATCATATATTGCTTTTAAAAATCCATGAAATCTATTCTTTACCAAAATTCTAGTGGGATCTTCTACACTTTTCCTCATAATCTATATTACAGTTTGAATCACTAATATACGTTTTCCAAATATATATCTACAGTTTTTTCAAAACATAATCTAATACCAAGGGTAATTCATCAAACCAATAAGCTAAGAGCAAGTACATTATTTTAATAAAATGGCATGATTACAAGGAATCATGTCCCAAAGGACTGATTAGTTTATCTGTCTTGGAAAAAAGATTACATACTAGAATGTAAAATTACATTTATAACAAAAAATATACCGTAAATACTCCATTGAGAATTCCATTATACCCAGAGATTAAACCTTTAAATCAATAATAATACATTTCTTGGCATCCTGGGAAAATAATACATAATAAATGGGTGAGATTAGATATTCACTAAGGGTAAATAATTCAATGGAAGCTATATAATTTTAACGCAAGATGTATAATAAAAATACTTGCCTTTTCAATATAAATTTGAAAAAAATATGGTAAAAATAAATCAAATATTACAATAAAAACATGAACATGGATATTTTACAGGTTGAGTAATGACATGTAATAACTAATATCATAACGAGAGAATATATAATGTCGGACATCATAATAACTAATTCAAGGCCTTGTGATAAGACCATTCACAAATATTCTATACAGGTCGTGTTCCATGACACTTGTTTTTCTCATGAGACCTACTGATGAATCGAGGGGCTATTGTGGGCCTCACACGCAACATACTAAGTCCAATTCATTCATTATAAGAAAAAAGTCAAACATAACAAAACCATTCATATTAAAACTTGCATATGAAATTCCATTAATTTTACCATAAACCATGAATGGTATAAGAATATTATATCTATAGTCAAACATATCATTACTCTTTCAATAAAATTAGAATGACTGTGTTTAGAAAAAATCACCAACAATCAAGAATAATATCCAATAAAGGATTTCATCATAGATGATTGTAATCATTAAAATTGTTTGAGGAAATATCCCTTTTCATGAAATCATTTAAAAGTATCACAATTTCAATTCAATTTCTTTTAAAATTGATTTTTGAATTAACGAGTCCCATAACACTTTAAAAATATTAAAAGGAATTATCAATTCAAAACAATCATATCCGTATTAATAAATTCATAAAATAATTTTGAAAATATGGGAATTAATAATAAAGATTTACAAAAATAAATATTTAAACCATTTAAAATGATGATCTTGTTAATGATTCCAATCCATAGGACCTTAAAATATACCTTTGGAAAACATTTTTTATGAATCATTGATAAGGATGATAAATATTTCCTAGTTAATACTTAAATATTCAAAATCTAAAAAAATAATGATATTAAAGAATTAAATATTCTCTTTGGTATGGTTCTCTATTTATGTTTCCATAAATCAAGTATAATTCATTCAAACATACTAATAACTTATATCAGAATCTAAATAATATTTATGATACCATATTTTATTTTTTTACGACATTAAATTCTTCTTTTATTAACAACACTTTGTTAATGTAACATTTCAGGTAATAATCGTTTTGTTTATCATATGTGTTTTGACTTGTTATTCATTGTCATATTACTTAGATCATAATTTAATCATGTATTGAAATTAAAATATGATTTATATATCATATATATTCTGTATATAAATATATATAATTATTAGATAAATAAAATGCATATAACGACCCATACTTTACATACATTTTTAATACTTCAAAAATTGAAGCACACTTATTACAACATATGACAAAACCACAAAGGACCGTATAGGTATAGTGTCTTTAGAAACTGGGAAACATAAACAACTGGTTCATAAATCTTCTACAGTGTCTCCCATTTATTTCATCATATCTAGGGTCCCTTTTAGCATATTCTACTTAATATCCATCTTCCTGACCTGGGGAAAAGAAAACATAAAAGGGTGAGCTCAAATGCTCAGCAAGGGAAAATAAAGGAAATAAAAATCATATCATATCTTTTTGAAAATCAAAACCTGCAAAAGAGATCATAATATCTTAACATGGAATAAATCATAGAAGTGAAAATGAGATCCCCATAATCATAACATAAAACTTGAAACATTGTGGCATGCACACATAATCATGGAAAATCATTTCTTGTTAGTCATGACTCATTGCCAAGACTATCTTAGTGGACAAAGTCCCTTTCTGAACCGAGTTCACTCCTCGTTTCAGTCCTGTATCACTGAACCGAAATAACCTTCCGTTCCAGCCATGTCTATCTCAAGAGATATAAAATCTTTACCCAATGAATTGGAGGGAGATATAGGTCCCACCCATCTTATAATGAATCCTTTCTTATGTGTGCCACATAATCATAAAACATACATCATCGCATAACACATGAAACAAAAATGGGATTCTTGAAACATCATGACATCATAAATCAATTCATATAAGATAAAGGAATTCATAAAAATAATTCCATCACAACATGATCAAATCAATGTAATAATAGGGATAAAAACAGAACCCTTTATTATCTTAGATGGAAAATAATTTTGAAAATCACTTGAACTCCATTCTTGAGGAAAATATCCTTTCTTCTTCAAAAACATTTTTCCTTTCATAACATGTCATACAACTTTAAAATAAAAGAATTTGATTAAAAATAAACTTGAAAACTTGTAAAGGAAGTTTCTTGGAAATAATGTTTTAAAAATCCATTCATGCCGTATAAGTTAAAAAAACATTCTTCGTACTTTTGTCGGAAAAGTCAAAAAGTACCTCGTACGGAAAAACGACAAAAGATTCCTTTCATATTCTTTACTAAAAACTCACCTAAGGGTAAAATTGGATTTAAACTATTGCAAGTGGATGGAAACAATATTTCATATTGAGGGAACATGGATGTGGATGATAAAATACACCCCAGTAAATACTTACGAATAAACAATCTCGGATAAAAATGAGATTGTGATATTTCCCTTACCTTAGATCCGATTAGCTTTGTACGTGTCCGAAGCTCCTGTATAATGGTTTAAATAATGTTATTGACTTATTCCAGAATCATACATATTTATATGATATCATATATGGTCATATTATTAGCTTCTTGTTAGTAATATTTCATTGTTACTTGTTACTCGGGTCTTTATAACTTTTTGTTCTTATGCGTGTTTTGTCGAATAAATTATTATTCTTATCTTTAGGTTATAGATAATTCATTTCCAGAATGGTATTAGTGTATTATATACCATATTCATTCATTCAATTCATTTATATAATCATTATGAAATGAAGATCATGTAGAACGAGTCGCATCACATCGTGGAGACGGTATTCCGTACGTACGCACGAGTGATGATATCATTCCTATGATCGTGGAATTGTATTGGAGTATATATATATTATTTAAGTATCAATATTACTTCATAATAATCATATTTAGTTAATCATTACACCATTATAACCATCCTTGTAAGGTGATGGTGGAAAATAGATTACACCACGGCGTGGAGACGGTATTCCGTACGTACGCACGCGCGGTGATTTCATTTTTCCGTAGGATGGATAGAAGGTGAATTAGGGTTGTTTCATATTTATAATAACATATCAGTATGTAAGTAATACTGATGTTATTACTTTATCATGAAACAACTAAAGAAGAAGAAGTAGAAGAAGAATGAAATTGAAAAGATCGGTAATGGATATTACCTCTTCTTTGGAACGCTTCTTTGAATCCTCCACTTAAGGAACTATGATTGGTCTTTGGAGAAGACCAGGACCTCTAAGATTATTCTAGGGAAGTGTAGAGGAGAAAATGTCAGGGGATGGCCGAGCTTGAGTGCTCAATTTGGTGTGAGGAGGAGCGGGAGGAGGTGCCCTTTTATAAGGGAGGAGAGGGGCACCTTAGGAATATCTCAAAATATTATTTTATATTAAAGTCAAAATCGGTTTATAATGGTTCCAAAGGGTCTTATTTCGAAGATAAAGTGGGGAAGGGTCGAAATCCTTTCAACCAATAGGATTTAGACAAGTTTGGGGTATTATTTTAACCTTATCAATTAGATTTAACTCTAAGTTAATTATTTTAACTTTTACCGTGTCTTTTTGTTTTCTTTCACTATATGGTTAATACACTTACTATAACATGCCAAACGAACCCCAAATTGTTTATTATTAATATATATATCCTTATCTAAGTCATTTGGCCGAACCTTAGATTTTTAGGAATAAAATAACAATTAATAATATAATATTTGATTTAAAAACTATTTTGTGTCAATTTTGACACTATTTGATATATGATTTTTGTGAAAGTCATAACAGAATTATATGTTCGAACCAAGTTGATTAAATCAACATTAATATATCATAGTAACCTAGAAAATTAGTGGAATTCATAAAAAGTCTTAAATTACATTTATTCTGGTATTTATATTATCAATTATGTCAATATTTCATTAATAAGATAATTACTGCATCATCATTGTGTCATAAATAAATTAAATTATTTGATGTCTAAAAATTACAAATAAAATACCATCATGTAGGAAATCGTTTTAGCTTTCTAATGAATATTTACAATTGAATTTATCTTATGTATAACCCCATATTAAAAATGATTTACTTATTAAACTTTGATTTTAACTATTTTAACCCTTCTTTAAATAAATTAATAATAAATGTCCTAATCTAATCCAAGTGGGCCTAAATGGTGATATTTTATTCCTAAGTTTGTTTTTGGTCGAATTACACTTGTCCAATAGAATTAGGACATGTGTTAGGGTAATATTAATATCATATTTACCCTTAGTTACCCTATTTACTATTAACCGCGGTAAAAAAAGTAAAAAGTTACTATTCACCAAAAAATTATTTTCATCTCATTGAACCACATTTTAGTCCTTGATATTATCTGTGTCTCTCGGATTTTCGAAATTCCAATCACAGAAGAGATAAAATTAAGTTTTATGACAAATTCAGTTTTTAACCTACCACTTAGTGGTTTCACTATTCTTCAAAAATTGAAAGTTTTCAGAAAAATACCAAAATTTCACCCTAGGCTAATTTCGATATTCTGAGTCAAAAAATGAAGTCCATTTTGAAAAATAAAATTTATAAAATTCCAAAAAGTGGTTATTACTATTTATAATGGCTATTTTTAATAGCATAATGTTGTTTAGTGAAACTCGGTATTGCGTACAACGCAAGCTATCGAAGAAGGTCGCGATTGCGTGTAAAGCAAGCCAAGCAAGTGTTGTATAGAAAAAGATTCCTTTGATGATTTATATAACATAAAAGTCTCGGGTGTTACATTCTACCCCCCTTAAAAAGAATTTCTCCCTCGAAATTCGTCACTTTGCAACAAACAGATGAGGATACTTCTCCCTCATCATATCCTCAAGCTCCCATGTATCTTCTTCAAGTTGCTGGTTTCTCCATAAAACTTTCACCAAGCGAGTGGTCTTGTTTCGTAGGACTTTTTCGCTACGATCCAGAATCTCTATCGGCTGTTCTTCATAAGAAAGATCTTGCTCTAGCGGTACAACTTCTGAGCTGAGTACATGTGAAGGATCTGGTATGTACTTTCTCAGGAGAGATACATGGAACACATCGTGAACTTGAGAGAGATTCGGTGGAAGCGCCAATCGGTAAGCTACCTTCCCAACACGATCCAATATTTCGAAAGGACTGATATATCTAGGGCTCAACTTCCCCTTCTTTCCAAATCTCATAACCCTCTTCCAGGGAGATATTCGTAAGAACACTTTATCACCCACTTCAAACTCTAGGTCTTTTCTTCGGTTGTCGGCATAGCTTTTCTGTCGACTCTGAGCTGCTCTTATGTGTTGTTGAATAGATCTGACCTTTTCTGCCATTTCATCAACGAGATCAGGTCCTAATAGCTTTCTTTCCCCAACTTCATCCCAGCAAGTTGGAGTCCTGCATTTCTTTCCATAGAGAGCTTCATAAGGAGCCATTTGAATACTGGAGTGAAAGCTATTATTATAAGAAAATTCCACCAAAGGTAGGTGTTGATCCCAACCTCCTTTGAAATCCATAGAGCAAGCTCTCAACATATCTTCTAGGGTTTGAATTGTTCTCTCAGACTGACCGTCTGTCTGTGGATGATAAGCAGTGCTGAAACTCAACTCTGTATCCAGAGTATGCTGAAGACTTCGCCAGAACTTCGAGGTAAATCTCGGATCCCGATCAGATATAATAGAAAGTGGTACTCCATGTAATCTTACCACTTCCTTTACATATATCCTGGCAAGCTGATCTAGAGAGAAATCCTCTCTAATAGGAATGAAGTGTGCAGAATTTGTAAGACGATCAACTATGACCCAAATAGCATTATTGCCTTTGGATGTTTTAGGAAGTCCTGTGACAAAGTCCATAGTGATGTTTTCCCATTTCCATTCGGGTATGGGTAATGGTTGTAACATCCCCTTAGACTTCTGTCTCTCAGCTTTAACTTGTTGACAAACCAAGCATCGAGAGACAAATTCAGCAACATCTCTTTTCATGCCATCCCACCAGAAGTACTCTTTCAGGTCCTTATACATCTTCGTGCTTCCAGGATGAATAGAGAATGAAGAACTATGAGCCTCATCCAGCAGCTCCTTCTTTAATTCGGGGATGGGAGGAACACAAACCCGATTCCTGAACTTTATTATCCCATCACAATCAAGGTTGAATTCAGGAACATTTCTCACCTTCTTTTGTAACTCGACATCTTCTTTCTGTGCCTCTTTAATCTTCACATGTATAGATGGTTGAACATTCATTTGATAAAGATAAGATTTTTCCCCTTCCATTATAATTCCAAGACCCATCCTTTGTAAATCCATAAATATTGGATCTTTTGTGATCCTCATCATGGATAAACTAGCATGGTCTTGTCGACTTAATGCATATGCCACCTTGTTTGCTTTCCCAGGGTGGTAATGGATTGAGCAGTCATAATCCTTAATCAGCTCCAACCATCTTCTTTGACGCATATTCAACTCCTTTTGTGTGAAAATATACTTTAAACTTTTATGATCAGTATAAATATCACACCTTTCACCATAAAGGTAATGCCTCCAAATCATTAATGCAAAGATTACCGCAGCCAACTCCAAATCATGTGTTGGGTAATTTTGTTCATGGATTTTCAACTGTCGTGAGGCATAAGCTATCACCATATCATTTTGCATAAGAACACACCCCAATCCCTTCTTGGATGCATCACTGTAGATCACAAACCTTTCTCCACTACAAGGCAGTGTGAGCACAGGTGCACTGGATAACCTTCTTTTCAACTCCTTGAAATTCTCTTCACATTCCTCTGTCCAGACAAACTTAACTCCTTTCCGAGTCAACTTGGTGAGTGGATTAGATAATCGTGAAAAATCTTTTACAAAACGTCGATAATATCCAGCCAAACCAAGAAAACTTCGGATCTCAGTTACTGTTGTTGGTCTCGACCATCTTTCGATAACCTCTGTTTTTGCTGGATCCATAGATATCCCCTCTTTTGAGATTATGTGACCCAAAAATGAAACTTTTTGAAGCCAAAATTCACACTTGGTAAATTTGGCATAAAGCTTCTCCTTTCTCAGGGTCTTCAATATAATTCTCAAGTGATCTTCATGTTCTTCCTTGCTCTTTGAATAGACAATAATATCGTCTATAAAGACTACCACAAATTGATCAAGATAGTCTCTAAAGACTCTATTCATTAGATCCATGAAGATAGCAGGGGCATTAGTAAGACCAAATGGCATCACTATAAATTCATAGTGTCCATACCTTGTACGGAAAGCCGTCTTTGGTATATCCTCCCTTTTGACCCTTAATTGATGATACCCTGAACGAAGATCAATCTTGGAAAAGTATTGAGCTCCGCGTAGTTGGTCAAATAAGTCATTAATGCGTGGGAGAGGATATTTGTTCTTGATAGTGATCTTGTTAAGTTCTCGATAATCAATGCAGAGTCTCATTGATCCATCTTTTTTCTTAACAAATAGAACAGGTGCTCCCCAAGGTGACGCACTAGGGCGTATGAATCCCTTATCAAGATTCTCTTGGAGTTGCTTCTTCAATTCCTGCAACTCAATTGGGGCTATTCTATAAGGTGTCTTTGAAATAGGCAAAGCACCCGGTACGAGTTCTATTGAAAACTCAACTTCACGATTTGGTGGAAGACCCGACAATTCCTCCGGAAAGACATCATCAAACTCCCGTACAATGGGCATATTCTTAATCGTGAGTTTCTCACCAACCATTTGAGATAAATAACCTTAATTTAGTGGAATCAATACCCATAATATGGAAGAAATTTCCACTGGAAGGTTATGTTCATCCTTGCATTGGTATATGATCGTAGATTGATCTGGAATATGAAATGTGACTTCCCTTCTTTGGAAATTGATATGAGCTCCATGTAGAGAAAGCCAATCCATGCCAAGAATCACATCAAATTCCACTAAAGGAAGGATCACAAGATTTGCAGGAAGCACTTTCCCACAAACTTCGATTGGAGAAGAATTATAAACTTTTGATGCGATTGATGTGCCATTAGGTGTTGTCACGGCTAACTCAACATCTAATTGTTGAGGTAATACGGTGATACCCTTAGAAAAGTCTTCAGAAATAAAAGAGTGGGTGGATCCAGAATCAAATAAAACATTTGCTACTTTAGAGTGGATGGTAAGTGTACCTTTCACCACATCGTTATCGTACTCCACATCGCTGATAGAAATTGCATGTGACTTTCCTTTGTCTTTAGCCTTAAGATTTTGTTGACGTCGACCATCATCATCAACCCTTGGATTTGGGCATTGATTGGCATAATGCCCCATCTCCTTGCACTTGAAACATTGAAGTGTAGTAGGTTCATTCTGTGTATCCCGTCCTTTGTTTGCATCATTAGACATCTTCTTCCCATTATCACGGCATTCAAATGCCCGATGACCTTCCTTTCCACATTTAAAACATTTACTTGTCCCTTTAAGACAACTCCCTCCATGTTTCTTTCCACACTTTGAGCATAATGGAAAGTTCATCTTCTTTTCAGTGTGCTCTTTAGAGTTTCCTTTGAATTCCATCTTCCTCTTCTTATCAAACCCATGTGACTGATGGGTTACTCCAATCTCCATCTCGACTTTGAGAGCACATCGAACGATTTCCTCGTAGCTATTGAAGTCCCTTATGGCTAACGCCCTTTGAAGACTTGGTTTTAAGCCACTAAAGAATCGATCGATCTTACTCTCAGGTTGGATAATAATACCAGAAGCGTACCTTGCAAGTCTTGTAAAATTTGCTTCATAGGTACCAACAGATTCATCATCCCTTTGCTTCAGTTCAAGAAACTCTCTCTCCATCTTTGTTCGGAGAATACGAGGGAAGTACTTATTGAAAAATAAGTTCTTGAACTCGTCCCATTCCATAGACTCAATTTCATCCCTTTTCCTCGTATTCTTAACAAGATTCCACCATTGATCAGCATCTCCTTCCAAACGGTACACTGCTAGGATGACTTTATCATGTTCAGAACATTGAAAAACTGAAAATATCTTTTCAGTAGTACTAATCCATTGTTCAGCAACTAATGGATCAGTAGACCCGCTGAAAGAAGGTGGACGCTGCCTCATGAAGGATTCAACAGAATGTTTCTCCCTCCTTTGCTCGTTTGGAAATCCTGCATGATTCATAGCTTGAGAAAGTTGTGTGAGCATGGCTACAAGATTTTCCATTCCAGCTCCCATATCGTTTGGTTTCTCAGGGGGACAATCATTGCATTTCCCATCGCATTCCGCATTAACACGGTTCCTTCAGGTTCCAGCCATTGACTAAAACCAAGAAGAATAGTGTGAGCAACACTAATTATAATAGGAAACCACATAATTCAAGAATAAAATTTTCATGCTTATGGTCTTATCCTAGGTTATTCAAGGCCATTTCTAAAACACTAAGATTGTGTTCTATGCTTAGACTTATCCTTAGGGTTCTTACTAAGGCTTTCACATCCTAGTTTCCAAAGGTTGACTATACCTTTCCTCTGATACCAACTATAACGACCCATACTTTACATACATTTTTAATACTTCAAAAATTGAAGCACATTTATTACAACATATGACAAAACCACAAAGGACCGTATAGGTATAGTGTCTTTAGAAACTGGGAAACATAAACAACTGGTTCATAAATCTTATACAGTGTCTCCCATTTATTTCATCATATCTAGGGTCCCTTTTAGCATATTCTACTTAATATCCATCTTCCTGACCTGGGGAAAAGAAAACATAAAAGGGTGAGCTCAAATGCCCAGCAAGGGCAAATAAAGGAAATAAAAATCATATCATATCTTTTTGAAAATCAAAACCTGCAAAAGAGATCATAATATCTTAACATGGAATAAATCATAGAAGTGAAAATGAGATCCCCATAATCATAACATAAAACTTGAAACTTTGTGGCATGCACACATAATCATGGAAAATCATTTCTTGTTAGTCATGACTCATTGCCAAGACTATCTTAGTGGACAAAGTCCCTTTCTGAACCGAGTTCACTCCTCGTTTCAGTCCTGTATCACTGAACCGAAATAACCTTCCGTTCCAGCCATGTCTATCTCATGAGATATAAAATCTTTACCCAATGCATTGGAGGGAGATATAGGTCCCACCCATCTTATAATGAATCCTTTCTTATGTGTGCCACATAATCATAAAACATACATCATCGCATAACACATGAAACAAAAATGGGATTCTTGAAACATCATGACCTCATAAATCAATTCATATAAGATAAAGGAATTCATAAAAATAATTCCATCACAACATGATCAAATCAATGTAATAATAGGGATAAAAACAGAACCCTTTATTATCTTAGATGGAAAATAATTTTGAAAATCACTTGAACTCCATTCTTGAGGAAAATATCCTTTCTTCTTCAAAAACATTTTTCCTTTCATAACATGTCATACAACTTTAAAATAAAAGAAGTTGATTAAAAATAAACTTGAAAACTTTTAAAGGAAGTTTCTTGGAAATAATGTTTTAAAAATCCATTCATGCCGTATAAGTTAAAAAAACATTCTTCGTACTTTTGTCGGAAAAGTCAAAAAGTACCTCGTACGGAAAAACGACAAAAGATTCCTTTCATATTCTTTACTAAAAACTCACCTAAGGGTAAAATTGGATTTAAACTATTGCAAGTGGATGGAAACAATATTTCATATTGAGGGAACATGGATGTGGATGATAAAATACACCCTAGTAAATACTTACGAATAAACAATCTCGGATAAAAATGAGATTGTGATATTTCCCTTACCTTAGGTCCGATTAGCTTTGTACGTGTGCGAAGCTCCTGTATAATGGTTTAAATAATGTTATTGACTTATTCCAGAATCATACATATTTATATGATATCATATATGGTCATATTATTAGCTTCTTGTTAGTAATATTTCATTGTTACTTGTTACTCGGGTCTTTATAACTTTTTGTTCTTATGCGTGTTTTGTCGAATAAATTCTTATTCTTATCTTTAGGTTATAGATAATTCATTTCCAGAATGGTATTAGTGTATTATATACCATATTCATTCATTCAATTCATTTATATAATCATTATGAAATTAAGATCATGTAGAACGAGTCGCATCACATCGTGGAGACGGTATTCCGTACGTACGCACGAGTGATGATATCATTCCTATGATCGTGGAATTGTATTGGAGTATATATATATTATTTCAGTATCCATATTACTTCATAATAATCATATTTAGTTACTCATTACACCATTATAACCATCCTTGTAAGGTGATGGTGGAAAATAGATTACACCACGGCGTGGAGACGGTATTCCGTACGTACGCACGCGCGGTGATTTCATTTTTCCGTAGGATGGATAGAAGGTGAATTAGGGTTATTTCATATTTATAATAACATATCAGTATGTAAGTAATACTGATGTTATTACTTTATCATGAAACAACTAATGAAGAAGAAGTTGAAAAAGAAAGAAATTGAAATGATCGGTAATGGATATTACCTCTTCTTTGGAACGCTTCTTTGAATCCTCCAATTAAGGAACTAAGATTGGTCTTTGGAGAAGACCAGGACCTCTATGATTATTCTAGGGAAGTGTATAGGAGAAATTGTCAGGGGTTGGCCGAGCTTGAGTGCTCAATTTGGTGTGAGGAGGAGGGGGAGGAGGTGCCCTTTTATAAGGGAGGAGAGGGGCACCTTAGGAATATCTCAAAATATTATTTTATATTAAAGTCAAAATCGGTTTATAATGGTTCCAAAGGGTCTTATTTCGAAGATAAAGTGGGGAAGGGTCTAAATCCTATCAACCAATAGGATTTAGACAAGTTTTGGGTATTATTTTAACCTTATCAATTAGATTTAACTCTAAGTTAATTATTTTAACTTTTACCGTGTCTTTTTGTTTTCTTTCACTATATGGTTAATACACTTACTATAACATGCCAAACGAACCCCAAATTGTTTATTATTAATATATATATCCTTATCTAAGTCATTTTTCCGAACCTTAGATTTTTAGGAATAAAATAACAATTAATAATATAATATTTGATTTAAAAACTATTTTGTGTCAATTTTGACACTATTTGATATATGATTTTTGTGAAAGTCATAACAGAATTATATGTTCGAACCAAGTTGATTAAATCAACATTAATATATCATAGTAACCTAGAAAATTAGTGGAATTCATAAAAAGTCTTAAATTACATTTATTTTGGTATTTATATTATCAATTATGTCAATATTTCATTAATAAGATAATTACTGCATCATCTTTGTGTCATAAATAAATTAAATTATTTGATGTCTAAAAATTACAAATAAAATACCATCATGTAGGAAATCTTTTTAGCTTTCTAATGAATATTTACAATTGAATTTATCTTATGTATAACCCCATATTAAAAATGATTTACTTATTAAACTTTGATTTTAACTATTTTAACCCTTCTTTAAATAAATTAATAATAAATGTCCTAATCTAATCCAAGTGGGCCTAAATGGTCATATTTTATTCCTAAGTTTGTTTTTGGTCGAATTACACTTGTCCAATAGAATTAGGACATGTGTTAGGGTAATATTAATATCATATTTACCCTTAGTTACCCTATTTACTATTAACCGCGGTAAAAAAAAGTAAAAAGTTACTATTCACCAAAAAATTATTTTCATCTCATTGAACCACATTTTAGTCCTTGATATTAACCGTGTCTCTCGGATTTTCGAAATTCCAATCACAGAAGCGGTAAAATTATGTTTTATGAAAAATTCAGTTTTTAACCTACCACTTAGTGGTTTCACTATTCATCAAAAATTGAAAGTTTTCAGAAAAATACCAAAATTTCACCCTAGGCTAATTTCGATATTCTGAGTCCAAAAATGAAGTCCATTTTGAAAAATAAAATTTATAAAATTCCAAAAAGTGGTTATTACTATTTATAACGGCTAGTTTTAATATCATAATGTTGTTTAGTGAAACTCGGTATTGCGTACGACGCAAGCTATCGAAGAAGGTCGCGATTGCGTGTAAAGCAAGCCAAGCAAGTGTTGTATAGAAAAAGATTCCTTTGATGATTTATATAACATAAAAGTCTCGGGTGTTACAATGCAACGCGTTGTTAATGGAGACAGTATGTCATATATATGCATAAATGATGTTTTTGTTTTCATATCATATTGAATGCAAGTAAATGAAAGATATATATGTATATAAATAGAATTAAAATATCATTATTATTTCGTATAATTTATACTTATTAATAATATTTGTTCCGGTAATCATTCATGGATGGTGTACATGGATGATTAGTCTCATCGTGTCTTGGAGATGGTAAACCGTACGTACGCTCTAGCGATGATATCATTTTATAAATAGTTAAATTCTATTTAATAGGATATAATATGAATTTTATAGAAGAAATATCATGTTATATTTATTATTTACATTCATTATATTCTTTTTTAAACCTGTATAAATAAATTGTTCATGAAAAACCATTTAAATCATAGAGTGGAGATGGTAATCCGTACGTATGCACGCCTAGTGATATTGTTTTTCTATGATTTGTAAAATGAGTAATATGTTTTACCATGATTATAATATCATAAAATTCTATTTAAGGTACTAGAATTATTAATTTCTTATGGAAAAAACAGTGAAAGAGGATGTAGAAGATGAAAAAAATTCATTGAAAGAGGTTATCAAACAATTACATCATTTCAGGTGTCTCCAAGTGATTGGCACAAAAATACTCTTTATGATGGATTTATGCACACATTTTAGCCCCTAGAATTATATTAGTGATGTTGGGGAGAAAATGGGAAGAGTTTGGATGAGACAAATGGATATGCAGGTTTCAATTAAAGATAAGGATATGTGCACATTTGTTTGAGATGTGAGGGGGACATTATGAAAAATCCAGAAAAAGTAATTTATTATAAAATAATTTTCGGCTTTTAGTAGATAAAAATTTATTTTTTATAGTATAAGTGAGTATGGGTCTAAATAGATTCATAAAATTATTTTCATACATGCTTAACTAATGAATGTAAACATATATTTTGTGATTTACTCTTAGTTAAATAATTTAAATCTTACCTTGCCTTCTTGTATTTTTATACTATAGTGTTAATTAAGTTACAATAATTTTCAAAGACAACCAAAATAGGATTATTAATGAAACTTATAAAATTATCCAAGTCAGTTTTTGTATGTTTAGAATTTTTGGATTTTTATATCATTTTATTAAAATGTTTTTTAACTCATTTATTACAATTTAGAAACTATTTAGTAATTTTCATTTAATGTCACAAAAACATGATTTCATAGAATAAATGAATTAATAAAATATACCATGTTATATTCAAGTAGGAGATTTATTTTTGGCATTACAACATTCAAAAAATATCTACTTTAAAATTGATAATATTAGTTATTTCATTCATTTATTAAATATGAAATGAAATCATCATTATTATGTCAAAATTAAATTATATTATTTACTGTTTAAAAATTACAAATAAAATACATTGACAATAAATTTTTTTATATTTCTAATAACCATTTATATTTTAAATGATTACTTATAGAACTCGAATTAAAATTGTTTTAATAAAAGACACTTTTCTATATTATATCTCTCTTTACATTAAATTAATTTTTATAACATGTCATTATCAAACCCAAGTGTCTCAATGGGGCCCTGAAATCGACCCAATAATGACCATGGGATGAAAATATAATCAAATAAGATTTAGAAACGTGTTAGGGTAGTTTTTTATTATAATATTATTGTTTTCCATTATTAACCTGATTTATTCATTAACTATTGTAAATAAAAATAATTATTGAAGTTATTATTCATAAAGTCCAAAAAAATAAAAAAGGTAAAAATTTACCCAATTTGAAACATCTTATTAAAAAAATGGAAACCAATTTTCAATATTCAAATCATAGAATTTATAGTAATTAAATTTAAATTTAATCTCATTGTGAAAACAAGAAAGGGGTTTTTTATGAATTAAAAAATATCAAAAGTTGGACATGTGTTTATATACAATTTAATTGTAAAATAATTTCCAATGGAATAAATTATATATATAATAAAAATTTAATATAAATATACTTTAGAAAAACTCAAATAAATATTTTATCACAATTAATAATTTCAATTAAATGATGTTGTTTTGAGTAAAAAATTTGTATTTTTAACTATTCATCAAAATATGAAAGTTATTAGAAAGATACAAAAATTTCATTCAAAATAATTTTATACCTATTTATTAATTAAAATTTCATTTAATCAAATTTAATATATAAAATTTTATAATATTGGATTTGAAATGTGATCTCCATTAAAAGTAGAAAAATGGCATTTTTTAAAAAAATTATTTTATTAGAAAAATTGAATTTGTCCTTATATTATATATAGGAAGCAAATAACATGAATTATAAAATGATAAGGGATATAAATAAAATAAAATTATATTTAATAATAATCATAAAAACTTTTTAAACAGCTAGTTTGATAGGTTGTGGTGGTCTTGAACTCTGTTTTGCGTGTATCGCATGCTGTTGAATTATTATGAAGAAATGTATCATAGAAGCTTGGGGTGTTATAGATAAGAGAATACACCATATATATTTTCCAAAAGAAACCCAGATGAGGGAGAAATTGTAACCCCATATCTGCATCCCATTCTATGTCTATGATTCCAACCTGTAGCTCAACAGTGTCCATCATTGATTTCTAATAGCTCATGTGTCCATATAATGAAAATTGTATAGAGGATACACACCAATCCATTATGATCTGAAATAACAGGAGTCATTATATTTAATAGGGAACCTACACCCTAGTATGATAGGTGTTCCACTAACTAGGTATAAGACATATTCCCTTTTCATCCTTGGGGTTCCACTCCTTAGTTAGATAGAGTAATTTTTACTTAGTGTGTCAGTGAAGTACCACTCTATAGGATGATGGCTGAACTTGTTCCCTATAGTGATAGAAGAATTCACTTTGTAGAACGATTTTGAACTCATACCTTAGAGTGAAATGGGTTCCACTCTATAGGTCAGCACCCACACCCAGGTACAGTATGGGTTTCCACTCAATAGGTGGATAGCCCATAACCAAGTGTTTTAGGGGTGCTGGGGGTACCACTCACTAAGTGAAAATAGTATGGGGGACCCATCACTTTGTATAATAGTGTGGGTACCAACACTGGCCTCTCCTTGGGGATCCCGATCATTCACTACTATGGGTCTAACATCAGCTGAAGAACTGGCACACTCTAAACACCACACTTTATATTTCAAAAGAATCTTTCAAGGGTACTATTGCACTATACAGAAAAAACAGATTAAGATAGGGTACACATGGGACAAAATACATGTCTTGAAAAAGATATAGATGTTTGAAAATCTAGAAGGTGGTACATGGCATGTGGTAATGATCACATGGAGTGTGTCCAATCTTGGTCAACCATCCATATCATTTCTTATACAAATCATGGATGCTCTTCTAGGACAACACGACATGTATAGGTGTACACGGTGTGACCCATCATCAATTGTATTGTTCGTGTCCATCCAAAATATTACAATGTTCAAATTCCCAAGACTATGTACCTTGTATGTGACAGTGTACCAAGCAATGTTGCATTACCTAGTCATTCTCATGTACATCAGGCCATGCATGTGAGTCTGGCCATTACCCAGCTAGTGTACTCCCAGAGTACACACCGAGAAACCAACACATGGTCTGATGGTGTATATAGTTCATACACAGTGTCTGATCCCTCTCATCTTCGAAAAGCCAATCCATTGTATCATGTGGAAAACAAAATGTTTTTTCCCAGTCTATAAGTCATGTGGTCATTATACATTCAAAAAACATGGTAAGATCCATTTGTTTCTCTATGCCACCACCATCACCATTTCCACAAAGAAAAATTATAGGGTTTTGGGTCTGGGATATCCTTTCCCAATCATTTTTGGGTGGAAAAAGTTTGGCCACCCAAACCCCACTGGCTTTCACACATCAGCCCTCCCAACTATTAATTCCTCTCCAGATCCCATATACCTTCACGTATCAACTACACCGCACCTCCCATCAAAATCTATATAAGATTTTCCATCGTGATTGTCCTTTACATAAACAACATGAATCATTTATTCCAGTAATTCATAAACCCATCCTAACAATGTCAAATCATGACCTCATTGACCAATGATGAAGAACAAAATGAATGGCTGACGAAATTCACATATAAAAGGTAAAAACACCATTTTGACCATGTTATTGTAAAATAATCATAACATAAAAAAACATGGGTTTTATCATGGAATACAAATATAAATTGATTTAAAAAACACAATTTATTTAGAGAAGCTCATGTGAAGGGTGTGAAATCATAGTTTATCAATAATAGATATATGAATATTCTCTTCAATTTAATTAAATGAGAGAGAGAAAACAAATGATAAGACCTCCCACAATTTAGGATCAATCAACGATGAAGAACTTTTTCACTAATGATGAAGATGATCCAGTATGTTTTTTACCTCTGAATCCACATTGATCAAATAGTTTATCATCCTCCAATTATGTTCTACAAATGAGGAACATACATGTATCCTGTCAAAACCACCAAGGTTTATGCAACTAACACTAGATAATTTTTTATAAGAGTTTTTTATAAGAGCATCTAATTCTGTCCATTTAAATAAAATTAGATGTTTATTTATATATTGATTTAATTAAATGAAGATTTTAGAAACTACCTCAATTAGATATATGATGTTGATCAATCTTAGGTGCCACCAATGGAAATACCTATATTCCAAAATCAACTATGGTCTTAGAATTCTCATCTAGGGTCCAAAAATACCAACAATACATTCCTACCAAAAGCAAGTGTGAATACATTTAAATATATTAATAATTTTATTATAGTAACATAGTACTCCCAAGACACCAAACATCCCTGCCAACTCCATCTATAAATCCATATATAATCATAGGTATTTTAAATGTAAAAAATTAAACCTAACCAAATTTATTACACCCCATGTCACTACATAAGGATTTAAAACTCCACAAGTGGATTTAAGAGCCCCTGGAATTGAGAGAGAGAAATAATAACTCCAATTATATAATGAGATTCATTTTATATTTCATAAATATACTTTCTCAAATACCCCCATCAAATTCATGATTTTATTCCCCATTTAATTTTTCCCAGTGATTTGTTTTTCATTATATTATTGAAGATATATTAAAATATGAAAGAATGAATTTTAAATTATTTTAATGAGTCAATGTAATTTGAAAATTATGATTTTCCATTTAAATCTCATTAATTATGTTAAAAAATGTGTCATATGAGTTTTGGGAAGTAATACTTGAGTTTAATATAGAAAAATCTTTACCTATGCGTTGGAGGCTTCTACTATGTAATGTTAAAAAGGGGTTTTCCTTATAGATCTACTTACTCATACAACTATTGAATGATAAGATTATGGGTAGTGTGGATATAACAATAAAGATCTATTTAGCCTTATACATAGTAGACCAACCCTTATGGGGGCTTTAAAAAATTATATATAATATTATTCTGTGGTTAAGTACCCTTACGTAACCCTTATAAAACAATGTTTAGCTATAGTTATGTTCGTACCCGTACACGAGGACCCTTACAGATGAGGCTACCCTTTAGTAGAATAATTCTTACCCATATATGTATTTAATAAACTCCCAAATACACATACATGTGGTTCAAATATCCCTTCTATTAGATACAGGTATCCTAGGTAGCATTATAAACTACACTTACGTAAAAGGGGAAACTAGAGTATTAACATTATTCAAATCAAAATATCTAATAATTATCCTTACATATAAAAGAATAGATCCATATTATCATGTAACTTGTTTAAAAAACTAACCCTTACCATTTGGTTACTCACTAAAAAACCCTTACCATAAAAAACCTCTTTCAAAATAGTGTTACCCTTATGTAGAATAATGGGATTGTGTAAAGGTAAAAATAACTTTAGGAAAAACTAGTTTTTCCACTAATAATATGTAGCAATGTTATTGAAGGCTTTTCAAAATCATTAATATGAAAAACACTTCTAAAATTTTATTTTATTTTTGAATCGTTCCAAATTAATATTACTAGAACACTTATGATTCATCTAAATTCAATTCATAAATTGTAAATCATTTTTAATACCACTTTAAAATTTATGAAAGAATTTTTAAATTGACATAAATGATTAATACTTTTTCCATTAACCACTGAACATCCAATAATGGAATATAATGGAAGAAAAGTTTTATCGACATTATCATTAAAAATATAAAATAATTCTCTTCAATAATAATTAAAAAAATATTGAGGGAGAGAGGAACATATGGGAGATAATTTTACCACATCATGAGATACATCCCATAAATCTTGAGAAAATTGGAACACAAAAATCAATAGAGGAAAAGATAAATTGAAACACATAACATTATTAATATTATAAAATAACACTTGTTAATGATGGTTGATAATGTCATGGATGAAGGAGAAGAAGTATGTTTCATGAGAAAGAGAGAGGAAAGACACCAAAGAACTTGGGATACAAAAAACATTTCCCACCCATTTATCATAGTATAATTTTATACTTCCACAACTCATGATCCCATGAGAGTGTGGCCATAGTATTAGAATGTGGAATTGAATGGAGGCCTATTAATTTTGTGGATATACCCTTAGTGTGATCAAAATTCATTCCAAATTTCTAGAAAGTGAACATTTCCTATAATGATAGACCTTACATAAAATCCCATTACAGCTAAGATTGTTGGAATATAATTGAATAAGTAACACTACATAGGATAATACCACCCTCTACGGGCTCCTGATTCATATGATTCAATGAATCAAAATGACACTTCCCTTCAACATGGGCTTCCAAAATGAACCATACCATAAAGTTCTCGATATTCCATAGAACGACCTTAGGCACGTTGAGGTATGATAGAACATACATGGGAGTAGATGTAATAATACTGTTAATGAGGGTTATATGAACCTCGATGGAAATGATGTTATTTTTACAATGAAATATATGTAAGGGGAATGTATCCAAAAAAATATTCTATGGGATGAATATGTATCTTACCCTGAGAAATTGGTAACCAATAATAGCTCATTGAAAACTGCCATATGGCGAATCCCAAATTTTCTTCAATCTCACAACCTATTCTAATGGGGAAAATATTTTGATTATAGAAAAACTCATTTCATTATAGATAAGTCTTCCAATACTTCAAAAATCCACATAAAGGTTCTTTTTTAGTTCTTGAACTGACATATAGCTTCATTAGTTGATAAACAGAAGATCATCAACAAACAAGTGGTGAGTAAGTCCAATGAGATTTTGTATAAAATAGAAATAATGATGCCACCCCTCACTGTTTCACTTATTCAAAAATATAGTAAAGACATCCTCAACCATAGTAAACACATTAAAATATATGGGTTCCCATTCCTTAGTCCTCTATTTTTCTTGAAGAACCCATTGGGTTTTCCAATGAAGGTGACATCAAACTAAAGAGATCCAATGCATCTGAAGAAGAGATAAATAAACCTTATCAAGAATCCCATTCACTGGATAACTCTAATAATGATTCTCTATTACAACCTATTATTGTATTTTTTTCATATCAATCTTACTAAAACTATTAAAACCCAAGAGTTTTTTTTGTGTTTCTCCACCCTTTCATAGGCCAAAGAAATTGTAGTTTGTGTGGGCCTACCTATTATGAATCTATGTTTCTCTTTAGAGACACAATTGTAACTGTAAATCACCAGCCAACCATTTAAAATAGATACAATCATTTTTGTGGTAAATTTTAATAAACTAATTGTCTTGTACTATTTCATGTTATAAGTATCATTCACTTTGTTAAAAAGGATCAAGGGTGTTTCACATGTAACTCTGGGAAGACTCCCACCCCTAAAGTACACGAAGATTATATCTACAAGCTTATTTTTAATGATATCCCATTATTCCATTTAAAAATATCCCATGAAACCATATTGTCCCAGGGAATTTAATACATTAAAACTATTCATGGTCATCAATATCTCCTGCTCATTTGGTAGCCTCTTGAAAAATTAATTGATGTTCTGAAGAGAAAACATGATATATATAATAAAAAAATATCATCATGGACCTTGGGGTAACTAATCTGAATGCATGGGTTATCATTCAATAAAAATGAAACAATATGTGATGCATGTATACCTCCTACCACATTGGGTTCATTGGTCAATGATACATCTTTAAGAAGAATATTAGTGACAATAGAACACATACACACCTTAATGTAGGTATGAATGTATGAAATGTTTTTATCCTCATATTTTCTTCAACTCCCCACCTTGAGAGTTCTCTAACTATCTATTCCAATTCTAGAAGAAATTATTCCCAATGACTCTTTAGGTTTACTAGTGGGTTGAACAAGATATTATCTCATTGATCTTCAAACCCCTCTTTGATTGGTCAATGCATGATTGAATGAATTACAAATCATGAAAATAATAATATTTGTTCCTATCCAATTTGTAGATGTATTATTACAGTTTTCATAGATTTTTTTGAAAATTGAACAATTAGCATTTTTATATATTCTTATCCCAAGTTGAAAAAACCCTATTGTGAAAACTTGACTCTATCAACCATATCCTTTAGTAGAATAATCACTCACAACATACACCACTTGTTTTTAGGATAAAATGCAGATTATAATGGTTTAGGATAGAATATTCAAATTGCTCCACTCTTGAACTCAATAATGATGTAATGACATATAATTTGACATGGTAATGGTCTTTGAGACACCCAATACACCGGTTTCTATTCCAATTATTTCACCATTTATACTTATTCTCTATGTATCCCATATCTAAAAAACAATTATTGGAAGAAAACCTTTTGAATGGTTTCCTATACATAAAATAATTTACCAAACCACCATTATTTTCTATCAGGTCCATTATAGCATTAAAATCCCCCTACATGCCATGCCTTATCAATAGGGTTGAAGTTACTAAGATCGTTATAGAGATATTACCCCTCCCTCAATTCAAAAATTTTGTAGACAAAATAAAAATATATGGAGAAACTACCAAATTGATTTATATGGAGATATGATGATTAAAGATATAATATTTCTCACCTTCTATGTTTTCAATCTTGAAATTATATATATGTTTGTTTCTCATTACTCTATTAATATAATTAGAAATCCCAATAATTCCTTTAAATTCAATATTTTTTTAAGGATGTTTCTAGTTATCTAGGATTGTGTCGAAAACTATCTTTTTATGATGAATCTCAGAAGTTATGATGTCAATCTTCAATAGGGATCCTAATATTTATGAATTACAAACATGAAAAAAATTATTTAAGCATGCGACTCTTACTTTTTCCTGATGTTGATGACATGAATATTTCATCAAGCTAAGAGGAGGATTGTTCACACCTAGTTTGATTTATCATGTGAGAACATCTAGATGGATAAGAATGAAGTAAGAAATATCCATCTGAATCCAAAAGTGATACTGCACAAAAACCATCATCAAGAATGATATGAGTATCAACACAAGTTTTTGGGTACCTAGGAAAGAGGACTGCAAAATGAAAACCATCCATACCCTTTCTTCTAAATGAAATCTCAACTATAGGGCCAGAGGCCTCCGATGACAGTGATCGGGGTTAACAAGTCTTAAGAATATGTAACCAATTGAAATATGGGTGGAGATACATGGGAGGTAAGAATAAAATAATTTTAGTACAATATTTATTATTTAGAAAGGTATATGGATATGGTAATATAGTTAAAGACTCTAGTGGAAGGGGACATTGAGATAATAGTGGTACAAAAGAAGGTTCAGTTGTCACGTTGGAGTCACATTGTCCCTCTTTATGGTGAAGAATGAGAAAGATGCTCACGTGGGAAGGGGGATGAATCATTCATCTATAAATTGTGACACTAAAGAAAGAAGTGTCCCATAATATGTAACCCAGCGAAAAACAACATAGTATAGTAGAGAAAATAAGGACATACACCATGAAATTTAACCACTATCCACGAGAAGAATAAGAGAGGGAAGAGATAAGGACAAGTCCATCTCAACACAAATCCATGGGACACATTAATATTGAAGGTTTAGTGTATGAATATTCACATAGAAGAATCATCTAAGAGTGTCCCCTATTCATTGATGAAAATCTATATTGTTAAAGAAAAGTATTAGACTCAAAAAATATAACCCAAAAATCTAATTTGGGAGAGTTGAGGCCAAAATGTGATTCCATTGACCATCTAAAGACATTGAATTTCAATTTTCCAATGAATCGAAGATTACTGGACCATGGGTTTAAATCATCATAGGAATCCAAATCCACATAGAAGGCCTTTCAATTGAGAATCAAAAACCTATATTGTGCTATCAAACCCTAAGAGGCCATGAAATTATGAAAAATAGTTAGAGGTGGTTTATACAAGATAGATCTTGTAACAAAGGTCCATCAATGGAAATCCAAAACCAACTCAATGAACTATATGTGAAATTCGATCATTAGAGAGATATCCATATAATCCATTCGATGTGAATTAAAAAAATTCTCTATAATATGCTAAAAAATGATGACCTATTGGGATTTGGTTAGAAGAGAACATCCTTAAAAGCTAGGCCCACGAACTCCTAAATGACTAGTGGTGGAACTAAATTAGGAGCATGATATATATGATCATGTGGGGAGAGAGGATGATGGGAGGAATTGATGGGATGACCAATGAATAATTCGACACATACATCCCTAAAGGGACAAATTAAGTTTTATATGTAGTGGAATATAAAAATACTATGGCATGTTGGCACATTCTCTATTGGACGATCCATTCAACCTCATAAACATGATATATAATTAATTAAAATTTGGTGCATATCGATGAAATGCATGAACTGTTTTAGAATTATTTTCAGGGAGGGGTTTTATTAGACCAATTTTTCATAACATTTAAAAATTAATCATTTACGGGAATCTATTGAAAAATAGAAAACTGAAAAAAAAATTTCTGTAAATATTTCCTGTTTTTTGTTTGTTGAGTATTTCTATTTTATTCAATCACTTTTTACTGATTTCATTCTTTGTTAATCTATTAGTTCTGTTTTTTATCCTTTGCTATATAATTTATGTGCACTATATCATCTAAAAACACATTAGGTCCATTAAATCCAAAACAAATACTAAGTTATCAAAAAAATTATTTAATTTGAAATTTTTTGAGAGGGAGTTCTTGTTTTTAATCATACAAACAATCAACATGAACACAAATTAAAAGAAAATGAGAGGCCTAGCATGAGGTTATTTAAACCATTATAGGTTTTGTGCAACACAACATCCAATAAGCTTTGACCTAGAGCTAGGAACTATGAGTTAATGTAATCTCACATGTCAATATTTACTTCATTCAATGGCAATTCAATTAAACACTATATATCCTTAATTAGAGACGTTAATTACCTAGAGAAATAATTACAGTTTTAAGAACTCATAGAAAATGAAAATAAAATTATATTATTTCTCATTTTACTTAATGGGAAAGTTATGTAATAGTTCTTGAGTCAGGATATTATTATCATTGAATATTGGGACCAATTACATACCTACATTAGTATGAAATTGAATCCTCAATGAAATAAAGGTGATTTAATGACTAAAATCACATTTTTCTTTTAAATAGATGTGTAAACCATCCATGAGGATTGTTAAACATTCATAGACCTTATTAAGCAGATTACCCATCATTAACAACCTTATCATATTATCATGGATGTCTCCTATGATGAATTGTCCTCTTCATTTAGAACATTGTATAGAATTATACTAGGGGTAATTATAAAGAAAAAATGATGAAGTGTTGAGACAATATTTTAACAATGTTGACATAAATTCTCTTCAAAATCGGTCAACAAGGAAAATATTGAATTTACTTTTAATTAACCCTAGTTATCGAATGGATATGAACTCTCACCATGTTGAAATAACCAAAAAACTACACCAATAAAGACCAATATTCCAATCAATCTGTAAACCAAGTGGGATGTCAACACCTGAACCAATCACATAAGGTGTAGTGTACTCAGTGTGGTATGTTTGTACACATTGAGAATTTATATCCAAAATTTGAAATTCCAGCCCTGTAATTATAAAATTTTAATTTTTCAAACTATGGTCTTCAGATGCCAAATAAAGATGATTCCCTTACAAAAAAATGTCACTAAGCTTATAGGGACTAGCCAAATTTATCCTAGAAAGAACATGGTATGATAAGGCAAACTTATATCTCTACCTATAAAAATAAACCTAGGAATTAATAACCAATCCAAAAAAGGGGTGATCCATCAAATTACTAAGGTAATTTCGAGGGGAAATAATTAGAATACTATTTTTGATGCATAAATATTTAAAACATACGATGCCATGTACGATTCCAAAAAGACCAATAGGAATCATATAATGTTGAATCTGATTATAGAATACATAATATAAAATTACCAAAGGTCCAACTAGTAAAATACATGACATTAGGGATATGGGAGATCTACCTAGCATAACTAAAATCATTCCTAGCTTAAATTTCACAAATGTTGTTTCAGGAAGTTGGATTAATACAAAATATGAAGTTGGAAATGACTTTAGTAATTCCCAAAATTAAAATATATGTGAGTTTTGAAATCAAAATATACTAAATTCAATATATGTAAATGAGTAGAAATGTTTTCAAAATCAGGAAATTCTATTTTTTACACCTGAAATTAAATATAATTTTTTACAGAAATAAATAAGAAAAATTGTAAGGAGAAAAATATTGAGAAAATGGGATATGACTTTTGTTATAAAGAACCATTCACCACCAAAACATTTTCTATAATATTTGAAACTAAAATTAAACAACAAGGATGAAGTTATTCAATTCTAGGGTCTCTTAATCATGATCCATGAAAATATCCCATTCATCCAATAAATTATTCATATTCCTTAATATGTGGAATCCCTTAAACAATTTATTCAAAAAAACTCTGGATGAATTTTTGACATATAGCCTCACTGAAGGGTGTAGTGTTGTTCTTCAAAAGAAAAGTCCTTCCATAACTCAAACAGTATGATAGATTTTTTATTCCTTGTACGTTAGGGAATTATAGTAAATTAAATTTTATTTATTGCTTTTGTGCTTGTATTAGTGTTCTACAATTCTAACAAATTCAGTAGTTGGGATTCTGTGATCTTCATCCCACCACTCTCATCCTATAGTTGCATGAACACTCATTCACACAGCTTATAGGAAGGGTAGAGGACCTACTAATTGGAGTTGGCAAGATAATTTTGCATGATAATTTTTTAGTGCTAGACAAGGAGTGTGACCATCTTTCTAGGTAGTCCCTTATTGTACACAGTTGGAGAACTTATAAATTTCTATAAGGGTAAATATATCATTAATTTTTGGGAGCAAAACGAAAAGTTACATTTATTTAAAAATATTAATGGACATCAATTCTTTAAAAATTTGTTAGTGGGTGGATTTCTTAGAATTTTAAAATTGAATTGAAAACTAATAAGAATCTATAAAAACCTTTTTCTGAGGAAATGAATTTTAGGATGAAATTGAAGTTTCAAAAACAATTGAATCTTCAAAAATAAGAGTATGGAAAATTTTATAGAGTTGAAAATTAGTGTTATTTATGATTAAACTATATATGTATCTTCTGTTACTAAAATATAAGACTTCAGAAGGGACCTTGAGTGTGATTATATAGCTAAAAACATTGTTGAAAAATGTGATAATATAGAAAGTGTACTGATAAAAATATATAATTTTTATTTCATTAATATCTTGATTAATGATCTAGATATTTTTGAGAGTGAGCTCTATATTTGGACATAATTGAATGAGATCTTAAAACTGGTCATGAAATTCAAAACCTTCCCACATTTCAAACCCCTTATAAAAGACATGTAAAAAATATTGGTCCTCCTACAACCAAGACCCTTCAATAATGTGAAAAATCACACACATTAAAGGTCAACACACTCCCATCACATCTAAAATACTCATTTTTATGAGCATTCTCCACTTCCTATAGTAATTTTTATTGAACCAAAATAAAAAAATTTGAAAAATTGTAGGGAATTTTTATGAAATTTAAATCATCAATTGGTTGGTCCATAGATGATATCAATGTGATTTTTAAAATTCTATAAAAGAAATTTCCCTTCAAATAATAAATTTATATAGTATAAATCATATTAAAACACGTATAAAACAGAGTACAATGTTTTTTTTAATGTATAATTGTATCACCCTAAGCTTCCACAGTACGTTTCCCGTGGAATAATATTGTAGCTTCTGTTTTATGCAACATTAAGATCAAACACACCACAACCAATCAATCAATCTCTCATGAATAGTAATACCCAATTTTTGAAATTATATAATTTTTATCATTCAAAATGGTCATCATTTTTGGATTTATTATATCAAAATTAGATTAGGGTGAATTTTTTGTATTTTTCTGAAAACATTCAAATTTTGATCAACAGTTAAAAACACTATGAATTTGTTTAAAAAATAATTTTTATTTAAATAATTATTTATTTTAATTAAATTTATTTTAGGTAAAAATAGATACATAATACATATATAAGTTCAATGTAATTCATTGTAGTCATTTTATAGTATGTTTTGATATAAAAAAATTTTATTGATCTTTTTCCATCTTTTACCCACCTCCTAGGAGCATTTTCAAATTTTCATGAAAAATAATTTTACCACATAAGTAATTGATTTTCAAATATCATAGAGACATGGTTGATATAAGTAATTCAAATATTGTTCAATTTCAGGAAATTAATTTTTGGAAAACAGTAACTTTTTTCATTTATTTACCACAGTTAAAAGTAAACAGTGTAATTAAAAGTAAAAATAATATTATTTTTACCCTACCAAATGTTATAATTATATTGTATAAGTATAATTAAACAACAAAAATCCTAGTAAAAAAATATGATCCTTTTTGGTCAAATTTTATTAGATTAGGACATATATTATTATTTAATTTAAAGAAGAGTTAAAAGAGTTAAAATCAACGATTAATACCTAAATTTTTTTTAATATAGAGTTACACATAAGATTAATTTGACTATAAATATTCATTACAAATATATAAATATTTCCTCAATAATGGTATTTTATTTATAATTTTTAGACATTATATAATTTAATTTATTTATGACACAATGATATTGAAACAATTACCTTATTAATAAAATATTTTAAAAACTGATAGTATAAATACCCAAATAAATTTAATTTGAGACTTTTTTATAAATTACAATAATTTTATAGTTTAATATGACATGTTAGGGTTGATTAAATGAATTATTTTCTAAATAAAAATTCTATTATGAATTTATAAAAAACAAAATACCAAATACTATTAAAATTGACATGAAAATGTTTTTAAAAAAGATGTTACATTAATAATTGATATAATATTCATAAAAATATATGGTTAGGCCAAATGAATTAAATAATGACAAATATATTAATAATGAACAACTTGGGGTTCTAGTGACTTGGTATTGTATGTTTATTAACCATATAATATACAAATACAAAAAGAAATGGTAATTGTCAAACTAATTAACTATAAGATAGATCTATAAAAAGTTTCATATAGTGACCCAAACATATATAAAAGCAATTGGTAGAGTGGGTTTTTTCCTATATTCTCCTCAGCCTCGAAATAAATCATTTTGTGGCCTTTGGAAACCGAAAATGAATTTATTATAAAATAATATTTAAATCTTTTCTTAAGGTGCCCCTCACCCCTCTTATAAAAGGGTACTCCCCCTTCTCACAAATTCACACCTAATACCTTTTTTATCTTCCAACCCCTACAAAAATATCCCATAAACTATCCAATCTTAATTCTAGAGTCCATCCTTTAGTTATAAAGCCATCTTATGGAGCCCTTTTGACCAAATAAAATGTAAGATCTTGACAAATAGGTAAATATTTCATCACCTCTTTCAAGTTATTTTCTTCATCCACTTCTTCATTCCTTTTTGTTTCCATTATAAAATAATATCTTTAGTATCTTCTATATACTATGATTTTATTATAAAAAATGAACAACAATATTCATTATTCAATCCATGCTTTGAATGACATGTCACCATACGTGTATATGTATGGTTACCGTCTCCACGTTGCGGTGTAGTTGTTATTCAGAACATTATTATTTGGATGGGTTTTATAATGATGTATAAATGATGTAAATAATAAATATATAATTATAATTATTCTGTATATATTATATACTATGAAATTATATACAACTTTAATATGAAAATAATGACATTTTCGCTCGAGTGTACGTACGGATTACCGTCTGCACGAACGCGATGAGATTTATTCCCCATCATATCCATTCAAGATTAATTTTCATTTTATAATTAAAAATAATGTATAAAGACTTGACATAATTCTTAATATGAATACGATACATAATATACATAACAAATATTACATACAGAACAATGCATACAATGTAAAACGAAAGTGTTATCACATGAAATGATGATAGTACTGAAATATCATTAACAAAGAAATATTAGAAGATCATATATTTTATCATATTAATCTATATGGTTATTATATAATTTAATAACAATTATTTCACTATTATACATGATGTTAACAAACAGTCGTCCAAGGAAAAGTAAAAAGTAAGGGTTAATTTCACAATCTCTTCATTATCTGAGGTTGTTTATACGTAATTGTCTATAGGGAACTCTTTATCTTCCACATCCATGTTTCTTAAAAATATTTTTCATAACATTATTTACTATTTACTTGAAAATGGGTTAGATTCATATACACCCTTATTTTACCTTATAGGTTTTTAAAGGAATCATTCCGTCGTTTTCCAAATAAGGTATTTCATGACCTTTTCGAAAAAATTAAGGTAAATTTTTTTATGACTTATACGATGGGTGCGACTATTTTCCGCCATGATAACATCATCACAGATTCCCTTAAAAAATTATAATAATATTTTAAAAAATAATATTTTTCTATTATAATTACATGACTTTTAAATGATTTTAAAATAGAATGAGACATTTCTCTATAAACGTTTTGATTTTATCTTTGTCTACATCCTTTTATGGATATTATTATTGTTTGATATTGATTTATTATGACACAAACATTCCATTTTGTATTGAATGTTATGTGATATGTTTGATTTTGGATGTGTTATTTTTATACCATTCATGGTTTTTGGATAATGTATTGAAATTTCATATGCTAGTTTAATTCAAATGTTTATGTTATGTTTAATCTTTTTCATATGAGGAATGCATTGGAATTAGTATGTGATGGGTTGTGCTGTCTATGGCTCCATGATGCCTCGGTTGGTCTCATTAGACAATGTAGTGACATTTAATAAGGTGTTGACAAAATATTATTTGTATTCTTGGCACAAGGCCTTGACAATGTGGTTATGAAGCCTGGAATTATGCATTCCATCATCATGAAAGTGGCTATTGATATTGAATATGATTATTTGAATTATAGAATATCCATGTCAATATGTAAATGGAATTATATAAATTTATCCTTACCATATTTTTCTGAGGTTCATGTTTAAATGGCATATTTTTTTAGTCTTATACATTCCCTTAAATGTTTGTGATTATTTATGAAATTTTACGCTATATTGTTATCCTTACTGAGCATCTTAAATCACACCATTCAATGTTTTATTTTTCCTAGGAAGTGAAGAAGTATTTTATAACTATACTGTTTAGATAGTCTAAGAGGATATGAGTGTGTTCTATGGAGTCAATGTTGTTGTAGTTTTTCATTTTATAACTTATCTTAAAACATATGAATGTATCTAGTATTTACAAGGGTTCTAAGCTGATTGGTCTTTCGAGACACGATTTCGTTTATCACTCCAATGTTATGTAATAATTCACTATCTCTAGATAACTATAGTTGGGGAGTTACATTTGGTATCAATGAAATATTAGTACTAACCTTGGAATCTTGATTTCGATAAAATCTTAATAGAGAACATTATCATAAGATAGAATTAGAAGATTAGTATAGAAAAACTTCCTAGAATTTTAGTAATGTAGAAATTTTTTGAGTTTTCCAAGCAATAATTCCCTATCTGGATATCAGAAGGTAGAGGCGGCTCTGGCATAGATGCACCTAGGGTTAAAAGTTGGAAACACCACATTGAGCTAGACTCGAACTGGAACTAGTGCACGAAAATAGGCCTTGATGCACTCTTGGTTTTGACACTCCCGGTGGATATTATTAAGATAATTATTATTTTCATTACAACCCATTATAGAGGGTTTATTAGTATGTACTTACTCAATGAAAAAATGTTAATGATTGTGGTTTATATCAATAAACTGTTCAGTTTATGTTGAGTGTTTTACATGTTTGGAATTACATATTTCTATACATAAACTAATCAAGTATATGAAATTCATTAGAAATTGTGCATAGTTGATGGAATGGAAACTATATCAACACATGTAATCCGTGTAGGGATTTCTCTCCTACTCAAGATAATTATAGTGGAGATGGTGAAGAAACTAGTGTTGATCATCTTATCACCATACTAGGACAACTCACACTGGTTATGAATAAATAACCATAATGGTATAGAGCACTCTGATCCATAGTATGGATGATCAATGTTAGATCACTTCATGAAGCAATATCCACCAACATTCAGTGAGAGTAAAAATCCATTAGTAGTTATGCAAAGGATAAATTTCATAGAGAAAATATTTTATGCTTGGGATGTAAAGAAAGGGAATAAGATTCAATGGCAGTTTATAACATCATTGGAGATTCTGATCAATGGTGGTCATTGATTCAAAACACAAAAGAAGATAATGATGTATAAAATATAAATTTGAGGGAGTTTAATGATCATTTCGTAGAAAAGAACTTTCCTTATAAACATCGACTGGATATGGAATGATAATTTTTTTGTCTGAGGAAAAAAAGGATGAAATTGTCGTAAACTATATGGCTAACTTTACAAGGATGATGAGGAATGTATCATATTATATACCTAAACCATGAAGTAAGATTGATCTTTACTTTTATGGGTTAAAACCATTTCTCTATCAAGAATTCGTCACACAATCCATCACATCGTAAGATGTAATTGTCTCATGTGCTATCAAGAATGAAAAGGAATTATCTATGTCATATGACTTTAAAAGAAAATAAAGAGAAGAAGATATCTTCTTTACACTCTGGAAATGGAAATAAGGTGATGAATGAAAAAGATGAATATCTATCATGATGTATATAAGGAAAAACACCCCTTTACTTTCCTAAAGGGAGTGAAAGTCTGTTACAAGTGTGGTGAAAAAGGCCACCAAGCTCATGATTGCAAGATGAAAAAAGAGGATGTCAATGTTGAATGCTACAAATGTAGGGAAATGGGGTATTATGAAAATTAATTTCCTAATCTTCAAAAAAACATATCTCAGAAAAGCCACGGGATCAAGGCCATGAATATTCTATAACATTTGATGCTCCGAAAGACATGGTGGAAGGTAATTTAATTGTTTACTCAAGTATAGAAATTATTTTTATTTGTTTCTAGTTCATCACATTGTTTCATATCATTCCAGTTTTCTAGGAAAATTAGATATTTTCAGTTTTATTTAAAAATGGAGGTGTCATTAAACACTCCTAAGGGAAGTATCATTGCAACAATGTTTTGTAAATTAGTTCCTATTAGGGCATATAAATGATCTTTATATGCTGATCTCATCATAATAATCATGATTTAATTTGATATAATCCACAAAATGGATTGGAATTCAGACTATGATGTGAATATTTATTGAAAGAAGAAGGAAGATATAATTTTTAATGATGGTAAGGCGTACTGTATCATTAAAGGTGAAATGTCACCACCAGATTCTTATCAAGATCCACACCTAGTATCTCAAGTACATTCGGTTATTTGGGAGGAAGAGAATGAAATAACTAATGGTGAGGAAACTAATGTTAAAATATAGGACGTACCTATTGTGCAAGAATATCTTGATTTGTTTCCATAAGATTTTCCTAGACATTCTCCACAATGAGAAATTGAGTTTTCAATTTATCTAATTCTTGGTTCATGGACCATGTCGAAGACCCCTTATAGAATGTCCAGTGTGGAATTAGTGGAACTAAAGAAAAAAATAGAAGAATTGAGTAATAAAGGATTTATTCTCCCTAGATTTTCTCCACAAGGTTCACATATTCTTTTTGTTAAAAAGAAACAATGATCTATGTTGTTTTGCATTTAATATAGGGAGATCAATGCTCTAACAGTAATGAACTACTATCCCCTACCACACATTGATAATTAATTCAAACATATTAATTGAAATAAATATTTTTCAAAGACTTTCATTTGATTTTGATATCATCAATTATGTGTGAAAAAGGAAGACATTCCCAAAACATCATATCGAACCAGATATGGGAATTATGAGTCTACAGTACCACCTTTTGGATCGACTAATACACCCTATATTTTCATGGATCTAATGAACAATGATTTCAAGGAATAACATGAAGAAATTTTAGTGGTATTTATTGATTATATAATAGAATACTCTAAAAGATATGATGATCAAGAAAATAACTTTCACAATATTCTGAAAACCCTCTGATGAAATGAATCATATCGGAAGTTTAGCAAGTGTGAATTTGTGCTTCAAGAGATTTCTTTTCTGGGACATATTGTCTCTAAGGATGGAATCTCCATTGATCCTTTTATGAACAATGAACTCCATGAATGTCTTGTATGGATGCGTTTAACTAAATACATAGTTTTATTGGTTCAGCAGGTTATACTCAATGATTCGTCTAGAATTTTGCCCGATTGGAAAAACCAGTAACCAAGATCAAACGTAAAGGGGTCAAATTTGTTTTTAAAAAAATGTGTGAAGACTTTTTTGATGAAATAAATAGAATATTTGTCAATTATCTTATATTGACTCTACAATAGATGAATGATGGGATTTTTATTTATAGTGATGAATCAAAGAAAGGACATGGTTGTGTCCTTATGCAGAATGATAGAGTTATTGCCTATGCCTCATGACAGCTAAAAATCCTTGATAAAATTATCATACTTATTATCTTCAGTTATTAACTGTAATCTTTGTGTTGATGATAAGGATACATTATCTCTATGGTAAAAATATGAGATATATACCAATCACAAGAGTTGGATATATATTTTCTCAAAGAATGAAATCTACATGAGGCAAAAAAAAATGGCTTGAACTACTAAAGGATTATGATTCCACTATACACTACCACACGGGGAAGGAAAATAAGGTAGAAGAACCTTTGAGACGAAATGATTATGGAGATTTGAAGAATATGGGAGTTGAAAGGGATCCTATTTTCATGGATCTTGTGAAAATGGATATGGGAGTAATCATGGAGGGTGAAACGTTACTAATTTTTCAAATGTTTGCCAATCCATCTTTATTAGAATGTTTAAAAAGATCCATGACTAATGATGAGAAATTTCAAAAAAATATTTTTACTTTGAATGATGGTATATTGATCAACTTCATATTTGAAGATAGGATTTTGAAATTTGGGAAGATACTTTGTGTTCTTAAAATACCTGATCTAAAAAGGAAATTATTGGATGAAGCTCAAAGATCCAATTTCTCTCTATACGCTTAGAGCACCAAGAAGTATAGATATTTGAAATAACTTTTTTGGTGGGACAACATAAAAAGGGATATTGCTGATTTTGTTTTAAGATGTTTAGTTTATCAACAAGTGATAGTTGGATGGGAATAGCCTGCACGAGTCATGCATCCTCTTCCTATACCTTAGTGGAAATAGGATAATAATATGATGGACTTCTTCATTTGACATCAAAAGACTCCTAGAATGAATAATGAAATTTTTTCATTGTTGATCCTCTTACCAATTCATCACATTTTCATGCTATAAGAGCTGATTTACCACTTGAACGTTTAGCAATTCTGTATATTAATGTTTTTTATGTCTTCATGGAGTACCCCTATTGATTGTTTCTGATCATGATCCCCATTTTACATCATGATTCTAGAAAACTCCTTCTGAATCCCAAGATTCTGAACTTCATTTGAGCACTGCCTACCACCATGAAACTAATGGACAATCAAAACGAACTATTCAAACCTTATAAGACATGTTGAGATCTTTATCACTTTACTTTCAATGTATGTGGGATCATTATTTACCTCTGTTAGAATTATCCAATAACAATATCATTCATTCAATTATTCAGATGGCACCATATAAGTCATTATATGGAAAGATATGTTTCACACATACCTATTGGGAAGATGTTGGTGAATGAAAACTCGTAGGCCCAGAACATGTTGAGGAAAGGATGGGAAAGGTGATCGTAATCCAAACCCACATCAATGATGCTCTAAGTATGTATAAGAGCATTACTGATAACCGAAGGAAGGATTTCGAATTTAAGGTATGAGACTATGTTTTCTTGAAGGTATCTCCATGGATGGTTATTATACAATTCCGTAAGAATGGTAAATTAGGAACCAGGTACGTTAGACCTTTAGAAATTCTAGAAAGAATTGTGGTTGTATCTTACCATTTGGAATGCCAATAGGACTCTCCAAAGTTCATGATGTATTCTATGTATCATTGTTGAGAAAATGCATGCCTGGCCCAATGCATTTACTCGTCTATGATGAATTAGAACTGGAACCTAATATCTCTTACTGTAATGAGCCAATCAGAATTCTTGATACCAGAGAACAAGTGTAGTGAAACCGGACGACTCATCTGGTAAAGGATCAAGGGAGAAACAATAAAATGGAAGAGGCAATGTGGGAACCCGAGAAACATATGATAAAGAACCAAACTAAAACATTTTATATAGTAATATTCTAGAAATTTCATTGATGAAATTATTTTATGTCGGGGAGATTATAACACCCCAAACATCCACGGTATATTTCCCTTTGAATAATAAAGTAGCATGTGTCGTACGCAATATCGAGTTCAAACACACCACAACCAATCAATATAGATCTAATGAATAGTAATATCAAATTTTTGATATTTTATAAAGTTTATCATTCAATATTGACTTCATTTTCAGATTTGGAATATTGAAATTAGCTTAGGGTGAATTTTTGGTATTTTCCAGAAAACGTTGAATTTATGATGAATATCGAAAAACTCTGAATTATTGTTTAAAACCAAACTTTCATTTAAAGAATTATTTATTGTATTTAAGGTTATTTTTGGTAGTAATAGATACATAACAATTATCTCTGTTTAATTTAATTCATTTTATTCATTTTATTATATGATTAGATATATAATAAAATTTATTGAACTTTTACTGTCTTTTAGCCACCTCCTAGGAGAATTTGAAAATTTGCATAAAACATAATTTTCCTGCTTTTGTGAATTGAAATTCAAAAATTTGTGAGACATGGTTGTTATCACTAAGTAATATTTTTTTCAATGAGATGAAAATAATTTTTGGTGAATAGTAACTCTTCAATTTTATTTACCACGGTTAATGTAAATAGAGTAATTAAAGGTATCAATAATACTATTATTACCCTAACACAGGTATTAATTTAATTGGATAAGTATTATTCAACCATTAACAACCATAGGAATAAAATATGATCCCCTTTGGTCCAATTGGATTCGATTAGTACAATTATTATTATTTAATTTAAAAATGAGTTAAAAGATTTAAAATCAATGTTTATTAATTAAAAAAAATTTAATATACGGTTTTAAATAAGATAAATTCGACTATAAATATTCATCAGAAAACTGAAATGTTATAGTACATAATCTTATTTTATTTATAATTTTTAGACATTAAATAATTTAATTTATTTTTGACACACTAATGATGTAGTAATTACATTGTTAATGTAATATTAAAATAATTTATGTTATAAATACTCAAATAAATATATTTGAGTATTTTTATAAATTTAAATAATTTTCTAGGATAATATGACTTATTTAGGGTTGATTAAATGAATTTTATTCCATTTAATAGTTTAGTAACGAATTTAGAAAAACAAAATACAAAATAGTGTCAAAATTGACATAAAAGATTTCTTAAAACTAATATTATATTATTAATTGATATAACATTGAAAAAACTCGTAGATTCAGAAAAATGACATATATAATGTTTAATATGTTAATAATGAACCACTTGGTGTTCTCTTGAATTTTTATAGTTATTTTATTAACCAAATAATATAAAAATACAAAGAAACATGGTAAAGTTCAAACAAATTATCTAAGAGTAAAATCTAAAATCTAATATTAATATAGTGACCCAAACCTGTCTACAACCAATTGGTTGTGTGTGTTTCGACCCATCCCCACCTTATCCTAGAAATAAATATTTTGTATCCATTATAAACAAAAAAAATAGTTTATTATAAAATAATATTTCAATCATTTCCTAAGGTGCCCCTCACCCCTCTTATAAAATGGCACTCCACCTTCTCTCAAATACAGACCTTTAAATCCATCTAGATCAGTAAACCCATAACCAAATATCCTAAAAAATGTCCTCTCCTCATACTAGAATCATTACATTAGTCATAAATCAATCCTAATTATCCATATTGATCAATTCAAACGGAAGAACTGGAGGAAGAGGTAAATATTTCATCACCTCATTCAAGATATTTTGTTCTTCCACTTTTTCATTCCTTGTTGATTCCATTATAGAATAATAAATAAATTATATTATACATAATTTGATGTTGTTATAAATATGGTTCAACCATATTAGTTATTATATCCATCCATTTATTGACATGTCTCCATAAGTTCAAACGTACGGGTTACCGTCTCCACGTCGTGGTGTATTTGTTATTCAATCCATTATTATTTTAATGGTATTAATAATTATGTATAATTTATGTAAATAATAAATAAAACATGATATTTATTCTTTATATATGACATATCATTCAATTATATTCTATTTTAATTTCAAAATAATGATATAGTCGCATGTGCGTATGTACGGATTACTGTCTCCAAGAACACGATTAAATATATTCCCCATCATATCTATTCAAGAACAATTTTCATTTGATAATAAAAAATAATGATTAAATACTTAATATCATTCTGAATATGAATAAGATAAATCCTATCAATAAAACAGATTAATTATGTAACAATGCATATAAAGGAAAATGAAACAGTTAACACTCGAAACGAAGATACTACTAAAATTTCATTAACAAAGCAAGATTAGAAGATCATATATGATATAATATTAATTCATATGGTTGTTGTGTAATTTAATAACAATTATTTTACCATTATACAGGAGGTTAACCTACCCTTCACTAAGTAAAGTTATAGGGAAAGGGTTAATTTCACAATATCATTATTATCCAACTTATTTATATATAATTATCTACCGGGACCTCTTTATCGTCCACATACATGATTCATAAAAATATATTTCACAACAGTTTTTACTATTTACTAGACAATGGATTAATGTAATTTATAACATTATTTGACCTTATATGTTTTTAAAGGAATATTTCTATTGTTTTCCAAATATGACCTTATCGACAAAATTTACATAAGAATGTTTTTTAACTTATATGGGGTGTGCGGCTATTTTCTGTTGTTATAAAATCGTCAAAGCTTCCCTTACATGATTATAAAAATATATTAAAAAATAAATGTTTTCTTTTATAATTACATGACATTTAAACGTTTTTAAAATCAAAAGAAATATTTTCCTTAAAATTTTTTGATTTCAATTATGTCAACATCCTTTGATGGATTTTAAGCTTGTTTGAAGTTGTTTTATTATAAAAAAATCTTCCATTTTGTATTAAAGGTTACGTGATATGTTTGAAAATAGATGTTTTATTTTTATACAATTCATGGTTTATGCATAATGTGTTGACATTTCTTATTTTAGTTTTAATATGAATGTTTATGTTATGTTTAAACTTTTTCATATGAAGAATGCATTGGACTTAGTAATTGATGGGTGGAGCCCGCTATAGCTCCTCGATTAATAGGTAGGTCTCATTAATCAAACTAGTGTCTTGGCATAAAACCATGACAAAATTGAATTTTTAGTCTTGGCATAAGGACTTGAATATGTCGTTACAATGTTTATTACATGCCTTCCATCATTATGAATGTTTCTATTGATATTTCTTGAGATTATTCAACTAGTAGAATATCCATGTGAATATGTAAATAGAATTATTTAATTTTATATTTTCCATATTATGCTTATGTTAAAGGTTAAAAGGATTTTGTTTTAGTTTAATACATTTCTATAAATGTATATTATTATTTATGAAATTTTCTGTTATATTGTTATCCTTACTGAGCATCTGAGCTCACCCCATTCTATGTTTTATTTTTCACAGTATGTGAAGAAGTATTTTGTAACATACATGTAGTTGTAGTTTGAGGAGGTAAGAGTGTGGTATATGGAGACAACGTTGTTATAGTTTTTCATTTTATAATATAATGTAATATATATTAATATATCTAGTATTTCCAAGGCTACTAAACATATCGGTCTTTCGAGACATCATTCCTTGTATCATGCCAATGTTATGTAATAATGCACTGACATTGGGTAACGAGGGTCAGGGAATTATAATAATTAATAAAATAAGATATATTTATATAAATTAAGGAACCCAAACCTATGGAATAGTAACATGGCCTTTGGAATAATAATATGACTCTTAAGAATAATAACTCAAGATATAGAATAGTAACCTCACTTTTGAAATTAGGAATAAAAATCATGTATCTTGTAAATGCAAATTTGATATATAAGTATCTTAGAATAAGTAAATAAATGTTTTTAAAATGAAAAATTCAGTGTTTATATGTATTTTGAAACATAATGATTATTTTCAATTTAATAAGTAATATCATGAATTGAAACAATATTTACATTCATGAAAATAATTTATAAATTAATAATCTATTGAAAATTGATTATATGAAATTTTATGTAAACATATTTTTTTCAAATGTAATAAAATCAGTTATTATTTTCAAATTTGTATTTTTTGAATAAATATATATTTTAATTAAAAATAATATTTATCATATTTTAAAAACTATTTACTATAATATAGTTAATTTTTTAATTCCACATGTTGATAAAATTTACAGTGAATTTTTTGCATTTATCTAAAATAGTTGATTTTTTTTTAATAGTGAAATATTGTAACGTAAGGATTTAAACATTTGAAGAAATATACATTGATATTTGGGCCATGAATAATGTATGAAACCATTATTTCAAACTCACATGAACTACGTACAATATTTAGTCATAAAAATCCTCAATATTGATAATGTGGATGCAAAATAATTAAATAGTGAATAAAATAATAAAATAACACCCCTTTAATCCACTAAAAATATAACCCCTCACCACCTCTTTTCCTCACATGTATAATGCCATTACGTGTTCCCAAATAATTTTCAAACCCTTTTTTATTTTTCTTTCCCGTGTTTAGGAGCCTTTTTTATTTATAAAATAAAAAACCGAAGTGCCTCATTAAATTAATAAAGAGAAGAATTGAAGGTGTAAACACTCACTTTTTTTATTAATTTCATTCCAATTTCATTTATGTCATTTCTCTTTCCCCACCTCCCATTACCAATATGAATGGAAAACCCTTTTTTATTCTTAATACTATAATTCTATCATTTATTATAACATCCCATTATTTATTATATTCTCCATTTATTGTTCTATATATGAAAACATCTTATGTAATGTTTTGATTTACCACATTCAAGGATGATGAGTTTTCAATTTCAATTACATTCATGAAAGATGTTCATAAAAATATTTTTATGGATAATAATATTATAATATATCTATTAATACTAATATAATTGTCTATAAACAATATATAGAAATTATATTAAATAATAGAACAAAAATAGTTCGCGAAGATAAAAAAACTTCCAAATTAATCAAAACGATTATCATTAATGTTCAATCTAATGAATCATCCAAAATATTAAAAAAATGATATATATATATATAAATATATATATACATATATAATACCATTTTATATTATATATATATATTCTTTATTAACATATATTTTCAATTTTGGATAGTTATGATCATATAAAGAGATTTTTTGTGAATGTATACAAGTGAACCGAACATGAAAACCAAAAAAACAAAAACAAAAACACCCAAACTATGATATTGTATATTATAACTTATAAAAAAGGCCATAAATAAACTTAATAAAATTATTATAAATCAAATAAATGTATATAAGTTTCTAAATTCTTTACATGTTAAACATAATTTGTTTATCTAGGACATTTAGTATGAGTGAAGAACACTTTCAAACCAGATATACAATATTCTATAAAAATATCCATTTTTCATTTGGGTTACACATACTCTCTCTTTACCCTTATTTAATTCTTAATTCATCATATATAATAATCCAAAATTGTTTGTGTATTTTCAAATTAGATTTACCAAACTTAATTATTTATATTTTATAGTAAATACATGTTTTATAATGTTACTTTTTCAATTCTTCTTGATAAGCATGAAGATTAATGGGCACATTCCAATTTATTATGAATTTTCAATAACAGTCCATAATATGTGTTTATCCACTATTATTTTCCTAAAATTCAATACTTCTAACAAGAAAATCTTAATTGGTTCATTTCTGTTTTTATATAAATTATTTTTTTATTAAATTCTCTTTAATAATTTCCGTTATCAACACTAAAATGTTTAATTTCTAATGTTTCTTAATAAAACTATTTTACATGTTATCAAATAAGTTTGACATTGATTATCTTGATTTATTCCTATTTTCCCTTATGAGTGACCATGTTTGTCTTAAATCAACTCTGTCCTGGACACAATTATTATATTCCCTTTTGTTCTACTTTTTCCACATGATTATGATACCCGATTACATATATGCGTGACACTTATGCTTATATTTGGTTCATTATAAATATTTCTTCATGTGGAAAACATATTTAGGATCATTTTATAATAGTTTTTCAAGGTATTTCTCAAATGAATTGGGTAATTTTTAGTCGCATGAGTTTTCACTTGAAATGGTTTTGGTGGATAGCCTTAACTCAAGCTCCACCTAATGCAACAGTCTTGGTGGTTATACATGACTCTTGTTCCTCCATGTTCTATGGCCTTATTGGTTATCCTTGATAAATGGTCTTATATGTTAAATGATCATTTTGGTTATCCTTGACTATTTCTTATACCATTGTGTTTATAGATTCAACATTCAAATAAAACCATGATTACATGATCCCATGTTATTCATGTTATGATCTCTTATGTTTATTCATTACCTTTATTGTCAACATTTTATGACTTATCACCCATGTTTTATTCATTAATTGTATGTTTATTACCTTAATGGGTTTTAAGGTTGCCACATTGTTCATCTATTCCCCAGGATATCCAATGAAGATGTTATTTCTCAATGGATGTTAAAAGATAATTATTAATATTAAATAAAATATGTTATTTAATTTGGATTCATGGAATTCAAATTTGTAACTAATATTCGAAAGAAACTAGATTTTATGTTCATTTTAGTGTAATATATGGTTAGTTATGCTTTAAATCATGTAATAATATGCATAAAAAGTTTGGGATACAAAAATAGGTTTTATAGAATAGTCATGTATTTTTATGAGGATAGGAATAAAGAACATTAGTTAAAAATCTATTAATAATTCAATCATCATGGATTACAGAGATTAAAATTATGGGAATCAAAATATATAATATACTTTTCATATAAAATTTTACCCTTTTATATAATAAATATTATTTTTATATTCTTTTTATCTTAGTATTCATGTACCCCATATTTGTCAATCCATTTCATGGTTAGTGGATGGAAATAGAAGGACATCATCAAAAAATCAACGTCATAGGAAATGTAATGATTACCAAATGAAATTCCAAATCTAATGGGGATGGTTGGTCTAATATTCATGAGAATACTTGCTCAACAGGATCAATTTATGTATAATAACATGAATCTCATGGAGCACCATCCTTTTCCCAAGAGATAGAAATTTTTGGTTGAAACTTTTATAAGGAAATGGCCTATAGTGTTTAGTATATTTTTCTGATCCGATTCATATATAGTAATGGATTATCTACATTTTGAAAAAACATTCTATCGTCTAGTGTTCATAATAAGATAATGTTGTGATAGTAGTCTATCATTTTTATGGGAGAGCTAATCAGCAGAAGCGCAGGGGTGGATGTGCCAACATGGCATTTTTTCATAAAAAATGATCAATTAGGGATCAATACAACGATAAATGCCAGTCTCCATGTATCAAATCATATAAGTAGACAAAGAAAAGGAATGTCCCAGAACCACAATGTAGGATCGTTACATGTTGATTATAATTAATTTAATAAATTTAAAAGAAATACCTTTTAGGTGTTCATTCTTTGTTGATGTTCTTGATCATGTTCTAATGTGATTCGTCGTTGCGTCGCAGAATCCAAGTGTAGAATTCTTCTAGAGGTGATCCACATGTGTACATTGTATATTAGGACATCACCAATGGAGTCTCTGAATGTTAGTGTGGATAATCCTTGGCTTTCGTTGTCAACCTTATATTCTCTTGATCTGATGGAAGAGGACCTCTCTCTATCTTGAGAGAGTTCTTGGAGGAATAGTTTATTTTGTCTATAAAAAAATTCTCCAGAGATGTTGTGTTGGAAAATAGTTGGGGTTGTGAGGATATTTATAATCGAGTTTGAGGTTGTAGAGTTATGACAATAAATAAACGCGTTACACATTTCATTTATTTCAATACCTCTTATTGAAAACCAACATTTAAAATAATTAATTCTTTGACATGCGCTCATGCTGATTATAATAAATATCATTTAATAAAATGATTTTTCCTCAAAATCCCATTTGGAAAAACTACACGGCGTGTATTAATTAATAAACATCGTGTACTATTTTTTCATTGAAATCTACATGGAATGTACATTCAATGTACACAGTATGTATATCTTGTTTCATTTATTCATTTCCTTTCCAAATAAAAACTACACATTGTGTACATTTAATAATACATAGTGTATACTTGATTTCAAAATAAAATTGTACGGTGTGTTATTATTGATACACTGCATGTACTTGTTTTATTTTATTCTTCCTCCATCATTAAAACGATTTTGGCTTCCTTGATTAATTATTAATCCATGTACAGGAATAATCATTATTCTACTTGAGATAATTGAATACACTTATTGTGTGACTATCTGGGACTCTTTCTCATGAGCATTAGGTGAGCATTCGTAAAGTCCATGATTACTGTCAAGTAACGAGTCAAGCCACCCAAGAGAAATAGGTTGACGCTGTAATGACATATCAACTCATATGAATGCTTACTGTGTAATTTAATCCCATTGTCTCAATATCTATTCATGCAGGTTTCATGGAAGTGTCATAAACATATATGCTTTATCTGTCATTCTTTGACTACCTGAAATTAACATTTCATTTACACCATGGACATGGAATTTAATGCAATAGTTCTATTTCAATCAAAGGGCCGAAATATCAACTTCCATAAATGGAAGAGACAAATCCTTCCTCGACTAATCTGTTAAAAACATTTCACTTGTGATGCACCCAATGTACCCTACTTCTCTCTAACTATTTCCCTAACAGTTTATGTCATAAAATCTAAGTGTACGAGTCATGACATGAGTTAATGATAATATTCTATTCTAAGGACCATTACACACACTCGTAGATAGCAATTTCTGATTACACCAAGACATGTTGACTTGCTACTAGCGGGTCTATTCTCATAATCTCCCATCTTGAAGATTAGCAACTGCGAACTACATAAAAGAGATTCTTGTCTTCTTACGAGTACTCACACATGAAGGTCTTTATACTATGTGTCCTATCATAATATATCATCCAACCGTAATACATTATTTTAGAATATTGTTATATCATTTCAAGGTTCTCATCATAGCGGGGATCTTCCATGACCTTATCAAGGCAATAAATATTCCAAGACATTATTATATTATATTAATGAAGAACATTGAACAATATATAATATGTGAACATTCGTGTAATCATAGTACAAAATAGTTGGTTCTCAGGACACTAACCCTTACAAACTACCACTTGGACTAGAGCCAACTGCCTATGACAATTAGTCCGCTAGACTGCACATGATGATCATGTTTTAGCTAAGTCAAGGCTTTAGTCAAGGGGTCTACCACATTGTCTACTATGGAAATACTACTCACTGCAACTTCACGTCTCTGAGAAAAATCACTCTAGAGATGATACTTCTAATGTATGTGATTTGTCCAATGATGTGACCTTGGCTCATTTGCAAGTGCCACCGCTGCAGTATTATCACAATAGAGTGATATATAATCTTTACTTCTCGGTACTACATCTAGCTCTTGGATGATACTTCACATCCATTATTTAGATGCCTCAGAAGCTGCGATATACTCGGACTCCACTTTAGAATCTACCACCACACATTTCATTGAGCTCTTCTAGATCACTACACCTCCATTCAAACTGAAGATGTATCCATTCTACGACTGCATGTCATTTTGATCAGTCTGGAAACTAGCATATACTTGTCCTCTGATGACTAGTTCCTCATATCCTACATAAACCAGGAACATATCCTTAGTACGCCTCATATACATAAAGATAGCATTGAATTCCATCCAATAGCGGTCTCCTAGATCTTCATTATATCATCCTATCACACTTAATGTGTAAGAAACATCTAGCCTCGTACATATCATAACATACATGACAAACACAATCGTGAATGCGTAAGGGATCCCTGACATTCTCTTTCATTCCTCATGTGTTTGAAGACACATTTTCTTGGAAAGAAGAATGCCATGTGAAACTAGTGACAATCCCCTCTTGGATAATTCCATATTGAATCTCTTCAGTATCTTGTCAATGTATGTTCATTAACTCAGGCCCAACATTCTCATGGATCTATCACAATGGATCCTGATCCCAAGAATATGGGATTCCATTCCCAAGTCATTAATGGAGAAACATTAATGAAGCCATGCCTTAACTAACTGTTATATAGGTATTTTGTTTCCAATATGTAATATGTCATCAACATATAATATTATGAAAATGACTGGACTTCCACTAAAACTCTTATATAGACAAGGCTCATATTCATTCTTAACTAAGCCAAATTCCATTACAACTTCATCAAAACGAATGTTCCTTGACATTGAGGCTTTATTTAGTCCATACGTGGATTTCTGCAACTTTCATACCTTGTTGGCATCCTTTGGAGTCACAAACCCATTAGGTTATGTCATATCGATATCTTCCTGGAGGTTCCCAATAAAGAATGTTGTTTGACATCCATTTTCCAAATTTCAAAATCATGGTAAGCGGAAAATGCCTATAGTATTCTGATGGACTTCATCATCGAACTGGTGAAAAATTTTCATCATAGTCAATTCCGTGATGCTATCTAAAACCATTTCCAACCAGTCGTTCCTTATAAGTGCTGACATTCCCCTTCATGTCCAACTTCTTCTTGAATACCCATTTATTACCTATTTGATTTACATGAATTGGAGGATATACCAAAATCTATACATGGTTTTGGTACATGGAATCCATTTAAAATTCATAGCTTCTTGCCACATAGTAATATTTGTTCCATCAAGTAATTCCTTGTAGGTAAGAGGATCATCATTGACAACCTATAATGAGTCACCATCCTTGGTGACATGAAAACCATATCGTTCAAGATCCCTCACCTCTCCCATGCTCCTTACGCAGTTCTTGTGTCTTTGGAAAAGATTTTTCTTCAACGGGGCTTTGTTGAATCTGTTCTTGTAACAACATAGGTGTATCTTGAAGCTCGGTTTCATCGAATTTTATCCCGCAACCACTATCTATTTTGGAGATGTGATCCCTCTCAAGGAATATGGCGTGTCTTTCAACTGTATCCTTTTTTTCTGAGGGGTTGTATAGGGAATATCCCCTTGTTTCCACAGGATATCCTATAAAGATACACTTTGTGCTTCGGGGTGTAAGTTTTTTACCAAAAGAGGCCTTAACAAATGATCGTTACCCCCAAACATGTAAATTTGATAACATGGCTTTGCGTCCACTAATAAACTGGTATGGAATACCATTTAGCAATTTAGTTGGTACTTGGTTTAGTATGTGTGCTTCTGTTTGTAATGCATATCCCCAAAAGGATACTGGAAGACACCCATGACTCATCATTGATCTCACCATGTCCAAAAGGGTGCGGTTTCTCCTTTCACATAAATCATTCCACTGAGGTGTGTAAGGAGGTGTGAGTTGAGATAGAATCCCAAAATCCCGTAAGAAATCACTGAATTCCTGATTAAGATATTCTCCTCGTCTGTCTGAGCGGAGTTTCGTAATCTTCCCACCAAGCTAGATTTCAACATCATTATTTTATTCTTTGAACAGATCCAATGAATCTAACTTATACCCCATTAAGTATATATTTCCATATCTACTAAAATCATCATTAAAAGTTAAGAAGTACGAGAACCAACCCCTTGCTTCAACTGGAAATGGTCCACACACATCTGTGTCAACTAATTCTAGAAGCTATTTATCTCTTTCACCGATACCACTAAATGCGGCTTTGGTTATTTTGTCTTGTAGACACACATGACATACACCAACTGGTTTTAGTTCGAAGGAATCTAAATACCCATCTTGATGTAATTTAGTCAAATTTTTCTCATTGACATGACCTAGCCAGTGATGCCAATGTTGGGTGTGGTATGAGTCATGTGAATTTAGTTTTTCATCTATTTCCATTAATTGGTATGTGTAGTCTAACACATAAAGATCGTTATATAAATGTGGCATACCAAAATAGATGCTATCTTTATGACAGAAGAAACATTCGTTTCCAAAGATGAATATGAAACCATTAGTATCTAATCTGGATACTAAAATAATGTTTTTAGTAACAGATGTAACATAATAACAACCCTTTAACACCAAGATCATTCCAGTTGGAAATGTTAGGTGGTAGCCCCCGACATCTACAACAACATGTCTGTCTATGTTGGCTGCTCATAGATCTTCTTCCTCACGATCAATCTTCCTGAATCTACTTGGTTCCTATATTTGGATACATATGTGATCACCACAAGCAGTATATAAAACCCAATTAGTCGAAACAGATAGATTGCATTTGATAACAAACTCACTGAAGCTTCACATTGCTTCCTTGTCTGGGTGTATTTTTTCTTTCAGTGGCCCTTCGTGCCACAAGCGAAACAAACAATATCCTGTTACCTTGCCTCCCCTTGATCTTCCTTTTCTTGTAAGGGATTGAAGAAGGTTTGGGCTTAAATCACATTGCCTTCCCATTCCATTTATTAACCATGAGGATAGAAGTCTTTTCACACTTCATGTCATTGTCCACTTGGAAAATAATGATAAGATGATTAGACAGAGACTTCTCAATGTAGTTCATGTTGAATTTCACAACAATGTTTGAGAAGATAGGGGGATGTGAAGCGAGAATGAGATCGGTACTCAGTTCATTGAAGAGTTTAATCCCTAGATCATATATGTGCTCAATCAAACTAATGATCTTGACTACATGAGGCCTAGCGGGGGAACCCTCTATAAGCTTTCTCTGGAATAGAGCCTTGGAGATCTCAAACCTTTCCTATCTTTTTCTCTCCTTGTGTAGACAACACAGGTTCTAGAGCATACTATAGGCATCCATGTATTCATGAGACTTCATGAGCTCACGTGATATTTATGATATCATCAAACATTGAATGTTGAGTGCATCTCTCATATGTTGATAATAGACTAGTAAATCCTCATCACTTGCCTCTGGGGAAGAAGGATCAGGATGTCAGGACCCCGACACGTAATACTTTTGTTCATGGCGTAGGATGACCCAAGGGTGCCTAAACTATTCCTGAAGGTTACTGCTGATGAGGATATTGTCATTGTCCAGTATTGATTGCATAAAAAATGTGGTTGATGAGTTTTTCATATTGATTCTATAATTTAAAAGAGTAGATTTATTAGTACTTCCTTGACTACATTTTTGATAAATAATAAATTTTATTAAGCCTCCCACTATTTTATCAAGTCCCAATGACCTTCACCATTTAACTCTAAATTTCTTGTTTCATTGAAATTTTAGTTTCTAGGATCATTATTCTCTTTCGAATAACCCCAACAAGCGTCGGTCAAGCTATTTGAAGGTCTTTAGGTAAGAAGGTCTTTGCCAACTATGAGATTATAGAATCTTGATCTATTAAGTTGACTCCCCAATACTGAAATCCTGAAATGGATTTCCTCAACTCTTGCCTCCAATATTACATCATGTCCAGAAAGGGCTTCTTCTCTTGATGTAATATGATTAAGTAACCCCGAAACATTTTATAAGGGCTTCCTTTAAAAAAGTATGTGTCCCAAAAAGGGTTGGTCAAACACATAGTTTTATTGAGTCATTCCCTTATTCATGTAATGGATGGATTGGTCTGACATAATATGTTATTGAGAGATTTTAATCATTATGTGTAGTTTCTCATTATCGCATTCTTGTTAATATTAAGTGATTCTTTCTTAAGTGATTAACCATGTTCCAATAATGTTTACACTTAGTCTGGTTTTTATTTTATTCAATCTTTGAATTCTTTTTTATTTTATTAATTATGTGATCTTGAAAACACATACATAGTAAATAAACCATGAAATCAGACAAAAAGAAAATTAGATGGTATGATCATATTCTTCTTTTGGTTAGTTGATCTAGTGGTTTGATAAGCTAACCCTGACAAAGGGAAAAAAACCTTGAGATGATGGTTCGTTTTTTCCATCTTCCACTTATCCATCGTTGTATCATCTTGGGGTTTTTTTCCTCAGCTTAATTTATTGAACTTTCTCCTCTTGTTTGGGAGATCTTCCATTACATGGGTTTACATTAAAGAAACCATGGGCACGCATGCCCTACATTTTGTTGGAATATGGCTCGTAGTCCAAATTTTTTTAATAAATTTATATGAAACCATACACACATACAAAGGGTCTTTTGTCTTGCTCATGATAATCCATAGCATGCAACTATATTTATAAATATTTAGAATTCAAATTCTTTTAATCGTTCTTTCATTTATGATAACTTTCTCTTGAATTAAATTAATTAAGATCTTAAAATTAATCAATTCATTATCTAAAAATACATTATAAAATTCCTTGAGATTCTTCTCTTCCATATTCCTTGTACATGTCTTTTTTACTTTTGGAAAAAACCTGGTGAAATTTTTGGAATGTACACGACGTGTAGTTTATATTTACACGGTTTGTATTCATTTCTCCCTTTATCCAAAGTACACGCTTGGGGCATAGGCGTGTTTTCTGTACTTTGGAAATTTTGGATAACACTGCATGTAGATAAATCATACACAGTGTGTACTTCCTTATTACACGCTAACTGGCTTGGCAATACCATGTACATGTTACGCGACTTCTCCTTTGTACATGGTTTTAGTTGGGTCGAATCGGGCTACACGGTGTGATACTGGAATATAAATTCTATGTATTCCTATTTTCAATGCGCCATACATTTTTTGTCATCACAGTGTAATCAATACGTAGGCATACTCAATTCACATGGCGTGGTTTGGAGGACCAGTGCAGGTTCGTTGAACCTAAGTACACAACGTGTAGTTTTCAGTACATGTCTGGTACTCCTGTGTTGTACAGACAAAAAGTACAGCTCCTCCAGATGAGTTACTAATTTTTATTTTATTCAAAAATAACATTAAAAGGATGTTTTAGTGATATGAATCGAGAAATGACGGATGAATAATTGATCTCATTTATTTAGATTTGTAGAATGTATGATTTGAATTGAATCAAATATAAATGCATAAATTATCAACTAAAATTAAATATTTATAATCAATATTGTAACGTCCCTTTGATACCATTTTATGGTTCTGGGTGCAGTGGAAGCGCATGGGTGGATGTGCCCAGTTGGATTTTTTTCATTAACATTGATCAATCCGAGATCAATACAATGCTAAATGCCAATCTCCATGGGTCAAATAATATATTTAGACAAAGAAAAGAAAAGTCATGGAAGCACAAATTAGGATCATTATAGGTTGATTCTAATTAATTTAATCAATTTAAAAGAAATACCTTTTGGGTGTTCTTTCTTCATTGACGTTCTTGATCATGTTCAGATGTGATTTGTTGTTGCGTCGCAGAAGCAAGGTGTAGACATCCTCTAACAGTGATCCACACGTGTAACTCGTATATCGGGACAATACTAATAGAGTCTCTGGGTGCTAGCATGGAGAAACCTTTCCTTGCGTTGTCTACCTCAGATCGTCTTGATTTCATGGAAGAGGATCTCTCTCTGTCCTGAGAGCGTTCATAGAGAAACATGTTTTTTTGGGATTGAGATAATTATCTAGAGATCTTTTGTTAGAAAAGAGTTGGGGTTATGAGGATATTTATAATCGAGTTTGAGGTTGTAGAGTTATGAAAATAAATAATCACATTACGCGTTTCATTTATTTTATTAACTGCTATTGAAAACCCCCATGTCAAATAATTAATTCCTTGACATGCACTCATGCTGATTATAATAAAAATCATTAACTTAAATGATATTTCCTCAAAATACCAACTAGAAAAACTACATTGTGTGTATTAATAAATGGATGCCGTGTAATTTTTTTCCATTGAAAACTACATGATGTGTACATTCATTGTACACGGCATGTATATATTGTTTTCATTTATTCATTTCCATTCCAAATGAAAACTACACAGCGTGTACATTTAATAATACCCGGCGTATACTTTTTTTCAAAAGAAAACTACACGATGTGTAATTATTGATACACTGTGTGTACTTGTTTTATTTTATTCTTCTTACAACATTAAAACAAATTGGGCTTCATTGAATAATTATTAAACCACGCATGAGAATAATAATTATTCTACTTGAGATTCTTGAATACACTTTGTGTGTGACCGTCTAGGCCTCTTTCTTGTCGGCATTAGGTGAGCATGCCAAAAGTCCAAGCTTATTGTCTAGAAATGGTTCAAGCCACCCATGAGAATAAATTTGACACTGCATTTATGTATCCCCTCATATAAATGCTTACTGTGTAATTTAATCTCTTTGTCTCAATATCTTATCATGCAGGTTTTATTGCAGTGTCATAAACCTATATGCTTGATCTGTCGTTCATTGACTACCTGAAATAAACTCGTTATTTACAACATGGACATAGAAATTAATGTGAATGTTCTATTTCAATCAAAGGTCCTATATATCTACTTCCATAAATGGAAGCGATAAATCCTTCCTTGACATATCCATTAACAACATGTCACTCATGACGCACCCAACGTACCCTACGTCCCGCCATCTGTCTGCATGACAGTTTTCATCAGTAAATCTATGTGCACGAGTCATTACCTAAGTGAATGATAATCTTCCATTCTAAGGACAATTACACATGCTTGTAGATAGAAATGTATGAGGACACCATGACATGTGGAATTTCTACTGGAGGGTCTATTCTCATAATCACCCATCTTGAAGATTACCATGTGTTTACTCCATGAGAGAGTGTCTCATCTTCTTACAAGTACTCTCACATGACAGTATTTATACTATGTGTACCATCATAGAATGTCATCCAACCGTAGAACATTATTTAAGAATATTGTTATATCATTTCAAGGTTCTCATCGTAGTGGGGATCTTCCACGACCATATCAATGAATCAAATATTCTAGGACATTATTATATTATAGTCATGTAGAACAATGAACAATATATAATATGTTGACATTCATGTAAAAAAAGTACAAAACATCTGGTTCTCAGGACACCAACCCTTACATTTATTAGGGAATATTAGGAAAATTCACAAGTCTTGGATTATATGCCTCCATCTTTTTCATGAATAGTAGAATCCAGGGAGATGATTTTTTAAAGGACTAATGATTTATCAATGTAAAGTGTTGGTGATTCAAGACATTGATAAATATGTGTAGATTGTATGTTGTTCCCTTATGATTCAAATGGATATCAAATACTCTAAATGGTCTCTTGAGCCTAATGATTACAAGTGGAAAATGGATTTTCATATATGATGATTAGATGATATATCCATCAATAGAATGAATTCCCAATATCCCAAAAGTAAAATTTGTGGGATGAAGCATCCTTGAACATATATAAGGGGAACTAGAAAATAGATCAAATATATATTAACGTCCAAAGGGAAATGAAAAACCTCACTAATAAAGAAGATGAAATCAAGGCTTAGATCAACACTAATATTATAGTGTATTGTTTCAATTACTAGGATGATGGGTACTTTGAAGCAATTTTGTAAGCCCAGGGTTGTTAGAGGAAATAAAAAAACATCTAAGGCATCATGGAAGGGAATTTATTATAACTACTACTGAGGTGAATCCCGAAAATGATGTGTTGATAGGTAAACTGGCAATTCAATCAAGAGTAGTGAATGTACTATTTTATTCTAGTTCATTTAATTCTTCCCTATCATTCTTGTATAATAGAACTATTCAAACACCACCTCCATATATGGAGGTTAAGTTATCTATTAAAAAATCAATTGAAAAAATTATTGTATCCAATGTATATACCTCCTATCTAGTCTTTGTTGATGATATTTTCATATACTCCCTGACAAAGAGGAACATGAAGATCATTTAAATGCCTTAATAAAAACATTTTAAATGGAAACTATTTGAAAAGTATAGTAAATGTGAGATTTAGACTGAGGAATTATCAATTAGAGGGAATTTTATCACGATTAAAGGAATAACAATAGAAACATATAATACAAAGTCAATTGAGGGGTGGAACATGAAAATTTTTAATAGATATCCATAGTTTCTTGGGCCTATCCGGGTATTAGCAATGAATATTTAAAAACATATAATGATTTCTAAACATAATAATAATGATGATCTAAAAAATGGTAATGGTTTTTCTAGACTAGTGAATTTAAAAATTAATTTAATTAGTTAAAAATGGGAGAATTAGTACCCCATTTTGCACACTACCGAAAACGGGGAACTCATTGTTGAGTAAAATTAAGCTTAAATGAAAATATTAGGCTATGTATAGGTTAACAATGATAAAGTGATATCCTACACCTCTTAGAAGTTGGAAATTAATGAGGAATACTACCCCACATATGATGTGATGTTTTTTCTATAATTTTCACATTGAAAATAATGGATAATTATCTATTTGGAGAGAAGTGTAAGATATATACTGATCATAAGATACTAAAATATGTATTCACACAGAAGGAGCTTAATATAAATTTGTCAATATTTTTAGAGATCATAAAATATTTTTACTATTCAATCCACTACTATCCTTATGATGAAAATAAGGTATAAGATTCTCTATGTAATAAGGATCCTAAAATTTTATCATTGATGAGAATTAATGAGTATCGTATCTTCTAGGACCTACTAGGGATGGAAAATGGATTTTTAATGAAATATCATCATCAATTCTTTTCTCCATGATTACTCAACAATCCCATATCTAGAAAATAAATGATTCTCAATGAAATGAAGTGAAAATTCCGAAAAAAATTAGATGCAATACGAAACAGGAAATCCTAATAGTTCCAAATAAATGAGGAAAAGTTTCCTGAGATTCTGGTCACAAATATGTCTAACATCTAATCCATATATAAAATTAGAGATTTTCTGACTGATGCACATTTCTCAAACCTTTTTATCATCCTAGGGATCCTAAAGACGTATCTAGATCTCCAAGAGCAATTTTGGTGAGACTATATGAAGAATGGGATCACAAGAAATACATAAAAGTGATAATTATATTAGAAACATAATGATCAAAGGAAGAGTATATGTGGACTCAAACTAACATGTAAATGGTAAAAAAATCATTGTGGGATTATTCACTAGAATTATGAAGACTTCCAGAAGAAATAATGCTATATAGGTTATATTTTGGAATGTTTTATAATGATAGATCACATTATCATAATTTTTAAGACGTCCAACTGGATAAACATTAATAGATATTCATAAAAGAAGTGGTGATACTTCATGGAGTACCACTATTGATTTTATTCGATTGAGATCCAATATTTTACTCCAGGTTATTGAAAAGAATACAATATACTCTAAATACTAATTTTATCATCAGTACAACCAATCATCCAGAATCTGAGGGATAATCTGAGTTGACTATTCACACACTAGATTAAATTTAAAAAGTGTGTTCTATGGTCTTAAACGGAGAAAATGGCCAACATATATCTCTCACCAATTTCTCCTTCAATAATTGTATCCACTTGATCATCCTTCTGGATATATATGAAGACCTTATGGGAAAATATGTTGAACACCGACATGCTGGAAAAAAGATAGTTAACGTAATATGCTAGGACCTAAAATGGATGATGAAAAGGCAGAAAAGGTGATAAGGATTTAACAATTTATCTGGAATTCCCAATCTTTATAGAAGAGATATACATAAAATCATTGATGGGTAGTGATGTTTCTAGTTAGAGAAAAGATATTCCTATACATATCTCAATGGAATATGATCATGGAATTTCAAAATAATGGAATTCTATGTCCCATGTACATCGACCCCTTCAAGATCGTTGATCATGCTAGAGCTATTACCTATCAACTAGCACTTCCACCTACCATGTTTCATGTATATGATATATTCCTTGTTTCTCTCTTGAGGATGTATATATTGAATACCTCAAATTTAAAAAATTAATTGGTGGTATAATTGGGAAATGGTATATATTACGAGGAGAAGAAAGTGAAGATCTTTGACCGTAGAGATAATGTTCTGCATAATAAGTCTACTCATCTAGTCAAAGTACTATGACTGAACCATAAGTACTAAGAGGCAACGTGGGAACTATAAGTATCAATGAAGAAAATGAAATCATGCCCTTTTTCCCATTATTGTGTAAAATGAAATTTCAAGGGGAAAATTTCAGATAGGGGAAGAATGTATTTACCCAAAATTCTATCAATGAAATTTCCTTTCTTTTAATTTTTTATATAGTATAAACATCATAAAATCACTTATATAAGACAATAGAATCATTATAAATGAATAATAAATAATGTAAGAGGTGTTTATTGAAATTAAGAATCCCAAAACAATGGAATAGTAACATGTCATTTGAAATAGTAATATGACTCTTAAAAATAATAACTCTCATAATAGAATACTAACCTCACCTTTTAAAGTAAAAAAATATAATATAGGAATATTATAAATGAATATATGATATATATTGTAACAAAAAATAAATACAATTTTTTTTTTAAAATTTTAATTTAAGTGTTGATATTTTTATGAAAAATAAATTTTTTGTTACAGTTTTGTACATAATATAATGATTTAAAAGAGAATTAGTTTTCATAAAATTCATTCATAAATAATTATATATTTTTATATGATTATAATCTAATTTTATGAGATATTTTTTACATTTTCAATGTGTAATAATGTCATTTATAAATTTAAAATTGGGTTTTTCAAATAAATGATAGTTTTAATTTAAAATTATTACTCAGATATAAATAAACATATTTTCATGAAATGGATTTCATTTTGGAATTATATTTGTCTAAAATTGGTTAGGGTGCTATTTTTGGTAAATTTCTAAAATATTTATTATTTTTTAATAGTGAGATACTTTAATTTTATGTATGTAACATGTTATGATAAATACATGAATTTTTGGGTCATGTATGATGTATAAAACCATTATTTTAGACTAATAATAACTAGTTAATATAATTATACACAATAATCCACTCTAATGATAGTTATAAGGCCAAATAAGAAAATAATTTTTAAAATAATCACCCCTCTCCTCTACTACAAATACCAGCCCTCGCAAAACAATTTTCCCACACCAATAAAACATTGAATCTGGTCTAAATTCACTCAAAAAATCTTCCTAGTTATATTGCACACATTCTGGAGACTTCAATATCTATAAAATACCAACAAATTTTCTATGAGGAGTATCTCATAATAAAGAATTCTAGTTGTTAAAACCTCTTTCTTTTTCTTTTAATTTCATTCTAATTTCATTTATTTTATTATAATCTTACCAGATCCCCTTACCTAGGAAACATGATAACTCCAATAAGATTTATATATTTTAATTTTTTTAATGGAATAACCCATCATTAAATCACAGCCCTTATTAATTATTTATTAAAAACAATACATCATTTGTGATTTGCTGATTTATCACATTCAAGGATGATGAGATTTAAATTTCCATTATCACATTATAGACATGTCATAAAAAGACTTTTATAGTGAAAAATGATTATGATATATGTATTACATCTTATTTGATGTTTTGGAATTATTATATTAAATAATTGTAAATGATAGATCAATACGATTTTGTGAGGTTAAAAAAACCACCAAATAATCTAAACCGTCACCATTTGCATTATTTAGAATGAATAATATTAACATCTAAGAAACAATTATATATAAGACCATTTAATATTATATATTTTTATTAATAACAATTATTTTCAATTAGGGAAAATTATTCTAATTTAAAATGAATTTGCATACATGTATACAGGAGAACCAATCCTGAGATCCAAAGAAAAAACACTTCCAAACCATGAGATTGTATCATATAACTCATAAAAAAGGACATAAATAAACATAATAAAATTATAGTAAATTAAATGAAAGTATAAAATGTTATTATTTAATTGTTTAATTTATTTAATTTGATTATCCCAGACATTAATACAATGTTAAGAACACTTTTGGACAGAATGTAAGATATTCTATCCAAACCTCCATTTTTTCATGTTACACTTAATCTACATTAACCACACCATAATTCTTAATTAATCTTATTTACAACTACAAAATTATGTTTTTATGTTCAAAAAACATTTATATAGATCAATTATTCATTCATTGATGGGTAGATACATGTTTTATAAGGTTCCTTACTCAGTTCTTCCTAATAAGAAATCCCAAATAAAGGGAAAATCCCAATTTCATACCCATTTTAAAATACAATAAAAAGTCTATTTTAATACATTTTTATTATTCTAAAAATACAATATTTTATCATTAGAATCTATAACGGTTCGTTTTTAGGTTTTTTTAATAGAATATTCTTTTTCTTCTTAAAAAATTCATTAATATTTTCTTTAGACCACAATAAAATGTTTCATTTATATTGCTTCTTAAAAACTAATTTTTAGATTTTTTTTCTCTTCAGTTTGAGATAACATATAATTATATATTCATATTTTCTATTTGGAAATTTCCTTTTTTAATTTAAATACATTATTTTAAAAACACAATTATAATATTCCCTTTTTCTATCCCTTTTGGCATGATGATGATACCTAATTCTTTCTACATGTTTCTCTTGTGTTAATGCTTGATTGCCTATCTATGATTCATCATGTGGAACACATATAAATGAACATTTGATGATTTATGTGACCAAATAATGATCCAATTAATTGGGTAATTTTTTTATCATGATACCTCAATTACAATGGTTTTAGTCGTTCTCATTAACCAAAGATCTACCATGTGCAATGTTCATGGTGAATAGCCTTGAATAACTTTCATCCATATTTGGAATTAATGGTTTGCCTTAAATCATGATCTTGTATTTGAAATGGTTTTGGCGGTTATCCTTGACTCATGCTTATAAGATGTTGTATGTCGTTGCTACATTCCAATGATAACAAGATTATATAATCCCATGTTATACATGACATACATCCTTATGCTTAAGAATTCCCCTTTATATCATCATTTTATGCCTTATAACCCATGGTCATTTATTTATTTTTAATTTTATCCCCTTACTATAATTTTTATCACATTCCTTTATTCATTTATTCCTCATGTTATCTTATGATGATGTAAGGGCTAAATATAAGTTTCGGGCACATTATTTATACTAAAAAAATGTGTTTTTATTTTGGTTCCATGATTTCTATTGATGTACATAATATTAAAATAAAATTATAATTTACAATCCTTAGCTTGTGATTGGTGGTTTGTTGTGATTAAAATATTTTAATAATATGTTTAAAAGGCAATGACCATTATATTAATATCCATTCATTTTTAATGAAAAATATCAATATAGAACCATACAATTAACATTCATTTGATTGTCAAATGATGTTAAACCAAAGTATTAAAAATGTTGTGAGAGATGATGTTATAAATTTTTTTGAAACTAGTATTATTTACATGGTGTATAATAGTGAATGCATCAGTTCAGTCCATGTGGTCCCTAAAAATTAGTCTAAGTGTTATAACCAAAAAGAATCTATGAAATTCATGTTAGTAATGAAACTCTATGGTTATTTTATTTTTATTATAGGAATATCATTTCATCTAGTGGGAAGAAACGTTATCCAATTCCTTTATTAGATCAAATGCTTGAAATGATTGATAGAAATGAATTCATGTGTTTTTTGGATGGCTATTCTGGTTACAAAAAAATTCTCATTGCCCTCAAATATAAATTAAAAACTAAATACACATATCCCTTTGTGAAATTTACAAACTTGTAGTTTACTTTGGATTATGTGGTGTACCTGCATACTTTTAGTGTATATGATGACCATCATTTTTTATATTCTCGATAAGATCAATATGGTTTTCATGGGTGATTTCTTCATTATTGGTAGAATATTTGAATCCTATATAAAGAATATGTAATTGACATTTATGATATTCTTAGAGACTATCCATGTTCTAAACGATGATAAATTATAATTTCTGGTAAATGAAGTTATTGTTTTGGGACAATAGTAGTCTATGAGGATTTAGAGGTATACAAATCCAATGCTGAAGTTATTCAAAAAAACATTACCCTCTTGAGAATGTTATGTGTATGAAAAATTTCTTAGGGATTGATATTTTTTACCAGAGGTATGTAATTTATTTTCCAAAAATATAAAATCCTTTGTTTTTTTATTAGTAAAAGATACACCCCCTATTTTTGATAAAAACAATTTATAATGATTTAATTTTCTAAAAAACTCACTTCAACACTTATCATTATGTCATGTGCTAGGAAAAGTCTCTTTTAGTATAAGTATGATTAAAGTGAAATAGATTTTGGATCTTCACCACCTAAAAAGATAAATAAGTGGTTGCATTTGTTTTATTATGATATTAGGATTAGATAAAGCACATAAAAACCACACCACTAATTAAAAGAAGTTTTTAGGAGTGGTCTTTTCTCTACGTAAATTTATAAAATACCTTTTAGGATGTAAAAATTTAATATTACATAAAAATCATACATAATGTAGCTATTTTCAATTAAGGAGGTAAAGCCTAGGAATATTTGATGGATCTTCTTGTTACAATAATTTGAAATGGTATTTATAGATTAGTAAGTAGCTGAGAATGTATTTAAAGATCACCATTCTTGGATTTCTAATACCTAGTTTCAAGATCCAAGTGAGTTAAATTCTTCATTATAATATGGGAAGCTACAAGAAATAATTATTAGGATGTCTATTTAGTTTTTAGTCTTTTTCATCATTTTGGAATCAATTTTCACTGTAATGGAATTTTCAAATAATCAAATAATAAAATTCATTTCAGTTCTTACGTATGATCTCTGGGATTATATAAATACATGTTCATTATATAACATTAATATCTGATTTATGACATATTATTACACATAATGAAACCCAAAATATTGAAAATTATAGTTTGTTTGTGAATTTGGTAAATTAAATAGAATTTTAAAATAATAAAAACCTAAAATTTATTAAAGACATCATAAACATGATTTCAGATAAAACTACATTGGATATCTTGGGGACATACATAAGAGATGGGTGAGATATAAAACCCAGTAAGGGAAAATAATCTTATAAAATGTGGAAATTAATACATGTAAGAAAATATGAATTTTAATGGTGTATAAAAAGAGTAAAAATCAAAAAAAATTACAATGAGACATGATATATCATGTTAATAATAAGGGTAAAATTGGAAATGTAGAAACAATATAAAACATTGCATCCTAAAAATATGTAAAGGATAACTACAAAGAATTCATGTTGTAAAATTCTGATAAAAGAACAAGTTTAACTTCTTTTACAAACATGATGTATCATGTGTCTAAACATTACCAATTTCATTGGATCTATTTATAATTCCAATCACCCCCATCACATTCATTTCATTTGAATGCTTATTTGTGCCACATAGATCATTCTGCATATATTCATTCTTCATCACATGTTATTCCATGAACAATAATTATTTAATAAATATTTTCATGTACCATTTAAAATAAGAAAAATGTATAATGATTAACTCCATTAATAGTAATTTAGTATGATATTACCTATACAATTGTTTTGGCATGGATAATCATGGAGAAATTTTGACAGCATAACAATGGCACATAAAAATTTATAAAATGGGTCGATGAGGGGTAAATTGGAATATAAACATTTTTACATCAAATGGAGTGTAATGAAGAAATATATATACATATAAAAACATTATAAATTGTAAATAGTAGGCATAAAATAATCAAGAAAATTTAACAAAGATGAGAATGAGAGGATAGCTTACGTGAGTGTGTGATTCTTAATGCTAGGGAGGATCTACTTGTATAGCATGGAGGCACCATATGACAATTATAGAGATGGTATAGAAGCTTTTAGACATGATTAAAGGTGTAATAGTGAATATAAATGGGTCTTTGGGTTGGTTTATATAGGGAAAGGTTGGGGAATTCTTTATTATTTCTCAATCTTTTCTTTTGGACTCTTTATATTAAAATAACCAAAACCACAAACCATACCAAGGTTTATCACTTTATTTATACCAAAGGGAGTGGATTTAAATATTTTATAATGAAAATGGAGTAAATTAATAAAATAATACAATATATTTTGCAAAATGTATTTATAATCTTAATGAATTAATTTTAAAATAGAAAAATTTACCAATTGTTTTAAATGATTCCCAATGGATTTATAAAATAAATAAAATATACATAAACAAACATTATTTTAAATTAAAAACATATATTTAGTCTTCTATAACATTTATTGTAATTATTACATCACTTTTTGGTCTTTCTGATGTCATAGTACACATCATATATTTATTATCATATTTAATTATTTACCCAAATTTTAACTGACTCAGAATGTTATGAAAAATTATGTATTGGATAATTTAAAAGTTTTTACATAGAAAATAATATTCATTTTAACCAAATTGTTTTATAATTATGTGAATTTTCTCTTTTATTATAAAATAATCATTTACTAAGAAATTTTGGGTTTTGTACCATAATAGTTTTCAAATCCAAATAAATATTAAATCTAACATCATAAACAATTAAATGATAATTTATAGTTACAAAAAACATTAGTTTAAAATAAAATATTAATAAAATATTAAATATTTCATAAATCCATTATTTCATCTAAATAAATTCTTTAATTGTATTTTAATTTGACTGAAAAATACTATTTTTTATTATATAAAAATAAAATGATTTCTAAAGTAACAATAATAAGAAGTAAATGAAACCATTTTCCTATTAAAAATAATTTACATACTCATATTTTTTTGGACATGATAAATATCCATTTATTACAACAAAAAATTCCCTATGATTAAGTTGCGTGATAGTGAATCATTCATGGGGTTGTTTGGTTTTCATGGTTCGGGCTAGGATATTGATGAACATTATCATCTCCCGTAAATGGTCTTCCTAAGGATAATGTTGCTGGATTTCAAATTGAGAATGTTTAAGGTAAACTCCCAAATATCCAATCTCCCATGGAAGCATTGATAGATGGTATTAATAGGGTATAATCCTATAAGTTTAGGTCATCACTTACGTTGTTTTGGTTAATTGGATTTGTAAAAAACACATATTTTTACTAATCATTCTTTCAATGTTGAACCACTATATAATATATGAAAATGATGATTTAAATTATTTTTTCATTTGATAGGGTATAAAAATACCAAATAAGTTCATGTATTTTCTATACCCATAATACATAATAATACATTTATTTCAAATCATAATATTACTTTTATTTATAATAGTTCGGGTTATTATAATATTTTTCCCATTTGAAATTTCACCAATGATGCTTTCAATTCTAACAATAAAATAAATAAGTGTAGTTATGTTTAATCACTTATAAGAATTCTAAGGTCACCTTGACAAACATGTGGATTCACCACAACACTTTTATCTGTGAATTGTATAATATCTTAGAATATTGTATCTATAATCAAATATATTTAATGGCTACTTCTAACATGATAAATCATTCAAAAATGGTACCATATATGAAATTAGTGCATGTGAGGGGTATGGTATATACTTACTCAGTACACATACACGGAATACATATTGTACTTTTGATAGGTTTTGTGGGTGTTCTAGTCTATAGGCCACCTCTATATTGCGATAAAGTATATCGAAGGGGTTGTTGTATCTTGGACTATTATTTCCCTTCTTTCCAAATATCATGAATTTTCTCTATGAAGTCATGTAGAGGAATACCTTGTCTCTATTTTCAAACTATAGGAATCATTGATGATTGTCATCTTAGTTCTTTTAATGTCATGGAGGTGTATTAATGCACTACTGAATGGTTTTAATTATTTTCACCATTTACTTTTCCATTATAGGACCAAATAGTTTTTGCTCCCCAACGTCATCCTAATGTGAAAGCATTATGAACCTCTTCCCATTAATGGTTTCATAGAGATTCATTTGAATGATTTAGTGGAAATAGTTATTTTATGAGATCTTGACGAGAGGAATATGTTGATCTCATTCCAATTTTATGTCTACAGAACATTGTCTCAACATGTCTTCCAGTGTTTGAATAGTCTTTTGAGAGATTCCATCAATTTTAGAATTACAGTCCTTAGTGATGTTCATCTCAGTGTTTAGAGAATATTTGAGGATATTCTCCTACATTGAGGTGAATATTGGATCCTTATCAGATACAATTGATAGTGGTACTCTATATATCCTCACTACTTATCAGATGTATATCTATGAACGTTAATCCAATGACAAGTCCTCTCTAATTGTAATGATTTTTTCTGTCATTGTATGATTATCTACCATAACCTAGATATAATTTCCCCCCATGATTCCTTCATTAATAAAGTGACAAAGTCCATAGTGATGTTTTCCCATTTATATATAGGTATGTGTAATGGTTTCATCAACCCCTTATATTTTTCCATTTCTTCCTTCACAGGCTGAAAAGCACGAAATGTTTTTGTATATTACATGATCTCATTGTTTATGATGTTACAAAAATTGTTTTTTTCATAGATATCGAAAATATGTATTTTCTTCTAGGATGGATAGAGATGACTGAGTAATGTACATCATACAACATCTCCTTCTTTAACTAATGATTTTTTTTCACACAAAGTCTTGGGAAAAATTTTATAACACATTCTTCATTAACATTAAACTCAAGGGATTTCCATTTTCTTATATCTTACACATTCTTCATAATTCTCACATCAACTCTTTAAGAACCCTTTTTCTTTTCCAAGATAGATGGTTGAGAAATAATTAGTGAAAGGATTGATGTTCTTCCAACCATTATGATTCCCATGTCCATCCTTTTCAAATCTAAGAAGTCCAAATACCTCTGAATTATCATAAATGATAAAATAATTGGATCATTTTTACATAGATTATCTCCCACATTATTTTCATTACCAATATGTTTGTTGATTAAGTAGCCATTGTCGTTGATCAGATCTAACCATGTTCAATGGAATATATTCATATATTTTTGTCTGAATATGTACTATATGATTTTTTTGATCTGTATACATTTCACACTACACTTATTAGATATAATGCTACCATATTTCCAATGTGAAGATCACTACAACAACTCTAGATCATGTTTTGGGTGTTTATATTTGTTAAAATTTAACTACTTGAAAGAATAGACTATGATGTTTTCATTATATTTTAACACATATACCAATACCCTCTTCAATGAATAACTGAATTCAATGAGAATTTCTCCCATTAGGTGTAGTGTGAGGACATGTGTAGGGACAATCCCCCTTTATCACTCCATAAATCTCTCCTTAAACTCATCATACCAAGAAAACATAATTCCCTTTCGAGTTATCTTGGTGAGAGGTTTTTTAAATCATGATAAATTTCAAACAAATTGATGATAGTACCAAGCAAATCCATGCAAAAAATTTATATATGACCTAGATGTTGGAATAAACCATCCTTTAATTACTTCTGTTTTTAATGGTATATAAATATCTTATTTCATGTGATGATTTTATTCATGAAAGAGACATCCACCAACAAAAAATCCAATTTGGTAAATATAGAATAACAAATATCCTATTATAAGGTATTTATAATTTTTATCATTTTCTCATCTTTCTCCACATTGGTTATGGAGAAAAATAGAATATAATCTATAAATACCAAAAAAAATCATGGTAATCTCTTAACACTCCATTCCTCATGTCCATAAGTATTTTGGTAGAATCAAAATGTCTAAATGGAATTAGTATGAAATCATAGTGCTCATACCTTATACAAAAATCAATTGTGTGGATATCCTCGTTCTTAATGTTTACTTGATAATATCAATACTATATATCCATCTTAGATATGTCCTATGATCCACATAGTGTGGGAGTTGGTGACCTAGAAACAACTACATTGTACATTATTCATTAATAAATACCTTATGACATCTTGATTGTTCTTCTATGTGACAATTCATGTGAGAATTTTATAAGGATAACTATTTCACTAAAAGGTCACAATGGATCCCTACTATGATAAGAACCTGGAAGTTCCATAACACGGTTCTTGAATATATGTTATATGATTGGATAGTGTTATTTAAAGGGAGAAAATAATTATGTCCATTAGTTGTGAGGAATAATAAAACATTGAGGCACCTTTTCATGGTCTGTTACCTTGGTAATATCAAAGAGGATATTATGATAATGGGACCTGCCAATTGGAAATAAACTTTTTAGGGTGTCATTGGAAGTTCCTATCCACAGACGTGTGTATTGGTCTATAGATATTACGATTATTATAAATGGATTTTACGACTCCTACACTTATATATATTGATGAGGACTGTGACGTTACACTGTTCGTAGTGATGTAGGATAAGTTGGGTTTGTCATGAGAAATATTGAATTAATAAATAATGCAAGAAATGATTTTCTCCTTTTGTACCACAATGAAAGAAGATATCTCAGGACCTTTAATGAAATTGATATAGCCTAAATAAATCCATGTCCATGGTAAAAAATTGGATATTTCAATTCATGAATTTCAAAGAAAGAATAATCAATCACATGGTTTGATGGCACCAGCATTCAGCTAGCATGATTCGAGATATCATGACAGAGGGATTATATTACAAGATAAGCGTTCGTAGGAGGTGGCTTGTCATTATGTTGTGAACATAATTCTTTATGGGTACCTTGTCATGTTGCAAGACACTGACCAAGGACTTTTGGGAGGCTCCACCTAATGACCCTGAGAAAGAGGACTAGAGGGTCGCACACTATGTGTGTCCAATTATCTCAGATAAATACTAATTTAACAAGTTGAATAAATATTATTCTTGATTGTTGTTTAATAATTATTCAAGGATGCATGATTGCATTTATATTGACACAAGTATTTCAGAGAATATATTGTCGGGAAAAAATATATTTATTAGAGAGTAATGAAGTAATATTTATTTAAGAAATAAATAGTCATTGTTCAATGTCTAATAAATTTGGGGAGGAAAATAAAGATAATGGGAAAACAAAATCACATGTTGTGTATAATAAAAAACTCATTGTATAGTTTTACTGGTGTTTGAGAAAATAATATTATTTAATTAAATAATAATATTTGTTATTCACTGGGATAATTTCATGTAATAATAATAGTCAATTGTTATTATTATACACAGGTTCTTACTAAGAATTAAAGTATATGAATAAATTCTTTTGGGTAATTAATTCATTTTATTATTCTAAGGAATTAAATACACAATTATATTATTCTCATTAGCCTAGACATTCAATGAGGATATGAATAATGGATCTAGGGATATATCTAATGCCAAGAAAGAATTATCATCTTCCAAGAATTATCTGATGCTATGAAAGTGATCATCCTCCCCCAGATCAAGAAGAGCTATTTGCAAGCAGCTCTCAAGGCGATCAAAGGCGAACATCGCCAGAGAAAGATATTACATGCCAGCTCCTGGAGGACAATTTGGCGACGTCAAGAGATACTTGGACCACATGTGGTTCACCCCTAGAAGAATCCTACACATGGATTCTATGACACAATGATATATCACAACAAATCATGACAGGAAACATCAATGGAGAGAGAATTTCATCATGGTAAAAATTGACATTAAATTAAACTAATTATAAGACACAATTGATGATCTTATCAATGCTTTTAGGACATCCCACTTTCTATCTATATTCATTCTATTTTGAAGATCTAGTATTTTGTTATTGTGAATGATCTCGGATTTATTTTCATTAATGGATAAAATTAATGTTGGCTAAGCCCACCAATGCCCTTCGACAGCGCTCAGAACCTATAACTTGTATTAGAGTGGTCATATCATTGATTATGATTATTTAGTTTTTCATTTGTGATATAGAAAATTATTAATTTTGTTGTTTCAATTAAACTTAACTGTTCTACAAATCTGAATCTTGAGTTCCATTAATACTCTTTAGTTTCACATTAACCTTACAAAAATTTATTTTTCTTTTATTTTTGATTAAAATAAAACAGTTGATCTCTTCTTGAGGTGCCGAATATTCCTAGACATACAACACCAGAACAGAAAACATGAATTCTGTAGTAGACACTGCCTAGTATAGGTTCCCTGACTATGATTGTCCTCCAAACCATTTAGTGACAATTAATTCATACTAAGACATTAAGACTCTGTTTGCTGACCAGGAATTGGTGTCAGACCGTTTCAGGATTACATGTCGTGTGGCCCATAAAACACACTGTGTAGTATCTTCATATTAGGTTTGGACCATGTACCTTTTACAGAGCTAGAGTGGATGGGAACAATGAAACATTGATACTACATGACTTTTTTTCCATTGAACATACTGTGTTCTCAAAATATTTTTGACGTAAATCTACAGGCCATGTCACTAGGTGGGTACTTCAGATGGACGGTGAAAATATGTACACGTTTTGTAGTCAGAACTACATATTGTGTTCTCATCAAAATTACGAAGATTTATTAAAATTTATTACTATATTATACGAACCCTTGATACATGTAACATAGTGATGGAGTAATGCACAGGCACAGAACGTGATATGTGTTTAATCAAACTACTATGTAATGTTAATTTCTACTCATTGAGTATTATGAATGATAAATCACTTAGTTGCCTCTAGGGTACTAGTTACGTAAAAAGATAATTATAAATGAATTTATTTATTTAAAATCATTATGGATAAAAATATAAAGGAAATTCAGAAAATGGGTTTAAGATAAATGGATTGAATAATTAATGATAATCAATTGATTCGAGAGTAATTTATCTTAAACAAGAATGATTATATAATTGAATGATTATAATATTAGTGAATGAATATTGATGAATCTATAGATTATAATTATCTAGACCAAGACCTTTTTGTGTGAATTGTTTCTTTTGATTTATTTATTTAAATTAAATTTGTTGGACTAATAGCTTTCTCCTTGTTAACATGTAGGACATCCATTCCCAAGGTTTTATTTATGTAAAACATTGTTTTACACATCACCTATGAGTGAGATACATGAATATGTAATGGATAGAGCTCCCAAAAAAGTGGAGGCATCTCTTGTTAGGAGGCATGGTGAAACAATTCAAATGAGATACAAACGTGGATAGTTGGAAATCTGTAAACACGAACCAATTAGAATAAAGTTATTTATCCCCTAGGTCTTGGGTTAGTTTATCAACTGCTACATAAACTAACCAATAGAACAAGATCATGATCATTCCATTTATTTTATTTCTATATGTTTCATTGTTTATTTAATGTGGGTGTGTTTTCATGATCACACAATTATTGAATTAAACAAACATTCAAGATGAAACTAAAATAAGACACGCTTATGCATAAATATTATCATATTAATTTTTAATCAATTTTCTATATCACACCTAATAATAACAAGAATGTAATCTATGATAATAAAATTGAAATTTATATATAAGGATAAAATATCTCAACCAAAATAATATGAAGGTATAGACTTCCATTATCTTTAATAGAATCGAACCATAGTTCAACGTGATTAAACAACCCTAGTAGGGGCGCATTCAATTATAGGGGAATTCAAATTCAAGGTTTTGGGTTGACATGACTTGGTTCACATCCAAGGTTGACTACCATAATAGGACATGGTGTGACAAAGAGACAAAGGTTAAGGATAACCAAAATAACAGGAATTCAGGATTGGGGAGTCCACTCAGCAGATAAAGGAGCTTCGGGTTAATGCAGTTGGAATTTGGAATGCCTATCTAAAACCCTTCAAGTTTCTTGAAGAATCCTATTTTGTTGTAATGAGTTGGGTATTATGGATTCTTGCCTCTATAATATTTAGGCAACAAAATATTACAATGTCAATGGTGAGGGATTTTGGATTTAGATAAAATAGTGGGAGAATAATAATTATTAAATTATTTATGTGTCTTAGTTTTATCATGATAATGTACAAAATAATTGGTCTTATTAATTTGTATAAACTGCATGAAAAATTATTGAAAACATATCATTGTGAACCATAATTGAGAAGTAAAACCTTCTCACCTACACCAATTTCTAGGAATGATAGAGGCCTTTTTGTTCTATCCTTCATCACGAGAGGAAATTGTTTGTGGTGGAGGAGCATATTCCAGTTGCGCTAGGAAAAGAGGCAGGTGATAAGGAACTATCTCTCTCTATAAAACATATGGATGATGCCATAGATGTCTAATGTTTCATGCAATTGGCCATGTCTAATTGTCTCTTTAAGAAACAAGAATTCATGGACATGTATAGCATGATGCCTCACCTTAAGGATCTCTATAAAGGGAAGGCGTGATGGGAGAGATATGAGACCTCCTACGTGTTGTTTAAAACCAAGCATAGTGGGTTTCAACCTTCAAGGCCTCATGTATTCATGCTTATTGGATACATTGAATGCCTGAACATCTTAGGGATTATGTTCTTTGAGGATATGGGTATAGATCATATCCTATCATCACTGCCCCAGACCTTCTCTATCATTATTGTCAACTACAACATGGGCTACAATGAGAAGATTATATCAGAACCTATGAACTTAATTCACCAGGTAAATAAGGATATTTGGCATGAATAACCCACAATATTTATGGTGAAAATTGAAAGATGGAAAAGGAAAAGGGGACAAGGACTCATAAATGGGCATGAATGGGATGATCTAGAGGCAAGCATGGAATGTGAGATGGTATGTTTTTCATGTGGAAATTAAGGCTAGTGGAAGAGGAGCTACAAACAGAAGGGTGGGGCTGCTAATGGTGTGTTCTTTATTGAGTGTAATCATTCAATTATCACGCATTGGGTATTAGATAAGCTAGTGGGGATCATATCTATATCAAATGTAGGAACCATGTTGTTTTTGAATGATTTCTAGAGTAGAGGTGGAACTTCGAGGTGGCAATGGCACGAGGCTGGAAACAGTGGTCATTAGCAATTACCATTTCGAATTTCCAATTAGGATGATTTTGGTTTTACATAACTATTATAATGTTCTTAGTGATACCATGAACATAATTTCTATATCATGTCTGGATAAAGATTTAATTATTTTCACGTTTGGTCATAAGGGGTGTTTCTTTTATAAGAACCACATATGTTATGGTATGGCACATTAAAACAATGGTTTTTAGATATTAAATTGAAAAAAACAAGTGTTTTTAATAGTCAAGGAAAAAACTCACATTAATCATACCTCACTCAATTGTGGCATCACCATATTTCTCATGTAAATGAGATGCGGTTTTCAATGCTCTGTCAAGATGGTTATTTGGACTCTACTAAGCGAAAACCACTTGATAGATGTCACGTATGTTAAAAAGGTAAGATGGACAAGCCACCATATATTGAAAAGGTTTAATGGTCCATAGAGCATATAATATTAGTGAACACATATGTGTGTAGACCATATCTAATAGAATCTATAGGGGATATTCCCACCCAATTACATTTAATGATTATTTGATTAGATATGGATATGTTTACTTAATGAGGTATTAGTCAATGTACTTATAGAAATTTATGGAATTCAATAATGAAGTATAGAATAAACATGGTAAGATGATAATGAAACTTTGATCAGATCAAGGAAAAGGATATCTAAACCAAGAGTTCATTGATCTTTTATAGAATTTTTGGATTCTATCTCATCTCAATCCCCCATATAAAGCATAGTGGAATGGTGTTAGTGAAAGGAGCCACCACACCATGTTTGACATGGTGATGTCGATGATGAGTCATGTATATCTTCCATTATCCTTTTGGGGATATGAATTACAAACTACAAAATACACATTAAACCTAGCTCCAACAAAAGTGGAAAATAGAATTACCTCCGAGTTATGGAATGAAAAAACCCCATTTTGTTGCACACACATGTATGGGGATTTCATGCATTTTTTGTGGCATTCTCAGGAAAAAATTAGCACCCCAGGGTAGGAGGTGTATCTTTATTAGATATCGTAGTGAAATTAATTGATATTACATATATAACCCTTGAATCAAGAATGTGAATGTTTCTATACAATACATATTTTTTGATAGGGATAATAGCCTGGAAAAGGATAGTGGGTGAAAGATTGAATTCGATGATGTTGATTCTCAATATACACAAGAGTTGGTACAGGAAAAAGTTCCACAGGTCCCTGTGGAAGTGTTTCAAGAAACACATGTGCAGCGTAGGAGCTCAAGTGTGGTAAGGGATCCACAGAGATTTGGTTTCCTAGTCACAGAAGATGTTGAATCACTATTAGTGGGGAATGATGAACCTCTATCAAACAAAGAAGAATTAGAATTCTTAGAAGCAATAAGAAGGATATAAAATATGAATTCTAGGATGGATTCCATTTATCAGATCCATATCAAGTTTCTGGTCGATGAGTTGTTGGATGGAAATCAGTATTGAAGAGAATGTTGGAATTGTTTGTTCATGTTATCACATATATGGCAATGCTATTGGCTAAAGGATTCATACTAGGTCAAGGAATTGACAATGATGAAACTTTATCACAGGATTCCATGTTTAAATCCATAATAATTATACTTCCCATATCAGCTTACCATGACTACGTGATTTTGGTATATGGATGTCAATACAATGTTCCATAATGGGAAACTTCAAAAAGATGTCTATATTACACAACTCGAACAGTTTATGACACCAGGTGAAGCCAAACAGGTTTTCAAGTTTTAGAAATCTATTAATATATTTACGAAATCTTCCCAGTCATGGAACAATCAATTTGATGAAGCCATAAATGAATTTTGATTCATTAAAAATGAATGTTTGTCGTGTATTTATACGTATTTTAATGGGAATGTGGTAATTATCCTAGTAGTATATGTTTATAGCATATTTCTTATTGGAATTTATGTACCATTATTATATTCAATTAAGGACTGGTTGGAAAATTATTTCTCAATGAAGGACATGGGTTAGTCAGCCTACATTATAGAGATCATGATCATTAATGATAGATCCAAGAAGATTCTTTTAATAATTCAAGGTTCATTCATTGACCAAATTCTAATTAGACTTAGTATTGAACAATCCATGAATTAATTGGTTCCAGGGTCCCATGGAAAACCTCTTTCTAATAAAATATGTCCTCAAAGACAACAAAGGAATTATATAATGAGTAAGATTTCATAAGCTTCAGGTATATGATATTTCATGTATGCCATGTTATGTAAAGGATTGATGTTTCCTATGCACTGAGAATGGTAGGAAGTTATCAAGAAGGACCAGGTGAACAACATTATACCGATGTTAAGATTATCCTTCCGTATCTGAGAAGAACTAAGGATATATTCGTGGTGAATGGAGGAGACAAGGATCTTGTCATAAGAGGGTATGATTAATTTCTGATAGATCAAAATTACATGATGTCACAATCTATATATGTTTTCTATTTCAATGGTGGAGCTGTGAGATGGATGAGTTTGAAGAAACCAGTTTTCACTAATTCTACAGTGGAGTCTGAATATATAGTGATTTCTGATGCAACCAACAAAAGCCATCAGGATTTAGAAAATTGTCCATGAGATTGTTGTGGTGCCTAGAGGTAATGGTCTTATCACACTTTATTATGATAAATACTGCAGTGATGGATCTTTCATAAGAAACAAGGTTACACCAACAGACAAATCACATACTGTGAATGTATCACCTCTAAAGAGATTTCGGTCAAAAGGGTGAATTTTTAATAAGCAGAGTGTTTATGGAATAGAATGTTGCAGACCCAATAAATAAGTTCCTATCTTAGTAGAAGCATGAATATCACGTGAGAGATAGAAGGTTATTGGTTGTTAGCAGTTGGCTCTAGTCCAAGTGGGAGGCTTTTGGAGTTGGTGGCCTAAAAACCTACTTTTTTACATAATTTATTAAAAAAAATTATCTCATTTTGATGTTCATATGTGTTACAATGCTTGTGACAATGCTCTAAGGATAGTGGCAACACTATATGGTCATAGCATATCCTTGAACTCATGAGATCCCGGATTTTCCATAACACTATTATTGAATATATTTTCTATGTTCAGATGGAGTTTTTGGAATGACTAAAATATTAAAGTCCATTAGGGGTGAGGAATTATAAAAATTTGAGGAAACTTATCATGGTTTGCACCCTTAGTAATATCCTGGACGATATTATGAAAATGAGTCCCGTCAATAAGAAATCCACATTTCATGCTGTCATTGGATGTTCCTATTTGCAGATGTGTGTATTCTTCCTTATATGTTATGATTATTATTAATGGGTAATACTACTTAGGAACATAGTTATTTTGATGAAAATTGTGACGACACACTATTCCCATTGAGGTAGGATATGATGTCTACGTCATTAGTATTCCCACATTAATAGATAATGCGAGAAGGGATTTTTCCCTTCTATTACATAACAAAAGCAGATATATCAAGACCTTTGATGGCATTGATATAGCCTAGCTAAATCCATGTCCATTGTATAGAATGAGAGAGTTATATTCAGGAAAGTCAAAGAAAGAATTATCATGCACATGGGTTGATAGAACTAGCACACAACGCTCTTGATTCGGGATATCAAGGCAAATGGATTGTGTTTCACGATAAGCATTCATAGAAGGTGACACGTCCTTTCAGGGTGAAATTATTTCTATATGGGTGCCTAGGTGTGTTACTAGTAGATAACTATGGACATTAGGCAGGCTACACCTAAAGCCACTGATAAAGAGGCTGAAAAGGTGACACACTATGAGTTCCCACATATCTCAAATAAATATTAATTTAACAAGTTGAATAAAGATTATTCCAGATTGTGTATTAATAATTATTCAATGATGCATAATCTCATTTATTTCGACCCTAGTTATTCAATAGAATATATTTTTTGTGAAATAATATATTTATTTGCGAGTAACGCAGTAATATTTACTTACAAAATAAGTTTTCATTATTCAAGGTCTAATAAATAGTGTGGAGGCAATTTAGCGGATAAAAAATCAAAAGATCACGTGTTGTATATTAATATACACGTCATGTAGTTTTAAAGTGAATTTGTGAGAAATGATATTAATTACTTAAATAATATTAGGTCTAATATTTGGGTATAATTTCATGTAATAATAATAGTTAACTATTATTATTACACATGGGGTATTACTATGAATTAAATGAATTCAATAAATTCTTTTGGGAAATTAAATCATTTTATTATTCTAGGTAATTATAATCCCGATTATATTATTCTCATTTTCCAATCCATTCACCAGGGTTGTGAAAACAGATCAAAAGAAATCTCTAAATCCAAGAATGAATTATTATCATCTAATAATTCTCTCATGCTACGAATGAGATCCTCCTCCATGGTATCAAGGAGATATCTTTTCAAACAGATCTCAAGGTGATTGAAGGTGGACATCGGAAGTTAAGGATATTCCATGGTAGCACTCGGAGATCCCTTCGGCGATGTCCAGAAATACATGAAGCACATGTGGATCACTGCTAGAGGAATCCTACACTAGGATTCTATGAAATAACGACGCATCACATCGGATAGTGACCGGAAACATCAATGGAGGTAGAATTCCATCAAGGTAATTATTGTCTTTTAATTAAATTAATTATAACCAACATATTATGATAGTCTCTACGGTTCTGGGACTCCCCTATTTTCATTAATTCTTCAATAATTCTGATGATCAAAACTTTTATTATCGTGACAGATCAATGTATAGATCATCGTTAACGGTAAAAATTAATGTTTGGTACACCCACCAACTCTCTTACAATGCACCTAGAACCAACACACCGATGATTGAATAATTCATTATTATGTTGAAGAGTATGTTTATTCTATATCATAGACTTTTTGAGGGAAAATTAATAAATACAATGGTTCATTTAACCATCATTCTTATTGACAAGGAGGAATGGTGGTGAAGAACATGGTCAAATGAACAATTTATTCATATTCTACTACAGAGTCTTCTTCAGCTCCGAATGATCCACAATATCCATTCAATATGGATTATTTGATAATTAAAATTCCATGGGTATATGTTAGATTAAGAATTAAACATATCATCTAGGAGGAAGACCATTAAATTCCTTGGGAATAACATCAATACACTCCCTCATAATGGTAATGTATTCAAGGATGTAATTTTTCGTATACTTAAACATTTGAGATGGATATTATTTTTCATTGGGAAATAATATCCATTCCTAGGATGTTGGTTCTAAAAAAGCTCACCATTTTCACCTTAGAGGATATTGGTTTTCTACAAAAACCATTGTGTAAGTGCATTAGTTTGTAATGTTCCATCAGTACTAATAGTTGGAGAAATGAAAATTATATTGAGGTTTTACAAGAGGATTCAATTCCACCATCACTTTGGTGGGTTTCCTCTTTCGAAAATCACTAGCATAATTCCATTCCTTTTCACCCCTAAATCATTTTCTTTCCCCCTTATGAAATTTTTGGGGTTCTTTCTTTCACACATTTACTAATTGGGTGTCAACATTTATTGGAAAAATTATATATCTACACCAAAGAATATCCCTTGGAGTGTCAAACCAAGTGGGAAGCACTACTCATTTTCATGCACCATTTCCAGATTGATCCTTGATAAAAGCGGTATTTTAAGGATTTACCCCTATGTAAATATTTTCCAAAGCCATATCATATTATGTTATCATAATAGGGATGCATTTTATTAATAAAAAAATTACTATATATTTAACAAAATTTATCTATGTTTTAATATACATATTAGTATCCAAAAGGATTTATCTAGAGTTTTATCATCCTAAACCCAAAAGAACTAATCTTTTCCTTTGATGACAAATATAAAACCCATAGTATTTATTTCACTTTAATATATGATTTATTATATAGGTGACACAATATACAACCTATATGTACATTAATATAGCGTATTTTCATGTTATGTAAATTACATAACAATTTAAAATAGGAAAAAAATCAACGTTATTGAAAAATACCTTTACATTCTCACACATAAAACTGTAGGGAATAACTAAAGTACATACATTTGAAAGAAGAGAGTTATAAATCCTAGTAAGGGAATAATTATGGAATAAAACCATTTAAATATTGCATGATATTCAATCGGAATGTCAATGAGGCATAAAAAGAGTTGGAATCATAAACATGAATAGTGACACATGATATAACATGATAATCACGGCGGAAAATGGGAAACATGGAAACAACATAAAATGATTCATCATTAATATAAGTTTGGAATAAAATCCAAGATCTCATTATGAACAATGTCCAATAAAGGAATTTGGATCAATAACTTTTCCAACATGACATATTAGAGACTAAACATTACCCAATGCATTGGTTCTTTATATAATTACGGGTACACCAATCACATTAATTTCATTTTCATGCTTATATGTGCTACATATATTATACAAAACAGATTCATTAATAATATTAGTTTATTCCAATATAATGGAGTATGGAATAAATACTTGTATGTCCAAAATAAAAAATGTATTAGTCTATAATGGTGAACACCCTTGATATAAAATGGGTATGATATTCACTACACAATTGTTTTGGTATAGAAAATCACGGCGGGATTTTTTTTCCATAACAATTCCATATAAAATTTAATAATATGGGATGATAAGAGAAAAAATGTTCTCTCATAATTTGAAAATCAAATATTCAGTAATATGTACACAAAATTAAATATAGCAATATCTGAAATTGGAACTAGAGGGTATAAGATAATAAATACAATTCAATAATGAGGGGAAGAAGAGGATCCCTTACTTGAGTGTGTGATCCAAAATGATTAGGATGAGATTTATAAGAGCATGTGGTCTCCCTGATAGTAAAATAGAGAGAGGATAGAAAAATAATGACATGATATTGGGTTATTGAGTGAATAGAAATAAGAGATTAGTTGGGTTTAAATTGGTAATTACGTGAGGGTGAATTTTTTATCATTTCTCAAACATTGCTTTTAGAGTCTATATAAGAAAATAACCAAAAACACTAACCTAACCATGGTTTTTGGACATAGCATTTTCAGAAAGGGATTTTATTTTATTATTTTATAAGTAAAAGGGCCTAAATTAAATTTATAATTCTACTGTTTATGTGGAAGTGACTCATACTCTTAATGAAATGATTTTCAAAGAATAAAATATATTAATGGTATTGGGGGATTCACAAGGGATTTATAATAATAATAACATAAAGATAAAAACATATTATTTTAAAAGGAAAACGTATATTTGGTCTTTTATAAAATTTAATGTATTTACTATATATATTTTTGTTCATTATTTCGTTATAATACACATAGTATATTTATATTTTATTAAATTTTTACCTTAATATTTTATTTTTTAAGAAAATTATGAAAATTATACCATTGGATAATTTTTAATTTAGGATTCCAAAAGTAATATTTATTTAAATCAAATGATTTTGTAATTATTTAAATTATTCATTAAAATGGAATTTTAACTTATAATTTAATATATTATCCACTTTTATCATTTATACACTCATTTATTAATTATTCATTATTAAGATCTTCATTTTTTGGTGCCAATTATTTCATTTATCAGGAATGTTTTAGTTTGAATGTTTTGATCATTGAACTTTTATCATGGTTCAATATTATAAATAATGCTAATAATGATATAAATATCATATATAATCATTATATAAACATTTATAAAAATTCAAAAAAATATAAATATTAAAATAAATTACATCGATCATGGAGATGTTATTCAATACATACAGATAAACACTATTTTCTTTTTCTATTGAAAAGAAAGAAAGGTTCATAAACGATATTTTATTGTTATAGAGTTCTTTTTAAATCATAAATATCTTATATATTTGGTAAATTTTTCATTATAAATATTTATATGATGTGGTTAGGTAAAATAACTTATATCGCTACTTGGAGTTGATTGTCCACACATAATCATGGGTAATACTTTAATTTACTATTTGTTGGAAATGAAGTAGAAAATGGTGTTTACCATATAATAATAAAAATAAAAAAGAATATTTATGATTTTTTATTTACTATTTTATGATTTATATAGTAGGATTAGTTAATTTTTAAGAATAAATAATATTGAAATATTTCGGTTCTGATTTTTCCTCTTAATTGAAAGACCTTCTTTAGCTTACACCATGAGTCTTAAATGATTTATCAACTGAGAAGATATGTGGCTCTAGGATGAAGGGTGAAAATATATGAAGCTATTAGTCTATGTATTTTCCAATATCTAATGGTGAAAATTCATGAATGATGGGGGATATGAGGTTCTATTTATAACTAATAGGGGAAACACCCTTAGAATTACATTAAATATGCAAATATAAATATTGAAACATTAAATTATAATGATTCCAAATGTCCAAAAATTTGATTTTAATATAAGATATGCTATATATTTAATCAATAAATTATAATTACATAGATTTATTTGGTAATCATACCTTTATCTATCATTTTCACCATCAATAAACATGTTTTAGTAAAAGTCATTGTATAAAATTCCTAATATTATTACTACTCAATATGACTAAAATTGAAAGTGTACTCCTTGAAAAAATAAGAAATATTATTTAAAATTTTAAATATAACTTAAAAAATTTTGTTTTTATAATTGGATGAATTTAATTTAAAAATAAATGCTCGAAATGATAAGAAAAAATTTTTTCTGAAAAATTAATTTTCAAACATTAAACTGAATTTATATCAATTTTGTTCCCTAATAAAAACAATAAAATTTATGTAAAAATATATAAATAAAATCTATAAATTTAAATATTACAATTTAAAAAATGTTATTAATTTTAATTATTAAGGTAATAAACATTCCCAATATATAAATTTTTTTGAAAAATAAATATTTTTATTATTAAATGATTTTGTCTTCATTCATAAAAAAATTATTACTAATGTGTGAATTATTATAATTTTATTTATATCCATTAGGAATATATTAAATTTAGATACTTCATTAATAGTGGCCAATATACATTATTTTGATAAAAATATATAACATGTAGAAAAATACTTTTCATGATAAAATATCTATTTTAATCATATAATATATTCATAAAAATTTAAATGATTATTTAAATATATTTAATAAATATATTTAAATTTAGAAAAAATATTCATATATATTTTTTATAATGTGTTAAATCCTATTCATACACACCAATCCTTTGACTAAGTTATAAAGGTTGACGAAACCAGAGATAATTTGGACTGAAGGTTTCCTGTAAAAAAAGATACCAAATAAATTATGTTTATTGAAAATTAAATACATAAAAAATAACGAGAGACATATTTTTATTACATTTATATTACAATTTTTTAGTATAGAAAACATAATGGTGATGGAATCATGGAACTAAAGGTTTTGTATCTTAGAAAAAGTATGTGCATACAACACTAGTATATAGGAAATCCAAAAAATTATTTAAATCCTTCTTGATTAACCCTATAAAATCTGTCACATTATCGATAGTACTTTTTAAACATGATAATATACATAAATAAAAAGGGTGGGCTAAAATCTTGGTAAGGGGTGGAACATCCTCGGTGGAATAAGGGAAACAAGTTAGAATAATCAACATCCTCAGAACATAATAATAGGATTATTGTAATAATCACAAAGTAATCATTTTATAATTGAATATAATGTGTTATATGAGTAATAAAGAAACATCCTAACAATGTGTTCATATGAAACACATATTTTTGAACAATGATAGAATCATGATAAAAAATAACACATGTTTTTAAATCCATACAATTTAATTGTGAAAAATGGTAGTATAATGGTCACATATAATAGAAATAATCTGTTGATATACATCACATTACCCAATTAATTATAGCGATATAAAATTCTAGGATCACCTATATCATCATAAAATGATCATAATCATATATTCCACATGGAGATGGATCAAATAACAATTTATGTAATGAACTAAACCTATGAAAATGAATATGTCAATTAAGGCTATCATAGATAATAACATATGTAATAAATATTAGGGTATGAAAATTTATTTTAAATATTATAGGGGAATGGTATAATAATCATATAAACCCTTTTTTGGAAAACAAGGTTTTGAATATATTTTTTTTACCAAATAGCAGTAATAAAGTCAGGTTTTCTTAAAATTCATTCTTAACTATATTATGTACCAAAAAGTAGAAAATTGTACCAATACAAAATTAAATCATGAAATAAATGAGTATATGGAATATCATAAATTTTAATGGGATATGGACCAAAATATTTCATCAAAGGAAGCATAAACATAATCAATCTCAAAACAACAAGGACATTTTCTCAATAAAATCTTATAACTTGGTATCTTATGATCATAATCTCAATGTATGAAAAGAAAATTACACAAAGATTTAAATATCGTGAATTAATTAAATTGAGGATAATAATTTAAATTTTAAGAAGATACATATAAAAAATATATTTTAGGTCCATAATAAAACATTAGTCTTAGGGAAATAATATCGAGAAGAACATTTTTATGTATTTTGTAAATTTTGAAACATAAAACACATGAAAGAAGGATAATAATAGGGATATGTAAATAACCATAAATTTAATTATGGAATTAATAGTATAAAGTCCTGGTTATTACATAAACAATAGAAAAGGATGGAGTAGTGAACACATCATTTATCTCGCATAAATTAAATGTTATATGAAATTTCCAATACATTGTGTATTGACTCTCATCGTACACGTTCAATCCACATGTACAATTAATATTATATTTTCATAAATATATTTAGTAAGCACATAATAATATCTAATTTCATATATGGTTTTATTATGAACCTATATTTCCCACTTGTAAAAGCTCATATGTTATGGTTTCACTTCGGGTAATATTCTCTTTGTTTTTCGCATGTGTCTAAATTTTTTACGTTGGGTTATTATAATGATATCATGATTATATAATTTAAATCATCATATAAATAAAGGTGATATAAATTTTATTCATATTCTAATAATTTATATCATAAATAAGAACAAAATTGAAGACACTATTCATAGAGACGTTAAACTGTTTGTACGCATATATGTTTTTTCTATTTTAATTGTTGGTTTGAATCAAAGAAAATAAATGAAATATGTATATATATATATATATGTATGTATATATAATTTTTTTATGTATCATTATTTATCATATAAATTCACTATACTCATCATTAATACATTTTTTTGGTGTGTGAATGAATCACATGATTAGTGGTAAATAAGAAATGGACAATCATCGTTTTGTGAGACAGCAGTTCACCGTACACAGAAACAATATGATCATAATCCATTAAAAGGATATGTGTGTAAGTATAGGTAACAATAATTATCTAAAATTATAAAATTATTTTTATTATACTGTTTTTTTCTACTAAATAATGGAATAATGATTGTTCATGTGGAGAATAATGAAAATAAGTGAAAGCAACATGAGATAAAACGTTACCACGTAATCAAGTAACTCCTTTTGTTTTCTACCAAATGTCATCCGTGAAGGGATGTTTTCCCAAAGGGAGGAATCATGGTATATGTTATGGAAATATTGAGGTTACCTGGGTTTATCTTGGATGATAATAATAGGTTTTAGAGGGGTTAAGAATGGGTATATATTTTGGAAATTTATAGAGAAGGAAAATGACTCGCATAGAATTTTTAGATGAATGTTTGGAGTGCACATGTTGTTACATAAATAGTCACAAAAATCTAAGAAAAACAATCATGGATGTTTTATGGGAGAACTATATAAATAAAATGTAGTTTCTACATGTTTCTACGTAGTTTTGGGACTTAAATTTAAGGATTATTAATTTTTTAACCTAAATTTTCCATTAATTGTTGTAATTAATGTTAATCACTTTCACTAATATTTATTAACGAAAAAATTTGAACATTATTGGAAATTATAATTTATTCTCACTAAAATAATGTAATCTATGTTTTAAAATTTTAATCACGTATTTGGTAGAAATGAATTTAAAATTAATCCCCCTGATGAGGCATTGATGGTGGTATTTAAAGTAAAAATAGCCTAATATTTTCTATGATATTATATGAAATTTCAATATGAAATTAGTTAAAATGTCCTAAATTGAATTAATTATTAAAAACATATATATCTAAACTATTAAAAAAATTAAATATATGATTTGAACATATAAATAAATTTGATAAAAAAGAAGTTTTGAATTAAAATCCAATATTTATTACTAATATTTAAAAGGTGAAACATTACATAAAAATACCAAAAAATTATCTTATCCTAATTTTTTTTTGTTTCTATAAAAATATAATGTATATTATAACATATTGAATCTATAAATTTAATTGAATTGGATTTAAAATGGGTTCTCTAATAAGATGAGGTAAAAATAATTCCTATCTAAATATATATGGTATTATGCATAAAATTTGGATTGTTCTAATAATATGTATATAAAATATATTGTATGATTAAAAAATATATTTAATGGAATATATTAAAAATTTATTACATTTATATAAATTACCAATGTTATATAATTAAATTTTCTAGGATAAAATAGCTTTTTGACTATAACAATATTTTTTTTATATTCAATTTATTTTCATACACAATTTTTATTAATTGGGAACCTATTAATTATTCTTATATTTGTGTGAACTACATAATTTAATAATTAATTTAACACTATTAATATCAATCATCTTAATGGCTAAGGTTAAATTTTATTATATAAATTTTATTAATCATATATTATAGTTTGGTTTCAGTTATACTTTCTTGTAACACAAGCTATCGAGGAGGGTCAATCTTGTGTGAAATGTAGTATAACCTTGTTGTTCCATGTAACATACACTATGTGGGGTTTTCATGTAGCATATTCTAAGACTTATCAATGTCAAGGAAATGTTTGTCATAGTGAAATTATTTTTTAGTGTTGTGTGATGTGATAGATATCAATTTATTTAATTAAGACAATTTGCGTTCAAAAATATAAGGGTGTTAAAATAAATATATTTATATATATTTATATATTAATATATATACTGTATATGAGAGTATTAGATGTGTATCATGTAAAATAGAAGGATGAGTTGGGTGTGTATCTTCCTTGTGCAGTGGCATGGATCGTGTGAGGATGTGTGGGTGTTTTGGAGGGAGTGGTTGAATTGGGAGTATAGGTGAGTAAGGATACGGGAGTATGTTGGTAATGGGGTGGCGTTTAGGTGAGCTGGAGAATGGGGATGTATAGGAGAGGTTTGGTCACAAGGCATACAAATAGGAGCGTGAATGAAATGATAAAGGGTTGACCAATGTCTGGCATATATGCTAGTGCGAGATTGGGAGATGTGTGTACAGGGAGGCTATGTTGTGTATAATATATTAATATGATATAATTTTTTAAAACAAATTGATAAATTTTTAATAAAATTTATAATTTAAAAACAATTACTTATGTTTTGTAAAATAATCGTTAAAATAAAATATATTTTTTGGTTGTAAAAAAAATAATTTTTAGAAATGAATTAAGTCATTTTTTAGAATATTTGATAAAAAAATCTTCATTTAATTACATCTCTAAAAACATAGGTAAATAATTTTTTTTCTAAGTAGATATATTTATAAATGTCTAAAATTTAGTGAGATTTATTTATTGAAGTTACTATGAAACATTGATAAATGAGGTGTAACTAAATAGTGACGTTTATAATAATCTTTAACTAAGCGATGATTATTAACCAAAATTTATCCAAAATATTTGTTAATAATTTTTCCCTAAATAGATATGTTTTTAAACATTAAAAATATATATATGTTTATAAATGTCATAAAAATAGTGACATCACATTTATAAAAATTTCATAGATGTCGGTTAATAAATTATGGATATTTTAAACCATATCTATTTAGAATATTTTATAGTATAACCTAATCATTGTAAACGAAATTGGACCTAAAAATATTAAAATTTGATATATATATATAAATTATTATTATTAATTTATGGAAATATAAATATTATATTACCATAATGTAAATAATAATATTTCAAACACAAAGAAATAATATTCACTTTTTAATAAAGTTTATTTTAATGAAATTATAAAAATTGATTATTTTTATGTTTATAAATATTATTACATATGATAGAAAATAATTTTCATATAATTATTCTAATTTATAGATTCATCATGTACAAATAGATAAAAATTAATATTTTCTAATATTCTGATAATTTTATTTAATATTAGTACAAATTCAATTTTTAAAATACCACATGTTTTATGACATAATGATGATGAAATATTGAATTACTAGTTTTCTAGAGTTTTTTATTTATGAAAAATTTAAATTTTATAAAATAAATTTTAAATTTTAAATCAATAAACTTAATTTCCATAACTAAAAAATATTTTTTAGACCCTTATAGTTTAAATTATACCATTAAATTTGTATTTTTAAAACATTATATATTACCTTTGATTAAACTTAATAATTAAAATTATAAAGGTATTTGAAGTCATAAAATTTTCTATTATTTATATTTATTTCATAATTTTAAAAATACTAATATGTAAAGGTATAGCTTTGATATAATGATATGGTTAGTACTGTTTTCTTAAAAATCACCTCACCTAATTTATAACTTACCCCGCACCCCTCCCTTGGAAAAAAATTACCTTTCACTTACCAAAGATAATAAAGATCCTGAATCCACTCTATTAGTGCCCATATAATCCTTATGTATGTTTAGGATTAATCATACTCAACGAATTCAAGAAGATAAGCCTCATAGAAATAAAATAACTTGAAGAAAGAGGTAATGTATTCTGTCCATTTAGGTTGTTTTCCTTTTCATATTTCAGATCCTCATTTTATTTCCAAATTGAAAAATTAACAATTCAATTAAGAAACATGATTACATGATATTGATAATGATAATATAACATTAAAATCTTATTTTTAATTCAATAACATATTATATATCTCACTCATTTTCTTTTGAAAAAGTCACATTATTAGTCTGTTTACCACCAAGATGGACGTTGATAATTTATTCATTATAATCATCCTTGTAGAAAGTTGTAATAATTTATTTTAAATATATAAATAAATAAATATTATTATTTTTATTCGTCTATAGTATATATTTTCAATTTATAAATAGAAATAAATCAAGATCCTTAAATAAAAAAAAACCTAGAATATTTTACGACAAATATAATATTAAAATGTATCACCTTTGACAAATGGAATTGAATAATTGAATCCAATTATAAAAATTGATTATGAAATAAAAAAATGAACATAATTAACTTCTAGATTTATTTTTTAATAAAACAATGTTTATTTTTAGGTGGTGTCAAATCAATAAAATAAAGTGATATTTATTGAATTGTGATTATCAAACCCAATCCATTCATTTCTTGTGTTTTCGCATATTTCAAATTAATTTCATCATGGATTTTCTTTTATAGTTTTTAATATTCATATTAAAAGTTATTAACATTTAATTTGGTTGTATATAAATGTGTTTAATTTTTAATGGACTTTTAGTCAAATTAAAATGAATTTTTTAAAGACTTATTCTTATGAAATCACCTATTTCATTAATTTGAGATGATTGTTATTCAAATAAAATTGATTTTTTATTCCAAAATATGATATAATATATTATTTTTTTAAACCCAAAGGATATAACTTAAACTATTATTTATGAAACCCTTATGAATACCATTTCATTCGGTGGGATAGTTCACAACTATGACTATTATATGTTATTTTTTAATCTGGAATGCATGATTAAAATATTTTTATGATGTGACACATGTTTCTAGAATAATAAATCCCATAAATTAATTTATTAATGTGATATATCTCAATATATTATGATTATTATATAAGAACATGATGTTATATGTATTAAAAATTTTGGTCTTATGGTTAATTCACATATTTTATTCATAAATTTGATTTCATATTTGTTTTCAAATAATATTTTTATTTGGAAACTATGTTATTATGTGTCATTATTATGTGTATTTTACATTATATTATGTTATCACATGTTTACCTCATGATTATGGCTGTGATATTATACTAATGACATAATGTTGTTGATTATGCCCATTCATGTACTTTTATTTCTAGTACCTCATCTATTGTAGGATATTACTCCCATTATTTGGATTTTATATTACACAATTATTTGATATATATCCTCTAGTGATTACATATACTATATAGGATTTGAGTTATTTTATTGGAATAATTAAGAATTATTTAAATATCTTTTTATTTTATTAATCATTATTGATGGTTGATCCTAAATTTCCAAATTTATTATTCCTACGTATCTTGGATTATGTCATAAAAATGTGGGTTATCATAAAAATGTTCTAATAATTATCTATGAAATATTTGGCTCATTATATTTGGTATTTGATTATGGTATATATAATTTTGGAGTTATTATTAGAAAACATTATTGAAAAACATAATGATAAGTCTAAGTATATGTAAACATATTATGTTTTGGTAAATTATATTAGTTCATGGAATCTATGTATTGAAATCCCTATCTATATAATACAATTATATATTATTATAGAAAAATTTTACCTAGTTATAATAAAACCAAAAGGGGGGATTGTGTATTGATATTATCATCGATTTGTGCACAAAAAATGTAGCCTTGTTGAACACCATGTATCACACTCTTGAGGGATATACATCTATTAATTTCATGAGCATATAAACCATTATGATGGATATATAACCAAGGTTAGTATTCATCTTAATGGTAAAAAAAGTATAATAAATAATCGTATAAGATATTTTTAGAAAAAGTATAAACATATAGATCCTATAAGATATTTATTTAGAACTAATTTAAACATTTTAATAAATTATTTATTCAATCTTTTTTAATTTTTGTTTGTTCAAACCCCATATAATTTTTAAAATGTTTAGAATGAGAAAAAGGCTAACCAACAACACATTTGAAAAATAATTCAATGATTGTCTTAAAAAATTAACAAAGAAATATGGGGGGAAGATTACAATTTCATTGTTAGGATTTCCCATCATTCCTTAGCTTTGAGGAAAAAAATAAACTTTGTGGATCATCCAAAATTATATGTGAATAATAAATTTTCATTAAGTCCTTTATATAAAAATTACTAATGAAATCTAATAAATATTATTATCAATATGTCAAGGAATAGTAGTTTATCTCAATATATAGTACTATTTTTATACTATAATATGTTTAGAAAGAGGAATACATATTTAATTTATGTTGTGTTTATGGAGGTATTGATCGATGGAGGGTGTTGACATTGAATACCATGATGAATGATGAAATATAATGAATAAAGTGGGAGTAGATTAAGATGTTTTATGTAAACAATGTTTTTTTATTATATAATTTAATAAATACAAATATAGATTTAAAATTGCTTCAAAAAAATGAGGTAGAATATTTCATGATACACATGGAATATTTCACAAGTATTGGAAGATGTACCTTTGGTTTTTTGTATCAAAAATGAAAAAATAGATCAATTATTTGGTGTTTCAAAACAAATAATATAAAAGGCTCCGTCTATTTGAGACATTAAATATTCTAATTATTAAGTTTTATGTGTTATCAAAAAAGATATGGAGTTCAATGAATTGACACATGGTTTCTCAGATAAAGAAATATAGGATATAGTATCATGTTGGAAGATTAGATGAAAAAGAAAAAAAAAATTCCAACTAATAAGATTTATGAAATGATGGATGAAAATTCATGGTAATTTCCAAAAAGGGACATGAAAATTATTCATATATGGTAATTAAGGCCACTAATATCATGAATATCTTAGAGACATGATGATACTGTCCAACATTATGGTGGAATGAAGGTCACCTCCCATCGTACCACTCTTGGTTCAATGCTTCAACTGTATGGATAAAAGTAACTGTATATTCTAGTAAAAAAATCATGATTTATCAATGTTTGTTAGAATTAGAAAATAAAAAATAAAAAGGATTAAGGAAATTATTATTCCATCACAACCACAAAGGTATAACATGAAATTGTAGTTTTAAAATGTACACATCATATTCATTGAATAATGGATAAAGATTTTTTTTGATTCTGACATTACACATTGATTTATATCTACAAATTTTTATAATATTAGTTTATTCAAAACCTGATAAAATGAAGTAGATATATCAATAAAAACACATAATGATGTGATCAATCCAGAACAAGTGTTTTATAAATATTCAGTTTACATTTTTGTGATGTTTCATATAGAAAATATAAAAATACTTCTCATGGGGATATTCAATTCCATATTGGGAATGTACTTGTTTTTATTATATTAATCACACATAATATTATGAGAAAAAAATAACATTATTTATTCCAAACCGTTTTATTCTCCCATGTATATTCTAGGATTATTGGAAATATCCTTTGGAAAATTCATCAACATTGTGGATATTAACACCAAGTGATGAAGCATATCTTAACCATGTTATGTCAAATTGAAAGGCCAAACATTATGAAATTACCATTTTAAGGAAATATAATAATTTATTTCCTAAATATGTTCCTTTTACTACCTCAAATTGTGAGGTAGATTTATCTATATAGATTACTCATAAGGACACTCCAATCACCAAATGACCTTATATGATGGCCCTGGTCGACATAGAAAAGATAAAGGAGAAAATGTCAGAACATTTGGAAAAAGGGCTCATAGACACTATGCTTCCCCTTTGTGTGTTTTGGTTCTGTTTGTCTTGAAAAAATGACATATTTGTATAGTTGTATTCCATGAATAGTAACATGATCACCATAATGAAAGTGTATATACTATATAGGATTTATTTAATTTTCAATCAACTACTTGGATCTCAGTTCTACACAATGGTTGATCATTATTTTGGTTATCATCAACTAGATTCATTGAAAAAATACAAATAAAAAAAATATATTAGTAAAAGGTATAGAATCTATGAGTTCATAGTGATTTCCATTAGATATAATAATTACCCTAAAATCATCATATATTTGCAGAATATAGTCTTGAGATAATAAAATTATTTTTTTGGTTGTCTTTAATTATGATATTTTAATTGTATTTAAAATCAATGTGGAACTTCAATAGAATATATTTATATTCTTGGAAAACATTATATTGTATAAAATTTTTTATTCGTTTAGAAAGGGTTCCTTTTATATAATCGAATTCACCTTATCTAGGAACATAATCTCAAGAATGAGAATTTTCACAGACCCTTGAATGCAAAAAGATAAATGATGAATAGATCATACTGTCATGTTTCATATAAATTTATAGTTTTCTAAATATAGTTGTTTATTATCTACACTTCAGATTAAATTTCTCAAAATTTTATATTTTACTAACAATTATGACATGGGAATATGTAAATTAGTTTTTGATAGTTGAATGTGATTAACACATTAAAAAAATGAGAAGAGGATTACTATTAACTATGTACTAACACTACCAAAATGTTGTAAAGGGATTATCATATATAGGGATGCTTCAAATAATTTCATCGGTTGAGTACTCATAAAAAATAATAAATTGAAATCTAATACCACATGAAAATTAATGATCTATAACCTCCCGATGCATGTTCTAGAGTAAGATACTATGATATCCTCATTGATGATTTTGTGGTACTAACTCTATAGTAAAAAGTGAGAAATAGATTCATATAATAAGAGTATAATGTATATATTCACACAGAAATATATGAACATGCATAAATGAAGATAGATATACTAGATTAGGGAGTATGATAGCCCAATTTACTACCATACTAGAATAGTGAATTTGGTAGCTACTGGTCTTATAAGAAGCGATCCTACTTATCTATTCATGATAAATATTCTTAAGAAAAATATTTATTTATATGAAAAATGATAGAACACGAAATCATAATTTTTGGGAATAAATCATACCACACCAAAATGATTACCCAACCACCAATATAAGAGAAGAACAAGAGGAACAACAATTTTATTTGGTGCATTAAAATAATCATGAAGCAGTAAAGGTGGGGAGGCTTTATGAAGTCCAAGTCAAATTATATATTGTCATTTAGATAAGTAAACCTTTTGGTCCCATTATCAACAAAGATAATTTTTTTATTAGATAATGAACATATGACATATTTCTACATCTATCATGGATGTAACAAGATGTTTCATAATTTTACGAGAACATATATTGGGACAACATGAATTAGGATATCACTGGGTATAACTCAATGTTATTGGAATGTTTGTAAGTAAAATTAATGAGACAGAAGTACAATGGTATGATTAAAGAAATAATAATTAGCACATTAAAATGGACGAATATCACTAAGTACTGTTTCACTATTCTCCCAAATACATCCATATAATGTAACGTGTCATTGGTTATGGAAGATTCATTCTATAAGACATCCCAATTAATATCTATTTTTGATAATTTATTTCTTAATAAACATTATATTATACACATAAAGGATGTGGTGATGATGGAAGTTGTACCAATTTGGATCGTGTCTGATCGGGATCCAAGGATAACTTCTAAATTAAAGATAACTATTCAGCAATCTCTAAATAGTGAATTTAAATTTAGTCTGACATATATCCACTAAAATGATATATAATGTGAAATGAATATCCAGACACATGAGGATATGCTAATATCAAACTCGATGGAATTTAATGGTGGATGGGATGAATTTCTAACATTAATTTACTTTTGTCACAATAAAAAATTCCACAAATGTATTTAGATTGATTGATAGAAATCTATGTCTGCGAAGAAATGTAAATGTCATAATTTTTTACAATGAACATGGTAAATGTTATATATTTTACCCAATCGTATACATGAAATTTCAATGAAGTTTTAAGGCACCCAAAAAAATATAAAATATGATTAGAGTTAGGAGATGAGTTATACTAAACACCATAAGAGTGAAAAAGTGTTTGATGATGCAGAATTGTTTTTACATCAAATTGAAATATGAAAGAGATTAATATGGTTTTATACAATGATAAGATTATACCTTTGTATATTTTCAACTTATATATCTCATAAGAGTAGTGGAAAATTGGATAACACATCCATAAAACATTTAACATGATCACGATGTGTTCTACAAATCTATCCAGAGGAAGTAAATACAAAATCCTTCAAATTAACTGAATCCATGGGAGATACAACTAATGGATTAACATTATTTTAAGGAGAATTTCATGATGATATTTGATTATATTTACAATGTTATATGGACCAATACATCTCACCATGTCTTATTATTTTATCATAACTTTAAATATGAAGGGGTGGGGTCGTGACTGAAGGAAATGATGAAAAATAAGTTTCCTTAACTATTTTTAAATGAGAATATAAGTTCAAATTTTGGGAGGAAATTTCTAAATGGGGGGAGAGATGTAATGACATTGAGTTAATAAGTGTTATTAGATTCCAAATATATCTATATACACATATAATATATAGGAAAACGAATATCACATTATCTCTTTAATAGAGATAATTACATTAGTCAACAATTAAACAAAAAAATAAAAATCATAATGAGAAAAAAATATATATTTAAAAAGATGATTGGGAATACATGGATCATAAAATCTACTAGAATTATCACCCTAATATGTAACTTTATAGAGAAGAAACAAAATATTATTAAACAAAAAAATATCATTGAAAATAAAAATATAGAAGCTTCATATGAATTATAGTGACAAATTTATGAAATAATATATATTTATTTATAATTTGTAATGTATCCATTGGAATAGAAATGTGACTATTAAAATTGTAACTTGACCATTGGAATACTAAATTGACCATTTTGAATAGTAAATTAACCACTGAGAATAATAACATGTCTAATGGAATTGTATTTTGATAGCAATATAATGATTTTTAATATAAATAATTTTTATAATGTCTAATTTATGAAAATACAAATATTACAATAACAAATAATAAATGAGAGTACTCACATATTTTAATAAAATATAATTGAATATATTTTAAAAAAAATTACAATTTTATGGTGATAATTATTATTATCTATGATAGAAAATTATTTTGAATCAATTTGTTTTTTTAGAACCATCCTGTTGAAATTTCCCAAGGGTAATTTTTTGGTAATTTTTCGTAAAAATTTCATTTTTATATGAATAATAAAAATAATGATTTTCAAATAATACTTGTTTTATTAAATAATGATTTTGAAATAATGTCATAATAAATTTAGAGTCTGATATTTCAAACTAAAATCATTTTAATTATATAATGTGGTCATTTAAAAATGAGAAACATGCTTTCCATACCAAAGAGAGTGTGAAATATAAAAAATGTGCTTATATTAAATACAAAATTATAAAATTGTATTAAAATTATAAAGATATTGTTATCATAAAATATACCTTTTAAAGGGTTTATATTATAAAATAAAATGTTCTTATGAAATTTTGAAAATGAAAATGAAATAAAATGGTGAAATGGCATTAGGCCTTTCTTCAAGTTGTTTCTTTTTTATGATCCTTAACATGTTGAAAGGTTAGAGTATTTGTACTCTAGAAAATTACTATGGATTATATGAGGCTTTATATATGGTAATTCAATAGAGACTTTTATATATTATGTTGAAGCTATGTGGTTTACTATTTGTGGGGTAAGGGTTTTTTTATACATGATGAGAAAAAAAATTTAGGGTTAAAATATTCATCAATTATAATATCCAAGGTAAAACATTCTGTAGTAATATTTTATAAATTACTAAATATATTTTAATAATATAACCTGATTTTAGTACATGGAATAAAATTACAATTAGAATTTATTATTTTAATGTTAAAAGATGGGAAAAATGACAAAATGTTTTTATATAAAGAGACTAGAATTTTAGGGTTTGGGATATAGTTTTTTTGTATGGAAATCATGTTTCTCATTTTTGAATGACCACATTATATAATTTAAATGATTTTTGTTTGAAATATCAAATTATAAATTTATTATTTCATTATTTCAACATCATTATTTAATAAAAAAAAGTAGTATTTGAATATCATTATTTTTATTATTTATATAAAAATAAAATTTTTACAAAAAATTACCAAAAAATCACCCTTAGGATATTTTAACGGGAAGGTTCTAAAAAATCAAATTGATTCAAAATAACTTTCTATCATAGATAATAATAATTATCATCGTAAAAATTGTAATTTTTTTTAAAATTTATTCAATTTTATTTTATTAAAATATTTGGGTACTCTCTTTTATTATTTGTTAATGTAATATTGGTATTTTCATAAATTAGACATTATAAATATTATTTATGTTAAAATTCATTATATTGTTTTCAAAATACAATTCCATTAGTCATGTTATTATTCTCAGTTGTTAAGTTACTATTCTAAATGGTCAATTTACTATTCCAATGGTCGAGTTACAATTTTAAGAGTCTAATTTCTATTCCAATGGATACATTACAAATTATAAATAAATCCTTATTATTTCATAAATTTTTCACTATAATTCATATTAAGCTTCTATATGTTTATTTTCAATGATATTTTTTTGTTTAATAATATTTTGTTTCGTCTCTATAAATTTACATATTTGGTTGATAATTCTAGTAAATTTGATGATCCTTGTATTCCCAATCTACTTTTTCTATATATATTTTTTCTTAATATGATTTTTATTTTTTTGTTTAGTTGTGGAATAATGTAACTCTCTCTATTAAAGAGATAATGTGAAATTCGTTTTCCTATATATTATATGTGTATATAGATATATTTGGAATCTAATAACACTTATCAACTCAATTCCATTACATCTCTCTACAATTTAGAAATTTCATCCCAAAATTTGAACTCATATTCTCATTTAAAAATAGTTAAGGGAATTTATTTTTCATCATATCCTTCAGTCCCGACACCACCTCTTCATATTTATGGTTATGATAAAAAAATTTGACATGGTGAAATGTATTATTTCATATATCATTGTACCTATAATCTAATATCACCATGAGATTATCCTTAAAATAAAGGTAATCCCTTATTTGTACCACCCATGGATTCTGTTAATTTGAGGGATTTTGTATTTACTTCCTTAGGAGAGATATGTAGAACACATAATGATCATGTTAAATGTTTGGTGGAAGTGTTATCCAATTTTCCACTACTCTTATGAGATATCTAAGATGAAAATATGCAAAAGTATAATCATAGCATTGTATGAAACCAAATTAATCTCTTTCATATTTATATTTGAAGTAAAAAACAATTCGTCATCACCAAACACATTTTGACTTTTATAATGTTTTGTTTAGATCTTCTTCTGACTCTAATCATTTTTTATATTTTTTTGGGTGCATTAAAACTTCATTGATATTTCTTGTATACAATTGGGTAAAATATCTAACATTTACATTGGTCATTGTAAATAATTCTGAGATTTACATATCTTTGCAGACATAGATTTCTATCAATCAATCTAAATACATTAGTGGAAGTTTTTATTGTGACAAAAGTAAATTAATGTAAGATATTGATCCCATCCACCATTAAATTCCATCAAGTATGATATTAGCATATCTTCATGTTTCTGAATATTCATTTCACATTAGATATCATTTTGGTGGATATATGTCACACTCAATTTAAAATCACTATTTAAAGAATACTGAATAATTATCAATAATTTAGAAGTGATCCTTGGATCCTGATCAGACACGGTCCAAATTAGTACACCAAACATCATCACTAAATCCTTTATGTATGTAATAGAATGTTTATTAAGAAATAAATTATTAGAAATAGATATTAATTGGTATGTCTTATAGAATGAATCCTTCATAACCAATAACACATTACATTATATTGATGTATTTGGGAGAATGGTGAAAAAGTACATGGTGATATTCATCTATTTAAATGAGCTAATTATTATTGATTTAATCATACCATTGTACTTTTGTCTCATTAATTATACTTTCAAACATTCCAATAACTTTGAGTTATACCCAGTGATATCCTGATTTATGTTTTCCCACTATATGTTCTCTTAAAATTATGGAACATCTTGTAACTTCCATGATGGATGTAGAAATATGGCCTATTTTCAATATCTAATAAAAAAATTATATTAGTTGATGATGGAACCAAAAGGTTTACTTAGATAATGGACAACATATAATTTGACTTGGACTTCATAAAGCCTCCCCACCTTTACTGCTTCATAATTATTTTAATGCACCAAATAATACCTTTGTGCCTCTTGTTCTTCTCTTAGATAGATGGTTGGGTAATCATTTTGGCGTGGTAGGATTTATTCCCAAAAATTATGATTTCGTGTTCTTTCATTTTCAAATAAATAAATATTTTTTTTAACAATATTTATCATGAATAGATATGTAGGATTGTTTATTATAAGACCACCTGCTACCAAATTCAACATTCCAGTATGGTAGTAAATTGGGCTATCATACTCCCTAATCTGATCAATCTATCTTCATTTATGCATGTTCATATATTTATGTGTCAATATATACGTTAAACCCTTATTGTATGCATATATGTCTCACTTTTCACTATAGAGGTAGTACCACAAAATCATCAATGTGGATATCATAGTATCTTACTCTAGAACATGCATCAGGAGGTTATTCTCATGGATCATTAATTTTCATGTGGTATTGGATTTCAATTTAATATTTTTCTTGAGTAATCATCTGATGAAATTATTTGAAGCATCACTATATCTGATAATACCTTCACAACATTTTGGTAGTGTTAGTACATAGACAATAGTAATCCTCTTCTTATTTTTTTAATGTGTCTATCACATTCAACCATCAAAAACAAATTTACATATTCCCATGTCAGAATTGTTAGTGAGATATAAAATTTTGAGAAATTTCATTTCAAGTGTAGATAATAAACAACTATATTGAGCAAAATATAAATTTATATGAAACATGACAGTCTGATCTATTCATCATTTATCTTTTTTCATTCATGGGTCTGTGAAAATTCACATTCTTGAGATTATGTTCATAGATAAGGTGAATTCGAGTTTATAAAATGAACCCTTTCCAAACCAATAAAACATTTTATACAATATAAATATTTCCAAGACTATAAATATATTCTATTGAAGTTCCAAATTTCTTTTAAATACAAATAAAATATCATCATTAAAGACAACCAAAAAATTTCATTTTATTATCTCCAGACTATATTCTTGAAATATATGATGATTTTAGGTTAATTATTATGTCTAAAGGGATTCACTATGAACTCATAGTTTCTATACTTTTCACTAATATATATATTTTATTTGTATTTTTTCAATGAATCTAGTTGATGATATCCAAAATGATGATCAACTAGTGAGTAGAACTGAGATCAATTTAGTTGATTGAAAAATAGATAAATCATATGTTATATATACTCTTTCATTATGGTGATCATGATACTATCCTTGGAATAATTTTACAACTATAAAAATATGTCATTTTTTCAATAAAACTAGTACCAAAACACCCCAAGGTAAAGAAAAAATGTCTATGAGCCCTTTTTCCAAATGTTCGGACATCTTCTCCTTTATCTTTTCTATGTGGACCTGTGCCATCATATAGGGTCATGTGGCGATTGGAGTGTCTATATGTGTATTCTATATAGACAAATCTACCTCACAATTTGAGGGAGGTATAGGAAAATATTTAGGATATAAATTATTATATTTTCTTAAAATGGTAATTTCATAATGTCTTGCCTTTCAATTTGACACAACTTGGTTAAGATATGCTTCATCACTAGGTGTTAATATCCACAATGTTGATGAATTATCCAAAAGATATAGCCAATAATCCAAGAATATACATGCGAGAATAAAATGGATTGGAATAAATAATTTTCTTTTCTTTTCACAAAATATTATTTGTGATTAATATAATAAAAACCAGTACATTCCCAATATGGAATTGAATTCCCCCATAAGAAGTATTTTGATACTTTCTATATGAAAAATCACAGAAATGTAAACTAAATAATTATAAAACACTTGTGCTGCATTGATCACATCACTATGTGTTTTTATTGATATATCTATTTCATTTTATCAGGTTTTTAATAAACTAATTTTCTAAAAATTTGATGATATAAATCAATGTTTTAAGTCAGAATCAAATAAATAATTTTACATTATTCAATGAATATGATGTGTAAATTTCAAAACTACATTTTCATGTTATACCTTTGTGGGTGTGATGTAATAATAATTTCCTTAATTCTTCTTATTTTTAATTTTCTAATTCTATCAAACATTGATGTATAATGATTTTTTACTAGATTATACAGTTAATTTTATCCATAAAGTTAATGCATTGAACCATGAGTGGTACTATGGGAGGTTCCCTTCAATCCACCATAATTTTGGATAGTTTCATCATGTCTCTAATATATTCATGATATTAGTGGACTTTATTACCATGCATGAATAATTTTCTTGTCTCTTTTAGGGAATTACCATGAATTTTCTTCCATCATTTCAAAAATCTTATTAGTTGGATATTCTTTTTTTATTTTTCATCTAATCTTCCAACATGATACTATATCTTGTATTTGTTATCTGAAAAACCATGTGTCTATTCTTTGAACTCCATATCTATTTTGATAACACATAAAACATAATCATTATAACATTTAAAGTCTCAAATATATGGAGCCTTTTATATTATTGGTTTTAAACCACCAAATAATTGATCTATTTTTTCATTTTTGATAAAAAAAACCAAAGGTATATCTTCAAATAGTTTTGAAATATTCCATGTGTGTCATGAAATATTCTACCTAATTTTTTTGATGAAATTTTAAATCTATATAGGTATTTATTAAATTATATTATGGGAAAACAATGTTTATATAAAACATATTAATGTACTCTCACTTTATTCCTTCAATTTCATCATTCATCATCGTATTCCATGTCAACTCCCTCCATTGATCAATACCTCCATCAAAACAACATAAATTAAATAATTATTCCTCTTTCTAAAAATATTATAGTATAAAAATAGTACTATCTATTGAGATAAACTACTATTCCATGAAATATTCATCATAATATCTATTAGATTTCACTGGTAATTTATATATAAATGGCTTAATGAAAATTTATTCTTCACGTATAATTTTGGATGATCCACAAGGTTTATTATTTACCTCAAAGCTAAAGAACGATGGGAAATCATAACAATAAAATTTAAATCTTCCCCTCCCATTTCATTGTTAATATTTTTAGACAATCATTGCATTATTTTTCAAATGGGTTGTCGGTTATGTTTTTTCTCATTCCAAATATTTTAAAAAATAGATGGGGTTTGAACAAACATAATTAAAAAAAGAGTGAATAAATAATTTATTGAAATGTGTAAATTAGTTCTAAATAAATATCTTATGGGATCTATATGATTATACTTTTTCATAAAATATATTATAGGATTATTTATTATACATTTTTTACCATTAAGAGGAATAATAACCTTGGTTATATATCCATCATAATGGTTTCTAAATCTCATGAAATTAATAGATGTATAACCCTCATGAGTGTGAAACATGGTGTTCAACAAGGCTACATTTTTTTTGAACAAATTGACGATAATCTCAATACACAATCCCCCCTTTTTGTTTATTATAACTAGGTACAATTTTTCTATAACTTTATACAATTGTATTATATAGATAAGGATTTCAATACATAGAATCCATGCACTAATATAATTTACCAAAACATAATATGTTTACATATACTTAGACTTATCATTATGTTTTTCAATAACGTTTACTGATAATAACTCAAAAATTATATATACCATAATCAAATACAAATTATAATGAGCGAAATAATTCTTATATTATTATTAGAACATTTTAAGATAATCCAAATAATTATGACATAATCCACAATACATAGGATTAATAAATTTGGAAAATTACGATCACCCATCAATAATGATTAATAAAATAAAAAATATATTTAAATACTTCATAATTATTCATATAAAATATCTCAAATCCTCTATAGTATATGAAATCACTGGAGGATATACATCAAATAATGGTGTGAGATATAATCCAAATAATGGGAGAAATATCCTGCGATAGATGAGGTACTGGAAATAAAAGTACACGAATGGGAATAATCAACACCATTATGTCATTAGAATAATATCACATCCACAATCATGAGGTAAACATGTGATAACATAATATAATGTAAAATACACATAATAACGACACATTATAACATAGTTTTCAAATATAAATCCTAGTTGAGAACAAAGATGAAATCAAATTTATGAATAACATATGTGAATTAACCATAAGACCAAAATTATTAATACATCTAACATCATGTTCATAAATAGTAATCATAATATCTTGAGATATATCACATTGAAAAATTTATTTGAGGGATTTATTATTCTTGGAACATGAATCACTTCATAAAAATATTTTAATCATTCATTCTAGATGAAAAAATAACATATAATAGTCACAGTTTTGAACTATCCAACCGAATGGAATGGTATTCATAAGGGTTTCATAAATAATAGTTTAAGGTATAACCTTTGGGTTTTAAAAAAATAATATATTATATTATAGTTTGGAATAAAAAATCTATTTTATTTGAATAAGAATCATCTCAAATTAGAGAAAGAGGTGATATTATAAAAATATGTCTTTTTAAAAAATTCATCATAAATTGATTAAAAGTCCATTAAAAATTTAAAAACATTTATATCCCACCAAATTAAATGTTAATAACTATTAATATGAATATTAATGACTATATAAGAAAATCCATGATGAAATTAATTTGAAATATAAGAAAACAAAAAAAATGAATGGATTGGGTTTGATAATCACAATTCTATAAATACAACTTTATTTTATTGATTTCACCCCACCTAAAAATAAACATAGTTTTATTAAAAAATAAAATTAGAAGTTAATTAAGTTCATTTTTTTATTTCAGAATCAATTATTATAATTGGATTCAATTACTCTATTCCATTTGTCTAAGGTGATACATTTTAATTTCATATTTTCTTAAAATATTCTAGGTTTTTCTGATTTAATGATCTTGATTTATTTCTATTTATAAATTTCAAATATATAATATATATGATTAAAATTAATAATATTTATTCATTTATATAATTGAAATAATTTATTACAACTTGCTACAAGGGTGATTATAATGAATAAATTATCAACGTCCTTGTTGGTGGTAAACAGACCAATAATGTGACTTTTTCAAAAAAGAATGAGTCAGATATATAATATGTTATTGAATTAAAAATAACATTTTAATTGTATATTTACATTATCAATATCATGTAATCCTGTTTCTTAATTGAACTATTAATTTTTCAATTTGGAAATAAAATGTGGATCTGAAATATGAAAAGGAAAACATCCTAAATGGAGAGATTACATTACCTCTTTCTTAAAGTTATTTCATTTCTATGAGCCTTATATTCTTGAATTAGTTGAGTATGATTAATCTAAAACATACATAAGGATTATATGGGCACTAATATATTGGATTCTGGATCTTTCTTATCATTGGTATGTGAAAGGTAATTTTTTTCCAAGGGATAGGTGAGGGGTAATTTATATATTAGGTGTAGTGATTTTAAAGAAAACAATACTAACCATATCTTTATATAAAATGTATACCTTTACATAGTAATATTTTTAAAATTATGAAATAAATATAAAAATAGAAAAAATTATGACTTCAAATCCCTTTATAATATTAATTAGTTAGATTAATCAAATGTAAATGATAATGTTTTTAAAATACAAATTTAATGGTATACTTTAAACTATTCTGGTCTGAAAAATATTTTTTATTTTTGGAAATTAAGTTTATTGGTTTAAATTCAACATTTATCTTATAAAATTTAGATTTTTAATAAATAAAAAACTCTAGTAAATTAGTAATTCAATATTTCATCATCATTATGTCATAAAATATATGGTATTTTAAAAATTAAATTTGTACTAATATAATAAATAAAATTATCCGAATATTAGAAAATATTAATTTTTATCTATTTGTACATGATGACTTTAAAAATGAGAATAATTATATGAAAATTATTTTTTATCATATGTAATAATATTTATAAACATAAAAATAATCTATTTTTATAATTTCATTAAAATAAACTTTATTAAAAAGTGAATTTAATTTCTTTGTGTTTTTAATATTATTTTATACATTTTGGTAATATAATATTTATATGTTAATAAATTAATAATTATAATTATTATATATGTAAAAAATTTTAATATTTTTATGTCAAATGTCTTTTTTAATGGTTAGGATATACTATAAAATATTCCAAATAGAGATGTTTCAAAATGTCTATCATTTATTTACCTGTATCTATGAAATTTTTGTAATTGAGATGTTACTATTTTTATGACATTTATAAACATCTATATATTAGTAATGTTTAAAAACATATCTATTTAGGGACAAATAATTAACTAATATTTTGGATAAATGTTGGTAAATTAATATCTCTTAATTAATGATTATTATAAATGTCACTATTTAGTTACACCTCATTAATAAGTATTTCATAGAAACATCAATAAATAAATGTCACGAAATTTTAGACATTTATAAATATCTTTACTTAGAAAAATATTATTTACTTATGTTTTTAGATATGTCATTGAATGAAGTGTTTTTTTATCAAATATTCTAAAAAATGACTTAATTTATTTTTAAAAATTATAATTTTTTACAACCAAAAAATATATTTTATTTTATAGATTATTCTACAAAACATCATAATTTTTTTATTATAAATTTTATTAAAAATTTATAATTTTTTTTAAAAAAATATCATATTAATATATTTTACACAACATAGCCTCCATGTACCCCCATCTCCCCATCCCTCACTAGCATATATGCCCCACATTGGTCAACCCTTTACCGTTTCATTCACGCTCCTGTTTGTATGCCTTGCGACCACACCTCTCCTCTACATCCCCATTCCCCAGCTCGCCTATACACCCCCATTACCAACCCAATCCCGTATCATTACTCGCCTATACTCCCAATTCAACCAATCGCTCCAAAATGCCCACTTCTCCTCACACGAAACATATCATTGCACAAGGAAGCTACACACCCAAATCATTCTTCCATTCTACATGATACACATCTAATAATCTCATATATAGTATATATTTATATATATTAATATATATATTGTAACACCCTTATATTTTTGAAAGAAAATCAACTTAATTTAATAATTTGATATTTTTAACATCACACAACACTAAAAATCATTTCATTATGACAAAAATTTCCTTCATATTGAGAAGTCTTGAAATATGCTACATGAAAAACCCACATGGTGTATGTTTCATGGAACAACATGGTTATCCCATTACACAAATGATTGACCCTCCTCGATAGATTGTGTTACAAGAAAGTATGAGTGTAACCAAACTATAATATATGATTAATAAAATTTATATAATAAAATTTACCCTTACCATTAAGTTGATAGATATTAATAGTGTTAAATTAATTATTAAATTATGTAGTTCAGACAAATATATGAATAATTAATAGGTTAACAATTAATTAAAAATCAGTATGAAAATCGATTGAATATAAAAAGAAAAATATTGTTATAGTCACAATGCTATTTTATACTAGAAAATGTAATTATTTAAAACAGGTAATTTATATAAATGTAATAAATTTTTAATATATTCCATTAAATATATTTTTTTATCATACAATATATTTTATATACATATTATTAGAACAATGAAAATTTTAGCTTAATACCATATATATTTAGTTAGGAATTATTTTTACCTCAACATATTAGGGAACCCATTTAAAATCCAATTCCAATAAATTTAAAGATTCAATATATTAAAATATACTATATATATTTAGAGAAACAAAAGAATTAGGCTAAGATAAATTTTTGGAATTTTTATGTAATCTTTCACCTTTTAAATATTAGTAATAAATATTGGATTTACATTCAAAACATCTTTTTTATCAAATTTACTTATATGATGAAATCATAATTTATATTTTTTAATAGTTTATATATATATGTTTTTAATAATTAATACAATTTAGAACATTTTAACCAATTTCATATTGAAATTTCATATAAAAACATAGCAAACATTGGGCTACTTTTACTTTAAAAACCACTAGCAACGACCTGTCAGGGGGATTAATTTTAAATTCATTTCTTCCAAATACGTGATTAAAATTTTAAAACATAGATTCCATATTTTTAGTGAGAATAAATTATAATTTCCAATAATGTTTATAAAAAATTAACAAATATTAGTGAAAGTGATTAACATTAATTACAACAATTTATGGAAAATTTAGGTTAAAAAATTAATAATCCGTAAATTTAAGACCCAAAACAACCTAGAAACATATAGAAACCAAATTTTATTTATATAGTTCTCCCATAAAACATACATGATTATTTTTCATAGTTTTTTGTTACTTTTTATGTAACAACATGTGCACTCAAAACATCCATCTAAAAATTCTAAGTGAGTCATTTTCCTTCTCTATAAAAGGCCATAATCTATACCCATTATTAACCCCTCTAAAACCTATTATAATAATCCAAGATATAACCAAGTAACCTCAAAATATACATACCATTTACCATGATTCCTCCCTTTGAGAAAAAAATCCCATCACGGATGACATTTGGTAGAAAACAGAAGGGGTTACTTGATTATGTGGTAACATTTTCTCTCATGTTTCTTTCACTTTTTTTCATTATTCACCCCATGCAATATAATTATTCCATTATATTGTACAAACAATAGTATAAATAACATACTATTAGGTTTTTAGATAATTATTTTTACCTATACTTACACACACATCCTTTTAATGGATTATGATCATATTGTTTCTGTGTAAGGTGCACTGCTGCCTCACAAAACGATGATTGCCCATTTTTTATTTACCACCAATCATGTGATTCATTCGCACACCACAAAGAATGTATTGATGATGAGTTTAGTGAATTTATATGATAAATAAGGACACATAAAAAATTATATATACATACATATATATATCTACATATTTCATTTATTTTCTTTCATTCAAACCAACAATAAAAATAGAAAAAACATTTATGCGTACATACAGCTTACCATATCCATGAATAGTGTCTTTCATTTTGTTCTTATTTATGATATAAATTATAATAATATGAATAAAATTTATATAACCTATAATTATATGATGATTTACATTATATAATCATGGTATAATTATAAAAACCCAATATAACAAATTTAGAAACATGTGAAAAACAAAAGGAATATTACCTGAAGTGAAAACATAATATATAACCTTTAACAAGTGGGTAATATAAGTTTATAATAAAACCATATATGGTATTATATATAATTATATGCTTACTAAATATATTTATGATAATATTATATTTATTTTACCTGTGGTTTGAACGTGTATGATGAGAGTCAAGACACAATGTATTGGAAATTTCATATAACATTTAATTTATCCGATATAAATGTTATGTTCACTACTCCATCCATTTCTATTGTTTATGTAATAACCATGAATTTAAAATATTAATTCCATACTTAAATTTATGGTTATTTACATCTTCCTATTATTATCCTTCTTTCATGTGTTGTATGTTTCAAAATTTACAAAATTCGTAAAAATGATTGGTCTCGATATTCCTTCTCTAAGACTAATGTTTTATTATGCACCTAAATTTTTTTTCGTGTATATGTTTAAAATTTAAATTTTAATCCTGAATTTAATTAATTCACAATATTTAAATCATCGTGTAATTTCCTTTTCTTACATTGAGATTATGATCCCAAGATACCATGTTATAAGAGTTTATTGAGACAATGTCATTGGTGTTTTGAGATTGATTATGTTTATGCTTTCTTTGATTAAATATTGTGGTCCATATCACTTTAAAATTCATGATATTCCCTATACTCATTTATTTCATGATATAATCATGTATTGGTACAATTTTCTACTCTTTGTTAGAGAATATATTGAAGAATGTTTTTTAAGAAAGCCTGACTTTATACCTGCTATTTGGGAAAAAAATATATTCAAAACCATGTTTTCCAAAAAAGGGTTTCCAAGATTATCATACCATTCCCCTATAATATTTAAAATAAATTTTTACTATTTTTATTTTAATAATATCTAAAAAGGGAATATTCTTCTCTCCTTCCCAACAATATATTTTTTACCCTTTTTACTATAAAAAATGAATGTTCATTTTTCCTCGTATGGAATGTATTTATTTACCTACTGTCATTTCATTGAAAATTCCATTGCAGTTTTAAATGGGTAAAATTTAATCGAAATATTTTTAAATGAAATTTAAATAAAAATTTTTGACAAAATATTTTCAATTTTATTTCATAGGTTTTCATCAGAAATGTTTTCAAAATGTTTTCTAGAAATTTTTATATGTTATCAAGGTGTTTTCAATGAAAGGGTACTGAATTTTTTTTGATTATTTTATTTGTGTGTGTAAAAAGATAATTTCAATGAAATTGTAATCACAAAATTTTCTATACTTCATTATATGTTTTAAAAATATTTTTAATCATAAACTATAGGTTTTAAATGAAAAATGTTTTTCAAAATGACTTCATGTATTCTTTCTTTGTTTTTATAGTATTTTTTTAAGAATTTTTTATAAAATTTATTTATGAATTAAAATTCCTTTTTTAAAAATTAAAGGATGTTTCTCTCAAGAATCATTTTTAATAGATATTACAAAATTATTTTCTGTCTAAGACGATGTATATTGATGTAAATCATGACTTTATAGAAAATGTTCTAATGGTTCCAATAATATCATTTCTATGAATAGATTATTCTTAATGAAATATTCTTTATAAAGCCAATTTCTCCATCATCAGTTATATTTTTAATGAATCTGTTTCTCAGTCATGGGTTATTATTTTAAGGAAATGATTATGAAACCATTTTATTTCCATATCTAATGATATATTTAAATTTTTATGAATCAAATTTCATTTCATGGGCTGTGATATTTTTATTAATGAAATTATGGAAGATATATGGATGATTTCATTATAAGATGGGTGAGACCTATATCTCATTCCAATGCATTGGGTAATGATTTATATCTCATGATATATAAAGGGATTGAATGAGGTTTCAATTGGATTAGTAATATAGGGATAGAACTAGGGATACACAGTTCAGTAATATAGGTATGGAGTGAGGGTTAACTTGGTTCAGTAATACAGGCCTGGAACAGGGGTCGCCCAGTTATGTAAATCTCTTCTACCACTAATATTGCATTCGAAGTGATGCATTTATTTATATGGAAATCATATTAGATAACTATTTTTTTTTCTATAATTCCCTATCTTATTCTTATTATATTCTTTTATGGATTTTGTCCTTTATTTCCTAATGACTCATTTCTTATCAACTATCATGATTTATGTCATTATTCATGTATCTAATCTATGATATGTAGGGTTTGGTCTTCTATTTTCATGATCACATTCTCAAACCAATATAATCATGTTTATTCTTATATGTCTCTTGTATTTACCCTTATTGATTATTTTATATCACCGATTTTTATGTTTCCAACATCTTGTTGTGAAGATATATATTGTGTTTGATGTGTCCAAGAAAGGTGATATTCAAGAAGTACCTAGTGAGAGATAATGTAGATCACATATGTATCAGTGTTTACTTTTTTATGTTTCTGAAGTAACTATAACCACTATAGTATTTTGGTTGTCCGTTGTTATAATTTTTTTGTTATTCTACAAATGTAATGTAATGTCAATGTCTGAAAAGCTTGGGTTGCTATAGTTTTTATCAATGAAAAGACATATTTATTAACTAGAAACTATGATGAGAAAACATTTTTGATGTCCAAAGTATATATATAAATATATTTCTAGTTATGTATATAAAAATAGGTTTACGTTTAAGCTAACATATATGAAAATGACAAGAAATTTTGGTAATGGATAGTGTGAGTGGTTTCCTAGCTATACAGACATGTCTAGAAACATCAAGTGGTTGTGGTTATGGTACAAATATACCAAGGGTTAACATCTCAGAAAAAAAATTCTAGGATTGACTAGTAGAAATCAGGAAATCAAAATAGCACCCTGTTGTACACAAGGATTTATATTCCAGGGGGATATGGCTTAGAAATTCCTAAAATCTCCATGAATAATATTGAAAGATTAAAATATAAGTTTTCTTTGAATAACCCGGGATGAACATATGGTGTCATAGATTAATGAAGGTGGAATGATTTAGATATCTTATATGTAATTATTTTCATGGGTATGTGGTTTTCTTTAATTATATTTAATTCTCACACAATGATTATTATTTTAGTCAATTATCCAACCTATAAGAAACTATATAAATGTTGAATGTGACATATGTTTTTTAGATGTGATGTCAAATAGAATGACCTCTACTCTGAATTTTTTTTGTTATTATTCCCAGTCAATTTTCACAGAACATGATTAAAAACAATTACTTTAAATTACTCTTGGACTCACTAATCTAGAGACTTGAAGAGTTTACTGGGAGTTAGGGTAAAAGAGACCATATAGGAATGAATATTTGTTTTCATTAGGGTAATCCTTGTAGAATAAATCACAAATTTGAATTTATTAGAGGAACATGAAGATGTTTTGAATGTGTTAAATTAGATGAAAATGAAATTACTACAAGGGATAGATGAAATTATCTGTTAACATTATATATGGGAATACTGGACTCCCTAAAATTCCATCAAAGGTTATGTGTTTTATGTGTGTAGAAAATGATCATTATGAAACTCAATGTCCCATGAGGGATGTTCTCGATGAAAATTAGCAAGGTGGGGTGAGTAATGGTTACATTGTTGATGATGATGAAACTGTAGATGAAATATGAAGGTATATAAGTATTATATTATAAGTTTATGTAGGTATTATAATGGATTAAGGATGAAATAATCTATGTTTTTATGTATTTGGATTTTAATGTTATGAATGATGAAATATACATGGATTGTTCTACTTTTCATAGTATTTATAATATTATGTGGTAATGGTAAATTAATTTAATAAGAAAGAGATATTTTGACAAAGGGAAGATAACCCTTAATATGTTTTTTTTGTTAAGATAATGTTTTATGTATAATGATATGTGGGATATGGATATGTAAATTCGATGTTACTGATTACCTTGGAACTATGAAAATATTTTTTGATATGTAGTTTTTGATACCATTGATGATGTTTACAGTATTTCTTTATTTAATGAATAGATCCAATATATATCTGTATTATGAAGCATGCATGTTTTCCAAATGGATTTTTGTTAATTATGGTTATTACCTTCTTTCAAGAGAACAAAAAATGAGGGTATTCAAATGTTTTTATTGTTACAACGAAGATCTATAAGATATATATGAGGGATCAATGGTAAGTCGGTTTTGTGAAGGCTTTCTACTGTTTTAAATTATCACCATTCAAAATAGTAATAAGGTTAACCATTTATGGAATGTTTTAGTTAAAAATTTGATGTTGCTTTTGAGAATAAAAGTATTATCTCACTACTTAAGAAATAATTCAAATTCGATATCCTATTCAAACTACCTTTTTAAATGATAATTGATTATAAACAAAATTTCATATCATTGGTCTAATGATCTATTAATACTTCATGAAAGAAAATTATCTTTCATTTTTTGAGAAAGGGTTAAAGTGGATAAACGAACAATAAATGTTCATGTTTTCAGGACGTAATATAAGTATATAATTAATGGTATTTATTTATCTTTAGAAAATTGATCTTCAAACTAAAATTTATGTTATAGTACCTTTGTTTCCTATATATCAGATGTTTCAATAAGTCATCATAGATTTATGGCTTTATGATTGTTATGTTTTTTCATATATCATCTACTATCACTCTACATTATAAAAAGTTAGGTAGATTTTTTTGTCATGTCTATATTTTCACTTGCAGACTATGTTCCCCTATGTCGAAACCCAATTATATATTTCATTAGGTAACATTATTGTATCCAACATTCCCTTTTTATGGGACGTTTTACTATCCATTTTTATGATGTGGGTTTCTATGATTTAGACAATCATGTATTAAATATTTTATATCCCAGATGAGGTTTTAGTGTGAAATTATTTTTAAGCGACGTAGAATGTAAATCCTAGTGATTTTTTGTATTTTTTATAAAAAAACTACTATTTTGAAACATTTCACTTCACGGAAAACTGAAAATAAATTTTCACTTAGTAAAACGTTCCTTTTATCTGGATTTGGCTCGGCATATATTAAATAAATTCCCAACTAGAAATACGTTACACAGTACATCAATGTCAGTGTACATTACATATAATATAGGCCCTCATCGATGGATTACGTAACACACTAGACCGAGTGTAACCTAACTATAATATATTATGTAAAATTTTATTATAAGATAATATAAACACATTTTTAAGTTAAAAGATTTAAATTTTTTTAATTAAATCCTTCAAATATGCAGTTTAGATAAATATAATATGAATTCATTCTTTACCATTTATTTATAAATTAATATGAGAACAGATTGAATATAATATAAAATATGGATATAGTAACATTTCTATTTTAAAATAGTAAAATAAATAAATTAAAATCAGTTTGTTATATAAATGATATATATATTACATGTTTAATAAATTTTTTTTCAAATAATCCAAAATATTTGATATATATAAGATAAGAACACATTTAATTTCATGCATAAAGCCTATATATTTATTAATGCATTTTAAGAGAATTTTAATGGAGAACCCATATTAAATATTTTTGTATTACTTTTATATATTTAATATGTCAATATAAATATAATAATTGTATTTGAAACATAAAAATTAGGTTATGAAATTTTTTGGTATTTTTATGTAAGGTTTTATCATTTAATGAATAATTAAAAATACTAGATATTTTTTACAATCTATTATCTCTTATAATATATTTATAAAGTTAAATTATTTTTGTACATTTATTAATAGGTTATTTATATAATATTTATTTACAATTTATCCAATGTAGGTTATTATAACCAATTTCACAATGGAATTTGATATAAAATTTGATCAAACTTCTAGATGTTTTTACTTTAAAAACACGGAGTGTCAACATGATAGTGGAATTAATTTTAAATTACTTTCTACCATGTCATTGATTATAATTTGACCAAATTTATTCCATATTTATAATCATAATAATTTTTAGTTTTTAATATGTTCAATTTTTGTTACCACAATGATTATTGAAATTGATAGAAATTAATTGCATCGGTTAATAGAAAATTTAGGTCAGTAAAGTATTGAACTCTAAATTTAAGACCCAAAATGACCGACAAAGATGATAAAATACCATTTTATCTCCAGGTTGAGTCCATAAACATTAATATTTTTTGTTGTTTTGGTTTTTTATGACCTTTTATGGGTAATAGAAGGTTTAAACTAGACATTTTTTTCAAAAAATTACTAGTGAGTCTTTTTTCCTTGTTAATAAAAGGACACCACATATACCCATTACTCAGACAACTCAAACATTTAATATTTCTAAAATATCTTCTCATATATCCTCCCCACATCACTCCGATATAACTTGAGCCATCCCTTTGTTTATAAATCCTCTCATAGATTCTTTTTTTAATAAACAAAAAGGAGAAACAAAATTAAGAGGAAACATCTTCCCTCAAACTCATTTCCATTATTTTTTTTCCTCACCCCATCCACTCTCGTTATTAAATTATTTAGGGATAAAAACATTATAATACAGATACTATGATATTTGTAATAATATATTTATACCTACACTTACATGCACCTCCATCTATGGGATGTTGGACCTACTTTTTCTCTGTATGAGGAACTACAGCCTCAAAAAACGATGATTGTTCATTTCTCCATTACCCCCAATACTAGTGGACATTACTTTAGAAAGAATAATTATTTATTTATTATGTATTTAATCTTTTTTTTAAATCACACATCTTTTTAACTTCCATTTTTTATTAATAAGATATTCTCGCTGAAGGAGGTGTGGACTACCGCACCTTCAAAGCAATGCGATTTTTTCACACACCACTGGGAATTTATTAATGATGGGTTTAGATAAATTATATGATTACAAATTATACTGGAAAAATGATATATATATATATGTCATTTAATTAATTTCATTCAATGCATCAATAAAAACAGAAAGCTTGTTCATGTGTACGAACGATTTACTTTCTCCATAAATGGTGTATTATCTTTCATACCACTTTATGATATAAATTATTATAGTATATATACAATTAATATAAATTATATTTATATAATTATTTACATATTATAATCAAGAGATATGTATAATAAATAGTGATATAAATACCTAAACACATGCAGAAAATAGTGAGTATTACATGAAGTGAAACCCTAAAATAGTATTATTAATAAAAGGGTAATATATTTATCTAATAAACTAATATATAGTTCTAGATATAATATTTTTGTATATGTAAATTATTTATATGATATTTACATTTATTATATAGGCGGCTTTATTTAGTACGATGAGATTCAAGACACAAGGTAAAGTGAATTTCATATCTTTTTTTGTTTATGTGAGGTAAAGGTTATATTAGCCACTCCTACCTTTTGTGTGCTGAATGTACTTAGCATTATTTTATTATATTTATTTTATAATTAAATTTATGTTTATTCAAATTTCCAATTTATTCTCATTATTTCATGGGATTTAGGTTTTTAAAGTTACCAATAATCGTAAAATAATTTGACTCTAATTTCCATATTTGAGACTCATGTTTTGTGATACAACTAAACACTTTATTCTATATATACATAAGTCCATATTAAATGTAATATCAAGAATTTAAGTCATTAATTATATTATAAGATTCAATTAATTTTCTTTTCATAACATATGGAGTATAATCCCATGTAACGAAGTTATAATATTTTATTGAGATAATCTCATTATTGAATTGATATTTTTTATATTTCTGATTCCATTGATGAACTCCTAAAAAAATTCCATAGCCTACTTATCCTATTATATTTCATGATATAATGATGTATTGGTACCATTTTATACTCATAGCAACTCAATATAGTTAAGAGAGTGTTTTTATGAAACCCCAACAATACCAAATCTTCAGTAGTAAATATATTCAAATCCAGTTTTTCCCAAAAGGTTATGAATAATATTATAATATTCCGATATAATATTTAAAATAAATTTCTACCATTTTTTTCTTTTACTTATCTCTTAAAATAAATCATCTTGTATCTTTCCAAGCATAGGATTTATCAACCCAATTTTCCATGGAAAATGAATGTCCTTTTTTCCTCGTTTGAAAAATACATTTTTACCCATCATTATATCTTTGATGATTCCCCTTCATTTTTATAATGTTAATCTGTAATAATTTTTTTTAAGTGTAATTTAAAATAAATTTGTTTTTAAAATTTTTTCAAGACTCATTCATAAAATTTCAATGAAAATTTTATTAAAAATGAATTCAAAGCTTATTTATATGTGTTCAATGTATTTTCAATGAAATATTTTATAAACTATTTACAAGCAATAATTGTATGTTTTAATAGTTATTTTCAAAAAATAAAATGTTTTAAAACATTTTCAATATTTATTATGTGGTTTCAAAAAAATATCAAATAATAATGGTTTTAAAAAATTTTTATTCTTATTTTTTATTTTTTAATGAAGAACATTTTCCAAATTTATTTCCTGTCAACATTATTGTTTGTCATTGTATTTTAAAAAAAAACATTCTGAAACTATTTTCTATATTAAAAATAATTTTTGAAACAAGAATGTGTATATTTCACAATAAATGTTTTTAAAGTATATTTCACAATTATTTTCCATATAATATAACATTAATTGATGTTATTAATACATTTCTAGAATATTATCTAAAGTTTCTATTCAAATCCTTTATCTGAATGTGTTATTCTTAGTGTCATGGGTTTATGAAACAAGTTCCTCCATCATGGGTTATTTGTTAATGGAATCTTATTCTATTTCTTGGTTTATTATATTAATGAAATTATTATGAAACACATATATTTTCTTAGGTTATAATATTTAACAATATTTATGATACCCATTTGATTTCATGGGTTATGATATGTTTATTTATAACCATGTGAAATATGTATGTATGATTTCATTATGAGATGTGCGGGATCAATGTATACCTCTAATGAATTTGGAAATTATTTATTTCTCATGAGATATACAAGGATTGAATGGGTGTTTAAATTGTTTAGTAATGTAGGAATGGAATGTGGGTTACTCAATTCAGTAATACAGGGCTGGAATGAGGGTTCACTCAGTTTAGTATTACAGGGCTGGAATAAGGCCACACAGTTAAATAATTTAATTTGTCCACTAAGATCATGGCATTGATGAATTGGCTATTATGCAAATTTTATTATATGCTTATCTATTTGATACAATTCCATGTCTTATTACTATGTTATTATTTTATTGATTATTTCCATTATTTTATTATGATTTATGCCTTATAACCAACCAATCAATATACCATTATTCATTTATATGATCATTGACATGCTATGAATGATATTATATTTTCATGATCAGATTATCATACATTTATGATCATGTTTATGATTAAGTGTCTCCATTTGTTACCCTTACTGAGCATTCGATCTCACCCTTTTTCAGGTTTATTTTCCAAGTTTGGGAAGATAAGAATTTTGTTTAATGTGTCTAGGAAGGGTTCAAGTCATTAAAAGCCTAGTATGAGATAATGTAGGTTATATATTTATCACTTTTTATGTTTCCTTTTTTCCACTGTAACTATACTAACTACTCTATTTGGGAATTTGTTGTTATAATGTTTTATGTGTTCTACAAATATAATGTAATGTAATTGTATGAAAATATTGAGTCCTTATATATATATATATACATATGTTAATATTTTATATTTTATATGTTATATATATATATATATGTTTATATTATAATATGTGTGTGTGTGTGTGTTTGGAATGTGATTGTATATGTTTGTATAGTATATTATATATATGTGTGTGTGTTTATATATATATATATATATCTATGTTTATATATATATATATCTTTGTGTGTCTGTGTAAATATATATGTGCATTTATAAATATGTATATATATATATATATATTATTACTTAGGATGTCATGTTTTAAAACAATGGTAAAAAATTTCACCAAAATAGACAGTTTTCCTAAAAATGTGACTAAATTTAAAATACATGCATTCTTATATATATATATATATTTATATAGTACTCTTTGTCTGTGGAGTTATATATATATATATTTGTATATATGATTATATATATGTGTCTGTAATTATATATACTATTATATATATTTATCTAAATACAATTTTATAGAAATTTATGAAAATGTTCTGTATAAATATATATATATTTTTATTGAAGTTTTCTAGATAATGTATCTAATTTAGCAATGATTATATAATGCATGGCTAAATTAGTGTCACTTTTCACGAAGCACTGGTAAATTTTTGATGTTTTTGAAAAGCATTGCTAAATTAAGAACATTTTTAGGAGATTCCACTAAAATTAGAATCGTTTGTGAAACTAAAACTTCACAAAATTATAGTTTTTTTGTATTGTTACAATTTCCAATTGTTAGGCTACATCTCTTAACAACTATGTTAATATTTTAATGGTCACATTACTAATCATATAGTTATATTACTATTCCATTGTTCACATTAATTAATATTAATATCTCTTCATTTCATGAAACATTATTGACAACAATTCTTTACAATGATATATATTTTCTTTTTTTATGATTCTATCTGATTTTATAATATATTATTTATTTTCAATAGTATTTTATCATTGGAGATATTACACTTATTGATTGTAGTGATCCATTTTTTACCATTATATGTTTTATATATAATATTTCCCCCATTTTCGTATTTTTAATTTTTATGTATTTAGTGGTTGGCTAATGTAATGTTCCACATTAATGAGATAATGTGTTGTTGGTTTCCAAATGTGCTTTATGTGTATAATTCTATAAATTTAATCAAATATAACTTATAAAATCATTTTTTATAAAATATTGGGGTGTTAAAATTACCCCCCTTAAAAGTATTTCTCCCATGATATTCTATCTCTTTGATAATAATAAATGATTAAATATTTATATTATCATATAATCAGGTTCCCATAAATCTTAATTGGATTAATAATTCTTTATAAAACATTATCCATGTGATTAGTCATATTCCATAGAAAATTTTCTCTATTACCCAATAATAAAACATACTTTTCGTCATATGAAAGATCAATACCCAATTGTAAAACCATGAGTTTAATGAATATAAAGGATTAGGTATGTACTTTTTGTGATAGGTACATTGATACCATCATGAATGAGAGAGTGTTTTTTTGTAAGTGCCATGTGATATAATACCATCCCTCCTTCATCAGTATTCTTGATAGGGCCAATATCCTAAGGGCATAACATTCCCTTCCTTTCAAATTTCATAACCATATTCTATGAAGAAATTCAAAAGAATAATATCTCCATTACATTTAATTCTAGATAACGAGGAAGATTGTTAGTAAAAATCTCCAGCCAAATCTATTGTACCATGATTTGATTTTGAATGAATCTAACCTTATCTACAATTTCGTTAATTATCTCATATCATAATAACATTATTTTTTCTACATCATACAATAATTTTGGAGTTATTTTATAACGTTAATAGAGAGATTTATTAGTAGAAACATGACTTATTGAATAAAATCTATTTTTATATGTTTATTCGATAATAGGACTTTGTTCATACCAAATAACATTGAAATATATAGAATAGGATATCATCATATCCTCCTGGGTTCTTTTGAACCTCTCAAACTAACCATCAATCTGATGATGATAGGTAGTAGTGAAACAAAAATTTATATCCCTAGATTACTAAAGTTTCTATATTACATTCATGTAAATAATAGTTATGAATCAAATAAAGAAAAATGTGGTTTTCGATGAAACATTACTATATCATTAATGTTGATTCTAAAGAGTTGAACAAGAGAGAAATATTATCTGATAGCAATGAATCATGCGGATTATATGATGTTATCATTTATATCTAAAATATCATTATGACCATTATATGTTTTGGGGAGCCTCATGATTAAATCCATGTTGATGTATTTCCATCTCCACTCATGTATGGGTAATGGGTGTATCATCCCTTTAGAATTCTGTCTCTCACCCTTTACATGTTGACAATCCAATCACTTAGATAAAAACTCTATAGTATAATTCATTATTTAATCATACAAGAAATACTATTTATTATCATTATTCATATTGTAACTCTAACTATGAATACATAACAATAAGGTATGATCTATTATAGTATCTCTTCCATGTATGGTATTGGAGGGACACATACATAGTTCTTAAAAACTATCATTCCATCATAATAATGGTTGAATTAATTAACATATTAAACTTTCATGGGGGTCTTAGGATGTTTATTAAATTCCTTTTTTATCTCCACATAGATATATGGATTGAAGAAAAAATGATGAAATATACTATCTCTCCCCTTCCTTTTAGATTTAAATATCTCTCCGTTGTAAATCTTGATATATTGGATATTTTCTTATCCTCATCAATGAATATATATCATGATACTCTTACGTCAAAGCATAAGCTACCATGTTCACATTACCTGGGTGTTAATATTTTGGTTAGAAATAATATTTAATCAACACCAACAGTTATATATGGTTCATATTCAACTATTTCTCATTCAATATAGACATTATAATGTAATTATTAATTTACATGTCACATCATTCAATATAAAGATAATTTAACTATATTTTTAATTAAATAACTACAACTACTAACTCCAAATCAATATATTCATATTTTTATCATGAACCATAAATTTGTGTGGAGAATATGGTATCAAAATACAATTATTCTTGATAACGCATCATGATTCAATATTTGAGGAATCATTTTAAATCACAAATCCGAATCCATTATAGGGTAGTATGAGCATAGGATCACAAATTAACCTTCTATTCAATTCTGTGAAGTGTTATTCATATTAATCAGTCCAAATAACCTTGATAATCATCCATTTTGACTTCCTGGGTGGATAAGACTACTAGTAAAACTTATGTTATACATTTTCAAAAGAACCACCATATATAAGAAAACTATATACCTTAGTCACAATGGTTTTTCTATGATAATTTTTAATAAAAACTATCTTTCATGAATCCACAAATATACTATCTTCTGAGATTATATTCCCCAAAAATGATACATTCTATAACAAAACTACTCTTGGTAATTTTTAATACCACTTCAACTTATATAAGGTCTTGAATACAATCCTTTACTAATATTAATTCTCTTAATTAAAATTTTATTAAATAATATTATCATTAATAATGATGACCATGAACTAATCATTGTAATACCCAAAGTCACTATCAATCAAATCCATAAAGATAACATGGGAATTAATAAGACCAAATGGAATAACAATAAATTTATAGTGTCCATTCCACTTAAAGAACGTTTCCTTGTGAATGTTATCGCACATTAAACTGAATTTATAGTGTATTTATCAATGATATATATTTAAAAATTATTTAGATCCATATAATTGGTTAAAAAATATCAATATGGGGATGATTCTACTTATTCATGAGTGTGGCCTTGTTAAATTCTCGATGATCAATACATAGCTTCCTTGTCCATATTTACACATAAAAAAAGAACCAATGTACCCCATGGTGACACACTTGAATGAATGAATCCCTTTTAAATATTCTATTAGAGTTACTTCTTAATTACTACCCCTCAATCTGGTCCATTATATATGGAGGCATTGAAATATACTTAAAATCATCTTAAAGTTATTCTAAAAACATAACATCACGATTTAAAGATGGACTAGGGATCTCTTCCCAAAGTATATCAGCAACCTATAGTATAATTTGAATATATTAAATTTTTTGTATCTTCATAAAAATTTGATTTAAATACCCTCATTGAAAAGAAATAATTACTCAAAATGTTGATGTAATTTGGATTAGAAGTATATATTTATCATAACATTTAAATACAATCATAGGTTGGTTTTGAATATTTAATGTAACATGCATAATTTGACTATTAATATTTGAATTATATAATGAAATATAATCTAAAAACGATCAAATTATAGTTAACTAAGAATAATTTGATTTACATGAATTAAATTCTCATAATATTTAATTGGAGAAGATAATATACATGAGAAGAAATCTTTATAGAAATATGTGTTTACACTACTAATTACACAAATAATTATTGAGATTGTAATGTGATACACTTAGAAGTTTTTTAAAATATAAAATCTCATGACGACCCGTAATCAAATAATATATATGAATTTTTACATTATGTGTCATGTGTACCAATAAAAACACCATTCATATAACTAACATTAGGAATATTGATCACATGAGATTTCAATTATGGTATTAAAATGATTCTAACATAGATCATAATCATTTACCCTCATATTTGAGCACTTCATTGAGTAATTCCGATAATTCTTGAAATTAAATCATTAGTGTGTCGGTGGTAAATTCCCTAGAGGTTTCTTTCCATTAATATCATTAGCTAATTCATCCATGGATATCATTAATTTATTTATTTATTAACATCATTTAAAAACATAATATAATTTATTTCTCCCATTAATAAAATTTTGTCCATGACTCCCAACACACTTTTGTAATAAAGGGAAAATCATCTTATTCATTTTAATTTTATCTATTATTAAAATTTTCATCAAGTTAATTAATTACTTTATTATACAAACCATAATATTAGTTGTGGAATCTAATGTAATGTTCTACTTTTATAACACGTATTATAATTTATTCAATGATAATGAATTCGTATATGGACAACAAATTTTAGTGATAAGTATTTATTATATGAAATACATTTTTAGTATTATTCCTAGATTATATGCTGATACAAAATGAAAACCTCAATTTTATTGTAAAATTTACCTCATATATAATAATGGATTATCATATATTATTTCTATATATCAAATAAATTTTTCTCAATTTTTGTATGAGTTATTTATGGAAGGATTTTCTTAAATATAGACGTCTAAACTCATATATCCCCATAGAGTCAATTTATTATTGTTTTTTATGTGGCTTAATATTATATAATAATAATTTAATTCTACATCCGAATGATAAATAACAAAATTAACTGCTTCATGATCTAAGTAATGGAGAATAGAAAATATAATTTTAGTGGTACTAATCAATTTCCCCTTAAATACAAGACTAGAATACCAACAAAAATAATGTTGATGTTTTCCCATAAAGGCCTCAAAAAAACCTTGTGCCCTCTATTTCATTCTTAGAAGGCTATTATGATTTTTGGAATATTATTGGTGTGTAATCATAGAAATTAGATATAGCAATCCAGTTATAATATTTGTTTTCTAGGGAATAATTTATTTCATGGATCATCATATTTAGTATAACCACGGTTCATTATGGTTTCACATATTGTCTAAAACCAAAAATAATGGTGTGATAAACAATAATCATAGTGGTAAACCACATAAACCTAAAAAATATTTATTTTATGTCTCAATTATGACACGTAATTGTTTAATCATTGAGAACATATGTTTGTAAATGGGAATACATGGTCATAATCTATTCACATCCTTCATAATAGTTTATAATAAAAAACATTAAATTTACTTAAGAATATACATCCAAGAGTGTCATTCCATGTAAGATTTTTAGGCCCAGTTTTCAAGAACATATCATAATTTAGTTAATACTTATTCATCCCAATTCAGAGTTGTTACCCCACAGTGTATATATTCCAAAACAACATCCAAATTCTAGTTCCTAAAAAGGTATGTTGTTTATATGAAATCCAAACATAATTGTTTACAACAATTTAGGATTTTATCCTCTATATTTTAGTATCCTAAAAGTTGTCACTAAATATTCCTCATCATAGATCCTATAAATAACATAAACTCGAACTCATATTAACTATGGTTAACCATGAATAAAAAACATAAATATTACAAAATATTATATGAATATACATTATATTTTTTTTAATACTTGTATGGGTAATATAAATATTTTGTGTATTTGAGGACTATGTGAATCATAAAATTTTTCATAAAATATCTTCAGCTACACCCACAAAATTCATCACAAATACCACCCTTCCTAGAAATATCAAATGAAAATCTTTTAATCATATCCAAGGGAAATCAAACATTATAGATGGTGATAAAAAATGATTTTTAAGAGTAAATAATAGAGATAAAAATGATCATTAAAGAATAATATGATCTTAAGAATATGATAACATGGTCATAAAATTTGAATACCACACAAAATAGTTCATAAATATTAATCATTATGAATGGAATAATTCATAGTTGTTCATAACAAATGAATCATAATGTAATTATAGAATATGATCCCTATGAATTTTGAATTTTCACAAGTTCATGACATAATATAGTAGAATAATGTGTGGTATAGTTATAATCATTGAAATATTTTGTCAAGGACACCCACTAAGGCATTCATGTCATTTTAGTCTTGAGATATCAATTCATCCACTTGCTTCGTCCTGGGATATTGTCATGTATACCCATATTTGGATTGGGGAAACCACCCTTATACCCCATTTTGTGTGTGGGATAACATCTCATGTAGCCACTGAGATCATAAAATATAAATAATAATCCAAATAATTATTGGAATATAATATACACAATTATAACATAATAATAATCCATTAATATGTACCCCATAAGGTCATAAATATAATTATAAATTCATCATATCTTAACTAATATAAATGAAATTGAATTACATCAGAATTTTATTATCCTATGTAATTACCAACCATATAACAAATAATTTTGGTATTAATGAATCATTTACTAAATAAATAATAATCATAATAAATTGATATTATCATAGATATAATATTCCTTTAAAAGATATCTGGAATATTTTATGAGAAAAATACCATTTTTATTTTGAAATCAGTTTTTTCAAATCATGAAATTTTCAAAATGAGGATATAACATTTTATTTGGATATAAATTTTTTTTATGGTGACGTTAAAATAAAATATTTTCCAGAATTTTGGAATATTAGATCGTGTGGTATACATTAATCAAAGATTCCATCCTCATTTTCCAAAAAAATTCTTATGTACAACCCTTGAAAAAGATAAAGATCGTTATTTTATAAAATTTAATTTTAAAAAGAACATGAATAAAAACGATATTAAATAATCATTGGTAAATTGAAAAAAATATTCATGTACACATTTTAATAAGAATATTGAAATGATTAAAATATTCTGAACCGAAAAGAGAAATAAATTCTGCATTTCATAAAATTATTTTTATGTATATTAGTTATAAAAAGATAAAAAAACGAATAGAAAAAAATATATCGAAAAATGAACATTGTAAAATATTTTTCTAGATATATTAGATAGATAGATCATATTATTTAATTATCAGCAACTAATGTACTAACAATTTGTGTAAAAATGAGACTGTATCATTAAACCATTACCACTATGGTAATAATTGAAAAACCAAATTGGATTAAATAAATTAAATTATAACTTTAATTACACTAAATTATGAGGGATATATCATATAATAATTTATAGAGGAATTATATACTCCACATAAACATAAATAAGTGTATTACATTAACGATGGATTAACGTAGTAATATTGAGAAAAAATACTTTACCTCAAGTATTATTTAATTCATCATAACTACTAAGCCATAAATTATAATTTTTGGTTTATCATTATTATATTATAAGATCATCATAATGACTATAATTTCTTATATTTTCCACTTATAAAATTTCAACTCAATTTTATTCATAATTTATTATTAAAAATGTCCATTTCTTTATGTTAATTGCATAATTGTTTAAGAATTCATTGGATTGTTGGATCCTTTAATTTCATATTTATCATGGATAAATTATATCTATAATTTTAATAATTATATATATATATATAATATATTATTTTTATACATATTTGTAACCACTCATACATGGTAGATATCAAAAAATGATTTACTTCATTCAAAGAGATAATAGTCTATACAAACACTGGAAAGACGTTTTCCTTATGTAATTAAAATAAATAAAAGAATATATATATTATATTATAATTATAAAACAATTATTATATCATAAATATAATATATAAATATTAAATTTATCATTATAAATAGAAATGTGGGGTGGTAATGAAAAACTAAACATATCTCTATGAATAGGTAATAGTACAATTGTACATATGAGTGATAAAATCATATCCCATTTGATGAATTTTTCATATAATTATGGATAAAATAGTTTTTTTGGTAAGGTGGAAGAAGAAATAAAATTGAAATAGCTTAGTTTAGATGTATACCTCTTCATTTTAAGATATCATTTGATAACACCTTGATCCTTGATTTATTAGTATTATGTGATGGCTAAGGGACCTAGGTCGAAGGGAAGGATGAAAAGAATATATTAGGTTAGGTCTAGTCCTAGATAGAAGAATCAAAATTCATTAATATTAATAGAGAGTGGGTGGCCTTTTATAAGTGATGGTGAGGATTCACATTGAATTATTTAAATGTTTTTAATATAATGAATTTCTTCATTATGATTAAGTCAACCAAATGGGAAATTCGAAAATGATAAAATATGATATGTTTGAAATATCATCACTCAATAAAAACTTCATGAGTTTATGGAAAAACCATACCCATATCTCTCACATTAACCACCAAGGTAAACACTCCTAACTATAATTATGGAAAGATCTCTTTAGTGATTTTTATTTTGATAATTTTCAGAATATAATGTTCGTAATTTTAAAAATTTATAAATTATGATTCCTAATTTGGAATCATTTTTATAATACAATAAATCTATATTTTCTAAAACATTGGTTTTAAATATGAACTAATTACACAACGAAAAACGATTTTTTGAAAAAATTATTTTTAAACCATACAAATGACTTAACACTCATTTTATTCATAATAAAATATATGATATGATTGTAAAAATATATAACTTATTATATAATCTATAAATTTAAATTAATCCATTAATCAATATATAATTAGTTAATTTTTAAATATAAAAACACATTACAGAAAAAAAATAATTTTCTAAAACATAACTATTATTAACATTAAATTATTTAATCCTCATTCCCAGAAATTATATAACTACCGCATGAATAAATATTCATTTATTCATATTTATTCTAAATATATTCATTTATACCATTTTTAATGGTTATTAATATAAATTGTTTAAATATAAATACAAAACATTAAGAAAAAATATATTTCTTTGAAAAATATATCCACTAATTATTAATTTTTTTACTTTAAGAAATTAATTAATTATATAATTTAATTAATAACTAGAAATTTTTGATGATATATATATATATATATATATATATATATATCATAATTTTTTTAATCTTATTTCAACCCATCAATCCAATGAATATAGTATTGCGTTAAACCATATTAGTGTTTATTTAGAGACAAGAATGCGTATAATGATAGTTATAAAATAAAAAAAATTCCCGAAGAAAAATAATATAAAATAACGGGGTGTCACATTAACCCATGGTGGATGGGTATAAGATTGATGTAGCATAGGTAAATGATTATTATATTAGAAATATTCCATCGATGATCAGAGGCTGAGTGGTTGTAGCTGACTAGTGAAAATGATTGGCTTGGTGGTTGCAGGTGTCAAGGATGCCTCTTGATTGATTGGGATCACGATCCATGATAGATGGTAAGATTATTTAGGTGGAATATGATCCAAAAATGGTAACACAATTGTTTTGATCACGAGATAATTTGTTATATTGACTTATAAAATAATTAAACCCTTATAATTTGATGAGATCAATGTAGAAATGACACACATCCTTGTACATTTTTATTTGGGATATAAAATCATATTTCATGGTAGATAAAGCCATTTTATTTTTATTAGAAAAAGTTTATGCACAAAATATTGATGTGTTTCATGTTTTTTAGATCGGTATGATGGGATGTTAATTTCTATATAAAATTTTTCATGTCATGGAGATGGATGAGCAACATAATAGAGGCAGTTCCATGATAGAAATTAGTTTATGGCTGTTTGATAGAGAATTAGGAGGTTTTAGTATGTTTTACTTATCAATTATTTATCAATGAAATTTGAATTTTAATTGATGAGATTCTTGTTGGTTATGAAACTAAAAATTGTTAAATATTAGTTCAGATAACCATATAGTTATAGGTTAAGTCATCGAAGAATCTAACAGTGGTGGCATAGATGATTAGCATAAAATAGATGGAGGTGTCATATGTAGTTAATTTTTTATAGCATATACAAGTATAGTGGAAGGAAGTTGTTTTATAATGAAACAAGAGTGGTATCATTCCAGGAGTGGTATAAGAATAGTTGTATTATCGGGAGTTCACTATCAGTTATTTGGGGGGATATGTTCTCATTTCTTACCCAAAATAAGGGAATATCATGGGTACCATAATAATTAAATTGAAACGTGTAGTAGATTATTTATATAATTATGTTCATGTGTGAGTATAAGAACCTCATCCAATCAGTATGTAAGGATGTATATGGAGCATGGTCTATGAAAAATGGGAGTTTCAAATTATGAGTGTGGAAAAAAATAAACCTTTAGTGAAGAGTGATGTGTCATTCATAGGAATATAGACATTATTCTGGAAGATTAATCAACATATTTAACTGACATAGGAGTGATATTGGTTTCTTCAGTATAATAGTGGGGAAAAAATGAGATTCAAACAAGAATTTTTTATGAAATTTTAAATTGGAAATTATTTTGGGTGGATCAAGACTATGCAATGGCTTTGTCCCTATGAATGAATTGATTTTTCTATGAATGGATAAATTAGTGCCACAATTTTATCTATGGCTGAAAAAAAATTATACAGTTATTCATCATATTGTGGTACTTCACTGAGATACAATAATAGAATTCATAGAGCATGTTTGGGTGATTACAAGATACATTAGGATATGATCAGTTGAATTATTATAGAATCCCTAATAATAGGTAATTGTTTTTAGATTATTCTACTAAGTATTTTTCACAATATGATCTCATATATTGTGGTATGTGGATTGATGTAATCCACACAAAAAACATATCCTTGGAGATGGAGGATGTGTTTCTTGGTCAAATTGATCCATTGAGGAAAAGCAGGTATGTTTCAATATTATGCTTGAATAATAGTTATATTGATAGTTAGAGTTTATTGTATTTTAGATTATTCTACTAGGATGGTTGAAAATAAGTTCTCATATAGTGTGGGATGTGGTTTGATGTAATCCACACCAATCACATATCCATGGATATGGAGGATATGATTCTTGGGCAAATCGGGCCTTTGAGGAAAACCGGGTAAGATTCTATATTATGCTTGGATGATATCTATATCTACATCCAGGTTTTGAATACATTAATAAATACTAGTGGAAATGGATAACTATAATTCAAATTAATATTTGGGTTTTTGTTTTTAGTTACCATACAAGGAATTCTATCGGAATAAGGGAGTGGTGGGTTTTTAGGATTTTTTTGTGGATGAAGCACTAAGAATAGAAATTTGATTTTTGTATGCTGAAGCTTATAGATGGGATAACCAAATTCCTATTGTTTTTATGGAAAATTATATAATCAATTTTATTGATATTTGGGTTTGAGTAAGCACTATATTGGTGGTTTAGTTCTGAAAATTGTGTTAGATATATTTAAAAGTCTAATAACATTGGTTTAATTTTTTTTTGACATGAATGTGTTTCATGTGTCAATGAATGGAACAACGATGTTTGTCTTTAAATTGGTGAATGGTTTATAATGGGGTATATTTATGGAAAATTAAAATTAATTCTTCTGGGTGATATTTTTATGGGTGGTAATTTTCAATGAATATTGATTTTATGTAATCAAAAAATTTAGAGGAATTATAAAATAAAAGATTGTGCATGGTAAAGATTTTGAATAGAGATTCATAAAACAATTCTAAATATAATGTCATATTTATATGATGTATCTTGACGTGGATTGATTCCTATGATTTACCTTGGGTGATCAGGTGATTATCACGGGCTTCAGGTAATGTTTTTGGTTTTTTGGAAGTTTTTGTCCAGCGAACATGGATTCATGTGCATGTTTATAATAAAATTGTGCTCCACCATGAGTATAAGTTTATTCCAAATTTAATTTATATATATCATCGATTATATTAGTGGTTATAGTATGAATAAGAGGATACATTGGGAATTTATAGAGGAAAATATACCAAAATGTCATAGTGGTTATAGAGGCACCCATACTGTTGGAACATCTTATTTTAAACCATTTGACGTGTATGGGTTGAGATAATTTTTTCCTTATTTATAAAATAATGTTTGGAAAACTAGGTTTCAAAACTAATTTCAAATATTTTTTCAAGGTAATTTCATTGACAATATTTGTGAATTCTTTGTCAACCCTTATTAACAAACAGTGTTGTTACCATGATTTTGTTCAAATATACGATATAACTAAAATAACCCTTTATGTATTTATTTATTCCCATACACTCTTCCTCCATTGTGAACATACATACTAGAGGGAACGTCCTTACCCTTACCCCTCCCATAACCCTATTAAATATTATTGATATTAATGATTTTATTCTAGATATTTCTGGATGGTGTTATTCTCCACAAACCTCCCTTGATGTCCACTCTTAGTTCTTCTAATTTATGATTCATCATTCGTGGTTATCAATGGTGATTCCCCTAGAGAATGTTGAATATAATATTATTTTGGGGATGTTATGTCACTTTAATATGTGCGATACTCATCCAAAATTTAAAATTCATTTACTAATATATTAATGTAGGTACATTTCAGCAACAATTTAATAAAATATTTCCATTAAATATGAATATTTTGGTGACTGTCTTGGTGGTTATTCATTGGTGATTTTCATGGAATTTTGTTACAAGTATGCAATAGGTAATCAAAAACCATTTTTCAATTGTTCTTATATAGAGAGTTAATTCTTATTTCATTATTCTCTCATTATTTATTTGGTTTGATTTTCAAATAATTATAATTGATTATAATTAATTTTTTGAGGTTGAATGGTTTGAGTTATGTTATCGACGGTGATGTGTTCCATAGAAGGATTTTGAAACTGGTTTTTTTCATTAGAATGTAATTATATTGAATATGGTTGAAGGTCCCTAAATTCTTCCTTAGGCTTATTTTACCAATTTTAATGCATGTGATAGTGGTATCATTGGTTTCCAAGGGATGACTATAAAAAACATAAAAATGTATTAAATTGGAAAATTTTTCGTTAACTCCCTCTGGTATGAATTAATTAGTATTGGAATTTATTTTTTTCTAGAAGAACATAGTAAAAATTTTGAACATTAAAATGGGATAATTAAAGAGTTCATTAAAAACAAATATTATTTTTTGGGAAAAGGGAATTAGAGATTCAAATTTGAAATGATATTTTCAAATTTGATGAATTGGAATATTTTTTTGAAATTTATAAGGTCAAATGTTATTAAGGGAATGTGTTCAGTATGTTGGAATTGGTTTTTGAAAAATAGTACTTGAGATTATATTCAAATCACTATTCATGAAATGGAATTAGAAATAGTAAATGTTTGTTGAATTGAAATTTTGTCTTGAAAAGTTTCATATTATTGGAAATTGAATAATATTTCGAAAGGAAATATTATATTTTCCATTAGGAAATTAATTTATTTATTTTATGTGGTAATTTTTATGTGTGCACAGTATTTATTAATAATAAGTGAAATTTAGTTTTGATTACTAGTTAAATTTTGGTAGAACATATCTACTTGGAAGACATAGTTTGGATGGTTATAGAAGGGTGAACACGACCACTAGGTGTAAGAAATTACGATTTCTAATACCATGGGTTTATATGTTCCCACGTTGGAAATTTTTATTGTGGTTAAACATTGGAGTAACATATCCCCTAACTGGAAATAATTTTTATTCCAAAATATGGGGTGAATGTTGATCTAGGGATGATGAAACTGTGATAGTTAAACCCTAATGTTATCATAGAATTTGGTGTATGTCATGTCAGCTAGTATAGGTATATTACCCATATAAAAGTGTTGATGGACATGTATGGGTGCATTACCTTTAACAAGAGATGGTTTTACACAATCTTTATGATGTTCTTAGAGGCACCCTAACACTAGTTAATGTAGGTATGTCCCCTTATCAGGTGATATCATGAGATATTGAGTTTGGAATTTCATTAATTCAATTGAAGATAAATGTATTAAATGTGTAACTAAATTTATTTACTTTGATGAAATTGTATTCAAACTATACATAATAGATTTTTTTATAAAACCAGTACTGTTTGGTTATTTTTTTTTACCCTCACCCATACCGGGTCTCTATAGTACATGGGTACCTAAAAGGAAACTGGTAATTTTTATATCTATAGGATATGGATGGACCTAATGTTCATGAATATTATTTTAATTCCATGATTGATGTTGGAAAATTATAATACGATGGACTTTAGTGATGTTAAAGATTGTATTTCTTCCATTTTTTTCTTTTTCTACTTCATATGTTGGATCCACCCATGTGGGATATAATATATATGATACATAAATTTTTTACTACTTCTAATATTGTAATTATTTTCTACCTCTTTTTATGTTCCTAATATTTTTATAGATGTGTATATGTTTCATATTAATTCCACATTATTTATAATAATATATGAGGGAATGAATTTTTTCACAGTGTTTTCGTAGTTCTTCACCGCTGGTCGATGGCCTCTTGAATATTGGGAGGTGCAACTGAGGTCTATTTAATATTTCTGGTGATTTATAATAGTGTGGTGAAATTATGGATTTTTAAACATTGTTACCATCATTATATAGTATAATATATTTTAAATTCATAATAAAAATTTATTTTTCAAAGATCACAATTTTTTAATATATACATTACATCCATTTGATAAATATTGTATTTTTAATGTTCTATGAAAACAACATCATTCTAATCATTTCATTTCGTATAATAGTGAATCTTTTTTTAGTTTATATTCCATTAAAATGGGAAAAATAACTATAAATTAATATATCCTTATTTCATGTTTCGTTAGTCTTTTCATTGAGATTTTTTCTTAATAACAACATAGTTAATATATTATTTTTCTCTTTAATGGATTAAATAAGTTTTTAATTATCATTATACTTTATCTAATGTTATACATGTTTCATTGAGATTTAAGAGTAATTATTAGTAATAATTTGAATAATTATCTAGGTATTATCTTATTAAATAAGAGTTGTATGATTTACTTGAAAAATATTTTCCTTAGATTTAACATGATTTTCCTAATTTCACATCATATTTTAAAGTTCAGCATGTTTCATCTAAGACAAATATTTAAGTTTCTTATCTCATTTAGCATTTTAGTCTACACTAATTTGATTTCAGACTTTGGAATCATTATCTTTGTCATTTCTAGATCATACATTAACGAATTTTGTAAAAATATACAATTTTTCCACATATTCATTTTCAAAATCATCATTATTTGTTCTGATAATATTTATGGTTTTTTGATATTTATTAAATCATAAAATTCAAAAATCTTATGAAATATTTTGTTCCAGAATTTTTAACCTTCTTCAATATATAAATATCCATTTATCATGCCATCCTAGGATTTTTCATCTTGTTTTACTGATGTTGAGTTCATACCCGTTAATAAAAATATACATCAAAAAAGTGTTTTATGTGGGATTAATATAAAACTTATTTAGAGGTCATATTTCATTATTTAATTTGAAATCATAAATTCTTAGTATGTATGAATATTCACCATTATTTCCACATTGTGATATTTCATCTTGGATTTCTAAAACTCTATTTCACATTATTTACCAAAAAATATATGAGATTAATGATATTCTCTTATTTCCATTTACCATAATACAACATTAAAATATTATTCATAGATATTGACATCCTTTTTTGATTATTAATTTTACGGGGAAATTATGACAAAAATGAAACGAATGATTGTTCATTATAGGTTGGTAATAGATTCTGATGCATATATTGTGTGTCTCATGAAACATTAATGGAATAAACCAATTGAATCATCAATTTTTACAAACACCAAGAGTTTAATATCTATCATGATACGAATCGATTAAGGTACATACTTGTTCAATATTAACTTCATAAACTCTTTCCTATCAATAGATCTAATTTCCATCATTTTCCATGGGTTATTTATTAATATCCAGTAATAAATTGCTTTAAATTCCAAAAACCTACAAATTACCTTCTCATGCTATAATTATTAATGAGAATAAAATATAATATCTTTCATGTAGATAATTTTTTTAATCAATATTTCGATTGAATAAATTTCAAAATTTTCGTCTTCATTAATGAAATATGGACTTGGTAATGAGTTTATCATTCCAATATGGAATTTAGATATTTAAATGGATTTATTTATTACTCATAACATGATGTATCATAAACATGAAGGTTTTAAAACCATCTCATATTGATTATTATTTTTTCATCTTAACAATCATGATAATTCCCATTACATTCCTTATTTATTTAATTCCTTATTGTTGAAACAACATACCAAGTAAAAAATTACTAACATGGTTAATAAAAATGAATAAATTAAAAAATAAAATTATATTGTTAAATTAAAACAAAAAATAAAACTTCTGGTGTATCACTACTTTTTATCTCATGATACTCTTGGTTCTAATTATTACACTTTTAGTTCTAACTGAGAATAATTACAATGTTCATCCAATATTTTATATCCTAGTTGACAAATGTAACTATTACTCCATCAAATATCAATAGAGACAACCCAAAAATAATATGCATAGTTTTTATAATAATTATAAATGAATATATAAGACAAATACTAAAAAACACACTCACATAAAAAATAACTTTTCTAAAAATGATGATTAGTTACAAAACGATTTTATTACCCAATGATACATCATCCTATCTAAAATATTTTACAATCCACTTTTGAATTAGATTGGGTGATATCCAATATTTTAGTAAAATAAAAGAATCAAAACATAAGGTAACATTGTGGTTGATAAAAAATTTTATAATTCTATTAATTTTTTTTAATTTATAGATTAGTAGTATAAAAGGATAGAAATGGTAAAAATAGATTAAATATTGTCTCGGTAACATAGTTGACTATCATATACAAAATATGTTTTTAAAAGTGACAAAAAAAATTGTAAATGTAATTTTTAAATTAACCATTATAATAATGGAATATAAAATAGTGATAATGGTTATCAATGAGTGAATATTGATTAGAAGAAAAAATATATAAAATTTTAAGGAAATATAATTTTGATGAAAATATACTAGTTTTAATGAACATGATTTGATCAAATGAGTTTTTAAAATTTTTTATTAGTGATTTAAATATAAATAATAATAAAATTTTTGAAAATACATAAATAAAATTAAAAATAATAATGTTTTGATAGCCATAAGAATGAAAAATGACATTGAGGTGATGTACCCATCGATGAAAATGTTAATTATTGTCGACAATTTCTCATTTTTATCTTATGTGAAAATTATCAAAGAATAATAAATTTAGATATATATTTAATTTATTGAACATGAAATAAAATATAAAATAAAAGAGTATTTAAAATTTTAAATTATCAATCCATGATAAATAAAGTAATGTAATCAATTTAACACCTAGAAATAATGATTGAGTCATGAAAATCATTATCGAAATTAGAATATATAAATCTAAATCCCACTAAAAATGATCCCAAAATATTCATGTATATCATTTGAGTTTTATTGATTTATTATAGAATACAATAATTGATATGTATGTACACAACTTCAACAATTAGTTTTTGTATATTCTAAAATAAATCATAGGGAATTATGGTTCATATAATAATCCACTTCCATTTGTTCCATATTATTTGGATACAATATATAATTTTATAAACCCAATTATGAATTATTACTCATTTATCATAGTATGTTATCAATATTTATTCTTATGAACCATCTATTTATAATGTCTTTCTACTATATTATACTTGATTCATTATAAAAAATAATATGTTGTTTTTAATTTTTCCGGTGGTACAATTTTTTTTTGGATTGGTTGTTTTGGTATGTTATGGTTACTCATGTTTCTCTATAATATAATATATTCACGATCATGAAATATATTTTTATTATATTCAAAACATCAATGGATAATTAATGGAATTTGTGGGTACTATTCATAATAAATGGTTTTTAATTCCCTCTTCTTCTATAATGGTTCTATTAAAAGAAATTATATTATTAATATAATTATATATATATATATATGACCATTATTTAAGTTAATATATTTAAGTTAAATTTATCATTAGAACCACATATTATAAAATAATTTTTTTCATCAATGATGGATGAATACATATATAATCAATCATGAATTTGAAAAAATTGACCAATAAAATAACTGTTAATAAAAACACAATATCAAAATGAGTATTTATAATATTTTTGTATTTAATAATATATTTCTATATATTTGAGTATTATATATTTATTGAGGATTATATATTTTAATTTGAACGATTATTTAATAATAAATGGAACAAAAATGAATCACTTGTAATATACATTGACTGAATCACTCATATATGTAATAATATCTTCAGAATGATGGCCCAATGAATAATTATAGTTACTAAATAATACTAAAAATTAGAGTGTATTAGGATCAAATTGATATTTTGTGAACATATACAGGGGTGGAATTAGTGTTGCTACCTTTTTTCAATAATTCATTTTATTTTTTCATTTTCAGATTTTCGTTGAAGGGATCTCTCTCTTTTTTTAACTGTCTAATTTAATTTCTTGTGTGTAATCATTATCAATAATGAAAAAAATTAAATATCATATGTTATTAACATGATTACCAACCGTGATGGATGATAACATCCATGATGTAAGGTTTTTCTACCCCATACAAAAGACCACTATTTTATTATGAAGAAACATCAAACTGAATGGAGAATCTATGTACATGTATTCCATGAACTGTCCGGTATACTAGAACGAATGTCCATGAGATAATTAGAATTTTTAAAAATGTGTTATTCCACTTCAATAATAGAATTTGCATTACTCCAATATAGGTATGATCAAATAAATTATCAAGTACCAAGTACACAAAATGATTCAGATTCCCTTCCAAATTCCAAAAAAAAATATGTTAAATTTTCAACAAAAAAACTCAATCTAAATGTATCTTAACAAAAAGATCACAATTGATTCTTTCTCTACCTCATTTTCCTTGATGACATACAATATAAAAAATTTATTCCTTTCTATCGTGTAACTACTTCTTGATCATTAATCTAAACAAATGATATTTGCTTTATAATATTGGATCTTATTTTTCATTAGATCACAAAATAATATGAGTAGAATATTTTCTGGTCCCCCACTTAGTAAAAATAATTGATATATAGTATCATAGAAAATTTTTTGATTTAATTTATTCTATTTCTACTAAGTCAATGTTGGATATTCAACAATTTCAATTATATTAATAAATTCATATGTAATTATTTCTAAATTATTAATATGAAATTACTTAATATTTGATAAAATTATCTTCCAAGTATTGTCTTTAATATCAATAACTAAATAATGATGTATTGTTAGCTATGTTATTAGAATATTAATTTTAATTTTAACTACTTCTCATGATTTATTCTCAACAAATACCATTTCATCTGATATGAACTAGAAAATCAATATTCCATAAAAAATAATAATTTGGAACATAATAATTGGTTTAAAATTATGATATTTTAATTATAATAATTACAAAACCAAGATACCATCATTATAAATTTCTCATGATCACCATATTAAATTATCTTCTTTTTATATTAATCAATCAGAAAATCTACACAACCCCAATACATGACATAATGAACACATGATTCGAAATGTTGTGCCATAGCGATTATTCTCATGGAACAACCTTATGCTTTAATGAATCACTCATTTAATAACATGTTAGGACATTATATTCTTCAATTGCATTTTTTGATAATTTTATAGAGTATTATTGGTGTCTGGCATTCAGTTCTCAATAAAATCTAAGGAATACAGTGTATCATTGATGATATATTATCAATAATAAATATATTATATCTCATGTCTGTGGTTTTTTTGAAATGATGGAATAAATCATAAATAGGGCCTTGTATTTGAAATCAAACATGATTTTGAACTCTTAATGTGTCTTTTAACCGAGTTACAACATATACATGGATTGCATTGGTCACTCGGGATGAGCACTATCAAAAGAGTATATACAAATAAATATAAAATTTAATTTAATATTTTTATGACCAATAGCACCACTTATAAATACTGAGTTATAAGAAAATAAAAAGGTTAGTTTCATGAACCCAGATATTTGGGGTGATTGTAGTGGACCATTTTGAGGATTTCAATTATATTGATGATCAAACCATTATTGTTCAGATTATATTCACCAATGCAGCATATCGATCATACTAGTGATGTCATCTTTTGATCATTCATCATTATAGATGGTTTTTACCTAATGTATGGTTTTTTAATTACATTTTTTATTTCCTTGTTGACTATCCCTCCTAGAGAGAGAAAAAATCAGCCAAAAGATAGATTTGTGGACCAATCATGTTACGGTCGGGATATATAATCTTGGGTTTATCGAAAAGTTATATTTTTAAGTTTTTCTGATTGTTTATCCTTGTACATTATTTGAAGTGCCCAGATCAGTGTGAATCACTGAGAGGGGGAGGGGGTGAATCAGTGATCCCTTAAAACTTTTTACTAATTGATTCTTTATCAATTAAACCTCTATGGCTGGTTATAGCCTCGATCCACTCTTCTTGTATCTCTCAACCTTTCCCGGATAATGCAGTAATGAAAAGGCACATGACACAAGGATTTACAAGGTTCGGCACCAAAGGCCTACATCCTTGCTATGCTCTCCAAGCATGGATTCTCCCATTATAATCTGTTGGTATTACAATGGTCGATACAGCTTCCCACCGTATCTCTCCTGAGTCCCACAGGAGGGTCTTTATACTGCGTCCCACAGTGTTACCAGAGTCCCACTGGCCTGCTCCAGAATCCCACTGAAGACTTCTTCTCCCTGAGTCCCACAGGGTCTTCTCCTGGCTCCTCGAGTCGCACGAGTAGCTCTTCTTCTCTTTAAGCTTCTTCAAGTATCCTCAGCAGTCTAGGATAAAGACTACTGGCCTTGCTCTTCTTCTGATCACTTGTGGTGAACAGGTCTTCTCATCTTGCTCGGGCTTTATCACCTTCTTCTAAGGATGCCCCGGCTTCTCTCCAATTACTGAATGCTCAGACAAATAATATCTTTATCTTTGGTCTGGTCCAGTCTCAGTTGCACACCACTGATTTAGCACTGTTCACGTGTGCATGTGCATGCATGCATGCATGCACTCTCCTTTTCTTCCTCTTGGTGCAGTAGACCCACAAAGGGTGTAGTCACTTCAAGCACACACCTTCACTGAACTTCACACACTTTATCCAATTGGTTTACACACTTAGAGTGTGTTCTACTTTAGTGTGGGTCTTTCACTTCTTTCTTCTTCTAAGTGTGAACACACTTTTAGTGCACACACTAGGTTCGGCCTTCACTTGTTAAGCACACACAAGTTCTTCACTTTGCACACACTTTAGACTTGGCCTATTCTCCTCTTCTTGTTGCACACACTCACTTTAGTGTTCTTTTAGTTTGTTCTTCAAGGTGTGTACAAACAAGGCTCGGCCTTCTTCTTCAAATTGCACACAAAGTGCCTTGGGTACTTCTTCTCCACTTAGCACACACAAGAGGCAAGGCCTCGGCCTACTTTGGCACACACACAAAGTGTGATCTTCCACTTCACTTGGCACACAAGGCACTAAGGCTCGGCCTTCTCTTCCCTTCTTGCACACACACCCGAACACCTACTGCCCTTCTTTGCACTTAGCACACACACGATGTGTTCTTCAATATGGGCACACACACAAGGGCTATGGCCACTTGTTTTCTTTTTGCACACACCAATGTTTAGGGCCTCCTTCTCCTTTTGCACACCCCAAAGGCTACGGCCTCTTCTTCAAATGCACACACAAGACCTCGGGTTCTTCCACCTTCAAAGTAGGCGCGCAAGTGCTTGATGAGCCGCGGCCTCCTCTTCTTCAACAAAGCACAAGGCACACTTGGTGCACAAGGCAGCGTGCAAGTGCACAAGGCCTCTAGGGCGCGCAAGCCTCGGGTGAAAGGCACCGCGGGCGCGCAAGTGCTACCGCGCAGAGGGCACGGTGCACAGAGGGGGCGCACAACTTTGTGCTACCCAAACTCCTTCCTGTCGCGCAAAGGATAGCGCACAGGGGACTCCTCCTCCTTCTTCTTCTTGTCGCGCAAAGATGTTGCGCGCAAGGAACTCAGCCACGCAAGTTTACTTGCGCGGGGCTTCAACTTCGCGAGGCAGAGGCTTCGCGGGACACAGATCTTCAACAAGAACATCAGCAAGCTTCTTCATGCCTCGGGTGATCCTTTTATAGGCAGAGATGCCTCAGATTATCCGCGTGCAATAAATCTTGAATCACCGAAATCTTCGGATCTTCAAAGATCTTTCGAATCTTTATTTTCTTTCCTCTGTTTCACGCGGGATCATTATTTTTTATTCCTCTACGTGCATGCGACTCATAACGCATGCACGGCCTTCGGTTAAGCCCTGTCCATGCAAAGGCACGAACACCGAATGGCCTCGCACCTCCGGTTGCTTCGGCCTCACTCGAAATCCACCTTTCATCGTATGCATGCTTATTTTATTGCATGGTCCTGTTCGTTATGGCCAGACGAGCACGAGGGTGGCTTCGGTTTCTTCAGAGGTGGCCGGAATCTCGAAACACTGTCGTCGGGAGGCACTGGTTCAGCGGCGGCTTCGCGGGAGGCTTCGGTCGAGCTCGAGGTAGAGGACGAGCTCTCGGCCGTCGGATCAGGCGATGGAGATGCATCGGGAGCCCTGGATCTGAAGATCTCGCGCGGGATTAGATGAGCGGCTCGGATCTGGCGCGCGATGAATCGAGCGGCCAGGATCACTCCCGCGGGAAAAATCCGCGTCCCACATCGAAACGAGCTCCTGTTTTTCCGCGGTTTAATAACATGCCGCTACCGCAACACCCCAATTGAACTTCCTCCCTCCCGGTGCCGCCCCGCACCGGGTTCTCTCTGCGGGCGCGCTCTGCGCCCACCTTGCTCCCTGCGGGCGCGCTTCTAGCGCCCACTATGCCTCCTCCGGGCGCGCGGGCTTCACCACTGCGTGCCCTCGGGGGCTTATACATGGCCCCCCTGCCTCTCGAGCTTGCACCATGGGATCCCCCATGGGCGTGGCGCCTAGTGCCCATATGAGCCGTGGGGTTGAACCCGTGGGCTGGCTTGAGATGACCCTTTTTTTGCAAAGGCATGAGAATAATACTTTGTCAAATACCAAGTTCTTCCATAAGTTAAAGCCAAATGCCACTCCAAGCCTTCTTCCTCATTTTCTTCTTCATTTGAATTCCTCACTCCTACTCAACAAATAATCTTCACTTAGGAGGGAAATGTAGAAGGTTCATCTTCATCAACCGAGCTCCTTAGTCAAATAGATTCTTCAACGTTCTTCATTGATCTAATCAGAGATCAGGTTGGTTCTTCTTCAAATTCACATGCACTAAGTGATAGTGCATGGACTTCATTAATGCACATCATCCACTTAGTAGTTGTGGATGGAACTCCTTTCAACTCCTCATGCATTGTGAAGAAAATGCATGGTCTTCTAATCATGTTGTGACTTTGTATCATCATGATACAAGTTCTATGAACTTAAAGATCAGCTCATCAATCGTCTGATTTTCTTAGAGAATGTTTCAACCATCATCTCCTATGTCACTTAGTGAATCTCCTAAGTGACATGCATCTGTGTACCATGGCCATTCTCCTTTATCACCATCACCATCACATCCTTTGACATTCACATCTTGACTCCTTGACATCCATTCATTCCAAGACAACTTCATGTCTCATTGACAACAAATGCAACACAATGCACTTCAATCTCCCCCTTTGTATTTGTTGTCAATACACTCCTTTAGCACATATGAATGGTTCAATATGTGGGCCAATATTTTCTCCCCCTTATTGGCAATCAAATGCAAAGGTGTGGTGTGGTTCTCTTCCACAATATCTCTTCCTCCCTTTGAAAAGTATTTTCTTGAAAAACACTGAGAGAGGGATGATGTCACATGTTCTTCTTTAGCAAAGAACCTTTAGTTGATCAACTCTAAGTCTACTTGGGCTAACCCGGTGTAGAAAACAAGAGTGATGTAACCAAGGAACTCAATGCTGTCCAACATTTACTATACATGTGAGATCATGCTTAGGGGATTGAAATTTTTCAGATATAACAATGAATTTGCTAAATCCTGCACAACTTCACAAAACTCATTAGAAAGTTCAGGTGCAAAGATAAAGCTCCCCCTTTCATCCATTTGTCTTCAATCCATACTCCCCCTTAATTGTCATGATGAATGCAATTAAGAAACAAGGGATGAAAGTATGATTGGAATACCTTCACTTCTCTCAAGATGGTATTGATCTCAGAATCCCATCTTCTTCAGATTGGCTCCCCCTCAAGGGGTGCACTCCATTCAATCCAAACCATCCTCCAGCTGAGAATGATCATCATCTTCAATTCCCTGCAATGTCAGTACATGTAAATACCAATGTATAAGGGAATAAGATGGAACCTCCTTGGTTCATCAATGTGAACAACAAGGTTGAGAAGATTCTCTCAACCGAGATGTCCCATTTTCACCAGTCTTCACACTTGCACATCTGAACTTCATTGATGATTGTGCTGGTGTGATTCTCAACCCATCTTCATGTGAAATCTTTTTCTTCCCTTTTGCTTTAGCAAATGCCAGAGCTTCATCTTCAGCTCTTTTTAGTTCTCTGGCAAGTTGCAACTGATGTGGCCATATGACAAGTAAATCATTTGGAAGAGTGGCCTCAGTTCTGGAAGTTCCACATGGTACTTTGGATGCTGCTAAGCTACCTCTCTTAGGCAACTTATTTTCAATCAATCCCTTCTTCTTCTGGATTGATTGTCTTTTGGAGTTAAGTCTGCTTCTATTTAGTTTCATGGCTTCTTTACAAAGGTCCATGATGTGTCCTTTTTTTCCACAGTAGAAGCATTTCTTGGTGGTCCTTCTGGATGCATCACCCTTCTTGGATTTCAATTCCAAGGACTTCTCTTCATTCTTCAAACTCTTCTTGGGAGCATCTTCCACTTTCTTCTGCTTTCTTCCCAAGGAATCTTTTTGAGCCAGGTTCTGTGATCTTTTCTTCTTTTGAGCTCTGGATACAGTTGGAGACTGACAAGTATCTTTTTGACAACTTTTGCAATCATCCCAGATGTTGTCAAGTAATCCAAATCTATTTGCAGTAAACAGATGTCTCTGGACCTGTGGATGCTGCTTCTTTTCTTCTGGCTTGCTCCCCCTTGGCATGGGCTTCCTCTGTGCTTTGGCATTCAGTGGATTGTACCAACAATCCTTTGCACAATGCCCATACTTGTTACAACACCAACACTAACCCACAAATCTTGACCTTTTCAGTCCTTCTGATTGCTGGGTACTTGTCTTGAATTGTTGTGCTGCTTCAGGAGAGCTTTCTTTCTTCATTGTCTTCATCCATACTTGTTTGGAATTATTTTTCCATCCTGCACTTTTTGTGGAAACACAATTAGAAGCATCAGTACAAGATGGTATGGATGGTACCTTCTTTCTAGAAGTTGTTGCACTTTCACTAGAGGATGTCTTGCTTTTAGAATCATCCTTCTCAAAGCTCACTTGAGTAGCAACATTTCTTCTTTCAGTTGACTGGGAGGCTTTGGCTTTAGGTGATTGCTGATTTGTCAATATCACCTCTAGTTCTAAGCATTTCATGTTAAGGGAGTTCTTCTCATCCTCAACAGTTCTTAGCCTTCCTTCCCAATTCTCCACCAGTTGTTTTATCTGGTCTTCATGCACCTTATTTAATTCTTGAAATGAATTGTTCAGCTCCTTCACCCTTTTGACTTTGTCTTCTAGTTGAGCATCTCTGACAACCATTGACACTTTGTGCCTCTTTTCCAGTGCATGGAAAACTTCTTTGACCATTACTTTAAAGAATTCTTTCTCAGAAAGGCTTCTCTGCAATTCTTCAGCAGTGTCTTCATATCTTTCATTGCAAAGAGAAACTGTTTCATCTTTAGCATTTACCAGCTTTCTGAGAGTGTTGGTTATGCCAACCCTTTTAGCCAATTGGACTTCCAGAGAATTGGCTTCATCTTCTAGCTGTAATTTTTCTTCTTGAAGATCAAGGAGGCCTGTAGCTATACACATTGCAACTTTCTTGGGGACTCTCTTCTGAAGATATTTGATTGCATTAAGAAGATCATTGTTTCTTCCATCTTCATCACAGCTAGAGCAGGCTTCATCAGAAGAATGATAAAAGGAATTGTCATCTGATGTGACATTCACATTTCTTTCCATAGAAGGAGTTTCTCTGATTGCTACAACCTTCTTCCTCATCTTCTTTGCCTGTTTCTTCTTTCTATTTTTCTGAGTCTTGGCAGATATCTCCATTTGAGGCTGGTCACTCATTTCCTCAAATCTGCACTCCATAAAGACTCTCTTGGATCTTTTAGAGGCAACCTCCCTCTGATACCAATTGAAGTGCCCAGATCAGTGTGAATCACTGAGAGGGGGAGGGGGTGAATCAGTGATCCCTTTAAACTTTTTACTAATTGATTCTTTATCAATTAAACCTCTATGGTTGGTTAAAGCCTCGATCCACTCTTCTTGTATCTCTCAACCTTTCCCGGATAATGCAGTAATTAAAAGGCACAGGACACAAGGATTTACAAGGTTCGGCACCAAAGGCCTACATCCTTGCCATGCTCTCCAAGCATGGATTCTCCCATTATAATCTGTTGGTATTACAATGGTTGATACAGCTTCCCACCGTATCTCTCCTGAGTCCCACAGGAGGGTCTTTATACTGCGTCCCACAGTGTTACCAGAGTCCCACTGGCCTGCTCCAGAATCCCACTGAAGACTTCTTCTCCCGGAGTCCCACAGGGTCTTCTCCTGGCTCCTCGAGTCGCACGAGTAGCTCTTCTTCTCTTTAATCTTCTTCAAGTATCCTCAGTAGTCTGGGATAAAGACTGCTGGCCTTGCTCTTCTTCTGATCACTTGTGGTGAACATGTCTTCTCATCTTGCTCGGGCTTTATCACCTTCTTCTAAGGATGCCCCGGCTTCTCTCCAATTACTGAATGCTCAGACAAATAATATCTTTATCTTTGGTCTGGTCCAGTCTCAGTTGCACACCACTGTTTTAGCACTGTTCATGTGTGCATGTGCATGCATGCATGCATGCACTCTCCTTTTCTTCCTCTTGGTGCAGTAGACCCACAAAGGGTGTAGTCACTTCAAGCACACACCTTCACTGAACTTCACACACTTTATCCAATTGGTTTACACACTTAGAGTGTGTTCTACTTTAGTGTGGGTCTTTCACTTCTTTCTTCTTCTAAGTGTGAACACACTTTTAGTGCACACACTAGGTTCGGCCTTCACTTGTTAAGCACACACAAGTTCTTCAGTTTGCACACACTTTAGACTTGGCCTATTCTCCTCTTCTTGTTGCACACACTCACTTTAGTGTTCTTTTAGTTTTTTCTTCAAGGTGTGTACAAACAAGGCTCGGCCTTCTTCTTCAAATTGCACACAAAGTGCCTCGGGTACTTCTTCTCCACTTAGCACACACAAGAGGCAAGGCCTCGGCCTTCTTTGGCACACACACAAAGTGTGATCTTCCACTTCACTTGGCACACAAGGCACTAAGGCTCGGCCTTCTCTTCCCTTCTTGCACACACACCCGAAAACCTACTGCCCTTCTTTGCACTTAGCACACACACGATGTGTTCTTCAATATGGGCACACACACAAGGGCTACGGCCACTTGTTTTCTTTTTGCACACACCAATGTTTAGGGCCTCCTTCTCCTTTTGCACACCCCAAAGGCTACGACCTCTTCTTCAAATGCACACACAAGACCTCGGGTTCTTCCACCTTCAAAGTAGGCGCGCAAGTGCTTGATGAGCCGCGGCCTCCTCTTCTTCAACAAAGCACAAGGCACACTTGGTGCACAAGGAAGCGTGCAAGTGCATAAGGCCTCTAGGGCGCGCAAGCCTCAGGTGCAAGGCACCGCGGGCGCGCAAGTGCTACCGCGCAGAGGGCACGGTGCACAGAGGGGGTGCACAACTTTGTGCTGCCCAAACTCCTTCCTGTCGCGCAAAGGATAGCGCACAGGGGACTCCTCCTCCTCCTTCTTCTTGTCGTGCAAAGATGTTTCGCGCAAGGAACTCAGCCACGCAAGTTTACTTGCGCGGGGCTTCAACTTCGCGAGGCAGAGGCTTCGCGGGACACAGATCTTCAACAAGAACTTCAGCAAGCTTCTTCATGCCTCGGGTGATCCTTTTATAGGCAGAGATGCCTCAGATTATCCGCGTGCAATAAATCTTGAATCACCGAAATCTTCGGATCTTCAAAGATCTTTCGAATCTTTATTTCCTTTCCTCTATTTCACGCGGGATCATTATTTTTTATTCCTCTACGTGCATGCGACTCATAACGCATGCACGGCCTTCGGTTAAGCCCTGTCCATGCAAAGGCACGAACACCGAATGGCCTCACACCTCCGGTTGCTTCGGCCTCACTCGAAATCCTCCTTTCATCGTATGCATGCTTATTTTATTGCATGGTCCTGTTCGTTATGGCCAGACGAGCACGAGGGTGGCTTCGGTTTCTTCAGAGGTGGCCGGAATCTCGAAACACTGTCGTCGGGAGGCACTGGTTCAGCGGCGGCTTCGCGGGAGGCTTCGGTCGAGCTCGAGGTAGAGGACGAGCTCTCGGCCATCGGATCAGGCGATGGAGATGCATTGGGCGGCCTGGATCTGAAGATCTCGCGCGGGATTAGATGAGCGGCTCGGATCTGGCGCGCGATGAATCGAGCGGCAAGGATCACTCCCGCGGGAAAAATCCGCGTCCCACATCGAAACGAGCTCCTGTTTTTCCGCGGTTTAATAACATGCCGCTACCGCAACACCCCAATTGAACTTCCTCCCTCCCGGTGCCGCCCCGCACCGGGTTCTCTCTGCGGGCGCGCTCTGCGCCCACCTTGCTCCCTGCGGGCGCGCTTCTAGCGCCCACTATGCCTCCTCCGGGCGCGCGGGCTTCACCACTACGTGCCCTCGGGGGCTTATACATGGCCCCCCTGCCTCTCGAGCTTGCACCATGGGATCCCCCATGGGCGTGGCGCCTAGTGCCCATATGAGCCGTGGGGTTGAACCCGTGGGCTGGCTTGAGATGGCCCTTTTTTTGCAAAGGCATGAGAATAATACTTTGTCAAATACCAAGTTCTTCCATAAGTTAAAGCCAAATGCCACTCCAAGCCTTCTTCCTCATTTTCTTCTTCATTTGAATTCCTCACTCCTACTCAACAAATAATCTTCACTTAGGAGGGAAATGTAGAAGGTTCATCTTCATCAACCGAGCTCCTTAGTCAAATAGATTCTTCAACGTTCTTCATTGATCTAATCAGAGATCAGGTTGGTTCTTCTTCAAATTCACATGCAGTAAGTGATAGTGCATGGACTTCATTAATGCACATCATCCACTTAGTAGTTGTGGATGGAACTCCTTTCAACTCCTCATGCATTGTGAAGACAATGCATGGTCTTCTAATCATGTTGTGACTTTGTATCATCATGATACAAGTTCTATGAACTTAAAGATCAGCTCATCAATCGTCTGATTTTCTTAGAGAATGTTTCAACCATCATCTCCTATGTCACTTAGTGAATCTCCTAAGTGACATGCATCTGTGTACCATGGCCATTCTCCTTCATCACCATCACCATCACATCCTTTGACATTCACATCTTGACTCCTTGACATCCATTCATTCCAAGACAACTTCATGTCTCATTGACAACAAATGCAACACAATGCACTTCATTATTATTAAAAAAAATTAATTTGGGCTAAATTGAAAAATCAATTAATTTCATTCTTCTTTTGTGGTTTGAGCATTATTCTCCCCATTATCCATAAGTTCACATTATGCACCATATTTGGCATTTGGGTTGACAAATACCCATAAGATGATCATTGCACAATCTTACATTGGAAGATTATTACGCCATTATTGTTTCAAGATTGATATCAATTATGAGGCATTAATGTAAAACAATAGACCAAGATCAGGTTCAAATCGGTGTTCATGGGTTTTGTTTCAGTAATGTTATGAAGGTTTGGCTCAACGGGATTTGTGATTTGATTGAAATGAAAGTTGGATACTGATTACCAATGACTGTAAATCTCATTCAGAATAATATCCATGTATTTTATTATAAAGGAAGGTGGTTATAGTTTCAATTATGGCATGAGAAACCATATTAAAGAAATTCAGGTTTCATAAAAAATTCCAATACACTACATTTACTACGAAATAACACATGTCATGTTACCCCTTATGCAATTATAGTTTATTTGTGCATAAAATATATCACATTTTTTGTGAGATGTGTCACATTCAATGTGAACATGTGTGGTAGCTCAGAGTATACCAGACGGGTACACAAGAAAAGATATGACCTGGTGCACTGGCATGGCTAAATTTCAAGGGTAAATCCATGTAATCAAACATAAGTAAGAATAACAACATGATCTAGAAAATTGGGCATCCATAACTGTGCATCAGCATGGGTTAACAGAATGATGACTGTCATCCCCACCACCACACACTATGTACCCTAGGAGTACATGTAATGTACAATGATGTTTACATGTTGTGTGATTTTGAGAGACACAAGTAAACCAGGGGAATTCCACATACAATGTAAAAATTTCAACATGGGTATTTTCTCCATATGAAACATCATTTTGGACATGTATTGATTGAGTGTGTTCCCTTGAATTTCCCCTAATAGGGTACAACATGATATTATGTCCTCAACCTTGGATTTTGAATGCCTTTATTGGATGGGTCTAAATATTGTTCACATTTTCCCTCCATGTGATCCGAGGTGTGATCATCTATCATTCCTTATTATATTCTATTTGCGGACTGTGGTATCATCATAAAAAACTTTGTGAACTCATCCACTATATAGTTGATTAGTCTAGTAGGTATTGGGGTATTATCGAAAAATATATCTCATATATAAATCATTATGGTTACAGTGCCCCATAGTGGACCTAATTTTGATCCCATATATGTGTATTGAGACTTTCCATTTTTAGTGAGTATTTATAGGTTTGACATAATATGAATGACCTCTTGGATGAGAATCCTCAGTGAGACCAAATATCATTGAGTAAATTATCCCAGTTGAGTGTTACTTTTAATACACGAGCATAATGCTATGTATGGTTAGGGTTATGACCTAATTTGAGAAATGAATAATATAAAGAGAATATCTTGGTTATCCACATTTATCATTATGTCTCAATTTTTTTGATATAATGTTCTATTTCTATGTTTCTTTTTTAGTTTTTTGATTTGTTGGTGTTTTAATTGGTATTGTTATACTCAACCCAACATGGTATCTTACCACATGTTTCATGTAATATGCAGAAGAAATTCCATTTGAATGAATCATAGGAGGACTTGGAGTTGGTATAGCATAGTTTGTTTTGGAGTAACTAAGGTACATTCCTATGTAGTATTCAATTGCAATCCCATCATTTTTAGAAGGTCAGAGACATTTCATGTTATAGTTGTCTTTTATTTGATAGTTTATTTCATTCCAGTACCATTTTTATACATTGATGTTGGATAGATTTTATTCGTTGACTTTTTTCTCACATGTATTTTCCTTTTAGTATTTCATGGGCTTTTGTAGATGTATGCATGTATAGTGTTACTTTTGTATAATGTCATAAATATATTTGATGTTCTTCATATGTGTTGGTTTCCATAACATTGTCTATTGGAGGACTGATTGGGGAGTCATAGTTGTATTATTAGTAGCCTGGTGATAACAATTAGTCTGGGTTAGGGAATAGTGGTATTACAGTACTGTTTGTTCTCAGACCATAGTTTTGAGTTTTTCTCTTACTGTGAAGTATGGTTATGGTGTTAATGGAATGTTTGTTAACATATTTTGAGTTCATTATTATGTTTCGGGACCCTTGTGGTTGAGTAGATTCTAGTGTAACCATTGAAAAAGAGTTTAAAAACATTCATGTTTACTTATTACTTATAGACACTTGTTGTATGGGGAAAATCCTCAACATGAAATATATATAAATTTTGTGTGGTTTCTATGTCCTTCATGGGTTACCATTCTAGATATATTCATCACTATGTTACATCATTATTCTTCTTTTATGATTCTTCTATGGATACATAAATCCAAGATTCCACTATAGTGTATATGTGATGATCTTCCAAGGGATGAGGATTCAATATATGGTCTTGTACATGAGATTTTACCATCATATGGATTAATAGTTTTCCACCATCTATTGAGAGATATTTTTCACCATTAGTATATACTGAGTATATACATAGGTGGAGTGCACTTCATGATTATCAAATATAGAGAACTCCAAGGTGTCATGGTAATTAAAACCCCAAAACAGTTATGTATTGGATGGATGTTGCCACATGATTTTTTTATGGATTGGGGACACCTTCAAAATAGATGGTTTTTTGTACTATTTAGAAATTTTTCAGGTTCCACTATGATATTGTGGCAATTAGTTATTTTAGTACATGATAATATGATAATATCTTAGTTAGAGATTGACTGTATTTTAAATGATGTGTTCTATCTTGCCACACTATGAGTAGTGCACATATAGGAGCTTCCAAAACATTGGTAGGGAATAATTATGATGGTTATTAACTCATCGAGGATCCTTGAAATATTAATATACTATCGATATATGGTCAAGGATCTATTTTTATGAGAGTAAAAAATTAAAGTAGGGTCTATGTAAAGATATCAGTGATTTAGTGGTATATCATTTCATTAACTACAACAAATGATTGATTGATTGGTATTTGGTGGTTGAAAGAATTATGGATGAATAGATGCTTATTGTTGGTGTCAGTAGTGGGAACCCTAGACTTGAGATCTAGGCAGCGGGATTAGAATTCCAGAAATAGAGATCTGGGTGTGTGATATGCTTCATTGGACAATATAATGAAAATATTTATATAGTTCATGTATTCTAGGATAGTACTAGTCATCATAGAGAGACGTGGTGTTTTTATTTTGACGGTAAAGGAAACCCCATGTGGGATTATCCATCCTTTTGTAATGTTGAAGGAGAGATAGTCCATAGACAACCTACGAGGAGGTAGTGGTAGGAGTAGGGAGTTATGTAAGTTGGTGGATGAGATACTATATTATAGAGACAAGTATAATGTGTGAAACAACATAACCTGTTTCAACCATCACCCATAAGAGGTCTGTTCTAGGATCAGATATTTGGTTGAAAGGGGAGAGTATAACTACAAGAATTGGGGATGTTGGACCGATGGGATACAGTGACTATTAGAGGTATGACATGTGACTTCTCTACATTAGTAGTGGTGGTGATATGCATGGCAACAAGATACAATTTTCTTGTTAAAACCCATGTTCGAGACTTGGAAATTAGGGTTGATACCCTTGAATAACACTTATGATTGGAGACTCTGATTGGAGGATATTAAATTACCACATAATTCTATAAATACATTAATATGATTTGTGGATGATATATATTCCTATGGGGTCAATTTTTAGCAATGATGAGCCATTATTATTTCATATTAAATAGGGGCTTGCTACTTAATGTTCATGCCACGATATACTATTTTAGGGCAGGAGGGGAGTGTCCATGGTGATTGTTTGAGGTTTCCTTTCATATGTGAGAAGGAAGACCAATTTGAGAGAGATGTGATCAATCATTGAATGGGGCTTCTGATTACTCAACAGTTGGATACAATGACTCGTAGATTAGTTGATTCAATGGGATTCCAGTTTGACGTTGTGGAGGATAAGATGGTTGGCGTCCTTACGAAGGATGTTTTTAGATTATCTTCACATAATATAATGGAATTATTTATATAATTTCACATAAGTAATTATCATATATCTTCCCAGGAATATCTAATGTATCTAATATAGTTTCATGAGATAAAGTTGTAGTTGGAGGACATATAGAGGAAGTGCTATGTCCGAATTAGTTTTTCACCATACGAAACCCCAATTGTTTTTCACCCAAAATACAGATGGCATCTTGAGGATATTTGGTGGATTACAATCACTTAAACCTAGTGAACATTAATATAAATTATCAACTAAATTTGATATATGAACTCTTTGACCAATTGAGTTAGGTATGATGGATCTAGAAGATTTACCTTACATCAATCTACCACAATATCTGAGTTCAATTGAAGGATATACCAATGGCATAATTTTGATGTCACTATCATCACTATGAGTTCTATGTGATTCCCTTAGATGTGAGGAATTACTTAGTTGTGTTCTAGGGAATCATGAATTGGATCTTTCATCGTTTACTTTAATTGTTTGCGGTGGTGACATTTGATGATATCCGTTTGTTCTTACCATCTTATGAGGATGACACCACATAGTTGATAATGGTTATAAACAAATTTCATGATCACTAGACATATTGTAATATCTCAAAGATTCAGTTAACAATTTAAGAGATCCATTTTTTGGACATCTTATCTCAAAAGAGGGTGTGGAAGTAGACCTAGTGAATGTAAAGGTAGTGTTATCTTGTGATCTTCTTATGTGCATGACAAGTGTTCAGAGATTGCATATGTTGTCCAACTATTAATGTATAGTCATTAACAATTTCTCAAGGATATATAATCCATTGAATAATTTGTACATGAAGTGGATAACTTTTTATTTAAAAAGTGGTTTCTGAAGGCCTTTCAGTTGTTGGGAAGAGGTTGACAAGTTTCCCCATTTTGTGGTTTCCAGATGAGGTTGTCTAGTATGTTCTCTTATGTAATGCATCCTGGGATAGACTTGGATGTTTCATTATATAAAGGCATGTGATTATTTATTAGGTATCTTGATAGTTTAGATGACATTATAAGAAATGCATGACACATGACCTAGAGTTGGCATCTACAATGATTATCTTGAAGATGTGTTGATACTACCTTATGGGTGAGCAGTTTTTTGTATATCCTATCCAAATTAGTATTACATGTATCCTCTCACAGAAAAATATTAATTTTATATGGAGGATATTTCATGAGTTCTTCAAATATTATGTATTTTCAAGAGTCTATACTCCATGTAAGGGGAACATGGTGAAATATTATCTCAAAAAATATTCATGTTACCAGTTTTTAACTAAGGAATAATTTTAGTTATCCCCATAGTATTTTTTTATTGGTTGATGATAGTGTTGCATACCATAAGATGATGGATGTTACCCCTTCCAAAAAAATGTGTTAGGGATTATCATTAAGGAGATATCGACTATGATACCATGTGTACTCAGTTATTAACTTGACCTGATCCTGAATAATTTTATAATGGAAGGGAACACATAATACTTTTTAGAGGTTGATTGGTATTACCAGTGGAATTTGGTGAGTTTATTCTCAATGAACATTGTATGTACCACTTGGTAGTAAACATATATGTGGTGAAAAATTTCTATGAACTCTATCATCAGTTTAGGTGGCCATGGATGAAGAAGTGTGTACTAAATTTTGTTTCATAATTCCTCATAGATCATCAGGTAAAGGATGAGCTCCAGTTTAAATAAGGTTAATTTGAACCCCAATAGGTTTCAATGTTGAATATGGATTGTATATTAATGAACATAATTAGGGATTTACCATATATTTATAGAAAACATGATTCTTTCTAGGTGATCACAAGTAACCCAACAATTAGGCTAACTTCATAGCAATTTGAGATCAATATTCATTGAGGAAATTAGGAAATATTTATGTGAAATAGGTATTCATACATCACAGAATTACTTATGTGATCATTTTAGACATTGATTCTCACATCACATCATGATTATATAGATTATTATAAAATTCCATTAAGGAACAGTTTCATTTAAGAATGAAGATTCACCACCAACCAGATTTCTATAATGTTCATTCCATTATGGTTCCTTAAGACATGTTTTAGGAATCTGTGTGGGATTTCAGTCATAGTATTGAGGACCACCTTACCTTACTGCTGTTTAGGATAAAAAAACTGCAATTCCACCATAGGAATGTAATAATTTGTGGTTGTGTATAGGCTACCATATAGGATAAAAATATTATTGACTAACCCATAGGATTTAGAATGTAGGGGAAAATTTTTGAGTGATATATTACAGATAATGTTAGGTTTATCAAGGATTACAAGATGATTGCCGAAAATAATGAATAGTATAATTCAAACTAACAATTGAGGTCTCTAATGATTTAGAAGGGAGATCATGTATTCTTTAGGGTCTCAGCTTGATGTGGATAGTGGATAACATTGCAGATTATCAGTTAGGAATAATGGATTAGTTAGAGAAGATCCTCCATGGGTGCCCAATTACCATGAGGTATGTCTGAGAACATCATGAGAATTTTTAAGGGAGATCATAGGTGCATGTGGCCCAAGATACATGCATAGTACAATCACCCCTTTTTTATGAATTCTCATTTCTAGGATGAATATAATTGAGGTGGGGAGATTGTAGTGAATCTATTTTTTCACATATGTTTTTTGGATATTTAACAAAATGTTTTCCTATCCGTGTTTTGATTCTTCTTGAGATTTGAGATCCCAAATAAGATCAATATAATACTTTAAAAATGTGAAGAATATTATATCATGACCATTAATTTTTCTAAAATAATAAAATAACTATCATTCATGTATAAAAAAATAAAACTGCCATTGAATCCAGTACGTGGTTTTACCCTAGGGATTACATAACATTATGGTGCATGGGCTGATCATGTTGAGTTCAGCCTTGGGTATATATAAAAATAATTAAATAATCTAATTTGATTTTTTTATGACCTAGAACACATCTTATAATGCGTTTTTATGTGAAAATACTAGGTTTATTTGCATATTACTAGATATTTGGGAGACATCATAGAGGATAATTTGTATGATGACATCAAGATCAAGGATCTTATCATTATCGCTTGGATCACCGTCACCAGTAGAGGGAGTAGATTTTAATTCAATTGTAGACTTACAATTGTTCTTAATATGTGATCAATATAACATGATATATGAAGTTTTTTTTATTATTTATTTCATCGTTGATTATCCCATATTTAACATGAATCAAATCTACTGACATATTGATTCATAAATCAATATTGTTTTAAATGTGTGATTATATTCCATAGAATATAATGATTTTTTATCATTATGATTCTATAATTTTTTCTAATCATTTTAAAAATTAACGAAAAATGAATCATGGGATTCTATAAAAATTGATGATGTCTTTATCTCTTTGAGAGTTTTGCATTTCTAACTCACTCTTTGTGTGTTCATCATCAATATCATATTTGGACAACAATTTGAAATATATCTAAAGTATGATCATCGTAATTTCATAATTGTGTGAAATAAATAATCAATATGTGTTTAGGATTAATATCGAGGATGTGTTTTGGATGGATAGTAATGGATGTGAATCAAGTTTTAATCGTAATTCCCCAGTTTTGTTTCAGGAATGCAACTCGATGGGATGTGAGATTTTAGTTGATTGAAGGATGGATACCAAAATGAAAGTTGATTAGTTTCATTCATACTAATATTCTTATTTTACAAAGAGATGGTTAGAGAATCCGGCCGTGATGGAAGTGTAAGTGAACTAAGGGGAAATCATGTTCGATCTATGAAAACCCTAAATAAATAGTGTATACACTAGAAGAGACATGTTTTTATCCACTTACATAGTACTACAATTTACATTAATTGAAAAATTATACAGACCATGTGACATGTGTCACACTCCATGTTACATGTGTCATACAATATGTGACTAGGTGATGGTGACTCATTATGTACTATAGGGATACACAGTCATGGTAATGTCTATAAAAATGGGAATGACTAGAGTACATGGGAAGCGGAACAAAATATGATGTATCCAGGTATATAATAACAATAAGAAATACACGGGAATGATAATTTGTACACTGGAAGGGGATGGTGGAAAAATGGTGGGTGGCCCAAACACCAAACAGTATTCACCATAGGGGAATAAGTTTTGTAAATAGATATGTACAATATGTGTGAAATAGAAAAACATGGAAAAACTAGGGAAAAATAGAAATGTGATGTACCACCGAGTACAGATAGTGAAATTTTTTTAAGGAATTTTTAGGAATTACAAATCTTTTTTTTTGACCAATATCAACTGATTTTTTTATTGGACCATCCCAATGTGAGTAAATTATGGAATTCCATCATCATCATAGGATTGTAGTCCCCTCTACGAGGTCATTATCAGATTAACATCATGGATCCCCTTTTTTGTGATCTAGAGTGTGAAACATTATCATAACCTATTACACCATTAGTTGATATCAAGGTATCATCAATACAAAAAATATATAGGGTTTCAATCTCTTTTGTATTAGGTATATCAAGTATTGTTTATAATATTATCATACATATGATTATTTCATTACTAGATTTGGATTTCAGTGTCCCCTAAGGGCCCAATGTGTGATCCCTTATCTATGTATTGTGATCATGATGATCGTGTTATTATTTCCATGTGGTTCCAAATGATAACGACCACTCAGAGGGGTGTCAGAGACACCATAGCTCATGTATTGGATTCTTCATGATGAACATTACCTAAAAGTGTCAAGTAGATTCATATGGATGGTAGTGGTTGAGACATATTATTTGACATGGAGTCTATCATGAATATTTTTGGGATATCCATATGTTCTATTTTTTATCATATTTTATTGTCATACTTTTATATTTAGGAGATTAATACACTTGAATCATTATGTTTATTGATAAAAGGATTTTATATTTTGTATTTTTATTCTCACCCCTGCATGAGATCTTCCCACATGTGTCATGTATTATTAATATGACATGCCATTTGATAATTTACAAGGAGTATGAGTAGTGGGTGGAGAATAATATTTTCTTGACATACTAATGTTCTTTATAGTTTTTCATTTTATAGAATCCCCTTTCATATGAGTAAGATGAGCTGTATTTCAATTTGTGTGGGATCGTATATTCCAACGTATTAATTTTTAGTAATTTTTTTTATAATTTGATATAGTCTAGATGTTATACATTCATTTTGGTATCATTTTTATTTAAATTACAAGATTGAATGAGATTTTAGAGATGAATTTGTATGTAAAAATACTTTAGGCTAATGATTCCTATATGTGCGACATGCCAACTCGATGATGGTTTCCTTCCCCTATCCCATTGTAATTGGTCCTGTGGTGTAACACATAGCATATATTAATCCAAGAGGGCCACAATGGGTAAGGTTATAAAATTACTTCTACAATCACAAGAAGTATTTTAATATTTAAATCACTAAAGAATAGTTGAATAATGATTCATTTAACTTTCTAGAATTCACATTGATTTGAATAATAAAATCCAAATGTTTGAAATCAAAAATCTTTTGTATCAATATTGTGAGACACAATATGTAGTGTGTCGTTATGAATATCGTCTATATAGACTGCATTATATTATATTCAATATTAGAAATGATATATAGAACAATTACACTATGTGAAATCTTATACACCATCATTGATATATTACATGTTTTTGGGAAAAAAATTGTATGATATGAATTTTTAGTGTTTCCTTAGTATACATTCTATGCTTTGATAACTAAACATGTTCATTTTTTATTCCCTTGAACATGTGTATGGTATAATTTAATATATATTGATAAATTATTAATAATAACAGAGTAATCATAATTTCTAATGCAATATTTATGTTCTAATGATTTATTCATAAAAATGTCATTATTATTTAATTATTTAAAATAACTTCTTTTATTTAAAATTAATTAAATATTCAATTTCATTAAAAAATTTATTTATTTAGGAAATAACATAAATACATTACTCTGAAAAGCACTTACATATTTCTTTTGGTCATGTTTATGCATAATAGGATGATTTTTTCAATGACTTATCTTCTCACAATGAATAATACTAATGATTGTGTGTATGGATATTTACAAATATTCATTTTTACACACATTGATATCATTATAGTTGATAGAAAGCTAATTATGTATCCTTAAACTATTTTTTTATATTCAAAATATACTTTGTTTTTTCAAACATCTCATATATTTAATTACTACATGTTTATAATGAATATATACAAGTATTAATTTATTTGATATATATTTAAAAATGATTTCAATGCATTGAAAATTTAAATAAAAAAATAATTAAAAATGGGAAAAAAATTTGTCCTGTTCATGGGAAATATTTTGATTTATATTTCAATTTAAAGAAATAAAAAGAGACTAACATTAATGTGTTTTATGTGTGCAACATGAATAAAAATATTATTATTAACCTTTATACTTATTATTCATTTTTGTTATGTTATGGTAAAATATAATTTTTATTTTATATCATTATACAAAACAATTTTTAGGTTTTTGTTATAGTAATATGTGCACTTGTGGCTTAAGGAACATATATAAATCAATTGATAGAATTATTTTTCTTTTGTTCAAAAATGAATACAAAATATTTTGTTTTAATAAATAAGTAAAAGTTTGAAATAGATTAAAAAGTTCCAAATTATACCACGTTATACCATTATTGTGATCATCACTACAATACTCTTTTTATGCTTATATAATTATGATCCATTCCATCAAAAATGGAACATTTATTCCTAAAAACTAAATCTATTTTATGAAAATAGCTTTTACAGTTTCTAATTAGTTTTAATTTTTAATGTATGTGCATTGTTGTTTTTAAATTTTTATTCCAAATATTGACATTTCAATAGTGTATACAACCCCAACAAATGTTGTGTATTGGTTGTGATAAACTTGTAAATGGAAATTGGAATTCAATTTTTCCTTGATCTAAATAAAGGAAATATTGTTTCCATTAACTAATACGAATTTAAATTATATTTTATTCCATTTTGGAAAAAAATATAATTCTATGGGTATTCTTCTAGGGTTCAATTGGAATATTTTAACAGGATGTGATACCCATCAAAAGCTAGGATATTATTGAGTGTCTTAAATTTATCACTTAACTGAATGAATGTGATGTATAAATATAAGATTAGATTGATTTGTACTACTGTGGAATTTCTCATATGATAGTTAATTTTATTTCCTCTACATATATATATAATTTATAATATATATATTTTTTTAAAAAATAAACAACAAAATCAACCAACCCTCCTCATATCCAGTCTTATATCATCGTATATGAACTAATAATTGGTATCATTTTATGTCCCTAAAATCACACACACACAAATATATATTCACGATTCTTAATCAAATTATTAAATCTATTTCATGTGGAAATATCACTTTGGAGATTGAAGGAGAGAGTTTAAATTGATGATAAAGTTAACCAGGCAATTTATTATTGGATAGTATAAATTACAGATATTGGTATTTTATAATCGATCCTTATCTTAAACTCACACACATATAAATTTAGAGTATAATAATCTATATAACAATTTTTCCATGGTTTATCGTGATTCATTGACTTTTAATGATTCAAGAACATGTGTTTAAATTAATTTGGTAATATACATTCTATATTGATCAATTTGTAGTCATTCTAATAGAATTGTATTTTTAAGTAAAATGTATCATGTTATTTTGAAAATATCACAAATAATATATAGTGTTTCTAAAATATAAATATTAAATATTTATGTAATGATAATTGATGGATTTTATCAATTTAAAATCAGAGAAGATGATGATATAAATAAAATGTTCTAAAATTTTATTGTTATATTATTCATGATATGTTCTCAGGGTAAAAATTTATATATATCAATTTTCTAAAGAGTGGATTATTTAATTTACCTAATAAATTACATCATTAAAAGGTTACAACTAGTGAATTTGATAGTTTTAATGAATATTTTATTGATGATATTATTGGATATTTATTACTATATAATTTAAAATATATAAAATTATATTAATAAGATATTTCAAAATTGAATATAATTAATTTTAAAATAAATTTATCTACATTCTAATTTCACTATAAGATATAAACATATGAATGACATGTTTCTTCTCATATAAAGAATAAAAATATTGAATAAATATTTTATTGTTCTTTAAATTAAAAAAGTATAACATTTAAAATTATTTCAAGGGCAATATAAAAGGTATTATAATTTTTTATGTTGATCTATGTATCATTAGATATGAATGAAGAAATAAAGGCCAAAATAAGTTTAATTTTATACGTCATAAAGATGAAAAGATAAAAAACCATAAAATGGAATATATTGGAACATATATTCGATTTTTTATGAAGGATTATAATTCATGTAGTGATTCTAAATAGGAAAAATACATAAAAAATTCATGCATAATGGTTTCATTAATCCATGTAAGGGATTCATATCAGGATTTCTATTCTAAATATATTCATATAATTTATGAATTTTATATGTATATTTATATTCATAATTATATGATATATATAATATTTCGTAGACAATATAAAAGTAATGAAGTTAATATTATAGATGTTATTTTTTAGTATGATAAGGTAAATTTAAGTTGTTTAGAAAAAATGAATTTTTAATCATATTTATTTATGATTTGAAATTGAATTGATCATCTTTAAATTCATCTCATGATAGAAATTACGAATATGAGGAGGAAAATGATGAAAATATATTTTCATGTTAATGTAAAATGAAGATGAATATCCCAAGTTCAATGGTGTTCTTGATGTGAATGAAAGGATAAAATTTGAAGTTAACTATTTGAAAAAAAAAATTATCTATTTTATTCCTGAAAGGGGTAGTAATGCTAAAATAATAGGAATAATTAGTGTATATAAATATAAACATATTCATTTCTCTTAAAATATTATATGATAAATATTTTATACATTCATTTGTAGGATTTCAAATGTAAGTACATCAACTACAACACTGTTTAGAAGATAAATGAAGGTACATTATACAAATACATGTTCTTTCTAATTTCTAAAATCTTTTGAAAATACAGTATCCACAATTTCTAAATTATTATCATCTAAATTACATTTAAATATATGTTTTGCATAAATTTTGTTTTCAATGAATATTTATAGTTACCACATGAGACCCATTCATTAAGGGGAAACAAGATATTATTTAATCAATTTCATTTAAACCTATATAGGGAGTGTCAAAAGTGATGTATGGTACATGATTAGTTGATAATAAATAAATTTTACTCTGATATAATTCCTTTAAATATGTTAATAATTTTAATAGTTTTATTTTAATATTATATAAAAATTCTAATAGAATGGTAAAATGTTTGGGTCATGTCGGAATTTAAAATTCAATTTGTATTTATATTGTTATTTATAGTGAAGAATTAAAAATAACATAACATCACTTCCAATTTCATTATAATTAAATGTTCATAAAAAATTTATATGATATGATTATTTTATTTAATGATGATTTTTTCCATTATTGATTGATATAGAAATTATAACCATGATGCTAATAATTTTTAAGAATTAAATTATCAATATATTATGTGATTGAATGATATAAAATCTACTAATATGTTATGGCATAAAATACTATTAGATATTTATTTTAGGTTATTTAAAAAAAATTATTGATTGGAATGTTTTTTAGTATCCTGAACTTATTGAGCAAGAACACATATGATTATATATCTTTATTGAATTATAAACATAAAAATATACTTTAATCATTTGAAATAAATAGTAATTGTATGACCCATTAACTGTAACCCATTGTATATTTTTATTTTAGTTATACATTCCTATTTTTATGGAATAAAATAATATTTTCTAATTATATTAGCCTTTATAAGATTCATACATGTTAAATTCATATCTCATAAATAAGAATAATTAAATCAATATATTATTGAAAATCAATTAGTTCATAATGGTAAAGGTATTGTAGTATTAAAAATAATAATATATCATATTCACGAGTTAAAATAACCGAGGTTTACATGATTTTTTTAATGATAGTTCTATTTTTCACACATTTTGAAATCCTTAGACAATTTAGTAAAATCAAATTTTTAAAATGAAATATTATACATCTCATGATATGGCCTTGAACATGTTAATTCTATTAAATACATAAGAATATATAAAATATCTTGTTCTAAATGTAGCTTTATCAATTTAAATTTCAGTTACTTTGTGAAACTTTTTAAATAAGGCACCTTATGAAAAATATATAGAAAGACAACCTACAACCTGTTATTTTGAGAACATTATTATTATATCCTTCATTCATGAAACTAAATATTTTGTTGATTTTTTTTAAAATCTAAGGATGTTATATTTCTATGTTATTCATACTCTATTAATGATTATAGAGTATATAATAAAAGAACCATTGTTTTTTGAGAATATGATCATTTTAAATTTAGTTAAATTTTATTTAATTGGAATTATATTGATGAAATAAATTTAATTAATTCTCTAGATAATTTAATTTTTGACATGTAGAATTATGAAAACTACTACACCTATTAGGGAGAAAAATAAAAACATACTCTAACAATCTAATTTTTATGTGGTGAAAATCAGAAAGCTCAGCCTGAAGAATATATCATCGAAACAGATGAATAAAATGTTCAAACCAGGTGATCATTTATAAACTTTTTTTACTATACTAATTTTGGTTTTACATTATTCATATTTGTTTTAATTATTCATTAAATGTTTAAAATTTTATATTTTTAAGGAAAATTTATTTAAATATATATATAGGAATAAATTTTTAGACATTAGTTATAATACAGAATATTTTTAATGTTATTAGAATTTAATTGATTACAAGAAACAATAATAATTAATATTGTCAAATAATTAAAAATATATATAGAATAGTTGATAAATAATATAAATAGTTAGTCTATTTTTATTTTAGATAGTTATTTAAATATTTATTTAGATTAGAAATAGTCATAATATTATTGCCCTATATATATTTTCATCGATAAAATTTATTTCAACCTATTTAGAAAAATTATTTTCAAAATGGTTAAACATAAGATGATATATAAATAATATTAAAATATATTTTGAATATAATTTTTTTTCTATATAATGTTTCCATGATATAAAAACCATCTATATTGATTAAAACTAGCTCATAAAGATTTGTATGAGATGTTAACCAATTTTAAGTAAAAACAATTTTTTAAATTATAAACATGAACCTAAATTATTTTTTAACAATAATAAAACTCAAAATATTTTTAAATTTTATATGTATTATATGAAATTTTATCTTAAAATATTTATTTATGTAATTATTTTACTAATTTATTAAAATAATTGTTTTTATGAATTTTATAGAAGAACAAATATTTTTTCATAGTTATCAATAATATCCCAGCGATAATTGTATTATTAGTTTTCAAATAATAAAGTATACATAAATTATTTAAATATTTTTTTTAAAATTTATATAAAATTTTATATACTCCCTAGATTATTTCATATAAACAACATTTGTTTTATTTTTGAAAATCTAATAATGCAAAAAATTCTGATATAATTTTTGAATTTTTATTGTATTTAACATCCTCTAGGCATGATTGGATAATTCCTTTTTCTATGGTTACAGTATTTTTAATTTATTTCAATTATTTTATAATGCTAATTATATATATAATCCTTACAATAAATATATTCTTATTTTACACTTATAAAACAACTTTTTATTTGATTAGATACTCTTATTATGTTTTTTTAGATTCAATATTTATTAAAAAGGTATATAATGTATGTGTCATTTACATGGTTAATGTCATATTTCATATAGTTAAATAAATAAATATTCAATATAATTATTTAATGATGAAATTTAATATGTTTGTGTTATATCATGTTATTAAAAATCCTTATAGAAATAGAAAACTTTAACATCTATTTACATTAATTTTGTTTATAATAAAATTAATTAAAAAAAATCTACTTTCATATATAAGAATCATTACAATATTTTAGTGAAAATAATATTTATGATAAAATATTGTTTCTTATAGATCTTTGAGAAAATGATTAATTTTAATCTGGAACCTGTTTCTATAGAAAATTTCTATGCAGATAATTTTGAATAAAAAATTGATTTATCTTAATTAAATAATATTAAATGTTATATTAACATAATTGTAATTAAATTACATAATACATAGAAAATTGTTAATTGGAAAATTAATTTATATTCAAGCTAAATCAATATCATGTAATTTTCAGTGATAATTTTCTATTAATAAAATATTATTTTAGTTTTTAAATCAATATATAGGGAATCCTTAACAAGATATTTGAATATTTTTTATTTAATAATTTATACTCATATTGTATTAATATATTTTTAAAATTTTTTGATAAATAAAAATTATCTCATAATAAGAAATACTTTCACAATTATTTTGTATGTTAGAAAAAATATATATTTATGGGGTATATAATTTTTTTTATAAATATAGATGAGTTTTATTGTTAAAAATTTAATATCTTTGATTAATTCCAAATAAAGTAAGACTTCATATATTGTGTTATTATTAGTTTTATAATTTTAAAAAAGTATTTATTTTATATGTCTTTGTGATACAAAATTTTTGTATTTATTAATACCTAATTTAATATCTGTTATTCTTTTTAAAATAAATATTATAAATTTTTGATGCTTTTGAAAAAATCTTACTTAATATCAAGTAGTTGAAATTTTTAACCTAATAAATGATTTCTAATGAAGTTGTTTTGTTATTTTGTTATTAATTTTTGATCATTTTAATAATTCTAATTTTTTATTTTGATGGAAAAAATCTATATTCCCATTAAATATTGATCAAATTTTATGAAATTTATTATGGAAATATTTTTGTGACATAACCATAATGATTAATTTTACAGTGCTTAATATCATTTCTTGTCAATATAGTATGATGTTTACAATGAAATAAATTTATATATTGCAATAAAATCATGTTTTAAAATAAATTATATCTGAACAAAGTCATGATTTGGGTATTATTTTTGATTGAAAAGATAGAAATCCCGATTAAGTAGTCATCAATTGTCAGTTTTCTAAATGCAAAAAATATATTCTATTTATTAATATCCTTAAACAAATTAGTTATATCATTTCTACATAAATTATTTAATAATGATGTGTTTATAATTTCAATACAATAAATATTAATATATGAATGTAATGGAAAATCATGTGAAAAAATTCACACACTGCATTCTATGAAAATTACAATTTAAATATTTGAGTTTCTTAAATTATGAATACTCTTTGACAAAAGAGTTTTTGGGAGCCTCCATGAATATTAATATAGATACTAAATATTATATTATTGTTTATAGAATGTTATTTATTATTGTTATATTATTGTTATAAATTTTTAAAGTGCAATAAGATAGTCATGTTGTTTATTGTAATAACCTGTGTTCTTTCTAAATTATGAAAATATAAAATGCTTTAGAAATTGAGTTTATTTTTTTATGCAAGAATGAACAATATAATTTTTTCCTATATAATATGTGGATGTATTTTTTAGAATATTTTTACAGAATGTCAATTTTGATATATTCTTTTTATGACAATAACTGCAATATTCTTAGTTTTGCTACATCATTATAATCCTTCCCCCAAAAAACAATTCATTGTTTCGTTAAAATTAATGATATATTGTAAAAATATTTTCTACAGTTTTTAATTCATTATATCATTTGAATGTGCATACATTATAGTTCATGATTTTTCATTCAAAACCAATGCCTTATATCAACTTATATAACCCCAATAAATGAACATAGAGATTGTACATTACAATAGAGATTAAAGGATTATTCTATTATACATTACTCTATATAAAGGAAGGTTAGATATATACACCATCATATTAAGAAGATATTACAATTGTGCCTCTATGTGTTAAAATGGAATGTTAGTGTTTGTATCTTAAGGGGTTAAAAAGGATTCTTTTAACTGGTTTTGGCTCTCTATCTATAGTCAGTTTTATATTTAGATTAAACTAAAATTCATTGTGCTTAAAAGAGTTCATATTATACACTAGATTTATTTTTTATAAACTAATTTGAAATAGATTTATATTATTTAATTATATCTCTAATATATTAAAATTAAAACGATTATATAAATTTTTAAATATTTTAAATTTCAAATTCAACGCACCACTTTCTCATTCCTTTAATATCACATGATAACCAAACATGAATATTACACATATCACATTGTTTACTTTCTATTTCCTCATTTCACCATGGGCATCTACTGATATATTTTTCTTTTCATAAGGATATATTATGTATTTTGTGGATATCAATATATATCCTTATAAATATTTTATGAATGAAAATGTGAGTGTGGATATTTATTATTTTAATTCAAGTTGATTATAATTATCCAATAGTAACATATACATAACTCTGATAAAAATTTAAATTGAAAATAATATTAAAAATTATTTACATAAATTTTTTTTGATATATACAAACCCATCAAATAAATAACTAATCTTCACCTTTCCGAACATTATTCAAAATAGCTTAAAATATATAATTCAATTAAAATTGCATTCAAATTAATTGAAATAATCTATAGTCATTTATGGAATACATCTAGAGATTTTAAGTCACCTATTTTTACATAACATAATCCCCCAACTTTAATAGTTAAAATTCTTCACATATAACATACATCACTTATAAAAATACAAAGAATTAATCACCATAAAATTAGTAACCACATTTTCTTCATTTGTAATCATAGCAATCAAAACACATTAATCATAGAGATATTGTTTTATAAACTTTTCACCCTCTATGAAGCAACAAATTAACGTTTTAATATAATTATATATATATATATATTATATAACATGTTTGTTAAAATGATGAAATCCTATCGTCCATCCAACTATTCCAAATTAATAATCCATATCAGTGCCACAACTAATATCATAATACCAAACTTCGTTACCATGCATTCATAGTTTTCCTTATTTACACATTCCCCCTTATTAAATATATTCCTTGATGAGGATTAGTTCAGATATATTTTGCAACAATAAGATGTAATGAGTTCTCTAACATGCACAACTCAGTATATGTAAAAACCCATAAATAAGTTCTCTAAAATCCCTTATCTACTAATATTTCCATGTACTTTGGTACCTCACACCCCTTCCATAAACTAAATCCCAACATATATTTGATTTTTATTATCTACAAAACTATGACACAAAATAATTTGGGTTCAACAATCACAAACTTTTTATTTTCTATCAATTACCATATGAAAATATATATCAACATATTTCACCGACTTTCATCACACAACCGCTTATTTATAGAAAATAAATATTATAATACAAAATTATTCGGTTTATTTATTAATTAATTATTAATATTCTTGTTTATGTGATGTATAATATAAACAAAAAATAGTTATTAATGAATGTCAAAAAAATACATTCACCAAATTGTATTATTAAATAAATTATAAATTATCATGCCATTGGTAAATACAACTTCAACATCTTGATAGGAAAATTTATTTTAAAAAATATGGAAGATTGAATATGAAAACATACATCTTCATTGAAATTTTATAATAAAAATGTAATAATTGTTAAATATTAATTCAATTTTAAATTCTTACATAATTGTGAAACTTATCACCCTCAATAGATACACACCAACATCACTATAACATATATGATATCTTATTTAAATAAGCTCCAATGAAACATATATTAATACTCTTATAATATATTGGAATCAAATAAACTACCCAAATTTGATAGTATACACATTCCCTAAAATCAACATAAAAAACAATGATTCAAATTCAATCCCATTCAATGAAAGAACATAAATAAAATATATGTAAATAAATAATCTATTCAAATTACATTAACTATAGAAACAAAAATAAGAGTTGATTATTGGGCATTATTATGACACCCCAATATGAATTGTCTATATAAGTGTATCAATATATACAATTTCTAGTAAAAATATAATTGAAAAATGATATAAATTTTAAATAGTTTTAGAAAACCACATTTAGTTTCTTACAATATCATTATTATATGAAAGCCAAAATGTGATAGGATAATTGAGCTAACATAACCTAGAAGAAAAGTAAAAAAATTATATAAGTTCAGAATTAGATTTTAGCGAGAAAAATATGTTAGAATAAAAAACAAAAAGATAGAAACACATAACAATGTTGAAGAATTCATCATCATCATCTTCCATAAAAATAGTTTCCTCAAACGTAGTTATAGAAAGAATTCAAATGAATAGAAAAATATGATCCATGATTCATGTAAATGTAGGAGTCTAGAAATTATATTGTTTTAAAATATGATGATATGAAATTTAAGAAGTTATTTAATGAAAAAAATATACCAAATGGAGTGAAATTATCCGGTAGGGATCAAAAATAAAGTGGGATGTATTTAAAGCATTATAAATGAGAATGGATGAGTTATAGTTCAAATCAAGATATAGTACTCATATCATAAACATGTCTTGGACTATACTATATATTATCTAAATGTACATATACCTAATAATTCGCAAAAACATATATCTATTATACAAAAACATATATAAATTTCATTCAATAAGAAAAAAATATTATAATTGAACCTGGTGTTATATTTAATGAGTAATCATTTCAGAATGCATCATTAACAATGTTTTAATTTCATATATTTTCTTATTATAGAAATGTGTTTTTGATCAATGTTATTATACCTGTTATATCATTTAAATGGTGTTAATATGATTTTAGTTAATTGTATCCTCGATTAAAAATATAATCTCAAAATGATACTATAATAAATCAATTTACTGCGTATTAATAAAATAAATAATATAGTATAATTTAGTAATGCCACATTATAATATTATGTTTATATAATAATTAATATATTAAACTACTATATTATTTTTTAGTAAAATAGAAATGTATATGATTATGGTTAGAGTAATTTAAAAAAGGTATAATATTCTAATTTAATAACATAAAAATTGTGATGTACAATAATAGAAAAGGGTAAATTTATCTTTCAATAATACCAAAAAAAAATATTACCATTATGTCTTGTCAACTATGTTTAATTTTTATAACGAATACATATAAACATATATTGGTTAATTGAAACATGTCTATTATTTTATAATTATAACTACGTTATATATTTATTTGATATACTATGGAAAAATTGTAGAAGAAATGAATATTTGAAATGATTTTAGGATAATGTAGTCTTTTGAGATTTATGGACTAAAACATGTTCTATATTAAGATTAACAATTTAATATGTTGATATATTATGAAATATTTTTTAAAAATATATTTAATTTTTTATATCATGCTTTATATAGAAGACTATGATTAAAGACATCATTTTTTACTAATAATACATTATTATTTAATGTTAAAATCTAGTCATTGGATTTGCATGTATGAATTTTACAAGATACATAGAGATAAATAATTATTTAATCATATATAAAATTAATTCATTAGTTATCAATTAATTATAAATTAATTTAAAAGCCAATTGAAAATAAAGGTGGTATTTTTTTGAAAAATAATTTTATTACTCACAATGATTTTTTATGATAATAAATCAAATTACTCATTATTGCTGAATGATTTTAATGTAATGTATATACGATATATTTTATCAAATTTATTACATTAATATAATGTATTTTGAATGAATTGTATAATAATAAATCTAATTTAATTCTTAAAAATGTTGTTATCTTTAATAGGAATTCACTATGTTTTGAAAAATAATATTAAAATTAAATTCTTCCACTTATGGTAATTTAATCATGAAAAATATATTCCACATTTGGAATTAATATGATATATTTTTTAAAAGAGGATCGTTTAAATTTTAATCAATATGAATAGTAATCATAGAAATTTTTTTACTATATTAAATTTAATATGTGTTAATTAAACATAAAAATAATTTATTAATAACTAAGAAGTTACAAAAACACTTGACTTAATTTTTTTTACGTGTATATTTCGTCCATAAGAATGGATTCTATAAATATATAGCCTTTTTTGTCATTTAGAAATGATTTTTATATTTAAAATATTTTATATAAAGAAATGTAAAAAATTAACATTCACTTTTCGTTATTAACTTTAAAATTTTTACATTGGGATGGGTAAAAATATTTGATTATAAATTAACTTCTTTCTTGTTGTCTTTAAAGTCCAACTTAATGACTACTTCAAAAATTGATATTAATGATATTTTATAAAAAAATATTATTTTATTAAATGATATAAAATTATTAAAAATATAAAATTTTTTTTAGTTGAACATAATATTGTTGAATATATCATGAATGGACTATTTATGATTCTTTTTTCATTTATGGTATCATAATAAACCTATTCGTATAGAAACAGTAGTTATCACGATTATGGATAAAAATTATTAATGGAGGGGTTTATCAAAAACATCATGTATAAAATTAAACCAAATCCTAACTAAATTTATTATCAGATGTTATTTATACACTAGCCTATATCTGAAAAGTAGTGTCTATTTGGAATTATTTTTCTTCAGAATATATTCATTTTACTTTAAACATTTAAGAAATTCCAAATGTGTTCTCTCCCCCCCATATAAATGTAAACACTTACTTTCAATTATTTGCACCAAATTGAGCCTTATTGAATAAACAAACCATGGTAATGTATCTTTTAATATTCTATATCGATGTTCGAGAGGTTATTTTCTCACGAAAATACCAACCAAAGTGTTTTTAAGTGGATATCCAATGGAGTTCTTTCAAAGAATAGGCACTCACCATTACTGATCACATTCATTTTTATTCTTATTTTACATCGATGAAATTTATTCTTCGTATAATAAAATAATAGAATAATTTTCTTATATATACTTATATGTTATTTTTGTTCTTAATCAACCATTATAAACACTCTTTCTCCTGAAATGGGAAGTGAATGTATCACTCGTGTGAACCTAAGACATATCATCTCAATGTAGTGATACCATTTATTTTTCATAACCAAATTTTATTGATGGATATAATCATGGGTTGATTTTCTTCGATATTGTTCTTATGAAATAATAATTTTTCTTTAATATAAATTTAATTTATACATCCTTAACGTTGAATCCATTGTATAATGATAAAGACACTCATTTCATTGTCTGGACAACCACCCCCACGAGACGATGTAATTCGTTTTTCATATCCATTTTACATGGATAGTAATAATTATGTATTTGAGGTTTGTATATGATGTATATCATATAATAGTAATTCTATAAATAAAAATTATTATATTTGTTTTTTTCAATTTTTTTGTTGAAAATTGAAAAAAAACATCCATGTGTATGTACATATTACCGTATCTATGAATTATGTAATTCATTTTTAACACGTAATATTAATATATAAATATAAATAAATATCTATATATATATAATGAAAATATATTATATTTATATCATGATTAAAATAATGGATATTTTGGAACCATGATCAATGTACATCGACTAGAATTACTGAATTGAATTCTCTAGGGGAAAACGTATTTAAATGCAAAAAAATTTTAATTTATTAAGGATTTATTATTAAATGGGTTTTGAAATGTTATAAAGGGTCCATATATAATATTCTAATTATTTACAACAATTTTTATTTAATTATAATAAATTTAAATTAATTATAAATGAGGTTAATGCTATTTTGAAGAAAGTGGAACTCAAGTTAAGAGTTTTTTTTTTGTTAAAATCACATATTTTATCAAGATCCTTTATGAATATTTTTTCAATGATGAAATTTTATAATCTAACAATCATGAAACTCGTGAATTTTATTTCCAAACTGTTATTTCTAGAGAATATATTTTTTTCATTTAATTTTCCGCACATTATGTACTCATGATACCGAAAGATTGATTTTTTTTGGAAAAATAACATTGTTTGTATCTATGGGTGAAGATCATTTCTCTTCCACATAAATGTTTCATCAAAATAACTTATATAATTTTTTAAAATTTTATGTATTCATTGTTTAATGTAATTTTTACTCATGTTTTAAATTCTGGAAAAAAGGTTCAATGCAATAATTATGTTATTTTTTAACTCATATACTTTTTTACTTTTATTACAAGAGCATGAAATGAATGTTTTCCTTTAACATATATTTCATGAAAAAATTTTATTTCCTTAATTTCCATTTTGTGATTTTTTTACATGTTTCCATGATGGTTTTCAAATAAAATTATTTTATTAATATTTTTAAAATACATAGATTTTAAATATGTGATTTCAATGTGGAAAGGTTCTTTTCCTTAAGAAATGTTTTAATTTATCCTAAATGAAATTTTTTGATCTATGTTTACATCAATGGATTATACTGAATTTGTTTTCTGGGTATGTTATCTAATGGTTGCATCATTTTTTCATTCAATAGATTTTTATTATTATTATGAAAATATTTTTATAAAAACCGTACCATTTTTATGGGTTATGACACGAGGAATTGTTGAAATATTTAAGAAATTCATTTATTTTATATGGGTAAAGTTGTGATGAAATGATAATGATGATTTTTTCTTCAAATTATTTAACATATGATGATTGTTTTTTTATCTTTTTTAGCACATATTTGTAACTTTAATAATGTGAAGAGTGGGACTAGAATTAAATTATCCTCCAATGCATTGAGTAACGATTGAAATATCATGAGACTATTAAATATGTAAGGGGGAATGATTTCTGATCAGAAAGGGACTCTATTTACTACAATATTTTTTGGAGTGAACATTGACTACTACAATGGTTTAAAGAGATAACCCAATCCACTATGACAGTCAAAGTTGTAAGCCCTCACTAGTACATACATGATTTTTTATGCTAATGATTACTGAAAAAATCCATTTAGTTATTCCAATGTTATGCTCTCATAGATCATGATCTTTGATTCATATATGATTCATATCTTATAAACCACCATGAATTAGTAGATGATTGATTATAAGGATCATTGAAAATAATGTGTGGTTTTTAATTATTAATCTCATGTATTATTATGCTTATTCTCATTTTTTTCATATCTGATCATTGATATCTCCATTTTTTAACATTATTTAGCTTTATATCTCACACATTATCAATTTTCACTTTCTTATGTTATAAATAAATGAACTATTTATGATATGTTTATGAAAGATTAGAGTTATAATAAAACTAGAAATATATTATGTAGTTCACTTATAAACATGTTGTTTTAGTATCAACATTTCCAAAGATACTAGAAAAATACGATTGTGGAATGTATCATAATGACTATCATTCTCTAATAATACATTTCTCAAGTTGAAACAATTAATTTATTTTAATTGTAGATTGTACACATCCACTGATAGGGAGCATCCTGTCATTATATAGTGATTAAGAAAACTAAAAAAATAAATCCTTACATAAGGAAATAATAAATGTATTACAAAAATATTTGTTTAAATTTTACAGATTGAATTATAAATTAAATACAAATATGTTTTACTTTATGCTTGTTGATGATCCATATTTCATATGAATGATCTCATAAAATGTATTAGAAGTATAATTTTTTTTAAATGTAAGAAAAACACCTAGAAATGTATCATTTGTTAAAACTCAAACATGGACAACTCGTTTTTATGTAATATTATTTTATGAGTATCTTTTTTAAACATATCGAAAATGATAACTATGCTCGATATGTAGGAATAAATCCATCTAATGTTCAAAATTTCATAACCCATCTCACATTGGTTTCATACATTTTTTAGCACATATACATTTGAAATAATAAAATAGGATGTTAAGTATAATATATGGAATGAAACACTAATGGATAGATTTGAAAAGGGATCTATGATGTACGAGATAACAAAATGTGGTTAATGTGGGGAATAAATTAATATAAAAATACAGTTATTTATAATGATCTATAATTATATATTAAATATTTTAGTGAATTTAGATTATAATTCTATTTCTATGTTGAAATATAATTTATTTGTAGTCATTTAGTAGATTCTTATATAATTTATACATAAAACCCCATTAATTATAACGTGGACACGTTTACTAAGTATCCATTTTTACAAAAAAAATAACACATGTAAAATTTATAATGTTTCCTTTTCATGAATTATAATAATAATTTTGATCTTTCTCTAATCATTGTCCTTACTCATCCATATATTCTATGATTTTTTTAAATATATGACAAGTTAAAAAATCATAGACCGGGGCATAAAAATAAATAAATAAACTATTAGTCCATGGTTATTTTTAGAAGATTTTCCTTTTTTAAAACATTCATTTATCTCAAAATAATCAATTTTTTTAGATGAAATCAATATCAGTAGAAAAATATTTTTGAAAAAAATTTCATAAAAATTATTAAATGAAAAATAAGACTCATAATTGTTTTTCTAAAATCATGAAAAAATCATATTAACATTTTCATAAATTTATGAATTTTGAAATTATGAAATATAATTTACATTTCTCTAGATTATAAAATCATAGGAATTTCTTAAAACAAATGCAAGTGATAGATAAGACATATATTTATCATGAGGAATCATTTTATTATCATACATACACAAATATAAACAATCACAACTAAAAACAGGGTACCATTAGAGTGACACATACAATAACCCTCACTATTATATGCGATGTAACCATCACATTTACACATGGAATAACCATCCCAATCAACATAAAACATAAATGTACCTATATCCTTGTAGTGATATCTTATACCCATTTGTATTCTATATATATTAAACCACATATCATCATAAAATATACCGATGAAAAATAACATGAAAATAATGAATGAAAGTCTTCATAAAAAAAATATTACTAGAAGAAAATAAAATTTCCTCATTGAAATAAATTAATAAAAACCATTTAATTGTAAATGAAATTTTTTAATATGAATATATCCTTTTAAACTTATAAATAAATCTCCAATGAAAAAATTATTCATGTTGGAAGTAAATTTTTTTCATTTGTTACTAGTTAAAAAACATTTATATCACAATATTGAAACAAAAGTTCAGATGTATCGTATTTAGAAAATGATAAAAATATTCCCTTAATACAATTTTATAAAAATTAAAATTTGGGTAAAAATGAATTTAAAAAATTATAGGATAATAAATAAATAATTATTAAAAAAAATTATAAAAAATATTGATGTTGAATAAATATATTTTTTTAAGGAAAACATTATATAAGAATTTTTAAAACATAGTTACTTAACATGAGTCTAAATTTTCACATTCATTATTTATCTTCATGAAAAATTAAATTTTTTATTATCTACATGATTAATAAAATGTTTCAAGTTTATTATTCCTTCAATATCAGTTTTTTGGGTTTTATATACAATTACGTAATAACATAAGTTCATATCAAACATGTAACAATATTTAGTACTTAAGTCCAAAATAACATCGGTAAGGTAAATATGGTTAATTTGTCAAATGTAAAATAATATCAAAAATAATTAGCATTAAATATTTATCCTTTTTATACATAAATTATACTAATAAAACCAACCATTAAATATGTTTATGAAAAATATTTTATGTTACGAACATAGACATGGTATAATAAATTTATGAATTTGTAAAATTTCTATTTTTCAACGACAATTATATAAAAAAGGAAAGTATTGTTTAATATAAAAATATTTATAATTATATCATATATGTCACATTATTTATTAAAACATATTCATATATATATCATCCATGTGGTTTCATGATTAAAAATAAATCATATCATGATGTGGAGGTGGTTGTCCACAGGTACACACAAATTATGTTATCACCTATATAGAATATAATAGTGTGAATTTAAATGATATATTATATATTTATAGAGATAAATATGTTGTTAATATAATATATAAAAATTAATTCCACCATTATAAAAAATATTTTTGGATGGTGATGGAAAAAATTACATTGGTTCATGAGGAGACTGTCTTCCGTACACATGAATGATGAATTCCTCTCCCATTTTCTAGAGGTTGGAGATGAATATTGGTTATTATGTTAAGAAAAAAACATATAATTAAAATATTTATTTTGGTATTAGTTTTTAACATGTTTTAATAATATGTGAAGGATGTGTAAGAAGAATGACTGTTAGATCATGCAGTTAAAAATTATACATTTGCGTTGGAAAGACACGATTGATTAACACATGAAAACCAATAAGAATGGTATTATTAAAAATATAAGTCCTATAAAAAATTGAGATGGATATTATGATGGTATTTGAGTATAAATTCAATGAATTAAAAACATTTTAATGTTTGATGAAATGAGATTAAATAGTGACCTTTTATTAGAGGGAGGAGGGACACTCCAGAAATTTACCAAAATAAAGAATTAATGTAAACTGTATTTAAATTAAATTTAAAAAACGATTTATTTGGATTATATAATGAACTTATGTCTAAATAATCTCATTAAATATAAATTATACCTCTTTTGACATTGTTTTTTTACCGTTATCCTTTACTTTTAACCCCTCATTAACCCTTTTCAAACTTATATTGACAACATGGGTTTTCACACATTAAGGGTAAATATAATTACTATAAATATAAAAAGAACCATAAATGAACCATTTTTTATATTATAAAACACTTCTTAATTACATTACCAAATCTATGGTTTCTAGTAATGTTATATCATTTTGTAAAATAATATTTATTATCAATGATTCATATTGTTGATTTTTAGAACAATTCAGTACATTTCCATTTATAAGAGAAAAAATTAAAATTAGAAAAAAATATTATAATACATACATAACATGTTACGTTCATCTATATAATACATTTATCAGATTATTTAACACATATTATAATAATTTTAAAAGTTTTAATATCATACAATAGAATTTTTCCTTAATAGAATAATTAATGTATTGGTATTGTATAGAATTTATGATACTTGTTTATTAAATAAAAATAAAAATTAATGTATCAAGATTAATATAAATATTATATTTAATGTTATTAATTACATATTAAATTTTTCCTTTTTCCCCACGTAAAAATATAATAGTTATTAGAAATTGAGTGTGAGAATTTTAATTTTCTTTGAATAAAATGTTATAATGTTCATAATTATACCAATATATAACAAATACTCATATATTATACATTTGGTTGATTATAGATGAGATATAATCATTAAATTAATAAATATCAAGATTTGGGTTCATTAGAAATTTTTTATCATGTTTTTAATCATTAATTACCGGATTTAGACTTTATTGTGACACAAAAAAGTACTAAGGTTGTTATTATCATTGAAAAAAATATATGTCTAGTTTTTATAATATTTGGAACATGAATTTAAAAATAAGGAATAATTATTCATGATTCAAAAAATTTAAGTGGAATAATTTTATTGAAATCAAATTGGTAAAACATTTTGATTAATGGATTTTAAGAAATATTTCCTTCTTAAAATGTAACATGTGATTATACAAAATTCAAATATAATTTTTTTTAAAAACCTTAATATGATTATTTAGAATAAAAAGTAAAATAATATTCTTAAAAACTAATCCAAAACTGTATTTTTCTTTGAATATAATATAAAAAATACTATTTTAACAAAAATAGGTATGTTTCACTATTTGTTGAAAAATAAATATTTTCAGAAAATCCTCAAGAATCCATTATATGAAAATTTTGACATGCTGAATTAAAATATTATTTAAATTTTATGAGATACATTTTTTTGAAGTTCCAAAAATTAATTCTAATAGTTCATCACAATAAAAACCATTTGTGAAGGAAATTTGTTTTGAAGAACAAAATGACGACTAAATATTGAGTGCTTAATTTTCTATTATTTAATTAATACATTATTAATTGTTAGGACTAATATATATTTCATTATTCAGTTAATATATTTCACTATTTTTAATTAAAGGATAATTTTTAAAGTTCACATTTAAATAATTAATTTCATTACTCATTTAATCTTAGTGTTTCATATATAATATATTATCAAACATAGTATTTCCTTTCAAAATTTCAGGATATTACATCCCCCCATTTAAAATTAAATCCTTATAACCAAGTATTCTGCTCAGTAACAAGGTTTTTACTTTTCAAATTACTTTATTTAAAAACCCTCACATTAAAATGTGTCAAAAAACGTCCTCTTGAAAATAGAAAAAATGATGTATGAATATCATTTTTAATAACACAAACTAGGTTTTCTAATTGTATAACATTAGTTGGAAGTAAAAACACTTATTTGAAAATAACCTAACCCGTAATTAGTAGTAGGAAATTATATATAAATTGGTCAAGAGAATGTTCACCATCACAAAACCATAAATGTGTGATGTGTTTTAATACCATTGTTTTCTCAATAAGAATAGAAAATACATAATGTTTATTGATAAAAACTTTTTTGGTAATTTTGATGAATTATACTAATACACTGAACAAAATTTATTAAATATATATACTTTTCAAGAGGAATTTTGACTTTTACTCAATTTCCACAAAACCTCATCTTTTTCTCCAAATGATGAGTGTTAAAAGTGATTTTTTCATTCCTGAGGCACCAAAATCATATTTTTATATACCACAAAGCCTCTAAAGGGGAAAAAATATATTCCTATTGTCATTATAAATTATCCAAATTCAAAATTATTATTACAAGTTAAGATAATTTCAAAAATAAATAAGCCTTAAGATGAAGAAAATTACATTATTCTCGAAAATAAAATCACTATACCTAATATTTAACATAGAACATTCAATAAATAACTATGCTTAAAATAGAGAAAATATTCGAAACTAATATTGAATCCCAAAAAAATTGCATATTTTCCCAAGCTAAATTTATCATTTAAAATTAAATAATTTCAATCACTATTAATGGATCATTCTGAAAACCATATGCCCAAATCATATAATATCTATGCAATTCTATACATTTCCATAAATAAACTGAATAACCCCTATGAAAGATTTAATTATTAATTCATTAACATGATAATCTACCGTTTATTGGTCAAATAAAATTCCACAATCTTAATTTTACTTTATTCATTTAATGTTCCTAACATAGTGATATTATTTCTAAATAATAATGATAACATAATCCCTAAATAATTAATAAATATTTGGATAATATATATGATAATACATATCTTATCGAATTTTAACAACCCATAATTACCTGAAAATAAGAGATCATATATACATTAATGATTAATAATATCTTAAAACATAAGTCCACTAAATTGATAAAGAATTCATCCTCAAATAATTTTTTTTCACATGATAAACAAAAGTGTTATACACACCTAAAGAATATATGCAAACACTATAAAAGTCACACAAAGTAATATCATCATCAAAATGTTTATTGATTGTTTGAATATTATTACCATCCTTAAATTTACATTACATAATAACTGTTAAATACCTTATATAAATAAATCATAATAATTAAATATTCTTCAAAATACATTATCCTTTACATTTCATCTTATTAAATAATAGTTCCCACCAATAAATATATGAATTGTGTCCTATGATTCAACAATGTCAAAACATAAGCTAAGATATAATCCATAATATTATTATAATATTTTTTGTATCATAATCCTTAAATACAATGAGGTTATGTCATTCTAAATGTATATTTATATGGTCCTGCTAATCCCATTCATGATCTATCCTCCTAGGATAACAATTTTTATAATGACCATATTCAAGACATTTAAAATTTTTCATTGGTACGTTAAGAACATAATATTTTACCTTCTAGGATTTAACAAAATGATCCCTATTCCTTGGAAAATTAATTATTTATGACCTATTTTACCAAATATAAAACATATTTATGTTCATTTTAGATATTTTAATTGCTGTTTCATTCAACTTTCATAACACATAGTTTGTTAGATATATTTACCTTTTTGATCATTATCATCTGAACTTCTCTGACAATTTATTTTCCTCATATTTAATGCATTATGAAACTCAACTAGGTTCATGTTTTCAATCATTAATCCTTATAACTTATTATGAATGGCCATAAAATATCCCACTACATCTCACATTCAATCTGGTTTCTCATTTATAAAACCACAATATTTTCCTTCATGTATAATGTTTCATTGGTTCCTGCTACATCTATCCACTTACTAAAAGCAAAATGAATAAATTTTGTTTATCAAAATAAACTGTATTTTTAGAAAAATAAACCATACAATATCATTATTATTGTTCTCAAAAACTCTATTATCAATCAAAAATAACTATTATTTTCCCTAACATATTATTCATTTTAGTTATTTGAAATATGTATCTTATTTATAAATGACATCCTAACCTATAACGTTTTTAGAATTTGGCTCTAATACCAACTATAAAGACCCAACATTAAACATTATAAACACTAGTGACTTTATACATGAAATAACATTATTTTTTCAAAGATAATTTAGGATTTGTTTTTTAGAGGATTAGGCCATAATATTTTATATAATAACCCATAATGTAGAAGGTGAACACTTCTACTCATTATCCATTTTCCCAAAAAATTAAAAAATTTAAAATATAAAAAGTTATATTATAACGAAAAATATTCCAAATTTACATACTAACCACGTCCTTGTATATACGCTTCTTGAGACACTCTGAATTTTTTTTGAAAAATGTGATCAGAAAAAAATTTCGAAAATTTTTATAAAAGTAAAGAAATAAACAATTATTCCCAGATTACTTATAATAATTATTCATTTTAAAAGCATAAACATTGGTCTCAAAATAATATTTTTATAACATAAGAATACTACTTCACTAGAATAATATTTTCATCAAACTTTTTATAAGATACTATATTGGATTAAATAAATCTCATAAAGGCTTATCTGAAATCATGAAAAATTTAAAATATGATTTTCACAAATTGGTACATTTTAACCATTTGAAGTATCATATACATTTCATTACATTTTTGAAATGTTAAGATTTCACTAATATATATAGAAATATTATATAAATATTGTAGGTTAAGAGAGAATAATTTTATTATTATACATACACATGGACTGGCCATCATGTCTATAAATTGAGCAACATTTATATTTCCACATGGAATTACACTCATGGTTATACCTAGAGTAAGCATCAAATTTATAAATAGAATAACTATTATGGAAAACCTCTAATATAACCATAACCAATGAATAGGAGGGATATCACAAACCCATCTATTATTGGTTTATAACTGAATTACCGATAATCATAACTAATGATCATGAATAATAAAAAAATCCAAAAAAATGAAAGTTTTCATCATAAAAAATTCATGTTGAAAATAACATTTTCATTTTGATACTACGTATTAATAAATGTTAGCTATTAAAAAGTATACATTTTCATTAATATATCCATGTAATATTTTTTAATTATTTGTGAAATAAAATATTGGTCATAGAGTATGTAAAAATATTAAAGTCTTAAATAGTTAAAAATTGTCCTTCCACGTTAATGAAACAAACGATAAAAAGTACCTAATTATAAAAATGAAACAAACATTCCCATCAAACAATTTTTGAAATAATGATACATGGGTAAAAATAAATTTTAAAATTTAAATTATAATATTAAAAACCCTTTTATAAACTATTAATAGAAAATATAGATATAGAAGAAGAAAAAAGTGTTTTAATGAAATCATTATAAAAATTATTCTAAAATAAGTCCCTTACATGGAGTTTGAATCACCATGTAGTTTTTTTTCATCCCCATTAATAAACATAAGTTAATTATTTACATTCTCAAAACCATTTTCCATGTTAATTATATATTTTTATATATCTTATCACCATGTCATATTCAATTTCTTATTAACATTATCATGTGTCAAATGTTTGATGAAATTTAGCACATAAGTCCAAAATGACTTTAGATGGATGACAATGGTCAATGATGTTTTTATTACATCATATATAGAATAATAATCAATTCATAATTATCCATTTTATACATAAATTTTTCTTTTAAAACAATCCATTAAATATAGTCATGAAAAATGATGTATAAAGTGATATAGATATGGTAGGTCATACATACGCATGAGTAACCCACCATTTTTCAACCAAAATTTTGAAAATAATATAATTAAATTTTTTATTTATATAATGTTAATTATTATATATATATAATATTATTTATTTAAATAAACATATATACATCATCCTTCAGATGTGGAGTACAAAAATAAATCATATTTCTTCATGGATGGGCTAACTACAAAAACTATGAGGAAGCACTCAGTGTCAATTCATCATGTGGTATCGTAACATATCCATAGACACTCTCAGGGAGATCTCATCGTCAATCCCCTATGTGGTCTCAAAGAGTAATGTTAAAATAGACACTCTGAGAAAACTGTCAACATAAATTTCTCTTATGGTCTAACAACATCACGTTCTCGTGGCACCGTGTAAAGCAATCGTGCAGAAAAGATAATCAGTGTCCAAAGTAAACATCAAAGTATGACATGTCTAAAACATTCAGCAACATATCACATCATGTCAGATAAATACACTCAATTTTAAAAATACAAGCACTGGAAAACAATGAATCCTAATAAAAAATGCTAGACGAAATGTTCAAAACAAGAAAATAAGATAAAACATCAACAATATTACAATGTTAACCTAATTCACAAACAATTAACCTCTATCAAAACAAAAAAGTCATAGCAGGAAATAACACGACTGAAAACCATAATCCAGCAATACCCAGTTCAAGGGTATTGGACACTTTTTTAACATATAACTAAAAGATTGTCTACAGAAAGGCACAATCTAGCTACCAGGGCCCTGTGAGATCAATTTACATGAACCTCAGGCCTTGAATTGTCCTAGAATGTCGTAGTTATAAAAACTCAAAAAAAATCAACTAAGGATAACTCGTGAAAGAGGATAAATCGAGAAATGAAGATAAAGAAAAAGGAAGAACTCACTGATGCAATTCAAACAAAACAGACCGAGTTCATATCGAGGACCCACAGTTAGTAAGGGTCTCTATAGAGATCTGACAGTCTAGTTCACTTCCAGATGAGATTGGTTGTGAAGATGATGGTTTTGTTCATTAGATTGGAAATAGTCAATTTAATTAAATAATGAGAAAGTACATGGTGTGTAGTTTAAGAAGTACATGGTGTGTTCTTTAGATGTACATTGAATGTACATATCTTAAATGGCCTCCACATTAGGCAGTCTCCATGTCACCACACACATCCTTATACTAGGCCGTTACATTGCGAGTACATGGTCACCCGCGACAACCGAGTACAATGAATGTACTTATATGTACATGAGGTGCACTACAAAATTTTTACAAGATTCTCTTTTTAATGAAAATGACCAGAAAAGAATGACATACTTGAGAAGAAGATCTGGTTTCATATAATAATACAAGTCGTGGTCATAATAATGTCTGTGATATCTACTAACTTATTTAATACCAGTTTATACCCTTCCATTATATCAATTTTTGTTGTTTTTGGGCTTTACATATTAGTCATGTTATTATTTTATTTACATTCTATTGAAACATTGTTGTTTATGAAAGTTCACTTCATTCAGTGACTTCAATAGTGACATTTAGCCATTATTGGTTCTGTAAATCAATTAGAATTCATGATTGTTGAGATTATGATATTTTATGTGATGCCCTACAAAGACATGTTATCTAGTTTCTACTCTTATATTAGTTTTTATTGAATAATGGCTTCATTTTCATCCACAAAGCTGTAAGGTACATGAAAATCGAAGAATGTGAAATGTAAATAGGTAGATTTGGTCTATAATTAAGATATATTTGGAATGTCATGGGGAAAATAGTCAGTCATGATATCTCAGCAGTATCTGTGATGTCCCCCTTGACTTTTCCGTCATTCATGATCTCAATCATGAAATATTCCCAAAGACTATATTAGAAATCCCTATATTAGAGGAGGTAAAATTGATATAGAGGTCATCCTAGTTATGAGACCAATTTTGATACCCCTCTATCATATGGCTCAAATAAAGCTGATGGATGCCATGGTTCTGCCTTTAGATTAGATCATAAGGGAGTTATCAAGTAGGGTACTTCATCATGGTTTGAACCGATCTTTTTCTCATTGAAAGCAGGCTGTTGTCTAAAATTCTCTGTGGATTTTAGATGTTGAACAAGGTGGTAGTGAAGAAAAGATAACCTTTTCTTTTTATCGATGATATTTTCAAACAATAATAGAGTGGTTAATGGTTCTCCATGATTTATCCAGGATTAAGATATCACCCATTATGTGTTAGAGAAAAGGATGTACCATATATGGAATTTTTGGGGATGTATTGGCTATCTGTGTACATGGTGATTCTATTCATCTTGGAGAATGTACTATGACAGTTTATGGCCTCATGAATTAGATCATCCAATAATACATAGTATAGTTTATCATGGTGTTAATTAATGACATTTTCATAAAATTGTTTACTCAAAAGGATCATGGCATACATCACAACAAACTATTGAGTACTGTATAAGATCAATAGATTTACTCCAAGCCATATAGGATTAACATTTTTATAAATTGGGTTTAATTTTTTTGGCATGTGGTCCCTGATATAGGAATATTTATAAACCCATTGAATGTGGAGGCAGCGATGTACTAAAAATTTCCTTGGAATTTATCATTGATCAAGATAATTCATGTATTAATAGGAATGTACTTATGTTTTATCATGGACTTCTCCTTGTGATTATCACATTTGAAAAAGATTATTAATAATTGAGTGAATTTATATATTTTTTTTTAATGTGATGAGGTATTTAATAAGATAGAGATGAGGTATACAATAACTTTATGGTTGATCCTTGCTATGATTAGAATTGGTTATGTTGTATGCCACGATGCATTAGGCTTTGGTTTGGGATAAAAAATGACATGGTGTGATCATGTTGTATCATTTGGGTCACATCAACTATGAAAATATAAACATAAGTACACTAATCATAGAATATATGTAGTAGATGTGGCCTAAAATGTTTTGTTTTGGAAACACTATATATTTTGAAAATTGATTGTTATCTACATAAAACACAAGAGCCTAAATGATATCAATACACATCAAGAATTATATATATGTTATGGGAGAATGAAATAGTAATTATGGATGTTTTATTTGGAGATGAAATATACTCTTGGTAAGGTTAATGATGATTCATACTATATTATCAATATTATACAGATAGCTAAGAGATTTGTGAAAGGACATCAGAGGGGCAGTTTTTCATTAATGGTCTTCTTAGATGACAGGAGGTTTCCTACTACTGAGTATAATGGATCGATGATGTGTGCTCCATTGGGGGACAAAAATTAGTTAGTAGATTGGGAAAATTATTTTCATCAGACTAACCCATAGAGTGTTATAATTTCATAACAATTAGATGGTGGTGATTTTATACAGAGATAGTATTTGGACATTGAAAAAGCAATTCTCTCATAAAAGAGAGTTTTAGTAACTATATCTATTAGGAAGAAGATGATGAGACATACCTATACCTATATTTAGGTGATACATATTTTTGAGGTAATGATGTGTGAGGACGTTATGTGATTGATTTGGTTAAATGAGATGAAGAGGGACATTGCAAATTTTTTCTCTTGATGCCTCTCCAACCAAATAATAATGGTTGTGAACCAGTGGAACAATGTTTTACATCAGCTACAACTTATGTCCATATGTATCTATGAGGAAGTCATGATGAAATTTATGATGGGGTTACCTATAACAAAAATTATTCATTAAAATATCAAGGTGATTATTGATAAGATGATGAAGTTTGATTATTAATATCTAATCCTTGAATCCCCCCCCCCTCTAAAGAAGATCTGGAATGTAATATGTGTGTGAGATGTTATACTTAAATTGAGTTGAATTTAGATTCATATCTACTGACCAAACATTTTTCACATAATAGCTTTGGTAGGGCCAGAAGAAGTCATTATGGACTCTCTTATGACTGAGCGCAATATATCATACCTATACAGATGGATAGTTTACGAGCGTGACTCAAATAATAGAGGATATGCTTTAGGATTACACTTAGGACTTTAGTGGATCTCATGATGATGAATGAGAATTTTTTAAATTTTAATACAATAATAATTAATTGTATATGATTCATATAGAACCATTTGGGTACTTATGTAAAATCATAATGCTCACAACTATTTTGGCATGTGATTGGTGTGTTAGTAGTTTTTGGGAAAAATCTAATCCAAGAAACCTCATAGAATTCATATTTTCTCAAAATGTGGTTGATGACCTCTCATAAAAGGAAGCGATCATATACAGATCAAAGGATATAACCATTAATGTTCTCTACTAGAAGCTATGCTTTTTTATAATTGTTACCTCATTTGGGTAAATATCATTTTCATAAGTAGGGGAATCTGGAACTGTAGTTTTTTAGAGCCTTCAAGATCATTGAATTTGTTAGGAAATTGGTATACTATCAGGAAATTTCTCGCTATTATCGAAAAATTCATGATGTCTTTCTCATTTCCAAGCATCATATGAAAATATCTTATCTGAATCATGTTATAGTGTGTTAGGAGATTATGTTAAAGAAACATGCATCCTATACGGATTTATTAGTTTATATTATATACTATTCTAATAAGGTGTTGTGGGGGATGACGATACAACTTATCCAAATCCTCTAAGATCATTGACAGGTGTAGGTGGAAATGTTGGTTTGTGAGTATGATGATTAGTCATAATGGCCTAAATTGTTTGAGTAATACCATTGAAGGAAATTATCTTAGATGAAAAGTATTATAGGATAAAATTTTATCATTATCATTTATTAATATATTATGGTTCGTTATAGTAATTTTTTAATAAATCATTTTTGTGAATAAATATATTTATTTCTATGTAATATTTACCTTCACAGAGTACCAATTCATTTCATAATATAAAATCATGATTTAAAATGTCTTTTCAAATTTATGTGGAATTTACCCAAATTTGCATTAGTGTAACTATTCTATTTCTCTATGCTTCCAATTGGTATCCAAACCTTTGTGTAAGGTTAAACCAAGTTTTTAAAGGAAGAATAAGGGTATTGGATGAGCTACATAAAGTTATCTCATATTTTATAATGTCCATGTAAGGAATAACTATGGTTATATAAGGTTAATAATACTACCCATGTCCAACGAATTTAATCCACCTAAGGGTAAAATCATTTTACTCTAATGCATCAACCTTTTTGGGAAAATTTATTTTGATTTTTTTTTCAAATGCTTATTCCATTCAATGCCTATAAAATGTAACATGTATATTTAGACTCATTAATCCTTTTTAAATTAATTAATTCAACTAATTTAAAGGATTAAAATAATATTAAATAATTTAAAAACACTATTATATCAAGATCCATTTGAAAAATTAATTACATTTTAGTTTAGATGGGGCGTTTTCTTTTGTTTCAAAAAATATGTGGGTTGTTAACATAAAAATCTCTAAACCATTATCCCTTTTCCAAATACACTTTTACTTCTTACCATTATATAATCAGTTTATGCATGTTCTAAAATGTTCACTTTGAGATATTTGAGAAATTATTCTTATTTCTAGGCATGGAAGTGTTCTCTCCCCCTCTTCCACTGTTGTATACAATTAAAAATAGTCCAGCTAGAAACTATGCTTCTGACTATCTAATAAATAGAAGAAAAAGGTACGGAAGAGATGGGTGAGGTCAAACAATGGAACATGCCCCCATCCATCAAAGACAAAATTATAGATCATAACAAGACATATCATTACCACTATTGTTTAACGTAGTTTAAGGGAATAATATCCAGGAATATTTTCAAGAATATATTAATTATTAACCTCTCATAATATTTTTTGAATTTGATAATTAATATTTCAAATGATCATAAACACAAATTATCAATGAATATTAATAATGTATTATAACATTCTTATCATAGATTATTCAGGAGAGATGTAATATTATCAAATGTGGTTTTTTAATTATTCTTCATGTATAAAATTTCTAGATTATTTGTTGACACAATTTGAAAATTTTCAACTTATTGATGAGGGATAAAATAATATATAATGTTAAATTCTATTTATTCTTTTAAATAAAATAATTTGAATCACTTATATAAATCCATTGTAAGAGTGTTGATCCAATGAATACATGGATGTGTTTCAGGGTGAAATTCCTTGATGAACCATGAATGTATTCATCAACCAATAGAGGTAGGATGTTTTCAACCATATAATACCATGTGTATTATTTAGTCATGATTAATGATTTAATCATGAACATGTTTTTATCTATTGTTCCTTGTGGGTGTTTTAGTTTCACTTAAGAATTATATTTTATTTTCGACCATATATTTTTTGTGTATCCCCATAAGAACTATTCATGATATGCCTTTTTATTCTATTTATATGGTATATATTGTTTTGGATATTTCAAAGTATTTTGAGCCATATTTTATGTATCATGATGATCATCGTTCATTTTTTCAGTTACACAAACCCTTCGTTGGGTAACATGATGATATGATAATTGATACATACTAAAGAGGATTTATTAGAATAGTTCAAATCTCCAACATTTTTTTGACATGGTTATAAATCATTCATGATTCAATAAGACATATTCTATATAATAATGTTTGATAATTCTATTAATGATTGAGGTATTATCTAGTTACATCTATATTGGGTGGGACATACCATTATATAAGGTTAACGACAGTTATTAGGGTGAATCATGCAATTCCCATGGTAATAACCACCTTCATTTTTGGGGTGTGTGATGTTTTCATAAAATTTATACTATTTGATAGATATTTATTCCATTACTAGAATCATGCTAAAAAAGGTTGGTCAAGGGTACATGCGGACTTGGTTAGCACAAGATGACATGACACCTTAGTTTTCAATTGATTAATATACATTTCACTTATGTCAAAATATAATTTTTTTTATTTGAATTTATGCTAAAAATTCATTGGTGGTGTCATGCAAGATTTACTACTCACCCCATACATGGGTTTCTTAGTTTGATAGATGATTTCATTACCAATGACCCAATAAAGTGAAAGGGCAGAATTGTGTGGTGGTTAAGAGACCTCAGGTTAGACTGATTGGTGATGTAAAGATATACACTAGACTATAACTCCTAATTATATTTTCTACTAAAATTATATAAATGAGTTTGTATTAATACACTGGGAGGGATATTTACTTTTTCTATGACTCATATTAAAAAAATAGTTTCCTCATGTTTACACTATTTATATTTTTGAAATTGTTATATTATTATTTTTCTATGACATGGTACTGAGGGTATAATATCTCCAAAGACCAATATTAAGAACTCACATATATTAGGCATCCTTTACCATATAATGAGGGATATTTGAGGTTATGTGGAACTGTAACTCAGACCTAGTGGTTCATATTTGGGGAACTAAAATTTCCATCTCAAGAAGGGAGTGACTGAAAAAACTCAGTAGGGAATAAATAAAATGGCATCGTACTAAACAATTTATGTTGTTATATGTGCATATGAATTACTAAGCTCAAATTAATAATTAAATGTCGATCAATTCATAAATATACCACCATCGATATCTTTTTCATGCTGATGATGGAATATATTATAGTTTTTAATGATGAATGTTCCTACAAAGAATCACTATCACCACAAGGTCATACACTACTAATGTGGGTCATGCCTAATGACCAACGTTGATCCTCGGGTTCTTGTCCCCCAACAATCATACCATATTTGACCAATATCAATGTGTCTCAGAGCCTAAGAATCTTTTTTGTGGAGCATATTTCAATTCCATTGAGACCTACAGTCACACCTCAACTATGATGTGTAGGTGACTTGGGTGTGTCAGCAGACATCACTCATCCTGAATCACAGATGGTCATCCCCTTTGCAGTACCTCATTATTCTCAATGTCACAATGATGATTGATTTATAAGTGTGAGAGGAACATGGAAATATTGTACAACTATGTTTGACTGAATCATGAGAGACCTAGGTAATATAAGGGAATAAAACCCCTTGATTCTGTGGGAAAAATAATAGGAAGCCAATATCTCAGAGCTCCCCAACCAAAACATCTCTTTTTCATCCACTTGATCCTACAGGGTACCCAAAAAATTTATTGAGGGGATCTAATAATTATACTTGAGATCTCTAATGTCAATGATAATGTATATACTCTATTAAAAAACCTTATATATATATAAGAAATTCATGGGCACAATAATCATTCCAATTTATTTACTAGTATATCCATTCAAATCTCAACACCTAGGAATTAAAAATTGTCTCATTTAATAAAATAAATCCCTATAATCCAACGTTTTCCAACATATGAATTATAATATAAATTTTATCCTAGATCTTATGTAATACATTCAGTAATCCACTCATTCATCATATATATTGATAAATATTAGTTAGGATAGACCTAAACCCCAAATATATTATGATACAATATCCCATTAAAATCAAGAGTACCAATGCCTCACCCATATCATTATATGATACCTAATAATTCGCGGAAATCAAATATGTTATAGTTTGATCGACTGAGTCCCAATAATCATGGAAATAACATTACACCATGAATAATCATAAATTAAATATAACATACCATAAGAAGTAGATGAACACCCATGCCTATCTTCAAAATCTCAACCCCATCAGGATGACATGATGGTTTGGGTTCTATGGTGACACATGAAACCATCACTACACATGGGTATAGACACCCACTAATGGTTGGTTTACAAATGAATAACCCACTCTAGCCCCCTCAATCACATTAAATTACAGGTTCCCACACATACATCTGCATTCTTAGATAGGGTCTTGGGACAACAACCAAAAATTTAATGATGCAACGTACCATTGAATTTTCAGTAGGATCATATGGACTTCTTGATCACATTGGGGTTTCCATATTGGAATCAACCAAATAGATATACCACAACCCATATTGGACGTTAATTATACTCTTATATAGTACGCTCACCCAGCCTATCAACCATGACCTATATCCTAACAACCTAGGCTATACACATCTCAATGGTCTACACTCTTCCATCATGACTTTCAACATATTGGCATAGAACACCCCCACTGAGAGGTGGAATCTTATTGACACAAAAAATGGTACATGGTCTTGATTATTAAATCTATTTGAAGGATACACCACTAGGGGGTCCAAATGTCTCACTTCAAGGACATGGATCTAAGAAGAAAAATAATTATGAAGAAACCCCCGGCCTGTGTGGAATAAGTTCTTATTCACATAGCTCTAGGAATTAAATTCATCAATTAATTAAATTTCAAAATGTAATAAATTTAAAATATTACAATTACACTAGATGAAATTATTTAGTCAAAATAATGTATATCTTATTCTGTATAAAAAATCATAATTACCATAGGGTTAGTTTATAGACCACCCACCACAAACTGATGTTTTTCCTAAAACATTAATGGTTGAATGTAGCTATCAAGGCCCATCCAAACCTATATAACCTCATCCATGCTCTATTGAGTTCGCCTTAATAACCCAAGTACCAAAATAATTCCTAAAAATTAAAATTATTTAATTTTATCATTAATAATTATTAAATGAATTCAATTCCAATTGGATATAATGATATGTAACTCATCGAGCCTTATCTATTTGAAAAAAACCCCTTCCATGTGGTGCTTTTCACCCCTAAAAACCCAATAATCAAATTCTTATCCAAATTTTTCTACAGTCATCACCATTTCCATTATCAATTTAGGTATATTTTAGGGAAAAAAATCCAAACTTGTGACATACCTTGTCAAATATCTATGAAACAGACTTTTGAAGGAATCGAGGTATAAACTCATCACAAAGAGAGAGGAATCACCATGTTATTAGTCAAATTACAACATTCCTCTGAGGTAAAACCACTGCGACCCAAACTAGGGAAACTAAATTTATATAAAATGGCAGAGTGGAAGAGCATGGACCAATAGTGTTAAAGAAATACCTCTAATGAATAGAAAAAAACATGAAAGAAAATAGGAATCATGCAAGATGAGGAAATATAAGAAAGAATTATTAACCCATAATTCTTTTAAAAAATATTATTAAATTATTTTTAACATAAATTTTAATGAAATATAAAACAATGGTCGATGCACCATGTTTTTTTGAAAACAATGTACATAAAACATCAATTAGAAAATAAACATCCTATATTTTAGTCCCAATAATGAACTATTAAATCCCATTGATATCCCAGAATAGAATTGGACAACCAGTGGAATACAAATAAATATTTTATGAGTTAATAAACCATGTAATGGAATAAACATTATAATAACGCATAACATAAGAGTCAATGTTATAACATGATACAATTATAGAAAAACATCATGATTAATTACATAAAATAATAACATAAACATCATTGTATCATAGGATAATATAATTAGGGTAAATTTATAAATAACGAAAAATATTACAACTGGTCAAGTTAAGGAAAACAAATATGAAATCATCACATGGTGGATTGGGTCCTATAATGGATTAGGCTCATTATGTAATTCCGTACATAACATCTCAAGAGAAAAAAATTATTAACCAATGTATTGGAGTTCTATATGTGTGAACCCATCATAAAATTATAAATATTATCTATTTGGGAAAGGTAAATAAATTATAATGCATCGTCATAATAATTTCTCATGGGAAGGAATGGGTTCCATAATCTACATTCATATCCTAATTAGTGGACACTTCTTTGAGAATCCATAGATGAGAATGAATTAAATCATATTGTTGATCATATTTGTGTAAAAAATCAATGGTATCAACCTAAAGTTTTCATTTGGGAATAAAAACACTATATGATAGTTACATGAAATGATTAAGGGATAAAAAGGTTCCCCTTAAATGGTTCTGATTTCAAAGATGGAATTTGGGAAATAAACTAATGGAATGTATTTTCCAAAAAAATGGAGATTAAGAAAGGTATATATGTGATATGAATATATAATGAATCTATATGAAATCAAATAAATCAACATGGGAATAAATTGAGTTACAGAGAGACATTGAATAACCGAAATAAAAATGGTGGTTTAAAGAGATCACTTAACATATGTTTTATTTCTTCTATTATGAATTACAAATTTCAATAATATATATATATATATTATAAATAAAATAAAGAAACATAATATATTATATCATACTAAATATATCTTAATTATAAGATCGTAAATCTTTTTATTAACAATTAATCATTAAAATCATTATTCCCGATGATAATTGATTCATTTTTCATGTGTGCTTTAGTATTTTTGTCTTAGTAATTATAAATTGATCATGGTTCTATTATAAAATATTATTATAATAAATATATTACTATAATATTTTTATTATATAAATATTTTTAGTTTCTCTATTTAAAGTAAGAGAAAAAAAATTAATTACACCATTTGAGGACATGGTAGGCAGCTCATACACATAAATGTTGCGTCCATTTTCGATGGATGGATCAAGATAAATGTAAATAATAATTCATAATTTAATAATAATATTAATATAAATTACATATATAATTAATAAACACATCATAATTACCATCGATGAGTAGTGGTGACCGAAAATGAATTACAGCAGTTTATGGGATGATAGTCCTCCACACACAGGAATAGAAATTATATATAGCATTTGATGGATGTGATAATTGATGTATGTGATGAAAGATAAATAATAAATACAATTATATGTTATATATTGGTTTTATTATTTCATTATGTTTGAAGAATATTTTAATGAGGTATAACAAGTAATAAAACTAAAACATTTAGTTAAAGTCAATATCTCTTCTTCAGATAACTACATTTTATTTACACCACAAAATAACAATGGTTCCTATTATACACACACAAAAAGACTTTCATAACATGGGTAGGGATTTTACTAATGAATTTGGGAATGTATTTTTGAAATAAAATGTTTTTATATAAGATGATAACAGGACAAGTGGTTCCATATTATAATTTATGGGATGTGAAGACATGAAAATACATAATATAATGAATTAATAAAATTAATTTCTCATTGGAAAAAGGATCTAGTGTGATAAAATAAATAAAATATGAGTATGGGTCAAAATAATATCATCGAATAAAATTTTTAGATGTTTAGAATATGGTTTTACCAAACTCTCATTGTTTTAACTCATGTTAACCCTTATTAACAATTATTGAAACAATGATTTCGTTATTTGGGGTCAGTATAGTTACTATAAAACAATAATTGGTCTATAAATGGACCACTTTAAAAATTATAAAACATATAAAAATCACATCAGAAAATATGATATTTTTTACGAATTTTATTTCAGTCAATAAAATAATATTTATTATTACAAAATATTGTTTTCATTTTTGGAACAGTTCACCTAATATGTCATTAAAAACAAAATGACAAAAAATGAAACTCAAATATGTTCCATTAAAAAATATATATATATTTATTTTTACTGAAATATTATATTAAAATTATATTTCATTCATATAATATTACAATTTTCATTCCTAAAACCATTTATTTTATATCTTCATTAAATCAATAAATATGGTGTTCGCATTGCGTAACCATTTAAGGCAAATATTTCTTCCAGAAATATTAAAAAAAATTTATCATTAAATTTAGAATTTATAATTGAACATAATTTGTGTGTATCATAATAAAAAATATTATAGATATAGAAATAAATAAAGTGAAAAGTTTTATAAAAAATTATTTAGACATCATAAAGGTCAACAACAAAGGCATTGGGCATAATGTTTACATTTTTCAAAAACTCGACAGAAATGGATAAACTAAACTATAAAAGTATAATTAATACGGTTGTTCTGGTAAATTCATTATTCATATCATATTATTGTTAACTGTAATTTCATGATATACCTAAACCATGGTGATAGTTATTTACTATATTACAATTAATAATGATAAAAAGTGTAATATTTAAAAAAAATTGAACCTCTTAATTAATATTATGGAATTCATTAGTAAATTTTTTCTATTTTGGGAGTAATAAATTAACATAAGATAAAACACAAAATTCATCTAGACACAATATTGATGAAAAATAAGTATTATGTATACAAAATATTTCGATAACAAATTAAATTATAAAATTAATTCTAAAGACCGTAATTATATTATAATTACACAAAAGGAATAAATAAAATTATAAAAAAAATCAATAATATAATTCAACAATGTAAATACTTTTATAAAAATTATATTTTCCAAAAATAAATATATTTTTTTACTATTTATAAAAAAAATCTTTTAATAAGAATCCAAAAGTCACCCAATATAATTTTCACATGGTGATTTAAAAATTTATGTTAAATTTTTTAAATACAATTTATAATAATTCTTGAAGTTAAGTATAATATATATTACAAAAATAAAAAAATCATGTTTGAAGAAATCATTTGAAAAAAATAAAATGTATTTTCATAAAATTGAGTAATTATTTCTTAATAAGGAATCAATACATTTTTGTAGTTTTGTACTGATATATATATATATAATTACTTATTTAAAAAAATTTATTCCAATTCATACAAAAAAATTTATAGACTTCATTGTACTTTGATAATTTTTCCTGGTTAGTTTATGCACGGAGATACATGTTATATATGGCGTCGAACAATGTGTTCATTTAAAATACCATGCTATTACAATATTACCCACATAATAATTTTTTTCATAATTTTGTTTATTAAAAACTCTGTTTAAAATATTTGTGTGTAATTCCACGTCATTAATTCTTCAAGATTCCATGTTTCCTTCTCAAATTTTTGGTTTTTCTATAGTACATTGACAGGTTGACTTGTAATGTTGTATAAAACCATATATCTATAGTCTATGATTTTAACTTGATTCTACTCACAAAAAATAATTGTGTCTCCCAATATGTTACCTCTAAACAAATTACATGATAGGGATTTATTATACACTTCATCATGATATACACAAGGAATATTTCATGTAAATAAGAATGGGTTGATGGGAGTTCAAATTGACAATATACATCTTTGATATGTTTAATAATCTCAATGGGGTCAATGTACATGGGAATTATCATTCCCATATTCAAAAATAACTTAATAAAATTTAATATAGATATATTGATGAACAATCATTATCCAACCTCAAACTCTATGTCTCATATATTATTTTAAATGTTTCTCATTTTTCAACTATATGTGTCCCTAATGTGTTGTTGAATTGTCTTGATGAATTCTACCATTTCTAAAAGAATTTTTATATCATAACATTTTAATAAGGAGATAAGTTATATTGAATTGAAAAGAAGTTATTATTATTCATAATATGATCTACCATAAAAATATTGAATTATTTCATTTTTGTTCCGTCATGAGACCAACAAAAATGTCTAGTTTTATTTTTTCACATTTTCATATAGGTAAAAAAATGGTTAGATCATTACCTTATAATTATTCATCTTAGATTTCATGTTCTGACATACCAAAAACCATTGTTTATGTTCCATGATATCTTTCTACATATTCTACCACCAATATTTCAATTATTTATATATATAGATATTGTTTCTCCATGGATGGGTGGGTAAGGTCCAGTTATGGGTATCATTCAATATCTCCTTCCTTATCTGAGGATGTTATGATACATATAGTCATTATACAAATATTTATAATCATTCATCATAAATTTGGAAATATGAGGATTTTCATTATTTTTATAGATTACACATTATTTTGTTTTTATATATATTCTATTTGAGTATCCATTGTCTTGCCAATAACAGATATTTAATAAATCATATGATAATTAAATGATAATGTTCCTTCCTTTATGATAACCATGTCATTCCATTATAAGTCTATGAATATTGGATCTTTCACAATTATCATCATATAAAATGTTACAAGATCATTTCTACATAAAACATCTTCCAATTTATTTATATTCACTTGAAGGTAGTGGATCGAGCTCTCCCAGTCATTAATAATATCTATCCATTTTCATAGGCACATATTTTTCTCTGTCAATTTGAATATACACTTAATACTCTTAATATATATATATATATATATATATCACCCTCCAAATATAGAAAATTTCACCAGATTATCAACACATTGATCGCTATAGTAAACCATAGTTCATGCATCGTATAGTTATGTTCAAGAACATAAAATACCTTGAGGCATATAGTATCAATATTTTTCAATCTACATTAGTACACAATTGTGGAACTTCTATAATGAATCTCATTATACAATTAATAGTTTACCACTTGTAGTTAGTGTATGTATTGGTGCATTGATAAAACCCATTCTCTATTCCATGAAGCTCTTTTCACATTCATTATTCTATAAAAACATTACCATTGTATGAGTCCTTTTGGTTAGCAGGGTTGACAACCAAGATATGTTTCTTGAAAATCATCCGTAATACCCATCCATTAGAAGCAAACTACTATTATATATTAAAAATTCAAGTCTAGGCCTCTTCTAAAATTATTTTTCTTTATAACTATCCATAAATATATCTTTACAATGATCACATGCCCCAAAAATGATACTTAGTCTATCTAGGACTCACATTTACATTACTCAGAATATAAATTTTGCTTCCAAAAATCATTTAAGATAGTATTAAAATAATCCCCATGTTTCTCCTTACATTTAATGTATATCATAATATCATTAATAAATACAACAATAAATTTATAATATAAATATCTATAGATTCATTTTATTAAGTATATATATATTTCAAGTGCACTTGTGAGTCCAAAGGGAATCAATATGAACTCATATTGTCCATTACATGTTTGAAATGTGTCCTTGGAAATATTTTACACATTCAATTATACTTGATGATATCCCCATTCAATTTACTTCTTATTAAAATACTGGGCCTCATATAGTTGATAAAAAAATCATCTATCAGTGGAATGGGATACTTTTTCATTGTCATGATTTATTTAGATTTGTGTTATTAAATACAAAAGATCATTGGACAATCATTCTTTTGGGTGAATATGACTGACACATCCCATAGTGAACAACATGGGTGTATGAATCTATTTTTTGTTTCTCTTTGAATTGATTCATTTGTATTCAAATATAACAATTTCTAATCTATAGGGATTATTTATTTGTGTTGTGATCTAGGTATATTTTTGATTGAAAACTGAACTTCTCAGTTACGAGGAAGACTACTCTACTCATTGGTGAATAAAAACATATTACCCCTTATAATTGGCATATGTTCAATAATTATTCCCTCCCATTTCAATCCTTTGATCTAAATATGCATTATTAAATGGAAACAATATTCATGCATTATCATAACATTCCAAGGGAGATTCATCCTCTTCCATTGAGTTATAGAAAATTAGAGGATGACATGGGATATGAAGAGTGACACACAATTCATGACTATTGATGTTACATTTATATGTGGAAAACCAATCCATGCCTATTAAAAAATAAAACACCACAAAATAAAGTATGAGAATATTTTCGTAGAGTTTTAGACAAAAAACATTTTATGGGAGGAGTATTATAAATATTATTCAATAATTTTTTTTATGTTCTCAGAGATAACTCAACCAACATGGTTTTATATGATGTTTGAGTAGTTATAATAAAAATGCATGATATTAAATAATGTTCTAAACAATAGTCAAAAAATATTTCATCTATTAATAAATGAATTAAAATTATACTAATCTCCAAATTTTTTTTGGGAAGAACCATACAAGAAGTGACAAAATATTCTATTTTTTCTATAATAATTGTTGGTTATTTTTTATGATGCTCAATTTCCACCCTCAGCTAAGGGAAATGGATTTTTTAATGGTAGTGTTCCTTACCAATAAAACATTATACTATAAGATTATTGTGGATTTAAATTTTTTTTCTCAATTGAATTATATGTATTATTCATTTCTATTAGGATTTTTTTCCATATTCTCTTATTTTTCACAATAAAATAATCTCTTAGATTCCTTCAAATAGTTTCTGGGACACCTCTTTACAAAAATTTGACTTTTGGGATGTTTCGATTTCATTCTTCCGTGAAAATTATCTAATGATTCCTTATATAAAAATATAATTTAAAATTTTATCCTCATGATCATGATTTAAAAAAGAGTCTATAAACCCCTTATCAATGTTGTGGGAACAATAAATATTAACTGTATAGAATTTAATTTCTTAAATCTCTAATATTTTTAATATTCTTGGATTTAATACAACAAAAAAGTGTCGGATTTTTATTCAATATTGATGATAAAGTTGGATGTGTATGTTATATTATTTGTCATATTTTCCTCTCTTGTCCAGATAGACTCATATTCCATTTTCTTCTGTCCAAGAAACACCCACTTTATTTTAAGATAAATTGTTGGGGAAAATTTTTGTAGAAAAAATAATTTGTTCACCTCCTCACATTCAATGAGATTAATTTATACTTTATAACACTTTTTATTGATCATCACACTCATTCGATTGACTTACCCTATAAGTGAAAAACAACCAACAATACTTTCTCTTATTCCATGTTTTTTAGGGAAACTAATATATTATCTATGTTGTTAATCTATTATTCTATGGTGATGGAACTAGAGGATACCCTAAATTATGGAGGACAATTCACATAAAATACACAACCATATTTTTAGCTTTTTTAGGAGAGGTAGTTCATTATAGTTGATTCAATTTAATATTCATAGCTTGAGTTACCTAAGACAATACTACCATGATGTTCCACGATCCCACTTCAATAAGGCTAGTCTTGGTAATAGTTAAACCATAACATTGACTATCGCATTTTTTATTGTATCAACTCTTCATAATTCACAACATTAACAAAAGAAAATAAAAACCAGAGAAAGAATACATTACAAATAATCATATAAAAGTGGATGCTATTAAAATAAAACAAATAACATATAAATTAATTAAATTACTTAAATTTCTACTATTTATGTTTAAAAATAGGCTATCCATGTTAATTTACGTATTATGTTTTCTATCAAATTAATTTATTAAAATACATTATAATAGTAATTTAATTTTTTTTGAATTTTTGATATCATATCACTTCGGATTTTCAAAAAAGGTTAAAAGTATGGACCCATTCACTGAGCACTTAAATGATTATAAAGATATACCTAACTAACTCTTCTGTGGCTTTTTAAAACTTGATTAAATTGATCTAAAACCACATACACATGTAGTATCAATAAATGGATATACCTTAACAATATTTCATGATGTTTTTCCAATACTTAGGCAAGTCTCTATGGTTCATGTTAATGTATTTTAGTCATAATTTCAAAAAAAAATTAATTGAAATTTTTTTCAAATTATCTATAGTGATCCATGCCATTTAACTCATATAATAAAATTATTTTTAACATAAATATCAATTAAATAATATACAAGGGTCGCAAGGACTCTTTTCAATGGGATAATACATAAAAAACATCAATATAAAAATAAATTATATTTACATTAATCTCTTTACTGATATTAAAATTAGGTTCGAAATCCTATCAATTCATTGGATATCATGGGGAATACATAATCAAATTATGTGATCGAAAAATGCTAATGTGGAAATAAACATGACAAGGATGCATAACATGTGAGTGAAAGGTATAAAATGATATAATAAAAGAGAATGATCATGAGTAATCACAATGGATAATTAAAAAATTCTCATGTTATCAATAGATAATTAAAACTTTTGAAATTTGGTAGCAACAAAAATATAGACATAAAAATAATTCAAGGCTAACTACCAAGACAACATCTCATGGTGTAAAGAGTCCTATTATAGATTAGGTTTACTCCCTGATACCATAAATGGAATCTCATGTAAAAAAAATTATCCAATGCATTGGAGTGATATTTGGTTCCACCCATCATAACATATTCATCATTATGAGTTCCAAATAATAGAAACAATCATATGGAATAATCATAATAATTACCCTTTGAATGGAATTGGTTGCATAATATTACCCATTATACCAATCACATAAAATATTATAATGATTCTTAAGAGAATAAAGAATTAAATTTTATGGGTGTTTATATATGTATAAAGAATCATATGACTCAAAATATTGTTTTATTAATGGAATAAAAACATTAAATAAAATAAACACAAAAGGATTATGGGATTTAAATATTCACCTTAATCGTGATTGATTTTAAAGTATGAATTTGATAAAGGAAACTATTGTATGTATTACCATAGAAATATACATGAGAATGAGTTAGATATATATCTATTTAAAATATAAATATAATTTATAAAAAATTCCTTAAAATCAATTGAATATAAATATAGTGTTATGAAGTAGTCATAACTTAAATAAAACGGGTGGTTAAGGGAGATCCCTTACCTTTAGTCTTATCATTAATCATACACATTAGAATCTCAATTATAAGAAATAGTGATATATTACTCATGTAATATAGGAATATATTCATATATATTCTAAAATATTTGATTTTCATATAACATACTACCACCTATTTATTAAAGATTCTATTATAAAATAAATGTTTTATGTTGCAATCGCTTCTTTTTACTTTCATGTTTTAGCATGGAAGTCTAGGTATTTAAACATTTATCATTGATTAATCACCATTAGAATGAAAAAAATTATATTAATATGATATATATTCAATATATATATATAGGGTTATACATAAAAGGTTAATATCATAAAATCAAATACACAATTTATGGATACAATAGTCTACATGTATGTGTGAACAGTTTGTCCAATTTAAATCGATAGAATTAGAGAACCGTATATAACAATATAAATTTAAAATATTCCAATTAATATAATAAATAACAATAATATTTATTAAACCCATTATTATAATGATCCTTTATAAATCGATTTGGTAAAAAAATTATATCAGTTAGAGTCGTGGTAGTCCACCATACATGTGAATGATGAATTTGCATCCCCTTTGATGGAATTTGAGATGGATATTTGTGATGAATGTGACATAATATAATAACAATATATGGATGATACTTTTTTAATTAATTCATAATGATATAATAGTATTTGAATATTGAATAAGAAGAAATTAAAAAGTAATGTTTTGTTAATAACTATACCCTACCTTCAGAAAATGTTATTTTCTTTTGACCACAAACACAATCATATTTTTATTCTACCAAAAAAATATTTTAAGATCATATTTGGGGATGTTAAGGAGGGTTTTTGTAGAGATTTTATGTACATATTGTCTTTTTATGTTTGAATAAATGAAGATAAGAGGTTCCATTTTATTTTTATGGGGAGGATAACTAATAGTATTACTTAAAATTTTCAAATTAATATAAATTAATTTTTCTAGAAGAAAGGCTCAAAAAATAATTTGATGATAGGATGTGTATGAGTCAAAATTATATCATCTAATAAAAATTAAAAAGTGTAATTTAGGGTTTAACCATGTATATTTTTATAATGATGATATTATTAACTAACAATTACTGCAATAACGATGTATTTTATTATTTTTGGGTCAATATATTTTATATTAAAATAATTTTTTTTTGAAAAATGGACTATTGAAGATATTTTTCAATATATAAGAATAACCTAACTGAAGATACATGTTTTAGTAAATTAAATTTATTTCATCAAATTTTATTTATAATAAAATCATATTAATACTATTTTTCAAACTATTTATTTGACTTGACATTGAAAATTACATGAAAATTATAGAAATTGAAAATAATTCATTAAGAAATATATAATGTATTTTTATCTATAAAATTCATGGAATATAATAGTTACTTTATATTATATTACATTTTACATTTAAGAACTCAAATATTTTATTATTTAATTAGTTGAATAAATCATGTATTGGCATTGCCTAATCATTTAGGGTAATTATTTCATCCGTTTAGATTTAAAAAAATTAACATATAAAAATTAGCAAATTATCATTAAAATATGTATTTTTTAATGATCATATGATTTCAATATCCCTATCAATAATATTCTATATTAATTAAAATAAATACACTCTCATTTTGGTCATTGTGATTTAATTATATATTAAAAAGTCCATCATAAAATATAAATAGAACAATTTATTCATTCATTATAAAATTACCTGCAATTGATGGAACTAAACATAACCAATATAATAATGTAGAGTGTTATGGTCATTTCTGAGAAATTATAATAAAATTACTATATGTATAACTCAATTTACCATTACATTAGTGTCAATTATTTATTATGGTTAACATTCATAATTCAAAATATTAATAGGGAAATATTTACCAAACTTGGTCCACATGATTCCAAATATTGAAACAGTTGTTCTATTTTTAATTTATATTATTTTCAGAAGAAAATTTTAAGATAAACAAAAAAATTTAAAACATTTTTTTTAGAAAAATAACATTCAAGGATAAATAATTATTTTATTCCAAATTAAAGTATAAAATTCCTTATCAAGACCAAATATAGATTATATTTACTCAAAATTAAATAAATTAATTGTACAAAAATACAATATTGATGTTGAATATGTAAATACTTGAAATGAAAATAATGTCTCAAATAATAACTTATATTTTCAATTTTTTGTTATATAAAATTTTCAAGAAATTATAAAAAAAACTCCAATGATAGTTTTAATAAAATGATTTAAAATATGGTGTTAATATTATCCAATTAATTTTATAAAAGTTATATAATTTAGAATAATATTTTTCTATCAAAAAATGAAATAAATAATTTTTGAAGATATAATATTATGATGAAAAATATAATGGCATTACTAAAAATTTAGATAGAACTTACTAATAATTAATTAATACATTTTATATAATTAAAACCATTATATATATATATAAATATTATAATGTGGTTAATACTATTCATGCCCTCATGTTTAATTTTTTGGATTTACTATAATAATATGACATGGTTCATTTAATCTCTATGTTCTGTGCAGTGTACGATATCAAATAGAGTATTATTTTAAAATCATAGAGTATTAATTGAATTCCCCATGTTCTTGTTCCAAACTGAGTATAGAATGTTTCAACCATACTATAAAATACTTAGGATATAGATATTTATTTTTATTCCCCTAAAACCCATCGGCTATATGGTGGCTACATGCAGTGGTTGTTTGGCTTCCAGACACCATTGGAAAGCTAATGGTGCCTTATAACAATCCAATGGTTTGTAGTATCTATTATTATAATGTTGACCACTTCTCAATATCTTTCAATCCCATGTTCATATCCCGAGAATCAAAACCCAAACATAAAATATCAATTTCAAAACTCATGGAATTTGATTTAGAATCAAGGTTATTAAAATGAACCACACACTATACTCAACAAAAAACCATTATCCATAAATTCTCGTACTAATAATAACACTATCCTCTGTAAATTGCACAACATAACACTTATTCCACCGTATAATTTCTAGTGGTTATCCCTTTTAACATATTGACATGTATTTGTTATCAAATAACATCAAAACTGTTGTGTTTCACTATGTAAAACTGAATGGTCTTCCACTTCATAACCACATTAATATATTACCCAACCTATGAAAATCTATGATACCACCTACCTCCTTCATTAATCCACCATGAAAGATCCTAACCCCACTTTTCCATCAAAGACACCAGAAGAGTCCTCATTTTATTGATCACAATGATAAAAGTTCTCCCCACCATATGATTTAGCAGACTAAGGCCAAATTCCAAATAATGACAATCTCTATAATAGGAATTTTCTATAAAAGAACTAATCAAAAATCCCAATGACCTTCTTATTTTGGCCTCTAATTAACAATACTCAATCATGCATGAGAACATCAGTCAAATAGAAATACTTACCCTATATTCAATTTTTGAAGAAATATAAGAATATCTCATCGATCAAATAATAACCCAAGAACACATATATTTCCTTGAAAATCCCTACAGAAATCCTCAAACACAGCATTAATATCTAATATCCCAAAATGTATTTTGTCTTAGACTCACTAAATTACTTATCACATAAAAGCACCAGTTGGACATCCTCTAGATAACCTTTTTTGAATGATCTTAGATCCACCATCTAATTCGTTTCAATATTAAATGTTGATGATGACATGAATCCCAGAGTCAACATATTTATGTCAATGTACCCACTCATAAATCTCTAACTCAAACCTGACGTGTTTTCTTAAATTTATTCATTAGTCAAGAGAATTTGCATCATGATATCCAGAACAATGAAAAACTAACATTCTAACACATCCTTATTGTAATAAGCAATCTGGAGCTTGACAACCATACTCAGACTCCAATGGATACATTATACAATTTTTTACATGGTTTTAATAAATAAATACACATGTTCTCATGTTAATTTATTCACTAGAATTATAATTCCAAAGTGGTCATCCAACCATTGACCCCATTCATTCACACCCCTTTTGTATTGAGGGTCATGTATCCAATTAATCAATCAAAATCCCTCCCATAAAATATCCATTTTCATCACTTCACTATATCAAAATACCATCTACCTTCTTAACATGATTAATATAAACCACCAAAACCACTAATAGATGATGTCTATCAAAACATAAAAAACACTTTGAAATATCATTTAAAAATGAATCCCAAAACATTTAAACAGATCATATCTACAATGTGGCACTAAAACATAAATGACTATAAGTGTAATGACCAACAGATATATTATCATATTCCACTAATTTAGAAAACCATAGTAGTTTATAATAAGTTATTACTATCACCCATCCGGAGTCTCACTCACCTCATCCTATGAAACTATATCCTTCGATTAACTCATGAATCAACTATGTCACTGCCACAAATTCATTTCCAATATATACTCTTATATTGAGAGCCATTAAAAACCATAGTAATTACCAATGTAGTCAGTCTTATAACTGACACATCAAGACCTCATCGACCTCAGCTCCCACAAAACAACTCAATGATTCAAAATAGAATAGTTCCACATGTAGCCAATGTTAACAACATTAGTCTATTATAAAAATATAGACACATGATCGAGTACCATGGAACCATAAAGTAAAATAGACTCATTGTTTTATGACTTTCACACAACCAAACTTGATTGAAATTCCAATAATACCAGTCATGTTCAATGGAATATTGGATTTCTAAGACAACCACATGCTTACTCTCCCTTATGTAACATTACATGCAATTTGTATTTACCTAATCATACATAATACATGATATAAAACCTTTCTAATTAAACATTGAAATCATGAAACATTTTCAATACTTGATTTCACTTTCAATGATTCAACCAAATACCCCAATTCACCAACCCATGCTTCTTATAGTAATGAACCCATTAACCCTAGCTAACCCATCTCAAGGATTTTTTTATCAAATTACCCCATGGCTCTGAATCACTGAATAAAAAATCATATCTCAATGTTTTATAGGTCCTCCCACGTAACCCATACCACATGTGTCACTAGATTCATTAATCATAAGAAACATTTCATTTTAGAATCTATAACAATACATCATCTCAGATTCTAAAAACCCTTCCAATGGTCTCTAAAAATAATGATATGACATGACATCTCAGTAGTCTCTTGAGGAACTATTATACCGTGAATCATAAAATATTACTTCTTCCACGATGATAAAAATTACCATCCATAAACTGTTTGAGAAATGAAAATACACAACATGGTCCCTGATAATGAACCAAAAAAATGAGGTTTTTTATATTTAATTTCATTCCCAGATGAATAGGAAAGATGTGTATAGTTTTTTACTTTAATATTAAATAATTGAAACCAAGGATCTCATCCTCTCAAAGTATTTGTTCAATAGACTACTACCTAAAGGATCTATTCAAATCACATAGGCATACTCAAACAACCGACATCACCACATGATGATATGCACCACATGAACAAGTACACATGTTTGGGTGAAGTATAATTCCATTGTAATATATATCGGAAAATACCATATAGGATATTACAAGAATATTAAATAAGTAAACATTCTAAATATTAACCATAATGGGGTTTTCCCTATGCTTTTAAGCTCTATTACTGAAACTCTGGGTCTATACTCATCCCCTGGTAAAGAAGATATACCGTCACCATTTCTAAATATTTTCTCACTATATGAATAGTAAAACTATCCACCAGTTTAAAATACACAAATAAATGACTTACCGAAAGAGTATAATGCCAAAATATACTAATATTAGAAAAATTGTTTTATAAATTGATGAAACTATAATCAGGTGACCCTTAGTCTTCAATGGATAAAAATACAATATATGTCATATTCTATGTGAATCATATGTGTATAGAATTCTGCATGAGACATTTCTTGCCTCTATTAAAATAATGTTAAACCCATGACTATAATTTTTGAATTATTCTGTGATCTAGATATCAAATAACTCATTAAACAATCAATCTAAAATGTAATTGGAATAATACATGGTGAAAATAATAATAATGATAAATGTGCAAAATAATCATCAATACCATACCCATGGAAGCATAGTATTTCACCAAAAAGGTGATTTCAACACACCCATCCAGGTTCTATCACCAGAATTAAAGCATTACTAAATCCCCTTTCTATCTCCTCTCTAAATATCATGAAGAAGATGAAAATAACCTTGTTTCCAATTTTTATATTCTATAGTTTATAATACACTTGTCTAGTACTCAAAAAATTCCAACACATGTCCTTTGGCATGCCTCCAATAATTGAAGAAGTAAAAATTGACACATCACTCAAAAAAGTCCAACACATGACCTTTGGCATGCCTCCTAACTAACCATGGGGTTCTATAGAGGTAACTAAGGTAGTATGTACCACATATATCTAAGTATGAAAAAGTACATGAAATAACCTATAATTACAAATTATAATAATAATATATAGCACAATAGAATAAATAAATATAAGACATTATATAATGAATGAAAATTTTTATTCGACACAAATGTTCATGCTCAAAGAAGAAAAAATAGACACATCACCCAATCAATTTATCGACATGTTGAAAAGTAATATAAGAATAAAATGAAATAATAGGAGTCTATTCCCTCATCTCTCAATTGATCCATTTCACATCCAAATATATGTATCCCACCTAGGATGACCTTTCTGAACCATACCACCATGCCTTGCCAAAACTGTTACTAAAATATCTATGTTAGGGGTGATCAAGTACCAATGTATAATATTGGATTCACAAGGGTGTGACTACAAATCATATTTTGTAACCAAAAATGTAATCCTACATTAATTGGTACATAGTATAATATAGGCATGAGACATGACTAGATCATTGAAATAAATAAATTAAGTCAAATCAATAAATAACCCATCACCCAAAAACATCATTGGCTAAATATCAGAATATCACTGATCACATAAAGATGATTCTTCCTCTATCGTTTCCCAACTAAACCAAGGTAATACTCATATAACATTTAATACACCCAATTAATATCATTTATCCTCATATTTGAAATTTTGATAGACCATTCCTAATACAACTAATTCTAGAGTTTCTATGGATGAGAGTCACTTCAGGGGATCCTCTACTTGCACCATTGGGGTCCCATGATCACACCTCCATCATAATTAGTAGTTGATATTAGGGAATCTACTTGAATCCATAATCCTAGAGACTTTAGAATGAACACCATGGTATTATAAAGTCACTCTCAATGTTAGGATGAATTTTGGTTCCCTAGAGTGGGAAAACCTATTAAATACAGCAGTTCTATGAATTCTAAATTCTTTCGAAGACCAATTAAATCTAGGGGAATAACCTCCTAGTATTCAATATATAATTTCTATAGTTTAGTGGATCAATTTCATTATTTATTTCTGCAACACTTTTAAGGGACTAAATGTGTTTTTACTGAGAAAATGAGTCATTTATGAAAATTCTGAAACATTTTGTATTCTATGGTTGAAATTGTAAATCTATAAAAGGCTATTTGAAAATGTTAATTTTTTATCCATCATTGTTTTAATAATCTATTATTACATAATTTCATTAATTTTTTAATTAATTGGAATTTCGATAATGAAATTTTTATTAAAGATGACATAATTTGGATTTTTTTGTATAGAAAATTAATTATCATGTCAAATGTTATTAATTATATAATAATTTTTTAAATTAATTATAACACTAAAAATCCAATTACTTTTTGATTAAATTTATTTCAAAATTTTAATATATATAAATTTTACTGTTTTGTTATACATTTTTCAAAGGAAGAAATTACCACAAACATTGTGCTAGGTAAATTGATTGCACCAACAAGAATTTTTTTGATAGATTATGGTCAGTTGAGTGACCACATGGTAGATAGGTAGTTATGATGCATATAACAAAAATATAATCTGCATTTTGAAATTTCAAAATTCATGGACTTATATCCATGTGGTGAAATTGACCACAAGGATCCTTGATGGTCACTTAATTGATCCTGAATATTGATAAAAGATCATACCATTCCATTGATTAGAACTAAATTTTCATGTTTTTTATGATACCAATAGACAAACTATTTATTGGTATGTATAAAAAAAAAATAGAGAATCTAATATGATTAGAATCCTTCCATAGACAACCTTTTATACATGGATATCAAGTTAATAAAACCATAAATATGATGAACTAAAAATTGATAGGAATGTCCAATATAAATACGGTATACAGATACATCATGTAAGATATTAAATTAGCCTAATATTTGATGTGGAGAAGATTAGGTTCCATGGAAATATCATGATTATAATATATTAGTGAATGAAAATTAATACAAATAAAATTACATGACAATGAGTATATGATTTTGGGATCAATGGATTTAATCTACCATCTCATGATGATTCATAGTTCCTACCAGAGCCACGATTATAGAATTCAATAAATTGAGATGAATCATGGAATGGATCTGACACCAGTTCATAGTGTGTAATGTTAATTAACAATCATTTACTACTGATATTAGCATTAGAATCCTGATGAACCCACTAATTGAAGAAACCCACATCATGAACATGTAGTCGATCATGAATCCTCATAGAAAAAAATTATCAAATACCAACATAAAAAAATGAAACATTGAATATTTTTTACATAATGGTTAATAAAATTTGAGTTATATGAATCTGTAATATAGATTAGGGTGTGTTGATGAAGACTGTAGAAAGTCTACTGATCAAATTGTCGATATATTCTCTTTCACTAGTATTTCCCCTGTGCATGTTTCATAATTGAAAGATAATGTCCCTAAAATCTATTCACTTATATGAATGAATTTTTTGTTTTAAATTCAAATAACATTCCTGTAATATTTTCTTATTTATCCTAGTTACATCATAACAACCCAGGACTGGAACTCCTAGATCATTTGTTTAAATCATGCAAAATACATTTCTGGACATCATGCCAATAAATGTGACTCATTTGTTTTCAAAACAAACAGTATCAAATGAAAATCATGGATCACTTACATTCTAGATGCAATTTTATGTTTTGTGTTTTAGATAATTAGGTAAAACTCATAAATATAAAATTCACAATTCATCAAATGTACTATTCTCCCATTTTACTAATATTTTCGTATTGAAAATATTATTATTATTATAATCTTTTTAGTGTTTTTTAGAGATAAATAACACAACATCGTTATTTATGTATATGAAAAAATGATACATTATAAGGTCGAGGTCAAATTCTCAGTATGGGTGAACATAAGAATTACTATTTGAATGTAATCAATGAGAGAACCATAGATTCACTAATACTCATCAATACCTAGTTAAAAAATATAAAAAACTAAAAAACTAAATATTCATGAGAATCAATAATCATGATCTATTTGATTCCAATATCGATCAACAAAATCATTATAAACCCAAAGAAACCATTAAGAAGGCATGTACATAACTTGTGACGTCATTTTCACATCAATCTTAAAATCACACTAATAGATGTAATAACCATATGGACAACTTCTATATAGAATAAATTATAGGTTATCATGGACCCACTCATATTTTGTTTATAACAAAACAACATGTCATTGGTTTATCACTGAACCACTAATAATTGGATTATAACTTAACCACCAGTCAAATTTTCAAGTACCAACACATAATAATAACACATAATATCTTATCATTTATTAGAAAATCATATGAACAACTAATATAAATTTTTATAACTTGAATAACCAGTGGAAAAAAATAGGTTCTATAACAATCTATTTGAAACAAGATTAACCCATGGAAAAGAAATGGTTTACATAAACCTTTATTTAAAACATGTTTAACCTATGGTAATGAAACTAGATTTGTAATAATATCAATGAAACATTGATAGCTTGTGGAAATGAAATAGTTTCCATAAAAATCTCTTTGAATCATTGTTAACCAATTGAAAATATAAGGTTTCTATTATAATCTATTTGAAACAATACTATTCCATTCAGAGAAGGTACGAGGATGGTATCACTACAATATATCCCCATTTATAAATAATTAAAAATAGTGGTTGATTATTTTAATGAAAATAAATACCAATAAAATATGATTAATAAAATTTTGAGGACAAATCCCTTTTCATTTTGATAACAATATTTTTTTTAAATAACATTTGGAAAGTTCTTTTCATTGAAAATACCATTATAAGCATAGAATATAAGTTATAAAAACATTTTAAAACACTTTTTAAGATGAAATTTCTTAGAATTAATCTCATTTTATTATGTTATTGAAATATCATTTAAAATCATTCTGAAAAAAACATATGAATATAATGTATTTAAATATCATATACTTCTAACCGAAGAGAAAAATAATGTTATATTTTAATAAAAAAAATTATCCATTAGTTTATGTATCAAAGAGTTCTAAAATGTTACTGTTATATATATATGTAATAAATAACATGTGTAGAAGATAAATCATCAGAATTAAAAACATTTTCCCCATTACCACATTGTTATCATTGAATCAGAATCCATATAAAAAAATAACACACACACACACATATACAATATATATATATATACTTGTGTAATATATTTAGGTGATATATAAATATATACAATATTGAATATATATAATTTCATACATATATAAATATAGTAAATAATATATATATATAATTTAAATTCATTTTAAAATATTATTCTAATAATATTTATTATAATAAAATGTCAAATATATATATATATACATTCATGTGTAATATATAAATCAAAATTGATTATCCATAGTGGTTAGAGGGTTTTTTCAGGTGGTTTTTGTTCCTGCAGTCTATGGTTCGAATCCTTCTGGCCATTATTTATCAATATATCTTCATGGAGGGTATAGATGCACATCTGCAAGCAAGAATAAGAGGTAGTATGTGGGTATGAATGGGAGGGAGTGTCAGGAATTACAATGTATCCAATAAATGTGGGAATCATTTCACAAATACTTATGGAATTCAATGTAGTTTAGGATCATGTGGTAAGGATGTAGTATGGGATAGTTTCATTGAAAGGGACATGTGTGGTGAGGCTACCAAAACCTGTTGAGAATGAGGACCAAATTGATCCATACCACACCACACATTAAAAAATAGAGGACCCAAGCCAAAGGGCCAAAATGGATTTTGATTCTCCTGTTGGGCCCAGAGAAAAAGTGTTCAGGCATTACCACATATCCTTTATATATGGGGATCAAGCCGAACATACATTATGAAGATGGAATGAAAGATAACCACTATCAATGTATATGTGTAGCACTACTGGAATTTTAGAATAACCTTATATTACTAATGTACATGTATTCTAACACTACATCACACATTTTCACAGAAAATATGAACACAATTTAATGTCATAAGGCATGGAATCAAAATTTTGTATATTTTAGCATCATTCGGTAAGGATGAGGGATGTTGCATAGTTTATTGTCATGCAATACAAAAAATGAAGGTCTTATTTTAAAGTTGTAGTGAAAAAACCATAGGGTGAGGTTTCAAAAGTGGATATTTGAAATGCAGTTCCATAATGTAATTGGATGTGAATAAGGGAGAAGGAGGTGAAACACCATACAACACATTCTTAATAAGAACTCACACATAGTCTAACATCATGTGGGATGGGTAAAATGTTTTGGGAGAGTATGTGGTTGGGACCAAAGATGAAGTGTTTGGTCCTAGCTACATATCTAATAATAATGGGAGTCAAGCCATAGGTAGTTATGGAGTTCCATGTAGTTTAAAGTTTTTCTATAATGATGTGGGGAATAATATAATGTCACATAGAAAATAGCATTTTTTCATCCTGATGGATAATGGGAACTTTTTTTATGTTGACTTATATTGTACCATCAATTTTTATAGTTTAACATTATAAAGAACGATAGAAATATTTTTTAAGGACATGGAGGTTGAACCGGGGTTGCATTGTCCAGTTTATCTTCATTCAATGAGAACGAAATAGCTGTTTAACATCATGAAATTCAATGTGGAGGATGATCTTTAGGAGGGACATGTATTGTGTGTCCACTATAACCAAACATGAATGACGAGTTGGATGGCCATGTGCCTCACCAAATATACCAATGGAGATTCAATTAATTTAAATCCATTAGGATTGGACTCATCAGTTGTTTAATTCCATGCTAGATGATAGAGATACTAGTTTCATGTCAAAGAATTTAAACCACTCAAGAGTTTAACAACATACAAGACAACGTAGTATGCCATCATCATGGATGATGATATATATCTTAGTTTATGGTCATGAATCTCATGAAATTAAGTAGTTTAACATTATGTATGATAATAGATATCTTATTTTAGGGTAATAAATCTTGGACCATTCTAAATCTTAACGTTATATAGGGAAAATTATCACATTAATGTAATGAAAGAAAAATTGGAGGATGTTCCCCAAGAGGGATGTTAATAGTGTATACTCTATAACCCGATGTGATGGAAGTCTTTAGAGTCCCTATGACACACCATACATATCTATGGGGAGAATTCAAATCGTGCGAAGTCACAAGGCTTTGACTCTCAATGATGTTAATATAATGCAATATGAATTGGAGGATATGATCCTAGAGGGATGTGTATGGTGGATCTGATATAACCCAATGTGAATGAAGGATTGAAAGGGCCCATGCTAAACTACACATACCATAGGGGAACATTCATTTAGTTTAAATTCCTGATTCATCAACATGGGTTCCCAAGTTAATGTCGTGTGCCTGAGATGTGAACTCTTAGTTTAAGATAATATAGTTTGGACCTAATGGATTTTCTAGATAATACATGGGGTAGAAAACCTACCAATAATCCCCAGCCTAGGTGAGTCATGATCGATGTGAAAAATAGAGTAGTATGACTATTTCATTATCACATTGGAGAACGTAGAAAGGGATATGAAATTCTATGCGGGAAAGTCCCAATGACAATAACACTCCCACCCAACATGCAAAAATTCTTGGTGGGGTAATAATAAGGTAGTTAGAGTTTCACATGAACATAATGAGGTGGAAATGTGGAATATAAAGACTTATGATATCTATATCATTAATGTGGAGAATGAGGGTATATTACCACTGTTGACCAAATTCAAAACATAGGTTCCACAACCACATCAACCATTGATGGGATGAGGAAAGTAAAAATTTACTTCTGACCATATTAAAATAATAGGATCCTCTTTTAATCACCAAAGATCCATTAGGGTTTTGTCCCCTAATATGAGGTGATCTGATGTGGTAAGAGACCATAACCATTAGGAAGTCATTCTAGATTTTCATGATGGTTACAATCTGAACACAGAAATGATTGAAGTGTGGAGATGGATTGGTTGATTGTCTATGTGGAATCCAAAAATCTATGTTATATACCACATCACATTTTATTACATCAACGGGAAATGGTGGAATGACATTGTTGAACACATTGTCAAGAATGATGGTGCTGAGGTTGTTATTTAATGTGTATTGATAGTGTAATATCTCCAAATGTAGAGTTATCTCTCAAATATAAGATCATGGTAATATATGTTGCATCATATAGATTAATGTTGTGTGATTAGGAAAACCTGTTGTTATCATTTAATATCTCATATCATTGAACATGGTTTTTGTGGGTTTAGGTCACATTGCATTGACAAAGACGTTGTAAAATTTAAATTCATTTGTCCCTGAATTTGTTCCATATTTTAATATCATGTGAAAAAAATGTTGTTTGTCATGCATTTTAACAACCTGAGACTATGATCATGGTTTTCAGGTAGTTTATTGTCATGTTACTAGGAAAATGGTTGTCTTGTAGTCTAACATAATGTTACTAGAATGATTTTCATGGCATGGAGTTCTTTAGGTTGGAAGGGACAACACAAGATTTTGATGTGAGGTTAACTGTGGTATATATGATAACATTTCTATGATCCAATGGGTTAATGAAGCCAAAAAGGCATAGATGCAGGTAGTTTCTATACTGTGAGGGTATAGTGCTGGGAATGCGTGGAATCCTATAATATCGGTATGATGGGGAAACGTAACCCAAGCGGTGTGGAATCCTAGAGAGTTAGTATGGTGGGGTGATGGAGACCACATGTTGTGAAATCCTGGAGAGTTGGTATGTTGGGGTGATAAATCCTAGAATTAAAGGAATCCTAGTGAGTCAATACTGCAGTGCTATAGAACATGGAAATCATGGATGCCTGGAGAGTCTTTACAATGGTGTGATGAATCCTAGATGGTGTGGTAGACTAGAGCATATGTAAAATGGGATAAGGGAGACTAGAATTCATGGAATCTTAGAGAGTCGATATGCAGGGGTGTTGGAGTCTAGATGGCGTGGAAGCTAGTAGCGTTGGTAGTATAAGAAAATATAGAATGGAACACTTGGAATCTTGGAGAGTTGATAAAATGATTCCATGGATGATGTAAGACATTAAATCCTAGAGCATTGATATGATCGGACAATGAATCATGGAAGACATGGAATCATGGAGCAATGGAATTATTGGGTGATGGAGACCAAGTGGCGTTGAATCAAAGAGGATCAATAGAATAGGGAAATGGAGCTCGAGGAGTGTGGATGCCATAAGTGGTAGTACCATGGGGTTGTAGAGAAAATAATTCATCGAGTCTTATAATGTCGTTATGCACATGTGATGGAACATTGGAGGCATGGTAGCCTACAACATCAATATTTTTAGGTCATGGTGACCGAAAGGCATGGAATCATGGAATTTCATATCACAATTTTGAATAATTAGAGTTGCTATATAGACGACTTTCCCCAATTTTGGTTCTTCACATAAAGGTTCTGTGTTAGAACATGGAGAACCTAAGTGATTTCTTGTGGTCATAGAATGTAACGAACCTCTATATTGGTAATTTTAGAGTGGGGAGTACCTATGTATTTGTTGATAGTGGCGACCAGGAGGAACTCTGTTATGGTGGATGACATAGTTGTGAGGACCTCTGCAATGGCTGCTGGTGGCAATGTGGAGGACCTATGTGTCTGATGACTGTATTGCGGTGAGGACGTCTATAACGAAATATGATGAAAATGGGGAGGACCTATGTGCTGATGGATTTCTTTGTGGGGTGGACTTCCATAGTGGATGATAATGGAAATAGGGAAAAACTCCATGATGATGTATTGTATTGCATTGAGGATGTTTTTAATGGCTGATTATAGTGATGTGTATGACCTCTGTGATGAGGAACTGCAGTGTGGGGAGGACCTCTTTAATGGCTGACAGCAGTGACAGGGAGGAAATATGTGCCTATTGATTGTACTATGGGGTGGACCTTCTAAATGGATGGTTCTAGAAACTTGGAGGACCTCCATGCCTGTGGATTGAAAAACTAGGATGTCCTCCCTAGTTACTGACAATGGCGATGGGAAATACCTCCCTACCAATAGATTGTAGTGAGTGGAGGACCATGACAATGGATGACAATGACAATGGTGAGGACCTCCGTGCTGCATGATTTTAGTTTAGGGAGGACCTCCACCATGGATGATGATTGTAATGGGGAAGAATATTTGCTAATGGATTATAGAGGGGTGAGGAAATCCAAAATGGATTACGATGGAGAAGTGTAGGACCTCGATGGTAGGTGATTGAGGTGTGAGGAGTACATCCATAATAGCTGAGGATAGATATGGATATGACATTATTTCCTGATAATTGCAGTGTGGGGAGGTCCTATGTATTTCCTGACGATAGAGATGGGGAGGGTCTCCATTCAGATGATTGTAGTGTGGGGAGGACCTCTACAACGACTAAAGATAGAAAAAGGGAGGTCATCTATGTCAGATGATAGTAGTGATGGGACAAACCTATGTGCATATTTTACATATCTTGGGATGGCCCGAAATTGCTTCTGTTGGTGTCGATAAAGAGATGATGAAGTATGCAGTAGTTACCCCATGAATGGCCAGTTAGGGAAGCATTGTCATTGAGGAACTAATGGATTAATGAAAGTTTTTCTCTACATGGCACAAGAGGGTGTTGTTTTCAGGGGAATGATAGAGTTGGGGGAGGTTTCCCTTTGTTCATCTTGTGAGGGCATCATTGTTAGTGAGGAGCTAATGGAGTTGGGGCGGTTTCCCCCATCGTCTGTGTTTTTAAGGAGCCTATTATGTAGGCTTCATGCACCAAAATTTACTCATTATTATATACAAGAATGGCAGATGATTCAAATGAGTTACAACTCAATATATGTGTACAATATTTAGTCTCTTAACTGACATTGCAAATCCCGATGGATGAAGGATAACTCATTCATTTTGGGTTCACAATTGTTTTCTTATACATTCTCTAGGGAATTGTACCATCACTCATCTTCGATGTGATCTAATAGATATATTGTATTTTCCCCACATTCCCAATTTCTAATGGAAATCTACATTGATCACCTCTTCTTAGTGATTTTTTACCTTTAATTGAAATCGGATTATAGGATGTTGGTTCCTCATACCATGGATTACCCTTGGAAAATCATGACCTAGTATGAGACTCCATTATAGATTAAGATGTTTTAATGTGTAACTCATTCTCAGTGCCATGTATTTGTAGACACTAGTCAATTATGCTTCTTCAATCCACACATTTCATGGGGTCTTGTTAGGGAAGAAACATTAGGTCTGTAGATTAGTGACATAGGTTATTAGGGGAATTTTTACATGGAGTAACATTGGAGCACCTATATTTTTTTAAAAGAGGGATTCCCATAGGTACGGAACCCATGACATCCTATGTTGATCACAAGGTATATTATTTCATAGAAATTTATTCTCAGCTTTTCATTAAATTTTACTTATTTAACATGGTGTATAGATCGAGTTTACAAATCTATAAGGATGGATCATATAGATGATATTATCTTATAAGAATGGATTGTAGAGGTGGATCTATATAAGGGAGTACCTAGAAGGTTTTCCAGAAGGATGGATCAGAATTCCCAATGAGAGTTAAGCTGAGGTGGTGGATATCATAATGAGAAGGTTTCACAATGTGATGGCTGATCTAGACACCCCTGATGGTATATTAGAGAGGAGAACTGCCATGATGGGGACACCATGGTATACCATAGACTGGACTTGATTCTCATAGAGGCTTCATACATACCCGGCTTAGAAGAAAGGGATCAAAACCAATGTAGTTCGGGATGGTTTGGGCCTTCTGCGCAGAGACGGCCCATCACCGGAGGATTTATCTTGTTTTGATGGTGTGTATTGTGTGGGGCTTATGAACTAGGAATTTATGGGTTCTGATAAAAGTAGTTGTAATGTTGATGGGGCTTACGCACTGAGATAGACCAAATGGGTGGAATGATCTCATCGAGGTGTGGTGTCTTGGGTAAGAATAATGTTGGACATAGAGTAAGTGGAATGGATGGGATGTATGGGGTGATGAGGGTGATGGGATTGATCCTTAAAGAGTCTTCTGACATATCCCAGTGCCCAGAATTACAAGACCATATATTTTGGTAGTGGGGTGATCAGACACCAAAGTATTCATCTCATGAGAATAGTGCACATTGATGGGGACCAGAAGGAAGTTTAACCTCTAGGATAGGGTATGATCCTCTCGAGACATATTGACTTGAGGGAAAACCCATTTTGGGAATGGATGATGGTATTGAACCCCAAGGAGGATTATTACATTTCCTATGCGAGATATAGGAATCAATGTCCACCTAGTTCATGATGGCATCATGACTTACACATGGAAAGCATCTCTATGAAATGTTGAGGATTATACATGGTCAGTATCCAAAAAGTGATGGTGGATGGATCTGTAACCCATAGAGAGGATGATTTGGGGGATGTGTCTTATAAACAGATGATTTTATATTATGAGGGTACTACCCATTGAGAGAATATTGAAGTTTAACATTTTTTGGGATTAAACCTCATGTTGGCTTCCTATGTGCCATGTTTAGAAGACATGGATCAAAACTTATGATATTAAGGACTGTGGGTAATGGGGATTACACACTAAGGCGGCTCAAGTGAAACTTGGGAGGGACACTAGTGAATAGATATTATGTGTGGAAGTTGTCTGGGTGATGCTATAGAAAAATAATGATTAAATGGGATTACATTTTAAAGTTGTCTGAGTACTGCTATAGATATGAAATGATGAAGGATTCTTACATGTGGAAGCTATTGCGGTTCCACTATAGAGTAGAAATGGGGAATGTGGATTATTAGTGGATGCTTCTTAAGTGTCGTTATAGAGAATAAATGATGTGTGTGGCTTATGAGTGGAATTTTCTTGTAATTTCTTACTCATTTCATTCTATAATAGAATCGCATTTCAATTATATTTTTTAAGAATTCGGTTGAATGTCATGTGACTGGATGAGGTACATGGGGATTATGCATAAATGTTCCATGTATGTCATAATAGAGAAGAATAATGGTTGGTGTGTATGCATAGATATTGCTCGGGTGCCGATATGGATTGGAATTGGTGGTTAGGGATTAAACTTAGATGATTCCCAGGTGCTGCAATAGAGTGGAAATGGTTGTTGGGATTTATGCAAGGAAACTACCCATGTTCTGCTACGGAGTGACAAAAATGGATTTGGCTAACACATGATTGTTTCTTGGGTGCATGGAAGATACTCGAGTACTAATTTTGAGAGGTAATGGTTATCAGGGATTACACATAGAAGCTTCTTAGGTGCCTCTATAGAGCATAAATTGTGGTTGTTGCTTACGGATGGAAGCTGTCATGGTCCCACTCTGGAGATATAATAGAGGATGGGGCTTATGTGTGGAAGCGTCTTGGGTACCGCTCAGGAGTGGTAAAGGTGAATGGGTATTATGCTGGAAGATTAAAGGGAACCATTATGGAGTGGAAATGGTGAATGTGGCTTACATTTAGAAGCTTCTAACTTGACATTAAGGGATAGTGGTGAATAGGGATTTCATGTGGAAGTTTCCTGTCTATCGCTACAGAGCAAAATTGGTTAATGGGGATTACACATGAAAGCTAAATGGGTGCTACTAATGAGAGGAAATTATGAACGTGTATTATGAATTGAATATTTTTTGGGATATACTAACTAGTGGAAAGGGTGAATGGGGATTACGTCTATAACATGCCTGAGTGCTTTTAAGGAGTGACAAGGTTGTACTAGGATTATAAGTGGAAGCTACCCAGGTGCCACTAATGAGTGGATATTGTGAATGGGGATTATATGAAGAATAATACCATTCAATATTCCTCTAGTGAGATCATTATTTCGTAACAACTTACTATTGGGTCGAGTAATATGATTGGATGACTAGGAGGCTCATGGTTTTTTGGTAGTTGTCCCATTATCATGGCATGATACATCTTATTCTTACAAAATATGGGATCTTAGTTTTGTCATAAAATGAATCATATTGTTGAATTATACTGTATATTATAGTTTAAATTCATATAGTGATGAAAATAATGAATAAGAAACATAGAAATGGCTGTTGTTGGACTTATACAATAGCATATATTTCAGGTTTAACCAAGAATATGACTTAGGAGATAGTGATTTGAAGAGATTATTGAGTAATGGTTTGTCTCAAGGCACATGGAAAATTTTATGAGATAATATCAACTCATGTAATGTGAATCTGACTCAGAGGAGTTCGTAGACACAAGGTATTTAAATGGTTAGAGAGGAGTATCACGAATCATTTTATTCGTGTTGTGGGGGTGCTTCCTCTGCATTCTAGGCTAGATGGTGTAGAGGTAAGAGCTTTACGAAGGATATGGATTCATGAATGATTGGGGTTCACAGAGAGTACATATTCTTGAAGAATTTGTCATCATAGAGGATATGATTTAGTGATGGTTGGGGCTTCATGGAGCACTGGGTCTTATGAGGGATATCCTAATTCCCAGGGGGACTGCTTCATGAAGCTTAATGTTCTTAAGAGGGCCATATTCCTCCATAAAGGGAGTAAGAATTTTTGTAATGCATCTCTACCTTTTGCAGAGGCTTCGAATAATGTTAAGGATAAGGTTCTAAGATTACTAAGGGATCTACATAAATGGGCTCACAAATCATGGGAGCTCCATGAATTTACAGCTCAAGGCCACAACCCATAAACATATCCTCATTGAATGAATGGATGAAGGGGTTATTTATAAGCATGGAGGACCCATAATGTTCATATGTATCCCGCAATATAAAAAGGTCTCTATGAAGGGCCACATCTCTATAAACCTCATTGATCTGTCCATCAATGATTTTAATGTGGTCAAATAGGGAGCTCCTTGTACTAGATCTCCACAAATGAGCTCTATGAATGAGGCTCTACATAAAATTTTTCAACCTATCTTCAGATAGAAATAACATCTAATTTGTAACTCTGTTCAGGATCTATGATCAGTCATGCTGAAGCTTGAGGAATGGTCTATGCTCTATGATCATGTATGGAAGCATTTAGTTCATTTTTGTACTCATTTTCCATTTCTCAAGGATGTATAACGTTTACCTATGTTTATGATTTAGTGTTTTTAGATTCCTAAACATTTCCCATGTTATTATTATCATAATATATAATACCTTATTAATCCAGTTACTTATATTCCCTAATGACGTTCCTATTTTATACCACATATCACCTTATTCCATTTTTATTCACATATTAGTATTTATAAGTCACCACATTATTATGTTTATACCTAGGTTATCCAATGATGTTCTAAAAGCCTTGTAATTTATCTGATTTTTAATGATGTTTTTAATAATTTTTTTATCCTATGTCTAATTTGTTATTCCATGTACCTAATTCCCAATGGCACTAGATTTATTGATATTATAAGGTTGTATTTTGATTAATTTTATGTAATAAATCATGTATTAGTTTAAATAAATAGAATTGTTTTTTAGTTAGTATTAGTGAATTGTTTATTTATTTTTATGATTAGGATTAGAAAAATCTATCGAATGTCTTGGGGATAATAGTAAGTAAAAGAAGATGTCCAAAATTTTATTAAGTATATAGTAAATGGTTTTCATGAAAATAAATCCATATTTGGATACTATATGTGTATGTGGTTCTAGAATAAATTTACCTAGGGCTAATAACTCAAATAAGGAGTTTGATGCCAGACTTGGGATAAAATTTTACATGACAATTTACCATAATGTGCACCTTTTTTAAAACACTCTGGGGATATTATTTTGAAAATTGAGTTGATCATTATGAAATGTTATTAAAGTTATAAAATATAAATACACAAAAAAATAAATATCAGGAAATAGGTCATGTATTACATAGATGGAATTCTTGAGATTCATAAGTTATACAATAAAATAAAATTATAAATTATCCTTTAATGTACATTGGATTCCCCATTATGTGTTTAATAGTTTAATAATACTCATCAATAGTTTTTATTTAATTTATTCCAATATAAATAAATATGAGTAATCACGTAAAAAATGTGAAGGGAAATGTGATTTCTGTCTAAATATGTTTCCCTATAATATGCATGATTACGTTGGACATATTGTGATTATGAAAAACCAGCTATCAAAAATCATAATTAACAATTGGCATAATGTTGAATTCTTAAATGAATCCAGGAGTAGGAATAATACATCTAAAAGAAAATTATCATATAAAGGTGATAATAGAAAGAATATAAAACATTTATAATACAAGATGTGTGGAAAAGGCATAAAGGGGAATTTCCCAATGGGACTAGTAAATATTTAAAGTGTGAAAATACATAGAAAAAAGATTCCAATTTCCATGTAAAATATGATAATGTCATGAAAGGAAATAAGGTTCAAAATATAGTTCTTTATATGGTTTTATGTCATAAATGACTAAAAGTATGGAATTATCAAAGACAATTCTATATTCTAAGGCCAAAGAAACATGATTAGCATCACCAATCTCCATTAAAAAAGTGAACATGGTATGTCCTATGTAGAGATGAATCATGATGATTGAAATAAATGTAACATATATAATGTATTTATGTAGGTAAATTCCTATTATATTATCTTTTTTGTTTTCAACAAACATTGAGCCACAACCCAAATTGATTTGACAAAATCAATAAAAATTACTATGTATACCATGTTAATGTAAGTGGGAATTTTCTTGTTGAAAATAATATTAGTCATACTTTACTATAATTTAGTTTTTTCCTAGCTATGTAATGGGTGACCTTTTTTAAATAATATTTAAATTTTTGGGGGATTTAATTCATCATTCGTATCATTAATATCCATTCTATTATATAAATGGCCGAGGAAGAGGTTGAATAATATTAATTATGGATATTGCCGCACTATAAGAAAAAGTATCTATGTAAAATCTTTAGGCCTAATAAAAGACTAATGATTTGGAAATAAAACATGTTTAGAGACAAATGTTTTTATGTAGGAGTATTTGAGATTTATGTTGTGAAAGTATTATATAAATGAAATTATGGATATAATAATCATTAAACATTCGTGGAATTGTTTATAGTATATTTTCGTTTAGAACGTGAAATTTATGTTTAATAGTACCAAGAACCTATAATTGAAATTTATTGATAATGTGAGATATTAGAAAACATATTATTGAGGGATTGATAATCCATAATAGGTGATGTATTTTCGGACAAACCTAGTGATTCATTCATGGATATGTATAGGTATGATATTAATTTTAAAAGTGTTTATATAACATTTGAATATTAATTTGATGGATGTTTAGTATGATATTTTTTTTCAGAAATTACAATAAAAAATCTTATTATTTTAATGATAATAACCATATGTGGGATATTTTTCATTTTGGATGAGTAATATATACTAATAAGGACTATCTACGATGAATTCTCTAACATTTTTTGAGGTGTAAGAAGAATGGTATAAGACGTCCTTTGAGGTTAAAAACACTTTAATTTTGAGGTTAATTGTTTTATATATGAGTATTTTTATAGTAATTATCTATGTTAAACCTTTGTGTTTTTTGTATAATTTTTGACAATAATGTTTTATCTTATTATCTCAATTTATTCTAACAATTTTTTATTTATTTAAAATTGGTGGGATAGCTTGTTATTCATTGGTGTATTATATTATCTGTTGAAAGATTATTCTAGTGATTCTAGTAAATAATATGATAATCATTAGTTCTAATAATTTCGAGAAAAAGATGAAATTAATAATACTTGTCTATAAAAAGTACACCCTTACATTCAATGATTAGAAGATATGGTCATTCCCTAACTATAGAGAAATAATATATAATAAAAAATGCATACAAATTTTGAGGAATTTATGGTCATTTTATCCATCATGGATTTATGATATTGTGTTCATTTACATTATTGTGACCATGTAATATATCCCAATCAATTATTTCTTTGGTTTTAGATTTCTCTTCAATGTTTATGTTTTCACTACCCACTAATGCTCGCCTACTTAGAAACCTTGTTATGTGATGACCATCGTGCTTCCATTTTACTCTTTTAAAGAAAATGTTTTATTAACCCATTTTATATTGTGGGTTGTCAATAAATATATTTATAATATTCAAAACCACTATTACAAATTTCAATTTTATGTTTTTCAGATTCAATTTTTTAATGTGGTGAATGTAACGACATGATTTTTCAAAAGAGAAAATTGTGATCTATGGATTATGTGATACAGAAAACCAAACCCAAACATACAATGATTATTTAAATATAACTTCATTTAACTTCATAGTAAATTTATAAAAAAGATTATTATTTATTAATTTATGAAATTTATATATTTCATAAATATTTTAAAAAATTTATTATAAAATAAATGATGAATTTTTAGTAATGTATTTTGTGTTATTTTCAAAAATAATTTTAATTTATTTATAAAAAAATACATTATAATTATATTCTATAACATTTAAAAATATATTTGATAAAATGAGCTAAATTTTCTATATCATCGTATCAAAATAATGGTAGGGCGAAAATTTGGATTTATTTCACAAAAATATAGACTTTTCAGTGAATAGTAAAAAATACAATTTTTTTGTAAAAATGTATTTTATGTTGATAAGTTAATTAATTAAAAAGAATTAATATTTTTTATGGTGGAATAATTATTATTTAATTTCATTCAATTAATTAAATTTAAAATCATCTATATACTATTTTTTAAAAAAATTTAAAATTATTTTTAAAGTACATATTTTTTGAAAACTATTTTACAATGGAAAATGTCTCTTGATTATTATTATTTTAAAATAAATCCTGATGAGAAATTATTTAAATTAAAATTTTAGGGTAAACATTTATTTTTATTAATTTAAATCTGTATTATTAATATTACTAGTCATATAGTTAAAGTAAAATACTATTTTCCTTAAAAAATGATTTATTTGGAAAATTTCATTTCATCGTGATTGTAGGTTCTATTTTAAATTAACTTATTCCACATATATAAAGTGATTTTAACTAAATTGTAACTATATTTGGGATCATATTACTTAATATTGGTTAATATGCTCAATATAACATTTTTCCAATATCAATAGTAATTTTTGTAAATATTAATTATCAAAACAAAAGGAAAATAGGATAATTGTCGGTAAAAATAATGTACTAATGCTAGAAACAAAGTAACTATAATAGTATGAATATTTATACATTCATAAAATTTATGATTTTATTTATGCCTTATGGTTTTTACTATATAAATCATTGGTTTTAAATGTTGGATAGAAAAACATGTACGATAAAGAACAAATTGTATTTTTAATTATTATGATGTTTTAATTAAGAAATTTCATTTGATAAATTAAATTATATTTGAAATAAATGATATTTCAATAAAATATTATTATAAAATTATTATATCACATATAAAATATTATATCATTTTTATGAAGTCAAAATAAATTTTTATAAGGGTTCAAAAACTTTTTTTTCTAAAAACCCATCATTGTTTAATAAATTTCCGTTATTATTTTAAAAGTGAAAAATAAAATACTTTAAAATTATTTATTAAAAATAATATATTTAATGATAACACCAAAATTATGAAATGGTTTATTTTTCAAATTTTCATGAGAAAGATAAATTTTTGGGTAAAAATTAAATACAACAATAAAATATTTTTTGTATTATGACATCAAAACGACACATAATGTGATGAAATAAATACTATAAATGATATAAAACCCTATATATATGTTTTAACATTAATATAATGAGATTATAAATTTATTTTATTTATATTACAGAGTCATTATGAATCCTCCCCAACATGTAAAATATTTTATGGTTTTAAAATCATTTTTTCAAGAGTATGACTCACCTCGACATATGGAAGGGTATTATTTCATTATGATAGACCCTTGGACTTATAAAATAATAAAAATTACTCTCATGTTGAATAATACTTTGGAAAAATTCATGTAATGGTTTTTGATTTGGGTTATTTTATTTTGTAGAGTCTAAAACCTAAATAACAACAAAATCCCCCTATTTTCCAAAATAGACCCAGACGATATCTCATTTATCTCCACCCAAAATCCTTGGATCCCATCCATAAATTTGATTACACTATCGTTATTCCTACCAATGTTTCCCAAACTCTAAAAAATCCCCTACCATTTATTTGAAGTCACACTGTCATGTAATGGAATCTTCAAATATCATTTTTTTATCAAGCATGTTTTTTGTTATATCTCTATTTTTTCTCTAATATTTGGAAATGTTATTACATATTATCTTCACTATAAATTTTATTTATAGTTAATTATAACTTCTTTTCACTCTCTTAAATACTTCTAGGATATTTTATATTCACTTGTTACTATGTGGAAATATTGTAAGAGATATTCCTCTCCCTTTTTTTATTCAAGAATCAGCTTTATGTTGTGACTTTTAATTAACATTTATTCATATTGTGATATGTTCTAACATATTACAAATAATATAAATTGGATGTATAAATTATGATATCACTCTATAACTCTCATTTATACTTCTCATGAATCATTATTTACACCTGTTACCATGTTTAAATTTCATAAGGGATTTCTGTCTTTTGATTTACATTCAAGCACATATTTTATATTCTGTTTTTGAAATTATATTTTTTATATTTTATTATGTTATTCCATTTTAAACATACTATCCATATAATATAAAAATCCTTATATCCGTATTTTACTCTAACTAACCCTTCCTTTATCCATTATGACACCAGAAAGGATGCTAAAATATAGTTAGGAATCGTTTCTTAATTCAATATTCTTCATTAAAATATGATTTATGTTTTCAAATTAATAATTTTCAAATATGATTTTTCTATCCCTTTTATTTACCATTATATATCTATGTTATTATAGACCAATTTAGCTCCCATAATCCTATATTTATGAATCATTAAATGATGTTGTTTTAGTGCCAAAATTACAACTCGATTTTCCATGAAAAAAACTACTGTTTTGTGAATAACATAACCATTTACGACCAAGGGTGTTCACATTTATGAACATACACTATTTATTAGGGAATTACATATATATATATATATTCCATAGTATAATATAATATAAAAAACTATTACGATGATTGAAACCATGGGGTGTTATCTTTTTCGAATACTTATGCATAGGAATTAAAGGAATATGATGGGTGCACCAAGATAGTGCTCTGATGTGTTAGTTAATGTTCAATATCATGATAGATATTTTTAGGATATGGAGTGAAAATTATTTCATTATGTTACATTTCCACTATGAAGTCTTGGTTGTTCTCCCTTGACTTATTTTTATGATTTAGTGTTTTAACGTGTTCCCACATTTGATATGTTATAATTATCATGTTATATCCCACCCTATTATTTGATTAATTATCTTATCCATTGAAATTCCAGTTATCTAAATATTATCATTGTATTCTATATCTATTCCAATACTTGGATTTATATCTCACCCCTTTCTTATGTTTGTCTCCATGTTATCATGTACATCATTAAAATCCTAACAATTTGAGAAGATTGTTATGAACCTTTTTAATAATGTTGTTGTATCCCATGTTTAAGAAGGCGTTTCATATACTTAATCCCAATTACACTCGACTTATCGATCTTTTGGGGTAATATTATGTGTTATTTTATTCAATAAATCATGTATTAATGTGAAATAAAGAGATGGGTTATTATTTATTAGTTCCTTTTTAAGCATACAAATAATGTATGTCTAGTATTATTTTTTCCTTAATTTTCTTCAAGATATCCAATTCATGCATTGTTTTTTTTCCTAATAATTATTAGCTAACAACTCAGTGGGTGATTTAATTATTTTTTTGAAAATTTTTAGTCTTTATTTTCATGATAATTTTCAAATTTTCAATTACTTTTTATTTTCAACTGATGAATTAGTTTTGTACAAGACACACTGTAAAATAATTTGATTCTAGGTAAATCAACTTGATGGGGATTTTGTGGTCATGATTTGGATTTTTTAATATATATTATAACATTACAAAAGTGTTATATTAATAATTAAAAATTGAAATATCCCTCACATTTCATTCCTTTTCAAACTCTTTTCAATTATAATTTTTTCTTCTTCAAACATCATCATCATTTGTTTATTTATTGTTAATTATAAGAATATCTATATTTCATAAATTTTTTATTGTTTAATATTTATTTTAGTCATTCTATTAGAAAAAAATAATTGGGTTATAACTCAGGATATCCACATCCAATTGAGTTTATTTTAGTTGGATATAAAATATGACTCATTTCCACATTCCACTATTAAATTTAGAGGAGCTATTTACTTATTAATGTGATCATTTGATGATAAAAATTTAAATAAAATTTTTAAAACATTTATCCCAAATAAAATATCTATTTAAATGTGTTATAAAGACATTTACTCATGTTGTATGGATATTATATTTAGAGTTATTATGAACAAAAAAAATTTGAATAACATATTGAAGACTTCATTCATTGATTCCACAAAAACAATGGGATACCATGTGAAAACATCTTATTAACTGATTTTGAATCCAAAATTTCAACCACTGATGAACTATTATGTATTGAAACTTCTTAATGGTCATTTACGATTTCACAAATCCACTAACAGTCTTATAAATAATATTATAGAGTTATAATTAAAATATATTTAATTGAGCGAAAAGATATGGATGGAGGGCCCTGCTTTAGGATTGAAATTTTCATTACATTCTATTTTTCTTTATTTTCTCATGTAATTAATGAAATTTATTGTTAAAGTTCTTCCCATTTCATATTTCTACCAATTAAAATTCAAATACAAATTAAATTTTCAATCTATGACATATTTCTATCATGATATCTTTTCACATTGCAATGGAAACTAGCTAACCATTATCCTTTAATTGGGGATTATTTTCTATGTTCTTTGTTATAGGAATTCAATTTTACAAGGTTTAAATCTATTTTTGTTGCATGTTGGTGTATTACACAGGTGTGGTGGTTGTCCACGATGAAGTTTTTTCAAATTTCACTACTTTTCTGTGATTAATTTTTATTATCTCCATTATCATGGATATCCCTTCACACAGTGGAGATGGGATTTCATGAAGTGATGAAAGGAAATATCATGGAGATGAGAATTTTAGGAATTAAATTCTCAGTTGAGGTGTTATCCTATTAGAATATTGATGGGATTGTAGATTGGGGTCCCAAATGCATGATAAAATCACAACTCAATAAATCAAAGGATATTAATTCATTAATTAGGATTCATCAAATTATTTATAAAATAAGATTCAAATAATAAATAAATAACAAATGAACCCGCATTATCAATCCCCAGACCAAGACCATTATTTCAAATCTCAATCTATTTTCATCATCATTTAGATTTAAATTCATAAAAAACTATTTTAATTGTTTCAAAAAACCCAATACCAATTTTTCAATAAATAATATAGAAAACAAAACTAATTAAATTAGGTAATTTAGAAACTATTTATTGAACTGACTGAAATTTTCATCATGTGAGATAAACCTTTTCATTATCTATGCTACATTATGAATATAAAATTATCCTTTCATATCTACTATGAAAGGTGTTCATGAAAACTGGTTCTATTTCAAGATATCTAAATGGAATTTTGATCAAATTTTTTATTTTCACATTTTATGTAGAATTTCTATAATGTTTTAAATTTACCATTTTTCAATTCATGAAACAATGACTCATAGGTGTATGAATAATACATAGACTATACTATGGAGTAAGTAAAATGAATATCTGATTGAATGATGATATTGGTCAAGAAAAATAAAATTGGATTAGAAAAATTCATCCCACCTCATGATTTTATGAGCATGGTCGATGAACTCAAAACTAACATGTAATGATTTGAGACCAAGAAGGAAGTTTCCCATGGTTTCCCTAATTTTACTGGGGAAATATTTGAACCGAATTCAAAACATAAGGTGGAGGAGCCTGACTACCTACCATCACATACAATCATCTTACACCATGATAAAATCATCATTGGAAAAATATTTTCAACAAAAAAAACACAAGGATATAATCCATTCTTAAACTCTATATTTTTTAATCTTATTTAGTCTAATTTATTAATCAACCCTTATTGTTCGTAATTTTCTGATTTTTTTAATCATTTTCTTGACATAGAATAAGATGAATATAATAAATATTCATGTTTTAAGGAAAACATGGATCTTCTCAGATATATTGAACATATACTTGAGAGAACACATGAAGAGGTACCAGTGAAATTTACTGAGTAATAAGAGACACAACCTACATACATATAAAGGAATTATTTTTAAATTTATTACAATTTTTTTTAAATTTTGATCATATAAAATGACACTCTAAATCTCCCTTTGATAACACTTTTAATATAGTACTTCTTGATAAACCATTGGATAGTGAAGATGTGGATTCAAAAGTTTCTACTATGGAGGAAGAATTTCGATACTTCATCCCACCCACACCATGTATGTTGAACCACATTGAGAAGGGTTATATATAGTGTACTTTTCACATGGAATTATTCTCAAAACGAATAAAGATGTGAATATTGAGAAAATACACATGTGGTTGTTTAATTCAAGAAATTCGCAACCACTATAAGACTTTAGATAAAAGATAGTAATAACCTTTGATGGATGTAAAAATTTTCGTCCCAGTTAGAGGATCATATCATTAAAGGATATCAGAGAATTTATTTTTCAAATTCAGTATTATTAATTATTCCATAATGTAGCCTACTCCCTATTATTTTATCGAGTATAAATTCATTGATATTTGTACTTAATTGAGTAATTTAATTTTTTATGTTCATTATGGCATAAGGAAGCCTCAAATAGGCAAAGTGGAAAGATAAAAATGCTTCATTCCAAAAGGGAGTTCGCTTTTACTGTTTATATTTCAAACTGCAAAAATTCTTATCATAATATAATTTTGAGATTTAAACTAAAATATTCTAATCATGCATGAATTCATTTTTAACTTGACTTTTCATGGAGACATGGGTTTCTTAGGAAATCAATGATTCCATGTTTTATATTTCAATGTTATTTATATTGAATTATTAAAATAGAACTACTACAAAAGTTTCCTTTAACAGAGCTAGAATTTGACATTATCAGTGCTTGAAAATCACCGATTAAATGAGTGAGGTTAAAAAACCTATACTTTTTTATATGTTGAAAGTGAGCTGATAATGGTTTCCTTCATATTCCTTAAAAATAACTGATAAATGTGACCATTAACAGTGGTTTTAGAAGTCCTCATAAAGGTACCATTTATCATCACATTAATTTATAAACCACTAAGGGAACCATTTATCAAGGCTTAAAAAAGAAGTGATAAAGGTTCATTTATTGTGTTCATTAAAGTCACCGATAAATGTGACCTTTATTAACACATTAAAATGTACTGATAAAGGGAGACTCTACAGTGTGTTGTAACGACACACCATATCACCAAAAATATTCATTATATAAATAAAAAAAATGCCCCAATATAAGATTCAAATAAAATAAAGATTATACCTCAAACAAAAAAAAATATATTCTATTTTATACAATTCAATCATTGGTTTATAGAATTAAATAAATAAAAATAATTATATACATTCAAAAACATCAATGTTACATTATCTTTTAATCCAAACTCGACTCGGACTATTGGTGAGGAAAACACCCTTTATTGAGAAAATGAACACAAGTGTATATGAAATATAATATTATGTTATTAATAACATATAGAAATTACTTTACATAAATTGTTAATTTTACATAAATTAATATTTGTTAATAAAAATATTTACTTGGAGTCATAGTGATCACATCGTGCATCGGAATGAGGTGCAGTTGATTCCAAAACGTCTCAAATGACTTCTGAATAGTTTTATACAGCATTAGAAAAATATGAATGTGTTGTATCATTTAGAGTATGTCAATTGTATATTTTACTAAAATGAATATTTAAATTGGAAACATGAACTTTTGACTCATTCCGATCACATCATGAATCCATTTTATATGAAATGGATTCCAACATGTCACAAATTAATTATGAATAGTTTTTCTAAATTGTATTCAAAATACAAGAGTGTTTGTTTGATTTTCAATGAGTGACACTTTTTGAACTAAAATTTAGAATTTAAACTGACAACTGACACTTTGAGTCATACAGAGAAGATAGTGTATCAGATTGAGCTGTGGTTGATTCTTACACATAAAAAATTACTTATGGATTATAGTTATAAATTTTTGAAACAATCCGAATCTTTTTTTATATTTGGACTTGGTCAATTGTCCATTTTACTAATATTGGTGATAGTTTTTAATCAAAAGACGAACTTTTAGTCAAATTAGTCGCACCATGCATCATATTGAGGTGTGGTTGATTGCTTCATGCCCTAAATGACATTTTTATCATTTTCCAATAGTATAAAACCAATGTGAAAGTCTTTTCTCAGTTTTTAGTATGTCAGTACGATTTATTACTAAATTTTCATTTTTAAATTGAAACATGCCCCTTGACTCATACCGAGAAAATAGTGTATCAGATTGAGGTAAGGATGATTCATACACATAAAAGACCTCTTATGGATCATTGTCGTAAAGTATCAAAACAATCTGATTGTGTTTTCTTGATTTTGAGAAGTCTAGTTAGCCTTTTTACTAAAATTAAATAAAATTTTAAATAAAAAGATGCACATATTATCATAGTAATCGCACCGTGCATCAGATTAAGGTGTGGTTGATTCTAACACATCCCAAATTACTTATGGATCTTTTTTCCAATGTATCAAAACAGTATGGATGTTTTTTCATTATTTTGAGAATGCCCTGAAACTTTTTAAAAAAAATACAATTTTAAAATTTATACATGAACTCTTACTCATACAAATCACATTGTATACCAAATTTAGGTGAGGTGGATACCTAAACATCAAAAATGACATAAAATAATTATCCTAAAGTATTTAAAAATTTTGGAAGAGTTTTCATGGTTTTGATATGGTCATTTGTTCTTTTCACTAAAATTATTGTCAATTTTAAATAAAAACATGCACTTAGTGTCATATCTGTCATACCATGTATCAGATTGAGGTATGTATAATTCATGAATGTCTCAAATCACATAATGTTTAATATTTTAATTTTTCAAAATAATCTAAATGTGTTTAATTAGTTTTATGTATGTCAGTTTTGATACTAAAATTGATGTAAATTTTAAATAAAGACACAGTTAGAGTCAAAACAGTCAAAAAATGTTATAGATTGAGTTGTAGTTTATTCCTAAATGTTTTAAATCACATGTTGATTTTTTTAAAAAATTATCAAAATATTCATAATGTTTATTTTCAGATTTCTCATGCCACATATCATTTTTACTAAAATATCCTTTCAAACACGAAACAAATTTTTTGACTCATATAGATCACATAATGTATCAATTTGTTGTAAGACATATTCCAACATGTCAGAAATTAGTTCATAATCAGTTCCATAAATTATCAAAAAAATAATAGTGGGTTTCCTCAGTTTCCATTGAGTGATTGTTTTTTATGTCAAATTATTATTTTAAACTGATAAGACACCCAATGAGTTAGTCATTTTTTTTTTCTAAAATTATTGTCAATTTTAAGTATAACGTTTTAATTATATTCATACTGGTCACATCATTTTTTTGATTCAGGTAAAACTAATTCCACTATGACCCAAGGTCTAAAAAATAAAAAATTGCAATGTCACAACAATTTACCTTGAATTCCTTATTTGAAATGCCAAAATTGCATGAGATACTTTTAACAAACCACATCCAATTGAAAAAAATACCTCTAGATTAGAAAATTATTATTATGTTATTAATACTAAAAATAAATAAATTATACATAAATATTAAACAATATATTAATTTTATTGAAAATGATTTTATTTTGATGACATTAATATTATATCTACATTCGAGAAGTGGAAATGGTGTGTTACTTCCTATAAAGACATTGGAGGGAATGTGAAAAAAATTGATAAATGTCAACAGTGTAGGGGTGAAATGTTTTAAGGGAGAAGATGTTTGTAGAATTTTTCATGCAGAAAAGGTTTGAAAGATATACAGAGCACCCAAATTGAAAAAAATAACCAACCTACCTAAGAAAATAATAATTATTTCATTAATAATAAAAATAAATAAATTAAACATTAATATGAAACGATACAATAATTCGATGGAAAATGATTTTACAGTGCAAACACTAATATTACTTCTGTAATTGAAAGAGGCGATATCATTGCTCTTCATGGTAATGAAATATATAGAACATTAAATAATTCAATAAATTAAACACTATATTGGAGAAAATATTTTGAGAGAGAAGTAGTTTTTTTATGTTTTCTTGCATAATGGAATGAATGAAGGAAAGGGTACACCATCTAGAACAACAGAATAAACCTATAATAGAAAAAAATTTATTATGTATGTAATACTAAAAAAGAAATAAATTAATAATAAACATGAAAAAAATAAATTAATTCTATAGAAATTGATTTTACTATGAAAACATCATGATTACCTCTATTATTGAGTAGAGACATCATCTTTTCTCTTCATTGAAAGGTATATAACATTTAATTATAACGGTTTCATCGTTCATCGAATTGAATTGTGGATGATTTCTATAAGTCTCAAATTAGTTATTTACTATTTCTCTATGTGTAAAAAAATAAAGACCTCCACCAACCTCTTTTTCCAAATATATACACACCTATTATTTTTTAACAGAGTAGAGCCAATTAAAAACCACCATTCATCGAAAAAATGATTTTTTAAAAAATCATCAACTAATTATTTTATTATTTTTTTAATCAGATAATTGTGGATAAATTAAAAGAAAAATGTAAAGACATGGATATTTCAAAGAAATATTTTTCATAAATACTTTGAATTTCACAAGTCTGTGGTTTTTGACGGCACTGGATTTTGAGGCTCAGTGTTCCCGGAATCAATTTCTAAATTTTTGTTCAAGTATGTTCAGTGAACATATGTTTGGATTTTTATAACTTTTCAACCAGTGCTCGGAATTAAAATCTGAGGGCACCGATGAACTCACAGCGCTGGTATTCACTTAAGGGGACCTATACCGCAGTTGCGTTTGCTCGGGATGAGATGTTAATTTTTGGTGTTTAATAAAAAAGTTAAATAAAATTGATGTGAACAATTTTATTTATCTTGGGTAGTTACATCCTAGAAGGGGAAGTTATTAGTGGGGCCCACATCCACATAACCTCTAATGAGATGATATTAGTGAGGAGGGTACTATATGATCCCTAACTTATAACCTCCCCTCAACACTCCATTAACACCTCTTTAATTTAATTGACCACTCACCCTTAATGAATGTGATCTATTCACCTCCCTCTCCACCTTTAATATTTTTCAAATCTTTTAATTAATGATAAGAACTCCAATTAATTAATTATTTTGTTTGAATTTTGAATTAAATATGTGAATAAAATTATAGCCTTTGGTATTATATTAGTTTGGAAGTTGTTGTGTTTGGAATATTTTAGGAGAGTTCAAGAGAAGAATAATGTTCTTCTTCTGACGAAGAAAACTGTGTTTCAATGACGAATAACTCCGATGAAGAATGTGAGGGACACGACCACCTTCCTCTACTAATTCAACATGGAAAAGGTAGGAGGTTATTCCACAAGAATTATACCTAACTCCTTCATCCACTAATGAGGATAGAATGAGATCATCATATGCGACGCCCAACCACTGCGACACTCATCTTCCGCAGCTCATCGACGAACGAGCTAGAATCAAGGAATGGGGTTTGCTTCTATATTAATTGAATAAATTTGTTCATTGTTCTTTGTTGAAAACATGATATATCATCGGTAACATTATACCACCTAACGCGGAGGGCATGGGAAAAAAGAACACAGCCATACGACCCTATGTTGTTTCCATGTTTTATTTTGATGGCGGTGGCAATGGGAGGCGGCGGCGATCACAGGCAACAATTGCACTCCAGCTGTGCTGCGGAGGAACCGGTCGACCATAGCCTGTCAGATATTGAGACCACGATGCCACAACAGGATCTGCTCTGTGGAGGACTGCAGACCGTGCTCCACGGGCCGCTTCACTGTGCTAACCAGCCTGCTCGTCGGCCAGCCGGGTTGGAGAAGGTTAGCCACCTGCAGGTGCCGCACCGAAGGAGACCGGCCTGCACGAGCCGCTCGAGTTGGGAAGACCGGTCATCTTCGGCCGACCAGATTGGAGGGTGGCACCTCTAGTGGGGAAATGTCCCCCCCCCCCACCCTGCATCACTCAACCACACATGCCGAGCCACTCGGTCAAGACGGGCAGCACCCCGACAGGTCGTGCTGCGCTGCACTATGACAGGTTGTGCTGTGACGGACCGCCCTCTTTAAGCAGGGCCACATGCTTCAATGGGCTGGTTCGACACATGCCATGTCGGTCCCGCAAAAACCGGGTCGACCTAACCCATCAGCCACAGGGCATAACAGGCCGGACCCGTTTTGCATAATTGCGAATAACATTAAAACCATGTGACTGATAGATGTGCCGTCTGTGAACTGGGAACCTTACAACGAAACATTCATTTTGCGGTAATATATGTGAGTTATAGACGACTCTAGAAAATGGCCAGGTTTGGAACAAGCATAATTCAAACTAGGCCCCTAGAACAGATAATCCAATAACTCTCAGACCATGCGTTTGATTTACGCGCCATCTAACGCATTGGGTTTATTTTGATGAGTCATAACTTTGGGATACATCAACTCTGGAGTTCGTGATAGCTGATGTATCGACCCCATGGCTTGAGGGGCGGGCCCTCCCGGAATCGAGCATGCTGTTTGTGGGAATCCTAGAGATGTTTGTGACTGAAATGACTATAGTACATGAATCCTTCGTTGGTTTGACGATGAAGACAATCGTACTAGAATCCTTCGTGGGTTTGATGAAAATGACAACTATATTGGAATCCTCGATGGTTTCGATAGTGACAACTGATGTACTATTATCTTATGTGGGACTGACAGTTTGACTTCTGTACTAGGATCCTTTGTGGGTCCGACATAGTATCTGGTCTAGTATCTTACGTGGGTCTGACAACTTAGCTGGTCTAGTACCCTATGTGGGTCTGACAGCTTAGATTAATCAATGACTACATCTGATTATCACTATCACTATAGAAAAGATATATACCCGTGTGATCTGGGTCATGACTTTCAATAATTATCATCGTTGTAATTGACTTGCTTTCCTGTGTTAACTGGGTTGTGCTTGGGTTCAAGAGTTAGAGCCGATCTGTGATTGATAACATAGGATTAGGTATGGGCATATACCTAAATAGAGTTGGATGATACTTTGTGTGTGTATACTTATTTTTTATTTTGTCCTTCATGGATTCTAGGATATCTTTGGGGGTCTCAGGGCCCCTACTGAGTATATTATACTCACCCTTGAACAGACTATGAATGCACTACGTTTTGTTGGATAAAGACAATGAATATCAATGATCGAGGTGGAGGCTGGTGGAGTTGGATGGTACCTGGAGGTGGACCACTTGGCGATACGTACATGGTGTAGACGGCCGAACCCGAGTTGTTGAGGAGGCCATCTGTGCCCACCATTCTGGTGGGATTCCTGGAGGAGGACCCAATGATTTCTATTTTACATTACTGCTATTGTATTAGATTTTTTTATTGTACTGTACTTTACAGTTTGGTTTGAATACTGGCCCATTTCCTTTTCAGCACATACTTTGAAATCAGTTTAACTTAGTGATTTTTTCTATTGCGTACTCTTCTATGTTTGTTTACTTTTAAAAATTCAATATCTTCCATTTTTATCTAGATTTACGCCTTTGGTGATAGTCTTCAGTCCCTAGACTATGGAACACGGGCTTGGGGTAGTCATGGCACAGACCCCGAGGACGGGTCGTGACAAATTCGTATCAGAGGAGTCAGTTCGACCATAGAACATAAGAATTTGATTTATCATACATTGAAGAAATAGTTTTAAGAGTATTCAGGGTGGTTTTTTGTGCAGGGTGTCCAGTGTTGGTGCGGCGACCGATATATCCATACACCAGGACCCTGACCTCTAATTTTCGACTCAGTGCACGAAATCACGGATTGCATGTGCGTTTCAAATTTTTTTCTTTGTGATTACTTTGAGTCAGCTAACCATTTATAGTGTTTTTACCAATGAACACATATTTCTTTTCAGGATGGCCCCACGATGGAAGCCGGGTAGCGTTCCGAGTTACCTTTGAGATGGCAGACCATTGAGTGACGAGGCCTTGGTGTAGGGCCCCATTACAGTGGAGGTACCAGCGGTGCCGCTACTAGTTGGGCCATTGATACCACCAGCTCCAACATTAGAAAGTGCACGCTGCATGAGTGCGTTTCACAAGTTTCAATGATAGAGGGCACCCACGTTCTATGGATAGACGGATCCACATGCATAAGAGGACTAGCAGGAGGCTATCGTCGGAGTTTTTAGATCGGTAGTGACACCAACCGATCTTATGGCGATCCTTGCTGTGAGTCTCCTACATGTAACCACAGGTAGATAGTGGAGAATGATGCTCCAGGTGAATGATGAGGCATCTTTACTTTGGACAGACTTTAAGAGTCTCATCTGCTCGGAGTTTGTTCTTACCACCTTTCGTGCGATGTAGATTCATGAGTAACTTCATCTGTGGCAGGGCAATGAAACAGTAGCTCAGTACTCAGCAAGGTTCACTGACCTCTCACGCTAATCCAAAAACTTTGTATGGGACCCATTTTTAAGGGCACATACCATTACGATAGGTCTCAGACATGAGACTAGGGCTTCAATGATCTCCCTCAGCATTCCGACGCAAGCATGAGTGTTGGAGCAAGCCCTTCTTGTGGGGAGCTTTCTCACTGAGCAGACACCAGCAGAGAAACCCACCAAAGGACGACATATAGTAGAGTCCTCTGCATTCATCAAAAGACCATTGATTCAATGGTCCAAGAAGACCATGCCATTAGGTGGGAGTCCCCAGGATACAGGTTCGGTTGTGCTAGGAACACGAAACTGATCCGGCTATACGAGGAGCAGGTAGTGCTATACATACGACTGGCAGGGTCACATGGTTTGAGATTGTCCGACCTTCCATGCGGATGAGCATTGGACAATATGGGGACCTCCCAGGCCAAGGTAGTGGTTCGACCGTTGCAGTCCACATTGGGCAGGCAGACGAGGCAGAGGAGCTGACCGAGTAGAGAGTGGTGGATGACGCTTTGAGGATCTACCTGAACTACCACTAGTAGGACACCCCCGACCACATGATGATAGAAGATAGGGGAACTCTCAGGTCTAGGAAGTCGAGGCCTACGACCACGAAGCACCTAAGATGATTCAGGGTACTATTGGTGTCTTCCCTACCCATGTTGCAATACGTATAGACACATGTGTGAGTCATTATTATTTTTAGCTTCCTTTGTACGGATCTCAGTGATTTCAACGGAGCAACTGGCACAATCATTATGTCTAGAGACTCCTACAAGAGCAGACTCGATGATTACACACTGTTGCTGGCAGTGTGAGCATACTCTAGGAAGCAAGAACTTCACCTGGGATATTCTTGTAGTGACATCGAGGCCTTATGACATCATATTTGATATGTACTGGTTGTCTATAGTCCATGCTCAAATAGACAACATTAGGCACAAGGTGTGGTGTATCCACACAAATGGGACTAGGTTCACCTTCACCGGCATGAAGGGAGCCTTTTCAGTGTAGGATGGACTGACACAGTAGAGAGGGAAGCCGATCACACATCAGTTGGCTAGCCTCATCCTTGGAGCAGTTGATGTACGGAGTCCGAGTTTTCCTGTTGTGGTGGATCAGTATGCAGACATTTTTTATGACGACGTTCCAGGACTACACCCTCACAGAGAGGTATACTTCTACATAGACCCGTACCATGGGGAATCACCAATATCTTGTCCTACATATCGAATATCTCCCACCGAGCATTGTGAGTTGCGGGTAGAGCTAGAGGACTTTCAGTGGAAGGGATTTATCCTTCCTAGTGTTTCAGCCTGGGCTTCTCTGATTTTATTCACCATGAAGGCGGATGGGAGCATATGACTGTGTGTTGATAAACATCGCCAGAATCAGGTGACTATGAAGAACAATTACCAACTCTTGAGGATTGACAACCTCTTTGATCAGCTCAAGGGAGTATGATGGTTCTCGATGATAGACCTCAGGTCAGGATATCACCAGCTCAGAGTTCTAGAATAGGATGTGCATAAGAAGGACTTCAAGTGTTGGTATGGCCACTACGAGCTCTTGGATATTCTTTTCGGCATATCCAACACTCCAATAGTGTTCTTGAATCTCATGAATAAGATCTTAAAGCCTTAACTTGATTTATTTGTCGTAGTTTTCATTGAAAAAATAATGATTTACTTGAATAATAATGAGGAGTACACCAACCACTTATGGGTTGTACTACATACACTCTGAGAGAACTAGCTTTATGGTAAGCTCTCAATATTCCAGTTCTGGATTCGAGATGTTCACTTCATGGGACACATTATCTAGGAGGCTATATTTGTAGTTGATTCAGTGAAGATCGAGGCAGTACTTGCTTGGGAGCCACCCAAGAGCGTGACGAATGTCCAGAGATTCTTGGGTCAGGCTGGATACTATTGTAGATTTGTACCAGATTTCACTAGACGTTCTCCACCACATTCATCCTTGACGATGTTGGAGAAACCCTTTGTGTGGTTAGATAGATTATAGCATAGCATTCAGGAGCTGAGGCAGATAATTACAGGTGCACCTATCATGAGGCTACCATAGGTCGGCATAGGGAATGTAGATTTCTACATTTCATCAGGGGACGAACTTGTGTGTGTCCTGATGTAGGAGTGAGTAGTGATCACGAATGGTTCACGAAAATTGATATAGCATTAACAGAATTAAGCTACCCATGACCTGGAGTTAGCAGAAGTGGTATTCTCCTTGAAGATGTGGCGACACTATGTGATGAGATAGATTTGTATAGTCTATTCTGACCACCAAAGTCTCAGGTACATCTTCTTATAGATGGACCTGAACCTGAGACAACGATGATGGATCATGTTCATCATAGACTATGACATTGGGATAGACTATACATCTGGGAAGGGGAACATTGTAGATGGTGATCTCAGCCGGAGATCAGACATTCAACTTCTAGGAGAGTTGACAGAGCATCTAGCCGCATTACAGATATCCTTTGTGGATATAAATTGAGCATCCATTCTTCAATCTATCATAGTCACTCCTCCAATTCATTAGCGAGTCAGTGAGGCACAACGTGGGGACTTTGACTATGAGACGCGACGTGCACAGATATCTTCAGGTCAGGAACCTGATGGATTTTCTAGAGGAGGTGAACACACCATCTTCAGTAGGGGACACACCATGGTACCAGTTTCACAAAAAGAGGAAGTTCTGAGGGAGTTTCACACTTCCCCTCTAGCGGTACATCCAGTAGTTGAAAAGATTTATAAGGAACACAGACGATAGCACTGGTGGCCGGGTATGAAGAATGTTGTAGTAGAGTTTGTCTCACGATTCCTTACTTTTCAACAAGTGAATGTGGGGCACCAGGAACCAGAAGGCTTGGTACAACCCACAGAGGACTCCGAGTAGAACTCAGATGGCTCATCCATGGATTTCAGGATGGGGCTTCCACGTACATCTAGAGGACAGGACTCTGTCTACATGATCGTAGACTAACTGACCATGTTGGCCCATATCCTACTGATCAAAGTGAATGGATCAGTAGAGAGCTTTAGAGGCCTCTACATTCAAGAGATCGAAAGATTTATTTGTGTTCCAACATCTATCGTCTCTGATCGAGATGATCGATTCACTTCTCAGCTATGGAAGGGGTCAAAGGAGGCTATTGGGATGCAGCTACGTCTAAGAACAGCCTTCCTTCCATAGATGGATTGCCAGACATAAGGGACCATTCAGACTCTCGAGGAAATGCTCTGTGCATGTGTCCATGACTTTTGTTGCAGCTAGGAGGATCACATACCATTGGTAGTGTTTGCGTACAACAAAAATTGCCACTCCACCATCGAGATGGACCCTTAAAAGGCATTGTACGACTGACCATGAATATCACCTCTATGTTGGATTTACCCAAGGGAGTCAGCACTTGTAGGACCATAGATAGTTCAAGCTACAATGGAGAAGGTGTTGGTCATCCATTAGCGGATGAAGATTGCATACAATAGTCAGAAGACCTATACTGATAGGAGATGGAGACCACTAGAGTTTGAGGATTGTAGCCACATTTTCCAATGGGTCTCACCTCGACGAGGACTACGAATATGTGGTCAGGGATTCAAGTTATATTCGTGATTCATTAAACCCTTCCAGGTCCTCATCAGAGTAATTTAGGTGTCTTACCGCATGTCCATTCTCCCTCAGTTGCACAGGGTGCATGACGTCTTCCATGTATCTTAGCTGAGGAGATACGTGCATGACCTGACTCACATCTTTGATCATGGGGTGTTGGAAATTGATGACGGGGAGACATTCACAAAATCCTGATAGAGATCGAGGATCAATAAGAGAGGGTCCTATGTGGATGGTCGATTCCTCTGGTGCGCATTCGCTGGCAGAACGGGAACATCTAAGAGAGAACGTGGGGGCGGGTGGCTTATATGCGAGCTCAGTACCCCCATTTGTTTCAGTAGTTTGTGATGTAGATTAATGAGGATGTAATTCCCTAAGGTGGGAGTAATGTAAAGACCCTAAAATTTCAAGGAAATTTATTTGTAAAATACTTTTGAATTTTATGAGTCTGCGGTTTCAGACGACACTTGATTCCGAGGCCCGGTGTGCCCGAAAAAAATTTCTGAAGTTTTGTTTGGGTATGTTCTGTAAATGTACGTGCGGGTTTATCTATATTTTGAACCGGTGCTTGAAATTGAAATCTAAGGGCATCGATTAACTTGCAGTGCCGGTATTCACTTAAGGGGACCTCTTCCACACTTTAATTTTCTTGGGAGGAGAAGTTAATTTTTGGGGATTAATAAAAAAGTTAATTAAATTTGTGGTGAACAAATTTATTTATCTTGGGTAGTTATATCCTACAAGGGGATGTTATTGGTGGGGACCTCATCCACGTAACCTCTCTTGAGAGGATATTTTTAAAGAGGGGCCCACATGATCCCTAACATATCACCTCCCCTCAAATCCCCATTAACACATATTTAATTAATTTGACAACTCCCCCTTAATGAATGTGAGCTCTTAACCTCCCTATCTCCCATTAATATTTTCCAAATCATTTAAATAATGAATTGAAATCCAACTAATTTATTAAGGAGTGTGAATTTTTAATTACATGTGTGAATAAAATAATTTCCTTAGCTGTTATTTTAGTTTGTCACTCGTTGTGTTGGGAGGATTTTGGGAGATATCAAGAGAAGAATAGAGTTATTCATCTGATGAAGAACAACATTATTCAACGATGAACAACTCTGAAGAGAAACACGAGGGTCACAATCACCTTCATCCACTACTTCAATTAGGGAACAGAAGGAGGAGACACCACAGGAATGCTACCTACCTCTTTCTTCCTCCAACATAGACGGAATGACAACGTCATCCACAACACTCGACCACCGTGACACTCGTCTTTCCCATCTTGTCGATTGACGAACCTTAATCATGTTAGGGGTTTTCTTCAATATTAATTGAATAAAACTATTCTGCGTTCTTCATTGAAACCATGATAAACCTTTGGTTATATGATACCACATAACGCTGAGGGCGTGGGCCGAACGAACATGGCCTGACGACCCTCTATTGTTTCCATGTATTATTTCGATGCTGGTGGGAACGGGAGGCGGTGGTGATCAAAGACGACGGCCGCACGCCAGCCGCGCCGTGGAAGAACTGGTCGACCATAGTCGGCCGGATATGGAGATCGCGACACTACAATGGGGCCGCTTTGTGGAGGACCATGGCCTACGCTCCGCGGGCCGCATAAGAGGGCAAACCATCCGGCTCGTCGACCGACAGGTTTGGAGAAGGGGTGGCACCAGCAGATGCTGCTTGGGAGGAGAGCAGCCTGCACGGGCCGTTCAATCAAGGAAGATTGGCCAGCTTCGGCCGACCAGATTAGAGGGTGGTTTCGCTCGGTGCCGCCAGTTTGGAAAAGCGGGCGACCGCGCCCCCACACATTGCTCAGCCTCCGAAGCCGAGCCCCTCAGCCTGCCGGGCGGAGCCGGGCCATGCCCCACCGAGGTCCGCTGCACCGGGCGAGAATGTCCCACGTCGGGCCGTGCTGGGCCCCACCATGCCTGGCTGGGATGCTCCCCTCAGGCCGGTCCACGTGCTTCATCGGGAATATCATACACCAGCCAGGTCAGACTTGCCAAAACCAGGTTGACCCGACCCATCAACCATTGGGCATAACAGGCTGGGCATGTTACGCGTAAATGAGAATAACATCCCGATCGTGCTTCTGATAAACACACCATCTATGGAACTGGGACCCATCCAATGAAACCGTCATTTTGAAATACTCTATGTGAGTTCTGTATGACTTCGAAAAATGGCCGGGATTGGAAAGAGTGTAATTCCAACCGGACCCTCGAATGGAAAAACCAATAACTCTCAAACCGACCATCTGATTGACACATATTCTATCACGTTGTGTTTCTTTTGATGAGATAGAAAGTTGGGATACATCAACTCCGGACTTCGTAATTGTTTCTGTATCGAATCCTTTTCTAGGGGAGCGTATCCTGCAGAAATCGAGCGTGCTGTGTGCGAGAACCCTAGAGCTACTGCGACTAAAATTACTGCCATACTGGAATCCTTCGTGGGTTTGACGACGAACACAATCATAATGGAATCCTCCGTGGGATCGAGGACAAGGACAACTATACTGGAATCCTCTGTGGTTTCGACAGTGATGACTACTGTACTTGAATCCTAAGTGGGTCTGATCGTCTGACTTATATACAGGTATCCTACGTGGGTCTGATAGAGTAGCTGGTCTAGTATCTGATGTTGGTCCAACAGCTTAGCTGGTCTTGTATCCTACATGGTTCCGACATCTTAGATGAATCAATGACTACATCTGATCATCTCTATATCTATAAGAATGATCTATACTTATTTGAGATGAGACTTGACTTTCAATCATTATCATCGATGTGATAGGTGTGATTTCCTGTGTGGACTGGGATGTGCTCAGGCTCGAGAGTTGGAGCTAAAGATTGTTTCATAACATAGGTATATATATGGGCATATACCTAAGTAGATTTGGATGATACTTTGTGTTTGTATCCTTTTTTTGTGGTTTATCCATCATGGATTCTGGGAGACCTTCGGGGGTCTCAGGATCCCTACTGAGTATCGTATACTCACCCCAACATGTGATATTCCCACACTACATTGTGTTGGATGCAGACGACATACAACACTGATCGAGGTGGAGGCTGGTGGATCTGGACAGTATCTGGACGTGGACAACTTGATGAGACATACACGAAGTAGAGGGTCGGACCCAATGTGTTGAGAAGGCCATCTGTATCCATCCTTTAGGTGTGATTCCCGGAGGATGACTCATTGGTTCTTATTTTACATTAGTGCTTTTGTATTAGATTATCTGTTGTACTATACTTTACATTTGGGTTTGTATACTGGATCATTTCCTTTTCAACACATAATTTTTACTCAGTTTAACTTAGTGCTTTCTTCTTTTGCATACTATGTTGTGTTTGTTTACTTTTATAAATGCAATTCCTTCCCTTTTTATCATAATTTTCGCATTTGGTGCTAGTCGGCAGACCCTGGCCTATGGAATGCGGGATTGGGGTAGTCATAGCATGGGCCTTATGGACGGGTCATGACAAAAAATGAATGTAATTAACCATTAACTCTTATATAACTTGTAATAATATAAATTACATTCAGTGACATACAATCATGATCAAATATTACACGACTGAAACCCAATACCCCTATGTTATTCGGCACAACAGTTGTGTATTCGGGTTCTTCCATCTCCACCCTCTCCATTTAATTCTCTCCCATCCCTCTATCATTTATTTGGTTTTATGGAGCATTTATTTATAAGGATTTTGGTGTAAATGGAGGTGTTAAGTTAATAAATATTGTCAATGGTGTAATTATCACAAATGGGAGTCATTGCGCCTTTTATAATTATACCATTTGAACTAATTATTAAATAACTCCTCTAATGTCACCAACTCCATCCATAGAAAATATCCAAAAAACTATATAATTGATAGATTGAAGGGTGGAAATGATACAGAGAGGATAGATATGGAAGAATCAAAATATGCAACTACCATGCTGCACAGCCCAAGGGTCTTTGGTCTCTATAGTTTAATATAATTTGATGAGTTTATGTTGCATAAATTAATTTATTTTATTTGACTTGGTGGTAGATTTGATAGTGAATTAATTTTATTCTTATCTTCAATTTTATCCACAACCAGCTGAATAAAAGATAATAAAATAATTTCCTATGGATTTTTTAAATGATTTATTAAATAAATCTTTTTTAATATGATATATTTGATTAAAAAATTGATAGGTTTCGATTGATTAGAAAAATTTGTCAATAGATCCATGTAATTCATTCACACTTATCTCAATAGGAAATAATTTTGAATGGGGTTCACACCTTCAATTATCCAAAACTAAAAAATGGAGGTCACGCTTTACTCGATACATATATAAATAAAGTTAACCTAAGTAATTATTTTTTCCATCCGTACATTGGAAATCCATGTATAAAATATTAGAATCTAAAAAATAAATACTAATCCAAATAGTTCATAGTGTAAGTAAATAATTATATAAACTCATCAAAACTAAAACCTCAACCATAATTATTCAACTAAATAAAACAAAACAATATTAGAAAAACTAGTTCAGAATATAAAATACACTGGATAAAATGGTTAATAAAATATCCCAAAATAAAAAATTAACATCATTATCTCCAACAACATCTACATTACTTAATGTCACATACTGTAACCACACATCCATTTAAATTCCAAGATGAACATCAAACTTAAATAAAGTCCTCAACACCTAAAAGAAATTCGAAGAGTTTTAAACACACACATACACAGATCTATATGCAAGGGATAACCAAACATGCTCATTAGGATTTCATAAATGATTATATACAATCCCCATTATAATACATTTCATTATTTCTAGTTTGAACATAACATAGAAAACTGGTTTTCATGTTTCAATAGGTAAGTAATATCCCATGTAGTTATAGAATAATGCTTTTTCATATTTATTAATATTTATGAATTATATATTATTTTTACATAAAATGGGACAACATGTGTGACATCATACTCAACATGCATCAATGGGTTTCTAAAAAATCATACATTGCACGCAAGACTGTGTTATAACAAAAAAATAATACATTACTATTATAATTATTTTAAATGGTAGTAAGTGCCTAGTTTTTCTATTGGATGGAATGAACAAAACTATCATTATTTTGTTTACACATGTTTATTAAATTTTTTTAATTTATTCCCATAAATGTTAGAGGCTTAAAATGGTAATAAAATCAATTTTAAGCATAAAATACTCTAACATTTTAAAAGGTAGTTGTCCACATATTGATGGATAAACTTTTTTTATTTCTACATTTTTTCAACTAATTTTTTTTCATTTTAAAAAATAATTTTAATCATTGATATAAGGGCATAAAATTTTATTGGGATAATATTTATATATTTTGTCATAAAATTTATTTTTTATGATTATTGAAAAATAATGCATTTTAATTCAAAACATCCATTTCATGCAATTTATTTAAATAATTAGGTTATTGTAATTGTTTTTTAATGTTTACTTGGATTATCATTTTATAATTTAATATAATTTTAGTCGTTTTATGTAATTTCACCATTAAATTGCATATAAACATATGTGTGTCTTTTGATGGTTTTACATTAAAGCCCTTTTTTCTTATTATGTAAATGGGAATATTTTTTAATTAATTTATGACATTTATGTGTTTTAAATTTTTAAAATTTTATTCCATATTTGTAATCATAATTTCCAAATTATTTAAATAGTCCCCTCTTATTTTTTTGACATTATGAATTGTAACATTTTTGATTAATTTTTTTTAAAATGGTTGATGGGTAAATCGAGTAAATTAGGGTATGAAAATATTATAATAATATAAAATTACCCTAACACATGTCCTAATACAGTTTTATGTGATATATCTAAACAAGATAACCATTGGGTAGTATATTTATCCTTTTATATCAACAGGGATGGGATTATGACTTTTATAACTTTTAATTTAATGTACTCGAAAAATTATTTTAAACATGACTCTTATTAACAATGAATTTTTAGAAAAGTTTTATTTAAGTAATTTAATATAATTAAAATATTAAATATAAATATAAAAATAATTACCTAAATAATGGTATTTAATTTATTATTTTTTATACATTTAATAATTAAATTCAATTATAACCCATTGATGATGCAATGACTGCCTTATTAATTAAGGAACCCAAAAAATTATATTATAAATATTAAAATAATTATTATTTGTCATAATGTGTTTCACACACAAAAATTATAGGAGAATGTGACATGTTATAAGAATATGAATTGGTTTGTTTTAATTGTATCTCTTTTTGTATTTTATTTAAATTCTATAATTTGAATAGTGTATGAGTTGACAAAATTAACATCATAAAAAAATTATTAATGTTTTTAAATTTATAATGACCTACTATTTGACCAAATTGTTAGTATAAGACCATATATGTCATAAATGTTTAATTTTTTATTTATTTCTCATTTTAGGGTAATTACATTAACACAAAAATTACAAATTACATGACATCATTGTACGATTAAAATGGATAAAATAAGGTTTTTACCAAAAAATTAAGGATTAAAACATATCCAAACTTGTATAAATTTAATTTTATGATTTCTATTGGACCCAAAATCATATTATCTTGGGTGTAAATTATTTTGGGATAATTTGGAACTAAAATTGGATTTTTATTAATTTAATATTGTAAGAGTTTTCAAGGGTCCCCCTCTCTTATCCTATATAGAGTTACCCAATATTGTCTAATAATCAGACAAAAAATTCATTTAGTTCGTCCAATCTCTAGAAAAACATCTTCTTATAATACCTCCACACATTCTTGAGGACTTAGTTTAGGCAGAACACCCTTCTCATAGGTGTTAAGGCATTCTTGAAAGGTGATTAACTGAAGAGGATGTATCATATTTTAGGTTTTTATATTTTATTTCATATTCCAATTCCTTTAAATATACTTCACCAATGATGAACTAATAACATAAAGATCATATTTATACTTATATGTTATTACGTTAGCATCATCACCTAAATCCATCTTCAATTTAATTAAATGTAAAATGAAAATTTCATTTGTGTGTACGGTGGACTACCCCTTTGAGAACAGATATATTTCTTTTTTTGATCATATATCAAGAATGTTTATAATGATTGAATAAATTAATATTTATATGATATTAACAAGATTTTTATCATTTTAAAAAAATAATATTGTAATTATTTTCTTACCATCCATGTATATAAAAAATCATAACGTCGTTCATGTGTGCCTGTGAACTATCACCTCCACGAAGCGATGTAAATAATTTCTATACATCACATCACTAATATAATAAATATAAGTAAATTTAAATTATTATTATAGTTTTAATAATTTTTTGTAATAATTCAATGGTAAAATATTATTTACCTATTTTCTATTATGATAAATAGAAAATTAAAAATATTACTCTTGCATACGTATAACCTACCGTCTCCACGAATAAAACATAGTTCATTTTTCATAACAATAATAAATAGTTTGATTTAAAAATAATTATTATTATATAAAATTTATTATTATGTTATGAGTACTATTTTGGATATGATGTTCTTATGACCACATGCATAATCTTCATTATAATAAGTTAATTTTCTAATCAAGTTTCGAATATCAACAAAACACAAAATATGAACTCAAATAATAATATAATTTTTTATAGAATTTTAATAAGATATATAAAAGGAATAATAATGATTATGGAGGTCTCATTAAAGTATAAATTAAATTAAGTTTATTATAAATGAATATAACAATTGTTTTTGAAAAGTCAGTCATGAGTCAAGGGACTTCATCTGAATCTCCTTTCATTGAGGTATTTCTTGATGTTATAAACCATTATTATCAGGTGTATATAAAACCATTTTGAGAGGTTATATCATTAATTACTATATTATCATTATACTTATTGTTTTTTTAAATTTTATTCTTCAATTATATTAATTATGGTGTTTCTCAAGTAGTAAAGGACACTTTATGTAAATACTATTTATGTATTTAAAATACTTATTGTTAGAAATACATCTCATTAATGTCCATGTTCTTTAAATGATATTATGGATTTATTTATATGGACATGATTATTTTAAAATTTAAATTCCTTTTTAAAGTTTCATATCTGTATGGGACACATTGATTCAAAAATATTATTATAAAATGTTTTAATTGTGATTAAAAAATGGATTGATTATTTCAATACATGTGAATATTTATTGACATATATGTCATTAATGGAATTTTATTATTTTATGTCACTATTATATATTGATGTTTACATTAAATTTTTAATGTTTTATTCCAAAATAAATTTCTTTCATTTAAGATTGTCTGTCTTGTAAATATGAAATGTGATTACAAAGTGGATATGTTATTTTTCCATTATGAATCTACTGGATGGACGGGCCTCTGAGCGACATCTTCTCTCCACTCGCGGTGGCTAGGTTTTCTCCATCGGCTCGTCTCCCTCCCTCCCCGGGCGTGTTGGGGTCCCGATGTGAGCTGCTCTGGATCGTCTTGGCAACAGCGTGCTTGGCGTCGGCGTGGCTCGTGTTGTTTCGGCGTGGCTCTGTGATTGTCTCTGGATTCTCAATCTCAGCGTCAATGAGGCTCGAGATCTCTATGGTTTCTAGCACAGATTGACGTGGCCCTACCACCCAATCCTGAAAATGTCATAGCTCGGCTTGGATATGGATTTCAGCTTTGTTCGGTGTGGATAGGCTTCTCGATCTGGACGCCGTCGTGGCTCGGTGTTGCCTCGGCATGTTTTGGCGCAGCTTGGCAATGGATCTAGCTTTTCTGGTGTGGATTGACATCGGATCTCGAGTGGCTCAGAGGGGGGAGGTACTGGTTGTCTTCCTCAAGTTTATTAATGGTTTCTTTTTTGGTGATGATCGTTGTTTGATGAGTGGTGTTGAAAGTTGGTATCTGCTTGGTTGGCATTGAATTTGGTTTTCTTCTGATGGCCCTTCATCAGACTCCGCGATCTCAGCGCTACCTCATCCCATTTCGACTCGCAGGTTTTTAAGATGAGTTCTTGTTTTATTTGTTGTGAGTTTGCTAGTGTCAGGGTGGTAATTTTGAAGTGGTTGACTCTGAATCTGCTAGTTCTCTACTATTTAACCATTGATGGAGGGGAAATGGATGATTGTTGGGATGTCCAGATTGGAATGAACTCGCGATTGCAGTGGTGATGCATTGTTGATGTAGGATGCAGTGGTGATGTCCTGTTGAAGTTAGAAGCAGTGGTGTTGCAAAGGAGCAGTTGGTTGAGTGTTTTGACTCAGTGGAATGGATTTTAGGTTTTGGGACTGTTGGATCGGTTTGTATTTGTCTGACTATGGTGGGAACTTTTTGATTTGGTTTGGGCAAGTTGTTCACCCTCATCCCATTCTTTGTTTCCTGTACATTTAATTTCTATTTAATAAATGGTCAGAGGGTTTTCCTCTAACTAAACATTTCTGGTATTTTTCCATTATTCTTATTTTAGGTATTATGATTAAGTTATTGTGTTTGGGAATTGACTATTTATATTGGTGGTTCCATGAAAAACTGAGGTTGGGTGAGCCCTTGATATCCCTCTAATGAATTGGGTTATGAGAAGGAGTTAAACATTTTAGTTTCTCCAAAGAGATTTAAGGATGATACTCTGATGGTTATTCTAAATTTAACCATAAAGGTTACTCCATGTGTAGATGAGTATGATACATTGTATGTATGATATTGATGACCCAAGTTACCCTTATTATTTATGATTTTGATGAGTTTTACAAGAATCTTATTATTTTATGAGATATTTTAAAGAGATTATTTTTTTGGTGGCTATAGTATGAATTCAAAGGTTTATTTGTATTCAGGGAATTATGTTTTCCCTTCATTATTTTATATCCATTAATTATATTTTGGTTCTCATACCATGTTTATGAAATGTTTTCCACTAGGTATAAGGATGGTTAAGGGAATGGAAGAAGTCAAGAAGAGTTTTATCATGAAAAGAAATAATATTTTTTAAAAAGTTTTATATTATGGATGAAATTAATGCTATTTTAGTTGTATCCACATTGTATAAGTTTGTGCTGTTATATAATATTTATATCAAAATTATATAAATCATTAAACCTAAACACATCCTAAATGTAAATTCAAGGCCTAAATCATGCTTATATAATGTTTATGGTTTGATCCTTATAGTTGGTATCAAAGAATGGTTTAGATAAATTTAGAGGTGAGGGTATTATTTAATCATAAGTGTCATGTTTTATATAATCAAAATGACTAGACAATTATTAAGAGGCATAGTTATTTTTTGATATATTCAAAATGAATGAGATAACATGAATAATAATATAATAGAGTTTTTCACCAGCATATGATAGAATATTATGATTTATTTGATATTATCACAGTAACATATTTCAATATAGTAAATTGCAGGATCTAGTGGGAACCAAACTTAAAATGGATGTGAAGGAAAATGTGGTGGTTTTAGGAATAAGAAAATGAATGAAATGGGATCTACAATGATAAAATTGTGGTTATTCTAAACCAACTTCTATAGCGTCATATATGAGATAAATAAATCCATGCGGAAGTTTAAGTAATAATTTATAACTGTATGTATACTCAATGACATATGTTTCAAAGATATGGATTGAAAAACCTAATGAATGATATAACAGGACAATAGAATGTTATATGTGTGGTAATGAAGGTTATAAATCAATAACCTTCAATAGAAAAATGAATTTCTCAGTTGGCTCCAGGAAAGGGAAGAAATTTCATTCTGAGTTATCAATTGAATGATTTAAATGTGTTGAGTATGGGCATTATTAAAATAAATTACCTATGAATAATCATCATGAATGGGATTATGGGGACCATTCATATTTTAATTTTGTAATTCCCAATTCCATTCTAATCGAATATGAAGAAACTGAAATTGAACTATACGGTATAGATTATTTCTTGTCTCATGTTTTGACATTATTAAATCATAGGACATGATTCATGTTTTTTATATGAAATAATTATTATGGAATAATATGGAATGTAATGGATAAATCATCACGAATAACATTAAATGATTAATAACACTATATATAATGGATTCAATATTTGTGGTAGAATATAGGATGATGAAACGTTTGAATGTAATATTTATTTTTTGATGATGGTTTTACATAGGAATATTTTTTTCTAGTATATTTAACCATAATGTTTTTTATTTGAAAGTATTATTTTATTATGAATTATATTTCATTTTATGTTCATAGATATGGATAACCTTTAGTGTTTACTTATTTTCGGGATAATTATGGGTTATTACTTTTTTGATGTCAAATTAAAGGTATGAGATAAAACATTTTATAGTTATTTATGATCATTTTATCTAATTTTAGTAATATATAAGAATTATATATTTTTAGAAGAATTTTAAAACACATAGACCATGTGATAACCCATCATATGGGACCAGGCTGTTGGAATTGAACCCACAACCGATGTGCGAAAAGGTTGTATCACCTATCACTAACATATGTGAAGTCCCTAATTAGTATGATATATTCATTTTAGTTATATGACTTTTTATATTAAGAATAATTTAATTTTATAGACATAAATTTCATTAAATAGATAACCATGCGATTGAAAAATGATTTTGGGATTATGTGACAAATGTAATTTTGGAAGACGTTCCCTATTATGGAAACATTAAAAAATAAGGTAAATAGAATACCAAGGGATTTTATTTAAGGAGTAATGATTTAACTATATTTTTTTAAGAATATATGATTTTAATTGATTAATTTAGGGAATTAGTTTATTTATGTAAATGAATAACCAATCATGGAGAAAATTTTATTAGGTTGATTAATTTTTTGTATGTGACATTAATAGTGATTGATATTATTTAAAGTTAAATGTTAAAATTTTTCACGAAAGAATATTTTACCAAATCCCTCTCAAATTTGAGTTTCAGTCTTAGTTTCGATTATTTTATTGATTTTTAATGACAATTATGTTTTGAGTGGTCTATATTAAACTTTGGGTATTACTATTTTCGAGGTTAAATGTTGTCCTTATCTATATCATGGATTTTTATTTTGGAGAGATTTATATAATATTGTATTAACCATTCTTGTTTTAGTTAATGATTAAAGATAGAAGAAATAGATAGTTGTCTATTTTTTGGATGATGTGTGTTTTCAGAAGTTTATTATTGTGTTTTTGTTGTCAAATATTCATTTTAAATGCTCATATATCATAGGAAATTATGATTTTATTGTTGAAATTGACTAATGGATGAAACTCTACTTCTCAAGTAAATGTGATTCCATAGGTTTGAGTCTAGGAAGCAAATTAATTCCAAAAAATGTTCTTAAAACCCATTTAATATTTAATTTTTATACTAATAAATCAATTTCCATTTAACAAATCGATAATTTATAACTTTGTGATTGTTAATTGTTTCCTGCTAATGTTTTCTATAAATCTCAATTAGAATATCATTGTTATTTTTCTCATCCCTATCCATTTGTTCTTATATGGAATCATATTATTTTTTATATCATGTGACCTTTTTATATACTGATGTGGTATTACAATGATATAATTTTGAAATGTGAATCCTTAGTTACCATCATCAAATTAAAATTACATGTACACAATTTTGAAGGGGGGGGGATGTAACATCCCAAGTAATTATAGAATTAGACTCTTTCATATTTATTAATATTTATTAATTAGATATTAATTTTAGTTTAATGGGTGATCTATATGGGATAGCATAACTAATACACAAAAATGGATTTATTTTAAATCTTATATTGCATACGAGAGTGAGTTATATCTAAAATAATACAATGTTATAATTATTATTTTAAATGGACATTAACTAATAGAAAATGTATTCGTATGAATGATAAAAATATATTGTATTATGTATACCCACGTTTATTAAATGTTTCTAATTTATTATAAAATTTTTTGAGTCTTAAAATAACAATAAATCCAACATTAATCATTAAATTATATAATATTATTTAAAGGGACTTGACTGACATTTAATGGAGAACCCTCAATAAATTTTGTTTTTGCACCACTTATATATTATATTGGAAAAAATATACATTTTCTTTCATTGTGGGACATAAAAATTTACATTTGTTAATATTTCTTTTATTATTTTGATAAAATTTATTTTTTAATAAAGTGTAAAAAAATATTGCATTTTAATTTATAACCGCCTTTTCTTCCAATTTATTTTTATAGTTAGCTCATCCTTTTAATTGATTTTATAGTGTAATTGAATTGTGTTTTTAAAATGTAATTAAATTTTATTTATTTCATGTAATTTCACATTTAAATTGGATATAAACACATGTCAATATTATGATGGTTTTACTTAAAAAATATGTTTTTTTATTTCGTCAACATTATTAATTTTAAATTGATTTCTGCCAATTAAGAGTTTTTAATTTTAGAAAATGAGGTCCATATTTGTAATCTGAAGATCAAAATTATGTAAATAGGACCCTCTTATTTTTGTACAATATGAATAATATCTTTAGTAATTATTTTTATTTACCACAGTTAAATGTTAAATCCGGTAAATAAGGGTTAAATTAATTTTATAATAATATAAAACAACCCTAATACATGTATTAATACTATTTTCTGAGATATGGACCACCCATAAATCTCTTGGGATTATTTTTAGGCTTTTGTGAGCCACTTGTTTGTGATTTTGTCTTTTATATCTTTTAATTTAATGAAGATGAAAATTTATCCTAATCATGACTCTTATTAATTAATAAATTTTAATATAGAGTAATATAAATAATATATTTTACTATAAATATACATTATAAATATTAAAATATTACCTACATCATGGTATTTTATGAATACTTTTTTAGACATTAAATAATTAAATTTATTTATCACAGATTGATGATGTAGTGATTTACTTATAAATGAAACAATCAAAAAAATGATATTATAAATATTAAAATAAGTACTGTTTTCAAAATGTATCCCATAAAAAATTTAAAAGTGAATATGATACAATATGATACTATTAAATTGTTTGTTTCGATGTTATATATAGGTTAGGATTTTATTTAAATTCAATAAACTGAATAGTGTCAAAACTAACATAATGCAAAACAAAAAATATAAAATATTATATTAAATGTTACAAAATTCATAAAAATATAAAATTAGACCAACTAGTTTTTTTAGACTTTATATGTAATAAATTAAAATATTTTTTGGTCATTTCACATGTTATGGTAACTACATTAACAGAGAAATTATAAATAATATGATATCATTGTAATATTAAAAAGGGTTAAATAAGGGTAAATCAAAGAATATGGGGATTAAAAAATAACGAAAAAAGCATAATTTAAATTAGATTATTGTTACTCAACCTAGAATCATCTTATCATCTAAAAAAATTATTTTGGGATGATTTGAAACAAAAATTTAATTTAATTTATTTTAATATGTTTAATTTTTCCTAAAGTCTCCCTTCCCATCTCTTATAAAAAAATACCCACTCCACTCTAATAATGAAACATCCAAAGCCTTTAGTCTAGTCATGGTCTACCCAAAAGGCTTCAACAAATCCGTAGCCACATTTTTTATGCCTTATTTTAGGAAGAACTATCTGATTAGATGTGTAAAGGCTTTCACCAAAGGTGAACAACTAAAGATGATATATCATGTTTTTAAGAGTTTCTATACTATTTCTTCTTCAACTTCCATTAAATATCCATAATCCATGATAAACTAATTACTCTTATATCCTAAAAATAATTTAATTTTACTATGTTATTAGTATAACCTAAATCCATATTCAGTTTCATTTAATGGGAAATGAACATTTTGCTATGGTGTACGGTAGACTGCCACATTGCGAACCAATATAGATTATCATCAAATACCATATTCAATGACGGGTTAGAATGATAAAATAAATTATTTCTATTATATTCATGAAATATTAATATTTTAGAATGAATAATAATTCAATTATTTCTATTCCTTCCATAAGCCTTAAAATGATACTGTCGTTCGTATGTATGTGTGAATTATCACCACCCCGAAGCAATGTGAATCATTTTTATTCACCACATATTGTGTATGATACAAATAAGTCTATTTAAATTATTATCATTATTTAAATAATTTTATGATAAATAAGTAATTTTAAAATAATAACCACCTTATTTCTATTATTATCATTGAAAAATAAAGAAATTTACATATTCATACGTACATCCTATTATCCCCATAATGATAAGTATATTCAATTTTCATAACCATAATTTAGGGTTTTATTTGAAAAGTATGATTAATTAATAAAATTTATGATTATATCATGGATACTATTTAATATATTTTTTACATATGACCACATGGTTAATTTACAATATCAGAAGTTCATTTTTGACTCAAGTACTAAATATCTACAAAACTTATGATATGAACATAAAAATTTATTTAATTTTTATAACATGGTAATAAGTTATTTATAAGAAATATTTAATTTGAAAAATGTTCTCATGCATGTATAAATTAATATAAGATTATTATTCATTAATATACCAATTTAATGTAATGGGTCAGACTCAAGGTATGAGACTTTTTCTAAATTTACATTCATTGAGCCATATCATGATGTTATGAACCATTATTATCATATCATGTGTATTTATAATCCTTTAATATTATATATTTTTAATCACTATATAATCATGATATTTAATTTTATTTTTAATTTCATTCATTAATTCTTTTTATTCATATGTTTCTCAAGTAGTAAAAGATGATTTAACTAATACATCATTTAAGAGTTTGAAAGAAAAATTCATAAAATTATTTCCCATTAATATCCTTGATTTTGAATTGATTTTTTTGATTTATTAATGTGGAAATTAATTTTGTTAAATTTAACCTCATTTTAATCATTTCAATGTGTTATGGGAAACATTGATTCAAAAATCTCATTATAAAATGTTTTAAATGTGTTTTAAAAATGGATTGATTATTTCAATAACTATAAATTTTTTTTAAAATATACCCCATGAATATAATTCCTTGAATTCAAGTCACTTTTATGTATTTATGTTTACCTTAAAAGTTTAACATTTGATTCCAAATTAATTTGTTTTCATTTATGAGTGTGAAATATGTAAATATTAAATATGATTTCAATGTGGAAATTGTATTTTTCTTTTATGCTTATTTAATGAGTTATGATTATATTTTTGTTCATGTAAAATTTTAATGTATATGATTGCTTCCATGATAAAGAGAGGTTAGAAAATCTCGTGATAGCTCTACAATCCATTGGGAATTGAGATAGGGTCAAACCTTTGGGTTTATGCTATGGGATATAGGGAATACACTATGATTGGTATTCCAAATGTAACAATGAATTTTACTCCCTATATAGGTATGAACGATATAATGTGTGTATGATATGGATTCCACAATATTTTTTTATGATTTATTATTTCAATGAGTTTTATAGGATCCTTATTATTTCAAGACATATGTAAAAGATTTTATGTTTTATAGGTGAATACTATGATTTCAATGTCTTATAAGTATTCATGGACTATTGTTTTTCATTCCATATTTTATATCCCTTATCATGATTTTTTTCTCATCCCATGTTTTTGAAATTATTTCCACAGGGTATAAGGATTGTTACGAGAACGGTAGAAGTAAAGAATAATTTTATCTTGAAAATAAAAAATGATTATCATTAAATGTTTTATATTTTTGAATAAATTGGTACTATTTTAATTGTATCTAGTTTGTATAAATTTGAGTTGTTATGTTATCGTTATTGCTTAATCTATAAAACGCTAATCCTAGAGATATCCATAATGTGAATTATTCACATAAGTCAATATCATCATCATTGTTAATATTTTTATTAAGAAACAAGAAGTTACAAATAAATAAAATAACTGAGGCCTATAGAGGCCATAAATAGTGTAGACTAAGGGAATCCCTAAAATCATATTGACCCCTCTGGTTTTAAGTGGGAAACATTAGAAATGCAACAAATTGGGGTATTAGGGACCGTTAGGGAGGCCACGTAGTTAACCACTTTGTTCCCCTCATGACATGTATGAGTGACCATAATATTGTTACTCAGGTGGGCCTTGCATTGCCTAATGATGTAAGAGATTGATCAGGGGATGGATTCTTTTCCATGTAATTCATCGTGTATAATAATAGAATAAGTTTTCAAAAGGGAAATATAAATATACCCTGTCTATAAGTGTTCCTTCCAAAAACAACAGTGTTGGCCTTTGCTCAGATAGATATGCCACTCCCGAAGGGATTTGAGAATTCCAAGACCACTCTCCGACTAGAATTATGGACAACCCCACCTACACTCATGTCACCCAAGACACAAGACCCATTCTTGTTGAGTTTGATTCTATCCCAGGGAGGTATCTACTAAATCCATCACCCCTAGAGGTAGTATGCTGAATTGTGACTATTTTAACACAAAGTTCATGATGAGGAGTAAGATCTTTCCAGTTTCCAACTTAGCAGATTAGATCAACCAGAATGCTCCTAGATCATTCACTATGGACCTTTATATGGTGGTATGCCCCTTGAACCTGGTCTAATTCCTTGTTTTCTATAGACACAAGAATAAAAAATTAATGATTATGTATCATTCCTATTTTTCATGATAATGTAATGTTTAAGGATGGGTCCATATAATGTATATATAAATTCAATGAGCAACAAATTATATCACATTCCTTTTAGAAATAAAAATATAAGTATTTCTAAGAATTAGGGACATCTAATTTAAATTCATAAGTTCAAAACATAAACATTGAATGGATATTTTTCTTTTAAATTCCCTTCAAATAATATAAGGAGGTATTTTAAAATACATTAAATAAAACCAAAACATTTTCCTCATATTCTAGACAACATTTCTGAAATAAAATTTAGAAAGAAATTACTACATGAAATTATAAATAACAGTCTATAAAAAAAATAATCAATTTGAAAATAAACCAAAGAACCATAAAAACGAATTCAACCATCATTGGAATAAAATATCAAAGAGGAAAATTGATTTTACAAAACCAAAAAAATTATTTCTCGGGATCGAATGAAGGCTATGGGATTAAAACAGGTCATGAAATGGAATCACCTAAAAAAATACCTAATTAGGAATAAACATCATAATAATCTCCTTAGTATCTAACATAGATTTTATTAAAAATTGACTCATAAAATTTCTTTTAAGACCATATATAAATTAGGAATAAACATCTATAAATCCCTTTTGTTCTCACTAATCACAAAATAATCAAATCCTAGGAGTGAAAAAAGTCTTCTCGATGTGGCTAGTGTGTGAACACAAATATAGTGTAGCACACATTAAAAAATTATATATATGTATCTAGGATCATATTATATTAATCAATGGATGTGATAAATCAAAAAGGAATGAGTTTTTTTCATATGAATCAAGGAAAATCAGAACCTACAATAGAAAATCAGAACACACCTCTCTTTGTTGGATAAAATATGAGACCCTCATATCTAGATATCAATGTTTTCTATAGATACCGTAATACAACCGATCACTGGATGTTGGATGGTGTTTTAGAAACTAGATGTTGTGGGCATGTGTGATTTTTTCATTGATTCACTGAGGAGGAGTTTCAGTAATGAGTGGATTCTGGAGAAAGCTTCTGATATCGTGATGGGTTCACAATAGGTTAGGTTTTTTACTTAGGTCAAGACTCATTTATCAATGGTTTCTTAAAACCATTGATAATTAGTATGTTATGTGTGATAATTATTTAAGAATTGAAAAATGGAATATATATTAGTTATTTTTTAGTGCTTATAAAGGTTGGCATTTATCAATTCTTATTAATTAAACACAGATAAAGGATAAATAATTATAATTACAATGAAAAAATTTATAAATATATAAATATGATTAATCAATATATTTTATTTTGAATAATGTAAATATATTCCTTATTAAAATATATTTATTTTTATTTTACAATTAGTTATATTTATAGATATTTTTTATAATTATATAAATATTTTTAAATGATAATACTTATAACATTATAAATATATAAAATAAATACATTTAAATATAAATATAGATTATATAGTCATTATTTATGTTAATTTATTTTAAATTTAATAATAATTTATATATATATAATTATTTATTTATAATTATAAATATATAATTTTATAAATATAGTATGTTATTTTTTCAATTTATTTTTCTCTAACTAATTTTGGGGAAAAAATTAATATTATTTAAGAATATCTCATTTTTAGTACATGCATGTTTAAAATGACTGAAATTGAGTAAATTTAAAATAAGTACACTTTAATAATACTGAAAAATTGGTTAGGTTTTGTGTGTGAACATTTTTTATAAAAATTCTTTAAATATGTATATTTGAAATCAATATAACATGCATTTGATCAATTTTAAATTGATAAATCAAACAAAATTCAATTATATTTCCATTACTATATGCAATTACTCTGTATTATTAATTCATATTAATTTTTTATTATAAATAATTATTCACTAAATATAGAACATAAATATTTTTAAATATTTAAATCATATTTATATACACTAATATATATCATATATTTAAAACATACTATATATTAAAATTATCAATAATATTCTAATTAATAAATTGATTAATATTTATTTCAATAAGTTATTTTTATTTTTAATGGGTTTAATTTTTATTTTTAATATCTATATATTTAATACATACTATTTATATTTATTTATAATTTATATATAGCAAAGTCAATTTATTCATTTTTGTCAATAATTATTTAACTAATTACATTTGTAATATTTTTCCCAATAAAATCATTTTTAATTTTTTTATTTGGTTATTTAATTTTATTAATTCATACATTTATCAGTAGTAAAAAAATTCTAATAAAGAACCTATTTTTTTGCTCTAAAATTAAATTGCTAGTAAAGGGAACCCTTTATTAGCACTAAAAAATGCATTCAAATATGGTACCATTTATCACCACTAATAAATGATTATAAAAAGATAAATTTATTAGAGCTCTCTTTAACGTTAATATTGATGTCATTTATCAGTTCGTGTCTCAAGAGATGATAAATACCAGCACTATTAAATACAAGTTTTGTTGTAGTGTAGGGAATTGAATTATTAAAGTGATTCATGGATATAGAAACAAGGATTCATAATTTCAAAGATTAAATTTATACATTTAAATTAAATTTATCTATCATTTTTTAGGATTTTAGTATTTGTTATTTATTTCAATTGTTTTGTTATTATTAATTTTTTCATGAGTGATATTCCAATATCTTATTTCTCATTCCCGATAGGATTTTTAATCCATGTGAATCTTGTTTAGTCTTTTGAGTATTTCTTGGGTGATCTTCATACATGTCACCAACTAGAACATGTATTTGAATATAATAACAATATGAAAATAAACTAAACATTTATAGTGATTGAGAAAACTTTTGATAAACCTATTATACTTTAAAATACACCTTCACATCAACCATTCATTACCCATATAGACCATGAAAGTCCTTTATTGGGATGAGCTAATTTTCAAGACATTTTTAACCATTCCAACCCATTTCTTGGTATTTTAAAGATATTTTATTATTATAGTTTTGGGGTAAACAGAATAATCATGGAATAAATGATTTTCATTTGAAGGGAAAGTGTGGGGTTATAATATTAGAATTAATAAAGGGTTTTTATTAATTAAATTCACTTATTTTATTCCCTTCATATAAAAATGAAAAATATGTAATGGATTATCAAATAAAAGTATAAAAAAATCACCATCACTGTACTAATGATTTTTATGACATATGGCTATGTAGTGGATATGATGTTTATTACAATAATTACATTCCAATATGAAAATATATATACTTTCAAGAAGAATATATATATATAAATAGAAATAAAATTCAAGAGGGAGGGAAAATAATTCATTAAGATTAATATTATCATCGCCTTTATTTTGAGTCTTGGGGACATGGGATTTTCTACTTTGACGTTGATAATTTAATTACACTATTATTTTTAATATCATGCATTGTACATAAGAGATAAACCTCCTCCTTAAGCCTTGATTTTTAAAATATCAAATCCTACCACCCAAAAGCCTTAGAGGCATTGGAACATTTATTGCAAGTCTTAATGATTTTATTTTCCTTTTGACATTAAAATGTAGTGAAAGTGGTTAATTTATAGTCATATGTGTAAGGATTAGGTTTTCATTATATTAGAATAAATATAATTGAATTTTGTCATGAGTGATGAGAAAAAATATTCAAATTATTGGTTATTCTTTGGAATTTTAAATAATAATGAATTAAGGAGTTAGAATAAATGAGAGGATATGTTCTATCTTTGTTCAAATGGGAAAATTAAAATACATGAGTTTATTGATTATTTAAAAATTGTGTAATTAAATTTATAATTTCTGTTTATTTAGTAAAAAAAATTCATTGAAAATTCATTTATTTTATTTCTTTGATATGTTAATATTTTTAACATTGGTCCCCTCTAATTTTAAATGTTGAGATTTTATGCTTGATTGAAAGAATGTTTTATGTGTGGTGGAATTTATAGGGTTAAAATTTTCATAATTATATATTTATATATATTATTTTAACAAGACCAATATATCAATTTGAGATTATTAATTAGTTTTGGGTTTATGCTGTGTTTTGGTATAAAAGTTGAGAAAATGATTAATTCAATAATTTTAGCTGATTTAATTAACATTAGTATTTTGATCATAGCTCGTAAAATTTTATTCTAAATTGAGTAATTCATTTTTTATGCTTCCTTGATTTGTTTTCATCATCATTTTAGTCATTACCAAAATATAATTCAAATATCTAGAAATATAAAAAAAATCATTCACTATGAAAATTGTAATAGACAATATAATAGACCCCACTTTAAAGACTATGAAATTCCACATATATTTTTTAAAAATTATTTGAGATTATTAAAATTCATCAAATTTTGATGGTGTGTGATTCTGAGGCCCTGTGTTCCCAAAATAGTATTTTGATCATTTATTAAGGTACGTTTAGTAATTGCACGGGCAGTGTTTTCTATCTTTTTAACAACTTCTCAAATTAAAAAACTGAGGGCACCATTGAATCCGTAGTGCCGAGATTCTTTTAAGAGAGGATTTATTTTGACTGAAGTAGTTTAGGTGAAAAAGATAAATGTTTGGAATTTTTTAAATAGTAATAATATAACACATGTTTTATTTTGTCATATTGCATCTTCTTGAGTGATGGTGCCTGGGACCATGAGGGTTGTCAGACCTTTTTAGAAAGGAATATTAAATGATGATTTCACATCAGTTGTGTGACCACACCTCATTAAATTAATGTGACTCATTAATTACACAAATTTATGTGCCCTTAAATAATTGGTGGATTAATCTCTTAACTCTCCCATTAGTTATTATAATCACAAGAAACAGTGAGAGTGTGCTGAGATTTTTTAATAAAATATAACGAAGTGCCTATGCTCAATCCTTCAAATGAAGAACAAATTCATGAACGATGCATGTTGAGGAAATCATCTGGGATCGACAAAAATCTACGGCTTCAATGATCATAGATTCTTCTTCCATAACTATATCATCACCCATAAAATCTTGAGTTAGGGGATTTGGTTCTTTAATTCAAGTTAATTAATTTTCTTTTCCACGTTCTTGAAAATGTGATGAACATGGTTCAACCAAAACAATTTGATATATGATTCATAAGGAATTATTGGATATTGTAGGGTTTTTGAATGGGGTTTTATTTTTTTCCACTGATAATTGATTACAACACAACCCTTTGAATTGATACTAACGTGGAAGGCACAGACAAAAAAATATGGCTCAGAGCATATGCCCCTTCATTTCTATCTAGTTCTTCGCATGAGAATATTTAATATGATGACAACACGAATCAGAGGCTCACGCTTTGACTGCAGCATTTTGAGAGGCCTGCAGTCTTAGATGGGAATAGAAAAAGATCCCCGAAGTGTCTCCGGAGCCCCATGGAAGAAGCGGCAGCGCATCATCAGCGGATAATGGAAGTGGCTAGATACCAACAACCGTAGTGGAAGAGTGGAACCCACAGACATTACAGTAGAGGATAGGGTTGGTCGGCATCAACCAACATTATTGGAAGTAGGGCGGCAGACCATCCCGCACAGTAGAATGTGGATTGTAACATCGGGCCATGATGAAAGAGTGGGACCCATGCCCGCAGGTCCCACAGGAAGAGGGTGACACCACAAGGCACCACGATTCGGTAAGGGTAACGACCCCATGCCACACAGGCAAGATACCCAGTTGGTGGTCCATTCCTTTCACAGGCGGGATGGTTTAGACCTGGGTAGGACTCGGACCTGGTCGGGTCGGTCCGACAAAGTCGGACCAGACTAAGACCCACTTCGACACTATTTCACAAAAAGGGTCATTGCTATAAAAAAACAGACGTCCATTTGACCAAACATTAGTGGAAATGGAATTCTTGGAATAATATAGTCTTTTTGATATACTCCATGTGACTTTTGGATAATGTTGGAGTATGGCTGGGTGGGATCGAACTAGAATCCAATCGGTCCATTGGTACTAAAATGCTTATAACTCTCAGACCGAGCATCCCATTGACCCGCCGTCTATTTCATTAGATCCCTTATGACAAGAAAAATTATTGGGTAACACAAGAATGGGAATTAATTATTGTTTATGTATGACTAATGTCATTAGGAGTGGATCCTCCCAGAATAATGCATACAATGTACGAGAATCTAGTGGCTGGCTGAGATGTAAATAATGAATAGTGATCAAGTGTGGATTAGAACCTAGCGATCTTGTGTGGGTTAACAGATAAGGATACTAAGTGATTCATCACCTAATAATCATTTTTGGTTCCACACCTAGTGATCCAATGTGGATCAGCACCGAGCAATCATGTGTGGATTGACGCTGAGCGATCCTGTGTGGATGAATAGTAGAACCCTTGATAGATTAAGTTGATATAGATATATGAGTAATTATATTTACTTTTATACATAATTTATACCTTTTTTGAGATGTGTATTTTCTTTGTGATTTTTTATTGAAATGAGTCTTTTTGGATTTGCTCTGTGGAATTCTGAGATACCTTTGGTGGTCTCAGGGTCCCCACTAGGTATCGTTATTCTCACCCCTGCATGGGCTTCGCCCGCACCTTATTGCGTCTTGTGCAGCCGACGAGAAGCCTTGACTGAGACTCTAGGATCTAGGACCTGATGGTGGAGAGTGGTGATGGTTGATGTATAGAGATAAAGTGTCAAGTTGTTCCTCCCCCTTATATATGATCCTTGGTGAGTGATATCAATAGCTGTTTTTGTGTTGTAGTTATTTTTCATTTAGTTGGGGCTGTATTCTGGCCCCTTTACATTCATTAAAATCATTTAATATTGCAGTACTACTATGTGGTTTTCATCTTTTTTTCTTCTTGTTCGGTTTGTTTTTAGGGTTAATGTAAATGCCTTCCCATTTTTGGGATACACCTTTCCGATTCTAGTTTCCAACACCTGGCCTATGGAAGGCGTGTTTGGGGTAGTCACGACACAGGCCCCAGCGGATGGGTCGTGAACCCGCCTTTATCAATGAGGTATAAATGCAGAAACAATCCTCTAATTTAGGTTATTTATGATGTATATAAATGAATACTCATATACAAGTTTCACCATTAAATTTAATATAGATATTCACCCCCTAAAGAAAACATTTGATGCTCAATATTGTATAATGATTTAGAATACTTTTGTCCAGAATTTAATATCAAATAAATTTTTGTGTAACTTCCTCAAAACATGGATAATGGTGATGTAATTTAGTGGCAAAAATCTCATTAATTTTTTAAACAAATTTTTAGAAGGCTACTTTCAATTATATTTCCAAAACAATGGGGTACCTTGTGCAATCTATTTTTTAGTTGATTCTGAAAGAGAAATCTCAACTGGTGTTGACCCATTATGTCCTAAAACACATTAATGGTTATTTATGACACATTGAATCCTATTACATGAATATAAATAGTATTATATGGGTATATTGAAAATGATATTTATCAGCGAGGGGTTATGGATGACAGCTGTTGCTTTTGGATTTATCGTTTCTTTTCATTTTGTTTTTTTCTTTTCACATGTAACATATGCATTTTATAATTATTTTGTTTCCATTTTATTATTTCATCCCACTTTATATTCAAATAATAATATCAATTTCTATCACATAAATATTTAATTCATGATGTCCTTCTATTTTTAGATAGAATTTTACTATCCTAAGGCATGGAAATAGGGGAGGTTTCACGACATTCATTTTTAATATGCATCATTTTAACATGTTTTAAATATATTTTTGGTGGAAGTAGGTGTATTTCAGGGGTACGATGGTCATATACCATGGTATTTATTTCAATTTACATTAATTGTCATTGATTCTATATTTTTTCTCTCCATTCAAAAGGAAAACCCATTATATAGTGCAGTTATGGTTGGATAAATGGACAAAATGGAAAATGATAGAGTCAAGTATCTTGGGAATGGAATTCATGGTTGAGATGTTTTTTTATGTGACTATTGGAGGGGTTTGGTTTGGCGGAATGAAGTTATTATAAAATCTCACACTTAATAAATAAAATTGAAGTAATTATTTAATGTGGATTAATCAATAAAATTATCAAATTGATGTTAAACAAAAAATAAATAATTAATGAACATTTGTTGTAAAACACTGGAACATGACCTTTATTTCTAATTTAAATTTTTCTATATATAATTTTAGATTTAGTTCTATATTTTATTATTTTTATTTAATTTCATCCAAAAAAGAAAAACCATTATTTTAAATAACATAAATAAACACTAAAATAATTAAATTATGTAAATTTGAACATAGTTATTAAACTGAATATAGTGCACCTTAATTGAGATGACACTATTTAGCCTCATTGCTACATTAGGAAAATAAAATTTCCTTTTTGTATTTATTATTATATGTGTGCATCAGGAAGTTATGCATTCTTGAGATATTTTTTGTTCCTTCTTCTCCATCAATAAATTTATTAAATTAAATCAATTCTAGAATCACTAGATTTTTTCTATGGCCTTCATGGTTTTAGATGTGTTCTTTATATCAGTGGATCCCATTATGTGAATGTAGGATATGAGTTTTGAGCTATGTGGTTCCATCTCTAGATTGTTTTTGTGAAACTCATTATTAGGGTTTCTCATAAATATTTTTAACATATTAAATAACCTGATGAATAATTTTATTTTAATTTGTGAAAATGGATATTTTTTAAATGATGAGTTTAGACACATTTTTGTAAATGAGAATGGGGTTTAAAATCATTGGAAATGGTATTATGAAACTATTATCAAATCATGATTTCATGAAATGTTTTATAAAATCTATCATATGGGAATATTTGGGAACATAGGTTGAAGGAGTAGTAATTGTTCTCATCCAATGTAAGGGGGGATCTCATGAGACATTCATCTTCTCGCTAGGATCATTATTCTCGGAACATGCTAGAACTATTGGTATGTTCACCTTGAGGGTTGTTCCTATACCCTTGGGTTCAATGCATATGTCTAGAGGCTTGATGTTTTCACGATTATCTATGTTTAGTTATGTGTTCCCCTACTATCCTGACATAGTGTGATCCTTGTCATGATGTTGGTTGTGATTTTATTTTTTCATGAATTGTTTGTGTTATATTGACTTGGATTTTATATTCATGCAATGTATTCATTGGATTTATTTGATATATCTATTTGTATATATTTATATGAAATTATAGGAAATATATTTACAATCATTAAGTGGAATTTTCGAAAAAGATAAAATTATTATGTTTTTCCAATATTCTTATATAAACTACTACGAAATATATCATTAATTTTTTATATAAATTTGATCATTTATAGATTAATATTTAGAGACATGATATGGAACACCTGGGGGAGACCCTATTATGGCAATTATATCACACACTATATACCACTTTGGCATTGCACAAACATGGCTATGTATTTTAATGTAGGGAAAGGAAATGAAATACATAGAGGTTGTGACGATTTCAATAGACTTTGTTTACATAGTTGAAGGGTGAGACAATGTGGGTTTTTCCATGCTATCACATGGAGAATTTTAGAGTTTCTATTTTGGTTTTGTCATTATTTTCTATTATACCTATTTCATGAAGATTGAATTAATATATTTATGTTGTACCACATATGTTGTTCTCTTTCTATTATAGCATGTATATATTCTTCACATCATTCAGTATTTCATTCCACACATGTGTATATATGAAATTTTGTCAACATTAGTTTGGGAAAAATTATTCCCTCTATTTTTTTTCTCGGTTGATAGACTCCATAACATAGGGATCAAAAACTCCCTTTGGGAATGCATAAAATAAGGTTGGTTACCAATTTTATAGGTTATTAAGGTTGGGATAATAATAATTCGGTATCAATGGTCGATTTTCATAAAGATATCTTGTTTTGGGAAGTTTGATTGATTAGAGATAGGACTATCATAACACGAGTGGTAGGTTGAGGTGAGGGCCTCTCCAACTCTTTCCATAAATAAACTCAAGTTACCATCACATTTTGGGATGTGTGTAACCCATTTTTAGTTTATCATGTTAATCTCATTTTTTTCTTTTGTATTTTTGTGTTTTCATTGATATTTTTTGCGGTGTGATCATATTATTTATTTTACTCTGTAACAGTATTCCCTTGAGACACATTCCAAAAGTTCCATAGAAGGACAAAACTGATTATTCTAAAGCAAATCCTTATTTGGATCACAATTTTTTCAACGATATCATCTTCTAAGTTCATGATATTGACAATAATACACCGAAAGATCAGAATGTAGTCATTGGGATATAAACATGAGATGTAGTATACAAAGATCGACCACATGAGTTATTGAATGAGAAGACACCTTCTATTAATGGAATGAATGAAACTAAATATTTGTAGTATTTTCTTGATAATATTGATGATATATTATACTTTTTGGATACAAAAAATGGAATCAAGTTGAAGTGTACGATGTACAGACTTAGGTCCTGAACAAGTATTCATGGGATTCAATGGAACAAGTGGATAGGTAAATGGGCATGAAGTGGAATGTTTTAAAAAATTTCTTCTTCAAAAAGATTTTTTTTATAGTCAATGATGATTGATATGTCTCTTGAGTCACTCTTATTGCTGCATAGGGAGTGTTCAGTGGCAGCGTACTCCAATCAGTTTAAAAAGTTAGTTTGTTTTGCAATAGAGGTTATAATGAATGACCATCAAAAATCAGTGAATTAATTATGGGGTTTATAACCATAAAGCAGACCATATGTATTTATGCTAAATAATTTTACTATAAAATGATATTGGATAAGAATATAACGGTAAAAGATAATATGGAACGAAATATTGAATATTTTTTGCTATATCTTACACCTATAGAAAGCTATAGTGGTGTTTGAGGGAAAAAATAATGTGGAAGGTCATCAAAAGAGTAGTTGAGGAGGTTCTGAGTGGTAGGACTCTGAGGCGCCTCTCGTTGTAGCTAATGATGTTCTATTGACTAGTTATATGATTTGAATTTTCAGAAACACACAATTTTATTTTCCTTTGTTTGAAAATATAAAGAATGGTTGTGGATGTTTTGTTCATTTGTACCATTTCTATTTGGTTATGTCTAATTAGGAATATGGTTGAGGATAATCATCTCCAAAGAATATTATGGCATAGTCAAATGCATCAAATTCTATATGGCTCTAGCCATGGGAATTAAAAATGATGTACCTTCACATAGTAAATGATTTTCCAGTGAGTGTATATGAGAGTCTAACACTAGTGAGATGTATCATCTTTATCAAATCCTTTTGTAGTGGTTACTTTCGCTGATACTGGTTCTTCCTTTCAATTATATATGGTTTTTATATTATTATCCTTCCAAACTATATCATTTCCCTTTTTATAAAGTCATAGAAACCTATTGGGAAGAACAAATAGTATGGGTCTTAGTGTTTTTAGTCACTATCAATAACTAATGCAGAGTTTGATTTCAATTTCCTCATACATGATCTGGATTGGTTTGACATCATAATCTAGATGGGATAGCTTGTTTCTCATCATTTTGATATTTATTTTTTATCATATGAATGTTTTTTTTATAATGGTAAATTGGATCTTATGGTTGTTTTAAGCAGAGTGGGATCTATGGCCTGTCTTGCAGAACCTCCCCCCAAATATCTCATGAGTTTGTTATTTTCTATAGCAGCTAAGCCTGATAATGTTTCTTCTATTCTTGATCTTCAAGATATTATTTTGGATTTTCTTGATTTTTTTCCAAGATTAATTCTTCAGGATTCCTTCAAAGAGGGAGATAGATTTTATCATGACATAGTTCTAGGAATGCAATAGATTTTGATTCATTATTATTGTATAAAAACAATGAATATGAAGGAACTACATATTTTATTAGATGATCTTACTGAAACTTGTTTTGTTCAATCATTTATTTTTCATATATCATCCAATGTTATTTTTTCTATGAAAGTAGATAGTTAACATTCATTGTGTTTCAACTATTAAAGTATGAATAATTTAAAAATTAATAGAAATTACACTTTACCTAATGTTGATGATTTTCTTTAACATTTAATGTGGGAGAATATATTTTATACGATTCAACTTCAGCAAGGTTAGCATCATCATAGAGAAAGCGATTCTAATATACTAAAGATGAATTTATAGAGCTGGTGTGGTTATTTAAAATGTATTGTGATGTTGTTTGGTATAACTAATTCTCCTGAGGTTTTTATGGTTTGATGATTCTGATATTCCATGAGTATCATGATGCTTTTTTTGGATGTGTTCATGGATGATATTTTGGTTAATTCAAGGTATGAGCACAGTCACGAGAACAATTTAGATATTTTTAAATTATAAATATTAACTATTTGTAGTTAAATCATTCAAAATACTATTTATATATCCAATATGTGAATTTAATAGGGTGGGAGATTTTCTAAGAATGACTTATTAGTTCATCCTAATAACATAAAGGATATGTTTTCATGGGAAGAACCAAATAATATCTTTAAGATTAAAGGCTTCCTTAAATGTGTTGAGTACAATCAATGTTATCTAAATGATTCCTCAATGTTCGTGTCACCTTTGATATCTCTTACCGAAAAAGTTTTAAATTTAATTTTATATGTCATGTTTCAGACTTATTGGAATAAGCTTAAGCATCTTATGGATTCAGCTTCTATTTTGATCATTCCTGATCCTGGTCAGTGTATTTTGGTTTTTTTGACACATCTAGCTCTGGTTCAGGTTTTGTGTTGATGTGTGATGGTTATGTGGCATCTTATGACACTTTTTATCTTCAACTACTTGATGATAATTACAAAACTTTTGTATTATATATTTCTGTAGTTATGCAATAGGTATGGATTTGGTTTCACTATCATTTTATAGAGAGTATCATAATTATTTATGACAATAAGAGTTTTAGGTTTCTCTTTTCTCAAAAATAATTGAATCCTAGATAGGAGTAGTGGGTTTATTAACTTTATAAATTTTAATTCAATATCACCTACACATTAGGGAAGGAAAATATCATTGAATATGTTAATAGTATGAATGTTCCATTGTAAGATGTTAAAGAATCGATGAAATAGTGGAACATTAATAGTGCCTTTATGATGTTGTATCAAGATGGTCTGGAAGATGTTTCAATTAATTTTCTAGCTAGTGTTCAATTATCATCATCATTGTTTATATATATTAATTATGATCGGTATAAGGAGGAAGAGTTCAATGGAATTTCAGAAACCCTATAATGTTGGGATACTGTTTATGGTTTGACTCTCTCTTTCGATGGTTTTCTCATTTTTGTAGAATGGTTGGCATTCCCATCATCTGTGAGAAACATTGTTTTATTTTATTTTCATATAAATAAATGGTCCATTCATTCATGGTCTATGAGTATTTATTGTTGCATATGATAGGAATTATAGTGGATTGGATTGAAACATTACATTTCTAATAATGTTTCATACTCTTACACCTATCAATTGATAAAGGTAGAGCATCTAAAATATTCTAGTTTTCTCCAGCCCCTTTACGTGTCAGTTTGGAAATGAGATGAGGTATACATGGATTTAATTTTTTAATTTTCAAGGACTACCCACGGTAGGATTCTATTTGGATGGTGTTTCATCATATAAAAAATAAATCCCTTGTTATTTTGGTAAAGGATTCCACTAATGATGGAGATCTTGATAATCTGTATGTGTATAATATTGTGAGGTTACACGGGGTTCCTTTTAACTTTGATTTAGATTGAGATCATTTCATTAATTATTGGGTTTGGGAGATTATTATGGAGGTGGTGAAAAATTCGTTCAGGTTAAGTGCATCTTATTATCCATAGAAATATGGTTATAAGTACATGTTATTATCATCCTGGATCATATCCATCATGGCTATGTCTTATAATTTACTGGTTTTTAGGATAACCTAATGGGACAAATTGAGATTTCTTATATCATCTATTATCATATGTTAATAAAAATGGCTTATTTAAAGGATTTGAATTGTATCTTGTGTAGGTAAACTCTTTGTTGGGATATATTGGGAGAATCGTATTGGTGGAGCCATGTTTGTTTCCAGATATATATGTGAGGATTTATGATATACATCACTGTTTTGATAGAATATAGTATTAGAAATATTATATCGATCAAAAGTGCCATCCCTTGATTTATTCGATAGGTTACCATGTTTACTGGAATGACTCTACTTGGTTGGTTTACCATAATCATGAAAGCTAGGGAATGTTGGATTAGAGATATGTTTGACCCTTTCAACTCTCAAGAAATTTCAGGATGCTTGCTTATCGGTTGCATTACCGATTTATTTGAGGGGAATTAATGTTGTTTTACACATATTGTAGCTCAAGAAATAACATCTTTATCCCTATAACATTCTATTATGGGAATATATTGATATATATATTTATGATTATATTATTGAAATTCATGTAGAAATCATTTTCTATCAAGTGCGATTCTTTCATGGGAATTCAATTTCAACGGTTTATGTGTCACGGTGACACAGATGAGATTTTCATGAGAGATTCAAGTCTGAGTTTTTAATGAGGGATCAGTTACCTTGCCCATTTGTAATAATTATTTATTCTACCTGACTTCTCAATGATGGAATGTCTTTTTTGCGTGGAGTTTTCAATATCCAATTACACACTTTTATGCAATTACCTTCTCTTTATTTGTTTCCTTTTTTACTAGTTATGTTGTTGGATTCCCAATGATTGCAAAAAATTATTGGGGAAAATTACATACAATTTAATGATATATGTTTATATTAATTAATTAAAATCGAGTATAATCATGTAATGTCTTAGTGGGGTTCTCCACAAGTTTAGAGAACAATTGAGGTGGTTACAATTTTTCTGTAAGAATATATAGTTTATGCAGTCTATAATAGAAATACACATCATCTAATGGGAGAACATGACATGTGATTTATATATGGAATATTCTATTAACATGGAACATAGAATAATTTAATTACTTAATATTTAAAGGGAGAATTCCATGGAATTATAAAATTTTTGATTTTAAGAAAAAAATGTGATTTTTGATGAATGTGACCTCGTGGATTACATGACGAGTAAAGTTATTACATTATTTATATATCATGATCTATGATTTTAGGGTTTTATATGTGTGATATATTTATACAATTTATCATAGATATCTCATCTATTGATGTAGAGGAACAATATAATGATTTTTGTAACTCCTGACCCTACTAGATTGATTCATTCGACAATTTATCATCAGCTTTTTATGATGTATCTCTCTAGGTGAGTAATCCATTCTGATTATTCATTTCCATTGATCATGGAAGAAAGTTTTTATTACATTATTAGATCTATTTACCCATTGTGATTATTAATATTGTATAATTTTATGTCCATTGGGTGGTCTTGTTCTTGCACCCAATTACATGTTGGTTATGGTGTAGCAAGTGATCATTATTGAGTTTTGTTTTGTTACGTCCTCTCTATAGACCCTTTTATTTAATTAAATCAGTTATGAGATATGTAGATTGGTTCTATAGTCTCCCTTTTCATTATTATGTACTTCATATTGGTGGATCTCTTTACGGGTCCACGTAGCCCATGTTTTTCTATTGGTGTTTTTGTATCAAGCTTGTTTTAGTGAACTACATTTCTCTAGTTTATGATATATTCTTTTACAAAATGAAATTTCATAATAGACTGATTTGATTAACGTCCGTTGAGATATGTTATTGATATAATATTAGTTTTCCCTAGTTTTGGTAAATTAAAAGGGTTTCTTCAAAAAAAAATTGAAATGGATTGATGAAATTGTTTGGAAAATAGTGATCATGGGAAGCCTTGGGTACTTTATTGGAAAATGATGTATTAATCATCATCCACTATTGGGGGGTTTTCTCATTGAGATTTACTATTATTGGGGAAATATTATACATGTTGAGGGTTCACATTCTAGAATTTTAATGTACTCTCTAGACTTGATTCATATATTTAAATGATTGATAGGAGAACATAGTTCACTCTTTCAGTATGAGTGTACTAGCTATCTAAATTACATAGATACATTGAGTGATGTTATCTCTGATTTTTTTCTTTTTTTTTCCTTACTATTAGAGTTGTACTACCACGGATTTAATAACATATGTGATGCATGATTTGGTTTTATTTGATATATCTATTATGATATATGTACATAAAATAATTCAAAACTAATTTTTTAGATTAAATTGGAAATGTGGAAAAGTGGGGATTAATTATTTTTCCATGTTTTGGATAAAAACTTCTGAACTATATAAAATTCCTTATTTTCATTTATGTTTAGAATTCATCGACTATTGTTTAGATAATTTGTATGTAACACCTATTTTGTGACTTATTGAACTTGAAAGTACAAAATCTATGTACCCCTTTGGAAATGCATAGATGTTGTTTTGACATTTAGTGTAATGAATGTAAATGCACCATTAATAGGTGGTGAAGTCACGTGTAAACTAGGTTTGGGTAGTTGTATAGTGAGATGGTGTGGGTTTGACCATGCTTTGACATATATGATGTTGGAGTACCTATTTTGGTTTTTTCTTCCATTTTTGGTGGACCTGTATCTTGGAAATTATATTTCTACCATTTAGGTTATATCATTTCTTTTATTCTCTTTTTTGTTATGAAATGTATATATTCATTCTCTCCTGTATTATTTCTTTATATAAATGATTATATATATATATATATATATATCAATTTTTCTACTTTTTTTGGGATAAATAATTCCATATTTTTTGGGTTATTTCTCATGTCCAGGATTCCAGTTTGTGGGGATCTGGAACACCCATTACATATGTGTAAATTTTGGTCATGTACTAGTTTGAGAGGGAATCTAGGTTTGGTTCATCACAGTGACACTCCTCTATAGGGATGTGTCCAGGTGCTCTTAAAAGTGGGATAAAAAGTCATATGTATTCAGTTTTTCTGAAAAGAACACCACATTTGGGTCCTAATATCTTATGTCACACCCTCGACCATCGATGGTTGAGATGTTACACTAGCACCCAAAGACAAATGTGTCATAATATCTTATTCACATTTCTCATGACTTTTAATTTTTTATAGAACTCAATTTAAAATAAAACAATTAAATATGAGATTCATTGAATATTATGGATCACATATATTCCATTAAATATATGAAATAAAAAATAATCATAATATTGGTTTTTTCGACCATCAACCTCAAAAAATGTATTTTCCTAGAATTAAAATGGCTCATGCTAGCTCCAATGTCCATTCGTAGCCTATACACACACGTCTATATTCAACTAAGCTCATCTCAAAGATCAGATCTACTAACTCGAGAGAGAAAATAATAATTATTTAAATAATTTATAATTGATTAATTAACTAAATTAAAATTCATAAAAATTACAGATAACTCACTAGGTCTTCACCATCGGTTGGAAAACAACTCTGTGGGGTTCCATAACACTTGCTACTCAACTAAGACTATGCCGATCCAAATCCCTAAGCATAATAAATTAATTAAATTTTTGGAAAACCCCTATAAAAATACCTAACCTCAAGATACCTTGACAAATTTATAAGAAACTACATCTAAATGGAATTTATGGACACCATAATTGGATGTAGAGATTAATCCCACCATCATCCATCTTATTTAAACATCATATTTTGGAATTTTAATGAAATCCCTCACTAATGGGAAACACAAAAATTGAGAAAAGTGGAGGAGAAGAAGATAATGTACTAATATAGTTAATAGTGTATCATTAAACAATAGAGAAGCACCTTAAAAGACACCACAAATCAAGGTGGATTGAAAAGGGGGGAATACCCGTGGTTCTCAAGTCAAAAAATAGGGGAGTGGTAATTGCCCTTATAAAATCCCAATAGAGGAAATTATAATTTATACTTGGTAAAAAACACATTGGCTAACAAGTGGCCACGGGAAGTGGGTGTTTCCACATCTAGAAACCACTGATTAGTAGTTGGTATATATAAATTTTTTAATTTATCAACCATCTAACCTCTTTTGACACTCCTATACGCCCCTGGGATGCCTCTTGATATTCATTCCCCATCAAAAAAACATTTTTCTAATGTTTCAAAACTCCCATAATTTTCATATAAATCCCAATTCATAAAATTAAAAATTCACTTAAATTAGCAACTCCAATTTGTCTGGAAATAATCACACCAATATGAATTCAAAGAACAACATGGGATACCCATTTTTGGAGATAATTCTTTTTATGTGTTTTTTTAAATCACAACATTTAAAATATTAGGGTATTTATGTTGAAAAATCTAGTCCTCATTAGAATTTAGGTTATTAAATTACAAAAAATTGATTCAATAATATTTTATATAATTTATACTATGATTCTTGTAAATTATTGATAAATTATAGAATGTGGAGTGAACATAAACCCTTAATGGAACATCTCCACTATGTGATAGATATTTTCATTATAGAAATCTAATTCATATGGTAATGAGATGGAATACATTGGTTGGATGTTACTACTAGGAGACAATAAGAAGTGTTTTATTTTTTTCACGCCTTTCTATTATGTAATAAGTAAAAGTTATCATGTTTTGGTAATTCCATAATAAAAGTATGACTCGTAAATATGTTATTTTGTTTTTTTATAGATTCAAATTTTTAAAGTTAAAATCTAGGGATTTTGTGAAAATATAATGTTTTAATAGAAAATAGAATAAATGATCCTTCTTTATATAATTGTTTTATGGTATAAAATAATTAGATAGTGGTTTTTTATAGATATATTTTATTTTAAGAAGATGGTTTTTTCTTAAATTTTTAAAATATTTCTTTTAGTAAATTTTTCAAAACATTTTTATAAATCAAGATAGTTTATGGACATATTTTTAAAAATGATTCAGGTAATTAAGGGAATGAGTGTTTAAGTAAATGAATAGAAAATAATCAATGATTTTATTATGAAAATAGAACACTTTATTTGAGTAATTTTATTATGTCACAATTATATAATAAATTTAAACCTTTAAAAAGAACATTTGCTGAGATTTTACCCTCACCCTTGTTTTTAAATCCTTTTCATATGGCCAATCGTGAATATGATTGATTAATTGGATAGTGATATCTTTTAATATTTATTCTTGGTATTGAAATTTAGAGCATGTTCTCTTATAAAAATATTGAAATATAATGAAATTTTTATTATTCCATAATTAACTAGACCTAAAATTATTTATTGATTTGAAAAGAATATAAAATTATTTTTTAAATAATAATTTTCTTGAAAAAAATACATTTTTTAGAACTAGCCTTAAGAGTACAGTTCAAGGACAAGTTAAAGATATTCCATTATTTTTTTCTATAGCATTTCCATAACATTTATTTCCCTTAAATTTATTTTCATCAAAATAATATACATTGATAATAATGATTACTTATTTTCTTAAATAATATTGTTCTGTTAGATATTATTATTAGTTTTAGATCATATTGAAAACATAATTCATGTTTTTAATATTGATTTCTTGAAAATATAATCTTTATATTGAAATATAATATAAATGTAAAATAAATTGTGTACAACATACTTTATCTTTATTGATATCTCCTTATGATCACATAGGGATATATTTTAAATATTCCTCTAATTTTATAATATCTCTTCATCGTAAAAATTATAATTTTTTAAATTGATAATGAATTATCTTTTTCATTAAATAGAATTATTTATATTTAAAATGGGGAATACCATATGATCGTTCTTTTTTTATAAATACTATCAATATTCGTTGTTATTCGACATGCATTCGTAGAAATAAACCCATATAAATTAATCCTTATAATTTTATATGGGATTTATTTTCCCATTTTCACCATGTTTCTTCTATAAACACCACTACTCATGGCTTTTTCATAATATTAATTTTTATTTACTATCCTTTAAATAAAATCCTCTAACTTATTATAGAATCCACTATGGAATTAATGTCTTATGTTGTTATAAACCAATATTTTTTCATATTTACTAAAGAAATAATATCAACATCTTTCCATACTAAATTACCATGTTTTATGGTCTTTTACATTAAATTTTTTTAATGAATAATCTAGTTATCGTAGTTGGAATGTTTCTTCACAATTAAAACGTTGATTTAAAATACTATTTAGGTATCGATTTCATTAAGGTAACTTTAAAACTTACAGATTTAAAACATTTTTATATGAAAATCGTATCAACTCACTTTTTCATCACCTTGATATAGTCTTTTAGTATCTTTTATAATTTGATATATTCATTCAAATAAAAAACATATTATTCCCAAACCATTTACAATATTGAATATGGAAAATTTATATAATATATTAATATTAGACACAATATATTCTAAATAAATACCTTTATATTACTTGTATATTTTATCATTTTGTTAGATATATTACAATGAATATATTCTCATTATAAATATTCCATCCACCATAGATTTACAATAGGATTTATCACAATTTCTCAACATTCATATATATTTATATTTTAAATGAAAACATTCACAAAAGATGAAAACATATTTAGTTTCACTTATATATTCTATGGAAAATAGTATGTATTATTTCAATAATTTATTTGGATTATAATTATATGATCATAGGTCATTATTACCTTTATATAGATATATTTTTACAAAAAATATTCTCCTTTAAGGTATGAATGGAAACAGTTCGTCTCATTGGTTCTTTCTGGATACTCAAGATAAATTGTTTCTAATTCTTATAATTATCATAAAAGAAAACCCATATCATTTTTTTGATTCTTCATCAAAAATTAATCATTCATTATAATATCATATTAGAATGTGGATATTTCATTTATTCATTTTTTAACTCATTTGAAATAAAGTATTAATATTAATTTACCATGTCAGATTTGAATTCATATTTTTCATTTATGACATAAGTGATATCCTATTTCTTCTATCTCAATACATAGAACCCCTCATCGGGAACTTTACAGACATATTAATCATACTGGATCTCATTAAATAACTCCTTCAAATAATTATAGTATAAATCAATATTAATAACATTCAAATCTCATTTTTATACCAACATGGTTATTGAGATTCATAGAGTCTAATATATTTTTACTATATTTTTACAATTAATATTTCAATATCAATATAATTTTTGGTTAACCTCACCTACTCATTTCTCATAGTGTTGTAAGTCAATGTAATAACATCACTATGAATATTTTGAATGATATTCATTAAATAAGAAAATGAATAATCATATTCATTATAATTTGACTCTTTAGAGGTGTGATATTCCACATATATAATCGATTCAACAAAATGAAATTATTAAAAGGGATATCTTGATAATTAATTATGTAAATTATTTCAATCACTTAATGTATAAATTCTTGAATTTTCTATGTAATGTATTTTCCATTGGATTAACTCTATCCATGATTGGCCTGATTTTCTTCAGGATGAAATCTTATTGAAGTAATTTTTTCTCCCATTTCTATCACGAGTGTTGAATTTTCATTATTGGTTTTATATATATAAAAATTACCAACATATTAAAAGTAATAAACTAGAAATATATTTCATTTATTTATGTAGATTCTGTCATTTTATTCTTTGATAATAATTTCTCAGTTTTATTGAGTATTTCATACATATGATCAATAGATCCCTGGAAAAAAATTCTTCTAGTGTCTCTTTAATGTTATACATATAGAAATATATATATAAATACTATATAGAAACATATAATGTGATACTAAAATGTTAAAAAACATTGAATAATCTAATTTTTATAAATCAACCAAAATGTGAAACCATTACTTCGAAAATAATATGTTGGATAACATAGGGATGTTATTAATGCTATGTGGGGTGAATTATTATTGAGATATTTTGATTCAATTAACACCATTTTATTTTTTATACACCTATTATGTGAATAGATAACTTTTTCAAAACTTTCATCTCATGGGGATTGTATACATGGAATGATAAACATAAATATAGACAAAATATTACACTGGAGTTTGTTAACATGATTTCTCTCTATGATGGTTGACTATGCACCTGATGTATTAATATTGATATAAAAAACACATACTTCTTATTTTTTATCATCATAATAAATCACATTCATTGGTATATCTATTTACAAGTATTCTTATTATAAAAAATAATTCATTATATCACTAACATTAAATCATCATATTCTAGTAGCAACACAATATACCATTATAATAACTACATCAGTATTTCTCTCAAGATGTATGATTTGTAGATATAATGGTTCTAAATTTAAAACAATGAATTGAATCCAAATCCATATAAATTTAGCTATCAATGTTTATTGGTTTTAATTATTTTAATCATATCTGGGTTTCTTAATATTTCATAGTTATAATAGTTTCAAATATATGATTCTCCTCTTCCTCATCCTTTATAAAATTCATGAGAAAAAATATAGGTGATTACAACTCTAAGCTATTTATTTATACATGTATATAGATTATGACTTACAAATATCATTGTTTAATATTGATCCATTGATTCATTGAATAATGAGAGTAGTAGTACACGAGGTCTTTATGCTAATCAATTTATTTTATAGACATAATGAAATATAATTAATGTATAAGTTTAATTTTCTTTTATATATTATCACTATTATCTTATATTTATTAATTGATATTTTTTAAATAAATAGAATATTATTTCTCTAATTCGAAATTAAAAATTTTAATATAAGATCCAAAATCATCTTCTCATCATTATTTTAAACATCATTATATAATTACCATATAATGTTAAGAAATATCACATAGTATTAATTTTAATTCAAATAAAATTCTTATGTTGATTTTAAAAAAGTATAAATTTCAGTAAAAGTAATCTTAATTTATGATATTTCATGATAAATATTATATATTTGACCTTAATTCTTGATTTTATATATTCTTATTTAATATATTTGAATTATTTAAAAATGATCCCATTATTATTATTATCCGTTTATTATCTTTTTGAATGTGTTTATTTTTCTTTAAACTATAGAAAAATCATCACATCATTATTTTAAAATTTTAAAAACACAATTATTCAAATTATTTTATATAATTATAATTATCATGTTAAAACAACAATCCATAATTTAACATATCTTGAATCATGGATATAATCCCCACAAGTATCAAAATATTTAAATCCTTTATGAATAACTAGACAAAATATAATTTAATTCATAGAATTATCAAAATTTAAAAATAGTTGTTCACTAATATGAAATAGATAAAAATTTTATATCAATTAGACAAAGAATATATATCTATTTTTTTTTATTAATAGTGATTAATAATATGTAATATGTCAAAAAAACATAATTATATTGCTCAATTTTCCTCTATAATATCTTACTCATCCTTTATCACAAATTACATGGTCTACGAAAGCCATTTGCATCTTAAAAATATCATATATATCATTGTATAGTCATTACATTGATTAATTTTAGTATGAACCCCATGAAACATCTTAATTATACCCAATTATATTTTAGGAATCAACATTTTGATTTTAAAATCCTTCTAAATTATGATATATATCATAATATCAAAATCTTTGATTCCTATATATGATCTAAAAGATATTATTAATCACATTGATACTTCTCTAAAACATTTTCACTTTAACATAAACACCCAAATAATTTGACTAAAATATTATAATGTTTTCATGATAATTGAAGTTAAATACATTCATAAATAAATATATCTCATTTAAAAGACTCAAAACTCTCAAAACATTAAAGTCCCTAAAATTTCCATGGAATAATATCAGACAATCCCAAATGTTTACTAGAATAATTATAAAGATTTACAAAAACTGTTTTTACATATCCTAATAAGAAAACATCAATCGTTTATTTTCTTCGCATAGAAGCAGCCTTCAATAATGATAATTAAAATAATGGATCAAAGTCAATGTACAATATATAAATTAGCAATTCATAAACTAAAAAATCTCAGAAAATTTACTAAATTTATATAGTCATGAACATTATTCAAATAATATAAGACTCTACTTTAAAATTCTAATCTCCCTAAATAGAATAATTCCATGAAATATCAAGGAATAAAAAACTCAACTTCTAATTGGAATTTCCACATGAATAATATCTATTATCAATGCTTCTATCATCAACATCATTATATTGAATACAAATTATTCAATGTATAACATTTAACCTTCACTATTATTGAAAAGATAAATTGTAATTAATTTAAAAAAAATGGAAATCCTACATTACGATGCATATCAGTCCCTAATATACTAAACATAGTATATGTGTAAAACAATTATATGTACCACAAACTATTGTCTTCTTCCAATATTAACATGTGATTAGTAATATAAGTAATCCTGGAATAATCTCCTCTAAACATGTATTTACCTAATTTTTGTTGACATAAAAATAAATTAATTCTATGTGGATTATTCAAAGAGTGATTTTGTAGAAGAAATTTGGAATAGTACATTGTACAAAAATGATGTAATAAACTACTTTTGAGTGGGTGGTGGAGATGTACTTTTAAAATTTAAAGTGATGGACAATTCCTTTGAAACCTGAATTTGGTGAAGTGAAAATATGGAATCTCATGGTAGATTGGTTAGTTAGATAAATAAATTTTTTGAAAGGTATTGTAGGCGTATAGGACTAAAAAATAACAACTATAGTATATAATTTTCAATTTATTTATTGGAACAATATGTCATAGAATTTTACCCAATTGTACCTTTTTGAATTATTTATTTTAAAGGATAATTACTTTTCAATAAAAAGTATAATATATACCCCATTAAAAATTATTAATGTAATGATTGCATGTTTTATATACAATTAAAAAAATTAAAATTCTAAATAATTAAAAATGGAAAGTAAAATGATAATAGATAATATATAATGAAAATATTTTTTCGAATAACATTATAATAACTAAATGATTTAACTCTTGTTTCAAATCAATTAATAATATATAATACAATATAATTTTTTTAATCATATATATATATATAATTTAACTTGAGTAGAATGCTAATATTGAATATTTTAATATATTATTTCAATTATACTTAACACAATGATTTTTTTTGAAAAAAAATAAATATTTTAAAATTTATTATAATTTCAATATTTCATTATTTATAAATATTATTACAACTTATTATTTATTATCAAAACATTTATATATAAATATCTCTTTTAATTTTATTAATAAAATAAAATCAATATTTTAATGTAATAATTATAATAAAATATTTTTACTTAAAAGAAATATTCAAATAATTATTTATATAATATTTTATATTAATAAATATATATGTTATATGCTATGTACATTACAAATATAATATTTGCATTAATTTTTAATTTTACAGTCAAGTATAAAATGTAATCAAAATAACTATGAAATGTATTTATACTCAATGTTTACAAGTATCAATAGTATAACTGATGACAATGATACCAATAACCATATAAACGTAATTTATAAAACATTAGTATATATAACCATTAACACTGCACTAAAAAACTCAAAGTATTCCTTTCTCTCTAAAAATATTTTTTATATTTATAATGTTTTCTTATATTTCTATAGTTTCAATTAATCGTGCAATCAATCCATAAACCACTAAGATGAAAATATGAATTTCATAGTCTCTTTATTTACAAATGGATTTATTTCACTTTATATTTTAATAATATTATTTATATTTCATTCTTTAAAAGAATCTATTAACCAAAATGGATTTAATACATGAAATATTTTAATTACAAAATTTGATTTTTATTTTAGATTTCATAAATTATCATGGGGAAGATATATGTGATTTTACATTCATCATATAAATAGTTATTCTATTTGTATATAAAATCAGATATTAAGTAAACTGACCATGATTGAATTAAACTAATTATATTGTAGCATAAAATCAATGTCTAAGGACATATATTACATCACTAGGGACTAAAAATAAGTGTTAAGAGTAAAAAGTTTACAATAAGGATCATTTTCTCTCAAAATCATCAATTATATGAATTATATTTCATTTTCTAGGTGAAAATTTTTGTTTATATATATAAGATCGTACCATATGATAAAAAATGAAAATGATTATTTTCAAAGAATTTAATTAGAGTAGAAAAATAAAACATGATAATAATCATGGATATATTTTCATAAATCATCAATTAAATATAGTTTACTAAATCCTCTGATCTATGTGGATACATATTTACTACATAACAAACATAATAAATAACAACATCACATAAAAGAATAAACAATACGAAGACACCTCAATATATGAAGTGTAGTTAACCTGAAATATATTATAGTATACACATACATAATATGATTACTATGAGGTGTTTTATAAAAATAATATAAAAATTACTAAAAAATAATTACTGAAATTAAAATTATTATGAATAGTATATATATATATATATTAAATAATTATTTTGTACTTCATATTAAAAAAATTTCAACACTCATTTTATCTATATATAAAACATTAAATATAGATTACATAAATGATAGATTAACAATGTATTCCAAAATAATTAATAATATATGATAAATTAATCTATATTTCCATTATTGGATATACCCTATTAGATACCCATAAACTATTATATGATCCTCTTGTTGATATATCCATAAAATGTAAGGAATTATTCATAGAATAATCATAAAATAGTAGAGTCTACATAATATATTTTACGTTTTTTGAAATAAAATCTTTCAAAACCATGAAATAAATAAGTAGTAGAATGTTTTAGAATCGATGGATTATAAGAAAAATGAACTAGAAAATTTGTTTTCACTATACTAAAACGTATATTAAGAAGACTAATATATATATATTACAATGGATTTACAATTTAAAAAGTAATTCTCACAATGATTCATAATATCTAGTGAAAAAAATATTTACTGTCATTTATGATATGCTATATATAAATCATATTTCTTATTATAACTTAACCATCCACAAAAAAAATAACTCAAAATTTATCATTATACACATATTACTATGTAGAATTTTTTGGGAAGTTAAAAATAAAAGAAATTGTCATCTATAAGGATCTATAATGTAAAACATTTAAATGAGTTATAATGTATGAGGACATAAGATCAAAATAGATCATAATTGAACAATAAAAAAATTATCATATATATGAATCATTTGAAAATAATCATAAACCATGGAATTATATTATTAGAATATTAATTAACACGAAATTTTAATAAATGTAATAAAAAAATATGAAATAATAACAATTTGTACATATATAACTAATATCGTGTCTATGAAAAATGTTGTGATCATAGATATACATTCTTATATCCCAAGAATAATTTTGAAAAAATAGTTATCCACAGTCATAAGAATGCTTAACTTTATTGTATAATTTGATATAAAACTAAACCAAAGTTGTTAACGGACAAATATGACCCCACCGACAAAAAACTGATACTATACATATTCATGAAAAATTATGTCAATCATTTATCATTTAATTAAAATACTATTCCATAGAGATTTAATTTTATAAAATTTTAAAATGGATTCTCATAAAATTAAATCATGATTATATTATTTGTGACAAAAAAATAAATCTCTCAAATTGAGATAAAAATCTTTTATAGGTTTTTCTAGAACACTAAACATATTAAGGTAATATTTTATCTGGCCATGAATGAAATTATTGTGATATCATAAGGATAATATTTTTATTATTTTTATATATTGTTTTTAAAAAATTACAAGTCATTTCCGAAATCCATTTGATGTGCTTAAAAAATATAATTAAAAAAATTAATATAAATCGAAATTAATTTAATATTGAATTGAAATGAAATATTATATTAGGAATTCTTATTGGAAAACTAGTTTTAATGTTGAAGTAAATTTTATTTTTATGACATGTAGGAAATTTTAAGGAAATTATAACAATTAATTAAGAGGAAAAAATTTAGTTTGTAAAAACTTTTAAAGAGATATAAGTAAATTATATATGATTATATGTATAAATATTTCAATTTGTTGAAGAAAAAACATTATTTAACAAAGAATATGAATATTGAGGAGAAATATACATTAATAAAGAATAGAATAATTAGGAATAATTTTAAATATTTATAGATAATGGTATCCATTAATGATGTTATTTTTGTTATGATAATGTAAAATCCATAGATTAAAAGATATCTAAAACATAAAAACGTGAAATGGACAAACTAATTAAAATAGGAATATCATTGTAAGAAAAAGTAATTTATAGCTTAATAAATTAAAATTGAAACAACAAACCCCAATCCTCATGTATCATCTCACATTATTTATATTCATGCATCCTAATTATAAAAATATTCTTATTAAATACTTGATTCCGAAATACTTTTTGGAAGACATAAAATTTAATGTTTATTTCATATTATATGAAATTTATTTATTTTATATTTATTGATCTCTTCTCCCTCTTGGATTTTTTTTGTCAATTCTATAAAACTACATGCGTACAATAACTATGGTAATTATTATAATATAAAATATTCATAATTTGAATATATAAATGTTCTTATTTATTTTTAGAATTAATTTAGTGAAAAAGTTAAAAAACTCAAAGATATAATGAATATATATTCATATTTGGAATTTTTCCATGTTTGTTTCTTTTAGAATTTTAGTTTTCATAGTAAATAATAATAATTATTATCATTAATTAAATTGAAAATTTATATTTCTAAAAAACATAATATTGTAATAAATAAAATTTCTTTTATTAAAATTGTTTTTTAACTGTACAAAAATGGCAGTGGTGAAGAAGTAAATTTGTTGTTTCATCCTGATTGAAGTCTACACCTAACATGGGCAATGTCGTTTTATACATAATGTGTGGATGTATTTACTTGTTTAACCACTAACATAATATCATTTATGTTTAAAAATGATAATTATTTAATTATATAAATATTCTTATTGAATATTTATAGGATGTTTAAGAAGAATGAAACATGAATTAAGTCATTCTAAATAATTTTCTATTTCTTGGATATCCCCAAATGAGACCCTCTTTAAGACATCACTATTATATCTTTTAGTGAGAAAAAAATTTGGAACATGTAAATTTGGAGGGATTGTAATTTTGTAGGGATAAAATGATATGGGGTTGTCACTATGTATGTAGAAGTGGGGTGGTGAGGGGAACAATTTTTATTTGAGTGGAGTGAATTCATATATAAATTAAATTTATAATATTAAATGAGATGCATAATTCAAGGAATATGGGACCAAATAATGTTTATTGATAGTAAACGATAATTAAACATCAACAAAGTCCTCATCAATTCTTTTCAATATTCTATTTGGCCATATATCAATCACTAAAAACAAATGTTAAGAATTTTATACCATTACTGTGGTAACTATATTTAGACCTCGGTACCTAATTTTTATTAAATAAAAGAAAATTACCTTTTTTTTAATTTAACAATGATGATTTTAACTAATTAAATTTCTAATAGTGTTGAAAATTAACTATAATTTATGTACACATAACACACTAAATATATTATTTATTTCATCTATTTTATAAAAACAATATTTATAGGAGAATTAATAAAATAAAACTTACTATAATTTTGATACAGTCAATCAAAAATTGAGGATAAATTTATCATTTTTAAAATATTAAATTTATGAATATAACATATATAAAAAATTGAAAACAAATTTTTTTATTCAATGATGAATTCTTTCACATTATATGCTTATAATATTATTTTATAGAAATACTAATGATTTATATGTCTTCATATATTAAAATATTTCATTAGAATCCCCGAAAAAATTGACAAGTTTATATTTTTATAATTACTATAAAAATATAAATAATATATTCGAAAATTTTACACTTTTACATTAAATTATTTTCATATTACTTGAATATTTTATAAAAATTATTAGTAAAATTTTTCAATAAAATTTTTTATTATGTACTCTAATTATTATTTAATTAAATTATTTCTTTTGATGAAAAAAATTATAAAATGTTTTATGTGTGGAAAAAATGTATATTTTAATACATTAATTGTTTCATGTTTTTATCTTCTAAACATTTAAAAATAGAATGCATAGTGTCATTCATCTATGATATAAAAAAAATATAAGTAATTGTTGAAGACACAAGAGGCGGTTCAATAATCATGGTCCTATTAGTTATTTCCATGTTCTTGAATTTCTCTTATAGATGTATTTTAACAATGTATACGTGATGGATTTCATCATTGAAAAAATATAGGGAAATTCCATGAGATGATAACTCATTCCTAAACTATGAAAAATTATATTTATATGGAAAACTCATAATTATAAATTCCATAACGTCAAAATTATTTAAAAAAATTATATTTGTGTTACAATTATAAATATATATTAATATCAAGTATATGTTGAATGAAAATTTTAATCATTTTATCATTTTAATATATTATTGTTCTTTTTAGTTTAGCATAGTGTGAAAGATAATATATTGATCTCATAAATATTATTTAATGTTATATATTTACTAAAGTCATGTGATGTTGAATATTGGACTCCTTAATATAATATATTGATTGATTTTTGTACTAAGATGAAATCATGGGAGGATACTTTTGTCACCTCAAATATTTATGATCTTGTGATACTTCCAAAAACATATGATTTTACCATGAAAAATTAATAAGAGAGTGGTATTTTACAACTGCAATATATCTCTTTGATATACGATCTAAAAAATATTATCCATATATAAAGGATTCGGTTTTAAATGGATAACTTCTAATTTATGTGTATATGATTGATCCAATGTATACTTACACAAATGTGACGGGTGGAATACATCATTTAAATTATGTAGGTTACATATATGTACAATGATATAAACTAATGACTATATATGTTCTATAATTATTAATGGTCATATGTTTGTAGATAATAACTACCCCTTCTTCCTTAACTGAAAAATACATTCCAACGGATATAATTAATTGAAAAAATTAACAAACATTTAAAACTATACATATATATGAAAATTATTATCATTTATTTGAAAATTTCATTTTCCGACATTTATATGATGTTGAATGGATTAAACATTCTAATTTATTTTATGGTTTAGATTATGTCAAAATTGTTTTTGATATATGAATTCATCCCATCATTTCAAATATCTTTCTATATTAGCTAATAATTCTTCATTTTATTGTGTTTTTACACTGTAGTGGAAAACTCATATTATATGATAACTTTAACAAAGGGATATGTTGGTCCCAAACTCTGAAAAAATTCATTGACCATGATAATTTCATTTATTTTTCTACTTAAAATGTTAATCAATATTTACCATATATTTGAGGAATATAATTTATGTAATAATTAATGTATGTATCAAATGATATTTGAATAATATTCCAAAATCATTACAGAAGTAAGGAATTAGATCAAATAACATTGAATGTGCTAATCTATCAGACCATACCACATAATTTATGTATAGCATAGAAATTTGATGTGGAGAGAAGTACTCTTGCATTCTTATGATGTTTGAAAATTTTTGGTTTCAATAATACACTAACAACATATAATTTATAACATTGGGGTTCTTAGAATGGTTGATTATAGAACATGTAATGATGTTTTAAAAATTCTAAAATAAATTAATTTGTTTTTTCAAAATTTACATTTATTGATAATTTTTAACTATTAAATATTTTCATAAAATTCATTTAATAACATACTCTAAAAAATCCAAATTAAATTTAGTCCCACTAGAAGTAATTCATAATATAATTATACAATATTATGCTTCCTAAATGTTTTTACATGGATAAGTAATGTGAATCATCAAAAACATTTTTCATCAATAATATTTTTAAGTGGAAAATTTTATTATCCCTAATCATGTAAACCAACCATTAAAATATTATAACTCCATAATATTTCATTCCATTATTAATAGATCTATATCATAATTCTTGAACACCATTCTATTTACGTTTATTTATGGTTGAGTAATATTTTGTGGAAGGAACAATTTCATCACTTTTATTATGATATACATATTCATACATTGAATATATTTAATTAATTGGTCTTATTCAATCCACATCATTGAAAATGTAGAATTATTCGTTATACATAAATAATAATTAAATTTGATTTGATTTTTTAGATTATAGTGAAATGATAAATTGTATACTCTTATTAACTAAAAAACACTATATTAGAAAATACCCATCTCATTTGATGTGAATTAAATCATTTATATTTTATAAATTATATATATATCATACTTTTCATCATATTTTCATTATTTTAAAATGATTTATTAAATTATAACTATTTTTTGTAAATATCACGTGTTTCATAATTTTAATCACGGTTTATTTATTTATATTATAATTAATAAATGTAAAAGTCAATTCACAATATGGAAAATCACATTAACCTCATCAATGAATCAAAAAATATGAAGAACAATTCATCACTGTAGGGTAATGTAATTACAATGTATTATCCAATATAAAAATTACTTTCATATAAAATTATGTAAACTCATATATCCAATGGATGTTTAAACCCTTCCATGTGAGGATTAATAGAGTCTTTGATAATAATTAGAAATCATTTTCAATTATTTTACATTATTGGGATAATTAAATGAAAACTAATAATTTATGTCACAATGGCTGATCTATGTAATTTTATAATCAAATTAATTTTTTTTTGATCCATATACATTCCCTAACTTGTGATAACATGACTCATTAATGATGCTTTTCTTTAATTCAATTATCACATTTTTAAATTATCATAAAATTTATATATTCCCAATATAATTATAAAAATACTTAAATATTTTTTATGTTATGAATTTATCTTTAAAAATATAAGGATATAATGAGTTATTGTGAACCACGTGGTGAATAATTTTTTTATATAATAACCTTATAATTATTTTAATGAAGTTAATTGTTGAATCATTAGGATGAGACCGTAAGGGGCGCCGCTATGACAAATTTCTCTCGTCGCCGCTACCTCCCTCATCTTGCTTAAGTTACATTCCACTTGGTTTAATTATTCATGAAGACGACCTCCTTGGATCATCCGTCTCGACGTTGCGCATGATTTCCTGGCTTCATGGCTCGACTCCACTCTTTGGATAGAGTTTCACTACGACGTAGCTGTTCAGATTCCAAGTCCCAGTTTCTACGGGTTGAGGGAGATGGTTCATCTGTGGATCCGTGTAATTGGTGGTGGAGTGTTTCTTCTGTGGGTTTGATGGATGGCGGTGATGGGATCTAGATCTGGTTCTCTTCTGGGCTCTCGTCATGTATTTTGGGTGTTTTCTTCTGTTTTTTTCTTAAATCTTTTGAGTAGTGTGATGCGGGTTTGATGTTTGGGGATTTTTTGATGGCTTGCCGATTATGGACTTGATTTCTTCCATGGAGGTTTTTAGTTTTGGTTCTGGACCGTCGATGGTGGTGTCGACGGGTAATGGGGATGCTCTCCTGCGCTCTGGTGGATGTAGATGATTTTGTTTGCTTGTTTTTTCTAGATAGGTTGTGGTTCATGGGTCATTATTTTTATCTTCGGTGGTCGAGATGTTGGTGGTGTTATTTGGGTGATTTGGCTCCAACGACAGTTGATGGTCTTTTTTTGAATGGCGTGTGGCTCAAAGAACGTCTCTATAGTCTTCCCGCTGTGATTGGTGGCACATGGTTAACCAGCTTGTCTCGTCGGTGGTTGATTAGAGGCGATGTTGGATTTCTCACTATCACATTCCTCGAGTTTGTGCGGCTCGAGGTGGTCACGTAGTATGGTCTGTTTTTGAAATTTGAATATCTAATGTTTTTTAGCTTTTGGATGATGGGGTGTTGCTGGAACTATTGTTTTGAATTTTGGGGATAGGTTGTGTGGTTACCGGTTATCATAAACCAACTTTATGAAAATTAAAAAAAAAGATTTCTAGAGGAATTTTTGAGTCATTAAATTAATTGTTTCCCAATTTATAAGGACTCTTTGTTATAGTTCATAACATTTTATGATTCCAATTTATAACATGTTATTATTATATAGTGGGTAATACCATGTAGTTCATTAGAAAATACATCAGTACACTATTTTAAAATTAAAATATCTAAATTGTTGAGTGACTACCTAAAAATTTTAATCATGTTTCATTCATTTATAGCTATCATGAATAATGAAATATTATTTTTTTTTCTATTGAGTGTTTATGAAAAATATTTCTATGATATTCATTATTGGGAAGATAAAAGATATGAAATGATATTTCCATTTCATAATAATGGATAATATCATTATATAATGAGATAAACTACATTCCCAATACCATATCAAATTTTACTATATAGTAATGAAATAGATATTTATGAATTATCTTGCTATAAAAATTGAACAAAATATAGTTTTTTTACTTATATGTAGTTATATATCAACCATTTCATTCATATAATAATTCAATTGACAATTTTTAATACGGTGAATCAATATATTTTGAAAAACTATATGGTATAAAAGAATATGATGAACAATAATCCAATAAGAAAAACCATAAACTTGATTATAAATTATGTGTACCTATAAGAACATAATTTTAATTATTGAGATAAGTGCTAATGATATAATATTATATTCTATATTCTTATTATTTGGCGATAATACATAATTACAAATGCCTCTTATAGATAATAACATATAAAAAAACCATTTTATTTCTTTATTTAAATGGATGATATTATATTATAAGTGATAAATAAATCTAGTGGAGTTAAATTAAATTTACATTATGTTTGGGAGATTCAATATACCGTCACTCATAGATACATTACTAAAAACAAATTCTTTACAATCTCGATTCAATACCCTAAGTGATGATCCAATAATATGATGATAATATTTTTAAAATTTAATAGTTTCCTCTAACAAAAATTCATACTATCTAAGGAACCGATGGATTATTTTCTATATAGACTACCAATATAAAAAATTAATTATAGTCATCCATTATCCTTAATAAAATAATTCATGGCACACATTTAAATGTATCATATCTTTAGCTTATCGTCAAAACCTCCCAAATGGATACCTAATAATGGGCTGATCCAAAATGTCTAGTAAGTGAAATATATTAATGAATCATAATGGTTAGATAATATGAATGTTCAAAAACACATATTACTTGCAAATTTTTTTAAAAAAATATCATAGGATCATAAGATAATATAAGGTCATCAAATAGGAACATCAATTATATACTTTATTTGAATCATAAAATTTTAATCTTGAATCATTATAACATAATATATGTATTTAAGATATTAATCTATAGTGAAAATAACATTATCATATGAAAAATTAAATTTTGGAAATATCACAACAACTATTACTCCCACAAAAAAGCATGTGAAAATAACACTACAGAATCAAGATCAAGATCTACCATACAAACTTAACAATCTATCTTGAGTTCATGATAGACCATTTGAACATAAATATCAACCATAAGATCATTATCAACATCATTATATCCTAATATTTAAAAAAAAATTAAAAATGTTAGAGGGTGATATAAGAACCTACCCATCATCATATTTAAATATGTTCTCTATTTGATATAAATCATTTTTTTATAAAAAAAGAACATATGAAAATGAAATGTGTTTTTAAAATTCATAAATTATTCCTCATAAAAGACATCATGAATTTGAATGATTAATAACAAAAAATTTCAATCCATAAATTGAATTAATTATCAAATGAATTTGACAATAATTTTTCAAGAATAACCAGATTTAAGATGGTTTATTGGATTGAAAAAAGGAAAATATAAGAAAAGAAGATTATTTTATAAGTGAATCTTAAAAATGACTCAATCGAAAATTATGTCGGTCAATTAAATATTTTTTATAAAGGTGATGTGAATAAAATTTAGAACAACCTAATTTAAAATATAATATAATAATGGATCCCTAAAATTGAAATAATGTTATCTAACAAATTGTGGTTTTGAAGTTAAATTTTTTTACAATGGAATGTATTTTTTTATATTTTTGATATATAATTGTTAAAGACTCCCATTTTCAAAAGTGGAAATCAAAAATTCTTTTGAAATTAGGTTAAGGAAAATATGATGGTCACATCAGTTAATACATAATGGGTTCTAAAAATATTATAGGAAAACTATGTTGGGATGTTCAAACATATATATGGAATAGAAATAACAATCTAATGAGGATGTGAATAATTCAAAAAATATAATGATATTATGAAAATATAATTAATTTAGGGAATGATATTTTAATTTAAAATCTTCTTCTTAAAGAGATACATGTTCTTTTAATAGTCTGGAGAATGTTTTCCCTATCATTTGTTGTAATAAAATTAGCATCTTATTATTATTGGTGGAGGGATGCCCTTACATGAACATTAGGTTCTTGTGGACATTAAAATCATTTTTTAGGTCTAGAAACCTCAAACAATAACCCACACACTATCTTAAACCAGTCCAATCATCCCTATTTTGTAGCCTCACTGATGATTCCTTTGTGATCCATCGCGTTCCTATTTACCATTAAGGCTATAATTATACCCCATATCCATGGTATTCTTATTCATCACATCCTCAAATGAAAATGAGAACACATATCGACATCCCTATAATTTTATGGTTCCTTCCTCCATTTATGGATGTCACTAACCATTTTGGACATCAAACTAGAGCATTTTAGGATGTCATAATCTCTTAACCAGATCGGAGTCTGTAACCAACACCCATACACTGGCATGAGTTTCGACAACATGCACCAAAACAACAGTATCATCTAATATCACTTATCCCATCCTTAATGTTGTGGATCATGTAACACTTGATTCCCATTAAAGATTATGATAAACCTTCTGAAAGTACATTCCCCCATCACATGTACCACCCCATTACATTACAACTAGGGAATTCCACATAATTGGGATCCAATAGGTTTTGAACCCTACCTTAGATGATGAATTATATTGTTCTGGTCAACATAAGAGAAAACAAAACTATAATACATTTTCTAATATCATATGAATATAGAAATTAATGAAAATAAAGATCTGATAAGAACTAGGCTTTAAAAAAATCATTAAAACCTAGAAAATGATAACATGCTGAATTACCAAACACACATTAGTGGTTGTTTGGTATGCATATTAAAAGGTTTTTATATGGTAAAAATATTAATCCACATAAGGAAAAGAGAACAATACGCATAATATAATAATAATTATGAATCTATACAACCTATATATAATACAGTCGATAAGAAAAATTATAGACCATTTAATGAAGAAAAAGTAAATAAAAACCCCTAGGGCTTGGGGAGAATTTAAATAAAAATATCATGAAAGAGAGACGCACAAATTTTACATAATTTTTTATTAATTAAATGGTATTTAATGATATAAAATATCAAACAGATTTCATATATATCATATAAATAAAATTATGTTCATAATATAATCAATGCCTTAATGAGAGAAATTTTAGGTGAAAAAACATAACTTAATCATCACATTATTAGATGATATCTAACCACTTGCAGATAAAACATAACTATATCAATAGGTATTTAATGAAAATTATTACTATACATTTTCTTTTATTCTATTCACTAATACATATTCTCAATATGTACAAAATTTTGTTATAATCTATCTTCAACATTAGGTTTGAGTAATCGTGATTGTTCTGAACTAGTCTGATAATGACACTGTTGACATTAATTCATAACATAGATATCATATTTCTAAGAAAATTCATTTTGTAATATGTATTTCAATATATTTTCACTAGTTTAAATTTAATTTCATAAAATTTTTAGCTAAATTTTTTGAAGAGGTAAAAATTGATGAGCATGTTTCATTGGTTCTTAGAGAACGAAATGAATTTTAATTATTAATGAGTTAAGAAAAATTCCATTACAAACCCAAAATATAATAATAAATTACATATTTATTTAATATTATAAATTTACATACATTTCCATATCCTTCTGTATTATAAATTAATACCATTGTTCATGTAGGTTGTTTTGATAGCCCAAACTAGCACATACCACAATCGTATGAATTCTTATGAATTGGTTCAGTTATAAAATCATTTTACCAAAAGCATAATAATATTTATTAGTGATTATTAGTGGGTTATTTTATAATTTATAATTATTTGAATACTTATTTATTTATATGAATCTATTTTGTAGAGTGAATAAAATTTTTTCAACTTAGTACACACGTTTTGGGTGATTGTATTTAAAATGTTTTATTGTTCCTCATTTTGTTAATAGGTTTTATAATTTGACATAAATGAATATTGAAAAAATAATTATTGATATATTTATTCCTTAATACCATTATTATAAGTATCTATGTTTTTGGAAATGAATGTATGAATACATAGACTTTTGGAAATGGTAGTATACACATAAGTATGGATGAAGAATTTATTTTCAATAGAATATGATAAATGTGTATTATAGATTGTAATTTCATATAATTATATTACTTATAAATTTCATACTCACACACAAAAACACGCACACTAACACACACACACACAGATATATATATTAAAATTCACATTATAACCATATATATAATTTTGTAAAGGATAAAAAATTAGGATGCTTCACGAAGATCATAGTCTGCTGGTCGGATCAAACGTAATTCTTGTTTTCTGTAAGGAGAAGTGACTTGGATTATAATGGTTGTTCCCATAATATAAAATTATTTACTTTTCTATACATACATAATTAATAATATATATATTTTTATATTAGATGTAAAATTATTGGAATGAAATGATTTTATAGAAATGTTAATGTATATATAGATAATTTGTAGTTTTCATTAGATATTTCATTAAAATTGGGTGATTATCATTATAGATTTTGACTTATGTTAAAGTATTTAAAATTAAATTTATTAGAAAGTAAATTTAGAATATTTTCATGGGGAAACTGAAATTTTGTTGTTTTATTCATGGGTTCATTAGTTGACACTTTTATATGTGGTGAGAATGGAATTTTACATGTAATAAAATTTTCAAATCACTATTCAATGGTCAAGGGATCCAAATGTAAAAAATATTATTGAGTGGTGTGATATTGGGTCTTGATATCCACTAATATTCAATTTAAATTTTTTTTATAAAATATTCATAAATTTTACCATAATTGTTTTATATATTAAAATGATAGGTTTTACCAGAGTTACTTGATTTCACTTATGTAATTTATCCATTATATTTAAAAATAAAATTTTCATTATTAAATAACTCAGAATTTTTTTTATAATTATTAAATCAATTTTATTTTATAAAATTTCTATATGTGATATAAATAATTCTAATGAAATAAATTTATAAAGCAATAAAAACTATTTTTTTGAATAAAGTAACGTATTTTGTAAAATATTAAATTTAGTACAATAATTTAACCATAAAATTTTATGTATTATAATGTTACTTATAGAATACATTGTTCATTCAAAATAATTCACAAATTTCTATATCATAATTTAAAAAATTTGAAAAATATTTACATTAAAAATATCATAATTTCCACTAATTACATAAAAAAATATTTTCCGAAAATATTAGAGAAACTCATCATTGGATACTAACTTAATTATTTATAAAATAATGCTTTTTCTAATTTGAAATTTAATAATATATAAATTTACATTTAAATAAAAAAATAAAAAATTATTTATTTCTATTTTTTGAACGAAATTAACTTTCCAAAATAAAAAAAATTATATTATTATTATTATTTATGATCAATTACTCATTAAATTTTAATAAATTTATAATTCATATAATCAACAAATCCTTTTATAATATATTCATAATATACTTTTTTATTTCATAGAACAAAAATTGGGATATTTTTTAAAATTATATTTTCAAATGTAAAATCTTTTTTTACTCACTTTATGTACACTAATTAAAGTTCATTAAAATAAAATTAGTCCTTTTATTTATATTCGTACATAAAATTTAAATTCATTTTTACAATATTTAATTCCAATAGATATATATACATTTTAAATTTATGTACTTAATATTAATATTTCTATCCAAATAAATAATATTGTTTGTTTTTTTATTCGATGATACATGTACAGAAAGAAAAATCATCATAAACATTATTGTTTATGATCTAGGAATTAATAAACTCTTTTCATAGAATGTGATTAAATAATTTATTTGACCAGGGTTATTTTATTGACTTAAAAGAATTTAATAATGTATGTTTTTCTTTCGGTATCATAATCCAAATTAGGGTCTACCATTTGATACCCTCACCCTCTAATATAAAATTTGTATAGAGACCCATAACTTATTCTGGTCACTGGAAGGTAAATTTTTTTATTGAATTGATCTATTATATAATTATTATTGGGTTGTAAGACATACAAAATTTTGGGTGATATTATGGAATGAAAGAATTGATTAGTAGTTGATCCTTCCTTATTATATTTATGGTCTCATAAAAGTTCTCATTATCATAATTGAGGTAGATAGATGAGAAATGCTTTTTTAATTTTCATTAATACTAAAATCCCATTTGGTTTTCCATTTTCGACAATCATTACATTTATATTACACCATTTTGAACTCAACTAATACTATTTTGATTAAATTTACTAGAATATAGCTAAATTAGTGATATTAATTCAATGATTAACTAGAATATAAAGAAGAAAACTATTGATATAGTAGTTATAAATTATAATATACATATATATAAAAACTTATTGATTTTATAGGTTTAAATACATATTATTCATAGTTATATTACAAATATGTTTTGAAAAAATAGCATGTCCTGTATTCTATCACAAAATTATAAAATGTATTTTTATCCTTCCTAGGGGTATGTAATGATAATATAAATAAACTAAAAAATATACCCTATGATATTTATGATATGTATACAATTTAGATTAGATCTTAGATATATGGTGATGATTATCTTAACACTCAACAAACCATAATGCGGGTTATTACACATAGGTTCTTGTTATTCAGTTCATATATCTACATTTCTATATGTAAATATGGTTATAATTTCATGGAATCAAAACACCCAATACATTTCTAAAATAATTGGATTCATTTAACATTTTTAAATTTATCTATATCTTTTTCAACAATGTCTCATTATCGCAACCCCCAAAAAATTCAAAATTCAACTCTGATACATCTTGAGAAGGTTTTAACTAGATATAAATATATTTCACATAATTTTTATAATTAAAACAACCCATACCACATTAATTCTCTTACTATCAAGAACTTATGGTATACAATGATGTGTTATAAAATAGATAAACATCTTATGACACATTATTAATTTAATTTATAAAAATACCTCCTAAATCATATATTTTAACAAGTTCATATAAAAATTTTACCAGGGAAGTGGAAAACAAAAGAGTGAGTTAGATCAAATTTTCAATAATTAGAAATATCACAACAAATAATAAATTAAAATTTATAAGATCACAAAAATTCATAATAGATGAATAAAACATAGATTTTTGTTTGGAAACATGTAAATCAATCATAGTCAAAGTATTCATTACATTGGAGTATATAATAACATGAAAATGTGGCATAAACATAAGAATAACTATAGGTAATTATAACATTTTAAATGATGAAAATCATAATTGTGACCAAATTTAAACTACTATGAATAGTTATCCATAATGTTAACCACGAAAAATATTATTACCATTTATAATCACAAACATAAATACAGATAATATTAATATTTTTTGAGATATAAAACATTTACAATTAATTTTATATTTATATTGGTCCCTAGCCATCAACAAAAGTTATAAAATATATATTTGTACCATATAAAATCAACAATTAATTATATTATTAAAATCACATGGAATTAAAAATTTATTTCATATTCTTTAAAAATGACATCACATTACATTACATCCATATCGAAATAGTTTATAAAAAGCATAAATCCCTCAGAATTAGTATAAAATTATTTGGAGGATGAGAAAAATATTAGTCTATAATAGGATTTTTAAGAAAGATAAGAAAATGAAAGGGAAATCATAATAATAACCACAATTGAGATTTTATAAAATGGTTTTATAATAAATTTATATAATACTTCATATATCCATTTAAAAAGTGAAAAGACTATAGTTAAAACCATGAATTTAGTTGAATTAATAAAATTAAATCCTTTACTGGAAATAAACTTAAAAATTATAAATTTGTATTGTAATTTAATCATTTCGTAAAATGAGAGGAAATTCCCTTTTAATCTTTTGATATATTTTTAAAAAAATTAACATTAATTATTTGTGACTAAAATATTACTTTTTATTAAAATATAAAAAGATATTTTTAAATTATGAAAGACTGTATATAAACAGATTTTAATATTAATTATGAATACACATTTGGAATGTTTTATATTGATATAGAAGAGAAATATCCAAAAAATTGGATATAAATTTTTCTGAAAAAAATTAATATATATATATATATATATATTTATTTATTTATTCATAAAAGAAGTGTTTTGTATTTAAAAATATTGGATCCCTATTTAAAATTGTATTGAAAAAATATATGGGTGAAATTTCAAATTAAAATATCCTGGGAATACCATATTAATTGCAAATAATTTTTAACTCAATGAATGAAATTTTTTTTGAATAACCCTTTAAATAATGTGTTGAATCTTTTATAATCGATATCTAAATTCCTAAATAACATAATTATGTTTATTAAATATATCTCATATAATATTTTTCAAGGATTTATCAATTTTTATAGTCTTTTTGATTTCGTATTACATAAATTTATTTTTTATTATATTTTCTCCTAAACAATATAATGTTTTCAGTCTATTCTGTAAATAATTCTATTGTATATTGACCACGTTAAAAGGGGTAATATAATAGTTTCAGCTCCTCAATAATTTCCCTGAAATATTTTATATATAAATCATGTAGACTTAAGTTATACCTCTCAATGGATTGCTAAACCAATATTAAAATTATCAAAAGTTTCTTTGTATACTCATTTTGTGGGGTTGCATTTTTTCATTGATAGTTAAATTTTAATATTACTAATATAATATCCATGTTTCCTTTATAAAAAGACAATAATTTTAATTTTTAGATACTTAAAATTAATTTGGTGAAGAAAAATGAAATATTTCATTCAAATATGGTGGTTGTCTATACATACTATGTGTGAAAATATTTATATTTTAATGAATAAAAAGAAGGTAAATAATGGTTACTCTATTAACCTAAAAACATTTTAATACAATAGTTATACTGATTTTAATAAATATGTATGTTTTGAGGAGAATATTATTTGGTATAAAAAGAATGAAAAAAGAATGAACACAGTTAAAGTTATTAGCCTTTTCATCGATATCCTTTATTTGGCATATATTTATGCCTACAATGATTGGTCTTCTATAGATTTTAGAACCTATAATAAAACAAGAAGATTTTTGGGGATATATTCCCCTATGTATTAGTTGAGATAAGGTATAAATGTATCAAGATAATTTGGGTGGTGATGGGAACCTTGTCTTTGTAGGATGAGTAACATCATTATAAATATTAATTCCCTATTATTAAGTGGGTCTCGTCATTAAGGGAGTGCATATCAACAATTTATATTTCATGTGGAAAAGGTTTATTAATGTAGAAAAATACACTATAATTTTTTTTATTGAAATCATTTTTCTCTTATTTTAATATTTTACCCATACATTTATCCTGTTATACCACATTTAATAATTAATCTATTATTTATATATTTTCCTTGTTTAGAATTTATATTCCATAAAAATTTGACCATATTAAGTAAATATAACATGTTCATTAATAATATGAAAACCAAATGAATATATTCATATTTTAGTAGTAATGAAAATTATATTATTTATAAGGATGTAAAATATAATTAAATCAATATTATTACTAATGATAAAAAATAAATTGTTTTAAAAAAAATAGGAAAATTAACTATTGGGTAATATTTTTATTCAAAATAATAAAATGAATATAAATTTATCTTAATAAAATTTAAAAAATTATGTATTTAAATTTTAAATTTAAACGTTATTTATAATTCAAAAAAACATAATTACGAAAACTGGATTTAATGCATTACTTGTTATTAGTTATATATCATAAAAAGTATTAATTATTATAAATTTAAAAATTTTGTTAGAAGAATACTTTAAATATACTTAATTTATTAATTAAAAAACCACACTTATAAAATTATCGTTTTTAAACATAATTTATTGAAATTAAATGTTTATATTCCATGTTGATTATTTATTTACATAGAATTTGTTTATTTTTATCATTATATTTTAATTAAATAAAAAAATTCATATTAAAATATTCTATTTTGATAAAAGATAATTTTACGAAATATAATTAATGTGTATTAAAAAAATTAATATATATTTAATTTATTATTATTTGTTTTTCTCACCGTAACATACACTCAAATTACCTCCCATGTCCATGGTATAAGATATAAGTGTTTAATATGTAACAGTCATTGTTGTAGGTCTTGTTTCAGCATGCATAAAACTTTAGTGATTCCTAGTAGCTTGATCTTCACCCATGGATGATTTCACTCAATCTGTACATATTAATGTTTAGATTGGTGCTGGATTTGGGAAACCCCTTTTGACCAACCACATTACATGGTAAAAATTATTTAGATATGGAAGATTCATATTAATTGATTACATTACTCTCTATTAATTTATAAATTTCATAATTTAGATACTCCAATATATACCCATCAATTTAGAATCCATATTATTATGGTTATATTAAATATTTGTATCGCATAAATTTTTTTGACTCTTTTTATATTAGTTTTTGGTGTGGATGATGATATTGGACACCTGGTTTGTATTAAATTATTAATATATAGTGAAACAGGAGGATGTTATAGATATACCCAATTGATTCCAAGAAATAATAATAAATAGGAATTTATTACATAAATGATCTCATGTTAAACCATATAAATTCCCCATTAAAATGATTATAATCAATGATTAAAAAATATCTTATATCTCGAATAAAAATTATCATTATATAATTTTATAATGGGCATGAAACATTAGTTAATGAATCAAAATGATAATATTTTGTAAAAATTAGTTCATATTATATTCAAATATAACTAAAAATTACACAATGTCATCATTATTTTATAAAAAATCATTTATATTACTATTTTACCCAGATCATACATTAATATTTGAACCTAAAATTATTCATTAATTTACATAAATTATAGAATAATAAAATCATTGACTTATTTATAAAATATATTTATCTCTAATTAAATGAAATCATTATAATTATTATCATATAAATAATATTTAAATATATTTAAAAATTGAATATTTAAATATAGATCATATTTATTTATATTAAAACCATAGAAATATTTTTCCAGTTCATTAAAAGTAATTATATATAGCAGACTCTGATTTTTTCATAATTGGAGTAGGAATAAAAAACCAAAATGGTAATATTTTAATATATTAATGAAAAAATTATAAAGTCATTTTACCAGGCATCATGAACTTATAAACAATAGGGGGAAAATATAAAAAAAATTTATGTGACTATTGTTTTATAACAAATTCCTAGTGTTAACATACTCATCGTTAAATGAAATAGAGATAATTAATCCTAATGATAGGGGTATCATTTTAGACATATTATTCATTGCTTCCTATAAGAAATAACTAATTTTAAATTTTTGGGAGTTAACATCTCCTAGAAGAAGTAAAATACATAATCCATATCAAAAAAATTATAATTTATATTGTATAAAATGAAAATAATTATAAAATAGAGAGGTTGAATATGAGATAAAAAACTCATTCTTATATATTTCATTACACTATTTAGTGTATTAATAAATGATAAATATGTATAGGAAGAAGAAGGAAAAATTCAACTTCTACATTTTTCCTTGTATGACCTATTTAAATAACAGCCTTTTTACCCCATGGAAAACCATAACCCCCTTCAACTATACTAAATTATAATAATAAATAAAACTAAGAATAATTCTTCCATTATACACACATTGATACATATATATATACATTTATATAGAGAGGGTAATATATATTTTTTACCACCAAATTTCCAATGTTTTATTGTAAAAGGTCTAATATACCATATTCACGGAAAAATGATGAGAAACCTCAAAAAATATAATAATAATAGTTTAATATTATACAAATTAAATATCTTAAGATATATAAAAAATCATATCACATTTCATTTGCTAAAAATAAATAATATTAATTTAAAAATACAAATAACAATAATATTTCCGATCATGGTAACAACTTTATTTATAAATAAAGTATTTGGTCATTTTTAAATAATTCACTTTTATAATTTATAGATAGAAGATTATGAATATAAAAAATTTAATTTTTATAGGATTAAAATATGACATGGACAATCAATATGAATTTTCATAAAGCTAATACGATATCATTATAATAGAAAACATTTCATCCCACGTCTATATGATTTAATTTTAAAAAATAAAAATAATAAAAATAACGAATTTATAAATAGCTGGGTGTAATTTTTTTTACTTTAGGGATGTATAGTCAAATTATGTATTGAAAAATCCTTTTCACATATGAAACATTCTATTTCTGGGATTAACAATCCCTATTTAATTATTGAGGTTAATGTATTTGTTTTTAAATTACAAGGTGATTTTGTTAGTAGTTTATGTTTCATTATATTCATTTTTCTTATAATATATTGTTTTTGATATATATATATATATAATGATGTAATGAGATGTCCTAAAGAGGTTCTACATCTGTTTAATTATATTATTTATTATGTAAATTAATGATGTATAATGGTTATCTCTTATTTCATCAGAATTATACTGATAAATGTATGACTCTTAATGGGGAATATAAAATTATGGCCCTCACATAAGAATTTTCACAGTTTCATAGGACATTATGGATTTCTATATGGCATTGGTATAATAATACGAATAAATAGTTATATGTTTTTTTTAAAATTACTAATAATTTTTTTTTTGAAGCTTAATGACTATGACTTCTCAGGGGAGCGTGTAATTCTTTTAATTCTTGTATGATAATATAATTTTCATATTTATATAGCATTTCATACATTTATATTTATGTACAACATTGATTCTTCTATAATTTGAACAAATACTGGGAATATGACATCAAACAATGATATAATCGTAAAATCATAAAAGTGACCCTAAGGACATGCAACATTTATAGTGTGCATTTAGATTTAATCATTTACATTATATACAATATCAGGGACCCAAATTATGAATTTCAATAAAGAAAAATATTTTATTATAGTGGTTGAAATTTAGTGATTTTATAGAACTACATTTTATAAAGAGGAAATAATTTGGATGACTCCAAATATTTAATTTATTATTCCAAAATACATATGTTTGAATATTTATTAATTAAATTTAATATTTATCTTTTAAATAGTAATAGTATTATCAATGTTATATGAGATTATATGAGATGAAATGATGATGAGATTTAAAAAATAATTAAAATATAAAAGACAAGATACAAGAGAGGATGTTTAGTTTATTTAAATATCATTAATAACTTTTTATTTATATTGATAATTTGAAAATTTATCAAATTATAATAAATAATAAGAATAATCACCATGGTTATCTATAAGATATGAAATTAGGAGAAATTAAACTGATCATGTAATGTACACTATAAAATGATAGAGAATTTTTTTAGGGATGATAAAATATTATAATGTTCATGTAATCACGTTAATATTATCACGAAATTATTTTATCTTTTTCTTTTTTCACTCTAAATGTTTATATCATTCAAGTTTTCAAGTTTCACTTCATGTTGAATTGTTCCATAACGTGACCATGTTTTATATGTACATACAAAAATTGAATTGAATTTGAGCCATAATCTAGGTAGGAATGTCAATATATATTTATTATCAACCTATTATAGTTATAATTCAATTTATGAAACTAAATAAGAACATTATAGATAGTAACATTTTATTGGTATTAACACAAAATAACTCTTGATGTTTTTTTTAAAAAAATGTGATCAATAAAAATATACTTGTCTTATTGCACTGCAATTGAATGCCATGGAAAACACCCATTTAGGTGTATTATTAAATGATTCAAAAACTATTAGGTGGCCTATTTAATATTTATTTTTGTGTGAAAATATTATGAAAATGAGATTTTTGAAGAATAAATATAAAGAGATTATATTACTATAAAAATTGATGATTAGAAGAAATGATAAGAAATGATTGGATTAGTCGATTAATTAGATATTTCTAGTTTCACATGGTATTATAATATAGTCTATGTAAAATAATAAAGATTCAATATATAGTGAGAAATTACTAATTAAATTCATTATTTATTAGAATTTATCATTTTCTAGAGTCACATATAATTATGATATGAGATTTAATTACTATGATTACCATTTTTTGTCTCAAAGAGGATTTTCATATATTAGTTTCTAATTAAATATTTCCTTGTCAAGGATCCATATAAAATATGATTTAATAGTTTTCCAATGTAAATAGTGAGGTTTAGTAGAAATATTATTGTAGGGAGGTGATCTGAACTATCGGGGTAGTATTTTACCTCTCAACCTATTAGAATTACGAATTGCACTTATTGATGATAATCTATGGATAAGTATAAAAATACAATTTATTTTGGTTTATGGCCTAGTTTAAATATCATCACAACAATAACGAATATCTAAGACTAGGTTCATGAATAAAACCTCCTACTTTTATAGGGAGTAAAAGGTTTTCCTTGGCTGTAGGGATTCCTAAGTAACAGAGGTGGATGCTTCTGTATCAGGAACAACTGTTAGGAGGGACATCGAAAAATTAGTGGTGTAGGTGGAAGGTTCATTGACATAAAGAGTAGTAATTTGTGGTCATTCAATGTCACCACAGTGGATATGGTTGATGTGGACAATAATTTTAGGATCTATAGGGGTTGTGTAAATTATGATGGATGGTGATGGATCTGATGTGGGTGATGGGAAGTGGTGTATATGGCTGCAAACAGTGGTCTGATAGGCTTGATCAATTTGAAAAAAGAAGGCCTTATCCTCAGGTTTATACTCCCATGGGATGTTTATAGTAAGAAAAAATACAACATCTAATCTTATAGAATTCGAAATATGATTGGGTATTGTTATATCATTTGGAACCAGGAATGATGTAGTTAAATATAGGGAATCTCTATACAATCATTTTTAATGGTTGGGAGATTTTGAGAATTATGTAGCATAACTAGGGATGGGTTTTTTTAGGGGTATAGTATTTGGTTCTTCTTTTCATGTATAATCCTTTTTTCCTTTCCTGTTATAGATTATGTAATGATTACCTTAAAACAAGATAAAAATGTGATAATCCAAAAAGTTATTTAGTATTTCAGACTTTAGAAGAATTATTACAACATGCTATAATAATGAGCGGGTACCCACATTGTGCTCTAATATATAAAAAATACATTTTCCTTTTTATATTATTTACATTAATTTACATGGTAATTTATGGTTTTACTCAAATGTGTTTCTCATTATATATCTAGACATTGAGGTTTAATTCATTAAAACTATACTTTATTAATATTCTACCCCACTTATAGTAACCGTCCATTATTCATTGATAAAAACAATTCTAGGAAAAATCATGTGGAATAAATATTCTTGGTTTCTCTATAGAATCCATTGGTTTTTGGATATGGATGAAATTACAATTGTAAAATTTAATGGTGTACACACCTCTAATTGAAAATAATAATACTAATTGAAAAATATAATTCTCTCATTCATCTATGATTAAATTATTAATATAGATAAAATGATATTTTCATATTTTTATGAGGATAAATGATTATATTTAGTGAAAAAATTTATGATTCAGGTAAATAGAGTGTCTATAATTTTCATCCACAGTTTCTTTTCATAAATAGTTTTCACAAAATTCTTAGAACATCAAAAAAAAATAGCCTTAGTGAAATGAGAGTATGGTACATAAGGAAATGCGAAAGTAAGTTAATCCTAGTCGAAAATATATAAGAGTGTATTTGGATGTTAAAAATAATGGTTAATGGGATTTAATGATAAATAAATCATTTGAGTAAATTAATGTGTGATTAATAAAAAAATATTTTTTGGAGGAAAATATATTTTCATCATACAAAGGAATTTTATGATAAATATTCTTGATGGAACCAAGATAAATATTTATTCTCTTTAGAATAGATTGGATCTTTTAGTTTATGAGTTGCATTATTTTTTTATTGCCAATTAAATTATCAAGAAAACTGATTAAAAAATGAAAAAAGAATGAATTTATGTATCTTAATGAACTGGATGATAATTTTGAATATGGAATAACACGAGTCATCTAATTCCTATGATGATAAAGATAATATTGAAAATGATTACATGAGAGTAATTTAACATATATAAAAAATAACATAAGTTTAAATTTAAATAAATGTAAATTTTTTACTCAAATATTTCTTGATTCGAGGCACACGACCCATTTCCTTAAATGATCCAATAAATAAGTATCTACATATTGGGTCTAATACACCTAATAAAAATACTTATATGAAAAATTCCAAAACGATCTAAATAAATGAGTAAAATATATAAAAATATATAAATTTTTGAAGAATGATGTGGTGGCGTATGATGAGTAATGGTTATGATGAGGAACTATAAACAGGTAAAAAATATGAGAATGTAATATATTAAAATTTTAACTCATTTATGGAACATGTGATAATTTAATAATCCCCCAAATTTTGTGAAGTGGAAGGTGGATAAAAATATTTTTTGAATTATATATTTGTATATGAATTAGAAGTATGATTTGACAAATTATTTGGCACAAGATGGAATTCAGTTTTTTGAAGAAAGATAATGAAATAAATGATAATTTAAATATAAAATACATATATATACAAACTAATAAGATAAAAAAATTCATCATATCCATGTATGATATTTTTGGTATGGAAATTATTTCAAGGTATTAGGAAGAGAATCATGATATCAATGTAGTTGATCTATATAAGTTGAAAAATATTATTAAATTGAACAGGAGATGAAAGGAATGAGAGAAGATATAATTAATTATATTAATTTCAAGGATTGATAATATATAATATTTTATACATATTTATTAAACAAATATTTTAAAAAATACATCATATTTCTAAAATTGGAGAATAATCTTTTCGTTATAGTGTATGTAATAAATGAAAACATGAATATGATTTGGTAGGAAAACATATTAATAAAAACCTTAATAAATCCCCAGACATGTTTAGAATTAATGAAAAATAAACATCCATATAAAACAAATATATTAGGGAGTATATTTATAACAAAGGAAAGATTATAGTATATAATTTTCATCAATTAAATAAAATTTTAAATAAAATTATCAGATTTCGTGGCTTCTACGGTTTCCATGGTGTATATATGAACAATACCTAGGGGATATTTCATAAAGGGTACAAAAATTTTAATAGGAATACTCACAATGTATTACCCATGAAACATATCCCCCTAGTTCATGAATATGGTATCCCATGATAATTTACATGTCATAGTGTATCTCTAGGGTAAGGCACATCCCCCCTACTATGGTTCACACACACTATAGGATCTGAATGGTTCAACTGCATCCATTGAACAAATGGACACTATTTCCCCATTCATATTCATGTAGAGCGTTAGGTTTGTGATATCCCCCATCCTTATACATACCCCACATAGTTTTAACTAATTAATATCTAATAAAGCCTTATCACATGCAATATTTTAGCTATAAAATTACCATAAATAATTAGTAATGGACACCCTTGACATTGAATCAACCACCATGCCTTGTTTCTTTCAAAAATAGATCATAAAAATAATCGCATATCATTGATGTTCGAATATAATAATTGATAAATGTAAAATACATCAAATAGATGAAGAAAATATAATTAATTTTTTCTGTAATTTAATTGCCTCAAAGATATAAAGTAATTATAAAATCCAAATATAATTCCTCACAGAAATAAGTATAAAAACCTTACTATTTAGTATATATAAAAACATGATTTATTATATAAAATATTCACATATACAATATATAATATCTAGTGTTTTAATGTATTTGTGTCTTAGGAACATTACATAATTACTTAAAACATGAAACATGACATATTTATTGAAAACTTATTTTACATGACAAATACATTCCCTCGTACTTAACATTTCATGGGATAAACTAAGGACATGAATATGAAATGGGAGAGCTATAAATCATGGTAATGGATTAAAAAAGTCGTAAAATGAAGAGTAAAATAAATTACAAGAACTAGGCATATCACTAGAGAATAATAGAAACATGAACAGAAAGGCGTGACATAGCATGATTATCATATCCGGGAAATGTGGAAACAACACTTAACATGGTATTAGCCTGAGCCAAGGCTCATTACACATGTAGCATGAGTAAACCTACATTACACTTGTATTATCATTATTAAATCCTCATTTAACATGAATTATAATGAGTAAACCCTCATTTTACATGACGTATCATGATATTAATCATTACAAAATGCATTGGAGCGCTATCAGGGCTCACCGTTTAAAAACATTTCATTTCTTGCATAAGTGTGCCACATGGATCATAAAAAATTGAATAATTCATCATCATTTCGTAGATTATAAAGGAATGAAGAATAAATTCAGAAATATTTACAATAAAAAAAATTAAATGGGCATAAAGGTGAAAACATTTGATAGAGAAATGGGTATGGTATTCACTACACAATGACACTGGCTTGGAAAATCACGGGGTAATTTTAGTAGCGTAACAACATGACATAAGAATTCATAAAAATGGTTGATGAGAGGTAAAGGTGTGTCTTATCATATGTACATAAAATGTAAATTAATGGGGTCATATATTTACATGTCACAACAAATGTAATGGAATTTAGATTCATAATACAAAACAATTTCATTAATGTGAATGAGAAAAGGAAAATTCCTTACGGAATTTCATCATGGTAACTGGTGTACATGGAAGACATTAATGAGAGAGAAAGAGGAAAATAATCAATTCAAAAATAGTTATGGGAATATAAGGTTGGTGTGAAATCATACCCAAACATTTGTAATTGAAAGTAAAAGGGTATTACGACATTATGAAATTTGGATAAAAATACGAATGAAAGGAATCCCTTTCTTGAAAGTGTCATACCGAAGGCTTTAGAGAGGCTTGAGAGTTGATTATTTTAGGGTTGGGGCACCATTTGAGTATTATATAGAGAGTATGGAAGATATTGGATTAAATCCAAAGGCTTTGAGTGAAGAGGATGTGGGAGCTATGGTGGATTAATAATGTAAAATAAAGGGAATTCATTATTATTTATGTTTGGGAAACCACACATTAAACTAATCAAAACCAAAAACCTGGCCATGGTTTTGGCCAAAAGAGTGTGTAAAATAGTATTTCATAAGTAAAATGGCCAAACATCTGAAAATTATATGGTTTCTTATGTGGAGGTGAGTCATACTCTCTATCAAAAAAAATTTAAATGTTAAGAAGTTTTATAACTTTTTGAGTGTCCACTAATGTTTTTTAAAATACTAAATCAGATCCAAAATTGCAATATTTTAATTGTAAAACAAATATTGGCCAAAAAGAATAATTATAGTATTTTATTACTTCACCATTGGTTCATTATGATGTCATAAAACACATTATATATTTAAACGGTACTTATTTTTTACCCAAAAATTTGATTGTCTCATAAAATTATTAAAAATTACTGTTGGATAATTTTGATGTCCTAATTCAAAAAATAATATTTATTTTATCTAAATAATTTTCTAAATATGTGAATTTTTACTATTAAAATAAAATTTGATATTTATAAATAATTCATGGTTTTTTGTAAAAATAGCATTCAACCCATAATAAAAAAACAATAATATTTGTAAAAATTATATGATCTTTTATATTTCATAAAAATAAATTTAGTAATAATATTTCATTAAAATATTATTTAATTAAAAATCCTTTAATTCATCAAAAATGATTTCATAATTGATTATTAACTAAAAATATTATTTGTGCATTAAATACAATTAACAAGCAAAAAAATGAATGTATATTATTTTTTCTATACCAAAATAATTCAGATAATCATACATCTTGGGTCTTGTTACATATCCACTTGTTAAAACCACATAAGACTGGTGGTTGTTGTGTGTGATGGTGACCGACTCATGGGGTGGTTCGGATTACACCGCTCAAGTGGTAATCTCTATCAAGTTTCACTTCTCCCATATGAGGTTCTATTTGAGCTTAAGGTGTTGAATATTTGGTTGGGCTTGGTCAAGAGCGATGCCCAATGACACCACCAACTTTAAGATCCTTCAAAATTGGGCTTCCTATGGAGATTTCTACTGGATGAGGCCATCAATTCCATTGTCTGAGTAAATTGGATTTGTTAAATCCCTATTTTTATAATAATCATATGATAACTATTTCATGACTATATTAGTAATGGTAATAATTCATAATGGTATTTTTAAATCCAAAATCATAAAACCAATGATGTTCATAAGTTTTATATATCCATAATAAGACATTTAATTTGATCAAGTGGAATTTTAATTAATAAATGTTCGGGTCATTAGAATCTTTTCCCTTAAAATATTTTCCCTTGAAATTTACTTTTACATTCTATTACACAAACAGGTGGTGGTAATTTTCCTTCATTGCATCATCCAGTTCCCAAGATTCCACTTCATACTGATTTATTCTCCATAGTACCTTGACTAGGTGGGTAGTCTTGTTATATAGAACAATATCTTTAGGATTCAATATCATGACTGGTTGTTCCTTGTAAGACAGATCATCATCTAACATTAAAACCTATGAAGAGATTACATGTGATGGGTATGATATTTTCTTCCATAAAACTGAAACATGAAGTACATCAGGGACATTGGTCATGGTAGGTGGAAGTGATACTCAATAGGTCAGAGCCACAACAAGGATCAATAATATTGAAGGGGGTGATGTATATTGGATTTAACTTCCAATTCATTCCAAAACTCATGACCTTCTTCAATAAAGATATGAATATAAATACCATGTCTCCAAAATTGAACTTATGTTCTCATCGACGGTAATCTGCATAACCCTTTTGATGACTTTGGGTTCCCATGATATGCTACTAAATGGTTTTCACCATCTCCACCATTTCATCGACCATTTCTAGTCCTAGAAGCTTTCACTAACCGACTTTATCCCAATAGGTTGGTGTTCTACACCTTTTACTATAAATGGATTCATATAGTTCCCTTTGGATGCTCAAGTGGAAACTATTATTGTAGGAGAATTAAAATAGTGGAGTATTTTGGTCTTATCCTCCTTTGACGTCTGTAGAATATGATCTAAACATATCTTCCAGAGTCTGAATAGTTTGCTCAGATTGTCCATCATCTTGAGGATAATTGGCGATACTGAAATTTAGTTCAGTTCCTAGAGTATGTTGGAGACTTTTCTAGATCTAAAAGTTGAATCTCAGATCATGATCAGATACAAATTATAGTGGTACTATATTTAGTCTTACTAGTTATTTTATGTAAATCCTTGTAATTTGATCCAATGGGAAGTCCCCTTGAATTGTGATAGAGTGTTTTGTTTTCATAAGACAATCCACAATGAACAATATATCATGGTTTCCTCTGGATGTCTTTGGTATTCTAGTGATAAATTCAATTGTAGTATTCGCAAACATCCATGTTTTTATGGGATGTGGTTGCAAAATCTCTTTATACTTTTGCCTCTTATCCTTCACATGATATCATACAAGGAACTTTGATTTATATTCATCAATATCCATTTTCATATTGTCCCACCAAAAGTTTTCTCAAAGATCTCGATACATATTTGTGCTCCCTTGGTGAATAGAGATGGTTGAGCTATGTATATCATCCATAAGCTCTTTCATTATCGATGGATCAGATGTTACATATAATCATTAGCAAAATATCACAATTCTATCATTGTCAACCATGAACTCTTAGGATTTTTTTCTTCTAATCGCTTCCACCCTTTTTATAATTTCAATATCCTTTCTTTGAGCATCCATTATTTACCCCATGAAGGATTGTTGTGGAATCCATTTATAAAGGATTCATGATTTTCCTCCCGTGATGATTAACATGTCCATTCTCTATAAATCTAGGAATATTGGATCCTTTTCAATTCTCATCATTGATAAAGATGCAAGATCCTTTCTACTAAGAGAATCTACAACCTTGATTTCCTTACCAGGATGGTAGTGGATTTAGCATTCATAATCCATAATGAGCTCTATCCATCTTCATCGGTGTATATTAAGATCTTTTTGGGTGAATATCTATTTGATGCTATGTTATTAGTATATTTCTCACAATTCTCCCCATAAAGATAATGCTGCTAGATTTTCAATGCAAAGATCATAGCCACCAACTCTTGATCATATCTAGGATTGTTTTTCTCATTGATTTTTAGTTTCCATGAGGTGTATCCTACCACTGTATCATTTTTCATTCTCCCACACCCTAAACCCCACTATGAATAATCCCGATACGCCATAATGAGTTCTCCACATATTTGGAGTGTGAGTACTAGTGACACGATAATCCTTGTTTTCAACACCTTGAATCTATCTTCACATTAATCAAACCAAGAAAACAATAATCCCTTTAATGTTATCTTGGGATCAGGGTTGGATAATCATGAGAAATTCCTCACAAATCAGAGATAACATCATGCTAACCCAAGGAATCTATGGATATCTGTTAACGATGTTAGCCTCACCCATCTATAAATTGCATCTATCTTAGAGGAATCCACATATATCCCATTGTCTGTGATGATATGGCCTAATAATGAGACCTACTTTAACAAAAACTCTCACTTTCTATACTTTCCATAGAGATTCTTCTTTCGCAAGTTCTCTAGTAAATTGCATTGATGCTCCTCATAATCCTACATGGTTTTGAAGTAGACTAAAACATCATCTTTAAAAACTAAAAAAAATTCTAGGTAATATCTAAAGACAATATTCATCCAGTCCATTAATATTTCGAGAGAATTAGGGAGTCCAAATGGAATTACTAGGAATTAATAGATCTAGTACTTTGAACAAAAAGCAGTCTTGGGGATATCCTCTTTCACCCTTACTTGGTAATACCATGAACAAAAATAGACCATGGAAAAGTATTGTGCTCCACGATGCTAATCGAACAAGTCATCAATTTGGGGAAAGGGATACATTTTTTTATCTTGATTTTTTGAGATCATGATAATCAATGCACAGGTTCATTTACCATTCCTTCTTCTTGACTATAAGGATTGATGCACCCCATGGTGATGCACATGGGTGTATAATCCCTTTATCCTGATTCTCTTGTTGTTGATTCTGCTGGTCCTCAAGCTCCATAATAGCCATTATATATGTATTCATGGATATTGGAAACACCTGTGGTATAAAAGAAATAGAGAATTCAACATCTCTTTTAGGAATAATACCATGAAATTTATCGGGAAAAACATTAGTGAATTCCTTCACTATAGAAATGTCTTCAAGGATGGTTGCTTCCATAGACTCAATCATTTGAGCCAGATACACACTCTCCTAGGGTAGAAATATACATGCTTCATATTATAGTGATAAATATGGTTCTTCTTCCTTGTTGAACTTGTATAGAATCATGGGTCTATTCATCATATGTAAAGTGATTTCCATCTCATATAAATTTAGGTTGGATCTATATAAGAAAATCTAAACCATGCTAAGAATTGCATCAAATTATACCATAGGGATTAAGAAGAGGATTTATGGGATGTTTAATCCACAAATTATGATAGGTTTGGAGTTATATTCATGAGATTAAATGACCAACCCAATTACTGTACTCACTGTCATCTTTACTTTCAGGATTTGTGGTGGTACTGGGATTGTTCTACTAAACATTTGGTATATAAAAGAATCCGTAGAACCATAATCATGATGTATGTTCTCTATTATGGAATGAATAACTAGTGTACATGTCAGCACTTCTTTTTCAGGGTTCACTTTGGAAGTGGTGATAGAAAAGGCTCTCCCTTGTTGCCTATGATGATGTTGGTTGCCTCCAAAAACCCCTAACTTAGGGATCTAATTTTCATGGTTCCCTAGTTATTTTTAGATTAAGCAATGAACAACACATTGATGGTTGAACATAGAATCCCTCTGCTTTATCATAGTCATGGGTTTTTCATGTCGGCATTTCATTTATTTGTTCCATTCTTTTCCAAAACAAAAGCATTTCCTCATCACCTACATGTAATTTCTGGGGTGCTTCATTCCACACATTTTAAAGTGGGCTGCTTGATCTTCACAACACCATTGGTTTTATCGATCAGACTACCAGAATTGAAGTCCACCTTATGTTTCTTATCCCCAAGATACCCATAAGATTAATCGATTGCCATTTCGAATTGAGGACACATAAAATAGTTTTCTCATTGATATCGATGTCACAGATCAATAGTGATTTCTCTTGGATAGTTTTTAGCCAACTAAAGAAGCGGTTAACCATGCATTCGGGGGTAATGACAATGCATGAGGCATATTGTGTAATCCTTGTTAATTTTTCCTCGTACGCTTTGATGGGTTCATTGTCTTCTTTCTTCATGGAAAGGAAGTCCCTTTCTATCTAATGCTGGAGGGTGAGAGGATAATATTTTTCCAAAAAAAATTCACTAGAAATCCTTATATTCAATCACCTCAATCTCCCCCTCATTCTTTGTATTTTTTATCAATGTCCACCAGTGATCGGCTTCACCCCCCAAATGATAAGTATCTATAAGAACATTCTCTTGTTCAGAACATTGAAGGATATATGTGATCATAACAAAGGAGTTGATCAATTGTTCAGTGACTGAGGGGTATGCTGATCCATTAAAAGTAGGAGTCCTTCATCTCATGAAGATCTTTATTGGGACATTTTCATTTTTTTTGGGTTGAATGATCCACTTTATGCAAGATTCAATTTATTTCTTCAGTTAACTAAGAGAGTATCATGAAAATGTTTGCGATTCCATCTCCCATTGGATTGGGCATCTCATTAGAATAGTAATCACATTGATATTTAAATTAATTGTTAACTCGAGTCCTCCTATTACCGACCGTTGGCTGGAAGAAAATGAATGTTTGGGTTAACACATAAAGGGTAATAAGAACACAAAAACTGATGACTTGTAAATAAATTTTATTTCTTGACTAATAAATCAGAATGTTTCAATCTATGTTTTCCATGATAAACTTCACAAAATATATTCTTAGGGTCAATTTTTAATTCCCTTAACATTGTTTCATACTAAGATTATGAATTTACCCAAGAATTTCCCCTAGGAGTGTTGTAACCTTGAGTAAATCAAGTCCCATTGTCATGTACTAGGATACCCTGGGTGAAGCCCGAAACTCCTTGTCAATGTTTTTACACCTAGGTACATCTGTTCAAGAGCTTCCTCAACCTGCTCGTATCCAGATAGTGATTTATTTTCATTATACACCACATACTCAATACTTCTCAAAAAATAGGGATTTTTTTATACTTAATCATATCTCTAAGTCATTCACTAGATTTTTCTAATCCAAATCCCAAAAATAACAAAACCTATCCCCTGATACAATCTATTACAACCATTATTTTTAATACATTCTTAAACCAGATTTATTAGATAAAATCCTCACTCGATACATCATAGAAGATCATGATGTATTGTGACTTTAGGGCATAAGAACATTACATGAGGACTTATAACATAATAAAACCACATATTTATTGAAAACCATTTTTACATGACCACTACATTCCCTTGTACATAGAATTTTGGTGGATAAATTGAGTACATGCATAAGAAATGTGTAATCTATAAAGCCTACTAAAAAAGTAAACAAGACAAAAAAATAATAGTAAAATACATGTTAGGAAATTTGAATATAAATAGATTATAATAGAGACACACACATAAATTCATGATGTATCATTATTATAATAACATGGAAATGTGGCAACAGAATATAACATGGTATTAGAAAGATCCAAGGCTCATTGCACATGGAGAATAAGTAAACCCTCATTGAACATGAATTAGCAACAGTAAATACTCATTTCAATTAAATTAACTTGAGTAAACCCTTATTTCACATGACGTATCATGATACTAATCATTACCCAATGCATTGGAGCGCTATTAGGGAACACCCTTCATAAACATTTTATTTCATGCATAAGTGTGCCACATAGATCATACAACATGAAATCATTCATCATAATTTATTCAAGGATAAGGGTATGTGGAATAAATTTATGAAGCAATATAATAAATATGTAAATTTTTATAATGTTGAATACCCTTGATAAATATATGGACATGGTATTCACTACACAGTGACATCGTCATGGAAAACCACGATATAATTTCGGCATTGTAATGGTGTGACAATAGAATTCATAAAAATGATTCAGGAGAGGGAATGAGGTGTCTCATAATATGTACATGAAATGGAAACATAGGAGGTCATATAGATACATGTCCCAAAAAATTTAATTTAATTTATATTCATAATAAAAAACAATTTCTTAAATTTCAATGAGAAAAGAGAAATTCCTTACGGATGTTCGGCATGATAAGAGGTGTACACTGAAGGCATTAATAGAAGAGAAAGAGTACTGAAATCCTTGAAAATATATGGATGGTAATATAAGAGAACTATAAAATAATACCCTAACATTTTTAATTGAATGTAAAAGGGTTTCAAAAATTTAAAGATTCATGGATAATCTTATGAAATGATGGAATCCATTACTTGGGGTGTGATCCCCAAGGCTTGGGAGAGGCTTAAGAGATGCTTCTTAGGAGCTAGGGGTGCCTTGGAAAAATTATAGAGACATACAGGCTATGTTTTTACAAAATAAAAAGGCTTTGAGTGAAGATAATTTGGGAGCATGGGTGGGTTTATATAGGAAAAGAGAGAATTATTTACTATTTAGTTTTTGGAAACCACACATTCCACTAATCAAAACCACAAGCGAACCCATGGTTTTTTCTCATGGGTATTTACAATGTAAATTGTAACTAAATATTAAATATGTACATTGGACTATATTCTTAAAATAATAATATTGGTTATGTGTAGGTGAGTCACACTTTCATGGAAAACAATTTAAAAAGTCAAAATGTTTTATAACTATAGGAGGGTCCAGTAATTTTTTGTAATATAATACAAACAAACACAAAATCAAATTATTTAAATGGAAATACATATATTGGCTTAAAAAATATTTATCGTGTTTTATTACATCACTAATGGATCATTATGAAATCATAAAACACATTTATATTTAAATGATACATAATTTTTACCCAAAAATTCAATTTTCGTAGAAAATTAGGAAAATTTTAACATTGGATAATTTTGATGTTCTAATTGTAAAAATAATATCAATTTTATCTAAATAGTTTTCGAAATATGTGAATTTTTACTTTTCAAATTATAATAGACTTTTATCGAAAATTCATGGGTATTGATAAAAATATATTTCAATCCTTATTAAAATTTTTAATTGTGATCATAAAAATTATATGGTATTTTATATTTAATAAAAGTAATTTATTAATAATATTTAATTAAAATATGATTTAATTCAAAAATCTGTTAATTCATCAAGATGGATTTCTTAATGGAATATTAACTACAAATACTATGTGTTCGTTAAAAACTATTTAAAAAGTGACAATAATAAAATGATTGTATATTATATGTTCTATAAAAAATAATGCACATAATTATATTACTAGGGTCTTGTTACACAACCCCTTATGGAATCCGCATAAGACTGATGACTATGTTGTGTAATGGTGAAATACTCTTGGGATGGCTTAGATAACATCACCCAGGTGGTAATCTCTATCAACTTCTACTTCTCCCATAGTTGGATATGCTCGAGCTTACCATACTGATGTTCTGCTTGGTCTTGGTCAAGAGCGAAGCCCAATGACTCCACCTCCATTATGAGATCTGACAAATGGGATTCGTATGAAAAAATTCAACTATATAAAGACATCACTTCCTTTTTCAGATTAAATTGGGTTTGTTAAAGCCCTATATTAATACTAATCATGTTATGACTCTTTAATGGCTATATTAGCAACGATAACAATTCTTAATTATATTTTCAGAACCAAAAACAATAATCCAAATAATTTCATAAGTTTTAAATATAAATAATAATAAATTTAATTTCATCATGATTAATTTTCATTAATGAGTGTATTGGTCATTACAATAAGAAGCTAGAGTATCCATCTAACCACCAAACCTGAACTTCCATTTCCATATTTTCACTATGAATATATTGTGTTAAATTGTAAAATCCCATTGCATATATAGTAAAAATCATTAAACTAAGGTGCATTAGCCAATGAAATATGATCCAAAAAAGATTAATATTTTAAGATGGTTAAAAACCACAACAATCTTCCATACTATATTTAATCTCTTACTACTATTTTATCATGAACTTCATGGTTCTCCACACCATAAAGAATTAGAAAAAAAAATTTATTTCATATATTTTTTTCCCACATATTTGAATCACATACTATAACTGTACAAAATGTGATCTATTGAACCTCTAAATAAGGTTTCTACAAAATTTTATAAAAACTTCAACAGAAACTAAAATTTGACACTTCTCTGTTCATCCTTCTTTGAAAAAAATTCCCTCAACCATTAATTTGTCATCCAGCCACCAAATCATGATTCAATTACTATAGAAAGAATTTTAGAATAATATAATAATACACAGATGACCTTTAATGTTATAAAAAATTTAATTCCACTATCAATTTCAATCCATCAACACCATTATCCATACATGAAAAACCTTGTTAATTTGTGAACATTTTTCCTTTAAATATATATCATATTAAATAATATTCATCACATGAATCACTAAAATTAATAAACTATGACAGACTTAAGACATAAAATATCACAAATTATGATTTATATATTCTTAAAAAATAATATAAAATTGTATTAAGAGAATTACAAGTGGAATAAACGTATATTAAAATTCAAATATAGAAAACGTAAAATCATTATTATCCTTGTTATCCATGAATATCATTACACCACCAACAACTAATGAAAGTTGTGAAATAATTTGAAATATAATAGGCTTGTTGAATTACATTTAAACGAGTTTAATATCAATGTGGATACATATTAAAAGATAAAAAATTTATTTAATAAATATTTGGATGTTTGTATTATATGGAAGTCAAAACATGGCCGTTGAATATGAGGGTATAAATATAATTAAATGTATTACAAAATCCGTGTAGGAATGAAATTACATTATGAAATAGTATTATTATTTATCAAGGACATCTGTTAAACCATATATGATAGATATCTTCAAATGGTATTTCCCTATATGAAGAATTAATTGAACATTATTTATTATAGTTTAGAAATCATCTATTAGAGAAGTTGAGATTTATATAAATTATTATATGATACATGTTAAATGAATCACCACTTGTAACTGATGGTAGGGAATATCCTACCCTTAAACCATATATAGAGGCCAAAAATAGTTATGTAGGTTAATTTTAGGATTATATAAATAATAAATTATCAATTTAATTTATCTATTAAATATAGATATATCATATGTACATTGATTCATTTCCAAACAAATCCATTAAAAAATAATTGACTGTTATTTATTATTATAATAAAAATTTATCGATAATATATACAATCAAATAATATTTATTAATTTATAATTAATAATAATATATCAATTTTCATATAAAAATAGTATTTTCATGAAATATTTTCTTTTTATATGTTATGAAATTTAATTTCATGAATTATTATAAATTATTGTTAAATATTGATAAAATATATGATTTATATTAATGATAAAATATTGTTAATTTAATTATTTCTCATTAATATGATATAATAAAAGAGCAATAAACCATAAAAAAATAAAATTGATTAAATTTTTTTATATATATTATATTTTTATTTAATTGTTAAAGATTAATATTTTTAATATATAAAATATTAATATTAATATCATTTTAAGACTCAACATGAAAATACTATATTCGGTTGAACTATTTATATTTTTCTTGAGATATTAATTTTTTAGGTGAATTTTAAAAAATACACTTTTTAAAAAGTATTTTAACTTTTATGAAATCATCTATATTTAAGAATTTTATAAAATTTAGGAAACAATATTTTCAATAGAATATCTATTTCATAAAAAATACAATTTATAATATTATATAATGTTTAGAAAATCAATAATAGACATTTTTAAAATGAACTAATGTTTATTTTAAAAATAAATTTTGATATTTTTATAGCAATTAAGTATTGAAAAGGATTAATATTCATTAGGAATGACTATAAATCCACATGACAGTTTTTATAAATTTGAATTCATCAAGCTCATATAAATAAAAAATAAATTGAGGATTTTTTATATACATAATTTTTAAGGACAAAAATACACTGTAAACAAATCATTTTTACACAAGTATTATGATAAAATTAAAATACTTTATCTAAACCAATGAAATTTTTATGATAAATTATATTCTTATCTATAAATGGAATATCAAAATTCTGATATATTTATTATTTCATTTTTATAATATAAAATATGCAATTGATTTATAGAATTGAATAACCATGGTAAAAGTTTATTATGTGTAGAAGCTAAATAAAGAGTAAATAACAAAAAATATGTTAAAATAAATCATCAAATGACGGGTTGAAGGTTTGATCATCCAAGACTAACAAAATTAAAATATTTTCCCTTACATTAGTCACATTAATTTGAATGTGATATTCCAATATTATTTTCTTATGGGAATTTAAAGAAGTATCACCCCGTTAACATATAAAATTAGTCTTTCACGACTATAATCTCCTAAATCCACTAACATATTTGTTTTATAATAATATAAGAAAAATCAGACCATAAAATTTCTATTAATTTTATTATTCTTTCAATATTATTAATGGGCCTAGACAAAATGTATAAATCAATTTGTAAAAAAGTTCTTCTATAGAGTAAGGTAGTGATTTTATATAACTCTATTAAATTACTATTTCATTATGTATTCTTAATATATATATCAATTAATATTAAAAAAATATTCACAATTTTTCATTATTATACTTATATTGTTTTATAATGATTGAAATTTCCTTATTTATGGTCTTCCTTTCTCCTTTATAAAATGAAAATGTTATCAATTGGTACATGGAGGATACTGCCACTAAGAATTATTTGTTTTATTTTTCATCACTAACATAAATTAATTTTTAAAAATATATATAAGTAATGTTGGAATTTATCACATGGTAAATATTTTGTAGAGATAAATCATCTTCTACTATAATTGGTTCCCTGGAAAATAAAAATACCATCTATGTATATGTGCAGACTAAAGCCTCTATCTAATAGAATATTGAATAATTATAGAACACCATAAAATATTCATTATGATAAACATTTAGTGGTTTAGTATGTTATTTATGATATTATAATTGTTTTAGTGGTTATATTAACATTTAACCCTACTTTTATTACTCAAATGTTCTACATAAAATTATTCACAAAAATATTTTCATTGATTATTTCTTCTTGAGACAGGAAAAAAACACACTAAATGAAAAAGTAATATTATAAATAATTATAAATAATATATTATATTACCTTGTATAATCTTGTAACTTTGATTTTTTCCTAATGTAAAATTATTATCATTGATAATATAAAGTATGCATGAAAATGTAAAAACTAAAAGCATCTCATGATAAATGTAAACTATTACAAAAAAATAATTATAAATAGATGATTTAAAATGTGGAATATATATGGTAATATATCTGAATAATTTTAATACCCCATTTCATTTTAATAAATGTAATTTGGAATAAAATTGATGTTGTGTGTAGTTTTTGATGCACAAACTGCCGAGCTGAAATGAAAATACTCTATTAAAATACAAATTAAACATGGAATTTATAACCTAAAAATAAAATGGTTAGATATGAATAATAATAAATAAATAATGATAAAAAATATTGTATAAAAATGTACACATTTTATCAATTGATTATAAATTTAATCTGGAATCATATAAAAGAAAAAGAAATGTTTTCTGAAATACTATATTATTTTTTAAAAGAACAATTAGTTGCACATTGTATACATAATTTAATTAGAATTTAAAAAATTAATAAAATTTATTTGAAAAACATTATAATTTATTAAATACTCATATAAATTTTATCTTATGTTTAATCTAATGTATTTTAATAAAATTTCTCATTTTTTGATGAATAGTGAAAAATAATAAATTTTAATTACAATTTATTTTTTGATAAGTTAACATATATTGTTGAATTTTATTTTTAATTGATTTTGAAGAAAAATTATCTATATTATATAATAATTTTACCAATATTTTTCATTGAAATAATTATTATATTTAATTTTTACATAAAAAAGTTTGTAAATTTTTGAAACTTTTCTCTTTAAAAACCATCTTCCACATCATGTCTACAGTGTTAATTTTAAATTATTTTTTCCACTTATATGAATATAATTTTAAAAATTGGATTTTATAATTATAATAATACTAATATATATTTTTTAGTATTTTTAAATAATTTTTTGAACAAAATTAAATGTGAATACATTAAAAATTATTTATCTATGTTAAGATAAATAATGATATTCCATGGGTTAAAATAAAAAGATAATGATTAAATTGACGTAAAAAAATTTCTAAAATATATTTATTTAATTATTTAGACCCCATATTGACTATTTCTCTAGAATAATTTATTTTGTACAATTTTTTATTTTTAAAAACATAGATACAACTTTTAATTTTTAAAAAATCCAAGTGTTCCATTAATAATAATTATAATAGTCCCTCCTCTCATCTATTATTCACACCATCGCACCCTTTTGGTTCATCAAATAACTTCATAAATTATATAACCTTTACTTATCAGCATTATTTTTTCTATAAATCCATCCAAGAATGTATTTTGGTGAAAAACATATGAGATTAACTGAAGAATATGTAATGAATTTAAATGAGAATTTTTATTTTATTTTATCCCCACCTCCATAAATTTTCATGAAAACCTGAAAATAAAGAAATATAAGTATCAACAATATATTAATATGTTTTTATGTCAATTCTATGATCTAAAACCATCTCTACTTCTATAAATTATGTAATCAGTGTGTACATCGATCTACCAGCTCTCGAACTGATGTCATTCATCATTCCACTACAACCTCTCAAGATTGGGAATGATTATGCATATATTCTATATATATATATAAGCTCTATAACATAAATATACCCATGGTTTCATTATATCATATATACTATTTTAATTTTCATAATTTTGGAGATACGATAACATTTCGCTTGAGTATGGAAGACTACAGACTCACGATGTGATGCGATTCGTCTATCACTAATGATTTAGAAGGAAAAAATGAGGGTAATGTTCATGATTATAAGTGATATACATGAATTAATTATAATTTTTATTTCATACATATCCTTGTTAATAAATAATATATATCATTTCCCTTCATACCTTTTCACTTAATGAATGATGATAACATTGTTCATATACATGTGGACTACCACCTTCATGAAATGATGTGACACTATTTTCATCACCACACCACATGGATGATAAATATATGTATATTTAATGAAATAACATTTTATTTGTGATATTAATATCATTATTAAAATATATAATATTAAATATATATTTTCTGCAAGAACAATTGAAAAATTAAAACACTACTCATGCGTATATACGACTTATCATCTTCATGATTATAACACGATGAATTTCTCAAAACAACCATTTATTAAGGGTATTAAAATTAAAATTGATTTATAATATGATAATAATTAATTATTATTATTTAGGAGATAATTAAACTATATAATATATGTAATAACTAGATAGATAATGAACAAACGCAATTGAGAAAAAACATTATCACATAATATAATGGGAATAATGAATGATTTTCAACAAATAGATGATAAGATTTTAAAAAAGATAATATATCATATTATAAATACTAATATGGTAAAATATTTATTTAATAATATGTTTAAAACATCTATACCTGGGATTAACGAACACTCACACTAAATGATATTTGAGATAAGGGACTTCCTGTTAGTTTATCATTATTAAGGAACAAGAACCTAATTTATTTATATGGTGTATATAAATCCCCCATTGACATATAATATAATGATTCCTTAGAAATTCATTTTATTTTATGTTTCAATTTGAATTATCTAATCTATTGTATTTTTAAATGAAAATTTCAATGTTGTAAGAGTTATTGTATAATATTTCTTTCTTTTGTGATTGTCAACATTATCTTGATAAAATAACATTCCTCGAATATTTTTTCATTGGAAATTAAATTTCTCTTAAATCTTTATATTCTTGTATGATGGAAATAATTTTTCAAATTATATCTATACCATTATTGCAAGTGATGTTTACATTTAATGTTAACTGGCTTGATGGAGAAATATTGATAAATCTATTACCTTTACCCAATAATGATATTGGATGATAAGGAATATTGTTTCTAGAAATAGAAAGATCATTCAATATCCTAGGAATGATTTTAGACCTCAGTGATGGGTGGGTCCTATTAAATTATCCCCCCTCAATGAATCAATAAGAGGCTTCATGAAAATATGTCTTCAAAATTTAACATTTTTTTGCCTAATGTATTTAAATAATTTTTTGAAACGTATTGACAGTAGAGTTAACATGATCCCTCAGATTATAAAATAAAATAATTAATAATTTCCTTGATTAAGAATTCATTTATTATTATCCATGATATTTTCACAATTATATTATATATAGATACGTTTTATTCACATATTTTCAAATAAATATAATTTGTGCTCCGATATTTAACATTTCGTAATGATTTTTCCTTCTTTATTGGTGGAGTCATGTTATTTAAATAGAATTTAGGTTTAGTCATTTACTATGAAATATTTATATTTCAATATTAATTTATTATAGCTTTGATTATACTTAACCCATTCAGATGATTTGAACTCACCCTTATTTAATTTTAGTTCCCTACAATATAAAAAAAATATTTGATTGTTTATTCATGTTTAAAGTGAATCTATTTTTGTTAATTTTTTTTTAATTTTCCGTTAATATTTTAAAATGGGTATCATGTATGCATCTTGTTCTCCAAAATATCTAAACTATTCATTTATTTGGGATTTAATCCTTTTTATCTTATTTCATTGTAATGAACATCAAACAGGCTCTGGGATACTTGGGATGGAGTCACTATAGTTGTTATCAGAGTAATTTTTAAAGAAACCATGCATACTAGAATAAGAGAAATGTATTTTAAGCAATATAACTGAGTGATAAAAATTTTAGATAATTATAAAATAATGTTCTAATGTTCTGGGAATCAAGATTTTATGTAGTTTTTCCAAGAAATACATATCTGTTAGGATACTTCATTTGGATGTGGTTCTCGTATAGTGGTACCTAAGGTAATTAACAACAAAAGGGTTTGTTGGCCTTGACCAAATTTTCTCGTAGATCATATAAATGTGAATTATTGTTTACCTATATTGATACTCTAGGGGATATTCTTAATACAACATACATTATCATAACAATCCATTATGTATTATTTGTAAATAGATATATCACTAAGGAAACCATTTTTATTATTATGAGTTTATCGATGCATAAAATTTTTAATTTATGTTAGGTTCTTCAATATTTATTTGATTATAAATTATGTTTCATAGTACTATGATCTAACATAGTGTATTCCATCATTTATAAAGTGTGCCTACTAGAAGGAATATGAATTGAATAAATTCATATACTCAAATGTGTATGAATGATAATTTCTATGATGGGTTGAAGAAAAATTTTCTAATATAAATAGGTTTCAAAACAATATCATTATATGAGGACATATAATCATGAGATAACAAGAGAGAGAATTAGTTATCTAATTATTATGGCTTCAAAAGGAAGAAAGAAAAGAATATGATGACATGGGAAACAGTTGATACAAGGATGAATAGAAAGATGGATTTTTCAACATTTTATAAGTATAGAAGCAAACAGTGTAGTGATTTAATTTATTTATTTATATTTTTCTACAAGTAGGAAGAAGATTACATCATTCTTGTGATTATAATGGTAAGAAAATAATTACAATGTACAATGCTTTAACTATAAGATGATGCGGCCCTACACAAATCAATGCCCCGATCATTAATGGAATCCACCATATAAGAGGTCAAGGGGAGAAGACCATGATTAAGTATTCATTGTAGATGAGGTGAAAACTCAATGATGTGGTGGTAGGTAATTTAATCCTGTTCTCAATTTTAGATAATTTTTTATTTTATTCTAGATCAGCAGACTCTTTTTTACTTCCTTGTTCATAAAGAAAATTGGACATTCTCCATTTAATTTATGAATGGATTTAAAATTAAGAACTCCTAAAGGATGTATCACTACATCAAGAATATGTTAGGAATTTCTTATTACGACACATTAACATGATCTATTATTTACATTATTATATATCCTATGGTTGAATTATATATAATCTTTTTTATGGAATGGATTTCTAAATATGAGACTAAAAAATTTTCAAGAATGAAAATTTTGATTTTTGAAAAATAGGTTGAGTTACTTATCATTAGACTACAAACTATACCATCTGATCCATTTCTATATCCATCCACAATAGCTACAAATAATGATATTATTTGGATGAAGAGAGAAAAATCTAGGAATGGATAAGGTAATATTCAAATTTAGACATCACATATTGTATATGAATACAATGATGTATTTCATGAGGAATTACATATTCATACCCCAGAGCTTGAAGTAAAGTTTTCCATTGATTTATTTCCAGATTCATGAACAATATGAACTAATAAGTATTGAATTTCCACAATAGAATTATTGGGTCTGAAGAAACAACTATAGGATTTAGGGGATAAGGAAATTATCCCCCCTAAATTTTCACCTTGGGGAGACCATCATATCTTTTTGGAGAAGATATATAGATCCATGAGAATATTCCTTGATTATATGGAAATAAATACTATTAAAATAATGAACATGGATCCTCTAACATTCATTGATGACATACATGGTCATCTTCAGAGAGCCCCAAATTTTTCTAGGATTGAACATCATTATGGGTATCCTCAATTTCGTGCAAAGAAGAAATAAATTTTTAATAAAACTATTCAAACAAGGTATATACATTATGAATTTAAATTAATACCATTTTTATAAACTAATGAACCATATGTTTTTATGAATCTAATGAATCATGTATTCAAGAAATATCTTGATTATTATTTTTTGGTATTTATTGATGTTATTTTGGTTTATTCTAAAAGCATAAATGAACATGAATATCACTAATGTATTATTCTTGATACACTTAGAATGAAAATTTAAGAGGTGAAATTTCTTGATAACGATTTGTTTTTTCTAGAATATTCTTTTCATGGGCATATTTTATCCATGTATGGAATCTCAATTGATCTTGAATGGTAAAGGAATTTATACAATGGTTTATACTAGTAAACATAAATAAGGTAGGTAATTTAATTGGTTTTGAAAGTTATTATATGTGCTTCATTCATAACTTCTCAAAATTGGATTAACAATTATTCAAGATTACATATAGAAGGACTATGTTTTTTTTGATAAATTATTGTGAGGAATGTTTTGATGAATGAAAGAATGAAGCTTCAAATACTATAATTTCATATCTACCATCTAAAAATTATGTCTTTGTTATATATAATGATCTATTAAATAACGAACATGGTTTTTTCTTAATAATCTATGATAATGTTATTATATATGAATCAATGAAATTGTAGACACATGAATTGATCTATCCCATCCCGGATCATGAGTTGCAGTTGTACTATTTGCAATGAATATATAAAAAATTATTTCAATGGTGAAAGATGTGAGATATATGCTGATTATAAAAGCCACAAATATATGTATTAAAAAAATTAACAATACAATACAATGTATATCGATTGTGCTACTTAAGAATATGATTTCTCAATACACTATAACCCATGTATATTAAATAATTTAGCATATTTGATGAGTATGTAGGGTCATGTAATTGTAACCCAAATAAGGATTTGGAGGGATCACATATTTATTAAACTATTAAATATAATATGAAAATTAGAATGGAATGGGATACATCACTCATTTTTAAATGATAGGGAAACCATATTTATTAAAAATGATATTTTTTTAATATAACAATGAGAACATTTATAAGATAATTAAATCCTTGAATGATGATATAATAGCATACCTAATTTGTGATTATAGTGTTCTAAAAATTTTAAATCAATTATGTGTTGCAATTATACCAAATACGAAAAAGGAAATATAGGTGGGTGTCATATATGAAATTTCTATGTACACCATGTTAACAAAAAGTCATACAGTTATTTGAGGGAAAAAATTATGGATAAAATGAGATGAGAAATTTTTATTATGTGTCTAAATATTTCTATTTTTAATTAGTTTAATATATGAGACGACATCCTAGATGATTCCTCAAACCAATTCCTATGTGGAAATAGGATGTAATTACTACAAACATTGTTATAAGACTACTTTATAATCTTAGAAATAATTATCTAGTACAATTTACCATTTAGAACTTATCCAAATACACACATTTCATCTCTATATGTGACTATTTACCTCTTGAGCACATCACAATTCTATATATTAATGAAATTTCAAGACTTCCTCAAACAAACCATTTTATTGTTCCTCATTGAGATCATTGTTTTATATAAAAATTTTCAAAGTTTCATCACATATCTCTGGATACTAAACATCCTTTGAGAACTATCTATCATACTTAAATAGATAGCTACTTATAAATTATAATTAGAATAAGGGATAAAATGTTTAGGTTATGCTCACTTAACATTCAAGGTATTTGGGATTAGTATATACCTTTGGTAAAATTTTCCATTAACAGCATTTTTCATTCATCTATTAAAATGGAACTGCATAAAGAATTATTTGGATATAGATATCATACTCTAACATATATGGATGAAATTGGTTAAAGGAAACTAATAGTAACAAAACATTTTAATGAAATAACAATAAAGTTAAATGCTCTTCAGGCTCACATTAAAGTAGCTTAGAGTAAAAAAAAGTGATATGTATTTAATCAGAGGAATGATTTTGGATTCCATTTGGGATATCATGTTTTATTGAAATAATATCCATAGAAAGGTGTTATAAGGTATTATAATAAAGTAAAAATAATCCCTAGGTACATTTTTCCCATTAAAATTTTTAAAATAATTAAATTTGATTATTATATTTTAAAAATGCATCCAAATCTCTCAAAAGGGTAGGATTTGTTCTACATACCATTTTTCAAGAAGTACGTGCCAGATCGAACACATGTTTTCACCATTGATGAAATGAAATAAGAAATTGATCTTTCTTATTATGAATAACCCATACATATTCATAATACTCAGGAGGATGTATCGTGGAATTGTTTGACTTGACTAGTAACAGTTCATTAGAGAAATCTCAAAATTGAGGAAGCAACATGTTAACTAGACTATGTTGTGAAGAAATAACCTCATATTATTTGAACATAATATCAATGAAACTTTGAGGATTAATTTTTTTTATGAGGTAAAAATGTAACCCAATAATTTATAATATATTTATTTTAGATTAAATTTAATTTCTTAATAGATTGTGATACATGACACATCAGGTGTATACAAAAAAAATATAATAATATATTATTTAAGAAAAATTTTTATAAATTAGACCTGAATATGTAGGGTTTGAATAGAACTAATTAAATTATTAAAAAATATTAGTTTCATATGTGCTCTTTATTTATTTATTACAAAATAATAAAATAATCAATTAAAATAAGAAAAATTGTTTTCTAAAAAAATGTATTAGTTTCTAAAGGATTGATTTTCCACGCATAGGATAAATTAAAATAAAATATTATTTTAACAGTTTTAGAATTTTTTTTTAAATAATCTTCATTTTTAAAAAAAAAAGTATTAATTTTATCTTATGGTTGTTTTTTATTTTTTTTAAAAAGTTTCATTTTTCATTGATTTGTTAAAAATAGAGTATTTTAATTTAAACAGTCTTTTAGTTCAAATAATATATAATATTAAATTACATTTAGAATTGTTTTTAATGTATAATTATGTCAATTATATATCAATTAATCGTATTAATGCCATTTTAATCATTTTGATATTTAGTATTTAAATAAAAACATTGTTATATTTTGAACATATTCTCTTTAAAACCCTGCTTTCTAGTCACACATGTGATATTAATATTTAATTAATATTTTCACTTATATGTATGGAATTTTAACATATTAATTAAATATTGGGATTAATAATCATTTTTAAAATTTATTGAGGTTAAATTAGCCTTTTTTCTAAATTAAATAGTGAAAATAGTGAAGATTGTGCATCTTTGATATGTTAAAAACAGATTTACTAAGGTGTTTCAATAAAATGATAAAGGTGAAATTGACCATGAAACATATCTAAAATAAATTTATAGAATTATTTAGACATTATAGTGTCTAAGATATGATAATAATATATTTTTGAGCCTTTTGGAATTTGAAAAATGTGGGTATACCATTTTCTTTTGAAATATTACAAGTGTGCCACTCACATCACTTATAAAAGTTCACCCCATATCCTCTCTTCATAAATTTTTTAAACCCTTTGAGTTTTTCAAATTCATACCTAAATGACTCTAAAACATCAATTAATAAATAATATAATCCTAATAATGGTCATAATTACATCCTAGTAAGTATTTTGGAGCAAAAAAATGATATTACCCATATAACAGTTAACATTCTAAGACAAACAGTTTTATTTTATTTCATCCCCCATCACTTTTGAGTCATAGTAAATTGAGATAATAAAATAAAATCAGTATATTCTATATAATGAGATGTTATTATTGTAATGTCATGGCCTATTACTATAATGACGCATACTTTACAGACATTGTTATTACTTCATAATTGAAGCATGCTTGGTACAATATATAACAAAAACCAAAAAAGCACCGTATAGGTATAGTGTCTTTAGAAATTAGGAATCATAAACAACTAGTTCATAATTCTTCTTCAGTGTCTCCCATTTATTTCATCATGTTTAGAGACCCTTTTAGCATATTCTTCTTAATATCCTTCTTCCTGAACTGAGGAAAAGAAAACATAAAAAGGGGTGAGAAAAAATGCTCAGTAAGGGTAAATAAAGGTAATATCAATCATATTATAATATTTTGAAACTCTTTAACCTGCAAAAGAGATCATAATATCTTAACATGGGATAAAACATAAAAGTGAAAATGAGATCCCAATAATCATAACATAAAACATGAAACATTGTGGAATGCACAGATAATCATAGAGAATCAATTCTTATTAATCATGACTCATTGCCAAGACTATCTTAGCAGATAAAGTCCATTTCTGAACCGAGTTCACTCCTCGTTTCAGTCTTGTATCACTGAACCAGTTTTAACCTACCATTCCTGCCATGTCTATCTCATGATATATAAATCATTACACAATGCATTTATGGGAGATATAGGTCCCACCCATCTCACAATGAATCGTTTCTTATGTGTTCCACAAAATCATAAATCATACATTCTCGCATAACACATGTAATAAAAATTGGATTCTTAAACAATCATGATATCATAAAACAATTCATATAAGGTAAATGAATTCATAAAATTAATTCCATCATAACATAATCAAATCAATGTATTAATAGATTTAGAAGAAGAATCCTATATTATCTATGATGGAAAATAATTTTGATAAAACATTCTAACTCCATTCTTGAGGAAAATATACTTTCTAATTCAAAAACATTTTCCTTTCTTAACATGTCATATAATTTTAAACTAAAATAAGTTAATTAGAAATAAACATTAAAACTTTTAAAGGAAGCTTCATTGAAATATTGTTCTAGTAATCCATTCATAACGTATAAGTTAAAAAAATATTCTTCTCAATCTTTGGTCGGAAAAGTTAAAAAGTACCTCTTATGAAAAACTACAAAAGGTTCCTTTCATATCATTTACTAAAAACGTACTTAATGGTAAAATTGGATTTTTAAAATTGTAGGAGGATATGAATAATATTACATATTGAGGAAACATGGATGTGGATGATAAATTACACCCCAGTAAATACAAAAGAATAAAAATATCGGATAAAAAATGAGATTGTGAGATTTTCTCAAACCATAGGTTCGATTTTCTACATACGTGTCTGAAACTCCTCTATAATGATTTAGATAATGTTATTGAATTATTCTAGAACAGTACTCATTGATATGATATAATATATGGTCATATTATTAGATTTTTATTGGTAATTTTTCATTGTTACTTGTTATTCGGGTATTTATTGCTTTTTGTTCTAATGTGTGTTTTGCCGAATAAATTCTTATTATTCTTTTTAGGCTATAGATACCTCATATCCATAATGGTATCATATTTATTCATTAAATTCATTTATATAATTACTATGTAATGATGATCATGTAGAACGGGTCGCATCACATCGTGGTGACGGTAGGCCGTACGTACGCACGAGCGATGATATCGTTCCCATTATCATGGAAATGTATACAATAGTATATATAATATTTCAGAATAAATATCACATTACAATAATTATATATAGATACTAATTAAACCATTATTCCCATCCAAGTGAGGTGGTGGTGGAAAATAGATTACACCACGGCGTGGAGACGGTATTCCGTACGCACGCACGCATGGGGATTTCATTTTCCGTAGGATGGATAGAAAGTGAATTAGGGTTTTTTTATATTTATAATAACATATCAGTATATATTTAATACTGATGTTATTACTTTATCATGAAACAACTAAAGAAGAAGAAGTTGAAGAAGAATGAAATTGGAAAAGATCGGTAATGGATATTACCTATTCTTTGAAACGACTCTTCTTAACCTCCTCTTAGGTAACTAAAATGGTTTTTGAAGATGACCAGGACCTCTAGGATGATTCTAGTGAAGTGGAGAATAGATTTTGGCTGGGTTTTTCCAAGCTTGAATGCTCAATGTAGTGTGAGGAGGAGAGGTAGGAGGTTCCCTTTTATAAGGCAGGAGAGGGGTACCTTAGGAAAACTAAAAATATTATTTTATAATAATGTCATATTCAGTTTTTAATAGCTCCAAATTGATTAATTTCGAATCTAAGGTGTGGATGTGTCGAAATACTATCATCTAATAGGTTTTAGACAAGTTTAGGTAACTATTGTATCCTTATCATTTAGATTTAACTCTATGTTAAATAATTTAACTGTTACCGTGTCTTTTTTTTTCATAAACAATATGGTTAATAGATATACTATAACAAGACAAACAAACCCTAGGTTGTTAATAATTAATATATATATCATTATCTAAGTCATTTGGCTGATCCTTATATTTTTAGTAATAAAATAATAATTAATAATATAAAATTTATTTTAAAAACTATTTTGTGTCAATTTTGACACTATTTGGTACATGATTTTTGTGAAACTCATAACAGATTGATAAGTTCGAACCATGTTAACTAATTCAACACTAACATGTCATATTAACCTAGAAAATTAGTGGAATTCATAAAAAGTTTAAAATTACATTTATTTGGGAATTTATAACATCAATTATGTTAATATTTTCTTAATAAGGTAATTACTTCATCATCGTTGTGTCATAAATAAATTAAATTATTTAAAATATAAAAATTATAAATAAAATATTATTATGTATTAAATCTTATTATCTTTCTAATAAATATTTATAATAGAATTTATCTTATGTATAACCCTATATTAAAAATGTTTTAGTTATTAAACATTGATTTTAGCTATTTTATCTCTTCTTTAAATATAATAATATTAAATGTCCTAATCTTATCCAAAAAGACCTAAATGGTCATATAATATTCATAAGGTTGTTTTTGGTCGAATTAAACTTATCCAATTGAATTAGGACATGTGTTATGGTAATAGTAACATCATTTTTACCCGTAAGTACCCTATTTACTATTAACCACGGTAAATAAAAGTAAAAAGTTACTATTCACCAATAATTACTTTCATCTCATTGAACCAAATTTTACTTACTTATATCAATCGTGTCTCTAATATTTTTAAAATTTCATTCACAGAAGCGGTAAAATTATGTTTTCTGCAAAATTCAGTTTTTGTAACTACCACATAGTGGTTTCACTGTTCATAAAAAATTGAAAGTATTCAGAAAAAATAAAAAACTTTCACCCTAGGCTAATTTCAATATTCTGATTTCAAAAATGAAGTCCATTTTTAAAGATAAAGTTTTTAATGTTTCAAAAAGTGGTTATTACTATTCATAACTGCTTTTTTATATATCATATCGTTGTTTAGTGAGATTCGGTATTGCGTACAACGCAAGCTATCGAGGAAAGTCGCGGTTGCGTGTACAGAAAGCCAAGCTAGTGTTGTGTGTAGTGAAATATTTCTTCGATAATGTATATAACATAGAAAAAAAATATTTCTCATAAAAATCTCGGATGTTACATTCTACCCCCCATAAAATGAATTTCGTCCACGAAATTCATCACTTTGTAACAAAAAGATGAGGATTCCTCCCCCTTATCATATCCTCAAGCTCCCATGTAGCTTCTTCTAATTGGTTGTTCCCCCATAATACTTTCACCAAGCGAGTGGTCTTGTTTCATAGAACTTTTTTGCTACGGTCCAGAATCTCTATCGGTCGTTCTTCATAAAAAACATCTTGCTCCAGCGGTACAACTTCTAAGCTAAGTACATGTGAAGGATTGGGTATGTACTTTCTCAGGAGTGATACATGGAACACATCATGAACATGAGAGAGATTTGATGGAAGTTCCAATCTGTATGCTACCTTCCCAACATGATCCAGTATTTCGAAAGGACTGATATACCTAGGGCTTAGCTTTCCCTTCTTTCCAAATCACTTTAGTATCTTTTTGGGAGATATTCGTAAGAACACTTTATCGCCCATTTCAAACTCTAGGTATTTTCTTCGGTTATCGGCGTAACTTTTTTGTTGACTCTGAGCTGCTCTTATGTGTTGTTGAATAGATCAGACCTTTTTTCCGTCTCTTCAACAAGATTAGGTCGTAATGGATTTCATTCCCTAACTTCATCCCAGCAAGTTGGAGTTCTACATTTCCTTCCTTAGAGATATTCATAAGGAGCAATCTGAATACTGGTGTGAAAGCAATTATTATAAGAAAATACCGCCAAAGGAATGTGTTTCTCCCAACCACCTTTGAAATCCATAGATAATGCTCTTAACATATCTTCTAGAGATTGAATTGTTCTCTCAGACTGACCGTCTATCTGAGGATGATAAGCAGTGCTGAAACTCAACTCTGTATCTAGAGTATGCTGAAGACTTCTCCAAAACATTTAGGTAAACCTCAGATCCCGATCAGATATAATGGAAAGTGGTACTCCATGCAATCTTACCACTTCCTTTACATATATCCTGGATAGTTGATCAAGAGGGAAATATTCTCTTATAGCAATGAAGTTTGCCGACTTCGTAAGATGATCAACTATAACCCTGATAGTAGTATTTCCCTTGGATGTCTTAGGAAGTCCATTGACAATGTCCATAGTGATGTTTTCCCATTTCCATTAGGGTATGGGTAATGGTTGTAACATCCCCTTATAATTTTTTCTATTCGCATTAACATGATGACAAACCAAGCATCGAGATACATATTCAGCAACATATCATTTCATGCCATCCCACCAGAAGTACTCTTTCAGATCCCTATACATTTGTGTGCTTCCAGGATGAATAGAGAATGAAAAACTATGGGCCTCATCCAGCAGATCCTTCTTTAATTATCCTATGGGAGGAACACAAACCCGATTCCTGAACCTTATTATCCCATCACAATCAAGGTTGAATTCAGGAACATTTCTCACCTTCTTTTGTAACTCTATATATTCTATCTGTGCCTCTTTAATCTTAACATTCATAGATTGTTGAACATTCATTTTAAATAGATAATATTTCTCCCCTTCCATTATGATTCCAAGATCCATCCTTTGTAAATTTATAAATATTGGATTTTTTGATATCCTCATCATGGATAAGCTAGCATGGTCTTGTCGACTTAGTGCATCTTCCACCTTGTTTGCTTTCCCAAGGTTGTAATAAATTGAGCAGTCTTAATACATAATCAGCTCCAACCATCTCCTTTGGCGGATATTCTACTCCTTTTGTGTGAAAATATACTTTAAACTTTTATGATCATTATAAATATCACACCTTTCACCATAAAGATAATTCCTCCAAATCTTTAATGAAAATATTACTGCAGCTAACTCCAATTCATGAGTTGGGTAATTTTTATCATGACTTTTCAACAGTCGTGAGGCATAAGCAATCACAATATCGTTTTGCATAAGAACACACCACAACACCTTCTTGGATGCATCATTGTAGATCACAAACCTTTCTCCACTATAAGTCAGTGTGAGCACATGTGCACTAGATATACTTCTTGTTAACTCCTTGAAATTCTCTTCACACTCTTCTATCCACACGAAAATAACTCCTTTTCATGTCAACCTGGTGAGTGGATTAGATAATCATGAAAAAATCATTCAAAAAACGTTGATAATATCCAGCCTGACCAAGAAAATTTTGGATCTCAGTTACTGTTGTTGGTCTCGACCATCTTTCGAAAACCTCTGTTTTTTCTGGATTCACAGATATCCCCTCTTTTGAAATTATGTGACCCCGAAATGAAACTTTTTGAGGAAAAAATTCACACATGGTAAATTTGGCATAAATCATCTCTTTTCTTAGGTTCTTCAATACAATTCCTAAGTGATCTTCATGTTCTTACATGCTCATTGAATAGACAAGAATATCATCTATAAAGACTACCACAAACTGATCAAGATTTTCTCTAAATACCCTATTCATTAGATCCATGAAGATAGCAGGGGAATCAGTACGACCCAATGGTATCACTATAAATTCATAGAGTCCATACCTTGTACGTAATGTCGTCTTTGGTATATCCTCACTTTTGACCCTTAATTGATGATAACCTGAATGAAGATCAATCCTAGAAAAGTAATGAGCTCCGCGTAGTTGATCAAATAATCATCAATGGGCGGGAGAGGATATATGTTCTTGATATTGATCTTGTTATGTTCTTGATAATCAATGCAGAGTCGCATTGATCCATCTTTCTTTTAAAAAACAGGACAGGTTCCCCCCAAGGTGACGCACTCGGGAATATGAATCCCCTATCAAGATTCTCTTGGTGTTGATTCTTCAATTCCTACAACTCAATTGGGGACATTCAATAAGGTTCCCTTGAAATAAGAATAGCACCCGAAATGAGTTATATTGAATACTCAACTTCAAGATTTGGTGGATGACCTAGAAATTTCTCAGGAAAGACATTATCAAACTCTCGTACAATGGGAATATCCTTAATCATGAGATTCTCTCCAACTATTTGAGATAAATAACCTTAATTTAGTGGAATTAAGACCCATATGATGGATGATATTTCCACTGGAAGGTTATGTTCATCCTTGCGCCGATAGATGATCATAGATTGATCTGAAATATGAAATGTGACTTCCCTTCATTGGAAATCGATATATGATCCGTATAAAGAATCCCAATACATGTCAAGAATCACATCAAATTCTACTAAAAGAAGGATCACATGATTTGCAGGAATCAATTTCACATAAACATTAATTGCAGAAGAATTATAAACTTTTGATGCCACTGTTGTTCCATTAGGAGTTGTCACAGCTAACTCAACATCTAATTGTTGACGTAATATGGAGATACCCTTATAAAATTCATCAGAAATAAAAGAGTGGGTGGATCCAGAATCAAATAAAACATTTTCTACTTTAGAGAAGATGGTAAGTGTAACTTTCACCACATCGTTATAGTACTCCACATCGCTGAGAGAAATTTCATGTGACTTTCCTTTATCTCTGGCCTTAAGTGTGTGTTGATTTCGATCATCATCAATGACCCTTGGATTAAGGCATTGATTAGAATAATGCCCCATTTCCATGCACATAAAACATTGAAGTGTAAAAGGTTCATTCTGTGCATCCTTTTCATTGTTCGCATCACTAGCCATCTTATTCCCATCATTGCGGAATTCAAATGCCCGATGACCTTATTTTCCTAATTTGGAACATTTACATGTCCCTTTAAGAAAATTCCCTCCATGTTTCTTTCCACACTTTGATCATAAGGGAAAACTCATATTCTTTTCAGTGTGGTATTTATATTTCCCTTTGAATTCCATTTTTCTCTTCTTATCAAATCCATATGACTGATTGGTTACTCCAATCTCCATATCAACCTTGAGAGAACATCGAACAATTTCCTATTAGAAAATGAAGTCCCTTATGGCTAACGCCCATCGAAGACTTGGTTTTAAGCCACTAAAGAATCGATCGATCTTAATCTTAGTTTGGATAATAATCCCAGAAGTGTGCATTGCATGTCTTGTAAAATTTCCTTCGTACGTACCAATGGATTCATCTTCCTTTTTCTTCAGTTCAGGAAACTCCTTCTCCATCTTTGATCAAAGAATAAGATGGATGTACTTATTGAAAAAGAAGTTTTTGAACTCATCCCTTTCCATGGACTCAATTTCTTCTCTTGGCCTCATATTCTTGATAAGGTTCCACCATTGATCAGATTCTCCTTCCGAACGATATACTGGTAAGATGACTTTATCATGTTCATAACATTGACGAACTAAAAATATCTTTTCAGTGGTACTAATCCATTTTTCATCCACTAATGGTTCAGTTGAACTGTTGAATGAGGGTGGACGCTACATCAAGAAGAATTCAACATAATGTTCTTCGTTCCATTAATCATTTGGAAGTCCTACAAGATTCAAAGCTTGAGAAAGTTGTTTCAGCATGGCTATAAGATTTTTCATTCTAGTTCCTGTATCGTTTGGTTGCTCAGGGGGGAAATCATTCCATTTCCCATTGCATTCCTCATTAACACGGTTCCTTCGGGTTCCGGCCATTGACTAAAACAAAAAATAATAGTCTGAGAAACACTAATTATAATAAGAAAACCACATAATCACGAATAAAATTTTACACATAAGGTCTCATCATAGGTTCTTCATGGAAATTTCTAAAACACTAAGATTGTTCTAGGCTTAGATATATCCTTATGATTCTTACTAAGGCTTTCACATCCTAGTTTCCAATGGTTTACTATACCTTTCCTCTATTACCAACTATAATGACCAATACATTACATACATTGTTATTACTTCATAATTGAAGCATACTTGGTACAATATATAACAAAAACCACAAAAAGACTGTATAGGTATAGTGTCTTTAGAAACTAGGAAACATAAACTACTGGTTCATAAATCTTCTATAGTGTCTCCCATTTTTTTATCTTATCTAGAGTCCCTTTTAGCATATTCTAAATAATATTATTGTTCCTGACCTGTGGAAATGAAAACATAAAAAGGGGTGATCACATATGCTCAGTAAGGGTAAATAAAGTTAATATCAATCATATTATAACCTTTTGAAACACTTTAACCTGCAAAAGAGATCATAATATCTTTACAAAAGATAAATCATAAAATTGAAAATGAAATCCCAATAATCATAACATAAAACTTGAAACATTGTGGCATGAACACATAATAATAGAGAATAATTTCTTATTAGTCATGACTCATTGGTAAGACTATCTCAACAGACAAAGTCCATTTCTGAACCGAGTTCACTCCTCGTTTCAGTCTTGTATCACTGAACCAGTTTTGACCTGCCATTCCATCCATGTCTATCTCATGAGATATAAATCTTTACCCAATGCATTAGAGAGAGATATAGGTCCCACCCATCTCATAATGAATACTTTCTTATGTGTTCCACAAAATCATAAATCATATATCATCGCATAACACTTGTAAAAAATATGTGATTCTTAAAACATCATGACATCATAAAACAATTCGTATAATGTAAAGAAATTTATAAAAATAATTCCTTCAAAACATAATCAAATCAATGTAATAATAGGGATAGAAGAAGAACCCTATATTTTCTTATATGGAAAATAATTTTGATAAAAAAATTGAACTCCATTCTTGAGGAAAATATCCTTTCTACTTCAAAAAAAATTTCCATTCTTAACATGACATATAATATTAAACTAAATAGAGTTAATTAAAAATAAACATGAAAATATGTAAAGGAATAATCATTGAAATATAGTTCTAAGAATCAATTCATTTCGTATAAGTTAAAAAACATTCTTCTCATACTTTGGTCGGAAAACTCAAAAAGTACCTCGTACAAAAAACAACAAAAGGTTCATTTCATATCGTTTACTAAAAACATACTGAAATGTAAATTCGCATTTAAAAAATTTTAGGAGGATATGAATAATATTATATATTGAGGAAACATGGATGCGTATGATAAATGACACCCCAATAAATACCAAAGTATAAATAATCTCGTATAAAAAATGAGATTGTGAGATTTTCCCTTACCTTAAGTTCGATTTTATTCATATGTGTCTGCAACACTTGTATGATGATTTAAATAATGTTATTGACTTAATCCATAACCGTACTCACTGATATGATATCATATATGGTCATATTCTTAGCTTCTAATTATTAATTTTTCATTGTTACTTGTTATTCGGGCATTTATAGCTTTTTGTTCTTATGTGTGTTTTGCCGAATAAATTAATATTCTTATTTTTAGGTTATAGATACCTCATATCTATAATGGTATCATATTTATTCATTCTATTCATTTATATAATTACTATGTAATGAATATCATGTAGAACGGGTCGCATCACATCGTGGAGACGGTAGGACGTACGTACGCACGAGCGATGATATCATTCCCATGATCGTGAAATTGTATTGAAGTATTTGTATAATATTTCAGAATCAATATCACATTTCAATAATCATATATAGTTACTCATTACACCATTATACCCATCCATGTAAGGTGGTGGGGGAAAATAGATTACACCACGACGTGGAGACGGTATTCCGTACGTACGCACGCACGATGATTTCAATTTCCGTAGGATGGATATAAGGTAAATTAGGGTTGATTCATATTTATAATAACATATCAGTATATAAGTAATACTGATGTTATTACTTTATGATGAAAAAACTAAATATGAAGAAGTTGAAGAAGAACGAAATTGAAAAAGATCAGTAATGGATATTACCTCTTCTTTGAAACGCCTCTTTTTAACCTCCTCTTAGGGAACTAAAAATGGTCTTTGAAGAAGACCAGGACCACAACAATAATTCTTGGGAAGTGGATAGGAGATTTTGGCTGGGGTTGGTGGAGCATGAATACTCAATGTGGTGTGAGGAGGAGTGGGAGGAGTTGCCCTTTTATAAGGGAGGAGAGGGGTACCTTAGGAAAACTAAAAATATTTTTTTATAATAAAGTCACATTCAGTTTTCAATATCTCCAAATTGATTTATTTCGACGCTAAGGTGGGGATGGGTCAAATTCCTATCATCCAATAGGTTTTAGACATGTTTAGGTTATTATTTTAATCTTATCAATTAGATTTAACACTAAGTAAAATAATTTAACTTTTATCGTGTCTTGTTGATTCCTTACACAATATGGTTAATAAACTAACTATAACAAGACAAACGAACCCCAAGAGGTTTATTAATAATATATATATCCTTATATAATTCATTTTTCCTAACCATAGATTTTTAGGAATAAAATAACAATTAATAATATAATATTTGTTTTAAAAACTGTTTTATGTCAATTTTGACACTATTTGCTACATGATTTTTTAAAAAACATAACAGAATGATAAGTTAGAATAAAGTTAATTAATTGAACACTAACATGTCATATTAACCTATAAAATTAGTGTAATTCATAAAAAGTCTCAAATTACATTTATTTGGGCATTTATAACATCAATTATGTTAATATTTTTTTATAAGGTAAATTCTGCATCATCGTTGTGTAAAGAATAAATTAAATTATTCAAAGTCTAAAAATTATAAATAAAATATCATTACTTAGGAAATCTATTTATATTTCTAATGAATATTTATAATCCAATTTATCTTATGTATAACACTATATTAAAAATGTGTTTGTTATTAAACATTGATTTTAACTATTTTATCTTTTCTTTAAATTAAATAATATGAAATGTCCTAATCAAATCCAAGTGGACCTAAATGGTTATATTATATTCATAAGGTTTTTTTGGTCGAATTAGACTTATCCAGTCGAATTAGAACATGTTTTAGGGTAATAGTAACATCATTTTTACCCTTAATTACCCTATTTACTATTAACTGCGGTATATAAAAGTAAAAAGTTACTATTCACCAAAAATTATTTTAATCTCATTGAACCACATTTTACATAATGATATCAACCGTGTCTCTCAGATTTTTGAAATTCTATTCACAGAAGCGGTAAAATTATGTTTAATGCAAAATTCAGTTTTTTTAAGTACCACTTAGTGGTTTCACTCTTCATCAAAAATTGAAAGTTTTCAGAATAATACACAAATTTCAACCTAGGATAATTTTGATATTCTGATTTCAAAAATGAAGTCCATTTTTATTGATAATGTTTATAAAATTTCAATAAGTGGTTATTACTATTCATAATGGCTATTTTATATATCATATCGTTGTTTAGTGAGATTCGGTATTGCGTAAAACGCAAGCTATCGAGGAAAGTCGTGATTGTGTATAAAGAAAGCCAAGCTAGTGTAGTGTGTTGTGAAAGATTCCTTTGATGATGTATATAACATAAAAACAAAATATTTCTCATAAAAATGTCAGGTGATAAAATGACCATTTCCACTTCTATTAAAGTGTTTACTAAATCTTCATTCATGTTTATGGTAGAATACTGCATAACAAATCATTGTTATTTTCCTTTCTAATACCACCTATCATGTTATGGTATGAGGATGCATATAAATTGTGTGTATATATATATATATGATTTTTATAAATTAATTACATATTTATTGTCATTATATCATATATAATTTTTTTTCTTTCTATTATGTAAAATATTCAATAACGTCATTTATGAGTACCATAGATTACCACCTCATGAAATAATGTTATTCATATTTTACTACTCATTTTACATGGAATGTGATAAGGATAAAGTTAATGATTTCTTATGATAAATTTAATAATTAAGATATATATGAAATATATATAATTCTAAATATATAATATATATCATTTCATTTTTCAAATTTTCACTCAGTGAACAGTGATAAAGTCATTTGAGTACGTGTGGACTACCAATATTAAGAAACAAAGTGACTCTCATTTTATCACCACATGACATGATTTCTATATGAAATTAAATTTTATGAAATAATATTTTATTTATGATAGTATTATCATTATTTAAACAAACAATTTTACTTAACTCCTCTTCATAATGATTTTTGAAAAATTGAAATGTTACTCATGCGTACGTACGACCTAAAGTCTACTTGATAATAACATAGTTCATTTATAAAAAAAACCTTCTTAATTGGATTTAAATGTGTATATTATATTTAAATATGATAACCATGTCATCATAATTATTATAGGTAAAATTATTCTATATAATATTCCCAAGAACATGATATTTCTCGACAAAACATGCATAAGAAAACATGGAAATTAACACCCAAAACAATTGAAATAATATAAGATTAATAGTGAAAAGGTGATAAGATTATATAAAAGGATTTTATGTGATATTTTATGTACTAAAATTGTTCTATTATTATTTAATATCTTGTTTTATACTACTATATATGAGTCTAAATCATGTTCACATAAAATGAATCTTGGTGAAAGGGACTTTGTCTCAATTTCCATTCATCGGGGCATATTATAATGATGTACATCTGATTTCTTATTATGGTGCATATACACCCCCCTTTGACATTTTATATAATGTTTTTTTAACAATTAATGGTATCTTAGTTTTCAATTTTAATTATTTCATTTATTGGTATTTTACATTATAATTACCAAGTTGATAAAATAATTGTACAATCTTACATTCATTTGGTATTTTTGATTTTATCTTGAAATAATCACTACAATATGATTAAATATCATTATATATTATATTTCACATATATATACTTATTATTTTATAATTTATATGATCTTTTCATTAACATTTTATCCATTGTACATATTTTGTTTACTTTGATAGATATTTGATTTACTAGGATAATTTTGATAAATCTTTAGCATTTACTCAATAATGATATATAATGGTAAGTAATGTTGATTCATAAATTAAATCAATCAATTCATATATTATTAATAAATTAGAAATGCATTGATGGTGGGTCAGGTTATAATATATCCCCTTAATGAATCGGTATATCTCATGAAGAAAATATGTATTCCAAATTAAATGGGGTTTTATCAATAGTATTTAAACTATTTTCTAAAATATCTTGATAGAATACGAATCATGATGATTCAGATCATGGAATTCAATAATCAAGAATTACCTTCATTAATAATTTAGTTACTTTTATCCATGATAATTTCATAATGATATTATCTTTGGATTCATTCAATTATAAAATTATTAATTAAAAAAAAATGTTCTCAGTTACTTAACTTGCTATCTTAAATTTGATTTTATATATTCATGTAGTAAAGTTATTAATATATATTTTTTCCACTATTTACCTTTATATATTTATTTTTCATTTTTGATTCGTGATATATTCCTTTTTACATAACCATTAATGACCATTTGAGCATACCCTTATTTTGATTCCATTCCTTGTGATATAAAGAAAAGATAATTGAATCTGTTTTCAAGGATGTAATTCATTTTATTGTAATATATTATGCCATATTTTCTATTATAAATGTAAAATTGGTAACTTGTATGTATTTGTTTGTCTGAAACTACTAAACTATTTGGTCTTTTGTCATTTAAACGTTTTTTTAATGTAATAAATATAACATTGGATCTCGACTAATGGGGCTAAGTTCATAAAAATAATGATATAAAATATCTTATTTTTATGTTTATGTTCATTAGAATGGTTTTCAATTAACATTTGTAGATTTCAATGGTAAATGTAAAACTTCCCTCATCCATAATATTCTTTCATTGAGCCATATGAAATTTTCACCTTTTTTGGGTTTTTATTATATGTGTACTACCATATTTAGGTCTAAATTCATAGTTTTCATTGATTTAATTTGGGTCACTTTTCAATTTCATATTATCTCCTTTGAAAACTATTTATATAAAAGCTACTAAAACCACAAGTATTTTTGTTAGATCAAATCCAATTTTTTGAGTTATTAGAATTATTCTTGAAATTTATTCTTGATTTACTAGTTTAATTCCCCTATAATTTTATATTATATCCTAAATTATCTTTTTTATTATGGAAAATAAATTTTTTATTCAAATTAATTTCCCTAGTAAACTTTTTTCCCTAAATTTTTGTCTCTTCATTGTTACTATTTCCCATCCATGCTTAATTATCTATTTTCCATTCACTGCCATATTAATACATTCCAATAAAAATTAAATGTGTATTATAAAATCCAATTATGTGTTTTATCATTAGAACATCAAATTTTCCTATAAATCATATCAAAAGAATACTTTTTCCATTTTTTGATGTAGCTTCCAATAATGATATTTTAAAATAATCTTGGTATTTATTCCATGACCATAAGTTTAATATTCCGCTATATATTTCCTCTATATATACTTTTTTTATTTCTCGAGATCAAAAAATAATATTTCATTCAAAATAATATCTTTAAATATCATTATTACCATTTTGTAAAAATATACTATTCATAAGTGATTTTTGACATCATCATTTTATGATGATGTAATGAAATATTGTATTGAATAATATACTTATTTTATGAATTTTACTCAGTAACTCAAAAATATATGTGTGAACTGGAGTAATGATTTATGAATCACCATATAAATAGAAATATAAAATACTTATTTATAGTGTATTGAATATTTTAATGAATTAATATTATTATTTGATTCATTTTTATGATATAGTTTTTAAATTTATGAATCTCAAATTTGTTTTTTGGTTTTTATTCATGATATGATGTAATATTTATTTCATATGGTTTATTGATGAGTATATTTTTATTAAGATTCCCCAACATGAATATTAAGAAATTTGGGAATCCTAAAATGTCAAAATCCAATGGATTATTCATCTATATTATTTTTACAATCACGGGGTAGGAATCATAGGGGTAAAATAATGATGGGATGAGATTTCACAATGAGAAACTATGTATTCTATTATCCATAATGAAGATTTTATGGCAATCAAAAAATTTAGTAGATGTTTTTTATTTCTTAATGATGTAGAAAGTTGACGAGCATGGTGATTTATGACCATTTATATAGTTGATTACGATAAAATAATTGAAGTATTATATTATGACAGATATATCACTTTCATGAATTTTGTTTTATCACAATGTAGTACATTGTATTCAATTATTTGTGATTTTCCATCACCATATATGTTTCTAAAAGTCAAAACCATAGAGCCAATCTAACTATTGATGATTCCACCCCCTCTCATAATTTTGTTGTAATATGAGACATCTATATTCATTTTCAAACAAGGGTTAGTACAAGTATATGAGATCCAATGTTTAGGATGTATATCGGTAGCCAGAGAGGTTATATTGAAAGATACAAAACTATAATATTACATGGAATTATCAATAAGTGATTTGATATGTAAAATATTAAAAACAATACTATATTTTATTTAGTAGAGAAATTTGTGAAACATTTTTATGTACATTCATGTTTGGATTTTGATATGATGAAAAATCCAGTGGTAGTAGCAACCTTGCATCCTTTCTTATAGTTCATGTTCACTAGGGAACCTCTAATCCTGGAAGGCATTATAATATTAATGGATAAAAAGATAGAATTGTACTCACTAATCCATCAAGGATGTTCTAAATAATTCTTATCCATTAACTAAAAATTAGTAAATACACATTTATCTTAGATTTAGGGGATGTACAACAACAGAATTTTAAACAAATATGAATTCATTTCGGATGAACCCCTTTGTTTGAGAGAGTTGAAGAGTGAAAATATCTCCAAATAGAGAAATTAAACTTGTAAGAATTGTCAATTCCAAGAAGTAGGATTCCAAAATAATTTCTTTTCAATTTTTTAATAATATTTTATAATCCTTCACATTAAATAATCAAATGTATCTTAGAATGAAATAAAATATATCATCTAAATTGTCCACAGATATTATATCATGGATAACTCAGTGTTATATGGTGATAACATAATATGTTAACTAAGAATTGGCCTTTACAGATTTGAAAAATTATAATTGGTGTGAGGAAATATGGTGAAAAAGAGATCTCATATCCCAATTGAATTTCTAGAATTGAATTTCACCATACCCAATCACCTAATGATAGTGTTGATGGATTATATGAATAGGGATTTACAGGCTCTTCCATATTGTATACGAGAATCTTTGGATGTTAAGAACAATATATAGAGTATTACTATAATTTCCCCTTATGTTACCATTCCTTATGGAGATCCATAAAACATAATTCCATGAATTATTATCCTAAATTGCATGAATAGACTCTTCGAGATTGTAGATATCAGTCTTTCCTTCTGCATTTTCTCATGTCAACCTCTAAAGTCTTAACTAATGATATATTTAATTTAATATATGATTCAAATAGATAAGAGTAAATAAATTTTTCATTTTGTACACATATGTAACAATTATAATTATTTAATGTTATGGGACCTATATCTCCATAAAATTTAATGGTTAAAAAATTAATTACACTTTAAATAATGATGTTGAGTGTGGAGTCGATGAGGTTATACTTATTCACATGATTGACTATGGACTTGATGATGATATAAATGATTATAATATTATGTTTAATATTTATATGAAATTATCTATTAACAATATTTAGTGAGGAATGGATACTATTAACAATTTTTTAATTATTATGTATAGAATATATATAATTAATAATGATTTCCCCGATAGTTGTGGAATTTATGAGGTAATATATTTTTATATGATTTTTTGTTAAGGTAATGTGGTTATCAATGTTCATAATATTATTTGTAGACTGGATATTGTTAGTATTTATTGCAACATTAATCCAGGAATCAATGTGGATATCTATGTTTAGAATATAAGGATATCATTTGCATATTTCTTTATGTCATATTTTTGTCATGTGCCTTTGTGGAGACCCATGTGTCATGTATTTTCTGTCATGTTTCCACAAAAAATGAAATATTATATGTTAGATCATTAAGATTAAATTACCTTCAATTATTACATAAAGACAAATAATATTGTTTTTAAATAATAATAATTATTTATATCTCCAATGATTATGTTTTATGACATATTTATGATCAATCCATTTAATAATTTGGAGATTTGTTATCCACAATAAATGTTTAACATAACAAAAATGTTTTTCATTTCCCCATGTTATAAAGATGAGTATAACATAGGATATAAGATTTATTCACCTAGGGGTAATAACATTAAAAATGATGGTTGTGTATTAACCTGATTTTCACTATTTATATGACAAATATGATAAAATGAAAACATTGTTTGGAAACCTAATGAAATATTCTATATTTAAATAAAATTATATTTATGAACCAATTTGAGAATTTTTGATGTATTTAGGTTAGAGAACCTACTATGATACGACACTTTAAAATATATATTAAAACCTAGTAATTTATATATTTGTGTAAAAAAATATTTATAAGTTATTTATTATGTTTACAAGGTTTTCATCCTTTCCATTTATTAATATATATTTACAAACACCATTATTATATAAAATTTAAGGCTCTATTAAAATAAAACCAATCCATTGAACTGGTACCCAGGTGGAAAAAGATCCTTCTTTTATTCCACAAATCCATGTATTAAATTCAATAAAGGGTTGATTTTATATGTTACTGTACCATAATGGTGTCGTTTACTATAGTTGTAACTCAAGAGGGAACTATTGTAGTTACTGTAGAAGTGGAACTATTCACCCAAATTAGACCTACGATCCATAGATTTGGGCCTTTGGGCCACATGGCCTTTGTACCACTCCATTCATTCGGTCCACTAGGTGTTCTATCCACCTAACGATTTTACAAAATTGGATTTACAGATAAAATGTCCAAGAATATATCTATGAACACCATAGACACCGGTCATATAAGATGATTTAGAGAAAGTAGATGCCACCAAAGTAGAGCTAACCAATTTGAATGAATAAGAAGGTGTGACAGTCTCCATCAACCCTACGGATCAAGAAACCCTACCTGGGCTAATTCTAGCTAATCATCTATATGATCTGGGTATCTAAACCCCTTTAATAATTTGGGTACTCAAGATTGATAATTCGTATGACTTTGTTTCTTGGTCCTTCAAGTCATGTATTAGACCTTATGCCTCATTTCCTTCATGTCACGTATTCGACCTAGTTCATCTAGAACTATATGTAATATAATTATTCCATATCAACCCAAAAAGGTTATTATCCAAAAAATAAATCATGAATCGCGACTACCTTTTGGTGTGTTTGACCAAATGGAACCAAGATAAAAAATTATATGATGGAAAATGTTGTGATTATCTATTGTGCAAAAATATGGGACAAAATTATGTGTTTGAAAACATATTATTATGATCACCTTGATAACATGAGTAATGACTAACAAACAAAACCATAAAAAACATAACGACTAAAAAAATAATAGAATTCTGAAGATTCATTTAAGTCTATTATAGAGTGACCTTTGCAGATAGAAGATACAATTTTCTACATTTTATGAATGTTGAAATAATATCCCATTGGAATGTATCAAAGGAAAAACGTATATTTTTCATTTTTGTGGCAATATTTGTTGATATATCTATTATAAAATAAACATAAATAGTAATGTCAGCAAAATTGATGGTTTGAAGTTCTTAACTAATACGTAACTCATCATTTAATGCATTAAATAAATGAAATTTTAGATGTTTTAAAATTTATTTTCTAATATAAAGACTAAAAAATATTATAGAAATTGAAAACCTCCTAGAACATAGTAATAGGGTAAAACCTACAAAATTCTTACATCAAATGGGGATTATTATTATTGATGAATATTTATCCTCCAACATAAGCTTATATATTTTATATTGCATTCTATTTGATAAAATCTATAAAAATTGGATTAATTTATAAGATCATTAAATCATGGAAGAAACATATTTGATTAAGTATAAGATAATGCCTTCAATTATGGTATGACATGATATATATTATAGATATATTCTACAATAAAATCAAATTATTCTTCCTTGAGATGAACCTAATGTAATTTATTATATGTATGGATATCTCTTCCTATACTAAATATTATTATTTAAAAAGCTGTATCAAAAATAAATATATGATAATTTATCCCAAAAATCAAAACTACGAATTAAAATTAATATATAGTTTTGTAATATTTCTCTTAACAAATGATCATGGGGATTTCAATAAACTCAATTTTAGAATATTCCAATTAAGATGGAAATTTTTGTCTCCATGTAATAACCAGAATATTAATTTTTTATTTTCATAAATAATTATATCATATATTATTTCAACATGAAATATACTATGATTATACAATTGGTAATTAATTTTAAAAATTTCTAGGTTGGAATTGATTTAATGGGGAGATAATGTAACACAATCATAGTTTGTAGGAATTCATAAATTAAATGTACACAATGTTTAAGAGATTACTTCAGAAGAATAAAATTAAAAATACAATTTTATATGAGAAATTATCATAATTAATGATTAATACGTTATGAGTGAATAATAAGAAGCAAAATCAAGAAAATTAAAATTAGAATAAACCTACTAGATATTAAATATACCATGAAAATAAAATCATTATCCATTTGTTTTTTTCATAAAAATCGTCACCTATACTACAAAAATAGAATCATGGAAGTGAATTAAAAATTCAATTGACATATTGAAATTAATTTAAATGGGATGAATAATCTTTTGTAGATATATATTGTGATGAAATATTACCCTTAAATATTTTTGGCCACTGGGATTATAATACAATTTAAACATATTTTTTTAATGGGTAGGTATAAATATTGCTAATCAAATTATTAAATAAATATTTGAATAAAATTATATAGATTTAAGGATTTATTCTTTATGATAAACCATTTTATAATCATAAATGTTTGTTACGTTTACTAGGATTTTACATAGAGCAAGCCTAATTCATACTTCAATATGTTAAATTTGACTGAAACCATCAATGAGAAAACTCATACTCCTGGATATCCCTATCATTTCCAAGATAATTGAAAAAACATCCATGAAAGACACCATAGCACATTTCACCCATAGATATTATGTCGATGTATTAAGGCATATGTTAGTAGATTTTATAATTATATAATCATGTAATTAGTTTTGTGAAATTACACACAAATATATATATACATATCATGTGGATTGATAGATTTTTTAAATTGATATTATTAATAGAATATATAAAAGAACATGGTCTTAATAATTACATAGCATTGAGTTTTTAAATCAAGAATCTATTCTATTACATTGGGGCATCTTTTTGGGTTTATTGTTTTTGAGAATGAAGATATAAATGATACATAAAAACAATGAAATAAAAATTTTACACTTCCAAACAGAATCTATATTATTCATTATATAAATCAAATAAAATTATTCATCATTTTTTCATATAAGATCTCCATGACATTAAAGATGACTTCTTACATTCACTTAACCATCATTAAATCCTATAATATCAATTAAAATGTGGGATGATCATAAAATGTTAGTATAGGATAGAAAATACAAGAAACCATTAGTCCAGTGAAAACCAAAAAACTCAAATAATTCTAAACATTATCTTCAGAAAAGCCATTTTTACATGAACACCAAACACACAATGAAAATGTAAAAAAATCATAGTAAGCAATTAAAACACCTTTAGGTGAATTAGAGAATCATTTACATAGAACCATTTCAAAACCCTTTTAATTGGAATAAGCATATGTCTAACTTCAAAAATATTCATTACCTAGTGATTTGATGATTTATAATGGTGATCCTCGATAAAATAAGCTATACCAGGCTCACTTGTGAGCTATAATAGGGATCAATGCTTTATATATGCTATATCGGGCTCCCCTAGGATCTATAATTGTGCTCAAACCATTGTATTAATTCTATCATGATCACATATTTCATATAATACCCAATTACTATATCATGATAAAAAACCTCTCATTAAAAAAACCCTTTATAAAAGTTAACCAATATGAAAACACATTCAAATAAAAATTATCTTTTTAACCCATTTTCAATACAAAATAAAACTTTTAATTAAAAAACTATCAAATCCAAAATAAACAAATAAAAGTAAAAAATATTTTTCATTAAATAAAAAATATATTCATCAATTGGAGGAATAAAGTAAAAAAAATGTCATGTTGACTTGAATGGTCATTGTTATCGTACAATAAAAAACATGAATCATCATTTGTCCTTTTTCAAGATGTTCCTTCAAAGAAACATAAAAATATTCCTGTTGAAAACTATTGAATGAAATTAAAAATTCACATAATATTAAATTTATAATTTATTTATATCCATATAAATAAACATATATAATAATATAAAGAATATTTACATGGACAAAAATATTTTGAAATTAAATATAAAACAATCAAAAATAGGTATTTGAATCAAAGAGTCATATACCACTTTGAAATATTAGAATCATATGCACCATGGAAGATTAAAATTTAACAAAACAATATTTAACATGATAAAATAGAAGCTTCTTATATTGTATGTCAATGGATATTTATATACAGCACATACAGGAATGTGTGTTTTTAAAATGAAAATAATCCTTAATCAACTAAGATTGAGATGAATTCCCTCACTTTAATTCTGAATCATCACCTGTGTCTTTATAATTATGTATAATAAAATTATGTTAATTATTTAATTTTTTCATAACTCTTTTCAATTTTATCATTACTTTTATTTCACTTATTAATATGTTTTACTCAATTACATAAACAATTAATTTTACAATAGATGTTTTCACTATATTTTCATTTTGTGTCAATCATAACATTAGAAGGTCATATAAGGTAAGAGGGGACATTATTGAAACATATCATGAAAAATAATCATTAAATATTTATCATATTTATAATTTAATTTTACATTTATAACCAATAATTAAATATTTTTATGGAAAATGAACCAATGCTATAATCATGGAGATAGTAGGATATACGCACGCATAAGAAATGTTACCATTTTTTAATGATCATTATAGAAAGAAGGTAAATAACATTTATATTTCCATTATTATAATTATATCATAATTTCCATATTAATTAATTATATAAACATGTATATAATTATTTTTATATAAAATGAATCACATTGCTTCGAGGAGGTGGTAGTCCATATGTCCTCAAACTATGTTATCATATTCACAGAAATGGAAATCATAAAGATATATGTAATATAATAATTAAATATGTATTAATAACTCACAAATATAAATAATGTGATATTAAAATAGTATTTAAATAATTATTCCCAACTATGGAAGATGGTAAATTAATAAACAAATGACATCATTTTGTGAGGTGGTAGTCCATCATACACAGGAACTGTGATTTTGTTACCAATTGGATGGAAGTGTGTGTAGGTTTTGGTAGATCCCTTCACATAAAAACATATTAGTACATTCAGGATACATTTGATTTTTTGAAATCATGGAATAATAATAATTTTAGGGTTATAAAAAATAAATAAAACAAAAGTTATCATTAATGAAGGATAACTCTTCTTTTGGTAAATCCTTTTGGTTTTCCCCAATGGACTTCCTTGGTTTGTCTTATTCCCAATGATATTATTGTACTATGATATTAGATATTTTTAATGATATTTATAATGTTTTTATGATATAAAAGTTTATAGATGAGTGTGGACTTTGGAATATTGAATTTCTTTTATTGTATAAGAGTGGTATTATTATAAATAAATAACGGTAAACACTGTTGGGAGTTACCCCCCACATCATGTGCCTCCAATAATAAAATTATATAATATTAATGTGGTTATATGGTCAAAATATTTCCATACAGTGAGATGTGGACATATTTCTAGGTAATTTTTTTCCATAATGTTAAAGTTCAACAAATAAGTTTGATAAATTTTACCTTAATCACTATAATTATCTCTATTGCATTCACTAATGTATTTGGTAAAAATGGTGTTGAACTTACAATAAATTATAATTAATTATGGTTCTAAATATATAATTCATTTTTTGAAATTAAAATATATAAAGATGTCTAATTTATTTTAAAATTAATCTCATAGATCGAATAAGAAAGTGGGTTTAAAAAAAAGTTCGAACATTGGGATTGTTTTTATATCCTATTTCAATGTGAAATTTTCTAAAATGAACTAAATTTGATAAAATTAAATAAAATGTTTCTAAAAATAATTTAATTGTAAATCATATTATAATTTATTACTAAAAAATCATTATATGAAACATCATTTTTCAATTAAAATTCTGTATTATTTAATATTCATAAAAATATGATTGTTCTCAAAAAAACCAATAAATACACTGAAGTCTATTTTGATATCCCAATATCGAAGTAAATATTATTTAAAAAATATAATTTATATATGTATCAAAATAATGTATTAAAAAAACTGTTCAATTAAAAGGGATTTAAACTAAATTTTAATGTACAAAACATTTTATGTTTAAAATTGAATTTTTATTATCATAAGCTTTTAAATCTTGTATTATGAATGTAAAACTATAATGAATATATAAAATATAAATTTTATTAATATATTTTACTAATATTAAATAATTTAATTTATTAATATAAAACTCAATTTTTTTTCAAAAAATAATTTTTAATATAAATATATTCTATATATTTTTTTGGTCTCTATCATAATAACTAATTAATTAGTAACCAATTAATTCATTTTATAAACATGTGAAAACTATAATTTTATAATTTGGTTAATATCATTCATTTCCACCATTCTAATGGCTATGTGATAACTATTATAATAATATTAATAGAATATTATTTTCCAGTAAGACTATGGCCTATATGTATCATTAATTGTAAAAAGAACTCGAGGTTGTGTGAAATGATATTTTAAAAAATTTATTCCATATTTGAAATTAGAATATTTTATTTTTTCTAATAATTTTAACATAATTTATTACCAAATTGATTAGGGAAAATATTTAAATTAATTAACATAAATAATGTTAATATAGGGTTTTTTCAGATTACTTGTGTTTAAATTAAAATTAATTTTATGAACCCATATGATTTCTATTTAATGAAATAAAATTAAAATCAAGGCTAATTCGGTATAAATTTTCAAATTTTTCTTAAAGGATAAATTACTTAGGTAGATAAAAAGATACAAGTTGTTTTTGTAAAAATAATAAGGATAAAATTTTGTAATCTTGATGACTAAGGAGACAATTGATAGAAATATGTAATTATTTTATATGCTGGTGGATCTTTTAGAATAATTAATCCCTCCCCTAAATTTTTTTATATTTTTAGGTACATTACATCAGGTATATCTCCAATAATGTATAATTATCGTCATTTATATGATTTTTACTCCACCATGATTATAAATGGGAACATACTCTACAACATTATTAAAACCACACAAGTCATTTTCCACATAAACCCTGCCAAAATCACATCCTAATGTATCGCACCTCATCTTATGAAACATTTTGTTTTTATAAAACCATCATAGTAAATCATTTAGTTGAAACTGATAGAGTGCACCATAATATGAGGAAACATTATTCAATGAGAATATTTGTTATCTTCCTTCCTACATCCAATTCAATATTTATTATATCATGATTATATAAAATCCATGTAATATTACACACAATTATAATTATTTATGTTAAGGTAATAACCTATAATAATATCTACTTCTATCAAATATGTTACAAAATCATCGTTCATGTGAATGGTGGGATATCACCAATAAAACAGATGTCATTATATTTTTCATTACAACATATCATGGTTGGTTGTAATTAAGGATTTGTTGTTTATATAGATTATTATTTATATATTTATAAATTACTATTATTCTAGAATTTATATATCACATATACCATCATGATTTTGATTTTATGTGAATACAAAAAAATCATTTGTGTGTACGGAAAACTATTGTATCATGAAGGGATGTGAATCGTTCACTCTTTACATGGAATGTATTATTGATATATATAATTAACATATGCAATTTATATGTCAGAATAATTAATATATAATGAAAATATATCATTTAAATGTCATTTTTTCAAACCACCATGATGCTGAAAAAATAGCATTCATGCATAACTATGGTCAACCATCTCCATCAGCGGAGTATTTTATTTCTACAATTATGTTTTATAGATTAATCTAAAAACATATATATTTATACTATATATTTTTCTATTAGGATTATTATTTTTTATATAATTAAATCATGGCCTAAGTAAGCGGACAAAATTTTTCCGGTAAAAACATAGTTCAAAAACAACGTTGTCATAATCATAAACATTACATTAACAAAAACTTATTAAGAAACAGTTAATAAAAGGAAATAATAAAATAATATATGTTATGATATATTTGATTATGGTTCTATAATAAATTTATAATAAACATATGTTTATTATATATAATCCTGAATGATTACAACAGGATTGAATTGTAAAGTTAAGTGATTATTGACTCACATTTATTATTTGTGAGTCAAATTACACACTCACCACATGTTTATTTTATTTGGTATATATATTTACCATGAATTTCTTTTAATAATATTATTATTATAATTAACATAAACTTTTACATAACCATTTTATTTGTCTCAATTTTTCTTATTTGAGGCATACGTTGTGGTATACACGAATATTCCTTCATGATGCATATATACATCCCATTTGATAAGAAATATCGTGAATTTAATCATCCTAGTGATATTTAATGTTTCATTTTACGTTATTAATCTATGTGGATTATAATTCAATATTATTAATGTGGTAAATATTTTATGTTACAATCTAATAATTTATTTTGATTGTTTGTAATTTAGTCATGAATATTGAGACAACATGATATACACTAAAATAATTATTTTGCAATTTATTTATATATGGTTATTCATGTTCATGTAATTCTACCATTTTACAACTCCTTGTTAAATAAGATAATTTAGAATCTATTTTTTTGAAAAATCTTCTTTATTACACTCTTTGGCCAAAATACCATTTTATTCCAAAACAATTTTTTCCCAAGAAAATAAAAAATATTTATACATTTTCGAAATAATATATAAAATAAAAATTTATCCTTTTTACTTTTTCAGAAAAATTAAAAGGAATTTTATATATTTATTAAAAAAATGCTCATTTATATTTTATCGTAAATATGAATAGAATATTCATTTTTACATGTATGTAATGAACAAATATTTCTAACATCATGATCAATCATTTATTCTAGGATTACAATATGTGTTTTATGATTTATTTTCAATGAAAAATGTTTTCAAAAATAATTATGTTTTAAGAAGAACATATCAATGTAGAAAGGATATTTTGTTCAAGAAATGTGTTAAATGGTCTATCAAAATCATTTCCATCTAATATTTCATCAATAAATGTTTCATATTCTATATTAGTGATATGAACCTAGGAAAAAATTATTATTCTTTCTCAAAATTGTATATATTTTTATGGAATGTTGATTATTAAACACTTTCCTCATCCAGGAGTTATACATTGATGAAATGATTATAAAACCCGCTTATTTTCATAGGTTATTATATGATTAAATGATTATTAAACCATTCTTTTCCATAGGTTTTGACATGATGAAATTTTTTATGACATCCATTTAATTTCATTGTTTATTATCTTGTGACACACATAAATATAGATTTTATTATGTGATGGGTGTGACCTATATCTTCCTATAATTCAATGGAAAATTATTTATATATCTCATGAGGTACACATGGAAGTAATGGAGAGGGAACAATGTAGAATAATATAGGGATAGAATATGCGGTGATCCTAGTAAAATATGACTATGATATAATGTGGACTGAAATAGATATAGTAACGGAATTTGTCATCTTTGAGGGAATTGTAATTGATCCTAGACCAGTATGGAAATGATTTTATACACTTCTATGTTTAATCCAAATTCCAATCCTAATCGCAATTCTATTATATCATAGATCATGTTCTTATATTTTGTTATGATTCAAGTCATATAAACTACCAATAATTATTTATTGATTAATGATTGTGATATTTAATATGTCGGGTTTTCTTCTCAAATGTTATTCTAATGTTCTCATACCCTTATTCTTATGTTAGGCTTACATATTTCCATTGATTACCATCGTTGTACATATAAGATCAACATTTGTTATGTCTACATTCAATAGGATATGAAGAAATGTATTATTTATGATATATATATAACGGTTTATAGTTGTTAATAACAAAGGGGAGATTTTGTAGCTTACTTATTGACCAATGTTTATATTTCTATATTTCCAAAGACACTAATATTTTATAGTCCTCAAGCATGTGTTTGTGTAATGTAATGAAAATTAAAAAAATGTTTTCATATCTATGTACATTAATCATTGGTCATTATAAAATGTCATTTCTTTATTCCTTCCATATTATTTATATTGTGATTTTGTTTTTAACAACTATAGTTGTATGTTTATGTTACTGAGTGTTTGAGATCACCGATTTTTTAGGTTCTCTATCCCTAGGATATGTTGAAATGTTAGGCACATGGAATCTTTAGAATCATAACACATAATGAATACTTATTGTGATATATTTAAGACACGTTATTAAATAATTATATTTTATTATAAATGGAAAAAAATTATTTAATCTAAGAACATAGTATTTATTTTTTAACTGTGGTTCATAACCCTCTAATGATAAAAAACTAAAATGAATATTGTGATATATAATGAAAAATAATTTAAATTGACTCTCTAATTGAGGATGGTAAATCTTTGACCTTTCACTTTTTATCATAGTGAGTATTTAATTAATGGATTTATAATACTATGAATGGGATCATTGGTCTAAGGTGTCACAATTGGTATCAAATATGGATTTAGATATATTTTATTATTATGATATTTTATAGTGTAATTATATGGTACAAATGTTACAGTTGATAAAATTAGAAAATTGTATATAACAATTTGGGATATAATATGATATAAAATTAGGCCTATAATGCACTTTTTTAAATAGTTATTGGGATAAGATAAATTTACTGAAAAACCTAAGGGTAATCCTAATCAAGAATTCTATATATTGGGTAGAATTATTATGTTTTTATAAAGAATATATTGTATGTTTCTCCTTTAAATTACATACTTTTTAAAATACTTTTATTGGATGAAGGCTATAAAAAAATTATACCTAGGTGTAATTGCCCCAAAAATGATGGATTTTGTATTAACACAATTTTCACATGCTGCATAACATAGAGTCCTCACATCACAGCAGGTTTGACAATCCTGGGGATATTTTTTAGTAAAATAACATTCTATTTGTGAAAAATTATATTGAATTTCATTAATTTTAGGTTATATAAAATAATAGGAATGTGAAAATGGATAACATAGATTAAAACCTAAAGATTCATAATTTATGGTATATATTAGTCGATATGTGATTTCTTATATAAAAGATAATATGGATTTCGAGAGTAAATGTTCCATTTATTTATTATTTCATCATATTTTAGTATTGAAAATTGTAATTTGGGATATCTATTTTGAATATTTTGTGAATAATTACTAGATAAGTCCACTTATTATATAATGTATTTCATAAATAATGATATAAGATAAACTGATAGTAATATATGATAAAAAAATACTGATATATGTTGGGTTGTAAGAGCCATTGGATAACATGATTGTGTTATAATATTAAATATACTGTGGTAAATTTTTCATATGGTTATTTCTAAAAATTATCTTATAATGATCATCACTCTTGTTATGTAATTTTGTATTAGTAATAGACGAAGCTTGAAGGAACCATGTTATCAATGGATAATTCTGATAGTGTAGAAAGTATAAAATAAAATATAATAGGATAAGGGTAGAATGGGGAATCTTATGATTACCCAAACACTATATTAAGAATTAATTTTAATAGTATGAAAATAATTGAAATCAAAAACATAGTAATGAAGGGACGATGGTATATCGTTGAAATTCTAGTGAACAAGATGATGATGGAAAGATTATTAAATTTTAAAAATGCTAAAAATGTGGTAAAATATTTACTGTATGTTTAGATAATGGGATGTGTAAATATTATATTTGTGGATTAAACACCATACCTCAAAATCTACTAATGGCGCTATATGATGGTGCCCCACATAGCCTCAGACATGCCTCCCCATTCACTAAAATATTTTGACTATCAATGTGGGTCTAATGTGGAATGGTTAGAAGAATAAAACCACTTATTATTGTCATAATTTCATAAATAAATAATGATAAATATAAATCAAGATCAATTAAAATCTCATATAAGATTGTGAAAATGAAAAAATAACAATAGTGTCAATGTGATATAATAATTAGTAATTACATGCACGAAAGAGTGATGCACTATTAGTGGATCACATAAAAGTGTAAAACAAGATGAATAAAATATAACTAAAAAACAACCCAACACTGGTATCAAGAGAATAATTTCTTCATAATACACATTCAATGAAAGACAAAAAAAATTAATGTAATAATTTGATACTTTATACATTCCCTATCCCTGTAATATATAAATAGAATATCTTTTACTCACATACCCATATGTTATGGTGGTCCATGTAGGGTGTGAGTAAGACTAAATAGGACAACGCCAATAAAATTCTTAAATTAACTTTTCGATATAATAGTGCATGTAAGAGCACTATAATTATGAAATTACATAATTATTCAATTTATGAGTCTAATAGTTGTCATATTCACAATTTAAATAAATTTGTTAAAACAACCATAGTTTCTTGACTAGTTTATGATTCCCAACAATGATTATTACTACATATACCCAAGAAGGAATGTGAATGATCATAGCATACATCATGGATCAACTAGTCCAAGAAGACATCAAAGGAAACAACTATCATAATAACTAGAGAGAACCCTTGTGAAAAAACAAGTACTTCTACCTCAACCATATTCATCGAGAATCTAAGAGAGGGGTAATCCTTGGCATTCCACTAAACCAAATTACCATTTTGAATTCAAGGAACCTTCCATAAAATTTAGAATAATTGATTTATGGTAATACTCGACTTAGACAAGAGGTATTTCGCCCACCATAATGAGGTAGAAATTAAGGATCTCATCCAGTAGAATTCATTATGGTACCTTGCAAGAATATATTAAGTCGATCAATGGAATTAGATAAATATAGAAATTAGGTTAAAACAAATGGGGAGCCATCATAAGTAATTTAATCTAATGAATCTATGAAATATACAGTGGATTTATTATGGAATTTCTTAAAATTTTACATCAATGGATCCAATGATGAAACAAAACCAAGGAATTCATGATTTCCACCATGCAGAGTCTATGTCTCTCTAATGAAATCAAACACATGTAGAGATCTATAAGAACTACACAAAATCATAAAAAGACATTAAAACCCATCATTATATTAGAAAACAGTCATTTATAAATACTATATTTACCAATAAAACCCTTTATGCAAGGCTAGTCATTAATCATTAAGCATTTTATTCAATATCACCATCTCATTTCATTATGAGTTTACTATTTTTCTATTTTGACAAACACTACCCATTAACATAAGGGAAAACACTTTTTCAAACCCAAAACCCATTGGAAAAAATTATCTCATTAATTTTCCTATAAAATTATCTACTTAATATTATAATTCTATTTTGATAATGATGGTTGTGATATTACATTTCATAACAATAAAATTAATCACTAATTACTTGGTAACAATTGCAATCATAAATTTCATTTATAACATGTCCCATTCACATTTTTTAGCCCAATATTTTTATTTATTAGATAGAATCATGTTCAATCACAATAAATAATAATTTTTAGGGGGTTCTATATCTATTATTCGAACCATGCTAAATTAGAATTGAACTATAGCAATAGATATTTTTTAACATTGCATTTTAATTTAGGTTAATGTACAAAAAACCAACATAACCACACAATCATACTACACATATAAATAATTTTGACTATAGTTTTATTGAAAGGATCCACCTACCATAATATTAATGAATCCCACTCATCCATGAATAGTCACTGACTTGACCTAAATTGGAATAATATTAGAAACTAATAAAAATCCCATAAAATAGTGTGTATCAGATTAAAAGTGGGAGAGATGAAAATATTATAAAATAATGAAAAATAGAATTTAACATGAAATAATTGATATTAATTTGATATTGACGGCATGATAAATAAAACATCAAACTATTAATGAATAAAGTGGAATTCTCATGGAATATGAGAGGGGGATATAAGAAATTTTGTGACAAAATCATAATCAATGGGATGTAAAGGAAAATGTGAAAAAAATAACTTTTCCAATTTTAAACAAATCTCTCATAGGGGAAACAATATTTTCAGTACTTGGACACCAATTAGATGAATTTACTATTAAAGATTCTTGAAATCCTTCAAGCCCACCAACTGACCGATTTTTTATACAGTTTCTTAACTATAATTGGAGTTCCTCTGATGTTATACCAAACCCATACCCTTCCACTAAACAAATATTTGTATGATCATGATTTATTCAAGGTATGAACTTCATTAAATTATTGAAAAACCTATTTTAGGTTTTTTTGTCAAAACAAATAATGTCTCTCTCAATTAAGGTGATTTTGTTCTGGGAAGAAGGGTGTTGGGTTTTATAAGATAGTTTTCTGTGAAGGCCTAGGCTATGTCATAATGTATGATGTTATGGTAAGGAAATATGTGCTACGACATAGTGTCCTATAATGAGGATATTCTACAATACTTCTAATTATAGGGTATCTATGATATAAAACTATTTGTTTTTTTATATATTTGGGATATTTTGGAATAGAGAGACAAGCTGTAGCGTTGGGTTATTAAGGAAGGAAATTTGGAGACAGTTTCCATTTTGGCATGGCTTCAACATGGATAGAGGTTGTAGCATAGTTTTCTTGAGCTCCTTGGCCTGGAGAGAGTTTATATATTCGACATTCCGTGGATAGAGTTCGGTAAATTTCTCTAAATATCCACCAATGTGTTGTGGAACTTGGTTTATCCATAGTACACATCTCTGATTGCTACATTATATATCATGATGCAATAAAGTTATATATGTTCCCTCTACCATTTTATTGGATCTTCACCATGGGTGGAATAGTATTCTTAGGACATGGTATGGTCATGCACACTATGGATGGTCACTTGTTCAATGTCATAGACATACCGTTGTCTTCCTATTATGTGTCATGGTCTGGGAGGTTGTACTTTGGTATTTCATTTTTTAGAGTGTTTATAAATACAATAAAACCATACAAATCATTTCCTCTCTGATCTCTTCTACTCAAACATTAGGTGATACGTGGATATCTTAATGGATTTTGAAGCTTCATTAAATCGAATTCAATCCCCACCTCATAGGAATAGATCAGTAGTGATCCACGGCCTTCCATTAATGAAAATTGAGAAACCACATCGAACTATAAGCACAATTCATTGAATCATTGTACTTTTTGTGTTGATTTTTATGGAAGAAAGAATATAATCACTACATATAATATTGGTGAATTTTTATCACTTTATTTATTTTTTTAGGTTGTCGGAGTAATGACCATAACTATAGAATAATAATTGTTCATGGAATTTGTGTGTAACTATATTTTGTACCCAACAGAACTATATCCTTTTATTAATGATGAAGTGAGTATAGTTAAATGAAGAACAACAGATTTCAATTGTTATATTATTATTGGTCAATATGACAATTAGAAACTATACTCTTAACATTATTATAATTATTTTTAAAAAAAATAATCAGGGAAAATTAATACCAAAAGAAGATTAGACGGCCTCATAATGTAGACTCGGGACATACGAAGTAAATCTATCAACTATGAGAAAACACTCTTTTTGCGACGGTTTTTTTACAATGGGAACTAATCCTGTTGCAAAAAGTCCATCACAGAGGTTATTTGCGACAAACGGTTCTCCCCATCGCAAATAAGAAGTTATTTAAGATGGGTTTTGGGATCCCATCGCAAAGAATAATGTGTGTTTTAGTGCGGGTTGTGTGCGAAAGAGCGGCAATAGATAGTTGGGATGAGATTTCAGACCCCGTCGATACACGTATGGCGCTGTTTTCGCACGTATGGCATGAAAAAGAATGCGACGGGTTATTTGCAACGAGGGGCCCCTCATCGAAAATATTGTGTAGGTTGAAGGGAATTTGTTACAGGTCCCATGGAAAATATTGGCGGCGGTAAATGGGTTTTTGCGACGGGATGTTGTCCTATCGCAAAAGATGTGTCGGCATGTCACATTTTGCAATGGGACCCATCGCAAATACCCTTTCAACCACCGCCTATAATTAAAGCGGGTGATGTTTTTTGCGAGAGGCCCAATCAAAAAACGTACCTTTTGCGACGTTAAAACACTTGCAAATAGTCCCGTCGCAACTATGCTAACCTATATATACCCCTCTATTTTTCATTTTTCTCCTCTCATTTCTCACTTTCCCTCTCTCTTTCTAAACACGATTTTTAGAGTGAGAGGTTCGATGATTTTGTTTTTTTGTGGAGAAGATGTGAAGTTGTTTTCATCAACAAGAGATCAAGTTTAAAGCTATTTATATTTTCTTTAATTTAAATATTATTTCTTATTTTTTGTTAATTTTAATTATTGTTTATTAATTGTAATTAAATAAAATCTAAATTGATTTTTTATCTCTATTTATTTGTAATAATAAATTGTAATTATTAATATTTATCTTAATAATTAGTAATAATTATAAATATATAGGAATAATTAGTAATAATTAGAAATAAATAGAAATAAATAGATATCAATTGTAATTAATAGTAATAATTATTAATAATTAGTAATAATTATTAATAAATAGAACTAATTCATAATAAATAGAAAAAATTAGTAATAAAAACGAATTTTTAGTAATAAATAAGAAAAATTATTAATAAATAGGAATTAGTATTAATAAATATGATTAATTAAGAATAATTTTTAATAATTAGTAATAAATATAAATAATTAGTAATAATTAGGAAAAATTAGTAATAATTAGGAATAACTAGTAAAAATTGAGTATAACTGTGAATAATTTGAAATAAATAGCAATAAATAGAAATAATAAGCAATAATTATGAATAATTAAGAATAATTAGTAATAAATAAGAATAAATAAAAATAAATAGGAACAATTAGAAATGATTTTGATGAAATAGCAATAATTAACATCAAATATAAACAATTAGAAAAAATAAGAATAAATAGTAAATATTTTGAATAATTAGTAATAATTATTAATAAATATGTAAAATTATTAATAAATATGTATAATTAGTAATATTTAGTAATAATTAGAAATAAATAACAATAATTAGTTAAAATTAGTAATAATTATTAATAAATAGGATTACATGGGAATAAATAATAATAATTAGGAATAATTAGAAATAAATAGTTATAAATTTTAATAAATATGAAAAATTAGTAATATAGAAAAATTATAAGTAATAAATATAAATAATTAGTTATAAATATGAATAATTAGTAATAAATAGGAATAATTCTTATTAAATATGACTAATTAGTAATAAAAAAAATAATTAGCAATAAATAAGAATAATTTGCAATAAAAAAAAATAATTAGCAATAATGAGGAATAAATACGTGTAATTAGTAATAAATTGGAAAAATCAAGAACAACTAGTAATAAATAGTAATAATTAGGAATAAATATTAATAATTTGTAATAATTAGTAATAATTGGTAATAAATAGAAATAATTTGGAATGATTAGAATTAAATAGTAATAATTTTGAATAATTAAGAATAATTAGAAATAAATAGTAATAATTAGGGATAATTTGTAAAAAATATGAATAATTTATATTAAACAGTGATTAAATAGAATAATTAGGAATAAATATGAATAATTAGTAATAAATTGGAATAAATAGGAATAAATAAGAATAAATACTAATAACAAGGAATAAACATTAATAAATAGCGATAATTATTAATAAATAGAAATAATTAGTAATAAATAGCAATAATTAAGATTAATTAGTGATAATTAGGTATAATTAGTAATAAATATCAATAAAAAGGAATAATTAGCAATAAATAGAAATAATTAGGAATGAATATGAATAAATATGTATAATTAGTAATAATTAGTAATAATAATTAATAATTAATAATAATGAAAAATAATTAGAAATAAATCAGAATAATTAGTAACAAAGAGGAATAATAATAATTAATACTGATAAATAGGAATAAATAGAAATAATTTGGAATAAATAGAAATAATTAGTAATAAATAAGAATAGTTAGTAATAAATAATAATAATTAGTAATAAATATGAATAATTATTCATAAATAGTAATAATTATTAATAAATAAGAATAATTAGTAATAAATAAGAATAATTAGTAATAAATTGGAATAATTAGTAATAAATCGGAATAATTAGTTACAATTAGAAACAATTAAAAATAAAAAATAAAAATTAAGAAGAAAATAATTTGTAATAATTTGTAATAACTTGTAAAAACTCTCCATAATTTCTAGTGGATTGACGACACTCCTTTTACTTGATGACTCTTCTCCATTCAACTTTCCCCGAGTCAAAACATTATGAAAAGTATGCTTCTAAATATGCATATCCAATCTCATATGAATGATTGGAATATGTATTCATAGGACCACATTTTTTATAATGTGTTCAGGCGGTGATGGTTTCAAGAAGATGATTCATCGATAAAAATGTGGCTCTTTGTTAGACGGCTCATTTACATGCATCATTCCACCAAATAAATCACAATGAAGAATCTCCTCAGAGGTCTGCATATTCATTCTCATGCATAAGAGTATGAATAAGAATACCTCTGTGTAGAATATTCATTGTGATTTTAGTGTGTGAAAGAAACAAGAAAATGAGCCATTAGAAAAAAGAGTAGCTTTCAATCCACATGAAATTGGGTTGCCCAAATTTAACGGAAATTGTTTAGAAAGTGTTGTAATTATTTATCTTCTTTTTTCAGATAGTGTTTTTATAATTTCAAATTATTCAAAAAAAATGGTTATTTTATATTTTGTAGAATAATATAGAACAAAGTAATTGACATCAGTAATTTTTATGTGATTGCGCATGGAATAATCAGCACAGAAATCTAAATGGATCTAGTTTAAATCTTGTATATATTGAGGGGGTTGAAGTTGTCTTATCCTTTTCATCAACAAAACCAAAATCTGTTTCATATGGAACAATAATGTATCCTTTGAAAAATGTGCTCTTTGAATGTTTAACACATTTGAAAAGGTTAGGGGACATCTCTTGTGGGTTGGTTTTCAACCAGATGATGTTTTTTGGAATCATCACGATGAACAGACTTCCATTGAAGATACTAATAACCTACATCCAGATACTTCATGGTTTCAAAATATATTACTTGATGTTGCAGGACTATATGTTCAACAAAATGAAACGCATGACATATTGATTTAACTATTGAGTTGGAACCATAAAAATATTTTGAGTTTTTGGGGTCTGATGAGGACGCATTATAACCTGGTTGCAAGATAAGAAAATTATAAGTGGTTAAAAAAATTTGTCTATTAAATTAGATATTTCAATGTCAAACAACTGTTTTGATCAAATATTTTAATTGGTTAAAACACTATTATCTGATAGAAATGTATTTCCTGTAAATTAATATGAGAGTAAAAGGTTAGTTCTTAATCTAGGCCTTAGTTATTGGATGATTAATGCATTTCCAAATGATTGAATCTTATATTCTTGTGAAAATGGTTCATTGTATAGTTGTCTAACATGTGGAAAATTGAGGTATAAAGAATCTCAACTAGGGATGATTGGATTTATTCTAGTAAAAAAGTTGAGATATTTCCCCCATACACCTAGGTTGAAATATTTATTTTTGTCTGAGAACAGAGCATCAATTATGCCATGGTACAAAACCATGATTTCAAATGATAAAAGATTGAATCATCTATATGATGGTGATTCATAGAAACATTTTGAACATCTGTATCCGTCTTTTTCATTAGATTCCCAAAACATGTGATTTGGTCTTTCTATTAATGGTTTCTGTCTTTTTGGTTCTTAGGGTAATCATTATTCATGCTGGTATGTCTTTACAACCCAATAAAATTTATCTCTATAGATGATGATGAAGGATCCCTATATAATTTTGACTCTATTAATCCCAGGATATCTAAAAAAGAAAATTTATGTTTATTTGAAACCATTTATTGACGAGTTAAATGCAATGTGGAGTGATGGTGTTAGTTTATATGATGTTGCTGCAAAACAAAATTTCATATTAAAAGCTACATTGATGTGGAAGATTAGATACTTTCCGGCATATGGCTTGTTATCTGCTTGGATTACACATGATCTGAAATCATTTAATTACTTTATGAAAGAAAACCGAGCATTTATTCTCATTAATGGAAAAAAACCAGGCTATTTATACTGTCCCCGAAGATTTCTTCCTACCGATCATCTTGTTCAGAGGAACAAATCTCATATCAGAAAAGTTATAATTAAATGGGATGATCCTCCAAATAAGATATCAGTTACATAGTTAAATCAGTTATATTTTCATTAACTCCCATCAAATTTTCTCCAACAGTAAACCAAAAAATATTCATTGCTTTATGAAAGAACATAATTGGATACAACTGAATATTTTTTGAGATCAGCTGTATTGTTCTTATTTGTTGGTCCGCCACATGTTAGATGTTATGCATATTGAGAGGAATTATTTTGATAAATTATTTCATATAGTTTTAGATACACCAGGTGAGACTAAATATACTATAATGGCACTATTAGATCTTGCTCAAATTTACTGGTGACCAGAACATGTACTATATGAAAATGTCATATCAAAGAGGTTATGAAGCCAAAAGTAGCTTATAAACTATCCGAAGAGAGTCACTTATTATTTTGTTAGTGGATTAACGATTTGAGACTTCTAGATGGCTATGCTTCCAATTTGGGAAGATGTTTTAAGAATGGTTTTGTTACCATATTAAAAAGTCATGATTGTAATGTTATAATGGAAATATTTTTACAAATTGGATTTATAGGTGTGTTGAATTCTATGATTTTGGATTCGATAACAAAAATATAATATTTTTTTCAAGACATTTTTTTAGCGACAACAGACAACAATGTGCTAAAAACTAAAAGAAGATGTTGTTGTAATTATATGTAAACTGGATGAAATCATTCTACCAAGTTATTTTAACGTAATATAACTTCACATGTTACATTTTCTACATGAAGCGAAATATGGAGGTCCAGTACAGTATCGCTGGATGTAACCATTCGAGAGATGCATGCAGAAATTTATGAACAAAGTACATAACAAAGAATAATTTCAAGGAACAATTACTAAACCATATTTTCAAGAGGAAATTTCTTTTTTATGCTCTCATTATTTTGAATCTCAATATCCCGCAAAATATAATTTCTTGGGTTAAAACTAGGGGAATGTTAATGTAAAAATGTGCAATCAATTACTAGTTTTTAATCATCCAAATCATGGTTTCAGTTTAGTTCATGAACGATTGTTTTCAAATGATGAACATGACAGTGCTCAAGCATATGTTCTGTTCAACGATGAATAAATGACATCATTTGACCTGTGAGTGATCCTATCACATATTTTATAACTTATGTTACAATATGTAATGATATTTTATTTTTTGGTTATGTGATAACTATATCAAAAAACAGGTTCCACAAAGTATAGATGCTGCACTTAAAGAATGCATACGATGTAAAATTTTTCAATGGTTTCAAAAACAAGATACATTAATTATTGATGGTCTAATATCAATCTTGATTATTATTTATTTTATTGATAATTGTTTTACATAGTTTCATGTGTCAAAATATGCTGATAAAATTTATAAGACACTGCATATATTGAGTAACACACCATCAAAAATTGTAAAATAATATAATTAATATGTGGTGAATGGTTTTCAATTTCATACAAGTGCATATTGGGAATAAAAAATCAATGAAAAATATAGATTGATTGAGAGGATCGCATCACAGAGAATCTGATGTTGACTTTTATGGCCTTCTAGATGATACTATTACGATGTTTTATCATGGAAATAATTACATAATAATGTTTAAATGTCGGTGGATGGATACTGAGAGAGTCTTGGGAATTTATATAACTCATGGAATTGTTGATATTAAATATAAAAGTCATCTTGCAGTAAATGAACCATTTTTACTAGCTAAATAGACACCTGAAATTTATTACGCAATGTACCGTGCTACTTCAAGAGACTTGAGCGATTGGTGGAGCATAATAAAAATTAAATCTTTGGAAAATCTGTTTACTCAAACTTAATGTGGTTTCACTAAAGTAAAAGGAATTTAAATTTTTCAAGAGACTGCTCAAAATCCATCTGATTCACAATGAGACATGAATATCGATTACGACACCCCACAATTAATGATTGAGTATGATAAGGATTCTACAAATGAATTATAAATGAAAAGAGATGATTAAACTGAAAATCATATGGATATTGATCATGTTGAGGTGGAAGATGAAGACATTGACATTGACAGCTACAAAGAAGAGGATGAAGATTCACATTGTCCCAATTACATTCTGTTTATAATCATAAGTAATATATATCTATATATAATAGTCATTTTCAACTATATGCTAACAAAATCATTTTGTTTTTCAGATGGATGATGATCTATTTCGCGAGTTACAAATGACAGATATATTGTGGGGTAAGGGTGATTTTGGATCATCTGACCCACAACCAACTTGTTGTTCATGGGGTTCGCGGAGGGGGCACAGACTTTCATGACTGATGATTCTGAACCCAATTCGTGAGCTATATCCTCATCTTGGCTTGATCCACAATCATGGTGGTATGGTAACCTATATATTTTAATTTGCTTTCATTAATTTATTTATATATATACTAATGGTATTATTATTAATTTTTTTTTCACAGTTTTGCACATGTAGCTATTGGACAGGGGAGCGATATCATGCACAATTATTTTCCCAGCTATGGATCACATGGGAACATATTCATGTTGATGTGTAGCGTGACATGTTCAATAATTGGTTGTTATGTAAATAAATAATATTTATTTTGAAATTTATTTTATTAATAACATGATATTATATATTATATGTAGGGATCATTATATCCTATTGATGATATCATCCATTATGTTATCCACTTGGCATGACAACTATTTATGCGTGACTGTTTCTGTCAGTTTTGGCACAATTTGAAAATGAAATCCACTATGAAAGAATGACTGAAAAAATTTGAGGAGTCGTTTATATCACACAAACCAGAGTACATTTCATCTCATGTTTGGAATGGATTATGAATACACAGGTTCTGTGGTGGATTTCAGAGAAGATCTTCATTAGGATGATAGAACCGTGGGAGACATGAGGTGACACATCGAGCTGGTAGCCGTACATCAAGTTCACATTTAGAGAATCTAGTAAATATAGTTTTTAAATATTTTATATAACATTAAAGATATACATTTTATTTTATATTTCTATAGGCAGTCGAGCATCCAAATATTATATTGTTCGACGTTTATCGGAGGATGTATAGTGATCCAACCACCGGAGAGATTAGAGGTGATCACCAATGTCTGATTGTGGTTAGTATTATTTTTTTTACATTGAAAAATAACGGCATATAAAATCTTAAAAATTTTAATTTCAAATTTGAAATGTAGGAGTCATATGAGGCTGCAACCTCTCAGACACAGGCTGATGGTCAGGATGAGACGACTGAGCCAAAGAGTGCCCACCATTTTGATGAGGAGACATTGATGCAGGCAACTCAGTACGGATTTGAGAAGATCTATGTAGTCATTATTGGATCTCATTTAACTCCAGGTACTTATTATGGTACTGTTGTGATGTAGGCGTCCATCTAAAGAGGAGCTCGTGGAGATGCATCATCTTCTGGCTCACAGTATCATGGGTAATTGTGAACTCATGCTGAGCTTATTGAATCATTGCAAAAGCATCATGATGAGATGTGTAAGTGGCAGTAGTAGCTGCAGCAGCAGCATCATGAGGAGGAGAAGCGTCGATTGGAGCAGCAACGATAGTTGGAGCATCACGAGTAGAGGGAGTACATGTGTCATCTGACTCGTAGTTTAGGGATGGAGTTTCTTCTACCATCTCTTATAGCTCCTCCAACTCCTCTAAAACATGACTCCCAATGATTTGTTTTTATGCTAAAAATAACTTTGGAATTCAATATTTGTAAAAATATGAACTATTTATAGCTTATGTCATTCAATTTGGTGCTTTGATTTTTTTATATTTTTTTAAACATTGGAAATTTTAAATATTTTTTATTATTTTATTATTTTATTATTTTAATAATATTAATATTAATATTTTATTATTCATAATTTTATTTAATATATTTTTTCTTGTATTATATTTTTTTAATGTTTTTTTGTTTTACTAATAATAATATTTTTTTATTTTTATTTTTTAAAAAATAATAATATAATTTTTTCATTAATCATAATTTTATTAAATGTTTTTTAAAATGATTACTATTTGCGATGGGGCCTTGTGGGATGACCTCCTGTCACAAATATGTTAAATATAATTTTTAATACAAATATTTGTTACAGGGCGATGGGCCTGTCGCAATTCATATTTGTGACGGGCCCATCACAAATTTTTATCTATATATATCATGTATATAATAGGATGTTTATTTGTAACGGAGCACTTATCCATCAAAAATACTATTTTCAATGAGCCCGTTGCGAAAGGTTTATTGATATATAATGTATATATTCAAAAGTTTTTTTTGATGGGAAACTTTCTTTTCACTGAAGAAATTTTTTGCGATGCCGTTTTCTACAACGAGATATTTGTGATGGGATCACGTTGCAAATATCCTATTGCACATACCTCTAATTCTAGTAGTGTTCGGAGCATGGGAAATAGGTAGCATCCCAATGATTTTCTATGGATGAATCCAAAGATGTCCTTCAACATGTTAGTAATGAATGTAATCATTTAGAGGATATGATCAAGCTGATAGAAATCACTACTCACACAATGTTGTCTAATCTGGCCCAATATTTTATCAATATTTCACACCAGACACATAGGTCTTATGCAGGTGTTATAAGAGGTAATTTAATGGGGCCTTAGTTACATTTTGTAATCCTTTTTTATAAATAAATTTTTTATTTTTTTATTATGGTAACATTTATGAATTTCTAATGTCAAGAAAAATATAGGAAGAAATTAGATAAGTTCTATATTATTAGTGATTTTTGGAAAAAGGTGTTTGTAAATATTTTTATATAATGTTGAATAATTAATAATGTGAAATAATTTTAATAAATTGTTCTTTTGACATTGTGATCATTAATAAATTTGGATTCTGATAAGATGAAAATATTTTTTTTGGAAAATAGTAAATTATGAATAGTAATATTACCATTATGAATACTAATGTGACCAATGAAATTGTAACCTCACTTAAAATGTTATAAATGTAACATAAGAATCTTTATTTGTAACATGATATTATAGAATGAATAAATAAATATTTTAGTAATTTTTATTTAAGTATTATAATTTTTTCTAGTAAATAGTGTTCTTACATAAAAATTTAATATCTCATAATGAGAAAATTATTTTCAAAAAACAGAATTCATTTTTTAATTCATAGAATCAATATAAGGTCTTTGTGAATTTATGATATTTTTATAAAATGTTTTGTTGTTTTGTGAATAGTAAAAGTGTAGTTTTATGTTTTTATGTGTTTAATAAATTCATTAATGATGTGATAATGATATAATAATTTTGACCAACTTTTGTTTAGTAATATATGTAATGAGGTGTCCCAAGTGGCCAATACCATGGGAAAATATCATGGGGAATCCCATGGATTGGAAAATACCACTAATTAGGTGTCCCTTGGAAATTAATAAAATATTCCCTCAATTTTTCTTTAAATACAAACCCATTCATTAATTCATTTCATTCAAAATTCATCCTCAATGGATATATAGTCTTTTACCTTCTAAGAAGTCCTCCCAAGGTTCTCTCAATCCCCCCATAGTCCAAACCTTCGAGTTTTTGAAGTAACTATTCAATGTACTGGAACCTTTCAGCATCCTTTTTAAGTCACCACTTCCTTTTTATTATGTATTGGAATATCGATTTTAATATGTGGTGGTATTTTATTATGTTTCGCTCTTACGGTTCTTTTTATTTCCATATAATGAAATTCCATTTTTCTCTCTCATCAATCTATTTTCTAAATTTTTATCTAACGTAGTTAGGATGTAGAATTTTTTTAAAATAAATCACATCTTTTCTTTTAATTTAAGTTTCCTTTTCAATTGGTATTTCATAAAAATATCCATACCATGATCTAATATATTATTTTAATCTTCTCCTATACTTTATTATGGGCTATTTATTATTTGGTGACAATTTTCCCTCTCTATTTAATGTTTTTTATAACCATGTTATATAGTCGTTATGCTGCAGAATTATAAAAAACAAATCTCTCTATTTTTCTCAAGAAATTAATTTATTTTAATAATGTGAATACACAAAACTATTTAATTATTTGGTATATTAATAAATAAATGACAATGATATATTTTATTTGGTAATTAACATACATTAAACTCTCATTCTCATTCCATGGCACATAAATAACATAATCATCTTTTTTAAGATCTTTTTAAAACATTGTTATTTTCATAGGAAACCAATTTCATTTATTCTACATAGGTTATTTATGAAATTTTATATTATGATATATGTGGATCACATGAAAATAAAGTCATATTAATGGTGTGCCCTGATATCTCTCTTATTCATATTGTAATGATTTTTTCTCTAAAGATGACAAGTTTTACGATACATAGGCAAATAACCTTGGTAAAGATTATGACACATTAGGGATGGTCCTTGGTTATATACTTATGAACGTATAAATTAAAAGTTGTAGACACATTATCAAGATATATTTCAAGTTATTAATTTTTTTATATCTCTCTTCATGATATAGTTATAATATTCCCCTTGTTTTTGTTGATATCACTCAAGATCACATGTAAATTGATTCACTTATTTTCTATACTTGGCCTTCTGATCACCCTTCCCATTGATGTATGTCTCTAGATTATAATATATAGTAATTTTAGAAATGAAGAACTTATGATTACGACTATTAAGTGTATTAAAAAAAATTCTTTTATGTTTTCATGTATTATGTTCTTGACTACCAAGACACTAAATATTAAAGATCATATATTTGTAAAATTTAATAGAAATTAATGTAAAAACTCATGGATGACATAGTTGGTATTTAAAAATCACTTACTAACATTTTCAAAATCTTAAATTTCTAACAACAAGTTTTATCATTTTTTCACTATAAGAACATTACCTACCTAAAATGATATTGCAATTTTTGATGATAAACACATTTCATAGACCACTCGTGGACCATGTCGAATAATTTTCCTCGAGACAAAATTTTTGGGTCACCCATGAGTTAATAATACCATTTCACTTGAAATGAAATAGAATTTATAATATGGGAATGAGCTTACCAATAGAATTAAAAAAACATAGAAAATAGATGATTGTATTGAATATAAATAACATAACAAGAAGTGTTGAAATGTCATAAAAATAATTTATTATGTGTATAATGGTATGCAATTGATAAATGGGAATATTTTCAAATTAAAAAATTATTTTGATATCTATGATGATAATTAATGTGTTTTTCAATGGAATCTGTGGGTGAATTTTGTAAAAGACATATTTAACCCGTGAGGAATGTGTGGGAGTGTTTGATATTCATTGCACCTGGTTATGTTTTAATGCATATAGGGATCTATCAAAAAATGTTGTAACACTTATATCAATCTTCATGAACATTGTATATTTATTATATGGATTTTCAAGACATTCATTATTACTTATATGGATTTTTTCTACACATGTTATAATTCTTATAGGGATATAACCATAAATATGATAATTCTTATAGGGATTGTCATGGTTGTAATTTTTTTATTTCTTGGATAAACCTCTCTAAGGGTTGTTTCCAGGAGTTTCATGGTACAAAAATACTTTCAACGATATCTTGAATAGGGATAATAGATGTATAACTATCCATAATAGTTATCTTGGAACTCTTGGGAAAATATTTTTGTTTAATGTAATCTATTAATATACATAATTAATTTCTTATTTATTACTTAATTTCATGCGCTATATACTTATACTATATTTTATAAAAATAATAATTGTGTTTTCATAATGAATTTTACACAAAACAATTTTAGACTACCATTTGGTATGTAAGAAAAATTCATGGATATAGGCATGGAAAAGGGGAAGGGACGATGAATTGGTTGATTGATTGTTGGATGGGTTGGAGCATGGATACAAGAAAATCATGTGGTTGGGGATGAAATTTTTTGATCATTTTATTTATTCCATTAGTATTTTATTTTTATAAAATTGTTTATGTCATTTAGATACATTTATTATGACATTAAAGAGTTTCAATTAATATTTTACGATTATTTTGTACATTAATATTAAAATATATCATCATTTTAATTTATATTGATTCTCTTATTTACAAATATTCTTTTAAATCTATAGTCGATACACTATATCTTGGGGTGTAGTCTCCCCATTATAATCATTACATCTATACTACTAGTCGGAATCATTTGTTATATAGGGAAGCATATCAAAGGTCATGTAACCCACTGACTCAGTCATGTGAAGATCCATTGGCCCGGGGATGATAAAAATTATACAAAAGAAATATTTATTTTTGATTTATATACTATTTTAAATAGTTAAAAATTAGGGTGGGATGTTTTAGGGCATGGAAATTATCTTATTCACTGGATTATATAGCCCATGTGTGAGAGATAACAAATATATTAGTGATGGAATTATTACGAATATTTATCAATTGTTATAGTTTTATTGTTATTTCACCTCAAGTGATACACATATGGAGTGATATTATTTTTATTTTTATTTTACTCATGGGATAGTATAAAATGTGATTATTTTTTATGATGTGTGGTATGAACATAGGGAAGTAAGTTGACATCAATTGTTTTTTATAATTACATTCCTATTTCATATGATTGGTTTTCCTATATAAACAATGAAATAAAATCAATTTATTTACCTAATAAAATAAATGAAAGAATATATATTGATTATTGAAATTAATCTTTTGAGAAATTATTATGGGATCCTTAAGGCAGTGGTTCTTTATTATTTATGCCTATTTAAGATTATATCGTTTTGTAACCTATGTTCTAATGACTTTGTTTTCAATTTAGAGGAAAATGCATCCTCACTATATTTGGTTTGAGCATTAAGAAACTTGTAATCTTAATGATCATAATATGGTTGGGCTGGAAGGTACTGCAGCTTATGAGAATTTGATGGATGATAAACATCAGGAATGTTTCATAAGGATCATGTGATCTAGGGAACTATATATTATTGGACCTGATGATCGACATCTGAGCGGATGAGAGAGTTCTATGTACATAATTACCCTATGTTCACTAGGGAGGGAGGCCCCTAGGATAATGATTTATAAATTGATTGAAACAAGATAATCCTTAATCACCTTGATATAACCAAAGATAGGTGGGTGAATCTTTATTCTTATATTTTACAAGAACTAGCCAAGCGTTGGTGGACATTGTAATGAAAAATGTTCAATAAGAGGATCCAACATGGAAGGAATTAGAGGTGTTGTTCTTAAAAAACATATATTTACACACATTGAGGGATGAGAGGGAAAAAAAGTTTTTTACATTAAAAAGGAGGTAATATCAATTATACACAAAGACAAACACATCACCGAGATATAATGATTTTCTCCATCCTTGGAATATGATTAGGTCACAAAGGTGATACATTTCCATAATTAGATTTTATATGTTATAATTTCATAGTTGAAGATAATTCACCTGAGAAGATATAGAGATTCGATAGAGTAGGCACTTATAATATATTTGAATATGATTCATGTCTCAATATCCTGTCTGTGATTTCAGTAGAACAATTAGGATATTATTATTTTTGTAGTATGAAATGTTTCTATGAAGGTAAAATCATGGAAATCTAGGGAACAGTAAATAGGGACGTGGAAAACAATTTAGGGAAAACAGAAAAGATATTTTCATTCATTGTGGGAAGCTTGTCCTCAAGAAACAAAAGTCTCCTTAACACCATAGTGGATTTCCATGTATATAGTAATTTTGATCATATTTAGTGGTTTTGGGGGAACCTGTATTCGAAGAGAAGTGGTAGCAGATCAATAAAAAACTAGAGTCTATCGAGGACACATCTACCCATCAATAGAATAAAATTTGTGTTTCAATAGTCATTCATTTCATGGTAGGGGATGTGGTATATTATCATAGGAGAAAAAATACCATTAAGAGGGAATAGCATAGGAGAGTCATACTAGATCGGTAAAAAGAGGGTTGAGTTAGCTAGATGTTATGCATTCTACTCTATTATGTTTTGATTCATGACCACAACTGTCATAGGCACAATTCTTAGATCCTATATAATATTCTATCATTTTATTGATATAGTGTAATGACATTTATTTTTGATTTATAAATGTTAAAATGGTTTGGGATTTGTTCTAGAGATCTTTTCTGACATTGTGACCATAAAAACCTATTACAATTGTAATTTTAGGATACTAGACATTGTAAAGAGTCTTATATAAAAAATTTTGGGTACCACTTCTTTTAGGAACATTTAGAGCCCATAATGAATGGTTTAAATTTAATCCTTGGTATGTATTTATTATTTCTATAAATCTATCATATCAATTTATATTTTTTGATAGTTACCAATATATCTACAAAATTATAAATTTTTACTCACTAGGATGAGTGGGATCTTTATGTTTGTCATGTTGGAAAAATTCAATGATTTTTTCATTATGTCATGGATAAGATAGAAAGCCTTTCACTGGATGATTTTGAAATATAGTAGGTTACTTTTCCACCAATTTTGAATGATTTTTTATGAATATTTCTATAATAGTTCTCCATCATAGCTCTAAAATGTGAATTTTGGTTAACTATATATTTAAAACTTGGATTTGAGCCAATTTATGTACTAACATATAGAATGGACATATAAAAAATTCTTAAATTTAACATTCGGTTCGATGATCTATAGGAAAAGGGTTACATATGATCTCGTTCATCACTGTGGGGTTCTTATGGATAATGGTACATTGAAATTATGGGTGGATAATCAATTTCGAAACCAAACGAGGGACAAGAAATGATTTCCCCTTCCATAAATCGTTATAATCATTGATTAACTGAGGGGGGCACCTATTTTATCAAAGATTGACATGATGATAAGGTAACATCAATTGCTGGTGTGATCATAAAACATACAATAATCTTCATTTATGTGTAGATATGGATTTTATGTGTTCATGGTTATTTCATTTGCTCTGATGAATAAAATGGAAGTGTCTATTATCTTAATTAATCATATCTTTTATCCTACCTTATATTAGTTTGTGGTATTATTAATCAATGACATCTTATTGTACTTATAGTGTATATAATATCATGCCCAAAATATTCACATACTCATATATACACTCAGAGATAATTTTATTTACTCCATGATATCTAAATGCATCTTTATTATTTGTAGATTGTACTTCTTGGGCCATTTTATCTCATAATATAGTGTGGTAGTTGAACCAGTGAGTGTGTCAACCGTGGTATCATGGAAGCAAACCAAGAATTTATTTGTGATTAATAATTTTCATATTCAACAAGGTCATTATCTTTGACTTATCTAGGACTTCTCCCATTTCGAATCACTAATGTATGGGCTGACTAAGAAAAAGGAAATGTTTACTTGGTTTGATCATTATGTGAGATGTTTCTATGAGATGAATATTTGGATGATGTTATCATTTATTACGACCTTCCTTATATAGTGTATGTAGTATACATTGTACTATTAATCATCCGTTAATGGACATAAATAATTTCTAATATAGGATGATTTGATGGGTTTTTATAGATCTAGAAAGATGAGAATACAATAAAAGAAATAAACAATACACAATCTTGAGTTACCAGAAGTGGTAAAACTCCAATGTTGTTTTCGGAATGATTTTATGGGTGATAGGTTTGTGGTTATTATGCACCCAAAGAACCTAATGTACAAATTTTCCCAACTAGACATGAACCATAAACAGTGTTGGTGGGCCAAGTACCTTCAGTCTATTTAGAAATACATTTATTATATTCCTTCAAAATAAAATTTCGTTTCTAATTAGATGAGTTGTAAGACGTGTACAAAGGTAGTGTGTGAGGCTTGTACTGATTGGTGGCTGATGGAACTCAATGTAGTATAGAAATTTAGATATACAGAAGTCATAGTTTTGAGTAACTTTCTCTTCGGTATCTATTTTACCTATGCTTATTGAATAGATCACGAAAAATAAGTTATCTGATTTATAAGGATTAGATCTGAGTGAATGTTTATTTGGTGGGGAGACACCATAGAAATGGTCCATTGAAAATGATGACTTTCAACATATCTATGATCATGTATGAGTTTCTATGGTATTTAATGAGGATATGGTGAGGTGGTTTACCTATGCTTATTGAATATCATGCCCCTGATTCATTTCAAGATTTTTCCCAACTAACCGTGTCAAGGCCAAGAATTAGAGGTCTATTGTGTTACTTCAGCCTCTACCCATTACAAAATGGTAGTATGATGATGAAACTATATATTTAATTGTATGATTACCCAAAAATTCATTAATGATTAATGTGGAATGAGTGATTTTGGAATTATTTAATAAGGTATACCACTTCTTACTTATTAGGGACACCTTCATTTTAGATGTTTGGGGTAGTCTGTATATATGGGAAATATTTTAGATTCATATTGTTCCAAATATTATCATTTTATATTTGGATCTTCATTTCATATATAAAATATGGAAGGGTCTTCATAAGGACATGTGAGTCGGTGTATATTGGACCTAGTCTCATGAATGATACATATGAGCAGCTTTAGTTGATCAGAATGAAATTTGAGACCATGTAAAGAATATATAAATACTATGTTTACCATCATACATGACATCTATAGATTTAATTTAGTCAGCGTGCTTTTATTTAGGTGTCACCTATGCTAGGGAAAAGAAGTATTATGATCCAAGAGAAGCTAGTACCCATGTTTTTTGTTCCACCTAAGATAATGGAAAGGGTTGATCCAATAGAATTCCAATTATCCCGCCCTCATTTTTATAATTCTATGAATAACAGGTTTTTCATTCCACAATATATGATTTATCATTAGGACCCTTCACATGTTATTGATGAAGATTATTTCAATTTTTATGTCTTTGTATATATTATGGAGCATCAAATCCATATCATGGACCGTAGTTTGAAGGATCGTTGTGACCATACCTCTTGTGAAGGTGCAGTGGAGGTATTGGAATCATTCAAAGTGTACATGTGAGGGGATTCTAATATACACGCAATGTGACTAGACATTTTCTTCTATACCCAATAGTATTATTTAGAGAACATATCATGGACGTGATGATATATGTTAGGGAGGTTGTAAGGTCCCATAATTTTTTATGTTATTCACTCTATAAAAATTATATAAACCTATTTCATCCTTTTTTTTCGGAACCATGTTTGTCAAGACTTATTCTGGATAGGTTTATTCTTGGAGGAATGAAGTAGATCAAAAAATGATTCTTCAATATATATCCTGTGGATATTATGTAAGGTTTTTTTTTTGTGGAATGGATATCTAGGATTCGGTATGGGATCATAGAATTAAAATCATGAATGAAACTACCAATATTTTAAAAGTAGTGACATGGGAATTTGGGTGGCATTCTAGGGTAGGGCCATTGTGGTATAGAGATCCAAGTTGAAGTATCATGTCATCAATGAAGGTAACTCTGAGCAGCTACCTATTTTTTCTGGTCTAGGCCATATAGGTAGGCTATATTGTAGGCTATTTGAGCATAAAACATGGGGAGAGTTGCAACAATGTATGGCCCAAAGGTGGAATTATTTTCTAGATCTTCCAAATTAAAAATCCCTTGTTGCATGGATTTGGGATATTCCATAGTATACATCCTGGGTTTTTAGGTTATCGGACATAGTAACATAGGATACACTTCAATACCTCTCCCCTTTTGTATTATTATTTTTGTCGTAGGCACCATATTCATCAGACAAGGATTGAATTAGCATGCTCCAACATGGTATGTTGTGATAAACCATTGTCTTATTTTATTTTCCATTTATGTTGTCTGGAATGAGAGCCGTTGACATGGCCTTTTTTAAAGATTTTCTACAAATACCCAAAACCATATGAAAAACAGTCTCTCTAATATCTTACACTTGAACATTATTTGATAATGGGAGATTTTATATTATTTTAAAGATCCATTCAATCAGATTCAAGAAGATCCTTCACAGAATTGAACCATAGATATCCAAATATTTCATGAAGTGAAACTTGAGAATTTTCATCAACAATTATTCAAGATCAAAAACATCCTGGTGATCGATTCCTAGAGATTAATGGATGTTAAAACATGATTGCTACCTCAAAATTTGACAAATTTCCTACACCTTCTTATATTTTATGGTATATTGAATTGAAAAATAATTTAGTGCCTATTTTATATTCTCTTAATGTTAATAATAAGTGAAATCGCACAATCATGTAGAAAATTTGACCTACCAAAAAGGACAATTCATTATTTTGATGATGATCACATGAGATAATCCTCTTGTGGATCATGTTGAGACCTTATAATTGAGACTAGATTTGTTTCCATATGAGAGGTGATCCTCCATTTGAACATTAATGAAATTATATTATTGGTTACGGATTTATATTACCCTGTTAATTTTCATCACATAGTAAATAGAAATTTGGATTGAAAATTATTCACATGACTTGAAGAAATGAAATGGCATGCTAAACTAGGAAATTATGTGTATAATGGAATTAGAATAGTAAAGGGGTTTGATTTTGAATTAAAAAAGGATTTTAATAGATATAGTGATAATTGATGTTTGTATCAATGGAATGAATTTGTCAATGTTGGTAATGAAATTATTTTCCCATTTTTCATGCGTGTGTTTGTTTGATAATCTATTCACTAGGATATGTTGTAATACTTATAGGGATCTACCTAGGCATACAATAATTATTATAAGGATTTGTTGGACATGATTTAATTGTTATAGGGATATTCTCTGACATGCCTTAATTTCTATTGGTCTCCCCACAATCATTATATAATTTTTATAGTGCTTCTACCGATTCATTTTCATTATCTATTGGGAAAACCCAAAGAGGGTTGTGTAAGTGGTTATCATGGTAATACGACATGCTCAGAGACGTCATACATCCTTCCAAAGAAGGATTTTAAATCCCTAAGATTCATTCAAGAACTCAATGGTTAGTTGTATTATTTCATATGTCTTATTAAATTATTAAATTAATACCTAGATTGCCACTTTATTTTATAAATTTTATTTGACACTAGTTGTTGTGTCCTATATTGTTTTACTCACAACATGTAAAGGAAACTACTTAGTACTTATGATGATTTCATGGATGTGGGAATTTAAAATGTTAAAGGGACCTATGTTGGTTGATTGATTATTTGATGGCCTGAAAAATATAGACAATACCAACATGTGAATTGGGAAAAATGTTTAGGAATTTAGTTTCTTGATTCTGATAGTAACTTATTTGAATGAAATTAAGAATTCCATTTAGATAATTTATGTCTGACATTAAATTATTTCTATTATTATTGTATTGTATGGTTTTCCCTTTATTCAATTATGATTTCATGAGGATTTATTGTATTTTTCCTCTATCTAATACAACTATATTATTGTTTATATGTTATTAGTACACTATAACAGTGGGTACAGTCTCACAACTATATTTTTTACTCACTTTATACTATTCATTTTCTTATAGAATATTAGCAGGTCTTCCTAAGGTCGCATAACATGTTCAGATTGGTCACGTGTGGAGGCATGGGGCCTTGGAAATTATGAAATTCTACTTAAAAATTATAATTATTGATTGTTTCTGACCCTTCAGATTAAATTCCAAATAAAGGCTACAAATCAGACCCGTCAATTAGACAAATAGTCCAAAAAAAATATTGAGACTCACAACCCATCTCTACAACCATTCATTAAAAATACCTACTATAGATATTCTTATTATTGAGAATTCATAGTGGCTATCCAAATCTACCATCCCTACAATCAATGGTGGTCATTAACCTCAATGTAATGGCTCAAATTTTCCATTTAATACATTGTATAAATACTATGTTTTTTTTCTAAAACAAATACAAAAAATTATTAAGAAACAATCCAACAATACCACTCAATTAGAAAATACATAGATTATTCCAACTCAATCCCATCAAAATGAGATATCCATTTGTAATTTTTTTCACTATTTACAATGCCATGGAGCTCCCCTTCCAATGGAAATATCATCCAAGGATTACTCTAAACTATAGTTCCTTCTTCCACTATGAATTTTCCATTTAATCCTTCTTTCAGCATTCCACCAACCCAATCGATATATGTTATGAAGTATTATATATAAACACCTGAAGGAGAACTATTCAATAATAATCCCACTCTCATTTCCACTCCAAAACCATAACTGCATCCACTATCCAATAATGAACCAAGCATGATATATTTTCCATTAAAATCCTAGACTATCTATTAAAACATGAAAATAAAAATAAAACCAACACTCATATTGTGGTTCCTAATATACCACATAAAAGTCCGTGAAATATCACAAGAGAACAACTATTTGATAACCTATGTCAAAAAGTTCACTGTCCTCTAACAATCTTTCTCACTTGTTGATCCTGATGTGTAGCTCTGATGTCTACCTGATCCCACCCAAGCAGGGACATCATTTTATAATCCCTAGTCTTAATGTTATTCAATAGTCAAAATAACAATAACCCACACTTCCTACCATTCCCTTACGTGATCACGAATGAGATACGACATCGATCCATGCATGGATCACACTATTTCATCCTAAAAACAAAATGAAAACTCAGACCTGAAAAATGGTGCCATAAAAAACAACCTTTGGAATTCTCAAGGAATCATGATTTCATTAAAAGTAAATATGCACTAAAATCATAACCATAATAACCATCCAAATATCAATCCTCATACCAACAACACGTCCCTCATTAGGGTCACACTACCATGATGAACATGGAACACCACACAATTTGGATCACCATAGTTATAATTCCACTAGGTCAAATCCACAAAATCATTGCTTAGAACACATCTGTTGTAGAACACAATGGTCATTTGGAACAAAGATCACTCAAACCTAAGTGTTAATACAACTTTCAAACTCTAACTATTTATTTCTCAATTAACACTACCCTTGATAATTTCCAAAACTCACTAATATTCATGTTTATTTCTTCCTTAGGTTATGGTGATTCACCACTATTTATATTTCCTTACATTTCTCCTCTAGTGATGACCCACGATTAGCCTACCATTTCACTTGTGTTTCGTTCCTCTCAAGACATTCTCGTTGTCTATAAATTATCTGACAGGGATTTATCTCTTGGATTAACCAATTGAATAGAATTTTACCCATACATACTTTTAATCACTCAACCAATTTTCTTTTCCTACTACCAACAAAACATCATGAAACTCTTCCCACATTGATTCCTCAGGGTCATTAGCCATTAAAACCCACTATACTACTACCCAAACCAATACATGGAGGGTAATTCGCTCACCAAAAAACATTTCCTTCATCACTTGAATCAAAATAATTTCACACTCTCACACCTCCCAATCACATAGCCTGACTCACACTCCCTTAAGTTGTGTAATGTACCATCATGGTTCACATACCTAAACCACTAACCAAGATCACACATAGGCCAACATTATAGATCATGGAGTACACTTGATTCTCTTATTCAAATTATGAACTAAACATATACCGAGGACCACCCATAGTCATTATAAAATATGAAGGCCTATAATAAATATTAATGTTCATACCCATTCACTAAAAGATGATTTATTTATACATTGAACATTATAGGGATTGGCACATGATTGGACCTACCCTAAAACCCCATATTTGAAAATGGGAACCAGATCATGTAGTGATTCCATGTTAAAACCCATTTAAGGAACTATCTTTCATATTCTATAAACTTTGCCACACCTTATGTGGACCCCTCCAATTTTCAAGAATCAAATAAAAACCATTTAAACAATGAGTTATCACACATTTACCATACAAACTCGTTGTACCCAAACGGTTAGAAGTCCTCTATTATATGTTTCATGATTCTACCAAATCTCTACCTCCCTAAGGGAATCTCACACGATCATGTCACCACACACATTGTTAACATTGAAGGTCACAACGCATAAACTCACATAAATTGAGTAACCCTCAATGGTCACTGGGACCTATCATCCCTTATCTAAACTAGGACATGTGAGGATTACAAGTCACATGATATCACTATTCCGATTTATAGGTCATGATTCATCTGGAATTTCAAAAACCACACAAAATATTCAAAAAACTGGGCTGTTATTCTAGCCTCAAATACACAATGATGTGTTCTTAGATCAAGAAACATGTTTCACCACCCTCATATTTCTAATTGCAAAAAATGATAAAAAACCTAAAATCCCTATCACACCAAAAATCCAAAACTACCCATACACTTAGTCAAGATAATAAAATTTGGTTTTAAAGTATCTTATCCACTATATGTCTGCACACTATAATATTATACCATTAAGATTTTATAAATTCAAAATGCCTACATCCTATGGTTTATATAAATAGAATTCCATTCTCATGGTGTAGCAGAATATACAATATAGGTTCCCTATTGGAATTTTATTTTTCCCAAACATCATTTCCCACAAAATAAAAAACATTCATGGGATGTCCACCACCTTGTGAAAAAACCCAACCAAGGTTTATAAAGAATTATAAATTTTCAAGGGATGAATAAATAAGTCTTCATTCAGAATGTATAGAGTAATACACATATAGGATTCATATATGCACTCTATATATCCAATATCATTATTTTTCAATTCATTTATACATTACCATAAATTAAACTTATACACTATATAGGCTCTTACAAACCGTTAAATTATTAACAAGTGATTAAATATGGTTTAATTAATGTGATATGACGTAAATAATGTAATAGTATTTTTAATATCAACATTATTAATCAAAAACATCATTATTCCATCCATATCTTTACATTCATCAAGGGATCATAATAGGAATTTCATCATGTCAGATTTCACAATAGTGGTATATAAAATAATCCTTATACAACAATATAGATATTTTAAATATCAACCCCCTTATGTATGAAAAATATAGATCATATAAAGATATTAATTAGATATAAATATTTAGAAAATTATATTATAAAGCTAAATAAAAATAAAAATACACCTGAAATCGACATCTAAAACCCATGTCATTGGAATGATTCTTGTCATATGAATCCCTACCTGACTAAAATTAATGTTCAATACAAAAAAATAGTCCTTCCACCCCGATACATTTGTATAAATGTAATAAAATAATAGAATATAAAATTTTGTGCCTAATGAAAGGTTCAAATAAAATACAACTGCAACATGTGAATTCCAAAAACAATAAGTCCCACAGTAGGAAAAATAGTTGTTCCCTATGACATGGGTTGAGCACTCTATGAAATGAGAACATTTCGATGTTCCAAAACAATAATAACATCTTGTATAACATAATAAAATTAGAATATAAATGCGAAACCCATCTGATAAATTTTTTTCATGCCCCTCCCTGAAGGCCAATCAGAGTACCTTGGGATGGTGCACCAAACAACATCAAGAAGACTTCCACTTGTTCCAGAGGCTACCAAGTAGCTGCATGGGACTGTGTTAAAACAATGGGGGAGAAAAAACGTGTATATTATTTTCCATAAAAATAATATATAATTAAAAACATAGATACTAGATCAATTACCACCGCATATAACATTGGAAAACACCAAAAAAATAACTATAGTATCTGAATTCTAAATTATTTAGTATTATTGTTAATGAAAAATATAACCATGTTAATTGTATCAAATCCTAGATAAAAATTATATAATCGAACAACTCTATTACCTTTATATAACACTATAAATTTAAAACAAAAAAAAAACATTTCATCACCTACCATGTTCAACGGAGGCTTTAAATGGTGTTAATTAAATTTAGTAGTAATCCACCGACAATTTCCCTAAAATATAAATTCCATAAAATAGTGAATATCATAGTGAAAGAATTTTAAAAATTACAAAACTATCCAATATATAAGTTTCAATGATACTGTAATAAATTTTTTAATCAATGATGTAAAGAAACCGTTGATGCCCTGCTCTAAGGTGTTGGCTATCATAGGGTATAACAACTTCAACACTAAAATATAATTCATTGATCATGGAATACATCATGGATCGATTGGTTACCATATATACATCCATGGAAACCGTGGTTTTAATAATTACATTGAACCCATGTAGAATTACCATGAATTCCAACTCAATTTGGTTCATTGTTAAACCAACGAAGGGGTAAACCTAAGAATTTTTCTATATTGAATAACTATTATGAACTCAAAGAACGAGAGTTGTCATTTATTAGAAATACCATATGTCAATTTCTATAATATTTTGGTGTCATATCACTCAACATAACTAGGTTGAATTTGGAGTGATCATCTCTTGACATTCACAAAATAACCAAAATATAAGTCATGACTCTAATTCATTAAATTCTATAAATATAAAGATTACATGAATCTAAGATGGAGTTTTCCCATGGTAGTCCCAAAAACGAATTCAATAACAACCCAATAGATATCTCAAGGAATTCAATTGCATCAGACCTCCATCTATCTACGGGTGTAATCACACCATGATATTCAAGAGATCCCCTCGTACAATCCAAGGATTTATAATGGAAACCCATATATGTCTAGGTTCATGAAAAATATAAGAAATCATACCAAAGAAATAAAAACCATCATCATAGAAAAATATATTCATTAAAAAATTGTTTATTTTCCAAGGAAAAACATTCAATAATTCAAATAATTAATCGAGAGGTAACCCATTAAATATACCTATCCGATTTCAGAAATAATTTATTTATTTACCATTTAGATAAACACTACCCATTAGGATAAGTGAAAAAAAATTTAAATCTCGAATCCCCTTTAAAAAAAGGTTTCATATATTTTCTAATATTATTTACCATTTAATGATCTAATTAAATTTTGACATGAATGGTTGTGAAATTCTATTTCCTAATAATCTAGTTAGTCATCAATTAATTAATAAGAATTTCAACTATAAGATCTCTTTGTTATCTTTCTGCCATTCACATTCATACACACAATTTATTACATTATAGTCTAAAAAATTGGTTTATATCATTACATATGTGATTCAAAAGGGTTTCCCTTTTCTATGAATCAAAAAATTATAAATTGGTTTTCAAAAATTGTAATTAACTTTTAAGGAAATTTAATTTTTATTTATATCAATTCCAAGAAAAAATAAGAATAACCACTAGAAATAAGAACTTATGTGAACAAGTGAGATATAGGTCAAATTAATGGAACAAATGGAATTAATCATATGGAATAATACTTGCCTATTAGAGGTAATCATATCAGAACAAATCTGGTGGAAATGGAAAATATGACAATAAAACAAAAAAATATTGTATGATAGATTTAAATTAAGGGATATGACATGCATCTAAAATAAACAAATAAGGGAGGAAAACATAATCAAATTCTCCATGTGGATCTTAATTGTAAGATATGTAGCATAAAACCACAACGAAACATGGGGTTATACAATGAAGTATGTGAGGGAGGAGTGGAAGTTGGAGATGGGGCTACATACCAGTTTGTTGCAAAAAAGCGTGAGAAATAGTTTTAATGAACCATGTAGGAACATATAATATTCCCAGTTTCAAAAAAAACAATCAAGGGCCACCATGTTATATGTAATATTAGTCGTTCTTATTGGCTATTGGCTAGGATTCTATCATGTTGGTGGATATCTTAACATCCCGCCTTATATGACCCCCCCCCCCCCGATGCTCTCCAGAATGCCCAAATTTCCTCCTGATCCGTATTCCCAAACCCAATTGGAACCGTTTAGAGGTTTCAACACATCGAATTCTATTCTGAATGCCATGTTAAAATATAACAAATCCACTAGTCAAAAAAAAACTCTCAACAAGAATCATGACTTATCATTTTTCCCAAATATTTCATAGGAGATAATGGTCACTATAAAAATAATTTCATGTTAATGATATTAGATGAAAAAATATATTTCTTCGTTAGAAAGGTAGTTGGGAGTAATGTGACTCCTTGTCCAAATCCATTCTCTAATATTGAAAATAGTCATTAAAATCATTGAGAATAAGAAAAATTAAAATAAATAACATCTAATGTAGAATATAATAATTTTTAATAGATTTTTATTCTTATATGAAATATATGTTTTCAACAACTAATAGATATTGAGTTTCAAATAAAAACCCTAGTTTTATTATTATAATATAAATCATTTTCATAGTTTTTTCAAAGTGATTCTTTATGAATATATATCTTATTCCACTATATAATAACTATGTTAAAATAATAATGGGTTATCTATCTTTATAATGTTATAATAATAATTTTTTTATATTGAATAATATCATTCTACATCCTAAATAAATATGTAATCATCTATTAGATTATTCTAAATACTTATTTCTTTATAGATGTTACTCTAATATTCTGAAAGAAATTGTGTGGAATAAATTTATTTAATTAATGTTTATATTTTAACAACAAAAAATTTTAATTAATTATTACCATTAAATGACATTGTCCACATGCAACATTGAAGATTATGGAAAACAATTATATACTACGAAAAAATGTGTGTTTTAAATGTAACCATTAAGAACAGTCTGTTGAATTTTATTATATTTAATAGTACTAAACATTGTATTAAAAAATATTAAATAAAAATATATTCTACAATTAATAAATATGAAATTGAATTAGTATAACCAGAACAAGAAGAATAAAATTTTATACATGAAAATATTTTTTTCTAAAATTATTCATCTACATATATGAACAATGTATGTTATGATTAAATAATAATTAAATATATTTATAATATTAATATAAGATTACCAAAAAATATTATTAATTTAAATTATATGAGAATAAAAAAAAAATAAAAAAAAATTATTTTCTAATACGAATAGTTAATTACAATATTTTTTTATTTAATTTTTATAGGGAATTCCAAAATATTAGAATAATTGTTTTATAAATTAAAACTATTATTTTGTTGATAATTATAATATAAAAATAAGATTGTTTTTTTTTTGCAATTTTTCATAAATAATTATTTTTTGTTGAATAGTAAAAATATACTATTTTTCAAAATACCATCTCATTGATAACATCACAATAATATAAGCATAAACTAAAATACATGAAGCCATTATTTTATCCAAATTATTATTTTACATGTAAATTTATTTATTTTAAAATGTTGTATTTGAATTAAAATCTCATATTTGATATTTTAGAATATAAGTAAAATTTCTCAAAAAAAATTATTATTATATATAACATTATATTAAAAATAATATTTATTTATTTATGAATTGAATAAAATTTAATTAATTTATATTTAAAATTAATGGGTCCATATTATCTTATATGAACCATATTTTTTATAATCATAATGATTACTTACATTATGAAAATGAATTTAGAACAATAAAATTGTAAATTAAATTATTATTAAATCATGTGGTAAAACCCTAGAACATGATGAAATAAATTCTAATTGATTGGATTGGATATTATAGATATTATCTTAACATATAATCATTTTTATACACTATTTGTTTTTAATACATTATTATATTATATTATGTTTAAATATTGACTAAAACGTAATTCACACCAATTATAATATGGTCCTCAAACTATACTATCATGGAAAACTAAAAATTTGGTTTCATCATAAAAATATTCCCCAATTTAGTATAATAAAATACTATATCACGCTATTAAAATTATGGTGACAAAAATAGTATACTATGATATTAATTTCAAATTGATTTTCCAAGGAAAATTTCCAAATTCTAAATGTGAGTAATCATTTTTACATAACATATTTTTTATATTTTATTTTTCTATATATATAATAATAATATAAAATTTTAATTAAATAATTAGTGGTCACATAATTAATCTTATTATTTCATGGGTATAATACTTAATTAAATTTTCCAATTTCCAAAAAGAAAACTATAAACGATATTCATATGTGTGTGGACTACAACCTATATAAAACACCATGTATCGTTTTCATTTAAATTAATACATAGTGGGTTCTAAATATTAATTTCATAAATATGTATGATATTTATAAAATATTTTCCATTTTTTTGTGCTAAATCATATTACGCATTTTTCAATTTCTATAGAGATTGAAATCATTAACCATGTATATATATTGACAACTGCCCCTGGAAATGCATTATTTCTATTTTTATTTTCCTAACCACCTTACAGGGATGTTCATTAGAACATGTTTAATATATATATATGATTTTTATGATATCATTGTATTCATGGTATAATTAAATTGAGATCCAATTTATTATATGATTAATCAATAATAATCGTAAAATAAATCATTTAAAACGACCATACTGAGAGAAAAATAAAATATCATTTCGTTGTAATGAATTTATATAAATTATATACCTTTTATAAATAATTTAAATTAATTGACATCAAACTAATAAAAAAAATAAAATCATATTTCTTCAGGTATAGTGATATTATTACTAAGCAGCCTCATAATCATCCTTTAATCATGGTGGGTTCATGTTTTGTTAGGTGTAACTAATCACTTGATAAATACTATGAATTTATATCATGGATGACTAAAATAACTTATATACTATTATAATATAAAAAAAACATGTAAATAATGGTTTTTTTATTGAAATTGTATATCAAAATTTAACTCACAAATAAATAAATAATCTTGTATTCATTATGAATTACCAAAAAAAACCCGTCAGCAATTTTATAATCAAGGACCAAGAAAACAACATCCCATAAATAAATTATAGGTTTATGAACTATATTTGTAGAACTATTAATGTACTGAATATTTTATATCTATGATTTATTTTTTATTCTTAATGTCACGACCCGACCTCGGGGCCCGTGCCGTGACTACCCCAAGCCCGCCTTCCATAGGCCAGGGGCTGGCGACTAGCACCAAGGCGTAAAATCCCGGTAAACAGGAAAGGCATTGCCTTTATAAGTAACAACCACCACAGAGTCAGCAAGCGGAAAGTAACTACAAAGTGCAGAAAAGTAAAGGGGGCCGAAATACAAGCCCAACTGAAAGTACAACTGAAAAGGTAAAGAACAGCAACTGAAGAAAAGAAAGCGGCCTCGTGTCGTCCACTGGAAATCCCACCTGAAGGGTGGGTACAGATAGCCTCCAGGCTCCTCGGGTCCCACGTCCGCTCAGAGCACGTCCCACCCAGTGGTCCGCCTCCAGGTACCGTCTTGCTCCACGCCCCAACCGAGATCAGCGCTGTCCATCGTCTGCATCCAACACAACAAAGTGCGGGCATAGCCCGTGCAGGGGTGAGTATAAACTACTCAGTAAGGACCCCGAGACCTCCGAAGGTCTCCCGAAATCCACAAACGATATAGCACAAAAGAAAGGGGAAACCACGAAGAAACAACTGACTCGACTTAGGTATATGCCCATACATATACCTAAGTCCCCATTTCTAGCTCTGCTCTCGAGCTCAAGGTCAACTCGATCCACACAGGAAAGCAAGACTCAAATCCACCAGGGACAGTAAATAGTAAATCCACATAGGATAGTTCAACACAATCCACAAAGGAGAGTAACATAAGATTCAGCTCAACCAGGTATACTTTTTCAGATGACGACAAGATGATCACCGAACCATCTAAGTCGTCGGACCCACGAAGGATCGATAGGTACTAACCTCGGCAATGACCCACACAGGATCGAGCCCACACAGGACCTGTAGCAATGGCTCACACAGAACCGTAAGAGATGACACACACATGATTGGGCCCACACAGGACCTGTAGTCAAGGCTCACACAGAACCGTAAGGTGATGACCCACACAGGATCGGGCCCACACAGGACCTGTAGCACTGATCCACGTAGGATCGCTGAGTGCAGTAGTCGACGCAGTCCACTGAGGATCTCTGCACAGTCGTCGCCGCAGTCCACGAAGGATCTCTGCTCTGTCGTCGTCGCAGTCCACGGAAGATCTCTGCTCTGTCGTCGAAGTCACAGCCAGCGCTAGGATTCCCGCACACAGCGAGCTCGTCTAGGAGGGTCCGCTCCACGAGCCGAGAGGCTGATACATCAACTGACACGTAGTCCGAAGTTGATGTATCCAAAAGTTCCGTATCGACAACAGGATCTCAATGCAACAGACGGCGCGTCAATCGGACGCCCGGTCTGAGAGTTATTGGCATTTTCGTCCCAGGGGCCCGGTTGGTTTTTAGGGAAAAACCAACCCGACCGTACTCCGCCTGTGTCCGATCCTCGGGCGGAGTATGCCAAAAGTTCCGTCTCACTTAGAGGAAACCTCCACAGCTGACGGTACGTCGATCGGACGTCCGCAGCTCGAGTTATGAGCGTTTCCGCTCCGAGGGCCCGGTTGGTTTCGCGTACGAACCAACCCGGCCGAACCCAAAGTCTTCCAAAACCTTGCGTGTAATATACCGAAATGACCGTCTCGATCCAAGGATCGCGTAGCCGCTGACGGTTCGTCAATCGGAGGTCCCAGGCCCAGGATATAGGCAAAAGACCGAAGAGGGCCCGAAAACGGGGGTTCTGGGCTCGGGGCGACCCGGCCCGAACCCCCCCTGGGTCGGCCGAACCGGGTCGACCCGACCCGGTTGGACCGGGTCCGGTCCGGCTCGGGCGCGGCCCGGCCGGTCGGACCGGCTCGGCCGATCGGCCGAGCGCGGCTGCCGCGGGGCGCCGCCCCCGCGGCTGGGTGGAAGGCGCGACCCCACGGAGGGGGGGCCGCCTGTCACGCGGACGCGGCCGGGCCGCCGCGTCCGTTCCCGGTTCCGCGCGGCCGCGGAACCGGCCGCCGTCGCCGCGGCTGCAGCCGCGGCAGATTTCCTCCACGGCGGCGCGCCGGGCGCCGCCGCCTTCCGCGGGCCGCCGGAAATGCTCCGGTGGCCCGATTCTTTTCCCGCCTGCGCCGTTATTCCTCCCGGGATGCGTCCTTCACTGCGGAATCAACAATTGGCCCTTGCATCGTGCTTTTGCCGTCGCCCTCCAAATCCGCAAAAAAAGGAAGATCGGCGGAGGGTTGACGGGCCTTGTTTGTTAGGCCCGCACCCTCCGCGTTAGGTAAAATCAAAGGGAGGAAAAGAAATAACCAACAACAATTTTAAATAAATTAAAATTGTTCCGAGATCGGGTTCTTTATTTTAAAAGAATAAACACGGGAAATAAAATATTCCAAAAAACCCCTACCTCGCAGCTGTCGTTGCCGAATGGGGGATCGTCGCGGGATTGCTCGTCGCGGAAGAAGGGGATCGTCGCGTCGTCGCGGTATCCGGCGTCGTGTCGCCAATCTCCGGATCAAGATCAAACGGATTTAATTAATTTAAATCTGTTGATATCGAATTATAAAAAGGGGAGAATTTAGAAGATTCGATTCTCACCTTTAACCGCCGATCGTAGGTCCGCCGCGGAAGAAGAGGCGCCGAAGAAGAAGAAGAAGAAGGTCGCGGAAAAGTTTGTTGACGTCGCGGATCGTGCGTCATCAAATTCCGGTTCCTGCGTTTTTCGCGTTCTTCACGTTCTTCGCGTTCTTTGCGAGGAGGGTGGAGGTGTAGAGGATCTCGCACAACAGGAGGATCCTCCAAAATAGACAAGTTTGTCTATTTTATTATTTCGCCAACAACGCATAAGTAACGACCCATCAATTCGTTGAATTAATTCAACGAATGAAACAGCCCATTTAATTCACGAAGTAAACCGCCCAATTAAATGGTCTGTTAAGAATTAAGGAAAACGCGTCGGTTGACCTTTCAGTTACTTGACGGGTTTTCGCGGGTGCGTTACTTAGCGAAAGAAACGGCGGCGCTCGTGCGGGCCCCACCTCAAAAATATCCTACCAAGGGGTAGGGTATTTCCGGATAGCACACTATCCGCTTTAACTCAGTTCAAGTGGCTTCCAAGTGACTTCCAAGCGGCTTAAGTGAAATAAAATAAAGTTGCCGCACAACCTTTATTTTATTTCCGACTTAAAGCCCAAAATTTTTTAAATACCATGGTTGAGCAAACGCAACTTCGGAAGAGGCGTTCCTAAGAAAATACTGGCGCTGCGATTTCATCGGTGCCCTCAGAATTCGATTCCGGGCACCGGTTCAAAAGATAGAAAAACCCGCTCGTCCGTTCACTGAACGTACCCGAGCCAAAATTCGGAAATTGATTCCGGGCACACCGGGCCTCGGAATCAGGTGCCGTCTGAAGCTGCGCTCTTGTAAAATTCCAAAGAAAATTAAGAAAAAAAAATTTCCTTGAAATTTGTGGGTCTTTACATTACTCCCACCTCAGGGATTTACGTCCCCGTAAAGATACATCAAAAACTAGGGGAACAAATGGGGGTACTGAGCACGCATCTGAGCCTCCCGCTGCCAAGTGCTCTCCTGGAGGTTCCCGTGCTGCCATCTGACGCGCACAAGAGGAATCGACCGCCCACGTAGGAACCGCTCCTGTCAATCCTCGATCTCCACTGGGACCTCCGCAAAAGTCTCCCCATCGTCCACGTCCAGCTCCCCAAAGTCGATGATGTGCGTCGGGTCATGCACGTATCTCCTCAGCTGAGAAACGTGGAAAACGTCGTGCACCCGGTGCAACTGAGGTGGTAGAGCCAGGCGATAATCCACCTCTCTTATCCTGCTGAGGACCTGGAAAGGCCCGATGAAGCGTGGAGACAACTTACCGCCTCGGCCAAATCTCCGTAAACCACGTCGAGGTGAGACACGCAAAAAGACGTGGTCGCCATCCTCGAACTCTAGTGGCCTCCGCCTCCTGTCAGCATATGACTTCTGCCGGCTCTGAGTTGTCCTCATCCTCTCCTGGATGATCTGGACCTTCTCTATCGTGGCTCGGACCATCTCTGGTCCCACGAGTGCTGACTCCCCAGGGTCTGTCCAGCACAACGGTGATCTGCAGGGTCTGACGTACAACGCCTCGTATGGTGCCATCCCGATGGTGGAGTGGTAGCTGTTGTTGTATGCGAACTCCACCAAGGGTAGGTGGTCCTCCCAGCTGCGACCAAAGTAGAGAACACATGCACGGAGCATGTCCTCGAGTGTCTGTATGGTCCTCTCCGTCTGACCATTCGTCTGAGGGTGGAAGGCTATGCTCAGATGGAGCCGCGTCCCGAACGCCTCCTGCAACCCCTTCCAAAGCCGGGAAGTGAAACGAGCATCTCGATCGGAGACGATAGACGATGGCACACCGTGAAGCCGTACGATCTCCTGGACGTAAAGACGTCCCAAGCTCTCCACTGAGCCCTGCTCTCTGATGGGTAAGAAGTGTGCCTACTTGGTGAGTCGGTCGACAATCACCCAAATGGAGTAGTGACCTCTGGAAGTGCGTGGAAGTCCAGTCACGAAGTCCATAGATATCCCGTCCCACTTCCACTCCGGGACCTCCAAGGGATGTACCAAGCCTGCTGGTACCTGATGCTCTGCCTTCACCTGCTGGCAGTTGAGGCATCGTGAAACGAACTCTGCCACATCTTTCTTCATGCCCGGCCACCAGTGCTGTCGTCTGAGATCCTGGTACATCTTCGCCGCTCCGGGATGTACCGCCAAGGGAGAAGTGTGAAACTCTCTCAGCACCTCCTCTCGTAAAGCGACTGGTACGAAGGTACGTCCTCTGGAAAGGATGACGTGCTCTGCTCCAAGGGAGAAACCATCAGGCGCCTGACCTGAGGATATCAGTGCACGCCGGGTCTCACAGTCAGCGTCCCCACGCTGAGCCTCTCTGACCGGCTGTAGAAGTGGAGGAGAGACTTTGAGAGACTGAAGAAAGGCCGCTCCGTCTCTATCCACGAAGGATATCTGTAAGGAGGCTAGTTGCTCCGTCGCCTCCTCAAGTAGCTGAATGCCCGTCCTCCTGCTGAGGGCATCAGCTACCACGTTCCCCTTCCCAGGAGTATAGACTATCTCAAAGTCATAGTCCTGGAGGAACTCAAGCCATCTCTACTGTCTCAGGTTCAGGTCCTTCTGAGAGAAGATATACCTGAGACTCTGGTGGTTAGAAAAGACTGTGAAGCGCTCGCCCATCAGATAGTGCCGCCAAGTCTTCAGAGCGAATACCACTGCTGCTAACTCCAGGTCATGAGTGGCGTAGTTCTGCTCATGCGGCCTCAACTGACGTGATCCGTAGGCGATCACGGCCCGCTCCTGCATCAGAACGCACCCGATTCCAGTCCCTGATGCATCGCAGTAAACTACGTATCCAACTCCCTCCTCAGGCAACCTCAAGATAGGTGCGCTGGTCAATCTCTGTCTCAGCTCCTGGAAGCTCTGCTGACATATGTCTGACCACACAAAGGGTTTCCCCTTCTTTGTCAAGGCTGAGAGTGGTGCCGCAACTCTGGAGAAGTCTGGCACAAATCTCTGATAGTATCCGGCTAGGCCCAAGAAGCTTCGCACCTCCGTCACGCTCCTGGGTGGCTCCCAAGCTAGCACTGCCTCGATCTTCGCGGGATCCACTGCAACTCCCGCCTCAGAGATGACGTGCCCCAAGAAATGGACCTCACGTAACCAGAACTGGCATTTTGAGATCTTGCCATAAAGCTGGTGCTCTCGGAGTGTGTCTAGCACAACTCGCAGGTGGTAGGCATGCTCCTCCTCAGTCGTTGAGTATACCAAAATGTCGTCAATGAAGACCACGACAAATCGGTCGAGGTATGGCTGGAAGATCCTGTTCATGAGGCTCATGAACACTGCTGGAGCAGTGGTTACGCCGAATGGCATAACCAAGAACTCATAATGGCCATACCGACACCTGAAGGCCGTCTTCTGCACGTCCTCGTCTCGAACTCTGAGCTGATGATAGCCTGACCGGAGGTCTATCTTCAAGAACCACCACGCTCCCATGAGCTGATCGAAGAGGTCATCAATCCGTGGCAGCGGATACTTGTTCCTCACTGTCACCTGGTTCAGGCGACACTAGTCGAAACACAGTCGCAAGCTCTCATCCGCCGTCTTGGCGAACAATATCGGGGAAGCCCAGGGTGAAACACTAGGTCGGATAAACCCCTTGCTCTTCAAGTCCTCCAACTGTACCCGCAGCTCTCGAAGCTCGGCGGGGGCCATCCAATATTCTGGAGTAGATATCGGGGCTGTCCCGGGGTACAAGTCGATGTAAAAGTCTACCTCTCTACGAGGAGGTAGCCCTGGAACGTCGTCGGGAAAGACATCCACGTACTGGTCCACCACTTCAGGAAAAACTGGACTCCGCACGTCCACTACTCCTAGGATGAGGCTAGCCAACTGATGAGAGATGGGCTGCACTCTCCTCCGCGGAAGTCCATCCAGTGCTGAAAAGGTTCCCTTCTCACCGATGAAGGTAAACCTGCTCCCGTCGGTGCGAACACATCGCACCTTGCGCCTAAAACAGTCTATATGTGCACGAACCGTGGATAGCCAATCCATGCCCAAGATGACGTCGTAAGGCCTCGATGCCGCTACAAGGAGATCCCAGCCGAAGCTCTCGCCTCCTAGAGTAAGCTCACACTGCCGGCACCAGTGCGTAATCGTCGAGTCTGCTCCCGTAGGAGTCTCTAGCCATAAGGATCGAGCCAACGGCTCAGTCGGAATCTCCGAGCTCCGAACAAGGGCAGAGGCTATGAAAGAGTGACTCGCTCCTGTGTCTATAAGTACTGCAGCAAGGGTGGAATAGACACAGATCGTACCTCGAATCATCTCTGGCATGTCGGGGTCGTAGGCCTCCACTGCCTGGAGCTGGGCCTGTCCCTGCCTGCCAGCTCCCTGTGGTCGAGGTGGCCCTCCTGGTGGTGGTGGGGGTAGAGCCTAGAAGCGTCGCCCACCACCCGCTGCTCGGCCAGCTCCTCTGCCTCGTCCACCTCCTCCCTGCGGACCGCCACGGTCGACCCTGTGCCTCTGCCTGGGTGGCCCCTCCACCGTTTGCTGCTCCTCTGATCGGCGAGTCGGGCAGTCACGAGCCATGTGACCCTGCCCGCCGCAGGAGTAGCACTGCCTGCCTCTCGGAAGGCTGGCACTCCGTTGTGTGCCCCGCACTGCTGAGCCGGTGTCCTGAGGCCGTCTGCGTGGGGTTCTGGTCTTCCTGGACCCGAGAGTCATCCGTCGGCTACCTGCTGCCGAAGACTCAGCTACCTGCCGCCCTGCGCTAGGTCTCGCCACTGAAGAAGGCTCTGCCAGGAAGCTCTCGATCAGGAGGGCTCGCTCCAGTACTCTCACCTGGGTCGGAATGCTGAGGGAGATCAGCGACGCCTAAATCTCCTGCCGCAAGCCCTGCTCGAAGGTCCGGGCCCGGAAGAAGGGGTCCCGTACCATGTCGGTCGAGTAGCGAGATAGGTCAGTGAACCTCGCCGCGTACTGAGTGACCGTCATGCTGCTCTGGCGCAGCTGGAGAAGCTCCTGGATGCGCACCGCTCGGAGGGTGGCCGGGACGAACTCAGAGCGGAAGAGGCTCTCGAAGTCCGTCCAGAGCAAGGATGCCTCATCGTGAACCTGGAGCATCAAGCTCCACCATCGTCCTGCCGCCGCCTGCCGGAGGCTCGCCGCGAGAATCACCATGAGATCCGCTGGTGTCCTCACTAGCCTAAAGATCCGTACCACCGCCTCTAGCCAGTCCTCGGCGGCCTGGGGGTCCGCCTCACCGCGAAACCTGGGCGGTCGCTGGCTCTAAAACTCATGCAGTGCCCTGAGGCGACGTGCATCGTTAGCGTCGGGTACTGGTAGCATCGGTGGCTCGGCGGGTAAATCTACCGCCGGTGCCACTGCTGGCAAAGGGCCCTGCACCGAGGCCTCGTCGCTCGGTGGGCTGCCGTCGCGCCCTACACTCGGAACCCTAGCTCGCTGTCGTCGCGGGGCCATCCTAAAAAGGAGAACAAGAGTACCACAGTCAGAACAGTATACCTGGTGAGCTGGCACAAGTAATCACAAGGAAAACATGAGACTTTCATGAAGCAGATCAGTATACCCGGTGAGCTGACACAAGTAATCACAAAGAAAACTTGAAACACACACGCAATCAATGTTTTCATGCATTAAGTCGGAAATCAGGAGTCAGGGTCCTGCTGTACGGATACGTCGGCCGCCGCACCAACACTGGGCTCTCTGAACTGATAACCACACTCAATACACTAAACACTATTGCTTCATATAGAAAGAAAAGACGATCAGAGTCTGCGGTAGAACCGACCCCTCTGATACCAATTTGTCATGACCCGACCTCGGGGCCCGTGCCGTGACTACCCCAAGCCCGCCTACCATAGGCCAGGGGCTGGCGACTAGCACCAAGGCGTAAAATCCCGGTAAAAAGGGAAGGCATTGCTTTTATAAGTAACAACCACCATAGAGTCAGCAAGCGGAAAGTAACTACAAAGTGCAGAAAAGTAAAGGGGGCCGGAATACAAGCCCAACTGAAAGTACAACTGAAAAGGTAAAGAACAACAACTGAAGAAAAGACGGCGGCCTCATGTCGTCCACTGGCAATCCCACCTGAAGGGTGGGTACAGATAGCCTCCAGGCTCCTCGGGTCCCACGTCCGCTCCGAGCACGTCCCGCCCAGTGGTCCGCCTCCAGGTACCGTCCTGCTCCACGCCCCAACCGAGATTAGCGCTGTCTGTCGTCTGCATCCAACACAACAAAGTGCGGGCATAGCCCGTGCAGGGGTGAGTATAAACTACTCAGTAAGGACCCCGAGACCCCCGAAGGTCTCCCGAAATCCACAAAGGTAATAACACAAAAGAAAGGGGCAACCACGAAGAAACAACTGACTCGACTTAGGTATATGCCCATACATATACCTAAGTCCCCATTTCTAGCTCTGCTCTCGAGCTCAAGGTCAACTTGATCCACACAGGAAAGAAAGACTCAAATCCACTAGGGAGAGTAAATAGTAAATCCACATAGGATAGTTCAACACAATCCACAAAGGAGAGTAACATACGATTCAGCTCAACCAGGTATACTTTTTCAGATGACGACAAGATGATCACCGAACCATCTAAGTCGTCGGACCCACGAAGGATCGATAGGTACTAACCTCGGCAATGACCCACACAGGATCGGGCCCACACAGGACCTGTAGCAATGGCTCACACAGAACCGTAAGAGATGACCCACATAGGATCGGGCCCACACAGGACCTGTAGTCAAGACTCACACAGAACCGTAAGGTGATGACCCACACAGGATCGGGCCCACACAGGACCTGTAGCACTGATCCACGTAGGATCGCTGAGTGCAGTAGTCGACGCAGTCCACTGAGGATCTCTGCACAGTCATCGCCGCAGTCCACGAAGGATCTCTGCTCTGTCGTCGTCGCAGTCCACGGAGGATCTCTGCTCTGTCGTCGAAGTCACAGCCAGCGCTAGGGTTCCCGCACACAGCGAGCTCGTCTAGGAGGGTCCGCTCCACGAGCCGAGAGGCTGATACATCAACTGACACGTAGTCCGAAGTTGATGTATCCAAAAGTTCTGTATCGACAACAGGATCCCAACGCAACAGACGGTGCGTCAATCGGACGCCCAGTCTGAGAGTTATTGGCATTTTCGTCCCAGGGGCCCGGTTGGTTTTTAGTGCAAAACCAACCCAACCGTACTCCGCCTATGTCCGATCCTCAGGCGGAGTATGCCAAAAGTTCCGTCTCACTTAGAGGAAACCTCCACAGCTGACGGTACGTCGATCGGACGTCCGCAGCTCGAGTTATGAGCATTTCCGCTCCGAGGGCCCGGTTAGTTTCGCGTACGAACCAACCCGGCCGAACCCAAAGTCTTCCGAAACCTTGAGTGTAATATACCGAAATGACCGTCTCGATCCAAGGATCGCGTAGCCGCTGACGGTTCGTCAATCGGAGGTCCCAGGCCCAAGATATGGGCAAAAGACCGAAGAGGGCCCGAAAACAGGGGTTCTGGGCCCGGGGCGACCCGGCCCGAACCCCCCCTAGGTCAGCCGACCCGGGTCCGGTCCGGCTCGGGCGCGGCCCGGCCGGTCGGACCGGCTCGGCCGGCTCGGCCGATCGGCCGAGCACGGCTGCCGCGGGGCACCGCCCCAGCGGCTGGGTGGAAGGCGCGGCCCCATGGAGGGGGGCCGCCTGTCACGCGGACGCGGCCGGGCCGCCGCGTCTGTTCCCGGTTCCGCGCGGCCGCGGAACCGGCCGCCGCCGCCGCGGCTTCAGCCGCGGCGGATTTCCTCCACGGCGGCGCGCCGGGCGCCGCCGCCTCCGGCCGCCGGAGATGCTCCGGTGGCCCGATTCCTTTCCCGCCTGCGCCGTTATTCCTCCCGGGATGCGTCCTTCACTGCGGAATCAACAATTGGCCCTTGCATCGTGCTTTTTCCGTCGCCCTCCAAATCCGCACAAAAAGGAAGATCGGCGGAGGGTTGTCGGGCCTTGTTTGTTAGGCCCGCACCCTCCGCGTTAGGTAAAATCAACGGGAGGAAAAGAAATAACCAACAACAATTTTAAATAAATTAAAATTGTTCCGAGATCGGGTTCTTTATTTTAAAAGAATAAACACGGGAAATAAAATATTCCAAACAACCCCTACCTCGCAGCTGTCGTTGCCGAACGGGGGATCGTCACAGGATTGCTCGTCGCGGAAAAAGGGGATCATCGCGTCGTCGCGGTATCCGGCGTCACGTCGCCAATCTCCGGATCAAGATCAAACGGATTTAATTAATTTAAATCCGTTGATATCGAATTATAAAAAGGGGAGAATTTAGAAGAATTGAATCTCACCTTTAACCGCTGATCGTAGGTCCGCCGCGGAAGAAGAGGCGCCGAAGAAGAAGAAGAAGAAGGTCACGGAAATGTTTGTTGTCGTCGCGGATCGTGCGTCGTCAAATTCCGGTTCCGGCGTTCTTCGCGTTCTTCACGTTCTTCGCGTTCTTCACGAGGAGGGTGGAGGTTTAGAGGATCTCGCACAACAGGAGGATCCTCCAAAATAGACAAGTTTGTCTATTTTATTATTTCTCCAACAATGCGTAAGTAACGACCCATCAATTCGTTGAATTAATTCAACGAATGAAATAGCCCATTTAATTCACGAAGTAAACCGCCCAATTAAATGGTCTGTTATGAATTAAGGAAAACGCGTCGGTTGACCTTTCAGTTACTTGACGGGTTTTCGCGGGTGCGTTACTTAGCGAAAGAAACGGCGGGGCTCGTGCGGGCCCCACCTCACAAATATCCTACCAAGGGGTAGGGTATTTCAGGATAGCACCCTATCCGCTTTAACTCAGTTCATGTGGCTTCCAAGTGACTTCCAAGCGGCTTAAGTGAAATAAAATAAAGTTGTCGCACAACCTTTATTTTATTTCTGACTTAAAGCCCAAAATTTTTTAAAAACCACGGTTGAGCAAACGCAACTCCGGAAGAGGCGTTCCTAAGCAAATACCGGTGCTGCGATTTCATCGGTGCCCTCAGAATTAGATTCCGGGCACCGGTTCAAAAGATAGAAAAACCCGCTCGTCCGTTCACTGAACGTACCCGAGCCAAACTTCGGAAATTGATTCCGGGCACACCGGGCCTCAGAATCAGGTGCCGTCTGAAGCTGTGCTCTTGTAAAATTCCAATGAAAATTAAGAAAAAAAATTTCCTTGAAATTTGCGGGTCTTTACACTTAATATATACCAACACCTCTTTAATGAAACTAGTTTAAAGTGATATTGATTTCAAACCATTAGTAATGAATATAAGTAAAAACTACGTAATATTTGTATTCATTTATATGTATGGAAAAAAGAATAATTAGGGATTATAAATGGTTATAATTATTAATAAGGAACTTGTAAAAGGAATTGAAGATATTAATTTAATTGTTATGGACATTTAGTACAATGGTATAAATAATCCGGACTGAGGTATGTGTTTTCATACCAAATTCATCTGTATGAAACATATTTTTATGTTATAAACCAAGATTATTTTATTTTTTTACATACCATATATTTGATTTATCATATCATGAATTTTCATTTAATCGTGGTATTTTATTTTCTATTACAATACCTCTCTTTCAATGTCTTGTGATTAAAATATTACTCAAACATCAAGGGTTCTTGGTCTCAATGTATAATTCATCAAGACATGTTTATTTTATGTTCAATATTATCATTTTAATTTATTTTTCAATACGAATTAAGGTATATTTATCAAATATTTTTTTATTTAAATGAAATATTATTATAAATTGATTCCTTTTTTTCAAATTTTTTTTGACTTGGTTGTTACCAAAGTTATAAGGATTTTTAGTAACTAAATTTTCATTCATTAAGAAAGGATAATTTTTATTATACATATTTCATAGAATTCAGGTATATAATACATTATTATCATATTATGTGATAATTTATTTATTCACATTTCTACCACATAAACCCATTTTCAAAATTGTATCTTACTTCTAGGATTAGGATTCTCCAAAGAGAAATTAGGAACTCATTTATCGTTTCATTGAGTTATATTGATTCATCATTATCATCATTATTCCATTAATCAATTCATCAAAAATAGTATTTTAAAATATTTAAATGCATATAAATTTAAGGGAAAATATTATATTATAAAATAAATTGATTTTTTTTTCAATTTTTACAAAGTGAAATTTGAAAAATAGTATTTTGAAAATAATGAAAATTTGTTTTCAATTCACATTCCAATGTTTTGACATCCACTATTTATATCACCATGGTAACCTTTTTTTTCAAGGATCCATTATTATATTTTTTTTAATAAGTAATGTTCTAAAAAATCATTTATGTCACGTTTTCTTAATTTACCATTGAATGAAATAAGAAATTTTTTACTCTAAATCAATATAAAACATGTTCTCTAAAATAACTATTAAATTTTCCATTCCCCAACTCACATAATTTTCTAATGAATACGATTAAATGGTGTTTATGAGTCATAATTTATCCAATAATATATATATATATATATATAATTTGGGAGATTGTACTCTTATTAATAAAGAATTTGACTCCTCATCCCATCTTTATTAATTCCAATAAAATCATTCTTGTTATGAGGGTGTTTTTCAATTATGTTAAAATACCTTTACGTTTAATTGGTAATTTTCAAGATATTGTCATCTGTATAAATCCACCATCATTGTCTATATGCATTATGATAATTTTAATCTAGTATTAAAATATTCATATAATGAATACCCTCTATGGTGTGAACATATAATTTGATAAAATTAAAATTAGATGATGATAACCAAGAAAAAAATATAATTTATATTCAGAGATGTATTAACATTCTTGATGATTATTGACTACATATGGTGGTTGGTTATGTATTAACAGAATTTATTTTTTATTATTCAAATATCTATGTCCATATTGAGTTATAGGTTCATCATAGAGTTTTATGAAATGTATTTTTAATCTTATTGTGAATAAATATACGTCATCATGTATTGGGTGGGCCCCAAAAAATTTATATCCCTTGATGCATCAATATATATCATGAGAAAAATAATAGTTTTTCTAGTGTATACATATCCCTGTATCAGCATAGGGTCTTAAAACTAGTCCATGAAATCAATTTCTTGATTTTTGATATTATGATTTCCATCAATAAGACTTTAATATATTTTATTATCAATATTTTCATTTATTGTCATAGATATGAAACATTCATAGTTTCAGTCGATTATGGCTACATGAAAAATATTTATTCACACCAAATTATGTATACAATAATTATTTTTTTAAAATCTCTAGTAATAAATATCCCTAAAAAATTATTTTCTGTAATATATTTAATTTTTTCCATTTCCTACGTTATAACAAAAAGTCATACATTTGACATCTTTATAAATATAATAGAAATCAGATATTTTTTTTAGGATATTTTGAAGAAAAGTTTTTGTTAATTATTTTTTTATGTAATTGAAAAAAATTAAATTAACCAAATGACAATGCAAATATATTTTTAGTAGTTTCCAGAATATATTAATTTTTAATCCTAATGAAATATTTTGGTTTTATGATATGAAATAAACATTATTTATTTTGTAATTAATGATGGTTAAATCTAAAATATTTCACCTTATATTGAAATGATTATGTAAAGAATGTATTTGTGGAACCAAAATCAAGAGTGAAAGCATGGTTCATTACATGATAAATTTCAAATTTCATTAAACATAATAATAAAACAATAATAGATTCACTTATGAAAACATATTTACCAAAACATAAAAATATAGTTTTTTTATTATCCTTTTTGGATTCCTTCCCAATAATCCTTGTCAATGAACCATCATTCTAACCAAATTCCACTATGATATGGTGAAATATAGATGGAACCATTTGTCTAAAAATACAATAATTTACTGTAATTAAGGAGAATTAAAAAATTATTTACATTGGAAAATAATTATCATAGAATCATTGTGAACACAAAACCAAAATAACCCAGTGTTGTAGGAAATTAAAAGAATAAAAGAGAGATTGAATCATGTTTTATAGAACTCCCCAGGTATCCCCAAACCATAAATTTTATTTGGAGTTGAAAAATATATTTGTACTATTAATGTAATTAAAAACAATCATGGAGTTTCCATGAGGCATGTATTTAGTAACCACTATAAAGGGGTCTTGATGGCAGTGCAATGCCACATACCATGGTGAAACCAACCCCATTGTTATATTGTATTCCCTTTACCATGGCTCCCCTCCATGAAGATTATTATGAGATATGTAATGGATAATATAGATAATCCAAAGGTTATATTCCACGTGTTGTAATCTTATGGCCCACTACCTAAGAAAACACCATGGTTCTCACTCAACTAAAATGACACTTATGTATTTCCCAATGTTATAGAGAAAACCACTGGTGAATGGTGACCAACCTATATATTCTGATGGATCTAAAACCATATTTTGTTTCATGGAATCATTAGATTTAAAAATCACATCATAATTATTCAATTGGTGTAGTTCATCTGGAGTCCATGTGACAAGTCCTAACGTGACATAGTTATTACACACATATATGTGATTTTAAGTTTCAATGTCACCACCACCATACAATAATATTTTCTAAAGAACTATAAAAACCTAAAATAATTCATTAAAAATTAAAATTAAACCGGAAAAGGCATTGTAATATTTTAAATTCAAATCAATGTTTGAAATTATAATACATCCACTAGTTACGGATGATAAATTTATATACCCCTTAAGGTAATGGCCCTAAAAATTATGATTCATTACAATAAACTCTTTAACCTATTACATTGTCCACATAAGATGTTTTATTTTTTAATTTTATGATTATGATAGTTGAACAAATCATACTAATGATATAGTATATAATTGTTTAGTTTTTGAACTAAAAACTAGAGGGATTGATATTCATTCTCTAATATTGTGTATCATGTATACTTCTTTAATATTTTGAAAAGATAATAGTACATATTTTTTATTCTAATTATTAATAATCAATGATATAAGTGATACATGTGACCATTTTAATTTTTAATCCCAGGGAGTAAATGTTCTTCCAATAATAGTTGTTTATTGAAATTAAAATAATAATAATATTATTAAAAATAACACATTTGGCTACTAAGTGTACATAACAAATCATAATTTTTCTAAAAAGTATGACTGATTTACATCATTGTTATAATCAATCGATATATAACATTATAGTTCTGTAATAATATCATTATATAAGAAAAGGATCATATATTCTTCTCAATTCTCAGTGGTTTTATAGAGAATGGACATCAGTTTATTCATTGCCCATATTATATCAATATTGATAAATTTATAATTTATGAAACATTAAATAAATTCATTGAATGTAAAAATTAATAAGAAAAACACTAAAAACATCTTTATATGAAATACTCATATCCTAGAGGAATGATTAATTTAAAACAAAATTAATATGATAAAACATTGTGATTGTTGTGGTGTTTTTTAAAATGTTGTTCATCAATATTGAAATTATTCTCTATTAGCCATTAAACCATATTGTATAACAAAATAGGATTGAACTACATAAGATACCCTAATGTATATTGGTTTATCATTAATGTGGTAAAGCTGGGTTAAATTGAATATGATTTCTTGGTGAGACCCGAAACATGAAATAAATTGACATTACATTAATTTTTCATAATACTTAATACATAACAAAAATAGACACATAAGGACCTTAATAGTTTTGTGACTTTAGAAACACGAAAAAAAATATTCTAATCATGGTGAAAGGTATTCAACATCTCTCATAATGATCTTCCACTTTTTATTTCTTACCTAAAACATTTATTTATATCCTGGGAAAAAGTAAACATAAAAAGGGTGAGCTCAAATTCTTAGTAAGGTTAAACATAAAGATCATAAAACAATCCATAAACATTTTAATGAAAAAACATGAACATAAAATCTAAGCATCAAAATCATGAGAAATGACATAAATCATGGAAGTACATAATGAATAGATCATAATGAAATAGTAATCCTGATAAAATAGCATGGGAATAAAACATGTAATTTTGGAATCCATTAAGAACATGTTATGATTTCCATAGTAGCCCAGGCATTCCTACCAAGACCATCTTGGTGGACAAAGTCCCTTTCTGAATTGAGTTCACTCCTCATTCTAGTCCTGTACAGAACCAGATTAACTTACCATTCCAGCCATGTCTGTCTCTGGAGATATAAATCTTTACCCAATGCATTGGAGGGAGATATAGGTCCCACCCATCTCATAATGAAATCATTTTTACATCGGCCACTAAATAATCATATATCATTTATAATAACCCAACGAATAAAATGGGTTTCATAAACATAATCACATAATCACATAATCCATATAAAATAAATGGATATCATTTCATAATAAGGAAAGATAAACCATGTAAATGATAAAGACATTATACTTTAAACATACAATTCTGAAATATTATCATCTTAGATGGAATATAGTTTTGATAAAACAAGTGAAATGAATTCTTGAGGAAAATATTAATTCTTTGTAAAAATAATTTTCTTTTCACAAAATTCCTTGAAATTTTAAAAGTAAAGGATTTTGTTGAAAATAGTCTTGAAATATTTCGGCGGAAGCTTCATGAGAATAAGCCTTTATAAAACTGTAAAAATCGTTTCATGCCGTATAAGATAAAAAAACATTCTTCTCGTACTTTTGCCGGAAAAGCCAAAAAGTACCTCATAAAAGAAAGATTCCTTACATACCATTTAGTAAAACTCCAAAATGGGTAAAAATAAATTTAAACAAACATGAAAACATTTTTAGAAAACAGGGACATGGATGATAACAATAACCCCAGTAAAAACATACGAATAAATATTCTCGGATAAGAACGAGATTGAAATAGTTATCCCTTATCTTAGGTCCGATATGATTCGTATGAATCCGAACCTCCTATATAATGATTTAAATAATGTCATCGACTTATTATAGAATCATATTAATTGTTATGATATCATATATGGTTTACTTATGTCTTTATATTACCCGTTCTTTTGTAAATTCCTTGTTCAAGTAGCATTTTGGTTTAAATTGTTTCATTTATTGTATGTGTTTCAAGTTGTTGTTCATGATATCATTACTTATATCCTGATTTAAATAATTCCAGAATGTAAAACATTATTTATATATAATACATATTTAGTATATACATATATATATATATATATATAAGATAGATCGATAAATGGAATGAAATACACCGTTCATGGAGACGGTTGGTCGTACGTACGCATGAACGCTATTTTCATTTCCTTATTGAATTGAATGGAATTATGTAGATGAAATACACACACACACACATATATATATATACATAAATTCAGTATCATTATTATTTCATATATTTCATGATTACTTATTATATATACTTTATAATCAATCATGAATGGTTAACATGGAGAATGAATCTCATCGCGTCGTGGAGACGGTAGTCCGTACGTACGCACGAGCGACGAAATTATTCCCATAATTATTGAATTGAATTGTAGTGGAAGATATAATATTTTAGAATAATTATGATTTTATAATAACTATATATAGTTATTCTTTACATCATTATACCCATCCAAGTAAGGTGGTGTTGGAAAAACAGATTACACCCCGGCGTGGAGACGGTATTCTGTACATATACATGGGCGGTGTTTTCTTTTTCTGTAGGATAGATAGAAGGTGAAATAGGGTTGTTTCAGATTTATAATAACATATAAGTATATATGATATACTTATGTTATTACATTATCAAGAAACAACTAAAGAATAAGAAGTTGAAAAAGAAGGAAACATGAAAGAATCGGTAGAAAAGATTAGCTCTTCTTCGACACGGCTCTTTGAAACCTCCTCTTAGGGCACTAAATTGGTCTTTTAAGAAGACCAAAACCTCTAGTATGTTTATAGGGAGGTTGAGAAGGGAAATGGAAAGGTCATGTCTAAGCATCAAGGCTCAAAAGGATGTTAGGAAGAGAGGGAGGAGGTGCCCTTTTATAAGGGAGGAGAGAAGCACCTTTGGAAATATAAGAAATATTAATTTATAATAACTTAAAACCCCACATAAAAACCTCCAAAAATGACTCAATTCGAATATGAGATTATATTGGGTTTTAATCTCACCAAACAATCAAATTTAGACAATTTTTGATTTTATTTTAAACATTATCATTTTTATTTATCCTTATTTAATCTATTTAATTTTATTTGTGGTAATATAATTCATAATTTGTAATGGTTATATATAATCACTTATATGTAGTTAATTTTCCATAATTGGATAGATTATTACAGTTTAGACTATATAAATTTTAATTTAAAATTTTTAATCATTTTTTTGATTTTTAAATAATTTTATATTTTGTTATTTTAATAAAATAACAATACTGTCAATTTTGACACTATTCATTTATTTGAATATATATAAATTCCAAATAGAGGATATATTCGAATCAAAATTTTTAATAGCTTCCTAAAATGTCATATCCATATAGAAATTTTGTATAGAACATTAATTAGTTCATATAATGTTTATTTTAATATATATAAAACCATTTATTTGATATTTCTCTTAATAAAACAATTACTACATCATTCTTGTATAATCATTTAATATACTTATTATTTTCATTAAAATTAAAAATAAAATCCCATTACGAGGATAAATATAATATATTTGATAATAATAATTTTAATCAAATTTATCTTAATAAAATAAAAATATTTAAATTGTTATATTTATTAAATTATGAAGGTGACATCTTTGACATCATTTAGAATAAAATAATATAAATGTGATAATCGATTTTATAAGGCTCCAAATGGTCAAATATTCGACCATTGTATGCTTATGGTTTACATATACATGACCAATAAGTTTTGGTCAGAATTTTTATTCCTTTTATGGTCACTATTAGTTTAATAAAAACTATATTATTAATTATTCACTAAATAAACAATTTCTGCATCACTATTGTGTCACCGATTATGAAAATTATTTAATCCCTAAAAATTCTGAATAAATTCACATGATGTAGATAATTATATTATTATTCTTGATACTATTTATGTTTGATGTTTCATTAATTTTATCACTAAATTAAATTATTATACTTATAAGTTTTAAGAGAGTGACTTGTTGTCACTTTCTTTGGTTTTTATAATAAATAAATTATTTTCATGGACAAAAGTCCTTTAAATTAATCTAATCTGACACATAGGTGACATGGGTAGATTTTTTGTCATCCAATAATATTTTGGTAGGAGTTAGGGTAATTTTATAATCTTGTTTTTACCCTTAATTACCGGATATACCATTAACTGTAGTAAAACAAATTACTAGAGTTACTATTCATAATGTAAAAAAAAATAAAAGTAAACTATTAACAAAATTTGGACCCACTGAATCCGAATATGGAATCCATTTTTTAAAATTCAATACATAGAAGTTGTAGTAATTAATATAAAATTAATCCTACTGTTAAGATAACGGGTTTTAAAAGTTAAAACATTGCAAAAGATTGAGATGATTTTACCTATTCATTTAATGTAAAATCAATGATAATGACATAGATTAATTAAAGGGTATAAATATATTCTATTTATACATTAAAACAATTTAATATTATAATTTAACCTCATAAATTATTACGACGAAAAAAGTTGTTTTTAATTAAAATATAGCGTGTTTTTACTATTCATTAAAATATGAAAGTTATAAGAATAATATCAAAATGTTATCCATTGTAAATTTTTATATTCTGATTTAAAAGAAGAATTTTATTTTGTTAAATTTAACTTATATAAATGACAAAAACTAGATTTAAAGTGGATGCGCCATCAAAAGGCGGAAAAACTGCATTTTTAAAAAAATACATATTATACATGAAAATTTATTTTGTTCTCATACCATGTCCTAGAAAATGTGTAAGATGAATAATAATGTTATAAAATTCAAAATGTAGTTAATAATATTCATAATGGCTAGTCCAATAATAATATTATAACAATATATCATTGTTTAGTGAAACCCGGTATTGTGTACTACACACTCTATCGAGAAAGGTCGAGATTGCGTGAAATGCAAGCCACGTCAGGGCTGCGCGTAATGAAATCTTTCTTTGGTGTTCCATATAACATAATCAAAACTTGTTTAATGTATTTATTAAACAAAATCTATACATAATGTTTTCGTAGAATAATTTCTACAACACAAACATGGAATTGTGTGTAACACTTGCCAAGAATTGTGTTCCACATGCTACAAGCTAATACGGTGTTGCGTATTGTACAAACTATTCATGGTGTACAACAGAATAAATCGACGAAATTAAAATGAATATATCTCATAAAATATCAGGGTGTTATATTGTACCCCAGTTAAAATGAATTTCGCCCTCGAAATTCATCAGGGTTATAAATGGATTATTTCATTAAAGTTTCATTCATAGAAACCCACATCGTAAAAAGGAATACTGACTCCTTATTTTAAAAAGTAAGGTATGAAATGTAATCTGTACACAGATTAACTCATCACTAGGTTTCCACATTGGATAACAAAGGTTGAAATATGGATATGGAAGAAAAATCTAACCATCATGTTCTGATGGAGAGTGTTAGAGAACATGGCTATGAAAAATTCTATTATCACAAAGCCATAAATTTGTGATGATCTATGGTACCATCTGATTCATCGGATGTAAGGTCACTAGGACAACATTTTTGTTTATCAAGATCATTTCCCTAACTTTGAAGAGTTTTTAAATTAAAATAAATTCTTATTTGATTTTGGTACAATTTCACTGTTGTTCGTGCCTTGAACAATTTCCACTTCATCACTTAATGAAATGAAGTTGAATTTTTCATTCTTGAATTGTTAGCAGACCACGTTATAGAATTATGGGTCATTCCATCGGTTTCAAACAAAAGGATAGAAAAAGTTATCAAATATAAAAAAGTGCATCTATGGTGAGGTTAATCATATACGATTCCAAAAATGAACTTATACTTCATTTATCATACCGCTTAATAAAATAAAACCAGTTTCTACTCACTAAGTACTTCCTGTAGGCCTGTGGTAGGTGATAACTATATGGTCGCAGCCTTAAACATGACCTAATCATGAGATATTTCAAGAATACACATAGAGAATATTTGAAGATTTAGAGTTTTAGAGAATCAGATCATAAATCATGCATTACAACCCACTTTTAAACAAGGTGGATAGAAAAAAGATAGTACTCATTTTGTTTTTCATTAGCGGAAACACATTTAAAAAAAACATTTATTCTTTCTTGACACTTCCTTGACACTATCATCACATCATGTACCTTTCCCTTTACCTGTGAAAAACATTTCAAAAACTTGGGATGAGAATAAAAAGCTCAGTAAGGGATATAAAAGTATATAATGAAAACATTAGTCCATGTACGAGAACATACTTACTCATAAAACGTAATCATTTTAACATACCTCATGAAAACCTAAGTTTTATGAATAAGACATAGAAATCATACGATATAAAGGTAACATGGGGCATTCATAACATTTTTGCATAGGGAGTAACCCTCTTGGTTACTTTTGGAATACCTATCACATTATTCCCTTAAATCTCTTCAGAGAAACCTTATCATTTAACTCATTCGTGTTACCCAATGCATTGGAGAGCTATAACTGGCTCACTCGCCGTTATTTTATAACGGAACCACCCGTCTTCATAAACAATTCCCAATAACCATAATATAATCGTATCACATAAAACATTCATAAAGGAAACATAACATTTCCACATCACAATCACAAGATATCAAATCACATTGATTTAATAAAAACTTCTGAAAAATCATTTTCTATACCGAAATAAAAGAAATGTAAAACTTGGTATTTATTTTTCATTTAAAAATAAGTTATGGCTTGTAGAGGAAGCCAAAACTCAAATAATGGTCACGGCGACGGAGAAGTCGTTGTCGCTGCATACGTATGATAAAAACATTCCTTTTGTCGTTTAGTAAAACAATTCATATAAAAAGATTAATTTTGAATAAATGTAAAAGTCAAAGAGGTTTATACATCGTATAAATGAATGTTGTGTATAAAACAAATTATTTCTCAATGAAAGGAGATTGAGACGAAGTCCCATACCTTGTATCCGACTTGACCCGAATGTTCTTTAATTTCCTGAATAATATACATGAGTTAATCTCTACTTGCTTAAGAACCGTTTCCATGTTCATTATTCCTTTTATACCATGTTATGAACATCATGTAATCATTTAAGTTAATAATGTTCATTTTGTCGGTATTTGGTTCTTAAGTCAAAAATAGACTTCTTACACTTACATGTTGTTCATTTGGTCAAAGGTTCATTATATCTAGAATTATATTAATGATTTGGTTAACATATATATCATATATATTCAGCATATATATGTATTTATAATATTACATCACATTTAGATGTAAGAAATGAAATGCACCGTTCGTGGAGACGGTAAGCCGTACGTACGAATGAACGCTGCTTCCATTTCTATTTTGTATTTTATGGAATATAATCATAATGATATAGGGGTATATTATAATTCCAGTATAATAAAATATATAATATCCTTAACTTTACCCTTTACACATACCACATATGGTATTAACGAATCAAATCACTTTCAGGGGGCGGCAGTCCACACTTCCTAAAATGAAGATATCGTGTTTACCCATAATGGAAACTGTAATGGTATGCCATAAATGAAAAATACAGAAGCTTAAAGAATGAATAAACATATTATATATCATATATAAAAATAGTGACATCATAATGGCCACTTTTGAAGGTGTTGAATGAGTATTGAACAATCATCGTTTTGGGAGGCAGAATTTCGCCATCCACGAAAACCGTATGTTCATTAACCATTAGATGTAGTTGTGTGATAGTTTAGCTCGAATAAATATTATAAAAAAATCCTATAATATTTAATATACTGGTGTTGTTACAAAATAAATAAATAAAAAGTGTTTAGGGGGTTGGAGAAGCAAAATAAAACAAATGAACATGAGAGAATGAATTACCTTTAAAAGTGTAACTCCTTTTGATTTGAGCCTAAAGGCATCCTTTGAAAGGATTATGCCCAATGGGAATCCTCTAGGATGAGGAGAGGAATGAGGAGAGAGTAAATGGGCAGGGGATGGACGATCCAAAGGATTGAGGAGTGTGTAAAATGTGGTAGAGTTGGGGGCCTTTTATAAGAGGAGAGGAGGGAACTTTTGGAAATCAAGAAACTGTTATTTTATTTTCAAAAGGGTTTCGAATTTTTAAGGTCCCACATTGATATATTTCAAATATAAGATGATGTGGCTTCTAAATATACCCATCCAATAGTTTTTGGGTAAGTGTAGGTATTAGATTTTATATTATCTTTTCATTTTAATTTAAATCGTTCATTAACGAGGTCATCGTTGCATCATCATGATGTCATAATTAAATTAATTTATTTAGTGTCTAAAAATTATAACAAAAATATCATGATGTAGGAAATTTTTAATATTTCTAATGAGTATTTATAGTCAAAAATCAGATTATCATAACCCCTTCTAAAAATTGATTTAGTAAAATAATTTATGTTAGTGTCATTTTCACATTTACTTCAAATAAAAGGCTTTAAAGTCATTATCCCACCCACGTGGCTCCATGGGGTCCCATAAATCGACCCTTGGGTTGTCTAGGTCGGCCATGACTCACCCAATAGGTGTAGGACAAGTGTCATGGTGTTCCCATATTATATTAACATCATTTTTTCCTTAAATCACACTAATTAACTCTAATCGCGATTAATGAAAAAAGTTACTATTCACCAAAAAAAATATTTTCATCCTAAAGAACCACATTTTAGACACTAATGACAACCATGTATGTCGGATTTTTTAAATTCAATACACATTAGTGGTAAAATTTTATTTAACTGAAAAATCAGGTTTGCTTGATTAGCACTTAGTGGTTTCACTATTCATCAAAAATTGAAGTTTTTCAGAAAATTACAAAAAATTCACTCCAAGCTATATTCGATATTCCAAATTCAAAAATGATGTTTAGTTTACCTAATTAAAATAATATAAAGAGAAATAATTAATTTAATAATTAATTCCCGCTGTCAAAACAAAAAGCGTGATTTTATGAAACAATATATATCAAAATATTGATATTTGTTTATGTCGAATTTCAAAGTGAAAACAATTCCAAAGTCCACCATTGTATTAAATGGTAAAAATATTTTATGGTTTAACTTTAAAAACAACTCAAAAGATAATATAATCATATAAACAAATTAGATTAAAAGAGGTTTTGAATTAAAATACAACATTTTCAACATATTCATAAAAATGAACTTTATCGAAAAAAGTAACAAAAACATACAAAAAGTAAATTTTGAAGTCCCAATTATAAAGAAGGATTTTATTTGGTCCAAAAGAATGTATAAGAGTGACCAAAACTATATTTAAAGAGGGTTCACCATCAAAGGGCGATAAATCAACCTTTTAGTGTATATTAAATTATTTATGCTTAAAATTGAATTCCTTTCTTATTTTTAGCCTTTATCTTTTTTTGGATAAATGTAGCTACATTTAGAAAACATATATATTCATTTTTTAGTTATTTCTATTCATTTCCTCCAATACAACGGCTACACGTTAACTACAATTTGAAATAATATTGTTATATTATTAGCGTGTAACGTAAGATTTCAAAGAAACTCATTGTTGTGTATCGGGTACACTACTGAACATAGAAACCCCTTCAAAATTAAAATTAATACTTAATTCAAAAATATTAATAAATATGAATATGTATTATTATTTAATTACCTTGGATGTTACATGCTTCCCCCCTTTTGGGAATTGCGTGCTCGCAATTTTATTCACTTATCGAATAAGTGGGGATATTTATCCCTCTCAGCATTTTCCTATTCCTGTGTTGCCTCTTCAATCATGTGGTTTTTTCCACAAAACCTTTACCTGATGAATCACCTAATTCCGCAATACCTGCTCCCTGTGGTCAAGAATCTGGACCGGATTTTCCTCGTATGATAGGTTCTCTTCCAGCTGAACCACCTCTGGACTCAAAACATGAGATGGATCTAGCATGTACTTCCTTAATATTGAAACATGAAAAACATTGTGTACCTGAGATAAACTCGGAGGTAAAGCTTCTCGGTATGAAACTGATCCAACTCTCTCCGGAATTTCATACAGTCCAATGAACCTTGGACTTAGCTTTCATTTCTTACCAAATCGCTTAACACTTTTCCATGGAGAAACTTTGAGAAAAACATGATCACATACCTCAAATGAGAGATAATTCCTTGTGTTGTCCGCATAACTTTTCTGCCTACTCTAATCTGTTCTCATGTGTCTCTGTATTAGCTGAACTTTTGCTACCAACTCTTCTACTAATTCTGGTCTCATCAACTTCCTTTCTCCCACATCATCCCAAAAAGATGGAGTTCGACACCGCTTCCCATATAATGCTTCAAATGGTGCCATCTGTATGCTAGAATGAAAACTTTTATTATAAGAAAAATCAACCAAAGAAAGATGTTGGTCCCAACTTATCTGATAATCCATCGAACAAGCACGTAGCATATCCTCCAAAGTCCGAATCGTTCGTTCCGACTGCCCATCTGATTGAGGATGAAAAGTTGTACTAAAATTTAATTCATTACCCGAAGACTTTTGAAGGCCCTTCAAAAAGATAGAAGTAAACCATGGATCACGATCAGATATAATGGATAGGGGAACTCCATGAAACCTGACTATCTCTTTAAGATACAAACGAAAAAGTTGATCTGGGGAAAAAGTATCTCGTATAGCAAGTAAATGAGAAGACATAGTCAAGCGATCAACAATAACATCGATTGCATTATTACGTCTAGGTGTCTTTGGAAATCCAACAACGAAGTCCATGGATATATTCTCCCATTTCCACTCTAGGACTGGTAAAGGCTGTAGCATCCCCTTCGGTAACTACTTCTCTGCTTTAACCTGTTGACAAGTCATACACATCACAGTATAACCAACAATATCTCTTTTCATTCCGTCCCACCAATAATACTCTCGAAGATCTATGTACATCTTAGAACTGCTAGGATGAACTGAAAACGGAGAACTATGAGCTTCACATAACAACTCTTACTTCAACTTTGAATCACAAGGTACACACAATCTTATCCCAAATATCAAAACATAATCATTATCAATGTTGAATTCAGGCAACTTACCCTTTTGAACCAGCTCTACCTTTTTCTGCAACTCACTGTCTTCTTTCTGTGCTTGATTTATTCTGTCTGATAGAGATGATCTCACTGTCACCTGAAACAAAACAGAAGAATTCTCTACACCAACAACTTCTATGCCAAATTTCAACAAATCCTTAACCAAGGATCACATTCCAGATGCAACATAGTTAATGAAGCATTACCTTTTTGACTCAGAGCATCAGCCACTTTATTTGCTTTTCCCGGATGGTAATGAATCATGCAATAATAATCCTTGATTAATTCCAACCATCTCCTATGTCTCATGTTTAATTCTTTCTGAGTGAATATATACTTTAGACATTTTGTGATCAGTATATATTTCACAGTTTACTCCATACAAATGATTCATCTAAATGTTTAAGGAAAAAACAACAGCAGCTAATTCCAAATCATGTGTAGGGTAATTTACCACATGAATTTTCAACTGTCGTGAAGCATAAGCAATTACTTAATCATTTTCCATTAGGACGCAACCAAGTCCCTTCAATGAAGCATCTATGTAGATAAAAAACTCATCATTCCTTTCTGCTTGTAGTCAAACTGCTTCACATCACTCGATCTCATTGTCGAACAGACATTTCCATAGTGACCCATCTCATTGCACATGATACATTTCACTAACTGTAAATCAAACATTGCCTTACCATCACCTTGATTATTTTCAGTGCAGCCATGAGCTTTATGTCCCACCTTACCACATCAGTAGCACTTTCCAGAATTCAAAAGACATTCCCCAGGATGCCTTTTACCACACTTATCACAAACTAGGAAAGTAGTATTCTTACCATCAGACTTTTTTGAAAAGTATTTCCCTTTCTCCTGCCACCTCGGTCTCTTCTTCTGTTGGTTGTTATTGAACACTTGATCATCGGCAAACTCCATTTCCACCTTCTCAGCACATCGAAGAAGCTTTTCATAACTTTTGAACTAATGAGAAGCTAACACCCATCGATATTTTGGTTTTAATCCTGAGTAAAAACGATTGATTTTACTATCAAGGTCTCGAGTAATGTTTGGAGCATACCTTGCCAAACGAGTGAACTTTTGTTCATAAGCAGCCACTGAGTCTTCCTCTTGCCTCAATTCCAAGAATTGTTTTTCCATCCTAAGTCGAACAGCCTTAGGAAAATATTTTTTAAGAAACATACCTTTGAATTCATCCCAGTCGAGAGCATCAATCTCATCAGCGTCCCTGCTATTTATAACTATCGACCACCACTGATCTTCCTCACCCTCTAAACGGTAAATAGAAAGACTAACTTTTTGATTTTTCGAACACCCCATGACATCAAAGATCTTCTCCAGTGCTTTAATCAACCCTTCAGCTAGCACAGGGTCCGATGATCCTCTGAATGATGGAGGATGTTGCCTCATGAAATGTTCCACAACTGAAATGTTCCTCTGTGGTTGATCTGGCTGTTCTCATGCATAGATACCACCACCATTTATCGCTTGAGTCAACTGCACCATTACTGCAACAAACTGTTCAGTTCCTATTCCAATTGTCTCAGGATGCTGATTCGGATGGTTGTCTTCCTCCTGATGTCGTCCTAGCATAGCTGCCCTATTTCCTCTATGGAAAACCATTCTGAACACAGAAATATCTTATGCGAAGCAACATGGAAATATATAAATTCTATATCATTTCGATCATACCATAAATTAATTTTAGAACATAACATTTCTAACTCCTAAAGTTTTCTAAGCTGACCTCTGATACCAACTATAAGGCCCCAGCCTTAAAAATGACCTAATCTTGAGATATTTCAAGAATACACATGGAGAATCTTTTCAGGTTTAGTGTTTTAGAGAATCAGATCATAAATCATTCATTACAACCCACTTTTAAACAATGTGGTTACATAAAAGATAGTACTCATTTTGTTTTTCATCAGTGGAAATACATCTAAAAAACATTTATTCTTTCTTGACACTTCCTTGACACTATCATCACATCACATACCTTTCCCTTTACCTGTGAAAAACATTTCAAAAACATGGGATGAGCATAAAAAGCTCAGTAATGGATATAAAAGTACACAATGAAAACATTAGTCCAAGTACGAAAACATACTTACTCATAAAACATAATCATTTTAACATACCACATGAAATCATATGTTTTATTAATAACACATAGAAATCATACGACATAAAGGTAACTTGGGGCATTCATAACATTCATGCATAGAAAGTAACCCTCTTGGATACATTTGGAATACCTATCATATTTTTCCCTTAAATATCTTCGGAGAAACCTTATCGTTTAACTCCTTCGTGTTACCCAATGCATTGGAGAGCTATAACGGGCTCACCCTCCCTTAGTTTATCACGGAACCACCCGTCTTCATAAACAATGCCCATGAACCATAATATAATCGTATCACATAAAACATGCATAAAGGAAACATAACATTTCCACATCACAATCACAAGATATCAAATCACATTGATATAATAAAAACATTTTAAAAACCATTTTCAATACCAAAATAATATAAAAGTAAAACATGGTATTTATTTTTCATTTAAAAATAAGTTCTGGCTTGTAGAGCAAGCCGAAACTCAAATAATGGTCACAGCGGTAGAGAAGTCGTTGTCACCGCATACGTATGATAAAAACATTCCTTTTGTCGTTTAGTAAAACTCTTCATATAAAAAGATTCCTTTTGAATAAAAGTATAAGTCAAAGAGTTTTATACACCGTATAAAATAAAGTTGTGTATAAAACAAATTATGCCTCAATGAAAGGAGATTGAGACGAAGTCCCATACCTTGTATCCACCTTGACCCAAACGTTCTTTAATTTCCTGAATAATATACTTGAGTTAAACTCTACTTTCTTAAGAACCTTTTTCAAGTTCATTATTCCTTTTATACCATGTTATGAAAATCATGTAATCAATTAAGTTAATAATGTTCATTTTTTTGGTATTTGGTTCTTAAGTCAAAAATAGATTTCTTAAACTTACATGTTGTTCATTTGGTCAAAGGTTCTTTATATCCAGAATTATATTCAGGATTTGGTTAACATATATATCATATATATTCAACATATACATATATTTATAATATTAGATCACATTTAGAGATAAGAAATGAAATGCACCGTTCATGGAGAAGGTAAGCCGTACGTACGCATGAACGCTACTTCCATTTCTATTTCGTATTTTATGGAATGGAATCATAATGATATAGGGGTATATTATAATTCCAGTATAGTAACATATAATAATATCATTAACTTTATCCATTACACATCCCACATATGGTATTAATGAATCAAATCACTTTCAGGGGGTTGTAGTCCGCACTTCCTAAAATGAAGATATCTTGTTTACCCATAATGGAAACCGTAATGGTATGCCATAAATGAAAAATACAGAAGCTTAAAGAATGAATAAACATATTATATATCATATATAAAAATACTGACATCATAATTGCCACCTTTGAAGGTGTTGAATGAGTATTGAACAATCATCGTTTCGGGAGGCAGAATTTCTCCATCCACGGAAACCGTCTATTCTTTAACCATTAGATGTAGTTGTGTGAGAGTGTAGCTCGAATAAATCTTATAAAAACATCCTAGTATATTTAAGATACATGTTTTGTTAAAAAAGCAATAAATAAATAGTGTTTATGGGGTTGGAAAAGTAAAATAAAACAAATGAACATTAGAGAATGAATTACCTTTAAAAGTGTAACTCCTTTTGATTTGAGCCTAAAGGCTTTATTTGAAAACATTATTCCAAAATGGAATCCTCTAGGATTAGGAGAGGAATTATTAGAGAGTAAATGGGCAGGGTATTTCCTAGAAAAAGTCTTTGTGAGTGTGTAAAATGAGGTAGAGGTGGGGGCCTTTTATAAGAGGAGAGGAGGGCACTTTTGGAAATCAATAAACTATTATTTTATTTTCAAAAGTGTTTCGAATTTTCAAGGAACCCACATTGATATATATCTAATATAAGATGATAAGGATTCGAAATATACCCATAAAATAGTTTTTGGACAAGTGTAGGTATTATATTTTATATTATCGTTTCATTTTATTTTAAACTGTTCATTAACGAGGTCATCGTTGCATCATCATGATGTCATAATTAAATTAATTTATATAATGTCTAAAAATTATAACAAAAATATCATGATTTAGGAAATATTTTTATCTTTCTAAATAGTATTTATAGTCAATCATCGGATTAGCATAACCCCTTCTAAAAATTGCTTTAGTAAAACAATTTATGTTAGTGTCATTTTCACCTTTACTTTAAATAAAAGGCTTTAAAGTCATTATCCCACCCAAGTGGCACCATGGAGTCCCCTAAATCGACCCATGGGATGTCTTGGTCGGACATGACTCACCCAAGTGGTGTAGGACAAGTTTTATGGTGTTCCCATATTATATTAACATCATTTTTACCTTAAATCACACTAATTACCTCTAATCCCGATTATGAAAAAAGTTACTATTCACCAAAAAAATATTTTCATCCCAGAGAACCACATATTAAATACTAATGACAACATTGTATGTTGGATTTTTGAAATTAAATACACATTAGTGGTAAACTTTTATTTAACTGAAAAATCAGGTTTGCTTGATTACCATTTAGTGGTTTCACTATTCATCAAAAATTGATGTTTTTCAGAAGATTACAAAAAATTCACTCCAAGCTATATTAGATATTCCAAATTCAAAAATGATGTTTATTTTACCTAATTAAAATAATATAAAGATAATTAATTAATTTAATAATTAATTCCCACTGTTAAAACAAAAAGCGTGTTTTAAAGAAACAATATATATCAAAAGATTGATATTTGTTTATGTCGAATTTCAAATAGAAAACAATTCCAAAGTCCACCATTGTATTAAATGGTAAAAATATTTTATGGTTTCACTTTAAAACCAATTAAAAAGATAATATAATAATATAAATAAATTATATTAAAAGTGGTTTTGAATTAAAATACAACATTTTCCACTTATTCATAAAAATGAACTTTATCGAAAAAAGTAACAAAAACATACACAAAGTAAATTTTGATGTCCCAATTATAAAAAAGGATTATATTTGGTCCAAAATAATGTAAAAGAGTGACCAAAACTATATTTAAAGATGGTTCTCCATCAAAAGGCGATAAATCAACCTTTTAGTGTATATTAAAGTATTTATGCTTAAAATTGAATTCCTTTCTTATTTTAAGCCATTATCTTTTTTTGGATAAATGTAGCAACATTTATAAAACATATATATTCATATTTTAGTTATATCTATTCATTCCCGCCAGTACAATGGCTACGCGTTAACTACCATTTGAAATAATATTGTTATATTATTAGCGTGTAACGTAAGATTTCAATGAAACTCAATGTTGCATATCGGGTACGCTATGTCTTATTCTTTATTTACCAGGGATGTTACAATAAAGGTATGTTACACTTTGGTTGTGGGATCGATTCCCATAGCCTTGTCCGGCGGGACGGGTAGTTTCCCGTCCTACAGGTTGTCCTTTTTCTAAAACTACATAATTATAACATTCCATCAATAATATCGAAAATAGATCTAGCCTTATACAATACTAACTTATGTCCAACATAATTCATTTCAAATATTTAGGCATATCCAAAATACTTCTGTCCAAGATTATTGTATAATGAAAACAATGACTAGATATGTCATCTACCGAGCATGTGAATACCATCATTTATTACCGATTTATCTTGATGATCACATTCCGATCATGTGAATAACTTAATCATGTATTCTCTTGAAAAAAACAATACCCATTGATCCTTACTGAAAACATGAATAATGTCAAAATTTAACTATTTCCACATACAAAAATCTCAAAATTTCTATATACTCATACCATGATATCACTTTGTCCTTATATTAGTCATGAGATCATGAATACAATCAAACATCTAATTATCTTTTTATCCATTCATTATAAGCATTTCATCTGCTTTCCTATAATATTTGAATAACCTTTCATGGTTACCGATACCAATCAACATATACTTTTAAATACTTTTGGAAAAACAAAAGTGTAATAATATTTAGATTATTCTCTATTTCATAGTACCATTAAATTAACTCTGCAACATAACTATTGATAAACATACAATCATTCAACTACCTTCTTAAACCACTAACTGAGCTTTGACATTTTATTCCCCAACACATCTTTCACTTCATATATTATTTGTAGTCTCATCATCTTCATCCACATAAATACTACCCATACAACCATACTGATTCTCTTCATGAGATCTTACCTTAGGGCATTGGTTTTCATAATGCCCGTACATTCCACATTTAATACATTTAACCATTTTTGATGTCGTAGCAATACCATTATCCTCATCCATGGTGTTAACTAAACCTTTTCCTTTTCACTTACTGGATTTGTGTCCTTCTTTTTCACACCCAAAACATCTTCCAGTTCCTTTGAAGAATTTTCCCTGATTCCTCTTCCCACATGATTTACATGAGGGTAATTGAACTTTCTTTCCTTTATAATCATAATGAAACACTATTGTTCTCTTATTTGCTGAGTCTGAAAACTTAACAAAGTTGAGATTATTGATCATATTATGAGATTGCTGATTAGGCATAATAACGATACGTCGACCTCCAGATCCAATTTCATTCGGTTTCTCATGAATAATATCATTCCATTGTCCATCATATCCTCCATTATCAAAAATCTTCTCTTTTCAAGCCATTTTCTAAAACCCAAAAAGAATAGTGTGAGAGGCCAAAATCATAATCAAGGGGGATTACCTTCAATATCTAACATCTTAGGTTAAATTCTAAGATCTTTACCGTAATTCTAGAACTATAACCTATAATTACACTTAACCTTAGGGACATCCCTAGAACTAACTTAGAAATATCTATAGGGATCTCAATAATGTATTCGCATCCTAGTTTCCAAAGGTTAACTATGCCTTTCCTCTAATACCAACTGTAGAGACCTGAAACATGACAAACATGGACATTACATTAATTTTTCAGAATACATCATACATAACAAAAATAGACACACAAGGACCGTAATAGTTTAGTGTCTTTAGAAACATTGAATGATAATCTTCTAATCGTGGTGAAAGTTCTTCAACATCTCTCATAAAGATATTCCCCTATTTTTCTTACTTAAAACCTTTTTTTATCATGGGGAAAAGAAAAGATAAAAAGGGTGAGCTCAAATGCCCAGTAAGGTTAAACATATATATCAAAAAAAAAATCCATAAACATTTGAATTCAAAAACATGTACATGAAATCTAAGCATCAAAATTATGAGCAAAGACAAAAATCTTGGAAATACATAACGAATAGATCATAAAGAAACATTAATCCTGATAAAATAGCATGGGAATAAAACATATAATTGTGAAATCCATTAAGAACGTGTTATGATTTCCATAGTAGCCAAGGAATTTCTACCAAGACTATCTTGGTAGACAAAGTCCCTTTCTGAATCGAGTTCACTCCTCATTCCAGTCCTGTACTGAACCAGATTAACTTACCGTTCCAACCATGTCTATCTCATGACATATAAATCTTTACCTAATGCATTGAAGGGAGATATATGTCCCATCCATCTCATAATGAAATCATTCTTACTTGTTCCACAAAATAAGCATACATCATTTATAATAACCCAATGAATAAAATGGGTTTCATAAACATCATCCCATCATCACATAATCCATATAAAAAAATTGATATGATTTCATAATAAGAAAGTGAAACCATGTAAATCATAAATAAATTATACTTGAAACATACACTTATGAAATATTGTCATCATAGATGGAAAATCGTTTTGATAAAACACGTGAAATGAATTCTTGAGGAAAATATTCTTTCTTTGTAAAAATCATTTTTTTTTTCAGAAAATGCCATGGAATTTTAAAAGAAATGGGTTTTGTTGAAAATAGTCTTGAAATATTTTGGAGGAAGCTTCATGAAAATAAGTCTTTATAAAACCGTAAAAATCGTTTCATGCCGTATAAGTTAGAAAAACATTCTTCTCATACTTTTGCAGGAAAAGTCAAAAAAGTACCTCATAAAAGTAATATTTCAAACATACCATGTAGTAAAAGTCCAAAATGGGTAAAAAGGACTTTAAAGATACATGAATTGTTTTTAGAAAATAGGGACATGGATGATAAAAATAACTCCAGTAAATACTTACGAATAAACAATCTCGTATAAGAACGAGATTGGAATAGTTATCTCTTATCTTAGGTATGATATGCTTCGTATGAATTTGAACCACCTGTATAATGATTTAAATAATGTCATTGACTTATTAAAGAATCATATTAATTGTTATGATATCATATATGGTTTACTTATGACTTTATATTACCCGTTTGTTTGTAAATTCCTTGTTAAAGTAGCGTTTTGGGTAAAATTGTTACATTTATTGTATGTGTTTCGAGTTGTTGTTCATGATATCATTACTTATATCCTGATTTACATAATTCCAGAATGTAAAACATGATTTATATATAATATATATTCAGTATATACATATATATATGATAGATCGATAAAAGGAAAGAAATACACAGTTCATGGAAATAGTAGGCCGTACGTACGCATGAACAATATTTTTATTTCCTTATTGAATTGAACTGAATTAAGTAGATTAAATACATATATATATATATACATAAATTAAGTATCATTATTATGTCATATATTTTATTATTACATATTATATATACTTTATAATCATTCATGAATGGTTAACATAGAGAATGAATCTCATCGCGTCGTGGAGACGGTAGTCCGTACGTACGCACGAGCGATGATATCATTCCCATAATTATTGAATTGAATTGGAGTGGATGATATAATATTTTAAAATCCATACGATTTTATAATAACTATATTTATTTATTCATTACACCATTATACCCATCCATGTAAGGTGGTGTTGGAAAAACAGATCACCCCACGGCGTGGAGACGGTATTCCGTACATATGCACGCGCGGTGATTTCATTTTCCGTAGGATAGATAGAAAGTGAAATAGGGTTGTTTCAAAATTATAATAACATATCAGTATATATGTAATAAGGATGTTATTACTTTATCATGAATCAACTAAATAAGAAGAAGTTGAAGAAGAAGGAAACATGAATGAATCGGTACAAGAGATTACCTCTTCTTCGACACGCCTCATTGAAACCTCATCGTAGGGCACTAAAATTGGCCGTAGAAGAAGAAAACAACCTCTAGAATGTTTCTAGGGATGTTGAGAAGGTAAATGGGCAGGGCTTGGCCGAGCTTCAAGGCTCAAAAGGATGTGAGGAATAGAGGGAGGAGGTGCCCTTTTATAAGGGAGGAAAGGGGCACCTTTTGAAATATAAGAAATATTAATTTATAATAAATTGAAACCCCACATAAAAACCTCCAAAAATGACTCAATTCGAATATGAGATTATATAGGGTTGTAATATCATCAAACAATCAACTTTAGACATGTTTTGATTTTATTTTAAACATTATCATTTTTATTTATCCTTATTTAATCTATTTAATTTTATTTGTGGTAATAAAATTATTAATTTTAAATGGTTATATATAATCAGTTATGTGTAGTTAATATTCCATAATTGGAAACCATATGACATTTCCGACTATACAAATTTGAATTTATAATTTTTAATCAATTTTTTGATTTTCAATCAATTTTATATTATTTTATTTTTATAAAATAACAATAGTATCAATTTTGACACTATTCATTTATTTGAATTTAAATAGTTTTCAAACTGAGGATATATTCAAAAAAAAATTTAATAGCTTCCTAACATGTCATATGCATCTATAAAATTTTTGTAGAACATTAATTAGTTCATATAATGTTTCTTTTATTATTTATAAAAACATTTATTTGATATTTCTCTTAATAAAACAATTACTACATCATTCTTGTATAATCAATTAATATACTTATTAGTTGCATAAAAATTAAAAATACAATCCTATTATAAATATAAATATAATAAATTTTATAATAATATTTCTACTCGAATTTATCTTCTTAAAATCACAATATTTAAATTGTTATATTTATTAAATTATGAAGGGGACATCTTTGAAATCATTTAGAATAAAATAATATAAATTTCATAATCGCTTTTATAATGCTCCAAATGGTCAAATATTATACCATATTATTCTTATGGTTTACATATACATGACCAATAAGTTTTGGTCATATTTATTATTCATTTTATGGTCAGTATTAGTTTAATAATAACTATCATATTGAATTTTCACTAACTAAACAATTTCTGCCTCACTATTATGTCACCAATTATGACAATTATTTAATCAATAAAAATTCTAAATAAATTCACATGATGTAGATTATTTTATTATATATTTGGAGACTTTTCATGTTCGATGTTTCGTGAAATTTATCAGTAAATTAAAATTATTATCCTTATTAGTTCTAAGAGAGTGACATGTTGTCACTTTCGTTGGTTTTTATAATAATTAAATTATTTTCATGGAAAAAATAACATTAAATGAATCTAATCCGACCCTTAGGTGACATGGGTCTATTTTTAGTCATCCAATAAGATTTTCCTAGGTGTTTGGGTAAATTTATAATCTTATTTTTACCCTTAATTACCCGATTTACCTTTAACTGTAGTAAATAAAAATTACCCTAGTTACTATTCATAATGTCAAAAAAATAAAAGTAAACTATTAAAATTATTTGAACCCACTGAATCCATATAAGGAATCCATTTTTTAAAATTGAAAACACAAAAGTTGCGGTAATTAATTTAAAATTAATCCCGCTGTTGAGAAAACGGGTTTTAAAAGTTAAAACATTGCAAAAGATTGAGATGATTTTACCTATGAAATAAATGTAACATCAATGCTAATGACATACATTAAATTACGTTGTAAAAATATATTCTATTTATACTTTAAAACCATTCAATATTATAATTTATCCTCATAAATTATTATGATGAAAAAAGTTGTTTTTAATTAAAATAGAGCGTGTTTTTACTATTCATTAAAATATGAAAGTTATCAGAATAATATCAAAACGTTATCCAATGTAAATTTTTATATCCTGATTCAGAATAAGACTTTTATTTTGTTAAATTGAACTTATAAACATGTCAAAAACTAGATTTAAAGTGGGTGCGCCATTAAAAAGAGGCAAAACTGCATTTTTTGAAAAATACATATTTTACATTAAAATTTATTTTGTTCACATACCATGTCCTAGAAAATGTGTAAGATGAATACTAATTTTATAAAATTCAAAATGTTGTTAATACTATTCATAACGGCTAGTCCAATAATAATATTATAACAATGTATCGTTGTTTAGTGAAACCCGATATTGCGTACTACACACACTATTGAGAAAGGTCGCGATTGCATGAAATGCAAGCCACATCAGGGCTGCATGTAGTGCAATATTCCTTTGGTGTTGCATATAACATAATCAAAACTTATTTCATTTATTCATTAAACAAAATATATACATAATGCTTTGGTAGAATAATTTCTACGCAACAAACTTGAAATTGTGTGTAACACTTGCCAAGAATAGTGTTGCACATGATGCAAGCTAATAAGGTGTTGCATATTGTACAAACTAATATTGGTGTACAATAAAAGAAATCAAAGAAATTAAAAAGAATATATATCATAAAATATCTAGGTGTTATAATTCTCCATCTCTTATTGTGATTGATTCAATGTAGTTTCATTCATAGATTTGTTATTCCATGGTTGGGATGGTAAATTCATCATTTAAACAATTATTATTGATCTATAATTTGATGATACTATATCACATTCCAGGGTCACATTCACATATGAAAGTACCTTGATTTTTATTATCTCCTTTTACTTTCAATTATGTGATTCTATTCATATTTTTATGGTGTTGGGTGATAGATTGGGTGTTTTTTTCTTGTGTAGACATAAGCCTATTGTTGGAAAAAATACATGAGTTCACTAGGATTACCAGTGAAAGATTATGACTAGTTCATGTAATGACATATAGTAGTGAAAGATATAGGATTCCCCCCCCCCACCACATTTTATTCTTCTATCCTCCTCCCATGGCCAAAAAACGATCTTTACGACCTTATAGGATCCCATGGGATGAATTTTTCTATCTCTCTATCATTTTTTATTTAATATATATGTCATTAATTACAACGAACTTACAATGATTCCTATAATATTGTTTTTAGTTATATATCTTTTTATCCCCTTGAATCTTATTATCATGAGGCCCAACCAACCTAGAAAATTTACTGGATTTTGTTACTTTAATTGGAAATATTAGTATTATGACACATCATCCATTCTTTATTCCATTCCAATATATATCTTAGTGATTTCATATGGATATTGAAATTCATTGTGTTTTGTGCTATTTTGTTTCATGAAATGGTTTTTTATATAGAATTTAATACATTCTCATTTAAAAATGGTTTTTTAGTTTGATTAGATTATTTATTATGTATATTAGAAGGGGTTGTATTAAATAATTTTGTGAAAATGGATTCTTCATTTAGAATTGATGACTAAATTGGATTTTAATGTTTCTTATATTTGGTCTCAATGATTGGTTGACTATTTATTGGGGAAATTACTATTGAATTATATTTAACATGAAATTGAAATCCTGAATGTGTGGGAAATTTTTGAAATTGAAATCCATTAAATGTGGGTTGTTTGTGGAAATGAAATCCACCAATTGTATGCTATGGGACATGATAATTTGGTGTATATATAAAGAAGAAGTTTTGAGAATATAATTTCAATGACCCATGCTTCTATGTTAACAAATAATTTTTTTTAAGTAGGGAAACACTTTTTGGAGGGGAATTTTACCCGATGCACTATTTTTCCATGGGTAATGCTTTAATCGGTTACTTATCATAACTGGGGTTTGAAGGTACCAACTATCATAAATATAATAAAACTTAAGACTAATATCTGTGATGAAACTTTTTTAAATGTTTAATTTTAAATACTATACAAACTGGTTTATATGGAAATGCATGAAAAAAGAAAGAAAATGGTTTATATGGAATTGAATTAAAAATGGATTATATTAAAATGATTGAAATTTTTTATATGAAAACAATTACAAACGTTTATATGGAGATCCTTTAAAAGATAATATATGGAAATACGTTGAAAATAGTTTTTATAATAATTCTTTAAAAATGATTTTTATATATTTTATTTGAAAAATGTGTTATATAGAAATAATTATTAAATTATTTATATTTAAATGGATTAGATACTATAATATTTTCATATATTGAGTAAATTAGTATGAAAAAAGTTGGAGTTCCTTATTTTGAAATAATGAAGGAAAAAATATACTTCATGAATTATTAATTATAAAATGAGGAATTTTTTTAGTTACATCTAAAAAACACTTGGTTAGATTCTATATGGATTTTTCTAACACATTACATATACCATTTATTGTAAATAAATATTATTTTACATAATATTGGTTATGTTAAGGCACCACATTATAGTGGAATGTATTTTTGTTTTCAAGGATGGAAAGTCTGGCAGTGACATGTTGGAGTGTGGACCCTCACATCACATAGAGATGGCTTGTTAATTTATTTGAGTTCCATGGATTGACATATGAATTTCAAAAAAAAATTAATAGTGTTTCTATTTGACTATCGACATGTATATGAGTTTTTAATATCATTATAAATTATTTTATACATTGGTTAATTTTGTATTGGGGGTAAAACCATTCCTAAAATTAGTTTTTGACGATCAAGAGATTCTCTCCACCACATGTGGATTGGGAACTCCACTCAGGCCTTATCATAGGTTGGCTCGATTTCCCATATATATAGGTTTTCAAGGTTTTTTTGTGGTAATGTTATACCAAATTAATTTTATCTTTTTTTTCTTTTTTATTATTCTTTTTAGAATGTAATGGTAGATGTGAGATAATATTTTTAAGACATAAGGGGTTTCTTATTAGTTATTTCCTAGAAATCATTCAACGTGATGATCCATAAGATTCCATGAGAGGCTTGATAATATATCTTTTAAAATATAGAAATACTTTATTACATTATTCTTTTTCTGTATCTCACTATTATTCTTTTTGGTATTTTTTATTTCATGTCAAGATCGATTATAGAGATTAATGATGGTATATTTCATTGATTTATGTTGTGTAGTACCATCCATTTAGGAAGAATTAAATAAAAACATATATATATATATATATATATCTACTAATGTACCTTAAAATTAAACTCTCCGGTTTATCAAAATATCATATATTATATTTTATGCATAGTCCAAGGAATTGGGAATGGTGATGGACTTTTCAATGAATAAGCTAGAGAGGATGAACCTATAAGGGTAGGTCATAGAAATAATAGATCATAGGTTTACTATATTAAAAACCCCATATATGTGGGGGAGCAATGACTAATCAATGTTAGAGAACATGTTAGAGAAAAATTAGAGGCGTTATGATCTAATCACGCTCTCAATTTCAATTAAAGTGATTGGAGTTGTCTCCAAGCATTAGATCAGTGTATATGATGGTGGGATTATATGGTCGTAGCACAAAAACATGTGAAATATGAGTTGAGAGTCTTCATGATTATCTTGATCATGAAAATTTTCTAGATTTTATGACATTACAATGTCCATGGTGTTTCTCATCCTTTAGCATTCAGATAGGGTTGTGATAGATTATTCCAATTACTTCACATTGAATTAAACTTTATTACATGATGTTTTGTCATTTGGGAAGATGGAGGATTGAAGGTTTTAGATGTCTCTTTATGTAGATATCATATTCTAGGTTTTAAAACTAAAAAACATCCCCTATGATGATGTGGTTGGGAGGGAATTTGTAATAACTTCTGATTTTGGATATTTTAAATTAACACTATCTGTAACAGATTGTGTAATATGTAACATAAAAAAATGACACAAAAATAAAAAAATGGAGGAATATTTAAATTACATCAATAATATAATAATATATTTATAAAAGTAAAATAATCAATATAATTTGTAATATATTATTATTCTCAAAGACTATTTTTTAAAAAATAATTCTTTTGAATAACCATCTATAATAAAAGTGTAAAGAAGATTGGGATAATTAAATAAAAATGAACATATTTTAAATTTTATAATAATAGGTAAAGATTAAATGTTTAAAATATTATTTTAATATTAAATTATAAAGAAATTAATATTAAATTAAATTATAGACACATAATTTTGAATTAGTAAATTTTTTATAAAACATTTTTTCATTATATTGTCTATTAGTATTTAACTCAAAAAATATTTAATTTTTAAACATCTAATTTTCAAAAAATAACATAATTTTTTGATTTATAATATTAAAATTATACTATTTGTGTTTTTTTATTTTAATAAAATGATTGATTTTTAGTTGAATAGTCAAAATACATTTTTACAAATAAATGGCTTTTATGACATTTTTATTATATTTGAATGAAATATATATTCATGAAACCTTTTTCTAAGAAAAGTATATATTTTTATATAAGACTTTATTATACTAATAATTTGTGTTTTAATTTGAAAACACATATTTAATATTTTAGATCATATGTATAATTTTTAAAAAAATTATATAAAATACATTGAAAATTTAGAATTTTAAAATATATTTTTATCCACTCATATAATTTATAGAATTATAAGTATTTTATATTTAATATAAATATCTCCAAATTATATTATAAATACTATTTTATATTTAATCATAAAATATATGTTATGTCAAAAAAATGTTGTTTCCAAAGTAGAAGCAAAAATGGTAATATTAAATATTATAAGAGTAAAATACATAAAATATGTCTAATACATGAATGGTATTGTGAATTTGGGTTGTTTTTTAACCAAATCTATTCCCTAATCAATTATTTAACAATTTTCACTCTACATTCCTTGATAATGACTTAACCATAATGAAATATTTTGGGTATTTACAAATATTTCTTCCATTTTCACTAATATAATGGGGATCTCATATCACCAATTCCACTCACACAATAACCTAATTATTTCAGAATAAAAACTATCCAAAAATTTCTTCTACATTTTTATCAATATTCAGGTTATCCTGGTATTCTGAAAAATAATAATCTCTTAGTGGATCTACCCCCTTCACAGAGGAGATATGCCAAGTAGTGATGTATAGATTTTTAACTTCTCCATTCTCTTTCATATTTTCATAATGTTCCTTTCAATATTCCTCAAATTTAATTATGAATAAATTAAATAATAAAATTTATATCATTATTATATATACATATATATTATTATAATTATGGTATAAAAAGTAAACACCTTTCTATATTTTAAATAGAAATTAGAACTTCTAACTTTTCATTGTGTAGACTACCGCCACTATGATGCTACCTGTTTTATTTTCATTAACCTGAATACATAAGGGGTCATAATATGGAATTTAATCTATAATTATTTTAAATTATTACATAATTTATATTTTTTAATGATAATTTTTTTATTCCTTTTCAATATAGTATGGAAAATGAAATCATCATTTATTCATACATGCAGAGTACCACCTCTAGAGGAAGGTGTATTTTATTTTTCAATAAAACCTTTCATGGATGGATTTAGTAATGCATTTAAAGGATAAATAAATTTTTTATGTGATTAATATTATTATTTTAATATAAATTTAATGAAATATGACTGATATTAAAAATAACCACTTTTTATAAAATTAACAATCCATAAACAATGACCCTAAAATGAATACAATGGTTTTCTTTCTGAGTAAATGATTATGATATGTTATAATATTCATAAGATTAATAAAATTTATAATATATGAATATAATAAACCCAAAATATTATCATTATGAATCTCGAATAATGAAAATAAAAACAATGACCACCCAACCATCCATTAATAATATTATGTTAATGTTTTGGTCAGTTTAACCATATACTTGATAAAATTTATGAATTTATCACCCGGATGACTATGTGAAATTAATTTCATGTATAATATAATATAAATATGTAAATAATTATTTAATTTTATTTTAAATGAATTTTTATAAAATTTAATTCATTAATTATTAAATCATCTTTCGTTGTTTAATAAATAACAAAAAAAGTTCTTCATATTGATATCATCATCATGAATAACGAAGAAAAGAATCATGAAAGGAAATTGAATAATCAAAAAAATCTAATTATTCCATTAATGTAACATCAACTATTTTTTGTTGACTGACTTTTACATAATAATGAATACTAAGACCTCTTCTACAAAATTTGTTCTCAATAATCAAGATAACATAAAACAGATATTATAGATAGGTAAAAAAAGAACATAATATATATGCATTGAATAATTAAAAACATGGATAAAAATAGTTAATATTATGAATAAGTTAATAAATTAATTTAATAATATATTTATGTTTGTTATAAATGATTTTACAGAGCGTTCAAATATGCACAAATATGTTATAACGGTTTTCATATCAAATTAATATATTTGATAATGTTTTGTATTATGCACCTAATTTATTTTATATTGATTATATTCTACTTAATTTTGATATTATATCTAAAAATAAAATTTAAATATAGTAATTTTATTTTAATTTATTAACTCTCTCCTTAATGAGGATTTTATTTAAATTATACCTAATTTGTAAGGGTTTTTGTTATCCAATTTCTTGTTTATTGTGTTATAACTATTTATTTGGAACATATATCATATAATCTAGTTAAAATATTTTCTATTCTTATATTCTGTGGTATTTTATTATGTAATTATATGTAGTTACATTTTTACCACATAAATTTCTTTCATCATGAACATTTCTGCTGTAATGGGATTTGGTATCATAAATCTATTTCATTGAGTTATATTGTATCTTTTGAATGTCAAAAATAAAAATTCTCATTATTAATTGGTTTTAAAATTTTTTTTTATTGAATTTTAACTCTATGGGAAAATTTAGTTATTTTATTTTAATATTCCATCTTCATAGTTCACTAACCATAATGTTATCAACAACGAACCTCAAACTTTTAATTAGGTCCTTATTTTATTTCCATAGGTATATTGAATACCAATGAAATGAATTATGATTTTGAAATATATGTTTTTATTAATTTATATTCCCAACATACAATAAATTACAACATTTAATTATATGTTTTATTATAGTTTTTATGATGGTGGTTTTCAAGAAATTTATTTTAAAATATCAAAAATGATTTTACTATCAAAATCAGATTTTTTATTTACATCACCACATTTCTTATAAAACAATTATGTTATTATGTATCCCTTAATAATAATTATATTTAAATTAAATTCATTTGAATTATTTTCACATTTCTTCATTTGAAATTTACTTTTCAAAATAATCTGCAATTCGTTTTTTACAAAGTTAAAAAATTAATTCAAATATATAATTTCATGATTTCAACTAAATATTATTATTTTTATAATATTATATATATTATATAATTTTATAATACACCATCCTAATGATTTTATTCTGTTCTTATTTTTGTGATGAAATTTTTATCAATCAATCAACATTATTTAATTATTTATGTGATATATTTTGAAATGTAATGTGAAAATGATTAATTTTTTTGTGATAATGATGTGGTGATTAGATGTTTTTATGTATAAAACATGTGTGTGGATAATATTTTATTGAATTTTTTCCTTATATGTACACTTAATGTATAGCTTAATTCATTATATCTCATGATATTACATTTAAATGTGTACTGATTCTTGATCCAAAATGGAAAATAGATTGTGATGATTGGTCCACCAAGGGAAAAAAGTGAGTAAAACCTAATGAAACAATAGGAATATGTGAGTGAGGCATATTCCACTAACTAAAATATGTTGTGATAACTGATCTACTATTTGGTGATTTTTATTCTTATATATGTGTCACAATTGCCTTTGTAAAACATTTTGAATAATACACTACTTTTTAATGATTTAATATTATTTTTTCACTAATTATGATATACTCTTTGCTGGCCTTGTTTTTTACCAGAAAGCATTATCAGAGGCATGCTTCTGACCGTTTATTAATGAAAATGAAAATCCATCAAGCAAATACAACAATGAAAGGACAATTAAAGATCATAGTAGTCAGACCCATTTCCAGACCAATGATAGAGTGAATCCTCCTTGTTCGCCGATTCCCACTCTGAGCTAGCATGGTGCCTCAAAATCATGTCGTACATTCTTTTGTGAATTAACATTTTTAAAGAGAGAAATTACTTTGAAGATTGCATAGCCCAGCCTTCCCTCCCAACTGAAGTCCTAGTGGCCATTGGCTTTGGCAGATGAGAATAATCCCTCCTCCGCCTTCATCCCGCTGGGGCTGTCATCTCTTCCACAATCCCTTTCACCTTTTCTATCCCACCTTGGACAACATCACTGTATGGTGTCTGAACCATGCCACGTCCATTTTCCTTGTCACTATCAAGACAATCTCCCCATTTCCCAGAAATGCACACGTATCTGTAACCCTCCTCCATAACTCGTTCCGGCTGGGATTGACTGTTCTGATCAACCATGTCGAATCACTGTTAATGAACCATAAGCTCACAGATAGCATTCATCCCCATCTTCAAACCACCATCCTTAGCAGCAGCTTCCCGAGAAATAGTGCCATCTTCATTGACATCCTCCTTCCATTGCAATGATGCACCAAAAGCATATGGTTCTGCAGCACCGGGGCCCTTGAGAACTTTCTCAACCACAGAAACAACTCCATCTTGGTCCAAGACATCCACATCCAAGCCAGCAAGACCAGTAACCTGCTTCAACTGCTGCAGCCCAACTGAGGTATGCACCTGCATAGAACTCCAAACAACAGCCTTCTTCCCAGTAGAGAACACCTTATTTGCCCCTTCCTCCACCGCCCATGAATTTCCAATGATCACACCTTATAAGACAACACCCCCCATCTTCTTTGGCATGGTCTCATGACCCATATTTTCAGCATGACTTCATCTCAACATTCGACCAGCAGTAGTAGAACTCTGGATTATCGCCTCTTGATCACCTCCTGGGACTGCAGCACCTAACCCCTCTGGATCATTTCCATCCAAAAACACAACTTCATCTTGGTCCAACTATAAATAATCCTTATCCAAACCAAAAAACCGGTTACTAAGCTCCAAACCAGCCACTAGCTTCAAAGATTGTAGCCTAGTTGAGTTCTGCACCTGTACACCCCTCCCAAGAGAAGTCTACTTCCCAATAGAGGAAACCTTCTCTTCCCCTTCCTTCACAAATCTTGTAGTTCCAATAACCACATCATGCAATAAACCACCCTAAAGCTCTGTTGGCATGGCCTCATGAACCATATTTTCAGTATGATTGCTCCTCAATATTCGACCATCCTTAGGAGGACGCCAAGCCTCTTAATAACCCTATGCAATTACCAAATGTCACTTAGAGATAGTCGGCTGCAAATGACTTGCACTGCCCTCAACCATAGACATGGACTCAATTCCATGGTCACTCCTCAGTCTATCAAACACATTGATTAATGATGGGTTCAAGGATTGCACCATCTTCATCTCTTCTGCAACACCCGACAACACATCAGGAGGAACCTGCCCTATCTTTCTCCCAGTATGGTCAATAGGTTGCATTCCAACCAAATCGACTTCAGTGCAAGTAAAATTCATTCGATCATATTTCCCAGAAGCACCAGGACTGCTATAGACAACGCAATCAATAGGACCAGCCTTCGCACCATACTGAGTTAACCTTACATCATCATGCCCCCCCACAGCCATTCCAATTCTGTTCGTCCATCCCTTGCAGTTTACCATCCAACCCTCCCCTTCGAAAAATATTCTCAAAATGCCCAAACCGTTTACACTTCACACATAACTTCATCTATGACTCATAAACAACCTCTTGAATCATCCTAAATTCCTTCTCATTAGTGATCCAGACAGAACACATAGGAGGTCTCGAAGCATCGACATCAACACAGATGCACAGACAAATCGAGTGAGACACCAACCCCGTTCGTTGGTCAGAACAAAGAAAGCATCCAATCATGTTGCCTATTGCACATGGAATCGAACTGTTTTGAAGAGAAATGGACAGGCTAAGGAGACATACCCATGTGGAAAACAACAAGGGGTTACACCTAATATGGAATTCAAATCCCCATAGGAAAAAATAAAAGGAAGAATCGCCTTTCCTTTTAGGAGCCCTGGACCCACCAACAATCAAGTCATCTTCTGATCCAAACTGAACCATGATATGCCTTCGATCATGTAACCCAACAACTGGCATCTCATGTAGTTCCTTGGAATTTGATATGAACAGAGAAAACACTTCAACTGATGGATTCTGTGGATGAAAATGAGCCACCAGAGTAAACTTGCCTAGATCAGCAGCACCATTTAACACCTTCGGAAGCAATGATAACTATGGCGTCTCTTAGAAATGAACTGGCACATCTAGAGAGATGGAGATTTTAGGAAAGGGAGGATAGAGTTCCCTCCCATGGGGAAGCGAATGTGAACCTCCCCCCTCCAGAAGGAAGGGGGGATCAGATCCCAATGACATAGGTTATGTCATCGGGAGGAGGAAGACTTGGGAGGAAGAATCATCTTCATGAGAGGTTCTTGGGATTTTTTGATGTAGTATAATTATAACCATATACTCTTCTTATTCTCACGTATAATTATTTATTGTTATTTATTATATTTACCCTTACTGATAATCTAAGCTCATCTCATACTTATGTTACTATTTTACAAAGATGTAAATATATAAAAAGTAATAAATGTATAGAATAGTAATATATGTGGAAAATTTCTTGGATATAATGATTACTAATTATGTATTAATTAGTTTAATATTTATTAGAAAATTAATCAAATTGGAAAAAATAATAAAATGTTTTTAGGTAATTTCTTTTGTATATTTCTAAAATTCATAAACTAAAATTTCATGAGAATGAATTTAATGAAACATTTTCTCTATGTCATGTAATTGTGATGTCCACTCATACCAGATTCTTTAACATTGATGAATAAGATTGACATGGATCTAAGGTCATGACTGATCATGGATCCTTTAACTCAAAAAGGTAGAGTTAGTGGTTCTCACATGTGTAAGAGTAATAGTAATGTTATTCATAGAGTGAACATTTGTTATGCCTGATATTAGTCATACTCTTCCCCATCTGTAGTGATTGTCGGTGGACCAATGACTTAATATTAGTGAGGAAATATGGGTAAAAATTTGAATACTTGTCCAATGCCTTAAAAATGTTTAAATCATGTGGATTATTAAGCCTCTAACATATATATTTTCATGTTCCTTCTTTTCCACACATTGTTTCAGGCTTATCAGCACCAAGAGGATTTGTTATCAATTATTTTCTTCAATGACTATAAGGTTTCTTCCATACAATGATAGAATAAAGATATTATATATTTTGTGTAACAACAAAATATTTTAGTGAATAATTCCTCTCAAAAATATTAATTTATATCTTCTGTTACACATAATAATAAACTAAATGAAAAACCATGATCATTTTGAAAATAATTATTATTAAATATGACCGTTATGGTAGTTAAAATATTGGGAATATATAGTAGTAATCACAATTTAAATTACTCTATTACTTATGATGTTTAATTTAACTAAATATACATAATTAATGGACTTATAATTTTGAAATTATCTTAATAATATTTCTTTGTGATTTATTTTAAATTAATTAAATTTTATATGTGTATTTCATAATACTTTAATTTTAAAAAATACAATGAATTTTATAAAATTGTTAGTATTAAATTATGAATTCTAATATAATTAAATCATTTTAATGGGAAAAATATGTAATATTATGTGAAAATATATATATAAATATATGCTATTTTTACAAAACTATATTACATATTTTTTAATTTATATTACTCTATTTTTAAAATTGTTTTATGTACAGTTTAATGTATATATTTTCATTTTTTGAAAGTGAATATTATAAAATGGATTTTTAATTTTTAATTAGAAGTTTTATATTATATAATGAGGTTAATTTAAAAAACATAAAATTATTATTACATTGACTAAATTACATGGCATATATAATAGAAATATGATTATTTTTTAAGTATAATATTATTAATATAATGTAATTTTGGAATAATATATTTAATTACTGTATTTTACACTGAAATTAATATGAAAAATAAATATAATCACTCATTTACCTGGTAATCAATGTTATATATTATTATAAACTCATATTGGTTAAAGAAACATTGAAAATAAAAACAATTTTTATATATTACAAGATTTAATTTAAAATTAATTTTACTATTATTTTTTAATTTTTTAGGTTATGTGGAGAATAAATTTTAGGTCAACTATTAATAATTTGAGAAAATTGTTTATTTAATATTTTTATTAAAATATATAAGATTTATTAGAAATATATATAACTATTTTATGACAACAATGATAAAATACAAAAAACCTATTGGTAAATGTCATGAAACATGTTTATGAAAGGTGTTAAATTATATGATTTAGTTTTTCATTACACAAGAGAACCCAAATCATAAATTTTTTCTATTGTGTTAACCATTGAGCCTTGATTTTTTTTATTATTAAAAATGTTCGGTTCCTTTGTATTATAAATGGAAACATTCACCTCATCACCACCCAATACTTTCGAAAGAAAAAACATGACCAAAATCTTCTAAATTCATTCCTTAGCACCGTCGTCACATCTTAGAAACATTTTACATAAAAAAATTTACATTTATATTATTTATGGTGTCACTCGTAATAAATCATTAGAATGTGAGAGCAAATATTCTATAACAACATCCTATAAATCATTAATTTCTTTTCCAAACACTTTAGGATCTTATTTTATATTAAATTTTACATAAATTAGTATTAATAATATTCTTAAATGGTGTTTTTATGATTGAATATTCAATAACTACTCAATATATTTTCGGTAGAAAAACAAAAAATATATCTCCTATAGATGAATAATACCCCCTCCATGACCGACATGATTGATTTTTATTCACTGACATTAATAATGATTTTTAGAGGTGTTATTATTTATTTAATATAATATTTATAAAAAATTATTTCAATGAAATATTAATAGAATTTCTTTCTTTTATTATATTATATGCGAAATGAACATCTCTGCTACTATAGAACATGCCTTTGACAGCGCTATCATTTATCATTACTAGTAAAAATCACTATTAAAGTCTATCTTTATCATTGCTAAAATAAGAGCTGATAAAGGAATCCATTTATCTGTGCTAAAAAATCACTGATAAGGGCCACCTATATTATCCCTTGTTTTTTAAAACTGATAAATGGTATCCTTTATGAGAACATTATTTTAGTACTGTTAAAGGAAACCATTATGAGTGATTTATTTTTTTCAATAATAAAAGGTTCCCATTATTAGTTTGTTTTTATCACTAATATTTTTTTCGCTTTATTAGATATTTTTTAGCACTGATAAAGTTATTGAATTAAATGAAAAATTATGTAAATAAAAAATAAAACAAGTAAAATAATAAAAAAATGAATCATTTTACATATTAAATAATAATTGATAAAAATGAAGAAAATTAATATACAAATATATAGATTATAAATTGTAATAAATACTATATATTAAATAAGGATATATAATAAATTTGTATAATATATATAAAATATTTATTAAAACATATTAATACCTGATTTATATCTAATTTTATATGATTCTTCAAGTAAACCTATATCAAACGTCATGTGTTGCATTTATTTCACGTACATATATATCTGTGTGTTTGTGTGTGTGTGTCATAAATCATTTGTATACACAAAAACACACATAAATATATTTCTTCAATATATAGAAACACATAGACCTAATATCTATGTAATTTATTCAAATATTAGTATATTTTTATAATTTCATTATTTCATGATAGATTTATTATATATTATGCTTTTAATCAGTCATTTGTTTTAATTTTTTAAAATTATATAGTTAGGGTATTTATTTTTTATATTATTTATATTATACTATATTTTTTATTGTAATTTCTATTATTTATTTGTGTATATTTATTTACTAGGATTTAGTATTTTCAATATGTATTCATAAACATCAATTTTTATATATCAATATTTTTTCAATAATTATTATTTATTTATTAAAACATACACATTTTTTCAATATTTTTAATGTGTACAAATTTTTATTATTCAATTTCATTCATTTTAAAAATGCATTTATTTAAGATTATATATCAACTAATAATTTTAAAAATATATTTTAAAATAAATAATTATAAATAGATATATGTATAAATTTATAATTCTTATATCTATAAACTTATATATTTATAATAATTATAAAAATGTAATTATTTTTTGTAAAATAATTATTTATATAATGACAAATAAATCAATATATATATCTAAATAATTATAAACTTATAAATAATTTATTTAAATAATTATAAAATTAAAATAAATTTATTTAGATAATTATATTTAAAAAAAATTATCTGTGATTTTTTAGTGCTGATAAAGATCAATCTTTATCATCATTAAAAACATTTTTAAAAGAGGTATTTATAAGAGCTACAATTTTAGCACAAATAAATATGTCATTTATCTACGCTTCTTCAGCACTGATAAAGATCGAGATTTATCTGTACTGAAAAAAGGGCTGATAAATATTCCTTTTCTGATAACTTATAAATATAGCACGGATAAAAGTGATATTTTTTAGAGATTTTCTAAAAGTTCTATTAAAAGTGTCTCCAATCTATTTATAAAAACCCTATCCATGACATAGTCACTCGCCATTCTAATGCTCTCACGGAACTCCTTTGATTCATTCATGACTCCTCTATGTTCCATTGGATTAATATTTTCTAGAATTTAATGTATGTTATTTTCTACTTTTCCTCAATCATTGATTGATGTACATGATTACCCGTTTTGTATTTCTACACATTTCATACCCATGATGAACCTTACATATCTTGTCCTCAATTCTAAAATACAACCTGTGGTTCTATTTCATCATTTTCGTTTATATACAACAATTTGGAATAAATAGAAGGTTGTTTTCATAAGGTAAGGTTAGTAAACATATTTTTGTGGGCATGTATTGATAAATAACATAGATTTTATTCCAAACACTACTACAAAGTAAATGCTGGCTTTGTAGTATGATCCTATTGAGTTTAGTTAGACAATAAATCGATTAACCAATTTCTAAAAAATGTTATCTATATCCCCTATAATTGACGTAAGACTTTATTGATCGGGAAGTTTATCTAACAATACATGCTGATCTAAATAGGGAACTATTTGTGTATACTAGGTCAAAAATGTTACCAAATAATGTCAATGTGAAAATATGGATATTGTTATTAACTAATACATAAATATGTTTACATAGAAAAATTATGTTGGATACTTGAGTTACTATATGAAGCCTAGGTTGTTTTTTTATTATTTTTCCCTTGACCAATCTTCTTGAGTCTCATGCCTCTTAATTTTGAGTTGATAGCTCGGAATCGGTATGAATAAATGAAATATCATGTTCTTATGTTTCATTGCTAATTTTTTTCTAGAATAAATTATAATGATATATTAAATGAAACATGAGTAGTAGATAAACATTACATCTTATTTAATTATTAGTGGTTATTAATTTTATATAACATATTAATTGTCTTTGTTTTTTTAGAGACCCCCCTTATCTATACTATTTGTTAGTTGTTTCATACATATATTTAAAATAAATCATCTCACATAATTTAAATTTTATATAATGTATGAATAGATTTATTAGAATTTAAATAAATGTTATAAAGGGGAAATCAGTTCATGTTTAATATAGATTATTTTGTGCCTATTTAAAAATATTATTGTTTTTTGGTATGGAAAAATTATGTCAATATAAATATTATTATAGATTATTTCACCACACAAAAACCTATATATCCATTGGAAGAATAAACTGAACATCCTTTTATTCTAAAAAATTTATTGATCCAGATGACCTAGAGGTTATTGTAGATCTACTTCAAGTTATGTGGTATAATTTTCAAGGGAGAGATATATCTGTAGATTCTCTATGATTTTATGGAAATATATTATGACTGTAAATTTATTATTTCCATTAATAGATTCATTTCATTTATAAGAGTAAAAAATTTCTAGATCTATACTAATCATAGGTAAAAAATTATCCCTCTAAATAGAAGCATGTTATTTGAGGGATCTTATGGTGGTTTAAAAAATATCTAAAATTTATAGTTGAGGAATCCTTGAGTAGATAGAAGTGATTTCTAATATAGGTGGGGTGAGAATAATTTCTCTAATATCATTAGAGTGGAGGTATTCCAATTACTCTTCTACTGAGGATACTTTTTGTGTGATTCCTTTGGTGTAGGTTCTTAGGAACCATTAATCATGAGACTCTTGATTATCTTCCATCCTTTAATGATGGATTGGACTGAAATCCATCATCAATATATAGAAAGAAATCAAGAATATGTGGATTCATTAAATAAAAGTAGATAAGGTTAGTTGTAATGTAGTATTGAATTATTATATCTATGTTCCAGACTGTAATAATTTTCAGGAAAGATGCATGCAAATTTGGAATATTATGTGTGGCGTGTATTGCATTGTTGTTATTAAAGAAATATTAAATTTTTGAATTCATAAGCCCAAAATTACTTATGAACATGATGATGATACTATTACTAGGGAAGAATAGACTGTTGATGATGAAAATGTGGAATTATTTGTGGAAAAATAATGGGTTTTATTAAAAAACAACAACAACACAATATAATAGTTTTGAATAAAATTTTTAACATAAGAAGTCAGTGTATAAAATTTGATTTTTTTTGGAATAAATGAAGAAAACCTATTGACCCCAAAAATGTTAACATTCATTAGTCATCTTAGGGTCACAATGAAGATTAATGTTCTGATTGATATTACCTCATGGTGCCATGTCTAACCTCTAACAAAGGAAATACTTTGGAAAAATTTAATGGTAATGTTACAATATACTTTCTTTATTTTACTGAAATATTATATAATGGAGTGTTGGTTTGTTTTTAATTATTCCTTATAGACTACATTTATTTTAGAATATTTCTATAATAATCATGTCTTAATGGTCATTTGAAAATCTTGTAGAAGCTTCTGGACTCTTCTGACGAAGTTACATTTTGGGGATGTGAGTTGAAAATAACTCCCTAGCCACCACATAGTTATGCACACGATATAAAGTGTGAAAGATGGACTGCATTCAAAAATCACCGGAATGATAAATCATTTCAGGTGCACTAAAATGAATAATATATTATTTGAGGTTATTTATTTTAACCAACATTATTCAAAATTGATAATTTATGAAATTGTAAAATAGTGATAAAATAAAAAACATGCATCAAAAGAAACAAACCAATATCGCAAGGGAAGGATGGGATACACTTTATTAGAGAAGAAATTGGAATGTATTTTAAATAAATAATTAAATTATAATTATGTTATATAAAACAATATATTTTCCATTGGTTATATAGATATTGATGGATCAAAATCTAGAACCACTTCCATCCAAAATCATGTGCTATAGAAATAGACACTTTTAAATTTGGAGGATAAATTAGTTGATCAAAACACAATAAAAGTATGTGAATCATGATTAAGTATGACATAATTGTAATTCTTCATGAATTATAACAATATTACATAAAAATAAATATTTTCATATTTTTATATGGTTTAGAAGCAAGATTCAACAATTGTCGTACAAGAAGAAAAGTGACTTTTAGTATCTTTGAAGCTACCTAAACAATATGTTCACATTAAAGGATTAGGTTTTGGATTATCTCCTCATACATATTTTGAGAATATAAATCTACTTTAAGATACAAATAATATGGTGATATGATTACAATCACTAATATACTCACCAAAAGATATAATTTTTTGATATATTTTGGTAGACCAATGTTTTAGAAAGGATCAAAGAGAACTTACAGTGGAGAAAAATCCACACATGAACAAAATATTCCCACTTGATTTGAGGATATTCATTCCCTCCAACATAATACTTTACCCAAGGTAATCAAATTACTCTTATCTTAATGTGATTAAAATAATATAAAATAACTTTATATTACATAAATTCTATGAGGTACATTTTTATGTGATTTTATTCTATCAACACCCACATATCACCATTTCATGATGGGTACATTGTATAATATAATAGGAGACTAGATACAAAATAAAACACTCCCAAAATATAACATGAGATTGAGGATTTAGTTGGCTTATGAGTGGACTTTTGAGTTCATTGTTCGACATTATGTTCCACATATTATGATAGTCAAAAATATTTTTGGAGCACTCATAGAATTGTTGTAGAATATTATAATAAAATATTAGGAACATATTTAAGAAAAATTTTCATATGAAAAACTTGTTACATTTGATGATAAAAGGACTAAAGTAATGTATCATATTACATATGGATAAAATGATAGAGAAATGAAATGTTGAATATAGAAAATCATGTGAATCGACCAAGATAACAAAATCACCTTTTGAGAGTATCTTCTCCCTGCCTGTTCCAGAGATACATTTATTTTTATTACAAGATCTCTTAAAGTACCACATTTAAATATATAAATATATATTAAATTAAATATGAAAAATCAGATACGAATATTTCTTCACAAACATAATTGGTCTTGAGACTCTTACTTACATTCTCAAGCAAGAATGGTTGGGCATCTCAGTTCTGAATACATACATAAAGTATATTTTCACAATACATCATTCCAAATAGTGAGCTAAATATTTTTATTAATGTTAATAAATATTAATATATTATACATGTTTTTATATAATAACTATATAATGTGATGATTTTACAAATTATAATTTGGATTCATTAATCCCTTTATATTTCTGATGCCTGACTTAACCTTGAGTGGGGATGAAATTTTTAAAAACATATAATATTTAATAAAAATATTTTAAAAAAAATTATCATACGATATACTATTTTTTATGCCTATAATACAATGGAAAAACTATATAATATAACCACATAATATATATTTGTAATTTTTTTCATAACATATCTATTTTAGTTTTTTTAGGAAATAATGGATATTGATAGAAACCAATATCGACACTCAGAATATTTATTTTTTGATCTCATGCATGTATATTAATCCAACTAACCATTCATGATTTTTATTGTGAATATTTAGTACATTAGAATCAACATTTTATAGATATAATCTTAAATATATATTCATATTATTTTTAACAACACTTTTTTTATGATATTGCGATCACCCAATACAGGCTTGATCATGTATAGAAGTCAGTGTCTAAAATGAAAAAGCCTATGGATTACTAAAAATATAAATAAATTAATGTATATATATAAATATTTCACTATAAATTCAATTCAAAACTATTTACAATGTTGTTCAATGTTTCTATTGTGTCTGAAACAAGATATGGAGAATGATTGTGGATATTATGTTTTTCTATTTATGAGAGAAATAATAAGCAATGAAATGTCCAACAGCCCCCAATAAGTAATTTTTTAAGTAAATTACAATCAAATTAAATACCTTTCAAAATAATTTTATTTTATATATTTTCTTGGTACTAACAATACTTCTATGAATAACATTACTCAAAAGATAAATAAATTTTTTTAGAGTAGAGTGGGTATTGTAGAATTTTTTAGAACATATGCTTATAAAAAGTTTAAGTGATTATATTTTATGTTTGTAATCTAGTATGATTTATATCCTTTGAAATATATATTTGGTGTGAAGAATTAGTGTCAAAATACTTATATGTTATTTTTCATCTCTTTCTCATGGAGAAGAATACTGGAGATGATCAATTTGTTTTAAAGTGTTGACCTATAAAAATTCAAACACTTTAGAAATCGTGGAGGTGGAGGTGGATATATTGGTGGAGGTGAAGGTGGAGGCGTAGTTGGAGTCAATGACCATTGTGGAGGATGAGACATAGGAGAAGATCGAGGTGGAGACCGAGGTGGAAGAGGATAAGAAGTGTTGTATTGGAAATAATAAAATTATTTAGAAATGAAGTATAATGAGAATCATACCATTATTGTGCTTGAGAACATTTTTTTAAAAGTTCACACTACGTTTTTTACTGAAGATAAGATACATTCTGTTTTTTTCAGTTTGAAATAACATTTCCGTAAAAAAACATATTGCATACTTAAAACTGAGAAATTTAATTTTGATAATTTTGGTACTTTTGGAAAATGATCTATTAATCATATTGGTTCACTAACTACCAGTTGTGCCTCAATATGATGCATGGTGTGACTTTTATTATTCCAAGTGTGTCTTTATTTCAAAATTGATATTAATTTATTGAAAAAACTATTGACAATCACCAAACATAGAAAACACATTTGGGACATTGTTGGTTCTTTGGGAAAAATATACATAAATCATTTGTGAGGTTTAGGGACCAGTCACTCCTCAATCAAACACACGGTGTGACCAGTATGACTCCAAGTGTTCATTATCAATTTAAAAATTACATTTTAATACAAAAAATTGTAACTCACTAAAAAATGATGAAAAATACTTGGGTAATCTTGATAATTTGTTACAATTATTCATAATACATTTAAGACGTTTATTAATTAGTCTCATATTAATCACACACAAGATGCTACCGGTATGACTGAAAGAGGGTGTTTCCTATTTAAAATGACATTTTCGTAAAATACACATATAGGGTACTCAAAACCAATCAAATTCACTTGGATTGGTTTGATTCATTAGTAAAATAATTCACAAGTCATCTGGGATGTTTATAAATTATATAGAACTCAATCTGATGAAAATTGTGATTAGTATTACTCCAAGTACTTCTTTTTATTTAATATTTACTTAAATATTGTTGAAAAAAACAACTAACAAACAAAAATCCGAGAAAAAAGCATTCATATTGTTTTGGTAGTTTTGTGAAATGATCTGTATATATATTTTTATGTGTAGGTATCGTCTTCAACTCAATCTGTCACATGGTGTGACCGGTATGACTCCATGAGACTGTTATTAATTTAAAATTTACATTTTAATACAATAAACTGTCACTTACTAAAAACCAAGAAAATGTGTTCAGATTTTCATGGTAATTTGGGACATTGATTAATAATTCATTCTTGATAGTTATAAACCAATCTCGTCTGCAACCCACACATTATTCCACTTGAATAGCTAAAAGTGTATAATTCAGTTTAAAATAACATTTTAGTAAAAAACTACATGTGTCATGATTGAAACCAAAGAAACACATTCTTATTTTATTTTTTACACTAGTAATATAATCAATGAATTATTTCGGACTTTTATCAATCATCTTGACCTCAATTCTAAACTTAGTTTGACTGGTATTACTTCATGTGCATTTATTTATTTAAAATTTGCATCAATTTTAGTGAAAAAAACTAACATACTACAAGCCAATAAAATGGATTTTGATTGTTTTGATACTGTATTAATGTTATCGATAACTGATTTTTTATGTGTAGGGTTTTTTCAAACCTCAATATGTTGCATTGTGTGACTGGTATGACTCTAAGTGAACGTTATTAGTTTAAAATTGATATTCAAATATAAAAAAGTACCACTCACTGAAAACTATGAAACCATTCTTGGATTGTCTTGATAATTTGGGATAATGATTGATAATTCATTTGTGAGATATATAATTTAGACACTTGTAAAACCCAAACACAATGACACATGTATTAGTCAGAGGGCATGTTTCCAATTTAAAATGACAAATCAGTAAAAAACATGTGGCATACTCAAATATGAGAAAATGCAATTTGATTGTTTGGATACATGAAGTCAATGGTCAATCAGTCATTTGGTATGTGTTAAAATCATATGTTCCTCAGTACGACACGATATGACCTTTATTCCATAAGGGGGTCTTTTTATTCAAATTTGATATTAATTTTAGTAAAAAAACAAATAACATAATCCAAACCAAGAAAATGAATTCAGATTGATTTGTTAATTTTGGAAAATGATACATATGTCATTTGTTATGTGTAGTGATTATATGCACCTCAATAAGGCATACTGTGTGAATGGTATGACTCCATGTGCATATTTTTATTCAAAACTGACATTACTTTTAATTAAAAACTATTATCATATTCAAAAAAAGAGCAAACATTATTTGTTTTTTTGTAACATTTTGAAAATGTTTATTATGTCATTTGTAATGTGTATGAATAAATTTAACCTCATTACAACTCATATTGTGACTAACATTACACCAAGTGAATTTTTTATTCAAAATTAACGTTATTTTTGATGAATTTTTTTCCATTCTGTATAATAGTGTTTTCTTTTTGTTGTATTTGTGTTATAAGATATATATCCATTAAATTATGTATTTTAATAATATTTTGATAATTTTTGTTGTTGTTTCTAGTGATCCAGTGTGTTGTTGTAGCACACTACACAACATTCTGGTGATGCAGTGTACTACAACATTACACTATAGTTTTCACATTTATTAGTTCTACTAAATGCCTAGATAATAGTATTATTTATCAACACTTTTAAATATTATTATAAAGAACCCCTTTATTATAACATTTAAAATCACTAATAAAGGACTCCTTTATCAGTTCTTACATAGGCTCTGATAAATTATATGTTTACCAGTCCATTTAAAAGCACTGATAATCCATAAATTTATTAGTAAAAATAAAAAGCACCAATAAATCATACTTTTATCAATGCATATAAAATTTCTTATAAAGGATCAATTTATCTGCACTGAATAAAACCAATGATAAAGGTATGATTTATCAATGATTTTATTTGTGTTGAAAAAGCTACCCATTATTTGTGATTTTTTAGTACAAATATAATCCATGGACTTTTAACCATTCTATGGTATTCATTGCTTTTCTAGTTCTGATAATGGTAATTTCTAGCAATGTTAGTTGTTTGTTTTTTAGTAGTGGTTGTATGTACTTATGTGTGGACTACCACCTCCGCGAGTAAAAAATATCATTTGTCACCACTACCATAAATGGATAGATTTAAAAATATATAATATATATATTTATATATATTATACTAAAAATTAATAATTATATAGATTATGAACTTTTTTTAAGACCCTTTTGACCTTTTTCAACAAACATAAATAATTATATAGGAATTAACATAACAATCCCTTCTTAATGAAAAAAGATGAATTTATTTTAATATAAATAAAATAATAATAATAAATGGGAATTATAAAATAAAATATAGATTAATAATGTTCATGGGTGTGTATTTCATAAATGTAACCTTGTTTTTAGGTTGTTAAGTGCAATTATAGAGATAATCAAGACTCAAGGTAAGGGATTTTATATACCATCCTCGTTACAAGTTAATTACTTGTTATCTCTTTTTATACCTTTTATTTAATATTCATCTTATCGACATATTTAATTGTTGTATATATCCACCTCACATATACACTGAGTTAAACATACTTTCATTTGTGATTTTATCAGTTTTTACATTTCCCTTTGAAATTATAACATTTAATATATCAAGATTTAAGAGAACATTCCTAATTATATAATTGATTACAATATTGGTTCAATTATTGCTTTATGTAAAATAATAATGTAAATCCTTATTAAAAATGATTCTTTTCTCTTAAACTCAATCTCATCCAAATGGTTGATTTTTAGTCATTATTATCCTAGATTATTCTCAATAATATTCTATTTTGAAACAAAATATTAATGATCTATGTGATTTTTTGAATTATGAAATTCTAAAAAAAAAATATAATTACATTATATCATGGGGGTATTTTTGATTTATCCTTATATAATTAATTAAATAACAATTATGAAATCCAGTTCTGTCTCATTGTTTTGATCATGTGTTTGATTTCAGTTTGGTTTGTTTTACACATGTGGCATGAATTTATATGACTTAAACTATTTAATTGGTGGAATAAAAATTATACATACCTCTAATTAAGGGAGTAATGATTTATATCTCATGAAAAATAATGTATAGAAATATATAATGAACAATATTTTTAATTGGAAATTTTTCACATTATATTCATTGTATTGGGAGTCACCCTGAACTATTTTTATGATAAAATATCTAATTTTGATGCTGAATGTTCAATGATTACATGATATTATTATATATATATTCCAAATTTTTTATGATTGTCTTCATTTTGATTTAATGATATTCCTCTTAACTCTTATGTTATTCTTAATATTATTCCTTATCCTTTTACTAGGATTTCTAGATCAACTATTCCCTTTTGTATTTTCCCTTGGGTATTCGATGATATTTTAGAATATCTATTATAGTTTTGATCACTATGAAATTTTTTTAATAAACATAACTATTTTAAAATGAATATATTGAAATTATGTGTCTAGTCTTCTAAATACACTAGACCTCTTGACCCTGGGATTGTATTTGTTGAAAAAGTATTTTAAGAATCATTATATAATATGAGCTTAAGGATTCGGTTTCTATAGTTCTAATAATATCGTGGTTCAGATTAGAGAGCATTAGTGAAATCGCAAGTGATAAATATATATAGAGAAAAACGTTGTAATATTTTTGTAAGGTAGATATTTTGTTGTTTAATAGTAATAACATACTTGTATGGGTTATGAAAAGTTAATTTTGAGGTTTTATAGATTCACATAGGGTTACTAAACCTCAATGTGAAAGAAGATGTATTAATATTATAGTCACTCGGTTTATAATGAGTAGGACTAATAATGAATACCATTATATAAATTATTAGGGGATAGGATTTGGTTAATTACCATCATTTTTATGATCCATTATAATGGATTTAAACATAAATTTTCTATTGACATTAATTATGTTAGAAAAAATAATATAAAATTGAACATGGATAATGTAGAAGCATACATAGGAAATATTATGTCTATTTCATTATATCATGTCAATGTTTTATATTCTATATTAATGGGGAAAATTTTATACATTTGTTAAATAAATTTAATCACATTCTTTATTATACAATATTTTCTTAAATATTTTAACATGTAAGGAATTTTGTTAGTGACATGTGTAATTGGAAATTTGATTACTAATGTAATGAGTTTTATAACATAATGGTAGAAGGAGTTGAGAAGCTTTTTATATTACTAATAAGACTGGCTCATTTTATTAAAAAAAACATGAATGAAATGGATGGTCCACAACAAGAGAAAGTTGTTGTTGAGTCATTTATGTGTCAAAGGACCCCAAATTTTTTTAGATATTTTAATCCCATAATCACTATATAATTTATTGACTCGATATAGAATATATTAACTATCATTCAATGAATTTTGTAATACAATGAAATATTGGTTATTATCTACCTTGAAGGATAATCCGATCAGTGGTGGACACTAATATATAGTACAAACCCCATAGAAGATATATAATCTAAAGAGGGGGTGAATTAATGATTATTTTCATCTAAAAATATTTCCCATTCACTCTTTATCATAAAATAATGAAGGATTTCCTTACATTTAATGTCGGAATGAATCTAATAGGTCATATGAGGCAAACATCATAAGGGATATTACAAATTCCTTTTATTTTTTATTAAAAAATATAAAATAAACTACTTAATTAGTTGGAAAAAAGTTGCTTCTATGAAGATATTTTGGAAATAGATACTTAAATCTCTATAAAAATTATTCTAATGGGACAAAAATATTTAAAGGAAATGGGTGATTCTTAGTAGTCTCCTTTGACTATAGAAAATAAAAGGTGAATGTAGTTTAACTCTTGGTTATTACCAAATAAAAAACATTGTTTTCTAAAAAAAATAACACACCACATGTCAAATTTTTGTAATAAGTCACCCTAGAATCTATAACAAGGGTACTAATAAATATCCCAATTATTGAAGAGAGGGATTTGAATCCAGTGCATATGGAAGATAGGAGAGGGTTCCAACTAATGTGATTAAAGTTCAAAATTTCTACCTAAACAGTCAATATATTGTATAATGTTTAAACTATATTAAATGTGGAAACTATGAAATCCAAAGAACAATGTCAAGGGGTATGGAATAAATCCAATGAAAAAAAATCCCAAAATCAACGAGAGAAATGGGGATCATATGCTATGAATACAGTAGAGGTGGATGAAGCCAACAACATTATGATACAAATTGTAATTATTCCCTCAATAATATTTAAATCCCTTTTTGATTTTTTTATATGAATTATTTCATATTAAGCTTGTTTAGTAGAAATATTTAAACATCACAAAAACCATAGTTATTATGTTATAGTTAAAAATCGATAATAAGTAAATTTTTGAGTCCCTGTTACACAACCCATTCCTAGTTAATAAATATGAGATGAATCTACAAGTAACCCATTTTAAAAATCCTTTAATTTATTTCAATTAAATATTTGTATTAGGATAGCTGTTGCAATATATATACATCATCAACTACATGGAAAGGAAATATCATTCTATATATTGATTTTCCCTCTAATTCTATTTATGTATAATGAATAGGATAAAACTCCATTTGAATATTATTCATAAGTGTGGATAATTTTTCATTATGAGAAATCATTGGTGTCTCAAATAATTTAATCAATAAAGATGACCATCATTAAATAAATTCAGATTATATGGGATAATACTTATGTGTTCATGAAAGAATTTCCTAGCCTTCCTCTGGATTACGATGTCAAATTATTTGTTGATATTATTGTTTCATCTCTATAGAAATAAAATAATTTGTAAAGAATAACCCCAATTAAACTAGACTATTTGAAGATGAATTTTCAAAAAAAATATTTAAACTAGTTTTATTCTCTTATGTGATTGAAAATTCTGTGCACCAATTACTTTTCTACGAAGAAGGATGGTTTGATAAGTTAGTGTTTTTATTATCATGAACTGAATATGATCAGGATAAATAACAATTTTCCCCTAATAATATTTGTTGAGATTTTTAATATATTATGAGAAAATAAATATATCTATAATGTTGAACTACAATCAAGATAACATTGGTTAAAATTGAAGATTGGGGATATTCCCAATACTTTCTATTGTCTATGATATGGGCACTGTGATTTCATAGTTAGTCCATTTGGACTCATGAATGATCTAGTGATCATAAAAGAATAATGAATATAGTCATTAGAAATTATATTTAAATAATTTTTAATTCATTATGGATTATATTATAATATACATTAGATTTAAGGAAGAACATGAGAAGCATTTGAGTATTGTGCTAATGACAATGAGGAAGGATAAATTATATGCAATGTATATAACATATGAGTTTTGAATAGACTAATTAAATTTATAAAGGAATTTCATCACATGTAAGGGTTTATCTATGGACCCATGTAATAGTAATGTGAATGAGTAATATCCTAGAAAAACATATTCAATAGTTATTCATAGTTTCTTCCAACTAGTAGTGTACAATAGGTTATTTTTTAAACATTTTTTTATCATTTTCAATCGCAATAACCATAAAGACCCTAATTGGAGTGATGTGTGTCTGAAAAAAAGATTGTTAAGAGTGTTTCATGGATCTAATGAAGGGTATTTCCCCAACACAAGTACTCACCGTACACAAAATTGGGTTAACATTTTTCTTCTATAGTTATGAATCAAAAAAGGGTTTGCATTGTGTACTTGTGAAGAATGATAAATACATAACATATCCCTTAATGTAGTTTAAGTTGTACGAACAAAACAATATTATGCATGATATTGATTCATCCATCATTTTATTTTCATTAAATAATTGGATAAATTTTCTCCATATAAATTTCTGTTATATATGTACTGATCATAAGAGAATGAATTATATATTCACACCGAAGGATCTCAACATGAACCAAAAAAGATGGTCAGAGAAGATCAAGAAATATGATTTATAATTCCACTACCATGTGAGGGAGCTGGACAATTGGAAAGATTCTCTATATAGAGAAGTTCCAAAAATATTATCTGTTATGTGGATCAAAAATGGTTAAAATGTTCTTCGATATAAAATGGTTGAACATTGGTTTTTTAATAGTTTAAAAATTACCCTAACATCCAAAAATTATTTCTCTCCCATTCTTACAATAGAATATTAAAAAATATCAAAGTGGTGATATGGATATATAAAATAAATTGGATTCAAAGAGGATAATTAAATCATATTATTACAATATTAATTATAAAGGGATTTTATAGTTTTGGAAAAGATTATCTGTACCCTTAGAGTTAGATGTAAATGTAGAATCAGAATGATTCACATACCTTCACATTATACATTCACCATGGGAGATTGAATATGTATATCTATCATTAAGAAAACTATTTGTGGTAACATATTTAAAAAAATATATAGAATATATGCCAAAGTTCCATGTGTTTTAGTAGGTGACTGTGGAATGGAAAAAGTAAAAAGGGTTGTTGCAATTGGAAATCACATATATATGGAAATGGGAGACCAAAAACATATATTTTTTCATATTTATTCTAGAGATATCAAATGTTAATAATTATTTATGTCTTGTGGTGTAATATCATAAAATTATAGTGAACATTATTTTATTTCAAATAGACTTATCACTTGATAACCTTGATAATATGTACTTTATAGAAGGGATGATGCTTTATAAAACACCACTATTAACTATATCCGATTGAAATATGATGTTCACCTTATTATTCTAAAAAGAATTCTGAATTATATAAAAATAATAATTGATTAATAGTACGGAATATCACCCCTAGATTGATGGATAATCTTAGTGAACTACATTGTATATTTATGATATATAGGGATATTTCCCTATATACTTTCAATGAGGATAGGATCGACATCTTATTATCATTGGGTTCTTCTAAAATATCCATTATCACTCATAAATCTCATGGCCCAAAATAAGTCCTTATATAGTGGGAAATAAAGTACACATTCATGTTGGTATGAGGTTAGTGAGCATAATCTATTGGGACCACAACTACATGATGAAATTTAGAGAAGATCATAACCATTCACCATCACATAAATTTCGTGCATAGTTTATTGATGCATTATACATAGATTCATCATTGATTCATATATTTTTTGGTATATGATAATGTGTTACTCTATATATCCTTGTTTAAATATGTCATGAAATTTTGGAAAAAGTGGAATGTAACTCTAAGATATATCATCCACTATGATATTATTTACAGTATTAAAATTATGAAATATCTTCTAGAACTCCCACCAAACCAATCAAAACTAAAACATAAGATTCATTGTTTTTTGAAGCTTGAAATTCTTGAAAGAATATGAATTTTTGCGTTACATGACTGTTAGAATATTTTCTGATATTTGGAATGGAATTATGATAGATATAATTCCGTAAAATAAGTTTTTAGATATTTTATGATGTTTGGTTGTTAACATGGGGATTTTTAGAACATCTTAGAGGTTCGAGACCTAAAACCTGGGTTTTAGAAAAAAAATGTACCAGAGAGAACATGGTTGGTGAATTGTTAGTATTAATCGTTTGACAAAACTATGTGTCCTAGTTGGGAGACTATGAGGTGGGATAGATAATCCATTGTAGGTGTGTGTAGTTCATTGATGAAATTTTTTATGGATATAACAAAATCTGTTAAACTATGTGACATGCCCATGCATGGGGTTGGTGCTTGGACAGTTTCAACCACATGGTTAAAACATGGTTTCCCCAAACATGTAGTCAAATTGGGCATCCATTTAAAAAAGCGTGATGTTACCTTTTTCACCTCCAGTATTTAGGATTTTATCTCTTCTTTTCTATCTTCTTCCCCCCCATTCATGCAACCCTTCTCCTCTCATCCTACTTTGGGGTTCTCCTCTATTTGTGGTCGGAATCAGATGTCATTACATTTTCTAAAACCCTTGATGTTATCATTTGACTCCACTGGTCTCCATTTGGTTATTTCCATTCATCCTCTATCAAATGATTACCCATTTGTTTTTGTCTCAATTCAACTCGATCATGGTGGAATCAGATGCCATTGTGGGGGTTTTCACTCTACCTAGGAAGAAGATACATTGATAGGTCATATGATGTTTTTCCTGTGTTGTTTCATCAAGGTATGTCACCACATTTAATTTATAAAGCATCATGGATTAAAATTAAATTTTTAATTGTTGTTTTGATTCCATTTTTTATTTATTTTTCCTAATTCATGGTTGGTAGTGTATCTCTTGATGTTCACAATGGTTAGTACATCATTCCACTAGGAAGATATTATCTGTTATGTTTTTGAGATCTATTCCCTTTTAGAATATAGTAATTTTACATATTTATAGTTTTTTCTGTGTTTTATTAGATAATTAATTTTTTTCTAATTACTTAATTCTTATCGTATATTTGATACACAAGTCTAGTATGACTTGGTTGAGTTTGGACAAGGTGTGGCAGCTACATCCAACCTTTGGAAAGTAAATGTAATGTTATCTAATGGTAGGTTTTCTGTTTTACTGGTCCCTTTATTACTAATATATGATTATGGTTTTATATGGATGATCAGGCTAGTCCATGAGTGCAATCTCCCAATTTTATAAATTCATTATAAAAATTCTTTTAATTAAATAAAATGGTAAGATGGTGTTGGATAAATGCATGGGGTCACTAACAACTCAAGTGATCTATCTTTATCTCATTACTAATGGTTGTGACCTTAATCAAGGATCCTCTATGGGATTCCTATTCTTATTCATTTCTGATATCCTAAGAGGGATTCCTTTCTTGCATACAGAATTAGAGGACCCCTTGTGGGATGCCCTTATTTCCCATGGCCCTCACGTATCCCGAGTAAGATTCCTCAATAGTGTTATGAATTTGGGGATCCAATGGTTTTCTCAGTGCTTCACTACCCCTAATCAAGTATTTTTATGGTTTTATGTAGAGGTAGTAGTGGTTTTCATCTTAGACCCATACCAAATATGTAATTCTAATACGCAGTGACATTATTGGTAGGTTTAGGTATTTGTCCACCCTCACATAGTTATTTATATATTCACTTGTTTAATATAAATTTAGTTATGATTACTATAGAGTGTTCCTGGTCTGTGGCCAATGAGTCTGGTGTGATAAAGCCAATTTGATTTGGGATGACTGGAGGTATTTCCCGATATCCGACTTTTGGTCCTCATTGATTTGGGATGTCCAAATGAATTTCCTTGGATCCTGATTCTATGCCCCATTGAATTAGAATTTTTAGAGGAATTTCATGGGATCCTTCTTCAGGGCCTCATTAACATGGGTATCACAGAGGTAATTTCCTTCATCCAACTTCTATGTCTCATTGACTTGGGATTCCCATATGTGTTTTTTATTTAGGGGTTATGAAATCATGAATCAAATTATTGATATTCCCAAACATGCTTTTGGGATCCCGCTGTTGAGCTTCTATGATTTAAATTATTGGGATTCCAATACATAATTCAAGGATCCAACTATTAGTCCAATATGAGTGATATTCTGAGATCCCTATAATATTTCATGGAATTGGTATTATGATCTTAACATGATAATGGTGGTGTAAATGGTACCACTCAATTTTTATGTGACATATACTCGATGGAATAATATTTTCTCCTTGAGAGATGCTTAGGATGATCCCTTGGATCATGTGGATTCACTATTATTACATCACTAAGAGGTGATTCCTTGGGATATGGTTTTTGAGCCATTTATATGAATGGATGCTTATAAGGTACATAGATTAGGAGAGGATTTCTTATATATTTCATAATGGTCTTCCAAATAGGGAATAGTCATGTTTCAATGTAATAATTTCTTTTAGACCGGGTCATGGGAACCATACATTGAACTGGATTACACATATATTGAGTAGTATGGCATCTATATCAATGCCCAATTCGAAATATATTCCCTCAGTATACATTATCCTCTATTATAGTTATTAGAGGTTATTGGATGTAAACTACGGGTCAGAACATGTATCCCCTTGTGGTCACATTGCTTTCTTGGATATACATATGAGGATGGATAAAGTAGTTATTGTTGATTGGGATTAAATTCCTAATGATCGACTCAATTATACTGGGCTTGATTAGACATCTAGATCAATTTCCTCTCTATAGGATTTCCAGTTGACTAGATCACATATCCATGGATTTTTTTTGGATTGAGTTATTTATATTTTTTAATACATTATTATTTAAATGAAAATGAGAGAGAATATACATATATATGGGGATATATAAATATACATTCATATATATATATACTTTTATAAAAAGGAAGAATGTCAAGATGATCGGGATCGTGAACATGATGATCAGTTGATGATTATTTTCATTATTTTCAGCAGTTAAATATTAATTTATTATTATTTTTTTCATGTTGAGTTACTCACATATACATAAACTTCATATTTTTGGAAATTTATGGTACTATTTTTTTGGATCCATATTGAGTTTCAAACTCACACCATATACATTTTCCATCACAAAGGTGTACTCGAGTAAAAAAAAATTTGTTACAGGAATAGGTTGGGCTTTTTCATGAGGCTGATTGGGTAGGATGGTTCATATATGTATGTGGAGATCGGGTATGTGGTCTAGCTCGTAGTTAGAAAAACATATATATATTTTGTTAAATTATATATTTGTACTCTTACTTGTATGGTAGTCCTAGTGGGTTATTATTGTTGTATGTATGACATGCATATTTGGGATTTTATATAATTTAATTTTTTATTCAACATTATCTATTATATTTATTTACAACTTCCTCTACCTGTTTCTAATTCCTTAGTGTATGTCGAGTTATTTCAATTGTGTTAACTCTAATATGTGAGCATAGTCTCTCTATGAACACACCCTAGGCCTTCGCTTCATGTTGGAAACCATTGGCATATAGATGGTTCGCTTGAGGCCTTATAGAACACAATAACAGAGAAACTATTTATTGACATAAGGGTTGGTACCTTACATACATGCTACATTTCATATTTCCCACTATAGAATGTATATATCAAATCTTTCACATACACTAAATTAAAAGGTGCAATAGTTAGAGAATGATCTCTCTTATGAAGACAAACTAGTAAAGATCGTACTATAAAAAGTATAGTGTTTTATGAAATAAGAAATCCATCATTTTGAATGTAATTTATAAAAACCATATGTAAAATGAGGAAACATGTGAACATGGTGAGTCAAAGGAATAAGGGTGCCATAATTTTTTTCACCTTACTGTATGGTATAAAACATAAGGGTTATTTATCTTAGGGGGGAAGGAAGTAAATACCTTATATTTTAGTGAATATATTCCAGTAAAAAATATATTTTTGAGTAGATAGTGTTTCATAAAACAAAAAACAAAAATAAATAATACGTTATCTTGAATAATAAAATTATTAAATTTGACGGTAATTATTATTAAACTATAGATAATAGAGAGCAGTAACTAAATTTTGATTTCTTATATTTATTCAAAATTTTAATAAAACTAAATTAACTTAATTTTCTGATTTTTTATATTATTATTACTTTCATATTAAGATTTTAATTTATTTAAAAATATTTATGTTTATTTGAATAGTGTAAAATACAATTTTTCACAAAAAATCAATATTTTTATGATATACTTATCATATATCTATGAGTTTTAAATTATCCAAAAACATTCCACGAAAAAATATGTATTATAAAATCGAGTTTATAAATTTAAAAATATTTTTTTACCAAACAAAATTAAAATTTTCATTTTCAAATTATTATTTAATATATTTCAAAAATTGTATTTCAATACACTATACATTTATTAATTCATATAAAATTAATAAAGTGAATATACTAACAAAATTTGAATTTGGAATGATATGTTCAATATTTTATATTAATGGTAATTTCATTTTATCTATAGTATTTTTATTATTATGATTATTGTTAATGCCCTTGATAATTGTTCAAGGGTTATTTCTTTTCAAGAACTATTTTATTAATAATGTGAAATTTTTATCTAATATATTATATTCATATAAATTATATTTATATTTATATGATTCAAATATATAATCACTCATTTAATTGGTAAATAATTTTATATATTATTAAGCACTCTTAATGGGGAAATTATATTTCCCCACAATTGTTTTTTTATATGTTAAATGTTTTAATTTAAATGATATTTTCCACATATTTAAAAATTGAAATAGAGTAAATGGATAAATTTTTTTTTTCAAAAAACCCAAATATTGTATGATTTGTTATTTCAATTTTTTATTAAAACATATAATATTTTGTTAAATAGTTAATTACAAAGGATAAAACTAAAATGGTAAATAAACAAGTCCATACTGTAAATGTATTAAAACATTTTTAAAATATGTGTCCAATTTTATAGTTGTGGATGAAATGAACAAAGATCCCACAAATTATAATTTTTTCCAATATTGGATCCATTGACCCTTGAATAATGTTTTTTAGTTTTTATTATTAAAAACTTTTCCCTCCACTACATTATAAAAGTAACCCTGAACTACTCCCATATCTACTCATTCCAAAACATTATTAGCAACCAACACTCAACCCAAGAAACTCTTCAACAAAATGTATATATCCTAACATCAATGTACATTCTAAATGGAAAATTTTATGTTCTATAATGTTTTACTTACCGGATATTAACCAAAAGAAAAAAATTAATATTCTCTATTGAACTGCCATTAATAAATCCTATCATTTAAAACTTATTTTAGATATATTTTGTATTTTATTATAATAAAATATATGTCACTAATATACTAAATATTGTTTATTATTATATAATATAATATAAAAACCCTATAATTTTAACATAGATAATAGAAAGCAATGTTATTCCAATATGATGATATGCTTCACAATTGACAACATGTTTGATTTTTCTTAACATTCATTCATTAATTGATTAATGGGTGTAAATAATTATGAGATATGATATCTATTAAACAATTTTTATTCAAAATTAAAAACAATTTCTTACATTTTATCCTATTAATAGAAAATTAGCGTGTTTCTTATACGTAAATGTGGACTATCTCCTTCACAAGTGATGAATTCAAGTCATCCATAAAAAATGGATAGATAAAAAAAATATAATATTTATATTATGTTAATTAATATATTATAATTATGGATATTATGAATCTATATAACAAAACTGTTGGCCCTGATTTGTATACCTAAGAAAATAATGAAGAATTGACTGAAGAAACCCAATTAACTGACTTATGTAGAAATTATATTAAATATATATATCAAACAATAAATAATAGTTCATATAAAATAAAATATAGATGGATAATATTCATGGTAATGTAATTACAAAAACATGATTTAATTATTCATGTAGATATGTTTAAGTGTTGTGTGAATCAATATATTAGGCGAGGGATCTTCTATACCGCCATCATAACTTACATGTTATCATTCATTTTCTCTATTTGTTAGAATATTCATATAATTAAACAATTTTACTTTTACATTAATTCCCATTCCTTATATACCAGTATACTATTTTTCCATATACGAGGGTTATATATATTATTAGATAACATTGAAACTCCCATATTTAAGTAATCCAAATTTAAGGAATCATCCCTAATTCTTTTAAAATGTCAAGAATATCCCACATTTAATGTTAATAAACAAATAATATATTATAATAAATAAATTATTTTAGTGAAAACATTAATTAAATTTTGGTTTTATAAAAAATAATGAAGTATTCTATCATTAAAATGGACTTTTTCATACTTTATTAAGAATCTCACATGTAGTCCATTTTAATTCATTATTTAAAAACATCTTTCTTGTGAACTTTTTCCAATGGTACTCCATGATTATGAAATATTTAACTTTTTAAATTATTATTTTCTTAGTTGCATTAATTCCTTTTACTTGTATGGATTTTTTTTTTATATTTATTTTATTTCCCGAGTTATAATTATGAATCCCACAACCTCTTTATAATTTTGATCATGCATATAAATTATTTATTGATTCAATTCCACATATGAAAAAAATGTATTATTTTCAACAAGTGAGGGTGGGTCGATAATTATATAGTCCCCTAGTGAAAATTGTTTCAATTAATTTCTAACAACATTCTATTTAGGGGATTTGTGAGTGAACAAAATACACCAAAGGAAATTTTCCATGTTTTGATGATGGTATTGTGAGTTATGCTTAAAATATGTATACTATGTCAATCCTTATATTGTTTCTATATATTAAATTATTTAATGATATTATGATTATTTTTCATTATTCTATGTATCTATGTCTTCTATGATCCTCATTATGATATAATTTTATGCCTTTTAACAGTCATTTCATTCTTTGATTACATTTTTACTACCTTTCTGGGATTTTGATCTCATTTTATTTTATATGCATTTTTTCTAGGTTTTCCTATGAATTGTTAGATTATCCAAGGTTTTTTGGATCATTATAAAAGATTTCAGGAAATAATAATTTTTTTACATTTATTATGATGTGCTGATGTGCCTAATCATCTAATGAAACTAGAACTATTTATTCTTGATATTGATCTATTGGAGAAGTATAATAAAAATCATGAGACAATATTTGTTTAAGGATAAGGATTCTATAACATGGAAGAGTATCTATTGAAAAATTATTTTTTCCAATGATCATTAGAGGTACCATTATTGTTACTCCATCCATAGTGATTACTTATTTGAAACATTTCTATCTCACTATTTTGTGTCAACATACATTTCGGATCTATTAAATCATCCAATACTACTCATTATCATTGTTATGGAGTTAGAAATTAATCTATGAATGAATAAGGTGTAGGGTGTCTGATTCTATAATGTTCATAATTTATTTCTAAAATTGAACTACCTTGTGATTTCCTAGTCATCATTATTTTCCTCTTATATATTTTTAATGGGATAGAATAATTAGTAATTCAAAAAGAGTGAAAATATTTTTACCATATATATGTTTGGATTTATTACCACAAATATGAAGTATCAAGCCATTAGAAGAGTTTATAAATAGTTTTCTAGTTGGTTTCAAAATTTATTCTTGAGTTTTATATATTTAATACATTATTTTTGGTTGAACTAGGACATGGATATTTTTGTGGTGAACTTCCTCTAGTGTTCAATGAATATCATAACGATTTTTAGATGAATTTTTTAGTTTCCAATATAATAATAATATGAATTTACAATTTATTTTATCTAGGAAACTCAATATATATATATCCCATTAAGTTATATGGTTTTTGCACTTTTAAAATAGAAGAAAAATTATTGGTAATATTTGAGAGTTAGGGGTTTCTTACACAATAGTGTGTCGCCCTTAAGGACCCATGTGATCAATCCAATAATGATAAAGGAAAATTAAAATTATTTATTCCCTTTCATAATCTCAACCATGTAAAATTAAGAAATTTAATCCATTCCGTATAATTAATAGTTTTAGGATCTCTTAAACGGTAAAAAATGGTTCCCAAAAATTGATTTCCGGTTTGGTTACTAGCTACCTAGAATCAAGAGGTAAGTTATTCCAAAGTAAATCATTAGGATTCGGTATGGACATTTTTAATTAATCATAAATGTATTCAGAATAACCAATAGTCTTCTAGTTTTATTCCATTGATGAACCATATCTTCCATGACTATATTTATTCATTTTTTGTAATATTAGTGGATTAAAATATGTTGTTTTCAAGGAATTATGAATATCATGTTCATCACTAATAATTTTTTGGGAATATTTATGGATTAAAAAATATATTAAACAATATAAAAATTAAAATTATTGACCTAATAAGTTAAATTCTTATGTGTCATGGTCTCATAACATCACATATCCATTGATTCTTAGAAGGTGATAGTTGAAATTTTTTATGTGTATTGAAGAATATGTTTGATATTTTATTATTTTTTGGTCTAGTACGATATTATAGGTTGTTTCTATGGTTTACTAATAACATGACTCATATATGACTTCTAGTACATAAAATGGGGATGTTATTATGGGAGTCGATGTGTCAAGTATCCTTTGATGAATTGATTCAACATAAAACCTTAGCAAATATTATGTCTTTATCATAGGCTAGAAATGTTTATGGGGCCACTTTTGATGCTTCAAATGTAGTTATATATGAGTTCATATATTAGATATAATATGATATCCTATTGAAATTATCAACTTCATCACAATGAGAAGAACTTCCCCCCATGATCTAAAAATCATAGCTAGTCTACATTCCCATAAAGGATGGGGACATTACCTTTACATGGAAATAGTATTTGTCTATTATAACTATAAATGTTCGAAATATACATCCTGATAGAAATATAATAATATTAAAAACAAGATTTCGGTATATTATATTTATTATTTTGACACTAAAACATCACACATCCCTAGAAAGGGAAACATTTTCCCAACCTCTCTTATTAGCGAATTTCCTTATTAATATATTTACAAATCAATGAATAAATAAATTTTTTGGGTGGATCCTATCTCAAATTGACAAGGATTTAAAGGAGAATTTGATTACTATTGTTCTGAAGAGTTATTGGTTTAAACCCATCCTTCACAGGGTGATATTTAATGATCAACAATAGGATGATGATTTCTAGATATGCATATATTATTTATATAGTGGGGGACCATCATTGAGTAGACACTCTCCCTAATAAAAATTAATTATCTCTGTAACTGGTATTTCATTCCACTGAATCCAACAAGATCTATAATGTAAGACCTCCATAATTCTTAGTAGGTTGGTTACTATGGGAATAAATACACATTTTATGATGTGAAGAAGTGTTTTTGACAGACAGGGTTGAAACAAGACAAATCAGACATTATGTCTCAATGTTATACCCTTAAATATATTAAATTGGATCACACAAATACTTATGTTCTTCATTATTCATTCATTATGATAACATAGAAAATTTAATAAATTTTCATGGATTTAATTATTATTCATTCACAAACAACCTAAATGAAGAACTATATTTGATAGGTAATCAACAAATTGAAAATATTTGTTCATTTTTTCATGAGTTTTGATATTAAAACCTTTGATGTTTCGGTAATTTTTTATATGAATGAAAACATGATGTTACATTGTGTTCCTAATGATATTTTTATATAAATTTATACATGGTTTACTTATTGGTTTTTTTAATGACTCCATGAGGAGTTTAGAACTCAACTAAATTTGATAATGGAATATCATCCACATATAGAATTCAAAATAGTACCTGAAATTAATACTATTTATGATATTATCTATTTCATATCCTTAGAGTGTGGATGTCCAAGGGTTAAGTATTTTGGGATGATTGAGTTTTTCTATAATAATATTTATTGGTCATCAATTTAGATGGATACCTTTTAATTCTAGAATTTTTGAGATTTCAAATATATGGATTATTCATATAATTTTGGTGAATCTTCCTTGATAGGAAAATTCTTGGTTTAGGAAACAAAATCTGAGATCATGATAATTTGTCAACATTAGGTGAGGTCCCAATGTTATTAAAATGTTATTTTGACCTCCATTAATTGAATTTTGTTTTCTTAGTTTGTGACCAGTTGATCATTTATTTCATTCATTGTTTGGATCATGAATGTTTTTGAAATCATGGGACATTATTTTCAATATATGTTAGACCTTTTTAAATACTTTAATGTATTTTAAATGTAGAATAAAAAATTAAATTTACACCTAAAATTACATCATTAAATATTTTATTCCACTTGTATCAAATCCAAAAGGTATTTTCCAGACCAATAATTTAACCTAAATTGGGAGGAACATGAATTGGAAATGCATTTATGGATAGACGATCATCTAGTGAATATAGTTGAATTCATGAAAAATATCATCATGGTATTTATATTATATTATTCGTAGTTTTCTGGAAGCATGAATCAATCTTTCATGTGATGTGGTAGCAGTAATATATGATGATAGAGAAATGGTTTTATATTTTTGTGTGTAGAAATTTCTTCACAATACATTCTAGGATAATAAAACAATATTTTGGAGTAAATTCTCACACTTCAGTGTTTCATTAAGGTATATACATCTACTTATTTTTTTGTTTCCATTATCTTTTGATTGTAGTATTATTTTTAGTTGTTCTAGGGGATGATATTTGACTTTGTTGTTTGTTTTAGGTGTGGATAAAATCCTATACCTATAAAATCATTATGAGATCCAGTGATATAACAATAAGAGGTACTATCCAGTTGGTGGACTAAACATTAGTAATTAGTGATACTAGAGGTCCACCAGATCACTAATGAATATACACTAATAATAATGTGGATAAAAATAATGAAAACTTTTTATTTAATCCATTAGAGGACTAGATAATAACCACAAACCATCTGGAAAATCCACTATATCACAAGTGGGATCTATTGGCATGCTGGTTGTGCTACTGGGGTCCAACATAGTAAGTTTTGTATTGTAATTTTTCATATTCACCACAATTTCTTTATTTATCCATAATCCCTCAAGAAAAAAAAAGATTTGTATGACATAAGGGGATATTTTTTGGTGATTTTTTCTTATGCCTCTATATTTTCATGGATGATCAATGTGTAATTTAATGTTGAGACCTCTGATTGATGAGTATAATATTATTTTTTCTTATATATATCTTCTTTCTATTGACTCATGTTATCTAATGTCTATATATTCTAATAGATTTAATTTCTTTTATATTTTTTATTTGAAATGTTTTTTTCGGCTTATATATGCTTTTTCAAGGCATTCATCTATCCAGATTGTGGATCCCTATAGTTTCTAATATTCCAAATGTTTTGACTTTGGTAGTTTCAAAGAAAGGATTTTTTTTTATATTTACCACTAAATCTTGTTCCTTTTAAATTGGATTATAGTTTTATTAAATTAATTATTGTACTTTTTAAAATTTTTTTACTAATTTTATAATAAATAGTTCCAATTTTAAATTTTACGATGAATATATATTTTAATGTTTTTCTAATTATGCTTTAAATGTTTATTTAAGGTTTATGTGAAAATTTCCACTTTAATTTATTTCACTATGATAATGAAATCTTCCAAGGGTTAGATGCCTATGAAATTTAAATCCCATCAAGTTTCGATAGTTTTGAAAAATGAAACCTTATATTTTTGGGCTCTATACTGTGATAAAAAAAGATATGTAAAAGGGGATTGATTTTTGATAAGCATTATAAGGATTTATACTAAAATAATAAATAAATCATTTTTTATTTAGGGAGATACTTTTAACTGTGTACCATTTTGCCCAGAGATCATTATCCAAAGGTAATGTGAGCATCAATTTCATCTTATACATGAGGTGTGGGGATCTAATCTAACCTAGAACAAGTATACCATACGACCAATTTCAAAGTGGAAAATTTTTAAAATGGTTATTTTTAAATTATTTAAAAAATGGATTATCGAGAAATGATTGAAAATGGTTTATATTTAAAATATTTTAAAACTTATTTATATATAAATTCATAGAAAACTAATTTTATAGAAATTAATGAATAATGGTTTCTAGGAAAATTCATGGAAAATTTATTATAAAGGAATTAATAGAAATATGGTTTATATGGAAATGTGTTGAATATAGGTTGATATGGAATGGATTTGAAAAATTGTTTATATTGGAATGAATTTAAATTTTTTATATAAAAGTAATTTGTAAACTTGTATTCTAAAAATGCATAGTAATTTGTTGTCAAATATGTGGATATCCAAGATTTCAATTAATCATTAAAAAACTATAACCTTTATCTTTATTATTCATTACAATATGATAATTGGTTTATTTTTATAAATTATTCTTTTGAAACAATTGGTTGTATCCTACTGGACTTATTTTTATCAAACCATGAATAGTCTTTTTGGTGTTTGTAGATATTATTTTATTTAATGTAGTTAAAGGTAAGGTGTCACATAGTGGAAGTAGGTATGTGAATTTGTATGCTGTGGGAGTCTCGATGTTACATTATGGTATATTGATCCTCATATCACATATTGATGGATTATTAATATATTTTTTGTATAATGGATTGATTTTTGATTTCATCCCTTGTAATTTCCTTTTTTGTGTCACTTTTCAATTTTTGACTTATATTGGCATGCTGGAAAGCATTTACATATGATTCATATTTTGGTTGTTTCTACATTTTTTGATAATTTTATTTACAAAGGTAATTTATGATACCTAGACATATGACACCTACAAGTGGCGAATACGAACGTCCTACCAAACATGTTGTAGGATTGCTCAAATTCCTTAATTGATCATTGATCATGGTTTTTTCTAACATAATGAATATTATATTTATTATTGTTCATTATAGGTTTATGGATGGATATCCCTATACTGTGAGAGACTATGAGGTGAATTTTTCATTGATTTTCATATAAATTTAAATACATTCATGGGGTTGTGGGATGGGTGAAATATATTTTCTAAATAGTTTTACACTTGATTATAGGAAGGTATATCAATGTAATCAAATAATATATGGGATTAATATCTATTAAATACTACACAAATCCATTTAATTAAATAAAAATGTTATATGGGAATATATTATCAATATTTAGCAGGTTACTTGGAAACATTTAACATTGTGGATCATAGATATTATACAATGACTAAATTTAATTATATATTACCATCAATAGTGGAAAAAATTACATTTTCACTGTCCATATGGAATTCATATAATTCAATATTGTTTAAATCAAAAATGATGGTGGATAATTTTCCACATTTAACTAGAATTCTTCCATAGTGTTATATACTTATTCATTAATATAATGCTCATTACAAATAAGAAAATTATTTTCATATATTATGTATTTAATTTTGATGTTTTAACAAGGCCATTGTTTCTTTCAGCATTATTTGGGATACACTCTTATCTTTTCTAAATTGATTATTTGGGATTTATTTATTGTGTATTGGACTAGAAATATATTAAACGTTCAAAAATATATAGTATATTAATAACTATTTCATAGGGTAATATTTCATTTTTTCTATAGATACAGATTGTATAATATTTTTTATATATGTCCTTAAAAGGAGAATATATTTCAAAGGTTCGCTTTCCATTTTCAGTAGGAAGAAATTTCCCCTAATGAATATATTTGTTTTAAAATATTTAAAAAAATAATATAGAAACTCACATTAACCACACTATAGGGTTTATAGAGGTAATATTTAAATATATTTAGATCTAATAAATAATATAAATTATCATTTTTATAATCCCCGCATTCCCTATAATAATAATCAATCCCAATGTATTAGTTTTCACATGGTGAAAAAAGTACTATTTTGTCAAAATATAGTTTTAAAAGTCCTTTTTAAGAGTATATTAATCATTGGAGGATTAACGATCCTATAATTAAATGAATATATAGCCACGGAAATTGTATCCACAAATAAAATATCACATCCAATATTGAAACTAAAAATATTTTAACTAACATGATAGAATTTATAATTTTTTATACATTACTTTCATAATGGAAACTATCAAATTTTACCATCACCTTATATTTTCAAGAATGATAAATCTAAGATGATAATATTATACAAGATGATGTTTATGGTTTTTTTGTTATATGATATATTTCAATGAAATTGTGATTTAAAACTCCATTAATATCTATGTTAATAAGATAAAAAGATAAATAGTATGGTCTGAGGATCTCATATACCATCAGTACATAGTAATTATTTCATAGGTATATAATAATATGATATTATAATAACTCATTCTCTAAAAATTATGTCTTTATTGTGGACATATCTGTTAAAAAATCCATTGAATTTTAATCGGTTTCTTATATGAAATATATAATACATTTCGATGATAAATTGAAATCATTGATATATGTTCCTAATGAAATAATAGAGAGGTGGGTATTATGGGTTTCTTTCATCATTATTTGAAATCATTGATATGGATTCCTAATGAGTTCATGAAGGTATCAGGGGTTTTTGGAAATTATTTGGATTTTAGAACCCAGATTTTGGGAGAAAATGGTAGGTTGCATGGTTGTATTAAACTATACAAGGCATGTGACGTGGTTTGCTTAAACCTTTTTATGCATGATAGTGTGATGGAATAGGGTTAACAGTTTACCTTGACCATGAAAATTAGGCCACAAAATCTTGTGAAACATTTAGATAAATTTAAGGGGCACTTTTCATATTGGGCACACGATTTCCATAACCATTCTGCCTAACCGTGTTGTATGCCCCTTCCTAAAAATTTTCATTCATGATTTGCGCGTGGTTTGGCCAAACTGTTTTACCAAATTCTACGAAGGGTAAATTTTGGGTAAAATGATTTTTCTTCCATCAAGTCATGTTTTAATCCAACCCCACATTTCTTTCCTTTATCCAGTCGGTATCACCCCTCATCCTCTCCCTTTTTGATATGTTTAAATCCTATTCTAGGAATTGAGATCAATCATCCATCAGGATTGTGAATCAACAACTATTCATCTTGTTTGATATACACCAATACGTTCTCTATTTCATTTTATTCATTCATTATTAGTTTTTCAATCATCGAATCTACATAGATACTAGCTCATATGACCCAATTTCAATTAATTGATCCATTATTCATATCTACTCCCATCCTGACCAATGTAAATGATGATTCGTGATGAGGAGTGTCATACGAGCCTAAGGTTGGTGGTCTATAAATAATCCCTAATGTTTAGTCATTAAATAAATTATAGTACTATCATGTGGATTTCATAGGGAATTATCTGTTTAATTTATATTTCATTATTATTGTTGTTTAGACTGTTTTCTAATACCAATTATGTATATGATATTAAATTTTAGTGGTTAGGTGCACAACTTCAAAAACCCCATATAGGGTGATGTGCCTTAATTTGGGTTTTAGTGTTTTGAAACCCTTGAGTCATAGTTTAGCTTTTCTTCTGCATGACCATTCGAATGGTAATCCATTCTATATTAGATGAAAATTTAATTGTGAAATGACCAAGGTATGTTTCATGTCTACTATCAAAACTTGACCAGCCTAGGTTAAGTACTATAATTTGACATAATAATCTAAATGCTAACTAGAATTTATCAATGTTTAAGTTAATATGTTATTGAATTATAATGGAATAGATCCAATATAAATCCTATGTTGATCATATTCAACGAATTTTGGAGTTTTTAGTTTATGATCGGGTGTTCTTGAGAGTTTGAACATGGATGATTCATCAATGTTATGGAAAAAAGTAAAATATTGCACTGAGTTTTGTGGGTCCTTTTAAGAATGTTGAGTGGGGTGGGAAAGGGGTTTACTATTTTTCAACTGCACCGGAGTTAATTTTGATTATTAGAACATTTTAGGAATTGAATTATTGAATGTACATTTTTTTCCCTTATCATATCTAGAATTAGGAATATCGTCATGTTAATTTTTATTTTTCTTTGACTGAACATCAATTCTAGTTCTTTGTTTCTTAGAAAATCTTTCATTTTGGGTAAATGATTCACTTCATCCGTGTGATATGGTAGCATGGTTTTAATTGTCATGAGGTATGGGATAAAGAGTCCCTGATGATATAGTGGACTCATAAATTGGAAATGTTATATTTTTTGTAGGAACTATAGGGATAGAATTTGTTTATGGTGGCGAGGTTTTAACATATTATTACCTTCATTCAGGTATTTGTGCACCCTTGTTTTGATTTTCCTAAATTTATTTATTGTTTTGGATTAATTTCTTGATTTTAATGAAAATGATATCCTAAGGGGTTGGGTAAGATGGAACATGTGTAGGAAAAACTATGAGGTTTGGCCAAAAAAACACATCCCCCGGATATAAGTAAGTCGAAGGAGGAGCAATGATTTTCCAACCAATGTGGCCAGACCCTCTAAACGATGTTCCCTATTGATATTGGGGTTTTCATACTTAGTTAATCATTTATTTGAAAATGTTTCTATTCCTTGCACCATATCTAGTAGTCTAGTAAGGGTGGGTAGATAAGGAGAATATTTACTACTAGCAGTGTGGCCTCAACATCAAACTATACAGACCATTTTTAATTGCCCTGAAAAACAAATTATAAATCATGGGACCCGCTTTTAAGATTCAATACTCTCTCATTCGACCATAACCAATTTAATTGTATCTTTCAGGCACTTTAGTGGAATTCCTGTCTCTTTCACCACCTTCCACTGTCAATCAATGTATCAGTGGAATATCAGATCCCTCTTCGATATATAGGTTTCTCTCTTGATTTTATTTTCCCTTTTCTCCAAATATCTCCTACATTAAGAATGATGGGTCATCACTTAATTTATAGATCCAAAAAATGCATGTTTAGGGTTAATGATTATTGATATTTTTCATTTATACTTTCTTCCTTATTCTATTCATTGGTATTCCCTTTACATGTGTTGATCATTTGATCTCTTGGTTTAAATGTCAGTGGTTTTATAAGCCTTTTCCCAACAATTGAAAACATAAATTTCTTAATTTATTTGATATGAGAATTTAATTGATTTAAAACCATGGAAATTAAATTATTTTATGTTTGATATTAAATAGAATGGATATTATAACCCGCTACCAATTCAGTGATATTCAAATTGAGGGATGGAATAATGAAATATGCCATGATTTAAGAAATTTATTTGATTATTTAATTTGAGAAATGAACTTTGAATAATGTATTAATGTTAACAATTACTTTTAAATGTCATGATAGTATGAAAACAAAGGATCATATTCTAGAATTGAAATGTTCTATTGAAATTTTGAAAATGGAAATTTCAATGGTAAATTATTATTTTACTTAAATGAGAATATTTTCACATGATATTTTTGAAAGCATATGTAATCATGCAAAGTTAGTGATTACTATGTGAAAAATATGCATGGACTATTACTCCCAAAAAATAGGTTGACTATGATAACACTAACTTAAAAATATTTTTCATGATTTACAACAATGGTGTCCCTTAATATGGTGTATATTGATTTCTGATAATGGGATCCCCTAATGGGGTTTTTATGTCAGTCTGAACAACAGTTTGAAGTCATTATGAAAAATGATAATTTTGAGGATTCTATTGGATGAAACTCACATACCGCAAGGATTATGGAACATGTTTCTTGGTTTTTACTTGATTCAACATGACATTAAATATAAACAATTTTTATACATTCAAAATTCTGATTTATATAAATTTTTTATATGAAATATTCATTTCTTCACGTTTTGATACAACTTCCATCAATTAAATTGAATTGAATTTTTTGATGTAAAATATGTAAATGTTAAAACATGCCTTATTTTATTTAAATATGAAACATTAATTACTCAACTGTTACAGAAAATATTATGGAATAATTAGTGAGGTATTATTGTAATATTTATCTCACAACATAAATTTTCATCCATGTGTTTTTAGATTATCATATTCCAAATTTTAGAAATAGGAAAATGCCTCATGGATTAGGAAGGTGTACTTAATAATTTAGACCTTTGGGTGATGGTGGAGACCAGTGGAGCTATTACCCACATGTCACATTGGGATTTGGGGATTTGGTATTATTGATGTTTTTTCGTTTATTATATACTGTTGAATTTGTGTATTTGTTTACCTATTTTATTCTGTTACATTCTCTATGATGATTTCTCCCTACCGACATGTATCTATTATCTTATGATGTTTTTATGAAAAATCATTCCCTCTAGATTTGGGTATGATGTCCTCATCTAGTATCAAACATTTTGGGATGGGGGACCCACTTCGGGCCAGGTTAATGTCAGCACATATATCGATGTACAATGAAATCGATGCAGGTTCTTGAAAAAAAATAACACAAAAGTGGTTAGATACCCATGGTAATGTTATTGCGTGAACTGTTTTAAAGAGATAAAGATCAAAATAACTGTTCACTTGTATTAACAATTCCATTAGTTAATGAATGACTTGTAATATATATTTATACATAAAAAAATTAGTTGGTTATATCCTCATAGAGAATAATATGGTCGTTTCCTATGCATCATGGGAGTTGAAAATCCATGAACATAACTACCCAACACCTAACCTTGAACTCGAAGCTAAAAATCATTACATTGAAAATATAAGGAAATTATATATACATTTAAAGATATGATAAATATATATACAGACCAAGAGAGTTTAATATATATCATCTTCGAAAAGGTGCTCAATATGAGGAAATAGATAGGCTTGGAACTCCCATAGACTATGAATTCTCAATACACAACCACCATGGGAAAGAAAATAAGGTGGTTAACGCATTTAGTAGGTGTAACCATGGAATTATTACCATTAGAAGGATTAACGAAGACCCTAAATATAGATATTCAGTTAATATGGATATAGATATTTTTGGAAATGGGGGTCTAACATTATATTTCTAATTAATTACTATAATATCTTTACCTAAAAAGATTGATACTTCCAACATAGATGATGAGGAAATACAGAAGAAGCGTAATGTAGTCAAAGATTGATAATTTGCAGATTACATCAATCATGATGGTGTGTTAATGTTAAAAAAGTTGTTATGTATTCCATTCATTAAATATATAATGATATTATTTCAAAATGAATCGCATGGATAAAATTTATCTATACACTATGGTATAACAATGTTACGTTTGGAATTATGAATTTTTTTTTGAAGGATCGTATGGAGCAAAAAATTGATGACTATGTGTTTAGATAACTAGTTAATTAGTAGTAATGTTTTAAAGAAAACATCTTAAGGGGGTAATGCACCCTATTATTATAACTATATGGATGTGGGAAAATATTATACTAGTACTTTCCTTTAGAAATATAACGAATTTTAGGATGGACCATGTCACATTGGTTGTTTATACATCCTTACTATGAATTGTATTTTACTAGAAAACAATGAATATCTACCACTTGAAAACAATGACTGACATTATGTTAATGAAATAATAAGGCTTATGGTGATACCTTTATCAACTATATATAATCAAAAAAATTTATTCGCATTTAAATTATATATGAGTATTCTAAAGACTATCGAAACTAAAATACATTTATGCACCTCCTATCACCCCAAACGGATGGGATGTCTGAAATGGCTATACAAACATTTTACTACATGTTTAGATCATGATCTTTTTACTTTCAAGGTATGTGGGATCAGTGGCTACTTTTGGTGGACATTGTAAAGAGTAATAGATTACACTCGATCAGAAAATGGAACTATATGATACATTACATAGGAAGAGTTTTCATACATAAACATATTGGGATGCATATGGAGAAATAATTATAGTTGGACTGATTCTTTTAAAAGACACGATAATTATTATGTGGAGTATTTAAGAAAATTTTATATAATTTTAGAGAAAACAAAAAACGATGGTGATGATCAAATGAAATAGATGGAATATAAAACATTGGGTGATGTATTCATGAATACATTACCATGGATGGGAGTTTTAATATTATATTAAAATTATAAGTTATTCCCTAGGTACATAGGGTATTTTTAAATACAGTAAAGAATTTGAGTTGAATCTTCTCCATTGTTTATGATGCCAAACCATTATTAAGTACATGATATATTCCATGTCTAATTATTGAAAATATTTAAGATAGATCAAAATCATTTGTTATTATATGAGAAAATAAATATGGATCCTAAAATATCTTATAATGAAGATCCCACCATGATTCTTGAAACCATATTGCAAGAGTTTTGGAAACAGACAAATCGATTAGAGAAATTCCCATAAAGAAATTAATAACTAAAAGAGGTAACCTCGGATCCTAAAGAAGGTAAGAGAAAGTAATATACACATATATTCAACTGATTATATATATATATATGTATTTAAATCACCCATTATTTAGTATGAAATAAATTAATTATTAATTATATAATACTTAAGACCATACAATAATAGGTAAACAACACAGCGTGAATAATCAAAGGATGTTCTCTCTAAAGAGCCTTTATATAATATATATTTATCTTATTAATTAATTAAGGTTAAGTTATTAATGAAATTAAATAAACATCGTATTTTAACTCTTTTTAAATATTTTATCATATGATTAAAATTTCATATTTTTTTGAAATATTTGAATTTTATGTGAATAGTGAAAAATACAATTTTTACTAATATTATAAAATTTATGATTTTATAATTAAATAAAGACATTAATGTTTATAAAAACATTTAGATAATAAAATATGTGTTTATGGAGTTGATTTTTTTCCAAATAATTTTATTAATTTTTAAAATGTAGGTTTAATATTTTATGAACATAAGTACTATTTTCAAATAAAAGGAAATGATTTCAGTATTTATGATTAATTAAATAATATTTACATATTATTAGGTTTTTTTCCTTTTGAATATAGGTAAAATATATTTTTTTTAATAAACCAATTTATGTCAAAATATTCATATGAATTAGTAATTGTTTTGTAAAAAAAATTTATTTATAATAATATAGTTGTTGTAAAATATGTGCTTTACTCATGCTAATGTTAAAAATATTTTTTCAAAAAAAATTATTTTTATTTGGTAAAATATAATTTTTATATATATACAATTTGTACATATTTTTCTAATAAAAAAATTATTTTTTGGCATTGAAATTAAATTACATTAGTAAATAATTAATTACCATGGTGAAATAAAAATTATTATATCAATGTAACTAATTTTATTAGAGTTATATTAATTTATTCTAAATAAATTAGATTAATATATTTTTAATTATGACCAAATTTAGAATTTTGTTAATAATAAAATAATATAAAAACTCATTCAATTAATAATTATGATTATATCATCAAAAAATTTATTATATATAAAATTCATTTCTCTATAAAAACAAATTTTCATATATATCATGTTTTATTTTTAGAGACTATATTAACAATTTTAAAATATTAAATAGATTTTTTAGCTTCCATTTTCATATTAAAAACTTAAGGATATTTTATGAGGGGTCATCTTTTATTTTTTTGATTATTACCACTACAATCATTAATTTTTTATTATGATTAATAATGTTTAAATTTATTAATTGAATTATCATGAATTTTTTAAAATTATAATGTCATATCAACCATATAGAAACCCTTGTTTGGTATTAAATTCATTGCAACATGTCTCATATACCATTTTTACACCTTACTCACCTAACCCATCTAACACATATGGATGTTTATTTTTTCACCTCTTTTATCATTAAATTCCAATAAAACCCCATTTTTACTTATAAATATAGATCTCTCTAAAACGTTCACTAAACCCACTCAACCCCAAAGGCATTGATAGTGAATTTAACATTAATATTCCTTAATAAATACTTTTCATGGATTTCCTAATGTTCTACAGATTACTACCATTATTTAAGATGCTTCATATAGAAGTAAGGTTCTCTAATCCCTCTATTTCTATTTTAATTGATATGCATTTATTATGTTACAATTTTCACATATTTCAATGATTTGGATTTCATTATATTATCTCCCATTTTGTATGTTGTTAATTAGAGAGTAATTATCCAATCTCAATATATCATTTCCAATGTCATTATAATGTCAACTAATGTTCTCCCATTCAACATATTTATATTAAATTACAATCCCTTATTTTATTATCTTTATTAAAATAATTATACAGAAGTATCAACCATTTAATATATTAACAATGACATTTCATCTCATTAAAACCTTTTCCAAATACATCATCAAACCCAAAAAATCCAGAAATATTGGAAAGTAAAGAGTACATTGGTTTATTAGTAATGACATTAAAATTTGGATAATAGAATGTTGAAATAAATTAAAAACAAATACACCAATGCTTTATCACCCTAATAAGAGTTTTTGATAATTAAATAAACCATCACCTTGAGTTACTGAAACTGTTCCTAACATGTAAAACATTGAAATACAATCTAGATGGATATTCATTGGAACATTCACATGATCTTTATGAACCATGATGAAGGATTATTCCATCCAATGACTTGGTGCCCTACCAATGAATAAAATTGAACCCAAATACAAGATTCCATGGATAACCTATCACATTAATTGTTCCCTCACCACTATATTTCATTTGTAATGTAACTTTTTGTTACATTAACATTATCCACATCTTTTATGTATATTAAGGTAGGTTATACATGACATCTTCATTATTTTATTTAATTAAAATGAATATGTTTTTTTGTTTTTCATTAAACATGTATTCAACTACATATTTAACCAGTTATTTTTTAAAGAATGGTATGAAATATCTTGTTGACAATAATTGATAATGCATAATAAATAATTCTATAACGGTTGGGTCATAAAATTATATATCACCATAACCCATCAGATGGTCTCATGAGAAAAAATATCTTGGGTATTATTGCATACGTCAACAAATATCTGTATTGTTTCTCCAAATAAGGCCTTGATAATAGGTTTTTATGTCGAGCATTATGAATTCAATATGTATATGATAAATGATTTATTTTATAAACTTTATAATTATTTTCATGGATTTATCATGAAATTAATTTTAGTTGATTATCACTACATGTAGTTTATTTATTCAAAGAATATCACGTGTGACATGTTTATGTTATGTTCGTTATTTCAATATTATAATACTTACCGAGCATATGATCCTACCCATACTCTTTTCCTTTACCATAGAAATCCTGATGATATCTATGTACAATTTTTTAGGATATGATTGAATTGATAATAATTTTCTCACCATGTGTCCGTGTTGTATATTATGATTTATAATATAAGGTATATATATGTATGATGTCATCCGTGACTATAAAAATATAAATTTTTAAGAAAACACAGAATTTTTATTCTAATAATGTAATCTAACTTCTAAATTTTTTTTCTTGGAGTCTGGGATGTTGTGAAAATCAATCTATAATTCTGATGATGAAAGAAGAATTTGTATGTCAATCCACTAAAAATTATGTGTCGTAGTTTCCTACAAACATCAACTAAAAATAATGTTATAGTTCATGGTGATTTTTTCTTATTATCCTTTTGTATTTGTAATGGTTGTATCCCCCACATAGAATATTGAAACTCTACATTACCAATATAGAATATGAAATTTCATGATGTGTAATTCCTAATCTCATAAATATTATTTTCCCATGAGATTATATTTTAATGACTTTTATACATCCATGTACTTCCAAAGTTATTAGAATATTTATCTATTTTCATCACCTGATATTTCATTAATTTAATATTGTCATATAGAAATACATATTTAAGATATAATCTATATTGATATATCATTATCATTTTTTTGAATTCATTAAAATTCACATTCATGGTTTCATTTAAATTACAATATAACTATGAATCATTTCATTTATCCCATTGATATCCTCATTGATTATTGATTGAGATTCCATTAGTGATTTGAAGGATTTCATTTATATGCATATGATATTCAAATATATTCCTTATATTTTAATAATCATTGGATAATTTTCCATTATAATAATGGATAGAGTATAATATTTCATTCAACATATAGTATTATCTATATAAAATACATATTTTTGTGGGTAATGTAATTTTTTTATAGTGAATTAGTGAACAACCAATATTAATAGATAGATAATGATAAATATCTATGTAAACATACACTAAATAATAAAAATAAATATATAAGTCATAATTTAAACAATAGGGGTGACGTAAGGGCTCATATCAAAGAGGATTGACCATATATGTTTTTTTCAAAGACTGAGGTGATCTAAACATTATCTAAGGAAAACTGAAGTAGTTCGGTTGCTAGAATATTGATGCAAAGATATTTTATATTGTGTAATAGTATTACATGACATGAAAGTGGGATTGACACTATCTAAAAAATTGGGGTTTCAAAATAAAATAAAATAAAAATATGACTCATGCTTCAACAAAACCAAACCCTGAAAATTACACCATCTAAAAGTCGATTAAAAGTCATATAATTCCTTGATGTATTGTTGTATTAAGAATTTTTATGCCCTCATGTTATTCATAACCCAAAAGTTGTAGAGCCTCCCTCACATTTCAGTTTACTCAGTGACCCCCTCTTCGATGTTGTCAAATTTCTTTCATTAAAGAACCATATCTAGTTTCCCTCCATCAATATTTAGTGATAAGTCATTGATCAAAGATATTTTATAAATCTATTCTTGAAGTTTTTCTTGGTTTTATCTTGTTTTCTAACATGTATTCTTTGCATTATATTTAATTTTATTTCCTCTATTTGTAAGAGGGTTTCTCTTGTTTTTTGTTGGTGTAGTTGTTCTACAACATCAATGGAATGATGATTTTATTTTTGGAGGAGTAATTAAATATCTGTTTAATTGTCCATTTTTGTGTGAAGAGAGTTGACACCAATTTATCAAGGAAGATCATTTTATTATTTATTTATTTACATGAAATTGTAGATCTATAATTATTTACGCATTGGATCATAATTAAAGTGACCTAATAATTATTTGAATGAGATTAATGAATTGGTATCGATTGCATGGAGGCATCATTCTTTGTACCATGATAAAGGGATACCACATAATTTTCTATATAGTGTGGTATCTATGTTATTCTTATTATTCCAGGTTTAGAATTTGAATTTGGTAAGGAATTTAAATGTTGAGTAAAATCATAATTAATTTGCTAAATGTTTTAAAAATTATTTTTTAATGAATATGGTTGTCATTTTTTCAATTTGAATATGATTAAATTTATGCAAGTATAAATGTTTAATAGAATTGGATTATGAACCTGAATCAAGTTGATGTTGGATTAAAAAAGAATAAAGGCATGACAAATTTATATTTCAATTAATTTTTGATATCTTGAGGCTTTGGTGTCTCGTAGTTGGAACATATGATTAATGAATAGGTAAATTCAATATACAATATGAAATGGTTATTTGAAACAACATAATACCATCGTACGGCCTAAGTACCATGATTTCATGAAATTTCTAACCTCCTTATGCTTTAGATCCGTGATATCTATTTATGTGTGAAGGTTGAATGCCTTGTTTATGGCCAAGATCATGGTTTCTATGTTTGTTTCCTTCTTCTTATGATGTGATGTGAGTTTGAGATGGATTATTTTCGAGGGTTTTTGTGGTTTTTGGGGCATTTAGGCATGAGTGTATCATGATCCCGGGATGGATGATCCTAGAGTGTTATTGTGGAATGTGGGGATGAAAGGCCTTGTTATTGTGGATGCAGTTGATTCCTGTGATGGAAATATGAATCATGATATACATGTGGGTATAGGGTTGGACACTGGGGATACTGGAAGATGATAATTTTGGGATTACCTATTAATATGAAAGCTGGATTCTTATTGGAATCTGTTTCTTGGTTTTTTACTAATAATTTTATTACTATCTTCCATAAGGGTAGAAGAAATGTAGGGTATTTCACAAGATTTCATGTTCGTTATATCATGTATGGATATTTCACTTTCCTACAATGGTTCTCGATTATTTGGCATGTAGTTCACCTAATCATTGTGTCGATCTCCCTATGCTTGTATGACGACACTTTCTTTAAGATGGATGTGATTGGTGGTATACAAAAATCCAGGGAGTTAGAGATTTCTGGGATGAAATCCTGAGTTATAATTTTTATAATTCTTGGACTCGGTTTTCTTATGCTTATAGGGCATGGATGTTATGTTGAAATGGTCATGAAATGTAATGTGGAAATTCTTAATAGATAAATAATTGTTAAAAAAATAATGATAATAAATTATAATAGAATAAAATGAAAAAATGAATTTAATGTAGCTTATTAAATGGTTTTGTTCCACTGGGATATCTGGTTATAGTAGTGGAATTCAGGTTTCTGAGGGACATTAGTCGTAATTGATTCGGAGACTACGTTTTTCCCCTTTTGTTGTTGTGAGCTAAATTATATCGTCTACCTTTCTTATTCTATACTCTAGTCTAGTATGATGGTTAGGGAAGCTGTAGATTCCATCCCCAAGGGTGTTTTCCCAACATTCTTGTGGGAGGGTTGATGGTTATCTACCTCCTTTAGCCCCACTCTATTCTCTTGGATGTTATATGTGATGGTATGGATTGTAGTTATTATTTCATATATATTATTGTAGAAGTTCGTAAAGGATTGTGGTTATTTTATAGACTTGTAATACAGATATAGTTTTGTAAAGAGTATTATAGGAATAATATGTATATGCTTTGTTGGCTTGAAGATCCTAACTTCTTGTATGGACTGTAATGGAATGAGGTATAATACACGATGCATAATACACGTTATATGGGTTTCGGTGGCTCTTGTAAACTATATAATTACTTTGGTTATATATATGTGGTTATGTGATGCCTGAGGTCCTTGTTGACGCATGAGGTGCCTGTTGTGGTACTTTGCCCAGCTGCCTACGAGAAAGCCTTTTTTAAAAGTGTTTTCTGGGATGTACAATGCTAGGGAGGAGTGGAAAACACATGTGAAAGTGGCAGCAAGTTACCCTTGAAATTATTTTTATATTATATGATTTCGTATTCAATACTTTCTCAGAGTATCAATGGGGAGGCTAGAAACAAAATATACCTATTCAGGTGATGAGCATGTTTACTTATTGATCACTATGATTGAGCATGATTTATTTTTCTTTTGTATGATAGGATTTGGTGAACATCCTACTATGTATACTATAACAGTCTCCCTATCAATATATAAACTAGTATTTAGGTCAGTTAGTGTAGGTGGGAGATCATTATTCTTACTACTAAATTAAGGTTTATAGGAGCTGTTTGGGATTTTTGGTAATTGTTGTCATTACATTTATTTTGGTACATTGAGTTTTCATTTTAGTGGTAGTAGTTTTTTAATTATATTACATATGTTCACCATGGGTTTTTATACTATGGTTTTATTAGTATTTTTTTATGGTCTATATTTTCTATCAGAATCTTATGTGTTCACATAGAGTGTAATTCCTCCCATATGTGTGTTTATTATACCATCGGTTCAATTCTCTATCCCAGGGCCTACTAGAGGTGGGATTCGGGAGTCATTGTCTCTCTTCTCCCATTTCCGTCTCAGGAGGGATACACATTGAATGGAGTGGCCATGAAAGAGTATTATCAGAACCCCTATTCTAAGGATAAGATAGTGTTTAGAGTTAGTAATTTGTGATGTTGCATATTTTGGTTGGGAAATGATGTCAATTAAGTTTAGAAAGCATTTTAAACATGGGAGATAGTTTATAACACAAGTATTTAGGGACCTAAGTGACTTGATTCATGGATATTTATGATTACAAATGCAATTAAATTAGGTAGTACTAGTTTCAATGTTGAGACCTAAGAAATGATCATTTAATATTATTATTTGCACGTGTGTTTTAATTAGTAGTGTTTGGGATAGGGTAACGAAAAATGAATAAGAGAAAACAATTAATTATTGTTAATATCTTCCATATACCAGGTTTATGAGATATAACAATTTTTTCTTTTGATGGCATGGCTCTAGCTCGACAACCTCATTAGGTTAATGAATAATGTGTTCAGCATGTTTCTCTAGCATATCGTCATTAGGGTATAGGATGACGATGGAGAATATTAGAGGTGGGAACTCCAAAATACCCAGTGCCAGACATTGCAAAAGATTTAGGGTTTTATTTTATTTACAGTCACAAAACACCGGTTAGAGGAGGTAGAGAATTATTTTAGTTTGATCAATTCTAGGAAGGAGAACTGGGTGTTTTTTGTTGTGATGATGCTTATTGGGTAGTATGGAAGTAGTTATTATTCCTCCTTGGGGATCACAAAAAGTCAGTAGTCTCATGGGAGGAGTCTTGAGTATATTTTAGACTTGAGTTTTTTCATCAACCATGAAAGAGAAAATTCACTTCTATATTTATACACTTTATTAGGGGAGATCTAGTTTGTGAGGGTTTGGGATCCATTTCTAGAACCATTTTTAATATACATTGGACCTGTTTTCAGATGAGGAGATGAGGGAAAATAATTTTGAAGAGCTTTTAAATCCATAATTCCAGTTCCAGGACACCCATATTTTGCAGAAGACATATCTCAATGTGATAGAGAGAGAAATGAAAATCAAGAGGAAATTATCTTGAACTGGATCATCATGAGATGGGAGTCTTTAGGATTCCACATAGAGTAGATTTGTGGTCTAGGGTTCCCAGTTGTCAAAATAGAAGAGCTTCTATCTGGCCTGGGGGTGGGTCTAGCCCTCAAAGACTCATTTATTTTGTGTTAGTGTCTCTCCAGACTATTAAAATGGATAATACAGTTGATTTTATTATAGAGGATGTGGTCATCAGTGGGTAGTGTTCCCGGCCTTTTTGTCCAATCAGTGTGTTCTATCTATTCCGTTGTAGGTTACACTACTAAGGTAGTTCTTGCTGAGGAAGCATATGGTGGTTTATCATGATTTGGATGAATATAGATATATGGGGATGGGAGAGGAAATATCTAGGATGCTCTTTTTCATCATAAAGAAAATAAAGACTATGGAGGTTATCATTAGCATGGTGATAGAGGTCATGGTCAGGTTCATGATTTAGCATTTTTTGCTTCATTTGAGCCACAAATAATTTTAGGTACACTTTTATTGCTTTCAAATTGGGTTCATTCATTATTTTATACAGCTGGGTTGCACACATTTACATCACCTTCCCTTTCCCTTATTTGGGACTTGTGTTAAAGAGACATCTGGTGCCCTTGCCATTGACAATGTCATTTTGAGATCGAGCTATCTTCTTTGATGTAGGTGGACGTTGTGAGCTAGTTCAAGGGCATCACCGCACTTGGGTAGATTTTCGATTTTTATAGATAAAACAAAATTATATTATCCTTTTCATGGATTTGTTTTATTCAGCATTATATATCATAGATTGCATTAGGATTCAGGCTATGTTCTTCAATGATGATGGAGAGCCAATAGTGTTTGTTGATGTGTGAGACCATTGGATGGGTCATAGTTGTGTTCTGTCCATGTCTTCCTTGATGTTTGATGTTGTGATGATTTTTTCATAGGTTCAATAGTCGAGGTTTCTGAGGATCATAGAATATTACCTGTACTTCATTCCGTAAGAGGTTGTTCTATTTCACTATTGATGAGAGATCGAGTTCAGGATTGAACTATAACCATGAATGTCTCTTATCTTTATTTCTCTATATATGATAGGACCTTATTAGTCGTAATATCTCAGTATGTATCTCGATGTTATATTGTAGTGGGTATTTTCTAATCCAATAGTGTCACTGTGGGGTGCACCAGTTTTTGTCATAATGAATGATGACAGTAGTTTTAGTTGTGTGTCATTTATATTCACATGAACCAAGTGATGGATAAGAATAATATTCATATTCCACAAATTGATAATTTTTTATATGAACTAAATGGAGAATGATCTTTATCTAATATTTATTTGTGCACAAGATACCATCATATCTTTGTAAAGGATAGGGATATCCCAAAGTCTGCTTTCTATTTTCGTCATGTAAATTACGAGTTTGTTATGATGTCAATAGATGTTATGAATGCACAAGATGTGTTCATGGGGTTAATAAAATATTTGTTTCAGGAGTTCCTGAATAAATTCCTTGTGTCTTTCATCAGTTACAACCATGAGTACTCTACAACTGAGTACGATCATTCATAACATCTGAATTTCTTTTTCAGAGATATTCACCATGATAATTTGATTGCTAAGTATCCAAAGTGTGATTTGGGGGCTCAAGAATACATTTTATTAAGTCATGGTGTATCCCAATAGGTATTATATTTGGATCCATTGATGATAGATGCAGTTGCGTCTTAGGAAGACACAACGAAAATGGCAAAGGTGTGAAATTTCTTTGGTCATGTAGGCTATAAAAAGTTGTATGTAGCAAATTTATACACGCTACAACTTATATAATATCATTTAAAAGAAAGGATACACTTTTTTTCAACTAATCAATATAGCGTAGCATTTGAGACTCTGAATGAGAAGATGATCAGTTCCCCAATTCATTCATTGACAGTAAAAGTTGTTCAGTTTGAGTTTTTCTGTGATACTCTGTGTTTAGGGTTGGGGTGGGTTTTAATATAGAAGAGACATGTTGTTTCTTATGGTTCATTTTAGTTATGTCCCCATGAGTTTAAACATTACACCCACGAACTCGAGGTAGCAGTGGTATTGTTTTCCTTGATGTTTTAGAGACATTAACTCTCAATGATGGTTTTGTGGTCCTCACAAATTAAAAGTTATTGTGGCATGTTTTCTCCAAGAATGACTTGAACATTCCTCATCTTCTATGGTTGAATTTATTATAGGATTTTGAAATTAAGATTTCATATACACCATGAAAAGGGATTGTTGTAGCTGATGTTATATGCAGGAAGTTGTGAAGTGATGAATTGAATGAATCTGGTGATTTCTAGAGAGTGATGGAAGAACATTCCGAATTGAATTTAAATATGGAAAGTGTAATAGGAAGACATTGAATTTTCAGATGATATTTTAGTCATCTTTGGGTTAGTAGGTTGATGATTCCATGTTGGGGGATCATGAGGTGGAGGTCTGTAGAGAACAATTTTTTTTGTCGAGAGGTACTTGATTGTTTGTATGAGGATGAAAAATATTTGGTGTTTCTTCGGGGAAGGCATTTTATTCCTTTGACAATGTGTGAGATGGTTCTCAAAGTGTTTAATTGTTCACCATCAGTGGTACATCCTATCATGAAAAAGATGTACCGATCATGGAGTTGTATGATTTAGTGTCTTGGATTGATGTGTGTAATTTTATAGTTTCTGTCTCAATGTTTTGTTTTTCAAAACATGAAGGTCAATAATTGTGTTCCCATATGGTTTTCTCCAGCCATTATTTGTAACCTAGTGGAAGTGGGAGGAAAAATCAATGCACTTTTTTATTGGTTTACTTGAATATCATTGAAGCTAAGATGCTATATGTGTGATAGTGGATCTTTGATTAAATAATTTCACATTATAGTAGTCAAGGAGTCAAGCTCAGTAAAGATTTTTTCAATGTAGTATCAATGGGAGGTGGTGTGACTCCATGGATTCCCTATGATGTTCATTTATTTTAGAGATATTAATTTTATATCTAGTCTCTGGAGAAATCTCTAACATGATTTCAGTTCTCATTTTTTCTTTGTATTAACTTTTCATCCACAGAAGGACTGTCAGACTGAGTAGACCATCCATACTGTTAATGAAATGTTGACCCTAGTTTCCTAGTTTTTTGAGGAGTTTGGGTGAAGAATTTTCCCTTGGTGGAGTTTTGTAAAAAAATAGTTTTCACCTCACAATAAACAAACCATCATTTGACTCCTTGTATGGATGCCTTTTCATTCTCTATTATTCTACCCCGGCATTAGAGTGTTAAAAATTCTTGAGCTATAACTAGTTCATAATATTTAATAGATATTATTGGTGATTCATTAGAGGATGAAAGCATGGTAAGATCATCATAAGTTATATTTTGATCATGGGAGGAGGCCTCTTCAGTTCGACTTTAGGGATCATGTGTTCATGAAAGTGACTCAACATTATGGGAAGAGATGGTTTGGTTGGGGTATTAATATTTTTCCCTAGTTTGTTGGGACTTTCGAGATGTTTCATTATGTTTTAGTCACGGAATATCAGATAGAACATCCTCCATATACGATTAAGATACATGATGAAAAAAAAATTCCCGAGCTCTATCTTTATCTTCATGACGATTACCACATCATTGGTTGAGTTGAGATTGATTTTGATGATGATGACATATTTGAGGAGCGGCCTGTACAGATATAGGATTTCTAGGAGAAGGTGTTTTGTGGTCATCATATTCTCTTGGATTGTGTCTTGTGGTTGCATAGTGTCATGGAGGAGAGTTCCTAGGATCCTGATTCACAAATACATGCTTAGTACCTAGATAATTGTGATGTTTCGCTAATTTGGTAGTGTTTTTTTATTTAATGGTTATAGGTATTTTTTTGTTTTTGATTTGGGGTTCGCCAATTTCTTATTGCTGATAACTCTATTTTGAGTGGTATCTTCCCTTGGAGAATGTTGAGGAGCTAGTTATGATTGATTTGTTGTTTTTAATTTTCCCTATGTTGTGGTGGTTGAGATCCTATGGAAGTGAGAGCCTTGAGATGTATATCATGGGTAATTGTTCGGATTAGCCTCATTTATGTTTTCCTTTTGAATTTTTTTGGATTATTGAATTTTAGAATGTTTTTAGAGATATCAAATGTTAGGTCCAGAATCTACATGGATCGACCCTTTGCTTGTTTTTTGAAGACAATGTTTCATCATGGATTTTGAAATTAAGTCTAGAGTAGTTCATTGTCTAGAATATTGAATGAGAGAGATTTTAAGACACGTAAATGTTTTACACTATGTAAAAGTGGGATTGACGACATGTAATGATTCATCGTAATAAAATATAATAAAATGAAAATGTAATGTTTGTTTCAGTTGAAACGAACAATAATGATTTAATGACATGAAAGGGGATTAAAAATCATGTAATTTATTACTGTAGTGTTGTATTAAGTATTTTTATCTCCTTAGGTAATTCAAAACCCAATGGCTGTAGTGCGTCCCTCTTGTTCCAGACGACCTGGTGACCCCCACATTGCCATTTTAGGGATTAATTCATCAATGATCAATTCCTGGATTACCTCCTTCAATCTATAATGATACTTCTTTAATCGAATATATTTTCTACCTCTGTTCTCATTGTTTATCCAGGTTGGATCTCGTTTCCTCCCATGTATTCTCACCATTCCATAGAGTTTTCTTTCCCTTGTTTTTCTGGGGGGGGGTTCTCTTGGTATTTGTTGGTGTGTTTTCTCCCTATAATCCTTGAATGAATACAGTTCACATGCGAGTAATCAGAGATCCTTTACATGGGTTGTTCACCTGGGATAAATTTATCACCATTTTGATGTAGTGGTTCTATTGCTTCTCTAATTATTTACATGAAATCTTAGGAATATTATTATTTATCCATTAAAACACAATGAAGTTTACCTAATAATTATTTGAACTAGATAAATGAATTGGTATTGATCACATTGTGTTTTTGTTGTTTGTAATGTGATAATGGGTTGACTTTTTATTTACTAGAGAGTGTGGTATTTATGGCGTTCTTGCTATTTTACATGCATCAAGTGAAACTGGTAAAAATGTAAAGCTATAATTAGTTTATAATTGATTAGATAAAGGTTTAATGGGGAATGATTATCGAATAATGTTCTTATTGTAGTACTTTGATCCTAATAAAATTGATTCATGTATTAATTATTAATTGAATTGGTTAATGAACCAAAAGTGTGTTGATTATTCATTATAAAGGCATTAAATACAGATTAAATTAAAATTTAAATTAATTTTAGATAGCTTGTGATATCATTCTCCTTAGGCTGGCCTTAGTTAGAACCTATTAATAATGAATTTTTTAATTTAGGATGGAATAAGAATCAGTTGAGTGATAAATGATAACTACTTTGTTGGGATTATGTTTCCTGCTTTCTTATAAAATCCATGTTCCCTATGATTTGGAGCCCTGAGAAATTTTTGTTTTTGAAGGATAAATGACATGATTATGGAAACATCTCAGTTGATATGTTTTTTCCTAGTAATTATGATGTGATGTGACACACGGATGGATAATATTGGAGTTCTAACATGGTATGTGGGTAGGGAGGACCAGATGTGATGCGAGCCTGGGATGGGTTAGCCTGGAGGGATGTTGTTGTATGTGAGGTGGGGGATATTTTTTAATAATTGATTCATGTCGTTTAAGGATGCATCAAGATATGAGTGTTGGTGTTGGGAAGGACATCCAGGATGATAGAACTAGATGAAGTTGGGCTTACCTATTGATATGAATGTTGGGATGTTGTTTGAATCTGTTTCATGGATGTTTTCCATGGATTTGATTACTCTCCTCCGATGAGGGGTGAAGACGTACCGGGTATGCCATGTGATTTCCATGTTTATATTCATGTTGTTGGATGAGTTTACTCTCCTACTATGGGTGGAAAATAATCGATGTGTAGTTCACCTAGTCATCATGTCTAGCCCCAAGTGCTGGGACAAGGTCATTATCTTTCATATCGATGTGATTTGTTGTATACCTTTTTTGGTAGATTAGGATGTTTTCCTAGAGTACCTGGTAATATAGAAAGTAATAATGTTAATAAATAATTAAATGTTTAACCCATGGGGTTGGAGCCTGTTGGGATGACATGCTATGTTATAATTATGAGATGTAGTGGAATAAAATTTCCTATGCCTTGGGGTATGGTTCTTCTGTTAAAATTGTAATGAAATGTAATGTGGACAATGATTATTGTTATATAATTAATAAATGTAAAGTAAAACTAATGAAAATTAATAGATTATTTTAGTTTATCTTATTAAATGGTTGTGTGGTTATTGGATATTTGGTCTTAGTAGTGGTAGTCGAGAGCCCTAGAGATGTTAGATATAAGAATTTCCGAGAAAAGTTCATTCCCATACTTTGGTTGTGAGATATATTATATCATGTTAGTTTTTATATATATGCTACTCCACCAAAACAGTTAGGGAAACAAACACCATGGGGATTTAGATCCATGGGAGGTGTTTTGCCCAATATCATAATGGGGAATTAATGGATATCTACACACTTTTCCCTTCTCTCGTCTCTTGGAAGTGTCTTAGGTTGGTATGCAAAGTGGTATGTTTACCTATATATGTGTGTAGATGTATGTAATGGATTTTTTTTATTTCACACACATATATTCTAGATATAGTTTCTTAAAGACCACTATAAATATAATATGTATAGGTTGTTACGGCTTAATGATTCTTACTCAGTGTAGGGGTTGTAAAGGCTTGAGGTATAATACCTGATGTATGAATCCTATATACGAGCAACAAGGCTCCCTATAACTACCTTGTTACCTTGGATTCATTTCATGGTGGTGTGATGCACGATGTGCATATCGACACATTAGGGGAATGTTGTGGTGCATCACCCTTGTTTCTATGGGATTGCCTTTTGGATAGAGATTCTCAGGATGTGTGGTGTTGGGTTATAGAGAGAAAATAGAGGGGTTGTTGTAACGGGGTACACATTAGTTTTTATATTATATTATATTTTCTTATATTAGATGCTTGGTGAGAGTTTACATGGTGAGGCTAGGAATTTAGTATACCTTTTTAGGTAGACATAGTTTCACATTATGTTAATTGTGCTTTAGCAATCATTATATATATTTTTATGAAAGAATATATGATGGACCCTACAGAGTATAATTTTATACTAACACTACAAATATATAAATTGGTTTTCAGGTCAGATTATATAGGTTTCATATCATGATTTTTACTACTATTTCGGGGATTTCAAGATATGTTTGGGCATCATGGTCACTCTTGTCATTACTTTTATTATGGAACTTATGGTTTTTCATTTCTATTGTAGAAGTTATTTCATGACATTTTATATGTACACTTGGGATTATTTAAAATTTAATTATGACAACGAGTTGGTTGGTGTATTTTTTTTTTCACTCTTTAGAATTTGTTCTTGTAAAGGCTAATGCTTGTCATAATTTTTTTTGTACCCATCGTGCTGGTCGCGAACCTAGATACTACTAGAGGTGGGACTTGAGCATTTATATTTTTCTTCCTCCATTGTCAACCGTGGAGGGGTACACATTTTGGGTAAAGTATTGTGATAGGTGATGCCGCTAAATCAAAGATTAAAATATCTTTGATGATTAGATCATATAATATGTCATGTTTCCATTTTCATAAATTGATAATTTAAAAAAAATTTGTTATGAGTACATATGTTTAAATACTGATGCAACCCAAAAAAGTAATTAATGAATTTATATACATTGAAAACCATTTACGACTTTATGGTAGATTTTGTAAATGGTTAGTTACAATCCCTTCATTGGATCCTTATTGATCTCCCTACATTCTTCCAAAGAAAATATGTAAACTCTATTCAATGTTATCTTTAATAGAATTAGTTAATGTCATAAAAAATTCATTAAACATATTTGTTCATTCAATCTACTCCAAAAAACAACAGCGACCTGCAAAACATAATATATTGTAATTTTCTTTAATTATATATTTCATTGAATGGTAAACAAGACTTTTCATTCTTATGATTTCATTCCTCAAAATGTAATGTGATTCATTCATAAGTATAACATGTATAATTTTATTAAAAAATTGAACATCAATAAATACATGTGAAAAACCATTTATATTTACTATATTTTTCATTAACATTATTTTTTATTAGAATATCATACATATATTCCACTATAAATTTATCAAATTAATCTATAATGACTCTAAAAATCATATTCCATATAAATCCATGTTTCATTATAATTCTATTTTTTATTCTATGAACATATATGTTCTATATCATATAATGATATATATTTTAAAGTAATTTATTTTTTAAAATGAAATCATAAAAACAATGATAATGATCAAATGGGATATTTTAAAAAATCCATCAATTTGATCGAAAAGGATGTAAATATATAGTAGAGTATACATGTTTTCTTTATTGATCATATCAAGACGATAAAAATCTATTCAGAGTATCTTTTTCACTACCATAATCTTAAAATTTCCATTACAATACCGTAAGAAGATACAGTAGGGAAAATTGATGCTTTAAAAAAATATTATATGTTATTCTATAATAATTAAAATCCATCAATTCTACAATATATAGTCTCTTTGATATATGTGTCCAATATAGTATATGTTAAATTGAGAAGTCATACCTATTTATCTTAATGATGAAATAATTAATAAATTATCTTAATTTATTTGAATAGTCTCATCCTCGGTGCTAATTATTATTTTAAAATCCCCTATTTGAATAAGATATTATTATTTATTACTTTTCAAGACACATACATTTGATATATTTTATAGACAATTTCTATAATTCTCATTGTATTTGTATTGAATAATGGTTTCATTTATGTGATGAAATAGTTTTTTATTTCATTGTAATTTAATTAACATATATATATATATAACACAAACCAAGAATGTAAAAAATATAATAATGGATGAGTTATGGTAATTGAGTAAAAAATAGTCCCATAAAAATTAATAATCTATGAATCATTCACATATAATGGATAAATTGTATCACTAGGTGTTTTCATATTTAATATTAGAAAAAAATATCTTTGAAAAGAAGATAATTTTTACCATAAATATATTTTATTATGTATTTAGCTGATTTATGATCTAATATGACACATGATATTTATAAGAAATAGGTAGTGTGTTTTTTAAAAACATAATATAATTCTCCAACACATAGAGTAAATATACAAAGTTAATGTTCTCTCTCCTTTGACTAAAACATCAAATATTTTGATATATTTAATCCCTATTTAAGATATGGTTTTCAAAGAACAAATATAATCCCATATGTTCCCAATTATGGAGAAACCCTAAAAGTCATGAATCCTATTTTACATGGGATGGGGAATCCATTGTAAAAAATAAACACTGGCATTGGTGAAAATCAAATAACAAAAGTTTTCAACTAATGAATTTCATTATAAAGGGGATCAAAAGATGGGATATCTCCCTTAGAGTATAAATATGAGTCATAGATATATTCAAACACATCATTAGATGAGCGGGTGAACGGATCACCATACACATAATCAGATTTATACTTCAAAGAGTTGTTTTGATTGATACTGAGGATTTTTTCTATTGGGAATGTATTGTCTCAACAATAACTATAACTTGTAACGATTTTGATGAAAAAAAATACCGATAAATATTTATTAATTATTTCACTTTTATGGTATTTCAGGGAATTAAAATTCATTTTTTATTCTGAAATTATTTTCAATCATTTAATTAACAAAAACATTATTAAAATTGTTTATGTTTTTTTTAGAATTCTAGAAAAATTGTTCACACACTACATGCTTTAGCATAATGTACGGTGTCCACATTTTACATTGTACATCGCGAATAGATCATGATCCCTATGTTTGTTTTAAACCTTGAACTAGAAGAGTAACCATGGTTTCTAAATCCTACATGAAGATCAGTATATATGGTTAATCAACTATACATTGCAATGAAATTATGTTAAAATAAACATACATTTGAAAGGATCCTCATGTTTTGGAGAGAGAGAAAATTATCATTAAAGAACCCTGTGAAATTAATAAACATTAGAGTCTAACAATAAAAATTTGGATCATCAATATTTCATTTTTGATCAACTCTAAATTTTCAAACTTATGTTGGGAATATTGAATCTATATAGTTGAACCCTACGTTCAGTGTTTTTTCGGTTTGAAAAGAATCCATATGTTTGTCTTTTCAACATTGGTGATTTATTTTCATGATATTATCCATGATTTCTACAATGGTCTTGATATAGTTACTAGATATTTTAAGGATCATTTTCTACCATTCGAAACATCTTTTTATTTTATTTAATGAACTGTATTCAATGGAGAAATTTATTCCAATTTCAAAGGGATGTTGCAACTCACCTCATCAATGAAAATTTCAATTTCTGCGAGCAGTCAGGCTATTATTTTGGATCTAAATTATCAAATAAAGTCATATTATCTATATATTCATACTGAATATCTCATAAAATATATTTTTGATAAGATATTAACAAACAAGACCACATTTTTTGAAATTATTTTTACATTTCTTCAACAAAAAAACAACTTAGGAAGAAGAATAAATTAAGGATATATACATGTTATATCAGTTTCTACTATATGTTTACAACTGAACTGATTTTGTTAATGGTCATAACATCAATGAGATCTTCTTCAACAATATTTTAGTATAATTCTTTCATCCTAAATATTGTATTTCTAAATAAATAGATCCATCAATTTTCAGTTTTGTGTTACTGCAACTACAAAGATCAATCTATTTCATCCAATCCAATATATGTTTTATTTATTTGAGTTTTAACTAATTGTACCTTGTTGAGGTGGAGTGTCAGCTTCTCGATATATGTTTTTGATAATTGGTTCTTTGTTTATAACCCAAGGGAATTTTTAGTCATAATTTTAATGGTGTCTCAACATTCACTCATTTTTCTAAATTTTGGCCTTGGGAGAAGAGAACCAGCCATGTGAAATTCACCATGAATGTAATGCCCTGACTCTAGTTACCTAGAGTCTGTGAATTATTACAACACATTGGTTTGATACATGGAAACATGTCTATAATGACCGATAATTTTTGTAGCAATCGAAATACTAGATACATTCATATGTTTTACATTATATTATAAAATGTAAAATTACAATGACATTTTCTCCAGAGACGACACTCATATCTCTTCAAACAATCCCTATAGGTCAGTCATAAAATAATTCTTCACATCCTAAGAAAAATAAAACATGCAAAGCGATGTGCTCAGATGCTCAGTAAGTATACCAATATAGCGGCATCATTCATAAATAAGCATAAACATGTAAGGCAATGTATAAGAATAAAAAAATCCTTTTAAACATGAACATGAGCATAATATGTCAAAGATAAAATCAAATAATTCCCTTAACATATTCACATAGATATTGTACATGTCGAGTAATCACATGCAATATCAATAACCACTTTCATAATGATGGAATGCATAATACAAGGCTTCATAACCTCATAGACAAGGCCTTGTGATGAGACTACAAATAAGATTTTGTCAAGGCCTTATCCCAATACACTAGTTTTCTAATTAGACTATTGATGCATTACAGAGCTATAGCGGGCTCCAACCATCACTTATTATGTCCAATTCATTGCTCATATGAAAAATTTTAAACATAACATAAACATTTGTATTAAAACTTGCATACAAAATGTCAATACAATATCCATAAACCATGAATGGTGTAAAAATAACACATCCATAGTCAAATATAACCCAAAACCATGAATACAATAAAAAAATTTCATAATAAATAAACTTTAAATAAGACTGAAATCCATCAAAGGATGTTGACATAGATGAAATCAAATATTTTTTAGAGAAATAACACTTTATATTTTGAAATAATATAAATGGAATATAGTAATAAAAAATTATTTTGAAAATATTCTTATAATATTGTAAGGGATGCTTCGATGATGTTATTATTGTATAAAATAGCATCACATGCTATAAAAGTAAAAAAAAAATTCCAACATTAATTTTATTGAAATGGTCATAAAGTACATTGTTTGGAAAATGACGGAATGATTCCTTTCAATAATATAAGGGAAAATAAGGGTATAAATTAAATTAAGAAATTACCTAGTAAATAGTAAAACTGTTTTGAAATATATATTTATGAAAACAAGGAATAGGATGACCAAGAGTTCCAAGTAGATAATTACGTATTGACAACCTCGAATAATGAAGAGATTGTGAATTTAACCCCTTACCTTATAATTTTCATTGTTTTAGGGTTGGATAATCTCCTATATAATTGTGAATTCATTTCTATTAAATTATAAAATGACCATATGCATTAATATTTTATCATATATGATCTTATAATATTTATTTATTAATGATATTTCAGTAGTATCATTGTTTCAGGTGTTAACTGTTTAGTTTTTCATTATAAGCTTTTTACGTAAGTAATCTTTGTTATGGATAGGATGTATCTTATTCATATTCAAAATGATATTAATTATTTAAACATTATTTTTAATAATCAAATAAAAATTAATACCAACAGTTTGGAGGACCGTTGGCAAGTAAGCCATGACAATAGGTCTATACAAACAGTTTTGGGAAAACCGATGGTATAGACCCTATACCAACTGTTTGGAAAACCATTGGTATATGTAATAAGAATGTCTATACCAACTTTTCTCAAGACCATTGGTATATATATTTCAAAAAAGAAAAATGTAGTGTGATTTGATCCCAGGACATCTAGTTTATAATTGAATGACTTAACTACTAACCTAACTTGACTTTTGTTAACATAATTTCATAAAAATATATATGTATTATTCTAATTATTTTAAATTTTGATTTATATAATGTTCTCGGTAGTAAGATTAAAAAAAAAATCGAAGGACCTTTCCGAACTATTTCCAAAACTTTTGGGAAAGATGTTGCTTTTATTTGAGATTTTCGGTTGGAGGTTGAATTTTGGGCCAACTTTTCCAATGATTTGGCCAAACCGTTGGGAAAGGTGGCTCAGAATTCAACTTTTCCCAATGGTTTGGACAAACCATTTGGAAAGGGGACCTATACCAATGTTTTTTACAAACCATTGGAAAAAATCATATTTCTAGTAGTGATATGATGGGAAATGAATCTTACCGAGTTCGTGGAGATGATAATCCGTATGTATGCATGAGCGACAATATAATTTTTTTGATATAAAAATTATATATAATTGTATATTATATCATATATAAAGAATCATTATCATGTTATATTTATTATTTACATCAATTATACGTCATTATTCAAGACGACCAAATAATAATGTATTGAAAAAAACTACACCATGACGTGGAGATGGTAGACCGTATGTACGCATGTAGGGTGACATGTCATTAAACTGATGGATATAATAATGAATTAGATTGTACCATATTTATAATAACATCATACTATATAATAGATATTGGAGTTATTATTTTATAATGTAAAAAACAAGTAATGAAGATGTGGAAGAAGAAGATAACTTGGATGAGGTGATGAAATATTTACATCTTCTTCGGGTTGTTTTTTTATCAATAGACCTCAGTAGGTTGTCATTCTGACTAAAGGAAAGCCTATAAGATGAATGTAATATAAATGAGATGATATTTGGGATGTGGTTGTCCAATCCAAATGTCTTTGAAGGTGTTAATGTGAGAGAAGGGCGAGGGCCCTTTTATAAGAGGGGTGGGGGAACCTTAAAAAAATATTGAAATATTATTTTATAATAAAATGATTTTTGTGTTTTTGATGGCTCCAAAATGACTTATTTCGTGGATAAGGTGGTTTTGGGTCTAAAACAACTCATCTAATAGGTTTCAGATGGGTTTGGGTTTGTATATTAACCTTAAATTTTAGATTTAACTCTTATTTGATAAGTTTGACATTTACCACGTCTCTTTAAATGTTTATATTCTATAGTTTATAAACATACTGTAAACAACCAATAGAACCCCAAGTGGTTCATTATTAATATATATAACATTATCTACATCATTTTTCTAATATTTAAATATTTATGAATATTATATCAATTAATAATATAATATTTATTTTGAAGACACTTTTATGTCAATCTTGACACTATTTGGTATTTTGTTTTTGCTAAATTTATAACAAAATTATTACATAGAAAAAAATTCATTTAATCAACCATAACATTTTATATTAACCTATAATATTAGTGGAATTTATAAAAAGTATCATATTACAATTATTTGTGTATTTATAAAATTTATTATTTAAATATTTCATTAATAAGGTAATTGCAGCATCATCATTGTGTCATAGATAAATTAAATTATATAATGTCTAAAAATTACAAATAAAATACCATTATGTTTGAAATATTTTAATATTTCCAATTAATATTTATTTTTGAATTTATCTTATGTATATCCTTATATTAAAAATGGTTTAGTTATTAAACATTGATTTTAACTCTTTTAACTCATCTTTAATTTAAATAATAATAACTGTCCTAATCTAATCCATGTGGACCAAAGGGTATCATATGTTATTACATGTACTGTTTTTGGTCGAATTATACTTATCCAATAGAATTAGGACTTGTGTTAGGGTAATAATAATATTAATTTAACATTTAATTACCATATTTACTTTTAACTGTGGTAAATAAAAGTCAAACATTACTATTCACAAAAAATATATTTTCACCACATTGAACCACATTTAACATTATGATGTCAATTGTGTCTCTAATATTTTTTAAATTAAATTTACAAAAGCATTAAAATTATTTTTTATTCAAATTTGAAAATGCTCCTAGGAGGTGGGTAAAAGACGGTACATGTTCAATTAAATTTTTATATATCTTAACATATTATAAAATTGATAAAATGAATTACAATGAAATTATATAGGTTTTATGTTTATATTATGACCTAAAATAAATTTAATTAAAATAAAATTTTATTTAAATAAATAATCAATTTTAAATAATAACTCAGTTTTTGTCATTATTCATCGAATATTTCATGTATTCATAAAAATAAAAAGAAAATCAACTCAAGCTAATTTAAATATTCCAACTCCAAAAATGAAGTCCATTTTTAAAGATAAAATTTATAAAATTTCAAAAATTGGTTATTACTATTCATAATGGCCGATTTGATTTGTTGTGGTGTGTTTGAACATGATGTTGATTATGACACAAGCTACTCTATTATTCAAAGTGTAATGTACCGTGGATGCTTGGGGAGTTACATTCTCCCATACATAATGTAATTTCATATTAAAAATTTCTAAATAATACAGCATAAAAAATTCTATTAGTTCTTCATCATAAGTTCCTTAGGTTCCCACATTTCTTCTTCGATCATATGGTTTCTCCAAAAAACATTTACCATACTAGTCATCCGGTTTCTCAACACTAGTTATCTGGTATCAGGAATTCTGATAGGCTCTTCGCAATAAGACAGATCAGATTCCAGTTCTAATTCCTCATAAGTGATTACATGTGATGGGCGAGACATGTGTTTTCTGAATGGTGATACGTGGAACACATCGTGAACATTGGAGAGACATGGCAGCATTTCAAAAAGGTAAGCTACAATAACAATTTGTTCACGAACTTAGAAAGGTATGATTTACCTGGGACTCAATTTATCATTCTTACTGAATCATATAATTCCCTTCCATGGAGATACCATTAAGAAAATATGATCACCTACCTACAATTACAATTATTTTCTTTGGCTATCAACATAGTTCTTCTCTATATATTGAGCTGATTTGATGTGGTATTGGATTACCATAACCTTTTCCATCATTTCTTCAATAAGTTTTGGGCCTAAAATTTTTCATTGACCATCATCATCCCAACATGTTGGTGTGTGACATCTCTTTCCATATAATGCTTCATATCATGCCATCTGAATTCTTAAATGGATGCTACTGTTATATCAAAATTCTACCATAGGTAAATATTGATCACACATACACTGAAAGTTATGTGAGAAAGATATCAACATGTCTTCTAAGGTTTGAATAGAATGTTCTAATTGTCCATCAGTTTAAGGGTTGTAGGAAGTGCTCAAAAAAAGTTTATGATCTACGGATTTCTGAAGACATTTCCAGAATCATAATGTAAAATGAGGATCACAATCAGAATCAATAGATAGGGGTACTCAACGAATTCGTAAAAATTCATTAATATACAGTCATTCTAAATGTTCAAGGGTTAAATCTTCTCTTATTGCAAGAAAATGTGTTGAGTTTTTAAGATGGTCATCAATGACCCATATTTTATCATTCCATCTAGGAGTCTTTGGTGGTCCCATGACAAAGTACATTGTAATATTATCCCAATTGCACTCAGGTAATGGAAGAGGTTTTATTACTCCTCAAAAATTTTTCTTATTGCTCTCACTTGTTGATGAACCCTACATCATAACACAAAATCAGAAATCTCTCTCTTCATGTTGTTCGGAAAAAAATTTTCCTCCAAATATATAAACATCTTGATTCTTCTAGGGTGTATAGAGAAATTGGAGTAATGAGAGTCATCCAACAATTCCCTTTTTAGATCAGGTATGTTAAGAACACCATGTCTATTTCCAAATTTCATAATCCATTATTCATATATGATGTCGACCAATCAACCATTATTTACAGCTTTAATATTCATTTGAAATTCCTCATCATTATTCTAAGAACACATTATCCATTCTAGTAAAGATAGTTTGGAATCAATTAGAAAATGTATTAATGTTTAGCCTTCCATGATTATTCTCATACCCAGTTTCAATAGATCCATGAAAATTGGATCTCTTTAAACTATCAACTTCTAAAAAACAATAAGATCCTTCCTACTCAAAGCATATTCCACCTTATTTGTCTTTATCAGGTGGTAATGTATAGCGAAATTATAATCTTTTAGTAGTTCAAGAAATCTCATTTTCCTAATGTTGTTTTCTTTCTGTAAGAAAATATTTTTCAAACTCTTGTGATCATTATATATCTCAAATTCTATTACCATAGAGATAATTTCTCTATATCAACAATGATAATATTACATCTGCAAACTCAAGATCATGAGTAGGATATTTTTCTTCATGGATTTTTATCTTTCATGATGCATATGCAATAACCCTATCATTATGCATAATGATAAAACCATGTCCTTTCTTTGATGTATCTCTATAAATAAAAAACCCATTATTCCTTGACGGTAGAGTCAATATATGAGCATTGACTAATCTTCTATTTAGTTATTCAAAATATTATTCACACTCAATTTTACAAACAAATTTAACCCCTTTTATTTGTGATCTCGATTAATTGGTTTTCCAATTGGGCAAAAATCTGGGTGAAATGTCGATAGTAACCATCTAAACCAATAAAACTGCATACTTAAATTATACTCATCAGTGCTAGCCATTCGTGGATTTCCATGGTCTTAGAAGGATAAAAAAGGATTATATCCCTATAGAAAATATGTCCATGAAATGAAATATCCTGATTCAAGAATTCACACTCGCTAAACTTCGAGTATAATTCAATTTTTTTTGAAGGATTTCCGAATATAACACAACTGATTTTGATGATCATCATAGAATTTGGAGTATACCAATATATCATCAACAAATACCACTACAAATTCATCAAGATATTCCTTGAATATAATATTCATTAGATCTATGAAAACATAGGGTTCATTAGTCATCCTGAAAGGAATTATTGTAAACTTGTAATGCACGTAGTTGGATCGAAATACTGTTTTCCGAATGACTTCTTTCTTTACACACAACTGATGATATTTAGATCAAAGGTCAATAATTGAATATTATTGATCTCCATGAAGATGGTTGAATAAATCATCAATGGGAGGTTGGGGATACTTGTTCATTATCGTTATAACATTAATATCCCTGTAGTCATTGCACAACCTCATAGATCCATCTTTCTTTTTAAAAAAGGACATGGACTCTTCATGGAGAAACACTAGGGAGAATAAGTCCCTTGACACTCAATTCATATAATTGTTTCTATAGTTCCACTAATTCCACTGTGGAAATTCTATAAGGTGTCTTCAATATGGGCCGTGAACCAGAAATTAAATCAATGGAAAATTGTATTTCTTGTTCTAGAGGATATCCATGTAAATCTTCTGGAAACACATCAACATATTCTTACAAAATAGTTACGTCCAATATTCGAACATTCATTTCCACACCCAAAATTATTTTACTATCGTCCTCCCTAATAATTTAATTTATTTAGCTACTAGGGGTGGATCTAGATAAGAATGTGTTGGTGACGTTTCTTCTCTAATGATAATGTACTCATTATCATCATCAAAAATTGTAACCTCTTTCTTCTTTCAATAATGTTTTGCATCATGGTCCAAAAGCAAATCCATTCCAAAGAATATATCAAATTCAATCATGTGTATGACTCTGAGATAAGCAGATAAAGATCATCTATATGCCATAATGGTAACTGATTCACAAAAAATTGTTGCAATGATACTAATCTTTGGGGTTTTTACTAACAACACCCTTGTTAAATCAAATTGAAAATATCAAATTTTCATTGAAAAAAGGGAAGATATGAAATAATATGATGTACCAAAATCAAATAAATCCTTTTCAAAACATGAGAAAACCATTCAATTACCTGCCACCATGTGTTTCGGAGCATTAACCTTAGCTGTAGTGATAACATAAGCCTGTCCTTGATCCCTTGGCCTTTTCTGAGGTATGTTTCCTTGGTTCTTAGGGCATTCATTTTCAATTTTCCCACTTTATCCAAAATTGTAGCATTCAACATTGAAAGACACTTTGTTCCCCTTGGAGTCACGAGCTTGGTGGCTTTTTTCACCATAATTGTCAAAGACTCCCATTCCTTTTAGGAATGTACCAGTGTGCTTTATCCCACAATTAATAAAGGATGGATATTCAACATTTCCATTATTCCCTTTATTTACACATCTATAGTGCTCAAAATATATTTTCTTCTATTGTTTTTCATTAAAGTACTATGACTTAGATATTTCCTATTCTATCTTTATAGCACATGAGAAAAATTTTCTGAATGACGATAAGGATTGTGAGACTAATGCTCGATGGGGAAATGGTTTTAACTAATCAATGAAATGATCAATATTACTTCTTGGGATTAATATATAATTTTCTTTATGCCTTTACAACCTTGAAAAGTTAACCTCATACTTTGTGACATTATCATCCTCTTTTTTACTTAGACTTAGAAATTGTTTTCCAATATCCACTCGATTTTCATGAGGAAAATATTTTTTATGAAAATATCATTACAATCCCTCTATTAAATGTTTGATACTTCATCATACTACTTTGTGTTCTGAATCAATGACGACCATTGATCAGCATCTCCAGTAAGGCAATAAACTGACATGACAACTTTTTCCCTTTCTCTACCCCACAAAGTGTGAAATATTTTTTCTAACGAATTTATCCTTTGCTCAACTACTAATGGATTTTTACTCCCATTTAATGTTGGTGGAGGTTTCCTCATGAATCTATCTTACATTGATCCTTCACACTGTGGATTAGGGTGCTCCATATGGTCAAGGATATTATTCATAACATGTGTGAGATACCCAAGTATGGTGGTAAACTGATCCGCAATAGTAGCTTCAAATGATCGACTATAATTATCTTGAGTAGGTGGCTAGTCCCTACATGGAATATGAGAATTGATATTGTTTCCATTCCTTCCAACAGGCTCTATATCTATAAAAGGTCCTAAAATATATTAGTTTATGAATCGAAATACATAATTCAAAACATGTAAAACACATAACATAAACTGAACTATTTATGGATATAATCCATAATCATGATGATTTTTTCTTTGAGGAAGTATATAATAATAAACTATACATCATTAATTGTAATGAAAAGAAGAAACCAAGAGAGAAGCAAGTCCTGTTGTTGTGCACCAATTATCTCTTGAGTCTTGCTCAATGCGTTGTATTCAGGGTTTACCTCTAAGTACATCTGTTCTGGAGCTGCCACTACATTTTCATATCCATACAAGGATTTATTTTTTAGAAAACTCGCAAAATCACTACATTAGCAATATTTTAGGATGTTCTTAATAACTAATCCTAAAAGTCCATCTTAAGATAATGTGATGTAATCAGATTTTATCTCAATATATTTTCCAAGGTTTAGAATAAACATCCTCTTATACCAACTGTAACAACATGGCCCCAATTACCCAGATTCAGTGCATTATTACATAGCATTAGCAGGATACAGGGAATCATGTCTTGAAAGACAGATCAGTTTAGTGGCCTTGGAAATACTAGATACATTCTTATGTTTTACATTACATTATAAAATGAAACACTAAAACAGGATTGTCTCTATAGTTCACACTCATATCCCCTCAGACTATAACTACATGTCTATCAAAAAATACATCTTCATATCCAGGGAAAAATAATACATAGAAAGGGGTGAGATCTGATGCTTAGTAAGGATAATAATATAGCAGAAACATTCATAAAAATGAATAAACATTTAAAGAAATGTATAAGACTGAAACAACATCCTTTTAAACATGAACATCCATATAATATGGAGATATAAAATAAAATAATGACATTTATTTATTCACATGGATATTCTACAGGTCAAATAATCCCATGCAATATATATAACAACTTTCTTAATGATGTAATGCTTAATGCTAGACTTCAAAACCACATAGTTAGGGCCTTGTAAAAACACTACAAATATGATTTGTTCAAGGCCTTGTTCAAAGACACTAGTTGGTCTCATGAGACCTACTGATAAATCGAGGAGCTATAGTAGGTTCCACCCATCACATAATAAGTCCAATTTACTTCTCATATTAAAAGGATTAATCATTAAAAAATCATTCGTATTAAAACTAGTATACGAAATGTCAATACATTATCCATAACCATGAATTGTGTAAAAAAACACATCCATAGTTATATAAATCAGAAAACAATTAATACAATATAGATGTTTTGTATCATAATAAATCAACATCAAATAAGCCTAAAATTCATCAAAGGATGTTGACATAGTTGAAAACAAAACATTTTGTAAAGAAATTTATATTTTTATAAATTGAAATCATTTTAATGTAATATTATTATAAAATAAATCATTTAATTTGAAAGTATCATCATGATTATGTAATATATGCACTGATGATGTTACACAGGTGGAAAATAGGAGCACCCACTGTATGAATTAAGAAACATTCTTACCTTAATTTTTTCGAAAATGACATAATATACCTTGTTTGGAAAACTACCGAAAGATTCCTTTCAAAACATATAATGTAAAATAATGGTATAAATGACATTAACAAATTGTCTTGTAGATATTAAAAATGTTTTGAAATATATTTTTTGGAAAACATGGATGTGGATGATAAAGAGTTCCCTATAGAAAATTATGTATAAACATTCTCATATAATGAAGAGATTGTAAATTAGTCTATTACCATGTACTTTTCCTTGGACAAGTGTAGTTTATTTTCTTTTATAATTATGAAATCATTGTTATTTAATTTTAAAATAACCATATTAATTTATATGTTATCATATATGATCTTATAATATTTCTTTGTTAATGATATTTCTGTAGTATCATCTTTTCGATTGTTAACTATTTCTCTTTCCTTTATATTATCTGTTACATAAGTAATCTTTGTTATTGACAAGATGTATAATATTCATATTCATATTGATATTCAGCCATTAAAAATTATTTTTAATCATCAAATGAGAATTAATATTGAATGGATATGATGGGGAATGAATCTCATCACGTTCGAGGAGACAGTTATCCGTACGTATGCACGAGTGAAAATATCATTCGTTTGATATTAATATCATATATAATTGGATGTTATATCATATATAAAGAATCATTATCATGTTATATTTATTTTTTGAATCATTTATACTTAATTATTAAACCCATCCAATTAATAACGTATTGAATAACCACTACACAATGACGTGGAGACGGTAAGTCGTACGTAGACACGTATGGCGTCATGTCATTAAAAAGATGGATAAAATAATGAAAATTATTTTACCATATTTACAATAACATCACAATATATATAATATAAAGATTTTTTATTTTTAATGGAAAAAACATGTCAATAAGTAGTGCAAGAAGAAACGTACTTGGATGAGGTGGGGAAATATTTATCACTTCTCCGAGTTATTCTGTTTGATTTGATCAAAAGAGATCATAGGTAGGATTTCTGACAAATTAATAGACTCTAGGAATAAGGGAGGATAGTTGAGAAGATATTTGGTAAGGGTTTTTCTGAGCGAAATAGCTTTTAAGGTGTGAATTTGATAGAAGTGGGAGTGCCCAATTATAAGAGGGGTGAGGGGAACCATAGGAAAAGATTGAAATATTATCATATTATAAAATAATTTTATATTTATAATGGCTATAAAATGATTTATTTCAAGGATAAGTTTGGTATGGTTGAAAAAACTCAACCAATAGGATTTACACATGTTTGGGTAACTATATTAACATTATCTCTTGTTTGACATTTACCATGTCTCCTTGTATTTTTATATTATATGGTTAATAAAATTACCATAAACTTCCAAGAAAACCCCAAGTGGTTCATTGTTAATATATATAACCTTATCTATGTCATTTGGACGAACCTTATATTTTAGGAATATTATTTCAATTAATAATATAATATATGTTTTTTAAACTCTTTTTTGTCAATTTTGACACTATATAGAATTTTGTTTGTGCTAAATTCATAATTGACTTATTAAATCGAAATAAATTTATTTAATAAACTATAACATGTAATATTAACCTAAAAAAATAATTTAATTTGTAAAAAGTCTCAAATGACTTTTATTTGGGAATTGATAATATCAATTATTTTAATATTTCATAAATAAATTAATTACGACATCATCATTGTCTCATAAATAAATTAAATTATTTAATGTATAAAAATTATAAATAAAATACCAATATTTAGGCAATATTTTTAGATTTATAATGTATATATATAGTCTAATTTATCTTTTGTATAACTCTATGTTTAAAATGGTTTAGTCATTAAACATTTATTTTAACTCTTTTAACTCTTCTTTAAATTAAATAATAATAAATGTTCTAATGTCATCTAAGTGGAACAAAGGGGGTCATATTTTATTCCAACGGTTGTTTTTGGTCGAATAATACTTATCTAATAGAATTAGGACATGATTTACAATAATAATATTATTATTTTTCCTTTAATTATCAAATTTACTTTTTACTGTGGTAAATAAAAGTAAAATGTTACAATTCCACACAAATTATTTAATCTTATTGAACCACATTTAAATTACTAATATCAACCATGTATATTGGATTTTTGAATTTCAATTCACAGTAGTGGTAAAATTATGTTTAATGCAAATTTGAAAATGCTTCTAAATGGTTGGTAAAATGCGGTAAAAGTTTATTAAAATATTTATATGTCTAAACATATTATAAAATGACACAAATTAATTACATTTAACTTATATAGGTATTATTTAACCATTTTACCTAAAATAAATTTAATTAAAATAAATAATTATTTATATAAAAGTTGGTTTTAAACAATAATTTAGTGTTTTTAACTATTCATCTAAAATTGATTGTTTTAAAAAAAATAACAAAAAACCACCTTCAGCTAATTTTTAAATTCAAAATCCAAAACTGTAGTCCATTTTGATATATAAAATTTAATAAATTCCAAAAAGTGGGTATTACTATTCATAACGACTAGTTTGATTGCTTTTGGTGTGTTTAAACTCGATGTTCTGTACCACCCAAGCTTCTGTATTATTGACAAGGAAACGTACCATGGAATCATTATGTGTAATAATGATCACACAGAGAGATTTTCGGGGGAGTCAACTATGGGATATTTGTATGCTGAACCATAATAAAGTTATATTTATTTATTTTCGTTTTCCACTAACAAATATTTGATTAAAAAAACATGTATTATCCACACTATTTAAAAAACGGTGTTAATATTTATGATTGTGGAATAGTTTTTGAAAAAGAAACATTTCACCTCCCCTCTTCTGTGTTAAATAGTATATTAAGACCTAACAATTGATATTAGAGGTTGGATTTGGGATTAATCTATAGTGAGATGAATATTTAAAGGTTAATACAATGAATGAAATGGCTAATCCAAAATAATGAATTTCCATTGTTTATTCTCCATACATAAATTGTGAAAATTATTGGGGCTGGAAATAATGTATGATAATTTATTTAAAATAATGGGAATTAGAATTTATTTGAACATTACTAAAACCAATATGATTCCTGAGAAACCAAAAACTTGGGATGATGCAACTAAAGTTGAATATGATATGATCTCTAAATCTATGAATGTAATTATTTGAATTCTTGGACACGATGAATTAAATCATGTCAGTTAATGTCCTATTGAAGATCATTTGTGGAAAACTATTGCGGTTTTCTATGATGTAACATATAATTTAAGACAGAAGAGGTATGCAACTATAATGTTGAAATTTTTCACATTCAGAATGTTTGATAGAGAAACCATCACACATATGGATAGAATGCTTAAATAATTAATAAATAATATTAATACATTAGGTAAACCTAAGAAACAATTGTAAAAAATTTGAAATCACACTTAATTATACCATTAAAATAAAATTTTATATCAACTGTTATTCGACAATCATCATCTCACAAAAACCATACCATGAAAGACTCATTGGGATTGTGATTATTTATGAAGGTGAAATGAATGATAAAGCTGAAGATTATAAAATATTTCTGAAAAGGATAATAAATCCCTATAAGTATAATCGTAGAATCTAGTAATAATAATAAAGCAATAAGATAGAAATGTGAAGAATCTGGATTTAATAGATTAAGTTATGGATATGGTTGAAATAACTAGAAAGTATATAATGTTTAATATGTGGAAAATAAGATTAAAAAATTCCTTAAACAAGGATGATAAAGAATTAAGAGATTTTAAATGATATGAATGCCAAAAATTGGGTCACATCAATCCTAATATTCGGGAAAAAAAAATATAAAAATATACTGCTACATAAGTGATATATAATATGAAGAATACGAAAATAAAATCAAAAGGGAAATGAAAGATATAATGAGTGTTTCTGAAGACTCTATGAGCTCATCAAAATCAGATTTTGAAAAGGTTAATTCAATTTGGAAAGAAAATACGTGCTTAATGATTGAAAAAGATAAGGAACAAATATAATATTCGTATCAATGTGATTCTGATTTAAAGTGTTCAAACAATAAATTTTCTACCTACTGTACAATTCTAGTAGATAAATATGACACTCTATTAAATAAGCAAAAATCTTAAAATAATACTCATAATGATATTTTTAGAGAAAGAGAATCCATGCTAAAATAACATCAGCAAGTAGTTGATAAATTTAATTCAACTACTAGAAAATGCCATGTTCATGATGATAATTTTAAAGCACTACAAGATTAAGTAGAAACTAATAAGTTTGCTACTCTTATATTTTAGAAAAAGATAAAATATATTGAATGAATTCCTTAGAAAATATTTATAAAAAATATATTTGGTATGGAAGTAAGGGTGAAAAATCTAAACTCTATAAGAAATAATTTGTAACCGACTCCAAATGTGTTATATGTTCATTCTGTGGAATAAAAGGGCATATAAAAGATAACTATAATTGTAAAAATCCTCAAAGAAGTGTAATTAAATGTGATTTTATTTCAAAAATGTTATCTAAGGAAAATGATATGAGTTATGAAAAAACAAAGAAGTTAATGATTCCAAGATCTTTATTAGCTAAAACTACTAAACAAAAGATGAGATGTGTACCAAAAAATTATTTCTTTAAATGATTTTTCATGTAAAGGTTCATAGGAATAAATATGTTCATTGTTATATAGATAGTGTTTTCTGAGGGAATATGAGTAGAGATTCATCAACGTTTTACATAATGACTCAAATAGTTTTTGGATTATTCACTTTTGGTGATAATTAGAAAGGGAAAATAATTGGAAATAAAACTATTGGAGATATGAGAAAATCATATCCATGATCAAAGTACATTATGTGCACGGATTGGATCATGATATGGTAGTTATTTCTGATCTTTGTGATGATTTTTCTTTTCGATTTCTCTAAAAATTAGTTATTTATCATTAGAAATGAATTGAATAAATTTGGAGCACCTAAAACTAAAAATGATTATAATGTGGACATACTTTTCTTTTGTAATAAAAATTTGATCTCCTTATCTTCTAAGACAATTATGTAATAGATCAAGAATAGGATACTTAGTCATTTGTATATTTATGTTTTACATACATCGTCTAAGAAATAGTTTGTATCTGATATACCTAGTATTAAATTTGATGTTGACAAATTCTATAATGCATGCCAACTAAAAAAGAAAGTGAAATATTCCTTCAAATCTATGAACACAAATGCTACATGAAATCCTCTAGAACATGACCATGTGGATCTTCTTGGAACATGGATAGTAGAATGTTTGGCTGGTAAATTTAGTTTCAAATTTTAATTGATGTTTATTAATCATTTCCATGGGTTAATTTTCTAAATCATAAGAGGGAATTTATTTTTGTTTTGTAATTTGTTTTTGAAATTGTTCCAAAAGAAAAATATTTTAAAGTTATTTTATTAAGAAGTGATCATGGTTGTGAATTTTAAAATCACAAACTAATTATTTTTTTCTAAAATAAGTGTATTAGACATACCTTATATGCACAAATAACACCACAAAATGATGTCATTGTAGAAAGATGAAATTTAACAATTCTTGAAAGGGAAATTACTATACTGAATGAATAAAGTCTACCTACCTATTTATGGGAAAAAGCAATAAGTACAGCTAGCTTTATATTTAATAGAGTTTAATTCGACCTACTTTCAAAAAGGAAACGTATTAAAATGGGAATAAGGGAATATATAAAGTAATGTACTTTAATGTTTTTGGATGCAAGGTTTATATCCTGAACTACAAGGATAATCCTGGTTTGTTCAATCCAATAGATAATGAAGGAATAGTTTTGTGATATGTGTTTACTTATAATTCTAATAGAGAGTTTAATAAAATGTCAATGAATGTTGAGGAATATGTTAATGTGATGTTTGTTGAAATTGATCCCTTTTGTAAGGAAAATAATAAAAATGATGAAGGGACTGACTATTTTGATAAAATGAGAATTGAAATCCTAAAAAATGATTACGATTATAATTTTAATAAATGTTGTACTAGTTCATAAGAACATGAAACTGAGGCACCTAAACGTCTACTATATAGATAAACTAGATCTCAAAAGAACCATCCTTTAGAAAATATTATTAGAATCCTTGTAAATTGTATTAAAACTAGAGGATGTGTAGAAAACAAATTTTAATTTTCATCATTTATATCTGGGATAGAACCTGATCATATTTAATAAGCCATAGAATATTAGAGTAGGATGATAGCTATATGGGAAGTGTTAAACAAGTTCAAGAGAAATTTTTTTGGGAACTAATAGAGAGGCCAACTAACTATCTTGTAATTTGAACCAAGTGTGGTTTTAGAAAATATATCTTGATCAAGGGATCATCATATGGAATAAAGCTATATTTATATCCATTGATTATAATTATGATAATGTAAGAGATTAAGATGATTCCATTTCCTCAATAGCTTTATTATAAGCCATTATAATCCTTCTAGTTTTGCATCTCATGGGAATTTTAAATTATATCAGATGAATGTTAAGCATAAATTTTTAAATAGTTATGTAATGGATAATTTTTAGGTTGAACAACTTCCTTGTTTTTTAAATCATAAACAACCCAACTCTTTTTAGACATACTAAATCATTCTATGGATTTAAACAGGTACCAAGAGTTTGGTAGGAAATATTTAGTTCTTTTATTTTGAAAAATGGTTTTCCTGTTGGATTGGTATAAGCAGCACATTGTAAGATTTTTTTTTTCTAAATGGTTATTTGATTAAATATATTTAGTTGGATTTATTTTTTGGATTAACTAATAAAATTATTTCTCATGATTTTTCAAATCTAATGCAATGTGAATTTGAAATGATTATGATATGATAAACGAATTTATTTTTAGGAGTTAAAAGTTATGAAAAAGATTATTTAAATGTTTTAAATCATAGTATGTATCTTGAATATTTATTGAAAATGTTTGACCTTTAAAACAAAAAGACATGTACAAATCCCATGTGTACTAATATAAAACATGAATTGGGTGAAGCTCAGAAACCACTAGAAAACAAGTTTTATTGAGGTATGATTGTTAGTTTGTAATATCATATTTCTAGTAAGCTAGAAATTGTGTTCTCTTTATGTATTTGTAAAACATTTCAATAAAATCCAAAAGAATCCCATCGTACTACTACTAAAAAAATAGATATTTAAAATGAATTTTTTTTAATCTCTTCTTTACCCCTAAACATTTGATTTTAATTTAATTTTATATTCAAATTAGAACAATGGACGGTGTATATTAGATAGGCGGGGATACTCAGGAACCTCTAACTTTTTAGGATAATCATTAGTTTTATTGTCTAGTAAGAAACATCATTTAATTGCTCTGTCAATGGCTGAGGCATAATATGTGTCTACTTGCAGTTTCTGTGCACTAGTATTGTGGATGAAAATCTCTCAACTAAAAGTTAGACTAAATTTTTATAATATTCCATTTTATACCATAATACTAGTGTTTTTATTATTTCTAAAATTCTAATATGTCATTCTAGGACTAAGCACAATGATATATAGAATCATTTTCAAAGAGACTGTGTCCAAAAAAATGATATAACATTGGAAGTTGTTAATTATTAATATCAACTGACTGATAATATACCCAAAAACATTATAAATCCTATATTGATTTTATTAAGGAGTAGATAGGTTTATTTAATGATTACTTAGAAGTTTTTAATTTTATGATTATTTATCTCTATTAAATTTTGTTCACTATATTTATTATTTTTATTTTCACTATTTATTTGATTAAATAATACTAGTTTTAAATTTTAATGTTAATTATTTTGAAAAAAATCTGTATTATATTATGTAATGACACATGAATAATTGTGTTGTTAGGAAAATATTTCCAACTGAAATCCTTTATCGTCCCTTACCTTATTTTGTTAAACTATTTCATCCGTGAAACCATTTTTCTACCTTCGAAACCCTAAAACCTAAGAATGTTAGAGATTTTTATTTTCAGTAATGGGAAAAACCATGTGAACATATGAGGGTCAACCTATTGACTCCAAGCATCAACAAGTTTCTTCATAAAATATTAAATATGAAAATGGTGCCAATTTCGATTTGTTGTATGAGATCTATGTGTTTCTTAAGCAAGAACTCACATTAAAAGGTGTGGAAATTATTTTTAATGAGGTATATAATTAAATAATTTATAATATAGAGATGAAGTATCTCTTTAATACTATTTTGTTCAGTTTTTTGTGATACTGAAGACACTATTTCTGCAAAAATATAGAACCAAGAATTTTCAAATTCCTCCGTACAAATTGATGAATTTTAGAAATGTACCAAAGATGTTTTTCATTTCCATTGTCGATCTATTTGAAATTAAGATCTAATGTCTATGGAAATTATTTCATTTCTACTTGGAACGTCCCAAATTAAAAATATTTTTTTAAGGATATTTAGGATGATCAAAATGATTTGGTTAAATTCATTCAGACTGTAGTCATCCCAAGAGTAGCTCAGGTGGATAAAATAATATATCCAGACATGTATGTTATGTTTATGTTCATAAGTGAAATCATATTGATATTTTTTTCTATATATTGATTTATTTTAGCTATTATTTTCAAGATGTGGCTCGTATGTGTTTTTATCCTTATGGAAGGATACTTTATTTAATTTTTATCATAAAGAATATGGTTTGTATGTTTAGCTATAGAGTCAAATGTCATCACAGTAAAGTTTTGAAAGCTACTACTCTTAGAAAATTTGGGTTTTTATGAAGTACTATGAATCTAATGATTATTCCTTTTGGTAGATATGACCATCAATAGTCAAGATCTTTTGATTAAGGGGTGAAAATTTCTATTAGAAATGAATGGATTAGAGAGTCCATAGCTAAAGGAATTTCCATATAAATAAATAGAAAAATATGCCTCAATGGTTAGAAAAAGTAGATTGATAAGATAATGTACTAGAATAATTGGATTTGAAACCAAGGAGGAGTATAGAACCACTTATTGAAGAATGCATGGTGGGTTCAGGTTAAGCCTCAAGATCGGTTATGTTGGAATAATCTATTCATGAAAAAGACAAATAGGTTTAGATTCATGTTTGAGATTTAAAGGACGCGGCTAAAATAATATCACAATAAAAAGTGTAATTTAATCATGAATAATTTTTTCTAGAAGTAGCTATTTAGAATGATCCACAAATTTACATATCAAAAAATGTAGTTATAGATGTTTTTGAAAATATGCATATACTTCAAGATTATAGAGTTCTCATTAATAATTTAGAAGATAATATTATGAAATGGTTGTGAGTATAGATTTCAGAAGTTAAATAAGTGTTTGAGGCTACTAAAATTCCTACAGAACAAGAAACCAAGCCAAACCCTAACCAAACTCATTTACCCTGACCACATCAGTTTGATTTCATGATTCCTAGTCAAACTGAATAATGTATTTCTATATATTATTAATAATGAAATTTATTTATTCTTATTTTATTTTCATTATTACATATTATTTTATATTTATATCTACATTCATAAATTCAGTCTTATTTATCTAAATAGTATATTACTACATTCTCTAAATGATCTATTGAAAATTTGATGTGTTTTAATCCTTTTTTAAATAATTTCATTTGGATGTCTTAAAAGAGAGATGAATTTGGATAAAAAAATTTATTATTGAAATAATTCTGTAAAATAGAATAATTTAATTTAAAATGTCGGATAATTTTTCAATTATGTTATTTATTTTAATGGTTATTTGATCATCGAAATGGGAAAGATTTTTTTCATGTACTATCTCAACAATACTATATAATTTATGATGATTTTTATGCTCAAAAATACACATTTTTTAATAATTATTATAATTTTACTGTTTTTTAAGGAACTGTTATTCTTTTTTTATTACGAAAAAATTTTCAAGATTTCAATTCACAAAAAAATTATTAGAATTGTTAGGATTTGTTTTTGAGAATTCAAGAAACATTTTCCAAAACCAACATGTTTTCTCATAATGTATGTTATCAACGTTACACTATGTATTTCGTGGATAAATCGTGATACCTACATTTCTCATCTACCATAAACTGGAGGAGGATTGTATCATTTCACAACCCCATATTCAGATTAGTACATATTTTGAATCAGCCTTACATTCTCAGAAATGTATTGTAAAAAAACCATACCATTAAAAGGAATCTTATTTTATAGAATGAGAGAAAATTATGGTTAGAGAACCCTATGAAGGAAATGAATCTTACGTCTTGAAGAGTAACATATGGATCATCATCATTATTTTTTTAATAAACCCTACATTGTTTACTTTATGTTCGGAAGATGGATGTTATGTAGTTAAAAATATGTTTAGTATGTTGTTTCATTGTGATGAAACCAAATGTTTGACTTTTCAACATCGAAGATTTATTTTTTCAATATTTTCCAGGATTTTTGTAATGGACAAAAGAGAGATTCATGTTGTTTTAAAGGTCGTTTTGACCATTTTGATGATTTTTTTATTTTATTCATATAAATTCATTCAATGGAAATATTTATATCTATTTCAATGGTAAGTTATCACTCACCTAGTAAATTGAAATTTGAATGTCTATGACCAATAAGGATATTCATTACGATTTGAATATCGATGATTTATATTGGATCTATATTTTCCTTCAGAATTTGACTTCAAATATAAGTGTGATGAGAGATTAAAATAGAATAATGTATTTAATTGGAATTATTTTTACAGTGTTATAGAGAATGGAGAACTCAATAAGAGAACAAAATTAGGGAGATATTAATGTTCTATCTTGTTCTACTGTAAGTTCGTCACATCTCTATTTTATTTATTGTTCTTAAAATTGAAGATCTCTTTTGCAACTAGATATATTAAAACTTATTTCATTAAAAAGATTGCGTTTTATAAGAATAACAACCATAATTGTATGTTTCGTGCTACCGAAACAACGATGATCAAAATTTTTCATCAAATCAAATCTAATTTTCATTTATTTGTGTTTTGAGTGCTCATTCTTAGTTAAAGTGGATAGTTATCTTCATCATCTAATATGTGTATAATTGTTTTTCTATTTTTACCAAAATATTTTGTTTTAGTATTAATTGTAATTTTTTGGACTTCATGCACTCTGTTGTTGCAATTTTGGTCATTGGATAAGAGGAGAAGACTAGTGAAATTCACCAAACCCATAGAGAGAGCATGTTGTGGAGTGTACTATGGGATATTTCTACTCTAAACTAATATAAAAATCCATGTCATTTATTTTTTATATTCTACATATAATTTGATAATAATTTAAATCACAACTTATCCATGATAATTAAAAAGGGTTTTTAAATAGAGAATTAAGGAAGGTTTTTTTAAAAGATTCTATTCAACCCATCTTGTGTGCTTCCTTATACATATTGACGTAACAAATTGCTCTAGATATTGACCATTCCTATTAGGATTTTTTAAATGAGTTACCTAATTGCAAATAGAAAATTATCTTCTTCCCTACCTATGGAGTGTACAGAACACCATAGTGGCCTGTGGGGAGAATAAGGTAGAATGATTCCCTTCAGCCACTTCAATCAGAGTTATAGGCAAAGGGTTCTCCCAGTGCAATGGAAATTAATAGACAATTGATTTCGGTTAGCCACAAAAGGCATAAAGTAATACACGATAAAATCATTTACATATTTCTATGAAAATCCGTGAACAACATCTTTTAATGACTACACCTCCAGAAACACATCACCCTAGTCAGAATCCAAACTGGGAGGGGGAGCTCTTGGATTCACTTGTAGACTATGAAATAGAATGTTCCAAGCACAATCACCTTGGAGTTGGACCCATCTATACAAGAGGATTCCTTCAATTTTAGTCCTCAGGAATTAATAGAATAAAATGTTATCATATGACCATTGTTATCTATGGCTCATTAATCCACCATCACCATAGAGGTTTCATCATTACAGTAAATTTAATCCTAGGGGATGAATGGCAGAGCCCAGACACTGGGCAGGGGAGACATTGATTGGAATCATGATCCCCTAAATCCATATATAATGATAATGAAGTATATATCTCATGAGATAAAACACAATAAATAATCTATCTAGTGGATTCTAAATAGTATAATATTAAAAGGCATTACTTTAAGGATTAGAGATCAAAGGTTCTAATGGTGTAACCTTGTGACCATGTTTCAAGTCATGATAAAAGATAGATGTCTAGTGGCCCTAATGGCCACACATATAGTAGATATTATCCATTGTTTCATAATGACGATGTTTCCAAAATATCTCATCTCCTTGAACCATTAGATAGAAGCATTTGGGAATGCGATTTTAGAAATCAAGCTCAACACATTTTTAGTAAAATCAAACATTCCTAAAATTCAGTGTTGAGTCATCTATAAATATGATTACACTATGTCTATTAAACATAACAATGAGGACCAATAGGTTTTTATGTAGATATTCATGTCCTGGAAGTCAAATAAACATCATTGAATGGCTAAAATCCCTCCAATTATTGAAATTAATAGTCCATCAAAAGTGGAGTAAAATGTGATTAACACAAACATGAACAACCAACCACTAGTAAATAGAGAAATTCAAGTCATTGGGAAAGTGAGAAAATAGATGAAGATGGTCCAAATATACCACAACTTCAATGTAATGTAAATCCTAATCAAATTTGAGTAATCTTTTAAATATCATAGTTTAAGATCAATATTAGACAAACAATGAACCAATTGTGCCCGAATGGAAGACAATACTGCCTATAACTCAAAAGATGAAATGTTAATTTCCAAATAACCCATAAAGGACACTTATTCATTAATTTAAAGACTACTAAGGGATATAGTATGAGTTATCAAGGCGACCTCAATAACGAGGATGAGTTTTAGAAAATACAATGATAAGTTGATCAGGATGTTTGTCTACAAAACCGTGGTCATCTTCTCTACTGATCCCATAAGGGGATGGATATTACTAGAGGGAAGACTTATAAAAAACACTACTTATATCTCTTATTAATTGACATGTTAATAATATTATTTAATATTATGGATATTTTTTGTATGATGTCATATATAGATTTGTTCAAATTTTATTAAAGTATTTATCTATTTTTTGGTTCAAAGAGTGGATCCTTCTGTTATGTAATTTTATAGTGTGGTAACATCATGTCCCATTAATAATAAAATATATAATATCCCATGATTTGATACATAAATAATACATAATATTAGTGGAATATTCATTAAATTTTATAAAAATACATTTTGGATCTTTTTAATTGTTTACTAGATTTTTAAGCATGGCCATATAAACAACTAGAACATAATACATTTAAAAAATATCTTACCAAATTCTTCACAACATGAACCCTTCATTGAAACAACATAAATAAATCCATCCTTCATATTTTTTGGAAAATAAATATAATAATGATTGAGCATAGATTCTTAGTATGAGTGAGCATATAAACTATCATTTTTAGGTAAAATGTAATAATTGAACAATCATATGTTTATAAGAACATGGTCATAACATGTAGTTGTAAAATACAATTCGACAAAAATATTTAATCATCACTCCTTGTATAAGGTTTTATTCAATAAAAATACATTAGAAAATAGAAATAATAATAATCAGTAACCAATATTCATCCATGATAAAATATCATAGGCATAAGAATTATATTTTTTGAATACACATAACAAATGAAAATTAGTCCCATATTCAATTCTCACTATCAAGACTATAATAGTGGATTGGGTTTAATCAAAATCAAATCACTTCCATAGTCATGGTTGAATCCCAAGTCTAACATAGATGAAAATGACTCTTACTAAAATAGGTTAAACCCCATTCTATTTGTTATATAATTAGATATTCATCATTACCCAATGAATTAATGGGCTATATAATTCATACAACACCAATCACATAATTAAAGAAAAATATAAGTTTGACAAAAGAACAGAAACATTAATCTTACCATCAAATCCAAAAGCATAGAATGGAAATAGGATTCATTAATAATTTATCACTAAAATCGTAAACAATTTAGAGAATGAATCATGATGCTATCTTTCAATAATATTCCCAAAACATTAAAATTACCATAAAAGGATATTTTCGTGAATGAAAATTTCCTATAAAAGATTGTAGAAATATTTCTAAAAAAAATACATTCTAATTTTTAAATATCATATTTAAAATTTAAAAATTCAAAAAATATTTTTGAAAACATTTTAGTTTGAAAGAACCTTGTAAAATTTTAAAGGAAGAATAAAATAATTAATGGGTAATTATGGTGTAATGAACCATTCATGTTGTGTGTGTTAAAAGAAGCATTCCTTTCATATTTTTGGAAAAAGAATAAAAGAACCTCATTTTGATAAAGGCAAGAAGATTCCATTTAAAAAATTATCAAACCTAAAACCTGGGTAAATTTATATTTAATAGATCCTATAATAATTTTAAAAAATTTCTTAGAAACATTTTGAAAAACATAGGAATAGAATAAATAGATTACTAACCAAATAATAAAAAAACCATGTGTTTCATATAAAATTATCATGATCATTGTAATTAATAAATATGAGAAAATACTAGTATTACAAGAAAACTCCATATAAAAATAGAGTAGAAAAAATGGAAATGGATTTATCAGATAAGTATTATGTAATTTCCCTCATTTTAAATTTATCCATGAACAATTAGGTTTAAAATGACAATGAAATAAAAATCCATTACCACATTGGATACATTTTAATCATGGGACCCATAAAAGAATATTTTAAAATTAATATTTAAATATTAAAAACATAACAATATCCATGATATTACATGTCAATGTGATTGTATAAATATGACATCCTAACTCTAGATCCACTAAATTATTCCCTGATTCAATGGTCACATGACCTCAAACACATCTCGACATATGCCATTGGTTGGCAACTAGTAGTGAGGGCCTAGGTTTTGTCCACGAGGGGAATATACCACTTGGTCATAATAGAAAAAAATTTATATATAAATAATGAATAAAAAATAAATAATTATTATAGTATAAGTAATCATAATAATCCATAAAAAATCAAATCAAAAGATGATATAACATATAAAAATGATGATGATTTAATGTAATGTATCCTCATAAAGAAAAGAATACATAAATGGTAATAGTTCATCAATAAGGTACATGTTTTAAAAATGAATCATAAAGTAAAAACTATCTAAGGATCCCATGAATTGACTCATTCATCTTCTACCAAGATCCATCACAAAGCATGAAATCATGTCAGGTGTTCAAGGCGGGACACATTCCTTTTTTTATAACTAAAATCACATAACCTACTCACAAACTAATGGTACCAGGGATAGAGTGTGAAAGAAATGTCACTAGGTAACCACCCCCAACATCTATACAAATCCATTATAATAATATAAATTGATCATTATGCATTTATACAATAAAGTAATGTGATATAATAAGGCAACTTATACCTACTTCTGCATTACCATTTAATGTCTCTAATTATTATGACATTCAATTAATTCATTTATGATTTAATTTATATATATAACTCTGCTGAATGTTTGAAAATGACTGAAATATATCATAATAATAATGAAAGATATTCTAATGTGATTCCAATTAATCCTTGATCTTAGGTGTTGGCCAACTCATAGTGATAACTTGTGCAGTTGGGAAATAAAGAGTCAGAGTGTAATCCAAAGGGGCTTACCCAAGGTATTACACTATGAAAGAGTCTAATCAAGTATATGGAGACCATCTAAGGTAATATGTCACATAAATAGATTATATTAAAGGTATGTTTATATTAATTTCCATTAATTCTTTATTTTGGGGGTTTCCAAATGTTTTATGGAGAATATGTGTGATTTCATGAATTGGGCCAAACTGTGAGCCCAATTCAAGATTTAAAAATAATTTTTTTTTATTTTATAAGGTTTTCAATTTTTAATCTTTTTCACCCATTCCAACTTCTAAATGTCCTAACCTGATATATAAACACAAAAATTAATATTTGGTGCCTTTAGAAATCCATAACCAAGGTTTATTTTGAATTTTATTTAACATATTGGGTTTGTCCAGAAGCCTATATCTAGTTTTAAAAATGAATTTTAGTTATTTAATAACATATTCAATATTTGCTATTTTTCGGTGATTCTAAGTCTCACACGATCCCATTACACACAGCCACGACCCTAGATTCTTTCCCTCTTCATTGGAGCTATTGAGAAGCACACTTTTGGGAAAAACTTTTTAGGGTTCTTAAAATCATCCAAATTTGTAGAGGTAAGTTGATTCATTCATATATCATTAAATTTTCCCTATTTATTACTCATTTCAATCCCCACATGACCCTCTCATCCCAATTAGAGACTCCATATCAGGTTCAGTTGCATGGAGATTCAAATATTGGTGTATTAGTTCATTTGATTCAAGATGTTTAAAGTAAGTGTTTCTTTCCTTGATTTCATCCCCTTCCTTATTTTTTCTTTCACCCATTCATGAAGTTAATCATGTCCAGAAGTTGATGTTCCAAACTAGGGTTTGATTTGGTATCTTTTTGGTCAAATATTGTGTTCTAGTTCTGGATTTATGTTTCTTGAGGTGCTGCAGTGGTGCGGGTGATGTTTCACACCATGTTTAGATGGTTTTGACATAAAAGGTAGGTGACTCCATGTGTAATCATTTCTAAATGAGTTAGTTTTCTTGAATTACTTATTATTCATGTTTCTAATTTTCTATGTGTGGTGCAGAAACTATTTATGTTGGATTTGGTTAAGCATTTATTTTTATTGATTTATTTTAGCATAAAATTGGGTGTTTTTCATGTGTAAAACATTCAGTATTGTTTGGGTGTGTTTTATAACATATGAAATTGGTTTAATTTTTATTTTTGGGAAGAAAATTCTTATTTGGTAGGGTATTGGTTTTCCATTAGGTTTTAAATAGTTTTTTTGGGTTTAAGGTGTAAAACCTTATTGTACTTCTAGAAAGTGATTTTTGAAAATGTGTGATTTTCAAGAGGATCATTTGTGGTATTGTTTGAGGAGTTTTTATAACACTTGGGGGTAGTTTAAAAAATGTTTTTGGGGATTCCAATTCTTTTTTGATTCTTTATTGGTGTGATTTTTTCCTTGAAATATGGTCTTGAATTGGGTTTTATGTGAAAAGCTTTGGTGCACTCTTTAGAATTGTTTTATGAATGTTTAGAATGGTTAAATGATTTATGTAAGAGGTGAAACCATAATGGAAAACTATTTTGGATTTTTTATACACTAAAATTTACCATTTTAAATGTTAATAGGTCTGCCATGTTATGTGTATCCTCTTTGAAATGTTTTATTAAAAAATTTAATGAATTTACTGAAATTTGAAAGAGGTGTGAACATGATGTGGGCGGTTTGTGTGAGTGAGATGTGAAAAATGAATTTTTTTTATAAAAACAATTTTATGAAACATGTAATAGTATTGTTAAGTAGTCTTTATCATAATTGGATAGACATTATAAAATTTTTAAAGGATGTGTTGAATTGTGAAAGTTATGCAAAAAGTGTTGTGGGATATTTTGGTGTTAGTTTGATTTCAATATTCATTTAAATGAAAAAGTTGAATTTTTGACTTGTGTGATGTAAATGGAGATATTTTATTAATGATTGATGTGGAAGTGATATTTTCATGTGAAAACTATATTTATTGGCTTGTTGAACTTGTTTGAGCACAAAGGGAAATCCCGGGTATCTAGGTGGGTGCACATGTACTATTATTCTAGGGAATCCATGGGGTTTGGCCTCAGTTTCACTTAGCAATATTGAAGCTAATAACTATAACAAAACTATGATGATGATGAATCGGGACCACTAGGTTATGGGTATGTTCCGTTCTAGTGGCTCGTGGATGAGAAAAAATATTTTTTTATGGTTAATCTCACTGAGATATGAGATACCTGGGACCCACAGCTAGCTAGTACCTTGGGGTTATTTAATATTTCTTGTGCTCATTAGATCCTTATAATTACCATCGGCATACTGTATATTTGGCTGGAAATTTTTAGTATCTTTCAAATTTATTTTTAATGTTTTGATTCATTAAATTAGCTTACTTGAAAGCTGATTTTTTTAAGTTGCATCTTTTATAAATTTTAACTAGAAATTACATATTATTGAAAACATGCATGCTTTTAATCTGTGAATGTTTACCACATTGAATCTCGTAGTGGTGGTATCTTACTCGGAATTTGATCACATCTTACACACTCCCTTGGGTGTAATTATACTTGCTTTTTTTTGTCGCATGTTTGGGTACAACTATTGTTCCCATAATTCGGGTTTTCACTATTCATTCATGATGTGTTGTTGTAAATATGGCTTGAGGGTGATTCCTCTTTCCTTGTTGAGTTTATTGAGCTGTTCTTTTTTTTGGTTTTTAACCTTTTTTACATCTTGGTGAGTTGTTTTAGACTATGTAATTCAGTTCTGAATTTTTGTAAAACATTTTCCGGTATGAAAAATCTAGATTCGTTTTATTGGATTCTTTTGTTGTTTTATGTTATGAACTCAGGTAAATCGTTCCCAATATTCATTTAATGATACATGGGCAGTTGTTCCAGCCAGTGGGGATTGGGAACACCCTTCATGCCTTGTCATGGGGCGGGTTTTGTGCTGGTTTTTTTGGTGATCGTTTCGGTTCGTGACAAAATGATATTAGAGGAGGATCTCGTTAACTCTTTGGGACGTGTTATTTGTGGAAGAATCGAGATAGTCTGGAGTTAGGATGGTTGGGACATAAAATTTTGGTTATGATTAGTGTGTCTAATCACCACACCTCATGATGGGATTCAAGTCTTTTTGGGAAGATGGGACCTTTTGGAGTCCTATTATTTTCATGGTTTAATGATTACTAGGGGAAATTAAAAGAGAGTTGGGATAATCGTCTCTATGAGCTCGCAGGGCCTGACAAGCCATGTGGAGCCAAGAATATTCCCTAGAACACTCTCTGTGATAGTGATGTGATTGGAATATGGGTGCCAACCATATGTTCAAGTCACCCACTAAACCTAGATTCATCTCGCATGGTATTTTGTTCTTTAGTTTTTGAAATCATGGAACTTTGGTCATAATGTGACATGGTTTTAAGAAGTGTAAATCTTTTGTGAAATTATTTTCAAATAAATATGGAATGGTTTGATTTATGAAATATTGTAACTGAATATTCTAAATTATATTGAAATGGAAAATTTTGTGCTTATACCTCCTTTGAAAGCATAAACTATAATAAATTTGGTTTTGAAAAATTATTTCCAATAGAGTTTTCTAAACTATCAATGAGTGTCTTGTTGGGATAAGATGTTATGAAATTAATGTAAATAACCTTAAATTGAGTTCTCTTATAAATGTTTCTGTCTTTCTGAAAATTTTAGTAATATTTAAATTGGGATTTGGATCTCATGGTTATCAGTTTCGTGAAAAAGGATGTGTTGGATGACCGTATTGGTTTTGAAAAGTGGAGAGAATCTTTGTTTTATCCTTTGGTATTTCCATTAGTGACCACATGCATGGGGTTATATGGGATGATAGATGGTTGATGGCATTACATGATGAGTGCCAGGATGGATGTGTTAATGGTGCCCGATGTGGCACAAAAACATGCATGTGTGAGGCCCATGGGGTACCATTGGTTGATATGATTACTGATAAACCCATTGTTTTCAAAGATATAGTTTTAATGAAAATCATGATGTCTTGATTAATAGTTTAGTATCATTTTTATTATGGATTTTTGAAAATGTTGATTTTGGGGGATGTTTTGAGTCCAAGAACAACTTTTGTTTGAAGTGTGTTTTGGGTTTGTGTTTGGTTAGTAAACTGCGTTATAGGGACTGTTAGTGGTCTCTTTTGAAAAATGTTTTAGGATGCATTTATGGTGGATCCCTTCATTTGTTTGGATATGGTATGGGGAATTTTTTGACTAATGGGCCATCTTGGTTGATTCCTTGGGTTTTCTCGTTGGATAAGGTATGCCCCCATTAAGGGTTAATGCACAACTGACGTGCAACCCATTTTGTTTCACTCTTCCAAAATCCTTCAGTTGATCAATATATGTAATATTTTATCGATCTTTTTTGATTGAGTCTACACCCATTCATTTCGTTGATTTGTGGATCCTCTTGTAGTGGGATAGTGCTTATGGAAGGTTGAAATTGACCGTAGTTTCTTATGTTTCCTGATTCATCGAAGGTGGAAGTGTTCTTTGGTTTTTTGTGTGGATGAGTGTCTTGATGGTGTCTAAGAGGGCCTTCGGGTTCGTCATAGTTTCCTTGAAGAAAAAGTTATTATTAAACCCCCAATTTCGGGATTTTGGTCATGATAGGCAATTATGTCCACATTTTGGACTTGTCTATCATTAAGGGACTTGGCATAAGGTCATGTTCCATGTATTGTTTCTATTAATCTTAAGGGTCATGTTAGGTGACACATTGTGATGTTGTGTGCACATTTTACTGTAATGGTGAAGGTCACAAAATCCTCCGAGGTTCTGTATTATGTTGGGATTATGTATCCCTTGGTAAAAATATCATATACTATATCTTAGTGGATGGTTCTTATACATGTCCTGCCCTTCAGTTGTTTCTCTCCCAAAAAAACAAGGTTCGATGTGTGTGTATCTTCTGATCCCTTATTTCAGTGAGATGTATGGGTTTGGTAATGTTAGTTATGGAGTGTTTTATGTCTTGATGAACCCATCAGGGTATGTGGTGTTGTTTTTTGTGGCACCGAATGAATAGGTTCCACATAGGGGTTTCCACAACCTAACATCAAGGCTGATGATTCTTCAATATTTTGATCTCCATCCATTGGTCCTGAAGAGATGATGATGCATAGTCAGGGGAAACCCCAATGTTGTTTAAACCCTTGCATAATGTCTTATACTCAATTTTAATGATACGAATATTTTAATCCTATTGTGTCATCATATTTCTTCTTTTGTTCCTTTTTAGTGGAAATAGGTGGAGGTTCTTGTACCCTTGTCATCCCACAATGTTATTCCCTCCCCCTTTGGATTCCAATGAGTCTTCGTAGAATGGTTGGAAATTTGGCTAGAAAATTTGAGCACGCGGTTTTCACATGGATAGTTCTAACCATAAAAAAATAACCATTAAGATATAAGGATCTACATAGTTATCATACAATTTCCTAAATTGTCAAGACTAACCATGCGGCTATCCAAACTCCTTAATTTTGGTGTCTATTCATGACGGCTGACGCCGGTAGGTTATGATGGTTGGTTCTTGTGGTGGGGTGACCCACCATTGGTATCATTCATATTATTTAGTAAATTTTTAATTGATGTATACCCCTATTACTAGGTAGTCTGTTTGGGCCTCCCCCTATTAGTGTCTTGATTCTGTCTCGGGAAAATATTTTAAGTTGTCTCTTATGGTGGGGAGCCTATTTGTGTCTATTCATACAAGTAACTTAGATTGTTCCTTGGACATGTCTAGGAAGTTTTTATTATCATTCAGATCTATCTAACTACCTAAATATTCCTTGCCTAAAAATTGATATTGGAGAGTGCCCAATGGTTTAGTTTTAGTTGGGAATGTCTAACATTGTTCGATATTGTTGTTTGTTTAGGTAAATATATTGAGTATTGTTCAGATTCTGTTTGAGGAGTTTTTATTTGGGATAAATCTTGCATGTGCTTGATTTTTTTAGAAAAGTTGTTTATGTTCGGTTTTTTAGAGTATTTCTTCCTTCATTGTTAACTGGAGGTGTTTTTTCCTTTGTGGGAGAAACCTAGTAAGGGAGTACCTCTTGGTTACTCAGTTGGGTTTGGTTGTTGCTTTGGCCATGTTGTGACTTTCCAGGGTGGAAAGTATTTATGGTGGGGAGAACTGTCCCATACATTTATTATTTTAAATGTATTTTTATTTTAATTTCCATTAATTCTTTTTTGGGGGATTCGAAAGGTTTTATGGAGAATAAGAGATTTTTCATGAATTGGGCCAAACTGTGAGCCCAATTCCAGATTTAAAAATAAATTTTGTTTATTTTATAAGATTTTCTTTTTTTAATATAATTCACACATTCCTACTAATAAATTTCCTAACATTATATGTTAAAACAAACATTAAAATTTGGAGACTTTAGAAATCCCTAACCAAGATTATTTTGGTTTTTATTTAAGGGCTTGGGCCTTCCCAGAAGCCAATATCCAGTTTTGAAAAGGAATTTTAGTTATTTAATAACATATTCAATATTAGTTATGGTTCAGTGATTCCAAGTATCACACTAGCCCATTACACCCAGCCGTGCCCCCAAACTCATTCCCTCATCTTTGGAGCTCTTAGGATTTCGATTTAGGGAAAAACTTCTTAGGGTTCCTCAAATCATCCAGATTTGACATGGTAAGTTGATTCTTTCATTAATATTTTAATTTTTACACTTTTTCCCCCATTTCAGTCCCCACATGACCTTCACATCCCCATTAAAGACTCCATATTAGGTTCAGTTGCTTGGAGATTCAAATTTTGATGTATTTGGATTGTTTGATTCAAGATGTTTAAAGTAATTGTTTATTTCCTTGATTTCTTCCCCTTCCATAGGGTTTCTTTTATCCATTCATGATTTTCCTCGTGTACATAAGTTGATATTCCAACCTAGGGTTTGATTTGGTGTCATTGTTGTCAGATATTGTGGTTTAGGTCTGGATTTATCTTCCTTAAGGTGAGGCGGTGGTGCGGTTGATGTTTCACACCATGTTTTGTTGGTTTCAAAATAAAAGGTAGGTTATTCCAAGAGTAATCATTTCTAGATGAGTTAGTTTGCATGAATTACTTATTATTCATGTTATATCCTATGTGTGGTGGAAAAAACTGTTTATGATGGATTTGGTTAAGCATTTATTTTTATAGATTCATTTTAGCCTAAAATTATGTATTTTTCATGTGTAACCATTTGAGTATTGTTTGGGTGTGTTTTATAACGTATGAAAATGGTTTAATAAATCTTTTTTGGGATGAAAATTCTGATTTGGTAGAGTATTGGTGTGCCATAAGGTTTTAATGAGTTTTTTAATGTGTTTAAGGTGCTAAACCTTATTGTACTTCTTGAATGTGAATTTGAAAACTTGTGGTTTTCAAGTGGATGTTTTGTATTGGTGTGATTTTTCCATGAAATATGGTTTTGAAATGGGTTTTATGTGAAAAGATTTGGTGCACTCTTTAGAAATTTTTTATGAATGTTTTGAATGGTTTAATGATTTATATAAGAGGTGAAACCATATTGGAAAACTGTTTGGGATTGTTTATACATTCAAATGTACAATTTTAAATGTGAATAGGTCTTTCATTTGATGTGTATCCGCTTGAAAATTTTTTATAAAAAAATTTCATGGATTTATTGAAATGTGAACGAGGTGTGAACGTGATGTGGGATGTTTGTGTGAGTGTGATGTAAAAAAATGAATTTTTATTATAAAAAAGATTTTATATAACATGTGAGGGGGCTGTTATGTAATATTTATCACATTTCGAGGGACTTTATAAAATTTTTAAAGGATGTGTTGAATTGTGAATGTTATAGAAAAAGTGTTGAGGGCTATTTTGGTATGAGTTTGATTTCCAAATTCATTTAAATGAAAAGTGGAATTTGTGACTTGTGTGATGTACATGGGGCTGTTTGGATAATGTGTGATTTGGAAGTGATATTTTCATGTTAAAACAATATTTCATGGCGTTTTGAACTTGTTTGAGAACAATGGGAAAACATGGGTATCTAGGTGGGTTTACGTGTAAAAGTATTCTAGTTAATCTATGGGGTATGGCCTCAATTTAACATAGCAAGATTGACGCTTACAACATTAACTAAACTATGATGCTGATGATTGGGGACCACTATGTTATGGCTTTGTTCCCTACTAGTGGATCATGCGTATGAATATTTTTTTTGTGGTTACTCTCACTGAGATATGAGGTACCTGGGAACCACAACTAGCTAGTGCCTAGGAGTTATTTCATATTTCTTGTGCTAATTAGATCCTTAATACTTACCGTCAGCATATGGTATATATGGATGGAAAAATTTATTATCTTTTTAATTTATTTGAAATGTTTTGATTCATTAAATTACCCAACTAGAATGCTGATTTTTTAAAGTTACATCTTTTAGAAGTTGTACCTAGAAATTACATATTTTTAAAAACATGCATGCTTTTCATCTTTGAATGATTATCACATGAAATCTTTTAGTGGTGGTATCTTACTAGGAATTGGATTACCCTCTACTCACACCCTTTTGTGTATGTAGACTTGGTTATTTTTTTTCATAGGATTGGGTTCAACTTTTGTTCCAACAGTTCGGGTTTTCACCAGTCATTCATGATTTGTTGTATTGGAGATGGCTTGAGGGTGATGACTCTATCCATGTTGAGGTTCTTCGTCTATTCATTTTTTGGTTTTTAACTTTTTTATAGTCTTTGTGAGTTGTTCTAGACTATGTAATTTAGTTCTGAATTTTTTAAAAAAAATGTTTGGTTTGAAAAATCTAGATTCATTTTACTGGATTCTTATATTGTTTTATGTTTATAAACTCTGGTAAATCGTTCACAATTTTAATTTTATGATACCCGAGCACATGTGCCATACCGTGGGGATCGGGAACGCCCTTCGGGCTATGTCACAGGCTTGGTTTGGTGCCGGTTTCTAAGGCGATCGATTCGGTTCGTGACTTAATCTCAAGCTAAGCATGACTTGGATGAATGGGTTTAATCTAGTGCAATTCACGTCCTAATACAAATAGATGAATCCAATGATTGTATCCAAGCCATTCTAATATCAGTAGAGATACTGAAAGGGTCCTACAACATCGTATTGGGAAACCATATATAGATATGGACCACATTACAAGGAGGGTACCTCCCTAAGACACAACTCCTAGAATAAAAATAGCATACATAAGGTTCAAACGGCATTCCATAAATAATTCAAGGATAGATAATGTCTGAAAATTCCAATAAAGTATTAGTGGTCTATATGAAATAGGCATGTCAAGCATACTTTATTATTAAATTTTAGAAATTTCATAATTATCCCATTAAATAACTAAATAAGTTCATTTTTAAAACATTAATTATTTATGACATGATTTATAATGAAAATGAAAACATTTTTCACATTGATTTATAATCATTTAATTTTTTCATTCCATACCATTCATTAAACCTGAAACAGGGTTAGAGGACATGCCACCAATGGCATGTAAACATAACCAGGACATGTGATATCTATAAATTTATATATTGTTTAAAAATATATGTATTCATTTAATTATGTATAAATAAGTACCTTATTAAATGTCTGGTCAAACACACCTAAAATGTGTCGTAGATAACCCAACAACAGTAAAAACGCATAACAAAGAGAAGACCAAACATATGGTGAAAAGAGTTGATGTTCGATCCCCCAATGTCCTAAATGACATGTATTAATAGGGATATAGAATATGTGTTCAACAATTATAATAATTTTATATGATTTTATAGAGTAAACTCATGATGAAACTAGTGTGCAGACAACGTCAGCAATTTATAACCAGTGAGACTCATAGAAAAAATTCATAAACAAACTACCTTATGCCTATAGTACTCTCCTCATCAAATATCATCCCTTATTTTTTTCCTAATTCATATAAGAATAGAATTATGGATGAAAAATTTTAAAAATATGGAATATAAGAAATCATCAAAAGAACATTTTGAAGGAAATTATGAATTGAGAAATGACACTAAGGACTGAAGAACATACCGAGCGGAATCCAACATGATGATCAGATCTTGAATCGAAGGTTAGATGATGAAATGAGATTAGATCCTAGGAAGGGAGTATTGGGACAAAATTTGGGAGAATAGTAAACCTCTTGTCCACTAAGGGATGAAATAATAAAATAGTTATAGGTTATATGAATTTTTATGGGAGAATCAATTAATTCAAAAATAAAATTGGGGCACATATTGTTTGACAACACGGTTGTCCATACCATGTGCCAATAATTCTTTTCCCACATTCCAAAGAGGACACCTGTAGGGTTTATCCATGTGGTTCAATAACTCTTGTGTAAACCATTCTAAATAAATATCTTAAAATCAATAGAGAATCCAAAGAATCATACGACCCTGGGGGAATAGTTTTGGAAAACTGTGTTCCATATTCTGCTCATCAGAAAGACCCAAACGATTTCTATTAACCACGAGAAATGGGATGCATAGATTCTACTAACCATATGGTCGAGTGGATTCATCCACTGACTATGGATCTGAGTTTCGATAACGCCTTGAACAACCTAGTTTCTACCATATCCTGTCTAGGAATTCATATTACTTCAAAACCAAAAAATTAGACCACAAAATTAAAGGCTATGTACATCATTTAAAAACTAGGAACTTATAGCCTCCCCCTTTAAAAGAAAATCATCCCTATATTTCTCTACCAATGGATGTATAATGTTTTCTAAGAATAAATCTTCCCACAGAGAACATTAATTGGCCTCCCGATACCATGTCTTGTTCTATACATGGTTGTGCTTCCATAGCACCCTTACTAAAAGTACAAACTGACATTAGAGAACCATCAATATCTTGTCAAATATGATTGTGGGGGACTATTTAAAAGAATCATATGTATCTAACTCAACATCATATGGTTCAAAAGTTTGAGACTGGTTGACATTATAATGGAAAAGCTATGAAACATGGAATAAATAATTCATCACTTGGTACCTATGAAGTAAATGAAATGGATAAGATACAGTCTTGACATAGTCCAATATCTCAATATTCCAAAAATAGTGATGTGAATGACTCCATTGACTCTATATACGAAAAATTCACATGTTTGGGTGATTACCATAAAATAAACATGACCTCTATCCTCGAAATTCCAAGGTCATTGATTTCGATTGGTGTATGTTTTAGGTATATTTTGAGAAATAATTATATTATTTAAAATTAATTAACCCTCATATGAAATATCATAATTGAGAAAATAACCCACTAACACTTCTTATCAAGCCTCTAACCAGCATAGGGGTGAATGAAATGGCCTACCATAACATGCCTTATACAAAGCCATTAGAATCATTTCATGAATGCTATTATTGTACAAAAACTCATCAAGAGGGATATGCTTCTCCCATTATCCTCTAAAATCAAGTACCTATACTCAGAGAATTTCATTTAATATTTATATCTTCCATTCCTACTAACCATCTTATTGAGGGAGAAAATTTGTTCTCATAAGAACATGTGCATCTATATATCTCGGTAACCCCTTCTCAAACCTAATTGTAAAACGTCCATCCCCATCTGAAATGATAGTATGAGGGACCCCATGTAGACACATGATATCAGAAACATTTTTTATTCCTTGTTTATAAAATAAGAATTTCTACTGTATATGAATTAATTCTGTTTCTATTGGTAGTTGATCCACGAAAACCAAAACCACAATGCTCTATCGAGGAAATCATGGTATGCCAACTAAAAAATACACCACAACATCTTCCCATTCACTTTCATGGATTGGTTACGAATATAATAAGATAATCATCCACTGGTTCTCTGCCTTCACCTAATTATTGGTGGATCAACTAGTGTTAATACTCACAATTAATTGTTTCATCCCAGGCCACCAATACTGGTGACACATATCACAATAAATCTTGGAGATACCAAGATGAATCTTCCACTAAGAAGAATTGGAATATCAAGTTTATTAATCTCTCATGTTAGAAAAATCCAAGATATTCCCATGTGTATATACTATGACATCTCTATCAATATACTTATCTGAAGGGGGTTCCTCACCTAGAATACTTGATTGTAGGACCAAACATTTCGGGTTTGAGAAAAAACTTATCTTCACCCTATATAGGTGTAAATCAGTAACTGCTATGATATGAAGATACATCAAAATGTGACTCTCATGGAACTCTAGATGAGGTTCAATAAAGGATCCATAAATTTCTATTCATCACTGGATTCCTATAAAGTATGTGCCTAAGTTTTCTGTCCCAACGCATCTGCTACCACATTACCCTTTCATGGCATATAGACAGGTTCAATGTCTAAAGACTGATGGAATTCGACCAATATTAATTTTATGAGATTCATGTTACACTACATGAAGATATATTTTATTCTATTTTAGATCATATACACCATATTGTTCTCTACTAGTAGATAGTGTCTCCAACAACACAATGCATGTAAAGATAATTCCAACTCAATGTCGTGTGCCGGGTAGTTGTCCTCTTGAGGTATCAAGTGGAATGACCCGTATGCAAAGACTATATCCTCTTCCATTAGAACTGAAACCAACCCAATGACTTATGTATCTCATAACACTATATAACCTCTTATATTATTTAGTATAATTATAATCTATGTTGATTTAATCCTTTCTTTCAGTTCTGTAATGGATTTCTCACATGATTCAGACCACAAGAACATCACTCCCTTCATAGTAGGTCTTGTAAGAAGTGTAGACATGCATGATAAGTCCTATATATATTTCTTCTCAAATCCATCCAATCCTAAGAAATAGAGTATATCAAATACATTATTTGGTCGATCTTAGAAAACAACAACATCCACCTTCTCTAGGTCAACAGATACTTCTGATTCTAAGATGATATGACCCATGAATTTAACTCTTTATTTAGAGAAAATTATCATAACAAATGTAAAAATATCTGATTCTCCCTCACTATATTCAAAATGATCTCAAGATGTTTGGCATGGTCACTATGATTATAATAATGCACAAAAATTGAATCCACACAAACCAAATAAAAATATTATCCAGGTAGTGGTGGGAACCCCTATTCATCATGTCGATGAAAACAATTGGTGAATTCATGAGACCAGACAATATAATAATATACTCATATAAACTATACGAAATTCAGAAATCAGTACATGATATATCTAATGGACTGACTCGCACCTGATGAGATACGCATCTCATTTTAATATTTGAGAACACCCTAGATCCTAGGAGATGGTTAAATAGATTATCTATTCAATGAAGTTGAGGTTGGTTCTTAACTATATATTGGTTCAACTAATGTTAATCCAAATTAGCATAAGTGTTTCATCCACCTTTTTGGAGAAAAATGTGGGTGAACCCCAATATGAAGTGTTGGGTCGGATAAAATCCAGAGTTTCTAAATCAACTAACCAAGTATTGAGTTCTTCGTGCTCAGTATGTGACATCATGTATGGAAAAATAAATAGTGGTGTCAATATAAGAACTAGATTGATAGTAAACTATACAAACCTTATAAGAGGTAAGCCAAAAAATCGTCAGGAAAGAAAACCCTAAAAAAAGATACTACTGGAGGGAAGTCAACTTGATGTAAACTTTTCTCCTCCATATAAAGGCTAAAAATTTGGGCAGTAACTCCACTTAGCCCAAGATTCTTTGGAAAATCTCTATTATCTTACACATTCCACTCACCTATATGAAGTTAAAATTATTTCTCTAGTCATGTAAATGATACCCTATGGGGATATAAATCCACATAGGCATGATAGGGAAAAAACTACTTCATCCTGAGAATGTTATTAAATCCCATTATCATGAGTAAGAAGTGGTCCCATAATAAATGAAAACATCGTACCACTAAGAGGTAGTCACAATATTTCATTATTACCTATGAACGCACTCCCAATGTTGTATATAGGTTCATCAACCCATAGTAGTACTAAATTTATAGACCAAAAAATTCTACAATAGATAATCATATAAAAGAGTGAGATTAACCTATATTAAATAATGAATATTCAATTGTAGGGGATACAAGAATATTTTCTCATATATTCAACGGTCCTACACTCTGATCCTTGGTTATTATCCTGAATGCATGAAATTATTTCATCCACAAACATGTGTTATAGTTGAACCACACTGGGTATGTTCACTTAGTTGACATTGATAATAAGATGTTTTTACACCAGGATTACGACCTCCTCCATATGTGGTTCGGTCAGTGCTACTCCCTATTCTTTTCTAATGTAGTGTATCATATCCTACTTCTAGAGGTGGAGCTGGTCCAGATCCACTTCAAATATAAGTTTGTAGAAGTGTCAAGATTTTTTTATGATAGCCAATACAATCACAAGAATTCCACTCTAAAGGATATCTACCATACCTTGGATTTAGATGACCCTACTGTCTACATTGATGGTATATAATAGATAATCCAGTGTGGATACTCTAACTACCAATGACCTTATAGAAAACCTCAACGAAATTCTTCCCACTTCCATATGAACTATTACCCATCCTTGACACTAATTATCTAGGCCAAATACTATCAATTTCCTTATGGTATCAGTATGTAATTTGTTCTTTATTAATGATTTCTGAAAAAGTAGGAATGTGAATGAAATTCACTTGTGAATAAAGGACATACATGAACACATCTTGAAAATAACTCACGCATGATATCTCATCACCGGCTATAATTAGTGTAATGTGTTTAAACTCAGTAAAACATAATGAAATTTCCATGAATGGCATAGAACCCTACTCCATCTGTATAAACTCTAAGGGTTTGTTATCTCTCAAAATTTCAAGGAAATTGTAATCATAGATGGAAGCCTTGAAATCTACATAGGCTATGCTATAATGATTACTAACTGGAGTAAGGACATCCCACAGGTGATTAGATGAATCTTGAAATAAGTAAGGTGATACCATAACCCTCTTCTATTGAGGGATCTCTAGGTGATCAACTATATAAGGAATAGAATCCAGCCATGTCTCATAAGCCTAAGGACCTTCATTCTTTAAAAAGATGACATGTTGTTGTAGTTAAAACTCATGATTACAATAAATCATTATAGGAGCAGGTAATAAAGCACCATTCATATACAACATCATATGTAGAAAACCCTCTTGATACTGAGGATGCGTGCTTAGTATGGGTACAGAAGTTAGTGGCTCTAGTTACACATCTAAAAGTATGACATGTGGCTCTAGTCCCACTATCTAGGGAGAATGGTCATCATCAAACTCCTAGTGCATGAATTTATAAAATCGTGGAGGAATATGTAAAAAAATTACAAGCACACACCTCTAAATGAGATTTAATTCATATATAAGAAATAAAAGATGTAGATCAAAGTAATAATGGTTTACTACCGAACATAATTTCCAAACTACCCTATTAGAAGGTTGTTGTATTAATAATTGTTCAAGCATTTATTATAGGGGTTCCAGTATATGGAAGTGTCACTTAAATTTTAATGAGGAAAAATAATTAAATTATAGTTGGCCTCTCTATTAACTAGAAACCATTTAACATATAAGTCAATGTTTTCATTTTATGTTTGTATCTACTTATAAACATATTAAAATTATCAATTAAATGGGAGGACATTCTCAGCTAAAAAAGGTATATACACTATAATTGAAATTGACACCCATTTAATACCAATTAGATACCTTACTATCTATCATATAATGTAACATGAAAATGTATGATAGCTTAACACATTTAATTTACATTTCCAAATTATAAAGGAACATAAACCTTATAATTGAAATTGGTAATCATGTGATAATAGCCATCCCACATCATGTAACCTGGGTTACATTGATTATATGGGTAGGAAAATTATATTTAAGATGCCCCAGCCAATTTATACACGAATAAAAAATTTAGATTTATAGTAACAATTTAAACAACCCACTCTCTTTCCCTGCAAGAAGATTGGAGTAACCCCTAAATATATAGCAATTATGGATTATTAAAGTATCAAAGGAAACAATTGATATGTATGAAGATAAATTCACCAATATGGTATAAAGAATGTATGGAATTTGAATTCTAGATTCTTATAATGATTCATGTAATAATGCCTCTTCCTATACTAGGCCATTGTAAAATAACCATAAATCATATAAAATATGAATCTTCATGTTAAACACCCAACAATTGAATTATATCAACTATAATAAGTGAAATATAGAACACTTATTTATCATTCCCAGACTACTATGCATTTACCACAAACATGGGCCAGTAACTCCCAGACACAACTTAAAATCATGTTGCATCATATTTCTATTCTCCTGTCTAAATATCCCAAATTTGAAGACATGAAAAGAAATCCTTTGATAAAAAAATTGTGATTTCCTTACCTCGGATCCACTAAACAATGCCCCGATCCAGTGGCCACGTGGACATAAGAGAACCTGACCTTACACTAGATGATTCTGACTAGCAGTAAAGGATTAGGGTGTATTTGAATGGATATTATTATTTCTTATAAGATTGAACCAAAATAGAGATAAAACAAATGATTTAACAATAAAATAAATATAATTAATAATTAATAAATTTAACTGAAATTGAAGGTAATCATAATCATCCATAAATAATAATAATTTCAAAATTTGAACAGTATCATATAAAAAAGATGATAATGTAATGTCATTTATTTACATAATGAAAATAAGGTATACATGGTAGTAGTAAAATTGTATTGTACATGATATAAAAAATAAAAAAGGTAAAAACCTATCCAATACTCTCGAGAACAAGATTGGTAATCTACTACCATGCCCTATCCTAAATGAAGAAATTTTCAGGTCCAAGGAGGGATGTTTCCCCTTGTACATACACAAAATAATATAATTTTTCTAGGTTCCAATGATGGAACATATAGGGTGTGAAATAAATATTTATAGGAAACCACCAACAACATCTATAAAAATCCACATTATGTATATAAACTAAATAGTGTGAAAGAATATAAAAATGTAAATCTTTATAACTAAACCATATATACCTATTTCATATTCAACTAGTAATGTACCTTTTCATGATATCATTAAATTAATCAATTTATGTTTATTTTTCCATAGATAACTAAATTGAATCATTAAATAACATTGAAATTGATCATAATATTATTGAAAACTGATCCAAGATAAAACCAAGGAATCCTAGAGATCAGAGGGCACCTAACACATACAAATAACTCATGGAACCTGGAAATAAGGGGTCTCAGTTTAATCTAATGGGTTGACCCAAGGCATTCCATTTTAAATGAGTTTAATTGAGTCCATGGAGCTTTTCCATGGTAATCTTGGGGTAATAATGATTGATCTCAAAAGGGTGAATCTATGGAACCACTATTCCAATGACATCAAGATGAATCCAAGGAGTGTATCCAAGGAATTCTAATATTCAATGATATAATAATTGGATCCTATGAAATAATTATGATAATCGACTAATAGATAAGGACTATGTTCTAAGGATAGTATCTCCCTTGTAAACAATATACATGAATCATAATGGAATCTTATGAGTGCTCAAGTAATTCCCTCAAGATTAAAATGATGAGTCAAGTTTTATCATTCTTATAAATATAAAAAAGTAAATATGAAATAGATACCTTATACATATTTAATTATTCTATTTAGTCCATGAAATAATAAATAAATTCAATAATTTTATAGGTTCATTCCATTAACATCCACTAATCATTACAAGGCATATAATGGATTTGAAAACATTTGTCACATTTATTAATAAACATTTAATAGGGTTATTCCATACCTTTTATTAAAGATGAAATGAAGTTATATGGCATGAAAACAAAATCCAATCAATTGAACTAGGACATGAGATATCTATATATTTAATTTTTATTTTACAATTTAATGATTTATTAAATTATATTGGAACGCTTACCTTATTAATAGTTAAGTAAAACAAACACAAATTGTGCAATATATAACCTAACAATAGGAAAAAACCATAACAATGTGCAAATCCTACATGGGGTGAATGTTTTTGATGTATGAACCTACTAAAATTTGAAGAAAATGAATAACTAAAGATCTATAACACTACTTCAATGAATACAATAAATTCATTTAAATTTATAGGGGAAACTCCCAGTGAAACTGGCATGTACCTAATGTAGATAATTTATAAGTGATAAATTTTTTAGAGAAATGCCATAAACCACATGAACTATTCCTTTAGTAATCTCTTCATCAAGTTTCAACATTTAGTTTGGCCTGGATCGAATGATGACGGAAGAACATACTAACATTCGGAAAACTAGGCATATTATCCTGCATCGAAACAACATCGTTCAGAGAAAGGATAATGTAGAAATGATGCTATTCACAAAAGTAATTATTGAGAAAAATCCAACATAAATATTGGATCAAGAATTGGAGGATGGATGATGGAATATGATCAAATCTTAAAAAGAGAGGCTTGGGAGATCATTTAGGGGAAGAGGAATTCTTTTTTACACTAGATGATGAAATATAAAAATGGGTTTAAGTAATTAAAATATTTAAGGGAAGTTGTAATTTAACGAAAAAATTTGGGGTTTCATGGTTTAGTTTCATAGTTGAAAAAACCATGAACCAACCATGCATTGATAAATATTTAAGGAAAAAATTGGCAGTGTTCATGTGCACAATTTGGGGTATGTGTGTGTAAAATATGAAAAACGTCAATGTTAAAAACTGAAAAAAGTGAACAAACATATATCACTAGTGGCATAGTTAGGGAAAATTGTGTTACCTATTCATCCAATAGGATGGCCACACAAATTTTGGAGAAGCCATGTGGAATTTTCTACATTGTTTCTATTAATAGTCTAGACCAGTGGTTTCTTTCACTCGCTAAGGTTATGGGCTCCAAAAAAATCCCATGACATCCTCGTTTCCTCTATATCCTAAATAGGAATTAATATTAGGTACAAACCAAGGAATTATACAAAATCAATTAAAGGACTCATACCTCATAGAAAACAATTAGTCACAATATACACCTGATAAAACTAAATGGGTGAATAAAATAAAATATATCTCAACAAAATAATATTTAGACGGAGAACCCTTACCTCATGTTTGAAATGCATCATAAGTGATCTAAGATCATGTATACTAATTTTAAATTAATTTTAAATATATAAAAAATTTCATACTTATAATGTAATATTTTTTCCACTTATAACATTTAAACACACATTTGATAATAATTCTTTATTAAAATACTTGTTTCTAGGTGTTAATGGTTTTAATTTTCATGAATGTTTTGGTTCAGCCATTCTAATCCTTCTAAATTAATCATGGTCCCATTATCTCTAGAATGTTAATCATGATATAAATATAAAAATTAATTACATCATTCATGGAAAATTAGTTTTTAATTACACATGAATGTGGATTTCAATATATATATATATATATATAAATTATAAATAAAGTCAAACAATATTTTATCGTTAACATTTAATAATTATATGATAAATTTATAATATAAAACACTAATCCATTATAGTTGCAAACTATTACTGATTTTTATGGTAAATGACCAATGGCATTATGCCGAGGAAGTGGTACACACATACACACAAGAGATACTTTCATTTCCCAATTTTATAAAATATGGTGGATAATGGTGGTTGAATAATAATATAAAAATCTAGTATATATAGAAATTTTTTTCTTTGATTTATAATGAATACAATATTTTTATAGGAGTTATTGGAAGTAATATTTTTTTATAGTTTGGGTTGATATTTACCACTTCTTTGGTAGACCTCCAGTAGATATATTCTAATATACAATTGGAATGGACTTTTATAAATACCATCACTTTTGATTCATGTATAGGGAAGTTATATACATAATTGGGTTTTTTTTTCATAAAATCTATCTCAAATTTTTGTTATGAATATAAATGGGGAGTGTCCCTTTTTCAATGTGGTAACAAACACACCTGGAAAATTTTAAAGAATTAAAATATTATAAGGTCATATTCCAAAAAAAGTGTCCCATAAAAATTATATATTTCATAAAAGATGGTAATGGTACAAATATTTCAATAAAATAGGGTTATTAAAATTTCATATTTAAATATATCCATTATCTTCTATTTTAAACTTTGATAAAGGCATTTTAACATTAATCGTGGTGACAAATTTTTAATATTCTTATAATTCAAGAAGATAAAATGAAGTTGACCATAAAACATAATATAAATTCTAATGATTAAAAATATGGATTCAATTTCAATAGATCAATTTTAAAAAATGTTAAAAATTTATTTTAAATAAACATAAAAACATGATATAAATTGTTTTCTAAAAATTTCTTATTTATGAATACAAGTATATTTATAACAAGATCAAGTATTATATTGATCCATAAGGTAGAAAACCATTATATTTTAAAAAACAATATCAATTATATTTTATAAAAAAATAATGTATAAATAGTGATTTTAAAAATACTAAAAATGGAATGATTGTTTTCATTAAAAATTGAAATTTTCATTACTAATAAAAAAATAATACTTTTTTAAGAAAAATATATAAAAATTAACCTTAAGATAATTTTTATTTCATTATTTTAAAAACGAAATCAAATTTATTAAATTATATTTCTAATAGTGGTAGAAATTAATTATAACACCCACTCAAAAAATGTAAAAACTAATGTTTTTAAGAAAACATTTTTTGAAATCATAAGAATTCTCAAAATAAAATTGATTGCTTGTTTATATTGTGTTAAACAAATAAATTTTAAAAAAATAAATTTTTTATAATTTTTTTTAATAATTTTATAAAAAAAATTATAAACTAAAATACAATGACTAATAGATAAATATCATTTTAAATAATATCATCTTAAAATTATTTCATAGTTCATTTAATATTTTTTGTTTGCACAAATCATGATATTAAAGAAATTCTTTTTAAGATAAATTTATCATTAAATACAAATTTTTTACATTATACCCTCTTATAATATTTTTCAATAGAAATTTCACCACTTCAATACAAAAAATCGAGGATACTTCTGCCTCATCACATCCACATGATCCAACCTAACATACTCAAATTAATGGTTTCTCTATATATCATTGACCTTGTCTGTTGTTTTTTATAGAACATTCTATCCATGATCAAATATCTATATAAGTTTTTACTCATAAATTAGATCTTTCTCCGATAAAATGACCTTATAGACAAAAGATGCAATGCATCAAGAATGAACATCCATCTGAGAGATACATGGAACACATAATTTTTTTAAGGGTGATTCGGTGGATGTTCTGTGAGATAATATATCATCATAATATGTTTAAAAATCACAAGAAGAAAAAATATATATAGGGATCAACATTCACTCTTTTCAAAATCATTTTACATTATTCCAAGTATGTATTTTTAGTAACAACATTACACCATCTTCAGACTCAATATTTATGTATCAATTGTCAAAATAAATTTTTTCTAGAATGTAAGAAACCATGAGGTTTTGTTTTATCGTTGTAGTAATTTATTCTATTTCTTAACATATATTAGTTTTTTATATATTTTATATAAAACTTCATCCCAACACATTAGAGTTTTTCTATTATTACCCTAATGGAATTCATTACAAGCTATATGAATGGTTGAGTCAAAGTAATTGTTGTAAGAAAAATGAACCAATGAAATGTATTGATCCTAACAATAATTAAAATATATATGGAATGATATCAGCATGCATTCTAGAGTTTTAATGGTCCTCTAAAAATGACCATCTATCTGATGATGATATGTAGTACTAAAAATCAACTCTATATCGATAGACTTTTATACACTTCTATATAACATCATGGGAAATAGTAAATCAGAATCATATATAAATGAGTGTGGTAAATTATAAACTATAGTCTATTCCATAATTTTATCAAATTATTATAATCATGATAGAAATATTATAAAATTTTAATGAAATGTGTTGACTTTATAAAGTGATTATCGACATACCAACTCATATTATTCTCTATAGATGGTTTTTAGCTCCTAATAATTACATTTATGATAATTTATTACAATTTATATTATTGTATGTGTAATGTTTGTAACATCCCATTAGTCTTATTTCTGTCATTCATAAATTTTTGAAACCCTAGGAATCAATATTTAAGCACTATAATATTCATTTTATTGTTAAAAATCCCGAAATTCTATTTTAAATATCTAAAAACCATTATAATCTCACGATGAATAGATATTTATGAACTATGAACATAATACAAGAGATCCTTATTCATGTATAGTATTGATAAATCAAATACATCATTCCTAAATTGTATTTTTTCAGCATAATCATGGTTGAACATACTAATAGTTATCACCTACTTTTATATCTCAACATCATATTATTTACTTCTATAATCCCCAGATGTATAAACAGTTTAACACTCATTTGACCAAGATAATATTTCTCACCATCATTCATGATTTCAAAATCCAACCATTTGAAACCATGAATTATTGGATGTTTTGTGATCCATATCATAAATAGCAAAGAATTATCTTTTTGACTTAGAGCATCATCCATGTTGTTTTCCTCCCATTGTGATAATATATTAGGAAGTCATTATAGTTAAACCACTCCAACTATTATCTTTTAATAATGTTAAACAGTATATGGATGAATATATAAAAAAACAATTACGATTATTATATATGCCCCACAATATTCCACAAATATAATACCTTCAAATCATTAAGAAAAAAATTACTTCATCTAAATCTAAATTGTGATTCATGAAATTTTTCTGATGAACATTCGATTAGAATAATATATAAGATGTCACCATATCATATAATATGAGGATTCATAATAGTACATTCTTTTTGGAATCAATAAACATTAAAACCCATTATTTCTTATTGGGTAGTTTGAGAATACATTGACTGGCTGGCCTTCTTTTCAACTCTCTAAAATTTTAATCACATTCATTTATACAAAATATCATTTCTCCCTTCCAATATAACATGGTCAATAGATTAGATTACCAGTATTAATTCTCTATAGATATTCATTAATATACATACAAAAAAATAAAAACTATTTATTGCAATCACAGATATTTTCTTAGGAAATGATCAATAACGTCAATCAATGATGGTTAGACCGATATATGAATGGTTTATATTATATGATATAATAATGAATCTTTATATAGAAAAAAATTATTCATTAAAATTTTTAGAAATTTTTTTCTTTCTTTTAGGTCTGTAGTACAATTATCAAGTGGTATTCATTCCCTTCTTTAATATAAAATATAAAAATACATTCATAAATAATACTACGAACTAATTAAAATTTTTTATGAAGACTATTTTAACTAAATCCATGTAGATAGTCAGGTTATTTGTATAGAGAAATAGATTCACTCTAAACTCATTGTTCTCATACATCATATGATTTTTTTCCTTGGGTATGTCATCACTTTTGACACTAAATTGGTCATATCCAAATCAATGAAAATCATGTAAAAATATCGATCATCTGTTATTTAATAAAACTAATAATCAATAAGTGGAATATGATACATATTCTTTATTCAAATCTAGACTAGTTCCTAATAACCAATATAGAGTCTCATTGATGAATATTTCTTGTTGAAAATGGGAACGAGTCCACCCCATAGTGAAACAAATGTCTAAATTAATACTTAATCATGTTTTTGGTTGATGGACTTCATCAATTATTTCAATTCAGTTGGGGATGTTCTATGCAGAGTCATTGAAATTGTTTTAGTACCTTTTATTAGTTATAGTCAAATGTAAACTTCATAGTTAAAAGGAATACTAAAACATTATTCTATAATTTCATAATAAAATTTCATACACTAGTCATATCATTGATGTAAATTATCACACATTTCATCTAAAATAGGCACCCATTTTGGATAGGAATAAAGACACATATATTTTTTTTAATCTTCTATGAGACATTAATATTTCTTGTCACCATAATATAAAATTATATGTTGGTTTGAAATATCAAATGTATGTTAAATTACTCATCTAATTGATATGGTAATTATTTAAACCAAACAAATCCATTTAAAAAACATAAATTTCATCAAAATGGATAATAATTATTTTTTCATGATGTATATTTACACAAAAATTAATCAGATTTATGGTATAGAATTGATATACGGTTATTGTAGCATTATTACTTTTCACTATAAATTCAAAGTCTATTAATTGATGTGGTATTGTGATACCCTTAGCAGATTATTCAATTATTAAATAGTGTGTCATCATAGAATTAAATACTACATTGGCAGTTCCATGGAGGATGGTAAGTGTTCCGTTAATGACTTTAATATAACACCTTACATAGGCAATAGTAATATCATGATGTTCCTCAATTTCACTAACATAAAATGGTTTTTAAAATCAGTCATCAACATTATCCCTCATATTCAAGGACTAATTACCATAATTAGTGTAGTCCATTTATTTAAAACCCTCGAGTATGAGTGGAATATTAAATGGAGTTTTATCTTGAATTTCATAATTATATAAAATTATACCATCAATGTGGTAATTAACTTTTTAAATTACCTTCCTTTACACACATAAATAGTTTACATGTTCTCTTATATCAATTATATCTATGTTTCATTCCTACATCGATCCTGAGAGAAATATCATGTTCTTCCCTCAATGATTTTTATTAGAATAATTTCCATTAAATTACTTATTTATTTTCTTATAAAAACCAAGACATTTATGGAAAACTCCAATATCAATTTCTACATTGATAACAAATAAAATGAATTATTAATATATACTAAATATTATTAATGATAATTCCCTTTATAGACCTAGTTCTATACCACATTATAATAAAAAAATATTAGTATTATGTTGGAATATAATAAAAAAAGTGTTCACTGGACATATTTAAAAATTATCCACATATGTTATAACAGATTAATAATATTTATACATTATATAATTTATTTATTTGTCCATATTCATATGACTAGTATGGGGAAATTACTTATGGATGAATAACCCTAAAAACTCATACCACACTTTAAACATCTTCACATTTCCTAAAATTATTAATAAGATTCCACCATTAATCTAGTTCAACATCCAAAAGATAAAGATCTTAAATAACATTAAATTGTTTTTAACACAACACTATGGAATGTAAATTTTCAGTGGTACTAATGCATTTATAATTAAATAATTTATTAGAAGGTCAATTAAATGAAGGTGGATGTTTCATCATAAATGATTTAATAAAACACTATTCCTCTTTTTTCATTAGTAATATAACATAATTCATTGTTTGGGAATGTTTTATAACCATAGAAATGATACTGTTTATTGAAACTCCCATTACATTTGTTTTCTCAGGAGGGAAATTATTGTATTTTCTATCTCATTTAGTATTTTCATGGTTGCTTCTAGTTCAAGTCATTGATAAAAACCAAATCACTGAGTGTTAGATACAATAATCATAGTTAAAAATAATATAATCTTTTGAAATCATAAATAATGTGTCAAAATCATGACAATGTATTTTCAATATATGAATCCTAGGGTTATCAATGGTAATAATCCATTCATATAATTAATAATATTTAAAAAAAATATAAATAAACCCATGCATATCAATCGGTAGTGTCTATATAGGTGAATCATAATGCCTTTCATCATGAATTAGTTCGATGTATAGTTAATACCCAGAACACCATCATTAGAGATATTAATCTTGGTAAACCTATTTTGGTGCCAACATCTACTTACCAGTATCCAGATAGAGATGTATCTTCTAAAAAATGACTATAATTTCCTTCCAATACTATATGTTGTTTTATTATACATAGTCTTTACCAATGTATTTTCATTAATGTTTTATAATCGTAGTTTTGAAAAGAAATTAGTCTATCCTCTTATACCAACAACAGCTTCCCATGATATCATACCTAAATATTGAATCTTATTATAAGAACACTCATTAAATTTGAAAATAACACACACATCAGAACAATAAAGGATTAGTATCATGGAAATATTAAATACATTAAAAACTATATCATAAAACATTTACATTATCTCCAACAAGATTATTCATAACTGAAATCATTATTAGAGACATTATACATAAACCATTATACATTTCATTGGGAAAAGGAATTATAGTAAAGGGTGAGCCAATATGATCAGTATTGGTAAACATAAAAGATATTGATCGATGGTCATATTCAAGATTATGATATTTCTATTGTCATGATAAAATTATCACAACATACAGAAATTGTATCCAATAATTAAATGATCTTCAAACTTAAATTATTTTTATGCCTTTTGCTATCAAAAAAGTAATACAAAATATTGTGGAATCATCAATATTCCATGTTGATCCATAGGAACATAATCTAAGAATAATATATGATTTTTTATAATACATTTAAGCATATAAATTAATTTGCATAGTTACAGATCACAACTAATGAAATCATTATAGATTGAGTTAACTCCCAATTTCCTGATTTTTGTTATTCATGGTTCACTCCCAATATTATCATATTGGAAAAAGCCCCAATCTAAACTCTGTTAAATTAAAATTCTTATTATTAAAATCTTATGAAATTTCCATCTATATCCAATACATTAGAGTGCTATATAATTCTAGTTTAATGCATAAAATATTTTATAGCATACATATGGGTTAAAATATATCAAAACCCATTCATAAAATTATTGTATCATAACACATGGAAAAAATTAATTTCAAAAATATTTCATCACCATAATAATAATCTATACAGATAATGAATAAAAATTTTATTATTTAATAACATCGCTAGTATATCATATGTTACATAATAAAATGTTACCATAGATTTTTATTGATCTTAAATGACCACTATAGTATTTCTTGAGGAAAATACCCATTTTATTTTGAAATAAAATATATAAAATCTACCAAATTACAAAATATTATGGGATTTTTTTCAAAGAAAAAGTCTTAAAAAATATAATGGAATCTATAAATTAGTAGGATTTAATGAGGATGTATAATTCATTTCATATCTTCTATATTAAAATAATGATTCCTTTAAAAATTTAAAGATAAATTCAACTTTATATCATACATAAAATTAAAAGAAAACTAATTTAAAAAAGTTTTCTATAAAGATAAGAATTGTTTAAAAGTAATTTAATAAATTATAATATAATACGTTAAATATTATAGAATCATTATAAAAATGGACAGGGAAGATAAGTAATCCCCAGTAAATGTTAAAATCACTTGTTTCTTATTAATAATATATTTTGATCAATTCAAGTGTCAAATAGAGGAAAATGGTAATACTAAATGAAAATTAATTGAATAAAAAAATGAGATAAAAATTTATTATTTTTATTAGATAAGTATAATTTAATATTGCTTAATGTAAATTGAAGAATAAATAATCTGTATTAAAATGATATTGAAAACAAATCTATTACTACATTGATTAGTTATGAATTATTAATCTGAAGGATGAAAAATTGAAATGAATTATTAAATATGATGAAAAAATGTTGGTTAATGATATAAAATATAAATGTGGACTTATATACACCATATAAACCACTATAGGTTCACAATATCAATCATGCCTCAATGAAAAATATACAGATGATGAACCATTAACTAAATATTGAATTTCATCATAAGCACTCTACCATCATATATAATTCTTTTAAATTAATTATAATAATATAATTTAACAATTATAATACTTATAATAACATATATTATCAAATTATATCATTTTAAAACAATACTTTTAATTATTATATATTAAAATCATCATTTGAGAGTCTTAATAGTTTCATTTTCCTATATGTTTCAGTTTGGAAATTTTGATCCCTGTACATTGATTATAGTTCTATAATATAAAGAATGTTATGAATGATTAAAATATTATATATATTCATTATTTAAATATATAGAGTCATCAATTAAATTCATAGATAGATTAATGAATTTCACTGGTCATGTAGTTGGTAGTCCACATGGTTACATGAACACTAATTTAATTTTCTAAAAATGATAATGAAAGAGAGATAAATGATATTTTATCATTAGAAATCCAGAATAATAACTTAAATTTAATATATATACATATATATATATATATTGATTCCATCATCATAACCAACCAAAAATTATGTTGTTGGAAAATATATTATGTTTCTACCTTGATTCGTATGAACGAACATATCCACGAGAGATACTTTCATTTCCCATTAATTTGAAAATATGGGTGATAGTGGTGGTTTCATAATAATAATGAAATTTAATTATATTTATTTCAATACTATTTTCTTTTAACACTAATACCATATATTGAGAAGAGGTAGAATAATAAATAAATTGGATGAAGTCTGGTACAACAATTATGTCCTCTCTAATAATCCTCCTATAGATAACATTGTTAAATCCCACCGAATTGTATTTATAGAATAACATAAACTCTGTATAACGTATTGGAATGTTTAGAATATAATTGTGTTTGTTTTTTTGGATATTGGTTTTATAATATGAGGTAATATGGTAAATGATGGGTATTGATTTATAAGTATTTGGAGGGAGACACCATGAATATTATAAAATATTAAATTATTATTAATTCATATTCAAGGTAAAGTGTCCCATAAAAAACTAAATTTAATTAATATGGTAATAATGGTTTATAAGGATTCATAAAGTAACATTTATTGTATTTTATATGATAATATTAACATTATCTCATATATTATCCCAATATAAAATTATTTGAACCATAATAAATGTGATAAAATTTTACTACTTTTACAATTCCTTATGATCAAATAATAATTTTATATAATTGCCTAATAATAAAAATTTTAATTCAATATATTTCACCAATTGTACACGATTCAATTTCTATTAGTGGAAGAAATTCATTTTAAAATAAATCCATAAAATGTGATGAAAAATTATATTTTGAGAAATGAATTTCTAAGTCTATAAGAATTCTTACACCACGATCATAAATAATAATCATCCCCAAAATATTTTTTCTGGAATACATTTAAAAAAATTAATTTATATTATTTCTATATCATAATGTTGATTTGAAAATTCTAAAATAGAAGTGGAAATTTTGTTATAAAATTGGTATTTTCACTATTCCTAAAAAATCAACATTTTTAGAAAATATCCCAAAATTCTAGCAAAGATAATTTCTTTAAACAAATTCCAAAAATTATATTATTTTTATAAAATTAAAATTCATAAAGGGTTATAAAATAATTATATTATCTATGTATAGAATATTGTGATAGCATTTTAAAAAAAAATAAATTTTTCAGGGAAAAATTGATTATACTAAAAATTATATAAAAATTTAATTAAAAAATACATTTTCATTCAAAAAAAAATTATATATAATTTTCATTCTATTTTGTATCCTATTCATACACACCAAACAAATTTCTATGTGATAATTTCCACATTAAATATTAATATTTTAAAAGTATATCACAGTTTCATTAAACATTTTGTTGCATGTAAATAATGCTGTCAATGAAATAATATTGATTTAAAAATATATATTTACAAAAAATGGGGAAAATTATTGATATCATCCATCTAAATACATCATGTGATTTCTTTGTATTTTAAGTTTATACAATGTGTTCCTATATCAAAATCATTCACATGAATGTTATTAGATATTTTTACCTCCATGAACTTAATCATTTAATACATTTATTTGAATCCATATCTATAATTTATTATCTCCATATTGATCATATTATTTAATAAATTCTATCACTACATAATGAACTCATCAAAATATATATTTAAAATACTCAATGACATTAATAACGAAATATTATTGGAGATTTATGTTAATTCATGTAATAATTTATAAATTTTTATAATTTTATTTATAAAAATTAGATTCAGGAAATATATGTAATTTAAAAACAACCACATAGGTTATAAGAAATTTAATCTAATTTCAACTGATATTTTTAAATTCTATTTATATATTATATGAGGGATTTTTAGAAACAATTATTTACCAGATCTCTTTCTGCAATGGTTGTAGTGACCTTGTTTTCCCTAGTAGAGACAGATCTCAATATTTTTGATTTTTTCCTTTGGACCATTCTAAAAATAATCTAAAAATCATAACCTTCTATAAAACAATATAATAAAAAAATCAATATATATCTTCCCAATGTATAATTTTTACCCATATAATGAGCTTTTCAAAATTTTATGTATCATGATTTAATGTTTTTTTTTATATTTAATAATTATATATTTATTTTTCATATCATAATGAATGAAACTATATTATAATAAACTATATATATTAAATTTTGACACTATGAATCATTCCAGAATTTGTTATTTACAATATCAGTGGTCTATTTTCTGTTCTCATTTTATTCCATAAAAAATTGCCAATCACTTCTGCATTTTTTTATAAATTAGATAATATTTTCAAAAAAATCTATTTTGTAATATCTATCTATTTTTTCCTTTATCATTTAAATAATAATAAATCATAAATAATATTTTAATTAGATGTAGGGGATATTTAAATGTATTTATGGTATATGAAAACTACTGGAACATAAATGATAGGATTTCATAGTGATGATGATGATGGAAATCAAGATAAAAATTATGGATTTTTATGAAAATATTTCATTCATTACACTTGTTGAATTAAAATGAATTCAGGATCCATTATATATGATAATAAATTCATGTAAAAATACTTATAATATTTACTATTTATGTTTAATTTATATGTGAGTAGTTTATATAAATTACCTTTATAAATTTTATCCATGACTACTCCTTCTAATCCAGAATTTTATTAATTGTAATGACTCTATATTATTTCATCACTTGATATACAATGTTATTTCACTAATTAACTTATCATTTCCCTATATTATTTATAGTACATGATCTAAATGAATTATTGGTTGGATGATATTCAAACCGACAACTATTTCTTCACAAATACTCTTTTAATGTTCTGTATATGATCACTGTTGTCTTTTTCCCCATCATTCAGTTATATTCATAGGAATAATTAGGGAATGGATATTTATGTCACATGGTGGAAGTTCTATATTGGTATTAAATTATTTGGAAAGGTAGTTGTATGGTCGTTTGATAATGAAGTGGGTTCCTGGCAAGGATTATTTGATTGTGAAAGATGGGGATAAATTATGCAATGTAAATGAAACCTAGTTGTCCCAAATAATTTAGGTGGCACAATGAATCTACTTGAGGTGAAATAATGAATAATAACATGAAAACATAGATATTCTATAAATATGGGACAATAATAGGACAACGTGACATGTAGATCCAAAAAAAAGTAATTGTATGTCTACTTAGTTATAGTTCCATAGTTAAAAGGACTATAAATACAACACAATATGGTGTATTGAATTATATTTCAATCGATTATATAAATTGGATTAGTACACACTTCGATAAATTTTTGGGAGTTGGGATACACGCAATGCATAACACACTCATCCTAACATTGGAAGATGTAATGTTTTATGCAGAAACCCATAGATAACATGTATTATGTCTATGATACATGTATTTTTTTAATGGAAAACACGACTAAGCTAACTAGTTTTACATGTTATGATCTCCCAATGGGATCACACAACATTTATCATCATGGATGTCACATATTCCATAAGTTTTTAGAGACTTTGTATTGGGGATACATGGTCATTATAGGCTGTTTTCCAACCAATTGTATATTGTAGTACATTCAATGTATATATACCTCATACATGAAATTTTCAGTTTAGTACATATTAAGGATTCCCAAATTTGATATAATTTGACCATCTTCTATGCAGAATATCTTTTACACATCTTTCCTTACTATAATTCCTTATCTCATTCCTAAAGACTCATATTTGGATGTGATAGTAGTCCATAATGAGTTTTTTCCATGTTTATCCTTACGATTCAATTACCTTTTTCTTTATAGTTTCTAAATAATGTGAAATGAGTAGTTTATCTATCTAATATCTATAATAATATTGATTTGGATTTTAAAAGTTTATTAATATGTGCATTGGTATGGTTACCCCATTAAATAAATTACAAGATAGGGAAAGGGTACCCAATTATCATCTTATTTTTGTTCCCCTACTCATAATTTACATAGGGTTTGGGACATCTAGATTAGCTGGATTTTGTACCACATTGGGACTTACAATGTCTGGAACCACAAAGCAAATGATTAATTAAAAACTATATTATGTACTCATGGAATGAGTCATCTAAAAAAGTAGATAGAATTAATAACTGGCATGATACCCCAATAAGGTAAATTAACCCATCAAATAATACTTATACGTTATCATTTCATGGATCCATAAATACTATTCTCAAGAAAATATATGTGTTTTTTCATAACATTGAAATTAGGAGGTTAAGGGTATGTACTAAATTTTTTCATAACTATAATGGGTTGAGAAATAGGTTCCCCTATTATATTATAGATCTATGACCAAGTAATATTTGATTGTATGTCGTAGTAATCTATAAAAATATAGTTTGGAATTAATGATGTGCAATGACCCATCAATTATATTTAGTTGCGATATTCATCTTGGAGTTATAGACAATCTCTAATGCATTGAGACTTTTTCTTCCATAAAACCAGTAATTAATTTTCATTTATGTGTGATGTATATTTAAGATATCAACATTATATATTAATGTACATTCATAACTCCATGAATCAATCGTTATTTGTGAGATTAAATAATATGTGATTGGAGTTGAGATTATGAATACAATAGAGAATCCATTCCACTACTAGTGTTTCAGTATATATGTATAATTTTTTTGTATTATTCCAATATACCGTAGTTTTTATGAATAGATATATCTTGTTTCATATCATTTCATTTTAGATCATGGGAATTATACTGTTTTTCTTTATAATCACTCTTTTCTGGTATTTCTTATCACACATGTTGTTTCAATATAGAAAAGAATAGTTTTGAGATTCTCAAGAAATTCATGGAGCTATTTTGGATTATTTAAATTTCAATGCTAGTGATTCATTGTCATTAATGGTGTATCATCAACATTATATGTGGGGGTCGTGACTTTTGTGGTTGGTAATTATTTCTAGTAAATATGAAATATGTATGAGAATTCAAATATCTTTAATTTATAAAATTTATAGTGATAAGATATGAATAGTTCCCATGGTATTTTGTAAATGTATAAGTTAAATTACTATAAAATGTCTCATGTTTGTGTTTAAAATAATTTAGTAGTTGTTTAAATATATGTAGTTTTTTAATTAGTAATTTTATGCATCATTCATATATATTTATTAAAGGACAAAATAGACTATGACCTCTTATAATTTACGATATTTATATTTAGTTCTGATTAATATATAATAGCCTATTGAATATGGTCATGGGGTGGATTAATCTTCCAAATTATAGCCCAAGGGGGTTTCCAGGTGGGGTCATGAACTGGCCTAGTTCACTCCTCATTTAAAAGAATGATTCAATCCATGGAAAGGACTGAAGTGAATTTTGAATCACTATGGGATTGAAATAGGATATATGGAATCAAAATACACATGATTAAAATGATTTATCTCATATAAATAAAATAAAACACATAGTGGAATTATACCAATTTTCCATCATGTTGCATCAATACATTGGTCATCAATGAATAATCAAATATATGGATTAAACTTTATTATGAATCCATTAAATATATAACTATAATTAACCATCCAGATCATAATAAACATAAAATACTTAATAGGATCCAATAGATTAATAAATGAACACATGGTCAATAAATCGATGGTATGATTTCAAAATAACCATAAATATATGTACTGATATCCATAAGCATCATCTATGTCCCCATAAAACATGTATATCAAACCACTACATCGGTTAAAATAAAATAGAATATGAAGCATCAAAATAAGCCCCCTTTACCAACCCCATGTAGTATATGTAGTGTGAGAGATTAAACATCCAAAAAATGCACCACTAACGTGTCCAAGAATTTTCTATAACCTAATAAACCACATTCATTCATTTTTAATAAAATAATTGATAATGGTTTTTTAGCAATTTAATATAACACAACACTTACTCATTTTAAATCCTTATTTAATTTCTTATATCATGATTTATGAAATTTCAATAAAATTTGTATTGTTTTTGCACTTAAAAACATTCGCTTGAATTACCAATTTTAACAATGTAGACTTATAGAAACCACCAGACTGAGAAATTTTTTTAAATAAATGTTACATCATTGAATGAAATAAATTAATGAAAATGGTGTAGAATGATTTATATAAGAAAATATAAAGTATTATTTAAACAAAAAAGAATCAAAAATAATAATTAGTTAGATTAGAACTACATAGAGTATGATCATTGAAAAAAGATAATTAGATATAATATTATAGAAATGAATAATAATAATTTTTATAATATGTAACATAAAAAATATAATCTATACAGTAGGGTTATTAATTTTAATAAAATTTTGTTGTATTCTAAATCATCTAGTGAGAATATTTGTATCATAAATGTGGAAACCATTTTTCATATTATAAATTAATTCAATGAAAATAACCTACTAGAATACTCTATCTAACCACACATGCTGCACTCTTCATAGTCATTATATGTATTTTGATAAGAGAAACAATCAATCTCATCATGAAAAGTATAGTAACTATCTTTAATCTCTCACTATTACGACACATATCCCTATGAATGTAGAGTCAGATCATAGGTATGAATTTATTACCTATAAATCTTGAAATAAATCCACTTAATAACACATCACAATTATACCAAAATACATCCCCATACCATTCAACTCTTTATTGTATACAAAAAAATATAAAATATCATAAAATTCTAAACTACCATAAACTTTAATATTGTGGGGGTACTTTTCATGAATTCTTTTGTTATGAATAACCTATACTGAATGCACTAACCATGCCATGGGATTTAATATGAAAATATAATTTCAAAATTTTTTATTTTTATTTTAAAAAGGATGTTTTTCATCACCCATTACTAGAGATAAAAAATGGGAATTCGATATATGTTTTAGAAAAAAAACATATAAATTTTTTTAATATCTATTTTTAAATCATGTTTGATCATTAAATGATATTTTAAATCGCCTATAACAATCCATATAATTTAATTCATCGTTACTATAATTTAAAATATATTATAAAAATTATAAAAATAAATATGAGGACAAATAAATTAACTCATCAAATTTATATAAAATGTACAAATTAATTCACTAGAACTGAGGCCTAACAATTATCATTATAAAAAACCATCAAATCCATAACTAATTTTTTTTGAAATGATTTATAAAAATAAACCACCATATAAATATCTAATACCTTTATGAAATTCTTTTTTAATTTTTATCAAAGAACATATATATATGTAATTATTTGTTTTCAATCCTTTATAATAAGAATTATATAAAAAAATTATATACATGAAATTAGTTTATAAAACAGTCATCGTCTTTTTATTATACATATGGACAATACAAATTTAATTAAATAAATGTTATAAAGCCTTATTCATCACATGGTATACAATGTAATCAAAAAATTCAAATATACTTTAATTTAATCTTTTACATTCAATAACAATGGACTTATTACACCATAATGAAGCTAAAAACATCAAAATGATACAAAAACCTAGTAACACCATGAAAATATTGAGTAGATTTGATACATTATTATCATGTAACTTTATTAAGGTAGAAATGAAAGGGGAAATAAAAATTTATTGCAATATAAAATGAAAATAACAAAAAACATTATAGAATCAACCATGAATTTAGGCGTAGAAGATCAAAATAAAATAGATATAATGGTGGAGGTACATATATGGCTCCTCTTAATTTTTTATATAAAATGTAAAAGTAATCACAATATTATTTCATAAAAGTAATGGTTAAATTGTAATTTTTGTTTACAAAAATTATTCCCAATGTCCATATTTGTCATGAGGCAGTATTCAATGATTGGTCATCCGTAATGTTTATATGATGTAATCATTCAATGGGAAATGTGCTGACAGACCACAACATCTCAATAAAATTACTATACCTCTAATAGAACATTGAATCTCAATAATAGACGATTCAAATTTGACACCCGATGTCACAAATATGATGGGTTCTATTCTAATACTATATAACTAGTACATTACTTAGTAATGTCTTGATTACCTTGATTTTGGTCATAAAAGGTCTATAGGAAAAAACCATTGACATGGAGTCAACTTTCTCAAGATGTGATATCTCATAGCCCTAGAGATACTGCTGTTCCACCAATAATAATATAATTTCCCACAAATCATAAAGAATAATAAAAATGATATAAAATTATATTTAATATTATATATATTGAAAAAAATAGATGCATATAAACTAATTATATAGTGTGTGTTAATATACTCTCCACCATAACACATTATTCCCTTAGAATGTCACTTTGATAGAAAAATAGGATAAAAATTGAATCCCAGGTGAATTCAACAAATAATCCAAAAAACAATTTCTAATATATACTAGAATTGAGTAAATCTAAGGAAAAATAATATATTGTCCAATTAACCACTAATACACAGAAGTCCTAATAAAATTTCAAAAAAACATACACAAATTTCGATCTCCCAAAAATATAAATATTCTTGTAATATCATTGATCCTTGAAAACATAAATAATAATATAATAATGATAAAAACAAGATGAATGTTAAATTAGTTAAATATTTTAAATAACATACATAAAAATATAAGTCCTTCACAAATCATGAAATCATAAACATTATACTGAAAATTGTATTGGTAACTACCAATAAACAAGAAGAAATAAAAAGATAATATATGAATATGATAATGATAAGGAAAGGAATAATGAAAACCTTATATTAGAAAGTTATCTTCACCCAAGATCTATAGTAATCCTAATTCATTGAACGTCTAGATAATGAATCATTTAAACTCAAAAGTAACTGATCTAAATAACTTCAAACAATTAAGGGATTATAATTTTTATTTTAATTTGACAAATATAATATTCATTTAATTACTCTATATGTTGGAAAATGGCCACTTATTAATTGAAAATATAATTTAAATATAAAAAAATATACTCAAACCATACATGGTTGTAATGCTGATTCATGTTTTTATTATTTATTTTAAAACCACATTTTATTACCAATAAATGATTCAGATTTAGAAAAATATTTAACTAATGTGTAAAAACATCCAGATAATATGATTCTATTATATACCATGAATAATTAAATATGTTTTAAATAATAATAACAGTTTTAGGAAGCAAATCCACTATGTATCTAGGTATGGGAAATAAATGGATAGAAATCACATTAATTCTAAATAATAAAAATCAGAAAAAAATTATGCATCACAAAAATTATAGGATCTATCATGTAATTTTTTGGTATACTCTACAATATAAAATAAACGAAAAAAATAAAATAAAAATGAGTAAAACTCAAATAAGTGCATATAACTAATAAAAACAATTCATGATTAAATCTTAATCGGCTGACGCAAAAAACCACCAATGGGAACAAAAATAGTAAATATTCACGAATGATTTCTTCTAAAAATTTTCAAAATAAAACCCTTCTTGTTTTAAATCATACAACTCCACATAAAAATTATTTTATAACATCACACATTATTTATTAAAATATTTATATTTACAATAACATATTTTTCAATTGTATCCATTTTAGAGACAACCATTATAAATTTTTACAAATATATACTCATTTTTAAAAAATGGAATTTCAATCAAAAATTATAATATGAATCAAATAAATCATATAAATGCACCATGTAAATCCCTCATTAACTCATGTTAAAGGAAATTCAAACATAACCCAACATAAATATGAATATATGTAATCTAAAGAAATTCACATGGTTAGTGTCCATGAAAGGTTTTAAAACATTCTTTGATGGGGCATTTACTATCCTAGATACTTCTGCTAACAGTTTCATATAACTATATTAAGAGGTTCTATATGGTTTTGTAGACCATGTGAGATAATTGTATACCCACATAACTCTTTAATATTAACCCCTCAAATGGAAATATACTAATAAACTATATAAAATAAGTATAAAGCAATACGTAATCTATATAAATCCATATATATCAAAAATAAATGGGGGTTGCAAAAAATTATTTTCCCAAAAATCGATAGCCCATGGAAATTCAATTCTCTATATGAGAAACCTCTACATAATCCCTCTCAACAATACCTCTTGTGTTACAACATTCCAATCTCTAACATACTAGATTGAAAAAATAAATAGGGGTCATGAAATACCATTTTTTTATGAGCCGAAAAATTGTGTCTACAAATATGGTCATCTTGTTCCATAGGTCCCTTGTAATACCATGGTTTATTTATTAACGCTCAATATTCTATTAACCATCTAGGGTAACATATCATATTATGATTATAGAAATATGAAAATAAATGTACTTTTACTGTGTGTCACCCTAATTTATACACACCCTATGAATCATATTTAAAGGTTACCCATCTTAAAACTACTCTAACCCATCCATAAATAAGTATGGTGTTGTATTCTTATAGCATAGAGAATAGTTGAAATCACCTACATTAAATGGGATATTAAATGTTGTATCCTATTTATCACATTCCCATGTGTGTTGTAGTTTATTTAATAGTAAAATAAATGTGGTTCAATATATGAAAAATAGTTTAGAGATTGAAAAGACATGATGATTGATTAATGAGATTAGGTTAATAATGTCAACACGGTCCTTTGTTTTGTTATAAAGCTAACAATACATTAGTTGGTTTCGTGTTTTACGTATCCTCCAATCAAAAAATGATTAAATTTAAGTATAAAAATCATTATAAGTAAACAATTATATATACAATAATTGTTTGTACAAGATTTATATTATGGTTAGTTATTATCCATAATATATATATTTTATATCAGATCATCTTAATATTACTAGGTCCACCTTATTAGATAATTGGGGATACCAATTTATAGACAATATGTGGGACATATTAGGTCATGAAAATCTCTTTCATATTGAAGGGAATCTCATCACTGGTTAGTGATCAATGAGGTATCACTTTTGGAACTAAATCTAGTAACCCATGTCATTATGTGTGATTAGCATGGAAGAAATTTGATGTTTTAAACTAATGGAGAGTTTGTTCAGAGAAATGGTTATTGAATCCGGATTTTTTGTGTTGAAAAATAGTGAAGTGGATTCTATAGAAGTTAAAAGAACCACGTTGGGTAAATAAGAGCATAGGATATCATTTAAGGAACTCTGAAGAAGTTTGGTCAGCTACGGAATCCACCTATTTGTCTGTGGGATGGGTAGTACCTCTACCACCCAGAATGACTCACCGACTAACCAATTTGATTGAAGTTGTTATATGGAGATGATGAAATGTATCCCCACTACCCATGATGAATAATCATTCAATAGTTGGGCCTACACCATTTTATTAGTGTCCCAGTAGATAGTCATTGTCCCTTACTATCTTGTTGAGGGGTTGTGTTATATAAGATTATAAATAGTGGTTATTGTGTATTTTTGGACTCTACACTATTAGGTTTTACTTGGTTTGGAAAACATATAAGGGGTAAATTGAAATGTAATTCATCCTCTCTCTTTTCATGATATTCCTTTGATCCATGATATGTCTAAATGAAATTCAATGGAAAATCAAAGTGAGATCGCTAATTCTTCATTGAACATTACTTCATCTTCCTGATGAAGTAATGGTTTGTTGTGTTGTTCGATTTAGATGACTATTTTGTATAATTATATTCTTTTTTAGACCTTGACCATCAACGATACTTTTTTTATCATTCTACATTTATCATCTCTAATCAATATTAATCCCATCATAATCATGACTACGAATATGAAGACAATTTTAGTAGATCATGGTGTAATTATCTATGGACAATGGGGTTTCAGTATGTAATTCTAGATGAAGTGCCATGAAAAGATTCATTAGTAATATATCATCATTTAATTAATGGAATAACTAGTTGATTTCATCATGAAATTATAATATAATAATATCAAATTATGATTCTTTATTTTGTCTTGTGATATGATTTTTTCCAGAGATTACACAAGAAAATAGTTATAGACTTTCTATGTGGGTTTGGTCATTATTTCATCATGGATGTGATACACGGTTAGCTATTCCAAAATCATAGATTAAAACAGTGTTCATGATATTTCTTGATATCATTTAATTAACTATAATTTAATTATAATTATTTAAATTATATTTTGATGGAATTAGTTAGGACATTATGGTGGTTAATGGTGGATTTATGGGATTATACATACTATGAAAAAGTTGTTTGAACTATATATGGATGTTTTTTGGCTCAATATTAAGATTTATGGCTACTTGTTCATTGCCATACTGTATTATGATTGTAAATTAGAATGTTCTATGTGGTTCTCCACCTAAGGAGAACTAACATAAATTTTTAAATGTGTTACGAACAAAATTAAATTATAAATTTTATTAATGATTGAAACATATTATGTAATTTAATTACTATTATTAGTGAGATGTTCAATATTCATTAGAACAAAATAGAACTTTTTTCATTGGATTGAGATTATGGCCTTTTATGGACTTGTTCTTGAGTATGTATGTGTTTTTTAAATTATATTGAACCTTTTTGGATGTAACTATATTACATGAGACTTTGTGGCCAATGAGACATATTCTTGAAATTACTCACATGTGGTGTGTGTTTTTATAGCTTTTGAGATATATTTTTTATATTACTCGCATATGGTGTGTGTGGCTTCAAATAAATATTCATTATATGTCTCTCAGGTTGTGTGTGTAGCTTATGATACATATGAAAAATATATAATGACCCATCAAAAACCATCCCATGTACCCTGGTAACCTAATAACTAGGACATAAAAGACATGTCCCAAGTGAATTTCAGATCTATGGTTTGGATACTAGAACCGGGTGTTATATAATATGAAAGTGGGAATGAATTTTTAACATGAGATTTTAGAAGTAAAAGAAAGAATCCAATATGCATAACAACGCAAACTCTACACTATGTAATGTACCATAATAAAACAAGGCATAAAAATCCTAATGTACTATAACCAAATTAGTAAAATATGAAAATAGACCATGTCTTGAAGAAAACCACTCACCATGATCGAGTTTCAATAGATGGATCCACCTCCAAGGGATCCTTTCCCATTTCTAAAACATTGAAGTAAATATTCTATAAACACCCAAAGTCGCAATAATGGTGTGTGATAAAAATACTAGTATGGTACCACCCCATATTCCACAACAGATGCAAAAAATAGATAAACCAAAATAATTCTTTAAATTTAATAATAAATATGTTTTTTAAATCACTTATAAACAAATCCTGGTATATATCTCAAATTATGGGAATTAGTTTCACAATATTTTATACAATGCATGTGAATGAATATTTATTAAACAATCATTTAAATAAATCATTTATTTAAAACAGTTTATATAAATTTTGAGGGCATGTGAAGAAATGAAAACATTGGAATACATTTATATCTAAAATATAAATAAAAAGTGACCAACATGGTCATATTCTAAAAGTTACTATAGTATATCTATCTATTGGATTACACAATATCTAAATCATCTCACCAATATGTTTATAAAAACATCCCCCATACACTAGAATAAAATGATTTCTCACCCTCTAATAAGATATGTGACCTACTTCATGTATGATTTAGAATGTTGTAACAATGTAGATTATGTCAATTTTACTCACCAACTACCTATGGCTTGCAAGTGATCTTATAGAATCAATGATTGGTGATTTATCATAAGATGGATTAAAAATAAATATAATCCAAATCTTGAATTTGAAAATGGAAATTCCATTTCAAACCAAAATGGGTTTTAATAAATAATGGTTCTCCTATCACAAGATAAAACCATTGGGTTTCTATAAAAATATTGTAAATCCATATTCCTAATGTTTGAAATCTAATCGAAACCAATTCCATATATGTAAAATTTCATTTAAACAATTAAATTCAAAAAAATTCATTAAATTAAATCTAAAAATACTTCAGTTTAATCAATTTAAATTAAACAATTTCCATAAACACACCCCAATTCTAAAATGATTGGTGTTTCCAAAATCTTAATGACAAAACAATTTCAAATCATCCAATTCTATAGAATTGGATTACATCACTGAATAAATTGAATGAATTTGTTAACAATTGAATATAAATCAAGAATTCAAATAAATCAATAAAATTCAATGTTAATCAATTTAGGTAAATGGGATGAAATAACATATATTTTATTAGAAATACAAAACTTGCAAAGACATGTGTTATTGAAAAAGAAGGAGTGGAAGCCCTTAAAACTATCTTAGAATGATATACAACACAACTTTTCATGAATCCTATAATTTATGAATGATCCATTTTAAACCCAAGGCTGAGGAAAGATAGAAATACTAGGAATAAATGATAAATCTTATCTACGAATCACATCACAACCACAATGATGAATTATTTCTAACTCGGTAGGTCTGGAATTGTTAGAATGCTCCAAGATCTCTAGGGGAGGGCCCTCGGTTGACGGAGCATAAACTAATGTGGAGCCAAAAGGAAGAGAATAGTCACACTACATCTTTAAAAACTATAGTTGGGGTATTACATGATGTGTAATACAAATATATATAATTAAATAGTTATGATTCATAACTAAAAAACAAAAATCTTTTTGAATTTAAAACTGATGATTTGAGTCAACTATATACTTATAAAATACTCATGACACGTAATGGGTATTCACAATGTATACCCTTCACAACATGAATCTTTTCATTGCTTGAATCCTGAAACCATTATACGATGTGTAATATTTTTTCATCCAGAAGAAATACCATGTTAAAACTAGAAATCCAACATGTATGTGACTTCACCAAGATAGGTATCCTCAAAATTAGATCTAAATCCTTTCGAGTCAATGAAAAGTAAAATCCATGACATGTTTAAAGACGTACCAATCAGATCGGTAAAGTGATGTTACAACCTCCCCACTATAAAAATGTTTTGTCCCTAAAAAGCCTATAAAAAAGCATCCATATTACTGAGATGAGTTCACTGATCTCTTATCAGTGCATCACCTTCATAGATTTGTTACTATTAGAACCATGCTTCCATAACACATGAACCATGTGTATCATAATCCCATGAAGTAATTTGTTTTCATTATCAATTATCCTGACTAGCTTCTCTATCAATGATATACCAGGTCTTATCTCAAGATCACCACATCTCAAAATATTAGATAGATCATAAGGATACATTATCAACTTTGATACATGGAATACATCATGTATCGATGATATCTATAGTGTAATTTCTAAATGGTATGTAACTATACCCACATGATCAGTACCATTGAATGTTCCACAAGATGATGAGAATTCTTCTCTTGCCTCCCAAGCTGTCCATGAGCTAATTGGGGTGATGCTCTGAAGAACACATGGTCACCAACTAATAACTCCAACAATCAATAATGATTATCAAAAAAAGAAAAACATTGGCTTTGTGCTGTCAACCTTCTCTAATGAATCAACTAAATCTATATTGTCATGACATTAAAAAAAATTAACCAATGATGATTTACCAATATCCAATGAAAACAATAGATATTTACAAGTAGATCAATACAAGGACTCAAATTGGTCTATTATGATCATAGACTGGAAACTATTTTTATAACAAACCCCAACCTGTCTTAGTTTATCATCCCATGCCCTACCGAATTAAATATTACAAGCACTGAGCATATACTCAAGAATAAATATAGGCCTTTCTATCCTGACACATGACTGGCGATGGTAGGCCATTCTCAAATAGCCCTGAGATTGCAGTTCCTTCGGAAGGCCTCTCCAAAAAAGAAAATTAAACCAAGGATCCATATCAGAAACAATACCATATAGAACTCTATAAAAACATACAATCACATTCACATGGATATTTCCCAACTCAAAAACATTGTGTGTATCACTAATGGGTATGAAGTGATCTGACATTGTCATCCTATTGATCAAAAAAAATTCTTTATTCTTCTTCTGGTTATATGGAAACATCACCACAATGTCATCAGAAATTTCATCCCATGTATATATTGGTAATGGAAGTGTTTAAATAAAACTCAAATGGTTTTGGTGCTCGACTATCACTTGTCGACATGTATTGTAATGAAAAATAAACGTAGTAATGCCTCGTCTCATACATGTCCAGAAGAATTTCCACCACATGTCATAGAACATCTTCGTTGTTCCTAGGTATACAACTCACTGGGAAGTATGAAAATCCACCATTACTACATTCCTTGCTACTAACAGCACAATGAAGTGATTCCTATGTAATAGAGAACCCTCTTTGGAATATGGAAACTGAGAAAATATCTACCCACTATAAAAAGACTATCCAATACTTCAGAAATAATTATAAAGATCACGATTGTGATGAATCATCTCAATAACAGTGGCTGTCAATTGAAAACAAGAAAATGATTCTTTTTCCTCTTCCTTCTAATCATTGATATACAATTGTTGAAAGCGTTCCATCAAATTTAATTGTTCTGAATATTCTTTCACCACAAAGGTTATAGTTTTCTTGATCAAAGCATAAAAAAGACATTTCATTTCACTAGGGAATAGGTTATATCAATGCAGAATGATTTTAGGAAATCCACCCAATTCCTATAGAGAAGGTACAATTCTTTTTTAGATAATATATAACTCATGATTTTTTGTGATGAATATAGGTTAATACATTATCCATAATGGTAAAGTTGTTAGAGCTTAATTGTGTGCATCACAGATACATGTTCATGGCCATGGGTAGGATAATTCTTTTAATGAGTCCAATAGTCAAGATACGTGTAGGAAACCACTCGTTTACAATACCTAAGAGTGAAACTCAATCCCAAACTTAATGCAACAAAAAATACCACAATGCCCTGACTTGCCTTTGGAAGAGTCGACACTGGAGAAGTGGTCAAGAAACGATTCATATCTACAAAAAAGAATTGACATTTATCGTTCCAAGATATCTTAACACACTTTTGAGTCATATCAATCATCAGATAAGACAACTTCAATAAGTTCATTACGAACCACTGATAATATACAACTAATCGAAAAAATTTCTGGATTTTAAGACGTTACATGATAGCTTCATAGTCATAATATCATTTACCTTCTATGGATTAATAGATATTCCATGTTCTGATACCAAATTCCCAAAATATTTCCCTTCCAAATCCAGAAATAACATTTAGAAATATAGGAGTTAAGTCATTGATTTATAAGCAGATTTAGAACTGTACTCAGATGATTCACATGATCCTCATGAGATATAGGGTATATATGGATTTCATCCATGAATACAATCAAAAGAGAATCTAGATACTTGTGGAATATCATATTCCACAAATCCATGAAAACTTAAAGAGAATGTTTCAGGACAAAGGGAATGAAAAGGTACACATAATGGTCATACGAGCTCCAAAAGAATGTTTTCAGAATTTCATATTCCTTTATCATCAACTAATGGTAACTGTATCAAAGTTTGATATTCGAAAACAAAATCATCCCTTTTAACTGATCAAACAGATAATCAATTCATGGTAATAGATACTTGTTAATTACCATAACTCAATTAAGATTTTGATAATCAAAAAATAGGGAAATAAGATCATTATATTTCATATCAAAGAGAATTGGTGTTGTCTAAGGTGGCAAACTAGAGTTTATAAAACCAATTTCAAGATAATTTTTCAGTTGGGAAATTATCGATTTTACTTCAATAAGGACTATATAGTATGGGGGAATAAAAACAAGTTGAGTATCAAGTATTAGGTTAATATAAACTCAACTTCCTTTATTGGTTGTAGACAAGAGATATCAAAAGGAAACACATTGGGAAACATGATAACAACAGGAGGGATATCACCACTCAAGGATTCCCACTTCAAATCAAAAGAAAACACTGATTATAATTTCAACAACATTGGATAATAAGTCATATCTCTACACAACCTCAGGTCCCAAAATACATTAAAGGCGAGAGACCCACCACATTGTGTAGTAAACTAATCCCACTAAAGATAATAATCAATCCGGGATTTATTGGAAATGAGTCAATCCATTCCAAATATAACATCCTGAGATTTCTTGTCGAGAACCATAGAACTCTAAGATATATCAATATCTAAGAGTGATAGGACACATGTATGAAAATATTGACCCTTAAATATTTATGTTTCAAGGGGTATAGTATTATCCATTACAAAAGATAAAATATCTATAGGAATATTTAGCAGATTAACAAAAAATGATGAAATAAACATGTGACATGCAACAATAATAAATATAGTTGTAATTAACAATTAGAATTTAGTAATGGTACCTCTTAGAGTTGTTGGACCCATGAATGATTCCTCTAGAGACTCTTCCACTACGTGAAGTTTCTTCGTTCAAATTGTCTGTGGTTGAAACCCACTTATAGGTGAATCATATGATTTACCCAATGTTTTAAGAGGTGATGATGATCTTATTCCACTGTGAAGAGTATAGTGTTTATGGAAGTATGTTTGTAAGTTCCCTAAGTGTCCACAAGGGCTATAGTTCATGGGTTGCTCAGTTCAAACCCTATTGTAATGTCATGGTTTTCCATATTGATAGAAAATCAATAAAAAATCATAAGGGAACTATAATAGGACTGGAATAAACCATCATTCAAGAACTACCAAGAGAATCATGGTGATTCTATTTTCCCTTGAAGGAAATCCTGCAACCATTAAGAGATAAAGAAAAACCAATCAACCCTAACATCTATCTAGGTCCATCCTGAAAACCATCTCCCTATCCAATATCTTAAAATAAGTGGGCATATTCATCTAGAAAATATGATAATGGATATCTAATCAATGCCCTAACATGAACCATCAATCCCCCATCCTCTCATTTGATTCAATCTCAGGAATAAATCTATCTAAATCATCATTGATATTTTTATACTCTGTCATAGTTATATCATCCGAATTAAGACTCCAAAACATCACATCCTTGACCAAAACCATTCACTCTTGATTGAAGTAGTCAGTAAAAATATGTTTGATGTAAAAAAAACTATAATACATCATGTTTCTTCACCATTACCCTCATTTCCCACTATCTCATTCTAGGTCCTTCTAGTAATATGGTGGAACACATCACCTTGACCTTATTCTAGGTAGCTAAGAACACAAACATGTGTTATATCATACCCAAGCATTACATAGTATGTTGGGTATCATTGGAGGATTTGAAAACTAGTGGGTTATGGAGTAGGAACACTTGAGAATGATTTCAATGAACATCCCCCTTAAGCATCTACAATAAGAGGTGGAATGGGTATGGGAGATTTTTCATGTCCCCAAGCTTGGACAGTACACCCAATATCCTTAACTAGATTCAGATCCAAAACATGATTTTCATCCTGAGGATCAGTAGTAACCTATTCTTTGGCCCGATTTAAACATATTCTTGGAGGAATGGTGCAACATAACATTAAAATACAATAAATAGTCATGTGATATAGCTCAATCAGAGCAATGAGTGAAATTAACTCCATTAAAAAGTATAAACATGATTGGTTATTTTACTCTATCAAAACAAAAATAGGGAATGACTATAAGTAATGAACTGATTTATTTCCCTTACTACCCCTATGAATTGAAGGTTCTTTGCGGTTACATATTTTGAGGAAATGAATTGCAACAACCTCATAGGTCCCGAATTGATTTTACTAATGCATATAGACATTATGAAAAAATAATAACAACAACCTCCTTCAATACAATTTATTCATGAACCATCTAGAGAGACAAGTAACTTGATAAATGATCTTTTTCTGACGTATCTCGAGGGATGATCCCAATCCCCAGTGGTTGGATACTGGAACCTGGTGTCATACATTATAAATATGGATACAAAGATTCCACAAAACATAGCCGATGAAAATGAATCAAGCCAATATGATAAAAAAGGGAAACCATTGTGAGTAATGTACCAGAAAATGCATAAAATCCCAAATTTCGATAACCCTAGTACTAAAATAGGAAAACACTTAGAATCTCTAAGTAAATAACTCACCATGAACACGGTTAAATAGTGGAATCCACCACCAAGATACCATTTTCTCATGATTAATCCTACATGAATATAAACTACAAACACCTGAAAGAACTTATATAGTGTGAGCTAAAATTCACTATAGGGTCTCCACAAAAATTCAATAACAGATGCCACAAATAGGTTAACATATATAATTATTTTCATTTTAAAAAAATCATAATTGACATTTCAATGTGTATTTAAAAAACCCTTTTATACAATTCAAATGATGGAAAATACTTTAAATTTCATATTTACTCGGCATGTGATAGAATATTACTAAAACAATGGATGAAATAAAAACATTATATAAAACAGTTTATATAAATATTGAATGCATGAAAATATGTTCAAACCACATTGGCTTATATTTATATCTCAAATATAAATAACATGTGAGAATCATGCCAATTTTCCAAAAGGTACGATATTAATTCTAGCGATATTAATCCACACTCTCTAAGTTATCATAGAAATATGTGTATACACGCGTCCCCCTTACATTTTCCAAAAGAAAAAATATCACCCTCCCTTTAGGAATGTGACTCACTACATTTCTATTTTATTACGTTGTGATAATGTTGAGTGTGTACAAATATCTCAAAAAATACCTATGTCTTGCATGTTCTCCGACTCAATAAATAATGGGAACATTATCTTAGGACTGATTAAAATAAAATAATATATCATTCATCCATTTTAAATAATGTTGTCCATTTAAAACCAAAATGGTTTTAAAAAAACATGCTATTTTTAAAAGATAAACGATTGTGTTTCCATCAAATCATTTTTAATCCATTTTCTACTAGTTTGAAATCCATTCAAAACCAATTCTATAAATTTCACAGTTCATTTGAACAATTAAATTAAAAAAAATTCAAATCATTTCCATCAATACCAAAACATAAATTTATCAATTTAAATTATCCAATTTTCATAAACTTTCCCTAATTCAATGGAGTTGGGGGGTTTCCAAATCTCCATTCCAAAATAACTTCAAATCATCAAATTCAATAGAATAATATTTTATTACTTAATCACTTGAATTAATGTTTGAGAAATTTAATTTAAAAAATAGTTTAAATAAATCAATAATGTTATATGTTTTATGGAATCAATACAATTTTTCTAGAAAAATTACACTCACAATGACACCTATCCCAAGAATGATGGCGTAGAAGACCTCAAACCACAACCAGGAATGAGATCCAACACCAAAGGGAATGACTCCATCAATTTAAATATGATCCATTGAAACACCAATGGGGAGATTGAGAGAAAGAGAAGTAACATAAGATAATTCTTACCCGGGGTATCTCACTACATGAACAACGATGACTGAAAGCCAAAACAGTGGGTCTAGAAGTGTTAAAAAGCTCCAAGATCACATAGGAAATTTCTAGGGATGAGAGGGAAGAACTAAATTGGATACAAAGGTAACTGGCTATCCATACAAACAATTTAAATACTTTAGTCATGGAATATGACAACGTGTAATACCAATACACATTATGAAATATCTAAGTCCCATAACCTATGAAATAAACATCATTATGATTTAAAAGCTGGTTCATTTAGTTAAAAACAGATATATAATACATTATTTGACTTTAATGGTTATTCACAATATGTACCCTTCATAGTGTGGTTCCTTTCATGACATGTATCTTGAAACCATTACCTGACATGTAACCTAGTTACACAGAATGTAATCCATTGACAACCAATGGAATTATCCGGTTAATGATGGAAATCCAATAAGTCTATTACTTCACCATCATAGGAATCCTTAAAATTCCTTCTTAATTCTTTTAGTAAAAAAGGAAAAACAATGAAAATTTTAAATATGTAAATTTTAGATCAGTAACAATTGTTACATGACCTGAATGTTTATAAATAATATTGTCATTGTGGTTGAATAAATGTATTATTATTTAACATGGTTATATGATGAAAATAAACTAATCTTATTATTTTAGACTGTGATTTGTTATATCCTACCATATTTAAAATACTGTTTGACATTATAACCATTGATAATATAGTTGTTTTACAGTGATCATACGATTAGTATATATTATAGGTTATTATAAAATTAATTGATATAGACGAATGAAATGATGGACAAGAATTGTAGGATCATAGATTATGCATCCCATTGATCAAAAAATCCATGGAAGGTTGCATCACTATGAATTTCCCATGAATAATCCTAATATGAGATTCATCAACTAAAGCGTGATAAAAATATTTAATGGGAGAAGATCAAGCTCATTGATATCATGACCCAAACCATGCTTACAAAACAAACCCATGAAAATCTAACTATCACACACATTACCAATCATACATTCACTTGTGTACCGAGGGGTTATGTATCACAGATATCACAATTTAATTTGTTAACTAAAATCTATAATGGTTATATTTAGTTGTTTTCTATTAATATTTAAATTATTAAATTTTGATTTTGATATAAAAATATATTTTTATAAAAAATTTCTTCAATTGTATTTTTAAAAAATATCTAATATTACTAAAGGCACACCATTTGATGAATTCATTAGTTTCTGAAATAAATTGTTTTTTAAGAAATATTATTAATTAATATTTATTAAATATAAATAATTATATAATTTTATGAAGTAATAAAGATTATATGCGTAAGAAAACTCTTATTGTAAAAATAAAATGTTTTTTAAATCAATGTGGATTTTTATTTAAATGATAAATTTCCTTTATTTATGAAATTATTAGAATAAATTAAATATTTATTTTGAAATCATTAAATCGAAATTATCTGTAAATTATTTTTTATTATTTTTTAGAGGGTCAAATATTGGGGTCAAAATTAAACATGAAATAGATATATGATGTGTATTATGACATTATAAGTTTCAAAATGTTATTTAACACAATCCATTAAACTTATCAATTGAAAAATATCTTTATATTATTTAAAATACATGTTATCATGTTTTTTAATTAATTGTATAAACCATTTATGAATCATGAAAAACCTATATTATATTTTATGTTATTTAAATTAAATTTAAAAACATGACACACTTCAACTTTAGTTATTGTATTATTTTATTATTTTTGGTTCCTATCCATAAATAAAAAATAAAAAATTCTGTTCTTTGGAAGAAAAATGGAAAATCCCCATGGTATGGATGTGGTTTTGATTACATTATACTATAGAGTCCAAAAACTATGTTTAGAAATTAATAAAGAACCCGCTCTCTTTAACTATATTAACCAACCCCAAATCCTATTATTTTGACTTAAATCCCATATAGCATGAAATTAAATTAAATTATCATATGTATAGTCAACATAAGGGTCCCCCAACCTCTCATGAATATCCTCCCACAATTTTCGATACACCCTCTCAATGTAATAGAATCTTTCCTTCGGCTATTTATTCAATAACCTCCAATATGTTATACATTTATTTCTATTATTTCATATTGGGATAAGCTGTCACACATACCTCTTACTTACCTTATGATTTCAAGTGAATATATATACCTAAAACTATCAATAATCCCTCTCTCAAACCATTAGTACCCTTGTTTGGCTGCGGAAATTATCCATTGATTTTCTATGAATAAAATATGTTTAGTGAAACCCCAATCACCTTTCCAATCTAGGGTATTATCCAATATGTATTTATAATTCATTTATAGGTGTATTCTATGTATTTAACCCTTACCCATTAATCATAGGAATAAATATATTGAAACATGTTCTTATATTGAATGATCTATGTGGCACACATGAGAACGTATATATTAAGATGTGTGTGCCCAGATAGTTCTCCAATGCATTCAGAAATTATTTAGTCTCTTGAGACACCATGTATGGGATTAGGGAGAAAACATAATCAATTATAGGAAATTTTTAATCATTTTATGATTTCATAAAAGTTACCTTATCCTATTTTTATGATGTTGTGTTTAATGTTGCCACTTCAATGAAATTTTTCCTTTTTATTAACATCATATATCATGCTTTATTGTTAAAGTTATTAATTACAATCCATTTTATGTCACATTGAAATTATTATTGATTAAAATTTAGAAATCCCATCATTGAACTAATTTTCTTAAAGGTTTGGGATGATGCCTCGTTTTTATTATTCAAACCAAACACCTTATTCTGACGAGGATGAGGGAGACCCATTAGATATCCCAATATATCAAGACCAAGTGGTTTGAATACAAGGCCTGAAAGCCATTTTTTACGCAAATGGCCCTTCAGTAAAAAATACTACTCTACCACACGAGATGTTACTCTTCCTATTATAATAACCCCTCCATTATTGTGTCACCACTTCTATTGTTTCTCAACTACTATAGTACAACGACAATACCCCCTGCTACAATGTTTCTACAGTTCTCGGGAATTCCTCCCGGTTCTAGATTTGATCCTAGGTCTTTTGAATGCCAAGAAGGATACTTTACCACTTGGGTATAAACTTATTAGAACCCATCAAGAAATTCTATGTTTATTCCCTTACTGAAATTTATACCTCACCTCACTCTTATGTATTTCCCCAGGTTATCCCGCCCAATTTTATAAGAATGATGGAATTTGAGGAGAATGTGACGGAAGTTTTCAATAATATTGTGGTATCAATTTATCAATTTGATGTTCTATATACATCATTTTAACATAAAACTAGTATTAATGATATTCTAGGTTTGTTTTATGTGTTCTATTTTGTATTAATTCATGATTTAAGTATAAATGTTATCTAAGTTATATCAAATCAATACGTTTTTTAAATATGATTAGTGAACTAAAATAAAATCCTAAGGGGTAATCCTAAAAATTGGAAAAATTATGTAAATTTTGGTAATGTATAGACTCTGTGTTTTCCAAGAAAATAAATCATTGCCTTGGTACAATAATTTGATGTGTCTCACGAAATGATGTTCCTAGTGTTAATATCCAAAAAATGGTGCATTAAAATAGACTCAATCATAAAATGTTATACAAAAATAAACCATGCTACAAATCTTGGTTGAGGCATCCATGTGGTATGATTTTCTATATTCAATATAATCATTTTGTATTATTATAATGGAAAAAACAAGGACTATTATATTATATGTTAGAAAATAGATCATGGATAAAATGTATTGAAACCACAAAATTAATATATTGTGGAATATATGTCATTTACGAGTTATCCGTATAATATTTATAGTTCACCTTTTCAATGTATAATAGATTGAAAATTTTAGTCCATAAGTCTATTTAGGGTAAATTAGAATATAATATCTAAAATAAAATTGTGAGAGTCACGCTTATCATCTATGGTTATACACATTATTCAATATAACATAACATTAGAAGAACTATTCAAATTCCACCATAAGGAATGGACATATTATTTTTTGTTTAAATAGAAAATGTGGTTACTATTATATCCCAGGTATATAGATCCACCCCAATCAAAATATGTTGCATTACCATTCATGTTAGCCTTTTGATACTTATATTAGTTGAATTTGATGAAATTCTAGGTATGTATTGGCTTTCTGTTTTGAAATCCAATATAAATCACTAAGATAATGAAATAACCCTTCGTATTCCAAATCATTCTCTAACTCTATAAATGTGAAATGAGGTTGATGAATAATTTATTGAATAATCATCTCAAAAATAGATGTTATTTCCCATTGAGTAATCCTATCTTGAAAAAATGATTGCGACTAAAGAAAATATCACTCTTGATGTCATACCCAGTATAAGGTATTATGATGATGTGTTCCACAAAGAATTCCCTAGACTATCTCCAAAAAGGAGGATATGTTCTCATTCGACCTCATGCCTAGTAATTTTCAAATATAATAGACTCCAAATAGTTTTATCATTTATAAATTCGAGTATTTGATGTAGAAAAAAAAGAAGGATACCAAAAAGGGTTTATATGCCCATGTAATTCGCATAGGGAAACATCAGTCCTATTTTTCCCAAATAAGGATCATTCAATGCACCTCCACATTGATTATTATTATCTCAAGAAGATAATGATAACGAAAAAGTATCCTATATAATAGATTGGTGACTTGTTCAATCAACTATATGGTGACCAGTACATCTTTGTAGTACATCATCATTTCAGAGGATATCATGTAATGGTGAAGATGGATAATATCCCCGAGAGTAATTTTTGTACAAGGTACAAGCACTATGAGGCCATGTTTTTTATAATAAGACTAACCAAAAAACAATAAATCTTCATAGGCATGATTAATGGAGTCTTTAGGTATTTCCTTTACAATTTTTTCACAGTCTTTATTGATGATATTTTTATCTACTCTAAAAAAATGGAATAGCATGAGGTGAATTTGTATACTATAATAGAGACCCTCTTGAAGACTTTTATTAAAGTAAAATAAAAACTACATGAAAGAGTGGTGGTTATGGGAGTTCAAGTAACCATGGTGAAAAAAATTCAAATAAATAATAATAATACCATAGTAGTTAAGTCAATCTTTTGCTATATATTATCTATTTCACTAATTAGCAGTAGTTTCCATAAAAACACCATGATATGTTATTAAAACCCCTATTTCTCCCTCGACACACTCCCTCTTTGTGACACATACCCCTATCCTCCCCTCTTCCAAACTAATACTTTCTCCTACCCAGTGTGATCCCAACCCCGCAACCCTTCTTTGGAACTCTTTATCCTAGACGATGATGAGGAGCCCTCACTCTAACCTCCCACCTATATACATGGGGGAGACTCTAACCACTAAGACCCACCTATAACTCCTTATCCCCAGTGTTGATGCTTAATCCACGCAGCTATTAACTCCCATCTATATCCTCACCAGTGACCACAAACCCCACGACCTCCTTAAAACTCCCTCTCCCAAATAGTGATGATGCCTCTCTCACCTAACCACCATATCCCCGGATGTTCCCCTTCTCGGTGGCAATATGACCCGCAACCTCTCTATCCCAATATAACTTAATCTCCTCGGTTGATTGGATACCCTCCTCAATGACAAGTCAAACCCTCCCAATGGGTTGTATCCTATTTTTCATTTACCCTAAATTTATTATTTTTATAAAATTATATATCATTGGTGATAGAAATAATGTACAATTGGATTTTTATTCATTCAACAGTAATTAATATATTTAATTTTGGAATATAATGTGTTATTTGGTATTTGTAGTAATTTATATTGTGTTTTTATACACATTTACATTGTTAATGGGGTATTCAATTAAAAACAAAAACTAATTTATGATATTTATTGGTACTGGAATCTAGACCATTCATAATTTCATGACTCTTTTTTGATTTTTAATATAATAAAAAAAAATTATATAAGTCAATGGCTTTAATTTCAAACATATACATAATTAAGACTATTTTCAAAACCATGACAAAGTGGTTGTAGAGTTTGGGATCACAATGGATTCATCACCAACCCAGTAAATGTATATATTGATTAATGACATTAAATGTTATATTAGATGATTTGTAAATTAATTATAATGAATAATTTTTTATGAATATGTGAGGAATCATTCAATTAAATAAAATCTCTTAGAAAAGGATATAGAATTAATAGTTATGTTTTACATGCATGAAAAGCAGTTATTGGTTATCATGAATAGAAAATCCAATATATTTTCATTGATTATATTTTAACTATAGTGAATTTTAAGATAACTAATTTTAGTGTATAATTTTTTTTCAGTCAAATGACTAATTTTTTATAAATTAATATGAATCGGACACTCCAAAATGTTTATCCAAATATGTGATAATTTTCCCCCCATCATAAAACCACTAATGTTTTGGATCATGTCAAAGTTAAAAAAATCAACATATTAAATGACCATAAATTGTATAACAATGTATAAAAATAAATAAAAAATAAATATTTAGTGTTTACGAGTTTTAGCCATATAATAATGTGTGATATCCAAATAATGTTTAATTTTCATTCGTATTTGTAATGGGGTGCTTCTAATCTTAGATAGGCCCTGGTAAATGGATCAGACATTGATCAATGAAGTTATTCTTTCAATGTAATAAACCCTCATTAGTTACCACACTAGGGTAGAATACATAATTATTTTTTTCTCCGATGAAAATAATATGGTCTATATATAAATTATAAAACATTGAAACATATTTATCATCTTAATGTAAATGATTTTTTCCACAATTCCATCATTAAATATTAATTGTTTCAAGCGTCTATCTTCATTCAAATACCATGATATTGAGTCTTATTCTAACCCATAAAGACCATAATTGAATTTCATTGTACCAATTTGTTAAACATTTATATATTAGAATTTGAATGTATAGGGAAAATAAAATACAATACCTTTGGATTAATGTTTGATTAATTTACATTGAAACACATGTCATTATTCCAAGGTATTGGATGAATTTTGGTATTATGAAATTGTAAACTGATCAGTGGATGGTAGAATAAAATGTCCATGTCTTTATTGTTAATTTATACAATGGTTGAATAGAAACAAAGTCTATGATCATTTTATATTGAAATTGTTTCCAAATAAATATTTCTTTTTTATTTTTCATGGTTATCATAAAATGATCAATAAAGTCAAAACAATGACAATACTTTCAAGAAAATAAAAAATTACTTGGAAGTGGATAATTCAGTTTGAATGTTGTTTTATGACACATTTTGTTTACCTGAAAAAAAAACTCCCAAAAATTTTAACAGATTAGATGAACATTCATTCCATCTTAGGAAGGTTAATCTTACTCAAAACATTAATGAAAAAATGATTTTTAGGAAATAATTGATGATAGATAGTATGAACTACATGAAGGGCGTGTCATGTATTCAATGTTTTTTAGACTGAAATTGTTTTATATCATGTGTCATTGTTGAATTTAAAACAATGAAATTTCCATGATTTTTGATTTACTTCATTGTGAAATTAGTGGATCTATTGATCGTTACATAATTCTATGAGATGAAGAAAGTCATCAAAAAACTGGCCTAGATTATACAAAGATACATGCACATCCTAATGATTGCATGATTTTCTGGTGTGAGTCGTCCGACAACGAAGAATAAAAAAAATATCATTCATGTATATGGAAGTAAATGAAAAATAATGATAGTATAACGCAATGCATCACCATGAAGAAATAGATGAATAAAACTAATACAAAGGAATTATGTTAATTTCTTCTAAAACTACACTTGTAATGATTATTCTTGTCGTCTAAGACAACATAAGACATGAAGTTACATTCTTTGTAGATTAATTATAGAGAGTTGATACCTGAAAAATATTCAACATCATGGAATATGTTTGATTCTATATATCCAATTTTTTTATCTAGTCCAAGGAATGTTTGTCAGTGATCAGCTTTTGATGCTTTTGACCCTTTTGGTAGTTTAAGTACGATTTATAACATATGTTTAGTTGTTTTTATCCCCTATAATCAACCTTCATGGATGTGTATAAAAAATAAATATTCCATTATTTTTCTAATTATCCACATAAAAAAATTCCAGTAAATGACATATATGTATGAATTCGTCATCTAATCAATGAATTGGGAGAATTATAGATTGATTGAATGGAATCATATAATGATTCACCAAGACAACTATTGTAACACCGCGAGAGTTTATGAGATATATTGTTTTTAGTTTTTTTTGATTTCTTCTATTATACACCAAGATTAGTTTGTACTATATGCAACATCGTATTAGCTTGCATTATATGCAACACTATTCATGGAAGGTGTTAAACTTGGTTTCATGTTTGTTTTGTAGAAATTATTCTACGGAACATTAAGTATAGATTTTGTTCAATGCATAAATGAAATATGTTTTGTTTATGTTATACACAACACCAAAGGGATCTTGCACTACACGTAGCCCTGACTTGGCTTGCATTACACGCAATCACAACCTTCCTTGATAGCGTGTTTAGTACGCAATACCGGGTTTCACTAAACAACGATATATTATTATAATAATATATAAACTAGCCTTTATGAATAGTGATAACCACCTTTTGATATTTTATAAATTTTATCTTTCAATATGGACTTCATCTTTGGATTTGGAATATCGAAATTAGCCTAGGTTGAAATTTTTGTATTTTTCTGAAAACTTTCTATTTTTGATAAGTAGTGAAAACACAGAGTAACTATTTAAAAACAGAATTTTTATAATTATTTATTTTATTTAAATTTATATTCAGTCAAAATAGATACAAAAAACCTATATAAGTTCAATGTAATTCATTGGAGTCAGTTTATAATAATTTTAGAGATATAAAAATTATAATGAACTTTTCACCGTCTTTTACCCACCTCCTAGGAGATTCTACAAATTTACTTAAAACATAATTTTACCGCTTCTGTGAGTGGAATTTCAAAAATCTGAGAGACACGGTTGATGTAAGTAATTAAAATGTGGTTCAATGATATTAAAATAATTTTTGGTGAATAGTAAATTTTTACTTTTATTTACCGCGGTTAATAGTAAATAGGGTAATTAATGGTAACAAGGATATTAATATTACCCTAAAACATGCCCTAAATCTATTGGATAAGTGTTATTCGACCATAAACAGCCTTATGAATAAAATATTACCATTTAGATCCACGTGGATTAGATTAGGACATTTAATATTATTTTATTAAAAGAAGAGTTAAAATAGTTAAAATCAATGTTTAATAATTAAAACATTTTTAATATAGGGTTATACAGAAGCTAAATTCGACTATAAATATTCATTAGAAATATAAATAGATTTCCAACCAAATTATATTTTATTTATAATTTTTTGACGTTAAATAATTTAATTTATTTATGACACAATGATGATGCAGTAATTACCTTATTAATGAAATATTAACATAATTGACATTATAAATACCCAAATAAATGTAATTTGATACTTTTTTTAAATTCCACTAATTTTATTGGTTATTATGGAATGTTTTTATTGATTTATGTAACTTTATACGAACTTATCCTTCTGTTATGAGTTTCACAAAAATCAATTACAAATTAGTGTCAAAATTGACATAAAAAAGTTTTTTAAACAAATATTATATTATTAATTGATATTATATTCTTCAAAATCTAAGGATCAGACAAATGACTTAGATAAGGATATATATATTAATAATGAACCACTATGGGTTCCTTTTGCTTGTTATAGTATGTTTATTAACCATATAGTGTAAGAAAACAAGAAGACACGGTAACGGTTAAATTATTTAACTTATAGTTAAATATAAATGATAAAGTTACAATAACTACCTAAACTTGTCTAAAACCTATTGGCTGAGAGTATTTTGACCCATACCAACCTTATCTTTGAAATAAATTAATTCAGAGCCATTATAAACCGAATGTGACTTTAATATAAAATAATATTTTAAGATTTTCCTAAGGTGCCCCTCTCCTCCCTTATAAAAGGGCACCTCCACCCTCTTCTCTTTACACAACATTGAGAATTCAATATCGGAAAACACCTTCCAAAACCTCTTCTCCAATTCCCTAGAAACATATTAGAGGTCATTCTCTTCTTCAAAGATCATATTTAGTGCCCTAAGAGGTGGTTAAGAAGAGACGCATCAAAGTAGAGGTAATATCCATTACCAATCCTTTCCAATTTCTTTCTTCTTAAACTTCTTCTTCATTAGTTGTTTAATTATAATGTAATAACATCAATATCTTTAATATACTTATATTTCATTATAAATATGAAACAACCCTATTTCACCTTCTATCCATCCTACGGAAAAAAGAAATCACCGCGCGTTTGTACGTACGGAATACCGTCTCCATGTCGTGGTGTAATCTGTTTTTTCAACACCACCATACATGGATGGGTATAATGGTGTAAAGAGTGACTATATATAGTTATTATAACATAATACTGATTCTAGAAATTATATCATCCCAACCAATTAAGTTCAATAATTATGAGAATGATATCATCGCTCGTGCATACGTACGGACTACCGTCTCCACGACGCGATGAGATTCATTCTCCATGATAACCATTAAAAAATGATTACAAAGTTTGTATAATGAATAATAATGGTATATATAACATAATAATTCTACTGGACTTATATATATATGTCATCTACTTACTTCCATTCAAGTCAATAAGGAAAGGAAAACAGTATTCATGCGTACGTACGACCTACCATCTCCATGAACGGTGTGTTTCATTTCATTTATCTACCTATTATATATATATATATATATAATTAATATATATGATATATAAATCATGTTTATTATTCTGGAAGTAAGTAAATCATGATATAAGTGATAATAATATCAAGAACAACAAGTCCAAATGCATACGATAAATGAAACACTTTTACCCAAAACGCTACTTCAACCTAGAATTTTACAAAAGAACCAGAAATATAATGTCATAAGTGAACCACATATTCTATAATAACAGTGAATATGATTCTCTAATAATTCAATGACATCATTTAAATTTCTATATAGGAGGTTCGGATACATACGAAGCATATCAAACATAAGGTAAGGGATAACTATTCCAATCTCATTCTTATCCGAGATTGTTTAATTCGTAAGTATTTACTGGGGTTATGTTTATAATTCATGCCCCTAGTTTTTAAAAATGGATTCATGTATGTATAAAGTCCTTTTTACCCATTTTTTTACTTTGACTACCTGTTATGAAATGAATCATTCTTCTATGAGGTACTTTTTGACTTTTATAACAAAAGTACGAGGAAAATTTTATTTTTAACTTATACTGCATGAAATAATTTTTATGGTTTTATAAAGCCTTATTTTAATGAAGCTTAATCCAAATGATTTCATGACTATATTAAAAAAATTATTTTATTTTAAAATTGGATGGCATTTTGTGAAATGTAGATGATTTTTAAGATGAAAAGATATTTTCCTCGAGAATTTATTTCAAGTGTTTTTATCAAAACCATTTTCCATCAAAGATGACATTATTTAATATGTGTATGTTTCAATTATAATGTCTCTATGATTTACATGGATTCAATTTTCTTATTATGAAATGATATCCATTTCATTTATATGGATTATTTGATGATGGGATGATGTTTATGAAACCCTTTTTATTCATTTGGTTATTATGAATGATGTATGTTTATTTTGTGGCACAAGTAAGAATGATTTCATTAGGAGATGGGTGGTACCTATATCTCTCTCCAATGAATTGGGTAATGATTTACATCTCATGAGATAGACATGGCTGGAATGGTATGATAATCCGGTTCAGTTCAGGATAGGAACGAGGAGTGAACTCGATTCAGAAAGGGACTTTGTCCACTAAGATGGTCTTGGAAGCAATGCCTTGGCTACTATAGAAATCATAACAAGTTCATAATGGATTCCACAATTACATGTTTTATTCCATTTCTATTTTATCAAGATTAATGTTTCTTTATGATATATTCCTTGCGTACTTCCATGATTTGTGTCTTTTCTCATGATTTTGATGCTTAGATTTTATGTTCATGTTTTTTCATTCAAATGTTTAGGGATTATTTTATGATCTTTATGTTTTCCCTTAATGAGCATTTTAGCTCACCCTTTTTATGATTTATTTTCCCCAAGATATAAAGAATGGTTTTAGGTATGAAAAAAATGGGATGATCTTTATGAGATATGATGAAAATCATTCACCACAATTAGAAGATTATTTTTCTGAGTTTCCAAAGACACTAAACTCTTACGGTCTTTGTGTATCTATTTTTGTTATGTATTACGTATTCTGCAAAATTAATGAAATGTCCATGTACGTGAAGCTTCGGGTATCTACAACTATTCCAAATGCATGCTGGTTTAATGTGGAAAATTAGTGACTTTCCTGTAATAGAAAATTTATCTGGTTAACACACTCATATTTGTTTGGATCGTGTAGTTTGGAATATTAATTTTGAACCTTAATTATTACCTCATAGTAGAAAATGATGTTTTATGTTTCATAAAAAAAATTAATTTATTCTCATAAATTCAGCTTTAGCAAGACATGATTCACTAAAAATATTGAAATGAGAAATTCACTGAAGGTGTTATATGGTTCAAGAATCATAAGTTAATTAATGAATGTCCTTAATGAATTTAAAAAATGTCACCAGTTTTAAAAAGTGGGGAAAGGGTATGAGGTATAATATTCGAAGAAGATGGAACATAAAAAAGGAATAAAAAGCATACACTTTTCAAATAGACTTATTAAGAGATTAATATAATATATCATAATGTTTACATAATTTATATTAAGAGGAAAGTCAGTAACAAAGTAATTTTTACAGTGCTTAATGAGCATGTTAAAGTGAAGGACCACCTTAATGCTCATAAGGATATAGAGTCAATTGATATAAAGAATTGTTTGAGGGAGAATGAGAATGGAATGTCTCCTATGACTAATTTTGTAATGAATGATCGTGATAATGATGTATTCCATGGAATATAAAATAATTAAAATTTTCCAAATAGATATTCAATTAACAGATCAAGGTATGTTTGCTTAAGACATTGACAGTTACATGGATTGAAATGTAATGTCTTACATATCTTGAAAGAGAATTTGTTGACATTGGCTTTGTTTAATAATTTACCTAAAAAAGTAAGGGTGGTTTTAGATGTGTTTTATAAATATTTTAGAGATCTTATTTGAAAACTCTAAATCCAAATGATCTTTATAAATTTTAAGAAAAAATTATTTTGACACTATTCCATTTAAAGAGTTTATTTCCACCTTCATTCCTCACAATAATGATTCATTTGGCTATTAATTTTTTTGACGAATAAAAACATAGTAGACCAATACACTATCGATGTATGTATCCAATTGTGTGTTATGTTGATGTTATTATTATTTTTATTGATGAATTTGAATCTATAATATAAATATATAATTTTATTTAATATGTTTCTTATGTTTTCATTAGGTACATAAGTTATTTGAAATCATATTTGTGGAATAAAACTCAACCAGATTTCTCTATTACTAAAGGTAACATAGTCGAAGAGTACATGAACTTACGTTCTAGATATTTGTATGGGATTTAGAATAGATTCAATCATGATAGATATACAAATGACATCTCCACTAATTATCATTCTATAAATCATTCTTCAGTATTTAAAACTGTTGGATGCCCAGTTGGAAATAGGTAAAATTTTACACTGACATCATTTGAGTTTCTACAAGAATGTCGATATGTGATAATCAAATGTATTATTACTGAACCTTTTGTTGATGAATTGTGACAGAATGAAAAGTGGTGACTAAGGGGTTGATCTCGGAATGATAAGGAATTATCAAAATATTTTAATAAGAAGATTTTCGAATGGTTTTTTTACCATGTACGTAAATACTCATATTCATATTAATGACATGTATTATTTTTTCAATGTTAAAAGTAACACCTTATATGAATAATTGGGTTTGTGTTAGTTGTAAGAATCTCGTAATACTACCTGAATAATGGGGGGTTCAAAACCCATTAGGCATAGGGCACAGTAGGACTACTATAGCAGTACTGTAGCGGTACTGTAACTGTGGTGATAATGTAGATCGGTGGGCACTGTAGCGGCGGTAGGGTGTTATAGTTGTGGTGGTACTATGCAGGGACTGTTGCAGATGGGTTCCTATTCACAAAATGGGAATTTGGCAAAAAAATTGATCCTATGGGCTATATGTTGTGCAATAAACCCCCTAGGGCTTCGGGCTATGTAATGGGTCTACCTCTACCTAATTAAATGAGGACTTTGATTTTCATTATTAATAACAAATGAGGCTTCAGCCCCAACCATTTTAAAACACACCTTATATCTTTCTTTCTAGATATTAAATATTGTCCATTGAGCTGAAATATCGACTAATTTGATGTTACTGTCATTAGGTCAAATATGGACGTCTAAGATATTTTTGCCTACAATATTCAAGTCATTGGGTTTAATACAATTTATCATGACTAAAACATGACAACTCAAAGTGTTGGTGTGTTTACATATTCAGATTTAGGATACTATAGAATGTTGAATGATATAATTGAATTAAACAAACATGGATAGTTTTTATTTGTCTTGTTCAAATTAATGTTGATCAACATTGATAGGTGTATAATGAAAAATTCATTAGTTTTTTTTCTTTCTACTTTTCTCTATTGATGGATACCGATGAGCATGTTGTGATTAATGCATTTATCTTGGATTGAAAGAGAAGACAGTTTGTTATGTGGATGATGAAATACAGGATGGTTTGAGTGTTCTTGTACACATACAGAAATGATACATGAAATATTTGGTAGATGGAGATCAATTAGTTATTTGTGAAAGTGAACCCTATCAACCACAAAACATTAATCCTTTCTTTCATAGAAAATATTGAAATAGAAGAACTTGAAAGATTGGTTGAATGTGATGAAATCGTCATAATAGAGGTTGATAACAATGATGATAATCAATTTCATGAAAATTGAATATATAAATTGGTAATGAAAACTTACTATAATTTCACATTGATAAATATTTCGTAGATATAAACATGATTCTATTTTTATGTAAAACATGCATTAAGGTTTTATTTTTTATACATTTTATTAATATTAACCATTTGAAATACATGAATGTGTAGAACAAAAAAAATCCAGGATCCAAGACAATCAGAATCTCATATCAAACCACTACTACCATAATCTTTTATGGATCCTAGTGAATTTTTGTAATTATCACAACTATCGGTCTATATATATCTCTAGATGTCTTTGGAACCCCACCACTTGATTCACATCCAGCGATGGTGTACTTTGTTATCCCTCTATCTATGGGATATTAAGAGGTTAATGTTACTTGTAGATATGTAATTTTCCAAACAAAATTTTATATTTTATTAATTTTTTAATGATTTTTTAAAATATATAAAGTCAACTATATAAGGGATACAAATATAAACACAACAGATGTATGGGACTTGAAGGCCTTCAAAATTATCATTCTATTTTTGAGTACAGGATATTATTGTAATGTGTGTTTTATTTCAAAATAAATAAAAATGGTCATTTTCATTCTGTATGGGAGGATTCTTATGTATATTTATTTTTGACATGGTGTTCTTTGTTAATAATTATAATGATTGGTTGCATAATCCTCCATCTGTGAAAAATGATATCATTGATACTAATATAATGATATATTTATTTAATATTAATTGATAACTAATTTAAAATACATGACTAAAATATTGTAATATACTAATAATTAGTTATGTTTTTTTTCTAAATGTTTTTTGAGTTTTATGTCACTGAATATATTTCAAACCCATGGAATTTGAATAATTTGGGAAAGAAATTGAGATATTTTGAATAGAGATTATGGCATGAGTTTAATGACATTTTTGGAGATCTTTATAGATGTATGCTAATTTTTTTCAAGGAATTACTCATTAGAAATGTAAGATCATTATTAACATCAATCGAGATGAATCTCATAAGGTAATTACATATTTTACAATTTATTAATAATATAAACATGAAAATAATCTGATAAGTATGTCTGGTTGTTTCTTATAAGTCAAATATGAATTATACATCATTATCTATAAATTTGAAAACCATTTAACCTTTTTTTCTCAGTTTTGAGTTGGTAAACACTTCTAAACGGTACAAAAGATATCAAAAACAAGATTTATGGGGTCAAAACTAGGAAAATGCCATCATGTTTTCCTGATGTTAGGGGAATATGACCATATATTCTATTGTGACATGTAGGAGCTGATGACACATCATTCAGAATGATGGTTTGCCTGTTATGGTTGTAAACACATTTTTTAGTGTTTTAAAACATTAAATGTGCATGGAATGGTCAAAACCATAAAGAAAGACTTCATAGTGATTTGAAATAATTTTAAAACATTTGTTATGTTACTTATAATGTGTTTTTTGGAGACAACACATCAATCTGACATGTGGTTTGGTCAAAATGACTTGTTAACAACTTCTTAAATGTACAAACACAATTAAAAACATGTTACTGGGGTTCAAAATAAAGAAAATGCCATTTTATTTCTATGAAATAATGGAGAAATTACAATTGATTTAATTGAAAAATTTAGTAAAAGGCATAATGTCATTTCAAAATATTGTTTTCCAATTATTGCTATAAACATATTTTTTTGTTTTAAAACAAAAAAAGTGGATGGAATATTAATTACTATAGAGACAACTTATATTAATGATAAATCATTGAAAACCTGTGAATATGGCATTTTTGAGATATACGTGCATAAAACACATCAATCTAATGTTTGGTGTGGTTGGAATGACTCAGTAACCACTTCGTAATGGTACAAAAACCCATTAAAAACTAGTGACGAGTTGTCAAACAGAGAAAAATGTTGTCGGATAAACCTAAAATTAGATGTTAATGATCATATATTTTATGCCTCAGGTGAAAACATGAGAAAATACATTATATTTTCCTAAAATCATGGTGAAAATACCATATATTTAATTGTAATATTTAGGACCTCATAATACTTCATTCAGAATAAATGATTTCATGTTAAGTTAGTAAATGCGTTTGAAGTGTGTTAAAACCCTAAAACGTTCTTGGAATATGAAATCCATAGAAAATGACCTCATATTGACATGAAATAATTATACTACCATCGTTATGTTATTATGATGGGTACACACAGACCAAGCACTAATTAAATGTGTGGTGTGCTTAAAATAACTGGATAAAAAAATTTAATGTTATAAAAACCTTTTAAAATAAGTGTCAGGGAGTAAAAACTAATAAAATGATGTCTGATTTCCATGAAATTATTAGAAAATTATTTTATATTAAATATAAATATTTAGGAATTGAATGAACATCATTAAAAATTACGTTTTTTATTATGGATGTAAATACATTTTTAGAGTTATAAAATAACAAAACTTGTTTGGAATGTTTAAAGGCATAGAGAATGACCTCATATTGATGAGAAATCATTATAAAACCACAACTATTATATTTTTTTGTGTAAATTTAGAAAACACATCAATCTGATGTGTGGTGTGGTCCTAATGAATTAGTAACCACTTCTTAAAGGTACAAAATACTTTAAAACAAGTGTAAGAGGGTTAAAACCAGAGAAATGATATTTTCATTCCATAAAATCGTGGTCAAAGACCATCTATTTTACTTTAAAATGTAATAATAGAAGGCTCGTAATTCCGAATGAAGGTTTTTACATAGAAATGTTTTTTTGTTTTAAAACACTAAAATATGCATGGAATGGCCAAAATGATTGAAAAATCCCTCATATTGACTTGAATTCATTCAAAAACCACTGTTATGTAATTTTTGAAATATAGTACATTATATGTTATCACATTTTTTAGAATTTTTAATTGTTTAAATATAAACCACACAATACGCCACATTAAAAATAGAATAAAATATTTACTCATCCCTTTTCACTTAAAAGTGTTTAATCATATCTGAAAATGTAATATTTTGTTTTCAAAGTGTTTTAAATTACATATTAATTTTTTACAATTAAATATATTTTATGTGATTAAAAAATCACAAATTTTATCTATAACATTATAATTATATTCTATTTTTCTCCTGTTTTTTTCTTTTTTAAAATATTCTCATTTTTAATATATGTGCGAGATACCATTAGTATGATAGTGGTTGACTATTCTGATCCATTAAATTCTTCATAATTTAGTTATGATGGTAGTTATTTTTCGTTGTGTGGTCATATTTTATAAATTATTATATTTTAATTATGATTTATTATGTTTGGCCTTAATTTTAGTTTTCTTTTTTCTTATAGTTGATGAGATAACGTGGTCTATCTCAGTTTAAAAGATGCAGTGCATGAAATCAGAAGCATTAGATGTTGTAACGTGGATATATTTTTGGAATTGGTTGTTTTTGTACATATGTCATATTTATTTTATTTATGACTGATTTATTGGTTGAGAGATGTATGTGTTTATTGAGATTATATTTATGTTGACTACGGACGGTTTTATATTTGTTATGGTATTATAGAGTATATATGATGATTTATCACATAGTCATATTTAATTTTATTTCATGTCACCTTATATATATGTAATTACTATTAATTTTTATAAATGACTAATTTAGTGGTCGTGTTTAGAAAATACTACTAAATCATGTAAATAGAATATGTTCATTGGTGGTTTTAATTTACTACCACTGACCGTATCATAGAAGTTATTTTCATTTTATAAATATTTTCCAATGATATGTTTTTATAAAATAGCCAATTATAAATTGATAACAGACCACTTATAAATACTATAAAAATTAGAACATAGAAAAATGACACATAATTAGTGAAACTACCACAATATGACTAACTACCATGCAATACATGGAGGTTTTAAAAAACCCCATTATACTAATTACAGGAGGATTAAAACACTTCTAGTGGAAATAAAATCTTGATTAATCTTCTTTTTTGTAGTCAAATGTCCATTTTCATAAGATAAATTTACTTTCTTATGGCATTTTATCACAAGAAAACTGATATCTATGGAGCCTTCAATGATTAATTTAATTGAAGGACAAATAAGAAAAGCATTAATGAAAGATATCTATATCTTTCAATAATTAGTAAGGTACATTTGTCGAATTGTGGGCAACTTGTCCTAATTTTCAATCCAACTCATTTTGTTAACTCAAAATAGTGTAAAAAGTTTTTGGAGTATTGAAATTATTGTAATTTTTATGGATCAAAGGATGCGAATAATCATAGCACCTTTTCTCACTTTACCAATACATGGGGAATGATTTTTTATCTCCAACGATGCATCCAAAATAGGAATGGGTTTTTATCATGCAAGATGACATAGTGTTATCCTTTTTCTCCTACCAAATTTAAATTTATGAGAAAAAATACCAAAATCATGATCTATAATTAGTTGTAGTGATCACCACATAGAATATATGAAAACATTATCTATTTGGGAAGAACATTGATATATACATGGACCATAAAATATTAATATTAATATTCACACAAAAGGAGTTCAATATGAACCAACAGATGTTGTTAGATATTACGATGTATTATTATTGTCTAATCGAATACCATCATCAAAATGAAAATATTGTGGAATGTGCCTGATGTATAAAGGATACCCAACTCTATCCATGATGGGTATTTCTTGTGATCTAATATTCTTGGACATGAAAAAGATAGATATGGGAATAATAAAATAATATTTACAATAACATTCCCAAATAACATCTCAACCATCAATTATTCTATGGATCGAGGAGGCCTAGAAGGATAATGAGAAGCTATAAAAGAAGGTAGTGAATAGTTTGGAGTTCAATATTAATGAAGATGGATTTATATGGTTTGGAGCATGAAAATGAATAGCATCAAAACCAAAATTTAAAGGGGATCTTATAGATGATGTTTACAACTCATCCAACTCTTCTCATCTAGGAAGTACTAAGATATATAACTATTTAATGAAAATATTTTCGCCGGATTACATGAAGGGTAGAATTATGGATTTGGTATCTCGATTGTTGATTTGACAAAATTTCAATGATATGTGATAGAACACTATGGTTATTAGGAAACGATTTCCCAAACCCATATGAATATTGTAAAATATATCCATGGATTTAATTATAGGACTTCCTAGGACATCTAATAGAAATAATTCCATCTGGGTGATAATATATCTTTTTAAAAAGTCATTTCTATTCATTTATATAAAATAATATTTTAGTATTGACCAACACTCCATGATATACATCAGGGAAGGGGTATGTCAACATGAAGATACACTCTATATCATATCTGATTGATATTGATTCTTTTTCAGGAGGATTTGGAGAAGTAATCTACAAGAGTTGAATATAGAATGGAGATTAATCACATCTTATCAAACATAGATGTATTGTATATATAAATGTACCATTTAAACTCTTGATAATATTAAAAGATAATGTTTAATATATTTACATGGATGTTGGGATAAATATTTTTTCCTAGAGGAGTACTTATATGATTTTAATTTCCATTATGGCCTCCAAAGGGTTCCATATGAGGCTTTGCATAAGAAATAGGTGTCAGAATCCAATATATTTGAAATAGTTGGAGAGAATACGATTATAAGGTGTGATATTATACAAGGTATGATAGAGAGGGTTTGCACCATTAAACATAATATGATATCTACACAAGGTTGACCGAAAATCAATCCATAAAGTTGAGGAAATGACCTAGAGTTTATAGTCTGGGATAAAGTGTTTCTTTTTAATATCACAATGTAATAATTTCATCATGTTTTTGAAGAATGGAATTATTACCAATATATACATCATCCCCTTTTAGATCCATTGTCTCATCGAATCGGTGGCCAACATTGTAACACCCCAAGCATCCACGATACATTTCACTTTTAATAATACATTAGCTTGTATTGTACACAACATCGAATTCAAACACACCCCAACAAATAAAATTAGCCGTTATGAATATTAATACCGACTTTTTGCTATATTTTAAATTTTATCATTCAAATTGGACTTCATTTTTTGATTCAAAATATCGAAATTATATTAGAGTAATTTTTTGGTATATTTTCTGAAATCGTTCAGTTTTTGATGAATAGTGAAAAACACTATTTTTTTTTCAAATTGACCTTTTATTTAAATTTTTATTTATTCTACATAAATTTATTTTAAGTCATAATAGATACATAATAACTATATAAGTTCAATGTAATTCATTGAAGTCATTTTATAATGAGTATAGATATATAAAAACTTTATTGATCTTTTTGCCGCCTTTTAACAACCTCCTAGGAGCATTAAAAAGTTTGCTTAAAACATAATTTTACCACATCTGTGAATTGAATTTCAAAACTCTTAAAGACAATGTTGATATCAGTAAATAAAATATGGTTTAATGAGATGAAAATAATTTTGTTAAATAGTAACTTCTCACATTTAGTTACCGCAGTTAAAATTAAATAGTGTAAATAAAGCTAAAAATAATATTATTATATCCCTAAACCATATCCTAATTCTATTAGATAAGATTAATTCGACAAAAAACAACCCTAGGAATAGAATATGATCCCCTTTGATCCACATAGAGTAAAATAGGACATTTATTATAATTTTATTTAAAGAATAGATAAAAGTTATTAAATCAACGTTTTAATTTAGGGATATATGTAAGATAAATTCGACTATAAATATACATTTAAATAATAATAAAAAATCTACATAATGTTATTTTATTTTTAATTTATATAAATTATAAAATTTAATTAATTTATGACACAATGATGTTGCAGTAACAACTTTATTAATGAAATATTAAAATAATTTATAATATAAATACCCAAATAAATGTAATTTTACACTTTTTATAATTTATAAAATTTTCTTTAGGTTAATATTACATGTTAGGGTTGATTAATAGAACATTTTTTGAATTTATAATGCTATTATGAATTTAGAAAAAACAAAATACCATATAGTTTGAAATCTGAGATAAATGAGTTTAAAACAATATTATATTATTAATTGATATAATATTCCTAAAAAATCTAATTTTCATCAAAATAGCAACGATACGGTTTTATATATTAATAATGAACCACTTTGTCTTTTATTGTATTGTTATAGTATGATTATTAACCATATAATACAAAAATACAATGAGACATGGTAACTGTCCAACTAATTAACTAAGAGTTAAATATAAAAGATAAGGTTTATATTGTGACCCAGACCTGTCTAAAACCTATTGGTTCAGTGTTTTGTGACCCATAATATCCTTAGCTTCGAAATAAATCATTTTATTGCCTTTAGAAACGGAAAATGAGTTTATTATAAAATAATATTTCAATATTTTCTTAAGGTTCCCCTTCACCCCTCTTATAAAAAAGAAACCCCCCTTATCTCTAATTTACACCGTCAAATCCATTTTTCTCAGAAAAACCTGACCTAATTTACTTTAAAATTTTCTACCGTCATCCAAATGTCTTTTCATTACTCATAAATCCATCCTATAGAGCCCTTTTGATCAAATAAAAAAAATGCAGCCGAAGAATAGGTAAATATTTCATCACCTAATTAATGTTCTTTTCTTCTTTCACTTATAATTTCCTTTTTGTTTCAATTATAAAATAATAAATCTAGTATCTTATATATACTGTGATGTTATTATAAATATTGTACAATCATATTAATTAATCTATCCATCATTTGAATGAAATTTCACCATATATTCTTACGTATGGATTACCGTCTCCACGTCATGGTGTAGTTGTTATTCAATACATTATTATTTGGGTGGGTATAAAAATAATGTATAATTGATGTAAATAATAAATATAATTTGATAATTATTTTTTATATATGATATAACATACAATTATATATTATATTAATATAAAAATAATGATATTTTCGCTCGTGCGTACTACAAATTACTGTCTCCATGAACACGATGAGATTCACTCCCCATCGTATCCATTAAAGGATAATTTTTATTTGATTATTAAATATAATGTTTATATACTTAATATCATTCTAAATATAAATATGATACAACCTATCAATAAAAAAAATTACATATATAAAAATAATACAAAGGAAAATAGATTAGTTAACAACTGAAACGATGATACTACTAAAATATCATTAACAAAGCAATATTAAAAGATCATATATGATATCATATTAATTTATAGGGTTCTTATATAAATAAATAACAATTATTTAACCATTATACATGAGTATATCCTACCCTCAACCATGTAAAATTAAAAGGTAATGGTCAATTTTACAATCATTTCATTATCTGAGGTTTTTTATACGCAATTATCTACTGGGTCCTCTTTGTCATCCACATCCATGTTTAATAAAAATGTTCTTCAAAACATTTTTACAATTTTCTAGATAGTGGGTTAATTTTATTTATAACATTATTTTACCTTATTGGTTGTGAAAATAATCTTTCCATCATTTTCTAAACAAGGTACGTTATGACCATTTCGATAAAATTTTAGTAAGAATTTTTTTAACATATACAGTGAGTTCAGCTATTTTCTGCCATTATAACATCGTTGAATATATTATTACTGAAATATAAGAATATATTCAAAAAATAATTGTTTTCTTTTATATTTACATGTCTTTAAAATGATTTCATAATATAATGAGACATTTCTAAAAAAAGTATTGATTTCATTCATGTATACATCCATTGATGGATTTTAGGATTATTTGTTGTTTATTTATTATGATAAATAAAATACATATTTTATTGAAGGTTATGTGATAATTTTCACTATGGATGTGTAATTTTTCAACAATTCATGTTTTATGGACAAAGTATTGACATTTTGTATGCCATTTTTAATATGAATGTTTATATTATGGTTAAACGTTTTCAGATGAGGAATGCATTGGAAATAGTAAGTGATGAGTGAATCCCACTATAGCTCCTCGATTCATTGGTAGGTATCATTAGACAAACTAGTGTCTTGGCATAAGGCCTTGACAAAATATTAATTTTAGTCTTGGAATAAGGCCTTGAATATGTCGTTATAAAGTCTGGCATTAAGCATTCCGCCATTATGAATGTGGTTATTGATATTGCATGTGATTATTCTACTAGTATAATATCCATTTTTTAAGTAAATTAAATTATTTTAATTTATCTTTTCTATATTATGCTGATATTCATGATTAAATGGTTTTTGTTTTAATCTTATAAATTGTCGTAAATGTTTATTCTTATATATGAATAATTTCTCTATATTGTTATCCTTACATAGAATCTAAGCCCACCCCATTCTATGTTTTATTTTTCCCAAAACGTGGATAAGTATTTTATGACTGACCTGAAGGGATTGTATTAGGGGAAATGAATGTGGTCTATGGAGACAATGTTGTTGTAGTTTTTTCATATTATAATTTAATTTAAAACATATGAATGTATCTTTTATTTTCAAGGGAATTAATCTTATTGGTCTTTCAAAACACGATTCCTTGTATCATGTTAATCTTATGTAATAATTCACTGAATCTGGGTAATTGGGGTTGGGGCATTTCATATCAAGCATCACATCCAACTATGGTGTATCAAGTACAAAATGGGTTCCATGTATCCCTTTTGATAAAGTAAATTTCATATTCCTAACATTCCTGGAATCCAAAGGAGACTCTCTTGATGTGTGATATTTCATATAAGGATTAGTAGGTGAATATATTATATCATATAGACAATAATATTTGAAACAAGACAAAAAACATTGTCAAAGTGTTGTGGTGCAACCACATTTTGAGGAATTTACATGGGAACCAGAGGAGGTGAAGAAACCAAAGTACCCTCATTAGCTTTAGTGTACCAAATGATAATTTTGAAAGTGAAATTTGTGAATGGGTAAATAATTTAACAACCAAATCATTTTTAAAATAAATTCCCTTTGTTATTGAATAAAAATATTATAATTTAATTTTGTTTTAGAAAATATATTCACTAATTTGGTTATTTTAGACCATAGTAAAATAAATACAGTCATATTAAAATGATCATTAAAAATCATAAGCATTGATAATATATTCATTGTATAGTGATAATATGATTAGTATATATTAATGGGTATGAAAATTTTAATTGATATATTTGAAGGAAGCGATCACCATTACCAGTAGGATCATACCCTATGAAGACCATATATAAAAACTCTAAAGGGAGATAGCATCACTCAGATATTCCCTTGACCAATCATAATTTGATATTCAAAAAATAATTCATGATCAAAATATTTTACTGGAGAAGTTAAAGCTCATCAATATCACGACCCATACCGTGTTTTCCTAATCATCCCATGAAAATCTCACCATCATTCACCTTACCCCTAGGTCATTCTATGTTGTAATATTGTGTTATGAATCTCGACCCTAACAATATGAATTTGTATACTTTAATCTATAATGGACATCTTATTTCATTTTATTGTTAGTTTTTATATTATTAATTATTTATTTTGATATCAAATATATTTTAATGCAATAGTAATCAAATTTTATTTTTAGAAAATACATTGTTTTTATAGACATTTATTTTTATGGATTAATTAATTTTATTTGTTATATCTCTATAAATTTTATTATTAAATATTATTTTCTAACAATAACTGATATTATAATTTTTTGAAGTCAAAAATAAATTTTATTAGGATTGGAAAAAGGTTGTTGTTAAAAGAAGTAGTATTTTTAAATAAATAAGGATTTTTGATTTTAATGTGTAATTTTAAATATTTTGGTAATTATTTGAATTTAAAAATTTATTTTTTATATCATAAGATAAATACTATGAAATGGTGATTTTTTCATAGTATTCAGAGAAATTCAAATTTTTAGGTCATAGATTAAAAACAACATAAATATATATAGTGTATAATGAAATCATAAAGGCCCAAAAGTGAAGAAATATATTTCACAAATCATATAACAACCAAATAAATTTTATCACTTTAAAATAATTATTTTTGGGGACATTTGAATTATTTTATGAACACTTTATTATTTCTCCAAAACCTATATCATATTTTAATGTATTAAAGTAAATTATTTATAATCATTACTCACTTCCATATCAATAAGGGTATTATTTTCACAAGTTCGAATTTTTTCCTTATAATATAATGAAAATGACTCCTCTTTGGAAAAAGCAATTGGAAAAAAATTGATATTTTTTTGCATTTTCATTAAATTATCATATATATTTGAAAACCATTTTTTGGAAAATAATAAATTTCTTCCCACTCTTGTCCTATATAAACCAACCCAAGATCCCATATATCATCAATCATAACTCATGTTGAAAAAAATTACTTTTCCATTTCCCCATTATATCCCTCTCAATGTTCTTATAATCTATCAATTATGTCTTTTTATTCATTGGTAAGCACCCTCTTGAGGTAAGGGATCCTCTACATCTCCATATTATTTAAGAACATCATCTGGGTTTAAATTTTTTAATCATTCCTTTAGGTTTGGATTTTTTATAAAACATACCTATCATTGCAATTATTATGAAAAAATGATGAGGGAAACCATTAACCCTCATTAATCCCTCCCATGAAAATTTAATCACCATCATTTTACTACCAAAAGTATCAAGCAATTGTCAAGGCCAACAATTTTTTTAGTGCATACCTAAACCCATTTTCACTCAAGGGTATTTACCGACATTTACCTATAATTAATTGAAAATGTATTCTATGAATGTATACCACTCTCTAATGGATTGAGAAGCGATTTAGTCCCATGAGACTTCATCAATGTTATTATAGTGGAAAAATAATCCATCATGGGAATTTTTCCACCTTGTTATTTTTTTATGGATGTTATCATAGACCTATGTTTATGATGACTTGTTTAATATTATCTCCACATTCCCATGTTTCATTTTAATTTATCACTATATTTCGTAAAACGATGTTCATGTTTATGATTCTTACCCCTTTTATGTATAATTGGAATTCATATTTACTAACATGTAATACTCTTATCATGTTATGTTATGTTTATTCCCTTACTAGGATGTATAAATCACCCCTTTCTTATATACCTCCCTTGGTTATCTCATACAATTTTAGAAGAATGATTGAATTTTATGATCATGTTTAGTTGTTTTCAATAATGTTATTGTATCTGTGTATCATGATGATGTTCTATGTACCCAATTTCCCAAATTAAATATGATTCGTGATTTTTTGGGATTATTTATGTCAAACTTTATGTATTAAATACTAAAATAACATTTATTAATGATATATTAAGTCATATGATATGAATTTCATGTGTTTTGTGTGTTTTTGATGTGAAAAATTCTTAATATGACTCTTATATTGTATGTATGTGTTTCTTATGATACCTATTATTAATATGAATAAAATGTGTAGGAGTATTGATTATATGAATCCTTCATAACATGTCATGATTTTGAATTTCCTTATTATAGAATTCTGTGTTACATTTTTATTTACTTTTCATCTACAACTAAGTAACAAGGGTGGTCTATAAGGACTACTATCTCGATTATGGGAGGAGTGTGAATAATGCTATGGATTTCCCCAATGATTTTTCATTGGGTCTAAACATTGTGTTTCCTTCTATTGATTTCTATGATTGGGTCAGATTATGTTGTATAGAATATCATAGATTCATTTTATTAGGTCATCACGTGATACGTGGATTGCCCAAGAATTGTGGATTGGATTGACATTAGTGGATCCAATAAAGGTTTTCATAACTATAACCCTAGGGGTTATGGAGGGGTGATTAGTCATATGTGTCTATTGGGACCACGTATGAATTTCATTATACCATATAGCTAGTGATGGAAGAGCTGGTGTTTAAGGTTTCGATATATGTGTTCACATGTGAGAATAGTTGTTTACTTATGTAATGACTGAAATCATTAATTTTGTTTAATGTTTTTTACTTTTTATAGTTTCACATTTTTTTATTTCATAACTATTTATTTTTAAGAGATTATGGTATTCCATTACTCTAAAAATTATGTTAATACATGAGACTGTGATCTTAATACCCTATAGTTATTTAATCTCACTATACACTAGAATCCATAGCACCAGGATACATGAGAATACATCACTTTTTTTAGTGCATATAGTCTACAAAATGATTTTGATTGTTTATCAATATAGCTCATATCATGTCAGTAGGCTGGGATGTGGTATGGATCATAGTTTGGTTTTGATCCTCTTCAATTTTTTTATTTCTTTATTTTCATCTATATTTTATTGTCCAAGTGGGATATTAGTGTATATATGCTGGAATGAATATTATGTTTTGTATATTTTGGTGACTCATTAATTTTTTATGATTTTGTTAATTCTTTTTTATACTATATTGTCATCTATTATTTTTTTTATAATTTACTTTTACTCTATTTTAGTGTATAGTCTCACAATAATATCACTAGAGATCCTCATTACTAGTTTGGAGAGACAATAAAATATGAGTAGGCATGCCTAAGTTTATTAATTCTTCCAACTTGGGATGGGTGATTTATGTTGGGGAGTTTCAAAAGGGAATCAAATCGTCTCTTTTCAATTTTATATACTATTTATTGAGATAGTAGATAGAAGACAAATTATTGAGTTGGATCAAGTGATGAAACTAAATCTACATGATCATGAACATATTTCTCGAGGGATGTCCTTTAAACAAGGAAATGAGATTGATTTGTTTTTGTTTTACACTAGTGTGGTTATATGATTTCATCTTCTGTGAAGAACATTGATTTGTAAGGATATGGTTTCATTTATATTTGACACTTTGGTGTATCAATAATATATATTTCATAAATCATATTTAGAACATAGGATTTATATGAACAATTATTCATTTCGATGTGGATTATTAATGTTGGAGGACACAACAGCTTTTGAATAAACTGATTGTACTATATTTTCATTTATATGTTCTTTATGAAATTATATTAAAATAAAACCCTATGTGTTCCTACTTCTGATGGAAAGATGATTGGGAAAAAAATAATGCACCAAATGATGATGTAGTCCATCTTTGAATGGTAGATATAGTAAACCATCGTTGGTCATTGTCAAGAATTAAATGGACTATTGACAATTATTGAATGGTTATTATTATATGGGTTTCATTAATGAAAATTTCAACTATAAATACTTTGATGTGGCCCATATACATTATAGTTCCATTTTAATTTTCAGAATTAGACATTTATTATTTCTCGATGTGGATTTTCTTGGGAATTTCCACTAAATACACATATAGAATTTTACCATGATGTTCTTATTGATTTTTGACCTTTATTACACCTTTTTTATGTTCAATAGGAACCCTTATGTACATCGAGATGTGACCCATGTTTTTGGTGATTTGATGCCTTATGTTTCATTGGGGTAACCAATGAAATAGTAATCCAAGTGGGGGGTTATTTGAGGTTATCAGTTCTTTAAGGGTTGTTTTCATTAGTGGAATAAAACGTCATTATTAATTAACTTTAGCGTTTTTGTGGAAATATTTTTAGTTTCTCTATTACGTTAGTGTAAAAATAACCATGAGTTCACGTGCTATAGATAATGAGTTTTTTTAAGGGAAATATCATTCATGTTCATGACCTTATTAGTCACTGTAGAACCTTGCAAAGTGAAATGGGTGTTTGAGATATTGTATGCTATTTTATAGAGATGCGTGATAGTCAGTTTCTTGTGAAATAGATCCAATCATGAAGAATATTCCCCTTTCCTGGAGGATTGTTGAGGGTGGTTTGGTAAAATAGAGTTATTTAACTATAAATATCATAGTTATAATGTCAAATGTGAGTCTAGGATAAGAGGGTTATAATTCTAGGAAACATTATTTTTTTCTAAATTATTCTCAAAAAATTATGATACCATTAGTTTTATGTGCTATTTAGTTTGTTTTTATCAAAAAATCTAAAGTATATTTTTTTAAAATCACCATATTTTGGGAAGCGGATGGTCATTGAATGAATATTTAGGGAATTTTTGATGGATGAATGTTCATGCATGAGGTTTTATGCAGAACCAATTAAATTAGTGTAATAGTGAAGATCTAACCATTAAAAGGGACTCAGTTTCTACATATGAACATGAATTTTGTAGGGGTGGTAGGTTGAGGGAAAATTCTATTTTTGTTCCACCTTAATGTTCATAATATCCATGTTTGGGAATATTAATAATGGAATCACAGGCCATTGGATTATGTGTTTGGGGTGTCCATATACATGTAGGTAGAATCTCCATGTTATTATGGCATCATTTCAAAATCGACCCTAACTTTAACTATGATGGATGTTAATTTTTTTAAGAAACAATTTTTATGAATTAATAAGACTATTTTTTGTTGTACGATGTAACCCAAGAACAAGAAGCCAAAGGATGTAAATCACATAAATAATGGATTTTTAAATATAGTATTCTATGTTATGGGTAATATATTAGTCTGTATTGTATTCATTATTTCATGTAACTTTTGTATGAAATCATGATCATATTTTGTCATTTAGTATGGTGGTGAACTAGTCATGGGTCAGGAAGACTGATGCATATATAATGAAGAGATTAAAAGGATGCATCTATAGTGGGGAGCATTGATCTAGTCAACTATGAACAAACATCATGTAGAATCTTCATGAATGTTTGTAAGGTAGGTCATTAGGTAGTCATGGTGACTTCATAACACCAATGGGTAATGGAAAGAAGTGTATTCAGATATTTGTTTAATAACTGATGTAATTTTAGATGTAGAGAGGAATGGAAAATGATATGGGAAATAGACTAAGGGGAATGATTGAACACATTGATAGTAATTATGATTGTGGGTTCAATATCTCATGACTAAGATATTTTGTACTACTATGTATTATGGGTGAACCAACCAATAAAATTCATTTTATATTGAGTTCATGTTTAGAAAGGTAATAAATATTACAATTCCTTTGAGACTCAAGACATATTTATTAGTAAATTTTAGTTGTGTTTGTTGTTGAATTTAGCCACATTAATAAGAATTTATTTATATGATAATTGAATTTTTTGTACATTAAATTGAATATGGTGGGTTGAAAATAACATTAGGTTTATTATATCAGGTATAAACAAAAATATTAATGAATCATAAAAGGCCTATTTGGTATTTTTAGTGCTTTCTGGATGTGTTTAGTTGATTTGTACTTTTTGTATTTTGATTTGAATTCTGTATGAAGGTATAGAATTTCAACACAATTTTTTCAGGTGATCCATCATAATGAAACTGAAGAACAATTGGTGTGTCGTCAAACCATTGGAATTATGTTCTTTATAATGATTCAATGAATGGTTAGAGCCATAATTCATTAGATTAAGACAATGATATGAGTCTATTAAGAAAAAGTTTGATGAGCATAAACATGATGATCAATCAAAATAGAGTGTGTGTCATAGTTATAAGTTTTGGTGTACTTGGTTAATATTGTTCTTCTTTGAGAGAATGATGGGTGTTGGGATTGAAGTGTTTCCTTTTTTGAATAGAGTTAATATTTATGGAAGGAATGTAATCATTACATGTTGTTGATGACATTGACTAATCAGGAGGTGTGATTCAAATTATAATATATCTAATTCAGGATGATAAATTCCACAATGGGGAGATTGTGACTACAAACATCATTATGAGTTATTTAATTTGAATGGAATTTTAAAACAATACCCAGTGGAGAATTCGTTTAGATTTATTGTAGTGGAACATAGATTCTTCTTTTTAAAAATCAATAATTTTTATATTTTGACTTAAAAAAATTGATGTGAAATACAAATGATTGAGTGACAATCAAATAATGACCAATTTAGTGGGGGATGATTTCTTAGCTATTGGTTTTCTATTGGATCCCATGCGCTAGAATGTGGGATGGGTAGTTTCCAAACAAACTAGATGGACTCTATGATTTTATAGTTATCCTAAACTTGGTAGATAGATGTAGTATGAAATAACCATACTATCTATAAATAATCACCAACAAATTATTAAGTCAACACAAGGATTCTAGTGTCCCACCAGATAGTTGGTGGACCCTTATCAACTAGATGGTGGGGTTCACGGGTCGGTTTTTAATTTAGGGTGGATATGTGTTTTTCGGTTCCAATTCCACACAGGTTATACTAAGATTTTATCGCACGGAAAGTTCCTTAGGTATTTCCCATCTACTATCATCACTCCATTATATTATTTTGATTCATTATAGATCTAGATGTAATGTTTTGGAATATATGGTTGAGATCCTCTCTTATTCACTGATCAGGATGCAATTTTCCTTCAATTTTGGTTTATCGATGTGTCTATTGATGGGGATATTTAATTTTGTAGATTATATTTCATTTTTATCACTTGCTGTTTAATTTTAATTTAATTCTCATTCTAATTTTATAAAATTTGATTCTTGGATTTATCGTTGTTAGAAATTGGAAGAATATTTTACCAGACAATTATGATATTGTCCACGGATGATTGGGTCTTCAGTGAATAATACTATAGGAAGTATCATGATCATAAACATATTTCATTTATTGAATTTCTATTTAAAGATATATTTTATTTGTTTCTTCATGGTGTTCCAATATAACAATATTTAATTATCCAACAATTTTATTCCAAGTGATTCGGCTTTTTTCCATTGATGATGATTGAATATTGATGTAGACCTTCAATGGGTGGATGTTAATGGTTCTATAAAGTAGTTGATAACCAATGCGTTATAATGAAATTATTCCATTCTCTATTACTTATATGAAATCATTTAATCATTACATAAAATATAATTTTTTATAATTAAATAAATTGGAATGCTCGGGAATAAGTAAGGAATTTTCATGATTAATGGTCGTTGTATGTTCTTGGTCAGACATGGAAATAGAAACAATGATCTTCATTGATTGAACTTGACCCTCTATAAATAAGGGTTTCTCTATGTATAATACTCATGGTTATTATTCTAGTCTATTTGAATTTTTATGTGGTTCTCCACTGTAGGATAATTATCCTAAATTAATAAATGTTTAATAAACCACACGAAATTCTTAATTATATCAATGATTGCAATATAATTACTACTTATTGGACTATACATAGTCAGTTGGTCAACGTAATATGAAATACAATAAAACATTATTCAATTGGTTAAAATTAATATCATCAATGGATGATTCCATGAATATTGATGTGTGTCTTATATTACATGAATCCCCTTAGCATGTAATCATGAAACATGAGACATGGTGTCCCAAGCTACCTATACATGATATAATTCACAAATATTGTGATTATAGATATTATTAAATCGATTTTTAATGTAAATTTTATGGTTTTTATGTGTGCACCTCATGATTCTTATTCATGATATGACTCGTATGTGGTGCATATGTGTTTCCTGCAAGACCTACGCATGATATAACTTTCTTGTGGTGTGTCTGTGTTTCCCTAATGTCATATTCATGATATTAATCATATTTCGTAATTGTGAGTGTATCTCGTGAGTCTTTTTATTGATATGATTTATATTTGGGTGTGCTTTGGTTCTATCATTTATTCTTTACATGAAGTTATTATTATTCCGCCTCCTAGGTGGTGTGATTTCAGGTAGTGCGGAAATGGTCACACGAGGATCATCACTCATCACTTTACATATGGAGACGATTCCTCATCGATTTCATCATTTATTTTGTTTTGACCCATTTGGCATCATTATCCATTAAATAAGGGTGGATCAACTTTTCGGGGACTCTGTAGTTTTTCATTTTTTATATTGAGATGGAAACATCGTAGTCTGATGGCACTAGATGGCTATAGCATGGGGTTGAGTACTAGTGGAATCGGTCCTCCTGATATATAATTTCATCAAATTTTCTTCAATGGGATTATTAATGGATCCAATAGTTCTTAAAAGCCCTATTATACAGTACTCATGGTCCTACATTCCATAGGCATAAGTTCATTGGATGATGATTTGGCCAACGACACTTTTGTACTCCATTGGTCAATATGATGGGAGGTCAGGCTCACCACACCCTTTCGGGGCAGGATTGTCCCTTGTTCCATGACTCCATTATATATTTACGACATATTTATATGTTCGTGAATCCTTGTTTCATTCTATAAGAGCGTGTCCATGGGCTACCCTTGTCCTTCCAGCGAGTCGTAGGCATGAATATTTTTTATTCTGTAGAGGTGGTACTTACATGAGCAGTATTTAAGGTTCCCTCAAGTTTATTTTCATAATAGGGTAATGGAGGGGGTTTTGATGTTGTGATAGGGCCCATAAGATGTGTTCCCCATGTATCCTCAAGAGATGAATTAGGACCCATGTCTTCAGAATATGTTGGGCCTACACATCAGAGTATCCCAATTTCCAGACACGGTTGGGTGAACCCTTTTGTATGCGAACCCATTTTAGATCGGGCCTTCTGAAATGCAACCTATGAAAACTTATTTGATCATAAATTTGAGATCTCATATTTCATATGGTTTGGATGTTTTAATCATCTCAAACACCTAGTCCCCCATGAGTCGTGCTCGGTGTGAGGAACAAGAGGATGCGAAAGATTCAACAATGCACATTCCTCCTACCCTGTTGGAGGGGGAACCCGTGGCGGAAGAGGTTGGGGTGACCCTGGGAGAGGGCGCAGAGTAACGAACCCTTTAATATGAGATGAAAATTAAGGTCATGTGGTCTTGCTGAAGAATTATGTGGACTTTCCTCGGTGGGAGGGCCTCAGAATATATTCTTGGAAGGGGGGGAGTGGTGTTTTCATCAATAATGGAAGTCAATATCTCCCCATTGACTGATTAACATTCATCATTGAATGGAAAAGCAGGTGATCACCCGTAACCCCTAGAATGGGGAGGTTCATGTCCGTATCCCATGGTTGGAATCAAGATTCCCATGGGAATTTTCTATCACATTCATTCTCAATTCCCCTACTGTTGTTTGGAGAGCCTTCATGACTCCACTTAATGTGGTTTTGTAGACTCAAAGGGGCATGCTAAAGTACCAGATTGTCTGATAATATGGGTATGGTGGCTTTGGAAGAGGCTTTGTCCTGATATCATTGGACTGGTTAGTTGTGGTACCAAGGAGAACTGAACAATAATGGAGTGGGGATGTTAGAACTAGAGGGTAAAATACCCTAGAAAACACCATTAAGTGTACTGATTTATTTAGAAGATTGGGAGGGGCATTTCCTACCATGGAGTTATATGGGAAGACGGGGTATTTGTGTACCAATGTGGTACATGTGAGTAGGTATAGTCCACTGCATAACATAGTGGTACACATCCCATCTTGCCACATTGGGTTCCATCCGCGTTACGATGTGGTACGTGGAATTGTGTTCATTATGTGTAGTAGTACACTACGTGGAGCACCATGTCGATGGAGGGTTCAGAGGATTGCATTTTTCTTAGAGTTCTTTTGAGAGAATTATATGCATTGTGGTTATAGGTTCACAGTTCTTTTATTATTATACAATTTCCATATTTTATTGTTCGCGGCTCACTGTACCTATAGAGGATACAGTTTGCTGATTAGGCATTGTCGATGATTCATGAATGATGTCGGAGTCTTCTCCGAGTTCTCTCTCCTTCAAGATTTCTCTGTCCTTATCTGTCTCCATATTCTGTATTTTTTGTATTTCATCTTTTCTCTTTTTATAGAGCATTGAGGAAATTTTATCTATTGGGCAAGAAAAACTATTTGCGGAGGCCCATGAAGATATACCCTAACACATGAATGAATCAATCAACTATGGTTTTTAGATGGACATGGTTCACACACTTGTGCAGAAAACGTTTTTTACGTCACCATTTTTACATCGGTTATATATAACCGACTTGATAATCGGTGATTTATGGTTTTTTTCATCAGTTATTTTATAACCGACGTAAAAAATGTGGAGAGTAAATTTTTTACGTCGTTTATTTTAATAACCGATGTAAAATACCAAAGAGCGGTGTTTTTTACGTCGATTATCAAAAAACTGACGTAAATAATGAGGTATCTACAATTTTTTCACGTCTGTTATAAAATAACCGAATTAAAACAAGCAGAATATGAGGCCTTTTTGATGTTGGTTATTTTATAATCGATGTAACAACCCAACCATCAGAAAATTATAAGTCGGTTATATTATAACCGACGTAAAAAAATGTGATTTCTGATGTATTTTATGTCGGTTATTCTATAAATGACGTAAATAACCAACACACGGAATTTTTTATCATCGGTTACAAAATAAACGATGTAAAAAAGCAGTATAGGATACATTTATAATGATGGTTATTATAATAACCAATGTTTTAAATGTAATAAAAATAGTTTATAACATTTGTTATTAAATAAGAGACATTATAAAACATTTAGAAAATTAACACGCCCCATGGATTTTAATTTACGATTGTTCAATCAAAAGTTCAGTGACTCGTCTCTCTTGCGCAGAAAAACATTACTGACTCTTCAATCTCATTGAGTTAAACTTGTTTCTCCTTCATCGTTTATCATTTTTACTCTCCTAGGATCTATCATTTAAACCTGCAACACTCAGGTGAGCTTCCGAAGACATTATTTCATTCGTTTCTTTTCCCGGATAATATATATTTATATTTTGCAATTTTTTTGTTTAAACTTGGTATGATTCATACATTTAGAACCCTCTAACCTCTTATTTCCAGCATCGTCTTATTTATTATCCTCAGATATATTAGATTGACTCGCAATATTTATATAACCTGCACCTCTTCAATTTCATTTGTTTTTGTTTCGCGAATGCCCGACATTGATGGAAATTTTTGTTGTCATTGACAAGTAATGATCTCATTATACTATATTACTTCAAATTTAAATGTAATCCATTATGATAAACCCATTCCGTGTACCTGTGTGATTTATTTTATAAGTAAATATGGTTATTCATGGTTGAATGATTGTTTTGGATCATTGGTTGTTTCTATTTTGGGTATCACTTTTTGTTGTTCGAAAATCTATTTATCTGCCTTATATTCATGAACTATTATATGTCATCATATGCTATTAAAACCCGATTCATTTCAAAATAGAGCATTTTAGACTAGTAGGAGGTACAATTCATGGTTCTCATTTTGAATAATGGCATGATACCTAAACTAGTGGCTTGAGGTTAAAATATATTGAAATTCCAAACCTAGTAGATTGAGGTTATAATCTTCTGGTTCTGGGGGCTGTCAAGAGGGTTGGTGGATTTCCAGGGGTTTGGGGCCTGTCCAGGGTGTCCATGGAGTTGGGGGGGGGGGGGGGGCAGTCCAGGGGTGTGTGTGTAGGGGGGGGGGTCTATGGGAGTGGGGGTGTCGAAGGGGGTTGGTGGCTATCCACAGGGGGGGGGGGGCTGCCCAACGGGGTCGGGGCCTGTCCAAATGGCTTGGGTGTTGTCTGGGGGTTGGGGGTTGTCCAGTGGGTTGGGGGTGTCCAGGGGGTGACCAAGGGGGTAGGGGTGGGGGTTGGTGTCCAGAAGTTGTGGGGGAGTGGTCTACATGAGTTGGGGGCTATCTAGTGGGTGGGTGGCTATCCAGAGGGTTGGGGTGTCCATGGGGTGTCCAAGGTGGTAGGGGGTTGGTAGTGGTTTCCAGGAGGGGTGGTGGTGTTTTCTAGTGGAGTAGGGGTTGTTCAAGGGGTTGGGGTGTCCATGGTGTTAGGGGGTGTCCATGGGGGCAGGGGGTGGGGGTGTCCAGTGGTGGGGGCGGGGGGTCCAAGGAGGTGGGGGTGTCGAAGGGGTGGGGGTTGTCCATGGGGATGGGTGGGGGGATTTCCAAGGGGGTGGGGCCTGTCCAGAGGGTTAGGGGGTTTTCCAAAGGTGGGTATTGTCATGAGGTTTGAGGGTGTCCAAGGGGGTAGGGGTGGGTGTGGTGTTCAGGAGGGGTGGGGTGCTATCTAGAGAGGTGGGGCTCTCCAAGGGGTGGGGGCTGTCTAGTGGTTTGGGGGAGTCCAGGGGGTGTCCAAGGGTGTATGGGGTGGGGAGTGGTGTTCAGGTGGGGTGGGGGTGTTGTCTAGTGGGGGGCTGTCCAGGGGGTGGGGGTGTCCAAGGGGGTAGGGGGTGGCTTGGAGGGGTGGGGGTTGTCCAAGGGTGTGGTATTGTCCATGGGGTATCCAAGGGGGTAGGGAGTGGTGCCCAGGGGGGTGGGGGGATGTTCAAGGGGTTTGTGTTGTCGAGGGGGTTTTCCATGGGAGTGGGGGATAAGTGTCTGTTAGTATTGTCTACTACATCATAGTTTCTGAGATTATGACATGATTATGCAGTGATGATTGTAATTACATTGTGATTTTCTCCATCTGAGTTTTTTTTAAAATTTTATTTGACTCTCAGGTTTACTCTATTTTCTCGAATTTTCTATCAACCATTATATGCCCCATGGTTTTATTTGATTCAATTGAATTTAAAACTGTTATATCTAACAATATTTTGTATTTAAAATAGTATTCAAGCATATTTTTTAAATATATATATAGATTTTTCTTATATTTCCAAAAAAATTTACATTCAAATTATTATTTTCTTCATATAAACATATATTTGTCTTATCATAAATATATATATAATTTTGATATATGTTATAGGTAATTATGAGTCAAAGATGGATTACGGCACATCGAATCAGCAATGAATATATTGAGTGTGTTGATTCCTTTTTTGGAATTTTCGAAATGAAATTTTTTCAAGTAGTGACATTTGTTCCTGTCAATGCCTGAAATTATTGAATATAAAGAAGTTGAAATGTACAGATATAAAAGATCATCTAATTTTTCATGTTTCTAATCCGAGTAACAGCCCATGGATTTGGCATGGTGAAACTGAATGGAATGTCATTGATGATGATGATTCGCAAGATGGCAACTCCGATGGAATTGAAGTATTGATTCACGATATTGTAGAAGAATAAATTGTGATAGAACCGACAGTTGGGCGTCTATATGGTGATGTTGAGAAACCATTATATCATAGTTGTACATATTTTATTGATTTTTTGGTTGTGTTAAGATTGATTAACCTGAGGGAAAAAATTGATGGAGTGACAGAAGTTTTACAGAGCTGCTAAAATTAATCAAAGACATTCTTCTAAAAGATAACGATATTCCGCATTCACATTATAAGGCCAAGAAAATATTATTCCCGTTGAGATTGGCATAAAATAAAATACATGCCTGTTTGAATGACTACAATATATATAGGAAGGAATATAAATTTCTGTTAGAGTGTCCTAAATGTGGGACATCACGGTATAGGTTGAATAAGAAATCATAGGCTGATATAGAAATTACAAATATCCCTTCAAAGGTAATTTTCTATCATCCTATAATTCATTGTTTCAACCGTTAATTTTCTAATTCACATGATGCAAAATGGTTACGATAGAATGGTGATGAGTGGGTATGTGATGGAAAAATACGGCATCCAGCTGATTTTCCACAATGGAAGAAAATTGATGAGCAGTATTCTACATTTGGAAATGAAATTATAAATCACCGACTAGGGTTGTGAACAGATGGAATGAATCCATACCGAACCCTCAATAGCACACATAGTCCATGGCATGTTTTATTGGTAATTTATAAACTCTTTCTTGATGTTTGTATGAATTCCAAATATTTCATGAAAAGTATAATGAACTCTGGTCCAAAGAAACATGGAAATGATATTGATTATTACTTGTCACTGATGATTGATGATTTGAAACTATTATGGGCTGATGGTATTAGGATGTATGCTTCTTATAAAATTAAAAATTTTCAACTACATGAAGTGCTTCTGTTCACTTTAAATGACATCCCAACATATGGAAATTTGTCTGTTTACAGTGTTAAAGCACATAAAGCATGTCCAATATTCGAACAACAGATGTCATATTGTCAATTGTATCATGGGAGGACAAAAGAGTACATGTAACACCCCGAGCTTCCATGATACGCTTCTCATTCAATAATTCAATGACTTGCATTGTATGCAACTTCGAGTTCTAAAACACCGCGACTAATAAAAGTAGCCATTATGAATAGTAATAACCACTTTTTAAAATTATAGAAATTTTATATTTCAAAATGTACTTCATTTTTGGATTCGGAATATCGAAATTAGCCTATGTTGAATTTTTGGTATTTTTCTAAGAACTTCTAATTTTTTATGAATAGTGAAAAATACTTAAAAACAACTTTTTTTAATCAAAATAATATATAGTGGTAAATTTTATTATTTGGTGGTTTTAAAGTATAATTAGAACATATTTTTACCATTTTATCCAATGGTGGTCATTAGAATTAATTTAACATTGAAATTGGACATAAACAATTGCCAATCTTTTGATATAAATTGTTTCTTAAAAACACGCTATTTGTTGTGACAACGGGAATTAATTATAAAATTAATTAATGCAACTTATATGTTTGGAATTTTGTAAAATAGGCATCATTTTTGAATTCGGAATATCAATTATAGCTTAGGGTGAAATTTTGGCATTGTTTTGAAAAACTTCAATTTTTGATGAATAGTGAAACCACTAAGTGGTAGTTAAATAACTGATTTTTCGTTTAAATGAAATATTACCACTTCTGTGATTTTATTTTCAAAAATCCTACATACATGGTTTTCATTAAGAAGTAAAATGTGGTTCAATGGGATTAAAATAATTTTTTGGTGAATAGTAACTTTTAAGTTCTTAATCGCGATTAGAGGTAATTAGTGTAGTTTAAGGTACAAATAATGTCTTAATAATATGAGATGAGCATGAAACTTGTCCTACTCTTATTGGATGAGTCATGGCCGACCAAGAAAAACCATGGGTCAACTTGGGGACCCCATGGAGCCACTTTAGTTGGAAAATGACATAAATATATATTTATTTAATGTTAAAATTAAATTGACACAAACATGAGTTATTTTACTAAAACAGTTTTTAAGTGGTGTTACACAAGTCCAAATTTTGACTATAAATATTAATTATAAAGATAAAAATATTTCCTACATCATAGTAGTTTTTTTATAATTTTTAGACATTAAATAAATTAAATTATTTATGACATCATTATGATGCAGCGATGACCTCACTATTTAACGATTTAAATAAAATGAGAAGATAATGCAAAATCCAAGGCATACACTTGTCCAAAGCCTATTGAATGTGGATATTTAGAAACCTTATCACCTTAGCCTCGAATTATATAAGTGTGGGACCTTTAGAATCCGAAAAGCTTTGTGAAATAATGTAACATTTCAATCTTTCCCAAAGTGCCCCTCCTCTCCACTTATAAAAGGCCCCCACCTCTCCCAACTCATTTACACTTTCAATCCATTTGGCTCGGCCAACATCTGCCCAAATACTCTCCCAACTTCCCCCTCTTACTCCTAGAAGCCTCACTTTGGTCAGAACTCTTCTCAAGAAAGCCTTTGGCTCAAATCAAAAAGAGTTACCCGATTTTGAGGTAATGTCTTCTCTAATGTTGTTTTGTTTTGTTTTTCTTCTCCAACCCCCTAAACTCTTTTTATTCATTTCTTTTGTAACAACACCAGTATACTCAATATACTAGGATGTTGTTATAATAAGTATTCGATCTACACTTAAACACACCTACATCTAATGGTTAAAGAACATACGGTTTCTATGGATGGTGAATTTCTGCCTCACGAAACGATGATTGTTCAACACTCATATAACACCTTCAAAGGTGGCCATTAAGATGTCACTATATTTATATATGATATAAAATATGTTTATGTTTTACTTATGCTTCTGTATTTCTCATTTATGGCATACTTTATGATTTCCATTATGGGTAAAATGCGATAATTTCATTTTAGGAAGTGCGGACTACCGCCCCCTCAAAGTGATTTGAATCGTTAATGCCATATGTGGGATGTATAAAGGATGGAGTAAATGATATTATACACTATATTATACTGTAATTATATTATACATTTATATCATTATGATTTAGTTCCATTAAATATGAAATTGAAATGAAAGTAGCGTTCATGCGTACGTACAGCTTACTGTCTCCATGAACAGTGTATTTCATTTCTTACCTCTAAATGTTACGTAATATTATAAATTAATGTATATACTGGATATATAAGATATATATAACATCTAAATCATGAATATAATTCTGGATATAATGGATATTCTACCGCATAAACAACATGTAATTATAAGAAGTTTATTGTTGACTCAAGTACCAAAGATCGACAAAACGACCGTTATTAACTTAAATAATTACATAATGTTAATAACATTGTAATAAGTGATATAAAAAGGATAATGAAATTAAAAATGGCTCTTAATAAGGTATATATTAACTCTAGTTTATTATTCAGGAGGTTAAAGAACGGTTGAGTCAAGTCGGACATGAGGTAAGGGAACTTCTTAACCCAACTTCCATTCTTTGGGTTAATCTCCTACTTTCAAATTATGTCATGATATTATTATGTCCTATCTTGTATTTTTACATTATTTATGTGTACTTATAGTGAATACACATTATAGATGTACTTTATTTAAAAAAATGATCTTTTTAAGGACTTCGTCTCAATCCCCTTTCATTGAGGCATATTTGGTTTTATACACAATTTTCTTTTATACGGTGTATAAACCCCTTTGACTTTTACATTTATTCAAAAGGAATCTTTTTTATATGAAGCATTTTGCTAAACGAAAAAAGGGAATGTTTTTCTTTCCGTACTTATGCGGCGACAATGACTTCTCCGCCGTCGTGACCATTATTTGAGTTTCGGCTTCCTCTACAAGCCATCATTTCTTTAATGAAAAATAAATACAAAGCCTTAACATTCTTTTATTTTGGTATTGAAAATGGTTTTGAAAGCGTTTTTATTATATCAATGTGTTGTATTGATATCTTTTGATTGAAATGTGTAAATGTTATGTTTCCTTTATGCATGTTTTATGTGATACGATTATGTTATGGTTTATGATATGTTTAAACCTATTCATATGAGGAATGTATTGGACTTAATAAGTGACGGGTGGAGCCCGCTATAGCTCCTCGATGCATCGGTAGGTCTCATGAGACAACTAGATATGGAATTGGCCGAGGCCCTTTCCCAATTTGATTTATGGTTTTGGGAGAGGCCTTAATCATTTTAGACGTCTTGGCCGAGGCCTTGACAAAATGTTTCAGAATGTCCGTCATTATACATTCCCTCATTATGAAAGTGGTTATTGATATTTCATGTGATTATTCGTCTAGTAGAATATCCATGAGAGTAATTAATGGCATTATTTTATTTTACTTTTTCCATTTTATGCTGAAGTTCAAGTTCAATAAGGCTTTTGTTTTAGTTATACATTGCGTTAAATGCTTATGTTTTCTTATAAAAGCTTCCGCAATATTGTTATCCTTACTGAGCATCTGAGCTCACCCCTTTCAATGTTTTAATATTTTCCAGGATGTGAAGAAGTATTTTATGAATGACCTACAGGGATTTTCAGAAGAGGATATGAGTGTGGTCTATGGAGACTTTGTTATTGTAGATTTTCACATTATAATGTAATATAAGACTTATGAATGTATCTAGTGTTTCCAAGGCTACTAAACTAATCGTTCTTTCGAGACATGATCTTTTGTGATCATGCCAATGTTACGAAGTAATGCACCGACTCTAGGTAGCTGGGGTCGGGGCGTTACAGTTGGTATCAGAGGCAGTTTAGTACTAACCTTGGATGCTAGATTTAGGTAAACTCTGATTAGAGCACATAGCCCAAAGATAAACTTTGAGGATTAGTATAGAAGAACTTCCTGGAATTTTGTTATTGTAGAGATTTTGTGAGTTTTCCGAGCAATAAATCCTTGTCTGGATACGAGCAGGTAGAGGCGGATCTGGAACATATGTACCTAGGGGTAAAACCCGAAAACACCGCTTTGAGCTAGACTCGAACAAGAACTGGTGCACGACAATAGGCCTTGCTGTACTCTTGGTTACGACACTCCCGGGGGATATACTTAGGATAATTCTCATTTTCTTTACAAACCACTATGAAGGGTTATGAGTATATACTTCCTCAAAGGAAACATTTCTTTTTATGATTATGGATTATATCCATAAATAGGTCAATTTATGTAATGGATTTTACAAATATGGAATTATGTATTTTATTTCATAAACTAATCTAGTTTATGAAATTTTTTAGAAATGGCGCCTAGTGGAAGAAATGGAAACCGTATCAATGCACGCACTCCATGAAGGGATTTCCCTCCTGCTCAAGATAATTATAGTGGGGCTGGTGATGCAACTGGTGCCGATCAGCTAATCACCATACTGGGACAACTTACTCAGGTTATGAATAATAACCTTACTCGTATGGATCACCCTGATCCGCAACGTGGAGGATCAATGTTAGACCACTTCATGAGGCAACAACCACCAACCTTCAATGGGATTACAAATCCTATAGTAGCTGAGCAATGGATAAATTCCTTAGAGAAAATATTCCATGCCTTGGGGAGTAGTGAAAGGGAGAAGGTTGTCATGGCAGTTTACCGCCTCACTGGAGATGCCGATCAGTGGTGGTCGCTGATTCAAAACACAAAGGAAGATGATGACGTATCGAATATGGAATGGAGGGAGTTCAAAGAGATTTTCTTAGAAAAATACTTTCCTCGTGACCATCGAGAAGATATGGAAAGGAAATTTCTGAGTTTGAGGCAGAAGGAGGATGAGAATGTCGCAAAGTATGAGGCTAACTTTACAAGGTTAGCGAGGCATGCTGTCGATTATATACGTAACCCAAGGAGTAAGATTGATCGTTTCTTTGATGGGATAAAACCATTTCTCCGTCGAGCTTTAGTATCACAATCCTTCTCATCATATGAAGATATTGTCTCGTGTGCTATCAAGATAGAAAAGAAATTCTCTAAGTCTTATGACAACAAAGTAAAGCAAGAGAAGAAGAGAACGGTGGAACAAGAGACAGATAAAGGGAAAAAGGGAAAGAAGGATTTTCCATTATGTGATAATTGTGGGAAGAATCACCCTGGTACTTGCCTAAAAGGAATGGGAGTTTGTTATAAATGTGGAGAAAAGGGTCACCAGGCTCGTGATTGCAAGGGAAAGAATGAGGCTGTTAAAGTTGAATGCTACAATTGAATAGAAATGGGTCATTATGCAAATAAATGTCATAAGCGTCAAGGAAACATACCTCAGAAAAGGCCAAGGGATCAAGGCCAATCTTATGTTGTGACTACAGTTGAAGTAGAATAATTATTTTATTTGTGTTTTTGGACTCAAGAACTAGATTATGGTTATAAGAATAATGTGATATATATAAGGATTGTACTGCAGTACATGTTGTTTTCATTAAGGATTTAATATGATTAAGGTAATCATATTTTTAGTATGTGACAATAAGAGAAACTTTTCTTTGTTTGGGGAATCTGATGTTACAATTGATTTTGGAATTTAGAGACATTTTACAGAAAGTCTGGACGGAGGTATTTTGGATAACTATTAAGGTTGGAATGGATTAAGTTGAACCATGGATAGTATTGTTTAAGGTTAAATCATTTCTGAAGATTATTTTTGGAATATTATAATACTATAGTTTTAGGAAAAGGACAACCTGCAGGGTGGGGCATAACCCATCACGTCGGAAAAAGCTGCAGGAATCGAACCCACAATCATAGTGCGACAGGCCTTTATTTCCTACCACTAGCCTACAGGAAGTCACCAGTTATTAAAAAATAATTTTACTAATCTAAATGGTATGTGTTAACATTTGTAACCTTATACAATTAGGATAAGTATAATATTTTTGAGTTCTATTATCTTTTTGAGTGAAAGATGAGTTGAAGGTTGAAACTCTAATTGTCAAGAATAAAAATATATATACCTATCTCTTATTCAGTGAATAAATTAATTCTTAAACTTTAGTAAAGGGATATTAAAACAAAAAAATGTGTTATCCTAATACCTCATGTCTTGTTGAACTGATGATATTTTAAATCAACATAGATTGAAGGCTTTGAGGCCCTCAATTTGACAGTTGATTGTGATTGATGACCTCAATCACTCCCTACAAATATTTACGTTTTTCCTCCAATTATATGTCTCTAATTGCCACCAATGTTCACCTTATCGAGATCATAATTTGGTGGTGACTTTCTTATTTCTATTTCCCTCTTATTAAGGCTAAATTTTATTAATCTTATTTCCGATGTGGGTTTTCCACAAAGGTATTTTCTCTTTTCAACCTTTTATTTTCAAAGAAAAAAATTTTCAAATTGCGAGGACGCAATTTATTGAACGAGGGGAGAATGTAAAACCCCGAGCTTCCATGATACGCTTCTCATTCAATAATGCAATGACTTGCATTGTACACAACTTTGAGTTCTAAAACACCGCGACTAATAAAAGTAGCCATTATGAATAGTAATAACCACTTTTTAAAATTATAGAAATTATATATTTCAAAATAGACTTCATTTTTGGATTCGGAATATCAAAATTAGCCTATGTTGAATTTTTGGTATTTTTCTAAGAACTTCTAATTTTTTATGAATAGTGAAAAATACTTAAAAACAACTTTTTTTAATCAAAATAATCTATAGTGGTAAATTTTACTATTTATTTGTTTTAATGTATAATTAGAATATATTTTTACCATTTTATCCAATGGTGGTCATTAGAATTAATTTAACATTGAAATTGGACATAAACAATTGCCAATCTTTTGATATAAATTGTTTCTTAAAAACACGCTATTTGTTGTGACAGCGGGAATTAATTATAAAATTAATTAATGCAACTTATATGTTTGGAATTTTGTAAAATAGACATAATTTTTTAATTCGGAATATCAATTATAGATTAGGGTAAAATTTTGGCATTGTTCTGAAAAACATCAATTTTTGATGAATAGTGAAACCACTAAGTGGTAGTTAAATAACTGATTTTTCGTTTAAATGAAATATTACCACTTCTGTGATTTTATTTTCAAAAATCCGACATACATGGTTATCATTAAGAAGTAAAATGTGGTTCAATGGGATTAAAATAATTTTTTGGTGAATAGTAACTTTTAAGTTCTTAATCGCGATTAGAGGTAATTAGTGTAGTTTAAGGTACAAATAATGTCTTAATAATATGAGATGAGCATGACACTTGTCCTACTCCTATTGGATGAGTCATGGCCGACCAAGAAAACCCATGGGTCAACTTGGGGACCCCATGGAGCCACTTTAGTTGGAAAATGACATAAAAATATATTTATTTAATGTTAAAATTAAATTGACACAAACATGAGTTATTTTACTAAAACAATTTTTAAGTGGGGTTAAACAAGTCCATATTTTGACTATAAATATTCATTAGAAATCTAAAAATATTTCCTACATCATAGTAATTTTTTTATAATTTTTAGACATTAAATAAATTAAATTATTTATGACATCATTATGATGCAGCGATGACCTCATTATTTAACAATTTAAATAAAATGAGAAGATAATGCAAAATCCAAGGCTTACACTTGTCCAAAGCCTATTGGATGAGGAGATTTCGAAACCTTATCACCTTAGCCTAGAATTATATAAGTGTGGGACCTTTAGAATCCGAAAAGCATTGTGAAATATTGTAACATTTCAATCTTTCCAAAAGTGCCCCTCCTCTCCACTTATAAAAGGCCCCCACCTCTCCCACCTCATTTACACTTTCAAGCCATTTGGCTCGGCCAACCTCTGCCCAAATACTCCCCAACTTCCCCCTCTTACTCCTAGAAGCCTCACTTTGGGAATAACTCTTCTCAAGGAAGCCTTTGGCTCAAATCAAAAAGAGTTACCCGATTTTGAGGTAATGTCTTCTCTAATGTTGTTTTGTTTTGTTTTTCTTCTCCAACCCCCTAAAATTTTTTTATTCATTTCTTCTGTAACAACACCAGTATACTAAATATACTAGGATTTTTTTATAAATAGGATTCGAGCTACACTTAGACACACCTACATCTAATGGTTAAAGAACATACGGTTTCTGTGGATGGTGAATTTCTGCCTCACGAAACGATGATTGTTCAACACTCATATAACACCTTCAAAGGTGTCCATTAAGATGTCACTATATTTATATATGATATAAAATATTTTTATGTTTTACTTATGCTTCTGTATTTCTAATTTATGGCATACTTTATGATTTCCATTATGGGTAAAATGCGATAATTTCATTTTAGGAAGTGCGGACTACCGCCCCCTCAAAGTGATTTGAATCGTTAATGCCATATGTGGGATGTATAAAGGATGGAGTAAATGATATTATACACTATATTATCCTGGAATTATATTATACATTTATATCATTATGATTTCGTTCCATTAAATATGAAATTGAAATGAAAGTAGCGTTCATGCGTACGTACGGCTTACCGTCTCTATGAACGGTGCATTTCATTTATTACCTCTAAATGTTACGTAATATTATAAATGAATGTATATACTGGATATATAAGATATATATAACATCTAAATCATGAATATAATTCTGGATATAATGGATATTCTACCACATAAACAACTTGTAATTATAAGAAGTTTATTATTGACTCAAGTACCAAAGATCGACAAAACGACCGTTATTAACTTAAATAATTACATAATGTTCATAACATTGTAATAAGTTATATAAAAAGGATAATTAAATTAAAAATGGCTCTTAATAAGGTATATATTAACTCTAGTTTATTATTCAGGAGGTTAAAGAACGGTTGAGTCAAGTCGGACACGAGGTAAGGGAACTTCTTAACCCAACTTCCATTCTTTGGGTTAATCTCCTACTTTCAAATTATGTCATGATATTATTATGTCCTATCTTGTATTTTTAAATTATTTATGTGTACTTATAGTGAATACACATTATAGAGGTACTTTATTTAAAAAAATGATCTTTTTAAGGACTTCGTCTCAATCCCCTTTCATTGAGGCATATTTGGTTTTATACACAATTTTCTTTTATACAGTGTATAAACCACTTTGACTTTTACGTTTATTCAAAAGGAATCTTTTTTATACGAAGCGTTTTGCTAAACGACAAAAGGGAATGTTTTTATTTCCGTACTTATGCGGCGACAATGACTTCTCCGCCGCCATGACCATTATTTGAGTTTCGGCTTCCTCTACAAGCCATCATTTCTTTAATGAAAAATAAATACAAAGTCTTAACTTTCTTTTATTTTGGTATTGAAAATGGTTTTGAAAGCGTTTTTATTATATCAATGTGTTGTATTGATATCTTGTGATTGAAATTTGGAAATGTTATGTTTCCTTTATGCATGTTTTATGTGATACGATTATGTTATGGTTTATGATATGTTTAAACCTATTCATATGAGGAATGTATTGGACTTAATAAGTGATGGGTGGAGCCCGCTATAGCTCCTCGATGCATCGGTAGGTCTCATGAGACAACTAGTCGTGGAATTGGCCGAGGACCTTTCCCAATTTGATTTATGGTTTTGGCCGAGGCCTTAATCATTTTAGACGTCTTGGCCGAGGCCTTGACAAAATGTTTCAGAATGTCCGGCATTATACATTCCCTCATTATGAAAGTGGTTATTGATATTTCATGTGATTATTCGTCTAGTAGAATATCCATGAGAGTAAGTAATGGCATTATTTTATTTTACTTTTTCCATATTATTCTGAAGTTCAAGTTCAATAAGGCTTTTGTTTTAGTTATACATTGCCTTAAATGCTTATGTTTTCTTATAAAAGCTTCCGCAATATTGTTATCCTTACTGAGCATCTGATCTCACCCCTTTCAATGTTTTAATATTTTCCAGGATGTGAAGAAGTATTTTATGAATGACCTGCAGGGATTGTCAGAAGAGGATATGAGTGTGGTCTATGGAGACTTTGTTATTGTAGATTTTCACTTTATAATGTAATATAAGACTTATGAATGTATCTAGTGTTTCCAAGGCTACTAAACTAATCGGTCTTTCGAGACATGATCTTTTGTGATCATGCCAATGTTACGAAGTAATGCACCGACTCTGGGTAGCTGGGGTCGGGGCGTTACAGTACATGGGTCATCGAATTTTTTTTCCTAGGGATCCCCCTTATAGAAGACTAAAAAAGGCACTCAATGGCTCATAAGAATTAAATACTCCTCCAAAAACATTATCCCCAGATCTGTATTTTTATATAGTGAAAAACCATGATGTGACATTGGGAAAGACACTGAAATCTTGTAACGATATACATATTTGGATGAAAAGGTAAATATTTTTTGTGCTATCATATTGGAGGTATCACAAAGATAACCATAATTTTGATGTCATTCACCTGGAGTAGAATATATGTGATTGTTTGATTGGAACATTGTTACATATTAAAGGAAAGACAAAACATGGGTCGAATGAAAAATTAGACTTACTATCAATGGGGATACGTTTGGAGTTAGCTCCCACTCCTAATGGAAGACAAACATTTCTTCCCCTGGCTTGTCATACATTATTTAAGAGGGAGAAAATTAACTTTTTTCAGTGTCTTCATGATATCAAAATGCCTCAAAGTTATTCATGAAATGTAAAATTTTTTTCTCATTGATGGACATGAAGTTCATAAGTATAAAATCACATGAATATCACGTCATGATGAAATAAATTCTAACAGTTTCATTGTGTTGAATATTTCCCATCCGTGTCAGAATGACTATAATAAATTTGTGTTATTTTTTCAATTCAATTTGTAACATGGCGATTGATGTGAATCCTTTGAAAATTTTGTAAAAGGATGAAATTTTTATACTTTGTCAATTGGAAATGTAATTTCCTCCAACTTTTTTTAATATAATGTTGCATTTAATGATTCATCTAGTTTGAGAAATAAAGCACTATGGAGATATAAATATTTGTTTGACGTATCCTTTTGAAATGTATATGAAAATATTAAAGGGGTATGTTATGAATCTGTATCGGCCTGAAGCATCCATTATTGAAAAGTGTATTTCTGAGGAGGTAGAAGCGTTTTGAACGAGCTACTTAGTTGTGGAACAAGACATAGGATTTCCTCTATCTCACCATGAACGAGTTTATAATGAGGGAAAGGGGATTCATGGCTTGAAATTCCAATCATTTTCAGCTAAATAGATGAAGAAGTTAGAATCATACATCTTGAATAACATAGTTGATGCTCAACCATATATCGCATTTCATACTAATGAGTTGAAATAATTTTTCCAAAGAAAAAAGAATTGTGAATAATAAATTATCACAACAAATCATTTTTATCATGTTTTAAAAAGGCCATGCATGGTAGATCTGTTGTATTAGAGACATTAAAATGGATATTAGGTGGTCCATGTTTAAATGTTATAACATGGTCCAGTTATGACTTTAATTGCAATACATTTCATATGAAAGATCAGGACAACAAAATTGTTGTTTAGAATAGTGGAGTATTGGTGTTTCAGAAGCAATGAATTTTTCGAGTTCTAACGGAAAAAACCCAAATTTTATATCTACTGCATATTATGGTGTGATTGAAGACATATGGGAGGTTATTTACTTTAAAATTAATGTTCTTGTTTTTAACAGTAAATGGTTTATCGATAACAACAGTATTAGACACGATGAATTTGGAATAACACTTGTTAATCTGTATATATTGGAAGACACAACCTATCCTTTTTTAATGGAAACACATGAAAACAAAATTTTCTATGTAGTTGATCAATCAGATATGCAGTGGGTTGTTTTTTTACATGGGAATAAACAATATGTTGGTAAGGATGAACTTGATGAAGATGCTGATTTATGTGAGATCTCTATTTCCATGGAACGATTAATAGAACATAATGATGAGCATGTTGATGACATGGTTTGTTCCATAAGTAACGATCACGATGAAGGAATTTGGGAAAATAATCCATTTGTACATGCCTCAAATTACATATAACATATGTTTATTTCTTATTTACATTTATTTTTTTCATAGAATGTTAGATATATTATGTTTTTTCTTTATTAAAACATGTATTATTACAAAATAATTATAAGTTGTTGTTTGTTTTTACTTTGTTTAGTTTACTTTATCGTGTTTACAATTACATGAATTATATATCAATTATTTTTGTTCAGTGACAATTTCTTTACCTTTTTTACCAGGTTTACCATGTTTACCATGTTTATCATGTTTACCATCTTGACCACCTTGACCATCTTTACCATTTTTTAACATGCATACCATATTAACAATGTTTTCTATTACATAAATTAGTTCACTTTTCTATTTTCTCATTACAATAGTATTAAAATATTTGAATTTTTATATTTGTGAAGTAATGTGTTTTTTTTCTTTGCAGGATAATGATAGATCATTCAGTTGATCAACCACATGATTCTGTAGATGAGAATATTGGTCATACCTCTAGGGAGGAACATTCACATGCTCCTCTAGATGTTTCTCAATCTTCCTCATGTTCTCTTATTAAGACAAAGAGTTAAAAGGTTTGTAAATTTGGGTGCATACGTTTACCAAAATTAGTACTTTCCCATATGCAGGAACAGAGGATACTTTTTGAGTTTGATGATGCTGATATTTTTAGAGGTCCAAATGCAAAATATTTTAAGAGTTTTGTATCAACTCATGGTATGAGAAAAGTAATCATTCTGTATGATGACCAGAGAATTGTTGATAAAGCGATAATCTCTATGTTGTGGGAGAGGATTTTGGAATGATATTTTTCTACTATTTATGTATTCTTTAAATGTTCCTAGTATATATAAAATTTTTAACCTCTTCTTTTTCAGATGACAATTTATACTCCTAACACTGGATGAGTTAGGAAGAAATTCTTATCATTGGATGCCAGGAGATGGAGGGATTTCAATTCAACCCTCTCATATGGTTTCATTTATGGTCATAGAAGTCATGATAATCCCTGTAATATATATTCTTTTCTAGATGAAGACACATGGAGACAGTTTTTTGAAAATAGAAGAAAAGAGTCTTTTTTGTTATGGGAAATGTAAACATTTATAACTTTTCTTATATAAATGATCTTATTAATGTTTTTTTAAGTATTTCTTATTATTAATTTACAGCAAACAAGGAAAGGTCGTCAGGAGATCCAATCTAAAAATTTATACCCATATAGTTTATCTTGTGGTGGGTATGTATTTCTGGAAGAAAAAATGATGGCGGAAAAATTTTAACAAGTAAAAGTTCAGTCTTCAAGCTCTGGAGAGGTTTCCTCTCTATTCCCTACAACTAGACATGAAAAATGGAAAAGTGCTCGAATGGGAAAAAAAGGGAAATATCATTTGGATGAATCAAAAATAGTATATGAGGGGATTGTAAGATAACTATTTTATTTATTTATGTTACCTATTTTCTTCATATAACATCAATCATTAAATAAATGTTCAATTAATTAATATAGGACTCTCTTGAAGAGCAGAGTTCATATGGAGATTTTACAGCTACCGGGAGGCAAGATTTTTTATCTTGAGCATTGGGAAACCCCGAACATCATCGTCGTGAAAGTGGATATCTAGAAGGTGTATCGGTAAGAAAAGTGGTTCCATGTTCTTCAACTTTTAATGTTGATGGGGGTTTATAAAAGAAATAGAATCTTTGGAGGCTGAAGTTCATAATATTAATTCGACAATGGAGGAAATGATTAGAGCGTCGGTATAGTCTATGATTGACGATAGGCAAATACAATTTCAGACTACAGATCCCACTCCTCCACCACCCACTGCAGAACCCATTATTTTTCATCCACCTCCACCAGTATCTCCCACTCTCCCACCTAAGCCTACATACCCCATTTTTTATCCTACTCCTCCACTGCAGCTTCCTACATATTGTGAGTTTTATGTTGATGATCTTCAACATCATATAGTTTTATATGGGTAGGTATATTTTATAGGAGATATAGTTCATAATCAACAATTAGAGGTAGAGAGTCAGAGGGTCACTGTATAAGTTATTATAAATAGATCAGCTCGATTTCCATTACCTATAGATGAGGTGATGACAATTGGACAAAGTATAGGCCATTTTTTAATTTGGCCTTCTAGACTTCTTCGACTCATTACCATGGATGTATGAATGTCATATCTTTTACATTGTTTTTTATTAATGTTGTTTTATCCTTTGAAAACTAATATATTTTTCAATTTATTTTTACAGGAATACTTCAACGGTAACAAAATACTATATAGATGAAAACAATGACAAATGGATTTGATTTTAGATACAGATTCTAGTAGTTTTGACAGATTTTCAAGATATTCAAACTTGTTGGAAGGTCATTATGAGTTTCCAATGGAAGCCCATGTTTGTGGTCATGCTATAAATGTAGGAATTATGAAAACTGATATCATGGAGCTTGTTACTGGAGATAAGTTGGGCATAAACTTGAGGCAAATGTTATCTATGTAAGTCTTATCACCTTCTCCCTATGTTATATTTAATAAAAATGTATACTTATGTCTATTTCGTATTAGGTATCATTATATAATAGGTAAGAGGAATGAGCTGATATATGTATATGGATTCATCGACCTGTAATTGATTTCACCTAAAGCATGTTAATTCGATGAGAAATAAAGAATGATTTATATTTTTAAAAGACTTGAATAGAATATAGTCACACATTGTAGGATTATTCCTTTTTGTGAGAGGTATAAAACAAATCTCTCTCAAATAGTTCATTATCTTTTAACAAAAAAACCACTATCCTTGAATTTCCATTTATCAGTGATCATTGGATATTAGGGGTTTTTTACCAAGGGAGAAAACACATTATTCGATATGCACTGTCCATGATAATGTGCTGGAATGTATTAAGAATATATTGGAAAAGTGTGTTACAATTTCTCAATAGTTTTATATATTATAATGCATTTTAAATTTACCCCATTTGTATTATTTTCTAACAGAGGATGGGTCTACTTTCAAAAAAACACAATGAAAAAGAGTGAAAATATGAAATATGTAAATGCGAAGGTAAATATCCATTTATAATTTTTACTTTTGGATTATTACATAAAAATAATATATTGAATTTACACTCATTCAAATAGAATTTTAATGAACAACATGGAGTCATAAAATTAGGATATTATATGTTAAGATTTATGTATGAAATAATAACAACTGGGATAGTTCTGAATTTTTACCTGATAAGATTTCCTCCTAAACTGTGCCATAATATTTCAATTTTATTTATTCATTATACACATTGACATTTATCCTTTTCATTTGTATCTTTTTGATGATTCTCAACCCTATACAGCCGAAGACATCAATCACTTACAAGTTGAGTGGTCAAATTATTTTACAGGATTTATTGAATTTAGTTGTTTGTAATTGAAAATGTAATTTTGAATATTGTCATTGTAATTGTGTATTTTGTAATTGTTTAGGATTGATTTTTTTTGAAGTTGACAGTGTATGTTTTGAATTTTATATATGTGAATGTCTAATATTTTCCTACATCCTGTTTTGGTCTACTTATGATGGTTTTTTTGGTATGGACTCTGGTCTAGGGGGAGAGGTTCCAAGGGTGTGGGGGTGTTCAGTGGGGTCGTGGTGTCTAGGGGTCTGGGAGGGCTGTCTGGTTTGGGGGGGGGGGACCTGGGTGTCCATGAGAGTTGGGGGGGGGGGGTAGTATAGGGGGGGTGTGAGAATTTCCAAGAGGGTTGAAGGACTGTCCAAGGGAGTGGGAGGCTGTCCATGCGGTGTCCAGGGGTGTGGGGGTGTCTTGTGGGGTGAGGTGGGATTTTAAGGGTGTGGGTGTGGGATGTCCAGTGGGCGGGGGGTGTCCAGGGTGTCCATGGGGATGGGGGGACAGTTCATGGGTGTGGTGGGGACTGCATTGTGGGTTGATGGGGTTCTGGTCTGTTTTTGGAAACATCTTGGTCTGTTTCAAGGGTTTGGGAGGGCTGTCAAGGGGTGTGAGAGTGTTGTCTAGGGGTTGGGGGTCTATAAGAGGGTGGGGGATGTCTAGGAGATGGTGGTGATGTCTAGGGGTGTGGGGATTATCTAGGGGTGTGGTGGGGGTGGTCTAGTAGGGAGAGGGGGTTCTATTTTGTTTTTGGTAAATTTTTGGTCTGTTTCTCGGGTATGGGAGGGCTGTCTAGGGGTGTGGGAGTGTTGTCAAGTGGGTGGGGGTATACATGAGGGTGGGGGTTGTCCTGGTGTGTTTGGGGTTGTCCAGGGGGTCAGGGACAGTTCAGGGGTGTGGTTGGCGCAGTCTAGTGGGGTGGATAAGGGCTATCAAGGGTCTGTGGGGTATACATGGGGGGGTGTCCCGGGGTGTTTGGGGATGTTCAGGGGGTTCGGGGGCAGTCCAGGGGTTTGGTGGGGGCTGTCAAGTGGGGTGAGGGGTGCTGTTCATGGGGTGGTGGGAGGGCTGTTGATATGTTTTAAATGACATCAATGTAAATTCTTAATTTTGGTTTAGTTTTTGTTTGGATATACTTTTGTTTTTGTGGTACAAATTCTTGATTTGGTTTCTGGTTTTTTCTGGGGAGAGTAGAGGGCTGCATTCAATTTTTTAAAAAAATTTGGTCTTCCATGTCGATTGTTTTATAACCGATATTATAAAAGTTTTAATAAGGGTTTTTCACTTCAGTAATTCATTAACCGACGTGATAAAAGGAACAACAAATGGTTGATCACATTAGTTTTTAAATAACCGACGTGATAAAAGGCCTGGGAAATGGTTTCTCACATCGATTATTTAATATCTAACATGATAAAAGCCGAAGGAAATGGTTTATCATGTTGGTTATTTAATAACCGATGAGATAACCCCCCTGACTGTTTTAACACGTTGGTTATCATATAACCGACTTGATAAACCATTTCCTAGGTGTTTATCATGTCGGTTATTAAATAACCGACCTGATAAACATCCCCCGCATGGGTTTATCACGTCTGTTATTATATATCCGACCTTATAAACCCCCTGGTTTATCATGACGGTTATATAATAGCAGACGTTATAAACCCTCTCCCCTGGTTTTTTCACATCAGTTATTAATTAACCGATGTGATAAACACCATGATATTATGTTCTTTACGCTGGTTACTAAATAACTGACGTAAAAAAACGTTATTTATAACATCGTCTGTATTAACGTCATCCAAAATCCGACATAAAAAATGAAGAATAACTGACGTAAATAACATTTTTTGCACTACTGATGATAATGGTTCTCGAAAACCTATGGGCTTACTTCATCCTTAATCTGATGAGTTTTCAGAATGGTACATGGATGGGATTTTTGTGCATGATCCATTGGGCGACATGGTTCATGGTCCGTCTTGTTTTCTAGAAATCGCTCCACAGGATAGCAGTTTTCAAATCTTTTACCATAACTAATGGATCATGATTCATCTGGTCCACCTACCTTTCAAGTGATAGTACTTGGGCCACTTGAATTTCATTGAAAAACATGAATTTCTTCAAGTTTCATCATAGAAATACATCTTACTTAGAATCCATTCAACTTACTACACTTGTAAGCGTACTTTCATCCTTCTGCAAAGCGATTATGGGGGTATTGTTGTCCCTTTGTGGAATATTCTGGATCCTAAAAATTCACCAATCAGAATGGTGTCCATTCAGAACAAAAAGGATATTATTAATATGTAGAAGTGGTCATCAACTGAAATAGTATGAAGATGCTATACAGTTGTAATGTTGGCATACCGACCATGATCCGGGGAAGTAAACATTAAAAATTAATAATCCGAACTCAGATTTTAATTTGAAATTTTTGAACATGAATATAATCAAGGCCTAGGTTCATAGTATACTTTTTTTCGGACCTTTATGTTCACCAGACATCACACCACAGGCCAACTCATTGCGAATGGTTCAGGTACCATGGTTGTATGTGGTGGGATGCAGCCTCATACTGTAACTATAGTGGGTGTTTCTGGGAATCGTGCAGTACGCTGGATGAGGCTGTTGTGAACTATGCAGTATGCGGGATGTGGCTACAACATAAAAATTTTGAAAATAGTATTCATAGCCTTTTTTGGAAATATTTCAAGTCCTTTATCTACTCATTTATATCCCATATCCAAAACAAATATTAGACTAAAATTTTGTCACATTCTGGATTTTCTTGTGCGGGCTACAATGGATGCTACTCAAGTTGTGATAAATTCAATTAATGTATGAGAAACAATGAATCAGAAAGAAGAAGATCATATCTGATCCTACATAATTCATCATGATAGCTTCTTGATGGAATAATTGATGCAAGATCTCTTAGTTAATTCATTATCTATACAGTTTCCACATTACGGATTTGTTCTCCCTATCGACATGCCTATGAAATTGGCTGACCTTGATATCCATTTCATCCCCTTAGAGGCCTTGGAAAGTCATAATACTACCAACATTTTCCTTTTAGGAGAAATCATTCCCAATCCAATTTAGGAGATCATCTTCATACTAAGAGGCTCGACATGGGATCAGGGAAATTTCAGGTGTCGCGATGGTGTCTTGAGATTCGATGCCTGATAATACCCATCCATTATTAGTATCTCCCAAGAAAATACCAATGGTGGGTAGAGCACTATGTGGGATTTTTGGGTCAGAGGATGTTTCTCTAATGGATGGACCTAGGCATTCTAGGTACATCATATTTTTTTGGAGTCCCCGGACCAGCTGGAGGAGGTGGGCTTATACCTGGAATCCTAGGTTTCTCTGTTTACAGTCTTCTCACTAGAGAAATTATTTTAGAGGAGCTGAGCCATAGATTCTCAAGCACTAACACCTTCCACTTATTTCATGGGGATGTGGGGATCAACCTATGGGATATCCACCAGAATTGAGGACTCCATATCCTTGTATAAATGTATGAAGAGTTTCTCCTGGCATCCGCTACAAGGGATGACATTGACCTTGAGTCACCGCTCACGAGAAGTCTACTAGTCACAACAGAAAGATTACATCACCATACCCTCAAGTATTTATCTCATATCCCATTAGAGGGGTGGATAAGTTTATTCCTACATATGAACGCACAAATTCCAAAGTCTCTCCATAGTTGAAATCACCCAGCATGTCAGTCCTGCAAAACTCCTGGGTTATATTGTCTTACCTTCTAAGTGGGGTGATATGCCACATGTTGATAGAAGCCTCTATCAGACATATCACCTACACATAGGTTTATTGGTTTCATTTCCATGATTATGAGTGGATGGATTTTTCCAAATTGTGACGTATACACTAGTGTTCAGGCCAGAAATTTAATGATGGAAGCCTTGTGGTCAGAGGGTCTGCAAATTAATTTGACCCTTCCAACATTCAAATAGATTTATGAGTTGTTGGGATATATACAGAATGGAAAGGCTCCACACCATCTCAGCAAAAAAATCACATTATTATATATGGGGATGTTAGAAAACGTTCCCTATTATGAATACTTTCATACTGCAAGGGTTCCCCATTCTGACATCCATCCTACTCTTCTCAACATTAATGTTCCTCATCCCAAAACACTGAGCATTATTGATTTAGTTATGCTACTGAATGATGTATCTAGTTTTTTTATGCATCGTATCTTACCCATCATGGTTCATTTAGGGGTTACATGGAATTTTCTTTAAAGAAATTCTCATACCACTTTATTGGTCAGAGTAGATGCCTCATGTGGTGGGGGAGGTGGGGGTGAATTGAATATCTATAAAAAATTCTATTAAAATGATTTTTTAAAAAAATATTCCCCTATGAAAATAAATAGAAAGTCATTTTTTAGTGAATTTATAAAAGTCTTTAAAGGTTCAATTTGCTTCTCTGAAGTTTGATTAGTTCTCAACTTTACCAAATTTAAGATTATTAAAACTTTCAAAACAATCCTGCTAATTCAAAATAGAAATAAACACATTATAAAATAACTATCAATGTTTAGTTTATCTTAATTCAAAAGATACATAACATATAAAAAATACAAGACAAACTGCACGGTGGATAAAACAAGAGGTTTATTCTCATGTAGAGACTTAGTCCTCTTAACTTTGTGATCACCCTCCACCAAGTAGTTTATATTAATAAACATTTCATCTACACCTTGGATCGGGGTTCACAATAGCACAAAGGCTATCTAGGTCACACATGACCTCTACCAATGTTATTTTCTGATAAAACAAATAAACATATCACACAAGATCTCTTCCACAATTCAACATGGGATAAAAGTGCATGAATTTATTGAGATTGATGATATTTTTTAATCCACAAGTTTAGCTCAGGAGATAGTGTGTGATATTCAAATAGATAAACACACTACTCAAATAGTAAGAATTCAATAGAATAATGAAAGTGAATAGAATTTAAAATTCTATATGTGTTGTCCAATAATAGTCTAGATTCAAGGGATGTTGACGAAATATTCATTGATTAATATTCTTAATGTTGGCTTCAGAACAGAGTGTCGTAGTTTTTTAGATTGTGTTAATCTATTCTTTGTGAGGTTTTTCAGAAATCTCTAGTAGGTAGTTTTTAGTTGATACCAAGCGTTAAATTTCACTTTTTTCAATATCTTGAGTTTGTACAATATTTATTTCTATGTTTTCTTTTGGATCTATGTGTAACTTCAAATCTATGTGTCTCTGTTTACTTCGTTTGAGCTCTGATTGAAGTCCTTTTATACATCAAGGTCTACTAGGCATAATGATCTTCGTATGTGCATGTACCTAGTACTCTCAATGGATAGTCTTACATACTATATTAAATAATGTTTTAAATAATAATTTTTCTAAATATGAGCATTAGAAATAAATTTGAATTAATAAAACTGATGTAGTAATTTTTGACTATCTGTAACATCCTAGGTAAATAGAGAATAATGCATTTTCTTTTATTATTATTTTTGAAGTAAATATTTATTTTACATTAAGGGAGTTTCTGTGTTTGATAGATTACCCAATACGCAACAACGAGTTTCTTTGACAACTTACGTTGCACGCTAATAATATAATAATATTATTTCAAATTGTAGTTAACACGTAGTTGTTGTATTGGAGGGAATGAATATAAATAACTAAAATATGATTATATATGTTTGATAAAAGTTTCTAAATTTATCAAATAAATGATAAAGTCTTAAAATAAGAAAAGAATTCAATTTTATGCATAAATACTCTAATATTCACTAAAAGGATGATTTATCATGTTTTGATGGAGAAACCTCATTAAATACGGTTTTGGTCACTCTTATACATTCTATTAGACCATGTTTAATCCTTCTATAGAATTGGGAAATCAAAATTTACTTTGTGTATATTTTCGGTACTTTTCCGATAAAGTTCATTTTTAGTGAATAGTGAAAAATACTGCTTTTAAATTCAAAACCGCATTTTAATCGAATTCACTAATATGGATAAGTTATCTTTATAATTTGTTATAAAGTTAGATTAGAATTTATTTGTACCATTCAATCCAATGGTGGTAATTATAATTAATTTCACTTTGGTATTGGGAATATACAAGTTCCAAACTTTTCAATGATATTGTTTCAAAAAACATGCAATTTTTAACATTAATTATTTTTAAATTAATTATTGCCATATCTATGTTTTAAATTAGGTAAAATGGATTCCATATTTGTAATAAGTGGGTCCAAATTATGTAATTGATACTCTTATGTTTTTTGGACATTATGAATAGTAACAACGGTAATTATCCTTAATTATCGTGGTTAATTAGTAATCGGGTAATTAAGGGTAAGAAAATAATATCATAAAAATATTAAACGACCCAAAAATGTGTCCTAATGATACTATTTTATTCATGGCAAGCAATGGGATTCCTTGTGAAAAACTTTGGGACCCCATGGAATCACTTTTGGGGTGATAGTGACAATTTTTAATTTTATGTTTTTAAAAGGAAAGTATATCCAATGTATGTATCGGCCAAGTAAAAGAAATTAGTTTTGTCTGTGTAAATGATATCATGGAATATAAATAGTCATTAGAAATATAGAAATATTTCCTACATCATAGTATATTTTTTATAATTTTTAGACATTATATCAATTAATTTATTGATGACATCATAATGATGCAGCGATTATCTCATTAATGAACAATTTAAATAAAAGGAAAATATAATGTAAAATTTAAAACATACACTTGTCAAAAATCTATTGGATTTGTGGATTTCTAACCTTATCACCTTATCCTAGATATATATCAATGTGGGACCTTTAAAATATGAAAAAAAAATTATAATAATGCAACATTTTATAACATTCCAAAAGAGCCCCTACTCTCCTCTTATAAAAGGCCCCCACCTCTACCTCTTTATTCACACATCTCAAGCCTTTGGCTCGGACAAACATTTCTCCTTTTACCTCTCCACATCCCTCTCCTTATCCTAGAATCCTGAAATTGGACAGAAGTCTTCCCAAGGAAGCCTTTGTCTCAAATAAAAAAGACTTACCCGATTTAAAGGTAAAGTATCTTCTAATGTTCTTTTGTATTATTTTTCTTCTCCTTCCCCCTAAAATCATTTTATTAATTTTCTTTTGTAACAACACCACTATATTCAATATAATAGTATGTTTTTATAATATGTATTCGAGCTACACTCACACACAATTACATCTAATGGTCAAAGAACATATTGTTTCCATGAACGGTGAATTTCACCCTCACGAAATGATAACTGTTCAATATTCTTCTAACAACTTTCATGGTGTCCATTGTGATGTCACTATATTAATATATGATATATATTATCTTTATGGTTTCCATTTTATTCTATATTTTGCATTTATGGAATACCTTTATGGTTTCCATTATGGGTAAATGCGGTATCTTCATTTAAGGTAGTGCGGACTACCGCCCCCTCAAATTGATTTGATTCGTTAATGACATATGTGGGATGTATAAAGGAATGATTTAATGATTTTATTTATGATATTATACTATAATTATAATATAAATATGTATCAATTTGTTTCCATTTCATTAATGTATGAAATTGAAATGAATTTAGTGTTCATGCGTATGTACGGATTACCATCTCCACGAACGGTGCATTTCATTTCTTATCTGCAAATGTTATGTACTATTATAAGTAAATATATATAATGGATATATATGATATATATTACATCTAAATGAAGAATATCATTCTGGAATTATAATATATATATATATATATATGAATTATTTTTCATTAATATGACAAATAAATGAAAGTAGCGTTCATGTGTACATATGACCTACCATCTCCATGAACGGTGCATTTCAATTTTTTTATCTCCAAATTTTATGGAATAGTATAAAATGAATATATACTAGAAATATATGATATTAAACTCATTAATACTATTCTAGAGATGATGTACTTATAAATACATGGAAAATTCTTTACAAACAAGTCCATTTTTGACTTAAGAACCGAATATTGAAAAACGAACTTTTTTAACGTAACGGAATAAATTATTTTTTTACATGGAAATATTTGTTATAAAAAGAATAATAAACTTGAAAACGGTTCTTCTGTAATTATAAATTAACACTAGTTTATTATTCATGATATTAAAGAGTGATCGAGTACAGTCAGACACGAGTTATTGGACTTCGTCTAAATCTACATTCATTGAGGCATATTTTGTTCTAATAAATGACTTTAATTTATAGGTTGTATAAACACCTTTTACTAATACTTTTATTCATAAGTAATATTTTATATATGAAGTGTTTTAACAAATGACAAAGGTATGTTTTTTACGTACGTGGGGACAACGACCTTTCCGTAGCCGTGAGTATTATTTGATCTTTGGTTTCCTCAACAAGCCGTAATATTTCTTTAAAGTAAATAAATACCAGATTCTAATTTATGTATTTTGGTATTTAAAATGGTTTTGATAATGGATTAGTTATGACAATATATTTGAGTGATATATATTGGGCTTCAAATGAGTAAATGTTTTCTTTCCTTTATAATTGTTTTATGTGTTACAATTTTATAATGGTACATAGACATTTGATGGGTGGATACGTGATAAACCATATAACGGGTTGTGCCTTGAATACAAGGACAGGTGGTTACGTTATAAACTCCAATGAATTGGGTATGGAAGTTGGCCGTATGGCTATTCCATTTTGTGATATGTGAGGAAGATGACTTTATGGTTATTCTATTTAAGTATGTTTATGCCCCAAGTTACCATTATATATTATCTGTTGTGTGTTCTTTATATGGGTTTTATGGTAATAATTTGGTTACAAAAGTGTATTTAATGATCTATTATCTAGTGAAGAGTATTTACGACTTCATATAGGTGAAAAGTATTACTTTGATAAAGAATTCATGGTTTACATGATGATTTAGAAAACTAACAGTTTTCATTCTTTATGAATCACTTACTGAGATTTTTATGCTCACCCCACGTTTTTTGAAATGTTCTTCATAGGACATAATGTGGAATAGGGTGATGGATGGAATCAAGGAAAATTCATGTTTTCATAAACATGGAACTAGACATGTCTCTTTTTAAGAGTTCATGTTTTGTGAAATTAATAAAAGGAATCTTTGTAGGAGTGTCTAATGTGTAATATTTTGAGATGTAATAGCTATTATCTAATTATATAAAACTATAAACCTAAAAAGATCCTCAATTTAAATTAATCATTTATTTCAATATTATGTGAGGTTTAAGTCCGGGTCCTTACAGTTGTTATCAGAGGTCAGTTTAATAAACTTTAGGATTTAGAAGAATTGTTAAATTAATGTCCCTAAATTAATTTATGGTAATATTGATATGATATAGAATTTACAGATTACCTTGTTGCTTCACCTAAGAAATGTATGTTTTAAGAATGCTTTTTCGTAAAGGAAACAAAGCAGCTTTTCTGGGAAGGAATACTGAAGAGAATGACATTCTGAATCAGCAACCAGAGATGGTCGGAATCAAAATTGAGCAGTTTGCTGCTGTGATGGATCAGTTGAATCAGGTAATAAATGATGGTTGAGTTTATTGATGATATTTTGGTGTTTTCTAAAAGATAAAAGGTGCATGAAATTCAATTAAGTTTTATCTTTCAAACATTAAAAGAAAAGAAACTGCATGGGAAATTTAGCAAGTGTGAGTTTTGGTTACAAAAAATTTCTTTCCTTGGTCACATTGTTTAAAAAAATGGATTAACTGTTGATCCTGTAAAAACAAAGGTTGTTGAAGAGTGGCCCAGACCCACAAATGTAACTGAGATTCATTGTTTTCTTGGATTTGCAGACTATTGCCGAAGGATTGTTGAAATGTTTTCACAGTTATCTAGTCCAATGACTAAGTTAACTTGAAAATGTTTTACGTTCACCTTGACAAAATAATGTGATGATTGTTTATAGGAATTTAAAAGAATATTGGTGAATGCTGCTATATTGGAACGTGATTCTAGAAATGGTGAGTTTTTATATACAGTGATGCTTCGATGAAGGGACATGGTTGTGTCCTTATGCAGAATGATCAGGTAATTGCTTATGCTTCACGTTAGTTGAAAACTCATTATTTTAATTACCCTACATAGGATTTGGAATTAGCTACTGTAGTTTTTGATCTAAAAATTTGGAAGTATAATTTTTATGGAGTAAAGTGTGAAATATATACCAATCACAAAAGTTTATAGTATATATTCACTTAGAAATAATTGAACATGAGACAATGAAGACAGCTTGAATTAATCAATGATTATGATTGTACAATTCATTACCATCCAGGAAAAAAATGTGGCTGATGCTTTCAGTAGAAAAACTAATTCTTCATTAACCATGCTACGTTTGGAACGAGATCCATTGGTTTTTGATTTGATAAACTTTGTAATAGATGTTGTTGGTACTGGAAGTTCTTCTGTTTTGTTTCAAATGTCAGTGAGATCATCTCTATCAGACAGAATTAAGAAAGTGCAGAAGAAAGACAGTGGGTTGCAGAAAAAGGTAGAGCTGGTTTAGAAGGGTATGTTTCCTGAATTTTACATTGATAATGATTGTGTTTTGAGGTTTGGGAAGATATTATGTTTTCCATGTGATTCATAATTGAAGAATGAGTTGTTATTTGAGGCTCTAAGTTCCTTGTTTTCAGTTCATCCTGGCAGTTCTACGATGTACAGAGATCTGCATGAGTATTACTGGTGGGATGGAATGAAAAGTGATATTGCAAATTTTACTGTTAAGTGTTTGACTTGTCAGTAGTTTATAGTAGAGTCATAGTTACTAAAAGGGATGCTTCAGTAATTTCTAGTGAGATAGTGGAAATGGGAAAATATATCCATGGAATTCGTTGTCGGATTACCAAAGACATCTCGAGGAAATAATGCAATCTGGGTTATTGTTGATCAATTGAATAAATCTTCTCATTTCCATCCTATTCAAGAAACATTATCTCTAGATCAACATTGTCATTTATATATTAAAGTGATACTCAGGTTGAGTGGAGTTCCCCTATCCATTGTATCTTGTCGTTATCCCAGGTTCACTTCTAACTATTGGAAGGGCCTTCAGAAGTCGTTGGGTAGTGAATTAAATTTTAGTATAGCCTTTCATCCACAATCAGATGGGTAGTCAGAACGAACAATTCAGACCATGGAGGATATGTTACATGCTTGAACTATGAATTACCAGGGAAGTTGGGACCAACATCTTTAATTGGTTGCAATTTCTTATAACAACAGTTTTCATTCAATTATACAGATGTCTCCATTCAAGACATTATATGACAAACAGTGTCAAACTCTAGCTTTTTGGGATGAAGTAGGGGAAAGGAAGCTGATGGGACCAGAACTGGTAGAATAGATGGCAGAAAAAGTTCAGTTGATTTAGAAACACATGAGAATAGCTCATAGTAAGAAGAAATGTTATGTGGATAACCGGAGGAAGGATCTATCATTCGAGAATGGTTATCATTTATTTCTCAATGTTTCTCCATGGAAAAGTGTGATGTGTTTTGGTATGAAGGGGATATTGAGTCTGAGGTTCATTGGATATTATAAAATCCTTGATAATTTTAGATCAGTTGCATATAGACTGGCATTACCTCCATGTTTGTCCCAGGTACAAAATGTTTTTCATGTTTCAATGTTAAGGAAGTACATGCTAGATCCATCTCATGTTTTTAGCCCAGAGGTAGTCCAGTTGGAGGAGAATCTCTCCTTTGAAGAGAAATCTATCTAAATTCTTGATTGATGAGAGAATGTGCGGAGAAAGAAGGTAATTTATCAGGTGAAGGTTTTATGGAAAAACCATATGGTTTAAGTGGGAACATGGGAATCTAAAAATGCTATGAGGGATAAATAACCCCACTTATATTGATAAGTGAATAAAATTGCGAGGATGCAATTCCCAAAAACGGGGGAGGGATGTAACATTAGAGGAAATTAAATAATAAGACATTTTTTATTAATATTTGTGAATTAAATATTAATTTTACTTTAAAGGGGTTTCTATGTTCGATATCATACCTGATTCGCAACAACGAGTTTCTTTAAAATCTTACGTTCCACGGTAATAATATAATATTATTATTTAAAATGGTAGTTAACACGTAACCATTGTATTGGCAGGAATGAATATAAACAACTAAAATATTACCATATATGTTTGTTAAATGTTTCTACATTTATCCAAAAAAAAGATAAAGGAATAAAATATGAAAAGAATTCAATTTTATGCATAAATACTCTAATATTCACTAAAAAGATGATTTATCGCCTTTTGATGGTGAAACCTCTTTTAATATAGTTATTTAACTCTTATAAATTATATTGTACCAAATAAAATGCTTCTTCAGAATTGGGAAATCAAAATTTACTTTGTGTAAATTTTTGGTACTTTTCCGATAAAGTTCATTTTTAGTGAATAGTGAAAATGCAGCATTTTAATTCAAAACCTCCTTTTAATATAATTCATTAATATGAATAGATTATCATTTTAATTGGTTTTAATGTATATTTATAATTTATATTTCCTATTTAATCCAATTGTGGTCATTATAATTAATTTCACTTTGGAATTGGGCATAAACAAGTGCCAAACATTTCAAAGATATTGTTTCAAAAAAACCCGATATTTGTTTTGACAACTGGAATTACTATTAAATTAATAATTGAAATCTATGTGTTTGGAATTTGGTAAAATGGATTCCATATTTGGAGCCAGAGGTTCTAAATTATGTAATTGAGACTCTTTTTTTTTGGACATTATGAATATCAACGATGAAAAGTATCCTTAATTATCGTAGTTAATTAGTAATCGGGTAATTAAGGGTAAGAAAATAATATCATATAAATATAAAACGACCCAAACATGTGTCCTAATGCTCCTGGTTGTGTCATGGACGAACATTGGATTCCTTATTCCAAACATTAGGTCCCCATGGAATCACATTTGGGGTGATAGTGACACTTTTTAATTTTAGGTTTTTAAAACGAATGTATAACCAAAGTATGTATCACCCAAGTAAAACAATTTTTGTTTTGTTTGTATAAATGATCTCTGGGACTATAAATAGTCATTAAAAATATAAAAACATTTCCTACATCATTGTATATTTTTTATAATTTTTAGACCTTATATAAATTATATTATTTATGACATCATGATGATGCATCGATTATCTCATAAATGAACGATTTAAATAAAATGAAAAGATAATGTAAAATCTAAAACATACACATGTACAAAACCTTTTGGATGGGTGGATTTCAAAACATATCACCTTATACTTGAAATATATAATTTTGGGACCATTAAAATCAGAAAAAAACATTTTAAAATAAAGTAACAATATATAACATTCCAAAAGAGCCCCTCCTCTCCTCTTATAAATATCCCCCAACTATATTTATTTATTCACACCTCTCAAACCATTGGATCAGACAATATCTGCTCCTTTTACCTCCATAAATCTCTCTCCTCATCCTAGAAGACTCATGTTGGGTAGAAGTCTTCCCAAGGAAGCCTTTTGCTGAAATAAAAAAGACTTACCCGATTTAAAGTTAAAGTCTCCTCTAATGTTCTTTTGTTTTATTTTGCTTCTCCAACCCCATAAAAACTTTTTATAAATTTCCTTTGTAACAACACCAGTATCATAAATATACTAGGATGTTTTTATAATAAGGATTTGAGCTACACTCACACATACCTACATCTAATGGTTTAAGAGCAAACTGTTTTCATGGATGGAGAATTTCGGCCTCACAAAACGATGATGGTTCACTATTCTTCTATCACCATTCATGGTGGCCATTGTGATGTCACTATATTTATATATGATATATATTATGTTTATGTTTTCCATATTCTTCAGTATTTTTCATTTATGGAAAACCTTTATGGTTTCTATTATGGGTAAACACGCTATCTTCATTTAAGGAAGTGCGGACTACCACCCCCTCAAAGTGAATTTATTCGTTAATGCCATATGTGGGATGTATAAAGGATCGAGTTAATGATGTTATATATGATATTATACTATAATTATAATATACCTATGTATAATCATGTTTTCAGTTCATTAATGTATGAAATATAAATGAAAGTAGTGTTTATGTGTACGTACAGATTACCGTCTCCATGAATGGTGCATTTCATTTCTTATCTCCAAATGTTATGTACTATTATAAGTACATATATATAATGGATATATATGATATATATTACATCTAAATGATGAATATCATTCTTGAATTATAATATATATATATAACTCAATTATTTTTATTTAATATGACAAAGAAATGAAAGTAGCGTTCATGCGTACATACGGCCTACCGTCTCCATGAATGGTGAATTTCATTTCTTTTTATCACCAAATGTTATGGAATAGTCTAAAATGAATATATAATGAATATATAAGATTTTAAAATCATTAATACTATTTTGGAGATGATTTACATATAACTACATAGATAATTCTTTTCAAACAATTCCATTTTTTACTTAAAAACCAAATATTGACAAATTGAACATTATTAACGTAAATGATTACATAAGTTTTTTACATGTCAATAAGTGATATAAAAGGAATAATAAGATTGAAAATGGTTCTTATGAAAGTAGAAATTAACACGAGTTTATTATTCATGAGATTAAAGAGTGATCGTTTCCAGTCGGACACGATGTATGGGACTTCGTCACAATCTCCATTCATTGAGGAATATTTTGTTCTAATAAAAGACATTCATTTATACACTGTATAAACCACTATTAATTCTACTTTTATTCAAAAGTCAACTTTTATATACGAAGTGTTTTACTAAACGAAAAAGTTATTATTTTTTGGTACACAATGACAACGACTTTTCCACTACAGCAATTATTATTTGATCTTTGGCTTTCTCAAAAAGCCGTAATATTTTTTAAAAGTAAATAAATACCAGATACTCTATTATGTATTTTTGTATTGAAATTGGTTTTGATAATTATTTTGTTATGTCAATATATTTGAGTGACATATATTGGGCTTGAAATGTGAAAATGTTTTTTTTCATTTATAATTGTTTTATGTGTTATTATTTTATAATGGTACTTGTAAATTTGATGGTTGGTTACGTGATAAACCATATAACGGGTGGTGCCATGAATACCAGGATGGGTGGTTATGTTATAACCTCCAATGCATTGGGTATATATGTTGGCCATATGGCTATTCCATTTAGTGATATGTGTGGATGTTGATCGTATTATTATTTTATTTAAGTATGTTTATATCACATGATACCATTATATATTATATGTTATGTGTTCCTTATATGGGTTTTATGGTAATATTTTGGTTACCAAAGGGTAAATAATGATCTTTTATCCAGTTAAGAGTATTTACTACTTTTTGAAGGTGAAATGTATTACTTTGATAATGTATTCATGGTTTACTTGATGTTTTGAAAAACTAATAGTTTTCCTTCTTTCTGTATCCATTACTGAGCTTTTTATGCTCACCCCAATTTTTTTTTGAAATTTATTTCATAGGACCTATTGTGGAATAGGGTCAATGATTGAATCAAAGAAAATTCATGCTTTCATAAACATGGAACTAGACATGTCTCTTTTTAAGAGTTCATGTTTTGTAAAAAAAATAAATGAATCTTTCTAGAAGTGTCTACTGTGTAATCTTTGGAGATGTAATAGTTATGATATAATTATCTAAAACTATAAACCTGAAAAGATCCTCAATGTGAATTATTCATTTAGTTCAATATTAAATGAGGTATTAGGTCGGATACATATACTATCAATGAGTCTTCTTCAGTCTATTGTCTTCAGTTTGGTAACATCGGTCCATTTACATCATTTTGTTGACTTCATTATCTCAACTTCGGTCGGTCAACATCATTCTATAATCATCAATTTGTCGGCTTTGGTTTGTCAGCTTTGGTTTTTCATCTTTGGGGTGTCATCTTTAGAGTGTCAACTTCTGTGTGTTATCTTCGGTCTGTCAACTTCGTTGTGTCATATTTGGTGTGTCGACTTCGGTATGTAATCTTCAGTTTGTCAACATCGGTGTGTCGAGTTCAGTTTTTCATCTTCGATCTGTCGACTTCATTGTGTCGTCATTGTGGTGTCATCTTCAGTGTGTTGAACATTGGTGTGTTGACCATAGCTGTGTTGAAAATTGGTGTGTCGAACATCGTTGTGCCAAAAAAACCTTCAGTGCTAGGGAATCTAAAAGGTTAGGATGTGTCTGTCTTACACAAGACATTACTAGACTAATTGTTATCCAAAAATACATGTAAATACACTTTTAAAAAATATTATTTAGGAATATAAGTTGTTGACTTATATCAGTATATTTTCAGTATGACATAATAGATTTACTTATAGATATTAAAATTGATATATAGAGTAGAATCTATATAGTGATATTATTTGAGACTATTAAAACTACATTATCATAGAGGGTCCAACAATCTCTCCCTTTTTGATAATCACAAATTATTTCATACATGAAAAATTATATAGAATAAATATATCCTGACATAGAATATTGTACTGAATGTAATTTTAGAATATGAGTAAAGTCATTACTTGTTTCAATTTTTAAAACAATGCTCTCCATGAATATATAGATTAATCTGAGTACATGCCTTCTGTCCAATACCATAAAATCTCTCCCCTTTAGAGAATGTATGGGTGCCTACTTTTCTCCCCCTTTAGGTATTAGGAAAATGAAATGTAGAAAAAAGAAATAAAATAAAAAAGAAACACCATAACGATTTCCATTAATAGGCATAAATGTTCAAGAAAAACAAAAGACCAAATCCCAATCCAAATGAATTAATACCAAACTATGTGTTTGGATGCTGAAGATCTATTTCTTTGTCTAAATTATCTGAGGGAGAAGGAGAAGATTTGGTAAAGTCATAGGAAATAGGTTGACTGAAGATAACCCCAGGCAGGAAAACACTATTAGAACAATATATACAAGGGTAGGCTTCCTTTCTAATGACACTCGACGTAGAGTTTTCTCTGTGATGATTAGTCGAATCTAGGAAAGGACCTGAGAGGAAGGCATTGGAATAGGAGTACAAGAGATAGTACCAATTGAAGCACATGGAGGGACCAAAATAGCCTTATCCTAATCATGCATATAAGTCCTAAAAAGATTATGGAAATCATTAATGATTTAACCAACATATTGCATCACCTTCTCGAAGTCATACATATTTTCAATAAATATAAACAGAAAAGGTGAAAACTCCTTCATTTGATGGATTTTCTTCTTGAATGCTTATACAACTGGAGGAATTATAAGATTTTCTATGAGATTCTTAATGATATTGATGAGAACATTCATGGTATAAATCATAGTGAAATACTTATACACTGTTTCCCAAATCTCTTTCATAGATTCAAAGGCATCATTTGTGCACTGTCTGACCATGTTGTACACAATATCTGTATTTAGAGGTACATTTTCGAGGGATTATTTGTCTAAAACACTCTGATATTTTAAAAGATATTTTCCCATAAAAACCATGACATACTAAAAATCAACAACAACACTTTTCCCACTCCTAGAACATGATGGTCCAGACAACATTTTCGCAAGATATTCCTTCGACTTCCTTAGGTACACATTGATTAGATGAGTTAACAAGTTCATAACATCATCCAGAACACTGCTAAAGGAGGTCTTGAAGTCATAGAATAATGAATTGAACTCATTTCTCATCTTTCATACTTCAACTCTCATCAAGGTATTGTTTCAAACAATGGTTTCTTATGTAGTAATGAGATTTGGTTGAATCTCCAAGATTCGTATTCTTGAAATCATTGTTGCGTCTACATCTTTGATAATTATGGTGGTGGAGGATGCACTTATGGATCCAATAGAGGCTATGATACACTCACATATCTCATTTATTATTTTTTCCAAATCAGCTTTAGTAATATAATCATCGAGCACTACAAGAGACATCGGTTCTACTACTGGAGGTGCAACTAAGGTAACAGGTTGAACAAATACTTGTTCATATTGGGCTTGTGGAGCTGGAGCAGAAGGCATCCTCTCCTCATCAAAGACATATTCTAAACATAAAATAATGTATCATGTATGATTATTCCATTATCTAGTACATGTCCTGTCTCATGGATAAACAATATCAATTCTAATCCATCTTCAATGTGGATCAAGAACAAAATCAACAACATCAAATTCTTCATCCCTGTCTCAAGCCATAAAATCTTTTCTGTTAACATGATCCAACTGAACTTCTGGTTCTTCTCGTGCTCTAGCTACTTTAGCTACACCAGGAACATCCTCAATTTGAGGCACCAAAACTTCTGCTTCTTCCTCATGATCACAATCCATAAGTTCATTCATTTACCGAATTATCTCGTGATTTTTAGACTTATGATGGACTGATCCATCCTCATTTTCAGCATCTCTATGATGAATATCCTATTGTTCAACACATTCAACACCCTTAAAAACTCTATATAAATATTCCTCACTAGATCTGTCTACAACAAATTGTCCATTTTTTGAGAGTTTCTCACAAGTACATTATTTCCTCCATTATCATTATTATCATCATCCTCATCATATTCTTCTTCTCCTTCATCTGATTCCTTAACTGAATTGCTAACATAGAAATCAATTCCAGTAACATCATTTTCTTCCTCATCCTCACCACCTAATAATGGTTATCTTGAGGGTAAGTCCAAAGGTGGACTATAAGGTCCATAAGAAATATATTTGATACATTTAGCAATATCAGAATCACTCATGTAATCAAAAGGAGATCCTTCATCTCATGGTACGTTAGGCTCAGCTTCTTCATCAGAATATACTCGAACCTCACATGTATTGTGACATGGATCAATTTGATCCTTTGGTCATTGTGGGTGGTTAACTGGATTGAAAACATCATATATCCTATACTCATATCCTTTCCAACATATCTTCATTGGGTTCAAGAACGTTTTCATCCAATTAAAAATTTCTTTTTGAAGACAAAACCCACTACAAGCATTTTTTACATCTTCTCCATCTTCCACACATCCTAACCTTTTTAACATGGACGAAATCATCCTTGGATTGTACATGCAGGTTTCCTTTTTGGATGGCATTGTCAGATCATGGATATGCACCATTAGATACCTACACAGGTTCAGTTTTATCCCATGTTTCAACACAACTATCAAAAGAATGCATCCTGATATCCTTCCTCCTGATGAATTGATGTTGTATGAACATAATAAAGTAGTCTTACATCTCCTTAGAAATCATTTGGGATAGTCTTATTATATTATCCATCTCAATTCATCTTATTTATAGTATCATTATAAGAGTATAAATTAGTGGAATGTGGAGTATTACCAAGATAGTCATCATAGAATCCTTCCTGAGGAATTTCTCAACATTCAACCCATTCCATAGACAAAAAAAATATCTACATTCCCTTTAATATGGAGTTCATCTTTGCATCCTTAGAATCATCCTTAGATATCCTCAAATGTACATAGAACCGATTCATTAGCTAGGGATAATTAGTTATTTCATTTTCGGTGAACCAACTAATCCATCCTTGAGATTCCATCTCATTTAACAAAATGTTTTTTCATGACAGAAGCAACATAGCAGACACCTCATTTTCAGCCGTAACCAATCGACATTCAAATCTCTGTTTCATAGTCCCACTAGATTTACTTTTTAATTCTTAGTTGAAGGCTATTTTCTATATTATACCATTGCGTACTTGGTCCATTCCATGAAAAGACTTCATATTCAAATAGTGTTGAGAGGTCGAGAGTCAAAATGAAGAGTGACAAAAGGTATAAGGCTTTATATAAGAGGTGAAGGTGAAAAGTAGGGATTTATTGAGCATAATATTTCACTAAGGTATTGTAAATAGTAAAATTTAAATTCGGAAAAATGAATAATGAAAAACATCATCTTTTTATTTAAAATAGGCAGAATTACAAAACAATCCTTAAATACATCGGTGTCAATGAATCCGTTTTAGGGATTGGTTCCATAATATCAGTTTCCAGAGATCGGTTTCAAGAATATCAGTTTCAAGAGATTGGTTTCATGAAGAGGTGTTTCAGGAGATCGGTTTCAAGAAGATTTATTTCACAAAGATCGGTTCCAGGAAGATCTATTTCTAGAAGATCAGTTTCAAGAAGATCGTTTTGAAGAATATCGGTTTAAAGAAGATCAGTTTCAAGAAAATATTTTTCATGAAGATCATTTTCATGTGATCAGTTTCAAGATGATCAGTTTCAAGAGATCATTTTCATAAAGATCTCTTTCAAGAGATTCATTTCAAGAAGATCTTTTTCAAGAGATCAGATTTAGAAGTTCGGTTTCAAGAAGATCAGTTCCAAGAGATCAGATTCAAGAAGATCATTTTCATGAATATTGGATTCAGGAGATCGGTTTACAGAGATCAGTTTCAAGATGATCAGTTTCAAAAATATCCTACTTATTTATCATTCCTAGTTAATGTCTGAGGTTATTTATTCACTCAGAATATAAGGGTTTAGTGAATGTATAATGAAGTCGATGTCCATTCCTAATAAATTCAAGAGTTATGTCCCATTTTTGATAATGATCTCTCAAAAAATTATTTCATACATCAATATTATTTTTCCTTGAATGGGAAATTAAATTTTTATAAATGTTAATAGCATATCCAGTGACACAAATTATAGGGATATGACTAAATTAAAATCCATAGCCTTATAAGTTGTGCTTCACCCAAAAAATTTGTGCACAAAAACTACCAACAGCAATGTACTATGCTTCAACAGATGATAAGACAACTGAATTTTTCATTTTACAACATCATGATATCAATGACATTCCGAAAAAGTGACATTTTCAAGAGTTACTCCTTCTATCTAACATAAATTCAACAAATTCATCATCTAAATATCTATCTATATCGAAATGTTTTTATTTTGGATCGAAAAGTAATATGTCAGTTGTATACTTGATGTATTTGAAAATTTATTTAACACTATTTCTGTGTGACTCTTTTTGGTTTTTTGGAAATCTCACAAACATACACACACTGAACATAATATCTATCTTACTAGATGTTAAGTACTAAAAACATTCTATCATTCCTCTGTAAGCATTTTGATCAAATTAATTTCCATTTTCTTCAATATCTATCTTCCATGTAGAACTCATATGAGATTCACTTCTCTTAGAGATATCAAAGAAATAAATTTTAAAAAGATATTTTGTGTACTTACTTTGATTTAATATGATGCCTTCTTTATTTTGAAATATTTGAAATCCAAGAAAATATTTGCGTTCACAAATAAAAATCATTTCAATCTCACTTTGCATTATGTTTGAAAAATAATTACATAATTGTATTTTATAATATCAAAAGATTATATCATATTCATATATTTGGGCTATTAAATCTTCTTTCAAAATACATTTTATAATTAATGTACGATATGTGATTCCATTTGTAAAACCATTAGATATAAGAATGCTACTTAACCTTTCATACCATGCTCTTGAAGCTTGTTGCAAACCATATAAATATTTCGATATTTTGATCACATCATTTGGAAAATGAGGATTTGTAAAATAGAGGGGTTTTTCATAAAAATCAACCTAAATTATAAAACAACATAGGAATGCACTTTTCTCATCTATTTGATAATGTTAAAAATCCATGTCTGCTGCATAGGCAAGTAATATCTTAATTGTCTCTTGTCTACATACTTGTGCAAATGTATCATCATAATCAATTCCATTTTATTGAATATATCTTTTCGCAACTAGTATAGAATTATTTAAAAATATATTTCCAACTTCATTATCTTTATTTCTAAACACTCATTTGGTTCATATGGTCAAAGTATCCTTATGACTTTCAACATGTATCCAAACATTATTTCATTCAAACTGATTATGTTCTTCCCGCATATCTATTACCCAAAATTTACCATTGACTGAATCATTGATATTTTTGGTTTATGTTGTTATTGGAGGGCTTAATGATGAACATGTTTTCTCATGGAATCTATGGTTTGTGTTCCTCTATCTAAATCTTTGACAACAGTATCTATGTGTATATTATTAAGGGTTATAGTTTGTCTAGAGAAATTAGGATGTGATATTTCATGTTTGTTTGGTTCACTATAGTTAGGAGGTGGATAATTTCACGAACTGGATGTTTTCACAGATTCCTTAACGTGATTATTTGGTGTTTTATCATTAATTTCTTACATATCCTCTTTAACATTTTTTATTGGAGTCTTGGGCTCATGTGGATCAGATTCGTCTAACATTAGGTCTACAGATTTCTCCACACATGTGGTTCTATTATTAAAGACTCTATTGGATTTACATGATATAGAATATCCAAAAAATATTACTTCATCAATTTTAGAGGCAAATTTATCAAAATTATCTTTAGTGTTTAGAATATAGACATTACATCCAAACACATTAAAATAACCTACTATGGGATATTATTCCACAACAGGTAAGGAGTTTTCATAAGTATGTGTATAATTAAGACTCATTTTATTATGTAGTAAGATATATTAATAGATTCATTCCAATGATAAATGGGTAAATCATATTCATTAATAATAGTCTGAGATATTTGTTGTAAGGTTCTATTTTTTATAGCACTCCTTTCTGGTAAGGTTTCCTAGGTGAAGAAAAGTTATGATTATAGCCATTCATTGAGAAAAAGCTTTATGATCATGATTCTCAAACTCACGACCATGATCACTTCTTAAGTATTAAATCATAAATCCACTCAGAATTCCTATCGTCCAAGAATACGTGGTAAATTGTGGACAAGATTCACTTTTATGAGCCAAGAAAAAAGGTCAAGGTGTACCTTGAGAAATCATCTACAAGAAATCAATCATAGTGTTTTCCATTAAGAATTGAAACTATAGATTTTCCAAAAAAAGTCAATGTGAACCAACTCAAGAGGATTGGAAGTATTTACTTCTTTCATTTTATTGAATGGTATTTTATGTTTCATTCCTTTTTCACAAGGATTACATAATTTGTTGTTTGAAAAATCTAATTTGGGTATGTCTCTAACTAATACATTTCTAGTTAAATTTCTAATAGAATGTATATTACAATGTCTTAGTCTTCTATTCTAGATCTAAGACACATTGTGAAAGGCATATATACAAGAGACATTCTGTTAGGCTAGTGTTTCTAAAATTATTGCGTATACATTGCCATTTCTAAATGAAGTGAATATTAAATTATTCTTTTCATAAAAAACATGGCATGAATCATCATTGAATTTAATATTAAATCCATCATCAAAAAATTGAGATATTTTAATTAGGTTATACTTTAATCCATCAACATACAGTACATTATAAATTGAAATAGAGTTAGGGTTACAAATCTGGCATAGGCTAATGATTTCACCTTTACCATTTTCACCAAATGTGACATGACCTCCATAGATCTTGATAAGACATTCAAAGTATAAAAAATCTTTTTTCATATGTCTTGAACACCAATTATCCATGTACCAAATCTTTTTACAGGAACACTTTAGGTTGTTTACCTACAAAAATGGTTAACCAATAATCGACTTTGGTACCCATATTTTTCTTGGTCCACATACATAAGTAATATATTCCTTAGGAACCGAACACTATTTTATAGGGTTCTTATATGTATAATATAAAGTTTTTGAAAAGTAAACAATGTTTTTTCCTAAATAACTGGATACATAAAAAGAAATTTTGGAACTAGAACTTGCATTACAATTCTGGTTTTTTATAAAGTAGCAGATTTTATAGATTTTAGTTTAAATTATGATTGGTATAAATTCTTTTACCTAGTTGATATCCTATACCAGAATTATTCATAGGAGGTATTTGTCTACCATAATTTTGAGTAAGAGTTTTTTTCATATTATAAAACTTATCTATGTATTTCTTCAATTGTTCATAAGAAATTTTTAACTCATTGTTCCCATTGACCAGTTGAGCATTTTTCTACTTTTCAATTTTAATTTCAGATTTAGCATTCACAACAAGAGAATGATATAATTCAATTATTTATTTTTATCTTTCAACTCAATACATGTCTCTTAAATCATGTTTCAATATTTGAATAGTTCATCTTTTCATATTTTCAGACTTACTCTCAGAATAATAAGAATTATGTTCCGGAGAGTCAGAGGTTACATTAGATGTGTTTGTCAGGAATATCATAATATCCATATCATCTTTCTCATTTAGAGAAGATCCTGATTTAGTGGAGATGTACTTGGAGGCACTTCAGGTGTCCTTCATTGCTTTATTATACCTCATATACTTATTTTCATACTTTTTCTAGTATTTCTTCTTTGGAATGTCAGCTTGACATGTCCTTTCGATTTATGTTCATAAAAGATTATCTCTTCGGATTAATCATTTTTCTTCAAATCCTTCTTCCAATTTCACTTATTATCTTACTTTCATTTGTAACTGCAATTTTTTAATAAAATCATTTTCTTATAGATTTTATTGAATTGTCTAGGAAATTGGGCCATTTCTTCATCACTGTCTAAAGAAAAATCATCACTACTTTATCATTCGATAGTAGCATGAACTGTATATTTATATTTAGTTTTGGATGTAGTTGTCTTGAAATATACAGACTTTCGTATTGATTCATCCTCCACTTAATTTACCATTAATTATTTTGCATACATCATTAATTTTCCAATAAATTCCTTCACTATAATTTGATCAATATCACACGATTCTATGATAGACACAGATGTTCCACGCCATTTTTCAGGTAGAAATCACAGAATCCACATGATCTTGACATTGTAATTTACTTCTCTTCTTAAAGAAATAATGTTTTTCAAAAATTCATTGAAGTTAAGATACATATCAGAAATTGACTCATCAACATCTTTCTGAAATTGTCATAAATAAAAGTATAAGTATTTAATTGCATTTATTTATCATTAGATGTTACTTTATGAGAAACATAGACAATATCACAAATTTCATGTGTAGTTTTACGAGTATAGATATAGTTAAATTCTTCATCTCTTAGAGAAAAATACGGAGCATTCATTGATTTAAAATTATTTTAATAGGTAGACCTAGTAGGTTCATCAGAAGTGTTTCTAGATGTTTTATGTGTAGCATATTTACATTCAATAGAAGTCCAGATTATAAATCACATACATTCTAGATTTATTTTAATTTTATTCTTCTACGGAGAATAGTTAGTTCCCTTAAAAAAGGTGGTCTAATGGTGGAATCCCCTTCTAATATATTTTCCATAATAAACGATGTAAATGGATTTCATTGAGATAAGAATTCAGAAATTTGAAGATCATTGAAACACAACAATAATCAGAGTTGACATGATATAATAAAAGATTACAATTAATTTTTTAAAAAAACATTCCTCTGATACCATGTGTTGGTCACAGTTGAGCACTCAAAAGGGTTTGAATTGAGTATCTATAAAAATTGTGGATAAAAGGGTTCTTTATTAAATAATATCCCTCTATGAAAATAAAAAAAATGTCAATTTGTAGTGAATTTAAAAAATTCGTTAAGGTTCAATTTGGTTATCAGAATATTTATTAGTTCTCAGCATTACCAATCTAAAGATTAGTAAATCATTCGAAACAACCCTTCTGATTCAATACAGATATAAAGCCTTTCTAAACTAATTATCAATGTTCGGTTTGTCTTGATCCACACCATAGATCGGGGTTCACAATAGTACACAGGTTGTCCAAGTCACACAGGATCTCTTCCAAAGTTCTATGTGGGATACAAGTGTAACAATTGATTAAGAGTGATAATATTTTGTTATCCTCCAGTATAGCTCATGCGAAAATGTGTGATATTCAAACAGATATTCACAATACTCAAATAGTTAGAAAAGAATAGAGTTATGAAAGATAATAAGTTTTAAAATTCTCATTTTGTTGTGCAGCAATGCTCTGGATTCAATGGATGTTGAGGAAATTATCTTAGATTCCTCTTATAAATGTTAGATTCAGAAAAGACTATTGAATTTTCTTGTGAAAGTGTTCAGCTCCTTCTTATGAGGTAGTTCAACAAGTTCATGTAGGTTGTTTCTAGGTGATTCCACTCCTCAAGATTCTTCTTTTTCAATATTCTATGTTTGAACAGTCTATATTTCAGCATTTTCATCAAGATCTATGTGAATATTTATATCTCTGGGTCTTAGATTTCCTTTTTTGAGATCTGATTGATGTACTTTTATACTTCAATGTCTACCAGGAATTAAGATCTCCTCATGTGCATGTACCTTGTACTATCTATGGATAGTCCGACAGACAACATTAAATAATGTCAAAAACATTAATTTGTCTAAATATGGCCATTAGAAATATATTTGAAGGAATAAAAATGAAACAGTTATTTATGACTCTCTATAGTCATCTTAGGTATGTTTTCTTCAGTTTGATAACATTAGTTTGTCAAATTCTATGTGTCGACATCGTTCTATCATCTTTGGTCTTTCTACTTCGGTGTGTCTTGTCTGGCGTGCCAACTTCATTATTTCATCTTCATTGTGTCATCTTCATTGTGTCAACTTCGGTGTGTTATCTTCATCCTGTCATATTTGGTGTGCCATCTTCAGTGTGTCAACATTGGTCTGCCATCATCATTCTATAAACTTTGTTGTGTCCACTTCAGTTTGTCATCTTCGGTCAATCATCTTCATCATGTTATCTTCGATGTGTCTACATTGGTGTGTCAATCATCAGTGCATCAAATATCAGTGTTTCAAACATTGGTGTGCCAAACATCGGTGTGTTAAAAATCATTGTGTCGAACATCGGTGTGTCGAAAAAACCATTAGTGCTAGGAAATCTAAAATGATGTGATGTTTCCATCCTACAAAGCACATTACAGGGCTAAATTTCATCCAAAAATAAATTTAAATACATTTGTATACATATTTATTCATGAATATAAGTAATTAACTTATTTATGTATATTTTTTTGTATGATATAATTTATTTACTTAGATATATTAAAATGGAATGAAAGAGTAGAATCTATATATTTACATTCATTATGATTATTTAAACTACATTATCATTGAGGGTCAAACACTAATCATCTTTTGGGATGGGATAGACACTGATCATATAGACTGAGTAGTCATTTTTGAGCCATAACTCCCCTACTAGTTTTTCATGAAATTAAATGCCTCCAACAGACTCTGCTACTTCTGGATTTCCAACTATTGAGAGAGTCACATCCAATAATTATTCACAAATTGTGTCTTATTATGATGTCAGAATATTCAGCTAAGGAGATTGTTTTTCTTAACACAACAGGGACCACCTTTTTATGGATGGATTATGGCCGATTGTTAGCCGATTATTGCATTGAAATAATGATAAATGATCCAGTTTGGAGGGGTCATAAACCCTTAACCATTTCCTTCCCCATCCTTTCCCCAATGACAATAATAAACAATCATTATAATGAGAATAGTTTGATAGCCACGCCTTGTACTACCGTTCCTCCAGGAGTAAAAAAATCACCATTTATCCCTACTGTTTTGGTAAGAAGACTCTCGGTTCATCAGATGAATAATCTTGGAGATACCTCTTCGATACAACCTATTTTAATAGGGTGATATCCCAACAACCCCACCCTCTGAGGTCACTACTCTAGACCTTGAAAAGGTCGGACATAATCGAGTATCACTTAATATCTCAGACATTATGAAAATTTATCCACCTTCATCTCCATTAGTTTAGTCATTTAAGGGTAAAGAGTGCCCCCCAAACTGGGTGACCTATCTTATGTCCCTTACCACTCCTGTGATAACAGTTCATGAGTATAGACATGGGGCAATGAAAGAGGGTCAATGTATTGCTGACATAAGGAGAAACTAGGAAGTGCAAATAGATTCCAGGCACAAGATATGTGCTCTTTCCCAAAAAACATGTAAGGCTTGTTTTCAAACGAGACTAACAATTTGTAGCATCTATTTTGTTAGCTAGTTTCTGGTAGCCTTAATTATCATCATTATAACCTCCTCATCTACTAGATCATTCTTCCTTGAGAACAACATGCCTAATGTGAGGACAAGCTGGCTAGTTTCAATTCTTCCCATCACCAGCCGGTGACCTTAGGACATGTTTCAGAATAGTTTCATCATCTCACAGCCAATGGGACAAAGGATTGTGACTGGGTGAACATCCATGAAGAAAAACTATGTGTGTGAGGCTCCTAGATCAATGTTTATGGATAAACTATATTCTTCACGTTCCAATTATGAAGCCATACAGATGAATAGGAGGGACCATAAGGATGTTATGGAGTGGGTTCATTCAGAAGTCATGGTCATAATTGTGTATAGATATTCTATTCAGCGGACAACTAACAACCCACAAAAATCACTTGCCTTAATTTTGGAGGGGTTGAAACGAGAATTATTGTAGTTCTATCCCAAATCAGGATTTTTATACTCTCTATCCTATTCATTAATCTAGAGAGGCTCCAAAATGTGGATTTTCCTAGATTTTTTCTAAACTCAACAAAACTAATTTATCTTTTTATGATACATCTTTTTCATATTTTCTTGTCATCATCATTTAAACCATGAATAATTTTTAACAATGATTAAAACTAGTAAATTGAAACAATCAAGTTCTGATCTACATTTTTCCTGAGTTGAGAAACTCAAAGATCTTAGTTCAAATATTTAAATGGTTCTATGAAACACCTCAAAAAAACTTTTTTCTTTTTCATTGTTACAAAAAAAAATTCATAATCCTATTTGGAATGGGCTTAATGGGTATAACTTGACTTTTTTTAGGCCACCCTTTGCGAGTTTTTGACCTAATAATCATTAGGTCATTTATTTGATGGATCTATGTTTTTATAATTAAATAATACTCATCTTTTACCTAGATGTTCCATCTACGGATTCTCCCTCTAGAAAGTATAATGTCTTTTATGATAGCAGTTCATAGTCATGTCAATCCAATTATTTCTGATGTTTTGGGTGGAACAACATTGATCAATCATAACAGGGTAAGGGTCCCAATTCAGGACCATCTTCAAGGAATGTTTTAATATCCATCACACAATGATTAGTGATTTATTTACCATTTACTTGTGAATTTAAACATGAAAGACAATTGAGAGCCATTTTAGGCGTACATAGGTAGGAAAGGAATCTTCTGAGGATGATCATTCAGTTGATTGATGTCCATTTCTGGGGGTACTGTATGCAGAGCCACCCAGGGCATGATGTGAATAGTAAAACAATGGTTTCTACAGGATATTGGCCTACAATTTCCGATGGCCATGTTGGGGTTATCATCATTTTGAATTTATTTTAAAGTCAGGAGCCATATTGGGTGAATGACCTATATAGTGGTGTCTAAAAACATGAGGGAAATTCTAATCCACATTTAGTTGGAAACCATTCCCACCAGATTCTTACATATGTAAGGGTGATGTGGGGAACTGTTGGTTCAGCTAGAAGACTCATTCACATCAAAAAAATTTGGAAAAATGAGGGTACATAATCTGTTATAATGGAGTTTTCCAAATATAGGGTGTCACAGGACATGAATGTAATTTGAGCATATGGAATCTGGAAAAGACTCTCCCAGGGACGAATTTTCCCTTGATTTATGGCCATTTTTGTGGGAAACGTATTCATAGCCATCGAAGAATGATGTGCATAGTAAATCAAAGTTGTCTGTTGGGAACTGGCCTTCTATTTCCGATGTCCTGATAGGTTATAGAGATTGGGAATTTTCTAAATATGGCATGTGGAATTTGAAAAGGGGTGATCGTGAACAGAAAAAGAGGGAATTTTGGCTAAACATCTCTTGGTGAAACTCAAGAATGAGTGGGGCACTCTACTTTGGTATGCAGATCAATTTCACGCATACGTATGCGGTATCACTAGAAACCTTGAAAGGGACCAGATATGAATTGGGCTTGTACGTTTCGATATATCCAAGATGTTTGGAATGTGGAAGATGTAAACCATGCCATTAAGGGACCTTGAATTCGGAGGGATGGAAAGTGTCTTGGAAGACATTGGGCGCACTGTGATAAGAGAGTACTCTCATGCGGATGAATTCTCCTTTGATTGATGGCTATTTTTGTGGAAAATGTATGCATAGCCTCCGAGGCATGATGTGAATTGTTATGAAAAGGTGTCCACAAGACTCTATACGTCCATCCTAGGTGGCATTGGAGGGTTATGGGTATTCAAGATCACTCAAATCATGGAGTTTGAAATATGAAAGAGGCATATATAGACATATTGGAAAAATATGGGCAGTGATTTACTCAGGGAATCCATTTCCCCTCATGTAGATCCGACACGTATGCAATGTGAGCCATTCATTCCAACATTTGGGAACCTGGCCATTTAACATCACATGGCCAGGATGTGAGGTTCATCTTGTGGAATGGAACCATGACATGCCTTTTAGGGTCATGTTGATGTGACAAAATTCCTGGGATGTTTTGTCATAATTTAATAGTGTATCTCTTTCTAGGATCCCTATGCTCATGTGAGTTATACTCAGTTTGAGGAAAAAGGGATTACGGGGATTTCAAGGCCTTGCTATGAAATAGAAAAATTTGCAATAGGGGGCACCTTAGGCTTAACACATTTTTATGTAGTTTATCATCATGCAACATGGAAGATTTTGGCCTTGTAGTTTAATGTCGTGTATTGAGGTCATGTCATTGTGCAATTTAGAGTCTTGTAGTTAATATGATTATGTTGTCATAAGGATCTTAAATCCTTTTAGTTTGATCATAATTAGTATATTCCAACTTTCTTCAAATGTGTGTAATGATAGAATGTTTAAACAGTAGTTCTGGGGGAACATGAATTAGGAGTGATTACATGGGGCTTGTAAGATGTTGGGAATACTAAGATAGGAGAGGAATCTCTAGGGGACAAATTTTCCTTTGACTGATTGCCATTTATGTGGGGAACATATGCAAATCCTTCGAGGAATGATGTGCATAGTCAAGCAATGGTGTCTTCAAGACATCGTCCATCTATCCTATATGGTCTTGAATGATTCTAGGGATCCAAGTCTTCCTGGAATATGGAGTTCGACATACATGGAAGATGTTCCTGAGAACATGAGAAGTATTCATCTTGTGACTAATTTTGATCTACTAGAGCTTTTATAGTGGTCTGACACATATTTAGATAGAGAATAAGGATATATTGACTTCCCATGAGTTGGGGGAATATGTGTGTTGTCGTAATATCGAGGACTAGACCACACATTACCCTTGATGAACATCACAATTTTTTATCATGTTTTTAGGTCCATTAATGGGAAACTTATACATGTCTGTCATATAAATGGGGGAATGGGGAATTTTCAATGGTGGCTTGTCTGGGATACCAGATTGAGGCATCGTTGTGTATCACGTGAGGACATAATTCATGTTGTACGTAGTAATTAATGCAAATTATAGTAATTTGACTATGTCCATGTGTACAAAAATGTGAGGTAATTTTGTCTTTATATATATGTGTATAGGCATGGATTCCAAATCTGGGAATCACTATATATCAAGAAAGGTCATGAATCAATCCATATATAGTTCTGAATGTTCCCTACAGATGATTTCTCGGTATGTAAGGAAATTTCAGGGAATTATTTTAGTGATGGTGATTGGTTGGACCAGGATGCCCATTATGAGTATCACTACATATCCGGCAAGTGTAGGAATCCTGCCATTTGTAGTTCTGAATGTTACCTATACTGATCTTGCTTGGTTCACATATAGGGACATTTTTTTCGTTTTCTATGGGTGTTGGGTCACCATATCTCCCTATAATTTGTTTTCAAAATACAATCCATACCACTAATCCTTGGATCATGTGAGTTGTACTCAGTGTGAGAAACAAAGAGTGGTCATAATGTATCCTTCACATGTCTGAAGAGGTGGAGAATATGATGGGGGCATCACCCTTTTTTTGTAGGGATTGAGGCCTGACTGAGGATCGAGGCTTCGTTGCATATCATTCTAGGGAAAGAATCAAGATGTACATAGATCTATATGTACATGTACTGATTATGCTTGGTAAGGGATTCTTTATTACATCCTTTATGTTTTCCAGTTCAATCATGTTACCCCATGATTTTAAATCATAAGAGGATCCCTACAATTGATCCTAAGCTTACACAAGTTACACTCGATGTAAGAAACAAGGAGTCATAAGGGTTTCCCTTAGGAATATTGGAGGATAGGGGAATTTATGAAGGAATTTTTTTGGGGGATGTGCCAAGATCCAGGATCGAGGCGTCGCTACGTATCCCATGAGGGTATGAATCATGTCTTACATAGTTATGTGAGAGATTCTGCAATTTATTATCACGCAATTTGGACTTTTTGTGTCCTGATGTTTAATGTCTTACGACAATGACACAATTCTCAGTCTGACTTCATGTTTCAGGGATGAGTTCCATATTGTTTTAACATCATTTTTAAAAGGAAAGAGTTCCATATAGTTTAGCATCACGAGTAAAGGTAAATAACTCATAGCTTACGGTTATATCGTTTGGACAGTGTAATTGTCATTATTACTACTCATATATTAAGGTCATAGAACTTAGACCATGATTGGAGGTATTTTAACTCATAGTTTAGTGTCATAGAGCTCATAACGTAACATGGGGCTACTACTCATATTTTAAGGTTTTGGAGTTTTGAATGTTCTTTGCATGGTTGTTATGAAATGTATTTCTTCAAGAACATTGCAATTTTAGGAGCCAGGAGGAGTTCCATGTCCAGCCATATCAGGGATTATACTATATTAAAATAGACTCAATTTATGAAATATTGTCCTTTCCACTTTGGTTCAAGTATTGGGGAGTTCATCTCGAGTGTCATCGGGGTTTTTGGGACAAACACTATTTCTCCTTTGAGAAAATATTGAAGGTAAACCTATTTGATTAAGGCTCGTACAGTCCTATTTTGGTAGATTTCCAAATGGTGAAATGTGTGAAACATTTTTTTGTCTAGATTATATAACTCATAAAACTATCTCTTGGATTGATCGTTGATGTATTGTTGATAAAAAATGGCCATAAAAAATGATGTCACATGGATTTCGATGTGAAAAACCGCCTCTGCCCTATATTCTAGTGAGTACGGGGTTGCCTATGTTATAAAGCGATTCGTGGTATGGTAATCCCACAAATCAGGGAGGATCTTGTCCTACCATGATTTCTTATCCTTATCAATTATCTTTTGATGAATGTTTGATAGAGTCATGTTAAAAGCCTCTATCTTCCCATTCGACATTACGTTGTAGTTGGAAAAATGGTTGGATTTAATTCCATATTATTGGAATGGCTTGTCCAACTTAATAGAGTAGAATTTGTTGTCGTTTTCCATCACGATTGTATGTACGATACTAAATATGGAATGTATGTTAGTCATCACAAATTTGATGATGTTTTTTTTCCTTACATACTTATGGTTTATAGCTTTGTTCTATTTCGAAATAAAGTCAATTACTGTGATTATTAACATGAATTTTCTATCCGTAGTGGGAGGATGTGTTCCCACAACATTCATCCCCTAGGTGGAGAATGTCTAAAAGTACTTAGCTTCATGATGTGACTCCAGGGGTCAGTGTATGAAATTATCCTGATCTTGGTAGGAATATTACTCCATGGAGAATATGGAATAATCTTATATCATAGTGGGATATTAATAACCAATCCATAGAATTTGGTGAGAGAGCTTGGTTTCTAACTACTGCACTCTAGAAGCTCCGGCATGCATTTCCATCATGATGGTAGTATCCTCTTCTCCATCAATGAACCTGAGCAGGACCCCATCAAGGAATCTCTTGTAGATAACCTTTTCTTGGTTTCCCCATTATATAAGACAATGTTGATTTCCCTTCTTCAGACTTGCTCCCTTCCAACCCTATTTGGTGGAAGTTCCCCGTTCTATATGTAGTTAATAATGGGTGTCATCTAGCCAGTGGTATGACCATATGCTCAGAGAACGAGATAATTTCATCAATTTTCCATGCTGCATTGGATAAATGGAAATATCCTCTGTTGGTCAGAAATGGTAATGAATGTTTCATCATGGTCTAGATCAGCCTAGGCTGTAGCTGCATTTTTTAGAGCATCATATTGAGAAAATTGTGACTGGGGAACCTTGGTCAATGTCAGTTCTGATAGGAATTCTACCATCATTCCATGAACATGGTGCATCAAAGGGGACCAATACTTATTTCTTAATGGTAGAGTAATTGTTGCCATATTTGATGAATAAATCTGAATCACCTTATATTTTTTGGTGTTTAGCTAGCACATGAGCAGCCACATGCTGGCCTACAAAGAGGGCCTGATATTTCGCATCATTAATTGTACACACTTCCAAAATCATATAAGTGTATGGAAGAACTCCATTTCTAGTGGAGATATGTATGATTCCTATCCTCACTATATTGAGCATGGGATCCTCCATATTTTTTTCTATCAGGTTTTGGGAAGAACTATCGAAGTACATGTCCAATTTTGGGGGTCCTCCTAAACATAAAAAACATTATCATCAAGAATTTCAGCATCCAATGGTGTTGTTTCATATAAGGGGTGCTTGGCCCGGATGTCTGCTAACGCCTCCCATTTGATGGATTTCGTGGGTACGTACTGTATGAGATGTTTTCCTATGATGATTTATCATCATGACCGGCACCCATTTAGTATGGGACTATTAAGGATATTTTTGAGAAGGTTGGAGTTGGAGACCATGTGGACCTCATGGTGCTACAGGTAATTCCTGAGATTCTGATGTGTGAATATTATGCCTAGTCAGCTCTTTTTTATTTTTGAATTTCGGGTTTCAACATAAATCATTTTCTGATTGAGATAATAGAGGTTGGTCTCGCTACTGATATCATTTTTCAACTTGAGGAAGGCGCTTAATGACCATTCTTGGGATTTAACATAATAAATAAGTGGTATCCTCTCATCTGGAAGCATTAGAAACTATGGGCTTGGGAGATATATTTTGATATTTTGAAAGTCGTCTTGGAAATCTTTATCCAACGTATACATAACTCTTTTCTTCATGATCTTGGTGAAAGGTAAAAATTCATTTTCCAATTTGGATATGAAGCACTGAATATACACTCGGTTCTCCTAGTGACATCTCAACTCAATGAGTTTGTGAGGTGGTGACATTCCCATGATGTATTTTTTCTTCTTGGGGTCGACATTGATTACACAATGGTATAAAATGAAGCCATGAAATTTTACTGAGGTAATGCCAAAGAACCATTTTAGTAGATTCATCTTTAATTTATGATGTCATAATTTACGAAAGATAGTTTCAAGGTCATCCATATGGTTCAATTTCTCTAAATATTTATCCACCACATCATTATCATAATATTAAATGAACATTCCCATGAAGGTCTTGATGATTCGATGAATGGTGCACTATTATGTGGTGCTGACATTTTTTAAACCAAATAGAATCATGTTATAGTAGACCACATTCCAAGGGGTCCTAGAAGAAGTAGCTTCATCATCTCCATGGGCCATCTATAACTATATATATCTTTAATATCCATCCATGAAATAGAGGGCTTTGAATCTGTCTATTTCATCAAACAAAAATTCTATGATCAGGACTGTGATGTTTTCTTTTGGGAAATGATGATTAGCATCCCCGATGTCAATGAAAATTCTAATATTTCCATTCATTTATTGATGGGGATAATGTTTTCTAGCTAGATCAGGTATTGGACCTCTCTTATGAAGTTGTTTTTTATCATCTTATCAAATTCAACATCTATTTTGGTAGCATCTGTCATTTAGGTTTTTCAAGATGCATTATTATAACCCTTGTGATATTCTGGTATGCCCAGATGATGAGTGGTGACATTAGGATCAAGGCCAAGCATTTCTGTGTAGTTCCAAAAAAATACATCAGAGTTTTTCTTTAGGAAGGAGGTATGTGCCTCATGTTCCTCTGTAGTAATAGCCACACTGATCAAAGTAGGTCTTGTTTCATCTTTTATGCACAGGTTTATCTTCTTATGTTTATCGATTGTGGTGGAGAGAACTTCTCTGAATATAGGATGGCCATCTTTGAGGTATTATTCCTCCTCTTATTCTCCTTTATCATCTTCTTCCAATTACTCCTCTGATGGGGATAGAATTATTGAGAGGTATCTCCTTTTTCATTAGTGATTAATATATGGGTGGTTTCAATCCCCGAGGATGGGTTGGAAGCATTTTTTGTAGTGCTACTCTTGTCCCCATGGAAATCAATATGTCTTTCCATGCTTTTGGACTTGGAGGCCACAACAAAAACTATGTGGATCATTGATTCTGGATCTAGGCTTGCACTAATGCATTCAACATGGTTGATGGGTAATATGTACTCTCCCCCATTCTATTGGAGGTGTTCAACATGAGTCATTTCAAATCCATTTGAGGCATATATTTAATCAATTTCCCCAGTCAAAAGATGTTTTTCTTCTAATTCATAGAACCCTATATCGATATAATGTGACTCACTGGAATTAGACATGTATTTATCAGTTGGCACCCTCATATTTTTTCCATTAGCCTAATATATAGTGCAAAGATTGTATGATGGTGGAATTGACACATGTTGATGCATCCATGGACTCCCTAAAATGGAGTTGAAGGCCATACATTTCCGCACTATTAGGAACTCCGAATCTGACATGATATCTCCAAGCCATGTTTTATGTTTGATTCATCCTAATGGTTTCTGCTCACTTTTTTCATATCCCATAAATTTTTTGGTGTAGGGTGTGATGTTTTCTTCATCATAGCCATGTTGACGAAGTGTTCACAGTGGAAAGAGGTTTACTCTAGATCTGTTGTTAATGAAGATCTTATAGACATCAATCCCATTTATCACATCAGACACATACAAGGGTTTGATGTTCCTTTTAATGATAACATCATCGTCCCTATCATTTAATTAGATGATGTCGTGACATTATTCAAATATGGACTCCATTCGGTAGAATTAAATTTTCGCCTATTCTGTCTCTAACTCTTGGGGAATTAGTGAGGCATCAATGAGTTCATCCCTAAGATCTGCAAAAAATCTTAACACATCCATGATTGACATCATCGATGGTCTCAAAGCTAGCTGATTGGAATATAATACATCGGCACTAAAGGTTAGCACTTCCCATCATGGGGTTCCTCTTTCACAACACATTAGGGGATTGGGCTTGGGACATAGATGGTTCGACCTTTGTGACATGAACTGGTGGTGCTATGTTCTTATCCGGGTTTGGCAGAACTGGTCTACTTTCATTCCTTGGTTGATTTGATATTTTCTCTCCCCTATATGGATATTCCAATATAACTGAGATTGAATTTCATCTTATGGGAGCATAGAAGCCTTTTTTTTCATGTTGTTTCTATCCGAGGGTCCTTCTGTGAGTTTCGACTCTGTTAACAGTTTGATTTACAGCATGTCCAGAAATTTGACTCCTTCCACAATCACCCCTTCTCGGAAGCCTTCAGCCTCTATGAACTATTACTTAATCTATCTAGTTGGGTGAAAGTAATTCAGGTTTGTGGTCATTGTCTCTATCTGAGAATGGGTCCATCTAGTGAATGAAATAGATGCATCAAAATATCAGTTCATGATATGACCGTGTTCCAACTTGACTTTCATCTTTTAATGGTGTTGTTTAGCTAGGCGATGACCATTTTACACTTTGGTGGGGCAGATCTCGTTGTACTAAGTATATTAGCATGATGTCTGAAAGTGACCACACTGAATTTGTCATTGGTGGGAACTCATATTCTTTCTCTTCGATTTAGTCCTTTTGAACATTAAAGGATCATGAGTTTGTAGAGGATAGATGTGTTGTTTCAGGATCTTTTTGGGGAACAATTATTTGTTTCATATACACCTAAATGATTCCATGGACTCATTTGATTTTATTTTGGGTCATACAACTGTCAGAAATTTTACCCTTTTACTTGAGACTATTTCCTTTTCGTCTTCCTCTCTCGGTTCTGAGGTGGAAACATACGCCACTTCTTTTGGTGGTGGGCCAAATTTCATATGCCCAGAATCTAGTATCATTTTCTGGAGATCCATGAAGACAATGAATTCTTGGATGGTATTTCATAGTATCTATTGATATGTACAATAATTGGGAGGTCATTGAGTCCCACTTCATCGGCCATCTTAGGCTCTAGTAGCCGATGAAATTTGAAATTCATGGCCTTTATAAAGTAGTTATAGACCTGTTCATACTATAACGTGTAATATTTAATTCTTTGTTACTAGAAATATTATCTTTAAGAACTTTATTACGCATCATGATGATTTTGGGCTGTTTTAGGGACTTTATGGGGACATTCATGGTTCTGTGGGGCCTAATAATAAGAGCTTGTGTCGGGGTTGACTTATGCGTGAAAGAAGCTGCTTCATTTATTTCAACTCTTTTCCAGGGGGTGATGACGCCACTCAGGACAAAGGAACAATATTGTTCAAGGATTATTCTATCCTTTGGGAAATGGAAGAGATATCAATGAACCAACTTTTGTATTTCACTAGGATGAACATTGTTCACAATTCATCCTGATGATTATCAATGTACTTGGTGAGCATATCATATTGGGGGGCGGTTCAGGGAATAAGTTAGGCCTTTCCATCTTGCGATGAATTGTGAGAATTTTTTTTCTCATGTTTCATATTGTTCATGAGGTCACTGACCATTTTCGTTGGCAGTGTAGATCTTAACTGGAAGAGTAACTATCGTTGGCGGTCCTCATAGTCTATGATTGAATTGGATGATAGGCTCATACACTGTATAAAGGATGAGCCCTATAGGGTTCATATGAAGAACCTATGTTTGTCTTCTTCTGGTTACTCCGCAGTCCCAACCATGGGATCTCAATTAGAGGCATAGTTCTTCAACTTTTGATCATGGTCCACGGTCCATTGAATATAAGGAATACGTGGTTCCTGATGTTTGACAGTGGCGAGAAGTTTCATAACCTATCAGGGTAGGGTTTGTGCTCTGGCTATATCGGAGTTCTTCGCCCATCCATGGATTCTATTCAATCCATTAGTTTCTTGACTATATTCATGATCCCTTGATCCATATCCTGGCAGGCAAGATCTTGGGCTGGTGTGGCAGGGGCCAATAATTAGTGTGTCGGGGATTCTATTATTTGTGGATGATACCCAGCTAGAGGTATCTTATGTGGGTATACCTAAATATATCTGGTCTATCATCCCAATGGGGGAAATTCTAGATTTTGATATAAGGCCATGTTGAATAGTCCCTCATGTTTAGCATTATTCACCAGGATGAGTGCATGTGGTATCAGAACCTCTTCCATGGGCACCTATTGACATTCCAAAAGGGGAACACAACCGACGAGGTAGCTAACTCGACATATCTCATTATTAATTCTCCTGAACTCTTTCATTAATTCCACCTACTTGGAGAACCATTCCTCGATGGCGAGGGACTGATTATTAGTGGGAGGTGGTGGTGGTTCATAGATGACCTTGGATTTATTTTTCACATTGTTTGGGTTTCATAGGGGATGTAGTAATAGATTATCAGAGGGGGCTCCCAAAATTAGGACAAATATATGGATCCGGATATGCACACAATTAGGCTCGGTGTGAGATTTCTCTAAGAGGGAACCATCTTCCATTGCATACTCTCCCTCTGGGTCATTTACTTTAGGATCTATTGTGTTAACGTTTAGCAGGTTCACAAAGGCATACAACATTGGGGAGTTATGGTAAAAGTTCCCTCAACCCTGGGGTCTGGGTTTGTTCCCATTCTTCCAATAATACTCTACTTCATTGATTTGTTGATCGTATAAGGGATCATTTATTTAAAAATTCCCCCAGCAGTATGGGCTAGGTCATTCTCGTATAGTGGCGGTAGTCTCCACTATTTCCACTTTTTCAATTTCACGTAATCATATGCATGTGTTAATCGAGTATGTCATTGTGCTTGTTCTGAGACTATGGTCATTTGAGGACGTGAAAACTTCTTGGCGGTTCACTTTCCCTTATGTGGAAGGCATGTTGGATGTTCTTGGTTGCGGGAATCAGAAACTTTTTGATGGCTTGATCTCTTCAATCCTTACACTTTTGAGACATACTCTAGGATTTTTTTTATATTATCACATATCTCTAGAGTAGGAGTTTTTTTTTTGAATGTATCCTCTAGGAGATTATGTAGAAGGATGTCATTTCCAATGAGGCTTGATGGATGGGGCACGAGGTGATGTGTGGAGCTCCATGTTCTCCCAATACCTGAATGTGAACTCCAGTCAGGGCAATGCCAACGAGGAAACACAAATTATGCAGTGCATAGAGGAAATCTAGTGAAAGTTATTTCATTATCGTTTCTTATTGTGGTTGTCGTGCAGACAAGAGGGATTCTTGTTCAATTAGATGGCAGATCTCTCCTATCGTATTCACATAATCTGCATACCCTTCATTTGGTAGGAATTTTCTTTAAGCTAACGAAGAGGCATCCATATATTGAGAATAATTTCAGGCATTAATTCCCTATACAACTCTCTTGTCATGTCAAATTGAGATGTGGTTGTAGGCCAATACATCACTGGTATATTATCCCTAGCTAGTTGTCTTCTCACAAACAACATATCTGGTTGTTGTTCATCCGGGGGCTCCCATACTAGATATGCTCAGCTAGACTTCTTCACAGTGATTTCATTACATGAAATGAGGTTGGTGGGAGAATCATTAATATGTGAACTGTGTCGGGGTGACTCAAAAGACAAGCATGGCTGCAGGCCACCCTCTGGTTGAGAAAAAATATCACTAGTTATAAACATAGTGTCTGATGTATCTAACTCTATCTTTTTGAGCACCTCAGAATAGGATGGATTTTTCATATCTGTTTCAATGAGCGTAGGACCTTCTCACCAGTATGAATTTTGATTATAGGGAGGACCTTCCCAATTTTTTCTATAATGGAGAGGGCTACCATTGAATCTTAATGACCAACTGAAGTAATTTTTTATGGTGTATACACAAGGGAGGACCCTCAAGGTAGACAGAAGTGAGGGGAGGACCATCTTGTTACATGATGTTACATTGGGGAGGATCTTTATAGAAAGTCTCCCTGTAGTGAGGTTCATGACAATGACTTTCATCATGGTGAGGACTACCATCATGACTTGATACCATGCTGCAGAAAGAATTTCTACAGTGCACATCATATGGAGGGCCTTTAGAATGTACTAAAATGAGGGGAGGACCTTCTAATTTGTTGATGTCACTATGGGGAGGGCCTTAATTTCAACATAAATTGTGGGTAGGGCCTTCACAATGACTATTATCATGGAAATGACTACCATTATGACTTGATGTCCAACTATATAGAGAATCATATCTACAGCGTATACTAAGGGGAGGATCCTTATGGGAAGACGATGGTAAGTGGAGGAACATCTTGAAAGATGATCTCAGGTCGAGGGGAGGGCTGCCATGACATGAAACAAGAGATAGGCTCTCGTGATCGATCACTTCTGGACCATAGAGTGATCACCTATGATTACAATCTGTAGGACCTTCAGAGCTTATAGTAGCAACATTGCGAGGAAGACCTTTGCAACTACTACAACAACACCCATAATTTTATAATAGACTAACAGGGTCTGGATAATTTTTTGATATATGTTTGAGGGCTTTAAGGCCCCTAGCATCTAGTAGAGCATGATCATGCAAATGATCTTTATTTTCCATTTTCCTATAGAGCATCTAATTTTAGGGCACTCTCTTGCGGGTAACGGGGACCATCTACTATTGGTAGTGGCAGTCATATAGGATCCCTTATCGTGTTTGGTCCCATGATGTAATCGGGATATGTTGAAGAGAATATTGAGTTTTGGCATGGATATATCCTTACCCTAGAGTGGCCACCATGATGGAACAACGTCCCCCAGTTCGAATCTATATTAGCTCCCAATTTGGTTGTCCTTGTATCATGGGATGTTGTCATCAACACTCCTAAACTGAATTAGGGATGCATGACTCTTCCAGAGTGACAAACACATTTTTTGAGTGAGTCATTATGTTTGATGAAACTCGGTTGTGTGCTCAATTTCTTTAATTTTTTAACGATGCAATGAAAACATGGAATGTCTGAAGGATATGGTATCAAATCGACATCTGATATTACACCATTTCCATGTTGTGATGGGATAAATATTTGGCTGGAATATTTATCAAATCCCATTACAATGTCGTACTTGGAATTTTTTCCCGCTCCAGTCCTCCATGATATTCTAGTAGATATTAGCAGTTATCCTATGCTGCGACAGAAGAATGATTTTTTCACCGATTTTATTCTCTGGTTGCAACCATATATGACTAGTGGGTTTCATATTCATGAGTAGGGATTTTCATATTATTTCATTATATTATATTTGTTTCAGGGTATTTTTTTGAATCCATAGGGAAATTACTTCTCTCATTTCATCTTATTGACTCCCAAGTTGTATGGTGGGATTGGATTACATCAGAATGTATTTTTGCATGCAAGTAACATGTTTCTACCCTATTTAAATGGACGTCTTGAAATGTTTTAGCAGGTTTTTTCCTACATGTAGCTGAGTGATGCACCAATTTGAGGGTGGGCTTGTTGTGGTTCTGTATATGTCTTCATCTGTCTATAATGTGTCGCTCTATCGGCACGGTGGGACCAAAACACACAAGTGAGAACATGCATGTTCTCATACTGTTCCACCCTATTTTTGTGGTATGCTTGATTTGAGGGGGTAGAGTTTTATATATTCCCGTTGAATGTTGGAGTGGTAGAATGATAGGGTTTCTCTTTAGGATCCATAGTGACGGCATGTTCATTATATATGTTCGCCAACCTTGGCGGGCAACCTGATATACCGGGGTGTCAGGGACTTTGGCAGGTCTGCATGACATTAGGACCTCCTTGGTGGGAAAATTCTTGGTCATCCAGTGTTGGTGGAAATGTTATCTAGAATGGGGCCCGTGAGTAGGACCCCTATGTAGTTGAGTTTAAGATGTTAGTTTTTACTTCATCTTCTTCCCCGTGATAAGGGAGGTACTCGTTATCATGTTCTAGGGACAGTCTCCCCAAATGGGTTTAGATGACCACAAATGCAACCATTTTATGGGGTATCAACCATGGATGAAGAGGCCACTGGTGAGTCTTTTCAATCTACAAAAATTGTCCTACATCCTCCATCATTTAGAGAGTACCATTTTGGTTGTACTCCCTGAGAATAATGTGCGACACAAATCATTGAATACACTAGGTAGGAGAGGGGTCCCTCTCTTCATTTGGACCCTGGTCGCCTGAGGAATTACTAATGCAAAAATCTACATTGATAATGGGGAATTCATTTTGATGGAAAGTTGCACTGTGGGAACATGTGATATACATATTTGAAATACATAACAGAAAACCTCGTCAAAGTAGTGTTATATTAAAAATATGCATATTTGGTTATTTAGCTTGGCACCCTTATGCTTATCTTTTTCTTTTGGGTGAAGGTGTCTAAAAGGGATAATGACACCACAATGGATATAGATTCACGCCGGGTACACCATTTATGTTCTACCACCGAGGTGGAAATTTTCTTTGTGGTGCAGAAATGGTCCGACGAGAATCATCACCCGTTCATTTGCTTATGGAAATGGGGTCGCCTCGATTTCATAATTTCTATAATTTCAACATATTTAGAATTATTATCGTTTTAAGAAGGTTTTATTAACCCCATTGGGACTAGGTAGTTTTTCCTTGTTATATTGAGATGAGGAATCTGCAATTAGATGTCCCCAGCGGGTGATTTCACGCTGCCGAATACTAGTGCATTATGTCCTCCTTGGATATAGTTTCCTCAAATGGTCTCCAACGGATTTATTCATGGAGCCACAAATTCCCAATGGCTATGATATCCATTATTTGAGTACCTTCCTTCCAATGTCATGCGCTCATTGGATGAATATTTGGCCAACGACACATAAAGACTCCATTGGTTGAGAGGATGGGAGGTCAGGCTTCCCGAAAAATTTTAGTGGAGGATTTTCACAAGTTCAGAAAATCTCTTATTGTTTTTTTGGATAATATGTTTGTGAATCTTTGGTTCATTCCCAAAGTGTGTGTCCATGGGTTCCCTTGGCTTGTTACATCTTCGTTCGCATGCATATTTTTTATGCTACAGAGGTGGTACTGACATGAGAAATATTTAAGACGCTCTAGAGTTTATCTTCATTTAAGGGGAATGAAATGTGATTTGATTTTTTGATTGGACACATAAGAATTTTTTTTATGTACCCACATTACAATAATCAGAAACCATTTAGTTATGAATTTGTAGAGATTATGCAAGGGAGAATCCTAGTTGGTAGACACTGGTTGTCAGACCCTTTTGGATGGGAATCCATTTGAGCTCAGTCCTTCATGTAGGTTTCCTATGTATCTTAATTTGATCAGGAATCGTAATTCTCATTGTTTTGATAATGTGGATGCTATAATCCTCACAAAACATTAATACCACTTAGGTATTGATTGTTGTGAGAAACAAGATGATGTAATAGATACTACAATGCACATGCCCTCTCTCCTGTTGGAGGGGGAGAAAGAGCCCACAGTTGAAGAGACTGAAGTGACTATGGGTGAGGGTGAGGAACAATGAATACATTAATGAGAGATGATATTTAAGGTTTTTCATTCTAACCTCAGAAGAATGGGGACATCCCTCAGTTAGAGGGCCCTTGTATAATTTCTATGAAGGGGAGGAGTGTCGTAAGTGTCAAAAGGGGAAGCAAACATAACCCATATGAATGATCACCATTCCTCATTTAAAGGAAATGAAAGTGATCACAGTTAACCCCTAGAATGTAGAGGTTCATATCAGCATCCCTGCAATCAAAATTGGGTTACCATGTTAATGTATACTCATAGGAATTATTTAATATGAAATCGTTTTGGGGAGAGCTTTCGTGACTTTTCTTACTATGGGTATGTAGACTCCATGGGGCACACTGATGAACCCTATAGTATGATTATACTGATCCAGTATCTTTAGTTGATGATTTGACGTAATGTAAGGGGACTGTTCATCAGATGGACTATGGAGGACTATATGCTAATCGAGAGGTGAGGTTAGAACCAGAGAGAACTATACAATAAAATAACCAATTCTTTCAACTAAATTTCATGGAAGAATGGGGAGGATCCGCACACTGTTGTAGTATGCGGGCATATGGTTCATCAACAAAATGATTCAGTACACTGGCATGTGTATTGTCCACTGAATATCACAGTGGTATGTTCCACATCATGTTGCTTTAGGTTCCATCCATGTACCAATGTGGTACGTCTCCCTGTGTTCCTTAAACGTAGTGGTGCACTATATGAATAACTATATTAAAAGAGGGTTTAGGGGACTATCATTATCATGGATTTCATCCATGAGAATTGTATGATTTTCATTTTACTAGTTATGGTATCAGTTCTATTATTATTATTAAATTTTCCAATTTTATGGTTTGCTGCTGGCTATAACTATGGAGGATGTGTATCGTGGCTAAGGTTTTGTTGATTATTGATGACTAAAGACAGTGTCTTCTCCGAGTTCTCTCTCCTTAAATATTTCTTCATCCCCATATATATCCCTCTTCTATATTTTTTATACCTGTATTGTTCTCCTTTTATAGAGAATCAAGGAAATTTTATCTGTTGGTACACTGAACCATTCGCAGAGGCCAATGAAGATATACTCTTACCCATGGAATACTCGGTCAACCAAGGTTTTGCGAAGGCTGCAGTTATCAATTATGGTTTATATAACTCTATATGAATGCTTATAAAATGAACATATGAGTTTGTGGATTGGCTAACAGATGGGATTCCCACATATGATCCCTTGGGTGACACAGTACATGGTCCACCTTGTTCGCTGGCCGTTGCATTGCAGGACAGTGGTTCAAGAATCGTTTCGCATACTTAATGGTTTGTGATTTGGATCTTCCACATACCATTCCCAGTAATGGTATGTGCGACACATGACTGTCCTTTAAAAACAATAATCCATTCATTTATCTTCAAATAATCTCAACTCAATTTGATTTTATTCAATATACAAGACTTGTAGTAGTGGATGCTTTTTTTTCAAAAGAGATTGTGGGGGTATTATCTTCCCGTGGAGAAATTTTCAAGACGGTAAAACTAAGAAATACATTATTGTAGAATATTTTGTTACATGTGATGTTATTTTGGATATATAATTGATTGAATATTTTTGAGTTATATGGTTTTTTCATTCCTTTTGTAGCGGAGTGTGGATTATGTAATGGAATTCAATAAAACTATTATATTAGTTCAATGATGGGTGATTCTTTCCCTAGAGCTGTGATATTTAGTCAACATGTGGAGTATAGATTTTCCGAGAGCTATGAGATTGGTTTGAGGGGTGATGTGAAGATTTCCCTAGTGTGGAAAATTGGGTCTACATGAGTACTTTTGTTACAGTTATTAGTGGCCATATCTTCATGGGGGTGTAGATGGATGACTGGATGGATGAAAACTTCTTGACAATATATGTGTTCCCTGCTTGTATGGAACTGAAGTAGGTAGAGATAGTGATTAAGGACCCAAATTATGTGTGAACATGTAGTAATCCATGTCTTTTAAATATTAATTTATTTACATTACACATTTAGTTTACTACTTTTTTCTTGTTATTCATGCACCATTAGTTATTTCATAACTCATTATTATGTTGATATTTTCATATGAATGTACAATACATATATCATATGTATATGGAATTGTATTATTTTTTACCTACAATATTTTTCTAAAACATTTCTTTAGAGTACATGGAAATTAGGTACCTAAGTTTCCCACATTTTTTATAGGTTTTTGTAGATTAAGGCCTAGCTTTGGTCTTGGAGAAGGATGTCTCGCATCGAGTTTCGATCCCTAGATTCTATGAGGCATGGAGTTGGGTGTAAACCCTCTTTAGTATTTATTTTCATTCAGTATCCTATATATGTGATTGGCATGATAGCAAATCCATGTCTTATTTGCTATCATAATGAATCACATCTTTATATTACTAAAAAATTATTCATTGGTGATAATTTGGTTAATTCTTCCTTGAATTTTGTTTTTATTGTTATATTATTAGTTATTTGTCTATTATTTTGTACATTGATTGAGGTTATAATCTCTCAATGACTTCATTTCAGACCATCGCTATAAATAAACATCCCCTACAGTATAGGGAGGAAAAAATGAAGGCATGTTAAATGTTGGATGAGACCATTGATTTAGATCTGTTTTTTCAATCAATTAGGATATATCCAATCCCGAGCATCATTGGTGGTTTATATCCCCCATTAATTACTTAGTGAATATCTTTTCATATAAGAGATGGATGTTCACTCTATTCTATAAAATTATACAAATAAGATAGTTATAAGAAATGAAATCCAACAATAGAGCACTCAATGGTTTCAATGGAGAGCATGATCCTCATGAAACCAAAAATTAGATAGATTCTATGACTCGTATATTAATCATGTTCATAGTCTCATTTACAGAATGACGAATCTTCCATATATATATATATATTTAAATCATCAGGGTCCATTAGTAGACTATGGATTTCTGAAACTCAATTTAAAACTTCTCCACAATTAAGAGATATTTAACCCACTTTGTGTTTTGTAGTTATTGAATAATTCTAGTAATATGTATTAATATTTTAAATAGAGATGACATAATACAAATAAAAATTAAATTCTTAGGCTCTAAAACAAATAATGGGAATCTAATAAAAGTAAATAATAAAAATAAATTGTAGATATTTCACCCATCATGTTCACCAAAATCCACTAAAGAAATTAAAAATAGTAAAAAATTTGAAAATGTAAGATATGGAATCTAAATATTTAATGAACTAAAATTGATATGAATTATTTATGGTATTTTATTAAAAAATTTAATGGTTGAATATAAAATAATTACATGATCTTTGGGAATCTTATTTTTTGGGAATTGCGACCATTATTATGTGGACATTAAAATAAGTATCAGTTGAGGTAAATTTCAAATTATTAATGTACAATTGAGAAACCAATGCCTTAAAATGATAGAACAATCCTTATGAAGATAAACATATCTTGTATAGATATTTCTATACCATTATATGGGTTCTCCCTTGGACATGCCAAGGAAAAACTCCAAGAGTAAGAGTTCTATAAGAATCAGTTGTTGGAAAAGATCATGTTTTTTTAAATAATTTATAGTAAAATTATTATCAAATAATCCCTTTAATGTACCACCACTCCATTTATTACCATAATATATTATTCTATGATGTTATGTTTTTACACACATTATGGTTATATAGTATTAAATTATAAATTCTTATTTGAATGAAACTATTGAGAATTCATTTTATAAAATAAATAACCCTAATTTGAAATATACTTTATACATTAATAGAGGATAAATTTGAAAAAAATATTTAATATTTATATTCATGGTATTAAAATTATCTATGGGTGTTTTTCGTATTATTTTTATAAAAATTGTGAAATACAGTTACTGTTTTTGAAATATGGTAAATATATAATCATATATGTGTAAGAATGAAACTAATTAATCAAGTTATTTATCATTTTTATTTTTTACCACACATATAGTGTATCATTAAAGGAATTAATAGTGAACCATTTTTTTTATTGGATTAGTTATGAAATTGAAAAATTATTATATTCAGTACTTTATTCAATGAATTCCAATTTTCCTCACCTTTAAATTCTCACACAATTTTTTGTTTCCCTATATGAAATTGAATGTTATGTATTCATATCAACCTCATTGATATATCTAACATCCATAAATTCATTAATGATATGTTATGTATATTTTTTCATCTCACTCAAATCTAACAAATTCATGTTATGTGAATGTAATTTTTCATTCTCTTTATAATTCTAATATATATTTCCATCATAATATCACTTTTTATTTCACATATCATATTCTTATATTTATTCAAAATTAAATGAATGTTTAAAGTTTAGGATATCTTATATATAGGTGACCATATTCCATTCACATTATACCCAATTAATAATCTATTTTAACGATGAAATTATCCCCAGTGGTGCAAAACACTATAATTTTATATTGAAATAAAAATACTTATATATTTAATATAGTTATGTTTTACGGTTATATCAATTATACTTTGTGTGATTAATCCATGTTTTCATAGTGAAAATGTAGTTGTTGTTTTAATTATTGATACACAAGTGTAATAAACACGATTTTAAATATGGTTAACGATTTTCATCGATTTGTACTACCATATAACCTTTTACCCAATTAAATTATACCCCCTAGTTCACATAAAATATGTTTTATCATAAAATCATTTATTATGTATTAATCCATATTATCATTTATATTCCATTATCGAAATATTTTTTTCATGAATAATTAAAAAAGTTGATAATATTAATATATATATATATATATATGCACCTACCAAATACAATTATATATCCATAACCTAATAATTTCACTTATTTGAACATTGTGAATTTATAATTATCACTAATATGTATGATATCAATTGACATATAAATAATCATTTATAGGTTAAATTGAGATTAATACTGTAATCCTCATATAATCCTTCAATCTATGTTGTAAAATAATACCAGACATGATGTTTTTAGAAATTATACCACTTATTTCTCTTTTTTCAATTCATGAATATTATTACATGTAATTCCAAAAAAAAAATCAGAATATGATTTAATATATTATAATTTTATGTCATGGGTAAGGATAAAACATTTTATACCATCATTCCACATGTATAAATTATGTAAAATGAGGATCGGTTAGTGGTCTTGGCATTTCCCTTTAAAAACGAGGTCATAGAAAAATAACTCAATAATATGTTAATAATGTCAATCAATATTAATTCTCACATTCCCCGTTATTATTTTATCTTCTTAATTTATCCATTTTATTATGTATTTCCATTCTCAAACATTATTATTTTTAGGTTTTTTCATTAATTGACCTTAAATCCATTATCACTATATTCCTACAATATAGATTAGGAAATTATTTGTCTATTTTAGGATATGATGTAAGTGACCTTTCACTTTGAATATTAGATCAATTACATTTATTTTTATTTTAAATGTCTAACAGTGTTTAATACATCAAATGATTGATTATATGGTCATCATTATGGAATAATGAATTATTCAAGAATTATAAAATATACCATGTAGTATTTTAATGTTTCTATGTCTAGTGTCAAAAGGATAACTAAGCCATTATCATTATAAGGCAATATCTTGTAATATGATTAAAAAAATTATTAAGAGAGGAAATAATAATCAACATTGTATGATTTTAATTATAATTTCAATAATTGAGTTAATTATAGATCTCAAAAATTGTTACTATCCTAGATAAATTATCACATAGTATGAAAAACAACCTTTTCCACTTAGAGAGACCAATTTTCCTTGAATAATATTAACCAATAAAGATAAATTTATAGGTAAATGAACTGAAATATTATATGGTTCCACTAATATAATGTGGAATATCCATAAATAATATAATTAGAGAACATTTGTGTGACATTGAAAATATTATGAATGAAAACATTTGTAGGTTTTTTTTATCATTTAAGAGTTGATGTTGAATAATATTGGTCCAAATTTTAAGAATTTTTTATGGAAATGGAAACAAATAACACAAAGTGGGATATATTTTAGGCGAATTTTATAAAAAAAGATTTCCCTTGGGTGTAATGTCTCGAGATGGAATAATAGTGCATAAATTTAAAAAAGGAAAAAAGGATTTTGGCTATGTATATATACAAATTCATATATAAATGAAAGTTTGTTATGGATTATCAATGAAAAATACATAGAAACATATATCAAATATTTTTAATATAAATTGTGTTCTTAAATGTTCATTAGCCAAAATAATATTTCAAATTATTAAAATAATTGTTTGACTGCAATCAATACAATGATACATTTTTCAAACTAATCCATTTAACATTCGGAACCCATAGATGAAGATGATAGTTGGTCACTAGGGGGATACATTGAGGAATGCTATGTCAGTTATTATATAAAGTGTAACAATAATCACAACAATGATATTCTAGGAAGATAATATTATAATTCACTGGTTTTTTTCTAGTTGAAAATAAACTCCTTAAAAAACTAGTGGAATTGATATATTATTTTTAATAAATTGACTCCCATATAATAAATAAATAATAAATTATAATGATAATGAAGATATAATTTATAATGAATGTATGGAATTACATATTTTTTAGGTGATATTTCATTACCTTTGTCTCATTTTGAACTTCTCCCATTCTCTCTCCATAATTAATTTCTTTTGGTATAAAATGGGAAAAAATACCAATGATTCATAAAGAGTTGTTTGGAATAGAATAAATTAAAATTATGAAATAATATATTAACGTATTTCATGATGTATTACATACATTTACCTATTAATTTTATGTTAAATTATATACTAATATTATCCATAATGTGACACACACACACAGATATATATATATATATATATATATATATATATATATATCAGACACTAATTATTATATATTTTGTGGATATAGATGAGTTCATGAATTAATTAGAAAACTTAACTAATATGGGTGTCATTTTAAATGTGTTTTGGAATTGGAAGTAATAGTTTTACATTTCTAAAAATTATGGTACAAGTGGGTAATACGTTGTTTTTATGAAAATAAATTAAATTAATTAAAATGAAAAAGAATCCAGTGATATGGGTTGATATTTTAATTTATCACCTTAATGGAAATTATTAACATATAAAACATCTTCTTTCTGGTTATCATTAGTTAAAATTTCAAAACTACAATACAACAATGATTAAATTTTGTACAATGTATAAATAAATTTAGTTTAAAATATTGTTTTTTGATGTCAAATTTTTCATTAATGGTTATCGATTATTTGAATATATTAATAATGTAAATTTATTATATATTTTTCAATGGTATTTTAAATGAATTTATTTTATACACTATGAGTTATATGGATCATAGAATCAATTTAAAAACAATGAATGTAGTTCTAAGAAAATATGGTTTAATGTGAAATTAATGAAATGGGAATCTTATCATGAACAATAATCATCACATGGATATATAGATTCAAATGATGGAATATATATAAACCGTAAAAATATGTGGTAGTTAATAAATTATCATGACCATATAATGTAACAATAATATGTTTTTTCTTTGTAGTAGTAGGTTACTATCAATTTTCTGTTGAAAACAATAGTTAATTAGAAAACCCATTAACAAAGTTAACATATAAGTGTTGTAATTAAAATATATAAATGAATTTGAAGGTATTTTGGCTTAATTATACTAGATATTGATGTGTCACCCTTTATTGACTCCTCTATCTAGCAAGAAAAAGGTTTTCTATTTATAGTGATAAATTATGGAAATGTCATGGATGTGTTCTATCAAATAGTGATAGTGTGGTGGGATATGTACCTTGGTGGTTGAATCCTAATGAGATAAATTATAAAAATCATTTATTTTGTTTTATTTGAGTTAAAAGTTTTCCCAAATATAATTATACATTGTCTAAATGGAGAGAAGTATTAAATGTTCACTAATGATATTATTTTTATATAAATCCTCACTCAATTTGTATTATTAAAAGGAAAACGATATAATGAGAAATACACAATTATTATTATTTTTCTATGAATTATCAACCAGGAAATGAAAACTATGTTAGAGTTTCCTTGAGTAGAAAATACATTGTTGTATTATATATTTTGAGGGTATTAAACAATATAATTTTCATGGGTTTAGTATGAATACACATGATCATTATACTGTAATTGGAAACATCATTCTTATTCAATGTAATTTCCTAAATGTTTATATTTGAGGTGATTTTGAAATATATTAAATATGATAACTCCATTTAATATATAATTAGATATATGTAAATGTAATAATATATATAACATTGGTGATGATCGTGATTTGAGTTTTTGTATAATGTTATTTGGTCTATAAAGACTATAGGTTAATATAGATATTTTGGATATGAAACACTAATAAAATATCATTATGAATCTAAAAAACACAAACATATGTAGATTTATTTTATTGAATTAATAATGAGTAAATATAAAATGATGTATTGTAAATTATTTTTCTAGATACCTAGAGTTCCCATTGATTAAGTCTAAATTATAACATCCTAAAGGTGTTATCCAAAAACTACCAATACTAATGTGGATATTAGATAATATTTTTTTTGGATTTACTCACTTTGTTACTAATAAATTCTAAAAATAATTATTTAATATGAGTTATTATAGATCATCTTAAAATACTACACTATTTCTTGGTAATTTAAGAATATTTGAAAATGAAATATATTTTATTTTTTAATAGAAATGATGTTTTGAGTCACAGTGGAACACTATTATCAAGATTCATTGAATGATATCCATGAATCATATAATTGTGTCGGTGTTGGTGAAAAAAAATTAACAACATTGTCTTCCTGATTATCTATTCATATCAAAAGAAATAAATATTAAATTTATAATTACATAGGGGTTTCAGACATAACTTTAAAACAATTTATCATTAATATTCAATACCTTTAAAAAATATATGAATATTGACAATAAAGGTTTAGTGAATTTTGAGACTATATACATTATATTATTTTTTAATGGATGATCATTAACATCTCCCATGAAGATTATTCCATTTATTACTCTTCATAGATATACAATACATTGAACCTTTCTTCATATCCTTAGGAAATGAAATATATAAAAGGGTGCGTTCAGATTCTTAGTATGGGTAAACATGTGAGATATTAATCAATGATAATATGAAATAATAAGACACACATAAAGATATGAGAATATGATCATAACATAAAATGTTAATATTCAATCTTTCAATGTTTATATTGTTTATTAATTTTATAAATATTTATGAGTTGAAATGATATGTATCATAAGAGTAATAAATCATCATAAATCAATCATGTACCATAAATTAATGTCATGAAATCATGGCATAATATTAACTATTGAAACTATTTAATATGTGATGTTTAACTACCAAGAACCTAAAATAATTATTGGTAAAGCATCAACACTTTTTTCCACAATGTATCAAGTATAACAAACTTTTTCCAATAATGGAATAAGAACATCAACTTGATTTTCATACATGATCAAGTATATTGACTTTTTTTCCATACCCATCACTTGATATATTAAAAATTACCAAATTAATTATATTTCCATATATTTATAGGTCCACCCATCACATAATGAAAACTCTACACATGTGTGAAAAAATATCATAAAATAGTCATCATATCATTATATCATAACACATGAAAATAAAATCTGTTTCATAAACATTTCATCAATCCATCATAGAATAACTAATGGGAGATAATTGGGTTTAATAAAAAGTTAAAACTATAATAATAATAAATTAATATAATCAATATGGATGTTACCATGGAATCATATCCCCAATAAAACATAAGAAACACTGAAGGATATTACCATTGATAAATATAAATATCATTAAAATATCATTAAAATACTCTTGATGAAAAAACCATTGTATTTTAAAATCAATTATTTATATTATATAAATTTCTAAAATATAATAGAAAAAATTTTCATTGAAATAAAACATCAAAACATGTTATTTAATCTTAAAATAATTTCGTGGTTATGATGTTGAGAAATTCTATTAATGACATATAAGTTAAAACAAATAATTCATTTCATACCATTATAAAAATTCAAAAGTAACACATTTAGAAAAAAATAATAAAATTAAATTAATTATTTTGAAAAATTAAAACAAGTATAAATTAATTTAAATAATATTATTTTAATACTAAAAACATTATTGAAACTCTTTTTTAAAAATATGGCCATGGATGTTAAAAATTTTAAACCAAAAACTAAAACATTATCCGTTTTCAATAAAAATATTATTCCAGTCTCATGAGTATTTAAATTGAGGAAACTGAATGGTAAATAATTATCATCAATAAATTAAAATATTATATTAAAATTTACAAAAATATTTATATGTATATAATTATATTTCATCATAAAAATATAATCATAAATAATCCTGATAAACAATGACATTGAAACATAAATCACTTACCTTGAGTTTGACTAGATCCAAAAGTTATCCTCAATTACAAGAGATTTAAATTTATTATACATATATATAAAAATAAATTAAATGTTTATTTTTTCATATATATTAGTTATATATATTTGGATTCATCGAATATGGCAGATATAGAAAATTACATACATCATTCATGGAGAGGGCTGTCATACGTATGCATGAATGATGTTTTTCAATTTTTTATTGATGAAAAAAATAAAGGAAAATTAAAATAAATATTTATATAATAATTATTATATCTTATATATCATATATATTAATTAAATCTTTCTTAATTACCATCCATGTATAAAAGAAACAAAAAAATTATGACATCACTTTTTCGAGTTAGTAGTCCACATTTATAAAAGAGAGACATTAACATTTTCTAAAATAAAAGAATGTAAGAAGGTAGAAAATTTAATATAATAATAGAATAATAATTATGTTATAAATATAATATATAAATAATAACCCCATTATAATAACCATCGATAAAATATGGTGACAAAAAATGAAGTGTATCGTTGGGTGGAGAGGCTATGTAGTATATACGCACAGGTGATACATCCACCACTCATTTTATGAGAAATAAGGTGGATAGTGGTGGTTTAATAATCACATTAAGTTTTAATCATATTTATATTAAATATAATATAATTTTATGATAAATACCATAGATTTTTCGGGGATAAAAAAATAATAAAAAATTAATTCATCAGTTATAGAGATAAACTATTTTTGATAGAACCCTTTTTTGTTTCCCATCTAAGGAATTCTGGGGATTGTATTTTTAGAATAAAATAACCTCTATAAATTGTTCAAAAATATTTATAATGGATTTTTTCTTGTAACGGTCATTCAAAAAATCTAAAATTTTTGTGAAAATGATAATGAAGGGTTTTCCTTTTATTAAAAGGGAGATGACACATCAAATTTCTAAATAGATTCATTAAAATTAAGTCATTCTCAAGAAAATTGATTCCAAATGGAAATAGATTCAATGTTATGGTAGGATATAGTTATAATATAAAAAATAGTTAAAAATTTTCTAGTTTAATAGGTATTTAAAACCTTATCTTTTTGTTTGAACACATATTTATCCCACTTTAATAACAATGAAAATAAAAACATTTTCAATCATATGAGATTATAATTTTAAATATAATATAACTATAGACACAAAAATGGAAAATGGATGATATTTTATACCATAATTTATCCCAACTTTCTTCTTTTTTGATTTTTAAAATTTTGAAATAATTTAATAATATATTATTTTGATAAAATATCACTAATATATATTTTGACTATATTAACTTAATTTTCCATAAATGACAAAATGAAAAATATGAAAATGTAATATATTACTTTTAGTCACCTCAAGTATGTTATATTTACCTAGAAAATGTGTGAAATACTAAAATATACTCAAATTATATGACATTTCACATTTTCAATATTATTTATCTTATTTTTCTAATAATAAAATAAATACTATGTGAATTTTTTAATATACATTAAGGTTATTATATTAATACTAATGATTAAAAATAAATTAAAAAAAGATATATTTTTGTTACTCTAATAATACTGATTTTTTCAGTTCTAATTTTTTTTCCATTATTTGGTAACATAAAATATATTTAAAAGTATGTGAGTGACAGTTTATATTTTTCATTACATTAAAAATTATTGAAGTAATTTTCATTGATAGGTTTCCCATAAAAAAACAATTTCACGACTAATATTATACATGAATAATTCCATTCATCTAATAAAAAGTAATATTTAATATGGTAGAATTATGAATTTTTTTAACCAATATTAACCTAGTATTACCTTTACCGAGATAATAAATTTTTGAAATGTTACTATTCATATTATTAAAAAATAAAAGTGGGTAATTAATAAAATTTTAAACTCTAGATTAGAATTATGAAATCCATGTTCAATGTTAAATTTCTATAAGCAGTAGAAATTAATTTTAAAATAATTTCACAAAACATTACAAAAATATGTTTTCATAAAAATACATATTTATGAAAAATATTTGATTTATTATTATCCAGTGAATTGAAATAAATAATATTCAATGAATGTAAAAAAATTTTGTTGAATAAGAAATATAAAATTTCATTAAAATCATTCATCAGTAGTGATTAATTAAATTTATTTTGATTACAATATTTTTCATGGATAAAAATGTTTTTCCTAAATAAACAACACCGTTATTTTAAAATGATATAAATTATTCATTTCAAAATAATTAATAACAAGTGACATGATTATATACATGTATAAGCCATAAATTTTTTTAAATTGTTTTGTTCTATTCATACTCACTATACAAATAGAGAGTGTATAACAATAAATATTAATATTTTAATAGTATATAATTGTTTGGTTAAACACAGGTTTTTATGTAATGTATGTTATCAAAGAAATTGATTTTTTAATAATATATTTAATAAAATTTCCAAGTGTTATAATAATTTTTATATCATATTTATTATACTTATATTCAAATTTTATGTTACAATTTGCAAGAAAATTTTTCTCAGTGAAAATATCTTATGTTGTTTACTGAATTAATGAGATCTTTGGTATTCTATGAAAATAGTCATATAAAATTACCGTTTGTGTAATGATATTATGTTTACAGAAATAAATTATGATGAATTTAATTTTTTAATACAAAGAGGATGATGTGGAATAACCCCATAAATATTTCACAGGAAAATATCCAAAGAGGTAAATTATAATTTAAGAAATAATAGTAGTTTTACCATATGATTATGTTATGGTACATCATGTTACATTATTTAAGATGATTATTTATCCTTTTATAGTTCATTATATTTTGAGAATTTCATTGGGGAAAATTCTAGTTTTTTTATAAAAATTGTGAAGCCCATGGAACTGTTCACTATCGACATACAGTTATGGAAAACTGTGCGGTTTGGACCAAGAAACTATGTGCCCTATTGATAGAAACTAAAATAGGGAACACATTTTCAAAAAACTACACACCCTTAGAAAATGAATTTTTGTGGTTAACTCATAGTCAGTTGAAATATGATTAAAATCCATGCACCTCATCATGAAGAATAGTAGGGCCACATAGTTTACGTGTACTATTTGATAAACTGTGCAGGTCTATCATGAAATCTATGGTTCAAGATTTTATTTCACCAATTTTTTTTAAAAATTTTTAGTTTCCCGTGTTTAATCACTAAAAACCTATAATATCACTTTTGATCTACTTAATACATACATGTTTCATGATATTATTCTTTATTGGGATTAATTAGTGAATTCCATCATTCTTGATGGATTAATTTGAGGTATGTTGTGTTTTTTATATATTTTCCAATTATCATCATAGAATCTCTCTATAACACTTTTCATATTTTCTTATTTGTACACAAATATGATTCAGATGTTATATTTGTTAGATTAATTTTTTTATGTCATTTATTGTGTATCTTGGATCATGATATCTCGATCTATTACTTCTCGATCTCAGTTTTTTATGGTGATTAGTTTTCACTTGGTTCTTGAGGAATGTACACCTATAAAAGTGATTCAAATTCATAAATTACTCATAGTTTATGTAAATTCAATTGGGTTGTTTATAAAAATTAATTTTATGATATTATTAAGATATTTTGGAAGTAATTCATGTCTTAAATGGGTTTTTATTTATCAATGAATTTGTGTACACCATGTTTTCAATGAAATGATTTAATGGTGAATTTGGTTTTAAAATGAGTTTTATTGGTTGAAATTGGAAATGATTTGATAAGAAAATTGTTTAATGAATTTGATATTAAGTTTTAAATGATATTTTGAAAATCTTATCACATTTTGTGAGCTTGGGTGTATTGGGATAATATTTTTCATTCTTTGTCAGTGTAATGCCACCAGAAGTTTAATGTCACATTAGTATCTGTAATTACTATAGAGGTTATATTTTTTGGATCAACCTATGTCCCAGATTTAACACATCAATAATTTTTATAAAGCATTCCTCTAGGTTATATCCTAAATGGTGTATATTTTGATTAATTATTGTGTTATTACATTATGTAATTTTCATGGTTATATCCACATATGATTACCTTATGGTGTATTCATAGTTGGTTTTGTCAATCATTTCACACATTCCTTAATGTATATTAAATATTCATGAATTTGGAGAATATGTTATTCTTTTATGAATAATAATGTAATATTTACAAAATAGATTTAATTTTTAAAAAATTATATATAAACGTGGTTTGTTTTAAAATCTAAAACTACATCATTATTGATATTAGATCTTTTATAAATTACATAGTGAAATCATACAAGGTTTTTTTCAAAAAATGTTCCTTTTCCATGGGATGGTTATAGAGTTTGAATTATATAAATTTTATATAGGAACTATCATTATGTAAGATTTCACTTTCTCTTCTTGTCAGCATCATTATTTTGGGATTGTTTGGTGGTGGTGAATGGTGACACATGGAAATGTTTAGACATACCAATTTATGTATTTATTGTTCATTTTGATTATCCTGAAATTTTATGTGCCATTGATTTATGTACTCTTTAGTTTAATTTGTACATTGATTGTTCTTTAGTTAAACATTACAATTATGGTTTGTTTTTTATTATAACAATGTGATGGGCCATCTCGAGAATCTTTTTTGGTTTACTCGAGATAGTTCGTTACACAATGTTATCAAAGGGTATATCCAACCTATATTTTTATCAATATTAATAGGTATCATTATGTTCCTTGGGTATACATGAGTTAATAAAATCATAATTTTGATTGTAAGATTATAATGGTTCTGAAACAGTGTAATTTTGGGTCTAAACCCAAGTTACCATGGATTGTTAGATGTTTTTTCAAAGTATAAGTCATTGTGGTTGAGTTTGTTTAAATAAAATAAATTTTGGTATTATTTAAATGAACATATTCATTATTAAATAATTTTATTTCACAATTGGAATACATAATTTATTTAAATTATTATTATTTAATGTCATTAATTTTTATTCTGGATGATTGTATTATGAGTTTTTAAAATTTCCATAAGTTGATTGGTTATTTTATTTCATTTTTAATATAACGACTTCATGATGATATCTTCTAAATATAAGATAAATTTTTTTAATAAATGTTCTATTGGTGAATCCTTTACTAGTCTAATCTCTATTTGAGGTTGAAATCCACACTATTTATACTCATTGTTCTATATGCTATGGGAACACATGATGAATGGTAAATAATGGATTAGAGTTTGCCAAGAATAATCCACCCATCATCTTAGCTAGAAATTGAATCAATACATAGGATGAGTGGTTTCAGATAATAGAAATAATATTTAACTTTATAATGACTCTTGAGGAATATATGGTGGGATTTTCTACATACGTGATTGAGAGACTGGGAAAAAGAGAGTGAGAATCTATTTTGGAAGCTTTGTTGAATTATGATATATCCTTGATTTCCATTCTGAATGTATTCAAACATCAATTTTATCTGGACATGATTCATGTGGAAAAGACCCAAGATTTTTTTAACTTAAGATATGGTGAGGTTACCATAATAGATCATTCTACATAAATTTGTGAGTTCGTTCACTTTTCACTAGATTTTGTTACCAATGATAATTCAAAATTTCATAGGATTGAGATAGGGTTCATGGAGAATATTTTGTTGGTTATAATTATCTTAACCCATACATAAATTTAATGGTATTCAAGAAGTAATATATAGTTGAAGAAGATATAGTATAAGGGTGGAAATCGATAGAGCTTCAATTGAGGTAGTGGTTAGCTAGGTGGTGTCTTTATTCTAGAAAATAAAGTTCAAAATAGTAATGTTTTCTTCTGAACCAGTTTTTGTGGTATTGTATAAAAAAATTTCTTTTATATTATTTTGTCTTTTATTTTAATACCATGTCAAATATTATGGTTCCTTCCTAGAATTTCATCATTTGTGGGAATCTATCCATCATTGGTGTTTATATATATAGGTATCCCAATGCAATATGGTTGGATCCTCTATCACCAAGGGTTCAGAAGCTGAATCTGATCATCCAAATGAGGTGCATCTTTCCAAATGATTTGGGGATATTAATGAAGATAATGAAAAATATGATAGGAGCTATGACGAGACAAATATACACATCATAATATTCAATATAAGAATATGAGGTAGGGATGGCTAACACAAGAAGTAACATTTATATTTCTTCCTAGATGACAATATTTTTATTTGTTAAAAGTGATACATTTTCTCTTATATTTTATAATTTAGTTTAATAGTTTGGATTGTGACTAAATTTATTTCATTTTTATTAGATATTTCTATGTCCTTGAATAAGAGGTTGGAATAATATTTAAAATCTCCTACATGTTGGGTGTCGATAGCAGGCTTTGAGGTGGTGTGGGACTTTATGGTCAATGATCTTAACATATTTAACGTGATTATCATAATGGATTGGATAATAATTGTTAAATACAAGAATGATTATTTTCATCAATGAGTTTAGTTTCAATCTTCTAATAGAGTCACTCATGTTTTTTGGGTGAGTAAGATTCTAGGAATAAGAGAAAACACTATGTTTTTTAATATGATTGGGTGAACATTTGCTAGTGGTCTGAAATATTCCTTCATGTAATTAATGATTTTTTGAGAACTAAACTTACTATAATTCTATGTGAAAACATTCATATATTTTTCATATAATTTTCTAATTTATATAAAATATAGAGGCAATGTTTAGAATTGATATACAACCAATTATGATACCAATTTCTATGAAATATTGTCATATGCACCCTACTGAGTAGGGGGAACATAACTATAAAATATTCTTATATCCATGGTCTGGAACCCTAGCTATAGACCAAAATATTCAGTGATATGTTATTTCCTCATTTTTCCAATCCATGGCTAATAATGTTTTTAAAATTGGGGGGTTTAAACTACCATAGTTTTATGTATTGTAGTTTGTCATCTATCTCTACTGTATAAATAGTGGAATTAACTTTTTATATCGATGTTTTAAAATTTGAAATTGAACACTAATTATATGGTTAAAACAAGGTAAATTGTGTGTTATATCCATTGTTTTAACTATGAAAATATTTTCCTATAGAAACTATTTAACTATGAAAATTGTCCCTTAATACAATGGTTAAAACGATGTGACATGAAGGTTACAACCATGGTTTTAACCATTTATATATTTAGCTAAAAACATAGTTTAACCATGGAAATTTCCCTTTAATACCATAGTAATGTAATTCATAATGGGAACCTACATACACAATTAAAATCATGGCAACATCATCTATATTCCCTAAAAAAGTCTTAAATTCACAGTTTAAAACATGGATATATCCTCCAAATTACAAAAAAACATCTTACCAGGAAACCTATAGGAACCTAAAATCATATCCTCTTAAATAATCACTCATATACTCAATCTTCTTTAAATAATCATTTAGAATTTAAATTATTTTCATAACCATTATAAATATCTTCAATTAATCATCTAACAACGTTTCTTTGATCTGTGATTACATGAAATGGATGTAATGAAATGAATATATATAATATCTGTTATATTAAATAATTCCAAAAATCATGGTGACCATGTATCCCATATCACGCTATAGGCAATACGTAATCATAAAATAACCTATAAGTCGTTTTTTTGTGAGCATTATTGTACAATTCGATCAATCACTAACTTTCTCCAAAGCAAAAAGATATAATATATTTGCACACCAACACATTTCAGGTATTCAAACTAATATAAAATTTAAATCATTCAAACAAAATGTATAATAAATTAATATAAATGAGATTATGGAAGGAATTGAGGACAACTCACTCTATAATAATCTATAGGATTATATACTAATAATTAAATAGTCATCAGAAATCAACACCTAGATAAATGGACTATATTCCATTACCTGAAATAATATTAATTCAATTTGTACCAAAAAATGGTGGTATTTTTTGTGAGTAAAAAAAGAATATTAAATATAAACAACAACTACCTGTGTTAAATCATGGAGATAGTATGTGGATATATAAATAATACTGTAATTCCAAAAAGTGTCAACTACTATTAGGGGAAATTATTTTATACCATTGAATTTATTAACTCTACACACCATAATCCACCTGTAAGTGACCATTACCATATCTCAAACTTAATACAACATGTTTAGTGTTAAACATAAAATACATCAAAAAAATTAAATCATTTCTTTTCCTTGAAAACTAATTTTTTTCACATTTCCCTCTTCTCAACATGTGATATCAACACTGAAAAAAAATTCATTATATATATTAATGATCATATTTTATGCAACCCAATTTCTATAAATAATATCTAACATGGTATAAATATATCATATTAATTTCAAGCTTATTTACCTAACCATTATCGATTTTCACTTCCCATGTAATGATTTATGGATTTATTTTCTTCTTCAAAGCATATAAATTTAGCATGTTACTCACGAACTATCAAAATTAGATAACTAAAATCATAACAAATTCTTGATTAAAACATTGGACATGATTCCCCCCTTATAATCAGAACCATATTCCACCTAAACAATTTTCATATCATTTGGAAATCCATTTAATGCATAGAATACTTCCACTGTTGTTAGCTCAAGGATATAACCAACACCCAAAGCACTATATGTTATTTCTATATGTTTATTAATCACATTATACCATTAAAATAGTATTCAAATTTCATTATATTAAACCATATATATCAAATTAATGAATATAAATATTTCAATCATGATGTTATTTTAGTAATGTAGGCTTTAAATGCTTATTCTAATGTATCGACCTAGATGCCACTGAACTAGTGCTATAATCTCATTCACCACAACGCATCATGTGCGCATCCCCATATTTCAAAGACTTATGACTATAAATGAGTGTCCAAAGGTTGTACAATTAGGAAATTATCCCTTCATATCAGAGTAACAATAGTGGAAATAACCAGATATCATCCATAATAGTGATAAAAAGAGTTTTAAAGTGATAAATAAAATGAATCATGATCACGCTATTAAAAAATGGAAGGCAGTAAAGGCCTTATTATCCATGTAATACATACAACACTGATCACCCACTGGGATGGCCATAAAAATATAGAAGTGAACAAATGATACAAAAATATGAGCGTAAGGCTCAACTACATTTACCAATCTATGCCACATTTTGAATCTCCACATACATATCCAAGTCGTTTAACCTAATTAGTCACGATACACAACCATACTTGTCCATACAACCATTTGAATGTTAATGTGGGTACCCCAATGAAATGGAAGTCTGATCAAATTGTGTGTATAAAATTTAACAGGGCACCACCAACATGTTCTCTTACATAGCTAGTAATATATAGTGTATGTAAAAGTGAAATACCCACTAGGATATAAATAATAATCATAATAATAATAACTACTATAAATAAACACAATGACATGTCATGCTAGATGTTCTCAGCGAAGTTTCTCATGGTAGTTTAGACGCAAAAGATTTGATAAATAAATAAACCAAGTGAACCATATTTGATCCCCATGTTTGTGATCCCGGTCATCAAGGAAAAGTTAGAATATATATATATATATGTAAATATATATTCCCATATATACACATAGAAATATTTATATACCTGAGAAAGGTGAAAGAAAAAACATATACAAAAATTGTTGTTTGTTGTGTCCATAATCTTGATCATTTGAACATCCATTAAAAAGGTAATTGAGCTAGATTTCGAACAACACTATAAGTGTATAATTAAGTAAATATATTGTTCCATAATCTTAGTATACAATTCCTTATTTTTTTGTTATAATATTCTTTGAGAAAGCTATGTCACCATAGGTGATTACATGTCCTCACCCTGGGTTCACCAATACACACCTCCAATCACTATAACAAATACTATCATATACCAATTTACAATATTATAAATTTTATACAAAATTAACATCATGACACATGCTCCATGAATATACATTATGTGGTTTGAATCCATGCTCTTAGTACATATAAAATCATGAAATTTGAACTCAAATAAACTCTAACGGCCTCAACCTTAAGTGATTTGTAAAAGTAATTCCCGCCAAAACCAAGTACATGTTTAGAAGATATTCATATAAAAGGACAAAAAGACCAATACTAAGGAAGAAACTATATAAATGTAGTAGTGGTGCATCCAAATTACACTAGGGAAAATCCTGGAAATCAAATGAGGATATCATAATCATCCATATAGTATATGTTAAATTATACCCTGGAGTGCCATGTCCACCACTATTATTAAGTAATAAATCAGAGAGAGCTTAACCATCCATGAGTATTTAATCCATAGGGACTCCATGCCTAATAATCATAATCAATATATACAACATAACTATGAATCATAGTCAATAGAGATTTCGTTCCTGATCGTTATAGTTAATACAGATTCCATGCCTGAATATCACAATCAAAAGTATGCCATGATTGAATATCATAATCATAGGAAGACAATATCAGAATATAATAATAAATTTGGATAAATATATGGATCTTAGGAATTACATATATGAATCACAAAATAAATATAATAATCAAATAAATTTCTTAGAAGTTTAATTCCATAGGACACATCTGAGAATCCCAATTAAACAACAAATAATTAAAGGCTGAAAAGAATGATCCTATGTAAAACATTTGGTCATATCAATAAATAAAGTCAAATTGTGTCATGATTGTTGTTCAAAAATTTGAAATATCCTTTGGTAACCAAATTTTTATCGATATTAAATAGGTGAATTCATAAATGAAAATGTGGGGATGGCTAAAATTCAAACTAGCACTACTTCCACATCCCCATGACTTACAAGATTGGTATGGGTCCTAAGGTGACTCCTAGTACTGTAACATCCCAAGTAAATAACGAATATTACCTTCTCTCTTTATTAATATTTTTTAATAAAATATTTATATTATTATTAAAGGGATGCTAAGTTCGATAGCGTACCCAATACGCAACAATGAGTTTTTGTTGAAATCTTCCAATGCACACCAATAATGGAATAATATTATTTCAAATGGTTGTTCACGCGAAGCCGTTGTATTGGTGGGAATGAATAATAAATATTTTACATTTATCCAATAAAAGATAAAGGCTTAAAATAAGAAAAAGAATTCAATTTTCAGCATAAATACTTTAATATCCACTAAAATGTCGATTTATCACTTTTTGTTGGGGAAACCACTTTAAAATTAGTTTTGGTAACTCTTATACATTCTTTTGGACCAAATAAAATCATTCTTTATAATTGGGACATCAAAATTTACTTTGTGTATGTTTTTTAAATTTTTCTGATAAAATTTATTTTTAATAAATGTGTGAAAAATGTTGTATTTTAATTCAAAACCTCTTTTTAATCTAATTTATTTATATGACTATATTATATTTTTAATTTTTTTAAGGTGAAATAATAATATATTTTTACCATCTAAAACAATGGTGGACCTTTCAATTATTTTCTCCTTGGAATTTGACACAAACAAATGTCAATCTTATGATATAAATAGTTTCTTAAAAACACTCTTTTTGTTTTGACAGCGGGATATAATTATTAAATTAATTAATTCTACTTATATTCTTTTAATTAGGTAGAATAAACATCATTTTTGAATTCTTAATATCGAATATAGCTTAGAGTGAATTTTTGGTAATTTTCAGAAAAACTTTAATTTTTGATGAATAGTGAAACCACTAAGTGGTAATCAAGCAAACTGATTTTTCTTTTAAATGAAAGTTTACCACTTATGTGTTTTGAATTTCCAAAATCCGACATACATGGTTTTCATTAGTATGTAGAATGTGGTTTAATGGGATGAAAATAATTTTTTGGTGAATAGTAACTTTTTTTTCATTAATCGCGATTAGAGGTAATTAGTGTAAATTAATGTAAAAATGATATTATAAAAATATGGAAACACCATGAAACTTGTCATAACTCTATTGGATGAGTCATGGTCGACCAAGAAAACCCATGGGTCGATTTAGGGGACCCCATGGAGCCACTTGGGTGAGGTAATGACTTTAATGACTATTTTTAAATCAAGGTAAAAATGACATTAACATAAATTGTTTTACTAAAAAAAATTTAAAAGGTGTTATACTATTCATATTTTTGACTATAAATACACTTTATAAATCTATAATGATTTCCTACATCATGATATTTTTGTTATAATTTTTGGACATTTAATAAATTAATTTATTTATGACATCTTGATGATGCAGTGATTACTTTATGAATGAACGATTATTATAAAATGAGTAGATAATGTAAAATATAAGACATAAACATGTTAAAAACCTATTGGAGGAGTATATTTCGAACCCTTATAACCATATACTCGAAATATATCTTTGTGGGACCTCAAAAATACGAAAATGCATTTCATAATAATATAACTTTCATGATTTTCAAAAAAGCCCCTCCTCTACTCTTATAAAAGGCCCCCACCACTACCTCTTATCAAACACTTCTCAAGCTTTTGGATCGGCCCACCCATGCCCATTTCCTCTCTCCACATCCCTCTCCTCATCCTAGAGGATTTAATTTGGGAAGAATCCTTTCAATGGAATCCTTTAGGCTCAAATCAAAAGAAGTTACACTTTTAAAGGTAATTCATTCTCTCAAGTTCATTTGTTTTATATTTCTTATCCAATCCCCTAAAATCTTTTTATTTATTTCTTTTGTAACAAAAACAGTATCCTAAATATACTAGGATGTTGTTATAATATTTATTCGAGCTACACTCTCACACAACTACATCTAATGGTTAAATAACATACGGTTTCTGTGGATGGCGAAATTCTGCCTCCCGAAACGATGATTGTTTAATACTCATCTAACACCTTTAAAGGTGGCCATTATGATGTAGCTATTTTTATATATGATATATAATATGTTTATTAATTCTTTATGATTCTGTATTTTTCATTTATGGCACTCCATTATGGTTTTCATTATGGGTAAACGCGATATATTCATTTAAGGAAGTGTGGACTACCGCCCCCTCAAAGTGATTTGATTCGTTAAAGCCATATGTGGGAAGTTTAAAGGATAAAGTTAATAATATTATGAATTATATTATACTGTAATTATAATATAATTATGTATCAATATGCTTTCATTCAATTAAACTATGAAATGGAAATGAAAGTAGCATTAATGCGTACGTACGGATTACTGTTTCCATTAACGGTGCCTTTCATTTCTTATCTCCAAATGTTATGTAATAGTATAAGTACATTTATGAAATGGATATATAATATATATATTATATATAAATGTTGATTATCATTTTGGAATTAATATATATATATATATATCTCAATTATTTTTAATTTCATTTATATGACAAAGAGATGGAAGTAGCATTAATGCGTACGTACGGTCTACCGTATCCATGAACGGTGCCTTTCATTTCTTTTAATCTCAAAATGTTATGGAATAGTATAAAATGAATATATAATGGATATATATAATATTCAAATCATAAATACTATTCTAGATATGATGTAATTATTACTTCATGGACAATTCTTTTCAAACAAGTTCATTTTTGACTCATGAACCGAACATCGACAAAAACGTCTGATAAGAACTAACATAATAATATAATTATTATAAAATTATAATATGTGATATGAATTGAATAATAAACATTAAAGTAGGTCCTTAATCAATTATTAATTGACCAAAGTTTATTATTCGGGAATATAAAGAAACGAACAAGACAAGTTGGACTGAAGGTAAGGGATCTGACCTCTCTCGTTCTTTTTGAGTACTCTAGTTTATGTCATCTATTTTATGATCCATGTTTTGATGTTGAAGAATGTTCTTTTATATTCAACATACTGAAATTTGTATTTTCATATGATGAGAGACTCCCTCTTTCTCTAATCAATACATTTTTAAGTGGTGTCGTTAGGCTGCCAAATTTTTGTAAGGAATCCTACCAATCTCTTTATTTTCAAGTACTCTCTTTTATGTCATTCCCTTTTATGCTCCATGTTATTATGTTGGAGGATGTCCTTTTACATTAATCCTACTGTCTAATTATTTTCATATGATGAGATACCCCATTTTATCTCAACAATCAATTTTTGGGAGTTTTAAGTGGCGTCGTTAGGCTACCGAATTTTCATAAGGGGATTTTTCATCTCACTTTTATTCCTAAGGGATTCATGCTACATTAGCAACTATTTAATTTTGTGTGGTGTATTTACTGCCCATTATTATACTATTTGTGTAATATACTCTCATCTATGGGTATTTACAACTTCATTGTATGTCCCTTATTTCACGGGGTGGACGTTTCGAAAGATTCTCATATTAGTAAGGGATTCTTCCACCCTTCTCTTTTTAAAAGACTTATCTTGTTAGGTATTTTAATCTTCTTAAGTTGGGATGTGTTAACATATATATCCTTATCTCTGTAAATGTTATGTACATGTGATGAGATACCCTATTTATCTCTCATCAACTCATTTCTGAATTTTAAAGTGACGCCGTTATGCTGTCGACTTTTTGTAAGGGAACTTCTTTACCTAATTTCATTTTCTTTGGGTCAAACCTATACTTCTTGATTATGTTGTACAATGAATATGTGGGGATGAAATATGATTGTTTTACACTTAATATCCTTCTCTATTGTGTTTATTTATATTGGTCAAACATAATCAGGTAATTGATTTACCCTTAATCTAAGGATACCGTCTTTGTATGGGACTTCGTCTCAATTTCCTTTCATTGAGGCATAATCTATTTTATACACAACTTTCTTTTATACGTTGTATAAACCTCTTTGACTTCTACATTTATTCAAAAGGAATATTCTTATACGATGTGTTATACAAAATGAAAAATGGGAATGTTTTTATCATATGTATGCGGCGACAATGACTTGTCCGCCGCCGTGACCATTATTTGAGTTTCGGCTTCCTCTACAAGACATAACTTGTTTTTAAATGAAAAATAAATACCAAGTTTTACTTTTATTTTATTACGGTATTGAAAATGGATTTTCTTATGTTTTGAGTATATCAATGTGTTTTTATATCTTGTGATTATAAGGTGGAAATGATATGTTTCCTTTATGCATGTTTTATGTGATACGATTATATTATGGTTCTTGGGCATTGTTTATGAAGACGGGTGGTTCCGTGATAAACTAAGGGCGGGTGAACCCGTTATAGCTCTCCAATGAATTGGGTAATGAGAAGGAGTTAAATGTTAAGGTATCTCCGAAGAGATTCAAGGGAATATACTGTGATGGGTATTCCAAATGTAACCAAGAGGGTTACTCCCTATGCAAGAATGTTTTGAATGCCCCAAGTTACCTTTATGTCTTATGGATTTCTATGTGTTATTCATAAAACTTATTATTTCAAGAGGTATGTTAAAATGATTATGTTTTATGAGTAAGTACGTTTTCATACATGGACTAATGATTTCAATATGTACTTTTATATCCCTTACTGAGCTTTTTATGCTTATCCCATGTTTTTGAAATGTTTTTCATAGGACATGATGTGGAATAGGGTCAAGGATGAGATCAAGAAAATGTCATGTTGTCTAAACATGGAACTAGACACGACCCTTTTGTTAAAGAGTTTTAATCTTGTGGAAAAAATGGATACTAAGTAGATGTGTCTACTTTGTAATCTTTTGAGATGTAATAGTTTTGTACTAATTCTCTAAAACTCTAAACCTGAAATGATTATGAATGTGAATTAATAAATTTAATTCAAGAATAAGTATGGTTTAAGGCTGGGTCCTTATAGTTGGTATCAGAGGTCGGTTTAGATAACTTTAGAGGTTAGGGTGTTGTTTAAGCATAAGTGACAAGTTGTGTATAACAACAATGGGTAGTATATTTGATAGTGTCTTATTAGAATGAGTTTGAGATAAGTTGTATAAGAATAATATAGTGTTTATCTTCCTTTCTAATACATGATTATTTTATTGATATACTCACACTGACCTTTTTGGTTTTAGTAAATGACTGGACATAACAGGAACCAATGTGACAATGGGTTTGAAAGAAACTGTGGAGGTGTTCTGATTAAGAAACTGGACGAAATTGGGGATCCGATGAGGAATCTCATGGTTGTTCTAAACCAACTATCAAGGAGTCATGATTCACCACTGGAACCATGGTGAGTTCTCTAATGCATCATGTATGAGAGAACAAACTCAATGTAGAAGCTCGGGTAATAATTATAATGTTTACCATTAGGGTTTATATGATCTTTACTTTTGAGGTAATTATGGGTTACTATATATTGTGATGGAAAATGGAAGGAATGAGATACACATGAGGTTAAAATATGTTATGGTTATTCTTGATGATTTATCTCTCTTTGGGGAATATTTTAAGAATTATATAGTTTTGGAAAAGGGACACAACGCAGACCGTGTGACAACCCGTCGGGTCGGACAAAGCTGTGGGAATCGAACCCACAACCAAAGTGCAACTCGTATTTATCGCCTACCACTGGACAACATGAAGTCCCTGGTTAGTTTGACTAATTCTTTTTAGTTAGATGGTTTTATGAATCAATATTAAGTTTATTTTTGGGTTATCAATGGAAATGATTAACCGATCATGGAGGATATGGGATTAGGTTAGTTACTTTTCAGCACGAGTCTTTGAGAGTAACTGATGTTATTTTGGAGATAAATGTTAAGATTTATCTTGGAAGATTATGTGATTAAATCGTACAGTTATTTTTGTTTCAATCTTAGTTTGGAGAATTTTAAGGACAATTTTTTATCGAATGGTCGTTGTTGAACTTTGGGTTTTGTCAAGAAATTTTGGAGATTAAGAATATATTTTTGTTATAAAGGATTATCCATTTTGTAAATTATATAATCTTGTACTAACATTTTTGGTTTTGGTTAACGTATAAAAACATTGGAAGTATATTGTTCTCTTTTGGGTATTAAGTGATTCTCATAAAGTTGATCATAGTAGTCTTAGTATGAACAAGTCTTTCTAAATACTCGTCCTTTGGAAAAATATGAGTTTGTGTAAGAAATCAAGTAATAGTTGAAAGGAAACATGACAAGTAAGTATGTTTCCTTATGTTTTAGTTAAGCTCATAAATAAATTCCTCAATGAAAAGTAACTTAAAACAAAAAATTTGTTTATTAACTTTTCCTACTGGGGAATCCGATACCGTTTAACCCATCACAAGTTTGTGATTTTCTTGTTGTTAACATTCTCCTAATCATGTTTTCTATCACTCTGACTCAGAACATGACCCTTTGGTTTATCATCCATATACATGTTTTCCTACATGGAATCCTAGTATGGGATAACTCGAGTGACCTTTGTACTTCTTTTTATTTCCTTTAATGTGATAGTTTAATTGACTCCTTTTCCGATGTGGGGTTTCCAATGAAGTTTTCGAGCCCAATTTGTTTTTTTAAATTCCAAGGATTCAATTCTAAAAAGTGGGGAAGGATGTAACATCCCCGGTAAATAACGAATATTACCTTATCTCTTTATTAATATTTTTGAATAAAATATTAATATTACTTTTAAAGGGATGCTAAGTTCGATAGCGTACCCAATACGCAACAACAAGTTTTTGTTGAAATCTTCTAATACAAACCAATAATGGAATAATATTATTTCAAATGGTTGTTCACACGAAGCCGTTGTATTGGCAGGAATGAATAAGAAATGTTTTACATTTATCCAATAAAAGATAAAGGCTTAAAATAAGAAAAATAATTCAATTTTAACCATAAATAATTTAATATTCACTAAAATGTCGATTTATCGCCTTTTGATGGCGAACCCTCTTTAAAAATAGTTTTGGTCACTCTTATACATTCTTTTGGACCAAATAAAATCATTCTTTATAATTGGGTCATCAAAATTTACTTTCTGTATGGTTTTGTAATTTTTCCGATAAAATTCATTTTTAATGAATATGTGAAAAATGTTGTATTTTAATTGAAAACCTCTTTTTAATCTAATTTATTTATATGACTAGATTATCTTATTAATTGGTTTTAAAGTAAAATTATAATATATTTTTACCATCTAATCCAATGGTGGACCTTGCAATTAATTTCTCCTTGGAATTGGACATAAACAAATGTCAATCTTTTGATATAAATAGTTTCTTAAAAACACATTTTTTGTTTTGACAGCGGAAGAAAATTATTAAATTAATTAATTATAATTATATTCTTTGAATTAGGTAGAATAAACATAATTTTTTAATTCATAATATTGAATATAGCTTAGAGTAAATTTTTGGTAATTTTCTGAAAAAAATAAATTTTTGATGAATACTGAAACCACTAAGTGGTAATCAAGCAAACTGATTTTTCGTTTAAATGAAATTTTACCACTTATGTGTTTTGAATTTCCAAAATCCTACATACATGGTTTTCATTAGTTTGTAAAATGTGGTTCAATGGGATGAAAATAATTTTTTTGTGAATAGTAACTTTTTTTCATTAATCACGATTAGAGGTAATTAGTGTAAATTATGTTAAAAATGATATTATAAAAATATGGAAACACCATGAAACTTGTCCTACCCCTATTTTATGAGTCATGGCCGACCAAGACAACCCATGTGTCGATTTATAGGACCCCATGGAGCCACTTGGGTGAGATAATGACTTTAATTCCTTTTTTAAATAAAGGTAAAAATGACATTACCATAAATTGTTTTACTAAAGAAATTTTTAAAAGGTGTTATACAAATCCGATTTTTGACTATAAATTCTATTTAGAAATCTAACAAGATTTACTACATCATGATATTTGTTTTATAATTTTTGGACATTAAATAAATTAATTTATTTATGACATCTTGATGATGCAGTGATTACTTCATTAATGAATGATTAAAATAAAATGAGTATATAATGTAAAATCTAAGCCTAACACATGTTCAAAAACAATGGGAGGAGTATATTTAGAACCCTTATAACCTTATCCTCGAAATATAACTTTGTGGGACCTCAAATATCCACAATGGAATTTCATAATAATATTACTTTCATGATTTTTAAAAAAGCCCCTCCTCTCCTCTTATAAAAGGAACCACCTCTACCTCTTTTCGCACACTTCTCATGATTTTGGCTCGGCCAACCCCTAACCATTTCCTCTCTCCACATCCCTCTCCTCATCCTAGAGGATTCCATTTGGCCATAATCCTTTCAAAGGAATATTTTAGGCTCAAATCAAAAGGAGTTACACTTTTAAAAGTTATTCATTCTCTCATGTTCATTTGTTTTATTTTGCTTCTCCAACCCCCTAAACTCTATTTATTTATTTTTTTTGTAACAACACCAGTATATTCAATATAATAGAATGTTGTTATAATATTTATTCGAGCTACACTCTCACAAAACTACATCTAATGGTTAAAGAACATTAGGTTTCCGTGGATGGCGAAATTCTGCCTCCCGAAACGATGATTGTTCAATACTCATCTAACACCTTCAAAGGTGGCCATTATGATGTCACTATTTTTATATATGATATATAATATGTTTATTTATTCTGTAAGCTTCTGTATTTTTTATTTATGGAACTCCTTTATGGTTTCCATTATTGGTAAACGTGATATCTTCATTTAAGGAAGTGCGGACTACCGCCCCCTCAAAGTGATTTGATTCGTTAAAGCCATATGTGGGACGTATAAAGGATAAAGTTAATAATATTATATATGATATTATACTGTAATTATAATATACTTATGTAAAAATATTTTTTCATTCCATTAAAGTATGAAATGGAAATGAAAGTAGCGTTCATGCGTACGTATGGATTACCGTCTCCAAGAATGGTGCCTTTCATTTCTTATCTCCAACTGTTATGTAATAGTATAAGTACATTTATGAAATGGATATATATTATATATATTATATATAAATGTTGAGTATAATTCTATAATTAATATATATATATATATATCAATTATTTTTAATTCCATTAATATGAAAAAGAGATGGAAGTAGCGTTCAAGCGTACGTACAGTCTATCATCTCCATGAATGGTGCCTTTCATTTCTTTTTATCTCCAAATGTTATGGAATAGTATAAAATTAATATATACTGGATATATATAATATTCAAATCATAAATACTATTCTTGAGATGATGTAATTTTTTACTTCATGGACAATACTTTTCAAACAAGTTTATTTTTGACTCATGTACCGAACATCGACAAAAATGCCTGATATGAAAAAACATAATAATATAATTATTATAACATTATAATATGTGATATGAATTGAATAATAAACATTAAAGTAGGTCCTTAAGAAATTATTAATTGACCAATGTTTATTATTCAGGAATATAAAGAAACGAACAAGACAAGTTGGACTGAAGGTAAGGGATCTAACCACTCTCGTTCTTTTCGAGTACTCTCTTTTATGTCATCTATTTTATGATCCATGTTTTGATGTTGAAGAATGATCTTTTAAATTATAAATACTGAAATTTGTATTTTCATATGATGAGAGACTCCCTCTTACTCTCATCAATACATTTCTAAGTGGTGCCGTTAGGTTGCCAAATTTTTGTAAGGAATCCTACCTATCTCTTTATTTTCAAGTACTCTCTTTTATGTCATTCCCTTTTATGCTCCATGTTCTTATGTTGGAGGATGTACTGTTACATTAATCCTACTGTCCAATTATGTTCATATGATAAGATACCCCATTTGATCTCAACAATCCATTTTTTGGAGTTTTAAGTGGTGCCGTTAGGCTGCCGAATTTTCATAAGGGGATTTTTCATCTCACTTTTATTCCTAAGGGATTCATGCTACATCAGCCACTATTTGCTTTTGTGTGGTGTATGTACTGCCCATTATTATACTATTTGTGTAATATACTCTCATCTATGGGTATGTACAGCTTCGTTGTATGTCCCTTATTTCATGGGGTGTACGTTTCGAAAGATTCCCAAATCAGTAAGGGATTCTTCCACCCTCCTCTTTTTAAAAGACTTATCTTGTTAGGTCTTTTAATCTTGTTAAGTTTGGATGTGTTAACATATATATCCTTATCTATTTAAATGTTATGTACATGTGATTAGATACCCTTTTTTTATCTCTCATCAACTCATTTCTGAATTTTAAAGTGACGTCGTTAGTCTGTCGACTTTTTGTAAGGGATCTTCTTGACCTAATTTCATTTTCTTTGGGTTAAACCTATAATTCTCGATTATATTGTACGATGAATATGTATGGATGAACTCTGATTTTTTTACACTTAATATCCTTCTATATTGGGTGTATTTATATTTGTCACACATAATCAGGTAATTGATTTATCCGTAATCTAAGGATATCGTCTTTGTATGGGACATCGTCTCAATCTCCTTTCATTGAGGCATAATCTGTTTTATACACAACTTTCTTTTATACGGTGTATAAACCTCTATGAATTTTACATTAATTCAAAAGGAATATTTTTATATGAAGTGTTTTACAAAATGACAAATGGGAATGTTTTTATCATTCGTATGCGGCGACAATGACTTCTCCGCCGCTGTGACCATTATTTGAGTTTCGGCTTCCTCTACAAGCCATAACTTATTTTTAAATGAAAAATAAATACCAAGTTTTACTTTTCATTTATTATGGTATTGAAAATGGTTTTTCTAATGTTTTGAGTATATCAATGTGTTTTGATATCTTGTGATTGTAATGTGGAAATGATATGTTTCCTTTATGCATGTTTTATGTGATACGATTATATTATGGTTCTTGGGCATTGTTTATGAAGACGGGTGGTTCAGTGATAAACTAAGGGCGGGTGAGCCCGTTATAGCTCTCCAATGCATTGGGTAATGAGAAGGAGTTAAACATTAAGGTTTATCTGAAGAGATTCAAGGGAATATACTGTGATGGGTATTCCAAACGTAACCAAGAGGGTTACTCCCCATGCAAGAATGTTATGAATGCCCCAAGTTACCTTTATATCTAATGTATTTCTATGAGTTATTCATAAAACTTATTATTTCAAGAGGTATGTTAAAATGATTATGTTTTATGAGTAAGTACGTTTTCATACATGGACTAATGATTTCAATTTTTACTTTTATATCTGTTACTGAGCTTTTTATGCTCATCCCAAGTTATTGAAATGTTTTTCACAGGACATGAAGTGGAATGGGTCAAGGATGAGATCAAGGAAATGTCATGCTGTCTAAACATGGAACTAGACATGACTCTTTTGTTAAAGAGTTTTTATCTTGTGGAAAAAATGGACACTGAGTAGATGTGTCTACTTTGTAATCTTTTGAGATGTAATAGTTATGTCCTAATTCTCTAGAACTCTAAACCTGAAAAGATTCTTAATGTAAATTATTCAATTTAATTCAAGATTAAGTATGGTTTAAGTCTGGGGCCTTATAATTACGATATCTACCAAAACACTAATTACTTGATTAGGATTGGATAATAATTTGCGGAAACATCGGCTATTATGCTATAGAGGTGTCATACTCAGGATCCAAATTGACCACTAGTAAACATAGGTAACCAATTAAAGGTTCTCCAAGTCAGCATGTAAGAAACGCATCCCACATGGGATCCAAAAATTGAATAAGTGGTCGAATCCCATAGGGGATCCTCATCCATAGTCATAGCCCCACATAACATGATTATTCGAGCACATACAGTTAGTTAATGACCCTATTCATTCATCCTTTAACTTCCATTAAATTTATTGAATTAAAAATGTCATTAGTGTGAGTTTTAATTGGGGGATTCTCCCTCAAGGGTGAGAACAAGAATCCTTCTAATAAAAACACATGCATAACTATAAAATGGGAGGTAGTAATGTCCACAAAACTGTATGAAGCCATAAACCATTTAATTTATAAGGGATGAATGTTTTCCCCAAGGAAAATCTAAGATCATCCACCACAAGAAGGGTACTTATTCACAAAAAAACCTTCATAAATTAATTGATTATAATTATCTATAATTAATTTATTAATCTCATCAAGATAAAAAAAACTTAAATGTTTTAATTTATAATGGAATTACACCGAAAATCTCACTGGTCATTCTCATGATATTAGACCCATGACGAAACTCTCATTAACAAAATGAAACACATCCATAACCCCAGATTGAGCATAATACATATGAAACGACACCAAAAAACCAATCCAAAATACTAAATAAATCACTTAAAGCATTATAAATTCACCATGGTGGCATACCTAAATGAAACGACACATGGTTTAGAGAATATAGCCACTCGAGATGAACTCTACCTCGGTAGAGTGAAAACACCAATAAAAATGGTTGATCCCACCATGGTCTGGTGAAAATGATTATGAACTCAAATAAAAAATCCTAAAATCCGAATAGATGGGAGACATATAGACTAGATGAAAAATCGAAGAAGATGATACCAATTGAAATTTCTGAATAACATCAAAACCCTCATTATTCCCCGAATAATGGAGGGTGAAGAGAGGGGGTTAGCTGAGAGCTCCCAGCAATCCACCTATTTGGATGAAGGAAAAATGGTGTATGAGGACTTTGTTTGACCTTTAAAACCATGTTATCCTATTACACAAAGTGTAATTGTTACAAAACATGTAACTATTTAACAATGTTTAATAAGATACATGTTGTGTATTTCATGGGTAAATACCTCTAATCCTGCACATTATGTATCCTCTAGTCACACTCTAATGGGAGAACAAATGTTTTGTTTATAATACATGATATGAAAAACTCAAAATATATTTTTTAAGCAACCAATGCCCATTCATCCTATAGTGTTCTCAAAAACACTACAGGTCATCCATCTAAACATATCCCACATCCAGAAACAATATGTCTATTTGTTCAATCACATTGAACCTCATTTTGATTTCTATTTAATTGGATGGGTCATCAACCAATGAAGAAAAATTCAAATTCTCTCATAAAAAATATGTCTACAAATATGAAAAGTTAGATTCTCCATACATTAAAACTTATCTTCACTGAGAGGCCTTTTGTTATATAGAAATCTTCACTCATCCTACATTGTTTGTAAACTCCCACTTAGACTACAAAATTTCATCTCTAAATGATTAACACGCATCAAATATATCCATATACACACATTACAAAAGCCACTAGAACTCAAACCAGTTCTCATACTTTTGAACAAATCATCAAGATGGTGCAGATCCATCTATGTGAAGGAACGCAAGTTGACCCAACATTGGTATACTATTCAAGAAAAATATAATATTCAATAACTGATGTCACAAAAATAAATTATAAGTCTTTAAACAAACAAATATCAATAATGTTTCATGAATCCTCACCAAATCCCGTAACTGACTTCGAGTGGCATCCCTTTGGAAAACCATCCACATTACATTCCAAATTTCATTCCTCCACAAAAACACTGGTAAATATTTGATTCAATACCCATGGATCTTTAGATGATATCCCTGGCATAATTCCCAAACATGGACACTACCCATGTCTATATTAGAACATATACTTGGAATCTTCCAATGATTTTAGTAGTACCTTATTCCATCTATCTAATGACGTAGAAGAGAAAATGATCATCCTATTACTGGTCTAAAATTCCATCTCCCAACATTAGGAGGATCCATTTCATTACACTATCTAAAATACTAACAAACATGACAGCCCATGCCACATCAATACCCTGACGTACTAACTAGAAAGGATAAAAACTAACTTATACCCAAACATTAGTGTAAAAATGACCCCATTTCCTATTCATGATCTATAGAAATGGTACCCATGAAATATGAAAAAAACAATAACACTATAAGGTTCAACAAATTAAATTGAAAATAGAGTATTGTGCATCTTAGTGCTTATCATATACTACTCCATGATCATAACATCAACATGTCCCTTGGATAAACAACAAAAGGGATGTTTTAGAAGATTAGAATAGTGAAAAAATATCTAAACATAACCATGAATGTATATATTTATGTGTGAATTGTTATTCCATCAAACGACATATATAGAACTTGCAATCCATGCTCACATCACTATGTTCACAAACCATTAACCAATTCTTTACAACACATCTCCCAAAAATGACTATCATTGTCAAACTATGGGTCAACCACTTCATTAAGCCCAACATATCAATAATGTATTCTCTAACATGAAGTGATATTTCTCATTTTACAATAAAAACACGGAAACTATGAACATGAAAAGTCATTTTAACCTTTAATCCTTAGCTTAATTATAACTACTCCTTGATTTATGATTAAATGATACCATATAAAAATGATTTGTACCATAATCACTAGACCCATACCACTATAATTTTTCTTCTATTAAAACCATGATGACCATTCTACATGTCGTGTCATTCCAAACAAGTCTGAAGATCCCTTTGAACTCCTCATTATAATCATGTACCATACCCATGTTGTGACTTATTCCATGACCTCATATCACCTGGAGTCATTCTAGTCATGATAATCTACGCGTAATGTGACTATCTTGCTAAAATGATAACAATTTCCAATAGGTCTAGTCATTAGAACAATATATCTTATTGAAGATGGTATAAAAAAACAAGAACCCTATGTGCTTCAAAAAAATCTAAAGGAATCCAACCATTCCTATATCACAAACCCAAGCACTAACCAATAATTGGTATTAAATGAGAATAAAAAAATATCACTTCTTAAAAAGGAATCCATAAACACAAGATAACTATGCCTTATTGGTTTCCATTAATCAGAATGAACATCATGCTATAAGGGATTAAGTCAACATTATGGGTCTTGAGGTCTCCCCACCTGCCGAAATGATGATGTCTCATAACAGTGACACTATGTATAACAACCTATCATAAATATCAAAAAAAATCTTTGGTAAAGATATAAATAACCTAAAAAGATCATAAAATTCATTTATTGGGCCTTGATCCACTTAGAGAATCTTTTAAAGGACAACTCACTACTGGCTGAGATGACCACATAGGAAGAATGATGAATTGACCCTCACCGGGAATCTGTTTATGGTATTATCCCCTAGAGTTCTAGTTCTATCTAACCGCTTAACTATACATAAGCTTCATAAAAATTGACCTATGTATATCTCTTAAAAAGGATACATGAATAATTTTTCTACAAGAAAACATCTACTGTTGATTCCAACCTATATGGTTCAATACTGTAATCCCATGTATCAGTTTAAGAGAACATCATTCAAAGAAATACATGAAAACATTATATATGTTTTTAATGATAATTTTAATAACCTATTATAAGATGAAAACCCCGAGAATGGGTCAAAAACATGATCATAATGTTTCTTATCAACCTACTAGGGTCACTACACATCCTGTGCAGGAGGGCTAAGTCATCATCCTCACCAAAAACGCCTCAATGTATATCCACATAACCTTCCATCATAAGGAAATATAAATAATTAATACCTATTAAATATAATTCCACAAAAAATATATATATGATAATTACATTTAGGTTTTTACTGAAAGGTTTAAAAATTATCCCTTTTTATTAGTAAAATAACCCACTAGAAGGCTTATAACATGTGAATCCAATGTGTAAAATATGATGCATGAGACACCTCTTTCATTTTCTGGAAAAGGGTCAAAATCTATCATTGAACTCCTACCAATTGGACAAGAGAATTAAATCCATAAATGAAATATTCACAGTAGTCCGAGATCCATAAAACCATACTAAATCATAAACTCCCCACTACATGTTTTTCATTCAAAGAAAATTTCATATAAAACTACAACATCAATTATCAAGAATATAATGAACTTATCCAAACAAACCAAGACATCTTTATGGAATAAGAATTATCGACGCACCAGTAAAATATCCATCATAGGTTTAACATGTTACTAATACTCCTGTCTACCATATCCTTGATGGTAATATAATATGAAAAGAAATCCCTCTAACAGGAATTTGTACCATTCCAATCTAGATTCCACAAAACCATTTCTCTAATCTGGTTCACCACAAGGCCTCAAATGTTCCTCCCAATATTCTAGAGAATATCGAAAAGAAGAAAGGGTTAAAAGGTGGTATAATGGGTACACTATACTCTCATATTATAGTAATTATAGAATAAATAACACAATATCATCCATAGTAGTAATAAATAAAGTTCAAGAGCAATAATTAAACTAAAATAAAAGCATGTAGTAATAATTAATGGAATATAGTAATGACCCAAAGAGCCATATCATACATAAATACAAATATCTCACTATAATGACCATACATATAAGAGAGTGAATAAATTAAATGTAAATATGATTACAAGGCTCTAATACAAACCCCATTCCACAAAACACACTAGATCTCCACAAACATATTCAATCAATCCCAATCGATCAGTCACTAGCTTCATCCCTATCAATGCCTACAACCATGTGAAAATAAAATTCCATTCCCCACTTAATGGTGTCCCAAATTGTGTGTGTGTATAAAACTCAGTAAGGAACCACCGAAACGGTCAATATATAGCCAGTAATATGTAATGTATGTAAAATTGAGAAACCCATCTGGATAACAACTATAATAAATAGAAAAATACTAATAATAAACATGGTAAATAAACTAAAAAACAATTTTTTATTTATGTTAACAAGTATTGTTCTCATCCTTGATAGGACATAACTAAAATGACAAAAAAAATAAACCAAGTGAAAAATATTCGATCCCAAGGTCCATTATCTCGATTAATAGGGTAGTCTAGAAACATGTAAATATATTTATATGTGTATATATTTAGAAAATACCATATATACATACATAATTATGTTTATAAATGAGTAAGATAAACTAAATAACATAAATACTATATTTGATTCTATGATATATAATCCTAGTAATTTGGAAATCTTGTAAGAAAGGTATTAAGAGAGATTTCATACCACTCAAGCAATGTATCATTTGGTTAATATCTAGGTCTGAAATCCTTATTGAAAATATAGATGATATCCTTTACTAGAAATGTATATTATCATGATATGTAACCATTGGGGAACACATTCAATAGCCATGGGTTTACCCATACTTTCTCCCAATCAATGTAATGTTGAATTCGTTACAATAATAGACACTTTTATAAATTTTTTACTGAGCTAGATGTCATTCCACGCTAACAATTTAAATACATTCTAATGATTGAATTATAGCTCCAGTTCAGTAAGAAATCATGACTTTTAATCTTAGATAAACCCTAATGGGTTGACCCTTAGGATATCTATAAAAGGGATTCCCATCAGACCCATGTACATTCTTGGTCTCCAGTCAAATAAATAACTCATGACCCCATCACACGGAAGTACAACTGGCGAATTAGTAATGGTATATCTAATCAAACATATGGTGAATTGACACCCACATGGGTTGTTATTAGTTCCCGATAGTACTATGAGAAAACAAATTTATAAAAATCAATCAATTCTGCTTGATTGGTTACAAGTATAGTAAAATGGATGTTCATGATCGATACACATAGACAAAAAATTAGTTTATTGATTTTTTCAAATGTATTTAATTTTATTATATAAGATAAAGAAATGAGAAAATACCATTTATATTGATTTGATTAATGTATAATTGAAACCCAATTGATTTATTGGTCAGTTTGTAAACATATTCGAAATATTTTCCATGGTTGTGTTATTTTAGGGGTTGGGTACAGATGAATTTTTATATAATTAATTGTTCCTTGTTGTCAGTGTTGATTCAATGAATATCCAATGATCATGGTATCTCCTCTTCAATGCATTAATACACTATTTCTATTGTACTGGTAATTTATGGAGTTGCTGAAATATGATTGTCTTGATACTGCATTAAAACCTAATTTCCCCTAATGATGATAGTGGTCAGTTTTTATTTATGGTTGTCAATCGAACAATTTGAATGTCACATTTAAATAATTTTTTCAATGGTCATGATAAAATTAAAATAATGGGATTTGAAATATATTGAAAAATCACACAATCCAAATACATGAATTATAAAATTAATTAAATCCAATGCACCTTCCCCCTTTGACTACATCACCTAAGAACTGGTAGGGATTACCCACTAATCCTAGAAATGGGTGTTTTAAATTAAAGGAGAAAATTAAATGAAATCATAAAAGACTAACTCAAAAAGAGAATTATTGCTTCTCTCCAAGAATTAGTCTCTAGCTAGATTCGAGTGATATCAAACAACATGCATCTCCCCTATTTATAGGCTTTGGATGGACTCGTCCTAACCCATTACAGGAAATGGAAGATATTCAGACGTCATGAAATACCGATCCATGGTTTGTTAATCCATTTTACGTGTTTCCTAGAACTATGCTTATATTTTGGATGTTTAACCCCATTCATGACATGTAATCCGAACTCATGAGGCATAATCCTAAAATCATTATAACCCGTGAAACAGAAAATATTTCTTTAAAAAATATATATCAAAAAAGGATATATCATGTAATGTAGTTACATGGGGTGTAACGGTCTTTCAATGATTGATATAGATTCATGACATGTCATAGTGGGGGACTTCTTATCTGATTATTTCATGACGTGTAATTGGAATACATGTTGTGCAATTAGCCTACACCATAATTTTCATCTCTATGTCAAGATAAATATTTTGTTGTCACACTGCTTCATTACACTCATGGCGTGATGTTTTTTAGCTAATATTATATCCCCTTTTCATTCATTTTCCATATATTCATAATTACATTCCACAAAAAAAAGTTTCACTCCATCATTCAAATGATATATAATTAAAATACAAAAACCAATACATCAAAAACTCTTAAAATATATGAATAAATTAGATATAATAAATCTACCTATACATAAATTTATAATTTTCCACAAGTATGGAATCTCAAAAAGATATAATAGGTGCTCACTTTACCAATCATTAGATTTAATTTCAATAAAAAATGATGAAATTGAAAATTGAATATTCAAGTATCTCATAGGAAAAAATTTCAACACCTCAATATTCATGGAAACAACAAACCAAGTATTTTATGTTTACCCTTGGATTAAACCAGACAATTTAATCATTCAATTTTCTTTTTTAATTCGATGATAATATTAATTCAACATTAAATTTACCTCAAATAAATTTTTCCACCCAATTTGGGTAAAAATATATATATAATGTTCATCACATACCTAATGAACATTTAACTTACCATATTCTAGGTGATAATCTACCACGACCACCTTAGGAAGATATAAATCATAATTAATCATGAGGTATTCACCATTAAGGTTCAAATGACTCTGAGGGATAGGGTAGTAACGTAATGAATGTAAAAAAATAAGGCTCGAAAAAGAGTTATAACTCTAATTTATTTTGTTGTATAATCAAAAACAACCCAATGAATATATCATGTTCCCCTTATATCTTGGAGAATACTCGTATGAAATGAAATAAAAAAAATGAAACACCCTATATTTTTTATTTTTCTTCTATTTTTGGAAATATATTCTTCGGATAATTGTGAAATACACCACCCAACCACTATATATCTACTTAATACACTATTTTTAATAATTACAATAAGATAACTGATCATGTAGATGTTGATTTTTGAATTTCTCTAGACATAACCCTTTTTGTCTCTTCTTTTTTCTTATTTTTTCTATTTTTCAAGACGATGTGCAATAAATACAAACAATGTTCCTTTTTAAAATCTCATGAAATTTTACCCACACTTATCATTTATAAAATATCCAAACCTTCAACCAATTTCCACTCTTGTACTCTTATTTTTGATAATCATGAGAAATATTTAGGTAAAGGTAAGAAAAGATAAAATAGGTTTGTAACATGGATCATTTCCTAAAAAATCAATACATGGATTCTAGGGCCTTACGAAAGATTAATTCATAGTGGGTGTCAGGATATATGCTAATTAAAATAATTCATCATTTATATTAAATCTGATTTGGTGTTGTCATAGCATTGATGAGATATAGTTCAAGATCTAGAAGAAAACCTACCAGAGCTTCTCAAGTAATATATGAAAGAAGGAATGTAAAATATCTTGTTCTACGGATGTCTCAGGAATGAGATGAATTATTGGAAAAATTGGTCATTGTAATTAATATCATTAATTCAACCAATTAATGAAAAAATAAAGAATTAAAATCATTGAGAAAAGGTAGAAAATATTATTTACGATGATCAACATGGTCTCTTAAATAATTATTTGTTAAATCATAATCCACATGCTTCTTTAAACTAATTATTTTCCGAATTTTTTATATTCATATATATTGATAAATAAATCTAAATAGATGGAATGATAATTTTCCTAGGTAGTTTATGTCTCCTAGATCAATTGTATAAATAATGAATCATGTGCGGACATGTAATTTATTGTTAATTTTTTAATTAAATATAGGTAAACAATATAAAATACGAAAATGAATCTCTTACTCCCTTTGAAATTTGTTGTCAAATGTCGGGATGTACATGTTTTTTCTACCTTCTAGAATGTTGGGACTGGATGGTCCTTAAAATTAAAATTAAACAAGTGTAATCACATGCCATTATCAATAAATATTAAAATATTTGGAGAAAGATAATGTGAGCATCTGCAAACAAAAAATAATGGAAAAACCAAAAACATTGGTTGCCTCCCAGAAGTGCATTTTTTACATCATTAAAACGACCTCGCCTCCTTCATCTTTAACTCATGTTCTAGATTATTGATGTTTATTACCTCTTCATGTTACATAAATTTACATAGTTGTGTCTTATCCACAAAGGATGGCCTCATTTCTTCTCCACTAAATATCTTAATTCTAGAAGATGGTTGTACTTTCATATCTCCGTTGTCCCGACCGACCATTTCATCCTTAATAGAGATGTAATAAATGGATTATTATATATCATCCATACATTTATTCATTTATCAAATTTAGAGGAGTCAATTTCCCTTCTAGGGATAGTGGTCTTGGGGTTCAACTAGTCTTTCTTCTTTGGTTGATCATCCTCTTCTTGAACAACATCATCTAACTCATGAACCTTTGTAATCTCAGAAAAATCCTCAAATTTACTTGATTATATTTCTCAAAAGATATTGTTATCTTTAACATATTAGTTTATCATTATTGATGTTGAATGTTACGTAATCACTTCCAACTTTTGAGATGAGTTATCCACATTGAACATCATTAAACACAATCACAATATCAAAAAATACACTTCCTGGAATGAGTGTATTTTTATCCTCGTCTATATGCATCATTAAGAAGTCATCAAGAATGTAGAATTTGTCTTCATTGATTTGGACGTCTTAAATTGATCTTAATTGTGATTTCATTGTCCAGTCTTCTATTTATAGAATTACTCTTGTAGGCTACTTTCCATCCAATCCCAAACTCTTTAATTTTGATTATGAAATGATATTCTCAATCACACTATAGTCACAAAATTCATTCCCACATTTGTTAGAACTAAAAAATAAAGGGAATTATAAAGCTACCCAAATCATTCTTCTTCTTAGGTTGGTCATTTGATTCCACAACCAAAAACACTTGTATGATCAGAAAGGTGAAAATCTCATCATGATATTACTTTCTTGTTACCATTTCTATCAAAAATATTTTAAATATAGGCTTGTTTTCGAGATCCTGTACATAATGTATATTAATATACGATTTTTACAGTGTTAAATAAATTTACCTATCTGTAAGATGTTATTTGTTTTCACTATTAATTTTGGAAAAGGATGTCATTGATTTCACTAAGTGTGTTCCTATTCTTCTTCATCGACTAATTTTTTCATGCTTTATTCAATATCCTCTTCTCTTGACTCCACTAGTGGTATTCCTAAAAACTCACTTCCACTTCCTTTTTTTCTTCCCACTTATGAGATTTATTTCATTCAACTCATCATGTTTTCATTACATAGGGCATTCAGGTAGTGTTCATATGGGTATCACTATAAGATGAACAATAATATGGAAAACATGAAATTCTAAATTCAATAATGTTTCCATTAGAATAATTCTTCTTCTTATATTTCCCTTAGAGAAACCCTAGAAGTAGTCTTGAATATAGCAAGCATTTCTTCCAGCGAATGAACATATATTGTCACTATTATCCCCTAAGGATCCTATTGTTAGTACCCTTATGGCCTCTATTGGTATCCTTTCCCATTTGTATTTTTTTTTTGTTTCTATTGTTGATTCTTTCATCCCTGAAATTGATTACCACAATTGTAATCAGCGTAGTTTACATATTATGCACACATATTACGCGAGTGATGTTGTTGGACCAGTATTACAACTATATTTCTAGTAATTGAATCCAATTGTTCTTATATACATTCATTATTGTTGATTTCATTGACTCATTTCCCCTAGGTCCCTTCAACATTCTATTGGAAACTATTTCTCTCCATATCATCAACGATTTTGTAGCTTTCTTAACATGACTTCTTCATTAACGATCCTCAAGATAACACATCAACGATTGACATGTATTCTAGAAAAAACACTTAAAAAATTCTGTATTATTATCCCATGCTCCATTCCATGACGAGTTAATTTTTGAGTGATTTCTTTATACCTTTCCCTTAATGATTAAAAATATTTATTATAAAATTTGTAAGTGTTTATAATATCTATTCCTATATCAATTGAATTATATGGTGGAAACAATCAGATGAGGTTGTTCCTAGCCTTATCAATCCATGTATTGATAGAATGTGCAGGAAGGATCTGAATTTAATCTATAGTTCAGTCATAAAATGAAAACCAGAATAGATGTAGTCTTACCACATCGCATGAGATGTTCTAAAATTGAAATGTATCACAGAGCTCAACGAAATCACCCATGTGTTTGTTCAGATATTTTTGTCGATTTCTAAGGAATTTTACATTATACGATATCACTGATATTATTAGTGTCTTGATCTCACTGTCATTTGATATGATGGGGGGTTCCAGGATACTCAGTTTGAATACTATGTTTGACAGTCGCCCATAGTCAGCGAGCATTTTATTCTTCTGTTCTCTCGGAACTATGATGGCAACTTGGTTATGAATAGCATCATCCAGGATCACTATGAATTTAATCACTATGTATGTTTCATACATGTCTACTAAATCAATTTTATCTTTTTTCCTTTGATCGTGTTTTGTACCTATGAGTGTAAAAATCAAAAAAATTGAAACTCTCACCACAACAAGTGTAAATAGTGAAATTGAAGAAAAAAAATATGAATTGAAATCCTAAAAACTAATAGAATATTGTACCCAAGAAAAGGATCCATTATTATAGTCTTATGGCACTTCATTAGATCCTGATAACACATTTCAAAAACAACTACGTAAAAATTGAACTATTATTCTCAATTGATTATATTATTTGTAAAAAAACCATTCTAGATTTATCCCTCGGGGTGGAAATATTATCCTAATTTGTTTTATAAAGAAATTTAATTTTATTATATTGAAAAAGAGATGACATGAGGTTGGTTTTATTGATTTTAGGAAATTATAATTTAAATGGAACAGTTTTATTTGTTTGTTTGTAAATAGATTTTGAAAGCACAATCATGTTTTTATTATTTCACAAATCAAATGTAGTTAAATTTTTTAAAATTAACTTTTTTTATATCATATTTGATACAATGAAGATCCAATGATCATGGAATCTCCTACTTAACATGTAAATACCCCATTTCCCTTGATCTAATACTTTAGGATGTTTCTAAATAAATTTTTAATTAATACTATATTTAAAACAAATTCCCCTAATGTTGATAATGGTTATGAATTCTTTATTTTTTTTAGTTGAAAAGAATTAATGTTCATTTTAAATTAACTAATCAATGGTCATGATAAAATAAAAATAAAGGGATTGGAAATATATTGATTAAATCGTGCAAACTAAATAAATGACTAATTCAAATAATTAAATCAATCCCACCTTCCTCATTCAATTATATCACCCAAGTACTAGGTGGGATTTCCCCATAACTCTATAGATTCTATATTTAGTGGAAATGAGAAATGGAAATGAAGGCATAAAAGAAGAACTTGAAAAATATTGTTGCAGCTTCACTCTAAGCGTTGGTCATCAGCTGAATTTAAGTGATCTCTAGCTGCAGGCAAGACCAGTATTTATAATATTTGGGTGGACTCTTCCTGACCCATTAAATGACATTTAATATGGTTACATGTCCAAAAATCCCGATCCACAGTGTTTAAATTCCACATGATGCATTACATAGATCATAGCTAAGATTTAAGAACTTGGAGCCAATTCACAAAATGTAATCAGAAATCACGTAGTGTAATCTATAATACATCAGAACTTGAAAATCATTGAGTAATTATTAAAAAATAACATAAATAATTTCATGTCATGTAATGTGTTTACATGATGATTAATATTCTTTCATTGCATTACATTGCATCATGACTTGTCTTGGTGACAAACTTATTCTCTAATGATGTCACGATGTTTAACTGGATTAGATGTCGTGTAATCGTTCTATTCTATAATTTCCAACTCTACATTGACATAAATTATCCATTTCCACTCATTGAGAGAAGACATGTAGTGTGAAGTATCTTTTATCACATATTTACCCCGTTTTAGATCTTTTTTCAAGGATCCATCATTTCCTATGGTAAAACAAAAAAATCATTTTGGTTAAAAATTGGAATGATTTATCATTTAATTTCTAAAACCAATACATTAAACACTCATAAAATACATGTATAAAATAGACTTGTTGTACATCCTAGTTGTCACATGAGGAGATTATAATCATTTGTTGAGTATATGTTACATCAATAATGAGGACCACCTTGTACATCATCATAATCAAGTAATCAATCACGGATAGCATAAGCATCCTCCATCATCCAAACCATAGTGACACAATAATAGAGTATCATAATGAATAGGTATTCCATGTTCTAGTATCATAACAAATATAGATTCCATATGTGAGTATAATAATGAACAAGAAATCTGAGCAAGCAAATCATAATCAGAACGATGACATGACCAAATATCATTATTTTAGGGACTCCATGCCTAAATTTTATATTAAATGGTGATTAATAGATAGATCTTAGAGATTATATCTTAGCCTCCTAATAATAATATTGGAATCATATAAAGTACATTGAATATGGATCCCAATTAACACATCTAAAAGTCAAAAAAAAAATTAAAACAATAAAATGATCAAATGATGCATCCCATGAAATATGTCTAGGTGTCCCAGTAGAAATCTCACATTGCCATAGCTAATCAGCCAAAAACCAAAAGGAACATATGGTATCTATAGATGCATCATCCATAAATAGGATATTTCATAAAAAATATAGTGTGACTGAACACATAAGTTTCCACTACTACCATAGAATCATAGATTACAAGTTTGTTATGGGTTCTAATTTGAAACCTTCTACTATCTCTACCCAAACCAGACATATTGGATTTGGGCCCATAAAACATTTATGGAACCCACTAGGTCCCCTAGGATTGCACGTTGCAGTGGTATCTTACTCCGGATCCTCAAGGTCTGCTGGTATATAGTGGCATCCTTCTAAGGGTCCTAATATTTAGTTTGTAAGAAAGGTATTCCTCTTGGGATCCTAATATGAAATAATAAGTGGAATTCAATAGGGGATCCTTAGTATTAGTCATAGGTACATGTAATGGGATGATTATAATGAATTGGGGTTGTTACTGACCCCATGGAATCATCAAGTACCATCGAATAATTTATTTCAATTAAATATTTCATCAGAATGAGATTTAATAGGTGCATCACTGTAAGTTGAACTGAGTATCCCAGGATGAAAGGGTGTGAATTCTGCTCCCAATAAATTTTTTCTTACAAACATTTTTGAAAGATTCCCCAAATTTATTAATATAGGATAATCAACCAAAACAACTAACTGATATAATAATTGACCTTTTAAAATAATTATCAATGATTGATTATGTATTAGTTAAAATTATATATAATATTACATTAACCATTGAAATCAATTTAATCAATCAAAAACTACTACAAACACTGATTAAGGATTTCTATCAGTGTAGTAAATTTTTTATTTTAAAATATATTCAGTTAAAAAGAAACTAAATAAAACACAAAGAAAAAATGAATACAAGAGGTTCACTCTCATAATGACACATTTTCCTCTCCACATGGGAAACACATACTACCCGGAAGAATATAAAAAATAAACATTGATCCTCAACATGGATCACTTTTACAATATCACAACATTTTTTAGGCCATATATAGAACTCCTCCACAATAATCATTGGTTTATAAAAGATAATAGGTCACATAAGGACCTCATCTATAGTAGTCATGGGCGACATGAGTAAAAAGTATTTCAGAAGATATCTACATATATTCTAGTTTAAATTAGAAGATAATGTCTATGTAAAAATATAGAGTATACACACACTACTCATAATGTATAGATATATAAATAATTGAGCAAGTAATTATTTTTAAATATTGTGTTGCTCTGTATGATATTCTATATAGCTAGTGACTCCATGATTTTAGTTCAAAATGAAGAACAATTAGAGATTCTCAAAATTTTACTAGAATAGAGTGTCATAAAATCATTTTGCTCTGATTGTAGGATATAAATGTTTGTTATTAATTACTCACACACTCATGAACAAGAATGATACAACAAGAAAGAACTCTTTTTTATTTCAAAAAAGTTACAAGTCTTATATATGTGAATTTAATTTCTTGGTGTACGCACTCTATCTACTATCCTCCACCCATGGGATTCTGCTACAATTTCTTATAGCATCAAGCCAAGAGAATTAGCTGGATCCTATGCTCCTGGTACTATAAGCATAGCATGAACATTAATTTCATTATTTAAATGTTAACACACAGTCATTAAAATAATCATCAACTTTAATTTTGATAATATATCCATTAGAATTATTCAATTCCAAAATAATGAATAGAATAATAGTTGAAGTGAGTTCTTTTAATAGTGACACTCATAAGCAGTGTTTGAGTGTAGTGCTGAGACACATTCTAGTGGTGTTTGAGTTTGGTGGTGATACACATACTAAAAGTGTCTAATATTCGATGTGTGTTAGGAAGATGGTGAATCTTCTCTTTAGTAGGTTACATCAACACTTTACAAAATTGCATTCTATAAGTGACTCTTCTGATTGTAGGTTATATCAACACTAAAGAAATTTCATGGTTTAGCAGTCTGTCATAGACCACAGTGAGTAATTATCACACTCTACCTAATAAAGCATCTTAGTAGTGAGTCAATGTTGTCAATGAGTCTTTTCAATACATTTTCATATTTCCACATTTATGGTGAGTCAATACTGGAGGTGACAATTTTTCATACATTGTCAAATTTTCATAATGATGTTATCCACAATGGTGACTAAAGTCTTATAGTGAGTGTTTCAAATACATCACCAAATTTCACTTCGGGGGTAAGTTATCCTCTACCGATGAGTCATCCAGGGTAGTGACACAAATTCAATGGTGAGTCTATTGTAGACATAACCAAAATCTCTACAATCACTCATATAAGAAAAAATTATATCATAAAACGTAAAATCATCAATAACATAATAATTATGGCTTTGTGATCATTAAAACATTTTGTCCAATAATCACCACCATTGGATGATCATAAATCATGGCATTTCATAAACATCGTATCAAAGGTAAATAATGAAAAGATAATATTACAATCAAATAAAAACATATTTGTGTCATGAAATGTAATAAAATATGTATGAATAAATGAAATTAGTATAATTAAATAAATAAAGGGTCTATAACACAGTTCTTCCCTTGTGAAATTATCCAAAATATGGATAAAATAAGAAATTCAGAGAAATATAATAAGAATAAAGAGATATTTTCATTAAATAACATATGAGATGCACTCAAAAGTAGATAAAAAAAGTGAAAAACATCCCTATAATTAACCCATTCTATTATTAATGTTTATTGGTCATGGCTAAAGGCTTAAATGTTGCTTTTCCCATACCATTGCCCTGAGTAGAAGGATTAGTAGTTTTGGGTGAGGGAAAAATATGGATGGTTTTTGAACATCAGTTAGAGAGAGATGTTTTATAATAATGATATGTCTGAGGTATTGAAAAAAATCAATGGGAGAGAGATAAAAAGGATGGAATATAGATAGAAAAGGTGCATGGGGTTATCTGGTCACATCAGATATGAATAACTTTGGATCAGTGGTTGGATAAGGCAAATGAGTTTAACATTAATAGCCTCATGGGCCACAAAAAAAATCCATGCAATGGTAGAAATGGTTTCATAATATTCATATAATCCAATATTATGTTTCCACCACTTTCTATAGAACCGAATAAGTCATTATTTCCTTCCATAAACCAATAACGAAATGGATTCATTTAATTTATCTAATTCACTTGTCACCTAAAGGATTGGATAGCCAGAGGCATCCTCATATATTCATCATGAGTCTTAAAACGGGAATTCGACTCATTATTAGTGAATATTATTTATTAATAATACTTTATTACTTTGGTTATGTTTTCTCAAGCATCTTCCATATATTTCTTCTGTTCTTGAATCGTCCTATGTTAATGATCATAGACATGTTCAACATTTCTCAATGTTTTCTTAGGTAAGGAAGGTTCAACATCTGAATGACCACTCAGTTGTTTTCAAAAAATAGATATGATAAATTATATATCAATATATGGAGGTGTAATATTATAGGATTAAGTTGTTGATGTCAATGTCTATATTCACTCATGAAAAACATTTAGAGTTACTATAATGGATTTTTCCATCCCTTCTATCACAAATCTCATAGAAGACGTCTCACTAGAAAGTATTCTTTTCTCAATATCATATTTGAAATACGAGAAGATTTTTTAGGATACATTACAACTCGAAATGCAGTTTCACCATACAGTGGTGGACTATTATCCTCATCAACGATAGAGTATATCAGACCAAGTCTGACACACCTTGGATATTTTTCAAACTCCTCAAAAACTGGGTCCATATTTTTCAATTAAAATTTAATATAAATTTTAAAAATAATAGGAACTGAAACTGTATAAATATCCACTTCTAATAAATCATTATTTCGAAAAAAAATGATTCCATATAAAACCTCTATTCAAAAAATTAGGTGCATCTCCAATATTCTAATCAAATGAAGGATCAACAATATGAGGCACATCACATACATATTAATAAATAGTTTCATAAAAATGACTTGTTTGAACTTCCCTACACTCAACAACTATCTTTAATATAGATAAAAAGTCTACACTATCACCACAACAAGATGAAATTCTAAACATAGGGTTGTTACCCCTCAAATCATGTTTCTTTTTTTCTATCTTACTGATTTATCTGTATCTTTAAACAAAATTATATTTTCCATATATTTAAACCAAAATCATGTGGATAATGAACAGTTGCATGAGTCATCTCAACCTCCTCAAAACTGACTCATCCATATGGATCATCAAGACCATTAGAACTGGCTTCACGTTCATTATATTATTTTTTGACATTCATCATTTCTTTATAATCATAACTTTTCAAATTAATTCCCTAACTAGCAGTTTTCTAAAATCTTAGGACTCTTTGATTGACCCTGATGAACCTCTATCATTCTAGAATGCATATGAGTTTCCTCATAATCTAATCCTTATCAAATTTTGGATTCCATAGGGATCTCATGGTGTTCACTATTCTATTGAAATCTATATACATTTATGAAATTAATTCAATAGGATTCATCTAAAAAGTATCATATTTAATGAAATGTGCATTCAATATCATATCTTTAACATTTTTTTGTTACCTCGAGTAAAAATATTAAATTATAAAATATTTAAAAAGTAGTTTCACAATAATAAGTTATAATTAAATCTTTCTCACCTATAGAACAAAAAATATCCATCATGGATTAATAATTATTATTATTATAAGCAATTTTGGTAGTATTAGACCAGTTTTTCTAGGTTTCTTAGGTAACTCATAGTTATCCTCAATAGCAGACACGATTTCCAATCCCATACATTCTATATGCATTTCGATTTTGGTCGGCCACCTAGGATAATTATTTCCTTTGAAAAAATAAGATTTCATAATATAAGAACATTTTTGTCTTTAATAAATTTTATATAAATAAACATATAACTAATTGAAATTTATGATCTTTAGAATGCAAAAAAAAATTAATCATAGTTGTAATGTTTTAAAATATATGACTCTATGTCTAGTGTTCTTTGATACCAAATATTGGTCAGTGTTTGTATCTCAACTGGGTGGAAATTGAGTACCAAATAATAATTTGTATTAAAAATATTTATGTATAAATCCCGAATTACTTTAATATAGATTATTTATCCAAAACAATTGATCGACATAAGACTTGACCTTTTAAAATAATTCTCAAATATTGATTATGTTTTGGTTAAAACAATATATAATAATACTTCAAATTTTAAATAAATTTAGTCATTCAAAAAACATATATAAGATATAATTTTGGGTAACTATCAATGTAGTTGTTTTTTTAGTTTTAAATGAATTTAGTTTAAAAAACAAAACAAAATTTTCAAATGAATACAACAGGTTGAGTCTCAAGATGATACATAGTTCTCTACAATTGGAAATCACTTTTTCAAACACACTTATTAAAAATATACTTTTATCCACAACCTAAATTGGGATAAATAACATAATTTTTTTCCAGGACACACATGTTTCTCTTCCATAGTAATCAATGGGAGAAAAATTTTTAACAAGACACATACAGACTTTTTCTACAGTAATAATAGAAGACAAGTGTAATGTTTTTTGATATTTTATCTACGTTTTTTTAGTTTAATGCATGATATAATTTGTCTTTAGAATCATAGAGTGTCACAAAATACACGTAACATAAAAAAAATAAAAAAATATATCTTGTAAAATATTTTGTTAGGCCATGTTTCTTTTGATGATATTCTCTATAGCTTGTTGTGTCCCCTCTGGAATTCAGGATGACCTCATTGATTTGAGATTAAAACATTCCAATCTGTTTCTAATGGGTTTGTTCATAGAACCAGAAGCATCCAATGATTCCATATCCAGTTGGACCTATTTTCCAAAGGTAGGTGCTCATTATTTTTGGACTGATGAGGCTTAAGAATTTTCATTGGTCGAGAGGATGAGAGGTCGGACTCATCACATCTTTTTGAGGGAAATTATTGTCTACTCCGGGACTCCCTTTGTAGATTTAAGTAATGTTAGCTAATCCTTATTAATGTACCTAGTATAATAATGGGCTTTCCATTAGAACTTTCAATCAATGATTGATGTGTAGGAATTAAAGAATATTTTTATATGTATTTGAGGTTCTTCATCGACAGAGAATCATCTGTATTTGATAGAGATTATTAGCTAATGATATCCTTCAATAAATTATATAGATGTATCATGGTCATGATGATAACCATACATGTTTTAAGCTACTAAGCGGGGAACTTGATGTTTATTGTCATTCAGAAGGACATGGATTATCCCATAGTTGGGATTTTACCCACAAATGGGCTACCTACGTATCCTTATTTAGAGATGGAATTAGAACCCACATAGTTTGAGGGAAGTATGAGGTTTAGGCATGATTGATGGCCTCATGATAGATTTCATAATTACATTTACACTCTATGCTCACTTGAGTCATTATCGGTGTGAGGAACAAGAGGTATTTGTAAAAACCAGACAATTGTTCTAGGAAAGATGCAATTAAGAGAAATAATGTGGGGTTTATGCATGTGTGACTGTCCAGATAATTGAAGAGTAGGATTTACATTAGGGAATAAACCCAGGAACAAGTTCCATAAAGGTATATGTACCTCATGGATGTTTGAATACTCTAATTTGTGCTATACTCCTAAGGAGGATGCCCAAATTAGGAGGGGACTTATGTTTGGGTTTTATTCTTGAGGAGGAGGCCCAGATCAAAAAAAATTAAGACTGGTTAATGAGAATTCTTGATAACTGGGGCTTACTCTAGAGAAAGAGGCCCAAGTAAAAAAGGGACTTAGGGCTTACTTCTATGGAGGATGCCCAAATTAAGAGAATTTTGAAGACTTGGGCTTACTCTGGAAAAGGAAGCCCGGGTTAAATGGGAATTATCAATGGGGCTAACTCCTAAAAAGGAGGCCCAGGTTCAGGATTTCATGGGGACTTGGGGCTTACTCTTGAAAAAGAGGCCCAATATGGAGGAAATTATGAGTGGGGAATATTCATGAAAAGGAAGCCCAAATTAGAGATTCTCTCATATTTAAAGGATGTGGTTAAATGAATGAATGTTTATATTGGGGCTTACTCCTAAAAAGGAATCCTAGGTTAAGGGAAATGGGGCTTACTTTGGAGGTGGAGGCCCATACATGGTAAATTTTGGAGACTGGGGCTTACTCCTAAAAAGGAGGCCCAGGTTAAAAAAATGGATTGTGGCTTACTCCTGAGATGAGGCCCAAATTATAGATCCTCTAATCTTTGAATGATGAGGTTTAATGAAATCTCTTACCTTGGTGACATAACAATATGTATATCACAAGGCTTTGATATATGACCCAAGGAATTCCTTTAAGGTAAGAAAATCAATAAAGAAAACATGACATAAATTGCATGGAAGAGTATTTTGAAGATTTGATCTTGAATAAGAGAGGTGTAATGACATAAAATAAGTGAAATAGGCAAGATAGACACCCAAAAAGAAAGGGGTGCGCAAGTCTTGGTGGCAGCGCAAGTACTGCATGGGCGCTCAACTATTGGTCACGCATGTAAACTTCCGCAACATAGGGGGTCTTGTACGACTATTAACCCTTAAGTTAAAACTTGGGCGATCCTTGGCTCTAGCCATTAGTTTTATCCCTAGGGTCTTCCAAAAAAGAGGCACACATGTTCTGGTTAAGGAGCAAGGGCGGTGCACAAGTGTGGCCATTTCCCTTAAGGGTTGGCCACTCAGGCATGCAAGTGTTGATGTTTTTCAACACATAAACCATACTCCCCCTCTTTAGATCATCTGTTCTAGGTAAAAAAAATTAGCTTAGACGTTTTCAAAAAGCTGGAATAAGAGACAAGGGCGCCGGGAGCTCGAATCTGGGTTTTGGAAATTTTCCGTCATTGAAAATGGGGGGCCCATAGGGGTATTTATAGGCTGGAGGTGGCCATGAGAGGTTTTCAAATAGGTAATGCAAGTCACTTGCACAACCAATAGGTGGCGCGCAAGTGTAATTTCGCGATCATTTGGGAACATGCGCGACACAAGGGCATTGGACTCCTTATTAATGCCTTTGTTGATTTTTGATGTTTTTTTCAAAGGATGAATCAATTTTAGTTTTATCATTTCACTTACCCTTCTTTTAGACAATGTAACGAAAATGGGATTCAACTAAAGTCCCCCTCAAAGATGGATCTGAACGAATAAAGATGTGACTCTGAGGAGAAGAAGAAAACCAAAGGGAAGGAGGTGTGTATGCGATGGCCGCACAAACCTCATTACGCTAGTGAGAACCGCACAAGATGGAGCGCGCTGGCTGGAGCACGCAAGGTAGAGCACGCAGGTCTCCGGCCTGGCCTATATATAGATGGCCAATCCTCATGGAATGCAATGAAATTCGGATTTCTTGCTCATGTCACATAGCTTGCTTCGGTTGCGCAGCTTGCTCTATTTTCCGCTACTTTTCTTACTGTAACGCAACTGTCAAGGTGTCTTGACTTGGGTGGTGAGACTTGCATGACACAAACTTGCGTGAAACATATACAAATGTGCTACACATCCACACATGTGCGTCGAGTTTAGACTTGCGCGCATTTATTCCATTACCAATATTTCAAAATTCATTCACAAATTTAAAAAAACACCCATTTAAGAGTTATTTTATTTAACATTCGTGTAGATTCAATTGCTCCCAATAGAATTGGAACAGGTGATGAACTGGAATGTAAGATACCTGATTATATGAAGAGCATATATTAAATTACAATGTAATTTAGAATATTTTGGACGTGAGTGTTATCTTTCATCCTGTGAAAAATACTTCATTATTACATATCTAATCATGATCGGTTCAAAATGTGCAGTTTCATCCAGTGAAGCTGCTGAACTGCCAATGCATGAAGAGGGTGTGGACATTGATGTAAACCCTACCATTGCAGAAACACCAGCTCAAGTGGAGCTAAACCCAGTAAATCTTCCCCCAAATAGTCTTGAAGAACCTGATGAGGCTACGAAATATGGGGAAGAGGCTTCTCAGGAAGCAGAATTACCATTGGGTAAGGTATAACATTTTCTTTACAACTATACTTAATTTACTTGACAGCCAATCGACTTTTGTAGTCTTTTGAATCTAACCAATGTTTTCAATTGATTTTCCAGGGCCATCAATTTCAATGGTAAGATCTGGAGTTGAAGCATCAACCTCTACCCCAACGGGAATCGAAAGTGAAGAAGCATGGGTCAGGGGGGATGGAGCATAATAGAGCACTTCACTAAGTGAATTAATTCCATAATATACTCCCCCATGTGACAGTGATGTCGAATCTAACCCGGAAGTGCTTAAAGAGATTATCATTTCATGACTCAAGGCATGGAACAATATATAGAAAATCAAATCTGAATTGCCTTTAGAAGAGCTTCCAACGAAGATTCCCCTGCTGTCATCCATGTTCGTCATGCTAGGACATGGTGGTTTTGGATATGAGGAGATCCATACCATAGTGAAACATGTCATCTTGAGAAGGGAGATGGAGTAGAAGTGTCATCAGTATCTAAATAGGGTGAAGCTGTCATTCGATATCGAAGACTTTGAGGTTGTGGTATCTCGAGCTGAAGCTAATTATGCTGCCAAGATGAAGGAGCGGAAGCATAAGATCAAGGAAAAAGTCTTCGTGTAGTTTCTTCTCCAGCAACAGTTAGATGTTGTTACTGGGGAACACGGCCAGCTCAATAATTCCTTAGAGGGAGATCAATTGAAAGGTATGAAGGCCTTTGTAAATGCCAAGAAGACACTCCATTAGGCTGAGAAGAACGAGGCTGGTCGGGTGCATGAGCTTCAAGTAGCTGCTGATGAAGCTCGGACTGTTGTATGTTATGTAAAGGCTTATGTTAACAGCCTCTTGGAATATCCTGAAAAAGATAAGAGAATCCAATATGTTGATATCCTTTTAATCCTTGTGTATCAAATGAGAAACAATTTCATCGTCAATCTTTTGTGCATGCCTTCTTTCATTACCTGTTTTGAATTTTACATAAGCCAATGGGCCTCGAAAGTACAATTTGATTTTTAGTAAGATTATTATGAATAATCCTACAAACATTGAAACTTTTATGGCTCAATATTACAGAAATCATACAAATTGTTTGTTTAGTGAGCTGGGACTTGGATTTTATTCAGATTTCATTTGTCTTTTGTGGGTAGTTTAAAGTCATGCACACGAACTTAAAAAGTATATCGTTTAAGGTCAAAATAGATTTGAACAAATGGATAAATAATGACTCAATTATTTGTTAATTTATCTGAAAAAATATTTCAATATTCAAGTATGAAGGGAAATGTTTAAACTACGACTTAAGAAATTTTGAATCTGAAGAATGATACGAAAAAGGGCTAAAAGGCATTAGAAAAAGTAGTTTCCATGAATAATGTTACTATTATTTAACAAACCAATTAGTGGTTGAATTATTCAGGGCCACCTAAGGGCATTGGCTACATAGTCAAATAAATAGTATCTTTTAGCTGGAAGGTCCGTTATGTGGACTACATATGGAAGGCTGCCTATGGGCACATGCTGCATAGTCAGGCAAAAGAACTATCCGAAATTTACTTTTCTAGTGCTAAAAATCCAGTGAATGTTTATGGAGATTCAAATTTTACAATGCATAGTGTTTTCTTTATGGAAAGAGGTAATTGAATATGGAGAAAAAATATTTCCAAACATGATTATTTAGGATCTGGATGAATGTAACTCTTACGAAGGTCTGACCCAAATGTAGGGAAGGATAACATAAACCATAGGCTTAAATACTTTCAGATCATTAAAAGGTAACATGGGAAAGATATGTTAAGGATGTCAATTTTTGTGGATCCCTACATATTGTGATTATAACAAATAAAAACAAAAGAGGATTTCCTCCCAAGAATGAACATACCACTATTTAACAAACCTATTAGAGGGGTTGAATTGTGGAGAGCCGCCTAAAGAAATTTGCTGCATAGTGAAATAACAGTATCTTTTGGCTGACAGGTCTGTTATGTAGATTACTTATGCAAGGCCGCCTATGGGCATATGCATCATAGTCAAGAAAAAGAACTATTATGTATCAAACATTTTGCGACTAGAAGTCAATAAAAAGGGTTATGATGATTTGAAAATATTTAAGGCTAGGGTTATGATACATAAAAATGGGTATTGTACAATGGATGTAAAGATACATAGGAAAATACTAACCATAAACATGTTGTGGCTGGGTCCTTTATTAAAGTGTTGGACTTCACTACGTATCCCATAAGTAAGGGAATCAATCCATACGTAGTTCTTGAAATACAGTTTAATGTCATGTGGGAGAAGATTATGAGATATCTTAGTTTTTGGTCGTAGAACTCGGACCCTGATAAGGAATACACATTGTGTATTTTCACAGGGCACTTTTCAGCTGAGGGACTGAATGTGGAATTTGGGGTTAGGCCCAAAGACTTGGTGCTGGATTTGAGGAATACTCAAACATTCCTTTGTATCCCATAAGGATGGGAATCATACCCTCGTAGTTCGAGAAATACCGTATGTACAGATTTGATTCGTATATGTGAAGGGTGAAAATGGTACTTTAGTGCAATGATGGTTTTACCCAAGATAAAAGTGTTGGTCATTCCCATGTATGCACGTAGTCTTGGAAATATGATTGAAAATCAATGTAAATAAGGATTCCCTATCAGGTGTGGGTATCATAGAATGTCGTAGTTTATTTTCATACAGGACAAAAATGTTTTATATAGATTAATGTCATTTAGCAAGGACCGGAGTGAACCAATGAGAAGATATTTGTTCTGGGGGCAGTTTCACAAGTCAACATTGTATGAGATGGAAGTGAACTAATGTAAAAATATATTTGTTTTGGGCTTGAACCTCAGGAGGTTGCCTACATACCTAGCCTAGAAGGAATGTATCAATGTCTGTGTATTTCAATTAATTAATGAAGTGTTATGCTTGAAGTTTTCTCTAAGATCACATGAGTTATACTCGGTGTGAGAATCAAGAGGTAACAACCACCTTAATGATGCACAGTTTAATGTCATGTAGAACACAAAAAGGGATTATGCAGTTTAAAATCTTACACTGACGACTATTGGTGCTGCAGAGTTTAATGTCATGTAGCATGGACAAAATAATGTTTAATGTCATGCTGGAAAATAAAGAACTTCTATACACCTTAGCATCATGTAGATACGATGATGGGGGACTATGCAGTTTAATGCCATGTAGTAAGGACAAAGAGGAAATATTTTATCATCATGTTGGCCGAAAGATTCAAATAGTTTAAGGACATATACAAGGACCGTAAATGGTGTAGTTTAATGTCATGATAGACATAAGGGACATGTGAATTGTTTAAAGTCATCTGCATGGAATGCACATTTTAATGTCAAGTTGAACGTAAAAAGGAACGATACAGGTTAATGTCATGTTGGACGATGGTGTGAATAGTTAAAATCATATGCAAGGACCGCACAGTTTAACCTCATGTAGCTAGGACGACGGGGATATATTTTAATATCATATTAGATGAATTAAGGACTTCATTCATAGTTTAATGTCATTTTGGATGATGGGGATTATACAGTTTAGCGTCATAAATCTAGGACGATGAGAGTGACATACAGTTTAGAGTCATGTCTCTAGGACGATCCGAATAGTTTAAGGACATTTGTATGGACCGCACAGTTTAACATCATGTTGCTAGAACATAATGGGACTTTCTATACAGTTTATCATCATTTAACTAGGACAATGGAGGACAATATTTTGAGTTTATACAACACACTTCTTTAGAAATATACCATTGGTTGGTGTCTGTATATGTTCTCAATCCATCGATATTAAAGAATGTGCTCAATTGGAGTAGACCTTATGTATTGAATAAGGACCTTCCCATTTTGGTTCAATCATGGGAGGTTTCTTTCCTAGTATCATTGGAGTAATGAAAACCAAGACCAATTCTCCCTGAATTAATGAATGGAGATGAACTTTTTTAATGAATGCTCATCCTATTTGATTTTGATATACTTCCATGTGATGTAGAGTGCATAATATTTTCTCGTCTAATCATTTCAATTCATCCAACCGCTTTCGAGATTGTTCATATGTAGATGGATTATCAGAAATGGAAAATCTAAGGGAATGTAATTGAACCTCAATGGAAAAACTGCTTCTATTCCATATATCAGTTAAAATGGAGTTGACCGCATTGTAGTGAGGGTGGTGGTCCAATAAGCCCATAAAGCATGAAAGAGTTTGTCAAGCCAAGATTTCTTATCTTTTTCCACCATCTTTTCTATTATATTTCGTAGAGTATTGTTGGAGGCCTCTTTCTGTTCATTAGCCGCTGCATTATACCGAGATGAATGATTGGATTTGATGTTGTATTCTTGAAACCACTTCTTCCACTCAGATGAACAGAAATAGGTGCCATTGTCCGTCAATATGGTATGATGGACACCAAATCTGGTAATGATGTTAGACTTGATAAAGATAACAATTATTTTAGAACTAAATTCTTTGACAGGTATTTACTCTGCCCATTTGGAAAAAGAAGTCAGTAGCGGTAAGAATATACTTGAACTACTTGACTATAGCTGAAGGGTAAGTTCCCACCACATCCATTCCCCATGTGGAAAATGGACACGAATATTTAGCTGTATGATGCAACTCTTGGGGTTGATGAATGAAATTGGCATGTAACTATCATGAATGACACTTATTTGTGAAATCAACACAATATTTTATCATTGAGGGCCAAAAGTATCCAAGCCTTCGAATCTGATCAGACAGTCTATGTCCAGATGGATGGGCACCACAGACTCCTGCATGTACTTATTTCGTGACAGCCATTGTCTCTTCACCATCAATGAATCTAAAGGGAACTCCATAAAAACCACGCTTGTAGAGAATTTTCTCTAGGTTGTATGGGACATTATAAATAGTAATATTGACCACACATCGCCAGATTTTTTCTTTCCCAGCTCTATGAGGTGGAAGTGCTCCATTTTGATGGTATTATCTGATAGGTATCATCCATCCTGTAGTATGACCATATGGCTTAGGAATGGGACTAATTTCATTGATTTACACTGTTCTGGTTCGAAGATAAGGTGAAATTGTATGACGGTGGTAAATGCTGATGCTTGTCTCATCCCGAACAGGATCTTCTAGAGCCCTGGCTATGTTAACCAATGCATTAGCTTGAGAATTTAGTGATCAAGGGACATAAGAAAATGTATGTTTAGTATGAAATTCTAACATTAACTCTCTAACGTAATCATTCAAAGTGATCAATTCTTCTTTTCTGATTCCATAATCCCCATTGACTTGATTGATTACCAGGACTAAATCACTTTTCTCTTTCAAGTGATTCAGTTATGCCTGATGCGCCAATTCAAATCTTGTAATGAGAGCTTGGTATTCTTCTTCATTTTTGGTACCACATTCCTATAATAAAAAGGAATAGGGTAACACTGCATATTCTGGGGAAATGAGATCAAATCCTAACCCAACATTGATTAATTTAGGGTCTTCCATTTTCTTCCCTTTTGGACTTATAGAAGAAGCATTAAAATACATTTTCTAGACTTGAGGACTATCTTGAATAGAGAATAATTCTTCATTAGGGAGTTCAATATCAGAATGTGTATCTTCTACTAAAGTGTTTCCAGAAAGGAAATCAGCCAGAGCATGGCAATTATTTCCATTTGAGATACATATTGAAAAGCAAACAACTGCAGAATAACCACCCACCTTTTCAGACGTTCTGTATGCATTGGACGACTGAGGATGAATTTGAGCGGGTTATTGTGAGATATCAATTGGACATCATGATGTTACAGATAGTGTCTCAAAATCTAAACTGCAAATATTAATGCGAGGAAGCACTTCTCAATACTTGAATATTGGGTTTCTGCTTCCACCATAGTCTGACTGAGGTAGTAATGTCTATTTTCATTCCCAGCTTCATTTTTCTGAGAAAGAAAGGCTCCCAATGATCTCTCTAAGGATGTAACATAGAGGATAAGTGGTTTTCCATCAACTGGTGGAATTATTACTGGTGGAATCAAGAGGTATTTCTTGAGAATATCGAATGCTTCTTGACATTCTCCCATCCATTGGTATGTGACTCCCTTCTTCATCAATGTGGTGAAGGGTAAACATTGGCCTGCCATATTAGTGATGAAACGCCGAATATAGGCTAAGTGTCCTTAAATACCTCTCAATTTATTCAAATTTAGAGGAGGTGATATACCAGGGATCAACTTGGTCTTCCCAGGATCGACATCGATACCACGATGGCGTAAAACAAAGCTGAGAAATTTTCATAAGGTTACCCAAAAAGCACATTTTATGTGGTTCATCTTCTAATTATGATGTCGAATCTTGCAGAAAATGATCTCCAAATCAGCCATGAGATTAGAACATTGTTTGGATTTTACCACCATGTCATCCCCATAACATTCAATAATCTTATCTAAAAAGGGTTTGAAGATTCGATGCATGGCCTGCTGATTTGTTGCACCAACAGTCATTAGTCAAAAGGGCATCACCCAATAACAAAAAATACCCTGAGGGGCTCTAAAGGCTGTAGATACATTGTGTTATGGAGAAATTCAGATTTGATTATATCCGGAATATATATTCATGAAAAAAAGTTCTTCATAGCTTTTCGTTGCATCAATCAAGAGATCTGTAATCAGAACCTGAAAATCTTCCTTAGGACAATGCCTATTAAGATCTCTGAAATCAATGAAAACTCTAATTTTTTACATTCTTCTTCTTCACAGGGACAATATTAGCCAAACACATGGGATATTGTACTTCTATGACGATGTTAGCTTTGATAACATTATCCACTACAGCTTCAATTTAGGAAGCATAGGTTGTGTGTGTTCTTCTCGCGGCTTGCTTAAATCCTTGATTTTCTTCTAGGAAACCCAAATGATGGGTAGCAACATAGGATCAAGCCCTGGAATATCAGTATAATTCCTTGAAAATATTTATTTATTTTTCTATAAAAAGAATATTTACATATCTTGTTCTTCTAGAGCCATGGCCGCACTAATTAAAGTGGGGCGTGGATCTTCTTCAGTAACTAGATTTATTTATCCGAGTTCATCCACGGTATTTGAGATACCTTACTCAAATGCTGGGGGAGCATCCCTGAGATCTTCCACTTCTTCTTCAACAAGATTTAAGTCTCCTGTTTTTACTTTCATAGTAGAATATGAAGTAGAATTTCCATGATCAGAAGAGATGTTAAAATTTGAACATCATGAAGAAGAAGAATCCATTTCTGACCCGATTGATGATAAAGGGTATTCAGTGGGTAAGAAAGAGGAGATGATGGATTGAGAATCGACATCATTTTTCACCACTATTGTTTCTATAACTACTTCTGGACTAATTGGCGAAGCAAAGACTTTCTAGAATTCAGCAGATGAAATAATGACATCCCCATTTGTGGTTTCATCACTACTTGGTGGATCACCAATTTCTCCCATGTTTCCTGGCTCGATTGTCATAACTGAAATTAGGGATCTTTACATAAGTGTATTTTGATTTGGGCCTACCATGTCAATTTGGATGATAGGCAACACATAATCTGAACTCACATGTGCAAATAGATTTACTGGAATCTTTTCTAAACCAAATGAAGAATTAACCTTGGCAACCTCCTTTGTTGTGGATTTCTCTTCTCCCATCATGTGATAGAATTCCACCTCAATGTATAGGGATTCACATGTCTTGAATGGATATTTATCACCATACAGTGTCCCAATCTGACCATTGAAACAATATTTAAGACATTGATGCTATGATGAAGGGATAGCTGCATGTTGATATAGCCAGGGTCTTCCTAGAAAAATATTTAAAGTTGTGTCATGATCAACCACCATGAATTCTAAATTGGATACAAGGTCACCAATTTGAGTTTTGAGTCTAATCTCGCCCAGTGGTCCTTGTTCATTTTTATCATACCATTATAACATTAAAGTAGAAGGATATAAATCAGATTCGATGAGTCCCAATCGACGAAGTGTACGAATGAGGATGAGATTGACTCCTGAACAATTATCAATAAAGGCTCTTCGGATATCCACACCATTGAACATTCCAGATAAGTACAATGGTCTAATATGCCCATACACCACATCATCTTCATATTCATCTGTGAATGATATCACTGCATGACATTCTACTAGATTATTCTCTATTTTGTAGACTTCATCCACAACAATTTGGATTTCAAACTCTTGAGGAGTTGACAAAGCCTCAAGGAGTGCCTCCCAAAGATCATTTGACAGATTCAGTGCCTCCAGAATTGATAACATGTCTGGTACATGGGCTAGGTGTTTCAACACATCATACTTTTGATCCAGAGGTCTGCATTTCTTAACAGGAACCTAAGGTTTTGCAGGTTCCTTGGAAGTAGATGCTTCTTGTATCGGGATTGGAGTTGGTAATACTCCAGGATTTGTAAGATTAGACCTATTGGATCCATATACTCGTTGATAGTAAAAAGTTGTAACCTCTAACTAATCTTCCAAAATAACTATGCCAGGACTGAATCTTCTATTGGTGGAAGAACATGCCTGTTATTATTGAGCTCGCTGAAGGGCTCTTTCATGATTTTTTGCTGCATACATAGTTTTGGAAGGGGTAGAATTGAAATAGTGGTTTCTGGGATATCCACATCTTCCTCTTCATCTCGAACCCCTAGAACTTCCTCTACTTCCTCTGTTTGATTAAGGGAATTAAGGGTCATCGAGATTGAAGCTGCAACTATCATAAGGATCATTGAATTTAAACATATTAACAGAACTGATGATCAACTCATCATCCGATAAAGGCTCTTCCAGACTTTCCAACTAAGGCTGTGCTGTTTGGTGGGGTGGTTCCCGTTGCATCGAAGTAGATGGCATGAAATCTGCCAGAGTCAATGATAGATTAGGCTTTGACACATACACATCTTATTCTGATTCTTCTTAATTCATTGAATTATGCTGCCCTTCTGAGTATTTTTATTTTGATGGAGGTTTCACTGTGGAATTAATATAAGACACAATTGGATTTTGCAATTGAGTTAGCAAAACAGAATGAGTTTGATTGATCATTTTTCTGACTATCCAATTATCATATTTTTGCTCATTTTTCCTTTTGACTTCTTTCCACTCGCCTCCTTCCTATGGATCTATAGCAGTAACACATGCTACATGAGCTGAATAACCCTTCAGTTTAACTAGCCCTGAGTCGAGCATCTTTTACAGAAGGTCCTTGAAGGTGAAACACTTCTGAATGGGATGCCCCAACATCTGATAAAAAAACCAATAATCGGGACGGTCCTCAGCTCCTTCCTTGTTTGGACTTTTGGGCCTCGTCAACTGAACCATGTTATTCTCCAAGCCTAAAATGAAATAACCAGGAACTTGTTCATTTCGGAAAGAATAAACTTTTCTCTTCAAGTCATCAAACTATTTCCGTCTTTGATCTCTTTGATCGTCTTGACGAAACGTCCTCGGTTGCTGACGCTCAGGAGGTGGAGCCATTTGGGAAGATAAAGGCTTTGAGTTAGAAGAATGTATAGGTGCTTTTTTAAACATGACTGTAGCAGTCTCTACTTTACCCAGTATCCTTCTTGGAGCTGATTGAATTGCACGAGCTTTATCCATAGTCTTCATAAGAGAATCTTCAATCTGCTGTGCGATCGAATTAATGTCACGAAACCCTCTAGTGTATTTCGCAGTGATCAATGGCGTGCGTAATTCATCACGCAAATTTTCCACACAGATTTGCAATAGTTCATCTTGAGGGAGTGCAATGCTCAAGGAATATGTTAATACCTTCCAGCGAACAATGAAATCTGATACCCTTTCATTCTCTCATTGCTTACAGTTTGTAAGATCAAAAATCATTATCTTTGCTATGTGGAACTGAACTGAAGCAGAAATAATTGGCGATGATCGCTCCATCCGGTAATTGACCAGGATTTCAAGATTATGTACCAAACAATAGCATGCCTTTGTAATGACTGTACCGTGCAACAGAGCTTAACCGCTTCTTGTTGCTGAGGAGTTCCTATCATGGGATCACAACGAGAATTAAAATGTGTTAAGTGTTGCTATAGATCTCCCAAACCCTTAAAGATTGGGAATGTGGTTTTGAAAAATTTGATGGCGGATGAATATCATCAAAACATTCAAGGTATGCTCTCTTTTCTGGTTGAATTTGAGCACGCTTTCCCTCCATAGCCTCCAAACAAGCTGTAAAAGACTCAATAGTAGTTATTAACTATTGAGAAACATCCGGTTGAGCTTGGAATTGAACAAGTATGGCGGCTGGTACTGCAACTCACGGTAGAACCACTGACTGTTGTAGCACATGACCCATACGATTAGACCTCTAAGGGTGTACTAGAGGAGGAGGATAGTTTGGTATATCTCCACAGCCGAATCAAATTCCGCTGGCTGACTAGCTTTAGTACGTTTAGGAAGAAGACGACCTTGGAGTAGTTCTGCATTCATCCTCTTTAGTTCCATCATTTCTTCCTTTTGCTGTGAAAACCATTGCTCTAATGAGAGAGACTGGCCTTCTCTAGAGGAAGGGTGTAATGCCCCGACCCCAGCTACCTAGAGTCAGTGCATTACATTGTAACATTGGCATGATCACAAAAGATGAAGTCTCGAATGACCGATTAGTTTAGTAGCCTTGGAAACACTAGATACATTCATAATTGTTACATTACATCACAAAGTGAAAAACTATAATAACATAGTCTCCATAGTCCAAACTTCTATCCTCTTCGGACTATCCCTGTAGGTCATTCATAAAATACTTATTCACAACCTGGAAAATATTAAAACATTGAAAGGGGTGAGCTCAGATGCTCAGTAAGGATAACAATATTGCGGAAGCTTTCATAAATAAACATTAACATTTAAGGCAATGTATAACTAAAAAAAATCCTTTTAAACATGAAATTCAACATAATATGGAAAAAGTAAAATGAGATAATGCCATTTACTTATTCACATGGATATTCTACTGGTCGAATAATCACATGCAATATCAATAACCACTTTCATAATGATGGAATGCATAATTCTAGACTATCATAACCACATAGGAAAGGCCTCGTGCCAAGACTACAAATAAGATTTTGTCAAGGCCTTGTGCCAAGACACTAGTTTGTCTCATGAGACCTGCCGATGCATCGAGGAGCTATAGTGGTCTCCACCTGTCACTTATTAAGTCCAATGCATTCTTCATATGAATAGGTTTAAAGATATCATAAACCATAACATAATCGTATCACATATAACATGCGTAAAGGAAACATAACATTTCCACATTTCAATCACATGATGTCAATACAACACATTGATATAATAAAAATGCTTTCAAAACCATTTTCAATACCAAAATAAAAGCACGTTAAAACATTGTATTTATTTTTCATTAAAAAAAAGTGATGGCTTGTAGAGGAAGCCGAAACTCAAATAATGGTCACGGCGGCGGAGAAGTCGTTGTCGCCGCATAAGTACGGAAAAGAAAACATTCCCTCTTTATCGTTTAGTAAAACGCTTTGTATAAAAAAGATTCCTTTTGAATAAATGTAAAAGTCAAAGGGGTTTGTACACCGTATAAAAGAAAGTTGTGTATAAAACCAAATATGCCTCAATGAAAGGAGATTGAGACAATGTCCTTAAAAAGATAATTTTTAAAATAAAATAGATCTATTATGTGTATTCAATATAAGTACACATAAAGAAATTACAAATACAAGATAGGACATAATAATATCATGACATAATTTGAAAGTAGGAGGTTAACCCAAAGAATGGAAGTTGGGTTAAGAAGTTCCCTTACCTTGTGTCCGACTTGACTCAACCGTTATTTAACCTCCTGAATAATAAACTAGAGTTAATATCTACCTTATTAAGAACCATTTTCAATTTCATTATCCTTTTTATATCACTTATTACAATGTTATGAACATTATGTAATTATTTATGTTAATAACGGTCGTTTTGTCGATCTTTGGTACTTGAGTCAACAATAAACATCTTATAATTACAAGTTGTTTATGTGGTACAATATCCATTATCTCCAGAATTATATTCATGATTTAGATGTCATATATATCTTATATATCCAGTATATACATTCATTTATAATATTACGTAACATTTAGAGGTAAGAAATGAAATGCACCGTTCATGGAGACGGTAAGTCGTACGTACGTATGAATGCTACTTTAATTTCAATTTAATATTTAATGGATCAAAATCATAATGATATAAATGTATAATATAATTCCAGTATAATATAGTGTATAGTACCATTTACTCCATCCTTTATACATCCCACATATGGCATTAACGATTCAAATCACTTTGAGGGGGCGGTAGTCTGCACTTCCTAAAATAAAATTATCGCGTTTTACCCATAATGGAAATCATAAAGTATGCCATAAATGAAAAATACAAACGCATAAGTAAAACATAAACATATTATATATCGTATATAAAAATAGTGACATCTTAATGGCCACCTTTTAAGGTGTTATATGAGTGTTGAACAATCATCGTTTCGTGAGGCAGAAATTCGACATCCACAGAAACCGTATGTTCTTTAACCATTAGATGTAGGTGTGTGTAAGTGTAGCTCGAAAAATTCTTATAACAAAATCCTAGTATATTGAGGATACTGGTGTTTTTACAAAAGAAATGAATAAAAAGAGTTTATGGGGTTGGAGAAGAAAAATAAAACAAAACAACATTAGAGAAGACATTACCTCAAAATCGGGTAACTCTTTTTGATTTGAGCCAAAGGCTTCCTTGGGAAGCGTTCTGCCCAAAGTGAGGCTTCTAGATGTAAGAGGGGGAAGTTGGGAGAGTATTTGGGCAGAGTTTGGCCGATCCAAATGGCTTGAAGGTGGGAATAATGTGGGAGAAGTGGGGGCCTTTTATAAGTGGAGAGGAGGGGCTCTTTTGGAAAGATTGAAATGTTACATTATTACACAATGCTTTTCGAGTTCTAAAGGTCCCAAACTTATATAATTCGAGGCTAAGGTGATAAGGTTTCGAAATATCCTCATCCAATAGGCTTTGGACAAATGTAAGTCTTGTATTTTTCATTATATTCTCATTTTATTTAAATCGTTAAATAATGAGGTCATCGCTTCATCATAATGATGTCATAAATAATTTAATTTATTTAATGTCTAAAAATTATAAACAAAATACTATGATTTAGGAAATCTTTTTAGCTTTCTAATGAATATTTATAATCAAAATTTGGACTTGTGTAACCCCACATAAAAATTGTTTTAATAAAACATTTTATGTTTGTGTCATTTTTTACTTTAACATTAAATAAAAGGTATTTATGTCATTTTCTAACTAAAGTGGCTCCATGGGGTCCCCAAGTTGACCCATGGGTTGTCTTGCTCGGGCATGACTCATCCAATAGGATTAGGAAAAGTTTCAAGCTCATATCATATTATTAAAACATTATTTTTACCTTAAACTACACTAATTACCTCTAATCGCGATTAAGAACTTAAAAGTTACTATTCACCAAAAAATTATTTTAATCTCATTGAACCACATTTTACTTCTTAATGACAACCATGTATGTCGGATTTTTGAAAATCAAAACACAGAAGTGGTAATATTTCATTTAAACAAAAAATCAGTTATTTAACTACCACTTAGTGGTTTCACTATTCATCAAAAATTGATGTTTTTCAGAACAATGCCAAAATTTCACCCTAAGCTATAATTGATATTCCAAATTCATAAATTATGTCTATTTTACAAAATTCCAAACATATAAGTTGCATTAATTAATTTTATAATTAATTCCCGTTTTCACAACAAATAGCGTGTTTTTAAGAAACAATTTATATCAAAAGATTGGCAATTGTTTATGTCCAATTTCAATGTTAAATTAATTCTAATGACCACCATTGGATAAAATGGTAAAAATATATTCTAATTATACTTTAAAATCACTAAATGGTATAATTTATCACATTAAATTATTTTGATTAAAAAAGTTGTTTTAAGTATTTTTCACTATTCATAAAAAAATTGGAAGTTCTCAGAAAGTTACAAAAAATTCAACCTAGGATAATTTCGATATTACGAATACAAAAATGAAGTCCATTTTGAAATATAAAATTTCTATAATTTTAAAATGTGTTTATTACTATTCATAACGGCTACTTTGATTAGTTGTGGTGTTTTAGAACTCGAAGTTGCGTACAATGCAAGCTATTGCATTATTGAATGAGAAGCGTATCGTGGAAGATCGGGGTGTTACATTCTACCCTCCTTCAATAAATTTAATCCTTGCAATTTGAAATTTTTCTTTGATGGTAAAAGGTTGAAAAGAGAAAATACCTTTGAGGAAAACCCACATCGGAAATAAGATTAATAAAATTTAGCCTTAATAAGAGGGAAAGGGAAATGAAAAAGTCACCACCCAATTATGATCTCGATTAGGAGAACATTGGTGGAAATTAGAGACATATAATTGGAGGAAAAACGTAAATATTTGTAGGGAGTGATTAAGGTCATCAATCACAATCAACCGTTAAATTGAGGGCCTCAAAGCCTTCAATCTATGTTGATTTAAAATATCATCAGTTCAACAAGACATAAGGTATTAGGATAACACATTTTTTGTTTTAATATCCCTTTACTAATGTTTAAGAATTAATTTATTCATTGAATAAGAGATAGGTATATATATATTTATGCTTGACAATTAGAGTTTCAACCTTCAACTCATCTTTCACTCAAAAAGATAATATAACTAAAAAATATTAAACTTAAACTAATTTCATAAGGTTCCAAATGTTAACACATACCATTTAGATTAGTAAAATTGTTTTGTAATAACCAGGGACTTCCTGTAGGCTAGTGGTAGGAAATAAAGGCTTGTCGCACTAGGGATGTGGGTTCGATTCCTGCAGCTTTGTCCGACGCGACGGGTTATTCCCCACCCTGCAGGTTGTCCTTTTCCTAAAACTATAGTATTATAATATTCCAAAAATAATCTTCAGAAATGCTTTAACCTTAAACAATACTTTCCATGGTTTATCTTAATCCATTCCAACCTTAATAGTTATCCAAAATACCTCCGTCCAGACTTTCTCTAAAAGGTCTCTAAATTTCAAAATCAATTGTAACATCAGATTCCCCAAACAAAGAAAAGATTCTCTCATTGTAACATACTAAAAATATGATTACCTTAATCATATTAAATCCTTACTGAAATCAACAAGTACTGCAGTACAATCCTTATATATATCACATTATTATTATAACCAGAATATAATCCTTGAGTCCAAAGGAACCAAAACATTAATTATTTTGCTTCAACTGTAGTAACAACATAAGATTGTCCTTGATCCCTTGGCCTTTTCTGAGGTAAGTTTCCCTGACTCTTAGGAAATTCATTTGCATAATGACCCATTTCTCTACAATTGTAGCATTCAAATTTGACAGCCTCTTTCTTTCCCTTGCAATCACGAGCCTGGTGACCCTTTTCTCCAGACTTATAACAAACTCCCATTCCTTTTAGGCACGTACCAGGGTGATTCTTCCCACAATTATCACATAACGGAAAATCCTTCTTTCCCTTTTTCCCTTTATCTGTCTCTTGTTCCACCGTTCTCTTCTTCTCTTGCTTTACTTTGTTGTCATAAGACTTAGAGAATTCCTTTTCTGTCTTGATAGCACACGAGACAATATCTTCGTATGATGAGAAGGATTGTGATACTAAAGCTCGACGGAGAAATGGTTTTAACCCATCAAAGAAACGATCAATCTTACTCCTTGGGTTACTAATATAATCGGAAGCATGCCTCACTAACCTTGTAAAGTTAGCCTCATACTTTGCGACATTCTCATCCTCCTTCTGCCTCAGACTCAGAAATTGCCTTTCCATATCTGCTCGATGGTCATGAGGAAAGTTTTTTTTCTAAGAAAAGCTCTTTGAACTCCCTCCATTCCATATTCGATACGTCATCATCTTCCTTTGTGTTTTGAATCAGCGACCACCACTGATCGACATCTCCAGTGAGGCGTTAAACTGCCATGACAACCTTCTCACTTTCGATACTCCCCAATGCATGGAATATTTTCTCTAAGGAGTTTATCCATTGCTCAGCTACTAACGGATTTGTACCCCCATTGAAGGTTGTTGGTTGTTTCCTCATGAAGTGGTCTAACATTGATCCTCCACGTTTCGGATCAGGGTGCTCCATACGAGTAAGGTTATTATTCATAACCTGAGTGAGTTGTCCCAGTATGGTAATAAGTTGATCAGCACCAGTTGTATCTCCAGCTCCACAATAATTTTCTTGAGCAGGAGGGCAATCCCTACACCGAGTGCGTGCATTGATACGGTTTCCATTCCTTCCACTAGGCGCCATTTCTAAACAAGGGCATAAACTATATTAGTTTATAAATCAAAATAAATAATCCCATACTTATAAAACACTTAACATAAATTGAACTATTTATGGATATAATCCATAATCATAAAAATGTTTTCTTTGAGGAAGTATATACTCATAACCCTTCATAGTGGTTTGTAAAGAAAATGAGAATTATCCTAAGCATATCCCCCGGGAGTGTCCTAACCAAGAGTACAGCAAGGCCCGTTGTCGTGCACCAGTTCCCGTTCGAGTCTAGCTCAAAGCGGTGTTTTCGGGGTTTTACTCCTAGGTACATCTGTGCCAGAGCCGCCTCTACCTGCTCGTATCCAGACAGGGATGTATTGCTCGGAAAACTCACAAAATCTCTACAATACCATAATTCTAGGAAGTTCTTCTATACTAATCCTCAAAGTTCATCTTAGGTCTACGTGCTCTAATCAGAGTTTATCTAAATCTATCTTCCAAGGATAGTACTAACCTCCCTCTGATACCAACTGTAACACCCCGACCCCAGATACCTAGAGTCGGTGCATTACTTTGTAACATTGGCATGATCACAAAAGATAAAGTCTCGAAAGACCTATTAGTTTAGTAGCCTTGGAAACACTAGATACATTCATAAATGTTACATTACATCACAAAGTTAAAAACTATAATAACATAGTCTCCATAGTCCACACTTCTATACTCTTCGGACTATCCCTGTAGGTCATTCATAAAATACTTCTTCACAACCTGGAAAATATTAAAACATTGAAAGGGGTGAGCTCAGATGCTCAGTAAGGATAAAAATATTGCGGAAGATTTCATAAATAAACATTAACATTTAAGGCAATGTATAACTAAAACAAAAGCCTTTTAAACATGAACTTCAACATAATATGGAAAAAGTAAAATGAGATAATGCCATTTACTTATTCACATGGATATTCTACTGGTCGAATAATCACATGCAATATCAATAACCACTTTCATAATGATGGAATGCATAATGCCAGACTATCATAACCACATAGCCAGGGCCTCGTGCCAAGACTACAAATAAGATTTTGTCAAGGCCTTGTGCCAAGACACTAGTTTGTCTCATGAGACATGCCGATGCATCGAGGAGCTATAGCGGGCTCCACCCGTCACTTTTTAAGTCCAATGCATTCCTCATATGAATAGGTTTAAACATATCATAAACCATAACATAATCGTATCACATAAAACATGCGTAAAGGAAGCATAACATTTCCACATTTCAATCACAAGATGTCAATACAACACATTGATATAATAAAAATGCATTCAAAACCATTTTCAATACCAATATAAAAGCAAGTTAAAACTTTGTATTTATTTTTCATTAAAAAAAAGTGATGACTTGTAGAGGAAGCCGAAACTCAAATAATGGTCACGGCGGTGGAGAAGTCGTTGTCGCCGCATAAGTACGGAAAAGAAAACATTCCCTTTTTGTCATTTAGTAAAACGCTTCGTATAAAAAAGATTCCTTTTGGATAAATGTAAAAGTCAAAGGGGTTTATACACCGTATAAAAGAAAGTTGTGTATAAAACCAAATATGCCTCAATGAAAGGAGATTGAGACAAAGTCCTTAAAAATATCATTTTTAAAATAAAATAGATCTATTATGTGTATTCAATATAAGTACACATAAATAATGTACAAATACAAGATAGGACATAATAATATCATTACATAATTTGAAAGTAGGAGATTAACCCAAAGAATGGAAGTTGGGTTAAGAAGTTCCCTTACCTTGTGTCCGACTTGACTCAACCATTCATTAACCTCCTGAATAATAAACTAGAGTGAATATCTACCTTATTAAGAAACATTTTCAATTTCATTATCCTTTTTATATCACTTATTACAATGTTATGAACATTATGTAATTATTTATGTTAATAACGGTCGTTTTGTCGATCTTTGGTACTTGAGTCAACAATAAACTTTTTATAATTACAAGTTGCTTATGTGGTAGAATATCCATTATCTCCAGAATTATATTCATGATTTAGATGTCATATATATCTTATATATCCAGTATATACATTCATTTATAATATTACGTAACATTTAGAGGTAAGAAATGAAATGCACCGTTCATGGAGACGGTAAGCCGTACGTACGCATAAACGCTACATTCATTTCAATTTAATATTTAATGGAACAAAATCATAATTATATAAATGTATAATATAAATAAAGTATAATATAGTGTATAGTACCATTTACTCCATCCTTTATACATCCCACATATGGCATTAACGATTCAAATCACTTTGAGGGGGCGGTAGTCCGCACTTCCTAAAATGAAATTATCGCGTTTTACCCATAATGGAAATCATAAAGTTTTCCATAAATGAGAAATAAAGATGAATAAGTAAAACATAAACATATTAGATATCATATATAAAAATAGTGACATCTTAATGGCCACCTTTTAAGGTGTTATATGAGTGTTGAACAATCATCGTTTCGTGAGGCAGAAATTCGCCATCCACAGAAACCGTATGTTCTTTAACCAATAGATGTAGGTGTGTGTAAGTGTAGATCGGTTACTTCTTATAAAAACATCCTAGTATATTGAGGATACTGGTGTTGTTACAAAAGAAATGAATAAAAAGAGTTTATGGGGTTGTAGAAGAAAAATAAAACAAAACAACATTAGAGAAGACATTACCTCAAAATCGGGTAACTCTTTTTGATTTGAGTCAAAGGCTTCCTTGGGAAGAGTTCTGCCCAAAGTTAGGCTTCTAGGTGTAATAGGGGGAAGTTGGGAGAGTATTTGGGCCGAGGTTGGCCGAGCAAAATGGCTTGACGGTGTGAATAAGGTGGGAGAGGTGGGGGCCTTTTATAAGTGGAGAGGAGGGGATCTTTTGGAAAGATTGAAATGTTACATTATTACACAATGCTTTTCGGATTCAAAAGGTCCCACACTTATATAATTCAAGGCTAAGGTGATAATGTTTCGAAATATCTTCATCCAATAGGCTTTGGACAAGTGTAAGCCTTGGATTTTGCATTATCTTCTCATTTTATTTAAATCGTTAAATAATGAGGTCATCGCTGCATCATAATGATGTCATAAATAATTTAATTTATTTAATGTCTAAAAATTATAAAAAAAATACTATGATGTAGGAAATATTTTTAGATTTCTAATTAATATTTATAATCAAAATTTGGACTTGTGTAACCCCACGTAAAAATTGTTTTAATAAAACATTTTATGTTTGTGTCATTTTTTACTTTAACATTAAATAAAAGGTATTTATGTCATTTTCTAACTAAAGTAGCTCCATGGGGTCCCCAAGTTGACCCATGGGTTGTCTTGGTCGGCCATGACTCATCCAATAGGAGTAGGACAAGTGTCAAGCTCATATCATATTATTAAAACATTATTTTTACCTTAAACTACACTAATTACCTCTAATCGCGATTAAGAACTTAAAAGTTACTATTCACCAAAAAATTATTTTAATCTCATTGAACCACATTTTACTTCTTAATGACAACCATGTATTTCAGATTTTTGAAAATCAAAACACAGAAGTGGTAATATTTCATTTAAACGAAAAATCAGTTATTTAACTACCACTTAGTGGTTTCACTATTCATCAAAAATTGAAGTTTTTCAGAACAATGCCAAAATTTCACCCTAAGCTATAATTGATATTCCGAATTAAAAAATGATGTCTATTTTACAAAATTCCAAACATATATGTTGCATTAATTAATTTTATAATTAATTCCCGCTATCACAACAAATAGCGTGTTTTTAAGAAACAATTTATATCAAAAGATTTGCAATTGTTTATGTCCAATTTCAATGTTAAATTAATTCTAATGACCACCATTGGATAAAATGGTAAAAATATATTCTAATTATACTTTAAAATCAATAAATAGTATAATTTATCACATTAAATTATTTTTATTAAAAAAGTTGTTTTAAGTATTTTTCACTATTCATAAATAAAATTGGAAGTTCTCAGAAAGTTACAAAAAATTCAACTTAGGATAATTTCGATATTACGAATACAAAAATGAAGTCCATTTTGAAATATAAAATTTCTGTAATTTTAAAAAGTGTTTATTACTATTCATAACGGCTACTTTGATTAGTCACTGTGTTTTAGAACTCGAAGTTGCGTACAATGCAAGCTATTGCATTATTGAATGAGAAGCGTATAGTGGAAGCTCGGGGTGTTACAAAGGGTGAGAATCAACCTGATTCTTTACATTCCCATTTCTGGATCCCTTTCAAAGAGGGAGAAGTGGGTTACATGACAAAATACCCAGATTTTGGGTAATCCTTTGATTCCGTGTGCGCACACCTTCTTCATTTAGATCTGTGTGAACACCTTCTTGAGCAGGAACCTCTTCATCTGATCCCTCTGAGTGAGTATCATCTGGTAGATCATCAATAACTACATTGATGACATTAATTGACGCATAATGCATGGCATCCTATCTATCAGCATTTTTTTGATATTGTCTTCTTCCATGCCCTTGACGAGACATGGACTTCTGTTGATTCAATCCCTCGGGATCTTCATGGAGAACTATCACTTGGAGAGAATCTCCCAATAATTTGGATCTTCGTTCCTACTAGGGATTCTTCCCTAATCTAGAGAAGCCCATCTTTCTCTGAGGGATGGATTGAGAATTTGAAAAAGTCTACAGTCCGGTAGACTGGGGTTGTTCCTGTTGTTCCCGCTCAACTCCTCGAATTCTATTTGAGGATTCCGAGGGTTTGGTTGAAAGAGTCCCCATTCTGGAAAGCTGGGTGGATCCTGAAATTATATGTCTGAGACTTTCATAAACGTTCTCTTGGTCTTGTAAATCTTGTTCTGGAAGTTAGTTGGATGCATCAATCGACATAGACATTTATCATAGAGTTCAAAAGACCGTTGGACGATTTCTGACAATTTCGTCACTTGACGATGTGCTTGCTCCATATGAGATTCTTGTTCAAAATTCTTGATTGTGTGATGCAGGAGAAATTCAACAACTTCAACTTTTTAAACTTGATTTTGAGAATAACTAGTTGAAGCCTATTCTTGGGCAAGCCTTTTATTTCAAACAATACCAATTGACTATGGCCGGCCATGGGCAATAACATTACATGAGACCATTTTCGGCGGGCATTGTTCATTGTAGAGCACGGTGAAATGAAGTGCTCCATGAACACCCCATCCTTTGATATGAATACGAGATGGGGCATTGGAAATTAACTGGAAGAATATTCTTAGTGTGCAAAAGCATGAACATCAAAGGGATCTCTGGTGCTTTTTAGCCTTAGAATATCAAGAGGCTGATAGAGATGCCAAGTCAATATGGCATTGTAACCCTTCTATTATCTTAATATTATTTTCATATTAATCATAAGATAATACATTTTTTTAAACTGACAAAGAGTATCCCATATGTTAAGACAAATATAATGATTTCCATCTTCCTTCAACATCTCTGGAATGTCGTACTGAGAATCAGCCAAAGTAAAGAACAAAACCGGGACATCACCTTTTTCCAATTGTTTTTTCATATTCAGCACTTCCTCTTTAACATTAAATGAGGATTATTAAACCTGTTTAGACTAGTGCTGGTTCTTCCTTATTGCCTCATAGGATTTAACAAGATTGGTAGACAGTCCACTGATCAAAATATAATATAAATGACCCAGGGGTTGTTTGGAGAATGACCTACACTCTAGACTATCTTCTGATGGAGAAATTATTTCAATTGATGACGATAAAGAATCAGACATGATTGACTTCATATTTCCATGTTCCTCGTGATAAGAGGGCTTTTTCATCACTACATTGTCTTCTGATGAATTTTCCAAAAAAATGCGAATTACTACTGTGGAGAGGTCTTTCGCAGCTAAATTCATCTCCATGGGGAGGACCACTATGATGGGTTACATTAAAAAATGGAATCTCTTACTCTATGATCTTCTAACAACATAGAGGGTTCTCATGGCTCTCATATGAAGATGAAACTTCAAGATCGATCGATCTGTCTTGAAGCAATCCATCATAAGGAAGAGTCTGGTGGAGACCATCAGAATTAATGTCCCCACTATTGGGAACTGAGAGAGTAAAATCTTGAACTCCAACCGATAATTGTGTTAGGGCTTCAAGAACTCCATAATCGAGTAAGGCAGGATCATAGAAGGGCCCTTTATTTGTTGATTGTGATGGGTGGGTATTCTTCTTAGATGCCTTCTCAGTCACCTTGGAGGGTGTATGTGCCTGCACAGAAGGAATGATCAGCTTAGGCTGATTACCTACACTCACACCAGGTGTATGTGCCTGGCTTGGTTTTCTATATGATATGGGGGAGTACGCCCCATAACCCTCTTGGACTGGAAAAGAGGTGTGTGTCTATTCTGGAGTGATATATTGATGTGTCACTCTACTGGTAGGGATAGATTTATTTGTCTATCGTTCAGATGATGCTGAAGATGTTATGATATTCTGACAGGCATCCAGGATATGAGCAGGAATTTTCTTCTTCTCTTTCACTATTGAAAGAATGTTCTTGGTGACTTCAACTACTAGAATGGGGATATACATCCATTCCGAGCTTGGAGTAGGTGTATGTTCCTGCTCCTGTCCTCCTTTTCTTATCAGTGAATCCTGACAGTACTCATGTATTGGGGCATATAGTTGAGTGTTCCTCCTGCTTGATGCCAGATCTTTACAACTGACTTCTCTAGATGATACCAATCAATACTATTTGTAGACTTAACCAATACTAGTAGGTTTATGTGCCGGCTCATTGCACTCCGCCAAACATGTTTGGCGAGCTTACTTCAACACTGACAGACGAGGATGCTTGCAAGATTGATAAGTGTAAGCTAGTGTATGTTTCTGTTTACTAGTTGTCAACATGTTGGTTTAGAGGGATTCAAAATATGTAACCAAATGAGACTGCTGACTAGATGATAATTTATAAACAGGTGTATGTTCAAGTCTATATTACTCCACCGGAATTTCCTAGTGGGATTGGAATGGTGCAGCCAGACGAGTTTGCTGGACAACGGAATTAACAGGGACGAGTGTATGTGCCCGCTTGTTGATTTCCACCATGTTAGGTTGGTGGGTTCCTCCAGAAATGGCATAAATGAGAACCTTCTCACTATTAACCAGATTTCACCTCTGGCGATTCATCTTGCCTTCTCAGGTTCAAGGATCATGAGATAAATGCCTCGAGACGATGCCCCCATCATGTGTACGGTGCACTACCGCACGAGTCTAGCGGCGATTGTTGATTGGAGCCCTCGGGAATGACTCCTGTCTTCTTGAATTAAATCCATGAGGGGCCTACTCATTCACCTCTGCTAAATATAGGAGTGAATGGTGATTGTGTTCCGGGGATAACGACCTGAAACGGTTGAACATGGTTGTTGGAACCACCTGCTTCTTAATCAATGGCCATCGCTGTCCGGATGGAAATATTAAATTGTTGACTTGGAGGGCTTGATGAGCAGCCTCCAGAGTCGGACTAATACCAATTTTTCGGTACTCTTTAGCCAGCGCATTCAATACCCAGCATTGAAGATAATGAGTAGGTGATGTCGTCCTCAGAGCGGATGACGATCCAGCAGGAGTAGCAACAGCATTGGCATTTGCAGCAGTGGTTTTCACAGCAGAAGTATTCATAGCCGTGAATTTGATACAATCCATTCATGAAATGCAGAAGATCATGGAAGAGAATGCCTGTTTGATATAACAAGCATAATCAAGATCAATCCAGCCACTACATCTTTTGGATGATCACATATGTCAATGATTACTTTTTTGGCCCTCTCATTGAGTTGAGTTTTATGTATGGTCCATAAAAAATAGGCAAAACATTATTTTAACATTGTTAAGGATTCACGTCGGGTTCACCATCTTTTGTTTCCTCTCTGGAATTGGGAATGACCTCATTGATTTGAGATTCTAACATTCAAATCGGCTTCTAACTGGTTTTTTCATAGAAACAGAAACATCCAATGATTCCATATCCAGTTGGACCTAATTTCCAATGGTAGGTGCTCATTAGTTGTGGACTGATGATGCTTAGAAATTTGCATTGGTTGAGATGATTGGAGGTCAGACTCATCACTCTTTTTTGATGGGAATTATTTTCTACTCTGGGACACTCTTTGTAGATTTATGTTATGTTCGTGAATCCTTATTAAAGTACCATGTATAAGAATGAGCGTTCCCTTAGAAAATGAAATCAATGATTGATGTGTAGGAATTTAGAGAATCTTTTTATATGTATTCGAGGTTCTTCATCGATAGAGAATCATCTGTATTTGATAGAGATTTTTAATCAATGGTATCCTTCAATACATTATATAGAAGTCTCAAGTTCATGATGATGACCATACTGGTTTTAAGCCACTCAGCGGGGCACATGATGTTTATTTTCCTTTAGTAGGACATGGATTGTCTCATAGTTGGGATCGTACCCACAGATGGGCTACCTACGTATCCTTATTTAGAGAAGTAATCAGAACCCATGTAGTTTTAGTGATGTATGAGTTTTATGTAGGATTGATGGCCCAATGAATGATGTCATAATTACTTTTACACGCTATGCTCGCGTGAGTGATGATCGGTGTGAGAAACAAGAGGTATAGGTAAAAACCAGACAATTGTGCCAGGAATAATGAAATTATGAGAAATAATGTGGGGCTTATGCATGTGTTACTACCCAGATAATTGAATAATAGGATTTACTTCATGGAAGAATCCCAAGAACAAGGTCCATAATCGTATATGTACCTCACGGATATTTTATTACTCTAACATGGGGCTTACTCTTAAGGAGGAAGGCCAAATTAAGAGGGAACTTATGATTGGGTTTTATTACTGAGAAGGAGGCCCATATCAAAAGAAATTAAGACTGGTTAAAGAGAATTATGATAACTCGGGCTTACTCCTGTGAAGATGGACTAGGTTAAAAAGGGAATTGGTGCTTACTCCTATGGAGGACGCCCAAATTAAAATAATTTTGATGACTGGAGCTTACTCTTGAAAAAGAAGCCCAGGTTGAAGAGGAATTATCACTAGGGCGTACTCCTAATGAGGAGGCCCAGGTTTAGAATGTAGAAACCCGAAGCCTGACATACATGGACATTACATTACATTTTTGGAAAACATAATTCATAATAAAAAACAACACTCAGGGATCGTAATCGTTTAGTGTATTTGGAAACATGGACCAAAACCTTCAAATCGTGGTGAATGATCTTCAACATCTCCAATAAAGATCTTCCCCATTTTTTTTCTTACCTAAAACCATTCTTTATATCCTGTGGAAAAGAAAACATAAAATGGGTGAGATCAAATACTTAGTAAGGGTAAACATAAAGATCATAAAACAATCCATAAACATTTGAATGGAAAAAAACATGATCATAAAATCTAAACCTCAAAATCATGTGCAAAGACATAAATCATGGAAGTATATAAGAAATAGATCATAATAAAACATTAATCCTGATAAAATAACAAGTGAATAAAACATGTAATTGTGGCATCCATTAATCACTTTTTATGATTTCCATAGTAGCCAAGGCATTGCTGCCAATACCATCTTAGTGGACAATGTCCCTTTTTGAATAGAGTTCACTCCTTGTTCCAGTCCTGTAATGAACCGGATTAACTTACCGTTCCATCCATGTCTATCTCATGAAATATAATTCTTTACCCAATGAATTGTAGGGAGATATAGGTCCCACCCATCTCATAATGAAATCATTATTACTTGTTCCACAAAATAAACATACATCATTCATAATAACCCAACGAATAAAATTGGTTTCATAAACATCATATCATCATCACATAATCTATATAAAAGAAATGGATAACATTTAATAATAAGAAAAGATAAACCATGTAAATCATACGGACATTATACGTGTAACAATACCCATGAAATAATGTAATCTTAGATGAAAATTGGTTTTGATAAAACGCTTGAAATGAATTCTTGAGGAAAATATCCTTTCTTCTTTAGAATCATTTTCTTTTCACAAAATGTCATGCAATTTTAAAAGAAAATGATTTTGATGAAAATAGTCATGAAATATTTTTGAGGAAGATTAATGAAAATATGGATTCATAATACAGTAAAAATCCTTTCATTCCGTATAAGTTAAGAAAACATTTCTCTCGTAATATTGCAGGAATAGTCAAAAAGTAACTCGTAAAAGAAATTTTCCTTATATACCTCATACTAAAAGTCCAAAATAGGTAGAAAGGACTTTAAACATACATGAAAACAGATTTTGAAAAACAAAGACATGGATGATAACAATAACCCCTGTAAATACTTACGAATAAACATTCTCGGATAAGAACTAGATTGGAATAGTTATCACTTACCTTAGGTCTGATATGCTTCATATGAATCTGAAACTCATGTATAATGATTTAAATAATGTCATTGACTTATTAATGAATCATATTCATTGTTATTATATCATATATGGTTTACTTGTGACATTATATTACCCGTAATTTTGTAAATTCTTTGTTAAAGTTGGGTTTTGGGTAAAATTGTTTCATTTATTGTATGTGTTTCGAGTTGTTGTTCCGGATATCATTACTTATATCCTGATTTAATTAATTCCAGAATGTTAAACCTGATTTATATATATTATATATTCAGTATATACATATATATATATATGATATATTGATAAATAGAATGAAATACACCGTTCATGGAGACGGTAGGCCGTACGTACGCATGAACGCTGTTTTGGTTTCCTTATTGAATTGAATGGAATTAAGTAGATGAACTACATATATATATATATATACATAAATCCAGTATAATTATTATGTCATATATTTCTTGATTAATTATTATATATACTTTATAATCATTCATGAATGGTTAACATGGAGAATGAATCTCATCGCGTCGTGGAGACGGTAGTCCGTACGTACGCACGAGCGACGATATCATTGTCATAATTATTGAATTGAATTGGAGTGGAAGATATAATATTTTAGAATCAGTATAATGTTATAGTAACTATATATAGTTATTATTTACACCATTATACCCATCCAAGTAAGGTGGTTTTGGAAAAAAAGATTACACAACGGCGTGGAGACGGTATTCCCTACGTACGCGCGCGCAGTTATTTCGTTTTCTGTAAGATGGATAGAATGTGAAATAGGATTGTTTCATAACTATAATAAAATATCAATATATATTTAATACTTATGTTATTACTTTGTCATGAAAAAACTAATGAATAAGAAGATTAAGAAGAAAGAAACATGAAAGAATCGGTAGAAGAGATTACCCCTTCATCGACATGCCTCTTTGAAACCTCCTCTTAGGGCACTAAAATTGGTCTTTAAATAAAACCAGAACCTCTAGTATGTTTCTAGAGAAGTGTAGAAGGTAAATGGTCAGGGCTTGGCCGATCTTCAAGGCTCAAAACTATGTGAGGAGGAGAGGGAGGTGGTGCTCTTTTATAAGGGAGGTGAGGGGCACCTTAGGAAAATCATAAAATATTATTTTATATTAAAGTCACATTTGGTTATTAATGGCTCCAAATTGATTAATTTAGAATATAAGGTGGGGATGAGTCGAAATAATATCGACCAATAGGTTTTAGACAAGTTTAGGTTATTATTTTTCCTTCTCATTTATATTTAACTCTATGTTAAATAATTTAACCTTTACTGTGTCTTCTTGTTTTCTTTCACTATATGGTGAATAAGAATACTATAACAAGCCAATAGAACCCAAAGTGGTTAACTATTAATATATATATATTCTTAACAATGTTATTTGGTTGTACTTTAGATTTTTAGGAATAAAATAACAATTCATAAAATAATATTTGTTTTAAAAATTATTTTATGTCAATTTTGACACTATTTGGTACATGATTTTTGTTAAAATCATAAAAGAATGATTAGTTTAAAAAAGGTTAATTAAATCAATAATAACAAGACATATTAACCTAGAAAATTATTGGAGAACATTTAATAGTTCATATAAGATTTATTATAATTTGTTTAATACCATTTCATTGATATTTCAATCGATAAAATAATTTCAATGTCGCTATTGTGTCACCATTAATGACAATTATTTAACAACTAAAAATTCTAAATAAATTATAAAGATGTAGATAATTTTATTACCTTTCTGGAGACTATTCATGTTTGAATATTCATTATGTTTATCACTAAATTAAAATTATTATACTTATAATATTTAAGAAAGGTACATGATGTCACTTTCATTGGTTTTAATAATAATTAAATTTGTTTCATGGAAAAAAGTGCATTCAATGAATCCAAACCGACCCTTAGGTGATATGGGTCGACTTTTAGTCATCCAATAAGATTTTTGTAGGTGTTAGGGTAATTTTATAATTTTATATTTACCCTTAATTACCTGATTTACCTTTAACTGTATTAAATAAAAATTACCATAGTTACTATTCATAATGTAAAAAAATAACAGTAACCTATTAAAATAATTAAGACCCACTAAATCCAAATATGGAATCCATTTTTCCAAATTCAATACACAGAAGTTGCAGAAATTAAATTAAAATTAATCTTGTTGTTGAACGAAAACAAGTTTTTGTTTAAGACATTACAAAAGATTGAATTGATTTAACCAACGAATTCAATGTAAAATTAAAGCTAATGACATAAATTATATTAAATGTTAAAAATATTCTAATTATACATTAAACACGTCAAATATTATAATTTAACCATATAAATTATTACAATGAAAAATGTTGTTTTTAATTAAAATATAGAGTGTTATTATTATTAATTAAAATATAAAAGTTATCAGAATAATATGAAAAATTTATCCAATGTAAATTTTTATATCCGGATTCCAAAAAGGAGTTTTATTTTATTATATTTAACTTATAAACTTGTCAAATATTAGATATAAAATTTGTGCGCCATCAAAAGGGGGTAAAACTGTATTTTTTTAAAAACTTTTCTTTTACCTGAAAAATTTATTTTGTTCACATACCATGTTCTAGATAATGTGTAAGATGAATTATAATGTTATAAAATTATAAATTCAGTTAATACTATTCATAATGGATAGTTTATAGTATTATAATAATATATCGTTGTTTAGTAAAATTCGGTATTGCGTACTACACACGCTATCGACAAATGTCGTGATTTCATGTAATGAAAGACAAGGCAGGGATGTGTGTAGTGAAATACCTTTTTGGTATATCATACAAAAAAATAAATCAATGAAATTAAAAGAATATTTTTCATAAAATGTCGGGGTGTTACATCCAACCCCCTTCAAAATGATTTTCACCCTCGAAATTCGTCGGTGTTATAAATGGTCTACTACTTGAATGTTTCTTTAATAGAAACCAACATTGTAAAAAGGAATACCAATACTTTATTTTAAAAAGTAATGTTATAAATGAAACGGTTACCTAGATTAACTCATCACTAGGTTTTCACATAGAAGAACTTAGTTAAAAATATGGATATGGAAGGAAAATCTAACCATCATGTTCTGATAGAGAGTGGTAGAGAACTTGACTATGAAAAAGTCAATTATCGCAAAGCCATAAATTTGTTATGATCTAAGGTACCATCTGTTTTATCAGATATAAGGGCACTCGGACAACATTTTTGGTTTCCAAAATCATTTCCCTAATGTTGAAGAGTTTTTGAATTAAAAGAAATTCTTATTTGATTTTGGTACAATTTCATCATTGTTTGTGCCTTGAACTTTTTCCACTTCATCACTTAAAGAAATGATGTCGAATTTTTCTTTCATGAAGTGTTATCATACCAAGTGATAGAATGATGGGTCATTTCATCTGTTTCAAACAAAATGTTAGAAAAATTTATCAAATATACATAAGTCCATACATGGTGAGGTTAATCATATAAGATTCAAAAAATGAACATATAGTTCATCTATCATACCGCTTAATAAAATAAAACAAGTTTCTACTAACCAGGGACTTCATGTAGGCATGTGGTAGGCAATAAAGGCATGTCGCACTTCGGTTGTAGGTTCGATTAACAAAGCCTTGTCTGACGTGATGGGTTGTCACACGTCCTATGGGTTGTCACTTTTTCTAAAACAACACTATTATAGCATTCCAGAAATAGTATTGAAAAAAGTTCTAGCCTTAAACAATTCAATCTGATGTCCAACATAAACCATTCCAACCATTAGGCTTATCGAAAATACTTTTGTCTAATCTTATAGAATTAAAAAACAGTTAAAAGAAATGTCATCAACCAAGCATGTGAATACCATACTTTATCCCCCATATATCATACGAGATATCTTGTTGGTCACATTACAAAAAATTGAATACCTTAATCATGTATTCTATTGAAAAATGAAAACCCATTGAGCCTTAGTGAGAATATGAATGTTGTTCAAAGATAACACCTTCCAGATACCAAAATCCCAAAATTCTGTATACTCAAACCATGATATCACTTTGTCCTTATATCAGTCATGAGATCATGAATACTATCAAACATTTCATTATCTCCTTATCCTTTCATTATGCACATATCATCTACCTTCTAAAAATATTTGAATTACCTTTCATGGTTACCTCTACCAGTCATCATATACTTTCAAAACTCAAGAAAAGGAAATCGTGTAACAATCCTTAGATTTTTTTTATTCTATAGTACCATAAATTTTTCTTTATAAACACAAATCATTACACTAAATTCTTAAACCACTGACTAAGCTTCGCCATTTTATTCTTCAACACTTCTTTCATCTCAGATATCATTTGTTGTATCTTCATCATCATCCAAATGAATACTACCCATAGTAAAATGCTGATTCTCTTCATGAGATCTTCCCATAGGGCACTGGTTTGCATAATGCCCGTACATTCCACATTTAAAACATTTAACTATTACTGATGTTGTAACAATACCATTATCCTCATCCATGGTGTTAACTGAAACTTTTCCTATTCACTTACTGGTTTTATGTCCTTGTATTCCACACCCAAAGCATCTTCCAGTTCCATTGAAACATTCTCCATGATTCCTTTTACCACATGATTTACATGATGGAAATTGAACTTTCTTTCCTTTATGATAATCATGAAACTCCATGTTTCACTTATTAACTGAGTCGGGAAACTTACCAAAGTTTAGATTATTGATCCTATTATGAGATTTTCTATTATGAATAATAACGATATGTCGACCTCCAAATCCAATTATATTCGGTTGCTCATGAAGAATATCATTCCATTGTCCATCATATCATCCATTATTGTGAATCTTCATGTTTCCAGCCATTTTCTAAAACCCAAAAAAAATAGTGTGAGAAACAAAAATCATAATCAAGGGGGATTACCTTCAATATCTAACATTTTAGGTAAAATTCTAAGATCGTTACCATAATTCTAGAACTATAACATATATGTATACTTAACCTTAGGGACATTACTAAACCTTAGGGACATCCCTAGACATACCATAGAAATATCTCTAGGGATCCCACTAAAGTTCTCGCATCCTAGTTTCCAAAGGTTGACTAAACATTTCCTATGATACCAAATGTAGAAACCCGAAACCTAACGTACATGGACATTACATTACATTTTCAGAAAACTAAATACATAATAAAAACCAACACTCAAGGATCGTAATAGTTTAGTGTCTTTGGAAACATGGAACAAAATTTTCTAATCGTGGTGAAAGTTCTTCAACATCTACAATAATGATCATCCTCCTTTTTTTCTTACCTAAAATTTTTCTTTATATCCTGGGGAAAAGAAAACATAAAGCGGGTGAGCTCAAATGCTCAGTAAGGGTAAACATAAAGATCATAAAACAATCCATAAACATTTGATTGGAAAAACATTAAAATAAAATCTAAACATAAAAATCTTGAGCAAAGACATAAATCATTGAAGTATATAAGGCATTGATCATAATGAAACATTAATCCTGATAAAATAACATGTGAATAAAACATGTAATTGTGGAATCCATTAAGAACTTGTTATGATTTCCATAGTAGACAAGGCATTTCTTCAAAGACAATTTTAGTGGACAATGTCCCTTTCTGAATCGAGTTCACTCCTCATTCCAGTCCTGTACCAAACCGGATTAACTTACCATTCCAGCCATGTCTATATCATGAGATATAAATCATTACCCAATGCATTGGAGGGAGATATAACTCCCACCCATCTCATAATGAAATCATTCTTACTTGTGCCACAAAATAAACCTACATCATTGATAATAACCCAACGAATAAAATGGGTTTCATAAACATCATCCCATCATCACATAATCCATATAAAAGAAATGGATAACATTTCATAATAAGAAAAGAGAAACCATATAAATAATACAGACATTATACCTGAAACAATACACATGAAATAATGTAATCTTAGATGAAAAATGGTTTTGATAAAACTCATGAAATGAAATCTTGAGGAAAATATCCTTTCTTCTTTAATATCATTTTCTGTTCAAAAAATGTCATGCAATTTTAAAAGAAAAATATTTTTTTGAAAATATTCATGTTATTTTATTGAGAAAGCTTTATGAAAATAAGGAATTATAAAACCTTAAATATCCTTTCATGCCGTATAAGATAAAAAAACATTATTCTTGTACTTTTCCCGAAAAAGTCAAAAAGTAAGTTGTAAAAGATATATTTCTTACATACAATGTAGTAAAAGTACAAAATGGGTAAAAAGGACTTTAAAAATACATGAAAACATTTTTAGAAACACAGGGACATTGATGATAACAATAATCCCAGAAAATACTTACAAATAAACAATCTCGGATTAGAACGAGATTGGAATAGTTATCCCTTACCATAGATCTAAAATGTTTTGTATGACTCCGAACCTCTGGTATAATGATTAAATAATGTCATTGAATTATTAAAAAATCATATTCATTGTTATGATATCATATATGGTTTACTTATGACTTTATATTACCCGTTCTTTTGTAAATTCCTTGTTAAAGTAGCATTTTGGGTAAAATTGTTTCATTTATTGTATGTGTTTCGAGTTGTTGTTCATGATATCATTACTTATATCATGATTTACTTAATTCCAGAATGTAAAAAATGATTTATATATAATATATATTCAGTATATACATATATATATATATATATGATAGATTGATAAATTGAATGAAATACACTATTCATTGAGACGGTAGGCCGTACGTACGCATGAACGCTGTTTTCGTTTCCTTATTGAATTGAATGGAATTAAGTAGGTGAAATAAATATATATATATATATACATAAATACAGTATCCTTATTATGTCATATATTTCATGATTACTTATTATATATACATTATAATCATTCATTAATGGTTAACATGGAGAATGAATCTCATCGAGTCGTGGAGACGGTAGTCCGTATGTACGCACGAGCGACGATATCATTCCTATAATTATTGAATTGAATTGGAGTGGAAGATATAATATTTTAGAATCATTATGATCTTATAATAACTATATGTTGTTATTCTTTACACCATTATACCCATCCATGTAAGGTGATGTTTGAAAAAACAGATTACACCATGGCGTGGAGATGGTATTCCGTACGAACACACGCGCGGTGATTTCGTTTTCCGTATGATGGATAGAAGGTGAAATACGGTTGTTTCATAATTATAATAACATATCATTATATATGTAATACTGATGTTATTACTTTACCATGAAACAACTAATGAAGAAGAAGTTGAAGAAGAAGGAAACCTGAACGAATCGGTAGAAGAGAATACCTCTTCGTCGACACGCCTTTTTGAAACCTCCTCTTAGGGAAATAAATTGGTCATTGAAGAAGACCAGAACCTCTAGTATGTTTCTAGAGAAGTGTAGAAAAGAAATTATTAAGGAATGGCAGACCTTCAAGGCTCAAAAGGATGTGAGGAGGAGAGGGAGGAGGTTCCCGTTTATAAGGGAGGAGAGGGGCACCATAGGAAAATCGTAAAATATTATTTTATATTAAAGTCACATTAGGTTAATAATGGCTCCAAATTGATTTATTTCTAAGATAAGGTGGGAATGGGTCGAAATAATCTCAACCAATAGGTTTTAGACAGGTTTATGTTATTATTTTGACCTTATCATTTATATTTAACTCTATGTTAAATAATTTAACCGTTACCGTGTCTTCATGTTTTCACACACTATATGGTTAATAAATATACTATAACAAGCCAAACAAACCCAAAATGGTTAATTATTAATATATATATCCTTATAAATTTCATTTTGCCGAACATTATATTTTTAGGAATACAATAACAATTAATAATATAATATTTGTATTAAAAATTATTTTATGTCAAATTTGACACTATTTGGTACTTGATTTTTGTGAAAATCATAAAAGAATGATTAGTTTGAAAAAGAAAATTAAATCAATAATAACATGTCATATTAACCTAGAAAATTAGTGGATCACATTAAATAGTTCATATAATAATTAATATAATTTTTTTAATACCATTTCTTTGATATTTCAATCTATAAAATAATTTAATATCACTATTGTGTCACCATTAATGACAATTATTTAATCCCTAAAAATAATAAATACATTATCACGATGTAGATAATTTTAATATCTTATTGGATACTATTCATTATCTAAATCCATTATGTTTATCAATAAATTAAAATTATTATACTTATAAGATTTAAGAAAGTGACATGTTGTCACTTTCTATGGTTTAAATAATAAATAATTTTTTTTCATGGAAAAAAGTACATTAAAAGAATCCAATACGACCCATAAGTGATATGGTTCTACTTTTAGTCATCCAATAAGATTTTGGCAGGTTTTAGGGTTATTTTACAATATTATATTTACCCTTAATTACTGGATTTATCTTTAATTGTAGTAAATAAAAATTACCGTAGTTACTATTCATAATGTCAAAAAAATAAAAGTTACCTATTAACATAATTTGGACGAACTTGATCCAAATATGGAATCCAATTTTCTAAATTCAATACATAGAAGTCGTTGAAATTTAATTAAAATTAATCATGTTGTTGAAAGAAAACAGGTTTTTGTTTAAAACATTGCAAAAGATTGAATTGATTTAACCTATGAATTCAATGTAAAATCAATGATAATGACATACATTATATTAAATGGTAAAAATATATTATAATTATAATTTAAACCCATTAAATATTATAATTTAACAATTTAAAATATTACAATGAAAAAAGTTGTTTTTAATTAAAATACATCATGTTTTTACTATTCATTAAAATATGAACGTTATCATAATAATATGAAAAATTTATCCAAAGTAAATTTTTTATACTGATTCCAAAAAAGAGTTTTATTTTGTTACATTTATCTTATAAACTTATCAAAATTAGATTTAAAGTTGGTGCGCCATTAAAAGGTGGTAAAACTACATTTTTTGAAAAATACTTCTTTTACCCGAAAATTTTATTTTGATCACATACCATGTTCAAGAAAATATGTAAGATGAATTATAATGTTATAAAATTCAAAATTCAGTTTATACTATTCATAATGGCTAGTTTTTAATATTATAATTATATATCATTTTTTAGTAAAACTCGATATTGCCAACTACACACGCTATCGACAAATGTCGCAATTGCATGTAATGCAAGCCAAGTCTGGGATGTGTGCAGTGAAAGAACTTTTTGGTGTAGCGTACAACACAAGACATCAATGAAATTAAAATAATATTTTTCATAAAATCTCAGGGTGTTACATAGAATATCTTGGGGACATGGGGCTTACTCATGAAAAAAAGGCCCAAGCTGGAGGAAATTATGAGTGGGTATTATTTTTGAAAAGGAATCCCATATTAGGGATTATCTCATCATTAAAGGATGGGGTTAAATGAATGAAAGTTTATATTGGGGCTCGCTCATGAAAAAGAGAGCCCAGGTTAAGTGGACTAGGGCTTACTCCTGATAGGAGGCCCATACTTGGGAAATTTTGAAGACTAGGGCTTACTCTTGAAAAGGAGGCCCAGGTTAAGGAACTCGGATTGGTGCTTACTCCGAAAAAGGAGGCACAAATTATAGATCCTCTCATCTTTTAATGATGAGGTTGAATGAAATCACTTAACTTGGTGACATAAAGATATGTATATCACAAGTCTTTGAGATATGTTCCATGGAATTCCTTTTAGTTAAGGAAGTCAATCACGAAAACATGCCATAAATGACTTGGAAGAGTGTCTTGAAGACTGGATCATGAATAGGAGAGGTTAAATGACATAAAAGAAGTGAAAGAGGCTGGAGAGGCACCCAAAATGAAAGGGGAAAGAAAATCCTGTTGGCCGCGCAAGTACTAAGTGGGCGCGCAATTATTGGTCGCACAAGTAGACTTGCACGACACAGGGGGACTTGCGCGACATTTCACCCTTACGGTAAAACTTGGGCGACCCTTGGCTGAAACCCTTAGTTCTATCCCTAGGTTCTTCCAAAACGGTGGCGCACAAGTTCTAGTTAAGGAGCAAGGGAGGCACACAAGTGTGGCCATTTACCTTAATGGTTGGCCACTCAGGATCGCAAGTGTTGATGATTTTCAACACTTAGATGTTACTCTTCCTATTTAGAGCTTCCATTCAAGGTAAGAAATTACCTTAGAAGTGTTCTAAAATCTTGAAGAAGAGACTATGGCGCTGGGAGCTCAAATCTGGGTTTTCGAAATTTTCTATCCTTTAAAATGGGGGGCCCATAGGGGTATTTATAGGCTGGAGGTGGCCCTAAGCGGTTTTCAAATAGGGCGTGCAAGTCACTTGTGTGACCATTAGGTGGCACGCAAGTGTACTTACGCAACAATAAGGGAAAATTCACGACCAAAGGGCATTATACTCCTTGTTCATGACGTTGTTGATTTTTGATTTTTTCTTCAAAGGATGAATCAATTTTTGTTATGTCATTTCCCTCTCCATTTTATTAGACAATGTGACAAAAAGGAGCATCAAAACTTATGACTAATTTTTTGTAGTTCTAAATGAGTCTCGAGTCAAGATACTGAAAGTTTCATTATATTTTTTTTAAACTCATTTGGTTCTGACTATAGGATTTTAATGCTAATTATGCGTCACTCTCGTAGTCTTTTTAATGTAATATGAGACATGTAGGTACACTTCATATTCTTAAAAAAATATCCATCCTGTGTGTAAATTAATTACTGATAACAGCATATGAACTCTGTCTACTCTAATTTTTATTAGGGATTCTACTTCATCATTTAATAGTTTCATTACATAAGAATCATTTGTATACTCATCTCCTCATATAGAAAATCAAACATGAAACATAATTCCATTCTTAAATACTTTGTGCATAATAAATAAAATACACTTCATCATTATGTTATATAATATACATATTAGAATTAAATATTCCCAATATAATAAATATAATAATAGTTACATGGAGTATTTTAAACACTAACACTATTAGGTGGTGTTTGAGTCTGGAAGTGAGACATATTCTGGTGGTGTCACAGTTTTGTGGTGAGACACATTCTAGTAGTCTTTAATTATGGCAGTCCCTGATTAGAATCAACTTCTCTCATCAGTATTTGACATCAATACATTTTAAAATTTCCATTCTGGGGGTGACTATTTTTATGGCGGGCCATATCGAGGTGTAGGAAATATCTCAATCCAGTGATATCTTAATGGCATAGGTTCTTAATCTTCATACTCTACCAAATAAACCGTCATTGTATTGATTCATTGTGGAAGGTGAGTTTTTTCAACACTTTCCCATATTTCTACAAAGACGGTGAGTCATTTTTTGTTGTGACACACTTTAATAATTTGTCAAATTAAAACCATGGTAACATCCATAGTGGTGATTGATGTTTAATAATGAGTGTTTTCAAGACTTATCAAAATTTCACTTTAGCGGTGAGTTATCATCTTGTGGTGAGTCATCCATAGTGGTGACTCAACATCAATTGTGAGCCATTTCATGACAGAACCAAAACTCACCCAAATAATTTTTATTACATAAAATGATAACATAAAATATAAAACTCAATAATAAAATAATAATAATTATTTTGTGTTCATTAAAATAATGAGTCAAACATTCACAATCAGGGGATATCCCAAAAATCTATCTTACACCACAAACATGCATAATTACTAATGTGCATGTATGATTGACCACATACCATTTAGAATCTTAAAAGTGTTTAATTTCGAGGGAGTGAAAACTACAACAAAGGCCCATTCAAGCTCATCTGAGATAATAAGGGTCCCCTATCACAATGAGAACATCACGAGAATTAATAAATTATAATTATTATTTAATTATTTAATTAATATCATAATGATAAAAAAATTTAATGATTTAATTTACAACTGCATAACAACCAAAATATCAATGGTTGATCCCATTCCATTGGAACCATGACCAAATTATCTCCAACAACATTTGACACATATAAAACCATAAATAAGGGATAATACATAATAATGGAAATGAAAAACCATGCAAGAAGTCAGTTAAAATAATTAATTATCATGATGTTCATCACATTGATGTACCTCAATGAAATAACACTCGATAAAGTGTAGACAAAGTCCTAGATGGACTCTTCATATGTAGTGTAAAAACCCCAACCAAAAATATTGATTCCACCATGCTTATATGGAAAAGAAGAAGAACCAAATACAGAACCTCCTAAAACCCAAAATTATGGGAGAAATACGACATAGAACATAGAAAGATGAATATTTTACCCACTGATGTCACTGAATTTCACCCAAAACATCCTAGTTCTGTCAAGAATAAAGGGAGAAGATAGGTAGTTAGATGAGAGATCCATGTGGGCCACCTTTTTTGATGATGGATAAATTAACCAGGATCCGACTATTTGAACTTTTTTAAATATCAAATACTAATTATTACACTTTTAGTATTCCTCAGGGAAAGCCCCATGATCTTGCATGTCCTGTATCATTATGAAACACTTTAGGAATACAACACACATCCTATAGATAATACAAAACGTGTAAAACTCACAAAAACTGTTTTTATCATCCTAGGGCCCACTCCACCTCAATTGTTTTCCCAAATCCCCCAACTCATCCACTAAAACATAAAACATATCTGAAAACACTACATTATAAAAAATACAACACATTGAAACACATTCTAATTTCTTTTTCATCGGATGACTTGTCCACTGAAGAAGAACAATTAAAATTCTCTTGTAAAAAACATCGGTCCAAAAACATGATAAATTATACTTGTCTCTCTTAAAAATTAATTTTGACATGTGTAAATGAACTATTCAGGAGAAACTATGATTCTTAAAACTATTGATCCATTTTTGACTTGTAATATGGAAATAATGACACAAACAATTATAATATACGAAATTAAAATTCACTTATATTCACTAAATATTCCTTTATTTCGGTGAATTGTTATTTTTATCCTTATTTAACTATCAAAAATCATCAAATTATTTTCTATTTATCTTATGCATTGCATATTCACATTTTTCCCACCACTTTATCAAATTCAATAGGTCCAAACATAATTATAAACTCTTATGAGGATTTTAGGGTCATGTTATTCATTCTACAAATAAAAAAACTATTTATCATCAATTAGAATAATTACCAATCATAGAAAAAAATATAATCTATTTAAATAAATATGTAATCCATATGAAAAAGTAACTATTTGTTTATAAAAATTATTGTCTTGTACAATATAAAAATCGAATAAAGTGATTAGATGAATATAATATGATGAAAATGCTATAAATAACATTGAAATTGTGTTATATATATATTATTCCAATAATTGATACATTACAGCCTAGGGAAACACACAAAATGTAGATTCTATTAATTATTTTATTTATTTCAACAAAATAGGAAAATTATAGTCCATTAATTAATTTAAAACAACTATAGTATATTTACATAGTTATTGGTGAATTGTTGTTGACATTAGAGTGTTTAAATAAAACTTCATAAAAAAATAAATGTTAGAAATTTAATTTTTATATTATTTTAAAAATAATTATAGATGATTAAATATATATAATTTGGTTAAATATTCTCTATCAACCCATTACATACTTCCTTAAATATAGAATACAGACATAGATCATATCTTGGTGTGAATAGATTTCGTTGTTTTGTACTGTGAAAAAATAATATAATACTGAAATAGTTAATTTATAGGTAAAAATGTTTATATTATCTACTATTGACATATATTATATTATGAAAAACTGAACTAGAATATGTTTTTCCTAATTTATTTTCAATCTATTTATAAAAAACACTTGTAAAAACAAATTTGAATTATGTGTTATTCCCCCATAATCCATAGAATTAATTGTTGAGGGTTGATGGGTTAATGAATTATAGTAAAATGAAGTAATAACAAATATTATATAGTATAAAATAATATGATGGGAGTAAAAATATATAAAAAACATCTAAGAGAAATATTAATGTAATTATAACAACAAAGGACAAATGTATACGAAAGTTAACTGGGGATCCAAAATCAAAAATCATAAAATAGTAAACAATGTGAAAGAGAAAATCCATAAGATTATAATAATCATAAATATATCAGTCCTTTACAATTTAGTGGTGAATAATGTTATTGATATAATTTTATGCAGTACATATACCTGAAATAATTATACTAATAGGTATTACATAATTTTTTCACATTTATTTAATTTATAACATTAAAAGTATTTAAAATCTTATAAGTGAATAAAACATCTAATACAGCCTTTTTAATCATATATGAAATATTTCTTCCATAGGAGTGTCTAAGAAATTAAACTATGTGGGAAATATTTTCAATGATTTGAAAAGGAGTACACCACCATTTTTATATTTATCATTGTGATTATAGAACATATTATGTAATAATAAAACTAAAAAAGAATATGTAATATTGAGTGTGAATGTTAAATTCTACCCCTCAAGTATTTAAGAAAATCTCATATAGAACATTAACACATATTTTGGTTTAACATAAATTGGACTTCCTATAACCCATAAAATCATAACCATATTCCTCCTAATCCATTTTCATAAAAATTAGAAAACCATTTAAAGAATATAGATCTTACACTTTGGTAATATGATATATATTTCCAGCACCACATGAACTCTATGTGCATTCTATAAGCCTATTCACCACTTTGTTATCTAAAAATACTTTTACTATCTTTGTATAATCTATAGAATATATTCTAAGAATGCACATAAATCATTATATCGTGAGGATAATTAACCAAAATGGTATTCACATACTTATCTTTCTTCAACACTACCTAGTACATCGCATGAGCGATCACATAGATCTACAGTTCTATAATTAAATTTAACAAAGGAATAATGTTTTTTGAGTTTTAAATTTTATGAAATAAAAAATAGATAAGAATGGATATCATATATGGATGAGAGAAATTAATTTCCAATTTTCATTAATTAATACAATATAAATTATAACATATTATATAATTGAATATAAAATATTAGAATGTATATATCATATACAATGAAATATAAATCATTTTCCATTCTATGTTAAGCGGTTGGTTATTATAATTGATGCATTCTGAAATTATGTTAAATTTACTTTTGAAAAAAATAAATTGTAAGAACTATTTTTGGTGTAATCATGACAAAAAAAGAAGATGTTAATTAATTTGTAAAAAATGTATAAAATGAATATTTTTATAAGTGTTTGATACTAAATTCTATGAAAACAATGTATATGTACATATTTTAATAAAAAGATATCTATATATTTTTCATCAAAAGTGTATATATAACTGAAATATATGATTGTATTTGGTGCTAATTAGAATACATATTTTGTAGGAATAAGAAATGTGTGTGTAAAATTAATATATCCAAACAACATAATTCATGAAACATCATTAGACATTCAGAATAAATATAAATTTTAATGTTTGTTAAAAGAAAACCTTTTTTTAAATTGGGTACACAACACCAAAATAAAAACATTTCACATGGTGAAAATTTTCTGTATCCCAATTGAAGGAAATGGAGATGTAGATAGAATTATTTTTATTCCTTCATGTTATGATTATATGAAAGGAAAAAACATTTAAAATTTATTTGTATGAGAAAATTCATGTGAAAATTAACAGTTTTGAAGTATTATCCTACAAATATAATGGAAATAAATATAATAATTATTATAAATTTTTAGTGATTGTTCATCATCAAAGCCATGCAATAAATTTTTATACATGAAATGAAATAATATATTACAGTGAAAGATTATTCATGAATACATAGTACATAGTACTCATCTATTCAATAAATTATAATATATATATGTGACTATTTGATATAGAATAATCTATATATTATTTTCCACGAAAATTGATATTGTTTTAAATGAATTGAATTTTTAGTAAATTATTACATTTTTAAAAATACTTTTATATAATATGTTCTATGGAGTTTTATTTTAGGATATAGACTACATATAAATAATTTAAGTGTTCATGTATTTGAAAATACATGCATATAGAGTAAATGGAATTGTATGCATATTGAATAAAAATTACATTTAAATACATCAAAGTGAATACATAAGTAAATTATATCTTACATAGGGATGTGAAATAGACATCATGTATAAAAAAAATGTATAGGCTGAAATTTAGATTGCATGCATTAATATTGTAAAATTTATTATATATTCACAAAATGAAGATGTATGCATATATTCATTTAATTGATTTAAATAGAATATTTATTTAGAAAAAGACCATATTTGTTAAATATTGAAGGAATATTCCATTATAAAAATTATATCCCATTCCATCAATATGGGGAAACTACATATATATTAAAAAAATTTAATTGGATTAATATTGAATATAAATTGAATTTTTTGTGTGTGATAATGAATTCAATGTTTGATGAAATATTTCATTTTTCAAAAATATTTGTCTATTTATTTGTTAATATAAATTAAATTAATTGTTTTGTAAAATGATAATGCATTTTTAATCTTTTTCATGCTCAAGCATACATATTACATTTTCTGTATTTAAAATATTTATATAAATTCTTGAATATGGAAGAGATCATCTTATATTAAATTTTACTGTACTAATTTAGATTTTTCTATTTTTTATTGAACAATAATATTTAATTGATATATGGATTAGATAATACATGTGCAGATATTATACTATACATATACATATTATAGTGTTTGTATTGTAATAAAGTCTTTATTATAGGGAATATACCAAGTGGAACACAAGAATTCCTAAGAGTATATAGAAAAATAATTGAGTTATTTCATATTATTGAAGAATGTAGAGGAGTATGACTGGAAGAATAAGCATGTAGATGGAAAATAAAATATTAAAATTTAATAATTTAAATCATAATTATGAAAAAACATAAATCAGGATAAGAAAAATAAAAACCACTAATAATGATATTTCTAAATCAATCAATAAATTAAACATACACATTGTTAAATAATAATGTATTGGTTTTAGGAGAATTTTTTTTAAAACCAAAAGTAATAATAAAAATATAACTATTTGTCATGAAGATAAGTGTTTTGTGAAAACCGGTTGATGCATTAGATATCTTGTACAATATGGATAATATCATTGGAAATTTTGAATCATGAGATTAATTAAATGCTATTTTAATTTAATACTACAATGAAATCCCCAATATTGAAATGGATTAATTATTGTAATCCTCAAACATAATTAATTGATACATTTAATTACTGCATAAAATTATTCCAATAATTGTAATTTGTATTTATAATAAACTATATCAGAAAATTATATTCCTGGTGAATAGTAAAACACAAAAATTTAAAGGGGATATAGAGGGAGATATCTCAACACTTAAAGCATGAACATCACTACCACAATAAAATTAAAAGTACTTACGAAACATGAGTTATGATATCATAGTTAAAAAACATAAGAACAATAAAACCTGGATGAAATGAAAACATAATAAATAAATAAATTAAAAACAAAAATTTTCATTTAAAATTGATATTTTAATCTTCAGTTGTTATGTATTATGACCAAATGCATATATATTTCCGAGTTTCCTATGGATTTATAATTTTCCAAGAGACAAATATATGGATTTAAAAACATTCTACGAAACTAATAATTATTCAAGGATAGGTCTATCAATTTAAATGAGATTTAAATAAATTTTCATACAAAAATAAATAAATTATGTTAATTTATTTTGGATATTTTTGTAATGGGGAGAACCGATATCAATGCTTGCATATAGTAGAATTGTAGTGGAATGAAAAAATGCATATGGAAGAATCATATCAATATTTTCTACCCCAGAGTTTAGAAACAATAGTGTTTTCGTAAGGGAAGATAAACAAGACTAAAACTGATGATTGAATGTGAAATAATCATAGATGGAAAAATAAAAATAAAATCAGGTTTGTAGTGATCTGGTGAGAACCATTCATGATGGAGGTTCCATTTATTTATATGGATGATTAAATTTGAACATTATAAGATCAGTTTCGATTAGAGGTGTTTTCTAGGTGAAGAGTGGGGGGTTTGGTGGGTTGTATAGAAGTAGGATCAGATCTACATGGAGTGGCATTAGGGGTGGATGATCATGGGGTGGCAGGGTTTCCATGTTGGAGTCATATTGGTAGAGATGTCAGAGGTCACATCAGAGCCATATAGGTTGGTAGGTTGGTTGGATATGTTGGAGTCATGTCAGTAGAAGAATATTACTAGGAGTATATATATAGAATTTATGGAGTGATTTAAAAATTGTAAGGGGTGTCTAGGTGATTCAATGGAGTAGTGTTTGATCTCAGAGATATGATATAGAAGGAGGGGTAAATCAGGAAGAGGTTATAGAAATAATAATGTATTACAACTATTTCAAATAATCCATTTCATCATATTAGTTATTTGCATGGTTTTAGAATACTTTGGAAACAGATGTGTTGAAATGAGGAATTTTTATAATTGTAGAACATAATATCCAGCTTGTAGATCATGAGTATAAGACATTTAATCAAGCAAATGTGTCAAAATGTTATTATCAAAATCTGGATTCTAGGAATATTGATGATTGAATAAAACATTTAAGTGGTTATTGAAAGTTAAATTAGATTGTTGTAATGATCAAATACCCCTTCCCTAGAATGGATTTTCTCCTTCATCATCTCATAATGGATTAGTTGTATTTTGAGATTTCCCTTTGGATAGGTAACCATTAGTTAGGACTCATAGAGTAGGATATACACCTAATAAAACATTTAAGACATGAAATGGTAATTTTAAGTCTTTGGTTATGCCCTTTGGTATCAGTAATTCGACTAGGGTATTTGTGATGTTGTTGAAGTATATTTTCAATATTTTCTAGATTCGGTCATGGTTGTGTTTGGGGATGATATTTCTGTGTAATAAATGTCATAGTAGGATCATATGGATAATTTGTATAACATCCTTATAACTTTGAGGGAACATCATCTATTTGTCAATCATTCCAAATGCATGTTTTGGATTCTAGAATATATTTTCATAGAAAAATTCATTTGTAATAGGGGAATCATAGTTTATTCGAAAATTATACATTAGGTAGTTTCGAATAAATGTATTTTATGTAACAATCCAAGCCTTTATGGCACACTTATCTTTGAATACTATAGTAGTTTGTGTTGTACGCAACTTCAAGTTGTAACTCATCACAACCAATTATACTAGCCATTTAGAAAGCAGTTGTGAATGACATTAAAATGTTTTTGAAATTTTATGAATTTTATTTTCCAAAGTGGACTATATTTTTAGATTCAGAATATCAAAATTAACATAGGGTAAATTTTGATATTTTTTTGAAAACTATCATTTTTTATAAATAGTAAAAACACTGTGGTTTTGTTTAAAACCGAATTCTTATTAAAATGAAAATTATTATTTAAATTCATTTTAAAGTCAAAATAGAAAAATAATACCTATAGTAGTCAAATTTAATTCTTTGGAGACATTTTATAACAATATTATATATATAAAATTTTATTGAACTATTTAACATTATTTACTCACATTCATGGAAAATGTGAAAATTTACAAAAAATATAATTTTACCTCTTATGTGAATTGAATTTCTAAAATATGATAGACACAGTTTTTATCAGTAAGTAAAATATGTTTCAATAGGATGAATTTTTTTTGGGGAATAGTATCTTTTCAATTTTATTTTCCACGGTTTAAAGTAAATAGGGAAATTAATGGTATAAATGATATTATATTTACTCCAAGACATGTCTTAATTATATTGGACAATGGTATTTCCACCAAAATCAACCTTATGAAAAAAATATTATCCTTTTTGATTTAGTTGGATTTGATTAGGACATTTATTTTATTTTATTTAAAGAAGAGTAAAAAGTGTTAAATGAAAATTTTAAGAACTAAAACATTTTTAATACAGTCTTATGAATCATATAAATTAAAATATAAATATTATTTAGAAGACAATTAATATTGACTACATCATAGTATTTTATTTATACTTTTTAGGGATTAAATTATTAAATTTATTTCTGACACAATGATGATGAAGTAATTACCATATTAATGAAAAATTAAAATAACTGATATTATAAATATTTAAATAAATTAATATTTAATCTTATGATTCTATCAAAAAATAAATTAGGTGAATATTAAATGTTTGAGTTCATTAATTGATTTTTTTTCAATGTAATCAATTTTTTATGTCTTTCACAAGAACAAAATACTAGATCGTATCAAAGTTGTCATAAATGTGTTTTTAAAACAAATACTTTTTTATTAAAGGATATAATATTCCAAAAAAATTATTATTTGGCTAATGAACCTAAAAAATTTAAGATATGTCATTAATGAACCACTTTTGGTTCTATTCCTATTTTATTGTATATTTATTAACAATATTGTTTAAGAATACAAGATGACATGGTTAGAGTTAAACAATTTAACTACGAGTTAAATAAAATCTATAAGGTTAATACGGAGACCTGAACTTTTCTAAACATATTTCATGATAGCATTTCAAACCATCTCCACCTTATCCTTGAAATAAATTCACAAGTACCTATTAAAAATCAGAAACAATTTTATAATAAAATAATATTTCAATCATTCTATATTGTGACCATCACCTCTCTTATAAAAGTGTACTTCCCCTTCTCTTAAATTATGTACTACAAGTCCATTTTGATTGGACAACCACTACCCAAATATCGTTCCAATTACCCTCAAGTCATTCTAGAGGCCTTACTTTGATAAGAAATACAACATATGTATCCCTTATGTTAAAATAAAAAATTAATCACCCACAAATGAAGTAATTACTTCACCACCTCTTTAAAAGTTCTTTTTTATTACACGACCTCTTTATTTTTTGATTCCATAAAAAATAATAACTCTCATAAATTCTACATACTATGATGATATTATAAATCTTGTAAAACCATATTAATTATTCATTCCATCATAAGAATGACAATGTCACCATACATGAGTACGTACGGCTTACCGTGTCCACACTGTGGTGTAGTTTTTATTAAAAACATAAGTATTTTTATGTGTATAATAATGTGTATAATTGATCCAAATATTAAATATAAAATTTTAATTATTCTTTATATATAATATACCATCCAATTACAAACTATTTTTTCATCAATAGATTTAGTTTTTTGCTCGTGCGTACGTATAGCTTACCATCTCCACGATGTGATGAAAATTCATTCCCCATCAGAACCATTCAAAAATAATATTCATTTGATGATTAAAAGAAAATATTTATGAATGTACTATCAATTTGGATATGAATCAAAGACAACTTATTCATAACAAACATGACTTACAGAACAAATTATATAAGGGAAAACAAATCAGTTAACACTCGACACAATGATACTACTGAAATATTATTAAAAATTATATTATATAATCATATATGATATGATATTTATTAATTTGTTTATTTTATATCTAAATAAAATTTATGTAACAATTATACAGGTGGTTAAAATATCACTGAATAAATATATGTACAATATAATAGTTAATTTTACAATCTCTTAATTATCCGAGGTTGTTTATATGTAAGTATATACTAATACTTATTTATCATCCACACCATTGATTCTTAAAAATGTATATAAAAACATTTTTACTATTACCTAAACTAAGGGTTCATGTCATTTATTCCCTTATTTTACTTTTTATAAAATGTTTTGAAGGGAATCATTCTGTTGTTTCCCAATCAAGGTACATTATGACCGTTTCGTAAAATAATGGAAAAAAATGTTTTTTATCTTATACAAAGTGTGATGTTATTTTCCACCATTATAAAATCTTCAAAGCATATATTTCATGATTATAATAATATTATAAAAATAATTATTTCCTTTAGTTTTATGTACTTTCAATGTATACATATATTTATCAATTGAATGGTTTTTTTGGATTGGTTTCATCAATGTCAACATCCTTTGTTGGTTTTTACGCTTGTTTTAAATTGATATGTTATGATACAATCTTCAATATTTTATTGGAGGTTTTTTGATATGTTTCACTATGGATGATTTATTTTTATGAAATTCAATTCTTCTGGTTATAGTATTAAAAATTTTGATGGTTGGTTTAATACGAAATGTTATGTTATATTTCAACTTTTTCATATGAGGAATGCATTGGAAGTTGTAAGTGAGGGGATGGGCCCACTACATCCCCTTGAGGCATTGGTAGGTCTTATGATTCCAAATATTGTCTTGGAAGATGTCCTTGAAAATATATTTATTTTTAGTTTTTTCATTAGGCCTTGACTATGTGGTTATGATGTTCGTTATTATACATTCCATCATTATGAGATTAGCTATTGACATTAAATGTTATCATACAACGAGTAGAATATCAATCTGATTATGTAAATGGAATTTTTTGATTTAACATTTCCATATTATGATAAAATTTATGTTTAAAAATCTTGTGTTTTAGACTTATAAATTTCATTAAATATTTATGCTTGTTCATGATAGTTTCTACTACATTGTTATCCTTACTAAGCATCTGAGCTCACCCATTTCAGTGTTTAATTTTTCCTAGGATGCGAAAATGTATATTATGACTGAATTGAACTGATATTCTAAGTGATATGAGTGTGTTCAAATGAGACACAAATTTTCTTATTTCATATTGTAATGTAAATCTTATATATGTATCTCGTACTTCCAGTGCATCTAAACTTCTTGGTCTTTCTGGACATGATCTCTTGTGATCATTCCAATTTATGTAATAATGCCCCAAATTTGGGTAACATGCGTCAAATCCTTATAGTTGGTATTAGAGAATGTTTAGTACAACATAGAGAAAGTAGATTTATAAAAACTCTAATAAGATATATTTAACCTAATATTGCCTTTGAGGATTATAATATAAGAACAATAAAATTTTTGGTAATGTTGATATTATGTGATTTTTCCATGAAAATCAACCTTGTATGTGTACTACAAGTGAAAGTGGTTGTGTAAAATATGTACCTAAGAATGGAATCATTGACAAGGCATTTTGGGATTGACCTGGGGTATCCTTGAATATGAAAATGGACCTTACTATGCACCTAGATTGACACTCACAGGGGATATGATTATTATAATTATAAATTTCTCTACAATCCATTATGAAGGATTTATGAGTAACGAATTCATGAATGAAATATTTTATGATTATTTATTATATGCATAAGATGTTCAATTTATGTTATGTATTTTATAATATTGGAATTATGCAATGTAATTCAAGAACTAATCTAGTATATTCCATTGTTTAGAAATGGTCCCTAGTGGATGTAATGGACACTATATCAATGTACGTAATCCATGTAGGGATTTCCCTTCTAATAAAGATCATTGTAGTGGAGTCGGTGATAAAACAGGTGCAGAACAACTTATAAGTGTTCCAGGACAAATCACTCAGGTTATGAATAAAAATCTTACCCATATAGATCACACTGATCCAAAATGCTAAGGATCAATGTTAGAACGCTTCGTGAAGAAGAAAACACCAAAATTCAATTGGACTACAAATCCATATGTAGTTGAGAAATGGAAAAGATCCATAGAGAACATATTTCATTCTTTGGGAGTAGCAAAATGGAAAAATTTATCCTGGATGTTTATCGCCTCTCAAGTGATGCATATCAATGGTGGTAATTAATTCAAAAAAAAATGATGCTGATTAAGTGTATGATATGGAGTAAAGTGATTATAAATAACAATTCATAGAAAAATAATTTCCTTGTCAAGATTGATCATATAATGAAAGTAAATTTCTGCATCTGAGACAAAATGATGATGGGAATGTCACAAAGTATGATGCTAACATTACATGGATAGAAATGAATGTTGTATATTATATACATTAACCAAGAAGTAAAATTGATTGATTCTTTGATGGGTTAATATCATTTGTCTGTCAAGAATTTTTCTAACAATAATTCTCTTTGCACGAATATGTTTTCTCATGTGCTATCAGGACAGAAATTAAATTCTCAAAATCATATGACTTTAAAGTGAACAAAGAGAAGAAGATATTGAACACTCTAGAAGTGTAAATAAGGGGAAGAAGGGAAAAGTTGAATATTTATCCAGCAGTAATTGATGGATGAAACATCATGGTTCATTCCTACAGTGGATGGGGGTTTTTTACAAGTGTGGAGAAAAAGGCCATCAAACTATTGATTTCAAGGGGAGGAAAGAAGTTATTAATGTTCAATGGTACAATTGTAATGAGATGGGGAATTATTCAGATGAATGTACTATGCATTAGGGAAAATTACCTCAAAAAAGGCCAAGGGATCAAGGCCATGCATATGAAATCACAACTTCTATGATTGAAGTTCTTAATTATGTTGTGGTGGGTACATTTATCCTTTCCTCAAAATTATCCAATGCTTTATTTGATTCTAGATCATTGCAATTTTTCATATCCTCCACATTTTTCCAGAAAATTAGAAATTTCTAATTTGACTTATTAAGGGAGATGTGTGTTAAAATACCTAAGGGAAGTATCATTTAAACTATGTTTTCAATCAATTTCCATTACGTCATATAATCATGATTTTCTAGTAATCATATTATCATACCCATTATTTAATTTGATATAATCCTCATTATGGTTTGGAATTTAAACCATGATCATAAATATATTGGTAAAAGAAGGAGGTTACAATTGTTAATGATAATAAGGAATCTCTTATCTTTAGAGCATAAACATCACCATCTAGTTCTCTTCCATATTCACCCCAGTAGCTATTTTAAATTAATTTATTGGGGACAGATGGAGTGAAATAACTATGGGAGGGGAATGGAATGTTCAAATAGAGGATGTACATATTTTTATAGAATATGTTGATGTGTTTCTAGAGGATTTACCTAGACATCATCCAGAATTGGAAATTGAGTTTTTTCTTGACTTGATTATTGGTTCAAGGTCCATATCAAAGACACCTTATAGAATAGACATTATAGAAATACTATAACTAAATAAAAACAGGATAAATTGATTAATAATAGATTTATTCACCCAAATTTTTCTCCATGGGAATCCTATATTCTTTTAATTAATATGAAAGATGGATCTATATGGTTGATCATTGACTACATAGTTATAAATTCTATAACAATAATGAACAATTATCCCAAACCTCACATTGATGATGTATTTGATCATCATAATGGAGCTCAATATTTATCAATGATTGAACTTTGATATGGATCTCATCAGTTGTGCATGAAGAATGGTGATATTCAAAATACAACATTTCAAAATATTTATGGGCATTAACAGATTATAATAATTCATTTTGGATTGATTAATTCACCCTCTATTAATTTTTGGATTTAGTAATGGATTGATTAATGCACCCTATAATAGCTAGAAAGGACCTGAATGTCACTTGTGCACAATTCTAAAAACTCATAGAAGAAATAAATTATATGGGATGTTTTGAAAATTTGAATTTTGTCTTCTAGATATTTATTATCATGGAAAAATTTTCTCTGTGGATGGAATCTCGCTTGATCTTCCAAAGGCAAGGGAAACCCATGAATGGCTAGCAAAAAAGTGTGTAACTGAGGTATGCAGTTTTATTGGTTTGATAGGTTACTATAAGCATTTCATTCATAATGTTTCACAATTATAAAGCAGATTAACCAAGCTCACACATAAAGGAGTTAATTTTCTTTGGAAAAAATAGTTGTAATATTGTCTTAAATAATTGAAAAGTGTATTAGTCAACGATCATATCTTGAATCTACCAATGGGGGATGGTGGGTTTTTAATTTATTGTGATGCTTCAAATAAATGACTTGGTTATGGAATTATATAGTTATTTCATATGCTTAACGATAGCTAAAAATTCAGGAATAAAACAATCCTACAAATGATCTTGTGTTATGAGTTGTAATCTATGATCTGAAGATCTAAGGACGCTATCTTTATGGAGAAAATTGCGAGATATATACTGAATAGAATAGTTATAAGTGTATTTTCTCATTGAAAGAAATAAATAAGAGGCAAAGTTGATGGAATGAACTACTCAAGGATTATTATTTCACAATTCACTACCACCCATGGAATGAAAATAAGGTGGCATATGATTTGAGATGAATGTATCATAGAGTTATGACCAAGATGATATTTGAAAGGGATCTTATATACGTGGACCTTTTAAAGATGGATATGGTAATAATCATGGAAGGTGAAACATCAATAAATAATCAAATGGTTGCCAAACCATCATTACTAGAAAGGATAAAAAGTTCTCACACCGATGATGAAGAGTTTAAAATGAAAATTAATGCTATAAATAGTGAGAGATTTATTGACTTCATATATGAAGATGGTGTTTTGAAATTTGGTGGAGGCTTTATGGTCCCAATATACATGATCAAAAAAAGGGAACTGTTGGATAATCCTCACAGCTCGAATTTCTCTATACACTATAGTATCACTACGATTTAAAGAGATTTTAAGGAACATTTTTGGCGGGACAACATTAATATGGATATTGTTGATTATGTGTCGAGATGTATGGTTTGTCAATAGGCAAGGGAAAAAAGAAAGCATCCTAGAGTATTCATGCAACATATTCCCATACCTTAGTGGAAATGGGATGATATTATGATAGACATTGTCATGGGTATACCAGATACTCTTAGATGTATTGATACAATATGGGTCATTGTTAATCGTCTTACCACGTTAGCACATTTTCTTGGATATAATTGAAGATTTACCATGTGATCGTTTAGAAGAAACATATATTAATGAAGTCGTTAGACATCATGGTGTACCCCTATTGGTTTTTTCTGATCGTCACCCTAATTTTATATCAATATTATAGAAAACACTTCAGAAATATCTAGACATTGAACATCATTTGAGCACAACCAACCACTCTCAAACTAATGGACAATCAGAATGGACTATTAAAACACTAGAAGGCATGTTATGATCTTGATCACGTGACTTTCAGGTTATGTGTGATCAGTATTTAACATCGGTGCCCCCAAGTCTTTCCAAAGCTCAAGATGTGTTCCATGTATTTTTGATGAGAAAATACGGGCCTGACCCGACACATGTGGTCACCATTGAAGAAATAGAACAAAAAACCATTCTATCATATTCTGAAGATCCTATCAAGATTCTTGATTTAATAGAACTTGTGTTGAGATACTATATAATTCATCTGGTAAAAGATATTTTGAGAAACTATAAAATGGACGAGGTAATGTGGGAACCTGAGGAACTTATATTGAAAAAAGACCCAAATATTTTTAGGCAGTAATATTGTAGAAATTTAGAGGAAGAAATTATTTGAAAGGGTGGATAATGTAACACCCCATGCTTTTACGATACGCTTCTCTTTGAATAATACAATATATTGTGTTGTATGCAACTTCAACTTGTAGGACACCATGACCAATCAAACCAACCATTTAAAAATAATCTATCAACATTAATACCAAATTATGGAAAGAATATAAATATTATTTATCTATATGTACATCATTCATGGATTCATAATATAAAAATTAGCTTATGGTGATTTTTTGTACTTTTCTGAAAACCGTCAATTTTTGATGAATAGTGAAAAAGAATGAATTTTTATATATAATAGAATTTTTATTTAAATAAATATTTTTATATGAATTAATTTTTAAGTCAAAATAGATATTTAATACAAATATTAGTCCAATTTAATTCCTTGGAGTAATTTTATAATAAAATTAGATATATAAAATTTTATTGAATTAGTTAACATCTTTTACCCATCTTCTAGGCACATTTAAAAATTTTAGAAAAATGTAATTTTACCACTTATATGACAGGTATTTTAAAAATTCCATAGACACAATTGTTATAAATATGTAAAATTTTGTTCTATAGGATGAAAATATTTGTTGTTAAATAGTAACTTTCAATTTTTATTTATCACGGTTAAAAGTAAATTAGGAAATTATAAGTAAAAATGATATTATAATGACTCCAAGACATGTCTTAATTATATTGGATAAGTCAATTTAGACCAGAATAAACATTGGGATAAAAAAAATCGTTTTTATTCACTAGGATTAGATTACTAAATTTAATATATTTTATTTAAAAAATAGTTAAAGGTGTTAAATTCAATTTCTTATTAGTAAAAATATTAATATAGGGATATACATTAAATAAGTTAGACTAAAAAAAGTAATTATTATTTTAATAATATTTCCTACATCATAGTATTTTATTTATATTTTAAAACATTAAATAATAAAATTTATTTATGATACAATGATGATGTAGTAATTAACTTGTTAATGAAAGAATAAAATAATTGATATTAAAAATATTTAAAGAAATATAAATTGGAACTTCTGATGACATACACGAATTTTTTATGTTAATATAATATGTTTGGTTTGATTTTATGTATTCTTTTGATGTAATCAAGTTCGTATTACTTTCACAAAAACCAAAAACTAAATTGTGTCAAAATTGATATAAATGAATTTTTAAAATAAATACTATTTTATTAAATGATATAATATTTTTAAAAATATCATATTCCTCCAAAAAAGTCAAATAATGTTTTATATGTCATTAATGATCTAGGTATGTTTATCTTGGAATTATATAGTATGTTTAGTAATCATATAGTTGAAGAATACAAGAATACATGGTACAAGTTAAACTATTTAACTAAGAGTTGAATCTAAAATATTAGGTTAAAATGGTGACCTAAACATGTCAAAAACCTATTATTTGAGAGGATATAGACCCATACCAACCTTATCCTATAAATAAATCTATTTGGATCTATTATATACCAAATATTAAAAAATAATAAAATAATATTTCAAGATTGTCCTAAAGTGCCACTCACCTCTCTTATAAAAGGGTACTTCTCCTTCTCTTAAATTCACAAATCCAAGGCCATTTTGATAGTCTAAAACCAGATAATATCTCTTCTAAACTACCATCACGTCATCCTAGAGGAATTACATTGATCCAAAATCCATCCTACGGATCCCTTTTGTTAAAATCAAAAAAAAAAAGAACCTGAAAAAGAGATAATTATTTCACCACCACTTTCAAAGTTCATTTCTTCTTAAACATCCTCTTTCTATATTGTTTCCATAAAAAAATAATAAATCCACTTCTTTATAAATACTATGATGATATTATAAATATTTTACAACCATATTAATTGTTTTATACATACTATGAATGAAAATGTTGACATATGTGCATATGTGCGACTTGCCGTCTCCACATGGTGGTGTAGATTGTTATTTAAATATCATTATTTGTTTAACACCTCAAGCTTCCATGGTACATTTCCCTTAGAATAATGCAATAGCGTGTGTTGTATGCAACCTCGAGTACTAACACTCCACAACTAATTAAACTAGCCGTTTTGAATAGTAATACCTACTTTTTAATATTTTATAAATTTTATCTCTCAAAATGGACTTCATATTTCGATTTGGAATATCGAATTTAGCATAGGGTAATATTTTTGTACTTTTCGGATAACTTTAATATTTTGATGAATAGTGAAAATTAATAAATTTTAATTAATAACAACCTTTTTAATCAAAATAATTAATAGTAATAAATTATGAATTTGAGTGTTTTTAAAGTATATTTAGAATATATTTTTACCATTTAATACAATGTTGGTCATTATACATAATTTCACAATTAAATCGGACATAAACAAGTTTCAATCTTTTGATAGTTATTATATCTTAAAAATGTGCTTTTTATTTGGACAGCGGGAATTATTTTTAAATTAATTTCTGCCACTTATGTGTTTTGAATTTTGGAAAAAGGATTCCACATTTGGAATCAGGATGTCCAAATTATATAAATAGGCAACTTTTACTTTTACACATTCTGAATAATTACTTCAGTAAATATTTTATTTACCGTGGTTAAATGGAAAATCAGGTAAATAAGGGTAAAAAAATAATTTTATAATAACAATAAATTACCCTAAAACGTGTCTTAACCTTATTGGTGAACGCATACCCGACCATGGGCATCCTTGGGTCGATTTTGGGACCCCATGGAGCCACATGTAATAGGCAGGGACACTTTATATTAATAAAGTGAAAATAAATACAAAATTGACAAAATCTTATATCTTTTAGAAAAACAATTTTTACATAAATCTATACTTGTTGGATTTTTTATTATAAATATTACATAGAAGGATAAAAATATTTCCTACATTATAGTATTTTTTTAGAATTTTTAGACATCAAATAATTTAAATTATTAATGACACAATAATGATGCAATGTTTACCTCATTAACAAATCATTTAAATATACAAGATTATAATGATTAAAATATTATCTCAAACCAGTCCAATTTCTATTCGTTGATTTTATTACGAATATGAGTCATCTTATATTCTACCTCAATGATTTGTGTACCATTATAAACCGAATATCATTATATTATAAAGTAATACTTTCACTCTTTCCTAAAAAGCCCCTCCTCTCCCTTATAAAAGGAAACCACTTCCAACCAATTCCTCATAACTCTCAAGCCACTTGTCTCGGCCAAACTCTGCCCTGCTAAGCTCCCTACATCCCTCCCCTCGTCCTTGAAGCCTCACCTTAGGCATAAGGCACTTCAAGAAGTACTTTGGTTCTAACCAAAGTGAGTTACCCAAATTACAGGTAACAGTTTCTCTTAAATTGTTTTCTTTTATTTTGCTTCTTCTACCTATAAAATTATTTTATTTTCTTTCTTTTGTAACAACACCAGTATCCTCAATATACTAGGAAGTTTTTATATGAAGGATTCTAACTAAACTTACACACACCTCCATCTAATGGATGAAGAACATAATGTTTCTGTGGATGGAAAACTAACGCCTCACGGAACGATGATTGTTCTAATACATCTTACCGCCTCTCATGGTGGCCATTATGATGGAACTATAATTAAATATTATATTAATGATATATATTTTATATATAATATTCTTTAATTCCATTTTATATCATACCATTATTCGTTTCATGTTGTATATACATATGATACTTTCATTTGAGGAAGTGCGGACTACCGCCCCCTCAAATTGATATGACTCGTTAGTACCATACATGGAACGTATAAAGGATGGTGTTAATGAACATAAGTAAAATATATATGATATTATATTATAATGGAATAATAATATACCTATGTATCATTTGGATTTGATTCTTTTAAAATGAAAAATGAAATGGAAGTAGCGTTCGTGCGTACATACGGACTACCGTCTCCACGAACGCGATGAGATTAATTATCCATCGTATCCATTCAAGTCTTATTCTCATTTGATGGTTAAAAAAATGTTTATGTGCTTGATATTATTCTGGATATGAATAATATTCATACTATCCATTACAAACATGTCTTACGTAACCAAACATTTAAGAAGAACTAATGGGTTATCACCCGAAACGACGATAATACTAAGATATTATTAATAAAGCAATGTTAAAAGATCATAAATGATATAATATTGATGTATATGATTATTGAATAAATTAATAACAATGTTTTAACTATTATTAAAGAGGTTAACATACCATCGACTAAGGAAAAGTACAAGGTAAGGCGTTTCTTATCTCACTTTTAATTCCGTGAGAATTCCATTATTCACCACTTGTTTATTGATTTTGGTGTGTATACTACCCATGATTGTATTCATTGTGTAATATAATTTAATTTATGGATATTTACATCATCATTGCATGATCCTTCTTTCATGGATGTATGTTTCGTATGTTACCAAATCGATAAGGGATTTTGGAATTCCAATTTCAACTCATTTGGCTTTACACATACTTCTTTGATTATTTTACTCCAAGATTATGTGTGGAATCACTATTAATTTTCTTATGTCATTTTTTCTACTACCATTTCTATGGATATACTTTTGATACACATAATCACTCAATTGATAAATTCTCAAGTCATCGACATGAACTTGATAAGAGTAATTTTAACTCAAGCTCCATTTATTGAGTTAAACATCCAATTCAGTTCTATTGTTATAAGAATATGTGTGAAAGTCCTATGATTGATTTAAACTGAATGTACCATAATATTTAGTGTGTTTATATTTGTCACACATAATTATGTCGTTGATTTATCCTTAACAAAAGGATATGGTCTTTATAAGAGATTTCATCTCAACTTACATTCCATTGAGACTCCGTTGTTGTTATACACCAATTCACTTTTAAATGGTGTATATAATGAACTTTGACATAGTATATCATGAATCCATTTATTCTCCTGATATTAAGTAGTTTTTATTAATTCAATTATTTGTATTCATGTGTCTCTATTTTGGTTAGGAACTCTAACTAAAATATCAATTTAATTGTTTTCAAGAAAAAGGGGGATATTTCTCTCAAATAGCATTGATGGTTATTTCATCTATGTCAATGTCCTTCATTATTCTCAATTGAGGTTAATATGATACAATAAAATCTTTCATATTGTATCGAATGAGTTATGTTTGACTGTGGATGTTCTATTTTTATACCATTCATGGTTTGTGGTTAATGTATTGACATTTCGTATGCTAGTTTTACTACGAATGATTACGTCATGTTTCAAGATTTTCATATATGGAATGCATGGGACTTAATATGTGATGGGTGGAGCCTTCTATATCTTTTCAATGCATCAGTAGGTCTCATGAGACAAACTAGTGTCTTGGCGCGAGGCCTTGAAAAAATTTTATTTGTAGTCTTCGCACGAGTCCTTGGCTACGTGGTAATGATAGTCTGGCATTATGCATTCCGTCATTTTGAAATTGATTATTGATATTACATGTGATTTTTCTATTAGTAGAATATCCATGTGAATATGAAAATGGCATTATTTCATTTAATTTTTACCATATTATGCTTAAGTTCAAGTTTAAAGGCTTTTGTGTTAGTTATACATTGCCTTAAATGTTTATGCACATTTATGAAAGTTTCTGCTATATTGTTATCCTTACTGAGCATCTGAGCTCACCCCTTTCAATATTTTATTTTTCCTAGGATTTGAAGAAGTATTCTATGACTTACCTGCAGGAATAGTCTATGGGGATGTGAAGACAAGTTTTTGTTGTAGTTTTATTCAATTTATGTTGTAATATAAGACATATGAATATATCTAGTGTTTCCAAGTCTACTAAACCAATCGGTCTTTCGAGTTTTGATCCTTTGTGATCATGCCAATTATGTAATAATGCACCGACTCTGGGTAACTGGGGTTGGGGCATTACAGTTGGTATCAAAAAATTTTAGTACAAACCTTGGAAGCTTGATTTAGGTAATCTCTGATTAGAGCACATAGCCCTAAGGTAGTCTTTGAGGATTAGTATAGGAGAACATCCTAGAATTTTGGTTTTGTAGAAATTTTGTGAGTTTTCCAAGAAATACATCCCTGTCTGGAAACGAGCAGGTAGTGGTGGCTCTGGAACAGATGTACCTAGGGGTAAAACCCGAAAACACCGCTTTGATCTAGACTTGAACGGTAACTGGTACACGAAAATGGGCCTTGCTGCACTCTTGGTTACGACGCTCCCGAGAGATATGCTTTGGTAAATTCACAAGATTAATATGAACCATTATAAAGGGAATAAAAAAAATTCCCCTAAGAATATATGTCGGGAAATAATAAGTGGATAACCTAGATTTTAACATAGGGTACACAAAGTTAGGATATATTGTTCAATTACATGATTATCCTATTATGTCTGATTTTTTTACATTTCTATTAGATAAGTATTCAAACACCCTAATTGTATTTTTTTTTTGTTAGTTAAAACATGGAGGGAGCAAGATCATGAACAACTCTTCTCTCACTTCCGGAAGAACTACTTACAATTATTATCCAGAAGTCATGCGCAGATGATGTTGAAACTTTTTCAAATTTCCAAGTTACATGCAAACAACTTTATGAGACATCCAATACCTCTAGCATTGCACGATCCTTTCAAGGATCATGTACCGACTATGGGATAATATTGTTCTCTCAACTTTCTTACCACGCAATGCGTGGGAATTACCATCAAGGTCATTTCAAATTCTTCACTTTATCACAAAATTAGGATGCACTAAATGATTTTCTTGATGCTACAGAAGAGGGAGACCTTCGAGCAGCCTATATGTATCAAATTATATATTCATGTCTTTTGGGATATATGAAAACAGATTTACCAAAACTTTATTTTAAAATATTTGAAGATGAATCAAAAAGATTTTTTCTAAAAAAACATGTCAATGACGATGTCTCAAAATTATATATAAGAAATACCTATTTTTTAATGATGCATCGATGCTTCCATCGATATAATCCAAGATGGATGAGGAGTTTTTGGGTAAAGGAAGTAGAAGATTATGAAAAATTCTTGAGGTACCATTGTGACACATGAACACATTCTACCAAAAGGAAATTATGCCTAGTCTCTCCAGAGTTCATGAAGTGTTATACAAATCACTAGTGATCCTTGTTGATGGAATTACTATGGAATAATTTTCTATTTTATTTGTAACCCTATAGTTTGACCTGTGATAATGATATTTGAGGAAGACTTATCTCTTCTCTTGTGGATATAGTTATAAGTAACCATTTGTTTTTATATGATCATTGAGTTTGAGGAAATTACAATGTATTATATTTAGGGATGAAAATGCAAGGTATGAGATAACATTTTGGGTTAAAATTATGTTATAGTTATTTTGAGGAATTTATCTCATTTTGTAATGTTATAAAATATAGTTTTTGAAAAAGGACAAAACGTAGACCGTGTGACAACCCGTCGCGTCGGACAATGCTGTGGGAATCGAACCCACAACTAAAGTAAGATTGGGTTTTATCGCCTACCACTGGACTACGTGAAGTCCCTGGTTAGTGTGACTAATTATTTTTAGATTACTGATTTTATTGATCAATAATTATTTGATTTGGGACCTTATGTCTTATCAAATGAATACCCTTAGTATAATAAAATGAATTGGTGATTAAGTGAGGAATGTTATTTTGGAAGATATTCGCTTTGTTGGGAACACTATATGCCCATGGAAAATAGAATTCTATGGGATTTTATTGGAGGAGTAATGTTGGACTTTTATCTATGTTTTTATTGGGGATTTATAGTAATTTGGGTTATTTATGGAAATGATTAACCTATAATAGAGAATACGTGATTTGGTCAATCACTTTTATGTATGTGACTTTAAGAGTAGTTAATGTCATTTGGAGATACAATTTAACGTGGAAGACTACATAACCAAATTCTTCTATGTTTTGGGTTTCAATATTAGTTTGTATTATATTAAAGGATTTTATGGACAATAGATTATTGAATGGTATTTATTTAATTATGGGTTATTGTTGGTTTAATTTTAGAAAGTAAGATTAGTGTTTCTTTCCCTAATGGAATATCCTTTTGGGGGATCATCAGATTTTATAGTAACCATTTTTTTTGATTAATCTCTAAATACAAGGTAAATATATAGTTTATATTATGTGGATCATGTCATTCTATAGAAATTATTCTAGCTCTTCCAGTTTGACCACGTCTTCATGAATACTAATCATTCAAAAAAAACTGAGTTGGTTGTAGAAATTTATTAATGAATGAAACTCTACATAGAAATTTAGTATAACTCTTTATGTTCATATTCAATATCATAAATTAATTCCTCATATTCATGTAATGTATCTTAAAACAAAAAATGTTGTCTGTTTACTTTTTCTACCGGGAGACTAATGACCATTTGTCCCAACACAAGTTTGTGGTTTTATGGTTGTTAACTTTCCCTTGATCATGTTATTTATCCCAATCCATCAGAACTTGACACTTAGTTTATAGTCCATATCCAGGATTTCCTACATGGAATCCTAGTATGGGTTATCTTGGGTGACCTTTATACTTCTTTTTCATTATTTCAAATCAATAGTTTTATTGACTCTTTTTCTGATGTGGGACTTCCCATTATATTCTCAAGATAAATTTTAAAAATTGCGAGGACGCAATTTATTGAAGGAGGGGAGAATGTAACACCCCATTCTTCAATGGTACGTTTCCCTTAGAATAATGCAATAGCATGTGTTGTATGCAACCTCAAGTACTAACACACCACAACTAATTAAAATAGCCATTATGAATAGTAATACGTACTTTTTGAAATTTTATAAATTTTATCTCTCAAAATGGACTTAATTTTTGGAATCGGAATATCAAATTTAGCCTAGGGTAAAAATTTGGTACTTTTCGGATAACTTTAATATTTTGATAAATAGTGAAAATTACTAAATTTTAATTAAAAACAACCTTTTTAATCAAAATAATTAATAGTAATAAATTATGAATTTGAGTGGTTTTAAAGTATATTTAGAAAATATTTTTACCATTGAATATAATGTTGGTCATTATACATAATTTGACAATTAAATCGGACATAAACAAGTGTCAATCTTTCGATAGTTATTATATCTTAAAAACACGCTTTTTATTTTGACAGCGGGAATTAATTTTCAATTAATTTCTACCACTTATGTGTTTTGAATTTGGGAAAAAGTATTCTATATTTGGAATCAGGATGTCCAAATTATGTAAATAGGTATCTTTTATTTTTACACATTTTGAATAATTACTTCAGTAAATATTTTATTTACCGTGGTTAAAGGGTAAATATGGTAAATATGGTTAAAAAAATAATATTATAATAATAATAAATTACCCTAAAACATTATCTAACCTTATTGGTGGACACATACCCGACCATGGGCATCCTCGGGTCGATTTTGGGACCCCATGGAGCCACCTGTAATTGGTAGAGACACATTATATTAATAAAGTTAAAATAAATACAAAATTGACAAAAGCTTATATCTTTTAGAAGAACAATTATTACATAAATCTAGACATGTTGGATTTTTGATTATAAATATTAATTAGAAAGATAAAAATATTTCCTACATTATAGTATTTTTGTTTAGAATTTTTAGACATAAAATAATTTAAATTATTAATGACACAATAATGATGCAATGTTTACCTCATTAATAAATCATTTAAATATATAAGATTATAATGATTAATATATTATCAAAAACCTGTCAAATTTCTATTGGTTGATTTTATTTCAAATATGATTCATCTTATATTCGACCTCAATGATTTTTGGTCCATTATAAACCGAATATCATTATATTATAAAGTAATACTTTCACTCTTTCCTAAAGAGCCCCTCCTCTCCCTTATAAAAGGAGACCACTTATAACCAATTCCTCACACCTCTCAAGCCACGTGGATCGTCCAAAATCTGCCCAAATAAGCTCCCTAAATCCCTCCACTCCTCCTTGTAGCCTCACCTAAGGCAGAAGGCACTTCAAGATGTACTTGGTTTCAAACCAAAGTGAGTTACCCAAATTAAAGGTAACAGTTTCTCTTAAATTTTTTTTTATTTTGCTTCTCCAACCTATAAAATCATTTTATTTCCTTTATTTTATAACAACACCGCTATCCTCAATATACTAGGATGTTTTTATAAGAAGTATTCGAACTACACTTATACACATCTCCATCTAATTGATGATGAACATAATGTTTCTGTGGATGGAAAACTAACGCCTCACGAAACGATGATTGTTCAAATACATCTTACCGCCTCTCATAGTGGCCATTATGATGGCACTGTAATTAAATATTATATTAATGATATATATTTTATATATAAGATTCTGTAATTCCATATTATATCATACCATTATTCGTTTCATGATGTATATACATACGATAATTTCATTTGAGGAAGTGCGGACTACCGCCCCCTTAAAGTGATATGACTCGTTAGTACCATACATGGAACATATAAAGGATGGTGTTAATGAACATAAGTAACATATATTCTATATTATATTATACTGGAATAATAATATACATATTTATCATTTGGATTCGATTCTTTTAAAATGAAAAATGAAATGGAAGTAGCGTTCGTGCGTACGTACGAACTACCGTCTCCACGAACGCGATGAGATTCATTCTCCATCATATCCATTCAAGTCTTATTCTCATTTGATGGTTAAAAAAATGTTTAAGTACTTGATATTATTCTGGATATGGATAATATTCATACTATCCATTACAAACATGTCTTACGTAACCAAACATTTAAGAAGAACTAACCGGTTATCACCCGAAACGACGATAATACTAAGATATTATTAATAAATCAATGTTAAAAGATCATAAATGATATAATATTGATGTATATGATTATTTTATAATTTAATAACAATGTTTTAACTATTATTCAGGAGTTCAACAAACCATCGACTAAGGAAAAGTACAAGGTAAGGGGTTTCTTATCTCACTTTTAATTCCTTGAGAATTCCATTGTTCACCACTTGTTTATTGCATGTGGTTTGTATACTACCCATGATTGTATTCATTGTGTAATATACTTTAATTTATGGATATTTACATCATCATTAAATGATACTTCTTTCATGGTTTTATGTTTCGTAAGTTACCAAATCGATAAGGTATTTTGGAATTCCAATTTCAACTCATTTGGCTTTACACATACTTCATTTATTATTTTACTCCAAGATTATGTGTGGAATAACTATTAATTTTCTTATGTCATAATTTCCACTACCATTTCTGTGGATATACTTTTGATACACAAAATCACTCCATTGATAAATTCTCAAGTCATCGATATGAACTTGATAAGAGTAATTTTAACTCAGGCTCCATTTATTGAGTTAAACATCCAATTCATTTGTGTTGTTACAAGAATATGTGTGAAATTCCTCTGATTGATTTACACTGAATGTCTAATCATATTGAGTGTGTTTATATTTTTCAAACATAATTATGTCGTTGATTTATCCTTAACCTAAGGATATGGTCTTTATAAGTGATTTCATCTCAAATTACATTCCATTGAGACTTCGTTGTTGTTATACACCAATTCACTTTTAAATGGTGTATATAATGAACTTTGACAAAGTATATCATGAATCCCTTTATTCTCATTATATTAAAAAGTTTTGATTACTTCAATTATTTGTATTCAAGTGTCTCTATTTTGGTTAGGAACTCTAACTAAAATATCATTCTAAATGTTTTCAAGAAAAAGGGGGATATTTCTCTCAAATAGTATTGATGGTTATTTCATCTATGTCAATGTCCTTCGTTATTCTCGACTGAGGTTAATCTGGTACAATAAAATCTTTCATATTGTATCGAATGAGTTATGTTTGACTGTGGATGTGCTATTTCTATACCATTCATGGTTTTTGGTTAATGTATTGACATTTCATATTCTAGTTTTAATACGAATGTTTTCGTCATGTATCAATATTTTCATATGAGGAATGCATTGGACATAATAAGTGACAGGTGGAGCCCGCTATAGCTCCTCGATGCATCTGTAGGTCTCATGAGACAAACTAGTGTCTTGGAACGAGGCCTTGACAAAATTTTATTTGTAGTCTTGGCACGAGGCCTTGGCTACGTGGTAAAGATAGTCTGGCATTATGCATTCCTTCATTTTGAAATTGATTATTGATATTACATGTGATTATTTGATTAGTAGAATATCCATGTGAATAAGTAAATATAATTTTTTCATTTAATTTTTTCATATTATGCTGAAGTTCATGTTTAAAGGCTTTTGTGTTAGTTATACATTGCCTTAAATTTTTATGCTCATTTATGAAAGTTTCCGCTATATTGTTATCCTTACTGAGAATCTGAGCTCACCCTTTCAATCTATTATTTTTCCCAGGATTTCAAGAAGTATTCTATGACTTACCTACAAGAATAGTCTATGGGGATGTGAAGACAAGTTTTTGTTGTAGTTTTATTCAATTTATATTGTAATGTAAGATATATGAATATATATAGTGTTTCCAAGGCTACTAAACCAATCAGTAATTCGAGTTTTGATCCTTTGTGATCATGCCACTTATGTAATAATGCACCGACTCTGGGTAACTGGGGTCGGGGCGTTACAATTTGAATGGGTATAATAATAAGAATAATTGATGTAAATAATAAATTTAAAATGTTAATTATTATTTATATATAATATACTATCCAATTAAATATGATTTCACCATCAATAGAATGATATTTCCGCATGTGCAGAAGTATGTCTTACCGTCTCCACGACACGATGAGATTTCATTCCCCATTGTAACCATTCAAGAATAATTTTCAATTGATGATTAAAAAATAATTTTCAAGGAATTATTATCATTATGTATATTAATCAAATACACCCTATTCCTCATATATATTTTTTTTATTTTCAAATATTCTGCTTTATGGGAGAGTGTTAACCGGAACAACAACTGCAGGTTATAGTTTCAAAGAAACCAAAAACATAGTTCAAAATTCAAAATTCAAAATTAAAAATACAAAGATTCCAATAGACCTTGAGTCCTGAGTACCCAAGACTACCTACATCACATCTAGTAGCCTTCCATCATCATTACCCTAAACAGTATCTCGATCCCGCTATCACCGTCACCACAAATAGAAGGAGAATAAGCCAGAGTCCATCATTTTTGTTCCATTACATATCGTTTTTTTGCCCATGAAGAAACTCATCGGGTAGGATCCTATGACCTCATCCAAGGAAAAAATTCATGAACCACATAACAATCATCCAAACTCATAGACCAACTAGATCAATATACAATGATGAACTACAACCGCTTAAACCTGAATGAAATCACGAACATAACAGGTTCAAGAAGAAAATTCAATACTACCAAATTACACCTCAAGACTCAAAGAGATTCTCATCAGAAACTATATCTCGATTAAAGATAACAAGGGTTTAAATCCATTACCTTAACTAGATTCAAGATCTCAGGGGTTGAAATTCATTACCTTAGCCAACCGCCCGAACGCTATCACACTAGAATGACGGTCCCACCACAAGCCAAACTAGAAATCCCTTCCATTCTTCCAAAACCTCACTCGGAGCCCAAAATGAATCTCCCAATGCACACACCACACTAAAATGAGGCCGAATGTCACATACGAGCCAAACTCCATGAGCCACTGAGTATGAAAGCTGAGGAGAGAACGCAGGCGGCCTGAGATGGAGAAAGAGAAGGTTGTGACAGGGGAAACCCCAGCATCGTGGCGCCCCATATGAGCTCCTTAAATACACCCTATTTGTTACATCCATTACTTACATAACAAATCAAATAAATGAAAATAAATCAATTAACACTAAAAACCATGATACTACTTAAATATTGTTAACATGGACATATTAGAGGATCATATATGATACCATATTAAAGTTTATGGTTATTATATAATTTAATAACAATGATTTAACAATTATATAGAAGCATAGCCTACCCTCTACTATGTAAAAGAACAAGGTAAGGGTTAATTTTACAATCTCTTTATTATCTGAGGTGGTTTATATGTATGTATCTACTAAGAATTCTTTGTCATCAACTACTTTGTTACATAAAAATGTATTTGAAAACATTTTTACAATTTCATAGACTATGGGTTAATGTCATTTATACCTCTGTTTGACTTTTTATAATATATTTTAAATGGAATCATTCCATCGTTTTCCAAAAAAGGTATTTTTTGACCTTTTAAGAAATTTAAAGAAATAATGTTTTTATCGTATACAGAGATTGAAATATTTTTCTTCCACTATAACATCATCTAAGAATCCCATAGAAGATTATAAAAATATTTTTGAAATAAATGTTTTCTTTACTTTTAAATTATTTTATAGCAGAAATAGATATTTCACTCAAATAATTGTCAGATTGATTTCATCTATGTCTATATCCATTGTTGAATTTTACACTTTTTTGAATTTGATTTATTATGATACAATATTCAATATTTTATTGATGGTTTTTTTATTTTTTTGACTTTGGAAGTTCTATTTTAATACCATTCATGGGATATGGTTAATGTATAAAAATTTCATATGATTGTTTTAAAATGATTGATTATGTTATGTTGTAACCTTTTCTTATGATGAATGCATTAGATGTAATAAGTGATAGAAAGGGCCTGCTATATCCCTTAGATGCATCAGTATGTCTAATGAGACAAACTAGTGTCTTGGCACAAAGCCTTGATAATATATTTTTTGTAGTCTTGGGATGAGTCCTGGACTATATGGTTATGATGCCAGGTATTATGCATTCCATCACTATGTGATTAGCTATTGGTATTTCTTGTCATTATTCGACTTGTAGAATATCCATGTGAATATGTATGTTGAATTATTTGATTTTCCCTTTCCATATTCTACTGATGTTTATGTTTAAAAGGCTTGTGTCTTAGTCTTATAAAGTTCCTTAAATGATTATTCTTATTTAGGATTGTTTATACTATATTGTTATCCTTACTAAGAATATGATCTCACCCCTTTCTGTGATTTATTTTTCCCTGGATGAGAAGTAGTATATTATGATAGACCTGTAAGGATATGCTAAGGGATATTAGTATATTCATAGGATACACAATGTTGTTTCTTTTTAATTTTATAATGTCATGTAAAACAAATATATGTTTCTAGTAATTTCAAGGCTTCTAAATAGACCAGTATTTCGGGATAGGATATCTTGTTATCATGCCAATGTTATGTAACAATGAACTAACTCTAGGTAACCAGGTTTGGGGTGTTACATTTTAAATCTTGTTTTTCATAGGATTGGATAGTTACTAAAGGTGGTTTTTTCATAACTTTTTCAATGATCACATATTCAATGACAACTTTTACCCATAACGGTATATAGTTTGAGATGAATGAAAAATGACTGATATATTTTTAGGAAATGGAATTTAGCTTCACTTCTAATCTCGTTTTGATTCTTCTAGATCTTGTTTCATGTTATGATTTTTCTATGATGCTTTAGGGCCACGTCTAGGGTGTGATGTGATGGATGGGAAACATGTTGTGCATGATGGATCATAGTATGTAAAACCCATGAAATTAACTACCCTAAAACTATAAATGAGTTGGAAGAAGTTATACATGAATACAAAACACGGTCTCTCTATATCATTTGGGAGAGTTTTATTTTATATTATTATCTGAAGACTGTGAAGTATATTTTCAGTCAGTGGGATATTAACTTTAAACAGACATTCTAGGATGAGTGTCAACATAATTTGGATTTGGAAATTTCTTATACACCTAGAAAATAAATTTTTTATACAATTAGATGAAAATTATCATCTCGAGCTATGGATGTGTCAATGGAAGTGTGGACTACTATGAGATAGTTTGTTGAGATGAGTTTGGGAGTGGAATATGCTAATGGTATAATTTTTGGAATCATCTATTAAGGAATAGTAAAGATTTTTTTTCTTGGGTAATCTAAATAAGGTAGATGAAATAGAGTTATATCCCTCCAGTAGAATCTATTATGGTAGAGAGTCCTCAATTGAGTGGTCTCGGTCCCCTGTTAGTGCTTTGAGAATATGAATCATGATGATTTTTCAAATTTCACTAATATTTCAAGTGATGAATATATTTTGATGGTGTTATAGGTCTATAACCACTAGGACATCCAAGATGTATCATGACGAGAAATATCACTATTTTTTGTTGTTGATGATATAGTCAATTGTAGAATTTGTATCATGGTGTCTTACTTTTTATAGAACTACGGTTGAGTACTAGAGGCCAACAATTTTGTTTCAAATAATTCCCATTTTATTATGTAAGTGGTATGAAATTTCCTTGTAGATATTCATTAATTTACAATATAATACTAGTGGGTATGATGTCATTTGATTGACCATTGATCAACTCATGAAATTAGTGAATTTCTTCCATATCTAAAGGAAAAAAGGTGTAGTAGCTCGAGGTCTTTTTTTCTTAGAGGTTGTGAAGATTAATGGGGCTACATATAAAATTTTATTTGAAAAGGATTTTATTATGAAATATAGGTTATGGAATGTTTTTCATGTGTTTATGGGTACTCACATCAAAATTTTCATTTCTTATTGTTCATAGATTTATGGGAAAACATAGATATATATCATGGTTCATTAGGATATGCTACAGGCATGGGTTCATGATTTCAATAATTATGGGGTAAACATTTTTCTTATGATTGAGTTTTCCTATAATAATATTTATCATGCAACAATTAATATGGATCAATTTGAAGAGTTATTTTAGCATTCAGTTTGACAACTTTTGTATCGGGATGTGTTAACAAAGTTTTCTTTGGCTTGGTTAATCCTTGTTCAATAGGTGGCATAAAGAGTGTGGTTGACATGGAGATATTGTTCACAACCTAGTGTAGTCAAAAAATTATTTGGATAACCATTATCTGATGACTACATTTGAGATTGGTGACTGTGATTTTGTTATAGTTTAAACTCACTTGGTACACCATTGGTTGTGTAAGTAGTGTGTTTTGGATATGAGGTTTTTTGGCCCGATTGAGACCCTTTGATGATTTAGAGAGGTGTATTATTAGTGAAAATTACCATGTAATATGATATTGATTCAATAATTTTTCATGTTTTCTAGCTGAGCTTGTATCCTCCAAATCCTTACATTTTTATTGAATGGGAGGATACTTACCTCGATCTCAATACCATAGTAGTTGAGCAACTGGTTCAGATAAAGGATCACCCAAATTACATGCTATATGGTAAAGGGATTTCTATTAGTCTGTGTACTATGGAAGTGTAGATAGTGTGGCCATAAAACATGTGAATAAGATTCCTTAATGAAGTAGAAATGTCATTATTTATTTATGAGTAAAAAATATTGAGCACTTTGTGGTGATGGATTTCCTCCAAAATGGGTAGTTTTAACACTACATTAAATTATTTCACTTATTTCTTCTACCTTATTCAGAATTTCATTTCATGGTCTTTCTTTGGAATCATTATAAGAGAATTTTTTGGGAAATATGGAAGTTAATTTATATCTTTATTTTTGGTGCATGGTTAGGATAAAATTGGTGGTTTAGCCCATGAAATATTGTTCCCTATTGATAGCCATTAGAAGGGTCACATGGTTTTTCCAAGAAATAGTGATATCCATCCAAACTATTCAACCTTGATAAGTGTGGTTATTCTTTACAGGGGAATAGTTAGTTTAACCAAGAATCCAAACTATAAACCACATTTTGAAGACTATTAATGGTTCTCAATTAGGGTGAACTATTTGTTTAACCTTGTGGAAACACCTAGTACACCATGCATATAATTTTTATTTGCATATATTTTACTTTATATTTTATTGGGACCCATTATTTAACGCCAAAAGATGCCCTAATAACATTTTAGATCAATATAATCCTCCATAGTCATGAGAGGCTTCTCCCTTATGACTATTGGTAGAATTTCATCATTACTGATTGATCACTTTGATGTATGTATCATTTTTATATTGTTTCACCTTTTATTTATAGATCCTCAATAGTAAATTACTCTTATTATAACCTAGGTACCTGAATGGGTTTTTAATTGAATATCTAATTATTCTGAAATGTGTAATATGTTTTCTATTTTTTATTTTGGATCATGACAATATGATCTATTATTCTCTTATCTACATTCTCAATGGAAATTCATTTTCCCTCTATACATGATGTATTTGTATCAATACAAGTGGTTAAAAATTTTGAATTTCCATATATTCATCTATATTTTTTTGGTTTGTACAAAAAATTTAATGATTTTATTTCGGAATGGACTCTTTCATAGAGATTTTGGTTTTTAAAGGTGATTTTCTTCAAAAATAGTTTTTTTCACCCCTTGTGTTTGATGAAATGATTCAATGGTGGTTTTGGATTTAAATGTTTTTTCAATACAAAAATTGTATTTTTTTTATAAAATGTTTTAATAAATATGATTAGAGATTTAAACGGATTTGTAACAAACTTATCACACAGATTGACATTAAGATCATCATAGATATACTTGTCAGTCATTGTGCTTGTAATTGCACTAGAAGTTTTATGTTACTTTTGTGTGTGTAATTCCACAAGATATTATATTCATTATATCCAAAAAAACATCCAGTATTGGGATTTTACATCATTTATAACACATATTCTCATAGGATAGCACCCAAATGGTAACCTTTTTCATTTATGATTTGTTTTTCAAATGAAATTATTTTAAGTTTTATTTTCTCAAATGTGAAAATAATGGTGTACGGAGTGGTTGGGTTTTCTATACTAACGTAATTTATTTCAGGTATATAACATATTTATATATTCGGTGAACATATTATAATTTTATGAACATCAATGGTTTTTGTATATATGGTTTCATTTTATGAAAATTCATTGTAAACATGAATTTTTTTAATGATATAGTTATTACAATATTGATATTAGAAATTGTATAAATTCCTTGATGAGATACTATTTTCTATATTTTGTATAACCTATTTTTTATATTTTTTGTTTACAAATATTATTTTGAAGGAATCATGTAATGAGAAAGAAGTCATGTATCATGCTAGTTTCTGATTTTGTCGTGGCTTTCATAGTGGTCCTGTTTGGTTGTGATAGATGGTCACAAAGGGGCATGTTTAGACATTTCATGGAATGTCTTTTTTGTTTAACCTATTCTGATTTATGTTTTATGTCTCATGGATTAATGTACTCATTTTATCATCTAGTTTTTATATTTATTTTTATTCAATAATAAATTTTTTTGGGTTTGTTGTTGTATCTCACCATCTAAATGGTCTTCTTAGGTGACAGGTTCTATTGACTCGGGTAGATTTTATACATGTTTCAATGGATATTTCTATATATAGACATGAGTAATAATCATCGTATAATTCATTAGTTACTAATAAGTATCTTATGTCATGTACAATGATATATTTCCATAAATCATGATGGAATGTGTTCATAATAAAGTTAGGTATATTGGGTGAAACAAGATTGATAAGTTATTAAGAATAAATTAGAGAATAATTTCTCCCATCAATATTTATAAATGTTTTATATTATAACATTAAATTGAAAAGAATTCTAAATATAAATTTTATAGAAAAATTATATAGATTATTTCATTTGATATTGTCAAAGAATGTCATATCAACTGTATATGTTGATAGCATGAGTTTTCAACTTTTATGATAAGATATTTAGTGAAAGTGATTATTTTGTATAATGACTATCCATATGTTGTTTCAGTCATCATGATATTAACTTATAATTTATTTTTAATTTTAATAAATCTTGATGTAAATATTATTATTTTGGAATTTATACATAACATGACTAAAAAAGTGGATTGGAGGGTCACAAACATATCTTTTTTAATGATATATGTTAAAAATTATTTATAAATTATTATTTAAATAAATAGTATTCTCCCAATTAGGACGTAATATATATTAAAATTTTATTAATCACATATATATATTAACTATTAATGTGAGTTTAATATTATAATAATACTAAATATCATTGTAATAAAATAATTTAAAAAAATAAAATGAATATTTATGTAATGAATATTCTTAAAAATTAAATATTAATTTTTTAGTTGTGGTAATTTTAAATAGAAAAATAATTCACAACCCCATGAAGATATTATTAATTTATATATTTTTCCAACGAATAATATGTTTCATTTTATGTTTGATGAATTCATGGAGAATTGAAAACACACTAAGATGTCAATGTTTATAATGATATGATTGTTACATATCATTCAACATTTAATTATTTATTTGTTTAAATAAAATTAAAAAATGTTTTAGATATTTTATTCCATCTTGAAATAAATGTATGTATATTATTTTCATAGGGATATATAATAAGTTTAATATTTAATACGATGCTATTTTAAAATTATCATATATATATTTTCATCTATTTTAAAATTTTATATGGTATTTTTAAATAATAGATCATTTGTTGTGGAAGACCAATATAATTAATGATTTATATTAAGAATAATGAACGCTTTAAGGATTATTTGATCATCCCTGATAGAAATATACAACCTCCCCTATTGTATAAAGAATTATAGAATATGAGATGAATTATTTAATTACAAATGGGTTCTTGGTGTGATAATAGAAAATGGCGAAAGATGATAAGTATCTTGGAACTAGTACCTTGTTTTCCATTAATGATGATTCATGATCATAGCACCATTTTTGGATAACTATTTTATATATTATATCCATAGATACTCATAGTAATATGATATTGAAACCTGAACACTTGTTAGAATGTTTAAAATATTAATCAAATATAGAATCAGTAGACTAAGGTACTAAAAAGATCCTTACTCTGGTTCCGATGATATTTTAAAATTTTAATGAGAACAAAATATTTTTTTCATCAAATCTATCACATAAAATATTACACATTATTCATTTAATTCATAAAAATATTATTTATGGAAGAAACCCAATGAGAGTTTCGGATATTTCTAAAACATTCAAATTTTTTTACAGTGTGTACATTCTAATGTTAAATTATTTATTTTTTGTGGATTGTTTTATATAAATATATTTTGGTTTCATTTCAGTTAATTTAATTAATTAAATATGAATGTCGAGATGATTAATTCTACATATTGTTCTTTATCACTCATATAATGAATAATTGGTTAATAATACTTGATTAAATTTAAAGAAACCATAAACTATTTTTACTGATTATATATATATATAACATAGAAATATATAGGTTGTAGTTTATATGTATATGATGTGTATCTTGATTCATTAGAAAGGACATCCAACCAAATTATATCATCTTATTCCATTTTTAAATGCATGATGTGTAACAATACAACAATTTTTGACTAGGATAGGATGGTATATTCCTTTTCATAATACATATCACATTAATTGGGTAAATTCCATATAATTATTATGGTTTCATTGATGGAAATCCATGGTAAAATTTCAATCATGTATGTTTTATATGATGTGTAATGTCTAAAAATAGTGCAACATGGGATGAACTGTATTTAATAGTTATATACAGAATGTACATGAATATTATTCAGGAGAAATACATGACTATTAGGTAATAATGTATCCCATTTGTATAGAGAGTGATATACTCATAATTTAATGTCCATGAAAACACTATGTATACTTCCTCTTTATGTTGAGAAATTAAATTTATTTATTTAGTCTAGGAAGCCTAATTGGCACGTAAAAATGTGTAATTTTTACATGTACCTTATTTCGTTGGTAATATATTGTATTAGATTCATTCATAATTTAAAATTATAGTGTGAAACATATATATATATATATATGCTCAAAAATCTCCATGTACTCCATTGGAATTTATAGAAGGTTTGTATTGTGTAATTTAAATTTGTTTTTGTGTTATTTATTAACATTACAGAGCATGTAATTACACAACACCCTATGTATTCTACATGTTGTTAGAGGACACTATATATGAAGATTACCATGTGGGTTTTTCATGTTCCTAGAAACCTTTTTTTCTCTATGTACAGACACAATACATAATTAATTTCACATAAAATCATATGGCATAATTTGATTAAAATTATAGTTTGTGGGACTCTGTAGGATAGTTTTACAATAATATAAAATTAATAAAAATGTTAAATTTATTTGTTTTCACATTTCATCGTTATAAATAATAATTTAAAATAAATAGTGTCAAATTATATTGAATGCATATTTTATGATGCATATATTATCATTAGAATTACTGACTTCTTAGTGTGTTATATTGTATTTAAATTAATTTACTACAAGGGTCTATAAAATTAGTATTATTAAGTAAATGTTATTTTAGGGATGTCACCCCTCACTCCTTATTATGTAAGGCCCTATGTGGCTGAATTTTTTTTTGTTACCACAACTTTTAGTTTTGTTCACCAATATATAAAGGAATGAAAAAGTAAGTATAGAGCACCAAACAACCAATATTTTTTTTCAAAATGGATCCAATATGAAATCAACCATGGATATGCATAATAAAAAAATAAATAATGCAATTTGTGGAATTGAAAACTCAAGGATTTGTTTCCTTTAGGTTAGTGGTTTGTTAAATTTATCCCAAATAAAAATATGGTAGCTGATTTTCATGATCATTAAACATAATGTATTCAATATTTTTTATGTATGTATATTTAATTCATTAAATGATTTATCATGAAAAAATAATTAAATGAATCAAATATAAATCAACCATATATGTAAAAAATAAAAAATATTATGTTAATATTTTATAAATATGTGGTTATTATATTATGTAAAATTGATATAATATAAAAATGAAAGGACTAAATATAAAATATAATTTTTTTCACATAAAAAACATTAATAATCAGTAATTTTAATTACGATCAACTAAGTCATCAATTATCATCATTAAAAAGATTTTATAGTTAATGTGATTATTTAGTCATTAATTTGAAGAAATTTAAATTTTATTGGGAAGATATCATAATGATATTGGTTTATCCAAATAGAACATCTATTGGATTTAAAAAAATTTGTATTTTCAAAAAATTCATTGGTTACTCTTTAAAAAATCTAATTTTTCATGTCAATATTGAGGATCTCAACCTTTTTGTGTAAGAGATGTACAACTACAATTCAACAGAACACCAACTAAAATATTATCAAAAAAATTCATTTCTATAGCACAGAATATATATATGAAATAAGTATCCTGAATAAAATAATGTCAATGTTTTATGAGATTTTGAGGCCAATGATAAGAGATAATGGGACAATATAAAATTGTGGAGGACTAATATGATAATTAAATTATTAATCTATCATATTTTTATAATAAATATAGATCACATTATATCAACTATTTTATTTTTATAAAATAATGGAAATATATATTGAACTCAACATTGTCACTAGGATAAATAATTTTCTATAGAATGTCCTTAATGGAAAAAATCTTCTATTGTAGGCAATAATTCTTTTTTAAAAAATACAGATGACATTTTATTTATCTTGGAATCCCATGTACTAGATCATCCTATCCAAAAGGTGATAAAAGTTGAAAGGGAATCATACCAGATGTTCAAAGAAGATGCATCTTTTTTTTATTCCACATCTATTCAATTATTTCATGTATGTCTATGATTCATCATAAGGACATGGATTCATACACTATAAAAAAATTATAATAACATTAAAGTTGATTTAGATAGTTGAGATGAAATATACTTCCACTAAATAATGTGTAAACTAGAATTTGGGTTCCTATTTTTTGATCATGGTATAAAATTACTTCAGTAAATTGATCATTTTTCAATGGTAAACATTCATTTAGATGTTAAATTGATTGTTAATATCACATATTCTTCTAAAATTTTTAGGATATTTATTTTCATCATGAATTCTTAGTTTAAAATTGTGGAAATTTCATTAAGGTATGTATTGAATATAGTGTATACTGAAGATAAGGAATAATGTGTCATGGCATGAAAATTACATGTAATTTTTTTAATTTATTTTTGGATTATTATGAATATGAGAAAATTGAAGGTGCATGATTAGGAGGCCCGATGTACCCAAAATTAATTTCTGAACTTTTTTTATGGTTCCCTCAGTGAACACACAGGTGGAATTTTATATATTATGAATGGGTTCTCAGATTAAAAATCAGTGGGCATCGTGGAATTCGCATCACTGAGATTCTCTTATGTGAAGAATTACTTCAACAGTAGTAGGTTGGGTGAAAATGTTAAATTTTCGACTTTACAAAAATATAATAATATAAATTTAAAATTTATTATATTTCTTTTTCTCCATAGGATGAGCGGCGGTGGTGGGGACCGGTGAATTGTCGATCCAATTAATGTATTAATTCCACATTATTTGTAATAGCACAATTGAAAAATTAAGTGGTTAATTCACTAAATTAACCTAATTAATTTTTTGGTGCATTACTCACCTTTACCCCTATGTTTATATGAGGAACAAGATAGATTTTTGACAAACATTCACCAAACAAGGAACATATGAAAATGTGATGTGACATATTCCACCGATGGAGGATGAAATCATGGGCAGTGACGTTCCGGGATCGAAGAAATCCAACGACCTCACTCTGACGGAAACTCTCCTTTCGCCAATGACTGTGATACCTCATATTGTTCAAGAGGTAGGGGTTTTATTATATTTAATAAATTCCCCCATTTATTCTCCACATTCGTGACTTTTTTGGGTGGCCGAATTAGGTGATTTGAACATGGATTATCAATATTTGTTTAATCTGATGTACAATTTTCCCCCAATTGTTTTAATTATAACACGTAGTGTGTATGACAAAGAAGAAAGGACCGGAAACTCCACTACTTATTTTTCATTACGTTCTTTAGAGTGTGGTTGTTCCAATATGAGGGAATATTGAAACTGAGAGCCGCACAATAATGAAGGCATCCATAGTGGATTGTAGGTGTTTTTGAAAGGAATAACAGACCATCAGAGCTCACCTGGTGGCCTTCATATGAAGTGTCGGCAAAAATGGTCGATGGTGGCGTCTGGAAACCGCCGACTGCTGTGCAAGTGTAGTGCCACTCAATGCTTTATTGGCCGAATAGGCGGCCTTCGGTAGCCAGTCGCAGAGGTGGAGGTGGCACTTCATCGTGTGTCACACTGAACAGAGCAATGCCTCAAAGCTACGGCAATGCTGGGGACTCGCAACCTACAGGTCCCATGGGAGTCAATGCGGCGCCACCTGGGGCATCCAATAATGGAGAAATATAGTTCCTTTGAGCTATTCAGGTATAACATTCCATGCAAAACTGCATTTGTCGCGCCAGTAGGTTGGCTGAGACACTACGTGCATGCCCAACCATGACGGGCCAGGCCAGGTCATACATGGAATTGAATGGGTAGAACCGGACCCAAATCACTCGCAAGCCCTAATAGACATTGGTGACCGTATCTTCTGAACTATAATTTTGTTTGAAGATGTTTCTACTTTTCTAGGATCCTAGGAGAGAGATGGCCCTTTTGAGATATTCTATAATAGTTTTGGAGAATGTTGGATTATGTTCAGGTTGTATTGACTTGGAATCAAGCCAGACCCTCAACACTAAAAAGACAATAACATATAGATCATGTGTCTAATTGATGTACCATCTATTGCATTGGAAACCTTATAATGTGATAGATCATCATGTTTATTATTTGGGAGACTTCATGCTAGTTGAAATATGACTGATGGAATCAAGAGCAGTTCTCCCAGAATCAAGCATTCTATGAGCGGGAATCTAGTGACAGGTAGTGAGGCGGAGGTTGGAGATAAATCATACATAGGTTAGTATTGTGCGATCAAGTGTGGTTCAACACCTAGTAATCCTGTGTGGATCAGCACTGAGCTATCATGTGAGCATCATCACCTAGTGATTCTATATGGATCAGTAGTATTCCAGCCATTACGGACCGGCCATATAGCATCCGATTGTTGATCAATGACATACCGATCCTTTTTGAGCCAGATCTAGTGTTGGTCAGTGCTCAGTGATCCAGTGTGGGTTAGCGCATACTGATCCTATGAGGGTGAGATCCTATGTGGGTCTTGCAGGGGTTAGTACCTATTGAATCTGAGTGGGATAGATCTTATGTGGGTCATGCACATGTTAATAAAAACAAATCCCATGTGGGTCAAGTATTTTTTGGTCAGCAGCACTGCCTCTTGACATAATCAGATGATATAGCATCTCGACTAATCATCAGTAATTCTATACTTTATTTATTCAAGGTTTGATTTTGGTCTAGTGCCTTATGTTTTATGGTTGTGAACATTATTTTTTGTTTTCCTTTGTGTAATTCTGTTAGGCCTTTGGGGGTCTCAGGGTCTCTATAGATTATTGTTATAATCACCCCAATCATGGGCTTGACTAGCACATTGTTGTTTCTTGTGCGGACGATGAGTATCTTGGCTGAGAATTGAGGGAGATAGGACCAGGTGGTACATGAAGGATATTGGCTGATGAGGATTATAAGAAAGGTGAGTTCTACATACCCAACATGTAGGATCATTGGTTGGTGATTTGAAGATCTTTTTTCTGGTTTTTAGTTGTTGTTGTACATTTCATTTTCACTTGTATTCTGACCGCTCTTACTTTCAGTGCACACATTTACTACTACAGTTTAACTTCATGGTTGCATCTTTTTTTTTTCTTGTATTATGTGAATTTAAATGTTTAAAAGAAATTCCTATGCATTTTATGGATATTTCATTTTTGTTCTAGTCGTCGACCCCTGGCCTATGGAAGGCGGGCTTGGGGTACTCACGGCAAGGGCCCCGGGGGACATGTCGTGACAAACTGGTACCATATGAGTAGGTTCTACTGAAGAATTTGGACACTGATCATTTAATGTAGAAATTGTGTTTGGTGTTTTGAATGTGGATTTTAGTTCGAGGTATCTAGTGTTGGTGTGTCAGTCGTCGTATCTATAAAACACGACCGTGAATTCTGCTTTTTGACATGGTGCATGAAAAAACTGATTGTGTGTGATTTGTAAATGTATTTACATTGATCTAGTTTTTGTCATCTCACTATGTATAACATATTTACAATAGCTCACCTGTTTATTTTCAAGATTTTACCTTCTAGACAACCAGCCAGGATTCCTAAGAGAGTACACGATGATAGACCTCCGAGCAACGAGGATACGATGCAATGACTTCTTACTATGGTAGCACATTCGGGTGGTGCACCAGCAGCCGCACCACCCGTTGGTCACTAGATGCCTCAAGAACCACTAGCATATCGTGCATGCTGACTGACCATGTTGTATAAGTTCAAGAGACAAGGGCCAGCATGTTATCATGGTGAGAATGATCTCTGGGCATCTGAGGACTGGTTGGAGGCTGTGACTAGTTTTTTTCACATGGATGGGACACCAACAAAGCAGATGGTTAATCTAGCTATTATCCTTTTATAGGGAACAATAAAAAAATTGTAGAGCCTGATGCTTGAGTCACAATATGAGGTGACCATCACCTAGACGGAATTTGAGAGCCTCTTTTGGGAAGATGTTTTTCCAGTGATGCTATGCTCAGTGTGTAAACCTAAACAGGTGCACTTACAGCCAGGTAGCATAATATTGGCCCAGTACTCGGTGAGATTCACTCACCACTCTCACTACTCAACTGACATGTTACATGGCCCATTATTCAGGGCCTAGACCTTTTATTAGATTCTCCATAGAGAGATTAGAGCAACGATGATATCACTGAATATCTTGACGCTGTCTAGAGTGCTTCAGCAAGCATTATTGGTGGATAGGTTCCTAATTGAGCAGGCACCGATGATGTGAGACACCACCGAATGATAGGTAGCTGAGTAATCTACAAGATGTAGTATAATAATGATATAGATTTCCAAGTGGGTCAGATCAACCAATGGATGAATTGGGATGTAGTTTCAGAGGTGTAGAGCCTGAAAGGCATAGAATATTTTCTCGGAGGAATAGTGTTCTTCACATGTGCTGGGCCGGGCAACATGGGTCACGACCTTTCGACCAGCCATACGGATGATCAGCAGACATTCAATGGACCATTGAGCCAGAGGAAGAGATTCTATCAAGGAGGTCTGTAGGGTGGCAGATAAGGAAGAGGAGAAGTCCCTGGAGTATGTGGTGGGAGGGGATTTAAGGTTCTACCACCAAAACCAGTAGAAGATTCACCCCAACTATAGGGAGCATGTAGATAGGGTTGTGTACAACTACAAGCTGTAGAGGCCCATGACCGCGGTGCACTAGAGATGATTAATGGTATCATCTGTGTCTATTCCACCCTTGTTGCAGTACTTATAAACATAGGTTCTAGTCACTCTTTCATTTCCACAACACTTGTTCAGAGCTCGGAGATTTAGATGGATATGTTGCTTTGATCCTTGTGGATAGAGACTCATAAGGGAGAATATTAGACGATTACACATTGGTGTCGGTAGTGTCTGCTCACTCTAGGAGGCAAGAGCTTCAGCAGAGATCTCCTAATAGTAGCATCAAGGCCTTACGATGTCATCTTTGGTATGGAATGGATATCCATAGTTATTGCTCAGATCAACTATTTTAGGTGTTATTTGTGGTGTGTCGGTGACTATGGGATTTGGTTTAACTTCACCTGTGATAAAGAAAACCTTTTCACTATAAAATGCACTATCTTGGAGGAGGGTGCATCCAATTACTCATCAATTTGCTCACCTCACCCTCAGAGTTGTTGAAATTAAGGGTCTAAGTTATCCATTAGGGGTGGACTAGTATGAAGATTTCTTTTTTGATGATGTTCTGAGACTACCTCCATGAATAGAAGATGAATATTACAGTGACATGTACCATGGGAAGACACCGATATCTACACCAGCATATTATATGGCTTTTGGGGAGCTTTGGGAGTTGCGGGAACTACTGGAGGACTTGTAGGGAAAAGGGTTCATAAGGCCAAGTGTTTCTCCATGGGTATCACACATCTTGTTACCAAAAAGATAGATGGGAGCTTGAGGCTTTGTGTGGACTATCAACACCTGAACAAGGTGACATTGAAGAACATGTATATTCACCTGAGGATCGATGATCTCTTCGACCAGCTTAAGAGGGATTATTGGTTTTCAAAGATAGGACATAGATCAGGCTATCATCAGCTCAAAGTACGGGATGAGGACATATAGAAGACAACCTTTAAATGAAGATATAGCCAATATTATCTCTTGGTGATTATTTTTTGTATGACCAACTCTCTTGTAGTGTTCATGAATCTCATGAATAGGATCATCCATACATAACTCAACCGCTTTATGGGGGTATTCATCAATAAAATCTTGGTATACTCAGCATCAGAGAAGAAGCATTCCACGCACCTGCGGATAGTCCTAGATACACTCCATGTGAACCAGCTTTATGGAATTCTCTTGAAGTTCCAGTTCTGAATATGGGACATCCACATCCTAGGGAACATTATCTTGGATGTTGGAGTCACAGTGGATTCGGAAACGATAGAGGTAATGATTTGATGGGAACCACAATGGATTGTAACCGAAGTGCAGAGATTCCTTGGATTGGATAGGTACTACCATATATTTGTACGTAACTTCTCCAAGGTAGCTGCATCCATATTAGCCATTTCAAAGAAGGGGAATCCATTCTTGTGGATAATGAAGTGACTACTGTGTTTCCAGATGATGAGGAAGAGACTGACGAGTGGTCTAATCATGAGGCTTCTAGAAGAGGGTGATGGGTATGTAGTTTACTATGACGCATTAGGGACCTGACTCATTTATGTCTTAATGGAGGAGCGAGAATTGATTTTCTATGGATCATGACAATTGAGACAACATGACAAGAACTACACTACCCCAGACCTAAAGTTAGCAGTAGTGGACATTTCAATGAAGATTTTGTGAAACAAGTTGATGGGTGAATGATTTACTGTTTACTATAATCACAAGAGTCTTAGGTATATCATCTCATAGAAGGAACTGGTCCTTATTTAGTTACTATGGATGGAGTTCCACTAGGAATATGATGTTGAGATAGTCTATACTCCAGGGAAGGGGAATGTAGTATCATACAATCTCAACAAGAGTTCTGGCCTACAATTTCTGAGTGAGGTGACAGAGTAGCTAGCCACATTGAAGATATCCATTGTGGAAAGAGATAGAGTAGCTTACCTACAATCTATGACTATCACTCCCCCCACATTGTCAGAGACCTCAGGAGTCATAGCATGCGGACGTAGACTGTGTGGCCCGACGTTCTTAGATATCAACATGACAAGATCCTGATTGATTGTTTGCTGGCATGGAGCTTGTCGTCCTATTCATAGGATGCACTATAGTGAATGTGATGGTTCTAGAGGATCTATTGAGGTAGTTCTACACATGAACTACTTCGGTTCATCCTGGACTAGATAAGATGTACCAGGGCATCAGATGTTAAGACTGGTATCCAGGGATGAAGAAATAAGTGGAATAGTTTGTATCTCAATGCATCACTTGTCAGTAAGTTATGACCGAGAATTAGGTACCAGAGGGCTTAGTATACACACTTGAGGCACCATAATGTAAGTGGGATGAAATCTCAATAACTCTGTTATAAGGATACCACATGTGTCAAGGGGCCTAAATTCTATTTGGGTGATCGTTGTCTGACACACCAAGTCAGGCCACTTCCTACCCATTCGATAGCAAGAATCAGTATAGGTATTGGGACACCTATACTTGTAGGATATAGTGAGACTTCATGTAGTTCCATAAACGATCGCCAAAGATCACGATAACCGTTTTCTATCGTGATTATGGAAGGGATTAGAGGTGGAATTCATAACTTTACTAAGATTGAGAACTACCTTTCACCCTCAGACAGATAGTTAGACGGAGAAGACCATACAGACAGTCGAGGACATTGGTTGTTCTTGTGTCCTCAATGTTCGCCACAGTTAGGTTGACCACCTTCCACTGGTGGAGTTTTCATAAAAAAAAGTTTTCACTCCACCATTGACATGGTACAGTTTGAGGCCTTGTACGGGCGACCATGCATATCACCTATTTGCAGGATAGACCCAGAGGAGTTAGAAATTATGGGTCTAGAGTTGGTACATGCTACAACATAGAAGGTTAAGGTCATATAGGAGTGGATGAAGACTGCAAAAATATGGAAAAAGTCTTATGCCAAACGGATATGGAGACCCTTGGAGTTTTAGGAGGGAGACCATGTCTTCTTACGAGTCTCACCCTAGCATGGATTACAAGGATTTGGTCGGGGCGACATACTCAATAATAGGTTCTTTGGACCTTTCCAGATCCTTAACAGAGTAGGAGAGGTGTAGTATCATCTAGATCATCCCTAAAATGCACTGGGTGAAACAAAATCAAGTGTCACGTTTGAAGAGATACGAGCATGATCTATCGCATGTTATCGACTGGGGCGAGCTAGATATAGATGATGGGGTGATCTTTTCAGAGTTCCCAATGTAAATAAATGATCAACATGAGTGTGGCCTTTGTGGGAGTTCAACTCCTTTGGTGTGATTTTGTTGGAATCACAAAAAATCTCACAGAAAGGACATGGGATTAGAAGGCTAAGATGCCTACTCAGTACCCCCATTTTCCACCTAGTTTTGTTGTAACATTCAGCGATGAAAATCCATAATGTGGGGAGAATGTAATGACCCAAAAATTCAATTTAATTATTTTAAATTATTTAATATTATTACTAGTCGGTGAAAATTGACTTTTCATGATTTTGAGGCCCAGTGTTCCCAGAATAAATTTCTAATCATTTTTATGGTATTTCAGTGAACACGCGGCTGACGTTTTTTAAATTTTGAACCGATGATAAAATAAAAAACTATGGGAAATGTAGACTCTATAGAACTAGAATTTACATAAGGGAAGAATCATTTCTTATTTAGTAGGTCGAGAGAAAAATTTAAATTTTGGTCTTTATAGAGAAATAATATAATAACATAACTTTTTATTTTTTATCTTTTACGCCAGCAGATGAGTAGAGGTGGTGGGGAACGGTGAATTATCATTCCAATTAATGGACTAACTCACCTTAAATAGTATCATCATTATTGTGGAATTATGTGGTTCATTAATTAAGTTAAACTCATTAATTCCATGGTGTGTTTTTCATGATCCCCCCTCTATTTAAGTGAGGCTCGAAATGATGTTTTGACATGGAATCACAAAGCAAGGATCCTCTGGAAAATTGATGCGACATATTCCACCGATGCAGGGAGGAATCTTCGACAGCGATGATCTAGGATAGATGAACATAGAAAACCTCACTCTTATGAGGACTCTCCATCTTCCAACGATGGTGATGCCCTTGATTGTTGACAAGGTAGGTGTTCTGTTCAATTCAAAAACATCTCACGTTCCCTCTCATTGTTCATGAATTTTTCGGATGGTCGATGCGAGGGATTTGAATGGGTTTTATCATTATTTTATAACTGTGACATAAAATTCACCCCCACTTTTATAATGGAAGCATGGAGGGTGCGGGATAAATGAACAAGACCCCGATTCTCATCCGCTTGTTTTTCATTGCGTTCTTCAGAAGTATTTTTTTCCAACATTATGGAAACATAAAACATAGAGGCACGAAATGATGGTGACATCCTCAGTTGACTTTATGCGCATGTGGAAGGAAGAATGGACCACCATAGCTCACTTGGTGGCCCGCAAAAGATGTGATGGCACCATATGATGAGGGCGGAGGCTAGAAAATGACAGCTGTGGTGGGAAATCGGCACCACTCAACACTCCTGTGGTTTGATATATGGAAAGAAGTGTCCATACACAGAGGTAGAAGAAGCATGTCATCGCATGCTAGGCTGAAGGGAGTCACTCCTCGAAGATACGGCGATGTATAGAACTATCTCCCTACAAGTCCCATGGGAAACTAGGTGGTGCCACCTAGAGCCACCAATAAAGGAGTCGAATAGCTACGTTGAGCCATTCAAGTGTAGTAGACCACATGAACCTTCATGGGTCACACCAGCCTACAGGTCGAGCTGTTGTGGCTAAGACCAGCTGCGGAAGGTCATGCCGGTCTATGGCCCTGTAGGATGACCCCATCGTGGCCTAGCCCAACCAGGCAGGGTCAGATCCAAACCGATTTTGGTCAAACCGAGCTGGGTATGGTGCGCCTTGACCTGGTCGAGCTGGGTTGGACCATTCCCAGACCCCTCTCAGGCCCAGAAATGTATAAGTGACCCTATCTTGCAAAGAAAAAGTCCATTTGACGAACCGTCTATGGCGTTGGGATCCATGGAGTAATATTGTCCTTTTGCAATAATATATGAGAGTTTTTGATAATTTCGAAGTATGCCCAGGATGGATTGATTCCAAATACAACTGAGCCCTCATCACTAAAATGAAAATAACATACAAACATGGCATCTATTTGATGTTCCATATGTTGTGTTGGAACACTTATGATAAGACATATCATCAGGTTACTTCTTCATGGGACTTAGTGGTGGTTGAAATATGATTGATGGCTTGAGAAGCAGTTCTCCCAAAATCTAGTGTTTTATGAGAATGAATCTAGTGGCTGGTAGTGTGGAGGATGTTTGAAATAAATCATACATAGGATTTTACCGAGAAATCCACTGTGGGACAGCACCTAGCGATCCGATGTGGATCAAAACTGAGCGATATTGTGTGCATCAGAACCTAGGGATCCAATGTCAATCAGTAGTATGTGACCCAAAGAGGACCACCCTAGGAGTAGACCATGATGGATCAGAGACATACTAATAATGTGTCTGCCAGATCATATGTGAGTCAGTGCTAAGCGATCCAATGTTGGTCAACACATACTGATCTTATGTGGGTCATATCATGTGTTGGTCTTGTGGGGGTCACTCCCAATCAACATTGGGTGGGTCAGATCCTATGTGGGTCTTGTTCATGTCAGAACCTACTAAAACTGTGTGGGTCAGACTACATATGGTTAGCAGGAGTGCCTCGATAATGAATAAGATGATCTAGCTTCTCAACTAATCATCTATACTTTTGTGCTTTATTTTTACCTAGTTTGAGTTGTTCCTATTTCCTTGAGTTTTGATATTGAGAAGATGCTTTGTGGATTTCCTTTGTAGAATTATGTTAGACCTACAGCTGTCATGGGGTTCCTAAAGGGTATTTTTATACTCACACCTGCACGGTCTTCACCCACACCTCGTTGTGTCTTTTTACGATGACAAGGAGCTTGGCTAAGACTTGAGGGAGCAAGGGAAAGGCATTACACAGATGAGAATGGTTGATGTGGAGTGATGTGAAGGTGAGTTCTACCGACAAGTTAGGTAGGATCCTCACTGGGCGATTCCATGAGATATTTTATATTTTTTAGTTTCAGTTATACCTTTCAGTTGCGTGTGTATTATGACCCCTTTTACTTTCAATGTGCACTATTTCTGCTATAGTTTATCATTTTGGTTTCATCTTCTCGAGTTTATGGATTGTGGGATTTTACAAGTTTAAAGTAAATGTCTTCCCATTTATGGTATCCAACATTCCGGTGATAGTCGCCAACCCCTAGCATATGGAAGGCTAGCTTGGGGTAATCACGGCACGGGCCTTGGGGGACAGGTTGTTAGAAAATGCGAACTAGATTTTCACCCCTTATATTGAAAATAGTGAATGTTGTGTTTTAAATGATTATGTCTCTTCCAAGGAAAGTATAGTCATTACCTCATTTTTCAAATCAAAAAATAAAATAATGTAGTTAAATAAGAATGTAGAAATTTTTTCATTTTGAAAGAAATTTCATAGGAAAATTAATTTAAATAATTTGAATAAAAAGAAATTAGAAGATTTTATTTTTAGAATATTTAAAATATCAATAAAATATGTTATTTGGTATAATTTTTATTCCAAAAATATTTATACTAAATGTTAGATCAAGTACGTACAAAAATATTATATGATATATTGTATACTCTCTAAAATATATTAAAGCGAGTTTCGTTAGTCGGTCTAGTGGATAACCCAACTTTCCCTATGGTGAATCTCAATGGTAGGATCCCCATTCTATCTCAATGTGGTCTCAAGTTCGAGTCTCACCATGTCTATCCATGTACATCAAGTTTCATGATTTTATTTTCACTGTTTCTCCTTCCATAAATGAACATAATCATTGGCCTAAAACTTTTAGAGGATGAGAAAACTTTTAATTGAAGAAGTTGATTGATTCATGTTAAAATTGAATGTTACATAATTTTATATCATGGTTCCAATTTAGACCCAATGTAATATTATTTCATATTTGGAATATATGTTTTTATATAACATAAATCACAACTGATATATTATTAATACATAAATCATTTATCCAAAGAGTAATTGAATGAATATTTTCAATTATAAAACCTTTGTTTAATTCATAAAGATATGTCTTCATCAAGTAAAAAATATAATAATTTACTAGTTTATACCCATAATAATTTTTAGTCTCTATAATTCAAAAAAACAAGGTATATGTAAAAAACATACTTATTAGGTTTTAGACAAAGGAACCACTAGAATACCAGTATGTCAAAAATATTCTTAAATGTTCCTTATAATGTAATGTCCCATGTTTTGAACCGGGTTAAAAACGAATGTTTTTTTGATTTATCAACATTTTTTTAAAGCCGAGCTCTGTAATTTTATTCTAAGTGTTGAAACACCTAATGGTGTCATTTATGGAATTGCATAATTACCCGATAAATTTTAGCAGGTGTCCCGATGAGTCCCGGGTGCACCGGATCTGGAGAAATTCACATTAATGGATCTGCATGGGCAGCGCATGGTTGCGGTCCAACCTGTGCACTTTATCTTATTTAATAAATTATTATTATTTTTTAAAATTAAATATTATTATGAGAGTTTTCGATTAATTAAAATAAAGTTTTAATAATAATAATAGTAATGAAGTTATTATTACTATTATCGTGGATGTTAAATTTATTGAATGTTAAAGAATTAATTAAATTCCAATTGAAGGTATTGACGTGGCTTTTGGGTTTATCAAAGAACCATTTTATTTAAATGAAGAGTTTCAGAATTATTAAAGGACCATTTTTTATTAAAAGGATGAATGTGATAATAATAATAATTTCATTGTTATTATTATGGAGTCATAAATTATTTTGATACTTTGAGATTTTAATTGCATGTTAAAGGTGTGTGTCATTTATGAGATATAAATGTGGCTTTTGAGCTTCTCAGAGAAACTTTTAATTAAATGAGGGGTTATGCATTGGATATTTTATCATATTAATGATTTTGTAATAAATTAGGGGGTTTGGGTTTTTAAATAATGGAATGTTTGAATAATAATAATTATTATTATTATTTTTAAATTAATTAAATTCAAAGAAAAATGAATTTTATTAATTTTGGGAAATGAATTATTTTTTTATTAATTTGAAGTCAAAGAGATTTTCATTTAATTGAGGAGTAAAGGGGAGTTTGATTTTCTCAAATGAAACCTTTCCTTTAAGAAAGATTAATTGAGGAGTTTTTTTTTACTTTTTAGATAAGTGTTTAATGTGTATAATAATAATAATAAAATGAGTATTATTATTATCTTTTATTATTATTATTATCGCATTAATGGTAGTATTATTATTGGGTTTTATGATTTTAATAATAACTATTATTAATGGAAATTAATTTAGGGGTTTGAAAAATAAAATTAATGGAATCGAATTCCCCTCTTCTTCCTCCCTACGCACAAGGTGCAACACGCACGCAGCAGCTCATCCCATGATGTGGCCCCATCCTCCCTCCTTCAAGCTCCCTCCTCGGCGTGAGCTCCTTCCTGTGGTGACCAAAAGGCACGCGAACCCCCGAGCGACAATCCCTACAGCAGCGTGACACCAGGTCGGAGCTCCTGCAGCGTGCGACAACCATGGCGCAACCCCCCTCCGGGAAATACCTAGATGCGCACCACCCATCTTCTAGACTCCACTTTTCTCGTGAAATTTCCCATCAGACTCTTCACGAATCTTGTCCGCCTCTTCAAGGTGAGTTTGTCTGCATATAACTGGTGATTCACATCGATCTTTTGACTCATCTCTCTCGCCTTGTTTTCTCAGCTAAAACCCAAGGGTTCGTGTTTAATCCGATCATGGCGTTCCTCTATTTTTAGAATATGCGAATGTTGACTCGGGACCCATTGGTCCATAATCTGATATCCGCTGCCAAGGGAGAGGTAGATGGTCTCAATTTTTCCTGCCGCCGTTGGTTCGGGTTAGTTTCTAAACCAACAGTTTGGTTTTGCACAAGTTATATTAAGCCATGTTAAATTTTCTTATGAGTTCCTGGTACCAAGTTAGAGGTGCACTGTTCATTACAACTTTGATTCTGGTTACTGTTTTAATATATGTAATTTTCATTGATCAATGTAGAAAATGAGCACAGATAGATATATATATATATTTATATATATAATGGTGTGCTCACGTGCGATTACAGCCCGGTTGTGGACTAGTTGCTGCCAAGTACATTAAAGCGCTTCTAATTTAAAATGGTGCCACCCTGAGGTAGGGTCTCAAATCCTTAACACTTTATTTTAAGAATTATAGATTCTTTAAATAAATTGAGAATGTATGTTTCCTTGATTATGATATGTCGATGCATCACATTTTTGAAGTTATTAAATGATGTCACCCACATGAGATAAATGAGGGCTTGAACTTGTGTTGTTTTTAATTTTGTTTTGATTATTTGGTTAAAGTGATATGATTAAATAGTTAAATGATTTGAATGGGAAGAATGTATAATTGGTTAATTAATTGTAGAATTAATTTTCAAGTCATTATTTGGAAAAAAAATTGTGGCTTTTCATGATGATTGAGAATATTGAATATTTGACATGTTCAAAAGTTTAAATATGAAATTGTTAATAATTAATGGATTGATTAATTATTATATTATGAATGTTAAATGGTTAATTAATTTATGATTGGTTTAAGAGATAATATTTAATTAATTAATTTTTGAATTAATTAATCTACATTCATTAAATTAAGATTGTGAATTGATTGTTTGTTACGAATGTTGGCCAAGGGTGAATTTTGATACTTGTTGGATTTCCAGGAATTAAGTTGTCTTGGATGGAGTTGTTCTATATTATGAGATGATGCGTGAGATGGTTGATAAATATATGGGCTTGTTCAGCATGTTTTGTGATGATTAAGACGTGCATGTAAATTGTTAAAGTCCAGGACGAATCACTGTTCGAGTGGACGGGTTCAGACTTGTTAACGAATTTGGATAATTAAATGTTGAGTTAAGTATTTATTTGTCTTGCTAAGAACAATTTGTTTTTAATTAATTTTTAACTATCAAAATTTTGAATGGTTAATTAAGGGTTGACTTTTGATGGGCGATTTATATTGTTAATTAGTTGTTGAATTAATTAACGGATATGATTAATTAATTTATGAATTAATTAATTAATGATTTTGGGGTGTTAGACGTGGTGTTCTGCACCAACGATAAATATATATGTATGATTGATAAATGGGTTGTGAGACAAGGACTGAAGCTCCAAATGATCAAGGGGTGATAGACATGGTGTTCTACACCAACAATAAATATATATGTATGATTGATAAATGGGTTGTGAGATAAGGACTGAAGCTCTAAATACTCACAGGGTGCTAGACATGGCGTTCTACTCCCATCTTTCAAGAAAATATACTTTTATGGGTCAGGGACAGATGCTCCAAATATCCATGGGTTGTGAGACAAGGACTGACGCTCCAAATACTCACAAAGGTGCTAGACATGATGTTCTACACCCATTAATTAACATTGGACTGTGGGTCCAATTGACCGTGCATGAAACGAGTTAATGGTTAATGAAGGCTGTTGAGACATGATGATTTGTGAATTGTTTATGAGGAAGGTTTCAGACGTATTTATGAATTGGGTGAACCACTTTTAGTAGGCGAGCTCAGAATTATTATATGAAAGGTTTAATTGAATAACTTATGATGAGTTATCCAAGCCAAATCACAAGCTTGGAATTAGTATTTACTTTGATTACTTAGATGGTCTTTAGAGACATCTGTTGTGAGTGATTTATAAAGGAGACATTGGGCATAGGCCGAATCTCATGACCATAATAATTTATTATGATGGTAATAATTAATTACCAATGAATGAATATGTAATGAATTTGAGTATGTTTGAAAAATGTATAATGTAGGTTCAGACACCACCTAAGGGCTGAAGCAAGTACTTGGGTATATAGTTACATTGTACCGTTTACTTAACTTATGCATGCCTTCACATGTTATAAGTTATTTATTAAATGTCTGGTTTGGGGTAGACACTGGTGGTCCCGGCTTACTGAGATTTATATCTCACACCCTACTCGGGCCGCCATTGCACTGGGTACCTGAGTAGATTTTCATTGGATGCAGGATTATGTTGTTTTCATTTACTTGGGTGTTAGAAGCACATGACCGAGCGGAGGCTCAGGATGCTTGAGGAGATCGCCCTTGGGGCTTTGAGTCATTCTTTATTTATTTATGCATTGAAATGTAAAGAATGTTGTTTTTTCACTCTTTTCTACATTTGTATCATTAGCATGTCATGCACGCATCCGCTGTATAATTTGGCATTGGCCATTTGTTTTTTAAGAGATTTATAAAATTTGCTTTCCGCTGGTTATTAATTTATTATACCGTTTCTGCTATTTATTGCCTTTGTCTATTTTTGAACACTAAAATGAGGGTATAGTCTCCCCACTAACTATCCTTAGACCCACACTGCTAGTCGGCAGCCTCTAGCATACGGGGAGGCGCACATGAGGTCATGTGGAGACCGGTCCGGCCTCTAGTTTAGTGGTGAGCTGGGTCAGGACTTTACAAAGTGGTATTAGAGGTTTAGGTTTTCTTTCTTTTCCTTTGTCTTTCTGTTTTGGGTTTGGTAGATAGGAGACTAGGAATGTGTCGATTCTTGGGTTAATAGCCGTGCTTGGGATTTATCACCTCATGTACAGGAAATGACCGAGTAGCTGGGGGATGGGAATTGATGTTTATACTATTAGAGTTTACAGTTGATATGATTTCACCTTGAGTGACTGGTGTATTTTCTGCTATTTATTGATTTTGAGAATTTTTTAAAAAATAACTGTCTTGTCCAGATATGGCCAGGTACTTTCATACATGTATCATCTTAGTCACATAAAGATTCACATGTCATGCATATAACATGCCATGTAGTTTCATTAGTAGGATGCCTGCCAATTTGGATTGTGTTCCTTGGGTGTAATGTCTTGTTTTGATCTTCTTTAGCATGCCTATCTAGATAACATGTTCTGGTAATAGATTTAACATGCTTGAGTGATTATATTCCATATTGTTTCAGTTATTAGCATGTTTTTTTGTTGTTCCATGTTTTTGTGTTATATCATATTGTTGTGTTACTACTTATTCTAACATGTTAGAGATGTTTTGGAAATGTGAAGGGGGTGCTAAAGATAAAATGTTAAATAAATGTTGATTGTGATAAATGGGATCCAAATTCCAACGATAACGTGTATGGGCGCCTTATTGATTGGTAGATGGCCACCCATGTGTTTGAAACTTATACAACCATAATATGTTTGAAAATGGTTACAAATGTAAAACTATTGTGTTTTGATTATAATGAACTGTTGTTGGGTTGCTTTTGGATGAACCCAGATTGAATAAATGAGAACTTTGGAGGTCGCCTTTTCTGTAAAAGTAATTTAGATGCTAAATTTCCTGTTTATATTTGAATTAAGTTGAATGATGATTAAAGAGGATGTTTGTGATAACATTCATTTTTTCCATTAGGTTGTTTTGAAAACCAAGTGACTTGTTGTGAATAAGTACTTGTGTGTATGATGAAATTCATTCAAATGTTAAAAGGATGAAATGAATGAATTAAAATTCTTAAATTAAAAATGGGGTTTTGAACCTTGTGATTTTAGTTTTGCGTGACCAAGAGAGAGGGTCAATGTTTATGTTTCGTAAGGGGCTAACCCATGGTAGGTAGTACCCATATAATGTTCTAGGCTATTAATGTAAGTTTGTCCCACTACTCGGGAGGACTTCTTGGGACTCAGTTGTTTTGGCACACCGATGGGTTTATGTTATGGATTTTTTATTATCAATGTTTGACATGGTGATCATGGTTTGAGGAATATCACACGCATGTGTTAAGGTGTTCTGAAATAGCGCGCTGGTGAGCAGCTGATCTTTTCTTGCAACGTCATGGAAAATGCTAAGGTGGGTATTATTGCATCGTTTTTGATAAATGTGTTAGTATGTGATTTCAAGATTTTATAATGGAGTTGTCTGGTAATATTTTGACTGATCTTCTAAAATGACCTTGGTAGGTCGGTTGTTTTAGTTGTGGTTCCTGATGACTTCTCAGGGACGCAAAGTTTTTAAGGTGGGTATATTGTAAAGTCCCATGTTTTGAATCGGGTTAAAAAACAAATGTTTTTTTTGATTTATCAACGTTTTTTTAAAGCTGACCTCTGTAATTTATCTTACGTTTTGGAACACCTAATGGTGTCGTTTCTGGAATTGCATAATTACCCGATAAATTTTAGCGGGTGTCCCGATGAGTCCCGGGTGCACCGGATCTCGAAAAATTCACTTTAATGGATCTGCATGGGCAGCACATGGTTGCGGTCCAACCTGTGCAGTTTATCTTATTTAATAAATTATTATTATTATTTAAAATTAAATATGATTATGAGAGTTTTGGATTAATTAAAATAATTTTTTAATAATAATAATAGTAATGAAGTTATTATTACTATTATCGTGGATGTTAAATTTATTGAATGTTAAAGAATTAATTAAATTCCAATTGAAGGTATTGATGTGGCTTTTGGGTTTATCAAAGAACCATTTTATTTAAATGAAGAGTTTCAAAATTATTAAAGGACAATTTTTTATTAAATGGTAGAATGAGCTAATAATAATAATGTCATTGTTATTATTATGGGGTCATAAATTATTTTGATACTTTGAGATTTTAATTGCATGTTAAAGGAGTGTATCATTTATGAGATATAAATGTGGCTTTTGAGCTTCTAAAATAAACTTTTAATTAAATGAAGGGTTATGGGTTGGAGATTTTATCATATTAATGATTTTCTAATAAATTGGGGGTTTGGTTTTTTAAATAAAGGAATGTTTGAATAATAAATATTATTATTATTATTATTTTAATTAATTAAATTCAAGGAAAAATGAATTTTATTAATTGTGGGAAATGAATTATTTTTTTATTAATTTGAAGTCAAAGAGTTTTTAATTTAATTGAGGAGTAAAGGGGAGTTTTATTTTCTCAAATGAAACGTTTCATTTAAGAAGGATTAATTGAGGAGTTTTTTTACTTTTTAGATAATTGTTTAATGTGTATAATAATAACAATAAAATGAGTATTATTATTATATTTTATTATTATTATTTTCGCATTAATGGTAGTATTATTATTGGGTTTTAAAAGATTAATAATAACTATTATTAATGGCAATTAATTTAGGGGTTTGAAAAAGAAAATAAAGGGAATCGAATTCCCCTCTTCTTCCTCCCTACGCACAAGGTGCAACACGCACGTATCAGCGCATCCCATGATGCGGCCCAATCCTCCCTCCTTCAAGCTCCCTCCTCGGCGTGAGCTCCTTCCTGTGGTGACCAAGAGGCATGCGAACCCCCGAGCGACAATCCCTGCAGCAGCATGACACCCAGGCGGAGCTCCAGCAGCGCGCGACAACTGTGGCGCAACCCCCCTCTGGGCAATACCTAGAGGCGCACCACCCCTCTCCTAGACTCCACTTTGTGCACGACATTTCCCCTCGGACTCTTCACGAATCTTGTTTGCCTCTTCAAGGTGAGTTCGTCTGCATATAACTGGTGATTCACATCAATCTTTTGAAACATCTCTCTTGCCTTGTTTTCTCAGCTAAAACCCAAGGGTTCGGGTTTAATCTGATCATGGCGTTCCTCTATTTTTAGAATATGTGAATTTTGACTCGGGACCCACTGGTCCATAATCTGAAATCCGCTGCCAAGGGCGAGGCAGATGTTCTCAATTTTTCCTGCCGCTGTTGGTTTGGGTTAGTTTTTAAACCATCAGTTTGGTTTTGCACCAGTTATATTACGGCCTGTTAAATTTTTTTATGAGTTCCTGGTACCAAGATAAAGGTGCATTGTTCATTACAACATTGATTCTGGTTACTGTTTTAATATATGTAATTTTCATTGATCGATGTAGAAAATGCACACAGATATATATATATATATATATATATATATATATATATATTAAGGTGTGTAAACGTGTGATTACAGACCAGTTGTGGACTAGTTGCTGCCAAGTACATTAAAGCGCTTCGAATTTAAAATGGTTCCACCCCGAGGTATGGTCTCAAATCCTTAACACTTTATTTTAAGAATTATAGATTCTTTAAATAAATTGAGAATGTAAGTTTCCTTCATTATGATATGTCGATGCATCACATTTTTGAAGTTATTAAATGATATCACCCACATGAGATAAATGAGGGCTTGAACTTGTGTTGTTTTTAAGTTTGTTTTGCTAATTTGGTTAAAGTGATATGATTAAATAGTTAAATGATTTGAATGGGAAGAATTTATAATTGGTAAATTAATTGTAGAATTAATTTTCAAGTCATGATTTGGAATAAAATTTGTGGCTTTTAATGATGATTGATAATATTGAATATTTGACATGTTCAAAAGTTTAAATTTGAAATTGGTAATAATTAATGGATGGATTAATTATTACATGTTAAATGTTAAATGGTTAATTAATTTATGATTTGTTTAAGAGATAATATTTAATTAACTAATTTTTGAAATAATTAATCTCCATTCATTAAATTTAGATTGTGAATTGATTGTTTGTTACGACTTTTGGCCAAGGGTACATTTGGATACATGTTAGATTTCCATGTATTAAGTTGTCTTGGATGGAGTTGTTCTATATTATGAGATGATGCGTGAGATGGTTGCTAAATATATGGACTTGTTCAGCATGTTTTGTGATGATTATGACGCGCATATAAATTGTTAATGTCCTGGATGAATTACTGTTTGAGTGGACGGGTTCAGAGTTGTTAATGAATTTGGATAATTAAATGTTGAGTTAATTATTTATTTGGATTGCTAAGAACAATTAATTGTTAATTAATTATTTACTATCGAGATGTTGAATGGTAAATTAAGGGTTGACTTTTGATGGGCGATTTCTGTTGTTAATTAGTTGATGAATTAATTAACGGATTGGATTAATTAATTTATGAATTAATTAATGGATGGTTTTGGGGTGTTAGACGTGGTGTTCTGCACCAACGATAAATATATATGTATGATTGATAAATGGGTTGTGAGACAAGGACTGAAGCTCCAAATACTCATGGGGTGATAGACATGGTGTTCTACACCAACAATAAATATATACATATGATTGATAAATGGGTTTTGAGACAAGGACTGAAGCACCAAAAAATCACAGGGTGCTAGACATGGCGTTCTACTCCTAGCTTGCAAGAAAATATTATTTTATGGGTCACGGACTGATGCTCCAAATACCCATGGGATGTGATACAAGGACTGATTCTCCAAATACTCATTAAGGTGATAGACATGATGTTCTGTACCCATTAATTAACATTGGATTGTGGGTGCAATTGTCTGTGCATGAAATGAGTTAATGGTTAATGAAGGATGTTGAGACATGATGATTTGTGAATTGTTTATGAGGAAGGTTTCAGACTTATTTATGAATTGGGTGAACCACTTTTAGTAGGTGGGCTCAGAATTAGTATATGAAAGGTTTAATTGAATAACTTATGATGCGTTATCCAAGCCAAATCACAAGCTTGGAATTAGTCTTTACTTTGATTACATAGATGGTCTTTAGAGACATCTTTGGTGAGTGATTTATACGGGTGACGTTGGGCATAGGCCAAATCTCATGTCCATAATAATTTTTTAAGATTGGAATAATTAATTACCAATGAATGAATATGTAATGAATTTGAGTATGTTTGAAAAATGTATAATGTAGTTTCAGACACCAGCTAAGGGCTGAAGTAGGTACTTGGGTATATAGTTACATTGTACCGTTTACTTAATTTATGCATGCCTTCACATGTTATAAGTTATTTATTAAATGTCTGGTTTGGGGTAGACACCGGTGATCCCGGCCTACTGAGGTTTATATCTCACACCCTACTCGGGCCGCCATTGCACTGGGTACCCGAGTAGATTTTATTTGGTTGAAGGATTATGTTGTTTGCATTTACTTGAGAGTTAGGAGCACAGGACTGAGAGGAGGCTCGGGATGCTCGAGGAGATCGCCCTTGGGGCTTTGAGTCATTCATTATTTATTTATGCATAGAAATGTAAAGAATGTTGTGTTGTTCACTGTTTTCTACATTTGTATCATTATCATGTCATGAATGCATCCACTGTATAATTTGGCATTGGCCATTTGTTTTGTACAAGATATATAAAATCTTCTTTCCGCTGCTTATTAATTTATTATACTGTTTCTACTATTTATTTCCTTTGTCTATTTTTGAACACTAAAATGATGGTATAGTCTCCCCACTAACTATCTGTAGACCCTTGCTGCTAGTCAGCAGCCTCTGGTGTACGGGGAGGTGCGCTTGAGGTCATGTGGCGACCAGTCCGGCCTCTGGTTTAGTGGTGAGTCGGGTCGGGACGTTACATATAAATCCATGTGGACAATTATATGTGATAATGTATAGGTGAATTTATTTATCATATCATATTCCATTAAATGATACAAAGTATTCTATGTTTAGGAAATAATATAATTATTGAAAGATAGAGAACCCTCTAGGTAGGCATATTAAAGTACATCTTTGACCAAATATTCAACAATCATTTAATATTACTATTGTAAATCATAATACCTCAAAAATTATGTGGGAATAAGTTCGATCTACGGGTATTCTTATATATTTCATATCAGCTATATTTTACTAAAACAAGTGATTAATAAATAATAGAAAACCATATAGAAACTGTATTGAATAATTAATATAATGACATTTAAATTAAAACCCATTATGATTGATCCTCAATGTGATTGATGGGGATTTTTTTAATATGGAATTATAATCAAATGTACATCAAAATAATAATTATTTTTCCTCTCTTAATTATCATATTACTAATATAATTATTAACTATCCCAACAAGAATGTTTTTATTAACACCATATTTTATCCTATTAAAGGTGCATACCTCTAATTTATGATAATTTTGGAATGATATAATTTAATTAGGACTATGATATAGATTCACCTGATTTATCAGAGGATCATTGCACTCTACGAGGGTTATTAGGACGAATATTTCATGATATAGAAACTGTGTAGGATGATTAAAACCATGTTTATTTTTATTTCAATTGTGGTGGGATTTATATTATTCATTATAAATAATAAATCATTTGATTAAATAGTAAAATTTTACATGATAATCTTGTTATTTTTGTTTGGTAAATCAATAATGGATTCTTTTAACCAAAATTTTAGGATTTAGATTTTATTTTTTTGTATCCATACTTGTGTCTATTCCAATGAAACAAGTTGTGGTTATAAAGCTAGGACCAACAAGGATGGGATGATTATAGAATATTATACATGATATATATATATATAGTATATGGAAATATATTTTCACAAATCAATACCGAAATATACATTTGGAATGACACCTTTCTTTTAAAAATTCGATAGTAATTATATTATACCACATATAGAATTTATTCTATAAAATGACATTATATGTCTATATTATTTATTAAAATCAATCATATTAATTATTTTTCAATAATTCTTGTCTATTATTTTCATTAATCACTTTATAATTAATAGTCGTTTCCAAAATTTAATTGTTTTGTGTAATTTTTTTTGAAATACCAGGAATTGATTTCAATTCAATCCTATTATAAATTAAACATTATATGTTAATGATTAATAACATAGGATTACATGTTCTTGGATATATGGGGCCAAGATCTTAAATAATTAATAGATGACAGAAAAAATTATGTTAGACTCAAAAATATTAGTTAAGGATACATTTTTTAGAAATATATCCTTTTTTGGAAAACTTAATGTCGCATATCCTTATCTAAATAACATTTTCTCTTCACTTGAGAATGAATCATCAGATAATAGAAAAATAGGAAAAATATGAAAATCTACCATGTCTATTATAATATTATTATATGGATGTCTAGAATACATCAATTAAAATATATTCTAGAAACAAAACATAAGAGTAAACTATTCATATAATGTAATCTCATATTCATCTATGCAATGATAAAATCACTCAATAATAGATTTTGTGTCAAAATATCATGACAACTATAACTCTAGCACAGTATATGGAATCACATGATTCTTCATCAACAATAATAATCTCTCCCAAAAATCTGACAAAATATTTACATGGGATTCTATATACCATAATGTAATCAATTATTAGGAAAAATTTAGGCAATTATTATTGTATTATGATACACTACATCTAAAAATTTGAAAATTTTGTAAAATTATTGTATTACATTTGAAAAAAAGTCCCATTTACCATGTCATGTATACATCTAAACCAACATGATTCATATAACTATTATTCGATACATCTATGGTTCCACATAATTGAAAGAAAAAAGGTATGCTTCACAATAATTCTATTGAATCCATGAGAATACAAACTTAACACTTCATTTTCATGAACCATTATATCAGAACATAATGAATTATATATTTACTCTATCCAATTCATTAGGAACTAATTTCTAGAATTTATTCAATTTGAATATTGAATGTATCTAACATCCCTAGAAGTGGTCCTATAACATCAAAAAAATGGAAATATGCCGAAATAATTGATGGGGATTTCTTGAAGATATTTCAATCATTTGAGACTATTAATCATTAGATTATCCATGTGTAGATAAATCATAGCTTATGTGGAATAAAATATTCACTCTAAGAAATTTAATATTTAAATTATATAATTTAACAATGAGTTTGAAAAAACAAGTTGGTTTAAGTGAAAGTAAAGTAGATCCATTTATGTGTGTTCAAGTATTATGTCTATGAGAATTATAGTCGATATACCTTGTATAAGGTTTCTATAATTCACTATCTATATAGTTTTTTTTCAAAATATGTTGAAAAAAATTTAAAATGAATCCCATTATTAATAAATTGAGTAAATATAAAGGGTTTATAGGATATAATATAAATCATGGAGGATAAAATTTGGGAACCAGGGGAAAGATTACACATTATTAATAATTGTACATATTTATTATTATTAATTTTTATTATATTATAGTAATTATTTTTTGAAATGATATTATTACGGCCATAGAGAGGTGATGTTATAGATTTCATGTTCGTCCTTTATCAAATTGAATTCAATCAAACATATCATTCTATAACTAATGATTTTTTTGTCTTCTCATGTAATAGATTTTATTAGACAAAAGGTTGTTGAAATGAATTATTAAATTCAATCAGGTGCACATTATGTAGTCAATTGGACTATTTATAATTTAGTGGAAACAAAATATTCCTTGAAATATTTTAATCTCAGTAATAATAAATTTTATAGTCTTTCTATAGTTTGTATTTAAAACATGATGGTGACATTGAATTACATTATAAAGATGAAGTGTGTCTTAATAGATCACATTAAATTAAAGAGTTAATGTGCTATATATGAATCAAGGAAATCATAAAATTGATACTAGATGAACATAAACATATATAAATACCCTTTTAATTTTAAAAACTTCATAAGAATGATATTATTTTTTTCTTCATTAATTTAATTTTACAATTTGTAGCTACAAATCATGTTATGTAGTAGTATAATAATCATAGAAAGGAACACATGAATTTTATTTATCACACTATTAGATTTATTTTGGAAATTGATCTTACTTCATTATTATGTTTACTATGGTAGAATCTTATATAACGAGTTCCATGACCCATTTCACTTATATGGGATTCATGATGTTTCACTGCATTTTTTTTATCAATACTATTTGGAACTATTTCGGTGATTAGTTGTGAAACTTCACAAATTAACATTGCAATCAAAATATAAAATATAAAAAGTAAGGCGTAAGTAGTATACATAGTTATTAAATTTTAATAGCGTTATACAAAATTTATGATACTTTATTTATTAAATGTTCATAGAGAGTATAAGTTTTAGTATTGAACTACATTCTTTTTATTAATTATCATATCAATATTCCCATTAATAAAGAACCTTTTAATTGTGAATTATGTGATTTTTTTTCTTAAAGTGTTTATTTGATATAGTTGGGTCTTAGTTTTTTCATTTTTCCAACATAAATAATTTCATCCTAGAAATTTGTGTTTTTATAATCTATAGAACAAAAGTACATATCCCTTACGCATGGATTTTTTTGTCTCACACCTTTCATCATCATTTTAATTTTTTCTTCAATGAACATTCATAAATTATGTTTTCTAATTATACTACACTATCTATCATGTGTCAAAAATATAAAAATGATCTTCATTATAATAAAAATAAGTTTGTAACACTAATACCTTATATGTGAGCACATACCTTGGATCTAACATATATTTCCTTGTAATGAAACATATAACATTTCATGTACTTTAGAGAGGTTGGAAGGCATAACTAATTAGCAGCCTACATCGTAGATTCATTTAAGTATTTCGATGGACCCAATATTCCTTTTTCATAGCAACCCAATTATACTAAATCATAAAAATACAATCCGTGGAGATAGAATCAAGAATACATGTTTCCCCACATGAAATTTAGTGGATTTTATTCAATTATTAGAATAAACCTTTTATCATTTTGGGGATTTATTAGTACAATCCGAACTAATCTATAATTCAATAGTCATATCCTCAATATTCTCTCATATATCTAGATTTCATTCCCTAATATTGTCACAAGAGGAATGATTTAACTAACTTTTATCATAATATTATTAATATGGTGTCATTTTGTTGATCCAAAAAAACAAATATTGTATTAAAATATCACAAAAGGTAAATACAGATACAACATACTTTGTATGTCGTGTGAACATGATATCATCATGTATTACAATATTTGAATAGTACCTTCAGTCTAATAATAATTTTTGGGAGATTTTAGGTACATAAATTATTCTCAATACTGATATCCCTTTAATTTTTTTTAACAATACATTGATATGAAATGAGGTCCATAAATAGAAAAAACTGATTATAGTACCCATTGATTGTTTACATTTTCATTGATATAGATCCCAAAAAAGTAACATAAGGGGTAGATGTTATTTTATCTCTAAAAAATAAGAATAACTAGGAACATGAATAAAAATTACACATGTAGCATAATTATTCTATGTATTATTTAATTTTCCAATGATAACGTCCATTATAACAGTGTTCTACATATTTATATTTATCAGAAGATGTTTTCTGAATCACCAAAGATGTTGTTTCATAGCCTTTACAAATAAAAATTATATGAATGTTGAATCATATTAATTTCATACTTAGCACTATTAAAATAGAAATATTATATTATATCAAAATACATATTTCTACTATAAGTGTGTATACATAAATTTGGACTATGGGCTTCATCAAGTAGTTCCATCATCAACACGGGTATAAATGGAACACATATCCTCGTTCCAAAAAAAATAACACTATCTATATAGATGAATTATTATAATTTTTCATAATTAATTTTTTTAATATTTATTTTAATTTCATTGCCATCTTCATGAGACGTCTATATATTCTCTTATAAAGATATATTAGATATTTAATGGAGTATAAATGATGTCTCTAATATGAAGTAATTACCATAAACATCATTTCTAAATCTCTATATATAAGATCCTTTTTAATCCTGATCATGGTTATAATTATGTGGTCCCTCATACTCAATTAACTACTAACTAAGATTTCAATACCATGTTGGTTTTCTATAGATAGATCAATATTAATGAGTAGTTCCTTTCATATTTTCAACTCATTTTCATCTCCTTTTGAAAGATGATATACTTGATAAAATTTTTGAAAATATATATCAAATCATTCACCATAATGGTTGTTTCGGCATATTTCAAATGATATTTTTATGTTTGAGAGCTCAAAGTCATAAGTAAGATAGTTCTATTCAATGATTTTCAATTTCCATGATTCATATAAGACCACCTTATCATTCTTCAATATGATACAACCATGTCTTTTTTTCAATTCTTATATATTTTTTACAAATCATTCATTACCAAATTGTAAAATTAATACTAATACAATAATTTGTCTCTTATAAATCTTTGAAAAACATTCCTCACATACCCTTCACCATGTGAATTTTCCCACTTTATCTATAATCATTGTAAATGGATTGGATAACTAGAAAAGACCACTAAAAATGAAATATATAATCCTATTAATCACATAAATCATTTGATATTCGTTATGTTTTTTATGTAGTTTATTATTTAAATATCTTTTTCTTTGATGGGTAAATAGATATTCAATTATTCAATTCAATATGAATAATATCACAAAGATAATTACAATAAATTTCATGTTAACTAAATGTCCCATATAAATATATTTTTTAATAATTTCTATAGAATAATTTGTAGATATTGTTCAGGGTATTTATAGACCATCAAATATTTCATGAAATCAATAATTAATAACACCTCAAACTTATCAAGATAACATTTTAATAAATTATCCATCATATCCATAAATACAGATGTATAATTAGTCATTCCAATTTGTATTACTGTTAACCCATAACTTCCATACCTTTTGGGAAATGTGGTTTTCGGTATATAATCCTCCCTTCGCATAACCAAAAGATAACTAGAGGGAAAGTAGATCATAGAAATGTATTGGGAACCTAGAAGTCAATGAAATAAGTCTGAAATATGGAGTAACGAATTATTTTTATTTATATAAATCGAATTTTTCTTTTTATAATTGACACACAATCTCATGAGCACATCCTTCTTTCTCAAGAATAAAATAGGGGCTCTCTGTGGTGAAACACTATAGAATATAAATCCATTATCACACAACTCCATTGTATGTTTATTAAAATCTACCATCTCCAAATATTCTATTCTATTAAGAATTTTAGATATATTTCTTCCATTTAAAATGAGTTAAATTTATAAATCACCTTCTTGCTCAGGTGGATGACCATGTAATTATTTTATAAAAACATCAATATTGATTTGTACCATGAGTATATCCATTATTTTTTGGATTTATTACTTATCCATATATATTTTCTAATATTTATCTATTCCAATAATTTAATTAAGGATATAGATTGGGGTGGGATGTTGATATTATTTAGATGATGAATTGTCCCCTAGAAATATAACATATTATACATCAAATTATTTAATATTAATATTCTTCTCTTGGGAAACCATTTATAAACTACACAATGAATAAAAATCTATACCAAGGATTGTACCAAATTCAATGAGATATATAATAAGAGTTTTTTCCAATAGGGTAAATTTATGCAACGCAATTTGAACTAACTAACATATATTTTTCATAAAAATAATTCCACTAGGAAACATACTCGATAACTCCATTACAAGGGTTCTAGAGAAATATTTAACATTTTAAAAATATATAAAAGATATAAAATAGAATAAAGATACATAATCAAATGAAAGATAATCTAATAATGAGGATATGATCAATTCACATTCCACCCCATCAAAATGTATAACAACATCAAATAAAATAATCATATAATCATGGCCTCTCTCCCATCGAAAATTTTGAGGAAAATTCTCTTGATATTTGGGGAATTGTTTCACATAATTTCATTTATAATTATAATTTAATAATTAAACATAATTATATTCCTCCATTCATTTTTATTATTTGTCATGATGGAATTTTTCTCTACTCTTATAAAAACCCATGTTCGAATCCTTCTTTCCTTGAGATGTTTCTTCCCATTGTGATCACTTGTGTAAATTAAAATCCTTACTTTTGTTCAATTTTCTATACAATTCATCCAATAATCAATATTAAAATAAATTTTATCTTGATTTACCTTGAATTTATAATTCTATTAGAAATCATTTTCTATCTTAATAGAGCTTGAGAATATATCCTCAAAAGATTAAATTTTACGATATACCAATATTTTTCAAATCCACATCATTAAAAGATAAAGAAATGATCAATATTGCATTCTGGTGTGTGTACATCTTCTAATGAATGTCTAGATGACTTTATAAATTTATCATTATATTTAAAAACATCATTCTCCCCATTTAGTGAAATATCGAAGAATTGATATTCAATTTATTTTAAATGGAAATTAGAAAAGTATTCTTTATACAAGATCTCATTGTAAGTATCCTTCTATCAAAACATTATGACAACATCTTATTAATTATTTTTAATTAGAGACCCCAATGGTTAACATACCCATTTTGGAGAAAGACATCTATGATTAATGTTTTTCTCTACATCCCAAAAAGAGATTGATCACCTTTAGGGAATTTATTTATTATTTATATATGTATAGATTAGTATTTTCCCTAATGAGGGCCAAAATTGTTACACCAAGTTGTGAATCAACATGAAACTCCTTTAGGGAAATAATATTTCTATAACCTATGTAATGTTACATAATATTGTTATAATATTGTTAGAATTAACTATATATTCATTGACATACTCTAGGGGAACAACCAAACATGAACTATGAATATTTATACCGTTCTCATTATTCCCGATAGTCACTATCTCTATAAAATTAAATACATGGGATTATATAATGATATTAAATTTAAAAAGTGAATTCCTATTATATTTTTCTATATTTTTACCTAGTAATATTAAGGGTTATTTATATTACTCTTTTTATCCTACAAGTATCCAACAAATCTAATCGCCAATGTTCCTACTATGTTTTCAAAGATACAAATACTAAATACAGATTTGATAGAATCATATATCTAATAGTTATATTACATTACCTGTATAAAATAACTGATTCAATATTAGATAGCATAACATAGTAGTATCAGAATAATATATACATGTAAACTCCAAATTTGAAAACATAAGATTCTTCTTGAACATGGTTTAATGATATTATTGGTACATACTTAATATCATAGAATGTTACAAATATTTATCCTCTTGAATTTCTATGAAAATTAAAATAAATAATATTGAGATCAGATACGTAAAAAGTAGTATCATTTGGTGTATACTTCCATAAAATAATCATAAATAAGGAAAAAGCTATATGGGAAGAATGAATTAATAATATGGATGTATAATAATTAATAGTTTGTTTTATCCATGATAATAAATTCCAAAAATGACATAAATAATAATAAATATCATCTTGATCGATTACATAATTTAGTATATCTAAACATGTTGCTAATGCCTTGTTCCATGACCTTATAATGATACGGGGAGAAGTTTACACCATAACCCATGTTTTTTTCCTCATGATACTAATTAATTCATCTAGGGGATATAAAATTTTTCCCTCAACCATCACATGTTTATGTTCAATGAATTTTACATGAGATTCAACATGACATTTCATACAATTACCAGAGGATCCTATGGTTATATACAAACATAGATATAAATGTTTAAAAATATATATTAAAAATACTTCCCCATTTAATGAAATAATGTGAATGTATTAGAGAAGATACCAAAATAAACAGAGAAGATATAGAGTGTTATCAATGTGATAGAAAATATGGTTATCAATGAAATATACTATAGACTGTATTTTATATATGATAGGTTATCCATGGAAGTTTTTAATGGAGTTAAATAATTTTCATCATTATGAGATGATGGTAATAGTAAGAAAATTCAGTCATCATGGTCCATGATGTTCATGTGAATATCCCAAATCGTATCCCACATATGTTTCAATCCATTTTTATAGTATTAATCCCACTCAAAAATGAATAAATATGATGATGGATTCAATGCTTAACTTGAAAGTTTTAGGTTTTTTATCCAAATTTCTTTCTATTCCATTGATGCATCAACTTATCAGTTTATAGAAAGGGATGTATTTTCCATGAAACTACACACAAATTGACTTTACCAAAATATAGGATTATTTATTACCATGGAAAATTTTGTGTTTTAAAACTTCTTTTACTACTAAAAAATTAAATGATAACAAGGGAGGTTTAAAAATATTAACATTATAATCCGTTAAAATTCTTGAATATAATTGTATATTTCCATCCATCGAAATTTATTCCCAACAAAAAAATGATATAAAACAATAATTTATCAGGATTCATAATGAATGAAAATTGAGTTGGAAAACCCAATATATAGATTTAGTAAAAATTCAATAAATACAACATGAAATAGAGGGAACAACATTTATCTTAAAATACCATTAATAAATGTTATTTTATGATTTATAATCTCAATTATAAATTATTTACACCATATAAATAAATGAGGTTCATAATACAAATCATGTCTTCAAGAAAAGAATTTAGGACAAAAAACCCTTACCTCTTATGGTGAATTACAGGAACATACATTAACCGTTAATATAAATAACATATCTAACATGATAAATTAAATCATAAATTTAATCAAATCTATTTTTATTTATAATATTAACATATATGAACACCCTAACATAATGAAAGTTTGTTTATACAATTTTCCCACATCAGGTTTTTATAGTATTAATTGAAGATAGTAGTTTCAACTAAGGGTGCACATTCATGATTTTGTTAATGTTAAAAAATAAAAATTAACAACTGTCACTATTAAAGATTATTTATAATAATATTTTATGCCATAACCTCATTTAATTAGTGTTTTATTATTCATTATTGAATATTACATTGATAATATGATTATATATGTGATTCTAAATCAGATAACTCCATTTTTATAACTAATAAATTAAATATTTATTTAACATCTACATGACAATTTATATTTATTAGCAGTTTTATAAGATATTATTTTAGTAATTATGTTACTATAGTCATTTGTGACATACATACATAATATTGTTCATGTAGGTGGTTAAACTAACACAATATGATGATACCTAGATTTAATGATTTTTTATGAGGTGTTTTACTTATCATATTAACATATATGAAGAGTAAATATATTTTTTAGTTACTAATAGTGTGATTTAATATAATTATATATATTCATAAGAAGAAGTGATTTATATTAAAATATAAATAAATAAGATTTGAATGCTTTTCCTCTTAGTATTTTTGTTTGAGATGGTAAAATTTTTAATGAGTTTTTTTTATTTTTATCAATAATAGGTTTTTATTACTATAAACGTAAAAGTAAAATAAAAATAATATTTTTTTAAACCATGTATATATTCCAACAATCAGTGTAATTAATAAGAAAAAATTAACACACCAGTCTATGAATGTGGTACTCTACTTATACACACGGATGATGATTTTATTACCCTTCAAACAGAATATAAGAGTAACATGGTTTATTGAATCAGAAATATACATAATTTATATGTATCATAAATATTTATTATAATTCCCTTTTCAAACATCTTTTTTAAGTGGAAAAGGAAAACAACTCACGTTACACTATGGATGTTGTAGTCTATATATACACATGAGTTTCGTTTTCTCCCTTTTTATGGAATTGGTGAAACGTAGTTAATAATTAACTAAAAAGAATAATATTATTCAGTATTAAATCAATGTTTATTTCACCATATATAGTTTTGAAAATTCTTAATTGTAAAATATGAAGGAAATTAAATATATTGGTTAAAAAATATTACTTATGTTTATAACATTGAGATTCCCTTTGAGGATCGTATTGAAATTATAGGATTCAGATAAAATATTTTGACAAAAATATAATAGAATAAATATTGGATTAATGGTTAAAAAAAGTGTTGTAATTTATGATCGATGAAAAATATTGGAGTTTTATTAAATGGATGTTGAGAGGTCTCTTTATCAAGGAAAAAATAATGGTGTTTTATTAAAACACCCATCTTATTTAAAAAATGGTTTATCAATCTCAATGTGTATGAACCTCAAATCGATAAGAATTTAGTGGGTAAGAGATATTGTTTATCAATTATCCATCACTCAATTTCACATATTTTCTAAATATTTTATCATCAATTTACTAATAGATTATTCCCTTTTTCATTTTATCTATTACCGCAATTGCATACTTTTAAAATACTGATATATCTTATATTCTTCAAATCCAAAAGATCATTTTTAAAAAATTTATTCATACACATTATCAATTTGATATATAATTCATAATATTATATTACTAAAAGATATATAAGTTAATTTTAATATCATTAATGTATACGCATTAAATCTAATTTAGTTAAAAACTAAAATAAGGTTAATGTTGTAAAAAATAGGCTTATGAATTAGAAATAATATATTAGTAACATGTAAAACATATATAATTTAATGATATTATTTTTTTAGTTTTATTTTATTCTTATATATTATAATCATTATAAAATTCATTGTCCTAAAAAATGTTATTTTTTACTATTCACCATAAGAGAATAATTTACAAAAAATCATTGAATCTCATTTTAAGATAATATAATTATATTGAATGAAAAAAATTAAATTAATTATTTAAAAAATAAATTATATATATATAATATATTCATTAATATATATTAATGAATAATGGCTCATTATATTCTGTATTGTGTAATTTTTCTGGATACGATATTTATCTACTACTTTTAAGCATCAAGTATTAAAGTATTGGTATCAATTTTTTTATGATCATCAAATTAAATGGAGTATATATTAAGATATAGAAATATATGGTATAATGTGAATATATGAAAGAAAAATAATTATTGTGTAATGGCTATTGAGTATACTTCAAGGCCAAAAAATCTATCAGATTAAAAAAAGTGTGTGTAAAAACTAAAATTAATCCATAATTCATTATTGTGACTCACGATCATTTATTAGTACAAGATATTTGGATATATCATCAATATTTCAGCTTCAACATAGTGTTGAATAATCACATAAGATTAATTTTTTGTAACGTATTATTATGAAAGAAAATATAGAATACTCTTCATATTTAATATAGAGGGTGAAACATGTTCTATAAAAAAATGAATTTATCTCCTTTGTATGATAGTATATTCATGGGGAAAAATAATTTATTTCAATGATGCTATAAATTTTTTTTCATGTTACCTATATACCATGCAATATATTTTACTGCACTATAAAAATCAACTTAATTCCATCAAGATATTTTCTCACACAACAATTATGTCAACCGATAATTTAGGATATCCCAAAATTTAAATCTAACCAAATGAACACAATTTATATATTGTGTATTCATCACACTACAATTTATTTTCTGAAGATAGTCTAAATTAAATTCAATGAATTTATAGGTCATTATTTATTAAATTTCATGAAATAAAAACATTGCTGCATCAGTAGTGAGCTAGATGTTCTTGTGCCTCCCCAAATCACTATAAAACCACTCGTAATACATAATGTGAAATAAATGTAGTGTGATAAAGATTTATAATATATTGATCATTAGAGCATCGATGTAGAGTATATGCATAACATATGGGGGAAAATATCCATATATATGACTAACTTAAAAAATATTCGACATTAAATTAGAGTTTGAAAGATATAATTTATTTTAATATATATAGAGAGAAGAAGATAAACATGGATAAGCTATTAGATATTAATATAGGATAATTCTTGTAGTTGTGTAACAGAGAAAGATCTCACTTTTCGTTATTATGTATAACCAAACCTCCGAAGTCCTATGTTTGTGTATACATTATTACCATGGAATAAGATATAAGTTATCAAATCCTGAAGGTTTAAATAGTTTAGTAGTCTCGGTAACCAAGATACATACATTAAATTCACATTAAATTTTAATACAAAAAATATCCATATAAGGTTCTTTGAAAACTCCATTATCCACCATAGAGTATCCTTGTTTATTAATCAGAAATCACGTCTTTATATTCTAGGGAAAATAAAACATAAGCAGTGAGCTCAAATGAATAGTAGTGATAAACATTAAATGGAATATATAAATAAACAATTCATAATTAGTTTATTAAGGTAATTGAATTATACACATTCCATTTAATCGATGAATTGATCATAATATTGTAAAAATGAATGAATATGAAAAAAATTACATATAAATAATCACATTAGATTGAAACATAACCATGTATTTTTTAGTTAATTAAATAATCACATATAATATCCATTACAAAATTCATTCTGATGGAATGCGTAATTATAGACATACAAAAAATATTGTCAAGGACTTGTTCCAAGACATGTAATACCATCAAGTCCTAGAGGAAAGATATGTATAAAAATGGATAAGGCCTCAAAAAAACCCAGTCTAGTTAATCTCATGAAACAGTCGAAAACATTTATGGGATATAGCAGACCATTCCCATCAATTACTAAGTAAAATTCATTCTGTATATGAATGGGGGGAATGATAATCAACATAAACATGTGTTTTTAAAAACAAGAAAATGAATTGCTTCCAATTTAAATAATGACTAAACATAATAATAAACCATCCAGAGTAAATTTAATGGTTTCAATACAACATATCTATATATTTTAATATGTAAAATAATGGATTGATATCATTTATTAGTAGAAATATCAAAAAATATATATCATTAAAAACATTATTGGGGATAATATATGTTTCATTTTGAATATCACCTTTAAAAGACAAAATGTTCCCAAAAAAATTAAATACATTTTATTTCAAAATAAAACTTCTAAACATGTAAAAGGAGACATAAATGACAAATTTGTCATGATCGATAAAAAATTTGTTCTTGTGTTACACAGTAAAATAAATATTCGATTCACATTTTCTATAAAATCTGAAATGTTCTTATCATAAAAATGACAAGAAGATTCCTCTCAATTTTTTAAAAATATTATAATTCTAGAAAAATATGATAATACCTATTTCATAAAAATTTTTTAATATTTTTGAAATCATTTTTTTAAAACATAGGTTTTTATAAAAAAGGGTTTTCGATTAATGAGTTAAATAAAGATATATTTCCTTAAAAATATTTTCTCAAAAACATTTTTTTCCCAGGAGTTGTCAAATGGTTCTTTTACAAGAATAATTTAATTAATAATCTAACGTGAATAAAATATTTTTATTTTAAAATATATATATATATCATTGTTTTCCCAAGGTAGACACAAAAACAAACCCGAATAATGAGGAAATTTGGAAATAAACCCTTACAACTAGGGTAAAATTTGAATAACAGGAACCATGAGAGATATAAGTTTAAATGAAACATTAAATACCATGAATATAAATGAATTAATTATATAACATATAAAAATTTTATTGTATTCAACACACAAAAAAATGGTTAATATTGTGTATGTCTTATAGATGTAAAAATTAGAGAGGAAACCCATACCTTATGTATGATTTCAGTTTTTTAGGAATGTACCTATTCTTTAATGGGATAATGAATTTTATAAATTTCTAATCATATTTAAAATAATATTTATATTGTCATATATCATTATATTATAACATTTTACCAAAAATTAGTTATTTATATTTCATTATTTTAATTATTTCTGTTGATAATTACATATTTTCTCATGAAAATTTAGTGACGAATGTTTTTGTTATTGTGAACTATATATAAATATATCATATTTAATATAATAATAATATTATAAACATAATATTTAATCTATTTATACATTTTTATATCCATTTATGATTTTTGGACTTTGAAAATGAGTCGCATCTCTTCATGGAGACGGTAACCCATACAAACGCATAAGCAACAAAATAATTTCTTTAACGACCGAATGGGAAAGGAATTAGAAGATATATTAATTTTAAAAAATAATGATCATATGATATATTCAACATATATTCATTAATTTTATTCTCATAAAATTTCAACTTAATAAAAATTGAAAAAGGAATCACATTACTTTCTAAGGTGGTAGTTTCCTATAAACATTGATGTCGTTATCATATTTGAAATAGAATAGAACATAAAAAAGAAAATGTGATATAAAAATTACATAAGTTTTATAAAATAATAAAAATAATATAAATATGGTAAATCAATCATCATATCAATCATTAAACTGTTGTTATTGAAAACAAATTTCATCATTTCGCGAGGTCGTAGTCCAGCGTACACACGATCTATGATTTCCATTCCCATTTAATGGAAGAGGATATAGATAAATGTAATCCATTAAAATAAAAAGAATTACTATAAGGGAACTTTTTTTAATATATTATAATTTTAAAATATTAATTTAATGTGTAAAAGGATAAATTAAATGAAATCAATTTATTAAGATAATCACATTCTCCAATAGAAACCTCCATTGTATATTCCCTTACGGACCATTTGGATTAGCATTTGGGTGGAATAAATGCACCTGATTGGGATGAAGGAAGATGTGGAGAGATAGATTTTGTATTATCTCTACAAATATGGATTGGTGGTTGTGAATAATTAAGGGAAGGATGTTCCCTTTTATATGTGGGGAAAGGTGAACCCTCTTGGAAATTACATGGATATTTCCTAGAAGAATAAAAAATGATAAGAATATTAACATGTGGAATGATTGTAATTGACCCATATATTTGTTCTTCGGAAGTATAGTGTTGCAATATGGTCATCCAACCTTATTGATACTTGTTTTGGGTCATTTTAAACCCTTAACTCTGTATATTAACCCCTGGTAAACCGATTTTTACCTTAACAGACGAAATTATTTTTTTACTGTTTTCAATTTCATTTTTCTCAATAATTATATTGAACATACTATATATAATTTATTATAATTATTATGAATATTTAATTCATTTCTCCAAATTATAAACACATAATTTGGAAATTTTAATTAAAAATTAATCCCATATAGGTGACGAGAAAGATGTGTTTTAAAGAAAAAATGATCAATAATTTTCAAACTGATTATATTAAAATTGAATATGAAAGTGATTACAATCCAAAAAAATTTTTATTCGAAATATAATTGAAATAATATTACATTAAAATATATTCATAATAAAATTTACCATTATAATTTATTTAATTGAAAATTCCTTTTTCAATTAAAATTCTTTATCATTCACTATTCTTCATAAATTTATAAAATTTATGAAAAATCCAATAAAATCCCCATGATAATTTCTATATAGTTATTTAATAAAATGAATATTATTTTTCCAAATAATTATTTAAAATATGGTAAAAAATAATTTTATATTATGTTCACAATTCATGACTATTCATCCTTTCAGAAAAAAATAGTTTCTAAAAAAAATTGTAATTTCAAATAGTTTGTATGTTAATTTCAATCATTATATTATGATATAATTAATTTTATAAATGTATATAACATAAAATTCACTTAAATTAGTTATTAAATTTCATACCATTCTTCTTAATGGATATATATTTATATTCTTATTTAAATAATAATATATTAATAGAGTATTGTGTTTTGTTCATACCCGATGATGGATGAATTCAAACATATCAAAGAAATTGAATATATTACAAAATGAATATATTATAATATCTCAAGATGTTATATTAACTCCCAATCCTGGTTTGTCATGTTAAAAATAATATAAAAATGATGTCCCTCTTTTAAAATCTCAGGTTGTTACATTCTACCACAATAAATAAATATTTCCATTAGAATTTAGTATTAATTTTTTCATTAATTATTTGGAATTTGAGAATAATTCCATTGAGTCCCACATCATAAAAACGTTAAATAAAAAATCTCTTTGATATGATATTAAATGATGAGAAAAATTTATCATTGATAACTCATAATAGGTTTCCAAATTGGAGAAAATTTGTTATAAGTGAAGATTCAGGCATAGAAGGATATCATAATGTCAAAATAATGATGGTGTGTGGAAAATATAATTAAAAAAAGAATTTAATGATATTTTTAATATCAAGAACACAAAACCCAAACCATATATTTGGAAAAAGGTCATTGATATCATAAAAATGATTGTAATTGAATAAAATTAATTTTCATGATACTTTTTCTTTAGCTGATGAATTTTCATGAGAAGATATACATACATGATTTCATTCCACATTATAAGAACAATCTGATCCTTTTGTTGTTCATTGATCAACTTTTAATTCATCACGTACTATAAGAAATGAATTTTAATTTTATACCTCAAGGACCAATAGGTCACAATATCCATAATAGAATGATTAGTCATGATTTTAATCTATTGATATAATTTTAAAACATGGGTAACAAATGTTATCCAGTACGCATAAATAGGAATATTGTGAGGTGATACATTAATATCTAAAACGACATCCATTTTCAATGTAAATTATTTCATAAAAAGTTTACCTCATGACCCCTCTACAATTTTATTATCCAAAATATTAATCTGATGGGAACTAAACATCCAAAATGAACTTATTATTAATAAAACTTATAACATGGATTATCTATTTATCATCATGTTCCAAACATGTAAATAAATTCATCATGTAGACTCTTCAAACATACTAATAACCATAATTACCAGAAAAAATTATTGAATACATTTAATCTTTAATATTATATAAGTAAAACCAAATTACTAGATATATCCATTAAATACAAAAATGTTTTTTTCTCCATCAATGATATCATAATATAATTTAAAAATAAATTATAAAATAATTCCAATGTATTCAGTACTATCCATTTTAATTTATCCACTTCAATCCTCTATTTTTTTAAAAATTAGTATCTCAACATTAGAATCATGTTAAGGGTTATATTTCTCTCAATCACATGTTTTCGTTGAATTTAAAGATTCCAATGAATAATTATTTTCAGTAATTTAATGACTTGGTTTTTCATGTTTTATTTTTATAAAATTTATGTGAATGATATGCGACCAGGAACTAAGATGGCATGTGATTTGAAGGCCTAGTGTGATCGGAATAGATCGATAAAAGGTGATATATTTTTAATAGCTGTTCTGTGTGAATCTTAGTAAAAGTATAAAAACTCCCCAATGAGTACCTTTCATAGAAATTTGACGGCACCGTTGCGTTTTGGATGGCGTAATTAACATAGGTGTGACATATGTTTAGTTGGCATAGGGATGCTGTGAAAAAACCTAAAAAGGACGTAACTGTAAAATAAATTATTTAGTAAATGTTTTCAATGTTAAAATCCTTATAATAATTAAACGATATCTCAGATTAAAAATCAGACACCACCATTGAGCTCATGATGGTGTTCTTTCCTTAGATAGGGCATAACCTCAATCGATAAGGGATGAGGGTGAATATTAGTTTTGGAATGTGAACATAACTAAAATATTAAATAGAAATATTTTAAATTGGTGATTAGGTGTGGACGTAGAAACCATTAATTTTTTCTACTAAATTTCATTAGAGATAAAAGTTTAACATCTTAACCCTAATGTTTCATTGATGGAAAAAGAATTAGCTCTCATTGTAAGTGGTTGTTTTGAGGCGGTAGATAAAATTGAGAGATGATGGATTGAAGATCAAAATTAAGATCAAGCATTAATGAACTATAATGCAGAGATCATTCTTTGTTAGAAACTGAACAAAATTATGGTATGGGTTTTATTTTTTTTCTTTGAGAAAAGTTTTCCCATTCTTGTTTGAATCAATGAATGTGGACCTACCCATAGATAGTTTGATATGCTGTACGATCATTCTTGTTGGATGATTAAAAATGTGGGCTTAAAGGGGTGAATCTTATTAAATATTCAATTATTATTCTTTCAAATTTCTACTGACTTTAAAAATCCATGGCTGAAACAGATAAGCCATGTTCCTTTCTATGGTTTTTATTTTACTTATCTCTCTTCCATGTTATTGTTTTCTTCAGGGATGGACCCTCGTGGTTATGTTGGTATTTACTGTCACATTGTGAATGTGACTGGACCCCAATATTGACATCAAGATGACCTAGATTCCAAAATAGTGAATATCGCTTCCCTGGGGTCATATACATGCTTTCGTTTCAAAAACCAGAGCACCATAGTGTGACCATAGACCAGAACAAGAAGGGTCACCACTAGTGGCACATAATGACTCCGATAGAAGAGCAAGGTAGTGCATCTGGGAGAGTGCGACTGTGTAGCCACCTGGTAGTAAATCATCATCATCTCGAGGGCTATTGGTTGACGTAACTAGGAGTCAGTGGCCATGAGAGGCAGACATAGAAACAATGTTGTTGTATGAATGATGGATTTGACCTAACGTGATGAATGGTCATGGTCTAATAGGACCACGGTGAGACCCCACAGTAACTACAACTTCTTGGGTGAAATAGCTAGCCCGCTTCACCTGGCGGGGTTTTAGCTGGTGGACCATACAAATTGTTGGTCGGGCCCAGTAGTACTGGTCAAACCCACAGGTCAGGTGAGATACAGTTTGTAAGGTCAAGTGAGACCTAGATCGGGTCAGTTCCACCCAACCAACTCGAACCGGACCTATCCCACACCGACCCATTTTTACAAAAAACACTATATCTGTCAGAACATGTGTTTGTATGATGATTCATTTCTGGATTTCGGACCCTTTTGATGAGGATGTCCTTTGAGAAAATCTATGTGTGTTTTGGTGGAGGTTGGAATATTTCATGTTGTCTTGAGGAAGAGGTGATCCCGTAATGTTAGTGTTAATGAAAAAATCATGCATCTAGTTACAACCTAAATGATTTTTGATTACCAAGAATTTGATACTTACACATACAATTCATCTTATCTAGATTTTTTACCTAGAAATACATAGTCAGTACTCCCCTATCCCCCATGTTGTGGGTCCTATAGTCTTCAACGACCCTCCACGTGTCACCTACACTCTATGTGTTACCAATATTCCATGTCTTATCTACAGACAATGTGTTTCCTACATTCTATGTGTTACCAACAATCCATGTATTATCTAAAATCTATATATTACCTAAACTCCATTTTTTATAGATACTCCACGTTTTACCTCCAAACCATGTGTTACCGACATTCTATGTGTTAATATATGAGGGTACTATGTATTCATACAACAATCTTGTTTATGAACCATAGACCATTACTTGGTGTTTTAATTCGTGCCCTTATTTTTTGTATATTTTCAATAATTATTTTGTGGTTTGGGGTTCTTACTGAGTATTTATATTACTCCCCCTACATGGAATTCCCCTTCATGTGTCATTTCATGTGTAGATAACCGACATATTTGATGGAGTCTTCAATGGGATGGGGCCATATCGCTAGCAGTGTATGAGACCTTATGTCTGAGAATCCATTACAATTATACTTGGATGTTGTGGTTATATTTGTTGTTCCCATATACATGTGTGAGATAACTCTAGTGACATTCGTTATTATAATTCTAAGTGGATACACTCTGTGTACCTCTTTGATAGTCTTCTTAATGTCTTGAATTTCTGTTTACCTTTATGGATTGGGGTCCATACTGAGTATCGACATACTCACACCAATAATGGTTTCACCCGCACATGTTGTGTCTTGTGAAGATAGTCGACAGCTTTGAAGGAGTCATTGGTGGGCCGAGGACAGTTGGTGCTCCAGGGTGATCAGATAGATTTGGTATATTTCAGCATCATTTAGACAACTTATTGTACCCACCCTTTATGTAGGGTTTTCTGCAGACAAGATATAGGAGCTTTTACATCCCTTTCACATTTGGGCATATATTTTATCCCATTTTTCATTCAGTTTTGTACCTTAATATGAGTTTGTTTTTATTATGGGTTTAAATCCATATTTTCTTAGTGTTTTCACTTTCAACCTTTTCTTGGAGGTGGGTACGTGTGTACGAGTACTTCGTATAATATCTCCCACTTGTTGTATGTTCTTACATTGTGTTAGTCGCTAGTCTGTGGCCTATGGATGGTGGGATTAGGGTAGTCATGACATGTGCCCTGGGGACAGATCAGGTCATTGTGGTTTTAGAGGCAGGTTGGTTCTACCTTATGAACCTAGAGTCTATGAGTTATGTATGGGGAAGCCGTTTTATGTGTTTAGAGTTTAGCTTTCATTCAGGGGAATATAGTGTTGGTGTCACAGCTGACGTATCCATACACAAGAAGCCTAAATTCTACATTTCAACTCTGTACATGATAACACTATTTATAGGAAAAAATGATGCTACATGCCTTTTATATGAATGTGTTTGGATTTCAATGTCGTTATTGAGTCATCTCACCAGGTATACTATATTGATCATGGTACATCATGTTTTTCTTCTAGGTGCATCCTTCTAGACAATCAATGAGGATTCTACCATTTGATAAGGATGATCTTTTGAGTAATGAGATATGAGTACATGGATTTGTACTAGAGACAACACCATCGGGTCATGTAACAACACAACCTCCACCAATAAATAATCATATGGTACTCATAGTACCAATAGATGAGATTCACACACTACGAACATTTGACGAGTTTTTCATCCGATCAAGAAACCATTAGAAATGTTTGTGGTCTATGCGGAGATCCTTCTACATGGCTCAGTAGGAAAATGGTGGAGCTTATATTACCAGATCATACAATGAGGAGACTCTTCCAGGTAAAGTGTTTGAGAAACAGTCTTAGATAAAGGTCTGTCACCATAGATGCTTAGAGATATGCATGCCCAAGAGCTTCAATAGTTCTGATATGACATCATGTTGATATATGAGTATTCATAGAGGCATATCAACCTTCCCAGGAACTCGATTGATATTATACAGGAATAGTGCTTTGGGCTATAGAACATTGAGAAAGTTTTTATTAGGTAAATATGTGCCATAGTTATTCATCCATGTATTCATACTTATTATATGGTGGTAGAGCGAATTGTTGTTGCTGAAAGCCCGTTGGATGATTGGATACAGCCATTGGATGTCAGTAGTAGGAATGTATCACCAATGACCTCATGATAATGAATACAACATTAGTCATAAGGACATATAGGTGTTAGAAGTTCCGAGAGGAGGTCCTAGTATAGGGGATCTAGAGAAAGGGATCATAGGGTGAGTTTAGTCGACCAAGAGAGAGGCAATTATTTTTAGTAGATGGTAGGGGACATCTTACTTGAGATTATGCATCCTGTCATGACACTGATAGGGAAATGGTAGATAGGCCACTGAAGAATATATAGTGATAGAAAAATAAGGATCTGTAGGGAGGTAGATGTGGAAGAGGACTTGGGAGAGCAGAAAAAGGTGGTATAAATTTAAAATTGTTTCCACCACCAACAACATATGGTCCACACCAAGCTCATGGATCTAGGTTACAGAAGAGAGGGAAGCTGCCTGTAGTCAAGGCATAGGCCCATGGGCTCCCGGAATTATTCATGGTATGGTCTATGTCTGCTATAATCTATCGTATTAATAGACAGATGCACTAATCATTATTCAATTTCACATATCTTGTACGAGACCTAGTGTTTCATGTTAAACCATTGACTTGACCCTTCTATCTAAAGATACCTATGGAAGAAGACATGATAATTACTCTTATGAATATATTGTGATCTAACCCTTGAAAAGAGAGTTTTGGTAGGATCCTCTTTCTGGCAGCATCGAGACCTTATCATGTAATTCATGGTATGGATTGGTTATCGACATTCCATACCCAGATTGACTATTTTCGGAAAACGGTGTGGTATGACTGAAGTGATGTAATGTTGTTTTTCATTTACGAATAAAATAAAACATTGGAAACATGGGATAGACTCATTCAAAAGATGGTGCAGCCCATCACACATGAGTCAGCTTGCCTTACCCTCGAAATAGTGTATGTTATGAGTTTTCAGTTTCTAGTAGTAGTGGTAGAGTACTAGGACATATTTCTATAATATTTTCAATTCTTAACTCCTCGTAGGGAGATATAATTATTCATTTTTCTACACCTAGAGATGACACTAATATTTTCATCATTATATTGGATGGCTTTCGCGGAGCATTTTGAGTTAAGGGTGCAGGTGGAGGACTTGTTGAGGAAGTGAATTGTAAGACCCAATTTTCATGGGTAGGTGTAGATTAACGGTAGTTTAACAAAGTCATAATGGATAATTATTATCCATGAAAATTGAAGTGTTGATAAAATTTTCGATCAGTAGAATGGGGTATCAATTTTTGTGGATAGAATAGTGAACATAGTCGTTTCAAAAGTTCTGATAGTGTTTTTCGAGCACCCTGATCTTGTTTTTTAAAATGGAGGGAGTCATGTATATATGGTTCAATGATTCCTCTAGGACATTACATGGTTGTTTCTTGATGTACAGGAAATCTATGATTACATATGATTCACGTCAATTGATACCACATGAGTGTAACTACATGCCCCATGATCATGTGTTGGAAATGGTAGTCTTCGCATTGAAGTTGTGGTGAAAATACCTAATGGACACTAATTTTATCATATAATCATACCACACAATAGTCTCAAGTGTAAATTCTCTATGATGTTCTTGAACATGATACATGGGAGTTCTATAGAGTTCCTCTAGTACTATGACATGGAGATCTTCAATACTCTTTGTAAGGGAAACGTGGTAATAGATACTCTCAATATGAAATATTATTTGTAGTTTCTATATGAGGAAACAATGTAGTTGGCCTTGTTATTATTATCTTTGATGGATGGAGATTATTTCACATAACTCCAATTTTTAGTTGTATCCATTAAAATTTTATAGTGATTCAGGTAGGCACAACTCGACGATGCCACCGATGATACCTTACATGATGAGTTTTCTATAGGGGATGCCCTTGATGTATATTCGAAAGCTGGGAAGCACATCGTTCCTTTAAGATGAATCACAGTAGAGTTAGTGGATTTCTGGAGTAGAGAGATGCATCAAGATAAGCATATGGGTGTCATGGCAGACACTGAAGATGATGGAACAGGTTGAAGCTCGTCTTAACTATTGACATAAAACATGATAGCTTATTTGAATCAGTTACGTCATTTTTTTACTCACCATGTCAATCCTCTGTTCATGGAAAGGGTTTCTCATTTCTTCTATGTGGATCCATGAATGGAGTGAGAAATGATATCTATCAAATTTGTGATAGATTTACCACATACGTCTAGGGGAAAAGATACCATAAAGGTGATCATCAACCAACTCACAATGTCAGCTACTTCTTAGCTTTTCAAGAGAAGAACTCAATAAGGATATTGGGATGCCTCTACGTGCTGAAGATAAAACAATTCCATGAAATCCCGTAGATGATTTTTTCTTATTGGGTTGATTTGTTTTATCATAGGGTGTGAAAATTGAATATCATTATGATAGGAACCTCAATGGGAAGTCGATTCCATTAGTGTGTGCATGATGGAAACACAAAAATCATAGGGAGAGCACGTGGGAATAAAATGTTCAAGTTCGTGATCATACACTCATCTAATTGGGATTCATTCTGTATTTATTTTAGGAAAGTAAAACCTTAAGGTGGGGAGAATGTAACAACTCATATATTACCAATTTTATTTTGATAAATTTTCTTCGACAATTTTGAGACCAAGCATTGGGATGGCGTGCGGTTCCGAGAACTGGTGTGCCCAGAATTATTCGACAAAAAATGTTATGTTTTTAACAGAACACATGCACAAGTTCTAAGAAAAGTGGAACAACACATAAACGGGGACAACAATCATATTTTTAGGGAATTATTATGTTCAGGATAGTGGGTTTATAATACGCACGATATAAGTCTAGTTAGTGTGGGGATGTTGTAATAAAACACCAAAAGTACGTAACCCTAAATAAAAATACTAAATAAAATTATTTTATTTTTTTAATCCTTGTAAATGATAAAAGGAAACACATACTAAAAATATGAGATCACCATTGAGATTGTGAGTGTGTTGTTTTCTATAGCGGGGCCTAACCTCGACAGGTGCGAGTCGAGGGTGAAAGTTAGTTTTTTATGAGATTGTCATTAAAATAAAAAATTAAAATATTTTAAAAATGAAATTATGTTTTGATATATTGAAATCGTCAATTTATAATTACCCCCTTCAGAGATCCGGGGATATCATTGTATCCCTGGATTTTCTCTATTTTAAGGGGAGTAGGCTCTCACTGGTGATGATAGTTTGGATACCAGAGCATGAATCGAGCGACGATGGATTAGATATTAGAATTTAGTTCAAGAATAGATGAATTATGACGCAAAGACCATTCATCCTAATTTATTGAACATAATCAAGGCATGGTTTTTTTCTTCTTTACTTCCTTCAACATTTTTTTTCCAACAACAAACACGGACTAAACCACAAAGAGGATGACCCGCGGTTTGATCATTCATGAAAGACGGTAAACATGATAGAATAAAGGGGATGATTTTAAGAAAATATTAACTTGTTTTTTTTAAATTAATAGACTTAGGTCAAATTGAACAATTAAATGGTCTATTATTAGGTTTTTCTTGTGATTATATCTCTTCCATGTTATTGAGTTCTTTACCGAGAGACCCTCGTTGTCATGACGGACTTTTATATGAGCTTCTGAATGTGACAAGAGACATATAGATCAATAATGTCTATATTGAACCGACAATAGTGAAGAATGTGACTTGAGGGTATCTGGCATTCATTCATTTCAAAAAAAGGAGCAACAGAGTGCGACTACTGACCCATAGAAGGATGGTCACCAGCAACATCGACAGTGATGCATGACGGGGTGACCACTGGGCCAGAGACGACCACCATCTTGATGGCCCATAGTGGATGATAGTACAACTCAGTGGTCAAAGGTGGTGGAATGTTCCACAAGAACGATGTATGGTGGTAGGCATAGATGGAATGTGACATGATTTCATGGTCCAATAGTACCCTAGTGGGTCCTCGCAGCAACTGTGTTGACCATACAAGGATGAAACACCCACCTCATCATGAGTGAATTGTAACGCCCCGACCCCAGTTACCTAGAGTCGGTGCATTATTACATAATTCGCATGATCACAAAGGATCAAAACTCGAATGACCCATTGTTTTTGTAGTCTTAGAAACACTAGATATATTCATATGCATTACATTACAACATAAATTGAATAAAACTACAACAAAAACTTGTCTTCACATCCCATAGACTATTCCTTAATGTAAGTCATAGAATACTTCATCAAATCCTAGGAAAAATAAAAGACTGAATGGGGTGAGCTCAGATCCTCAGTAAGGATAACAATATAGCGGAAACTTTCATAAATGAGCATAAACATTTAAGTCAATGTATAACTAACACAAAAGCCATTAAACATGAAATTAAGCATAATATGGAAACAATTAAATGAAATAATGCCATTTACTTATTCACATGGATATTCTACTAATCGAATAATAACATGTAATATCAATAATCAATTTTAAAATAGTGGAATGCATAATTCCAGACAATCATTACCACGTAGCCAAGGGCTCGTGCCAAGACTACAAATAAAATTTTTTTAAGGCCTCGTGCCAAGACACTGGATTGTCTCATGATACCTACCAATGCATCATGGAGATATATCGGGCTCCACCCGTCACTTATTAATTCCAATGAATTCCTCATATGAAAATCTTGAAACGTGACGTAAACATTCGTATTAAAACTAGCATACGAAATGTCAATACTTTAACCACAAACCATGAATGGTATAAAAATAGCACATCCACAGTCAAACATAACATATTCGATACAATATGAAAGATTTTATTTTATCAGATTAACCTCAATCGAGAATAACGAAGGACATTGACATAGATGAAATAACCATCAATACTATTTGAGAGAAATATCCGCCTTTTTCTTGAAAACATTTAAAATGATATTTCAGTTAGAGTTCCTAACCAAAATAGAGACACTTTAATACAAATAATTGAAGTAATCAAAACCTTTTAATATCATGAGAATAAAGTGATTAATGATATACTATGTCAAAGTTCATTATATACACCATATAAAAGTGAATTGGTGTATAACAAGAAAGAAGTCTCAATGGAATGTAATTTGAGATGAATTCTCTTATAAAGACCATATCCTTAGGTTAAGGATAAATCAACGACATAATTACGTGTGAAAAATATAAATACACTCAATATGATTGGATATTTAGTGTAAATAAATCAGAGGACTTTCACACATATTCTTGTAACAACACAACTGAATTGGATGTTTAACTCAATAAATGGAGCTTGAGTTAAAATTACTCTTATCAAGTTCATATCAATGACTTGAGAATTTATCAATGGTGTGATTATGTGTATCAAAAGTATATCCACATAAATGGTAGTGTAAATTATGACATAAGCAAATTAATAGTGATTCCACACATAATCTAGGAGTAAAATAATCAATGAAGTATGTGTAAAGAAAAATGAGTTGAAATTGAATTTCCAAAATCCCTTATCGATTTGGTAACTTACCAAACATACATCCATGAAAGAAGGATCATGAAATGATGATGTAAATATCCATAAATAAAAGTATATTACACAATTAATACAATCATGGGCAGTATACACACCACACGCAATAAACAAGTGGTGAACAATGGAATTCTCACGGAATTAAAAGTGAGATAAGAAACCCCTTACCATGTACTTTTCCTTAGTCGATGGTATGTTAACCTCCTGAAAAATAGTTAAAACTTTGTTATTAAATTATACAATAATCATATACATCAATATGATATCATTTATGATCTTTTAACGTTGCTTTATTAATAATATCTTAGTATTATCGTCGTTTCGGGTGATAACCGATTAGTTCTTCTTAAATGATTGGTTACGTAAGACATGTTTGTAATGGATAGTATGCATATTATTCATATCCAGATTAATATAAAGTACTTAAACATTTTTCTTAACCATAAAATGAGAATAATACTTGAATGGATACGATGGAGAATGAATCTCATCGCGTTTGTGGAGACGGTAGTCCGTACGTACGCACGAACGCTACTTCTATTTCATTTTTCATTTTAAATGAATCGAATCCAAATGATACATAGGTATATTATTTTTACAGTATAATATAATATCTTATATATGTTACTTAAGTTCATTAACACCATCCTTTATACGTTTCATGTATGGTACTAACGAGTCATATCACTTTGAGGGGGCGGTAGTCCGCACTTCCTCAAATGAAATTATCGTATGTATATACAACATGAAACGAATAATGGTATGGTATAAAATGGAATTACAGAATATTATATATAAAATATATATCATTAATATAATATTTAATTATAGTTCCATCATAATGGCCACCATGAGAGGTGGTAAGATGTATTTGAACAATCATTGTTTCGTGAGGCATTAGTTTGCCATCCACGGAAACATTATGTTCTTCATCCATTAGATGGAAGTGTGTGTAAGTGTAGTTCGAATACTTCTTAAAAGAACATCCTATTATATTGTGGATACTGGTGTGGTTACAAAAAAAGGATATAAAATGATTTTATAGGTCGGAGAAGCAAAATAAAAGAAAACAATTTAAGAGAAACTGTTACCTTTAATTTGGGTAACTTACTTTGGTTTGAACCAAAGTACTTCTGGAAGTGCCTTATGCCTAAGGTGAGGCTTTATGGAGGAGGGTAGGGATGTAGGGAGCTTATTTGGGCGGATTTTGGACGATCAAAGTGGCTTGAGAGGTGTGAGGAATTGGTTAAAAGTGGTCTCCTTTTATAAGGGAGAGGAGGGGCTCTTTAGGAAAGAGTGAAAGTATTACTTTATAATATATTGATATTCGTTTTATAATGTTCCAAAAATCATTGAGGTCGAATATAAGATGACTCATATTCGAAATAAAATCAACCAATAGAAATTGGACAGGTTTTAGATAATATTTTAATCATTATAATATTATATATTTAAATGATTTATTAATGAGGAAAACATTTCATCATTATTGTGTCATTATTAATTTAAATTATTTGATTTTTAAAAATTCTAAAAAAACTACTATAATGTAGGAAATATTTTTATCTTTCTAATTAATATTTATAATCAAAAATAAAACATGTATAGATTTATGTAAAAATTGTTCTTCTAAAAGATATAAGCGTTTGTCAATTTTGTATTTATTTTAACTTTATTAATATAAAGTGTCCCTACCAATAACAAGTTGCTCCATGGGGTCCCAAAATTTACCCATGGATGCCCATGGTCGGGTATGTGTCCAAAAATAAGGTTAGGAAACGTTTTAGGGTAATTTATTATTATTATAATATTATTTTGTTACCCTTATTTACAAGATTTACCCTTTAACCACGGTAAATAAAATATTTACTGAAGTAATTATTCAAAATGTGTAAAAATAAAAGTTACCTATTTACATAATTTGGAAATCCTGATTCCAAATATGGAAACCTTTTTCCTAAATTCAAAACACATAAGTGGCAGAAATTAATTTAAAAATAATTCATGTTGTCAAAATAAAAAAGCGTGTTTTTAAGATATAATAACTATCAAAAGATTGACATTTGTTTATTTCCGATTTAATTGTGAAATTATGTATAATGACCAAAATTGTATTAAATGGTAAAAATATATTCTAAATATACTTTAAAACCACTCAAATTTATAATTTATTACTAGTAATTATTTTGATTAAAAAGGTTATTTTTAAATAAAATTTAGTAATTTTCACTATTCATCAAAATATTAAAGTTATCCAAAAAGTACTAAATTTTTACCCTAGGCTAAATTCAATATTCCGAATCCAAAAATGAAGTCCATTTTGAGAGATAATATTTATAAAATTTCAAAAATTAGGTATTACTATTTATAATGGCTAGTTTAATTAGTTGTGGTGTGTTAGTACTCGAGGTTGTATACAACACACGCTATTGCATTATTCTATGGGAAACGTACCATGGAAGCTTGGGGTGTTACATTCAACCTTCCTTCAATAAATTGTGTCCTCGCAATTTTTAAAATTTAGCTTGAGAATATAATGGGAAGTCCCACATCGGAAAAAGAGTCAATAAAACTATCAATTTGAAATAATGAAAGAGAAGTATAAAGGTCACCCAAGATAACCCATAATAGGATTCCATGTAGGAAAACGTGGATATGGACTATAATCAACGTGTCAAGTTCTGATGGAGAGGGATAGAAAAAATTATCAAAAGAAAGATAACAACAATAAAACCACAAACTTTTTTTGGGACAAATGGTCATTAGTCTCCTGGTAGGAAAAGTAAATAGAAAACATTTTTTGTTTTAAGATACATTACAAGAATATGAGGAATTAATATATGATATTGACTATGAACATAAATAGTTATTCTAACGTTCTAAGTAGAGTTTCATTCATTAATAAATTTCTACAACCAACTCAGTTTTTTTGAACGATGAGTATTCAAGAAACATGGTCAAACTGGAAGAGCTAGAATAATTTCAATTGAATAACATGATCCACATAAGATAAACTATATATTTACGTTGTCTTTAGAGATTAATAAAAACAAAAATGGTTACTATAAGATCTGATTATCCCCAAAAAGGATATTCCATTAGGGAAAGAAACACTAATCTAAATTTCTAAAATTAAACCAACAACAACCCAAAATTAAATAAATACAATTCAATAATCGATTGTCCATAAAATGCTTTAATATAATCCAAACTAATATAGAAACCCAGAACATAGATGAATTTGGTTATGTAGTCTTCCACGTTAAATTGTATCTCCAAGTGATATTAACTACTCTTAAAGTCACATACTTAAAAGTGATTAACATAATCACATATTCTCTATTATAGGTTAATCATTTCCATAAATAACACAAATTACTATAAATCCCTAATAAAAACATAGATAAAAGTACAACATTACTCCTCTAATAAAATCCCATAGAATTCTATTTTCCTTGGGAATATAGTGTTCCCAACAAAGAGAATATCTTCCAAAATAACATTCATCACATAATCACCAATTCATTTTCTTATACTAAGGGTATTCATTTGATAAGACATAAGGTCCCAAATCAACTTATTATTGATCAATAAAATCATTAAGCTAAAAATAATTAGTCACATTAACCAGGGACTTCACGTAGTCCAGTGGTAGGTGATAAACCCCAATCATACTTTGGATGTGGGTTCGATTCCCACAGCTTTGTCTGACGCGACGGGTTGTCACATGGTCTACGTGTTGTCCTTTTTCAAAAACTATATTATGTAAAATTTCCAAAATCATATAAATTCCACAAATAACCATAACATAATTTTAACCAGAAATGTTATCTCATACCTTGCATTTTCAGGCCAAAATATAATAAATTGTAATTGCCTCAAACTCAATGATCATATAAAAGCAAATTTTTACTTATAACTATATCCACAAGAGAAGAGATAAGTCTCCCTCAAATATCATTATCACATGGAAGACTACAGTGTTACAAATAAAATGGAAATTTATTCCAAAGTAATTCCATCAACAAGGGTCACTAGTGATTTGTATAACACATCATGAACTCTGGAGAGACCAGGCAGAATTTCCATTTGGTAGAAAGTGTTCATGTGTCACAATGGTACCTCATAAAATTTTCATAATCTTCTACTTCCTTTACCCAAAAACTCCTCATACATCTTGGATTATATCGATGGAAGCATTGATGAATAATAAAAAAATAGGTATTTCTTATATATAATTTTGAGACATCGTCTTTGACATGTTTTTTTAGAAAAATTATTTTTGATTCATCTTCAAATATTTTAAAATAAATTATGGGTAAATCAGTTTCCGTATATCCCAAAAGACATAAATATATAATTTGATACATATAGGCTGCTCGAAGGTCTCCCTCTTCTGCAGCATCTAGAAAATCATTTAGTGCATCATAATTTTGAGATAAAGTGAATAATTTGAAAAGACACTGATGGTACTTCCCATGCTTAGCGTGGTAAGAAAGTTGAGAGCGCAATATTATCCCATAGTCGTTACATGATCTTTGAAAGGATCGTGCAATTCTAGAGGTATTGGATGTCTGATAAAGTTGTTTGCATGTAACTTTGACATTTGAAAATGTTTCAACATCATCTACGCATGACTTCTGGATAATAATTGTAAGTAGTTCTTCAGGAAGAGAGAGAAGATTTTTTCATGATCTTGCTCCCTCCATGTTTTAACTAAAAAAAATACAATTAGGGTGTTTGAATACTTATCTAATAAGAATGTAAAAAAAATCAGACATAATAGGATAATCATGTAATTGAACAATATATCCTAACTTTTTGTACCCTATGTTAAAATCTAGGTTATCCACTTTTAATTTCCTGACATATATTCTAAGGGGAATTTTTTTTATACCCTTTAAAATGGTTCATATCAATCTTTTGAATTTACCAAAGCATATCCCCCGGGAGTGTCGTAACCAAGAGTGGAGCAAAGCCCGTTGTCGTGTACCAGTTCTCATTTGAGTCTAGCTCAAAGCGGTGTATTCGGGTTTTACCCCTAGGTACATTTGTGCCAGAGCCACCTCTACCTGATCGTATCCAGATAGGGATGTATTGATTGGAAAACTCACAAAATTTCTACAATACCAAAATTCTAGGAAGTTCTCCTATACTAATCCCCAAAGACTATCTTAGGGCCATGTGCTCTAATCAGAGTTTACATAAATATGGCTTCCAAGGTTTGTACTAAACTTCCTCTGATACCAGCTGTAACGCCCCGACCCTAGTTTCCTAGATTTGGTGCATTATTACATAATTGGCATGATCACAAAGGATCAAAACTCGTAAGACCGATTGGTTTAGTAGCCTTGGAAACACTAGATATATTCATATGTCTTACATTACAATATAAATTGAATAAAACTACAACAAAAACATGTCTTCACATCCCCATAGGCTATTCCTGCAGGTAAGTCATTGAATACTTCTTCAAATCCTGGAAAAAATAAAAGATTGAAAGGGGTGAGCTCAGATGCTCAGTAAGGATAACAATATAGCAGAAACTTTCATAAATGAGCATAAACAATTAAGGCAATGTATAACTAACAACAAAGCCTTTAAATATAAACTTTAGCATAATATGGAAAAAATTAAATGAAATAATTCTATTTACTTATTAACATGGATATTCTACTAATCGAATAATCACATGTAATATCAATAATCAATTTCAAAATGACGGAATGCATAATGCCAGACTATCATAACCACGTAGCCAAGGCCTCGTGCCAAGACTACAAATAAAATTTTGTCAAGGCCTCGTGCCAAGACACTAGTTTGTCTCATGAGACCTACCGATGCATCGAGGAGCTATAGCGGGCTCCACCCGTCACTTATTAAGTCCAATGCATTCCTCATATCAAAATATTGAAACATGACATAAACATTCATATTAAAACTAGCATACGAAATGTCAATACTTTAACCAAAAACCATGAATGTTATAAAAATAGCACATCCACAGTCAAAAATAACTCATTCGATACAATATGAAAGATTTAATTGTATCAGATTAACCTCAATCGAGAATAATGAAGAACATTGACATAGATGAAATAACCATCAATACTATTTGATAGAAATATCCCCCTTTTTCATGAAAACATTTAAAATGATATTTTAATTAGAGTTCCTAACCAAAATAGAGACAATTGAATACAAATAGTTAAAGTAATCAGAACGTTTTAATATCATGAGAATAAAGGGATTCATGATATACTATGTCAATGTTCATTATATACACCATATAAAAGTGAATTGGTGTATAACAACAAAGAAGTCTCAATGGAATGTAATTTGAGATGAAATCTCTTATAAAGACCATATCCTTAGGTTAAGGATAAAACAACAACCTAATTATGTGTGACAAATATAAATACACTCAATATGATTGGATATTCAGTGTAAATCAATCAGAAGACTTTCACACATATTCTTCTAACAACGCAAACGAATTGGATGTTTAACTCAATAAATTGAGCTTGAGTTAAAATTACTCTTATCAAGTTCATATCGATGACTTGAGAATTTATCAATGGAGTGATTAGGTGTATCAAAAGTATATCCACAGAAATGGTAGTGTAAATTATGACATATGAAAATTAATAGTGATTCCACATATAATCTTGGAGTAAAATAATCAATGAAGTATGTGTAAAGCCAAATGAGTTGAAATTGGAATTTCAAAATCCCTTATCGATTTGGTAACTTACGAAACATACATCCATGAAATAAAGATCATGCAATGATGATGTAAATATCTATAAATTAATGTATATTACACAATGAATACAATCATGGGCAGTATACACACCACACGCAATAAACAAGTGGTGAACAATGGAATTCTCACGGAATTAAAAGTGAGATAAGAAACCCCTTACCTTGTACTTTTCCTTAGTCAATGGTATTTTAACCTCCTGAATAATAGATAAAACATTGTTATTAAATTATACAATAATATTATACATCAATATGATATCAATTATTATCTTTTATCATTTCTTTATTAATAATATCTTAGTATTATCGTCTTTTCGGGTGACAACCGATTAGTTCTTCTTAAATGTTTGGTTACGTAAGACATGTTTATAATGGATAGTATGCATATTATTCATATAAAGAATAATATCAAGTACATAAACATTTTTTTAAACATAAAATGAGAATAATATTTGAATGGATACGATGGGGAATGAATCTCATCGCGTTCGTGGAGACGGTGGTCCGTACGTATGCACAAACGCTACTTCCATTTCATTTTTCATTTTAAAAGAATCGAATACAAATGATACATAGGTATATTATTATTCCAGGATAATATAATATCTTATATATGTTACTTAAGTTCATTAACACCATCCTTTATACGTTCCATGTATGGTACTAACGAGTCATATCACTTTGAGTGGGCGGTATTCCGCACTTCATCAAATGAAATTATCGTATGTATATACAACTTGAAATGAATAATGGTATGATATAAAATGGAATTACACAATCTTATAATAAAATATATATCATTAATATAATATTTAATTACATTTCCATTATAATTTCCACCATTATAGGCGGTAAGATGTATTTGAACAATCATCATTTCGTGATGCGTTAGTTTTCCATCCACAGAAACATTATATTCATAATCCATTAGACGGAGGTGTGTGTAAGTGTAGATCGAATCCATCTTATACAAACATCCTAGTATATTTATAATACTTTTGTTGTCACAAAAGAAAGGAAATAAAATGATTTTATAGGTTGGAGAAGCAAAATAAAAGAAAACAATTTAAGAGAAACTGTTACCATTAATTGGGGTAACTCACTTTGGTTTGAACCAAAGTACTTATTGAAGTGCCTTCTGCCTATGGTGAGGCTTCCAAGAGGAGGGGAGGGATGTAGGGAGTTTATTTGGGCAGAGTTTGGAGGAGAAAAGTGGCTTGAGAGGTGTGAGAATTTGGTTAGAAGTGTTCTCCTTTTATAAGGGAGAGGAGGGGCTCTTTAGGAAAGAGTGAAAGTATTACATTATAATATAATAATATTCGGTTTATAATTGTCCAAAAATCATTGAGGTAGAATATAATATGACTCATATTCGAAATAAAATCATCCAATAGAAATTAGACAGGTATTAGATAATATTTTAATCCTTATAATCTTATATATTTAAATGATTTATTAATGAGGTAAACATTGCATCATTATTGTGTCATTAATAATTGAATTATTTGATGTCTAAAAATTCTAAAAAAAATACAATAATGTAGGAAATATTTTTGTCTTTATAATGAATATATATAATCAAAAATCAAACATGTATAGCTTTATGTAAAAATTGTTCTTCTAAAAGATATAAGCTTTTGTCAATTTTGTATTTATTTTAACTTTATTAATATAAAGTGTTCCTACCAATTACAAGTGGCTCCATGGGGTCCCAAAATCGACCCAAGGATGCCCATGGTCTTTTATGTGTCCACCAATAAAGTTAGGGCACGTTTTAGGGTAATTTATTATTATTATAATATTATTTTGTTACCCTTATTTACCGGGTTTATCCTTTAACCACGGTAAATAAAATATTTACTAATGTAATTATTCAAAATGTGTAAAAATAAAAGTTACCTATTTACATAATTTGGACATCCTGATTAAAAATATGGAATCCTTTTTCCCAAATTCAAAACACATAAGTGGTAGAATTTAATTTAAAATTAATTTCCGCTGTCAAAATAAAAAGCGTGCTTTTAAGATATAATAACTATCAAAATATTGACACCCGTTTATGTCCGATTTAATTGTGAAATTATGTATAATGACCAAAAATGTATTAAATGGTAAAAATATATTCTAAATATAATTTAAATCCACTCAAATTCATAATTTATTGCTATTAATTATTTTGATTAAAAAGTTTGTTTTTAATTAAAATTTAGTAATTTTCACTATTCATCAAAATATTAAAGTTATCCGAAAAGTACCAAATTTTTACCCTAGGCTAAATTCGATATTCCAAATCCAAAAATGAAGTCCATTTTGAGAGATAAAATTTATAAAATTTAAAAAAGTAGGTATTAATATTCATAACGGATAGTTTAATTAGTTGTGGTGTGTTAGTACTCGAGGTTGCATACAACACACGCTATTACATTATTCTAAGGGAAACGTACAATGGAAGCTTGGGGTGTTACATGAATGAACTACACCACTTTAGTGTGATGGAATAGGCTTGGCAGGCTAGGACCTGGGGGGGCATCCCCAGCTGCAGCAAGCTGGGTTGAACTGGTGGGCCATCCCTATAGACTCGGGTTTGGTGGGACCAAGTTCATTTTAGTCCAACCAGGTCGGACTAGACCCGGGCACCCACTAACTAATTAATACTAAAAATCCAATAACTGAAAAAACATGTTTCTGTTTGATATGTTTTCGGTGGAATTTGGACCGTTGAGATGAATCAATTATTTTGATATACACTAAATTAGTTATTGTGGATATTTGTATATGGCCTAATGGCTTATGGAAGAGGTTATTCTGGAATGGGCGCACTAAGGACAAAATCATAAATCTGACATAGTCCTAGAAGCTATGTGATTACCTAGACATTAAGTCTAACATATAATATGTGTCTTATCAATAATTTGTTTCCGACAAAGAATTATTTGATAATCCACATATGCAACCAACATGTTGGTATTGTAGAAATTGATGACATCCCATGTGTCGCCTATACTCTGTGTGTAACCAACACATCTTAGTATATCTTCAGTCCTTATATTACCTACACTCTGTGTGTTACAAACACTCAATGGGTTGTCTAAAATTATGGTGTTACCTACAATCCATGGGTTACTGACATGCTGTGTGTTTCCTACACTCTGTTTGTTACCAACACTTTTTGTGTTACTAAATAAGGTTATTGTGGAATCTTATGATAATACATTTTAGTTACCATATACTTTTACATCATGTGTTACTTAGTGCTATTAATTGTGGTATAATATGTTTAATTTTATATTAATTTAGGGGTTCTTACTAAGTATTGTTTTACTCACCCTTACATGGGATTCGCCCACATGTGTCATGTCTTCTATAGAAGACTAATAGCTTTGACAGATTCCTCTATGGGAATGGTCCATATCAAAGGCAGTGGATGTGACCTTGAGTGTTGGAATCCATTACGTTTATACATGGATGTTCTTGTTAGGTGTGTTTCTAGCATATACCAATGTGAGTTGAGTCTAGTGACTCTCTTGATTTTAATTCATAGAGGCTACACTCCATGTACCTCTTTAGTAGTTTTTCATGTGTCTTGATTTGTGGTTTAACTTTTTAGTTTTGGGTCCTTACTGAGTATTGTTTTAATCACCATTGCATGGTCTTATCTCTCTTATGTCATGTATTGTAAAGATGATTGATATCAATGGTGGATTCCTCGATGGGTTGGAGATAGGCGGTTCTTCAGAGTGACGCAACAGATGTAGAACTCTTCAATGGCATTCAGGCAGCTTACTGTCTCTACCATTCTGGTAGGATTTTCTATGGACGAGATCCCAGAGCATGTACTTATTTTTTTAGTCGATCTTGTATTATGGCCTCTTTTTATTTCAGTTTTGTACCTTAATTTGAGTGGGTTTTCTTAGTGGATTTCATCCAAGTTTACTTTGTGTTTTCAGATTCATCATTTTATAGAGAAGGTTGCCTGGATATAGGTACTTGGGAAAATGCCTCCCACTTGTTGGATGTGACTGCTCAGCACTAGTTTCCATCCCCTGGAGAAATAGAGTTGGGCATGGAGTAGTCACAACACATGCCCCATTGGACATGTTAGGACATATAACATTCAACATATATTTTATAACTCTCATAGAAAATGTACTATAGAAAAATCCAAATTCAATTCATAAATCATATATCTAGGATATCATTGATAAATTAGCCAAATGAAATAACTCTTGAATCCAAACATATGAAAACTATTCATTCCTTTTCATCTTTGGTAATAACATATACATGGCTATGATTCATTAGCATTTTAAAGAATATTCACTTTATACATGGGGATTTTTTATTGGGTGAACCATCTTTATATAGTTAAAGCATTGAACAATAGAATATTTTTACATACCCTTGAAATTATTAGAATGGTATAATTTCCTTAAAAAATTGTTGAAAATTCCAATTTACATTAAGAATGTGGTTTTTATTTCAATAAATATCAAATATGAAAAAATCATTCTTTCCCTTCATCCCATTATTGTCCATTTTTATCATACATCCTATTCTTCTCATGTTTTCCTTAGAATCCAGAATACTTATATAATTCATTATTTGTCTTTTATGTCACGAACTACCCCAGATACCCTGGTACACTAATACCTGATCTAGAACTAACTTGTTCCAATGGTTTTTTTGATCCCCAATGGTTGATGAATGGCACATAGAATTATACAATATCAAGAGGGGATAAAGTTTTCAATAATTAGTGTATCATAAAATATTTTCAAAAAATTATACTCAACAATCCAAAGGGAGAATGTAAAATAAGCCAAATTTGTACGATAGATCATAATGTAGTGCATCATAAAAGTAATTGAAAAATGTAAAGATGAAACTCTAAAATTCCAAAGGAAACATTATAATTCCATGGTCGAAAGGACCGATAACATAAAACACCTCAACGTGGAACTTTTTAAACATCTCTCCCCTCCTCATTTGCTTGAGAAGAGGCAAAATTGATACTTGGACATAAGCGACATCACCATGATTCTAATGGATGGGAAAAATACCTAGGGATTCAATACACCAGACATAAGATTTTAACTTTTAAAATAAAATAACCACAATAAGTATACCATAACAAATCATTTAGTATATAATTCATAATAAAAATTCTTTACAATAAAATGTAACACAAAAATACAAAAAAAACCAAACTACCCCATAACTTATATCATAGTACCAATGTAGACGACTAAACAAAAAACCACAATGTCTTCAAATACAAAACTCCATAGAAACCAAATTTTTTCATTAACATACTAAAAATTATATTCCCAAGTATTAAAAAGAACCACTAAAAATATTAAATAATTTTACTTTACCCGTGTCCCATCCAAAAATATTTTTAAAATCACAAAAGATGAAATGCATGGTGTGAGTAATAAATAGAGTAAGTTTTCCTCAAATTGATTCACTACCCACTACACTCAGACAAAACATGTTATCACATCTATATAAATAAATTCATATAAAACAATGTAAAAAAATTTTAATAGTTCACATTGATGCCACATTACTCAAATCACAAAGTAGTTTCTCCAAACAAAAAATGTTTCCAAGGGAAAAAATCAAGTTATTTTACAATTTATAAAACTCATCCGGAATAACACATTCCATTTCAATTAGCCACACACCCACACTCAACCATAAAATTGTTTTGTTTAACATTGATGGTGGAACTCCAAATCTGTACTACATCCCTTCTATGGTGGTACATCATGATGAATATACATCCCATTTAACACAAACATTACAATTTACGTCAATATCCATGTCAGAAAAATCATTTCCAAAATATATCAATATAACCACCTTTTTATTGAAGTTACATTTCCATTAATAAAAACTAATAATCCAGTTTAAAATTATCATTTTAAAATCATGTTACCACTATCACTTTCCCCCAAAACACCCACATTTTACAATTCAATAAACCATCACTAATGTAGGCTTCCATTAATATTTTTGCAACAATTGCACCATGAATTTCATAAAAAATAATAGATTAGAAATAAAAATGTCATTTTATAATAAATTTATTTTATATAGAGGCCACTAAACATAAAATTTATTGAGAAGATGAAAAACATCTCTAAATCTGCCACAAAATATGGTTGAATATCCAAAAACCTAAACCCTAACATCAAAATAGCATATCCCAACAGTATTATTATCAACTATCATAGATATATCAGTAAAGGATCATATATATGAATCTAAGATATGTAATAAGAGTATATATAACAAAAATGGCGATAAAGAGAGACTTACTAATGAATACAGCCTTCAACGCACAATGATTTTTGAAAAGATCACTCCCAGATAGAAAGGGAAAGTCTCCAATGTATCTAGGAGGAAAAAAATCATGTTAGGGTTAAAATTGATATTAAATGAGAGTATTTGTTGATAAAATAATGTAGATCCAATTTTTAGGATCTAACTTTTAACTGTACATGGTAGGGTTGCACAAGTTCAGAAACTGTTCACTAAACATGTGTAACATCCCAAGTAAATAAAGAATAAGACATATTAATATTTAATAATATTTTTGAATTAAATATTAATTTTATTTTGAATCGGTGGCTATGTTCGATAGAGTACACGATACGCAACAACAAGTTTCTTGGAAAACTTACGTTGCACACTAATAATATAATAATATTATTTGCAATGGTAGTTAACACGAAGCCATTGTATTGGAGGGAATGAATAGAAATAAATAAAATATTAATATATATTTTTTCTAAATGTTTCTGTATTTATCCAATAATATATAATGGCTTATGATAAGAAAAGAATTGAATTTTAAGCATAAATACTCTAATATTCACTAAAAAGTAAATTTATCACATTTTGATGGTGAAACCTCTTTAATTATAGTTTCAGTCGCTACTATACAATCCAGTGGACCAAATAATGTCCTTCTGTAGAATTGGGACATCAAAATTTACTTTGTGTACGTTTTTGTTAATTTTCTGATAAAGATCATTTTTTATGAATAAGTGAAAAATGTTGTTTTTTAATTCAAAACCTATTTTAATATAATTTTTTTATATGATTAGATTATCTTTTGAATTGGTTTTAAAGATAAATTATAATATATTTTTTCCATTTAATCTAGTGGTGTACATTGGAATAAATTTCACTTTGAGATTGGACAAAAACAAATGGCAATCTTTTGATATATTTTGTTTCTTAAAAACACGCTATTTGTTTTGACAATGGTAGTTAATTATTAAATTAATTAATTCTACTTATATTCTTTGAAGTATGTAATATAAACATTATTTTTGAATTCAGAATATCGAATATATCTTAGAGTTAATTTTTGGTAATTTTCTGCAAAACTTCAATTTTTGATGAATAGTGAAACCACTATGTGGTAGTCAAGCAAACTGATTTTTCATCTAAATGATAGTTTACCACTTATTTGAATTGATTTTTGAAAATCCGACATACATGGTTGTCGTTAGTATGTAAAATGTGGTTCAATGGGATGAAAATAATTTTTTGGTGAATGGTAGTATTTTTTCATTATTAGCGATTAGAGGTAATTAGTGTAATTTAAGGTAAAAATATTGTTATTATAATATGAAATCACCTGGAAACTTGTCCTACCCCTATTGGATGAGTCATGGACGACCATTAAAACCCATGGGTCAATTTAGGTGACCCCATGGAGCCACTTGGGTGAGATAATGACATTAAAGCCCATTATTTAAAGAAAAAGTAAAAATGACACAAACATGTATTGTTTTACTAAAAAAATATTTAATCGGGTCATACAAGTCATATTTTTGACTATAAATATTAATTATAAATATAAAAGTATTTCAAACATAATGGTATTTTTATTATAATTTATAGACATTAAATAAATTAATTTATTTATGACATCATGATGATGCAATGATTACCTCATTAATGAACGGTTTAAATAAGATGAAAATATAATGTAAAATTTAAGACTTAAACTTGCCCATAAACTATTGGATGAGTATATATCGAACCATTATCTCCTTATATTCAAAATATATCAATGTAGGATCATTAAAATCTGAAACTCTTTTGAAAATAAAGTAATAGTTTCATGATTTCCAAAAGAGCCCCTCTTCTCCTCTTATAAAAGGCCCCCACCTCTACCTCATTTATTACACTCCTCATTCATTTGGCTCGGCCAAAACCTACCCATTTAATCTCCCCACATCCCTCTCTTCATCATTGAGGCCTCACCTTGGGAAGAAATCTCTTCAAGAAACTCTTTTGGTTCAATCAAAGAAGAGTTACCCGATTTAAAGGTAGCGTCTTATCTAAAGTTCTTTTTTTTATTTTGATTCTCCTACCCCCTTAACTCTTTTTATTCTACTCGTTTGTTACAACACCAGTATATTAAATATACTTGGATGTTTTTATAAGATGTATTCGAGCTACACTCTCACACACCTTTTTCTAATGGTTAAAGAACATACTGTTTCTGTGGATGGAAAAATTTTGCCTCATGAAACGATGATTGTTCAATATTCTTCTAACACCATCAATGGTAGCCATTAATATTTCACTATATTTATATATATGATATATAATATGTTTATGAATTCCTTAACCTTCTGTATTTTACATTTATGGCATTCTTTATGGTTTCCATTATGGGTAAACATGATATCTTCATTTTAGGAAGTGCAGACTACCGCCCCCTGAAAGTTATTTGATTCGTTAGTACCATATGTGGGATGTATAAAGGATAAATTTAATGGTATTATATACAATATTATATTGGAATTATAATATACCATTATATCATTATGATTCCATTCCATAAAATATGAAATGGAACTGAAAGTAGCGTTCAAGTGTACGTACGGCGTACCGTCTCCATGAACGATGCATTTCATTTCTTAAAACTAAATGTTATATAATATTATAAATACATGTATATGTGGTATATATATGATATATATGATATCAAAATCATGAATATCATTCTGGATATAATGATCCTTTGACCAAATGAGCAACATGTAAGTGTAAAAAGTCCATTTTTGACTTAAGATCCAAATACCGACAAAATGAACATTATTAACTTAAATGTTTACATGGGGTTCATAACATGGTATAAAAGGAATAATGAACTTGAAAAAGGTTCTTAAGCATGTATAGATTAACTCAAGTTTATTATTCACGAGATTAAAGAACGGTTGTGTCAAGTCAGATATGAGGTATGGGACATCGTCTCAATCTTCTTTCATTGAGGCATATTTTGTTTTAATACACAACATTCTTTTATACGGTGTATAAACCCCTTTGACTTTTACTTTTATTCAAAAATAATCTTTTTATATGAAGCGTTTTACTAAATAAAAAAAGGAATGTTATTGTCTTACAAATGCGGCGACAACGACTTCTCCGCCACTGTTACCATTATTGGAGTTTCGGCTTCCTCTGCAAGCCATAACATATTTTTAAATGAAAAAAATACAATGTTTTAATTTTCTTTTATTTTGGAATTGAAAATGGTTTTTCTAATGTTTTGATTATATCAACGTGTTTTTATATCTTGTGATTGTAATTGGGAAATGTTATGTTTCTTTTATGCATGTTTTATGTGATACGATAATGTTATGGTTCTTGGGCATTGTTTATGAAGACAACTGGTTCTGTGATAAACTAAGGGCAGGTGAGACCGATAGAGCTCTCCAATTCATTGGGTTATTTGATGGATTTAAACGTTAAAGTTTCTCCAAAGATATTTACGGGAATATACTGTGATGGGTATTCCAAACATAACCAAGAGGGTTACTCCCTACGTAAGAATGTTATGAATGCATCGAGTTACCTTTATGTCGTATAATTTCTATGAGTTATTCATAAAACATATGATTTCATGAGGTATGTTAAAGTGATTGTGTTTCATGAGTAATGTATGTTTTCATACATTGACTAATGTTTTCATTTTGTACTTTTATATCACTTACTGAGATTTTTATGCTCATCCCATGTTTTTGAAATGTTTTTCATAGGTCAAGGGAAAGGTTCATGATGTGATGATGGTGTCAAGGAATTGTCAAGAAAGAATCCATGTTTTTAGAAGTGTTTTCTTTGATGGGAAAAATTAATACTAACTTTTATATAACCACCTTTTTAAAATGTGGGATGTAATGTATGATTTGTGATCTAATTCTCTAAAACTCGAAACCTGAAAATTTTCTGAATGTGTATTCTTGAAATATCTCAATATTAAGTAATGTTTAATGCCGGAACCTTATAGTTTGTATCAAAGGTCGTTTTAGATAACATTAGGAGTTAGAAAAAAATGATAAATTTTATGTCCCTAATTTAATTTTTGGTATGATAGAAATGATATAGCATTTATAGATTACCATGTTGCTTCGCCTAAGATATTTCTATGTTCAAAAATTTTTTCTGTAGAGGAAACATGGAATATATAGTGGGATGACATCACGAGGAAGACAACCTTCCGAATCAGAATTCTGAGATGGTCGGAATTGGAACTGAACAGTTTTATGCAGTAATGGCGCAGTTGAAAGAAGCGATAAATGGTGGTGGTATCCATGCACGAGATCATCCAGATCAACCACAAAGGAACATGTCAGTGGTTGAACATTTCATGAGGAAACATCCCCCATCATTCAGAGGATCATATGACCTTGTGCTTGTTGAAGGGTGGATTAAATCACTGGAGAAGATTTTCGAGGTCACGGGGTGTTCAGAAAATCAAAATGTTAGTCTTGCTATTTACCGTTTGGAGGGTGAAGCAGATCAGTGGTGGTCGATGGTTAAAAATATCAGGGATGCTTATGAAATTGAACCTCTCGATTGGGATGAATTCAAAGGTATGTTTCTTGAGAAATATTTTCCTAAGGCTCTTTTACTTAGGATGGAAAAACAATTTTTTGAATTTAGGCAAGAGAAAGACTCAGTGGCTGCTTATTAAGAAATGTTCACTCGTTTGGCAAGGTATCCTCCAAACATTATCCGAGACCTTGATAGTAAAATCAATCATTTCTACTCAAGATTAAAGCCAAAATATCGAAGGTCATTAGCTTCTCGTGAGTTCAAAAGTTATGAAAATCTTGTTCAATGTGCTGAGAAGGTGGAAATTGATTTTTCCGATGATCATGTGTTCTATAAAAACTAGCAGAAGAACAGACTGATGTGGCAGGAGGAAGGGAATAATTCTTCAAAAAATTCTGATGGTAAGAAATCTATGTTTTAATTTTTTGATAAGTGTGGTAAAAGGAAACCTGGGGAATGTCTTTTTAATTCTACAAAGTGCTACCGATGTGGTAAGATAGGACATAAGGATCGTGACTGCACTGAAAAATATCAGGATGATGGTAAGTCCAAATTTGATTTACAGTTAGTGAAATGTTTCAAGTGCAATGAGATGGGTCACTATGTTGATGAGTGTCCGAAAAAGAGCTCGAGTGTTGTGAAGTAGTTAGACTACAAGAAAAAAGGGGTGGTGAAATCCGTTGCAACTACTTCAGCGAATGTTGTGTCATCAAATGAAGTGGTATCAGCTCCAGGGAGCTTAGTATTTTTAAAAGATTGACATGACATCGGGGTATCATTAGTTGAAGGTAAAGGAAGGAGATATTCCGAAGACAGCGCTTCGTACCTGTAACGCCCCGACCCCAGTTACCCAGAGTCGGTGCATTATTACATAACATTGGTATGATCACAAGAAAGATCAAATCTCAAAAGACCGATTAGTTTAGTAGCCTTGGAAACACTAGATATATTCATATGTTTTACATTACATCATAAAATGAAAAACTACTACAACAACATAATGTCTCCATAATACACACTCATATCCCACATAACATCCCTACAGGTCATTCATAATTTAATTCTTCACTTCCTGGGAAAAATAAAACATAGAAAAGGGGTGAGCTCAAATGCCCAGTAAGGATAAAAATATAGCGGAAACTTTCATAAATAAGAATAAACATTTAAGGAAATGTATAACTAAAACAAAAGCCTTTCAAACATGAAATTTCAACATGGTATGGCATAAATAAAATGAAATAATTCCATTTACTTATTCACATGGATATTCTACTAATCGAATAATCACATGCAAAAATCAATAACCACTTTCATAATGTTGGAATGCATAATGCCAGACTATCATAACCACATAGTCAAGGCCTCGTGCCAAGAATACAAATAATATTTTGTCAAGGCCTTGTGCCAAGACACTAGTTTGTCTCATGAGACCTACCGATGCATCGAGGAGCTATAGCGGGCTCCACTCGTCACTTACTAAGTCTAATGCATTCCCATATGAAAAGGTTTAAACATAACATAAACATTCGTATTAAAACTAGCATACGAAATGTAAATAATTTCACCATAAACTATGAATGGTATAAAAATAGCACATCCACAGTCAAACATATCACAAAACCTCATTTCAATATGGAAGTTTTATATCATAATAAATCAACTTCAAATAATCTTAAAATCCATCAAAGGATGTTGACATAGATGAAATCAATATTCTTTTTAAAGAAATATCTCCTTTTATTTTGAAATCATTTAAGATCCATATAAAATAAAACATTTTCTATGAAAACATTCTTATAATCTTGTAAGGGAATCTTTGAAGATTTTATAATGGCACAAAATAGCTGCACCCGCCGTATAAGTTAAAAAAACATTCTTACCTTAATTCTGTCGAAAAGGTTAAAAAGGACCTTGTTTTGAAAACGACCGAAAGATTCCTTTATAAACCACTTATAAAAGTCAAAAAGGGTATAAATGACTTTAACTCATATTCCAGTAAATAGGAAAAATGTTTTGAAATACATTTTTAAGAAACATGGATGTGGATGATAAAGAGATCCCAGTAGATTATTACGTATAAACAACCTCGGATAATGAAGAGATTGTGAAATAACCCTTACCTTTTACTTTTCCTTGGTTGGGGTAGGTTAACCTCCTGTATAATGGTGAAATAATTGTTAATAAATTATACAATAATCATATACATCAATATGATATCATATATGATCTTTTAATATTGATTTGATAATAATATCTTAGTATTATCGTTGTTTCGGGTGTTAACTTACTTGTTTTATTTTATATGATTTGTTACGTAAGACATGTTTGTAAAGGATAGGTTTTATATTATTCATATCCAGAATGATATCAAGTCCTTAAAAATCATTTTTTAAATCATCAAATGATAATTATACTTGAATGGATACGATGGAGAATGAATCTTATCGCGTTCGTGGAGACGGTAGTCCGTACGTACGCCCGAGTGACAATATCATTCTTTTGATATTAAAATAATATATAATGGATGGTATATCATATATACAGAATCCTTAACATGTTATATATATTATTTACATGAGTTACACATCATTATTATAACCATCCAAATAATATTATATTGAATAACAATTACACCACGACGTGGAGACGGTAAGCCGTACGTACGCACTTATGGTGACATGTTATTCAAAGGGTGGATAGAATACTGAATATGGTTGTACAATATTTATAATAACATCACAGTATATATATGATACTGGATTTATTATTTTAGAATGGTAACAACAAAGGAAGAAGAAGTGGAAGAAGAAATGAACTTAGAAAAGGGTGGTGAAATCATTACCTCTTCTTCGGGTTCTTCCTTTTGATTTGATCAAAATGGCTCCATAGGTTGGCTTTCTAATCAAAATAAGGCCTCTAGGTTGTAGTGAGGGATGTTGGGAGAGTATTTGGGCAGAGTTTGGCCGAACCAAAAGGCTTTTAAGTTGTGAAGAAATGAGAAGGAGGAGTGGCCTTTTATAAGAGGGGTGAGGGGCACCTTTGGAAAAGCTAGAAATATTAATTTATAATAAATTCATATTCGGTTTCTAATGGCTCCAAAGCTTATTATTCAAAGGTTATGGTGGGGATAGTTCGAAAGCCACTCAACCAATAGAATTTAGACAGGGTTGGATTCTTATATTAACCTTATCTTAAAGTATTAACTCTAAGTTAATTAGTTTCACTTTTACAATGTCTCTTTGTATTTTTATATAATATGGTTATTAAACTTACTATATACATCCAAGAGACCCCCAAGTGGTACATTAATGATTAACCTATCATGATATAAGTCTCTTGGCCGAACCTTAGATTTTTAGGAATTTAATATCAATTAATAATATAATATTTGTTTTAAGAACTCTTTTATGTCAATTTTGACACAATTCAATAGTTGATTTTTGTGAAACTCATAACAGATTTATTACTTCGAAAAAAGTCAATTAAATCAATACTAATATATAATATTATCCTAGAAAATTAGTTTAATTCATTAAAAGTTTCATATTTTATTTATTTGGGTATTTATAATATCAATTATTTTAATTTTTCACTATTATAGTAATCACTGCATCATCATTGTGTCATATATAAAATAAATTATATAATGTCTAAAAATTATAGATAAAATATCATTATGTAGGAAATCCTGTTATCTTTCTAATGTATATTTATAATCTTAAATCCAACTTATATAACACTATGTAACAATTGTTGTTCTAAAAGATATATGCTTGTGTCATTTTTGTATTTATTTTAACAAAATTAAAATAAAGTGTCATTATCACTTACAAGTGGATCCATGGGGTCCAAAAATTGACCCAAAGATTCCCATGGTCGACCATGTATCAACCAATAGGGTTAAGACACGTTTTAGGGTAATTTAGTATTATTATAATATTATTTTTTAACCCTTATTTACCGGATTTACCCTTAAACATGGTAAATAAAATATTTACCGCACTAATTATTCAAAATGTCTAAAAATAAAAGTTACCTATTTACACAATTTGAACATCCTGATTCCAAATATGGAATCCATTTTCCTAAATTCAAAACACAGAAGTGGCAGAAATTAATTTAAAATTAATTCCCGCTGTCAAAATAAAAAGCGTGTTTTTAAGAGATAATAACTATCAGAAGATTGACACTTGTTTATGTTCGGTTTAATTGTAAAATTATGTCCAATGACCAACATTATATTAAATGGTAAAAATATATTCTAAATATACTTTAAAACTACTAAAATTCATAATTTATCACTATTAATTATTTTGATTAAAAAAGTTGTTTTTAATTAAAATTTAGTAATTTTCACTATTCATCAAAAAATGAAAGTTATCTGAAATGTACCAAAATTTCACCTTAGGCTAAATTCGATATTCCGAATAAAAAAATGAAGTCCATTTTCAAATATAAAATATATATAATTTCAAAAAGTAGGTATTACTATTCATAACGGCTAGTTTGTTTGGTTGTGGTGTGTGTTAAAACTCAAGGTTGCGTACAACACACGCTACTGTATTATTCAAAGAAAGCGTATCGTGGAAGCTTGGGATGTTTCATTTTAAATTTTTGATGTCCCCATTATGTCAAAAGGTTTAAAATATTGTATTTAAAAAGGGTTCACTATTAAAATTTGATAAAAGTTCAATACTGAAAATGAATTTGTTCTTGCATTATATCTAAGAAACACATAATATGGATTCTAAAATTATAAGGATTATATAAAGTTTAAAATTTAGATAATACTATTCATAAACTCTTTTGAATGGATTTTTTTTTGTAAGTCATGGTGTTATTGAACTCGGTGTTTCGTGTAGTGCAAGTTATTGAATTATTTTGAAGAAATAACACACTATGAAATCTTGGGGTGTTACATTCTCCCCTCCTTCAATAAATTGCGTCCTCGCAATTTGAAATTGTTCTTCGAAAATAAAAGGTTGAAAATAGATAATATATTTGTGGGAAAACCCACATCGGAAATTGGGTTACTAAAATTTAGTCTTAATACGAGGAAAAGAGAAATGAAATGGTCACCAACAAATTATGATCTCGATTAGGAGAACATTGGTGGTAATTAGACACATATAATTGGAGGAAAAACGTAAATATTTATAGGTAGTGATTGAGGTTATCAATCACAAACAAGTATAAAATTGAGGTCCTTAAACTCATCAATCTATGATTATTTGAAATACCATCGGTTCAACAAAACATAAGGTATTGGGATAACACATTTTTGAAGTTTCAAAATATCTTAGTTGAAATCCCACATCGAAAAATGAATAAATGAGGCCTCTATTTAAAATAAAGAGTGGAAAGTATGAAGATTACCGAAAATAACACATACTTGGGTTCCATGTAGGAAAATATGGATATGGAAGTGAAATCTAACCATCAATTATCTGATTGAGAGTGGTAGAGAACATGGCTATGAAAAGTCCAACAATCCCAAAGCCATAAATTAGTGATGATTTAAGGTACCATCTAGGAAAACATTTTTGTTCTATGTTACTTTTATTAATGTTGAGGAATTTATTTATGATATTGGCTAATATCATAAGGAGATATACTTACATTATAATTAGAGTTTTATCCACTAATAAATTTCTACCACAAACTCATCTTTCACTCTAAAAGATAATAGAATGTAAAAAAAATTCTATTTACACTATTCGTATAGGGTTCCAAAATAAACGAATTTATAATTCATCTACAAGATCTTTTAATAAAAACTACATTATTTAATCCAGGACATCTCGTGGGCCAGTGGTAGGTGATACACCCTTGTCGCCCTTCGGTTGCGGGTTCAAGTCTCGTAGCCTTGCCGGACGCGACGGGTTGCCGCCCGACCTCCGGGTTGTCCTTTTATGGAAATCCAAAATAATCCAAACTAGAACTATCCAAAATACTTCTGTCCAAACTCACAGTCCAACATTTATAAGGAAGGTAAACATAATATAGATCCTTTTTTCCCCGTAATAGCATATGAATACCTTCATCATGTATTACCATATTCCTTATTGATTACATTAATGCTCCCTTATTTCATATAGAATGCTGGATATACTTCATTAATCCAAAAATGTTTTAAACCCCAACAATGATGGAATATACAAATCATTAATCAGTTCCAAGGTAGTCAAGAATATCCAATATAATTTATCCAAGACAATCACATATTATTCCAAAATCACTACCTCAGTATCAGAACAATATTATGATTTATCATTCTCTCAACCATATATTTTCCAAAAATTTATCCTTCTATTGAGTCACTTTTCTTTGTTCCACACAATCTCAAGTCCTTAATAAAATAGTTCTGCAGTACAATCCTTATATACTCCATAATTATTATAACAAGTACATTGTTGATACAACACTCAATTGACATAATCAACATAAGAACTCTAATCATTCCTCTTCATCTGTGGTAGTATCATAACTTGATTATTATCCAATAACATCATTTGCGGCATAGTCTGATGACTGGGACATAGGTTCGCGTAGTGTCCAAACTCCTTGCAAACGAAGCATTGTACATTTAAAACCATTTTCTTACCCTTGCAGTCACGTACTTTGTGCCCTTTTCCTCCACACTTATAACAAACTCCCATTCCTTTCAGGCAAGTTCCAGGGTGTTTCTTTCCACAGTTACCACATATGGGAAAATTCTTCTTTTCCCTCTTCCCTTTATCCATCTTTCTCTCTTCCATCATTTTCTTCTCTTGCTTCCCTTCAAAGCCATAGGACTCAGTAAACTCTTTACACATGATATTATTTCTTCATATGATGACAATACATGGGAGACTATTTCTATTATAAATTCTAGCTTAAGACCATGAAAGATATGATCCTTCCTTCTCTTTGGATCATGTGCATTTCTGGAGTTCTCATTCCTTCTACTAGGTGCCATTTCTAAAAAATGGCATACAGTAGATCAGTTTATGAATCAAAATACATAATCCCATACTTATAAAACACTTAACATAAATTGAACTATTTATGGATATAATCCATAATAATAAAAATATCTCCTTTGAGGATGTATATACTCATAAACCCTTCATAATGATTTGTAAAGAAAATGAGAGTTATCCTAAGCATATCCCCCAGGAGTGTCGTAACCAAGAGTGCAGAAAGGCCCGTTGTCGTGCACCAGTTCCCGTTCGAGTCTAGCTCAAAGCGGTGTTTTCGGGTTTTACCCCTAGGTACATCTGTGCCAGAGCCGCCTCTACCTGCTCGTATCCAGACAGGGATGTATTGCTCGGAAAACTCACAAAATCTCTGCAATACCAAAATTCTAGGAAGTTCTTCTACACTAATCCTCAATGTTCATCTTAGGTCTACGTTCTCTAATCAGAGTTTATCTAAATCTAGCTTCCCAGGTTTGTACTAAACTTCCTCTGATACTAACTGTAACACCCCGACCCCAGTTACCCAGATTCGGTGCATTATTACATAACATTGGTATGATCACAAGAAAGATCAAATCTCGAAAGACCGATTAGTTTAGTATCCTTGGAAACACTAGATATATTCATAAGTTTTACATTACATCATAAAATCAAAAACTACTACAACAACATAATGTCTCAATAATCCACACTCATATCCCACATAACATACCTGCAGGTCATTCATAATTTAATTCTTCACTTCCTGGGAAAAATAAAACATAGAAAAGGGGTGAGCTCAAATGCCCAGTAAGGATAACAATATAGCGGAAACTTTCATAAATAAGAATAAACATTTAAGGCAATGTATAACTAAAACAAAAGCCTTTCAAACATGAAATTTCAACATGGTATGGCATAAATAAAATGAAATAATTCCATTTGCTTATTCAGATGGATATTCTACTAATCGAATAATCACATGCAAAAATCAATAACCACTTTCATAATGTTGGAATGCATAATTCCAGACTATCATAACCACATAGTCAAGGCCTCGTGCCAAGACTACAAATAAGATTTTTTCAAGGCCTTGTTCCAAGACACTAGTTTGTCTCATGAGACCTACCGATGCATCGAGGAGCTATAGCGGGCTCCACCCGCCACTTACTAAGTCCAATGCATTCCCATATGAAAAGGTTTAAAAATAACATAAACATTCGTATTAAAACTAGCATACGAAATGTAAATAATTTCACCAAAAACTATGAATGGTATAAAAATAGCACATCCACAGTCAAACATATCACAAGACCTCATTTCAATATGGAAGTTTTATATCATAATAAATCAACTTCAAATAATCTTAAAATCCATCAAAGGATGTTGACATAGATGAAATCAATATTCTTTTTAAAGAAATATCTCCTTTTATTTTGAAATCATTTAAGATCCATATAAAATAAAACATTTTCTTTGAAAACATTCTTATAATCTTGTAAGGGAAGCTTTGAAGATTTTATAACGGCAAAAAATAGTCGCACCCGCCGTATAAGTTAAAAAAACATTCTTACCTTAATTCTGTCGAAAAGGTTAAAAAGGACCTTCTTTTGAAAACGACCGAAAGATTCCTTTATAAACCACTTATAAAAGTCAAAAAGGGTATAAATGTCTTTAACTCATATTCTAGTAAATAGGAAAAATGTTTTGAAATACATTTTTACGAAACATGGATATGGATGATAAAGAGATCCCAGTAGATTATTACGTATAAACAACCTCGGTTAATGAAGAGATTGTGAAATAACCCTTACCTTGTACTTTTCCTTGGTTAGGGTAGGTTAACCTCCTGTATAATGGTGAAATAATTTTTAATAAATTATACAATAATCATATACATTAATATGATATCATATATGATCTTTTAATATTGATTTGATAATAATATCTTAGTATTATCGTTGTTTCGGGTGTTAACTTACTTGTTTTATTTTATATGTTTTGTTACGTAAGACATGTTTGTAAAGGATAGGTTTTATATTATTCATATCCAGAATGATATCAAGTCCTTAAAAATCATTTTTTAAATCATCAAATGATAATTATACTTGAATGGATACGATGGAGAATGAATCTCATCGCGTTCGTGGAGACGGTAGTCCGTACGTACGCCCGAGTGACAATATCATTCTTATGATATTAAAATAATATATAATGGATGGTATATAAAATATACATAATCCTTAACATGTTATATTTATTATTTACATGAGTTACACATCATTATTATACCCATCCAAATAATATTATATTGAATAACAATTACACCACGACGTGGAGATGGTAAGCCGTACGTACGCACGTATGGTGACATTTTATTCAAAGGGTGGATAGAATTATGAATATGGTTGTACCATATTTATAATAACATCACAGTATATATATGATACTGGATTTATTATTTTAGAATGGTAACAACAAAGGAATAAGAAGTGGAAGAAGAAATGATCTTAGAAAAGGGTGGTGAAATCATTACCTCTTCTTCGGTTTCTTCCTTTTGATTTGATCAAAAGGGCTCCTTAGGTTGAATTTCTGATCAAAATAAGGCCTCTAGTTTGTAGTGAGGGATGTTGGGAGAGTATTTGGGCAGAGTTTGGCCGAACCAAAAGGCTTTGATGGTGTGAAGAAATGAGAAGGAGGAGTGCCCTTTTATAAGAGGGGTGAGGGGCACCTTTGGAAAAGCTAGAAATATTAATTTATAATAAATTCATATTCGGTTTCTAATGGCTCCAAAGCATATTATTCAAAGGTTAAGGTGGGGATAGGTCGAAAACCACTCAACAAATAGAATTTAGACAGGTTTGGGTACTTATATTAACCTTATCTTTAAGTATTAACTCTAAGTTAATTAGTTTCACTTTTACAATCTCTCTTTGTATTTTTATATAATATGGTTAATAAACTTACTATATACATCCAAGCGACCCCCAAGTGGTACATTAATGTTGAACCTATCATGATATAAGTCCCTTGGCCGAACCTTATATTTTTAGGAATTTTATATCAATTAATAATATAATATTTGTTTTAAGAACTCTTTTATGTCAATTTTGACACTATTCAATAGTTGGTTTTTGTGAAACTCATAACAGATTGATTACTTCGAAAAAAGTCAATTAAATCAATCCTAATATATCATATTATCCTAGAAAATTAGTTTAATTCATTAAAAGTTTCATATTATATTTATTTGGGTATTTATAATATCAATTATTTGAATTTTTCACTATTATAGTAATTACTGCATCATCATTGTGTCATATATAAAATAAATTATTTAATGTCTAAAAATTATAGATAAAATATCATTATGTAGGAAATCTGTTTAGATTTCTAATGTATATTTATAATCTAAAATCCAACATATATAACACTATGTAACAATTGTTGTTCTAAAAGATATATGCTTGTGTCATTTTTGTATTTATTTTAACTAAATTAAAATAAAGTGTCATTATCACTTACAAGTGGATCCATGGGGTCCCAAAATAGACCCAAAGATTCCCATGGTCGACCATGTATCAACCAATAGGGTTAAGACACGTTTTAGGGTAATTTAGTATTATTATAATATTATTTGTTAACCCTTATTTACCGGATTTACCCTTAACCATGGTAAATAAAATATCTACCGCAGTAATTATTCAAAATGACTAAAAATAAAAGTTACCTATTTACACAATTTGAACATCCTGATTCCAAATATGGAATCCATTTTCCTAAATTCAAAACACATAAGTGGCAGAAATTAATTTAAAATTAATTCCCACTGTCAAAACAAAAAGCGTGTTTTTAAGAGATAATAACTATCAAAAGATTGACACTTGTTTATGTTCGGTTTAATTGTAAAATTATGTCCAATGACCAAAATTATATTAAATGGTAAAACTATATTCTAAATATACTTTAAAACTACTAAAATTCATAATTTATCACTATTAATTATTTTGATTAAAAAAGTTGTTTTTAATTAAAATTTAGTAATTTTCACTATTCATCAAAATATGAAAGTTATCCGAAATGTACCAAAATTTCACCTTAGGCTAAATTCGATATTCCGAATCCACAAATGAAGTCCATTTTCAAATATAAAATATATATAATTTCAAAAAGTAGGTATTACTATTCATAACGACTAGTTTGATTGGTTGTGGTGTGTGTTAAAACTCAAGGTTGCGTACAACACACGCTACTGTATTATTCAAAGAAAGCGTACCGTGGAAGCTTGGGATGTTTAATTTTAAATTTTTGATGTCCCCATTAAGTCAAAAGGTTTAAAATATTTTATTTAAAAAGGGTTCACTATTAAAATTTGATAAAAGTGCAATACTGAAAATGAATTTGTTCTTGCATTATATCTAAGAAACTCATAATATGGATTCTAAAATTATAAGGATTATATAAAGTTTAAAATTTAGATAATACTATTCATAACCTCTTTTGAATGGATTTTTTTTTTGTAAGTCATGGTGTGATTGAACTCGGTGTTGCGTGTAGTGCAAGTTATTGAATTATTTTGAAGAAATAACACACTATGAAATCTTGGGGTGTTACAGTACCAGATATGGACATTATGAATTTCTTGTTAGGACTTTTGGGATAACCAATGCACCTACTGTATTCATGTACCTTATGAATTGAATTTTCCATGTGTTCTTGGATAAGTTTGTGATTGTTTTTAGGAACTCAAAAGAGATTGGTGAATGCTCCAGTTTTGGCACTACCTTCCATGAATGGGGAGTTTTTTTTTTATAGTGAAGCTTCATTGAAAAGACATGGTTGCATCCTAATACAGAATGATCAAGTAATTTCTTATGCATCACATCAGTTGAAAACTCATGAGGTAAATTACACTACACATGATTTGGAATTAGCTGCTATTGTTTTTGCCTTAAAAATTTGGAGGCATCATTTGTATGGAGTAAAGTGTGAAATATATACTGATCACAAAAGTTTAAATTATATATTCATTAAGAAAGAATTGAACATGAGATATAGGATATGGTTGGAATTAATCGAGGATTATGATTGTACGATTCATTACCATCTTGGAAAAGAAAATAAAGTGGCTAATGCTATATGTCAAAAAAGTAATGATTCATTAACAATGTTGCGCTTGGAATGTGATCCTTTGTTTATGGATTTGATGAACTTTGGCATAGAAGTTGTTGGTGCATGATGTTCTTCTGTTTTGTTTCAGGTGTCAGTGGGATCATCTCTATCAGACAGAATTAAGCATGCATAGAAGCAAGAAAGTGAGTTGCAGAAAAAGGTAGAGCTGGTTCAGAAAGGTATGTTTCATGAATTGAACATTGATAATGATTGTGTATTGAGATTTGTGAAGAGATTTTGTGTGCGTTGTGATTCAAATTTGAATAAAGATTTGTTATGTGAATCTCATAGTTCTCTGTTTTCAGTTAATCCTAGAAATACGAAGATGTATAGAGATATTTTGGGAGTTTTTTGGGTAAGATGGATTGAAAAGAGATATTTCTGATTTTACTGTGAAGTGTATGACTTGTCAATAGGTTAAAGCAGAGCGGCAGTTACCGAAGGGGATGCTACAGCCTTTACCAGTCCCAGACTGGAAATGGGAGAATATATCTGTGGACTTCGTTTTTGGATTGCCGAAGACACTTAGAGGTAATAATCTAATCTGGGTTATTGTTGATCACTTTACAATATCTTCTCATTTCCTTCCTATACAAGATACTTTGTCCCTAGATCAAGATTCTTGTTTGTATCTTAAAGAGATAGTCAAGTTACATGGAGTTCCCCTCCCCATTGTATCTGATCGTGATCCAATGTTTACTTCTATCTTTTGTAATGGCCTTTAGAAGTATTTGGGTACTGAATTAAATTTTAGTAACGCTTTTCATCCTCAATTGGATAGGCAGTTAGAATGAACAATTCAGATATTGGAGAAAGGATCTCTCTTTTGAGGTAGGTGATCATGTTTTTCTCAATGTTTATCCATGGAAAAGTGTCATATGATTTGGTCAGAAAAGAAAGCTGAGTCAAAGGTTCATTGGACCGTACAAAATTTTGGAGAGAGTTGAATCGATTGCATAATGTGTGGCTTTAGCTATGAGTTTATCTCAGGTACACAATGTTTTTCATGTTTCAATGTTATGGAAGTAGATGCCAGATCCATCTCATGTTTTGATATCAGATGTAGTTCAGCTGGAAGAGAATCTATCTTACAAGGAACAACCGGTCAAGATTTATGACCACAGAGAGCAGGTATTGCTGAATAAGGTGATTCATCATGTAATGGTTTTTTTTGGAAAAACCAAATGATCGAAGAGGTATCATGGGAATCTGAAAAGGCTATGAGGGAAAAATACCCTCACATATTTGATAAGTGAATAAAATTGCGAGGACGTAATTCATAGAAAGGGGGAAGGATGTAACATCCTAGGTAAATAAATAATAAGACATATTCATATTTTTTAATATTAGTGAATTAAATGTTAATTTTATTTTGAAGGGGTTTCTATTTTTGATAGCGTACCCGATACGCAACAACGAGTTTCTTTGAAAACTTACGTTGTAGGCTAATAATATAATATTATTATTTAGAATGGTAGTTAACACGTAGCCATTGTATTGGCTGGAATGAATAGAAATAACTAAAATATTAATATATATGTTTTCTAAATGTTTCTACATTTATCCAGTAATTGATAAAGGCTTAAGAAAAGAAAAGAATTCAATTTTATGCATAAACATTATAATATTCCCTAAAAGGTTAATTTACTTCTTTCGATGGAGAAACCTATTTAATTATAGTTTCTGTCACTATTATACATTCTAGTGGACCAAATAATGTCTTTCTTTAGAATTGATACATCAAAATTTACATTGTGTTTGTTTTTGTTATTTTTCCGATAAAATTCATTTTTTATGAAAAAGTGAAAAATGTTGTATTATAATTAAAACCCCCCTTTTTAATATAATTTGTTTATATGATTAGATTATATTTTGAATTGGTTTTAAAGTGAAATTATAATATATTTTTACCATTTAATTCAATGGTGGACTTTGGAATTAATTTCACTTTTATATTGGACATAAACAAATGGCAATCTTTATATATATTTTGTTTCTTAAAAACACGCTATTTGTTTTTACAACGGGAGTTAATTATTAAATTAATTAATTCTACTTATATTCTATGAATTAGTTAATATAAAAATCATTTTTGAATTCTGAATATCAAATATATCTTAAAGTAAATTTTTGGTAATTTTCTGAAAAACATCAATTTTTGATGAATAGTGAACCCACTAAGTGGTAGTCAAGCAAACTGATTTTTCATCTAAATTAAAGGTTACCAATTATGTGTATTGAATTTTGAAAATCCGACATACATGGTTGTCATTAGTATGTATAATTTGGTTCAATGGGATGAAAATAATTTTTTAGTGAATAGTAACTTTTTTTTCATTAATCGTTATTAGAGGTAATTAGTGTAATTTAAGGTAAAAATAATGTTATTATAATATTAAATCACCATGACCCTTGTCCTACTCCTATTGGATGAGTCATGGCTGGCATTTACTACCCATGGGTCAATTTAGGGGACCCCATAGAGCCACATGGGTGAGATAATGACATTAAAGCCTTTTATTTAAAGAAAAAGTAAAAATGACACAAACATGTATTGTTTTACAAAAAAAATTACATGGGGTTATAAAAGTCATATTTTTTACTATATATATTCATTAAAAATATAAAAATATTTCCTACATCATGGTATTTTTTTATAATTTATAGACATTAAATAAATTATTTTATTTATGACATCATGATGATGTAATGATTACCTCATTAATGAACTGTTTAAATAAAATGAAAAGTTAATGTAAAATATATGACATAAACTTGTACAAAAAATATTGGATGAGTATATTTCAAACCCTTATCTCGCTATCCTCAAAATATATCAATGTAGGTCCTTTAAAATCCGAAAAGCTTTTGAAAATAAAGTAATAGTTTCATGATTTCCAAAAGAGCCCCTCCTCTCCTCTTATAAAAGGCCCCCAACTCTACCACATTTCCCACACTCCTCAAGCATTTGACTCGGCCAAACCATGATCATCTCATCTCTACACATCCCTCTATTCATCATTGAAGCCTCACCTTGGGCAGAAATCTCTTCAAGAAACCCTTTTCATTCAAACCAAGTGGAGTTACTTGATTTAAAGGTAACATCTTCTCTAAAGTTATTTTGTTTTATATTGATTCTCCAACCCCATAACCCTGTTTATTCCACAATTTTGTTACAAAACCAGTATATTCAATATACTATAATGTTATTATATGATTTATTCTAGCTAAACTCTCTCACACCTACGTCTAATGGTTAAAGAACATACTGTTTCCATGGATGGAAAATTTCTACCTCATGAAACGATGATTGTTCAATATTTATCTAACACCATAAATGGTGGACATTAAGATGGAACTATATTTATATATGATATATAATATATTTATTTTTTCTTTAAGCTTCTGTATTTTTCATTTATGGCTTACCTTTATGGTTTCCATTATGGGTAACCACAATATCTTCATTTTTGGAAGTGCGGACAACCACCCCCGGAAAGTGATTTGATTCGTTAATACCATATGTGGGATGTATAATGGATAATGTTAATAGTATTATATATTATATTATACTGTAATTATAATATACCATTATATAATTATGATTCCATTCCATAAAATACAAAATAGAAATGAAAGTAGCGTTCATGCGTACGTACGGCTTACCGTCTCCATGAACGGTGTATTTCATTTCTTATCTCTAAATGTTATGTAATATTATAAATACATGTATATGCTGGATATATATGATATATATGATATCCAAATCATGAATATCATTCTGGATATAATGAACCTTTGACCAAATGAGCAAAATGTAAGTGTAAGAAGTCCATTTTTGACTTAAGAACCAAATACCGACAAAATAAACATTATAAACTTAATTGATTACATGGTGTTCATAACATTGTATAAAAGGAATAATGAAGTTGAAAAAAATTATTAATCATGTAGATTTTATCTCTTGTTTATTATTCAAGAGATAATATAACGGTAGGGTCATGTCTGACACGAGGTATGGGACTTTGTCTCAATCTTCTTTCATCTAGGCATATTTTGTTTTATACACAACTTTCTTTTATACGGTGTATAAACTCCTTTGAATTTTACTTTTATTAAAAAGGAATCTTTTTATAAGAAGCGTTTTACTAAACGACAAAAGGAATGTTTTTGTCTTATGTATGTGGCGACACCGACTTCTCCGCCGTCGTGACCATTATTTGAGTTTCAGATTCCTCAACAGGCCATAACTTATTTTTAAATGAAAAATAAATACCATATTTTACTTTTCATTTATTTTGTTATTGAAAATGGTTTTGCTAATGTTTTTATTATGTCAATGTGTTTTTCATATCTTGTGATTGTAAAGTGGAAATGTCATGTTTCCTTTATGCATGTTTTATGTAATACGATTATGTTATAGTTCATGGGAATTTTTTATGAAGATGGGTGGTTCCGTGATAAACTAAGGGCAGGTGAGCCTGATATATCTCTCCAATGCATTGGGTAACGTGAAATAGTTAAACGTTATGGTTTCTCCAAATAGATTTAAGGGAATATATTGTGATGGGTATTCCAAACATAACCAAGAGGGTTACTCCCTACGTAAGAATGTCATGAATTCTTCAAGTAACCTTTATGTCATATGATTTCTATGAGTTATTCACAAAACATATGATTTAATGAGGTATGTTAGTGTGATTATGTTTTATGGGTAAATTATGTTTTCATACATGGAATAATGTTTTCATTTTGTAATTTTATATCCCTTACTGAGCTTTTTATGCTCATCCCATGTTTTTGAAATGTTTTTCACAGGTCAAGAGAAAGGTACATGATGTGATGATAGTGTCAAGTAAGTGTCAAGAAAGAATCCATGTTTTATTTTAGAAGTGTTTCCGTTGATGGGGAAAATGAATATTATCTTCTATGTAATCACTTTTTGTAAAAGTGGTATGTAATGCATGATTTATGATCTAATTCTCTAAATCTCTAAACCTGAAAAGATTCTCAATGTGTATTCTTGAAATATCTCAAGATTAAGTAATGTTTAAGGATGGGGCCTTATACCATTCATGTTCCACAGTCTCAAGGGGCACCTTACATAGTTGGACCACATAATTAGACAAACAATTCACCAACCATGAAATATCATTTTCACTAAAATAATATTTTCTCTTAAGTGGTCACATGATTTGGCCAAACTATGCGCCTAACAATGAGCCAACCCAAAAAGCCTTTGTTTCACATTACACAACATCCTATAAGTGTATTGTAGTTTTTACTAACCACGATCAAACCAGCACCTCAATAAATGCTAAAAAAATCATTACAAAAGTCCATAAAACCCTCCCAATCATCACCAAAAAACATTACATTCTCAAAAATCATAAATAAAGGATTACATTCCTAAAATTGGAGGGGGTGTTATACATTCTCCCCACCATTTTCCATTTTCCCACTGAAAAGTAGAAAACCAACACTTTTAATAAATGAGTTCGGTCTATTTCTAAACCATTTTATTCTCATGTTCTGATGTTTTATCCTATATCAAACCATGTATCCCTAAAACCTACACTAGGAGGATTATTTTTTCACACAAGACCATCTCATTCCTATCCAAATTTTGTACTGAAACATTCACAAAAAAATCATGCAAATCTATGTCAATTTCTTCCCCATGATTAGCATGGTCAGGATCATGATTATACTATTTGAACTGAGACACAGGAAACACAATATGCACTACACTGAATCATGGTGACAATTACAACCTATTTTCCACCACAGCATCTCAATCACGTATCTTAAAAGGACCTATGTATCAAGGAGATACCTTTCCCTACCTTCCAAAAAGAAAATTCCCAATACATGGAGATATTTTCAAGAAAAAATGATCAATCACTTTTAATGGTAACAACCATCTCTGATGAAATTGAAATGATTTATGGTGACTTTGTTCAATATCCATCCATTTCCTGATCTACATAGTATTCTCTATAGTCTCATAGACAAGGCTCAACCCAAATAGTAATGTATCTCATATTTCCACAAAACGAAGTTGGTAAAGACAAAGAAATTATTCATCAAAAGGAAGAATATTTTTTTAGTGCTTGAAAACTATTCTTATATGAGATCTCCACTAACGGTGTGTATTCATCCCGTGAGCTAATATAATCAATTATAAATTCCCACACCATGTCTTCAAATTTTAGTATCATCTGTCTGGAATGTCCATTTATCTGATGATAATATGTTGTACTCATTTTCCAATAAATTCCATGGGTATTTTATAAGGATTTATAGAAGTGAGACATAAACCTTTTATCTTGATCTGATACAATGAAAAGTGGAATGCCATTCCTCTTTACCACTTTTTAGATTGAAATTCTGGACAAGTCTTCCATCATATGATATTCATGAATAAGTTTTAAATAGTATGAATTTTTGAGTTGATCCAATATCACTCAAATGGAATCATATTACCAAACCATTCATGGCCGACATGTCACAAAATCCATGGAAATATGATCCTATTTTCAAAAAGGATTAGGTAATAACATCAACACATTTAATGGTTGTAGATGGTCTGATTAAACCTACATACATGTTAAGTATCTATGAAAAGTTCCCCAACTTCATTTTCATACAGACCCACCAAAAATATTCTTTCCTCACATTATACATATTATGTATTCTAGGATGAATATCCCATCTTGAATGGTGGTATACATGAAGAAGTTGTTCTTGACATGCTATATGTAAAAACATCCACTTTCAATACAAAAAAACTGAACACTCATCTAGATTCCATCCCACAATGGTCCCCCATCATTGGGGTGTGACCTTATCAAAAAAAATTATGAATCAAGTTTTTGTTCAATTTTAACAAGATTTTCAAATTCTGGAATAAAAGTAATCAATGATAAAAATACTAAACCACCTTAGTCTTTACAATGCAAGTGCATATCATCTATGAACGACATCAACATCAACTAATCTAAAGCCTCTTTTTACAATTGATAATATGAAATTATTCATAATGCATCTACCACTGAATTTCTTTTACCTGATGATTCGATCATGTTAATGAATATTTTTTAAAATATTTCATCCATTTTCTTTGCCTCATGTTCGAATCACTTTGTGTTAAAGTACATTCAAGATCTTATGATCCATAAACAACATTAATTTTTCACCAATGTGGTAATGATAACAAGTCTTCAAAAAAGGACCATGAAAACTAACACAATATCATGTATTGTGTAGTTCTTCATATACTACCATAATTGGCTTGATCCATAAGAAACCACATGATATCTCTGCACGTGAACACATCCCAACCTTGATTTTTAAGAATTAAAATACACCACATATCATTTTTTTGATTCCAATAATATCATGATTGGAGATGATGTAAGGTGAGCCCATAGCTCTTTAAAATACAAATAAAATTCTTCATTCCATTGAAAATTAATATTTTTCCCTATCAAATATATAATAGGTGGGTCTTGTTGTGAAAAATAATGAACAAAATGTTGGTAATAACGAATACCACAATGAAACTACATATCCTAATGACAATATTTGATGGTTTCAAATAGATAACTCCCTCAATAATATCTGGAGAAATAGAAACATCACTTTTTAAAAAATACATATCCTAGGAAACATACCTCTTGTGTCCAAAATTCACACTTTGATAAATTGGCATACATATTATGATCATATAGAAATCCCAACACTAACTCCAAATGTTCCTAATACTCATCCCTCGTCCTTGAATAAACCAATATAACATCCACAAACACCACCACAAAAAAAATCTAGATATTAATGAAATATCAAATTCATCAATTTTATAATGACTGATACTTAATTATTAATACTGAAGGGCATAACCACATACTTATAATTTCCATATCTACTCTTAAAAGATATATTCAGCATATCATCCATCAAACACGTAATTGGTGATATCCTAAGCACATGTCAATCTTAGTGAAATGCTAATCACCCCTAAATTTATAAAATAGTTCATTAACTCATGGAAGTGGATATTGATTATTTTTCATGACTTGGTTGATCTTAGGATATTATACACAAATCCTTTGAGAACCATTTGTCTTTTTGATGCACAAGACCGGTGATTCCCACGATGATGTACTAGGCCGAATTAACCATTTTCATTTCATCTCTTTTAACCACACATTAAATTCAATTAAATCCATTAGTGAAATTTATTAATACGGAAGGGAAATAGAATAAGTTGTTGGGATTAGATAAATAATAAAATTACAGATCTCTTTTAGTTGGAACCTTTGAGAAATATCATTGAAAAACATCTAAAAACTAAACAAAAACCACTAGAAAAATAGTATTATTTATATTGTCCATTTACTAAAAACTAATCACTACTAAATGGTATGCGTTTATTCCCTCTCTTGGTCCCAACAAGTAAATTTCACCAACCTTTACATTCTGGTCTCCATTAAATAGATGCTTAACACCTTCAACAATCATAAAACAAACGTTTTTATAGAAATATATGGGTATAATGACATATACATTACATATAGATATTAAATAAACATTAAATAATATTTATTATATATCATAAAAACCCACACTAGGATCATATAGTATTATTGTCTTTCTAAACTGTGAAACAAAAACAAATGCTTCATAAAACAACCACATTTCATCTTTCTTATTTCTTCATAACTAGAATCATTATTATATATCATACGTAATACCCATCTTCATTACATGGGTAAAATAATCTTATGAAAGGGTGAGCATAAATTCATTGTAAGGGTAATGATGGGAAATTTTATTCATATACTTGTCATAAGAACACATCATTTGAAATTATTTTCTTACATATAAAAGACCACAAAATCATGTCACGATATAAATAATAAAAATTCAATATAATACCAATACTCATAAAATAAGAAATATTGTTTTTTTTCATACACACATAAACAAAGAAAATCTTTTCATATTATCCATGGCTCATCAGTGAGACCATCATAACAGACAATGTCTAAAACTAAACTGAGTTGACTCCTCATTCCAGCCCTGTATTACTAAACCAGATTCACATGTCATTCTAGTCATGTCTATTTCATGAGATATAAATAATTACCCATTTAATTGGCGGGAGATATAGTTCTCAGCCATCTCATAATAAAACGATTCATACATGTTCGACAAAAACACGAAAACAATTATCATTACATAACTCATGAAATAAAATTGGTTTCTTAAACAACATTAAAAAATAATTGATATAAAACAAATGAACTCCCTAAAAAAATTCTATAATAAAAAAAATATAATCATAGTGATAATATAGATAAAAATATTACCCTATTTAAACAGTTATATTTTAGATGGAAATTATTTTTGAGAAAACACTTGAAATTAATTCCTGAGGAAAATATCCTTTCTTTTTCAAAAATGTTTTCATTCATAAAACTACTACACTATTTGGGAAGAAGTCAATTTATATGAAAATAACCTTGTAATATTGTAGTGGAAAATTCATTGAGATAGTTGTGTTTAAAATCATAAAAATCCATTCATGATGTACAATTTTAGAAACATTTTTCTCAAATTTATTTCATAAAAGTCAAAAAGTACCTCGTACCAAAAACAAAAAAAATCATCCATTCATATCATTTAGTAAAAAGATATCAATGGGTGAAATTTAATTTTACCAATTATAGATAGATATATAGAATATTTTGAAATTTATATTTTAGAAACATGGATCTGGATGATAAATATACAATATTAAATACATTCGAATAAACAATTTCAGATAAAATCGTGATTTGAAATGGTTTCCATTACATTATGTTAGATTTGATTAGTATGTATCCAAACATCCTATATAATAATTTAAATAATGTTACTGATTTATTATATAATCATAATAATTTTTATAATAATATTTATGATCATATTTTCATCCATTTTTTACTAACATTCCATAGTTACTCGTTATTTGTTTATTATCAACATTATGTTCTTATTCATGTTTTTTTAGTTGAGTTCTTATTCATATATTTATCTTATAGTGATATCATTATAGAATTTATTAGTATAATATATATCATATTTATTCATTATATTCATGTATATAATCATGATTTAGTGATGATCATGTAGAATAAATTGCATCATATCATGGAGATAGTTGGTCATACATATGCCCAAGCAATTATATAATTCAAAAACTGTTGAATGGTATTAAATTGGATATTGCATAATATTTCAGAATCAGTGTCATGTTATAATATCATATATATATTTTTATTTCCTCATTATACCCAACCATGTATTGTGTTGGTGGAAAATAGATTACAACACAATGTGGAAATGGTAAGTCGAACGTACACACGTGTGGTGATTTTATTTTTTATAGAGTGGAAAGAATGTGAAAAATGGTTTTTTAATATTTATAATAACATATCAGAATATTATTGATACTAATTTTATTAATTTAAAATAAATCATCTAATTAATAGGATGTATAAGAAGTAATATGTTTGAATGAATTTTTATAAGAGATTACCGCTTCCTTGATGTGCCTTCTATAAATCTCTTCTTAGAGCGCTATAGTTGGACTTTGAAGCTGAAAAACCCCTCTAGAATTAAAATAGGGAAGTTGATAAGGAAATGGGTACGGTGTTTCTTAGCAAGAAAGCTCAAAATGATGTGAAGAGGTAAGGGAGGAGGTTCCCTATTGTAATTGAGGTGAGGAAAACTTTTGGAAATTCCATAGATAATAATTTATAATAAATTCAAACCCTACACAAAAACATCCAAATTGTACCAATTTTAATGATTACATGAGAAAGGGTTGTATTATCTTCAAAAAAATATTTGAAAACATATTCTATCAATTTAATCCATGTTTTTTAATTTACAATTAATAATTATATTTTATTTTAATTATGGTAATAAAATTATAAATATTTATTGGCTATAAATATTTATTTATATGGTGTTAATTGACAAAACATGCATATTTTATGAAATTTTATACCATATAATTAATAGTTTTTAATATTTAAATATTTCTATGATATTTAATTAATTTATTAAAATTTTATTTTTATAATATATAAATAATATCAATTTTGTAACTTCTCATTTATTTAATTTTAAATAAAATCCATAAATATGATAAATTAGAAAAAAATATTTAATACACTACTAACATGACATAGTCACCTATATAATTTTTTGATCACATTAATTATTTCATATGAAATTTAGGTTAATATTATTGAAACCATTTATTTGATATTACTATTAATAAAATAATTTATATATCACTACTTTGCTATAATTAATGGGAGTTATTTTATCTCAAAAAATTAAAAATAAATTTCTATATTTTTTGTTATTATTTTTTATTTCCATAGATTATCATTAGTCGGTATTATATCAATGTTATCGGTAAATTAATGTTAATATACTTATATAAAATGAGATTGTGACATTTTTTCACATTCATTAGTTTATATTACATTATTGTCATATTCATAGGTAACTGGCCATTAAGTGATTCCACTTAGAACAAAAGATGATAAGGGTCAACATTGGTCATCCAATATGATTTTTACAGGTTTTAAGGAAATTTTATAAATTAATTTGTACACAAAATTAACATATTTACAATTAACGATGATAATTAAAAAAAATACCAAAGATACTATTCATAATGCAAAAAATAAAAGTTATCTATTAACATAATTCTAACCTACTAATTCCAAATACAAAATCAATTAATTGAAAATTAAATACACAGATTTTTTAGTAATAAATTTTAAATTAATCCCATTTTTGACATGTGAAAACGTATTTTAAAAGTTAAAACATTAAAAATATTTAGAAATGTTTTTACTAACGAATACTTTGCAAAAATAATGATAATAAAATAAATTATATTTAAAAATAAAAATATATTCTATTTATACTTTAAAACCATTCAATATTATAATTTAACTATAAAAATCATCTCGACGAAAAAATCTATTTTTATTAAAAGTTAACTTATTTTTACTATTCATTAAAATAAGAATGTTATGAGAAAAATGTCCAAAATTCCTCAAAAGTAAATTTTTATTTCCTACTTTAAAATAACATGTTAATTTTGTCATATGTATGCGTATATATTATTAATATGTCAAATTCATAATTTAATAGGGGTTCCCATTCAAAGTTGTAAAACATAACATTTTCTAAAATAAAATGGGCTTTTATACATCAAATAGGGTTTTATTCATTGCCTATGACTACAATATCAATAACATGAATATCAAAAATACATTATTTCATTATAAACTAATTCAATAAAAAATAAAAGAATATAGTTGATTTATATTTTTCTTAAATAATTGATATCCAAAGTATCTCAATGCATTTTCTTAAGTTAATAATAATTATTTTAGTTATCCTAATGAATAGCCTATAAAAATAATTTTATATTTAGGGAGTCTCATGGTTTGTTTAAACTTATAATATAATGAAAATAAATCTATTGATGAAAAATTTTATTTAAAAATAATATCTCATTAAAATATCTGGGTGTAACATTCAACCCCCCCCCTTAAAATGAATTTCTCCCTCGAAATTTATCACATGAAACAAATAGAAGATGATAACTCTCCATCATCACATCATTAAGTTCACATATAGCTTCTTATAATTGGTTGTTAATCCATATAACATTATCTAAGAATGTTTTATTATTTTATAGAATTTTTTTTGTATGATACATTATCTATATGAGTTGATCTTCATAATATAGATCATACTCCAACTATTCAACTTTTGAGCTTAGTACATGTGAAGGACAAAGAATGTACGTTCTCTAGAGAGATACATGGAAGACATCATGAACTTGAGAATGATTCAGTGGATGTAAAAATCTGTAAGCTACCTTCCCATCAAAATTTAAAATTTCAAAATTACCAATATACCTTGTTCTCAACTTTCCCTTCCTTCCAAATATAATTGCTCTATTCCACAGAGATATTCATAAGAACATCATATCACCCAATTCATACTCTTGGTCATATCTTCAGTTGTTAAATTGACATTTTCGTCTACTCTAAGATTCTCATAAGTGTCGCTGAAAAGATATTACCTTTTCTTCAATTTCATGAACAAGATTAATTCAAAATAGCATTAATTCCCCCAAAATTGTCCATGTAAGGTGCAGTTATACACTTATTTTCATACAAGACTTCATAAGAAGCCATCTGAATTATAGAGTGAGATCTATTATTGTAATAAAATTCCAAAAAGTTATGTGCTGATCCCAATAACCTTTTAAATCTAATGAACAAACTCTCAACAAGTCTTCAAGAGTTTGAATTTTCCTCTCAAACTGACCATCTGTTTAAGGATGATAAGAATTGTAAAAACAAAACATTGTATCTATTGCATATTGAAGACTTTTACAAAACATTAAGGTAATCCTCAAATCCCAATAAGATATAATGGAATGTGGTAGTAAATGATATCTTTACACATTTATTATATATATCCTAGCAAGGTGGTCAAGTGGGAAATCCTCCCTACTAGAAATGAAGGGTGCTGACTTTGTATGGTGATCAACTACAACTGAGATAACAGTATTGCCTTAGGATTCATTGGGATGTTCAATGACTATGTCCATAGTAATTTTTTCCCATTTCAATTTTTCTATGGATAATTTTTGTAACATCCTCATAGGATTCAGTCTCTCAACCATAAATTTCTATCAAACCATGAATTGAAAGACATATTCGGCGACCTCAATTTTCATGCCATCACACCAGAAGTACTCTTTTAGGACCATGTACATCTTTGTTCATCTTGGGTTAATGGAAAATGAATAACAATTAGCTTTTTAAAATAACTCATTATTCAATTTTTCTATTGGAGGAATACAGACCTAGTTCCAGATCGTTATTATTTCATCACAATCAAGGTTAATTCAGGAACATTTTTTACCTTCTTTAGTAGATCTACATCTTCCTTCTGTGCCTCCGTAACATTCACTTGTATATATGGTTGAACATTCATTTGTGAGTGGAAATATTTCTCCCCTTACATTGATATTTTAGGATCTATTCATTTAAAATCCATAAATTTTGGATCTTTTGTGATCCTCATCATGTATAAGATGGCATTATCTTTTCAACTCAAAGCATTTTTCACATTGTTTTCTTTCACATAGAGATAATGTTTTGAGAATTCATAATCATTAATCAACTCCAACAATTTTATTTGGATAATATTCATCTCATTTTGTGTGAAAATATTCTTTAAACAATTATGATTAGTAAAAATATCACACCGTTCACCATAAAGATAATTCATCCATATCTTCAATTCAACGATTATCGTAACTATCTCCAAATCCTGAGATAGGTAATTTTTCTCAGCAATTTATCAACAATAGTGATGCATAATCTATCAACATATAATTTTTCATGAGAATACATCGTAACCACTTGTTGGATGCATCACTGTTGATAACAAATCGTTCTCCACTACATGTCTGTGTGAGATTAGGTGTATGGGATAACCTTCATTGTACCTCATTGAAATTTTCATCACATTCATCTATCCAAATGAACATAAATCATTTTTGATTCAACTTGGTGAGTGGGTTAGATAATCGTGAAAAATATTTTAGAAAATGTTGAAAATTTCCAGCCAAAACAAGGAAAAATCAGATCTCAGTTTCCATTTTTTGTGTCGACAAACAATCAATAACCTATGTTTTTGCTGGATCGACAAATATCCCCTTTTGGACATTATGGGACCGAAAAGAGATACATTCTAAATCCCAAATTCATATATGGTAAATTTGGCATAAATATTCTTTTTTCTCAGGGTATTCAGTAAAATTTTAAAGTTGTATTCATGTTCTTCTTTTCTCTTTGAATAGACAAGAATATTGTTTATAAAGACTACCAAAAACTGATCAATATTTTATATAAAGAATCTAGTCATTGATATATGAATATTGAAGTAGAATTAGTAAGACCTAAAAGAATCACTATAAATTCCTAGTGTCTATACTTGTACATTTTTCCATTTTTGGAATATCCTACTTTTAAACCATTAATTGATGATATCCTGAATGATGATCAATTTTTGAAAAGTATTAATATATGCATATTTGGTCCAACAATTCTACAATTCCTGGAGAGGATATTTTTTCTTGATATTGTTCTTCTTATGTTCTTGGTAATCAATGTATTGTCACATTGTTCAATCATTCTTCTTAAAAAAATAGTACAGTTTCTCCACATGGTGATTCACTAGGGAGTATTAATCTTTTATCAAGATTCCTATAGAGTTTCTTCTTCAATTCCTAAAACTCAATTGCGATTATTCTATAAGGTTTCTTTTAAATATGCATAGAATCTAGAATGAGGTCTATTGAAAACTCTACTTCTCAATTTGGTGGAAGAATCGTAAATTCCTCCAAAATGAATCATGATTCTCCAATACAATGGAAATATTTTTAATTGAGATTTTCTACCCAACGATTTTTGATAAATAACATCAATTTATTTGAATCAAAACCCATAATATTGATGAAATTTCTACTGGAATGATATAATCATCTTTTCATCGATATATTATTATAGATTGATCTGGAATAATAAATGTGGAATCCATTCATTTTAAATTGATATGAGATCCATATAGTGAAATCCAATCCATGAAAAGATACATATAAAATTACAATATTAGAAGTATCACAAGAATTACAGGAAGTTATTTTCGACAATCTTTAACTGAATAATAATTATAAACATTTGATGAAACTGTTGTTCCATTAAGAGTTGTCATAGCTAACTCAACCTATAATTGTTTTGGTTATATGGAGATACCCATATAAAATGAATCAGATATTAAAAAGATCATGTATCTAGAATCAAATAAAACATTTCAACATTATAGTGGATGATATGTGTACCATTCCCCACATCATTAATGAGCTCCATGTCACTAATAGTGATTTCATGAGACATTCCATTGCCTTTTTCGATATGATTTTTTGATGTTGATCCTCATAAATAATCCTTGGAATATGGTATTTATCTGCAAAATTCTCCATTTCCGTTCAATTGTATCATTCAAGTGTATGAGGTTATTTCTTAGTAGAATTGTCTTTGTTCGCATCATTATACATTTCTTCCATAAATCTTGAATTCAACTTCCCAATAACCATTATTTATACACATAAAATATTTACTTGTCCCTTTAAGAAATATTCCCACTATGTTTCTTTCCACACATTGAGGAAAAGATAATACTCATCTTCTTTTTATTGTGGTCTTTAGGTTTAATTTTGAATTCCATTTTTCTCTTCATATCAAACCCAAATGAGTGATTTATTATTCCAATCTCCATCTAAACCTTGAGAGCACATCGAACAATTTCCTCATTTCTATTGATGTCCCTTATGGATAATTCCCTTTGGAGACTTGGTTTTAATGAACTAATGATTTGATCGAATTTACTCTCAGGTTTGATAATAAATTTCGAAGCATACCTAGAATGTCTTGTAAAATTTTCTTCATATGTACAAAAGGATTAATCATCATTTTTCATATGTTCAAGGAACTCATTATACATCATTTTTTTGAAGAATACAAGGAATGTAATTATTGAAAAATAGGTTCTTCAAATTGTCCCATTTCCTTGACACAATTTCATCTTTTTTCTTCGTATAATTGATATGACTCCACCATTGAATAGAATCTACTTCCAAATGATAGACTACTAAGATGTCTTTATAATGTTCAGAACATTGTAGAAATGAAAATATCTTTTTATAGATACTGATCCATTTTTCACCCACTAATGGATCAGAAGACATGATGAATGAAGGTGGGTGTTATATCATGAAGTACTCAACAGAACGTTGCTCCATATTTTTCTTGTTTGGATATCTAGAATGATTCATAGCTTAAAGAAGTTGTGTGATTATTGATATAATAATTTTTATTACATCTCCAATAACATTTGGTTTCTCAGGGGATTAATCATAGAATTTTCCTTCGCATTCTGGATTAACACGGTTCCATTGGGTTTTAGTCATTGGATAAAACCAAGAAGCATAGTGATAGAAACAGTAATCCTTCTATACATTTTAATTTACAAATAAGGTATCAATTTGGAAGGATCCTCTAGCAGAAAATTAACTTTTTTATTATAGAAATGCATTAATGGAAAAAGTGAGAAACCAAAGGATGTTAGACCACAAAATCATCCTCATGCATACATTCGGAAGGATCATGCAACCCTTTAGAGTCAAGAGCTGGATCCTTAGGAATGACACTAGCTTATAGGCTAATGGAGAGAATGTGCATCCTACCCAACCTACCTGTCAACTATTGCCTACCAAAGTCCTTTGAGTAAATACCACGGTTTGACAGCACTCTTGCTTGTCCTCATTTTTTTGGCTTTGGTATTTGCTGAATGTCATCCCCATGGGCGTCAAGATGATTATGGGAAACCATATGTGCATCTGATTCAGCCTGATCCCCCATGCCACCGGATTTGTATAGGGGCAAAGTGCAAACGACTACAGCAATTCCCCCAGGTGAACTGACAAGGGAAATGACATTTTATTTTGTTGTAGGTTTTTCCATTGCACCACTCACAACATTAGTATAGGAATGTGTCGCACCCCCCCCCCAAATAAAATAAATGCCATTACCTTTACTATCACCCCTCAGCGCCTTCAGAAAATATGGAGGAGCTAGATCAGCTGAACTAGGCAGACAAAAATTTGAGGGGGGTTTGACGGGGCTCGACATGGTTAAATCCCATTGGATGCCCAGAAAGGTGATCTAAAATTCTCGGTAAGGTTAATCAATGGAAATATCATTCCATAAATTAACATAATAACATAACATTTGTAAATCTTATTTGTATATTTACAAGATCACAATATCTGGTTATGAGGAAAATCATAAAAATGAAATGTAATCACAGTAGCCACAACATAAGACATAAAATACCAGCACATAAACATATAATCCTAGAAAATTGTTTCATATTATTCAAGTCACATTGTCGAGACTGTCACAGCAGAAAAAGTGTATTACTTAACAGAGTTCACTCTGAGTTCTAGCACTATATTACTAAACCAGATTTATATGCAGTTCTAGTCATGTGTTATCTCATGAGATATAAATCATACCCTATGAATTGGATTGTGATACAAGTCCCACCCATCTCATAATTACACCATTCATACATGTTCCACAAAGACATAAAATCATTTTCAATAGCATAACCCATGAAATAAAATGTGTTTCACAACTATCATTCCATCATAATTAATATTAATCAAATGGATTTCTTAAATAACATTCCATTATAAAAATAATAATAATAATAATAATAATAATAATAGAGATATAAACATAATCATATTTATAGAGTATCAACTTATATGGAATATAATTTTTAAAGACACATCAAATTAATTCCTAATGAAAATATTATTTTTCATTCAAAAATATTTTCCTTCTGTAATATGCCACACAATTTTTGAAGAAATAATTTTTTTGTGAAAATAACATTTTAATATTTTCCGGGAAGATTCAAGGAACTAATTTATTATGAATGAATAAACATTTTTTCATGTCATACTAGTTAAAAAACATTATTCTCATACTTTTGCTGGGAATGTCAAAATTTACCTCAGACCAAAATTATAAAAGATTGAATTCTTACCATTTTATAAAAATTTACCAATTGATAAAACTGAATTATAACAATTATATATATATATAATGAATATTTTGAAATAAATATTTGAAATCAAGGATGTGGATGATAAATATACCCTAATAAATACTTACGAATAAACTACCTCAGATAAAAACGAAATTTACAAAGTTATAGATTATCTTATGTCCGATAAGATTTATATATAAATAAACCTAATGTATAATGTTTTAAATAATGTAAGTGATTTATTCCAGAATCATAATCATCTTTATGATAATATTTATGGACATATTTTCATCTATTATTTAGTAACAATTCATTGTTACTTGTTTTTTGGGTATTAACTAATTTTTGATCTTATGCATTTTTTGTCGGATAATTCTTATTCCTTTTTTTAGGTTATAGTTATATAATTTACATAATGATGTTATCATTAAATATATCATATTTATTCAATAAATTCATGTATATAATCTTATTTTAATGATGATCATGTAAAATGAATGGTATCATATCATGAAGACGGTCAGTCGTACATACGCACGAGCGATGATATCTTTCCAAAATTGTTAAATGGTATTGATTTGGATGGTGAATAATATTTAATATTCAGTAACACGTTATCATAAACATATATATTTATTATTTTCATCATTATACTCATTCATGTAAGGTGGTGGTGGAAAACAGATTACACCAAAGTGTGGAGATTGTTAGTTGTACGTATGCACGCATGGTGATTTCATTTTTCATAGTGTTGATAGATGGTAAAATATGGTTTCTCATATTTATAATAACATATTACTCTATGAGTGATACTAAAGTTGATACATTATAAGGAAACAAAAAATTAAGAGTAATTAGAAGAATAAATTTGTCTGTATGAATTGGTAGAAAAGATTACCTCTTCCTCGTCATACTTCCTCTAAATCTATTCTTATATCACTATAGTTGGACTTTGAATATGATAGAAAGAACTAGAATTAATATAGGGAAGTTGATAAGGAAAAGAGAATTTATTTTCCAAGCTTGAAGGCCCCAAATTAAGTTACGAAGTGTGGGAGGAGGTTCCCATTTATAATTTAGTTGATAGAAACTTTTGGAAACAACATAAATAATATTTTATAATAACCTCAAACCCTACCCAAAAACCTCAAAAGTATACCAATTTTTAATATTAGATTTTATAGGGTCGTAATCTCATCAACCAATTAATTTTGGACCACTTATTTGTTCAATTTAAACCATATATGTTTATTTGACAGTGGTTTATTTATTTTAATTTTAATTTTGGTAATAACATTCTAAATATTTAGTGGTTACAAATATTTACTAATATTGTGTTAATTTAACATAAATGGATATACTATTATATTTTTGACCTTATTATTACAATTTTGAAATTATGAAATATTTTAATTATATTTAAATAATTTAATAAAATGTTTTTTATTAAATGTCAATAGTGTCAATTTTTTCACTATTCATTTATTAAAATTTAATAAAAATCAAAACAGATGAAGAATTATAAGAGAAATATTTACTAAACTTATAACATTTCATAGAAACCTAAAATATTCTTGGATCAAATTAATTATTTATTATGATATTTATTTTAATATTTATATACGATTTATTTTATATTTATATTGATAAATTTTCTTACATCAGTATTGATTTATCATTAATGGTAATTATATAATATCAAAAAATTATAAATATATTACAATGATGCAGGTAATTATTTAATCTTTCCAAATAATTTATATATTATATATTATCTACTAGGTATTAATATATTAAAATTAATATACTTATATAAAATGAGATTGTGACATTTTGTCCCATTAAATTGTTTTTATTTCATTTATTTCATATTCATAAGTATTTTTAAATTAAGTTATTCTGTTTTTAAATATAAATATTAAAGGTATAATTTAGTCATAAAATATTGTTTTTATATGTGTTAAGGACATTTTATAATATTATTTTTTCTCTTAATTTCCTGATTGACCACTAACTATGGTATTAAAAATAATTACCAATGTTACAATTCATAATGCCCAAAAATATAAGTAGCCAATTAACATAATATGGACCTAGGGATTCAAAAATATTGAATACATTATTCCAAATTCAAAACACAGAAGTTGGATTAATTAAACTAAAATTATTCTTGTTGTCAAAATGAGGAAATGATTATTAAAATATAAAACATTGGAAAAAATTGAAATGGATTTATTTATGAATTCAATGTAAAATTAATAATAATGAAATAATTTATATTTAATGATAAAAATATATTATATTTATAATTTATAAATAATTAATAATATAATTTAACCATATAAATTAACTTGATGATGTTTTTATTTAAAAACAAATGTATTTTTCCTATTCAACGAAACATGAATGTTATCTGAAAAATATCAAAAATTCATCAAAATTGATTTTTTATATCTTTAATCATAATAAAATGTTTATACATTCATATAAAAATATTAATGTGTCAAATTATTAATTTAAAAGGGGTCCTCCATTCAATGGTGTAAAATTAATTTTTTTAAAAATAAATAGGGTCTTATACCTCAAAAAGGGTTTATTAATTCTGTATAACAAAAATAACCTTTGGATGAATATCAAATATTGTTTTATTATTTACCAAATTTAATTCCCTAAAAATTATAAAAATATAATTAATTTATATTTTTAATAAATAATTGATATCCAATGAATTTAAAGTAAATTTTCCCAAGATAGTTATAATTATTCCTGCTAACCTAACAACTAGGGTATAATGGTAATTTTATAATAAGGGCATCTCACGGTTCATTTAAACTCACAATTGAGTGAAAAGAAAAATAATAAAGAATACAAATTATTTAAAGAAAATATTTCATTCATACATCTGAGTGTTACAATGTGAGCCATGAACATTTTAAACCAATCCATCCCCATGATAATTTTATAGAATCCCATATCAATCAATGATAAATCCCTTATCAAGTCATCTCTAACAATAGTAATAGAAAATTTGATAAACATTTAATCATGGCATTCTCTTGGACAAAGATGAGTTTATTTTTAAAAATATAATGTATCATATCAACATTAAAACTCATAAGATCAATATAAATATAATAAAAAAAATGGTATAAAATCATTCAAAATAAAATTTTCATAAGGGTTTATTTCAAAAAAAAATCATACCTATCACCATTAATGGTATATATTGTTCATCCAAAATCACATGCTCAGCTCCATTCAATAGCTTACTTAACGCAAATTCTTCTTTATTTCCCTATTCAGATTTCCCTTACTCAGGTGTCATGGTATTCTGAGAATCACCCATTCCAGCTCGGTTTTTCTGATGAGAATAATTCTTGTACCCTCAACCGATTGAAGCATATGACATCTACGGCATGTGAGAACTGTCCTAAACATTTGACATTGGATCACTACAAATATTTCACGGAAGATACCTCTTCTAGTTTGAATTTTGGAATGATCTAGTTGGTTTCATGAAATCATGATATTATGTGGTCTAAATACCCACACTAAAATCATCTAGACATGCACTTGGGCTTTGGAGGAAGATCCACTCATCCATCTATCTGATTTTGATTCTTCCATATTCTTTAGAAATAATTTTTCATTTCCCTCTTGTTCTTCGAAATAGAGTTCCCACCTTTTCCCATAGGTATCAACATTATTCTTCCACCTATATATCCTTAGATTCTCCGTTAATTCATCATATCTCTATTTACAATATTCCTATAAAATATTATAAAAATCAAGAAAATCACTGAGTGAATTTCACACATCATCCCTAATTCAATGATTCATTCCTTGAAAGACATGCTTGAAATAACAATAGGGGAAAATCAGATTAAATATTTTAATTTAACAACATACTCTATCAGATAGAGGTTCTCCTAATTCAAGTTGCAAATGTATATCATTCTTGGAATCTTGAACATGTGAGGATTGAATTTTTTTTAAAACATAAAAATTTTCCAATGTAATTATCTGGACAATTTTAGCATGAACTGCTAAATCCCACCATTTTTATTGATGATCATATAGCATGGGCCATTCCAATTTTATATTCTAATTTTCTCATGTGATAAATGAAATGAAGATTCAATTGACCATTTTCAGACAAACATCATCCTTCTCTGGTTCTGAATCACCCGAAATGATGGGTAGATTCATCTTCTGGAACTGAAAGGAATGATCCACTTGCCATGGTTCATACATTTAGTTATTTCTATCCATATTTTTAGATTCATGGACTATGCTCTTAATGAGTTATTAGTTAAACTATGTCTCAGGTGTAAAGACATTCTTGCCATCTTCTTCTGATTAGTTTCTACGATGCCTACCGAGTTTCATTTTCAATAAACACAAAAAACACCGTAATTATCACTCTCTTTCCATAAAAGGATTATAATTAAAATTATACCATATTTCACAAACCACATCAATGATTTACAAAATTCCACACATTCAATTTTCTCTACACTTTTGAAGACCCAATCATGTTTTTGGAAATCAAATTATTTTCAGAACACCAATACCATGATATTTAAAAAATCACATATTAAGATATTTTCAACAGTTAAAAATCAAATTGTTGTAGAAAATCATAAATCATTACTCAAAATGTAATGTTCACTTCTAGTGGGAATTCATTTCTATAAATTCGTTTCTTTCTCATCTCATTGGATAAACAAGTGGAAATGAGATTACAACTCCAACGAGTGTCTCCAAAATAATTATTTACCCAACTCCCTAGTAACACAATGTTTTGTATTAATAGGTTAGATACATCTTTTTATTCACTAAAAGTCAGGTCCCTACAACCCTAGTCCTTTATACTATCTCAACTTAGGAACTACACAATAAAAAATTTCAATTCCATGAATGACAGAATTGATGAACATGAATCGGGAAAACAAAATCCATTTGAATGAAAATGAGAAAAAAATGATACCACATTTCTTGAAAAATATTTGGACTAATCAAAACTGATACCACTTTTGACATCCTTATCATCCTTATTTACTTGAGAAGAGGTGGAATTTTTACTTGTCCTTAAGTGACATCCCCTTGATTCCGGAGGCTGGAAATAAATCCCCAGAGATTCAATATAGTTAGGGGAAGATTTTACATTATAAAAAAAATATCCACCAATAAAATACCATAACCAAACATCCACTATATGATTTATGATAACAATGTAATACACAATGATAATAAAACCAAACTATTCTATAACCAGTATTAGATTACCGATAAGGAAGACTAAACCACAATTCCCAAAGACTCTAAAAACAGAAATACAAAAATCCCAACATTCAATATGTTATGACCCCATAATCCATTCCCATGTATCGTGAAACACCACTAATTTATTGTGACACATTTTCTTTACATGTGTCCTAAAAAGAAAATATCCGCAAAAGTTGTAAAGTACCAATGAAGGTTGTGAGTAATGATACTCTATAGGTTTTCCCCCTATTAAATCTCTACTCACACCACTAGTATTGAACAAGATATATAATTTACATAATTTTTTGAAACACATTAGAACACTATAACATCTTACATCAAATAAAAGAAATTAGAACTCTAATTTAGTTTTTCAAATATAAAATATTCACATGGATTCAACCAAACAACTTGTTTAACCATTTTAGAAATTAATTTTGAATAACCCAATAAATTTTTTATATCCACACACACACACACTCAACCACACAATATTGGTGTTTATTATGGATGGTGGAACTTCATGTCCATACAATGTCCCTATGATGGTGGAACTTCACGACCAATATCAATCCCATTAAACTCAAGATTGACCATTTAAGGCAACATCCATTCCCAAAAAATATATTCCAAACTTTTTCTATAAAGCTATCATATTATTAAAACACATTTCTTTGAATCAAACACAACTGACAATTTTAAAATCAACATTTTAAATTCATGTTACCATGTTTACTTTCCACTAAAATACCAAATTCTCGCAATTTCATAAACCACCTACAAAAGGAGTTCCCATTAATAATTTCACAACAATTTCACAATCAATTTCAAGAAAAAAAATTGAATTCATTACATCATGTTATAATAAGAAGACTCTAGAGTGAATCCACCATCATTAGTAGTTAAGATTAAAGCAATAAATGAAACTATGTATATAACAAATGAGCTTGAATCTCCAAAACCCCACCTCAAATATTGACCCCTAATAAAAATACTACCATCTACACACATGATTGCAATCCACTATCATATATTTACCTCTATAATATTATATACATGATTCCAATATATGGAAGAGGAGAAGATCTATGGAAAACGTCCAAGAATAGTGTCTTACTATGGAATCAGCCTTTAACACACAAATATTTCACAATGGATTTCTTCCAAATCAACGGGAAAGTCTCCACGTTCTTTGGGAAGAAGTAAAACTATGTTGGGGTCAAAATGGATGAAAAAATTGGATTTGAAGATAAATTAAGTTATATCCATGTATTTAGGATGTAACTGTTATCCATGCAGGATAGGGAACCGTGTCCCAACTGTGCATCGGCCACTAGATCAAGGAACACATTGCACGACTATATTGCGTGGTTATAGAAACCTTCCACCAATCAATAAAAAACCATATTACCTAAAATATAGTTTTCTCCTAATTTTTTTCATGGTTTGGAAAAACTTTTCGCTTAACCATACACCAACCCAGAAACATAAATTTCCTTTTGAACTATATCATATAGAACTTTCACAGTTTTAGCTAACAATGATCAAACCAAAAAACGCTATAAAATCCGAAAAAACATTGTAAATGTCCTCAAACCCCTCCTAAACATCACATAAACACTTAACAAACCTAAATAAAAAATATAAAGGGTTTTTTACATGAAACAAGAGTGATACAGTTTCCCTTTTCTAGTATGTGGAATAAAAAAAACTACATATTCTTTGTGGAAAATGTTGGATGTGAGTTATAAATCATAGTAGGGTATAATTATATCTTCTATAACAAATTCCATAATAATAAACCAATGTATTCATTCAATTTAAAAAAATAGGTAATCAAATAAAATTTCATTTTAATATTTATAATTAAACAAGATTTATTTAAATAGATTGAAATAAACTGAAATCATGGAAGAAGTATACATTTTATACAAATAATTTATATAAATCGTTGGCATTATTAAAAAAGATCATTAATCAATCGAATATATATATCAAAATAATATCAAACATGCACCATGGTCATCTACCATGATGTATGCTCGCCTCTGATTATATGATCCCCACACTTCTCAAATCCCTGATCATGGCTAAACATGTGTTGACACATCCCATGGGATCATTCTGAATGGAACTCGTCAACATCCCTTCATGGATAATCATTCAAAACATTGTTCTTGATAGTTTTTTTTAACGTCTATACTTTTCTATATGATTGAGATCATATTTTGATCATCCAAAATAACCCAGTAACTATAGTGATCAAATGTTCCTAGTAAACAAATAAAAAAAGAAGAAGTCACATCATTTTAAATCAATCGTCATTTACAATTCAATTTCCTAATTTTTAGTTTCAGTATGTCAAAATGATATCAATTAAAAATCATGGGTTCTCATTATTTCATTCCTTTTCAATACAAAAAAAGTCACATGTTCTGATCATTTCCATTTAATCTATTTATCTCAAAAAAATATCTACTCATTTCATCAATTCTATCATTTTTAAAAGTCACTGAATAGTTCCAATTCCATTAGAAATGGATTTCATCAAAATCTATTCCATTTAAATTTATATAGTAAATTCAACTCGTGGTACAGATTCAAAATAAAAAAAATAAAATTTATAATAAATCAGGTATATAAAGGTTTCAATTACATGAAAATATCAAACAAGACCACCTATCACTAAATCAAGGAAAAAATAACATGAAATAGTAAATTCAAATTGTAAACGAATCTGTGGAGGATCTAGGATCATATCCTATAATCATGGTCTAAAAAGGGAGTTTAGATCTATAGGTTTCATGAAGATATATCAATATATAATAAGGATATATTGATATATCATAATAAAACACATTATAGGAGATCCATTTACACTGAGGATATTGATGAGGTTAACACTGATTTGATCCAGCAAGGAAATGGTTTTGGAGGAACAAAAATCACCTAGGGAGGTCTCTAGGCCCCATGATGGTAGGATAAATGTTTAATGGAATGAATAAAATTTAATTAACATCTAACATCTATAAGACACTGTATTTATATTTTTTTCTTATTACACAACAGGAAATCCTTTAAGGACATATATAATGAAAAATTCAATGTTTTTATTAAAATATGATTTTGATCATTTAATGTTCTCTGAAATATACATTATGTGTAATCATCTCAAATTAGGCACTGGTTTCAGGGCATATTCTCGAAAAACATTACAAAATGATAAATAACTTTACATTACTTGTAAACTAATAGTAGATAGAAAACAACCCACTTCCCACCACAATAGTACCAAAAAAATAAGGTAAAAAATGTAACATCGTACCTTAAAAGGAAATAGGGTGTCACAACCTCCCCATTAATTATTTTTCAGTCACCTGAATATATATTAATATGTTTCTATATCAAATAGATGAGGTTTATTCTCTATCATCAGTGCCTCACACTCCCATTCCTCATGAGAATCATATCCATGATTCCAAAAGACATGGAACTATGGTATAATCCTCTCATAAATCGCCTTTGTCTCAGAATCAATAATAATAACTAAATGCTCAATGATAGAAAAATTAGGCTCATCATTAAGATCCACCCTACTCAATATATAATATGGGTTAGAAAAACAACATCTATAGCTAAATTACATAAACACTTCATTTAATTATGACAACTATAGTGGATGTGTTAAATTGTGAGCCACTTTTCCCACATACTCAAATACCTTAAAATGTCCCATAAAATAATGATAAATATTCCATTTCCTCCAAAGACATCTGTGACCTTACTGAGGTGAAACTCTAAAGAACACCAGGACACTAATAAAGAACTGTAATGGTATACAATAACGATTAACATAAAATATATACTAGTTTTGTGCCTTTAGTATTATTTGAATAATCAACTGAACCATTGTTGGTGTCTCTTGGACCAGAATCATCCCAACTACAGATGTTTCACAAATCATTAACCAACATAATTGAGATTAATATGGAATTTTCTGATAGAAATCAAACGTATCCATTCATGATCATAGACTATAAGCTATTGATATAATAATTATCTACCAAACCCAAATTGTCATCCCATGTCCCACTAAATATCAAATACGCAGGAATAAACAATTTCCTCAAGAATCTATATAACCATCTATATCGGGATATTAATCTATGGATGTTAGGTTATACTAAAACAAACATAAGATCCCATAACCACTTAATGGAATCTCCCTAAGGAGTGGTAAAGCATAGATCGCTATCAGATACAATAGCAGATGGTACTCGCTGTGAATGAATAACCTCTTTCACATAGATAATTCCCAACTCCCCAACATTGGATATATCTGATATGGTTATAATGTCAGTCGATCAGTCATAACCCATATCTCATTCATTCCTAATGCTAAATGTGAAAACCTAATAATAAATTCCATATAGATCCCATCCTGCAATCAAGTCACCACTAGAATTGGATGATGTAAACATGAAGGTCTCTCGTGCTCATACTTGATCTAAAAATACATATAACAATATGAAACAATGGTAGAGATGTCCTATCACATACTTTGATACTAGAATAATCGATGAATTTCATAAAACATATGTGTAGTTCTTAGGTGAACAAACCATAGGAAATATATAAATCCCCCATCATATACATACATATAGAAAAATGCACAAAAACCCGATACTAAATTAATTGTATAGACTCCATGGAGTAAAACATCTTAGAAATGGTCTCCCTACCATTAAGAGAGACCAAAAAACAACAAAATGCATCATCACAATACTGCTCCTGATGAATAAAATTGGGAAGAGTGGAGGTAAACTATAAAATTCCAATAAAACATTTTCTACATCATCTCAAACTTTTAAGTACGACTTTGAAAAGATACCCACCTTGTTTCACTATTTTGATGATTCATACTCTAATTAGTTTGGAATTTTCCTACTCAAAGCATCTACAATGGTATTTCTATTTCTAGGGTATTCTAAATGCAAAAATAGAAATATTATATCTGATCCACTCAACACAAATGATATTGATTAAAATATTATTTAATGAAGATATAAATCATTACATTGTAAACAAAATACATGGGAAAACGTTATCCAAAAATTTAATAAAACAAACACTTAAGACCATGCATCACTTATACATGTTCACAGTCATGAGAAAGAATGTTATTCTTAATTGTCCTAAGATATCTTGAAACATATTATACCTCATGTCCACCCATCATAAAAATACTGAACAAACTCAAACTTGATGTTTCTGAAAAGGAAATGTATCCCTTCTCGACCTCTAAAAGAGTCAAAAATTGGGAAGAATTCAAAGGAAATATTATCTCAAATAAGAACTCTGGCATTTTTAATCCAACATAATCCTCACTATATCTGATTGTATTTGGTTATTATATTATCCAACATTTCATAATCCTTTACAAACCAACGATAAGATCATACAAAACAAATAATTTTTAGAATCATGATAAAATTTCATGCCTTTTCCCATAACATAATAGCAATAAACATTGATGGACCAACTGAGATACCATGATCTTAGACCACATGTACAAAGAACATTACCAATCAAATATATAAATCACACTTTGATATATTGGAATAATGTTGGTGATTTCTCAATATTTTAATAACTTCTCTCAAATGACACACATGATCCTCCAACGACTGAGAGTAAACTAGGACTTTATCAACAACGACCATGATGATCATGTCACAATAATAATGGATGTTCTTATTCCTTTAAGAAATAATGACTAAGAAGGATGGGATTGACCAAATGGTTTGAAAAGATAGTCATAATGTCTTTACCTAATTCAGATGGAGGTTTTATGAATGTTTCGTTTGATTATTCTCAACAGGTGATAACCAAATCATATATCAATCTTAGAGGCCTAATTATCCCCATTAAAATGTTCAAATATATCATCAATACAAGGAAGAAAATATTTTTTCTTTACTATAAATCAGATTAATTTCTGGGAATCAACACATAAGAGAAGTGTTACATCAGATTTAATAGTAAAGGGAACTGGTGACCCCCATGGTAACACTCTTTGGAATATAAATCTATTTTTAGAATATCATCCAACTAACTAATGACACTATCATTTCAGATAGTTCCGTATCGTATAAATAAATATAAACTAGTTTAATACCATGTAAATTATAAATAGAAAACCTTACCTCTCTTATTGGTGGAATACTAGAGAATTTAGATTGAAAACGTTTGGGAAATTTATGAAAACTAGAGGGAGATAATAACTAAAGGTTTCCAACTCTAGATCAATATAAAACATTGATATTACTTTTCCTAAAAATGGATATTATCTTTCATTTTGACTTGTCCTAGTGTCTCATTCACTCTAAATGATACATGACTCCCAATCTAGAATACTAAAGTATTTCCATCAATGATAATAGTCAATTAGGGCCTTATTAACAATGAGAAAATGCATCCGCAAAATTAATTCAAGATGTTTAATTTTGAGACCTAGAAAATCCAAACTATGATGAATATCTGAAAAAAAAAAATAAGTCACAAACATGCCAATAGTGACCAATCTATCTAGTCATACAAAGGGGATTTGTAATATCAATTGTACAAGAAAAGAATATTTATAAGAAGATTTAGTTGTTTCACAATATGAGTTGATATAGATTAATTAGATACACCTATATCAAATAAATAGGTTACAAAATATTAATCCATGGTGGCATTGCCTCTCATATTCACTAAACATGTATCAGCTTCATCTAGAAAATAATTCATTGTATGAAAATACCATAATAATAGATGCCTATTGTTGGATCCCCTTTGTTTATAAATCATATGATTATACGAGAGTATATTTTGTTGTTGTTGTGACCAAGCCACTACATAGGGTAGGAAATATATAATATAATTTCTACAAGTGACTTGGGAATCTTGAAGAACATCAGATCTTAGTTTCCATAATGAAAACTCATTTTAATGCCCATATTTTATATACTAGAAACCTGTTAAAGGGGATATGTTATGAATTTCAATATATCTAGTTAATGTATGTTTTGATGAACAACCATTAGATGCAACAAAAATCTTATTTGTTTTAAATGATCTTATTAAACTACCACTCGGAGAAAAGGGAACTCCCGTCAACCCAAACTTATAATCCAATTAATGTTTAACCATTAATGACCTATCCAGCACTTAATCATAATAATAGAGTTTCGATAATATTTCCTATGACTCATTTTTTAGTTTGAGACCAATAATGAACATTTTAGTCTTGATATTCAAATTATATACAATATTTCCTTCAAATTTCAAAATATCGATAAAGCAGTTCTCATACTCCATCATGGTCTTGTCAGCCTGAAAGACATTGAAAACCATTACAACCTTTTCCAAAACCATAGATTATAGATAGAACTAATTAGTGAAAACAATACAAAATTAATTCCCCTCTAGAACCTTGTAATTTTTCATTGTTTCCTTCAAATCCCAGCATCTCCTTCTAGCTTCCATTACCAGATGGTCGCAAATTTGAAAATAATAAAATCATGACATTCAAAGAAAAAAAATATAATCTCTATATTTATCAAACCATCCATATTATCATGAGGATCATTAGAGCCTTCGAATAATAGTGTATTTTAGAAAACGAACCCCTGATCGTGAATCCAAGATTCATCACTCTATGGTTCCACAATTAGAGCCAAAATGGGAATAGTTGTAGGTACCCATCTTGTACCTTGGGAAGAAAAACAAATCTAAAGAATATTTTGGTCCATATTACGATTTGGTCACTATTTTTCAGTAATAGCTTCATCCTTGGTAATATTCAAACATCCTCTCAAATGTGTGATTCTATAAAAACCAAGAAAAAAACATTGAAGATATCAGAAAGGATACACATATCAATAACTCAAGAAAGGAAAATGGGAATATCCTTCCCATCAGATATGATATCAGGATTTGGAGTTCACCCTATGTAAATAAAATTAATGAAAAATACTAGAATTAGATAAAATTATTTTCGAATACACCTTCCACACAGAAACCATGGTGACTTAAGGCTCGTTATGATGAGAGATGGGCATCCAATTACTCATAACAACTTTAATTATGATTAACCAACACTGTTGATAGAAATTTATCATGAACTTGCCTAGAAAATGTTGTACAATGATACATAACCTAGTTTTGACAAGGCCTAAATGGTGTTTAAGATCCCCAAAATTTGGATACTAGTACATGCTATCATACAAGATAAAGAAAGAATTAATTATCCACAATACAATAGAAGATAAAATATTTACAAGCCTATATGCTAAACACTCCAAAGGGGGAATGTACCCGAAAAAAAAATATGTAAAATGAAAACTAAATAAGTAAATCATGAAACTACACAAAAAATAAAAATATAAAACTCAAACATCCTGAAGGAAACAAAAACAATACATATTCAAATTGATCTAGAACATCCATCACCTCTAATAATTAATTTTCATTTTCTTTGACCTAGCATAAGAAAAACTAAAAATTCCAAGAGGAAAAGATAGTGTGTGAGACATAATGTCTTGAATTGTGTCACCAAGTGTTCCTTAATATATTCAAAAATAATATACAAAATAGTTACTTCAATTTAAATACAACTGGGAAATGAATAATATATCGTTTTTATATTTTAAACAAAACTCTCTTGTTTTCAAAGTACATAAATAATTTCAATCATGGCTTAAATAATTTTTTTTACATAAAATCATTAAAATCAATAATTTGGAATGAGTAAAAATTTTCTACAATCAATATAATATATATTTATATATATATATCAAAATAAACACAACATGTACCATAGTTAACTTCCCTAATTTATATTAGTTACTAGTCATAATATCCTAACACTTCTCAAATTAAATATCATTACTAAACATGTGTGAACACATCCCCAAGTATTTTGGAGAACATGACTCATAAACATCCAATCAAGGACAATCATGATGAACTTGGTTTTTGAATGAGTTTTCATTATTAATCTATTACTATGGTATGAATAATTTTCCATTATTGTTCAAATAACCTCCCTAAATACCCAGGATCATACGTTCTCATGTTATCAATTGAATGTGGGAAATTATTTTTATATCAAATCAATAGTTATAAAAAATTAAATTTCCAAAATATTAGTTTCAATATGATAATTAAATTTCATGATAAAAACATGGGTATTCATCATTTCATGCATTTTCTATAAAAAATAATCACTGGTTTTAATCATATCAATTTATTAGATTTTCTCTGAAAATAATTCACAAATATTTTCATCATTCACTTCATTTTCATAATTCACCCCATAATTCGAATTCCATTAGAATTTTTGTTTTTTTAAATCTATACCATTTAAAGTTCTATAATCAAATCACATCAACTCGAGGTTTTATATGTCAATTAAGATCTATTTCAAAAAAAAAATCAAGGTTTCAAATACATGGTAAATATTAAATGGAACTTACCAACTTTAAATAATGGAAAATAGACCTCACAATTAATAATTCCAAAATATAATGGATGGTAAATTTATATGGGTACTAAACCAAGAATCAAGATCCAAAAAATGAAGTTTAGATCGATCAATTTTAGAATGAACTATCAATCACAATGGATGATAGAAATAGATACAGGAATGAAATAGACAAGCAGATACCCACTAATCCAAAAGAGACTGAATAATGATTACACCACTTCAATCCACCTAGGAAAATTGTTTGTAGGATCCAAAATCACATAGGGATGTCTTTGGGCCATGAAAGGGAAATCTATAGTTAAAATGGAAAAAAGATACATACACTAGTGTCTAAAACCTAATATTCATGGGAATTACACATCATATATTCTCATTACACTATATGAAATCTTGGAAGGCCACGTATTCAAAATACTCATCAATTTTTTATTAATATTATATTTTTCACCATTTCACATCATGTAAACAGTACACTATATATAATCATATCATGCTATACACCAGTTTCACGAAATCTTCTTTAAAAACATTACATGACATGTAATAACATTACACGATGTTCAATATTCAAATAAATATTTTAGTTACCTTTATAAAATCCCAATCAAAATTGGAATCTAATAGTGTTGTATAATTCATAACATAAAATGTAATAGGGTGATATAAGTTTGCACATGATACCATGTCCTCATATGATGCGAATGTTTTTGAGAATAGTTCCCATCTAAAAAAATTTCATAATACCATCAATGAAATGATCATTCTTACACCTTGGATTTTGTGAAATTATGTGGTTCTTATTTCATTATCTCGAGAGAATTTAAAAATAATAGTGTGCATTTGATTGTTTCTTAACATTATGAAAAAAAATTATAATGACAAAACTTGTGAAATAGTTAACATAAATTGAAACTTTTAGGCATAGATAATCTCATTATCATAATCATGGTTTCATTGGTAATGTTTTAAAATCATTAAAATATTTTTAATTCCTTCATATTAGTTTTCTAAGATAATTTGAATTATCCTAAAATTTTCCCCTAGGAGTGTCAAACCAAATGAGTAATATGGCCTATTATCATGCACCAGGTGATTATTGGGTCATGACCAATTCACCCATTTCAATATTATTTCCCATGGGTACATCTGTTCCAAAATCCCATCCACTTGTAGTATCCAAAAATGGATGTATTTTCTTTGAAAACAATATAATCAATTCTTTACTATAACTATAGAATGATATATTATACATAACCTAAAATAATATCATAGGGTTAATCTCTATATACAATGTTTTCGTAAATCTATTTTAAATATTTTCTACTATACTTAATATTATACTAACTGTAGAGACCCCAACCGCAGTAGACTAGAGCCAATGCCCACTTTAATACATTGGAATACCATAAATGTAAATGCTTCCTAAAAGTCAAAATAGTATATTAGTCTTGGTAAACATGAAACAAACCTGAAATTCACAATAAAATTATAAACATAATATACCAAAATTGTATTATTTGAGAATTATGTTGATTCCCTTAGTGTATCCGTGGATACCAATTAAAAAACACTTCTACATTTCTAGTGGAATATTAAATTCTAGAAATATGTGATATAAGATTTTCTAAATGTTTAAACATATATTAGAATCTAGGAATAAATAATTTATAATCGATATGAATGTGAAAATAAATTAATAAAATTCCATTAAATCACAACATATTAATAATATTGCAGGAATAAATGATGATCAAATAATCACAAATAAATAATCACACGAGATTGAATCATAAACATGGATATTCGAACAAATAGAATAATCACATGGAATATCAATAAATGAATTCATAATTATTGAATGTATAATATTTATCATTTGAAACAAACATTCGATTCCTTCTTCTAGGACAACTCATTCCGTCAGTCTGTGTGCTAGTAAAATCAAATAAATAGATAAATCCTCAAACAAAACCCAAACTAGTTTTTCTGATGACACTAATCAATTCATCAGGGAGCTATATGAGTAAAATACTATCATTTACTAAGTTAAATTTATTCTTCCTATCTAAGAGGTGAAATCTAATCAATATAAACATTCATTTTTAAAAAATAGCATAGAAAATGTTAAGAGTCACACAAATCATTAATCATAAATATAAACCATCCAGAGTAATTTGAATGGTATCAATAAAAATATCTGGAGTAGATTATATGTAAAATGTATATTTTTTTATCATTGATGAACAAAAATACAACAACAATGTCATTAAAAACATTAATGATGAAAATATATATTTCATTTTTAATATCCCCATTTAAAACCGTGAATATTTCAAAACAATTTTTGGAATAAAATTCATTGGGAATAACCTCTTAAAATATGTAAATTAATCTTTAAAAAATGTATTGGTCAACATGGAATAAAATTTAATTCATTCCTTACATGGTAAAAAATTATTTATTTCACTTTTTTTGTCAAAAGATAAATAGTCCTTCTTTTGAAAATAATAATATGATTTCTCAAAGAAATATTCATAAATTGGATAAACTACCTTTAATAAATTATTTTTATAAGGTATGAATTATTTTTAAAAACTTTTTTATAAATCATAGATTTTGATGAAGTATTTTTTTGACCGAAAAGTTAATTAATGTCCAAATTTCTTGAAAATATTTTCTCAACCATTTATTGTTTATAAGAGTGGAAAAAATGGTACTATTACAAACAAATATTCATAAATAACCATAGATCAAGAAAAAATATATTTTTTATGATATAAAAATAAATTAACTTTTCCCAGAATATACATACATTGAAACAATCACAAATAATGATGATATTGTGAACTAAACCCTAACCAATTTGGTAACTTTTTAATCATAAGACCCATGAAATACATATATTTAAATAGAACATTAAATACTAGGAGGATAAATTTATTCATTATATAACATAAAAAAGGATATCATATTCACCACACAAAATATATAATTGGTGAATATGTCATATGTCTATTACAAGTAAATGTAAGAAAGAAAACCCTTACCTCATGTAAGATTTAAATTGTTCATGTCGGTACCTATTATATAATGTTTTTGGTCATGTTATTAAGTTACAAAAAAAATATTTTTATATGTATAATATCATATATCATCATATTACTACATTTTACCCCAAAAGTTTTAATATTATTTTATTATTTAAACTGTTTTGTGTATTAATTTCCTCATTTTCCCATGAATTATTTTTTATTAATGTTATGGTACTTGTGAATACAATATATATATATCATTTCAGGATAAATAATAAGGTTATAAATATTATTTTTAACATATTAAATATATTTTAATAACCATTTAGGATTTTTTTTACATGGAAAATGAATCGCCTTACTTTGTGGAGATAGTAGGAAGCATGTACGCACAAGTAATGATATCATTCCATTAACGAGTGAAAAAGTAAATCACTGGGAGACATATTAGTTTTCTAGAACAAACATAATTACATTTATATAAAATATTTTTATTATTTATATCATTATTACATTCCATAAAATTCATTATTGAAAAAATGAATCACATCGCTTCATGAGGTGATAGTCCTCTATACAAACAAAAGGTCTTACTATATTTGAAATAGAATAGAAACAAAAAATGTATCTATTCTATTAAAATTAAAAAATTATAATAATATAATAGAAATTATATAAGTTTTTTAAATTAATCATTATTCTAACCCTTGAATGGTTGGGATGGAAGAAAAACTATATCAGTTTGAGAGGTGGTTTTTCATCTTATACACGATCGCTGATTTTGTTTCCCATATGATGGAAGTGGATATGTATATATATTATTACATAAACACAATATATATATATATATGAGATATACTTATCATATTATACTTAATTTTATAATACATAATTTAATAAGGAAAAAATAATAAATAAAATGAAAGAGCATTGTAAGGATAATTACTCTATCTAAGAAAAACCACATTCTGATCTCCTATTAAAAACCCAATGGAAGGTTTTTTAGGAGGAACAAAATCTATAGAAAATAAATATGTATGTCCATGATATATATTTCCAAGGTTTATTCAAATAAAAATAATTTTTAGGTTTCAATAAGTAAGGATAGATTTTTCTCTTTTATAAGTGGGGAAAAGGCAACCCTCCAGAAAATTAAATAGAAATTTCTAAAATGAATCCAAAATGACAAATAAATTCACATGAAAATCATTTATATGACCTTATATTATATATTAGGATGTATAATACGTAAATATGTCTTGGAAGTAGGATTTTACTTGTTTTGGTTAATTTTTATACCCAATATATTTAGATTATCCCATGGTAAACCCATTATTTCTATAACAGTGGTAATTAATATTTATTTTTATCACTATTAATAATGTCAAAAATCTGGTTGAACTTATTAGTAGTATAAAATATTACTACTAAAAATATTTCATCCATTTTTATAAAATACATTTATATAAGTCAAAATATTTTATTTAAAACTATTCTCTTATACGCGATGAGAAAGCGAGTTTTTAATGTGAAAATGATCAAAAGGTTAAGATGTTTTTTATATAAAAATTTAATAATAAAATGATTCCAATTATAAAAATTATACAAATTGATATATATTTGAACTAAAATTACATTCAATCCAATTAAAAATATAACTAAAACATATAAATAAATTAAAATTAATGACAATTTTCAATTAAAATTTATTATTTTTCACTATTCACAGAAAATGAAACATTTACAAAAAAATTAAAATTTTAATCCTAATAGAATTTTTATATAATGAATTAAAAAATTATGTTTATATTTGCAATTTATAATAAAAATTTTGGTAACTTATATTTTTAAATTATTTGCACACTGCACGAGAAATCCTCCATTCAAAATAAATATTTATTAGAAAAACAATTCTATTTAAAATATTTCTTATATTATTTAAAATTTATATATAACCATTTCATTTATTTTATAAATGTTTAAAATTTAAAAAATTTATAATTTAGATACTACAGTTCATCCCTTTTATCTTAATTCCTTTGTTATAATGGTCATGTGAAATTAATAATATGTCAATATCATTTTGTATTTTGTTTAAAAACAATGTTTCGTTTTTTAAAGATATAAAAAGGATTTATTTCTTTAATAATTAAAATATCATAACATATCAAGGTGTTATATTCACTTCCATAATTTGTGTTACATGTCGCAGATGCAATCAAACATGATATTCTTATTTTAAAATCTCAGTGTCTTAAAACTATAAACAAGTATTTATCTTCTAATGAACAAAGATAATTCAAAATTGATATCTCATTAATTGATATAAGTGTCATATCATATGGTCTAGACCATTATTAAAAATATATAATTGTATATACAAGAACCAATAGTATGATTTCCAACTATATATCATTGTATATTATTCTACTTATCATTCATCATTTATTATTTTATCATTATTATTTTTGTTCGGACACCATTTTGAGATTAGAGGATATTTGGTTTTCTATTTCTAGTCAATGCATAATGGAATTTAGTAGAATTTATCTTCTTTTATAAATAAATAATTTCAATTCTCATTAATTTTAATATTATAATAGATGAATCTATGAAGTCACAATAATGAAAATCTAAAAATTATCACTAGATATAAGGACTTAAACCACGAAGTCGTTAGCGTTTCTTAAAATTCCTTTTCACACACAAAAAATTGAATCCAAGAGTTTAATTCAAAAAAATTAAATTTCCATCATAAATCTTTTATGGTCTTGTTTTCACATTTACAAGAAAATGATTTACATTAGGGAGAAAAGGAAATGAAAGAGTGAGTGCATTATTCAAAATCCTTGACTCGAGAACCATATAGCTGGTAGTTATATTATTATAGTATTCCCAAATACAGGGATCATAATTAAAATATTCAAGTAGTTTTTCTATCTTATGAAACTAAATATATAAGAGTGCATTTAATGAAATTTAAATCTAATGATATATAATATGAATGTATTAAAAAAATTTATTTCACTATAAATTTCTATATGTTACTCATAGTAGTCTTAATTGTTTCTAGGGGAAATGGAGACCTCTATAAATGGGTAACAAGAAATAGGTAGTAAGGAGTATAATGAAATAGTTTTTATTATAATCATATAATAAATAATATGGTAAGAATAAATTAAATAAATGATTCTAGAGAACATAAATATTGTTCGTAATAAAAATCATTGAGTAAAAAATTAATATAATAGAAAATTGATGACATTGATATTTCTCAGAGAGAAAATATGCAAGATTTTAGAGAACGTTAACATATTATCATGAATTTATTCCCAAAAATTAGACACAATTATATAATTCATTGATGAAATATCAAAGATAATTAATCTCATGATTCAAAAATTGTAAATTAAGATTTAAATTATTTGTGGTCACCACCCATCCCAAAATATCCCTAATTCATCCATCATATAGAGAAAATAAATATAAATTCATAATATTCCTAATGGATCTACATAAATAATAATCTATATAAACTCAATGAAAATATATATATGAAAAATGGAAATACATAATTTCATGATTTCATCGCTAAATTTAAAAATATTGATATCTTTGGTAATATAATTCAATATACATGGACACTATAAGACATTCACGATGAAATTAGAATTATCTTTTTCAAAGGAATGATAAATGTCTTATATAGAAGGGAACACTTATTGTGTAGGGATTTTAATTAAAAATGGTTTCACATTTCAACAACGTCCAATTGTAGGAGACTAACAAAAGTATAGAAAGACCATTTTATAAACCCTGATCTAGATATGGTTCAACACATAAATTAATAAAATATATTAAATTCAAAAACCAAATTTGTGGTCTAAAAAAGAATCTTAATCATCTATGGAATAACTCTTGTGAGTGTTAATCCTAGTATGTCAATTGAAAAAAAAATTGTCCACTATGTAACGGAAGATTTCATACTAATCCATCCTTTTAATAATTATTAGCCCTTAGTGTGATTTATAATGAGACGTCATCAAATTCTAGTTTTCCAACTATAATGATATTGTTATGAAGCCACACAAAATTTCCATTAAATATTTTTTATATTTAATAAAACATTTTGTTCAATACATCAAACTTCAACAGATTATTGAGAATTGTAACAACATATAAATGTACTATAGTAAAATGTAATCGTGAAATGTAAATGTTAATTATTTTATATAAATGATTTATAAATATTTTAATATTGAAATATAAATATATTCAAAAATGATATTTAGATAATAGATGAGAATAGATTACGAACACTTCAGTTTCATTTTAGAACCTTATTTCTTGAGATTAATGCGTTAAAATATATTACAAAATTTCTAGATACTATTAATAGGGAAAAGTTAAAAACAATAATGATCAATGCTTTTGTTGAAGAGAGTAATTTTATAACGAGTGGATATTTATATAGAGTTAGGATGATTTATTTAATCATTTATAAAAATTTACATGGGAGAGTAGGTTATAAAAAATGAAAAAATTGGTGTTGCTTTTTTTAACCCATGGCATTTAACATGTTGTTCTTAGGTTTTAGAATTTTAATGTGTATGAATAAAATGAAAATAATATATTTATTTTCATGGTTTAATAGATTATTAAAAAACAAATGGAAATAAACATTTCAAAAAAATTCATTATATTATTGAAAATCATTATATTTTTGAAAAACAAATATTATTTCATTAAATACATTTTTTATGAGAAAATTATTTTATTCAATCAAACAATATTAAATCATATCCAATTAATTTTTATTTCTTAATATCAACAATATAATCATGCCATTATTTTTATTTTATTCTAAATCTTCAATTTCATCATAAAATTATATAAAAATCCCCCACACTAAATTTTTAATGAAGTGCTTTCAAATTTAATGTCTATTTTTTAATAACAATTATCTATCTATATGAATATTATTTAATAAATACAATTAATTTATATTTTCATGTTTTTAATTAGTACTAATAAATGAAAACTCTTTTATATAGAAAATGTTTATAATTCAAATGATATATTTTAAAGAATAAATATTTGAGATAATTAATAATTAGATTTATATAAAATGATTTTATGTGTTTTATTTTACACGAGATTATATAACAGTAATATTGATATTATAATAGTCAGATTCACAATGACCAGGTTTTATCTTATATATAAAAATCATTCTGAAACATATAATCATTATTATACTATTCATACTTTTTTAACATTGAATTATATTTATTGGGGTTTTCATTTTAAAGTGACTTTTCCTTTTATATTTCTCATTATTTTTTTATTACGACTCACCAATGAAAATTATTATTCTATTTTTTCATTTTTATATGTTTTGTGTTGTTGGTTTTAGATTTTATTATTAATCTAATTTTCTAGTATAATGTTTTTATTTATAAGTATGAAATAATAATATTAGTATCATGCTATAATTTGGTAATGAAATGTTTATTTACTATTGTAGAATATCAATACATTCATTCTTCCCGTAATAAATATTTTTATTGTTGAAATTTATGTTATACATGAATTCATGAAACAATTTGTCTACATAATCCTCATTTCATTCTTAGTATCCCATGTTAGTTCCTTAAATATTTGATTCCTCTAAAGAATATTTAATAGTTAGGAATCTTAATTACCTAATACTGGATCATTATTTCTATGAATATATATAGAATCTTTATTATTTTAAATTTCATTCTCAAAAGATATTTCATTGGAAGCGAGTACATGTGTTTAGTTTTTAATTTACTTTATTATTAATAAAACAAAGAATACATCATGTACTTTAAAGAGGTCAGATGACATTACTTAGCTGTAAGATATCCCTATAGTTCAATCTAAAATTTAAAAATGACTAATGTTCCTATAGAATAGATCCACATTCTTCTAAAACATTATAAAATTATTTTATGGGGATACATTCAATAAAATTTTACATCTTACTTATAATTATATATTATTCTTCTATTTATGATAAAAATTTATATGTCTTCTCTAAGCTATCATTATTTGGTTCTAGATAACATTATCCTTCTTAGATTAACTCTCAATGAATTCTAGAACATCTAGCCTACTATTTATCACATTATCCAAGAATGTTACTGTAATACATTGTTTCCCATTATATTTATTATATGTTTCCATTATATTGATCAAATAAAATCGATTTTTCTGAAAAATTAACCTACGGGAAGTACTAGTCTAATGTTTCTCAGATATCAATGGATAATTATATTATTGATTCATAATTGTTATTGATATTCATTTAAGCCTTCCCATTATTTTGAGGATTAAATATGATTCTAAAATTTATCTATGTGTTAAAAACCTTTTGAAGACTCCTATAAAATTCCTGTGTTAAATCAGAGTCATGATTAGATACAATTGGTAATATTTCAACATCAAATGAACTTCATTAATTTAGAATTATGAAATATGTTTAAGTGGTTGATCCTCAATTACATCTAAAAAATGTGAAGTCATGGTAAGGGAATCTATGAAGAATCTTATATCAGTAGAACTCATAGTTTGACTATGAATCCTATTATTAAGACCATAAATATATTTTTCCACATCAAATTTTTTTTATAATTAATATTCATGAAACACATTGATTAAATCTCACAATATTAACTAGTTTCCATATCATGTATCTTGATACATAATCATTAATTTTATGTTTCATGTTTCTCACATGAAATTAACAATTATATCCCTACACATTCAAGAAATACCTACATGTATATAGACGATTGAGAAATAAGATTAATCTTCTAACTCATTCCTTAGCACTAGTACTAATGGTAATCATATAATCTTCCCAATAATTAAAACATAGTATTGATATTTTAGAATTTTTCGTTTCCTATTATCTATATCAGTAATTGTCTTCTTGATAATGTCTTCATCATGAAGAGACTTAATTATCTTCAATAGTATTTATTTTAGGAATTAAATAAACATATAATGTAGTTTCCCATTCATTAATAATTTACACATCAAATACGTAACTCCCCTAACGCAGTGGACACAGTACAAGGGATGCCAAACCATGTCTCTAAATGACCTCAAGGGTACCCCTCTATATACTAGAAGTAGAAAACTATTAGTGAGTGTCTAATGTGTTCTGTGGGGAGGCTAACCTTTTTTGGAGTATTTCACAACCGATAAGAATAATAAATAATATAAATAGAATAAAAAACAAACATAAATAACCAAACATTTCCCAAAATTGGATATAAACCCACTAACAAATAAAAAAAAGATATCTCATTTCATATAGTTCTAGCTTTAATGAAAACCCTAAATAAAGGGAAATTGATAAATCCAAAAATCATGTTCGGACACCTAGCCCAGATCCCTCATTCATGTATATCCCATGCCGAATCAACCTTATAACAAAGGTTGTTTTCCATTATCCTGACCTACAACCATGAAGACTACTCGGGCACCCAATGGAGACCCAAGTATGGGGTGAGTATAACTTAGTAGGCCACCACCAATAGTTTCTACAAAAAATACAATCTAAACATGTAGTGTATGCATATAATAAATGTATTAAATGATAAAATAAATATAAAATGTCTTCACCAAGTTATAATTATTTTCTTACACATTTTTTATCAACTGTACCATGGGTTATTCATTTTCCATTAATTACACTATGGCCTATGTGGAACAACTACTATAAATAATGGGATGTCTAAAATTTTCTATCACATTTGGGATAAAATTTCAAAAAACCCCATATCACACTTAACTTGGACCCTCAATCTAGGTAGTCTCACCAAATGAAATCATTAGGGGAATAGATCCTCAATTCTACTCCCTAAACCATGCATTTTGGGTGTTTATTTTAGATCCTCATTCTATCACGACCCTTAGAGGTATAACATCGAGTAAATACACCACGTAGAATTAATACATGTACATATTCTTCTTCAATCATTTACCACATATTCTAATTCACAAATCATACTCACTGAACACATAAACAATTTAGTATTCATAGATCAATCAGATTCATAAGTCATTTTCCCTCTTTAACCCATTTACATAATTAACATTTACAATTCATGACTCATTAACACATTAACACTATTAAAAACACTACCTTATTCCATATTTCATTAAAACAAATTACATCAATTTTATTTCAAAATTTATGTTAACAAAAGAAATAAAATTCTAGCATATTTTCTTCCATACACCCATGTTAAAATTTTAAGTATAATTATCATCAATTTTATCACAAATATGTTTAAAATTTACATTCACATAACCAATACCATGTTTATTAACACCCCATGGGGGGCCACATCCCTAGTCTAGTTAGACATAATTCCTACAATGGGGACCACGAGGGGTTCAGTTCATCATTAAAAAAACAAATTTATCCTTTTGCACTGTGGGAATCAATAATAAAATAATAGGGAACCAATATCAAAAACACACATGAATAAACCAACTTCAAGACTATTGAACATAACTTGTAGAACACCTAACATGACTTCTAATTCATCTACATAGTCATCCTTTACCATTGATTCAAATTCAAGCACTATATATATCCCCAGCCTGTGATCTACTAGAAAAAGTAGGATTTATGAATTTACAAGTATAAGAACATATAGTCACATCATAATCTATAAAAAATAAAGGAATAATAGTGTTAGACTCACCTAGAGCATTGATTAGAATCCAATGATTCTCCAAACATATTTTAAATGAAGAATATTGAACCCTGTGAAGGTTGGGTAAATTTAATATGTCCCATGTTTTTATTGAGGATTAATTGAGGATAATTTTGAGTTGGGACGCTTATGTCATGGGATGGGAAAATGGTAAAACCCCACTTTTTATGGAGCGCACGGTTTGACCACACAGTTGGTCAAAACATGCACTAACTGTGCACCACCCTATATCCAAGAAGGGGATATGTTGTATGGTTTCATAGGGAGCAAGCACAATTTAAAAAACTATTAATTGACCATGTGGAATGGATTTGTCCAATTATGCATGATTTGGATGTCCCTTTTTCATGGTTTCTTCAAACCATGTACACTTCATCCAAGCATGCATAGTTAGGGAACATGGTTACTTTTAAACATGAATGAATTGTGAAGCATTTTATTGATGAATAGTTTTTCCACTCATTCATGTCCCGAACCCTTGAGAAACCCTTCAAACTCCTCGTACACCACAATAAAAAATCTATTAAAAAGGGAATATACATAAAATGAAACTTAAACTAGAAATTTCCTCAAGGAATGTACATGATCTTTTAACCTCCCCACCTAATAATGGACCATCCAAAAGCTACACTCTTAACAATCACAAAGCATCCAATGAAAAGAGATTGGACCACTTGGACTACATATCTATCTCCCTCTCTATGATTTATTCCAAAATGTTACCATGATTCCACAAAACTAAAACTAAATTCATATACTTCTCCCTCAGTACTTTCATACAATTGTCAAAATAATAATTGGATTCTTATCGAAGGTCGCACCATCTTAATGTTCAAAATCAGCAACATAAATCACATGAGATGGGTCAGGGTGATATTGTTCAATTTGTGATAGATGAAAAGCATCATTAATTCCCCAATACCATTGTAGTAGATTCAATCGGTATGTGAGTAGTCTAATCCTCTCCACAACCAAAAATAGACCCATGTACCTAGGTTCTAATTTCTCGTGTTCCAAAATCTAGCAGTGTCCCAAAAATTAGAGACATATGAAGAATCACTTGATTACCCACCTTAAACTCATGAGTTCATGGAAGCTAATCCAAACATGAATTCTATCTTCTCTAAGTTGTAGTAACATCTTTCCAAATCAACTGAAGCTTTTATGACATCTCATACATGAGACTCATTCCCAAAAACACTAATTTTCCTACCACTATCCAACACATAGACAACTTATATGGCCTCCGTTGAGTACCTATATTGTTCTATCTAAGTCATCACACTGTAAAGGTTGTTTTAGGTGAACTCAATACATTTTATGTGCTTCTCCCAATATCTAAAAGAAATCGTGGATGCATAACCAAAATATATCCTCTTTCACATTAATAAAACTATCTAATTTCCCATATTTCATCATGTGGAAAGCTGTAATAAAAAATACATTGGTATCAAGTTCCTTTTGTAACCCTTGCTTGAAGTGTGATGTAAAACAAAGATCATGATCTGAAAAAATAGTCCTTGTAACCCAATATGAATGAACTATCCATCGAATGTATAAGTCTATCAACTTGTATATAGTGATGGTCTCTCAAATTGCTAATAAATGTTCCACATTTGTTAACTATTCTAAAACTACCTATATCATATCATTCTTTTGAGGCATCCTTAGAGGAAACACCAAAAAAAATCAATAGTAAATTCATCCCATTTCTATTCTAGAATGGTAAAATGCTATAACATAACATTGAATCATTGAGGTCCGTAATTAACCTACGGATAGGTATAACATCACATTATGAAACCAAAAACCTCTTTCATCATTCCTGGACACCAATAAATCAATATAGATCATGTCACATTTTTTATAATACAACATTCACCACCCATTTAAAATCATGAAACTCACACATCATCTCTTCCTATATACAATTAGGTATGACAACATCACCCCAAATATAATTAATCTTCCCATCACTGATGTTATGACGAAAATGTCACTCCCCTCATTAAAAAATCACTCTCAGGGACAGATAATCTATATCATCATACTACCTATTCATGATCCGACTCCAAATAATGGAAATAACTGCAAAGAATGAAAGTATCATCTTCTATTTCCCATACCACACCTATGGATGCATCTCAAAAAACAATTCCATCATCCTTCACTTCAAACTAGATTATTTAATCACATTATTTTGAGTTATGTACCTTTAATCATCCACAAAATTGCTTCACTTTCTCAACATGTTAACTAGCTAAAAATAAATTGATTGTATATTGTCAAACCATATTGATTGTTGATGGTTAAAATCTCTATGGGAAAATATATACCTAAGTTTTTTATGATCTGTATACATGTTAAAACATACTACTAACATGAAATTTCCCCAAAACATTGAAGTGTATCCCACATCAATGAATCTTAGATTATGTGTAGGGTTGTTATGTTCATGAGGCCTCAACTGTCATGACCCATATTCCACAACCTAATCATCCTTCATCAACACTTCCCAATGGAAAATGATAGATGCATCACAAATCAAGGCGCATTGCTTACCCTCCATATGTATGATTAGAATTGGTGTAACTAGTTAACCACACCATTAAATATTTTAAAGCATTTTAGCGCACACAAAACTATTCAAACATGATTCCCTTATTTGTTAACTACAAGATTGGTTCTTCAAAATGGGATAAATCATTGATAAAATTTCAGTAATATCCCACTATACAAAGAAAAATCAAATATCAAAAACATTCTTGCGCTATTTTCAATATAAAACAGCCTTAACTTTCTCTGAGTTTTTTGATACGCCTACCTTCAAGAAGATGTGACCCAATATATTTACCATGTTAATCCATATCTAACATTTAGATTGTTTGATGGATGGAGTATGTTCACATAGTCTAGTCAGGATTATTTCAATATGGTGGAAATGATCTTCACGTGTTATGGAGTATACTAGGATATAATCCAAAAAATAATCAACATCTAATCTTGGAAAGGGTGAAATAAATGTTCCATCAAATCTATAAACTTTTCTAGTGAATTTTACAATCCAAATGACATCAAAAAATTATAATACAAATCACATATTCTCTTGAAATAAGTATTTATTATATAATAAGGTATCAACCTCATCTTGTTATACAATAATCTAAAATCAATATTTGAGAATACTGAAGCACCACCCATCTAGTCAAAAATATAATCTACTCGCCGAAGAACGTATGTATTCCTTACTATAATCTAATTTAGATTAAAATAGTCGATAAACAACCGCATTACATAATTATGACTCTTACAGAACAACACCGAATATCCCATAATTACATACAATGATAGATAATCACCTTATCCTCTAGTGTCTCTAACTATGTTTTATGTTTCCGGAGTTCTGCTAGTCCATTCATTATGGTAATAAAAAAACTGGTTATTCTTTCAGAAAAAACATTATTGTGAACTCAACATCTCTCTTAGGGAAGAACCCTCTGAATAATTTAGTAAACATGAAGACGCATTGTGATGATTTTATTCAGAATTTTTTTTAATATTGTGTTAAATTATCATTTTTTAAGATAATGATTTATTTTCTTCTAGATCGAATCAAGTCCATTTTAATCTGGTTTTGTACGAAATATTACTGTATTTTAAACATTGAATCTGAACATAAATGATGGAGAAATGATATTATCCATCAGAAAGAAGTTTCCTAGACACAACATTCCATGAAAATGTTTACATACTGATCAGTACCAGATGTAGAACATGTATGAAGATGGAAAATTGATGTTCTGTAATGTTGATGATTAGATGAACCATTAGGCTCATATGAATCAACATGAAGTTCAAGATTCACTAGAATCGGTTTTGATAATAAATTCCTTATGTTACTGAAGAAGTTGAAAGAAGATATTAAATCCAAGAGTTAGTAAATTTTCATACATTCTAAGATTATGTTAGATGATTATTTTCCAATATTGAAGTTTTCATTAAATTATGATAATGTCTCATGATTAAAACTATTGAACAATGTAGTATTTTTAAGCTCTATTAATTATTTTTATCAGTTCACAAAACCAAGACACATAAGATTATATATAGAATTATAGCACATATAAGTTCTTAGTCATTATAAACATGTAATGATGATGGAGTTAAAATAATTTATATTTATTTTAGTGGTGTTATCATCATATTCAGTTCATCATTAAGTTAATACCATCATGGTGATAATTCCATCATTAAAGGGATTTCGTCAATCAAAATCTGAGAAGGAAATATAATAATAATGACTCTAATAATAAAAATCAATTAGATTAACTCTAATAAATTAAATTATATCATAATGACATTAATATAGTCATATTGTAATGTGTGAGGATAGTCAGATACTAATTAGTTGGATACAATCGAATCAAAATTAATTGAGTAAGAGTGAAAATTCATAATAAAGCGATGGGTGTTTCATAGTAATGGAAATGAGGAACTTCCATCTTTCTAATAAAAAACTGTGAATCTTGGTAATATAATTACCAAGTAAACTCAATAAAATATTAGAAGTGTTGTGAAGGGTTGAGGTCCTCAAAAACCTGAAATCCAAATTTTTATTGACAATAGAGTTTTTTAATTTTAAAGTGCAGTTAATGTTTTCAAGTTTCATGCCTTTTTAATTCTGGGATTCCTATAAATAGTTGTTCAAATCATTCATAATTTGTAATTTTTTATTGAGAGGATAAAAGCTGGGGTGCTAATAAATTTGAGTTAGATATTTTTCAGATAAAAAAAATCATTAGATAGTCATACATCTTTTCTTTTTTTACCAGACTAAGAAGATCAGACATAGGAAGAACATTCTAATAAATTTATAAGAGTTTTAAGAAGTGCATCATGAGAAAGGGGGCATCGTATTGAGTTTACTAGACTGAGATAATCAGATAGTTTTTATTGTATTGAGTGTCGTCATGCTCATAATTGTCAAAACCAGGAACATATGATGAGTAGTTTGAACAATGTTTCCTTTATTTATTATTAATAATTGTTTTTTATTTTAAAATTTAAATTTTCACGGGTCAGTATAATCATTTATATTAGGATATAAAAGGTGTATAATTTTATTTAGTACAAGTTGAATTCACATTTTCATTATAGTGAATTTTTATAGACCCAAAGGGTGGATATTGTATGAATAGAGGTTCCCACACATAGACCAAACCATGTAAATATTTTTTTCTTTACATTATTACATTTTTTATGCATGAAAATTTAGCAAAAGACATTTTGGATATGAAATTTAATAGGTTATAAGGGATATTTTTTAAAATTATTATAACATATAAGAAGGTAACAATAGATTCAACACCCCACTCTCAATTTTTATTATTTCCTTTCAAACTTTAATTGGTATTAGAATATAGGTACCCTTTTTAAATATATATCATGGATAACATCAATTATTTCAATAGTTGATGAATTCATACATTTTATGGAAAAAAATATTTTGGAAGAAAAAATATGTTGATTTCCTATCTCTTAAATCTTGTCCTGGATGTTGTTGATGATGTTACATTTGGTTTCCCACTTATTGAGAAGGATGCACTGATAAAATTTTCTAATAATATAAATATTAAATTTGATGTGAAATATATAAATTATATCCTTATGTAATTATTAAAAATTTTATATATGATGGTCAAAACGTCCAGCATTTTTTCACATAATCTTTCATTACAGTATTCAAAACCGAGGATCTTTAAGGTTTAGTGTCTTGGAATCTTGAAACTTAAAAACTGAAAACATAAAACATTCTTATTAAACAATTTTAAATGATTCTCCTTCTTTTTATACTAGTTTCATTATTACATCTCATAACCTGGAGACATCCATCCAATGAAAGGGTGAGCAGAAGGCCCAGTATGGGAAACAAGGGAAACATTTAACATGTAAACTTGAGATGCATCAATAATGTCATGAAAAAGAACATTATAGCATGATAAAGAGATCATGACGTATATCATAATAAAAATAACGTGTTTCAAAACATGAATATGTGGCAAAAACCTTTAAATTATACAATCATGAACGTATCACTAAGGTCCATCCCCAAAGTGTCATTTAAAATTACCAAGGTAATTCCAAGGTATCGTAAAAATTGTAATCTTTAGTGGTTACATCATTACCCAATGCATTGGAGCGCTATAATGGTGAAACATTAAATTTGTCTTTATTCTCATGTGATCCACGTATATCATCATCAAAATTTCATAAATAACCCATATAGAATAAAAGAAATGGGTTTCTTTTCATAATAATAACATTTTAAAAACTGCTATAAAGACATGATTTTTATGTCACTTAATCCCACAGAAAAGGAAAGCGGGTCTCATGTTTGTAAATCCTAGAATTTAAAATAGAAAATTTTGGTATATATGTGAATACACTTGTAGATGAAAGATCTTGAGTATTCACTTAATAAAATAAATGAATTTGAGATAAAGGGAGAGTCATTTTGAGACTAAAATTCTGCAGCGTAACGGTTATGTTTCGGTGTTTTAGAAAACATTGAAAAGAGAGGGGACATGGGTCACCCACTCATAAATGATCCAAAAAATAGTAGAGGGATATAATAACATGGATATAAGAACATGGTAATGAAATTTGTATGACATACTATATTAAATGAAAACATATAAGGAAGAAAAAAAGATAAGATTTCTCTTATGAAAATTCGCCAGCCTAACGGCGTCACTTAAAACACCAAAAAAAAAATGAATTCACGAGATAAAATAGGGTATTTCATAATAGGAACATAAAATATCAGTATGATAGATATAGATATCATACACCAACATAAAAAAATGAGTTTGGAATACATGACATGAAACTAGAACTTTGAAAAATGAGAAAGGTGATGAAATCCCTTAAAAATTCAGTAGCCTAACTGCGCCACTTAAACATTAATAAAATGAAATGATGAGAGCAAGAGGGGGTCTCTCATCATATGAACATGTAAAGGACAATATAATTAATATATAACAGCACCCCCAATAAAATAATATGGGTCTTAAAAGAAATGACATAAATGAGAGTACATGAAACCAAAGAGAGAGGTAAGATCCCATACCTTAAAAGGTAACTCTTAATACTCAAAGGTTGGGACCTTGAGGGATTGTGGGCACTTTGAGAGGTCTCATTGGGAAGTAATGATACCAGAACATCATTTAAGAATATTTTTGAATGTAAATGATGATAGAATGGCCTGTTATTTATAGGGGAAGTGAGGGGAAAAGGCATTAATGGCCATGGGACACCTCATCGGTGGTATTGGAAAAACCATGGGCTTGCCCATGGTATTTGCCCATGGTATTGGCCACTTGAGACACCTCATACAATAATTCATCACCTTTGGTCGGAAAACCCTCAAAATATCGCATGACATCATCATTACACATTTATGATGTCATCAAACATACTGAAACCCTAAAACTGTATTTTTACTATTTACTGAAAATTCGACATTCTTAGAAAAATCCCAAAATTTCACCTTAACAAAATATTAATTCACTGATTTCAAAAATGAACACCATTTTATAAAAATAATTTTCTAAATATTTTTAATTTAATATTTTAATAAATACACTATTCACCGAAAATTCATTTTTTATGAAAAATCCCCAAAAATTACCGTAACATAATATCGATTCTCTGAGTTCAAAAATAAAATCAATTTTATAAAAATAATTTTCTATATATTTTGAATTTAATTTTTAATTAAAAACATTATTCACCTGAAAAAACTAATACTTTACTAAAGATTATGGAAACAGTTATTTACATATTTTATCGAATCACATTACTTAATCAAGGTTCTTATATTATATTAATACATTCATTAAGTGAGATTACTAATCCATTTGGTCACATTACTAATCATAATCATGCAACAACTATTCATAAATTACTATTCAACAAAAATTAAGTTGATCTTATCAGAATCTATATTTTGTACTGAATATAATTGTAGAAGACCATTTTTTGAAAATCATTACACATAGTTAATTTTTCAAGGTTTACATAAATATTTTCCAATATCCATTTCTCTATAATTCAACAAAAATATGCATACTATATTTATCCGGGAATTTGAAAATTCACAAACTTTATCATAAGAAGAAATCACTGTTTTTATTTAAGTTAAAGGATTACACAAGGATGTTATGGTGTCGTTACATAGCCCCTTATCACACCATCATAGGACCTAAGTGTAAGGTGTGCTGGGGTGATACAATTATAGGGAGGTTCAACCAACATCACACAAGTATTAATTTCTATTAGTTTGAACTTCTCACGAAGGGGATTCCGTTCTAGATTCACACGATGAAGTCCGGATTGGGTTTGGACCAGAGAAAAGCCTGGTGGTGCTACCTCCTTCCCAAGTTATATTAGATGGGCTTCGATTGGCCCGAGAGTACAGGATGAGGCCATCAAATATTCTTTCTATATTAATTAACCAATATCACTTTTATTTAGAGAAAATAATTGCAACATTTATCTTCCAACGGTCATATTGACCAATGGTCATATAACAGTTGAAACCCAACGGTCTCATTTTAAATACACTCATGTTATCAAATAAAATAGTTTAGTTGATTATAAAAATAAAATAACAAACAAATTAGGAAAGAAGCTTTATCCAAAATTTTGTGTCATTACAATCTCTCCCCTTAAGAAATTGCATCCTCACAATTTTTAAAAAAATTGGGCTTGAAAATTTCATTGAAAGTCCCACATCGGAAAAAGAGTCAGTAACGCTAATTCATTAAAAGAAAGAAATGGAAGTACAAAGTTCACCTGAGTTAACCCATACTAGGATTCCTTGTAGGAAAAAATGGATATGGAAGAAAAAACAAAGGGTCAAGTTTTAAGGGAGAGTGATAGAAAACATGATTAAGATAAAGTTAACGACACAAAAATTACAATCTCATGATGTTTGTAAACGGTCTTTGATTACCCAGTAGGAAAGTTAAACCAACAACATTTTTGTTTTACATTCCTTTTCGTAATTTGGAGGAATTCATAAAAAACATACGGAAATATACTAACATTCAAGTAGAGTTTCATACGTTAATATGTTTCTACCAAAACTAATCTTTTCTCCAAATGATGAGATTTCCAAAAACACTTGGTCTCATCAAAACACAAGAATCGTCTTCTAGAGAGTCATGTAATCCACAAAATATTAACTCTCTATTTCTTCTATCTTTAAACATTATCCCAAAAACATAATGGGTAAGATAAAACAACTCTTCAAATGAAAGAACCTCATAGGAAGGGAAACGGCATTAAATCGTCAAAGTTCCACGGTACTACGCATAGTTCATCATAGACCATTCCATAAATAACTGTCCATAAAATTCCTCAAAATAAACCAAACTAAGACTGAAACCCAAATATAAGAAGGATTTTATAACATAGTCTTCCAAGATAAACTTTATTGTTCATCTACAAACATCATAATCCACTCTTATCATTTTATAACAAAAGTAACTAACCTAATCACATTTTCCCCAATATTGTTTAATCATTTCCATATGTAACATAAATTAATATAATTTCACCTTAAATTTATTGATTCTTCTAAATATATGTCAACTGTTACTCCTTAAATAAAATACCGTTGTAACCTATTTACCTTGATCAAAAAGGGTTCCCAAAATAGTGAATGTCTTCCAAAATAATAATGATCTTTTAATCGCCTAATGAACATTATCAGATGAACATCATTGAGACTTCGTCTTCTTTTTCCTTGATGAATTTGGGCATTCAACTAGGTACCAAATATTAATTGTTATATTTGATAGCTGGTATGGCATAATCACAATATGTTCAACTTGATCTCTCGTTATCTCTATCATATTAATAATCCAATAGTCACATTTCCTATCACATTGGTTTTTTGGACATGTTCTACTATTTCCTTCCATTAACTAAGAAAAGAAAGTATAATTGTGGGGATTAAATATTTATCCAATAATCATGAAAAGGAAATGATAAGAATATAAGGATAAACTTGTGGAAGAAAAGTATATCCTAACTTGTGATCCCCTAGGATCAAATCTAGGTTATCCGTGATCATATATTCTTATGTGAATCATTATTTTATCTTATCTTTGTGAATTTAATAATGGTTCATACTAATCTTATTAATTTACCAAAGAATATCCACCGGGAGTGTCATAACCAAGAGTGTAGCAAGGGCCGTTGTCGTGAACCAGTTCCCATTCGAGTCAAGCACAAAGCAGTTTTTTTGGGTTTTACCCTCTATGTACATCTATGCCAGAGCCACCTCTACCTGCTCGTATCCAGATAGGGATGTATTTCCTTGGCAACCCCTTCCTCAATACTAACCAAAATACCTGGAATCTTTTCTATATTTAAAATTTTCTATAGGGTTCTTCCTAATGTTTTCATATCCTAATTTCAAAAAATAACTAAACCATTCTTTGATACCAACTATATCGTCCCACCATTTTTCACATAAACATTTATTTCATTATACAAACCCGAGGATCTTTAATGTTTAGGGGCTTGGAAACAAGGCACTTAATATAAGAAAACATAAAACATTATTCTTAAACACTTTGAAAGAATTATCCTTATGTTCATCATAGGTTCATTACTGCATCTTATAACCTGGATAAATACATCCAAAGAATGGGTGAGAAGAAGGCCCAGTAAGGGAAACAAGGGAAACATTTAAGATGTAAACTTGAGAAACAACAATAATGTCATGAAAAAGAACTTTACAGCATGAGAAAGAGATCATGTGGCATATCATAATAAAATTAACATGTTTCAGAACTTGAAGATGTGGCTACAACATTTAACTTATAAAATCATGAATGTATCACCATGGTCCATCCCCAAGGTGTCATTTGAAATAACCAAGGTAAACCCCAAGGTATCGTTAAAATTGTAATCTATAGTGGTTACATCATTACCCAATGCATTGGTGCGCTATCAGGGTGAACACTTAAATTTGTCTTTATTCTCATGTGAGCCACATATATCATGATCCAAAATTAATAAATAACCCATATAGAATAAAATTATTGCGTTTCATTTCATAATCATAACATTTTAAAAACTGCTTTAATGACATGATAATTATGTCACTTAAACCCACGGAAAAGGAAAGCGGGTCTCATGTATGTAAATCCCAGAACTTAAAATAAAAAATTTTGATAAATATGTGAATACCCTTGTAGAAGAAAGATCTTGAGTATTCACTTAATATAATAAAATAATTTGAGATAAAGAGAGAGTCATTTTGAGACAAAAATTCTGCAGCATAACGGCTATGTTTCGGGGTTTTAGAAAACATTGAAAAGGGAAGGGACATTGGTCACCCACTCATAAATGATACAAAGAATAGTAGAGGGATAGAATAACATGAATATAAGAACATGGTAATAAAATTTTAATGACATACCATATAAAAATTAAAACATGGAAGGAAGACAAAAAAATAAGATTTCTCTTATAAAAATTTGGTAGCCGAACGTCGTCACTTAAAACTCCAAAAAAATGAATTGACGAGAACAAATAGAATCTCTGGTCATATGAATATAAAAGATCAGTATGATAGATATAGAGATCATACTTCAACCAAATAAAATGGAACTTGAAAGACTTAACATGAAGGTATAAATTTGAAAAATGAGAAAGGTGAAGGAATCCCTTAACAATTCGGCAGCCTAACGGCACCACTTAATCATTAATAAAATGAAATGATGAGAGAAAGAGGGGGTCTATTATCATATGAACATGGAAAGGACAGTATAAGGAATATAAAACAACACCCCCAACATAATAACATGGGGCTTAAAAGAAATGACATAAAGGAGAGTAATTGAGAAGAAAGAGAGAGTTACGATCCCTTACCTTAAAACGTAACTCTTAAAACTCAAAGGTTGAAACCTTGAGGGCTTGGGAGCACCATGGGAGGACTCCTTGGGAGGTAATGAGACCAGAACTTTGTTGTGGCGGATTTTGGAATGGAATGGATTAGAGAATGTCTTGGTATATATAGGGGAAGTGAGAGGACAAGGCATTAATTGCCAAGGGACACCTCATCGGTGGTATTGGCAAAACCATGGGCTTGCCCATGGTATTTGCCCATAGTATTGGCAACTTAGGACACCTCATACAATAATGCATCACCTTTGGTCGGTCAACCCTCAAAATATCTCATGACATAAACATGACACAGTTATGATGTCATTAAACATACCGAAACCCTAAAACTGTATTTTTACTATTCACTGAAAATTCGACTTTCTGAGAAAAATCACAAACTTTCACATTAACTAAATATTGTTGCTCTGATGTCATAAATAAACTCCATTTTATAAAAATAATTTTCTAAATATTTTTAATTTAGTTTTTAAATAAATATACTATTCACTGAAAATTTATTTTTTCAGAAAAATCCCCAAAAATTACTGTAACATAATATCGATGCTCTGAGTTCAAAAATGAAATCCATTTTATAAAAATAATTTTCTAAATATTTTTAATTTAATTTTTAATTAAAAAAGACTATTCACCTGAAGGAACTAATACTTGAATAAAAATTAATGAAACAATTATTTACCTATTTTTGCGAATCACAATACTTAATCAAGGTTCCCAGATTATATTAATACTTTCTTCAAGTGAGATTACTAATCCATTTGGTCACATTACTAATCAAAATCATAAAATCACAATTCATATATTACTATTCCTCAAAAATTAAGTAGATCTTATTAGACTTGAAATTTTGTAGTGAACATAACTGTAGAAGACAATTTTGTGAAAATCATTACGAATAATTAATTATTTAAGGTTTACATAAATATTTTCAAATATACCTTTTTCTTGAATTCAACAAAAATATGCATACTATATTTATCCAGACATTTGAAAATTCAAAAACGTCATCATAAGAAGAAATCACTATTTTTATTTAAGTCAAATGATTACACAAGGTTGTTATGGTCTCGATACATAGCCCCATATCACACCAGTATAGTACATTAGTGTAAGGTGTGATTGGGTGACAGAATCTGAGGGAGGTTCAGCGAACATCGCACAAGTAGTAATTTCTATCAGTTTTAACTTCTGGCGAAGGCGATTCCATTCTAGCTTCACTTAATAAAGTTTTATCATGGGTTTGGTCCAGAGCAAAGCCCAGTGGTGCTACCTCCTTCCCAAGTTCCATTTTATGGTCTTTGATTGGCCCAAGACTACTGGATGAGGCCATCAAATCTTCTTTATATATTAATTAACCAAGATCACTTATATTTAGAGAAAATAATCGCAACATTTAGTTTCCAATGGTTATATTGACCAATGGTCATATAACAGTCGAAACCTAATGGTCCCATTTTAATTATACTCCTGTTATCAAATGAAACTATTTGGTTGAGTATTAAATTAAAATAATAAACAAAATTAGGAAACAAGATTTATTCAAAATTTTTGGTCATTACAATGGTGATGGGTCTAAAAACCTCAAAATATATGTATGAAATGCCAGAATGTATTTCCTAAGGGAATACTAATGTGATGGAATCAAAGATACAAATCTAGCATTGTATATATGAAGACATATGAATGAGATATGAATAAACTATTAATATGTACTTCACCAGAGTAAAAGATATGGTTTGAAAAATCATATGATTCAAGGATGGAAATAATTATTCTACATATTTTAAGTAACTTATGAGAAACTTTCTAGATTGGTTTGATTCTAAAATTTTTTGTTTATAATATAAGGATATTTTTATCTCTTAATGAATTTCATAACATTATTGATTATTATTAAATTAAAAGATATCCAATGTTCACAGAGAAAGAGAAACATTAAATAAATTTTGAATTTGTGTGAGAAATGAAAATTATATATTTTTAAAATGTTGATCCTTTTTACTTTGAAAAAAATAGGATGATGAGATGAATGAAAAAGTCTTATCTCTTATATCCAAGAACTATAAAATCATAATTGGAATGTATGGAGTTAAAATTCCACCCAAATGTTTTTAATTTTGAAGAATCAAACACTTTTCAATGAATTTACCCAAGAATAAAGGTAATTAATAGTGATTTGTTTTTTTAAAACCCATGATGTATGAAGTGGGACAAATGTTCTAAAAAAGGAAGTACATCCAATAAAAATAAAAAAAGGTAAATGGAGAGAAATGGATTGTGCTAATTAAGAAATATGAATTGGATTCAACTGAATGTCATTATTTTGGAGATTAACATTTAAAAAAGGTTTGAACATTCATGTGAAAAGATGAAAAAAATTAATACTCCCCAAATAGCGACGAAGATGGTGGTGAAGAGGGAAAGACGGATAAAGATATCGGTAAGAAGCTAAAAGCATACGAAAAAAGAAGTTATCAAGTTTTAATCAAAAAACCATGAGTCCTAATATACTTTTAGTAAAATAAATAAAATATTCAATAAATCCATGGATATAATATATGACAGTTATTATGTTTTAGAAAAAACCAAAATCAATAATCAGGTGAAATTAACACCTTTTAAAATATAATTTTTCATATTATATTTCTAAAATAATATGTTATATGAAAATTTAAATGATTTTTTTATTGAAAAGGTAATATATAATCCTATCATATATACAAAGGTACAAAACTTCTATCACTGTTAATATATTCCATGTACAGATTATGATATAGAATAAAAGTCATAAACCCAAAAATATTTCAATAATGAAAGATATTTATTCAATATAATATCATGACTTGTCGGATATTGCTAATGTTGTTGAATATGTGGACACAGATATTATAATTGTTGTCATAAATTTTCACTAACCCAAATAAGGTTGGAACATAGGGAAATAAATGGTATAATAACGATGAGTAACTTTCCTATCCCAAATAAATTTAAAATACAAAAAACTAAAGATGCTAGAAAAATTCCCAAAAAAATCCATCTGATCTTCAAGAGGAAGTTTTTGGAAGATGCGATCAGATTGGTCATCTTCCAAGAATATGTATTACACTTTATCTAGAACAATTTTATTATGGTATAAAAGAACACGTTACTGGAATGAATAAAGTTGAGGAAGGAGCAATTGTTGGTGAGACAGCTTTGAATGAATGTACATTGAACAAACCACATATAATTGGTAATTGATAATATATAAATATTAAATGTTATATAAAAATTTTGAAACATGTTAAATTTAAAGATTGTGGATAAATTACCTATGGAAATGATATTTTCTTAAAAATCAGAGAAATTGGAACAACTGAGACTGATGTTGAAAAGATTGAATATAAAGATGTTTTTTTGTTGATGGGATAAATCATAACTTAATGGAAGTCAACATTAATATTATGGAAAAGAAGTTATATTTATAAAAAAGATTCTCATGTCATAAAAGTATCAAATATGGAAAATTTATAACATAAGAATAAAGAACCAGTGGTAATCTGTATCAACTTATGGAGTTTAATTTCCATTATTACTTGGGTACTAAAGAAGAATGGAAATTCTGGCATTGAAGACACGAACAGATTGGATAAAAAACATGAAAATAATTCTAAACACGATTCTTTCTATTATATTCCAAAATTTATAATATGTGATGATGATTTGTATATTACATATCAAAAGAAGAATATGACTAACAAAAGTCAAATGAGTGTTAATTTTAAGTCTACCAGACCACTGGAACATATTCAATCCAATTTTTGTGGGCCTATAAAATATCATTGAAAATTTTGGATTCATACTTTATCACTTTTATTGAACATTTCACTCAAAAAAAGTAATTTTTATAAAACATAACACAAATTCTATTGAAATAATTGGGTTCTTTAGAAACTAAAATTCAAAAGAAATATGGGTTTATATAATGAAGTTGAGAATAGATAATGATATAGGGTTTAGAAGAAATACTTTGGAAACATATCAAAGAAAGTGTGGTATCAAATATCAGCATATTACACCCTATACTCTACAAAATAATTGAGTAGCATAAATAAATAATAGATGTTTTGTTTAAATGGAATGATTTATGTTAGTAAAATACGAACATTATACTTTTTATTATAGACAATTATTTATTAATATTGTACATGTTAAAAACAAATGATTTTTTATACTTGAACCCACTATTACATATTATGAAATGTGGAAAAACAATAAACCTTCACTAAAATGCTTCAAATTTTTTTGAACTCTAGGTTTAAATAAAATATAAAACATGGACCTGGGAAAGATTAATGACAACATATGGAATGAAATTTTATGGATAATTCACCCAATTGATGATGTTACAAATGTTTGAACAATCATTTGTAAATATTAGAGGACTAATATATTGTGAATGTAATTTAAAATCTCAATTATTTAACAAAATATGTATATAACGATGAGGAATATAAATGGGAGATCACCAATGATTATGAATGTAAGGCACAATATTATTACCATAATTTAAGGGAATCTTGTGTTGAAGAATATTCAGATTGAAGAGAAACATTAAAATATCATACCATAAAAAACATATTGATTATAAAAACATTTTTGGAAAACAAGAAAATCCAATTTAGAATAGAAAAATGTTGGGATTAGAATTTCAGACTTCACATATCTCAAAATTTGAACATTAATCTATTTCAGATTCTAATCAACACAACGAATGGGTAGATTCTAGGAATGGGTTGTTGGATAAGTTTGTGAATTATTAAACATGGGAATGCGTTACTTGACCATAAAATAAAAATGTTATCAATATAAAGTGGGCTTATAAAAAATTAATGATCATGGAGAAGCCTTTATAAACAAATAACGATGTGTTTGAAATATTTATGAATAGGTGGAAGGTGTAGATTTTTAAGAAACATTTTCCCTAGTTACATGATTATAAACTATTATAATGTTCTTATTATTGATCTCACATTGAAATTAAATGGTTTATTAGATGGTTGTAATGTTTTTATATTGTAATTTTTTACATTGAGGATAATCTTTACAAAGAAAAACCATTTCCTTTTCAACCTGATAAGGATGAAAATAAAATTTAAATATTGAATAAACCATTATATGGGCGGAAATTTACCCATGTGTCTAGTGGTCAAAACATAATATCTATTTGACATTGCTGACTTTTTCTACTGTAAAAGTTGATAAGAATATACATATGAAAGATTTTGACTCTATAACACTATTTGAAATAGTATATTTGGATGATATAATTTTTTCTGGGGATGAATAAAATGTTTTAAATATTTTGATAATGAAATGAATAAGAATTTGGAAATGTAAATGTAATGAGAATAAACATTCGTCCTTGGATTACAAGTTAAAAAAAATTAAATCACATTTTCATATCTCATGAAAAGTATTCCATGTAATTGTACAATATATATATGATGATAGGATATAAAGTAGTTTCTAAACATATAGTTGTGGGCTCAAAGATGAGTAAATATCAGTATGAAAAAACCATGAATCAGAAAGACATTAAGAAGCTGCTAGAAACTCTTCATTACCTAACTGTCTCAATGAAAAATATTGTTCTGTTTTGAATATATTTTACAGGTATCAATGTAAATATAAATAATCACATATGATGGAAACTAGGATAATTTGGAGAATTTTTAATGGAATAACTTCTCATGGGTTGTTATAGAGAATTAGTTATCAAATAACATTTCATAGTTTTACTGATGATGATTTTGAGGGAGAATGTAAAGATATAAAATTAAAAATAAAAGGATTATTTTAATGGTACTAATGTTGTGTCAGTTGGAATAATAAGAGACAATATTCTAGAACTTTTTGAAGAGTGGAATCCAAATATTTTATAGCTACATAGGCTTGTACTTAGATATTGTGGGTGAATGTTTAGCTGCATGATTTTAATTTAAATGTTTCTAAACCATTGCAGAAAAATTTTGATAATGAAATAGAAATTTATCTTTATAAAAATAATTTCCCATTTTTAATATCAAAACACATTAATATAATGATTTACATTATAAAAAAGAATGTTGATGCTGGTGATTTTTTTCAAGAATTCATCTAAACAATGTATCAAATTATTGATATCTTTATAATGGAAATTCTAAAAATAAATTTTCATTGAGTAGAGGATTAAATATCATATTCAACCCCCTATAATGTCTTCTTAATATATAAGTATGTTCCCCACCATTCATTATACTATGATGAAAAAGTGTGAGAAAATGTAACACCTTTTTACATTGTAAGAAAAAATAATTATCATTGATTTATGAATATAAATATATGGTTATCATATAATGTGAGGCATAAAAATAAATGGGTATAGGAAGTTAAAAGATAGAAATGATAAATTTTATAGGGATTTTATCTAAACATGTAAAAAAATTCATTACACTGAGGTATTCAATTTTTTAAAAAACATTAATTTATCCAGTAGTGTGAAGTGAAGTGACTATTTTGTTAAAGTATATTATTTGATAAAATTTGAAAACATTTTTTGTTTCAAATTCTATGTTGAGAAATTTTTTTCATAGATAAAAAAGTTATTAACAAGTGTTCTAAAAAACACAAAGTGGGTGATTGAAAGACTTTGTGATGATTTGTTTTAAAAATGTTTTTTATCTATTGAAAACTAATTTTATTTTGCAAAATAATGTTTTGTTTCTTTAGGATTTGATATATTTCATTTCAATGAGGTATTTTAAGAAGTATGAAAGTTTCCAAATTATTGAATCCAAACATAAAGAAGGAGAAACGCCTTTATAGATAGAGCTTTTTTTAACACATTTTTCGGGACGTAGGATCTTAGATTAAGATGCACCAAACACAGAAGGGGTAAAAAAAAGAAGGAAGATGAATGTTATATAATGTTGTTTCTTGGACACACAATCAAACTCACATACATCAACCATAATTTCTAGATTCATCAATATTGACATTTTTATGAAAGTCAAAATATGGCTGAAGTTGTTGAATGATTATAGTGAATTCCTAAGATAGAATGATTTCATACATTATAACCATAAGTAAGATCATTATTTTCCAAATATTAATGTTTTCATAAATCATGATAAAGCCTAATGATAAAATATATGGAATAATTGGTATTATTTAATGTATTTGATTAGTTTGAATCATTTCCAAAAAACCATGAAACTAATGAATGGATCTACATGTTCTGGGAAAATGATGTTTTTTGGGATTTCTAATGTGTAAATATGATGATTTTTGAATAATATCAATGTTATGAAGTATATTTATCATTATATGTAGAAAATCATATGGATTATCCAATCATAACGAGTGTTCCATCACTATTAGTATTCTATCATATAGACACTGAGAAGGAAAGATAATCATACTGACTTTGAGAAGGAACATCATTTTAAATTACTTAGAAGAAGAATGTCTAATTGTAATGATCTAATGATAGTAAAATAATAATGAGATAAAGAGAAACATGTCATAATGAGATGAAGATATTCAGATCTTATTGACAAGAGGAATAAATTTAGACTACAATAATGTTGTGGAGAAATCATTATAATGGATATGAGGATGTTCCGTGGTATTGAATTGATGTCAGGATGTTTGAAAATCATCATTTCATAGAAAACTCAAGAATATCCTTGAAGGCTTGTAATGAGTAGTAGTGTTCCAACCTGAAATTAAAATATTCATAGATCTCAGAGTGATTGAAATTGAAAGCATAGTTATGTATTCAATATTCCCTAATTTTTCATTATGGGATGCCTATAAATAGTTTCCTAGATCATTCATACTATGCAATATTTTCTTGAGAGTGGAATAGGTGGAGCACTGAGGGATTTGAGTAAGCATTCTTTCCCGATATCTATCTTGTTTGAAGGTAAAATTTCTATTGTTTTTTTATCAGACTAAGAATATCACAATGTGGTGGATAATGCATAGAAATTGAGGATAGTTTCAAATGAGTAGATTGAGGAAAGGAGAATCAAATTGAGTTAATCAAACTGAGTCGATTGGATTGTGTTCATCAAAATGAAGGCTATCAAACTCACATTCATCAGACTGAGGAATGTTTTTGGATTAGTTTGAAAAAATTAATTACACTTTTCTTATAGGTTAGATTATTTGTATTAAAATTAAATCTAGAGTCAGTATAATCATTCATATTGATAGATAAAGGGTGTTCAATGGGATTTTTTACAACTTGTATTCACTTATTTTTATAGTGAATTTTCTTATCCACACAAGAGTGGCTATAGAAAAGATGTAGGCTCTCACACTACGGTCAAACCTTGGGAGTCCTGTGTTCTTCATGTTCTTTCCAACTTTTTCATGCATGATTATTTAATAAAATTTGATAAGGATATTAACATTAATAGGTTTTAGTCGATAAGATTTAAATGTATTGAAACATATGAAAATAGAGAAATTAATGAAACCCTCCCTTAATTGTATATTGTAGAATATTTAGAATAAAAAATCCTTCTCAAAACTGATCCACCATAAGAGGAAATACAAGATACTCTACCCCCTAATCATCAATCACATGATACGCCACTTGTGTTTTGAGTTCACCCAACTACTAAAATACTATCCCTACAAGGCCTGGTTGCATATCCCATTCCCTGCGATTAAGATAAGTATTCCCCTACAGGGATGTGAACATTACCCAATGATGGAAAAAATGAATATGGGTCGGGTAAAACATGAACCAATCCATCCCCAATGTCAAATCAAAACCTTTCATTTTGAGCATGAACAATTCCCACAGAATATATTTCCCACCATTTTCTAGGGAACATTCCTTACATTGTTTGATATTTCCTATTCAAAACCTGGTTATGAATCAATCATCACAATAACAAAAATATTTTCTACTACTAGACACAACACACTGAGAAATTGATATGATAAAAGATAATGTGAGACACCTATGTCAAATAAAGCACTAGAATGTGTGTAATATCAAAGATTCATGCCTCAAACTATAGGTGGTCCATCCTCACCACCTCAAGATGTAGGGTAAATTGTATGAATATAACATATATCTATAGAATGAGATCTTGTGTCAGTTTTTGGTAATACAAAATCCTATAGATAAGGACATGATTGTCTTGGAGGACCACATCCACTACCACGGCAAGTACAGCTGGTAGAGATTCAACTGGCTTCTTGATACAGGGTAGGCAACCCACTATCTACACTATGTATTGGACCTAGTCCTTTATCATTACCAAATAATCAGGGGTTCTAGTAGAATATCAATACATGACCATTCTAGTCGCACACTCAATACTCAACTAGTTTTAAGGGACACTAACCTCTCATTTATCCCACCCTATTACACAAATAGAAAAAATCTTGATCATTACCCTAAAAAGTTGGTTTTATTCTCTAACAACTCTATGTACCACTGCCTAGGTGAAGACTCTCAAGGTGGTGATTCCTACCCTCATAATTTACACAATATGATCACCCAACATGAACCGCAAGACTACCACTAGAAGTCTCATTGAATTTTGCCTATAAAATTAGGGACTGATTTACCACCTCAAGAAACATCATTAAGAAAAATATTTTCACCTAGGACATGATCTCGTGTATATTTCATTCATGTAAACGTATCTCCATAGTTACCTCATTTATGGACGATGGTGGAACACAAAATTTCATGTCTGGGAATCGACTAGAATAATCCATCACTGTCAAAGTCCCATGAGTAAAACTCATAAACACTACATCATCCCGCTACCTCTTGGTCTCTAGATATAAATGTTATAGAAAATTTACATGGAAACCCTTACATAATATACCCACATCATGGACATTCTAAACTATGAAATCCCACTAGTGATTTTATTATCCTCGCAACGTGTAAGCTACAAACTAGACTCTCTTCTCTTGTGGACTCTCTATGTGAGAAATAATTTATAAGATGGACTCTATATAGAACATGACTTTCTCATGTCCACCCTATCGACTAAAATTTTGATGGTGTTGCAGTTTAAACTCTCTATTCATCTCAAACACACTCAGAACAACCTAGCCTGGGCCCCTCTCTATTATCCGCATAAAATTAGAGACGTTATCACATAAAATCTCCTATACACAATTACCGTGGATCACTAGGTTTTATTCCTCCACATATGATGGAGTATTCTTGGTGAAATCCTCTTATATTAGAATAAGAACACATATTCATGGTTTTATATCTATACAATTCAAAACCACCATATTAGAACATATGACCGAACACACCAATAGTTTTTACAACGGAAGGCTCTACCCTATCAATAAACAACACATTATTTATACAATACTTCAATGAACATTGTAATATCTCTATAACTACCCTTTGCTATCCATACCATGGTTCATGTTTAACATGATTAAACCAACTCAAAAAACAGAAAGTATCATTATAAAACATCTTTTTAACCATTCTCACATTTATGATGTAGATATAAAACTTTTAATCATGTTTCCATCGTTATATCTTATTACAACCTAAATTTTAACCCATATATAACTATTAATTATGATATATTATTAAAACAATTTCACAGATCCTTTCCATTTACCCATTTACATCAAAACTATTTGATACTACCCCTTTTAAATTTTCAAATAAAAATATGTACATCTATCAATGACACACCACACATCTCCCTTGTGTGTGTTTTGACCATGATTTATTCCACCTATATTCATAGTTCTCAAATATGATGCATGAGTTCACAACATTGTACAATTTGGGACATGAGAAAAATTTCATAAAATAGTCACATAACACAACAAGTGCATCACCCTATGGTGAAATATCATTCAACTATAACAACACACATCAAAGATAATAATCCCACCCTAGTACATGGGATCTACATAATACTTGGGTTATCTACTCCCATTCCTGATCTCATTTCTAAGGCCCGAAATTCAGAATATGATATCCATCATTTCAAAATACTAAACAACTATGAAAAGAAAAAGCATCTCAGATTCCACATTGTAAGGTCCCCAACCCATTTTTCACTATACGCTATACCATGTGTTGGGTCGCCACATGACCTTAGGCATGCCACCCCAATTACATAAGCTTTTGAAATGCTTTGACGGTATAATTTGTTAAAGGGGTAAACTATATTCTCTTGTTCAAGGGTAGTAATTACAGATAAAAATAAGTCATAAGTGAATCATAAAACTAATAAACATGCCTTAGTATTCATTTTCCATTCCATGGTAAAAGCCATCATCCAAATTGTAAACATGATATGTCTTTTCATATATTGTGATGATTAAGTAAAACCAAATATAAAGAAAAATTTATGAATCCCAAAAATGGGCCCTGACGCCTAGTCAATATCCCTCATATATGCACATCCAATTCCCAATTAACCCATAGATTAGGGTATTTTCCATTTTCCTTACATACAACCTTGAATTTTTCGTAGGTACCCAATGAAAACATATGAATGGTGTGAGTATATCTCAATATGCCACCACCAACAATGTATATAAAATAGCTACTCTAAATAGATAGTGTATTCTTGTACTAAGTGGATGTCAATATAAACAAATAACAAACAATGTTCCATTAGATATCTACATTTATGTAAAAATTTTCATGAATTATACCAAGGGTTATGAATTTTTATTTAATTAAACGATGACCCATTCTAATCAGATACATTGAATAAGGTGATAAGTCAAATATGATATAGCATTAGGAAAACAATTTCATAAAATAACATATCACACTTACCATAGAGACACTATCCATGTAAGATCATAAAATGCAGCAATTAGGGGCCTAAAGCCTCAGTGTGACTCATAACACATGCATTATGGTGGTGGGTTTAAGAGCCTCAGTCCAAAATGACATGTGGGCAATGAACCTCAAGTCAATAATAAACATACCACTAAGCCATTTACACATTACTATTTCATTGTCTACTACAAACACCAATTTTCAAATCATACGCATTGAACACACATATCATTTACAATTCCTAGTTCCATGAAACACATAAATCATCATCATGACTAAACCCATTAACACATTTACTATTTACAATTCATTACTCATTAGCACATTAATATGGTCAGAAATTCACTTGATTCCATATTTTATACATGAACATAATCCCTTCAATTTAATTTCACAATTCATTTTAACAAATAAATAAAATTCTCAAAAATGTTATTTCATGTAACAAAATTAATATCATCACCAAAATTATCATAATTTTTTTTCTCATAGACCCTTTCATATTCACATTCACATAACAAAACCCATGTTAACAATTAAAAACTATATGGGTAGCCTATTCCATAGGCTATTCAACCTCAATGCATCCAATGGGGATCACGAGGGGTTCAACTCATCATCTGACCAAAATAATTTGTTGTTTACCGCAATGCGAATTAAAATAACAATAAGAATGAACCAATAGGATAACCACATATGGCTAAAAACATCAATACTATGTGATATATCATGTCGACCACCAACATCGATTCTGAAGAAAACCACATTCTCAACCGTAGTCTTTGATTCAGAATCAAGCACTCATTGAAGCTCAAACCTAAGATCCATCATAAAAGAGTTTTTTAGGTATTATGTACAATAAGGAAAAATACATGATCAAAATCTAAAAAAGTATTGAATTTGATTTTTAGTTTCACCCAGATGGTTTATTCAAACCAATTATATACTAAATAGCTCAAAAATGAGGTAGATTGATCATGTGTAAACATGAGGGGATTTGGTTCTTCACTGGGGATGATGGAGGAAAAATGGTTGATAATCATAAGTTAAAAATCAAACGGTCCAAGAGAGAAAAAATGTAAAACCCTAATTTTTATGGGGTGCACGGATTCACCCTATGGTTGGTTAAACTAATTGCCTACCATTCCCCACCCTCTATCCAAAAGGGGGAAATGATGCACACTTTCATATGGAGCCTAGTTGGTTTGAAAAAATGAGCGATTAATGTTCAGAATGGATTTTTCTAATACTACATGGTTTTTCCTCCCTCATTCATTGTTTCTTCAAAAATTTCACCCATTCTCCAGGAACGAACAGCTAGGGAATACAAGTAGACCTAACTGCGTGTCAATCATGGAACATGCATTGGATGGCCGTTTTCTACAATCATTAATGCCCTGAAGCCATAACACACCCTTGAGGATCCTCCTACACCCAAAAAAAATCTTTCAATGAAAACAAAGAGGCTTCATCTGATACATAAACAAGAAATTATCTCATTTAATGTTTGGGTTAGTTCAAAACTACACTAACTCTAGGAATATTAGATCCATTTCCATCATCATTGTTGATTGATCTCCATCAATATTCCAAATAAATGATTCTTGTAGATCATTTTATTTAATTGTATGGATTTTTATTTCAAATTTATTGTCCTTTCATTGATCAATTCATCTACATATTTTCATGCTTATCTCTTTCCTAGAGAATAGATATATATATATATATATATCAAAAGTTCGTGGTCATAAAATATGTCACATTATTTACTATAATGATAGATTCTCTAGATATAATATAAAAATATTATTTCCCCTATATAAATATAATTTTTTAGAAATTGTTTCTTATGGTTCATCAATTCACTTATTGCTTATGAAATAACTAGATTTTTTTATGAGGATAATGCCATGTAATTTCGATAATAAATTATTTTATATTATAGGTCCACCATTTACATTTGGTAAGGTCATTAGCATCTCACCTATTAGTCATTTATTTAGTTCCACAATGAATTCATCACACTCCTTTATACATGTTAATTTGATTACATTAAATATAATCATTTTTAATGAAATTTCAATCTAATAAAAAGACAACTAACTATTAATAATTAAAAAATCAAGTAAAATTGTATATCATATTTGTATTATTCAGTTTAGTTTATTCATTAATAAGAAATGTGTATAATGTTTCAATAGATAATATATCATTTCAGACATTGTTTCATTAAAAAGTCACCTACCAATGAATATTTTTCACATAATAAATGTCCCATATTTGTTATTATCCCTTAATTCCTCATTGAAAATTAATAAATCCGTATAAATATCATAATTGAAAATGGTTTATATCATGATATCGTCATAAACACCTATAAATAATTATCATGAAAATCATTAAATACTCAATTCATTAGATCTATTAAAATATTTGGTGACATAGTTAACACAAAAGTAATTTTACTGTACTCAAATTTCAAATACAATATGTATAATCTTGTTTTTGGTTTATCATCATTATTGAATTTTAATTTATGACAAGAATAATGGATATCAATTACAAGTAAGTATTCAAACCATTTAATATAATTAAATAAATCCTTAATTGAAGTAAGATTATATCTTTTTAACACACAAAGAATTTATATGAATATATTAAAAACATAAACTAAAATCCACATCATTATTATTCAAAAATTAGATAGGTGCACCCCATGGTGAATGAATATGATGTATGAATATTTTAATGCAATTATATTATTGTTGTTTCTTTTACTACCCTAAATTATATAGGATCAATTTAATTTGGAGGCATATATATGAGATTTTAATATAGGATAATATCAATGGTATATTAAATTCTATAATCCATTAGATATATAATAAATTCTATGGGTAATGATACAATTTAATCCCTCATAATATATTTAATTTCTATTCTATGGATATCCTTTAAATTCACTGATTCATTTACTCCATGAATTAAATTAAGATATGATACTATATGTGGTTTTAAAAATGAATATTGAATTATATTCTCTAAAGTATAAATATGGTATTTTATTACCTCATCTGTAACTATAATCAATTTTTTCCATAATTTAAATATATCATTTTACATTAAGGTTCAATAAAATTGAATAATTAATTCAAATTAAAACTATGGTATTACAAAATTTAATATAATAAAGGAACCTCAACAAATTATAAGTTAAACCTACCAATATAATTTCATTTCAATAATATTCTCACTTTTAGTTTTAATTGAAAACAACATCCTTATATATCATTGAATAATACAATATTCTTATCATTCAAGCATTATATAAAAGAGTTCATCGATTTCATATCTAATATTTTGTTATTAAATAGTGATTTTATTATCAAGGTATATAAATTGATATCATTTTGGACCTCAACGTATACTACTATGATTGTAAATGATTTAAATTCCCCCATTGTCCCCTTTAAGATTATATTTCTCTGATTCTGAGGGTAAAGATTGTATGCATCTTACCAACATTCAATTCATGCCATCGATATTAGAAGATTTACTTTTGCCTTTTATAGTCATGATAATTATGGACATTATATATTAATTTGATGAAAAAATATATAATCAATTAGGATTCAATGGGGCCATTCATTCCACAGTTATATGATGTCTGAAATTATACCCCTCAAACCATCACTTTTTTCAAATTCCATTCTATATAGAACATATTCTTACTCTTATTCTTCTTATTCCAATTGATTGTATAATTCTTATGGATCCCATTCTCAATCATATTGTAACACACTACAATATCCTCATAAAATAAATTTTTTTATAGTATAATTAACTACTATTATATAGATTAAAATATTCATAGAATTCCATCATCGTGATATTAGTGTTACATACATAATCCAAAACATACCTCACTATACATGTTCAGTTTGATTCATATATAGCCACTGTTTAATCATACATATCAATTAAATTTAAAATTACATTTTCATGTATCCTTTTTTACTCAAGAGAAAAATACATATATAATAATATTAACATAAATTCATTTCTCTCCATGATTTTTATATATTCCTCTTTCATCGTGTTTTAAATCAAAAACCAATATTGATCAATATCACCACATAGACAATACCCAACCACGATAATATTTTCCAATTCACCAGATCCCAACTCAAGAACATGTTATCTAAAGGCATGATAAAAGTCATGATAACAAATATATTTATCATTCCATTATATACTATAGGTTGTTGGCTTAGGATGTAATTTTCTGTCAATACATCATGCTAATGAGATAAATGGTATTTTTTATGTGAAAGGTTATTACACAACCTATGTTACCTATCCAAAAAATATTCATAATATATTTATACCTATTAATTGATTCATTTAAATTATTTAGATGTAAAATAATACATTTATTACTCATATAATAAATTTTTAAATTTTGCACATTTTTTCATTTTCTAGAGAATGTTTTATAGTAAATTATTTCTAAATAACAACATAAGTTAAAAACCATATTATATAATTCATATACATTTATTACCAATACATTCCATATATTTCAAGTATATTTATAGAATATATTAAGGGTTTGTGTAACAAAAAATGTTTTTATGCATTGTTATTATTTGAAAAAGTTTAAATTCTTATATATTTCTCATTATATGAAACACCAATTCAATCTTGTGAGACACTGTTTCCTTGCTAGAATTGGGGATGACCTCATTGATTAGAGATTCAAACATTCCAATCGGTTTCTAATGGGTTTGTTCATAGAACTGGAAACATCCAATGATTCCACATCCATTTGGACCTACGTTCTAAAGGTAGGCGCTCATCAGTTGTGGACTGACAAGGATTCAGAATTTGCATTGGTCGAGAGGATGGGAGGTCGGACTCATCACACCTTTTTAAGTAGAATTATTGTCTACTCCCAGACACTAGTTGTAGATTTAAGTTATGTTCATGAATCCTTATTAAATTACAAAGTATAAGAATGGGTTTTTCAATAGAATTTGCAATCAATGATTGATGTGTGGGACATTTTGAGAATCTTTTTATATGTATTCGAGGATCTTCATCGATAGAGAATCATCTGTATTTGATAGAGATTCTTATTCAATGTATCCTTTAATACATTATATAAAAGTCTCTTGGTCATTATGATGACCATACTGGTATTAATCCACTCAGTGGGGCACATGAAATTTATTTTCATTCAGCAGGACATGGATTATTTCATAAATGGGATAATACCCATAGATGGGCTACCTACGTATCCTTGTTTATAGAAGGAATCAGAAACCATTTAGTTAGATTAAAGACAGTACGAGGTTTTATGCAAGATTTATGGCCCAATGAAGGATGTCATAATTACTTTTACAATCTAACCTCACTTGAGTCATGATCCGTGTGAGAAACAAGAGGTACTGGTAAAATCAGAAAACTGTGCCATGAAAGGTGCAATCATGAAAAAAATTGTGGGGCTTATGCATGTGTGACTTCCTAGATATTTGAAAAGTAATACTCTAACATAGGGTTTATTCCTTAGGAGGTTGCCCAAATTAGGAAGGGAATTATGATTGGGTTTTCTTCCTAATACGGAGTCCTAGATCAAATGCAATTGAGACTGGTTAAGAGGAATTATAATAACTGGGGTTTATTCCTAAGGAGGAGGCCCGGGTTAAAAAGGGACTTGGGGCTTACTCCTAAAAAGGAAGCCAAAGTTAAGATGATTTGGACGGGGACTTACTCCTGAGAAAAAGGCCCACGTCACGGTGAATTATTATTGTTTGGGGACTTGGAGCTTATTCATGGAAAAGAGGACCATGTTGAAGGAAATTATGGATGGGTATTACTCCTAGAGAGGATGCGCAAATTGGGGAACATGAGACTTCAGACTTATCTCTGAGAAGGAGGCCTAAGTTGAATAAAATTATGACTGGGGCATACTCCTAAGCAGGAGGCCCAGGATTAAGGGACTAGACTAGGACATAATCCTGAAAAGGAAGACCATATCTAGAAATTTGAGATTCAAGGATTGGGGCTTACTCCAAAGGAGGAGGCCCAGACTAGGAATTTTGAGGACTGGGGCTTATTCCTAAAAAGGAGGCCCATGTATGAAGGATATTATTAAGGGGGATTATTCCTGAAAAAGATACCCAAATTAGTAATTCTATCATCTTTAAAAGATGAGGTTGAATGAATAAATTTTTATTTTGGGGCTTACTCTGGAGAAGGAGGCCCAAATTTAGGGGACTGGGGCTTACTCCTAAAAATGAAGCCCAGGTTATGGGAAATTGGAATAGGGCTTACTCTTGAGGACGAGGCCTAAATTATAAATTCTCTCATCATTGATGGACGAGGTTGAATGATGTCTTCCACGGAATTCCATTCGGATAAGGAACCCAATCAAGAAAACATGCCATAAATGGCATTTAAGAGTGTCTTGAAGACTGAATCTTGAATAGGAGAGTTGTAATGGCATAAAATAATTGAAATAGGCAAGAGAGGCACCCAAAAGTAAAAGGGTGTGCAAGTCCTGATGGCTACGCAAGTGTTGCGTGGGCGCACAAGTTTTGTTCACACAAGTAGACTTGTGAGAGACATAGGGACTTGCGTGACTTTTAACCCTTATGGTAGAACTTGGGAATGGCTTGGCTCATGCCCTTAGTTCTATCCCTAGGGCCTTCCAGAAGGGTGGCGCGCATGTTTTGGTTAGAGAGAAAGGGTGGCACATACGTGTGGCCATTTTCTTTAAGGGATGGCCATTCAGGCTTGCAAGTGTGGTTGTTTTTCAGCACTTAAACCTTACTCCACCTCATTAGATTTCCATTATAGTTAATAAATTACCTTATAAATGTTTGGAAAGCTTGAAGAAGAGACTAGGTAGTCGGGAGCTTGTATCTGGGTTTTGGAAATTTTTCTATCCTTTAAAAAGGGGGGCCCACAGGGGTACCTATACGCTGGAGGAGGCACCGCATGGTTTTTAAGTAGAGCACGCAAGTCACATGCATGACCATTAGGTGGCGTTCAAGTGTACTTGCACGACAGTAAGGGAACATGCGCGAGCAATGCTCCTTTTTCCCTTTGTTCATACCTTTGTTGATTTTTTATGTTTTTATAAAAGGATGAATCACTTTTTGCTCGGTCAATTCCCTTTCCCTTCCTGTGATCAATGTGACAAAAAAGGAGCGTCAAAAAAGTCCCCCCTCAGAGTTGGATTTGAATGAATAAGGATTTTACTCTAAAGAGCAAGAAGAAAACCAAAGAGAAAGGGGTGTGCAGGTTCTGAGCACGCAAACCTCATCATGCAGGTTCGCACTGCACAGGCTGGAGTGCGGGAGCTGAAGCTCACAGGGATTCAGTGCACATGTGTAAATCCTGGCCTATTAATAGGCGGCCATTCATCATGCAAACCAATGAAATTCGGATTCCTTGCTCTCGCCACGCAAGTCACCTTCACCACGCAAGTTATCCAAATTTTCACTATTTCTTCTCTATCACGCTGCTGTCAATGTATCTGAACTTGCACGGTGATACTTGTACGTCACAAACATGGAAGGAACATCTACACTTGCGCGACACATCCACACTTCTGTGCCATGTTTATACATGCATTCCTTAATGCCTTTACAATTTGTTTTTAAATTTTTCATAAACATTATGAAAAATAATCCCATTTCAGAGTAAATTTTTTCAACATTTCTGCAGATTAAATGGCTCCAAAGGGAATTGGAAAAACTGATGAACTAGCGTGTAAGAGACTTGAAGATATGATGAACATCATTGGCCACAATTATTACACTGTCTGTGATAGAACTCATAAAAAACTATCCAAGTATCTAAAGAAATATCAATTTGATTTTTCACAGAGTATGTATCTGCCCTTGTACGGTTATTGACATCTGCGAGAAGTGACCATTCCAGAAGCATTGAACTATCTTCCGCATTCTTGGTTTCCTAACTATACAAACTTTGATTTGGAAAATATTTCATGCGAAGGAACATTTATCAATGTTGGAATATTGGAGAAGGCACACATGATGCATCATAGCCCTTTTATGCTAGGTTTGAAGCCGCATAAGCCTGAGCTGCAAACACATTGTCATCCTTCAGTATTCCGAAACTCTCAGATGGATCAGTCCAATGGATGGAATAAGAGCTGGGACATCCGCCCTAGGGGATGTGTGAAGGCGACATGGATGTGGGGATACTGGTTATGACAAAGGTGTGCGATGTTTGTCGAGAATTTGAAAGAAGTGGTGATAAACGAAGCTATCTGGGATAGGAAAACATACATTTACAGACATGATAACTTCAGGCCAGAGATTTTTAGCCATTGGAGCCCGGAAACCAATTCATTCCATTTGACTCATGGAAAAGTTGGCATCAGTCTATGTGATGTCGACAAAATCTCAGGGGATCCAATTTGGGGTTACATGTACCATGAATTCATCCCCCCAAAGGCAACTTGGAATGACTCAGAAAAAAATCTTCGTCTAGCCCGGGAATTATTCAGAATCTTCCACAGGATCAAGATTTAAAAGACCTATTTGACCCATTCTAGGAAAGATAATCATCTGGAGGAATGGATGAAAATGTTTCTGATTGAGAGACAAGTGAATGATCTAAAGGATAACGGATCCACGAAAATGACATGCAATGATAAGAGGCCCATTTGTCCAACCACTTGCCCAGAAACCTAGAAGAGGGGTGCTCCGGGCACATTTTGACCAACATTGGAAGCAGGAGTGTTTGAAATGTGGGGGAATGAGGTGAATCGATGGATCCCAAAGAAGACTTGTCTAGTGGGGTTCTTGGCTTTATGGCTCAGCATTTATCTATTTTGGGTTAGGGACTCGAAGGGAGGCGTCGGGCCATGGACCTTCGTTATTGAGACAAAGTTAGCTGAGGGAAGATTGGTTGGGTTGGCTACCCCCATTCTAGAAACGTTTCACAGGAGTTACTTCATTTCTTCAAAGGTAAGTCTCCTTTGAGGATAGTGGTACCATTACAAATTTTATGGGGATGGATCGCCACTCATTTCAGGACATACAATGTACATAATGGAGTAAAAATTCATGGATGTTCCATATGGCCATCAGTGCCATCATTCCCTGGAATTTCCCTACAAGATCTTAATGCATATGACATTAAGGTAAGGCTGAGCATGTATAAATAATTTAACTTCATTCCCTATGGAAATCCGCCAACCTGGCGATTCGTTGATGATGGAATAACCACTTTGGATTTGTGGACGTACATGCTGAACTATAGAGATGGGGTTCTGGTTGGCAGGATTGACGGGGAAATTATATGCAAGGCCTATGCTCCATATAGATTTGCGTGTCAATTCAAGTTCTTACAACAGATTTTTGTATCTCTCCCCGTACATGTCAGATTAGAGAAACATCTGATGGTTGCTCGAAAACTGTGGATGCTGACGTCAAGAGAGTATACAGGGGAGGTATTTGATCTACAAGTTGAAAGAGCGGCACATAATTTGACCACATGGTATACTTAACACAGGATAACATCATACACCAAAGGGGTGCTGAATAATATGGTTTATCAGGTTGGGAGGAGGAAAAGGAAAATAGTGAAAGAGATCCTTTCTCATGAAGGGGATGCTTCCCCTCCTAAGGATGATTCGCCAGATTCAACTTCTAGGACTAGTTCACTGGATTCCCAAGATGGAGATGATGAGGCGCAGCAAGTGGTAAAGTGGCCTCATGCCCGATATAATCATCCAGTTAGAAACAAGAGAGCCACTCCATCAACTCTTGGTGAGTTACCTCATTTTAGAAATTACATTATATAGTATATATTTCAGGTTTTTATATTTTCTATCTGTAGTTGCAGAAGCTTGGAAGAAGCTGAAGTCCAAGACTGTAGGTTTGTCCTCTCAAACATCCAAATATCTACGACCAGAGTCTGTCGAGACATGGTAGAGTTTATATTGTGATATTGAAACTACCTGGCTGGACTTGTGTGAGGGACTACATCTCTCGGGGATAGTGAATCTTCTAGCCTCCACTGATATCATTATTGAGAACAACCCTGATGAAGTGTGGGCCTATATCAGAGAGATGGAAATCCTCATATATTCCGCTGACGTCTCCCTTCCTATCACCAAGAGGGTGAAGGCGATGGTTTATCAGGGCACCACTTAGGGGATTGTAGGTTCAGGAGATGAGAAGTGGCATGACTATGTGGCTCTTGAAGATGTATGTTTATTTCCTTATTTTCTTTGCAATATATTTTAATCAAATCTTCATTTACATTAGGAAATTATTTTCTTCATACTGCATCTTATGATGAAAGGAACTACTGAGGTTCCTTCACCTCAATATAGCCCTGATGGTACAGCCATCGGCGCTACTGCTGAAACTCCCCGTGAATTTTGTGAAATTTCTCCAGGACAACAGGCCATGGATGCAGAGTTGGAAAAGGCCTTCCAATCTCCAATTCAAGTACCAATAAGGGAGTCTTCTAACACTCCCATCAATCTGAAGAAGCAAAGGCATAGAAAGAGGAATTCCATAGCTAAATGCTTCGTTAGCAGTGGTAAGTCCTTTATGAAATTATGAGTCTTAAATCATGGAAAGATTGCTCATTTTCCTTTGCAATTGCATGGACTTCTTCAATTTCCCCCTGAGAGAAAGGATTGATCCTCCTGCGATAACAATGGAGGGTGTTGGGGAACATTATCAAGCTCATGTTTAATTGGATGCTTTTGGAGAAGAGCCATTATCTTCCCCCAATATCCCTCCTACTACTACTGTAAGAAGAGAAGATCATGCTTCTGGTATGTTAACAATGATTCATAAAATGTTGAATGAAACATCAATTGAATTCTATTCAATGATATTTTAGGTTCAATTCCTGCATTAGAGTTTCTGGCGGCTATCGCAACTGACACTGCTATTTCAACTGACCAAGCTGTCCAAGGTCAGGAACTGCAAGATGAAGGTCATCAAGAAGACACATCAAATGCTCCCACTGGTGAGATTAACTAGGATTCTAAAGTGACCTTAGAGGAATTGATGGAACATGGTGCATCTTTTGAAGAGTTTATCGATCATGTTATATTACCAATTAATTTAGAAGATTTTGGATGTGAGTGTTATCCTTCATCATGTCAAAATAACTTCTTTATTACATATCTGATCATGATCGGTTCAAAATGTGTAGTTTCATCCAACGAAGCTGCTGAGCTGCCAATGCCTGAAGAGTGTGTGGACATTGATGTCATCCCTACCATTGTAGAAACACTAGATCATGTGGAGATAAACCCAATACAGCTTCCCCAAAATCATTTTGAAGATCCTTTTGAGGATAGGAATGATGGGAAAGAGCCTTCTCAGGATGCTGATTTACCCTTGGGTAAGGGATAACAACTTCATTGCAACTGTACTTAAATTACAAGACATCCAAATTGACTTTTTTCATATTTTCAAACAATCCAAAGTTTTCAATTGATTATGCATGGAAATCAATTTCAATGGTTAGATCTCGAGGTGAAGCTTCAGCCTTTGCCCCAACTAGAATCGAAAAAGAAGAAGCACAGGTCAGAGGGGATGGAGCATAACAGGGAACTTCCCGAAGTGCATTAATCCGAGAATATACTCTCCCCTATGACAGTGATGCCAAATCTGACCTGGAGGTGCTTAATGTGCTCAGCTTCTCACAACGTAAGGCATGGACAAACACATGGAAGATCATATCCGAAGTGCCTTTAGAAGAGCTTCGATCAAATATTCCTCGGCATTCATCCTTGTTCGTTTTGCATGGACTTGGTAGTTTTGGATATCAAGAGATCCATACCATGTTGAAACAAGTCATCCTAAGAAGGGAGCAGGAGCAGAAGTGTTGTGAGGATCTGAAAAGAGTGAGGCTGTTAATCAATATCAGCGACATTGATGCTGCAGTATCTCAAGATGAAGCTGATTTTGCTGCCATGATGATTGAGATAAATCATATAATCAAGGAAAAAGTCATCCAGCAGATGCATCTATAGCAGCAATTAGATGCTGTTACTGGGGAACTCGACCAGCTCAATAATTCATTGGAGGGAGCTCAAACGAATGGCATGAAGGCCATTTCAGATGCCAAAAAGGCACTCCATCATGCTGAGAATAACTAGGTAGGTCTGGTGCATGAGCTTCAAGTAGATACTGATAAAGCTCGGGATGTTGTACGTCAAGTAAAGACTTATAATGACAGCATTCTGTAATTCCCTAAAAAAGAGAAGAGAATCCAATCTTTGTATATCCTTCTAATCCATGTTCATCAATGAGAAACACATTCATCCTCAATATTTTGTGCATGCCTGATTTCATAACATGCATTAAATTTTACCTAAGCCAGTGGTCCTAGAAAGCATAGTTTGATTTTTACTAGGATTATTATGAATAATCCCACAAACATTGAATCTCTTAATTTATCAATATTACCTAAACCATACAAAATGCATGTTTAGTGAGCTGGGACTTGACTTTTACTTAGAGTTCCCTTGTCTATTTTGGGTAGTTTAAAGTCATGAACACAGATATAAAAAAGGCTAATGTTTATGGTCGAAATAGCATTGACCAAGTGGATAAAGAATGACTCAATTCCTTGGTAATTTATCTGAAATTTTTTACCATATTCAAGTATGAAGTAAAATGTGTAAACATTGACTTAAGAAGTATTGAATCCGAGGAATGATATGAAAAATTGAAAAAAGGCATTAGAAGAAGTAGTTTTCAAAAATGAAGTTACTATTATTTGACAAACCTGTTAGGGGGTTGAATTATGCAGGGAGAACTAAGGGCATTGGCTACATAGTCAAATAAATTGTATCTTTTGGCTGACATGTCCGTTATATAGACTACTTATACATGGCCGCCTAAGGGAATGTCCTACATAGTTAGTCAAAAGAACTCTCAGAAATTTAATTTTCTAGTACTAAAAATACCGTGAAAGCATATGGAGATTCAAATTTTCCAAAGAATAGAGTTTGTTGTATATAAAGAGGTACTTGAATATGGAGAAAAATATTTCCAAACAAGATTATTTAAGAACTGGATGAATGACACTCCTACGAAGGTCTGAACCAAATGTAGGGAAGGAAATCATAAACCATTGGCTTGAATACTTTCAGATTATGAAAAGGTAATATGGGACAGATATGTTGAGGATGGCTATTTTTGCGGATCCCTACATACTGTCATTAAGACAAATAAGGATAAAAGACGTTTTCCTCCTAAGAATGAAGTTTCTACCATTTAACAAACCGGTTAGGGGGTTAAATTATGCAGAGCCGCCTAAGGGAATTGGCTTCATAGTCAAATAATAGTATCTTTTGGCTGACAGGTCCATTATGTTGACTACTTATGCAAGGCTGCTTATGGGCACGTGCTGCATAGTATGGAAAAAGAACTCTTATGTATTAAACATTTTGAAACCAGAAGTCAAGAAAAAGGGTTATAAAGATCTTAAAATATTTAAGGATAGGGTTATGACACATAAAAATGGGTATTGTCCAATGTATGTAATGATACATAGACAAATACAAACCATAATCATGTTGTGGCTGGGTCCTGAATTAAAGTGTTGGACTTCCCTACGTATCCCACAGGGATGGAAATCAAGACATTCATAGTTATTGAACTATAGTTTAACTTCATGTGGGACAATAGTGTTGGAGATCATAGTTTATGGTCATAGAAGTCGGACCATGATAAGGGATACACATTGTGTATTTTATAGGGACTTTTTAGCCAAGGGACTGAAAGTGGAATTTGGGTTTTAAGCCCAAAAACATGGTGCTGGATTCGAGGGATGCTCGAACATTTCTACATATCCCATAAGGATGGGAATCAAGCCTATGTTTTTCTAGAAATACCCTCTATAAAGATTTGGTTTGTACATGTGAAGGGTGAAAAAGAGGACTTTAGTGCAATGATGGTTTGACCCAAGGTAAAAGTTTTGGTTATTTCCATGTATGCACATAGTCTTTGGAATTTAACCTGATGGGAAATCAATGTAAGTAATGATTCCCTCTCAGGTGAGGGTATCAAAGAATGTCGTAGTTTATTTTCATATAGGACAAAAAGTGCTTTATTGTTTAACGTCATATAGCAAGGACAAAGGTGAACCAATGTGAAAATATTGGTTCTAGGGGGTAGTTTCAAAAGTCAACATTGTATGATATGAAAGTGAACCGAGGTGAAATTATTTGTTTTGGGCTTGAACCTCAGGAGGTTTCCGATGTACCTATACTAGAAGGAAAGGATCAAAGTCCATGTAGTTCAATTAAAAAATGAAATAATTATCATGGTGTTTTTGGGAACAATGATCTACAATAATGGTGTTGGGACATAGGCATGATTAGCGGCCTAGAGAGAATGTTATGGATGAAATTTTCTCTAATCTCAGGTGAGTTATACTCTTTGTCAGAACAAAGATGTTGCAACAACCCTAACGATGCACAATTTAATGTCATGTAGGACACAAAAAAGAGACTATGCAGTTTAAAGTCTTACAGTGAGGACTATCGGTGCTGCATAGTTTAATGTCATGTAGTAGGGAAAAAATACAGTTTAATGTCATCCTGGACAATAAGGCACTTCTGTATAGTTTAATGTCATGTAGCTAGGATGATGGGGGGCTGTACAGTTTAATATAATGTATTAAGTACAAAAAGGATACAGTTTATCATCATATTGGACAAATTGATCATGCAAAAAGTTTAAGGTCCTATGCATGGACCACACAGTTTAACATCATTTGGACGTAATACAATTTAAAGTAATGTTGGATGGTAGGGAATTTCTGTACAGTTTATCATCATGTAGCTAGGACGATGGAGACTTTTACAGTTTATCGTCATGTTGGATGAAAAATAGTTTAGTGTAATGTTGGACAAAATGGGAACTGATACAGTTTAACATCATGTTGAACAATATCATGTTGTATAGTTTAGCGGCATGTAGCTAAGACGATGCAAATAGTTTAAGTTCATAAGCATGGACCGAACAGTTTAACGTCTTCTTGCTAGGATGATGAAGGGGACACAGTTTAACATCATGTTGGGAAAATTAGAGTTTTCTTTAACAATTTAACTTCATGTTGGACGTAATATAGTTTAGAGTCATGTTGGACAATAAGGGACTTTTTCGCATTTTAACGTCATTTTTGGACGATGGGGACTATACAGTTTAACGTCATTTAGCTAGGACATAAAGGATTCAAACAGTTTAAAGTCGTATGCAAGGACCGCACAGGTTAACGTCATGTTGGATGAAAAAAACTTCTATACTGTTTAACTTCACGTAGCTAGGATGTAATACACTATTTTGCGTTTTTACAAAATACTTCTTCAGAAATCTAGCATTGGTTGGAGTCGTGATGACTCGTCCATCCATTGAGATAAATGAATAGTCTCCATTGGAGTAGACCTTATGTATTGAATAAGGTCCTTCGGATATTGGTACAAGCTTAGAAGGTTTCTTTCCTGGTATCATTGGAGTTCTATGAACCAAGACCAATTCTCCCTGAGTGAATGAACTAAGATGAAATTTTTTGTTGAAAACATGTGTAATTCGATTCTGATAGACTTCCAAGTGATGCACGATGCATAATCTTTTCTCGTCTAGTCATTCAAACTCATCCAATCACTTCTGAGATTGTTCATCTGTAGATGACTAATCAAAAATTTCAAATCTGAGTGAAGGTAATTGATCTTAAATAAGAAAAACTGCTTCTCTTTCATATACCAGTGAATATGGAGTTAACTATGTTGAAGTGTGAGTGGTGGTTCGGTATTCCCATAAATAATGAAAGAGTTTTTCAGGCCATGAATTCCTATCTTTATCCACTATCTTTTGCAGAAATTTTGATAGAGTCTTGTTGAAGGCTTCTATCTAGCCATTAGCCGCATCATGATACTGGGATGAATGATTGGATTTGATGTTGTATTCTTGATACAATTTCTTCACCTTGGATGAACAGAAGATAGTGACAATGTCCGTAAAAATTGTATGAGGGACACCAAATCTGGAAATGATTTTAGACTTGATGATGCTAACAATGCATTTAGAACTATCTTTTTGGAGAGGTATTGCCTCTATCCATTTGGAAAAAGAAGTCAGTAGCAGTAAGGAGAGACTTTAACTGCTTGGTGGTAGCTAAAGGGAATGATCCCACCACATCCATTCCCCATGTGGTAAATGGCCACAAGTATTTAGCTGTATGAAGCAACTCTGTGGGATGATGAATGAAATTTTCATGTACTTGGAATGAATGACATTTCTTTGTGAAATCAACAAAATCATGTATCATTGAGATCCAAAAGTTTCTGAGCCTTCATATTTGATCAGGCAGTCTATGTCCAGACTAGTGGGCACCACAGACTCTTACATGCACTTCTTTCATGACAGCCATTGTCTCTTCAGCATCAATGCATCTGAAGAGAACTATATTAAAACCACGCTTGTAGAAAACATTCTCTAGGTGATCTGGGATATCATAAATGAAAAAATTTATCACAGGTCACCAGATTTGTTCTTTCCCAGCTCTATTAGGTGGAAGTGTTCCATTATGAAGGTATTTTCTGATATGTGTCATCCATCGTGTATTATGAACATATGGTTCAGGAATGGTACCAATTTCATTAATTTCCTCGGTTCTAGTTCGAACATAAGGTGAAATTGTATGATGGTGGGCAATGCTGATGCTTCTATCATCCCGACCTTGATCTACTAGAGTTGTGGCTATGTTAGCCACTGCATCAGCTTGAGCATTTTTTGATCGCGGGACATAAGAAAATGGCAGTTCCGTAGGAAACTCCGCCATTAACTCTCTGACGTAATCATACAAAGGGATCAATTCTTCTATTCTGATTTCATAATCCCTATTGACTTGTTTGATTACCAGGTCTGAATCACCTTTCACATTCAAATGATTCACTTGTGCCTGAAGCACCAACTCCAATCCTGTAATGAGATCTTGGTATTCAGCTTTATTATTGGTCCCACCTTCCTGTAATAAAAAAGAATAGTGTAACACTGCCTTTTCTGGGGAAACGAGAACAACTACTAACCTAGCTTTTTTGAATTTAGGGTCTTCCATTTTATTTCCTGTTGGACTTCTGGAAGCATATCAAAATACATTCCCAGACTTGAGAACTGTCATGAATGGAGAAGACTTCCTCATCAGGGTGTTCAATATCTACAAATGTATCTTCAACTGAAGGGTGTTCAGGAAAGAAATCAGCCAGAGCATGGCCCATTATTGACTTTTCAGACACATATTGAATATCAAACTACTGTAGAATAACCGCTCATCCTTCCAGACATCCTGTAATCATTAGATGACTGAGGATGAATTTGAGAGGGTTATTGCGAGATACCAATTGGACCTTGTGATGTTGCAGATAATATCTCAACATCTAAACTGCAAAGATTAATGTGAGGCATCACTTCTCAATACTCGAATATCGGGTTTCTACTTCCATCATAGTCCGACTGAGGTAGTAGAGGTTGTTTTCATTCCATTCATCATTCTTATAAGCAAGAAAGGCCCCCAATGATAGCACTAATGATGTCACATAGAGGATAAGTGGTCATCCATCAATACGTGGCATTAGTAACGGTGTACTGAAGAGGTATTTCATGAGAATATCAAATTCTTCCTAACATTCACAAGTCCACCGGTATGTGACTCCCTACTTCATTTGTTTGGTGAAGGGTAGACTTTTTCCTGCCAAATTGGAAATGAAACGTCGAATATAGGCTATGTGTCCCGGATGCCCTCTCAATTCTTTCGAATTTTGAGGATGTGACATACCAAGGATTTACTTGGCCTTCTCATGATCGACTTCGATACCATGATGGAATACAAAAAAGCCGATAAATTTTCTTGAGGTTAACCCAAAAGTACATTTTAAGGGGTTCATATTCAAATTATGTTGTCGAAGCTTACAGAATATGACTTTTAGGTCAACCAAGTTATTAAAATGTTTCTTGGATTTAACCATCCAATCATCTACATAGCATTCAAAAAAACAACTCTAAAAGGGATTGATAATATGATGCATGGCACGCTGATATGTTGTGCCAGAATTCTTTAGGCCAAAGGGCATTACCCGATAGAAAAATACACCCTGAGGGGCTCTGAAGGCTATAGATTCTTGATCTTCTAGAACCATTCAGATTTAATTATATCTAGAATATCCATCCATGAAGGAAAGTGCTTCAGAGCCAGCTGCTGCATCAATCAAATGTTCTGTAATCAGATCCAGAAAGTCAACATTATGACAATGCTGAGTAAGATCTCTGAAGTCAGTGAGAACACTAATTTTCTCGTTCTTCTTATTTATGATGACAATATTATCCAACCACTTTGGATATTTAAAATATCTGATGAAGTTAGCTTTGATAAGCTTATCCACTTCAGCTTCAATTTTGGAAGCATAGGTTGGGTTGTTCTTCTCGCAGCTTGCTTAAATCCTCAATGTTCTTCTGGAAAACACATAAGATGAGTAGAAACATCAGGATCTAGCCCTGAAATATCTGTATAATTCCCAAAAAATTTGTCTTCATTTTTCTTTAAAAAGGAAATATTCATCTCTTGTAATTCATGATTCATGGCCGCCCTAATTAATGTGGGGTGTGGATCTTTTTCGGTACCCTGATTTATTTCTCTGAGTTCATCCACGGTGGTAGAGATACCTTCCTCAAATGTTGGGGGAGCATTCTTGAGATCTTCCTCCTCTTCCTCAACATGTGTTTTCTCCTCTGTTTCTACTTTCATAGTAGATGATGAAGTAGAGTTTCCACAATCAGAAGAGATGTTAAAATTTAAACATCTTGATAATGTAGCTTCCATTTACAACCCAATTAATGATGAAGGGTCTTCCTTGGGTAATAAAGAGAATATGATGGATTGAAATTTGACATCATGGTTCACCTATGATGTTGCTATAACTTCTTCTGGCATGATTTGCAAAGTATAGAATTGCAGGATTTTAGCAGATGAAATAAAGACATCCCCATTTGGGCTTTCATCACTACTTGGTGGATCACCAATTTCTCCCATGTTGCCTTGATCAATTGCCGTAATTGACATTACGGATCTTTCCATAATATTATTTTTCTCTGGGTCTATCAAATCAATTTTACTGATAGGAATCACATAATATAAACTCACATATGCAAATGGATTTAATGGAGTCTTTTCCAAACGAATTGAGCATTATCCTTGGAAACCTCTTTTTTTAAATATTTTCCCTCTCCCTTCATGTGATAGAATTCCGCTTCAATATATTGAGATTCACATGTCTTGAATGGGGATTTATCACTATACAATGTCCCAATTTTACAATTGAAAGAATATTTAAGACATTGATGGTATGATAAATGGATAGCTGAATGCTGATGTAGCCATGGTCTTCCAAGAAAAATATTGAAAGTTGTATCATGATCAACCACCATGAAATCTGAATTGGATACAAGGTCACCAAACTGTGTTTTGAGTGTAATATCGCCCAGTGGTTCTTGTTAATTTTTATCATACCTTTGAATCATCAATTTAGAAGGTTATAGATCAGATTCGGTGAGTCCCATTCGATGAAGTGTACGAATGAGGATGAGGTTGACCGCTGAACAATTATCAATAAAATCTATTTGGATATCCATGCCACTGACCTTTCCAGAAAAGTACAATGGTCTGATATGCCCATGCATGACATTATCTTTATCTTCATCAACGAATGATATCACTTCATGACATTCTGCAGGACTATTCACTACGTGGTACTCTTCAACTGCATCAATTTCAGTTCCAAACTCTGAAGGACTTGACAAAGCCTCAATGAGTGCCTCTCGAATATCCTTTGATAGATTAAATGCCTCCATAATTGATAACATGGTCAGTACATGGGCTAGGTGTTTAATTACATTGTACTTTTGATCCAGAGGTCTTCATTTCCAGTAGGAACATATGGTTTAGCAGGTACCATGGAAGATGTTGTTTTGGAAGTTTATGAATTGTGTATCGGGATAAGAGTTGGAAATATACATGGATTTGGAAAATTGTACCCATTAGATCCATTTAATTGTTGAGAGGACGAAGGTGGAAACTCTAACTGATCCTCCAGAACAAATATGCCAGGAATGAATCTGTTATTGGCAGAAGAACATGCTTGTTCTTGCTGAGCTCGTTGAAGGGCTCTGCCACGAGTTTCCACTGCATACATAGTTCCGGAAAGGGTAGAAGTGGAATAGTGGCTTCGGGGATATTCACCTCTTTCTCTATATCCCAGACCCCTAGAATATTTTCCAATTCCTCTGTTTGATATAGGAAATTCAGGCTCATCAATATTGAATCCACGACTGGAATAATGATCTATTAGGTGAATCATATTAAGAGAACTGAAGATCAATTCTTCATCTGATGAAGTATCTACATGACTAGACAACTTAAGCCGTGCCGTTTTGTTGGGAAGTGATCATTGCATTAAAGTATATGGCATGGAATCATACAGAGTCAAAGATAGCTTTGACACTGACACATAATCATCTTCTTCTGATTCTTCTTTCTTCTTTGAATTACTCTACCCCTCTATGTATTTTTCTTTTGATGGAGGTTTCAATGCGGCACTTATAGCATAAGGCACAATTGGTTTCTTCAATTGAGTTCTCAAAATGGCATGAGTTTGATTGATCATTTTTATGACCATACAATCAACATATTTTTGTGCATTTTTGCCTTTGACTTTTTTCCACTCACCTCCTTCCTTTGGATCTGTTAAAGTTACACATGCTACCTGAGCTGAAGAACACTTCAATTTGACTTGCCCCGAGTCGATCATATTCTACAAGAGGTCCTTGAAGACAAAACACTCTTGAATGGGATGCCCCAACGTCTGATAAAATGAGAAATAATTGGAATGGTCTTCATCTCCTTCCTTGTTTGGCCTTTTGGGCCTTGGCAGCTAAACCAAGTTATTCTCCAAAGCTGAAATGAAATAGCCAGGAACTTGTTCATTTCAGAATGAATAAACATTGTACTTAAATTCATCAAACCATTTTTGTCTCTGATATCTTTGATCATCTTGAAGAAACATTCTCTTTTGCTGACGCTTAGGTGGGGGAGCCCTTCGTAATGATGAAGGCTTTGAGGTATTAGTAGGTACAGGTGCTTGTTTAATCATGACTGTAGCAGTCTCTTCTCTACCCATTCTTCTTCCTGGAGCTGATGGAATTACATGAGTTTTATCATTATTCTTTATAAGATAATAATCAATCGACTGAGCGATCAAAGCATGGTCTAGAAACCGTCCTGTGTATTTCACAAGGATAAACGGCCTACCTAACTCCTCACACCAATTTTCCACACAGATTTGCAAGAGTTCCTATTGAGGGAGTGCTAAGCTCAGAAAATATGTTTATCCCTTCCAGTGAGCAATGAAATCTGAAACCCTTTCATTCTCCATTTTCTTATAGTTTGTAAGATCAAACATTGTTGTTTTTTCATTGTGGAACTGAACTGAAGAAGAAATCGTTGACGAAGATCTTCCCATCTGGTAATTGACCGAGATTGCAAGCTTGTGTACCAGTCAAAAGAAGGTCCTTGTAATGATTGTACAAAGCACTAGAGCTTAACTGATTCTTGTTTCTAAGGGGTTCCCATTATAGAATCACAATGAGAAAAAAAATGTGTTAAGTGTTGCTCTGGATCTCTCGAACCATTAATGATTGGGAATGTGGTACTTGAAAAATTTGATGGGGGAGGAATATCATCAACCCATTCAGAGTAAGATCTATTTTTTGGTTGAATTTGAGCTAGTTTTCCTTCCATAGCCTCCAACCGAGCTGCTAATGACTCAATAGTAGTTATTAACTTTTGAGAAACATCTGGTTGAGCTTGGACCTGAACAGGTGCACTGACTGGATCTTGGAGAGATATAGACGTTGTTACTATAATTGATGGTAGCATCGCTGATTGTTGTTGCACTTGACCCATAGGTTTTAGACCTGTGAGGGTGTACTAATAAAGGAGGATACTCCTAATCCATCTCAGTAATGGCAACAAATTCCCTTGGCTGACTGTCTCCAACACACTTAGGAGGAAGAATACATTGAAGTAGTTCAGCATTCATCATTTTTAGTTCCTTGATTTCTTCCTCCTATTGAGAAAATCTTTTCTCTAATGAGTGTGATTATCATTCCCTAGATGAAGGGTGGGAATCAATAGGATTATTTCCTTTCCCCTTTTTAGACGACTTCTGGAGAGGGGGAAGTGGATTACTTGAAGTAACACCCAAATTTTGGACATTCCTTTGGATTCTTGTACACACATCTTCCTCATTCACATCTATCTGTACACCTTCTCAGGCAAGAAACTCTTCATCTGATCCCTCTGAGTGAGCCTCATCTGCTGGATCGACAATAATGGAATTGATGACATTAATGGATGCATAACGCATCGCATTCCCCTTATCGTCATTTCTGCGATATTGTCTTCTTCCATGACCCTGATGAGATATTACCCTCTGTTGATTCGATCCCTCGGGAACTTCTTTGAGAACCATAACATGGAGAGAATCTATTGATAATTTAGCTCTTCGTTCCTCTTGAGGCTTCTTCCCTAATTGAGAGAATATGGACTTTCTCTGAGGGACGGATTGAGGATTTGAAAAAGTCCCTAGTCCGGTGGACTGGGGCTATTCCTGCTGTTCTCACTCAACTCCATGAATTGTATTTGATGATTCTGTGGGTTGGTTTAAAAGATTCCCCAGTCTGGAAAGCTGGGGTGGTTCTTGACATGCTAAATCAGGGAATTTTATAAATTCTCACCTGATTTTGTGGACCTTAGTCCGGAAATTAGCTGGATGCATCAACTGACATCCACTTTTATCACCTGGTTCAAAAAACCATTGGATGATATCTGACTCTTCGGTCATATGATGATGTGCTTGCTCCATATGGGAGGCGTGTTCAATATTCTTTTTGTCTTGATGAAGAAGTAATTCAATAACTTTTTCATTATATTCTTGATTATGATAAGAACTATTTGAGGCATGATCTTGGTCAAGCCTTTGATTTTGTATAAAATTAGCAAGATATGGCCAATTTTGGGATATGACATTGCATGAAGCTACCATTGGTGGGCCTTGCCGATTAGAGAGCATGATGAAATGTAGTGCTCCATGAATACCCCTTCCTCTAACATGAATACCTGATGGGGCATTGGAAATTAACTGACACAATTTTCATAGTTCGCTAAGGCATGAACGTTGAAGGGCTCTCTGCTAGTTTTCAGCCTTCGGATATCGAGAGACTGATAGAGATGCCATGTCAATCAAGCGTTGTAACCCTTCTATTATCTTAATATGATTTTCATATTAATCATAATATAATACTTTATTTTTAAATTGACAAAGAGTCTTCAATATGTTGATATGAATATCATGAATTCGATCATCCGTCAACATCTCTGGAATGTCATGCCGAGATTAGGCCAAAGGAAAGAACATAATTGGTACTTCACCTTTCGCCAATTGTTTTCTCATGTTAATCATTTCCTCTTTGACATTCAATGAAGATTATTCGACCTATTTAGACCAGGGCTCGTGCTTCCTTGTTTCTTCATTGGATTCAACAAGATTGGTAGAGAATCCACTGGTCAAACTAGAAGATAAATGTCCCAGGGGTGGTTCAAGTAATGACCTACATCCCTGGTTATCTTCTAATAGAGAAAGTATTTCACTTGCTGCAGGTAAAGCATCATACATGACTGGCTTCATTTTTGCAATTTCCTCGAGATAAGATGGCTTTCTCATCACTGGATTTTCATCTGATGAATTCCCAGACAATGCAAATTACTACTACAGAGAGGACTTTAGCAGCCAAATTCATCATCATGGGGAGAACCACCATGATGGGTTACAGAAAAAGATGATATCTCTTGCTCCTTGATCTTTTGGCCACACAAATGGGTATTTTGGATCTCATCTAAAGATGAAACTTCATGATTGATCGAACTGTCATGATTTAAGTCTTCATGAGGAAGTGTTTGGTGCAAAACTTCGGAACTAATGCTCCCACTATTGGGAGTTGAGAGAGTATAATGTTGACCTCCAATAGATAATTGTACGAGGGCTTCAAAAACTACAGCATTGAGTAAGGCCTGATGACAAATTTGCCCTTGATTTCATGACTGTGCTGGGCATTACTTCTTCTTAGATGCCTTCTTAATCACTTTTGCAGGTGTGTGTGCCTGCACAAGAGGAATGGTCAGGTTATGCTAATTACCACCACTCAAATCAGGTGTTTGTGCCTAGTTTGGTTGTCGGTATGATATAGGGGGTACGCCCCATAATCCTCTTGGACAGGAACTGAAGTTTATGTATGCTCATGAGTGATATGATTATGTGTCACTCCACTGGTAGGGATAGATTTATGTGTCTATCACTGAGATGATGCTGATGCATTTATGATATCCAAACATGCATCCTGGATATGAGCAGGGATTTGCTTCTTCTCTTTCACCATTGAAAAAATGTGCTTGGTGACTTCAGTCACTGGAATGGGGATATATATCCACTCAGAGCTTGGAGTAGGTGTATGTTCATGCTCCTATCCTCCTTTTCCTATCAGTGAATCCTGAAAGTAATCACGTGTGGGGGCAGAGAGTTGAGTTTGCCTCCTGCTTTCCGCCGGACCTTTCCGACCGACTTCTCCGGTTGATACCAAGCGAGACTGTTGGTTGACCTGATCAATACTAGCAGGTGTATGTGCCTATTGATTGCACTTAGCTGAACGTGGTTTGAGAACTCCATCATATGTAGTCATACAACCCGGTTGACTAGATGATGATTCATAAACAGGTGTATGTTCTTGTCTGTTGTACTCCGCCGGAATTGCCTAGTGGGATTGGAATGGTGCTGCGAGATGAGTATGCTGGACTAGGGGATTAAAACGGACCAGTGTATGTGTCCGCTCATTGCTTTCGACCAATTTAGGTTGGTGGGTTCCTCCAGAAACGGCTGTGATGAGAATCTGCTCACTGTTGACCAGATTCCGCCTCTGGCGATTCATCTTGCCTACTCGGGATCGAGTAACCTGAGCCGAACACCTGGAGATGGTACCCTCATCATGTTGAGGGCACACTACCACACGAGTCTGGTGGCGATTGTTGATGGGAGCCCTCAGGAAGGACTCCTGTCTTCTAGAATTAAGGCCCTGAGGTGCCTGCTCATTCACCTCCCTAGAATATGGGAGTGAATGGTGATTGTGTTCTAGGGAGAATGAACAGAAATGGTTGTACACGGTTGTTGGCACCACCTTCTTCTTGATCGTTGGTCGTCACTGTCCGGACGACCAGGTTGAATTATTGACTTGGAGGGCTTGAAGAGCAGCCTCCAGAGTCAGAATAGTAGCATTTTGATGGTACTACTTAACCATCGCATTTGATACCCATCATTAAAGGCACTGAGTAGGTGATGTCATCCTCAGAGCGGACGACGATCCATCATGAGTAGTAGCAATGGCATTTGCAGCAGCAGTCCTCACAGTAGAGGTATTCACAGGAGTGAATTTGTGAAAATCCATTATTGAAATGAAAAAGATCATGGAAAAGAGTGCCTATTTGATATAACAAGCATAATCAAGATAATTCCAGCCACTACATCTTTTGGATGAGAACATATGTCAATGATTTCTTTGTTGGCCCTATCATTGTGTTTAAATAGAGGCCTAAAAAATAATTAAAACATCATTTTCACTTTGTTAAGGATTCACATCGATTTCAAAATTTTTTGTTTCCTCCCTGGAATTGGGGATGACTTTATTTGTTTGAGATTCAAACAATCTAATCGGTTTCTAATGGGTTTTTTTGTAGAACCGGAAATATCCAATGATTCCACTTCCATTTGGACCTACATTCCAAAGGTAGGGACTCATCAGTGGTGGACTGACAAGGCTTAATAATTTTCATTGGTCGAGAGGATGGGAGGTCAGACTCATAAAACTTTTTTGAGGGGAATTATTGTCAACTTCGAGACTCTCATTTTAGATTTAAGTTATGTTCGTGAATCCTTATTAAAGTACCAAGTATAAGACTGAGCTTTTCCTTAGAATTTTCAATCAAATATTTATGTGTAGAAATTTTAGAGAATCATTTTATTGGTATTCGAGGTTCTTCATCGATAGAGAATCATCTGTATTTGATAGAGATTTTTATTCAATGGTATCCTTTAATACATTATATAAAAGACTCTTGGTCATTATGATGACCATATTGGTTTTATGCCACTCAGTGGGGTACTTGATTTTTATTTTCATTCTGAAAGACATGAATTATTTCATACTTGGGATCATTCCCATAGATGAGCTACCTACGTTTGCTTGTTTATAGAAGGTATAAGAACCCACATAGTTTTAGTAAAGAAAGTATGAGTTTTTATGCCTGATTTATGGCCCAATGAAGGATTTCATAATTTCTTTTACACTCTAAGCTCACGTGAGTCGTGTACGGTGTGAGAAACAAGTGGTATTAGTAACGTCATACAATTGTTCCATGAAAGGTAAAATCATGAAAAAAATATTGGGGCTTATGCATGTGTGACTGCTCAGATATTTGAAGAGTAATACTCTAACATAGGGCTTATTCCTAAGGAGGATGCCCAAATTAAGAGGGGACTTATGATTGTGTTTTATTCCTAAGAAGGAGATGCAGATCAAAAGGAATTTGAGACTAGTTAAAGGGAATTATAATAACTTGGGCTTACTCCTAAGGTGGAGGCTCGTGTTAATAAGGGACTTGGGGATTACTCCTAAGGAGGATGCCCAAGTTAAGATGATTTGGACTGGGACTTAATCCTGAGAAGAAGGCTCAAGTCAAGGGGAATTAAAAGTGTTTGGGGACTTGGGGATTGTTCTTTAAAAAGAGGCCCACGTTGATGGAAATTATGGTTGGGGCTTACTTCTGAGGAGGATGCCCAAATTGGGGCACTTGAGACTTAGGACTTATGTCTGAGAAAGAGGCCTAAGTTGAAAAAAATTATGACTGGGGCTTACTCCTAAGTAGGAGTCCCAGGTTTAAGGGAATAGACTAGGAAATAATCGAGAAAAGGTGGCCCATATCTAGGAATTTGAGATTCAAGGCCTAGGGCTTACTCTTGTGGAGGAGGCCAGCACATGGAATTTTTAAGACTGGGGATTATTCCTGAAAAGGAGGCCCAAGATTGAAGAAAATTATGAATGAGGCTTATTCTTGAAAAGGATGCCCTAATTAGGGATTCTCTCATCTTTGAAGGATGATTTTGAATGAATTAATGTTTATATTGGGGCTTACTCTTGAGAAGGAGGCCCAAATTTAGGGGACTGGGGCTTACTCCTAAAAAGGAAGCCCAGGTTAAGGGAACTTTGTTTAGGGCATACTCTTGAGGAGGAGGCCTAAATTATAAATTATCTCATCTTTGAAAAATGAGGTTGAATGAAGTCTTCAACATGATTTCTTTAAGATAAGGAAGCCGATCATGAAAACATGCCATAAATGGCTTTGAAGAGCGTCTTGAAGACTGAATCTTGAATACGAGAGGTAGAATGGAATAAAAAAAGTGAAATAGGCAAGAGAGGCACCCAAAAGTAAAGGGGTGCGCAAGTCCTGATGGCTTGACAAGTGTCGCGTGGGCACACTAGTTTTGTTCATGCATGTAGACTTTCTAGACACATAGGGACTTGCGCGACATTTAACCATTAGGGTAGAACTTGGGCGAGCCATATCTCATGCCCTTAGTTATATCCCTAGGTCCTTCCAGAAGGGTGGCGTGCAAGTTTTGGTTAGGGAGCAAGGACGGCACCAAGTGTGGCCATTTCCCTTAAGGGTTGGCCACTTAGGCGCACAAGTGTTGCTATTTTTCAACACTTACACCTTACTCCCCCTCTTTAGAGATTTAATTCTAGGTACGAAATTTCCTTAGAAATGTTCGGAAAGCCTAAAGAAGAGACTAGGGCACTGAGTAATTGTATCTGGGTTTTGGAAATTATTCTGTCATTAATAATGGGAACCAACATGGGTATTTATAGGTTGGAGGAGGCACCGCGCTATTTTTAAGTAGGGCTTTCAAGTCACTTGCGTGACCATTAGGATGCGCGCAAGTGTACTTGTGCGACAATAAGGGAACTTGTGCGACCTATGATCAATTGTCTCTTTGTTCATATCTTTGTTGATTTTTGATGTTTTCATCAAAGCAAGAATCAATTTCTTCTCCGTAAATTCCCTTTACCTTCCAGTGAACAATGTGATGAAAAAGGAATGTCAAAACACACACTGCATTGGATTAGCTTGTGTTACACACAACCCGATGTTATAACAAACCCTCGATATATTACAAATATAGTTATTTAAACGTCTCTATTTTATCCCATAAAAAGAATGTAGTGATATTCATAATAATTAAATTGTATATATAACAGAACATATTGATAATAAAATAAATCATTTTTTGAAAAAACATCATATGTATAAACAATATTATTTTCTCAAAAAAAAAATTATGCCTTTTTGTAAACAATAATAATTTTTTTAAAGTTGATAAAAAATTATTTTTATATAATAAACTTTATTTTTGAAAGGAAAATTTCTATATTTTAATAGGATAATTTTTTGTAATTTATCTAAATAGTTTCACTTTTTTAATAGTTGGAAATAATGATTTTAATTTGGAAAGAAAATTTGAAAAAATTATTTATAAATTTATTTACATTTTATACTATTTCATAGTAATATTACTAACATTTTAATAACATTAATCCAATTTATTATATTTAAATAAATAAAATATTGAGTTTTAATATATATTATTGTAATCCTTGATCATTTTCTCTTTAAAAACCTAGTTTCTCGTCGTGTCTAACAGATTAATTTTAAATTACAATTTTCCACATATTTGAATGTAATTTAGAAAAATTTATTAAATACGTATTATAATAATTATTAATAATATTTACTAAATTGAACCTAATTTTTACCCAAAATTAGTTACAACAATAGAGATTTTTTTACCACAATGAAGGTAAAAATAGACATACTAGGTAGATTAAACTAAAAAGATTATGGAAAACATTTACAGGTGTGTCACTCACCTCACATATAAAAGGCCACCACTTCTCCCCTCCTCTTCAGTCCACTAGATTACTTTTATTCATCCACGAACTAAATAAATCACTTAAAAACATACCTAATCTAATCCTAAAAGAGTTATTTTGTATAATAGACATTCTATGGAAGGTTTATGTTGAAAACATATGTAGGATACTTGAAGAAGAGGTGATGTTCATTAATGAGCATTTTTTATTTATTTTATTCTCTACCTACATAAAAATAAAATTATTACATTATTTTATAATATCATCCATATATTATATATAATTATATGTTTTGTTTGTTATATTAATCACCTAAAACTATCTATACTTCCATTAATTAGGTTACAAAATTGTTGCCCATGTGTATGTTGGACTACCTCCTCCCAAACTGATTACATTCATTTTTAACTTCTGCATCTCATGGATGGAAATAATAATGTAATTAGTGTTTATATGTGATATTAGTGACATTATTGTTATTATTTAATATTTATATTACACATACCATCGTACTCTTCATTTTTTGGGAATATGAAAACATTGTTTATGTCTATGACAAACTACATCCTCATGAAGCAATGTGATACGTTCAAGTAGTAAATGGAAGGTAATAATAAAGGTTTAATTAAAATATATTATATATATGATATAAAAATGATTATACTATTAAAATATTTCAGTTAAATTTATTTTATATCAATCTTAGAAGATAATGGAAACATCATTTATGCGTATGTAAGACATACCATCTTCATGAATGGTGTATTTAAATTTATGTCATTAAATATTATGGATAACACAATATAAATATATAATAATGATATATATTGTTTAAATAATGTTTAAAATCTTTGATATTAGCTATATATGATTATTAAAATTATCATGTTAAAACAAACATCAAAAATAAAGTAGTTATTTCCTGAAACGTGACTTTAACATGGAATTGTTAAAAAATGGGTAATAAAATGTCATTATAAAATCACATACGGTATAAATATTTAGATGAATATTTTTTTGGTTCCCAAATATTTTGGATTTAGTTTGGATACTTTGAACTTGTGGGTGGGTGGCTCGGTGGGGAGTAGGTGGTGGGGGCGGTGGAAGTGGCTTCATGGTGAGCTTCGTTTGGAGGTACGCTCGACAGTGACAACACAAAAACGGAACAATGTGTTTGAGGCCTTTTTGGGAATTGTGTGGAGGGGTATGTGGCATCTTGGTGAGCCTCATTGGGAGGAAGGATCTATATTGATGACACGTATAATTCACCGTCTAGGTCAGGCGGTGGAGTGGTCGGTTTGGCCTGACGGGGGTGGCAGGCTCGGTAGAGTCCTCACGACGTCGGTCGTCATTAGATGGGGCTCAATTGGGTGACCTGAGCTGCGACCTGATTTGAATTCAGGTGGAAGTAAGATGGGGTGTACTATATTGTACTACAATTTAAATTCATTCTGGATCAAGATTTTTTGGATTGAGATTGTTGCCCAAAAAATATCTGGAATTTGATCATAGGTATAGTCCCAGATGAGGTCCGAGCAAATAGAATTCATCCAAAACACTCTTAGATATAGATGATTGAATGGGTATGTCTTTTCCATTGATATCAGGCCTATACAATCAAGCATTATGTTTTTTATTACCATTTTAGGTTCATTTTTTAGTGATTCAAAATAATTAATATTATCTATGATGGGGACTGTGGTTGGGAACTTTTTCCATGGGCCTAAAATGGCTATGTATTGAAAATTTTTTGTGCATCTAGCTATAAAGTCCATTTAAAAGGTAACCCTTTAACATGTAAAAGGGGATTATAAAATTAAAACAATATTAAAAGCCTTCAGGCATTTAGGATAATTATACTTGATTTTTGGATATGTTCGATGGATTCCAGACATAACGTATGAGATTTCTTGTCTCTCATTTATTTCTTAGTGTCATGTTCCATATAAAGAACTAGTTTTTTCAGTGTAAATACAACCACATTAACATATTATATCATTAATATACCTATTTTAATGATATTTAATGTTTCTTGGTATTTTTCTTGATGTTCAAACATCAAAAGATCATGAAAGTTGTAAGATATTGTGTGTCTCTTTTTTATTTTTGGGATACATGTTCTATATTCACTGCTAGGTTTATTATTTGTGGTTTATATATTTCACTGTTATATTCTATATAATGAATATACCTATTTTTATGATATTTATTGTTTAAATTCGTGTTACTCTTTAATGGGTGTAACAATTCAAAAGATTACTTAAATGGTAAGGGATTTTCATCATAATTTTATTATCTATGAGACTAATTCCACATTGAACTAAATTTTATTTTATATCATTTATATTATACCCATGAATGTATTTTGTGATTATAATAGGTAAAATAATTTTTTTTCATATCCAATTTAGGATCTCTCTTTCACAGGGTTTGTGGTACAAATGTTACCAAAATAGTATGTAATATTTGTCACAATATTCATTATTTAATAAATATATTATTTTATGAACATATATTTCTTTATGTGGTGTATATAAAACCCCTTTGACATTTTATATTATGAATATTTTTATATTCATGATATTTTATATTCTATTTAACTTCATTCCATTATGAGGATTCTGATTCAATGATTCCAAAGTAAAAATGATTTTACATTTCAACCTCATCATCAATGAGGATTTTTAATAAATAACATCCTATGATAAAATATTATGATCAATCTATCAATAAAATAATTAATTTTATTATAATATGTTTATTGAATGAGAATATATTTCACAATATTTTCCACTCTTTATCTACTCAATATTTCCAAATGAATTTGTTTTATGAAAATTAATATTTTTAGTTGAAAACCACTTTTCGTCCAAAACCATGCACTCTAAAAAAATTAAAACATATTTTTAAATTAATTAAATGTGTTATTAATGAAATTTTAACCACTGTTATTATTTTTAGAATCTATTATAATGGAAATATTCATGTTTTATTCAAATAAATTCTTATTTGGATTTTACTAAAAATACGAAAAGAATCATAGATTTTAATATACATTGCTCGAGCATTAGAACATGATCTCATGACATCTCAATGATTTGAAATGTCCCTTATAATCTTTAATAATTATTTTATAATTAAATTTTTTCTTTAACATTTTGGGAAATTTATAGATTTTAAATAAATTATTTCAAAATTAAAAGGATTTTGAAAACGTTTCATTTTAAATAATGTATTTTTCAAAAATAAAATTATATTTTTTTAATAAATTTTTAAAATAATTTTCAAATCATCCTTCATAATCTATAATGTTTATTTTTGTGTAAATTTATTTAAAAATTATTTTATAACATTTACTTTTAATAACTATTATTTAGAATGAATGATTATTTTCTTCCCTAAAACCTTTAAGTGATTTTTCTTTCAATGTCATTCTCCACCTATGATGCCATATTTTAATGTTACTTATGATTTATTGTGGATATGAACCTAGGATACAATTATTATTATTTATCAAAATAATATTATTAAAATATTTTTTTGAAACCCATTTACCTTACATAGGTAATACCATGACATTTTTTTATGAAACCGACTTCATTCTCCATGGGTTATGATTTGATGAAATAATGAAATGATTTCAAAACCTCTTTCATTTATATAGGTTATGTAATGATGAAATTTATAGGAATCCAATTTCATTTCAAGGGTATGGATATGATGAATATTTTATTTACTAGTGGCATATATTTGTCTGGATTTAATCATATGATGGTGGATATATTATAACGAAGGACGATGGTTATGTTATAAATAATGTTGGTGGTTAGGATATAACCAATCAAAGTTGGGAACTATATCTCACTCCAATGTATTGGGAAATGATTTATATCTCCTAACATATATAAGATTGTGGTGGGGAGTAAACTCAATTATGTAATGGACTTTTTCCGCTATGATGGTCTTTGGAGTAGACCTTGACTACAATGATGGTTTGGGGAGTGAACGCATTCCAATATGAGGAATGGGATACCACTAGTGGTAGTGGTGTGTCCTACCCAGGAGTTGTATCTTCCAATGGAGTGCCATGATATGTTTTGGAAATGAGGCGTTACTACTAGAGAAATGGATTTCCTTGATAATGTGTACGCCACATTTCTATGTCATATGGAAAAGTTTTTCTCTCATGGATCATATTCTTTAGTTAATTTATGATTCAAGTATTATAGACATACAATATTTATTCAATGACAAATGATCATAATATTTGATATGTATTCTTTGCTTTTAAAATTTTATGCTTCCGTTCTCATAAACATATGTTAATACTATGCTCATGTTCTCATACCCTTATGTTATCTTTATTCTTACATATCTTTCATGATTAACTTTACTGATAATTTAAGATCACCCATTATTATGTTTCTTTTGCCAAGGATATATTGAAAAGTATTATGTATGATATAAATTAGAATGGCCTTTGTTATGGTGATTATAAGGGGAGATGATATAGTTTTTATATGGGCTAGTTTTTTGTGTTTTGACTTTTCTAATGACATAAAACCATTACGGTTCTTACGCATGATTTTGTTTAATATAATGAATATTAATCATAATTTATGCCATATCATTGTATGATAGTCAAAAGTAACTATATTATTTAAAGGGTATATGTTATATTTCTGAATTCACTTAAATCTAGATCTAATGGATTTTAGAAATCGTTCTCAGATACTAATTTTTATAACATGAACTCCATTACAGTATAAATGGTTTTTTAGTTGGGTAAAAAATAAATAGATCACAATCAAAATGATTAAAAAGTTAATTATTCTTATGAAACAATATATTTAACTGTACATTCGATTATATTCAAAACTTTTGATAACATATATAATTATATGAAAACATATTCATATCTAATAGCACTTTCTAATTTAACATATATTAGTCTTCACGATTTCCAATAAAAGTTAGGATGAATAGAAATAAAAATCATATGTGAGCAGTATGGGGTATCATATCAAAGAATATATCCCAAGAATTAAATAAATAATTTATTATGAATAAATGAATCAAATAATTTCATAATATTTAAACTATGGACATAACAAATACTCATGATTAATATAATAATATATAATCACATAAATAACAATAGTTTATCTTAGAGTGATGAAATAAATAATTTTTAATATCGTAAACTTATTTTCATCAATTTTTATAATACATTATACATCAATGGGTATGTAATATACTAAATAACAAAGATAATTTGTCTAATGAGCATCATTGATTCATTTAAGGGATATATTATATAGATCAACACTTGACTGATTGGAATAAAATATATAATACCTTGACACAAATATTATAGTGCTAGTTGTTGTTTTATTACATTTGAACAAACTACATAGAAGAAAATTATCACAATCTTACAGTTTAATAGTATCAGGAAACCAGATATATAAAAAAAATTACATTGTATTAAAAAAATATTGAAACATTATTTCAATGCAAGAATTCACTATTGTTTCAATATTTAATTATACACTCATCATATAGTAATCCCCATTGTATCCTTAGATTTTTTATTAAAAGAGATGGATATGTAAATGATATTAAATTATAGATCCATAGATATTGAGTGGGTTATAATTGTAGAATATTTTGGTAATTTGTTTTAAATAATGAATTTGTTTTATTTATTTTTTAGCATACGCATTCATCCCAAGGAAAACAAAAAAAATTAGCCTTATCATGGTTTTAGGCCATTCTATTCACATATATGGATTGGTTTATGGTATAAAAATTTCATTAACTAATGATTATTTAAAATGTATTATTATTTATTTGGTAAATATTATAGTTCATTAGAATATTAATACCATAAAAAATAATTTTGGTTTCATATGATTCCTTGTATGTTTAGAAAATATATTTTTTACTTTTAAATACTTAATTATAATTTTTATAGATATTTTTTTGTTGATGTAAACATTTTACAATTTATTTCATTCTTTTATATCATTATAATTTTAAAATACACACAATATACGAAAACCATATTTTACATTTTACAAAAAATATAATCTTTCAATGAAATTATTATAATTTCAACATTAAATATTAAGGAAATTATAATTGAAAACTTAAATACCATTTTATTCATGTAAATCTCTATCTATGTGAAATTTAATTAATAAAAAAATAATTTTATATTTCAAAATCATTCATCTCAATCCATAAAATAAAAAATTAGTTCTAGTAAATAAATTTTTTTTGGATAAATATCAATCTTGAATTATTACTGTTGGATGATTAAAATAAATCTTTAGTTATATATATTTATTATTTTAATTATTATCAATTTAAATTATTCATTTTTTAGTAACATCAAAAAAATAGGTTATAATATATTATTTTAATCTCTATTCTTATATTCTCCAACTGAATAATTTTATCTAATGAATTATATATTCAAATCAACACATTAACTAATGAGGTTATTTATTATTCATTTCTTCCAAAAACTCCCATATTGCATACTCAATCTTCTGATTCATTGAATGAATTTTCACTAGTTTCATTATCCTATTATGTATCTTATACTCTCTAGTTCTCATAATCTTGAATGGATCATGAATATCTAATAATCCTGATTGAATCATTATTTCATTAGTGGTTAGAAAATGAGTATGGGATTATATGTACTTATATAACATTATGATATGAAATACCCCTTCCTCTAGTGGACAATAGAGATGTTCTATCTACTATGATTTTCTTAGATGTGATTCTACACATCTTGAAAATTCTTCTTAACTTCCTCAATGAGTTCTAAAACGACATGCCTCTTTTTTTAACTTCATTCTATCAGGTTAGAGTACAAAATCAGTTTCCATAAAAGGCCCTAAATATTTTCCATTAATTTTATATATTTATGTTATTGTTTTATAGAAATATTAAAATTTGTATGTATTAGTCTAATGTTCCTGGAAATGATGTGAATAAGACCTTATCATGTCATAAATAGATTGTATAATCTCTCTAGACTACTAATCTGGTATAAGATTGTAATCATTTATCTAATCTATCTCTATGTTTAAATAATTTTAAAGACTCCTCCAAAACATTAATATGAAATGTGGGTTGTGATTTTATAACATTTAATATGGTACAACGTGAAGTCTCATGATTTCACTGACACAAGGTCATAAAAGACATTCAAGATGTAAGTAATCCCATATTTCTAATAAAAATATAGACATGGTTGACAAACATTGAAACATATAGAATCATAATTTCTAGATGTCTCGGGTAGACTGTTAAACAAATACATTTTAATATTTACCTACATCCACATTGATGTAGGGATACATTTCATCATATCCATTATATGTTTTCTCTAATCCATTAACTATTGGGATACCATTTTTATTCACACATAGTTATAAAATCCACACATTATGATTTCCCACTTAGAGTTATATCTATAAAAATTATACCACTTTGGTCTAATAGGGTGTATGGAGAGTGCTGAGCTATTAGCATGGTATAGAAATTCCCCCTTCATCTTATGCAATTTTGGTATAAATAGTATCCTTCCAAATATCACTACACCATTTTCATATCATACCATTCTAAAAATACAAGATTCATTCATTATAATACAAGAATATTAAAATCATCTAGTAGATAGTAATCTAGATTGGATAACTTATGGTTTAGTGTCATTCAGGACTGGCAACATATGAAACACATGTAAAAATTTTCCATAATAAAAAAAAGTATCATCCTTTGTAGACATAATATAAGATATACTCATCTTAATCACATGTGGAAGTGAATCATAAGAATGGGGTGAGCCTATATCCTCATTACGTGAAAACTAACAACTTTCTATGATGAGTTAAATAATAAGCATATGATGAAAAATCAATATAAGAGAAAAACATATTAAATGAGAATGAAACAAAAAATACATTCCATAAGTCATGATAAAAGGATAAAAAATAAAATTTACAAACATATACCATATATGAAGTGTTTGGAATCATGAAACCCTAATCATTAGTCATGGTGAATAATAAATGGAATAATATTATTAATTAGAAGTATGACATTATCATAATCATATAAAACATATGATAGTTCTAACCTCTATGTAAGATACTGAAAATTTTGGGGATGACTTGTTCTAGCATTAAATTTCTATTTTTTCTTTTTATTGGGTATATATTTTTTGATGTTTTACATCGGTGAGATAATGTAAATTTTAGTAGATTTAGAGGGTATTTTAAATGTTCACAATTGGCGCATGGTTATCCCAAACGGTGCGACCTTCCAAGAAAACCTTGAACACTTGATATTGTTGGGATTGAACAAATGGTAAAAAAGTTTCCAAACTATGCACCCATATAAGATAAAATTTTCACCCAAAAGGAGTGTTGTATGGTTTATGATCATTTATTGAAAACTGTGGGCTCTTTCCCAGGAAACTGTGTGGGTAGGATTGTATTCATCCAATAAATTATTACAAATTCTATATCCTCTATTTATTAATCCATGTTATCCCCCAATCAACCCTAAAAAATTTATATTAATTTTATACCTCATGGATTGATTATAATGCTCTATTAACTAATTTCATTACAAATAGAAGATCTATTTGAAAGATTGTCTCTCCTTTGTTATGTAATTTATTCCTCAATTGAATTTTCCTCTATTATTCCACTCTTTCTCAATGAAGAGAAATGATTTATCAATTATTAGAAATGGTTTGAATCTATGTTTTTTAAATTTTATTCTATTGGATCATTTTCATAGTTTTTTGTCATGGATCTTCTACGCTTTTGTTATCTGGACCATTCTAATTCAATTTGGAAATTATTGATTTTGAAAACATCCCTCGATGATATTGAGGTTGGTCATCTAATATCTATTTCTAATATTCTTGATTATAATTTCAATTGTGAATTTTTGAAATTTCAAATTCCACATTTGGAAAGTTAATTTCAGAATTTAATTACTTTACTGATTAAGGGAATTATTAAATTTGTGGAATAATATGATTATTGAATTTTTCAATCAGCAGGTTTATGAAACTAGATGATCAATATTATTATAAATTTTTTGATAATGTAAATTAATATATATATTTTTATACATGAATGGTTAATATATTATATTATTAAATGTTGATAAATTTTCTAATGATAAATTGTTCACATTATTCGACATGTTAGGAATGAATAGACATGAATTATTGTAACAATTTGAAATGGTGCACCGTGATGAGAATGTTTGAAATCAATGTTATGATGATTATCCTTGACTAATATATTCTGATATATGTGATAACAAGTGTGGGATTGATAATGATGGTCCAAATAACTATATGTTCAAATGAGTGTGGGATAGGGACTGATGCTCTAAATACCCTTATGAACATTGTGGTGTGGGACATGTACTATTTCTACAAATACCCATGGCATTCTAGACATGATATTTTAGAAACAATTATTTTGGATTTTTATTGGGGTTCCATGTGTCCTTGATATGAAATTGGATTTAAATGAGTAATGAATTATCTTGATAAAATGAATTTTGATTCCATATGTGATATTATTTGTAATATGACGTGGTAAAATGTCGATATTATTTGTTTGTTTGTATTTATAAACCTGATGATTAATGTGGTTAATTAATGGATAATTTTAAATTTGAAATATATTTAATAATATTTTGTAATTTATACTTATACACATCTATACACTAATGTAGACTAGAAATTATTTTATAAGAAATTGGTGGTGTTGTACTGAGTTGTAAACACAACCTCCATGGGAAGCCTGTATGTTACCCAAATATACATCATGTTTTCAAGACATGATAAGGGTAATATCTCAATGATAGATGGTTGTGTTGTGGTTGAAAATGGATTAGGGAACCAGAAATAGTGTCGGGACCCTCTAGGGAGTTTTCATCATGTATTGGTTTTCTATTTAAACATGTAACATATATTTCAGGTAATATCTACTATTTTTGTTTGGATATTATTCATTGTTTTTGTTTATTTTGGGGTACTTCTCGGTTTTGGTTATGTTTTTATTCTGGTTTTTTGTTATTTTCATTATGATATTATTCATCTATATATACTATTGTTAAACTCTGATAAGTATGATATTGTATCCCTAGGGTTTATATTAGACCATTTCCTATAGTTGGTTGGCTCTGGCAAACAAAGAGGTGGGAATGAGGTCACGCAACCAACTGTCTTAGAGTACCAATATGTTACACATAGGTTAGGACGTCACAATGTATTATTAGATCTCGATTTTTTTATTATGTCATAAAATTACAAAAATCAATATAGGGGAATAAGAACAGTCGTCCTTGGACATGATATCATATATAATAGTATATAAACCATTCACTGTGGATTCCCTAAGTACCAAGGGTGGGATTGTGATTATTTAGTTTTATAGTTATAGTTTAATGTTATTTCACCTTGGGTGATGCACATTTTTTGTTATATAATTATCTTTCTAAAAAATTTCTTCATGAAATAGAATAAAATGAGTGTTCTAAGAGAATTCTTTATTCTAAGACCATATGAATTATTGTGACACGCATAATTTTAGGTATGAATGAAAAAATTGGTTTCTGGTGAGTTTTCTAAATGAAAATGCTTTTCATTACTTGTTACATTTAAATGAAAATTTTACGAATTTGAAAGTGGTGATGGTAAATGATTTTAAATATGGTAAATGAAATAGGTTAATGGGTGTTTAATGGTAAATTTTAATTATGAATTTATTTATCATATGATAGTTATGACATATATGAGGGATGGCTGAGGGTAGTGGTTGTGCTTCTATTTTGACTGTGTGGAGGGGTATAAGGGATGACTTGTTATGAATTGTTGTGAATCCATATTACGTAAATTTTATAATGTTCTATGATGTGTTATAAAATGTGTGTTTATAATTGTATAGATATGCCTCCATGATGGTACCTATTGATAGGAAAATTAGAGGATGTGGTTGTAAATGATCCTCTAGTCGTGGAGCCTAAGGATCTAATAGTTCGGGGTAAAGGAGATGGAGGGCTGTTCAAAAAAAACTTTTATCACTTCATGAATTTTATGGAAATATACTCATGGTTGGTTATGAAAAATATTCATAACATTACACTGGGGTTCTAGTTGCAAAACCCACTGACATTCACTATATAGGGTTGAAATGAGGAAGCTATGTTATCGATTGAGTCTATCCAGATGACTATTGAATTCATGGAGTCTCATGCTGATAGGAGAGGCAAAATAGATTCTTATAAGTTATGCAGACAAGCAAAGTATTTGGGGACATACAGAATTGGGATGGAAACTTGGAAATTATGGAGTGGAAGGACATTGAAAATAATTTATTAGAGAAATTTTACCTTGACAAACATAAGTGGTAGTGGGAATCTAAATTTCAATGATTGAACGAAGGGAGCTCTTATGATATGGGAAATGTTGGATGGTGCACTAACTGACAATAAATTATTCTTGCATTGGAATGGGATGAGTCTAGTTAAAAAATATTTAACATTATTCAATTAGAAATGGCATGACATGAGTGTTCTTCCTCATATACATTAGGTTTGGTCACTTTCTTAAACTGTGGCCTTAAAAACAATCAGATTGCTGGTCTTGATACCCTATGGGAAATATATAATCGTTTTACAAGAACCCTAAACAAATTGGTAGTGACAGAGGATCAAAACATATTTAGAACACTAGGAGAGAATATAGTGCCTCGTATCAGTCTGGAAGATGGAGTTCATCTTGTTGTTGTGGTCTATGTGGGGAATGTGATACATCAAAGAAAGAGCACCTATATATGTAGATTTCTGCATCATAGTGGACTCAGAATGTATCAAATGATAGAGGAGAAGTATAATATCATACTTTTTATCTCACACATGTTGATAGTGAAGCTATACCATTTACAATTATATGAGGTATTATTATAGATTCTATGTTGGTTTGTGCCTTATTTGGTACAAGAGACTCCAATTATTCTATATCTTCACAACATGTTAACAGGTTTAGTATAAAGGTGGATATTGTGAGTGGAGTTATAACAATCAAAATACTTCTGTGAGTAAGGTCAAGATACATATATTTATACAAGTGGTATTCCCTTGAGTTTGGGGAGTATTGTTATCTTTGGGTTCTTTACATCCTTGATATGTTAGGATTTAACTCGATTTTTGTTATCGACTGGTCAGAAACTTACTGATCCCTTATATATTATTACCACATTAGAGTATTCTTTATTTATCATGAGGGTTATAATTATGTTCATTAGGGAGATTTTGATATTTGAGTGACACATGCTGGGCCAATTCATTAGAAACTGTGGTACCTCACCTCCCGCGATACAAATCATTTTCTAGACTATGGTTGTGAAAAGCATGATGACACTCCACCCATAGTAAATCAGTTTTATGATGTACATCATAAATACGTATATGGGGTGCCACCTATGGGGGATGTTGGATTTTTAATTGAGATCATTCTTGGTGCTAAACATGTTTCCATTCCAACATATGGAATGTAACCAATACAGATTCAGGATCTTCAGACTCAACTGGAAGAGATTATGGATAAAGGATTAATCTTTTCAAGTACATGATCATGGGGTTCCCTAGTGTTTTATTAATAAGGCTGATATAAACTTTCACTGTTGTGTTGATTAATGAAATTTAAACCAGATGCCTGGGAAGAATGGGGTACCTATTCTTCTTATCAACAATCTATTTGAATATTTGATAATAGATTTTGTTTTCTATAACATTGACATGAGATAGGGGTATCATCCACTAAGTGTTTGAACTTTTCACATACCACATACACCTTTCAGAATAATGTATTTTCAATATGAGTTAGTAATGATGACTTTCGGTATGACAAACACTCTTGCAGTGTTTATTTTATTAATGAGAAAAATTTTCCACCCATTCCTAGATGACATTGTAGTTGATTTTGTGGATTAGATCATAGTGTAATTAAATACTCATGATGATCATTACCTATATATTGACATCATCTCGAGTAAACTGAGATATAATTTTCTAAAAACCAAGCTATCTATGTGGAAATTCAAGAATGATCAGTTAGATTTCATTGGCCAAATCATCTCAGAGAAATCTGTTTTTGTAGACACATAGAAGGTGCAAGAAAATTATACACTAGAGAATTCAACGATTTTTTTATATCCATACAATTATTGGTTTAGCGAGCTACTATATGATGTTCATACATGACTTCTCTAAGCTTGAATCACCAGGTTCATGGTTGATAATGAAGGGAGATAAGTTTTAATGATCTAGAGTACATGAGAGTTCTTACCTGGAGTTGATGAATCATTTGAATATTACACCAATCTTGATCCTACCTGAGCTGGTTGAGAATTATAAAGTGTTTTGTGATGCATCCAAGATCATACTTGGAGAATTGTTTTTGTAAGGGGAGCTATTTGTAGTGTATGAGCCATGGTAATTCAGACAACATGAATGTAATTACCCTACAGATGACCTCAGGTTACCTATAGTGGGTTAGGACTTGTAGTGTTAGAAGAAATATATGTTGGAAAAAAATGATTACTATGTATACTGATCAAAATAAATTAAAGTATATCTTTTCCCAATGAGATTTTAATCTTTGGAAGTGGTTGTGGGTTGACTATATATATTAATTAGATTTTAATCTAACATATACATATAGGTAGGGAAACTATGTTGTTGATGCTTTGAGAAGGAAAACACAGACATAATTTGTTTAGGATTATAGTTTTGATTGGAATATGATGATTATAACAACCCAATATTTTCTAGTACGCATCCTATTAAAAAAATAAAAAAAATTTATAACTTATGTTGCACACAACACCAACTGTGATATTCTATTAAATATTATTATTTTTTCATGATAGTTATGAATAATAATGTTTCTTTTAAAATAATAACCTCCCAAATAAAAATATAAATAAAGTTTAGTTATATTAGAAATTAATATATGATATATTTATATCATGGAATAAGTAATTAATATTTTAAAAATTATAAATTAATTGAGTGTATTTTTGTGTGGAATGAAAAAGTTTATTTATAAATTTAAAATTAATATAATTATTTACGAATAAAATTTCCATTAAATAGATTCATAAATTATTATATTGTTTTATTATAATTATAAGAAAATTTTCTAAGACAATAATTGATTTTTCAATATGTTTCAAAATCGGTTATAATATTAAGATCGGTATTCATTCGAATAAATGATAATTTTAACCAAAAAATGTATTTATCATTTTTATAAAATTATTTTCATAAATGTGAGTCCATTTTAAAATTCATTACATTGTGAAAAATTAAGGGTTAATTTTTGGGAAGATTCTAAATTATTGGAATTTTATGAATAGTGAAATATGATAATTTATTGTAATTATCATTTTAAGTAAATAAATGAATTTTTAGTCAATGTTGACATATGGATTTGGTATGAATCCATTAGTTCTAACTCACATGCACTAGTTTCTATGATTAGTCACAAGAATCAACGTTATTGATTTTCTTGAGCTAAAATAATAAAATAATGTATATAATAATAAGGAAACACCTCTCTCCTAACCTATATATACAACCCCCCACCAACCCTTCTACTAACACATTTTAAGCCTTAAATATTGTATAAATTCTACCCAATTACCTTCAAAATCTTCTTCCCCACATCCATGACTATCTAGTCATACCAAAAGACCAAATTTACTTTTCTTAAGAATGTTCCCAATGATATAATATTTAAGAGGTAAAATTCATATTATTTTACTTTATTTTGATTTCTTATTCTCTCAAAAAATCCCCTAATCTGATGTTGAATTAAAAATAAAATATCATATATTCACTAGATTTTTTTTAATGTAATATCCATCAATAAATCTCTTTTCAACCCCTTTTATTCTAAAAAATGAAAACATCAATCATGATATGTCGATTAACCACATTCATGGATGATGAATTTTCATTTAAAATTATCACCAATAAGGACTGTCAAAATGAAATTATTGTGGTTAAATCATATTCTAATATACATATTATATGTTATATCATTTTATAGAACGAACATATAAAAATTATATTAAATAAAATGATAGATGTTCATGATAGTCATAAAAATTGCTAAAATAAATCAAAAAAAAATTCATCCAAGTTTTATCTAATGATTCATACTTGTACCATATAAACAAATGATAAAATTGAATAATTAAGCTTATATAAGTTCACTAATAGTAAATAATTTCACATATATAGTTTTCATTCAATTTTACAAGGACTCCGATAATTATACTCAACTGGACCGACCATAAAACCATGAAACGAACCCACCCTGAACAATGAAATAAAACATCACAACTCAGCGGAATGGCCATAAATGAACATAATAAAATTATAATATATAAAACCCATGTTGAGGAGGTTATGAACGAAGTAAATAATGATTTTTATTTTATTATTCATGACCTTAAGTATTTTTACAGAATGCTTTTGAAAATTGGGTAAGAGGTTTTTCATATCACATTTACTTCTCTTTGATGTAGTCCATATTCATCCCATTTTCCATATTTGTGGTGAACATACTTCCATTCATTATATCATATCTTGAAATTCATTATATTCATGGTATTCAATTATATATATTATAATTATTACCTTTATGGGGCATACAATTTGATGGGGGTTTTGAGTTTTTCATGTACGATTTGGGGTTGGTTGATTCCTTTTTGATGGGTTTTCTCTACATTCATTATTTGTAATTGGTTCCCAGTCATCCTAAAAGTGGTTTTTTTTGGAAAATATAGAAAAAAATATTTAGAAAACGGGGAATACAATTCGATTGATTATGTGTTATATGGGATTTCTGATCTCAATTTTCATTCATTGTGTTAAACTTATATTTCATATATTATGTCATGATAAGGTTATGAGTAAAATGACTTTTGATTATATTATGATTTATTTACACATTTTATCTATATTAATATTGAATAAACACAATCTATTAATTTTATTAGTGATATAATCCATTTAAGTGTATTTTTTCATTTCACTTTGATTTCTATTGGAAATATGCCATATTCATCTCTTATTTACATTGTGCACTTCCCCATTTATTTCTAATCATCAATAATTGTTGATTTAATTAAATTAAAATATTTATTGTATCATGGATATGGTAATTCTATTGGTGGTATAAAATTTTGATATACCGTGTTTACTTCTAATGTTGTTTTAACATGGAAAATAGTGATGACTCTCTATCAACTACACAATATGAATATTTTGTCAACAAATATTGTTAATGAATTAAATCAATTTATGAATAATTTCATGGAAATATAGTTATCGGTGTGGCCTAAAATTATAAATTAACCTTGTTGGATCAACATAACTTATGAATCAAAACAATTGGAAACAAGGTTTCCATATTTGTTTCTATGAAAAATAAGATGGATTTTATCCATAGACATAAACAATCTTATGAAATGTCTAGAATGTAGTTGTTCATGTTCCAGATACATGATTCCCAATTATTAGGCATTTCCTTGATTCAATATTAGGTTAATACATTCCATGATATTTTTACCATGTAAAGAATATAAGGATTCATTTTCATTCTTAGTTTATTGATTAAATGGAATATGTTTTTTAGTTATTTACATAACCATTTTCATTATGCTTTAATGATTATGCATCACTTGTTATTTATTAATGTTTCTATTGTTTGTATCCCTTACTAAAATCTGAGATCACCAATTTATTTTATTCCTTCTCCTTGTTGTGAAGATGAAATCAATGAATAAGTGTCATGTAAGAACATTATTTTCATTAGTTATGTTCTATGTTTAATTAAAATTGTAATAATGGAAATATGTATGTGTATAATTATTCATGAATATTAAACTGATAGATCCTTCGTGATGTGATATCTTGTATCTATGCCAATATAGTTAAATAACAACCATTTCTAGGCCTTTGGGGTCTAGGTCCATAATTTGAGTATCATAGAAGGTTTATTAGAAACATTGGGAACTATATGTAAAACGAATAGAAGAATGAAAATAATTCATTCTAGTGATTTTTTAAAAAAATACTCATGATCATTTTGAGATAACTCAGTGTGTTCCAATATTTTTTGATGGTTCCTATTTAATAAATGAATTCAATTCCTACAAATAATGTTTGGATTCCACATTGATCAAGTCAAAATAGTTGTTGTTTGAGTTGAGATGAGAATGACCTTATTAGGATAGCTTACAAATGTTATGAAAAATAACCATACTACACTTATGTTTGAATATTTCATCCAACAGATGCCTTCATATTTTGATGGGACTAATAATCTAGAGATTACTATGTATTGGATCTAGTCCCTTGAATTGATATTTATGGAATTGGAAAGAGATGAAAGGGAGAAGGTAGTATTAGTGGTATATTATCAAAAGGGAAACAATTATCAATGTTTGTGACTGATCATGAATTCTTACAAGGAAGATAGAATAGAAAACATGGATTGGATATATTTTATTGAAACATTATTCAATAAAAAATATCACTCATGAGAAATTAATTAAAATGTATAGAAAATCCCATAACATAATTAGAGATGAAGAAGAGAGCTTTGCATATTATGAGACTACATTAACAATATTAGCCATGTATGCTTCAAATTACCTATATGATTCAAAAAAAGATTGATCATTTGTTTATGTTCTTTTTCCATATCTTTAAAGGTCATTGGCCTCTCTAATGGTATAATAATATTATTAAATAGTATTTTTTTCATCAACAAAGAGAAAGAATTTTCAAGGGAAATCTATTGATGAATAGGTATTATTATAAACATGAAAAATATATAAAATTGCGGATGAATATTTGAATAATGAAATTTCCATTATTCAAAAATTATTGAAAGAATAATCCTTGGAAATGATTGAATGGAATAGATTTTTTTTATATGTGATGAGAATAGGGTAATCGATATAATGATTGAAAGTGTAAGAAAAAATCAGTGTAATTCAATGCATCAACCCTAAATAAATGGGGAATTATACATACCAATATCCCAAGAATCAAAGATATCTTCCATAAAAAAGGCCAAAGGGATATAGACAAACTTATGTTATCACTACAACTAAATTAGAAGGACCCAATGATGTAATATAATGTATATTATCACTATCTTCAAATTTATCCAATGCATTACATGATTTTGGATCATCACACAATTTTATATATTCCCAGTTTTCTATGAAAAATATACATTTCTATTTTGATTTAATAAGGGAGTTTTCAGAGAAAACTCATAAGGAAAGTCTCATTAAAGCAAACATGTTTTGGGATGTACTATTTATTGAATAAAAACATGATTTTTTAGATTACCTAGTCATCGTGCCTACGGTTGTCTTTGATATGATCCTCGGTATGAAAATGATTTCGAATTATGATGTTAAAATTGACTACACGAAGAATGAAATTAAAATATGTTTGAAATATATAGAATAACAAATCTTTAGAGAAAAAATGAATCATTTGACTATTATCTATATCCATCGCCAATAGATCTTCTAATTGTAATTATTGGTGAGGAATATAAAACAATATTTACGATTGAGGAATGTAATCATAAAAATTGAGGATATACCAATTTTATAAGAATACATGAATGTATTTCTTGAAACATTACCTGGACAATCCCATAGTGTGATGTAGTGATTTACAGTTATTTAATCATTGATACAGGACCAATAGAAAATAATCCTTAGAAATAGATACAATGGAATAAGTTTAGTAGATGAAAAAACTTGAGGAGTCATGAAACATATACCTATTCATTTGTGTTAGTGGGGTGATGTTACAATAGAATTCATCTATAGATTACAAAGGACCCAGAGATAGAATGTTGTGGTGTGGTGTATTAATGATCACCATAAAAACTAAACACATTTTCCAAATATTATAAAATATTTACCTCTTGATCACCCAAAAAGACTTTATATTAATGATGTTGTAATACTTATTGATGATATTATATTGATTGTGTCTGATCGAGTTACCCATATTACATTAAAATTATGGAAGTCTCTCTTGAAGGCGTGGGAAATTAAGAATCATCTGAGTACTGGTCATCCCCATCAAATGGATAGATAGTCGTCAAAAACTATTCAGTCATTGGATGTCATGTTTGTATCATGATCACATTAATTTCACAGTACATGGGATCAGTATTGTTTTTAGTATTCACTAACAGTAATAGTTTCCTTGATATTATTTAGATGGAAACATATGAATCATTATATAGAAAGTGATTTTTACTATAATTGTTGGGTTGAATTTTTTGACAGGAAACATAAAGGCCTAGAACTCATTAAAGGGACAAGGATAAATGTAAATACTATTCCTGCTCAAATAAAACAAAATCAAATTACAAAAAAGAGTTACGGTGATAACCGGATAAAGGATTGTTAATTTCATGTGTGTGATCATGTATTTTTAAAATGAATATTTATGGAAGTGTATCAATATGTATAGTAATAAAGGGAATCAAAGCCCCAATTATATCCAACCATTTGAAAATTTGGAATGAATTGCAGTTGTAGCATAATAATTAGAAATGCCACTACATCTCGCTATAATTAATGATGTCTTCAACATATCACTATTGAAGATGTACATACCAGAACGAACACTTATACTCACCAGTGATGAAATAGAACTGAAACATGACTTTTCTTATTGTGAAGAACAAATTGAGATTCATGACCATAAAAAGAATTTATTCTTAATTCAGATGACTCAACTGGTAATTTTCATTGCAGAATACATAAAATGGAAGAAGCAATGTGGGATCCGGAGGGTGTTAGGAAGAAGAACCAATAAAATTTATTAAGAAGAAAATATTCATGAAGAATTTTGAGTGATATTTTTCTGATGGAGGAAAAAATAAAACTCCACGGGATTTTACAGAATGTATATTCTTAAATAAATTCAATTTATTTGATAGCATAAGTTGCCGGGGACACCAACTATGATATCCTTTAAAATATTATTTTTTGAACATGACTGTTAGGAATATTATTATTGTTATTACTATAATAACCTCACATATGAATGTATATATATTAAAATTAGGTATCTCGCAAATGAATGATATATTTATATCATGGAGTAAGTAAATAAATGTTTTAAAAGTTATAAATTATGTGTTTGTAAATGTTTCCAAGAAATAAATGTTTTATTTCAATTTTATAATTTGTATACCTATTTAAATGACAATTTATTTTAATAAAATGGAATCATAAATTAAAATATTTCTGTGTTATAATTGTTAAATAATTTTATGACAGAATTATTAATTTTCCAAAGTGTCATAAAATCTGTTAAAATAATAAAATCTATTTTTTTCAAATAAAAAATTAATTTAATTAAAAAATATTTTTTCATATTTAAAATCAGATACAAATTCATGATTATTGTAAAAAACAACCCAAATTAATTAAATCATTTCCATCAATGTTTTATCTAATGATTCCTTATAATAAAATATAAAAAATTTCTATATGAGTCCATTAGAACTGTTATATGTCCCATAATACTATATAATTACACTTCTAATCTTTTTCTTCCATTTTACAAGAAGTTTCATAATTATACACAATAGAACTGGCCATAAAACCCTGAAACGAATACTCCTAGAACAATAATACTAAACATTACAACTCATTGAGATGGCCATAAAATAACTTAAAAAAATTATATTCCAAAAAAATATTTTTTTTGCATTTATAAGTTAAGTAATTAGTGAATATATTTTTATTTTCTAGGAAATTATGTATATGTTCATAACTCTTTCAGCCATAAGGTAAGGGGTTTCTCAACTCACATTTACTTTTGTGATATATATTCCTCATTTAACCATTTTTCCTTGTGTGTGGTGCACATATTGACATTTTATATATCATATATGTAATTTCATGGTATTCATGTTATTAAAGGTTAAATTTTATAATTATTACATTTATAGGGCATACTGTTCGATTGATTACAAGTGGTAAGATATTTCTGAACTCAAATTTCATTAATTCGGTCAATCATATATTTAATTAATTATTTCATACTAGGTATACATTTAAAAATAGTTTTTATTACATTAGGTTGAATTTATACGCTTTTTAATTGTATTCATAGTGATAACACAAAATCTATTCATTTTATTAATGATATAATTCTTGTTATGGTTTTTTTCTATCTCACTTCAATTTAATGGGGACATATTTCATATTCATCATTTATTTCTATTTTGTACATTCCCTCTTATTTATGATCATAAATCATTTATGTCTTCATCATGTATATATATTTAATATATCAATGATATGGTTATTGACTAAGTCCTACACTATTTTTAAAAATGGTGTTCACCTTTAATATATTAATTACAGCGAAAATATTGGTAAATTTTTATCCACTGAACAATATGGATATTTTGATAAGGCATATTATTCATGAATTAAAGATATTTATAAAAAATTATTTGAAAATTTAGTGATTGATAGGAACCAATATTATATATCACCTTGATTCAATAACAAGTCTCATGAGACAGAATAGATGGTGACAAACCCTTCGTGATTGTTTCGATGAAAATCTGAACATTTTATACCAACATATTTAATCCATCTTGTGAATGGTATTGGTGGTAGTGGTTCTGGTGCCTTATACATGATGCTCAAAAGATATGAAATTCCCTCATTTTGCACTCAATTATTAAGATCCATGATATTTTAACTATTAAAAAATCAAAGTATTCATTTTCATTATCAAATTATTGAATATATGGAACATTTGTTTCATTTATTTACCACAATGTATTAATTATTCCTTATTGATTGTGATTCAATTATTATTGATTCATGTTTCATTTTTATATAACCCTTGCGGATGATTTGAGCTTACCCTTTAATTTATTTTTCTTTTTGAAGTTATGATAATGGAATAGTTGAATAAGATTCAAAAAATCCGATAATTTTTCATCATAATGTTCTATGTTTAATTATATGTATAATAAGGGAACCATGTATGTATCATGATCTAACAAACTAAAAAAATAATCAATCTTTAGTGTTGTGATCTCGTGTATCTATTCCGTTGTTATAAAATAAGCACTGAATCTGGGCTATGGTGGAGGGGGTTGTTACAGTGACCATGTTGGTTGGGATGAGTTTTATAGATCTGGAGGTATAGTAGTATATTTCCCTCATATCTATATTAATAGAATATACACTATTGAAATGGATCAAGGAGAGTTATTATGAATTCTTATAGTGTTTTTCCTTACTAGAAAGCTTCGAAGTTGGGGTGTCCCCATCAGATCAGACCATAGTGTTGGATTCAATCATATATACAGAAAATCATATAGTTGTTCCAAACTATATGTTAGAGGAGATAATGTGTGTGTTTTATGACTCAATGTGTGTGGTGCATCATGGTTTGACTAAAATGTTCCATGACCTCTGTCGAATGTATTGGTGACTAGTCATGAAAAAGGAAATTACAGGGTTCTTAACATGATGCCACACCAGTCGATAGGTGGAGGCATAACATTAATGACATGATTGTTTTTTATTTTTATTTACCATCACAGAATGGAAATTGGAAAAAAATTACTATGGATTTTTTGGAATCCCTCAAAATGATTCCTTAGAAGAATGATTCTATATAGGTAATTTTAGAATGACTAATGAATGTATCCGATTTCATTCATATTTAGAAGATATTCCTAGTGTATTTGATTGGAGCCTTGTACATTAGAGAGATAAGACTTTTACATCATGTGCTTCATAGTATAGTTTTTAACACTGAATCATGTTTCACATCACCTTTTTTGAAATCATTTCATAAATTGATATGAATTTAAGTATTTATAAGTATATACATTCACCCATAGAGAGATGGGAATTCAAGATTTGCAATAAATATTTTAGAGAATAATATATATGTATGAATCATAGACATTTTTGGTTAATTGAAACAGTAACCAGCAATCGTTGAGTTCACCTATCACAAAATTTATTAGGTGAATACTCATATTGAAAAAAATGATGAACATTATGGTATACTATGCAGATCACCATTACGTTCGATGGAGGTAGCTATGTTAATTTTTTTTGGTATCATGAAACATGTACGAGACATTAGAAATGTATAGATATGGCGTAGAGTTAGAATAAGTCGTATGTAGATAAAATATGGGGACCACTTGAGTTTACTGTGGGTTATCGTGATATCCATTAGGTGTCACCAATATTGGGTAACCATAGGACACATTTATAAGACATGTTGGTTCCTAGTTCTATCTAACTATTTGTGTTTATAGAGAGTATCACGATAATGGCATACCGATTTTCTCTTCCATAATGGTCTTTTAAAATGCATAATATTTTTAATGTATCTTAACTTTGGTGGTTTCATCTCAATCCTTCTCATGTGATAATTATTTATCATGTTGAGCTTGATATTGATACATAATTTGGGAAGCATCCAATACATGTTATGGATTGTAATGATTACATTTAACTTGAAAAGACAATGTGTGCAGTTCAATTAATTTGGAAACATGGCAGTGTTTAAGTGGAAACATAGATGAGAGAATCAGATATTTGTTCTTAGTGGCCTGATCTTTTAACCTTGGATTCATAGAGATTCATCGATGTAAAACATAGGAAGAAGTTATTTTATGGAGGCGAGATTATAAGATATTGACCTTTTTAGACATATCATGATCAGTTTCAGTTATAGTACATTCCATGTTTTTGTTATACATTCATTGTGGTTTATCTTTGGTATGTTATGGTGAATTTTGGTTGTTTTTTGATGGTGTTTGGGAAATGCACGATTGTAGCACCATGTTCCCAAACCATGCGGCCATCCCAAAAAAAATGTACGCCTAAGATAGTGGGGATTCTATTGTGGGGTATTGTTTTTCTACCCATGTTACCACTTATGATAAACCATGTACCCCTAATTAGAATAACTTAGTCAAGGTTCACCATTTTACAATCCATGCTCACCATCATAGAAAACCTTGTGTGTGGGATTTTAGACCTCCAAAAAATCATAAAAATTCCAAAACACCATCATATTAATCCATATTCACTCCTATTAATCACTAAACCAATTCCTATTATTTTTTGAGATCATAAAAGTATTCCACGTCTCGTGGATCCCATATCATAACGAATCAATGATATATTATAAGGATCATATCTCTCTTGGTAACTAATTTTATCTGTACATGGATTTTTATTTATCCCTCCTCGCTTTCCAAATAAAGAGGAATGACTTTTCTTCTATTGGAAATGGTATACATCTAGGTTTTAATGTAAGTTAATCCATTGGATCTTGTTCTTAAGTGTAGGTTCTAGATCTTCCACGATATTGTGATCTTGATCTTTATGGATCAATTTTGGGATTTCCAGTTTGGTGAACGTCCATCATCAATCATGATGTATGTGGGCTAATTTTTATTTCTGATAGTCTTGATTGTAATTATGTGGGTCTATTTTTGGAATTTAAATTTCCAAATAGGGAAATATAATTTTGTAATTTAATAAATTAATCGATTTGAGGGATAATTAAATTGGTGGAATATTGGAATTTGTAATTAACCGATTAGTGAGTTTAGGAAATTAGTAGATTAATGTGAATATGAATTTGTAGAAAATGGAAATTATGGTATGGTTGGATTAACCTAGAATTTTTTACGAGTTATATGATTAAAGGATTAAAAAAAATTAATGGTAAATTTTTCATATTATACCATGTGATTTAAATCATGAACCACGAATTTTTGTGATAAATCAAAATGGTGCAATATGATGAGAATGATTAATAAAAATGTTATGATTTTTTACACTGATTTATATATTCTGAAATATGTGATAATGACTGTGGGAAAATGGATGATGCTCCAAATACCCATATGTGATGATGAGTTTGGGATAGAGTCTGATACTCCAAATACAAATATAAACTTTTTTTGTTCGGGATATTTTATGATTCTACAAATACCCATGGGGTTGCAGACACGAAATTATATGTCCCATGATATTAGCATTAGACCAGGGTTCAATTTGGATGTTATATGAAATTGGATTTAAATTAATGATGATATCCCTTGAAAAATAAAATGATTATTACATTTTTGAAATGGCTATGATGCCGACACAGGCTGAAAATCATGTTATTGGTTTTTGTGTATTCACGAACATGGGGATTAACATAGTTAATAAAATAATAATTTAAAATAGGAAAACTATGTACTTATCATTTTTGGAGTATTCATACACATATACCATCACTACTATTGACTATATATTCTTTTAAAGGAAGTTGGTGGTGGAAAATTGAGTTTTACTCACATCATTGTTAGGCTAACTAATTGGTACCTGAATAAACTTCATTATTTATAGATAGGTTAAGGGAGAGATCTCAATGTTATATGGATTAGATTGGATAGATCATTAATGAAGGAACCATAAATGGAGTCAGGACCCTCTTGGGAGATTTCATTGTGTCCTTATTTTAGTTCTTCATTTGAGACATGACATATATGGCATGAAATACATATTATTTTGGTTTTGGATATTGTTACCTATTTGGGTTTATCCTGTAATGCTTTTCTATTTTGGTAATGGTGTTATTATGGTTATTTTTATTGTAATTTATATATTTTTATCACTTTAATTTATTGTGCTTCAATTATAAAGTGTGTATAGTCACCCCATGTTTCATATTCAATCCTCACTCCAAGTCAGCATCATCTGGAATAAAGGTAAGAGCTCTTGAGTCATGTAACCAACTAGCTTAGAGCATCGAAATGTAGATCCCATTTTAGAATGTAATACACCATGATATTCAACACACAATAGGGTTGAGATATAAAATGACTCCAATATTTATATTTGAAATTCAATTTTGGATGAATAGTGGCCATATTATGTAATGTATTTATATAAATAAAGAGGAATTACTTTTATTTTATTGGATTATCAAAATATACACCATTTTAGATTTAAAATATGATTAAAAATCATAAACATTACTAAAATATCAATAATATAGTGATCATTATGTCTACTATACCAATGTCCATGATAATGTCCAACTGAATCCAACGAAAGAAATAAGGGCCTCAAGTGGTGTGATTGCGCCCAATAGAACTCATTTATAGGACCTTTCAAAATAGTTTGAAAAAAATGATATTTACTTAACCAATTTGATGATGATATTCCACAATTGATTCTTGAGTGAAACTATTTAGGGGAGAATCTTAGTCTTATCATGTTCACGACCCAAACCATGTTCACCAAACCACTCTAAGAAAGCACTACAATCACACACTTTACCCTTAGAGAACACACTCGGGAAATTTGGAGTTATTCATATAATCCATAGTAGTATCAATTTTTATATTTTCATTTTAATAATTGATTATATTTTCTAAATTACTATATAATGAGTTTGATAAATATCCAATGTTGATTTGAAGAAAGAAATTGATTTTTTGAGAAATGTATTATATCAATTAAGACACAATTTATTTTATAAATTCATGGTTTTTTTAAATATTTATCATTTTCATAATATATTTTAATTAAATAAAATTTATTTATATATATAAATGACAATATAATTTAATGTTGTTCAATGTAATTTTTAAAATGGTTAGAATGGTGTAAATATTATAAAAACATATTTCTTCTAATAAATAAGTATTTATAATTAAATTATTAAATTATTATATTTATAGATTTTTTTACAAAATAAATATTATTTGTGAATTCATCACACTGAAATTTTCTAATGGTGAATTTTTCATAAAAATTTGACATGGTCAAAATTTTGGTTAAATTTTAATATAGAATGAATATATGTAATCTAGTATGATATACATAGAGCCGAAAAGTGATGTAACAAATACTATAAAGGGAATACTAGAACAAACATATATTTACCCTATAAAATAATGTGTTCTTCATGTAATTTTAGTAACTTTATAAACATTTAATGAATCCAATAAAAACTATATTATATATTAAGGATATAAAATCAAGTATTTGTAAACATGACACACTCCCACACCACCAATGATACTATTATAATATTCTATGTTAATTTCATTTTAATATATTTAAACCCACTCCAAATTGATATAGAATATTGAAAAACCTAGGATACATTTTTTGGTTTAAATTATATTATTTTATAGAGTAAAAACCAATGATTTTAAATCAATAAATAATTCTTCTCTCTATTCTATATGTACCCACTAACATCCCACATATGTTCAAACCTCCAAATTATCATTTTTATTAAGAGAACACTTTTATGATGAAAGTGTAAATCCGACTAGTACAAACAAAAATGTCACAACATATTACAGATGGTAGAATCATAAAGGTCCAAATTCAAAATATTTGATTTTTCTTATCTATATAATTTCCAAGAGATTTTGGTTACCTTTTTTTCGAGATCGACTCTCATAATTTATTCAAAACGATAGGTCATATTTTCTCACATCTTTACGAACTCTTCCACTTTTATTTTTTTTGGCATTGAATCCTCTAGTCATGATGAGATGTTGATTGATGATCCATTATTCAGGATCTTTCTTATTGTCCACTTGAAATGGTTCACCATTCAGCCTTGTTGTGTCCACTTTTGAAGCATTAAATATTAGGAACTTCTCTATCATTTCTTCCATGGAGTGCATAAGATGTTCGACTGGCTCGTCCTATGCAACTGCCTTTAGTGAGCCCTCAATGGTGCCCATTGGAACACCCTATTCAGCATTCTTACCCAAAATCCCATGAGGGATAGGTCCATGGATATAGATCCAGGACATGATAGCCTTCTTCTTTATGAACTTCTCCTTACACATAGGTTCATCAATACCATTTCCACTCCCCACCTTCAAGACAACCACCTTTTCCTGATCATTTTTTGTTGACTTCACTTCCATTTCATTGTTCCCACCCTTTTTTGATCATCTTGTCTTCATAAGCCTTGGGAGGTATGAGTGATCATTTCAGCCTTTGGTTTTACACCTCCGGCACACAATGTAGCTAACGGGTCCATGTTTTCTCCTTCTCCCTTCTTCTTCCTCGGGATGCGATGCCCCCTTCTAGAACCTTTTTTTTCACTATCCTCTGAGAGTGGTCCATCACTCCCCCCCCTCAAACTCCATCCCAAAAGGGCATTCAGCCCCAGTTGACAGTGATTCCAGAATGCCATATCAAAAACCTTCAAAAATGATTACTTTGTGTTTATGCAGGATAGAGGCATGCTCATCCTTGTTCTTCCCCCACCCTTTACCCACCCCCCAATCCTACTGGTACTATCTATAATTGACGGTTTTGTCCCATGTTGGCTATTTCCTCAGGTCTCCTACAGGTTCGGGCCACCTCTTCATAAGAAGGGATCATTGGGGCCTCTGTTGTGCTGGTTCCCATGACCCCAGAAGAGCCTCTGCAAGACACTCATCCATGCGATTCACCAACTACACCCCAACATCATTACTCACACACATATGATTTCCAACACTAGTCTCATCTTGCTGGTTCATTCTGTCCTCCCTTGCATTGACAATCAACATACTTTAGGTGGAGGGTCCTGCCATGTCTATCCTAAATTTTCTAAATACCTATGAAACTGTCTGGTTGATCTAAGCCAACATAGAATTCAGCACTCGATAATTGTGTCCTGGACCCACCAATGTAGGCACAGTTCACACTGCCTCACTGCCTACAATCGCACCCAAAACCATAAGACTCTTCTCCTGTAGTAATTCAGGTTCGATGCCATAACCCTTTCCCCCCCTCCACATAGGCAGCTGAGACCCCCTTCGAAAGTAGTCCAGCAAATTTCGCAGCCTCTTTCATCAAGATTGGTATTCAGTCCATGTTTTTTAAACTATACGTTGTTTGTAACAATATTCCTCTCCAATAGTTATCCACATGAACTCAAACTGAACTTTGGAAAAATGCATTTCTATATAAATACATGGATTGATCGGGTGGCACAATTCCTCAGTATAATATTTCAAACACATATATCTACCAATTCGATTCCCTAAAATATGCACAACTGAAGGATTTTGAAAGGGTAGTGGAATATTGGGAAAACATACCCATGTCGCCATTATAGGAGGATTGCATTTCATATGCCAGTCAATGGACCATCAGAAGACGTAAAAACTACAGCCATTAAAACGGCAAGGATCACGTGACCAGGCACAGATCAGATCCACCTTCGATTCTATGTTAACCATCATCTGCCTACTTTCTAAAAGACCCACCATCACCCAATCCTAAAGTTCCCATGCTTTGAATACATGCATGTCTAACAAATCGTTGGAAGGAAGTCGTTGTTTAAGCCTAGAAATATGTATATGCTTCAGTAGATTCATGGATTTTGAGAACTCCAAAGATGATAATGGGAGATTATGGAATCCATCAAAATGATCTGGAACATTCGTACTGAGCGGAACATTGTGGAAATGGGAGTTAATTCAGATCCAAGAAGGGGGAGAATGCAGAAGACACAACTTTGATGGAAGGTGAGGGTCCCCCCCCCATCGGGGTGAAGTGACTGGCATAGGGGCCAATTGTCTTCTCATTCTCTTTATAATCACTTATCAAACATTTAGAACCACCCTCTAAATGCAGGGGATTATATATTTATTCCATTTATTCATGTACATTATTAGTGGTGTACATTTTTATTTCCAAATGATCATATTGGAATATTTTTATACACTTCCATTTACTATCCATATGGTTCAAAGGTCATTATAGGACACATTTTATCCTATTTAAACCCTTCTATGACCTTTTTTGTTCACTCTCTACACGGCTAAACATATCATGAGATTTTCCATGTAGAACATTATTTTTGATAATACCCATCCCCATAACCACTCAAGGGTATTCTCTTTCATATACCTTTAATTTAATGACATGGGTCCCCCATTTTATTAACCACAATTTTCTATCATTGGATTAATATTTATGAAAGTCAATATTAGGTATAATTATATATGTTGCACAGAAAATGCTTGTACATTATATCAATTTCATGTGTGGGACAAAATTATATATACCATTAATGCAATGAGATTTTTCATCTCATAATATACCTTTTATTGTGTAGAGGAAGTTATCATATGAGTCCATATTATTATATCTTAGATTTTATCATTGACTTCTTCTCATAATTTTATGTTTTTTTTGGTTTACGAATACAAATATTGTATTCATTTTCATGATTATTATTATCATGCCTTTTATGTGACCTTGATATTCCACTTCTCCCACATGTATTACAATCATTATTTTATACTTTGATTAATACTTTATACTGATTTATATATCAACAAATTCGTATATATTTTCCCATGTTATCCCACTTAGTATTAGAAGGTCAATTTATTTTTAATTGAATGTTATGACATATTATTAATGTTATTGTATCCCCTTTTCATGATAGTTTTATAATTATTAGTTTACCAAGTAGAGTAGGCCACTCATTATTTTATGATTGTATTATATAAATTATTATGTTATGATTCATATAATAAGACATATATAATATATGGGTTGTCTTACTTAGTTCAAGTTGATCAATGATTTTTATTTTTAAATGCATTGCCATTATTGTAAGGTGAATAAAGAATTATATTAATTGAGAAGAAAGGATCCTACAACCCCATTCATGATAAGGATTTAAAGGGATAAAATCATCTTGGACATGAAAAGAATAGGAATGGGGTTATAAAATGGATATTCATGTTATATTTTTCAAATAACTAATGAACTGTAAAATATTGAGTTGTTAAATGATAACCCAAACACAATAAGAAGAAAAAAAGAAAAAAAGAAAATATATGTGAGTTAATGTTTTGTTAATATGGAGGTATGTGGTTTGAAACTCAGATATATTTCCCAGGATGATCAAATATTATGGGTAATATTATAGATAATTCTTATAGTTAATCCTTCTATATTCATCCAAGAAGCACAAAGATGTATGGGTACATAAAGAAAAACTTCAAGGTGAATAACATGGAAATGGATATTATTGATTTTGTATCATGATTCGTGATATTCCAATCAGTTGAGGACAAATGATAGGAATCTAAGGGTACGATTAAACAATTTCCCATACCATTTTGTAAATGGGAAAACAAAAATGTGGATTTTTTTCATAGGACTCCCAAATTCATATAAGGTAAATAATGTGATCTTGGTGGTATATTATCTCCTCACAAAGTCAATTCACTTCATTGGTATCAAAGATGATTTTATACTCACCCAAATCACTAAAAAAATTAATGGATGTGGTAAGAATACATGGGGAACACTTTCTATTTTACGTGATCAAGATCCAAGGTTTAGATAGATCATTTTGAAAATCCATCAAAATTCATTAGTAATAGAGTTCATTTTTAGTACTATTTATCACCCTCATATTAACCGTTAGTCTAAAAGAACTATATTCAAATCCAACGGATATTCTGATATAATTATCAATAGATTTATTAGGATGTTGGTATCATCACCTTCCTCTAGCGTAGTTCTCATATAATAACATTTTTTCTATTTTCACTCAAATGGTACCCTGTGGTGCTCATTCTGGGATGAGGATTTAGATTGAAAAATGCAGGGAAGATGTGGGAGTGAAGAATATTATGGTACCTTATCATATCATAGAGACGATAAATAAGGATTAAAAATTTCAACATCATTTGAAATTTCAAAAAATTGATATAAAATATATGAAAAAAATAATAAATTAGACAAGTATTTTGAAGTATGGTATAATTTTTTAATTTTAATATCATCATGGAATAAATTCATAAGGTCTAAAAATAGAATGATTATCCAAATATATTTAGAACCCATTGATATCATTGAACACAATGAAGACGTGGACTATCGACTAGCACTCCCACCAAACCCTTATCAAGTATATTATTTTTTACACATATTTTAATTAAGGATGCACACTCCAAACCACTCACATGTACTTAATCTAGAGTTAGTACCTTTAGAATATGATAATTCATATGAGGAGATGTTAGTGAATATCTTATATCATCATGACAAAATTATACAAAACAAGGAAACTCATCCAGTCAATGTAATGTGGTGGCCCCAAAAGATAGAGAAAAAGAAATTGGAGAAGAGGAGTTCATGAAATAGAAGTACCTTCATCTATTTTAATGTTCATTAATAAATATCATGGGAGATTTTTCTAAATGGTGGATAAATGTAATGACTTGATCTTTTATAAATAAAATTTCTATTTTAAAGAATTAATTATTTTTTATGTGATGTAGTAATAGAAAAACAATTCCCAACTATAATTATATAGAATATTGTAATATATAAAAAATTAGATATAAAATACCGTTAAAAATCATAACAATTATAATATATTCATTGTATTATTGTTGCTAATATTTGTATATTAAATAATTTGATGAAAAATAATCGAAAAAAATTGATGAAGCGATGACCATGGCCTATAAAATCATACAATATTATTCCCATTAATAAGAGATTATGATGGAATTGAAATCATTAGGATTTTATATTGTCCTTTCTCAAGCTAATATAAAACAACACTAGCATAATAGAATTCATTTACAATGTATTTCTATGATTAACAAGATAATATCCCAAACCATGCTTATTGAACCACCCCCAATAATGTCTGTTCATACCACCCCATATCCATATGGAATATGCAGGTATAATAATGGTTCATGTATCTATATCGTAGTATTATTAATTATTTATCCTTTTTATTAAAATAATGGAAATAAATTATAAATTATTATACAATGAGTTTAAAAAAATTATTTTGATATGTAGAAATAAAAATTTTATTTTTGGAAAATATATACATTCATTTAAGACAACTGTTTTGATAAATAAAAAAAACTATATAATTATTATTTTTAGAAAATAGTTTTTAAAATGTAATAATTATTTATATATAAATTATAATATAATTTAATTAATCCCAATGTGTCTTCTCCAAAGGTCAAAATTGATGTTAGCATTAGAATAAAAATATCTTTTAGTGAATACTTATTTTGGATTAAAGGTCCAAATACTAATATTTAGAGAAATTTTTTGAAAAAATATATATTATTTTTCAAATCATACATTGAAAATTTTTCAAATGAGAATCTTTCATACTTTTCTATGTGTGTAAAAAAAATTTAAAAAATTTAATATTATATAAATATAGGGTAACTATTATGACATTATAATATCTCAAAAGTGGTGTAATAAAAACCATTAATAGAATCAATGCAAAAATAGATTTCCAGATTAATATAATGTTTTTTACATTATTTTTTTAATTTTTTAACCATGAATTAATCCAAAAAAAACATTTATTATATTTTATTCATTTAAAATAAATTCATTATATACACAACTCACTTCCACGTCACCAATGGTATTAGTTTGATATATTCATTCATTGGCCATATAAAATATTAAAACCACTATTATTTGGTAAAAACCTAGGAAAAAGCTTATCATGGTTTTTGGTTCTAATTAATTCATTATATAGAGTAAAAAACCTATTTTGAGAAATTGATAATGAATTCTCCATCCTTTAAATATAATTACACTCAAAACCACACACTCATAATTACATAAAACCCTATTGAGAATGAATTTCCTAGCCCTATACCTCATTAAATCCCATCCATGTTATTCCACACATATTAATAATCTCCTTCCAAGGTTTTATATGCACCCTGTCAAGGTAATGGATTCTCTCCTCCTCTTTATTTAAGTACACTATTTTTAAAAATCCTTTTAATAAAAATATTTTCATGTTGTCATATGTTTGTACACATTATTTTATTATCCTAAGGATTCACACATAAAAATATACCACCGTTAACATTAATTAAACCATTTTGTGAACCTTTATTTTTTCCTGTTATGTGTTCCAAATTATCTTATGATTTTCTTTTCGAATCATTTTTGTTTTGAATACCCACATTCATTTCCAATCCTGTTTATTTTCAAAGATGATCCATTGATTAATTGATTTTTTCCTCCTATGTATGTAACCCAAAATACTTAATCATGGAATTAAAAGTGATTAAATGCATTCTTATGTTGTATGATATATGGGGAACACAAATTTCTTATATTGGATATGAATGTGATTAGTAGGATGAGAACTATATTACCCTCTACTGAAGTAGGTAATGTTTTTATCTCATGAGATACCATGTAAGGTTCACAAGAGAAAATACTATACACACAATGTTATCATTATCATCCCATTATATATTTATTCAGAATGAAAATAGCCCCAACTCAGGGGGGAAATACAAAATAGACAGGGGGGAATAAAACAATATAGTCCATGTGGGTCACTTATAATTAGGTTGACCGCTTACGGTTTCAAAACATGATTATATGAGAAGCATGTAACACTGGAAACATGGTCCAACACTGCCATGGAAGCAATATAATCTGTGATCTTATTTCCCTTATTCTAGGTATGGACCACACAACAATTACTGCTACCGAGGATGTCTCAATATTTTATGATGATGTAGGTTATCGACCAAGGAGTGGAGCTTTTACTATTCATTGAATAATGTAAGATCAAGGATTTGGTTTCCACATGATTGAGAGTGATGTTCTTTTGGATGCAGTGAATTATCCCTTTGTAGATATCCCTAGCCTTTATCTTGATGGAACTCCCATGCCCATTGTACACTATAAAAACAAAGAGAATTCTCCCCCTATAGTTCTGCAGTACCGTACTAGCCCAAAAGTCCCTCATGGCACATGACCCGTCGAAATTCAATTTGTAGCACATACCTGGTAGAGTCGACCGCACCCAGTATCCCCATAGACACATACTCGCAAACTATTACTACAAAACATTCACCTGCACAATCCTCAAATTTGGTGTGTCACGCCAATTTTTAATCCCACTAACCACATCACCTAGAAGAGAATCTGTTCTCATGATGATGGTCCAACACCACCATGCTACATTATTATGTTTCCAATATGTTCATGTTTGTTATTATCACCAATTTTATGACTCCTTATATATACCTATTGACTCACATTCATTAATTTAATCATTTTATACTTTGATTATTTCCTTATAAAAATATATATCTCCCCCATATCATATATACTATCATAGGTTATACAATACATTTTTAGAATATCAATGTGTTTTTATGGAAATTTTATAGAGTTTTAAATAATGTCTTTGTATCTCCATTTATGTTAATGTTATTTATATCATGTTTCTGAAAGAAAATAGTCCACTCAATATTTTTGATTTAATTATGTAAATATTTATTTTATAATTCCTGAAATAATGTATATAAATGGTGTTGTTTGTTATAGAATAATTACCCGTGTACATTCATGGGATTGGGATAGTCCTCTCATGTAACCCTCGGCTAGGGATAAAACCTTCAATTCAATTATTTGAATTGACATAAATCCTCAAATATACCCTTTGGATTGGGATAAATCCTCCCATTTACCATTAAAAATTTGATTAATCCTATATTGTTCCTTTTTAATTTGCATATATCCTATCATGTACTCTTTGGATGGGGATAAATCTCCTCATGTACCCATTAGCATACAATATATCATCGTATTTGACCTTTGTCTTTGGTAAAATCCACTCATGTTCCATTTATCTTATTATAAATCAACTCATGTAACCATTTCAACTCATGATAGATAATCATTAGTAATAAATTTGATGAATATACACAAACCAGACATTAATTGTCAATGTATATGGTACCAAATGAAAAAATGTCATTAAACACATTTTAATAAACCAATGGAATGAAAGATGATCTACAAAAAATTTACATATGGGGTCTCTATATTTTCCTCATGAATTTAAATGAATTTTGTGATGAACCCATACACCCAAATGTACCCTTCCTGAGAAGGAAATGAGAGAAGATAGATACATGCATTGGGCCTGCTTTTAATAGGACATGGGTTAGAGACAAGAACATAGAGTATTTCATACATATAAATGGGGATCATTAAAATACAAAAATAATGAGAATGATATATAAAATAATATCACCAAAAAATCCCAAAAATGATAAAAGATCCCAAAACTTGTATGTCATTTCAACCAAATTGAAATTTATGGGAAAACATTTAACAAAATAGAAACTCTTCACTGTGTCCCAAAAGCCTAAATATCTCATGAGAAACTCCTCAAGATATTTTTTCCCTCCTGATTACAAAATAACTCATGTAGACCTAAAAAATTAGATTATTTATATGTATGCAGTTTATAAATGATATAATTTTTAGCAACCTCCATTGAACCTCTCATAAAATAGATTATGAAAGTTTACTACTACCCAGAGAGAACTTCCTTGAAGCTAACTAGTCAAATATTCAGGTATCCTTGGTTCCCAACATCACCAAAGATCTCTCTCCATGAATCTCATATAATAAATAATATAATATTCAATATAATAAAAAATTAAAGTACAAAACAAAAACATTCCCACCAGTTTTCCCTCTTCCAAAACATCACACGTCATGAGTTTTCATTCACCAATAAATAATCCTTCTCTAAATACCTAGTAAAACATACATTACATGAACCTCATGAATTACATAATCTCTTTATCAATATACCCATATCTAGTCAGTTAATTAATAGTTTATAGTAACTACCAAAACTCATAAAATATATACAATGCCTCAGTCCATTAATACCCACAGACAACATACCAATAATATTCCATAAGATTCAATATTTGGAGACACATGTGTGATAATGAAAAAAATACATTCATGTTATCTGTATACTTGTATGGGAATTTTAACAACCATGCATAATAGTACTTTCTACAACTATAATAGAGTTAGGATAATGTTGGCAGTTATTGATTCATTCCAAACTAACCATTATGTTAGGGAAAACACCCACTGATGTCCACTAGGTTTTAGGAACCCTACCTATATGGCGGGTCATGTAAGAAATCACGTATCATATAATGTATATCTATAACTCAAATCCATATAATGGGTACCCATAAACTAAACTACAACTGTTCATTCTTGTACATTGATATGGAACTGCTAAGGAATAGATATCATATTAGTGCACATAAATTTAAAGAATAAATCAATTAATATATTATTTCTAATAAATATTTTTTCAACCCTAATTACTAGATAAATAAAATACTTATAGGAGAAATCCAACATTATATATGTTTTCTAGATATTTATCATCAATTAGAATTCATTCATTATACCAACACCATAGATTAAAATTACTTATAATTTATTTTCATTATATATTTCTAAGTACTCTAAGACTCATCCTATGTTAACATAAAATAATCATTTACCAATAATCACCATTTATATCTGGAAGTGAGGAGACAAAAATAGTAAAGATAAAACCATCAATAATTCCATAAATGTAGAATATCTATAAAAAAATAATACCGTATATAAAAAACAACAATAAAACCCCAATTCAACCCATTATATCATTCTCAATTTTAATCATGACACCATTATCCATATCACCATACATCATTTCATCTCAGTCTCCAAATTCTACCAAATACCTAGTAATCCATTTCCATTCACTCTAAACCATCAAAAATATAAGGATCACATCATATATCATAAAAATAATCATCATATAGATAAAAAACTCAAGTAAATAAGGAATAAAAAATGTATTTAATAGTTCATCTTGGACCTAATACTATGGAATTTGAACATTCATAATAAATGGGCTCGCTCGGCCTGATTAATTTTCTTTTTCAAACAATCAATTATTTACTATAATGAATGTAATGATTCATTTATAACATATTATAACCCCAATAAACCTAAGGGATCATTTATAAATAACTATTAAATTATAAAAATATTCTTTGAGTATACCTTCTATTTTTTTCAATCAAAATGTTGAACAACCAAAAATAAACATTCCACATAGTTATTAATTTTACCTGAATTTCCATCTCTACATTATTCATAAGATATCCAAAAAATCAAAACAATCTGAAATATTTTACAAACATATATGGTAAACTATCATGAAGAAAAAAGGGTAAACATATTAAATTAAATAAACACATGTTGTTTCTACAAATAAAACACAATTAATTTTGTAATTCTAGTTTAATCTCCAGTTGATAAATTCCATTTCCACTCAAAGATATAAGTCATAAAAAAATTTGAGATTTCATTAAAAATAGAAGTGAAAAATTGATTCCTATACCTCATGGAATTAAAAATTCTTCAATGATTATAGAATATAAAAACATTTCTCAAATTACCTCTCATGTAAGGAAATGACGGTTCCTTTGGGCATCACACAATGAGAACATAATAAAACCTCAAAATAACTACATGATAATGAGGGAGAATAATCACCATAGAATCATCATTTTTAATGCGATGTTACATACATGGTAAGAGAATGAAACAAATGATAAAGAGAAATAACTCATATATATTAAACGTTGATCGAACATGGGATACCATAGATAAAAACCAATTGAATGGGATTCAAATTACTGTATGAAATATCCTCTAGAAACATGTCTTTGGGGAAAATTAGTGTGTTTTTTGAATACTAATGGTGTGGGTAGATATATAAGAACATAACCATACATATATTAAAGGTTTCAATGGTTTATTAATGTTATAAATGGATTAATTTTCTAGAGACATAAAACACAATCACCAAGAAACAGTAAATCTAGAAAAATTCACATAGTTAACATTCCATTCAATTCATGAGGTTTTAAAGAATGTATAATAAAGACGATCCTTCAACATTTCATGATTTGAACCATAATTTTATCTCATAAACTGGTTCTAGTTATGTACCATCACTCATGTTGTGAATTTTCATTCAGTATAAAAATTTCCCACTCACATCGTGAACTACTATTCATGTTGTGAATTTCTTCTTATTCATATTTTATATCCCAAAATACACTAATCCTACTCTATGATTCATCCTAGAACCTTGGAAATTTGTTAGACGTAATAAAATCACAGAGAATGATTTCATACATTACGTCATATTTTAATAAAATAATTCAGATCATCAAAAATTTCAAACTAAACCTAGAGATATGGGAAAGGGAAAGGTGTCACTGAAACAACCACCTCATGATATAACTCTCATGAATCAGTAAATAAAAGGATAAAACCCCTATTTACATAAAGGAATAATGAAAAAAATATGATGCACTCTCCTAGTAGAGATACCTCTAAAATAGAATTAATTCCTGAGACTATGAATTGTGAAAGGGAGAACTATGTAATGATCAAGATAAAGGACTAGATCATCAAAAAACAATAAAAAATTTCTATCAATGAGTCAAAAAATGGGGTAAAGAGTTTATATCTTTGACTCATGTACCATGGTTCCCTCTTTCATGCCACCATGTTGCCACATGATATGAACTAAGGGAATAACATGCATATGAAACACATTCTATTAGTTTTCTAGGATCTCTAAAAATGTCTCCTTGAATGTCATATCATCATCAATGTCAATAGAAACCTAATAGATGATGTGAATGTCATCATCAAGATAGTGTTGAAGCTATAACATGAGAAATATATTACAAATAAGATTCATCTATAAGTGATATTATATCTGATATGTGATAACTCTAATATGTGAAAATTCATAAAATAATGAAATAAATATCATTGAAAACATAACTCCATGAAAAAACCTTCAATACCCATGATGAGGAGTCACCTTTATGAAATCATGTTCTCTAAAATTGAACTCCACATGTCTCTTCCAATTGTCTACATTGAAATTCTAACAATCACGCACTAACTTCATCCTCTCATGATTCCACTAAACCATCTCATTATTTCTTTAATCCAATGAATTACTGACTCTCTAACCACAGTGTAGAACATCTTAGAACAAAATAACAATTCATATGAAGTATAAAATGGTTCCATATTAATGTAAGAGTGAAAATTATTATTTTTTTGAAAACTAATCCAAAGATAATGCCCTCATCCACAAACCTCTTATATCTTGTGCATAAGAGTGCAACAGGACAAAACAAGTTTGGACATTCTACTCTATTTGTTCATCCAACTGTAGAAAAAATAATTTGTATGGAATAATATTATACAAAAACTTATTTAATATCTATTGACACTCTCATGTTTATATAAGGGTAACAATAAAATATATTCATCCTTGGGACTCAAAGAATCATCATCATCTCTTCTAGATACAGCCTCTCAAAATCATAAACTATTACGTGATACATGATTTCTAAAAGTGATGAAATTTTTTCCAAATTTATAATATCACTTATATAGAACCGTAGACTCTCTAATATTGATGAAAACTAGTGATGGTATCTTATAAAATTTCCTCTCACTTCCACTAGTGAAAATGTAATAGTAGGGAATACCCACTAGGAACATGGTGTTCTACCTTTTCATTTCTGAAGACTAAACATTATGATTGAATGTTTTTAATAGAATATTTCATTCCATTCCACAAAAAACTCAAGGAGCATAACAAAAAATTTTTTAGACTACTATGATATACTTATTATAAGAATGGAACAATTGGAGAACATCTATGAGAATCATCAATAGAAAAAAACAATCCTAAAAAATAATGTATTGATCATACATAAACAATACAATGGTGGCATCACCATCAATAAATAGGTCCCTCCGACCATCCAACATATAATCCCCTATATTGGACACCTCAACACATTTCACTAAATTAATCTTCACTATCATCTAAAAAATCCATCTACTACCTCCAACCTCTCCAATATCAAGATACATCAATTATGGATCCTCCATCACTTTCTAGGAATCAATAGATTCATGAAAAGATCAATTTCTGACTTATTTATTATAAAATAATATACAAAAAACCCATTTCCTAGAATATTAGATATATAAAATCCATAATAAAGGTATAATTATATCTAATATTATAGTCACATGTTTATATCATGTTTGGAGAATATATATTTCAAGCTCATGTGATTAATGGAAACCAGAAAATCATTCACTAATAGTGTAGAATACATAAAAAATAATGGAAATCAAGACTACTACAAACTTGAGATATAAAGAAGAGTAGTTATATTTTGGGGTCATAACTGCTAATACCCAGAAATAAAACCACCTAATGCAACATCACAACACCGAAAAAGCTACATGATGATGTACCATATATACCCTAAAAAACTCTCTTATGTAAAATGATGAACGCATGAATTTAACAACATCTTGTTAAGATGAAACAAATCTATATGACATGGGTTATCCGATAAGAATTTATAATCCATTCATTACATTATTGGTAGAGGATTAATAGCTTGAGATAAATAATGTTTGAATGTCCTATAATATCCTACAAGAACAATGAAACTCCATAGCACTGTAAAATTTTTAAGAGATTCTAAATAAATGACCACCTCAATCATTGAATCCTATATTGAAACTTCAATTAAGGAAAAATTTACTCAAATAAATGTATTTCATGTCTCTAGGTAAATAAAATTGATAGACTAATGAATATATGATGAGTAAGAAGAACACCCTAAAATACACAAGATACTTAATGTTCTCTTCGGTCTCTGTGAACTACATAAGGATTTCATCCATAATCCCTACCAAGAACCAATCCATAATCTCTTGGGACACATCATTCATCAAGTACATGAATATAGTTGTATTGTTCATTATATTTAATAGAGTTAAAATGAATTCAAAATTCAAATAATCACATCAGAAATTAGACATAAAAAATTCCACTTCCATCACCCACATATGATGATATCTTGATGACATATCGATGTTAGTGACCCAAATAAATCCATACGATTAATTGAATAAATAAAAAATCAATGGAATATGGAATTTATTATTAACATAAAACTAATTATTGTATCAATAATTCGAAAATAAATATATATTGTCATTTCACATCTTTGAGAACAATGTTGGTGCACCCAATAGTGACAAAATCCATTCAAAAAACCCAAAATAACAGATCATTAAGTTGTACCTATAGGACCCAAAACATATAAGTTTTCATAATATATAGTAAAATCAAAACATATATATTATTTGATATATATTTATCCAAAACATGATAATATTTAAAAGGGTAATACCACAATGTATTTAGTAAAGACATTATGGTACTCTTCTACAAACCTGGTAATCATTATCATCTGAAACACTAAAAAACTCATCATCAACTTGACCATCATGGAGTAAAAGGATTAAAAATTCTTCAAAAAAGTATATGGGTCATTCTCATCGATAAACATTATATAATCCATTTGATGTCATTGAGATTGATATACCCTTTTTAAGAGATCTATAATATCCTATACTGAATACATCTTATCTATGATGAGGTTGATATCATGTGGATATATCTAAAAACATTGGAAATCACCCTAAGAGTGGATCTTCTATAGAACTAGCTCATAGTATCTAAATAATTAATATAGATAAGATCAACCTTCATGTCACTTAGTTAACACCCAATGAAACTGGAATCTTTTCAACCTCAAATACCAAATCTCACACTATAGTAGGTTATACGACTAAGTGGTTATCCCAAAAATAAAAAATGAACTCACCTTTGTAGAAAAATGATAAGGGTACCCTAAATAATATTTGGACTTCATCGTTCCAATACACTACATCATTGGTTGATCGTAACATGCTACATGAAATATTTGATAGTGATGAAGTATATCTCCATAGAAACACTATTTTATATTTGGAAAATTAGAATCATGGGGCTATAATCTATCTACCACATCTCCCCTATAAAAATTTAGGAAAAAAAAGTACCGTTTTGTTACTACCTCAGATGATTCTACTTCAATGATTGAACCAAATGTGGAAAACAATCCATGTACTACCTAGTAAAAATTGTAGATTAGCATCACCATTAATGACCAATGATTATATAAGAAAAATAAACATATGACACCCTATAGTGCTATTGAGAGAATCCAACCATATAGAAATGAGATTAAGAGGTAATGGAGGTACCCTGGCTATCTGAAATCACTACGATAGTATATCAGAGATTATGAAACTTATACAACAGATCTACTATATGACAAATCCGGAGAACTCCCCGATCACGAAGATTAGACACAAGCCATTATCATCACTATATCATGTTATTTCTCTATCTACTCAATAAATATTAGTATCCTAAATGTTAATACATACAATTGGATCTCTAGAAATAAATCATTCTCAAAATATCTCACTATAGTGTCTAAATCTTGAAAATGATCTCAAGAATACAAGGAAATGTTGTTAAAATATGCTATTAACTCTTGTATACTGGTGATTCTCTGTTGAAGGGTAAGATGCTCATACTTATTTGAAACCACTACAATTTAAGAAATAGTAAGGTCATAATAGTGATTCAAGATCCTTTCCGTGGTAATAGTTGACTCATTATGAACCTAATGGAATAAAAACCACCATTATTTTATCCCTATGTATCATCGTAGCAACTAAAAGAGTACATCATTAATTTAAGGAAATGATAAAAATGAATGAAATATTCACCTCCACCAACTATTCCTCTATCAATAAATACAAAATTTATCCCTTATACTTATGGAAACTCTATGATGAAACTTTAATTGTTTCCTCCCCCATGTTTCTTCTACAAGGATGTTATATCACAACCTACTAATCCAATTTTTCAAGAATTCGAAGAGGACAGCGACCTAATATCCATACCTATAAATGGAAAAATGGTTAGGGACTCATAAACAAATAATATAGAATATTTATGATCAATTAATTAATTATGGTTCAACCAATTCCAATTTTGACACTTTAAAACCACATGTGTTAATAAAAATATTGCATGATACTTTCCCAGGTCTCTACCCAAAAATCAGAATCATTTTTCGTAGTAGGATTCTTAAACCTATTGGTCCTTACATTGGATCATAAGGAGTTTTCAATCTCTATGTCATTGGCACTATCCATATTTATATCTTATACTAGATTCAGATAAAACCATTTCCATACCAACTCATGATTCCTCATTAGTTCTACATATGAACACCATCCTATCCCAAGACCAACACATTAGATACGAGTATGTCATGACACCATCCACAAAAAGGCACCCATTCTCGACCATAAATGATAGAACATGGATAATAATTTTTAATTTCCACCTCTAAAAGGCTATTCGGTATAAAAAGGCACCAGGGGTATAATATTAACTCAAATGAGAGAAAATAATTTCAATGATGAATGATGACATCATGTATGATAAAATCCCAAAATAATTCATTCTTAAAAATTAGAAAACATTCTGAAACCAGAATATAATTTCTTATACACTGAATAAATGTAAATGAAACTACAATTTTTAAATGATAAATTATTTGTATTAACCAAGAAGTATAAGAGCTTCTAAAAAATCTTCGTTCTAGTATAATGTTTATAATAATCACTAACTAGCTCATAAGAAACTCAAAATCAATTATATATATGGTGAGCATAACACTTATACTCAATAGGATCCTCCTCAGAGCCTCTCATGTATCAGATAAATAAATTATAATAAATCCTTTTGAATAAAAAATTAAAGATAACTCATCACCTTATCATGTATTCAACATCACCATTTATCTCTCACAATGTATAAAAACATCAAATAATATAATATCAAATGATATAACACTTATAATACAATCCCATTGGGTTGGAGTTCTTCTATAACTTCACACATCCTTGGACTTCTATCTCTAATGAAAACCATACCTTAAATAACCTAGGTAGTCGTGTCACATCATAAACCTTGTGCATCACATCACCTTGTCATATATATCTCCATCTGCATATTGTAACTGAGTAGTTTTGGAGATCTACCAAAACTCATACATTATATATTATTCCTCAATAGATCACATTCCATACACAACATCCCACTTATAGTCCTTAAAAACTATATATATATATATATATTTCATTGAAATATCTACTATCCATTATACCCATTTGTACTCATTTATGGGAAACATAAAGACCTTTCATAATTTCACATAATATTAGTAAAAAAATAAAGAGGGGAAAGAGGGTTTAGTTAATAATTTGTTTCATTACAACCTAAATGTTAGGGAAAACACTCCATAGTGACCATTGGGTGTTTTTCTACATACCACTATGTTTTTGATACCATATGAAATAACATATAATATATAGTATATATATAGATCCCAAAAAACACAATTGAAATATACCTATCCCTATCCTCAACTATATCTATGGTCGCTTGGTCACATGATCTCCACTAGTAAAAACTAAATATCCTATATTCACACAAAAATTTCACGAAATATTATATAATTATTTAATGGTTTTAAACATTTAATTTAAATTAGTTTCCGGAAAATTCCATTCCCTCCTTGAATAATCCTTCATATTATAAGGTTTCTTAAGAATTAACATCAATTTTTGTTTTATCAAGACAACAAACCCATAGGATAAATTATTTAACATTAAATTCCATTCCACAATTCCATGTTCTCTAGTATTCATCCTAAGCTACTATAAAGAAAGCATAAAAAAAGAAAATACAATTATGTAAAATAGTGGGGATAGGAATGTATACACCAGATACCAAACTATCCATCCTTTTATTTACATCCACTATCAAGAAATCATACAAAATTTTTACAAAATAATAAATGGATAATCATAAAGTTAACAACTTAATTTTCCCCATTTCCATCCCCATCAATACAATGCATGTCACCAGGCGTCCCACTATCATAGGTGCCAACTGATTCAAAAAACCTGTGAATTGATGAAAATTCATTCTAAATATTCATCCATACCCAAAAAAATTGATATTTCATTACAAGGATCCTTACATAGATAAAATATATAAATCAATAAAAAAATATTCAATATGGTATCTAGGTCCTAAAACCAAGGCATCAAGACATCATAATCAAATGATTTTGTTAAACACCAAAAAAAAATATTATAATTTTTTCCCTTTTTAATTAACCATTTAAATTATTAAATTATAAAAAACTAGAAACATATGGAATCAACTATAAACATCATATAAATTATTTAAACATGCTTCTATCATAACATAAATTGTTTTCAAACATAAAGAACAAATATAATAATTAAACATTAACAATTTATATTTAGCCAATATGAATTTTCATCATTAGGTTATTTATAAAAATTCTAAAAAATAAAAATGATAAACATTAAAAAATAATATGGAACTCTCTTTTTAAAAAATTGGAAAACCATAAAAGTGTAGAATAAACAATTTTGATCACTATAACCCTAATGCAATTATTTCATAAATTCTAGTTTAATAAATATTTTTATTAATTTCACCATTACCCAAATAGATAAATCATGACACTTTTATAATTATACATAAAAGGAAATCAATTGAAACACCAACCATAATCCTTTCAACATTCATTGATAGGAATTAAATAATATGTGTAGATATTTGATCACCTCTACTAAAAATAATTAATGATGATTATGGGAATCAAACCATTATCATAACAACAAACATTAAAATAACTAAATGATAATTAAAGACATCAAGAGAAATAGCATTCAAAGAAATAATAATAGGAAACACAACCAATTACACTAGAGAACACAAGAAAAATACTGAAAATTCTGCTCGAATCAAAACTGAATGAACAAAAAAATCAATGGATTAAACTCCATTGAAAGGGTTTTAAAAACTATGTGATAACTCCTGTATATTTCTAGAATTCAAAGAATTCAGGGGGTGTTTTGAAAAATTTAGGGTGTTATTGGATTTAAAGGCACACTGGTTGAATCACATTTTTTGAGTGAATGTGTCATTCTCTTTGTAAATTGATCATATTTTATAACTCACTGAAAATCACCACCAAGATACTATAAACATAAATCAATTAATTTAATTAATTATATATTATCATAATTAGTTTTTATGGAATATAAATAAAATTATATCAGTCATTATTTGATGTCATGAACAAACAGTTTATGTCCTTAATGGTACCATATGAACCTCCCACAGTTTAACAAATAATCAATATTTTGGATTCAATGTTTTCACTCACATAATAAACATCCCTTAACCCTATTAATATTGTATTCTTCAATATTCTAGCAATAAAGCTACACCAATCCTAATCCAAGCTTCTTCTAAGATTTTAGAGCTTCTATAATAAAAAAAATTTGACCTATATAGATCTAGTCTGTTACAGTTGATACAAAATAATTTATTCAACCCAAAATATTATTTCATAATTAAATTTAATGGGTGATATATGAAAAATAACCTCCTTATAAATAATTTATTTTGAGATAAATATGAAATTGGATTGAAATCATAAAAGATTTTTATATAAAATTATTTTAGGTTTGGAATAAGTAATAAAGTTATGTGTCGCGTGAAAAATCCATTTTCAAAAAGTAATACTTTTAGAATTTGAAAAAGGTAGTTTAAAAATCAAAATTTTGATTTAAATATGAATAATTATATCTTTGAAAATAAAAAAATCAAAAAGAAGATGTTAAATGTTTTTGAAATGATATTATTTTAGAAATAATCATCCCTAAGTGAGCCTTCAAAATGACATAAATGTTTCAAAAAGGTGAATTAAATTCTCTGAAAAGAACATAATTTTGAAAAAGATATTTCATTATGTGATCCTTGAAATTATATAATGGATATAAAAATAAATGTGACGTGTAAGATAAAATAAATTATTTAGAAATGATGGGAATCCTTCTTAACATTTTAAAATATCATTTCAGAAATCACACCACAGAAAAGGTTATATTAAAACATTCCATTAAATAGTGGTATCCAAAATAGGTATGTAACATGAAGTAACACATAATTAGAGTTTCAAAATACAATGTATAAAATCAGTGGTAATGAAAAATATAGACAAGAAGTGGAAACCATCAATATAAGAAATATAATTATTCTTAAAAATGATATTTATTCGTAGGAAGAATTTAATCATTGTAAAAACATTTTATTTAAAATAAATTTTCTGATGAATAAAAATATTTACTAAAATGAAATTTAATATTAGATTTGAATTATTAATAAATAGTTAAATAAAGTCATAGAATAATTATTTCGATTCAATGAGGTGATTTTTAAAGAGTTGGAAATTTAAAGGAAATTTTTTTCCTAATTTTCTTTGGAATTTTATGAGTCCGTAGTTTATGATGACACCTTATTCTGAGGCCCGGTGTGCCCAGAATCAATTTCTAATGATTAGCTCGGGTACGTTAAGTGAACGAATGGGCAGGTTTCCTATATTTTTAACCGGTTATCAGAATCGAAATCTGAGGGTACCATTGGAACCGCATCACTGATAATTTCATCAGAACACCATTTCTAAAGGAGCGTTTTCTCTGGAGTTGTTGTTAAAAATTAAGGATTAAATGTGAACGAAATAAAATTGTGGTAGAATTTTATTTTCTATATCTAAGTGGTTATATACTAAGTGTGGGACTTGGGGTGGGACCCATATGTTTTTAACAACTCTTGTTAGGATATTTGTGAGGTGGGGCCTACACGAGCCCCACCCCTTCACATTCCTTTAACTCCTCCAACCTTCCCCTTCTTAAAGATGGTAACTCTTCTTAACATGATTAACCCCACATTAAGTGGGTGACTTTTCCTCTCCTCACCTTCCCCTCATTAAATCATACCAACACACAATTATTCAATTAATGGAATTATGTTTTCAATTTTTTATTTTGACCCCATGGCATTATTTAAAAAAATAATAGGAGCTTATTTTATTTTGAGGGGTGTTTTTTTTTATTTGAGAATGGAGGAGAGAGAGCTCTAGATTTTGGAAGTACATCATCTTCCACCTTGAATAACACGAGGAACACATATAAACCTTTCAACCTTCTTCCCGTGTCAAGAGATAAGACGCCGACCGCGGTGTTCATCGCCAACGACACCAATCTTTTTTCCTTCGACATTGTTGGAACAAGGTTGTCTTCTTTGACGTCTGATCATCGCAACGCGTGCCTATTTTTGTGGCTTGACGACGTGCGACGTATTTCCGTGGTATGGGATTATTTTTTGAGAATGATATTATTAAGTCGGTTGATTCCTTCTAAAATGATGAATTTGGATCAACTCATCAATAATTTGATCCACGATTGTTTTATTACGGGTAGGAAATTTTTGTTAAATACTTTTCCGAGTAATTTAATCTCACATGCAAAATATTTTATTTAGTATCATGTTAGTATAATTTATACATGAATAAATTATACCCTCGTCGATATTAAAATCATGTGTTTTAATGATTGCATATTGATAAAACCTAATGCGGAGGGCGAGGGCTGAACAAACATGGCCCAACGACCCCTTGCAGTTTGATGTTGGTTCGCAGATTGACGATGATGATGAAACGAGACCGAATTTGTGATTTAAGGCCTTCATAGTAAGGTACAGAAACCGATATGAACACTGACGCTGAAGGAATTAAAAACGGACCACTGGAGCAACTCCGGTGGCCCGTGAAAACCCCTAGAGGTGCGGGTCTCCGGCGAGGCGCCGCCGGTGACCGGAGACGGCGACCAGAGTCGTCCGGCCACCCAAAGGTGGCGGCGCCCTACGCACCACCATAGAAAAACCCGTAGCGGCTTGCCGCGGCAGTGTGGCACATCGGGTCCCATGGCCACACATGATCCCAGAGGAACGGCGTTAGTACAAACCGCCGCCGGCGCCAATTAATGACGGGGGGTCGAGCCCCCTTCTGCTCCGTGACCGCTTGGCTGCAATGGCCGAGCTGCGGCTGGCCACGCGGCCAGGCCGAGCCGTGCCTAAATGGCCCAATCTCGGACAGAGGTCAGGTCGAACTGGTTCGGGCCGACTTAGGGGTTACTGGGTCGGGTCGGACCAGGTTCAGACCCCCTGTTTTCAGACAGTTTCGTTAAAATGCCCCTATCATGGGCTACGAACCTCTGATTGACGAATCGTTAGTTGCGATGAGATCCTTAGATTGAGACGGTCATTTCAGTTTATTACACTAAAGGTTTTAGAGAACATTGTGTACAACCGAGTTGGTTTGAACACGAATCCAACCGGGCCCTTGGAGTAAAAAGGCTTATAACTTGAGCTCCAGACATCCGATTGACATATCGTCAACTTATTTTGATTCAACATAGTGAGATGGTCCTTTTGGATTACTCCACTCGAGGTTTGGATGTAGTTGGAGAATGGACGGGTTTGTTTTGACTTAAAAACCAACCAGGCCCCTGGGACGAAAAAGCCAATAACTCTATGACCGGGCGTCCGATTGAAATGTCGTCTGTTGCGTTGAGTTAATTTGGGCGAGACGGAAGTTTGGGATACATCAACTCTAAAAATTGTGTCAGTTGATGTATTGACACTCTTGGATCATAGAGCAGACCCTCCCGTAACGAGCGTGCTGTGTGCGGGAACCTTAGAGCTAGCTGCGATTGCATCGACTTCTGTACTAGAATCCTCCGTGGGTTCAACGACAACAACGTCGACTATCAATCCTGTGTGGGACAGCGCTCAACAATCCTGTGTGGTCATCGCATACCGATCCTATGTTGGACAGATCCAGTGTGGGTCAGTGCTCAACGATCCTATGTGGGTCAGTACATACCGATCTTATATGGGTCAGATCCTGTGTCGGTCATTGCGGGTGGTTGGTACCTATCGATCCTGTGTGGGTCAGATCCAATGTGGGTCATTAGAGGGGTTAGTACCTATCGATCATGTGTGGGTCCTACGGCTTAGATGATCTAGTGGCTACAGCTGATCATCTAATCACTTTCTTCTATTGTGGCATACATCTGTGAGTTGATTCTTGGATATCAATCATTATCATCGATATGATTGACTTAGTATCATGTGTGGATGATTTCCAATGTGTATAATTTCTTATGTGGATGATTTCCTCTACGGATAATTCCTATGTTGATGATTTCCGGTGTGGATTATTTCTTGTGTTGTTTATTTCCTGTGTGGACTAGAACTATTTTCTTGTATTGACTAGTACTATTTTCTTATGTGGAATAGTAGAGTTTTTCTGTGTGGACCAGAAGTGTTTTCTTGTGTGGACTAGTACTGTTTTCTTGTGTGAAATAATACTATTTTCTTCTGTAGACTAGTACTGTTTTCATTTGTGGACCAACAATGTTTTCCTGTGTGGACTATAACTGTTTTCTAGTATGGAATAGTACTGTTTTTCATCTGTGGATAAGTAGTGTTTTACTGTGTGGACTAGTAGTGTTTTCTTATGTGGACTAGTACTATTTTTTTGTGAGGACTAGTAGTGTTTTCCTCTGTGGACTAGTAGTTTTTTTCTTGTGTGGACCAGTAGAGTTTTCCTGTGTGGACTAGTAGAGTTTTACTATGTGGACTAGTAGTGTTTTTCTATGTGGACCAGTAGTGTTTTATGGTGTGGACTTGTACTGTTTTCCTATGTGTACTAGTAGTGTTTTTCTATGTGGAATAGTACTGTATTCTTGTGTGGACTAGTAGTGTTTTCCTGTGTGGACTAGTAGTTTTTTCTTGGAAAGATGGAGTTGTGTACCTGTATGGTTTTGTTGTGTTCTCCTAAGTGGACTGTTTGTGTTTTCTTATGTGGATTAAGCTATGCTATCCTGTGTGGATCGGGTTGTACCTTCATGTGTGGACCGAGTTAGATTATCTTGTGTGGACCGAGTTATATTATCCTGCATGGAATGAGTTGAACTTGAACTCATGAGCCGAGAGGGAATTGATGACTTAGGTATATGTATGGGATATAACTAAGTAGTGTCGGTTGATACTTTGTGATTGTCATCTTTTCATTGTGGTTATCTTTTGTGGATTTTGGGAGACCTTCAGGGGTATCGGGTTCCCTAATGAGTAGCGTATACTCACCCCTGAAAGGGTTATGCCGGCACTTCACCTTGTTGGATGCAGATGATGGACATCATTGATCGAGGTAGGAGCTCTTGGAAGCAGAATCGTACCCTGAGGTGGATCACTGGACGTGTCAGTACCCGGAGGTGGACCTCATGGCAAGATGGTACCCTGAGGTGGACTACATGACGAGATGGTACGTGGAGGTGACAAACGGACGTGGAGAGCTGAGGTGACCATCTGTACCTACCCTTCAGGTAAGAACTCAAGAGGATGACCCAGGAGCAGCTTGTCACTTTCCTGGTGTTTTGTCTTTTCCTTGTACTCTCAGTTTGGGTTTGTATACTGTCCCATTTACTTTTCTGGACATGATTGTACACTTAGTTTACTTAGTGTTTACTTCTTCTTGTACTGTGGATGTGTGTGTTTACATTCTTAAGAGGCATTGCCTTCCCGGTTATAGGTATTTATGCCTTTGGTGCTAATTGTCATCCCCTGTCCAATGAAAGGCGGGCTTGGGTTAGTTACGACATGGGCCTCGGGGGACGGGTCGTGACAAATTGGTATCAGAGAAGTTTGGTTATACCACAGAACTAAAGACTTTGATACTTCCTCTATGTGAAGAAATAGTGTTAAGGGTGTGGAGTGTCATTATCAATCCAGGAAGTCCAGTGTTTGTGCGGCGGCCGACGTATCCATACACAAGGATGCTAACTTCTGATTTCCAGCTCAGAGAACGAAAACCATGATTTCATGTGTGTTTTAAAGTCTTCTTTGTGATTACTTTGTGTCAGCTCACCATGTATAATAGTTTGACTGTAGCGCACTTGTTCTTTATCAGGATGACGCTGCGAAGACAGCTGGCTAGGGTTTCCGAATGAGAGTACATGGTAATGGCCCACGGAGCATCAAGACTCCGGTGTAGGGCCCTCTTCCTGTGTTGGCACCTTCGGGTGGTGTACCAGCAGTAGCACAACCTGTTAGGCAGAAGATGACACCAGCCGTACTAGTTGACGGTGCATGCTGACAGAGCGCATTTCACGAGTTCCAACAATAGAGGCCTCCGAGGATACGAGGCGAGACAGATTCCCAGGCAGCAGTGGACTAGATGGAGACGATTTCTAGAGTTCAACACCTGGCATAGACACTACAAGATCATGGGGTGGACTTATCTTCTAGTGTTTCCCTGTTAGTCAGCAGACACTACTAGCAGTACTGGTATAGGATACTCGTAGTCTTAGTGCCTTACAAATCTTTCAGCATCAGATACCCTCATGTTTTGAGGCTAGCCCGACTCACAGGCGGCTGAGGACAGGCTTGAGTAGGGTGTAGAGAGTTTTCTAGATCTTGTACAGCTTTGACAGGATGACATGTCGGATGTTGAGCACTCAACAAGGCGTACCAATCGTTCCTAGTAATCATTGGATACGATTTGAATAGTGCTTTAGGCTCGAACATCTTAAAAAGTGTGTTTAATGGGGACATTCGAGCCATCAATTTTCCTCTATGCATTCATAATTATGCTAGGGTGGTAGACAGAACCTTTGTGGTTGTGAATTATTTGTCTGATCGGTTATAGCTAGTGAACATTAGGAGTGAGAAGGAAGGTAACTGATGCCAGTCTCGGAGAGAAGTGACTGTAAAATGTTTCAGGAAGAGGAAGTGTTAAGGAAATATGAATCTACAAAGCAGTAGACATGGAAGAAGAGCTTGGAGAGCAGCATGTGGTGGTGTACATTTCGACATGTTACAACCACCCGCCTTTGTATTCCCTTCCATGCTTAGGGAGATGGAAGGGAGGGGAAAAGAGTAGCTGCATGAAGCCAAGGAGTGTGACCCAGGGGCTCTAAGAATGATTCGAGGGATAGTCTGTGACCACTACTAGCTACCGTAGCAACAGGTATTGAAAAGAATAATTTCTTCCTTCCACAAGTCTTTTCCCAGTCCTAGAGTTTCCGGTTAATCCATTGACTTGACCCCCACATATAGAGATAACATTGGGAGGAGACTCAATAATCACACTTACACCGACAGTGTGATCTAACACTTGAGGCGAGCGTTTCGATTGGAACCTCGTGGTGGCAGCGTCGAGGCCTTACGACGTTAGTTTGAGTGTGGACTGGGCAACTACAGTTCATACACATATTGACAGTATTAAGCAAAAAGATTGTGGTTTATCTACAACGTTGGGATGAGTTTTCCTTGTTCGGAAAAATGGAAAACTCTGCAGCATAGGATAAACTCAAGCATAGGAGGGTGAGGCCGACCACCCTTGAGTCAGTCAACCTTACCCTCGTGGCATCAGGAGTTTTGAGTTTCAGTTCTAAACAAGAAGTGAAGGCCTCTAGAGTTCGAGGGTGGTGACCTCGTCCTTATATGGGACTCACCTCGGTGAGGTTTGAGGAAATGTGGACGAGGCGGCAAGTGACCGTTGAGGTTCAACGGACCATTTATGTCCTCAACAGGGTAGGCGAGGTGGTTTACCGCTTGACCTTACCACCTCAGCTGCACTGGGTGCATGATTTCATCCACGTATATTAGTTGAGAAGAAATGTGCACGATTATTCACACGTCATCGACCTCATAGAGTTGGACGTCGATGATGGTGCGAATTTTATGGAGGTTTCATTGGAGATCAAGGATCGACAAAAATGGTCCTTCGTGGGCGGTTGATTCTTCTTGTATGCATCTGTTGGTAGCACAAGATCTTCCAAGAGAGCACTTGGGAGAGGAAGGCTCAGATGCGTTCTCAGTACCACATTATTTTCCATAGAATGTGTTGGAGCTTTACGAGGATTTAAATCCGTTGAGGTGTGAGTAATGTAAAGACTTAGAAATTTAATGGGAATTGTTTTCTTAATTTTCATTGAAATTTTACCAGTCCGCAGTTTCTAACGACACCTAATTCTGATGCCTGGTGTGCCCAGAATAAATTTTTGAATATTATCTGGGGTACATTCACTGAACAAATGAGCGGGATTTCCTATCATTTGATCTGGTGCTCAGAATCAAAATATGATGGAACCATTGGAACAACAATGCTGGTAATTTCTTAGTAACACCTTTTTCGAAGGTGTGTTTTCTCAGGAGGAGTTGTTAAAAATTTATGATTAAATGTGAAGAAAATAAAATTGTGGTACAATTTTATTTTCTATATCTAAGTCGTTATATCCTAAGTGTGGGATTTGGGGTGGGACCCACTAGTTCCTAACTACCCTTGATAGGATATTTTTGAGGTGGGGTCTACACGAGCCCCACCCCTTCACATTCCTTTAACTCTTACAACCTTCCCCCTCTTAATGTTGGTAACTCTTCTTAACATGTTTAACTCCCCCATTAAGTGGGTGACATCCCTTCTCCTCACCTTCCCCTCATTAAATCATGCCAACACACACTTATTCAATTAATGGAATTAATTTTAGAATTTTGAATTTTGAAACCATGGCATGTTTTAATAAATTAAGAGGAGCTTATATTATTTTGAGGGGTGTTTTGTTGGGTTGGGGTTTGGAGGAGAGAGAGCACTAGTTTTTTGAATAACATCATCTTCCTCCTTGAAGAACACAAGGAATGATGACATACCATTCGACCTTCTTCCCGCATCATGAGAGAAGACACCGACCGCGGTGTTCATCACCAATGAAAACACACTTTTTTCCTTTGACTTTGTTGGAACAAGGTTGTCTTCCGTGACGTCTGATGATCGCAACGCGTGCCTATTTCCACGGCTGGACGACATGTGATGTCTTTGCGAGATAAGGGATTATTTTTTTGAGAATGATATTATTACCTTGGTTGTTTCATTTTAAATTGAATAACGCGGATCAACTCATCAACAAGTTGATCAACAAATGTTTTATTACGGGTAGGTAAATTTTGTTAAATACTCTTCTGAGTGATTTAATCTCACATGAAATAGAGTTTATTAGTATGATGTTAGTATAATTTATACTTGAATAAATTATACCCTCATCGATATTAAAAGCATGTGTTTTAATGACTGCCTATTGATAACACTTAATGTGTAGGGTGCGGGCTGAACAATCACTTCACGACAACACTCCGCAGTTTGAAGTTGGTGCGTGGAATGACGACGACGATGAAACTGGACCGCATCCGTGATTAGAGGCCTTCGCAGTAAAGTACAGGACCCGAGATGGACACTGGAACTGATGGAATTGAAAACTGACAACCACAGAAACTCTGGTGGCCTGCGGAAACCCTTGGAAGCATGGGTCAATGGTGAGGCGCTGCCAGTGACCGGAGACGGCGGACGGAGCCATCCGACCGCCAAGAGGCGGCGGTGCACTACGTGTCTTAAAGGCTGGGCCGCGGCGGGCCGTGCGGCCGGGCCGGACGGCGACGGCCAGGCCAGGCCGCACAAGCCGTGGGCAGGTCCGCGCCCGGCTGGGTCGGGCCACTCCCTAATGGGCCTAACCCAGACCAGGGTCGGGTCGCCCCGGTTTGGGCCGACCCAGGGGGTACTGGGCGGGGTTGGACCCGGCCCAGACCCCCTGTTTTCGGACAGTTCCATTCAAATGCCCATATCATAGGCTACAGACCTATGATCGATGAACCGTCAGTTGTGATGCGATCCTTGGATTGATAAGGTCATTTCAGTATATTACACTCAAGAATTCGGAGAAATTTGGGTAATCCTGGGTTAGTTCGAAGACAAAACCAACCAGGCCATCGAAGTGAAAATGATTATAACTTGATCTCTGGACATCTGATTGTCATGTCGTCGACTTCTTTGGATTCCTCTATGTGAGGAGGTTATTTTGACTAACACCACTCGTTTTTTGGATGTAGTTGGAGTACGGTTAGGTTGGTCATTACTTAAAACCCAACTGGGCCCCTAGGACGAAAAAGCCTATAACTCTTCGACTGGGGGTCCAATTGATGTGCCGTCTGTTGCGTTGAGATCCTTTTGGTGAGACGGGACTTTGGGATACATCGACTCCATTCTTCGTGTCAGTTGATGTATCAACTCTCTTGGCTCGTGGAGCAGACCCTCCCTGAATGAGCGTGTTCTGTGTGGGAACCCTAGAGCTGGCTGCGATTCCATTGATTTTGTTTTGGAATCCTCCGTGGGTTCGACGACGATGACGTCGACTATCAATCCTATGTGGGTCAGCGCTCAATGATCCTGTGTGGGTTAGCGCATACCGATCCTATGTGGGTCAGATTCTGTGTCGGTCAGTGCTCAAGGATCCTGTGTGGGTCAGAGCATATAGATCCTATGTGGGACATATCATATGTGGGTCATTGCAAGGGTTAGTACCTATCAATCATGTGTGTGTCAGATCCTATGTGGGTCATTGCAGGGGTTAGTACCTATCGATCATGTGTGGGTCCAACAACTTAGATGATCCAGTGGCTACAACTGATCATCTAATCACTTTAATCTATTGTGGCATACCTGCGTGAGCTGAGTCTTTGCTATCAATCCTTATCATCAATATGATTGACATAGTATCCTATGTGGATGATTTCTGGTGGGGATAATTTCTTGTGTGGATGATTTCCAGTGTGGATAATTTCTTGTGTTGATGATTTCATGTGTAGATAATTTCCTATGTTGATGATTTCTTGTGTGGACTAGTACTGTTTTCCTAAGTGGACTAGTACTATTTTCCTATGTGGACTAGTAGTGTTTTCCTGTGTGGACCAGTAGTGTTTTCCTATGTGAACTAGTATTGTTTTCCAGTGTGGACTATTATTATTTTCCTGTGTGGACTAGTAGTGTTTTCTTTTGTGGACTAGTTCTATTTTCCTGTGTTGACTAGTAGTGTTTTCCTGTGTGGACTAGTAGTGTTTTCCTGTGTGGACTAGTACTATTTTCCTGTGTGGACTAGTAGTGTTTTCATGTGTGGACTAGTAGTGTTTTTTTGTGTGGACTAGTACTATTATTCAGGGGATTGAAATTCTGCGGGCACGACTTCCTGCTCGAGGCACACAGGTTGACCTAGCACTCTACATAATCATGTGCCTCCTCTGAGGGGTCAACATGGTAAGTACTTGGAGGGAACATGGTTTGAATAATCCTGAACCAACCATGAAATCCCACACTATTTGTGGTTTAACGGTTTTCTAGGTTTGTGCACATAGTTTAGGAAAACATTTTGCAAATGGTGCACTTCACAAAATCACTAAAAAACATCCATGTTTTTACCCAAACACTGACATGATAAAACCCATACAATATATTCTAAATTAAATAAATGTATTTACCTGAATAAAATTTCAAGACCTCTCTATAAAATTTTTGGATCTTACATAACCATATTAGTCAACTATTTTAAAACGATATTCTTTACTATAAAACATCATGGAAATCATTTAATTTTTTTTACATGAATTTCTAATAGTTAGTTTTCATCATTTTTCAACATCATGTGTGAGTAATATTAGTTGTTTTGAAAAAAAATTATTATTATTGTTCTTCATCATTAATCATAAAATTTTCATTATTCCCTTATCATAAAATTTGATTGAATTAATTTTTTATAGTTATTTAAAAAAATTAAAATTTCTTCCAATGTAAGATTTCGTTATGATCCTTAAATTTGAATTTGATGATGATCTCGTTTTAATTATATTAGTGGTAGAAGGTTTCTTTCATAATTAAGTATATTATTTTTTATTAAATTAGAAATAAGTACATATCATTTAAATATTTATTTCATATATTTCAAGAAATGAAATTCACCAAATCCATTGTGATACAAATTTAAATAATTTTTCAAATATTTGGTTAATCCATCACGTATAATAACATAACATAACTAATGGTTGATTATGAATTTATTTAGTTGTAATGTCATTATAATAATATCATAATGAGTTTCATCCAATAGAACACTATCACTGACGATTGAATTTACCGTGGTTATATGTTGTTCATAATTTTAATAGGTTGTCCATATTTTCCTTGAAGAACTATACTAATTTCATAAAACACATATTTATCTAATAATCCCATTATCATGTCTATCTATATAACAAATTCATGTACAAAAATTGAAATTGATTGTTCCATGAAAGCAATAGTCCACACATACACATGGATACCGATTTAGTGTTTCATAAAATATTCAAATGGAGTAATCTGGTTTATGATATTTGAATCTAAAATATTTCCAAATTATCTTACACACACACACACACATACACAGACACACACATATATATATTAGGACCATCCTTGTCTATATGTGAAGGAAAACCAAATGTGTTGCGTTCTAAAGGTGGTAGTCCACACAAGTCATGGATATTGGTATCATTTTCCTTAAAAGAAAATGAAAATTTTGTTATGTCTTTTAAAATCATGATAATATCATAATATATTAATAATTATATTAACTTTATCATTTTTATATGGAGTAATTAAATTTTTGGAAGGATAAACACACATTCTAATATAAAAATTAGAATGTGGAAGTTAGATATTTATACATTCCATATTAGATTACGTATTTTTCAATGTTTTTTAGGCCTTTTAGGGATAACAATTTTAAAAAATCAAAATGTCAAAATTTAGGATATTATTTCATAGGATAGGTTTGTGTATATTTTTAGAAGAACTAACTGGGTTTTTGTGTGAGTTATGGTAATGATATGAGTTCCCATTTATTATGTTATAAGGAAAGGAATGTTTGTTAATACACAAAAAAGTTTCAGTAATGGGAATTTACCCTCATAAAATGTGATGACAAATTATAAAATAATGTATATTGATAGGGATAAGGTTAAGCAAGGATTCAACCATCAATTTCCATACGTGTCTTAAATATATTTTTTGTCTTTTCCTATTTGTTAAACCCATTTACCCATTTTGATATTTACTATGATAATTATTTTTACATACGTAATTTATCCTCTTTGATAGAAAATAATTTTATAATTATTAAATTATTGGTTCATAATAATTCAAAATATGAGATTTATTTTATTATATTAACATTATAGTATCAATAAAAACAAATATTATAATACTATATGTAAAATGTATTCAAAATCATTTTGAAAAAAAACATAAGTTCAAAATTTTAAAATATTGTTTTGTAAATGAAATAAATTTATAAAATTAGAAATAATATTTTAAAAAACAAAGTATGTTTTAGAAAAGTTTTCATTAACATCCAATTCTTAAATAGATACTAATAATTTGATAAATGTTATATTTTTTCTTTTAAACTATAATTTGAAATGTTCACCTAAATATTAGTGTGTTTAGAACAATTCCAAATTTTATCTTAATTTAATATTGATATGTGGAATTAAAAAGTTATTTAATTTTATGAAAAATATATTATATGATTTATCAATCTATATTTTAAATCAAAATTTAAAAAAATACTTTTATTTTAAAAAATACTTTATAAATACAAAGTGTTCTTAGTACTATATTATAATAATTACTAACATAATGATTTTAATATATTAGTTAATTTATTTAATTCTTATATATTATCAAAATATATTTTTAAACATGATCAATTTTATTTTATTAATAAAATAAAATGTTATTTTAGATCTGTAAATCCTTTATTATATTAAATTATATTAATTATATTTCCTCCAAATGTAATTTTTTATAATTAGTTGACATACTTTTATTTATTAGATGATTTATTATTCATAAATATTCATAAAATTTGTAGTTTTTTCCAAATAATTATTTTTTACTGTTTCATTTAGGGAATCGTATTGAACAAGGTATTTATCTATGGAAATGTATTCAAAATATCTGGGTGTTACTATTTTTATAAGTCAGGTTTTTCAATTTCCCATCTTTATTGGATTTATTATTATTTTGGAAAACCTATCCATTATTTTTGTTATCATTTATCATTTCAAATAAATATAGATTGATTTTCTTTGGAAAAGGAATGATGTTTCTCCTTTAATGATTATTTATACGTCAAAACTCACTACATATATGAATATTGGATCCTTGTCTATCCACATAATATACTAGACACCCAGATACCACAAGTCAATGCATCGACCACCATGTTTATCTTCCTCATGTGTAAGTGTGTTTCATATTGATAGTCCTTGAGTACTTCTATAAATATTATTTACCTCAGGTTTTTCAATTCCTATTTATATATAAGGTTCATTTATTTATCATCCAAATATAATCCACATATATTACCATAAAGATAAAGTTTCTATATGTTTTGTGAAATGATTATAACTATAATCTCATGATCATGAATATGATTTTTTTCTTATGGGTCATCAATTATAATGATACATAAACAAGAAATGTTTTATTATACATGAGGACTAAACCACATCCTTTCAATGATTAATTAAATTATATAAAACCCCCATTATTTCTTATGGCCAATGATTTTATACTAATAGAACTTGAATGGAACACAATCCTGATATGGTTTTTCATTTCCCTAACTACTCTACCCACTACTATCTTGGTGGAAACTATCATAGTAGTGCTTATTTACACTCGAAGAAGATATCCCGAATCACCCTTCTGATATAGCATGACCACTGCTCGAGGACTCTCTAATATTCTCTTCTGTGATATGTGATAGGTTCAGCACATCCTCGATTCTTCTAAAATGGAAATTTTTTAGCTTTGACCAGATCTCATTGTGAGGACCATCTTGAAAAGATCTCACCCTATAGATCTCATAATCTACAAAAAATGGTGTAATGAGTTGTAGGTCTTTGAAATGTCTATCATATTCTAAAACTAACATTCCCTCCTGTATCAGATGCATGAACTCATGAGCTTGTTCATACCTCAATGTAATAATATTGAAATGGATTAAGAACATTAGCGTGAATATCTTCCATGATATATCTTCTTGTTGCCCATATTACTCATGAATATCCCCAAAATTCATTGGATTTATATGAACCATATATGCAGCATGCATAATTCTTCGATATATTGTTGTCTTCATATGCATGAGGTTAGTCTGGGATTACTCAATCCAAAACATGGCTACCTAGGGTTCTCCTTCCACTGTATACATTGGTGGTTTCTGTAGCTGAAACTCCCTTGATAACTCAGATGTTTATCGCATAGTAAAACATTTTCCCTTTCCTTGGATCATATGTCCGTTAGGAATCTATTGTTAACCTAAACTGACATATGGTCCAAAGAAAACATAGGATGATAAAGTTCATCTTTATTAGGAGTGTGTTGATTTCAACTATATTGATGTTCATGTTAATGACTTCAAGGAGTAATTTTATATGCAAGACAAATGTACACCTAAGATAACTAGATAGTAACATAGTCAACCTAAACAAGTGACTAAAATAGAGAACCATTAGCTCCAGGTTTCCCTAAAAATGTATTACATGTGTTCTATCATGACACATCAATTAATTTCATTTATCTTATGAAATGGATATCTCATATCCTTGTTCTACATGAAAGTATATATCCTATTAAAAAATAGATATTCCCTTATCATTAACAATGGTTATCAATATATCCCTACGTTCCTATTTGGATGAATGTGTTCTCATCTTTCTCCATATTAGGAAATGAGTACAAATCTAAAGGAATAGCAACATCTTAAAATAGAAACCTCACTCTATAAGTGAATCTCCCTATGAGAAATAACATCATTTTTAAAAATCAAAAATCAAACACAATAATCTCATCTCTAGGAAATCATATTTTCCCTTGAATATTGGTTTTCTAATCTCATGAACAAGATCAAAACCATGTCCTAAAACATTGAACTCTTTTTTCCACCTTTCCAAAATTGTAAATCAGAAGAAAAAACAAGCTCCACTGATATAACATTGAAATGCCCCTGATTGAGTATATTCTCATGTTTTTAAATATGGTTGGTGGTGATACCACTTGTTAGCCTCACAATACACTAGAGGCTCCCACCAACTAGCGGGGGAGTAATATTTAACGGGGGAGACAATACCCCCTAGTATGAAGTGTCATATTAGAATAAATAAACCATATAATTGAATAATATAAAAGTACATACATACATGAAACCAAATATAATAGTCATCCTAATAATCCAATAAATAAAAAAGGAACAATGTAATTATTCGAAGGAATGTATCTAAACATAATTGTAGAAAAAAACATTTAATGACTTGAATAATAAAATAAAAACTAAAAAGTCTCTTGTACCTCACCCCATGTAGGCCCCACCTCTAAACTCCCACCCAGAAAATAAGAAACAATCAATAGTAAGGTCCTCATCCATTTTCATACCTGAAACCTTTTAATCTACTCAGGTACCGGATGACGACCCAAATTGTGAATGTTTGTAAATCAATAAATCAACACTTCAATTTCAAAACATATCAATCTGAAACAATGTTTATGAAATAAAACTATAAAATAGTATAGTATTTAATTCAAAAAATAATAAAATGCTACACAACCTACTTCAACTCCAAACTCGAATATCTCCAGCCATCTCCTGCAACCATAGCGACCACAACTATACAATAAATGTAAAAAAAGGATTCAGTTACATGCACGAATAAATCATAGATTTTTTATGGCCATGCCAACCACCACTATATATCCATGGTATAGTCACAAAAGTCCATTTCAAATCCTTATAAGTTTTACGTCATCTGTTGTAAAGCTCTATAATCCTTAAAACATTACACTGGGAGGAGCCCGATCCAAATAATCATTACAGCATGGAACTGGTCCAAGACTTCACAATATTATAATTTCAACATATATGTGTACATGTGATATTGACAAGCCTAATATATAATAATTTAATCATAGAAGACAAGTCCTTTTATAATGTATGGATATCATGATATCGAATCATAAATCTAAATGGATAATTATGAAAATTTCAATTTATCTTTCATATAAAAATTTCAATTAAATCACAATTGATTAACAGTTATAACAATAAAAAATAAGGCACAACATAGGGATTCTATATCAAGAAACCCCCTAAGGGCTCATGTCATCCTAATCACATTTTAATCATTTTTCTAATTCAATTATATTATTTTTTCTGCTCAAACAATGGATAGATATAATCCAGGTGAGAATCTTATTGAAACAAATATCCATAATGGAAAAATATCATTCATTATTTAATTTACTCGATTGTGTGTTACGTTGTCCCAACAACAATATTGTGTAACTTAGAAATTATCTAACTATAGTGTTAATATTTAAATCACCTACATTAACTGGTGAATAATGCAATGATTCCATCAACAAACATACATGATGATTAAGGCATAAATGATCTTAGTGAGGTTTATAAATCTAAACTTATCAAGATTAAAAAACAATTCCCAATGTCAAAGGATTTCACAACAATGTTTGGGGAACCAAGAGAGAGAAGTGGGAAACCTAACATAAAATACCAGGCAAGAATAGATCATGTAAAAGAGAAATCCGAATGGGAGAATGGCACTCCAAAACGAGATGGATGATTTTCCTAGGTCGAGAAAAGAAGAGATTCAATGAATAAAAATAATATTTAACCACACAACATCCCAATACGTTAAGTCACTTTACCCAATAGAGTTTCTCCATCTCTCAACAAGACTCGGCCAAGAAGGCTCAAACAGAAAACTCCATCGGTGTCATAAATGAAAAATAGGGGATTTTATCAATATTATCATAAATATTCTATCATGTTATTTTGATGATGTAATAACCATTTTTATCCTCTTTTCATTTAAATGAGGAATGAATGCATCACTCATGTGTATGTGTAGATAAGAGACTACACACAGCAATATGATTCATATTCAATCACAACATCACATGGATGTTCATAATGAATGATTTAGTATGTTTATATTATAATTGTTATTTAATAATGATTCAATACTAATAAAATTATATGTATTAGTCCCTTAATCTTATATTTATTAAATGAAAACAGTGTTCAGACATATGTACAGACAATCTTCTCCATGAATAATGTAAATCATTTTTCTAAATATAAATTTTATGGATGATTATATATATGAATATAATGCATATATATTAGATTTATATAATTATTAAAATTCATTAAATTATGGAACCATTAAAATTTTACAAGAACCCTACAATCTAGACCTAAACATTCATGAGAAACAAAATAGTTAACATCAAAAAGTGAGTATTTAGGAATATAATTATTAATAAATGGATAATGAAATATTATATGTAAATATTATATGATATTATAAGTATTTAAATGAGTTTTTATTGAATAATAATAAATTTATGTTTATTTTACATGATTTTATAGTACTTATGAATAAACATGAATTTGAGGTAAGTGTTTTACATTACAATCTCGTTTTTAACATGATTTTTTATGAATAACATTCTAATAATGATCATGTATAATATATCTAGAATAAATAATAATATCTTTCTTATCCAATGGTAATGTTTGGATATTACATCTTTTAATTTTATTTTTCTTTTTTATGTACTTAAAATGATGGGAAAATGTTTTTAAGAATAACCTACATTATTTATCTTTAGTAAAGAATCTATTTATTTATTGTCTAGGTTTGTGTTAATGTTGTATTTAAATTTTTTTAATATTTTGAAATGAATTTTAAAACACACTTTTACACATTTTCATACTTTTTATAATGATTTTTATTAGAATCTTATTATCTTTTTGTGAATCATTTACTTTTTAACAATGGTGTTAATGAAATCATAGTTTTAATAAACACCGCATAAATAGATTTTCCCAACTATCTTGATTAACCATTTCTCTAATTCACCCTTTTTAAATTTTATTGGATATTTTCAGTGAAAATTTTATACTTAATATTTTTTTTATTTTAAATATTTTATTTTAAAAAAAAAGAGGTAATATTCATCATGAAGTGATCTTATAACCTTAAAAAGAAATTTTTCATGTATGATAACAACACTTTATGTTACGTATTATTCACTAGGGTTATAATTCTATTTCACCACCCTAAATAATTATATAGATGGTTTATGGTTATGAGGATTAAATATTTCTTAAACCAATTTTCATTTCCATGAGTTAAGTTGTGAGGGAATTATGAATTCTTTCAGGATCCCGTGGAATCTAAATGAATAAAAAATGATTATGGGATTAGTGGGTGAGTTATAGACATCCAATTCCATATGTAAATATAATGTTATTATGAGCTCAAGGGGTACATGGGAGGTTATCCTCTACCAGAAAAGATGCCGTACATGAGTTTATTATAAGCCAAAAATGGTGCAAGGGATGTTATCCCAAAACTAAAATAAGTACATGAGTGGTCATCCTTTTCCTAAATTGTGATGAATAACTTTTTGGGTATCCCTAACATATATTTATGTAATTATGATTATGGAATATTTTATTTCACTCTTTTATGACTTTTCCTTATTCAGTGTCATACACTAATTATTTATGTTATTTGATATTATTACAATTCAATTATTATAAACTTCAAATAAATATTCAATGAACCATGAATTTGATCCACGAATTGATGGGTAACTTTTTAAAATTTTAATCTCATTATTTTTATGTACTTAATCTCATGTTATGCTTAAAATGTATTATTGCTCAATACCTCCATTGTATACCATTAATGAGAAACTTTGGTCTTCATTTTTTATTCATCACATTATCTATTATATAAAGAAATTTTTTTATGTCTGATATGTCTATGATGGGTGTTATTTGTAAGAACATAGTCGGAGGTGATGTGTTTATTTTTTATATAATTTATTTATGTATCCATGTTCCAAAAAAACAAAACCTTTATGGGTTTTTTTGTGTATTTGGATGACAATAAATAAATATTCATAGAATATGATTTATTATTTATGTATGAAATTTTTGGGTGACATATATTGGTATTAGATAATTATTTAAGTGTATTACGAAATATAGATGATGAGAATTTTTTGATAACTCTAAGTATTAGAATTAGTATAGGATGAAATAAAAAGATATGTAAAGGAAAAGAGTAAAGATTTTCTTGAAAACACATCCCTATTTGGATATTGGAATGTGGATATATTTGTGGCACTAAAGTAGCTAGGGATAACAACACTAAATGGGGTTGATTGGGTATTGACTTGATCAGCATTAGTGCATGATTTGTGTACCTAACACATTACATCATACTAGACACTTTGGGTGATATTATTGGGGTAAATCATATTTTATTTATGAACCATTATGAATGATTTTAAAAGATGATAGCCATGTATGGACTAGGTTAAATATAAGGTGTCCTGGATTGAAAATAAGGCTTTATGATTTTGTAATACTGTAAATGGGTTTTCAAGATTATATGATTGATCACTATGATTTTTGATGATGACTCTAAAATTTTAGTTTTTCTAAGGTAATAAAGATAAAATGATGAAGATGAGTTGGTGACATGTAAACTAAAATATTGATGTATTTTAATTGAGTTTATTCATATGAATTCTTATAATGACTATAGAGATATTTATTCATATCCTAATTTATTAATTGTTTAAATTGTATTGAAAACACATAATAATATTATGATCACATATCATGTCTAATATTCTACTCTTATTATTGTTTTTTGTAAATTACATCATAAAAATCTCATCATTCTTCCTCGATTTGAATTTGATGTTATTTTGGGATTGAATTCAATATCATTATAGAAATTCAATATCAATTATTATGAAAGGAATGGCACATGTGATATTATATTCCAAAAAATGATCATCTATTTATGTGATGAAAAATAATAAATTCCAATGAAATTTTTATCAATTTTAATGTTATTGGTTCCTATTAAAAGGGGTAATTATCTTAGATGGTTCAGGAGAAATTCAACATCAATGATATGAATACTGTATGAGATTTGATGGATTCCTTACTATTATATTTTGATAATATTGCATAGAATCATGATGTTATGTATTCAACATAACTCATAAAAGGTGATACACATTTTTCAAAGAGTCCATATAGAAATTAACCTATTGAGATATAATAATTAATAAAATTAAGAAAAATATAGATAATGGATTCATTCCGCTGAGATTATCACCATGGGGTACACCTATTATTTAATAAGTATAAAATTTTATAAATAAAACCATACATTAATTATCGAGAACAAAAATATATCACAATCAGGAATTATTATCATATTCCCCATAATGATGATTTATTAGATCGATTTGGAGGATCTCAATATTTCTAGATGACTGATTTATGATATGGATACTTTTAGTTGAGTGTAAATCATCATGACTACCCAAGAAAAACATATGTACATGTAAAATACAATATGAATCTACAGTGATATAATTTGGTCTCAATAATTCACCTTCTATCTTAATATGTTTAATAAATATAAACTTTAGGGATTAACTATATTACTCCTTTGATATTTTCATTGATTATAATATTACATATTATAATATAATGGAATAGTATTAAGAGAAAATGAGTGTTGTAATGATGACCATAAGAATGGATATGTTGTATGAAAAAACCTAACAAAATCGAATATGGCAATATAAATTTACCTTTTGGCTCATATAATTTCAATTGATGCTATATATTTGTATCAATCAATGAAAAAATTTGTTTCTCAATTTCCCAAAAATAAAAATAGTGACTTAGATCCATAGTTTTCTTTGATTTGAATGATATTATTAATGATTTTTGATGAATCTCTCAGTGAAATTGTTCTCACATTACCATCTTGTGGATAATGGTTTTTGATATATAGTGATGCATCAATGAAGGGACTGAGGTGTTATATCATTATAAAAATAGGTTGATAGTTTAATCCACTCATAAACTAATGTTCAATATAAAGAATTATATAACCAATGAGTGGAAATCAGTACTGATAATATTTAAATTAAAATTATAGAGGACGTGTATTTTTGGAGAAATGTGTGACATATTTAATGATCAGAATATCTTAATGTGATTTATTCACCTAGAAATGGTTGAACATGAACCATATGAGATATTGGGTGTTTTCTTAATAAATTAACATCATAGGAAAAAACACATTTATTGATTCCTTAAGTTAAAAGTATCTTGATAAATTAAATATTATTATAATTATAGAATATCCACAATTTATGATACTATGAATAATATACCATAAAAACATAGAGAAAGTGGATAAATAATATCATTCTCAAATGAATACTCAACCATCTATGTATGTTAACATTAATTAGGTAAATATAGTAGATATAGAGTAGGAATAAAAAGTGAGAAATGGTCCTATGTTAAACACTTATTTTAATGGAATGATAATGTTCATGAAACATGTATGTGTATCATAAATTCCAAAAATGTAAAATGATCTATTAGAATATTATTATAAATAATTATTTATATTCATCCAAGATGGGGAATGATTTCTAGATATGTGATAGAATATATCTATTTATAAAATATGAAGAGTTATTTTGGAATGTTTTTCCCGTATTTTTTGGTATGTTAAAATATTAAATATATGAGGTATAAATATAAAGGGATGTTACAATAATTACCCAAACCAAAACAGAATTTGGAAAAAATCCCCATGGGTTTCTTCATTGGACACCACAAAATATATAATGGATATAAATCTATTAGGGTTTTGTATGACCAACTTATGATGTTAGAAGAAATGATTTCTATCAATTAATATTTTCCACTGGACCATATTTTTTGGATATATATTAATGAAGTGTTATGTTTTCACGGAGAACCAAATTTTGTTCTTCGAATCAAGATCACACGTTTACCTCAATGTTGTGGGGAATTTTTTATTATTCCCTATATAAATATTTTTATTTTAGAAAATCATTTTATCCTTATTCATGTGTTCTATATGAGAGTTCCATTAAAACTATAAACGATAATATAAGATCATGTTCTCTATATATTAAATTAGTTTTTGATGGAAACCATCATCTAATCAGTTTTCATTTCAATAATATCTTTCTATTAATCATTGAGATAGATCCATTTAAATTACACTATGGAATAATGTGTATAAACCTTAAATATTGGTATGAGTTTGGAGAATGAAATTGATTTCAACATGATCTATTTGAGGAATTGCAAATAAAATTCAGATCCATTTTGTAGGACATTATGTCATCTTCGAGTTGACAAAAAACATATACTGAAAATCATCAGTATGATCTAGAATTCAATTTTGGTTACAATGTATCCCAATAAATTTTCCAATGGAATATAGTTATTATAATTTCATATAAGGTAAAGAGAATCCCTGTGTATATTACTCCCATAAAAATACATGATCTATTTGGGATAATATCTTATATCATAGGTATTCCACCAAACCTCTCTCATGTTCATGATGTGTTCCATATATCTCCCATGATCTATTTGGGATAATATCTTATATCACAGAGCCTGGTCTCGAATTTATTCCCATATAAAATTAAAATAACACATGGAAAAATTCGGGACATTACATCAAATCCACCTTTGGGCTTTTACGTCATCGAAAATCCAAAACAAGGGCTACTCAAAAAGATGGGTGTACTACACATGAATGTGAGCTCACTGCTCCCTCGTGCTCTCCTAGTGATTTTTGTGCTGCCACTAGACACGCAACAAGGGAATAGCTCACCCATGGAGGATCTTCTCTTGTCTGTCCTTGATCTCCACCGGGTACACTTCAAAGGTCGCCCCATCATCAATATCCAGCTCGCCCCAGTTGATGACGTGTGATGGGCCATGCACGTACCTCCGTAGCTGCGACACATAGAAGACGTCGTGTACCCGGTCCATCTGAGGAGGTAGGGCCAAGAATTACGCTACCTTGATAACTCTACCCAGAATCTGGAAAGGGCCAACCAACCTCGGAGATAGCTTGCCGCCTCGGCCAAATCTCTGCAATCCCCATCGAGGTGAGACCCGAAGGAACACATGGTCCCTCTCCTCGAACTCCAAGGGCCTCCACCTCTTGTTGGCATAACACTTCTGCCGACTCTGAGCTGTCCTCATCCGCTTCCGGATGACCTACACCTTTTCTATAGTAGCTCTCACCATCTCTGGGCCCATGAGTGCTGACTCTCCCGGGTCAGTCCAGCAATGTGGCGACCTACAAGGTCACCCATACAGAGCCTCGAATGGTTCCATACCAATAGTGGAATGATAATTGTTGTTATATGAAAATTACACCAGTGGTAGGTGATCCTCCTAGCTACGACCGAAGTCATGTATATAGTCTCGAAGAATATCCTCCAGAACCTGGATGGTCCACTCCGTCTGGCCATCGTTCTGGGGATGAAATGTTGTGCTCAAGCGTAACTGAGTCCCAAAATCTTCCTGCTATCCCTTCCGCAACCAGGATGTGAAACGAGCATCACGGTCTGAGATGATCGTGGATGGAACTCCATGAAGTCGAACTATCTCCTACACATAGAGGCGTCCCAATCTCTCTACTGAACTCTGCTCCTGAATGGCAAGGAAGTGGGACGACTTGGTGAGTCGATCAACGATCTCCCAGATGGCATCGTGTACCCTGGACGTACGTGGCAAACCCTTCAAAAAGTCCATGGATATTCCATCCCACTTCCACTCTGGAACCTCAAGAGTCTGAGTCAAACCTGCTGGAACTAGGTGCTCAGCCTTTACTTGCTGACAAGTAAGGCCCCGAGTGACAAACTCCGCCACACTCTTCTTCATTCCTCGCCACCAAAACTGACGTCGGAGGTCCTAATACATCTTTTCCATGCCTAGATGCACCGCTAAAGGGGATGTATGGAACTCCCTCAGAACTTCCTCCTAAAACGCCACTGGTACAACCGTGCACCCTCTGAAAAGAACAATGTGCCTCTCACATTCTGAATATCCATCAGTGGAATCACCTATGGATATCTGAGCACGTAGAGTCTCGCAGCTAGCATCCTCACGTTGTGCTTCCCTGACTCGCTGCAAGAGTGGAGGGGTAACAACCATCGACTGAAGGTAATCTCCCTCAACCTCATCCATGAAGGATAACTGCAAGGAGGCCAACTGCCTCGTCGCCTCATCCAGTAACTTCGAACTAGACATCTTACTAAGAGAATCTTCCACCCCGTTCCCCTTCCAAGGAGTATAAAAAATCTCAATGTCATAATCCTGGAGGAACTCAAACCATCGCCTCAGTCTCAAATTCAGATCCTTCTGGGAAAAGATATACCTGAGACTCTTGTGATCAGAGTAGATGGTAAAGCTCTCTCCCATAAGGTACTGCCACCACATCTTCAAAGCGAAGTCCACCTCTACCAACTCAAGATCGTGGGTCGCGTAGTTCTGCTCATGTGGTCTCAACTGACGTGAGCTATAGGAAATCACCGCTTTCCTCTACATTAGAACACAACAAAGCCCAGCTCCTGATGCATCGTAGAACACTGCGTACTCGACACCCTCCTATGGTAATCTCAAGATTGGGGCACTCTTCAAACTCTGTCTCAACTGTTGGAAATCCTACTGGCATTTCTCGGTCCACACGAATGGCTTCCCCTTTCGGGTCAAAGTTGTCATGGGTGCTGCAATCCTGGAGAAATAAAGGATGAATCTTCAATATTAGCCTGCCAAACCAAGGAAGCTTCGCACCTCCGTCACACTCCGGGGTGGCTCCCATGCTAACATTGCCTCTACCTTGGCTGGGTCCACTGCTACACCATCAACTGAGATAACATGTCCTAGAAAGTGGACCTCTTATAACCAGAACTGACACTTCGAGAGTTTCCCATACAACTGGTGCTCTCAGAGCTTGTCCAGAACCATCCTCAAGTGTCTCGCGTGCTCTTCCTTGGACTTAGAGTACACAAGGATATCATCGATGAAGACCACCACAAACCGGTCTAGATAGGGCTGAAAGATCCGGTTCATGAGTATGATGAACACTTCCGAGGTGTTTGTCATGCCAAAGGGCATTACCAAGTACTCATAGTGATCATAGCGACATCGGAAAGTCGTCTTCGGTATATCCTCTTCGCGTACTTGTAACTGGTGACAGCACAAGCGTAGATCAACCTTTGATAACCTTCGTGACCCTCTCAACTGGTCGAAGAGGTCATTGATCCTCGGTAGTGGATACCGATTCTTCCCCGTCACCTGATTCAAGCGCCGGTAATCCACACATAGCCTCATGCTCCCGTCTGCCTTCTTGGCAAACCGCACTGGGGCCGCCCATGGTGAAATTCTGGGTCTTACAAAGCCCTTCTTCTGCAAGTCATCTAGTTTTACCCTCAGCTCACGAAGCACTGTAGGAGCCATCCGATATGCTGATGATGATATCAGTGTCGTCCCAGGTTTCAACTCAATGTAGAAATCTATCTCCAAACGGGGAGGTAGCCCGGGGACATCCTCTGGAAAGACGTCCCCATACTCAGCCACTACTGATGGAAACTGGAAACTCGTAACGTCTATTGTTCCAAGGGCTAGGCTAGCCAACTGATGTAAAATCGGTTGTTCCCTCCTGCGCATGAGTCCATCTGTTACTGTCGGGGTCTCTCTTTCACCGACAAAAGAGAACCTCGTTCCATCACTACGAACACACCGCACACTTTGCCTAAAACAGTCGATCTAGGCATGAACTGTGGATAGCCAATCCATTCATTGAATGACATCGTAAGGCCTCGACGCTACCACCTAGAGGTTCCAACCGAAACTCTCGCCTCCAAGGGTCAGGTCACACTGTCTACAGAGGTGTGTGATCTCTGAGTCTTCTCCAGTCGGTGTCTCTAAGCGTAAGGGTCGAGTCAACGACTCAAATGGAATCTCAAGGTCTCGAACAAGATAACCAGCTAGAAAGGAATGACTAGCACATGTGTCTATCAATATGGAAACAAATGTAAAAAATACACAAATAGAACCTCTAATAACTCCGGGGATACCTGGGTCATAAGTCTCTGCTGCCTGCAGCTGTCCCTGCCTCTGTCCACCAGCTCCCAGAGCCTGGGGTAGACCTCTTGGGTGTGGTGGTGGCAAAATATCAAAACACCAGCCACCTCCAACTACTATCCCAGCTCCCCTACCACGTCTGCCGCCTTGCGGATCTGTCTGCTCCATACGTTGCCTCTGCCTCGGTGGTCCATCCACTGCTCCCGAGTTAGTAGTATGGCGGGTCAGACAGTCTCAAGCGAGATGTCCCATGAAATCACATGAGTAGAACCGCCTCTCTCGAGGCTGGCTAGATGTGCCCTGTGAACCTTGTAAGGCAGATCCACTGTCCTGGGATCTCCTCTGAAAATGTCTTCCACGCCGGGGTCCCTGACGTCGGCTCCCTGCTGCCGAGGTCTCTGCTCTATCATGCCCTCTATTGACCACTGTCGACTGTCCCTTCTCTTCCAAGAAGTGTTCGACCCCCAAAGCTCGCTCGAGCACCCCAGAATAAGTAGGAATGCTCATAGGGATGATAATAGCTCAGATATACCTTCATAAGCCTCGCTCGAAGTTCTGAGCTCTAAAGTACTGATCTCTGACCATATCCATCGAGTACCGCGAGAGGTCGGTAAACCTTGACGAATTGTCAGCAACCGTCATGGTTCTCAGCTGGAGCTAAAGAAGCTCATGTATTCATACCGCTCTCAGGGTAACCGGCGAGAACTCCTCTTTGAAGAGACTCTCAAACTCTTACCATGCAAGAGTCGTCTCGTCGTGAGTCTGGATAACCAAACTCCACCATTGTCCTGTGAGCCCTGCAGAAGGCTCGCTGCCAAGATCACCATCTGGTCTGCTAGTGTCCTGACCAAACGGAAGACTTCATCCACTACCTCAAGACAGTCCTTGGCTTCCTGAGGGTCAGGCTTGACCCGAAACCTGAGGGGTCTCTGTCTCTGAATTTCGTGGAGTGCGCTCAGCCTGCGCTCCTCCTCCACTGGTATAGTAGGCACTAAACACTGCTCCACAAGTGGCGGAAAGGCTGGCACACCACCTGATGGTAAAACTGGGGAGATCTGGTACCTGTATCGATGATTCATCACTTAGGGGGTCATCCTCATAATCGAGCAGCTGGATCCTAGTGTGTGCGCGTCGTAGAGGCATCTTGTTAAAGAAACAAGATGTATCTCAGTCAGTGAGTATATCTGGAGAGCTAACTCAAGAAGGAAATGGAAATCACAACCCATTACTATATAATGCATGTACCATTACTTTTCCCATGCCACTAGTGTTTTCATGTTCCGAGTTAAAAATCATGTTATCAGAGTCCTGGTGTATGGATATGTTGGTTGCCCGCACCAACACTGGGGTCCCTGGCTTGAAAGTCAAACTCAAAACACTTAACATTATTGCCCTAAACCAACTCACAGACTCTCGGCCCTGAGGTAGAACCGACCACCTCTAATACCACTCTTTCATGACCCATCCCAGTGGGGCCCGAGCCGCAACTCCCCAAGCCCCCATTTAATAAGCCAGGGGCTAGGGACTAGCACTAAGTAGGAATTATACTAACATGGGAGGCGTTGACTATTAACCTGTACAAACGAACACACATCTCCAAGCCCACAAAGCTAAAACGTAAAAACCGCCGAAAGGAAAGGATGAATGCATACACTAAAACCCAAAAAACAGAGTACGACAGGAAAGTAAAGTACAGAAAAGTAAACCCTGGGCCAAAAATACAAGCCCACCAAAAGAATGTCTGTAAAAAAAGTCCAACCTATAGGAATGGTGTTGGGACTGTAGTCTGAAGCCATAGGAACACTCCTCGGCCCATCTGATCTCACTGGGTGCCGTCCGGTCGTGGTCTGCCTAGAATCCTGTCAAAGGCTCGCTCGTCTGGACAAGACACGACACGTGCGGGAAAAGCCCGTGCAGGGGTGAGTATAACAATACCCAGTAGGACACCCTGAAACCACAAAGGAGAAATACAACAAAGGGAAATATCACAAAAGAAAGGTACATTCATCTCTACACAGTATATGTCTACCGAACATCTAACAAGAACATACAGATATACTCATACACAAGAAACCATCACAAAAACCACCACTAGGATCCAGCTCGAAGATTCCACTCATCATACAACTGGGAGAACACATTCCTAGGTCTGAAGAGAGATATATGAAGTACTCATTCCGAGAGAACACACTCCACAAGTACATTGGGAACATGGCGCTCAGATGAGGATCACAGCCAAGTCACAGGGTGATTCCAACAACTCGGACTAAGCTAATCCTCTAAGCATAGGATCAGCGCTCGGGTAAAGTTGGTCCCATAGATACCACGAACTCTACATAGGGTTCAAGGAATGAATAGAGGATCCAGCTCTAAGTCTCACAGAGGGGATTCCAACAACCCTATTCAGGATGTCCTACAGAAAGGATCATACTCCTGTGTAAAGGAAATGATACCAAAACCTTCAGAGGAAATACCAAGGGTACGAACCCTGAAAGAACTAGTCCAATTCACTAGAGACACATGGCACAAACCATGAAGAAAAGGGGTACACAGTGTGTAGTATGGTTACACGCCGTGTCCCATTAATTCGTGTACTGCCCATGTAAACGGCCCGTGTCATTCGCTCAATCCATGTAAAACCGAACTACACGTTGTGTAGAAAAGGTACACGCCGTGTTCCTTGACTCCGGGTACTGCCCGTGTAAACGGCCTGTGTCGTTCGGCTTATCGGGTAGAAGGTAACTACACGGTGTGTAGAAGAAACAAAGGCCATGTCCGAGCACCAGGGATCGCTCCGTGTACACTGGCCATGTACCCATACATGACCTATGTCCGTGTCTGTGTCACCTGCCCGTGTACTAGTACAAGTGGAACCCAATGTACTTGTTCGGGTCTGGCCAGGGAGGGGTGTACACGGTGTGTCTGTGGCCTTGTACCATGCCCGTGTATCCTTCCTGTGTCCGTGTACTTTCGGAGTACACGCCGGGTGATCCCACCGACGAACACACGCCGTGTATCCCATACTACACGGCGTGTAGTCGGGATTTCTCCAGAAGCACTGTCTTCTTCCTCGCGCTTTGGCCGAACCTCTGGATCTCGATTCTGTTGTCCGTTCACCGTGAACTCCAGGCGAATGCTCGTTCCACCTCACGAACACCCCATCAGGTGTTTATGGATCTTGAATCGGATCGTAAACCTCAATCGATCCATCTGAAGAAAAACTCCCGAAAGCCCCGTATCTCCCGATCAACTCCGAATCATCCGCCGAAACCGCTGTCGCACCTCCGTGGCATCATTTCGGGGTTGGATCGAAAACCTCGGATCGTTGCGCCAACAAACGAACGTGCAACGGTCGATTCCATCAAAGAACGCCTAGAACGCGACGAATAACACGAGGGGGAAAACACAAAGAATCAAACGTTAGGGACGAACCTCGATCTTTGTTTGTGAGGATCCGTGTTCATCTCCGTTAGAAGGATTGAACAATACCAAAACAAAGCTCAAGAATCAAATCCCACGATCCCCGCAAAAAATCCCATCCCGTAAGAACGATCAATCCGCGGGTTAATCTGTTCGTGGATTAGTCCGCGTTCGTCGTGGAAATAAAGAACGGGGAACAAACATATCAACAAACATCCTACCTAGATCTGCAGTGTTCGTTGGCGATGATCCGGTCGCCGCATAGTCGTCGCCGATTAGAATTGTCAAGAACGTCGCCGCTGCCTCGAGAGGTCTCCTCCCGAGCTGTCCAGACCGCCAAGGGTTTCAGGGTTATGGGGTTTGTAACCCTGGACCCTGCGCATCTCTTTATTTAAAATGATGGAATCCTTTGCAATGGATAAAATCTCACTACAGTAATAAAACATTTTTTTAAAAATATTATATTACCTTTACGTCCAAAAACCAGATTCCACCACCAACCTAGGTCGACTGATGTTCGGCCCTACCTAAGGTAAAATCGCTGTTCTGGACGCAACTGTGTCCTCAGATTTCCATTCCGAGCACCTGTTCAAGAGTTATTCCACTTTTTGAGGAAAACCACACGCACATGTTATTTATTTGTTAAATTAAATTTAAACATTCGTTCCGGGCTCACCGGGCCTCGGAACTGCACGTCATCATAGAGCCTGGTCTCGAATTTGTTCCCATATAAAATTAAAATAACACATGGAAAAATCCAGAACATTACACTGTAGTTCACGATGGTGTTTTTGAACCGACGTGAAGATGGTCAGGACCAATAGATGGTTGTCTTGACCCTCAAAAGGCTTCCTACGTATCTTTCTCTAACAAGGATAAATGTATTTGTATTTCAGGTTGTTATGTGGTAAATCGACGTGAAGGTGGTCAGAATGACTGGGTGTTGGTCTTGAACTAGAGGGAGGTTTCCTACACACCTTGCCTTGGCAATGATCAATTTCCACGTAGTTTATGATGGTGTTGGAGAACCAGCATGAAGATGGTTGAGACCAATGAGTGTTGGGCTTGAACCTCGTGGAGGCATCCTATGTACCCTGCCTTGGCAAAGATCAATGTCCTCATTGTTCAGGTTTGTGTGTGGGGATTTTACTCTAGGCTACCCAGAGATGATGTCATGGTCGAGGCTTACTCTAATCCCACATGAGTCATTCTTGGTGTGAGAAGCAAAAGGCAGTAAAGATCTGACGATCACGTCACAAAAGGTGCATATGTGGGAACTGGAGTGGGGTTTACTTGTGGTTAGCATCCCAAAAAGGAAACATGGTCATACGCGTGGTATGCATGCCAATGGGGAAACATTGGATTATGTGTAGTACATTTTCTCGATAGAAGGAGACTGAGAAATACTCAATGATGGATTTCTAGATGGTGACAAAGCCCAAAGGGAGAGGGTTTTGACATTGAAGAAGAGAGGAGGAGTAAAGTTGCCACCACCTACAAGAAGAAACTGGTGGATTACACCAATGTGGTTTCCCTTTCCCCCAGGAAAAAAAGATTCTCCGATAAAGAAAATGATATTCTATATGAGGAATGATTTCAAATCCATGGAGACTTGTGTGTGTGTAGAATGTCCTTGGTGAGGAAAACCGCGTACGATGCACTGGGCAAGGTCATATTTTGACATCATGTGCTGAGGACGATGGGTCTTGGCAGTTTAACGACCTGTAGCTCGGACGAGGTGGGATCACTCCACTCCACCTAAGACTTAAATAACTTATACATTCTTTCCCTAGAATGAGGGAATGTATCAGCAATGTTGTAAAGAATGGGTGTTATGGGGATATCCGTTGGGGGGACCACGTTAGCGTGGCTATGCGAAGAAGCAATAGCAATTAGCATGCCTATGCGGAGAAGCATGAGGCGAAGAAACACAATGAGAGGTAATGTCCAAGGGACTTTGAATTCACTTCATTCCATCCAAGAATGTCACACTAAAAAGGGATTTGAAGAGAATGTGGGTTCATGGAAAGGGGCCTTGTGAATCTTTAGTGCTCCATATAGTGGAGGGTACTTGTAAAGTGGTCTGCTTTGCGATGTGAAGTAGCCTACACTAAGCATAGGGAATAGATGCATATCAAAGGTGCTTTGCGTTGTGGGAATGAATTCGTAGAGCAATGCCTTGTGAAGTAAGGGTACCTTGTGATGTGTAGAATGGTGAATCAATGTGCTTTGCGAGGCAAAGTGACCCTACCATAGCCTATGGATCACATGTGTGTGAGGGGTGCTTCTTGAGGCTTAAATTGATCACGTTGACCTAAGTCCCATGGAGATATTTTTCCATTGTGAAGGACCATGGGCTTCGCAAAAGGCATACATCTTAGAAGAGAGGTTGAATTTAAGAAAAGTTGAGGAACTTCATAGTGAAAAAAGTACCTTGAGAAGCTCATGGTTCAAAGAGGAAGAAGTGGTTCAGGATTTGAGATCGTAGATGGTGAAAGATTAGATGATCTGTACTTTGTGGTCAAGGGGAGACTTGTATTTATAAGAAGGGGTGCCGCAATGCAGAGCTCGCTTGGTGCGAAGACAAAACTTGCCCCATGGAATGATTGATAATGTAAAAGGGGATCGTAGTGCCTCCCGACTCCTTTCTCAATTGCAGTTTTGTGAAGGACAACGTGTCTCACAGTTCCTCCCACCTCTTTGCTTCATGGAAGGTTTTTTATCATCAATGTTTCTCATTGAGCATCCCACCTCCTTGCTCTATGGTGGCCATTGGGACATGGGAGCTCTGCAAATGGTCTTTGTAAGGCATCCCTACTGGCTTTCGTATTTTATTCATTGTCCCCAATTTTCGCTCCATAAAAATCCCCCCCTCATACTTGGAGCTGAGGTGAAATGAAGGGTCAAAGTCTGAGGGACAATCTCCAAAATCCCTTGTATATTCATGATGCTCTCTCAAGAAGAGGACTTGTGAGGTGGATAGTTGATGCGTAGGCTGAGCACGCTGCGAAGTACAGTTCGATATGGACGTTCCGCGAAGCACCGAATGTTGTCGCCTATATATAGGGGAGATGAACATTCATTTATACTTTACATTCTCTGAGAATTTTTCATTTAGCACTCTCTAATAGAAAATATCCCATGTAATCCACAATTTATTTCCATTAATTGGGTCTACTACTTCGTGGCACATAGTGAGTCATTGACTTCGTGTGGGAGCACTTTGTGTATTAGTGTTGGTAGGCCAGGGTAGGGTTCTATGAACAGTCTTCACGATCGCGCTCCATGAATGCTCTCTGTGAACCAAAAACAAAAATCACATAAACTCGATATTGAATGGCTCAACAAGAGGCTACCAGGGGGTCCTAGAAAACGCTGCTCGAAGGTAGGAAATGGGTAATAGCTTGGGCCTAGGTGAGTTAATATTGAGACATTCAGACCACGGTTCATTGGTGGAGCCACTACCAGAGAGCTAGAGGAACTATCCAATGTGAAAGAGTCTTCCTTTGTATGACTTTGAGTTGAGGGATGACGTCTTCATTCCTGAAGCAAGTAGGGATGAGCCATATTACTTGTTTAGGAGTACGTTGTGTCAGTGCCAATGGTTTAGTGCGGATGATGACTATGCTTGAGAAGAATTCACGACTGTTAATGTTTATTGTCTATAAAACCACCTAAAAATGTATATATGAAGCCACTCCAGACATAGAAGTCCCCCCATATGTACCGAAAAATCTTGAAGGAAACCATGAGGAACCGAGGGAAGGGATGGTCTGAGGAGTGGACCTATGCCAGGGTGGAATATTCATCGATGATTGGGCTTGCACCTACTGGGTAGGTGCCTCATGTGAGTAGTTATGAATGGAGATGGGAAGAGTGGGTTTGTATGAGGTGGAATGGGCACCCCAAAACCACATTTACCAATTGAATCCGATGATTCTGAAATTGTTGATCATGTGCTCACTGAGGACCAATACATTCCACCTACACCACAAGGATGTCGGTATTAGTCCGGGGGATGTGCACTAGATCTCAGCGGTTTTGTTATTGGGGTTGATGTTTGATGAATTCCTCTCTATCCTATGTGTGTGGGAGGATATAGTGAAAATGTTGTAGCTACTGATGGCATTGATGGAGCTGGTGCCAAGAGAGGACAAATAATTAGTGAGAGATATCCACTTAAGACAGTGGTACATAATGTTCCTGAACATCCCAGAAGAAAATAAGTTTCTAGTTAATCCTCATACATTCCCAAATGGGAATGAATAGGGAAAGGATTACTCGAATTGGTAGCACATGGAGGATATCCTATGGAAGACCTGGGGGTTTAACATTAGCACTGAGCTGCAGCCGATAGTCTGGCTGGTGGACTTCATCGCGACTCTCATCTATGGATGGATCCTACCTATGAGGGATACCAATAGGGGTGTGTGACAAAGAATATTCATTAAGGAGTCCATGATGGCTGCTGGAGGGTGATTCATCCTCCATATCCTGATGCTCACCAAGTTATATTGAATGTTGTGGCACATCAGCAAGTGGAAGATTCCATAGAGGATATGTGGGAATTCCACCTTCTATATGGGTGTATATCGGTGCATGTTAGGGGGGGTTTATGAATACCCTAACACAATATCGCATCTGGGATCGAACTTCCACCAATCAATTTTGAACACCGCGGGAAGCGTTCCTGCCAAGACGACCACACCGTTGGTACTAATCTGACTATGGAAGGTGGAGGAATTCAACATTCACCCATTTTGGATGCCAACAGGTGATTTTTATGAAAAATTCCAAGGAACCAATGTCCCCCAGTCCTATCGTCTAGCCTTTCGAGGTGGAGACATGTTGGCAAGGTTGGACCATCAGCCTCTCTATGAGCCGTACACCCAACACTGGTTTGCAAGGAAATTCCATTAGATACAGTGACTAACCCCGGCAGCTCTATTTAGAGGTGATCCATGAAGAACAACCGTGTGTGGTGAGGAAGATGTGGCTCATGTTCACATGGGATGATGGGAAGATGTAGAATGAACTGACTCCGCCTACCGCCATCTTTGGGCTTGTTAAAGAGTATTCCATAAGTTAGGAGGTGGCTTACCCAGGGGAGATATTGAAGTAGAAGACCATTCAGGATGGTGATGGTGCATCTCCCCAATCTCGAGGTCGGGGCTGAATGGTGGTAAGGACAACCCGTAGTGGCGGGGCTCCAATTACGGTGAGACCTACACTAGTCGAGGATGATGGAGTAGTGATAGACCCAATAATTGTAGCAGACATGGAGGTTCCAAAAGAACAGAGTCATCAAGAGGGGAATCCATCATTAGGATTCTATAGGATACCCACCTAGGCTCTGGAAAAGCGGTTTCTCCATATTGTCTTGTAGTAGAATTGTTGCCTTCCTGGAGGCCTGGGATATCTGGGAAATCAACAAAAAATTCTTTGGCTCGTCCGTGATGTGGCAACACATGAACCACCTCGGAAAGGATTTTCAAGGAATATTCCTTATCAGGGCCATCATTTCGGTGTCCCATGCAGAGGCAGAGCAAAGACCTGGAAGAGATGGTTGATTTTTCCACTCTTGGGGTCCCCCTCCTTCAATGACAGACTAGCTGAAGGTGTTATTGAATCAGACAACCCCTCCGCAATTGTCAGATACTGATTTGAGTGAGAGATTCTCTCTACCGGTAGAATCAAATGAGTCCTCCTGGGGGGGATGGGTCCGGTTGAGGGAGCTCGTTGAAGGAGGGTGAGGTCGGTGATCAATCCTCGGACAATAAAGGGCTCGTAGAAACCCTCAAGGTAAAATCATGAGCCCATTTATCAGAGTCTTATTCCAAGACATTCTAGAATCCTTACTAACACTTGAATTGTGTATGAGGATCTCATACACAAAACTCGTTCTCTCCCCTCAACAGATGCTAAGGCGCGGCCTTTAGGATCTACCCCTAGGTTGCATCAATTGTCAAATCCAGTGGGGCCAGGACACCCTAGGTGGCTCCTTCGGAGCATTTATATCTTCTGACCATATACGGGGGCCCACGCCCTGAGGTCCCAATGGTTTTAACCTAAGAACGAGACCAGGAATTCGATCTCTATAAGTATCTTCTACCAAATTTATCATTATCACCCAATGACCATGTCAACTGATTTCCAAACACCTTCTTGGAGTGCATGGTTCTTCAAATGGTGTGGGCTGCCTTGGGGAGGTCGGTTGGGACATCTGGTGGTGTCCTTCGAAGTGGAATTGTGGTGATTGTGGAGGCAGAGGTCCAAACCGACTAAGCAGTGGTGCTCGCAATCACTGGTGTCACCGTCAGTGGGGTTGTGAATAAGATTATTGAGGAGGGATCTGATGATGTGAATCAATCAGAGAGCCCTGTTCTCATTTGTCTCAATAAAATGCTAGATTTAGAACCTAGTGATGAGTTCTTGAGGGTTTTCCCTACATATGAGCCTACCAACCACAACGACTAATACAATACGACCTCTGATGAAGATGACAACAAAATAGTCTGTCTCTGATCATGGTAGTTTATCATGCGATTCATTGATGACACCCCCAAGCACTATGGCGGAATGATATGGATAGACTTCACTCGCGATTATGTGAACTATGTGCTAGGGGAGTGGATGCTGATCATTCCCACATGATCATCCGAGATCTTATAGTGGATAAAATCCCGGAATACAACTGTGGCATTAGTGTGTGCTAGCAGCGGAGGAAAGTGGTGAACAACAAAAGGCTTTGAGAGGCTCAAGATAAAGTTTAGCAGCTAAAAATAATGGAGGATGGGCATTCAACCTCCCTCCAGGTGAAATTGGTGATAATACTACAATTGAAGGCCCAGTTGGTAGAGGCTGAAAAGAAGATGAAGCAAGCCTCCGAAGTCATGGTCGTCATTCAGACAGACGTAGAGCGGGCCCAAATTGCGGCCGATGAATTGCGCCACATTGCTGCCAAAAAGGAGCGATTTCGGAATAGATTGTCGCAATTTCTGGACATTTCAATCCATAGGGTGGCAGAGCTACAACATTATTTTGATGAGGTTAACCCATATATGGAAGGGATATAACTTCGGGTGTTGTAGTTCACATGACATGTTAACATAATTTCACAGTTTGATTATTTTATGCTAGTTTCATGCATGAGTTCTATTATTTGGGTTGGGTTTATATGAATATTTTATATTCATTAACTGGTAAGTGATCAATCCTTAAGCATACACGGGTCGATCCCTTTGTGAGAAAGAAGAGATTATTGTCATGCTATTCCATCTAAACATAAGAGTACCGACCAAGATTCGTTCATCTGGGGTTTGCACAACCAATTTAGAAGTCCAGAATGAAATGTGACAGGCCCGATTAGAGGATTAGGTCCTCATAAAAATCAATGTTCCATTCTTCTAATGTTCTCTATCACACAGGTGGGGTAACTCCAAGGGCATTGGAAATAATTCGAACATAGGGGAGTGGAACCTGTGAATCACGATACTCAAAATTCAAAACACTGCAGGGACATTGTAATAATGAATAATAACTATTGAACATTTTCAAAACACATTATTCTTATTGTTTTATCCTGAAATAAAGGTAACAAATGGGGGATGACCACTGTCTATGTTCGAAACATGGGTCCTTACTCAATTGTCATACATTAGTCTTGAGGAATGTTGGCGCAGGATAGTAGGCGATCCCTAGGCTGAGCATCAATATTATTTGGGGGATCCTTCAGACATGAAAGAAGGATAAGGGTCCGTATAAAGAGTATGAATGGAACATAGGGTAGAGTGATGTGTTGTTTGAACTTAGTCCAACAGTCTTGAAAATACTCCACCGTGGTGGAAATACATTAGGTGGGTGTACATTTCTAATCAGGGATCAAGAATACTATTTAATAGGACCCTTCTTTTAAACAATTATAAAGATTTATTGTTTTATTTCATACCAATATGTATGATAGACATGTAGTTAAATGTCGTAGAGTAAAGATGGTGAACATATTCTAAAGGACATAGTTCCTGGACCAAGATCGGTGCCGAGGGGCGAGAAGGGTTAATTACCATGGGGTTGGGTCCATTGTGGAATGCCTGGGTGTTTCTATGTATCCCATGAGAATGGGAATCATGCTATATGTAGTTAATAAAGCACAGTGTGGTCAGAGACCAATGAAGGTAGGGGGAATCCTCTCTAGCGAGGAAGCTGATGCATCCCTTTATTATCATGAGGCATTCTGAACATGTTCAGGGTAGGGTCTGCAGTTTTAATGTCATGAATCGAGGACATAGATTCACCAAAATGAAAATGTGTGGTGCTGTAAATTACCCAATGTGAATAAGGACATAACCCCTTTACCACACACACTCTCATGGGAACCCTTAGGTCATAGGACCAAAGGTGAAAACTCAGTTTTTCCCAAGACAGGTTGTCTCAAAATTCCTATATATCTGATGCGTATGGGAATCAAGCCACATGTAGTTATGAGAGTGCATTTTAATCTCATGAAGGATGAAGAAAGGCATGTGTGGCATAGTTGTGCCAGTACATGTCCTACAAAAACTACTAATCCCACGTGAGTCGTGCATAATTTGAAAAACTATAAGTAGTTATGGGACATTCCTAGTACAGGGAGGCACACATTAGGGGTAGTGGGACACTAGGTGAGTGATGTCCCCATAATACCGACCCACCTACCGAACACACCTAGATGCCCAAATGGGTTAAATCCTAGGATGTTGGAATTCCATTTGGGCAAAAGGATGTGGAAATAAGTGAATCATTATTCTCGAGAACTGAACAACAATGATGGTGGTGTGACGACAGGGGATAACTTTGGCCATGTTTGAAACACAGTATCCATTTAGAATTATCCATGAATGGGGATAGAAAAATGCGGGTAAACCACTGACCATATTTGAAACATGGGACCTATCACAAATGTCATCGGAGGTCTTTAGGGACGTTGGCCCAAAACGGTAGGTAAGATAATGTGGCATGAGACCAGGCTGTAAAAGGGGTCCCTTCAAACATGGAAGTTGATGTTGATCCAAATAATGGGTTCATGAAGCATGGACATGGAATGATGGAATGTCCCAGTGAAAATTTCATATTTGTGCATAGAGTGGGGAAATAGCCAAATGTGATGAGTAGTTCCCATAAGGATATCTTAGTTATAGGTCATAGAACATAGGCCATGCTAGAAAAAGAAATGTGATGTAGATGGTGTGACAATTGAAATCCCCGACATGAACAAGAAACTATGAGGTTCTTGCTACACCATAGGTTCCCAAATAAGCTTGAGCCAAGGAGACGAAAAATAGATGTGGGATTGTAGATTCCTAGGGTTGGACCTCGAGAAAAAATGCATTGGTGTTCATACATATCCAATGAAGATGGAAATCAAGACCAACTTACTTCTAGAATATGTCATGCAGTTTAACCTCTTGCAGCAATAAGGATTTTTATCTTAGTTTATGGTTATAGAACTCAGACCATAGATTGTAGGAAATGAGAGAGACACATGATGATGTAATTACACAACATTATTTAAATGGGAACTAGTTGTTCTGACCACCATGTGTTCCGTTGTGAGGATTTATGCCGCAGGACCGAAAATGTAATTTAAATAGGGTCCGGGGTAGGGTTCACGAGAGTTCTTAAATACCCCATTAATGGTTGTTTTTTTTGTGGAGCGACGAATGTGGAATTGAATGTCTAGGCATCGCTACAAGAATCAAACCATGCACAGGAATTGACCAATGTTATGGTGTGTGACCGATACCAAACATGATGTCCCCTTGAGTTATGATACCATGATGTAGTGTCGTTTTCCTTCATGCGTCCAAGATGATAATGTCACAGTTTAGGGTAAACGTGATATGACCATGCGACATATATTAACGTCATATAGCATGAAAATATATAGGACAGATGAGGCAAAGAAGGTGAATGTGCACAGTTCGATAAAGTATACCCGATGAGAATGAGGACCTGGTCCACATAACACCACGTGCGATTCCATGAGAGAAACCTCAGGTCGGGGGGCCATGAAATATTAGAGGAACGAGGGCTGGAGAAAATCACTCAAAATTAATCTAGACCTAAAAAAGATATGTTTGATTGTTTTTACGTATCCCATGTGGATTGGAATCATGTTGTACATAGTTCTTAAAGGCCATGCAATTTAACGTCTGGCGAGATGACATAGATTTTAATGTCATGTTGGATAGAAAGTAGGGGGGTAACTCTTATGAAGGGGCGTACATGGTGTAGCTAATGAAAACTCGATGTGAATGAGGAATTAAGCCCATACCATACCACATAGTCCCATAATAGTTAACGCCCTGAAGGAAGAACAAAAGTAATAAATTAGTGGAACTCGAGCTAGACCGAAAGACAAGATGCCTATGCATTCCTATGTATCCCATGGGAATGGGAATCAATTCGTACGTAGTTCTAAAAATATCTTAGGTTATGATCTTAGAGCATTCACTATGGGAGTAACAACCCAATGTTTTTCAATGAAAAATCCCTTCTTATATTTATGTCATAAAATAACAAAATGAACTACTAAGTGATAAGTGCCTTTAAACATATGTTTGTCACTCCTGTGTTTAAAATTTTGAAAATCCGACATACACGGTTGTGTTCAAGATGATTTTTGGAGTGTAATGAAACAAAAATAATTTTTGATTAATAGTGACCTACCCTTATGAATAGAAACATACCCTTATAAATAGTAATATGACCCATATAAATAGTGAATCATCCAAAATAAGAGTAAAATTACCTATGAATAATTAAATAAAATTTAGACATCTTAGAAAGAGATAATTTGACATTAGTAAACGTTTTGGTATTTTGTAAGTCATAAATAAATAATTATAAATAATTATTTAATTTAAAAGAATAAATATTTACCTAAATTGTATTCATAAATTATTAAATCAATTTCTTATAGTTTTTAGATAATTTTAAAAGACCATATTTAATTTTTGAAAGCTCTATAAAATCAGTTTTAACATTTAAAACTATTTTTTAAGAAAATTATGATTTTAATTAAAAATTAAATAAATATTATTTAGAAAATTATTTTTGAAAAATGGACTTCATTTTTGGATTCTACACATCAAAAAATTGTTGGGGTAAATTATTGGGATTTTTCTGAGATACTTGAATTTTTGATGAATAGTTGAATATGATAATTTGCAATAAATGCTAAATAGTGTATTAATTGAGTCATCGATGATGTTCTGCTGATGTAATCCCACTTGGTTTTGAATTAAGTTATAAAATTACTATTATTGGTCATTCAGGAGTCACTATTCCTTGTCTTGTGGAAAAATAATAATCTAATGAATTTTATATTAAGAAAATCCCTCTCCCCTACACTATAAAAGCCACCCTTCACACCCTCATTTCCTCACACCTCCCAACCTCCAATCCTTCTCTAAACTCTGCACAGAAATCACCCCTAGCCCCTCCCCCACGTCCAAAAGCTACGGGACTCATCAAAAGACCTAGAATAGCTTCATTAAAAAGGATCTCAAGAGGAAGATTTAAGAGGTACTTTCCCTCCCTCTTCTTCTTAAATTTCCTTTCAAGTTCAAGTTAATTTCTTAGTCTCTACTCACCTATCTTCATCCATATTGTATTATAACTCCATTATTATGCATATAATATAATTCTATGATTCTAATGGCATACTAAATCACCCCATCCCCTTTCCCTCTTCCTTTTATTTTACTAAAGAGAAAGTTGTTCATGAGGTGTTAATTTATCACCTTCAAAAACGACATCATCTCTTCTTCCATTTCTACATTCAGATCATGTCATGAAACCATTGTTATGGTTGAACCTGAAAATGTTATATGTATTTTGTCTTATTTGTTGTTATGGAACTGAATTATGAACATATTACTAAGGGTTAAATTAAAACAAGTTCATTGTGATCAAAAAACCGCTCAAATTAACCCACATAATCATTGTTTGATTCCTATCTAATGATTAATCCACATGGATATAATGTGATTTATTATAAGATAATCAAAACTCCTTTAATCTCATTAATAACTTCTAATATCAGTTTTTGATGTTTACTCATGTTCTACCAAAACTTCAATTTAAGAATACAAGTGAACCACGCAAGAAAAATCATAAAAACGAACATCCCCGAACAATGTTTTTAAACTCTATAAGTCATCCAAAAGACAAAATATGAAATAATAAAACCATAATGAACCTAATTAATTTACAAATGGTTCAGGATTTCTAATTAATGAATATAATGTCATTATACAGGACATTAAAGAGAAGGAACCATTCGGGTACAAGGTAAGGGGAAATCTCGAACCCAATTTTCTTCCTTCGGCTTCTCCATCTTTAACTCCATTTTGAATATGATTACTCCCCCAAGATAATTTTTTCATCATGGCCTTTAATTTTCTGGGATATACTTGTATGTCACTGGTTTTTATGTCCATCCAAATGTTTTCCAAAAGAACTCTTCTCTTAAGAACACCCCTTTTACTTCTCACTCAAGGTGGATAGTTCTTGTAACATGTATGTTATTCCATTTCTCTTTTGGGAACCCAATTCTTATGAATGTATTAATATGAGATGAAACCCATTCCTTTTCATGGGTTTATTATGTTATTTTTTGTTATATGTACATTTTGGAAATCATGATAAATTAAAATGTTATGATGTGATGGGTGCGCCCAGAATTTTATAGCGCTCCAATGTATTGGGTAAAGTGATGAATCTCATGAGTAAATGTGAAATTCTTTGTAAAAAATATACAAGATTGGTTCACAAGTATGTGTGGTAGTTAACCACTAAGACATGATGTTTCATTTTTATGCATTTCCACACTTCAAGTCTTTTTTTTATGCTCCTCTCATGTCCATTATATTTTACATATGTTATGATTATGCTCACCTGATGATATATTGTCCTTATTTATCCACTTACTACGCTTCTAGCTCACCCCTTTTGATGTATATCCTCAGGTGGCTATTTGTACAAAGGAGAGGAAAAGTGCTCATATGAATCTAGAGAAGAAGGAATTAAATAAATGTTTATGCTTGATATTGTATTTGTTATGTGTGCTGCTAGTTTTCCCAAGTCAGTAAACCATTGGATTTTCTATGTGAAATACTATTATGTTGTTTATCATTGAAATGATGTAATAGTAATGTAATAAAAGGTCGGGTTACTATATTTGGTATCAGAGGCAAGGTTTAGTAAATTTGGGAATTGGATTAGTGAACCATAATGAAAACCTCTAGCATGACACTATGTACAAATATACACCCAATAATATTTACATAGGGATCCCATATGTTATTTTTTGGTATAAGTTGATTAGATGAATTAGTTATTCATGATTTGTTTCCATATGTTTTGTTATAAAATTTTCTATTTTAGAAAATGGTGTGAACCATGAGGAATCAGGCCAACAACTCAAGCAATGGCCAATGTAACGATTGCCCGAACGACATCCCCAATAATTTGGGAGGTGGAGTTCAAAACATCATGGCGATGCTTACCCAATTATCTCAGTTTATGAATAATAACCATAATAATGGGGAACATCCTCCTTTTCCAGAGAGGGTGAAACTGGCTATCGAATGTTTTATGCGGAAACGACCACCGACGTTTTGTGGATCATATGATCCCCTAGTTGTAGAAGAATCGGTGAACTCCATGGAAAAGATATTTTCTGTGCTTCACTGTTCTTAGACAGAGAAGGTGACTCTTGTCGTTTATCGTCTAGATGGAGAAGCAGATCATTGGTGGGCTTTGATTAAGAACACCAAGCCAAGGGAGGAAATTGATGAGAGGGAATGGGAAGACTTTAAGATAACATTTCGTAACAAGTATTTCCCACAATCTCTTCACCCGAAGATGGAGGGAGAGTTCATAGAGCTCAAGAAAAAATAAGGAGAATCTTTCACAACCTATGAAGAAAATTTCACAAGGCTTTCAAGGTACATTTCGGGTTTTGTTATTAACAATGATAGCAAAATTGATAGATTCATTAGTAGATTAAAACCACACATTTGAATGGCTCTTTCAATTCGAGACATTGGGAGTTATGTAGAAGTTGTTCGGTGTGCTCTCAAAGTGGAGATGGATTTTGGAGAATGGTCCCATGGCTACAGTGATAAGAAAAGAAATATGGAGTTTCAAGCTGGTGGCTCTAGTGATAATGGTGGGAAGAAAAATCAACGACCCACATGCCAAAAATGTGGGAAGTTGCATAATGGGAACTGCCACAAAGGGATGGGAAAATGATTCAAGTGTTGGAAAGAAGTAAACCATGCTCAAGAGTGTCGAAAAGACATGGAAACGAAAGAGAATGTAGCCGATGAAAGGAGAGAACCACCCACAGTTCAATGCAACAACTGTAGGGAGCTAGGGCACTATTCAAACCAGTGCACTAAACCTTGAGCTCTCGAGGGTAATTAGCATCATTAGCCATCAAAGCCAAAAGAGTAAGGGAGGTCTTATTCCATCACTACTATGAAGGTGGAGCATGATAAGGAAGTCGTACAAGGTAGACTTTATATTCACACAAGAATGGAAAAAGTCTTATTTGATTCTGGTTCTACGCATTCCATTATATCTTGCAAGTTTTCTAGAACTATAGAACCAAAGCCCCAAACCCTTGAAGTAAAGATATATGTGAAAACACCATGTGGAGAAATCTTTGCATCCCAAGTGTTTTACTCTTCTCCTCTTGACGTATGTGGGAAGATTCTTCCGGAAAATATCGTAATAATTCCCATGGTGGAATTCACGCTATAATGAGAATATATTGGCTCTCATTATACAGAGCACATATCAACTGTCGGGAAAAGGAAATATCTTAAATATTCCGAACCATCCCATGCTCCACTAAAAATGCAATGAAGATCTTGAATCTCCTCTGAAAAATCCTTCAATGGTGTGGGTGTTGATTCCCTATGAAGAAGCATACCTCTCCCAAATGGTTGAGTCAAAGGAAAGATCCAACCTTGAGGAAATTCCCATCGAGAGGGAATACGGTAATATATTTCCCAAGGAGTTACCCGGAATTCCCCCGGGTCATGAGGTAGAGTTCTTATTTGAACTCATTTTCGGAGCTACTCCTATCTCAATGTGCCCCTATAGGATGGCTCCTATCGAACTAGAGGAGTTAAAGAAGTAGCTGCAACAGTATCTGGATAAAGGGTTCATACACCCCAGAGCATCACCTTGGGGTGCGCCAGTGCTCTTTGTGAAGAAGAAGGATGGATCAATGCGGTTATGTATAGTTTATCGGGAACTGAACAAGATCACCATAAAGAACAAGTATCCTCTCCCATGGACTGATGACTTGTTCGACCAGTTATGAGGAGCTCAATACTTCAAAAAGGTGGATCTTCATTCTATATATCATCAGGTAAAGGTGAAAAAGGAAGATATTCAGAGGACTGCCTTCCGTACAGGGTATGTGCACTATGAGTTTTTGGTGATGCCCTTTGGACTTATGAATGCCCTTGCAATCATCATGGATTTTATGAATAGGGTCTTTAGACATTACCTTGGAAACTTTGTGGTAGTGATTATAGATGATATTATCATCTACTCCAAGAGTAAGGAGGAACATTAAGAACATCTGAGACTTGTGTTGGCGACATTAAGAAAAGAGACGTTATACACCAAATTCAGAAAGTGTGAATTTTGGATGAATCAAGTCATGTTCTTGTGACAAGTGATCACAAGTGAGGGAATTTCTATAGATCCTTCAAGGACAATGGCGATTGAGGAATGGCCCGACCCTCTAGTGTCACGGAAATATGTAGTTTTCTTGGATTAGTTGGGTACTATCGACGTTTTTTGAGAAACTTGTCACAATTGTCAAGCCCAATAACTAAGTTTACAAGGAAAGGGGTAAAGTATATCTGGATGGAAGAATGTGAGGGATACTTTAAGGAGCTAAGGAGAAGGCTGATCACTACACCTGTACCCACACAACCAAAAAGTGGAGAATGTTTTGTTATAAACAATGATGCTTCAAAGAAAGGATTAGTTTGTGAACTCATAAAAAATGATATTGTGATAGCCTGTACCTTATGACAGTTGATGATCCATGAGCAGAACTACTCGACGCATGATATAGAGCTAGGAGCTGTTAATTTTTCCTTGAAAATATTGCAGCACTATCTTTATGGAGAGAAGTGTGACATATACACCGACCATAAGAGCCTAAAGTATATATTCACAAAAATTTATCTCAACATGCATCAAAGGATATGGATAGAGCTAATCAAGGGTTACGATTGCACAATTCACTATCATCCTGGAAAGGCGAACAAGGTAGCTGATTCTGTATGCAGGAAAGAACTTGCTACTCTATCCATGTTGCAGATTGAGAAAGACCCTATCTTATTGGATATGTAAATAATGGATTTAGAATTCATAAGGGCAAGGGATAAATCCTACCTTTCCCAAATGATTGTTAAACCATACATCCAAGAATTGTTTAAGGAAGCACAAAGGGATGTTGTGGAGATACAAAAGAGGGTGAATGCAGTAAAGGAAGGGAACCTGCAAGAGTTCCATATCGATGATGATGGTGTGATTCGGTTCGGTCTACGGCTTTGTGTGCCTTCATCACCCTAGATAAAAAAAGAAATATTGGATAATGCACATAGCTCAACATTCTTAATCCATCCTGGGAGAACCAAGATGTACCGTGATCTCTGTGAACACTTCTGGTGGGATAACATGAAGAAGAAGATTGCGGAATATATATCAAGGTGCTTGGTATTTCAGCAAGTTAAAGTTTAGTGACAAAAGTCTAAGGGAATTATGCATCCATTTCCTATACCCATGTAGAAATTGGAAAATGTTAAAATGGACTTTGTCATGGGTCTCCCGAAGACGTCAAAGGGAAATAATGTGATATGGGTTGTGGTTGATCAACTCGCTATGACTGCCCATTTTATTGTTATTCTAGAAGATCTATCAGTTGATTGACTTGCAACGATATATGTGAAGGATGTGGTTAGATTGCAAGGTGTTCCACTATCGATTGTCTCTGACCGTGATTCAGGTTTCACATCTAAATTCCGGAGGATCCTTCAACATGCTTTGAGTACTGAATTAAATATCCGCACGACCTATCTCCCCCAAACCGATGGCCAGTCTGAAAGTTCTATTCAGACACGTAAAGATATTCTAAGAGCCTACTCTCTTGAATTCAAAGGCGGTTGGATCAGCATCTCCCATTGGTTGAGTTCTCATATAACAATAGCTTCCACTCAAGTATCCAGATGGCTCCATATGATGCTCTATATGGAAAGTGATGTAGAACTCCAACCTGTTGAGATGATGTTGGAGAAAGGAAGCTACATGGACCCGATCTTGTTCAAGAGATGACAGAGAAGGTTCAAGTCATACAGAAACACATCAAATCTGCTCAAAGTCGGCAAAAGATCTATGATGATAACCGTCAAAGGGACTTGGAGTTCGATGTTGGAGATAAATCCTTTTTCGAATATCTCCATGGAAAAGAGTCATTTGATTCCAGAAGAAAGGGATGCTTAGACCTAGGTATATTGGCCCCTTTGAGATCCTTGACCACATATGAGCCATGGCATATCGCCTTACACTTCCACCAAATATGGAACAAGTTCATGATGTGTTTCATGTATCACTACTGAGAAAGTACATTCTAGACCCCCCACATGTACTAAACTCATAGGTGGTGCAGTTGGAAGATGATCTCTCTTATGAGGAGTAGCCAGTAAAGATTCCAGACTGATGTGATAAGGTTCTATGCAACAAGACAACCCACCTTGTCAAAGTGTTGTGGAGGAACCATAAGTGTGAGGAAGCAACTTTGGAACCAGAAGAGGCGATGAAAGAGAAGTACCCTCACCTGTTTATGTAAAACGAAATTTCGAGGGCGAAATTTCTTAAGGGGAAAAGAATGTAACAACCCAAATTATTTCAATGAAAAATCCCTTCTTATATTTATGTCATAAAATAACATAATGAACTACTATGTGATGAGTGACCATTAAACATAGGTTTGTCACTCCTGTGTTTTGAATTTTGAAAATCCGACATACACGGTTGTGTTCAAGATGATTTTTGGACTGTACTGAAACAAAAATAATTTTTTGTGAATAGTGACCTACCCTTATGAATAGTAACATACCCTTATGAATAGTAATAAGACCCTTATGAATAGTAAACCATCCAACATAAGAGTGAAATTGCCTATGAATAATTAAATAAAATTTCGACATCTTAGAAAGTGACAATTTGAACTTAGTAAACATTTTGGTATTTTGTAAGTCATAAATAATTAATTATAAATAATTAATTATTTTAAAAGAATATTTATTTTTCTGAAATTTATTCATAAATTAGTAAATCGATGTATTATAGTTTTTAGATAATTTTAAATGACCATATGTAATTTTTGAAAGCTCTATAAAATCAGTTTTAACTTTAACAACTGTTTTTTTAATTATATTTTGATTTTAATTAAATATTAAATAAATATTATTTGAAAAATTATTTTTGAAAAACGGACTTACTTTTTGGATTCTACATGTCAAAAAATAGTGGGGGTACATTTTTGGGATTTTTTTGAGATACATGAATTTTTTATGAATAGTAGAATCCGATAATTTGCAATAAATGCTAAATAGTGTATTAATTGAGTCATTGATGATGTTCTGTTGTTGTAAGACCACTTTTTTCGGGATTAAATTATAAAATTACTATTATTGGTCATACAAGACTCACTATTCCTTGACTTGTGGGGAAATAATAAACTAATGAATTTTATATTAAGGAAATCTCTCTCCCCTCCACTATAAAATCCACCCTTCACACCCTCATTTCCTCACACCTCTCAAGATCCAAGCATTCTCTAAACTCTACCCAAACATCTTCCCTAACCCCTCCCCCACGTCCAAAAGCTTTTGGCCTCATCAAAATACCATGCCTAGCTTTCTTAAAGAGGATCTCAAGAGGAAGATTTAAGAGGTAATTTCCCTCCCTCGTCTCCTTTAATTTCCATTCAAGTTCATGTTAATTTATTAATCTCTCCTCGTCTGTCTTCATATATATTTTATTATAACTCCATTATTATGCATATAATGTAATTTTATGATTATAATGGGATATTATATCACCCTATCCCCTTTCCCTTATCTTTTTTTATTAAAGAGAACGTTGTTCATGAGGTGTTAATTTATCACCTTCAAAAACGACATGATCTCTTCTTCCATTTCTACCTTCATATCTGGTCTTGAAACCATTTTTATGGTTGAACCTGAATATTTTATATGTATTTTGTCTTATTTAATGTTCTTGAACTGACTTATGAACATATTACTAAGGGTTAAATTAAAAAAAGTTAATTGTGATCGAAAAACAGCTCAAATTAACCCACATAATCTTTGTTTGATTCTTATCTAATTATTCATCCACATAAATATAATTTGATTCATTATAAGATCATTAAAACTCCTTTAATATCATTAATAACATGTAATATCTTTTCTGGATGTTTACTCATGTTATATCCAAACTTCAATTTAAGAATACAAGTGAACCACATAAGAAAAACAATAAAAACAAACATCCCCGAATAATGTTTTTAAACTCTATAACTAATCAAAAGGAACATAATATGAAATAATGAAACCAGAATGAACCTTATTAATTTACACATGGTTCTAGATTTCTAATTAATGAATATAATTTCATTATACAGGACATTAAAGAGAATGAACCATTCGGGTACAGGGTAAGGGGAAATCTCGAACCCAATTTTCTTCCTTCAGGTTCTCCCTCTTTAACTCCATTTTTGATATAGTTACTCCTCAAAGATAATTTTTTCATAATGGCATTTACTTTTCTGGGATATACATGTTTTTCACTGGTTTTTATGTCCAACCAAATGTTTTCCAATAGAACTCTTCTCTTAAGAACACCCCCTTTACTTCTCATTGAAGGTGGATGGTTCTTGTAACATGTATGTTATTCCCTTTAACTTTTGGGAACACAAAGCTTATGAATGTGTTAATATGAGATTAAACACATTCCATTTCAAGGGGTTATTATGTTAATTTATGTTATATGTCCATTTTGTCAAGAATGATAAATGATAATGTTATTATGTGACGGGTGCGATCGTAATTATATACCGCAATATGAATGTTTAAATGTGACGGGTGCTCCTGAAATTATAGATTGCTCCAATGCATTGGCTAAATTGATGAATCTCATGAGTAAATGTGAAATTATGTGTGAAAAATATTCTATCTTGGTTCAAATGTATGTGTTTTAGTTAACCACTAAGACATGATGTTTCATTTTTATGCAATTCCACACTTCATGTCTTTTATTTATGCTCCTATCATATCCATTATCTTTTGCCTATGTTATGATTATGGTCACCCGATGATATATTGTTCTTATTTATCCTCTTATTGGGATTCTTGCTCACCCCTTTTGATTTATATCCTCATGTGGCTACATGTACTAAGGAGAGGAGATGTGCCCATAAGAAGCTAGAGAAGAAGGAATTAAATAAATGTTTATGCATGATGTTGTATTTGTTATGTGTGGTCCTAGTTTTCCCAAGACACTAAACCTTTGGATCCCCTATGTGTAACACTATTATGTTTTTTATCTTTGAAATTATGTAATAGTAATATAATAAAAGGCTGAGTCGCTATAATGGGGAAGCAGAATTCTTCCAAATAGGCACAGACCTCGGTTTAATCCCTAATACTATGTGTGTTGAACCCAATGTTGGAATGAAGGGTGGAAGAGATATTTTCAATACATGGAATAAGTTTAAATGGGAAGTTGGTGAGGAGCCTCGAAGAATGTCGTATCATGAAATTGTCCTCCGAAGGTGAAAATATGCACTAAGAGATAGCACCAAGAATGATGAGATTTCTCTTGGACATGTTGGGGTGGAAAAATGATGTGAACCATATGTCCGATATTTTATTCTTAATGGGATTGGTGTGAGGATGAAGGATAACTTTTGACCATGTTCAAAACACATTATCCATATTAAGTGACCTGAAATAGGAAAAAAAGAGCATTGACCATTGAACGTATTCACTACTGAAGACAAGTATCAATTGTTTGTTCAAAACCCTCAAAGACGTTGGATCATAGTGGTAGGAGGGCCCTCGGGCAGAGCATCCATGCCATTGGGGGGGGGGGTCCCTTCAGCTTTGAATGATGATGGAAGGCCTAGTAAAGGGTATCATGAAGACTAAAATGTGGGTGGAAACATGTCCACATAATGTCTGAAACTCCAGGCGCTAAACAAAAGTACTCTTGGGTACATTGGTGAATCATCGTAGAGGGTCTAGGGGCCCATCATGAGAGTATCCAATGTTATAAGTGGTAGATATCTCTCAAGAGAAAGAGTTACAAGATGTGGTTGTTAGAAACCTGACATGAATGGAGTAATAAGCCCATACCACACTATATATCCCTCTAAAGGGAGAATGCAGGGAAAGGGGCCTAGATAACAGTGAGATTTCTAAGAGATGGGGTTGGGCCAACAAATGAAATGCCTATGTGTTCCTAAGTATCCCATGCGGATGGGAATCAAGCCATAATTAGTTTGGGAAGGCCATACAATTTAGCATTGTGCGGTGAGGACGTGGGAGAATAGAAGAACGATAAGGGAGAACATGGTAAAACCCTCATACTCCGGACATGGGTGGATCCAAAGAAGCCTACACTGCACCATAGTCTCCAAGAGAATTACAACCATATGGGGAATAGTCGAAGAAGAAATGTTTGGGTGCTAGAATCCGGGCGCCATGTCTGAGCATTTCTATGTATCCCATGCGGATGGGAATCAAGACATACATAGTTTTAAAAGGTACAGTTTAATTTCTTGAGGGATGATTTAAAGTTCAATTTCATTTGAGACAAGGTAGTTTACGGTTGTGCGGGACTAGCAATTTAGTGTCATGCACGACCGAACAGTTTAGGGTCATGCGGGACCAGGTCCTACACTTTAATGTCATGTAGGAGAATTCTATATAGTTTATGGTCATGATGGACTGTGCCATAGAGTTTAAGGTTGTGAAGGAACATACCGTACTATTTATGTTCATGTGGGGTTGTACCATACATTTTATGATCATTCAAGACCTTGTCGTATAGTTTAAGGTCATGCGGGACCATAGCGAGCTGAAGCAAAGTATTTCTTGAGTAACCTAGAATTGGTGGGAGGAGTTATATGCTAACCATCCATGGTGAAAATAGAGTATGCTCCATTGGATTAAACCATATGAACAATGTAAGGTCCTTCCCATTTTGGCTTCAACATGGGTGGTTACCTACCTAGTATCATTGGTGGCCTATGGGCCAGTACCAAGTCGCCCTACAAGAAGAATTGAAGGTGAACTTTTTTTGTCGAAAGCTCTTTCCATATTGTTTTGGAGCCTTTCATGATTCTACATAGAATGAATGATATTCTCATCAAGGGATTTCAATTCGACCAAACAGATTTTAGATACATTATCTACCACCTTCAAGTCATAGACCTCTGTGTGCAAGGAGTGCAATTGGATCTCAATTGGAAGGAAAGCCTCCGCTCCATACACCAGGGAATATGGAGTCACCTGGGTGGAATTATAAGTTGTTCTCTGATAAGCCCATAGAGAGTTGGGGAGCTTGACCAACCAACTCTTCTTGTTCTGACCAACAATTTTTTGCCAATTGTTAGAGAGGTTCTTTTTTAACACCTCGATCTATACATTTTTTTATGCGTGTTAGTGGGAGGAATGGTTAGAATGGATGTTGTACTTGGCGTACAATTCCATCATCTCAGATGATCATAAGTTGGTGTCATTATCATTGAGGATGGCGTGAAGGACTCCAAATCGGTAGATGATAATTGAGCTCATGAAGTCAATGTTGGAATGGGCCTTGACCTCCTTGAGTGGGACCACTTCTATCCACTTGGAAAATAAATTTGTAGCTGATAAGATGAACCTACACTGGCGGGTTGTCGCCAGAGGATATGGTCTGATGACATCATGTTCCCAGAATGCAAAGGGCCAAGAGTACATGGTAGAGTGAAGAGGTTATGGAATTCGATGGATAAACATAATATAAACATATAATGCAAGGAACCTCATGATGAATTCGATGTAGTTATGTATCATAGAGGGCCAAATGTACCCCAGTATCGAGATCTGGTGAGAGAGATTCGGCTCGATCCGATATTCCCAGCAAGAACCAGCATGAGCCTCTGGTATGACCTGAGAAATATTGACTCCTTGAATGCATAGGAGGAGAACACCATCGAACCCAGGTTTATATTGGATCTGCTCATGAAACAGGCCATCCTAGAGGGTGAACTGTAATGCACAGTTCCAGATTCGCTCATTTTCATCCCTGTATGTTGGCAGGTTATCGTGTTGGATATTTTCAACCAAGGGTATCCTTCTATCCGGAGATACTTCAACCACTATTTCCATGGAATGTTGGGGGCCTAATTTAGAGCACCCCTGGTAAGGTGGATAACCTATGGGTTTCCATCATCATCTGGTGTGACAGGAGCAATGACTCATGTATAATCTGATCATCATGTTTGATCTCTTCAGGTGATGTAGCTAGGGCTTCCAAGGCATCAGCTATACCATTCTATGACCAGGGGACACGAGTAACCTCCGGTCGAGATGGGAACTGGTCCATTAGCAGAATAGTGTGTTCCAACAATGGTATGAGCTCAGCCTTTATGATGATATAATCACTGTTATTTTCATGATGACTAGTTCAGAGACCCCTTTCACAAGAAAATGGGGCATGTCAATCTCAAGGGACCACTCAAGGCCAGTAATGAGATCCTGATACTCCACCTCATTGTTGGTGTAGCCTTATGACAGTAAGAATGAGTATGAATGAATGGAATATTCTAGGTTAATGAAGATGATACCTAGGCCTACTCAGTTGAGTCTACTATCATTGAGACTTCTATTGGGTGGGCTCTAGGAGGCACCATAAAAGTGAATTTTCCATCACAGGATGTCATGATCCACCAACATGATTTCCTCATCAAAAAGTCCATGTCTAGATACTAGTTTGAAGGCACTGGATGGGATGCGAGGAATTCTTCCAATGTTATTCCCTAAATAGCCTTCTGAGGTACGAACCAAATGCTAAACTGATGTAGAATTAACACCCAGCTAGCTTGGCAGCATGTCAACATGGGGCGGTTCATGATTTACTTCATTGGATCTACCAGGGACACCAATTGTACTTCATGGCCCTTCAGGTAATGTCATTAATCATGTGATTCATATACCAGTGTGTGGAAACTCTTCTCAATATGGGAGTATCTGGTCTCTTTATGAAGGAGCATGTGGCTGAGGTAGTAGAGGTTTTTCTTCATCCCCCCATTGTTCTTCTAGGCAAGGAGGATGCCATAAGATCTTTCATGGGTGGTCACATAAAGGACTAGTGACTTTCCGGAGATAAGTGGAAAAAAGACTGGATGATAGACCAGATACATCTTGATTTCTTTTAATGTTTCTTTACATTCTTCACCCCACTCACAGAGTGTTCCATTGATCATTATCCTATAAAAGGTCATACACATATCAGAGTGATTCGGAAGGAATCAGCGTATATTGGCAATGTTGCCTTGGAATCCCTGAATCTCCTAGATATTAATCAGAGGAGACATTTGGCTGATGGAATTGATCATCTCCAGTTCAATCTTGAATCCCTTGTATCTATCAATGAATCCGAGAAACTTGCTAGAGGTGACACTGAAAGCACACATCAATGGGTTCATGTTCAGCTGATGGGAACATAGGAAGACAAACACATTCTCAAGATCCCTGAGATGGTCCTGGTGCTGGAGAGATTTTACCACCACATAATTCACATAAAATTCCACCAATGTCTTGAGTATTGGATTAAATATGTGAAGAATGGCCTGCTGATAGGTGGCACCAACATTCATTAAACTGAAGGGCATGACCTGGTAACAGAAAGTACCTTGTGGAACCCTGAAGACTGTATATTTCTCATCCTCAAGGGCCATGCAGATCTGGTTGTACACAAAGTACCCATCCATGAAGGATATGTCTTGAACACAGGTGTGGAATCAATCAAGAGTTCCCTCATTGGAAGTGGAAAATCATCCTTCGGATAGTTACATTTGAGATCCTGGAAGTCAATTCTTACTTTGATCTGTCTATTCCTCATCCTAAATGGTAAAATGTTGGTCATCCATTTGGGGTATTAGACCTCATTAATGAAATATGACTAGATAATCTTGTCCAATTTGGCACTACCAAGGAACCATGAGAACGGTGCAATTTTCGTGGAGGCTACTTGAACCCATGGTGATTTGTTGGGAGTCAGAGGTGGTGGATAGATACCTAAGGATATAGCCCTAACATATCATTGTAACTCCATTCAAACTCATCACAATATTGTTTACGGATGTCGACCTACTATTGTTGCTTCTTTGAGGGTGGGGGGATGACGACATTGTTCAACATGGGTCTTGTGTCCACCTCTCTACCATGGATTACCTGTAACAATTTATCAACTGTGGTAGACATGCCTTCTTCAATGGAAGGTGGAGCATCCTATAAATATTCTTATTCAATTATGAAAGACAGTTCCTCACAGAGAGGAGTTTCATCTGAACTGACAGGCTCCGATGGAATGTTGGGACCAGCCAGAGTGGAAATGGATACTGTATTGGAGGATTCTTGTGTTTTTGTAACCATAGAGATAAAGGCTATCGATCTGATCCGATCTGGTCATTAGACAAAGGGGCCAAACATGATATTGTTGAAGTAGTAATGGTGTGTTGACTTGAGATGGTTTATCCTAGCCCGGTGAAACATGAATGTATGACACACTGTTGCTGCCATGAGGCGGACATCTCGACACCTTATGGGAATGGTAGGCTCCGAGATCACATGAGATGGATTTGTATAAGAGTATGATGTGATTTTATGTCATATCTTAGACTTGTGAATGTGTTACCTCCTTGTTCCAGACACAACGAAGCATTGTCCCATATCCCGGTTTGTAGCCTCTTATCTGTGGATTGAAACGATATATGAAACATCTAGATCTATCCATGGGTTGATCACAGCTGTGGCATTCTCGACCTCATTGGAATAAATCTTGTTCTCCATACTTTTTTAGTAGTTGGCATCCAGATATCGGGATTCACAGGAGGCAAATGGAGATGCATCACCTTGGAGTATGCCCAATCGACCATTAAGGGAGTACATGAAGCACTAGTTGTGTGATGAGGGGACTTCCATGTGCAGGTGGAGCCATGACCTGCCCATCAAGACATTGTAGGTGGTGTCCAGGGAGAAAAACATTAATTTAGTAATGGGAACTACACCCCCGAACTAAATATTCATGAAGATCCTGCCAACCGGTGTCTATTTTTCCCTGTCATAACCATTGAATCATAGGTCAGAGAGAGCTAAATCATCCTCAAATAACCCAAGCATATATAATTTCTGTGTTAGGATATGGTTGATCCCAGAGCCTACATCGTAAAGCAAATGGAGGACCTCCACAACATTGAACTAACTAGTAATGTATGGTGGGAGAATGTTCCCCAGTATGGTAGAGCCTTAATCTTCTCTAGAGAATGAGTTAATGTCCTGGAATATTTCATTCACTATTTCCTCAACATGGAAGGCTTCTGTAGCTGCTATCTTCATCTAAAACTGGAGGCGGCTTCTTAATGCCTCCGCAAGGGCCTCACACATGTCTCATGACTGGAGAAGAGCCTCATGGATAAGTAGTGTTTCTCAGATGTGGGAAAGATGTTTGAGGACGTCGTACTTCTATGTCAGGTGTGAACTTCTTCTTAAATAATGTATCTCTATGACAGGAGGTATGGTTAGCACTAACAACTGGATCGGTGACTGACTGGTGTTTCGAATTCCCCTGCTCACTAGTGGATGCTTGTGTAGTCACTGCTAGAGGAGGGTAAAATGACTGAAATAGACCTGTAGGGAAGCGCATCTAGTCTCCATGAGGTCTGGGTGGCTATACCTTATCCAGAAGCATGAAGGGTGGCGAAGGCAGGCCTGGTGTCACCAGATGATAAGGTGGCGCCTATTGGGTTCTTCACTAATCATGCTTCTTGGATTCGATAGCACACACAACCTAGATTGGCTAACTATCTGAAGCTCTCTGATAGCCCATATAGCCATGGATCCACTGACTCTGTCGATGGTTGGGGATGTAGGGAGGGTCTGCTTGATGCTCCTCATTGTCTAAAGTCATGTAGGGGTTTACCAGCTGTACAGTATTAACAGAGGCGTACCTTTGACTATCACATTAAGATTCAACCACTACTGGGTGGATTCTTGGAGTAATCTCCATCTCTAAGGTTATAATGTTTCTATGTCTATGGGATGATGGTCACATCGGTGGGGATTTTTGTTTCACATTGCGTTTCCAACGCTTCCTCTTCTGGGAAGAGGATGGCTGAGACAAACATTGCATAAGTATTGGTTGCGGCTTTTGAAGTCTTTGTTCAGTTCAGGTGTGCTTGAGTGACACCCTGGGCATGGGAAAACATTTTATGAGCTACCCAATCATTGTACTTATAGGACTCAAGGATAGAAACCTTCTATAACTCACCCTCACTGTCGCTGATGTTGTCTTGTCTCACAAAGACGCACGCCACGTATACCGGGGTTGGGACAAACTGGACTATGTTTTTTAAACCTTGTCTTGGAGCCAGTCCTCAATCACATAGCACTATTTCGAGTGTGCCCCAGGATTCTGTAATAAGGGCAGCTGTTAGGGTGATTGGTGAGGTTTATCTCTTATAGCATTTTGCACTTAGGCAAACATATGATCCACTGTTCTAAGGCGTTGTGGAAGTAACAGGGGACATGAGACTCATTGAAAGAGCAGGTATGGTTTCTCCTTTTCGAAAAGGAGAACTATGTTTCCTGACCATGATGAGGAACTAGAGGAGCCTGTTGAGGCAACGACACCTAGTTATCTCACCTAGGTTATAGTGGAATATTACGTAGGGGAACCTGCTGATTCTATGGTGGGTGCTGCAGGACCCGAGGCTGCATCAGAGGTGAAGGGCCTCTGCGAGGATGTAGAGACAGCTCCATTGGTAGTATTTATAGTTTCCTAGGGGCCTATATTTGGGCCACTATGGTGGTCTCTACTCAGGAGGCCTTCCTTGTAGGAATTATGGATGGAAATAGATGTTCCCGGATAGCATGTTATAGGGATTCCTCCATGTGCTGAGCCATATCATAGACGTCTAGGAATTCCCTAGGGTTGTTCTTTGTGACCAAGGAGGGGACCCGTCTAGTCTTGATGTTCTATGAGCACATCATCATTAGCTTATCCAATGTAAAGAGACTACGTTAGCCCTTTCCATCGAGCGGCAAAGTCTGCAATGCGCTCATCAGGCCTCTGTTTTTACTTGAAAAGGTCACCGATACTTGTCTTTTGAGTGGTGGAACTGAACTGGTAGTGGAATTTCCGAAGAAGGTCTTCCCAACCTGCCATTTTTCTAATGAGGAACTGGCTATACAAAACGAAGGCCAATACCTCAAATGTCTTCACAAAACACCAGATTTTGGTGGATTCTTGTAGTGCTAGAGTCCCCAACATGGGCCCACACCTTGAAATTATGTGTGCCAATTGTTGTGGTGGGTCCTCTGACCCATTTAAGGGTTGAATGTTGGGATTAGAAAAACTTGAGTGTGATGGAAAATTGTCCACCCATACTGCATATGGAATTCTATCAGGTGAGAGTGCCACATGTCATGTTTCCAATGCCTCTAGATGGGAAATGAGTGCCGCCAATGGATCATTTAGGCTGGGGTCCCTATATTGATGGGGATCCATGACCATCAATGCTTTTTCGGGCTATTCAACATGGAACGTAGGACCATCGGCTTGTGGATTTCCAATCAGAACGACCTGTGGGAAAGATGGGGGAGCCTGAGGTGGGTTTCTAGGGTTTTTATGCCGCTCAAGAGGATATGGAGAGACATAACATGCCCTTTTTCCATTGGCATTGGTCTCAAACCTCTCTGTGTGGGCAGGATGATCGAGGACACCTGGGGGTAGCTCCCGAAGGGGAAGATGTGCCAGTCCTTGCTGTCCTGGATGTGGATTGCCGTAATCTAGTCATTGTTCCATAGCACATTCATCCAAGTGGTAATCATCCTAATTTTTTTGTTTGGCATGCTTCTGACACAACACAGTTGTTTTAGAGTCTTCCTCCATCTTCTACACTAAGACGGGCATGCCATAGTGTTTGGAGGGTCCAAGGTGATCCTTACCCTTACCAAGATTTTGGGTTTGGACTAATGCCTCATTGGACGCAGGGAGAGCCAACCGGTTTCCCTGTTGGTGAGTAACCCTTCTCAATGGACCCAATAGTGGTGGTACGCCCTCAGAGGTGGAGGTTCCAATCAAGGATCTCAAGTTCATTTTCCCCATTCTATAGGGGGTCCATGTTGACCATGACTCTACCTGGGGGCATGTCTTTAATATCACATCGTAGGTAGGGCTGCCTCCATATAAGACTGAAGGGGAGGGAACTGTACTGCCCCCATCCACAGATCTGTGCATGTGGGGGGATCCACCTTGATAATAATGCAGAGTACCTTGAAACACTAGACACATATTTTTATGTGGTCATCATGGTGACCTGGTGACTAAGGGTGCTGGGCTACGTGGAGTGCGGCACAATCAACTAGACAATGTTGTTCCCTGATATCCTCAAATTACGCTTGGCTCTTTGGATAGCCCACTCACTAAAGGAAATGGTGGATATGTGTCGCCCAGAGGATTTGACAGAAACAGTCAACTTCTTCTAGGGTGAGGGATTCTGATGCACAAAATCATGGTGATGTAACAGGCCAAAACATCCTAGGGAAGTGGTCCACTATGAGGATATACCGTAAGATCCTCATCTCGGATTCAGGGTCTGTCCTTTCATTTCCCCACTAGTCTACCATAATCATCTGAGGATCTAGTAATGGTATTGAGGAAGACCACTTGGACGGAAGGCTAGACTTTTGAGAATTTGGCGAGCGAGATGACAATCCACCGCATCTTGGGATGTCCTATGAAAAATGTAGCGACTTAGCAACAACATCTCAGTAGGATGAGATAACGTTATAATTTCTTATTGTTGGAGCTAGGGCTACTGGTGATGGACCATGCTGCTGATCATCAACCAATGGTCCCTAGAATAGCTTTCAATGACCTATAGTCGAGATAGAGAGTGCTTCTTCTAATAATGGTTGTAATTTTACAACCATGACATACATGATTTCCATTTTTTATCATCGTGGATATACCAGTGGAGGATGTTTGGAATATAGTAGACATCTCTTTTCGGGAGTATGAGGTTGATGCCCCTTATTCCTGCCCTGGCCATTGACACAGAGGATGGAGGGGAGGGTTCCATTGCTGAGTCGTACTCTACTTCAAAATATGAGAAGAGTACCAGTTTGATCTCAGCCTGAATCTTCACAACTCTATTTTTATGGCATGGAGATGACCCACCCACCTACCCTATGATGATTCATGAGAACATGGTAGATTACCAGCATAAGGAGGACCTTTGGTCGTACAAAGGCTGGGGTGAATAAGATTTCTTCTTGAGTAATCCATGGTGCGAGGACCACCAGGTTACTTATCGTAGGGGACACTCTGAGGACCTCAATGGGAAGTGCTAGAGTGGGTAGGACCTCTGCTGGAGTTGGAGGAAGCATGAATAAGATCTTCGTGCTTATTTCTCCTAATATAGTTAGTGTGAGGAGGGTAATCGTACTAGTCGAGCCGAACAAGGGGAGGACCTCCGTGATGGGCACTGGTGAGGTGAATCTATCCTCCACCTATCTGATTTCATGGGAAAAGAGGACTTTCTCATACTACTATGAGAACATAGGGATGACCCCCACATTGGTGAGTGACCAGAAGTGCATCGCTTTTACCCTGATAGCATGTGGTAGGAGAAATAACTCTATACCCAGTATAGTGAGCACGAGAGAGACACCCCTATTGAGTATTGTCGTCATGGGGAAGACTCTCATTTTGGATGAAGGTGGTATCAGGTGGACTTCCATGCTGAGAAAAAATGCATGGAGGACTGGTGCTATCCATGGTAGCAGTACAGGGAGGGCCTCCGTATTGGGTGTCGTCATTACGGATTTGTCCCCGGTGGCCACTGCCTATGTCGGCGACCAATAGATTCGACCTAGCCTACTCATGGGAAGATTGGGGTCTCTATCAGGGTCAGGCATATAAATGTCCTTGCTCATCATACACAGTGGTCTAGGGATATAATTTGGCTCTGGATCTGGCCATTGTAGTTGTTGATGTTGACGCCCCTTGGTGAGTGTCATCTTTAGCTTGTGCTTGACTTGGTTGTTGGGTCAGATGGACTAGGGTCGGTGGTCCAGGTACCCTGCTCACCTGCTTCTATGCTTGGGGAACCAAGTGACGACGCTGGTCCAGCCTGGTGGGGGCCCTCCTTGGGGGGCCCTAGAAATGGGATCCCAGCTATGCTGGGCCAGGCATCCCATACCTCTCCAGCATACGAGAGAGAGCCGTCGAGGCATTCTGGGGAGAGTCTCTTGAAATTATTGTACATCATAGTGGGGACCAGTGTCTCCCAGCATGAACCTTGGGGGTGGCAGGGGCAATGAGGGGCAGACGCCTCTAGGTCCTGGAAGGCCATATCCTGAGTCGAGATAATACCCCCTATTCATACTGGCGTACGAGGTCATCGATCGCCCTCCACTGGATGACTTCAGAGGGGGAGATGTGGAATGGGAACCCAACAACTATGGATTTGGATGTTGTTGACAAAGTGTAGGAGCCACACGGGATTGTCATGTTGGAGTTTCCCCTACTCTTTCCTCAGTGGGAGGGTGGCGATTGGGGTCTTAGTGTACCCGCATGGGTCATGAAAATTAGGGAGATTAGACCATAAGTGATGAAACAAGGAAATTGACATCCAACGACCTTGTTTCATTCCTTCTTCCATGGATATCGAGATGGATCGACACTGACATTGTGATAGACCAAGATTCCCAACATTTTGACTGACCCAACTCCTGATGAGTTTCATGCCAAGCCCGCTATTTTCATGGCATGTCCCAGAACTGGATAACATTATCTAGTGACACGCTAGTCTGTTGATGTCTCGAACACTACTAATCTCCACATTGGGGAGAATACCTTCATGTTGGGTTAACCATTTTTCTTTTTGTCAATTTTGTCACGGTAAACACATCTATCTGATTTTGCGAAGACAATGCTATTTTTTCCCCGGATTCTTACTTTCCAAAGGCTGGTGAAATCTGTTCCTTGTTCAGGGATGTTTGCTCCATGGTTGAAATATAATGATTGGATGTCAGTTCATCCTTCCATGGATTCTTCCTTGAAACTCGTCACCTAGTTCGGGTCCCCCTAATAGATTTAATACATTTTTCATGAAACAATTAACAATGACATATCTTTAGGGATGCTAGTTTATTACACTGCTTCTCTTAAGTCATTCTAAAGGGTCCAGCCCGGCCAGCAACCTTCTGTCTGGGGAGTAGTCACGTTGGACATTATCGGCATGTCTGGACTCTTGAACAATGGAGTGTTTGGGTGTCATCCACTTATTAGAGGGCTGCTCAGGGGCACAGATTCTCGAGAAATACCACGTCACATGCTGGGAATTATACTCCATAGTCATGTTTATGTGGTTTTCTTCATCTCCCCATATTTAACATAGGGTATGTTGCACGATTAACATCCAGTAGTGATCGGTCGATCTGATTGGAACACTGAATGGAGTAGATCAGATAGGGGTGACCCCTTGAAGGGAACAATGATGTCGGCGCTAACGTGTGGTTACTTACCTCGTTACGGCTAGGAGCAACTATGAAGTGAATTATAATGATCACACATGAATGTGGTGGCTCTGGTATGAATTAAGATGAATAATGTGTCGTTAAGTGAAGTTGATGGTGAATGGAGTGGCGTTGACTCTAGGACAATGATTATGGTGGGCATGTGCCTCTATGAGACCACATACATATCCTTATGGTAGGTAACCAAAGTCTGTATAGTTTATGAATGGGTATAGAATTGAGGTGTGTAAAAAAGATAGCGACCCGATGATAAATTGGGGCATGCTCGTGGTTAGCAGACTAACATTGATCTGACGCCACTAGAATGGTCTAGAGATTTGGGTCTCAGATGAGGTGTCGAAAATGGCTTACTAATGAATGGGATCACAGTGGCTTTCCACTAGAAGGGATCACAATGTCTTACTACAGGATAGGGTGAAAACAACTTGCTGCTGGATGGGGTGAAAAAGGCTTTCCACTGGATGGGGTCACAGCGGCTTGCCACTGGGTGGGGACACAACAACATACCCCTAGATGGGATCACAATAGCTTGCCGCAGGATTTGGTTGAAACTCATGATGGATTCCAACGTGCTTTTCTAGAAAATAGGGATAAAATCACACATTGTTTATAATTGGTGGGAACTGACCTAAAGGAGGATAGAACCGATGATTGTTGGATTTTGACCTCGGGGAGGCTTCCTACATAACATACCATAGAAAGGATCAATGTATACAATGTTTAGAAGCATGATTCGGTGAACCAATGAGAATGAGGACGTCGTGTACTAATGGAAAGTGGGCATGAACCTCAGTGGGTCTTTTTACGTACCTTTCCTTAAGAAGGATCAAAGTCTGTATTTATCGGGATGGTATCTCTTGAACCGACGTAAATGGGGGTCAAAACGAACGTGTGTTTGTCTTGAACCACATAAAGGTTTCCTACGTACCTTTCCATGGAAATGATCAATGTTCACATAGTTCGAGATGGTTTGTGGTGAACCAACATGAAGGTGTTCAGAATGACTATGAGTTGGTCTTGAACCTCTAGAGGCTTCCAACATACATTGCCTTAGCAATGATAAAATCCCACATAGTTGAGGTGTGGCCTCAATGAACCAATGTGAAAAAGGACCTATGGTCCAAATGGATAGTGGTATTGAACCTCATGGAGGCTTCCTACGTACCTTGACTTGCCAAGGATAAAAGTCCTCGTTGTTCGAGATGGTGTTGGTGAACTGATGTGAACTTGGTCCAGACCAATGGATGGGGGGCTTGAACCTCAGGGTGGCTTCTTATGTACCGTTCTTTGGAAAGGATCAAATTTCTCATAGATCGGGTTGGTATGTGGTGAACCAACATGAATGGGGGGTTATAATGATCGGGTGTTGGTCTTGAACCTCTGGGTGGCTTCCAACATACCTTTCCTTGGAAACGATCAATGTCCATGTAGTTCAGGTTGGTATGTGGTGAACCGATGTGAAGGTGGTCAGAACAACCAGGTGTTAGGTTTGAACCTCGAGGAGGCTTCCTAAGTACCATTCCTCGACATGGATCAATGTTTGTGTAGTTTAGGTGTGGGGTCGGTGAACCGATGTGAATAAGGACCTGGGTCCGAATGGATAGTGGGCTTGATCCATATTTAGGATTCCTATGTACCTTGTCGAGGCAAGATCAAAGTCCCCATAGTTTGGGATTGGGTTGGTGAACCAACATGAAGATTCTTGAGAACAATGGATGGTGGGATTGAACCTCAGGGAGGCTTTCTACGTACCTTGCCTTGACAAGGATCAAAGTTCTCATAGTTTGTGATATTATGTGGTGAACCGACATGAATGTAGTCAAAATGACTATGTGATGGGCTTGGACCTCAATGTGGATTCCTACGTACTATGACATGAAAAGGATCAAAGTACAAGTAGTTCAGGTTGGTATGTGGTGAACTGACATGAAGGTGGTCGGAACAATCAGGTGTTGGTCTTGAACCTCGGGGAGGCTTCCTACGTACCTTGCCTTGGCATGGATCAAAGACCACGTAGTTCATGGGTGGGGTCAGTGAAACGATGTGTATAATGAACTAGGGTCCAAATGAATAGTGTGCTTGATCCTTTAAGAGGCTTTTTAGGTACCTTTCCTTGGCAAGGATCAAAGTCCCTTTAGATCAGAAAGGTGTTGGTGAACTGATGTGAAGATGGTCGAGGCCAATGAATGGTGGGATTGAACCTCATGGTGGCTTCCTATGTACCTTTTTGTGGCAAGGATCAAAGTCTACATTGAATACGATGGTATGTGGAGAACCAACATGAAGGTGGTCGGAACAACTGAGTGTTGGTCTTGAACCTTTGAAAGGTTTCCTACATACCTTTCCTTAGAATGCATCAAATTCCACGTAGTTAAGGATGGTGTTAGTGAACCTACATGAAGATGGTTGGGAATAATGGGTGTTGGTCTTAATCCTTGGGGATACTTCCATCATACCTTTCCTTGGTAAGGACCAATGTACACATAGTTCAAGAGTGTGTGTGGGGATTACACTTGTGGATTCCCTAATAGGATATCAAGGTCGATGCTTACTCTAAGACCACATGATCCGTGCTTGGTGTGAGAAACTAGAGGTAGAAAAGTCCTTACAATCACAGCTCAAAATGTGCGTCTATGGGAAGAATATTGGGGCTTACATGTGGTTAACAACCCTAAAAGGAAATAGGGGCTTACACATGGTATGCAACCCAAAGAGAAAACATGGGCTTATGTGTTGTACGAATCCCCAAGAGATAGTGATAGAGACCTACTCCAGGATGGAGGCCCATAAGGTGACAAAGCCTAAAGAGATAGGGTTTTGAAACCAAGGAAGAGAGGAAGAGTAGAGTTTCCACATCCAACAAGAGAATCTAGGGGATTTCACCATGCTGGTTTCTCATTCCCCCACAGAAAAATTCCGCTCCGATAAAGAGGATCATATTTCATGTGAGGAATTATTTTACTCTTTTGGAGACCAGTGGGTGTATAGAATGTCTGAGGTGAGAAACCCTACATGGGATTCATGGGGTGAGGTCGTAGTTTAATGTCATGTGTTGAGGATGATAGCGCTTGAAAATTTAACATGTTGCAGCTCGAACAAGTTAGGATCACTCATCACCCACTAGGAGATACAGAACTAATACCTCATTCCACTTTAAGGAGGTAATGCATCGACTATTCCATGGGGATGGCGTTATATAGAGTGATGTATTGGGGGTCCATGTTAACATGACTATGAGAAGAATCAATAGTCGTTAATGTTCCTTTGAGAAGAAGAATGTGGCGATGAAACGCTATAGGAGGTAATGTCTAAGGGACCTTGAAATCACTTTGTGAAAACCTAGAAGGTTACACAAAAAAATATTTAAATGGTAGAGGGGTTCATGGGAAAGGGCCTTGTGAAGCTCTGGTGCTTCATGTAGTTGAGGGTACTAGCGAAGGGGTGTTCTTCTTGATGTGAAGTGGCCTAGACTAAGAATAAGGCATAGGAGCATATGGGAGGTGCTTCATGAATTTGAAAGACATTTGTGGAGCAATACTTCATGAAGAATGGGTGCCTCACAAAGTGTAGCGTTTTTATATAAGGTGCTTCGCAAGACACATTGACCATACCATATCATATGGATCACATGTGTATGAGGGGTTCTTCGCGAAGAATAAATGCTTTTTGATGAACCAAGACCCCTTGTTAATCTCTATCATTCGTGAAGGCTTGTGGGATTCACGAAAGGTATCCCACTCATAGGAGGAGTTGAATTTAATCAAAGGGGAAGAAATTCGCAATGAAAACATACATTGAGAAGCTTATGGTTTAAAATGAAAGAAGTTCTTCATTATTTGAGTGCCCAGGAGGTGAAAGTTCAGATGATCTATCCTTTGGGATCGAGGGGAGCCTTGTATTTATAAGTAAGGGGTGCTGTGAAGAAGACCTCACTCGGTGCGATGATGAAGCTTGCTCTGCGGCTTGTTTGCGAACATCAAAGGGGCTCGGGGAGCCTCCCGCCTTTATACACCACTGTGGGTACATGTATGTCAATGTGTCTCATAGAGAATACCGACTCCTTCCTCATCGGCGGCCTTGGGGCCATGGGAGCTCTACGAACGAGATTCATGAGGCAGCCCTAGAGGCTCCCGTATGTTCTTCTCTATCACCAATTCTGGTGTCAACGAATTTTTCACCCCATTTTCCTCCACATGGTAAAAACCATGGCGTTATCATGATCTTTAACCATCAAATCTCATGGCCATTGTTTTCAAGTGTAATCACATTATTCTTTTTCTATTTTTCATAGGAAACTCATTTTAATCATTTTCCACCATTTGAAAAGTTTTAATTCATATCAGGCACCTTTTTCCATTCAAATTTATAAAATAAATAAAATCACTTTCATATAACCTACTCATCAAAGAAGATAATTATCTTGTTCATGATTAAAATGATGAAACTAACAATAATTCCAGAGTTCCTAGATTTATCCATTCTTATACAACTCTTATAACATATCAGTCCATGATCCAAATCTCTAATGATATTAGAAACAATAATCATGTCACATGAAAAGTACACTCAAGGTGAAATACCATATTAAATTAATAACACACATTAATAAAACCAATACCACTATGTGTTCTTGGCTTTACCCCCATACAAGGGTAAGTTATTCCATTGAATTATCTCTTAACCAGGGTCAACTCAACTTAATCTGCAGAATTAAATTCTCCAAAAATAATACAAAAGAAAAGAAAAAAACACATCCTCTAATATCACATTATAAGGTCCCAATCTGAGTTTTATATTCCAGTGCCCTGAGCTAATAAGTTACATGACCTCAATCACACCTCCTTCCATGCCACACACTATCGAATAGCAGTGAGTGTCTAATATAAAATACATGGGAAAACTATACCCTTTTAATCAATGAAGCACAATAAAAGTAATAACCAAACAATAACCAAATACAATAACAATCAACTCAAATATTACAAATACTAGAACAAACTAGTATCACATAACGAACCAAAAAAATAACATCAATAACTAAATTGTAGATATGTACTACACAATAAGTGTCATGTTTTAAAATGAAAACACAAAATGAAGACACAACAAGAACCCCAAGTGGTTCCCACCACCATGTTCAGTTCCCACATCCATGATCTATCTCTCCTCATCAATTTAACAAAGGGATATTTCTCTGGACTTGTGCTACAAACATGAAGTCTATCTAGGTACGGATCAGGTATCCCAAGTAGGGTGTGAGTAAAATTCACCAGGAAACCACTAATGATGTCTATATCAATATCTAGTTAATAATAGTGTATGTATTTTTTAAATTAACAATGTACGATGAATAAAGTAAATAGTTATCTCATTTCATTATAATTTTATTTACCATATAATTTCCTCAGGTCTACGATGACACTTAGATAATGAATACATGTTGTGGCCTAAGTATTAATCTGAACTATCCTAAATGGATATCACATATCACAATAACATGTTTACTATTATTCAATAAATTTCAATTTGTATCACTACCAATTAGAACCACAGTTCAATTCCAATCTCATAGGCATTGAATGTTGTATCTATCACCCCATGGGTATTTGGATCCCCTATTTATGTCCCAAACCACAATATCACTTGAGTATTTGGAGACATAGTCCATGTCCCACACCACAATATAATATGGTTATTTCAAGCCTCTATCCCTATCCCACACCTCTATATCACATGGCTATTTAGAGCCTCAGTCCCTACCCAAACACCAATATCACAAGTGTATTTGGAGCCTTATTTCCTATCCCACACCTCAATAACACATTGGTATTTTGAGCCATGGTCCCTTTCCCAAGCCCCAATAACACATATATTACAAATATCTGAAATATAACAATATCATAAAAAATATAATTTCATATGCATCAATGTGGTGCATCATTATCGTTTTCATAAAACATTCCAATTAAATTGTTCAATTTAAATTTATCACAACAATTATAATTCATTATCTGAATAACAAGGAATAATATGAACAATTAATGATTAAAACATTAATCAAAATATAATCGAATAATTCATTGACCCTTCCATGTCATGCCAAACTACCCTTAATTCAGAATAACCAATAATAACAACATTCAATTAATCATACAATTCCAAAATTCGTTCAATTAACCAATTAAACCTTCAAATTCATTGGCGAATTTAATTTCCCCACTAATCTATCAATTCATTAATCCATTAACTAATTAACCACTTTAATTAATTCAATTCAAGATTCAATTTCTTAACATTCAATAGTTATTTTAAAATTACATAAATATAATATAAATCAAGGATTTGAGAAGTGAATATTTGATGAAATACCTAAAAATAGATGATGAATGCTCCCCAATAAATATCCAAAATTGAAGCCGAACAACTATGATCATGATGATTGACATGATCTTTTTCCAAAACCTAGATAAGAGATAAAATACAATTAGATCTATTGTAACCTAGATCTAATCTGACCCCAAAGGTTAAGAAAACATTCCTCTTACTCTAAAAAAGAGATGGTGGTGATAGAAGAATCCAAACTGAAAGAAAACACTTACTAAGAGAGGTGCAAGACCATTATTTGGATATTCAATTCACCATGAACAATGTTCCAAAACCCATGTAATTCATCTGAGATCCTCCAAAAATGATAGAAATGTGTTTGGTTTGATCCATGGTGTTTAGAGGTAGAGGATGAGAATAAAAGTATTGTTAGAAAATTTTCAAGGATTTATTTTTCAATGTGAAAAGTCTACTATATGAGGAATATGATTTTCCCAAACAATGTGCCTAACTATGTTTTAATTCATAGGGTTAACACAGTTATTTCTAAGAGGGTTCACTATTTTCCAAATGTTGTGTCGACCAAGTCTTGCCGCTCTTCCTGGGGTTTCATTCTTTTTTGTTCTAGGGTGCATGGTCTCAGTAAACTGTTCCCAAACAATGTATTTCCCAAACACATAAAAAATATTTATTTTCACATGAAAAATATCCAATGTAAAACAAAAAACTGATATATTCAAAATCATGAAAAAGATTACCGTGAAAATGAGCATGAGATTGCTCTATAAAATGTTAGGATATTTCAACCATAACTTAACATATACGTAATCCTACTTAATAATCTCCTAAAATGTCATAAATCACTTTAATATAGCATCATTTAAAACCTCAAACAAGTATTTGAGACCCGGAAATTATGATCAAACTTAATCTTATATACATATGATGGTATCCATAAGAATTAATAAAACCTCACGTGATATCATACTAATTTCTAATGATATATAAACCATTCATCTAAAACAAACTACAATATCACTAAACCAATACTCTTGGATCTGGTGCTAATAACATAAACATTTCATTTCTTGGGTTGAAACTGATGAATGTGACCTAGTTTTAACCATAAAAAAAATAAATTATAAAAATAAAATATTACATCACTTACATTATCATGGACCTCTATGATTCAGAGTTCTATAAAATAATAAAAAACACTTAAAAAACATAAACATTTATTAAATAGTCATTCAACCCTCTTAATCTAACTTTAATATTTTAAATTATGTTATCATCATCATCTATATTAAATTATTCTTAAATACAATTCATTCAATATCATTCTGGGTAACATAGAGAAATGGAAACATAATAAGAGTGATATCAAATTATTAATATGTTTAATAATATGAATTAACAATGAAAAGTCCCAAATGATCTTAATAAGTTCATAAGGTTATGGTGAAATAATCATAGTGCATGATAAAATAATAAACCAAAACATACCGAGCAATACTTGAGTCATAAATCATGAACCCTTGGTATAAGGCTTGTGAAATAGATTGTATTATGCGAATCAATAATCATGAGCCTTGTGAAATAAATCATGATAAAAAGAAATAATATATACAAATAGGAATAATAGATAAAACATATGGGTATCAATGAACATCCTCATCCTAGAAACATTAAAAAACATAGTGTTGGCATAACCATAAGACTGAATTCCTATAAAATTCATTATAATACCTAATCATTACATAATTCATTGGATTACGATCTATGTGAACCCATCATTTAAGCTATATTGACCTCACCTGACATTATATGGGTGCACCCATCATATATGTAATGTCCAGTAAAAGCAACATAAATAATGTATATAGATCTTGAATTTCAACATAAAACCTATAAAATGACCATTATACCTATTATTAAATTGTAAACTCATGGAAGATAAATGTATTCCAAAATAATCTCTTTCAAACATGATTATCCCATCGAAATAAAATTATCTACCAAACAATCTCTTGGACATATGATTTCTCCATGGTAAAAATGGGTTCCATAACAATATATTTGAAACATGATAAACCTATAGAAAGAAAAATTGTTCCATAAAAATCAATTTGGAATATGTGTAACTCATGGAAAATAAATTTTTTCAGTAACAATCTCATTGAAACAATATTATTCCATTCATAGAGATAATGACGAATGTATCATTACAAAATACCACCGTTCTAGAATAAGTAACAACTAGGGTTGTTTACATTGATGATTGAAAATACCATTAAAATAACATTAAATACATTATGAATAAAATAATCCATTAATTTTTAAATATAAATTTTTAAAAACTAAATATTCACAAAATACTTTCAACATCCTTTTCATTGAAATCAACCTTGGAAACATATAAATGAATATTTAAAAAACATTAAAACATTTCTTAAAGAAAAAATCCTTTCCATTTAAAATAATTTTAAATATTTGAAAATATTTTTCATTGAAAATAACATTTAAAATATATATAGTGAACATCATTAAAAATTATATTCATTATAGTTAAAAAATATATTCATATCGTACATGTTAAAACAAATATTCCTTTAATGTTTTTATTAATGTCCAATTAGGCATTGTTTAGAAAACATCATGTAGATTTCATTAAAAGTATTTTAAAAAAATTTAATCATGGTTGAAAATTTGTTTAATAAATATTTTGATTAATTCTTATACTATATTTGAATTAATTTTTTAAAATCATGGTCTTGAAAGAAAAATGTTTTTTGACCAACGATATAAGTAAAGATTACTTTTAAAAAAACATTTTTCATCTTTTTTAAGCAATAAAGAGTGAAACAAATTCTGTATTGAATTGAAACATTTTTAAAATATAGTTTATAAGATATGATTTTATAATTATTGAAATATTTAGCATACGATTTTAGGATTTAAGTCATAATCATAGGCAATCCTGATAAATGGTGAGTTTGTAACATAAAATTCATTCCACTTTGGTAAATATGAATTGTATGCCGAATGAAAGAATAAATTTGATGAATCGTAATAAAATCCATAAATTACTTGTCAATGGGGATTAATATACACCTCATAAAAGAATACTGGTGCGTACATGACATAAGTTTTAAATAAGTCAAATTGACACAAAAATCCTTTACTTCTATAGTATCCCTTTAAATAAAAATCCACAATAACTAATAAAAAATGAAAATTTATATATAATTAAAATATTTACATTCATGATATAACATTTAAAAGTGTTGTTTATAAACAAAATTAAATAAATGAGTTTTGAATTTTCATATGTATCCTAGAAATAGTAATGAGACTAAAAAACCATTACCTTATTTCATTACTTCGTACACATTCAAACATATAGAATAATAAATATAAAATTACTATATATATATATTCTATAACATAATTTAATATTTTATATTATATATGATTTATTACAACCATTTATTACCAATTTATTACCATTTCTTTATAAAAATCATTTTTCAGTTAATAACCACTTTTTTGTATGTATTTTGATTTTTTATTTTAGGCAAACTTATTTTGAACGTGGTTCCATCATCTCCATAATAGTAATAATGAAATATGATAGGTCCACAAGGCTGATTACCCTGAGGGGGGGGGGGTGAATCAGGGTATGACTAATTTAAAATTAAAGCCTGTTCTGATCTTTTTTTGCTGTTAAGAACAACACTCATCTCTCTCTTTCCCGTTGCACAATATAAACAGAAATTAAAGCATGCACAGGGCACAACAATTTTTACTTGGTTCACCCTCCCTGGGCTATGTCCAAGGAGCATATGCCGACAAGTTGTCAGACGTACCAAGTTCCACTAAACTTCACAATCTGTGGCTACAAAGTTCGGGTACAGTCACTCTGTCCTAGGCTCGCTGCCTTTACAAAATTTAGGGTCAGCTCACTGCTTTCCCAAGGGTCCCTCCCTGTTTCTCTATCTTTGGATCACTACCGATGGAGATGATCACCTTCTTTATCTTCTTATGCTTACTGCAGCTGGAAAGAGTCCACTCACAGTTTATAGACCTGTAGGTCTCTTCATTTTCATGAATGAATGCATCTTCTTCTATGTGTAGATGCTCTGTTGAAGTTCAATATTCACCCGTAGATGATTTTATCTTTGCACCAAAGGTATCGTGAAATATTCCAGCTTTCACACAGCCCGAGAAATAGGCCGGGAACTCACCCTTACTTGGCGTGCAAGTCAATCGTGGCACGCAAGTCTCGGCACACAAGCCTCAATAGGATTGGAAGTATTTTTAAACACTAGCGCGACACAAGAAAAACCTTCTCAGAACTTGCGTGACCCACTTCCTTTGTTCCCAAACCACCTTAGTCACCCAACCAATAGACGTCGTACAAGTCCACCACTGGCGCGCAAGTCCCACTTGCATGACCACAAAACACTTGCGCGAATCCTACACCTGCACGATGGGAGATCTGAATCTTCAATGTACTGAACTCCGGTGAAGAATGAAGAGGGGTGGTCCAGTATTTATAGGCTTTTGATCCACCTGCGCAACGGTCGCGCAAGTCCTCCTCCGGTGTGCAAGTCCCGGTGCGCAGGTCCTTCTGCCGTGCCACTGCCGCGCTTCTGCCGCGCTACTTGCTGGCGCGCAAGGCTCGGCGCGCAGGTCCCCATAGGCACGCAAGTATTTCTTAACACTTGAGAGACCCAACTCCAAACTTGCGCGAACTTTTTCCTTTGCCATATTATTATCTCCTGATCTTGAAACATCGAGGGCGCACAAGTTCAAAAGCCTCCATGGCATCGGTGCGCAAGTCCCGTCACGTCGCACAAGTCACTTGCGTGACCAAACCAATACTTGCGCAACCCTTGTCCTTTTTCCATATTTTGGTGTTCTGATCCCCAGAAACATATGGCGCACAAGTTTCTGATCTATCTACTGTACGGTGCGCAAGTCTCTTTGCAGCACGCAAGTCCCCTATATCAAAAACATCTTTTCTTCATTTGGAGATTTTCAGGCCCAGAAATTTGGCAAACACTGGAAAACGGCGCCACCTTGTATCTGTACTTTTCGTATCGCCTCCAGATCATCCATCTCTTTATCGACGTTCTTGAACCAATCATAGATCGATGACCTCAGCTCTTGAACTCGACATTCGGCTTTGAATTCCTCTTTGTCAACAAAAATGTATGTCATTGTTTTGCATCGTCGACAATCACTGCTCAGATGATCACATTGTCAACAAACACAATCACCACCAAAATGTTTCAATGATACCTTGAGGGATTTTTGCCCAACAATCTCCTAGTTTGGGTTTGTTGACAACTCTTCTATTACAAGATACATCATTGATTCTTCAGCCACCATTTTTTTTACTACAATTCTAATAGCGATCATGGATTTAATCAACACCTACTCTAAGCCCACATAAGCAATGCTCAGCATGAGAAACAAGAGTAAATGAAAAGTTCATCAATGAATCACTTCATCTCTGACATCCACTGTTGGCACCTTACTGATACCAATTGTCGCCAAACTGATTCCAAGTGTAATTAATACCGATTATTGACACATCACTAATACCAATTGTTGAAAAAATAGTTTGGAAATATTCGTACCACTCTCCAAAACCACTCTTCGGCTTTTATCACGATCCTCAGCTGTCGTGATATCAATTCTTTGATCGATCACTACTAGCATCTTCAGATTTAAAACACTTCCCCTTTCTCAATACTCCCCCTATCTGGATGCTCCACTTGTCAGCTTCTCCCCATATCAAACATGATTTATCAAATTTCCACACTGTCTCCCCCTTGAACAAACACTATTTTCTTCCCCTTTGTCAACGAATGCAATGGTCACTCCTTTGCAGTCTGTAATAGAGTAGAGAATACATATCAACACATTAGGGAAAAAGACATCATACCTCGAAGACAGGGGGAGAGGCTCCCACTCCCACACCCTTTTACGTGCGGGGAGTGGACTGGACTCCCAGAGCCAGTCGATGCCACTCAAACGATTTTTTGGGTAAGGCCTTTGTCAGAATATCTGCAACCTGTAGATCTGTAGGCACATACTCCAACTTCACAATACCCTGCTCAACTTTCTCCTTGATAAAATAATATTTGATCTCAATGTGCTTCGTCCTTGAATGATGGACGAGACTTTTGCTCAGATTGATAGCACTTGAATTATCACACTGGATTCAGATCGGAGACTTCACTTCAACTCTCATATCATCATGCTGCTGCTTCATCCACAATAACTGTGTGCAAGCTTGAGTGGCTGCAATGTACTCAGCTTCCGCGGTGCTCAATGAAATACAATCTTGCTTCTTGCTCAGCCAAGAAATACACTATCCACCAAGATAGAATGCACCTCCTGACGTGGATTTTCTGTCGTCCGCTGATCCAGCCCAGTCTGCATCAGTATATCCCAATAACTCTGTCTGAGATTTATCATTATATGCCAAGCCGAAATCCACCATTCCCTTGATATACCGAAGTATTCTTTTCACTACAAGCATGTGGCTTTCTTTGGGATTTATTTGATATCTCGCTGCTTGGCATGTGGCGAAAACAATATCAGGCCTTATTGCAGTCAGGTACAACAAAATTCCAATGATTTGCCTGTATTCAGCAATATTAACCACCTTTCCATCCTCATCTTTTGATAATTTAATCCGGGTAGCAACCAGAGTCTTCATCTCCATGGAATTCTCCATGCCAAACCTTCTTATAACATCCTAGGCATATTTGGACTGAGAAATGAATGTCCAATTCTTTCTATGTGTCACCTGTAGACCAAGGAAAAACGTTATCTCACCAATCATGGACATTTCAAACTCATTTTTCGAGAATTCAGATAATTGTCTGCACTGAGATTCATCTAATCCGCCAAATATTATGTCATCGACATATACCAACACCATCATACTTTGATTACAATTGTTGTTGAAATAAAGGTTATAATCAACTCCCCCATGCTAAAAACCAGGCTTTTTTAAATACTGATCAAGCCTTGAGTACCATGCTCTTGGTGCTTGTTTTAGCCCATACAACGCCTTCTTCAGCCTACAAACATTGTTCTCATCCTCATGAATGAGAAAACCATATGGCTGCTCAATGTATACATCTTCTTCCAGAACTCCATTTTGAAATGCAGATTTGACATCCATCTAGAATACTTTGAACATTCTTTGTACTTCTATGCCCAAAAATAATCTGATTGTCTCCAGCCTTGCAACTGGTGCAAACGTCTCGTCAGCATCAATTCCTTCTATCTCGGAGTACGCTTTGCACACAAGTCCTGCTTTGTTCAGGATAATTATTCCATCTTCATTAATCTTATTGCGATAAAACCATTTAGTTCCGATAACATTCTTGTTTACTAGCCTCGAAACAATCTCCCATGTTTGGTTCTTCTCAATCTTGTCAAGCTCTTCATTTATTGACTGAACCTAGTTTTCATCTTCAGCTGCATCAGAAAAACATTTTGGCTCTACCTATGATAGAAATGATGTCTGCTATAATGACTTCATTCTTTGAGTCTGAACTGGAGCTGTCGAATCACCAATGATATTCTGTTTATCAATTTCATCTCGACTCTTTAGCTTTCCTGCCAACACAGACTTGACACTTTCTTGTTCATCATCAGTATCTTCTTCTGAGTCAGCCTCTGCCACATCTGCTCCCCCTGGGTTTCTTACATCATCATCACTTTCATCCAGCACCTGTTCACTGGGTCATTGAGTATTCTGTCCATTTTCAAAAATATTGACATCATTACTCTCAACAATTTTCCCCAACCTTTTGTTGAATCATTTGTAATCTTTTCTTTTCCCCGAGTAGCCAAGGAATATCCCCTCATATCCTCTTGACTCAAACTTCTTGTGATTTTCATTGTTGAGAATGAAGCACTTACTTCCAAATATTCGATTGTATTTCAGCGTTGGATTCATTACATACCACATTTCATACGGAGTCTTTCCTTCTTTCGGGCAAAACATCGACCTGTTTGAAATATAGACCGATGTCAAAACTGCTTCCTTCCAAAATTTCTCAGGAAGGTCCTTCTCTATAAGCATTGTTCTTGTCATGTTGTTGGTGATCCTATTTCTCCTTTCAACTACTTTATTCTCTTGGGGAGTTCTCACTGATGAAACTTGAGGCCTTATCCCGTGTTTCTCGAGATATCCTTCTACTTGGCTGTTCGTGAATTCTGTTCTGTTATTAGTACGAAACATCATAATTTTCTGCCCAAGAATCCTTTCTGATTTCCTCCTGTACTGCTTTATGCAACTGAACACCTCTGTATTATGGGTAATGAATAATACCCAAGGCATTCTGCTGTAATCATGAATGAAAAGAACATAATATCTCTGACCATTTATAGCTCGAGGTGAGATAGGTCCACATACATCAGCATGCACCAATTCGAGCACTCTTGTTTATCTCTATTCCTTTGGCTTGTATGTCTTTCTGATGATCTTCCCTTGTTGGCATGCATCGCACGTGTGAGTGCGGTCATGTGATAATTTGGGAATGTCTCCAGCAACATCACACTTCACCAGATCTTCCATGGATGGTTGGAATAGATGACCAAGTTGATTGTGCCACAACTGGTTTTATTTCTCTCTGGATAATAGGCATGTATCTTCTTCTCCGCCTACAAGGTAAAGATTTCCCTTTGTTATTTTACCCTGTAGAACAACTTCTCCATCTTTTCCATTAACAACAGACATCTTCTTGGTAAAACGGATTGAGTGCCCAGAGTCACATAGTTGACTAACACTGATTAAATTATGACTTAGACCATCTACTACCAAGACATCAGCACGTCTCATCTCTTTGCCCCAAAAATTGGCCTTCCCTGAACCAACAATCTTTAGGCCTTCATCATTTCCGAATTCGACAACTCCTTCATTGTCATATTTTATGCCTGTAACCAGATCCTTGTTACTTTTTATATGAGATGTGAAACCACTTTCAAGGATCTATACACCAGAGCGATCTGATGGTTTGAGAGCAATTTCTGCCACCACGACTTTTTCGTTTTTACTCATCTTGGTCCATACTTTTTCCTTCACACTCAGCATGACTTGAGATTTCCGTTCTATCTCATAGTATGATGTACCATCTTTATATTGCAGATCGGAAAATCTATTATGCGTTTTTACCCCATCTGTCGGTTTATTGATCTGCTTCTTGCGAATGATTTGATTTTGCTTTGGCACATTTCTTTGAATAGATGAGGTGAAGTACCTAGCCATGTGCAGAAATCCTCCACACAAAAAATAGTGTCCATCAAAATATGCACTGGAAAACCGCTCTCTGTTTGGCTGCCACCTCTGTTCTTGTTCTCGTCTATACCTCTTGGCTATAGAACACACATATTGTGAATTTCCCATCATCCAACAATAATAACACCTGATATATGGTGTATTTCTTCATGTTATTTCAGGTCTCCGATTTTCCCCTTGAAATCTCTGAATATTCTGATTCTGCTTTTTCCCCAAATCATCCATTAGTTTGGGACGGATGCTTGTGCTCTAACTTCAACAGCCACATATTTTTTCATATTATCCAGCCCCGAGCCAGCCTTAGCATTTGGGCACACTTTCTTCTTCATTCCTACTGAACTGCTATCCCCTACATTCGTTTTTTTAGTATTCTAAATGTCTTGCTTTCCTAGGAATGTAATGAGAATAAAGGTATTTTCCTGGTCTTTAATATTTCTATGTTGACCAACAAATTCCTCTTCAAGCTCTTCGATACACTTGACGTGATCATTCAATTTTCTGTTCAAGCCATCAATCTCCCTTTTCTGTCCTTCAATTTTGAGCTTATACACACTAAATGATTCTGAGTTCTCTGGCGTTGGCAGCTTGAGTTTCTCAATTTCTTCCAATAACTCAGACTTTTCATCTTCATACTGCTGCATATAGAGCATGGCATCATGAAAAATTTTATTGGCGTTCTTCATCTTTGCCCTCCAAACATATATCTCCTCAAGAGCGGCTTCCAATTCAGCTTCCATGTCAACTCTTCCTTCATCTTCTTCTTCTTCTTCTCCAACGTCATTTTCTTCCTTTTCCTGAGAACTATCGACGACTGCTACCATAGTGTTTTCTCCCCGATCTTTGTAGTTCCCAATTTCCTCATCCTCTTCAACCTCAGATTAATCTGAACTATCTATTTCTTGAGAATGAAGATTCTTCTTCTTGAAGAAATTATTCATGTACGGTTTCTTCCCTTTCACATAGGCTGAAGATTTCTTCTTGGGAACTTCAACATCATCTTCATCATTATCTTCTTTAAACTTTTTAGGGCATCATGCTGTGAGATGTCCAACCATTCCACATCTAAAACAAGCAAGTGGATGCTTCCCTTTGAACTTTCCTTTTCCTCTTTGAAGATTTGAGGTGAGGAATGACATCACCTCATCCGTCTCTTCTTCTTCTTGAGATTCTTCAATGGTAAGCTTCTTCATGGCCATAAATGCCACCTATTTGGATTTCCCCTTTTCCACAACATCATTATCATCATTCCTCATATCATATGCAACAAGGGTACTGTGCAGGTTATCCAACGTCAGTTCTTTTGGGTCTATGTCTTCCAAGACATAGACTTTTGGATTAAACTGAGGTGGATGTTTTCTCAAGATACACTTCACAATCTTTATATCTTCGATGATTTCTCCAAGACCCCGCATGTCTTCCACAACAGCATTTACCCTGTCGAAAAATGCATCAACAGAATCATTTGGGTTCATTCTCAGATCTTCATCCTTGTTCCACAGAACTTGCAGCTTTGCCTCTCTTACTTTTGTATCCCCTTTATAAATATTCAATAGCTTTTCCCACATAGCATTTGACATTTTTCATGACATCACCTTTGTATAGATGGGGTTAGAAGGGGCTCCCCCTAAGTCATTGATTGATTTTGCATCAGCATCCATCTCTCTATGCTCAGCATCTGATAATGCACCACTGGTAATATCAGCTGTGATACCATGCATAGCTGCAGAAAAAACATCCATTCCCCAAGATTGGAAATAATGTTGCATCTGATTCTTCCATATCTGAAAATTACATCCGTCAATGATCGGAATCCCTTTATGATTAGTGGCCCCCATTGGGAGAAGAACAACTATCAACCTTTCCCTCTGATACCAATTGTTAGATCCACATGGCTGAATACCCTGAAGGGGGGGGGGGGGGTTAATCATGGTATGACTAATTTAAATTTAAAGCCTGTTCTGATCATGTTTTGATGTTAAGCACAACACTCTTCACTCTCTTTCCCATTGCACAATATAAATAGAAATTAAAGCATGCACAGGACACAACGATTTTTACTTGGTTCACCCTCACTGGGCTACGTCCAAAGAGCATACGCCGAAAAGTTGTCGGATGTACCAAATTCTACTAAACATCACAAGCTGTGGCTACAAAGTTCGGGTACAGTCACTCTATCCCAGGCTCACTTCCTTTACAAGTTATAGGGTCAGCTCACTGTTTCCCCAAGGGTCACTCCCTGTTTCTCTCTCTCTGGCTCACTACCGATGGAGAGGATCACCTTCTTTCTCTTCCTATGCTCGCTGCACCTGGAAGGAATCCACTCACAGTTTATAGACCTGTAGGTCTCTTCATTTTCATGAATGAATGCATCTTCTTCTGTCTGTAGATGCTCTGTTGAAGATCAATCTTCACCCGTAGATGAATTTATCTTTGCACCGAAGGTATCGGGCAATCTTCCAGCTTCCACATAGCCTGAGAAATAGGCCGGGAACTCACCCTTACTTGGCGCACAAGTCAACCGCGTCATGCAAGTCTCGGAGCGTAAGTCTCCATAGGTGCGCAAGTATTTTTAAACACTAGCGCGACACAAGAAAAACCTTCTCTGAACATGTGCGGCCCACTTCCTTTGCCTCCCAAACCACTTTAGGCGCCCAACCAACAGACGGTGTGCAAGTCCACCACTGGCATGCAAGTCCCACTTGCGCGAGCACAAAACACTTGCGCGACTCCTACACCTGCGGGATGGGAGCTCTGAATCTTCAAAGTGTTAAACTCTGGTGAAGAATGAGGAGGGGTGGTCTAGTATTTATAGGCTTTTGATCCACCTACATGACAGTCGCGCAAGTCCTCCTCCAGCGCGCAAGTCCCGGTGCGCAGGTCCCTCTGCCGCACCACTGCCGCGCTTCTACTGCGCTACTTGCTGGTACGCAAGGCTCAGCACGCAGGTCCCCATAGGCGGGAAAATATTTCTTAACATGTGCGCGACCCAACTCTAAACTTGGGCGTACATCTTCCTTTTCCATATTTTGATCTCTTGATCTTGAAACATCAAGGGCGCACAAGTTCAAAAGCCTCCAGGGCACTGGAGCACATGTCCCTTCACATCGAGCAGGTCACTTGCGCGACCAAACCAATACTTGCGCGACCCTTGTCCTTTGGCCATATTTTGGTGTTCTGATCCCCAAAAACATATGGCGCGCAAGTTTCTGATCAATCTACTATACGGCGTGCAGGTCTCCTTGCGGCGTGCAGGTCTCCTTGAGGCGCGCAAGTCCCCTTTTCCAAAAATAGATTTTCTTTATTTGGCGATTTTCAGGCCAAAAAATTTGGCAAACACTGGAAAACGGCACCACCTTGTTTCTGTACATTTCGTACCACCTCCAGATTATCCATCTGTTTGTCGAAGTTTTTGAATTAATCATAGATCGATGACCTCAGCTATTGAACTCGACATTCTGCTTTGATGTCCTCTTTGTCAACAAAATTTAATGTCATTGTTTTGCATTGCTAACAATGACTGATCAGATGATCACATTGTCAACAAACACAATCACCTCAAAAATGCTTCAATGATACCTTGAGGGATTTTTTCCAACAAAATAATTATCATAATTATACATCTATTATAATCTTATGACCAATCAAAAAAGTTGGTTTTGATAAATTACATTTGTTACGATCATGTATACAGTTGACCATATATATGCATGAGTTACATTCCAATTTTTTGATTATCATTATAGAATGTAGGTTAGTAATTTTTTATATTTACGTAATAATAATATTATCATAAATAGATTAGTATTACATGAAATTTACTTATACATACCATCCATGTGGTGTAATTATGAAAATAGATAGTCACATCGCTTCGTGAAAGCTATAGTACACAAGTACACAATTGATGTTATCATCTTTCAGTGAGTAAAATTTTAAGAAAAACCTTATATACTCTCTATTAATAATTATAAATATTTTATTAAAATAATAATTATTTCATTTATATTGAATATATTAATTTACTTTACCATTCTTAACATTCATGTAAAGCATTAGTGTAAAATGAATAATATCTCTTCACGAGGTGGATGATCACCATACATATAATCGATGATATCATATCCATTATAGAACAAATAGTAAATAATAATAGAAGATATAATGACTCCATATGTATAATTATATTATAAAAATATTATATCTACCTTATATCTACCAACATAACCAACCATGAGATGTGCTAATGGAAAAATGAATGGCAGACGTTCGTGATGCAGTGGTCAGGCGTACACACGAATGATGATTTTGTAATCCATTTGATGGACGTGGAGAGTGTTTTAGGTAAATATCATTACAAAAAAATAACAAAGTATACAAGTTATACTTATCTTATAATATCATCATTGTTTTATAATAATTTATTGAGGGGAATAGAGAATTAATATAAAAATTCTCACTGAAAAATGTTATCTCATTTTCAGTTAACCTTAATTGGGTTTCATCAAAAGAGTTTATTAGTTTTACTTCTTCCCAAAATAATGATTTTAAGATGAGATAAGGGAATATAGTACATGATTTGTATATGTATTTTCGGAGTTAAAAGGTTTTGAATGCGAAGACATGATAGGATTGTTGTTAGCCTATTATAAGCGAGGTGAGTGCCAGATTAGAAATTGTTTAGAATAAAAAGATTTACCCAAGTTTTTCGAATGCAAAAAGGATCCAAAAAGGAGTATTTGTGAGACATTGACATGATAAGGGAAAAATATTGACATTAAATATATTTTACACAAGTTTTAAGTTCATAGTAAATATTATCTTTTTATTTTAACCCCTAATAAACCAATTTTACCATTACCCCAATAATTAATTTTTTTGGTTTTTCACTATTACTTATTGTTAAAAAAGTTAACATTTTTAGATAACATAAATGTTTTTTCTACCAGAAATATTGAATATATTTTTCAAAATTAAATTCATATAAATGGAAAATTTTAATTTAAAATCAATCATATTAAACTACTGATATATATTAATCATTTTTGCCAATCAAAGCGTTGTTTTGATGGATTTCATTTCCTACAGTTCTAATCATGTATTTAGCTTGTCCCATGGATTCCCTCATTTCCCCTTCATCGTCCTTCATTGTGAGATATTTTACACATCTTGTATTTCATTATCCTATTTTTTATTCATTTTGATTATAATACCATGGCAGAAACCCTGAGATTAGTCATCTCATTTTCTATCCTCTTGAGTTCCTCCTGGTCTAAGTGGCATTCCATCTAGACAGAGTGGAATCATTTCCTCCTCCTTTTCATTTTGTTTACATGGTTCTTCTCTTTATCATCATGGATTAAGTGTGTTGGTTCCTAGCTTTTAGATGAAACTTCATTGATGGAAGGGTTTTAACTGTCTATTTCTATGTGTTCTCTATATTTTTGATATTCATCATTAGGAACACTATTGTTTTCTTGGTGAATATGGTATTTGAAATATATTATATTCTTTGGTAGTAATGGTTTTAGTAATTATTTTATTGGATCTGGCATGTTTCGAGAATTTCTTTTTAAGGTGTTCAACAATTGTGATGTGGTAAAAATGGTTGGGAGTGGTGGTCCAACTGATTACCTTGACTCAATATTAAGGCTATGTTCAAACCAAACTCTACTTCAGGTTCCTCGTTTTATCAGTATAATGCCATATTGGTTTGGTGTGGTTTTCCTCAGAGATATATTGGGATGGAATTTTTTAGATGTGTAGGTTCTCAAGGAGTCTCCCCATTTGAGGTTCTACATGTGGTGATCCCCGATGGCAATATATGGTGTTTGGATTAGTGATGATGATAGGATTTTGTGATTTTGTGTTGATGTTGTTAGTGTTGATGTTGATGAGATTGTCATTCATGTTAGGTTTTATAAGTCAATGTGGCACACAGTTTGAGCTTCTTTTCTATTTTTTGAATTTTTAATTTCCTGGGATGTATTCTATGAAACGGGGTTGTGTTTTATTTTAATATTAGAGGGATGATGAATTTTTTGGTTTGAATTTATGTGTGGTTCACATTGAAACCCAAAAAGTGATTTATTAATAAAATAAAAAATTATACTTGGAGATATTTTTAGACGAAAATATGATTTTATATTAACTATATGTCTAATAATAAATATTCTGTGAATTTAAATTAATATTAACTTATTTTAATAGATTAATTAATTTTAAAAATCCAAATTATGTATTATAATAAATATCTTATATGGAGATATATTATTTATTTTAAAATTGTTTTTATAATAATCTCATTTTTGAATATACAAAACTTATACTAAAATCTAATATAATGTTTATTAAAAAAATAATTAGACTAAATATAAATATATAATAATTATGTTACATAAAATCAAATTAAAAAAATAATATAGCTTTTAAATTTCTAATTTATCAAAAGTAACAGATATTTTCTCAAAACAATTGATAATTTTCACTATTCACGGAAAAATAATTATTTCCCAAAAAAATCCTAAAATTTTACCTAATGAAAATTTCAAAAGGATGATTTAAAAAATAAAATTAATTTTATGAAATATATGTTTTCAATTTTTTGGTAAATAATTATAATATTTTTTCATGAAAACCCAAAAAAAATTTGACGATAAAATATATTTGAAGAATAAAATTTCAATATTAAAAAATGACTAATTCACTAAAAATATTATGAATAGATTAGATATAGTAAAAATATAAAAATATTCCATAAATTATTCAATTGTATTCATGTCCTCTAATTTAACAGGAAGGTTATAATCATTATATATATCATGGGTCGTTTAATATAGGCTTTTCATGTCAAATATGCTGTTGAAAATTGATTTATTTTATAAAATATTATGTAGTTAAATCATTATTATGAATTAATAATAAAATAATAATAAACAATATTATTTTATTAATTTGTTTTTATTGAAATGAAAATGAATTCTTGTTCACATAGTTTACAATGGAAAAAAATTATTTAGGGGTTATCTGGTGTTCAATTGGAATAATGGGTTTCTTTTCTATTATAAATATTTTTAAGATAGGGTTTTTAACAAATGTTTTCATACTTTTTTCAAAAGGATTAATTATGAGTGGTAATGTTAATGAATCTTCAATATGATATGTTGTAGGATTATATATATTTACGAATAAATACATATATATATGTATAGTTATATTTATTCGTATATTAATAAAGATCCGTATTAATATAAATATATTTAGTTATATTAATACATATATATGTATTCATATAATAATATATTTTTATTTATTTTTATTTATTTTCATATAAATATATCTTTTTATCATTTTATATATATAGTTATAATTTTTTACCCATAAATTTATTTGTATATTAATATATATTTATAAGATTACTTTTGAATACATTTATAAAATGTGTTTTTTATGTGTGTTTATAAATAAATATATTCATATATATATATATATATACAACACACACACACACACATAGACACACACACATAGACACACACACACATATATATAAATATATTTATGAATAAATACATATATATTTGTATCTGAAAAGACATAGAATGATAAAACGACCATAACTTCTCATCATGAAGTCTGTTTCAAATCCAAAACTATTAAAATCAATAAAAATGAAATAGTATTCTATATGATTTGTGGTATATGCTTAGATGACATTAAGATCAGATGTTATAGCTGTTTGAATGTTAATAAATCCAGGTAAACTGACTAAAAACTCAATTTTGGAGGCCTTATGGGCCTGTATTGGCCTCGAAAAATTTAAAAAAATGTTTTCATCGATCACAAGAATGTAGATATCATCGCAGGCTTCGATTTTTTTTGTTGTAATTCTCAAATGGACACCAGGATCAAATGTTTTGTCCATTTGAAGTTAGAGTTCCATTTTCATCTTATTTTAGATGTTTTATTAATTTGTTTTATTTTTTGTCTTCAAAATGTTATTAAATGATTATTAGTCAAGGATATTTATGAAATTTTAAATTAAAAATAATTTTTAAAATATTTTATAAGCCATTTTTACTAAATATCATTTGTATTAATTTTATATTTCGATGTATATTTATCTAAAGCATACATAAAAATATATATTATTTTTATATCAATATAAATATACTCATATATAAATATATTATATTTTATGACAATGTTTTTTTTTAAATATACCCTTTTTCAGCGCTTAGAAAAAGTGCTCACAAATCCCCCACCCCCTCTTCAGTGCTACTAAAAAAGCATTGATAAAGGGGTCCCTTTAACAGTGCTAAAAAGCATTGATAACTGGGGGGGCTTTATCAATGCTTTTTTAGCACTAATAAAGGGTGGCACTGTGGAAACCTTGTTTTTTAGCGTCCCTATATATATTTTTTCAAGAGGAATGATATAGTTGTATTTTATATAAGATAAGATAAATTTATGGTTTTAGATAATTTCATTGGTATATTAACCCTTTTATAAATCTTACGTGATTGTATTCAAAGTATATTAATTATATTTATAAGAGATTCATATTGGGTTTCATCAAAACATCACAATTTATGTATAAAAAAAATTTGGTATAAATTTGATTAGTGAAAATTTAACCAAGACAATGCATTAATTGATATCGATAATATAAAATGATAATTATTATATTTTGAAATATGAAATGAGTGACTTGATGAAAAATTGGGGTGTATTTTGGAAACGAATTTATTAGGGTATATATATTTTTAATACGTGACTAAATATTGTTTTGGGAATAAGGTGAACTTTATTATTGATGATTTTGAGGTAAAATGATAATTATTTATATTGTTCAATATTTTCATCCAAACATTGGAGTTTAGGTTTATTAGTTTGTGTATTTATTTATTTTGGATTTATTGTTTTATTATAGATGTTCTACATACTAATCTATTTTGACACTCTATAAATGATTGTCCAAATTGAAATTTTCTTATCGTGGGATAACATTTATGGTTTTATTAAATGTGCTAATAAATAAAGAAAATTCGTTAGTTGATATAATGATATATTATAATTTTATTTGTAATGTTTTTGAAATTAGGCATATTTTTCTGGAATATTCATCATTTTATATTTCGGATAGAAAAAAGGTGGAATATGATTGAAATAAAAAACCAAATGATGAAATTATTTTTGTGTATTTTAAGTAATCATGTAAGAATATTCTCTCGTATTATTGGTTATGATGTAAAATAATCAATAAATATTATTTTAATATAATTTATTATCTTTTCTCTATATATAAAATAACATCCTACCTTTGATGAAATTATTTCTCAATAATTTATATCATTTTTTGGTAAAATAATAATCATCTTTATAGATTATTTCCTTCCATGTACATATTCTCACAATTCACTACATATATCTAATATATATGTAAACACAATTACTTGTCTTCCTATGTGATATTCATATTTTGCTTTTACTTTTTTCTCAAGGTCGTTTTATTATCCATTTTTTATGATGTTGATTTTCAAAAATATAATTTTTACTATTAGAAAGAGTTTTTTGATTTTATAATTGTATGTTTTATCTTTAAAATCATATTTCATTTGGATTAGGATTATGTCGTTTTTAAATTTAATCTCTTCTTTGTAAATTTTTAATTTTATGATATTCAATGTCGATTATAATCTATGAAAATTGATTTTGGTAAATTTTTAAATAATTTATTAACATTATAAAATCTTACATATAATGAATGATATAAAATTATAATGATGAAATTTATTTACGGGAAGATAATGCAACACCCTCATATTTTAATTTATAGAAACACTGATCAGTAGTGTCATCCATATGCAAAATTGAACATGAATAGACTACGATATACTATAGATATATAATTATTCATAAATGATCATTATAACCATTTCATTGTACTAGAAGTTATGAATAAAAGTAATCAAATAATGAAATATATATAAACCAATTTTTATAAAATTTATTTGTTAATGATTTAGTAATAATTAACCATTTTTGATTTATATAAACGAAATCACATGGTTTAAAATTTTCATTTATCTATATTTTTTTTTTCATTTAAAATATAAATTTATAAACATTATAATTTTAGCTTGATAAAATTGACTTCATTTTAACAACTATAAATTTAAATACGATTAAGATGAATTTTTTATTTTTTTCTAAAATAGTTTCTTTTTAGAAGCACTATAAAAAATATTAATTTTTTAAATACTATAACTTTAATTACATCGTCGTGATATAGGATTTTCATAAAAGATTATAATTTTTTTACATAATATATATTTAATATATAATATAATTTCTTTAAATGTATAATGGTGAACTAAAAAATATACGTCTGATAATTTTTATACATAAGTATTGTTTTTAATATAAAAAATCTTTTGGTTATTTTCATTAAATAATAAATTCACATTGTTTTTAAGTTATTTTTTGTTTTTAAATTAATATAATTATATTTCTATTGAATATAACTCAATAAATTCATTGGGAATAATATTTTTATATAATTTCCGGATAAAAAAAATTTTAGTCTTAAAATATAGTTTTTCTAAAAATGTTCATGATGGAGTTTTCATTCATTTATTAAAAGTAATATTTATAATATTTAAAATTTAATACGGTATAATAGATTTCATATTCCATATTTTGATGTTATTATTAAGAAAAGAGTTACATTTCATTTTTGGTTGTTATGAACATTAACCTTGTATAATATAAGTTACCATGATAGGAGGTAAATATATTTAATTTAGGTAAAAAAATATGTTTTAAGATCACCATATCATTTCACCAATCAGATAGTATTAATTTATTTAGATCCTTATAATATTACCTTCTAATTTGTATATTTTTATTGTAACATGATTCTGAAAATTTCTTAATATTTCGTTATAACATCGAATATTTACAAGATTTTAATTTTTTGTAGAAGTGAACTTCCTCTCATATATCCTCTACACCATTAGAGAGTTATAGTACCCCCAAACCTACCAAAATACCATCCCAATATTGACCAACCAATCCTGGTGGTATTGGATTCAATAAAACAAAATCATAATAAGGCTTAATAATTCAACCAATGGAGAAATTTCAATGAATAGGTGTAAATCCAAAAAATAAGTTTTTTTATATTTATTTAAAAATATACCTAATTAAAATCATCTAATAAAATATAAAACAACATCTTTAATTTCATAAATACACTGAAATATAATTATGAATTTGGAACAAACCTTTTTTCATCATCTTTTAATCGTATGTAAATCAAACGCATTGATCCTGTGTATGTACAGACTATTGTCACCAACCAGTGATGAATTATTTTTCATAAAAACCTATCATAAATGAATCCATCCAATGATATCCCAAAAAAATGGAAATGAATCAAGAGAGATAATGAACCGTGATTTCCACCTTGAGTAGACCCTTAGTAGGAAACATGTACCGATGGTATAAGAATCTCAAAAATGGGAAACATCACTCTCTAAAAAAATTGGATCAAGAAATTAGATAAATAATCACCATGAATATCACAAATATAATAAAAATATAACCCAAAAAACACGTATAATTCATTAACAATGTCAATATGTATAGAAAATGCTTAAAACTAAATACCAAAATTCAAATCCTATAGTAGTGTCTCTGCATAAGATCAAAAACCAAGCTTGAAATATCCATCTTGGTTCTCAATGTTCTCATAGATATCGAAAAGGTATTTATGTACATGGGATAAGAATAAATGAATAATTTTACAGAATATTCCAAATTTCAAAAGTGAAATGTGAATGTAACATACTAATGCGCGAGTGGAAAAACTATAGAACTAGTAAGAAATAAACAAGAAAACAAAAAAATCTTCTCCTCACCATGTTTTCCTCTCCAAATCACGAATCTAATATTGTAATATTTTATCAGAAACATAATAAAGGCACCTATGTACTACTTACAAACTAATTTTAAACTCTCATTCCCAAACATTGAATTCCATGTTCTCACACACCTTCCAATAAATTTTAACATACAACCAACCATTTCTGGTGGGGGTGAGAATGAATCCCATCCTACCCCACCCATGTAAAGTCTAGCATTTGGTGCTAGAATCATTCATCATCATGTCACATATCACATGGATACACATAATCCATCCCAACACATCTCTTTTGTAGACACCTCAAACATCACAACACATCTCATCACATAAATAGAGATGTAGGGTATCAGGAATGTGAAAAACAAAATCATTGTGCCCTCCACCTACCATGCATTACCCTACCAAAAGTTACATCACTTCAATACCAAATCACATCACATCTCCCCTGAAATAACTATTAAAAACATATAGGTAATCCCCAACACCAACCTATATCACCAATATTTTAAAAGGATTATTTGGAAGGAGGGGGTAACCAATCATCAGTACCACCACAATGGTAACACCCTTCTCCCAGAAGCCCAGACCAGGTGCATTATTTCAATATATTGGCATGATTATAAGGAATAAATTCTCAAAGGACCGATTAGTTTAGTAGTATTGGAAAACAGATTACATACATGAATGTTACATTACACTTTATAACATATATCACAAAATAAATAATCCTTTGAGAACACCATTATTCCATTAGCATAGTAGTGGATATCAATCGCAATTCAATTCATGGACTCCTGGTAAAAGGAAACAAAATAAAGGGGAGATCTCAAAAGATAAGTAAAAGTAAGCAATATAGCCCAAGATAAAATAATCATTGGGCATGTTGAATAATTTAATACACATTTTGTTTCAATTAATAAACATGAACATCATATTACATGAATATGAGGTAAGTAAATAATTCAATAATAAAACACAATCCTGGGTATTATACTAGTTGAATAACCACATAAACCATAAATTTTATTTTTATAATGAGGTAATGTATAATGCTTGACATATTGAATCTTCCTATGAAGGCCTCATCCAAGATCTCTAAATATGATTAAGGCCTCAGCCAAAACCATATAAAAAATTTAGAGAGGCCTTGGCTAATTCCACGTATAATTGTCCCATTAGACCTACCGATTTACCGAGAAGATATATCAGGCTCCACCAATCACTTACTAAGTATAATACATTCCTCATATTAAAATGTTGAAACATAACATAAACATTCATTTTAAAACTAGCATACGAAATGTCAATACATTAACCATAATCCATTAATTGTATAAAAATAGAAAATTCATAGTCAAACGTATCATAACACATTAAATACAATATTGATGATTTTATTTATAATAAATCAACCTCAATAAAGGAAAATCTCCAGAAAGGATGTTGAAATAGTTGAAAATCATTAGTAAAACTCTTAGAGAGAAATATCTCTTTTTCATGAAAAGATTTAAAAGTAACACAATTAAGAAAGGAATAAATTTAGATACATTTTTGAATCAAAGTGTCCCATACCAATTTTAATGATTATTAAATGTATTTACATTTTTAAACATTGATTTCCATATAAATAAATCCTTATAACCATTTTGAAAACATGGACATTAATGAGAATTATTTAGAAGAATAAATATTTAAACCATTTAAAATCATGATCAACTTAAATATAACCTTCCATAAATCCCTATAATATTCCTTTTGAAAACATTTTTAGGAAACATGGACATGGTTGATAAATATATCCATGTAAATACATACATATAATCAATCTCAGATAATAATTAGATTGATGAATTAACCCTTACCTTGCACTTTCATTTGATCGAGGGTATGTTTAACCTCATGTATAAGGACCATTGTATGTTATTAAATTAGACCCGAACCATAATAATATTCATTATATCATACATTATTCATTTATGACTTTATACAACCAATTTAATAATTATTTCCATGTAAAATTAACATTTCAGGTAATAATTGCTTTCTTTATCGTACGTGTTTTAACATGTTATTCTTGATCGTATCACTTAGAGCATGATTCATATACTTCCAGAATATAAAACATAATTTAAATATCATATATATTTAGAATATAAATATGTATAATATATAGATATATGAAATGGAAAACACTGTTTATGGGGTTGGTAGGTCGTACGTACGCATAAATGTTGTTTCTGTTTTCATATCGTATTGAAAAAAAGTATGTGAATAAGATATATGTAAGGACACACAGACATGCGTGCATATATATATATATATATCCAATATAATTATTATGTCATATATTACATACTAATTAATAATATATATATTTTTATTATCATTATTGGATTATGAACCTAGAAATAAATCTAATCACTTCATGGAGATTGTAATCCATACGTACGTACGAGCGACAATATAATTCAATAGAAGGTGAAATATTATATAAATAAATTTTATATCATATATAAACAATATTAAACATGTTATATATATTATTTAAATAAATTATACATCATTTTTATTCCCATCCAAATAATAATGTATTGAACAACAATTAGACTATAGAGTGGAGACAGTAAGCCGTATGAACCCACGTATGGTGAAATTGTCATTAATATGATGAATAAAATAATAAAAAGTGTTGATAAATTTTTATAGTAACATCAAAGTAGGTATAATAGACTATAGATATTATTTTAGAATGTAAACAACAATGAAAGAAGAAGTGGAAGAAGAAAATAACTGTAAAGAGGTGATGAAATTTTTACCTCTTCTTTGGGTAATTCCTTTTCATTTGATCAAGAGGACCCCATAGGATGTCTTTATGTTCAAATTAAATCTTCTCAAATCAATTTATGATAGTTGGTAGGTAATTTAGCAAAGGTTTTTCAATGAACAATTTCATTAGAGGAGTGATTTTTGGAGAAGTGAATGTACAATTTTATAAGAGGGGAGATGGTCACTTTAAGAAAAGCTTGAACTATTATTTTATTCGTCAATCATATTTGCTTTACGATGGCTCCAAAAAAATTTATTTCAAGACTTAAGTGGTTATTAGTAGAATTACTCTCAACCAATAGGTTTTATAAATTTTTACGATGCCATATTAACCTTATCTTTTAGATTTAACTCTTGGTTAAATAGTTTAACATTCACCATGTCTCCTAGATTTTTAAATTACATTGTTAATAAATATACTATAAAATGACAATAGAACCCTAAGTGGTTCATTAATGATATATATCATTATAAGACCCGTTTGGACAATCCTTATATTTTTAGTACCATGACATAACTTAATAATATAGTATTTTTTTTTAAAAACTCATTTATGTTAATTTTGACATTATTTAGTATTTAGTTTTTTTGAAAGTCATAACGACATTATCACTTGAAAAAAAAATATTTAATCAATCATAAAATTTCATATTAACCTATAAAATACGTGTATTCATAAAATACTCAAATTACATTTATTTTAATACTTATAATAATTATTTTTTTAATCTTTCAACAATAATGTAATTACTACATCACCATTATGTAATAAATTAATTTAATTATTTCATTTTTAAAAATTATAAATAAAATACTATTATGTATTAAATCATTTTAACTCTCTAATTTATTTTTATAGTTAAATTTATCTTACGTATAACCATATATTAATGAAGTTTTAGTTATTAAACCTTGAATTTAACACTTTTAACTCTTATTATAGAGAATAATAATAAGTGACCTAATATAATCCATGTGGACCAAAAGGATCATATTTTATTAATATGTTTTTTTTGGTCGACTTAAACTTATCTAAAAGAATTAGGACATGTATTAGGGTAATTAAAATATCATTTTATCCTTTAATTACAATATTTACTTATAACCATGGTAAATAAAATTCAAAAGTTACAATTCACTGAAAATTATTTTAATCTTAATGAACCACCTTTTACTTATTGATTTAATCTATGTCTGTCTTATTTTTTAAATTCAATTCACAGAAGCGGTAAAATAATGTTTTATGAAAATTTATAAATTCGCCTCGAAGGTGGGTAAAAGACGGTAAAAAGTTCGATAAATTTTTATATAGATAAAATTATTAAAAATTAATCCAATGAAATAGATATAACTTATATAAGTATTATGTTTCTATTTTGACATGAATTAATTTAAATAAAATAAATACTTACTTAAAAACAAATTCAGTTTTAAACAATAATGCAGTGTTTTCACTATTCATCAAAAATTGAAATTTTTCTGAAAAATACTCAATATTGACTTTAGGATAATTTTGATATAATTAATTCCAAAATGAAGTCCATTTTGAAAAATAAAATCTGTAAAATTTAAAAAAGATGGTATTACTATTCATAACGGGTAGTTTGTTTGGTCGTGGTGTGTTAAAACTCTATATTCTGAACAACGCAAGCTACTACATTATTCAACAGAAACATACCATGGATGATTTGGGTGTTACATTATACTCTCCTTAGATAATTTTTATCTTCATAATTTGAATTTATTTTTAAGAAATAAATATTTAAAAATAGAAAATTGTTTTTATAGGAGACCCACACAGGAAATTGGGTTAATATAATTTAGTTTTACTAAGAGGGAAACGAAAATGAAAAAGTAACAACCAAATTATAATCCCAATTAGTAGAACATTGGTGGAAATTAATGACATTTAATTTTAGGAAAAAAGTAAATATTTATAGGGAGTGACTGAGGTCATCAATCACAAGAAAGAGTATAATTGAGGGCCTTAAGGCCATTAATCTATGATGATTTATATTGTCCCCAGTATAACAAAATATAAGGAATTAGGATAACACATTTTTGGTTTTATGATCCCTTCCCTAATGATTAAGAAATAATTTATTCATATAAAAACTGTGAAAATCATAATTGACAAGTACAGTTTCATCCTTCAACTAATTATTTCCAAAAACTCATATTTCCCTCCAAAAGTTAATAGAATTAAAAAATATTATATTTATCCTAGTCATATAGTGTTCCAAAAATAATTAATTTATAATTTATTTTTCATACTATTTTAAAAAACTACATTATACAAATCAAGACATCACATATGCCAGAGACAGGTGATGCACCCTTTTAGCCCTTTTATTGCAAGTTCAAGTCTTGTGGCCTTACTGAACCTGACAGGATACACCATGACTTCCGGGTTGTACTTTTTATAACAATCCAAAAATAATCATAAGAAATTAATTAAACTTATCAATAGTATCCAATTTAACCCTTAATTCATTATAACCATTATACTTATCCAAAATACTTGTTTCCAAATTCATTGTCCAAAAATTTATATGGATTTTAAACATAACATAATGAAGATCACTTTTTACCAGATAATAACATGTTAGTACATTCGTCATTTATTATCTTAAAACATGGTTGCACCCAGAATTACCATAAAACATTATTTATTACATTCATATTCCCTTATTCATTATAAAATACTGGATATACTCCTTGTATACAAAAATGTAGTAAACTCTAATGATAATTGAATAAAATCAAATAATTTGTTTCCGTGCAGTCAAGAATATCGAATATAATTTATTCCAATCTGTCATATCATATTCGAAAATCACTACCTGAGTAGCAGAACCATTTTGAGGTTTATCATTCCTTAAACCATGGATTTGAAAATAATTATTGACTTGCTATTGTATCACTCTTCATAGAACCATATAATCTCCAATCAATAATGAAATAGTACTATAGTACAGTCCATATATATATCACGTTATTCTTATAACCAGAATATAATTATGGAATCCAAAAACAAAAATACTTTAATAATTCTAGTTCAACTATAGTAACATCCTTAACATGTCCTTGCTCTCTTGTCCCTTTCTGAGATAAGTTTCCTTGGTGATTAGGGAATTTACTAGCATACGGTCTCAATTCTTTACAATTGTATCATCCAAAATTGACAGCCTCTTTTTGACATTGAAATCATGATCTGGGTGACCATTTTCTCCAAATTCACAACAAATTACCATTTCTTTTAGGGAAGTACCAGGGTTCTTCCTTCCACAATTATCACTGGGAGGAAATTCAACTCTGACCTTCTTCCCTGTTTCCTTGTTTCCTTTCCTAGAGTGTTCAACATATCTCTTCATCACTTGATTTTATTTAAAGTCATAAGACTTTGATAATTCCTTTTCAATATTGATAGCACATGAGACAATGTCTTCATATGACGAAAAGGATTTCATGACTAATGTTCGAAGGAGAAATGGTTTTATCCCATTAAAAAAACAATAATTTTTACATCATGGGTTACATATATAATCTGTAACATGCCTTGGTAACCTTGTAATGTTTGCTTAATACTTTGCGACATTCTCATCATCTTTTTTCCTCATGCATAGAAATTGTCATTCCATATCTTCTCGATGGTCATGAGGAAATTATATTTCTAATTAAATATCATTAAACTCCCTCCATTCTATACATGATACTTCATCATCCTTCTTTTCTTAATTAATGACCACCATTGATCGGCATCTCCCATGAGGTGATAAACTACAATGATGAATTTTTTCCTTTGGCTACTCCCCAAAGCATGAAATATTTTTTCTAAGGATATTATCCATTTCTCAACTACAAATGGATTTGTAGAACCATTGAATGTTGATATTTTTTTCCTCATGAAGCGGTTTAACATTTATTCTCCACATTGTGATTCAGGGTGCTCTATAAGGTTAAGGTTAGTATTTATAACCTGAGTGATTTGTCCCTGTATAGTGATAAGTTGATCAGCACCAGTTACATCACCAGCTCTACTATAATTATTTTGAGTAGGAGGTATATACTTACATGGATTATGTGCATTGATACAATTTCCATTCCTTCCACTATGCGGCATTTCAATAAAACAACATACTTTAGATTAGTTTACCAACCTCAATACATAATTCCAAACATATAACATACTTAACATAAATTGAATAGATTATGGATATAATACATAATCATAAAAGAAATTTCTATGAGGATGTATATACTCATTTTTCCTTCATAATTTCCGGTAAAGAAAACATGAATTATCCTAATCTTATCCCTTTGTAGTGTCATAACTAATAGTGTAGTAAGGCCAATTTTCATGAACCAGGATACCCATTGTCAAGCCCAAAAATCCATGTCAGTGTTTTCACTTCTACGTACATCTGTTCTAGACCACATCTACATGATCGTATCCAGATAGGGATGTATTTCTTGAAAATACAAAAAATCTCTACATTACTAAAATTCATTTACGTTCTTTTATACTAATCCTCAAGATCTATCATAGGGTAAAGTTTTCTAAACAGATTTTTTCTAAATATAGTTTCCAAGGATTATACTAAATGTCCTATGATACCAACTGTAATGCCCCAAACCCATAAGCCTGGAGCCAGTGCATTATTTTAATACATTAGCCTTAGTATAATGAATCATGTCCTAAAGAACTGATTAATTTAGCAGTTTCTAAAAATAGATTACATATATGAATGTTACAATACACATTCTAACATACATCACAACATAAATAATACTTTGAGAATTCCATTATTCCCATATAATTACCATGCATAACAATAACTATACACCTCTTGAAATTCTGGGAAAATAATACAAAATAACGGGGTGATCTCAAATGCTCAGTAAGAGTATGAAATAAAGTGGAAGGTAATATAAACATTAGGCATGGTGAATAATTAAAAACCTATTCTTTTAAAATTAATAAAAAAGCACACCTTATAGTATGAATATGAGCTAACTAAATAATCCCATAATAAAACATAATCATCAGTATTCTACTAGTGGAATAACCCCGTGATCCATCAAAATAATTTTCATAATGGGGGAATGTATAATGCGTGACATTCTGAAACATTTTGTCAACGCCTCGTCCAAGTCCTCTAAAAATGATTAAAGCCTCGACCAAAAACATATATCATATTAGGAAATGCCTATGCCAATTCCACGTCTAATTGTCTCATGAAAACTACCGATGCACTGAGGAGTTATTTCGGGCTTAACCCGTCACTTACTAATTCCATCACATATGTCATATGAAAATGATGAAACATAAATAAACATTTACATTAAAACTAGCATACAAAATGTAAATACATTAACCATAAAACATGAATGGTATAAAAAATAGCACATTCACAGCCAAACATATCATAACTCATTCAATAAAATATAGAATATTTTATCTATAATAAATCATCCTCAATCAAGAATAATATCCTAAATGAATGTTGACATAGTGGAAAATGATTAGAAAAACTCTTTGAGAAAAATATCCCTTTTTCATGAAAAAATATAAAACCAACAAAATTTAGAAAGGATTACATATAAAGAGATTTTCTAATCAAAGTGTATCATAAAACGTTGAAACTTTTTAAAGGTATTATAATTTCAAAACATACATGTTAATATAAATAATTCCTTAAACCATTTTGAAAACATAGACCTTAATAAAAATGATTTAGAAGCATAAATATTTAAAACATTTAAATTGATGATATAGTAAAAGTGTTCCTTCCATAAAATCCTGAAATATTATTTTTGAAAACAATTTTATGAAACATGGAAATGGATGATAAATATGTTCTTGAAAATATATACATATAATAAATCTCAGATAATAATGATATTGAAAAATTAACAATTACCTTTCACTTTCCTAGGGTTGAGGGTACGTTTAACCTCTTGTATAATGACCACATTCTGTTATTAAATTACACCAGAGACATATTCATATTTATTATATCATAAATTATTCATTTATAAGTTCATAATAAACATTTAATAACGATTTCCATGTTAAATTAACATTTCATGTAATAATTCCATTCTTTATCATATGTGTTTTAACTTGTAATTATTTATTGTAACACTAAGATCACAATTTAAATACGTAATGAATATAAAACATGATTTATATATCATATAAATTTAGAATATAAAAATTTTTAATAGATAGGCATATTTAAACGAAAACACCGTTTATGGAGATGGTTGGTCCTGTGTATGCGTAAACTCTGTTTCTGATTTCATATCGTGTTGAACAGAAGTAAGTGAATAAGATATATGTATGTACACACACAATAATATAAATATTTATATATCTAGAATTATTATAATGTCATATATTTCATGCTTATTAATAATATATATATCTTTATAAACATCGTTTAATGGTGAACCATGAAATGAATCACATTGCGTCGAGGTGACGGTAATCCGTACGTATGCATGGGCAATAATATCTTTCAATTGAAGGTGAAATCATATATAATTGAATTTTATGTCATATATACAGAATAATTACCATGTTATATTTAATATTTACATCAATTATATGTCATTATTATACCCATCGAAATAATAGTGTATTGAATTACAACTACACCATGACGTGGAGATAGTAAGTCGTACATACGCACATATGGTTACTTTTTCATTCATATGATGGATATAATAATGAATAAGGTTGTTCAATTTTTATAATAAAATCATATTATTTAAAAGAAACAATAGTTATTATTTTATAATGGAAACAACAATGAACATGGATGTGGATGAATAAAATAACATGAAAGAGGTGATGAAATATTGACCTCTTCTTCGGGTTCTTCCTTTTGATTTGATCAAAAGGACTCATCGGGATGGATTAACGATCACATTAAGGCCTCTAGGATTAAGATAGGAAAGTTGGGAGGATATTTGGGTAGGGTTTGGCTGATCCAAATGGATTGGGTTCTGATTTTGAGAGAAGAGGATGTACCATTTTATAAGATGGGTGAGGGTCACTTTAGGAAAATCGAGATTTATTATATAATTATTCAAATATATTCAGATTATAATGGCTCCAAATGAATTTATTTCGAGACTTAGGTGGTTATTCGTCGAAATCATCTAAAATGATAGGTTTTATACAAGTTTGAGTTACTATATTATCCTCATATTTTAGATATAACTCTTAGTTAAATAGTTTAACTTTTACCATGTCTCCTGGTATTTTTATATTACAAGGTTTAAAAACATACTCTAAAATGTAATGATAACCACAAGTGGTACATTATTGAAATATATATCATTATAAGAGTCCTTTGGTAGATCTGTAAATTTTTTGGTCAAATAAATAAGTTGATAATATATTCATTGTTTTGAAAACTCATTTAAGTAAATTTTGACACTATTTATTATTTGATTTTTGGGAAAGTCATAAAAACTTTTTCACATAAAATAAAAAAAATTAATCAACGATAACATGTCATTTTAACATATACAATTCGTTTATTTCATTAAAAGGCTAAAATTACAATTATTTTAATATTTATAATATCAATTATTTTAATCATTCATTTATTAGGTAATTTGAACATCATCATTGTGTCATAAATAAATTTAATTATTTAATTCCTAAAAATTATAAATAAAATACCATGATGTAAGAAATCATTTTATATTTTTAATTAATATTTATTTTTCTAATTTATATAAAGTATATCCCTATATTAAAAATGGATTACTTATTAAATGTTGAATTTAAAACTCTTAACTCTTATTTAAATTAAATAATAATATGTTTCATAATCTAATACAAGTGGATTAAATGGATTATATTTTACTACTAAGTATTCTTTTGGTTTAATTACATTTATTCAATTATATTGTTACATGTGTTAGGGTAATTATAATATCATTTTTACCTTTAATTACCCTATTTAGTTTTATCCATGTTAAATAAAAGTCAAATGTTACTTTTCACCAAAAATTATTTTCATCTTATTTACCCATATATTACTTTATAATTTCAATAGTGTCTCTCATATTTTTTAAATTCAATTCTTAGAAGCAATAAAATTATTTTTTATGCAAATTTTCAAAATCCCTTAGAAGGTGGGTAAAAGACTGTAAAAAGTTCAATAAAAATTTATATATATAAACTTATTATAAAATGAATCCAATGAATTAGATTGAACTTATATAGGTATTATGTATTTATTTTGACTAAAATTAAATTTAAATAAAATAAATAATTATTTTAATAAAAATTCAATTTTAAACAATAATGCTGTGTTTTTCAATATCCACAAAAAATTGAATGTTTTCAAAAAAACACAAAAAAAATCACCCTAATATAATTTACATATGCCAAATTCAAAAATGAAGTATATTTTGAAAAATAAAAAGTATAAAATTGCAAATATTTGTTATTACTATTCATAAGGGCTAGTTTGATTAGTTGAGATGTGTTAAAACTCAATGGTGTGTGCAACACAAGCAGCTGCATTATTCAAAGGGAAACGTACCAAGGAATCTTGGGGTGTTACAAAAATCCTTAATGTCGGGGAAACACCTAGAACCCAAAACCATTGAGTGTTATTTAGGTTAACCAAACTGAAAGGAATATGTATATAAATAATTCAAAATACATGACATTTAAATTTCTCACAATACCTAATTTATGGATTCACATCCATTTCACTATTGTACTTGACATCACCATCCACACAACAAAAATATTAATTCATAAACACTACAAACACCATATGAAACCGAAAGCAAAACTTCAAATCATAGCCAGCCATTACTACTTTCAAAAAAATTGTTTTCAAAGATTTACATTTTAAATAATTTTTCAAAAACTCCCTCATAATATTCTATTCCATTTCAGATTCTTAGACCACCGTCCTTTATTTTTTAGATAAATTTATGAAATTAAAAGATGTGAATTTCTGCCAATATTTATTCATTTACCAACCAATGATATTTTATTCAATAATTAAAAATTTATTCTATTACTACCTGATAAACTAACATAACCACACCACAACATATATCATCCATCCTACATTAACAATCATCACAACATGAAAATATCCAATACACATCAACATAAAATCCTCATGTCACAACCGCACCACATTAGAACAACAAATCACACAGAGACCACATTATAAAGCATCCCACAAAATATCCCATGACAACCAACAAAAATCACATGTCACAACCACTATGTCATACATCAAAATAACACTTATTATCACATCCCATATGGTCACAACCATCATCACACAATGGACCACACCACAAAATTCAAACACAACATTTACGACCAGACAATCATCATATCCCAGCTTTAATAATTTATAGTTTCAAGTGAAAACATAACTTCAATTGTTATTTATAAATGTTATAATCACATTGTAACAACCAATGCATTGCAAGTATGTTTCCTCTTAAATAAATTCAACATATTTCACTAGACACAAAATTGAGTTTGAGTGCACTATTACCTATCAAACTCTTTATTTTAAAAAGCTGTTATAAAAAATATTAACCACATTATGAAATTTATAAATTTTAATATTCAATATAAACATCATTTTTGAATTCATAATATCAAAATTATCTTAGGGAGAAATTTTTATAAGTTTTTTAAATGTTTCATTTTTTGATGAATATTGAAAAATACTGCATTATAGATAAAAACACACTTTTTCATTTAAATAATTATTGCACTTTAAATCTATTAAAACACAAAAATTTTATATAATAAATTTTTTCCAATGTATGTTTTTGGAATAATTTTTATTAAAGAATTAGATAACAAAAATCATTGTACTTTTTAATGTCTCTTTTAACCAGTTTCAAGAAAAATTTACATGATTAGCATTAAATGTAATTTTACTACCTCAATGTATTGAATTTCAGAAACATGGAAATACATGGTTGTAATCTGTAGGAAAAATGTTGTCTAATATGATTAAAATATGTTTTGGTCAATAATAACTTTGTAATTTTATTTACCACGGTTAAAGGTAAATTGGTTAATTAAAGGTAAAAAAATATTATAATAACATTAATTACCCAAAACAGTTGTCCTAATTTCATTGGATTGGTTTTTTGGACAAGAATCGAAATTATCTCAAAATTAAGATTTTTAGCCACTTCTGTTATACTAGGATATTTATTAAATTTTATTTAAGGAAGAGTAAAAAATGCCATATTGAAATTATAATAAATATATATTTTCTAATATAAGGGTATATAAGTGATATGGTAGACTATAAATAGTATTTATATAGCTATGATGTTTATCTAATTCAGGATAATTCATTCATTATTTTTGGGAAATAAATAATTAAATATTATAGTGACACACTAATGATGAAGTAATTGATTTCTTAAAAGAAGTAATAATTATATGATATTAATATTAAAAAAATAAATATAATTTGACTTTATTAGTTACATCCACTAATTTTATAGATGACTTATACATTTTGGTGGCATATTTGATTTATTTTCTTGTTATTATGATATTTGTATGATATTGCAAAAATGAATACTTTTTTATTAAATGATATGAATGTCAAAAAAATCTATTGTTTGGCCAAATAACATGTATAGTGTTACATATGTCATCAATGATCTAATTGGGGTTATTTTTTACATTTTATAGTAATTATATTAACACTATAGTATAAAAAGGCAGGTATACATGGTGAGAGTTATAATATTTAACTAAGGGTTAAACCAAAAAGATAGCTTTAATTTTGTGACCTATATATGTCTTAAAATCATTGGATAATAGAATTTTGATCCATACTCATATTGGAATCCAAATAAATCACTTGGTATATATTTGAATTTGAAAATCCATTTATAATAAATTAATAGTTTTGTAGTATTCTAAAGACTTGTCACATCTCTTATAAAAGAAAACATCTCCTTATCTTTACTTCACACCTCTAAAGCCATTTGGCTCACCCAAACCCTACCCACTTATCCTACAAACAACCATCACAAAATCATAGAGTCCATAATTTAGTATCAAATTAAACCTATGGAGTGTTTTTTTCTAATCAAATGTAGATATCCAAAAAAGATGTAGTTGTTTGATCAACTATTTTGAGGTTCTTTTCTTCATATACATGAACTTCATATCTTATTATCATGATAAATTAATCACTCCAATATCACATACAATCTGAGATGTTATTATAATTATGAGGAAACCATATAACTTTTTTTATTCATCCTATAAATGATAATATAACCATGCATGCATATGTACGACTTACCGTCTCCATGTTGTGGTGTAATTTGTTATTCAACACTAATATATTTGGATCAATATATTGATGAGTATAATGGATATAAATTACAAATATAAAATGATTATAATTATATATAATTAATATACCATAAAATTACAAACCATTTAATCATTGAGAGAATGATATTGTCTCTCATGTATACGTACGACCTGTCATCTCCATGACACGATAAGATTCATTCCTTATGTTTATAGTTCAAGAATGATTATAGAATTTTTATAATGATTGAAAATAATAATTATAAACTTAAAATCATTATATAAATGAATTAAATGCATAATATTCATAAAAACCATGACATACATAACAAAACATGAAAGGAAAATGAAGCAGTTTACACCCAAAACATTAGAATTACAGGAATATTATTAACATAACATTATAATTGGATAAAATTTGATATCATAAATATGGATATAGTATTGGTATTATATAATAACATGACTTATCTATTATACAAGAGGTTAATGAACCCTCTACTAAATAGAAGTTCAAGTTAAGTTTTATTTTTACAATCTCATTATTTTCAGAAGTTATTTATACATAAGTATCTACTCAGATATTTATCATCAATGTACATGTTTATTAAAATGTTTTCCAAAACATTAAAGTACATTCTTCCAATGTTTGACTTTTTATAAAACGTTTTAAAAAGGATTATTTCTACTCTTTTCCAAATGAGGTACAGTATAACCATTTTGAACAAATTAAGGAAATAAATTTTTTTCTTTAACTTATATAGTGCAAGAGGCTATTTTCCACTATTGTGAAAACATAACTCTTTGAAGCTTCCCAGACAATATTACAATTTTATTTTTTAAATAATTTCTTACTTTTATAATTATCTATATTTTAAATTATTTCAATGAAAAAAAGTAATATTTCTCTCATAGAGTTTTATTGATTTTATAAGTTTATTTTCATCTTTGTCAACATTAATTGTTGGATTTTATGCTCAATTGAGGTTGATTTGTTGTGATACAATCTTCCATATTTTATTAAAGATTTTATTATATGATTGATTGTAGATGATTTATTTTTATATCATTCATGGATTATTGTTAAATTATTAATATTTCATATGCTAATTTTAAAACAAAAGATTATGTTATGTTCACAATTATCATATGAGCAATGAATTGGACTTTTTAAGTAATTTGTGGGTCCCTCTATAGCCCCACAATAGATTAGTTGGTATGATGAGACAATAAATTGTCTTGGAATATGTTCATGATGGTACAATTATTTATGGTCCTATCGTAAGGCCATGATAGTATGGTTATGATGTCTCACATTATGCGTTATATCATTATGAGATTTGTTATTTATATTACAGTTGATTATTTTACCAATAGAATATCATTGTGAAGGATTAAATGAAATTACTTGATTTATTATTACAAAATTATTCTGAGTATTATGCTTAATAATATTTTGTTTTAGTTTTATAATTTACCATAAATGTTTAATCTTATTAATGATATCTCCTAATGTTTTGTTAATCTTTACTTAGAATGTGAGCTCACCCCTTTATTATGTTTAATTTTTCCACAGGAAGTGAGGAAGTTTATTATGACTGACCTATAGGGAAATTATAATGGATAATGGGTGTTTTAAAATTATACAATATGTTGTTTTATATTTCAATATTTAATATAAATATTATGAATGTATCTAGATTTTACAAATCTACCAAAATGATTGGTCATTAAGGATGTGATTTATTATTATAATTCCAATGTAAGAAAATAATATACTCGATGTGGGAAACTGGGGTTGTGGAGTTACACACAGAAACTATATTTACATAGGAAGAAAATAAATATCCATATAAAAAATCATACACTTTTTCATGAAGGGTTATATCAATAAATAGCACAGAAATGATATGGCATAAATATCACCAACAACACATGCAATGCTCTTAATAAACCATATTTTCAAAAATTGAAATAACCAGTATAAACTCATAAAAAAACAATGAAATCCTTTAAAAATCATTCAATCCCCTTTTCCAATTTTTTTATATTGTGAACTTTACTTATCTTAATTATGTCAACATATAGCAACCACCCCAAAAAATTATGAAATATCTGCACATAGAACATGAATAGAGAAAGAATGAGGATACCCTACCTCAAGGAAACCTTATATTTCACTTTTCACCCTAAGGAGAAGAAAAAAAAACACAAAAACAAAAAATGCACATATAAAAACTTGAATAACCTGAACCCCAAAATAGTTTTATAAAAAACACATCCCAAACCTAGCTAAAATAAAAGTAACATAAGATATTTGGATATCTATAGAAGTAGCACATGAAACTAAGCAGATATGAAAGAGAACTTACATTTGATATCCAAATATCACATTATAGAACACAATGATCAAGGAAAGAGAAGATGGTTTATACGTTCCTCTAAAGCTCATATGGTTTTCCCACAATCTATGTGGAATGTGGGTCATGTGTAAAAATATGTCCAACCAATAAATTTATAACTATATTGAAATTCATATGAGTAGCACTATGAATTTTATATACACATCATTAATTCTCTGGTTCCATGAAATACAAAACTTGAAACTATTTTAAGGTCATAATTTCATATATCTCACACTTCCATTAAAATTCATGCCACCTCAAAAATATTTATTTCACATATTAATTATAGTTTCATGTCCTGAATATTTTGAAAACAATACAAAACCACTTCAAATACGTTTTGAACTTCAAGCCACAGAATCCATGAAACCCAAACTCTTAATGTTAACAACACCCTTTTGACAATTTAAATTTCCCACTAAAGTTTTTTATATCCCCATCCTGTAATGAATCCTCTTATAACATCCTCTAAACAACTATAACCATCAAGAAGACAATGTAACAGGTTCAAAAGGCATAAAACATATCATTAGATATCTCATAATGAATTATCATTCTTATGAATCAAAAAAATAATTAATTAAATGAGAGTTGCAAAACCACCATCCCACAAAATACCTCTCAGGAATCTCGTTATTCCTCAATCACAACCGCTTACCAATCACACCAACACAAACATCCAAAAACAACATGTAAAACAAAAAAATGAAGCACCATACCACATCACCTAGAACCACACAAAATCCACCACTTTTCTTCATATCCATCTACACAACCATTCCAAGCACTATGAACATAGACAAAAATCAACCACAAACAACACAAATCACATCCCATAACACATCATCATGGAATTTCGACACCCATATGAAATTATTATCCAATTTTCATCGCACTAACTCACCTTCATAGTTTTTAATATGTCATTGTATAATCTTTCATGATTAGAAATTAGTTGTTCCTATCACCATGTTTAAGAATATTTATCACATCATCATTAAATATAATTTAGGGATAAATTCAAACCAATTATGGTTACTCGACCCTCATATGAAACTCTTGTTCCCAAGAACCCTCCTCTAATACAGAATGACACCACCACACAATAACATAGTGGATGGTTCACCCAAATATAACCCCTATAATTGATAATGGACCTCTATTGGTTTCTCCATGAATGTAACATCCAACTTTCTATCCAAAAATCCACAGACAATGATGTGGAAGTCATCTGGAAGATACGAATCAAGTTAATACATATGAAAGACATAATAGATCATTTATAGCCATGGTAGAATAAAAAAAAATATTTCATATCCCCAACATTCCCCAACACCTAAAATGTCGCAATGAATTGGGGATAATGATTACTCTCTCTACCAAACCTCTTCTACCCCAATTGAGTGAAATACTCAAGAACACATTGTCAATAACCACAAACACTATGGAAATTAACATATAATTAGGATAAGAATTTTGATGGTACTATGCTATCCCAATCTTCTCCCAAACTAGATGAATATTATCATTTAGGATCTACACAGCAACAGATCCATGAACTACTAACTCCCATACGTCGGTCCAACATAATGGTGAAGAAATCAACCTTTCACACAATGCCTCAAACATAACCACCCTAATGGATGATGGATATTTGTTATTGTATGAAAAAATAAAACAGATGAACATGATTTACCCATTACACATCAATTTCTATGAATAAATCATGTAACTTATTCCACATCATCTTAAAGGTCCACTTAGTTTCCCTTCTATTTTAGGGTGGAAAGAACTTCTAAGTAAACCAGTTGAGAAAAAAATCGTGTTATAGTCTTCTCTAGACCCCTGATGTAAAATAAGGACCCTAATAAGATAATATGATACTACATATCCCTTGAATCCTAACAACATCATCAATATACTGTCTCACCAATACATCCATTGTACATAACTAATGGATCGTCAAAAAATTAGTCTGTTTTGTCAGTCTGAACACTATCACCCAAACTGCATCACATCCTCCCAATGACTGAGGTAATGCAGTAACATAAATCACTGGGATGACCTCCAATATTATATTAAGAATTTATATGGAATTTAATAAACTCCCATGAAAATGGATCTCTACTCCCAACTACTTAATAAATAATAAAATTATGAAAAAACTATACCACCAACAGTTTCATCCCTAACCACCATATTTTTCTCCTCAAATCAAGATACATCTTCCACACACCATGATACTCTATAATAGTTGATCAATGAAACTATTAAGAAAATTAATAATCATTAACCTATATAATAAACATCATTCCCCAAAATAACACTCGGTTTGGTCCATTCATTGACCATATGGATTTAGTATCCCCCTGACCACTATAGTAAAACATCACCTCTACTTCTGTCTTTCTGTACATAGACTCAATCACCCAATCTTTATAGGATGACTCTAGAGTCAAATTGTGATTATAAAATCATCAATGTTTTCCCCCTATGTTATGATACATCACTAAAAGCTCTTATGTCTACTTCCAATCACTGATAATCTCTTGAACCATAACCCCTATGACATCCAAATCAATGAATCCGCCACAACATTCCTCTTCCCCATTGTGTAAGAGATACAAAAATAATGAACTTGAGAAAAATAATTCATATCTACATGTATGGATTCAGATCATGCATAAAAAAGAAATATTCTAGGATCATGTTTTATATGAATTCTTCAAAATACTCTCTGATGACGTAATGTAGCTAAAAATGTTTTTCAACACAACATCAGCTTTCTCCAAATCAGTGGTGGAATCATTACACTCATGGGGATTCATCTTTTTCGAACCATAAGTTGTCTCTTCCATCTACTACATCAATATTTATCCTATGTAAAGACATTATGTATCATAGAAAACCTTAAACCACACACCCTTCATAAGAAACAATAGCATTGTGGAACTCAGTAAACTCACATATAGTAAAAAGAATGCTTCATGGAAATAATTTTTCGATTTGAATGCATGATCCTTCATTGTGAAATATTTAAATTAGGATGAAACATGAACAAAAAAATAACGATGGTAGATAATAAACTCCCCCCTATTTCACCTCTAATAGACCCTCTGTTGGCGACACACATCAAGGGTATAAGAATATTAAAAATGGATGGCATTACTCTCTATAACAACATGGATCAGTAGACATTTTTTACTACTATGAATACACAACAACATATAATCTAATATAAAACCAAAAATCATCCAACAATTCATGGTAAATGCCAACATATATATTAAAAGTCTCCAAAAAATATCAAAAGAATTGTCCTACAATATCTACTCAACAACATTTCCAACACCAATCAATTATTTTCTGCCTTGTCCCCAAATTTCTCCTATAAAATTGACATTTTTTTACATCTGTAGATTTAGAATATAATTATATTCATTTGGTTCATACCCAAGGTCTCTAGTAATCATGTGAAAAGAGAATACTATGCAACAATTAATAATCAATAGAACCAACAAGCACCTAAATTGTTCAGCTAACCAAGCCGATCATCACTATAAATAACTCACCAAATCATGCATCTAATATTGTAATATAGTATCAAAAAATATTAATCATTTTATATTTCATCATCCCCACTAATTTTCTACTCTCCTTACCCAATTAAGAACTTTTTATGCTACCATACCTTCCATACATATCACATCACACAACTAATGATCTCAGATGTGTGTGGGAATGCATCCCTACTAGCCACAAGCATGATATTTGTAACATATGAAGTTGGAATTAATAATATGCATGCCACATATCTCATCCAAAAACAATCAGTCCATTTCACCACATCTCCCCAAAGACACCTAGTCTGTCAGAACACATATCACCACATAACGATAGTAGTACGTTATCATGAATGTGAATGAAATTAACCTTGTTACCTCTTTCTACCATTCATGACCACTACCACAAATCAGATCACATAACATCTTCATCTCACCAAATATCCCCTAAAAATATCTAATCCAATACTCTTGGTAATCTCCAACACTAACCTATATTATCAATGCATTTTATGGAATAATAGAATTGATCGGGTAGATAGCCATTCGTACCACAACCATCTTGGATGTCATGGAAAACACATGGAACAAAAAAAAACATTAGAAAATGGTAATGTTATCAAATATGAATTGATTGTGTAACGAAATAACTCTAAATACATGATATATAAATAACACACAATACCTAACCTATGGGTCAAAATCCATTTCACTAGAATACAGCACTTATCTACCACCACACTACACTTCAATAACCATAACCACTACCGCCACTATATAAAAAACACCACACAACTACAATAAAAATCCACACATTCCCACTTTAAAAATTATTGGATTCACCATTATACTTATTATTGAGTTTCCTAAAAACTCACAATTACTAACCCATTTAATTTCAAATTCAATAATCACTTTTATTTTCCCTTGATATTAATTTAGACATTTTTAACACATCAATTTTATATCTTTCTTATACATTTACCGAGCAATGATATTTAATTCTAGTATAAAAAATTTATTTGAGGGATACCATAATTGCACCGTGACCCACACTACAGAAGGAAGATCCTACATTCTCCACTACATAATCATCACCACCAATCTTCAAATATTTATTTTTTCAAGGGCTCACATTAAATAACAAATTATTTAGCAAAGGTATTACCAGACAAAAAATAATTACATGGGAAATAAATGCATTAATATTATATATATTCTTATTATTTTACATTCAGGGTGATACTAATGAACACTCTTAAAGGGTATCACACACATATTAATTACAACACTTGCAAGGAACCCAATAGTTTTGATTTTTAAGAATGGAATCGACAGTCATAAACTCAATAGAATCATAATTTAAATTTGTCAAACATGTTATTACATCCCATTCGTAAAAACATCGAATTATTCCAAAATTATTATATTATTTAATATAACCCATAATTTACACCCAATAGTGATGGGAAAACCCGAAATATCAGCACATAACACATAAAAAGAAAGAGGAAAAGGATCCCCTACATCAATGAAGCCACCATATTTCACTATCTACCAGAAGGAAATTAGAAATAATCCAAAAAACAAAAACGAATATAGGAAAATATTGATCAACCCAAACCAAAACAATTTTTTATAAAAAACACATTTCAAACACACCCCAAAACAATGAAACATCACCTTTATGAATATGTATTGATGGAATGAATGAAAACTAGACGATAAAAAAATTACCTCTAATAATAAAATATAAATAGTCATAGCCCAAGGATCATTAAAATGAGGAATGACCATATGATCCTAAATATTAATAGGGTTCCCCAAATATCCAATAGGAATGAGGGTCTTGTGAGTAAATTCAGCGAAACACCAATCATTAAAATAGGTTGTCACATTCCCGAGTCACACTATAAATTTCATATTAAAAAATTGAATTCCATTGGGTCTGTGAAACACAATTCATGAAGTACATTTATTTCATGAATTTCTCATATATCACTCATTTTCCAATATCTATGGATCCTTAATGGGATTTAATTTATTCCATTAATTTATTTCTTGAACTACTCCACTGCAATATTCATGATGGTAACATCTAAACACACATGATTCCAAACACCAACTCATGATGTGAATTCTAATTTCACATCATGAATTTGTATTTATAGTTTTATTGTAGCCCCAACCTATATAAAAATCTCTTCAAACATTATTGGAACACCTCCCAACATCAATATGACAATGTAATGGCATAGTAAGTCAATGAACATTACTTAATGAATTATGGTTGGTTATAATAATGTATTAAATTAATATATTTTATATTTAATATATAATTATGATTTTATAAAAATAAAATATTTCACACCTTCTTACCCCACCAATAGTAGGAAAGTGATAACATCTCTTACTTTTCCATGTGGACTAACTCCTTCACAATAAGATGTTATTCATTTTTCGTTACCACATCTCATTGAATTCCATGATTTTGGAAGTAATAAATAATCATTATATTCATATTATTATTGTTATTCTATAAATTTAAAATATTTTATTTCATATTACTTTTCCATCCATAATAAAAAATTGAAATTGAACTCTAGTGTATGCCTAGATTACAACCTCCATAAAAAAATACATTTTTTCATAGACAATGAGCTTGTATGGTTTTTAAAATATATTTAATAATAATCATGAAATGATTAATTTTCTCTATATGATGGAATCATAATTATGTTGATGTGGTCAACCTTCAATTTTTTTTGAAATTATGACCTGAATGACCACATATTTTATGATGTGATTTTAAATATTCTTCTATTAATTTTGTCATTTTTACTAATATTTCAGATGAAAATGATATTTCATGTTTATATATGGTGTATTAATGTTTTTATGCTGATGTGATTTATATCCAATTCAAATAATATGTATTATTTAATTGTAAGATATACCATTTCTACTGATAATACGTTTCTTGTTCATTTTTAGTAATGATGGGTGCACTATATATAGCTCTAATAATGGGTGGGCACGATAGGGATCTATAATGAATTGGGTAATGTATTGAAGTTTACTGATTATATTTTACTTTAAAAAGATGTGGGAATCATCCAGGTAGTTGAATCCATTATACAAAATCATGTAAGGGTTAATGTAAGGACATTGTCCAATTGTACATACATTACATGATTTCAATTATATTTAATAAGAAATATTTATATTTCAAAATGTAATAAATTAGGATTATGTTATTAAGGAATGTTTATGACATTTGAAAAGGTAAAAGTATTATTTTTCACGGGATGTTTTTTTAATATTATTTAATTCTATGAAATCCTTAAGATTATAGTTTTTTAAATTATGAATTATTAAGAAATGTTTTAAAAAATATATTGAGTTATTATGTTTTCTTTATGGATAGGAATATGAATTTTTGGGATTTTTTTTACAATGAAAAAATAAAATTTAGATACACATTATAATTTTTTGAATTGGAATAACAAGTTTATTTTAATTTTTATCCCTTATTTGGCTCTATTTTTGTCATCCTAATTTTTTATGTGTTTTTCATAGGGTGTATTATTAGTTGGAACATTACTGAATTAAGAGATATAGTAATTGTTGTTTTTTACTTAAGAATGTCTGACTTTTTATTAACAAGTTTTATGGACAAAATGGATGACGTGTGGAACTATCAACTTTGTTTTATAATAGTTTTCCAAATTCTACCTTAGTTTTATAACTAAATGTTCTTAGGTTTAAAAATATGAATAATTATCTATAGATAACAATATTTTCTATTTCATATGTATAGAATTATTATATTCCTCATTGGAAAAGATTTTCATTATATGATAATTCTAATTTCAATGAGATAATTTAAAAATTGATGAATTATGAAAAAATTAATATATTATTTATGGTTGGGACTTTTTAAATATATATGATTACCTTCAAATAAAAAACATCCAATAGTTATTTTAAATTAACTCAATTATAACATTAAAATATTTTCAAGTGTAACATGAACTTAAATTTTTTTTTATTAATTTTCATTTTCATATATAAATGTTTCCCTTATTTTATCGAATGTTTTATAAAAATAATCCAACAAGATTATTGGAAAATAATTATCAAACACCCCCAATTATAAGTATATTTTTATTTTATTAATTTTTTGGCTTGGGTTTCACTCAATGAGACTTGAGTTAGGAATAATTCTATATTTTTTTGTCATTTAATATTTTTAACAGGATTTGGACCAGTTCATGGTTGGACGTAGCTGTGTAGTCAGCATAGGAGTTGGTCAATTCCATGTTATTTTTAATATTATTATTATTGTATTTATTATAATATTTTTTATTTTTTTATTATTATTTTTATTATTATTGTTATTGTAATTTTTTTAAGAAAAATGTTTGAAATTATTATTATTGTATTAAATGTATTATTATTATTTCTTTATCATCATTGTTATTGTTATTATAAATATTATTAGTATTATTTTTATTCTTGTTAATTTTTATTATTATTATCATTATTATAGATATTTTTGTTTATTTTTATTTGGGTATTATTTATATTATTATATAGGAAATAGTCCCTATATTCTACACAACTACACCCCACACCCACACTATGGCCCTCCGCCCCTTCTCGTTCTCCCCATAGCACTCCTAGTCCATAATATGTCCCTTCCACAATCACCTCACACATCCAACTCTTCTATGCTCACCCCAACCGACCTCTCATGGACTAACTCTGTTCTCCCCTTTTACTCACCCAGCATCTGGCCCCAGCTGATCTACCTTACACCAGCTCCATGATCTAGCCTCACCCCCCATGATCCAACCTAACCACTCTCCCTAGAAACCGCCCTCACCCTATGCAATCCCCCGCATGCGAAAACCTTAGACTTTTACTACTGTTTTCTCCCCCCAATTTTTCCCAACCTCACCTCTCATTCCTATACCACATCGGTCTCCCGTCTTCCTTCCTAGTCTCACCTTCCGGTGGCCCGGTCCCCCCCCCCCCCCCAGCACACACTATTTCCAATGTCCTGACTCCCTACTCTCATTATTCAGGCTTGAAACTCAACAAAACCCCCTATGTGGCAACACTACCATAATATGGTGTGGCCACATCCCCCCATTCCATATATTGTTTCCTCCGATATATTTTTTAATTTATTTTATTCTATAAATTTTATCTGTTGTGTTTTAATTGGTTTTGGTTGAAACCCTAACACCACAATTGAGTTTTGTGTGTTTTTCATATTTTTTAGCATTCACGTTTTGTTCACATGGGATTGTAATACCTATCGTCAGACTTTCATCATGTCCAGTCATAGTCTGATATAGGTGTTTTACCAAATTTTTTCTTTCCCACACATCTCATAAAAATTGAATGTTTTAAATAACTTTGGAAATATCTTTTTTATCTCCTTAAGTGTTGTGCCTAACTTGTTGCAAAGTTTTTTTATTAGTTGAAATTGTATAAAATAGTTTTGGAATGACACATTGATTTTGTGTATGTGTTTCCATTTATAAATATTATTTGATCAACCTTTTTACCTATTTAACAGGTTTAGAGTGCTTTTAGTTAATATTTTTGGTGCGATCTCACCTTTCAAGTAAGTTAAATTTTATTAAATTATTTTTTAGAACTTCATGGGATATTATCTTTGTTCATTGATAAAAACCTATATTCTATCACTTTCTAGTGTTTTATGAACAATGTATTTAATGTATTTAATAGGGAAAGGACTTGAAACAATGTTTTTCTATGGCATCGATGTGCAATTAGCTACAAAATAAGATTTGAGTAAGTTTCATGTCTTATTCTATGTGTTTCTTCATAAAATTGCATAATAATTTTTTAGATTGATTTATTTAATAGTGGAAATGATTTCTTTAAAATTGAAATAGTTCTTTTGTGTTGTTCAGGTGGTGCGAGTTAGTTTTTTGAATGGTGTGGAGTAGATTTTTTCCAAGAATTTTGTTATTCAATTGATTTTGAAATGTAATTATCATGCCAACATGGTGAGATCATAGTGTAGAACTCAGTTTGGACCTTTTTAAATGTTTTAATAAAAGAGTAAATAATTTTTAATGGATGTTTAAAATTTTTGTGATGGGTGAAAGGATTGACGATGTGCATTTGGGTTTCATTTAAAATGGAAAAGTATTTTTATGAAAATGTTCTTTTCTTAATAAATGACGTTGGTTTTGTTGTGTGATTTCTAAAAAGGATTGAAATGATGTCTTTTAGCATATTCCGATTTCAAAACACTATTTTTGGTAAAATTATTCAAATGGTTTTAAATATTGTGTGATGGTATAACCGATTAAAAACATTGAACATTTAATGAAATGGACTAAATATTAAAGGTTATGGTGTTCTGGATGGAACCATTGATGATATGATGTTTATATATTTTTAGGGCACCTCTATAGGGGGATACCCAATGTGGTTTATCGTATGGAGTGTCCGTGTTTGGAGTTGGATTGTGGGGTGAGATGTTTCATGCATGTTAGGGCGTCCTACTTACACAGTATTATTATAACCACCATGGGTTCACGGGCATCTTACAGATGATCGAGTGATGGTTGTTGATCAACGACGATTAGATGGGTTGGTATGCCCTGGATTGGTTGTAAGGACAAGAAGGCTTTACCACTGTATTGGTCAGTTATAGAGTGGCCAACTGGTTATAGACTTAGGATCTTCACCATATGTCGTCAGGTTATTCTGAAACCAAGTATGTCCAGGGGTCTTCTAGGCATTATTTGTTTCACCCCTGATTACTTGATTTTTTAAATTGATTGATTATTTTGGGATGGGTAAGTTTATTTCCAAATATCCATGTTTACCTATATTATTTTTGCAGAGTTCATGTATATTCTGTCTTGGGTTTTTTTATAAAATGAAAAGTGGATTTATTGAAATATCATGTAGATTCTGCTATATTTGTAAATTGAAAAATCATGTTTGTTATTTTAAAATATGAAAACTCTACTTTTAAAAATGTATTTAAAACTTGTGTGGTTGGATTGTATTGGGAAGAGTTATTCTTGGATATTCTGCCTTTTCTTGGAAACCCTACTGATCATTTTTTTCACATGTCTATTTTTATCAAATTAGATGATATTTTTCCCTTTATTAGGTTTTCTTGGCTGTTTTTATCATTATATAAGAAAGGATGGCCTTTGGTTGGGAGTTGACCTAGAAGCTCCTATAGAGGTATATTGAGATATTCTATTTTTTTTTTATGTTGCTTGAGTTTAGTTTAATTATTCTGGTTATACTTGTTTATTTTTATTTTATCATTATGGGATAAATCATTCCCAGACAGTAATTATTGATTCATATAAGTAGTTCTTATCCCATGGGGATCAAGAACGCCCATCAGCCCATGTCGTGGACAAGCTCGGGTGACAGGTTCACGGTATACCCGGGTTAGTTTGTGAAACATGGTATCAAATGTGGCCTTTGTTATTTGGGGTGACCAGTCGATAGATATTTGGACTATCAGGACTCGCGAGGTTGGTACATAAAGAACGTCATAAACCCTCGCTTGTTTCGATCCTCGAGTCTACAGGGGTAGTTTCTAAATTGAGTAATTTTCTCGTTCTAGTTGGTTTTAGTTTTAGGGATAAAAATGGAGGTAGGATGATGTTACATCATGATTTTTCTTGAAATAGTGAACCATGAGGCATCTATGTACATAGTTTTTGTACCTCCTAGTTTCTGACGTTTATTTTTGCATGTCCCACTACAATGCTTCAAGGATAAGTATAGATTATAGTCCCTCAATCCGATAGTTTGATTCATGTTGAGTTTCATCTTGGTTCTGGTTGGTGTAAGTGAATTTTTGAAAATAAAATGGATTTTTTATTGAAAAATATTTCATTTAAATGGAATTAAATTCATGAAATGGGTTCTAAAATATAATGGTCTTGGTCTAAAAATTTGGTTTTTCTTTGGAACTGGTAGGGTAATGGTTTGGTTAAAACCTTTAGTACACCTTGTTAATGTTTTACCACGTGAGGGGATGCATGGAATGTTCGTGTAGGTGCATGTGGATGAAATAAGATAAAGATATGTGAAACAATCAAGGGATTACTGGGGTGAGTATTCGGAATTAAAGACATGATCATGTTTTTCTGAAGTAATTTTAATAATGGAAATGATTGTGTAAATTGTGATTGGTTAGAGAAGTGGGCTTGGTATATCGAACATGGCCTTGAAAGAAGGTAGTTTTGAAATACAAAATGAATAGGTGGATTTGAAAATGGAATTTTGGGTTTTTTTGTATTTGTTTGGTTTTTTTGAGCTGGTTGTTTTTGGATGATGGTGCCTCAATGATGTTTTTTGAGCTTGATATTTGTTTCGTCTTTGTGTTTTATATGTTGTTCTGGAAATGCTACCCAGAATGTTCCCCAATGTTTCTATTAATTCATGATTATTTTTTGGTCCTTTTCGAATGTTTCATTTTTTTCACGGTGATCGGGGTCTGTTAGGGGTAGTAGAATGACTTGGAGAGGTCAAATGCATTATCAGTGTATTGAGAACTCCCAAAGCAATCAGAATGTGTGCCAATTTGGGACTGTTTGATGGTGTGGTACTAGAAAAATGGTTGTTGTTCTCCACTCCATCAATGTAAGTTTTTATGATGTGGTATATACTTAAATTTTTCTTCATCTTATTGTTTATACCTAATGAAGTGAATATGAAGAAGAGTGAATATCTTATATGTATTCAACAAGGCCAATAGATGATTAAAGGATATGTTGACCCTTTAAAGGAATCTATATTTTTTTTTACAGACACAACATTGCAATATTTGAGGTAGAAATATCTCTGAATAAGGTGTCTTGAACCAGAGAACAAGGAGAGAGTCATCTCTTCTATGGACTATCATTACGAGAAGCAGGTGGATGATGTGTTATTGGTTGAGTTAGTCCCCAGAGTGATGATTCTTATAAATCTAGTGTATCTAGTTTCTCGTGAAGGTTCCCCATTTGGAAAGTAGTGTGTTCAAGAAGGAAATGTTTCTGAAAATTCATATGCAATGGTTATTGCTTCCATTTCATCGGATCGTTCAGTGGTGTTCCACCATTATGTCCAGTATGGGAACCCGAATACATCATGTCGCATCCCACTAAAGATGTGTCATCATTGCAGTTTTCTATGTTACATGGATATGTTTTGCATGAAGAGATGCTGGAAGAGGACATTGTGAATAGGGAATTCTAGTGCCCGACTGTGAGGTAGGATATGCTTCAACCATCAGAGCGACAACCATAGGCCTTTTGGTGACAATCACACATAGATAGTAGATGTTGGGTTTATGAAGTCTCTATTTGGGTTTTGTGTTTTGTGTTGGTAGTGGAACATTTAAAGTCATTTAATTCTTGTTCTTCTGTTGTTATAGTTTTGACATTGTTGTATGTTCATGGGTTTTCACAAATGTTAGGACAGACTCATCATGTTACAATCCAAGAAGTCTGGTTTGTGTAGATGTGTTTATATAAATTGTGTGTTTTTCATAAAAGGGTGGTTGGACCTTGTATGGGTTGATATCAGTTTATTTGTTTTCATATGGAGGTTTATGTGTCTATGGTAGAATCAGGGGTTGTGGTAATGCTCAGATTCACTATTTGGGTTATGTTTTGTTCAGAGGTTTTTCTATAGTGTTGACGGTATTTGGTATGGGTCAAGCGTTCCATGTTCCTGCGGATGGGTTGTTTCACTCAGGTTATAGATGTTAGTTTTGATCATTTGGGTGTTCATGCATCTCCCCCCTCCTGAGGTGATATTGTTGGGTGTAAAATTTCTGCACTATTGGAGTTCCTTTGGTGGGGAGAACCCTATCGTGTTCTCTTGTACTCTTATATTATGGTTTCCATCAGTTTCAACTGGGGGTGTATTCTTGTTTTGTCTATTATACGGCTTGGTGACTTTTTGGGTGCCGAAGGTGTCTGTGGTGGGATGAATTTTTTCACCCCCACTATTATGTTTTCTTATTTATTACTTATTCACTTTGGGTTCTCTCATCAAGACATGAGTTGAGAATGAGTCTAAATTTTTTGTATTTTGATATTTTTATCAGGCTTTGGACCCATGTGTTTCACCACACTGTGGGTGGTAGCCGTGAATTTGGACCAGGAGTTAGTAATTTCTCGTTATTCTCAATAATATTATTATTGTATTTATAGTACTATTATTATTATTATTGTTATTGTTTTTTTAGAAAAATGTTTAAAATTATTAGGAAATTTATTATTATTGTATTAAAGGTATTATTGTTATTTTATTCTTGTCATTGTTATTTTTATTATTAGTGTTACAATTATTAATATTATTATTATTGTTATTTTTAATTATTTTTATCATTATAAATTATATTTTTATTAGTTTTATTTTGTGTTATATTATTCTTCTTATTAGAATTAAAAACCAAAAGTTATACCTTCCCCCATCCCCCCAACTTGTGCACCCCCCTGCGGTATGGCCCTCCATCCCTTATAGTTATCCATGTGGCACTCCCAATCCATAGTATTTCCATGAAGCCCTTCTGTCGTGCCTCCAAATCCTCCACACTCACCCCAACTAGCCTCTCCTGGTCTGACCCTAAACTCCCCTTTTCCTCGCCTAACAACTGGCCTGGGATGCTCTCTCCTCTACTAGCTCCATGATATGTCTTTTCCACTCAGCCCAGCCACCGTCCTCGCACCTTGTAGTCCTCCATAGGTGACTTACATATCCTCATACTCCTACCTTCTCCCCATGCCTCCTTTAGTTCTTCCAATCCTCATCTCTCAACCACATTCCAAACCGACCTCCCCTCCTCCTTTCCTAGCCACACTATCTGGTGGTCTGATCCCCCCTGTGCACATGATTTCTAATAACATAACCCCCTTCTCTCCCTATAACAGTTAGTGGTGCAACTGAATCCCCTACGTGACACCTCTACCGAGCTCTAATGTGGTCTCCCCCCCCCACTTCTAGAAACAGTTTCGTACGGTATATTTATTAATTTTTTTTTCATTGAATCTGTGTTGTTTTTATTTGTTTTGGTTGAAAACCTAACAGTACTGCTATCTTTCATGCATTTGTCACATTTTTTACTATGTACAGTTGGTACACGGAAGATTTTTATACCTACCATCGGAGTTTCATCATGTCTTCTATTTGTTTGAGGTAGTATTTCGTCCAAAATTTTCCCCTTCGGCACAACTCATGAAACTACTATGTTTTAAATAATTATTTAAATAGATTTTGAATCTCCATAAGTGTAGTAAAAAACATCTTACAATGGGTTTTGTTAGTTAATATTGTTTAAAATAGTTTTGGAAGAAGTATTTGATTGTGTTTATGTTTTTCTGTATATAAATTTTATTTGATAATCATTTTTTCCTATTTAACTTGATTAACATGTTCTATAATTAAATTTTTGGGTGATAAATCACCATTAAACTATGGTTAATATGTACTAACTTATATTTGTATCATGTCATGTGATATAAAGTGTTTTCATTGATAAAAAACAATATTGTGTCACTTTCTAGGTTTTATGAAATACATAATTTATTTATTTAAAGGAGCATGGACTAAAAAATAAATATTTTAATATGAGAATTCATAATCTTATCCCGAAATAGGGAAATAAAAATGTTCATTCATATTGTGTTTATCTAATTTATGTTGGTTGAAAATAATAAATCTTTATATTTTTAAAAAATTACACAAATTAAGGAAAATATTATATTTTAAAATGACATTTTTGGATGTTGGAATATATAATTGGAATATTTAAAAAAACTATATCAATGCAGTTATCCTATACTATTATTTCAATATAACAAAAAAGAATTTATTAGGTGAAACATTTCTATTAAAGGATACAAGAAAATATGAGATGTCAGCCAATAAATTTATTTTAAAATTTATTCACCAATAATTGATAAATATTATAAATGAAAATAAAATTCCAAATAATTTTAATATTAATGATGAAAATTTATTTTCGGAAACACATTTTAACTATAAACAACATAATCAATAAAAAAAGTTCTTGTTAAAATAATATGCACTACATAATTACTATTGAGTGGTTCCAAAACCATGGAATACTAAATATGTCCTAGAATAAAAAAAATGTTGCTGATTATCATCATGATTATACCTCCTGATGAATTATATCGTGAATTTTTTACAGTTACATGTAAACATTTTTTAATCATATTAATGTTATTGAATAAAATTACATGGGGCCCTGAATATCAATTTCACAGTCAGTCTCATTGATCTAAAACATATTCCAGGTTCTATTTTAAACATTTCTAAACTAATCCCATTCATACACACATTCTTCTGACAACAAACTACATCCTAAATCTTATCCAAAATAATTGATACAACCTTCACATTACCCTCTCCTTCTAGAACCCATCATGGTAAAATAGTAATTGAATCAGTTGACCATGATGAAAACCTTATATAGGCCATGGGTTCAAAACTATCATTAATGTTAAAAACTATCATATATTAGACGAATAATACTTTTAAAATAATATGAATACTAAACAAGTGAAACCACCAATCAACTCCAATAAAAAATTATTCTATAAAAATTAATTATAAAATATTTTTTATATGTAAATGTATAAATTCATCAATAATGAACAATTAAATAACAATCATAAGACCATGAATCTTTTACTGAGCTCTATAGGAGCTACCCGGATAGCAATCCCTATCTCCATAAAAAGATCTCAGAAAAAAAAGGAAACTAAGGAGGGGTGATCACATTTTAGTATTTAGCTTTGTTATACTAAAAAATAAATCTACATCATTTAAAAAAAATTGATGAATATACTTTTTTTAGATAACAGAATAATGTGAGAATCACATATGGATGTATAATTTTTTAAATAAAATACAAATCAATGAATTTGATTTTCAAGTTATATTTACTAAATTATCCCAATCACAAATACACTCTCCATTATTTTTGAAAATAGATCTAGAAAAATTTAATAATATAATTTTTTATAAAAAATATAATTCATGTCCATTGAATTATAATTTAACATTAACTCCATAGGCATCATATTTTTTAGAAATGATAAAGGAACTAAAAATTTCCCTTGTTCCCAACTATCTATTCTGGGGGAATATCAGAAATTTACAGTGTATTGAAAAATATTCTTGATAAAAATATTTCCTTAATGAGACAATGGAATAAAAATTTCACCTCATATACCATAAAAACACAATGAAACCCAACTATAACAGTTCATGTCCATTTCTGCTGTCACCAGTAACTTTGTTTCTAGTTTATACGTATTTATAATGAGGCCTAAAAATTAATAAACATTAACATGAAAATGTCCACCATAGATAATAATTCTTAACAATTAATCCCCAACCATAATAATAATTTAATATATTATGCACATCATCGGATATTATATTTACAAATATAATCTTTTCAAAATTTCTAATTTCAATAGCACTTTTATGATTAATATCCCTACGAAATTATCTTATTATGATGGTGATATGGTTTTATAGATATAACAACATAATTGAATCTATTATAGAAAGTGTATATCAATATAAATCATCACATAAAAAAATAATATCTAAATATCACATTAAATAGACTTTAATATTTTTAAATTTATTATAATAATTTTATTTATTTTATTTTATTTCTTTATTTTTTGAATAACCACATGAATTCCCATTCCACAAACTTAGTATATAAAAAGGGTTGTCGAATAATGTTATCAGAGAAATCATATAAATTATATTTGGAAATGTTTTACAGAGTGTAAATGATGTGTTAATTAATCCTAACTAAACTGATGAATCCCAACAAGCGTGTATGAATAAATATAAACAGATTATCACACATGAGAGGAATCCGGTGAAAAAACTTTTATAATCTAAAAAACATTAAGAACCATATATCTCAAGAATAAACATCAACTTAACTAATCTAATGTAAATAACCTAATCACCAATGAATTAGTGATGGTAAATTCGAAATGATGGAATGAAACTATTCTTCAATAATAGAATCTTGATTTAACTAATCCTTAAAAAAGGGGCAATGGAATATAGATAATTTATCTCTATATAGTTTTTTCTAATCCCTATGTATTTGGGGATAAAAAACCCAAAAATAGGTATTAATATATACTTTTAAATTTTTAGTAATATTCAATAAATTATTTAATCATAGTATTCTAGGTGATGGTTTCAAATTTACGATGATAACTCAATTGAACATTTAGATATTTCAAAACAATATATGATGTATCACAATGTTAAAATTATTTTAATGTAATCAAAATATATAACATCACGAAATTTCATTGTTTTATAATTATCTACATGTTAGAAAACCAAGCCTCTAGAAATACAATGCAGACCAAAAATGAAAAATCAATATTCCATGATATGAACTACAGAACAACAGTATCATGAAAGAATGAACAATAGTTTGAGGCTCTGAGGGATATGTGATGTGACATCATTTTCTAAAAATAGATGAAAATTTATCAACATTAAATAGCCACCTTGATGAATTTCTATGCCATATCCAAAACCTAAGGTCATGACTATAAAATAGAAAAAAATAAATCATATTGTTACCTATCTCATTCATAAATGTATTTCAATTAAGCTAAGGTTTTATTACATTAATAAAATTAAATAAAAACATTAAAAACCATGAACATACATTCCATTTCATAGACTAATACCACCCTCAAAATAGAGTGCATTTTTACGATCATAACCGACTATCCATTCTGTGGAATTATTCATTATTGGTACACTAACTCCTAACATCCAAATCACTACATGTATGCAACTAGATTAAAATAAGAAACAATAAAAGTTAATTATATATATATCCAATAAAATTAATATTTTTTTATAACCATACAATTATTTATAATCCTTTATAAAATATCTATATTAATCAATTAATTGTAATATAACTACACCAAATGTATTGTTAAAAAATATTGATTAGCAAGAAGAAGAGTATATGAATATTTTTTGAGAAATACATGATTTGAAATGAAATAGTACAAAATATTAATATTAGAATTTCATTTAAAAAATGACCTACATTCCAAAAAATTATATCAATTTAGTATCAGAACATCTAAATTAAATAATGTGTATGTTTTTATAACATTCTGTTATAGATAAAATATATGGTAAAAAATAAAATTTATTGTTATATAGTATGTATTATAAAATCATAATTATATATAATGATAAAATCAACTATAAAAGTAATTTTTTTTATAAAATATAGTTTATTCATCAAAATAATGTATTTTAATTTAATAAATAAAATACCTATTTTGAGTTTCTCAAAACAAGAAGTAATTCTTTTAATATATTTATTTATGAACTTGATTCTTGGATAAACAAAAAATAATCTATTCTAAAATGGGACTAATTCATCAATATTTAAAATCTATAAACAATCCAAAAATTTAAATATATATATCAAAAACCATGGTCAGGCCAATGGATTTATTTACATTTTTAATATTGTGTATATGGTATGTCCTTAGAAACTAATAAACAATATGTTTTATTTTTTAATGATACAAACTCATTATATCATTCATATCCACTTTAAATATGTTACAAATAATGTATTTCATGAATCAAACCAGATAAATTCACAATCTAGAACCAATGTTATCCAAATATTGATCAGATATCATTCATTATCTCTACATGCTAGTGATTAGAATATGGTCATCAAGGACAACCAAGGGGAGTGATCCAAGGGGAGTGATTTAACACTAAGAAAAACAAAACAAAATGAAGGTATTTTAAAAGAAACAAAAAAATAGTTGATATTATAACAGAATAAAAAATAAAAAAGCACTACATAAGGAAAAAACATACACTAAGATAAAACAATAATCAATGAAATCACCTAATGAAATGAGAAAAAACCCTCCATATATTCTCAAAAACTGTGGATCACCTAATCTATATATAATTAAAAACTCCCAATGTCCACTATCAAGATCAGAAAATTTCACTGAGAATTTCTTTTACTTTTCTTGATTCTAGAAAAAGAATGTATTCTTATGACAAAAGGCATGTATAGGGTGTGAGAAACACTAACCCAGTTGGATTACATCATGATATTTAATTAAAAATCCATAAAAAATAATTTATTCTTACCATTAAATAAATCATAGAATGTTAATATTTTACAACATATGTAATAAAAATTTATTTTCAAATCACTTAATTTGAAAATATAAAATAAACCTGATAATTCATATAATTCAAGAATGAATATAAACGTTTCTCAAATAAGTATGAAAAATAATTTTATAAAAATGGATGAAATAATTTATATTCAACCATAGAACCATTGATATAATATATGGGGTTAGTAAGACAAAATATAAAGGTTTATCACTCATCTTAGTTAAATAAAACTCTAGGAATGAATACATACTTATATATCAATCATCAACTAGAAATAGATGATATAATATTGATTTTTTCACAACGGTTTATGTAAATCATTGGAATACAGGTGTTGATAGGTCTTTACCAAATAGTTTCAATAAACCATTAGAATAGATAAGTCTAGATGAGTTTTAACCTATTTTTTTACATAACCATTTTGATATGTGAGTCTTTACACAATGGTTTTACAAACCATTGGTAAAAGAGTGTTTTATGAAGCCTTTTCCAACTATTTTAAAAAAACATTGGTAAACCTTTCCTTTCCCAATAGTTTCAAAAAAAAAACATTGGGAATTTTTTCCCAAGCCCCAATCCCCCACCTGCCCAATTGTGGACCTAAATCTGAAACACAAAGCTCTCCCACTTAGATTATTCTACCACCCTTTAATCGGATAGTTGTTTTGTTTTGCACTTAAAATCATTAAGTGGTACCTTAGGATCAATTTTTTCAATCTATTATTTTGTTTTATGATTTGATTTGGTCTAAACTAGAGGTCGGTGTGCTATGTTATACTCATGAATTGTAATTTTATTGGTTTTATATTTTTATTCTAAACTTCAACTATCATGATTTTATGAGTCATATTTTGTCAGTCAACTTTAATTGAAGTATTTATTGCCACTGCATTATAGATTTACTGAACCATATGAAGTTATTGGGGATGGTTAGAGTAGTCGTGCTGGTGGATGTTAGGTTGGGAGGTTGTGCAGTTGGGGGGTGGGCTGTGCAGGGTGGGGGTATTAGGGGGGGCTATGAATTGGGAGACTACTGGATTGAGGTGGGTGTGTGTGGGGGGGGGGGGGGGGGGCTGTACGTGTCGAGGTTGGTGGTGTGTAATGATAATGGGGGTGGGGGAGGAGGGATTTGTAGGTGGGGGTGTGGGTAGTGGGGGTATTGTGGGTGGGTGGAGGGGTGTGCAGGTGCGGGGATGTGCAGTGTGTGAAGGGGGATGTGAAGGTAGGGGTGTGTAGTGGGGGGGAGCTTGTTGGGAGTGTGGTGTAGGTTGTACAGGTGGGGGTGGGGTGGTGGGCTATGCTGATGGGGGTGGGGGGAAAGGCGGTGTAAGTGGGGGGGGGGGTGTATGTGGTTGGGGGGTTGTGCATGTGGGTGGGTGGGTGGGGCGTGTGCAAGTGGGTTGGTGTGAGGGGAAATGTAAAACCAGATTATTCGAATTTTATTAACATGAAATGTAAAACTAGATTATTTGAAAATTGAATGAAAATAATTTTGTTATTTTAGTTTTGTAATCATGTTATAGAATCATTAGGGAGGTTGTACTGGGTTAATTATGTCTCACACTGACTGTAGATTTATGATTCTGTAGATTATCAACTTCTTAAATAGGTTAGTGGAATGTTAGCACTTTGAGGTATTTTTATATGTTGACATTCAGATCTGGAGTTGTACATCTCTTGTGAATCAAGCATTTTACTACCTATTTTTATGGTAATTATTAGTAGTACTTTGGCTTGTTTACACTTGTTTGAATACTAGTACACAATTATTATTAGATTTCTGGTTTATGTATACTATATTTTTATATTTTTTTCGCAATGCTAGTGGAAAATAATTTCCGTATTCATTTTTTATGATGACAGGTCATATTCACCATCCCATGGAGATCAGGAATCCCTATGGACAACCCGCACACCCCCTGGACACCCCTACCCATGGAAAAGCCCCCAAACCCCATGGATAGCCCACCCACCCCCTAGATACCACCACCCTTCGGACACCCCTATCCCCCAGGACAGCCCCACCCCTAAGGAAACAATGTACCCATCCCCCCCCCAACCACCCACCCCCATGGACAGCCTTCAAAACCCCCAAGACACACCTAAACCCTGGATAGCCCTGCCACCCCTGTGGACAGCCCCCACCCCCTTGGACAACCTGCCCACCTAACTAGACACACCTACCCCCTGAACAGTCCTGCCACACCCTTGGATAGCCCCCACCCTCTGAACACCCAATACCCCCCCTAAACAACATAGCAACCCTCGTGGACCACCCGCCCACCCACTGAACACATCTACCCCCAGTACAACCCCCAATCCCCATGGACAGCCTGTTGACCTCCCCTAAACAACCCCACTGCCCAGATAACCCCACCCCATCCACCTGGACACCCCCACCACCTGGACAGCCCATACCCCCTGGATAGCCCCCCCCCCAACCCCATGGAAAGCCCACCTACCCCCTAGACATCCCCTACCCCCTAGATTGCCTTGCCTCCCCTGTGGAAAACCTTGCCACTCTCGTGGAAATCCCCCCCCCCCCAAACCACCCACCCCCATGGACACCTCCAACCCCTGTGGAGAGTCCCGCACCCCTGGGACAACCCCCCACTCCCTGGACACCCCCACCCCATGGACAGCCCCAACCCCTTGGGCAGTGTATGTGATCACTCAAATAATATACAAAAATATTAAATTTTATCGATCTAAAATTTACTAAACTCCTGAATAATTCTCCTCTACAAGTGTACATGATGTTGTAAACCCTTTTATAGTTCTTCATAGGTTTTTTTATAAATATTGTATTTATTGTCTTTTATATTACGATTCTCATATAGATTAGTCTGTCAATTATGTTTTCATATTATGTGAAAAATTCTCATTTACATAAATATATTTTCGATAAAACTTCAATATTATTGAATTACATTTGTCCAAATGACTTATATCATTTTTTTAGAGAATTTATAGATGTGGGATATATAAAACTTACCATATCTCAAGAGAATTTGAAAACAATTTGGAACGTTTTTTAGATTTTTTATTTCACAATGCTTCAGGTAATGGTAACATACACTCCCCGTGTTACATTTGTGTTGGATGACCATGGTTGAGCCATGAGGAAGTGAGATACCACATTACCAAATTTTTTTTTCAAGTAATGTACTATGCATAGTATCATAATGGGGAGGAAATTACATCTCAAATTTTTGATGATCCAAATGAGAGGACTAGATTGGAGAATTTGATATATGACCTATTTCAGTTTATTTATTATCATGAGAAAGACAGGATTATATCCCAATAATATTTCGATATGAGCACACATGATGCATCTAATTAAAATTATGATGTTTTCATTGTGAAAAAATTGAATGGAGTTTTCACGACTCTAGTATATCGATAACACAGTTGAAGGAAGATACTGGAATTTTAAATCCAAATGTTTCATGGGAAAACTATGTACGAGATTTCTAATTCTACCATCGATTACATTCCTACCTTCATGATGGAATTACTTCCAGATGATGTAGATATTCCCTCAAACCACTACATGAAATGGATGTTAGTTGAGGAAATTATATTTGCAAGAAACAAAATTCATATTATCCCAAAAGATTTAAGTTTATTCTTAGGAGGAATATGATGAATAAAATTATTTCCTAAAATGTGGCACATCCCGCTAGAATCCAAAAGCTGATAGAACACCTTATTGTGTGCCACAGAAAGTAATGTTGGACTTTGCACTTATCCTCAGAATCTAGAATCTTATTATGTTTGATGAAACATCAATAAAAATGTGATTGAATAATACCGAGAGAAATAATTCTATTGATGATTTGGGTCACCCAGTGTATGGATTTGCACAGTAGTTATTTGAGGCTCAATATCCAGATATTATAGCAGATGTGTGTAATGTGAGGATGGTTCCTTCATGAGATGGTTTTAATCCATTTGGGTATATGATTATGTCACATAGCACATGGATTGTTTTTATACACATTTATAATCTTCCCCATGGTTGTGTATAAAAAAACCTTTCACTTTCTTGAGTATATTCAAATATGTCCCTTCTAAAATCAAAAATGAAATAGATGAATACATTCCACATTTAATAAAAGAATTGAAGCTTCTATGGGATGTGGGTGTGCGCACATAAGATTCATCTTCGAAAAACATATTTCATATGCAGGAGGTGCTTATGTGGATGATCAATGATTTTCCAACTTATGCAATGATGTATGGATGGAGCATGAAGGAAAAACTATCATGTATTGTTTTTATGAATAATACACAATCTAGAAGACTGAAACATCATTGTAGTTTCTATTTTATGGGACATCGATAAATCTTTCCAATGGGCTTTCCATATAGAAATAATAATTAACGATTTGAAAATATGATGGACATTGATGAGCCACCTCAGTGTATGTCTGTATCAAATGAGCTTAATGAATTGAATGATTTATGTTTCTCATTCAAGAAGGGTCGAAATGAAATCTTGAAAGAGACAGAATTTTTCCACTAAAAACAGTTACAATTATAAGAAGAGAATTATCCTGTTTGATTTGCCTTATTGGTCATCTAATTTGACTCGTCATTACATAGACGTAATGCACATTGAAAAAAATACATGTGAAATATTGGTTTTGATTCATCAAATGTAAAAATAAAGACAAAAGATGATTTATGGTCTTATTATGACTTTGTGGATTGGTGCATTAGACCAGAATTTCATCCAGTTCGTATCAGTGAAAATAAATGGAATGTTCCATGTGCTTCTTATGTGATGACACCTACACAAAAAGGGAAATTTATATAACTGATTAAAACTATAAATGTTCTTTTTGGCTATTCAAGCAACATATCCAAATGGGTCAACATAAGAGAGGTGAATTTATAATATTTGAAGACCCGTGATTATCACATCCTTTGGCATGTGATAATTCCAATAGTAATTTTTCATCTTCTTTCCAATAATTTACGTCTGAATATTATCCGTTAGTTACATTTGATTAGAGATATTTTTGCAAAGATGTTTTCCAAGTCTTTCTTAGAGAAAATGTTGGATGATGATCCATTAATTTTTTGTGAGTTAGTGAAAATATTTCCTCCATCATTTTTCACATGCATAGTTCATCTGACTACCCATATTCCAACTAAAATACATCTCAGAGGACCAATTTATTTTTTTTTGGATGTATCCTATTGAATGAAATATGTACACATAAAAGTCTTATGTCTTTGAAAAGAATTATCTCGAAGGTTCTACCATGAACAATTACTTGGCTAATGAATGTATGGATATTTGTTCAATGTATTTGTCTGATCATACTACAATAATGAGCAGACCAATGAGAAACGAAGAAGAATAGTATGATCAAATTGAACCCAGTTTTCCATCACATACTATAATAGATAAAATTCTTATATCATATTCATTGATGAAATTAAGCCTAAAAGAGTGGGAGGTGGAACATTGCACAGTTTTGTTCAACTATGATCTGTTTGATGACTACATCATGTAAGTAAATTTAATATGTATATCATATATATATATAAATATATTTGTTTCTGTGTGTGTGTGTGTTACTCTATTCTTATTTTTATCTATGGGGAACATAATTTGATGATAAATAGAAAGAATAATTCTTTATCTTTGATAAGGAGGGATACATTTCATAGCAAATAGTTTTATGCTTGGTTAAAATTGAAGGTAATAATAATATTTCTTAAAATAATTAAAACATTACATAATTATGTTTAATATTGATTGATATTTCTGGTATTGAGTTTTCCTTCTGACACTGTCTCTGAGGAAATAAGAGATTTGTATTTTTGTTCAAATACTTTGGTCTGTAAATGTAAATCAAATTTTTTCAATTGGTACATTTTTATTATAACTGAACGCGAAAAGAATATGAGAACACAACATGATGATTTTATGGTTACTACCATAATAAGCATTTATGCTAGTGCATCATATTGTAGATCACAATTTCAAAATGTAGGTTATTATGGATTTGTTTGAGAAATAATAATATTGGATTATTATTCTAATAGATGAGTCACGATGATGAAATTCTATTGGTTTTTTCGATGAAGAGCCAAGGAACATTTATTGATTATTTTGGATTTCGAATAATTGATTTGACTCACACTCTTGCAACCGATGAACCATATGTATTGGCATCAATAGTGAAACAAATTTTTTTTGTCAATGACCACCTTTGACCTGAATTTGGTGTCATTATTGAAGTAATTACACAACACATTTTTTATGGTGGTGATGATGAAATTGACAACATCCCTACTACCATTAGAAATGGTCCATTTATTACATTTGATGAATCTGATAGGTAAATTGTCAGAGTTGAATGTGAACCTGATGTTGTGGTGGAAAATATATAAAATAATCCATTTATTTTCACAATTCATTTGGTTTAACTAGATTTGTGATGTTATGGTCGGTACTATTGAAATAGATTTAATATGGATTACAAATATGTTGTATCCGACTAGACCGTTATGTGAATTTTCAATGTTTATTGGTTGCAATTTTACTTGAATTGTATTTTCTAATTTGGAATTGAACTCTATTCAAACCTATGAAACTATCATTTCAAACATGGTGAAAATTTTAATGCTTAAACTGAAATTTGTATAAAATTTGTAAAACACTAAGACAACTCTTTAAGATTTTACGAGGTAATGAACAGGATGATTTGTAATCTTCTGAAAACCATGTATTGAAACCTACATCATCAACTTGGGATAAAGAAATTAAAATTTCCCATAATTTTGAAAACATCTTTACCCCATATGAATCTATTAGAATCGATGTTCCTTGATTTTAATAGACTGATGACACATAGTATATAACCATCCAACAAAAAATTAAATTTCATTATTTCATCTTGTACGATTTAATAGCATCATTATATATTTGTTCAAGCTCACCTAAGACAATGGATTGTTAAATTATCAATTTATGCACCTATTCCCTCTCAATAATTGTTTTTGGGTTTCACAATAGTTATCACTTTTTATTTACCTCCATATTTGTTTTCAAATGGAGGAAATGAAACCAATTGATGAGAAGAGACAAAAATTGATTATGAACAACAATCGTCGCATGACTGAGTTGGGAATTCCACCACTTGTTCTTCCAGTGATTATTTTATTTCAATTATATTTATTTAAATAATATAAAAATTCATTTGATTAATTTTTTTTAAAACATTATTTCATAATTCTTCTATTATTAGACAATTATTTGATTAGTATCCTAGTAGTGGCTCCAGTACTCAGGGGTTTGTACGAGGGGGCCGGTATGGGAGCTTGAATACCTGGTCGGCGTACATGATTAGAACTTTCCCCTCCTACTGACATACCATCAGTAACACATTCTGAACCCGGTGTTCCGTTAGAGATATATGGAATATTTAGGCCTCCCATGTTTTCACCACCCATTACATCTGATCCTCCTCACCCATCTTTACCGTAACCGATTAAGACTCCCACTCCCGATACAGCATTCAGCCATCCATCCCTATCATCTTTTTTTAATTCTATTTTCTTCTCAACAGGATTTTATATTCTATCTTCTTTGACTCCTACTCTTCTAGAGTCTGTCCCTGCAGAGCATACATTGGGAGTCGCCCCATCTGTACAGGGTGTTCCTTCTGTTTTGCTGATCCAACGATGCCCATTGATGAGACTACCGCGGGTATACTTATACAACATGAAAAATTTTTAATTTTTTTTATTTTTATTAAAACATGTATTGATAAAACAACTATTTTTTTTTCATAACAGATACATATATTGATAGGATTTGGGGGAATGGGCGTACATGCATGTGTGCGGTGCATAACCACCGCAGTATCTTGATAGTGGACAACACTGAAGATAGTAAAATGATTGATAAATCATGGTAGCAATGTCAGATTTTTTTTTGCTATGATTTCCAAATACTCCAACATCATTTTTGTCAGCCCGCTCTCATGGAGACACCTTCCAAATTAAGTAATGTATAAATCATGGGTAGAGATATGGGTAAAAAAATTGTTGTATTTAATCCAATATTTATTTCTATAGAAAATGAATTCCTATTTTAGTGTCAGTTATGGTTTATTTTCCGGATGGTGAGGGTGCATGACCAGCATGTCTAAAGGATTTAGGTGAGCTTTAGAGAGATTAGAAGCATGATATATACATTAGTTGGTGTTCTAGAGTGGGACCAAAGTTAGAGGCGGTCTCTATCATAGATGATTGTCAGTTAGAACATTACAGATAGATGATTACTCATAGGACGAGTAGCCAATTTAATGTATTAATAACATTAGAGGTATTTAAATGAAAATTTTTCTTGTTTTTCATTATTAATAATTATTGAATTTTATTTAGAATTCATTTGGATGAAATAAATGAAATATTGTTTCTATAAAATAAATCCACACATTGGGACAAACTATGATGCCAGATCATTAAAGGTAGTAGGTATGATAATTTATAATTTTTCTTTATGAATTGCACGTTCTATTTGTTCCTCTATAATTTAATCAATTGCTAATGTTGGTATATAATTTTAGTTATGAAATTATTTATTGGTATCCTGTTTTTAATTATGGTTTTTTACTTTCAATTTCAATGTAGATGCATATGTTCAATATGGAGGGACATGTTCCTGGAGCAATACTATTTTGCTTGAGTAAAAGGAAAAAAGATGGAAGTGTGGGTAATGAACCGACTAAGCAAGAGATTTTATGTTTTAATTTTATATTGAAAATTTTATTCTCTTTTTTGTGACTTATTAATCTATTTATATTTGTAACAGGATACATTAGAGTCATTTTATGCCTAGGAAGCTGATAATTTTGGTCAATAGATCACTTATATCAAGTGTTGGGAGACAAGCACCATGGTAGAGTACACTACTAACCTAGGAAGAGAATAGTTATGATGTGGTATTCGCCCTTGTTAGTTATGAGATGTAGTTCCACTGTGTTTCTCCCAGTAAAGGAATAGGAAGAACATGCCGAAAAAAGGCCCACATAGATAGCGGAATAGTCTGTTAGGAAAAACACTGCATTTTTTAAACTGATCGAAGTTTTACATCCAACACGTCCACCAGGGGCCATCACATCTTGTGATGAATATTTTTTCATCAATGTTTTCTATATATGGTTCGTATAGTGGGTGTTCTATTAGAGGACGATACTATGGTGAGGAGGAGGTTGAGGAGAAAGAGGAGGAGGGCGAGGAGAAAGAGGAGGAGGGCGAGGTAGAGGAGGGGTGATGAGGAGGTCGAGGATGAGTACATGGGTGAGGGGGATGGAGTTGAGGAGGGTAGTGGTGATGATGAGATGACGATGCGGACGAGGGTGAGGATGAAGATAAAATTTATGAAAGTGATGGTGATGACAGACAAATTGATCCATCACATTTTTTATTAATATTACTGAACATTGATAATTATTGATTTGTTGTACCAGAATATATGTGTGATTAGGTTGGTCACCTTATCATTAATATTTTATCTATAAATAAAAAAACATGACTTGATGATTATCTGTGACTAATTCCCCCTACCCCCTAGATAGCCCCCAACACTGTGGACAGCACGCCCACACCCCTAGACACCCCATACCCCCCTTGACAGCCCCACCACCCCCATGGACAGACCACCCACCCCCTTGGACAGCCCGCCCACCCCATGGACAAACCCTCTCCATGTGGACATCCCCCCATTCCACTGGACAGCCCTTTCCCCCAATGGATAGCCCCTCCCCCCTTGGACAGCCCCCCACTCCTATGGACATCCCCTCTCCCTGGACAGCCCCTTTCCCTGCTGACAGGACCCCACACACATGGACAATGTGCCCCCCCCCCCTAGATAACCCCTTCAACTATGGACATCTCTGCCACCCTGGTGAACCCCCCCCCCTCCCCCACCACGCACCCCCGTATATAATCTGCCCACCCTCCTGGACACCCCATACCCCATAGACAACCCCACCCACCACCTGGATAGCCCCACCCATCCCTCGGGATATCTTGACCACACCCTGGATAGACCCTCCCCCCTGGATAGACCGTACCACCGTGGAAATACCCACCGACCACCCTAGCCATCCCGTCCTCCCCCTGGTAGCCCCTCCCCCCATGGACATGCCGTACCCCCTTGAGAGCCTCACCTACCCACATGGATAGCCTTGTCACCACTGGAATTCTCTGCCACCCCTGTGGAAAGCCCACCCACCCCCCGAGACAACGCTCCCACCCATGGACAATCTCTCCCTCTATAGACAACCCTACCACCCGTGGGGACAGCTTGCCCACACCCATAGATTTCCCCCCTCCCCACCCCCGTGGACAACCCGCCCACCCCCTGAACACCTCATACCACTCGGGACAACCGCAACCACCACTTGGACACCCCATACCCTTGGACAGCCCCACCCACCACTATGGAAAGCCCCACCCACCCCCTGGACGGCCCCACCCACCCCATGGATGGCCCCACCCACCCCCTAGACGGCCCCACCCACCGCTGGATGGCCCAACCATTCCCATGGAAAACCCCTCCCCTGTGGACACCTCGTACCCCCTGGACAGCACCACCCACCCCCGTGGATAGCCCTACCACCCTTGGAAATCCACCACCACCATGGGCAGCCCGCCCACCCCCATTGGATAGCCCTCCCACCCCCTTGGAAAACCTGTCGACTCCCGAGGACAGTCCACCAACCCCCTTGGACACCCCTACCCCCCCGGGACAACGTCGACACCAACATGGACAACCTACTCACACCCGTGGACGGCATTCCCACCCCTTGACACCACCCCACCCATAGACACCCCAATGACATCCCCAACCCCCACCACACAGGACAACACCCACCCACCCCCTTGACACAACCAACATGATGGACGCCCCACTCCTAGACACTACCCCACCACCTGGACACGCCCACCCCATGGACTCCCACACACGTATGGACTGCCACCCCCCACCAACCCCCAAGCACACCCCAACCTCCTGGACGACCCCCAACCCTGGTCACCACCCCTCCCCCTGGACACCACCCCACCACATAGACACCCCACCCCCGGGACACCCCCATAGACCCCCCAACCCGGACAGCAACCCCCCCCCCCCCCCGCCCGCACACACCCAACCCCCAAGATGACCTCCTCCCCCAGGACACCACCCCACCATGTGAACACCACCCCTCCACTTGGACACCCCCTCCCCTAGACACCCCTTGGACACCTCCCCCCCCCCCCACACACCACCCAGTACACCCACACCCAACCCACCTACAAAACCCCAAACCACCCGGACGTCCCCCAAGACACCACCCCACCCTTCTGGACACCACCACACCACCTGTACAACCCCAACCCTTGTGTAACCCCACCCCCATGGATAGCCAGCACCACCCCTTTGATATCACCCCACACCGTTGGACTCCCCACCCCCATCCCAATGGACCCCCCCCCCCCCCCCCCACTAGACACCACCCCACCCCCTGCACACCTCCACCCCCATGGACACCACCCCACCCATGGACACCGCATGGATAGACAACCCCCCCCCCCACCCACCCACCACCTTTGAAAGCCCCCTTCCCCACCGTTGGAAACCCTAACCCCATGGATAGCCCCCACCCTTCATAGACATTACCCCACCATCGGGACACCCCCACCCCCTGGACACCCTACCCCCATGGACATTCACCCCCACCCCTGGACAGCACCCAACCCCCCTTGGACAGCCCCCAACTCCCTGGGCCACCCCCAACCCCCATTGTCACCACCCCACCCACCCTGGACACCACCCCATCCCATGGAAAGCCCCCCAACAACCTGGACACCACACCACCCTTAGGGCACCCCACCCCCAGACACCCCACCCATGGAAATCCCCCAACCCCATGGACACCACTTACCCCCTAGACAACAACGCCCACACCCTAGAAATACCATACATACCTGAACATCCCCATTCACCCCCATTGATTTCCCCACCCCATCCCCCCTGGACAGCCCCGCCCACCCCTGGACATCCCACCCATCCCATGGATAGACCCTCCCCCCATGGATAGCTTATACCCCCCAAGATAGTCACACCCAACCCCTCGAGACAGCCAGCCCACCCCACTGTATAGCCCCTCCCCCCGTGGATAGCTCGTATCCCCTAGGTGGCCTCGCCCACCCCCTGAATAACCCTACCACCCCTATAAAGCCCCCACCCCTGTGGAAAGCCCACACACACCTATGGACTACCCGCCAACCCCTGGAAAGCCCCATGACCCTCTACGATGGCCCCTCCACCCCAGGATAGCCCCCACCGAGGTGGACCACCTACCCAACCCCTCAACAGCCCAACCACCCCACGTGGACACCACCCCACACAGTGGACACCCCCTTGGACAACCCCCTGTACATCCCACCCACACCCTGGATAGCCGACCCACCCCCTGTATCGCCCCTACTCCATGGACACACACCACCCCCTAGACACCACCGCACAATATAGACACCCACCACACCTTGGACACCACCCCACCCCTAGATAGAACCCCGCCCCTAGACACCCCCACCCCTGACCCCACCCCCCAAACCCCCTAGACACCACCCCGCCCCCTAGACTCCACCCCCCCCCCCCCCCCCCCCGAAACACCACCCCACCTCTAGACACCCCCACCCCCTGGACACCACCCCACCCCCAGGACACCCACATAAACTACCCCCCATCACACCCCTCCTGCAACCCCCGTCCCTCGGACACCCCCACCCCTTGGAAACCTATTACCCCCCATGGACAGCCACCCCAAACCCTTAAACAGCCACCAACCCCCTGAATTCTGAATTGAATTTTTTATGAATATAATTATCTTATGAATTATATCTTAATGGTGTATGGGTAAACTTGTTGTATGTTTATACTTGTTGTACTAATTTTATGAATTATGTGTTAATTAAGAATGTGTATAGAGGGTAATTAGATATATAATTTGAGGTATTCATGTTTATGTATTAATTAGGTGTTTGATGAATTCAGTATGAATTTATACATAATATTGTATGTATTATGGAGGAATTATTGTTAATGGTGTATTATTTTGTTACTTATAGTGTGTGTATGTATTATGCAGGTCCGTTGTGTATGAAGTTTTGTAGAATTGATCCAGCTGCATAGTGGGAATTGCCACACTTGCATATGGGTTGCTGCACCCACATAGGGGGAGGTTAGCAATTCGGTTTTCTACAGGTACAAATGATATTCCAAGGGTTTATAACTATTGTCATGTGGGTAAAATTAGAGAAAATACAAACAGTTTTATATAAACCATTGATATAGTTGTATTCCAATGGTTTAAAAAACTGTTGGGATAAATAATTTTAATTCATATTTACCAATGGTTTTTGAGAAACCGTTTGTAAAATTCTATCACAATGGTTTTCTAAACCATTGGTATAGTGATAATTTTCCCTATTACATACAGTTTAAAACTATTGGGAAACATCTATACCAATGGTTTACTGAAAACATTGCTATATACGGAATTTTTTGGACATATCCCTACTGTTCTATGAGAACTGTTGTGATTTGTCTATCCCCACGGCTCAAGACCCAATGGATAGGATAACCATTGGTATAGAATATACCAATGGTTTTCCCGCATTTACCAAAAGTTTTAAACCATTGGTAAATATAAATATTCATGTATTGATCCTCGAGGGTGTAGGGGTTAATCCCAATGTATAAATACCTTGTCCTCATCATTGTATAGTCGAAGATATGAACTTTAATCCAGTTCAACATTGATCTTATACATTCCCATAGTAAAAATCATGATCTACCTACCTAACAACCCCAGATCCCATGTACTATAAATAAATCAATCATGTGTAAAATCATATATCTCAAATTTCTTTCATCAATCATTATTTAATTCTCCCAAATCAAATTTTCATCATTCATTTTCATTTACAAAACCAACATAAAATATTTTTCATTAAAACTCATAAATTTAAAGATAGTTCAAATCATTGAAAACAGATAAAATGTAACAATCATCATTTTTCATGAAAAATCCAAAAAATCATTTTTCAATTAAATGATTTTATAATAAAATCATTTTCTAAAAATAAACACTATACATAAAAAAAATTAATGAGGTTTCATCACACATCATGACATTTCAAAACCATTATCAAGAATATCAATTTGTGAATTTAAAATACATTATGAATACATTTAATATCAAATAAAAAACAATGGTTTCAGTTGATCGGGACTATACTACAAAACCACTTAACTCAATTTTGGTCATCATGAATCAGCTAACATGGAATCCATGATCTGATATATGAGGGTAAGAACCAACCAAGTAGGGATAATAGAAATAAAATAAAAAATTCATGATCGTGGTCCATAAAACCATAAGGATCCACTTCCAATGAAGAATGAGAGCCATGAGGGAAAGGATAATTAATGATCAAATTAAGGTTACACTAACCAAAATATTTTCAACACATAAATAATCACATTGATACATGAATATTCAAATTTGTAAGGCCAAACATCACTTCAAAAGAGACACCAAGGTTATAGGGGTAAAATAGAAGTTAAGAGAGATAATGTTAAAATTCAAATCGGTGTTTTGGAAAATATATTTTGGTACTACACTTAATTTTAATTACTATATTACCATAAGTAGCCTTCCACTAGCTTTAACTTGCTTATTTCTTATGCCATGAATACTTTTTTCATCTCAAGAAACACCACCGGAAGATATGTGGCATTCAACAAGCTAGCCAATGTAATTCATATAAGAATTCCATACATTAAACATGAAAACGATGGGTTGGGTGTCTCACTATCTATTTTTTGGATTTCATGTAGTTCTCCACTACTACAAGCCTTTTCCTACCCAAAAACTAAAATTGATAACACCTTACCTCTCAAAAACAAATCACACCTCGACCCTTAAAAGGAATGATACAAGCTAGATGAATAATGAATTGTCTAAAAGATTTAGAATATGGAGGAAAAATTAATATTTAACTTGATATCTTTAGTAAGGTTGTTACAATTCTCCTTGAAATAATTATTTATTCTAATACAAATCCTCATCAAGATGACTGGTCAACAAGGAGATGAGTATATTACTCTTTCATCATCATCACACACTCCCAATTATAATTATAATTCAATCCACACAACTTTAGAACCTAGAAAAAGGGAAATGACATACACCACAACACCATAACATAACAATAAATAATCATAATTTGCTACTCATTATTGGTCATGTTTAGTTCAACATCACATTATTACCAATTTAAAAAAATGTGATGGATTTGGAAGAACTTTTTTTTGTATGGGACTTGGTAAACATGTTATGGATTAAATTCATTTTTTATTGAAAGTTCTAATGATATTTCACCTTCAAAGTATTCAAAATATCATAAAAAAGTCCCACATATCTCAGTGAAAAATTCCCTTATTTTCCTAAAATTCAGTGAAATAGCCAAATCAAGATAATCATGAACACCATTCAACCAACTAATAACTCTAAAAAATCATTTAACAATGGAGTGGAAATTCTCCCGGTCTCCCATATAAGGCCTCCAAGGGTTCCATTTTAATGTATTCCTTTTATTTATTTATGTAGTTAAACATAACCATCCAAAATAGAATTCCAACACTCCATTAACGTCATGGAATAAAAGCATGGTGAATGTTTTCAATAATATGTGTATCATGTTTTATCTGAAAATCCTTCTAAGGTTGGAATGTTGAAGTAAAATTGACATGGTATCCAATAAAATCTAGTAGGCCTCACCTAATGTAATATGTGAATTAGGGATCACATTCATAAATAATGTAATACATATCTCCATAAACATGAAAATCACATTCACATATAGATTCCCAAAATAGTCATCATTTGTAATATAATGAATTGGAATAAATAAATTAAATTTGGTTAATAATACAATCACAACACATATAAAGTTCTATACTCAAAGATTTTTTTGGAAACCCACCAAAAATATAGAAGGTTTTCTATGATAATACTTGATTTGATGATGGGTATAACAATGTGAAAAATAGTGATGTTATATTTCATACCTAGCCACAAGAATCCATGATTCGTGTCCAAAAAAAAATATTTTTAATGATTAGGTGAACCATCCACTGGGAATGAAGATAACCTCCATCACATCCTTTATAATGGGTGCTGGAATGAAAAACCAGTTCCTAATGAAGATAATTCTCTCTAGAAAAAGATAATATTCATTGATGGTCTCTCCACCATAAAATGAATTCATGATACCTCAGAACATGTCATAAACATTCTTCGACAAGAGAATCATCTCATTATGTGAGGATTTCAACGGAAAACTTTATAGATCAATCTTATTCACATCCTCTAGGACAAGAAAATGAATTAATGTGATTACTGTCATGATATTGAACTCCTATAAAGATTCCGTCATAGCCTAGGATATAAACATCCTACTAAGAGTATCAGAAATAGAATATCCCTTCATAAGAGATTCAGTATTGTAAAAGTGAACATATTTTAGGTATTAAACCCATCACATATAATAGATTTTAACATTATTCTAGAAAATGTTATATTTCAAGATATTTTGAATGGATAAAATAGAAAATAATTCCTTCAAATTTTTGTTCATATAATTATTAATGTTTTTCATCAATCCTATGACATCTACATCATGTGTTGAATAGTTCTCCTCATTTAGTTGAATATGAATTTAAGAATAATCAACGATTTAATCACCCTGTATGGAAAATAACACAATCCCAAACCTGATTCACAAAAGAAGTCCACATGACCATATAAAAACAATGAAAGAGTCGACATTTGAACAGAAATCAAACTACGATTGAATTCATTGAAGGTAGTTTTACATTTTTATACCTAGTATTTCATTACTCCTTTCCAATTGAGGTATGTAAATATAGAATCCATCTTGGATAAATGATTCAAAAACTATAGTTATTATGCTTCTAAACATACAAATATCTTAATCAAAATGATATTCTCTTATTCCTCTTAAGAAATTATAGGTTTCACATTTTATGGATAAACATAGATTACATGTTGGAAGACCACATTCCCTATGTACATCAAATTCTGAATCTGGTATTGCAACTATGATAGTTGTCCATGAATTTTATGACCCCTAATGATTTATAAAACTATTCCCTAAAAATGTACCTACTATTGATATATTTTTTAATAATAAAATATTTCATACCTAAATCCCATAAGTTAAGAGTTGATATACTAGTGGAAAATCATGATCAGATATTCGATTAACATTAAATGAGTGTTCCTTAGACCGAATGGAATAACAAGATAATCATACTGTAAATACATACTCTTGAAATAGACTTTTTAATATTAGACTCAATGACTCTCATGTAGTGGTAACCAAACCAGATATCCATATTAGAGAACCACATCACCCCTTTTAGTAGATCAAACCAATAAACATTTAACGTAAATATGATATGTGTTATTATACATAACCATATTAAGCTTCCTTTAATAGAAACATAGTTAATGGTTCCCATCAACCATCTTTGAAAAAAGAATAGGTTTTTTACCACGATGAATCATTTGGTTGGATAATGCCTTTGGAAATTAATTCATCAAATGGATTCTTAAATTATTTACGTTTATATGGATCCATAATGACATATGGAATTGATATAGGATTAGTAATGGGAACTAAGTTGATAAAATATTTTTCCATCGCCTTTGGTGGTAGAAAAGAAATTTATGATGAAAACAAATTTTGAAATTCAACAACAATTATTGTATGTTTATCACAAGAGGCATCCTACTCAACTAAGAATATATTTAAGGATATCATCTTAAAAAAATTTGTAAAAGGATATCTATATTATCTATTCCTCGAATATCATTATCGCTAGACAAAAGAGAACTTCCCATCAGTGGTAATAAAGGAAACCAAACATTGATAATAGTATATTCAAGAATTGTGAGAAACAAACTAGTCAATATCTAGAAGAGAATATAATGGATTCCTTTTTAGAACCAATAGTCTCAATAAATTTTGATATCTAATAAATAGAAATCATAATAGGTGTATCCATAACTCTTCTCCATCTTTATCCAAAGATGTGTTTCATTATCCGTCATAAAATTCATGAGATTGATTGAGATATTCAGTAGGGTTATAGTTCATGTTCATATGAAATAATTAGTGGAACCAATATCCAAAAAATATATTTATAAATATATAGAAATATAAATGGTACCTCTCACTGTTACGCAGCCAAAATTAGTTCCCACTAGAGACTCATCCAATGCATGAAGATTCAATATTCACGATGCATGTTGATAGAATCCCAATTTTCCTAAATAATATAATTATTGAACTTATAATTTCATTATTGATGAGATCGTTTCACTATAGGGTTATTAAAAGGTTAAATAACATCTAAAAATTACATTATTGTCTACTTGTGATTCAATTAATTAGTGCCTCCATATAATAACACATCATGTTCCAAATATTTCATCATTATAAATAATTTTGTGGGTCTTTTATAGACATTAAATATGATCAATAATAAAATTTACATCAAGGAATACCACAAATTTTTACACTACAAGTATCTTTTATATTTATATTCTCTTTAATGTTATTACTAAAACTATTACTATTAGAGGAGCCACACTAGTCAACCCTCAATTACTAGACATGTCAAATTCTTCAGAGTGATCCATTTATAGAACATCATCATATGAGTTATTCTTTAGTATATATAGATGATACAATATATTTAATCTATTAATAATCTAAAACATCCAGGACTTCATATTTTCATTCAACACAACCTCTAGTTAAAATTTATCTTGTTCATCATATTGATTGAATAATCTGTCACTATCTAATCACCATAGTGATTTTCATGAAAATCCATGGGCATAAAAATACCATCGACTATAGATATAATTCAAATATAAAATCTTATTAATGTATTTCAACTCTGATGCATCATTATTATTTTATTGATAAATAGTACCCAATTATCTCAGGATAAGCTCCTCATTCATTATGGAAATACTCCTTACCATAATGGAATCTGTAGTCTCCAATAAATCAAAGGGTATTTCATTTTTTCCCAACACACCCTCTACATATCTATGATCATTCATCCCTTGGATGGATGGTGGTTTCTAAAAATTAATTTTAGGTGTCAATTTCTACAATAATTGCATTGAGGTTCCACTCCATTAAACTAAATAAGGGAGTCATTGGATCCATGATCCATAGATAGGACTATGTTTATAACTGCCACTATATTGTTCTTGTCAAATGTATGTTTTGGTAGATGTGGTTCATTAGAATATACCTCAAGAATATTGATCAGATGCCCTCTTAATACACAACATCAATAAGAATTGATATGTTTCTCCACATAGTTATGATCTTCAACTATACCTATTTGAACTAAAATTGGGATCAGAAATGTCTAATTATAATTTGAGAAAAGTCTATATTTATGTCAATTGATTCTATAAAGATACATTTTTAACTACCCATGATAACATAAGGATCATTATTATTAGAGATTGGTTGAAACTCACTTGTAACATAACCATTATATCATGTTAATAAAATCTATCACCTACCAAGAAATCCCAAACTACATACCACCATGCATGAATAGGCACAAACTCCCTTTGATTTAAATTTTTCATGAACCAACTCTAATAGAATGCTAAATCAGAACTACAGTCAGTAATAACATTTCTTAAAGAGTACTTCCTCTCCCCTTATGCATGTTTCTAGTGACATAAAAACATTAATAAACATGGGGGATGATTTATCCATAATAATAACAAAAAAATTAAGGTAATAGATCATAAAACATAAAAAGTATTTATAAAAATATATTTAATAATAAAAAAGCACCACAGAAAGAATAAACATAGCCTAATATGGAACAAAACCCAAATACATCACACAAAACAAAAATTAAATCACCATCATGATCTCCAAAAAAAGAAAGATCATATAATCTATCTGTCACCACAGACTCCCATGGTCTCAAAATCAATAACACCCACTATCTCTTAGAGATGATTTCCATTTTTTTCTAGTCCTGTAGAATAAATGATTAAATTAACAAAATTTATATGTTGTTTTTGTGATACACTACACTACAAGGATCCCCCAATATATTTTTTTTGACGTCCAAATCATGTAAACCAAATAGTTATAATTTTTTCATAAAACATAGAATGGTAATTTTTTATGAAATTTATTATAGAAATTATTTTCAAATCATTTCACTAGATCATTTATATATATATATATATATATACAGAGATTCACATATAAAAAATGAGCGAATAATAGTTTTAGCCAATTTATATAAATAAGTTATTTTATAAGCACAGCCCTGTATAATTCATTCTCACACCCAGAACAATGGTTATAATCCCCAAACATTGTTAGATCAAGGATCTAGGATCCTCACACTTTTAAGAAAAATGTGTCACTATGTGTGTATAATTCCCAAGTACTCAGCCTATGGATGGAGTAAGAGTCCTTCACAATTATTGAACCACATTTACTCATCATATTAAAGTTACCATTTTCATTATATATCATTTTAGTGGTATATTAAATAAATTACTATTGTTATTTTATAAGAATAAACACTCGACAACCACAGTTACCATGTGATCCAAGAAATAAATCAAGGGGTTAATAATTATCTAAAATTAGTTTCATAAATAAATGTTCAAGTAGCACCAAATGACATATTAAACTTTACATTTCATTTCAAAATCAAATGTCAAATTTTTTTCATAAAAACAAATTTCATTTAGAAAAATTATTTCATTTCAATTTTGTTAAATATTTCATTCCTAATGTCTCAAGAATCATCATCAATGTTATTGTTTAATTATGTAATTTTAGTTTAAAATAATCTTTCATGAATTGACACATTACTTCAAGAACCTGTTACAATGATGTTTCATCACACACAATTACACATGAGAATATTTATAATGAATATCAATTTATGCTTTAGAAATAAATTAATAATCCATTTTATTTCAAAAAATAAAAAATGGTTCCAATTGATAGGGACTACACTACGAAACCACCTATAGTAGTTCACAATATTCTCAATCAGACACCAAAGAATAAACATTTAGAGAGATGGAGGGCTAGAACCAACAAATATGGGATCTAAAAAACATAATACACAAATCATTATCCAAATAAATAAAAAATAAAATGATCAATATCCATTGAATAACTAGAGGGATACAGAATGATAAAATTCAAGATCATATTTTGGTTACACACACTAAAATATATTCAGCACTTTAATAAAAAATTTGATCTACAACAATTAAATTTTTAAGGGAAAAATCACCATAGGATTACTCGCATGGTCATTGGTGGTGAATTGTGGTTGAGGGAGAAGTGTATATAATTAAAACAAGGGTTTCTAGAAAAAAACGTTATTTCCCATAATTTTCTTACATAGTTTAGTGCCCCCATCATGCCATTATTTAATATTGTCTAGCTGGTGGTTCCAAGGATAATTATTTCACCTCTGGAAAAAGCACTATCTAGCTAGTTGGCACCCATTGGTTTGTTAGTGTAATTTAATTAATGATTACTTACTTCTGGCATGCCATCTTCTAACTGGTGGGTATCACTAGAAAACTAGTATACTACATGTTGTTATCCTTCACTAAAATCCTATGTCAACCTAAAATTCAGACACCTAGACACTTCAAGGCCTCCCAAATAATAAGCAAAATCACACCCTTTACCCTTCATATTATGGAAATATGCTTGGACAATTATGAGTCGACATGAATAATTGGGAAGTGAATGTAAAAAATTTATCACAACTAAAAGTAATTATACAGATGATAACAATTTGGTTTCATTTCCTCCATATCTATAGTCACTTCACATAGTGTTTTATATTCTATATATTTTTCTCATTATTTATGTTTCTACATCCATATAATTTCTTTTAATAGATATTATTATACTATAATAATAAATATATTTATATTTAATATACAACCTTTCTTCTATTACAGTGGTATAATCTCCCATCGTATATGTTTATATAGAGATATTACTTATTATATCAAATTATAGACATTTTCTGATATATATTTATGTTGTCATAGGGGACTCTAATCCCTTATATAATTTATTTTATTAATCTGTTAAAAATATTCAGAAAAAAATCATTCTTTTAATTTTAATAAATAACAAATGATATTATCAATGGCAGATCACTATTCCGCCACATTATATTACATCTAAACACCATTATGATTGTAAATCATTCCCCTAGTAATTAAATCATGGAAATATAAATAATTGAACACTTTCAAATAGTCAATTATTATTCTTTATAAAAAAATTTAATATTCGTTTTCTTACATATTCACATATGGGTTTTGACTATTAAAAAGGTTGGTTTGGTTTTAAGTTATCGAACACCTAGTGAACCACTGATGGGATAATATATAAGCCTAATTTGACACCCTTAATGTAATATTATTCGGATATTTTACATGATTAATTCGGAAATAAAATAATGAATTTGAATTTACTACCTTCTGATTAATATTTACTATAACTCACCATCCCCATTCAAAATTATTTTAAATTATTTATCTTTATTATTAAATTTATCATATAACCATTAATATATATAGTGTGAGAATGAAAATAACAAATTGGAATTTTTTGTGAATGTAATTTTATTTATTAAAGGTGTAATTATTGGAAATCTATACACATTCAATTTAAATACTAATAACAATTTATTACCACTCTATGGTATTAATTTATTTTATATTCATCTACTCGGTATGATTAATTTATTTGACGTATTTAATAATAGGATGGGCTTAGAATTATTGATCCCCTTGATAGAACACTAGGTTTCTAGAAGAAAATTAATTTTTCTATTCAATATAAACTATAAAAAATTATATGTAAATTATTAGCTAAAGCCCACAATAGTAAATTTATGATGGTCAACATTAAACATTACATAATTATGATATTAGTTATTCTTATCAACCTATTTAGTTATTATCATGTTAAATATGGATATATTTGGTTTATTTCTTTAATTATTCAATTTAATCACTCTAAATTATTTTTTCTATAAAAAATCAATATTTTATTCATCTCTATTCTACCCTTTATGGAGTGTATAAACTCACCGCCTTATACTGTTTTAAATTGATTAAAAAAACAATGAGGATTAATATATATGATATAATAAATTTAAATTAGAGAAAATAATTCTTTCCTGTATTCAAATAGTATATCTAATATTCTCAATTTACTATAATGTGATTTCTTGTATCCAATATTTAAATACCACTATAATGTTAAATCCAATGGATTTTCATCTATCAATACTGATTTAGAATAATAAAATAACCATCTGATTTGGGGTACTATGGTCAAGGTGTTTTGTGTTTTGTTAAGAAATGTTTAGTTGAAACTTCAAAAACTAAATTTAGAAGAACATGGTTGGAGAACACTGCCATATGTTTAAACAATATTATATTCTATAATTATTTATATATTACAAGACACAAATTTAAAATAAATTCATATAAATTAGGATAAATGATTTATAAGTTATGTTTTTTTCATGAAATATTTGTTTGTATTCATTCATTAAAATATTTATTATTTTAAAGAAGAGATTCTATTATGACAAATAATAAATTTAGAGATTCTAATACTAAAATATAAAATGAATTTAGTGTCGGTGAAAATAGTATTAAAGATACATTAATGTATTTTACCTACATTTGGACTAATAACCTTGTATATATTGAAAATCATGATGATTCATACCATGTTGTATAAAAATTTTATTCCATCATACAATATATACCTCCTTTGTCAGCTGAATTGATAATTTGTAAGTTCCTGGGAAATGAACATGTATTTCAAAATGTTATTACATTATTTTAAAGTGTTAAATGGGAGAAGGTTAATATGTATCTATTCGGAAAAAGGTGGATACGGATAAAGAGTGGAATTTGATTCAAGAATAAATTAGGTAGATAAGTATAATGTTTCGAGTGTAATTAATTGAAATTAAAATTTATTGAGAAATACTTTCATCATGAGAATATAGTAATCATAGAATGCAGATTTTTTTATTTATGAAAAATTATAAAGGATTTAATGATGTATACGAGGATAACTATGAAATCATAGAAATATAATTTTTCAATTATGTATAAATCCCTAAATGAAATATTTATTATATCTTGGGTGTATTAATCAAATTTTTTATTATATAATGAGCTTCACAACTATTATCTTTATAATAGGGGTTTGTTACAAGTTCCATCGATGATGGGATAGATTTCTTCATGTATTTTTCATTCATAGGGAAGAAAAAGATTAAAATTTTAATGCAAATCTATGTTGAAATTAATACAAAAAAGTAGGGGAAAGGACGTTTGTATTATCATACTATAAAATCTATGAGAAAAAATACACTAAGTATTACTATAAGGGAATGATTTTATTCTAAATGTGTGGAGACAAATTACATTATTATATTGAATTAAAAGATAAGTTATATGTTTCTAATCATTTATTATTCTACTATAAATAGAATGGTCACTATTCTAAATAAATATCATGGAAAAATAGTTTCAACCTTCAAATACATAAATGGGGAATATCTAAGCCTATGGAAGCACAATAATTAAATTATATATATTTTATTGTGTTGAGATAAGATACTTCAATCATAAACTCAAATCGAGGTACTACATTATTTTGTATCGAGATATAAGAACTCTATAATATCCCACAGGTTTTAAATCAATGTCGAATAATATCATAATTCAAAAAGAAAGGAGTCTTTATTTAAAAACACTTTTGAAAATATTACATTTATGAATGTTTATTGATCTGAAAATAAAATATCCATAGAGGTTATTTTGATGAAAACATAGTTTTTATACAAATGGTTGATTTTGAAATAATCCGTAGAATATATTGTCACTCAATTAAAAATGCAATAATATATTTACAAGAAAATAAGTCTTCAAAATATATGTATAGAAGAGATTATAGTTTTTTTAAATATAGACAAAATTGCATGAGCCTTTTTGAGAACATTCAATAGTAACATATCATAATAAAATTCTAATAGAAAATTAATTTATGCATGATAAATAATTTAGTACTATATAGAATATATATACTATGATGGATTTTAATGAAATATTACCTAAACAAACCTATACATTCTTTTGATAGTGGAGTTGAATTTTATATTAAACTTATTCATAAACATAATACAACATTTAATACTTCATATAGAATAGATCCGAAGAAAATTTTTGAACTAATGAAAAAATAACAATAGCTTTTTGTTAAGGGTCTCTTGTTCCACAGTGATTCACATTAGGGAATAACTATTTTTTTATGATGAAGAAGGTTTTTTCTGTGATGTTATGAATTGAATATAGTGAATTAATTCTATTACTATTTAGTATAGAAATTTATTAACTGAAATAAATGATTTTTTCACTTAGCTACTGGTGGTTCAATTAATCTCAATGCATGATTTCCCAAATAATAATCCTAATTTAAAATTCATGATGTTTTATATATAAATTAAAAAAATTAACTTATGGATTGGGAATTTTGAGTCCATTCTGGATAACAAATGTTGCCATGTTGTTTATAGATTTATTAAATAGGATATTATATGATTATATTGATAGATTATATTTATTAATGGTATATTCATATAATATAGTATCTATGAAGAGAATAATGGAAATTTTCCAATCATCGTTGAAACTCTATGAGATACAAATCTATATGTGAAATTCAATTAGCATGAATTTCGTTGTATGAATGATTGTTTTAATGGCTATATTGTCTCTAAGGATTTAATATTTGTTTACCACATAATGAAATACGATGATAACTAATCTTCTATGTAGGTGAATATAATTGATTTATGTAAATTCAGTATATTATTTAGTTACTATATGTGACTTTTTAAAAAAATCATGATTGTATGATCAATTATCCAAATTAATATGTAAATGGGTAAAATTCATATAGTGAAAATAATGTAAACAATTATTCGATTAGTTAATTAATAGATTAATCAATGAAATAGTATTAAAAATAATATTATAGAGTGAAGGATTTTTTTTATATTCAATAATAATTTAAGGGTTAGAGTTGGGTGTGTTACATTGTGGAATGGTGGATTTGTTTATTATAGATGAAGCTGGTTGAAGACCCATAAAAATATCTAAATAAATATCGTAAGACTCTTTCTATAATGTTTTCATTCAATATATTATGAATTAATTATTATAGGGACATATTTCTATTTATAAATATCACATCATTTTTTAATATATAATCATGTAGATAGTGCTCAATAAGATGAAAACATGATGAAAATAACTATTAATGGACTATGACTATATTGAATAGTACCACCCTACGAAAGGAAAAAATGGTTATTGATGCACAATGTAATAATGATGATGGGGACCATTATATGGTTACTGTAGATAAATATCCAACATTAATTAATTTTGTAATATTTTATATGGAATATGAATGGAATGGAAAACATTATTATCTTTAAATATAAAATCTCAAATGTCATTAACCAATATGGTAATGAATTGTCAAATTGATTACAAGGGTATTCAAAAAGTGGTTAAATACATATACCATTTGATATTGATATAATTCAAAAAATATATTCTATGTTGATGTTTGGAAAAATTGTATGACTATAGTCAATAACTGATCAGAAAAAAATCTATTAGATGAATATTATAGCTAAAATATGTATGTAAAAACTTGTAAGATGATCATTTATAGTGATTTAAGGGTGAAATTATTTTAATAATCTTAAATCCTTATTTTTAATAATATGCTTTAAGATTTATTATGTTCTTATATGTAAAGGTTTAGAGACAATTTCCAAAGAATGGGATACAACCTCTCCCTACGTCAATGATAATGTTGGAAACAACTATGACATCCCCACTTGTTTTTTATGTACCAAAATGTTATATAGTATAAGATTACTGATTTATCTGATGTTTTTCTCTAATATAGGTGTTTAGGAATTGTTTTTTTTTTGAATAAAGGGTCCTATAATATTTGGATAGAATGAATAGAGGAGGCATGGCCTTGTAGTTATAGAGAACTGCCTCCACCTAGCCGGTGAACTCCATCAGCTCCCTAGTGTAGTTTTTCACAATATGAACGAAATTGTAACCCCATCATCCATTAATTTGTGTTGGAATAACTGATGTATTCTTTCCTAGAACATTGGAATTCCATAGGTTAGTCATCAGTCAACCGGTGAACCTAGTCTAGGGTTTTATTAAATATACCTTTTTTATATGAATCCCTCTCGATTTTAACACTCTTAATTACAAAACACCAAAGCAAACACCAGATTTCATTTTTAGATAACATATCATAATTTTGGGATGTTCTATTCATCTTCTATTGGCACTCCTATTTTAGAATAATCTGATAATGATATATTATTGAGTTCCATGGGAATTATATGTTTGAGAGGGTATGGATTTTTCCATCATTACCAGGCCCATGTGCCTTTTCACGGGACAACTATTTCAATAGAAAAGGATGGTGTATGATGATATTTATATTTTTTGATTTCATGAGGGTCTTTTCTCTTATAATCTGGGTTTCTTATATTATTAGGATTTTAAACCATTCAATTTTGGGTTTTTTTATATCTTTGATTTCATGATGGGCTCCCCTTTATCCCTTAAAAGTAGGTATAAATTAATAAAAAATAATAAATTTCAGGATATATTGTTGATTTTTCTCATGATCTATTCTAGTTTACACATCCTCTTTGAGAGATGTTCATGGATATACAATGGATTTATATCATACATACTCATCTGATGAGGAAATCATCATTTTTTCATAGAAAGGTGTGGAATATGGTAGGTTTAAGGAACTCCACAGTCAAATTGATATCTAGAATTAGTTACAGATTTTATATGGGTATGTGTTCATGAACCATCATCGAAAACAATTTCCTAATGGAAAATTTGTGGGTAAATAGTAATCCATTGATGATCCATCAGTGGATTGGTGGTGGATTAAATGTGTCAATAGAATCTATTTTGAACAGAGAAAAATTCATCATTGGTGATGGACATCTCTAGGTAATTAGTCATTGATAAATCATCTTTAGACACCCTTTTTCATGAATATCATCACCAATATCTTTTATTAGGATTTAATGATGATGGGTCAATTATCAATGGATATAACAATGGTTATCTTCTTTAATTGGAGTGGAATTCAGGATTTTATCATGAATCCACATTGTGTCTGATGAATTGGTGACCTATCCTTCTATGTACATCATAATTTTCTTCATTGGAAGAATCCATATTGCATGTGATTCTAAAACTACCCTAATTAACATATAATCTTCTCTATCCTTGTTAACAAACATGTCCCTTGAAAAATTATAATCTATGCAAGGAATCATTGATGTGTGAGGAAGTTAATTATGGGTGTGAATTATGGTTTGTCCTTTTATATTTCATCAAAACAAAGAGTTTTTTATTATCCACTTTAAGGTCAGAAGTTCATTACCATTTCATCCTCATATATACATATATTTTCATTGAATGGTTCTTTTTTGGAGTTGTTTTCTTTTAATGATTGATTTTCATCACATGTGGTTGTGTGTTTATGTGTAGATTATGAGACCAATTTATGATTATTGGTGGCTTGAGTACTCTATTATAGCTTGTTTCTTGGTATGAGGAAGATCACACTTATTTTCCTTCAAATATCTACCCTTCTATCTGTGTTACAATTAATATTGAGGTATTATTCATATGGTCTTAACAGGTGGGACATTGTGACATGGATATCCCATAGATGGGGAGTGTGAATTGTTTACGATAATGGTGATGATGGACTTGGACATAAGTTAGTGGTTTATAGATTACATATTTATGCTTTGTATCAGGAATCACTCTATGCCTAGTTGATTCTATATAGAATATTCAATCAATTTAGTGAGGATTATGAGTAGTAATATCACTCGATGACTAGCTTATTCTTTGTTACATAATCATTTAATGACTATTGGATATCAATTATCATATTTTATTGACACCCGACATATTTTAGGGGGAATGATTTATACCAATCGATATTCTTGTTTACTTTAAGTACTTTTGGTTACACTTCGATCGTGGAGTCGATAAAGGTATGGTAAACACTCGTGGTGTCTTAGAGAACACATGGGTTCTCCATACATGATTTTATATGCTTTCTCATACATTTATATTTTTCAAGGAATAAACGTTTTTACCTGTGAAAACCTTTTTTCCCTGGTTCACTAATTGGATTTATTACATATTTTATTTAAGGACATCTCAATGCGGGTGCAGATTTCAATTATATGGACCAGGTCATGGGATATGGGCCCCAGGAAAATGGCTATGATGATGACAATTGTATTTGTGGTTGTACCAGGATATACGTTGAAGGTTTCCATAGAATTAATTTTTTTATTTGAACTATATATATAATACATTTGAATTTTCACACTTGGAGTAGAACTGACTAATATATTATGATATCTTTCCCATTAAATAAATTTATTTTCCCTAATGTCTTGTGATTCGTGCAACACCAAGTCGAAATGAACTATAATATATTATACCATTATAAAATAGCTATTGAATTATATTATTTAATAGGAAGAAATATTATTTGAAAAATAATTGTATGGTTTTTAGATAATTAAAGTGTGTTAATTAATGAAAAACAAATACGTTCTCAGTTTTCAGTAAAGAAATTTTATGCTTCACAAATAAGTTTTCCTCACAAATTTCTATTAGGGGATTTCATTTAAGGGCATTATATTGAATTTTTAAATTTTTTAAAGAAATAAAATTAAAAAAATTTAATATATTTGAAATTTACATGTCAATATTTTTCTATTGTAATTTTTTGATACTTTTCATAAAAATTTGATTTTTCGGAAAAAAACGAAAATATCAAATTTTTTATGGAAAAATATATTTTAATTTATGTATATTAATAGATATATTTTTTCTTGGATATAAAATTAAATATATTGTTATTTTATAATAATTCAAATTATACCTTTCGTATTAATATTATAATTGATAAAGGTATAAATATACTTTCAGTCATAGAAATGAAATATTTAGAAAAAAGGTTTTTAATCACGTATAGTGGAATAATTATTGAATAAACTCATTTCATTCAGAGAGAATAAATATTTTAATATTTATTAAATATTTCGAATCAAAATGATTATAATTATATAATTTTTTCAAATTAATGTTTTTCCTTTTGAATAGAAACTGAGGTAATAATTCATTACTATAGTAATGGTTAAAAGGGATTAATGGGAGGTAAAAAAATAGACAATGGTTTAAATTATATAAAAAAATATTATAAATACTTTTTAGGAATATATTTTCTTTAAATATCATGATATATATTAAATTTTCCTAATTTGTAATAACATTTCATTAATATGGCTTTATTATATTTTAATCGTTTTCAAAATTCCTTGTCTTTCCTCTTCCTCTATTATAAAATGAAACCCTCCTTTCATTTTTTACACCACATTAAGACACCATGATGAACTAAACTCAACCATATTATCTTATAAAATTAAATTTCTATTAATTATTGGTTTTTTATTCCTAAAATACCATTATGAGTTTCCTTTATTAGTTATCTATAGGACGTCTACCAAAGAAGAGGTAATCAACTTACCCAACCATATCTAGTTTATTTATTCTTTAACCATCTATAAAATTTATTTATTCACCATAAAATATATGTTTTATTATATAAGATACACATAAGTGTTATTATTATTTTTGAACACCAACTTTCCACTTTCTATCAATTATATTGCAAATGAAAAGTACCCCTTCTGCATATGTGTGGACTACCACCTACAAATAACCAAATGATTCATTCTACATCACAATAAATCTTGGATGGTTCTTATGAAGTATTAAATGATTATATATGATTATTATAAATGCGTAATACTATTTTTTTAATATATTATCTACCTTATGTCCATTAAATCCACTTAAATATGATGACATGTCCCATGTGTGTGTGGGATACCGCCTCCATGAACCGATGTGAAATGTTTTTCATTTTCACTTAACATGGATGGTAATATGTATAGAGATAATTAATATATATATTAAATATGTTATATAATAATGATTAAATAATATTTATTTATTATTAACAATTTTTTTAGAACCATCAACAAGTGGAAACATCACTCATGTGTATGTCCAGACTCTGGTCCCTATGATGTGATTTAATTAATTTTTCATCAAAAATTTATATTAATAGTTTTAAAATTAAATAAAATGATTACATATAATACTAATAATATGGTTAAAATTAGGTATATTTTTAAACAACAATCAAAGTATAAAGATTGCAATTACAAAATCCAAAAATGCATGAAAAATGAAGCAATTATCACCCAGAAGAGTGATTTTAATAAAGAATATTAAATATATGTGGGTAAAGATTTTATAAGTAAATCATATATTTTATGATATAAATTATTTTCATTATAAATTATATGAATCATAAATCAATATTTATTTCTATGTTCGTTCAAATAGACAGGAATAGTGATTAGACATGATGTAATAGATTTATGATTGAAACCCATTTTATTAAATACTATTTATAAATTAATTTCAATTGAGAAGATTATATAATACTTATATAATAAACACATTTAATTTTATTTTCTATGATTATTTTATAAATTATAATTTTTTATTAACATTATCATGTCATTTCGAATAAATATTATTATTAAAACGTTTTTAACATAAATTCTCCTTATTTCACCTCTTTCCCATGTGAAAACTTTTCTTTAAATAATTATTTTTTCTAAAACGTTTTCAAGAATGTTTTAGAATTTTATTCAGTGACTATTAAAGGATATTTGTACCCATATATTATTTTTTATGAAAATATTTTAAAAAAACCTTGTCTTTTCAATAAAATGTACTGTTATCAAAAATTTTAGTATAATGTTTCTTATAATTATTATAGAATGCAATTAATTGCACACAATCATGAACACTCAATGACTTTTTTATTCGATTAAAATCATCCATAATAAATTTTAAATAGATTTTATTCCTTAATATTTTATTAATATTTGTATTATAAATATGTAATTTCCAAATTAAAAGGTTATTCTCTCCATGAAATATTTAAGTGACCTTTAATGATAATTTTTATCATTGATAAGAGACTTTGATATAAATTATGCATTAATATGGATATGGTTAAATGATACCACAACTCCACTATCTTTACTAGACATAGGAGCGACCCGTATTTTTTGGAACATCAATCCATCACTAGAGTCTACCACTATCTCGGGTTGATCTAGTTAACAACTATATTAAATTTATAGATCTACCTTTCCCAAGACAATTTTCATTGACCTCTCCAACTTTAGAAAATTTGAGGATGAATTCATAGTAAAAAACATCACTCTGTAGAATTTATTGAAATACTCCCTGAAAATTTATCACCCAAAAAATAAGTTATTCTATTATTATAGGAAAATATCCATGTTAATCTAGGCCTGATTCATATCTCTATAATGTAACTATGTAGGATCTGAAAATTATCTAAGGGGTAACATGATCTAGGAAAACCCATGTATCAAACTAATAGAATTTTTCTCTCTCTATTTTTTACACCACTAGAAATGTATACCAATGTATATATTGAATTTGAGTTATAGAATGTTCCCTATTAATGGATACATCTTTATGTGGCCCTATTAAAAAACCATGTATAGGATTCTAAGACATGGTAAGCTGCCTTGTGTTTCATCATTCTAATTAAAATATATTATTTCTACAAGGATAAGCTAAAATTGGCCCCCATCCACCATGATTTCATTACTAATGTTCTAAATCATTTGGAATTCTACTTTCAACAACATTTCATGTTGTGGAACGATCCAAACCACTACACCTTAAATAGATTTCTTTCACACAAACCACAACAATTATTTATCTACATGGATATGCTCCATGAAATTGTAGATTTTGGTATAGCGGCCTAGGTAAACCATTACTCACGTGTTTTATGTGTTTCAAATATCCCCAATGATGATGAAAATTTCGATGATATATACCTAGTTCAGGAAAAAGTTGACAATAAATGAAATTGATTTTTTATCCATTAATGATAAAAACATTAAAACACCAAACCAATCTGGAATGGAGAGAAAATATAGCACCGTCACTAAAGAGATCATCCATAATAGGAAAAGCAATGTTTATGTCAATACATAGAAGAAATAAGTATACTTCAATAGCTCAAGATTTGTGATGTTCCCATGTAATAATAAATCAAGATTGAAGACTTTGGAAAATAATCCCTTCTCCATTAGGAAGAATTTTTATAAGACATTATCCACTTGATGGATATTTAACATGGAATTTGAGCATTCCATTTATATGGTCATCATATCAGTGGATCAATGAACAAAACCTAGAAGTGATTCACATTATTTACTCAAATGGAATTATCTCACAAATTTTTGCATGGAAAGGGAATACACCCCTTCATACATCCTAATGAATAAATTTAAATAAATGGATATGTTATCAATTTTATCGACAATAGATGAAATCTATTCAGGAGAGATCAATAAGAACATCATTCGGTAATTTTATCTCCTAGTAGATAAATGCATCTCATTTGTGAAGTGGGTCAATTTATTGAGTTAAAACCATCAAAGAATTAATTTATTTCTGTTAATGTTTATAATGTGCATAAAAACAACCAATAGTACCCTAAAATATATCTATCAATGACTGGATCTATTAAGGCCATGGAATTTCTTGTAAATGGATATATGACGTACTTAAGAACATTGAAATTCTGGCTAAGATCATGGTCACACATAGGATCCACCTGATAGAAAAACACATCAAATCCCTTATTGGGTCCTTTAAAATCCATCTAGAGAACTATAATGAGATAACTATATCATGCCCAATCTAAAAAACTCAATGATACTAAAAGAGGTAATAGAGTAACCCTAGAATGGTCTATTTAAATATCCATTTTTTGATCAGAAAATATTTCTGGTTTCCACACCAGACACTACATAAACCACCTTAATAAGAAGGATTTATCTATAAATAAAATAATTTTCATAATCAGTATACCAAAAAAGCCTCAAATACACTATTAATTGTCAACTAAGAGTACATCGCGTGGATCAAAACCCCTTTGACTCTTATAAAATCCATTACCTCAATGTAATGTATAACCAATTTGACTTAATGCAATCCTTGGATAAAAATATTTGGCATGTCAATACAACCAATTATATGACCATTACCATTTAAAATAATTTTGATTATATAAATGGTGTATTATATTCGCCAATACATCGTCTAAAAGAGAAAAACATATAAAATTAACAATATTTCACCAAGATATACGTGAAGAAGTTATCCCAAATAAAATTTACAAATATAAAGAATATGTGGATATGAATATTGTGAAACTGTCTATAGTTATGCCACAGAAATTTCAACCACTACATGTAAACCTATATATATATATTTCATAATAAGTTATAAATTTGACTCAAATGTAATCTACTGATCCATTGTTTTGTGATTTTAAATATTCATGGTATTGTAAAAGATAACAAGAAATAAGAGTGGTGGACTACATCAAAATGGATTCTATAGATCCAAAAGTCTACATTTTCACTTTTTATGATTTTACCATTGCATAGGATGATGATTCCATGGAAAAATGAGCCTCACCTAAGTGGTCATTTGTGTATTACAGTCCTCACATTTCCAATGGTGACGATTTTGATAAAGCACTAATAAACATTAAACATGCATTTTTCAAAACTATTGGTGAGCTAAAACATGTAAACCTTGGAAAATAGGAATATCTGAGTTCGTTATTTTCCATAAATATCATGGATCTTGATAAATTGGAGTATTAAATTTCATTATTGAATAGGATAAAAGAAATATATATATATAGTAAAATAAGAAGGTTCTAGGGATTTATCCCTGCACTAACAAAAATTTTCATATCCTCCCAAGATGTGGGGGAGGTTCCCAAGGGATGTGAAAAGTTTTTATTCTCTAGATGAGTATAAATGACTTCTAACATCTGATCCAATATTGATCTCAATTGATCCTGTTAAGGGGAATGTGGTGTAATTCTATTCTTATTGTCCTGTTCTTGGTAGTGTACATACGTAGGATGGTCACATTGTGGCATATGGATATTGAATTCTTAAGACACATGAAATGAATTATATAATAATGAATTAGATCTTGTAATGGTTATTCTTATGATCATGTGTTGGTGGGACTAGATTTTTGTGTAGATCTTCATAGTCTTTTTTTATCAAATAAGATTGAGCTATGTATTTTTTAAAATATACATGAATCTTAGATAGGTTCGGTTGGTAGAGTACCATCAAACATTAAATTTCAACATTGTATAAAATCAGGGAATTGAAATGTCAATGTTGATTCTCTCAGTATTTATGTTATACCATATATTATTTTATAATCAAAGGTAGTGTGGGACCTGGTGGGGATTTTATATCAGGTTCATCTGAATTCACATAAGAATGATTTGGGTATGGTTATGACTACTGTTCATCTAACATCATTTGTCCATCCTTCTAACCTATGTTTTTAATATAATGATGAAATGACAAGATGAATCAATGATTCCTTTAATGGTGGGGAGACCTTTCTTTTTTGTTTTCTCCCTTATGATGGTAATAATTGATTCATGAATTGGATTTTAAATCGATAAACTATGAAGAATTATGTTATGTTTTACTATCATAGTTTATTATTTATTTTTCAACTGGGAACTATGAAGATGTATCGTGACATGAGATTTTTCTTCTTGTGGTTAGGTTATAATTTCAACATTGGTCATTTTTTGTCTAACTATTAAACTTTTTTGAATGTAAACAGAGAGCACCTAATAAAATCTAGTATTCTTTTTCATATTTACATGCTGATTATGAATTGGGATTATGTTCTTACAGATTTAATTTTTGGATTTCGTAAGTCTTTCCAATGTAATAATCATTTTCTGGTGGTGGTTGATCGCTTGATGAATTCATCCAATTTTGTTCTTTTTAGGGACACTAAAGAAGTTAATGGTTTGGGTAATCTATATGATTAAAATATCAGGAATTTATATTGTAAACCAACTTCTATTAATTTTTATTGGGAAACAAGGTTTAAATATATATCCATGAAGAGTCTTCAAGAGATGATATAGACTTAGATCAAGTTGAGCATAACCTACCATCCACAGAAAGATGATTACACATGGTGTGTAATTAAGATTGTGGATTATATTCTCTATTCTTGTGTCCTTTATTTAATTTGATTTTGGGATACCCATATGGTAATTCTCTAGTTTTCATATATAAATATTTATAAGTCATCAATAAGAATGGATCCCTTTGAGGCTTTGTATGGTTTCCCATGCAGGAAATATCTTCATTTGGCAGAGGTTGGTGAGGCATCTCTTATAAAATTGTGTCTCAATTAAAATATTTAATGGAAGATTTACCGAAAATATCATCATCTATTCAACACATATTTATTATAAATCAAGATCAGATATTTGGCAATGTTCTTTGAATTTATCTATTGGTGACTATGTTTTCATAAAGGTTTCTCCATTGTGTTGTCATCGTAAACATAGTAAATTGAGAAATATGGTTATGATATTCTTCTTAAAATTTTTGTTCTATAATTATATATGTTTGGATTAATATATGTTTTAAATTTTATCTCATTTGACAGGCATTCATGATTTTTTCCACATATTTCAATTCATGAAATACAATCCTGAACCCTCTCATTTTCTCATTTGGGAGGAGATTAAGTTGGAGACATATGATTTAGTTATGGATCGAGTATTGGGGATTATTTATTCTCCTGATAATGACAGCCTTGTTCATTATGTTCTATTGGTAAAATAGTTATGGAATCACATATCAAATTCTCTTGATATTTGGCAGAGAAAACTGTTGACAATAGGGTAGTAAACACAATTATTTTAAGATATCCTTATTCTAAATTAATTTCCTTCAATATAAATTTTTTTATTGGGGATATATAAACATATTTGATATAAATTTATACTCTATAAATGTTTAACAACATGTTATTCTAGTTTGGAGGGTGTTGGAGTCATTTTGAGAGTTTCTATAGAACCTATGTTTGGTGATTCATATAGGAAAATTTCACATCATAAATGTTTGATTTAAATTGTAAATTTCATGTCGGTAACAAGAAATATACAAGGTTTAGATCATAAAAGTAATATAATATATAAATTTTAGTTTCATTCCATTATCATTTTCTTCCTAAAACCTATTATAGATTGTAAATATGTATCTCAAGAAAAATTAACCTAAGGTGCCATGTTTTTTGGTTGATATGAAATATGGGATGTTTACATTATAAGTAACTGATTTAAAATGTGATTATTTCTTACCTAGATGCTTTTATAGAAACACACACTAGATACATATATCATTCAGATTCATTATCCTCTTCCCTGGACACTCGTCTATCGTAGGTGAATTTTGGTTATCATCGCTCTTTTTAGTTACTCAGTTCAGTGTTTGATCTCATTTATGGTTATGTTACTCACTAAAAATTCTAAAAGAGTAACAATTTACTTGATAGAATATGTTACACTAAATAATTGGATATATTTTATTAGACACAGTTCTATGTTTATCCTGCACTATAGAGAAGACTAGGTTTCATCAACAATAACATCCAATTAATAAAAATATTATTTAATATGATAGTTACTTCCTAGCCATTGCAATAGTACGATTGAATAAAATTAACTAAATTATTAAAATATATAGTTTACCCATGTTTATAATGTATCTATGTATTAGTAATAAAATATAATCATTTATAATAAAAACTAAATGTTTTAAAAAATAAAAGTTTCCTAAAAGATGTGTTAATCGTGCTTGGAAAACAAATTTTAATTTTAATTTTTAAGACATTTAGAACATTTATTTGAAAATATAATCCTAATTTAAAATAATTATAAAAATAAATTATATTAGGAATATTGTTTTTGATTTTTTTGAGAAGTTTCAATTTTTGATGAAAAGTGAAAAGTACTGGATTTCAATTGAGAACTATCTTTTTGTCTAAATAATTTATAATGTTTAATTAAAATTTTAGTTCAATTATATTTAAAAATGTACCAATTATCAATTTATATATTCAATATTGTTCATTGTATTCGTTTTTATATTGAATTTATGTATAAAAATATTATAAACTTTTGATCACTTTTACTTTGAAACCCCGCTCTCTAATCATATAGGCATGATTTATTTTTAAGATATTTTTTACACTTATGTAGATTAGTTTTGAAAACTTTTAATCTATATATTTAATAAGATTAAAATATAATCAATAATAGGATCAAAATAATATTTGATAAAAATTATTATTGAAAATAGTTCGAGTTAGTAATAATAATTTAGATAAAAACGAGTTTACTAAGTGGTTAAACAAAGAAAATAAGGAGTATAAATTACCCAAAACATGTCAAAAACCAATTTTGGGAAATTTATAAACATTATAACATCTAATATTGGCAAGTTACCATTATTGGGTACCATTTAAATGAAACAAACCTAGGTGAAAATTACTCTATACAATCATTTCAAGTGTGACACTCACATTATTTATAAAAGGTCAGCCACTATCCTCAATACTTCACACATTCAATTTTTTTTCATCAAATACATACAAAAATTACATCCAAAATCCCCCACCCAAATCCTATAAATATTATTTTCAATAAAATTATAACTTTTGAAGTATTAACTACAATCTTAAGGAGGATACACGTAGAATAGGTAATGTTCTTCTAAAAGAGTTTGTATTTTATAAATTCTTCACCTCATTGTATTAATATTATACTATGATTATATAATAACCTAATTTTATTTTATAAACTGATATGTTTTAATATAAATGGAACAACCTATAAACGCAAACACTAACATAAAATGGGTTACAAAAATCATCATTTATGTGCATACAGAACCACCGACTCACAAATTAATGTCATTTTTTTATAATTACTACATTATGAGGATGAGAATAATGATGTATATATAGTTTATATTTGATATATATGATTTTTATTATTCTATTATGAGTTTTTAATTGTTATATAACACATTACTTTTTTGTCTTTTTGAGAATATGATCACATCTCATGAATGTACGAGGGACTACCACCTCACAATGGAATGTGATTCGTTCATGTTTTGTATGAAATGTATTAAGGATGGGTTTTATAAACACATTTCATATATATGATATAAAAATGATTCTATAATGATAATATATATATATATATCATTTAATTTTCTCTATTTCTGTATCCCAAGAAAATGAAGACATCGTTCAATTGTACGTACAGCCAACAGTCTCTATGAATAGTGTATTTCAATTCCTATCACCATATTTTAAGAATAACACTAAATAAAAGTACACATAATATTTATGATATATCTATAATGGTTTGAAATATGTATATTATGATATCTTTTTCAAATTAAGTGGAAAAAATAAAAAATTCCAAAAAAACTAAAAAACAAGTAAATTAACACAAAAAACAATGAATATACTGAATGATTATTAACAAAACTGTGAAAGACATATAAAATAATAAATTATGATATCATAAATCATAATATGATTATTTAATATGTTAATAAAATGTTTAAAACAACTTTAATGGAGATAAAATCACATTCAAATAAAAGTAAGCATATGTTATGGGTTTTATATCAATTCAATTTCATTGAGGTATATTGTATTGTTATAAAACAAATTTCATTATTCGGTGTATATATCCATTTTGAGATTAAATATCCTAAATAATTAATTAATCATAATTTTTAATGTTTCAATATTAATTATTTCACCTCTTTTTATTACAATTAAATGTTTCCAAGTTGTAAAGATGTCATAACACAATTCCATTTCACTGAGTCATACTACATTCTTGTTGTCGTTGATATTTTATGATTGTGATTATAATGAGATTTTACCCTCTATTATTTTATTCAATAATTTTTTTTATTTATATTTAATATACATAATCTATTTATTGATTAATTCTCACTTTGATGATGGGGCCATTTTAAGGGTTTTTTCCAATATCATTCTAATCGAGATTGTTTTCTAGTGAATTTAAATTAACATAAATTTTATGACCATTGATTAATAAAACAATTAATTTTATTCTATTATGGTTAATAATTATATTTTCCAAGAGATAATTTCGTTTTCCACTCTTTTTTACATAAAATTACAGATAAAAGGTTTTACTAAAAGCTATCTTCATTCCCCTCTTCGGTTAGATATATGTCCTCATACAAAACCATATTTTCTAAAGATTATTTAAAAAAAATCTTCAACCAATTAAAAATGATTTATTGAAATAATATTTTACGCATTATTATTTTTATTAATGTTTTTGAATTGAATATTCTTTTCACTTTTTCAATAAGGAACTTTTCAATGTTTTGGCCCTTAAAATTTACTATTTTTATGGAATGAAAGAAATTAATGAATGACATGAAGTCCATTTAATTGAATCGTCCATGCAATTTTCAAGATGATAATTTGGGTGAACAAGTTTTTAAAAGTCAATATTCAATGAAATGGGTTTTCAAAAAGTTTTTCAAAATAAAATTTATATTTTTCTCCCAAACATTTTAAAGATATTTTTAAGGTATTTCTATTCATCATTGAAAATAACCCTTATTTTACATATAATACAATTGGGATATGTTTAATTAATTTCATCCTTATTATTTTTATAGATGGATTATGATCATTTTTACTAAGGAAAGTACTGACATTCAGTAAATTGATTAATTTTTATAGTAAATAACATTCACTTATAATGTTCACTATTTAGAGATCATTGGTCATTAAATTTCATTTTAAATATCCATATAATTTATCATGAATATATTTATTACTAAAACCACATAATTTATTTAAATAAGATGTATTATATTGAAATTCATTTGATATCTACGGAAATATTAAAAAGTATATATTAATTACTCAATTAGTTACTTTTTTAAGGAATACAGTTTATGAATTAAATAAATTATTTGATATAAAGGAATTCATTACACTAGTATGACATAGGTGGGGTCCAGCGATATATATCCCACTAATGAATATGTTTCATTGGGGATAAATTAGTTGGCTATATTTTTTATGCATGTTTTTACCTATTATGTTCCAATCTATCCTATGAAAACTGTTGACAGAAAAGGTATCATATACCATAGAATTTGGGATTCCAAAAATTAAGCATTTCCTTCATTAAGTATTTAGTTATTTCTATCTAGGATTTTTTCACTATGACATTATCTATAGATAAATTTAATTTTAATTTATTTAAATTTCATGTATTTTAGTCAATTACCTTTGCATATTGATTATGCGTTATCTAATTACGATATACATGTTATTGATTAAATGGAATGAGTATTCTATTATTTACCATAACATATTGTTTATGAAATTCCTTATCATCTTATTGATTACAAGGTATTTGTTTAGTTATTTATCTTAAAATATTGATTTTTACTCATCAATTAGTCATTTCATCTATTATACAAAAACCATACTGATAATTTATACTCATTCTTGTTTTACTTCCTTTCCCCAATATTCTATGAATTTTCATTGACTGATATGCTAGGATATGTTTGATAGAATAAATTTATTATAAAAAAAATTATGTTATAATTTGGTTATTAAAATGTATTATGTGTATAATGTAAATGTATTTTTTATCTAGACTTCTCAATCATTAGATCCTTCAATGTATGTTCCCTTGAATCATAAGACAATGAAATTTTATTAAACAATAGCTCTGGGATAATTGGTTTAGGTTTTCAATAGTTGGTATCAATGATGTTTTCTTAGAATCATTGAGATGTAAATTTATGGGAAAATTAATTAGGGAACATAACCCTGTAATATAGATTTAGGATATTTATAGAAGAACATATAAAAGTTTTGTTAAGGTATAGATTATGTGGTCTTTATGGATATATATCCCTAATTTAATACTGTAAGTGGATGTGCTTCTCGAAAAGATATACCTATGGGTAATAAATCATAAAAGGCTGTGTTAAACTTGACACAGGCATTACTCAATACATGGAAATTTTCAATGCAGCACACCTAGTATAACACTTTTTTTGAATATGTTTAGGATAATTCACATTTTCCTTAAAACCCATTATGAGATATTTGAATATATAATGAAAATGAGTCACCTACGTTAAAACCATGACTAAGGACATACCTATTTGGAAATAAAAGAGATGATGTATTTATGTATTATGATTCATTAATTAAATTATAGAAGTTTTTTACCAATGGTATTTTATTTACAAGAATAAAAAAATATTTAATGAATGTGTTGTATTTTATAATCATATACATCTTTATTATTTTAATAGTTATACATACCATCACTGCTTTATATTTTTAAGGTTGAAAATAAATTCAAGGACTTAAGAACCCACTTTTTTTTGATGAGTGACCAGTAATACAACGGTTATTTGAATGTACTTTATGGAAAGAATATGTTTTATTGAAAAAATTGTTGTTTATGAAATAAAGTCTTTATATTTTATAGTTTAATGGTAGTTATAACTTTTAGGGTTATTATGATCATTAATGAATTTTTCATAATAGCCAAATAAGACAATTAGACATTATAAAAGAATTGTGTTGAAAACATTATTAAAAAGGTTATATAATGGTTAAATTTATTTCAAGGATGTCCATAATAATTTTTCAAATTTTATCATAATTATATTAATATAGTTCATAAAAATGGAAACCCACATTCCATGTAACAATAGATCATGTTCAGATTGGCCAGGGAGAATTAATTGATGATCAAAGGATAATAAGTGTTTCATGCCTACCACTAGCCTAAAATATATTCTGTTTAATATGTCATAATTTTTAGTTAACAAAATTGATTAATAAATATTAATGATGAACTAGTGGTGTTACATTTTAGGTTTAATGATTTTTCTATTTTATTGGATAACATTTTCTAATGATATTTTCTTCATAAATCATTTACAGTTTGTGTTGGTCGGAGTGGATACTCAAGAGGGGGGTGAATTGAGTTCCAATTAAAATTTTCTGTTCAAAACAATGTTTATTAAAATCCCCCTATTTCAAAAACAGATTAAACTGTAGTGAATTTATACAGATTATAAAGGTTCAGTTAGTTTCTCAAAGATTGATTAGTTCTCAGTTAACTTAATCTTATGATTAAATTTACTTTTGAAACTATCTTACTGGTTTATAATAAATATAAACACTTACGAGTTTATCTATCAAAGTAGCTTTGAAAATAAATTATATTTCAAAGTAATAGCAGCGGAATATGAAATACATATGTATAGTATGGATATAGTATGTAGCTACAAACACATAGAATTAACCAAGTGGTTCAGTCTCAAGCCGAGACTTAGTCCTCTCAAAAGTTTATATAAAAATGATTCACACCCTGGATCGGGGTTAACAATAGTGAACACACTGTCCAGGTCACAAGACCTCTACCACAGTTATTCGTGGGAAACAAAACCAACAGCAACCAGCTGTCCAGGTCACACACGACCTCTACCACTATCCACAGTGGGAAATAAAATGTAAAAAGGTTTGCTGAGGATTTACAGATCCTCCAGTGAAAGTACAGGAGTTAGTGTGTGTGTTTAATACAGCAGATAACACACACTGCTCTAAATGTGGAATAAATGAATCACAGAGCAGATATGTAGAGTTTAGAAATGGCTCTGGTGATTTTAGTGTAGCACTAGACTCATTTTGGAATTGATTAGATGTAATTCTGAGTCCTCTTCTCGATTTTGTTTGAGAAGCAGAGTGTCGTATGCTTCAGGTTCACAGGCAGTGAGATGTAGTCGATGAAGCTCTTCAATGTTCTTTTGTATGCACAGAACTCTTCTTGAGTAGGCTTGATTGTGTATGTGATTCTGCTTTCTCCTTTCTGTATGCTCACAATTCTTCCTTCTTGTTTATCTTGTGTATCCTCGCTTCTTGTATCCCCTTTTTTCTTCAACAGATTCTTCTTGTATTTATGTCACGTGCTCCGGAGGACAGAAAAAGTTCCTTTCCGCAAGTACGAGGTACGGTTTCCTGACATCCGACAACCTTTATTAATTAATTGTCAGGGTATTAAAATATAACTAATATGACCGTTGGTTAGATTAAATAAAGATAAAGATAAGGAAATTCAAACAGTTGTTTATGACTATTCAAGTGATCGGTAGGTCATCAGCATTAGTGAGTAATGATCGGTGACTCAGATAGATCAGCATCGGTGAATCAGATTGATCAACATCAGTCTGTCATCTGATCGGTGAGTCAGTTTGATCAGCATCAGTGAGTCATGATCGGTGACTCAGATAGATCAGCATCAGTGAATCAGATTGATTAGCATCGGTCTGTATTCTGATCGGTGAGTCAGTTTGATCAGCATCAGTGAGTCATTTGCATCGGTGAGTCATTTGAACGGTGGCTCATCAGCATCGGTGTGTCATTGGATCGGTGACTCATTTGCATCGGTGTGTCATTTGCATCGGTGTGTCATTGGATCGGTGACTCATTTGCATCGGTGAGTCATTTGCATCGGTGTGTCATTGGATCGGTGACTCATTTGCATCGGTGAGTCATTGGATCGGTGCTTCTGATGTCTGTTGATATTGGATCGGTGCTTCCGATGTCTGTTGATATTGGATCGGTGCTTCCGATGTCTGTTGATATTGGATCGGTGCTTCCGATGTCTGTTGATATTGGATCGGTGCTTCCGATGTCTGTTGAATCCATAAGACATCCAAAGTACATTGTAAGTTAATAATCATAGACAAGAACATGATAACAGATTCATTAACAAATTGTAATTATGTTTATAAGAAATCAAACCAGATTAAGCATTAATGGTATGTGATGATTTGTGATTATTAAAACATCAATTATAGATTTGAAACCAACAATCTTACAGAGGGCTCAACAATCTCCCCCTTTTTGATAATCACAAATCCGTATCATAAAATATAAATACGATGATATATCATTAATAAAAACATAATGAGAATTAAACCATAAAGAGAATAAATATAAAGAGATATATAAATCTCCCCCTTAATTTAAATTTCCCATATATATTATACAGATTTCTCCCCCTAAGATATATACTTCTCCCCTTATATAGATATATTCTTCTCCCCCACATATCTCTCCCATACATCTATATCATTCTTTTCATTCTTTTTCTTCTCCCCCTTTGGGATAATCAAAAAGGAAGGAAAACATAGGAGTGAAGGAGAAAGTAAGAGCAGTCAGCATAGAGGATAGAGAAATTTTTTTATAAAGTACAGAAAATTACAAGGAGCATATTGTTCACCCTATCAAAAACAATACACAACTATTTGTTGGGATACAAATGGGCTTTTCCTTTGTCTTTGGGATCAATAGTGGGTAAGCTTTAAGGCATGGAGGCAGGCTGGACTTGGAAAATCTGAAGTTGTGGTAGGACAACTCGGGCAGGAGTAGGAGCAGGTGCCACAGAGAGTTGTTGTTGAGAAACAGGAGCTGGTTGAGAAGCTTGATGAGGGACTGGCCTTAACTGAGATAGAGCTTGAGCAACAGATAGCTGATGTGGAGCTACATCAGAGGCACTGAGAGGTTCAGAAGTAGGAACTACTATGGCAGTGGCCTGTGCATTCAAATAGGGCTTCAATAGATGAATGAAGTCTTGAATGACTTCTGCACCATACTATATAGATTTCTCAAAATCATCTTTATTCTCCATGAACTGTGCCATGGAAGGGGTAAACTCTTGCAATTGGCGAACTTGAGTTTTGAAGGCCTGAGTGACTGGAGGTAATTTCAGATTCTCTTCCAACACCTTGAAATGTGCAACCATCTCATGTTTGGTATAAATCTTGGAAAATTAATTATAAACTTTTGCTTTGATCTCTTGCAGAGCCTTTTAAGCATCTGCTGAATACACCAAGGCCATCTTATGACTGTTATCACAGAGCTCTTTCATCTTCCTCAAGGATTCTAAATCAAGAATTTGTCTAACAGCAGCTAACTCATCATGCACAACTTCTCGTAGAGCTTCTAGCTCACGGGTAGTGATCTTGGTTACCTTGGATGTACTGGCTTGGCCTACTATGTGAGTTAACTCAGCTTTCAACTTCCTCAGGTCAGACTTGTTGAGACATTCAATCAAATTTCTCAAAACTTCCATCATACCAGAGATGGTTGACCTGAACTCATTTGATTGAGAAACTAAGACAATTTGGAGTTCCTTCAAAGTCTGATTCAAAGAGGCTACGTGCCTACCAATAAATTCACCAGTATTGGATAGGTCTGGCTTGAGAATATCTGTGACTGTTGTTGAAAAAGCTTTCAAGTAATTTTCAGAAACTTGCAGAGATATTTGAGTAAGGGCATTGAAAATTTCTTCTCTGACTGTGTCTCTCACAGTGGTTAGAAATTCAATCTTAAACTTATAAAGATCAGCTTGAGAGATACCAGAACCAGGTAAATTAACATTTGTAGGATCAACAACAGGCATAGACCATGCTTCTCTTGGGAGGTTCCTCTTCACAGCTGCAACAGATTCTGGCATTTCTTCTTCTTCTTCAGAATATTCCAAGCCCAACAAAGCATAACCAGGGTAGTCATCCCAAACAGCAGCACACAGGGTGTATTTTGGTTTCTCATAGCTTGTTGTTCCACTGATTTTTTGTGAGACAACCTTGCCACTGATATGTACTTCTTGGACTGACTGAGGTAGTTCTAGTTGATCTACAGCAAGACCATCCACTGGCCTATTATCACTATCAACAACAGCCTTAGCATCATCAGCATCATCACCATCATGATTATCAGCATTATCATCATCATTACCTTGCTCATTATCACTCTTCTCAGAGGCTTCACTGTGATATTCTTCAGTATCAGAATCTTCTTCATCACCAAGAATAGGTTCTGATTCTGGTAGGGTTAAGGGTGGACTAGCAGGTCCAAATTCTATTCTTCTTTTGGGACTAGCAGTGTCAGTATCACTCCTATCATCAGGATATGATATACTTCCTTCCTCAGTCTCAGCTTCTTCTTACTCTTGGGCTTCAGTGGCCTCATCGTTTTCTTCTTCTTGCTCATCATCATCCGAATAAAGTGGTTCCTCATCTGGTTTCAAACCAGGGTCTCTCAAATCCTTTGGCCTCTTTCCATGATCTATGGGATTATAGGCTTCATACAATTTATCTTCATCTGCAACCCAGCACTTCTTCCATGGATTCTAATTGATTCTCATCCTCTTGCAGATCTCTTTGTTGTGACAGAAGGTATGATCTGTTTCAGCAACGTCATCATCTTCATCAACCCATTCTAGATTCTTGAGCATGGTAGATATCATCTTTGAATAAAACAAGGCAGTGGCTTTCTTGGACTGTTTCATCATACCAGCTATGTGCACCATCACATATCTACACAAATTGATCTTCTCATGGGTTTTTAGAAGAAACAACAGGAAAACATCCTGGTACTTTACAGTAGCAAAATCTCCTCTCCTAGGGCAAAGTTGGTGTTGGATAAACTTGAAAAGAAGTCTGCATTCACCATCTAATTCTGAAGCTGTGATTCTCCGTGACTCTCTGTTTACAGTCAGAAGCTCTAGAGATAATTCATAAGAGAAGTAATCAGATGTTGGAGGAATATTCCCAGCATAATCCTCATATCGACCTTCATGTGGTACATTCAAGCACTCAGCCCACTGCTTGGATGAGAAGGATATTTTCTTTACTTTTACCACAGACGACATCCTGGCAGCCTCCACACCATCTAGAGTGATTTGCAGATTCATGTAGAACTCATGTACTAGCTTCAGGTAGTCTATTCGAGAGTTGTCTGAAAACCTGTCTATCCATCCTTGCGATTCATGAATTTGCAGCAACAGTGACTTACTTGACAAAAGCCACGCATAGCTGACTTCTCTTTCTACAGAAACAATCCGAGTTTCCAAGTTCAGATTTACTGAACGTTGAGAGGTACTACTCGACTCGCCTCGAGCACGCTTTGAAGGTACAGGGCTATCTGGTCCTTTTCTCGGTCTCTTTTGCTTAGTCATTCGATGATTTTGGGAAGGCAGGAGTTCGAAGGTTCGAAGTAGAAGGGAAGAGGGGATGAAAGGTTCGGCGGGAAATGAAAGGTCAAAGGTTTAGGGAAGATAAATATCCGCGTATAATTTATTTTATCATTTATGGTTCCCATAAAAAGTATAAAAGAAATGTATGAATTAATTACAATTAAAAAATAGGTATGACAGATCGGTTGCATTGATCGGTTTGACAGATCAGTTTCACAGATCAGTTTCACAGATCAGTTTCACAGATCAGTTTCACAGATCAGTTTCACAGATCAGTTTCACAAATCAGTTTCAGAGATCGGTTTCATAGATCAGTTTCACATATCGGTTTCACAGATCAGTTTCACAGATCGGTTTCATAGATCGGTTTCACAGATCAGTTTCACAGATCAGTTTCACATATCAGTTTCACAGATCAGTTTCATAGATCGATCATACACAACACTTGTTTAATAAATTTCATTCTTTCAGAGCATAAAGGATTTGTGAAGATATCAGCTAATTGATTTTCAGAACTAACAAATTCTAGAGAAATATCACCTTTCTGATAATGATCTCTTAGAAAGTGATGTCTGCCATCAATGTGCTTAGTTCTAGAGTGAGATACAGGGTTCTTAGATATATTGATTTCACTAGTGTTGTCACAGTTAATTGAAACATGTTTAAAATCAAATCCATAATCCAATAAAGTGTGTTTCATCCACAGAATTTGTGCACAGCAACTACCAGCAGCTATGTATTCAGCCTCGACAGTAGACAATGCAACTGAGTTCTATTTCTTACTACACCATGATACTTGGGATTTTCCAAGAAAATGACATGTTCCAGATGTGCTCTTCCTATCCAAATTACATCCAGCAAAGTCAGCATTTGAATAGATAGTTAGATTAAATGATTTTCCTTTTGGATAAAACAAACCTAAATTTATATTATACTTAAGATACTTAAAAATCCTTTTAACAGCCAGTAAGTGCGATTCATTAGGATTAGCTTGAAATCTAGAACACATAAATACACTGAACATAATGTCTGGTCGACTAGTAGTAAGATAAAGTAAGCTTCCAATCATACCTCTGTAATTGGTTTGATCAACTGGTTTCCTAGTTTCATCAACATCCAATTTACAGGTAGTACTCATAGGTGTATCACTCTCCTTAATACTATCCAATCCAAAACGTTTTAAAAGATCCTTTGTGTATTTACTTTGATTTAAAATAATTCTATCTTTAGTTTGAAAAATTTGAAAACCAAGAAAATACTTAAGCTCTCCCATTAAGCTCTTTTCAAATTCATTTTGCATAACCTTTGAAAAATCAGTACATAAAGAATTTTTAGAAGATCCAAAAATAATATCATCAACATAGATTTTTACTATTAATACATCTTTTGATATCCTTTTTATAAAAAGAGTGGGATTAGATACTCCTTTTTCAAATCCTTTTGAGATAAGATTGTTTGAAAGCCTTTCATACCACGCTCTTGGAGCTTGTTTTAAACCATATAATACTTTAGAAAGTTTAAAAACATGATTTGGAAAATGAGGATTTAAAAAACCAGGTGGTTGTTCTACAAAAACATATTCAACAATAAAACCATTTAGAAAAGCACTTTTGACATCCATTTGATATTTCTTGAAATTCAGATGTGATGCATAGGCAAGTAAGATCCTGATAGACTCTAATATAGATACAGGTGCAAAGGTTTCCTCATATTCAATTCCTTCTTCTTGATTGTAACCTTGTGCAACTAGCCTAGCTTTATTTCTAATGATGTTTCCAGATTCATCAACTTTGTTTCTAAATACCCATTTTGTGCCTATGGTCAACATGTCCTTAGATCTTTCTACTAATTTCCAGACTCTGTTTCTTTCATATTGATTTAATTCTTCTTGCATATCCATTACCCAAAATTCATCATTGATAGCATTATTGATATTTTTAGGTTCTAACTGTGAAAGAAAATCTTGATGTTTAACCTGATTTCTTAGAGAAGCTCTAGTCTGTGTTCCTCTATCTAGATTTCCTACAACAGCATCTAAAGGATGGTTCTTTAGAGTCCTAGATGGTCTTGAAAAGATAGGGTTAGATATTTCAGGTTCATCTGTAGGATGACATTCAACAGAAGCAGGTTCTGGAGAATTTTTAGATCTGGATGTTTTAACTATAGGTCCATTGTCTTTATCATTGAGATTCAAACCAGAGAGATCATCTTCAAGAGAGATTTTAGGTTCATGTGGATCAGTTTCATAAAATTTTATGTGAACAGATTCTTCCACACATTTGGTTCTTTTATTGAAAACTCTATAGGCTTTACTAGAGATAGAGTAACCTAGGAAAATTCCTTCATCACTCTTGGATGAAAATTTGTCAATATTGTCTTTAGTATTGAGAATGAATACTTTTCAGCCAAAAACTTTGAAGTAGCAAACCTTAGGTTTCCTATGGTTCCACAACTCATAAGGGGTCCTCTTAAGAACTGGTCTGATTAAGACTCTATTAATGACATAACAAGCTATATTTACAGCTTCAGCCCAAAAGTAAATAGGCGGTTCATATTCATTGAGCATATTTCTAGCTATTTCTTGCAGGGTTCTATTCCTTCTCTCTACTACACCATTTTGATGGGGTGTCCTAGGGGCAGAGAAATTGTGACTATATCCATTGTGTGAGCAGTAAGAATCAAAATCATGATTTTCAAACTCACGACCATGATCACTTCTCAGGGTCTTAATCTTGAGTCCACTAAGATTTTCTACAGACTTGGAGTATTTAACAAAGTAAGATCAAGCTTCACTTTTGTGAGCTAGAAAGTGTACCCAAGTGTATCTAGAAAAGTCATCTACAAGAACATATACATATTGCATCCCATTCAAACTAGAAACTCTAGAAGGTCCAAACAAATCCATGTGAACCAACTCGAGAGGTTGAGAAGTTGACACTTCTTTCTTTGATTTAAAAGAAACTTTATGTTGCTTTCCCTTTTGACAGGGATTACAAACTTTGTCTGCTGGAAAATCCAGTTTGGGTAGGTCTCTAATTATGTTCTTCCTAGAAAGTTTTCTAAGTGAGTGCACATTGCAGTGTCCTAATCTTCTGTGCCAAAGTCAAGACTCTTTATGAAAAGCATTTAAACAAGGAATATTCTGCTTAGCTAAATAATCTAAATCAACAGTATAAACATTTTCATTTCTTAAAGCAGAAAATACTAAAACATTTTTAGAGTTAAAAACATTGCAAGAATCATTTTTAAATTTCACATAAAAACCATCATCACACAACTGAGAAATGCTTAACAGGTTATATTTAAGTCCATCGACAAATAAAACTTCAGAAACCAAGATTTAATCAGTGTTACGAATCTGGCCTAAGCCGATGATTTTTCCTTTTGAATTATCACCAAAAGTGACAAAGCCTCCATCAACTTTTACTAAGCTCTTAAAACATGAAAAGTCTCCTGACATATGTCTTGAACATCCACTGTCTAAGTACCATATCTTCTTGTGATAGCTCTTTAAGCAGGTCTCCTACAAAACAGATTTAGATGGAAGATGATTTTGGTACCCAGATCTTCTTGGGTCCAGACAGGTTATCCAATAGCACTTTAGGTACCCATATTTGTCTAATGGGTCTCATATAATTTGTAGAATTAACATTCTTTGAAATATAAACCTTATTAGATCCATAACTATCAATATAACTGGTTGAGGCATATGAAGTTCCAGAATTAACTATCTTCTGTCCAGATTTCTAAATGAATCTAGTTTTGGAAACTTTTCTTTGTCCAGGTTGGTATCCTATACCATTAGTATATCTAGGTGCAACTTGATTTCATAGCATTTGTGTTAGAGTATTCTTGCCATTTGTGAACTTCTCTAAGTCCTTTTTGATTTGCTCATTGGACAATTTTAGTTCAGTATTCTCTTTAAGCAACTGAGCATTCTTTCCTACTTCTATATCAAGATCAGATTTATGCTTAACACTTAAAGCATGCTGTTTCATTAAACCTTTATATTTATATTTAAGCTCATTACAGGTTTCTTCAAGCATATCACAATATTCAAATAGTTCAGATTTAGACATGTTATCACATTCAGAATCATCTCCAGAATAATATGAATTTGAAACAGGAGTTTCTGATGTTACCTCAGAAGTGTTTGTCATGAAACACATGTTGGCTTGATTCCTTTCAGAGTCTGAAGATTCAGCTTCACTTGTGCTGTCTTCTAGAGCACTCCAAGTAGCCTTCATGGCTTTCTTGTACTTGTTATCCTTGTATTCATACTTCTTTCTGTATTTCAGCTTTGGACAGTCTGATTTTATGTGTTCTTTTCTTTTACATTCATAACAGACAACTTCATCTGATTTATCAGACTTCTTCCAATCCTTTTTCCAGTGTCCCTTGTTATCATACTTGCCTTTGTAGTTTGACTTTCTGAAAAACATCTTCTTCCTATAGAATTTCATAAATCTTCTAGCAATGTGAGCCATCTCAGCATCACTGTCAGAATCATTCTCACTGTCTTCACAGCTTGAACTTTCATTGATAGCTTGAGGCTTTTCCTTTTCCTTATTCTTTGAGGTTATAGTCTTGAAGGCAATAGACTTCCTTTTAGGTTCATCATCTTCTTCTTTGTTTACCTTGAGTTCTTCTTCATACATCATCAACTTTCCAATTAGTTCCTTGACTGGCAGTTCTCCAATGTCACACGATTCTCTAATGGAGACAGAGGTTCCTCTCCATCTTTCAGGTAGACATCCCAATATTCTCATGATTTGTTCCTTTGCTGGAACATCCTTTCCCAGAGAAGTCATTGTGTTGACAATTTCATTGAACCTGAGATACATATCAGAAATGGTTTCATCAGGCTTCATCTTAAAATTATAATACTTAATAGTATAGGTATTCAATCTCATCTCCTTAACATTAGTTGTTCCTTCATGAGAAACAGCTAAGGTATCCCAGATTTCATATGCAGTTTTACATGCAGAAATTCTATTAAATTCCCCATCTCCTAGAGCACAGTACAAGGAATTCATAGCATTACAATTATTATTGTAAGCAGTCTTTGTAGGTTCATCCCAAGTAGATCTATCAGTACTGGGAATTTTGTATTCAGCTTCAATGGAAGTCCAAATATCAAAGCTCATGCTTTCTAAGTGAATTTTCATTTCTAGCTTCCACTGAGCATAGTTATTTCCATTAAAGAAAGGTGGCCGGTTAGTAGCAGCACCCTCAAGTCTATTATCCATGTTATCACAAAAAGAATTTTAAAGAGATAAAAATTTATAAATAACCGAAATTTTATGAACTTTAAAATACAACTAAAATCACAGTTGAAACATAGAGTAGATTAGAAAATATTAACCAACCTCTGATACCAAATGTTGGTCGGAGTGGATACTCAAGAGGGGGGTGAATTGAGTTCCAATTAAACTTTTCTGTTAAAAACAATGTTTATTAAAATCCCCCTATTTCAAAAAACAGATTAAACTGTAGTGAATTTATACAAATTATAAAGGTTCAGTTAGTTTCTCAAAGATTGATTAGTTCTCAGTTAACTTAATCTTATGATTAAATTAAATTTTGAAACTATCTTACTGGTTTATAATAAATATAAACACTTGCGAGTTTAACTATCAAAGTAGCTTTGAAAATAAATTATATTTCAAAGTAATAGCAGTTGAATATGAAATACATATGTATAGTATGGATATAGTATGTAGATACAAACACAGAGAATTAACCAAGAGGTTCAGTCTCAAGCCGATACTTAGTCCTCTCAAAAGTTTATATAAAAATGATCCACACCCTGGATCGGGGTTAACAACAGTGAACACAATGTCTAGGTCACAAGACCTCTACCACAGTTATTCGTGGGAAACAGAACAACAGCAACCAGCTGTCCAGGTCACACACGACCTCTACCACTATCCACAGTGGGAAATGAAATGTAAAAAAGGTTTGCTGACGATTTACAGATCCTCCAGTGAAAGTACAAGAGTCAGTGTGTGTGTTTAATACAGCAGATAACACACACTGCTCAAAATGTGGAATAAATGAATCACAGAGCAGATATGTAGAGTTTAGAAATGGCTCTGGTGATTTCAGGGTAGCACTAGACTCGTTTTGGAATTGATCAGAAGTAATTCTGAGTCCTCTTCTCGATTTTGTTTGAGAAGCACAGTGTCGTATTCTTCAGGTTCACAGACAGTGAGTTGTAGTCAATGAAGCTCTTCAATGTTCATTTGTATGCACAGAACTCTTCTTGAGTAGGCTTGATTGTGTATGTGATTCTGCTTTCTCCTTTCTGTATGCACACAATTATTCCTTCTTGTTTATCTCGTGTATCCTCGCTTCTTGTATCCCTTTTTTTCTTCAGCAGATTCTTCTTGTATTTATGTCACGTGCTCCGGAGGACAGAAAAAGTTCTTTTCCGCAGGTACGAGGTACAGTTTTCTGACATCCGAAAACCTTTATTAATTAATTTTCAGGGTATTAAAATATAACTAATATGACCGTTGGTTAGATTAAATAAAGATAAAGATAAAGAAATTCAAACAGTTGTTTATGACTATTAATGTGATCGGTAGGTCATCAGAATTAGTGAGTAATGATCGGTGACTCAGATAGATCAGCATCGGTGAATCAGATTGATCAGCATCGGTCTGTCATCTGATCGGTGAGTCAGTTTGATCAGCATCAGTGAGTCATGATCGGTGACTCAGATAGATCAGCATCGGTGAATCAGATTGATCAGCATCGGTCTATCATCTGATCGGTGAGTCAGTTTGATCAGCATCAGTGAGTCATTTGCATCGGTGAGTCATTTGAACGGTGGATCATCAGCATCGGTGTGTCATTGGATAGGTGACTCATTTGAATCGGTGAGTCATTTTCATCGGTGTGTCATTGGATCGGTGACTCATTTGCATCGGTGAGTCATTTGCATCGGTGTGTCAATGGATCGGTGACTCATTTGCATCGGTGAGTCATTGGATCGGTGCTTTTGATGTTTGTTGATATTGGATCGGTGCTTCCGATGTCTGTTGATATTGGATCGGTGCTTCCGATGTCTGTTGATATTGGATCGGTGCTTCTGATGTCTGTTGATATTGGATCGGTGCTTCCGATGTCTGTTGATATTGGATCGGTGCTTCCGATGTCTGTTGAATCCATAAGACTTCCAAAGTACTTTGTAAGTTAATAAGGATAGACAAAAACATGATAACAGATTCATTAACAGATTGTAATTAAGTTTATAAGAAATCAAACCAGATTAAGCATTAATGGTATGTGATGATTTGTGATTATTAAAACATCAATTATAGACATGAAACCAACAATCTTCCAGAGGGCTCAACAGTTTGACGGAAAGACTTTTCACTATTTTATGGATGTTATGATCTATAAAATGTAAATTTTAGTGTTTCAATCATAAAAAAATTCAATTTTTTATATTTATTAATAGTAATAAGTTATGAACTATGATTTTATTGAATCATAACTAACTTTTGAAATATTTATTATGATATAAAAATATATCAACTTTGTATATTTCATTATATTCATTGGCAGTAAAATTATTATTCATCATTAGGAAAATGATTTTAAGAAAATTTTATCACAATACCTACAGTTATATTGAACTTATGGTATCTTAAATAATTATAGATGTATGTATTTGGGCCCCTTATTTTTCTATTGGCCATTAAATTTCTTATGATAAACGAACTCAATAACTCTATATAATTATTTAGTCTTCTCTTCTATGTCTATATCTTGATTTTCCACCAATGTTATCATGAATAGTAGAATAGTTTTGTGTTATTCCTTATGAACATGGTAATTCCCATTCTTTCTTATTATGATTATTTATTTACCAACCCTTCTCACAATGTGGGATTTCAAAAAAAAATATTTTATAGATATAAAACCCTTCCTTAACAAGATAAATATTAATTGTGAGGATGTGATTTTTTAAAGTTGAGGACAATGTAACAACACAAAACGTTAATAATAATAAACTTTTATTCAACAATGTATGTTGCATGCAATGCATAGTTATCTTGAATCACATGAAATGTCGATTTTAGATTGCTTTACATAAAAGACTAAGATTCTCTAAACAATATTATACAATTAATATTATTATTTAATATGATATTTATAACCTAGAGCCTGTAATGGTGAGAATAAATTCAATTAACTAAATAATAAAAATATACTTTTTTCACGTTATTATTAGTTATATATTGGTTAGTTATAAAAAAATAATAATGTAATTGAAAAATAAATAATTTCATCGAAATTGTGTTTTCTTAAAAGTAAGTTTAATCTTGGTTCAAACAGAAAATATAAAATTAAATTTTAAATTTTACATAAATTTTATTTGAAAAAATAAAAAAAAATTTTGAAATGAACATTCAAAATTTATTAAAGGGTGATGTTTATGGATTTTTTTGAGAATATTAATTCTTAGATGAATAGTGAAAAATACTGAATTTTAATTGAAAAATTTATATTCATTTAAATAATTAATAATTTTCAATTATATTCGAATTATATTAAATATAGGTAAATTTTAAAACTATAAATAAAATATAAGCTTTTTGAAACATATTCATATTTCGTTTATCTATAAAATCATTATAAACATTTCAACATTTTCGATTTAAAAACCTGCCCTCACATCACATCTATGAGATAAATTTTAAATTAATGTTTGAATGTTATGTAGATTTAATTTTGAAAAATGGATTCCATATTTTTTTAAACATATTTTATAATTTATAATAATTTACATTTACATTTTGACCAATATTATTAGTGAAAATAGTTAAATCAAATCATAGTGATTATGATAATAATGAGTTTACAAAGTAGATAAACATAGAATATAAGGTGTAAAAATAAAATAATACCTATCCAAAACGAATTATATAGAAAAATTTTTGAATTATACCATCTTGTAATGATTGCTAACAATTATTGGGGCATGTGGGTAGGAAAATAACATGGTTTTAAGATACACTTTCTAAAAAAATACCTGTGCACCACTCACCCCACTTATAAAACGACACCGCTATCATCTCCACTTCACAACATAAATCCACATTCGTTCCAAAAATATATACCAAAATATATCCCCAAGATCTATCCCCTCATATTAGAAGAATTATTTTTGGTATAATGAAAAAAAATTATGGTTTTAGTGAAAACATTAGGAGGATACTAAAAAGAAGATGTAAGGTTCTTTTAAATGAATTTATATTTTTTATTTCATTCTCCACCAACGTAACTTATTATTATACTAGGATTATATAAAAAATTCATTATATAGCATAATGTAATATGTTTTTATGTTAGTATTATGACCTATAACCATAAAAACTTCCATTTAAAATGTTTCAAAATCACCATTCATGTGTACGGAGGACAACCACCTCGCAAACCATTGCCATTAATTTTTCCATTATGAAATTTCATTGTTTAGAATAATGTATTATCTAAAATGAATATATGATATATATGATATATATGATTTTATTATTATTCTATAATAATTATATCCCACATACCATAATGCCTTCTTGTAGTGACCCATACTTTTCATTTGTTTATTTTACATAAGAATTGATGTATATTTATTACAATATATAAAAAAATATTAAATGAATGTATAGGTATAGTGTCTTTAGAAACTGGTAAATATAAAGAACTGGTTCACAAAACATCTACATTGTCTCTTGTTTATTTCATTATAACTATACTTCTATTTGGTATATCATACTTAATACCATTCCTCATGACACGGGGAAGAGAAAAATATAAAATGGTGAACTCAAAAGCTCAATAAGGGTAAAAAATGAAAACATCAATCATATAATATTCAAAAGAACATATCATCTTAAAATACTATCCTGAATATAAATGATCATAATATCAATTCATGGGTTAAATCATAAAAGATTAATGTAAAACCAATATTCAAATTAGAAGACATTAAATTTTTTAGAATACACACATAATATTAGGAAATCATTTATTATTAGACAAGGCTCATTTACAAGACCATCATAGTGGAAAACATCCATTACTGAACCAACTTCACTCCTCATTCTAGCCTTGTATTACTGAACTGAATTTTCTTGTCATTCCATTCTAGTATATCTCATGAGATATAAATATTTAACAAATTCATTGGAGGTAGATATATTTCCCACCCATCTCATAAGGAAACCATTTTTGCATGTTCTCCAAAAACATAAAAACATTCAATATAGCATAATCTATGAAGTAAAATGGTTTACATAAACAAGATTTTATCATAACAAAATCCATAAATGGATTTCATAAAAATAAATATATTATTTACATAATCATGTCAATTTATTAATAGGTATAGAGAAATAAACCAAGGTAATCTTAGATGTAAAATAATTTGGATAAAAACATGATCTTCATTTATGAGAAAATATCCTTTTTTCTTCAAAAATGTTTTCCATTCTCAAAATACCGTAAAATTTTAAAATAAAAAATGATATGTGATAATAATTTTTTTTTTCATATATTTAAATATTCCAGGAAATATATAATTATGAAATCATTAATATATGTTCATTCCATACAAGTTAAAAAACATTATTCTCCTTTTTTTGCCAAAAAAAGTCAAAAAGTACCTCATACTAAACACAACAAAAGTATTCATTCATACCATTTAGAAAAACCTTACCAATGGGAATAATTGCCTTTAAATTTATTTAAAGATATAAATAATATTTTGAAATTCATATTTATGGAACATGAGTGTGGATGACAATTTTACTCCAGTAGATTCTTACGAATAAACAATCTCAGATAAAAATGATATTTGAAAAGTCATCCCTTACATTAGGATTGATATGCTTCATTTATATCTGAACCTCATATATAATGATTTAAATAAGTATACTGATTTATTCATGAGTATTAATTTTTTATATGATAAAATTTGTAATCATTCTTTCATCTGTTTGTTAGTGACATTTCATTGTTACTTGTAATTATGGTATTAACTACATTATGTTCTAATGCATGTTTTGTTGAATAAGTTATTATTACTATTTCTAAGATATAGTTATATCATTTAAAACATGGTATATTTATAATATATATTATATTTATTCATTTAATTCATTTAAACAATCATGGATCAAATAAAATATGTATAATGAATCACATCGCATCGTGGAGACGGTATGTCGTACGTATGCATGAGCGAAGATATCGTTACCATAATTATTTATTGGCAATGAAGTGGAATATGTATAGTATATCAAAATTAGCATAATGTTATAATAATAATATATAGTTATTATTTCCCCTATTATACACATCCATGTAAGGTGGTTGTGAATAACAAAATACACCATAGCATGGAGACGATTAATCGTACGTACCGAAAAATGTGATTACATTTTTTGTAGGATGGATGAGAGCTTAAATATGTTTGTTTCATATTTATAATAACATTTAAGTATTTTTTTTGTGTTTATGTTATTACCTTATATTAAAAATAATAATAGGATTTAGAAGAAGCATGAAATTATAATGAATTTGTAGACAAGTTTAACTCTACCTCGAGCTGCAACATTTAAATTTTATCTTAGGGCAATAGAGTTGGTCTTTGAATAAGACTAAAACAACTAGAATAAAAATAGGAAAGTTTATATAGAAATATGGTAAGGTTTATTAAGACCTTAACTCACAAAATGAAGTGAATAGGTTAGAGAGGAGGAGACCTTTTATAATTTACGATGGGGGCCTTTTAGAAACCTCAAAAATAATATTATATAATAAAATAAATATACACATAAAATCCTCCCAAATTTCCAAACATTGAAGATGATATGATATAGAGTTGTAATCTCACAAACAAATAAATATTTGACATGTTTTTAGGTCAATTTAAGTATTTTAATTTTAATTAAAACTTAGTTATTCTATTTGAATTTATTTGTGGTAATAATATTCCAAATTTTTTTTGGTTATAAATATTTATTTTTGTGATGTTAATTGACCATAAATGGATATTTTATGTCAATTTAGAGCAAATAATTGTCACTCTAAATTTTTTAATTTTTTTATGATTTGTAAATAATTTAATAAATGTTATTTTTATAAAATTTCAATAGTGTCAATTTTGACACAATTCATTAATTTGACTTTAAATAAAATTAAAACATAATATAAATTCGATAAAAATTAATTAATACACTCCTAACATGTCATATTCACTTATAAAATTCGTGGAGTAATTTAATTATATCATATGATATTTATTTTAATATTTTTAAAACAATTTATTTGATATTTCTTTTTATAAAATAATATATACATCCCTATTGTGTCACTATTAATAGAAATTATTTATTCATTAAAAATTATAAAAAATGTCCTATGATAAAGGTGATTCTTTTATATTTACAGATACTATCTATAGTTGATATTACGTTCTAATTATCCATATATTAAAATTAATATATATTAATTATGAGATTGGGATATTTTTTCATATTCATTAGTTTTTATTACATTCATGTCATATTCATAAGTAAGTGGCAATAATGTAGTTTAATTTAGAAAAATAGATAATAAGGTTAACATTTAGTCATCAAATAGGATTTTTATAGGTTTTAATGTAATTTTATAATATTATTTTTACCCTTAATTACCAGATTTACCTTTAACCATGGTAATAAAAATAATTTCCAAAATTACTTTTCATAATACCCAAAAATAAATGTATCCCATGAACAAAATTTTGACCTTCAGATTCCAAATATGGAATCCATTTTCCAAAATTCAAAACAAAAAAGTTGTGGTAATTATTATAAATGTAATTTCATTGATGAATGAAAAAATGAGTTTTAAAAGTTAAAACATTGCAAAAAATAAAAAAAAATTACATTAATATTCAATGTAAAATTAATGCTTTAAAATCAATTATATTAAATGATGACAATATATTCAATGTATACATTAAAACCATTTATTATTATATTATATTGATGAAAAATGTTGTTTTCAATTAAAATTTAGTGTATTTTTGTTGTTCATCAAAACATGATAGTTAACAAAAAACTATCAAAAATCTATCCAAAGTAAATTTTTATATCCCGCTTCAAAAAAGCATGTTAATGTTGTCAGAAAAAAATTATTAATGTGTCATTTCTATATTTAAAATGGGTTCTCCTTTTAAAGGAATAAAAGAAACCTTCAAAAAATTAATTTTTTATACATCAAATATGGTTTTATTCAAACCATATAACTAAAAAATCCATTGGATGAACATAAAAATATTTTATTATTTATATATCACATATATGTCTCATTAATATCATCAATAAAAGAAATCGACTCTAAAATAAAAAAATCTAAATAATTATTATTTTTCATAAATAATTAATATCAATCGAATTCCTAATTATTTTCATACGTTATTAATATTTACTCCAGCTAACCTAAAAAATATGATATCATTGTAATTTTAAAATTAGGGAATTTTCCGGTTTTTTTAAACTCATGCTTACATTCAAAAAATACTACTGAAAAATAAAAATTATTTAAATAAATCAATTCATAAAAACTTCTAGGTGTTACATTAGACCCCCCTTAAACTGAATTTCACCCACATAATTCACCTCATATAAACAAATAAATGAGGATACCTCTCCCTCATCATATCCACATGTTCCTATATAGTTTATTTAAATTGGCAGTTCCACCAAAAAATAATAACCAAGAATGTGGTCATGTTTCAAAACAATTTTTCACTATGATATTGAATATATATATATGTTGTTCTTCATATAAAGGATTTTCCCCCCACAGTATGAATTATGAGCTTAGTACATGTGATGGATCGAGCATGAAACTTCTCAAGATAGATATATAGAACAAATCAAGGACTTGATGGAGATTTTGGTGGAATCTCCAATTGGTAATCGACCCTTCCAACACGATCCAAAATTTCAAATGGACTAATATACCTAGGTCTTACCTTTCCTTTCTTCCCAAATCTCAATACTCAAATCTAGGTAGTTATTCGTAGGAGAGCCTTATATCCCACATAATACACTAGGTCATTTCTATAATTTTCTATATAAATTTGTTGTCGACATTGAGCTGTTCTTCTATGTTATTGAATAGATATGACCTTTTTGTCAATTTCATAAACAATATCTTGCCATAATAGCTTTAATTCCCTAACATCATCCTAGAAAGTTAGAGTTACGCACTTCTTTCCACAGAGGGATTCATAAGTATCCATCAAAATACTAGAGTGAAAGATATTCTTCTAAGAAACTTCCACCGATTGTAGGTGTTCATCTAAACTACGGTTTATATACATAGAGAAAGCTGTCAACATGTCTTCTAGAGTTTAAATTTTCCTTTTAGAATTATCTTCTGTTGATGGATGATAAGCAGAGAGAAAACATAACCTTGTATCTTGAGCATGATGAACACATTTCCAGATCATCAAGGATAACCTTGATTTCTGATTGAATATAATGGAAAGCAGTACTCCATGAAATATTACCAATTTTTTACTTTTATACTTGAAATTTAATGAAGAGATAAGTCATCTATAATAGAAAATATGTGTTCCAACCTCATATGGTGGTCAACTATAACCTAGATAGAATTATTTACTTTGAATGTTTTGGTATGTCCAATGAAAATTTCCATAGTGATGTTTTCCCATTTCCATTCTAGAATGGTTAATGGTTGAAAAATCCCCTTATACTTCTATCTATCATCCTTAACATTATGAAAACCCAAGCTTCGAGAGACATATTCTGCGACATCCTTTTTTATACCATCCCAGCATAAGTAATCTTTTAGACCCATGTAAATCTTTTTTTCTTCTAGTGTGAAGAGAGAATGAAGAAATATGAGCCTAATTCAATATATCTTTCATTAATTCTGTTATGGTAGGAATACAAACCAGGTTCTCGAACCGTGTTATTTAATCACAATCAAGTATGAATTATGGAACACGTCTCACCAACTTTTTTAGATCTACATCATACTTCTGCACCACCTTAATCATTACTGGAATTTATTGCTGAGAATTCATATGAGAATGATAATATTCCCTGTTTAATATTTCTTGATCCAACTTTTGAAAATACATAAATATTGGATCCTTTGTGATATAAATCATCTAGAAGATATCATGGTATTTTCAACATAAGGAATGTGACACCTTGTTTTCTTTCACAGGGTAGTAATGTACTGAGCAATTGAAGTGCCCAGATCAGTGTGAATCACTGAGAGGGGGAGGGGGTGAATCAGTGATCCTTTAAAACTTTTTACTAATTGATTCTTAATCAATTAAACCTCTATGGCTTGTTAAGGCCTCGATCCACTTTTCTTGTATCTCTCACCTTTCCACGAATGCTGCAGTAAATGTAAAGGCACAGGACACAAGGATTTACAAGGTTCGGCACCAAAGGCCTACATCCTTGCCATGCTCTCCAAGCATGGATTCTCCCATTATAACTTGTTAGAATTACAATGGTCGATACAGAGTCCCACTGTATCTCTCCTGAGTCCCACAGGAGGGTCTTTATACTGCTTCACACAGTGTTACCAGAGTCCCACTGGCCTGCTCCAGAATCCCACTGAAGACTTCTTCTCCCTGAGTCCCACAGGGTCTTCTCTTGGCTCCTCGAGTCGCACGAGTAGCTCTTCTTCACTTTAAGTTCTTCAAGTAACTTCAACAGCCTGGGATAAAGGCTGCTGGCCTTGCTCGATACCTCTGATCACTTCAGTTGATCAGGTCTTCTCGTCTTGCTCAGGATTTATCTCCTTCTTCTGAGGATGACCTGGCTTCTCTCCAACTACTGAATACTCAGATAAATAATATCTTTAACTTCAGTCTAGCTCAGTCTCAGTTCACTTCAACATCATGCACTGAGTGCATGGCAACTCTTCAAGATCTTTGAGTCTTGGACAACTCAGAATGCACACCACTGATTTAGCACTGTTCACGTGTGCACGTGCATGCATGCATGCATGCACTCCTCTTCTTCTCTTCTAGGTGCAGTAAACCCACAAAGGGTGTAATCAATTTAAGCAAACACCTTCTTCACAATCTTCACACACTTAATTCTATTTGTTTACACACTTAAAAGTGTGTTGTACTTTGTGTGGAACTTCTTCTTCTTCTAAGTGTGTCCACTCCTCTTAGAGCACACACATAGGTTCGGCCACTTTACTTTGTTGTTTTGCACACACAACTTTGTTCTTTGATTTGCACACACACAAAGAGTGTGTATTTGGCCTCCACTCTTTTTGCACACCCCAAGCTATGCCTTGGCCTTCCTTTCAAATGCACACACACACAAAGTGTGGTCTTCCACTTCTTGTGCACACACTACCCATAGGTCCTCTTCTTATTTTGCACACACAAAAGGTGTGATCTTCACTTGATGCACACACAAGGCTACGGCCTTCCTTCTCACTTTGCACACACAAGGCATGCAAGCCTCGGGTCCCCTTCTTGTTTAGCACAAGGCAATGCCTTGGCCTTCCTCTTCTTTTGCACACAAAGGCACAAAGCCTCGGGTCCTCTTCTGTTTTTGCACACACAAGCCGTATGTCCTTCTTCTTCACTTTGCACTCAAAGGGTGCAAGGGCTCGGGTCCTGCTTGTTTAGCACATAAGCACTAAGGCCCTTGGGCTCTTCTCCATTTTGCACATACACGAGGCAAGGCCTCGGCCTTCACTTGAATTGCACACACAGCCCGAACACTCAACTCCACTGCTGCGCAGGGTCACAAGGCGCAAGGGTGCGACCTCTACTGTCTTCAAATGCCGCGCGCAAGCCCTCAAGGTGCACAAGGCTCGCGCAAACACTTCCTGCCGCGCAAGTCCGCGGGCAGAGAAGGATGCAACCACGGGCGCGCAAGGATGCGGCCACGGGTCTTCCTGTCGCGCAAGGAAGGCGCACAGGGGACTCCCTCTCTCTTCTTTCGCGCAAGAGGTGCGCAAAAGGAACTCACGAAGCCAAGGGTGGCTTCGGGCTGCTGCCGCGCAAGTGGTGCGCGCAGGGTCTTCTTCGCGAGGCAACGGTGCTCTCACGGGACTCCGGATCTTCAACAAAGGATCAGCAGCTTCTTCTCGAGGGCTAGGCCTCATTTATATAGGCAGAGGAAGGCTTCAATCCTCCGCGTGTTTTAACTTCAAAATGCCGAGATCTTCGGATCTTCAAAATCTTTACGAATCTTGATTTTCTTTCCTCTGTTTCACGCGGGATCTTCCTCTTTAATTTCCTCTACGTGCATGCGACTTAGAACGCATGCACGGCCTTCTTCTGATCCATAATATGCACGCTAAAACACCACACGGCCTTCGGCAGCTTTGCTTGCCTCGGCCTCACTCGAAATCCTCCAAACATTGCATGCATGCTCTCTTTATTGCATGGATGGATTCGGTATGTCCAGACGAGCACGAGGGTGCCTTCGGCTTCGAGAGAGATGGCCGGAATCTCAAAAACATCACTCGGGAGGCGCCTGGTTCAGCGGGGCTCGCGGATGGCTTCGGGGAGACCTCGGACGAGCTCGAGGTAGAGGACGAGCTCTCGGCCGTCGGATGCGGTGATCAAAAAGGCTTCGACGGCTTGGATCAGATCGGGGGCGCGGCGGATTAGATGATCGGTCCAGATCGAGCGCGCGATGAATCGTGCGGCCGAGATTTGTTCCCGGTGAAAATCCAGCGTCCCACATCGAAACGGGGCGCGGTTTTCACGCGGCTTATTAACATGCCGCTCCCCGCTACTCCTCAATTGAATCTCCTCCCCTCTCGGTGCCGCCCCGCACCGAGTTCTTCTGCGGGCGCGCTCTGCGCCCACTATAGTCCTCGCGGGCGCGCTTCAAGCGCCCACCATGCACTCTCCGGGCGCGCGGGCTTCACCACTGCGTGCCCTCGGGGGCTTATACACGGCCCCCCTGCCTCTCGAGCTTGCACCATGGGATCCCCCATGGGCGTGGCGCCTAGTGCCCATATGAGCCGTGGGGTTTGAACCCGTGGGCTGGCTTGAGATGGCTTATTTTTTGGCTAAGGCAAAGAATAAGCACTTTGTTAAAAAACAAAGTATCCCATATGAAAAATGCCAACCCAAGTTCTTCCAAGCCAAATGCCACTCCAAGCCTTCTTCCTCTTCATTTCTTCTCATCTTCTTCTTAAGAATTCCTCCATTCCTCTTAAACATTTTAATCTTCACTTAGGAGTGAAATTCCCGAAGGGTCTTCCTTCAACCGATGCTCCTGAATCAAATATACTTCTTCAATGTCTTCATTGATCTAATCAGAGATCAATTGGATCATCTTCATGTTCACCTGCACTAAGTGATAGTGCATGGACTTCTTTAATCCACTTCATCCACTTAGTACTTGTGGATGGATCTTCTTCCATCTCCTCATGCATTGTCACTACAATGCATGGTCTTCTAATCATGCTGTGACTTTGTATCCAGTTGATACAAGTTCTATGAACTTAAAGATCAGCTCAACAATCGTCAGATGTTCTTAGAGAATGTTTCAACCATCATCTCCTATGTCACTTAGTGAATCTCCTAAGTGACATGCCTCTTATTACTATGGCCATTCTCTTTTCATCACCATCACCATCACATCCTTTGACATTCACATCTTGACTCCTTGACTTCCATTCATTCCAAGACAACTTCATGTCTCATTGACAACAAATGCAACACAATGCACTTCAATCTCCCCCTTTGTATTTGTTGTCAATACACTCCAACAGAACATATGAATGGGTCAATATGTGTGCCAATATTTTCTCCCCCTTATTGGCAATCAAATGCAAAGGTGTGGTGTGGTTCTCTTTCAAAAATATCTTCCTCCCTTATAAAAGTATTTTCTTGAAAAACACTGAGAGAGGGATGATGTCACATGTTCTCTTTAGCAAAGAACCTTTAGTACATCAGCTCTAAGTCTACTTGGGCTAACCCGGTGTAGAAAACAAGAGTGATATAACCAAGGAATTCAAAGCTGTCCATAATTCTCTACACATGTGAGATCATGCTTAGGGGTTTGAAATTTTTCAGATATACCAATGCATTGCTAAATCCTGCACATACTTCACAAAACTCATTAGAAAGTTCAGTGCAAAGATAAAGCTCCCCCTTTCATCCATTTGTCTTCAATCCATACTCCCCCTTAATTGACAAGATAAACTCAATTAAGAAACAAGGGATGAAAGCATGATTGGAATACCTTCACTTTCTCAAGATGATATTAATTTTCAGAACATCATCTTCTTCAGATTGGCTCCCCCTCAAGGGGTGCACTCCATTCTTGCCAAACCATCCTCCAGATGAGAATGATCATCATCTTCAATTCCCTGCAATGTTAGCACATGTATATACCAATGTATAAGGGAATAAGATGGAACCTCCTTGGTTCATCAATGTGAACAACAAGGTTGAGAAGATTCTCTCAACCGAGATGTCCCATTTTCACCATTCTTCACACTTGCACATTTGATCTTCAATGATGTTGATGCTGGTGTGGATCTCAATACATCTTCATGTGAAATATTTTTCTTCTTTCTTGCCTTAGCAATTGCCAGAACTTCATCTTCAGCTCTTTTCAGATCTTTGGCAAGTTGCAACTGATTTGGCCATATGACTAGTAAATCACTTGGAAGTGTGGCCTCAGTTTTGGAAATTCCACATGGTTCTTTTGATGCTGTTAAGCTACCTCTCCTAGGCAACTTATTTTTAATCAATCCCTTCTGCTTTTTCTGGATTGATTGTCTGTTTGAGTCCAGTTGGCTTCTATTGAATTTCATGGCTTCTTTACAAAGATCCATGGTATGACCTTTCTTTCCACAGTAGAAGCACTTCTTGGTGGTCCTTCTGGATGCATCACCCTTCTTGGACTCAGACTCCAAGGACTTCTCTTCATTTCTAAAACACTTCTTGGGAGCATTGTCTACTTTCTTCTTGCTTCCCAAGGAATCTCTCTGAGCCAGGTTCAGTGATCTTCTCTTCATTCCAGCTTTGGATACATTCGGAGATTGATATGTATCAACTTTTTGACCACTTTTGCAACCATCCCAGATGTTGTCAAGTAATCCAAATCTGTTAGCAGTAAACAGATGTCTCTGGACCTGTGGATGTTGCTTATTTCCTTCTGGCTTGCTCCCCCTTGGCATGGGCTTCCGTTGTGCTTTGACATTCAGTGGATTGTACCAACAATCCTTTGCACAATGCCCATACTTGTTACAACACCAACATTGACCCACAAATCTTGACCTCTTGATTCCTTCTGATTGTAGGGTACTTGTCTTGAATTGTTGTGCTGCTTCAGGAGAGCTCTCTTTCTTCATTGTCTTCATCCATACTTGTTTGGAATTATTCTTCCATCCTGCACTTTTTGTGGAAACACTATTAGAAGCATTAGTACAAGATGGGATGGATGGTACCTTCTTTTTAGAAGTTGTTGCCCTTTCATTAGAGGACGTCTTTATTTTAGAATCATCCTTCTCAAAGCTCACTTGAGTAGCAACATTTCTTCTTTCAGCTGACTGGGAGGCTTTAGCTTTGGGTGATTGCAGATTTTTCAATATCACCTCTAGTTCTAAGAATTTCATGTTAAGGGAGTTCTTCTCATCCTCAACAGTTCTTAGCCTTCCTTCCCAATTCTCCACCAGTTGTTTCATCTGGTCTTCATGCACCTTCTTTAATTCTTGCAATGAATTGTTCAGCTCCTTCACCAATTTTACTTTGTCTTCGAGTTGAGCATCTCTGACATTCATTGACACTTTGTGTCTCTTTTCCAGTGCATGGAAAACATCTTTGATCATTATCATAAAGATGTCTTTCTCAGAAAGGCTTCTTTGCAATTCTTCAGCAGTGTCTTCATATCTTTCAGTGCAAAGGGAAACTGTTTCATCTTTTGCATTTACCAGCTTTCTGAGAGTGTTGGTTATGCCAACACTTTTTGCCAATTGATCTTCCATTGCATTGGCTTCTTCTTCTAACTGTGATTTTTCTTCATGAAGATCATGGATGCCTGTAGCTATACACTTTTCCACTTCCATGGGAACTGTCTTCTGAAGATATTTGAGTGCACTCTGAAGATCATTCATTGTTTCAACTTCATCACAGCTAGGACAGGCTTTCTTCATCTTCTTGGCCTGTTTCTTCTTTCTATTTTTCTGAGTCTTGGCAGATATCTCCATTTGAGGCTGATTGCTCGTTTCCTCAAATCTGCACTTCATAAAGACTCTCTTGGATCTTTTAGAGGTAACCTTGCTCTGATACCAATTGAAGTGCCCAGATCAGTGTGAATCACTGAGAGGGGGAGGGGGTGAATCAGTGATCCTTTAAAACTTTTTACTAATTGATTCTTAATCAATTAAACCTCTATGGCTTGTTAAGGCCTCGATCCACTTTTCTTGTATCTCTCACCTTTCCACGAATGCTGCAGTAAATGTAAAGGCACAGGACACAAGGATTTACAAGGTTCGGCACCAAAGGCCTACATCCTTGCCATGCTCTCCAAGCATGGATTCTCCTATTATAACTTGTTAGAATTACAATGGTCGATACAGAGTCCCACTGTATCTCTCCTGAGTCCCACAGGAGGGTCTTTATACTGCTTCACACAGTGTTACCAGAGTCCCACTGGCCTGCTCCAGAATCCCACTGAAGACTTCTTCTCCCTGAGTCCCACAGGGTCTTCTCTTGGCTCCTCGAGTCGCACGAGTAGCTCTTCTTCACTTTAAGTTCTTCAAGTAACTTCAACAGCCTGGGATAAAGGCTGCTGGCCTTGCTCGATACCTCTGATCACTTCAGTTGATCAGGTCTTCTCGTCTTGCTCAGGATTTATCTCCTTCTTCTGAGGATGACCTGGCTTCTCTCCAACTACTGAATACTCAGACAAATAATATCTTTAACTTCAGTCTGGCTCAGTCTCAGTTCACTTCAACATCATGCACTGAGTGCATGGCAACTCTTCAAGATCTTTGAGTCTTGGACAACTCAGAATGCACACCACTGATTTAGCACTGTTCACGTGTGCACGTGCATGCATGCATGCATGCACTCCTCTTCTTCTCTTCTAGGTGCAGTAAACCCACAAAGGGTGTAATCAATTTAAGCACACACCTTCTTCACAATCTTCACACACTTAATTCTATTTGTTTACACACTTAAAAGTGTGTTGTACTTTGTGTGGAACTTCTTCTTCTTCTAAGTGTGTCCACTCCTCTTAGAGCACACACATAGGTTCGGCCACTTTACTTTGTTGTTTTGCACACACAACTTTGTTCTTTGATTTGCACACACACAAAGAGTGTGTATTTGGCCTCCACTCTTTTTGCACACCCCAAGCTATGCCTTGGCCTTCCTTTCAAATGCACACACACACAAAGTGTGGTCTTCCACTTCTTGTGCACACACTACCCATAGGTCCTCTTCTTATTTTGCACACACAAAAGGTGTGATCTTCACTTGATGCACACACAAGGCTACGGCCTTCCTTCTCACTTTGCACACACAAGGCATGCAAGCCTCGGGTCCCCTTCTTGTTTAGCACAAGGCAATGCCTTGGCCTTCCTCTTCTTTTGCACACAAAGGCACAAAGCCTCGGGTCCTCTTCTGTTTTTGCACACACAAGCCGTATGTCCTTCTTCTTCACTTTGCACTCAAAGGGTGCAAGGGCTCGGGTCCTGCTTGTTTAGCACATAAGCACTAAGGCCCTTGGGCTCTTCTCCATTTTGCACATACACGAGGCAAGGCCTCGGCCTTCACTTGAATTGCACACACAGCCCGAACACTCAACTCCACTGCTGCGCAGGGTCACAAGGCGCAAGGGTGCGACCTCTACTGTCTTCAAATGCCGCGCGCAAGCCCTCAAGGTGCACAAGGCTCGCGCAAACACTTCCTGCCGCGCAAGTCCGCGGGCAGAGAAGGATGCAACCACGGGCGCGCAAGGATGCGGCCACGGGTCTTCCTGTCGCGCAAGGAAGGCGCACAGGGGACTCCCTCTCTCTTCTTTCGCGCAAGAGGTGCGCAAAAGGAACTCACGAAGCCAAGGGTGGCTTCGGGCTGCTGCCGCGCAAGTGGTGCGCGCAGGGTCTTCTTCGCGAGGCAACGGTGCTCTCACGGGACTCCGGATCTTCAACAAAGGATCAGCAGCTTCTTCTCGAGGGCTAGGCCTCATTTATATAGGCAGAGGAAGGCTTCAATCCTCCGCGTGTTTTAACTTCAAAATGCCGAGATCTTCGGATCTTCAAAATCTTTACGAATCTTGATTTTCTTTCCTCTGTTTCACGCGGGATCTTCCTCTTTAATTTCCTCTACGTGCATGCGACTTAGAACGCATGCACGGCCTTCTTCTGATCCATAATATGCACGCTAAAACACCACACGGCCTTCGGCAGCTTTGCTTGCCTCGGCCTCACTCGAAATCCTCCAAACATTGCATGCATGCTCTCTTTATTGCATGGATGGATTCGGTATGTCCAGACGAGCACGAGGGTGCCTTCGGCTTCGAGAGAGATGGCCGGAATCTCAAAAACATCACTCGGGAGGCGCCTGGTTCAGCGGGGCTCGCGGATGGCTTCGGGGAGACCTCGGACGAGCTCGAGGTAGAGGACGAGCTCTCGGCCGTCGGATGCGGTGATCAAAAAGGCTTCGACGGCTTGGATCAGATCGGGGGCGCGGCGGATTAGATGATCGGTCCAGATCGAGCGCGCGATGAATCGTGCTGCCGAGATTTGCTCCCGGTGAAAATCCCGCGTCCCACATCGAAACGGGGCGCGGTTTTCACGCGGCTTATTAACATGACGCTCCCCGCTACTCCTCAATTGAATCTCCTCCCCTCTCGGTGCCGCCCCGCACCGAGTTCTTCTGCGGGCGCGCTCTGCGCCCACTATAGTCCTCGCGGGCGCGCTTCAAGCGCCCACCATGCACTCTCCGGGCGCGCGGGCTTCACCACTGCGTGCCCTCGGGGGCTTATACACGGCCCCCCTGCCTCTCGAGCTTGCACCATGGGATCCCCCATGGGCGTGGCGCCTAGTGCCCATTTGAGCCGTGGGGTTTGAACCCGTGGGCTGGCTTGAGATGGCTTATTTTTTGGCTAAGGCAAAGAATAAGCACTTTGTTAAAAAACAAAGTATCCCATATGAAAAATGCCAACCCAAGTTCTTCCAAGCCAAATGCCACTCCAAGCCTTCTTCCTCTTCATTTCTTCTCATCTTCTTCTTAAGAATTCCTCCATTCCTCTTAAACATTTTAATCTTCACTTAGGAGTGAAATTCCCGAAGGGTCTTCCTTCAACCGATGCTCCTGAATCAAATATACTTCTTCAATGTCTTCATTGATCTAATCAGAGATCAATTGGATCATCTTCATGTTCACCTGCACTAAGTGATAGTGCATGGACTTCTTTAATCCACTTCATCCACTTAGTACTTGTGGATGGATCTTCTTCCATCTCCTCATGCATTGTCACTACAATGCATGGTCTTCTAATCATGCTGTGACTTTGTATCCAGTTGATACAAGTTCTATGAACTTAAAGACCAGCTCAACAATCGTCAGATGTTCTTAGAGAATGTTTCAACCATCATCTCCTATGTCACTTAGTGAATCTCCTAAGTGACATGCCTCTTAGTACTATGGCCATTCTCTTTTCATCACCATCACCATCACATCCTTTGACATTCACATCTTGACTCCTTGACTTCCATTCATTCCAAGACAACTTCATGTCTCATTGACAACAAATGCAACACAATGCACTTCAGCAATCATAATAATTATTTTACATTACCTATATTCATATAACATATTCAGATTTTTGTGGTTGAAAATATAAATAAAACATTTCTGATCAGTATAAATAGCACACCTTTCACAATAAAGATAATGCCTCCATATTATTAAAGAATAATTCACTGCATCTCTCTCCAAATCCTGTGTTGGTAAATTTATCTCATTAATTTTCAACTAGTGTGAGTTATAATCTATAAAAATATAATTATTTCATAAGAACACATCTCATTCCCTTCTTGGATTCATCATTATAGATCATAAACATTTCTTCACTACAAGGCATTTTGAGCACAAGGGCACTGGAAAAAAATATTTTTAGATCATTCAAATTCTCTTCACATTCATATATCCAAACCAACATAACTCCATTATAAGTCAAAATGGTGAGTAGACTAGATAATCATTAAAAAACATTCACAAAACATCTATAATAACCATCGAAACCAAGAAATATTCAGATATCAGTTATTATTGTTGGCTTCAAGCTTCTTTCAATAACCTATATTTTTGTTGGATCCATATATATCCCCTCTCCTGAGATTATGTGTCCCAAAAATGAATAATTATGAATCCAAAATTAACACTTGGTAAATTCATCATAAGGCTACCCCTTTCCCAGAGTCTTTAGTAAAATTCTCAAGTGATCATCATGTTCTTACTTGTTATTTGAATAAATAAGAATATACTCTATAAAGATGACCACAAACTAATCAATATAGTCACTAAAGACACTATTTATTTTATCCATGATTATAGAGGGGAAATTTGTAAGTTCAAAATGGATCACTATAAATTCATAGGGTCCATACCTTCTATATATTGTCATCTTTGGTATATCCTCTTTTTTAAACCTTAATTGATGATACCCTGTTTGAAGATCAATCTTGGAAAAGTATTGAGATCCTTGTTATTTTTCAAACAAGTCATAAATGTGTGGAATATGATATTTGTTCTTGATAGTGATTTTATTATGTTCTCTATAATCAATGCAGAGTCACATTTATCTATTTTTCTTCTTAACAAACAAAATATGTGCTCCCCAAAGTGACGAACTAGGGTGTATGAATCCTTTATCAATATTACCTTTGTGTTGGTTATTTAATTTTTTCAACTCAATTTTGGCCATTATATAAGGTGTCATGGAAATATGAATAACACCCGATATGAGTTCTTTTGAAAAGTAAACTTCACGATTTGGGGGAAGACCTAGACATTCTGCTTGAAAGACATCATCAATAACCAGTACAATGGGTGTATTTTTAATCCTGAGTTTCTCCCCCACCCATTTGAGATAAATAACCTTCATTTAGTGGAATCAAGACCCATAAAATGGATAAAATTTCATCCACAAGAATATATTCATCCTTTCATCGATAGATGATCATAGATTAATCGGGAATATTAAATCTGACATCCCTTCCATGGAAATTGATACGAGATCTTTATATATAAATACAATCCATGCCAATAATCACATCAAACTCCACTATATTAAGTATTACAAGATTTTTAGAAAGAATATTCCCACAAACAACAATATTATAAGTATTATAATCCATTAATGTGATCATTGTGCCATTATGAGTTTTGTAGATAACTGCAAATATAATTTTTGAGGAAATACGATGATACCACTAGAAAATTCATCAGAAATAAATGAGTTTCTGGATCGAGAATTAAATTATACATTTTCTTCATTATAGTGGATGATTACTGTACCTTTCACAACATCATTACATACAACACGTCTCGAATAGTAATTTCAAATGAATTTTCATTATCTTTGGACTTCAAAGTTTGTTAACATCAATCATGATCAATAACCAATGGATAAGGGCATTTTTTTCATTATTACCCCTGTCCATTCACTTGTAACATTGATGTGTTGGAGGTGAATTTTGTGAAGCCTTTTCGTTGTTTTAATAATTAGACATCATTTCCCATCACATTGGAAATCAATTTTCTGATGAATATCTTTTCCATGCAAACAAAATTACTAGTCCCTTTAGGGAAAATCCCACAATGCTTCTTTCCAATATTTTAGCATAACGAAAAACTAGTCTTATTTTCTATATGGTCTTTAGATTTTTCTTTCAATTTAATTTTCTTCTTCTTATCAAACCCATATAACGGGAGTGTCACTCAAATATCCATCTAATCCTTCAGAGCATGTTGAACAATTTCTTCATATCTATTGATGTACCTTAGAGATAATTCCCTTCAGAGACTTGGTTTTATACCACTAATGAATTGATCAATATTACTCTCACTTTGGATAGTAATTCTAGAAGCATACCTTGTACATAATCTAAATTTTTTTCATAGGTATCAACATATTAATCATCATTTTTGATAATTTCATGGAACTCCTCTATCTTTGTTTGAAGAATATAATGAATGTAATTATTGAAAAATAAGTTCATGGTCTCATCCCATTCCAAGGACTACATTTCAACTCTTTTACTCATCATATTTATAATATTCCAGCATTTATTAGCTTCAATATCCAAATAACGTAGTGATAATATGAGTTTTTATTATGTTCGAAACAAATAGAACTAAAAATAAATTTTCAGTGTTACTGATCCATTGTTCAGCCACTTAGGGATCAAAATACCTACTGAATGAAGGTGGAAGCCAACTCATGAATGATTTAATAGAATATTGCTCCCTCATTTTCTCAATTGGATGTTTGGAATGATTCATAGCATTAAAAAGTTGTGTGATCATGTCAACATGATTTTTTATTCTTGATCTCATAACATTTTGTTGCTTAGGATTACAATCATTGCACAGCCAATTTCATTCAGCATTAACATAGTTCCTTTGGGTTCTATCCATTGTCTAAAATCAAAAAGAAATTTTTGAGAAACAAAAATTCTAACAAGTAAACCACATAATCAAGAAAAAAATTTCAATTTATGACACATTATGTTATAGACTTGGTTATTCATGGTCATTTCTAAAAGACTAATTTTGTATCCTATACATAGGCAAATTATTTTGGTTCTTATTAATGATTTCTCATCCTAGTTTGAAATGATTAATTATCACCTTCCTCTGATAAAAACTATAGAAACCCATACTTTAAATACATTTATATTACTTAATAATGGAATTATATTCTTTAAAACATATAACAAAACTAGGATAGGACTATATAGGTATAGTGTCTTTAGAAACATGTAAATATAAACAACTGGTTCATAAAACATCTACATTGTCTCATATTTATTTCATCTTAACTACCCTCCTTTTTGTAATATCATACAAAATACCATTCTTCATGTACTGGGGGAATGAAATGAATAAAAGTGTGATCTCAAATTCTTGTAAGGGTAAACAAAGTAAATATAAAGCATGTCATATTCATAAGAACATAACATTAGAAAATATTAACCTCATATAAAATATCACAATATCTTGTCATGGGCTAAATCATAAATGAGCAATATAAACCCAATAGTCATAAGAAAAGACATAAAATATTTGGTATAGACACATAATCATATAATATAATTTCATATAAGTCAATGATCATTGACAAGACCATTATAGCGGAAAATTCTATTACTGAACTGAGTTCACTCCGTGTTCGAGCCCAGTATTACTAAACCGAATTTAATTTCAATTCCAGTTAATTATATATCATGAGATAGTAGTCTTTAAAATATTTATTTCAGAGAGATATATGTCCATCCATCTCATAAAGATACCATTCTTACATGGGCCACAAAAAAAACTTTTACTATACCATATGGTGTGAAATAAAATAGGTTTCATGAACATCATTCCATCATAACATAATGCATAAAAGGATTTAATAAAAAGACATCCATAATTTTTACAATAAAATAAATTTAATAATATGTATAGAAACATAAACCTATGTAATACTATATGGAATACTATTTTGATAAAACATCAAAGCTTTATTCCTGAGGAAAATATTCTTTCTCTTTAAAAAACATTTTCAATCATCAAAATATCATAAAATTTTAGAAGAAAAAATTTTATATGAAAATAACCATATAATATTATTTTGTATGTTTCATGTAAATAATAATTTATTAATGAGTGAAAATCCATTCATGTCATACACGTTAAAAAACATTCTTCTAGTACTTTTTCCGAAAAAGGCAAAAAGTACCTCGTACTGAAAATGACTAATGATTCCGTTCATAGCATTTAGTAAATATTTACCAATGTGTAAATTAAAATTTAATATATTATTTAATAATATAAATAATATTTATTAATATATATTTGCGAAACATAGATGTGGATGATAATTATACTCTAGTATATATTTATGAATAAACAATCTCGAAAAACAAATGATATTTGAAAAGTTATCCCTAAATTTTTTTCATATATGATTTTTATATATCTATAAATCTTATATAATGATCTAAAAAATGATACTGATTTATTTTTAAATCATAATCATATTTAAGATATCATTTATATTGTTACTCGTTATTCAAGTATTAACTGCTATATGTTCCTATACATGTTTTGTCGGATAATTTATTTTTCGTATTTTTAGGATATAGTTATATCATTTACAAAAAAGTATTAGAATGATATATATATCATATTTATTCATTAAAATCATTTATATGATAATGGTTAAATGAATATTATGTAGAACGAATCAAACCACACCGTGGAAATGGTAAGATGTACGTACACATGAGAGATGATATTGTTCCCATAATTGTTGAATGGTATAAAAGTGGACGGTGTATAGTATATAATAATTAGTATGTTATTATAATTATTATATATAGTTATTATTTCCACCCTTACACCCATCCATGTACGGTGGTGTTGGAAAAACATATTACACCCGAACATTGAGATGGTAAGCAGTATGTACGCATGCGTGGTGATTTCATTTTTCATAGGATGTATAGAAGGTAAAATTATGTTTCTTCATATTTTTAATAACATAAATGTATATGAGTGAAATTTATGTAATTAAATTACAGGTAAAAAAATTAAGAGGAATTATAAGAATAAATAAATTTGAAAGAATACGTAGAAGATATTACCTCTTCCTCAACATGCCTCCATTAAATTTCCTATTAGTCCATTAGATAAGGTCTTTGAAGAAGACCAGAACCTCTAGAATGAAAAAATGTGAAGTTGATAAGGAAACAATTTAGGGGTTTTTTGAGCTTGAAGGCACAAAATTAAGTTAATAGGTGAGGGAGGAGGTTCCCTTTTATAATTGAGTTGAGGGCCACTTTTGAAAACCTCAAAAATATTAATTTATAATAAAATCAAACCCCATATTAAATCATCTAAAATGTACTAATTTTGAAGATTAAATGGGATATTATTAGATATTTCTAACCATGGTAACCCATGGCTTGATTTTTGGACCCCAAGGAGAAACATTTTAGTGGTAATGGCATGTTATATTAATTAATATAATGTAAAGAGAAATATAACATAAACATGTATCATTTAGTAAAATAGTTTTTATATGGTATTATATAAGCGATATATTTTACTATAAATAGTAATAATAAATCTAAAATGACTTATAACATCATTATATTTGTAAAGAAAATTTAGATATCAAAAAAATAGATTTCTGCATGACATAATGATGATGTAGTTATTACCTTATAAATGAATGATGAAAATAAATGAGATAATAAATATTAAAATAATTTTTTTGAAACTTTTTTTAATACAAGAAATTTAGGGATTTGTATGACATATTATATTTGAATGGATGATGTTTTATCTAAATAATAAATTTTTTATGGAATCTTAAAAATTCATTATATGAATAGTATAAAAATTTACATAAATGAGTTTTTTAATTAAAAACACTATTTTATTAAATGATTTAATAGTCCAAAAGAAGTATTTGGAAAAATTACTTATATAATGTTGAAAATTTCTTTAATGAATCACTTGTGGTTCTACTGGAATTACATAGTAAAAATAGTGAGAATAAATTATTAAAATGAAAGAAGACATGGTAAGAGTTAATGGTCCAAACTAATGGTTAAATCAAGAAGATATGGTTAAATATGTGCGCTAGATTTGTATAAAACCAATTTTATCAGTGTTTTCGACCCGAAATCATTTTATATTTTAAATTAATTAATTTGATATCATTTCAAACCAAAAAATAATTTTATACAAAAATAATATAGCAATACCTTCCTAAAGTGCCCATCCTCACACTTAAAAAAGGACATCACCACTACCCATTTTCCAACTCCAATCAAGGATCATGTCTCATCCATACTCTTATAAAATAAGCTCCAAATATCCCTCACCTTCTTCTATATGACATACATTGGGATGAAGAAAATTCAATAAAACCTTTTGGATCATATCAACAGAAGTTACCTGATTTTGAGGTAATGTCTTCTCTAATGTTGCTTTTATTTATTTTTCTTCTACACTCTCTATAATATTATTATTCATTGATTACAAAAAAAAAATATTATCCTAAATATACAATGATGTTTGTAGGAAGGGTATTCATACTATACTTACACACACCTCTATCTAATTGATACGAACATATTCACTCTGTGTACAGCGAACTACTGCCTCACAAAATTGTGATTGTTCAATTTTCTCCTACCAACACTAATGGTGGAAATTACTACGAATAAATATTTATATATGATATATATTAAATTTATATTTTCAACATTCTCCTAATTTTTAATTTAAATTTTACAATTATGCTTTCCATGCAGTCTATATAGAGTAATTTCATTTAAGGAAGTGTGGACTACCGCCCTTTCAATGTCATATGACTCGTTCAGGTCATACATATAATGTTTAAAGTACGACATTAATGATCTTATGTAACATATATAAAATATGATATTATACTATAATTATAATATAGTTATGTACCATTTAGTTTTTATTCCATTCAATAAGAAAATTAAATGAAAGTAACATTCATGCATAAGTATGGATTGCTATCTCCATGAACGATTATTTTCATTTAATATTTCTAAAATGTTATGTACTATTATAAATAAATATATATATAGGATATATATGATTTTTAATTCATTTATATCATTTTTGTGATAATGTACTTTTGACCACATGTACAATGTGTAATTATATCATGTTCATTTTGGACTCATGTACCGAAGATCGACCAAACGACCAATATTAACATAAATAATTTTGTAATGTTTAAAACATTGTAAAAAGTAATATAAAAGGTATAATAAAATTGAAAAAGTTTATTGATGAAAGCTTAAATTAACTTATTTTAATTATTAAGGAAGAACAGGGACCATACGCGACAATTCAGACTCATTGCAGGGGACATCGTATGAATCTCCATTAATTGAGGCATGTTTTGGTTAATTCACACCGTTTTTTATATTATTTATAAAATGATTAGAATTTTAATTTTATTTAATGGGAATTTATTTGTGGTAAAGGTTTTACTATAAGATAAAGGGAATGAATCTTTTTAATGTATGTTGTGACAATGACCTTTCTGCCGCCATGAGTATAATTTGATATTTGACTTCTTTAAGGAGACATAGTTCTTTTCAAAGGAAAATAAATATCATATATCATTTTTACGTATTTTGTTATTGAATATTGTATTTTGAAAGCATTTATTATGTCAATATATTGAAATTTTATATTTTTATTGGAATATGGAAATTTTATCTTTCTATTATTCTTGTTTCATGTGTTAGCGTTATTTTATGATTCATGGGAATTATTTATGTATACTGATGTTTCCGTGATAAACCGAGGGTAGGTGATCCCGAGATAGACCTCTCATGCATTAGTTAATGTGACAGTGGTAATATTTAGTGTTTCTTATAAGAGGTTTTGGGAGGACAATTATATGGGTATTCCAACCATAACTCCTTATATAGCGGTGAAATCTATATTGTAAGTATGTTATGGGTGTCACAAGTTACCTTTATGATTTATGATTTCAATGTGATGTACCTAAATATTACGAATTCATGAGGTATGTTAAAGAGCATATGTTTTTTGATTAAAAGTTATAATTTTATTGATTTTTATGAATTGATGTAATAATGTTTTCATTCCTTATTTTAAAACACATACTAAGATTTTTATATTAATCACGTGTTTTTGAAATATTTTTCACAGGGTATAAGTAAGGGTAACAGAAAAACATAATTAATTAATTTTTATATCAATATAATAATTATTATATTTTTTAACATGTTTTATTATTGTAAAAAAATATGATAGATTATAAGTGTCTGCTATGTAACTTTTGAGATTTAATGTAATAGTTATGGCCTAAATATTTAAAACTCTAAACTAGAAAAGATCATAAATAACGAATTATTGAGTTAACTCAAGATTATGAAATGATTGGGGTTGGGTCCTTATTATAGCTGCAAACACACCTATATCTCTTTTGAGCTACCCACCTGATGATTCACATAAGGATCTCACAAAACTATCAATCTGATATTCCACATCATCTAGAAGAAAAAATTGTGAAAAATTTAATGGAAGTCTTTTGATTCATTCCACAAATGAAATGGTATATAGAGAATGTTAGGTGTTATTGCATCCATTCCTCCTTCAAGGCCACACACCAAAAAATACATTTAATTGAGTTATAAGTCCATCTAAATTCATCAATAAAAGATCCAAGTATCATAATAACCCATTAAACTAAATAAAAATAGACTTAATCACCTTGTATATCAAATGGTCCACCTAAACCATGCAAAAATCACCAATTACTATAGGGATATTGAATACCTCCATCGATGGTTACACAATCTGCAGCTGCTTCTCACAGAATCACCTTCATGAATAAGTCCTTAACATATTTTCCCATATATAAACATATCAATATACAAATTTCACCATTTAAGGATATTTATGTAATTATCTATATAAAATATCAGAATTGTGATAGTTATTTTTCAGAGGGGGGTATATTCAAATAAAATCATTACTTTCATATTCAAAAATATATATATTAAATCTCAATTAATTTTGGCAGATAGTTATCATTTAGTGTCAGGATATGTCCCTCTGGTACAGTGTCGTGACTACCCCAAGCCCACCTTCCATAGGCCATGGGATTATGACTATCACAGGAAAGAAATATCCCTTAAATTTGAAGGAATTGCCTCAAAAACTTATACACACATAGAAAGGGAACACATCACCCTAGTAAACACAACAGAAGTAGAAAGGTAAAAACACAACTAAAACCCACCATTGAGTGTAAAAGTGAGTACTAAATGTAAAGGGGATAAAATACAAGCGCATCTAAAATGGAAGTAAAACAATAAAAGAAAATTGATCATGAAGTCTTCCAACAATGGTTTTAACATTATGGTTTTGTATAGCTCATCAATGATACTCTCCACGTCAACTAGTTACCTACGTAAACCATCATGTCATGGCTCCATGAGTATCATTCGTAGTTGTCTGCCGTTTACAAAAGTCACAAAAAGGTGTAAGTGAATCCTATGTAGGGGTGAGTATAATAATACTCAGTAGGGACCCTGAGACCCCTGAAGGTCTCTCAATATTCTAAAAAAAGAATCACAAATAATGATCTAAAACAAAGAGCAGAAAGGAAAAAACTCAGCTGAAAATAGGTTTAACTTATGTACAAAATTACGGATGTTTAGTCATAAAGCTAGATCATATTATTATTTCATGAGGATATGCTGATGACCAACATTGGATTTCTCAGTGCTGATCCACACAATATCGCACAGTGATGATCCAATAAGGATCCATTAGTGCTCATCCACAACTGATCACTCAGTGTTGATCAACACATGATTGTTATTCATTCATCATATCTCATATAGCCATCAGATTCCCGCAAAAAAAACACATTATTCTCGGAGGATCCACTTCTCAATACATTGGTCAGATTCTAACTGGAAAAAATTTCCATGAAGAAGTAACCCAATGAATTGCCATTACATAAGTTTTCCAATGCAACAGATGGTGTGTCAGCAGAATGTCCGGTCTATTTGTTATATGAATTTTTGTGTCGAGGTCCAGGTCGGATTCGAGTATGATCCAACCCAGACAAAAACCAACTATTTAAAAAAACTCACGCAAAATATCTCAAATGGACCACCTCATCGTAAGGGTTCTAGTTCAAGATAAGGTTCATCGAATGGACATCTGTTTTCGTAGATATGCCCAATTAAGCGTAACTAGGCTGAAAATGGGTTTTGGTCTGGTCTGATTCAGTCAAACCAGACCAAACCTGGCCCACTAGGCCCGACCAGATTCATCATGGCCTGGTCTGCACCATTGGGCCATGGTATCTTCCTACTAGGTTATGGGTACGGCCCTACCCACCCGGCTAGGTGCAACCGACCAGGCCACAGAACCGCCCAGCCTACTAGCAGGCACAATGTACGCTCCCCACTCAAATGACCGAAGCAGTTTGGGTCTTCAAAACAGCAGTGCCAGATGGTTCTGCACCACTATGTTGGTCTGCATTGACTAGCCCTAAATGGACTTGTGGGCATCGATATACCCTCCCTTGCGGCTAATAGTCATGGCCCACCTTCACGTCGCACCACCCTTCCTTGTCGCGGGCGAAACTATCCTACTACCACTTGTCCGATGTGGTGCCTTTGGGCATTGGTGAACCTCTACAGACAATGGGAGTAAGCTTCTGCCTCCATTACTCTATAGTTCCGCCATGCCGGTGATGCTTTTTGCGGGCCACAGTGAAGCATTAGTGGTCTGTTTTAATTCTATTCTACGCCTATGGGCCACCCGGGACGGTGCCTACATTGTGAGGCTCTACGTTCCACCTTTCCACCACATCTTTTAGTCTCCCATATAGAACAAAACCAACCCTGAGATCAACAGATTTTTTGAGCCTTTTTAATTTACCATGTGACATCTATGTTAGTTTTAAAACATGGGAATGCTTATTTTATAAAAAAACTCCCATAAAAAACCCCACATTTTTCTCTAACATTATAAACTGAATCTTGGATCATCCCATTTGAAAGTTTACCTATAGTTTTGATAATAATTATGAATGCGATGAAGAGAGGAATTAAGCACATAACCCATTACATAGTGTTTTTTGGACGTCACTAGGGATAAGTAAGGGGTGTCCATGTTCAAGGGTGTTTCAGATGAAGGATAAGGTTCGAGTCCTTTGGGGTTCAACATAAAATCCACCAATTGTTATTCAAGCTCCATTCTACATGGTAGAATATTTTTTAGCACTTTGTCAGTGGATCCTTTCATTAATTCCGAATTCCCCTGCCTGATCATTGTTTAAATAGATGAAAAAAAGAAGATCAACCCACCACATAATTATTGAGGTTCATTAATATATTAAATTTATGAACATAGTAATCCTCCCAACAACAAGGTGACACAACCAATTGTAAATAGCCATTAAATGGTCTATCAATAAAGCAGACCTGCCACCATCAGTCAACAGTTACAATGAAATAAATAAAATAACTCATTGAGTTTTTTAATATTATTTTTGTAAAATGAAACAAGTAAATTTCTTATTAGTCAACTTCTATTCAATGATAAGCTTCAAATAAGAGAATCATGACACTACAAATTCAACGATGAGCATGTATTTTCAATCTAATCATGACATCAAAATATTGAAATTTATGCTCGCAAGTTTATTAAACATACCTAAAAAAAGATCAAAAATTATTAGTAGTCACCTTAGACCGGTGCCAGTTGAGGTTAGGCTTCACCTAAAGTAAAACCTCCCCCACTAACTTAATTGTACTCTCAGATTTTGAATACATGTTACCGTTTATATGTTATATGGTTTTAAAATTAAAATAATTGTTATTAATTATTTTATTTACAGCCAAAATCTAACTTCAACTATTGGCATGTGCCAGCCAATGATAGAATATTCTTACAGATAGAAAACCGTATCATGTTTAGTAGTGGTCACATATTAGTAAACTGAGTCACCATTCTTGAGATATAAGAATATGAAAAATAAAATAATTTTATTTAATTATTTTTTTTATAGTTATACAGTTTTTTTGGTTTTCTCACATAAGGAATGTACAGAATAAAATTAAGACTATCCTAAGCTAAAACCGCAATCTTGAATGCAATGGTGCTGTCATATTCCTGATATGGGAACCCATTTAAGAGTTATTATACTTTTTCAAGAAAAATACTCACACGTTCTAGTTAAAGCTTAACATTTTTTGATGGATCATTCTGGGCACTCCGGGCCTCAGCATTACGTGTTGAAAATTTTCAATGGATTGTAATAATTCCATATAATTATTAAAAATACAGAATTTCAGAGTCTTTACATTCTCCAAAAACTTTGATCTTTATGTCCCCAAAATACAAAAGAATGGAAAATCCAACAAGTGGGGTACTAAGAATGAATCTAAGAATCATGCTACCAATTTCCCTAATGTAGGTTCCTATGCTACAGCTAAACACCCAAAAGTGGAATCGACCATCAATGGAGAAACTACATCTATCAATCCTCAATCTCAACTGGGAACTCTGTAAAATGTTTCCTATCATAAATATCCATCTTTACCCAGTTGATGACGCACGATGGGTCATGCACATAAATTATTAGCTACGATACAAGGAAAACATTATTTATTTGGTGCATCTATAGGGGAAGAGCTAGTTATTACACCACCTCACCTACAATACTGAGAATCTTTAATGGTATAATAAACCTTGGAGATAGCTTTCCTCCTTTCCCAAATCTCCACAACCCTCCTCGGTTTGATAGCCATAGGAAGATATGGCCTCCTCGTGAAACTCCAAGAGCCTTCGTATCTTATCATCATAGAACATCTTTAAAATTTGTGTTGTCTTCATCTACTCCTGGATGATCTTCTCCTTCTTAGTGGTAGCTCGTACCAACTCTGGACCAATATGTTCTGACTTTCTTGTATATATCTAGCATAGAGGTGATCTGCACAGTCACTCGTACAGGTCCTAAAATGGTGTCATGCCGATTATGGAGGGATAATTGTTGTTGTAAGAATGCTTCATCAGTGGTAGTTTTCCCTCCCAACTATAGCCAAAATCAAGGATGCATGCACTGAGAATGTCCCCAAGCCTCTATATGGTCTGATCCATCGACCATCTGTCTGTGGATGATAGGCGGTGCTCTAGCATAGCTGAGTCCCGAATACTTCCTGTAATCCATTCCACAACAGAGATGTAAAACGAGCATCATGATCTGAAATGGACGTCGGTGGATCCACATTCAGCCATATTATATCTTATATGTAATGGCTTCCCAAGACCTCTATTTATCCTTTCTCTCAGATGGGTAAGAAGTGGGCCATCTTTGAGCATCAGTCAACGATCTCCCAAATGGAATCGTGGCCCTTGAACATATGTGATAACACTATCATGAAGTCAATAAATATGTCATCCCAAATTCACTCTAGCACCTCATGTTGCTGAGTCAATCCTATAGGAACCTGGTTCGAAGCCTTCACTAGCTAACAATTTTGGAACTATGAATCAAACTCTACCACTACTTTCTTCATCCCCATAAACCAGTACCGATATTGGAGGTCTTGGAACATCATCTCCACAAGAGGATGTACTACTAAAGGGGGTGTGTAGAAATCTATCAACACCTCATCTAATAGCATCACTGGTACCATGGTGCATCCTTTTAAAAGGATGACATGATACCCAACTTAGAAAATCATTATAGATCATTTATAGAGGATATCTAAGGACCACGGGTCTCATAGTCAACATCCTAAATTTGTGCCTCCCTGGCTTGCTGATGGAGTTTAGGGGTGATTGTCATAGATTGGATGTAAGATATTCCATCACTAACCATGAATTGTAAATACAATGTGTCTAGATACTATGTCACCTCACTCAGAAACCATAAACTGGACCTCTTATTGAGTGCATATGCCACTATGTTCCCCTTATTAGGAGTGTAAATTATCTCAAAGTCATAGTAGTAGAGGAACTCCAAGCATAACTTCTATCTCAACACCTGAAAATCCTATGGGCACCATTCCATACACATGAAAGGCTTCCCCTATTAAGAAATTGATGTTCCCACCAACCTTTAAGAGGTGGGTACTCATTCTCCACATCCACTTGGTTAATTTTTCGTTATTTCACACATAACCTCAAACACTGGGTCCTATTATTCCCTTCCTCTGTAAGCCACCAACTATAATCTCATCTCTCGGAGCACTATGAGAGCCATCCAATATACAGTTGTAGATAACAGTGTCATCTCTGGGTACAAGACAATGCATAAGACCCTCTCAATGTAGGGAGGTAATCCTTGACACATAATTTGAAAGGTTTTTCCAACACTCTTCCACTACCTTTGGGAACTAAAAACTCAAATCATCTGCAGCCATGAGTGTATGGTTGGCTGACTCAATGGTGATCATCCGCACCAACTTTTGCATCAGTTTATCTGGTGATGTCTGTGTTTCCTTTTTTGCTGACCAAGAAAACCCCATTCCAATACTGCAGAGATACCACATCATTTTTTTCCTAAAACGATCAATCTAAGCATGAAATGTGGAGGATCCATCTATACCCAAAAATAATGTCATAAGGCTTAAACATTTCCACAAAATGTTCGAACCAAAAATTTAACATTAATGGATAGTTCACACCATCAGTATGAGTGTGAATATCAGGTCTCCTCCCATAGGTATCTCTAGACGTAGAGGTCCAAGTCAACAATTTAACCAGAATCACTAGTTATTGAACAAGGTTCCGGACAAGAAATAATGATTAGTACCATTATCTATTAACATGATATCTAGTAGTAGAAATAGACCGTACCTAGAATCATTCTAGGAGACCATGGGTAAAAATCCATTTTTGTATGCACCTACTCCCTTCTCATGTCCTCTAACTCTTTAATACTAGTAGGAACCACATGGGGGTGATGGTGGTGACATGTTGAAACATATACCAAATCATGATGCTCTCCAATATCTTCTTCCCCATCAGCTACACTATATATTCATATGTATGTATCACTTCCTCTTCCCAAAACATTTTACACAACCATGTCTCTGAGACTGATGTTAGTTTTCTATTTTCTGACTACTAACATTCACTGGTTGTATCTGCTCAGCCAAAGAACATTCAACGACTAAGGTTCTTCCCATAAACCTAACAAAATTAGGAATGCATAGAGGAAAAGTTCAAGCATAGATTTCCCTAAACACATCTCACTCAGAGGGTCGAGACCTGATGCACTAGTCTTATCATATTCATCATGTACCTGGAATGGTCGGTAAGCCTCTATGAATAGTTAGATACTATGATTTCATCCTTCCAAAGCTTTTTAAGCTCTTGGGAACACATAACCCTTACATTGTTATGGAAAGAGACCCCCTTCATTGATGAAGGTTCTCCAGATCTGGTCATGGAAAAAGTCCCCTCATTATACGATAAGGGTAATATAAACATTTTCATCGCCCTACTTTGTCACATATAATTCTCATTACCAAGACCACCACCTAATTTAACAGTGCCCTGGATAGATGGAAACTTGTTAACCACCTCAAGATAGTCTTAAACGCTTGTGAGTCAGGCCCACCTCAGATCCTATAGGGAATCTATCAATAAAACTCATGTAAGGCACTGAGCCTATTTGTGTTCTCTACCAGTAGTGCTAGTAGCACTATTTCCCCCATTGAAAAAATGACTCTTAGTTATTATAGTAAACTCGGCTACACTTTAATACCACTTTGTCACGACCTATACCTTGGGGACCATGATGTGACTACCCCAAGCCCACCTTTCATAGGCTAGCGGTTGGAAACTAGCACCCTAATGGTGTATCCCTAAAATGGGAAGGCATTTTTTCAAGAACCTATATACAAACAAATAGGGCACACTGGAAAAAATTAAAAACAATGGAAGAAGAAATGTACAACCCCAACTAAAAACCACCACTGAGTGTAAAATTGAGTACTCAATGTAAGTGGTCTATAATACATTCCCAACTGAAATGGAAGTAATATAAAACATGAAAACACCTCATGAGGACTTCCAACGTGGTTCTTACCTGAAGCGTAGGTACAACTCATCAGTGATCCTCTACATGTAAACTAGTCACCTCTGTACACCATCATGTATTGGCTCCCCGAGTCTAGGTCAATGCTACATGCCATCTGAACAAGATGCAACAAGGGGTGGGTGAATCTTGTGCAGTTGTGAGTATAACAATACTTAGTAAGGACACAAGACCTCCAAAGGACACTCTGAATTCCACATAATCATAACCAAAAATCATGATCTCAAACACAAATCACAAGAGAAAGAATCAGTTCAAATCATGTTTAACTAATGTAAAAAAGTATAAATGTTTACTCATAATTATAGATAAAAAATTATGTCATGAGGCTATTCTACTAAACCACACAGGATCTCACAATGCTGATCCACAAGGGATCGTTTGGTGCTGAACCACACTAGATTGATATTCATTGTCTATTTCTTAGCCATCTAGTTGATTCCCACACAAAGAACACATGATTTAGAGAGGATCCATTCCTCAATCCATTGGTCATATTTTAACTAGAATGAAGTCCTACAATGTAGTAACCCAATGAACCATCATTCCATAAGGTTTCCAATTCAATAGAACATGTGTCATCTAGATGCACCGTCTATATGTTGTTGATATTTTACATCTGAGGCCCGGTTGGATTCAAGTATGATCCAACACAGAAAAACACCAACTATGTTCAAAAAACACGTGGAGTATCATAAAAGGACTTCCTCATCCTAAAGATTCTAACATCGTAGACGTTACATCAAATGGATTTCCGGTTTATGAGATAGGACTAGTTAAAAGTAACAAAGCCGAAATAGGTTTTGGGTTCGATTCGACCCAGTTGGACCGACCCAACCCAGCCCAAAGGGGCTGGGCTTGACATGATTCGGATGGGCTTGGGCCATCCCACTGGGGTACAAGATCGGCCTTCTAGGTAGTGGGATCAGCCCGCTGGGCAAAGGGTTCTGCCTAGCCCACAAGGATGGGAATGACCCGCTCGGCCGTGAAACCACCCAACCTGCAGAGAGGCATGGGGGTTCACTCCCCTACCGAATGGCTGATGATGTTTGGGTCTTCAAAATAGCGACACTAAATGGAGTCACACCACCTAGCTCGTCTACATAAACCATCCCACAATGGACCTACAGTTGCGGGTCCACCCTTTTCCGCGGCTCAAAGTCGTAGCCCACCTCCGTGGCGCATCACTGATGTGCGCCACCCTCATTCAACGCAGCTGGTGTTGGCCGGTCGCTGCCTCACATGGTCATATATGTCTCTATACCATCAATATTATTACAGTCCATAGGTGAAGCTCTGATGGTCTGTTTTTATTCACTCCCACACCTACGGACCACCCGAGATGATGCCTACATTGTGTGGCCATCGGTTACACATTGTCGCCACATATTTTTGTTGCCCAGGTAGAAAAAATCCAACATCGAGTTTGGCAGAGGTCATGAGCCTTGTTCATTTGGCTCACACCCAATGCATTATTGTTATAGAATGGGAAGGATTATTTAATCATAAAAACTCCCAAAAAGGAAAAATCATTATCCTCTGTCATTAAAAAATGAAACTTGGATCAACCCATTAGACAATTGATTCGTGTTTTTTATATTATTCAAGAGTAGGAAAAATGGAGGAATTATGCACATAACACCAGACCTCGTGTTTTTTTAAAAGTCAATGTGAACAAAGGAGTGTCCATGTTTGAGGGTGTTGTTGAAGAAGGAGATGGTTAACCTCATATGGTCCTCATCGTTGAATCCTCCAATGATCGTCAAAGATCCATTATACATTGGTGGAAGACATCGTCGACACATCATCAAGGGTTCTTCTCTTTAATGCCAAAAGCCCTCGCCCAAGATTTGTTCAAATAGATGAAAAGAGATGATCAACCCACTATTAAACAAATTAGTTTAATTAATAAATATAATTAATGAACCTATTAATCCTCCAAACTGTGCATTACACAACAAAGTGTTACCAACCATTAAATGGTCCGACAACCTAGTGGTCCTGCCACAATTTCTCAACAGTTAAAAATAATGAAAAAAATAACTCAATGTGTTATTTTATTATTATTTTTTGCAATTTCATAAAAATATACTTTTAGGTCTCACCCTTACTAGTCGATGTTAGGCTTTGCCTAAGCAAATCCTGGAACTATGAATTCAATGTTGCCCTTATATTTTTAATACGATCACTGGTTTAAATGATAGAATTTCCTTCTCGCATGTTTACTAAATGTATCTTAAAAATGTTTAAAAATTATTAACAGTCACCCTTGACCCGCACCAGTTGAGGATAGGCTCTATATAAGAGGGAAAAAACCACCACATACTCAATGGTGCTCTTAGATTATCAATCTTAGTTACCATTTAGATGTTATAAGTTTTTAATAATAAAATAATGGTTATTACTTATTTTATTTACGACCAAAAACTAACTTCCACCATTGGCCAATGCTCGAGAATGGTTTGATCTTCCTAAGGAAAGAAAACCATCACGAGTTCATCGGTGGTCTTATATTTTTATAACTAAGTCACCATTTGTGATTCATAAGAATTTGAAAAATAAAATATTTTTATTGAATTATTTTTTTAAGGTTATTACATTTTTGAGTTTTCTCTCTGGAGGCTTGCACCAACTAACCATAAATCATACCTACTGTAAACTCGCCATCCGGAACGCAACGGTGCCCTCAACATTCTAACCTGGGAGCATGTTTATGTGTTATTTCAGTTTTTTAGCAAAAATGCTCAACCACACTATTTTAAGATTATCATTTTTCGATGTATCATTATGCGAACTCTAGGCATCAGAATCATTTTCTTTTAATGTTCATAGGCTGTAATCATTCCATATAATTTAAAAATATATATGCAATTTCATGGTCATTAGAATTAGAATTTAAAAATATAGATAATTCCATACACAATGTCTATAAAATTTAAAAAATTTCATCATTAATACATGTAGTGAATCTTTCATGGACCAGTTCTATCTCTCATATTTGTTAGTATTTCTATATTTGTTAAAAGATGCATATATATGCAACATAAAACATGTTTTTTTCTGATATAACTTTTGAAAACATATTTTTTAAATCAATCATCTATGTATTATCACATTAATATAACGTCTTCCAATATATACCAAATCATATATGACTATTACATGATTCTATTTGTTGAATTGATTTTAAAATTTTAACATAATATTCTTTAGCATAATATTCATATATTGTTTCATTTTAACATGGTATTATTCACTATGAAAAAAATACATTTATCTAAATTATTCTACAACCATTGTCTCAAAAATCTATTTTTATTACATTATTTAATGATATTGAAATATCTGATATATTCCCTATTTAAAACTCAACATCTTAAAAATCTCACATATTATTATGTGACGTCACTACTAATAATTGATAGAATGATTTAAATCTTATATAAAATTACAAACAATTGACTATTTATTACATAAGACATTGTTAATCCTTTTTTTCCTCTACAAACCCCTACTTACACAGTGGAATATTATATTTTAAAACATGTTAATCTCACATCCTTGTTCTAACATTCATAATATATTTGAAACAACTCCATAGAAGTAATAGTTTATATTTTATGATAAGGATGTATTTTTTGAGGATATTATTTATTTTTGTGAATTATAGAGTTAATAGAATATAAAATAGTTTCTTTATGAAGATATTCTATCCCATATTATCTTATTCTATAACATATCTTCTTTCAAACTCACTTAATCTAACGTAATATTGTTGCATCTTATGTGGGACTTGTTGTGCATATTTAATACTACATAAAGCATGATTAATACCATGCTTCTAATTTCCACTCATATCCAATATAACACAACTCATATTATTTAGATTTTATGTTCTATATCAAAAAAAATTTTAAATGAATAACATGTAAGAAGATATCAATCTAGAATAGTCATGACAAGGATGGTTTTTTTAAAATATTTATATATGATCTTATTTCTAATCATTTCAACTCACATCAAGACTAAATTCATGAAATTATCACTAAATTATAAAATTCATATCACCAAAAAAAATTATAAAAAATTACTCCACCAATATTGGGTAATCAATATAGTATATTACTTAAATAAATTTAAATACATGTCAGCATCTAAGTATGTATTCTATTCCATTGATAGTCATCCATGGAAAAAATATATGGATACTCAGATTTGGTGTTTTCAAAACATTTAAACATTTAATGAAAGATGGATAATTTTTATATATTCACTTTTCATTTTTTTTCCATTAACAATCCATCTCCATTATCATCTAATTTATTAGTTTCTACTTCTTAACGTTCTCAATGACTATTTCCAACATGAATGTAACACTTATAAACAAGGATATAAGCCTCATACTATTCCAAAAGAAATTCTATTAATCATAATGGACTCTTTAATATCTACCATAATAGGGGAAATTTTATAAATCATTGCATGCATTAGTCACTTTATCAATTATTATAGCTCTTACAGTATATATTTACATAACATTTTTTAAAACCAAATACAAAACACTTCCTTATAGTCTTTTTCGATCATTAGATGACTATTAAATGAATGGACACATTATAATTATAGTTGAACTATTGAGATTGTAAATATGATAAAGGATTTTAGATATATATGAAAGGTTGTATATAGAGAAATTGAAAATGTTGTATAAATGTTATAGTGACATTTGGAATACATGGTCTTGTGCAAGTTCCATTATTTTGGAATATGGATAACGTTTTAAAAAAATTATTAATAATCTAAATTATTTTATTAAAATAAGTTAGGATACACAAATAATGTAATTTTTACTTATGAACAATTTCGTATGGCCATAAATATATTGGGTGTGAATAAATGGAATTACATTATTAAATTTATATTTGAAAGAAGAAACATGGAATCATGTTATATATTTATTTTTTATCAGATTATTTTTACCTATATTGTAAAAAGGTAATATAAAATGGGTATATTATTGACTATGAAAATGATGAATATCAATTAGTACTTATTGAGAATAAACACAAACATCAGAAGATCAAGAACCTAGATATAACTATGAGTTCTATTCTGGGGTAATTACCACTAGTCTTTTCCATAATTTATTATTATCAAAATATGTATTTCAAAGATGGAATGAAAGATATTTTTAGTATAATATGAGTTGTTATCAATATGTAATATTAAAATAATGAAATATATTTTAATACAAATTCTTATTTATCTTATAATGATTATTATTATTATATTTATACATTAATACTACTGAATAAATCTATCATGTTTAAATGATTATTTTAAATAATATTATTCTTTGTATACATAAAAAATCTAATTGAATTTTATTAAATGGTTATTATTTTTTATAAAATATTAATATATTCATTTAATGTATATAATTAATTTATTAAATCATTTTCTTCATATCTTAAATTCTTTTAAAAGTAACCAAATAATAGGAAATTTTTTATACTTAATTTATTGAAATTAAAATAATATGGGTAATTATCACGTTGACATTTTTTATTTATAATATTAATTTTCTATATAAAATATTAATACTATGTTAAAAAAATGTAGAGTTAAGACAGTTAATGAAAAAATGGGTTAATTGATTACGAGTATTTATAAATAGATATTATTTCACAATAATTTGTCACTTAATTATGTGTATTCAGTGTGGAATGAATATTACTTCCTATATTTCAGGAAATGAAACTTTATTACATTCAACATTATATTAGTATAAATTAATTAATAGGTATATATTAATATGTCACTCGAACTCTCTAAAAAAGGACCCCTCCTCAAAAAACTCAAAACCTCATATCTCAATCATGTTCATATATAATTGCTAACCAATTTACCCCAATAAAAACACTCTATCATTATTTAAATTTCATGTAATATTGAGTAAAAAATTGTTCATTTCACATAGGTCCCTCTATAGAAAATTTTAATCCCTCATATAAGTATTAATATTTTGAAATCATATTCTTAATTTTATTCATATGCCTCCTCCAAAATATTAATAAAATATTTAATGAAATTTAATTTAAATCATTAGTTTCTTATAAATATTATATTAGTAAAATAAAACTACCCATTATTTGTCAATTTAAATTATGAAAGGTTCATTTTTATGTGTGTAAATAAACCAATATGAATGATTCAATAAGAATTTTATCTTAAATGATTATGAAATGATATATAAAAATAATTTGGGATATCAATGATAAAGTAATTTTTTATTTATAATTCATTAAATATAATATAGTTCAGTATATTCCTTAAGAGGTTAATTCATGTTTTTAAATCAATGTTCATATGAATATAGAATTGAAAAATGTTTACAACACACTTTCACATTAAAGATAATTAAAAAATCATGGGAATACATAAATCAATTAAACACTTTAAAGAATCATTATTGTTTTTGTCTTAAACATAGTTTTGTATTTGTTGAAAAGTAAATTCTTTTTGAAGACTTTTTTTTTCTATACATAAAGATGATGTTTTTTTGTTGGAAAATTTTCATTGTTGATGAGAAAGAAATAATTCTCAATGTTTAAAGATGTTTATTAATTCAATTTTACTGATGATGAATCTTGAAGGAGGCTGTTGCTGAAGATTTAAAAGATAGGACGTTTCACAAAAATTAAAAACAAAACTAGAAGATGTTTTTCTGATATTAAATTTTTAAAAAATTCAGAAAAAATTCATGATAATATATGATGAAAAAATGGTGAAGTTGTAAAAATACATTCATTGAGAAAAATTATTAGAAATTTGGAAAATGATTTCTGTGAAATTAGGATCCTAGTTTGCTAAAAAACCCTTACCTGATTTCCAAGAAAAATAGAAAAAGATTTTAGAGAAAATTGGATCCAGATTCCTAAAAAACATAACATGATTTTTTTGGAAAACAGTAACCTAATTTTTGAATTATCTAAAACCTGTTTTCTACGAAAACCATAACATGATTTTAGAGAAAAATTAAACCTGTATTTTGAACATTATAGAATCTGATTTTTGAGAAAACCAGAGCATGATTTTAGTGAAAACTAGAACATTCTTTCTAATCAATCCACAACCTAATTTCTGATAAAACTAGAACTTGATTTATGAACAATACATGAACCTTATTTCTGAGAAAACTGGAACCTGATTTCAGAGAAAAGTGTAACCTAATTTCTGAAAAATTAATATCTTAATTCTTAATATATATAGAACCTGATTTATTAGAAAACCAGAACCTAAATTCTAAACAATTTAGAACCATTTTTCTGACAAAACTGGAACCTGATTTACCAAAAAACTACACCTTGATTTCTAAATATTTTATCAACTAAATTCATCATAATTAAGGAACTAGTTTTTGATTAATTTGGAACCTGATTTATGAGCAATTCAAAAGCTGATATCTACATAATTCAGAACCTGATTCTTGAGAATGTGTCTTTGAAAACTAGAACCATGATCCAATATTTTCATTTTGAGATATATATGATTAGTTCATGATGGAAACCGAAATTTCAACTTTTTTGAAATCTCAGCGAAATTTATTGAGGTTGGAAGATGTCAAATATTGATGATTAAATGTGAGAGATTTGTTGATTTTTTTGGAGATTTGTGGAAGAAGGATATATTTTTATGATTTCGACCATTATTTTCCAAGTTTCCTATAAATATGTTCTCAGATCAGTAACTCATTAGTCACATATAAAAATATGAAAAATGTGTAGCTCTAATGATTCTAAAGTGAAAAGATCCTACTTATATTGAAGAAGATGTTATTTGTGTGTTTATGGAAAGAAATAATCGAAACCATCCTTACATTGCCGAGGAGATCAGAATCAGCAACTGGACTGAGAATTTGTGGATCAGATTCAATAATGTTTTTATTCATTTGTTTATCTCATTTGATCTTTTAGAAAACATTGCATTTTGACAGGAGATGGTATAATCTTACTTATTAGAAGATAGAAGGTGTCTAATGGGATTTGGAACAAGTTGTATACACTTCATTATTATAGTGGATTTATATAGACCCACATGAGTGACTATGGAAAGGATATTGGTTCTCACATTGAGGATAAACCTTGTATATCATGTTTACCTTACATGCTTCAGTATTATTGCAAACATAAGTATTTGATACAGGTGGATAATGAAAGAAATCTAAACTGGTTGAAAGGGTTATGTTTATTAATGTCATGAAACATAGACAATGTGAACAATTGATTCAACACCTCCCCCCCCCCTCAGGTGTAACCCGATCCTTGGAACATTAAGTGGTATTATAGGAAAGTTACCTTGATTAATCATTATCATGGATAATATCAATTCTTTTAATAGTATAATAATTCCTACAATTGATGGAAAAAAATTTTATAGATAGAATAATAGGTTGATTCCTTACCTCAAATCTCATTGCCTTGAAGTCATTGATTATGCATCTATTGGCATTCCACCTATTGAAAAAGATGGTCCATTGACATTTTCTGATAAGAGAAACATAGATGTTGATGGAATGGATTGAAATAATATTCTCATGTATGTAACAGAAAATATTTATCAGAAGGTGATGGGTCTCACATCATCAAAAAGAATGTGGGAGAAGCTGGAATGTATTTCTTAAGGAAATACAATAGTCAAGAAGACCAAACTAAACATCAGCCGTAGTAATTTTAAAGACATCATAATGAGATATGATGAACAATTGATGAATACTTCACCAGATTTAATGAAATTTTATGCAACATCAGAGTATTTAGATAATACATGGTAGATTCTACAATTGTGACAAAACATATGATAAACATTCTGGTCATGTTTAATTCTTAAATTTCTTCCTTAAAAGGTGAGGATAAATTAAATCTTGATGAATTTTATTACTTTCTCGTTTCTTATTAAATGAGAAAATATCTAGTCTATAAGAATAAAATGAATGATGAACTAGATTTTGAAGCCATGAGAAAGATTAAAATCAATGAAGTTGATAATTTTAATCCATTTGAATCTGTTGAAAAGAAAAATGATGATCTGAATGAAAATATCATGTATCATATATATAAGATCTATCATAGAGGAATATTAAAGGTTGGAGGAAAAATTACTCTCAAGTGTTTTGTGTGTGGTGAAATCGGGAACATTTCTATGAATTTCCATAAGAAGAAAGTTGATGAATATCAAAATGATTCGGATAACAAACCTCGTTGGATGAAGTTTACAAAAATGATAATAAAGATTAGTCTTCAAAAAAATTGAAAAAAAAATTAGAAAGAAGAGAATCTTATTGACAAAGAAGGTTGAATAAAAAACAAATGGAAATTATTATTTTGAATAATAATGATTACAAATAATTATAACATTTAGTTCAAAAGTTACGAATTTAAAAGACTCCTCAGAGAGCGAAGAAGGTGTTGAAGAATATTATATAGAGTATTAGCTTAGAAGCAAACATCATTCTTTCCTTGAGAAAAAATATCTCACAAAAAGAAATTAGAGCAATGAATATAGATCATGAAGAAGTCTCTGATGGATGAAAAAAAGTCATTAAGCAGGAGGATGAATACATTCAAAACAATTTTAGATACAAACGTAGAAATAATGAATAGGGAAAAATGATTAAGGTTATGATAATGAAGTACGAAGCTAAGAAAAAAGAATTTAAAATGTTCTCATCAATACTCATGGAGTCTGAAATTTTTTTGAGGAAGATGAACATAATCTTTAGAAAAGCTACAGACGTAAAATCAGAGACCTCCAAATTTTTTGAGAAGGATTGTTACAAGAATCATGTGAAATGTTATTCTACCTAAAATAATGTTCCATTTATCTCTTCTAACATTTTAGTGTCTAGAAATGGTGTTGGGTAATCTTTGGTAGAAAAGGGTTGTAGGAAACCAATCAACACAATATAATTTAAAATATCACTCAAAGGGAATGCTGGTACACAAACTGAGAATGTTAGGGCTGAAAGAAGTTACTTACCTCAAAAACATTTCTATAGAGAAAGATAATTCATTAATATAAAATCAAGATTTGAAGTCAATTTTTGGTGTTGTAGAATCTATTGGAATACATCTTATAATTTTGGGCATAATTTATCTCTACCTGGAAGAAGGTTTGAACAAATTGAAATAATTAGTGAGGAGAAGAATGAGTAACTTTCCCCGCTCACAGAAAGATGAAAAGGTAAATTCTCAAGATGTAAAAAAATACAACATAGAATCACATTGAATGCCTCGAAGAATTTTGTGGAAGATATGATCAGTTTGGTCATCATTCTGAAATATTTAAGACACTCCTCCCTGATCAATATTCTTCTAATAAGAAAGAAATGAATGTTAAAAATTAGATGCTTGATGAGGGAGATTTAATTATTGAGACAATTTTGAAAGCATATAAGAGGGACAATCCATGGATTCTTGATTGTGGTTTCTCTTCAAACCTGACAGGTGATATAAAAATCATGGAATGTGTTGAGGGTTGTGATTGAGGAGTGGTAACTTTTGGCTACGATAGTTCCTTAAAAATTAAATGAATCAGAATGGTAGAGATAGAATCAGAGAAACTAAATTCTAAAGAAGTATTGCTTGTTGAGGGGATACAACATAACTTACATAGTGTAATTACACTATGTGATGACGTAAAAAAATTAATCATTAGAAAAGATTCTTTTATCATCAAATCTGTGAAAAATGGACAAGTCATTAAAAAAGGAGAAAGATCCAGTGGGAATATATTTCAAATTGGATAATCAAATAACTCTTGGTGTTTGAGTGTTGAAGATGGGAACATGTTGAGGCATCGAAGGCTTGGAAATAATGGGTTGAAGAACATGAAAAATCTATCTAATGCTGATGTTTTTTGGAATTTTTTATAACTAATAATAGAAGATAAAGATGTTTGTATTAATTGCCATAATTGAATGACGACAAATAGACGTCAAAAAAGTGTTGAGATTCAATCTAGAAAACCAGTTGAGATTATTCATTATGATTTGTGTGGTTCAATGATACATCCTTCAACAAAAGTGGATTTATAATTTATCACTTTTATTGAAGATTTAACTCAAATGACAAATGTCATATTCTTGAAGAATAAGTTAGAGTCTATTGAAATGATCAAATTATTTCAAAAATATGTTGAGAAAGAATTGGGGGTTACATAAAGAAGCTAAGAACATATAATAGTACTAAATTTACAAATAATTTTTTTGAAATGTATATATGATTGAATGGTATCTGTAAAGACCCAAATTCATAGCCACTCAATTATTACCCCATACACGGTTCACCTCATGACTTCAGAAGCATTTCTGCAAATGCCATAGGCTTCCAACTAGAAGCGAGGGCCTTGGTGAGTCATTGTGGAAACAATGCCTTCATTTGGAATGGTATACAAGGGAATGGAAATAAAGTCAATATCGGAAGCAATAAACAACATAAAACAACTGAAACGAAATAGAAGAAGCAAAGAATATATAGCAATGATGATAGTGATACAACACATTCAAGTAACTAAGGAAAGAATAAAACTCAACAAAGTACTGAAATACAACTGGAAATCAATTACTAAAGTAAACATCAACTCCAGCATCATCGCAAGCCTAAACTCGGCCATATTCTCTCCATATCCAACAAGAAATCATGTACCTAAAGTAGAGGGGCCATAGTACCTATCCATACCTGCAACCATATAACCTATTTGGGCCAAAAACTAGGACCCAAATAGGGTGTGAGACTAATCCCAGTAGGCACCCACCGCAAGATCTGTGCCCTACTGTCTGTGAGGAATATTGAAAAAGTTAAGGAAATAAATGTTGCAGAGAAACGGGATTACAATAAAGTAAAAAATGAAAAAAATTTCCATTCACATTTATTTATTATCTTAATTTAATCATTTAGTTATCAAATAAGGAATCCAGAAAATAGCTCTATAATCCCAAAGATTAGTAAGAAACACAACAGATATCTCAGCAGACAACCTAAACACAAGCATTAAAAAACCCAAGCTTGTTCTTTGGCTTGGTGGACTCATCAAAAACAAACAAACAATAATCACACTGACTCATTTGGTGGCTCACACGGGTAGACCCCTCTAGTCGTGTAATCATAAAAAGGCATAGACACTCTGGGAAGCTCTCACTATCAATTCCCCTACTGTATTATAACGATAGCTATAGACTCTCTAACGATGCACTTGCATCTAATTCCCCCTATAGTTTCGATAGGTAACTAAGGACACCCTTCAAAAGCACAAATTACAATTCTTATAGGTCATGTGAACAATACTACTTTATAACTGACTCTTTATGGAAGCCCTTAATCGTCAATTCCCTCTTTAGTCGACCGCACCAGGTTGATACTTCCATGACCAGTCCATTCATGCATAATCGACTGTCAAAATCCCAAAGTATGTTCAAAAAATACCGGTCTAATTGAAAAAATTCATCAAAAGAATATAAACATTAGGCAATACATGAAAAAAAATTATATCATTGTAGAAAATCAATGCAACACGGTCTGCCTCACTAGCAACCCAATCCAAACAGAAATAAACAACCAAATCAATAGAAACACGCCTGGGGTTATCCTCAAACATGCTAAAAAACAATCATTAATCATCTAATATCCTCAATCATTCATGCAATCTATGAGAGATAATAATACATGATCAAAACCCTATCCCATTATGCCCGATACATTGGTTTCCGACCCTTTTGAACAAAAAACACAATGACATTCAATGTAGGGAAACAAACCACCTACCTCGATCATAAGAGATCGATATTATTGAACCTCTTCACATGAATTGGCCTAGAATGGGGTAGATCTACTAAAATATCTTAAACGTTCAACCTATGATAACTCTAATAAGAGAAAGAATCAAGAAACGTGGAAAAAGAAGAACCAAGAACTCACTGATGTGATTCTATTACAATCGACAGCGTTTGATTCAGATAACTGGTGACAGATCGGTGGCGCGGAGAAGATATATAGCCATACCCTCAGTCTAGATTAATGAAGCTGGAGAAGAATGTGTTTTGTGGATAAAACATCAACCCAGTCTGTTTAATGATAAAAAAATGAATGTATATGGAGTGTACTAGGCTTTTCCGTACTCTGCATTAAGCAGCCTCCACATCACCCCTACATGGTTGTGTGTTTGTCCATGACATGTCCAGCACCCAGCATCGAGTGGCATCAAAGTACACGGTGTGTACTTAGAAAATTTCCAAAAACTCCTCTTTTTCCAAAAACAACCATTAAAGGAAAAAAAATTAAAAAGAAGGTCCAGGTTCTTACAAACATCCACCTCAATGAAATTCATCCTCGAATTTCCCTAACAATGTGTAGAAGATGAAACCTCGAACACATCTGGCCACTATGATCAAATATCGGCCTCTCACTCCCAAGTCTCTTCTTGTACACGGTCGTGCTGCCATAACACCCATACCAGAGGAACAGACTGAACACGGAGTACCTTTTCACTATGATGAACAATCCTGATAGTATGCTCCTCGAATGATGCATCCAGCTCTAGTCAACCTCCTCAGGTTGAAAATCATGAGATGGGTCTGAGAAATAGTGTTGAAGCTGAGAAACATGGAACACATCCTGCATAGCCTGGTACCTCTGTGGTAACTGCAGCCTATAAGCAACCAGCCCGACTCTCTACAGAACCCCAAACGGCCCAACATACCTCGATGAAAGCTTACCCTATCTCTTGATCCTCTTGTGTCCCAAACACAGGGTAACACGTAGAACGACCGGATCTACGACCATGAACTCCCAAGGTTATCTCCGCTGATCAGCATAAGATTTCTGCCGACACTGTACAGTAGCCATCATTTTCCGAATCAACTCCACTTGTTCTCTGGTCTCCAAAACAAGACGAGGTCCTAGCATAGCTTCCTCTCCTGCATCTAGCCAACACAAGGTTGATTGGAACGGCCTACCGTACAAATCCTTGTATGATGCCATATGAATAGTTTCTTGAAAACTATTATTGTTGGAAAACCCCACTCGAGGTATATGTCTCTCACAAGAACCTCCAATATCAAGGACTCATCCTCGTAGCATGTCCTCTAGCACCTAAATCATGCGCTCTGAGTGGCCATCTGTCTAGGGATGGTATGTTGTACTCAGAATTACCTTTGTACCCAATGCCCTTTGTTTCCCATTCCATAATTGTGATGTAATGTGGGTGTCCCTATCTGAAATGATAGTACTCGAAGCCCCATGAAAGCATACAATCTCATGGATATAAAACCGTCCAAGATCTTCAACACTAAAATTCTCCTTAATCACCAGGAAGAGAGAAAACCTTTGTGATCCAGTCAATGACAACCCATACCGCGTCACTCCTTCAAGTCGATCTCGGTAACCCTGTCACTAAGTCCATCTCTACATCATTCCACTTCCACTCAAGAATGGTTAGTTGTTTTAAAATTCATACTGGTGGACGATGCTCCTCCTTCACCTAATGACAGGTGGAACACCTCATGACAAAACCAGCAACATCCTTCTTCATACAAGGCCACTAATACTGGCGGTGTAGATCACGATATATTTTTTTAATGCCCAAATGAACTTCCCAAACTGATGAAAAAAAGTCTCGCATCAGCTCCACGCGTATATCTGTTGGCACCCATACACATCCATAAAAACGCAAGATCTCACCCTCGCCTATGGTTCATCTAGGAAGATGGTCTTTTCCTGACACACTTTCCCATAGGACTAGGCCTTCATAATCTGATAGCTTCCTCATTATAATTCTGTCATGAAGGGTAGAGGTAACAGCTACATAAGAAAGAATGATATTACCATGTCTACCATGAACCTCAAAATGAATTTTGGAGAATATAGAAATAAGCTGCCACTCACTACTGGCCTCCTGAACTGCCTGTATCTATGTGTTCCAACTCAGTGCATTAGCCACAACATTTCATTTCTATAGCATATAATAAAGCTAGAAATTGGATGACTGTAGGTACTCAACCCACCTCTGGTATCTTAGATTCATGTCATGCTATGTGAAGATGTATTTTGGGCTCTTGTGGTCAGTATAAACCACAAAATTCATTCAAAGAAGATAATGCCTCCAACAATGCGAAGCATGAACAACTGAGACCAACTCCAGGTTGTGCATAGAATAGTTCCTCTCATGTGGCCTCAACTGCCTAGATCTATATGCAACAACACGATTCTCTTGCATAAGCACAGCTCCAAGCCCGATGACAGATGCATCACAAGAAAATTGTATAACTCTTTCTCGGCTCCTGAAATACATGAATTGGTGCTGAAGTCATTCTCCCCTTCAGCTACTGAAAGGATGAATTGATGGCTTCTAACCAAACACACTTCACCCTCTTCTTTTTCAAGCCTGTCAATGGCACTACAAAGCATGATAATTCATGTATAAATCACCTGGAGTAACCAGACATCCATAAGAAACTTCGTACCTTGAAAACATTCATCGGCTACTCCTAGGTAACTACAGCTCTCATCGTTTTTATGTCTAGTGATACTCCTATCTCTGAGATGACATGACTTAGGATGTGAATCTAGTCTATCTAAAAGATGTGCATTGAGATCATAGCATATAAATTATGCTCCGTTAGTGTACTCAAAATGATCTCATGATGGGTATCATGGTCATGTCGAGTTTCAGAGTACACCAAGATATCATCTACAAAAACCACCACTAATGAATCCATGTACGGATGGAAAACTCTGTTTATCTCCACCATGAAAATTGATGGCACTTTCATGATACTGAACGGCATAACCAAATACTCCTGCAGACTATACCTACTCCAAAAGGCTGTAAGAGGTAACTCAGATGGCTAGACACACAACTCATTATAGCCATATATAAAGTCAATCTTCATGAATACTATAGATCCTCAAAGATGATCAAAGAGATCATCTATCCATGGAAATGGATATCGATTCTTGACTGTCAACTAGCTTAGAATACAATAATTCACAAAAAGGCATAAAGTACCGTATTTCTTCTTTGTAAACAGAAATGGAAAACTACAAAGAGAAGTACCGGGTAAGAAAACCCTTTTCCTGCTACTCCACCAATTACTTCTTGAGCTCCTACAACTCTGGTGTAGCCATCCTATATGGAGGAATGGACACGGTTCTACTTCTGGAACATGCTCAATAGAAATTTCTACCTCACACTCTGGAGGAAAACCTGAAATGTACTCTGAAAGACATCCTTGAAATGATCCACCACTAGAAGAATGTTTTTCTGTGAAGTCCCCAAGTCATCCAGATACACACTAGCAATCTGAGTTGTATCTCCACCTAGCCCATGATGCCCTGTTATGGCTCTACCTACCTGGACATCCCATTCTCCCTTATGAAAGAATGATCTACCCTCAGGTGATGTAAATCTCACCCAATGGTGATAAAAGTCAATGACTTCCTAGAAGGGAATAATCTAGTCCATTATGAGAATGAAATAATAGCCAATCATCTCTAGGACTTGGAGGACCCTTATAATGGGATACCTAGGGAACTCCATGAACTGACGTACACTAGCCATTCTAGTCCCCAACAGTGTGTCTAGTGTCAACATGTCCTCAAAAGTATAAACAGAAAGTCTATGGCTTTCAACAGTATGTATAGAAATAAAGTAATGAGAATATCCAGTATAAAAAAATAATGAGGATAAAACTGATGCTACTAAAATTGTACCTCGAACAATCGATGGTCTAGGATCCTTCTCCCGATGAATCTGCTCTACCACAAAAGTCCGGCCCACACTAGGGCCCTATGTAGCAGCCTGAGATCCCTGAGCTGGCCCTCCCCGAGCCTGACCATTATGTCAACAACCTCTACCTTTCCCTGAAATACCTAAAAGAATTCATCCACCAGCCTTCTACATAATGGTTAATCGTGCTTCTGTACGAGGAGTCGAAAATGATCCCCCTTCACTAGCCGCTGTCAGGAGGACCCTGCAGAAACACTACAGATGACCCATCATGCCACAAGACCGGACTCCACTAGATCTCTCGAGCACTGAGGATTATTATACCCACATTTTCCACACTAATAGGGCACCACTTGGTTGGAAGAAGGAATATCACGTCTAACATAAAGAATACATCACTTCCTCGGGTCACCTCATGAAGACTCTCAATGGCCCTTCCTGTTGTCTATCTGAAATAGATCAGCCCTGGATGCTGAACCGGCCTAGTCTATAGCTCTATTATCCTTCATATTTAACTCTGTGATGAGCACCTGGTTAACTATCAAAGTAATAGAAGTCAACTGAAAGACTTTCATCTGTGATCTGATGTCTTGTCTGAGGCCTTCCTCAAACTTCCTCGCTAAAAACAGCTCGTCATTTCCCAGAACGGTATTGAAAAGAAGTAACTCTGGAAAGTGAGAGGAATACTCCATAACATTGAGATTACCCTACTGCAGGTTCATGAAAACTCTATCTCTACAATCCCTCAGCATCACTGGGTATAAGTAGTCATAGAACGTACGCTGCAACTCATCCCAAGCCATAACCTGTTGGCCCCAACCTGCGAAACCACGTCCCACCATCTCTTCAAAGTGTCTCACATCATATACGTCGCGAGCATAACTTTACTCTCCGGATGTGTCTCCAGATGATAGAAGATTGATTGCATGGCTTCTAGCCATGACTCTGCATCATGCAGTCACCCATCCCCTTTGAAAGTGAGAGGATTCTACTATTGAAAAACCTATGTTAGCTCTTCAATAGACAAGGCAGGATGTTGGGCTCCAAAAAAGGTTTGCAAGAATCTCATAAATTAGCATGTAAAAAGTTCTAACAGACTGTGTTGGTCAGCTACATGACCAACTACATGGATGACACTGACCCGTGTTGTTCAGGACACGGTCAGGCACCTCGATCAAACTACACGGCATTTGGAACTAGTACACAGCATGTTCCAGAAAGATTTTCTAGACCCCATGTCCTTTCTCACATGGTCAATGAAATGGCTAATGACTACATGGCCTGTATTCATAAATTACACGCCTTGTATTCTGGGTTTTTTCAAAAAGTAGACATAGAAACTACTCTAGATCCCAGAAAACACAGAAAACCAGCGTTAAGGTTCCAAATTTCAATCTATGAGGGCCCATACTCCCCACGAATCAATGTTTGGAATCATTACAATACATATAACAAGTAAAAGTATAACAACTCACGATCCACCAAATTCTGATCCTCAAGGGTCCATAACACCTCTAAGACCCATGTTTGGTTTCCCTGATAAAGAAGATCTAAACAAACGATACCCTATAAAGAAAGCAGGTATTCTATCACATCATCTATCAAAATAGCATGCATATTCTATGACAACTTCTATCACAACATCATGCAACTTCTAATTCAATTTAGATAGCATGGAAAAATTCAGGACAAGTGATTTTCTAACATGTGCCTATATGATGCATGAGATGGCATACTCTCATCTCATCGGGATGCAAAAAAATATAACCACAATCATATAAACAGTAATAGCATAAAACAAGATCACCACCCAATGGTGAAATCAAATAAAATGTAACATTTGAAAAAGATGAAATTTTTCTAAATTCGAGGTAACCTAGATTTTTCCCTATACACGAGTTCTAGAAATCTCGTGCATAGATAATTACCATTTACCTATTTCGTATTATCCCTGTCTAATGTCGCTAAATAGTATTTCAATAGAAATAAAAGAAAATAACCTCCCATTGACACCGATTTGTAATGACCGAAGTCTATATGCACTCAACTAGTACCCCTTACCTGGTTTTCCATATGACCCCAAGCGCATTTCCCCAAATGCCAGAGGCTTCCGACAAGAAGCGAGGGCCTTGGTGAGTCATTGGAAAACTATTCCCACATTTGGTATGGTATAAAAGGGAATGGATATAACAGTCAATAGAGGAAGCAATAAATAGCATACAACTAATTAAACTAAACAATAAAAGCAATGAATATATAGTAATAATGATAATGATGTAGTAGGTACAAGTATCTAAGGAAAGAAACAAACAATACAACGTGCTGAAATACAACTGTAAATCAAGTATGAAAATTAAACAGCAACTCCAGCTACGTCACCAGTCGAAGCTCGGTCCAATGCTCTCAAGCTCCAACCATCAATAATGTACCAAAAGTATAGGGGACACAGTCTCTATCCACACCATCAACCATATAACCTATTTGGGCAGAAATGAAGGACCTAAACAGGGTGTCAAACTAATCCCTGTCGGCATCCACCACATGATCTATGCCATACTGTTAATGAGAAATATAGAATAAGTAAAGGAAATAAATGTAGTATAGAAACATAAGTACAATAAAGTAAACAATCCTAAAAATATCCATTCACAATTATTTATTAACATAATTTAATCATTTAGTTATCAACGATGTAATATTGAAAACATCTATATAATCCAAATTCATAGTAAGTAACACAACAGGTATCCCAACAGACTACCTAATCACAAGCTATACAAAACCGAATCTTCTTCATTGGCTTGGTGGAATCATCACAACCAAACAAACAACATTTACACTGACACTCTAGGTGCCTCACATGGGCTGACCCCTCTAGTCAAGTAATCATACAAAGGCACAGACACTCTTGGAATCACTCACCGTCAATTCCCCTATGGTCCTGTAACGATAGCTATAGACTCTCTAATGAAGCGCATATGTCTAATTCCCCCTGTATTCTCGATATGTAACTATGAAAACCTTGAGGAAGCATAATGACTGATTCCCACAAGTCCTTTGAACGATACTAATTTTTAACTAACTATCTTGGGAATCCTTTAATTGTCAATTGCCTCTTTATTCTACCACACCAGGTTCACACAGCCATGAGCATTCCAGCCGTGCGTAATTCACTATCTTCAGCCATAAGTTTGTTCAAAAACTACATGGATAATAGCTAAAATGCATCAAAAGAATATACAATGTAGTCAATACATTCAATCAATTATATCAAGGTAGACAATCAATGCAACAAGTTCTGCCTCAATGGCAACCCAATCCAAATGGCGATAAACAGCCAAAACAAGGGAAACACACATTGGGTGATCCTCAAACTTGATAAAAAACAATATGTAATCATCTAATAACCTCAATCATACAATAAATCTATGGAAGATAATAAAATATGATTAAAACCCTAACCTGAGATGCTCGATTCATGGGTATCTGGTACTCTTGCAAAAGAACTCACAGACATTCAACGTATGGAAAAAAACCACATACCTCGATCCTAGGATATCGATATAATTGAGTTTCTACCCATGAATCTTCCTAGAATGGGGTAGATCTGCAAAAATGTCTTAAATGTTTAACCCGTGACAACTCTCATAAGATAAAAAATCAGGAAACATGGCCAAAGAAGAATGAAGAACTCACCACTGTGATTCTATTTCAACTAATGGCATTTGAATAAGATAACTGGTTACAAATCGGTTTCTTAGAGACGATCCATGGTTTTACCCTCGCTCTCAGTAGATGAAGGTGGAGAATAAGGTGTTTTGGGTGTTAAGACGTGACTCCGGTCCGTTTAATGGAAAAAAGAAAGTACATGGCATGTACTATTTGAATACATTGTGTGTACTAGGATTTTCTGTACTCTACATTATGCGGCCTCCACATCACCCCTACATGATTGTGTGTGTGTCCAGGACAAAACCAACACATGGCATTGACTGGCATCAAATTACACGGTGTGTACTTATAATGTACACGACATGTACTTAAAAAATTTCCTAATTCTCCACTTTATTCCAAAAATGACCAGAAAAGGAAAACCATACAAGAAAAAAAAGGTCTGAGTTCTTATAGTATCAAACATCTGAATACTGATCCCTATACACTACAAATAAATTGATTAGCAAGAAGATATAATAAGATCATGGATGAAATTGGAAGAAGCATATTAGTTGGAAAAAACTTTCTAAATTGTTTTTGGGGAGAAGATGATAGTATTGTTTTACATGTTCAAAATTTATGCTTATTGAGACCAAAAACCAACATGGATCCTTATGAAATGTAGTATAAAAAATACTCATTTTAATACCTCAATGTCATTAGAATTCCTTGTTTCCTTAAAGTCAAAAATTCAAATTTGGGAATGTTTGATGGAAAACTGAGCAATGAACATTCATGGATTGTTCACAAAATTGGCGAAGTTAAAAAGGTTGTAAAAAATGTTTACAAGGTATGGTAGACTCATATGATGTGAAGGAAATTGAAAATCAATGTTCTTTAACACAATTTGTTGAGAATGATGGGGATGAAACATTAGAGAAATCCAAAAATAGTGAATGTTATCCAAACCAACCTCATCGGGATTCAGATGAGTCATTTGGTTATGAAAGCAATGATGAGGAAGAAACCATGAGATTTTATACCGTATGAATTCATGTTGAATCTAAAAACATTATTGGGATTCAGAAGGCACAAGTTCAGACAAGAAGGAAGTTGATATTAGAAGATAAGACTTCACTTATCTCAAAAGTTGAACCAGAATTATTTTCATAGGCTATTCAATTTAAAGAATGTGTAACTACTATAATTTGAGAGTTATATAAGATTGAAATAATTGAAACATGGAAACTTGACCCAAGGATAGAAAACATAAATGTTATCAGAACCAATTGGGTTTACAAAAATAAATTTAATGAGCATGGATATTTTTCAAGAAAAAAATAGTGACTTGTTTTTAATGGACATGCAAAGTTAGTTAGTGTGGATTTTGATGGAACCAGTTCCACCATTGCAAGGATAGATACTATTGTAATGTTTCTTGTAGTGGATTCCCATCGGAATTACAATGTTTATCATATTTATGTAATGTAATCTTTCCAAAATAGTGAAATTGGGGAACAACATTACATTGAAAAACCTTGTGGGTTTAAACATTATGAGGATTAAAACAATGATTCAAATTGAATAAAACATTGTATGGCATGAAACAAAATCCATGTGTATGGTATTCAAATATTGAAAATTGTTTGAGAATTATGAACTTTTCTTAAGTAATGGATGCTAGTAACATGAATGTTAATGATGTTGACTCCAAAAAATTAATTTTCATTGTTTATGTGAATGATATAATTCTTCATAGGGATGAAAAAATGGATTGTGAAGATTTTTATGAAGAGATGAAGCAGAATCATGAAATGTCATTGTTGGCAGAATTATCATTCATCCTTGTCATACATGTTCAACAAAAATAATGATACATTTTCTTTTCTCAGGAAAAGTATGCAAACGAATTGTTAAAGAAGTTTGGAATGGAAAATTAAAAAGGTGGTTCATCTCTTATTTTGGTGAGCACAATGCTGAAAAAATATGAATCTAGAATAATTATGAATCAAAATGTTTTTTGGAAGAAAATAAAAAGTCTTCTTTACCTTACTACTTCAAATAACTTATATTGTTTATACTTTTACATTATGTTTATTATATCAATGTAATCTGAAAGAATCAAATAGATTGGAAGCAAATTCAATTTTGAGATATGTCAAAGAAACAACTTCATTTGGGCTGTTATAAAAAATAAACAGTGAGATAATGTTTCGTGGTAAGAATGATGCTTATTGGGATGTTGATTATAATGATATAAAATCAACTTCAAGAGGAATATTTTTCTTAGGTGAATGTTGTGTGAGTTAGAATAGAAAAAATAAATGTTTAGTAAACCTAAGCACATCCGAATCCTAATATGTTGCAGCTACTCATGATTGTACTCAAATAATGAGGATAAAAGTTCATATGGCATAATTTAATGTAAAAGATTCTAAACCATTGAAGATAGTTTGTGATAATCAGAGTGCAATTGATCTTTCTAGGAATCCTATCCAATAGTAAAGATCAAAATAAAAATATATAAAATTCAACATCATAAAACAAATCGTAGCTATAAAATATAGTTTTTAGGAATAATCATTAACAAAGTATTAGGTTATTGATAACATTGCAAAAGCAATGTCGAAGTAATGGTTTGACGAATTGAGGATGTAATTCCATGTCCAGCCTCCTCCCATGTCTTCCTAATCCTCATAATGAAAAAAACCCCCATTGATATTTGGATTATGTTGAAAAATGGTGAGTGTAAGAAACAATTTAAGAAAAACAATTAATAGATTTATTTTAGGAATCTGAATTTTTTTATCATATAATGGGGGAGACGAAAATAAAAATTAGATAGAAAGATAAGGATATAAGTAAAGGGGGAGTTGTGAGTAAGGAGCAGTTTATCTTTACATGGATGAAATTATTTTTGTCACTAGGGGGTAGAAATCCCTCAAAAATGTTACTTTATCCAATAGTGTGGTGTGAGGGAACATTCTTTTGAGAAATGATCTATTTTAAAAAAATTAAAAACATTAGTTGTTGAAAAACTAAGAGAATTAGAAATATTTTCAACATGGGTTGTCAAAAAATCCAAAGGGGGAGATTGAAGAATCATTATGGTGTTTTGTTTTAAACGGTTTTTTGTATTTGTTTACAACCAATATTTTTGTTGATGAATTTTATTTATATATAAGAAGATTTTTCTTTGGGTTGATGGATTTTTTTCATTATTTCTGTGAAAGAAAGACTTTTATAATTATGAACGTTGTTGCTTAAGTACGTTTTTTTGATGAAGAATATTGAAAGAGGATGTTGTTAAATAATCAAGAGATATAATTTTTCTCAAAAATTCTAAACAAAATTAGATGATGATTTTTTGATCTTAATGTTATCACAAATCATTAAATGTTTAATTATTAATGCTTTTGAGTAACTGTGAAGATGTTTGATGATTTTCACTGAGCAAAATTCTGAGAAAATTTGAAACCTAATTTCTATGATATCTAAAACATAATTTCTAAAAAAACTAGAACCTGATTTTGATGAAAATGGATCCTGATTTCAGAGAAAATAGGATCCTGGTTTTTGAAAAATAGAACATGATTTTAGTCAAAAACATATCCAAATTTTTGACAAATCTAGAACCTGATAATTGAGATAACAAGAACCTGAAATCTGAACAATCTTGAACATGATTTCTATGAAAACTAGATTTTGAACTTATTGAAAAATGAAACCTGATTTCTGAACATTCTAGAACTTGATTTTTGAGAAAACCAGAACTTCATTTTATAGAAAACATGAACTAGATTTTTGATCAATCTAGAACGTGATTTCTGAGAAAACCAAGACCTAGTTTCTAAAAAACCCATAACCTAATTTCTGAGAAATATAAAACATAATTTCATAGAAAACCTGAACTAGATTTCTGAAAAATTTATATCTTGATTACTATTAAAACTGGATCCTTATTTCTGAACAATCTATAACCTTATTTCTTATAAAATCTGAACCTAATTATTAAAAAACCGGAATTTGATTTCTAAACAATTGAGAACATGAATTATACCCAATTAGGAATGAGATTTCTATGTTATATGGAACCATATTTCTGATCAATTTGCAACCTGGTATTTTTATAATTCAAGAAATTAATTTCTGAGCATGTTTTTATGAAAACCAGAACCAATATCCAGCATTATCATTCTCATAATGATATGAATAGTTCATGAAGGAAACCCCAAATTTAAACATTTTTTAAATCTCTTATAAATTTCCGCAGGTTTGATGATGTCAAATATTGATGATTAAATGTGATAGATTTTCAGTTTTTTTGTGAAATTTTAGGAAGTGAGAATGATTTTCAATATTCCCATCATTTTTATATGAGTTTCCAATAAATATGTACTCAGATAATTTTCACCATTGTAACTTTCTAACATGTGGAAATGGTGGAGCATTGGAGAATTGAATGTGAAAAGATCCCACCACGATTGTATAATATTTTCATTGAGTGTTCAACGAAAAGAATAATCAGAACCATCCTAACCATAACAAGAATATTACAATAATCCAAACTAGAATGAGAATTTAGAATAATCAATTGAGGATCAGATTCAACAAAAATTTTATTCTTTTGTTTGGATCGTATTTTTCTTTATGAAAAAATTGAAAACATATGGGAGTCAGAATAATATTTCCTTTCAAAATATAAATGGTGTCTAATGTGATTTGGCACAAGTGGTAATCGCTTCTTCATTATAGTGGATTTATATTGACCCACAATAGTGGATATGTCAAGGATGTAGGTTCTCAAATTGTGGCTAATCCTTGTAAATAATGTGTGCCTTACTTTTTTTACTATTCTTGGATGCATAATAATTGGATACAAGTTGATAAGGAATGGAATCTTAATAGTATTCAAGTGTTAAGTTACATAAAATTTTGAAACATAGACAATGTGAAAAACTAATTTAACCCCCCCCCCCTTCAGTTGTTACATGATCCTGGGTACCTTAAAACAAATATATGATCTCCATTTTTATTTTGGATATGATGAGCACATGATAAATTTTCATAGAATTGAATCACTTTTATCAATAAAGAATTGATGAAATAGATTTAATTTCATCAATAAATAATATTATTCAACAATGATTAATAAATGTAAATATATACATATATATATATTAAAAGAAAATAAATATAGGTAATGTTCATATATAAATAAAATACTATTATTTTTGTTTTGTACGTGGATTTTGATCATGATTAAGTAATAGAAAATCTGTATTTGGGAGCTTTTCTTAACACAATATATTTTCATTGAGTCATACCTATTATTATATGAATATGTACTTATTTGTTTAATATATTCATACTAAAATTCCCTTGACCTGTACTACAAATTCATGTATTAAACACATATTTTTTATATATTGAAATTGAGGAAACTGATGTTACCTAAATGTAACCATTAATAAATTAAATATTAATAAATATAATTGAGTCACATACTTACCTAATGACCATTTGGAATTAGAGTTTCAAAAAATAAATAAAATCATTTGACTAAAAAACACAATTTCGTTCTTATTAAGGGGATGTTTTCACACAGTACAACAAATTTTATTATTTTAATTAAGACATAATCATATCTCACCAAATTCTAAATAAATGATAAACATGTTAACATATAATATTTAATAAATATATTCATAAAATTTTGAAATTTAATCATAATATTATTGAGTTCAAGAATCATGTAATAGTTAACATAGTCATTATAAAATAATGATAATAAATTAGAATAAGATAATCATGTAGGTATTATAACAAAATTCAACCACCACCATATATATATATATATTTATTAATAGACACTTTTACAGAGAAAGTGTGAAACCAAAAAATACAACCAAGCTATGAAACACTAAATAACATTAAAAAATTATAAAAAACCTCCATGAAACCTATTAGACTTAATTTCCATTAACAATTTTCAGGAAATATTAGTTACCTTTTTGTTGGGGGGGGGGGGGGGTTCCCCGATAATGTCTTCAAAATGAGAAAACATCTTACCCAATGCTCGCAAGAACTCCATTGAAGCTATTTTCTTATTGTTGAAACCCTTGAATATTATTTGGTGTTATTTTTCAATCCACTTCCTTTCCAATATATTCGTGTGAACATGAATCAATCTTTCTTGCATCCTTTTTGCAACCACAACAGAAGCACAGATTGATATTGCCTTCTCTTTATCTCTTCCTCATATTTTAATAGCATCTCCCATGGAGTTTCCCTAAACATATCCTCCCCATCCAGCTTCCATGGAATCCCCTTGGCTCCCTCCAAGGCAAGTGAAAATTTTTCACTCTCGTGCACCTCCACTCCCTCTGTACCGACCATAACAGGAACCAAGTCATCACCCGTACCAATCAATAGCTCCCCAAGTTTCTCCACTAGACCAGCTTGTGGGACTGGACTGGATCCTTCCTCACACTGCAGAATAGGGAATGTAGTGTCCTCCACCACTAGTATCACCTCTTCATAATGTAATTGCATCTCCTCATGTTGATATCCTTCCATTGACGGTTCATCCTCATGAAAATGAGACTTGGAGACCATGTCTTGCTAGACTTTCTCTTTATCCACTGGCTGGATCTCAAGCTTCTTTTGATTCAACTTTTTTTCTATACAAGCCTCCATCTCTCTAGGAAGGTAGGAGTAGTCTTTTCACCCCTTCAGATTCGGCATTCTATAAATAATGTAGGACCTTGAGTCCATGTTTTCATGGTTCCCTTTCTTCCATATTAGTCTATGCAAGCCTTTACCCACCATCCCAAACTGTTATCATCAAAGATTTGTCCATCACCATCAGAGTCTTCCTAAGATGGACCCTTATATTTTCCCTCTGACTCTCCCCCATTGCTCAAACTTCCAATTAAATTGTATAGGTCAATACAGCACAGAGTTCTCCTCAAGTTGGTGACAATTTTCATATCCAGTGGCCTACGTACACCATGTGATGTCTACTCCCACTCATGTTCGTCCTTCAACTTTGTCCCTCCATTGGGATGATACAACCTTTCAGAATTCATGTTACTTTTAGAATCTGCTTCTATGGAATAAGTGCTTGGATTTGGACTTGCCTCTACCCCAGAAGATGGGCCAGCTGCTCCAACAGCTCAAACAGACTCCACGGAGCCTGAGTAGGTGTAGTGATTGTGTCCAGATTTTATTCATCCACTCCACTGGCCTAGGTTCCCCTTCTAAAAAAAGTTTAGCTATGAGATATTTCTAAATCACACTGTAATTGTTTGAATACATCCACTACACTTGTTTCATGGGGCCTGACCATAGCTGGTTTTTTCATCCTTTCTCCACTCGGGAAAAAATTATCCTTCGCCTTACCATTCCCATTACTGGTGCCAACACAGCCATTCACATTCCCTACACCAGCCATATCTAGAATCATCCCAAAATTACTAGGAGAACCTCCCTAGATACGTTACTCATAGACCTTCATAGTATCTCTCTGTTTCCTTGCCCTTCACCTTCAAATCACCAAATTATGCCATTGCATATATCACGAAGAACAATAGTCACACAAAGTTTCAAATATGATGGTATTATTATATTTGAATTCATCTCCCATGGAAATCCAAAAGGATTTAAAATATGAATTAGAGATATCCACATTGACACATACTCTCAGGGAAATATTCTAAATGTTTTTTGGGACCATGTCCATTCAATATAAATTTGTTGGTAAAAGACCAATAGTTAAATGGGTAAACTACCCATTATATAACAATTATCTAATGATATATAATCCTTTATCTGAATAATTCAATGGATATATAATACTAGATCCACCTAAAACATAATTATATGTTTTCCTATGTGTTCAGCAAGAATTTAAAACCATGTATAATTCTATCATAGCAAACTTTACCCATATAAAAAATATGTTTTGATATATCTTTCTAAAAATAAAATCATATTCGTTAGAGTTGATAATGGTAAATTTTACCATTAGATAATTTTTTAGAGAAACATAACAATCATATAAAGTAGGTCTAAAAATATCAAAATCACTTTTCTAAAATATTTAAAAATATGCCTTGATAAAACAAAAAATTATTTATTTTTCATAACTTTTAAAAAGTCCAAATTTAAAGAAAAATAGATTATAATATTCAATTAATTGGATAAACAGAAGGTATTCTTGACAATAAATAATTTATATGATTTTTCGAAAATTATTTCAAGACATAGATTTTAAAAAACCACATTCATAATTTTAAAAGAAAAGTATTAAAAATGGATTTAATGTAAAATATTCATATGATCCTTTTAAAACCATTATAGTGAATGTCAAATATAGTTTAAAATGAAAATTATAAATCATCAATATATATTTTAGATAACTTCAAGAAAATATGAAGCTAATTTTCATGGAATATAATGGTTGTTAAAAAAGATTTCAAAACATATACTGTATTAATTTAAAATAAAACCAATTAAGACATTAAAAGTCTAAAATGAAAGAACATTTGATTAATTATTAAATACAATGAATAAAGATAGAATCATGATATAATATATCATTATGGTTGTTTATACTCATTTTAAATTAATATTGGTTAATAATATATAACCTCTCCCAATGAATGTAAATTATATTAAAGAGAACCTGTAATACATTTTTAACACATTAAAAAAAATATATTAGATAAAAGAACATGAATTTGGATTATAAATTTCATTAAATACATTATTAATATTTTATAATACATTCATGAGGTAGTAAATCTAAATTCCATTACATATTTGTAAACATGGAGCACACAATGGAAAATTCTTCAAATAATTCATATTTATTCCAAGAACCCATTCCTTGGATATCCACTTATTTGAATGTTATCTCACATCACAATATTATAAATTGGTATTTTATATTCATATTAATAATTACCATATAATTTTAGCTTTTATTTTATTCTAACCATTTATTTTAACAACCCAACTCTTTAAAATATATATTAATATTTTAATTCAATAAATAAAATAAATATTATAAATAAAACTATAGACATGTGTAATATATTTATATCATGATATTATTATTATTATTCATTATTACATGAGATATATAAATGACAAGAACATATGTTTTTTGGTAATAATGTTTTTTATATAATATTAAAAAAATATTAAAATAAAATATATATTTTAAATGAAAATAATATATATATTTCAAATGAAAATATATTTTTAAAATACATTTTCGGATATATATTAAAATTAATAAAAGGGGTTACTTGTAACCATATTTGTCTAATTTTTTCATACATTTACATTTTTAGTAAAATGGTAATTAGAAGCAAAAATATATAATTATGATTACAAAATTAAATAGTAATAGGATAAATATTGTTGTATGATATTATAGGTAGATTATATTAATCAATACTTTTATTTATAATTATTAATATTATCAAAAAATCTATAGCTTAAGGGATATTAATTTAAGATAAATACGAGGATAATATAAAATTAATCATTGTATTTTAATGAATAAAATTCAAATAAAAATGAATAGAAAAACATATTAAGATATAAATGAAATGTTATATATTTTAACAAAGTGCATATATATGTAAAGACATATATTTAGAAATTAGAAAATTTAAGTGTTAGTGGTAGATAACAAATTATCAATAAATAATGGATTATAATAATAATCATAGTATTATATATTTGTGTGTGTGAATAATTGATTTTAAAATATATTATTATGTTTACTAAATAATTTATTCAACAAATTGATATTTAATATATCTATTTTCATATAAATAGTATTCATATTGCAATAATTAAATTTATATGAAACTATTTACAAATGAATATAATAAAATTGTAATAAATAAACAAAACAAAATAGAAATAACAAAAACAAATGGGGGGCTTGTCTTCATCCCCACGTGTATGTGTCAGGTCTCTAACTAGCACAACCCAATATCATCAAAATATCCCAAAATATCTGACAACATCTACTAGTCTACCAACTATATTTCATCACTTACCCATAACCACTATACCAATGTAATAACCTAATGTTCTTGTTGTTGTCCTCTTTTATCTAGTTTGAGACCACCGTCAATCTTATCATAGAGTATTGTTATCATCGTAGGAGCTCATTGATATTTTCAATCCCATGATTAGATAGGTATCATTGACTGATGGGAGTTTACTATGATAATGATAATAGGTTCTTTTATTTTTAATGAATTGTGTTTGTATTAAATTTACATCATAGTCAATGAAGATGGTTGAGTTTCACTAACACTCTAGTAAGGCACCATCATCTAGTTTTGAGAGGTCGACCAGAATGCAGGTCTAAATAAAAATACTTAGATATGGAATCCAAACGCATACAATATTTGGAAATAAAAATTTATAATGTAGTAGAAAATATAATACATTTAAGAGAATAAATCATCCCCAGGTTGTTCTCTAACTTGTGATAATAATAGCTTACAAGGGCGGTCCAAACAATTGAATTGATGATGATAAGGCTTATCAATTTTTGTCAATTGATGTATACATATGCTTAAAATTATAGTATATATATATGTATATATTTCATAATGCTTTATGTGATTTATTATATAAATAGTTCCTTATATTTTTTATTTCACTAATAAAACTATAGAAGGTTGTAATGGAAAAAATACATGAAATTACATAGAGAGAGAGAGTGTGTGTTTATATATTATACATAGAAGGGAATTTAGTATATATAAATTCATTGTCCTTTGTTATATAATATACGTAATGGTAAATGTTTCATAATTCATTATTTCATGTGAACAATGATTTTATAAATTAATTGATTATAAATAAAATGTCCTCTTAATGGGTAATTATTTTAAAAATATTTTAGTTTTCAAAGTTGGTATTCTAAAATCATATTTTTTGTAAGGGGAATTATTTTCCAAATCAATCTGTTTTAATATATTTCAAACCATTCTACCAAATTGTAAATTTAGTTATAAAATATTTAATTTATTTATTTTTTTAAATAAATTATTATATAAGGGGATATGTTTTTAAAATAATCATTGTTTCTTATATTGGTTTTATGCAGTTTAAAATTTTTCGTTTTAAATTAATAGAAGTTTTATTTAATGTTATTTTTAATGTCTTGAAAAATATAAATTTTCAATTTTATTACAATTTAAAATTTTATCAATTTATATGAAACAATGTTTCAATTATTTTACATTAATAATAAAACACCCTCTATAGGGAAATAAGGTTTTATATATTTTACATCTAATGTATTATTTTATTGAATTCAAAAGCATAATTTTATGTTCAATTTTTTTTGAAAGCCATATTTTTATGTGTTATTTTATTTATAAATATTATTATTTAGGAATTAGTTATGAAACCATAAGTTATATTATTCAATATATGTTATCTATGTTTTTACTTATCATATGTTCATACTATTTTGCAATTGGCTTTCCATGTATGTTCTACATTATCTTATACGAGAGTTTTATTATCATGAGTATTGATGGGTTCATATTTAGTAATGAAATAACAATATCTATATAGATATATATCATTTCAAATATATATATATATATATGTATATCCATTTTCACCATTTTAGAAATATGATTAAAAACTCCAACGTAAAATGAAAAGCTCAAAATTATTTGATTCAATTTCATCTCTAGGTCTTTGTAAATATGATGAGGAATTTGAGTTAACCCATCATTAAAGATAAATTTTACAAAAAGATGGCTAGGACATATACTAACTTTAATTTTCTATGATTCCTCATTATTTTGTTTTCTATTCTTGAAAAGTGTTTTTAATCACTCGATTCATTTTACTACGAAAATATTTATGAGTATTCTATTTATTAATATATATTTTTTGAATGTTATTCTTGGATATATTCATGGATTATTTATTCTTATAATAGTTATTCAGTAATGGAATGTGATATCAAGAAATATATAATTAAAATCTATTTTACTTTCATAAAACACATTAGTGATTTTTACAATAAACACATATTTTATATTGATATAATTTTTTATGTAATGTTTTCACTTTTTCAAGGTATAATTATAAAAAAATTATTTTATTTTATTTCCAAAAAAATAATTTACTTTATTTTAAAAATACATAATGAACCATTTTTCAACCCAATATTTGAAATTTTTTTCGTAGGTTATTTATTTGAACGAGAGACACTCATGTAATATGCATCCATTATGTTGATAGTTCTGTGCTACAATTGAATTTGGAATATTTAAAAAAAATTATTTGAGGGAGAATTATTTTTTAAAATTATTCATTTTAAACCAAAATACTATACATAATTGATCTTCAAAAATTTAAGGACTATATATTTATTAAGAAATATTTTATATTTTATATTGAAGGATAAAAGTCAACATTTTTTGCCCCAATATCTTGAGCACAGATGTGTAGAGTATAAGTTGGTATAAAAGGAATTTATTTGATATATTTAGATATAAGCATATCTTGGATAACATAAGAGTTATAATTATCCATTTAATGATTTTTTATTAGATTTTTGGTAACTATTAGCATTAGAGTTATTTTAATTCTATAATAAAATCATATAGAATTTTTAGGGATTCGGTATTTTGGATCTAGGATTCAGTTGAGTGGTATTTTTGAAGAGATCCTTTTTCATGGATTGAATATACATAATATTTCAAAAAAATTACCTTTATGTAATAATATCTAAAATATGATATATATATATATATACTAATTATTCACTTAATTAGAAAATAGGTTTATCTTATATAATTTAAATTATGGGGATGTAATATACTTTATCATGAAAATTTAATCACCTTGGGTTTTAAAATTAATTTTATCATTCATCCAAAAAATTATATAAAAATTATACATAAAACTATATTCTAGAATTGTAAATATATATATATATATTAATAATGATATTATTCCTTATATGAGATACACGAATAATGAGTACATATATGTTTTGGGTAATATAGAATTTTTTACATAATATACATATATCTTTAAAAAAATATTAATATTAAATAAAAAAATATTTACAAATATATTTTGTGAGACAATTTTATGTTAATTAGATGTTGTTATTTTAAACTATAATAGTCTTAAGTATTAATACATATATAATTTAAGTGGAATGGTAATTCAATGTAAAAAATATTAAATTATTATAAAAACTTTTATTGTAAAAGGAATATTGTTGCACAATATATTATAATTAGATAATATTAATGAATAATTATAATACAAAATTTTAAAAGTAACATAAAAATTGTAATAATTAGATATACCCATCCTCCATTTATAAATCAATCACATCAATCTCAATTTGAATGAAAGGACGTGATAGTAATGGGCTCTGTGCGCTAGGGGTTCCCCTCAACAACAATCTTCCATTAATCTCATGTTGGCATGACACCCCTCCTCATGCTCGATGAGATCGTGGTGGAGTATCCCTTATCCGGGTGGCACTATGAAACATTGTGACCCAGAACATCTTGCTTATTCACACCACTATCTGCATGTACCTCACACAAATATCGATTCTCTAGATACTCCTTCCCATGGAAACGCAGTGATTGTCTAGCAGCTGAGATCTAGCTTAAGCGGCCAATTGGATGCCACCTCATAATGACCCGATAATTTACGTCTAAAATTATCTTTCTTTTAATGTCTTATGGATATAGAAAACACATGAACACTTTTCAAATTATTGAATTTAAATGATAATTTATTAGCAATATCTGTGATAAAAACATCTAATTATAAGTTATCAAAGAACTAATATAAATATATGGTTTTAAAAAAAATACTTTCAACAAAGAAGAAGGAGAGGATGGTCTCTTCTAGTAGAATTGGGTCGTACGAAGCACATTTGTTGGAGTTTTAAAAGGATGTATTGTCACTAGTATTCACTCTTGACCAAGCCCAAGATAATAACCAACATTTTAATCTTGAATGGAATCGCCTATGGGAGAAGTTCATGTCAATTGAGATTACCACCCATGAAATATTATACACGCCACCCTAAGAGTATGCCACCACCACATGCCTTAACGTTAGGTCCAATAAGGGTTTTATAAGGTGTAATATAATATGGTATTAGTTACTTATTGTGTAATACCTTTTTATAAATATAATTTATATGCCATCAATATCATTATGAGAACAGTCTTTCGTAAAAAAATAATGAATTTGATAAATTGATTTTTTGGGTAAAAATTGCTATTTTGAGAAATATATGAATTATTCAATTAAACTAATGTGTTTTATTAATAATATTATAAAATAACTCTTACAAATTTTTATTATATTATTTCCTTATCTATAAATGATTATGTAATCAATTTGGTAAAATTAAATTTTTTATATGATTAAACTGAAAGTGTATTTTTAAAGATTTTATTTTAAGTAATTATTTAGTTTTTGAAATAATTAAAATTATAATAAAATATTATATCAAATTAATTTTAGTAATAATTAATGAGTATATATTTTTTATGAAATCAAATGAAATTTTTATTATGGTTTTAAAACTTTTTTAGTCAAAACACATGAATTATCAATAAATTTATATTTTCTTTTTAAAAATGAAAATTCAATTTTTTAGAAAAATATATATATATAATAAATTTATTTTGGAAATAATACATTGAAATTTTCAAATAATGATTTTTTTAAAAAAATTTGTGACATTCGATGTTTTGGGAAAATATTAAATACCGTATATATAAAATATATTTTTCATGAAATAATAATGACACCAAAATGATGTAATAAATTACATAATATGTACTATTGGACCAATTTACATTTTCCCTCTAAAATAATATTATTTTATATTTATTTTTCTTATTTTATAACGCCTTAGGGAATCCTCAAAAATGCATAACATATTATATGAATTTAAATTTATTTCATTAAAAATGTGACACATATCCACTTAAGAAAAGCTAATATTTAAATATTTTCAACCATTTTACATATAAAATATTTTTCCACACCTATTTAGAAAAAAATCATTGGAAGGATTGTGGTTTTTAATATTGAATTATATATATTCCTAAGCCTATGTTTGGGAAATATTAAATAACTCCCATCTAAGTTCTTATATAAACCCACCCAAGCTCCCACTTATCTTCCCTAAAAATTCATGTAGCATATCTCTACTCAATAGGCCCCTCTATATTATCCTCCCGAGGTGCCCCAATCTTTCAATAATCCCCTCTTAAATTCTTTTAAGTAACACACTCCAATAAGGGATCTTCCACCCTCCTCTTTTATTAAATATTCTTTTCATGTTATGTCTTTTAATTTCATGTATTACTATGTTGGGATTTGTTATTAAATATCATGATTACTTTCCATATGATGTATAAATGATGATGTCCCATTTCAATATTATTTATCCCACTTTTTAACCCTTATGTTCATATTTTACCATGCCGAATTTTCATAAGGGACCCTCACTTTCTTTCATTTCTGAATTTAGACCATGTTTCCTTATATTGTTATACCCATTTATTTTTCAATTAAAAATGATTGGCTATGTTTTCTCACCTCCCACAAATTTGAATTATTATGTTTTATTGATGATATTCTACTTTTACTCTCATCAATCCCTCCCAGGTACACCCGTTACCATGCAGAATTTTGGTAAGGGATTTCTCTCTCCTCATTTCCATTCAATAATATCTTTTATATTATGCATCTCAAATTTCATTTAATATGTTGATATATTATTCTAAATGATCACCTTAATACCCATTTCATTTAAAAATTATTATATACCCATTTATCTCTCATCAAACCATCTTTGGATTCCCCATGTGATGTTATTATGCTGCTAAAATTACACCATGATTTTCCATGCCAAAATCATCGTGTAGAGAATACCATTCCCATTTCTATATCAACGGTATTCTTCTTTGTTCACATATACATATTGATTATAGACATACATATATTTATTCAAAATTCTGTTATCATGGAATAAATGATAATGTTGAATGAATCCATGTTATATGATCTTTATTGTACACTTTAGCATGATATTAAAATGTTTATGAAGGGTGAAGCATGATATCTCTCCAATGCATTGGGTAATGTTTAGTATCATGATACATCATATTGCAATAGGGGTTTTCTTGATTCATTTTAATAAATGTTTCCACCTTGTTTTGGTAGGTGTCTACCTAATTCCATTATGTTAATGATGGATTGTTTTATTTTGTTTCCACATTTCCATGTAATGTAGATTAGGATATATCATTCATTTATGTTAATTTTTATCTTATTATTTATTTATATGCTTATTTCCTAACATGTATTTTATTCTTCATGTTATGGTTTATTAACTCTATCACAAGGCCTTATATCTAACAGTTTTCTTATGTTTGTCCTTAGTTTATTTTAAGCAATGCTATGTATAAAAGAATATTTTGGTCACATAAACGAAATTTTAAAAAAAGATTGTATATTTTATGTCTTAAGTTGTTATGTAATGTTCCTTAGCCTCAAAAATACTACACCTGTTGATCTTATAAGTTGTATTAAGTGCATGTTTTTGTAATATATATTTTAATGTGAGTAATAAAGACCACTGTTATTCTAGTTGGTATCAGAGAGTATATTTAGTAATCTTTGAAATTAGTATAAAAAATCCATAGTGAAAGCCTTTGGGATAAAACTATGTATGAGATAAAAGTACATAAATTTTGGGGAGTATAGAGTAAGGGGTTTATCATGAATTTAAATCACTGTCATGATATAAAATAGTATAGGTGGCTCTGGCACAGATTTATCTAGGGGTAATCCTTGAAAACACCACTATGAGCATGGCTCGAATGAGAACCAATGCAAAAAAATAGTCCTTGCGACACTATTGATTTTACAATATTAGGGGATACGCTTCAGTAAATTTTAATTCTTATTACAGACCATTATTAATGGATGAATAAAATTCCATAAGAATATTTCATAGAAAATAGATCAAGGATATCTTCGATTGAAGCCTAAATATTTATAAGTTAAAGAAATAAATTAAATTTTAATGTTATACATTGATCATTTGATTTCCCTTTATGTTTTTAAAATTTTATAATTAATAACACTAATTTTCTTTGATTCTAGCCAATGGCTAGTAATATGAGGAATCAAGCTAACAACAGGTACAAAGGGAAATGTGATTAATTTACCAACAAGATTCACAATATTATAGGAGGTCATGTAGGTCATATCATGATTATTCCAAACTAACTATCCATTATCATGATAAACATTTGGTACTTATTGTAAATCCCATGTACATCAAGGAATAAGAAGATGAAATCTCATGAAAGCCTATCTGATAAATGTAATAAGGTAATGAAGACCCAATTTCATTCATGCAAAAAGTGTTGAAAGAGAAACCAAGGGAAATGTCACAAGGGGACAATGAGATTTTTTATGTGTGGAAATGAAGGGAACAAAGTATTCAATTTCCATGAAAGAATGGATCATGTGTATTATATTAAATAAGATCCATCTTATACATATAACATATTTATTTGTCATAAATGTAGAGAAGTTGGGCATTATACAAGACAATTATCTATTGTATTGGTTGAGAAGCATGATGGGAATCAACAATATTCATGCTCAAGGGATCACAAAAAGTCATATTCTAAGATGTATAATGATGAATGAATTGCATGTACCCACTACATCAGATTAATGCATGCCATTATGTATTTAAATTTAGGTTCTATTAGAATATCTTTTATGTTTTCCTATAATATTAATACCCAACTATAAATGATACTAAATAATTAGGGAGAAACTTCTGTAATTGTTTTATCACATGATGAAATTTGTGGGAATATCATTATTGAAAATATTATAAGACACCCATTAATTTAATTTTAGGAAAAATGAAAAAATATTTTACTACACCTTAGGGAAGATGAAAATTCATGATAAAATATTCACATTCATGATCTATAGTTAGCAGATGTGATCTTTTCCTTGAAAATCATGGTACATTATCTATTTCCGGGAAGTGTATAATATATAAAGATCACAATAGTCTCAAATATATATTCAAACAGAATGTGGATAATATGATCTAATGAATAATTTTAGATCTCCTCATGGATTATAACTTATGAATTCATTACCCCCAAGGGAAATCAAACAATGTAGAAGATGCTCTTTGTAGAAAGGACCTTGCAATTATATAATTGATGAGAATTAAAAAGGATTGAATATTCTTACATTTAAGGAATATGGATATAGAAGTCCTAATGAATAGATCATCATCAATCCTTTCACAAATTATTTGTCAAATATCTCTTTTGGAATGGTTAAAGGATGATCAAAAAGCTTGTGGGGGAATTCATATGAAAGAGGATGCTATTAAAAAAGATAAATTCTAAGTGTTCAATGTAAATGAATATGAAATATTTATATTCGGATCCAGAATATGTATTCTGTAATATCTTGAGGTAAAGGATGAATTTTTGAATGGTTCACATAGTTTGAATTTCACCATTTACCAAGGAAACACGAAGATGAATCCAGATCTCCAAGAGCATTATTGGTGTGATAACATGAAGAATGAGATCTCCAAATATACATCAACATGTATTGTAGGTCAGCTAGTTAAAGATGAGAGGCATATGTATAATGGGATGATGCATCCATTACCCATACAAACATGAAAATGGGAGAACATTGCCATAAACGTTTTCACCGGACATCCGAATACATCTAAAGAAAACTGAGCTATATAGGTTACAGTTGATTTTCTTACAAATGATGAACACATGATTGTGATTCAAGAGTATTTATCATTGGATTAACAAGAACAGATTATACATAAAAGAATTGGTAAGGTTTAATGGAGTTCCTATATGAATTTTTCCCGATATATATCAAATATTCTCATCAATTTTTTTTAAGAGTCTCTAATATGCCCTGAATAGTAAAATGAACGTTATCACAACCTTTCACCTACAAACTGATGGCCAATCTGAATAGACTATCTAGACACATGTTTATATGTTGAGAGTTTTCTTAATGGACTTCAATGGAAGATGGGACCAACATCTTCATTAATTGGAGTTCTCTTACGAAAATATTTTCCAAACAAAAATAAAAATGGATCCTTATAATGTTCTTTAGGAGAAGAGGATTAGAACACTTTCATGTTGGTATAATGTTGGGGAACGAAAACATCAAGGTCTCGAAATGGTAAAATAAATGTTATAGAAGGTTATAAACGTCCAACAACATTTTAATTTAACTCAGAGTTGAAAAATAACTATTATGACAACCATCAATGAGATTTTGAGTTTCATGTTCGAGATATGGGTTTCCTTTTCATATCTCCATAGATAAGAGTGATGAGATTTGTGAATAATGGTATATCTTAGTCCAAGGTATATTAATCCTTTTAAGATCCTTAATCTCATCAGATCAGTGGCATATAAACTAGATTTTATACCAAACCCATCTCAAGTACATGATGTATTCCACGTAACACACTTATGGAATTACATACTAGTCCCAAAAAATGAACATAATACAATGGAGGTACCATTGTAGAATTACGTATACTATGAAGAGAAGTCAGTAAAGATCTTAGATCATGTAGAAAAAGATCTATGAAATAATTCGATTCCCCAATCAAGGTTTTTTGTGACACCAGAAGTTAAATAATGTAATGTGGGAACCTATGGATGTGATGAGGTAGAGTTACATTCATCTGTTTTAGTGTTGGATAAGTAAATTTTGAGGGTGAAATTTTTTAAGGGGGGAATTTTGTAACAGTCTAATTATTTAAGAATAAAATTCCCTTTCGTTTAATTTATTATAGATATAGAAAATAAATTCACTCTTTTTTCATTATTGGGTTTAAATAACTATTAAGTATAATTACCATTGATAATATGGATATTGAATAATGATCACATAACTAATATAATTATATGGTTTTTAAAAAAAACCTTTTGATGTAGACCAAAGAGAGGACGACCCCATCCAGTAGACTTAGGGCTTACGAAGCTCATTTTTCAGAGCATAGAAAGGAAGTAGTGTCAGTGGGATTCTCTTATGACCAAGACCAAGCCATGTTTCAACATGTTAACCTTGAATAAAGTCTCCTATGATAGATGTTAATGTTAAAAAATATTTCCACTCGAGTGATGTTATCCGAGCTGCCCCAAGAGTCTACCACCATCTCACAACTCACCTTATTTCTTAGATGGGTGTTATAAGGGTTTATGTAATATGTTAATAGTTACTTATTGTGTAATATCATTTTTTAAATAATTATCTTATTCCAAAAATTCTATTATTAGAATTGTATTCCATTAAAGAAAATGAAGAATTTATAAAATTGATTCTTTGGGATAAAATTGAACTTTTGAGAAATATATAAATTATTAAATTAAACTAAGGGTTTTTATTAATAATATTAAAAATAAAATCTAAATAAATTATTATAATATCATTTATCTATCTGTAAATGATTAGGTAATCAGTTTTACTAGAGTTATATTTTTTATATGATTAAACAGAAGGGTTCTTTGACAAAATTATTTTACTAAATTGTTTAATTTTTGGAAATAATTAAAATTTTTAAAAATATTATTTTCAAATTACTTTAACGATTAATACATGAGTAGATAATTTTTATAAATTCAAATTTAATATTTATTTTGTTTTGAAAACTTTTTTGGGAATAAAAAATAAATTTTCAATAAATATCAGTTTTTTAAAAGTGAAAATGCACATATTTATCAAATTATTTATGTAAAATTAAAATTATTTTTGGTATCAAAATATCTAAATTATCTACTGGTGAATTTTTCAAATTTCTCAAAGATAATGGATTTTTTCAATAAAATAAAATGTCGTATAAATTAAATATGAGTTTTATGAAATAATAATGACCGAGAATTGATGTAATAAATAATATAATGGGTATTATAGAACCAATATATGTTTTAAAATGAAAATAATGTGATATTAGATTTATTTTTCTTATTTTATAAATCCTTAGGGAATCCTCTAAAATGTATAATATATTTTATGATTTTAAATTCATTTCATTAATAACGTGACTCTTCTCTAAATAAACAAAGATAATATTTTAATATTTTCATCAACTAGACATATAATATAATTACATGAACTACAATATGGTTAAAACCATGTGAAATGTCTACGGGAATGTTAGTGGTTTAGAATATTTAATTATATAGATTCTAAAAACTATGCATGTGATATATTAAAAAAAATTCCCCACTCATTTCATATCTAATCCCACACAAGATCCCACTTCTCTTAACTCTAAATACATATCGAAAATCTATACTCTTTCCTCACATTTGTAGAATCCTCCCAATACACCTCATGCTTTCAATAATACCCTCTTCAATCTTTTGAAGTCACACGCTCATGTAAGGGATCTTCCACCCTCCTCTTTTATCTAGTATTCTTTTAATGTTATGTCTTTTAATTTAGTTTATTCTTATGTTCAGATATGTTATTAAATATACTTATAACATCCCGTTTGTTGTATAAATTATGAGATCCCATTTAACTCACATTTTTTCCTCTTACTATCCATTCTGTACACCCATTACCATGCCAAATTTCTGTAATGGATCCTCCATTTCCTTCTTTTCTCATTTTATCATAGTTTTCTTATATTGTTATAACATTTTATTTTTCAATTAAAAATTATGGGAAATGTTTTTTCACCTCCCCCATACATCCCTTATTATTATTTAATTATGACATACCCCTTTCACTCTCATTAATCCCTCCTATGTACTCCAAATACCATGCTAAAATTCATTAATGGATTTCACTCTAAATCTAGCATTTATTTTATATTAAGAATATCATATTTCTTTTAATATTTTGCGATATTATTCTCTATGATCCCCTTACTTCAAATTTCATGTCAAAATGATTACAGCCCCATTTCTCTCTCATCAAACAATATTATGAAACCCTATATGACATTATGCTGCCGAAATTGCACCATGATTTTAAATGCCAAAAATCATTGTGTAGTGAATACCATGACCATTTATTTATCAAGGTTATTCATCTTTATGAACATATACTTTCTGATTATATACACTCATATATGTATTACACAATCATTTATCATTTAAAAAATGATGATGTTGAATGAATCCATTTATATAATCTATGTGGAACACTTAAGCATGACATTAAAATATTCATGAAGGGTGAACCCTGATAGTGGTTCAATGCATTGGGTAATGTTTTGTATCATGATATTTCATGTTGGGAAATGGGTTTACTAGATTCATTTTAGGAAATTTTTCCACCATGTTGGGATAAGAGTTTACCTGATTATTTTATGTCAATGATGCAATGATTTATGTTGTTTCCACATTTCCATGTTATAATGATCATTCTATATAATGAATTTAGGTTCATTTTTATCTTCTGATATATTTATATGTCTATTTATTAACATATATTGTATTATTCATGTCATGATTTGTTTACAACCTTACTAGGCTTTATATCTCACCATGTTATTACATATTCCATCAGGTTATCCCATGCAATTCTCAGTACGAAGGAATAGTGTGGTCATGAAAAAGTTGTTTTCAATAAAGATGTTGTATTTTATATATTATGTTTTCATGTAATGCTCTTAAGTCCCAAAGACACTAAAACTCTTAATCTTATGGGTTTTAGTATGTTCATATTTATGTAACATATAATGTTTACGAGCATAATAAAAAATAATGGTTTTTATATTCCTTGTATCCAGTGTGTGCTCAGGGTGGTTTTTTTTGTCTACAAATGTGACCTGGTTTGGAAACAATGAGATCTGGTTGCATCGGAGCTCCATCTGACATGCTATTGGTGGCTTCAATTTCATTTTCTCAAATTCTGTTTTTGGATTCTGGAGAGTTTCTATGGATCATGGTGTTGAGTTTCTGACGGATTGTAGCGAGGTTCTTATAGTTATTTTTGTAGATGGTGGTGGTCTTTGATTTTTGTTTATTGTTCATTTCATGATTCAGATTTGGATTTATTATGGAATTGTTGTCATATTGTCAGTTTTTTGAGCTGTGTTTGCAATTCTTCAGTGGTTTTATAGTCTTTGTGATGGTTTTGGGATGTTTTTTTGTTGATGTTATCCTCAATGTTGTGATTTTTGTTTTGGATTCAGTGGTCCCTGGCTCAAGGGATTCTTCCACTGATTGACTACAAGAAGTTACTCCATATGAGGATTAGGGAAGGTGTTTTTACTCTTTCATGCATTTTTGGAACTGGATGATTGAGATGTTATGTCTACTTCCATCAGCACCAGTCTCATAATATTTTGCACATGAAAAATTGTTGTGCAGTGATGGGATAATGGAAGCTGAACTTAATGTTTTTGTTGGGGGGATAATCTTCTCTCTTGTAGAGAATGTTTTTTTGTCTTGGGATTTTTGTCTACTAGGGTGTGATTTTAGCTTATGTCTTCAGGTATTTATTGTTTCCCCCTTATCCCATGTAAGTAAATCTATCTCATTAAAAAATTATTTTTCAGTCAGCATAACAATTATAGAATATGGGTAAATAAATTAAGATGTAAACAATGATAATATAAAAACATTAAATTATATAAATTATTACAATTTCAATGATAATGAAAAAAATAGATTATGATATACAATAAAGGATACATATTTTATTAAATTGAATATATTTATATATTCAAATCTATACTACAAATGTCGAAAATTTATGTTTTAATTATCAACAACTAATTTCCAGCCATTTGAAAATTATAGGAATAATAATATGCATATATATAAATGTGTGTTTCTATGTAACAAATAATAAAACATATGTCTGCATTTATGAAACAAATTTATAAAATGATATTTAACATATATATATATATATATGGGTGTCTATTGTCCCGAATTTTATTTAATTTTTTTTAAATAATATGGAATTATTTCGATACAGCACGCATTGACGAAACATGATTCTGAGGTCGCCGAGTCTAGAAAAGAAGAACTTTTTTAAGTACATTCTATAAATTTGAGTGTGTATTTATAAATTTTCAACTAGTGCTCAGATCAAATATCTTAGTGCACCATTGAACTTGGAACACTGGGATTTTCCTTAGAAACACCAGACTTTGGCCGGTTAGGGGATGAAATAAAATGTTAATTTTCGATCATTTCATAAAATAATAAAATAACATTATAAAAATAATTTATATATTTTCTCAAACATTGATCGATGGATGGATGCATTGGGATTCGATGACAAGGTGATGTTGAGGTGCATTAAACGAAACACATAATGAACAGTTTTTGTGAAAGCGTAATACTTCAGCTGTTTTATAAATGAAACAATGTAATGAAGCGATGTCACATCATAATAGAAACATTTCGACATGTTTTTTTAACAACATGTTGGGAAAATTAGTTGGTGGTAATTTCCTTTGAATAAAAATAAAGAACCTCTCCCTCTCTCTCCCTTCAATGATGAATGCTATCGATGAACTCTGGTGGGAATGGATTCGAGAGATGATGAAGGAAAAATAGAATGCTTCGACAGTGGACATAAATCGAGTTAGGGGTTTATAATTTCTCTGTTATTTTAGTTCTTCCCAATTATTTTTCAAAATTATGAATGTGGATAAACCTCCAAACATATTTATCTACGGATCATACATTCTTGTTTGAGGGTGACTTTTTTTGGGATTTCTCTATCTGGGATTAAATAATCACATGTATTCATTGAAGAACAAACCCTGGACCTCTCCCTGTTATTAAACTTCTATCATAGAGGGCACAGGACGACATGAACAAGGCCCAATCCCTTTTTTAATTGCATTATTTGTGGATGAATTATCAAAGAGGTGGCAAGGTGAGTTCGAGATAGTCGAAATAAACATGATAGCCTTACGATCCAATAGGTGTAGGTGGTTCGAGAAATGGACCACCAGAGCAACTCTTATGGCCAAAAAAAGTAACTGGAGACAGAAGTGGTGGCATGTAGAATCACGCCATGCATAACAGAGGTTTGGAGCTGACTGACACTTCATGGAGAAATCAGCCCATATTTGGGCTGCCCGAGCGAGTGACGGAGGCCACAACCACTACGGCCATGGCGCAAGAGACCCGCGGTGCCGTGTTGGACCTGGGTTGATTTTTTAAACAATGGACTATGTCTCTGGGTGATGTGAAAGGATGTGGAAAACATGACACATAGAAGGCTGCATGTATCACGGCATGTGGAAAGCCATTGTCGGTTGACTATGGAAGAAGGGAAGACCTACAAAGACCCGTGGGTCAATAGTGGTCAGAAGCGGCATCTGACTGCGTCCCAGCTAGGAGGAAAAACTGGTCCACCCATGGCAGACATAGAAGAGTTCCCCCCATGGGATGAACCCACCCCATAGGTCTTCCTAGTCTTGACTGGATCCAGGTTAGGATGTCCTAGACTTGGTTGGGCCGGACCCGGACCCAACTAGCCCTTGTTTTACTAAAACACACGCATCTCTCAAACTTGGTGTCTGATTGATGTGTATTCAGTGGAGTTGGGACCCTTGGGATGAGACGGCACTTCTGAGATACTATACATGAGTTTTATAATATGTTGTTTTATAGATGGTCTGGGTCAAAATCGAATCCAACCGTACCCTTTTTACAAAAATGTTGATATTTTATAGACTGGATGTCTGTTCGACGTGTCATCTATTACATTGGGAACCATAGAACGAGATAGTGATTTGGGATACACTATTTGGGTCATCATGGAGGTTGAGGAAGGCTTGGTGAGAATATCCAATGGAAATCATGTGCGCTAAGTGTGGGTATCCAGTGGCTAACTATGATGTGAAGAATGAATAGAGACTCTACGAGGATCAGCATATGAGATACCATTCAATGATCATCATAAGAGGGACCCTTTGTGGATCAGATTAAGAGATATCCTTCATGAATCAGTAAAGGATAGATTCATCATGGATCATCAAGGGAGTGACTCTTTGTGGGTCAATAGTAGTTCCACCCATTGTGGATCATCCGTAGTGCGGCCAATCGTGAATCTGCAGCAGAGTGACCCTTTATGGATCAACAGTAGAGAAACCCATTGAGGATCATAAGTAGATCCTCTAAAAAAAATAATATGATCTATATATATGAATAATCATCATTGTATTTTTGCTTATGTTATACGTGGTGTGAGTTGTGACATGTGCATTGTGCTTTTCAGTGAGATTTTGCTTTATGGTATTATTCTTTGTGTATTTCTTTGAGACCAAAGCTGGTCTCAGGGTCCCAAATGTTTATTGTTATAATACCCTCTAAATGGGATTTTCCATGACATGTTGTGTCTTGGGAAGAAGACAAATATATTTTACTAGGACTTTGGGGAGCCAGTGCTAGACGGTTTTTGAAGGTGGATCCATAAACATGGTGTGCTATAGTGAGATCTGACATAGAGATGAACATACCATTTATGTAGAATCTTGGAGAATGGACTCCAGATATTTTATGTCCTTTTCTTTACTTTATTTTTAGTTGGTCTTTTATTCTGTCTCCTTTACATTTAGATTACACAATTTACTCTCATTGGTGGTACATTGCAGTGGTTGTACAATTTTCTTCCCATTATGGATTGATTTGTGTAGTATACCATGTCTGTGTGTGTACAAGCTCAAAGGAAATGCCATTCCTTTTTTTCATATGCCTTGCCAGTGCATGTCACCAACCCCTGGCCTATGTAGGAGGGTTTGGTGTAGTCACAACATGGCCCCTGTGGGATGGGTCATGAGAAAGTTATTTTAGAGGGAAATCGATTCTACTAGAACAACTAAGAGTCTATATTTTCAAAGGGGGAAATAGTGATAAGTGTCTTTAGTTCTGCATTATGTTGGAGGAGCCCAATGTTGGTGTGGAGAGTAAAATATCCATGGACAAGGACCCTAAACTCTATTTTCTATCTTAGTATATAAAAACCCTAGTTTCATGTGTTTTGGAAATGTTTTTCTCTTGATCTCTTCCGAGTCATCTCACTAGTTATAAATTATTTACCTTGGAACATCATTTTCCCTACAGGATGCCTTCACTATGTCTTCAAGCTAGTACTCTGGTGAATATCATAACAATGGCCCATCAATCGTTAAGGTCTCAGTGTTGGGACCACATATAGTTATTGCACCTTCTGGTTGTTACCAACAGCACCACCACCCATAGTGCAGCAATTTCAACCAACCCCACTAGTGAATAGTGCACACTGATTGTGCACACAGAATGAGTTCTAGAGACAGAGGCCTTTATGGTTTTGAGACAATACATATCCTAAGGCAGCTAAGGATTGGCTAGAGGCAGTTTTGTGGGTTTTTTCCTTGTAGAGACAAATGCAGACAAGATGGTGGTCCTTGTGTCAAGCCTTTTTCTAGGCACAATATGGATATAGTTGAGCATGCTGCTTCTGATACATGAGGAGGGGAGCCCTTCCTGGGTTTTCTTCAAGATCCTCTTCAAGGAAGAGTTCGTGCTATCAAAATTATGCATAGTGTTTATTCAATAGCTACTACACATACAACAGGGCTGTCTGACTGTGGCCTAGTACTCAGTTAGTCTTACCAACTTCTCTCACTACTCCAATGATATGGCATGGGACCCTTTCATCAATGGCAGGGAACATTGATCAGGGAATCCAATGCAAGCATAGGGAATCTATTTTTTCACTTAGCATCATGAAGCACGTTGGAGTTCTAGTGAAATCTCTAATGGTGGATAGATTCCAACTTGTGTAAGCACAGATTGTGATAGCCACCTCCAAAGGACAAGTGGCTGATTAATCTACATTAGGAAGTAGGTAGATGACGCAGGGGATGAAATGGGCTAGACCTTATGGAGAACAACCCCAGGATGTAGGGTTAGAGGTGTCAATATTGTGAGGCAGAGGAGGTCAGCTGAGGGATAGAGTTTGTTACTCCTACAGCGGATAGGGGAACATAAATTTTGATCGTCTGACTACCTATATAGATGATCATTAAAAGGTAGAGGGGCCATTATAGATGATCAATATGAGGTAGAGGGACCACAAAGAAAGCAACAGAGGTTTGATCGAGGAGGTCCACTATATGGAGGACATGGAAAGAGATCCGGCCATGTGGTAGACCGTGGATGAATTTTCGAGGTACTACCACCACCACCCACAAGTGGTCCACTATGAGTTCCAAGAATAGTTGGAATAGTGTGGGATCAGCTTCAAGTGATAGATGCATATGGCCACCACACTGTATAAGTTATTAGAGGTTTGATCTATCTCTATTCCACCTTAGTTTTAGTTCTTATTGACATATGTTCTAGTAAAAAATTCCTTTCCACAGACCTCATTTGAGGGTTAGAGATTCTGGTAGATCTGTTGTCTCAAGCCTAATGATTAGAGACCCATATGGGAGTGGATTCAATGGTTCAAAATTTTTTTTGACAGTGTGAGATTACTACAGGAGGAGAGAGCTTTGGTTGGGATCTCCTAGTAACCGTGTCAAGGCCCTACGACATCATCTTTCATATAGACTGGTTATCTACATTCCATGTTCATATCGATTGTTTTTGGAAAAATATGTGTCGTGTGAATGAGGATGGGACCATGTTTTCCATCATTATAAAGTGTAGCATATGATGGAATTTCTAGGAGGAGGGTGTATCCGATCACTCACCAGTTGGCTAGCCTCACCTTCAGTGCAGTGGATGAAAGAAGTTTGATCTTTCTTATAGTTGTGGATGAGTTTCAGAATGTCCTTCAAAAATATTTCCTAGAACTACCTCCTAATAGAGATGTAGACAAATGCATTAACTTGTACCCAGGGATGGAATCGATATCTAATCTTGTATATCAGATGGATCCCGTGGTGATCTTGGAGATGAGTGTATAGTTGCAGGACATGTAGAGGGAAGGGTTTCCTAAAACATAGTGCTTCTCCATTGAAATAATCGATGTTGTTTTTCCATGAACGAAGATGGGAACTTCATTTTATATGTTGACTTATGGTGCTAGAACCAGGTGACTATGATGAACAAGTATCCACTACTGAGGATTGATGTAAGCTTTGATCAGCTAAAGGGAGCGAGGTGGTTCTGGAAGATAGACCTCAGAGAAGGCTATCAGTAGCATCGGGTACAGGACAACAATGTTCCAAAGATATCCTTTAGAAGTCAGTATGGCCACTATCAATTTCTGGTGATGCATTTCAGTGTGACAAATTCCATAGTAGTTTTTATGGGACTCATGAACAGGGTCTTCCAACATTTACATGATAATTTCATGGTTGTCTTCATTGGTGACATCTTTGTGTACTCAGCGTTGAAGGAGGAGAAAATTAAACACCTGTAGATAGTCTAAAATATACGTTGAGGGAACTAGCTTTATGTTAAGCTCTTAATGTACTAGTTATGGATTGGGAGGTCCACTTTCTATGACATGTTATTATTGAGGATGGAGTTTCAGTGGATGTGGTGAAGCTAGATGTGGTGCTTTCCTGGGAGTCACCCAAAAGCGTGACTGAGGTGCGGTGATTCATTGGGTTGTCTGGTTACTACTAAATGTTCATTCCCAACATCTCTAGAGTAGCATCACCTAAGAAATATTTGAAAACTAATGAAAAACCCTTCGTGTGGAGAGATAAGTGCCATCATATCTTCCCAAATATGTGGAAGATCTTGACCGGTGCTCCAATTTTTGGATTTCCAGAGTATGGAATTGACTACGTGGTATACTGTTATGCATCAGGGATCATATTGTGTTTTTTTTTGGAAGCTAGAGTGAGTCTTGATTTCCTACAACCCATGGTTGATAAAGAAGCGTGAGAAGAACAATGATACCCATGACCTGAAATTAGTTTTAGTGACATTTTCTTTGAAGATTCAGAGACACTACTTGATGTTTGAACAATTTATTATATACTTCGACCAAAAAAGTATTGGGTATATCTTTTCATATAAGAACATAAACATTAGACAGTTGCAATGGATGGAGTTCTTCCAAGACAATGACTTTGAGATAGTCTATACTCCATGGAAGTGGAATGTGGTTGAAGATGCACATAGTAGGAGGTCTTGTTTACAACTACTGTGTGAGGTAAGGAAGTAGCTAGGCGTGATGCAGATATCCTTTATAGATAATGATGGGGTAGCCTACCTCTAGTATATGACGGTCACACCCCTACACCATCAATGAGTTAGTGAGTCACAACTTGGGGATGTTGACTTCAACGCCTCACGTTCTCATATATCACCATGAAATACTTCGTATGGATCTTTGATAGGTTGGGATCACGTCATCCTTGTCAAATAATGTACTGTAGTACCAGTGATGTTGTGGGTGGAGGTGTAGAGGGAGTTCTATACATCCCCTTGGGTGGTACATCTTAGTGTGGCGAAGATGTAGCAGGACCTCCAACGTCAGTAATTGTGGCTAGGGATAGAAAATGTTGTTGTAGAGTTTTTGTCACAATGCCTCATGTGTTAGAAAGTGAAGGCCGAGCATCAAGTCCTAGTAGTCTTGGAATAGACACTTGAAGTTCCAGAATGGAAATGGGGTGGTATCTACATGGATATCGTAATGTGGTTACAATGCACATCCAGGGGCCATGATTCTATATAGGTGCTCCTAGATGGAATCACCATGTCTTCCTAATTTATACCCATCCAGAAGCATGTATTGGTAGAGGGCATGGGAAAATTCTTTATACATAATATATTATGGATTCACGGGCCTCAATCGATGATCATCTCATACCATGATGAACACTTTACAACTTGGTTGTGGAAGGGGTTTCCAAAGGCATTCGATAATCATCTATGCTTGAGAACAACCTTTCACCCATAGACTAATAGTCGGAAAAAGTTGGACATACAGTGCCATGGGGACATGATTCATGCTTGAATCCTGGATTTAGGTCACAGTTTGAAAGAAAAACTTCCACTAGTGGTGTTTTTATACAACAATTGTTATCACTTCAACATTGGAATGGCACCATTTGAGTAATTGTACATTAAGTCATACAGTTAACCTCTATACTACATAGACCTTGGTGAGTCAAAACACATGGGTTCAGAGTGGGTTGGGATAACAATAAGATAGTGATGATTATCTAGTAGTAGATGAGGACTACACAGTGTAGGAAAAACTCATATGCAGACAGCAGACAAAGACCCATGGAGTTTGAGGAGAGAGACCATGTTTTCCTTCATCACTCACCACGATGAGGATCACAGATATTTTTCCAGGGTTGCAATATATCACTTAGGATCATCAGACTTTTCCATATTCATAGTATCGTTGGGAATGTAGCATACAATGTTTCTCTTCCCTAATAGATGCACTGGGTGCAGTATGTTTTTCTAATGTTGAAGTTGAAGAGGTACGTACAAGATCCATCCCACGTCATTGTCTGGGGAAATCTAGACATTGATGATTGGACGACATTAGAAGAGTTTCTAGTGGAGATATTGGATCAACAGGATTGGGTCTTTCATGGATGACTAATTCCTATAGTGCACAATTTTTTGCAGTATGAGAACCTCTAGGAGAGCACATGGGACCGAGAGGCATAGATTTATTCCTAAGACACCCATTTGATTAATTAGACTTTTTATTATTTTGACGATGTAAAGCCCTATGGTGGGGAGAATGTGAGGTCTAGTAAATTTTGTATAATATTTTTTTTAAAAATTATATAGATTTATTTTAAGACCACACACTATGATGTCTTGTGATTCTGATGCCTAGTGAGCCTTGAACGATGTTTTGAACATTTTTTTATGTACGTTCAATAAAATTGAAAGATATTTTTTATATCATTTTAACTATTTCATAGATCAAAAATCTATGGGCACGGTTGAACATAGAATTCTGAGATTTACCTAGAAAATACACATCTTTGTCCAGTAAGGGTCAGACGAAAAATTTAATTTCCAGTCTTTATATAAAACATTAAAATAATTATAAAAATTTAATTTTTTTATTTTCTCAACCATTGTGCAGCATATAGTAGTTCTGTGATGCAGCGACGAGGTGATAACGAGGTGCATTAAATGAAACTAGTAATGACATGTTTTGGTGAAAAAATGATAGCTACACTATTTCATAAATTATACAATTTAATTGAAAAGATGTGACTTGTTTTATTTGAAAAACACATTGGGAAAATTAGTTGGTGGAAATTTCCTCTGAAGACAAACATGGAACCTCTCTCTCCCTCTCCATCTGATGAAGAACACTATCAATGAATTCTAGTGGAATGTATTTAAGAGATGAAGAATAGAATTCTTTTTAATCCAACATATAATTGAGGTAGGGGATTATGCATTCATTGTTATTGTTGTTCTTCATTGTTCTTGTTCTAAACAAAAAATGCGGATGAACACCCTAACACGTGGATCCACGGATCGTGCCTTCTTGCGTGAGGGTGAATTATTTTGTTATTTTACTATATGGGAGTAAATTATCTATTGAATCGATTGAAATACAATCCTTGAACCTCCCATTGTTTATAGAAATTTAATTCGGAGAGTGTGGTCCCACACAATCTAGGCTTGAGACATTCCACATGTCCAATATTTGTGGATGAATTATTGAAAAGGTGTAAAGGAATGTATTATTTCGTCGTAGTAAAGGATTATTTCTTATGATCATTTAGGCGCATTCAGATTGATTTGTGGACCACTGGAGAATCATGTGTGGGCTATATGAGAAACCGCCTACACGCCGGCACCGGTAGAGGCCCACAATAGTGAACACGGACTGAGTGAGGGGGCACACCCTTCATCACATCATAGTTCTATAGAAGTGTTTCACTAAATTGTGTCAGATGAAGGAGGAAACATGTGTCCAGGCTGCCCGAGCATGGGACGAAGTTTGCAGCCAGCGCATCCGTGATTGCGGTGATAGAGACCCACAGTGGCATGATAGCACTATATGTAATGGTCAACCCACGAAAACATTTTGTGGGTGACATGAAAGGATGAGGCGGGCCAGGATCACTTGATCTCGTTGTAAGGGAGGCCTTGTGACTACCCATTGGGCACTAGGGGCCATACGTGACATCAAACCTCATCTTGGAAAGGCAAACAAGGCATGATATGGGCCGCTCCCTCTGGCCTGACCCACCCCATTGTGCTAGACCTGCCGCATGGGGATATACCTACCCTATCAGGCTAGGTCTAGGCCAGACCAGGTCCGAGTTGACTGAAACATGGTCATGTTATGTCACATTTAAAGGGTCAGACCAGACCCTGACCCAACATGCCCTATTAATCTAGAACATATGTATCTCTCAAACCGAATATATTATTGATGCTTGTCAGTGGGGTTGGGACCCTTGCGATGAGGTGGTCCTTCATAAATATTCTACATGAGTTTTGGTAGAGACTGGTGTACAGTTGGGTTGGGTCAGACTCGAATCCAACCAGGATCTTTTTCAAAATTGTCGATAACTTACAGAACATGAATTTTTTCAATGCATCGTCTTTTTCAATGTGACCCCTATGATGATATGATCATTTGGGTTACATTATATGAGACATTGTGGTGGTTGAGGTACAACCGATGGATCTATGAGTATATCCTCTATTAATCAAGCGTTCATAGTGTGAGAATCTAGTGGATGGATTAGATGTGAAGAATGAAGAGCTACCATTTGTGGATCAACATAAGAGAGACCCATCGTAGATCACCATATGGTAGAACCTCCATTGATCAGCACAAGTGGTAGACTTTGTGTATCAACATAATAGAGACCCTTCATGGATCAGCATGAATGTTACCCTTCGTGGATTAGCAGTACTGCGATCCATTATGGATCAGCCGGAGAGTGAACCATCATTTATCATTAGCAATGTGACCCTTCATGCATCAGTAGTAGAGATACCCTTCATGGACCAGCAGTAGAGCCTCTTGAAAAAATAAGATGTTCAAGATTTAGGACTAATCATATTTTCTTCTATACGTATGTTATACCAGGTGTGAGTTGTGTCTTGTGACTTGTTCATTTTTTGAGATATTTTTGGGTTGTATTATTACATTGTAGATTTCTATGAGACCCAAGCTGGTATGGAGGTCCTAACTGAGAATTTTTATACTTCACCACTACTGGGACTTCACCCAAACCTATTTTGTCTTGTGCAGATTATGGACAACATTGATTGGGACATTAGGGAGCCAGGGATAGATGGTTCTCAGAGGTGGATCAATATAGGTGGTGTACTATTGTGACTTCTGATAGAGAGTTCTACCTACCCTTTAGGTAAGATCCGTGTCAGAAGACCTCGAGATCATGTACTTCCTTTCTAGCACTTTCTTTTCAATTGGCCTTGTATTTTGGTCCCTTTACATTAAATTTAGACATTTTAATCTCTTTGGTGGATCGTTGTGGTGGTTGTATTATTTTCATTCCTTTTCAATTTTATTTATATAGTATGTAATGTCTATGTGGGCACAGGTTCAAAGACAATGACTTTCCTTTTGAAGATATGCCTTCCAAGTGCTAGTCACCAACCCCTAACATATGGAAATTGTGATTGGGTTAGTCACAACACGTGCCTTGGGGGATGGGTCATGGCATTATATTCTTATAAAAAGTATTTATATATTAGAATATATATAAAATAGTTTTTTTACATATACATATAAGAATGAATGGAAATAAAAAATGAAACAAAAGAAAAAATGGGGAGCTCGTCTTCTTCCCCTGGAATATACCTGATTCCACAGAGCACCCATACCCATTGTCTTCCCTTTCTCCCCCACCATTTAATGTCATGATGAAATCCCCAAATCTAGTATCATCCCTTAACCCAAAAAATTTCACTAACATTTTCTAATGGAGAAAACATATTCAACGTTGATTTGTAATGATTTTTTAAAATAATTTAATATATATAGGTTACTTTTTAAAAAAATTCAACATCAGAAATGTAAGTATGGCCTTATCACATTCCATATTTAATGAATGTTAGAAGGGGTTGTTGCCTTTTCCTCTCATTAACATGGATTGAAGATAAAGAAAATGTAGGTGGGGTGTCTTCCATTCACCTAAGTGAAGTGAATGTCGACCAGGGAGCAGCTTCATTTCACATAACGTAAATGAGAATGACAGAAAGTGGGTGTCCCCTTTTCATGAGGTGCATATAAAAGGTAACCCCCTAACTCCATCAAAATCCATATATCTCTATAAATTCCAAACTCTCTAAAATAATCTTCCACTATGTGTGGTGGTTCTAGTGGTAAAAAATAAGTTCTAATTTTTTTTGAAGTGTCATTTAGTTTTGTTTTTTTATTTATTTAAAAGATATATATTTTCTAAATTTATTTGTTTTTAGTTGGTTAAAATTATATTAATTATTTAGTAGATATGTTAGTCATATATAGTTTAGAAATAATAATTATTACTCATAATGATGTGGTGTTGATAAACTAATGAAAAACATATCATTAAAGAATGATTACAAATAATAATTATCAAATAATAATTAACTAAGGAATGACATGTGATTAACTAATTATTAAGTTGTAATTTTTTATGTATTTAGTAATGATTAACGAAAAATTGGATAAGTAATAATTAATGATTAAATAATGATTAAATACTGATTAATGAATGATTAAGTAATGATTATAAAATTATTAACTAATGATTTAGTGATGAATAACGAACAATTAACTAATGATTAAGTAATGATTAAATTATGATGAACTAATGGTCAACTAATGACTGAGTATTGATCTACTAAAGATTAAGGATTGATTAACTAATGATTAAATATTGAATAAATAATTATTGACAAATAAATAAATATTGATTATGAATTGATTAAATAATGAATAAATTATGATTAGAAAATGATTAACTAATGATAAACTAATGATTGGCTAATGAATAATGAATGGTTACAGAATGATTAAATAATGAATAATTTATGATTAAAAAATGATTAACTAATTTTAAACTAATGATTAACTTATTATTGCCTAATGATTAAATAATGATTAAGGAAATGTTAAAAATGATTATGTAATTATTAAATAATGATTATGTAATAATTAAATAATAATAAAGTAATGAATTAATATTGATAAATAATGATTAAGAAGTGATTAAAGAATCATTAAATAATATTTAACTTATGATTTAATGATTATTAACTAATGATTAATTATTTATTAAATATTGATTAAGGAATAATTAAGGAATCGATAAAGAGTGATTTACTAAGGATTCACTAATGATTAAAGAATGATTAATGATTAATTAAAATACGATTAACTAATGATTATGTAATAAATAAAAAAGGATTATGGAATTATTAAATAATTTTAAACTAATGATTAATGAATTATTAAATAATAAATAAATAATACTAACTAATTATTTACAAATAATTTACTAAGGAATAATGAATGATTAAAGTGTTATTAAATAATTGTTAACTATTGATTAATTAATGACTAAAGAATGATGGACTACTGAATAACAATTTATTAACGATGTTTTACTAAATAGATAACTAATAATTGTTGATTGATTAAATAATGGTTCATAACTGAATAATTAATGGTTAATGAATGATTCACTAATGCTTAAAAAAATTCAATAATGATTATTTAATGATAAACTACTATTTAAAAAATTATTAAAGAATGATTTTGTAATGATTAGATATTTACTAAATTTTGAGTGACATAGAATTATATAGGATGCAAGATGATAAACTGGATGACAAAGAGGCATAACTTCACACATTATTTTTTTAGTCCAATGATTAAGATAATTCATTCCTTATTACATGCCTATATTGTTAATGTCAATAGAAATGTTTCAGAAGAATTTAATTCTCTTTGTATACAACATAATATAAGTTTATAATAGTTAAGAATTTTAATTCAAGACATTAGTACCTTCTTTTAGTATATTTTATAATAATCTAAAATATCTGTATCATAAATATTATTTTGTTATATATGAAATAAAATTCCTTTCTAGATACTACAAATGGGTGTGGCTATAGCACATATGAACCTATGGTGAAAACTTCAATCCCATCTGATATTGATACTAGAAATCAAGATGTTACATCAATGAGGGATGCTGATGTTGAAAAAGATGCGTAATGTGATGGACTAGACACCATAACAAGGGTAATGATTGAGATAAAAAATATGTCCTCAAAAAATTCAAAATATAAAATGATTCCATATCTTTGATGGATTGATTTCACACTCTCAACAACAATGATGTTTTGTTTCCAATGTGATCTCATCTTATTTTTATTTGTACGGTGTTGATAAAATATACTTTTAATTTTATAATTTTCTAACATTTACAGATAATTTTACTATCAAATACCAAGAAGTTTTCCATATTCACAGTTAAAGGATTATTATAAGTACATGTGAGGCCACCTTAAATCATAATCAAACTATCCATGATTAAATCATAAATAATGACTCTGAGAAAATAATCATCAAACATTCTATCATGTGAGAAATAATACATAAATATCAATGCATATTATTTGAGATCTAACATAGTATTTAATGTCAAACTAAGGTTGTGTTAGGTTTTAAAATAATAATTTTTATACCTTATCTGAAAGTTTATTAGAAAATAAGTGACATAATTTTTTTAGAAAGTTTGGTAAAAAAATGAGAAAATGTAAAATAAATTTATTTTTCATGATAAAATAGAAATTATGATCATATAAAGTGAAATGAACAAGAAAAACCCCATTAAATGAGATATGAATTCATTACAATAGTCTAAAAATATCATTACATTTTTCGATACAACAGGATTTGGTTGAGATGAGCCATACATCATATGTGTAGTAAAATACAGCTTATTTTTATCGCGTAGCATAATAACATCTTCCAACAGGATTTACATATTTTTTAATTTTTAAATGCTTTAATTCATCAAAAGGTATCTTCTTAATTTGGGGAGTCTATTCATTATAAGGTTGAATTCAATTGAAAATTCAACAGTTGTGTACATCCCTTTGGATGATGTTATTAATCAACAACATAAACATAAGGCGAAGTTTACTTCACTTCCGATATCCGGGTCATCTCATCCAAAATATGTTTAGTTGAAAATGACAATTTATTTATTGTCTATTTTATAGCATTCATGATTTATTTAATTGGGTTTTATTGGTCCAATTCACTTTATATGATCATAATTTTCATTTTATCATCGATAAATAAATATATATTTTTTCTATTATTTTTACCTCATATTCCAAAACATTAAATCACTTATTTTCTAATAAATTTTTTGATAATGAATAAATAATTTTTTTATATAGAAATATATAAATCTTAATCTAACAAGACTCTATTTATTAAGTAAAAACATTTCTAAAAAACATTATAAATATAATTGTAGAAACATGAATACATTCTCTTTTATTTTGTTAAAAAAAATTGAATACAATGGGAATAAACATGTTGTGTCTTACACTCTACCAATAATAACATTCTTCTAACCATAACATTATATTTTTATTTTACATAAAATAATTGATTTATTTTTTTACATTCATATAGACGTTATTACACCAATCACTAAGTAGTATATGTATTTTTATCATGATGTGATAGAGGTTTGTCATGTCATATGGATTAGGGTGTGTCGAGCACACAATCATCATCACAGTATGCCTCCAACCGACATTATACCATACCTACATCATGATATATTCTAAAAAATAATGATATTTTATTTCAGATTCATTGAACATCACCCACTTTTTTCCCTTCTCTAGGTACACAGACAATAAACACACACATTCCACCTGCCTGAGGGAGAGATGATCAAATCCCTTGATCATATAACATTCATGGTCAATCATCTGATCTAGGGAAGATGTAGTTATTGGACCGTCCCATGTATACTGGCATTATCTTGTATATATATTTCTAAAAATTTACATTTTGCCTATTTATGAAACTAAAAATAGATGGTCGATATCTATAAGTTGGATTGAGATGTATTGTTTCACAATTACTTGATGATGCTGATGAAAAGACTATCATGGTTCATTATTATTCATATATCATGTGGATAATTGGAGGGTCACTATGAACTAATAACTTTGCAATTCATGTTAAAATATGTATCTGGGGATACTAGAGGATTTTTAAATTGTTAGAAGATACAGTTAGGGATCTGCATTCTTTGGTTATACTTACAGAGCATTGTACACAATATGCCACTCAGATCACTTGAACTATAGGAGATCTATTATCATTCTTCAAATGTGGTAATATGATCACATCCCTTGCCTATCCCCTTTTTTTGCTGTCTAGGATTTTACGATATATGTTTTGTGTCATTCTCTACATAGACAATGGTATGATCCCTAATCTCTATTAGTTTCTTATTCTTGTATGAGTTATTTAATTTTATTTCAGATTAATAATCACTTTTTATGTTTTATTTTATAGTTGGATTCAGGAACACAACGTCAAGAGTGATCTGAGACAACATTTTTAGGCATTCCATCACATATTGGACGTTCAACTAACCACTGATGCAATTACGTACAACCTTTATTCGACTATGTAGTTTTAAAATATCATAATTTTTTGTTTTTCGTAACAAAATTTCTAACAAATCTCACATTTCTTATCGGATTACATGTATTCCATAATATGATTTATTAGAATCGTTGCCTACACACTATACTATGGTACTTCATGATTCCATAATTGTAGTTTTTCCCATTCACTTTCAGATTTTTGAGTTGCACCGGATTGATAGAGTCATGCTCTAGTTGGGATGTGTTAAGCATATTCTATTTTCACCAATATAGTCACATGTACATCATTATATGAAGATTTCGAGGGGAAGGATGTTGAATGCAACTGAAGACATGCAATGTATCTGGACCTGTGTGGTGTGTGAGAATCATGTCATATCAAGGGTGTACATACAATGTTATTTCATCAATCATATTAAGTCGAGTAAGATCTATGGTATAGTTTCATGTATATATGTTATCATACTTTAAATTATATATTGGTTATGGTTTAGATAAGTCAATTTGTTTCCATTAGTTTTTTATGATACAATTTTATAATTTATTTTGAATCTATTTACAGCATACTCGATAGAATTAGATTATAAATATGTCTGGTCCAGGGGAGGAGGAGATTGTTAGCTTGGATGTGATCCATGATTTATTGCAGTGGATGATACCAGCTTAGAAAGTGGTTACTGATAGTATATTATATCATCCATAAGTTGGATATGATGTTAAATATTAGGGAGTAGATGTTTATGTTCAGGATCCTCCTCTAATAGATCCTAATCTGGGGTTTAAATTATGATGATCACATAGACCGTGTTGTTCCAGACGTGAGGCCTCACCTATTACACATGCATAGGTCAACCCTCTATCAGTCTGGCCTCATTCAATGGGGGTGTAAATCAAGAGGCATGGGATCAAACTTTGTTGGTCGGTTATCTATAGCTTTATTTGGGTACATATTTTCTAAGCACCAATCTGCGGTCATTTCCCATGCCTCTTGCTTTCATGCCAGAGCCTTCACTGGCTATATAGTTCCCTTAGGTTATGACAGTTGGTCATTGTACCCACTTAATGGTAGAAAGATTAAGTTCATAGGATGACATCATGTTGACACATCCACCCACTAAGAGTCTAGAAGAATGATTGATGGTCGAGATTCCCTCAATTGAAAATCATCTCTCTCTAAGACATTATACTCCACCCCATCATAGATGTTGATAATATTGATATGGGAATCCCATTTCAACATAATTATGTAGGTCGGGACCTCATAATATATTGTTACATTACTCAATCATGTGTATGTTTTGTGTCTTTTAAAATGATGAAATTATTTTTACTATCAACCATTTTCCATGTTTATCTACTATTTCACATTAAGAAGTTATATTATGTTTCATGTAGTCAAATTTGAAAGCTTATACAATATAAGTTATAACTAAAATATTAGGAATCTGAAAAGTTGTTTAAAAATAAACGAAATTGATAAATATAATAAATAATTGAAAAATTAAATGAATATAAAAATGATTATAAATAAAATTATAATTGATTAAAGAAAAATATATTGTTCTAGTAAAATTACATTTTATTAAGTATTTTAATAAATGAATTTAATTTTGATTTATTTTTATATGTTCTGTAAGTGTGTCAAATATAATTTAGATTTTATTTATATTTTAGAATCTATAGACATTTAAATCCACTGACTTCAAACATTATTATGTTTCTGCTAGGTGACTTTAAAAGAATATAGCTTATAATATATAACTACAATATAAGGGATATATGAGAGAGTTACTGAACATATAAAACACACTTGAAAATAAAAAATCATAAATATAATAAGTTATAGATAAATTATATGTAACAAAATTTATCGATTAAATATATGAAATTTTTAATTCCAAATATTATTGAACATATTTATAAATAATGATAAAAAACAATTTATGTATAATAATATATAAATATATATATAAATATACAAACATGTATTTTTAATTTTTTTTTACAAGATAGCAGAGGCCCTACAACCTTTCCACTTTACTTGAAAGCGGCAGGGGCTCTTCCACCTTTCAACAATAATTTTTAACAAATATTTATCGTAATTTTTTTTGAAAATATGCATAGAAACTCTTCATTATTCCCAACCCTTAGTGATACCATCTCTGACCTCATCACTGAGTTGTGTTATCATTGTAATAGATTTTTCATTTTATATAACATGAGATTATATAGCTGTTATCATTACACAAAATCCTGAAAACAAAATGATAATGGTTTTTATAATATTAAAGAAGATGATTTGGGAGTAGAGTTTTTTTAGAGGTGATGAATATGATTGAGTTTCAGAGACGTCGGAGTAAGGAATCTTTATATAATTTTCAGAGGCCAGTAAAAATGATGATGTGAATACACATACACTAATAAGATATTCCCAGACATAAAATATAGGAAAAAAAATAAAAGATCTGGACAATGGAAATAAAAAAACATTTCTAGAGAATCATGTTTCCCAAGGTCGTTCACAAAATTTTGAGGCTAACAAAATGGTAAGGAGGGACAATAAATTTAACTGATAAAGACATAGTGAATCAAAATTTATCAATCGATGAATAAATGATTCTAGAAAATATTACATATATATATCAATATAAAATACATGTTTAAACTATATATTGTGATCATAAACCTTCAAGTTCTATTAATAAATCATTTAATGTTTCCATAGAAAAAAAGGTAATAACATATTGATTCAGAGAGGGGATTTATAAATTGTCTTCTTTGGGGTGTTCAAAAGTAGAAATTTCATTACCATCAGTTTTTAATGCCGTGTAAGGGGAATAACATTAAAATTTATTATTCCAGGTAAAAATTGATTTTAGAAAAAAATATTATTATCAAATAAAATTCCCTCTTCATAGGTAATTTTTTTTAGAAATAATCTATTTCTCAAATTTTTATTTAATAGATAATATTATCTATAAAGGTAATTTTTTTCAAAAAAATTTACGTTTATATGATTTTATTACACTTTTAAAAATTATAATCATATGTATCTATCATGTTAAATTTTATTATCTTTTTTAAAATCTAATTTTATGTTATGGGATATGTAATATAATATAATGATTTTATACGATATTTTTATGAAGTTTTAAAATATTAATTTGATGTGAAAATGGTATTTTTTTATGTTTTTGGTAGAAATGCTTCAAAATAATTCTTTGTATGTGGATTAACCTATAAAATTTTATAAATTTATATGAAAAAATGATTCAATTATTTTTTTATAAAAACTAAACTCTCTTTACAGGTGAATATGATTTATTAAATTTTAAATTTCACATATTGTTCTATGGAATTCATAGTCATTATTATATATGTAACAAGAATATTTAATCTAACATTTTACGTTAATAATATTTTTACTAAATCATTATTTTTATCCAAGTAGTATTTACCCCATGAATTAGATTCTCCCATGGATTATATATAGGTTTGATTTATCATATGGATATAGTTTAATTTTTATTGTAATTCATTGTGTGATGCGCATTATATCCTTCTAGTGATTAATTATCAAATTTTTTGGTTTCTTCTATTTCAGTAATATACTTCGTAAAAATATATTACTATGTACATATATTAAGGATTGTATACATATATATCCATTCAAACCTTTTTGAAAATGTGATTTGAATCATTAGAATAAAATATAAATCTTCAAAGAATTTCATTTAAATTCAACAGTTAGATATTGTTTACAAGATGATAAATTGGGAGTGAACCTAAATCTCAAGCTATGTTGTTCACTAAGAATGGTAGGGAAAATACATCCTTAAATATTCAATGTTTTCTCATGATATTTTCTAATATTTCAATGTGATTTTATGAAATACAGTTTCATTCTATTATTTATGAAATCATATCCATGTTTTCACATGGTTATTAATTTTTTATTTGTAATTAATTTTTTTTATACATGTATTAATTATGTATTGTTAGTATTTACATGTGATTATAAGAGAAATTTCAAAAAAATTAATTTTTCTTTGGGAAAACAATTTATCGGTTTTATGTAAAAAAACTCAAATTTTCAATAATTTGTTATTTTAAGAATTTTTTTCATTTTTTATTGGTGTCAGTTTCAAATAATTTCTTCTAGTATTTTATAAAAGGATATTTTTGTTTAAAAACTATTACTAATTAATTTTTCCACCCCATGTATTTAAATTGTTTTTATAGGGTATATAAGTAAATGATAGTTAGTCATGTGAATGAAATAAAATACGCTTGTCAGACAGAAGTAATGTCAAATTGTTTTCAGAAAATGTAGAAAAAAAAGAATGTAATTTTGGATTTATGTAGTTCTTGTTTAAAATTTTTTTAACCCTCTAAAACACATAGACTAACCAATCTTTATAAATTTATGGACTGTCTATTTTTGAGTGATAATAAATATTTTATTTAAAAAATGTATATTAGTTTTAAGGCCCCGAAACAATTATGATGGACAAGGAAGTTTCATTTATTATTCTTTATTACCGAAATAATAATTGATTCTAATTAAATTACAAATAAGTATTTTCATCTAATTTTTCCCTTACCATATTGAGTTGGAATATTCAGGTGCATGAGACTTGTTTATCTGTTAAAAACTCATTGGAGATAATGAAAAGGTAATAAGATTGTTAAATATAGTTCAATAGTCCCATATAAATTTTATTGAACAAATATAGATGATTTTCATGGAAAATTTTAAAATCCAATTTAATAGTGAAAGTATTGAAAAATAATTATAGTTATATCAAATATTGAATCTGAAAAACTTATTAAATTCATAATTATTAAAAATTATTATCATTTTTATGTTTTTAATCACTAATCACATAAAAATTATAAAAGGTTCAATGTATGTGGTAAAATTGAACAAAATAGGACCAACAAATAATTATGGAATTTGTTATAATAAATTATTTTATAGTAATAATATAATACTTTTTAGAAGAAAAATCATTTCAAAAACATGTTACTATGGTGATAAATTAGATTCAATGACCGGTATATGATGATTATAAATGAAAGGGGATGGTATAAAGTTAATACATATAACATTACTTTATATTCATTCCTTTGGGAGTTAAAAAATTTAACAAACATATATTTTCAATATTGTAAATATCACTAGTTGAAAAAATGGATTCCATGTAGAAATTATCACATCACTTTTTCCAAAACCAAATCACATTCCATACATAGAGAGTTTTACCATTGGTTTATTTAATATGAATGTTATAAACCTTCAAGATATACCTTTAATTTTTTTATTTATTAAATCTATAATCAAAATTATTCTAAATTTAATTTCATATTTGGTTTTTAGAAAAAGAGATAGATAATTTTGTTTTCAACTATTTGGAATAAATTTTAGAAATACCATTTCCAAAACATTATTTAAAAATTTACATTCCATTATTCATAAAGAACAACCTAATAAAGAATTTTTAATAACATATGTGATTGGTTTAACCACTTTCATATATTGAATTTTTTTATGAAACCATTGTATATGTAGATCATGACACTCATCCCCTCTACTTGGACCCCAATGCTTCTAATTTATTTCATTATTAACTTTCCTTTCATCATTTATCTTCACTATTTCATCCTCCAATGACATCATTGTCATCATTTATCCCGCTATTAATTGTTCTATTTTTTCTTTCTTGAGTTTCACAGTAGTCATATTTCATCTCTATTTTCATTTTTATTATCTTATTTCTTACAATCTGTAGTTTATTAATCTCCAACTTGAATCTATTTGTTGCATATTTACGACCGTAATATCTATATACTGTAAATATATATTTAATATTAAATTTATATATTATTTATTTTTTATTTTTTATTTTTAAATTGTTTTCATCAATTTACTTTTTTATATGTAAATATTTCTCAATTATATATCGTTTTGGTTATAATTATCATCCAAGTAAATATTTCATTATGATTATAAATTTTTTATTTGGATACAACAACTTTGTTATTAAATTTTTTTTGTATTTATAATCACATATATTTTTAATTTTTTATTATTATATTTTTTTTATAGTGGACCATATTGATAAATAGATAATGAAGGGTATATATTTTAAGATTCACTTATATATTTTAATATTAAATATTGGTAAATCATCTTTAGGGATGATATTTAGATAATTAATAATATATATTTTCATATTAAGTGATATTCTTCGATCTTATATTTTGGAAGATAATATTGAAATCTAAGACCTTTTTTTATTTTTACTTTGAATTTCAAAAAATACATATAATTTAGGTGTACATAAAAATTTCAAAAAAAAACTATCATTTTTTATTTTAATTACATAGATACCAATAAATAGTTAATTGATTATATTTATTATCATTCTTTATGTTTTATTCTTATATATTTATATATATATATATATATTAAATTTTTATATGCATATTATATTTAAAGGTTATATTTGATCTTAGCTAAATAATTTATAATAGTTGGATATATGTTTGATGTACCGCTAATGAATATAAAAATGGATTTGATGATGTCTTGGAATTTTCTGTATAAAATCATGAAAACTACGGTTTTATTATCTATCCAGGATTGATGTGTTTGAATACGAGAATGTTAAATTCCATTGAAATCAATGATTATAATATTTAATGTGGTTTTAATCATTATTTTATACTTTGGATATTGAATTGTAATATAATAGAAAATTGAACATCTGTTATTAATGAAGTTATTCCATATGATAAAATAGATCATATTAAATAATTAGTTCATGTTGTTGGCATTTAAACCACTGAAAAATTAAAATTATAGACAAATTTTATAGGGATTCTGAGAAACCTCTATTCTTATATTAGTGTAAACATACAGTTTTACAAATTGTGCTAATATTTAGAATAATAAATATTTCACTAAATTTCATGAGCTTTTAAATGAGCTTATTATAAAAGGAAATAATCATTAATATTCTAATTATAATGAAAATAATATATTTTTCCTAATGGTATTGTAGAATAAAAAGATACATTATTTTCCCAGTAACTATTTTTTGTAGGAAGGAATATGAATTCTTAGTAGAATGTCCAAAATGTGGGACATCATGGTGTAAGATGGATGGAAAATTCTACAATGACTCATTCTCTAGTATAAAAGCTGATCCTTTCACTAAATAAATTTAATAATTTCTAATAACTCTTTATTAGAATCATATATTTTCAAATTCAAATGACACGTAGTGATTAACATGGCATACAAATGAGAACAACTCTGGTTGAAATTACATCACTCATCTGATTAAACCTATTAGAAGATATTTGAAAAAAAATGACATTGGATGTGAAGAAACACATCTCAATATGTGATAATTCATTGATGGAATGAATCCATAAATTATACATTGTATAAGAAATACATTATGGATTGTAATATTTATATTTTATAGATTCTCTATATAAATAATTATAATGAAAAAAATATGTCATCATGAGCTTGATGATTTTTTGAACAAAATAGCCTGGAATAAATAGTGGTGTTCATTTACCAACATTTATTGATGACTTGAAATTTATATAAGAGAATGTTGTAATAATATTTAATTCATAAATGAATAGATATTTACAATTATATTACATGATAATGTTCAAAATTAAAAACATTCATCCATGTAGAAACATATCAATATATTATTTTAAAAGACATATAGTTTTCTAATTTGTGAATAAGGGACATAATATTATCATAATGTTATACATATAAAATTTTAGTGAAATGGTACATTGAAGTAATGATATATAATTATGATCTTAATTTTTTTTAAATGATAATTATTATGTTAAGGTATTATTATTATATTATATTAATTATTACTATTATTGCTAAATTTTAATATTGACCTAAAAATTAATCATATAGGCTATTAAATTAGATGAAAACAATGATAATATAAAAACATTATTTGGGTTTAAATGAATAAAATTCAAATTATAATGAACAAAAAACATATTAAGATATATAGGAAATGATATATTTTTTATTGATGAACATATATATATCTACACATGTATATTTAAAAAGTGTAAAATTTAAGAAATAGTGGTGGAATAAAATTATCAATAATTAATGGATTGTAAGAATAATTATACTCATATATATATATATCAATGTGTGTAATTAATTATAAAAAAATAAGATTTTTTTTATTATAATGTACTGTCTATAAAAGGATATTTCCTATTTATTCGGTTATAAATAGTACATATATGAATAATTAAATATATAATAAAATATTTATATATATATTTAAAAATATATTTAAAATAAAAAACACAAACAAAATAAAAAAATTAATAAATATAAAATACTAGGAGCCCATCTTCTTCCCCTCGGGTTTGTTCAAGGCCACTTACCAATGAAAACCACAATCTTATCCTTATCCCTCATTACTTGACAACATCGTGTAATCTCTTAACTAGATTTCATCGATTACCCATCACAATTATATTAATTTCATGGCACTATGTGCCCATTATTTTTGTCTTCTAACTGCGTTGAGACCATCTTCAATCTCATAATAGAGTATGGTTGTCAACATATAAGATTTTCACTAATGTAAATCCAAACATAATTTAGGGATCATCGAATAATGATAATTGACCAAGATGGTGATAGTTTAGTCCTTTTATTTTAAAAAAATGCATTTGGAGAAAATGTAAGTCATATGAAATGAAAATAATCGAGTTTCACTGAACTAGAGTAAGGCACCCTAATCTGCTTTTGAGAGGTAGACCAAAAAGAAAGAGGAAAATAAAAACACTATATTATAGGATCCACTCACATACAAGATTGTAAAAAAATCATCTAATTGAATCCTATAAATCAAACACTTATTGGAGAAGAAATCATCCCCAGGTCATTCTCAGTCTTTCGTGGCGAACACTATACAATGGTGGTCCAAAAAAATTGAATTGATTAAGATAAAACTAATCATTTGTTATAAGTTCATTGACACATGATGATTGAAAATATAGTATATATATATTATAATAAAATATATATTTGGAATACATTAAGAGTTCATCTTCTTTATTAATCCACTAACAAAACTATGGTTGGTTCTATTGAATAATATACATGAAATTACATAGAGAGTTAGATATTGTGTTTATATATTATCATCATATAATAATTATATAGAGGAATATTCATATTCATTGTTTAGTAATACCAGGTAAGGGTATCTTTTTTAATATTTATCATTTCATGTGAACATTTTTTTAGAAATTAATGTTTTAGAAAATAAAATTCCCTATTATGGGGTAATTGTTTCAAAAATATTCTATTTTTAAAAGATTGATTTCCAAATTCATATTATTTGTAAGGATAATTATATTCTATGAATTTATATTTTATAATATTTAAAACTTATTTAAAAAATGTTAATTTTTGGTTTAAAATATTTAAAATTTTATTTTGAATTATAAAATAATTTTTATATAAGGGTATATGCTTAAAAAATAACACTTACATCATATAATAGTAATATGAATTTTAAAATTTATCATTTTATATAAATATGAGATTTCATATTTGTTTTTGTTTTAATTTTTCAAAAAGAATTTATCATTTCAAGTGGATTTCCATTTGAAATTTTATCATTTTATGTGAAATAATATTTCGATTATTTTACATTCAAAACAAACTCCCACTCTAATGGAATATGTTTTAGTATAGATTGAATATAAAAGTTTGTTCTAAAGAATTTGAAATCATTATTTTATGTGTAATATAATTTTTAGAACTATCATTTTTTTGAGTAATATTTTTTAAAAAAATGATTCTTCTGGTAGTAGTTATGAATCATTCAGTTAGATTCTTTTATATATTGTTTTTATGTTTGATTTTTCATTTTATTATACTATACTAAGATTGTATTTTTACGTATGTATTATATTATTTCAGACTAGAGTTTTAATATCATGAGTTTTTCTTGATTCATATATAATTAAAAAATACCTATATATATATTCAATTATATATATATATATATATATATATATCCATTTTGACCATTTAAAAAATTTGATTATAAAATCCAATAAAAAATGAAAATATTTATTTTATTTAATAAATCTCAACTCGTCGACATTATAAACATGAGGAGGAATAGGGAGTTAACCAAAAATTAAAGATACATTTACTAGAAAAATGGATTGGCCCTATCTGACATTAAATGTCCCATGTTTCCTCATGTTTTTTTCGCTAATCATATGAATTATTTTTCGGAAAATCACTAGATTTCTTTTACTTTGAATTTTTTTGGAGAATTCCATTTATTATTAATGTTGTTAAAATATTCATAGATATATTCATGGATTTCCTATTTTTGGAAATGTTATTTAGTAAAAGAAGTGGTTTCATGAAAATTTATATTTTAATCTATTTTACATTTAATATAATCATTATGGATTTTTATAATAAAAGAAAAACTTACGTTTAAATAATGGTTTTAGGAATGGTTTTTAGTTATGAAGGAATTTATTTCAAATTAATATTTCCGGTATCTTAAAAAAATGGAAAAATCAATTTTAAAACCCCTTACTAAGCCACTTTCTATCCCTACATATTTTAATTGTTTTTCATAGGGTATTTAGATTAATGGGAGTTACTCTCGTGATAGGCATCAGTTGTGTGGATAAGATAGTGTTGATCCATAAATGTATTTGGAGTATTTAGAAAAAAGAATAAAATTTACATTTTGTTAGGATATATAAATTTTAATTCATCCAAATAATATAAAACAATAGACATAAATGTTCTTAAAAATTTATGGAATTTATATTTTTTAGTAATTTTAAATATTTTATTTTTTATAAAATACTATTTTTTATTCACCAAACTCAATAGTGTCGATCTGTACTATCTCAGTTGGTATCAAATGAATGGTTTAGAAATATCTTGATATATGGATAACAAGGATAACATAAGAGTTATAAGTAATTATTTGAAGTTTTTGGTGATTATATTTCGAGAGGTTCTTAATATTATATTACTTTTCGGTCTAAGAGACAACCATACGGAATTTCTAGGGTTTTATTATTTTGGGTCTCAGATTCAGTATAATGGTCATTAATATGATGAAAATTTGTTGGATTATATAGAGATAATTTTTCAAGAAAATTACTTCTAAGTATTAATATCTAAAATAACATATAAATATATATATACATATACTTATTATTCAAATAATTATAAATTAAATTTCTCATACATTATTTATATTTTGTGGATGAGATTTATTTTAATTAGTACATGTTAGAACTTGGGTTTCTAGAATATATATTTAAATTTATTCATGAAATAAAATAAATATTATACTTAAAATAAAAAAATTCATTATAAATATATATTGTAATAGTATTATTCTTTATGATAAAATATTGATGAATAATATGTAAATATATTTTTACAGTAATATAGAATTTTTATGGAAATATAAATATATATATAAATAAAATATTAATATTAAATAAAAATATATTTTAGAAATATATTTTGAGAGGTAGTTTTATATAAATTAGATGGGGGTATTATCAACTATAATCCTCTCATGTAGTAATAATTATATATTTTAACTGAAATCTTATTTCAGAGTAAAAATATTAAATTACGATTAAAAATAATATTTTAAAATGATTATTTTTATCTTAAAATATTCATTGTATAATATATTAATGAAAACATTTAATGTAAAATTTTAAATGTAACATAACAATTATTGAATATGAACTATTAAATTTAATCAAATACAATGATAATATAAAAATTATTATTGTATTTAAGTAAGTACAATGTAAATGAAAATGACAAAAATATAATAATAACTACCAGAAACAATATATATTTTACCATAGTGAAAATATATATATATACATAATTATACACTATAAATGTATGAAATTTACATTTTAGTTTTCGATAATAAATTTCTAACAATTGTCATGTTATAAGAATAATAATTTACAAATATATATACATGATTGTGTGTTTGTCATAAATTTTAAATTATAAGATTACATGTGTTAAAAAACATAAATTATAAAATGATATTTAATTTATTTATTCTTATAAAACGTATTTATTTATAATCATATATATATATATATATTAGTGAAATATTACATGTACCTTAAAAATAATGGAAATAAAATATCAAAATAAAATATAAAAATGTATATATGGTGCTCAACTTCATCCCATGACATTTTACAAGAGGCCACATACCACCCACACCCATTTTCATCCCCTTCTCCACCACTATTGAATGTCATGGTGAAATCCCCCAACTGTGTATCATCCATTACACCTTGAAAATGAGAAAACATTTTCCCATGAAGATCTTATCTTCATCATTAAGTTTTTTTATGAATGTTTTGAAAAAAATTCTAAATTACACTAGGTTTAAAAAAATGAAATTTTACATTGGAAAGGTGGAAGGGGGTATCTCATTTTTCTCTAATCGATGAAAATCGATGACATGGAAAAGTAATGTGGTTGCAACATCCTTTCACCTAATGTAAAGAATATGGCCTTCTTTTCCTCTATATCTCTAAAATAATATTTATTTGTGTATTGTGGTTTCTATGCCCAAATTAAGTGTTTGTTTTTTTTACAAATCATTGTTTATATGTATTTTTCCTTATTTATTTTAAGGTTATTTAATTATTTAATTGATTTATTTTTAGTTAGTTATCAATATGTTATTTATTTAGTATCATCTTTAGTTATAAATAGTTTAGAAATAGTACTTGTCATTATCAATGAATATATATATATTAACTAATGATGAACTTAGGAATATGGAAGGATTACATATATTGATTAGACTATAATAATTAACAAATAAATTCCATATGATTAACTAATTATAAAACATAATTAATTAATTATTAAGTAATTTTTATCTAATTATTAGAAAATGAATTGTGAATTATTAATTTATGTTTATTGATTGATTAAATAATTATTAACTAATTATTAAAGAATTATGATGTAATGATTATAAATAGATTACCTAAAGATTAAAAATGATTTAATAGTTTTTAACTAATGATTAAGTAATGATAATATAATGACTAACTATGATTATATAATGATTAAATTAGGATTGACTAATGATTAACTAAAGACTGGGTACTGATTAATTAATGATAAACTATTAATTAAAGATTAATTAAAAAATGATTAAGTAATGTTTAATTATTGATTAAGGAATGAATATAGAATTATTAAAGAATTATTTAAAAATGATTAACTAATGATTAACTAATGAGAAACTATAGATTAAATTATTATTAAATAATAATTAACAGATGTTTAACTAATGATTAACTAATGATTTACTAATGATTAAGTAATAACGTATGAATTATTATTGAATAATTAATAAATTATTTATAATAACTAAATAATTATTAAATACTGATTAAATAGTGATTAATTGGTGATTAACTAATTATTAACTTATGATTAACTAATTATTAAGTAATTACTTACTAAGGATTAACTAATGATTAATTAAGGATTAAAGAATAATCAATGAATGACTAACTAATGATTAAGGAATGAATTATGAATGATTAAATTATGATTAGCTAAAAATTAATTAATTATTAATGAATGATTATGGAATAATTAAATAAGGGTTAACTAATCGTTTACTAAGGATTATGGAATGATAAAATAATTATTAACCAATGACTAGGTAATAATTATCTAAAGAATAAATAATGATTATGGATTGATTACATCATTCTTAAAGAATGATTCTCTAATGTTTTACTAATTATTACTGAATAATTAAACAATTAATAATGAATGATTAACTAATGATTAACTAATGGTCAAATATTACTAATGAATGAACAATGATTAATTAATGAGTTATTAAATAATGATTATTTTTTGATTAATGAATGACTAACTAATAATTAATTAATGGTTTACAATTTATTAAACAATGAATATCTAATTGTTAAATATTGATTAACTAATTATTAATGAATGAATAACTAATGATTAACAAATGTCTAAAAAATTATTCGCTAATAGTTAAATTATTATTCATTAATTCTTAAATAATGAATAAAAAATTATTATGTAATGATTATCTAATATTGAGTAATTATTTGATATTGATTAAATTTCTATTGACATAGAATATACATATGATGCAAGAAGAAAAACTGGATGCCAAATAGTCTTAACTTCACACATCATTTGTTACTCTCAAAATTTAAAATATTCAACACTTATTGCATGCATGTTTTTTTAAAATCATTGAATATTTTTTAAATGAATAACATTCTATTTATAAAGCACATAACATAAATTTTTGAAATTAAATAATTATACTACAAAACAATATGATAAACTTTTATGATAACAGAAAAAATTCTAAATTTTTTGTATCATTTAGATTATGTGGTAATCTAAGAAATTAAATACATGTATGGATAGTACAAGTGGGTGTGGATTTGGCATAAATATACATAAGAGTAAAACATAAATAATAGATAATAATGATACATTAAATTTACATGTTACATCATTAAGGAAAATCAATGTCTAATAGGATGTAGAATATATTGGAATGGCCTCAGAAATAAGAAAACATATTTAGAGGCAATATATGTCATCATGAAGGTCATAACAGGAAATGATGCCCTAATATTTTTTGATCGAGTTCATACTAATTTCTAAATGATGTATTGTCAACAATGTGGCCCTTCAATATTGTTAATTATATTTTCTTAATATAATATTGTCTATTTTATAGTATTTTTGTTCATTTCTGAATAGTTTTTCTATCAATAACAATAAGCCTTTCATATTTACATTTAGAGGAATATTGAAAGTTCATGTGGGGTGAAATAAAAGGAAAATCAAATAATAAATCAATAAATAATAAATAAATCATGTTAGAAAATAATCATAAATTATACCATCATGTGAGAAATCCTACATAAATTACAAAGAACACCATTTGGGATCTATAGCAATAGTCAAAAAGAAACTACTGTGGTGTTAGGTTTTATAAAACATATTATCATAATCACTTAAAATCTTAATAGAAAATTTGTGACATAATATTTTATAATGCGAGGAAAAAGGAATAGAAAACATAAAATCAATTTATTTATCCGAGATAAAATGAAAATTATGGTCATATAATGTTAAATGGATAAGAACAAACCCATTATCTAGGGGGTGTTTTTTCACTTGACCATTATACATGACTATGTTCATTTCTGATAATTATTTCCACAGCTCAATGAAATTTAAGAGGGAAGGAAAGGATCACTGTATAACAAGAGATGTGCTCCAGGTTGATCAAAAGTTTAAAGATCAAAATCCAATCCCCTCTTGTGTATTTTCCTTTAACATCATATTATAGACCTAACATGATCGTATTGTACCGGTATCTAATTTAATCTGGATCTGATGAAAAAAAAGAACAAACAAAGAACATTAAAATAAGGTATATTAGATTTAACCTAAGTAACACATATGACACCAATTAAAAGGAATAATTATTAAATATGATCCATTAAATTAATGGTAGGAATCAAATGGGACGGTTGGAACTTTAATCTGAGTCCTGACAGAATAATGGGATCAAAACATATGGAATGGACATCATTGTATATCTATTATTTAAAAGGATATCTAATGGGAGGAGAATAGATATTATTCTTAGGTTTAAAATAATTTATTTTTAATATTTTCATTTTACCTTAAAATATTGGTCCATATGTTTTTTTCACATAGTTTTCCAAGCTGTTTAGCAACCATGTCCCCTCTACTATCTTAAGGTGGAACCTTGCACGATTAGTGTGCACTGTTTGATTAGGAGTTCACAAAACAAGCCTCATCCCACATTTGATCATATAAAAGTCCCTTGGACTAGCATAAAGAACCTTCCTCATGGTTTTAAAAATCATACGGTCTCCTTTTCCCACTTCCTCGGCCTAGCACGATCAGTCAAACCATGTGGCATGAACCAAAGAGTATCTATTAACTGTATGGGCGACATTGTTTTTCAAGAAAGCATTGTTCTGGGATCCAAACATCCCTGGTACTCCCACGAACTCAAAGGATATTTACATTAATCTATTAATAATCATATAAAATGAATTTAAATAGATCTTTTCTTCATAAGAAGACATATGATCTTAAAATCATCCCAACTTTAAGAAAGTCATCCCTAAATTTCCATTCAAATGGTTGTCAAGAAGAACCTGATAAAAACTCCATTAACTAGGAATGTACATTGGCCTCCTCCTCCAAATCATTATATTTTAAATAGTGATGCTACTATAGCTGGTTTACTACAGTAACTTACTAGTATAATAGAACCTTGATGCTCCTACCAATGATACGAATCTGATACTCCTCAAAGGCCGCATCTTCCTATAACTCCACCTCCACTGGAAGTAGAGTGATAAATGGATCTGAGTGATAATGGTGCATCTTCGATACATGGAAGATGTCATTCATGGATTGGTATATCTAATATAATTGTAATTGATAGGCTATCAGCCTGACTCTCTCTATAATCTCAAATATCTCAACATATCATAGTGAATGATTAACATATTTCTTAATCAATATGTGTCCCAACCACTATGAGATACATAAAAATTAATAATCCCCAACCTAAAAAAGTTAGATTTATTCTATGGAGATCAGAATATGAATTGGGTCGAGACTATACAAGAGCCCTCTACTTAAAAATAAACTACAACTTCTCAGAGGACTATTTCAGAAGACATGGTCCCAATAATGCTGTCTCACCCACCTCTAACCAATGAAAGGAAAATTTCCACGGACTATCATACATTGCCTTATAATATTTCATTTGTATAATTTCTTAATAACATTTTATATCCCAAAACATCCAGGGGTATTTTCCACTCCCAAGATCACCCAAAATCTAAGATGCATGATCGCAACATTTCCTTAATGACCTCTATCATATTCAATGACTACCATCAGATATGAGGATGGTTTATTTTATTATAATCACCTATGTACCTAGACCCTCTATAATTTATACTTGAAATAACATCTAAATTGGTCATTCCTATGTGAAACGATAGTTTGAGGGACCATGATAATCCATAATAACTCCTAGATATACAACCTCCCAATATCATCTACACTTATGTACTCCGTAATCAATATGAAATGTGAATCCTTCGTGATCCTATCAACAACAACCCACATAGCATCATTTACTTATGGCGACCACATAATACCAATCACAAAATCCATCATGACATCATCCGATTTCAATTGAAAATAATTAGTTTTTTTAAGAATAAATATATTCACAAATGTTACACATTTACCAGATAATATGTAGAACACCTCCTAATATAACATTTTATCTCATGTTTTTTACCTGGCCACCAATACTGACGATGTAAATCGTGATACATATTGGTAATCCTAGGATTCACCGCACATACTGAGGCATGAAATTCCCACGTCAAGTCCACATGCAAGTCCTCTAAATCCAATACAAGAAAACGGATACATAGGATCTCATACTCACCTATAATCCAACTAGGAGGTAGTTTCTCACCTACTACTCTCTATAATAGGTCTATAACCTATAACTCTAATAGTTTTCCCATCATCGCTCTATCATGTAGATAAGAGTTTATAGATAACTATGAAATAAAAGTATTTCCCGGACTGTCATGTACCCCCAAGTGCATCTCATAGAATAGGGAAATAAGCTACCATGCACTACTATCCCCTTGAACTACATGTATATTATTACTATTACTTAGTGCATCATCCTGTACATTTTCTTTTTTCTAGTTTTATGGCCATGCTCGAATTTCAAAAGCTGTGGGAACTCAATCCACATTAACTACCTTATATTTATATCAAACTGTGTAAATGTGTTCCTACGGATTTTGTGGTTACTGTACATCAAAAAATGATTCCAAATTATTTAATGTCTTTAACAACTTAAAGCATGATCAACTACCCTTAACATGAGATCATGTGTCAGGATATTCTTATCATGTAGCCTCAACTTCCTATACTTGTACACCACAACTCAATCTGCCTACATTAGAATTACACCAAGACCATTTCTAGATGTATCACAATACAGAGTGAAACATCTTCTCTTCTCTTGATGAAACGGTACTATTACTGAATTCAATATCCCTTTCATCTCTTTGAAGGATGTCATGTAGGTATTTATCCATTGAAATTTTATAGCTTGTATTATAAATCCCCTTAATTGTGATTCTATGTGTGAGAAGACTTGTATGAGAAGCTTATAATATCCATTCATCCCTAAGAAACACATTGTGTCATGGATGTTCTTATAATTCACCCATGATACCTCATCTCTCACAATTTTTTTGGTTAACTGATACTTTTTTCTTTAAAAAAAATATGATTCAAGAAGTGAATATTATCCCTAGAGAAGTGGAAATTTGTGAGCATGTCATATAACTAATTCTATATTAGTATAACCAAAATGTAATCCACATGTTTTTTATGGTCGTGTAAATTTTAGGAATAGACCAAGATATCATCCATGAAAACCAACACAAACAAAACTAGACATGGATAGATAATTCGTTTTATCGGTTCCATTATTACCAATAGTTCATTATTCAGACTGAATGGAATTATCATATACACATATAGGGAATAGCTATTACCAAAATAAATTTGAGGTATGTCAAAAGCTAGAATATTTTCCTATTGATATTTGGAACTCAAAATAATTTTCTAGAACACCAATGCTTTTCATGGACGATCAAAATGATCTTCAAATCTATGCATGAGATATCAGTCCATAACCCTTATCTTGTTCAATTTATAGAAATCCACACACACCCTAAGGCTACCATACCACTTTTCAAAAAAGAGATGGGAAAACCACACAAATTAGTATTGGTTCATATGAAACCCTTTGTCTCCAATTCATCTATATTTCACGTGATGTTCTGCAACTATATAGTATCCTCCTATAAGGAGGAATGCATATTGTCACATGTCATGGCATAATCTCTATAGAGAGCTCCACCTTTCTCTGAGTAGGTGAACTATAAAACTCATCTGGGAAAACATCAATGAAACGATCGACCACTAGAGGGAAATCTATCTAAAATGATCCTTGATCATCCATATATAAACATGAAATATGGCCTTTAACCCCACACATCCCATGATTCTCTAGTCCAACTCAGAACACATGTACATCGTACTCACCCTTGTGAATAAAAAATATACCCTCTAGGGATGTGAAATTGACCCAACGAAAATTGAAGTATGTAAAGACTCAATAAGAATCTATCCATTCCATTTTTAGTTTAATTCCAATCCCATTCATCTCAAGGAAGAAGAGATTCTATATTAGGTGACACCCACCAACATCAATGGGGTGCCCCTACACTGATGTACATCATCTATTTTGATCCCCAATGAAGTTTCATGTTTCATCACGTAATCATCAAACTGAATCAGAAGCCCATGTCTCTATAAAATAGGTACATATATGAATCTATGAGATACACCTATGTAAAAAAGTGAAGATAAAAGAGTAATGGAATCAAAGATTTCACTAAAACCCATAGATGGTTTGACACCCTGATCCATGGGTGTAGGTCATAAAAAATATAATTTATATCAACCACGACACTATGAAATAATGTCACTTCCTGGTGAAAGACCACTCTTTTGTCTATGTTCAATTGGTGTATGGATACCATTACCACACCCACCATGACCCCTACTAAATGAATTGTACTACTCTATCTCCTGGACTAACATGGATCTGTGAAACCTGCTCATGTTATAGGAGTCAAAGCTAAATCTTTTACACTAACTGCAAGAGGGATGGTCCTATTGAAATGTTTCATGTGGCCCATTCTCTCATAAGCTCAACACATTTCTGAGTATAGATCACATTGATTCCTCATGTGTCTCAATATTCTTCACAGATGATAGAAAAATGAGGAACCATTTTTCACATCATTATTTATTCATCTCATAGAATGCCTCAAAATATCACTTCTTGCTAATGGAATATGAATTACTATGGAAAGAGACTATATGTCTATGCTCCACATCCCCAACATCCATCTAGTTCCACTATTTAATTATCAAATCAAATACAATCTCACTAATCATCTATAACATGAACACGTTGGCATATAATCAAATAACAACTCAGAGACCTTCCTCAAATAATATCAACCTTGGTAGGTCATCGACAATGTATGTTGGAAGAAAATGTTGTAGCTCTATAAAGCCTACCTAATACTCCGTAACTATCATAGAACCCAACCACATATTCATAAAATCACTAGCATGCTCAGATGCTAGATTATCCATCAAAAAGTAGTCATTTAATCTGAACTCGAAATTCATCCAACTGAAATACCTTGACCTAACAACCTAGTTAAAAACATCCCGCCAGTTCTTTTCTATTCCTCAATGATTATAATTTGTGAACATCATTCTGCTCTTAGGAGGTGTCTCCAGATACTAAAAAATGAAAGGATAGTTTCAAGTCACATATCAGTATCTTGAGAACCACCATCCCATAAAAACATGGGAGGATGTTGCTACATGAAACCATCTGTCAACTTATCGATAGACAATGAAGATTGTGGTTCTCCCTAAATATTTTTTATAATGTTCCAAAACCCCTCATAGAACTGTGCCTAAACACTTATGTCAAGTAAAACTATTTGTTTCATAGATTGAACTATAAGAGTAGCCACTAGGATCCCACATCCCAGGTCCTCTAACGAATGGCCATCTCTACCCTCTCAAAATACTATTGGATATCATCATTGTGGCATGTCTCTACAATTCAAAACAATTTCCTCCAAAATGATCGAAACCAAAGTTTACAGCGAAAAGTGTAGGATTGGTCCAAACATTTCTATAACCATATCATACTAAACATCTTACTTATGAAACTAGGACTGGTAAAAATAAAAGGTCATAATAGTCAATAAATACATTTTCGACTGCCCGCTCAAATGTTGAGGCTATGTCGTGATACCTATTTATGAATATCAATTTCAATTTGAATTAATATTTATTTCACATTGCACTTAAAATTGTTGATGAAAATGTTTCACCAATTTTGATCTATAAGGGCCCATACTCATCATGAATCAAAATATTGTGTGCTCCTAATCCACACTATAACAGGTTCCAGTCCATGCGACCCATGGTCCATGACTCAATGATCCATAATCATCTACTTAATATGTTTTGTATAGCCTAATCAGGAAAACACTCATTAGGTTATGAAAATCACACTAAGTACCAACCATGATTTCCAATTCCCTATATAGAATTTCTATCAAAATATCATGTATAACACACAAGGAATGTATGAAAAAGTCACACATTCATGCAATGTACCCTATATGTAAAGGAATGATTCATGGAATTTGAATTCTAATTGGTGCATATAATGAGTTGTTAAATGGAAAACCCTTTTCTCATTAGTTTGCAACAAAATAAAACCCTCAATAATATTAAAAATTACATCATAATTCAGCTGAATCACCCAATGCTAGAATAAAGTCAACTATAATTGAGATAATCCAAAATATATATATTCAAAGAAATTTTGATTTTTCTCAGGTGTGGGTTATCTACTTCCAGTAATAGTTAATTACCAAATTATTTTTAGTTCCTAAACATCATTTATTATAAAAAATTGGTAAATCTATAAAAATAACTTCTCTGATACCACTTTGTAATGTCCTAGACCATATTGTCCCGGAATGGTTCCATGAGCTCGATTGGACACAGGGCCACAAGAACAACTCCCCAAACACCAAAGACTTCCATCTATCAGTGTGGGCCTTGGGTGTGTCTATTGGAAGACTATATCCTCTTGTTTGAGTTTAACAAAACAATAAAAATCATATAGATCAATATCAGTGGATTTGTAACATTGATCAATCAATAAGACTATATATAAAAAACCCAATGTAAACTAATATACAATTGTGATCATGTCATATGTCTATAAAGAATCCTTAAAAGGTATAAAAGCATTAGAATAATACATGTATCAAACTACCAAGAATACCAAAAATCATTATCTCTAGATAGAATCATGAGCCTCAAATCGGTCCTATGATCCCCTACTCCAATGAATGGCACATATTTAAGAATCAAACTATGCTCGCTTTCCCTGGTCCATAAATTTATCCATATGTTATTCCTAGTTACCCAATGATAGACCAATGCATAGAGTGAGACAAAATCATAGTAGGACATGTCAAAAAATTTCTAAAACAAGACCTTGAAATGGAATAATGACTAATGCAATAAGAAGAATATAACTGGTATGACAACACTAAAATTAGATTGCCCTAGTGAAAAAGAAATCAAACAAGTGACTTTTTTCAATGACCCAATGCTCCCGGTAGACAAGTGTTGATCTCATACAATAAGGCAACAGTAAGATACTATGATGAAAAAACTAGGTCTATGTCGAATAAACATTATCTCATATTCCCCACAACCACACCATATACCCTATAATATCATATCTACCATGACCATGCTAAAAAGAAAATAAAACCCCATTCTATGAGGTAGAACGATATAATCAGAATTGTTAGATTCCACGGTGCTAGATCAAAGGTACAATGAACCAAGGAATCATTGTCGAATCCTAGGATTATCTTGATGGATACATGGCTTGACTTTTATTAGGATTCATGTAGCATCTCAATTAACTAACTCCACTGTGAGCCTGATAAATCCTAATCCAAGGAGTAGAAAGGCCCATGGCATCCTTAGAAATAAAGACCCAATGAGAAATATCATCCACGGTGTCCACCTGAACTATCATGACCCATGGTATTGCACAACCATGTAGTCCAATAGACAAATCTATCATTAAATTCAAAAAATATTTTATACAATAAAATTTTATGAGTTTTTCTAAATCATATACCAAACCCCATTAAATTAGATCCCTGTAATTAACCACACATATAACAATTCACATTTTAAAATGTTCAACAATTCAACTTCATGTATCACATTGTAAAAGAAGAAATGCATCTCTTAAACAATCAATGCAACTTGAATAACTTAAAAATGGGATTCCTCTAACTTGTAAAGCTCAAACACACACCCCTTGGGTTTTTCGACAATTTCAGTCAAGGGTAAACCATATGGCTAGCCTACGTTTGAGAAACATCCAATAACAAAACTCAAATGAAACAAAGGTAATCCCGATCATGTTCCAATATACTAACTTTTATTATTCAATTACATTTTGTGGAATCTCTTGAAATTAAGACGTGAAGGAAAACAGAAATTAGAACTATAAAGCATCAAAAAAAAGAGAATGTTATATACCACCCACCGTAGGTCATTTGTAGAGTTATTATCCAGTATCATCTTTTTATTTTTTCCATACTAGAATAAAAATGAAGAATATATAAAGAACATAAAAATAGGACATATTAGTTTGTACCTAAATAGAAAAAACAATACCATGTCGAACAAAAAATGGATAAGGTTATTGAACCACATATTGGTATGAAGCAAATGAGAAGTTATACACTTGACTCTATGTCTAGTTGGAAGAATGGGACCAAATCTCTGGGATGTATATCAAATGAGATCTCATATGCCCAAGGTTTTCTAATGGGAGGAGTATAGAAATTTGAATTATGTATTAAAATAATTTAAGGTAAAATTGTCATTTTTACTCAAAATAATTGGTCGCATGGTTTATCCACATAGTTGGACAAACCATGTGCTAGTTTTTCACACTTTACCACCATAAGGGATCACCTTGAATGGTTAGTGCACACTATTTTCTTAACCATGCACAAATAGTGTCTCATACCAATAAAATGAATTGAAAAATCCCTCACACATGTGTGTCATTCTTTCGATATGGTTTGAAAACCCATGTGGGATTATTTTTTTCTCCACCCATGACTCGCATGGATAGTCAAACTATGTTTCATATCTCGCAAGTTTTCTACTAACATTGCACCTTGCCAGTTTTTTCAAGAAAGTGTGTTTTGGAGCTCCGAAAACAACCCTTAACACACTATATACACCAATTACCTCAAATGGTACTCAAATTAGACCATAAAAAACATTTAAACTAAAAATCAATGGATATATACATTATTAGAAAGGCGAGGATCTTATAATTGCTGACCACCACCTCACGAGGTGATGTGATTCATTTTTCACGAACAATTTAAATAATATATAGTATGTTTTAATTTATTGAATATATGACATATTTTTTATATAACCATACATAAAAAACCATAATTTCCCATTTAACATCCAGCCTTCCAATGCACTAGAAAATAATGAGTTCTCTTGTGCGCACTTTTGGACTACAACTTTTAATGTAGCGATGGTAAATGTTTTTCATTTAATTTTTACACGGTTGGTAATATGGATGGATTTTATTAATAAAAATACCATATATAATATAATAATTATTACTTTCAATTGATTTAATTTTTTTTTTCATTATTTATATCCATTGCGAAAAATGGAAATAAAATTCTTGTCTATGTACGGTCTACCATCTTAATTAATGGCGTAATCCATTTTCTATCTCATACATTTATAGATTAATCTAACTACATATATAATGAATATATATGATATTTATATTTTGGTTTAAATTTTGGATATCATGTAACTATGATCAAATTAAAATCACTAGAAATTTCTAAAAAATATATGAAAAATGAAGCAATTATCACATGAATAATTGATTTTAACAGTGTTTTTAATAAATGAGTGATAAAAAACTCTATGTAAATCATACATAGAATGAGATATAGAAGTATGGTTTTCTCATATATTTTTAATAGAATTATACTTATTATATTGATGTTTTTGACACATATGAACTAATTTGAACCTGATGTAAGGGTTTTTCATGTCACTTTTACTTTGCTGAGAGATACACAATATTCACCCCTTATTCTTTATTTGGTGTATATACTACATTTTTTGATATTTTATATGAGGAAAATATTTCTATTAATGCTATTTAAAGTCTCATTTTAATTTAATTAATTCATTGGGATTGTGATTCAAAATATACAAAGGTGATAATGATTTATTTCACAATATCATCATTATTCAGGATTGTTAATATTCAGTCTCCCTTGGAGGGATTATTTTCTATTTATATCATAAAACAAATATGATTTATTATAAAATAGATATTGAGGAACATTACATGTAACTATACAATTTTTCACTTATTGGTTCATTATGTTAATGAGAAAATGTTTTTTAGGAAATGAAACATTATTTCTCTCAATGGTCAAAATTCAATTTACATCAAAATCCATGTTTTATAAAAGAGATTTAAAAAATATATTTTAATATTTATATAAATAATATATTAAATAAACTTTTATCTATTATAAATGTTTACAACAAAAATATGATTGTATTCTTCATGTTGTTTTCAAAACAAGGCTTATTTGTCATTTATAGAAAATATGAAATGAATATTTGTGTTAACAATTAATGACCAAGAATTAATTGCCAAACATAATGACCACTCGATGATTTAATGCTTATTTATCTTATTTTAAAAATATATTTTTGAATAAAAATATGTTGAATTTTTTTCCCACTTTCATTAAATGTTTATTTTCATAGTGAAAAGTATATGTTCCACAATAATGTTTTTAATTAAATACTCAATCTATTTGTATTAATCAATGAAATCAAACCATTTTTTAAATTATAATACCATATGGATATTTTGTATTGAGATCATCAGTATTCTTTCTTTGGATGGTTTATGAATAGTTTGACTAAGGATGTTCTATTTTATTACAATTCACTATATTACATTGGATGGTATATGATTATGTGTATTATATTGGGTAAGGTATTTACATTCAATAATTTAGTTTTTAATATGAATATATATGTTTATTATGGATCACCACATTGAAATGGATATTTCATTAGACATAGTATGTTAAGGGTGGGGTTGGTTATATATATCTCCATAATGTATTAAGAGGTCCCTTTATACAAATAATTCTGGATGAGTTTTTACCCAAAGATTTAAATAATCATATATGAGGCCTTGATAGTTTCATATATTCATCATTATGTATTCCCTAGTTATGTAATCATTTATTGGTGTCCTAATAACTATTTTATTAATTATAATATTCACCAATAAGTTTCAATTTCATGGAATTATTTATATGGATTTAATTTATCATTATTTATTTCTTCCATAATATAGTCATTTTATGGTTTAAATGACCTGTGTTTCAGTTATTTACCTTGTTATATTGATTTCATTTATTTATTTGTGATAGTTTTCATTTGTACTCATATCCTTACTGATCATTTTAGCTCACCCATTTATTTTTTTATTGTTTCTCCAAGATACCAGGAAGTGTTTTCTAATGGATATGCATTGATATGATATAATTAATATATTACTTCTAAAAGAAAAAACATTAATATTTTTATGTTGTCTAGTATAATTTTTTATTAATGTATGTTTCTAGTATACTAAGAAAACAAAAATATGATGTACTTGAGGATTCCATAACATGTATCTAGTACTAATGTAATAAAGTAGATATCGACTTAATGTTATTTGTGTCAAGTTCATTAAAATTAGTAAAAAATTAATTTTATCAGAAACACTCAGAAATAAATTAATGAAAGAAAATATTAGGGATTATAACCATTTTATATTTATAAATGATAAGTTTAAATGAAAATATTAATGTTTTGGTAAGATAAATATTATAAGGGTTTGACTAAATATATATAAATTTTTGTATACTAAAAGATAATGTGGTTATGGCATAGATTTACCTAGGAATAATAACTCCAAAAACAAGGTCCACGAATGACTCGATAATCACCAGGTACAAAACATTAGACCTTACTGTGAACCTGTATTGATACTCACGGGTGGGATTCTTTGGATAATTAAAATTTTCATTAGAAACCATTATAAATAATTTTAATATACTTATATGATTTTCAAAAATTACCTATGAAAGTATTTTTATGATTATGAGATTAGTGATTCATAAATTTCACAATTTATGTTATGTGTTTCACTATTTTTTGAATATAAACTGTGAATCATTATGTTATGATCTAATATAATTTATTGCATTGTTTAAAAATGGTTCCAAGAATATAAAATTTTAATCATATCAATGAATGTAATCCAGATATTGAAAATTATTGTTTCTCTGATGGGAATAATACAATTTTACAAAGAAAACTCGTCTCCTAATCATTCTCATCATATAAGGACAGAAGATCTTGTGCTATAAAAATAAGGAAAACAATTTCAATGTATTATTTATTTTATGGGAAAGAATATAATAAGGGTTTTGTGTATAAAAATATATAAGGGGTAATGGGAAGAGGGATTTTACCATATATGAAAATTATGGAATTAAATACCCTGGTAATTTCATGAAAATAATGTTAGTTTTCTACATGTGTGGAGAGAAAGGACACCATGATTGAAATTTCAATGTACAAAAAAAATCTCCATTGTTTAGTATATTATATTTATTGATATAGTTAACTATGAAAATTAATTCCCAAAAAATCAAGAGAATATACCTGATCAATAAATGATGGATCATGGTGATGTATAGGCTCTTACCACAGATGATGTGGAATGATTAATTTTCGTATGTTTTGATTTAACAATTATGTTATAAGAGTATTTATAAATCATATTTTGGTTATAAGAATCATAAAATGATTATGTATTGTACTACATTAGTATTTGTAAAAGGATTTGAGATCATATGTCGAATAGTATCAACGACCAAGAAAAGTGTTTTAGGGGAAATTTGAACCTCTTCAAAAAGGCATAATTTATGTAGGATAACCCTTAATACGTGACTGATGTTGAGATAATAGTGAAATTTTTATGATATAGTTTCAGTGAACATAAAATTGGATATAGGATTGATGGTTTAAGATATTTTATTGTAATTTATTATATGTCTGGATTTATGGAATATAATAAAAAACTTAGGATATTATTTTTGGAAGTACACATGTTATCAGTAAGGTTTTATGGTGATAAAGTTATTCTCATATTTTTAATTATTCTTTTATGGGCCACTTTATATTGTCTAGGGTATATTATTTTTACTTATAACCTTTCATATAAATTTAACTACTGGAAAATAGACCTATACCCACGATTTTGGGAAAAACCGTGGGTATATGTATAGTGTGGGAACCTATACCCACGGTTCTGGGAAACCGTGTGTATTGGTCACCTATACCCATGGTTTTTCTAAAACCGTGGGGATAGAGTTTTTTGCAAAGACCAATACCCACAGTTTTACAAAATTGTGGGTATAGGTATTTATTTTAATGCCATATCCCCACGGTTCTTCAAAAACCATGGGGATGAAAAAACTCGAAGGCCTGTCCCCACAGTTTGGTAAATCCATGGGGATAGCCTATGGTGGAAAAAAACAGCACGGGAAAACAAAAACAATTTGGCTGGAGAATTTATACCGACGATTTGAATTAATATATATAAGCTTATAGAAATTAATAAACAAATTAAATCTGTAGCTTGGTTGGTTATTTATTTCACATCTATTGTAGAAGTAGCGGTATCGAATCTTATTGATCTCTATTATTTTTATACAGACACGATAATTAGTGTATTAATAAAAATACAGATCTATATCTATGTAGTCGATTTAGCCGAGTTGGTTGATTGCTAGAATTGATGATGTTTTCTGCGTTAGACGAGGGTTCAAAACCTGCGGAATTCAATTTTAAATATCCGATGTACTTTTAATCAATATATATACATTGATTTATAGATATAAAATAAAATAATTTCTATCTCGATTGGTTAATTGGTGGCTCCTGTATTCGAAGCCCGAGTGGAATGCGGGTTCGAATACCTCCTCCTCCATTATTCTATTTTAGGTAAATTATATTAAAATATATATACTAATATTATGAATTTATATCAATTGATTCTGCATCTTGGTTGGTTGCGGTAGCAGTGCTTGGTTCAAATCCCACCATCTGCAAATTTTTTTAATAAATATTCCCCACGGTTTTCAAACCGTGGGGTCTCTTGTGTGCCACGCTATACAGTGGTGGTGCACAATTTGACCCCCCCCCCATACCCATGGTTCTATCAAACCGTGGGTATAGGTCGAGACCCCTATACCGACGTCGTTCCAGCCCACGGTTCCCAAAATCGTGGGTATAGCCTATTCCCATGATTTTGGGGGCTATACCCACAGTTTTGAACCATGGGTATAGGTCGTTTTTTCAGTAGTGTTTGATCGGTCATATTTTATATGAGCCTTAATGTTACATATTTAGGGAATGGTTGATGTTGAAATTTGGGTGTTATTGGAAAGCACATGATAACCAATTTGGTTATGAATACTGTATATGAATAAGAATATTGGCTATTCATTCTAATGATTTATTAAATGTGATTTAGTTCGAAAATTCATTTTCTATACTCATTTTTTGGGGTAATAAATTAAGTGGAAATTGATGGAAGCTCAACCAAAGGAATTAATTGTGTCTACAAAATAGAAATTTAGCATGTATGTGTATTTTAATATCTTCTTTATTCTAGATAGTAATGAATTCATTAACTCCATAAAAAGGATCTGAATCCAATAATATGATCCTAGTACCCTCTTCATTATGAATTAAGTGTTCTTTTAAATCATCATATATTTTTTGTTTTGTTATTGATCATTTTCTATTGATCATTCAAATTCTAGTGATTAATGACCTCTATCACCCACCATAATTATATGGTAATTTTTTTTCCATGTCCATATCTTCACTTCCCACTTATGATCTCCTTCCTGGAAACCTAGTTTTGTAATTATTTTCGATGACATTTGTAATTCCCTTTCTCCCTTATCAAGAGGATTTTTCATTATCCCTTCATATGATTGGGTATATAAAGAATGGTATTTTAAAATGTATAACTATTGATTATTTATATCAAGGATAAATTTCTAAAATGAAATTTATTTATGGGAGTAGAATATAACACTCTAAGAATTAAAAAATTGTGACATCATATTCGATTACATATATGACACACATCACCAATTTTATAAGATAACTTGATAGCCCTATAATTTAAAATATATTTATTTTTAAATAAATTCAATCAATTCTATATCTTGTAATACATGTATTACCAGGTTTGAAGTAAATCTGTTACTCTATTAAAATTATTTTATTTAATCATGACCATTATAACCTAGAAATTAATATAAAGGGTATTAATATTAATACCTAAATTATAAAAATTATATTCTTTAAATGTGTTGAAAATAAATTAATTTTCTATATATTTATTATAAATAAAATGCGTACCATTTGAATTGAAAATAAGTGTTTTTTGAAAATTTAATTTTTTCAAAGAAAACTTGTTTGTATTATCTTATATACATTTGGAAAAAATAATTCTGGAAAATTTTATAAAGATTTTTTAATAAAAATAAATTAATATTAAAAATAATAATATCAAAATTACCTTATGGGGAATTTTTTTGATTTTTTAGGAAAAAATGATATTAAGATGAATAGATAAAAATACAAATTTATATTGAAAACCAGCATTTCATTTAAATTATTTATATATTTGAATTATTTTTAAATGTTGTTTTATTGTAAAAAATTTTAATTTATAATATATCAATGAAATTTATTTCCTTGGAATCAATTTTTTTGTTGAATTTTGATATTAAGACATTATATACTTATGAATGTTTTTTCATTGGAAACCTGCTTTGTCATCATGCATGTAGGTTTAATTGTAAATTAAATCCTCTCACTTATGCGAATTGAATCTAGAAAATTGGATTCCATATTTTAAATAAAAATAATATATTTATATATATATATATATATATATAATTAAATAGATGACACAATTTTGTCCCATAATTAATAGTTAAATTAGAGAAAATTATTTATCACAGTTAAAGTAAAAAATGTGTTTTCAAGGGGATAAACTATGAAAATAATAGTTCAAAATGATCCAAAAATTTCCCAAACTCCATTTTATGTCTATTTATCAATAATATAATCATAATATTTCTATAATTAACTATTTTTTGGCTTTTTGGAATGATAAATACATGGGTATTATTGTGACTTTAGAAAAATCCAATGTGTGTCATCTCCACCACATATAAAATATCACTCATCTCCTCGCTTATTCAAAAATCCAAAACCTTTATATTCTTCCACAACCTATACATAATAATTAATTACCTACCTTACCACATCTTATATTCCTTTCCTAGGTCATACATCCAATCTAGAATGTCATTAGTTTAACCTATATAGGTTTCTTGAAGAAGATGTAATGTTTTTAACTATGTGTTTTCTTATTACAAATCTAATAAAAACTTATTTTAGCTTTAAACTATTATAAAATAATATCAATATTATAGCATAAATAATTGTACCATTAATATTTTAATGTAATAACCTTGATCAATCTTTAAATTCATCAAATGAGAAACAAAACTATCGATCACGTGCACGAAAAACTACCACCTCACGAACTTATGTAATTCGTTTTCAATATAAACATTTAAAGGATGGATATAATTTATTATTTAAAATAATTATATTATATTGTGAGATAATTTTACTTAGGGATTATACCATTATGTATACCTTCTTACATTCCATTCTGTGAGGGATACGACAATGTTGTCGATATATTCGGTGGACCACCGCCTTATGAAGCGATATAATTAGCTACTCTCTACAGCTATTCATGAAAGGTATTAAAGTTAAATTGAATTACTATATATTTAACTAATGATCTTAAATTCCTTGTGGGAATATAATATCATATATATCTCCATACCTACCCTTCCATTTGAAAACAAAAAAACTTCCCATACGTACATGTGGACAGCCACCTCTATATAGCAATATGAAATGTTCCTCATTTTATTTGTACATGGGAGATAATAAAGATGAATTTTATTAATAAGAATTATATATTTAAAAAAATAATTATTTTGTGAAATTGAATCCATATTTAAGTAATTTTCATTCATTCAATAGGAAAAATGAAATAGCATTCATGCGTATATACGACCTACTATCTCCATGAATGGTGTCATCAATTTTCTATCTCTAACTTTTATAAATTATAATAATAAATTTATAATAAATTTAATTGACATTTATATCATGTTTAACAATTTTTATATTATTTACCCTGATAAAATTAAAAGTTCTAACATTACAAAACAAAAACAAACATAAAAAATGAAGAAATTATCACCTGAAATATTGGTTTTGACAAAGTCTTGCTAATAAATAGATACTAAAATACTATAAGTTAATAATATATATTATTAAATATATGATCATGGATATTTAATATGTTTATAATAAACCTATATTGAATATAAAATATGTTTTAAAAAATAATAAGCAAGTCATATATGAGGTAAGGGTTTCTCGTCTCACTTTGACTTCCGTAAGGCAATAAACATATTCACCAATAATTTCTTTGTGTGGTGAATATAATGAACAAATTGATATTTAATATCATTATTATATTTCAATTAATGGTATTTAATGAATAATATTATTTAATATCTTTCATGGGGCATGTGATCCAAAAGATACCATAGTGGTAATGGGGTATTTCACAACATCGACATTATTAAGGATTGTTTTTATTTAAGTCCCCCTTTAGGAAATTATTTATCATCATTATCATAAAAACAAATATATTTTCTTATACTATCATTATTCATTATATTTTCATGTATTAAAACAATTTATCACTATTTGTTACTTAAAATTATTGATAAAATGTTTTTATGAAAATCTTATGTTATTTATCTCTTCGGTCAAAAATAAAATTTCATCAAAATATATGTTTTATTTTAAAATATTAATTTGAATTTATAATTTTCCATATAATTAATTAATTATTCTTATCATTTTTATGTTTTTTAACAAAACAATGGAATATTCATGTTTTTTTCAATAGAAGGGTCATTTTAATTTTATAGATAATGTTAATGGTAGCTTTTTTTTAATGTGTACGAGATGAATAGAATGTTACTCCAGCATGACCACTAAATATTTTATATCTTATTTTTAAAAAATCAATTAATATAATAAAAATAAATTATTTCAAAAAAAATTGTGAATTTTTTGTTTTAAATGGTTCTTTTAAATGTTCAAACTATATTTTCCTCAAAAATATATTTAATATCATTTTAGTGTATTTTTTCATCAATAACATCAACCACATATTTTAAATATTATTTAATGGGGATGTTTTGCATCGATATCATAATTTCATTTTACTTGGATTGTTTATAATCAATTTGAATGTGGATTTATTATTTTATTCTTATTCACCAAATTACTGTCGATGGTTTATGATTATAGGGATTTGATTGGGGTAGGTATTAACATTTTTTATGTTTGTTTTTTAATTAGAATTTTCATATTGATTATGTCACACTTCTTTCATATGATGAATGAATTGGACTTTGTAAGTTATGGGTGAGGCCTATTAAGAGATAGCCCATTGATTCATCGAAGGGTCTCATCATACAAATTATTTTCTCAAAATAGGTAGGTTTCTACCCCCAGATATAAACTATATATTGAAAGGTATTATCATTTTTAGATGTCTGACTTTATGTGTTCTCAAATTATGAGATCAATTATTGATGTCCTTGTCATTTTTAAACTATTTATAATTCTAATGGATAAGTTTCATTATCATGTGATATATATATATGGATTGTTTAATCATCATTTATTTCTCCCATATTATGGTTAGTTTATTGAGTAAAGGTAATGTTATTTAGTTATTTACATTTCCATATTTATAATTCTTATTTATTCACAATAGTTTCTACTATACACTTACCCATATGAATCATCTTGGTTCACATCATTCTTATGTTTTATTTTAACTAAGATACCTATAAGTGTTTTCTGATTGATATAAATTGATACACTATATAAAATATTTATATTCTCAAAGAAATTAATTTGTGTATATTATGATTTCAATTGTAATGCAAGATTCACATGTGTATCTAGATTACCAAGACAAGAAACATATCCAGTACTTAGGTATGTGATTCATTCTATATAGTTCTAATATAATAAATTAGGGACTAGTTTTGGATTACTGGATCCGTAGTTGGTACATACCATCCTACCATTCAATCTATTATAAAAAGATATTGTTGCTCAAGCATATGTGTGGACTACCCCCTCAATGAAGTGATGTGGTTCATTTTTAATTTTTATTTTCACTTGGATTGTAATATGTACAAATTTAATGAATTCATATGATATATACGATATATATGATATATATGATATAATGATAAATATTTATAGATGATTTATTATTTTTATTTTCTTTGTTCCATCCATTAAAAATTTAAAAATATCTTCCATGTGAATGTACGTTCTACCATCTCCATGAATGGTGTAATTGATTTTCAATCCATATATTTATGGATGATTATATATATATATATTTAATATATATGATATATTAAACATGTATATTATTTTGGTATAAACATATTACAAATTATATTATATTATTTGGATTTTAAATAGGTTTTTAAGAATCTCATACACAAGGTAAGGGATTTATGATTCAATCAAATTTTAACAAAGATTATTTATACATAAATTTTTATTATGAAATTTATAAGATATTTTTTTAATTGAGGACTTTTATATTCATTCTAATTAGTTTATTTATATATATTTCATGTTTTCTTTTTAATCTCCCCAATTAATTTACTCATGAAACTAAAAGAATGTTTTTAAGGAAGAATTTCATTTTCTCCCTCTTCAATAAAAATTCCATTTTGTTATATATACATGTTTTCTAAAAATGTTTTCAATAATGTTTTTAATATTAGTATATAGTTGTTTATATTATGTTTTACCCTTTCTTGAATTTTTATTAATTTGTTTAAATGGAGTATCATTAATGTTTTCCGAAAAATGTAGTTTTTGTCTCCTTTTAGAAAAATATAAAAGAAATGTTTTCTTTTTTTCTTATATAGATTGAATGAAATTTAAATATGCGGTGTTGGATCAATGATTTAATCTTCCTTTAAAATCTTCCACAGAACTTTTCAAAGAAAAAAACATCCACAATATTTTGGGAAATTATTATATTTTATCAAAAAATTATTTCAATGTGGAATGGTTATTTTCCTCAATAATTATTTTAGGATTCTTTTTATGGTAATTAAACTCAACAATGAATTTATCCTTTGGTATTTGTTATGTTTTAGAAGGAATGTGATTAAATGGTACCATAATTTTTTATTACGATGGTTTATGATTACAATTATTAGATTTTTATGAAACCCATTTATTTTCTATGGGGTTTCCTATGAGGGTTGATTAAATGTTTATGAAACCCACTTTATTTTTATTGGTTTGGATACGATGATTTGATTAATGTTTTATGATCTTATTGAACTGATATTTATGGCTTCCATTTAATGTTAGGTGGGCCTATAATTATACATTCCTTTATTTCATTGGGTAATGTTTTGTATCTAATAAGAAAGCCACGATAAACCAGTTGAGGGGCTTGATCCATTATGGGAAACAAGATGATATACTAGATACGCTATACAAAATAGGTGTTTATGATGGATTCATTATGATTTATTAGACTTGGTTCTTATCATTGAGATATGAAACAATTTCTATACTTACTATGGTGACACACATTTATGGAATGAAATTACGGTTCATGATTAATTTATGACGATTTCTCACTCTTACGATACATTTATTTTTAAATGATAAATATTTATTCTGTGATTCATGTTTATGATCATTGATATATTTGGTATGACATAGTTATGTTGTGGTCATATTCTCAAGATCTTATGCATATCTTATAGTATCATATAATCATTGATTTATATCACCCACGATTACCCTTACTAAGTATCTGAGCTCACAGTTTATTATTTCTCCTTTCCCCAGGTTATGTGGAATGGTTTTAGGTATGGTTTTTATATGATTAGTACTATGTGGAATGATATTTAAGGGAGATTTTTATGATCAGTCACAATATAAGAATATTGGGTATCTAGTATCCAAGGACACTAAACATTAATGGTCCTTGGGAGCATATTTAAGATATTTATTGAATATTAATCTTAAAAGTTATAAAATTTATGTCTAAAAAGAATGTTTGGTTATAAATATACCACCACAACCACTACAAGCAGTATAACTGAACAACAATATGAAAAATAGTTATTTTATTTTTGGGAAGAAATGATGTTATAATAATCAATAAATCCACGAATAAATGGTCAATCTTATTAAATCTACCTAATTAGTGAATATTATAGATAAATATTCACATTAATATTTTAAATGATGTTAGTAAAGTGATAGAATGATTAGAAACATACTAGATATAAAATGAAAGAGAAATGATTGAATTTATATTATATATTATTTAATATCCATGGAATTATTTTTGGATATAGCTTCTACAATAAAAGGCTATAGAACATATTTACATTCATCTTGTAACACATTAGAAAATATTGAAAAGGTGAATTTCGTTAAATGTATATATGGTATTAAAGTAACCATGTGATATTAAACAATGTTTAAGAATTTATGTATAACAACCCTTCTTTTTAAATCATACATAAACCTGATTTATTACATAAAATATTTACTTGATACAACATAGAAGATAGGCCAGGATAGTTTCATTTGGTTTTATGAACATTACATAATGAATTAAAATGTGAAAACATAACATCATTATTGGAAACGTCGTTTACCTGACCGCTACATTCCGTCGTACTTAGCATTACATGGCATAGCCTAAGGACATGCATAAGAAAAGGGTGATCTATAAATCCCACTAAGGGAGTAAAAAAGTCATGACATGGAAAGTAAAATACATGTTAGTAAAAAGGAATATAAATAGAGAATTAAAAAACATGAACATAAAGGAATGATACATCATGATTATCAAAAATGGAAATGTGGCCACAATACTTTACATGGTATTAGCATGAGCTAGGGATCATTCCACCTGGAGCATGAGTAAACTCTCATTGAACATGAATTAGCATGAGTAAATACTCATTTCACTTGAATTAAAATGAGTAAATCCTCATTACAATTGACGTATCATAATATTAATCACTACTCAATGCACTAGAGTACTATTAGGGAACACTCTTTATAAACATTACAGTTCATGCATAAGTGTGCCACATGGATCATACAACATGGAATCATTAATCATAATTTATTTCCAAATAATTGGACGTGGAATAAATTTTGAAGCATTATAATAAATAAGTAAATGTGCATAATGGTGAATACCCTTGATAGGGAAACGCACATGGTATTCACTACACAGTGACATTTTCTTGGAACAATCTGGGTGCAATTTCGGCAGCATAACAGTGTAACATAAAAATTCATAAAAAAGGTTAATGATTCGGAAATGGGTGTCTCATAATATTTAAATTATATTTACAGTATGGGGTCATATAGATACATGCCCCAAAAATGAAATGGAATTTAAATTCATAATACAAATAAATTTCTTGAATGTGAATGAGAAAAGAGAAATTCCTTAAAGAATTTTAGTATTGTAATTGGTGTACATAGAAGGCATTAATGATAGAGAATAAAGAAAGTAATCACTTCAAAAATATGTAGGGAAATATATGGAATATTTGAAATCATAACCCATGTTTTTTAATTTAATGTAAAATGGTTTTGCAACATAAAGAAACATGGATAAAAATAAGAAAGGAAAGAATCCCTAACATGGATGTCTGATCCCAAAGACTTGGGAGAGCCTTGAGAGAGGCTTCTGGGGAGTTTAGGGCACCTTGGTATGATTATAGAGGGAGTATATAAGAGTTTGGACAAACACCAATTGCTTTGAGTGAAGAGGAAGTGGGAGCTTGGTAGGGTTTATTTAGGAAAAGATAGAGAATTCGTTATTATATTCATTTGGGACACAACTCAATAATCTAATCTAAACCAAAAACCATCCCATGGTTTTTAGTGATGGTTTTTTCAATGGAGAGTGGAAAAAATTATTTTATATGGCTAATTGACGAACATCTTAAAATAACAGGGTTTCTAATGTTGAAATGAGTCACACACTCAAGGAAAACAATTTAACAAGATAACATGTTTTATAACTCTTAGAGGGTCCACTAATGTTTTGCAAAATAACACTAACAAACCGAAAATATCATTATTTTAATAGAAAAACGAATATTTTCCTAAAAGAATTTTTTTACTTTATTAAAACACTACTTGGTCATTATGATGTCATGAAACACATTATATATTTAAATGGTACTTAATATTTACCCAAAAATTCAATTGTCACGGAAAATTATGAAAAATTCACCATTGGATAATTCCAACATCCTGATTCCAAAAATTACTTTCATTTTATCTAAATATTTTTCTATGTCTGTGAATTTTTACTTTTAAATCAAAAACCGACATTTATCGAAAATTCATGGGTTTTCATAAAAATAACTTAAAAACCTTAATTAAAATTAAAATTCTGTTCATAAAAATTATATGATATTTTATATTTAATAAAAATTAATTTAGTAATAATATTTCATTAAAATATTATTTAATTCAAAAATCCATTTATTCATCAAAATATATTTCTGAATTGAATATTAATTAAAAATACTATTTATTCTTTAAAAACTATTTACAAAATAACAGTAATAAAATAATGTATATTCTTTATTGTATGAAAAAATAAATCACTAAATCACAGTGCAAGTGTCTTGTTCCAAAACCCCTTATAATACTCGCATAAGACGTAAGGCTAAGGTGTGAGATGGTGAAAGACTCTTAGGGTGGCTCATATAACATAGCAAGGTTTCCACTTTTCCAATAGGCAATTTCACTCGAGCGTAATGTGTTGATGTTTGGCTTGGTATTGGTCAATAAAAAAGCCCAAGGATTCCCCCTCCATTCTATTCTTTGAAAAATGTGCTTTGTATGGGGATAATCTACTAGATGAGTCCATCTCATCCTTTTTCTGGGTAAATTTGATATTTTAAAGCCCTATATTTATAGTAATCTTGTGATCACTGTTTAAACGCTATATTAGAAATTATAACAAATCTTAACAGTATTTGGAAATACAAAAACAAAAAACCAAGGAAGTTCATAAGTTTTATATATCCAAAATAACACATTTAATTTGATCTAGAAGAATTTTCATTAATGAATGTTTGAGTCATAAAAATATTCCCCCTTAATAAAATTTTCCATCGAAATATCCATTTCCATTCTAAGACATAATAAGAGTGGGTACTTTTCCTTCATTTCCTCCACCAGTTCCTATGTTTCCTCTTCATAATTATGGTTTCATCATAGTACATTGACAAGGTGGGTAGTTTTGTTACGTAGAACTTTATCTCTATGATCCAAGATTTTCACTGGATGTTCTTCATAAAAAATATCATCCCTTAATTTTACTAATTATTAAGAGAGTATATGTGAAGGGTCTGGTATGTACTTCTTTAAAAGGGTTACATGATTGAAATCATGTACTTTGGCCATTGTAGTTTGAATTTCTAGTCGATAGGCCACAACCCCGACATGATCAAGAATCTTGAATCTACTAATGTAACTAAGAATTAAAATCCCTTTCTTTCCAAACCTCATGACCTTCTTCAACGGAGATATTTGTAGAAATACCATATCTCCAAAGGTTATCTCATGGTCTTGGTCATGGTTATATACCTAACTATTCATTAGACTTTCTGATGCCATGATATGCTGCATAATGGTTTTCACCTTATCCAACATTTAATCAACCATTTCTAGTCCTAGAAGCTTACACTCACTGATTTTATCCCAACATGCTGGTGTTGTACACATTTTCTCATAATGGGATTCATATGGTGCCATTCAGATGCTCGAGTGGAATCTATTATTGTATGAGAATTCAACTAGTCGAAGATGATGGACCGATCTTTTTTTGAAGTCTATGAAACATTATCTTAACATATCATCTAGTGTCTTAATAGTTTGTCCATATTTTTGAATAGTTTGGGGATGATAGGTTGTACAGATGTTTAGTTCAGTGATTAGAGCATGTTAAATACTTCTCTAGACCATCAAGATGAATCTTAGATCAATATTAGATTCAATAGTTAGTTGTACTCTATGAAGCCATACCACTTCTTTGATGTAAATCAGTTCTAGTTGATCAAATGAGAAGACCTCTTAAATCAGGATAAAGTGATCTATCATTATAATATGATACACAATGACCCATATATCATTTTTTCTTCTATATATACTTGGATGTCTAGTCTGAAAGTCCATGGTAATGTTCTTCCACAACCAGTTGGTATTGGTAGTGTTGGAAACATCTTTATAGTAGTTTGCCTCACAGTCTTCACTTGTTGTCATATAAGACACTATGATGTATATTCAGCAATCTCACTTTTCATATTGTCCCACCAAAATTATTCAAAGAGATGTCGATACATATTTCTGCTCCTTGAGTGAATAGAGAAGGATGAGCAATGTGCATCATCCAAAAGCTCTTTTATTATCTCGTGATTTTATGGTACATATAATTGTGAACAAAATCTCACAATTCCATATTTGTGAGGCATGAACTCTGAGGATTTCCCATTTTTTATATCATTCACCCTTTTATAATTTACACATCCTTTCATTGAGAATCTATTATTTTCAACATGAGGGATGGTTGAGCAATCCTTTGATAAAGTGTTGATGATGTTACTATCTTAATTATCCCCATGTTCAACCGTTTCAAATATAAGAAGATTGGACCCTTTTCCATTCTCATCATTGATAAATATGCACAATCCATTCTATATAGAGCATATGCCACCTTGTTTTCCTTACTAGGATGGTAGTGGATTGAGTGGTCATAATCCATGATGATTTTTCCTTATTTGTTGGAACATATTAATCAATTTTTGTGTGATTATATATTTGAGGCTCTTATGCTCATTTTATATCTCACACGTATCCTCATCGGGATAATTCCACTAAATTTTCAACTCAATGATCATAGCCGCCAACTCCAGATCAAGAATGGGATAGTTTTGCTCATGGATTTTCAGCTGGATTGAGGCGTAGGATACCACTTTATCATTATTCATTAGCACATAGCCTAAACCCCTCTTTGAAGCATCACTATAGTCCACAATGAGTTCTACTCTTATTGAGAGTGTGAGTACTGGTGTTGTGATAAACCTCCTTTTCAACTACATGAATCTCTCTTTACATTCATCACAATAAGAAAAATATACTCCCTTCTGAGTTATCATGGAAAAGGGTTTAGACAATTATGATAAACTTTCTCACAAATCAGCGAAAATATCATGTTATCCTTATGAAGCTACAAATATAAATTACTGATGTTTGCCTCAGCTATCCCACAATTACCGTTGTCTTAAAGGGATCCAATATATCCTATTGAATGTGATGATATGGCCCAAGAATGGGATCTCCTTTAACCATAACTCAGACATGATGTACTTTGCAGAGAGCTTCTCTATTTGTATGGTCTCTAGTACAGTTCTTAGATGCTCCTCATGCTCCTAATTGGTTTTGAAGTATAATACAATATCAACTATAAAGACAACCATAAATTTGTCGAGGTAATCACTAAAGACACTATTAATCATGTCCATGAAGATTTCTGGATCATTAGTGAGTCTGAAAGGCATTAAAATGATTCATATTTACTGTAACTTGTACAAAATGTTGCCTTGCGGATATCCTCCTTCACTATTACTTGGTAATATCCTGACTGTAAAACCACCTAGGAAATGTATTGTGCTATAAATAGCTGATCAAACAAGTAATAAATTTTTGGAAGAGGATACTTTTTCATTATCTTGATTATGTTGATATCAAGATAATTAATGCAAAGTCCCATTTCCCTATCCTTCTTCATGACAAATAGGACTGGTGCACCATATGTTGAAGGACATGGGAATATATACCATTTATCTAGATTCTCATATAGTTTGTTCTTCAGATACACAATATCCAAAACATCCATTGTATACGAAGTCTTGGATATTGGAAATTCCCCTGCTATAATGTCAATTGAGAATTCAACATCTCTTCTAAGAAGAAGACCAAGAAATTCATCGGGAAATACTTCAGTGAATTACCTCAGAATAGGCATGTCTTCAAGGATCGTTGGTTCATTAGACTCAACCATCTATGACAGATACACTTGATCAAATGGCAGCAATATTCATTCTTGATGTGACAGTTCTAAAGAAGATTCATCTTCTTCCCTGCACTTCTATACAATTGGTTGTTGATTCTCTATATAGAGAGTTATTTACCTCTCACGAATAATTAGGATTGCTCTATATAGGAAATCTAATCCATGCCAAGAATTGCATCAAATTATACCATAGAGAGTATGACGTGGGTCCCCAAGATGTTTAATACAAAAATTATGACAATATAAGAGTTATATTAATGGGATACACTAATATTCTCATTTTCTGTACATACAAAAATGTTTTCTTACATGATTTATGGGGGTTTTGGGATTGTTGTACTAAACTTTTAGGAGATAAATGAATGTGTAGAACCAGAATGAAAATGAATGTTCACTATTATTGAATGAATAACTAGATTACTTATCCGGACATCATTTTCGAGGATCACTTAGGTGGTGGTGATAGAAAATGCTTGCCCTTACTGCCTTGGATGTTATTAGTTGCCTACAAAAACCCTTGTCATAGGGAACTTATTTTTCGGGTTTCCTGGATTTTGCAAATGAAGCGATAAACCACACATTGAGGGTCGAACGAGGCATTCCTCAACTATTTTGCTGCCATGGGTTTCTCTTCACAGCAGTTCATGGCTAGGTTCCCATCTCTTCAACACCTAAATCATTTCTTCATCCCCATCGGGCAATTTTGGGGTTCTTATTTCCACACATTTTCAAGTGGGGTGCTAAATTTTAATATCACAGTTGGATTTATTCATTGGACTAGTAGAATTGAAGTCCACCTTATGTGTCTTATCCTCATGATACCATTGAGATTTCCTAATTTCCATTTCGACCATGATGAAATATCAAAAAAAAATTCCTCACATCTATCAAAGTCACAGATTGCTAGATATTTCCATAGGATATGTTTTAACCCACCAAAGAAGTGGGAAACCATGCATTCTATAGTAACTGAAAATCCCTAGGTATATCATGAAAGCCTTTTTATGTTTTCCTCATATGATCTAATGAATTAGTCATCTTTTTTCATGAGTTAATGGAAGTCCCTTTACATCATAATTTGGAGTGTGTGAGGAAAATATTTGTCGACAAACATTTTATATAAATTATTTCATTCCAATGCCTTAATCTCCTTCTCAAGCTTAATATTTGTTTATCAATGTGCACCATTGATAGGCATCATCATCCATACAATAAGCATCCAGAAGATCCTTCTCTTGTTCGGAACAGTGAAGGATGGAAAATATCTTCTCGATAGATTAGACCCATTGTTCAAAGATTAAGGTATCAGATGATCCATTAAAATTAGGAGGCATTTTTCTCATGAATCTCTAAATTGAGATTTGTTCCTTCTAATGGGAGGAACATTCCTCATGACCTATGTTTTTATTAAAATATTGAGTTAACTAGGATATTATTGTGAAAATTTTCAGGATTCCCACTCCAATTGGATAGGGAATCTCATTAGGAAAGTAATCACAATGATCTTCACATCGGTTGTTAGCATGATTCCCCCTATTATCGGTCATTGGATGGAATAAAATAAAAAATATGGGTAACACATAAAGGGTAATGTAGAGACAAAAATGGATAACCTATAAATAACTTTTATTTCCTTCACTTATTAATATATAAGATTCAATCTATGTTATCCATGATGCACTTCTGAAAATTTATTCTTAGGGGAATTTTTTTTATTCCATTAGAAATGGTTCATTCTAATCTTATGAATTTACAAAATCATATCCCCTAAGATTTTCATAACATAGAGTGAAGAAAGGCCCATTTTCGGGTACTAGGTTACCCCGAGTCTTGGCTAAAACTACTTTTCGGAGTTTTCACTCTATGGAAAATCTATGCATATATAGGTATTTTCGTATTATGATTAGACTTATCCTTAATTTATTCACTAGGTTTTTCTAATTCTTATCCCAAAAATAACTAAACCTGTCCTCGGATACCAACTATAACTACCCTTCTTTTTAATACATACATAAACATGATTTATTACATAAAATACACACCTGATAAAACATATATGATCGATAGGTCTTGTGTATTTGGGGATTATGAATATTACATTATAACATAAAACATGAAAACACAACATCATTATTCAAAACATCGTTTACATGTCCACTACATTCCCTCACACTTAACATTCCATGGGTTAACTTGAGGACATCCATAAGAAAAGGGTGAGTTATAATGCTCAGTAAGGGTGTAGAAAATGCATAACATGAAGAGTAAAATGCATGTTAAAAAATAGGTACCTTAATGGATCCTAAGAAAAACATGAATATAAAGGCATGATATAGCATGCTTATCACAACATGGAAATGTGGCAACAACTCTTAACATGGTATTAGCATGAGCCAAGGCTCATTGCACATGGAGCATGAGTAAAACACCATTTTACATGAATCATCATGATTAAATACAAATTTAAATTGAATTAGAATGAGTATACCCTAATTAAACTTGACTTATCATGATAATAATCTTTATTCAATGCATTAGAACACTATTAGGGCGCACCCATCATAAACATTTCATTTCATGAATAAGTGTGCCACATGGATCATAAAATATAGAATAATTAATCATAATTTATTCCATGATAATGTTATTTAGAATACATTCATGAATATTTTTAATAAATAATTAATTGTGCATAAATTTGAATACCCTTTATAGAGAAATGGGCAAGGTATTCGCTACACAGTGACATTGGCTTGAAATATCGCGGTGCAATTTTGGTAACGTAATGGCGTGACATAAGAAATAAAAAAAATATTTGATGAGAGATAAAGGGGTGTCACATCATATGTACATAAAATGTATAGTAAGGGTTTATATAGATACATGTCCTAACAAATGTAATGGAATTTAGATTCCTAATACAAAACTATAGCTTGAATGTGATTGAGAAAAGAAAAATTTATTAAGGAATTTTTCCATGGTAATGGGAGTACATGGAAGGAACTAATGAGAGTGAAAAAGAACACTAATCATTTAAAACATATGTATGGTAATATAAGGTAGGTTTTAAATAATTCACCAACATTTGTAATTGAATGAAAATGGGAATTACAATATAAATAAACATTGATAAAAATAAGAGAATATGGAATCCCTTACTTGGAGGTGTGATCCCAAAGGCTTGGGAGAAGATTGAGAGAGGATTATTAAAAGATTATGGAGCATTAAAAGGATACTAGAAAGAGGATAAATTAGGCTCAACGAACTCCAAATTCTTTTAGTGAAGAGGAAGTAGGAGGTTTGGTGGGTTTACATAGGAAAATAGATAGAAATATTTATTATTTAGGTTTGGGACACCACACATTAAGGTAATCAAAACCACATACCCTGCATTGGTTTTTCCATGGTTTTTGAAAATGGAGCGTGGAAAACAATATTTTATAAGTCCAATAAACTAAATTCCTAAAAAATAGGGTTACTTATGTGGAGCTGAGTCACACTATCAAGGAAAAGAATTTAAAAATTAAAATGTTTTATAACTCTTGGAGGGTCAACTAATGTTTTGTAAAATAAAAGAAACATACCAAAAATAACAATATATTAATGGAAAGACATATATTGTCTGAACATAATGTTTATAGTATTTTATCACATCACTATTGTGTCATTATAATGTTATAAATTACATTATATATTTAAACGATACTTAATATTTACCCAACAATTCGGTTATCTCGGGAAATTATGAAAAATTCACCATTGGATAATTTTGACATCGTAATTCATAAAAAAATATTCATTTTATCTATATAATTTTCCAAATATAGGAATTTTTAATTTTCATTTAAAAACCGACATTTATCAAAAATTCATGGGTTTTGACAAAAATAGCTTTCAAATCTTAATAAAAATTACAATTATGTTCATAATAATTATTTGATTTTTTATATTTATTATAAAGTAATTTTGTAATAATATTTCATTAAAATATTATTTAATTAAAAATTCCTTTAATCCATCAAAATTAATTTCTTAATTGAATATTAACTAAAAATGCTATTTGTGCTTTAAAAATTATTTATAATGTAAAAATAATAAAATGAATATATATTCTCTGTTCTATGCAAAAATAATCTAGATAATCATAGTGCTAGGGTCTTTTTACATAACCCCGTATAAAACCCATATAAGAGTAATGGTTATGGTGTGTGTTGGTGACAGACTCTTGGTTTTTCGTCGATAAAATCACTCATGTGGTAATATCTATCAACATCCACTTCTCCCGTAGGCTGTTCCGCTTGAGCTTAACATGACGAAGCTCGGCTTGGGCTTTGTCAAGAGAAAATCCCAATGACACTACCTCCTTTTTGAGCTCCGAAAAATGTGCTTCATATAGAGGATTTCTATTGAATGAGGGTATAACTTCCTTTGTCTACGTAAATTTGATTTGTTAAAGCCCTATATTTATACTAATCATGTGATCACTATTTAATAGCTATATTAGAAAAGAAAACAATTTTATCAATATTTTTATTTACAAAAACATAAAACCAAGGTAGTGTTTTAGTTTTATATATCCATAATAAGACATTTAATTTGATCAAGAGTAATTTTCATTAATGAATTTTTGGGTTGTTACATTTTGTTATTAAAGTATTTTAAATTAATAGGTTTGAAATCTCCTGACATACATTTATTGATGCAAAAAAATTTATCGGTCAAACAATGTAGCATATTGGGGATACATATATGAAATTATATCATTTGGTTATGTTACATATTTTATCCATTTTTAGAAATTTCATTGGTCCAATTTTTTTATGTGTTGGTGAATAATGTTATCCTCTTAAATTTTCAACTCCTAATGTATTTTAAACAATATTTTTTTAATATATTGGATCATTTATTGATTAATTTATTGAAAAATATATGAATATTTGAACGTTTTTATTTACATTGTATGTGTCTTTTTTTAATAAAGGTGATAATTTTGAAGGTATGTATTAAAAATACCCTTCGACCAGAGGCCTATATTATTTAAAAATATATATCGTAAGAGGTGATTGAGTTATATACTAATCAATTTTATGCATTAGAATACATTTGTATCCCTGTATATTTAAATTTGATATTTTATTGTTATGGTTGAGATATTTGTGGATTAAAGGTAAAAGAAATTCCATGTGATGATGTTATGTAGGCATTTTTATACATTTTAAATACTATAAATGACATTCAGTCATATATATCATCACAAATTTTTGGGATTAAAAATATAATATCTCAAAAAATATTTAAATAGGTTAATGATTGAGATTTAAAATAAATTTCCTTCCTGGATTAAATTTAATGTCAATATATATTTATAATCACTAGAACATTGAATATTAAGTAGGGGGACAACTCTTAATGTGATCACATGGTTTTTTTATATTTTTTTTATAAATTTAATAAAAATAATTAAGATTAAAAAGAGTATAATTAAAAATAAATGTGTAATGATCATTATTGAAGAAATTTATTTTTTGAGTGAAATGGATAAAAAAAATTGTTGGTAAAATTTTTTATAATTGTTGGGGATATATGGGATATTTATAGAACTAAATTTTGAGTAATAGTGTTTAACTGTAACTAGATTCATAGAAATAGTGGTGTGAAACATGATGATAATGGATTTAAATTCAATGATGGGAAAGTATTTAGTTACAAAGTGGAGCCATTTATCATGGATATAGATGTGAACTAGATATTTTGTGTTATAAGATAATCAAATGACCAGTGGTACTCAATTTTCAATAGTGGAAATTCATTTGGGTGGTGAGGATGATGACGATGTTATTGATTTATGTGAGTTTCTTAATTGATTACATGATTTCCTAATGATAAAATTGAGTAAAATGTATTCATAGTACATGTTGTATGAAATGTTCATGTTAAAGGACTATGGGAAGAAACAATGTTATTATCCTAACTATTCAAGTAGATATTTATATTTTATTTATTTTTTAAAATTTAAAAATATAAAAAAACAATATTTTAAAATTTTCTATTTTCAAATATATATATATTGATTATTTCTATGATTTTTATGATAAATTTCATAATAAATAGTTGTAGTTAAACATTTTTTTTAAAAACCAGACACACATCATTATGTTTTGGAGAAAATTAATCATATAAAAAATATGCAAACCTATGGAATTAAATTTTTTAAATTCTCATAATTTATAAAATTCATGAACTAATATTTATATTTTTTATTTTATAATGATTTTTTTGTTAATAAAAATGAAATCCACATTTTTTGTGAAAAGTATACATGTATTGACACTATTATTTTACAAGTATTTTATTTATTTCATTGTTATAGATAAACAATTTTATAATAATATAAATTTACAAAAAATAGTATTACATTCATCTATTTAAATGATAGAAACAACAAAAGAGGAGTATTTAACAAGGTTTATGTATACTTTTTATCATATTATATAATCATGAATATTTAAATTATTTAAGAAAATTAAACTTTTAATTTTCCAAAAAAATATTTGCAGGACTACTAGTGATACTTTTAAAGCGAATTATTATTCTTCTTTGCTATAGAACATGATTCCCAGAGTTAATAGACATGGGATTAAATGTTAACTGAAACATTCACTTACACATGGAGAAAACATGATACATATGAAATATAATGATAAGAATAACTCAACTAGATGAAATTCAACATAGTTTAGGATTTATATCGGCATATATGGATTTTGGATTATTAATATTTATGTCCTAATTGAATGTACATTAAATAGAATATGAAGTATTTTTATTGGGGGTCATTATTAGTAAAATAACTAAATTTATTTATTTTTACCTCATCATTCAAATATTATATATTTTATACGACTAATATATGACATATTGATTTACATATAGAATTCATGTTTCATAAATTAGATTAAATAAATAAAAATTTTATATCACTAGAAGCATTTTTATGGAAGAATTTTGTAACAGAAGTTATAAAATATGTTTTTTGTAAGTTATAAAATGAAAAATCAAGCATCATGTAAGGGTTTTATATATAGAGATATAGAAAAATTATTTTTCCAATCGATATGATCAAGAATTTATTCTATGATAATTAATTTATATTATAAAATAATTTATTTTAGCGAATTTCTAATCCATTTTTTATATAACAAAATATCGTGTTACCACATCAAGATATAATATTGCAGAATGTATACCATCATACATTATAATGTAGAGAGTATTGTTTACTATTTAAGAAAATGAGTATAGAAAATATTTATTCATTGAGTGAAAAATATAGTAGTGTCTCATAAGAGTTCAAGATCAGTCATCCATGTCACCCCCTCAATAAGAAAAATGGAAATGGGTGAGAATGATAAATAATGAAAATCTTCTTATGGATCAATACAAGGAAGTAGCTGATAAAATTATATGAAATTAATTTTTATTTTTCATAAAAAAATTTATTTTCTAAATTAATAATCATAGTTTAAAAATTTATTATATCAATTTTGGATGACCTTTAGTAGAAAGAGAATTATGATTCTTATATCCTTATTGGTAGGATAGACATTATATCAACTTGTTTATGAAAGAAAAAACACCCTGACTGCATAGTAGGATATAAGTATGGTGTCATAATTTGAATTTTTATATTCTAATTGTAATAAATAAATGGTTGAAAATATAGGTTCTTTCAAATATAAGGGGTAATACCTAAAATACTAAATGGTAGATCAAAATAATTTTGTTTTATAGACTATGTTTAAAAAACGAGGACAATGGCCCAGCCCGCACAACCTACCTACTTTGACCCTTCACCTCCCTGTTCAGAACCAACCTTATATTGTTAGTTTTATACTATATATCCCTGTGTACATATTGTATCATACTAAGTAGTACATATTTTTTTAGATCCTTTACATCACCATCCTATGCAGTATGTCTATCATCAATAGTAGAAATTAATTAGAGAGAAAAAAAGAAACACAATAGCTAAATATATTCCGGGAGTATGAAAATAATGGATCACAAGGAAATAATCCCTCACAAGATCAACACATTTTGAGTGATGTGATCCCAAAATATAATAAATAGTAATGTATAAATCTGATGTGTCCTCGGTAGAATGAAAATTATAGAATTTGTTCCCATCAGGACATGTGTACCTTACCTCCACCATGGTGTTATGTAGTATCTTGCTTCTCCAAAAATGATAAATGATGGTATAGGGAATAAAATAAATCTATTTAAAGATGTTGTAGATGGTCAAATAATCTATCTCAATTGAATCCACTGTGATATTATTATTCATGAAACCCTGGATCCCATTATGTAACATGTATACCTCTGCAAGAAGTTAATCATCATAAACATATGATCTGGATAATTCCACAATAATAGTTCCCCATTAGTCATTGATACTACCTCCTCTTTATATAATGTGATGATTTCGTTATTCATCATAGTTAATTTTTATACCACTACATAGTGGAATTTATTTAACTCATCTTCTCTGAGCATTTAGACCCTGTATTGAAGGAAGAGAGGACCATCCTACTATGAACATGCATATGGAAGGATACATATCCAACTATATTAGAATAACTTTTAAATCCAACAATAGTCTTTGGGATTGAGTCAAAAATCAAAACCTATAGCTTGGGATCCCCCACGTTTAACCATATTTTTCTAATTTCAAATGCACTTACAGCTCAAAAACAAGAAGATCACTCTTTATTTCCACATTTTATTATTTATCTTGACTCCATGAAACAGGTAACATAAAAATAATTTGAAGTGTGCATTTTTAAATTGAAACCAATGAACATGCCATGATTTCTAGAAAACAAATCCTCCACTTCACATTGGATGAAGATATGATGTGTTTGTTATTCTCTAGATCCTATAAAACATGTACATTTAGAGGTGTGAGAAATGAATTTATTTCATTCCTCTTTATTTATACTAGCCACATGGGATGTAATATGCCAAAAAAGGACGATATACTTTATTTGGATATCATTATAGCTTATAAGACATCCCTACTCATCCTAAGCATGATTTTCATGCATCAAATAAGTTTAATCCCGGGCAGAAAAGAGAACTGATGAGGAGATCATAAAAAATCAATCCTAATAATTATTTAGTGTGTTATTATAAAAGAGGAAGAGGTTATATTGATAAAAATATCCCAGATGAAGGTTTCATACAATTTTTCATGATTAATATAAATCTCTGAAGTCAGACACCCTGGAATTCCTAGTTGGTCTCCGACAAAATTTTTTCAAAAAATTTATATCTATGTAACAAATAATCTATTTAGAGTAAAAAATAATATTTATAACATTCATGTGGATACATTACCATAATTTTGAGGGGTTAACCATCATTATATCTTGGTTTTCTCAATATTTATGCACAATAAAATTAGACTATAGTGAACTAAATTTAATGCACCTATGAAATCATTTCTTACATGTAGCGCTTAGATTCTGTAAAATTACTCAAGATGATACCCCATGCTTCCAAGGAATTTTCAAGACACTCCCATGATTCCCATTGGGAATGGCCATCATAATAAAAATCCTAGATGAATGTTATCATTATATTTTTTATGTTTCTAAAAATAGACTTTGGAATCCCTAAAATTAATAAAACATACACGTGAATGTATAAATGACCACAATAAACAAGGATAATCCATACTCTGAAAGAGAGAAAATGATTAATGAATTTTTTTGATGTGGTTAGAGATTTTAACAATGATCCCCTAAAAGTGGTGAATATTCACTCTAATGTGTAAAAAGGGAGAACCAAAATACTTCATAGAAAAATAATTTTTGAAATTGCAAAGTGACCTATCAAAATTAGTTTCCCTTATATACACACAATGATTTGAAATGAAACACCTATTTTTATCTATATTAATAATTTGGAAACAAAATTTACTATAATTTTTCAAGGCGTTATTAATATTAAAAATGGAATTACTTTACCCATTAATAATGATTATCATATCAGCAGTGAAATTATGATGAGATATACAATTATGATTTTTACTCCACTAAAAGGGATGAATAGTTATATTGTTGATACACTATAAACTATGTAGGATGAACGTGTCTTGTAGAATAAATAAAACATTGGGGGTTTATACATCAACCTTATTGATCCCATAAACAAATTGAAGAATTCATAATTCTTTCTACAATGTGTATTCAAATGCCAAGGAGATTTAATATAGTTGAAAAGCATATCTTCCACCTAGGTATAAGAGCACATGAAATTCACCACCATGATCAAGAAACTGCACTACAATCTATCATTAACCATATTGATATAAAATTAGATTCAAATGTTAGAAATGGGAATTCATATTTATATCCTGAATCATTTACAATGCCAAACTAATTTCTTCGTGGGTAGATCATTATGGAATGATGTAATGTTATTCTTCTGATATATATTTATGAATACCAATTGAAATTATTCAATATATAATACATTACATAACCTTATATGGAAACATTCACATATATATGGGTAAAAATTGTGTAATGGAGGATGGATCCTTGTCCTTTTGAATGAGTACCATAATTTCCACACACATGAACCTTAGAATCCCACCACCCCAAAAAATTCTTAAATGATGTCCATATGATCCTTATTTACAAGATACCTTGAACCATAATAAATGTTTTTAGAAAACTATATAGTTATGGGAATATTTTAGCATTTAGGGAGGGGAAAATCCCCAAAACCTCTTCTTCCACATGAATAATACTAATAAAAGAGATAATATATTGGAAAACCACAGTGTATAATGAATAAAAAGTATATTAATTTCCAATTGAATAACAATATTTCATTTGAGGATAAAATTACCCTTAATATATTTAATATATGATTGACTGTTACCTAACATATTCATTAGATCATTGGTAAAAGTGCCATCCGCCCTGAAAATGTTTAGAATATATGGTTGGTTCTTCTCACTAATATAGGAAAAAATAATGGTTTATTTCGGCCACCTTCTTAAATCCACATATCCCTAGACCATTTGAGATCCACCCTTTCTTCTTCTAAATTCATTTTTAGGTGATTAATTTTTTTATTAGGATCACTGATGAGTTCTCTATTGCATCCCTCATCATGCATTCCTCAACATGATCAATATAAGAAATGATGGAATCTATATCTGGAAAATGAGAAGGATAATTGAAATTCCATATTTGTATGTTTTATTTTATCCATGTGATTTTTAAATATTATTTAGTTTAGATATAATATTTCTTATGATCTTTCCATTCAAACATAAAATATTTTTTAGGGGATAAAATTATTATCCAATATTTATTTTATCTTAGAGGATGTTTTTATTTTTCAGTGACATCTAATATATGTGAAAAATATTATAAATTGATCCTATTCCGAAAATATATCATCAATCAAATAATTTTTTATCATCTCACCATTCATATGATTCACTAGTTTTCTATTAATGTAAATTTAAATTTAAATTTAAATTTATTTAAATAAGTATAACTTGATATGATTTAAATTAATATTTATTTAATTATTTATCTCAAAAAGATTTGTATTTAAAATGAAATCATTATAATTTTTGTATAAATCGATCTATAAAACTATCTAGTTATAGTGATATATCTAAATGATGATGGTAGAGTTAACATTATATTTTTGAAAATTAGAAAATAGAGATACTTGGTGTTGGTTTTCTATATTCCTTAATTGGTATGAATATTAATTTTATTTTGAACTAATATTAATTATAATGTCATTAATTAAGATTTTTTTTGGGTCATTTAATTTTAGCTGTATTTTGGACACATGAAAAGATTGTATGTTCATTTTCTCTTTATTGTCTACTATTTATGAACATATTTAATACTTGATCATAAAGGATGTTCTAATCCTTTTTATATGTTCTTTTATCTTAAATATTCTTTTTATACATTTTTTTCACATTATATTTAAAAATATACCTAACTGTAAAAGTTTACCAATTAACACTTGTTGATATATATGCTAAATAAAATTATTGAAGTGAAAATACAGGTAAATAAATTTTATATTATATAATTCATGGTTTTTCCAATATATATGATTTAATTTATTTTCATGTCAGTATTCTGTAACATCATTTTCATAAACAAATGAGAAATTTGCAATGTGCTTATTACATTATATGATTCATGTTTTAGTTCATCACAACTGGGATGATGACCATATTTAATATGGTCCATTTTATTATGAATTTTATGTTTTATATCAAAGTATGTTACTAAATCAGATAAAATTAATTTTTTTGTAGGGTTTCAATGATGGATCATCATATACAAATGAAATCATTGTAATGATTCAAATTTTCCAAGTATTATTTTTTGATGTGATATAAATTTTTTTCCAAGACTAGGCTCTAGGACGACATGTGATTCAAAGGCTCGGTGTTCTTAGAACAAATGTTCAAAATATATTAAATATATTAAATAACACAAGAATATATTTTTCATTAAAACATTTAATAACTCTTGAATAGAGTCAAGAATCAGAAACTTCATGGGACTTTTGTGTTTAAAACATGGGGTATACCCTAGGATTCACACATTTTTTGTCGGAATAGGTTGTTTCTAATAAAGTAATTACAGTAATAAATCTATAAAATAAAACAATAAATTTATTTATTTTATTTATTTTTACATATTAGACAATTGTTTTATGATATATATTTTTATACAATTTACTTAGTGTTAGAAAATCAATCCCAATAGATTAAAAAGACCATTGGATATCTTTATGGAAAACAAAGATGGATTGGTTCTAGATGATGGTATGTTATGCCAATAGAGTTCATGGATATCATCAATGATGGAAGAAAAACTATTTTTTGTTAATTATTGATCCCAACTCAGTATAGTATGTTTTATATTGTGTTTTCAATCACGTTTCTCAATCTAGGATGAATACAAATTAATTATATGGATAGAATTTATATGCTCATCATTATTATATTTCAATAGATGGAATTTTATAATTTTATGTGGTTATTTTATTCTTCCCTATTCCTACACATTCTCCAAGTTATGTTTCCCGCATCTTGTGGGTTATGGTTTTTTCCTACATTCTTTGCGTGTTCATTGTCGGCACTTCCTTTTGGATCGTTGGTTGAATAACACCATGTATTTGGTTATTTCAAGACTGATCATTATAGAAACAAATTAATACTATGGGTGTGGATTATGATCAATTGTCTGATATATGTGTAAAATATAGGGGAATGATCTAATGTGGATTGGAACAGATTTTTAGGTTCTGTTCATCATGATTTTTTATATATAGTGGTGGTGGCTTGATGATGAAATTATGAAGTGGATTCGAGTTCGAATCTGTATTAATTGACATTAAAAAAAGACTGTTTGAACTCATATTAACATGTTTCAAAAATTGTGACTGTTTCAATGAATCCCATGGCGACACATAGGAGATCATTATGGATCGGAAATATAATGAGAAACACCGCGTGTATTTTAAGATTACATGTTGTTCTAGGCCCTCTAATCAATATCATGGTATTTGAGATGAATTAAATGATACCATGGTTTGAACCCATCCATGTCATCATGGGGAGTACTTATGAGAGTACATGGTAACTGGAAATATTTCACAACTAGAGGAACTCCATGTACTCAAACACGAACATAACAAGTTATACAAATCCTAGTACAAAGAAATGGCCATCCTTACACATACACAACCAGAAAGACATGGTTAGGTTCCAGGTGATCTCTACATGTGATCGGTCCTTCCTTCATGTCATGTATTTATATATTTACATGTCATGTGATTCTTTACGACATGTGAATTTTTGTGGAAAAAATGGACACGTCGCGTACTCCTAATACATGACATGTACCCCCTTCAAGAGTGTTTGTAGCTATTAATTTAATTTTTTGAACCAGTAATGGTTGATTGTGTTCCATTGGACCATTCAATCTATGTTACATTCTGGAATAGTATCCACATAATATTATTTTAATCCCCTATGGAGATTGAGTCTTAGGTAGAGTTTTCGGTTTCCCTAAGTGATACTAGAGTGTGAACCTATATCATATTTTTACCCTATATGTGTCGTTTGGAATTGATGTGATCTCCCCTAGTTGGGTGTTTATCCTTTATTTACTAAGACACATCAATAGGGTTCATGTTCTCATGATCATATGATCCCCTAAATATCATCTTGATTGAGATTGGTATTGTGGTGTCCCTCCATGGTTCTAGGCATCACACCCAATCATAGTAGCATTGTCTTCTTAGACAAGTGAGATTTCATGGGTGTGGCCCAAAGACCTTGACATATTGGATGAGTCTCTATAAGGAAAGAACAACTCATGGATTGTATTCTCCCTAAATGTTCATTGCTTCAAGAAGAACCATTTTTATGGTAGACAATTATGTTCTCATATTGGTGTTAAACCTTTCATATATATATCTATGTTTTTCTGTTATATATTGATTACTGAAAATTTTACTATGTTGACTTTACATGGTACTTTGTAGTTATTGTTTTTAGGTGTCTTGCATTGTATTATTATACTCAACCCAATATGGGATTTTTACATTCATGTAAACATGTATGTAGATGAGGACCCATTTGACGGTTTTTTAAGATGACATGGAGTGAGACTACCATATCATGATATTTTCAAATCATGTTGGCTACCGAGATCTTACATTTCACTTTCTTCCTCACCCTTGGATCATGTTGGACTCTCTAATGATTTTGGTCAGGCTTGTATTTAGATAGTTTTTCAACATTCAGTACTTTTATGTCATAATCTATTATGTGATATTATATATATGAAGGCATTTTTTCATTTATATTAACATTAATAAATATGTGGACATGGAAATGTGTGTGTGTACATGTACTTTAGGCTAATATCTCCCATCTGTTGGGTATTCAGACTCTGTGATGGTTGTCATCTGCTGGCCTGTTGGAGGTTGTATTGGAGTAGTCACTGGTTGTATCTTTGTAGGATAGGTCATGACTAAGTGTTAATAGAGATTTTAGATCTACCATAGTACAAAAGTCAGTGACATTAATTTGGAGGAACAACATTTAATGTTTTTTGTCTGAATTTCTTGATAGAGACTGTAGTATTTTTGTAGTAGCCAATGTATCCAAAATCCTAGAATTTTATCACATGTCTTTTAACTTGGTACATGAAGACATTGGTTGTACAAAATTTTTTGGTACATGAATCATATAAAAATGGGTTCTATTTTCAATTTTTTTTCAGTCATCTCTCTAGATATACACTTTTGACTAGGGTACATCATATAATTTTCCTGGATTCCTCCAGGCCAATATCCACCTATGATTCCAACACCTGATCATGATGATGATCGTTTTAGTAATGAGGCATTGGTACATGGGATTATTTCTATATATAGCAAAAATGGTTGGATCACTAGTTAACCACCAACTGTTTGGAAGAATCTAGAACAGTAAGTACAATCTAAGCGTACACACAAGCTTAGTGTGTTGTACATGTTTGAGAGGAAGAAACCTACCGTGTTTTGGGAATTGTTAAAACCAAATGTAAATAAGTAATCTCTAGAGGCATTTAATAATGTTTTATGCCTTTCAATGATTTTGGAAGACCAGATGGTGGTCATCATGGTGAGTCTTCTTCAATGATATTATGGGCGATTATGGAGCGTAGTTACTCAGTAACCTAACGAGACAACTCTATCCTGGTCAAAATTTGAATATATCTTATGGGAGGAGTTATACTTGGCAACATAGTGATCATTTCACATACATGAACTTTGGTATCTGTAGTAGGACAGTTGGAACATGTTGGAGTATTTAAGGCGGATTACCGATCTCTCTTTCTACTTCTTATATATACCAGGGGATTAGTTCATTAGATATAAAACCATTGAGTATGGAACAATATAGGACATCAGTGATTTAGTATTATCCCATTTCACTCCCACCTATACTGGGTTGATTGAGAAACCCTTGGTGGTGGAGAGATTTCTAGTAGAGCAGGCACCAAGAGTGGGTGCTAGTAGTGGGAAATTGGTATACAAGGCCATGGAAAAAGGCAGTCGACGGCTATCATGTGGATCCAAACATGTTATATGCTTCTAATGGTTATCCTAGTATACAGTTTCAGTGATTAATTGATCTCATTTTAAGTCAAATTAGCCAAAGTAGGGTTGGTGTTTTGCTTTTGATGGTTGGGGACAATTAGATCAGGATTTTTTGATTCTTTATAAAAATATGAATGACATGGTTGAGGATGCAAAAAGGCAGAGATAGAAGTAAGATAAGTGTTTTTAGGAGGGTAAAAAAATAAATTAGAGGGTTTGAAAGAGTATCAAGTGATGATGATAGGTTTTACATGTTACCAGCAACACCACTAGGTGGTCCTCACTAAGCTCTGGGAGCAGGTAGACCTAGGAGAGGATAGTTATAGGCTTAGAGGACCTATAAACCCAAGGCTCCTAGGATGATATGAGGTATGAATTTTGACTTTAATACTTTAGTTTCATTATTAATGTACATAGGTGTGAGTCATTCATTACATTAATCATATATGGGTTGAGACTTAGATATTTCGGCTGAGCAATTGGTTCGTCCCCTGCAGTTGGATACTCTGATAGGTGGTGGCTTAGCGATTTGCGAAATTGTACTCAAAGGGGGATCTTATGAATGTATGTGAGATGTTTTTATGGTATCACCTTTTATATCAATGAGTCTTTATGACATCTTCTTAGATATAGATGGGATTTCCACAGTTCATTCCCAAATTGAATGTTTTACATAGAGGATGCGGTGTTTCTACTGTGATAGAAATTTTTTTTCATTTGTGGATAAAAAGGATACTACAATGTAGTAGGATGAGCTCTGGAATAATATAGTTCTCCAGATTACTCACCAGTTGGAAAGTATGATTCATAGATAGTGTAATCATCAGGCTATTAGTTTCTTATGGTGTTGGTGGTGTATAATGAATATTTTTATTAAGGTTGTACCGGGTTTACCTCTCTACAAATATCTAGACTTCTGCATTGATTTGTATCCTACGACATCATTGATATCTATACAAGCAAATCAGAAGGCACTTGTAGATATTCTAGAGATGAAGTTGCAATTGGATGACTTACAAGAGAAGTGATTTTTAAGACCTAGAGTTTCCCACTACGAATACCCTATGTTGTTCACCATGAAGTTGTGAGAGAGATTAAGGTTATGTTTGGATTATCAGTGCTTGGTTTTGGTGACCATGAACAACAATTATCCACTAACATGAATCAATGACCTATATGATCAGTTTTTAGGGTTGTAATGTTTCTCACAGATTGAAATCATACTAGGATATAACCGGCTGTGAGTATGGGATAAGTATATATTGGAAACAACATTAATATGATGCTTCTGTCACTGTGAGTACCTAGTGATGTAATTTGGAGTTATGAACACCCCAACAAAGTTCATGAGATTTAGGAACAATATCATTCGTCCTTTTATAGAATGATTTTTGGTGGTCTTTAATGAAGACATCCTAGTGTCTTCGATTCCTAAGGAGGAGCACATAAGACATTGGGGATGGTCCTAGACACAATCCAAGATAACCATCCTTTTCGAACGTTCTATATGTCTAAGTTCTTGATTTGAGATGTCTAAATTATAGGACACATCATTTTACAGGTAGTATTAGTAGTAAACATGGTGAAGGTATAGTTAGTTCTTTCATAGGATCCTCCTGAGAGTGTTACCAAGGGGTATAGTATCATTGGGTTAGTAGGTACTATCAACGGTTTTTACCATATTTTAAGAGTGTTACATCACCCATAAAATATTTTTCTTAGAAGGGGAAACCTTTAATTTTGATGAAATGGTTATAATAGTGCCTTCAATAAATGGGAAAGAGAATGACTAGTGCGCTCATGTTGAGATTTTTAGAGAAGGGTTTCAAGTACATAGTGTTCTATGATGCAATAGGGACTGGATATGGTTGTTTTATAATGTTGAGAAATTCAATTATTGACAAAATTTATCATTAGTTGAGGCCACATTTGAAAAATTAAGCGACCAATGATCCTGAGATTTCAGTGGTAGTCTTCGTACTTAATATCTGGAGACACTACCTGTGGAGCGAGTGGTTTATCAATTACTATGACTACAATAGACTCAAGTATATATTCTCATTAAAGGATCTAAAATTAAGACATAATAGTTGTCTAGATATCTTATTAGATAATGAATTAATGATTTTCTATACTACTTGGATTGGGAATGAGGTTGCAGGAACACTCAATAGGAGATCTTGTTCACAGTTGTTTTCTTATGTATCATAGCAGTTAGCCTTGTTGCAGCTGTCCTTAGTGGAGAAGGATGGTGATTTATATATTTAGTTGATGGTTGTTACCCCACCTCATTCATAGTGTGTTAGTGATGTTCATAATCGAGATACCGACAGTGAGGCCTTATGTAATCATATATCCACTAGATGTGCTCCAATCAAATCTCTTGATGCTAGGGTGCATGTTATCCTACTTTGAGTATGGAAGACTGTCATTTTGTTATTGCGGGAGGAGGTGATGTATGATTTTCACACATCCTCTTTAGTGGTACATATTGGTGTGGAAAGATGTACCAGGGAATTGATTGTAATTTTTGGTGGTGAAGCACAATGAAGGGAGTTTCATAGATTGTCTCTTGATGCCTCGCTTGTTAGTAGGTGAAGGTTGAGAACCATGTTTCTACAGGTTCATCCAAACCCATGGAGGTTTCAAGGTCAATGTGTGGTGGGATTTTTATGGTATTAATGATGGGGTTACCATATACATACTTGGGGAATGATGGAGTCTGGGTGATCATAGATTGACTAACCATGTTGGATCATTTCCTATATATTTTAGAGAAGAGATCAATTGAGAGCATGTGCTGCCTCTATGTGTTGGACATATTCGAACTCCATGGAGTTACCTTGATGATTTTTTTGACTGTGATTCTTGATTTACATTAGGATTATGTATAGGATTATAAGAGGTCTTAGGAACTCAGTTATCCTTAAGCACATTATTTCACCCCTAGATTGGTGTCTTGATATAACTGACCATCTTTTTCTTGGAGGACATGTCATGAGCTTAAATATTAAACGTTTACCATATTTGGAAGGATCACCCACCCTTGGTAGAGTTCACATTGAAAACAACTACCATTATACCATTGGTAAGGCACCATTTGTGGATTTTTATGGAAAACCTATAGGTCACCACTTTGATCGACTGATCAAGGTGAGTTAATAGTCATGCGCCTAGATTTGTTGTGAGTTACTATAAATAAGGTGTAAATCAATCAGGATTGGATGAGTACTGCATAGAGCTTCCACAAGTTTTATACCGACTGATGAAGGAGTCCTTTGGAGTTTTAGAAGAATTCCCATGTGTTCCTGAGGATTACACCATGATGTTGATTGAAAATATTTTACTATGCCTGACTATTACCTCAGAGAACCATTGGTCCTTTTAAAACACTTTGTAGAGTTGGTTAGGTGTCATGTCACTTAGAATATCAACTATAGTTAAAATAGGAACAAATTGTCTTCCATGTGTCACAGATGAAGAGTTATGTATACGAGACATCACTTTTTATTGATTGGAGTGAGTGGGTCATTGAGGAAAGATCTTCCTTTGTAGAGTACCATATGGAGATCAGAGATCATCAATAGATTATCATTTTTGGTCTCTATATTTCTTTTGTGCATTTTTGGTGCCAGCATGAGAATCTTCAAGATAGAAACTTGTACTGGGAGACTAAGTTGAGAGCTCAATACCCTTATTTTTTAGTTGGGTTCTCAAATTTCAGAAATAAAATCCTAAATCTAGAGAGAATTTAATGACTCGTATTTTCTATATATTACATTTGGATATTATATGGATTATTTTTTACACTAGATAATGATACAATGTACGACTCTGATGCATGATGTACCTATAATAAATTTCTAAAATATATTAAATTATAGATGCACATAGTTTTCTTGAAAAGTTTAATAACTCTTAAATGGAGGCCCAAATCAATGATTTGAGTGAACAATTGAGTTCTGAACATGGGATTCATCAATGTCGCAACCTGATAATTTTTATGATGGGTTGTTTATGAAGAATTTATTACTTGAATAAATAAATAACATAATTTAATAATTTTTTTTATTTTGATGTAGTGAAAATTTTATCCTATAAATGTGAAATTATAAAATTTCCTCAAGGTTGGAAAATAAAACAGTAGAGATTCATATAATAATTGGGGAGTATACTTGTTAAATGATGACATATTGGGACTGGATCGTTGTTTATTACACCATCATTGTTTGGGGATATCATCAATGATCAATTTAAACTCAAGGATAAAAATTTTATATTTTTCATCCTATTTCATAATCTAAGATGAACAAATATTAATTCCTTAAAAATATTTGATACATGCATCATATGAATATTTAATGATGTGGCATTTTATAATTGTTTGTTGTGATTTTATTCATCATCATTTATCTTATTATACGACAATGAATCAAATTAAAATTGAAAAAGGTAAAAGTTCATTCTTAAAATCATTTGATTTATGGTTTTCTTCCACCAATTTCTGTATGTTAATCTTGGGTGTTTTTTTTGGCTCATGGTTTGATGAATACCTGGTAATATTTCATTATACGACTATTCTTTGGAACAATGGATCTATAAAATGGGTGTAGTTTATGATAGATGGTATAACACCCTAAATGACTAAAATATTTTCCTAATATAATAAATTTAATATTTCATTCCTCATTATTTATAAAAAATGTTAATCTTATGCTACAAACAACACTGAGTTTGCATCTATTACATGCAAAACTATGTTTTACCCCCTTAAATTGTGAACATTTTTTAAATCCAATTTCTGAAACTTCTTTAAATTTTATATGTGAAAATAAACATCAATTTTGAAAGATTAATATTAAAATAAGGTTAGGGTGATTTTTTGGTATTTTTATGATAGTTTTTACAATTGATTACAGTGAGAAATAATGATTTTTCATTCAAAACTACTTTTTTATCTATTTTATTTTAATTATAAAATTGTGGTTCTATTTGGTTTTAAATGTAATTAGACCAATTATATATCATTTAATACAATTTTGGTCAGTTAAAGAAATTTTATTTAGAAATTGGGTATAAACACATGTCATGAAATTTGAACATTTTTACAATAAAAAAACGTTATCATCCTATATATGAGATTAGTTTTAAATTAATTTATTCCCTATTTATGATTATAACATGGAAAAATTGAATCCATATTTGGAATAATAATAATTTCTAATTTCTTATAATATCAACATTGTTTTTGACCGGAAGTGTTAGTGCAGATAATTATAATTAATTTCATTGATTATGGTTAAAGTTTTGTTAACAAGAGACTAAGCCTTAAAATTAAGGGTCCAAATGACCAATACACATTTCCCAACTATATTAGATGGAAAAATCTTCCTAATACTGAAAAATATAATATGTTCCTTATGGAAAAATAAAAAAATGGATCCTTCCTTACCTTTATATTTTATAAACATATAGTGTGTTGGAGAATCTATATAGTGTTGTTTCCAATTAAAATCAAGTACATCTAGAGAGGGTTCATTAGTTGTTCAATTTAATTTTATGAAAAATATTCATAAAAAACATTCATAACCTCTAAAAATTTTTAGAGTAATGATCCAATAAAATATAACTCAAAACAAAACATTTCTCATGCAAAAAATATAAAGAGATGACAGCAAAAAATACATAAAAGTTTCGATACAAAGACCTTCTCCTATCCATGTGGGATTGTCCCACCAACATGGATTATTTAATTCTATGATTTGTTGAATACTAAGGCACATAAAAATAAATATTATACAATATTTGTAGAAAAAGTGTTTCAATAGTTATTTATTCTCTCTATCTATCCTTTCTAGTGTCCATTCCCACAAATAGGCCTTTTTAGAAACATTAATGGATCTTTAGTCATAGGATTCACTTTTCTTCATATTTTCTGATTCACATTAAAATGTATTCACATTGTCCACAAGTTAGCTGAATTAATCATTAAATATGTATAACCTTCGAGAACATCAAGAATTATTTCATGATCTTGTTGGTCTTAAAAATTCTTCCAAATCCTCAGTCCGTAAATATTCCTTATCAATGTCAGTCCAATCTTCCATGTCTAGTAACTCCAATACGATGGTCTATGAATAATGGTCAAACTAGTATGAATATGTTTCTATCTTCTATCACCAATTGAGTTGGAAGTCAATAGAAAATACAAAATTCAGCATCTAATGAAACTCATTCTGATGAATATGGATACAGAGTATGTCACTCTGATGCACTCGCTATGATAGACTTGTTCAGATGTTACTTCCTCATATGGTTCCTTTTCAAATGATCATATTGAACAACAATCTGATGATCTTCATTAGTTTAAAAAATAAAAACAAAGTCTTATTGGGAACTCAATACATATTCCATAAATTTTAGAGCTCAAACGGTAGAATTTTTTTGAGACACATTTACAAATTAACTTGCATCTCCTTTTATATTGACCTCAAATATAGTTTAGGTTGTTATCAGAAATCCTTTTCTAATTAAAAAAACATTACAAATATTCATTTCTCCTTAAATATCTAATCTATATTAGACTTATTTAATTCCTTTTCAAATATTCAATTCTCTTTAAATATCGAATATATCATTGGCTTATTCAATTCCTTTTCAAATATTTGAATCTCCTTGATTTTCCATTATGATTTTCCAATACAATTTTTTCATTATAAAATTCTAGTATGATGTTTTAATTATGTAATCCTAGTAAAAAAATTTGAACGATTACATCAGTACGATTGATAGAGTATAAATGATTTAGTATGATTTTTTTATTATAAAGTATTCAAAATTATTTCATCAGTATGGATTTTTTAGAATGATTTATTTAGTAAGAATTATTCTATACTATTTTCATCTATATGAAATCCTCTATATGAATATCTCAGTATGAAAATAATATTATAAAAATATCTATATGAAAATAATAGTATGATTCTCCCAGTACAATTTTACCAGTCAGATTCTTCCTCAGGATCAGCAAAAAAATTTCTTCATGAGCCTCATCAACATATTTTTTTGAGACTTGTCAATATATTTTCTTCCAGATCCTCATCAAAATCTTTTCCTTCCTGATCATTTAACTTTATAAAGCTTCTCTCGTTATGTACAAAAATTACTTTTGATTTATGAGAAATAATGAACACAAAAACATCATTAGATTTCTAATCAGATTAAGGAATAACCTTATTAGGTTTCCATTAGGATCAAAACATTCATCACAGAGTCAGTATTGTGTCTATCACTATTCATAAGAAGTCCCAATAAGTTAAATCATATTCAATATTAAATGCCATTGAGAAGAGTCTGATTCCACATTACAATTTTCTAGGTTCGAAAACTTGAAACTTATAATGCTCATAATTGTAAAAATATATAAAATATTGGCAACAAAAACCACCAAAACAATCCCTGGGTCCAACAATATCCCCCTTTATGTTGGTTTTTGATAACAACTATGTTAATATTCACTTTAAAATAATAAGTGTTATTGTTTTTTTCACATATTATTGTCCATGTCCCCTTTTTTTTCTCCCCATATTCATTATCTGTCCCTATATTCTTTTATCTAACCATTAATATATTATATCCCCCTTATTGGAAATCAAATCCAAAGGGGTTATCATGAAATTTTTCCTTCATTTTTTTAAAATTGTATCTTTCCAAAATATTTAAAAATTTTACCTTCAAAACATGAAACTATTAATTTAGAGAACATATGTATCACATGAGTTTATTAGTAAAGGGACTATAAATAAACAACTCTAATTCTATTTGGGAAAACCTTGTATAGAAAACAAGAGTGTATAATCCGGGTTGTCAATGTTTTCAATTATTCCACAATCATATAATACCCTTTCATATACACATCAACATTACCATTTCTGTGCAAATGTTGAAAATAATTTATTATTTGTTAAAAATAACATTCGCCCATCTCAAACAACATATTACATAGTTCAGGTGTATAAATATAACATTTAAAAAAATCATAACCTCATTAAATTATTTTGGGAGAATAGTAACATACTAACTACCAAAATCCTTAATTCAACTCCTTTAATTCATGGAAAGTTAGTAAAATATAGGACTAAGTTGGAACCTCATAGATTCTCAAAAACAATGTTCGGGCGAATATTGTTTTCTATGTAGTGATTTTCTCTAATTCTTCATGGATTTATAATTTGATGTATTTTCTTTCTTCTATACATCCAAATCTTATTTTTTAACAAGTTTCTCCTCATCTGTGGACTCTTCTAATAATGATGCCAACTTCTTTTTCACTTTTGAAACCATTTTCGTAGTGATATTGTAACAAATTTTTCATTCCTTCCTCTTATTCTAAGAGGATAGTCAAAAAAACATTTTGTAATATTCCCTTCATTCTCATATCTCTTGTATCTTATCTGAATTTTTAAAATAGGATAAGTTGATATATTTTTATCAACGATTCTCATATATTAAAAACATTGATCTTTAACTTTTTTTCATCTTCATTTTGTGATTCTTCTAACTTCTTATATTGATCAATTTATTCTAGTCAAATAACTAAGACCATATTCTTTTTGAAATCAGCATGTATAGTTTTCTTAAATTTCATAACATACTCAACATTCAAAACATACTCAACATTCATTATGTTCTAATATATTTTGGAAACATTTGATATTATTTTCTCATAAAATGTATCCCTTGATTCACAGATGTTTGCAATTAGAGACATGTTATACTAGCATGAATAAATTTAGTGTATGAAAACTCTAGAACAGCTACAGTGATCTCTGAGTCATGATTTTTTTAATAGATAGTAAAATAAAATTGAACAATGTTTTTTTCTTCAAAAATCACGAACCACATTCAATCAATGGATACTTTCCTAAAGAATATATTTCTTGGTGAAATATTTTTTCCCACAAAAATTATTTTTTAAACCATTATTTTCACCATCATTTGATGTTTAACCTTTAACATCAATATTCTTAGTGAATTCATATCTCATATTTCATATCTCTCTATGTCTTGTAAGAAGCATTGATTGTGTTTCTAACACCTTGTCTTGATTCTAAACTAACTTACTTTCCAAAACTTGTATGGTTTTTTCAGATTCATCTGTATTCAACTTGCTTTGTTTACTTTGAAAAAATGTATATATTTATATGGTTTAGAATATAATTTCTATCTGAATTTTTTTATAAAGTTTCTGTTTTATTTCATGATTTCCATTCTTAAATGTTGTGCCTTCAACATATTTCTTTAGAATCATTCATTATTTCTTTAGTTGAGTATTTTTTTCATTTTATTTATCTAAATTAATTTTACTAATCCATTACATTCCATTCATCTCTTCATAATTATCAATATATCTTGAAAAATAAATTCCATTTCTCTGTTTAGAAATAATGTTGATTTAATTATCAGATTCATCATCAGATGAGGAATCGTTCTTCTATCTTTTACACAGATTACATTTCTTTTTTTCATAAGGAATCCTTTCCTAATATTTATCCCACATTTTTTATGATGTTTTTCATCATAATTTTTAAAATTATGTTCATTTATATTTTTCCTAGGAAAAGTTACCACAAAATAACCATTCCCAACAGAATTCAAACATTATAGAGTTTTACTTTTCCATTTTACATTATGGTATTTCTATGAAAGAAGGGAGATAATTTTATTGAAACCTTCAGCTTCTTCCCCTACCTTCGAATCATGTGATTTAATATTTTCTTTATTTCCCATAGCAATCTACCTTGTAATATTATATGTAATAAGAATATTTTCTAGATCATTGAAATATATTGTTTAAGGATCTCTATATTCTAAAGAAAAATCATTGGTGTCAAACATATCAGAAATAATTCTTAATATCAATTTTTACAAAAGTATAGTCATACTATTTCTCACCAAGACATCTTATGGTAAAAACAATATCATTTTACCATGTAAATATGTCACAAATAGATTCATTATTATCAGTTTTTAGATCTTCATATTTTAGCCTCTGAAGATGTATGTTTTCCTTCTTTACCATTATATTACCTTCCTGAAAATTTTTAAACTTATCCAAAATACCATTGAGAGTTAAATCTACCTTTACTCTAAGAAACTATCTTTTAGTATGTTATGAGAGTAAATCATTTTTTACTCTTCAATCATTACCTATATATTCTTTATCAGCATCAGTAATTTGAGAACTCTAAATACATTAAAGAAAAACGTGTGTAATAACTTACAAACAATCATACCGATGGGAAATAAAATATTGAATCATTATACCAGTAAAATATTATAGTTATTTCCACTGAAAATTATAATCCCCTTATATTTCATTGAATTTAAATTATCCATTCTCAAGGTGGATCTTTCATAGAAAACCTTTCCTAAGATATTAAACGTTTCTCCTATGTAGGATTGAGACCACTGAGTAGGGGTGGTGAATCAGTTGTAGTATTTTATTTTATGAGAATGTTTCTCAACAAAAACATTATTAACATCCAAAAAATGTTAGAAAAAATATCAACTCAAATATAAATCAAATACTCACATTTTCTGAAAAAAAAAGTAAAGAAATGGTAGCACATGATATATACAAGTTATTATACAAAGACAAGGCCCTTTCCATGTTAGATAGTCCCATGAACATATATTATTTTACTATATTCAATTAAAAATAAAAAATCCCAATAAAATTGAAATTCTACAATCCTAGTAAAATGGTTATCTTTATAGTTGGTTATACCCGACAAATATCCTTTATAATACCCACTTACCACAATCAAGCCTTTTCTACAACTATTGAGTATCAAAAGTCATAAGCATCAATTTTCTTCTTCTTTTTTGGTTTACCTCAGAAATACATAAATTCCTACACAAGTAACCTGAATCAAAAAATACCTATATACAAAGTATAAGAATAACCACAATTCATTAATGAACCTGTTGGTCTTGATACATCAACTAGATCCTTAGTTTGGAAATCTTCCTCAATAGTGTCAGTTAGACATTACCAATCTAGTAACACCAATACAATGGTCTCATTTTTATGGTAAATCGAGCCCAATTCATCTTTTACTCTTCCATCTTCATTTAATTAAAAACTCAATCTATATATCACAAGTCAACATCCAATTAAACTCAGTCAAATGAACCTTCATCTGATGGATGTCGCTCCGATTGGATCACTTTAATAGATTTGTTATGATAGAGTATCCTATGATAGATCTTTCGTGGATGATCATATTAAACATCAATATGATTATCTTTATAAACATCAACCTGAAAAGATATGTTGGTTGGGTACTCAATACCTATTCAAAAAATATTGTAGCTTGAATTCTTGAACATTTCTATTGTGTATTTAAATGTGAACTCATCTATCCTTTTATAGAGACCTCAAAAATGGTTTAATATATATTTTTAAAACCATTATGCTAAATTAAATTTTTTGAATATTTTATTTTTCATAAATATAGGATCTATCTTTGACTCATTTAATTAATTTTCAAATCTCAAAATCTCATTAAATCTTAAATCTATATTTGACTCATTTAATTCCCATCCAAATCATCAAATCTCATTGATCATACATTACAATTTCCCAATATTATTGTTTCATTAACAAATCTAATTACATACTTTTTATTAAGAAATTTCAGTATCATTTTTCATTATGAAATCACAGTAATATTTTCTTTCATTAGAATATAAAAGTACAATGTTTTCAGTACAATTTTTTCAGTATGATTTGTTAAGTACAAATTCTTCAGTATGATTTCATTATTGTGAATTCTTTAGTATTATTACATCTTTACAAAATCATTAATACAAATTCTTTCATCCAATTTCATCAGTATGAATTCTTAAGTATTATTTGATCTCTATTATTTTTTTTATTATGAATATCCACAATAAATCATAGAATGATAATCCCATAAAAACATTATTTGTATGATTATCCCAGTATGATTCTTCCTTAGGATTAGAAAAATCTTTCTATTCCAAATCCCCATCAACATATTTTACTTCCTTAGCATCATCAACATCATTTCCTTCTTGATATTCATAATCATTCTTTCCTTCTTGAGGCTTTTTCTTCATAAATAGTGAGTCGTAAGGTTGATGACTTACTGATGATTTATGGGAAATAAAAAATACCAAATCATAGTCAAATTCAACATTAGGGTCAGGTAGACTCAAATAATGATCTCAGTACAATCAACACTTTCATTCAAAACTCAATATAATTTCTAGAATCTTTCAATAGAAATAAAAATATGATAAATCATATTTAGTGACTAACATTGATATTATGAGTATGATTTTCTGGGTTTGGAAACCATAAACATATCAGGTTCATTACATAAAATATATCCAAACTATTGACTACAAATAAAAATAAAAAACCATTGTTCAAACACATAGTTTAGATTATAAACTCCATTTTCAAATTGAAATGAATTTTTTATCTAGACAATTTATCTTTAATTTTTGGAGGTGATAAAATTATATTAAATTTGTAACCAACTCTAGTGCATGGATTATTTACTTAATAAGAAAACAAAATAAATGATGCCTAAAATAGTACATGTAAAGTAAATTTAATGACTTATTGTCTTCCATTATATTTATAGATTACTATATCATGTTACATATATTAAAAGTCGGTATATGTTAATTCAAATAATTACATGATAATTTAAATTAAATTTAAATAAATAACATCATATTTTACATTAATGAAATTTTATAATAAATGATATTTTATTAAATCATTTAAAATTAAAAAAATATCACGTATTCTACCAAGTTATTTTAAAGTGTTAATAAATATAAAATATTTATATTAATGAAATAATTGATATTTTAACATTATCATATTGACCCATATATTGGAAAAAATTGTTAGCATGATAGGGGTTAAAGTAGTGTTTTTATGTGTTGTAGTGCTTGTATTAAAATTATTTTTCAAAATAAATGGGAATTTTATTTTGTAAATTAGATATAATATTTATAATTTCATGGTTCTATGTGTTCTAATAATTTAATCATTAGTTAATCTTAATGATTAAATTATGTAGTCTAGAAAATTTATTACATTAACAAAAACCAAAATGATAAAATTGGAGAAACATAAATGACAAAGAACAGAATTATAAAAATGAACTTGGTTTCTGTGATAGAGGATTTTCATGACCATAATTCATCAAAAATACATTATTTCTACATTTGTGAGGAATATTAGGTAAGTGATTCCTCCCAATAGTGTATACCTTTTTCTTTTTACAATAATTCCACTCCTCCTCCACTATAAAAAGCAATCACTCTTCCCATTTATCACACATATCAATCCACATTTCCTCATTAAAAATATCCCAAAATATTGTCCAAAAACACCTCTATTAAACATTGAATCCTAATGTTGGTCCTACAAAAACCTGGGAAGCCCTTTGGTGCCAAGAAAAATGATTTTTCAGAAAAAGAAGTATCATTATTCTATGTCAATCTATGTTGTATTGCTTCAAAACATCAATATTTATTATTATTCCATTCATATATGGTAACCATAGTATAATTAATATAATTATTTGTTTTTATGTTAATTTTTTAACCTTCACCTATATATACTTCCATCAAATGGGTAATGAACATATTGTGGCTATGTAAGAAGAATTACTACCCAACGAAATGATGTCATTCATTTCTTCTTTACCAATAATCATGATTGGATATTATTATAGAAAAAATCTTTTTAAATGGTACATGTGATACTTATATTGTAATTATAATTTTATAATTTTTATATAAAACATTCTTTAATGATTTTTATTATGTGAAAATCTGAAAACATCACTTGTGGATGTGTGTATTACAGTCTCTTCAAAACGATTTAATACATTCAAAAATTAAATAGAATTTATTAAGGATGATTTTAATTAAAAATAATTGACAGAAATTACATATGTATGGACTTCATGAAATAATTACCTTTTTAAAATATAATATATCATTTTCTTCATCAGAATTTCACTCAATGAAAATGTGATAATTTTGTTCGTGGATGTGTGGACTACCGCCTCCACAATGTAATTTGATTACTTTTACATCGAAATAATTCTATATATAATTAAATATTAATAAATAATATGGTATATATGATATAATTATAATTATATTATTATAAATTCTAATTACCTTCTTTCTATAATGATCATTGAAAAATGAGTACATTACTCTTGTGTAAGAACAGTTTACTGTCTCAAAGATTGCAACATTGGTTCATTTTTCATAAACATATTTCATGATTGGGTTTAAAATAATAATAGATGAATAAATATGATAATTATTTCATTTTATTATTATTTAGGTTTTTATATAATGAACTCTTTGACCATAGTCGAACAATCAAAGTCTTTGTTTCCACATGAAACAAATTTAATCAAAACACCCAATGTAAAATTAATTGTTTAAATAGTTGTTTAAAACATTCTATTAATTGAAGTAAATTTATTTGAAAACATGAAAAGGGATCTATATAAATTAAATATTTAACATAATTTTATCATTCATGAATGTAAGCACACATGTAACAAGTTAGACTCAAGGCAAGGGATTTTATCTCAATTTTATTTCATTGAGGTATATTGTATTGTTATACACCTAGTTTTTTTATATGGTGTATATATTGTGATTTGACATATTATATAACTAATATTCTTATTTTCAAATCATTATAGGTTAAATTTAATGTTATTAATTTATGGGGATTTTGATTCAACTGTTTTAACATGGTATGGGACACTTTGAAAATTTAAAGTTCTTTTTCTCAAGAATATTTTTAATGATCTTTTAATTGTATTTAAATTCATCGATGTTATAAAACATTGTATTTACTTATAATATAATCGGTAATTATTGATTAATAAGTATCTTTTAACTAATATGGATAGTAAATAAGGCATTTTCTTTATTAATTAAATCAATTAATCGATATATGAAAAATGATTTGGACCTGAAAGTCATTGGTTGGGGACCATGTAATGAAGTCCTTATGGGTTAGGGAACTATTAATGAAATCCATAAGATGAAACAATAGCTTCATGGGATATAATTATTTGGATAAAATCCATTCTTTTTTGTTTCCAAGAATAGTATATTGGTATGATACTAGTTCTAAATCTGTAACTATAAGCTCGTTGATGCATTTATAGTCTCTATAAAGATTATTTGGCCAAATCAGAGTAATTTAAATTGTATTGAGAATATATCTTAACACTAAGTGTAGCATGTTTCTAGGAAAACTAGAATTATAAAATTATGAATTTATGTTATTATAAACTCATTTTTTATTACAATCCATAATATTGTTTCTTTTACATATCTGTGGATTCCTTTCACTCCCATTTTATTGATTTAATAGAATATATTTTTATTTTATATTGTGCCGTATTGATTATAAAATATCCAATTACAGAGTGTAATGTTTTATTAGTTATTTACCATTCCATTATGCATATTTATTCATTATTTCGTTCACTATAGAGAACCTTTTTGATCATTTGATATCATCCATATTATGGTTCTATTCCCCATGTTTTTAAGATGAATCCTTGGAATGAGTTTCAAGGATGCAGATCATTTATTTTCATTATATCTTATTTTATTTTCCAAATTTTTTATGGTTATAATATATGTAATATGGTTTTCAGAAAAATTTAAACTATTTTGTCCCTTGGGATTTCAGGTTTTTATCTACGCTAATTTAATAAAGTAATGTACTAGCTCTGGGATTCTAGTGTTAGGGCATTACAGTTGGTTTCACAGAATGTTTAATAGAAACCATGGAACTAGATATTTGAGAAATAGATTAGATAACACAACCCTAAGGTAGAATTTGAGGATATGTATATATGAACTTCCCAAATAAACCATGTTCAGAATTATGAGATTATATACACGTAAGTTTTAAATTTATGTAAATTATTTCTCCAGTTATGGGATTATACATTATGTTTCATCATGATTTGATTTAAACTTGTGTATATAGTTATTTATAAATTGCACCTAGTAGAAGTAATTTAAATCTCACCAATTCATATGATCAAAATAATAATAAGGATAATATCTTTTATGGTCTTAGTCCAACATTTTGAAGGAAACTAGTCTAATATGCATTCTCTTCATGTGAGGACATAGTATCATGTGCTGAAGTGACATAGAAATAATTATATAAGTATCATGGATTCATTTGGAAGCATGATAACATGAGTACAACTAATAATAATATTGATAAATAAAATAATGTGAATAATTATTTTCCCACATGTAATTATTATGGAAATAATCACCCTAGTACTTTTTTAAATGAAAAATAATTTTACTACATGTGTGGAAAAGGGCTATTTTTCTTGTTAATGAATGGATAAAAAAAAGGTTATATGTTTACAATGTTTCAACTATAAGAAGATAATACACAATACATATTAATATCTCTACTTTCAAGGAAATATACAACAAAAGAGGCTAATAGATCATAATAAATATTATGCTACTACTAAAGATGAAGTGGAATGATTAATATGCTAATTTGTGGATTCAAGAATTAGGTAATTTCATTATTTTATTAATAATATAATGGTTAATAGAGTTATGGAATATATGAGAATTGTACTTTATTACTTTTTTGTTAGGTATTTGAGATAATATATTTAATGATACCAAGAAAGGTGATTCGGTAACAAGTTAATCTTTTTAGAAAACACATGTTTTAGGGAAAGATAACCATATATATGTTCTTAATACTGAGATAATAATTTTGGAATAAATATATGATTAATTTTGATGAAGTAAATTTTATAATACCAACTACTATGAAATTGATAAATTTTTTGTCAAAAAATTAGTTTATGCCATCATTGACGGAGTTTATGATACAATTGGATTTAAAGAATATATCTAATATCATGTGTTTTACTTATGTAATAAGGACGAATACCTATTTCACATATGGATATATGTGAATTAAAGTTAGTTCCATATTTCATGAGAATACAAGAAAAATTTATTCACATTTTTGAGATGTGATAATTTAGAGATACATCATGTTGATTAAAGTATAATGATAAGTTCATTTTGGAAAAATAGTGACCTTATTTTAAAAGAAATGGATTCTAATATTTTTGAAACTTTTCACAAATAATGGATTGGTTTAAGATTTTATTTTGATGTGGTTTTAGAGATTGATATATTACTTCACAATATAAAGAATCTTATACTAAGAGGTGAATTTGAAATAGTTCATGGACCAATAAATCGAAAAGTTTTTGTTCCTAGAAACTGATATTTATTTATAGTATTAAGAGTGAATGAACTAATCAACTATAATAAAAGGGTCTATAATATTTTTTTCCTATTATAATAGCTCTTTATTATATCAATGACCTTTTTCACACCACCAGTTTATGGCTTTGTGGTTATCATATTTAACCTTAACATGTGTTATATCACTCTACATAAGAACATGATTGTTTGATTTTTCTTCCATGTCCATGATTTCACTAATGTTAACATATTTTAAAGAAAAAAAATTTGATGACCTTCAAATTTCATTTTCCCTATTATGAAGAATTTTATTTATTAACCCTTTTTATGATATGGGTTTTTCTAACAACAATATCTTCAAATATCAAACACTATATTATTGATATGAAGCTTAAATTGTTAGGACCAATTTAATAAAGGTGGGAGAAAATGTAACACCCGAATACATTACAATATTTTACTTTTATAATATTTTTTTCTATAATGCTTTATACATAATGTTATTATTTTTCTACACCTAACATTGAGTTACTGTGTATTACACGAAAAACTGAGTTTTACCGCCTTTTAATGGAGAACCTATTTTAATTGATTTTTTTTGAACATTTATAAAATTTTTATGTAAAAATATAAATTATTTTTTAAATATGAACATAATATTTAGATTAGGGATAATTTTTGGTATCCTTCTATGATGATTATTTTTATGAATAGGAATAATATTGAATTTTAATTCAAAAATGATATTTCCTATAATTTATTAGTCTAGTTAAATTATTGTTTGATCTTGTTTAAATGTATAATTATAACAATTATATATAATTTAATACAATTTATGTCATTGGTATAAATTTCACTAACAAATTTCACATAAAAATGTACCATTCTTTTGAAAATGTTTACATTAAAACCCATCTTTCCCATCATGTTTACAAGATAAATTTTAAATTAATTTATACAACTGTTATGATTAGAATTTGGAAAAATGGAGTCCATATTTGGATTAATAATAATTTCTAATTTTTAATAATATCAACTTATATTTTGACCCCAAAAATAGTGAATTTAATCAATATTAATTATAGTGATTAAGGAAAAATTATGCATAACAAGGAACAAAACCTTAAATTTAAGATCCAAAATGACCTTGATACATATCCAAAAGTCATTTTATTCCAATAGTTTATCCATATTCCCTACTATATAGAATTTAATTATTTTTTTGGGACTCATTTAAATGATATTGACCCATATAATAAGTTTGATAGGGAGAGTGAAAAAAGGAACCCTCCTTACCTTTAACATTTAAATACTTAAGAGTATGGTGTAAGAAATATATTTTCTATAATAAACACTATTTTAAAATTTAAATTATATTTTTATTATTGTAATTAAATTTTTATTTTGAGATATGATATAACTAAATTAAATTCTTTATAATAACTAATTAATGACTTATTTAGTTTGTAATTGAATAAAACAAATGATGCTAAAAACATTAAATGTAACAAAAATTTAATGACATTTTGTGTTTCATTATTTTTCTATAAAAATATATAATTTTAATCATGATTTTAATTAATATATTTTATTTAAAATAATTTTATAATATTTTTAAATAAATATAATCTAAATAATCTCAAAATTTACATTATTTTGGATTTACAATAAATTATATATTATTAAATTATTTAAATTTAATTAAAATTATTATATTATTTCAAGTGATTTTAAGTGTCAATAAATATAAAATATGGTCTATTAATGAAATAATTTATCTTTAATAATTTACATATTGACCCATAGATATTAGAACTATTTTTAGCACCCATAGGGTTAATGTAGTGTTTTTACAATTTACAAGCACTTATTTTAAAATTAAATTCTAACAGACATGGGAATTTCATTTCATAAAAAAGATAAATTATTTTGAATTAATTGAGTAAATATTTTATCTTAATTATATATTTTTTTATCCTTAATGGTTTAATCACATAGGTTATAAAACTAGTTACATAAATAAAAACATAAAAGATAATAATTGGAAAACATGGATGTTAAGGTATTAAAATATAAAAATTTACTTTTTTTTGGAGGTGGTTGTTTTATTGAACATAATTCCCATTTAATCCATTTTTTAAGAACATTTGCTAATAGATACATCTCAATAGTTTATACCATTTTCTATTTAAAATAATGAAAAGCCTTTTCCACTATAAAAAGGGCATTCAATAATATACTTACTCACACCTCTAATTCCACAATGTATCACTCAAAATCCACCAAAATCATCTCCCAGAACCCATACTCTAAATATATAATCCATTCCTTGCGGTTAAATCAATCTAATGAACACCTATGGTGAAAACCAAAAAATGTTACCTGAAAAAGGGGTAACATCATGAATGTTCATTTATGTTTTATTTGTTTATAAATAAATAAATTTAATATTATTATATGATTATATAATAAATATAATATTTTAAATATTCATATTTATAATTATATTTATCTTTAATCCTACACCTTCAGACACACTTCTATCAAATGGGTAACAAACATAAAGTTTCTGTGTGTATTGAATTACTGCCTCCCAAAATGATATCGTTAGTTCTTCATTTACCACAAATTAGTTCTAGAATTATGATGGAAACCATGTTTATATACTAGGTAGAATACATCTGTCACTCTTGATGGAAATGTAAGGAATAAAATTACATTAAATCACAGGTCTAGGGACGTGACCCCACCACCGCCCCTTTACCCACCCAGACCGTTAACACCCCACCAAAAATGGATTAAACCATGTGTATATATGATATATGTGATATTTATGTTCTCTTAATACTATTGGAATTTATAAACAACACATATATTAAGGCTTTCCAATTTTCATAATTATGATAAGATCGTTTGTAGATGTGTGGACAACTGCCTCGTCAATGTGAAGTGGTACATTGATATATTCTATAAAATGAATTAATGATGGTTTTAGTTAAACATATGAGACATAAATTTTAAATATTTAAAAATAATTACAGAAGTACCTTCTTATAATATAATATATCATTTTATTTATTACCTTTTCCCACACTGAAAAAGTGATAATGTCATTCATGGATATCTGGACTACTACCACCTCAAAGTGATGTAATTTCTTTTATATTAAAGTAATTTTATATATATGTATATTTTTTAAAATAATATATAATAGATTATATAATGATAATTCTATAAATATAATTATTTCTTTCCTCTTTTCAATAACGATCATTGAAAAATGGAAACATTACTCATGCATACGTATGACCTACCCTCTCCATCAGAGTAACATTGGTTCATTTTTCAAATCCATCATTCGGGATTGGTTTTAAAATAATAATTTATGTATAAATATGAAAATTATTTCATTATTATTATTCGATATTTGTTTATATAATGACCCCTTTGACCATAGTTGACCTACCAATGTTTTTTATACACATGGACAGAATTTTGTCATAATAACTTACATAAATGAAATTGTATAAATAAATATATATATATATAACTATAATAAGTGAAGGAAAAATAATAATAAACCTTAAAAAAATTTGATGTAAGCAAATAATTATCATATGTTTATCATTTAAGAATATAAACCCACATATTACACGTCCTTCTTATGATTTGGGATTTCTTCTCAATTTTAGTTCATTGAGGAATATTTTAATTTTATGCACCTAGTTTATTTTATATGGTGTATAAAAATTTCTTTGAGGTGTTATGTAATGAATGAATTTATTTTAATAATATTATTAGTTTCATTTTCTATTATTCCTTCCTTGGGATTACTGTTCAAATGCTTCAAAGTAGAATGAGTCTCTTTTCAATGTTTAAGGTTTATTTCCCTCAAAAATGTTTTTAATGATATTTAAATGGTATTACCTTTGATAAAAATTACCAAACCTTGTTGTTACATATCCTCCAATAGGGAATTATTCATAAATACATATATTTTATTCAATATGAAAATTTTATAAGGATTTTTTTTTCAATAATTAAATCAATTATTCAATATAAGAGTAATGATATCAACCCGAAAGACATGGGTTAGAGATCATTTAATGAAATCACTACATGTTGGGGAATAGTCAATTCAAGCCACATTATGTATCAATTGTCATATGGGACAATAGTATCTTGCGAAAAAACCCTTTTCATTTTTTTCCATCAAGAATAGACTGGTAGGATATGTGTAGGGGATGGGTTAATGTAATCCCCTTGATGCATCCGTAGTCTCATTAGATGAATTATTTATCCAAATAAAAGTAGATAATACTATAATGAGAATTCACCTTGATAGTATAGTTACCATGTACTTAGGAAACATGGAATCAAATAATTAAACATATCCTTTATTGATAATTTAGTTATTATTACTACCCATGATATTATTTCTCTAACATGTCTACTAAGCCATTTCATTCTAATTTTTTTGATTAAATGTTATGAATTTTAGTCATGAACAGTTATATATTCACTATGTAGTATCCAGTTGCTGAGTGCCATGTGTTATTACTTTGTAACCATGTAATTATGCTTATTTATTCATTAATCATTCTATTATACATACCATTACTGATCATTTTAACTCAACCTTTTTTCTCCTTCCGGTTTATGAAGAGGAATGCATTGAATTATTATCAAGTATTGTTAGCTTTTACTTGAATTATTTTTTATTTTCTTTTCCTAATGTATTATGGGTATCATGTTTGTAATCTTATTTTTAAAAACTGATAAACTATTTGGTCCCTTGGGATTTGAAGCTTATATCCCTGACAATGTAATAATGTAATGCACTGGATCTAGGCTTCTGGGGGTTGAGGAATTATATATGGGGTGATTGAGGTGTGATAATGGTGGTGGATGATTAATGATAGATTAGAATGATTTTTAGGTTTAATTTTTCATGATTTGTATGCACTATGATCTTGGATTGATGAAGTTATTTCCATGATGATTTCAGTATGAATATCCATAGATCGATGATGGTAGGGAGTATAAAAACCCTGTTCTTTAGGTTCTATAAAGGGTAATGACTCCAACGAATATTAGGATGACATGGAAGAGGTCCTGATATATTTGAAAATCTTGAAAAACAATTGCATATATTTTGGTATTACATGTATTTTCTTGTCCCTCTTAGTGGTTTCTTGGGTTACATGATGAATTTAAGGATATCATGGTGTGTTACCCATATCACACAATTTGCGACCACACCTTGATGGATCAACATATACTTAAAAAAGTACAAAAACACAAGAAATAATGAAAATCCAGAGGCACACTATGTACTAAGACATAGAAACTACTAAGTGTACATGGGTTCATATATGTTCATATAAATAGATACATGAACAATGATAATAGCACATAGGCTAGTTCTTGATGATCTCTACACATCATGTACCCTTTTTACACACCATGTATTCATAGATTTAGATGTCATGTGGGGCTTTACCAGATAGATAGACTTGCAGAAAGCTAGACACACAGTGTACCCAAATTAAACTCCTTCTAACCCCTTCCAGAGTGGTTTTGGATCTTTATTTACATATATTGCACTAGAATAGTTTTAGTTTATTCCCATGGTCCATTCCATTGATGGTATAGTGGGACATTTCATCGATATCAAATAATAATTATCCCCTATAGAGGCTGATTCTCAGATATAGTTTCTGGCGTCCCTCTATGTGACTATAGTGTTATCCACTATCGTCTTTATACACTAGGTGGGGGTTGTGTAATCAGTGTGACATACTTTAGTTGGTCTTTGATTCTCCATATAGTATGTTGCATCAGTAGGGTTCACAGTGTCATTATCATATGATCTTCTACGTAGCGAGTTGATCCAGATTAGGTTTGGGGTCCCCTAGTGTTTCTGATCATGACCCCTTGTATGATCATTATGGTCTTCCTAGATTAGTGAGATTTCATCGGTAGGATTAAATTACCTTGAACAGCTGGATGAGAGTCCCTACTGACATCATGGATTGTGAAGTAGATTCTCAAGGAAGGAGCATTACTTCGAGATGAACACTCCGGGTGGAAGTTGATTATGGCCGCTTGGTTGTGTGATATATTTCATGATTATATCATGGAGTTTCTAATATAAATTGATTGTTACAATTTTTTGAGATGAAAATACTCGTTTCTTTGTGTTTTGTATTTTTAGGGTGTCCTCTTCAGTATTTTTATACTCATCCCTACTTTGGATTTTCCCACATGTGTTGTGTCTTATGCATTTGAAGTCCCATTTAATGGCATACTAGTAGGATAGGGAGAAGGTGTATCATATCATGAGATTTTTATATCGAGGAGGTTACCAAGATCATACATTTGACTTTAGTCCTCGTCATTGTATCGAGATAGAATCTTTATATCTTTTTCATAGGCATCTATCTAGCCCATTTTCTCACATTCCATACTTTATTGGTGTACTGTTTTGAAGGATCCTAGATGTATACATGCATTTTCATCTCATTTTTTAAATTTTAGCATTGTGTGGACTCGGTGATGTGTGTGTGTGTGTGTCTTGGTACTTTAGTCTATTTCTACCATTTGTTAGAAATTCCTACTCATCACTAGTATACATCCCTCGACCTATTAAATGTCGGATTGAAGAAATCATGGGTTGGACCTTATTAGATCTGTCATGAAAAACCTACCCACATTTGAGAAATATTCGAAAATAATTTTTTTCTTTTATTAATTTTAAAATTGAGTATCATGTATTAATCATTTAATTAAGGATTATAAATATGAATTTATAGAAAAAATTGGTGTTTTTTTTATTTTTTACACCTGGAAAATTTTCAAATTTTTTGGGATATGTATTAATTTCTATATTCCTGAATTAAGACATTCCATATCAGTTTTATTATAATTTGACTTTTCTCTTGAAAGTGATATCTTTTAATGTCTGTTCATACCAGAAACCGACAATAAAAGCCTCTTCCAATGTTGGTGTTGGTTTCAATGAGTATCTCAAGGGGGTGATTTAGGTAACCAATAAAATTATTTGTTAATATAGGTTTAAATAAAATCCACCAAATAATCATATGTATCCCAATTAATTAGAATTGTTTATCGATATAAGTTATGGTATTTTAAAATATTTTTAAAATAGTTATTAGATCTCAGTTAAAAAAATATATGAATATTACCTTAACATCTAAAATCAGTGTACATCATCTATACACAATATAAAAACTAACTATAAAAAACTATCAAATTAGTGGTTTTGATTATTGTATTAAAAACATTTAGTATAAATAGTTGAAAAAAATAAAACAAAACACACAATGGAATAAATACAATAGGTTCATACTCAACATGAGACCTAATCCCATCCACATTAAAATCAGCTAATCCTAGGAAAATTTTATAAAATAATTTTGATCCAAAAATTTGATCGGGTTTATAAAACTACTAACCAGCTATCAAGGCCACACAAGTACCTCTTCCACAATAACAATTGAAAAATAACAAACACATCCCACACAAGGACCTCATCAATAACACGTTAGTAATCAAGAGTAAAGGAGATAGATAGTATATTTTGTATCTTCTAGTTAAAGGGTAGTAGATAGTGTTTGTGTTTAATATACTGATTAAATCACACACATCCCAAAAAATTAAATACAAAATACACGGAGCGAAGGTATATATATATATTGAAAAGATATTGTTTCTCAGTATGATGTGTTATGAATCATGAGTCACCTTGAATGTATATTTAAAAGGAACATGATTCGTGTTTTTAAAAATTTAATTAAATCAAAGCCTCGTAAACTCCCTTTTTCTAACAATTGGAAAGGATATGTTTGGTTTATTAGCTCCACATTCTCACAATTGTGTGCAGACAAGATGTAGTTTGTAAGAACACCTCAAGTGTCACTCTCCATGTCTATTAAATATCGGTTTGTATCAATTCATGGATATGTGTATATCTCTATGTGCATATGGGAAAAAGAGTATGCTTATAAATATATCAGAAATATGCAAGAGGAGTCATTCAGATCCTCTTCTTCTCATATTGGATGATAGAAAAAAAAATATTAATGAATCCCTCTAATATTTAATAAATATTCATTAAAATAGTTCTCATCATTGAATTTGATAATGTATCCATTATTATCATTTAATAAAAATCAATAGATATAATGTAAGTGGCTCTTCTGAATTGTGAGACAACTCTGGTGGTGACTTGATTAAGTAATGAGTGAAGCTGACACTCAGTGAGGTTGATGTTATATTATGCTCAATGGTAACTCATATCAATGGAGAGTCATCTTAATTTTTTTTCACATTTTAGGGTGTTATGTAATGTTTGGAGGTGGGTCATCTTCAAAAGTGTGTACTTTCTATTGGTATATGTTTTTGAAACAAAGAAAAAAATTTATTCTATTTGTGAGTTGCCTTTGATGGTGGGCATTTCCGATACCTAGCCAAAACTTAATCCTAACTGTGATTTTTTCCTTAATTGTGAGTCATTTCGGGTGGTGATTAATCATCAATGAGGGGTCATGTCTGGAAGTGAGTTTTTCCATTACCAAACCAAAATTGTGTCAATCTATCTTATATCATAAAAGGATTCTATAAAATGTAAAACTCATTAATAACATTATAATCATGATATTTTATCATTATAACAATGGTAGAACAATCTCTGCCTATTTATTGATCAAAATTCATGGGATATTATAGAACATATATGGAATAAAATGTGGTGTTAAAATAGTGATTTCTGAAACATTTAAAAACATTAATATATCAAAGATATTAAGCAACAAAGAGTATTAATTGTCATAAATAACGATGATTCTAAAAATAAGATAGAATAAACTTTATTAAAATAGAAATGAGTTCCTAAATAAATGTCATAGATCCATTCTTCTACGTTAGGGATTATCAAAAATGTAAAAATAAAATAGTAAATGCAATGGATAAAAAATGAAAAGTGATAGACACTCTACTTAGATAATAAATCGATTTGTAGCCAAAATGATAAAAAAAATTAATACAACTATACCAATGAAAGAAAAATTGCTTAATGTCAATGCATTTAAGGTATTGTAGTAGGAACTTGAAGTTTTTTCATTCCTCATGGCCGAAGAAGAAGGTTCAGAAGTAGAGTATGAGGTAACTACAAGTATTTCAATTGGAAAAATAGGTAGAGAATGAGTCAATCTAATAATGATATGAATGAGATACTAAAAAACTCTTCTAAGAGTCATATTGAAGGTATGTAAAGCTAAAGCTAATGGGGCATTTGGATCTCTGGTAACAGATGGTCTGAAAAACTATGGATCAGAAGCTATAAGGGTGTGATTAGTGGTAAAATTAAAATAATCTTGATCGAACACTACTGTAACCAAAATAATAATAAATAATTTAAATTATTTATGATGTTTATAATAATATTTCCCCCTCTTTCCGTACCACAGAAAATGTATTTTTTCTCTTCCATAAACAGTTTGATCATAGGGGTCATCAATTTTAGTGGACTGAAATGTTCTTTAAAATCATGCCTCACTAGAGGCACCCTTAGGTTATCAATAAATAATTTGAAATGAGATTTGTGCTCTGAATTAATATAAATCCTTGATTATTTATTTCCATTGTAATTTTCGCTCTATGAAATTTCATATCATTCATATATTCTTTATCCATCATATGTACATGATCACTATTATGCCAGATTTTCTTCAATGAATCCTATGTAATGTTAGTTACATCACCTGAATCAACACGAAGCTCTTATCTTACAATTGGCTAGATTAACTAAACATGAAGATGATGATATGGAGTGGCTGATATAGAATCCATGGAAGGATGAATCTTCTTCCACACTATTACGGCATCCATAGAATATGGAAAAAAAGATCTTATCTCATCCACTATAGATTTCAAAATCTCCATCACATTTGTTGTCCATATTTTTCTATCCCCACATCATGAAAGTGAAACATCATTTTTGGAAAGATGTGTATAATCACAATCCCTAATAGAAGACTTTCATCTTTCTCACAAAGGATGGGGACCAAGGGTGGTCAATCGTTCAGTAATAAACCAAAATTTGAAAGAAGCATGAATCTAAAAGACTATAAGTCATCATTGGTGACAACATCAACAAGAATTGATGCAATAGAAGTGAATGTAAGAATGTAGAAACTCTCGCAATAGTACGATCCTCTATTGTCTTGGATATAGATGTCACCTCATAAGAAAACCCAGAGACTATCCTACAACATCTATCAGTTCTACCATTTGTCCCTTAGGATTCCATGATTCTGAAATAGAAGGACCAACATGATTCTGTGGACTATCAACCTCATCTAAAATTGGGTCTACTAGTCCAACTCAATCATACCCTTGATAATTATCATGTTTCTTAAATTATGGATCCCCCAAACTAAGAGAAGACTTACTATAGGACATAATAATTATAATCTCATCAACTGTAGAGTCAAATATTATATTTACATCATAAAAAACATATCATATCTCTAAACATTTATTTCATGTTCATCAAATATAGGGTCTACAATAGTAAGATCAAACTCCATCTTCTCGTAAACATATTGATCAACAACTATATTCTATGCAATATTTTTTACATCAATTGTGTCCAAACTATGAAAATTATAAATAGTAATAAAAATAGGGAGAATTTCCATGCATAGAGATTCCTCCCACTCAAAAGACACATCCATATCATCTCTAGATTCTCTGTCATCATCTTCAACATGGAATGGTCTATCTTCAAATCAAGAGAAAACTAATAAATGTGGAGAAGAGACAAGTACCTAAGGTATCTCAACATATTGAGTGACAATACGAAAACTAGGACAATCTTGGTCAGAAAATCCATCACATCTATCAATATACACATCTCTATTTTCCACATATTTTATCCTCCTCCTCCTCCTTCTTCATATTAATCAAGATTCTCACCACTTCCAATTGTTTTAGGGCATTTAGAAGAGATATTAAACTATTACATACTAAAAACATTTGTTTTGTCTTAATAACTTCTTTCTTTTAAAAGAGACTCTCAGATAGGGAGAGTTCTAGGTGGTCTAGGAGCATAATAATAAATCTATACAGAACATTTAGTTAGGTCTAGGTCACATCCTTTATCAAATAAAAACTCATGTTCTTCATTACCAGAGGTAGAAAATTTGTCTTCTTCCTCATCTGATTACTCGAATACTTCATATGGGTTGAATCCATGGTCCATAAGATTATTCAGCATGGAAGGGGGATCAACCTGATTGAAATACTTATGTAGCATGTCACCAACATCAATCCCTGGTCTCTTCTAGGAATTTCGATATATCATAATTCGTTAACCAATGAGTCATATAATAAAAAATCACAAATTTTACTATGGTTTATTCTCCATCATTAACCAATCCTTTGGCCTCTAACATAGAAAAAATTAATATATGATAAATTATTTAATTTAATCGTGAAGATGGATTGCACATCTCAATAATTTTAATAATTAGGTATCTACATAGATTGATCTTTTCTCCTCTATTTATAAGAAATTAAAATATATATCTTGATACCTCATTGTGGTAAAATCACTCTTCCATGTCCATAGCTTATATTGGAAAAAATGAAAATAATGTGACATTCACCATAAATATTGGTAGCAAATATTCTTCTTACTACCCCATATTCAGTCAATTATTCTATAGCATCCTCACATTCAATGGTATCATAGTCACTTGTAATAGTTCCTTAATATTTAGTTGAAACATCTTCATGAGGTACTTTCATACATCTGGCCTAATTTATTGAGGAGAAAACAACCTTTCACAAATATTTACTTTTTTAGCTGGTCTTTATCTTCCTCAAAATTGAAATCGACGTACTAATTGAACTGATGCAATAACCTAGAATTTAAGGGCATATCATTGAAAGAAAATCATTCTACAATCTTGGGTATTATAGAAATTTATGAACCAATGACTTTCTCAATCTCAACCAATCATCATGAACTTATTTTATTAGTCACAATAATCGCATTCATATTAAGAGGGTTCACTATCTCAAAAGTAACCTAACAGATGGACTATCGTTTATTCTTAATTGAAGGATGTGGATCATCTGGAAAATATTCAATGGCCCTCTTTACTCTACACATGGTGATTGGATAAAATTTTTTAGGAAATGGTGAGGGGAGGCTATTGGTTTGGAGAGAAAGGGTCATGAAAAGGATCGAGATTAAGGAATGAGGGACTTCATCACACTTGGATTCACTATTCATTTCGACTATTATTCCTCTATCTCAAATTGAGTTTTATCAAAAATTCCAGCATTAATAAAAAAAATCACATCATGTTTTATTTAATTATTTTTCATTTTTCACTGTTAAGAAGGGAAATTTTATTTGTTATGATAATTTCATTGTAGGTGGACGTGATTCATAGATCCCAAAATGAAGTAAGGGAAATGGGTCAAACAGCATTCAATCATATGAAAAAATATCCGTGGTTTGCATATGACATTATATTAATGAATTTAAATGTCATGATTTTTTTTTGCCCATCCAAAAATCCATGGGCTATAATTCAAATCATGAAATCCAAGCCAAATTTGTCTGTCTGGTGGCCCAACTAAATTAATATATTAGTGGAACAAAATGTACACGAAGATGAACATTTTTTTAATATTCTAAACATATATCCCATTTCAAATTTCTAATGGTATCAAAATTTGACATGGTGATAGTAAATATTTTGTATCACAACTCTTATCTTTTGTTCGAGTCAGTATAATGTAATTTTACAACCCAAAATTTGGACACAATTATTATCTTAAATACTAGGTGTCCAAAACCACATCCCATTTTCGCTATAAAAGGGATCCCTGGAAACCCAATATGTATGTTCGACCAAGTTGAAAGTTTCTACAATTATGGAGACCAAAAGGAGTCCTCTAATCATTCCTATCAATTCTGGAGGCTATGGGCACTGCTTCTTCAACATATATGTATTCCTCTATTTCAATGGAGTTCTAAACTCTTTGTTATTGTTGGCGGGACATTGCGTAAATCACAAGCTTCATGTTTGTAATATTTGAATTATATTTTTAATTCTATGTTTTTAATTTTTTTATCACCGAATATTCTTTTTTAATTTAGTTATGTACTGATATGTTATGCTCAACTCATATAGTCATGTTTGGGGGTGCCCATTATTGTGATGTTTCACACACCATTAACCACTTCTCCCCCTTTAAATTGTGGTGTTTGTGTCATTAATATTGGTCAATTTAACTCTCAAAAACAAATCAAAGACATGTACATTTTATTCATTGTATCAAAAATGAATAAATTTAAATCATGGATAGTGCATCGAGTTCTCCATGTGTTTTCTTGGTGAGTTTTGGTTATGAAGTAGAACACAAATCACCCAATCATCAACAGTAACAGATGAATAATATCTAGTTTATTACTGAACTATATATGGTATCATAGTATAAACTCAATAAAATTTTGTTTTTATGTGTTAAAAACATGGGATTAAAATAGTTATAACCATTCTCTTAATGTGAAGAAATATAGGCATCCTTGGAATTCCCGGTGTTGATCTCACATAATTAAATCTATCCATTTATTCATTATTGTATCACATTGATTTATACACATTCATATTAAATAAAAAAAACCCAAATTTAATAAAAATCAAATTTCCATTTTTGAAAATAAAAACATTATTTTTATGTTAATGATTAATGGATCCATCAAGAGATGACCTAGGTAAGCAGTTATACACAAGAAATTATAGTAAAAAGTAAACATTTAATTTGACGTAATCGATAATGCGATAAAATTTTGGCACCATTATAGAGGAGCCAATAACATTATTTCTTTTTATTCCTATTTATTTCATTATTTAAAATTATATATAGTACTCTTTTCAATATCCCCAAACCCTTTTGATTTTTTTTCTTTTGCTTATGTTTCTGGGTTTCTTCTCCTTCTTCTCCCTCTTCTCCCTCTTTTACTCCCTCTCTCTATAATTATGTAGTATGACATTGTCATTTCATTAACCCTATCATATTTAATAACATATTTTTTTATCCATATTAAATCATAAAAAATAAATATTGTAAACAAACAAACACCCCAACGTGTTTTCATGACCACATAAAAAAGAAAAATAAATTGAATTTAAATAAGAAATTTAAAATACACTTCATTCATAAATTATTTCATCTAGAGTAGGATATTAAAATACCATTAATTAACCCCTTTTCAAACCTCAAGTGGTCCCAAAATAATAAAACAATTATCCAAATTACAAACCATAAATCATGAATGTAATTAAACAATCACTAAGAGAACTGAACAACATGGATGTGGAGTACCAACCTACGTACATCCAATAATCAGATAAAGTATCCAACATTGAGCTAAGATTAGGTCTCAACCAACTCCATCAAAAATTCCATTGTCTTCCTAGTGGGGACCCTCACAAACATCTTATTGAGTTTCAAATAGTTTTCTCCACTATGAAACCCAAAAATGGTTCTAACGATGGAATAATGTTTAGGGACTCCACTTTCCCCTTAATGGTGTATCCAATGAATGGATATACTATCTTCCTACCAAAATTGGGGATAAGAATAACCTTAAATGAGTTTTTTTAGATATTTTTTCCTAGAATCATGAACTGCATCATTTAAAATTATAATATGTGGAATTAAGAAATCACATTGAGAGAGCCTTCATGAATTTTGGAGGATATTCGAACGACATTATTGACGTTTCCCCCACCACAAAATTGTTGAATAATTTATAATTAAATTCATCTATGAGGTAATTTACCTAAATGACTGTGGACTCATATTGGTACCTTTGGTGGTTCCCTAGTTTATAAAACTCTTTCTGCTACTTGTAACTTAATTTCCACCATGGTTCAAAATGCCCAAAAATTTAGTAAATGAGAAATTTCACCAACATGAGGAGTTCATGACGTTATTAATTCATCACTAGAAAAAAGATAAATAATATAATTAATGATATGCATACCCTCCTATTGAAATTATCCCAGGTAAAAGATAATTCATACTCTCCTTTCATTACATTACATTGTGGTATTTGTTCTAATAACAATCATGATTTTGATCAGTTCCCATAACTTCATGACTCATATGAGTCTAGTGTATTAGTATTCCATTGGAATCCATTTTAATAAGAATCTCCCTTCAAGAAAAATCCATTCAGGAAAAATCCAAACCTCGAGGGGTAAGAACAACCATATTATTGAAAAGGAGGAAACACAAGATACCCCAACCAGAATTGGTATCAGTAAGGCCAGGGTTTGTAACCATATTATCCATTAACATCTCACAAAAATCCTCCTCCTCCCAAAACTAAACCAAACCATGAGGATATTGTGAATAAAATTAATTCCCAGAACCTCAATCCAATAGACCACACAATCTTCTATCCAAGTCCTATTAACATAGGTGGGAAAATTGGAAAACACCATTGGTGAGATAAATATGCAAGGTTCTATACAACTACCATCCCATCATATTTCAAATAAAAAATATATTTGTAATGTATTTGAAATAAAACTTCATAATGGTAAATAATTTTCTAATTCAAATTATTCTATCCAATAGGTATTTCACTATCTTGAAAACTCTCCTAACATAACCTCAAAAGATTCATGTAATCAAAGAGAATACATTAATGGAAATATAATTATTATTGAGGATTCCCATAAATATTACATTAGACATCCTTTCCCACAAATAATATCTATATATATGATAAATTTTGAAAATTATATTGATAAATAAATATTTGATAAATTTAAAAAGGTGGAAGATAGAATTACTCTATTGGATGCAGTTAAAAAATCAACCGCTATGACAAATTTCATAAATATTGTTTCACCCATATAAGACAACTGGAGGGAAATGAGAGAGTCAACCTATGGAGGAATGTCTGAGATTTCATAAGATGAAAAATTCCAACAAATTGAAACGATCTAGAAACTTTCACAATACCATTCACCTTATGGGAGAACATCATTTCAAATGAAATGCTAGATTTGGGGGGTTTTAGTTAGTGTTATTCCTTACACTATGTATACTTCTATATAGGTTGGGGATAATCAACCAATTTGAATCATCATGGACCATTACATTTAAATCACAAAACTTCCATCTAAGTAGATCAATTCTATTCTTGTACAATTTCATAATCTCATATTTCATGTAGACAATTACATTCCTTATTTGTAATATACTCCAACCCACGGACATGACTCCTTCATACGTAGAAGGAAATTCTTAAAAATATTAAATATTGCCATAAACATTCATAATGGTACACTATACATGGATTTTATTGGAGAAAATATTTGATCTAATAACCATTATGCCATGAATCAAACTATTTAATTGAAATTCACTCTTCTTATCCACTCAATGGAAGTAGTCTTTAATTACTCACACACACAAAATTCTCTCCCTAACTGATTCCTGGATACATTTTCCTCTTCTTCACTCGTGGATGATTTGAGTTTTCATTCATGTTTTGTGTGTTGTGTGGGTTCATAAATGTGTAAATTTTTTACTTTAATTAATCAATGTGTTCATTATGATGTACCCATGACTATTGATGATTCCAAAAATCTCATTTTCATGGATTTGATTTCCCAATATAATAATTATGAGTAGGTAAACAATTTAATGGACATAATTCTGTTTAAATACCATCCATTAGTATAAAATATATTGTTGTTGGAATTTAAATCAAATCCATATAATTTAAAATATGATTATTTTGAGGGTATTTATCAATTACACATGATAATTGCTAATATCCTATTTCAACAGTAAGAATAAAAATTTATTAATCTTTTTAGTGAGTGGAAAAAATCCAATAGGATGAGCATTGGATTATATTCCCATGTTTATCACATCAATTTTTATGCACCATATACTTATATATGATAGGGATATTCCCTTCATGAATGATCAATGTCTATTGAACCCCACTCTCATTGAAGTGGTAAAATTTGATATATATAAATTACTTGTTCTTTCGATCATTTATCATATATCCGATGGTAAATGGGTTAGCATAGTGAAAATTATTCCTAAAACCCAAAAATAGTTTATCTATCAAATAAACAAAATAAATTGTTTCCAACACTTGTGACAAATAGTTGGCGAGTATATATTGACTATCGTTGACTAAATAATCCATGAAAATGACCAATTTCCTATACCTTTCATTGAAAAAATTGTAGAATGATTGTTTATTAAGTACCATTATTGTTTCCTTGATGGCCATTAGGGGTATTTCAAAATCCATATAGCCCTTGATAATTAATAAATTAAAAAATTTACAATTCCATTCAGAAAATTTTCTTTTTGAAATATTCCTTTGGTCAATGTAATTCTCTTGGTCCTTTTTAGTGATGTATGCAGAGTATTTTTCAATGTAACTTGAGAATTATATAGAGGTATTTATGTATTAATTCATTCTTTATGAATCTTCCATTGTTGAATTTTTGTAACCCCTAGCTATGTCTTCTATCATTTCATCAAAAAGATCTTGTACTAAATTTTGTGAAATGTTATATCATGGTTGACTGAGAGATAATTATTTGGTATGTTATCTCAAATGATATAATTAATATTTTTAAATAAAAAACTGATTTAATTCCATCCCTTCCATTCCAAAAATATGTTTGGTAGGTGTGATCTTTCTTCAGAAATGATTGTTTTTACAGCGGATTAATTAATAAATTTAGTAAGATGGATCTTCTTTTATCTTGATTGATGAAAATGAATTATGAGTTTGATTATGATAAAAAATTTGGGGATGAATTATAATCAATAAAAATGATTATCATATCACTTCCCATCCTCTAACCACCATGGTGGGATCTCCCCTTAAAACATATCTGTTATGCCTCTAACTTTGTAGTTGGGGAATTTTTTTTACAAAGGGTTGAGAAGGATCCTCATGTCATTGTGTATAACTCACATAACATTGACCCTTCACATACATACAACACAAAAACTATAAAAGAACTTATTTATATTTTTTTTCCATTGGGAAAATTTATGTCATATATTATTGTGTAATAAATCATTTTCCCTGGTAATAATTCCACCATTCATTTTCACTTAATTAAACAAGAATCTTATCCTCACATAATTCTGTGGATGACCCCCCCCCCCCCCACATACAAGAATTTGAAAAAGATATTTGAGATAGTATTAGAGTGGAAAATGTTGTAGATTACCACATTAGCAGGATTTACCGAACATTGGACCATCAAGTTGAATCATACCTCCCCATTGGATAATTCTATCCTCATGAAAACATTTATGGTGTTGTGGAACATACACCTTGGTATATAGACATTGTGAATTTTCATGAAGCATCTAGGGTCCCCACTGATTCAATTACTTCACAGTACCATAGAAATAATAATTATTCTTTGTGGTACATTTGCGATGACCCATATATGTGGAGAATTTTTATTTAAGAAGATGTCCTTAGTTGTGTCCCTGAACATGGGTTTGCCTTAGTTTTGATCTTCTGCCACATTTTGGCTTGTGGGGGATACATTAGATCACAACACAAAGCTCAGAAGGTCCATTCTTAATGACTTTATTGGACAACATTGTATAGATATTCCCCTAGAACACTTTTTCTTGGGCATATATTCATGTATAATTTTTTGATATGTGTCTTTTCTTAGGAGTAAAAGTTTTTTAGTCCAGGTGCGTGATCAAACTGTGATTCACTATACATTTTTACCCTTATTCCAAAATGTTAAATTGATATTGTATTATATTTTCCAAATTTTATTAAAAAAAGTAATTCACGATTAATTTATTTAAATTGTTTTTGTCACTATTAAAATGGAAAATTTTAATTTTTTAATTATTTCATTATAGTTGGAGGAGATTCAGACATCCCATGTTGATACAGACGGGAAATAAGCTAAACTACATGGAATCACATGAACACATGTCCACTAAATCACATGTTCCATGGTATATATGCATTAATGTTGGATGAAATCATGTGATCCTATCCAAAACTCAATTTTATGTTACTCATAATAAGAGAACATGCCCTATGCATCCATCTCATGGCCCAACCGAACTAATATGTCCATGGAACTAAATCTGCATGAAGTCAAAATTTTGGTTTTGTATTATGACTATATATCCAGTCTAAATGTCCAATGGCTACCAAATTTGACATACTGATAGTCAATATTCCCTAAAAAAACGTTTCTATTTTGACATGTTTAGATAATCCCATTTTATAACCCAAAACCAATACACCAATGTAATCTTAAAAACTAGGTTTGCAAAACCACTTCACATTTTGGCTATAAAGGGGCACCCTAGGCACCCCATTTATAAGTTCAACCAAGAGGTAAGGTTCTTCAATTATGGAGACCCAAATGAGTCCTCTACCCATTATTATTCATTTTAGAGGATATGGGGAGTGAGATTTAAACTTATATGGATTTCCCCTTTCAATGGAGTTCCAGAAACTTTATGACCACACGTGGGAAATATGATGTAAATAAAAAGATTCATGTTTCAAATATTTAAATAATAATTTTAATTCTTGTTTTTTTTGTTTTATTCAGAATAATACACTAATATTATCTAATTGAGTTATTTATTGGTATGTCATTTTCAACTCTTATGATCATTATTAAAGGTACCCATTCATGTGATGTTTCACACACAATTTACTACTTCTTATCTCAATATTGAATTATAGTGTTTTTTTGGTTCATATTGTCCAATTAAGAACTCATAAACACTATCATGTTCTTGTTAATTTATGGAATGGTGTCTCAAATAAATGACATAAAAACATAGACAACTCATCAATCATTTAATGTGTTTCCTTGGTGAGTTTTTTATGAAGTGAAACCGATATTAACAAATCATCCATGATAATTGCTTAATCAATTTGTGTTTATGACTAAACCCTAGGAGGTATCTAAGTATAAACTATGTAAAATTCTTGTTCTAGGGGTTAAAAAAACTGGGATTAAAAAATCTATATCATTTTTCTTCACGCGATGGCGCATGGGCGTCATGAGAATTCCCTGAGTTTATCACATTTAATCGAATCAGTCAGTTTCTACTTTCAAGTATCACATTATTTTATATAAATTTTCATTCAATTCCATTCCCCATTTTCTTCACCAAATCACTAAATTAATGATCTTAGTCTCCCTCAAGAGATATTCCATGGTTTCTGCTATAGTGTAGAAATTTTAGTAAAAAATAAACATTTGATTTTACATGCTCGGCAAATATGATCTGTAGTGAGAATTGAAATAATATAAATATATAATTTATATATTTTAAGGATTTAGGTATTTTCAATATGAAAATTAAGAGAACATTTTAATAATAATAATATTAAAAAATTAAATAGCTTATAAAGACAAATTAGAAATGACGGCTTAAAAAACAACAGAGGATAAACATAACAGTCGGTAAAATACAACAATTGGTAAAATATAATGGTGGGTAAAACACAGATTGTGCGTATAACTACAATGGTGGGTAAAACACTAATGGTGGGTAAAACATAATGGTAGTTAGAACCATAAGGATGAGTTGCATAAAATATAGTCCAACCAAAAATTAATTACCCCCTTTTCAAATTTTATGTATGAAATTATTTCAAAATTCAGGTTCTTAGTTAAAATATCATTAAGCTGATGGTTAGTACCAAATTATTGACGAGTTATAACAACCATTTAAAAATGATATCACAAAAATTGATTTCCTACATAAACGTGTTATGTTATAGAGTGAGATACATGTTTTTTAGAAATTTTTATAGCCCTTTTATTGTCACAATTTATATTTATATGATAGAATTTACATCCATAGACTAGCAACGTGTTTTCCATCAACAAAAATTTGAGCATATTAGTTACCCAAAACTATGTATTCAATGTTATTAGTAGTCAGCGCAACATAATTTAGTTTGAATATACACCATGATACTAGAAAATTTTCCAAAATATACCCTTTTCTAGATGTTCTTCCTCTATCTAACAATAAAACACAAAAATGAAAATCATAATAACTAACTATGTCAACCTTTTTCCACTATGATAGATGAATCCTAAATTTTTTGTATACTTGAATTATTCAAAATCATTTTTTCATAAACTAATTGTGACTATTTTGGGTTTTCATACACATAAACACACATACACAAACTAAACAAAATTTTAGGTGATCTTGAAGATAAAAAATAGAAGACATCCAATCATACCTATAAAACTAGTTTGATCCAATAATATTTTAGATTCATCAAGATCCAACATACAGGTGTTACTCATAAGAGTGTCACCATTGTTACTGTTATCCAAACCAAAATAAATTAAAAGGTATTTAGTATATTTAAATTAATTTATATTAATTTTTTCATTATTTTAAAAAATACAAAAATCGAGAAATAATATTAGTTCACCTATTAACCTCATATTAAATTTCTGTTGAATCATTTATGAAAATTCATTTCATAAATAATTTTTAAATAATCAAAATATAATATCATCTACATAGATTTGAACAAAAACAAAAAATCATTAAAAATTATTTTTATAAATATGGTAGGACCAACTATACCATTTGAAAAACAATTGAAATTAGAAAATAGTTGAGTCAATCAAACTAAGATCTAGGAGTTTGTTTTAAACAATATAATCAATTTTTATCTTGAAATCATGATTTTGAACAACAGGATTTTGAAAACCAAAGGGTTTTAACCAAATTAACATCAATTTTATACACAATTAATAATACACATTATATATCCTTTTTATATTGTTTAAAAAATTGTTCTACTACATAGAAAAGTAGTATTCCAATGGATTCAAGTCCTAATAATCTTGAAAATATTTCTTTATGGTCTATTCCCTCTTCTTTTTTATAGCCAAGTGCAACTAATCTATCCTTATTCCAAACAATTCTGCTAGATTACTCAACCTTATTTCTAAACACTCATTTGGACCTTTTGTCAGGGTATTCTAGAGTCTACCAACAAGTTACCATTATTTATTTATTTAATGTTCTCTATGTTCTTAAAGCATATCCATTACCCAAAATGATTCATTAGTTTTATCATTGATGTTCATTTGTTTATGATGTGACATGAATTGTGGATGTTTATCCTAGATTCTTATAGAATCTCTAGTTTTTTGTACCTCTTTCAATTTCTCCAAATATTGTATCTAAATTTAGTATTTAAGAGTCCTAACAGATATAAAAAATGAGAGGATTCTCACCTCAGGGTCTTCTATAGTTTTATGTTATGGATGTTCCTCAGAACTAAATTATTTTTAAGAGTGTTTTAAAATAGAATCAAAAGGATTGGAATTTTTTTCAAATTGGATAAATCATCCTCATGGTTTTATAAGGGGGCTTTAGGTTCATATAGATCTATCTCATGAATCGTTACATGCGAAGTCTCTTGCACAGTATTGGATGATTTTGTTAAAAACACTATATGACTTACTTGATGTGGAATTCCCAATGAAAATTCCTGCATCACTCTTATAGGAAAACATTTAAATATTTTCCATACTGTATATAATAATGACCTTGAAAAAAAGTAATTATATTAAAAAACCATAGGTTTCAAATAATTCCAAAGCTCATAAGGGGTCTTCTTCAAGACATGTCTGATTAAAATTTTATTAATTATATATCAGCTTATGTTCAAACCATTTTCCCAAATGTATAAATATAATCCATATTCATTAATTGTTTTCTAGTATATCTATTGATGTGTTCAATTTATATATTCTATAACCCCTTTCTGTTGAGGGGTCCTACGAGAAAAGAAGTTGTGGTTATATCCATTTTTTTGAGAAAAAAGATTTAAATTCTTGATTCCCAAATGCACGAACATGGTCACTTCTTACTGTTTTTATTGAAAGACAACATATGTTTTCTACAGATTTAGCAAACATGGTAAAAAGAGAGTAATATTTAAATGTGTGATATAATAATTTTACCCATGAATACCAAGAAAAATAATCTGTAAGTACATATATATAGTCCTTACCATTTAAACTAGAAAATATGAATGGTCAAAACATGCCTATGAGAACAAACTAATGAGAATAATATTATGAAACTTATTTCTTTAATTTACAATATATTTTGGGTTGTTTCAATTTTTTATTGGGTTTAAAAAAAATTTCATTTGGGAATTCATGTTTCTGTAAATCTCTTACTAACCGTTTACAATTAATATTTCTAAGTGAGTTAATGTTACAGCAGCCTATTCACTTATTCCAATCCAGTATTCTTTATCAAAGGTTTATATAGATTTTGAAATTTCATAATTTGAAGAATAATCATTAACAACATACACATTCTCATTTATCAAAGCAAAAAATATTAAATCATTTTTAGAGTAAAAACATTAGAATCATTTTTTAAAAATTTACATAAAAACCATTATCACATAGCTTTGAGATACTAAGAATATTTTATTTTAAAACATTAACAAAAAATATGTTACAAATTAAAATTGATTTCGTATTACTGATTAGAACAAATCCAATGATATTTACATTATCATTGTTAGAAAAGGTGACATGACAACCATCAACATTTACAAGGTTCTAGAAGCTTAAATAATCACCATTCATATGTATATAACAACTATCATCCATGTACCAAAAATTTCTACAAGAGATTATCATACTGGTTTCATACCAAAAAATGTTTACAAGATTTATGATTTCAGTACCTAGATTGTCATGGATCAAGAAATTTTTGTAGTTAATTCATTAGAAACCCATATCTTCTTAATAGGTTTCCAATAAATATATTTTAAAATTTTTTATATAAAAACATTATTTGGTCCACATGAATTAAAATTATCCATATAATATCCAGAATATGAATTAGGAACAAAAGTTCTCTTAATAACTCTTGTTTTCTAAGGTAGGTAACCTAGGATAGATATATATTTAAGAGCAATTACTTACCTAGAGTTTGTGTTATCATTTCACTTCTTTTATTAAAAATCTCTAATTCATTATTCAGTATCTCGTTTGAAAAATTTATTTCTGTATTTTATTTTTGATAATTGAAAAGTTTTAACTTTTTTTACAGGGAGGTCAGTTCTAACAATAGCATATAAAACATGATATTTATTTAGAATTTTGTATTCTTATGGATATCAATAAATATATCTTCAATATTATTTATGTATAGAATTATTTCTTATTTTGACATATCTTCATCAATTTCATCTCTATAATTATCATAATAATGCATAATATATACTGTAGGTACCATAGATATATTTTTCATGAAGCACATATTTTCTCTATCAAGATTCTATACGTGAGTTGAGTCTGACTCATTGGAGCTATCCTTAGAGGTAGTCCATGTGGAATTATTATATTTAAGATACTTTATATATACAGACCCATATTTACCATTTAATTTTTTTAAATAAATGGTGTTATTATGAGTCTGAAAAAATTGACGGCGCATGATTCCGAGGCCCGGTGTGCCCGAAATGAATTTCTAAACATTTTTATGGTACGTTAAGTAAACACCTGAGTGGAATTTTTTAACATTTTAAATGGTGCCTGGATTTAAAATCTTAGAGCACGGTTAAATCTGCAGTGCCAGAATTTACACATGGGAGGCTTCACTTTTACTGCATTAGGTCTAGAGAAAAAGATAGATTTTAAAATTTTAAATAGAATAATAAAATAAATTTGTTATTTTATTTCATTCAATATTTTCCTCTGACGGACAAGCGAATGTTTCGGACCAACAATGTGTCATGGTTTTAAATTCATTGTCCCTTTAAAACCAATGCAATTGTGTCTTTGGAATTAAGAAAGTTCCTATTAAATAAACCACCATTAATTCCATTGGAATTACTCCCCCATGCCCTCTTCTATTTATATAGAGCATGGGGAGGGGTATTGGCACAGCATCATCAATCTACCATGTTCTGATAATGTTTCGGGACACAAAATACTTGGAGGACAGAGCTGGTTCTAGTGGGTAGTGATGGGTGATACCAAACCACAAACTGAAGGATTGTGTTTTGGTGGGATCGTTTGTGGCTTGTTGTTGGAACGACGAACAATGAATCATCCTCAATTGTGGGGGTTCTCCAATGATGACATTTTTGGGTTTACATTTGGTTTTAGTTTTAAGAGTTGTAAAATTTTATTCCACCCTCTTGTTATCAAGCTAACGTGCAGGAAACGTGCCAAATGAACAAGGCCCGGACCCTCTGTCTTTTGTTAGAATTTTAGTGAATTCTATATGAGAATTATCATCATGTTGGATGAGACATGGGGTGGTAGGGGACAGTGGCGGCCTACAATGGTAGGTTCTAAGAAGAGGCAGAACAATGCGGCATCGTGTTCCACCAAGGGAGGTCACAACCCAAATCTACAATAGCGGATGAACCCACCATCTTGTGGGTTCCGTGGTGGCCAGAAGGCACCCTCAGGGTGCCACCACCTTGAAAACCTAATAATCGCTCGGTCATTCTAGAAGACTGGTGGACTCACCCCCCGAGTCACCTAGGGCAGTCCTCGCTGCAGTAGGGCTACACGTGCCCGGCATGCTACGACCCAGCACAAGACAGGCCACGCTTTCCCAGTGGGATGCACCCCACCACAAGTCAGGCCACATGATTCCAGCAGGTCATGCCCCACCATGGGTCAGGCCATGTGCGCCCCACGGGCCATGCCTCCACAGGCCGGGCTGCTCAAGCCCAGCAGGCCACGCCTCTACTTTCTGGGCCATCCCATTTTGTGTCGAGCCACACCCCCTTAAAGGAAGGTCTTGACCATGGCCCTGTGAGCCGATCCCACCATGGTCTAGCCCATCCGGGTCAGTCTCAGACTGGGTCAGGCAAGGTCAGTCTGACCAGGTTGGATCGAACACAGACCCAACCCAGTCCAATTTCTCTTAAAGTGCCATAACATGAGAATTGGGAATCTTCTTGACGAACCATCTACGACACTAAGAACCTTGGAGTGAGATGTTTCTTTTAGTATACAACACATGAGTTTTTGAGACCATGTGATTATATCCAGGTTGGATTGAACTCAAATCCAACCTGGACCACGGAACTAAAACACTTATAACTCAGAGATCATGCATCTGATTGACGCACCATCTGTCGTGTTGGAACCCTTACAATAATGCATAATTTTGGGTTACTCTTTTTTGGATCTTAGTTGAAGATGCGGTGCGACTGATATATTGAGAGGTTGATTCTATGGTTCTCGAGCACACCAGGTGTGGGGAATCTCATGGCTGGTTGTAACATGAATAAAGATCATTGATCCTAAGTGTGTCAGCATCTAACGATATTGTGTGGGCTAGCATCAATCAGTTCTTGTGTGGGTTAGTGCTGAGTGATCATGTGTGAGTCAACACATACCGATTCTGTGTGGGTCTGATCCTGTGTGGGTCAGCAGGGTATTTACCTATCGATTTTATGTGGTTTTCTAGTAGTGCCATTAATAGAATAAGAAGATCTAGCTTATAACTAATATTCAATAATTCGGTGCTTAAGTTATACCTGGTGTGAGATGAGTCTTTTTCATTCAAGGTTTTATCTTTTTGGTGTTACAATTGTGGTACTTCAACCTTCGTGGTGTTACCTTCATGGAGTTACCTTTGTGGTGTTACCTTCATGGTGTCATCTACATGGTTTTACATATGTGGTAATTCAATCTTCATGGAGTTACATGTCTGGTACTTCTACCTTCATGGTGTTACCTTCATGGTGTTATCTTCATGTTGTTACCTATGTGGTACTTCTATCTTCATGGTGTAACCTATGTGGTACTTCTACCATTGTGGTGTTACCATTGTGCTATTCCTCACTCATGTATGAGATGTGTATATCATGATAACTTAGGTATATGTAAAGGCATATATAAAAGTATAGTTGATTTATATCACTACGTTCTTTGAGTTTGAGGTCCTTCTTTGTGTTTCTTCATTTGTGTAACTCTGGCAGACCTATGGGGGTCTCGGGTTCCCAATTGAGTGTTGTTATACTCACCCCTAGATAGGCTACTCCTGCACCTTATTGTGTCATGTGCAGATAAAGTACAATGTTGATCAAAACTGATAAATTCATGTTTGCATCTTTTAGCATTCTAGTGTGTGTGTTTGTATAAGTTAGAAAGTAAAACCTTCCCATTATAGGGTTACTCCTTTTTTGTGCTAGTCTCCAGCCCCTATCCTATGGAAGGAAAGCTTGGGGTAGACACTATACGAGCCCTGGGGGATGGGTTATGACAAAGTGGTATCAGAGGAGTCAGTTCTACCGAAGTACTAGGACTCTGATCATTTCAAGGTGGCAACAATGTTAAGTGTTATGAGTGTCATTTTATGGTTGGGGAATCTAGTATTGTTGTGGTGGATGATGTATCCATACACTAGGACCCTGAATTATAATTTACTACTTAGTTCACGTAAACATTGATTTCATGTGTTTCTGAAATGTTTTTCTTGTAATGTCATTGAGTCAGCTCACCAGGTTTAACTTATTGACTATGACACACCAATTTTTTTAGGATTCCACCACATAGACGGCCAGCCAAGATTCCTGAGAGATTATGTGATGAAGGCCCACCAAACAATGAGGCCTTGGTGCAGGTCCCTCTGATGGCATTAGCACCTTCGGGTCGTCTACCATCAATACCACTACCCATTTCCAGTAGTTTCCACCATCCCCACTACCATATGATTCACACTGACTGAGCGCATTTCATGGGTTTCAACATCATAGGCCTCAGGGGTTTCAAGGTAACACAAATTCACAAGTGGGAGAGGACTGGCTGGAGGTAATGGCCAGAGATTTTCGCTTAGTTGGGACACCAGCAGATCTGATGGGGATCCAAGCTTCCAGTCTCTTCTAGGGAGCAGCTAGGAGATGGTGGTTTTTGAAACACTGGATACACGACAATGCGACCCTCACATGGACATATTTGATGACCTTTTTTTGGGTAGTGTTCATCTCAACAACTCTACACTCAGTGTGAATACAGGAGCTACTGCACTTAGAGTATGGCATCATGACTATGGTCTAGTACTCGATGAGGTTCATTGATCTCTCCCACTACTCCACCAATATGGTATGAGACCGTTTTTTCAAGTCACCTACCTTTTATCGGGGTCGTCGAAGGGAGATCAGTGCATCAATGATATCTCTTAGCATTCCGATGTAGGATGGTGTGCTATAGTGGGCGCTTTTGGTAGAGAGCTTCCTAGCAGAGCAGGCACCGACAGCGAGATCCGCCAATGGACGATAGGTTGTAGATTCATCTTCAACATGTAGTAGATAGATGATGCAAGGGCGCAATCAAGATAGATTTTATGGTGGATGAAATATGGATACAGGGTTAGTTGTGTGGGGATAACGACACTTAGGAGGATAGATTAGGAGTAGGAAATGTTACCCATGCGGCGACCGGGTCACATGTCCCACGACTTCCAGACCCACTATACGGACGACCAAAAAACAGTTGAATGACCACCATGGCAGAGTCGGATAATCGATCGGAGGGGATCTTAGGCATTAGGTGGATGTGGCAGTAGATTTGGTCATATAGAAGGCGATGGGAAGCGATTCGAGTTTCTACCGCTACCACTTCCAGGTGGTCCACTATGTCCATAGGGAGCATGTGGACAGGGACGAGCTCAGCTCCAGACAGTTGAGTCCTATGTCCACAGAACTCCAAAGATGATTATAGGTATGATCTATGTCTACTCCACCTTAGTTGCAGTAATTCTAGATACATGTTCCAGCCACTCTTTTATTACCATGACAATCGTTCGGAGATCAGAGGTTCTGATAGAGTCTTTGGCTTGATCCTTATTTCTATATACTTTTATGAGAGGGTATTTGAAGATTACACACTTGTTTCGGTAGTGTGAGCATATAGTAGGTGGAAAAATCTTCGACTGGAAACTTCTAGTTGTAGCATCGAGGCCTTATGATGACATCTTCGGTATGGACTAGTAATCCAAAGTCAATGCTCTGATTGATTGTATTATGAACATATTGTGGTGTGTCCATGAGGATGGGACCATATTTTCCATTGCCGGTGAGAAGGTATCCTTCGCAATACAGGATGGACTCACCCATAAAATGGTGCAGCTGATCACACATCAGTTGGTCAGCTTTACCCTTGGGGAAGTTGATGTTGAGAGTCCATGATATCCTATAGTGGTGGACCAGTATGCCAATATATTTCGTAATGTTGTTACGGTACTACATCAATGCAGACATGTAGACTTTTTCATCCACCTGTACCCTGGTATGAAAACAATATCTACACTAGTATATTAGATGGATCCAATAGATCTTTGTGAGTTACAAGTTCAGTTGGAGGACTTGCAGAGGAAGGGGATCATAAGGCCCAGAGTTTCACCATGGGCAATACCAATTTTGATCCCCAAGAAGGGAAATGGTAGTTTGGGACTCAGTGTGGACTACTGACGCCTGAACCAGGTGACCGTGAAGAATAAGTATCCACTTTTACGGATTGATGACCATTTCGATCAGATGAAGGGAGCTCATTGGTTTTTGAAGATAAACCTTAGATCAGGTTATAATCAACTCAGGTTACGAGTTGAGGATGTGCAGAAGACAGCCTCAAGATGTTGGTATGGACACTATGAGTTCTTGGTTATTCCATTTTGCATAACCAATTCCCTAGTGGGGTTCATGGAACTCATAAATAGGATCTTTCATCCATATCTCATTCTCATTGTGGTGTTCATTAATCATGACATCTTATTTAGTTAGTGTCCAAGGAGGAGCATTCATCTCATCTGAATATAGTTCTAGGTACACTAAATGGCACCATCATTATGGTAATCTCTCAAAGTTCCCATTTTTGATACTAGAGGTACAATTTTTTGGATAAGTTATCTAGGAAGATTAAGTTGTAGGAGTTCCAAAAAAGATAGATGATTTTCTTGCTTGTGAGCCACCAACGAGTGTGACCGAGGTGTGGTGTATCTTGGGGTTTGCTTGATACTACATGAGATTCATGCCAGACTATTAAAGAGTTGATAAACCCTTATCTTCTTTGAAAAGAGGGTAAATACCATCGTGTGGATGGAGAGATGCTAGCAGAATTTTTAAATGCTAAGGAAAATACTGTCGAGTTCCCCAATATTGAGGCTACCAGAAGAGGGTGTTGGGTATGTAGTCTTCTGCGACACATGTGGGACTATACATGGATGTGTCCAAATACAAGATCGAGTAGTAATTACTTATGGTTCATGGAAGCTGAGACAACATGAGTGGTTTTATGCCACACAAGACCTGGAGCTAGCAACATTAGTCTTTTCCTTGATGATATGGGGACATTAATTGATGGAACAATGTTTTATGGTCTACTCTGATCACAAGATTATCATGCATATATTCTATTGTAAGGATATGAACCTGAGATAGAAATTATGGCTAGAGTTCCTATAATAATATAAATTTGAGATAGTCTATACTCATGGGAAGGGGAACATGGTAGCCGATGAACTCACCAAGAGGTTTGGTCTATAGTTTCTGACTGATGAAACTAAGTAGTTAGACATGATGCAGATATCCTTTGTGGATTGAGATGGAGTAGCATACCTCTAGTCTATGACTATCACTCACCTACTTCTTTAAAGAGATTGGGAGGTGCAGCTGGAAGACATTGACTGTAAGGCACGAAGAGCTCATATATCCACATGTCATGCACCTAATTGTTTTTCTTATGATGGGGAGCAAGTTATCTTCTTTAGAGGAAATACCATGGTAACTGTGGCACTACAGGAGGAGGAGTTGAAGGAGTTCCATATGTCCCCTCTGGAAGTACATTCAGGTGTGGAGAAGATGTTCTAGGACCTCCGACGTCAACACTGGTGGCCAGGGATGAATCAAGTCTTGGAAAAGTTTGATTCTCGATGCTTCACTTGTCTGTAAGTGAAGGTTGAGCATCAGGTTCTAGTAGGCTTAGCACTGCCACTAGATGTATTATTGTGGATGTGAGATGGAATCTCCATGGACATTGTGATAGTGCTTCCACAAATGTCCCGGTGACATGATTTTATCTGGGTGATCATTGATCGACTCACCAAGTCGGCCCACTTCCTACCTATATGAGAGCAGTGACCAGTAGAGGGCTTGTGAAACCTCTACATACATGAGACTGTGAAACTTCTTGGGGTGCCATTGGTGATTGTCTCTGACCTTGATGCACATATAACTTCACAGTTGTAGTATGAATTACATGATTCATTTGGGAATCATTTATGTTTGAGCACCGCCTTTCATCCAAAAAAAGATGGTTAGATAAAGCGAACCATTCCAAAAATGGAGGACATGCTTTGTGATTACGTCCAAGTTTTTGTCCGCGGTTGGGAGGATCACATTCCCTTGGTCGAGTACACGTACAACAATATCTATCACTCCACCATTAGTATGGCACCATTCAAAGACCTATATGGTTGAACTTATAAACCACCTCTATGATGGACAGACCTAGTGGATTCTACACTTATGGTTCTAGAGTTAGTATGGGCTACAACTGAGAAGGTTTAGGTTATCCAAGAGTAGATGAAGACTGCATAGAGTAGACATAAGTCTTATGTTGAATGGAAATGAAGGCCTTTGGAGTTCAAGAAGGGAGACCATATCTGTCTACGGGTCTCACCTCGATGAAGATTATGGATATATTTCCATGGAAGAAAGTTATCACATAGGTTTATCGGGCCATTTCTAATACTTTATAGGATTTTCAAGGTGTCATACCATTGTGCACTGCCACTACAGTTGGAGAGGGTGGATGATGTCTTCCATATATCCCAGCTGAGGAGATACGTGGATGACCTATATTACATCATCGACCCTGGCGAGATAGAAATTGATGATGGGGTGAAATTTATGGATGTTCCAATAAAGATTTAGGATCATTAAGAGCATGTAATTCATGGGCGATCGATACCTCTGGGGCACATTTTTTGGGAGCATGGGAACCTTCATGGCGAACATGGGAGTGGAAGTCTCATATTCGTGCTCAGTACCCCCATTTGTTTCTTTAGACTATATTTTGTCTTTCGGGGAAGAAAATCCTTATGGTGTGGAGAATGTAAATATTAAGATTTTCCATGTAGTTGTTTTTAATTATTTGGAATTATTTTGAATATATGAAAATTGACGGTGTGTGGTTCTAAGGCTCGGTGTGCCTAAAATAAAGTTCTGGACTTTTTTAAGGTACATTTAGTAAATGCATGAGTGGCATTTTCTATCATTTGAACTGGTGCTTGGATTAAAAATATGAGCGCATCGTTATGTCTAAAGTTCTGGGATTCACTTAAGGGAGGATTCACATCGAACGATGTAGGTCTAGTGAAATGTTTAGATTTTGGACATTTATAATAAAAAAAAATAACTTTGTTATTTTTTTTTGATTCCATTTATTCCTCCAACGGACAAGAGGCACTATTGTACGAACAGTATGTCAGGACATTAAATGTCTTGAACCTTCAAATCTTATGTAACCACGTCATTAAAATTAGGAAGGTTTCTATTAAATGAACCCCCATTAATTCCATGGGCATTACTCCCCCTCTCATTATACTATTTCTATAGTTCATGGGGAGGGGTATTATCATAGCTTTATCAAGAGAAAAGGTTTTGATAATGTATCATGATGCCAAACACTTGGAGGACTGATCCAGTTCTAGCAAGAAATGACTAGTGTCATCGAACCATGAACTGAAGGAAAATGATTGAGCGGCATCGTTGGTGGCTAGTTGTGATTGCGATGAACACTGAATCTTCCTCAATCGTAGGCATTGTCCAAAAATCTTGAGGTATGGTTTAATTTTTGTTTTAGTTTCAGGATTTGTTAAATCATATTCCTCCCTCTTGCTAGAAATCTAATGCGAAGGACGCGGGCCAAAAAAAGGCCCGGGCCCTCATTTTTTTGTTAGAAATTTAGTGTGTTCTTTTTGAGAATTATCTTTAGGTGGGATGAGATTTAGGATGATGGGTGATCTTGGTAGATGGCCTTATAAGAAATTGGGGTATGTCATCACATGCCGCCGGCGGAGAAGGTCACAGCCATAACAACCGTGAGTAAAGATGGTGGCCAAAAATAGCCAACCGCAAAGGAAGTGGTAGCATGACATCACACACCTCCAGAGAATGGGGTCATGGAATATCACTATAGACGATAATGGCAGTCGGTAAAGGTCATCCATAAGTAGAAGTGGAGTGGTGTGCTGTCGCGCTCCGCTGGAGGAGGTCGCGGCTCAAAGCTACCTCAGTAGAGGAACCCACCCTCCTGCGGGTTCCGTGATGATTGGGTGGAGCCCAAATGGTGCCACCTCATCACAGACTGAATGGCTACTTGGCAGTTCGAGAAGACAGGGGGTCTCACCACCTAAGTCATCTAGGGCGGGCCCCTCTCTAGCTGGACCGTGAGTGCCTATCGAGTTGTGCCCCATCACGGGCTATGATGCACGTGCCCATCATGCTATACGTCACCATGGTTGAGGTCGCGCTATCCTAGTGGGTTGTGCCTATACGAGTTGAGCCACGCAAGCCCACTGGGTCGCGCCTCTATGGGCCGAGCCTTGCGAGCCTAGCAGGCTGCCCCCTGTGGGCTAGGTCACACTCCCTTGCGGGCCGGGTCAGACCACTGTCTATCGGGTAAAGCCTGCTGCGGCCCAGCCCTACCAGGTCTGACCCCGACTGAGTATGGGTCTGGTCGTGTGGGTATGACCAGGTCAGACTGGACCTAGACCCAATCACGCCTAGTTTCTCGTAAAGGTCCATAACATGAGAACCAACAGTCTGTTTGACGAACCGTCTATGGAGATGAGACCCTTGGAGCTAGATGGTACTATTGGTATACTCCACATAAATTTTAGAGACATATTGAGTGTAGAAAGGTTGTCTCAAACTCGAATCCAACTGGTCCTTCAGAACTAAAACTCTTATAACTCACACACATGTTGTCCAATTGAAGGACCGTATGGTGCATTGAAACTATTATGACAAGGCGATCGATTAGCTTACTTCTTTGTGGTGCTTAGTGGTGGGTGAGGTACTACAGATATCTCAAGGGGTAGATTCTATGGAGCTCAAGCGCACTAGGTGCGAAGAATCTCATGGCGAGCTGTAACGTGATGAATGAACATCGATCCATTGTGGGTCAACATCTAACGATCCTTTGTGGTTCAACATATATTAGATCCTATATGGGTCATCACTCAGCGATCCTGTATGGGTCAGCACATACCGAACCTATGTGGTACAATGGTGGTTTTTACATATCGATCATGTGTTTGTTAGCAGCAGTGATCTTCACAGAATAAGATGATCTAGCATACGACTAATCATATTTACTTCTAAGCATAAGTTATACTTGGTGTGAGATGAGTGTTTTACATTTGTGGTGTTATCTTCATGGTGTTACTTGTGTGGTACTTCAATCATCAGGGTGTTACCTTCATGTTGTTACCTTCGTGGTTTTTCCTTCATGGTGTTATCTTCATGGTGTTTCCTGTTTGGTAATTATATGTTTGTTGTGTTACATGTGTGGTATTTCTACCTTCATGGAGTTACATTTATGGTGTTATCTTCATTGTGTTACCTGTGTTGTACTTCTATCATCGTGGTGTTACCTGTGTGTTACTTCTATCTTCGTGGTGTAAACATTGTGGTATTCTTCCCACATATATGAGATGAGTATATCTTTATGAATTAAGTATATTTATTAGAATATACCTAAGTAGAGTCGATGTATATCACTTTGTGCTTTGATTTTGTGGTCTTTCATGTTTGGTTTTTTATTATGGAACTCTGATAGACCTATGGGGGTCTCTGGGTCCCTACTGAGTATTGTAAAACTCACCCAAGCACGGTATATGCCTGAACCTTTTTCTATCTTATGCAGACAACGTACAACGTTGATCGAGGTTGAGGGTGCCTGGACCGAGCAGTTCTAGGAGGTGGACCATTTGGTGTGACGTGATGTTGGAACTACTAAACATGAGTTGTACCTACCTTTTAGGTAGGATCCTCGGTGGATGATCCAGGTGCTGTTTTTCACTTTTCAGTTGTACTTATAGTTTTCACTTGGGCTTGTATTCTGGACCCTTTACATTTAGCTCTCTTTTTACATTATCAATTTACTTCATGGATGCATCTTGTTGTGTTCTAGTTGATTTGATTGTATAGGTTAAATTTCAATTCCTTCCCATTATAGGGAAATTCCTTTCCGGTGCTAATCGCTAACCCCTGCCCTATGGAAGGAGCGCTTGGGTTAGTCACAACACAGGCCCCGGGAGATTGGTCCTGACATTTTAACCTTATCACCATAATTGTTTTTGTATATAATCATAGGACAATCATACTTAATATGTTATTTTATTCTACAATCATTAAAAGTAATTTCATTTCAGTTCAAAAAAATTTTCTAATCCCTTTTCCAATTTCCTCTATTATTGTACTTTCCCATGTAGCTCAAATTTCTGTTAAATATCTTCATCTTATATAATTTCATGAACCTTATGGACAGATGGGCCATTTCCTCATCACTATTGGTTGATAATTAATCATCACTTTAGATTTTAGCATAAATTGTTTTTCTTTTCATTCTATTTCGTTGTAGTATTCTTAAATAAAATAGTTATTTTCCTTGGTTCATAATCATATTCATGATTAACATTATGATCTTCCTCCTACATCATTAACTTCCCAATCATTTCATTAAAATGTAGGTTACTAATATCACACCATTCTCTTATTGAAACAAATGTCTCACTCCATATCTCTAAAAGAAAACTCAACTGTCACATAATTTGATATTTTTCTAACACTACACTCCCTATGCAGATCATTGTGTTTAGTATTTCATTGAACCTTATATTAATATCGAAAATAATCTCTATAGGTTTCATGTCAAATTTATTATTTATTAATATATATGTATTCAATATCTCTTCGTTGAAATTAGTTATTCCTTTAAGAGAAATAGCTAATGTATCCCATATTTCTTATGTATTTTTACTATCAGATATCCGATTAAATAATTCTTGTCCAAAATCATAGTAATTATAATTCATGGTTTTTCAATTACTGTTATAATGATGTTTAGGAGAATCATCCAATGTATTTTGAGAATTCATAGGTAATTCACAATTTTCTTCTATTGAAGAGCAAATTTTAAAACACATACATTAAATATAAATTTTCATCTTTTTTCTATTGAAAATAGTTATTTCCATTATATAAAGAGGGTATATTAGATTTAGAACCATCATTTCTATTTTCCACATAAAGAACTATGTTTATAAATGACTGAAATTTAATATCTTTAAAACATAACTAAAATCACAATTTAAAATATTTTAAAAAACCTTTGATAAAATATTTTGTTTTGAGTGAGTATCTCAAGTGGGGGGTGAATTGAGTATCCAATAAAAATGGATGAAAAGACATTTTCAAATTAAATACCATAAAAAATAAAAATAATCCCAGTTAATCAAAATAGTAGATTGATATACGTCCACATAATTTAAGAAATTTATCTAGGAGTGATTAGATCTCTGTTAAAATTATATATGAATATTAATTTACCATTTGATATAAGTTTAAAAAATTAAATCCATAAATAAACAATAATTAATAAAACCTATTAATGTGGAGGTTATATATAGTTTAAAACACATTCAGTATAATTCTATGAAATAAAATAGAAAAAACACAATGTAGAATATTTATAAGAGGTTTAGTCTCTTGAAGAGTCCAAATACTATCTACATAAAAATAACTAGATTCAAGGAAAATTTCATAAGATAATATTGATCCATAGCATGGAATAAGTATATAAATAGCTAACCATCTATCTATGGCACATAAGGACATCTTTCACAATTACTGTGGGAAAATAACAAACACAGTCCACATAAGGACCTCTTTCAAAAAACTATGGGTAAACATGTGTAAAGGGAGTAGATAAGATATCATGTATATTTTAGTTAAATTAAAGTAGATATTATGAATGTTTAATATATTGAGTAAATAACGCAATTCTAAATAAGTAAACACAGTAGACATAGAGATAGAGTAGATATTCAGAAAAGACAGAGTGTCTATATTTGATGTGATCTAAATCTCCTCTCTCCATGGATATATGTGAACAAATTCTCGAGTAATTTTTCTAAATTTTTTGACAATATAGAGTGTCATAATATATATTTTTTCTTATTATATGAAAGGATATTTATGTTCATTGAGCTCCACTTATTCACAGTCATGTGTAGACAAGATGGAATGTGTAAGCTCTCAGAAAGTGGAACTCCTTAGGTTCTTTCAATATGGTCTCATCTCACATCACAAGTACATGTAAATATTTATGTTTTTCCATAGAAGAATTATTCTTCCAAATATATCAGTATCATGAATGAAGAATCATCTAGAACCTCTATTCCTCATATAGTACAAATGAAACAAACTATAACACATCCATATAATAGTTTATGAATAATCATTGAAATAGTTATGAGTATTAATATAGATAATTTAATTATTGGAATCAATTAACTAAAATTAATAAAATTATTGATGGTGACTCTTATGAATGGTGACAAAACTCTAATTATGAATTGAGATGCTGGTGGGTTAGGCTATTGGTTTTTCAGGCTAATTGTAGGTCATGCTCAACGATGACACATCTCAATGGTGATTTGTCTCAATAGTGACGCATATATGTACTTTTCCAAATTTCATGGTTGTAGGTAAATTATAATGGTATTTATACGTTAATGGTGACTTTTTTCATCAGTGACTTCTTTCTAGAGGAAGGACTTTTTGATACATAGGAAAATTTCTATTCTAACAATGAGTCATCCTTGATGGATGGTTTTTCCCTCACATACAAAAAAATTGATCATAATGGTATGTATTTCCTTAATGGTGATTCATTGCTGGCAATGACTCATCATTAATAGTGAGTCATTTCTAGTAGTGGGTCTACCCATAACATTGAAAAAATTTCACCAATCATTCAACTATTTTAAAATACTACTACAAAATATAAAAGTAATTAATAACATAATAAACATGATTGTCTGATCATTAAAAGAAGGGTTCCAATAATTGGTATGTAATGTTACATATATGGAATGCTCACATTTTTTTCATATCATTCCATGTAGGTTTCTAGGTAAAATTGAATTGAAAAAATAAAAAAACTTTTTATAGATTTACACAATGATTGTAACATTAAAATGATGTGAAAATTCACTTTCAATGTTTATTTTTCTAAATATCCAATGTTTAAATTTAACATAAATACGCCATTTAATTTGATATTTAGGCATTTGTTGTCCAAATACTATCCTCAATAAAATTATTTTAAACATTTCCTGCATCAAATTGAGTTATAAACCAATGTTAAAATAGAAAATATCAATTTTGAGATATTTGTTTCAACTACTATATAATAGATTAATAACTATATCATATCATTAATCATATTATAAATATAATATTTACTCATTAAATTACTTTATTAGAATCACACATTTTAGGTGTTGATGAGAAATGGAATATGTTGTACATAGAGAAGGTAATCCTATCGTATCATGGTTGACAATGTCATTTTACAATGGATAGGATTATAATGGTTCTTCTTTTTATTACATGACTATTACATCATTTTAATGATAAAAAACAAAATAGTAATACATTAAAGCATTGAAATGTTAATTATCATGGAAAAATTAGGATTATAAACTACTTATATGTAATAAAGAATAATCATTATTAAAATAATTTATCTATATAAACTTAAAAACTCCCACATTGACCATATTACTTATATTTACCTATGAATATATGTCGAATATTAGGGTGAACTAAAATCCCAGTTAGTGGAAGGATAGTATAGATGAAATAAGAGACATGAATTAATAGTACATGGGTGAGAATAATCATCATAATCATGGGATCATAATCATAATCAAGATAAATAAAATTAGAAAAAATTCATGGAATGTGGAATATTCTAAAAAATGGAACATCATGTCATAGTGGATAAATAACACACATAGTTATGAACAAAGCTATCGTCTTTTCTATGGATAACATATGTTCAAAAATTATAACATTATCATTACGAATAAAGTTATCATCATGTTCAAGAAATATACACCTAATATAATGAGATATATCATATTACCCCATTCTTTGGATGAATATATAATTCTGGGCCCACCCTTCACATCATAATATTCGCATAATCATTCATGCCACATAGAATGTTCAATAATTGTAGTGTTGAAATTTACCTTGGAAAGGAATGGGTTTCATAACTATTTGATCACAAATAATTTCATTAATTAACTAGAGAATACAAAATATAAATCAATGGGAACATATTTTTCATAATCATAATCATTCTTGAGTGAAAAATGAAGCAAATTAAGGGGTAAAAAATGTGTTTTATAAAGGAAAGTACTTTTGGAGGAAATATATATAATTGGATTGAAAATAATTCTTAAAAAGTATTAGCATGTATATTTAACAAATAAAAGGTGACTGATAATGAAAATTAATGTTAGGGTCATCATAAAAATACACATACTAAAAATAAGGTGCAAGAGAAGATCACCCAAAAGGAATGAATTGGGTTCAAGAGTCCTATTACTTTAGACCCCACATTATTTCATCACTATTATGACACCTAAATAAGAAACATAGATTTATAAAATCCTTTATAATTATTTAAATTATTCTACTTTTACTGAATTTTTATTAATAATAAAAAATTTATGATATTGGTTAATTTTTAAAGTTGACGTTGAGTCATTTTGATATCATTCTTTCCTTAAAATTTATTTATTCGGTTTAATTTCTCTATTTTTATAAATATCATATATATATATGTATAATTAATTAAATAAGAATAAAATTTTATATTTAATAAATTTTATATTATAAATAATTTATTTTGACATGCCATATGTTTGGTGATAAGGAAACAAGTTGGAAACATCCTCGTTGGTGATTATCCGACGGTTGTCAAGAGCATTGTCCATAGTAGGAGAAAGATAGTTATAAATATAAAAACATAAAAAATATAATATATACAGTAGGTTAACATATTTAATATAATGATAACATACTATCTTATTAATCATAGATGCTTTGGTTTTGAAAGGTAAAGAGTAATATACGAGGATATGAGGAAAAACACAAACAACAGTTATTGAAATCATTCCCTCTTCTCGATGTTATTTCCCTTTTATGAAACTAGAATCCCTTGATGATTATAATTAAATTATTCTAAAACATTACTATTGTTATAAAAAGATTAATATAGAGTGTTTTGGAAAATCCATTGATTTTTAATGTGTATTAGGTGTTGTTTTACAAGGGTTGGGAGATGGATTATTTATCTTTAAGGAGAGAATATTTTTATAATAAAATATTAAATTTAATACTATAAAAGATAAAAATTTTAATGGTTAATTTTTGATGATATAAATAAAATATCAACAAAAGTGATTTTTTGGGAGGTTTATTCCCTTTAAAATTATAAATCATTGTGTTTATTAAAAATTAATGTTGAAAAAAGTTGTAATTTTATGGGATCCCTTTAGACTTTCAGTTTTAGAAATTAATTTTTAGCATTAGAAATTAAATTTATTTTATTTTACCCAATAATTTATGAAATTAAATATGTTTTAGTCAATCCACAATTTTGAGATATTATTATATCAATATTACGTCACTAATGATGTAATATAAGATACACCGACTACAGAAAAAAGTATTTTTACTATTCACCATAAAATTGAAGAATTTAAAAAATTTATCAATAAAACAGTCTATGAAAAATTATATGTTCTAATTTTAAATTATAAACATTATTTTATTAAAATTATATTCTAACAATGGTAATTTTAATTTTTAATCTAATAAATTATTATTTTTTAAATTATTTTAAAATATCATTTTTTTAAACGTGTTTTATTTTCATTGAGTTGTTAATAATTATATATATTTTTATTTATATTTATATTTATTTGAATAACACATGAAAAGAATTATTTATAACACAATTAATTATTTGGTGGTTAGGTTATTATTCTAGTTGTAACATTCCTATTCAAACGGTCACTTTACCACCTATATATACCACTTCATTCTTTCATTCTTTATTCCCCTCAATTACTCACAAACTAATACATTTACATTTTATATAATGTTTTTTGGTTAAAAAATATTATGTTCCCATTGTATAGTGTTGTTCATGGGAGGGATGATTCTAGTTGATCTGGTGATCCAAATTATCCCATTGTTGTATTTCTATTTTCTATTCGTTGTACCCTTATAATATTTAGAGTTTTAAGGGCATTAGGAATTGACATGAGTAATGATTTTAATTAATGAATTAAACTGTTTTGGTTTTTTTATTCTCAATGTGTATAATACTATTATAGTATAATATTAAAAATGTTTATTTATGAAACATTATCATTTAAAAATTCAATGTTGTTACATTCTACATAAATTTATAAATTTCATCCCCAAAATTTCTACTCACATTGTCGGTTGAAAATAGGTTTGGGTAATTTTGTTTCATTGTTTCCAATGGCTCCCATGTCACCTCTCCAATCTTATGGTTTAGCTACAGTAGCTTGAAAATGTCTGTTTTATTGTTTCATAGAACATTGTCTCTATGGTCCAATATTTTCAGTTTATTGTCCTCATAAGAGTGGTCATTCTCCAGTTTTAACACTTCTAGATTTTATATCTGTGAGGGGGTGAGTACTTAATCCCCCAAGAGATTTACGTGTAGAAAATCATAAGTTTGTGACATATTTGGTGAATGTGGAATTCTATAGGGCACTACTAAAATGCAATCAAGGATATCAAAGGGGAAATGTAAGTATGGATATGATTCTTTTTCATTCCAAACAACATGACTCGCTTCTACAATGTTATTCGAAGTAGAATGTTGTCTTTGAAATCAAACTCCAAATCCTTTATACAGATTTCATCATACTCATTTTTACAACTCTAAGAAAATATTATATGTTTATTCATGGCATGTACATTCTCTTTCATCTGATACACATTATTTCTTCCATGTGGCTTTTGTTCTACAAATTCATTCCAATATGTATGATTTATATATTTATTCCCATATATTTCTTTATGTGAGAAAATTTAATACTCTAGTGAAAGATGATATTTTAGGATAACTCATCTAATTTGAGATGATGACCCATCCTCCTTTAAATTCTATTGAGAATGCTCTCATCAGGTCAATGATTGTCTGAATAGTTCTTTTAGATTGGTCCTCCATTTATGGGTGATAGACTATTATGAAATTCAATTCATTATTAATAGCATGTTGAATAATTTTCAAGGATATAGATGAAAACCATGGATCATGATATGATAAAACTAATAGTTGTACCCCATACAACCTCACCACCACCATCATATATATCATGGTAATATGTTCCAGTGATTAATATTCCTAAATAGATATGAATTCAGTTGTACTGGTGAGTTAATCCACGAAACCCATATCATATTGTTTCCATTAGATGCCTTCGGGAGACTATTGATAGATTTTATTGTGAAGTCCTCCAATTTCCATTTGGGTATAATAAAAGGTTTCATAATTCCCGTGTAATTATATCTCTCTATATTAACTTGAAAACATACAATATATCATGGGTTATACATAGCAATCACATTTTTCATGATGTCCCAAAAAATTTGTTCTCAATGACCCTGATACATATTGGTACATCTAGGACGGATAATGAAATATAATGAATATGAATTGTACTATAGCTATTTCATTATATTAGGTGATGTAGGTTCATAAATTCTAGTTCCAAACTGGATGACACCATCCTCGTGAATTTTGAACTCATGTTGCCACACTTCCCTTACCAGTTTAACTTTATTTTGAAGATTTGGATCATCCCATTTTCCTCCTTGATCTTATATTGGATATATTGTTAGGAAATTATTTCAAAATGGTAACGTGAATTTTTATCCTTTATATTGATATATACAAATTTTTTATATTCAGAAAGATTGTTTCTTCCTAAATTCACATCACAGATAAATTAGAAGGTCCTTTTCTATTAAGGGAATTATTTACATTCTTCACCTTTTCTAGATGGATGTGGATAGAGAAGTCATAGTCCTTCAAAAGCTCCAACCATCTTCCTCAATTTAGGTTAAGAGCCTTTTGTGGGAATATATACTTTAAACTCTTATGATTAGTTTATATGTCACGCTTTTGGTTATATAGGTAGTTCCACTGAATCTTCATGGTTATTATCATAGATTATAGATCAAGGTCATGCAACATGTAGTTATTTTCATGGATCTTAAACTGTCATGAGGCATAGGATATCACATTATAATTCATCATGAGTACACACCCCAATCCTTTCTTTAAAGCATCACTGTATATCACGAAACCATCTCCAATTTTTGAATGTGTGAGTGCAGGCATTTTGACTAGCCTATTCATCATTTCCATAAATACTTCCTCAGATTCTTCCATTTTGAAATTACATACCCATTTTAGTATTAAATAATTTTACAGTATAAACAATCTTTATAAATATCAAATAAAATATAGTAATTGCCTTTATAATCCAAGAAAACTGTGTATTTTTGTGACATAATTGATTCTTGGAAATTCCTCAATTTTTTGTCATGGAATGGTCTACATAATTTCATTAACTTATGATCACATTCAACACAAATTTTATTTTTTTCATAAAAAACACATACTTTTTGAACATAGAATACATTTTATATTTCCTTAATGTTTCCTATAAAATCATTATATTCTCTTCTTGTTGCTCTTTTATCTTAGAGTAAATAAGGATATTATAAATAAATACTACAATATATTTTTAAATCTAGTCTCAAAATATATTATTCATAAAATACAAGCATATTTCAAGTGATTTAGTAATAATTCATGGAATCACATTGAATTAATAGTGTTTGTACTACATACGAAAGGCAGTATTATAAATATCTTTATTCTTCACATTCAGGTGATTATATTTACTATGAAGATCCTCTATTGTAAGTATTGATCTCCTCATAATTGATTGAAAAATTTATCAATCCTTCTAAGGGGATACTTCATCGCCATGGTTATCTTGTTGATCTATCGGTAATTAATACTCAACCACATGGATCAATCCTTCTTCCTGAAAAAAATGATCCGGAACACCCAAAGGTGATGTACTAGGGAGTATGAATCTTCTGTCACAATGCTCCTGCAGCTACCTCTTTCACACCTCATGTTTCGTCAATGTCATCTTACAAGGGAAATTTTAGAGATTATTGGATCCATTTATATGTTATATTGATACCTCTACTTCATGGTCTTGGGTAATTCTAGGTAACTATTTAGTAAATACATCTGTGTATTAACTCATAATGATAATTTTATCAAGGATGATACATTCCTTTGACTCAACCATTTGGATATGTTATTTTTACTCACAGGGTATCAACACTCACATTATTGAGGAATTTTCCAAAGGATAATAATGATCTTCCATGAATTTGTATGAGAGCATGGGTTTATATGGTATATGAAAAGATATTTATTTTTCCCAATAGTTTTTGTGTGCTCTATAAAACATTACCCAATCAATAAATAATATTGTGTCAAATTCTACCATGTAAAGGATTATGTGATTCACCGGAATAATATTTCGATACATGATAATAGGAGAAGAATCCAACACTTTAGTTGCAATAATCACAAAACTATGTGTCTTATAGATATCCCTATGTCAATGTATCGAATCATTGATTAAACAGTTCTATCAATCATACAAAATATAATGAATTTTTTTGAATTAGAATAAAATTTAACTTTTTTTTATTCTTCAGTGGATTCTATGTGTACATTGTAGGAAATAATTGTCATTCCCCACTTTAGTATTATTGATTCAATATTATTTTCATTACAACTTTGGAATTGGTGGATACTAACATCGATTACACTCAAAGACCGATGATTTAGTACAATGGATTGTGAAGTGTCTTTTCTCCCAAAATTTGATACATTTATCAACGGGGGGTGCATTATGAGGTTATTCTTTTCCTCAATAGTTTTTTCCATATTTATCATCTTTCATTGAATGTCATGATCATTGGCACCTTATTTCAAAGGCATAATTAATTTATCTATCCCTTTGAGGTGATTCTCATGATTCTTCTTCCAACATTTTTGACATGTGGTTGTATAGATCCTATTTCCAACTTTTTCATTTGACTTGACAGCTTAAAACTTCATTTTTATCTTCTTATCCCCATATCCACATATTCAAACTCTAAACACCATCCCTACATTGGGATCACATCAACCCACATCATCATAACTCCAAAAGTCTCGAATAGTTAAGGAATATGAATTTTTTCATCTTAATCCACAAAATAATCTATCCATTTTCAATCATTATTGATAAAAAATATTTTGGAATATATTGAAATCCTTGTGATATTTTCCCCATTGTTTTTGAAATATTTTCAAACCTTTTTCATTAACTATAATAATTATCTCTCCATTTATTTTCATTGTGTTCGAGGTAAATACTCTTTAATAAAAAAAATTCTTAAATTATTCCCATTCTATCACTTCTACTAAATCCTTCGGCTTGGTTTGCATTATGAACTCCCACAATTCTTATTCTTCTCTATCAAAATGATATACATCTAGAGTAAAATTCTCATTCAAATCATATTGGAGCATAGAAATGGTCTTTTCCATTGAATAGAACCATTTTTCTATGAAAAGTTTATCATATGATCTAATATAAATTAGTAGACATTTATTCATAAAGGACATAATATCTAGTTGTACCATATTGGGTAGAGAGGGATATTCTATGTGGTTTAAGTTATTTTTTATAGCCTAATACATCCACGTGAGAGTTGCTATATTTTTTTACTCCACCTCCAATGAAATTTAGGATATCATTGGGAAAATAATTATGTAGTCCCCCGCATAGGTTTTTGTCCGGGTTTATCTTAGATACAATAATTTTCAAATATTGAAAAGGTCTGAACAAAAAAAAATTCAATGAAGCATGAATAAAAAATTATTCTAATGAAAAAATAAATTCTAAATGCATATCTGAATGGATCCCTATGTTTATCGTTTTTTACTAATGATTATTTTATTATGTTTTACCAATACATTGACTTATACTTTTGGTTTTCACTATTTTTTTATAATATTAATTTCCAAATTAACTAAATTGTACCTCTTATACAAACTATAGTGGCTATAATTTTTCTAACATGACAATTAAATAATTTTTATTATAAATAACATAATAGGTATACATTCACAAATTGAAATTTTAGTATCTTCGGACCAAAAAAGATCATATATCAGTTATACATAAGAACAAATAAATATTATTAAAATCATTATTATTTTCAAACATAAAATATATCACATTCACTTAAGTAAATATATTCAACTATATATATATAAAAAGGGGGTGAGATAAAATCCAAGTAAGGTAATTGATATCATAAATAAAATAAGAGACATTAATCAATAGTAAATTGGTGAGAACAATCATCATAATCATGTTATGATCATGGTATCATTATAATAGTCATGTGTAATATGTTTGGAAAAAGTAATAGAATGTGTAAAATTCATAAAAATGAAACTCAATGTCATAGGTGTCAAATACCACACAATGTGGTGAACAAAGGCATCATGTACACCCATAACATATTTGAATAAATCATAACATCAAATTTGTGAAAAAATATAGTATATTTTTTATTCATAATACCGAAATATCTTGAGATACATCTCATTAAACAATTCATTGAAGGGATCTTCAATTCTGGGCCCACATGATACCTCATAACATTCACATTACTATGCATCCCACTAAGAGCGTATAACAATTGTATTCATGAAATAATACATTGAATAGAATTGGTTTCATAAGGATATCATCAATCATAATTTCATTAATATACATGGGATTATAAAATGAATAAGGGGAACTATATTTCTGATAAACATCATCGTTCATTAGTGAATAAAAATAAACCCAAATGATACAAAAATGTATTTTTGAAATAGTTTCCTTTTTCAGAAAATCCAAATAAATGGAATCAAAATCATTTTGATAAATTAGGAACATTTATATCCCTAAATAAGAAGGGGAATGACAGTGAAAATTTATTTTAGGAACTCTATAGTACAACCTGAACTAAAAATAAGGTGAAGTAGAAGATTACCCAAAAGTAAGGAATTGGGTTCAAGAATCCCCTTACCTTAAATCCTAATATATTTCATCGATGTTATGTCTCTGGACTATGAAAAATAGATTTATTAAAACATTTTACCGAAATTAAATTATATTAATATGTAATATTTATAAAAAACTTGATTATATTTTCTAATTTTTTTAGTTGATATTGAAGTGTTTTGATGCCATGCTTTCCAAAAAATCATGTTTTTATTCGAAGTGTTTTGATTAAATTCATAGGGTCGTTTGCACAGCCTCAAGCATCCAAGTTGGCTATATGCATAATGAGCAGAATTATCTTATTATTTTGAGGAATTTTAACATTGCTGGAAGAGTAAGAAAACCATTGGCGATGATGTCAATAAGTTGGATTCGTCCTATTCCTTCTTTGTTAATGGCTGATGTTGATGGGGCAGCCTTACGTGCCACTAGACCTTTGGTCTGTGATGGTGTCTTTAGTACCTTTCAGGGCTTCGTAAAGGGCTTCTTTTATAATTATATTGGTCAGGGCTCTGCAATTGAGCCTGAGCTGTGGGCTATGATTAAAGTGATCAACAATGTAGTTCATTTTCGATGGCGATTTCTCTAGATAGAATCAGACTCTATGGTGGCTGTTGATATCCTATGAAGGCATTCGCGGAATGTTCCATGGATGATGTTGCCCTCTTAAATTTATTGTCTTTCTCTTCTTGATGGTATCATTTTTGAGGTGACACAGGCTTATAGGGAGGCCAATCAGGTTGATGATGCGTTGTCAAAGAAGGCTATTTTGGATTCACGTTAAGAGTATTCTTTTGTGGCTCTTGATGGTTGTGTTCCTTTTGTTGAGGCAGATGCATGTGGTAAGTCATTCAATATCCTTTGTAAACCTCCATTTTGATGTTCTATCTATGTCATTAATTTTTTAATAATATTTTGGTAGGAGTGGGTCTGTCTTGCTTCTGGGCCTTTTGATTATTTCTTAATTAATATTATATGAGATTCTTTTTAAAAGGTATATATATAGAGAGAGATAGAAGAGGAAAACACCAAGAAGATTTGATGAAACCATTCCCTCTTCTAAGTGTTCCTTCACTTCTACATCACTAGAATCCCTTGATGATGGGTGTAAGATTACTTCAAAACATAATTATGGATTATTAGAGGATCAAGAGAGATGATCTAAGAATATATTTGAATTTTGAAAGTTCTAGAGGAGTGGCTTTCCAAGGGATGGGATAATGATCATTTATACTCGAGGAGAGGTGTATTTTTTGAATTAGACACTAAATAGGATACTATATCAATGGTAAAAATTATAATACTATATTTAATATAATATAAATTTTATATAAATATAATATATTTGTTTTAGAGTGTAAACCCTGTTTATATCACTAATTAACATATTTTATTAAAAAGGAATTTGGAAAAAAGAAAATTTGTTATCATAAGAATTTACTTTTTTACATTAGGTTTTAGAAAATGATTTGTAGGTTTTAAATAAATGATTATTGTATTTTAGTGAAGAATTTATTAAAGTAAATAATTCTTTTTGATCCTAATGTTTTATGAATGCTTATTTCATTATTACATCATGATTGATGTAATTTAAGACTCACCGGTTATGACTAAACTATATTTTTACATTTCACCCAAAATTTAATGTATTTCAAAAAATTATAAAATAAAGTCACCATAAAAAAATTTTGATGTGAATATTTTAAAAATGAAATTATTTTTATCCAAATAATTTTTTGACATTAATAATAGTAATTTTTAGTTTATAAATAGTTATTTTTATGAAATAGGTTAAAATATTGTTTACTAAAAAATTACATATATTTTTATTGAGTTTTTAAAAATCATATTTTTTTATATATACCTTTACATAAATTAATCCGTATAAATATTATTTATGTCACAATTTATTATTTTTTGGTTAAATTATTATTCTAACGTCCAGGTTACTACTCCCAAAGATCCAATCTTATTTTAAATGACCAGGTCACAATTCCAACGGTCACATTAAGATTCCAATAGTAACCTTACCTATTATAAATACATATTCATTTTAATCAACTACTCACCTCAATTCCTCTCAATATTCTACATTTCAATTATCTATAATGTTGATTGGATTACTAATATTATGTTTCTTTCTTATAGAGTTTTTTGTTGGGGGATACTTCTAGCTTATAAGGGTGATTCAAAAATTCCCATTATATAATTTTTATTTTAAATTTTTCTGTGCTGGTAATATATAGAATTTGAATTGCCATATTAATTGACAAATTTATGTGATATCATTACTGAATTAATGTATTTTTGGTTTCTCTATGTTCTATATGTGTATATGTTTCCTCACGGATTTCGGGGATGACCTCCTGGACGAGAGATTCAAACGTTCCAATCGGTTTCTAACGGGTTTGTTCCTAGAACCGGAAACATCCAATGATTCCACATCCGTTTGGACCTACTTTCCAAAGGTAGGTGCTCATTAGTTTGTGGACTAATGAGGCTTAGGAATTTGCATTGGTCGAGAGGATGGGAGGACGGACTCATCACACCTTTTTGAGGGGAATTATTGTCTACTCCGGGACTCTCTTTATAGATTTAAGTTATGTTCGTGAATCCATATTACATTACAAAATATAAAATGAGCTTTCCTTAAGTTTTAACAATCAATGATTAAATATGAAATAAATTCAGAGAATCTTTTATATGTATTTGAGGTTCTTCATCAAAAGAGAATCATCTGTATCTATTTAGAGATTCTTGGTCAATGGTATCCTTCGAAACATTTATAAAAGTCTCTTGGTCATTATGATGACCGGGCTGGTTTTAAAGCCACTCAGTGAGGCACTTGAAGTTTATTGTCATTCAGAAAGACATGGATTATTTCAAAGTTTGGATCGAACCGATAAATGGGCTACCTACGTATCCTTTGTTTTGGAAAAGGAATCAGAACCCACGTAGTTCGAGTAATGGAGTATGATGTTTATGATTGATGGCTCAAAGAAGAATGTCATAATTACTTTTACACTCTAAGCTCACGCGAGTCATGCTCGGTGTGAGAAACAAGAGGTATTGGTAAAAATTAGACAATTGTGCCATGAAAGATGCAATCATAAGAAATTGTTTGGGGCCTATGTACGTATGATTGCCCAAATAGATGAAGGTTTAGGATTTACTTTTAGGGAGAAAATCCATGAACATGGTCCATAAAGGTATATGTGCTTTATGGAGATTTGAATACTCTAATCTTAGGGCTTACTCATAAGGATGTTTCCCAAATTAGGAGGGGACTTATGATTGGGTTTTACTCCTAAGAAGGATGCCCAAAATTATGACTTGGACTTATTGCTGAAAAGGAGGCCCAGGTTAGGGGACTTGGGGCTTAATCATGAAAAGGAAGACCAAGATTATGACCGGGACTTACTCCTAAAAAGGAGGCCCAGGTTAGGGGACTTGGGTCTTACTCCTGAAAAGGAAGCCCAAGATTATAACTGAGTCTTATTCCTGAAAAGGAGACCCAGGTTAGGGATTAAGGTTTGGGGCTTACTCCTGACGAGGATTCCCATATTATGATTGGGGCATACTCCTGAGAAGGATGCCCAAAATTATGACTGGGAATTATTCCTGAAATGGAAACCCAAATCAAGGGTAAATTATTACTGGTTAAGAGAAATTTAAGGGGGGATTGGGGCATACTCATGAAAAGGAAGCCCAAGATTATGACTAAGTCTTATTCCTGAAAAGGAGACCCAGGTTAGGGGACATGGGGCTTACTCCTGAAAAGGAAGCCCAAGATTATGACTGAGTCTTATTCCTGAAAAGGAGACCCAGGTTAGGGATTAAGGTTTGGGGCTTACTCCTGAGGAGGATGCCCACATTTGAGATTGGGGCTTACTCCCTAGAAGGATGCCCATGTTTGAGATTGGGGCTTACTCCTGAGGAAGATGCCCAGATTAAAGGATTTATAACTGGAGATTATTCCTGAAAAGGAGACCCAGGTTAGGATTCTCTCATCTTAAAGAATGAGGTTGAATGAATGAACTTTCCATATTTAGTGACATATGGATATTTAAATCACTAGACTTTGAGAGATATTCCATAGAATTCCTTTCAGATAAGGAAGTCAAATCAAGAAATCATGCCATAAATGGCTTTGAATAGTGTCTTGAAGACTGAATCTTGAAAAGGAAAGGTGTGATGGCTTAAGAGGGGTAAAATCGGCAAGATAGGCACCCAAAAAGGTAGGGGCGCACAAGTCTTGAAAGGCGCGCAAGTATTGCGGCGGCGGCAAGTATTGGTCGCGCAAGTATACTTGCGCAACATGAGGGGTACTTGCGCGATTCTCAAATATCATTAGAATATTTGAGCGACTCTTTATAAATCCCTTTAGAATCCTCTTGAGGTTCATACAAAAAAGGGACGCGCAAGTTCTATTGAAGGAATAAGGCAGCGCACAAGTGTTGATGAGTTTCAACACTTAGGCCTTCCTTCTTCTCTTTAAATCTTCCGTTCTAGGTAAGAAATTACCTTAGAAGTGTTCTGGAAGCTTTGAGAAGAGACTTGGGCGTCGGGAGATTCAATCCGAGTTTCTGGAAAAAGATCTTCTTCAATGGGGGGCCCACAGGGTCTATTTATAGGCAGGAGAAGACCCCGGGCGGTTACCGGGCGGTTACCACTTAGGTCGCGCAAGTCACTTGCACGACCACTAGGCGGCGCGCAAGTTTACTTGCGCGACCAAGAGGGAACTTGCGCGACATATGGGAAATGTTCTCCTTGTTCATCCCTTTGTCGATTTTTTGATGTTTCTTCAAAGGATGAATCACTTTGAGCTCAGATATTCCCCCTTTTCCGATCGTTAGATTCTGTGACGAAGGGAGCGTCAACAAAAGTCCACCCTCAGAGTTGGATCCGGAAAAAAATGAGGATTTGACTTTGAGGAAATTGAATCCATCAAAGGAAAAGGGGGGCGCGCAAGTCTTCTGTGCATAGAGGGAAGCGCGCAAGTGTGCTGGAACTTGACTTTTATTCAGAGTTCCTTTGTCTTTTGTGGGCAGTTTAAAGTCATGCATTGTAGAGACCCGAAGCTTATCGTACATGGACATTACATTACTTTTGCGGAATACTTAGTACATAAAAAAAACACACATTAAAGGATCGTAATAGTTTAGTGTCTTTGGAAACTCAGACTATAATCTTCTAATCGTGGTGAAAGATCTTCAATATCTCCCATAAAGATCTTCCATTTTTTTTACACCTAAAACCTTTCTTTATATCCTGGGGAAAAGAAAACATAAAAGGTTGAGCTCAAATGCTCAGTAAGGGTATACAAAAGAAATAAAAATCATTTCATATCTTTTTGAAAATCATAACCTGAAAAAGAGATCATAATATCTTAACATGGAATAAATCATAGAAGTGAAAATGAGATCACCATAATCATAACATGAAACTTGAAACTTTGTGGCATGCACACATAATCATGGAAAATCATTTATTGTTAGTCATGACTCATTGCCAAGACTATCTTAGTGGACAAAGTCACTTTCTGAATCGAGTAACCCTCGTTTCAGTCCTGTTTCACTGAACTGGTATAACCTACCATTCCAGCCATGTCTATCTCATGAGATATAAAATCTTTACCCAATGCATTGGAGGGAGATATAGGTCCCACCCATCTTATAATGAATCCTTTCTTATGTGTGCCTCATAATCATAAATCATACATCATCGCATAACCCATGTAATAAAAATGGGATTCTTAAACAACATGACATCATAAAACCATTCATATAACATAAAGGAATTCATAAACATAATTCCATCACAACATAGTCAAATCAATATAATAATAGGGATAAAAACAGAACCCTTTTATTATCTTAGATGGAAAATAATTTTGATAAAATACTTGAACTCCATTCTTGAGGAAAATATCCTTTCTACTTCAAAAACATTTTTCCTTTCATAACATGTCATACAACTTTAAAATAAAAGAAGTTGATTAAAAATAAACTTGAAAACTTGTAAAGGAAGCTTCTTGGAAATAATGTTTTAAAAATCCATTCAGGCTGTATAAGTTAAAAAAAACATTCTTCGTACTTTTGTCGGAAAAGTCAAAAAGTACCTCGTACGGAAAAACGACAAAAGATTCCTTTCATATTCTTTACTAAAAACTCACCTAAGGGTAAAATTGGATTTAAACTATTGCAAGTGGATGGAAACAATATTTCATATTGAGGGAACATGGATGTGGATGATAAAATACACCCCAGTAAATACTTACGAATAAACAATCTCGGATAAAAATGAGATTGTGATATTTCCCTTACCTTAGGTCCGACTTGCTTTGTAAGAGTCCGAACCTCCTGTATAATGATTTAAATCATGTTATTGACTTATTACAGAATCATATTCATTGTTATGATATCATATATGGTTCACTTATGACATTATATTACCCGTTCTTTTGTAAATTCCATGTTAAAGAAGCGTTTTGGGTAAAATCATTTCATTTATCGTAGGTGTTTTGACTTGTTGTTCTTGACAACATTATTACTTATATCATGATTTACTTACTTCCAGAATATAAAATATGATTTATATATCATATATATTCAGTATATATATATATAATAGGTAGATAAATAAAATGAAAAACACCGTTCATGGAGACGGTAGTCCGTATGTACGCATGAACGCTGTTTTCCTTTCCTTATTTTCTTGAAATGGAAGTAAGTAGATGACATACATATGTATATATATACATAAATCCAGTAGCTTTATAATGTCATATATTTCATTATTATTTCTTATATATACTTTATAATCGTTCTTAAATGGTTAACATGGAGAATGAATCTCATCGCGTCGTGGACACGGTAGTCCGTACGTACGCACGAGCGATGATATCATTTCTATAAATATTGAATTGAATTGGAGTGGATTATACAATATATCAGAATCAATATGATGTTGTAATAACTATGTATAGTTATTCTTTACACCATTATACCCATCCATGTAAGGTGGTGGTGGAAAATAGATTACACCACGGCGTGGAGACGGTATTCCGTACGTACGCACGCGCGGTGATTTCTTTTTCCGTAGGATGGATAGATGGTGAAATAGGGTTGTTTCATACTTATAATAACATATCAGTATATGAGTGATACTGATGTTATTACTTCATAATGAAACAACATAAGAAGAAGAAGTGGAATAAGAAATAAAGATGAAAGAATTGGTAACGGTAATTACCTCTTCTTTGAAGTGCCTCTTTGAGACCTCCTCTTAGGGCACTAGAATTGGTCTTTGAGGAAGACCAGAACCTCTAGGATGTTGCTAGGGAAGTGGAGAAGGGATTTTGGCAGGGGTTGGCCGAGCTTGAGTGCTCAAATTGGTGTGAGGAGGAGGGGGAGGAGGTGTCCTTTTATAGGGGAGGAGAGGGGAACCTTAGGAATATCTCAAAATATTATTTTATATTAAAGTCAAAATCGGTTTATAATGGTTCCAAATGGTCTTATTTCGAAGATAAAGTGGGGATGGGTCGAAATCCTATCAACCAATAATATTTAGACAAGTTTAGGGTATTATTTTAACCTTATCAATTAGATTTAACTCTAAGTTAAATAATTTTACTTTTACCGTGTCTTTTTGTTTTCTTTCACTATATGGTTAATACACTTACTATAACATGCCAAACGAACCCCAAATTGTTTATTATTAAACTATACATCCTTATCTAAGTCATTTGGCCGAACCTTATATTTTTAAGAATACAATAACAATTAATAATATAATATTTGATTTAAAAACTATTTTTTGTCAATTTTGACACTATTTGATATATGATTTTTGTGAAAGTCATAACAGAATTATATGTTCGAAACAAGTTGATTCAATCAACACTAATATATCATAGTAACCTAGAAAATTAGTGGAATTCATAAAAAGTCTCAAATTACATTTATTTTGGTGTTTATAACATCAATTATGTCAATATTTCATTAATAAGATAATTACTGCATCATCATTGTGTCATAAATAAATTGAATTATTTAAAGTCTAAAAATTACAAATAAAATATCATTATGTAGGAAATCTTTTTATCTTTCTAATGAATATTTATAGTCGAATTTATCTTATGTATAACCCCATATTAAAAATGTTTTAGTAAATAAACTTTGATTTTAACTCTTTTAACTCTTCTTTGAATTAAATCATAATAAATGTCCTAATCTAATCCAAGTGGGCCTAAATGGTCATATTATATTCATAAGGTTGTTTTTGGTCGAATTACACTTGTCCAATAGAATTAGGACATGTGTTAGGGTAATAGTAATATCAAATTTACCCTTAGTTACCCTATTTACTATTAACCGCGGTAAAAATAGAAAAAAGTTACTATTCACCAAAAAATTATTTTTATCTCATTGAACCACATTTTAGTCCTTGATATTAACCGTGTCTCTCGGATTTTCGAAATTCCATTCACAGAAGCGGTAAAATTAAGTTTTATGCAAAATTCAGTTTTTAACCTACCACTTAGTAGTTTCACTATTCATCAAAAATTGATGTTTTTCAGAACAATGCCAAAATTTCACCCTAAGCTAATTTCGATATTACGAATCCAAAAATGAATTCCATTTTGAAAAATAAAATTTACTAAATTTCAAAAAATGGTTATTACTATTCATAACGGCTAGTTTTAATAATATCTTAATAGCATATCGTTGTTTAGCGAAACTCGGTGTTGCGTACAACACACGCTATCGAGGAAGGTTGTGATTGCGTGTAATTCAAGCCAGGTCAGAGAAGTGTATTGTGAAAGATCCTTTTGGTGTAGAGTATAACACAAGACATTAATAAAATTAAAAAGAATATTTTTCATAAAATCTCGGGCTGTTACATTCTACCCCCCTTAAAATGAATTTCGCCCTCGAAATTCGTCGGGGTTATAAATGGTTTACTATTCGAAAGTTTCTTTAATAGAAACCCACATCGTAAAAAGGAATACCAAAACTTGTCTTCAAAAACTAAAGTATGAAATGTAATGATTACCCAAATAAACTAATCACTGGGTTTCCACATAGGTGAAAATATGGATATGGAAGAGAAATCTAACCATCATGTTCTGATGGAGAGTGGTAGAGAACATGGCTATGAAAAATCCAGTAATCACAAATCCATAAATTTGTGATGATCTATGGTACCATCTGATTCATCAGGTATAAGATCACTAGGACAACATTTTTGGTTTTCAAGATCATTTCCCTAAAGTTGAAAATTTGAATTAGAATAAATACTTTATTTTGGTACAGTCGCACTATTGTTCGTGCCTTGAACAATTTACACTTCATCTTTTAAATAAATTAAGTTGAATTTGTTATTCGTGAAGTGTTAGCAGATCATGTGATAGAATGACGGGTCATTCCATCTGTCTCAAACAAAAGGTTTGAAAAGTTTTAAGTTCATCTTATGGCTAGATTAATTGTATATGGTTCCAAAAATGAACTTATACTTCATATATCATACCGCTTAATAAAATAAAACTAGTTTCTACTAAACAGGGACTTCCTGTAGGTCAGTGGTAGGCGATAAAGGCCAGTCGCACTTCGGTTGTGGGTTCGATTCCCACAGCCTTGTCCGAAGCGATGGGCTGTCGCCCGTCCTGCAGGTTGTCCTTTTTCTAAAACTATATTACTATAACATCCCATAATATCGAAAAACTTCTATCCTTAAACAATACTAACTTATGTCCAACATAATCCATTCCAATCTTTAGTCCTATCCATAATACTGCAGTCCATTCTCATAACATAGTGAAAACGATTACCAGAGATTTAATACCATCGTTGATCCCCATATATCATAAGATATATCTTGTTGGACACATTCCAAACATTCAATGGCCTTAATCTTGTACTCTCTTGAATACCCATTGAACCTTAGTGAAAACTTGAATGCAGTTAAAAGTTAACACTTTCCACATACCAAAATCCTCAAAATTCTATATACTCAAACCATGATATCACTTGGTCCTTATATCAATCATGGGCCCATGAATACTGTTAAACATTTCATTTTCTCGTTTTCCCTTCATTATGCGCATAATATCTCAATCACTTTGAATACCACATTAGACTAATACATAAATATTCCATGATACAACATTATTTTGGAATCCCATTACATAAAAACTTAATCATTCCACCACATCGTTGTCATATTCAACATTGCCAATAGTGATCGCATGTGACTTCCCATTGTCCTTTGCCTTAAGCGGTTGCTCATGTCGATCATCACTAACCCTTGGATTAGGGCATTTATTGGCATAATGTCCCATCTCCTTGCACTTGAAGCATTGAAGTGTTGGTTGTGCGTTCTCTGTAGTGTTTGCTTTATTCACTTCATTAGAATCCCTTTTTCCATTACTTCGACACTCAGCTGCTCGATGACCTTCTTTTCCACACTTAAAACATTTTCTAGTCCCTTTAAGACAATCTCCACCATGCTTCTTTCCACACTTTGTGCATAAGGAAACATTCATCTTCTTTTCACCATTATTCTGAGATTTCTCCTTGAACTCCATCTTTCGTTTCTTTTCAAAACCATGAGATGGATATGTAACACCAACTTCCATTTCTACCTTGATAGCACAACGCACAATTTCTTCATAGCTACTGAAGTCTCTTATAGCTAATGCCCTTCGAAGACTTGGTTTTAAGCCACTGAAAAATCGATCAACTTTACTTTCAGGTTGGATGATAATGCCAGATGCATACCTTGCAAGTCTTGTAAAATTCGCTTCGTATATACCAACAGATTCATCATCCTTTTGCTTTAGTTCAAGAAACTCCTTCTCCATCTTCGTTCGAAGAATACGAGGGAAGTACTTACTGAAAAACAAGTTCTTGAACTCGTCCCATTCCATGGAATCAATTTCATCTCTTTGCCTCGTATTCTTGATAAGATTCCACCATTGATCAGCTTCACCTTCCAAACGATATACTGCTAAGATGACTTTATCATGTTCAGAACATTGAAGAACTGAAAATATCTTTTCAGTAGTACTAATCCATTCTTCAGCAACTAATGGATCAGTAGACCCACTGAAAGAAGGCGGACGCTGCCTCATGAAGGATTCAACAGAATGTTGCTCCTTCCTTTGCTCGTTTGGAAGTCCTGCATGATTCATAGCTTGAGAAAGTTGTGTGAGCATGGCTACAAGATTTTGCATTCCAGCTCCCATATCGTTTGGTTGCTCAGGGGGACAATCATTGCATTGTCCATTGCATTGATCAACACGGTTCCTTCGGGTTCCAGCCATCGTCTAAAACCCCAAAAGAATAGTGTGAGAGGCAAAAATCTTGCTAGGGAAAACAACATAATAAAGGGGTAGTACCCTCAATATCTAACATCTTAGGTTAAATTCTAATATCGTTAGATCAATTCTAGGACTATAACCTATACGTATACTTAACCTTAGAGACATCCCTAGACATACCTTAGAAATATCTCTAGGGATCTCACTAACGTTTTCGCATCCTAGTTTCCAAAGGTTGACTAAACCTTTCCTCTGATACCAACTGTAGAGACCCGAAGCTTATCGTACATGGACATTACATTACTTTTGCGGAATACTTAGTACATAACAAAAACACACATTAAAGGATCGTAATAGTTTAGTGTCTTTGGAAACTCGGACTATAATCTTCTAATCGTGGTGAAAGATCTTCAATATCTCCCATAAAGATCTTCCATTTTTTTTACACCTAAAACCTTTATTTATATCCTGGGGAAAAGAAAACATAAAAGGTTGAGCTCAAATGCTCAGTAAGGGTATACAAAAGAAATAAAAATCATTTCATATCTTTTTGAAAATCATAACCTGCAAAAGAGATCATAATATCTTAACATGGAATAAATCATAGAAGTGAAAATGAGATCACCATAATCATAACATGAAACTTGAAACTTTGTGGCATGCACACATAATCCTGGAAAATCATTTATTGTTAGTCATGACTCATTTCCAAGACTATCTTAGTGGACAAAGTCCCTTTCTGAATCGAGTAACCCTCGTTTCAGTCCTGTTTCACTGAACTGGTATAACCTACCATTCCAGCCATGTCTATCTCATGAGATATAAAATCTTTACCCAATGCATTGGAGGGAGATATAGGTCCCACCCATCTTATAATGAATCCTTTCTTATGTGTGCCTCATAATCATAAATCATACATCATCGCATAACCCATGTAATAAAAATGGGATTCTTAAACAACATGACATCATAAAACCATTCATATAACATAAAGGAATTCATAAACATAATTCCATCACAACATAGTCAAATCAATGTAATAATAGGGATAAAAATAGAACCCTTTTATTATCTTAGATGGAAAATAATTTTGATAAAATACTTGAACTCCATTCTTGAGGAAAATATCCTTTCTACTTCAAAAACATTTTTCCTTTCATAACATGTCATACAACTTTAAAATAAAAGAAGTTGATTAAAAATAAACTTGAAAACTTGTAAAGGAAGCTTCTTGGAAATAATGTTTTAAAAATCCATTCAGGCTGTATAAGTTAAAAAAACATTCTTCGCACTTTTGTCGGAAAAGTCAAAAAGTACCTCGTACGGAAAAACGACAAAAGATTCCTTTCATATTCTTTACTAAAAACTCACCTAAGGGTAAAATTGGATTTAAACTATTGCAAGTGGATGGAAACAATATTTCATATTGAGGGAACATGGATGTGGATGATAAAATACACCCCAGTAAATACTTACGAATAAACAATCTCGGATAAAAATGAGATTGTGATATTTCCCTAACCTTAGGTCCGACTTGCTTTGTAAGAGTCCGAACCTCCTGTATAATGATTTAAATCATGTTATTGACTTATTACAGAATCATATTCATTTTTATGATATCATATATGGTTCACTTATGACATTATATTACCCGTTCTTTTGTAAATTCCATGTTAAAGAAGCGTTTTGGGTAAAATCATTTCATTTATCGTAGGTGTTTTGACTTGTTGTTCTTGACATCATTATTACTTATATCATGATTTACTTACTTCCAGAATATAAAATATGATTTATATATCATATATATTCAGTATATATATATATAATAGGTAGATAAATAAAATGAAAAACACCGTTCATGGAGACGGTAGTCCGTACGTACGCATGAACGCTGTTTTCCTTTCCTTATTTTCTTGAAATGGAAGTAAGTAGATGACATACATATGTATATATATACATAAATCCAGTAGCTTTATAATGTCATATATTTCATTATTATTTCTTATATATACTTTATAATCGTTCTTAAATGGTTAACATGGAGAATGAATCTCATCGCGTCGTGGAGACGGTAGTCCGTACGTACGCACGAGCGATGATATCATTTCTATAAATATTGAATTGAATTGGAGTGGATTATACAATATATCAGAATCAATATGATGTTGTAATAACTATGTATAGTTATTATTTACACCATTATACCCATCCATGTAAGGTGGTGGTGGAAAATAGATTACACCACGGCGTGGAGACGGTATTCCATACGTACGCACGCGCGGTGATTTCTTTTTCCGTAGGATGGATAGATGGTGAAATAGTGTTGTTTCATACTTATAATAACATATTAGTATATGAGGGATACTGATGCTATTACTTCATAATGAAACAACCTAAGAAGAAGAAGTGGAATAAGAAATAAAGATGAAAGAATTGGTAACGGTAATTACCTCTTCTTTGAAGTGCCTCTTTGAGACCTCCTCTTAGGGCACTAGAATTGGTCTTTGAGGAATACCATAACCTCTAGGATGTTTCTAGGGAAGTGGAGAAGGGATTTTGTCAGGGGTTGGCCGAGCTTGAGTGCTCAAATTGGTGTGAGGAGGAGGGGGAGGAGGTGTCCTTTTATAGGGGAGGAGAGGGGCACCTTAGGAATATCTCAAAATATTATTTTATATTAAAGTCAAAATCGGTTTATAATGGTTCCAAATGGTCTTATTTCTAAGATAAAGTGGGGATGGGTCGAAATCCTATCAACCAATAAGATTTAGACAAGTTTAGGGTATTATTTTAACCTTATCAATTAGATTTAACTCTAAGTTAAATAATTTTACTTTTACCGTGTCTTTTTGTTTTCTTTCACTATATGGTTAATACACTTACTATAACATGCCAAAAGAACCCAAAATTGTTTATTATTAAAATATATATCCTTATCTAAGTCATTTGGCCGAACCTTAGATTTTTAGGAATACAATAACAATTAATAATATAATATTTTATTTAAAAACTATTTTGTGTCAATTTTGACACTATTTGATATATGATTTTTGTGAAAGTCATACCAGATTTATATGTTCGAAACAAGTTCATTAAATCAACACTAATATATCATAGTAACCTAGAAAATTAGTGGAATTCATAAAAAGTCTAAAATTACATTTATTTTGGTGTTTATAACATCAATTATGTCAATATTTCATTAATAAGATAATTACTGCATCATCATTGTGTCATAAATAAATTGAATTATTTAAAGTCTAAAAATTACAAATAAAATATCATTATGTAGGAAATCTTTTTATCTTTCTAATGAATATTTATAGTCGAATTTATCTTATGTATAACCCCATATTAAAAATGTTTTAGTAAATAAACTTTGATTTTAACTCTTTTAACTCTTCTTTGAATTAAATCATAATAAATGTCCTAATCTAATCCAAGTGGGCCTAAATGGTCATATTATATTCATAAGGTTGTTTTCGGTCGAATTACACTTGTCCAATAGAATTAGGACATGTGTTAGGGTAATAGTAATATCATATTTACCCTTAGTTACCCTATTTACTATTAACCGCGGTAAAAATAGTAAAAAGTTACTATTCACCAAAAAATTATTTTTATCTCATTGAACCACATTTTAGTCCTTGATATTAACCGTGTCTCTGGGATTTTCGAAATTCCATTCACAGAAGCGGTAAAATTAAGTTTTATGCAAAATTCAGTTTTTAACCTACCACTTAGTAGTTTCACTATTCATCAAAAATTGATGTTTTTCAGAACAATGCCAAAATTTCACCCTAAGCTAATTTCGATATTACGAATCCAAAAATGAATTCCATTTTGAAAAATAAAATTTACTAAATTTCAAAAAATGGTTATTACTATTCATAACGGCTAGTTTTAATAATATCTTAATAGCATATCGTTGTTTAGCGAAACTCGGTGTTGCGTACAACACACGCTATCGAGGAAGGTTGTGATTGCGTGTAATTCAAGCCAGGTCAGAGAAGTGTATTGTGAAAGATCCTTTTGGTGTAGAGTATAACACAATACATTAATAAAATTAAAAAGAATATTTTTCATAAAATCTCGGGCTGTTACATGCATGCTGGACATAAAGGGGCTAATGTTTAAGGTCGAAATAGCTTTGACCAAAAATGGATTAAAAATGGATTCAATTCCTTGGTAATTTATCTGAAAAAAAATTCCATACTCAAGTATGAGAGAAGATATGTAAACTGTGGCTTAATAATATTTGAATCTGAGGAATGATATTAAAAAGAGCTAAAAGGCATTAGAAGAAGTAGTTTCCAATAATGAAGTTACTATTATTTAACAAAACCCGTTAGGGGGTTGAAATATGCAGGGCCACCTATGGGAATTGGCTGCATGGTCAAATAAATAGCATCATTCGGCTGACAAGTCTGTTATGTGGACTGTTTATGCAAGGGCACCTATGGGCACGTGCTGCATAGTTAGGAAAAAGAACTCCCAGAAATTTACTTTCTTAGTGCTAAAAGCCAGTGAATGTTTATGGAGATTAAAATTTTCTAAAGTATATAGTTTGTTGTATGGAAAGTGGTACTTGAATATGGAGAAGATATTTCCAAACAAGAATATCGAAGAACTGGATGAACATCACTCCTACGAAGGTCTGACCCAAACGTAGGGAAGAAGAATAAACCATATACTTGAATACTTTCAGATCAGGAAAAAGGATATGGTACAAATATGTTAAGGATGGCTATTTTTTGCGGATACCTACATACTGTCGTTTAAGACAAATAAGGACAAAAAGAGGCATTCTTCCCAAGAATGAAGTTACAATTATTTAACAAAACCCATTAGGGGGTTGAAATATGCAGGGCCACCTAAGGGCATTGGCTGCATGGTCAAATAAATAGCATCTTTTGGCTGAGAAGTCTGTTATGTGGACTGTTTATGCAAGGCCACCTATGGGCACGTGCTGCATAGTCAGGCAAAAGAATTCTCAGAATTTTGACATTTTTGTGATTAGAAGTCATGTAAAGGGTTATGAAGATCTGAAAATATTTAAGGTTAGGATTATAACACATAAAGATGGGTATTGTCCAATGTATATAGAGATACATAGGTCAGTTATAACCATAATCATGTTGTGGCTGGGTCCTGAATTGAAACTTGGACTTCACTATGTATCTCATAATAATGAGAATCAAGCCATACGTAGTTCTTGAAATGTAGTTTAACGTCGTGCATGACGAAAGTATGAGAAATCATAGTTTAGGGTCATAGAATTCAGACCATAATAATGAATACACAGTGTGTGTTTTCATGAGGACTTTTCAGCTAAGGGATTGAAAGTGAAATTTGGGGTTAGGCCCAAAAGACTTGGGACTGGATTCGAGGGATACTCGAATGTTCCTACGTATCCCATAGGGATGGGAATCAAGTCCACGTAGTTCTAGAAATTCCCTTTGTACAAATTTGGTTCGTACATGTGAAGGGTGAAAGGGGACTTTAGTGCAATGATGGTTTAACCTGAGATAAAAAAAATTAGGCATTACCATGTATGCACGTAGTCTTTTGAAATGAAACATTATTGAAGAATCAATGTCAAAAATAGTTTCCTCTAAAATGAGGAAATCAAAGAATATTGTAGTTTATTGTCGTACCAGACAAAAGTGTTGTATAGTTTAACGTTGTATAACAAGGACGAAAGTGAATCAATGTAACGATATTGATTCTAGGGGAGGTTTCACGAATCAACATCATATGAGATGGTGGTGAACCGATGTGAAGAGATTGTTTTTGGGCTTGAACCCTGGGAGGTTGCCTACATACCCAGCCTGGAGGGCAAGGATCAATGTCCGTGTAGTTCAATTAAAGAATTAATTAATGATCAAGTTGTTCTTGGGGACAACGATCTAATTAAAATGATGTTGGGACTTACACATGGTTAGGGGCCCAAAGAGAGTTTTATGGTTGAGGTTTTCTCTAAGCTCACGTGAGTCATACTCGATGTGAGAAACAAGAGGTAATAACAACCTTAACGATGCACATTTTAATGTCATGTAGGACATAAAAAAGGGACTATGAAATTTAAAGTCTTGCAGTTAGGACTATTGGTGCTGCACAGTTTAGTGTCATGTAGCAGGGACAAAATAACAGTTTAATGTCATGTATGACATATTAAGGACTTTCTGTACAGTTTAGCATCATGTAGTTAGGATGATGGGGACAATACAGTTTAACGTCATATTGGACGAAAGTGCGAATAGTTTAAGGTCATATTCATGGACCGTGGATGGTGCGGTTTAATGTCATGCTGGACCTTTGATGATTATATAGTTTAACATCTTTTCGGACGTGAGGGACTTTTATACAGTTTAGCGTCATGTAGTTTAGGACGTCACAGTTTAACGTCTTGCTGGACATAAGGGATTTTCAAATAGTTTATGGTCATATACATGGACCAGGGATGATGCAGTTTAAGGTCATGCTGGACGGTTCATGGAACTTTTTCACAGTTTAATGTCATGTGGGACGAAGTTGCAGTTTAAAGTAATACTGGACCATTGCTGTATAGTTTTAACGTCATATAGCAAGGACGAACGGGTGCTGTACAGTTTAGAGTCATGTAGCTAGGACTAAAGTGAACCAATACGAGGATATCAATTCTGGGGACTTTTTACAGTTTATCGTCATGCTGGACGTTGGAAGTGCCACACAATTTAATGTCATGTTGCTCGGACACAATATAGTTTAATGTCATCTCGGAAAAAATATAGTTCAATGTCATCTCGGGCAAATAAGGAACTTCTGTACAGTTTAATGTCATGTAGATAGGACATAATACAGTTTAGTGTCATGTAGGACATAATACAGTTTAGTGTCATGTAGGACATAATACAGTTTAGTGTCATGTAGGACATAATACAGTTTAATGTCATCTCAGACATAATATAGTTTAATGTCATCTCGGACATAATATAGTTTAATTTCATCTCGGACATAATATAGTTTAATGTCATCTCGGACAAATATAGTTTAATTTCATCTCGGACAAATAAGGAACTTCTGTACTGTTTAATGTCATGTAGATAGGACATAATACAGTTTAGTGTCATGTAGGACATAATACAGTTTAGTGTCATGTTGGACATAATACAGTTTAGTGTCATGTAGGACATAATATAGTTTAATGTCATCTCGGACATAATATAGTTTAATGTCATCTCGAACATAATATAGTTTAATGTCATCTCGGACAAATATAGTTTAATGTCATCTCGGACATAATATCATGAACCAATGTGATTGTTTTGGATCCGGGAACAATATTTTGTGTTTATACAAAATACTTATTCAGAAATCTGGCATTAGTTGGAGTCTTGATGTGTTCTCCATCCATTGAGATTAAACAGAACCAAAGATTAACTCTTCGTCTGATAAAGACTCTACCTGGTTAGCATGTTTAGGTTGTGCCATTTGATGGGGCGGTGCCCGTGGCTTTGAAGTAGACGACATGAAATCTTCCAGAGTCAAAGACAATTTTGGCTTTCCTACATACTCATCTTCTCCTGATTCCTCTTTCTTCTTTGAATTGCGCTGCCCTTTTAAGGATTGGTGTTTTGATGGAGGATTTACTGTAGCTTTTGTAGGAGACACAATTGGCTTCTTCAATTGTGTTCGCAAAATGGAATGGGTCCGATTGATTGTCTTTCTGACCATCCAATCATCATATTTTTTCGCAGTTTTGCTTTTGACTTCCTGCCACTCGCCTCCTTCCTCTGTATCTGTAGCGGTAATACACGCTACATGAGCTGAAGAACCCTTCAATTTGACTTGTCCCAAGTCGACCATCTTTTGCAGGAGGTCTTTAAAGACAAAACACTCCTGGATGGGATGCCCCAACATTTGATGAAAGAGACAATAATTGGGACGGTCTTCATCTCCTTCCTTTTTGGCCTCTTGGGCACTGGTAATTGAACCAAATTATTTTCCAGAGCTGCAATGAATTAACCAAGAACTTTCTCATTTCGGAAAGAGTATGTTTTACTATTCATATCCTCAAATTGTTTTCATCATTGATCTCTTTGATCATTTGGACGAAACGACCTTTGTTGTTGGCCTTCAGGAGGTGGAGTCCTTCGAGAAGATGAAGGTTTTGAAGTAGATATAGGTACAGGTGCTTGTTTAAGCATAACTGTAGCAGTTTCTGCTTTACCCATTCTTCTTCCTGGAGCTGATGGAATTATACGAGATTTAACCTTAGCCTGTATAAGGGAATATTCAATTTGTTGAGCGATTGAAGTAAGGTCTTGAAACCCTCCTTTTTATTTCACAGGGATCAATGGCGTGCGTAATTCGTCACGCAAATTTGCCACACAGATTGGCAACAATTCCTCCTGAGGGAGTGCTAAACTCAAGGAATACGTTAATCCCTTCCAACGAGCAACGAAATCAGAGACTCTTTCATTCTCCCTTTGCTTGCAGTTTGTAAGATCGAAAACTGTCGTTTTTGGCAAAGTTGAGCTAAATTGAAGAAGGAATTTTTGACGAAGATCCTCACATCCGATGACTGATCGGGATTGCAAGCTTGTATACCAGAAAAAAGCTGGTCCTTGCAAGGTTTGCACGAAGCATCTGAGTTTCACTACTTCTTGCTGCTCTGGAGTTCCCATCATAGGATCACAACAAGACACGTAATGCGTCAAATGTTGTTCAGGGTCTCCTAATCCATTGAAAGTAGGGAAAACAGGGTTTCCAAAACTAGATGGAGGGGAAATTGAATCTACCCATTCAGGGTAAACTTTCTTTTCAGGTTGAACTTGCTCCCGTTTGCCTTCCATAGTTTCTAACCGAGCTGTTAATGACTAAATAGTAGTTATTAACTTTTGAGAAACATCAGGTTGAACTTGGTTTTGGGTAGGTGCAATGAATGGAGCTTGGACAGACGTGGTGGTTGGTGCTGCAACTGATGGTAGTGCTGCCAATCGTTGTTGCGTTTGACCCGTAGGATTAGACCTCTGAGGGTTTACTGATAAAGGAGGATATTCCTGATCCATCTCAGTAGTTACAACAAATTCCTTTGGCTATCGGACTTCAGCATTCTTAAGAAGAAGACTACTCTGAAGTAGTTCTGCATTCAACCTTCTTAATTCTTTCATTTCTTCCTCCTGTTGTGCAGACCTTTGCTCTAATGAGAGTGATTGACCTCCATCAGAGGAAGGGTGAGAAGTAACCTGATTCTTTCCTTTCCCCTTATTGGATCCTTTTCGGAGAGGGGGAAGTGGGTTACATGAAGGAATACCCAGATTTTGGGTAAGCCTTTGATTACGTGTTCGCACACCTTCTTCATTTAGGTCTGTGTGCACAACTTCTTGAGCAGGAACCTCTTCGTCTGATCCCTCTGATTGAGCCTCATCTGGTGAATCAGAAGCAACGACATTGATGACATTAATGGATGCATATTGCATGGAATCCTTTCTATCAGCATTTCTGTGATATTGTCTTCTTCCATGTCCATGATGATACATGGCATTCCGTTGACTTGATCCCTCATGAACTTCTTGGAGAACCGTCACTTGGAGAGAATCTCTTGATAGCTTGGCTCTTCGTTCCTCTTGAGGTTTATTCCCTAATCAAGAGAATACTGACTTTCTCTGAGGGAGGGATTGAGGATTTGAAAAAGTCCCCAGTCCGGTGGACTGGGGATGTTCCTGCTGCTTTTGCTCAACTCCTCGAATCCCATTTGTTGACTCTGACGGTTGGGTTAGAGAAGTCCCCAGTCTGACAAGCTGGGGTGTCTCTTGACATGCTATGTCTGAGATCTTCTTAAAATCTCTCTTGATCTTGCGAATCTTAGTTCGGAAAATAGCTGGATGCATTAACCTGTATCCACTTTTATCACCTGGTTCAACAGACCATTGGATGATTTCCGAAACTTCTGTCATTTGATGACGTGTTTGCTCCAGACGAGAGGCTTGTGCAGTATTCTCGCTTGCTTGATGTAAGAGCAATTCAACAACTTGTTCTCTACATACTTGATTTTTAGAGGAACTAGTTGAAGCATGTTCTTGAGAAAGCTTTTGATTATGAACAAATCCCATTGACTGTGGCCGGCCATGGGAAATAACATTGCATGAGACCATTTTTGGCGGGCTTTGCTGACTGGAAAGCACTGTGAAATGTAGTGCTTCGTGAACACCCCATCCTCTGATATGAACATCAAATGGAGCATTGGCAATTAACTGACGCAATTTTCTTAGTGCGCCAAGGCATGAACGTTGAAGGGTTCTCTGTTGCTTTTCAGCCTTCGGATACCGAGAGACTGATAGAGATGCCAAATCAATCTGACGTTGTAGCCCTTCTATTATCTTAAGATGATTTTCATATTCATCATAAGGTAATACCTTCTTCTTTAATTGACAAATAGTTTTCCATATTTTGAGACGAATATCATTGATTCCATCATCCGTCAACATCTTTGGAATGTCATACTGGGAGTCAGCCAAAGGCCAAAACATGACTGGTACTTCACCTTTTGCCAGTTTTTTCCTCATGTTCAGCATTTCCTCTTTATCATTAAATGAAGATTCTTCTACCTATTTTGACCAGAGTTGGTGTTTCCTTGTTTCTTCATCGGATTCAACAAGATTGGTAGAGAGATCATTGATCAAACTAGAAGATGCATGACTTAGGGGTGGTTCGGAGAATGACCTACACCCTGGTCTATCTTCTGATTGAGAAAGTATTTCACTTGTTAGCGATAAAGCATCAGACATGACTGGTTTCGCATTTGCAAGTTCCTCAAGATAAGAGGGCTTTCTCGGCACTACATTATCCACTGGAGTATTTTCCAGGCAATGTGAATCACTACTGCGGAGAGGACATTCGCAGCGAATTTCATCATCATGAGGAGGACCGACATGATGGGTTACAGCAAAAGATGAAATCTCTTTCTCCTTGGTCTTCTGACCACACAGAGGGTTCCTTTGGCTCTCATCTGAAGAAGAAACTTCAATATTGACCGAACTTTCATGAAGCAAGTATTCATGAGGAAGTGTCTGTTGAAGTCCTTCAGAATTAATGTTCCCGTTATTGGGAACTGAGGGAGAATAATCTTGAATTCCGACAGATAAATGTCTGAGGGCTTCAAGAACTCCAGCATCGAGCAAGGCTTGGTTACAGATTGGCCTTTGATCTCCTGAATGTGCTGGGCGGATCTTTTTCTTAGATGCCTTCTTACTCGCTTTAGAAACCACTTGATGATGAAAGTGATTGCTCTGAGCAGGTGTATGTGCCTGATCAGGAAAGATGGCCAGGTTAGGCTGACGATCTCCACTCAAATCAGGTGTATGTGCCTGACTTGGTTGTCCGTATGATATGGGGGAGTATGCCCCATAACCCTCTTGGACTGGAACAGATATGTGTGTCTGTTCCGGATCGAATCGTTGATGTGTCACTCCACTGCTAGGGATAGATTTATGTGTCTGTCCCTGTGATGATGCTGAAGCTGTTATGATATCCTGGCAAGCATCCAGAATATGAGAAGGAATTTGCTTCTGCTCTTTCACCATTTACAAAATAGGTTTGGTGACTTCAGCCGCCGGAACGAGGATATACGTCCATTCCGGGCTTGGAGTAGGTGTATGTGCATGCTCCTGTCCTCCTTTTCCTGTCAGTGAATCCTGACAGTACTCAAGTGTGGAGGCAGAGAGTTGAGTCTGCCTCCTGTTTGTCGTCGGGACTTTCCGACTGACTTCTCTGTGCGCTACCAAGTGAGACTATTGGTAGGCTTGATTAGTATTAGCAAGTGTATGTGCCTGCTGATTACACTTCGCCAAATGCGGTTGACGAGATCCATCATATGTAGTCAGATGAGACTGCTGACTAACTGGTGATGTATAAGCAGGTGAATGTTCCTGCCTATAGTACTCCGCTGGAATTTCCTGGCGGGATTGGCTTGATGCTTCCAGAAGAGTCTGCTGGACAGCGGAATTAAAACGGGAAGGTGTGTATGCCTACTCGTTGTTTGCCACCAAGTTAGGTTGGTGGACTTCTCCGGAGATGGCAGGGACGAAAACCTGCCTATTGTTAACCGGATTCCTTCTCTGGCGGTTCATCTTGCCTGCTCGGGTTCGAGGAACCTGAGCCGAATTCCTGGAGTCAGTACCCTCATCATGTTGAGGGTGAACTACCGCACGAGTCTGGAGACGATTGTTGATGGGATCCCTCGAGAAGGACTCCTGTGTTTTTGAATTAAGTCCCTGCGGAACCTGCTCATTCACTTCCTCAGAGTAAGGTAATGAATGGAAATTGCGTTCCGGGGATAACGACCCGAAACGGTTGGAGACGGTAGTCAGCACCGCCTGCTTCTTGATCGCTGGCCGCCGTTGTCCGGATGACCAGGTAGAGTTGTCAACTTGGAGGGCTTGACGAGCGGCCTCCAGAGTTGGGATAGTACCGTTGCGACGGTACTCCATAACCAGTGCATTAGAAACCCAGCATTGAAGACGCTGAGTTGGTGATGTCATCCTCAGAGTGGACGACGTTCCAGCAGGAGTAGCAGCATTGGTTTTCACAGCTGCAGTCCTCACAGTAGAGGTGTTCACAGCACCAGTATTCACAGGGGTGAATTTAAGGAATGCCATTTTGCAGAAGATCTTGAGAAAAGAGTGCCTGTTCCATATAACAGACATAATCAAGATGAATCCGGCCACTGCATCTTTTGGATGAGAACATGTCAATGATTGATTTGTTGGACCAAGGGGCCTAATAAATAATAAAAACATCATTTTAACTTGGTTAAGGATTCACGTTGGGTTCACCATTTTTTGTTTCCTCATGGATTTCGGGGATGACCTCCTAGATGGGAGATTCAAACGTTCTGATCGGTTTCTAACGGGTTTGTTCGTAGAACCGGAAACATCCAATGATTCCACATCCGTTTGGACCTACTTTCCAAAGGTAGGCGCCCATTAGTTTGTGGACTAATGAGGCTTAAGAATTTTCATTGGTCGAGAGGATGGGAGGTCGGACTCATCACACCTTTTTGAGGGGAATTATTGTCTACTCCGGGACACTCTTTATATATTTAAGTTATGTTCGTGAATCCTTATTACATTACCAAGTGTAAAATGAGCTTTCCATAAGTTTTAACAATCAATGATTAAATATGCAAGAAATTTAGAGAATCTTTTATATGTATTCGAGGTTCTTCATCAATAGAGAATCATCTGTATCTATTTAGAGATTCTTGGTCAATGGTATCCTTCGAAACATTTATAAAAGTCTCTTGGTCATTATGATGACCGGGCTAGTTTTAAAGCCACTCAGTGAGGCACTTGAAGTTTATCGTCATTCAGAAAGACATGGATTATTTCAAAGTTGGGATCGAACCCATAAATGGGCTACCTACGTATCCTTTGTTTTGGAAATGGAATCAGAACCCACGTAGTTCGAGTAATGGAGTATGATGTTTATGATTGATGGCTCAAAGAAGAATGTCATAATTACTTTTACACTCTAAGCTCACGTGAGTCATGCTCGGTATGAGAAACAAGAGGTATTGGTAAAAATTAGACAATTGTTCCATGAAAGATGAAATCATAAGAAATTGTTTGGGGCTTATGTACGTATGACTGCCCAAATAGATGAAGGTTTAGGATTTACTTTTAGGGAGAAAATCCAGGAACAGGGTCCATAAAGGTATATGTGCTTTATGGAGATTTGAATACTCTAATCTTGGGGCTTACTCTTAAGGAGGATGCCCAAATTAGCAGGGGACTTATGATTGGGTTTTACTCCTAAGAAGGATGCCCAAAATTATGACTGGGACTTATTCCTGAAAAGGAGGCCCAGGTTAGGGGACTTGGGGCTTAATCCTGAAAAGGAATCCCAAGATTATGACTGGGACATACTCCTAAAAAGGAGGCCCAGGTTAGGGGACTTGGGGCTTACTCCTGAAAAGGAACCCCAAGATTATAACTGAGTCTTATTCCTGAAAAGGAGACCCAGGTTAGGGATTAAGGTTTGGGGCTTACTCCTGAAGAGGATGCCCATATTATGATTGGGGATTACTCCTGAGAAGGATTCCCAAAATTATGACTGGGACTTATTCCTGAAAAGGAAACCCAAATCAAGGGTAAATTATGACTGGTTAAGAGAAATTTAAGGGGGGCTTGGGGCTTACTCCTGAAAAGGAAGCCCAAGATTATGACTGAGTCTTATTCCTGAAAAGGAGACCCAGGTTAGGGGACTTGGGGCTTACTCCTGAAAAGGAAGCCCAAGATTATGACTGAGTATTATTCCTGAAAAGGAGACCCAGTTTAGGGATTAAGGTTTGGGGCTTACTCCTGAGGAGGATGCCCACATTTGAGATTGGGGCTTACTCCTAAGAAGGATGCCCTTGTTTGAGATTGGGGCTTACTCCTGAAGAAGATGCCCAGATTAAAGGATTTATAACTGGGGATTATTCCTGAAAATGAGACCCAGGTTAGGATTCTCTCATCTTAAAGGATGAGGTTGAATGAATGAACTCTCCATATTTAGTGACATAAGGATATTTAAATCACTAGAATTTGAGAGATATTCCATAGAATTCCTTTCAGATAAGGAAGTCAAATCAAGAAATCATTCCATAAATGGCTTTGAAGAGTGTCTTGAAGACTGAATCTTGAAAAGGAAAGGTGTGATGGCTTAAGAGGGGTAAGATAGGAAAGATAGGCACCCAAAAAGGTAGGGGCGCGCAAGTCTTGAAAGGCGCGCAAGTATTGCGGCGGCGCGCAAGTATTGCAGTGGCGCGCAAGTATTGGTCGCGCAAGTATACTTGCGCGACATGAGGGGTACTTGCGCGATTCTCAAATATCATTAGAATATTTGAGCGACTATTTATAAATCCCTTTAGAATCCTCTTGAGGTTCATCCAAAAAAGGGACGCGCAAGTTCTATTGAAGGAATAAGGCGGCGCACAAGTTTTGATGAGTTTCAACACTTAGGCCTTCCTTCTTCTCTTTAAATCTTCCGTTCTAGGTATGAAATTACCTTAGAAGTGTTCCAGAAGCTTTGAGAAGAGACTTGGCCGTCGGGAGCTTCAACTCGAGTTTCTGGAAAAATATCTTATTCAATGGGGGGCCCACAGGGTCTATTTATAGGCAGGAGAAGACCTCGGGCGGTTACCGGGCGGTTACCACTTAGGTCGCGCAAGTCACTTGCACGACCATAAGGCATCGCGCAAGTACTTGCACGACCACTAGGCGGCGCGCAAGTTTACTTGCGCGACCAAGAGGGAACTTGCGCGACCTATGGGCAATGTTCTCCTTGTTATTCCCTTTGTCGATTTTTTGATGTTTCTTCAAAGGATGAATCACTTTGAGCTCAGATATTCCCCCTTTTCCGATCTTTAGATTCTGTGACGAAAGGAGCGTCAACAGTATAATACTTATATAATATAATATAAAAAACAAGTATTTATGAAAAAATTACCATTTAAAAAACCTAGGTCATTACATTAAGGGAGTGAAATAATGGTTCATCAAAAATAATTATCATATTTTAGTATAATAGTTATACATATGGAATTATTTTTTTATGGTTATTATATAATTAATGAATGTTAAAGAATAAGTAATCTTTAAAAAACTTAGTTATTAAAATTTCCTATTAATTTGATTTCCCCATTAAAATTTATACTTAATAGCTCTAATATTTATGTTTTGGGTAGAGCAACAGATCTAGGACATGTGATAGTTGCGTTGGGAGAGGTCTTCTAAGATTATTTTCGAAATAGAAAAAATTAGGTATGAGAAGTTTTTGTGTAGAAAAGGGTACCATTTATATGTTACTGGGATAAATTTTTGTAAATTCTATTTTTTAATACAAATAAATAATACAAATTAATAATTCATGTGTCCAAAATAAAAAAAAACATGATGAGTTATTAAAGAAGGTTATTTAAGACTTCATCCACTCATTTTGGGATATGTTTTTAGATATTAAATTACCTTATCACATTTTTTAAAAACATTAACCTATTTTAACAATTACTACGATGATAAACCTTTACTACATCATCTTATTTTTAAGAAAAAATATGAAAAGTAATAGATTAACTAAATTAAGTACAATGATTAAAAGTTGGAATTGAATATAATAGATTATGTTTATAAAGGTAGTAATGATTAGTTTCAATAAAAGTAAACTCTACGAAATGAAATCACTATTTTGAAATATAGAACTATTATGCATGAAAACGAATTTATACTAGAATAATGTATAGAATTAATTCACATTATTTATTTTTTTATGTTTAAATAAAGGGTTATATTATTTTAAAACCAATCCATATCCAAATAGAATATTTTAAATTAAAAATTTAATCATTTATAAAATAATTAATAATTATTAAAATGAAATAAAGCATGGTTTCTAAAATGTCAGGCATGGGTTTCTAAATTCAATATATTATTTAAAGATGAAATATTTTTCTTATACAGATTTTATTTTCTTGAGGAAAATTATTATGAAATATTTATATCATGATTATGTCTTCATTATGTATTTAAATTCATAGTCTTTGTAGAAACAATAATTTCAAAATTAACAAAATAATAAACACTTCTGTTAAACTCAAAAATACATGCAATGATATTTTTTACAATATGAGCCCAAAACCTAGATCATTTTATCTAATTATAATTCTAGAAATTTGGGATATATCATATGAATAAAAATATAAAATATAATGAAACACATTAATTATCGAATAATTAATATTTATAAATTTTAGTGTTATTTGGATTATTTCAGATAAATTAACAATATATGTTAGTTTATTATCTTATTAAGTGAAAACAATATTTTATTCTTCCATTAAAAGTTAACAATTTAATTTAATATAAAATCAGAAAACTGATTAAATGTAATTCATTTAAATTTAGAACATTTTTAGAAATAAATAATTTTAGTCAATTACCATTTTATTTTAATTATTTATTTGGTATTAAAAAAAATTAAAATACAATACCAGAATAATTATAATATGTACAGAATTAGTATACATGTTTTTATAAAAAAATCTTTTTATTAACTAATTTAATTTTATTTACATAATTAAAATCATTTTATTTTTATATTTTATGACAATATATTGTGATTCATTTTAGTTCGTTATTGCATGTAAAAAAATATAATCAAAAATATATTTTATTATGGAAAAACATTTAAAAAATATAAAGGTGTTATATTTTATCATTATAACTAAATGGATTCATGAAAAATTATATTTCAATCCATTGATTAGAAAATTATATGATTTCGATAAAATAAAAAATATTTAAAATATCATTTCTAATAAGTTATTGACCTCAATATCTAAGTTAACACTAGAGAAATCATTGTATACTTTATAATGAACATATTTTAGGATATTTCTATTATCACCATCCATAATTATTATATTAACAACCATAATTCCGTTATATGAATACCAAAAGTCTATTTTTTAGAAAATTAGATAATTTCAGGAAACCATAAACTAAAAAAACATATGTTCTTCATCCGAAATAGGCATGTTTACATAACATAAAATTAAACCAAAATATTCACCATTAATGTTTATTTAAAAAACATATAATATATAATTTTCAACTTATTAAAATGCGGAAATGGAAACATAAGAATGGTGAGCCCAAACAAACAAAAATAATAAACAAAGACATTAACAATGAGGGATAATATATGAGCATAAAGAGACCATGTTGGTGTGAAAAAAAATTACATGATTACAAATAAGGATATCATACTTAAAAAAATCACGGGAAAATACCTTAAGTCAAGGAAAAGGTAATTTGTGTAATACATGACATAATTTAAATGAATTGTGAAATGAAGATCCAATAATCATGTTCCACAAAAACATAACATAGGAATCGGAATTTACTGTTATATTATGGAATATAATAATCCTCCTAAAAATTTTATTGAATGGGATTAATTTTAATAGATATATCATCTTGTAGAAACAACCCCATAGTATTGTTGATTCACTACCAATTACCAAAAACTTGGTATATAGTGTCCCATAGTGAATTAATTTAACATATAATTCCTTTACATATTATATCATGAGATGTTATTAGTTACCCAATGACTTAGATGTATATATAATTATTATCCATCACATAACACAATGGAAACCATACAAATTTATTCTATAAGAACACAAAACCATTCATAATACCAATATGTTTTATTTAATCTATGGAAAAGAAATGGGTTTTATAAAAACATCCAACACAAGATCACTGAATGAAATACATTGTAATAATGTGGATGGTATCATTAAATCATATACCAAGAACATCAAAATAATCAATTTAAGGATGCTGAAAATTTATTAAAATCACTTCCCCAAAACAATTTGAAATATGATTCGAAAAAAGAGGTAATATACTTTAATTCTTTTAGCTTTTAAAAAATGATAAATTCATAGAATAATAATAAAGGATAGTTTTTATTGATCCATAATATCATGGAATGAAATATTTTGAATGATTAATAGTGATTATAATATGAAAATGTGTGAAAAAATATTATGTTATAAGAATATTCTTTTAAAAAATTTTTATGAATGTAAATAAAATATACTTCACAGAAAATGTTGAAAAGTTTTATTTTTAAGGAATTATAATGAAATTCAAAGATAGTTGAAATTAAAATTAAAAACTAATTTATGTATTTAGAATAACATTTAGGGTTCAATATAAATAATATGGTCATGTAATATAATCTATTTTGGTAATTGAATTCAAATCTTTTATCCATTCATAATTACAACAATAAATGGAAATTTTAAAGAACATACATACCTAATAGCCATTTTAGGTTTCGAGTTTTTGAGAATTAGGAAAAAACACTAATTGAAAAACACCCATGTCTTCAAATAGGGTCTTTTCACTATACCCAACATTTTTTATTCCATCAGATGAATTCAGTATCTCCCCTAAAATTTTTCAAACATGAAACCCATATAGATATCCCATACCTAGCATCATTATTCATCACATGGTGAAATAGGGAGTATAAGAAAGTGGTGAGATCAAATTCACAATAATTTTAATCATGGTAAATATCAATTCAATGATCATATGTATGAATAACAAGATAATTTGAATATGAGGACAATATAATCATTTAAAAAAATCATAACTAAAAAAACATAGTTCATAATTCATGATCAATGGAATATTATATTTTTATACTAAATAAATGACTCTTGTGATTGAGGAGTGATCAATAATCAATCGACAGTTAGGATAGTATATCATAAAAATAAAAACATATGTCATTAATGCTAAAAATATGTGTTTTGAATAATCATATTCATAGAAAATCATTTCAAGTTCCATGGCTCACTACAAAAAACCTAATAACATAGTGGACATAATGTTATATTTCAAAAGCATGATTGGACAGTTCCAACATTTTCATAGGAGAAACTTCCAAGTATTTTACTCTTTTATAATTAACCAATACATTAGAGATCTATATGAAGATCACCTATTATCATGAGTTTTATTAGTCTCTCCTATCACATAATTTAATCCATATATATGAGTGCAACAATTTATGTTCTCAAAACCTACTATCCCTTATCTATGTATGTTGTGTGTGTTTGATGAACCGAAATAAGATTTCATGTCGTTTAATATGGAAGTGAACTGTTTTGGGGTGTTCTATGTTGTGGGTCTCTTTACTTCACTATAATAGGGGAGTTTGAATGTAAGGGGAGTTTAGTTGTGGTGTAGGTATTTGAGGTGGCTCTTTTCAATTAGGGGTAACAGTGATGTGTTCTTGCTGTTATGGTGAAAATTCATTATAGAGGGAATTGGTCAGTTCTTCCATCATCGACACACCTATGAAGTGGAGACTGGCTATGTATTAGTCCCCACTCAGGGTTTTTGGGTTCTACAATGTTGTGGTTTAGGCTGCGTTTTATTCCCTAATGGGGTAAATAAGATCCACACCAGGCATCTAACTATGGATCTCGAACATAGTTTTGACAGGGGATGTAGTGTGGTCTCCTTCCACTATTTTGTAGACCTCATATTTTTTAATAGTGCTACAACGTGTTCCATTGGGATACGGTGTGGTCTTCATTTTATTAGGCATAATAAAAATACCCTAGAAATAATTGACCCAACTTTTCTCTCAAAAATATCTATTGAACCTTATGTTCCAAATATTTTTTTTAATAGGACTTTGAATCCCATTTAAACTAGGATTAGGAAGTTTATTATATAGATAAATATGTGGTGATATAGATAATATTTTTCATTCTTTTTTTTATTCCTCCTCTATTTGGTATCATGTTCCTCCTATTATTGTTTTTATGATTTTTCATCTGATATCCATCATTCTAATAGATTTTTCATTGTTTTTTAGTGTTCGCATGTCATAAAATCGTTGAATGTCATAGATTCTACAGGGAATATGTGATCAGAGATCTACATTGGAGTTATAGTTTTATTTCATTAACATCGAGTGCATGAGGAAGAGGATTCATTAATTGTACTATTTATTTACATGCAATAAATAATTGAGAATAGTAAAGCCCTTTGGATGGTAGTTTAATCAACCTAATGAAGATTAATATGGACTAATGAATGAAATTGGTTTATGTTTAGTGATCACATTACTTTCCTTTCCATCATGTCAACGGTTTGCTTCTTGATTTACATGGTAGTGTTCTATCTAAACTATGATTTGTTAGAGTGTTGTTATGATTATTTAAGGATGTTAAAATTTATGAAATCCAATAAGAAACAATATTTTGGTAATAGATTATTGATGGGATAAATATTTAAATATGTTGTATTAATAAATAAGATTGATTTCGTAATATAATGGTGATACAATTGTCGAAATTTCCTATTTAATTGAATATTTTATTCCATGTATTAATATAATTGGGTAAAGAACATGAATCAATAATTATTTTGGATATTATAAATATTTAATGGGATGATAATGAAAATTTTTATCCATTAAATATTTTTGAAACTAAAAAAATATAGATAACATGTTTAAATAAATTAATAGATTATTATATATGATTCCTTAGGTTACATGAAGATGGGACCTATTATAATTGAATCATTAAAACAATGTTGAATAAGAATTAGTTTATTTCTAAAGAATAATGTGCGGGTACATTTTTGTTTATTTCTTATGAAGGATATTTTCCTTTTTTTGTTGTTGCGAGAGACCAATTTATTAAATGACTATATAATTTGTTTTTAGGCACTATTTATCATTTTTTTCATGTTTTCAGTTTGATTATTTCAATTTTCATAGACATAATCCTTTCTATGCAATGTAATGTGAGCTTTTGATATTATGGATATATGGGATGGGGGCCTAAGGTTGTGGCATAAGCTGATTCTTTTGATGGTGAGATAAAATTTTATATGAATGATTGTGTTAGGGGTTGATTTAAGATGATGGAATAGGTTAAAGTTGTTCTTTCTCCTAGTTGAGCTAAAAGGTAAGTTTCTTTCTTATTAAATAATTTTTTGTGTTTGGATGGCTTTGTTTCATGTTTATCTACATTCACATTCCCACAACTTGAGGCTACTATAAGTTCACAGTTTCACCTCTCTTGGTTGTAGCGTAGGATTTTTTCTTAATACATCAAATTATGGAATGATAAATAATCATTAATATATTTTTTAACCTATTTTGTTTGTTCTCATAAGTAAAATGCTGATAAAAATGAGAAATCAAAGACTCAGTTGGATTTTTCCAGGATATAATGCACTATCTTTTAGGATAATGAAGTGTATTTTATTCAATGTTAATTGTTGATTAATTAAACTTTACATATAATAATTATAATGGTTATTTTATAGATAATGAATTAATTAATGAACTAATAACTATAAAAATAAATTATATAACTTAATTTAACTCCTCTAATTTGATGTTTTTTATAGGATATGTATTCTATAGTAGTGGAATCTGTTTTTTGAGTGATGATCACTACAGATGATCCTAGGGCTAGATTATACCTATAGTATGGTATTGAGTTATAGTATATCTTAAATTTTTTGATTTCATACATTTCCCCACCCATGTTGACATGGAAACAGACACCCATTAGACTCAGGTAGGGTGTTTTCTCTAACAACCTATTGTTGAAGTTTGATGGTTGACTCCCCCCTAAGCCCCATTATCCTCTTTTGGTAGTATTATGTGCTAGTATACATGGTGGTCAATTTCCCATATATGTATGTAGATGAATGTAATATATTATGATTATTTCAACTCAATTTATCTCTAGATATAGTGTTATACCAATTATTAAAATTATTATTTATATACTCTATGATGAATTTAGATTGATTACATGGTGTAATGGTTGTTATGGCTTGTGATATAATACCTGATGTATGATACACATTTTATGCGTTGTGGTGGACCTCAAAAACTAATTGGATACTGTATGAATTTTTGGATGAGATGATGAGATGATTTGATTCATGATATTCATGGTGACATACATTGAACAGGTGTTCATGATATGGTTGCATTTAGAGATAGATAGATCATGATGTCTGATTTTGGGTAGTGTAGAAAACAAATTGGGAAGTTATGGTATGGAACCCATGTTTGATATTATATTATATGATCACTTCTATGAGATAGATATTGGGAGATATCCATAATGATGATATAAACTAAATATTCCATTTTAGTGATGAATTAGTTTTAATTTTCTTCAATGGTATTTAGTAATATTTATTTATCTATTGCACGAGAGGATTTGGGGGAAAATATTACTGAGTATAACCATTATTCTCGTCGAATGTATATAAAACAATTTATCAGGTTATCTGCGGTAGGTTTAAGATATGGTTGGATATTACTATCTCATGGTTTGTAGGAGTTTTTTTGTCATTGTGGTTATTATCATGTTTACGTTTTTGGTAATTTTATTTCTTCTTTTGACTCTATTTTTTCATTATAATACTTTAGACGAAAGTTACTAAGTTAACATGAGATTCTAAGGAACATAGAGGATCCATTTTGATATTTATAGAATTGTTGTTTTCTCAATAGTTAAAGGCCACAAATGGTAAATATGAGACCACTATTGGATTGGTTATTTAGGTTTTACCTTAAGCATGACCGATGATTTCCCGACATCAAACGTCCCTAGGGAGGTGACCATTAATCAGTGCATCTAATAAAATACATGTTTTATTTATAATATATAAATGAAAAAAATATATTTCGTTGGGAAATTACTATTATAAAAACTCATTAGGGTTAGCTTCATAACACTGAGAGGATTTATGAGGAGGAAAATGGGAGTTCTTCACTAGAGAATCAGTATGAGAGAAAAATAGTCTATCAGATCGAGGTGGATTGAGAAGAAGCGAACACAGTGGATCATATTCATCACTGGTGAGTGAGTTCTTCACCAATGATCTGTCCTAAATCAACTAAGGTCATGTTATTTATAGTATTTCCACCATATTTTTATTCATGCATGGATGAGTTTATCTTATTTTATTTCTAGTATTTACCAAAATTCTCATGAGCCCCAATGTTCTTATTATATTATTAATCCAATTATATTCCTTTTCTGCACATATTATCACCATGAATATTGAATTTTTTTAGTTTCTGACTAAGAGTTATTTTACAATGATTATGCACCTTATTCATGTTATTTCCACCCCCCTTAATTCATCATGTTTTTTTCTTTTCACCCTAGTGTTGTGATTTGACATTTCGAGGATAGTTTTGAGCATTATCGAACCCAAGGTTTCAAGCAAGTTTCCTGAATAATAAATTGATTGGTTAAATATGGATATATCCTCATGAGTATTAGGTTTTGGGTATGGCTACCTGGAATTTAGGATTAGAAGTGTCACTGAAGGAAGTATGGTGGCGATGAGATGAGTCATGTAAGGAATTCGGTGGCTGGAATCTGTCCATTGGTAATAGATCAGGTGAAAAATGAACTATATCCAATTTATTTTTTAATTCAAGGTTTGAATTACTATTTTTTATGCATGGTGATACACATGAATCATTCCTATTTTACAAAAAAACCCAACTGCAATACTTGTAGTCCAAGAAGACACACCATGTAGTTCTCGCAATGTTACAGTTAGGATTTTGGGGAAGAATAGGATAATGAACCATGTATGGACCATACAATCCATGGAAAAAGATGCTAGTGGATTGTCATTTACATTTTTAGTACAAGGGAATGATCTTGACCAAGCACCTGGACACGACCGAAAGTACATAGGCTTTGATTGATACTCAAACATGGATCGATACTCGAACAGGGCTAGGTGCACAACCATGGATTGAACTACACTGTTGTGGACATATGTTCATGGGAATGAACATGTGAAATCATGTGTGGCCTAGGGAACATGAGTAAGACCTGGGAAATAAAGACACACTGTGTAATACAATTTTAATACATGTAGAACTATGTCTTCATCCAATCCATGTACATGTGAAGACCAAACAAGGATTCTAGGACAGGTCGCATGCTATGTGACCTATGGTGAACCTTACATAGTTCATTCAAGGACTCCCAATGTCTGTATAACCATCTTATTGGATAATATATTGTTCAATTAGTATCCTATCCTAAGTAGATATCATATAGAATGTGATGGTATCTTTTTTAGTGTATTTTGATATACAATGTGAGGTGCTGAAAGCATGATGCATCTTCAGGTGATCATGAACCAATAACAGATATCTAGAAGAATCACCTAATAGATTTTAGGGTTTAAAACCACATGTACAATAATGGATAAGATACCAAAAACACTTCACTGTTTGATTTATATCAAATGACACACCCAATAACAAGTCCTCTACCTTCTTAGTGGCATCGCCCTGATGCACATGGTCATGCATCCTCTACCTTATGACTGGTACCCCATTGATTCTCTATATATTTTTTCCCGAACCTACTTAATTCCTCCCCTTTAACACATGAGTGAGAGGGTCCTCTATATGCTTAATGGATCCCACCATATTCACTAGATAATTTGACCTCTAAATGCCAAGTGAAACCCCAATAGAATTTGGGTGTTGGTCCCTTATTGATGATATTCCCCCTTTGGCCATGAATCAAAGTGGTGAGGTATGTATCCTCTTTGTAGTTTCATTTTATGAACATAGGAGATTTTGGGAACTGAAGATGGGCAATTGGGGAAGTGGGTAAACTCATCGTACAGGGATGGGATGTGGATATGTATATCCCCTTTCTCATTATTTTGAATTTCTTCCTGAGCATATTTATACCTTGGGTTTTTGTATCTTTATTTTAATGGGTTGAGATGAAAATTCATTTTATGTTTCTATTTCTCCCTTAATAGTTTTTAGGGGTCTTGGATTTTCCATGTATTGTTTTTAAATATTATATGGAATTATTTTGAGACCGGGTGTGAAAGAGGCATATCATTCCATGGGCCAGTGAGCCTGGAATGGTGGTTTGAACTTTTTCAAAAGATCAGTGTGTCGACACATGTGTGTGGTAGTGGTAGTTTCCAAACGGATGCTCGGATTAAAAATATGAGGGCACCTTTGTGTCTAAGAAAATTAATTTACCTAATAACAAGCATAACCTCAACCAGTGCTGGTTGTGGGGACCAGTTAATTTTCGGACGTTTTATTTAAAATAAAATAAAATAAATTCACATGTTTATTTTATTTCTTTTATTGAAACATCTGATGCAACATGGCGACAGGGTAGTTGTTTCAGTCATTAATGTCATGTCATAATTACTCAGAAACAGCAACGCTGAGTCATTAATGCTACAACGTGATGGGATATCAAATACCTTTCCCTTTCAATTAGGATAAACAATTTTTGTTCATTGGTGATGATTGAGAAAAACCTCTGGAGAATCTGCTGAGCGTTGGAGTAAATTCTCAGCAACGAATGATGAAGGATCGAAGTTGCGAATCGCAGGACCAATGAAGTTGAAGCATATCGACAATGATAGATGCACGACCCTTTTGTCAACGATCAGTCCTTCCTTAAAGGAAGGGGTTTATTATTTGAATTTTTTTTCTGTTTTTTATTGTAAATGACGAATGCGGATCAACCATGAATAAGATGATCCTCAGATTCCTTTGTTCTTATGGGAGGGTTTTATTGGGATGATTCGGGTAATTGATACATGTTGAATTGTTTTTGTTTGATTCTTCCTCGTTTAAGCCTACTAACGGGAGTGGATCAACGCTGTGACAAACAATGGCGGAGGATCATTACTCATTTGGTATTATTGTATTTTTTTTCGTTCTTCGCATTCTTCGCGTTCTTCACCGGGCGAAGAAAAATGGATCATTGTGCATCCGTTCTACGACACAATGATCCCAATTAGATTAATTGACACCATAACGACCTTGAGAAGGTTTGATGATGATAGCAGATGACGAATCAGACCAGATTTTGAAATGTCGTTCTTCGGGTGTTCTTCGCGCGGGGTGATTAAAACAAGTTTTTGGAGCTGATCAAAGGTTTGAATATGCCAGAATCGGCTTCGTGGTGTCAGGGCGACCAAAACCCAAGATTTTCGTAGCGATCAGACAGCCGGATCGACGAATGGGGTATCTCAGATGGTGCAATTTTGGATGTCCACATTTCTGGAAAATTCCAGAATACACTGTGTGTACTTACGAAGAAAACTCAGTGTAGTACTGGTAGCAGTGGCTAGGGTTTCGGGGTATAGGGAAGAATCACATGGAATGTGACCTTGTTCACATCGCATGTTTGAATTTCCCCGAATCTCGGTGTGTATTTTGGGAAGGACACGAACACTGGTTGGACTACACAACTTCATGTGACATGGTGTGTACAGCATAGCAGAGGCGGCTACGCAGAACTTGGTATATATCTTGGGGTACACGGACTCGGGATGGAGTACACAACTGTGTACACTATCAAATGTTTACACGAGGCCAGTAATGCGGGCCACCCAGTGTACTGATTACATGGGTTGGAGTACACTGGTTTATGAATATGTACGGGAATATGGCTAGCGTACATGGAGCCAACCCTAGTTACTCAGACACTACGTGTACACCATACTACATTCTATGTACATAATTTTTCAACACGAACAGCTTTACAACATGGTTCGTTGTACACGGGCAGTACCCGGGGTCAGACAACATGGCTTGTACGTTTTCTACACGCTGTGTACTTCTGGGAAAAAGGCATTGTCCACTTTTTCACTACATCCTGGAAATCTTTTGTTTGGGTTACTGAACATTCTTCTTGTTCCCCTGATGTTTAGGCTTCATTTCCTTTTACAGGAATATGATCACTTCAATAGGACTTTCTATGATAGTGGTAGGCATCCTTCAGAGAGACCCGGATTGAGATCATCTATCCATTCATGAACCTAGGTAGAGCCTGACATCAACATGAAAAACTCTATCAGGAATCGATCCTCTAACTAGAAGGTGAATTCCGGATGAGTCACGGTATCCGCCATGGCCCTGATAGTGATCCTCGTCTGTGTATTCTGAACTATCTCACTCAAGAGTGTGTCTCCCATATTGAATGCATCTATCTACCATAAACTTCTCACTCAATAGTGTGTCGCCTGTAATGAGTGTAACTACCTCTTGTGACACTTCCTGATGAATAGTAATTCTCAGATAGACATCATCAGAGATATAAGACTCATGGAGTGTGTTCTCTCGGAATGAGTGCTTTATGGAATCTTCAAATCGAACCCCTAGTTATGGGTATGCGGTTGTGTGACTTGTCTCAAGACTATGGGTCTGGGTTTTGAGTATATCTGGTTTGTGTTATATGTTCTGTAGACATATAATGTGCATAGCTGAATGTACCTTTACATTGTGTACTTCTTTGTGGTTATCAGGGTTTTCTACTGAGTATTGTTATACTCACCGTTGTACAGGCTTTTCCTGCATCTTACTTATCATGTGCAGATGAGCAGCCTTTTGACAGTGTTCAGGGCGGACCAGGACAGGACTGAGCTATCTGAGTTCCCTACAGGACGAGTTATACATAAGGCCATGTGTGGCAGTCCCAGTACCTTTTGTGTTTACAGGTTGGACATTGAAGTTTAATGACTTTTGTTTTGGTGGGCTTGTATTCTAGCCCAGAATAATTTCAGTACATTACCATACGTCGTACTCTATTGGTTGGGTTTAGTTGTATGCATGCATTTTTGTTCCATAATGTTTTTACATTTCAGAATTTGTGGGCATGGAGATGTGTTCGTGTGTACATGTACTTAGGAAATACCTCCCATGATATGTAATATGACTACTCAGTGCTAGTCAGCAGCCCTTGGCCTATTGGAGGAGGGAATGGGTAGTTACCGCATGGGCGAAACAAAGACGGGTCCTGACATATTGGTATCATAGGTGGTCGGTTATACCTTAGGACCAAGAGGACAACCAAGGAACTGGTTGCGGGGAAATATATAAAGGCACTAGTTACAGGGAAATACAAGAATGGTACATTCGTCATATATGAATGGGTTGTGTTTTCCATATCAGATGTGTCAGTTATCGAGATATACTCATTGACCATGGTACATCTTGTTTCATTACAGGATGCTTCTGTGATTCATACCTTCAAGGATTTAGCAATGTCATCAAGAGGACAACCCCCTTAGTGGCGAGGCTTCGATACAGGGGGACAATCTCCCAGGCATTTCCACTAGGTGGTGCAACTGCTATGCTACCACCAGTAGTGTAGCCCATGGTACATGCGGTACCAATCGACGAGGAGCGCAGGATTGGCGCACTCCATGAGTTCCAGAGAGAGAGACCCCTCAGGTTCTGAGGCATGACTGATCCTCTAGAGGTAGAGGACTGGATTGAGGTTGTAACTAGAGATTCTCGTCTAGTGAGGACACCAGAAGACAAGATGGTAATCTTAGGAGTGAGCCTTCTTCATGGTTCGATAAGATGATAGTGGAGTCTGACTGCACAAACTCACAGTGAGGAGACTCTTTCATCTACGGAGTTCGAGAAACTCTTCAAGGAGGAGTTCTCTCTGGTTATGCTAAGAGAATTATGCATTCATGAGCTTCTACATCTCTAGTAGGGAAGTATGACAGTATCTGACTATTCATTGAGGTTCACCATCCTCACCCGATAATCGATGTATATGGTCAGAGATCAATAATTCAGAACTCGGTCCTTCATGAAAGTTCTACGGTGGGACATCCGTGATAGTGTCGTGCATCTATGCATATAGACTTATGCTGGAGTTCTCGAGCGGGCCTTGGTTATTGAGAGCTTCTACGTGGATCAGAGATAGCAGACGACAGACAGCAGCAGGCAGACAGGTGTGGAGATATCGAAAGTAGGGAGCTGGTGTCAGACACAGGATATGGACACGGGAGCCATCATAGGAGGACCTAGGACAGTGGATCAACAGTCCAGGTCTTTTATGGAGGATCTATTTATCCTAGGGAGAAGCGATGCTATGCATTCAACGGTAGGGGACATCTCGCTAGAGATTCCTAAACCCGTCGAGCTACTGATAGGGAAGTGGTGGATGGACCATCGAGCCATAGGAAGAGAGTGCATCTGACATACCCACTTGGCGATGGATGTGGAAGAGGAGTAGGGAGAGCTATGGGTGTTGGAAGACCTTTTGACATACATCCACCACCACCCCAAGGAGGCCCGTGCCAGGCTCAGGGAGCTGGAGGACTGGGACGGGGAAAGCTGCATGCGGTCGAGGCATATCACCTAGGGTATCCAACAATGATTCGAGGTATAGTCTGTGTCTTTTTTAACTTAGTTGTTGTACACAGAGACACATGTGCCATTCATTACTTCTTAGCATCATTTCGTGTACAAAACATAAAGATTCGGTATAACCGTTGACTCGATCCATGTGCTTGGAAGCACATTAAGGTGGAGACTTGACGATCACGCACCTTTTCAGATAGCGTGATGTTACCCTTGGAGGTGAGAGTTTTTGTTGGAACAACTTGGTGGTATCTTTGAGTCCTTATAACTTCATTCTCGATATGGGTTGGTTTATCTTTGGTCCATGCCCAAGATGACTATTTTTGGCGATGAGTGCGATGTGTCTGCCATGATGGAATGAGATTTTCCTTTTTTAGAGAAAGGGAAACCCATGTAGTGAAGAATGAGCTTATGCATACGAAGGTTCTGCCAATCGCTCATGAGTTGGCTAGCCTTTCCCTCAGAGCAATTGATGTTGTGAGCTCCCAATTCCCTGCTATTGTGGCGGAGTATGAGGACGTATTTTTCGAAGATGTACCAAGATTACCTCCCCACTGGGAAATAGACTTCTACATCGACTAACACAATAGAAAGACACTTATTTCCTCATTAGCATATCGGATGGCTCTTGCATTGCTTCATGAGCTTAGGGTGTAGTTGGCGGATTTGTAGAGTACGGGTTTCGTGAGACCTAGCATTTCACCCTAGGAAGCCCCAGTCTTGTTTACCACGAAGGTAGATGAGAGTCTGAGGTTGTGCGTGGATTCTGGAACCTGAACTAGGTGACAATGAAGAACAAGTATCCACAACCATGGATCGATGACCTCTTCGATCAGCTAAGAGGGACACAATGGTTCTTGAAGGATGACCTTTGATCATGTTATCACCATTTATGACTACCGGACGAGGATATACCTATGACTGCTTTTAGATGCCTCTATGGTCACTATGAGTACTTAGTGATGCTTTTCGGTGTGACAAACACCCCTGTAGTGTTCATGGGACTGATGACCCAGATTTTCCATCCATACATTGACTGGTTCATAGTACTCTTCATCGACGAAATCCTTGTGTACTCACCATTAGAGGAGGTGCACGTGAGACACCTGCTGATGATTCATGATGTACATTGGGAGCACCAGCTTTAAGGGAAGCTCTCATAGTGCTAGTTATTGATTCAGGATGTCCACTTTCATAGACATGTCATCTCAGCATATGTAGTAGCTATAGACCCAGCCAAGGTGGCGGCTCTGTTTGAATGACAGCCACGTCGGAGCGTGAAAAAGGTGTGAAGCTTCCATGGATTGGCAAGATATTACCAGAGATTCATTCCTGACTTCTCACAGATATCAACACCAATGACATACTTGACCAACAAAGGGAACCCATTCTTATGGACGGAGAAGTACAAGTGGGATTTCAAGCAGTTGAGATAGATTTTGATGAGCGCCATTGTCTTCAGATTGCTAGAGGAGGGTGTCCAGTACATAGTTATCTGCGAAGCATCAGGGACCGAGCTCGGTTGTGTCCTGATGAAGATGCAGGAAGTGATTTTTTATGGTTCGTGCCAGCTTAGGCCACATGAGCAGAACTATGAGACCCATTATCTTGAGTTGGATTTGGTAGTATTTGAATTGAATAGTTCCTGACACTCTCTTATGTGAGAGCAGTTTATCATCTACACTGACCGCAGGAGCCTCAGGTACTTCTTTTTCATAGAAATATCTAAATCTGAGATAGAGGCATTAGTTATAGTTCCTCCAGGACTATGATTTTGAGATCATCTATACTCTTGGGAAGGGAAACAAGTTGGTGGATTCTCTGAGTAGAAGATTCAGCTCACAACTGTTGAGTGAGGTGACATAGTATTTATCCACATTGGAGTTATCCTTCATGGATAGGGAAGATGAAGCCTACCTACTATCGATGGTTTTCACCCCTCTACTCTAACAGCGGGTTAGGATGGTGAAGCTAGGAGATGTCGACTATATGGCTTTACATGCTTAGTTATCCATATGACATGCTACTGATGGATATTCACAAGGTGGGGAACACTTACATCTTTTCAGATTACGAATTGTTGTACTTGGGGTGTTGTTGGAGGAGGTCCTAAGGGAGTTTCTTATATCCCCATTGGCGGTACATCCTGGAGTGGCAAAGATGTAACAGAATTTCCAATGATAGTTCTTGTGGTCAGGCATGAAGAAGGTAGTAGTAGAGTTCGTTTCTCGATGGCTTACATGCCAACTGGTGAAGGACGAGCACTTTTCTCTTGTGGGATTAAGTAACCCCTAGAAGTTCTAGGGAGGAAGTGGGATAGAATATCAATGGACTTCGTAATAGGCTTACCACAGACGTCTAAGAGGAAAGATTCCATATGGGTGATCGTTGATCAACTCACCAAGTTGTCCCACTTCCTAGATATCAGAGAGAATTGTTTCGTAGAGATATTGGGACACATCTAAGTGTTAGAGATAGTTTGGCATCATGGAGTCCCCTCAACAATAGTCTCAGATCAAGACACTCGTTTCACAACCTGGCAATGGAAGGGATTGCAGGAGGCTTTTGGGACTCTTCTACGATGGAGAATAGCATTTCATCCCCAGACAAATGGTTAGATAGAGAGAACTATTCAGGTTCTGGAGGATATGTTGTGAGCTTGTGTCTTTGACTTTGGTCATGGTTGTGATGACCACCAACCATTGGTGGAGTTTGTGTATAATAATAGATACCACTCCACCATTGGTATGGAACTGTTCGAGGCCTTTTATGGGACACCCTACCGTTCACCTCTTTGCTGGACTGACCCCGGAGAGTTAGCACTTAGGGGTCCAGAGTGGGTGTGAGCTACCCTCGAGAAGTTGCAGGTCATCCAAAAGTAGATGAAGACTAGACGGAGCCGGTAGAGGTATTATACAGACATAAAATGGAGACCTCTAGTGATTGAAGATGGATACCACTTCTTTCTTCTGGTCTCACCTGGATGAGGGTTACAGAGATTTGGCTGAGGCAGGAAGCTATCTCTGAGGTTTATTGGACATTTCCAGATACTATGTAGAGTTAGCGAGGTAGTGTACCACCATGTTCTTCTGCCGTAGTTGCATCATGTACCTGATGTCTTACACGTGTCGTCGCTGAAGAGGTGTGTTCCTTACCCATCGCACGACATCGACTTGGGAGAGCTGGACATTGATTATGGAGTGACCTTTGTTGATTACCCAGTGGTGATCGAGGATCGGCAGTAGAGGATCCTTCATGGGTGAAATATTCCCTTGGTGTGCCTTCATTGACAGCATTGGAATCATCAACAGAGAACATGGGAGCTGGAGGCTATGATCAGTGCTCAATACCCTCACATTTTTTAGTAGTCTTTTTTTTGGCATTTGGGGGATGTAAATCCCCAAGGTGGGGAGAATGTAATGTCTCATATTTTCCATGTATTATATTTAAATATTATATGGTATTATTTCGAGATTGGGCGTGAAAACGGAAGATCATTCTGAGGCCCAGTGAGCCTAGAATGGTGGTTTGAACTTTTTTTTAAAATAAGTGTGTCGGCACTTGTACACAGAAGTGGCAGTTTCCAAACAGATGCCAGGATTAAAAATATGAGGGCACCATTGCGTCTAGGGAAATGACAGTACCTATGAACGAGCCTATCCGCAACCATCACAAGTCAAGAGAAAAAGTTAATTTTTGGATGTTTTAAGTAAAAAAAATAAAATAAATTTGCATCTTTATTTTTTTGTTTTGTGGAACATCTGTTTTAGTTCTTCGACATGGTAGCTATTTCAGTCAATAATGTCATGTCATAATAACTCATAAACAGCAACGCTGACTCATTAATTTCTCAGCATGATGGGATGTCAAATTCCATTCCCTTTTTATTAGGATAATCGATCTTTGCTTGTTGATGATGATTGATAAAAATCTCTAGAGAATATGCAGAGCGTTTGAGTAAATTCTTAGCAATGAAGGACGAAAGATCAAAGCTACGAATTGCAGTGCCAAAGAAGTTGAAGGATCTCGTCGATGATGGTAGCATGACCCTTTAATCAATGATCAATAATTCCTTAATGTTAGGGGATTTTTATTTGAATTATTTTCCCCGTTTTGGATTTTAAACGATGAACGTGGATCAACCATGAACAAGTTGATTTGTAGATTTGTTCGTTTTTGCTGGAGGGTTTTATCAGAATGATTCATGGAATTGATCCATGTTCAATTTTTGTTGATTGATTCTACCTCATTTAAGCCTACTAACGGTAGCGGATCAACACCATGATGAATGATGAAGGTGGTTCATTCCTCATTTTCTTTTATTGGATTTTTCCTTGATTCTTCACGTTCTTCGCATTCTTCGCAGGGCGACGAACAAAAAATAATTTTGCATCAATTCTGTGATGCAACAATCCCAAATTGATGAATCGACAGCACAATGACCTTGTGGAGGTGCGAAGATGATGGTGGACGATGAATCAGACCAAATTGTGAAGGGGCGTTCTTCGGGTGTTCTTCATTTGGGAAGATAAAAAACATGTTTTCGGGGCCGATCGGAGGTGGGAAAACACAGGAATCAGCTACATGGTGTTAGGGAAACCAAAACAAGGGAGTTTCGTGGAGATCATATGGTAGGATCGACGAATGTGTTAGATTAGAATGCGCAATAGTGGAGGTCTCCATTTTTGGAAATTTCCAGAATACATAGCGTGTTCATCTGAAAAACATGTAGTGTAGTACTAGAGAAGGAGGCTAGGGTTTCTGTGGGTCAGATAAGAATCACACGGCTTTAGGAGACATAGCATGTAAAGCATGGTAGATGGAGATACGTGGAACTCAGCGTGTATCCGGGTAGTACATGAAACAGGATGGAGTACAAAACTGTGTACCCCATCACATGGCCAGGCGGGTCTAGTTATGCGGGCCACCCCATGTACAGATTACACTGGTTGGAGTACATAGTTTGATGACTGTGTACAGGCACATGGCTACCATACCTGGAGCCAAACCCAATCGCATAGACATTGTGTGTAGACTATACTACATGGTGTGTACTCAGTTTTTCTACATGACCAGCCTTACGACATGGGCCTTTGTACATGGGAAGTACTTGAGGTCAGACAACACGGTGTGTAACTTTTCAACATTCCATGTACATCTTGGTAAATGGTATGGTCCTCTTGTTCACCGCATCTTGGACATCTCTCGTTTGTGTTGGTTCCCCTTATTCTCATTCCCCTAAAGGTCAGGCATCATTTTTTTTAAAGAAATATGATCCCTTCAGCAGGACATTCTTTGATAGAGTCAAGCATCAATCTGAGAGGCCCAGATCGAGATAGTCTATCTATTTTTGACCCTTGGTACAGTCTGGCATCGATGTGACCAACTCCACCAAGCATCGATCCTCTACCTCACAGGTGAATTATGGATGAGTCGTGGTATCCTCCATGGCCCTAGCAGTACACTTCATCTATGTATCGTGATCTTTCCCACTCAGGAGTGTGTCTCCCATAATGAGTTCATATATCTATCGTAACATTCTCGCTCAGAAGTGTGTCTCCTGTAATGAGTGTAACTACCTCTTGTGATGCTTCCTGATGAATAGTACTTCTCGGACAAACATCATTGGAGCTATACGACTCGTTGACTATGTTCTCCCGGAATGAGTGCTTTGTGGAATATTCGAACTGAACCCCCATCTGGGGGTATGCGGATCTATGACTTATCTCTAGAATACAGGCCTGGGTTTTGAGTATATCTAGTTTGTGCTATATGTTCTATAGACATATATTGTGCATAGATGACTGTACCTATACATTGTGTACTGCTTTGTGGTTTTTTGGGTCCTTTACTGATTACTTTTATACTCACCCCTGCACGGGCTTTGCCTACACATGTCGTGTCTTTTGTAGATGAGTAGCCTTTTAACAGAGTGCAGGGTGGACCAGGACAAGACCGAGCTTTCGGAGTACCCTGTAGGTTGAGCCATTACGATAGCTATGAGCGGTCGTCCTAGTAATTTTTTATAGTTTGGACTTTTTAGTTTACAGAATTTTGTTTTAGTGGGCCTATATTCTATCCCAGTTTACATTCAGTGCATTACCATCTTTCGTACTTTGTTGGTTGAGTTTAGTTTTATGCATTTTATTTTTTCCATAGTGTTTTAACATTTCATCTTTTGTGGGATTAGAAATGTGTTTTTGTACAATTACTTAGGAAATGACTCCCATGATTAGTAATATGCCTTCTCGGTGTTATTCACCAGCCCCTGGCCTATTTGAGTCAGGCATGGAGAGTCACGGATTGGGCCCCACTGGGATAGGTCGTGACAAATAAGCTCATTTCTACATGGTATTTTTCTCTATGTGTCATGTCTTATAATGATGATAGTCATATCAGTGGGTACATCGATGGATCATAGTGAAACTCATTTATATAGAATGTCTATAGTTGTCAAACATATAAAAAAGGGGTTATTATCCCATCAGTTTCCCTTCAATTTGGTTATAATCAGGATGGGGCTTATTTTATGTTTGGGTATATATTTTAACCCATTACACTTTAGTTTATACTATCATACAATATTTTATTAACTAGAGGTCATTTGAAGCATGGTGTACTAAATACGTTACTATCTTTTATTATTATTTTACCTGTTTTCAAGGATATTATTGTTTTCATGCATATATGTACTTTATTATAAGGCCTTCCAATTGTATTATTCATTATAAACATAGGTTTCTATCCTATAGTCGATTATAGATGATATTAGGGTACTCAAAGCTTCGCTTTATTCCATTTAGGTGTGCCCCAGTGGGTTATGTAGTGATAGATTTTTATTGAACCATTTCATTACTTGGGAAGGTCTTTCTTATTTTCACCTTTGGGTGGATTAGTTGTGACTTATAGTAATGAATTTTTATCATTTAAAGTGCATATTTTAGGCTAGGTAAACATGTATTGGTGCGGAAGACAATGTATCCATTCAATATGCAACAGACTACATTCTTTTCAACTCAGCATACTAAAAAATTCCATGTTGGGAATAGTAATACATGAATTAAATAGGATTGAATCCTTTTAATTCCATTATTGAGTCATATACCCATAAATATATTGTAATATTACCACGATATGTCTTTATTACTTTTATGATAACACCATGAAGACATAAAACCTGTATATCAATAAATAATCATGAAAATGATTCATTGAGTAATGTGGAATCAATTTTGTGACCATCTCATGAGGTTTTTCCTCCATAAGGGTAGAGGTATGTTCCACCTCCTATCAAAAATTAAATAGCATCAGAATCGTATGTTGATTATTTTTGTAGGCTTAGTGTGCTCCATGAGTTCCATCATTAGAGAGCACCGAGGATCCATGGTTATCTAGATCCTTGTGATGAAGACGATTGGAATGACATGTTGATCCAAAGTCATCAGTCTTGTTTGGAACCTGAATGATCATATTTTTGGGTGGAAAGACATTATTTTCCTTGAAGCTGAATGGTGCTAGTGGAATATAGTCACTGGACCCTTGATTAGACGATTCTCTTAGGGAAATACTTATTAAAATAATTCTGTGATAATTATTACCCATTGTTCTTAAACTCATTTTTGATAAATTGTCTTATTGAGATTAAATAGGGTGGTTTTGTAGTTTTCATATATTCACTGGGGTTCACTAACCTAACATGGTACTCCCTCACCATGGGTCAGGATTGTTTTGTATCAGAAAAATTAGTTTGAGAATTTTCTCTATAAAGACATTGATACCATCATGGTCTCCCAATATATTTTTATATGTGTTGTATTGATGGAGTGGATTCTAGTATTAGATTGATTCCTTGCACAAGGAATCAGGGTGGATAGAGACAACAGTGGTCATCATGAAGAGAAGTCATCCCTAACATCTTTTACATTTCATTTATCAGGGTCTCAGTGTTAGAGGCTTTCCCATTGCATGACTCCGACATGCGGAGTTCTAGTTCTGGGTCCTTATATATGATCCATAAAACTAAGATAGGGGGATGTTATACATGTTATGGGTGATGTCACATGGTAAATGATTACCGGACCTGATGTGCTAAGGAGGAAATGATAGTAGGTGATGGACCACTAAGGTATAGTTTGTGTCAAGATTAGGGATATACAAATTGGGGCCTAAGAGATCCCCAAGAAGGAATTGATGGTAGAAGAGTATGTGTCCCCTCGAATTCAGTACCTATTTGTGTGTACTAATGCTATGATCTACTACCACCACCATAACTATGTGGCCCAATCGATGCTGAAGGAGATAGCAGTCAGATCTGTGGGAAATTGTTGTCTTTAGAGTGCTATGACTAGGAAGCTCATAAGATGATTTCAGGTTTGATTTATATATTTTCTAAACACTATTAATAATGGTAGAAATATATATGAGTCACTCAATCATATTCATATCCCTCAATAGAGATATGGAGATTCTCATTTAATCCATCGCTAAATAGTTGAGGCTAAAGGTTCAAACATGGTACAATTCTTTTTATATAAAAAATCTTTCTAAAGTGAAAGAAATAACATTGTTGAGAGAGATTCATTTGGGATCACGTTTTCATCATGATGAATCCTTATTATATCATATTTGGTATGTAATGGTTGTTTATGGTTCAAGACCTGAGTGCCTATCTTTGAAATTGACTTAGATGACTTCATAATGATGGGGAATGATTCACTTTTTTGGTGAGAGAGTTCTCACAGATGTGGGAGTGGGTCTTGTGATCCATAAATTTTATTCCATCACCCATAATTTGGATAATTTGGGCCTTTGTATAGTGGTACCTTCCTAGATCAAGATTCCTTTAGTGGGTGTGTATTATATAGATGTATTTCATGATGTTTTTTGGGGAATACATTTGAGGCATGAGATGGAATATTTCATTGGCTTTCACCAGAGGACTACACTGATATATCATATGGAATATCAGGTGTTTTCTACTATGATATGGGATTCTAGTGTTCTGTTAGAGGACATTCAATAGAATGCTTTTATCAGACCCACTGAGTCCCCCTAAGAAGCTCAAGTTGTCATCTTAAAAAAGGGAGATTAGAGATTTTGGATTTTTATTAATTGTCCTTAGTGGAACTAGATAATTATAGATAATATATACAGATTCTGTAGGATTTTTGACCTATTCAACTAGTTTATAGTTTCATGTTTGTTCTCAATGGTTTATCTCATGTCTAGAAACAACCAGTTGATGTTTATGAGACTCATATTCTGACAATACAAGAAAAATAACTTATATCCATGGTTTGGAACCATGGGTATGGCCACTAAAACCATGGGTATAGACTATACCCATGGTTTCATAAACATAGTGCTACTGAGGCATCGGTATAGACATAGTGATTTCTATAATACCCATGGTTGTATTTAAACTATGGGTATAGATAATCACACCAGACATAATATTTCAATTGTTTCTGAAATGTGGGTATATATGACTAACAATTCAACACATATAGCCTTCTTGTGCTGTAATTCAAATTTAACTAGAACAAGGTTGCTATAGTACCCTAAAGTTTTGGGCCACATGAATTGGGCCCTAAATATCATCCAAAGCAGATTGGTCTACACCAATATTGAAAAAGGAACAAAATATGAAGTACGTTTTCTATGTTAATATGGAAACACATCATGAATTACTTTATGCCAGTAATATTGAAACAAGGAATCCTTAAAAGATCTAGGTTTTGTAGAAGCATTATAATGTTTTGGTTTTAAAATACCAGCATTGGAACATGTGGTCATGGGATGAGAATTATGAGGAATAGAAAGAGTTGAGTTCTCATAAGTCTAATATTAGGTAGGAGCATTAGGAAGAGATTGTCTCTAGGAATTCACACCAATAGGCTACCAATAAACTCTATCAAGATCAGATGAGAACCAAGAAACACATCTTGGTAAATTGAAGTAGTAAGATGTGATCTAGTCTGAGGAAAAGAGGAGAAAATAGTAGGAAGAAAACAATAAGATTAAATTGAATAACCATATCTATTAAAAACATTAGTGATGAGAAAAAAATAATCAACAAAAAAAGTAATGAAATAATATTTGGAACATGTTGTAGATAAATTTATTGATGATAAATCTGAGTTCCAAGGTTGAAAAGGAATTCATGATTCTTCCAAGAACATATTTCGTGACATAATATCACTGCCATTTGAATCCCAACAAAATTTTCTATTGAGGCCACTCTGTGTTTTTTTATTTATTATTAATGATAGAGGAAATTTTCATCATACCAATATGTGTTGAAGATGAAATGATTGGAAGGATGTTGTTGTCCCTAGGACAATTGATGTGATGAAATAGTGTTTTGGATTCTTGATAAAAATATGTATTGAGCTCTGAAAAATGAATGAGGATTTGTGATGCATATAAAATGTTATAAGTTGATAGGTTCCACCATTATTTACATGTTAGTGAATTGAAATTATGTTCTTCCATTGGAATAGATGAGATCAATTTTATGGAAATAAATTTTTGTTTTTTAATCGGAATAGATGATATCAATCGTATGACAATGTATGATGTAGAAATTAATTGGAGTTCATGTGTAGAATTTTCCGTAACTGATATGATTTAATAGAAGAGTTTTGATCCATGGAGTGTGCATGATGTGGATCAGTTTATCCCTATTAAGGTTCTACGAATAATCAAATTTGATGCTTGTGGAGTCAAAATGTATTGAAATATGGATAGTTCTGATGAAATGGTTTTGGTGTCATCCAAAACATATCATAAGGGAAGTTTAAAAACTTTTTATTGATTTTATCCAATAAAAACATGCATCAAAATAAACCATTTTTTTAAATTTTTTGTCTGAAAACTCAGTTTATTCATGGAATAGGGAAACATTATATGGAGAAATAGGAAACATCAAATGTATGGATTTACTTGGTGAGACTCGAACTCAAGACCTCTACAAGGCCTATAGGGGAAGCTACCACTAACATGCACCATTTGGGACTATTTTTTATGATTAATAAAATATATCATAATTGTTTCTAATACTGATGGTTGACCATCTTCTAAAAATCCATTAATGGAATGACCTATATGAAATTTCTCAGATGACTCATAGACAACCCCTAATGAGCCATATAAAGTCTTCCTTATTGTTTGAACACAACAAACAATCACTAATGAAGCTAGTTTATTGTTTTAGAATCCATCTATAGAACAAAAATACTTTGGGTGATGTTTTGAAGTATCTGAGAATTCCATGATGTGATTCGGAGTTGACCTGAGGTGTTAGAAAAGTCCCTAAGATGACCTAAGATGAAATCGATGAAAGATGAAATTTATCTTCTAGATTTGAAAATTCATAAAGGAATCATACATGGAAATACATATGACTCATTCAGATCAACATAAGAGTCATTTTGATTGACGTAAGAATCATTTTCTAGAGATATAGAAAGGAAGTCAAAGGCATGAACCCTACCCTTGTTTATAAGGATTATTTTCCAGCAACATAATGATTAATCAAAGAACATACAGAAAACTGTTTAAGGATTTTTTTTGTTTTTGAATCATTTTTATGGCCAAAATGATCATCTATCTTTATGAAGTTGATGTGGGATTAAAATATGACAATGGATGATATGATTTATGATTCATGCATTCAAATATCTATGTATGAGTGATTACATCTTCCGAGGATCGACATAAGATTATTGGAATTCACATAATAGTCCTGACATCGATGTAAAGATCATCTATATTCCTACACTAGGTTTCAATAGATACCCTTACTGGGTTTCTCTAGTAACCAAAACTAGGTTTCTAGAAGCATTATTTCTAATATATTAACATTTCTATAAGTTGAAGCATTACAAAATTTATTTTCCCAAAGTTACAATATGAGTTATTTATGCAAATATGAAGTGAATCTATAATACGATAGATGGTGAAAGGTGCACAATTGGCAGGTATATTAATGTGAAGAAAGAATAAAAATACATTTTCAAAATATAATTCAAAGACAAATGCTATTGCTTATCCAAAAAATGATATACCAATAATTCAAAGTAGAAGCAGTAGTGGAATCTAAATGATACAACCTTCAAAAATTTCAAAATTCATTACAAAAAGATAAATGTTATCAAGAACATGAAATAAAGAAACTTCTCATCATGAAACCTAATATTAATTGTTTCTTACATTAAATCTTTGAATATAAATTGTATGCATTACAATAAAAGTGATACATCAGGATTATCTATTTTGAATAATTCGAGGTTTCATGAATGATATTCAAGAATTTACTTACGTTGTTTCTATACTGGTCATTCAATTTAACAATTGACAAGACTGTTTGAATATATTTCATGATTCATGTGAAGTATAGTGAATGTATTTTTTCTATTATTGATTGTGAAGTATATAAATTTTTTTTGTATAAACCATGGACCAAAAACAAGAGGGATAAATAATTTGGAATCTGAATCTATAAATTAATTCAATAGATTATAAGTATTTTTTTAGGCCGTCACATACTAGAATGAAATTCCAAACTATTCTGTGTAAATAGAAGAGATTAATGTGGAATCATGGGATTATGAGAAGTTACTATTGCATCTTAGGCCCTCCAATGGTTTATACATATACTCTAATATAGGAATACTATTATGAAATACAGTAGATGGGCTATTCACATAGGCTAGCACAATTGCCCGAGCATTAAGGAATCATAACTTGGGAATGATTTCACCAATAAACAATTAATTAAAATAAAAAAATATATAATTAAAATTTATGAATGACTCATCTATACATCGGATGTCCACACTTAAAGAATATAAAATTTACAAAAACAGTATAGCTGAAATGTTGAAAAAAATTAAACACACTAATTAATCTATCAACCACTGCAATTTAACTCTCCTGCAATGAAAACTGCATAGCCACCTCTAGTGCCCTTCCGGCCACTTTCACAGAATATAACTACCCTATATCCACAAAATTATGTAAAAGGCCTAATTTGAAGATGTGATGAAGAAATGAAAATTGAAACTAGGCTAGTTCATATTTATCGATTGTAACTATACTTGTCACTTCCCCAATATAAGAACCCAACTCTCTATGGGTCAAAACAAGACTCGAAAATCAAGGAGGAAACTGATTATATTACAAGAACTATATGAAAGAATAAATTCCCAACATACCACTAACATGAGATAATAGACATCCACTTTTAGAATAGTGTAAATTTCTAGCACCGTCAACAAAAATTTCATTAGAAGAAATAGATTATATTTGTTGAGTAATTAATAAGAGGAGTACACTTCCTCTAGAAACCAATTAGTACATGAATCGCCATATAAAATGACTAATTTCATTGAATATGTTTAATGTCAGAAAAACAACCTTATGTACTGAATAAGATGTCAGTAAAGAAGAAAATGCATAATGCATGCTCATGTCTAAGTTAGAGGTCCAATTTGATTTGAATACCATGTTAAAGAGTGGAGCACTATCATTAATGAAATATGATTGGAAGAATGTTGAACCAAATGAGGAATCTATCAACATAGAGATTAAAACCATTGATGTAATCAAGAAATTCATTATGATTGTTTTTTATAAAAAAAATATCAATGAGGATCTTGGAAGAAAACTTATGTTTAATTATAACTTATTATAGGTTATTTAATGTCAAAATGAGTGAAATAAAACATCCAAAAAATCATTTTAGTGAACGATTATTTATCTCCCACATCTAATATTTCTAGCACATGAGGTATGGTTAAGCCTATAAATCATATTATTCAAAAAGTATAATAATTTTTCCTTAAAAATGTCTATATTAATATGAAATATATACATTAATGGGGAAGATAAAATGATGATAATACCTCTTCAACATTCAGAGATGAAGTAAGAATACATGAAAATAAAACCTCCATGAATAATAAGTAATATCAAAGAATATTTTTATAGTAATGGAATGAATCTATAATGTAATGTTTTTTATATAAATATAGGTTTAATAGAATATTTAGATGCAGTGGAAATTTTTGGTAATATGGTATTTTTAGAAAAAATATTTACACATACTATTTCAATATGTGATCACCTAAAAAAAATTATGTGATTACCTTTTTAGAATTTTATGATTCATTGAAATATATATATTGGACCGGACAATGGAAAAAAAAGAATCATCTATAAAATAACATGGTGATCTCTATTTGTATTGAAGAGATTACTCTTTAAAACTAAAAATCATGTAATATCATATTATTTATCAATGAAATCCATTACATTTCCCATGAGATCCACTTTTCCCATTTTGGTATTCATCATTTTTCATTGTAAAATACCCAATGAAAATTTTAAAATCAATATACTCAAGGACGATTGTCATATTATTTGTTGAATTTTTACCCTTTTTTCTTATACATCCAACATTTAAAATAAATATTTTTTGGTTGTTAAATATAGAACAGAAATAATAACACAAGTTTGAAACAAATAAATCATAATTAAATCATCAATCCTTAATGAGATGCTAATAATCCCCAATATTGGATTTTATTAAAAAATCCAATTGATAATCCAATATCTAATCATATAAATATAATTTATTTATATCCAATTATGAGGATATTGTAATAAGTAATCTCCCTTTTAGGATTCATAGTTTATTAAAGTTGATTCTTCCCCCCCCATTGAAATCAAATACCATTAAATGTATCAAACATTTAATTATTAATGTATGTTCTTTAAACAATGTATAATTTAGAATAAATGGTCTTATAATTTAATTCACACTTCATACATCCTTTGTATTGTTGATATAAAATATAATAAATAATATTTTATTCTAATTGAAAATTATGAAAATTCATTTAAATATTTCTCCAAGTGGGTTCCTTATTCGATACCAATTCTTTACACTCATACTCAGAATAGATCTTGAATCAAATATAAAGAGTATAAGCTCCCCCACATGGAATATAATTCAATGATCGTTTTTTAGTTTATGGAATTCTTAATATATTCACCACTTATATGTAATACCTACCAGTGGTATGGATACGATTTATTAAATTTAAATGATACTGATTTTTATTTCTAATATTTAATTTGACTCACTAGATCCAAAAATTATACATTAATTGTGGTTTCATGCTGATCACACTATACAGAGTGTATTCCCCAAAAAATAATAAGAACTAAAAATATATAATATTTATAATATTAAGATCTCTGTAAAAAAATATTTATCTTAAATTATATCCTCTATATATATCACTCAAGAAAATTTATATTTCATAAAGTCAAAAAAACTCATAATGTCAAAATTTTAACATTTCACAAATGAATTGTTCTTATGACCTCAATCACCCTCTTACCAAAATTATAGTGAATAATTTTCAACTACATAGTTTTAGAGTCATTATATATTTAATATTTTCATATCATATATGGACACCATTATTGATACAAATAGTTTAAATTGATACCAATTTTTATGATATATTTTTTGACTTGTTTCATTAGTTTTACTTTCAAGGTTCATGGGGATATCAATAGGATCACTACCACATAACTCCACTAGACTCTTAAATTGATCAAAAAATATGACTTTTAATTATATCATAATAATTATACATATATTATATCATTTAGATATCATAAAAATAATCATGTTATTCAACATAACAAATGATTTTTGACTGTAAAAATAGATATACCTGAAAAACACTTTTTTACAGCTACAATTCCATTGTTTCATAACAAGTCTTCATGGTTTGATTCTATGTAAAATATATTCACTTAAAAAAATATTTTCACAAACCACATATTTTATTTTTTAATCCCAATTATTATTACCTTTATTATTCTTATTTTATATCCCACCCTCAATAAGTTATCTATTATACTTCTTACAACATCATGTTTGAACCATGGATCACACCATAATATTTATTTAGTCATCTAATAAAAAATATCTATGTATAATCCCTCTAAAAAACAATGAAACACAAAAATATTTGTAATAGTATTTAATAATGGGGTTCTGGGAACGTTCTATTTTTCTCATGTTTAAGAGAATAGTTGTTTAGTGTAGCTAAATATTTTCTCTTTCTCCTTTACATTTGATTCCATTCATAGATATGAAATTGATTTGATGGAATCCACTCAAATTTATGATTCATTAGTATTTTAACATTCATGGAAACATAAATTTAAAAATATTCTTCTTCTTTTGTTATATATGGCATCATGTTTTTCTTGAAACATTATAGAGTTTTCCTACCTTATTTAACATTTAGTTTATTTAATCGTGAATTATTTGATCATATATTTAGAAACCATCTTTAGAAAAAACTGATAACTTTATCCATTTTTAGTTTTTATAAAATATGAAATATTCCCAAACTTTTAAAACTTTTTAATGTTCTTATAAAATTTTCATGGTTTTGTTGTATTTTTGGATTTTTTTTCACACCACCATCATCATATTAATATTCATTACATATCATTTTAAATATATTTACCTATAGAATATATTTTCATTTATAAGAAAATAAATTTTATACTTTAATTAATTTTCAACATCTTTTTTAATTAACACTAGATTCAAAATTATAATGATAAATATAATATGATTTATCCGTATACATTTTTTTCAATTTTGAAATCTAATAAATTTTATTTTCTTCTACCTTCACTATAGTTAATGTATTCCTATTCCACAATAACCAAAACTATTGGTGTGTCACTAAATCCCTTAAAAATTAAAAATGTATCTAATATATTAAGTAGATATGAATAATTCTAATTATCACATTAAGAAAAAATTTTACACTATTTTACAACATCTAAAATCCATTTATTTACCTCTTGAATTCCCACAGACTTCTTTTTCTCCAACATTGAATGAGTTCCATCATTTTTTCGAATGGATTTAGTATGTAGTATTCCCTATTGAAATGATTAGCCTCTCATAATTTTATATACTAATTGAAATCATAAATTTATTTTCACAATCACTTAATGATGTTTAAATAAAAAATAAATGATAATCATACTTGAATTTTGGATTTCCCATGGCATTGAATTGCTTCTTTGATGAGTCTAATTCATATTCTTTTAACTATAACTTTTCTACTATATCCTCCAAGATGATATTTTATATTATCTTGGAGTGTCATTCTACATGTAATATCAACCTCTAATTAATTGGATTTTATTTTTATACATCACCCTAATCCATCATCACGTATTTGAAATTTAAAACTAAATTATTAAGACTTTCCTTCTTGTTTTACAACCTTTGGTTCTCCACAACCAATTATGATAGTTGTGTAACATGCTATAATATAAAAAACATTAATTTCTTAAATTAAGTTGACTCATGATCATTCTTCTTTGAGTATTCATGAAACATATTCATTATATAATAAGACACATTCAATTACTATTTAATGGAATAATTAGATTCCACTTATTATATTTTTACTTCAACAAGTATTTTGGTCTATTATATTAACTTTTCATCTTTATTACCAAATATTTTATTATAGATATCTGGGGAATTATTATAATCATTTTAATCCATATTTTCCAATATTAAATTTTTTTACTATATCCTATGAAACGTGTAAAAAATCCACTTATGTACTCCCTGCAATCTCTACCACCAAGAGTTCTGTATTCCCCTATTATAACATGATCCTCATCAAATATTACGACATCATTTTCTAAATTAATCTATCCACATCCTAATTCATCTATACCATACATTTCATGGATACTAGTCTCCATCAACCCTATTTCATATTTTCTAAAAAATGATCCACGATATAAAATTCGATTGGTTTTTGTTTTCTTCAAATTTATAACTACTTCCATATTAATAGTTGAATAAAACACAACAATGAAAACTAATCTGATTAAATCAGAGTATTTTTTTTATTATAAACTATAATATTTTATATAATATTTTTTTTATAATGTAGTTAAAATATGAGATATACCCAATGTGATGGTGAATCAAGGTATATTACACTTTTAAATTAAACTATTTCCCTTAATCCACTCACAACAATAAATGATATTAGAATATTATATAAAAGGATTAATATTTTGATCATGTTTTAGTTGTTGATTAGAAAAAAAATTCTATGTATATCTTAGATAATATAATCAATAGTAAATTTTAGAAAATTATCTTATATTGTTTTGCAGAATATAATCACAAAATTATACAGGACATGTTGGTTTCAACATGTTTCACTATGGAAGAAAAATCCATGGATCTGGTAGTTGGTAGTGTGTCATTACACTATAATCTATGAAAATAAATAAACATAATCATAAATAATATATGAATATTAATACATAATATAAAATTTTTGATGATGTAATACTGTAGAATTATGAAAATCAAATTTATGAACAACCGAGAAATGAGAAATTTGTGGTATGAGGAGGTCGATACTGGTAGGTGGAGACAAGGAAGTAGATGTAGAAATTAATGTAGATGTGGAGGTAGGAATGAAGAGGGAGGGAGGTGGGCTCTGGGGGAAGAGTCTGATAGGTCGAGTTAGGGGTAGAATCTTGGAGGTTGAGGTGGAGGCCGAAGCAGGGAGGTCGAGGCAGAGGTGGAGGTTGGGTGGTCGAGATGGAGGTAGAGGCCGGGAGGTCAAGATAGATGTAGAAGCTAGGAGGTAGAGGTTGGGAGGCAGAGGTTGGGAGGTCAACGAGGTGGTGGAAGATAGGAGGTCGAAGTGGTGGCAGGGAGGACGGGAATGAGGCAGAGGCGGTGAGGGGAGGGGAGTTCGTTGCTCATAGGAGGGGATGATTAGGGCTCATAGAAGTGGGGTGGGGGATAAGAGCCTAAGTGAGGCTAAATATTCAAAGAGATATACCCACTTATTTTTAAAAAATTGTGGTTATAGGTTCAATTAAATTTTTATACCCATGGTTTCTATAAATCATGGGTATAGATCTATTCAGTTAGAACCCATTTCCAGCAGTGTAAAGAATAAATCTTGACGTCTCTATGGACACAATGTATTCATAGTGATGAATTTTGGTGTGATCAATTCCAACATAATGCTTATGGATCTGATTAACTATATATTTCATCCATATATAGAGTAATTTTATTCTTTTCATTATTGATGACATACTCATTTTCTCTATTATATAGGAAGAGGACACATAGTATTTCAATTTGGTCATTGACTTCCTCAGTGAGTATCAGCATTATGGTATGCTCTCAAAATGGGTGTTTTGGATCCATGAGGTTCAATTTTTGGTGAATGTTAATTGTAAGCATGGTTTAACTATGTACATAGAGAATATTGATTTGGTACATGCTTGGGAGACAACCAAAATAATTAAAAAGGTGTGTTGTTTTTTTGGATTTATGTTATTAAATAAGAGGTTAATGGATAACTTTTCTAGTTTAGTAGCCCCTTTTACCACCCTGATATAAAAAGTGAATATGTTTATCAAGAAAAAGATAAGTCAATGATTCTTTTAGGAGTTGATTGTATGGTTGACAAGTGTGCCTCCATTGTGATGACCAACAGAAGGAGTGAATTGCGTAGAGTTTTGTGATTCCTCTATAGTTTGGCTTATCTACATATTGATGAAGAGTGTTGAAGTGATAATATATGGTGTATGGTAGTTGAGGCCCAATGAGAAGATCTACATGACTCATATCCCAGAGTTGGTAGTGGAAGGATGCACCTTGAAGATGAAGAGGCATTATCATCTTAGTGAACATTTTTTTTATTACTTGTACGATCAATGTCACAGGTATATCTTCACACATAGATATAGTAACATGAAGTAGTCACATTGGTTGAAGTTCTTATAGAACCATGAATTTGAGTGTTTCTACACTTTTACTAAGTTTAACATAGTGGAAAGTGTCATAAATTGGAATTCTCATTCTCTCATGGTGGAGGAGGCATCTAAGTAGTTAGCTTCATTATATCTTACCTTAATGGGGAAGAGGGGAGCAGTTTTCCATCATTAATTTGTGGTTACTCCTCCACTTATTCAGTTTTTTGAGGGAGTTGAAATTTTGAAACATCAACTATGAGGTTCTTCATGACTATATATCCTCATGATATTCATTTTATGGATTCTTGGAAGGAGGGGAACACACCATCCTTTTTCATGGACGGATGGTAAATCTTGTAACACTGTGAGAAGAAGTGGTGAGGGAGTTTTATACATCCCCCTTGTATGTAAATCCTTGTGTGTAAAATATGTACAATGAACATAAGTGGTAGTGTTTGTGGGTGATCATGATGAGGTGTGTTGTTGAGTTTGTCTATCTCTGTCTCAAATGTCAATATGTAAAGCATGAACAATAGGTTCTAGAAGGATTGACATAACATATTAATATTACATAATGTACGTGGGAAGAAAAATATATAGACATTGTAATGGGGATTCTAGGGAAAAGATTGATCATGATTCTATATGGGTGAGTTTTGACTGACTTACCAAGTCAGCACACTTCATTTCTATCATGAAGACGAGTTTAGTTCAAATTTTATGGTAATTGTACATGTTGGAGACCATCCGGATTCATGTGGTGACCTCAACCATTGTCTCCAACCAGGATACTAGGTTCACATCACAGTTATAGTGAAGATTTCATGAGGACTTTGTGACCCAGTTAAGGATTAGTACAACGTTTCAACCCAATAAGGATAGGTGACATAGTGAAATTCCCATGTAGTGGAGGATATGATGAGGTCTAGTGGTTTAGAAATTTGAAAGATTTGGGAGAATCACAATCCATTTAAGAATATTTCTTATAATAATAATTATCACTCTACTATCGTTGTGGAACTTTTTGAGGACCTATATGGGAGACCTCTCATGTCACCCTTATTCTGTACTGAGATAGGTGAGACAACTCTATTGGTTCTACATAAGGTGCTGACATGACTATCATTGAAATAGAATCAATATTTAAAATTTATGTTTTACTACTTCTACTTTCTAGTTGAAATAATGGTCGAACCCACAGGGAAGGAAGGTAACCACTTTTCTTTATAATCATTTTGTAATACCCTGTTGTTGTGTTGAAGAGGGTGACTTTTTAATTTATATATATATATATATATATATATATATTTCATTTTTCATTTCTATTTTTTATATTTTTTTCTAAAATGAAAAAAGACTAAACTAAACTTTGATGAATAACAGTATAACAATGGTTTATACTAATAAATGGACAATAAAAACTTTCAATTTTCTACAGCCTGGGGAATCTAAATTTTCTTGATTAAGAATTGGCTTCTTTATTTTTTTATGATTGTATCCACATCCTCTAAGAATTGATTGATTAAAATGAATCGTACAAAGATTAATCTCACAACTAAATGAAACATGAAGCTCTCCACCACTAGTCACCTAACATTAATAGTTTTGAATTTAAGATACTAGAATAAATCACACCAATTTAACAAGAAGAAATGAAATAAAGATTTAACATTAATGATTCCTTGACCATTCTCTCCAAATGATCATGAAATTTTTGAATTGAAGCGCATGAGTCATGAAAAATATTAAAAATATAAGTGTCAAATTCAACTTCTTGAGTTGAATATCCCTCTTTGTATGATGAAAACAAATGAATTAACAACATGGATTAACTAGCTAATTTAAATTCCCTGAACAATTAAAATGTAACCTAAATCAACTATTTTTCATAATCTGAATTCATTTAGCTACAAATAATGAAAATTTGAAAATAAAATAGTAAGATATATCCCTCTCCAAGCATGATCTGAGGTTGTCATTGGACCTTAGGTCTCAAAGAACAGTTCTTTTAGAGGTCCTCCCATGTTTTCTCGTCTCTGTCAATTGGTGAGAAGTTTCGAATTTTGGTATCCCCCCATCTACTTCTTCTCCAGCTCCTTATATCTCTGCTTCACATCACCCCATGATTCCACCGACTTAGTATTGTCCCATTGTTGTGAACCCCAAATGTGCGTTTTTTTCACAGGACGTATGCCACATTAGCTTTTCGCATGTAACTAACTCCACGAGAGTTAGTTGAATGTACCTAGATGTCATTCCATAACTTGTAGGTACCTGCACATCATAAAACATAGATAAGTTAAAATAAATAATTAGTTATTGTTAATAATATTAAATTACATAATTAAAAGTTTTCAAATATTAATTAAAATTTATTTTCATTGAATATTTTATTTTACTAATCTAAAACTTACATTAATTATTAATCGTTAAAGTTATTAATTTAATTTCCTTATAACATAATTTTTGGATTATAAAATGTTATTATTTAACAAAGTTGTTTAATTTATAATTAGAATAAAGTATTTAGATTACTGTTTAGTATATGATAATTCTATTAATAACTATTATGAGTACTTATTTATATAACTTTATTATATTTATAAATCATATTATTATTTATTTAATTAAATAAATTATTAATTTTATTAGTTAATCATTTTTTAATATAATTATAATTATTTCATTATTTAAAATGTAATGTTATAATAAATAATTCAAAAATTAAATATCATTTAATTGGTTATTAAATTTAATAAATCATTATTAATATTTAAGTGTGAATTTTTTTTATTTTTAAATTTATTTAAATTATTATTAAGGTTATTATTTTGTTAAGTAGTTGAATAATTATAAATTATTATAAAAGTTAAATTTAGTTACTAAATTAGTTTATTTTAATTATTATTATTATTAATTTATTTAATTTGTTCAAAAAAATTATGTTTTTTGTTCTAAGAATATTTGTAAATTATTATTAGTTAATTAGTTTTTTTCTAATTTATTATTATTAACTTATTTTGTTTTTTGTTTAATTAGATCTATATATATTTTTAGTTTATTTTGGTTTTTGATTTTTTTTAATTAATTTACATCCCCCCACTTCCTTTCCAGCGCATCACAACCAGAGGAGTAAAAACTAGTTTCTTCCGAGTGCGGAGGCAGGGTTGCAGTGGAACCCACATAGCGGCGCGACATCCTCAATTCCAGTAGTAGAGGTATCCCAGCTCTCCCTTTATAACTACATCATGAAATTATCTTTACCCTTAGCTATGTTTAGATCTGTATATCCCATCTCTGATGGTAGCTTCCCATTGGCAGAGCAACAACCATATTCCATAAAGTGCGAATCCTTCAACCTGGAATTGTGGGTCCAGCTCGATGGTTCTTCCATGGAACCCCATAATTGGAGGATCACATTCAGGTTCAGTTCATCCCTAGGAGGCCAATGGTGGATATGGATAAGTGTGGCTCAGATTTAGGGAGTATTTTTTTGTCAAATTTATTAGATCTAGGAGGAGGTATGGTTTTCTAGTTTCAAATATCTAGATTTATAGAATTGTTTTTTATTTAAATGGTTTGATTTCTATGAATTTGGTATGTGTGTGTGGTGGAGGTTTGGGAGAGGGTTTGTGGTTTTGAGGGAATTAAGATGATATCAGTGTCATGGGACTAAAGGAGTGACGAAGTGTAATTAGGATGTGAATGGAATGGTGAGATCAACACCAACAAGCTTGGGGTCGGTGTCGATAGCTGGATTTTATTCTGGACATCAGTGTGAGGTGGGAAGTTGTTGGAATTTGGAAGGTTTAAGAGTCTCACATTCAACAATAAAAAAATGAATAGTGAGTCAAAATATTAAAATTATCATACCGCGGGATAAATTCCACCTGGAAAAAGAAGTGATGCGGCGGAAAATCTATTTTTTTATTTAAAACATTTTTTAATTTCTAACAATTTTATTTTTAATGGTCGGATGATAATACCTCCTACAGTGTAAACCATTTTAAAAAATAAATATTAAATGTCAAAATAAAATATTTTATTATAAAACGTTAATAATATTTGAAAATAAAAATTGTTTAATAATAATAATAATAAATATATATTAAATATATAAAAAACATTTATTTTAGATTTTTCATAATCAACATTATATTGCACATTTATAGTAAAAAATTTCATTACACATTTACAATTAATATATGTTTTCTATAAATTATTTTATATCGAAATTCTTCCATATTTTAAAAATGAAACAAATAAGGTTTCAAGATATTAATATTTATATCTACTTTTTCATTATTTTATAGGAAAACTAAAAAGGTCATTTTATAAAATGATTATTTCCTGACATTTTTTTAATATAAGTATAAAAAATATATTAATGATCATGAAATTACTTTTTTGTAAAAATTTACATTTTTATTTATATATTAATATATTTTTAATTTAATTTTATTTAAAAATTTGAACTATAAATTTCTTATTGAAATTTGCAGTGGATATCTCTAATAGAAATTTGTATTGAAAATATTCACTATAAAATACTCTATTCATGTATTAATATAGCTTTACTTAAAATGTAAACATGTATATATTTTAGAATATATTTAATAAAAATTATAGTATAATTATTGTAAATATTAAGTAGAAATTTTAACTGGATTTTTAAATGGGAATAAGAATAGAAATTTCATTGTAAATTTACATTAAAAATATCCAATTGAAATTCTCAATGGAAATTTAAGATGAAATTTTAAAAAAAAACTATATTAATTCATTTTCATTGTAATTTTAAGTATAATTTCAAATATTAATTTTATAGTGGAATTTTTCTCTGGAATTTTTCATTATTTATTTGTGTATTGATTTATCCTTAATTATAGTTTATGTGGAAATCCAAATTGGAAATTTAAGATGATAATTTTCATTTCAAATTTCCACTCTGATTTTTCAGTAAAAATTGGCATTGTTTATTTACGTATTAATCTAGGTTTTCTAACAATTTAGGATGAAATCCAAATAGAAAATATGTATTGTACTGTTAATTTTCACTGAATATTTTCAGTATAGATTTATATGAGTGGATATTTACAATTTCAATGTAAAACACCAAATGTAAATGAAAATTTACTTGGATGTTTGTATATAGGTCTTCAAAATTTACAGAATAAAATTCGCACATGAAATGTGTAAGTTAATTTTATCATGTATTTTTATATTTGTATTTTTTTTGTTGTGTACTTTTAGTTTGCGTTGAAAATTTAATCATACATTGTGTTTTTCTTGGAATTTTTTGGTGAAAATTTTCACTGAATTTTAAATGAAAATATCTATTGAAAAATGCAGATTGAAAATTTCCATTTGGAATTTGAATTGAACCTTTTAGTAAAAGTTTCCAGTGAAAATTTTCACTAAAGGTTTCTAGTATAAATTATCAATATAAATTTCTTATGAAAATTTACATTTTATTATTTTTATATTAACATATCATCTATATAATTTACATTGTGAATTTGAACAAGAATTTTCCATTTGATATTTGCATTGGAAATTTGCAGAATGCATATCTTCAAATAAAATATTATACTTATACAGGATTTATGAAGTGTTTATATGCTCTTAGGAATCCATAAAATTTACATAGGAAATATTAATTCAAATATTTGATAAAAAATTTGCATTCATTACCTATGTATTAATATATTTTCATTGTAATTTTATGTAAAAATTTAAAGTGTAAATTTCATGTTGAAATTTTCATAGGATTTTTTCGATGGAAATTTACAACAGAAATTTCCAGTGGAAATTTAATCAAGAATGTCAAATGGAAATTCAAAAAGGAATTTCTATTGGAAATTTACAGAAGAATTTCTGATAGAAATTTTTCAGAAAATTTCTATTAGTGGTAGTGTAAAAAAACCTCCCAAAAGTTTATAATATGGTCATTTTTGTCCAAAACCATAACCGAAGAGTCAGTTTTAGGTTCCCAACCTAAGAAAATTTTAATCCCTCAAAATAATTAATAGAAACATCAATAAAATCTAACGTAAATTAATAAATTTTTTATTAATTGATTAAAATAAAAAAAGAACTACATTTAATTGAACTCAAATGTTAACTAATAAACAAAAAACACTAAATAAACTAAAATAAAATTATGAACTATAATTATGTTAACTAATAAACTAAAACTAGGTTACTAAATAAATTTAAATTAAGCATTATTATTAAAAAGATTAATTATTAATTGAAAACTCACAGATTAATAAACGTAATTAATATTAGAGTAAATTGATAGAATATTAAATGTAATAATTGTTAAATAACATCATTGGAGAGACATGAGTAAATGAAAAATAATTATTATATCGCTGACACAATGAGTCATCAACAGTTGTAGACTATCTCACCGACACTTATTGGTTACCTAAAATTTTTTATGCATGCCTAAAACATAATTATTAAAGAAATAAATATCTAAAAAAAATTGTTCAGCAACTAACTGAGAACTTAAAATTAATAACACATTATTTTATTTTATTATGTCTTTAAAAAGTTAACTTAAATTAAACATAAAAGAAATTATTATACATAACAATTATTAATTATAATATATTTCAATGAACATAATTTAATGGATAAGGTATTAAATTGTAGACTATGTTAGATAAATAAAAATAAGATGATTAAATTATTATTTAATATTAAAAATAATTTATTAAAATGTGAGGCACATTTAAAACAACTAAAATAATTTGTCAAATTGAAAGACAATAAAAATTAGTCAGAATAAATTAATCATCTTAAAAGATAAAAATTTATAATTTAGTTTAAAAATATAGTATTTAACAGATTTAATTATAAAAATAATAAAGTGTGAATATTTAGTCAGAAGGTTCAATATAAGATAAAAAAATATTATAAATATAATAAAAAGATTGGCATAATTTGTGTGTTTTTTAAGCCACATCTAGTGTAATCTAGGATAGATATACTTTAGTTGATCCGTGGTTGCATGAAGATAGCCTAGAGTAGAAACAACTGTAGATAGATTGGCACTGAATGCTTTTAAAATTGATCTAATGAAACCATTTTTCTAGATCATCTAATAATGAAGGGGATTGAGAAATTTTTTTAGTAAATAAAGTTATCCCCGTGGTTATTCAGGTTGTTTGAGAACCTATAGAGGGTTGGAGATGTATCTTACCTCTTAGTCCTGCCATCAATGTTTCATCGAGTGAATGCACTCTTTTATGTGTCATAGATAAAGAGATACATGCAAAACCTGACACACATTATTTACTAGTATGAGCTACATATCGAGGATGGATCTTCATTCATAAAGTATCCAGGGGTGATCAAAGAGTAAAAAGGGAGGAAACATCAAGGTTGAACCATCCCTTTTGTGTGTGTGTTTTGGTATCCACAAATCATGTAAATGAAATCCTTGGAAAGTGAGAGTCAGATGCGAGTTTCGTACCCCATATTATTATGTAAATTTTACTTTTTAGGGGGAATAAATTAAATGATGAGAGAAAATTAAGACTCTGGTTTTTCGTTTTAAGACATCTGAATATGTTAATGAAGTTTTCTTCACTTAGTAACTGAATTAGTATGAGATTTTAAAGCTCTAATAAACATGATTTTTATATAGTGAAAATATTAACTATTTTATATCATGAGTGAATATATTATCATAAAATAAGGTTTTACCCCTAATTTAGGAAAAAATATGGTAAATTTTAGACTTCAGTTGACTGTGGAATATTTAGTTTACCCTTGATGTGAACTAAGGTAGGCTAACATTGGATGGGCTAAGGGAGATGATTGTTTTTAGTGCATTTAATAAAATAATAAATTTATTTATTTATTATTTTTAAATGTCGTAAATAAAATTACTTATAAATATCGTAATATTAAAAATCACGTGGGTTAGTTGAAACACACTTGGAGAATTTGAGAGTAGGAAGACATGTGTTCTTACTTGGTGGATCTAGAAAGAATAATGACAAGAAATTTATTCGGGGTGGATCAAGTGGGAGAGAACATATCATATCATATTAATTGTTGGTGTATATATTTTTCACTAATGATGGATCCAATATCAAGGTAGGGTATTTTATTTTTTGGATTTTGACATATTTTAATCAATCTTGTTTTATATTTTCTTTTTTGACTTGTGGAATTCACTTATCTTCAAATGATCATACCACACCTTTTATATTATTTATCCAATAATTTTATTTTGCTACACATGATATCACATTATATACCACACTTATTATAATAATCGACAATGAAATCTTTTAGAACAATGGATTCACCATGTTTACGTGCTTCCTTCACCTCATTTTCTTCACGTTATTTTCATTTGGCCCTTGAGGCCAGTTTTCAACATTTTCAGTGTGGGTTAGAGTGTGATCTAATCCCTAGATTCAGGTCTATTTAGAGAAAGATGAATGTATTTGTAATAGTTAGATTGATGTTTACATGTTTGGATTTTTAGGACTTTGTGGGTCTAAGATACAAAGTAGAAATTTATGAAGTTCAACAGTAATGGTAGGAGTCATTCAAGATCACGAGTGGCTGAATTCTATCCACATGTTGTGGATCAGACATAGAAGGCCTAAGATCTTTACTCCCCAACATGATTAAAGGTGGAAATGACAGTAGAAATAGCATAATGAGACACTAGATGTATTCTTGGATTTTGGGAAAAAAGTTCTTGACAACATGGCATGTATTCCAGAAACACATATCTTTCAGTCCTATGATAGTTGAAACAAAGGCTTTCAAGAAGAAAATGATAAAACAATATTTATTTACCATAAATATAGTATGACCTAGTTCTAGAATCTTGATGTGTAATCATAGATTATATGTGTATGTGCATGTCCAGGAATAGTTACACTACCTATAGTATATAGGAATGTCCTAATACACAGATATGGTTACGTACATTGGAATGGCCCAAACTATATGGGCATGGATACATATATAAGGTCCCAACCAAATTTACATGCGCAAGTCAAGTAGTACATGAGTAATCCTTGGGTGGATGAGACTGACCATATAATACCATTACATTTTGTGTATTACTGCATTTCTATCCATGATGTGTGTAGGAGAGGACATGAATAAGTGTCCAGGTGAGGTCACACACAATGTGACCCATGGTTCACAATGTTTAATTTTATCAGGGACTTCCAACATATATATTATAACATTCTAAACTCATACTTTGGACTATTGGTAGCATATACTCTGCATTTTTTCATGTAGAACATGATGGAAGCCTTTGTAGTTGATTTTGAGATATGACCCGAAGTGTTGAGAGAGTGGAACTTATTTAGGTGACATTGGTCAAGTAGTAGTGACCCAACAGTATCATCAAAGGGATTACATAGAGAGAAACCCCATTTTATAATATGACATAGGTCCTACATACTCTTTACTAGATGATTGGTACTCCCATGTTGAACAAGGTCATAGGTCCTCTAACTATTTAGTGTAACACCTGATACACTAGGGAATTTTCCGAGCACCTTTTGAGAGTCACCCCCTTATGCACTAGGGTGTGGGTCCTCTATATTCTGAGTGGCACCCCTGACACACTAGGGATTGAGTCTTCTATGCATTGAGTGGAACCCCTTGATACACCAGGGAACAAGTCCCCAATACGCTAAGTGGAACCCCATATAACATTAGGAAGTGGGTTCCCTTTTGGATATTATTCTCCCTTGCGAAATGAAGAATATTGGGGAGTTTTGAGTACGCCACATGGATTCCTTTTATGGAAACATGAAATTATAAGCATTGGATATTGATCGTTGGACCTACAAGTACACTCATCAACATGGGTTGGTTATTGGGATGGTGATACCATTTCTCTCTCATCTAGGTTTCTTTATGATATTATTATTTACATGGGTTTTTATCTGTCATGTTATGGGTTGATCTATCCATTCATTGTAGCATTCAATTTCTTTCTTTATTGGATTTCATGTCATCCTACTGGGTATGTATATATTAACCCATGCATGTTCTTTTGCTGCACATGTTGTTTATCATGAAGATGGTAGGAATATTGCTGGGGATATCAGTAAAGTATATTAATACGTTGGTGTATAGACATTATTCAGTGGTTGGACATAGGGATGTGGAGCTGGTCTCTCTTCAGTTTTCCTTCATTTCAATTATATTAATGTAAGAGCATATTTTCTTATTGGTCGTGTATTCATATCCTTTAAACATTGGTTTCTGCATTCATACTCTCTATAGTCCCTGAGGGTTATTTCAGGCATGGTTTACTGTAGATGTTACAATATATAGTTATTCATTTGGACTTTTTCATGAAGATGATTGTGTGTGTGCATAGACATATTTTAGGGTAATGCCATCAATTTTATATTATTCCATCTAGGAAAATTCTCCTAGCCACATGTTTATTAGAGGCATTCTGGGAGTATTCATAGATCATTTTGTTCATTCCCTTGTGGGCCTCACTTGGTGTGTTCATGGGAGTTTTTATTTCTTTTTTCCCTTGTATTAGGATACATGTATGCACTTGGGGTTTCGTATATCATTATGAGTAGGATTTTATAACAACTATATTATACCTATCACGTTTCCATATTTATCAAGATGGTAATTCCTCCCAATTATATATGATATAACCTCAATTAAATTAACTTACCCGAGGCCCATTAGAGGCCGGACTCGATTGTTTACCACCCTCCTCCCCAAATTTTCATCTTCGACAGGGTACTATCTTGGGGGATAGGGATGGGAACAAGTTATATCAGAGGTTCAGATTGGGCGATATGATGGAATTATGATTTACGAATAAGTTACACTACATGGGTTGATAAGGAAATGGTATTAGATATATTTAGGAAGCAATGTAGACCAAGGATAATTCTTGGGACATAGGTATTTATAAACCCATATGATTTTATTCACTTATATTTTTTGTTTTCTGATTCAACTAAATGATGTGATACTAATTGTGGGGTAGAGACCAAGGAACAGATCATGTATCATTTTTATTTACACATATGTTTAAAATAGCTTGTCCATTGGATATGTTAAACTGTAAAAGAATAAGACAAATAATAAATTAATCTTTTATATTTGATATTCTAATTTTAGGAGTCTTTGAATGTTTTTTATTTTTATAGATATGTTTCTACGTTTACATCCTCATTGGGTTCACACAGAATTTGTTCAACATGATGTTCCAGAATATCACTATATATTAGAGGTCAAGAATGTCGAATCTTAGAGGAGAAACCTCTAAGAGTATTACTACTAGAGTATGTAAAATTTTGAGAGCTCAATTTCAAATATAGTGATAGAATAATTTTTATATGTGTAATAGATAGCCTTCAGTTCGATCTATTCATGGATGGATAAATGTATGGTGTTGGAAGTGATGATGCTTTGATGGAATGTGGGGAAGTGTTGGATCTTGTTCCTAAAGGATCATGAAGATTTGAAGGTCTTGTTGGAGATGTTGAAGGACTAGTTTCAGGTAGAGTTCATTTCTTCAATTTTGAAGGCATCTAGTCCCCCGAAGCTTCTTACCCTTCAACAGGGAACTTCCAACATTTAGGTGTATGGGATCTATTTCAATACAATTCTTATATATGATTTAAACCAAATCTCAAATAATGAATCCAAGTTGAGAAATTTGTATGATTCTTTGAATCTTGAGATCTTTTGTTATGTGTGTCCATTTATGTTGAAGATGTATCACAATGATATAGTGAGAGAAAAAGATGTAAAAATGACATTGTATATAACAAGGAGGTCATGATATGGGATTTATAAAGATTCCCCATGAGGAAGAGATATAGTATGGAGTTCCTAGTTACCATGAATGAATTTTTTTGGTCATCCAGAGGTAGGTCCCTTCCTTGAACATCTAGTTTCTCTGTTGGTGCTGGATAATAGGATTTTTTTCAAAGGTCCATAGACATGATTCCATATGGAGTTAGAGCTCATTAGTGGATAGCGTGAATTCCAATTATTATATGGTGGCATGAAACCGATTTTATACTTCAGGATCCTCTATTGAGACATTTTAAATGATTGTACAAAAGAAGGATTCTCTAGATATGGATTAGAAGAGTTGAGTTGGTGTAGATATATGGAAATACTAAGATATTCACTATCTATAGAGAGTAGATTTCAAGTATGGTTGTACTCATCATCATGGTTAAAGATTTCACTGAGAATGATGTGGTAAGCTTCATAGGCTATTTTTCCAATCATTGGTTGAGAAAGTTGCCATTTGATATACCCTTTAATTATTTTTCTACTTAGTATCATGCCTTGTTAGATTATGTATCTACCAACTCTTTGATATCACTTAGCCTACTCTATGATTTCAGACATGAGGTGGATAGACTTCTCATTTATTTGAATTTAAAAAAAGAAGTTGGTGGTTGAGATTAAAAAAATTAAAAATTTAGGGAATATGAGGTAGTTCTATATTAGGCCTACTCTTGGGGAGACATCTTATGATTATTAATATAGCTATAAAAAAACTCAATGACATGGATTGGTTTATTATGTACTGGATATTGTGTGATTCTTCCAAAAACCATTTTTTATGATGTTGATGGAGTGCATGTAGTGTTCATTAGATAGAGATACCCTTATATATGTCATATTTGGGCTTCATCATTTTCATCATTAATGTTTGAGTTTATGAAATGTTTTTTATAAGTTCATTCATCAATTTTTCCAATGTTTTGGAAGATATTCCTGATGTCATTTTAGTGGAGGTTGTAGTGTTACCCCCTCTATGGGAGATTGAGTTTAGGATTTAGATAAAATGTATAATTTCATCATTTTTAATGTTTCTGTAAAGGATTTAACCTTATGAGTTGTGAGAGACATCATTGTAGCTTGACGATCTATTGTTGAGTGGTTTTGATCATCCATGTGTGTCACCTTGGGGAGATCTAGTTTTTTTAAATGACTGAAAGAATTATTCATCTTTGTAAAAAATATAATTGATTGAATCAAGTGAAAATAAAGAACCACTATCCCCTTCAATGCATTTTCGATTTATTTGATTAGATGAAAGGAGCATGTGGGTTCTCAATTATTGATATCTAGCCAGGGTATTATTAAATGAAGGTGAAAGATGATAATATTATAAGTACCACATTCTGATTCCTTCATAGACATTACATGTTCATTTTGATTACAGTTATTGTAATTATTTATCTATCCATGTTTTGGGGATTGATGATTACATTGTACAGAGAGTTTATAAAAATGTTTTGGGTGGTTTTCTTCAAAGACATCCTTATTTTGACTGCATCTATATAAGAGTATTTAGAATATCTATGTGTCATTTGGAGAGTTCTTAATTATAATTAATTATTCATGGAGTTGTTGAAGTTTGAGTTTTGGGACCATGAAGTTCATTTCAGGGTGAATTTAGTATCCCATAAAAGGATATCTGGGGATCCTTTATATATAGAGGCATTTTTCATAGGAATCCCCCAAGACTATTTTAAAAGTTCATAAATTATGTGGTCATGTTGGCTATTGAAATAGGTTCAATGATAATTTCATCAAGGTTTTTTCTTCTATGAAATCCTTGAATAGAAAGGATTATAAATTCTTGTTCAATGACTAGTTTCAGGAAGCTTTTCAGTACATTAAGAATCATTTGGTTAGTAATCCATCCCTTGTTGTACCTTTTTAAGGGTTTTAGTTTGAGTTTTTACATGATGTTTCAAAACTTATGTTGGTTTCTATTCTAATGAAAAAAAATATTGTTTAATCCTATTGGGTCCTGTAAAATATTTCCCTATGAAAATAATTATTCTAGACATGATCTCATATTAGAATATGTTGTATTTTTCTTGATTTTATGGTGACATTACATCATTAGTGATTGTTTTTTGGTTTGGAAGACAATAGATCCTAAGGAATCCCTTCTACCAGTGTAACATGGATATTGTACAAATGTGGAGGATAAGATTCATACTAGATTACAACATCAAGAATTTTTTATAAAATATGCAAGGGTAAAGTTGGAGGAAATTAACGTATTAAGAAGTCAAATAGTGACATTAGCATGAATTAGTTGATTCATGGAGAGTTATGAAAAATCTAATAGTGATAAAAAACATATGGGAGAGGTTTTCATTAGTGCTTTTAATTTTTAAATGAATGTTCAATCATCTATAGTGCAGCAGGTGGAGGATTCATGGATAAGGGAATCTATGGTTGATTTCAAGTGATACAGAGTTTCATTTAATGATTCCACTGCTGTTTGGTATAATAATTAATAGCATTGAGTGGTATAACAGTGATTGGATTTTATCTCTAGTCAATGTATAAGATGGTTCTCTATGAGTTTTAGAGCTCACACATGGAGTTACATTGAAGTGACCCAATTATTTACCGATATCTGATAGGTTAATTTAGTGGCCTTTGTTGAAGTGTGTGTTTTCAAATAATTTGTGTCAATGAATTGACTTCTAGAATATGAAGGTCAAGCACCATGATCACAATTATTTTTTACAACCATTATAAATTACCTAGTTGAAGTTTTCAGATATATCAAGGACCTTATTTACTTGTTTACCTTGATCTTATGGATTCAACAATTATATATGTTTGATAGAGGAATGTTTGATGAAATTATTCCATTTTATATTGATAAAGTATTTATGCACAGTGGTGTTTTTTTAAGGTAATATATAGAGGAGGTGGTCTGACTCCATGTTGTTAGTATGATGTTCATCTCAAATCATGATCCTCATTTTACCTCAAATCAATGGAAATATAATCTCTTCTCTTTTGGATATTAATACTACCCTAGCACAACCATTCACACATAGATAGTATGTTAGATAGTAGGGATTATAAAAACTCTTAAGCATATGTTTCATTCTAATATCCTATATTTTGGTGGTTTATGGATTTGTCACCTACATTTAGTCGAGTTTCTGTATAGTAGTTTTTCTAATAAACTATTGGCATTACACTATTTGAAGCTTTCTAAAGACTACAATTTTGTTATCCATTGTGCTGGAATGAGGACCAAGAGTTAAAAATTATTAGGTTAGATCTGGTGAAAATTAGAATAGAGATGGTTCATGTAATTTTTGAGAGGTTGAATGCTGCATTGGATCGTCATAAGTCATACGCATATCATAGGAGGAGACCAATGTAGTTCGATATTAGAGATCATGTGTTCATGAAGATGACTCCTCATCATAAGAAATAATGGTTTGGTCATTGGTGTAATATTTCTCCCTAATTTTCAGGGCCTATTGAGGTGTTATCTCACATTGGATTCTTGGAATATCATATAGAACTAGCCTCACAAGAGAGATATAGATACACGACGTCTTCCATGTGTCACATTTTTTCCATTATCATCTTGATCACTCTAACATATTTGACATCAGTGAGATCAATGTTTGTGATGATGTTACCTTTGAGGAGAAGCATATTGTGATGTAGAACTACAAGGAAATGGTATTGAATTGTTGTGTTATTCCCTTGGTTCATATCTTGTGGTGATATGGTGCTATGGAGTGGAGTAATTAAAATTGTGAAGCATAGATATGAAATTATTACCCTAATCTATTGTTAAAATATTACTTCCCATGTGATGTTGTTTGTTTTTTTGTTTTTCCACTTTTTTGGATTATAAAATATTTTTTTCTTTCTTTTCCTTATTTTTACCTTCATATTTTATGAAAGGTATATCCCTTGAGGGAGTATTTAATATATGGTTTTATTGTATAATATTTTTTTTATTTATCTAAATGAGGTGGTTGTGCTCTTGTGATTTTGAGAACCTTGATAGGTACCTCAAAGGGAGACTATTCAAATGACCCAATTTCTTTATTTCTTTTAGGATTGGTTTTGAATAATCAAGAAAAAAATATGACTTAAAAGATATCTATTGTAAGAAACTAGACCCTATTTCACCTTCCTTTTGTGAGTTTTTCTATGTTAGATTCACATGAATGAGGTTCTAATGTTTTTATGAGAGGAATATTTATTTTTTTGACGAGTTTTACAATATGGATCTCTATAATTCTTCATAAGAGTGTGGGTTGTAGCATGAGGGATTTTAACTCTAGGGTAAGAATTCAATGTGGCTCTTCCAAATCCGATGGTAGGTTTGGCATGATCATTTGACTATGGCACAAAGGCCTTGGGGTGTAATTTTTTCAATTATTATTATTTCCACACCCATAGGGACTGGATTCCAGCTATACTGTACTCTCCACTTGAGGTTATCAGGTTTGGAAACATGGTGGGTTAGGTTTCACCATAACGACCCCAGTAAATTGCAAACAATCCAAATACCCAGTCATGGATCTTAGATGATTTTTCGACTAGGGGGATTTTTCACGGTCTCCTTCAATTTCATTATACTCCTACTATTTTTCAACAATGTTGTAGGATGGTCCAATAAGTTGTGCCATTGTCTTCATTTTATTAGTCTCCCTACAAAGACCCTTGGTGTCCTCAACTATATATTTATACCAAACTTCTCTCTCAATCCCAAGGTGAATCAAAGTACTTTTCAATGGCCTTTATATCCCCATTCTACTGATATTAAGCCTCAGTTTATTGAAATTACTATATGGTGATATAAGGTAGGATCTTCCTCATTTATTAAAGTTTCTCCTTTTTTATATCCCTTTTCCTCATTATATTCCTACTAGTATTTTTCATTTGATATGAATTATTCTAAAAGTGTTTTAAATTTCATTTTATGGGGTTTCTGTGGTGTAAATTCTTTTTGATTTCATAGTTATCCCTTGGGAGAGGTCATCATAGATCTACATTGGCATTCTGTTGTTATTATAAAAAAATTAGAATTTTGAAGTAGGGGATTCCTTCTATTTCTTATTTATATATGCGAGTCATAAACTTACAGTTATTTATAACAATTATGGTGATGTAATAAAAATAATAATTCAAATAATTATTAATGAATGAATTTTTTTAGTGACATAATTTTATTTCTTCCTACTTTGAATAAGGTGAATAACTAAAGAAAATTCATGTTTAATAAATCCAATGTTTCTAATAATTGTGTGGTAATAAAATTAATGAAAATTTATTGTTTAATTTAATAATTTATTCCATCTGTTAATGAAATTAGGAAATTAAATTGAATTTGGTATTCGTGTTGTGGTATTAATTATTAATGGAATATTAATGAGAATTATTATTATTTAATGCTTGTTTAAATTAATAAAATTCCAGAGAATAAGTTTAATTACATTAATAATTCCTTAAATATGATACCCTAGTTTATCTGAATTTGGAACATGGGATAATTGAATAAATTAAATAAATATGTCATAATAACGGATTATTATATAAATATATTTGTTTTGGTCCTTGGGTTTGTATTGATTGTGAAGGCTGTGTTCCTTTTATTTGGAAAGTAGGAGATTGTTTTCATGTTAAAATTATATGTTTTATGGCCTAGTTTTCCTTTTGACCATGTTGGGTTTTTATACTTTCTGTGTACTATGAGCATGAGAATTGGTATGTGATGTGATTTGATAATGTAAAGGATGATGATATATGGGTGGGGAGGCCCATAGTTGTGGTATCAGTTGATGCTTGTGGTAGCCAGATGTATGGTGATTATCTTGATGGTGTTGGGGATGGATCCAGGATAATGGAATAGGATAAAGCAATGCATGCTCATTGATGTGACAAAATATGATATTATATATTATGAATTAATCTTTTAAATAGATGTATAGTTGAGTTTCCTATTTATTTTCATTCATTTCCCCACTACTGGGGGTATCTAGATGTTATTTATTGAATCTATATATTGGTATCTTATGTTGATTCCTATAGTACCTAGAATTATGGAAATATAAATAATTTTGAATTAAATTTTTAACCCATATGACTGGTTCATAGAATGAAAATTTTGATAATCATGAGGGAAAATGGATTTGGTGGGATTATACCTGGAGGGAATGGACTTCCTATATGGATAATAAATTTTAGTTTAATCATTGTTAATGGATGGCTAATGAAATATAACATTGAGTAGTTTTAATGTTCAATTAATAAATAATTAATAATTTATCAAAAGGATAGATGTAATAAGTAAACTTGAATTCAATGAATCACATTTAATTTCATGTGTGCATATGATATATTTAGTCTTTAGTAGTGGATTTCAGGCCTCAGAGGAAAAATAGAAAGAGTAGGGACTAGGACTAGGATATTCCTATACTATGGTTTTGAGACATATTTTATCATGTATGTTTCTTTATTCAATATGTTACTGGCCAATGTTGGTTGAGTTACTGAAACATAGTGGACTATAGGGGTATTTTCCCTAATACCTCAATAGTGATGATGGATAGGTAAACACCCACCTGGACCTACTCCCTTCTATTGGACATAAAATGAACTGGTATAAATTGTGGTTAGTTTTTCATATAAATATATAGATTTTTATAATGTGTTATGGTTTTTTCTCACACATGTATCTACAGATAATGTATTCAAAGGATTATTAAACTTAAGACATGCATAGGTCGTCATGGAATGAGATATCCTACTCAGTGGATGGGTTGTGATGGATTAAGGTATGATAGCCAATGCATGTTACAAAAAATATAGATTGTTGTGGGTCACTAAAACTAATTCGTTAATATATATGGATGTGTATGGGACGATGAAATGATGTGATGCATGATATGCTTGTTATAAAACATATTACAAGTTTTTACAAGCTGTTTACTTTTATGTAGAGATTTCTCCGAAGTCACGACATTGGGGAAGAGCAGAAAAATAATGGTGAAGTGGTAATGGGGTACCCTTATTTTATATATTGTTTGGGTTACTTATTTAGAGATAACCATGGTGAGTCTAGTAACATTTTATACCTATTTTGGTGATGAGTTATTTTACCTTTTTGTTCATTAGGATTTAGTATGATTTTTTTGTCTTTTACAGGATAGGATATGTCGAGGATCCTATTAAGTATACCTATTATTGTCACTCTATATATATATATATAACATTTACTAGGATATTACTATAAATTTTTATATTGGGTTTGATATTACTATTTTGCGGTATTCCAGAGCTTTTTGTACATAGCTATCGCTATTGTGTTAAACATTTCGGTACTTGTAGTTTTCATTTACAGTTGTTTTATCCATATATAAACATAAACTTATACACTTTGGAACTATTTTATCTTCTTGGGAAGGATTTTATCTTTTTTCTCCCTTATCTTAATTCCACGTGTTTCTTATATGAACCAAAGTACTCTTTTTAGGTATGTTTTCCTTTTCAAGTCATTTTGGAGAAACATGGAAATTTCTAGAAATTTTAGAAGTACACACTCTGTACATTATGAGTACACGTCGTGTACTACCTTACCACCAGAGGCCGTGTGCTGGTCGTGTTTTGGCCCCAATCATGGCCATGTGGGGGTGTTTTGGAGGCCTCCTAATAGAGAGTATGGAAACTATGAGTACACAACGTGTACTTCAAAGTACATGTTGTGTACATTCTTTTTTTGATTAAATGCTACAGGGTCACGTCTAATTTCCAGAACGCTCTTCTATTATGTCTTGTTCGACCGAGAGTTCCATATGGCCACAGATCTTCAACGAACTCCCATGTGTGCGTTCATCCTCCGAATCGATCATAGTTGGTTGCATTGGAATCACATTTGTAAGTTCTCTCTTCTCATGGAGAATCATCTTCCGATTTGTCCTCTCTCGTGAGATATCATGGGTTTAACATTTTAGATGTTTTGTTAGATCTTTGGCTTTCTATGGAAAATCAATCCTTGACGTTCACGTATATCAATCTCCTAATTCTGAGGTAGGTGTTTTATGCCTTTCCATTGAATATCGTTTAGTATTATTTGAAAATATGACCAATATCCTTGAACAGGGTATTGTGTGTTTACCATTTTACTCATGTTGTCTTCCTTCCATGCTTATATGTTTATATAGAGGTTAATTGGATATGAATAGGGTTTTTGGTATGCTTTAGATTTTTTTCCCATGCATGTAATGTTCACGACTGTTTGGTCCTATTAGCCATTTGGTCGTTTTGCCTATTTTCAATGCCTAGTGTTGTAAGGTGGAACTTTTGTAGTATGACATGCTTGATATGTTATAGACCGGTTATCCAAGTAGTTATATAGGGTTACTTTGGCAATATTGCATTGCTATATTCATTTACCTACACAGTCCTGTGAGAACTCTATGTAGTAGACTATAAGGGGACTTGATTGAGAGGGCTTCCTTAGAGAATCATTTACTACATTAGTTAATAAGGTTAATTGACTGAGAGAGCTTCCTGAGAGAGCCAAATACTACATAAGACTATAATGGAAATTTCCCATGTAAGCTTCCTCAGAGAGTCTCTGTTTTAATTTGAATTCACATGAATTACTCAAGAATATATTGAGATTTGACCATGTGAGCTTTTTCAAAGAGTCATTGAATGACCTGGGCTATAATGGGAATTGATTGTGTGTCCTTCCTCAAGGAGTCCTTGAACTTAGGTCCATAAGGGAATTGATTGTGCGAGCTTCCTCAGTGATTTTTTGACTACCATAGACTATAATGATAATTTACTGTGTTTACTTCCTCAGAGAGACGTTATATATTATTTTGATGGATCCAGAGGGGAAAAGATGAGGGTATTGATCAGAGGGTTACCTGTTTGTGTTCAGATGTTGCTTGATATTGATACTGTGGATTGTTTACTACTGATGGCTTTCTGGTTTACTGCAACTTGTACATTTACCTACAATATATTCACTGACTATTAGGCAATGATCTCTGGGTTGTTGCCTACTGAGATTTAGTCTCACACTCTATTTGTGTCATGATTTTGGGCCCAAACAGATTATATTGTTGTAGGTATAGATAAGGGTAAGCACCTGTCTACTTCAGGTACAAGACATTCTATGGAGTTGGAGAGCATGAGACCACTCTTAGTCTTGTGATGATGTGAAGAAATATAATTGTTTCTTTGGTACATTTTTTTTTACTTTTTGAATTCTGAATTGTGATGTGTTTGGATGTTTTCCTAATCATATGTATCATGCATCATTTTAAATATATGTGCTCGAGTTGTTTGTATTTCAGTATTCTACTGTTTACTATTATTGGAAATTTACTGCTTCTGCTACTGTGTAGTTGTTTCCTTCCACAGTGTTACCCTGCCAATGAGGGCATAATTTCTCCACTATCATAACCAAGGCACTCACTGCTAGTCGGTAGCCTCTGGCGTTTGGGAAAATGTGCTTGAGGCCATGTGACCAACCTGGTATGGGGCACATATGAGCGGCTTCCAAAACCAGGACATTACAAAGTGGTATCAAAGCTATTCATTTCACTTGACATTATATTTGGAGCCTACTGTCATGGATAGGATAGAATAGGTACTTTTTAATTAGTTGTGTCGAGGAGTAGCTAACCTGTGTACATGGGAAATCCCATCTACCTCGGTTATTGCAATTTTCTTGGTCTGCAGTTTTATAGTTGACCTGATTTTCACAATTAGGTTACATAAATGTATTATGTTGCTATTGTTGATGTTATTGAGGTTCTGTTTCTGTTGAAACCAGATGTGATGAGGGTATTCCATCTCATGCATCATATACGCACTTTCTATAAATCACATGTCATGAATTCTTGCCATGCCATCTAAGATGCATTAGCGATTTCATGTTATTGTGATAGATGTTGTGTAGAATATTCACGATGTTGTGATGGATGCTTTGATGAAATAATTGTAGTTTTATAGGGTATTTTTTTATAACGCCTTGTTTGAATGAACACCAAAATTTGGTTCTAGAGGTGATATGAGCCCTCATAGATCGGGATTTGGTGTATCGTTGACTTTATTACCTTTTTATGACATTTAAAAGATGCAAAACATTGATTCACGGAGATTATGGCAATCAAGGATTGTAATTTGGAACTTTCTATGTGTCTTTCAGTGTTTTCTAGGCTCTGAAGTAGTTTCTAAGGCTATCTTTCTGGAAAAACCCCATAATATACACCATGTAATTTTGGAAACATGTCGTGTATATTTGACTACATGCCATGTGTTCTTTTTTTTCAGGAATAAAGTGTTTTTCTTAAGTACATGCTGTGTACTTTATTTTCACACCATGTAGTCTCTAAACGTGTCATAAGACATGTGGTCAGAGACTCGGGATCCGTAAATCCTTGTGGAAACATGTCGTGTTCTAGTTGTACACACTGTGTAGTTTGACCTACATCCCCGACCGTGTCACGAACAACATTGGTCGGTGTTATCATTTCTCATACATGCCGTGTCCATCTAGAATACGTCCTGTAGTGTCAGCCAGGTAGTCGGTCGTGTAACTGACAACACGGCCGGTTGGGACTTCTTAGTACATGTCGTGTCCATCTGGATCATGTCATGTACTGTATCTTGGGTACACTAGTTGTGTCACTAACAACATGGGATGATGAATCTTGTCAAGTACATGCCATGTCCTCTACTTTGAACACACCATGTAGTCTTGTCTTATGAGAGTCGTGTGGGTTAACCATGTTGAAGGACTCATCGAGGGAAAGAGGATTCAAGTACACGCCATTTTTTAGGACAACACGTCATGTGTCTGGGGTGTTAGATGACCAGTTTTTGTAGATGTACATGCCCATGTGAACAAATTATGGGAACACATCATGTAGGAATTTTACACAATATGTAGTCATGTTTTGTAAAACATGAGTTCATTATTTCATATATTACCTTCTTACACCTCTTGTTTTCATTCCATGATAATCATGATCTAATCTATGCACTTGAACATGATGGTTCATGCCACTCACACATCCTCTGTTTGTATGCCAGTTTCCAAACAGTGATCAGACAATAGATATGGCTGATCAGGGACTTCCAATAGATCCTCCAGTTGAGCTAGTCTTGGCACCAGCCGTTATACCTGACACAGGAGCTAAAGATCAATTCAGAGAGGGCTTTATGAGGATGATGCAGACTTTTCAGGGTGTTTCGTCTCCTGCCACGTTGATTGAAGAATTGATGCATGTATTTCAGTAGTAGCATCATCCTAAATTCTTAGGGGATGAGGGACCCCAGGCTATAAAGTCTTATGTAGAAGCCACGCTGACGATTTTCAAGAATCTGGAGATACCTCCATAGAATATGGTGGTGCTCGCTACATACATTCTCCAAGACTCCGTCATGAAGTGGTGGGTTGTGATCTCACAGGAAGGATGCCAGTAGGGTATGGCTTGGGATGTGTTTTTGCGCATCTTCTACAATTACTTCTCTATGTAGACCGTGAGGGCCGATCGTGCCTGAGATTTCATGAGTTAGTAGAAGGGTACTCTTTATGTTATGGAGTATTCCACTTGCTTAATGGAGATACACTGTTTCACAGCTATTCCAGGAGGTGATGAGTTTTTCCTTACACGAATGTTTGAGGATGGTCTAAGGCACAACATTCAATCGTAGGTGAACGTCTTCAGGTTGGCTTTGATATCCTCTATCATCAACCTGACAGGGATCGCAGAGCTTAATCTGAGGGATTCTTGTGCAGTGAGTCAGGGTGGTTCGATATCCAGTGTTAGTATTCCTCTTACAAATAGAATGAAGAGACAAAGGGAGTCTGCATAAGGAGATCAGAGTGGGTGGGATGCATCTTCTATTATCAATGTGGTGTACTACCAGTGAAGCCAGAGTGGGCATACGAGGACACATTGCCCGAGGGCCACAGTGGAGTGTCGATATTGCGGCAAGATTGGTCATCTCCAGCACTTCATTCAATTCCTCTCCCTAGTAGCTTGTGATATGGGTTCTTCTTGACTCCGCGTTTCTAGAGCAGCACCACCAGTTTCTCTCAAGTCTGGGAACTGGAGATCTTCCAGCTATTCAGGTTGAGGTGGAGGTCACGGCCATGGTGGTCAATCACCAGGCTTCCATCGACATTAGAGTGGATCAGATCAGAGTGGTCAGGCAGGGTCATAGGGCCGTGGAGCAGTCCAAGCCTACATAGTAGAGCAAACCCAGTAGGAGTAGGATCCCGACCCTTCTATAGTTCATGGAATGATCCTAGTTGCCTCATTTTTTTCTTAATCTCTTTTCAATGCATGGGATTTTCATTGCTTTATATCTATTGTGGTTGTGGAGAGCCTTGGGCTTTAAATCTTTTCTTCTTCTGATATCATGATTCTAGAAAAACAGCTGGGGACTAGAATAACTTGTTTACATCAGTGAAAGAATATCCCTCTAGAAGTTGGTGGTTGTCACATTCTTTGGGACCTCTATTTATTAGATAAGGTAGGCTATGATGTAATCCTCGAGATACACTGGTTAGTTCCCTTCCAACAATTCGTAGACTTTTATCGCCACAGGGTGAGTTTCATATCACTAGAGGGTGGATATTTTCTTCATAGAGGTATGTAGAATGACCATGTTAGAAATGCAGGATCCGTGTATCATGGGATAAGAGAAGTTACAACCTAGATAGCTAGTCTATATCTGGATGACTATGGGACTTCATCGTTGGACTTTCTTCTAGTGGAGGATCATTTCAAAAATGTCTTTCCAGAGAATTATTCATGTTTTCCTCCAGAGCATGAGGAAGAATTTTCGATTAAGCTCGTGATAGGAGAGACACTGGTTTCCATTCCTCTTTATAGGATGGCTACACCAGAGTTGTAAGGGATCAAAAAGTAGTTGCAGAAGTTGAATACAAAGGGTCTATTCGACCCAGTACATCTCCTTGGGGTCTGTCTGTCCTGTTTGCGAAGAAATCCGATGGAACCCTCAAGCTTTGTGTGGATTATCGGATGCTAAACCAGTTGATAGTCAAGAACCTATATCCCTTGCGATGAATCGATGTTCTCTTCGATAATCTTCGAGGATCCTTAGTGTTCTCAAATATTGACATGAGATATAGTGACCCTCAGTTTCACGTTAGACCATATGAGATACCTCTTACAGCTTTTCGAAGTAGGTATGGTCTATACGAATATATGGTTATGTTGTTCAGTCTCACAAACGTGCCTGCAGCTTTCGTGGCTCTGATAAACCGAGTATTCCATCCATACATGGATTCTTTCATGGTTGTCTTCATGGATGATATCTTGGTTTAATCTCACACTCAACACGACCATTCTACCCATCTTGGGATCATTCTGAGTACACAGATAGATCATCAATTATATGTTAATATCTCAAAATGCAACTTTTGGATGGACTAAATTCACTTCTTGGGTCATGTAATCTTAGATACAGGAGTCTCAGTGGACATAGAGAAAGTGAGAGTAGTAGTTTCTTGAGAGAATCCAAAGAATATCTTTGAGGGGAAGAGATTTCATGGGCTTGCTTGATACCAAAGTTTCTTCCTACAACACTTCTCACACTTAGAAGCACCATTGATGAGTCTGACTAAGAAGGGTACGAAGTTCTTGTGGTCAGATTCATGTGAGTTAGCCATTCATAAGCTAAAAGGATGGTTGACATCAGCACTGATACTAGTCTTTCCAGATCCGGGAAAAAGCTACATTGTTTATTGTGATTCGTTAAGTATCAATCTAGGAGCTGTTCTTATGTTGGGAGATGGAGTCATTGCGTATGGGTATCGACGGTTGAGGCCACATGAGAGGAATTACACAATGCACGATCTGAAGATGGCACCTGTTGTTCATTCCTTACATTGTTAGGGACATTAAATTTTGGTAGATAATTTTTTGGTTTTCACCGACCACAAAAGTCTTATGTACATTTTCTCTCAGCATGATTTGAATTTTAGATAGAGTAGGTGGGTTGAGTACCTATAGTCCATCGATTTCAAGCTTGCCGATATGATTGGAAAGGCAACGCAATGGCTGATGCGTTGTGTAAATGGACTCAGATACAGGAAGTTCGGAAGAACATCAATGAGTAGAAGCTTATGGATCTGTTCTTTGAGATGCATTCGGTGGTTCACGACAGTCAGGGGAAGACGTTTCTATCTTCTTTAGTTGTTACCACTACTCTTCTTGATCGAGTGCGGATGAAAAAGCTACCACATTTTGAAGGCCTAGTCCAACGGGAAAGTGTGTTAGGAGAGGACCCTATTCCTAGAAAGTCCATAGGTGAGGATGAGATCTTGTGTTTCAAGGGGTTCATATGTGTGCCAACAGACATACATGAGGAGATGATGTGGGACTTTCATTCCTCATTTTGGGTAGTTCATCATGGTGTCACCAAGACGTAGCGTGATCTACACCATCAGTATTGGTGGCCAGGTATGAAGAGAGATGTTGCTAGTTTTGTCATGAGGTGTTCCACCTGTCAGCTGGTGAAGGCGGAGCATCAGCAATCAGCATGGCTTTTATTGTAGTTAACCATTCCTGAGTGGAAGTGGAATAATGTCTTGATGGATTTCATGACAGGGTTACCGAGGTCAACTCGAGGGAGCGATGCAGTATGGGTTATCATTGACAGGCTTACGAAGGTTCCTCACTTATTTCCAATCAAGGTGACCTTCAGTGTTGATGAGTTGTGACAGTTGTACATCCATGAGATTGTACATCTTCATGGAGTTCCATACTCCCTTATCTCTGCCAAAGATTCACATTTTACTTCTCATGTCTGGAAAGAGATTTTGAAGGGCTTGGGTACACCATTAATTTTGAGTACAACATACCATCCCCTGATAGATGGCTAGTCTGAGCCTACGATTCAGGTGCTTGAGGACATGCTACGAGCATGCATCATGGATTTTGGAGGTTCTTGGTAGAAGATTATACATATTTTGGTGTTTTCCTTCAACAATAGTTTTCAAGAAACTATTCATATGGCACCTTATGAGGCTTTGTACAATAAGCCTTACTGATCACCCTTATTTTGGATGCAGGTAAGAGAGGCAGCTATGCTTGGACCTCGTCTTGTTCAAGAGACCACAAAGCAGATAGTGTTGATTTGGAAGAGGATAGCTTCTGCACAGTCTCGACAAAAGTCTTATGTTGATCATCTGAGATGACCACTGTAGTTTGAGGATGGGGATCAGGTTTTTCTACGTGTCGCACCGAGGCTGGGAAAAAGGGGGATTAGGAGACATAGTAAGCTTCTTCTGAGGTATGTCGGGCCATTTTAGGTGTTAGAGAGAGTTGGGACCGTTTCCTATCATTTGCAGTTACCTGAAAATTACCTAGCTATGCACGACGGTTTGCACGTTTCTTAGCTTCAACATTACTTTTTAGACCAGTCTCATGTCTTTCAACCTGAGGTGGTTGAGCTCGAAGTGGATGCGTCGTTTGAGGAGCATACTTTTTGGAATTTTTATTGCAGTAAAAAGGTTCTCCATGTTCAATATGTTCCTCTGGTTTGAGTTTTGTGGTTGCACGAGCGGGTACAGGATGATACATTGGAGAGGGAGGCCGATGTATGAGCTCAGTGGCCGGAACTATTCGAGGTTTCATCTTCTATGACACAGTATGGAAATTCAGGGACAAATTTTTTTAAGGGAGGAAGTTTTAAGAACCCATGTCTTATTTTTAGGTATGTTTTCATTTTCTTGTTGTTTTTGAGAAAAAGGAAAATTTTGTGAAATTTTCGAAGTACACGCCCTGTACTAAAATACCATTGGAGGTCGTGTGCTGGCCATGTTATGGCCACACACATGGCCATGTGGTGGTGTTTTGGGGGCCGCAAAATGTGATGTATAGAAAGAGAGAGTACACGACGTGTAATTCAAAATAACATTCTGTGTAATTTTTTTCCTTAAATTCACTGGGGTTATGTCTTATCACCAGAACACTCTTCTTTTAGGCATCGTTTGACCAAGAGCTTTGTATGGCCGGGGATCATCGACAAACCCCCAAGCGTGCATACATCCTCTAAGTGGAACACCATCGGTTGCATTGGAATCAAATCGGCGAGTTCTCTCTTATCCTGTAGCACCATCTTCTGATTTCTCCTCTCTTGAGAGATATCGTGGGTTGAAAATTTTATAATTTTCTTAGATCTTCATCATTCTAAGGTGATTAAAGCCTTATGCTTCACATATATCGATCTCATAACCCCGAGGCAGTTGGTTTGTTCCTTTCTGTTGAATGTATATGAGTATTATGTGCAAATTTGACCAATACCCTTGAACAGGGTATTGCGTGATTACTGTTTTAAGCCAATTTTCTTCATGCCATGTTTGAATGCTTGTATAGAGGTTAGATGGATATGAACATGGTTTTTTAAATGGATTATATGTTTTTCCTACGCATGTTATGTTCACGACTATTTGGTCCTATTAGTCATTTGGCTGCTTTGCCTGTTTTCCATGCCTAATGTTGTAGGGTGGAACTTTTGTTTTCAAACATTCTTGATATGTTGTAGACTAGTTAGCCATGTAGATTCGTATGGTTACTTTGGCCATATTGCATTGCTATAATCATTGACTTACACAGGGTCGTGACAACCTGGTGTAGTAGACTGTAAGGGGAATTGAATGAGAGAACTTCCTCAAAGAATATTTGACTACCTTAGGCTATATGGGGAGTTGACTGAGAGATCATACTTAGATAGCCTACGAATACTTTAGACTATAAGGGGAATTGACCATGTGAGCTTCCTCATAGCGTTTTGTTTACATTGAATTACCTTAAATTACTCTAGACTATAAGGGTAATTGACCATGTGATCTTCCTCAGAGTGTCTTTGAACGACCTAGGATATATGGGGAATTGACTGTGGGTGATTCCTTAGAGAGTCCATGACCATGGGGTCAATGGGTAATTGACTGTGTGAGATTCTTCATAGATTCCTCGACTACCTCAGACTATAAGGGGAATTTACTGTGTGTGCTTTCTTAGATTGTCTTTATATATTATTATGTCTGAACCAGATGGGTTAGGGTGAGGGTACTTCTAGAGGGTTACCTTTTTGTGTTCAGTGGTTTCTTGATATTGATACTGTGGATTTTTTACTACTGAGTGCTTTCTGGTTTACTTCTTACTGTAATTTTACCTACCATATATTCACTGATTGTTAGGCACAAATCTATGTGTTTTTTTCTAATAGGATTTAGTCTCACAACCTGTTTAGGTAATGATTTTGGGCCCAAACAGATTATATTACTGTAGGTATAGATAAGGGAAAGATCTATTCTAATTCTGGTACCTGACATGCTATGGAGCTAGAGAGAATGGGACCAACATAAGGCTTACGATGCTGATCTGTTGATCTGTTTCATTTGTACATTGCTCTAGTACAGTTTGTATTCAAAATTGTGACATGTTTGCCTATTTTTGTAAAATTATGTTACATTAATCATTATTCATTTATGTGCTCCAGTTATTTATATTTCAGTCTTCTGTTGTTTACTATTGTTGGACATTTACTACTTCCACTAATTTGTATTTGTTTCCTTTTTCTGTATTTATTTTACAAGGAGGGCATAGTTTCCTCCTATCATACCCAAGGCCCTCAATGCATGTAGGTAGCCTCTGGAATTTGGGGAATTGTTCTTGAGGCTATGTGACCAACCGGGAAAACAGGCGACTCTAGGTGGCTTCCAGAACTAGGACTTTACATTTCTCTTATTGGAAAATGCCTCACATTTTTATGTATGATATACCATTAGTGCTTGTCACCCAGCACTAATTATATATCATCACCGTATTTAAAAAATAATATTGAAATTTAATTCTCATAAACTAATAGTTATTAATTATATAATATTTTATGAGCCATCATATAAACCATTTAGAAATAAATTGTTGTATAATATCAATCATGTCTCAATGAAGGGTGTTTGTGATAAGAAACCCTTTCAAATAATCATGATTTTTTATGGGAGACCAAAATAATGATGTTATTATGTGAAGAAATTTAAATCCACCTAAATCAACAAGAAATACCACATAAAATTTTCATATGAAATTTCATATGTAATCATGGAATAACATAGTCAATAAAGAATGTGCATAACCTAATGAAAAGAAATTGAGTTACCTAATCCCTTACCTCATGTCCTGAGTCATTTATTATGTCCATTAATTCATTTATAATAAATTCCTAGTAATAATATAAATTATTAATATTATTTTATAGGTATATTTTATTACCTAAAAACCTTTTATTTCACTCATTACCCAAAAAAACATTTACTTAATCAGTTTAATCCACATCGGATGTTTTAAGGATGTCCGGTTCATAAGTCCAAAACGGTTTTGGTATGTTTACTATAGTTACATATCTCATGGTTATATCATATAGAAAATAATAACCATGAAATAATTATCATATTTATTCATTAAATTTTATTTTTGAACAATCAATTGATGGTGTCAACTAAAAAATTAAATGTACCAATCATAGAGATAGTTTTTTGTACGTACACATGAATGCTGAATTGATTATTTCATCGTAAAAAAGAAAAGAAAGGTAAATAATATTTTAAAATCATTTAAAATATATATTTTATATTTTTTATATTAGCTATATAATTTCATCCTTAATATCCCATGTTATGTGGTTCTAAAAATAGAATTCACCATTTTGTGGAGATGGTAGTACATATGTGTGCACGAGAAACATTTCTATTTTCCAACAGATGAAAGGGTAAGAATATGGAAGATATATAATAATTTTTGAATAAAAATTATCTCACTAATATAATATTTATAATTTAAATCCATACATATAACCATCCATGATTGGTAGTGATGGAAAATTAAACACATTTCTTCATGTAGGTGGTAGTATGCATGTATGCATGTCTAATGTCTTTACATCACATATTATGGTGAAGGAGATAACTAAAGATTAAATCAGTTAAATAAAAATATATTATTTAATTTGAGATATTTATTTGATTATATCAACATTGTTATGAAAAAATTTAACGAGTTATATGAGGAAATAAAAATAAAAATTTGGTTAAGATTTATCTATTCTTATCTGGGAAACCTCATATGTCTTACACATTAAGCATTCTAGAATGATATTTTGATGAGAACATTGCCTATAAATCAGTTCTAATAAATTTGTGAAGGTATTTTAGAAGATACTATTATAGTTTAATTAATCAAATTTTTTTTAAAGAGACGATAAGAGGTACCCATTTAAATGTGATGTAAGTGGCACACATGTAAATACTAAGAACTCTTATGTATAAAAAATAGCATAATTATGTAATGTGGAACAAAGTGGACTTAATTTAAAAGGTATGATTTTATTATTTGAATTAAACTCATCTATTGAAAAAAGGCATGTGTTTGAGATATTGTGAGGCCATAAAAAAAATTAACCTCCTTAAACACATTTCAGCCTTAATGGTGGTGATGACTTTTTTACTATGGTGGCTATTAATTATGAAAAAAGAAACTTATTTTTTAATTAAAATATAATTATTAACAATATGAAAACTATTTAAAAAATTTATATTTCCAATAATTTTAAAACTTTTATTTATAAAATCTATCCATATAGCAATGAAATATTTTTTTTAAAAAAATAAGATTTTTAAATATAAAATAATTTATAGAAAAATAACAAATAATAATGATTATTATGTGATTTTTTGTATTAAAAATAATATAATTGTAGTTATTTTAATTTAATACTAAATAAATTCCATTATTTATCTTTTAAATTAATCATTTTAATGAAAATAAATGGTAGTATTTGAAAAATTTATATTTTTCACTATTTATTAAGAAATCGCATTTTTCAAAACATCCCAAATCAGTATAATAAGATAATTATAATATTATAATTTCAAAAAATATTTTATTTTTATAAAATAAAATCTATAAAAGTGGAAGAATATGATTATGATTTTAGTGATGAAAATGCAACAAAAACTATTATAGAATAGATTTATTTTTTAAAACATAAAAATAATTTACCATAAATATTTAATGGATTATTTTATAATAATATAATATTACATTTAAATTCACAAAAACTGTTATAAATATATTTCATAATGTGGCTACCACTATTATCAACCACTATACTATGGTGAGGTTATTATAGCCATATAATAATATATTAGTATAATATAGTAGTCCATTTAAAGATCAATGTTGTGTATTTCACGTGTAATCCAAAATAAATTTTAATTAAATTAATTTATTAATGTATTAATGTAATATAATTTATGGATATAGTTTTTATATATTTTCTAACCTTATAAAAAAAGTTGAATATTTTTTAATATTTTATCATTTATTGTGATAAATAACTTTTACCACGATAACTTGTTTTTATGATAAAATGTAAAGTGAAACATATTAAATGGTTGGAATATGATGATTCAAATTTTTAAAACAATCTTCCATTAATAAATTTATAAATATTATAAGAAAAAAATTTTAAGGAATTACACTCAAAGCAATAAAAAATGTTTCTAGTAAAATTTCAATTTAGTCATACCATTGAATTTAAAAAAATCATGTAAAGTATTGATTCCTATGACATTTTTTTTTATTAAAATTAATATTTTTGATTTATCTTCAAAGGAATTGAAAATTCAAAAAAAAAATTGAATACTAAATTATTGGAAATGACCAAAATTTATTTTTATTAAAATATAATATAAATGTGATTTGAAAACATGAAATATTGGTTTATAATTTTAACATAATATTTTCAAATTATTTATAAAAATAGATAAACTCATATTAAGTGAAGAAAATTGTTTTATAAATTTTTTATTTCTAATTTCATTACGATGTGAGTAAATTCATAATATTTTTAAAAACTATATTTCCACAATTTAAACAAAAATTGGCCTTTGTGAAAAAATACCTAAAATTCACCATAATTTTTTAATATGATGAATCGATGAATGAAATTAATTTTATAAAATAAAAATTACAATATCACGGAATTTTAATTTTAAAAAATATATTAAGCATACAATTACAAAATTTATAAAAAATTATATTTCAAAACATTATGTGTTAACAAAATAATTTTAACTAAATTTAAAAAATGTTTTAATTAATTTTTTTTAAAAAATTCAAATAGTTTCTTGAATAATCCTTTTAATTAATTAATTTAATTTAATATAAAAATACCCCTCACATTAAAAAATGTTCAGAGAAAATTATATTTTTATAATATATAATTATTTTAGATGTATACCTATTAATTTTCATCTATTAATTAGTTTTAAAAAATTTAAAATAATTATTTAAATACAATAGTGATAATCCATCATCATTTTCAATATAATTTATTGTAATAAACATTTTTTAATTTATTTATTATCTTTCTTTTTTACATGAGGTTATACACTTTTTTTATTTTTCATAATGCAATATCAAATTTTATAATGTTATAAAACACATCATAGTTTCATTTTATAAAAACTTATGTTTGATTAAATCTGTTTAAAATTGTGTTTATTTAATTGAAGAGTCAAATTAAAATCTCATGGGTCTATTGTTTCTCATATAAGTATCATATTTTATTTTTCTTCTTTGTATTTATAATTTAAATTTTATATTAATAATAATATTTTAAATTGATCATTTCATCCAAAAACTTGTTTTTATAAATATAAATTTATATTCTATTTAATAGGTATTTCAATTCAATTATCGTATTATTTGATACATTAAATGTCATCTTTCATTATTTTTAAATACAAATATATATTATCATCATTAACTGTCATATTACTCTCTTATTTTATTTAAAAAATATCATTTCCCTTAATATTATTTAAATCAAACCCATAAAAACTAATCAAAATTTATTTCATTCTACCTTAGTATTGTTCATACCTTTAAATCCATGTTTCTCATAATTAAACCAATATACAATTTTATTCCATTCATGAGATTTTTATTTTTAATAATCCTATTTTAAAATCTATTTTCAATATTTTATAATTATTCGAAAGGTGAAATATATATTTTCTTAGAGGAGGAAATCATAATTAAAACTCTTTCCCTAATTTGAAAAAAAAAATCTACCAATCTTTAAATAATCCATAATATATAAATATTTGATTCTTATATTACTATATAAATGTTATTTTGATATCTTTACATTGTTTGATTATGTTTTGGGTATTATCTAATCTAATTATCCATTTCTTTTATGAGACACTTTATTAAAATGTTTAACAACTTATTTTATTTCATTTTGTAATGCAATCATTATTTTATTTTTAAGATCATGGGGCACATTTATTCATTTATTTATCATTTTTGAATTAGTGGATTTGAAATTATATAACAATAAAATATTTTGGGTTTTGCATTATATCGCATGATAATACTATAGAATATGAGTCGTTAGAAAACTAAATATCCTATAGGACATAAGTTGTTAACATAGTTTTTTATGTTATAAGTCATATATTATTTTACTATTAAAAATGATATAAATATATTTTTGGTCAATTTTTCTTTTTTACTATTCATACTTTAGGGTCTCATCCTATTTTTAAGTATACATTAATCATGATTATAATAATATTCATTCAAAATACTTTTTTGATGGTGTATGTTAAAATTTAATGATATATAGTTTTCCATTGAACATTCCTATGAAATTACCAATAAGTATTATATATTTTATTAATCTCAATTTGGAATTGCTGAATTTATACCATTAATTATTCCATTTCTCCCATGTTCATGTTCTTTATGTTAATTATTTGATGATATATTCTCTCAAATTAGTTATTATACCTTTTCCTTAAGTGAACATTGAGGTTCACCATTTTAATATATTATTTTTATAAAAATATAAAGAGGAAAAATATTTTGTATTATTTTGAAAAAAGGGAATTAATGTATAAAGAATTGGTTGGATGAAACATACTCATCATGAAATAAGTGGAATATCATTTCAATGTCAAAATACACCAATATTTTCTATTCAAAATTATTTTATATCTATGATATGAAGTATATAAAAAGATAAATGATGTATGGTATATATTTTTTTGTTAAATATAATTTTATTTAGTTTTTATTAAGTGGATTTTAGTTAATTTTTATGAATATGATAATAATTAAATGTCAATAAAATTTATGACTATATATGGTGAAATTTTTGTATTATGGGTAGAATGATGGTTCATAGGATAATGCATAAAAATATACATATCTTATATTAATAATATTTTTTACATTTATTTTTTAATAATACTATTTTTTATTTAAAAACCTAAAAAACATTTGGTATTAGTATGTGTGTTGAACTAGGAGGAACTGGGTTAACAATAATTGGGATGGATGGTGAAATTATTTTACAAATAAAAAACAATATGGGATAATATATGGCATAAAATCTAGCATGGAAATGTGTAGGGTCTTGAAAACATGTAAAATGGAAGGAAAATTCTCTTAAATGATCCATAAATAATATGAATACATGTAAGATTGAAAATTTTAAGAGAAATGTGAAGAAATAGATATTGGAAAAAGAAATAAGTTTTCCAATGTACTAACTAATGAGAAAGGTTTGCATATGCTATTTTCTTATGAACCACATGGTATAAGGATAGCCCATGAAATTTTGGCTTGTTGGGATATGGCTATTGAACAAATCTATTCACAGAGTCTTTCTACCCATGAACCAGGCTGCTATGACCCATTTCAGTAGTGAAAACACGGTGGAGGTGCCCCTCGAATATTGTCCCCACAAACCATGAAGTTTATTGATGGGGAAAAGACAGTGAACTGCCTCAAACAACATCCCCGCAAACCACATTTGACTAAGTCATTTGTGTTTTGAATTATTCTTTTGTGGGATTCCAAAAAATGTGTCTTGTGCCCATGGATACAGCTTCCCCAGTACTCTATAAAATCGACTAATAAGGGAACTTAAAAAAGAAACTTGGGGGAGAACAGAATGTTTTTAGAGGGTTGACACTGGAAGACTGAGACTTCAAACATTTGAAGGCTATGAAGGTGAACATATAACAAAGAGTGAACCACAAATTGCTTTCCATGATGTATAAACCCACCACAAAACATAAAAAAGATGGAAACCTGATAATAACTGGTGAACTGTGAACCAAATTGGAGAATTGTGAACCATGTTCCCTTCACATATGAACATCCCAGGAACCATAGGCACAATGGCCCTCCTTGAGATCGGAGAACCTCATAGTGAATGACAATATGGACAAGACCTACATCAAAGAGTACAAAATCTTGTTAACAAAATCCAAGTCTGTGTACCACTCTAGTACAGGGCATCCCACATCCATCTCTTTATTCCACCATATTAAATGGCCTCTGACATCTATGTTTGAGTACCACTTCGATATGTGGGAAAACCTTCCACACACATAGTATTACACTCTGCAGGACACCCCCAATCTCGTATAAGAAAATAGTATTTGGGATGGGGTGCCTTTTGTATCCCCCCTTTTGGTTCCAATTTTTCCTTTCATCCCCCATGTCCTCTATAGATCCTTCTCTAAAAATCCACCATTATCAGGACAATGCCTCTTCCAAGGCCACTAGACTCATATAATAATACCATTGGGTTCATTCGTGTGTCGTTCTGAGTCTACATACCCTAGGAATGTGGAGTCATTATGAAGGTCCCCACAATAGTTCACACTCCTATGATGTCCGTAATTCTACATTCCCAAGGTAACACGGGTTCCATCCTTGGGACACCAATGTGAACCACCCCATTATTGGGATCAAGGGTGGTCACTGTCATTTCATTTTGATGAGGGTTATTGATATGGTAAGAATATCATGCTTTCTTTCCACTTTGACATGGAATGATACCCTCCTCCCCTTTCGCACAACCCATTTTATGTAACTACCAATGAGTCAAGTCCATATTAAATTTGTGGGATGTGTTTCTCTTAGTCTTCTTCACCTCATCATAGTTAACGTCTGAATATATCACCAAATGTGATTATCTAGGATATCAACATGGGTAAAGGGATGAAATATTTAGCGTCCCATTCCCTCTCCCACTAGGCTCATGGAAATGACTTATTTCACCATTTCCCTCCTCCTTTCACATGAGTAGAGAAAATAATGTGTCTGGTTTTTTGGATCTATGGATTCCTATTATTTTACTTACTGAGCATGACTCTCATGGGATTAGATTTTAACCATGATCGATGGCATACACACCATCCATAATTAAACTATGATAACTCTAATTATTATTCTACTCGTGAAATGTAGGACCACTGCTTAAGGCCTGAGCTCAAGGCACACTCTCTTAAAATTTTAATCCCTATAAAATTTCTGTGATACTCTAGGGAATCCTCATCAGGTCTAATCCCTGATGTGATTCTTTCAGAAAAGCATCCTCTATGGTGTGAGCCCCAATCATTCCCCCTTTAGATGGGATGATTCAAATCATAAGCACCAATTGATGGAACTATGGGACCTATGATTCCTTCTTTAACTAGGATATGTAGGATTACTTCTCAAGGCTCGAGATCAAATGGTCTTATTTAATGCATAATCCCCCAATAATTTCCCTTACAAAGCGAATCATCATCTAGAGTAAGTCATAATTGAAATCTCACAAAAGCGGCATCATCTATGGTGTAAGCCCCAGTCCAATAAGTGGACATTGATTATCAATCAACTGGGATATGAAAGAAAACCCTTGATGTTCATTCTTGATGATTCATGGACCGCATTAGTTCTATCATCTCTGAATTGGTTCACCATGTCCTCACCACCTGACATTAAACTAAAAGGGTTACTGAAACAGGTGGGCTTAGACACCCAGCCAACTCGTGGGTTCATACCTGCTCAAAAGACCATATTGCTTTTGGGTATCTCATGCTGCCTCGACACAAGTCTCATACCAGGTCTTAACTATGAAGTTTTTGCTTCGGTATCCTCACTGCATGATATCAAACAGCATGGATGGGTCCTCATCACACAACATTAAATGGTGTTGTGTCTAGTGAAGTGGCACTGAACTACCTGGGTTCTAATTCAACTCACAAGGATACATAATAATCACCACATATGGGTTTGATCCTGACATAGAGGAATATTTAGTAAACCCTATATGATGATAAACTCTAGTGCACCTCAACACATATCTTAAACCATCATTTTCTCAGTATCTCCTGACCCATTTTTATCCACGATGAATCATGAGACCTAGGGGTAATCTGTGTAAACACTATTTTGGAATGAACCATGGATTCACGAACATATGAACATTGCTTAAATATATAATAGAGTATTATAGTAGGAAACAATTTCCCCCTAAAGGGTGTGATGAGGCTGACCTCCCATCCTTTCGACCAATTAAGTCCTCGAGTGTTGCTTTCCAAATCATCCAACAAGCTTCTGCCTTTAAAAATTTTCTCCATGAATTATGGATATATGGGTTGTTTATTTTTTTAGCTCCATGAATAAACCCATTGGAGACCATCTGAGGAAATTACATCTAACATGGGATGACTATACAATCACTCAAACCTCAAAAAAAAATTTCTGGGACAATTCTATTGAGGAACCTCTTTCGTAACAAAGACAGGATGCACTGCCCGTTCGCCATGAAACCATAATCTATCCCACACCTTAATACACACATGAGGAAGCTGGGGAACAATTTGAATCAGTTTGAAACAAAAATCGTCAACCTGAAATTTATGTTTCACCAAGGATGTGGTTTTACACCTAGGATAACAGACATTAAGATATTGCACATCATGCCATTTTTCATTCCCTTATACACAAATGCTGATCTGGTTGAAAAAATGGTGAACCTGACGTGAATCTGTCCCCAAAGTGGTGGTTTTACCCGGGGATAAGAGATATGTTGATATTTCACTTCGGGCCATTTCTTGGACCCTGTATGCAAACAAAAATCATTCATTAAAAAATATTGAACCTGATGTGAATCCTTCACCAAGGTGGATGTTTTTCTCCATGGATAACAAGCTGGAAGATATTTCACGTTTGATCGTTTTTACCCTATACTCAAACACGAATTAGGTAAAAACAAAAATGGTGAACCTGACATGAATACTTTAATGAAGTGGAAGTTTTACCCCAAGGATGATAGATAGGTAGGTATTGATGAATTGTCCATTTTTCCTCATATATCCAAACGTGAATCAGGTCAAAACAAGAATAGTGAACTCGAGGTGAATTCTTCACTATGGAGGCGGTTTTACCCCATCCATGATACTTTCACATTTGAAGAGGTAAAGGGCCAAGGAAGATTGCAAATAGCACTTGTAATCATAAGATGCTACATTGATGGGGTTTTTGGTATGTATATTTCATATATATACTTATAGAATCCAAAACAACCATCAATTCAAATGCCACCTTGACAACTAGCTCAGACAAGAACATCAACATCCCCATAGGCGACCAGGTCCTCACTGAAGAGCAGAACCCCCTTTCCTACCTAGCATGTAAAATTATGGACATCCAATGCACAGTTCAAATAGTACCACTAAAATGGTACTCTCCAAATGTTTGAGGCTCTATGGTAGGCCCTCCACTCAGTGAAAGTTCACCAGCCACCCCTTCATCCGCAGTCGACAGCCCAACACAGGACGACCCCACTGGCCATCTCCAACCCGTTCTAGAGTATATTCCCAGAATATGACAATTAATATCTCTTATATCATTAGGTACATCCATGAATTTGACATTGATGACTTCATCTCAGCTTAATAGGAACTCCGCCCGAGGGCTCTTTCTAGAGGACCCCATCACCTGTGGATTACAGACAACTATCCTCATGCAGAAGAAAATCACATGCTGAGGGAACCTATTGATTTACAATGGACATGGTACAATTTAGCTACTTTAAAATGGGAGGATAACATACAATTAAGATAAGGTTAACAACCTGGTTCCCAGGGAAGAGATCTTCCTTTTGAATGCGGTGGCATACAACGAGCAGACATATAACTCCGCCTCCACCTCTAAAGCCCACCATATAAATAGAGCATCAACCTAGGAGTGGATGCATATTCATGTTCAATACAATGAAGAAAAATATATAAATTATGTGGCGGGATACGTGAAAATGCACATTCCTACCAGGGATCGTCGGTCCTACTACACAAATAGAGTGGAAAATTATAATCATATGTGAATTTATGCCAATGCACAAGAATCCTGTCATCCAAATCAAATGGAACTTAGCTATATAGAGGCATAGATCCATACTGATTCACACAAATTCCTCCATCCAAATATGGAAGCAAATCATGGGTTTTCATATATTACTACCAATGAATATGAAGACCAATAGTCAGATATAGTGGTAATCAAACGAAGAATAAAAATCCACACCTACCCTGAAAAATCCTATCAGTCAAACGTGGTGGTAAGAAACTATGAGTCGATTCATTTTCCTGTGGATGCATAAAAATCCCACCTATAAAATCTGGTAGTAGTCATAGAAGATTGTTGGTGGCAGACATGTTCCTCTATCTAGACACATGAGAACTGTCCATACCCACTAACAACCTATGGATGATTGAATTAGGAAAAACTACTCCTCTAAAATTGGAATGTGCATTCATACATGTTCTAGTCAAAGATGTATCTCAACGCATATTTTCAATGAAGATATATTATACATCAATCATAGAATATATCCTACAAACCTATCAAGACGTTATTGTGTCAGTGGAAAAAGAGAGGATTCGGGCCCTTGACCCAGTCTCCTCAAGAGGGTTGAATCATTTTCAAGATCAAATTATCACCCATGAGAATACCTGCATCCATGATTCAGTCCGAGAGGGTTGAAGGCCATATTCTTCGATACCAGGACAACAAGATCGGGAACATATACTCTTTCCAACTAGGGGACACCATTAAAATGTGGTGATCACCCCAGGGTATGAATATATCCCTACCAGAACTTATGATGTCAATCGGAGTATCTTTGTTTAATCATGAAAACCAACCAAACAAAGGCATGTTTATGATTATGGTTAACAACACCAGGTGGATCTAGTTTCCCATAATAGAGCACCCTTAAATGAAATGTGCCAATGTAAACTTGAAAATAAAGATCATACTCATTATTCTACTATGCTGGAAGCTGGAGTTCTTGATTCTCTCAACCATAAATAAATAGTGAATCAAGATCCTATCAATCCAATACCAAATTATGGAAGTAGAAGTAGTGGTTGTGAAGGTCCTCCCCACAATGTTTCTACGAGTAGATCTGAAGGTCCTCCCAAAATCACCCACACGTTATTACTCCATGGTCTAGGGAAGATCGATCATGAGAGCATATCTCTTAATATGTTTTATGGTATCCCTTCCCTTGTCTATAAGATCGAATAGTAATAATGTCACCCCCTCGCTATCATCCTCCAGAATGGTCCTCCCCATGGTATATACTATATATATTATTCTCCATGTAGATTGATGTTGAGCTATGATGGTAGTCCATTTTATGATGGAATCCACTGCGAAAGACCTCCCCATAAGGACAGTCACTACGAAGGCCCTCCCCACATCAACACCACGAAAAGAGATGGTTCTCCCCTAATAGTAGTACATCCTCAATATCCTTCCAAGAATGTATATGATAGATACTCTACATATAGACATAGCTGTGATGGTATTCTTTTCAAGGTTATCAATCATTGTGAAGACCCTCCATTTAATAACAACTAATAGCGGGAAGGTTCTCTCCAGGTTGTGGTCTTGTCTGAAGGCCCTCTCTAGGGTATACACAATAGGGATACCACCTGTGGTCAGACAATATGCAATGATGGTATTCCATTCCTTTGCAGCCCCAACTATGAATGCCCTACCACAGTCAAAATTCAAATTATCAAGAAGTTACTCCCCTTACTGGATCAAATGTGAGAAAGCCTTCATATGATGAGGCACTAAGAACGATGGATTATGACATGTTGGATACTCTATCTAGGATGATCGATATTATTTATCAACTAGAACATGACCCAATTCTATGTTCATCTTATGAGACACCCCCATTCCACTTTTATATCAATGAGACTCTACCTAGCCCCAGGCTTGGAATGAAGTAACTAAGAAGCAGTCGAGCTAGGAAGATCAAGCCAAGGAGTTCCTAAAAGAACAACAATAAGATATGATTCTTGTGAGAGGAAAAAAGCTAGGGATGATATAACAGTGGAATTTTGTCCCATTTTTACTTCTTCATTCAACATATCGAAAGAGTTGTCAAATGAATGTATGCATATCATTCACCACAATATATGGACAACACATAACTAGATAAAAGTAATTTTTTCTCCCAATGATGGGTATGAAGACCTTATTAAGGTCAATGGGTTATTTTCCATCAAATTGATCTAGAATCCCTTCTATATTCATGAAGGTCACAATCATAAAGGAGAAAGAAATACAATGAACTAGAATGCCTCCACGCACTGCACAAGTTGTGTTTCCTTATTGGCAATTCCATGCCTAGTGTTCATATCCAGGGATAGAGAGAACATTGAGATCAAAACATCAGCCTACATCTCATCTAACAGAACCCACTATATTTGAAATCTTTTAATTTTATCATCCCCAGATGACAGTCAAATGAAGACCCTTCTCAAGAAAGGTTCAACCTCGACTAGAACCAGTCTTTAGTAAGTCTCAGAAGCATCTATCCGGATTTGGGAAATCCATTGAAAATCTCTTGACATGGTCCACTGAAATCATCCAACAGGATACATACCTATGAAATTCCAATGAACTAGCAATTCTCATGGCCCCTCAAGTAAATTGTTCATGTGTAGACCCAACACCATATCTGGCTCGCACCTGCATAAAAATGTGCGAGATCAATAATGTGGAAGTAGTTGCAGCAACCGCCGCACTACGAGATCAACCCCATCCCACAGGGATGGGGTATTTTTAGCTCAAAAGTTTCTAGTATGACTAGAAAATCTGGACAGAGGAATGTCAAAAAGAGAATGGAATCCATACCATACCATAGGGTTGAGGGAATTTGTATCTCATATTCCAACCCATTGGACATTTTCTTCTCCAATTTGGGTGGAAAATGGAATTGTAGTTTACCCATTTCATCAATCTCATGGATCATAAACCCCCCCCCCCAATAACCAAGGCATACTCAGAGGTCACATTAAGGCTCCCTTCGAGTCACTCTTTTCTAAGGAACCCAAACAATCTCATAGAATAGGCGCAGAATGTCCAATAAAAGATGCAAGTTGCTCTCCTACCATTCAGCACCCGGTAAGCTTCGCCCAATGTGGTATGCATAAGTGGACGTCATGGATGTCAACCCAATGGATCTCCTTAAAGAAAATAAAAATGGTGAAGATGCAAGAGTGAATGCTTCCCTCCTAGAAGTTGTCTAAAATGAGCCTCGAGATGTGCACAATCGAAACCAAAGAGGTTTCCTAAATTTGGGTTCCCTATCATTCAATCCTTTATTTCCTCCCACATGATTCCCCAATACATAGACTAGTATGAACAAGATCCATTACCCACCTCCTCCACCCAATGAAAATGTGTATTTTATGCTCAAGGATAGATTCTCTCATCAAGAGTATGAAAAGAAAGAGTTGAAGAAATGAACACTGATCTACATTAATCCAGCCATCATTCATGAAATATTTTTCATGTAGATCATTAGCACATAATTCCATCAAATGTTCCTCTTCCATAAGGGCTTGTCCCGATAAAGAATAATATATTTAGGAGCTCATCCTATATAGAACCGGGACCATTGGTTTACCTAAATCATTCCCCATAAGGATAGCATGATTTTCTTCCACTGAAAAAATATCTTGAATGGGATTTGGAAATCCCCAAAAGGGGACCCCTGGTTGGGAATCCACCCCAAATACATGTACTTCTAACCCCATTACTTTTTCCACATGTTGCACCTGCCCGTGCTGCAATCCAACAAGATATGCATCATGGGCTCTAGAACACCATCGATAAATTGACCTCTCAACTATAAGCTATGGAAGGATGGTGTGCTCCAATACATCCATATGGAAGCCAAACCTCAAACTAGTGAATGAAGTCCCACCACCACCGAATTTTGGGAACTCTATTTTCCAAGTGCTAAATGGTTCAAAAGACCTAAAACATCACCTGATGTTTAATGTATAATACTTTCACCCATTATGTAAACACTAGATAAAATAGTATGGAAAATCAAGTTCCTCGTGCAGACTCTACATGTTTCGACCTTTTTGTGGTATACCAATCTATCAGCTAATTCAATCACAAGCTGGGAAGACCTTTGGAGGCAGTTTATCTTCTATTCAATTCAACGTTGCAAAATACAATAGTCTGTGATTTCATTAACTGAATACAATGGGATAATGATAATATTCTAGACATCATTGTAAGATGGAAGGGTCTGACTTACTCCATGAACCAACCAATCCCTTAAATATGAGATGCTTTCCAAGTTCATCACTAACCTCTATGATAAGCTCTTAACATAGGTCATTCTAGTGATGTACAGAATTGGGTTCCAAGCATTCTCAGTAATCACCTTGAGGATAGAATTATCTCGGCAGCGGACAAATGTCATGTCCCTGGAAGGTCCATCAGCACTAAAAAAGAGTGTAGTGAGAGATAAAGCACCTTCCTTTATGATCATGCTAGTCCATCCACTGGCTTAAGCCCCAACAACCCCAGTAAACTGTACATGGCCTCAGAGACACTAGCAGCTACCCACACTTTGAAAAGATGATTGAAGGGGCGCCAAAAGGAATTAATTGGAGGAGCAATGAAATAAAGGGGACTAATTCCAAGATGACCACGTTTGTGGAGACTTCATAGTGGACCAGAATTGCAATTTGAAATTGCTACCAAAGATGAAGAGGGGTAATGAAGTGGGTCTCAATGATTGGGATAGTTATTGTCCATAACATTGAATACTGGGACATTCTATTAAGGATTGTTCTGTCTTATAATATCTCCTATATAGGATAATATATTTTAGTAATGTTAAACTGGGACCCCTGCCGGTTCATGTTGCGTATGTATACACCACTGAACCAGATCAATAAAGGGAGTGGAAAAGGTCATTAGTAAAAAGAATAAGTATTTAGATTGTTTGATGACTTCTAAAATAGTTAACCAAGACCATGGAATACTCTTAGCATAGTTGAAAAAGTTGATTGTGCCCCCAATGGATCTTGATGCACCACATCCAACATTCTCATCCTCACAAACCTCTAAGAGCCCTGAAGGCATGGAATATGTGAAAAAATATGAACCTGAACTTAGGCCAAAGATATATTTGAAACACTTAGATTTAATTCCAACAAATATGAAGCAATGGGAACTGCACCACCAAATGGCATGATGGGAACCACCCCACCAAACAGTGCTATCAGAAGTATTAAATTAAGAAAATTATCTATCAGATGAGGAAATCATTTTTTCTATCTATCAGTGTCATCCACATAGTGATCCCTTCTCTAACAGTGCTTTTAGATCTGAAGTCGAATTATCCCCACCCAATTGGACAACTGGGGAAAGATTCCACTGAGGCTAGGGTTACCTAGGAAGACGTTGTCATGGTAGAAACCAAATCTCTGGACACACTCCCACTAAAACCACTTATGTTGCAGAGACTCACAGAAGATACCTTCAAAATAACCAATGAGAGTAGGAAATTTAATCTACCCCCACTTGAAGAAACACTTTCTCGATCATCTTACAGTACCAATCTAAAATGCAATATATGTTTAACCTCCAACAGCCCACCAACAGACATACTCATCCAAGTCCAAAAAGTGAATAATAACCACTAGCCACTATTTTAAGAGCAAGTATATCTATATACATGGATAAAGTAACTAAAATACCTATTCAATGGAATCACAATGTAAGGAATTTATGGCCCTTATACAATAAGTTTGAAATTTTGAAGCAGTTAGACTCAGTTCCATCTATGTTGTACATCCTAGATACACTAAACCTATGAGAATATCTCATGGAAGAACTCATTAAAGCCTTAATGGGCCTCTAGGAACATAAATCTAAAGTATTTTTCGTTAACGTATATCAGACAGAGACCAACCCCACAGAATACCATGATATCATTTCCTTCACAAATAATGTTGAAGATTCCATTATTCAAGGACACATCAAACCCCTATATTTGTCTGGAATGATAAATGGTTTAGATATCCGAAATTTATTCATTGATAATGGCTTAGGAGTTAATCTCATCCCATTGTAGAAACTTCACAGACTAAGATAAAATGAACATAGTTGAAGACCCTACACTACAACCTTATTTGGTTACAATAAAATCAAGTAGAAGCCATTGGGGAAAATTGAGCTCAAGATTTGTCATGGTGAACTTATGACCAACACCAAGATTCTAGGGGCTCAGAAAAATACATCCTTAAAAATCCATCTAAGAAATCCTTCTCTATATTAACATGTTTCAATTCTCTCACCATACCATCAATTCTTCAAATATTGCATTGATGGGCATAATGGGACATTGTACAATGATCAGTCCCCATTTGAATCATGTCAATACATTGATGCAAGATTCTATGGGATGAAAGGGAAGAAACCATTACCATATCACATTAATTAGGTTTCATCCCCAAAGGGGATGGAAATGGCCCCCACAGACCACCTCAAGAAGCTCAATGATGAATGTATACTCTCCATCAATTATTTGTACTACATGTTTCCAAACTCGGATATAGATTCAGCTACCATCATTATCTCAATCATGTATATTGATCCTGATAGTTTTGAAATTTAAGCTGGTCCTCGGGATGATGTTGAATGTTCAAATTTATATTCCCTCACCTTATCTACAAGGATCCAAAAAATCCACTCCCTACCCATCGATGCAGAAGGGTATATCTCTCCACTGAAATAAAGTGAGAACACTCCTCCACCCCTCACTACAACCTCTCCAAAAAATACTGTATAGTCATCCGAGACAGAAAAAGTTGTTTCATCTCCCATAAACCAGAAATGGGGATCCTCTCCCAATACTATAGAATTTATCCCATGAATTGACTCTGCATACGAAGAATAAGAAGTGGATTAAGGGGAAGTGGATGAATAAGAAGAGGATCATATGGGTACCCTACCAATTTTTAGGATGTTGTCTCTTCCACCATCCATGAACTCATGGAAATAAACTTGGGCATCGAAGAAGACATGCGACCCACTATTATTATTGTCACCATGTCTATTGAAGATAAAGAATTATACAAATAATATTTTAGATGAATCGAGACTTATTCACATAGAACTATTCGGAAATTATGGGTCCTGATCCTGAGGTGGCCAATCACCACATGGACCTACCATAAGACCGTCATGGTTACATGAAATCCACCAGAAGGCCCCATCTGACACATGCAGCCAAAACCGAGGTTAAGTCACAAGACTATCAAATCTAACATTGTTTTGGATGTCCAATATCCCATATATATAGAGAACATTTTCACTATTAGAAAGAATAATGGGAAGATCATATATTGCATTGATTTCAGGGATCTCAACCTGAACTGCCGAAAAGACAATTTCCCATACCTGATCACATAATTGATGATCGATTCAACTATCAGGTATGAAGACCACTCTTTTGTGGACAATTATTTAGGATATAAAATAATATTAATGGCATTAGAAGATGATGAATACATTTCCTTTGTATCCCCTATGATGTATTCTTCAACAAGTTAATTCCCTTTAGTTGAAAATTTTTATCACCACATATCGATACACCAAGAGTCGTATCTTCAAACCCTTCCTGTGAAAATTCAAGGAATGCTTCATGGATGATTTGGGAGTTAAGTCACGACAGTTCTCATTCCACCTGTTGGATCAAAAAACTATCTTCACCTAATTAAGAAAATATAGTCTTATGGTGAATTCCATGTATTGTGCTTTTGGTGTCACCTTAGGTAAATTCTTTAGCTTTATCATACACCATCATGGTATTGTAGTAAACCTGGATAAGACAAATGCTATCATTGCTATGTCACATCCTCATAATATCTCTAAGTTGATGGTACTCCAAGGACATATAGCCTATATATTGTTCGTCATATCCAACCATGATTGAAAATGATTCCCCTGGAATAAGTTAATTAAAAAAGGGGTTGCTTGTCAATAGATTAATGATTTTCATGAATCATTCAACAACCTCATAAAGTATCTCCTAATTACACCAGTGGTAATACCGCCTATCAATGATATAACACTCAATATTAATGTGACTACCTTGGATCAATCCTATGAACCTTATTCGTACAAAAAAATGATGTTGGCAGTGAGAATATTCTCTATCTTCTCTACCAAACCATGATTTATTCTATGAATAGATATTCAAACCTCAAGAAGAGATGCCTGGTCTTGATATTATCATTCTATAACCTGAAGAATTATCTACATCATTATGAGGTCCATCTTCTCACTCATAACAATCCCTTAATGTATATCATCATCTGTAAAATTTTGATTTTATGTCTGTCAGAATGAACAATCATCTTGTAGCAGTTTAATATAAAGTTCATTCCAAAGAAGGTTGATAATGCCCAGACTTTGGCAGACTTATTGGAAGATCACCCCTCAACAAATGTGATTCTACTAGATGTAGAATTTCCAAATAATGTGTTGTTCTATGTCCACGATGGATCCTATAAATAGGAGGTGAATTTTTATGGCGCATCTAGGATCATGAAAAGAAATAGGATTAATGATATAAAACTCAACAAAGTGGGGCTATGAATCATAGTAATGTCTCTATAAAAGTTAATACTACCGTATTCTTTCTTACTATTAGGAGGATTCACAAATAATGTAGTGGAAAAACATGCCCTAATTGCAGGCCTGGGGAAAACACTCCATGTACAGGTAGAACACCTTAATGTAAAAGGTGAGTAAGAGTTTGTCATATAAGAAGTCAATGGAAAAGATGTTATTAGGAATTAAGTGTTGATACATTTGATGAACCGTGTTTGAGAATTGATGGAAGAACTAATATCAGTGCCAAAATTGTCTTATATCTCTCAGTCCGAGAATGAGAAGGCTGGGGCATTATCAAATGTTGCCACAACTCTTGCTAATCCTGATCAGAATTAAATGGTCACCAGAATCGCACACCGCAGGATGGTTCTACCATATTTCTTTGACAATAAATATGAAATAAAAAATAGCAGTCCCATATCCATGTTGTATAGTCACATCACTGGCTAGATAGCCCCCATTCTGGACTATCATTAAAATGGATAACTCCCACCAGATAAGGCCAGAAGAAACTATATTCAATGAAAAGATGTCAATTTCATGTTGTATGACGTTACAAATCAATTATAGGTTCCCAAAAAGCAGGCCCTAGAAGTTGTCCTTATTTACTTCATTAATGGAGAAGAGACAACTTCTGTCATAAATGAAGTTCTTGTTGGAACTTCTAGGGCACACCAATCAGCATCCAATCTCTCTCATCAAAATTGAAGTCATGGATACAATTTTCCCACCATGACAAGAGATTATTTTGAGTTCAAAAAGAAGTAAAATTTCTCTCAAATCCATTCTAATACCATATATCAAACCCCATTGTTTCTTCAAAAATCTATATACTTCTAACCATTCACCATATAAAGAATGGTTTCCATGGGACCATGTCCTCCCGCAATAGCAAGAAAATTCAAGTTTATTCTCATAGGAACAAAATTATTTTCCAAATGGGAAGAAGAATTAACCCATCAATAAGTCATAGTGAAACTCATTTTCACCTTTGGGAAATCCAACATCAAAACTAGATTTGGTGTCTCTCATACAATAATAATAAAAATGGCACCAATTTATGATTTGTTGAGTTAGATACGCTATATCTAGAGTATGGAATCTAAGACAACCATTCAACAGGGTACCATGAAGCGGCCAATGAATAGATAGAGGCCTTCAACAAGACCCTATCCAACATACGTTAGAGGATGGTGGAAAAGGATAACATCATGCACCTAGATAGGCTCCTCCATTATCTTTGGGCCTACTGGACCATGACTTGCACCGCCACTTAGGCAACCCAGTACTCATTAGTATACGAGACGAAGGGGATTCTTCCTGTTGAAGTCATCATCCATCACTCTATGTCACTGTCTATGCTCATCTATCCATAAGGGAGCATCCCTAAAAATGATTTGATGAGATAGAGTTGCTGGATGATAGAAGATTGGACACTTTTCACCATTTGGACCTCTATAAGTATTTGATTTCATGGGACATTAATAAAAATGTCTACCTTAGGATTTTCCTCAAATGGGAAATGGTGTTAGTCCTTGGAACACTGATGATACTCATGAATAAACCTTTTACACATGATCAGATATAAGAAGTACCATATGTCAAGCACATGTTCTACTCTAGTGGAATATATCCCCTAATTTAAATGGAGGGAAATCTCACCACATATCTTACCAATGAATGGTTTCTGAAGAAATAATTCATTTATAAAAATTCATAGACAAATAGTTCTAATCACATGACACAAAATTATAGGGTAAATTAATTTAATCCACATGATGTTAAGCTGTGCAGCACTGTGTTTTTTCATGTTCCACGTTGTTAAATTGTTAGTATTTACGTTCTAACATTACTAAATTAAACTGCCTGGCCAAATCATCTTAATAGAATGACAATAAACTATAGGATACAACATGTTAGTTATTTCACGATAGGTGAACTTCGTATATGTTGCACGATGCTAAACTTATTAGCATATTCATCCTTACAGCATGACATAAAACTACATGTACTGATTATGTTATCACCAGAGTGGATATTTCCTCCAAAAATGGTCACATACCATATCACACCACAGCACATAATTAAACATGATTCCCATATGAAAATGGGATAAGTATTGACTCCCAGATCTTACATCCAAGTCCAGCTTCCATAATAAAATGACCCATTTTCTGTCTATGGATCAGATCGGTACATGGAACATATTTTCTATAACTACATGTGGCTTGATTCCTTCCCCAACAGGATACGGTGTGATGCCCGGATTCTTCATCCTATTCTATAAAACAAAAACAAATACACATTTTCTCTATGTATGGATCTGATCTATGTTAGGAATCTCTTCCAAACAACTACGAGTGTCTTGTTCCTTCCCCTGCAAGATATGTAGTGACACCCAAATCTTTAATCTCCATCTATCCACCACCAAATGAAAATCATATCACTTCATTATACCTTTTAAAACCTCTATATTTGGAGAATCTACCTTTTATATTCCCTTTTTATCACACCAATCATAGCTCATGAGAGCTTATGAGTGTTAACAAAGGTTTCCCTGAGTGCAAACAATGTGTAATAGTACAGTAGAGGCCCATAAATTGGTAATAAATCCCTCCCTCTTTATGTGTGAATCAAGCATATACAAGGAGTTGTGTCCACTGCGTGAGTCTTGATTCATGACATCATAGGAAATGTAGTGACTCCAAGATTCTACATCCTGGTCATGATACCTCTCAAACAAAAATGTTTCATTTCCCATTGAAAGGATCATATCTATGTGGGTAAGTTTTTCCTTAGAGCCACATGTGGGTGTATTCCTACCACCATTAGATACTTTAGTGACTCCCAAACCTTCATACATAAGAATGGTTGCAACAAATTTTCAAAGGCATATCCGACATTCATCATGATCTCCTTTTTGTGGCAAAGTAATCCTCTGTCATCCCTTATTTCTCACAATGATTTTTGTGGATGTGCGAATGGGAGTTTTAGTACGGGGTTCCCCATAGGCTACCATAACACTATCGATCAAAGTCATTACTGCATGACTTAAAACTACTTGGCCAGAGTCCTAACCACGTGAAATTAAACTGCATGGTACCCCGTGAATGATTTTTGTCTTCATTCCTACCTTAGTAGGATTCATAGTGACACCCAGATCCTCTATCCCGATTCATCTATCCAAAAAATACCATTTCCACCACATATGGATCAGACATATGTAAGAATTTCTCTTCTATGTGTAATGTGTTTCTTGACTCCTACCCACATAGGGTACGTGGTAGCTCTCAGGTTCCACATACCGAGGTCCTTAAATTCAATACAGAGAAATACAAATTCCTAACATTTAGTGAGACAATAAAATTTTGAGAATGAGATTTCAATACATGGTCCTGATGACATGTGTTTTTCTTGGGATAATTCCATCCTTAATGAATATGTCATATCTATGTGGGAGAATTCATGCTTCTCAACTTATCACATTTTATACATTCACAGTTTACTCAGACAGGTCATTTTCATCCATCAAATTCAATAACCTAGGAAATTTTGAATCCCCATAAACAAACTATGCTATCAGAAATGGATAGTCGGTGTTCTACATACACCATTATTTGAATATTCATACAATTCCCTGGAGGTTTATTATTAGTTACCCCCAAAATATCCTACAATCCAAGGAAAAAGTCTTCCCCATGAATGTATTTTCCAACTTCTCTATGCTGAAAGGCTTTTATGTCCCACAACATTACTCATGATTCATGGGTTCTTGGGGCATTTAATTATACTTACATATTCCTCCTCATGCTCAGGGCATGCTAGAATATTATAACATGATTATTCAACTCATAGTACAGTTCCAAAGGAAATTGTTTCCTTTATCACGACACTAAATTGTGATGTCCATGCCCTTACCACATGACATTAAACTACATGGCATGACAATGTTCTCACATGACAAGACATCTTCCCCAGCATTGGTTGTAACACCCCAGGATTTCATAGTGTGTTATTTCTTAAAAATAATTCAATAACTTGAACTACACGCAACACCGAGTTCAATCACACCATGACGTAAAAAAAAGCCATTAAAAGAGGTCATGAATAGTATTAACAACATTTTGATCTTTATATAATCCTTATAATTTTAGAATCCCTATTATGAGTTTCTTAGTCATAATGCAAGAACAGATTCATTTTCAGTATTGCACTTTTATCAACTTTAATAGTGAAACCTTTTTAAATAAAATATTTTAAACTATCTGAATAAATTGGGACATCAAAAAAATTTAAAATGAAACATCCCAAGCTTCCACGGTACGCTTTCCTTTGAATAAAATAGTAGCGTGTGTTGTACGCAACCTTGAGTTTTAACACACGCCACAACCAATCAAACTAGCCGTTATGAATAGTAATACCTAAATTTTGAAATTATATATATTTTATATTTTAAAATGGACTTCATTTTTGGATTCAGAATATCGAATTTAGCCTATGGTGAAATTTTGGTACTTTTCGGATAACTTTCATATTTTGATGAATAGTGAAAATTACTAAATTTTAATTAAAAACAACTTTTTTAATCAAAATAATTAATAGTGATAAATTATGAATTTTAGTAGTTTTAAAGTATATTTAGAATATATTTTTACCATTTAATATAATGTTGGTCATTTTACATAATTTTACAATTAAACCGAACATAAACAAGTGCCAATCTTTTGATAGTTATTACCTCTTAAAAACACGCTTTTTGTTTTGACAGCGGGAATTAATTTTAAATTAATTTTTGCCACTTCTGTGTTTTGAATTTAGAAAAATGGATACCATATTTGGAATCAGGATGTCCAAATTGTGTAAATAGGTAACTTTTATTTTTAGACATTTTGAATAATTACTGTGGTAAATATTTTATTTACCATGGTTAAGGGTAAATCCGGTAAATAAGGGTTAAAAAATAATATTATAATAATACAAAATTAACCTAAAACGTGTCCTAACCTTATTGGTGGACACATACCCGACCATGAGCATCCTTGGGTCAATTTGGGGACCCCTTGGATCCACTTGTATGTGGTAGGGACACTTTATATTAATAAAGTTAAAATAAAAATAAAAATGGCATAAGATTACATCTTTTAGAAGAACAATTTTTATATAGGGTTATACATGTTGTATTTTCGATTATAAATATTCATTATAAATCTAAAAAGATTTCCTACATAATGATATTTTATTTATAATTTTTAGACATCATATAATTTAAATTAGTAATGACACAATAATGATGCAATGTTTACCTCATTAATAAATCATTTAAATAAATAAGATTATAATGATTAAAATATTATCTAAAACCTGTCCAATTCTTATTGGTTGATGTTATTTAGAATACGAGTCATCTTATCTTCGACCTAAATGTTTTTTGTACCATTATAAACCGAATATAATTATATTATAAAGTAATACTTTCACTCTTTCCTAAAGAGCCCCTCTTCTCCCTTATAAAAGGAGACCACTTCTACTCTTTCCTCACACCTCTCAAGCCACTTGGCTCGTCCCAACTCTGCCCAACTAAGCTCCCCACATCCCTCTCCTCCTCCTTGAAGCTTCCCCTTAGGCAGAAAGCATTTCAATAAGTCCTTTGGTTCCAACCAAAGTGAGTTACCTAAATTAAAGGCAACGATTTCTCTTAAATTATTTTCATTTATTTTGCTTCTCCAACCCCCAAACTCTTTTTATTTCCTTTCTTTTGTAACAACACCAGTATCCTCAATATACTAGGATGTTGTTATAAGAAGGATTCAAACTACAAATACACACAAATCCATCTAATGGATGATGAACATAATGTTTCTGTGGATGGCAAACTAACGCCTCACGAAACGATGATTGTTCAAATACATCTTACCGCCTCTCATGGTGGCCATTATGATGGCACTATAATTAAATATGATATAAATGAGATATATTTTATATATAAGCTTCTGTAATTCCATTTTATTTCATACCATTATTCGTTTCATGTTGTATATACATACGATAATTTCATTTGAGGAAGTGCGGACTACCGCCCCCTTAAAATGATATGACTCGTTCATACCACACATGGAACGTATAAAGGATGGTGTTAATAAACTTAAGTAACATATATAAAATATTATATTATACTGGAATAGTAATATACCTATGTATCATTTGGATTCAATTCTTTTAAAATAAAAATTAAATGGAAGTAGCGTTCGTGCGTACGTACGGACTACCATCTCCACGAACGCGGTGAGATCCATCCTCCATCGTATCCATTCAAGTATTATTCTAATTTTAGGGTTAAAAATAATGTTAATATCATTCTGATTATGAATAAGATATAATCTATCCATTACAAACATGTCTTACGTAACCAAACATTTAAGAAGAACGAATCGATTATCACCCGAAACGACGATAATACTAAGATATTATTAATAAAGCAATGTTAAAAGATCATATATGATATCATATTAATGTATATGATTCTTGTATAATTTAATAACAATTATTTCACCATTATACAGGAGGTTAACCTACCCCAACCAAGGAAAAGTACAAGGTAAGGGATTTTCTTATCTCACATTCAATTCCGTGAGATTTCCATTATTCGCCACTAAATTATTGAAAGTGGTGTATTGTGTACTGGAATTTGATATATATTATCATATTCATGTTATTCTGTAAATAATTTGGCGGTTATTAACTTTTGGCCATACGACTCAGTTGATTAATGTGGTAAGGGGTTTTCATCTCACTCCTTATTCCCGTGAGATTCATGCCATATTGCCACCATTACCTTTTGTGTGGTGTATGTACTGCCCATAATTATATTCTTTGTGTAATACACTCTAATTTATGTGTACTTACATATTCATTGTATGATACCTCTTTCATGGCTTGTATTTTTCATAAGTTACCAAACTGTTAAGGGTTATTTCACAATCTCTTCATTATCCGAGGTTGTTTATACGTAATAATCTACTGGGATCTCGTTATCATCCACATCCATGTTTCTTCAAAATGTATTTCAAAACATTTTTAATATTTAAAAGAATATGGGTTAAAGTCATTTATACCCTTGTTTGACTTTTTATAAGAGGTTTATAAGGGAATCTTTCCGTCGTTTTCCAAATAAGGTGCTTTTTAACCTTTTCGACAGAATTAAGATAAGAATGTTTTTTTAACTTATACGGCGGGTGCGGTTATTTTCCGCCGTTATAAAATCGTCAAAGCTTCCCTTAAAAGCTTATAAGATTATTTTCAAAGAAAATGTTTGATTTTATATGGATCTTAAATTATTTCAAAATAAAAGGAGATATTTCTTTAAAAAGAATTTTGATTTCATCTATGTCAACATCCTTTGATGGGTTTTAAGATTATTTGAAGTTGATTTATTATGATACAAGACTTCTATATTGTTTTTAAAGTTTTGTGATATGTTTGACTGTGGATGTGCTATTTTTATACCATTCATAGTTTATGGTGAAAGTATTGACATTTCTTATGCTAGTTCCAATAAGAAAGTTTATGTTATATTTCAATCTTTACTTCATATGAATGTGTTGGACAAGTATGTTCCAGGTTGGGAACTGGTTGAAGTAAGCCCTCTAGGTTGGGGACTGGTAAAAGTAAGCCCTCCAGGTTAGGAACTGGTAAAATTAAGCCCTCCGGGTTGGTGTCCGGTTATTATAGGCACTCCGGGTTGGTGTCCGGTTATTAGAGGCACTCCGGGTTGGTGTCTGGTTATTAGAGGCACTCCGGGTTGGGTTCCGGTTACAGTTAGCCCCAAGGTCTTGGGACGAGGCCTTGAAAAGTAATTAAAGTTTAGCATTATGCATTCCAACATTATGAAAGTGGTTATTGATTTTGCATGTGATTATTCGATTAGTAGAATATCCATGTGAACAAGTAAATGGCATTATTTCATTTTACTTTTGCCATACTATGTTGAAGTTCAAGTTTAAAAGGCTTTTGTTTTAGTAATTAATTGCCTTAAATTTTTATGCTTATTTTTGAATGTTCCGCTATATTTTTATCCTTACTGGGCATTTGAGCTCACCCCTTTTCTATGTTTTATTTTTCCCAGGATGTGAAGATATAAGTTATGAATGACCTGTAGGGATATTATGAGGGGATTATAGTGTGGACTGTGGAAACATTATGTTGTTGTAGTAGTTTTTCATTTTATGATGTAATGTAAAACTTATGAATATATCTAGTGTTTCCAAGGCTACTAAACCTATCGGTATTTCGAGATTTGATCTTTCTTGTGATCATGCCAATGTTATGTAATAATGCACCGACTCTGGCTAACTGGGGTCGGGGCGTTACAGTTGGTATCAGAGGAAGTTTAGTACAAACCTTGGAAGCTAGATTTAGATAAACTCTGATTAGAGCACGTAGACCTAAGATGAGCTTTGAGGATTAGTATAGAAGAACTTCCTAGAATTTTGGTATTGTAGAGATTTTGTGAGTTTTCCGAGCAATACATCCCTGTCTGGATACGTTCAGGTAGAGGCGGCTCTGGCACAGATGTACCTAGGGGTAAAACCCGAAAACATCGCTTTGAGCTAGACTCGAACGGGAACTGGTGCACGACAACGGGCCTTGCTGCACTCTTGGTTACGACACTCCCGGGGGATATGCTTAGGATAACTCTCATTTTCTTTACAAATCATTATGAAGGGTTTATGAGTATATACTTCCTCAAAGAAAACATTTTTATGATTATGGATTATATCCATAAATAGTTCAATTTATGTTAAGTGTTTTATAAGTTTGGGATTATGTATTTTGATTCATAAACTGATCTAGTTTATGCCATTGTTTAGAAATGGCGCCCAGTAGAAGGAATGAGAACTCCAGAAATACACATGATTCAAAGAGAAGGAAGGATCATATATTTCATGGTCTTAAGCTAGAATTTATAAGAGAAATGGTCTCCCTTGTATTATCATCATATGAAGAAATAATATCATGTGTTGATAAGATAAGTAAAGAGTTTACTGAGTCCTATGGCTTTGAAGGGAATCAAGAGAAGAAAAGGATGGAAAAGAGAAAGATGGATAAAGGGAAAAGGGAAAAGAAGAATTTTCCCATATGTGGTAACTGTAGAAAGAAACACCCTGGAACTTGCCTGAAAGGAATGGGAGTTTGTTATAAGTGTGGAGGAAAAGGGCACAAAGTACGTGACTGCAAGGGTAAGAAAATGGTTTTAAATTTACAATGCTTCATTTGCAAGGAGTTTGGACACTACGCGAACCTATGTCCCAGTCATCAGACTATGCCGCAAATGATGTTATTGGATAATAATCAAGTTATGATACTACCACAGATGAAGAGGAATGATTAGAGTTCTTATGTTGATTATATCAATTGAGTGTTGTATCAACAATGTACTTGTTACAATAATCATGGAGTATATAAGGATTGTACTGCAGTACTATTTCATTAAGGACTTGAGATTGTGTGGAACAAAGAAAAGTGACTCAATAGCAGGATAAATTTTTGGAAAATATATGGTTGAGAGAATGATAAATCATAATATAGTTCTGATACTGAGGTAGTGATTTTGGAATAATATGTGATTGTTTTGAATAAATTATATTGGATATTCTTGACTACCCTGGAACTGATTTATGATTTGTATATTCCATCATTGTTGGGGTTTAAAACATTTTTGTATTAATGAAGTATATCCAGCATTCTATATGGAATAAGGGAGCATGAATGTAATCAATAAGGAATATGGTAATACATGATGAAGGTATTCATATGCTATTACGGGGTAAAAAGGATCTATATTATGTTTACCTTCCTTATAAATGTTAGACTGTGAGTTTGGACAGAAGTATTTTGGATAGTTCTAGTTTGGATTATTTTGGATTGCCATAAAAGGACAACCCGGAGGTCGGGCGGCAACACGTCGCGTCCAGCAAGGCTGCGAGACTTGAACCCGCAACCGAAGGGCGACAAGGGTGTATCACCAACAACTGGCCCATGAGATGTCCTAGATTAAATAATGTAGTTTTTATTAAAAGATCATGTAGATGAATTATAAATTCGTTTATTTTGGAACCTTATACGAATAGTGTAAATAGAATTTTTTTTACATTCTATTATCTTTTAGAGTAAAAGATGAGTTTGTATTAGAAATTTATTAATGGATAAAACACTAATTATAAAGTAAGTATATCTCCTTATGATCTTAGCCAATCTCATAAATAAATTCCTCAACATTAAGAAAAGAAACTTATAACAAAAATGTTTTCCTAGATGATACCTTAAATCATCACTAAATAATGGCTTTGGGATTGTTGGCCTTTTCATAGGCATGTTCTCTACCACTCTCCAGCAGATAATTGATGGTTAGATTTTTCTTCCATATCCATATTTTCCTACATGGAACCCTAGTATGTGTTATTTTCGGTAATCTTCATACGTTCAACTCTTTATTTTAAATAGAGGCCTCATTAATTCATTTTTCGATGTGGGATTTCAACTAAGATATTTTGAAACGTCAAAAATGTGTTATCCTAATACCCTATGTTTTGTTGAACCGATGGTATTTCAAATCATCATAGATTGATGAATTTAAGGACCTCAATTATACACTTGTTTGTGATTGATGATCTCAATCACTACCTATAAATATTTACGTTTTTCCTCCAATTATATGTCTCTAATTGCCACCAATGTTCTCCTAATCGAGATCATAATTTGGTGGTGACTCTTTCATTTCACTTTTCCTCATATTAAGACTAAATTTTAGTAACCTAATTTCCGATGTGGGTTTTCCCAAAAAGATATTTTCAATTTTTAACCTTTTATTTTCGAAGAACAATTTTAAATTGCGAGGACGCAATTTATTGAAGGAGGGGAGAATGTAACACCCCAGGATTTCATAGTGTGTTATTTCTTAAAAATAATTCAATAAATTGCACTACACGCAACACCGAGTTCAATCACACCATGACGTACAAAAAAAAGCCATTAAAAGAGGTCATGAATAGTATTAACAACATTTTGAACTTTATATAATCCTTATAATTTTAGAATCCCTATTATGAGTTTCTTAGTCATAATGCAAGAACAGATTCATTTTCAGTATTGCACTTTTATCAAATTTAATAGTGAAACCTTTTTAAATAAAATATTTTAAACTATCTGAATAAATTGGGACATCAAAAAAATTTAAAATGAAACATCCCATGCTTCCACGGTACGTTTTCCTTTGAATAAAATAGTAGCATGTGCTGTACGCAACCTTGAGTTTTAACACACGCCACAACCAATCAAACTAGCCATTATGAATAGTAATACCTAAATTTTGAAATTATATATATTTTATATTTTAAAATGGACTTCATTTTTGGATTCGGAATATCGAATCTAGCCTAAGGTGAAATTTTGGTACTTTTCGGATAACTTTCATATTTTGCTGAATAGTGAAAATTACTAAATTTTAATTAAAAACAACTTTTTTAATCAAAATAATTAATAGTGATAAATTATGAATTTTAGTAGTTTTAAAGTATATTTAGAATATATTTTTACCATTTAATATAATGTTGGTCATTGTACATAATTTTACAATTAAACCGAACATAAACAAGTGTCAATCTTTTGATAGTTATTACCTCTTAAAAACACGCTTTTTGTTTTGACAGCGGGAATTAATTTTAAATTAATTTCTGCCACTTCTGTGTTTTGAATTTAGAAAAATGGATTCCATATTTGGAATCAGGATTTCCAAATTGTGTAAATAGGTAACTTTTATTTTTAGACATTTTGAATAATTACTGTGGTAAATATTTTATTTACCATGGTTAAGGGTAAATCCGGTAAATAAGGGTTAAAAAATAATATTATAATAATAAAAAATTAACCTAAAACGTGTCCTAACCTTATTGGTGGACACATACCCGACCATGAGCATCCTTGGGTCAATTTGGGGACCCCTTGGATCCACTTGTATGTGGTAGGACACTTTATATTAATAAAGTTAAAATAAAAATAAAAATGGCATAAGCTTACATCTTTTAGAAGAACAATATTTACATAGGGTTATACATGTTGGATTTTCGATTATAAATATTCATTAGAAAGCTAAAAAGATTTCCTACATAATGATATTTTATTTATAATTTTTATACATAAAATAATTTAAATTAGTAATGACAATATAATGATGCAATGTTTACCTCATTAATAAATCATTTAAATAAATAAGATTATAATGATTAAAATATTATCTAAAACCTGTCCAATTCTTATTGGTTGATATTATTTCGAATATGAGTCATCTTATATTCGACCTCAATGATTTTTGGACCATTATAAACCGAATATAATTATATTATAAAGTAATACTTTTACTCTTTCCTAAAGAGCCCCTCTTCTCCCTTATAAAAGGAGACCACTTCTACTCATTCCTCACACCTCTCAAGCGACTTGGCTCGTCCAAACTCTGCCCAGCTAAGCTCCCCACATCCCTCTCCTCCTCCTTGAAGCTTCCCCTTAGGAAGAAAGCATTTCAAGAAGTCCTTTGGTTCCAACCAAAGTGATTTACCTAAATTAAAGGTAACGATTTCTCTTAAATTATTTTCATTTATTTTGCTTCTCCAACCCCCAAACTCTTTTTATTTCCATTCTTTTGTAACAACACCAGTATCCTCAATATACTAGGATGTTGTTATAATAAGGATTCAAACTACAAATACACACAACTCCATCTAATGTATGATGAACATAATGTTTCTGTGGATGGCAAACTAACGCCTCACGAAACGATGATTGTTCAAATACATCTTACCGCCTCTCATGGTGGCCATTATGATGGCACTATAATTAAATATGATATTAATGATATATATTTTATATATAATCTTCTGTAATTCCATTTTATATCATACCATTATTCGTTTCTTGTTTTATATACATACGATAATTTCATTTGAGGAAGTGCGGACTACCGCCCCCTTAAAATGATATGACTCGTTCATACCACACATGGAACGTATAAAGGATGGTGTTAATAAACTTAAGTAAAATATATAAAATATTATATTATACTGGAATAGTAATATACCTATGTATCATTTGGATTCAATTCTTTTAAAATAAAAATTAAATGGAAGTAGCGTTCGTGCGTACGTACGGACTACCGTCTCCACGAATGCGGTGAGATCCATCCTCCATCGTATCCATTCAAGTCTTATTCTCATTTTAGGGTTAAAAATAATGTTAATATCATTCTGATTATGAATAAGATATAATCTATCCATTACAAACATGTCTTACGTAACCAAACATTTAAGAAGAACGAATCGATTATCACCCGAAACGACGATAATACTAAGATATTATTAATAAAGCAATGTTAAAAGATCATATATGATATCATATTAATGTATATGATTCTTGTATAATTTAATAACAATTATTTTACCATTATACAGTAGGTTAACCTACCCCAACCAAGGAAAAGTACAAGGTAAGGGATTTTCTTATCTCACATTCAATTCCGTGAGATTTCCATTATTCGCCACTAAATTATTGAAAGTGGTGTATTGTGTACTGGAATTTGATATATATTATCATATTCATGTTATTCTGTAAATAATTTGGTGGTTATTAACTTTTGTCCATACGACTCAGTTGATTAACGTGGTAAGGGTTTTCATCTCACTCCTTATTCCTGTGAGATTCATGCCATATTGCCACCATTACCTTTTGTGTGGTGTATGTACTGCCCATAATTATATTCTTTGTGTAATACACTCTAATTTATGTGTACATACATATTCATTGTATAATATCTCTTTCATGGGTTGTATGTTTCATAAGTTACCAAACTGTTAAGGGTTATTTCACTATCTCTTCATTATCCGAGGTTGTTTATACGTAATAATCTACTGGGATCTCGTTATCATCCACATCCATGTTTCTTCAAAATGTATTTCAAAACATTTTTAATATTTAAAATAATATGGGTTAAAGTCATTTATACCCTTGTTTGACTTTTTATAAGAGGTTTATAAGGGAATCTTTCCGTCATTTTCCAAAAAAGGTGCTTTTTAACGTTTTCGACAGAATTAAGATAAGAATGTTTTTTTAACTTATACGGCGGGTGCGGTTATTTTCCGCTGTTATAAAATCGTCAAAGCTTCCCTTAAAATCTTATAAGATTATTTTCAAAGAAAATGTTTGATTTTATATGGATCTTAAATTATTTCAAAATAAAAGGAGATATTTCTTTAAAAAGAATTTTGATTTCATCTATGTCAACATCCTTTGATGGGTTTTAAGATTATTTGAAGTTGATTTATTATGATACAAGACTTCTGTATTGTTTTGAAGGTTTTGTGATATGTTTGACTGTGGATGTGCTATTTTTATACCATTCATAGTTTATGGTGAAAGTATTGACATTTCGTATGCTAGTTCCAATAAGAAAGTTTATGTTATATTTCAATCTTTACTTCATATGAATGTGTTGGACAAGTATGTTCCAGGTTGGGGACTGGTTAAAGTAATCCCTCCAGGTTGGGGACTAGTAAAAGTAAGCCCTCCAGGTTAGGGACTTGTAAAAGTAAGCCCTCCGGGTTGGTGTCCGGTTATTAGAGGCACTCCGGGTTGGTGTCCGGTTATTAGAGGCACTCCGGGTTGGTGTCCGGTTATTAGAGGCACTCCGGGTTGGGTTCCGGTTACAGTTAGCCCCAAGGTCTTGGGACGAGGCCTTGAAAAGTAATTAAAGTTTAGCATTATGCATTCCAACATTATTAAAGTGGTTATTGATTTTTCATGTGATTATTCGATTAGTAGAACATCCATGTGAACAAGTAAATGGAATTATTTCATTTTACTTTTGCCATACTATGTTGAAGTTCAAGTTTAAAAGGCTTTTGTTTTAGTAATTCATTGCCTTAAATGTTTATGCTTATTTTTGAATGTTCCGCTATATTGTTATCCTTACTGGGCATTTGAGCTCACCCCTTTTCTATGTTTTATTTTTCCCAGGATGTGAATATATAAGTTATGAATGACCTGCAGGGATATTATGAGGGGATTATAGTGTGGACTGTGGAAACATTATGTTGTTGTATTAGTTTTTCATTTTATGATGTAATGTAAAACTTATGAATATATCTAGTGTTTCCAAGGCTACTAAACCAATCGGTCTTTCGAGATTTGATCTTTCTTGTGATCATGCCAATGTTATGTAATAATGCACCGACTCTGGCTAACTGGGGTCGGGGCGTTACAGTTGGTATCAGAGGAAGTTTAGTACAAACCTTGGAAGCTAGATTTAGATAAACTCTGATTAGATCACGTAGACCTAAGATGAACTTTTAGGATTAGTATAGAATAACTTCCTAGAATTTTGGTATTGTAGAGATTTTGTGAGTTTTCTGAGCAATACATCCCTGTCTGGATACGAGCAGGTAGAGGCGGCTCTGGCACAGATGTACCTAGGGGTAAAACCCGAAAACACCGCTTTGTGCTAGACTCGAACGGGAACTGGTGCACGACAACGGGCCTTGCTGCACTCTTGGTTACGACACTCCAGGGGGATATGCTTAGGATAACTCTCATTTTCTTTACAAATCATTATGAAGGGTTTATGAGTATATACTTCCTCAAAGAAAACATTTTTATGATTATGGATTATATCCATAAATAGTTCAATTTATGTTAAGTGTTTTATAAGTATGGGATTATGTATTTTGATTCATAAACTGATCTAGTTTATGACATTGTTTAGAAATGGCGCCCAGTAGAAGGAATGAGAACTCCAGAAATACACATGATTCAAAGAGAAGGAAGGATCATATATTTCATGGTCTTAAGCTAGAATTTATAAGAGAAATAGTATCCCAAGTATTATCATCATATGAAGAAATAATATCATGTGTTGATAAGATAAGTAAAGAGTTTACTGAGTCCTATGGCTTTGAAGGGAATCAAGAGAAGAAAAGGATGGAAAAGAGAAAGATGGATAAAGGGAAAAGGGAAAAGAAGAATTTTCCCATATGTGGTAACTGTGGAAAGAAACACCCTGGAACTTGCCTGAAAGGAATGGGAGTTTGTTATAAGTGTGGAGGAAAAGGGCACAAAGTACGTGACTGCAAGGGTAAGAAAATGGTTTTAAATGTAAAATGCTTCATTTGCAAGGAGTTTGGACACTACGCGAACCTATGTCCCAGTCATCAGACTATACCGCAAATGATGTTATTGGATAATAATCAAGTTATGATACTACCACAGATGAAGAGGAATGATTAGAGTTCTTATGTTGATTATGTCAATTGAGTGTTGTATCAACAATGTACTTGTTACAATAATCATGGAGTATATAAGGATTGTACTGCAGTACTATTTCATTAAGGACTTGAGATTGTGGGGAACAAAGAAAAGTGACTCAATAGAAGGATAATTTTTTGGAAAATATATGGTTGAGAGAATGATAAATCATAATATAGTTCTGATACTGAGGTAGTGATTTTTGGAATAATATGTGATTGTTTTGAATAAATTATATTGGATATTCTTGACTACCCTGGAACTGATTAATGATTTGTATATTCCATCATTGTTGGGGTTTAAAACATTTTTGGATTAATGAAGTATATCCAGCATTCTATATGGAATAAGGGAGCATGAATGTAATCAATAAGGAATATGGTAATACATGATGAAGGTATTCATATGCTATTATGGGGTAAAAAGGATCTATATTATGTTTACCTTCCTTATAAATGTTAGACTATGAGTTTGGACAGAAGTATTTTGGATAGTTCTAGTTTGGATTATTTTGGATTGCCATAAAAGGACAACCCGGAGGTCGGGCGGCAACCCGTCGCGTCCGGCAAGGCTTCGAGACTTGAACCCGCAACCGAAGGGCGACAAGGGTGTATCACCTACCACTGGCCCATGAGATGTCCTAGATTAAATAATGTAGTTTTTATTAAATGATCATGTAGATGAATTATAAATTCGTTTATTTTGGAACCCTATACGAATAGTGTAAATAGAATTTTTTTTACATTCTATTATCTTTTAGAGTGAAAGATGAGTTTGTGGTAGAAATTTATTAATGGATAAAACACTAATTATAAAGTAAGTATATCTCCTTATGATCTTAGCCAATCTCATAAATAAATTCCTCAACATTAAGAAAAGAAACTTATAACAAAAATGTTTTCCTAGATGATGCCTTAAATCATCACTAAATAATGGCTTTGGGATTGTTGGCCTTTTCATAGCAATGTTCTCTACCACTCTCCATCAGATAATTGATGGTTAGATTTTTCTTCCATATCCATATTTTCCTACATGGAACCCTAGTATGTGTTATTTTCGGTAATCTTCATACGTTCGACTCTTTATTTTAAATAGAGGCCTCATTAATTCATTTTTCGATGTAGGATTTCAACTAAGATATTTTGAAACGTCAAAAATGTGTTATCCTAATACCCTATGTTTTGTTGAACCGATGGTATTTCAAATCATCATAGATTGATGAATTTAAGGACCTCAATTATACACTTGTTTGTGATTGATGATCTCAATCACTACCTATAAATATTTACGTTTTTCCTCCAATTATATGTCTCTAATTGCCACCAATGTTCTCCTAATCGAGATCATAATTTGGTGGTGACTCTTTCATTTCTCTTTTCCTCATATTAAGACTAAATTTTAGTAACCTAATTTCCGATGTGGGTTTTCCCACAAAGATATTTTCTATTTTCAACCTTTTATTTTTGAAGAACAATTTCAAATTGCGAGGACGCAATTTATTGAAGGAGGGGAGAATGTAACACCCCAGGATTTCATAGTGTGTTATTTCTTAAAAATAATTCAATAACTTGCACTACACGCAACACCGAGTTCAATCACACCATGACGTACAAAAAAAAAGCCATTAAAGGAGGTCATGAATAGTATTAACAACATTTTGAACTTTATATAATCCTTATAATTTTAGAATCCCTATTATGAGTTTCTTAGTCATAATGCAAGAACAGATTCATTTTCAGTATTGCACTTTTATCAACTTTAATAGTGAAACCTTTTTAAATAAAATATTTTAAACTATCTGAATAAATTGGGACATCAAAAAAATTTAAAATGAAACATCCCAAGCTTCCACGGTATGCTTTCCTTTGAATAAAATAGTAGCGTGTGTTGTACGCAACCTTGAGTTTTAACACACGCCACAACCAATCAAACTAGCCATTATGAATAGTAATACCTAAATTTTGAAATTATATATATTTTATATTTTAAAATGGACTTCATTTTTGGATTCGGAATATCGAATTTAGCCTAAGGTGAAATTTTGGTACTTTTCGGATAACTTTCATATTTTGATGAATAGTGAAAATTACTAAATTTTAATTAAAAACAACTTTTTTAATCAAAATAATTAATAGTGATAAATTATGAATTTTAGTAGTTTTAAAGTATATTTAGAATATATTTTTACCATTTAATATAATGTTGGTCATTGTACATAATTTTACAATTAAACCGAACATAAACAAGTGTCAATCTTTTGATAGTTATTACCTCTTAAAAACACGCTTTTTGTTTTGACAGCGGGAATTAATTTTAAATTAATTTCTGCCACTTCTATGTTTTGAATTTAGAAAAATGGATTCCATATTTGGAATCAGGATGTCCAAATTGTGTAAATAGGTAACTTTTATTTTTAGACATTTTGAATAATTACTGTGGTAAATATTTTATTTACCATCGTTAATGGTAAATCCGGTAAATAAGGGTTAATAAATAATATTATAATAATACAAAATTAACCTAAAACGTGTCCTAACCTTATTGGTGGACACATACCCGACCATGAGCATCCTTGGGTCAATTTGGGGACCCCTTGGATCCACTTGTATGTGGTAGGGACACTTTATATTAATAAAGTTAAAATAAAAATAAAAATGGCATAAGCTTACATCTTTTAGAAGAACAATTTTTACATAGGGTTATACATGTTGGATTTTCGATTATAAATATTCATTAGAAAGATAAAAATATTTCCTACATAATTATATTTTATTTATAATTTTTAGACATCAAATAATATAAATTAGTAATGACACAATAATGATGCAATGTTTACCTCATTAATAAATCATTTAAATAAATAAGATTATAATGATTAAAATATTATCTAAAACCTGTCCAATTCTTATTGGTTGATGTTATTTAGAATATGAGTCATCTTATCTTCGACCGCAATGATTTTTGGACCATTATAAACCGAATATAATTATATTATAAAGTAATACTTTCACTCTTTCCTAAAGAGCCCCTCTTCTCCCTTATAAAAGGAGACCACTTCTACTCATTCCTCACACCTCTCAAGCCACTTGGCTCGTCCAAACTCTGCCCAACTAAGCTCCCCACATCCCTCTCCTCCTCCTTGAAGCTTCCCCTTAGGAAGAAAGCATTTCAAGAAGTTCTTTGGTTCCAACCAAAGTGAGTTACCTAAATTAAAGGTAACGATTTCTCTTAAATTATTTTCATTTATTTTTCTTCTCCAACCCCCAAACTCTTTTTATTTCCTTTCTTTTGTAACAACACCAGTATCCTCAATATACTAGGATGTTGTTATAAGAAGGATTCAAACTACACATACACACAACTCCATCTAATGGATGATGAACATAATGTTTCTGTGGATGGCAAACTAACGCCTCACGAAACGATGATTGTTCAAATACATCATACCGCCTCTCATGGTGGCCATTATGATGGCACTATAATTAAATATGATATTAATGATATATATTTTATATATAAGCTTCTGTAATTCCATTTTATTTCATACCATTATTCGTTTCATGTTGTATATACATACGATAATTTCATTTGAGGAAGTGCGGACTACCGCCCCCTTAAAATGATATGACTCGTTCATACCACACATGGAACGTATAAAGGATGGTGTTAATAAACTTAAGTAACATATATAAAATATTATATTATACTGGAATAGTAATATACCTATGTATCATTTGGATTCAATTCTTTTAAAATAAAAATTAAATGGAAGTAGCGTTCGTGCGTACGTACGGACTACCGTCTCCACGAACGCGGTGAGATCCATCCTCCATCGTATCCATTCAAGTCTTATTCTCATTTTAGGGTTAAAAATAATGTTAATATCATTCTGATTATGAATAAGATATAATCTATCCATTACAAACATGTCTTACGTAACAAAACATTTAAGAAGAACGAATCGATTATCACCCGAAACGACGATAATACTAAGATATTATTAATAAAGCAATGTTAAAAGATCATATATGATATCATATTAATGTATATGATTCTTGTATAATTTAATAACAATTATTTCACCATTATACCGGAGGTTAACCTACCCCAATCAAGGAAAAGTACAATGTAAGGGATTTTCTTATCTCACATTCAATTCCGTGAGATTTCCATTATTCGCCAAAAAATTATTGAAAGTGGTGTATTGTGTACTGGAATTTGATATATATTATCATATTCATGTTATTCTGTAAATAATTTGGTGGTTATTAACTTTTGGTCATACGTCTCAGTTGATTAACATGGTAAGGGGTTTTCATCTCACTCCTTATTCCCGTGAGATTCATGCCATATTGCCACCATTACCTTTTGTGTGGTGTATGTACTGCCCATAATTATATTCTTTGTGTAATACACTCTAATTTATGTGTACTTACATATTCATTGTATGATACCTCTTTCATGGGTTGTATGTTTCATATGTTACCAAACTGTTAAGGGTTATTTCATAATCTCTTCATTATCCGAGGTTGTTTATACGTAATAATCTACTGGGATCTCGTTATCATCCACATCCATGTTTCTTCAAAATTTATTTCAAAACATTTTTAATATTTAAAAGAATATGGGTTAAAGTCATCTATACCCTTGTTTGACTTTTTATAAGAGGTTTATAAGGGAATCTTTCCGTCGTTTTCCAAATAAGGTGCTTTTTAACCTTTTCGACAGAATTAAGATAAGAATGTTTTTTTAACTTATACGGCGGGTGCGGTTATTTTCCGCCGTTATAAAATCGTCAAAGCTTCCCTTAAAAGCTTATGAGATTATTTTCAAAGAAAATGTTTGATTTTATATGGATCTTAAATGATTTCAAAATAAAAGGAGATATTTCTTTAAAAAGAATTTTGATTTCATCTATGTCAACATCCTTTGATGGGTTTTAAGATTATTTGAAGTTGATTTATTATGATACAAAACTTCTATATTGTTTTGAAGGTTTTGTGATATGTTTGACTGTGGATGTGCTATTTTTATACCATTCATAGTTTATGGTGAAAGTATTGACATTTCATATGCTAGTTCCAATAAGAATGTTTATGTTATATTTCAATCTTTACTTCATATGAATGTGTTGGACAAGTATGTTCCAGGTTGGGGACTGGTTAAAGTAAGCCCTCCAGGTTGGGGACTGGTAAAAGTAAGCCCTCCAGGTTAGGGACTGGTAAAAGTAAGCCCTCCGGGTTGGTTTCCGGTTATTAGAGGCACTCCGGGTTGGTGTCCGGTTATTAGAGGCACTCCGGGTTGGGTTCCGGTTACAGTTAGCCCCAAGGCCTTGGGACGAGGCCTTGAAAAGTAATTAAAGTTTATCATTATGCATTCCAACATTATGAAAGTGGTTATTGATTTTGCATGTGATTATTCGATTAGTAGAATATCCATGTGAACAAGTAAATGGCATTATTTCATTTTACTTTTTCCATACTATGTTGAAGTTCAAGTTTAAAAGGCTTTTGTTTTAGTAATTCATTTCCTTAAATGTTTATTCTTATTTTTGAATGTTCCGCTATATTGTTATCCTTACTGGGCATTTGAGCTCACCCCTTTTCTATGTTTTATTTTTCCCAGGATGTGAAGATATAAGTTATGAATGACCTGTAGGGATATTATGAGGGGATTATAGTGTGGACTGTGGAAACATTATGTTGTTGTAGTAGTTTTTCATTTTATGATGTAATGTAAAACTTATGAATATATCTAGTGTTTCCAAGGCTACTAAACCAATCGGTCTTTCGAGATTTGATCTTTCTTGTGATCATGCCAATGTTATGTAATAATGCACCGACTCTGGGTAACTGGGGTCGGGGCGTTACATTGGTCACCTACTATGTCCTTCTAAAAGACTAAAACTATCCAAATTTCATTGTTCGTGCGATACACTGAGATTTTCGAACATTCTTCCTAGCACAAAAACTCGAATGAAGGGAAAATAAAATATCATTCCCATCATTTGATGGGACAGATCTACACAAGGGAACATCTTATAAAATATCAGAGGTACTTTGAATCCTACCCTAGAGGATACATACTGACACTTGGATCTGATGGCCCTGACCTCACCATGAAACACTAAAAGTGTCCCCTCTTCTGCATGAGAACTAAGTCCATTCTAAATACTCCAAGAAATGTCTTATTTGATGAACCATATTAGGAAAAAATGTGTGTTCCTTCTTTCACATTAGTCCACCTATGTCATTTCCGTCATTCGTTAAACTATACCGAAGCCATCCTAATCGCATGATGATAAATAAAATGAGAATATGATTTTTTGTTCAATTATAATCTATACACCATCACCACCGAGTATAAAATGCCCCATTATAATTGATCATATAAACCCTAGTTTGAAACATGAAATCCTTATCGTCCATTGTTTCTCAAACATAGAATAGCTCACTTGAGCCTGGGGACATCAGTAGGGAATTCCTCACAACGTCATGGTATGTCAAACTATTGGTCCTAGCATCATGAACCTAAAAGGTGTATTACAGTTATTTTCTCCCAAAATGGGGAGCCCATGGTCTTAACTATATGATATTAAACTACAAAGTATACCAAAAGATAATAAAATTCTCTCCCCCTTAATATGTACTATAACTATGTAGGGTGTCTAGTTTTAGGATTACCAAATATTCAAACCATAGTTCAGTCCCATTGAGGGAATCAAAATTCCCCACCCTACATTTGTGTCAGATCAATATAGTGGAACACCTAAGTCTATGGGTAAATCGATATCTGAATGTTCTTAATGTAACTGGACACACTCCTACCATGTACTAGACTCTAGGAATTGAGAGATCTTGGATATTCATAAACATCCATGTTTATCAAGAATAAGGGGTCTCTATTATATAGACATGATTTCTTTACTATGCACCCAATGCCTTGTCAGCCTTCCATATGTTACACACAAAAATGGTCTTCCAACCAAGTGAAAATTCTTCCTCATGAAATATTTGTCTTACTCATATATGCCTAATGTATTCCAATACCCACATCATTTCTACTTATCCAAAATCCCTCAAAAACATGGTTTACAATTTCTCTCCTAATGACATCTTAGACATGTTAGAACAACCTGGCCTGATTATCCTCTAGATACTTGAGGCTTTAATATCAATTTCCTTATCACATGACACTTGAACTTCACGATACATGATACCCAGTGTTCACCCATGGCCTAAGTCATGTCAAAGGCTACATCCCCTTCGATATATACCCTACCTCATTGGTCAATTAATATCCCAAATAAAACTATCACAGCCATATGCATGAATTTTATGTTAATGAAGATAAACATTGGAAAGAACTATATATGGCAGATTCTTTCCCTTATAGGATATGTAGAGACATTCGGGTCTCACATTTCATGTCCATTCTAGAAATAGGATTGTCCCATCCCTACATTTCCTAGGTTCATACTTATATAAGGAACTAGCCAAAATTTATGAGATAAAAATGCCTCCACTTATCCCAAGTGTTCTCTGTAATGTTCAATCTAAAATGCCCCCTTTCAGGCTCAGACACACCCCATTTCAAAAACGACGCCACTTGATAAAAAAGTATAAATCCCTCATAATCCTTTATAGACATCTAAAATGGACTGTCAGTGTACTGCATACAACATAGTTTGACTATGCACAAAATTCCCCAGTGGCTCTGCATACATTTCTCACAAAAATGCTCTATCAACCAAATAGAACATTTTCCATAGGATATGATTTTTCTACATCAATGTACCTTTAATAATATTATGACTCACCTCATTCAATTGATTATTGTTTACATATTCCCATTTTTCAATGCTTGAAGATGGAGGACAATTCTGGATGAACTATTGTGAAAAAAAAATCACATTTTCTCTTTTATCCAGAGTAACAAGATTTTGAAGAAACAAATATCATGTTTCCGAGTTGTATTCCGTTAAACTACACCATGATTTATCTCTCCTTTAAATAAGAAAAATTCATTTGGACGAAGTTTATCATAAAAGTCGATATAAATACCCCTATTACATTAAGAAATTGTTCATTCAATGGGACACTCACTGTGTTTCCAAATAGTGAAATAAATCCCAAGTCATATAAAGATCATTCATATTAGATATGGATGACCAGTGTTATGAGGAAGCCTTAACTAAACTATGCACATCATGACCAGGTGGCTCGGCATATATTTCTGACAAAATAACATGTCAACTAAAGGAAAACTATACCCATTATAGGTCATTACAATTTTCATATTCCCCATGGATTAACTTCCCCATGTCAAGACTCACATACAAAAAAACAAATATTTAGGGTCTATGAAATTCCACCTACATATCTAAAATTTATTTAGACACCCTTAGTTAACGAATCCCAAATTGGGGCCCTCAAACCATTAATTCTAGGAAATAAGGTTTGGCCTTCAACATATGTCCTGATCAAATATGATCGACTTAAAACATTTGTAATGATTTTCCTGACTAAAAAGAAATTAAACATCCCATAAGAAAAATAATGAAACATAATGCATGTTGTATAAAAACCCCACAAAGGGTGGTCTAAGAAAAAATCATGTTATACCAGCTAATTATACATCATAACGTGTTTAGGAAAAATTATGGTCATAATAAAAAAGACACAATGTTTTAGGGTTCATTGTGTAACCCTATAAATAGTCAAACTATGCTCATTGAGCCCCTTGGCACATGAAAAAAAAATTAGATCAATATTTGACCTCTTCAATTACCCATAATTATATTTAAAATTAAAATCTGTTCGAGATTATTGTTCAAATATAATCGATTATGATTGATGTATATTATAGTAATATAAAAAAAAGGAAATGTTGTAAAATAGAATGTTTCCATTCCATCATGTAAAACAAGAATGGGGAACATCCAGAATCTATAGTATCACCTTAGGAAATGAAATGTAAAGGAATCACAAGTAATTACAGTGAATCACGAAATTCTCTATCCAACAGGTTAACAAATTCCTAAAGTGGACCATCAAGAGCCTATTCCAAGACAAACCTCTGTTCATCATTAAGAGGAGATGATGGATTTTCTCATTTAAAAACTACCTAGTGATATTGTGATTTCTACATAACAGTCTCATGGTAGGCACTCGGACATTTTAGTTTCACCATTATCTTGACCATGTGACATTTAGACTATCATAGCTCTTCTATCTAGGAGATCACTTGATCATGAGCCTTTTCTTCCTTATCCTCTAAATGGTTCAATTCCTCCAAAACATCCTGGAAGGACTTTTTTTATGGTGAGAAGTTTAAAATGTAGAAATTTCATCTTCATTAGTTGTAAAATATTATTGAGTTATGACAATCCATTACACGTGAAGATTTAAGTGTCAGTAGTCGAATCCACATGATCCTATGTTAGTAAACAGTCACTGGATGTTTCCCTTTTAATTGAAAAAATATATTAGAGGGAGTTTCTATGGTAGGTGTATAGAGATAATTCAATGATCATTTTTTCATAGCTAGATACTTCTTAATGGCATAGGTAAAATGTTCTTCCTCCACCGCGAAAGGCATATTATTGGGAATAATTATCAAGGTAGATGGGAGTTATCTAAGATAAGTTACCCAGGCAGAGTGACTTCCTCTCCTAGTAGTTGGTTTGGTCTCTAGGTATGAGCATAGGAGACTGACTGCAACATCATAAATGTATGGTGATATTCTTCTTGGGTCATCTTTTCTAATACCGAAAAAAATATCTACTTGATGAGAATGATCTAAAAACATTTAGATAAAAATGGGTTGAGCATATGAAGACCCTTCCTAGCGCATCTGATGGCTGATATAATTCTATCTCACCATGGGGAGGGAAGTAGATGATGTAGATGGTATATATGGAACCTGATTGGAAATATTAAATGGATTCTAAACTCTTTGGATTGGCTTGGCCAACACTCTATCCGGAAAGAAAGCCACACACATATGTGCATAATTGAGTGAAAAATAATTCAAAGCCACTAAGGGAGTGATAAGGACTTGTGTTCATGCATCATCTTAAATCATAAATATCCATAGATGATGTAGGATTACAGGTTGAAAACCCTTCTTAACAAGGGTGATGGGAAGAGGTGTATCCTGCTATAATCATCCAAATTCCCTAGAAAACCAATAAGTAATTTAAGGATTACAAATATATACTGGATCAATAGGCAAGGTCAACACTATATATCAGAGTTAGATGATATAAGAACATTATTTAGGGGAGACCCTCTTAGTATATGTCACTAAACCATGGGGTACATCATATGGCACAAAAGAGTATTGAGAGAAATCACTTAGTAATTCGACCACACCAGTAACACTCAAATATTTTTCATTTAAGGCGTCAATGATAATGAACGTTTGGAGGATGTCTAAATGTGGAACAATTGTGGTATACTTAAACTCATTGTTGGGGGATTGTTCTTCCATCCATCCCTTAAAAAATAGAAATTCCTCACAAAACATATGTGGGAGTCTTCCCTCCTAAATCTTTCCCAATAGCTCATAAATTCAGGAAAGAGTATGGATAGCTAAATTGATCTGTCGCCCCTTCTCCAGTGTGGCCGCCATCATCAAAGTACAAACCCAAAACCAATGTAAACATAATGGGAAGGTAAAAACCATCCACATAGGAACATTTTAAATAAAACCTTCCAATCGGATATCTGGTTATATTTATTGGCATATCTCATATCCCTAGGTGGTGTATCTACTCACCTTGAGGTAGCACAGTAAGAGCTAGGAATGAACTGTGATTGCTGGGTCAGATGGGGTTGGCTATGGCTCACTCTCATCCTTGGCCCATTCTCCTATAAAAATAGTCATGTACAATACTTGATCAAAATAGGGGAGTGAGAATTAAGAGACTGGAAAATTAACCTTTCCTCTAATGTTAGTAATTCCACCTCAAATGGGGATACCTTCTTGACAATACTCCATGAATTATACACCGGTATGAATTCATCATACATTTCACCAAGGATAGGAACTCACACTATTTGGTAAACATCCCACAAGATATTCCCCACTTATTCAAGGAATAAGTGAAAGGTATTGGTGCTCGAACACCAGCGACTGGGTTGCTTGGGAAGCACCACACCCAGTGAGAAAATGAAAAATTAGAAGCCCCTTACCGCCTAGTAGAGGTTGACATCTTCCCACAAGATGGAGGATCCCAAGATGTTTTGATGAACCCAGAACACCCAAACCCACTCATTAGAGAAGACCCCTCCAAACCATAGGTCCCATTTTGAGCTCCATCCTCTATAAGGGTTGTTTCATGACAGGTTACTGATAGATGGGTAATATCAGATGGAAGATTCCAAGGACGTATTATGGAGGCATCAATTTATCTAGGTCCAAATAGATCTATTCAATATGAATTTAACCACCTGACTCAAAATATTCATTATTTCTCCTATGGATGAAATGTTTGCATCCTCATGCTCCTGGGAGGTCCTACAATGTGTGATAAGACTACCACGGTCGACCTCAAGAAATATAGAATCATCTTAGATCCCAAAATTATGAATTTGAAGTAGACTAACTATATCGTAATTCATCATCTACTGTGAATGTAGATCATAGAGAATACCCCTTTGAGGATAAATGATCGAATGATGGTTCTTCTTGATATTATCGACCATGGATTCCTTTTTTATAATTACTTCTATCGACATCATAGGAAGATCCATTTCAGTCTGTGTACAAGGAAAAAACATAAAAATGGTTACCACAATTTATTTATTGGGAAAAAGGATGAAAATTTACTAAGGCGCTAAGAAGAACAGCATGAAGCACTCCTCCTCATACTATATCTTGGGAACAGTTCAAGGAATGAATTCTCTACGAACTGATAGTACATGGAACACTTCGAGATATTCTTATCTGTGAAGAATTGGACAGGGAACAATTCATTTCATGAACTAATAATTCCATGTAGCATGCCTTTCTATAGAGATTTTCAATGATTATAACTTTGATTTTTAAAAATTCTATTTGCTAAATTAACATTTAGATCAATAGTTTGATTTTCAGTTTGCGGACAGGCAAGCTGCGTAGCATCATAATACAAAAAAATCATACTTTTATTTTATATTTCCATAGGTAGGTTCATGGATTTAAAGGATGGTTCCTGGAAAATTAAGTTTTGATTATTTTTCCATTTTAGCATGATAGATTTTTTTACGAGCTTGTACGCATAAGCAGAGAGAGCTGCCATGGTTTTTAGAGAACTATTCTTTATGAAACCGGAAAGAATTCAAATGACCTAGCCCCCCTATATATTGGTGTTTTCTCCCAAGGGTTCCTCCTCTCTACCTCAAACTACTCTAGTTCATAACTAATTTCTACATCAGAATATCCTTCTATTTCTTCTGGTCTTACCCCATTCCAATGGGGGCATTTGTAGGGTCCTAATAACATTGAAATTTGAAGGAAAATACTCTTAATGGGGTTATAAAGAATAGTGATAAATGTTTGATTGAAAATTTTAGGTTAAATATGATGAAATAAAAAATGGGAGAGGACCTAAACTATAATGAATATTGATTACCCAGAAAGGTTCATAGAGTCCATTTCCCACAAACCATATTGAATATAGATATCCCACAGTGTGTTTCACATGATGTGATGTCCAATGAACCATTCCATTCATAGAAAATTTACCCTCTTGAACAAGGATTTTGTGAACCATGTCATTAGAGAAATCATGACAGAGGTTCCCCCCACATGTTATCACCATGAACTGAACAGCTCACAGATGAGGAGAAGCCGACGACGTCCTGCGAGCCACATCCCCAAAAACTGCGGTCTACTGACTCATCCATGTGCGGGATGATCCCTTTATAAGCTTCCACAAAATGCATCTTGTGATTATATATATAACATCCTCATTACATGCTAAAAGTGACCATAAGGGGGACTAAAAAAGACACTTCGAGGAGACCAAAAGGTTTTTGGAGGTTTTTCATTGGACGACTGAGACTTCAAACATTCTAATGCTACGCAAGAGAATGAATGATGGAGTGAGAACCCCCAATAACTTTCCAGCAAGGATAAACCTACCACAAACCATAAAAATAATGAAAGATAATAATAACTAGTGAACTCTAATCCAAATTGGAGAACCACAACCCATGTTCCCATATCAGATAATCTTTCAGAAAAGCATAAGCATGATGGCCTTCTTTGAGACTGGAGAACCACATAGCACATCACTATGTAGACAAGACCCTACACTCCATAGTTCCACATTATGCAGAAAGAATCAAGGTCCATGTACCACTCCAGTACATGGAGTTCCACATCCAACATCACATACCACCATGGTATGTGATAACCCTTATTCAGGTATGCATACAACTACAATACCTGAATGACCCCTCCAACCACATAGAAATACGGTATGGAGGATATCCCTCATCCCACATGATAAAATTGTTGGTGGAATGAGGATCCATTGGGAATCCCTTCTTTTGGATCCAATTTTTTACATCCATTCTCATTATGTCCCCTATAGTCACTCTGCTATCTAGTTCATCGACATCAGAAAAATCCACTTCTAAAGACATCAGAATCGTGTGATCATACCATCTGGTGAATCAGCATGCACTTCTGAGTCTACATACCAAAGGTAAGAAGAGCCATAAAAGTGGCCCCCATAATGGTTTTGACTCATGGGATATCCTTAAGTGTACATTTCCATGGTAACTCAGGATTAATCCTTGGGATTTCAACGTGAAACTCCCCATTATAGGAATCAAGGGGGGTCACATGCATTTCCTTATGAAAAGGGACAACGATATGTCAAGGGGGTCATTATTTCCTTCCCATATGATAAGAAATGATATCCTCCTCCCCATTTCTAGAACCCATTTTAGGGGACTACCACTAAGGTATGTCTGTAGCCCTTTTTGTGGAGGTGGCACTCTTTCTCCACTTCACCTCATCCTAGGTATCATCAAAATTGATCACCGAACTTTATTATCTTGGATATCAATACCGGTGAAGGGAATACATATTTAGTTACCCTTTCACTCTCTTGATGGTCTCATGGCTATATACTCGTATGCCATCATCCCCCTCCATTTCCATCATAAGAAAAAGGAAAGTGTGTGGTTTTCCATATCTATAGTTTCCTCTTTTTCCAATGCCTTGTGTGACTCTTGTGGTCTTAGAGGTTAATAGTGATGACCAGCATCCACACCATCAACAATTGAACTACGATAACTGTAATTCATGTTCTACTCAGGATACATAGGACTCCAACATATGGCCCACGTTCAAAGGACACTCTCTTCAATATTCAGTCCCAATAAAATTCTCTTAGCACACTTGGGAATCCACAGTAGGTATAAGCCCTGATGTGATTGTCTCAGAATGGCCTCCTCTATGGTTTATGCCCCAATGATTCCCCCTTCAAATGGGAATATTCAAAGCATAATCCATACAAAAATGAACTACGAGAACTTTAATTCCTACTCTAACTAGGATACATTGGAAGATTTCTCAATAACATAGCTCAAATGGGATGCTTCTATGCGTGTGCCCCACCAATTCCCCCAAAAAACGTGCATCCTCTATAGAAGTATGTCCAAATTGAATTCTCACAAAATGGACCTCATCAATTGATTAAACCGCAGTCCATTGGTACTACATGTACTATTACTCCCAATAAACAGGGATACATAGGATACAACATGGGGATAAAGCCTGATGTTTCATGGATCCCATTAGTTCCATGATATCTATATCAATTCTACTCTATCTTCACTACATGACATTACACTAAAAGTGTGACTGAACCACATAGGCTTCGACCCCTAGCCAACTGATGAGGTCATGCCCACATACATGACTGTATATTTTCGTGGTATCTCGGGTCACCTCAGCATAATTCCTACACAAGGTCCTGACTAGCCACATTCTTCTTGGGTGTCCTCCTCGCATGATGTTAACCAGAATGGATGGGTCCTCATTTCATGACCGTATAAGGTGATTTGTCCAGTTATGTGGCACCAAACAACATGGGTTATTATTCCTCTCATGAGGATTTGTAGGAATCCAATCTAATGGTTTTGATCCTAACATTGATAAAACATCCATCCCCACTGGATGATGTCAAATTACAGAGCGTCTCATCACATGGTATTAACCAACGTTGTCTCGATAGTTCTTGACCCATGCATATCCATGATGGATCTTACAAACCAGAGGTAATATGTGGACACACTCTTTTTGAATGAACCAAGCATTCGAGAACATATGTGTTGGCACTAAAATATTGGACGCAAAGGAAGAAGAAAATCAAGACCTTGAGCTGCCTCATGAAGCTCCGAAGAGGAGGATTCCCAAGCAACATGGCCGCCATGAAGCAGAAGAGGCGGTAACGCTTCAAGAATCCATTTGACGTTTGCGAACCAGCCACAAAGTAGAAGAGGCGGTAACGCTTCGCCAACCCATTTGACGTTCGCGCACCATCCGCGAAGCAAAGGAGGCGGTAACGCTTCGTGAACCCATTGGACGTTTGCGAACCCGCCACAAAGTAGAGGAAGCGGTAACACTTCGCAAACCCATTTGACGTTCGCGAACCCGCCGCGAAGCATAGGAGGCGGCAATGCTTCGTGAACCCATTTGTGTTCGCGAACCCGCCACGAAGCAACTGAGGCAGAAATCCATTGCGAATCTGGTTGACATTCGCGCACTCACCGCGAAGCAACCGAGACCCCCTCACGCCGCGTGACCTCTTCTTTGTGGCGCCTTGTGCCTATAAATACGGATCTCCCCCTGAGATCTCAAGAAGGAAAATCCGATCTTTCAGCCTCTCAACTCCCAAATCATGAAGCACTCTCCACTCTAGGAAGGATGAGCTTTGAGAGGTATCTTTGCTTCGCGAGAGAGCTTCACCTTGTTGGGTATTAATCCCCTATTCGGAGAGGGATTCCTTTCGTGAAGCCCTAGGGAATTCGTGAAAAAAGGGGGATCTTTTAAGGGACTCGGGCAGTTGTAGAGCGTTTATGCTTCATGAAACACCCATCCTATACACGTGATACACTTGCCAATACAAGGACAATGTACTTCACAAAGCACATTTCTTAGTGACACATTGCATCGCGAGGTACCTATCCTTTGCGAGGTGGTGCTCCACGAATACCATTCCACTTCGTGAAGCAATGCCCAATCACACCCCTGCCCCATGCTAAGGCCGAGGCACTCCACTTCACAAAGCACCTTCGTTCGCAAGTGTCCTCCCTTACGCAATGCAACTGAGCTCTGCATGGCATTTTCCTATGGACCCTCTTGTTTGGAAATCTCTCTTCTCATGTGGCCCTCCAAGCTCACACGATGTGATTTCAAAGACCCCTAGACAACACCTCTCGTAGCGTTGATTCGCCTAAAGCTTCTTCACATAGGTACGCTAATGGCTATTGGTTCTTCGCATAGTCACGCTAACGTAGAGCCCTCGATTGTTCTCTCTGTGACCCCCCTTCTACATGGCTTTGCCGATGCCTTCCCTCTAAAAAGGGGTAGAGGGCTCCGGTTATATAATTCCTAGGGGTGAGGAGTAAACCCACCTCGTCTGAGCTACATAACTTAAACTGCTAGGCACCTCATCTTCAACACATGACGTTAAACTGTGACATCACCTCGTGCCTCTCACGTCGGGTACCCCCACCTTGTACATTCTGCACACCCCCTGATCTCCACAAGGGATGATATCCTCCTTCTGAGAGTGGCATTTAACTGTTGGTGAAGGTCAGCCACCTTGTTGTAATCCCCTAGCCCTTCTTGTGGAATGTTTCACCCGTTCACCTCCTCACATCTTCGGTGCCGAAGTCAGTGGAGTCCCTCTCCCACTACGCTTAGTCACACCTCGGGACTCCATCCTAAAGTAATTCCCAACGTCATGGGCCACCGAATGTGTAATCCCATCTTCGTTTCCCACGGATGCACCCTTCGCGACGTGATCGTCAGTTCCCTTCAACCTCTTGTTTCTCACCTTGAGTATGACTCACGTGAGCTTAGAGTAATCACTAACCCTGACCCCCACCTTTGGTGAACTACGAGGACATTGAACCATATCAAGGCATGGAACATAGGAAGCCTCCAAAAGGTTCAAGCTCGCCACTCAGTCTTTTCTTCACGTCGAGTTCGACCTTTGTCCAGCATGATGTTAAACTGTATGCCTTCATCCAGCATGACGTTAAATTGTATGCCTTCATCCTGCATGGCGTTAAACTATATGCCTTCCTCCAGTATGACGTTAAACTCTATTCCTTCATCCAGCATGATGGTAAACTGTATGGCTTTTTCCAGCATGGTGTTAAACTTTATATTCCCATCCCAAATGATGTTAAACTGTATACCCGAACTACGTGGACTTTGATCCGTGCTAAGGCATGTTACGTAGGAATCCTCCACGAGGTTCAAGCAAACCACTTGGTTGTCCCGGTCGCATTCAAGTTGGTTCTTCCATCATCACCACTTGGTCGCCCCAGCCTCATTCACATTGGTTCTTCCATCATCACCACCCGGTTATCATGACTCCTTTATGTCGGTTAACAAGCTCCTAGGGAAGCCACCTCAGTTTGAGCCCCCTAGTCCATCATGTGTATGGTTGCACCATTACACCTCCTCTGTACTCATCCGACACGCTTTGTCACACCTTGGGCAGCTACCTCAGTGTGATCCCCCTAGTCCATCATGTGGAAGGTTGTACACATGCACCTCCTCCATACTCCTCCGTCACGCTTTGTCTCACCTTGGGCTGTCTGAGTGCGTAAGCCCCATCCAACCAGAACTACGTGATCTTTGATCCATTCTTTTCATGGTATGTAGGAAGCCTCCATGAGGTTCAATCCCACAACTTGTGGCCCCACCCTGTGTTCACCATGACGTGGGTCTTTCGATGTTCAATCCATCATGGGACACATCAGAGTGTAGTCCCTACTCCATCCTGTCACCACCATCATCCATCCTGATTTCTACCCGTGCAGCCACATCCCGGTGAGATCATGCCATCCTATCCCCTTCCATAATATTTGGGAAGCCACCCACGAGCTGGCACAAACATCGGCATTCCCTCTAGGGGTTCTTCAATCTGATCCACTCTATTTAGTGTTCTTGATTAGGCCGATCCATCTCCGTTAAACGTTAAACATGCGGCATACCCCGTGTTAAACATGGGAAGCTGATGAAATCCGTAGAGACATGCCAATGGCATATGAATTCCCCGCGTTCGATGTGGTATGCCTCTAGCTTCTATGCCCTCGAGAAGCCCTATAATAAGGGAAAAAATTCAGACATTCCAATCCCCAGCATTCAGACGCGTCAATGATGTCTCGACGTGACTACTCTCCCAAACGAAGGTTGCTGCCCTTACCGGACCCTTTGGAATGTCCTGAGAGATGCAGCGTAATTAACAGGTGTCCATGAATATATGGCACTGGGAAGAGTTTCACGAGCAACATATTAAATCTATAAGGGAGACCAGAACTAGATGACGAGTTCTGAGGAGGAATCCACAGATGGAAGAACTGACATCCCATCATCCCATTTCGATCAAGGAGCAGACGTCCCTGGGCATGGAATGGATGTCTCCCACCTTTGGAATGTGGGAATATGGGGCAACATCCGTGCGCCACTCCGCGGACGGACATGCGCGCCCCAACAAAAGCGTCAGAAACAGAAATGGTGAACCAGACGTGAAATTCATCTCCTCAATGTGGGTATTAGTAACGTTCGAGACATCAGTAGATTGAAGTGTTGTCGAATCCAAATATCTGGCCCTGGGTCCTGCTAAACAAATAGTGGGACTGGCATGAAACACACCAACAGTTGGGAGAGTAGAATGTGGGGAATTCCATTCTGCTATGTTGTCAGCATGGAACCCTTTTACCAACCACGGAAGACGGAGTGACGCTGGGGTACTGGTTGTTGATTTCTCTCTTCACAGTGCTGATGAGTTAACCTCCCTGTTTCCCAGGAACCAGGTTGTTGCTGTGAAGAAACGATCACCACCCGCTCGCCTACGCATGGGTGGGGGAAATACCGGTGCATCCATACCACATGGCTCCACCACAACCACGACGTCATCTACATCAATGAATACGGGACGCCCATATCCCCTCTCCCCGTCGGAGATTATTCAACAGTGATTGATCAACAAACTTGTACGTAAGTATGAGGAGGAAGGGGTCATCCCAACCCGGGATATGGCCCGCCTGGACCTGGAAGCATCCAGGTCCCGCCACCAACGCCGCCCTCAAGAGAAGCGCAGGGAGCCCCTGCTCCTCATTCCGACGTTTAACCGTTTTGGGAGCCTGTCCCCGGAACGCTTTGACAACTCCATGCCTCACGCCAATGAGGTGGGTGATGTCTGTCTCAGCCTAATCAGTTCCCCAGTCCAAGGGATTTTTTCAAGGGCCCCCACTAGGCCGCGTCAGCGCCGCCGTTCGGTCCTACCAAAGGAGCAGGTAGGCTACTCCCCTGCACCGCCCGCATGGGCCCGCCTGACCCGACGCCAGCACAGGGCCTAAGCTGAGGACGCCCATCAAGGGGCATCCATGTCAAGAGCTATTGTGGCCCAAGCCACCATCAATGTACATTACGATGTCCCTGCACATGGTGAGCGGAGACACTTCTATGCCCGACTGGGACCGAGACCCCAACCGCCTCATGGGCATGCTGGGTTGACTCCCCGGGTTGCATGACTGAGTTGTGATCACCGTGAACCAACTCGTGGTAATGTCACCCCGTACGGAGGCCCTCCTTGTACCACCACTCCATAGAGCGTGGACCTTCCCCGCTCCAAATCATGTCTTGGAGGTATGCCTTGTGCTACCCCCATCTTGAATGAAGACCTGCCCCGAGGCAGCGATACTCTGCGCGGAAGCCTCTCCCGCGCCCACCACACTGGGTATAGATTCCCTCTTTTCCCTCGACCATAGAGGTGATGTTATTTCCCATCCTGTCCCTCTCTGACGTGGGGATACTCCCTACGTCCTCTCTACAACTAGCGAAGGTCTTCCTCGCCCGGGCAACCAAAGGGGTGAGGGTCATCCTCGCTCCACCCGCATCATGCATGGTGGTCTTCCCCATGCTCGTACGAGTTTCATCAGGGGTTCTGCCCGCACATGTGTCATTCATGGATGTCCTCCCCATGTACCATTGGACATCTTCCCCAGTGGCCCTCGCTCTCTGGCCGTCTCGAGTGGAATTCCTCTCCGCCCCAGTAACAGCGCAGCCCCGAGACAACATGTTGGGAACCAGCCCTGTCCCGAAGAGCCATCCCGGGGCAGGAGAGTGGGTCATCGCAGCCATTTGAAGAACCTTGGGAAGGCCCGGGTAGAGATCAAACCAGCCCGCTTCTCGGATTCCGAAGTGGAATGCGACTCAATGATGGATTATTCTCCTCGGTCCTCCATGTCAATGATCGGGATAGGAACAAGTCGTGTCAGCCTCATCCTCCCAAAATGCGAGGCTCTTTGCGGTTGTGGGTCACGCTCTTGTGCTGACGGTTTTTTGGGTTATACCTTCTCTTGGGTGAGTTCACTGGATTTCAGTTGTGCTTGAAGCAGGTGTCTTGTATGGTGGCAGCGGGATTTTCTCTTCTGTAGGAGGAAAAGGAAATGTGTTCCATGTTTTTTTTGTCCGAAGTTGGTTTCAAGCGATGTTTGGTCGGAATCCAAGGGTCTAGCTGCGGAAAGACTCCTTATTTGTTTTTTGGAGTGTTGATTTCTCTGTTTTCGAATTTGGTTTCGTCGTTTTTAATTTCTCTTTTGTTGGCTGCTACGGATGGGGTCGACAGTGTTTTTTTGGGAAGTTTGCTTGATTTTTGTTTTCCCTTCCTCTGTGTCGGTGGTGATGAACTCCGGTGTCGCTCGCCGTCGGTTTGGAATTTGGGTTCTCTAGTCGTCTCCGGTGGTTTCAGGCAGGGTGTGGATCGAGGTTGACAGTTGGTTGGATGACTCGAGGCAGTGGTGCAATGCGTGGTGTACGGCATATCTGTCTGTGATTTGCAGCTTCAGTGGTGATGATGGCGGTTGGCAGCGACACGATTCACACTGACCCGATGAGTCCAATCAGGTTTGGTGTGGGTTTTGAATTTCTAATTTTTTTTATCCATCATGTTTTTTGGTTTCCAGATTGGTGTAATGTGGTTTCCCTCTTCTCCATAAAGAGGCTTTCTTAAAAATGAAAAAAAAGAATTCTCAGTCAGTCGGTAGGTTCCAACCGTGCAGTCACCACCGCCTTCGCTATAAGTGCCCTATACCTCTACCAGAGATCATGTAGAGTTATTTTGGGGACCAGTGGTGGTTGGTAAATGGCGCGACCCATCACCGGTAACCGCAATCCCTACACCAGAAGCTATGGTTGTCAGCCCGTCCTACCAGGACATCGTGATCAGGTATCCTCACTCTTTAGAGGATGGCTCGGATTTCATCGGACAGTCGGCTCTCTTGCTGTATTCTCCACCGCCCAGCATGCTATTCCAACGGTCCGCATCGGTATCGCTACCAGTTCCTCATCCACCTCTGGTTGACGAGTTGGTCAATACAAGGCCAGACCCTGAATCTGTAAACAAGAGTATCTGGAATATTCTCGCAGCAGATCACTTCCTGGAGAAGTTTTGTCCGATGGAATCATCGGACTTCTCTACTCCAGAATCCCTCACCCTGAAGGAGGTAGGGTGATTCCTCCAAACTATGTGGGTGACACACTTCCGCCTTCATTTCGAGTGGGTGGTGTACCCAAGGAGCAAACAACAGTATGAGGAAATCAGCGAGCAATGTCATCTAGTTGATTTGGACACACTCCTCGTGGCCCAGCTATAACGACCCATACCTTACATACATTTTTATTACTTCATAATTGAATCATACTTATTAAAACATTTGAAAAAAAAAACACAAAGGACCATATAGGTATAGTGTCTTTAGAAACTGGGAAACATAAACAACTGGTTCATAAATCATCTACAATGTCTCCCATTTATTTCATCATATCTAGGGTCCCTTTTAGCATATTCTACTTAATATCCTTCTTCCTGACCTGGGGAAAAGAAAACATTCAAAAAGGGTGATCTCAAATGCTCAGCAAGGGAAAATAAAGGAAATAACGATCATATCATATACATTTGAAAATCATACCCTGCAAAAGAGATCATAATATCTTAACATGGGAAAAATCATAGAAGTGAAAATGAAATCCTAATAATCATAACAAAAAACTTGAAACTTTGTGGCATGCACACATAATCATGGAAAATCATTTCTTATTAGTTATGACACATTTCTAAGACTATCTTAGCGTACAAAGTCCATTTCTGAACCGAGTTCACTCCTCGTTCCCGTCCTTTATTACTAAACCAGAATGACCTTCCGTTCCAGCCATGTCTATCTCATGAGATATAAATCTTTACCCAATGTATTGGAGGGAGATATAGGTCCCACCCATCTCATAATGAATCCTTTCTTATGTCTTCCACATAATCATAAATCATCACATAACACATGTAATAAAAATGGGAATCATAAAACATCACGACATCATAAAAACAATACATAAATGACTAAATAAAAATAATTCCATCACGTAATCAAAATGATAGGGATAGAAACAGAACCCTATATAATCATAGATGGAAAATAATTTTGATAAAACATTTGATCTCAATTATTGAGGAAAATATTCTTTCTAATTCAAAAAAAAATTTCCTTTCTTAGCATGTCATATAATTTTAAACTAAAAGAAGTTAGTTAAAAATAAACTTGAAAACATGTAAATAAATCTTCATTTAAATATAATTTTATGAATCCATTCATGCTGTATAAGTTAAAAAACATTTTTCTCGTACTTTGGTCGGAAAAGTCAAAAAGTACCTCGTACGAAAAATAACAAAAGATTCCATTCATATCATTTACTAAAAACATACCGAAGGGTATAATTGGATTTTAACCATTGTAGGAGGATGTGAATAATATTAAATATTGAGGAAAAATTGATGTGGATGATAAATTACACCCCAGTAAATACCAATGTATAAACAATCTCGGATAAAAATGAGATTGTAATATTTTCCCTTACCTTAGGTTCGATTTGATTTGTACGTGTCCGAAGCTCCTGTATAATGGTTTAAATAATTTTATTGACTTATTCCAGAATCATACTCCTTGATATGATATCGCATATGGTCATATTCTTATCTTCTTATTATAAATGTTTCATTGTTACTTGTTATTTGGGTCTTTATTGCCTTTTGTTCTTATGCGTGTTTTGGCGAATAATTTCTTATTCTTATTTTTAGGTTATAGATACCTCATATCCAAAATTGTATTAGTGTAATATATATCATATTTATTCATTCAATTCATTTATATAATTACTACGTAATGAAGATCATGTAGAATGAGTCGCATCACATCGTGGAGACGGTATTCCATACGTACGCACGAGCGATGATATCGTTCCCATGATCATGGAATTGTATTAAAGTGTATTTATACTATTTCAGAATCAATATCACATTATAATAGTCATATATAGTTACTCATTACACCATTATACCCATCCAAGTATGGTGGTGGTGGATAATAGATTACACCACGGCGTGGAGACGATATTCTGTACGTACGCACGCGCGGTGATTTCATTTTCCGTAGGATGGATAGAAGGTGAATTATGGTTGTTTTATATTTATAATGAAATATCAGTATACAAGTAATACTGATGTTATTACTTTATCATGAAACAACTAATGAAGAATAATTTGAAGAAGAAATAAATTGAAAAAGATTGGTAATGGGTATTACCTCTTTTTGACGTTCCTTTTCTTAACCTCCTCTTAGAGTACTAAGGATGGTCATTGAAGAATACCAGGACCTCTAGGATGATTATAGGTAAGTGGAGAAGGGATTTTGGCTGGGGTTTGCCGAGATTTAATGCTCAAATTGGTGTGAGGAGGAGAGGGAGGAGGTTCCCTTTTATAAGGGATGAGAGGGGCACCTTAAGAAAATCCCAAAATATTATTTTATATTAAATTCAATTTCGGTTTATAATGGTTCCAAAGGGTCTTATTATGAAGATAAAGAGGTGATTCATCGAAAGCCTATCATCCAATAGGTTTTAGACAAGTTTAGGTTATTATTTTAACATTATCAATTAGAATTAACTCTATGTTAAATAATTTAACTTTTACCATGTCTTTTTTTTTTCTTACACTATATGGTTAATAAACTTACTATAACATGCCAAAATAACCCCGAGTGGTTAATTATTAGTATATATATCCCTATCTAAGTCATTTTCCCAAACCTTAGATTTTTACGAATAAAGTAACATTTAATAATATAATATTTGATTTAAAAACTGTTTTATGTCAATTTTGACACTATTTGGTAATTGATTTTTGTGAAAATTATAACAGAATGATAAGTTATAAACAAGTTAATTAAATCAACATTAACATGTCATATTAACCTATAAAATTAGTGGAATTCATAAAAAGTCTCAAATTACATTTATTTGGTCATTTATAACATCAATTATGTCAATATTTTCCTAATAAGGTAATTACTGCATCATCATTGTGTCATAAATAATTTAAATTATTTAAAGTCTAAAAAATATCAATAAAATATCATTATGTAGGAAATATTTTTAGCTTTCTAATTAATATTTATAATCGAATTTATCTTATGTATAACCCTATAATAAAAATGTTTTTGTTATTAAACTTTGATTTTAACTATTTTAACTCTTCTTTAAATAAAATAATATTAAATGTCCTAATCTAATCCAATTGGATCTAAATGGTCATATTATATTCTTAAGGTTGTTTTTGATCGAAATACACGTGTCCAATAGAATTAGGACATGTTTTAGGGTAATAGTAACATCATTTTTACCCTTAATTACCCTATTTACTATTAACTGCGGTAAAAAAAAGTAAAAAGTTACTATTCACCAAAAAAAATTATTTTTTACCATTGAACCACATTTTACATACTGATATCAACTGTGTGTCTCGGAATTTTGAAATACCATTCACAGAAGCGGTAAAATTAAGTTTTATGCAAAATTCAGTTTTTTTAACTACCACTTAGTGGTTTCACTATTCATCAAAAAATGAATGTTTTCAGAAAAATACCAAAATTTCACCCTAGGCTAATTTCGATATCCTGATTCCAAGAATTATATCCATTTTTAAAGATAAAGTTTATAAAATTTTAAAAAGCTGTTATTACTATTCATAACGGCTATTTTATATAGCATATCGTTGTTTAGTGAAACTCGGTATTGCATACAACGCAAGCTATCGAGGGAAGTCATGATAGTGTGTAAAGCAAGCCAAGCTAGTGTGTAGTGAAAGATTTATTTGATGATGTATATAACATAAAAAAATATTTCTCATAAAAATATAGAGTGTTAAATTCTACCCCCCTTAAAATGAATTTCGCCCTCGAAATTCTTCACTTTGTAATAAACAGATGAGGATACCTCTCCCTCATAATATCCTCAAGATCCCATGTAGCTTCTTCGAATTGGTGATTCCTCCACAGAACATTCACCAAGCGAGTGGTCTTGTTCCGTAGGTCTTTTTCGCTACGATCCAGAATCTCTATAGGCTGTTCTTCATAAGAAAGATCTTGCTCCAGTGGTACAACTTCTAAGCTGAGTACATGTGAAGGATCGGGTATGTACTTTCTCAGGAGCGATACATGGAACACATCATGAACATGAGAGAGATTCGGTGGAAGCGAAAATCAGTATGCTACCTTCCCAACACGATCCAGTATTTCGAAAGGACCGATATACCTAGGGATCAACTTTCCCTTATTTCCAAATCTCATTACTCTCTTCTAGGGAGATATTCATAAGAACATTTTATCGCCCACTTCAAACTCTAGGTCTTTTTTGTGGTTATCAGCATAAAGTTTTTGACGACTCTGAGCTGCTATTATGTGTTGTTGAATAGATTGGACCTTTTCTTCCATCTCATCAACAAGGTCAGGTCCTAATAGCTTTCTTTCCCCAACTTCATCCCAGCAAGTTGGAGTCCTGCATTTATTTCCATAGAGAGCTTCATAACGAGCCATCTGAATACTGGAGTGAATGCTATTATTATAAGAAAATTCCACCAATGGTAGGTGTTGATCCCAACCACCTTTGAAATCCATAGAGAAAGCTCTCAACATATCTTCTAGAGTTTGAATTGTTCTCTCAGACTGACCGTCTGTATGAGGATTATAAGTAGTGCTGAAACTCAACTCTGTATCTAGAGTATGCTGAAGACTTCACCAAAACATCGAGGTAAACCTCGGATCAAAATCATATATAATGGAAAGTGGTACTCCATGAAATCTTATGACTTCTTTTGCATATATCCTGGCAAGCTAATCAAGAGAGAAATCCTCTCTTATAGCAACGAAGTGTGCCCACTTCGTAAGACGATCAACTATAACCCAGATAGCATTATTGCCTTTGGATGTTTTAGGATGTCCGGTGACAAAGAACATAGTGATGTTTTCCCATTTCTATTTGGGTATGGGTAATGGTTGTAACACCCCCTTAGACTTCTGTCTTTCTGCTTTAACTTGCTGACAAACCATGCATCGAGAGACGTATTCAGCAACATCTCATTTCATGCCATCCCACCAGAAGTACACATTTAGGTCTTTATACATCATCGTGCTTCCATGATGAATAGAGAATGAAGAACTATGAGCCTCATCCAGTAGCTCCTTCTTTAATTCCAGTATGAGAGGAACACAAACCCAATTCCAGAACCTTATTATCCCATCACAAACAAGGTTGAATTTAGGAACATTTCTTACCTTCTTTTGTAACTCTCCATCTTCTTTCTGTGCCTCTTTAATCTTGACATGCATAGATGGTTGAACATTCATTTGAAATAGATATGATTTCTGCCCTTGCATTATGATTCCAAGATCCATCCTTTGTAAATCCATATATATTGGATCTTTTGAGATTCTCATCATGGATAAGCTAGCATGACCTTGTCGAATTAATGCATCAGCCACCTTGTTTGCTTTCCCAGGGTGATAATGAATTGAGAAGTCATAATCCTTAATCAACTCCAACCATCTTCCTTGGTGCATATTCATCTCCTTTTTTGTGAAAATATACTTCAAAATTTTATGGTCCGTATAAATATCACACCTTTTACCATAAAGATAATGCCTCCAAATCTTTAATGCAAATATTACCGCAGCTAACTCCAAATCATGAGTTGGGTAATTTTGATCATGGTTTTTCAACTGTCATGAGGCATAAGCAATCACCATATCATTTTTCATGAGAACACACCCCATCACCTTCTTGGATGCATCACTATAGATCACAAACCATTCTCCACTACAGGGAAGTGTGAGCAAAGGTGTACTAGATATCCTTCTTTTTAACTCCTCGAAATTCTCTTCACACTCCTCTGTCCAAACGAACTTGACACCTTTTCGAGTCAACCTGGTTAGTTGATTAGATAACCGTGAAAAATCATTCACAAAACGCCAATAATATCCATCCAGACCAAGAAAACATCGTATATCAATTACTGTTGTTGGTCTCAACCATTTTTCGATAACCTCTGTTTTAGCTGGATCCACAGATATCCCTTCTTTTGAGATTATGTGACCCAGAAATGAAACATTTTGAAGCCAAAATTCACACTTGGTAAATTTGTCATAATGCTTCCCCTTTCTCAGGGTCATCAATACAATTCTCAAGTGATCTTCATGTTCTTCATTTCTCTTTGAATAGACAAAAATATCGTCTATAAAGACTACCACAAACTGATCAAGATAGTCTCTAAAGACTCTATTCATTAGATCAATGAAGATAGCAGGGGCATTAGTACGACCAAATGGCATCACTATAAATTAATAGTGTCCATACCTTGTACGGAAATCCGTCTTTGGTATATCCTCCCTTTTGACCCTTAATTGATGATAACCTGAACGAAGATCAATCTTGGAAAAGTATTGAGCTCCGCGTAGTTGATCAAATAATTCATCAATGCGTGGGAGGGGATATTTGTTCTTGATAGTGATCTTGTTAAGTTCTCGATAATCAATGTAGAGTCGCATTGATCGATCTTTTTTCATAACAAATAGAACAGGTGATCCCCAAGGTGACGAACTAGGGCGTATGAATACCTTATCAATATTCTCTTGGATTTGCTTCTTCAATTCATGCAACTCAATTGGGGCCATTCTATAAGGTTTCCTTGAAATAGGCATAGAACCCAGTATGAGTTCTATTGAAAACTCAACTTCACGATTTGGTGGAAGACCTGGCAATTCCTCCGAAAATACATCATCAAACTCACGTACAATGGGAATATTCTTAATAGCGAGTTTCTATCCAACCATTTGAGATAAATAACCTTCATTTAGTGGAATCATGACCCATAATATGGAAGAAATTTCCACTCGAAGGTTATGTTCATCCTTGCATTGATAGATGATCATAGATTGATCTGGAATATGAAACATGACATCCCTTTATTGGCAATCGATATGAGGTCTGTATAATGAAAGCCAATCCATGACAATAATCACATCAAATTCTACTATAGGAAGGATCACAAGATTTTCAGGAAGCACTTTCCCACAAACATCAATCAGAGAAGAATTATAAACTTTTGATGTGACCGTTGTGCCATTGGGAGTTGTCACAGCTAACTCAACATCCAATTGTTGAGGTAAATTGGTGATACCCATAGAAAATTCTTCAGAAATAAAAGAGTGGGTGGATCCAAAATCAAACAATACATTTGCTACGTTAGAGTGGATGGTAAGTGTACCATTCACCACATCGTTATCGTACTCCACATCACTGATAGAAATTGCATGAGACTTTCCTCTGTCTTTAGCCTTAAGAGTTTGTCGACGTCGATCATCATCAGCAACCCTTGGATTAAGAAATTGATTAGAATAATTCCCCATTTCCATGCACTTGAAACATTAAAGAGTAGGAGGTGCAATCTGTGTAGCCTTTTCATTGTTCTCATCACTAGACATCTTCTTCTCATCATTGCGTCATTCAAATGCCAGATGCCCTTCCTTTCCACATTTGAAACATTTACTTGTCCCTTTAAGACAATTCCCTTCATGTTTCATTCCACACTTTGAGCATAAGGGAAAACTCATCTTCATTTTAGTGTGGCCTTTAGATTTCCCTTTGACTTCCATTTTCCTATTCTTATCAAACCCATATGACTGATGGGTTACTCCAATCTCCATCTCAACCTTGAGAGCATATCAAACAATTTCCTCTTAGCTGTTGAAGTCCTTTATGTCTACCGCCCTTCGAAGACTTTGTTTTAAGCCACTAAAGAATCGATCGATCTTACTCTCAGGTTGGATAACAATTCCAGAAGCGTACCTTGAATGTCTTGTAAAATTTGCTTCGTAGGTACCAACAGATTCATCATCCTTTTGCTTTAGTTCAAGAAACTCCTTCTCCCTCTTTGTTCAGAGAATACGAGGAAAGTACATATTGAAAAATAATTCTTTGAACTCGTCCCATTCCATGGACTCAATTTCATCTCTTGCCCTCGTATTCTTGATAATATTCCACCATTGATCAGCTTCTCCTTCCAAACGATATACCGCTAAGATGACTTTATCATGTTCAGAACATTGAAGAACTGAAAATATCTTTTCAGTGGTACTGATCCATTGTTCATCCACTAATGGATCAGTTGAACCGATAAATGAGGGTGGATGCTACCTCATGAAGGATTCAACAGAATGTTGTTCCTTCCTTTGCTCGTGTGGAAGTCCTGCATGATTCATAGCTTGAGAAATTTTTGTGAGCATGGGTATAAGATTTTGGATTCTAGCTCCCATATCATTTGGTTTCTCAGGGGGACAATCATTACATTGTCCGTCACATTCCGCATTAACACTACTCTTTCGGGTTCAAGCCATTGACTAAAACCAAGAAGAATAGTGTGAGCAACACTAATTATAATCTGAAAACCACAATATCAAGAATAAAATTTCACGCTTAAGGTCTTATCATAGGATCTTCATGAACATGTCTAAAACACTTAGATTGTTCTAGGATTAGATATGTCCTTAGGGTTAAGGCTTTCAAATCCTAGTTTCCAAAGGTTGACTATACCTTCCCTCTGATACCAACTATAATGACCCATACCTTACATAGATTTTTATTACTTCATAATTGAAGCATACTTATTACAACATATGGAAAAAACCACAAAGGACCGTATAGGTATAGTGTCTTAAGAAACTAGGAAACATAAACAACTGGTTCATAAATCTTCTACAGTGTCTCCCATTTATTTCATCATATCTAGGGTCCCATTTAGCATATTCTAATTAATATCCTTCTTTCTGACCTAGGGAAAAGAAAAAATACAAAAAAGGTGAGCTCAAATGCTCATCATGGGAAAATAAAGGAAATATAGATCATATCATATACTTTTTGAAAATCGTAACCTGTAAACGAGATCATAATATCTTAACATGGGAAAAATCATAGAAGTGAAAATGAAATTTTAATAATCATAACATATAACATGAAACTTTGTGGCATGAAAACATAATCATGGAAAATCATTTCTTGTTAGTCATGACTCATTTCCAAGACTATATTAGTGGACAAAGTCCATTTCTGAACCGAGTTCACTCCTCGTTTCATTCCTGTATTACTGAACCGGAATGACCATCCATTCTAGCCATGTCTATCTCAGGAGTTATAAATCTTTACCCAATGCATTGGAGGGAGATATAGGTCCCACCCATCTCATAATGAATACTTTCTTTTGTGTGACACATAATCATAAATCATCACATAACACATGTAATAAAAATGGGAATCTTAAAACATCATGACATCATAATAACAATACATAAATGACTAAATAAAAAAAATTCCATCACATAATCAAATTGATAAGGATAGAAACAGAACACTATATTATCTTAGATGGAAAATAATTTTGATAAAACATTTTAACTCAATTCTTGAGGAAAATATCATTTCTACTTCAAAAAAAATTCCTTTCTTAACATGTCATATAATTTTAAACTAAAATAAGTTAATTAAAAATATACATGAAAAATTGTAAAGGAAGCTTCATTGAAATATCGTTTTAAGAATCCATTCATGCGGTATAAGTTAAAAAAACATTCTTCTCGTACTTTGGTTGGAAAAGTCAAAAAGTACCTTGTAAGAAAAATGACAAAAGATTCCATTCATATCATTTACTAAAAACATACCGAAGGGTAAAATTTGATTTGAACCATTATAGGAGGATGTGAATAATATTAGATATTGAGGAAACATTGATGTCGATGATAAATTACGCCCAAGTATATAACAAAGTATAAACAATCTCGGATAAAAATGAGATTGTGGGATTGTCCCTTACCTTATGTTTGATTGGATTTGTACCTGTCTGAAGCTCCTGTATAATGGTTTAAATAATGTTATTGACTTATTCCAGAATCATACTCATTGATATGATATCACATATGGACATATTCTTAGATTCTTATTAGAAATATTTTATTGTTACTTGTTATTTGGGTATTTATTGCCTTTTGTTCTTATGCGTGTTTTGCCGAATAATTTCTTATTCTTCTTTTTAGGTTTTAGATACCTCATATCCATAATGGTATTAGTGTAATATATATCATATTTATTCATTCAATTCATTTATATAATTACTTTTTAATGAAGATCATGTAGAACGAGTCGCATCACATCGTGGAGACGGTATTCCGTACGTACGCACAAGTGATGATATTGTTCCCATGATCATGGAATTGTATTGAAGTGTATTTATACTATTTCAGAATCAATATCACTTTATAATAGTCATATTTAGTTACTCATTACACCTTTATACCCATCCATGTAAGGTGGTGGTGGAAAATAGATTACACCACGGCGTGGAGACGGTATTCCGTACGTACGCACGCGCGGTGATTTCATTTTCCATAGGATGGATAGAAGGTGAAATAGGGTTGTTTCATATTTATAATAACATATCAGTATATAAGTAATACTGATGTTTGTACTTTATCATTAAACATCTAAAGAAGAAGAAGTTGAAGAAGAAAGAAATTGAAAAAAATTGGTAATGGGTATTACCTCTTTTTGACGCGCCTTTTCTTAACCTCCTCTTAGGGAACTAAGGATGGTCTTTGAAGAAGACCAGGACCTCTAGGATGATTCTAGGGAAGTGGAGAAGGGATTTTGGCAGGGGTTGGCCGAGCATGAATGCTCAAATTGGTCTGAGGAGAGGGAGGAGGTGCTCTTTTATAAGGGAGGAGAGGGGCACCTTAGGAAAATCTCAAAATATTATTTTATATTAAATTCAAATTCGGTTTATAATGGTTCCAAAGAGTCTTATTTCGAAGCTAAAGTGGGGAGGGGTCGAAATCCTCATATCCAATAGGTTTTAGAAAAGTTTAGGGTATTATTTTAACATTATCAATTAGAATAAACTCTAAGATAAATAATTTAACTTTTACCATGTCTTTTTGTTTTCTTACACTATATGGTTAATAAACTTACTATAACATGCCAAACCAAACCGAAGTGGTTCATTATTAATATATATATCCCTATCTAAGTCATTTGGCAGACCCTTAGATTTTTAGTAATAAAATAACATTTAGTAATATAATATTTGATTTAAAAACAATTTTATGTCAATTTTGACACTATTTGGTAATTGATTTTTGTGACAATTATTACAGAATGATAAGTTCCTACCAAGTTAATTAAATCAACACTAACATGTCATATTAACCTATAAAATTAGTTTAATTCATGAAATGTCTAAAATTACATTTATTTGGTCATTTATTACATCAATTATGTTAATATTTTCTTAATAAGGTAATTACTGCATCATCATTGTGTCATAAATAATTTATATTATTTAAAGTATAAAAAATTATTAATAAAATATCATTATGTACAAAATATTTTAAGCTTTCTAATTATTATTTATAATCTAATTTATCTTATATATAACCCTATATTAAAAATGTTTTAGTTTTTAAACTTTTATTTTAACTATTATAACTCTTCTTTAAATACAATAATATTAAATGTCCTAATCTAATCCAAGTGGATCTAAATGGTCATATTATATTCATAAGGTTTTTTTTGGTCGAAATAAACTTGTCCAATAGAATTATAACTTGTGTTAGGGTAATAGTAACATCATTTATACCCTTAATTACCCTATTTACTATAAATCGCGGTAAAAAAAAGTAAAAAGTTACTATTCACCAAAAAAAATTATCTCCTTGAACCACATATTACTTACTGATATCAACCATTTCTCTGGAAATTTTGAAATTCCATTCACAGAAGTGGTAAAATTAAGTTTTATGCAAAATTCTGTTTTTTAACTACCACTTAGTGGTTTCACTATTCATCAAAAATTGAAAGTTTTCAGAAAAATACCAAAATTTCACCCTAGGCTAATTTTGATATCCTGATTCCAAAAATGATGTCCATTTTTAAAGAAAAAGTTTATAAAATTTCAAAAAGTGGTTACTACTATTCATAACATCTATTTTATATAGTATATCGTTGTTAATTGAAACTCTTTATTGCGTACAACGCAAGATATTGAGGAAAGTCACGATAGCGTGTAAAGTAAGCCAAGCTAGTGTGTAGTGAAAGATTCCTTTGATGATGTATATAACATAAAAAATATATTTCTCATTAAAATATCGGGTGTTAAATTCTACCCCCCATAAAATGAATTTCGTCCTCGAAATTCGTCACTTTGTAATAAAAAGATGAGGATACCTCTCCCCCATCATATCCTCAAGCTCCCATGTAGTTTCTTCGAATAGGTGGTTCCTCCACAGAACTTTCACCAAGCAAGTGGTCTTGTTCCGTAGGACTTTTTCTCTACGATCCAGAATCTCTATCGGCTGTTCTTCATAAGAAATATCTTACTCCAGCGGTATAACTTCTAACCTGAATACATGTGAAGGATCGGGTATGTACTTTCTCAGGAGCGATACATGGAACACATCATGAACTTGAGAGAGATTTGGTGGAAGCGCCAATCGGTATGCTACCTTCCCAGCACGATCCAGTATTTTGAAAGGACCGATATACCTAGGGCTCAACATTCCCTTCTTTCCAAATCACATTACTCTCTTCCAGGGATAAATTCTTAAGAACACTTTATCACCCACTTCAAACTCTAGGTTTTTTCTGCGGTTATTGGTGTAAATTTTTTGTCGACTCTGAGCTGCTCTTATGTGTTGTTGAATAGATCAGACTTTTTCTGCCATCTCATCAACAAGGTCAGGTCCTAATAGCTTTCTTTCCCCAACTTCATCCCAGCAAGTTGGAGTTCAGCATTTATTTCCGTAGAGAGCATCATAAGGAGCCATCTGAATACTGGAGTGAATGCTATTATTATAAGAAAATTCCACCAAAGGTAGGTGTTGATCCCAACCACCTCTGAAATCCATAGAGCAAGCTCTCAACATATCTTCTAGATTTTGAATTGTTCTCTCAGACTGACCGTCTGTCTGAGGATGATGAGCAGTGCTGAAACTCAACTCTGTATCTAGAGTATGCTGAAGACTTCGCCAAAACATCGAGGTAAACCTCGGATCCAGATCAGATATAATGGAAAGTGGTACTCCATGAAATCTTACCACTTTCTTTACATATATCCTGGCAAGTTGACCAAGAGATAAATCCTCTCTTATAGCAATGATGTGTGCCGACTTCGTAAGAAGATCAACTATAACCTAGATTGCATTATTGCCATGGGATGTTTTAGGAAGTCCAGTGACAAATTCCATAATGATGTTTTCAAATTTCCATTCAGGTTTGGGTAATGGTTGTAACATCCCCTTAGACTTCTGTCTTTCAGCATTAACATGCTGACAAACCAAGCATCGAGAGACGTATTCAGAAACATCTCTTTTCATACCATCCCACCAGAAATTCTCTTTTAGGTCTCTATACATCTTCATGCTTCCAGGATGAATAGATAATGAATAACTATGAGCCTCATCCTGTAGCTCCTTCTTTAATTCTGGTATGGGAGGAACACAAACCCGATTCCTGAACCTTATTATCCCATCACAATCAAGGTTGAATTCAGGAACATTTCTTACCTTCTTTTGTAACTCTACATCTTCTTTCTGTGCCTATTTAATCTTCACATGCATAGATGGTTGAAAATTCATTTGAAAAAGATATTATTTCTCCCCTTGAATTTTTATTCCAAGATCCATCCTTTGTAAATCCATAAATATTGTATTTTTTGAGATCCTCATCATGGATAAGATAACATGATCTTGTCGAATTAATGCATCAGCCACCTTGTTTGCTTTCTCAGGGAGATAATGAATTGAGCAGTCATAATCCTTAATCAACTCAAACATTCTTCATTGGAGCATATTTAGCTTCTTTTGTGTGAAAATATATTTCAAAATTTTATGATCCGTATAAATATCACACCTTTCACCATAAATATAATGCCTCCAAATCATTAATGCAAAGATTACCGCAGCTAACTCTAAATCATGAGTTGGGTAATTTTGCTCATGATTTTTCAACTGTTGTGAGGCATAAGAAATCACCATATCGTTTTGCATGAGAACACACCCCAACCCCTTCTTGGATGCATCACTGTCGATCACAAACCTTTCTCCACTATAAGGTAGTGTGAGCACAGGTGCACTGGATAGCCTTCTTTTTAACGTTTTGAAATTCTCATCACACTCCTCTGTCCAAATAAACTTGACTCCTTTTCGAGTCAACCTGGTGAGTGGATTAAATAACCGTGAAAAATCATTAACAAAACGCCGATAATATCTAGCCAGACAAAGAAAACATTAGATCTCAGTTACTGTTGTTGGTCTCGACCATTTTTTGATAACCTCTGTTTTTGCTGGATCCACAGATATCCCTTCTTTTGAGATTATGTGACCCAGAAATGAAACTTTTTTAGGCCAAAATTCACACATGGAAAATTTGGCATAAATCTTGTCTTTTCTCAGGGTCTTCAATACAATTCTCAAGTGATCTTCGTGTTCTTCCTCGCTCTTTGAATATACAAGAATATCTTCTATAAAGACTACCACAAACTGATCAAGATAGTCACTAAAGATGCTATTCATTAAATCCATGAAGATAGCAGGGGCATTAGTAAGACCAAATGGCATCACTATAAATTCATAGTGTCCATACCTAGTACGGAAAGCCGTCTTTGGTATATCCTCCCTTTTGACCCTTAATTGATGATAACCTGAACAATGATCAATCTTGGAAAAGTATTGAGCTACGCGTAGTTGGTCAAATAAGTCATCAATGTGTGGGAGATGATATTTTTTCTTGATAGTCATCTTGTTAAGTTCACGATAATCAATGCAGAGTCCCATTGATCCATCTTTTTTCATAACAAACAGAACAGGTGCTCCCCAAGGTGACGCACTAGGGTGTATGAATCCCTTATCAAGATTCTCTGGAGTTTCTTCTTCAATTCCTACAACTCAATTGGGTCCATTCTATATGGTGTCCTTGAAATAGGCATAGCACCCGGTATGAGTTCTATTGAAAACTAGACTTCACGATTTGGTGGAAGACCTAGAAATTACTCCAGAAAGACATCATCAAACTTTCGTACAATGGGCATATTCTTAATAGAGAGCTTCTCTCCAACCATTTGAGTTAAATAACCTTCATTTAGTGGAATCATGACCCATTAGATGGAAGAAATTTCCACTCGAAGGTTATGTTCATCCTTGCATTGATAGATGATCATAGATTGATCTAGAATATGAAATGTGACTTCCCTTTTTTGGCAATCGATATAAGCCCCGTATAAAGAAAGCCAATCCATGCCAATAATCACATCGAATTCCACTATATGATGGATCACAAGATTTGCAGGAAGCACTTTCCCACAATCTTCAATCAGAGAAGAATTATAAACTTTTGATGCAACCATTATGCCATTAGGATTTGTCACATCTAACTCAACATCCAATTGTTGAGGTAGAGTGTTGATACCCTTAGATAATTTTTCAGAAATAAAAGAGCGGGTGGATCCAGAATCAAATAAAACATTTGCTACATTAGAGTGGATGGTAAGTGTACCTTTCACAACATCGTTATCGTACTCCACATCACTGATAGAAATTTCATGAGACTTTCCTTTTTCATTATCCCTAAGAGTTTATCGACATCGACCATCATCAGCAACCCTTGGATTAGGGCATTAATTAGCATAATGCATCATTTCCATGCACATGAAACATTGAAGAGTAGGAGGTGTATTTTGTGTTGCCTTTTCTTTGTTCTCATCACTAGACATCTTCTTCCCATCATTGCAGCATTCAAATGCTTGATTCCCTTTCATTCCACATTTGAAACATTTACTTGTCCCATTAAGACAATTCCCTTTATGTTTCTTTCCAAACATTGAGCATAAGGGAAAACTCATCTTCTTTTCACTGTGGTCTTTAGATTTCCCTTTTAATTCTATTTTCCTATTCTTATCAAACCCATTTGACTGATGGGTTACTCCAATCTTCATCTCAACCTTGAGAGAACATCGAACAATTTCCTCATAGCTATTGAAGTCCCTTATGGCTAACGCCTTTTGAAGACTTGCTTTTAAGCCCCTAAAGAATCGATCGATCTTACTCTTAGGTTCGATAACAATTCCAGAAGCGTACCTTGAAAGTATTGTAAAATTTTCTTCGTAGGTACCAACAGATTCATCATCCTTTTTCTTTAGTTCAAGAAAATCCGTCTCTATCATTGTTCGGAGAATATGAGGAATGTACTTATTGAATAATAAGTTTTTGAACTCGTCCCATTTCATGGACTCAATTTCTTCTCTTGGCCTCTTATTCTTGATAAGATTCCACCATTGATCAGCTTATCCTTCCAAACGATATACCACTAAGATGACTTTATCATGTTCAGATCATTGAAGAACTGAAAATATCTTTTCAGTGGTACTGATCCATTGTTCAGCCACTAATGGATCAGTTGAACCGCTGAATGAGGGTGGACGCTGCCTCATGAAGGATTTAATAGAATTTTGTTCCTTCCTTTACTCTTTTGGAAGTCCAGCATGATTCATAGCTTGAGAAAGTTGTGTGAGCATGGCTACAAGATTTTTCATTTCAGCTCCTATATCATTTGGTTGCTTAGGGGGACAATCATTACATTGTCTGTCGCATTCCGCATTAACACGGATCTTTTGGGTTCCAGCCATTGATAAAAACCATGAAGAATAGTGTGAGAAACACTAATTATAATATGAAAACAACAATACCAAGAATAAAATTTCACGCTTAAGGTCTTATCATAGATTCTTCATGACCATGTCTAAAACACTATGATTGTTCTAGTCTTAGATATATTTTTAGGGTTAAGGCTTTCACATCCTAGTTTATAAAAGATGACTATACTTTTCCTCTGATACCAACTATAATGAACCATACCTTACATACATTGTTATTACTACATAATTGAAGCATACTTATTACAACATATGACAAAAACCACAAAGGACCGTATAGGTATAGTGTCTTTAGAAACTGGGAAACATAAACAACTAGTTCATAAATCTTCTATAGTGTCTACCATTTATTTCATCGTATCTGGAGTCCCTTTTAGCATATTTACTTAATATCCTTCTTCCTGACCTGGGGAAAAGAAAGCATACAAAAAGGGTGATCTCAAATGATCAGTAAGGGAAAATAAAGGAAATAATGATCATATAATATACTTTTGAAAATCTTAACCTGCAAAAGAGATTATAATATCTCAACATGGGAAAAATCATAGAAGTGAAAATGAAATCCTAATAATTATAACATAAAACTTTAAACTTTGTGGCATGCACACATAATCGTGGAAAATCATTTCTTGTTAGTCATGACTCATTGCCAAGACTATCTTAGCGGACAAAGTCCATTTCTGAACCGAGTTCACTCCTCGTTTCAGTCCTGTATTACTGAACCGGAATGACCTTCCATTCCAGAGATGTCTATCTCATGAGATCTAAATCTTTACCCTATGAATTGGAGGGAGATATAGGTCCCACCCATCTCATAATGAATCCTTTCTTATGTGTTCCACATAATCATAAATTATCACATAACACATGTAATAAAAATGGGAATCATAAAACATCACGAAATCATAAAAACAATACATAAATGCCTAAATAAAAATAATTCCATCACATAATCAAATTGATAAGGATAGAAATAGAACCCTTTATTATCTTAGATGGAAAATAATTTTGATAAAACATTTGAACTCAATTCTTGAAGAAAATATTCTTTCTACTTCAATTTTTTTCCTTTCTTAACATTTCATATAATTTTAATCTAAAAGAAGTTAATTAAATATAAACTTGGAAACTTGTAGAGGATGCTTCATTGAAATATCGTTTTAAGAATCCATTCATGCCGTATAAGTTAAAAAAACATTCTTCTCGTACTTTGGTCGGAAAAGTCAAAAAATACCTCATATGAAAAATGAAAAAACATTCCATTCATATCATTTACTAAAAAGATACTGAAGCGTAAAATTGGATTTTAACCATTGTAGGAGGATGTGAATAATATTACCTATTGAGGAAACATGGATGTGTATGATAAATTACACCCCAGTAAATACCAAATTATAAACAATCTCGGATAAAAATGAGATTGTGAGATTTTCCCATACCTTAGGTTTGATTTGATTTGTACGTCTCTGATGCTCTTTTATAATGGTTTAAATAATGTAATTTACTTATTTCCGAATCATACTAATTGATATTATATCACTTATGGTCATATTCTTAGCTTCTTGTTAGAAATTTTTCATTGTTACTTGTTATTTGGGTCTTTATTGCATTTTGTTCTTATGCGTGTTTTGCCGAATAATTTCTTATTCTTCTTTTTAGGTTATAGATACCTCATATCTAGAATGGTATTAGTGTAATATATATCATATTTATTCATTCAATTCATTTGTATAATTATTATGTATTGAAGATCATGTAGAACGTGTCGCATCACATCGTGGAGACGGTATTCCGTACGTACGCACGAGCGATGATATTGTTCCCATGATCATGGAATTGTATTGAAGTGTATTTATACTATTTAATAATCAATATCACTTTATAATAGTCATATATAGTTACTCATTAAACCATTATACCCATCCATGTAAGGTGGTGGTGGAAAATAGATTACACCACGGTGTGGAGACGGTATTCCGTACGTATGAACGCGCGGTTATTTAATTTTCCATAGGATGGATAGAAGGTGAATTAGGGTTGTTTCATATTTATAATAACATATCTGTATATAATTAATACTGATGTTATTACTTTATCATGAAACAACTAAAGAAGAAGAAGTTGAAGAAGAATGAAATTGAAAAAGATTGGTAATGGGTGTTACCTCTTTTTGACGCACCTTTTCTTAACTTCCTCTTAGGGAACTAAGGATGCTCTATGAAGAAGACGAGGACCTCTAGAATGATTCTAGGGAAGTGGAGAAGATATTTCTGCAGGGTTTGGACGTGCTTGAATGCTCAAATTGGTGTTAGGAGGACCGGGAGGAGGTGCCCTTTTATAAGGGAGGAGAGGGACACCTTAGGAAAATCACAAAATATTATTTTATATTAAAGTCAAATTCGGTTTATAATGGTTCCAAAGGGTCTTATTTCAAAGATAAAGTGTGGATGGGTCTAAATCCTCTTTTCCAATAGGTTTTAGACAAGTATAGGTCATTATTTTAACCTTATCAATTAGAATTAACTCTAAGATAAATAATTTAACTTTTACCGTGTCTTTTTTGTTTTCATACAATATATGGTTAATAAACCTACTATAACATTCCAAACGAACCCCTAGTGGTTCATTATTAATATATATATCCCTATCTAAGTCATTTGTCCGACCCTTATATTTTTAGTAATAAAATAACATTTAATAATATAATATTTCATTTTAAAACAATTTTATGTCACTTTTGACACTATTTGGTAATTGATTTTTGTGAAAATTATAACAGAATGATAAGTTCGAACCAAGTTAATTAAATAAACACTAACATGTCATATTAACCTAGAAAAATTATGGAATTCATAAAAAGTCACAAATTACATTTATTTTAACATTTATAACATCAATTATGTTAATAATTTCTTAATAAGGTAATTACTGCATCATCGTTGTGTCATAAATAATTTAAATTATTTAAAATCTAAAAATTATAAATAAAATATCATTATGCGGGAAATAGATTTAGCTTTCTAATGAATATTTATAATCGAATTTATCTTATGTATAACCCTATATTAAAAATGTTTTAGTTTTTAAACTTTGATTTAAACTATTTTAACTCTTCCTTAAATAAAATAATATTAAATGTCCTAATCTAATACAAGTGGACCTAAATGGTCATATTATATTCATAAGGTTGTTTTTGGTCAAAATACACTTGTCCAATAGAATTAGTACATGTGTTAGGGTAATAGAAACATCATTTTTACCCTTAATTACCCTATTTACTATTAACCGCGGTAAAAAAAACTAAAAAGAAACTATTCACCAAAAAATTATTTTTATCTCATTGAACCACATTTTACTTGCTGATATCAACCATGTCTCTCAGATTTTTGAAATTCCATTCACAGAAGTGGTCAAATTATGTTTTATGCAAAATTCAGTTTTTTTAACTCCCACTTAGTGGTTTCACTATTCATCAAAAATTGAATGTTTTCAGAAAAATACCAAAATTTTACCCTAGGCTAATTTCGATATCCTGATTCCTCAAATGAAGTCCATTTTTAATGATAATGATTATAAAATTTAAAAAAGTGGTTATTACTATTCATAACGGCTATTTTATATAGCATATCGTTGTTTACTGAAACTCGGTATTGCATACAATGCAAGCTATCGAGGAATGTCGCGATAGCATGTAAAGCAAGCCAAGCTAGTGTGTAGTGAATGATTCCTTTGATGATGTATATAACATAAAAAGAAAATATTTCTCATAAAAATCCCGGTTGTTACACCAGCGCCCTGAGTAGAAATGTCGCCAAAGTGCCCTGCAATAGAAATGCATTCAGAGTTTCAAAGTAATCCGCAAAATCATCCGGGAAGCTTCCCCACATCTGAAAGTCCATGGATGGGGACAGTATGCCGCCCTCCTTTTCAGTCCCATTCGGCAACAACCCGATTCGCTATGCGACATTGAGGACATGCCCCTGAGAAGGGTCGCGGTCCACATGGATGACATAGCAGTCAAGGAAGACTAATTGGAGTTATGTGATGGAGACTTACCCCATGTGGGTGTACCGCCGTTGTCGGATCCATCATAGAGGGTTACCCATCAGCAGAGAAACCTTCTAGGACTCCCTGCGCCCACCGAGTCACTGGTGCTCGGCCAGAATGCCGGTAAAGGCAAGGAGCATGTAAAAGCTGTCAAGTTCTACGACCCGTCTGCCTCGATGCAGAAGAGGGATGAAGGCCCTGAGAAGGTCACGCTACGCCAACAGATCTCTAAGAAGAAGAGTCAAGTCGATGAACTCCTGGTTGAGTGCGCTGTTGAACGGTGGCCTGATTATGGTGATCGTTGGCTGGGGCAGTAGGGGTAGGAACAATTTCCCCCCAGCGAGATGCCTCTAGGAAACCGTAGTCATGCTACTCCTGCTGATAGGGCAGAGGTCAGAGCTCATGGAAAGAGGGAACAGTATGTCTCACGAAACCCTCTTGAACAGTGCGGTGATCTGAGGAATCCAGCCTGGGTTCCCCCGACCGCCCCACAGGCCATTCCGCCAGCCGCACCACGAGCCACTGAAGCCGACTAGCGTGTGGAAGAACCCGGAAATTCACTGGTGATTAGGGATCCCTGTCAAGATAGGTACCCCACCCATATGATCTTATAGCGGCACTCATCTCCCATCTCGAGGCATTGGAAATGAGGCTGGTGGCAGTCCCACCAGATTGCACGCTGTATCTCGCGTGGGTGCATGACATGCCTGCACCTCCTGGTTTCGAAAACCCCACATTCTCTCCCTTCAATAGGATAGGGGACCCGCCTCACCACTGGGCCCACTATTCTTCCAGGTGTGGCCCCATGTTGGGGACCCTGGTGCAGCAAGAAGCCTCCATGCACCGATGTTTCATGCAGAATTTGGAGGGCCCTACATTCGTCTGGTACAACCAGCTCTATATTGGATTAGTGACTGGCAGGAAGGATCTTCGCCGACAGTTCTTATACTAGTTCAGTTCCACCACATGGAAGACCAGTATTGCAGACATCTTCAAGTGCAAATAGAGGCCTGATGAGCTAGTCGTGGACTTCATCACCTTGTAGAAAGGGCATACATACTCCCTGGATATGCAACTGACTCAAGAGAAATTACTGAAGATGTGTGTAGGGAATGTAAAAACTGATCTGGTTCCTTCCCTAATCACCCAGATCTATCTTGGAGGGTTCCGGGACTTCTCGGACAAGGCCCAATTCCTTGAGGAAGATCTGAAACAGGAAAGTCAGGGGCATTTGCCGCCCCTATGATCCTAGCAAGGAGAGTCAGAGCTGAGCCCGCTGTAGTGGCCCAAGTAGAAACCCCTAGGCAGCTAGAGTTGCTACCAGTAGCTCTAGCTCCGAAACCACGTAGTGGTCCCCCACCTCAGATGCAACCTCTTGCCCAGCAGAGACGGCCTCAGAACAGACATGTTCCCCCACACAATGTGCCACCGCCGCCTAGGCGGGACAATCTGGTTTCACCTCCTCGGCAGGCCCCTCAGGCCCCTCGTCAGGGCCTAGAGCCCATATCCCATTATCTAGAGAGAAGGTGCCTTACCTACTCGTTCAGTGAGAATTAGGTCCCCGGCTACTTCCGTAGTGCCCTACAGCAGGGGATCGTGTGTTTTCCTGAGTGCAGAAAGCCGGCAGAGGCGAATCTCACCGATCTCCCTGACAACCACCCATACAACTAGTTCCTGGGGCTCACCCTCAAGTGGTGCTTTGTCTTTAAAATCTGGCTCCAGGACCAGGTCAATGAAAACATAGTCAGGCTCGGCCCAGCTCTATCACAAGTGGCGGGTGTCTCTGTAAGGCCAGAAAGCGGTAGTGATGATGAAGAAGAGTGGCAGCAGGTTCCGAGCCACGGGTCTCAGAAGTATGATGACATGATGGCTTGTAAAACAGTTTCCTATGCCCTCGGTATCATTCAGGAATGCCTAAATCAGCTAGAACCCTCAGAGAAAGCAACTAGCACCTTTTTGTCGTCATCTCAGCCAGCATCTTCCCAAAAGGGTAAGCAGTTACGGCGTAAGAAGAAAGAACACGCTCCACCGCTACCATCCACATCCCATACACTCGGGGACATTATGCACCCTGAAATGGGGATCCCTCCCAGAATCCTCCTAGTGGTTTATGATTTGTCATGTGACAGTCAGGGGTACACTTCAGTTAACACCGTAGATCTGGTAAATCCTTACATGACTCCCGACGAGGGGGAACGCCAGGCGAACCTCCCCAAAGTCCCCAGTCAACATCAATGTCTACGGAATTATGGCCACATGGGTTATCAAGGCTCATCAGCGGGCACATTCAGCCAAGCCGTGCATGCCACTGAAACTAGATGGCCTGCCCAGCGCAGAGCTCAGCACGTGCAACCTCATCTGGTGCCCTCAGATTTACCTCCACCATTGTTTGTGCTATTGGATCTGGCAGAGCAGCCTTTCCCTACCCCAGACCAACCTCAGTTGTCTTCTCATCCGACTGCTACCCTTCAGGCCCTAACTAGAAAGCAGCGGGATGTAACATGTACCAGTCAGCGGCCGGTCTAGCCAGCAGGGCCCACCGCACCTCCAATTTTAGAGAGACCTCTCGTAGGTAGAAGCTCACGCCTACTGCGAAAGTATGATGTTTTGAAGAACCTTGTCGGCATTCCAGTGATGCTCTTCGATTGTCATCCGAAATGCGTAAGGCACTTTCCGAGGCCCTAAAGGGCCCCCTCTAGTTTGAGATGGAGGTAGTAGCTACAGAAGCTTTCCACGCTGAGACAATTGGGGATGACAAATGTCATGTGGTTATCTCATTCTCTGGTAAAGACAAAGACCCTCCCATACAGGGGAACATTCACCAGCTATACAGCACTAGTCAGTTCAATGGCATGGAATTCCACCACTGCCTTGTCGACACGGCTTCTGGAATTAACCTAATCTCGACTCAGGCACTGTGGAAGCTGGGCTTGTCAGAGGATGATTTAACTCCCCCCGACCTCAGAATCCAGGGGTATGACAGGACAGAACAGATTTTAGTTGGCAAGATCCGTTTGAAGACCCAGTTCGGTGGCCTAGTTTCCAGCACCTAATTCATGGTTGTCTTGTAGAACACTTCATACAATGCATTGATGGGCCGGCCATGGCTCCAACAGCATGAAATGGTCCCTTCATCGTATCACTAATGCCTCAAATACTCCCCCAATGGTTGAGTGGGCATGCTCTAGGGAGAGGCGTCTCCTTTTGCCTATTGTGAAGCCCTCTATCTGGATGTTGACTATTAAAATTGCAAGGACAAGCAAATCCTGATAGATGAAGATGAACCCGCTCTGGTCCCAAGTGATCCCTGGATAGGTTTGGACGACGCTTATGTCTTCCTGATCCATCGATTGGATGCCACAACCCCCGATATGGGACAATGTTTTGTTGTTTCGGGAACTAGAGGAAGACATATTCTCATGTCCAAGTGATGTCAAGAAATCACCTCATACTTGTACACCAACCAGGCTCAGGTGATCCCGGAACCTCCTACCCCTACGGAGTACCGAAATGTCAGGCGCATGGCAATGACAGTATGACATACATGCTTCTTCCGTCAAGCTAAAATCAACTAGTTCGAGCCGACGCACCACCACTGCTTCAATGTCATCAGGCGTGGCCCCTTGGGCCGAATGCCAGATAGAATCGGATCGACCTCCTTCATCGCCATGGTCTCAGTTGTGCATGAGTCTACTGAAGTGAAAACCACCACCGCTTAGGCCGACACCACCCCTCCATCAGAGTCTGGTGGCTTGGAAACAATTCCCCTTGCGGAAGACCCCTCCACGGGCACAAAAGAGGATTTGGAGGATGCTCTCCCGACCTTTGAAGAAGGCATTGCTAACACGGTCGATGAACTGGTACAGGTGAACCATGGTAGTGATGCAGATTCGAGGCCCACATTGATCAGTGCTGCCATGTCCCTCAAAGAGCAGCAGTGGTATGTGGAATTTCTCAAGAAGCACCGTGATGTGTTTTCCTAGAGTTACATCGAGATGCCAGGACTAGATCCTCAGGTATCCATCCACCGCCTTGGTCTTCTGACGAACCATCGCATATTCAAACAGCCTCCCAAAAAAATGCACCCTTCTCATGGTGCAATGGTTGAGGCCGAAGTTGAAAAGCTCATCAAATCCAACATTGTCAAAGAGGTCCAGTACCCCAAGTGGCTATCCAACATTGTGCCAGTACGGAAGAATAACGGATAGCTCAAAGTCTCCATCAACTTCCACAATCTCAACCGCTCCTGTTTGAAGGATGATTTTACCCTCCCGGTGACAGAGTTATTGATTGATTCCACAACCGGGTTCCAAGCTATCTCTTTCATGGATGGGTATTATGGGTATAACCAGATCTGGATGGCTCCTGAAGATGAGGAGTCTACTACTTTCAGGGCTCCCCAAGGTACTTTCTATTACCAGGTCATACCCTTAGACCTGAAAAATGCAGTTTCCACTTACCAGCAGGCCATTCACTGCATATTCAAGCCGATTCTCGGGACATTGGTGGAATGCTATGTAGATGACCTGGTGTTCAAATCTCTTTAGCACCAGGACCATCTCAAGGACCATAAAAAAGTGTTCGACTTCTTCTGTTCCCACAACCTGAAGATGAACCCGCTGATGTTTTCCATCAGGGCCACCTATGGGAAGATCCTCGGCTTCATTGTTAGGAAAAGAGGCATCGAGATTGACCCAGAGAAGATCAAGGACATCAACCAGATGCCTTCCCCGAGTAATATTCAGTAGCTTTGAGGTCTCCAAGGCCACTTAGCCAATATACCCTAACTCATTGCGAATCTGGCTGGCAAGTGTAAGCCCTTTTCCATGCTCATAAAAAAGGATCCACCTTTGAGTGGGATGAAGAGTGTCAGAATGCCTTTGAGGAAATCAATAAGTATCTTCTCCAACCTCCGGTCCTGATGCCACCTATCTCCAGAAATTCGCTGGTCCTCTACGCGACAGCCCTGGAATGGTCCCAGGGAATGCTTCTCTCCTAGAAGGTCAACGAGGCTATGGAAAAAAGTCTCTACTACCTCAGTCGCATGCTCCTCGACACAGAGACTAGGAATACTCCCATCGAGAAGAGATGTCTTGCGCTCGGGTTCACCATCCAAAAATTGTGGCATCACTTGAAGCACCATGAGGTACAGTTGGTCCCCCAGGTAGACCCACTGAAGTATATTTTGAACTGCCCCATGTTGACCGGCCAACAAGCGTGGTGCGCGGTGATACTCCAATAGTTTGACAATAGTTTTGTGCCTTGGAAGGCTATCAAGGGATAGAAGTTGGAAGACTATTCAGCTCCCCATCCTACTCTTTCAGATCAATCCCTGGACCTAGATTTTCTTGATGAGGCAATCCTCTCAGTCGATCATGCCATCTCATGTTGAAAAAATGCACTTCGATGGTGCCTCCCTGTGCCCAACCAGTAGGAGGCTCAACGATCCTAAGCTCAACAGAGTGGGTCTGGGTGTCAACTTCATGACCCCAGCACATGTTGTCCTGCCATACTTGTTCCTGTTGTTAGAAGTCTGCACCAACAATGAGGCATAGTATTGGGCTCTCATCACCAGCCTCGAGTTAGCCCTTGAAATCGATGTTCCACATTTTCACATAAAAGAGGATTCTGAACTAGTCATCAAGCAGGTCAATGACGAATATGTTGTCAGGAAGCCAGAGCTTATGCCATTGTTGGAGTGCACCCTCCACCTAATGGCCCAGTTCACTTCTCGAACGGATGTTACCATTGTCCCTCAGTCGCCGAATGGTTGATCGGAAGCCTTTGCCAGCCTGGAGGTGTCCCTCGCACAACCCAAGCAGGATGACCTGATCATACATGTGACACACCACAGAGTTATCACTCCCATCACCCCAGGGGATGAAGATGGTCCGTGAGTAATCCATCTAACTCCCGAACCTTCCACGTCAGGAACACTAGGGTTTTCATATGTAGTGGCCAAGGCCACCCCCGACTGGAGGGAACCTTTTGTTGAGTATCTTCAAAACAGTTGCCTCCCAGATTATCGGGCCAAGCGCGAGTGTATTTGACGTCGTGCTCTACAGTTTATCCTTCATAGAGGTCCCACCCTTGAGTGGATTCTCTATAATTTGATATTTGATGGTTTTCTCCTCCGTTTCATTCATGGAGTCGAGATTTATTAGGTCATTCAAGAGGTTCCCATCGGTTCCTATGGTTCCCACCAGGCTAGGCCAAAGCTGTCCCATCAGATCCAGATATTGGGGTACTTCTGGTCCTCTATGATCCAAGACTGTATTGAGTTTTCCAAGAGATTCCACGCCTGTCATGTGAATGCTAATTTCCGTCATCAACCAACGGATCCTCTCCACTCCACCATGTACTCTTGGCCATTTTCTGTGTGGGGACTCGATGTCATGGGGCCATACCCATCGGCGACTGCTCGCCAGTGCATTTTCATTCTGACTGCTATGGATTTCTTCTCCAAGTGTGCAGAAGCAGTTCCACTCAAAGAGGTCAAGGTCCACTCCATCATTGACTTCGTGATCTCCAATATCATTAACCGGTTTGGAGTCCCTCATGTTGTCTTCACCGATAACGGCACCAACATCCGAGCAGCTGAGCTGAAGAAATTGTATGCCAAGTACAATATTTTGTTCAAACCATACCTCTCACTATCATGAGTAGGAAAATGGATAGAATGAGGTGTTCATCAAAACCCTCTCTAACATTCTGTAGAAGATGGTTATTCAGAACAAGAAAAATTGTCCGGACAAGCTCCCCAACGCCCTCTGGGCCTATCGGACTACAACTCGCAATTCCACCCAGGTGAATCCATATTCCATGGTGTATAGGGCTGAGGTCGTCCTGCCCAACGAGATCCATCTTCCATTCTTATGGACTATAGTCTATGGCCATCAAGTGCCTGATAAGGTGGCCGAAGTCCGTCTATCTGTGTTGGATGCATTGGATGAAAACAGGCTCTGTGCCCTACACAGTCTAGAAAGGCATCAGAATAAGATAGCCAGAGCCTTCAACAAGAAGGTTCGTCATTGATCCATTCTGCAAGGTAACCTTGTATTGGCCCTTCGAGCGCCAATGATCCCCGTCAAGAAACCACCTATGTTGGATCCCAAATGGAAGGACCTTACGTCATTCACAAGTTTTACCTCAATGGAGCATACTCGTTGGTGACAATGGATAGTGAGTGTATAACTCCTCCCACTATGCCAAGTTCCTCAAGCGATACATTGCATGATCCCCTTATGGCACTGCATGACCTTAAACTGTATGGTTCTACATGACCATAAATTCCATGGTCCTTCATGACCTTAAACTATATGGTCGTACATGACCTTATACTATATGGTTCTGCATGACCTTACACTGTATGGTCCTGTATGACCTTATATTGTACGGTCTTGCATGACACTAAACTACACATTACAGTCCAGCATGACCCTAAACTGTGCCCCTTTGGTTAAATCTCTATTTCCTTAAACAAAGATACTTGCATGGTCCTGCATGACCCCAAACTGCACATTCTAGTCTCGTACGACCTTGAACTTCACACTCATCCTCACTGTAAGATGTTAAACTACAAGCTGGTCAGGCCTTCCTGACCGAGGCCTCCTTGGCCTTTTCAGGGCCCTTTCCCAGGTTCCTCATAAGGGGTGTACAACATAGCATGGGATTATGTCCTTAATTCCATACACATTCCCTGAATAAGGTTCCGCTTCAAGCCCATTGACTTTTTCATTCCTCGTCGATTTTCCAGGCCCCTTGTCTTTTTCCGGACCCTGGCCCAGGTTCTCTATGAATGGATTGTATGGTGTGGTATGGGATCATGTCCCCATTCACATTGGGTTACTGGCCATTCCGTACAAATTCCCCAACCCCGACATTCTTTTCTAGGCCTCTTGGCCTTTTTTGGTCCCCCAGACCATGCTCTCCATGAGGGGTGTGCGGCATACCATGGGATTATGTCATCAATGCCATACACATCCATTGATTGAGGCTCAAACTTTGGCCCCTTGGCCTCTCTCTTTTTCTGGCCCCCCAGCCCCCGTCCTTGCTGCAATATGTAAAAATACAAATCGGTCAGGCCATCTTAAATGAGGCCCCATGGCCTTCCACTACTCAGACCCTCTCACGGGATTGTACAATGTGGTGTGGGATTATGTCCTCATTCACATCTTTTTACCCTCCATACCATACATATCATCCTATTAGATGTGTCCTTCATCCCTCATGACGTTAAACTGCACCTCGTCTAGTACAACAATAAATTGTGCTTCGAGAACTATGTATGGATTTATTCCCATCCTTATGGGATACGTAGGAATGCTCAGACATCTCATCTAGAGCCCAACCCTGGTCTCTTCCCTTTGACTATCCCCTCTGGTTATAGTTTCCTTGGAGGGTCCTCGCATGTTATAGAATAGACTTTCTTGGCCCCACACATACGAGGATTATAATGGTCGCACCAATTACCCCCTCCTGTTCTTTTATTCTCCCACGTCTTTACCACACAACGTTAAACTGCATGGACATCAAGAACTACATATGGCTTGATTCTCATCCTTATGAGATATGTAGGAACGCCCGGACATTTCGTCTGTTGTCCCAGCCCAAAAGCCAAAATCTTCCCCATGGGTTGAGACAAATGGCAGGGTGCACACTAGATCCAATTTATGTCGAGTAAGTCTCGACCAGTCATCAAAGGGATGTTGTGTTTCGAACATGGTCAATAGTGTCCTAGATCTTCGGGTCCACCCCAATATGTCCCTAACATCGAGTGCACCAATGCATTCTGCCCCATCTCGGAGCGGAAAACTTTTCTCCAGGTAATGCCAACGGTCGGTCCCACAACCATGATTCTTCTCTATAGAAAGTGGTGTATGGCGTAGCATGGGATTATTTACTCATTCACGTTGGGTTACTGGCTATGCCATACGCATCCCCTGACCAAGGCTCCATCTCAGGCCTCTGGGTCTTTCCAGGCCCACGACCCACATCCTTACTACAAGACGTTAAACTACATGCTAGTCAGGCCATCCTAACTAAATCACCCATATTGGCCCCTTGGCATTTTCAGGCCCCGGCCCAGGTCCTCTATAAAAGGGGGGTGTATAGCGTAGTATGGGATTATGTCTTCATTCACGTCGGGTTACTGGAAATGTCAGACACATCCCCTAACCGAGGCTCAGCCTCAGACCCCTCGGCCTTTCCGGGCCCATGGCCCACGTACTCTGTGCAAGACGTTAAATTGTGAATCAGTAAGGCCTCCCTGACCGAGGCCCCTTGGCCTTTTCAGGCTCCCATCCCAAGTTAATGTATGGGGTGTACGGCGTATCATAGGATTATATCCTCATTCATGTCGGGGTGCTGGCCATGCAACCCAAATTTCTTAACCATGGCCCGACCTCAGCCTTTCCGGTCCAACAGATCCCTTCCTCCATACAAGATGCTAAACTGCATGCCATTCAGGCCTTCCCCTCCCAACCCCCAATTATCAGGCCCCTCGGCCTTCTCGGGCCCCTTGCCTAGCTCCTTACCTTGAATGTACGACGTAGCATGGGACTATGTCCTCATTCACGTCGGGCTACTCGCCGCATCGTACACCTCCTCTGTCTAGGGAGTCATACTACCTTTCTCATCCTACATGACGTTAAATGGCATCTTGAGAACTATGTGTGTCTTGATTCCCATCCTTATGGGATACATAGGATCACATGAATGCCCAAGCTTCAGGTCCAGCCCCATGTCCAGGGAATCTCCATCCCACATCGGCCCCTTGGCCTATTATCCCCTCTGAGTCGTCTCACTGGCTCTTTTAGGCAGTTCACCAATGTTCCTAAGAGTACTCTGGTTATTACCTGGAATGTCGGACGCTACTTAGGATATGTTCCTTACGCTTTTCAGGCTTTGTGTTTCTCTTCATGAGGGCTTCCTTTTTTTCTCGACCCGGAGGGACCCCCACGACTAACATGGATACATCATCCAAGTTTATAGGCTCTCCTACTAATACAAGACAATGCCCCTGAGGGTTCCCGAGCAGCAAATCGATAAAATCCCGTGCCTCAAATTTGTTCATTAGTTGATGCTCAGTTGTTTCTCCCCACTACGGGTTAGTGCGATATTGGTGCAGCTTTTCTGCCATGGGCAGTAGTACTTCTAGGTCGTTACGCCCAAAACCCCACCAAGCCGGAAATGTTTGTTATGAAATTCACACCATTCCTCACTTCATCATTTCCATGTAGAGTTTCAAATCTCTTGGTACTATTCCTCAGGGTGCATCTCCACATAGGGGGAACAAAGCCGTGTTGAAGGTGTCCTTCGGGGCTCTTCACCGACTCTCTCCAGGTGGCCATCCCATGTATTGCGATAAGGATCTTCCCCCCTTGTTTCCCACACTGGGTTTAACTCACGTGGGCTTAGGGATTGGGTTGATATCTGCACTTACTCGGAAATGTATCATCCAACCATGGTTCGAGCTATAAGACCATAAACTAAGATCTCCCCTGGTCCAAGCTCTAGGACCATAAACTAAGATCTCCCCTGGTCCGAGCTCTAAGACCATAAACTAGGATCTTCATAGAACTACATTTGGATTGATTCCCACCTTGATAGGTTACGTAGGAACGCCCAAACCTCCTATCTTTAGGTCCAGCTTGAGTTCTTCTAATTTGACTCTTCGGTCCAGCCTTCGAGACCCCGACTATGGAATTGCGTGGCGTGGTGTGGGACTATGTCCTCATTCACATCGGGATTGCAATAGTTTCACCGTGCATACCCCATTTTAAGTATTTTCCCTCCTTTCCATCCCACATGACGTTAAACTTCACTATTAGAACTATGTGTGGCTTGATTCCCATCCTTATGGGATATGTAGGACCACCCGGATGCCTAAACATCGGGTCTAGTCCCACCTCCTTGTGATTCCCCATTCTCCTGGGAATCCACCATCTTCTGTTCACCCTCAAGTTGAGTCCCTCGACCCCTTGTAGTGGTCCACCATGTGTTATGAGTACTTTGGTTTATTACGAAGAGTGTCAGATTCGACTTTGTCAAGTACCTTCCACTCTTCAAGCTTCATGTCCCTCTTCATTTAGACTTTCATTAACTTCCACACCAGGAGGGACCCCCATGAATGGCATGGATACATCGTCCATGATTATTGACTCTCCTACCGATACGGGCCAACTCCCACGAGGGTTTCAGAAAACAAATCGATAATGTCATGCGCCTCGAATATGGTCAGCGGTCGATGCTCGTTTATTGTTCCCACTTCAGGCTAACGCAATTTGGAAACTGTTTTTTCCGCCATGGTTAACAGTCATTCTCTTTCTCCACGTGGGACCTTTAATTCCTTGAATGCCAGTTGCATGATTTACAATACGTTCTCCACCTCCCATCTTATCCATGTGGAATCTCATCACTTTTGGCAACATCCTTCTGTGCACCTTTGCATGTAAGGGGGATAAAGCTGCAATACGACATCTTTTGGGGCTCCCACGGTCCGAGCTCTTAATCCATAAACTAAGATCCCATCAGAACAGTGTACAGCTTGATTCCGATCCAAATGGGATACGTTGGACTGCCCAGATGTCCAATCTTCAGGTCCAGCCAGTTTGGGGAGCTAGTCTTTCCCCCCAGTTTCAGCACTTAGGCCCCTCGGCCTAAGGTCTCCCAATCGGAATAGTGCATGGTATGATGTGGGATCATGTCCCTATTCACATCGGTTGTGTTTCATGACACCGTGAACATTCCCCTCCAAGCATCGCCTCTGCTACGTTTGTGCTACATGACGTTAAAATGCATGTCCGGTCCCATCACATGACCCTAAACTGTGACATTATCGTTCTAGCCGCACGACGAAAAATGTTGATACATTGTGATGTCCTCATTGTGGAGGACATCATGATGGTTATTGGTCATGTGCCATACCATTTGTCAATGCCTACTACGGCTTGATTCTTGTGCCGATACCAGGACTTGCTACCCTAGGTCTGTCGCTTTACCAAAACGATCCACTCATCATAAAGGAAAAATGAGATTTATCAAATATCGCTTCTCTTGGTGCGAGGGCTAGACCCGCACGCCCCTCTCTGGAACTATGTATGTATTCATTCTCATCCTTATGTGATACGTAGGAGCACCCTGGTACTACCCATGGGCCTAGCTTGATTCTCATGTTCGGTCACTCGACTCTATCACTCCTCCAGAGAACACACGGTAAGAGGGGCTTATGCCCTCATCCACATAGAGTTTTGTAACCACCCTACCGTGTGACTCCGGTTCTCCTGTCCACGGCAGAGATCTAAGACCATAAACTAATATCCTCTCAAGAACTACGTGTAGCTTTATCCCCATCCTCATGGGGTACGTAGGAATAACTTTACACTTTTCTCAGGCCCACCTCAATGGGGGTCGTGCGGTGTGGTATAGGATTGCATCTTCATTCATGTCAAGTTGTTCACCGCACCATACACACCCTTGGTTCTCATCCGCGTTGGGTTTTTCCAAATTACCTGTATAGTGTCTCCAGTGTTTTCCTCCCATCCATGGTCCGAATTCAACAACCCTAAACTAAGATCTCCCTATGGGAAGGGACACGACTCCCTCTATCTAATACTCCTATTAACGTATCCATATGTGTTTTGACAAAGTTCCCGGAGTGTGAAATCTTCACGGCGACACCCCCACCCCCACGTTCCATGTAGAAGCTTCGTGCGATCGCTATTTAGATAATCTCCCACTTCCAAGTCTGAAGGGACCTCCTAATGTCTTGGATACATCGCCCATGTTTATTGTCTCTCGTATCGTCCTTGGCCAATGCCCCGGAAGACTTCGGACGACATATGCGACATGGCCCTGTGTTTCGAACATGGTCAATGGTCGACCCTCATTTTTTTGTCCCCATTCTATGTCAGTGCGATATTTATTCGGCTTTTCCACCACGTTTAGTAGTACTACCATATCATTATGCTGCCACCACTACCGTCAAAATCTTGAGCTTCAGGATTCACACATTTCCACTTTTTCATGTTCAAGTAGAATTCTGACATACTCAGCTTTATCTCTTTGCGCGTCTGAGTGCGCCACATGGATATTTTAGTATCGTTGGACTGGTATCCACTAAGCATCCCTTCACCCAAGAATGTCCCTTCTTATGTCGGGAAACTTCTCCATCACTTCTTGTTTGTCACATCGAGCATGGCTCACATGGGCTTAGTGGTTTTGGTGGAATGTGTACCTGTGAAACCAGCCTTCTTATTGTCCTACACGATGTTAAAATGTGCTTCTATAACTATGTTCGGCTTGATTCCCATCCTCATGGGATACATAGGGACACCCTGGTATTTTTCCTAGGGTCCAGCCCCCATGAGTTGTAAATCATGTTCTTCCTCAATCCAGCCCCCTGGCCGGACCCCTCATAAGGGAACTGAACAACCACAACTCTACCCTGAATAAGTTCAGGATTCTCCAAAATATTGAGAAGCAACAAACCCCCTCACTAGAGAGCCCCTGTCTAAAAGAAGGAATGATCTATGATCAAACCGATGCGCCCGTTTGGCATACTCCCACCATGGTGGTGTAATTTCAGGAGAGTTGAATTCTATGTGAACAAACCCTCACTTAACATTCCACGCTTTGCGTTCCCCATATTCAGACTCTAGTCCTTTTTCATGTTTGAAGAAACCCCCTAACGGTATGGATACATCATCCAAGTATATTGGCTCTTCTATCATCATGGGCCAATGTTCTGAGGAACCCCTAAACAGTTTTAAGGCCTGACCTATGGTTCACCTGCTGTCATGGACCAAAGTTATGAGGGACACCTTAACAGTTTTAAGGCCTGAGCTATGGTCCTTCTGTTGTCCTGGACTGATGTTCCGAAAGACCAATCATGTTTGAATGGATCCCCTAATAGTTTTAAGGCCTGACCTATGGTCCGCCTTCTGTCTTGGGCCAACTTCCCAGAAGACCGATCAACAAAATTTGTGACATGGTCCTGTGTTTTGAACACGGTCAGCAGTCAACCCTCATTTGTTGTTACCATTTCAAGATAATGAAGTAAAGACATCATTTTTTTCCACGGTTATTGATTTTTCTTTGCTGTCACGCCACCCTCACAAGGGTCTGAATCGTGTGTATTGTGATTCACATTTCCAATTCCCATCTGTTTGGACTGATTTCAATGCCCCTAGCGATGCATCATTCGTGTAAAAGAGAACGCTAAAAAATAGTAATTTGGTTGTTCTGAGAACTCCATTCGCCAGTCAGGCCTTTCCTACCTCCCTAAAATCCGGACCGGTTATCCAGACCCTGGAGGCCCGAATCCTGGTTTACACCCATGTGTATGGATGCAATGAACCAGTGCAAACAGTGGAAATCGTGCATGCTATGGAATTCGAAAAAAAATCAAAGCATGAAAGTACCATTAAAGGGTATGCAATTGATACAGTACTCAAAGGTCAATTCCCCCTTGGACGGATTGACCTCATCAAAAGAGTGCTGCAACTCTTCCACTCTCTGACTTGTGGCATCCAAGAATTGCGACCGCCAACTCAGCTCCTGGTTCTCTTCAGTGGCGATGGGGTGCAGTTTGTCAGCCTCAGCTCGAGACCTCTCTAGGTCAGCCTGAATGATGGTTACCTCCCCAGAAGTCTGTTGCATGCCCTCTTCGGCCTCCGCCAGCTGGGCCTTCAGTCGTGTTACCAGCTCAGACAATGCGTTGAGAGAGGTTGAGCGCTCATCCGCCCAGATCTGCAGCTACTGAACCTCGTTCTCTACCTCCTGGAGCTTCTTGATGTTTGCCGCCTTCCTCCGCTGCCAACCCACGCTGATCCCGCAATCATACTCCCGGATCTTCTCATCCATGAGATCCCAGATGAGCGCATTAAGACTCTGGGCATCCACTCCCCCAGCGCATAGCTCTCGCTGTCATAAGTGAACCCTGTCCATTTCTTTCAGCCACAGTGCTTGGGGGTGCTCTTGATGATGCGGGCGATTAGATTCATGATCTTCCACGAACTATCTTGTTTTCCTCTTCATCATAGGCTATTTCTCCATAGTCCTCTTGATCGGAAGGCTTGTATGCCAGATATGCCTGCAAGAAGTCTTTGGCAGGATCAGCATCTGGCGTTGAACCTGGTGCGACATCTAGCGCAGGAGAAGGCACAACAGGACATGCGTCGGCCGGTTGATCCTCACCATCTGATCCCACCTCAATGACCTCAGGTAAGACCCTAATAGTTGTAATACTGACAATAGGGAACGCCGCCACATGGGTAGGCGGGGTGATTATCTCCACCATCACCGGTATGCCCCTAGGAGGGATACCGCCTAACATCCCTACCAGCCTCGCCACAACAGCCCATTCTAGTCAAAGAATTATACGATACATGGAAGGATGTGGACTTCAGTTGGCACGAACTATGGATGACAACAATGAACTTAGGGGAAGCGACATACAAAGTTCGAACCCTTGGTGCTGCTCTTGAGCTGATACTGATGGTACCCCTAGGCATGGCCCTCCTTATATTTTTTGAAGGTCTGGGGATTTTGGAAGAGCCCCGACAGGTTCCCCAGCCCCTCCAGACACCGAACTGGATGCGGCCATAGGATCAGATCCCGAAGGCCCTGCATCGTCACCAACTGAGGAGCGAGAGTGCGGTCTGTGCATGACTTCCTCCTGCATAGTTCACGTGGTCGTAAGAGGCCCATAACGGGCTGAGATTAGACCATGAGGAAAGAAGTTCGGGATGATACCTCGAGGATCTATGCGAAATAATCTGAATATGAGTCTTGATGGCCAACTTCTCCCTCCTATAGTGGAATCCCCCCTCCGGCCTCATCTCCCCAGGAGGATCCCTCTGAATCATCCTATAGGGGAACCACTCCCTCAGATCAGTGACCGACAACTACGGGGGAACCATCCGATCCATCAGTACCCTCACCGGATCTGTCATTGGGAATGGGATACCACTGGAGTGAACGTAGTCCTCCATCTCATTCAAGTATTGCTCCTCCTCTTCCAGAGACTTTGTGAAACCAGCTCGGACTGGGCCTATGCCCGACAATTCCATCCCTAGGTGATTCAAGTGTTCCCATATCTCAGGTGGGCTGAGGAACTGCCGGTTGACGTCCTAGATATCCCAGGCCTCTAGAAAAATTGCATCCTCTACATGTCAATATAGCGTAGCCGCTTCCCCAGATCCTGGGTTAATATTCTGCAGAATCCCCTCGGTGGTCGCCCCTCTGGATGGCTCTGCTCGTCCAAGACCACTGAGTCCACCGGATCCACTACCGCATGGAGGTCTTCCATAGTGACCTCCCCCTCAACTAGTGCAGCTCATTCCGCCATAGCATCCCCCCCCCCACCACGAGAAGGCCTCATTAACCTCTGACCCCGACCTCAGGATAGGGGAGGCCCACCGTCACCAGCTCGAACAGTCGGCTGCTTCAGCATTTCCCCCAGGTAAGATGCCTCCCAGCTGATGGAATACTCCTTTTCAAGCCTGAAGGCGGAAGTGGATGGAGGCGGTGTCATTTTCATCTTCCCATATTCCCATGTGAACATGAGCCATAGCTGCCTCATTATGCATGGGTTCTCCTCATGACGCACCCCCGGTAGACCTGCGGGGTCAGCCGCTATAGGCACCAAAATTGCCTCACGAACCGATGCAGGGTATACAGTTCACAGATTGGCTCGCGGTCCACCTACGCCACCAGAACTCCTCCTTGAATGGCCAGGAGATAGGCCCGGTTCTCTTCCATCCCCTGACCATCGTCGGTGAGCGCCTCTGTTGTTAACGGGAATGGGTGGATGTTAAACTCGTCCGCCTTCCATACCCGAATCAACACCATCGGTATGTTTAGCTTGGTTGGAAATATCTCGGCAGCATTCAGAATAGAGGGTCAGAAATTCGACCCCAATGGAAAGATGGGATTTGGATATTCATAAACCCCGCTGATGTGCACTGCAATCCACTGATATAGAAGGTGGAAAGGCCCGCATATCCTCAGCAGCTTCTTGCCCTCGCTAACGTACCGCAACATACTGTACAACATGGCGAGCATTGGGATCCCCATATTGACCCGTTGTCTTGTGGCCAGCATGGACCCCATAAGGAAAGAGCTGGGCCACACCCCCATGTTGGTATCACTTACAGGCAGGATCCAACTGCAGATAAGGGCCGTGATAAACACCACCAACCTGACTATTGGTTGTTGTTCAGTATTGACACTGAATCCCCAGGTCTTCTAATGGTTGTCCACCAAGAGACACCAATATGAGTACTCCATGCCTCGTTGAGCCCCCTATGGAAATGTTCAAGGCCTTAGAGGGAACCCTCAATCCTCTGGGAGGTTGAGGAAATGCATGAACCACTGCTTAAAGTGGACGTCCCTCACTGCTTCCATGTCCTCCCCAGGGACCAGTTTCATCAGTGGTAGCACCAGCCGCGACATCTTCTTTGGGTCCTCCCACACAATCATGATGGGGAGGAACTAATCATACATTTCCCCCAAGATCAATACCCCCGAAATCTGGTGGACATCCCACATACTGATGCCCACCTCTCCAGGGTGTAGATGAAAGGTGTTGGTCCCAGATGACCACCTGCTCAATATCCCCAGCATCAACTGCTTCTGTTTATAAAGGTGGAATTGTGAGGCCCATTCTACCTCATACAAGCCCACTCTCTTCAGATCGGCCTTGAACTCCTCACATGAGTCACCTACCCAGTATTCCAATTCCCAATCATTGGTGAAATTGGCACCATGGTGCAGGTCCCACTCATCGGACCACCCTTTCTTTGAATCCCTCAGAGCTGTCTTCAAGATAGTGTAGTACATTGGTGGGGACGTCTCTGGTCACAGCAGCTTCCCATCGATGTTTTTTAGATTTTTGTGTAGATAGTTGATGGTAACAGGTGTTAAGTCCTCCTATTCATGACCATCAGCCACCCGGAATCACTGACGCTGGAATGGCGTGCTCCTGAAGTAGCAAGCTGGTTCTTCCCTACTCGCCTCAGGGATGAGACGTCATCCCTCAGCCCAAAGCCATACAAAGGTAGCTTCTTGCATAGAGAATAGTTCTTCTGGCCTTCTGACAAGAGTTCCATTAGAGAATTATGGTCTGAATGGCTTCGGACCAATTCCCCCAAGCCCAGACTATTGGCCATCTCATCCCTTCGGGCAGTGTCATTAAGGAACCCTAGCACATCTTCCTATTGGGCCATTAGGTTTTAAGACTTTGGGAAAATTTTCATGTCCGGCCGTGAAGATCATTCGAAAAGGTTTCTCACGAAGCTTGGTTGCAAAGAGCAAACACGGAGCCTGAACATGGCCTGCAAGTAGATGTTCGCTTGGTGCAGTCGCAGAGTCGTAGACTCTCATTCGCCGTGAAGCTCGATTCGCGATGAAAAGATGCAGAGTACGCGGAGCTTCGCAAATCGAGAGCACAGAAGGACAAAGTCACAAAGCCTAAAGAAGACAAATGAGAGGTCAGCCCCCCTATTTATAGGTGACAACCCTGGAGCTTCACGGTGCATCATCCCCGTGCTGAGCAGTGCGGCGCGTCCAGAGTGTGTGTCTGTTGTCCGCTTTGCATGCCTTCTCTGCGGGTCCGTACCGCGAACAGTTGAAAATTTTGGTTATTTTCCTTCAGAATATGACCCTTGATACCTCCGTGGCTCCATGTATGAGGGGGGGGGGGAATTTGTTGACGCCAAAATATTGGACGCAAAGGGAGAAGAAAATCAAGACTGTGAGCTGCCTCGTGATTCTCCGAGGTGGAGGAGCCCCAAGAAATGCGGCAACCGCAAAGAAGAGGAGGCGATAACGCTTCACGAATCCATTCGACATTCACGAACCATCCACGAAGCAAAGGAGGTGGTAACACTTCTCGAACCCATTTGACATTTGCAAACCAGCCGTGAAGCAGAGGAGGCGGTAATGCTTCGCGAAGCCATTTGATGTTCTCGAACCCGCCGTGAAGCAAAGGAGGAGGTAAGGCTTCACAAATTCATTTGATTTTCTGGAACCCTCCACGAAGTGGAGGAGGCGGTAATGCTTCACGAACCCATTTGACATTCGCGAACCCTCCGCGAAGCAGAGGAGGCAGTAACACTTTGTGAACACATTTGACGTTCACGAACCCACCGCGAAGAACACGAGGTGGTAATCCATTGCAAATCTGGTTGACGTTTGCACACTCGCCGCGAAGCAACTGATCCCCCTCGCACCTTGTGATCTCTGCTTCATGGAGCCTTTTGCCTATAAATACTGAGCTCCTCCTAAGCTATCGAGATGTACAATCCGATCTTTCGGCTTCTCAACTGTCAAATCGCAATGCAATCTATGCTCTGGGAAGGACGAGCTCCACGCGGTATCTTTGCTTCACGAGAGAGATTCACCTTGCCGCGTCTTAAGCCCCTCATCTGAGAGGGATGCCTTTTACGAAGCACAAGGGAATTACCGAAATAAGGGGGATCCCTTAAGTGACCTTGGCATTCAAGGAGAATTTATGTTTTGTGAAACACCCATCCAATACACGTGATCCACTTTCCAAGGCAGGGACACTGTACTTCACGAAGCACATTTCTTAGAGACACATTGCTTCGCAAGATACCTAAGCATCATGAGGCGGTGCTCTGGGAATACCATTCTACTTTGAGAAGCACCACCCAATCACACCCCTTCCCCATGCAAAGGCCAAGGCACTAAACTTCGCGATGCACCATCGCTTGCGAGTGTCCTCCCTTACACAAAGCAACTGAGATCTGCATTGCCTTTGCCTGTGGACCCTCCTATTTGGCAATCTCTCTTCCCGTACGGCCCTCCAGGCTCGCACGATGTGATTTCAAATTTCCTTGGACAACACCTCCCATAGCGTTCCTTTGCCTAATGCATCTTCGCATAGGCACGCTAATGGCTATTTCTTATTCATATAGCCATGCTAACGTGGACCCCTCGATGGTTCGTTCTGCGACCCCCCTTCAATATGGCCTTTCTGATGCCTTCCCTTCCAAAAGGGGAAGAGGGTACCGGTTATGTAAGTCCTAGGGGTGCGGAGTAATCCCACCACGTTTGAGGTGCGGGGTGTTAAACTGCCAAGCACCTTGTCCTCAACACATGACATTAAACTATGACATCACACCATGCCTCTCACGCCGGGTACCCCACCATGGACATTATACACGCCCCTGGTCTCCACAGGGGATGGTATCCTTCTTCTGGGAGTGGAGTTTGTCTGTGGGGAAAGGGTAGCCACCTTGGTGTAAGCCCCTAGCCCTTCTTGTGGAATGTTTCACTCAGGCACCTCTTCACTTCCTCGGTGCCAAAGTTAGTGGAGTCCCTCTCCCATTGCACTTTGTTGCACCTCGGGCCTCCATCCTGGAGTAAGTCTCAATATCAAGGGTCGCCTAACGCGTAAGCCCCTCATTGTTTCCCACGGATGCACCCTTCATGAAATGATCGTCAGGTCCCTGCAACCTTTTGTTTCTCACACCAATCATGACTCACATGAGCTTAGATAAGCACCGACACTGACCGCCTCCTTTGGTAAACTATGAGGACTTTGATCCAAGTCAAGGCTTGGTACGTAGAAAGCCTCGAAGAGGTTCAAGCCTACCACTCGGTCATTTCTTCACGTCGAGTTCCACCTTCGTCCAGCATGACGTTAAACTATTTTCCTTCGTCCAACATGATGTTAAACTGTATGCCTTCGTCCATCATGACGTTAAACTGTATGCCTTCCTCCAGCATGATGTTAAACTATATGCCATCGTCCAGCATGACGTTAAAATGTATGCTTCTATCCAGCATGACGTTAAACTGTATACCCAAACTACATGGCCATTGATCCATGATAAGGCACAGTATGTAGGAAGACTCCATGAGGTTCAAGCCCACCACTTGGTCATCCCAGCTGCATTCATGTTGGTTCTTCCATCATCACCACTTGGTCTTCCCAGCCGCAATCACGTCGGTTCTTCTGTAATCACAACCCGGTTGTCCCGACTCCTTTATGTCGGTTCACAAGCTCTTGGGACACTCACCTCAGTGTGAGCCCCTTAGTCCATCATGCGGATGGTTGCACCAATGCACCTCTTTTGTACACATCTTTCACGCTTTGTCGCACATAGGGCATCCACCTCAGTGCAAGACCCCTAGTCCATCCTGTGGAAGGTTGCACCAATGCACCACCTACGTACTCCTCCGCCGCGCATTGTCACACCTTGGGTCGTCTTTATGCGTAAGCCCCATTCAAACAGTAATACGCGATCTTTGATCCGTGCTTTTCATGGTACGAAAGAGGCCTCCATGAGGTTCAAGCCTACCACATGTGTACCCCCTGGGTTCACCATTCCATCGGCCTTTCGACGTTCAATCCATCGTGGGACACCGTAGAGTGTAAGTCACACTCTATCCTGTCACCACCATCATCCATTCTGATTTCTACCCGGGCTGCCGCATCCCGGTTAGATCATGCCATCCAATCCCCTTCCATAATTTTGAAAAAGGCACCCACATGCTGACCCCAACATCAGCATTCCCTATAAGGTGTTCTTCAATCTGATCCACTCTAGTTAGTGTTCTGATCTGGTTGATCCGTCTCCACTGGACTTTAAACATGTGTCATAACCCGTGTTATACATGGGAAGCTATGGAAAACCTCAAAGACATGCCTATGGAATACGAATTCCCTGTGTTTGATGTGGGATGCCTTGGGCTTCCGTGCCCAGGAGAAGCCCAATAATAAGGGGAAAATTACAGACATGTCAATCCCCAGCGTTCAGACGCGTCAATGATGTCTCGACAGGACTACTCTCCCAACCGACGGTTTCTGCCCTGACCGGACCCAATGGAATGTCATGATAGAAGCAACATAATTAACCAGTGTCCATGAAGATAGGGAACTAGGAAGAGTTTCACGAGCAACATATTAAATCTATAAGGGAGTCTCGGACTAGGTGACGAGTGCCGAGGAGGAATCCATGGAAGGAGGAACCGAAATCCCATCATCTCATTTTGATCAAAAAGCAGACGTACCTGGACAAGGAACGGATGCCGCCCACCTTTGGACAGCGGGAATGCGGGGCAACAGCCGCACCCCACTCTGCGGATGGATGTGCGCGCCCCGACGAAAGCATCGGAAACAATATGAATGTTACTTAAATCTATAAGAGAGTCTCGATGTAGGTAATGATATCACTCAAAAGTTTGTGATGAGACTGACCTACCATCCTCTAGACCAATGGAGTCCTCAACTAATGTTTTCCAATTCATCCAATAAGAACCTTCATTTGTGAAGTATGTCCATGAATCATGGATAGAAGGGTCATTGGGTGTTCATGGCCCCACAAATAAACCCATTGGATACTATCCAAGGAACTCACATCTGACATGGGATGATTACATGAACACTCAACCCCTTACAATCACCCACGGGAACCATTCCATTGTTGCACCCCCTTCAAATCATAGAAATTATGTACTACTCTGTCCCTGTGAATCCAAAAAACTCACCCACACCTATATATAGAAATGAGGAAGTCGGGGTACAATGTGAATGGGATGAAACAAAATTTTATCATCGATTATGTGTAATGACCTGGACCATTCATGCTATCAAATACCCAAAATAATAGTAAAATATCTATATATTCTTCTATATAACAAAGAGAAACCATATATTTTTTTATTGCATGATTCCCAAGATATTTAGAAATGGAACAACACAACTAAAATGATATTATATGTCCCTTAATTTTTTTTACCACGAAAATATAGATTTAAGTATTTATGTATTGATAATCGATCAATACAGGTGGTTTGATATGATTAAGAGCAAGCGAAAAAACGTATGAAAATTACTTTGAAGAATGAGAGATTCTAATAAAGATATTCTTAAACAAATATTACCCAAATCATATTATATAAAAATATATTTTTGAATTAATTCATATTATGGAAAAATATGATGTAACAATTGGTTTTTATTAATAAATCTTGAAGACTCATTCAAATAATCATCTGAATTTGTAATTGATCAAAAATGTTAAACTGATCAATTTTTTAGTTCTATAAAATCAAGTCTCATAAATGAATAATCTCTAAATGAATTTGACTTATTGTATGAATTTTCTTATTAACTATCATTCTATAAATATAAAATTTAGACTATAATTATTCTCCTTTGTTTTTTTGATAAGATAAGGAAAATAGAGTGTGTTGGTAGTTCATATGATAAATCACACTGAGGAAACAATATTAAACAACCTATATTCAAATATTGTTGGATGAAGAATCCATAATGTTCCCTCAATGTTATGGTAAAATATATCTTCTGTACATAAATACTTCATTAATAAATTGAGTTATAAAATATATGATGTGGTCGATTATTAAAATGGAGGAAAATAACGTTCCACCAAATACACCTAAAACACTATAAGGAATCAAAAGTGATAAATTTGGAATTTTTTATTGAAATGAATAAAATTAATGTGTTTCTAATATCAATATACATAAGAGTTAAGAAAATCAATGGTTTTATACAGATCTTATGATATCACTGTAATAAAATTGAATCATAAATATGATGTGGTGAAATTTGTATTATTATACACTAATTAACATTAAATATGTTCTTTAGTTCTTATTATTTGGGTTCCATAATATCTGTAACATTTATTATAATTATAGAATCATTGACTCAACTACTAAAAATAGATTCACACATTAAAATATCTGGTGGTGAGATAACTGAGATGAAAATATATAAATCCTCTATAATTTATCTTTATGAGTAGATATATTTAGAAAATGTAGTTAATTTTAATATATAACAAATTATTACAATATTTGGAATGGATTGGATCGTCGTATATTGACCTAAAGTATATTGATGATATAAGAAAAACTAATTTCATATTACTCATCATATCATGATAAAATATTGATTTAAGGATTATAATGATTTTCTATACCTATATAATTCCTTAATAGTTGTCTTAATACCCAATAATGATGTATATTTGTTTAAAATTGAAGGAGAGTAACTGAAAAATTATTATATAATAATTTTAATGGAATATGTTCATTATTTCCCATAGAGTTCCTAGTCTTTGACGCGTTCTTATGAATTTTTTTCATTTACCTCAAACTAATTATTATGGATATATCCTATAGTGCTTATATAATTGACCATGTTGAATTATAAGAATCGTATTAGAATCATCAATTTAATTTGGATATTTTTTATGGTCCCCTTTCCTTTCCCATAGTGTTCTCTAGTTAGCATTTTTAGGATAACTGATAGGTCAAAACATTTTCACATTGACTATTGTGATCATGTCATGATCATGATCATACAAAAGTATTTTAATAAATTTACTAATGAATAATATGATTGTCTAAATAGGGATAAATAATTCCTAAATGAGGATTATTAATGGGGTTATCATCATATTAGGGTGATAATGGATGGTATACGCAATACATCCTTTTATATATGATTTTGACAATGTATATTCAAAGTGATCATTCACAAACACATAAATGGACTTACATACATAGTTTATTTAGAAAAAAAATATTTTATATAATACTTTAATAACTTATTTTTATTCATGTTCGTATATTTTTTGATCATGGATGATTATTATGTGCATTTGAGAGTTTTTATTAAGAAATTAAAATGGATAAACTTGATTACATATAAGTTTATTGTTAATTTAAACTATCAATATATATTTTATGAGTTATATCTTTACAATAGTGGGTTTATTCATAAATTATCTAAAAATAGTGATTAAAAATAGCCTATAAGAATATCAATAATCCTGATATGTAGTTTTTATGGATTGGACTAATGAAATTTACACTTTTTGGAAAATTTTCATATGAATATCAAATCCACTATCGAATCCTAGTTAGAATAGGGTAATGTTTCTTAGGAAAGAAAAATGAAATGTGACCATCATTTATGATAATAAGAGGATAGAGGCTACATTAGTATATATACTACACTATTGAGGATATCGGAATATGTCTTATAGTTATTATTAGAGAGATGAATTTATTCTACCCCTCTTGGAAAATTAAATATTTATAGATTTTAGAACAATAAAATTTCCGTTTTAGTAGAAAATTACCCGCAATGTAATTTATAGTTAGAAATGTAAATATTTTTGTAGGTAATTTTGAAGAATCATCTCCATTGAGATAAATGTGATAGATATTTACATATCATTAGATAATATGGGATATATTAACAGAGAATGTGTTAAATATAAAAAAATAGATATGGTTATAGTTAATAATGGATAAATATATCCCAATACATTACCATCTGGGGAAGAAAAACATAGTGGTTTGTGCTATATGTAGAATGGACCATGATATCTTATATGTGATGTAGATGGAAAGAGTCCAAATATTCATAGATATTAAAAACATATAAATGAAAATAAAATTGTGAGGAATGAAATTCAATATTAAAAAATTAGATTTTTCAACATTCATTCAATGTGGATATCAAATTGGTTAAAATGAATGATATTGAACTACAAAGGAATAGGTTAAATATTCATTTGTTTGATTTTTATACTTTGGGATTTATATGATTTAAAACCAAGATAAGATTTCTATATAACTTAGAACTAACGATGACTATTTTTCATGATGCATAAACATAGTCATGATCTATTCACAATAAATAAAAAATGATATATAGAGACCTAAATGTGAAAATAATGTGAGATAAAATAAATTGGATAGTTATAGAATATAAATTTTTATTTTTGGCCTATGAACAAGTTATAGTTGTGGTTATGATGTTTAAGTTACTAGTCCAATCAATACCTATACCAATAAATAAATAATGAAACATCACATTAGATTTCCACTTAGTTATCCGCAACACATTTATATTCTATAATGCTATTTGGATTTTTGATGATTTAATTATTGATTCAATTACAATAATTACTTTTTAATAAAATGACTCAGTTGATAATTATTCATGGACATACATAATAGAAATGATTTATCTATGTGGTATTCAAAATTTAATTGTAGGGGATCATACAACATGGTTTCTATCAAAGTTCATTGTAATACTCCAAAAAATATTAGATACATAGTTAAGCATTAGTATTTCAAAATATCCTCATACAAATTGTTACCTTAAAAGGACAATCCAGACATTGGTTGGAATATAATGATTCTACATGATGGATTTCAATGGATTATCAAAAACATCATGATAAACTCATATAATATGACCCATGGGGGAATTTCTAGCTAATGATAGTCTAAGAGTGTCACCCCAAGAATGCCTCTAATATGCCAAGGGACGGTGACTAGAGTTGAGTAGGTATATCTTGTATATAGGAGTTGTCACACCTAGGTTTTAATTTTTACATGGTTCCGACTAGGGATGGGTTCTTGGTTGTTTTTCTTGAGAATCAGGTGTGACATGTTTGAGTTTTTGGAAGTCTTTGTGGGGTTCGAGTCCAGTACACGAGCACCAAACGGTTAGAAGAAACCATGTGGTTATCCTGAATACCCGTGTAGCTTTTTGTAGAATGGGAAGAATCTAGTGCATGGTTCATGAATGGTCGTTTGAGACGTGTTCGGATTATGAAATTTCCCAATATTCAAATAAATGAAATAAACAAAATAAAAAGAGATGATAAAATTTAAAATAATGTTTAGTTAATGTTTTAACCATAATAATAATATTATTATTGTAGATAATAATAATATTATTATTATAATAATTATTATCAGTATTATTGTTAAAAAAATGATGATTATTATTTATATAATAATAAAAATTATTATTATTAAAATTATTATGATTATGTTTATCCAAACTATTATTATCATTTTTATTTTTAAAATTATTAATGAGAATATAATAATTAAATTATTTTATTCTATTTAGTAACCTTAATGTTTTCCCCTTTCTCCTCCCCCTCTCCCATGTAACCTGTCCCATACCAGTGTTCTCCTCCTTGCACACCACACCATCCATCTAGTGGCCTTCCTTCTCGGTAAGCCTCCCTCCACTGGCCACCTTCTATCACTGGTTCCCTCCCCTTATGCACATATAGTTGGTGCCACTCCCATTTTTGTTGGCACCGCTCCCACTAGTGCATGACCCAATCGGCGCCACCTTGGTCACCCCTCCTCCCGCCCTACGCCCCCTTTTGGTAAGATCCCATTAGACGACCAGCTATGATAGCATTCTTTTGGTGTACATGTCCCATTAAGCACTTCCCTCCTCTCCAGTACATAGCCTTACTGATTCCTCCTTCGGAAGGTACTCTCTTTTAATTTTGGTTCAGTTGAAACCGTTTGTAAGGGTTTGGTCTAGTTTTTTTCGATTCTTCATATATGAGGGTATGCAAGGTGTATCTTGGGAGCCATTGGTCCATGTTTCAGAAATTTTCGCCTTAGGTGAGGGGGTTTATGTCGATTTTCGTTGCCCCCATAATTTTGGGGTAATTTTATAAACCGATTGTTGTTTTCTCACCCTCTATTACAGAATCTTATGATATTTAGGGGTCCCGAGGGATTTTTATATTATATAATTGTCATTTTTTGAAGGTAACACTTTTATATTCATAGTTATGGATAAATATAAATATATATATCTCCTGATTATTGGAGTTCACTCAGGGAGTGAGGAATATGGTCACTAGTATAAGGACATGTGTGTGTGTGTGTGTGGATGTGTGTATATGTTAGTGGGTAACTTCTTGAGTTGTAAGGAATTTGATTGGAAATCCTTTGAGGTAGGTTTTCCAATTCAATTTCCTTTTTAATATAAGAACCATTAGTTTATTAATTTTTCTACATTCTTTAATTTGTAATTATTCATGTATGATCCTTGGTTTAGTCATTTTGTCATTAATGTGGTATTTTGTGCCTTGATTTATGATAAATAGAATTGTTAAATTAGATAACACACACCAAGTGTTTGATTAAATGCCCAGTTGAATTTTTTAAATAACATATAATATTTAGTTCATGGATTGGATTTGTAGATGTGTGAGTATTATATAATTTCTTGGGTGCCTATTATGGGGTCCCAATTGATTCTGGGTTTTAACATGGAATATGAATCAGGCATTAAGGTGTTTTGATACGCATTGACGATGAATGGAACATTTTGTTATTTTGTTATAAATGATTTATTTTCAATGTTTAATGGAAATGTTTTAATGAAATGGGGTAAATGGTTTTGAAATGGAAAATGGTGTGTTTATACATATTTTTTAAAGATGGATTGTTTGTTTGATAAATATTGGTTTTGTAAAATTTGAAAATTTCCATCTGGAAACACTGTGAAATTTATAAATGTATAGATTATTAAAACCTAAATTAACTATTTCTCACACCTTATCTATGTATTACAGGTGGGATGTCCCAATTGTGGAACCCTCATGATCCATTATCAGGGTTCCTCAGTGGTAACTCTTCATGTTCTATTAGTTCCAAGGCATTATATTTGTCCTTGGGGTGGCTCAAGATGAAGCCTATTGTTGATTTGTTATTATATATTCCATTCATTGGATGATATTCTAGAATATGTTGGATCACCCTCGTTATATACATGGCACAAGGGAACTTGTCATCTTGAGAGAATTTATTGCGAATTATTTTTTCACATGTAGTTGATGTAATGACCAATGGCCTATAGTAGGTGGGTATATTTGGGTTTATTGCTATGGAATTGGGCCCCTTGGTATGTCATGAGTTATGGTAGTCAGGAATTTGGTTGTTTTGATTTTATCAGTTGTGGTAGGATATTAGGTATGGGGTATCATGTATTAGTATGTTCTAGATTGAAATTTATCTACTATGTTCACCAATGTCTATTAGCTCATAAATTACATGTAGTGATGATTGTGAAACTTGTGTGATTATTTCCATTTCCCTTATTGTAAGATTACTAATGTTCCTTATTGTGTAATTAATTTTTTGTAAAGATATATTTTTGTCTTAAAAGGGTTTATTAAAATTGTTTCAAAAGAAAAGTGTTTTTACTCTTTATAAAAGATGAAAATATAAGAATCACTTTCCCCTTGAAAATGATAAAATCTCAGTAATAAATGAGCTTAGTTTTGTAGATGAATGTTATGAATGTGTTGTAATATGTTTTTATGTAGTATTTATGGAAAATCATACTTTGATATATTGTAGATCAAACATGAAAATTGATGTTTCTTTATTTTAAAGGATGTGCATTGAGAATTTGATTTTTGAGCTAGGCTAAAGAGTTTTAATACACATGCCTATAGAGTTTTCTTGTTTTTAGTTTTTGTTGTAGGTTTTGTATTGAGTATGTTCACCTTGGGAGAATGTTTATTCTTTGTATTAGAGTGTGACCCACAAGTTCACATGGAGTTTTAGTGGTCATCAGGTTTGGTTAGTTTTAGTTTTTAGTTCATACTTAATAGTTATATTTTTTTATTTTTTTGGGCTACTTATTTCTTATTATTGAAATTTTTTTATTAATTTGCGGTGAAACTCTTCCTATCATCACACTATTAATTCCCTTTTCACTTCTCTCCATCATATGAGGATTGAGAACACCACTAAATCCTTCCACATATCGGCTCAGGTGACAAGTTCATTTTAACCCCAGGATGGTTTGTGACAAAATGGTATCAGAGACATGTTGGATCTTTAGTGGACCTTTCTTTTAGGATTGGACATTTTTACTTGGGTATGTCAAGGTAGATTTAGTGGAATTATTGGGTCATATGATATCGGAATGGGATGGAAATAATGAACCTTTTCTTGTTCTGGACCTTCGGTTACCATGGGATGTTTGGGTTTGTTGGTGTCCTTGGATTCTTGTATTTTTTTTAATATTGTGAAATGAAATGGGAGTTGGTAAAGTGGCCCTTATGAGATCATAGGGCCTGGAAATCCATGTCAATTTATATAAATAACACTCGAATACTCTTCTTGATTGTGGTGTGACTGGAATATGGTCGTAAACTATATGTATAAGTCACCCATCAACACAAGTTTTCCCTTGTTAACTGGTTTGAATTTTCTTAATACTGAAAACTACATTCAAAATTCTTATTTGGAATTGTGAAAAGATTAATTTATAATATAAATGACACCGTTTTGGAGATTTAAAGATCGATCATCATAAATAATTTTATGAAAATCATGGAATTTTTTTTCAATTGAATGGTTGGTGTTATTTTTTGAAATTTATTGTACGGACCTTTGTTGTTCTTGTGGGGACTTCATTTATATATGTGTATAAGAAAGCAGATGGGTTCCAAATGAGGCCTAAGGATATGCATGGGTGAGTCTAATGGGATACCACTAGTGGGAGGATTATCCTTTAAAATTGCTTCCTTTTTAAAAAAAAGTTCATTTAATGTAAAATTTGATGTTTTGTTATCTTGTAGTGATGTGGTGTGTCTCTTTTTATTCGGGGAATGATGTTTATTTTGTAGTGTTTGAGAAGAGGAATCCTTATAATTGTATTTTTATGATCAAGTTCCATATATCCTTGTTTCATTATGTCCAACCCATGAATAGTTGATGAATCCCCAAAGTGTATCTTTGGGTGGTGCATCTTTAACACTCCAATTTATCAAACCATAAAAAACATTATTCAATTCTAGAACATGAATTCTCCAATCATTTATGGTAATGTGGATCCTCTTGAAGTAGAAGAGTAGATGCAGAGGATTTTGAGGGACTTTAGTTTTCTTGTGTTTCTTGAGTCATTAATGGTAATTTTTATACATTTATACTCATAAGTCCAACATTAATGAATTACTTGGGATGATATTACCTGAGTGTTCTTTATTTCTTAATTCTTCCAACAATACATTTATAAGATGACGAAGGTCAGAAATATAATGGAGTTGTGCGGTTTGCAGCAAGATATTGGATTGGTATTGAAATTCAATCGATTATTGTTGGACCTAGATCTGTATTACTAAGGGTATATTTCAAATGTCCCCATAGAAGCTCGACATTTTTTGTTTGGGCTTCATTCTGAACTGCAGTTGATGGAGGAAGAGCTTAACCTAACCTCTTTCTATAATGTGGTGGGGAAATACTCTCATATCAATGCTGATTTAGAAGGAGGATTTGATATTGGGATTCCTCCTTTATTTTTGGGATGTGATGAGGAGGATTCCAGTAAGAATAATGGGAAGTGTCTTGATGCTGGTGGTCCTTGTAGGGGAATTAATAGGCCTAAATACCTCTTATCAAACTATTGAGGTCATAATTTTGTTATATGTCATCAGTGTGGTAAGAGCTATCATAATAGGTTGTCATGACTGAGTGCTCCAAAACCCTGGCACACCTATGGATTACTAGGGAACTTGAAGTAGTTCTATTGATGTGTTTTCAATAATCCCATTAAACCCATACTCATCCTTTCAAAGAAAACTACAACACGTTTGGAAGAGTAAGGTAACGTTTGGGACATGTTTTATTGTCTTTTTTTGTAGTGTTCTTTTGGTGTAATAGTTATATCTGGTGGCATTTTGGGTTTTTTCAGTATTAATTATTGTTCTAATCAACCCTTTTTGAACACCTTTTTCAATGGATGTTTGTTATGTGAAATTTTTATCTGTGTGTTCAGTTTGGGGGTTTATAATGTCTGAAATTGATGCAGGAGGTGCTTCAAATATCAGAGATCCGTCCATAGGTCCTAGAGTGAAGCTGAAGTGTAGTCAGGAGAACCCCATCAGTGTAAAGAGGTGTTGTTTTAGTTTCTATCTTTAGTTTGGATGATATAGGTAGTTCAATTCTCTGGTGTAGTTGTTCAGTTCCAGTTGGTCCTGTGTTGTGGAAATAGATGTGGGGACCTCATTTCAATGTTATGACCTAATTGGGTGTAAGGGGTTTACCTTGGTTATTATGAGATACAGTTGTCTCATTTACTTATAATTTTTGTGGTTGTGTTTTACTAGATGTACGCCTCTATTTAATGGGCCCCTCAGTGGCCTGATGGTGTGAATTGAGAGTAGATTCTAATTGTGTTCTTCCATGGGTGTGAATATTTTGGGGTATTATAGAGTTTGTTTTTAATGTATCATTATTTTTTCCCTTCCATACACTCTTCTTATGGTGATTTTTTGGTCTGTACAGTGAGGAATTTGATTTAGTTTAGTTTTGAAGGTTTATATGGTGAAAGAGAACCACCTCATGTCTCGTTTAATTCGGTGTTAGGTTGGTTATTATGGTGGCCAGTCCATTCGAGCCTCCCCATGTTAGTTTCTCAGTTTCTCTCCCAGAATATGTTTGGTGGTGGGTGGTATCATGAAAAACTATAGAATTCTATGTTATTCATTAAGTAAATATTAGCACAAGAGTGCTCTCGGTGGTTTTATTGAAGTAATGTTGTGGAGATTTTCATCATATGTGGTATAAATTCATATGGTTGTTTTGTGTTAATGGTTGAGTTTAGTTTGATTATATTAAAGGGGTATGTATTTTAAGGGAAGATCAAGCATCATGAAGGTTCTATGTCATTAGGATTGATAAACTAGAGGTGTCTAAGGTTTTGGGTGCAGGTGGCACTTAGAGGGGAGTTTATTTTGGTCTCTTGAGTTCATCATGTTATCCTTTCTCTCCATAGAGGTGTTTTTGTGATCTCTTAATTTAATGTTCATTTTGAATCTCTATAAACGTTAAAGGATTCTTTTTTTATGGTTCCTTTTTGGTATGGAATTCTGTGGGTGGAAAGTGTTATGCTGGATAGAATTGCCACACATAGGTTATAATTTTTCCATGGTTCTATCTTAGTTCGTGTAATCCATTATTTTGTAATGAGAACATAGTATGACAGGTTTTAGGTTTTGAGAGTCTTTGGTGGGTTCTAAGATGGTGCGTGGGCACATTATAGTTACCAAAAACTATTTGGTCATCCTAGGTACCCATGCGGTCACTTTTGGAATGGGTAGAAGCTACTGCATAGTTTGAGCACAATTTCTTGAGTCATACACAGACTATACGGATTCCCAGTACTCATATAAATGAAATAAATAAAATAAAATGATATTATAAAAATTAAAATAAATGAAATATATTTTTCAACCATAATATTATTATTATTCTTGACATTGATTATAATAAAAATAATATTAACATTACTGTTAACATCAGTATTATTAAAAAATGATAATGATTATTATTGTTATAAATTTTTTTAAAGTATTATTATTATTACTAATATTGTTATCATGTTTGTAAAAATATATTTATCATTTTAATTATTAACATTTTAATTATTAATATTATTATTGTTATTATTTTTAATTTTTTTTAATTTTATATGAACCCTAAAGAGGTTCTCCTTTCTCCTCCCCCTCTCCAATTTAACATAACCCCTCACTACGCACCCCTCCCTACGCATTTCACCCTGTTTATGGTGTCCCTACTTTCATGCGAGAATCCCTCCTTCGGCCACCCTCTCTTGACGGTGCCCTCACCTTGTATAGCTCTAGCTGGTGTCGCTCCCTTCTCTATCAGGGCCGCTCCATCTGGAGCATGACCTAGCCAGTGCCACCCCGTAAGACCCTCATTCGACCTCACCCACCCGTCCTATGAGATCCCTTCTTCCAGCTTCCTCGGACGACCCTCTTCCAATGAATGAGGCCCCTCTTGCAGTTCCCTCCTCTTTGACACGTGCCCTCACTGATGCTTCCTATAGTTGATATTTTCATCAATATTTTTTTCATTCGAAACCCTTGAGGATGTTTTGATTCAGTTTTTGTTGATTCGTCATATTTTAGGCCATGCTATGGGTATATGGGGACCCCTTGGTCCATGTTTTGACAACCACTTCCAAATTCAGGGTTGTTTTGGTAGATTTTCCCCACCACTATCATTTTTTGGTAAGCTTCTAAATTCATTGTTGGTTTCACATGATCTATTTTAGGATTTAATAGTGCTTATGAGTCCTGTGGAATTTTTGTAGGATATCATAATTATTTTTCGATGGGCACATATACTTCTTCCAATGTATGTATATATATAAATATATAAATATTCTATGTGTGTGTTCCCTCATGGTGAAGGGATCACATACATCGGTTTAAGGAAATATTTATGCAAGCGTTTTAATCAGAATGAGTAGTTGTTTGAGTTAAAAATATTTTCCTTGACCATCCATTGATGTATGTTTTTCCATGAACTTTCTTTTTTAATTTATTTATCATTAGTTTCATATTTTTCTCACCTCCATTAATTTATAAATATTTATGTATGATCCTTCGTTTAATTATTTAGTGTTAAATGTGATATTTTATGACTTGATTTACGATAAATAAAATTTTTATGTGAGATAACAGAGAACATGTGTTTGTTTAAATTACCAGTTGGATTTTGTTAGTAACTTTTGATTTTAAGTGATTGTTTTGTATTTGTAAATATTTTAGTATTATATGATTTCATGGGTTCCTTTCATGGGTTTCCCAAGTGATTTTTGTGTTTTATCATGGAATGGGTATCAAGTTTTATGTTTTCTTTGTATGCATTGTCTATGAATGAAACATTTGGCGGTTTTGAAAGAAATTGTTTGTTTTAAAAGTGTAATGGGTATTTTTTAAGAAAATGGTGTTAATGGTTTTGAAATGTAAAATGGTGTGTTTACTTTTCTTTATTATATATGGATCATATGTTTGATAAATATTGGTTTTAAGAATTCTTTAAAATACCATTTTGAAAATTAGTGAAATTTATAAAAGTATTTATTATGAAAACCTCCATTGGATGTTTCTTATGACTTTTATATGAATAAAGAATGGTATTTCATCATTTTGTAATCCTAAGGATCCATTATCAGGGTTCCTTAGTGGGAACTCTTTTTTTTCTATATGTTCTAATTTATGAGATCGGTCCTTCGGGTTGCTCGGTGTGAGGCATTTTGTTGATTAGTTATTCTATATGATTGTGATTGGATGTTCGAATAACATCAGTTGGCTGACATAAATTATATATAAAAGACATGGAAACTTTTCATATTGAAATGGTTTTATGAAAATTATTTTTTCATGGGTAGTTGAATTAATGACTAGTGGCCCAAAGTATGTGGACATATTTTAGTTTATTGCTATAGTATTAGGCCCCTTCTTCTGTCCTCAATTTGGTTGTCTCGGCATTTTTGTATTTTGATTTCATCATTTGTGGAATTCTATTAGAGATGGGGTATCATGTATTAGTATGTTAAAGATTGTTCTTGATCTTATGGGTTCTCTTATGTATATTATCTCTTTAGTTGCTTATAGTGATGAATGTGTCACCTATGTGACTATTTATACTACTTTTATTGTTTGATTATTATAGTTTCTTATTGTGTAATGATTTTCATGGAAAATTATGTGTTGGTATTTTTATGTATTGTGAAATTTTTTTAAAAGAAATTTATTTTGTACTCTTTGTGAAACATGAAAATATAAACATCACTTTCGCTTTTAAAATGCTAAAATATAACAAATGAAATGATCGTGGTTTTTGAAATTAATGAGGGAAATGATTTGTACATTTTTTTATGAAAAATTTGTATAAAATAATAATTTGATATATTTTAGTTCAAACATGAAAAATGTTGTTTCTATTAATTTAGTGGATGTTCATAGGGATGTAGATTATGAGGCTAGCCTATTGAGTTTTTATAATAATGCTTATTGTGTTTTTTTGTTTTTTGTTTCTATTGAATGTTTTATCTCATTTTTGTTCAACATCGGCGAATTCTGAGTCTTGGGATTAGAGTGTGACTTGTGGGGTCATTTAGAGTTTTAGTGGTAATCTGGTTTGGTTAGTTTTATTTTTCAATTATTGGTTAATCATTTGGTTTGTTTAATTCATTTTGGGATACCCATTTATTATTTTTGATGGATTTGTTTATTTATATTAGGAGAAACCATCACCATCATCAATCTATTGATTCCATTTGGAACTATTCATCTACCGAGGATGATCGAGAATAACTCTTGGGACTTTCCATAGATCTACGTGGTGACTGGTTCAGGGTTCACCCGGGTAGGTTTGTGCTAGGTCGCCTATGTCTAATGCACATGTACACTATCAAAAATCACCATACATATAATATTAATGAAAAATAATAAACATATACTAGAATAAATTAATTCACCACCTTAAACCCCACTACAGATTATGAATGTACATATATAAAAAATTTTAAGGGAAAAATACAATATCACCAACTGGATAAGATTTCAAATATCTAACCACAAATGATTATATTTATTAATGAATCTATTAGATATATAAATGGATCCTTAACACCACCTCCCAAAAAATTAAATTTCATCTAATTCTAGTATATGCAGAATTCCATTGGATAGAATGAAAATTTTGTAAGGCATGCCACCTATGGTTGAATACCATGTATGTATAACTATAAAAATACCAAAAAGGACACTTCAAAATCAAAAAGTTCATAATAATCATTACTAGGGAGTGAAAAATGAAAAACTTATTAGAATAGAGATAGTATATTGAATCCATATATGACCATGGAAAGGTTCTGTGTCTTAAAAGAGGTCCCAACCTCATAACCAACCAAATGAATTAGGTAATTATCCTCTAATTTTATCCCATCCATCACACACATTCATGTCAATTAAAAACACTATGACGGAAAAGGGATATGAATGTTAAGTGATATCAACTCAATGATAATTGATTATCCCTAGTGTGCTGAGGATTTATTACCCAATGAGTAATTGATCATGAATATGGGATCACGTAACCAATGTAAGGAATGAAGGATAGCTAAACCTAACAAGAAAAGGAAGGGATATGGGGTCATATCCTTGGTCACAAATAGGGATAGTTGACCCTATCCATAACTTACTCACAAATAGTGGATCACGCATCTGGGGAAAAAAATGTAGAACCTAACACAAGTTGGTGGAAATCGGGAAAATCTACAAGGTATGTGAGATATGAACAACATCCATGTCATAATTGATCCCAAAAAAATAATTCAATGGCACTTAAAAGTATTATAAACTATATATGATGTTATCTAGGGGTACATATCAAGAATCCATTATCAATTCATCTGTATATGTAATGGAACATTATTTGGTCTGATAAACTCAAATTATTAGTCATGTATAAAGAATAAAAAATATATTGAGATCATGGAGGTACTCAGTATGTAGCTGGTATAGATTTTCAAGTATAATAAAGGATATATAGGGTGTGTCCCTACCCACATGATTTGTGGGGACACATGGATACTGGGAATTTATATCTAGCATGTGTGAAACTTGTTAGAAAAATAAAAACACTAAATCAGAACTAGGCCACATGGACTCTGATATTTTACCCTTCAATGTCACTAGTTCCACATGAATTGAAATATTTTATGTTTCTTCATTTAAACTGAAAATCATGTAGTCATACTTTCTCAAGATAATATGCATGATCGGAGCTCCTCTACAAATTTCATTTTTTCTATTGAATCATCCACAAATAAAGCCCAATGAATATCCCAATCATGTCAACCATGAGCGAAACAATTCTGAATTCTATATTATATCTTATTATATCCTAAAATTTGGTAGTCACAACTAATAAAATATCCTTACAATCCTCATCTTAGCATACAATTTTCCTAGATTCTTATTTAAATTACCTACACCTCATTTGATCCTCTACTATATTGAAATATCATTTATCGAACCTATAACAATGACCCATAGAACTAATAATTGACCATATGATTTTAAGGGGTTCATGGGAATGGTCAATTATCTAGAAAAATAAAATACCTTGGTTTAATACAAATTCATTAAAGGAATAATTATCCAAAAAATGTGAGTAACGAATGATGATTATGGCAGGCTTCGAAATATTATATGGAGGGGGTATAAGAAACAATAGAAAAATCCATCACATTCAACCAAACAAATCATTGTTTTTAAATTATAGTGATAAAAAATATAATGGGGCCATACAATTGATATTAATGAGATTAATTCTTGATATACCAAACCATGACCACTAAAAAATAAAAAATTTAAGTAAGACCAACACAAAAAAACCACTATAACAGAATTGGATCGATTTTTAGTCATTAATATGTTTGTTATTAATGCCATTGATAATTTATATTGTGTTCATATATGATTATCAATTCCATATTTTCCAATTATTCCATCATATACACCACCCCTCCAAACTATGGGGTTATGTGGATAACCCATTCCATTAGGCATAACGTTATTAATATAGGGGTTTATCAGTGATATATAATTAAATAGAAAATTAATTAATTAATTATATTTATTCTCTATATACATTTCTATTAAAACAGCTCCAGAAAAATTTACAACAAAAGTAAAAATTTAAATATGTAAAGTGTAAAAACACATTTTCTATATTCAATGGTGGTTATATTTTCCACAACGAAGACTAAATTTGTGTAGAAATCCAATATATAAAAAATAATGCAACAAATTGAGTTATTATATTTAATACTATTAATATATCAAAATAATGGTCATAAAATTCTTGAAACTATATGACAAATCCATGACTCAATTTTAAAATATATTTTAAAATATTCTTGGGGTCTAATTAAAAATGTAGAGACATTAATCCATCTCCATTGTATATGATGTTTTTCTAAAATATAAGAAATATAAAAAAAATGGTAAGGAATGAAGCTCTATTTTAGAGATCCATATATTTTTACATAAATATTATATCTTATTAGATAACTATTAATTATGTTACATTGTGATCCAGGGAATATCTATAAAGGTATAAAGTCATTAAAGACTTCAATATATAATAAATTGGTATTTAAATATATATAATTTCTAATTATTTTCATCACAAATATTTTATATATATATCATAATAATTGTTTTTCATATCATGCTGAAAAGTAAACAAAATAAATAGTGAGATTAGAATCTCATTGAGGGTAAACATAGTAGATATCAAATGATGATAATATCAATGAATAAGATAAACATGAGGGTATTGTAACATGATCATGATTAAAAATAAACATATCTAATTAGTTAAATATCATTTATCAATATTAAGAGAATATGTTTATTTTAATATAAATACATAATTCATTGAGTTCAGAATAATTAATAATCAACCATGAGCGATGGGAACATACTATAATCATAATACATAAGTTCTTAGAATAAAAATAACCATATGAAATAAATTCCTTATTCAATGATAACTACTAATACTATCACTTTTGAATGGTTTCAATCCCCTTTATATTTTATCCTTAGTCATGGATGACTCCCAAGACTGTTAGACTAGATAGAGTCCTTTATTAAACTGTGTTCACTCCCCATTTTTCTCTTTATTATATCTTGAAATATATCTCCTTAACAGTTTTAATATTAATTTATAGAGAACTAACTAATTACATAATGAAAACCATGAATATTTGTTCTACAATATCAAAAAATATTCAACAATCATCATATCATTACTCATAAAATGAAAATGGATTTTATAATCATTTCATTATTTCATCATAACGTAACCAATAAAAAATAAACAGTTTCAAAAAAAATATCACCATCATAATCATAAACTCTTCAAATAAAGAATAATGATAGAATCACTGTATTATATCCCCTTTAAAACATATTTAACATCATAGTATGATATTATAGATGAAAACTGTCTTTTATAGTTCATTGGAATATTTCATGGGAAAAATTCCTTTTTCAATTTTTATGTCACTTATTAAAAATTAAAATATATAAAAAGTGCTAATGAAATTTATTTTGTTGAAAATAACCATGTAAACTTGTATATTAGTCTTCAAATAATTGATCAATAATAATATAGGGAATTTATGTTAATGTCATATTCGTTGAAACAAAGATATTGTTAACTCTTTTGTAAATAGTAAATTCTTCAAAAAATGAAAAGAATCATATTTTTAAAACTTTTTTAAATATTCAAACCTAATAAAAATGGAATTTAAATAAAATTATGTAATATTCAAAAAAACATGAAAACCTTTTAGAATACATGGTGATGGAATTAAATAGTTTTCTAATCAAAACATGAGATATAAGGCCGATTTTTATAACAAAAATCATTTGATCCACTTTGAATACCAAATAGGGAAAATGTTACTAAAAGATAAATATTACATAAATTAATAGTTAATTATATAAGGTTATAACCATGTAAGTAACATATACTTCCACAATAGAAATTAGAGCATAATAATCCCAATTATAATGGGCTTGAAAAATAAATCCATTACAATCATGACAATCTATGAATCAAAACAAAAATAAATATATAACCATATATAGAGGTTTAAATCCAAATAATTTTTTTGTAAATAAATATAAAATTAATTTATTGGAATTTTATACACATTAAAATGGAAACAAGTGGTGAATATAACATATGTCTCCTATAAATAAAAGTAAGACGTGAAACCCTAACATTATGTCTCATATTACTATATATGCATCAAAACCTCATGTATAATAAATAGATATTTATTATAAATACATTACATAATAATATACATAGATATAATATTATACCTGATATACTTTTAAAATATTATCCACAGTTTATTAATAATTCATTCTTAAAATCCTTATTTCAGGTGATAACTGCTTTTTTGAATGCATGTTTTGATTGGGAGGTTCTGTTACTTGTACATTGATCATGGTTACATAGTATCTAAAATGATAATATTATCATAAGTATCATATATAATCATTATTTAAAATTTTATAATTATTCATATAAAGTGGTGTAGGAAAATGAATTATGTCACATCATAGAGTTGGTAATATGTATGTATAAACAATACATGATTTTATTTTTTATGGATGGAATAAAAGAAAATTTAATAAAATTTACCCTTTATATAATTATTATTATATCATAAATATAATATATTTTAATTAAACATATCCTTGTTACAATCAATTTAATATGTAAATGAAAGGAAAATCTCAATGATTTGTTTGAGGTGGCAGTCCACACGGAAGAACAAGCGAAATTGTTGTTTAACAAATTATGGAAAGCTAACAAAAAAGAAAATATAATTAATTTCAAAAATGATAATTATTTCATAAATGTCATATATAAAAATTAAAATCACCATAAAAAGAATCCCTGAAAGTTTTTGATGGAAATTGAATCATATCACTATGTGGAGGTGGTAGTCCATTGCGTACACACAATCTATATTTTCATTTACAACTTTTTTGAAAGAAGATGAATAAAAGTTATTCCATAAAAATAATAATTCCATATTATATGGTCGATACTATTTTTATTATATTGGAATCATTAGCACATAATTTTAGGAGGTATAAGATGAATATAATGAAAATTCATGGTTAAGATTATTATCTCCTATTTGAATAACCTCGTTTTCATCAATCCGTAATGACCCTAAGGGTTGTCTTTTAGGAAGGAAATTACCTCTATAATTTATTTAACAAATTTTATTTGTGTTTTTTGTAGGGTTATCTAGAGATAAGTGTATCAAGGTGGTGTGAATATTAAAGGATTGGTGGAATCATTTTAAATTGAAGTAAATGAGGCACTTGGAATTACATAAGTGATTTAAATGTAATAAAACATTTTTCATTATATATTGGAACGAAGTGGAAAAATTTCAAAATATAGAAAACATTAATGTTTAAACCCCTCTGACAAATAAAATTTGTATATATTTAGCTATAATTTTAAACATTTTCATTTTTATCCCTTCGTTAACCAATTATAGCCTTAAGTATGGATAAAAAATTTTAAATACTATAAAGTTATTCATTTACATATAATTGGAAATTTTATTATAAATAGTAAATCAATGATATTTTCAACCATATCACATCCCCTGGTCCTATTTCACAATTTTTATGATTTTTATATAATTCAATAAAATATTATATAACATAAAATATCATTAATTTCTTTCTTAGAATTATTCATTTAATTTGAAATTAATGTTTAGAACACATTATTGTACTTAAAATAGTTTCACTTTTACCAAAAATAATTCATTTTAATTACCCATAACATTCCTATCACAACATATTCCCTCAAAACATATTAATTTCAATGTTTTTAGAAATATTCAGTAACATTTTCTATTACTTGGACAAATATTGTGCCAATGTTTCACAATAATTTAAAGTAATTATATCATTACCAAAAATTATTGATATACTAATAACATAAATATAATTTAGTAATATTTTAAATAATCATTTATAACCCACCATAATCTTTTCTTATCAACCTGAAGAAATATTTGTGTTTTTATAATAAAATATAGAAACATTTTGTATTTTTCTTTAATAAAAATGTTACATATGTCACTACCAAATTAAAAAGGCAAACAGTTTTCATAATATAAAGACATGTAAGATTATAGTTGAAACGAAATCATATAATAAATTAAATTAATGAATTATGGTTATTTTAATCACCTTTCACATTGTTATGACCATATTTTACCTGTTTTACTCTTATCGATGTGACAAATGTTTCCCATGGTTTATATTCACAAAGAGAAAAATTAAAATGGGGTATATTTTACCAAATTTTATCCTATGGATTCAAAATATGGAATCTATTTTTCAGGATTAAATTTAAAAAGTTAGAATAAATTAATTTCAATATAAAAGAGTAAAATTTAATGAAAAACCTTTTTTTATGAAAACTGTGTTTTAAGCCTAAAAATTTACATATATAAAAATAATGATTATTTACAATTTAAATGGAAATAATTATATTATTTATAATAAAATTAAAATAATGTTAATTTAATATAAAATTAAATTTGTAGGGGTAGATTTATGTGAAATGAAATTACAGTTTTACAAAAACTGGTATTTTCCACATTTCAATGAAAAATAAATCTCTTCACAAAGATCCAAATATTTTACACGAATAAAATTTTTAAATAATTAATTAAAAAATATAATTTTTATCGAACAAAATATTGGAATGTCGAATAAATTAATTATAAAAATCACTAAAAAAAACTAATGAAGCAACATTTATAAGCATTTTTTTGGAACAAAAAATAAATTTTATGAAATTGATGTCTTATTAGTTATTAATTAATAAATAAATAATCATTACATAGAAATTTTATACATTTTTTTAATTTATTTATTCCAATTCATACCTTAAATTTAACAACTACGATATGGTGGTGATATTTAAATATTTTAATTTTTTATAGTATTTGATAAGTATCTTAAATCTAAATATTTTTTGTTAAGAAATATATAAATTTTATTATTATTATTTAAAAAAATTGAGGGTGTTACATTTTTCCCCCATTAAATAAATTACTCCTCATAAATTTTAATAAACACTTACCAAAAATATTATATTAATAAAATATAATATAAATTATATCATGAAAACTATGTTCTCTATCACTAATAGTAGACTTAGTATTTCAAAATTAAGTATTTATAAAACTATGTATTATTCATTAAAATACTCTTGGGTTTCCAAAATCATACCTTCACAACTAAGCAATAACTCCAATATAAGTCTCCACAGATTTATATTTCTCATACTTGAGTTGAAGAAATCACATACCATCAACATAGAGAATACTATATAAAATACATACATGATTTCATTAAGAATTATAATAAAATATCATAGTTGGTTTGTGAGTTGATTTAACTCAAATATCTCAATAATAAAAGAATATTAAAGAATAGTTTCTCATTCTTGATTCACTAAAATTATCTTATAATAGGTCATAACATCCATAAAACCATAGTAGTTCATTCCATCTATCTCTAGATATTTACTAAAAAATTTGTGGTCCCTCTTTTACTAGTACGGTTAAATATTTATAAGATTAAATAATTCATTAATTTATAAAAACTTGGTAGTAACACACACAGTTCAACATAAACCATTCCATATGTAGGTAACAATATGACTCCTCCAAAAATTTATTTGACCAAATTTATACACCAAAATTCTGAATGATGTGATACAATTTTTTTTATAAAATAAAATTTAATATTTAACCCCAAATATCATAAATTATCTCATTGATACAAATACCAAACACATGAATATCAGGATCACATGTCCTCTTACAATATTCTAATCCCTTCCAAAATAATCTAAATCACCATAAAATCATAAAAAAAACGTGTATGATTCTTTGAATTAACTTAATATTTATTCCTAAATTTATATTTTACCGAATAAAATAATATTTCAAATATAGTGTAACTTTTAAAATTTTAAATTAATCACTTAGTATATAAATTTATTTTTAGTCCCGTTATTATCTATATAATAAAAACATTTTCCTAAAATGTATTAACCCCTTTTTCCAAATTATCTCAAATTAACTCACCATCAAAGACCACATTGACTCTCAATTTATACCTTATATTTAGATTATTTCCACAAAATCTAGATATATTATTCTTCAAATAAAATTTTCACTAAAACATATACTATGCTGAAGGTTTTTATTATAATAATTATCTCCCAAAATATCCATTATAATCTTATTCTCCCATCATAGGAATCCTCAAAAGGGGTATTTATACATTGAGAATTTAGATAAAATATATATCTATTATAACATTTCACTTTAGGTTTATCTCATATCACTTTGTCTTATCATCGGTTTCCAAAGGTTCTATTGTCGGATTCATCATAATGGTTTACAATAAAGATGTGAATCGGTCCCTGAATATACCCAGAGAGAGTATAGTTAGGTGTACAATCTTTGTCCCACTAGTAACACACTAGTGATGATCAATTTAATTCCCAATATTACTCTTTCAATTATTTTTACCATAGTTGTATATATTCAAAAATCACATCCACTTTTTAGTATCTAGTTAGGGATATATTTTATAAGAGAATCATATTTTTTTATTAACTTGTGATGTTATCTTATACATAGTCTTATACTCTAGGTTATCACAAAATATTACTCATCCAAGATTCCAAATATAAAAAACCTTACTCTGATTCCAATTATAGTGAATCATACTATTCAAACATTAATATTATATCTTATTATATGAATTTCCATTACATAACATTATGACCCTTGCCAAAACCCTAAAGGATTAGTGTGTTTAGAAACATGTATAAATAATAAAATTAATAAAGATATAAACCTTCTCCAAAATAGTTCTAATCAACTAGAAACATTCATATACATATCATACTGATAACATTTCTTCATATCCAAGGAAAAAGAAAACATAATAAAGAGTGGGATGAGATGTTCAGAAAGGATAAACCTAATATGTATCAATAAATGATGGGATGAAATAATAAGATAAGTACAAGGTTATGATAACATGATAATAACTCAAAATAATCAAACCTAATCAGTCAAACATCACTATTCATGAATTATGGCATTATGTTTTTTCAATAAAAAAATACATAATGATCAAATTCATGAATAATCAGTCATGTTCTATTAGAAAATATAATTATAATAATGCATAATTTTCTAGAACAAACATAATTACAGATAATAATTCCATTATTCAATTATCTCTTCCAATACTATCCTATTTTTTATTGGGTTTAATCCTTATTCCATTATATATTTATTCAATGTTCACTCCAAAGATTGTCATATTGGATAATATCCCTAACAATATTTTCATCACTTTTTATTCCAGTCCTTATTATCTACTGAGATATTAATCATTACCGAATGAATTGGATGGTTGTATCTTACCCACCCATAACATAATTAAACCACAATTATAGGTTCCATAATATCATAAAACATTCATAACGTTTTCATATCAGAAACCATGGAAATGGAATGGATTTTATAAACATTTTACCATTTTATTAAGAACCATGTTCTTATTCTTGAGGTACAGGTTTCTTCTTTTCCTTTTTTCTAAAATGTTTTTTAGAAAATAAGGAAAATGGGTAAAAATCCCAAATTTTGTGGGTACACTCTTTGTACATTTCTACACACCGTGTACATCGGTCATGTGGGATGAGAACACCGGGCATGTAGCCCGGCCGGTGACAAAAGCTTTAAAAACCGACTACATGTCGTGTAGTGCGTACTTATATGTTGTGTAGTCAATTGAAAGGTGAGTAGTAAGGTGGCGAAGGCAGCTGCCAGCTGAGAGAAAGTACAAACCATGTATTTGGAAATACACGATGTGTACTCATGTCGACAGATGAATAGTTAGGCAGTGGATAAAGCAGCCGCCAAAGGAGTAGTTAAATAAGAAAAGTAAACTTCGTATACTTGAGAGTAAACGCTAGGTCTTTTTTTCTCTTAAAACAGAAAGTATCCTCTTCTATTCACTGAGGAAGCTTTGAACATCATTAGAGTCTGGGAGGACGAACGAAGCTTCAGAGCTAACCACACACCGGGAATTTGTTTATGCTTCTGCCGATAACATTGGAACCGCATGTGTAAGCCCTCTCTTCTCCGGGCGCTGTTCTTGCCAATTATTTCCCAAGGGAGAGTTATTTATGATTGAACGAGAATTATTTTATCCCAGATCTACATCATTCATGGGCGTTTCTGGATGTGCCGTTCTCGTATACCGATTAGAGATGATCGAGGTAGGTGGTCTAGAGTTTATTTCATACTTCTATGGTGAATTTGTGTACCATTGTGATACATGCCCATGAATGGTGTGTTGTATGGATGAGTCCTTGAAAAATCATATACCTAGAATTGTATAGGTATTGGAATATAATTATAACCTAATGTTTGGGATCGTTGCTTGGATCCCGGACCCCCGGGGGTGCGTTCCTCGGTTTAGCCGTTTGGCCAGGTTACCCGAGGGTATACTGTAAAATTTTTCATGCTTTAAATTTCCTTGAGAGGAATTTTATATGATTGATTTCTTATCTACTATGCTCGGTCTGTTTACTTGAACTAGAGGTAAGGGATCTGTTTATCCTGAGGGAATGATCTATTTAGCCTGAGGGAAGCTGTTCCGTGCCTTAGGGCATTATCTCGTAGGCCTGAGGGAAATCTCTTGAGGGCGTCATTCTGTTTATCCTGAGGGAAGTGATTCTGTTTAGCCTGAGGGTAGTACTTCTGTTAGCCTGAGGGAAAGCTTCTGTTTACCTAAGGGTAAGTGTTTCCATGTCTGAGGACACTGACTATTTACATAGAACCTTCACTGTGGTGATATCTTAAATTGATTGATTAAATGAATATTTAAAATGGTAATATAGTTGGTATTTAGTTACTTTTGAGTACAGCTTAGATTATTACAATTACTATTGCACAATGATAGTGCATATTTCCACTGACAATTGGGCACAGGCCTTTGGTGGGTGCCTACTGGGATATATTTATCACACCCTGTCTGGGTCATGTCTTCAGCATAAATAGATTATATTGCTACAATTGTGGATAAGAGAAAAGAGCCCTATACAGTTACATGATTGCAGAAGAGGATTATTAGAGCATGGGACCGAGCATAGGCTTGCGGTGCTACTACGTTCTGTTTACTTTTCATTGTTTTGTTTGTCTGTACATCTTACTCTGAGATGTATGGTATTGTATTGTATTGCAGTGTATCGTGTTATGGCTGCTTCCATAGAATAGTGACATGCTGCATCTTGATATATGTATATGACTACTAGTTCTCTTTACTTCAGTTTTCCATTTCAGTTGTTTACTATTTACTGCTTCGGTTGTTGTATGTTATATTTTCCGATGCACTACACTTTTAAAAATGTGGGAATAGTTTCCCCACTATCAGAAATGGGCCCTCACTACTAGTTGGCAGCCTCTGGCGTTTGGGGAAATGTGCTTGACGTCATGAGACCAAATGGGTTTAGGGCACCCGTGGTGTGGCACCCAGATTCGGGACGTTTCAAAGTGGTATCAGAGGAGTTCTTTTCTTTTACTTACTGTTTAGAGCCTTAGTCAGTGATAGGATGAACATGGTAGTTGTTAATTAGCTCTGCTCGAGAGTAGCTAACCCGTGTATAGGGAAAAGCCAGTCTACCTCATTTATTGTAATGGTTCGTATTATATAATGTTATAATTGATTAGATTTTTACTGTTTGGTGACACACTTGTGATTGAACTATTAATATGTTATACGTGGGTTCTATTTAGATGCAACCCGATGAGATTAGGGTATTCCATCTCATGCATCATTTAAGCACATGCTACAAATCACATGCCATGCATAGTTCCATGCCATGTAGGTGCATTAGAAATTGCATGCTGTTGTGATAGTTTTTGTGCTCGAAAATCATGTTGTTGTGATAGGAGATTTGATACATACCTCATATTTGATAGGTTATTTAAGTGTGTGGTTGTGATATAATAGATGCCAAACTCGGGTTTTTGGAGAGTATGGGCCCTCAATTACCAGAATTTGGTGGATCATTAACGTGTTTTACATTGTTTTGACATGTATAAGATTCCAAAATTTGATTTGTGGGGATTATAGGCCCTCACGGATCGGAATTTGGAACTTAGGTGTTGGTTTTAGTGTTTTTCAGGGTTCCAGAGTTGTTTCTGAGCCATACTGTCTAGAAAACCCCAGAATAAATGTTGAGTAGTTTTGATTACATGTCGTTTAATCTTCTGTTCAGGAAATGAGATAAATATTTAAGTACACATCATGTACACTCAGTACATGTTGTGTAGTCGCTTCCCGTGTCATAGATTGTGTGGGAGGGAACACATGGTAGTGCTTGGCTTGGTAAAACACACCATGTACCAGTTGTACACACAGTGTAGTGTTGACCCAGAGACCACCCATGTAACAATCAACATAGATGGAAAAACCTAAACTCATACACGCGTGTCCACCTTGAACACACCGTGTAGTCTGACCCTTGTACATGGCCGTGTCACGAAAAAACATGTGTCTGTGTTACCCTTCCAAGTACAAGACTTGTTCCCGCGGGACACATCGTGTAGTCTTGAATGGTGATGGACCATGTTGAATTAGCCATGTGGCTTGGGAAAATAGGGTGGTTTACACACAGTGTGTGGGTGTAACACTCTGTGTAGTGTCATCCGAGTAGCCACCCGTGTAACTAACGACACGGGCAGTTGGAAATAAAATCATACATGTCGTGTAAATGTTATAAATGTCATGTAGTCTTGTTCAGAAGAGTGTTTTGTGTCTTAGCTATGTAGAAGGACCGGGGAAAGGAAGGAGGATTCAAGTACATGCCGTGTATTTCGAGGACACCCCATGTGTTTGGGGTGTTACATGACCAGTTTTAGCTGGAGTACACGCCCATGTGAATGGCTTGAAAGAACACGTTGTGTAGTTTTTATACACACCGTGTAGTCAGGTTTTGAAAATATTGAATCCTTTCTTTCTCATGTTCCCTTTTTGATCCCTTATTTATCTATCTTTGATAAATTTAAATCTGAGGCGTGTTTTTACCTTGTAGAATCATGCTATTGAGATGACCACTAGTTGTTCACCAAGAAAGCGGCGATGATTATACTTCTGAGATGGTAATCCATGGGCTACCAATATATCCTCTACAAGCTCTAGATGTGACTCTAACCGTAATACCGGACATAGGTGTGGAGGCACAGTTCTGTAAAGGTTTCATGCAGTTTATTCAGAATATCCAAGGAGCACCATAAGTCACCACATTTATGGCTGAGTTGACGCATATATTCCTGAAGCACCATCCAACTACGTTTTCAGGGGATGGAAAACCACAGACAACAGAGTCTTGGTTTGGTTCTATGTAGACAAATTTTGAGCATCTTGAGATTCCTCTAGGGTAGAGGGTCAAGCTTGCTACATACATGTTGCATGATTCTGCAAAGAGGTAGTGGGATGTTACAAACCAGACTAAGCATCACCGAGACATGGTGTGGGATGATTTAGAGGATACTTTCTATGACTTCTTCTTCCCAGATATACTGAGGGATGATTGATCTCTAGAGTTCATGAATCAGTGGTAGGGTGTCATGTCATTGATGGATTATTCTGCTCGCTTCACCGAGGTTTAGTTTTTTGCTCTTGTTCTAGTGGGTTATGAGGCGTTGAGTGATAGATTCATTGAGGATGGTGTTCGATCTGACATCCGAGCACTAGTGAATATTTTTAGGTTGCCTACCGTGCATGCTATATAGAACTAGGCACTGATTACTGAGTGGAACCTGTAGGAAGCTAGTTGTGTGGTCCAGGGTGGTTCAGCACCAGTTACTGGCACTATTCCTTCTATTAAGGGGAAGAGACAGTTGAACTTCTCTCATGGTGGCAGTACTAGCTAGAAGAATACTTCTGGTGGCCTGATCATTATCTACTAGTGTGTTAGAGAGGGACACAAGTAACCTCAGTGTCCCCATGACACAGTGGAGTGACGAGATTGTGGCCAGATGGGTCATCTTCAACGCTTCTGTAGGGTGTTTCTACCAGTGGCTACTAAGAGGGGTTCTTTGCAGACTCTGCATGCGGGAGTAGGACCAGAAGCTTCTTACCAGTCAAGAAGCTGGAATATGTCAGAGCGTGCAAGAAGAGATGGTAGATGTGGATGTGGTAGCCTGACACCAGGATCTCAGAGGCAGTAGGGCGGGACAGCTAAGGGTAGCCAGGCTATGTCCCAGGGTGACAGCACTGGACAGACATATGCAGTGCAATAGACTCAATAGGAGCAAGATCTCGAACCTTCTACTATCAGAGGTACTATTATAGTAGCTTCTCTTTTCTCTTCAGTACTTTTTGATACGGGTGCTACACATTGCTTTATATCTGTACCCATTGTTGAGAGCCTTGGGCTCTGTGGTTCTTCTTCTTCTTCTTCTGATGTTATGACACTAGACACTCTGTTAGGGACTAGAAAGGCCCGTGTGCATCAGTGAAAGTAGTTCCCCCTAGTGGTCGGTGGGTGTCACTTTCTATGGGACCTCTATTTATTAGAGATGACAAGCTATGATGTCATTCTCAATATGGACAGGTCGTTACCCTTCCAAGCCTTTATAGATTGCTATCGTCGTAGGGTGAGTTTCATGTCACCAGAGGGTGGAGAGTTTCTATACAAGGGAGAATGGGATGTTCAGGCGAGTCGAGCTGGACCCAAGCATCATGGGTGAGGTGGAGTCACAGCCTAGATTGTGAGTTTATATCTGGATGATATGGGGACTTATCGGATGGATTTTCATCTAGTAGTTGACCATTTCACATTTGTCTCTCCAAATGACTTTTAGGTCTACCACCGGAACAAGAAGTGTATTTCTCTATTGATATTCTTCCAGGAGGAACACTAGTATCCATTCCTCCTTATAGGATGGATTCACCTAAGTTACAGGATCCCAAGAGACTGTTAAATGAGTTCAGTCAAAGGGTTTCATCTGACTTAGTACTTCTCATTGGGGTTCTCCGGTCCTTTTTGTGAAAAAGGTAGAAGATACACTCAAACTCCATGTGGATTATCACAATTTAAACCAGTTGATGGTCAAGAACCGATATACCCTACTGAGGATTGATGATCTTTTCAATAAACTTCTATGATAAAGAGTGTTCTTGATGATTAACTTGAGGTCCGTATATCATCAGTTGTGCGTTAGACCATCTAATATACCTCTCATAGCCTTCAGGAGTAGGTATGGTCTATATTAGTACTTAGTGATGTCTTTCGAACTCACGAATGCACCAGCAGTTTTTTAGCTCTGATGAATCGTGTGTTCCACTCCTATCTGGACACTTTTGTAGTATTTTTCATGGATGATATATTGGTGTACTCTCACACTCAACATGACCATGCTACCCATCTGGAGATCGTATTGAGTACACTGAGTGAGCACAAACTATATGTTAAGCTCTCAAAGTGGCACTTTTGGATGGACGAGATACACATTCTAGGTCATATAATATTAGAGGCAGTAGTTGTAGTAGATCCAGAGAAGGTGAGAGAAGTAGTTTCCTAGGAGAATCCTAAGAATGTGTTTGATATACAATGTTTCTTTCTGTTGTCTAGTTAATACTAGAGTTTTATTTAGGGCTTCTCCCACTTACTAGTGCAATTGACGAGTTAGAATAAGAAGGGTGTGAAATTTGTTTGGTCAGAAGCATGCGGGACAGCCTTTTAAGAGGTGAAGGGACGATTAACCTCAACACCAATCTTGATACATCCATAGTATAGGAAGAGTTATACAGTTTATTGTGAGGCATCATGTATTGGACTGGGAGCAGTGTTAATATAGGGAAATCGAGTAGTTTCTTATGGGTCTTGGCAGTTGAGGCCACATGAGAGGAATTACCCAATGCATGATCTCGAGTTGACTGCAATTGTTCATGCATGAAGTTTTTTGATAAATTATCTCTTGGTAGAGCGTTTTGTAGTTTTCACCGACCACAAATATCTCAAGTACATCTTATATCAGCATTACTTGAATCTGAGAAAATGAGGGTGTATTGAATAACTTCAGTACTTTGATTTTGAACATGCATATACACCTGGTAAAGGTAATGCAGTAGCCAATGCACTGAGAAGGAAGACTCAGACAGAGGCAGTACATGAGGCCAATGGTGAGTGTCAGCTTATATCTTTGTTCTCTAAGATACACTTGTGGTGCATGAGAGTCAGGGCAAAACCTATATTTCTTAATTATCTATGACTTCTACCCTCCTACATAGAGTGATGATGTGAAAACTATCGAATTCATAAATCCTAGTTCTACCAGAGTAGGTGGCATGCGAGGACCCTCCTCCTGGTTGGGCGATAGGTGATGAAGAGATATTGTGTGTCCATGGATGAGTATGGGTTTGAGGGGATATATGCGAGGAGTTGATGCAAGTTTTTCCTACTTCATCTTGGTCATTGCATCTCAGAGTTACCAGGATGTACCTTGACTTGAGACAGTAGTACTAGTGGCCGGGTATGAAGAACGATGTAGCTAGTTTTGTTTCGAGATATTCCACCTGTTAGTAGGTGAAGGCGGTGCATTAGAGGCCAGCTGGACTATTACAACAGTTACCCATTCTGGAGTGGAAATATGATTATGTCATGATCGACTTTGTGACTGGGTTGCTGAGGTCACCACGAGGCAATGATACTGTGTGGGTCGTTGTGGACAGACATACGAAGGTAGTTCACTTTTTACAAATCAAGGAGACCATCGAATTTGATAAGCTTGGGAATATGTATATCTAAAAGTTTGTATAGCTTCAAGGGGTCGCTCATTCTATCATTTCATATAGGGACACCAATTTCATGTCTCGTTTTTGGCAGAGATTTCAGAGGGCACTGGGTACATGGGTGTTTCTGAGCACAACTTAACACCCTCCGACCGATGGCCAGTCAGAGCACACGATACAGGTTCTTAAGGACATGCTGAGTGCATGCATCGTAGGCTTTGGGGACTCTTGGAAGAAGCAAATACCCCTAGGTGAGTCTGCCTATAAAAATAGTTTTCAAGAAACTATTGAAATGGCACCTTACAAGGATTTATATGGTAAGCCATGCCGATGACCCTTGTGCTGGATGGAGGTTGATGAGGATGCTTTATTGGAACAACATATCATGCTGGATACTTCAGAGTAGGTCCAGTTGATTCAGAAGTGGATGGATAGTGCACAACCTCGTCAGAAATATTATGATGATCGCCGCAGATGACCCTTAGAGTTAATGGTCAGGGATTAGGTTTTCTTGTGTGTTTCACCAAGGATGGGACATAGGCGAATCAGGAGAAATAGTAAAATTTCACTAAGGAATGTTGGGTTGTTTGTGATTCTGGAGATAGTTTGGTCGGTTTCCCCTCATTTGCAATTACCATAGAGGTACCAGGCCATTCACGACGTCTTCCATGTATCTCATTTGTGCCGTTATCACTCAACCTCGTATCACGTTTTTCAGCCTGAGGAGGATGAGCTTCAGGTCCACGCATCCTTTGTTGAGCATCCGATTGGTATCGTTGATTGGAGCACGATGGTTGTCCAAAGCCGATCAGTTCCTCTCGTATAGGTGCTATGGTAGCATGGCCGAGTGAAAGTCAAAACCTGGGATCGGGAGACTGACATACGTGCTCCGTGGCCAGAGTTATTCACAACTTTATCTTCACCACCCTTGGATAGCCAATTTGGGGTCGAATTGCTTTAGGGGGAGTTTTTATGAACCCTATTATTATTATTGAGTTACGGGCTTCTTATTTTCCTCTGTCCTTATGAATTTTTTAGAAAATAAGGAAAATGGGGAAGATTTAAAAAAATTGTGTGTACACGCCATGTAATTTTCCACTTGTCATGTACTTCGGCCATGTGGGATGAGTACACAGGGTGTGTAGCCCAACCGGCGATGAAAGGTGTAAAAATTGACTACACGCCGAGTAGAGGGTATTTAAACGTCACGTAGTCAGTCGGCAGGTGAGTAGTAAGGTAGTGAATGCGGCTTCTAGCTGAGTAACAGTACACACCATGTATTTGGAAATACAAGTCATGTACTCATGTCGACAGATGAACAGGTCGGCGGCGTATGAAGTAGCTGCTATAGGATTAGTTAAATGAGAAATGTACACGTCGTGTACTTTAGTGTACACTCCGTGTATTTTGTTTTTACTCTTAAAACGGGAAGTGGCCTTCTCTATTCATAAAGAAAGAATAAAATGTTGTTAGAGTCTAGGAGGATGGCTAGAGGTTTAGAGATCAGCTGGCTGCAAACCAGGAATCCATTTCCACTTCTACTGATCACATTTGAACTGCATGAGTATGAAATCTCTTCTTCTCGTGTTGTTCCTGTCCATTAATTCTTGAGGGAGAGTTATTTATGTTTGAATGGTAATTCTATTATCCCAGATCTACATCGTTCTTGGGCATTTCTGGAGGCATCATTATCGTATACCGATCAGAGACAATCGAGGTAGGTGGTCTAGTTTTTATGTCCAACTACTATGGTGAATTTGTGTAACGTTGTGGTACATTCCCATGAATGGGGTGTTATATAGAAGAGGCATTGAAGAATCATATACCTAGAATTGTATAGGTATTTGAACATAATTATAAAATGATGTTTGGGATCATTTTTTAGATCCATGACCACCCTGGGTGTGCGTTCCTCTATTTAGCCGTTTTTCCAGGTTACCCTAGGGTATACCATAAAAATTACCATGCTTAGAAATGCCTTTAGATGAATTTTATATAATTTATTTCTTATCTATTGGGCTCGTCCCGGTTACATGTGCCTAAGGGTAGGGTTCTATTTAGCCAGAGGGAATGATCTATTAAGCCTGAGGGCAGCTCTTCTATGCCTGAGGGAATTATCACGTATGCCTAGGGGAAATATTTGTTATTCATGCGGGCAACACCATGAGGGCGTGATTCTGTTTAGCCTGAGGGAAATAATTCTGTTTAGCCTGAGGGTAGTGGTTCTGTTAGCCTGATGGAAAGATTCTGTTTACCTGAGGGTATGTGTTTGCATGTCTGATGACATTGACTGTTTACATAGAACATTCGTTGTGGTGATATCCTAAATTGAATAATTAAATGAATATTTAAAATGAAAATATATATGGTTGTTTGTTACTTTTGAGTACTGCTTAGTTTATTTCACTTACTATTGCACACTGTTGTTGAATATTTCAACTGGCACTTGCACACAGGCCTTTGGTGGGTGCCTACTAGGATTTATTTCTCACACACTATTTGGGTCATGTCTTTAGCATAAATATAATATATTGTTGCTGGTGTGGATAAGGGAAAGGGGACCAATATTTGTACATGATTGTAGCAGAGGAGTAGGAGAGCATGAGATCGTGCTTTATCTTGTGATGTTGCTGCATTCTGTTTACTCTACTTTGTTTTTTTGGTTGTACCTCTTACTCTGAGATGTATTGTATTGTATTTTATTGCAGTGTAACTTTTTCTTGCTGCTTTCATAGAATACTGACATGATACATCTTGATCTATGTATATGACTGCTGGTTCTCTTTACTTCAGTTGTCAATTTCAGTTTTTTACTATTTACTACTTCTGTTGTTGTATGTTATCTTTTCTGCTGTGCTACAATTTGATAAATGAGGGTATAGTTTTCCCACTATTATACTGGGTCCCTTGCTACTAGTTGGCAGCCTTTGGCATTTGGAGAAATGCGCTTGAGGTCATGTGACCAATCGGGATCGCAACACCCGTGGTGTGGCACCCGGATCTGGGAATTTACAATTTTATCATATAATAGCACAAAAAAATAAATGGGTTTTCTAAGAATATCATTATCATAATTATAAACTATCTATGGAAATTATATGTTTGTTATTATTGGATCATATCAGCTATAAGGAATAATTAACATCGAAATTTTTTTTCATCGATGAAAAATTCCATTAAAGGATCATTATAATATTTCTAGAGTAGAATACTCTTTTTATGTTTAAATCGTTTATAGAAAATCCAAATAATTATAAAATATTAATAAAAAACTTTTCCTTGAAAACATATATTTATAATATTAAATTATGGTTTTAAGGGACTGAGTGGTCATTATGGAGGGAAATTTTAATCATTTTTCAATCATTATATCTAATATTGTTATCATTTATTTTGAAAAATGTACATTTTCAGAAAAAGAATATTATAATCTTATAGAAATATTTAAAAAGTGAAAATGGATATAAATTACATCCAAAAATATTTTAATAATTTTCAAAATAATTCATAAAATGTTTTTAGATAACATGGATTTGGAAGAAAAACATTTCTGACCAAAAGAGTGAAATATGGTTGGATTTTGATAAAAACATATTTTGATCCATTTTGATTAAAAATGGGGTAAAAATGTTTCTAATATTTTTAAATTACATAAATAATCATAAATACAAAAATATTAATGTTTTTTTCAAATAAGGATCTATTCATTCAATGGAAATTCATCCCCAAACAATCTAGATTAAATTGGGTTTCAAACATAAATCCCTTACAAGATTGGTAATATCTGAATCAAAACCTCCTAAAATGTTGAACCATATATAAATTTTTAAATCCCAATAATTTCCCTGAAAATAATTACAAAAAACTCATGTAATGTATATACACCACACAAAAGAATCAATTGTTGATTATGGTATATGTCAATTATAAATAAAGTGTAATGAGAATCCCTTCTCCTATAACTTTATAAGAGTTCCAACCTATTTTATAATAAATTAATATTAATTATACATATATTTTTTATCTATATTAATACATATAATATCCTATATAATTTTAATATAACATCATATGAAAAATTTATTAACAAATTTTTATCAAATTCTATGTTGCAGGTTATAACAATTTAATTTTCATGTATGTTTCAATTCAGAAGTTCCATTCATTGTACTTTGAATATTTTTATATTATATATTTTATTTTAATAATTTTATATTTATAATATCTATTAATTATATACATTTTTATAAATATTCTTATATGTTGGTGATAAATAGGGAATTATATAACTTCGTATATATAGTAATACGTTTTTACACACGGGTGATGTTTCCACTTTTTAATGGATGGTATGAATGAAAAATAAATTATAAATACATAATTTAATAATAAATATTATATCATAAATAGAATAAATATTCATATAATATATCTTTTTTACAGTCTTTGTAAAGTTGAAATGAAAAAAAATCACATAACATTCTAGGGGAGGTTGTCCACACATACGAACGAGTGATGTTATCATTTCACAACATATGGATAAGTAATAAGGTAAATAAGATACTATAATTCCAAAAAAAAAGTTATTATTTAATAAATATAATATATAAAAATTAAATCCATCATAATAACCAATCATGATATAATGAAATAGAAGATTAATAATATCATTACATGGAGGCGGTAGTCCACATGTACAAGCGAGCTATATTGTCATTTGTTACATGATGGAAAAGAGATGGACAAAGATTATTTCAGAAAAATATGACATAAAAATATATTTGAGATAATTTTTCCAATCTGTTTCAATGGTTAAGAAATAATGTAGGGATGTGAAAGAAAAATAGAAATAAAAAGGATGAGTTATGTTAATTTCCTCCTCATTGAAGAAATCCATTTGGATAGCTCCATAAGGACCCTTTGAATTGTATTATAAGAATAAAAGAACCTATATAATGTATATAACTATGTTAATAAGATTTTTTTCTGTATTTTATAATGATATGTGGCTCATGTTGGATTCATGAATAAAAGAGAGGTGGAGTCCTTTTATAATGTATCAAAGGATACAATTGGAATTATTTAATATATTTAAATATAATAAATTCATTTTAAAGAGAATGTGGCACATAGTGGCCAAAATATATAGTATAATAAATGGTATGGTCTAAATCCATTAATACAATAAAATTTTTAATGTTTTATATGTCATTTTAATCATTATATTTTTTGTTTACCACACTCACTGACATATTTTAACGTTGAAAGGGTAGAGAATTTTTCAATAATAAAAGGTTATAAATATACGTTAATGGTATAAAATTGTTCATAAATAACTTAGGGATGGAATGTTTTACCATATCCAATCCTTAATATATTATTTTTATATTTTTATGATTTTTAAATCATTTAATAAAATATTATATATTCGAAAATATCATTAATGTGTTTTTTGGAAGTATTAATTTAATTTGAAAGAATTGTTGAGAAGATTGAAATATATTGTGAATATTGACCCTTTAATCATTACATAAACATTATAATTATGCATAATTTTTTTATCTTGCCAAAATTCACTGAAAAAATATATATTCTCATATTTTTATAATTATTTAGTAAAATTATATTTTGTTATCTCAAGCATTGTGTCGATGTTGCAAAAGAACATAATGTAATTATAAAATCACTACAAAATATTAATAAATTGCTACCATAAAAAAATTTATTAATCATTAAATTAATCACTTTTAACAACATATATGCACTATTTATTCCCATTACAAAATAGAAGTGTTTTTTCTAAAAAAAGGGAGTGACATATTTTATTTTTCTTTACAAAAAATAATATATATACATATATTTATATATATCATTAACATATAAAAACATAAAAAATTAACATAATATTGTTAAATGGATTAATATATTATAATAACATTCATAAAAGCTTTTAAAGGAAAGAGTTAGCGTCGTTTTAATGTTTTATCTGATGGTTTTATCCTTGTTTCACCTATTTTACCTTTATTGTGGTGATAAATTTTTCCCCCAGATACTATTCATAAAAAAAGAATCCTACTTAAATGTTTCAACAATATAATTACAAATATAAAATATATTTCTAAATATTCAGTTTCTAATAGTGGAAAATGTTACTTTTAAAAGGAATTCATAAAACACAATGAAAATAATATTTTTTTAAATGTGTTTTTAAACAGAAAAAAAATAACTTATATCAAAAGCATGAATATTTATGATTATAATGGGACTCATTATAATATTTAATACGAAAGTGTAATTGTGTTTTAAATATCAAATTAAATGTGTAATGTGACATTTTATGAAAATAAATTATAGTTTCACAAAAAATGGATGTATTACACTATTCAATGAAAAATCAACCTTCTTAAAAAAATATATTATTTTCACACTAAGATAGATTTTATATATTGATTTAAAAAATGATATCATTATTTTATAAAATAAAAAATTTAAACGTGGTAGTAATTTATTATTATATTCTCTCAAAAAATACAATAATACCCATTTTTTATGAAAACATATTTTTGAAGCATGAAATAACTTTTGTGAAAATTCTGTACTTATTTTTTATAAATTAATTGATAAATTTTAATTATATAAAATATTTCTACGTCTTTTTAATAATGTGGATATTTTTATTTATACAACCAACTCAACAGATAAGCTATAATGGACAAATTTATATCTTTATTTTTTTATAGTATATCCTAATTCGCTTATATCTTAGTGTTTTATGTTAAGAAAGATATTAATCTTGTTATTATTTTTAATTTTCAAACTAAATATTAGGGGTGTGATGTAACACCCGAGATTTTTATGAGAAATATTTTTTTTATGTTATATACATCATCCAAGGAATCTTTCACTACACACTAGCTTGGCTTGCTTTACACGCTATCACGACTTTCCTCTATAGCTTGCATTGTACACAATACCGAGTTTCACTAAACAACGATATGATATATAAAATAGCCGTTATTAATAGTAATAACCAATTTTTGAAATTTTATAAACATTATCTTTAAAAATGGACTTTATTTTTTGAATCAGGATATCGAAATTAGACTAGTGTGAAATTTTGGTATTTTTTTGAACACATTCAATTTTTGATGAATAGTTAAACCACTAAGTGGTAGTTCAAAAACTGAATTTTAAATAAAACATAATTTTACTGCTTATGTGAATGGAATTTCAAAAATTTGAGAGACATGGTTGATATCAATAAGTAAAATGTGGTTCAATGAGATAAAAATAATTTTTTGATGAATAGTAACTTTTTACTTTTTTTTACAGCGGTTAATCGTAAATAGGGTAATTAAGGGTAAAAATGATGTTACTATTACCCTAACACATGTCCTAATTCTATTTGACAAGTGTATTTAGACCAAAAACAACCTTATGAATATAATATGACCATTTAGGTCCACTTGGATTAGATTAGGACATTTAATATTATTTTATTTAAAGAAGAGTTAAAATAGATAAAATCAATGTTTAAAAACTAAAACATTTTTAATATAGGGTTATACATAAGATAAATTAGATTATAAATATTAATTAGAAAGATAAAAGGATGTCCTACATAATGGTAGTTTATTTATAATTTTTAGACTTTAAATTATTTAAATTATTTATGACACAATGATGATGCAGTAAATACCTTATTAAGAAAATATTAACATAATTAATGTTATAAATGACCAAATAAATTTATTTTGAGACTTTTTATGAATTACACTAATTTTATTGGTTTATAAGACATGTTATTGTTGATTTAATTAACTTGGTTAGAACTTATCAATCTGTTATAATTTTCACAAAAATCAATTACCAAATAGTGTCAAAATTGACATAAAATAGTTTTTAAATCAAGTATTATATTATAAAATGTTATTTTATTCCTAAAATTCTAAATTTAGGCTATATTATTTATATAGGAATATATATATTAATAATGAACCACTTGGGGTTTGTTTGGCATGTTATAGTATGTTTATTAACCATATAGTGGAAGAAAACAAAAAGACACGGTAAAAGTTAAATTATTTAACTTAGAGTTAATTCTAATTGATAAGGTTAAAATAATAACCTAAACTTGTATAATACCTATTTTATGAGAGGCTTTCAACCCATCCCCACTTTAGCTTCGAAATAAGACCCTTTGGAACCATTATAAACCGAATTTGACTTTATTATAAAATAATATTTTGAGATTTTCTTAAGGTGCCCCTCTCCTCCCTTATAAAAAGGAACCTCCTCCCTATCCTCCTCACACCAATTTGAGCATTCATGCTCTGGAAAACCCTGCCAAAATCTCTTCTCCGCTTCCCTAGAATCATCCTAGAGGTCCTGGTCTTCTTCAAAGACCATCCTTAGTTTCCTAAGTGGAGGTTAAGAAAAGGCGCGTCAAAAAGAGGTAATACCCATTACCAATCTTTTTCAATTTCGTTCTTCTTCTTTAGTTGTTTCATGATAAAGTAATAACATCAGTATTACTTATATACTGATATGTTATTATAAATATGAAACAACCCTAATTCACCTTCTATCCATCCTATGGAAAATGAAATCACCGCGCGTGCGTACGTACGGAATACTGTCTCCACGCCGTGGTGTAATCTATTTTCAACCACCACCTTACTTGGATTGGTATCATGGTGTAATGAGTAACTAAATATGAATATAATAAAGTGATATTGATTCTGAAATAGTATAAATACACTTCAATACAATTCCATGATCATGGGAATGATATCATCGCTCGTGCGTACGTACGGAATACCGTCTCCACGATGTGATGTGACTCGTTCTACATGATCTTCATTACATAGTAATTATATAAATGAAATGAATTGAATGAATAAATATGATATCTATTACACTAATACCATTCTGGATATGAGGTATCTATATCCTAAAGTGAAGAATAATAAATTATTCGGCAAAACACGCATAAGAACAAAAGGCAATAAAGACCCGAATAACAAGTAACAATGAAAAATTTCTAATAAGAAGCCAAGAATATGACCATATGTGATATCATATCAATGAGTATGATTCTGTAATAAGTCAATAACATTATTTAAACCATTATACAGGAGCTTCTGACAAGTACAAATCAAATCAAACCTAAGGTAAGATAAAATCTCACAATCTCATTTTTATCCGAGATTGTCTATTCTTTGGTATTTACTGGGGTGTAATCTATCATCCACATCCATTTTTCCTCAATATGTAATATTATTCACATCCTCCAACAATGGTTCAAATCCAATTTTACCCTTCGGTATGTTTTTATTAAATGATATGAATTTAATCATTTGTCATTATTCGTACGAGGTACATTTTGGCTTTTCCGACCAAAGTATGAGAAGAATGTTTTTTAACTTATACGGCATGAATGGATTATTAAAATGATATTTCAATGAAGCTTCCTTTACATGTTTTCAAGTTTATTTTTAATTAAATTCTTTTAGTTTAAAATTATATGACATGCTATGAAAAGAAAAAAAAATTGAAGTCGAAAGGATATTTTCCTCAAGAATTGAGTTCAAATGTTTTATGAAAATTATTGTCCATCTAAGATAATATAGGGTTATGTTTCTATCCCTATCATTTTGATTATGTGATGGAAATATTTTTATTTAGTCATTTATGTATTTTTTTATGACGTTGTGATGTTTTATGATTCCCATTTTTATTACATGTGTTATGTGATGATTTATGATAATGTGGCACACATAAGAAAGGATTCATTATGAGATGGGTGGGACCTATATCTCCCTCCCATGTATTGGGTAAAGATTAATATCTCATGAGATAGACATGGCTGGAATGGAAGGTCATTCCGGTTTAGTAATACAGGACTGAAACGAGGAGTGAAATTGGATTAGAAATGGACTTTGTCCTCTAAAATAGTCTTGGTAATGAGTCATGACTAACAAGAAATGATTTTACAGGATTATGTGTTCATGCCACAAAGTTTAATTTTTTATGTTATGATTATTAGGATTTCATGTTCACTTCTTTGATTTTTTTCATGTTATGATATTATGATCTCTTTTGCAGGTTAATATTTTCAAAAGTATATGATATGATCGTTATTTCCTTTATTTTCCCTTGCTGAGCATTTGAGCTCATCCTTTTTGTATGTTTTCTTTTCCCCAGGTCCGGAAGAAAGATATTAAGTAGAATATTCTAAAAGGGACCCTAGATATGACAAAATAAATTGGAGACACTATAGAATATTTATGAACCAGTTGTTTATGTTTCCCAGTTTCTAAAGACACTATACCTATACTGTCCATTGTGGTTTTTGTCATATATTGTAATAAGTATGCTTCAATTATGAATTAATAACAATGTATGTAATGTATGTGTCATTATAGATGGTATCAAAGGAAAGGTATAGTAAACCTTTGGAAACTAGGATGTGAAAGCCTTAACCCTATGGATATATCTAAGCCTAGAACAATCTTAGTGTTTTAGTCATGGTCATGAAGAACCTATGATAAGACCTTAAGCGTGAAATTTTATTCTTGATATTGTGGTTTTTAAATTATAATTAGTGTTGCTCACACTATTCTTCTTGGTTTTAGTCAATGTCTGGAACCCTAAAGAGCCGTGTTAATGTAGAATGCAACAAACAATGTAATGATTGTCCCTCACAGCAACCAAACGATATGGGAGTTGGAATGCAAAATCTTGTAGCCATGCTCACACAACTTTTTTAAGCTATGAATCATGCAGGACTTCCAAACGAGCAATGTAAGGTACAACATTCTGTTGAATCCTTCCTGAGGTAGCGTCCACCCTTATTCAGTGGTCCAACTGATCCATTTGTGGCTGAACAATGGATCAGTACCACTGAAAAGATATTTTCAGTTCTTCAATGTTCTGAACATGATAATTTCATCTTAGCGGTATATCAATTGGAAGGAGAAGTTGATCAATGGTTGAATCTTATCAAGAATACAAGGCCAAGAGAGGAAATTGAGTCCATGGAATGGGACAATTTAAAAACTTATTTTTCAATAAGTACTTTCCTCATATTCTCCGAACAAAGATGGAGAAGGAGTTTCTTGAACTAATGCAAAAGGATGATGAATCTGTTGGTAATTATGAAGAAAATTTTACAAGACGTGCATGGTACGCTTCTGGAATTGTTATCCAACCTGAGAGTAAGATCGATAGATTCTTTAGTGGCTTAAAGCCAAGTCTTCGAAGATAGTTAGCCATAAAGGACTTCAATAGCTATGAGGAAATTGTTCGATGTGCTCTCAAGGTTGAGATGGAGATTGGATTAACCCATCAGTCTTATGGGTTTCATAGGAAGAGGAAAATGGAATTCAAAGGGAAATCTAAAGACCACACTGAAAAGAAGATGAGTTTTCTCTTATGCTCAAAGTGTGGAATAAAACATGGAGGGAATTGTCTTAAAGGGACAAGTAAATTTTTCAAATGTAGAAAGGAAGGGCATCGGGCATTTGAATGCCGCAATGATGGGAAGAAGATGTCTACTGATGAGAACAATGAAAAGGCTACACAAAATTCACCTCCTACTCTTCAATGTATCAAGTGCATGGAAATGGGGCATTATGCTATTCAATACCCTAATCCACGGGTTGCTGATGGTGATCGACGTTGACAAACTCTTAAGGCTAAAGACAAAGGAAAGTCTCAAGCAATTTCTATCAGCGATGTGGAGTACGATGAAGATGTGGTGAAAGGTACACTTACCATCCACTCTAAAGTAGAAAATGTTTTATTTGATTCTAGATCCACCCACTCTTTTATTTCAGAAGAATTTTCTTAGGGTATCACAACATTACCTCAACAATTGGATGTTGAGTTAGCTATGACAACTCCTAATGGCACAACGGTCACATCCAAAGTATATAATTCTTCTCCGATTGAAGTTTGTGGGAAAGTGATTCCTGCAAATCTTGTGATCCGTCCTATAGTGGAATTTTATGAGATTCTTGGCGTGGATTAGCTTTCTTTATATGATTCTCATATCGATTGCCAATGAAGGGAAGTCACATTTCATATTCCAGATCAATTTATGATCATCTATCAATGCAAGGATGAACATAACTTTCTAGTGGAAATTTCTTCCATCTTATGGGTCATGATTCCACTAAATGAAGGTTATTTATCTCAAATGGTTGGAGAGAAACTTTCTATTAAGAATACTCCCATTGTACAGGAGTTTGTTGATGTATTTCCGGAAGAATTGCCAGGTCTTATACCAAATCATGAAGTTAAGTTTTCAATAGAACTCATACCGGGTGCTATACCTATTTCAAGGACACCTAATAGAATGGCCCCAATTGAGTTGTAGGAATTGAAGAAGCAACTCCAAGAGAATCTTGATAATGGATTCATACGTCCTACTGCATCACCTTGGGGAGCACCTATTCTGTTTGTTAAGAAAAAATATGGATCAATGCGACTCTGCATTGATTATCGATAACATAACAAGATCACTATCAAGAACAAATATCCTCTCCCGCACATTGATGACTTATTTGATCAACTACGTGGATCTCAATACTTTTCCAAGATTGATCTTCGTTCAGGTTATCACCAATTAAGGGTAAAAAGGGAGGATATACCAAAGACGCCTTTCCGTACAAGGTATAGACACTATGAATTTATATTGATGCCATTTGGTCTTACTAATGCCCCTGTTATCTTCATGGATCTAATGAATAGAGTCTTTAGAGACTATATTGTTCAGTTTGTGGTAGTCTTTATAGATGATATTCTTTTCTATTAAAAGAGCAAGGAAGAACATGAAGATTACTTTAGAATTGTATTGAAGACCCTGAGAAAGGATAAGCTTTATGCCAAATTTACCAAGTGTGAATCTTGGCTTAAAAAATTTTCATTTCTGGGTCACATTTTCTCTAAAGAATGGATATCTGTGGATCCATCAAAAACATAGGTTATTGAAAAATGGTCGAGACCAACAACAGTAACTGAGATCCGAAGTTTTCTTTGTCTGGCTGGATATTATCGGTGTTTTGTGAATGATTTTTCATGGTTATCTAATCCACTCACCAGGTTGACTCGAAAAGGAGTCAAGTTCGTTTGGATAGAGGAGTGTGAAGAGGATTTCATGAAGTTAAAAAAAGGTTATCCAGTGCACCGGTGCTCACACTACCTTGTAGTGGAGAAATGTTTGTGATCTATAGTGATGCGTCCAAGAAGGGGTTGGGGTGTGTTCTCATGCAAAACGATATGGTGATTGCTTATGCCTCACGACAGTTGAAAACTCATGAGAAAAATAACCCAACTCATGATTTGGAGTTATCTACGGTAATCTTTGCATTAATGATTTGGAGGCATTATCATTATGGTGAAAGATGTGATATTTATAAGGATCATAAAAGTTTGAAGTATATTTTCACACAAAAGGAGATGAATATGCGCCAAAGAAGATGATTGGAGCTGATTAAAGATTATGACTGATCAATTCATTATCACCCCGGGAAAGAAAACAAGGTGGCTGATGCATTAAGTCGACAAGATCTTGCTAGCTTATCCATGATGAGGATCTCAAAAGATCCAATATTTATGGATTTATAAAGGATGGATCTTGGAATCATAATGTAAGGGGAGAAATTATATCTTTTTCAAATGAATGTTCAACCATCTATGCATGTGAAGATTAAAGAGGCACAGAAAAAAGATGTAGAGTTACAAAAGAAGGTAAGAAATGTTCCTGAATTCAACCTTGTTTGTGATGGGATAATAAGGTTCGGGAATTGGGTTTGTGTTCCTCCCATGCCAGAATTAAAGAAGGATCTACTGGATGAGGCTCATAGTTCTTCATTCTCTATTCATCCTGGAGGCACGAAGATGTATTGAGACCTAAAAGAGTACTTCTGGAGGGATAGAATGAAAAAATATGTTGTTGAATACGTCTCTCGATGCTTGGTTTGTCAGCAAGTTAAAGCTGAAAGACAGAAGTCTAAGGGGATGTTACAACCATTACCCATACCCGAATGGAAATGGGAAAACATCACTATGGACTTTGTCACCGGACTTCCTAAAACATCCAAAGGTAATAATGCTATCTGGGTTATAGTTGATCATCTTACAAAGTCGGCACACTTCGTTGCTATAAGAGAGGATTTCTCCCTTCATCAGCTTGCTAGGATATATGTAAAGGAAGTGGTAAGATTGCCTGGAGTACCAATTTCCATTATATCTGATCGGGATCCGAGGTTTACCTCGAAGTTTTGGTGAAGTCTTCAGCATACTCTAGATACATAGTTGAGTTTCAGCACTACTAATTATCCTCAAACAGACGGTCAGTCTGAGATAAAAATTCAAACTCTAGAAGATATGTTGAGAGCTTGCTCTATGTATTTCAAAGGTGGTTGGGATCAGCACCTACCTTTGGTGGATTTTTCTTATAATAATAGCTTTCACTCCAGTATTCATATGGCTCCTTTTGAAGCTCTCTATGGAAAGAAATGAAAAACTCCAACTTGCTGGGATGATGTTTGGGAAAGAAAGCTATTAGGACCTGACCATGTTGATGAGATGGAAGAAAAGGTCCGATCTATTCAAAAACACATAAGAGCAGCTCAGAGTTGAAAAAAAAGTTATGCCGATAACCGCAGAAAAGACCTAGAGTTTGAAGTGGGCGATAAAGTGTTCTTACGAATATCACCCTGGAAGAGAGTAATGAGATTTGGAAATAAGGGAAAGTTGAGCCCTAGGTATATCGGTCCTTTCGAAATACTGGATCGTGTTGGGAAAGTAGCATACCGATTGGCGCTTCCACCGAATCTCTCTCAAGTTCATGATGTGTTCCATGTATCGCTCCTGAGAAAGTACATACCTGATCCTTTACATGTACTCAGCTCAGAAGTTGTACCGCTGGAGCAAGATCTTTCTTATGAAGAATAGCCGATAAAGATTATGGATCGTAGCGAAAAAGTCCTAAGGAACAAGACCACTAACTTGGTGAATGTTCTGTGGATGAACCACCAATTCGAAAAAGCTACATGGGAGTTTGAGGATATGATGAGGGAGAGGTATCTTCCTCTGTTTATTACAAAGTGACGAATTTCAAGGGTGAAATTCATTTTAAGGGGGGTAGAATGTAACACCTGAGATTTTTATGAGAAATATTTTCTTTTTATGTAATATACATCATCAAAGGAACCTTTCACTACACACTAGCTTGGCTTACTTTACACATTATTGCGACTTTCCTCGATAGCTTGCGTTGTACGCAATACCGAGTTTCACAAAACAACGATATGCTATATAAAATTGCCGTTATGAATAGTAATAACCACTTTTTGAAATTTTATAAACATTATCTTTAAAAATGGACTTCATTTTTGGAATCAGGATATAGAAATTAGCCTAGGGTGAAATTTTGGTATTTTTCTGAAAACATTCAATTTTTGATGAATAGTTAATCCACTAAGTGGTAGTTAAAAAAACTGAATTTTGCATAAAACATAATTTTACCTCTTCTGTGAATGGAATTTCAAAAATCCGAGAGACACGGTTGATATCAGTAAGTAAAATGTGGTTCAATGAGATAAAAATAATTTTTTGGTGAATAGTAACTTTTAACTTTTTTTCGCAGTTAATAGTAAATACGGTAATTAAGGGTAAAAATTATGTTACTATTACCCAAAAACATGTCCTAATTTTATTGGAAAAGTGTATTTCGACAAAAAAACAACTTTATGAATATAATATGACCATTTAGGACCACTTGGATTAGATTAGGACATTTAATATTATTTTATTTAAAGAAGAGTTAAAATTGTTAAAATCAAAGTTTAAAAACTAATACATTTTTAATATAGGGTTATACATAAGATAAATTCAATTATAAATATTAATTAGAAAGATAAAAACATTTCCTACATAATTCTATTTTATTTATAATTTTTATACTTTAAATAATTTAAATTATTTATGACACAACGATGATGTAGTAATTACCTTATTAAGAAAATATTAACGTAATTGATGTTATAAAGGACCAAATTAATGTAATTTGAGACTTTTTATGAATGAAACTAATTTTATAGGTTAATATGACATGTTAGTGCTGATTTAATTAACATGGTTCGAACTTATCATTCTGTTATAATTTTCACAAAAATCAATTACCAAATAGTGTCAAAATTGACATAAAATAGTTTTTTAATGAAATATTATATTATTAAATGTTATTTTATTCCTAAAAATATATGGTTCGGCCAAATGATAGAGATAGGGATATATATATTAATAATTAACCACTTGGGGTTCGTTTAGAATGTTATATTAAGATTATTAACCATATAGTGTATGAAAACAAAAAGACATGGTAAAAGTTAAATTATTTAACTTTGAGTTAATACTAATTGATGAGGTTAATATAATAACCTAAACTTATTTAAAACCTATTGTATGAGTGTATTTCAACCCATACCCACTTTAACTTCGAAATAAGACCCTTTGGAACCATTATACACCGAATTTGACTTTAATATAAGATATTATTTTGAGATTTTTTTAAGGTGCCCCTCTCCTCCCTTATAAAAGGGCACCTCCTCCCTCTCCTCCTCACACCAATTTGAGAATTCAAGCTCAACCAACCCCTGAGAAAATTCCTTCTCCACTTCCCTAGAATCATCCTAGAGGTCCTGGTCTTCTTCAAAGACCATCCTTAGTTACCTAAGAGGAGGTTAAGAAAAGGCGCGTCAAAATGAGGTAATACCCATTACAAATCTTTTTCAATTTCTTTCTTCTTAAACTTCTTATTCTTTAGTTTTTTCATCATAACGTAATAACAACAGTATTATTTATATAATTAGATGTTATTATAAATATGAAACAACCCTAATTCACCTTCTATCCATCCTACGGAAAATGAAATCACCTTGCGTGCGTACGTACAGAATACCGTCTCCATGATGTGATGCGACTCGTTCTACATGATCTTCATTACATAGTAATTATATAAATGAATTTAATGAATAAATATGATATATATTACACTAATAAAATTCTGGATATGAGGTATCTATAACCTAAAAAGAAGAATAATAAATTATTCGGCAAAACACGCATAAGAACAAAAGGCAATAAAGACCCGAATAACAAGTAACAATAAAACATTTCTAATACGAAGCTAAGAATATGACCATATGTGATATCATATCAATGAGTATGATTCTTTAATAAGTCAATAACATTATTTAAACCATTATACAGGATCTTTGGACATGTATAAATCAAATTGAACCTAAGGTATGGGAAAATCTCCTAATCTCATTTTTATCCGAGATTGTTTATTCTTTGGTATTTACTGGGGTGTAATTTATCATCCACATCCATGTTTCCTCAATATGTAATATTATTAACATCCTCCTACTATGGTTAAAATCCAATTTTACCCTTTGGTATGTTTTTAGTAAATGATATTAATGGAATCTTTTGTCATTTTTTGTACGAGGTACTTTTTGGATTTTCCAACCAAAGTATGAGAAGAATGTTTTTTTAACTTATACGGCATGAACGGATTCTTAAAATGATATTTCAATGAAGCTTATTTTACAAGTTTTCAAGTTTATTTTTAATTAACATCTTTTAGTTTAAAATTATATGACATGTTAAGAAAAGAAAATTGTTTTTAAAGTAGAATGGATATTTTCCTCAAGAATTGAGTTCAAATGTTTTATCAAAATTATTTTCCATCTAAGATAATATAGGGTTATGTTTCTATCTCTATCATTTTGATTATGTGATTGAATTATTTTTATTTATTCATTTATGTATTGTTTTTTTGATGTCAAGATTTTTTATGATTCCTATTTTCATTACATGTGTTAGGTGATGATTTATGATTATGTGGCACACATAAGAAAGGATTCATTAAGAGATGGGTGGGACCAATATCTACCTCCAATGCATTGGGTAAAGATTTATATCTCATGAGATACACATGGCTGGAATGGAAGGTCATTCCGGTTCAGTAATACAGGACTGAAACGAGGAGTGAACTCGGTTCAGAAATGGACTTTTTCCGCTAAGATAGTCTTGGAAATGAGTCATGACTAACAAGAAATGACTTTCCATTATTATGTGTGCATGCCACAAAGTTTCATGTTTTATGTTATGATTATTAGTATTTCATTTTCACTTCTATGATTTTTCCCATGGTAAGATATTATGATCTCTTTTGCAGGTTAAGATTTTCAAAAGTATATGATATGATCGTTATTTCCTTTATTTTCCCTTGCTGAGCATTTGAGCTCACCCTTTTTGTATGTTTTCTTTTCCCCAGGTCAGGAAGAAGGATATTAAGTAGAATATGCTAAAAGGGACCCTAGATATAATGAAATAAATGGGAGACACAGTAGAAGATTTATGAACCAGTTGTTTATGTTTTCCAGTTTCTAAAGACACAATACCTATACGGACTTTTGTGTTTTTTGTCATATGTTGAAATAAGTATGCTTCAATTATGAAGTAATAACAATGTATGTAAGGTTTGGGTCGTTATATGTTACATCAAATCTAGTACTCCATATCCCACATGATATCCTTAGGACTCCCATGCTCCCAATGTGTAATATCCCATGACTGTGTGGGTTCAAAATTTTTGTGGAAATTTGAATTTTGGGTTGTTGTTGGGTTTTTTTTTGTGAATAAAATTTCATAATATAATCTAGAAAGATAGAATGTCATAGAGTTAATGTTTGAATAAGTTTACAGGCTTGATTACTGCCTTAGATTTTCAAACAAGTCCATGGAGCATTGAGTTATGTTTAAGTATTTTTGGGGGGGTTGTTAACTGGGGAGAAATTTTATGGTAACGGTATTGGAGAAACGTTATAAAATACAACATGTGAGGAGTTTTTCAGTTCAATGTCTATCAATAACAGTTGTATTGTATGGTTAGAACAAGGTATTATGTAAACCTTATGGATTCCACGGGGAACAAATGTGGCATGGGATGGACATGGGTATTGGTGCATAGTTTTCAAACTATTTAATGAAAATAATGGGAAATGTTATTGACTGAGACTGTTCCAATTGAAATTATTGTTGTAAAAATTGGATAACCATGTACAACAACATAATGAGTGGGTGATATTTGAAATATACTACCATACAATAGTTTCATGGTTTAAAAAATTGTGCATTTCATTAGTAGTGTCTATCTACTTTTTTATCCTCATAAAACGATTTTTGGGGATCCCCTTTCATCCCTTCTCATGTATGTATGGGAGAGCCAACCCCCCCCCCCCAATTCCTTTTTTTCCCTTCCCAATATATTTGGGACAATTTCAAGTGTGATCCATTATAATTTGAGGTATGATAAACCATATATTGACATATTTCCCCCATCTCATTCATCACATTTTAATTATAGTTTTTATATTTAATGATTTGTTTAATATTCACTTATAGGATGGAGGAATAAAATGAGTTGGGTAGGTAATCATCTCATCCCCTATAAAGGATGTCCTAAGATAATTTTTCATTTCGTCACTAATTTTTTCTATGATGTATTTCTACATAGTGATATTTATAACAATAAATTTTAAATTAAATTAATATAGAGATTGATTAGTTGTTGTTTATATGTTAATATTCCAAAAAGAATGAGGTTGGGAGTGCTCTACAGACCCTCTGCTAGTGGTTGGATGTTTTGTGGTTCCAATGAGAATGCATCAATTAGTGAAAATTTTGGCATTATGCCTATTTTCAAAAAGTTGTTTAAATTAATTACTATTACTGTATTTAATTAATTTGGAATTATTTACATGGTCCAGAGACTCAAGTTGATGGTGATGGAAAGTGAGTCATAATGTCTTGGATGGGATTAGGTAGTATATTTTATGCATCTATAAAAATTGAAAAATCACCAAATGAGTTAGGTAACCCTCTATATATGCCCTTTGGGTTATGATTTCTCTTATATAGATTTTTTTATAATACCAATACATATAGATGATTAAAAATAGTTTTAGATAAGTACTAATTAAATATATTAAGATGTTTAATAATTTTATTTCATATACTATTCAATTAATTAAATTAAGATGTCCGACCATAAGTGTTGAGAGATTTAATTATGCCCTATGATATATGAACCCATGAGGGATACCGGTTAAATAAATGTAATGAATTATTTGAAGTGGCCCTTATTTTAGGTTCTCATAGAGACCCCTTATAGATTTTTTAAATTTCTTTAGATGAACCACAGAAGAAATCTAAATGAGGACCCTTGAATCATCATATAGTCATTTCAATTATAAAGATAACCCATGGGGGAGAAATCATCCCCTTGAATGATATTTTATACATATAAATATACGTAATTGTATGGAAGAGATGAATTATATTCGTGGACCTCCAACGAAAATATTTAGAAATTGATTTGGTGAATGATCCATCTCAAATTATATTCCACTTAGACTAGTCGAATTAATCCAAGATGATGGGAGACGATCATGATTGGTATGAGTGATTTTCTTCACCAATGTGTTTGGATTTGACCCTATTAAAATTTGAGAATAAAAATTGACCCTATGTGGAGTTCCCTTGAATTTGTTTTACAAAGATAACCCCAGTTAGTGTGCCTCCCTCATGAATTCACCATGGAGACCTGAGTAGTTACCATAGTGAGATACTGACCCTATGTGGGTACATGTGGAAATTAGTAGAGTCGGTATGGGTGACACCCTAAAACCAGTTCAGATTACATGACACCATTGTTAAATGAATAATTTTGTTGTGTTTAGGAATTTTACCATGACTTGAATTTTATTTTTTATTTTATCTATTTATTTATGATGCATTTAGGGATTCCTAGAAATGTTTCTTAGGATCTGGTTTATAAGAATGGTATGATATGATGTTTTCATTAAGGATTCTTGAATGTTCTTCCTAGGATCCTACTTTTGAGATCAAATTACATGATACAAATACAATGATGTGATACAAGTTGAAGAGATGATGTCATCATCGATGCTCTGTGGTGATCATATGATCACATTGATGGGAAATGAGAAGAATGCCTTAGGGGTTGGGATACAACCTTAGGTCTGTGTGGGATGATTTAGATTCTAATTATCTCTAATATTCAAATCATGTATAGGATTCTTTTGTTTAGTGTTGAGTGATATTTATTATGATTATTATTTAGACATGCCTAGGTATCCCATAGGATCCGATCTATAGATATTTATGTCACTCCTTACTCTTAATTGGGATGCACAAGATGCTTGCGATCTAACAAGTTGTCATGGTGATATGAGTATATTTAATTATAAGTGATTTACTATGATGAACAAGAATATGATTCAATCCATTAATTATTCTTGGAGTTAGTAATGATACTAAGGACACCTGAGATATATCTATAAGGCCTTTCATGATGAGATTTTCAGACATTTATCTATGAATTACTAGATGGTAGAAGACATTATCCTTGGATTTTACCATTTTTTTATGATTGTCATGATATCATGACATGGTCAAAGACACATTGGAACTCTTTGATGAATGTATAGTTTATTATGGTCATAGACCTGGGAATCAATAGTGGTTTATTTTCTTATTTCTTTGTACTCGCAGAATCCTTAGGCTTCCATTGTGCTTGGGTACCTGAATAGACTTCTAACATGGTAGTCGGTATTCATTAGACTGAAGCATATTATAATGTATTTAAGATAGAGTAGCTCATGTTGGATAAGAATATTATAGTTTGTTCATATTATTGTGTAAATACCACTTATATAGCCAGGTCCCTTTTCATTATTTATTTTTTATATGTGATCATCCTAATGAGTGATTTTTCTTATATGACTGTATGGTTTTTATATCCACACTTCTTCCACATTCTTTTATTATTACTGTATATGATTATTTATTTTCTGTTCAAAGATGGTTTTATGTGGAAGTTATTTTTTATTTCTTGATTATTATTTCCTCAGATATGTGTGTATAGTCTTCACAGGGCTACACCAAAGACCCACACTGCAATTCATAAGCCTTTGGTGTAAAGAGTGGTGCTATAATGGTCATTTGGGAAACTGGAATAGGGAACTAGTTGAGTGGAATCCTATTAAAACTATCACTAATTGGTATCATGTCATTTCTTTGGATTGTATATTGTTATTTGGGTTATGCTATCCATTATTTATTGAACTATTTCAGAGCCTTTGGTTGATAGTAGGCTTGTGTGTCATGAATACTTATTGATGTAAGAATTACAATTTACCAAGGGTTATATATTTTATGATCTTGGTATTCACCCTTATATATTTTATGATTTTTACCATCATTTATTCACATGGAATTTTTGTTGTTTCATCTTTTATATTAGAATTTTTTTATCACGGATCATTGTCAACAAGCAAGTTATTTGATATTGGCTTCTGGCCCATAGTAGAAAATGGCTACACATGAATCATGATTTGGAATATAGGGTCCACACATCATGTATGTCTACTTGTGTGATCATTATCACTTACAATATAGGTTTTGATATTCAATACTTCAAAAATACCTCATAGGATGTTTTTTTATATAAGTTATTAGTGGAATTCCATTCCAATAGATTATCATTCATATTTAATTTTTTCTATTGGAATTACATGTGGATCTATGGTGATATGTTCATTGATGATGATGACAAAGTACCATAGTGTATGTGATAATGTGTGACATTATAATGTTGGAACACAAATATTATTCCTTATATCTATACCCCTTGAGGGTGTTTGTCTTCGTGGAATAGTAATTTAATGTGTCTATAATAATTTAAAAATTTTATACCATATATAACTAAATGAATTTCTACTTAACTAAACTATATAAATGGGGTTCATTGTAATTGAATATCTATATGCTGATGATGAATTTTTGAGTACGTATATGTGATTATCAGGGTGCATGTATCATGGGTGGATAGTCACTGAGAATCAATATCTAGTGGGATAAAGGTTATTTGATGGGAAATTTTGATGTTTTGGGTTGTTTTATGTAGTAGATTGCGTCATGTGATTTGAGATGTTACCTTCTATAAGAATTGAGTTTTTCATTAGGTGAAAGACCATCAAACCCTTTCGATTTAATCATACAATAATGGGTTGATTCCATGTGGTTATGAGGGAAACCTGAGTGTGGTGTTAACTGTAGATTAAGAAAAATTAAAAAATAAATGTACGGGTAGATAATTTTGGTTGACATTGGTTTATGGGAGGTGATTTAGAGGCTATGAAATAGGTGGTGATTTTTCATTGTCCACTTATTCAAGAATATAACCATGAGATCTTTTTCATATATTGAAAGGCACCTAGAGTGCCATGGTTTAAAGGTGAGCAATCAATAGAAGGGATGATTGATCACCTAGACTTTTTGATTTTCGATTCACATTAAAAGTATAGTGAAAGCATGGGTTTATGCTTTTAATTTATTATGTCAACAAATGGTGGCAATGTGGGTGCTAAATTTGAAATGGGAGTGCTGAGGGTGCATCTTTCCTAATAAGAGTGTTATGCTTGATAATAATAGTTAATGGATTGGATATTTATCAAAACATTGTTACTATATGACTCAAGGGAGCATGAGTCATTTTGACACACATGGTGTTTCATAGGAGTACATCATCAATTGTGGATGTTATTAAGGTGATTCACATTATTCATGTTGTGGTTTTTATATAGAAGCGAAGGGTTGATAAAAGTTCACATAATTCCAGTAGGCTTTGGTTCCCAAGGATTAATGGTAATTAATTTACATACATTATATAATAAAAATTTTATATATATAATGTATAATGGAACACCATGTTAGGGTTAGTACTTGAGGGAGTCCACTATAGTTGAAATGATGTCTGATTATGGCTCAAGAAGAGATACACACATTATTTATAGTGGGGACTTGTTGAGGTTGTGTTTGAGGAATTGTTAAATGTACCACATATTATTTTGTGTAAAATGGTGGTTTATTAAGGGTGCAGAACCTCATAATAAATTTAATTTTATTATGTTTCAAGAAATTTGTTCCCATGAGTAGGGAGTAGTTAGTGTTCATTATTTTTGTTGGTGTTAGGGTATGAGTAGGATTAAAATCATCCTCCCATTGTGTTTAGTGACATAGATGATATTATCCATTGACTTCATTAGTATGAACTAGTTGAGTGATGAAAATAGGTCTCCAATGGTGTAGAAAGTCATATCATTTGTAGGTGATACAATCACAATGGATTATTGTTGGGGTTTCATGAGGTTCACCATGGATGATCATTATGTAAATATAATGTTTCTGAGATAATATTTATGAAATTATTTTGATTAAATATTAAATTATAGGAATAGGTTTGGGAATGATGAAAAAGGGACTGATTTTTTGGGTTAGGGTTAGGATTAGAGTCAGGGGACCTGACCATGCTTCAAGATAGTATTGCATTGGTCTCTATAGTTAAATCAGGATGATGGTCATAGTTGACTAAGAATACAATCATGGAATTCTACCAACAACCAGAAATGCACTAGAGTGATCATTTTTTAATGATCTCATCATTCATTTTATAAAATAAGAATCATTATTTGGTGCATAATGTAATGTAAGTATATGTAATAATTATTTTTTAGCAGAGTTTACCAAGGAGGGTTTAATTAGTGTTTAAGAGTGTAATTTGACCTGATATGATCAAAACTATTCTCAGTGAATTATTCAAGATGTGTACGATTTGGTTGGTATAACAATATAATACTGAATATGAATTATGGGAAATGAAAAGAATAGTGATATAGGTTTGAATCTATGGAGAAATAATCAATCAATGAAAACATCAGGTTTTTGGATAGAAGGGTGAGGACAATAATTGCAAGGATATTTTGATGTTGGTGTAAGGTGGTGGATTTTTTCCTTGTCCATTGATCTTTATAACTGTAAAAATGTTTCCATAATTTACTTTAGTGATCAAGTGTTTAATTCCACAGTTTAATTTGAATTGAAAACTAATTTATGTTAGGATTTTCAATTGGATAACCACTAAGGATTTTCATGGATGAGTTTTTTATAGAGGAGATATATCATGATGATATGAATGTATTGGATTATAATTTTAATTGGAATTTAAATTTTTAGATGGTGGAATATTCATTTCCAAATCCAGGATTTTTAATCGAATTCTGAATGTTTTAATGTCACAATTTAAAGTCATTAAATAAAGATTTGGGTTAAGAGGTTCCTTGTATACTCATGTGAGCCTCAATATATTCATGATATGTTTTTTGATATTTATCCTAAATCTATTCCCTTTGAATTATTTTGTGTCTATGGTTTTGGAAGAATCTCATATCACCTTGAGAATGAAAAACATTTCATCAAAATTTCATTACTGCATGGTTTTTTTAGAATGGTCAAAAACTGTTTTGATAAATCCAAGTGGATTCTATGTTGAACTGTGTGAATTGGGACATAATTAGGGCTTAGTTAATGGTCTATTAATAGAATGACCCATACTTTACATAAATGTTTATTACATCAAAATTTAAGCATACTTATTACAACATATAATAGAACTATGGTAGGACCGTATAGGTACAGTCTCTTTAGAAACGAGGAAACATAAAAAACTGGTTAATAAATCTTATACGGTGTCTCTCATTTATTTCATCATATCTAGAGTATCTTTTAGCATATCCTACTTAATATCCTTCTTCCTGACCTGGGGAAAGAAAACATACAAAAGGGTGAGCTCAAATGCTCATTAAGTGTAAATAAAGGTAATATTAATCATATCATAACATTTTGAATATCTTATCCTGCAAAAGAGATCATAATATCTTAACATGGATTAATTCATAGAAGTGAAAATGAAATCCCAATAATCATAACATAAAACATGAAACTTTGTGGCATGCACAGATAATCATAGATAATCATTTCTTAGTAGTCAAGACTCATTTCCAAGATTATCTTAGTGGACAAAGTCCATTTCTAAACTGAGTTCACTCCTCGTTTCAGTCCTATATTACTGAACCAGATTAACCTGTCATTCAACCCATGTCTATCTCATGAGATATAAATCTTTACCCAATTCATTGGAGGGATATATAGGTCCCACCCATCTCATAATAAATCTTTTCTTATGTGTGCCACAAAATCATGATATCATACATCATCGCATAACACATGTAATAAAAATGGGATTGTTAAAACATCATGACATCATAAAACAATTCATATAAGGTAAAGGACATCATAAAAATAATTCCATCACAACAAGAACAAATCAATTTATTAATAGGGATACAAATAGAACCCTATATTGTCTTAGATGGAAAATTATTTTGATAAAACATTTGAACTCCATTCTTGAGGAAAATATAATTTCTACTTCAAAAACATTTTACTTCTTAACATGTCATACAATTTTAAACTAAAATAAGTTAATTAAAAATAAACTTGAAAACTTGTAATGGATGCTTCATTGAAATAATGTTATATGAATCCATTCATGTCGTATAAGTTAAAAAAACATTCTTCTCGTACTTTGGCCGGAAAAGTCATAAAGTACCTCGTACGAAAAATGACAAAAGATTCCTTTCATATCATTTACTAAAAACATACCGAAGGGTAAAATTTTTATTTAAACAATTTTAGGAGGATATGGTTAGTATTATATATTGAGGAAACATGGATGCGGATGATAAATACATCCCAGTAAATACCAAAGTATAAACAATCTTGGATAAAAATGAGATTGTGAGATTTTCCCTTAACTTATGTTCGATTTCCTTTGTACATGTCCGAACCTCCTGTATGATGATTTAAATAATGTTATTGAATTATTCCAGAATCATATTCATTGATATGATATCATATATGGTCATATTCTTAGCTTCTTATTAATAATTTTTCTTTGTTACTTGTTATTCGGGTATTTATTGCTTTTTGTTCTTATGCATGTTTTGCCGAATAAATTCTTATTATTCATTTTAGGTTATAGATACCTAATATAAAGAATTGTATTAGTGTAATATATATCATATTTATTCATTCACTTCATTTATATAATTACTATTTAATGAATATCATGTAGAACTAGTCGCATCACATCGTGGAGATGGTAGGCCGTACGTACGCACGAGCGATGATATCATTCCCATGATCATGGAATTGTATTAAAGTGTATTTATACTATTTCATAATCAATATAACTTTACAATAATAATATATAGTTACTCATTACACCATTATACCCATCCAATTAAGGTGTTGGTGGAAAATAGATTACACCACGGCGTGGAGACGGTGTTCCGTACGTACGCATGCACTGTGATTTCATTTTTCCATTGGTTGTATAGAAGGTGAAATAGAGTTGTTTAATATTTATAATAACATATCAATATATAAGTAATACTGATGTTATTACTTTATCCTGAAAAAAATAAATATGAAGTTGAAGAAGAATGAAATTGGAAAGGATCGGTAATGGATATTACCTCTTCTTTGAAACGCATCTTCTTAACTTCCTCTTAGGGAACTAAAAATGGTCTTTGAAGAAGAACAACACCTATAGGATGATTCTAGGGAAGTGGAGAAGAGATTTTGGCAGGGGTTGGCCGATCATGAATTATCAATGTTGTGTAATGAGAAGAGGGAGGAGGTGCCCTTTTATAAGTGATGAGAAGGGCACCTTAGGAAAACTAAAAATATTATTTTATAATAAAGTCACATTCAGTTTTTAATAGCTTCAAATTCATTTATTTCGAAGCTAAGGTGGGGATGGGTCGAAATTCTATCAACCAATAGGTTTTAGACAAGTTTAGGTTACTATTTTATCCTTATCATTTAGATTTAACTCTATGTTAAATAATTTAACTTCTACCGTGTCTTTTTGTTTTCTTACACTATATGGTTAATAAACTAACTATAACAAGCCAAACGAACCCAAAGTAGTTTATTATTAATATATATATTTTTTTATCTAATTCATTTGGCCGAACCTTAGATTTTTAGGAATAAAATAACAATTAATAGTATAATATTTGTTTTAAAAACTATTTTATGTCAATTTTGACACTATTTGGTACATGATTTTTGTGAAAATCATAAAAGAATGATAAGTTCAAACCAAGTTAATTAATTCAACACTAACATGTCATACTAACCTATAAAATTAGTTAAATTCATAAAAAGTCTCAATTTACATTTATTTGGGAATTTCTAACATCAATTATGTTAATATTTTCTTAATAAGGTAATTAATGCATCATCGTTGTGTCATAAATAAATTAAATTATTTAATGTCTAAAAATTATAAATAAAATATAATTATGTAGGAAATATTTATATATTTCTAATGAATATTTATAATTGGATTTATCTTATGTATAACCTTATAATAAAAATGTTTTAGTTATTAAAATTTTATTTTAACTTTTTTAACTCTTCGTTAAATAAAATAATATTAAATGTCCTAATCTAATAAAAGTGGACCTCAATGGTCATATTATATTCATAAGGTTGTTTTTAGTCGAATTAAACTTATCCAATAGAATTAGGTCTTGTGTTAGGTTAATAGTAACAGCATTTTTACCCTTAATTACTCTATTTTCTATTAACCGCGGTAAATAAAAGTAAAAAGTTACAATTCACCAAAAATTATTTTCTTCTCATTGAACCTCATTTTACTTACTGATATCAACCGTGTCTATAGGATTTTAGAAATTCCATTCACAGAAGCGGTAAAATTAAATTTCAAGCAAAATTCAGTTTTTTAAACTACCACTTAGTGGTTTCACTATTCATCAAAAATTGAATGTTTTCAGATTAATACCAAAATTCCACCCTAGTCTAATTTTGATATTCTGATTCCAAAAATGAAGTCCATTTTTAAAGATAAACTTTATAAAATTTTAAAAAGTTGTTATTACTATTCATAACAGCTATATTATATAGCATATTTTTGTTTAGTGAAATTCGGTATTGCGTAAAACACAAGCTATCGAGGAAAGTCGTGATTGTGTGTAAAGAAATCCAAGCTAGTGTTGTGTGTAGTGAAATATTCCTTTGATGAAGTATATAACATAAAAACAAAATATTTCTCATAAAAATCTTAGGTGTTACATTCTACCCCCTTAAAATGAATTTTGGCTTCGAAATTCGTCACTTTGTAACAAACAGATGAGGATACATATCCCTCATCATATCCTCAAGCTCTCATGTAGCTTATTCTAATTGGTGGTTCCTCCATAAAACATTCACCAAGTGAGTGGTCTTGTTTTGTAGAACTTTTTCGCTACGATCCAGAATCTCTATCGGTTGTTCTTCATAAGAAAGATCTTGCTCTAATGGTACAACTTCTGAGCTGAGTACATGTGAAGGATCGGGTATGTACTTTCTCAGGAGTGATACATGGAACAGATCATGAACTTGAGAGAGATTTGGTGGAAGCGCCAATCGGTAAGCTACCTTCCCAACACGATCCAGTATTTCAAAAGGATCGATATACCTAGGGCTCAGCTTTCCCTTCTTTCCAAATCTCATTACTCTCTTCCAGGGAGATATTCGTAAGAACACTTTATCTCCCACTTCAAACTCTACGTCTTTTCTTCAGTTATCAGCGTAACTTTTTTGTCAACTATGAGCTACTCTTATGTGTTGTTGAATTTATCAGACCTTTTCTGCCATCTCATCAAAAAGATCAGGTCCTAATAACTTTCTTTCACCAACTTCATCCGAGCAAGTGGGAGTTCTCCATTTCCTTCCATAGAGAGCTTCATAAGTAGCCATCTAAATGCTGGAGTGAAAGATATTATTAAAAGAAAAATACACCAAAGGAAGTTGTTGATCCCAACCACGTTTGAAATACATAGAGAATGCTCTCAACATATCTTATAGAGTTTGAATTGTCCTCTCATATTGACCGTCCGTCTAAGGATGATAAGCAGTGCTAAAACTCAACTCTGTATCTAGTGTATGCTGAAGACATCGCAAAAACATTGAGGTAAACCTCGGATCCTGATCAGATATAATAGAAAGTGGTCCTCTATGCAATCTTACAACTTCCTTTACATATATCATGGCATTCTGATCAAGAGAGAAATCCTATCTTATAAAAATGAACTGTGCCGACTTCATAAGACGATCAACTATATCCTAGATAGCATTATTTCCATTGGATGTTTTAGGAAGTCCGGTGACAATGTTCATAGTGATGTTTTCCCATTTCCATTCGGGTATGGGTAATGGTTGTAACATCCCCTTAGTATTTTGTCTCTCAGCATTAACTTGCTAACAAACCAAGCATCGAGAGACATATTTAGCAACATCTCTCTTCATTCCATCCCACAAAAAGTACTCTTTCAAGTCCCTATACATCTTTGTGCATCCAGGATGAATAGAGAATGAAGAACTATGAGCCTCATCCAGTAGCTCCTTCTTTAATTCTGGAATGGGAGGAACACAAACCCGATTCATGAACCTTATTATCCCATCACAATCAAGGTTACATTTAGGAACATTTCTCACCTTCTTTTGTAACTCTACATCTTCTTTCTTCACCTCTTTAATCTTCACATGAATGGAAGGTTGAACATTCATTTGAAAAAGATAAGATTTTTCCCCTTCCATTATAATTCCAAGATCCATCCTTTGTAAATCCATAAATATTGGATTTTTTGAGATCCTAATCATGGATAAGCTAGCATGTTCTTGTCGACTTAGTGTATCTACCACCTTTCTTGCTTTCCTAGGGTGGTAATGAATTGAGCAGTCGTAATCCTTAATCAGCTCCAACCATCTTCTTTGGTGCATATTCTGCTCTATTTGTGTGAAAATATACTTCAAACTTTTATGATTAGTATAAATATCACTCCTTTCACCATAAATATAATGCCTCCAAATTTTTAATGCAATGATTACCGCAGTTAACTCCAAATCATGAGTTTGGTAATTTTGCTCATGACTTTTCAACTGTCGTGAGGCATAAGCAATCACCGTATCGTTTTTCATAAAAACACACCCTAGCCCCTTCTTGGATACATCACTGTAGATCACAAGCCTTTCTCCACTACAAGGCAATGTGAGAACAGGTTCTCTGTATAGCCTTATTTTTAACTCCATTAAGTTCTCTTCACAAACCTCTATCCACACGAACTTAACTCCTTTATAGTCAACCTGGTGAGTGGATTAGATAATCATGAAAAATCTTTCAAAAAACGTCGATAATATCTAGTCAGACCAAGAAAACTTCAGATCTCGGTTACTGTTGTTGGTCTCAACTGTCTTTTCATAACCTCTATTTTTTCTGGATCCACAGATATCCCCTCTTTTGAGATTATGTGACCCAAAAATGAAACTTTTTAAAGCTAAAATTCACACGTGGTAAATTTTGGCATAAAGATTCTCCTTTCTCAGGTTCTTCAATAAAATTATCATCTGATCTTCATGTTCTTCCTTTCTCTTTTAATAGACAATAATATCATCTATAAAGACTACCAAATACTAATCAATATTGTCTCTAAAGACTCTATTCATTAGATCCATGAAGATAGCAGGGGCATTAGTAAGACCAAATGGAATCACTATAAATTCATAGTGTCCATACCTTTTATAGAAAGTCGTCTTTGGTATATCCTCCCATTTGACCCTTAATTGATGATAACCTGAACGAAGATCAATCTTGGAAAAGTATTGAGCTCCGCGTAGTTGATCAAATAAGTCATCAATGCATGGGAGATGATATTTTTTCTTGATTGTGATCTTGTTATGTTCTCGATAATAAATGCAGTGTCGCATTGATCCATCATTCTTGTTAACTAACAGGATAGGTGCTCCCCAAGGTGACGCACTAGGGCATATGAGTCCCTTATCAAGATTCTCTTGGACTTGCTTCTTCAATTTTTGCAACTCAATTGGGTCCATTCTATAAGGTGTCTTTGAAATATGCATAGCACCCGGTATGAGCTCTATGGAAAACTCAACATCACGATTTGGTTGAAGACCTGGCAATTCCTCTGGAAAGACATCATCAATCTCCCGTACAATGGGAATATTCTTAATCATGAGTTTCTCTCCAACCATTTGAGATAAATAACCTTCATTTAGTGGAATCATGACCCATAAGATCGACGAAATTTCCACTGGAAAGTTATGTTCATCCTTGCATTGAGAGATGATCATAGATTGATCTGGAATATGAAATGTGACTTCCCTTCTTTCGCAATCGATATGAGCTCCGTATAAAGATTTCCAATCCATGCCAAGAATCACATCGAATTCTACTATAAGAAGGATCATAAGATTTGCAGGAAGAACTTTCCCACAAACGTCAATTGGAGAAGAATTATAAACTTTTGATGCAACCATTGTTCCATTAGGAGTTGTCACAGATAACTCAGCATCTAATTGTTGAGGTAATATGGAGACACCCTTAGAAAAGATTTCATAAATAAAAGAGTGGGTGGATCCAGAATCAAACCAAACATTTTCTACATTAGAGTGGATGGAAGGTGTACCTTTCACCACATCTTCATTGTACTCCACATCGCCAATAGAAATTGAATGTGACTTTCCTTTGTCTCTAGCCTTAAAAGTTTGTTGACGTTGATCATCATCAACGACCCTAGGATTAGTGCATTGATTAGAATAATGCCCCATTTACGTGCAGATGAAACATTGAAGAGTAGGAGGTGCATTCTGTGTAGCCTTTTCTTTGTTCGCATCGCTAGATATCTTCCTCCCGTCATTGTGGCATTCAAATACCAGATGACCTTCTTTTCCACATTTGAAACATTTACTTGTACCTTTAAGAAAATTCCCTTCATGCATCTTTCCAAAGTTTGAGCATAAGGGAAAACTCATCTTCTTTTCCATGTGGTCTTTAGATTTCCCTTTGAATTCCATTTTCCTCTTCTTATCAAACCCATATGACTGATGGGTTACTCCAATCTCCATCTCAACCTTGAGAGCACATCGAACAATTTCCTTGTAGCTATTGAAGTCCCTTATGGCTAATGCCCTTCAAAGACTTGGTTTTAAGCCACTAAAGAATCGACCGATCTTACTCTCAAGTTGGATAACAATTCCAGAAGCGTACCTTGCAAGACTTGTAAAATTTTCTCCATAGGTACCAACAGATTCATCATCCTTTTGCTTCAGTTCAAGAAACCCCTTCTCCATATTCATTGGAAGAATACGAGGGAAGTACTTATTGAAAAACAAGTTTTTGATCTCATCCCATTCCATGGACTCAATTTCATCTCTTGGCCTCGAATTCTTGATAAGGTTCCACCATTTATCAGCTTCTCTTTCCAAACGATATACCACTAAGATGACTTCATCATGATCAGAACACCGAGGAACTAAAAATATATTTTCAGTGGTACTAATCTATTGTTCATCCTCTAATGGATTAGGTGAACCGCTGAATGAGGGTAGTGGCTACCTCATGAAGGAATCAACATAATGTTGTTCCTTCCTTTGCTCATTTGGAAGTACTGCATGATTCATAGGTTGAGAAAGTTATGTGAGCATGGCTACAAGATTTTTCATTCCAGTTCCCATATTGTTTGGTTGCTACGGGAGATAATCATTGCATTTCCCATCGCATTCTACAATAACATGGTTCCTTCGGGTTCTGTCCATTGACTAAAACCAAGAAGAATAGAGTGACAAACACTAATTATAATAGGAAAACCACAAAATCAAGAATAAAATTTTAATCTTAAGGTCTTATCATAGGTTCTTCATGGCCATTTCTAAAACACAAAGATTGTTCTAGGATTAGATATATCCTTGGGGTTAAGGCTTTCACATCTTAGTTTCCAAAGGATGACTATACCTTTCCTCTGATACCAACTATAACGATCCATACTTTACATACATGGTTATTACTTTAAAATTTATGCATACTTATTACAGCATATAATAAAACCATGGTAGGTCCGTATTGGTATAGTGTCTTTAGAAACAAAGAAACATAAACAACTGGTTCATAGATCTTCTACGGTGTCTCACATTTATTTCATCATATCTAGATTCACTTTTAGCATATCCTAATTAATATCTTTCTTCCTGACCTGGTGAAAGAAATCATACAAGAGGGTGAGCTCAAATGCTCAATAAGGGTAATTAAAGGTAATATCAATCATATCATAACATTTTGAAAATCTTAACCTCCAAAAGAGAACCTAATATCTTAACATGGATTAAATCATAGAAGTGAAAATGAAATCCCATTAATCATAACATAAAACATGAAACTTTGTGGTATGCACACATAATCATAGTGAATCATTTCTTAGTAGTCAAGACTCATTTCCAAGACTATCTTAGCGGACAAAGTCCATTTTTGAACCGAGTTCACTCCCCATTTCAGTCCCGTATTACTGAACCGGATTAACCAGCCTTTCCAGCCATGTCTATCTCATGAGATATAAATCATTACCTAATGCATTGGAGGGAGATATAGGTCCAACCCATCTCATAATGAATCCTTTCTTAAGTGTGCCACAAAATCATTAAATAATACATCATCGCATAACACATGTAATAAAAATGGGATTCTAATAACATCATGACATCATAAAACAATTCATATAAGGTAAAAGACTTCATAAATATAATTCCATACCAACATAATAAAATAAATGTAATAATAGGGATAGAAACATGACCCTATATTGTCTTAGATGGAAAATAATTTTGATAAAACATTTGAACTCCATTATTGAGGAAAATATCCTTTCTATATCAAAAATATTTTACTTTATTAACATGTCATATAATTTTAAACTAAAAAAAGTTAATTAAAAATAAACTTGAAAACATGTAAAGGAAGCTTCATTGAAATAATGTTCTATGAATTCATTCATGCCGTATGAGTTAAAAAAAATATTCTTCTCGTACTTTGGCTAGAAAAGTCAAAAAGTACCTCGTACAAAAAACGACAAAAGATTCCTTTCGTATCATTTACTAAAAACATAATAAAGGGTAAAATTTGTATTTCAACAATTATAGGAGGATATGATTAGTATTAAATATTGAGGAAACATAGATGTGGATGATAAATACACCCTAGTAAATACCAATGTATAAACAATCTCGGATAAAAATGAGATTGTGAGATTTTCCCTTACCTTAGGTCCGATAAGCTTTGTGCGTGTCCGAACCTCCTGTATGATGATTTAAATAATGTTATTGACTTATTCCAGAATCATACTCATTTATATGATATCATATATGGTCATATTCTTTTCTTCATATTAGTAATTTTTCGTTGTTACTTGTTATTCGGGTATTTATTGCTTTTTGTTCTTATGCGTGTTTTGCCAAATAAATTCTTATTCCTCTTTTTAGGTTATAGATACTTCATATCCAGAATTGTATTAGTGTAACATATATCATATTTATTTCTTCAATTCATTTATATAATTACTATGTAATGAAGATCATGTAGAATGAGTCGCATCACATTGTGGAGACGGTAGGCTGTACGTAGCACGAGCGATGATATCATTCCCATGATCGTGGAATTGTATTGAAGTGTATTTATACTATTTAAAAATCAATATCAATTTACAATAATTATATATAGTAACTCATTACACCATTATACCCATCCAAGTAAGGTGGTGGTGGAAAATATATTACACCACGGCGTGGAGACGGTATTCCCTACATATGCACGCGCGGTGATTTCAATTTTCCATAGGACGGATAGAAGGTGAAATAGGTTTGTTTTATATTTATAATAACATATCAGTATATAAGTAATACTGATGTTATTAATTTATCATGAAACAACTAAATAAGAAGAAGATGAAGAAGAAATAAATTGGAAAGGATCGGTAATGGATATTACCTCTTCTTTAAAACGCCTCTTCTTAAACTTCTCTTAGGGAACAAAAATTGGTCTTTGAAGAAGACCAAGACCTCTAGGATGATTCTAGAGAAGTGGAGAAGAGATTTTGGTAGGGGTTTGACGAGCTTGAATTCTCAATGTTGTGTAAAGAGAAGAGGGAGGAGGTTCCCATTTATAAGGGAGGAGAAGGGAACCTTAGGAAAACTAAAAATATTATTTTATAATAAAGTCACATTCGGTTTTTAATAGCTCCAAATTGATTTATTTCTAATCTAAGGTAATTATGGGTCGAAATACTATCAACCAATAGGTTTTAGACAAGTTTTTGTGACTATTTTATCCTTATCATTTAGATTTAACTCTATGTTAAATAATTTTAATTTTACCCAATCTTTTTGATTTCTTACACTATATGGTTAATAAACACACTATAACAAGCCAAACAAACCCCAAGTGGTTTATTATTAATATATATATCTTTATCTAAGTTATTTGGCCGAACCTTATATTTTTAGGAATAAAATAATAGTTAATAATATAATATTTGTTTTAAAAACTATTTTATGTCAATTTTGACACTATTTGGTACATGATTTTTGTGAAAATCATAACAGAATGATAAGTTCGAACCAAGTTAATTAATTCAACACTAACATGTCATATTAACCTAGAAAATTAGAGGAATTCATAAAAATTCTCAAATTACATTTATTTGGGCATTTATAACATTAATTATGTTAATATTTTTTTAATAAGGTAATTACTACATCATCATTGTGTCATAAATAAATTAAATTATTTAAAGTCTAAAAATTATAACTAAAATATCATTATGTAGGAAATCCTTGTAGCTTTCTAATGAATATTTATAATTGCATTTATCTTATGTATAACCCTATATTAAAAATGTTTTAGTTATTAAACATTGATTTTAACTATTTTAACTCTTCTTTAAATAAAATAATACTATAGTAACATCATTTTTACACATAATTACCCTATTTAATATTAACCATGGTAATTAAAGTAAAAAAGTTACTATTTATCAAAAATTATTTTCATCTCATTGAACCACATTTTACTTACTGATATCAACCGTGTCTCTCAGATTTTTGAAATTCCATTCACAGAAGCGGTAAAATTAAGTTTTATGAAAAATTCAGTTTTTTTAACTACCACTAAGTGGTTTCACTATTCATCAAAAAATTGAATGTTTTCAGAAAAATACCAAAATTTTACCGTAGGCTAATTTTGATATTCTGATTCCAAAAATGAAGTCCATTTATAAAGATTAAGTTTATAAAATTTCAAAAAGTGGTTATTACTATTCATAATGGCTATTTTATATAGCATATCGTTGTTTAGTGAAATTCGGTATTGCGTACAACACAAGCCATCGAGGAAAGTTGTGATTGCGTGTAAAGTAGGCCAAGCTAGTGTTGTGTGTAGTGAAAGATTCCTTGGATGATGTATGTAACATAAAAACAAAATATTTCTCATAAAAATCTCGAGTGTTACAATTAATATATGCGGGAAAAACTAGAGAAATTATATTGACCAATATTATTAAAATTTTCATGGTGGTTGAATAATTTTGTAAATCATTTTGTGTGACCATGCAATAAGGGTGTTCATGGATAGATCCATCCAAAATATTATAGAGCAGTTTTTAAAAATAAGAATCAAAAACATGATTCTCATTCAAATTGACTTTTATCATTTTATTCCAATGAACATTAAAATAAGGAGGCCCATTTAACCTCATCTCATGTGTACATAGACAATCTAACACCCTTTCCTCTTCCTAGTTGGTTCGTCCTCAATTTGGGTCAATTCATGGTGTGATCCTTCTCTGTATGAGGTAAGTTACACTCTCTCTCATCCTAAATCTATCTTATCCATCATTCCTATTAAATTAAGAGTTTCTCTATTTATATATTTGATTCTGATTCCACTATTGCATGGTGGATTTGTTTGAGTTCCTCAAGACATCTAATTAAACCTCATATAGGATATACCAGGACAACATAAATATTATTTTTTGTATCATCTTGGTGAGCAATGTCATCATAGTGACTTTTCCATGATTCATGGATTTAATAAAATTAAATTGGCAATGGATTTATCATTTCCTATTATGAATATTTACAAAAATGAGGTTTTGTGTGTTCTATAGTTCCCCATGTCTGTTTCTATTCATGTTTCAAGGAAGAATGTGTCTCCCAATGAGAATTTATGCATTATGATTATTTAGAATAAATTTTTTAATTTAAGTAAAATTGATACATATAATTATTTTGAGATACTTGGCATGGTTGAGATCCTCTGGTTGATGGTAAGGGATAGAGATCCAAGACAAGGCTTTGAATGTCATGGGAAGTAGATATCGATTGTCGAGATAAATGGGAATTATTCAAATTAGGATTGTGTTCCTTAATATGATCCGTGTAGTTTATAATTTTTCTTATATACATCTATTATGTGCTTTTTACACTATTAGTTGGCTGGCCTTAAATTTAAATAATTTCCAAACATCTTATTTTAGTTGTTTGATTATTTTATAAATTATAATATTGATTTAGTTAAATTGAAATGGTTGATAACTAATATCCAAGGTGTTAATTAATTAAATGATTCCACATGATACACAAACCCATTGTTGGTGTGATTTGATCAAATAAAATGAATTAAGAGTAGTTATTCTTAGTTGAGGAACATGTAGTGACCCCTTATAAAGTTGTTTAATGACTTGATATGAACAACCCGAGTTAGCAATATGAGGACCCTTGAATTTTCATATGGTTAATGGGATAATCAATATTAAATTAGTAGGATTGACCCAACTCATACTGTAACACCTGATATTTTTATGAGTAATATTTTATTTTTATGTTGTATAAAATATCAAAGGAATCTTTCTCTACACACAACACAAGATTGGCTTTCTTTACATGCAATTGCGACTTTTCTCGATAGCTTGCGTTGTACGCAATACCGAGTTTCACTAAATAACGATATGCTATTAAAATATTATTAAAACTAGTTGTTATGAATAGTAATAACCACTTTTTGAAATTTTATTAATTTTATCTTTCAAAATGGACTTCATTTTTGGAAATGGAATATCGAAGTTATCCTAGGGTGAAATTTTGGTATTTTTCTGAAAACTTTCAATTTTTGATGAATAGTGAAACCACTATGTGGTAGGTTAAAAAACTGAATTTTGCATAAAACATAATTTTACCACTTTTTGGATGGAATTTCGAAAATCCGACAGACACGGTTGATATCAATAAGTAAAATGTGGTTCAATGAGATGAAAATAATTTTTTGTTGAACAGTAACTTTTTACTTTTTTTACCGCGGTTAATAGTATTTAGGGTAACTAAGGTTAAATATGATATTACTATTACCCTTACACATGTCCTAATTATATTGGACAAGTGTATTTCGACCAAAGACAACCTTATGAATATAATATGACCATTTAGGTCCACTTGGATTAGAATAGGACATTTAATATTATTTTATTTAATGAATAGTTAAAATAGTTGAAATCAAGGTTTAATAACTAAAACATTTTTAATATGGGGTCATAAATAAGATAAATTCGATTGTAAATATTAATTAGAAAGATAAAACGATTTCCTACATAATGATATTTTATTTATAATTTTTAGACTTTAAATAAATTAGTTTATTTATGACACAACGATGATGCAGTAGTTACCCATTTAAGGAAATATTAACATAATTGATGTTATAAATGCCCAAATAAATGTAATTTGAGACTTTTTATGAATTCCACTAATTTTCTAGGTTAATATGACATATTAGTGTTGATTTAATTTACATGGTTCGAACATATAATTCTGTTATGACTTTCACAAAAATAATATATCAAATTGTGTCAAAATTGACACAAAATAGTTTTTAAATCAAAAATTATATTATTAATTGTTATTTTATTCCTAAAAATATAAGTCTCAGACATATAACATAGATAATGATATATATATTAATAATAAACAATTTGGGGTTCGTTTGGCATGTTATCGTAAGTGTATTAACCATATAGTGTAAGAAAACAAAAAGACACAGAAAAAGTTAAATTATTTATCTTAGAGTTAAATCTAGTTGATAAGGGTTAAAATAATAATCTAAAATTGTCTAAATCCTATTGGTTGATAGGATTTCGACCCATCCCCACTTTAGCTTCGAAATAAGACCCTTTGGAACCATTATAAACCGAATTTGAATTTAATATAAAATAATATATTGAGATATTCCTATGGTGCCCCTCTCCTCCCTTATAAAAGGGCACCTCCTCCCCCTCCTCCTCACACCAATTTGAGCACTCATGCTCGGCCAACCCCTTCCAAAATCCCTTCTCCAATTCCCTATAATAATCCTAGAGCTCCTGGTCTTCTTCAAAGACCATCCATAGTTCCCTAAGAGAAGGTTTAGAGAAGGCGCGTCAAAAAGAGGTAATACCCATTACCGATCTTTTTCAATTTCTTTCTTCTTCAACTTCTTATTCTTTAATTGTTTCATGATAAAGTAATAACATCAGTATTAATTACATACTGAAACATGAAAAAACCCTAATTCACCTTCTATCCATCCTACGGAAAAATGAAATCACCGCGCGTGCATACGTACGAAATACCGTCTCCACGCCGTGGTGTAATCTATTTTCCTCCACCACCATACTTGGATGTGTATAATGGTGTAATCAGTAACTATATATGATTATTATAAAGTGATATTGATACTGAAATAGTATAAATACATTTCAATACAATTCCACAATCATGGGAACGATATCATCACTTGTGCGTACGTACGGCCTACCGTCTCCACGATGTGATGCGACTCGTTCTACATGATATTCATTACATAGAGATTATATAAATGAATTTAATGAATAAATATGATATATATTACACTAATAACATTCTGGATATGAGGTATCTATAACCTAACAAGAGGAATAAAGAATTTATTCGGAAAAACATGCATAAGAACAAAAGGTAATAAAAACCCAAATAACAAGTAACAATGAAATATTACAAATAAGAATCTATGAATATGACCATATATGATATCATATAAATATGTATGATTCTGGAATAAGTCAATAACCTTATTTAAACCATTATACAGGATCTTCGGACACGTACGAATTATATCGGACCAAAGGTAAGGGAAAACATCACAATCTCATTTTCATTCGAGATTAATTATACTTTGGTATTTACTGGGGTGTATTTATCATACAAATCCATGTTTCATCAATATGTAATATTATTTCTATCCTTCTACAATTGCTTAAATCAAATTTTACCTATTGGTTAGTTTTTAGTAAAAGATATGAAAGGAATCTTTTGTCGTTTTCAAAACGAGGTACTTTTTGACTTTTCCGACAAAAGTACGAGAAGAATGTTTTTTTAACTTATACAGCATAAATGGATTCATAAAACATTATTTCAATGAAGCTTCCTTTACAAGTTTTCATGTATATTTTTAATTAACTTCTTTTAGTTTAAAATTATATGACATTTTAAGAAAGGAAAATGTTTTTGATGTTAAAAGGATATTTTCCTCAAGAATGGAGTTCAAATGTATTATCAAAATTATTTTCCATATAAGATAATATAGGGTTATGTTTTTATCCCTATTATTACATTGATTTGATTATGTTGTGATGGAATTATTTTTATGAAGTCCTTTACCTTATATGATTCGTTTTATGATGTCATGATGTTTCAAGAATCCCATTTTTATTACATGAGTTATGCAATGATGTATGATTTATGATTATGTGGAACACATAAGAAAGGATTCATTATAAGATGGGTGGGACCTATATCTCCCTCCAATGCATTGGGTAAAGATTTATATCTCACGAGATAGAAAGGGCTGGAACGGAAGGTCATTCCGGTTCAGTAATACAGGACTGAAACGAGGAGTGAACTCGGTTCAGAAATGGACTTTCTCCGCTAAGATAGTCTTGGCAATGAGTCATGACTAACAAGAAATGATTCTCTATGATTATGTGTGCATGCCACAAAGTTTCAAGTTTTTTGTTATGATTATGGGGATCTCATTTTCACTTCTATGATTTATTCTATGTTAAGATATTATGATCTCTTTTGCAAGTTAAGATTTTCAAAAGGTTATGATATGATTGTTATTTCCTTTATTTTCCCTTGCTGAGCATTTGATCTCACCCTTTTTATGTTTTGTTTTCCCCAGGTCAGGAAGAAGGTTAGTAAGTAGAATATGCTAAAAGGGACTATGAAATAAATAGGAGACATTGTAGAAGATTTATGAACCAGTTGTTTATGTTTCCCAATTTCTAAAGACACTATACCTATACGGTCCTTTGTGGTTTTGTCATATGTTGTAATACGTATGCTTCAATTATGAAGTAATAAGAATGTATGTAAAGTATGGGTCGTTATAGTTGGTATCAGAGGAATGGTATAGTCAACCTTTGGAAACTAGGATGTGAAAGCCTTAGTAAGAACCCTAAGGATATATCTATTCCTAGAACATTATTAGTGTTTTAGACATGGCCATAAATTACCTATGATAAGAGCTTAAGCGTAAAAATTTTATTCATGATTATGTGGTATTCCTCTTATAATTACTGTTTCCCACACTATTCTTCTTGGTTTTAGTCAATGGCTGGAACTCGAAGGAGTCGTGTTAATGCGGAATGCGACGGACAATGTAATGATTGTCCCTCTGATCAACCAAACGATATGGGAGCTGGAATGCAAAATCTTGTAGCCATGCTCACCCAACTTTCTCAAGCCATGAATCATGCAGGACTTCCAAACGAGCAATGGAAGGAACAACATTCTGTTGAATCCTTCATGAGGCTACGTCCACCTTCATTCAGCGGTTCAACTGATCCATTAGTGGCTGAACAATGGATTAGTACCACTGAAAAGATATTTTCTGTTCTTTAATGTTCTGAACATGATAAAGTCATCCTAGCGGTATATCGTTTGGAAGGCGAAGCTGATCAATGGTGGAATCTTATCAAGAATACGAGGCCAAGGGATGAAATTGAGTACATGGAATGGGACGAGTTCAAAAACTTATTTTTCAATAAGTACTTCCCTCGTATTCTTCGAACTAAGATGGAGAAGGAGTTTCTTGAACTGAAGCAAAAGGATGATGAATCTGTTGGTACCTACGAAGAAAATTTTACAAGACTTGCAAGGTACGCTTCGGGAATTTTTATCCAACCTGAGAGTAAGATCGATCGATTATTTATTGTCTTAAAACCAAGTCTTCGAAGGGTGTTTGCCATAAGGGACTTCAATAGCTATGAAGAAATTGTTCGATGTTCTCTCAAGGTTGAGATGGAGATTGGAGTAACCCATCAGTCATATGGGTTTGATAAGAAGGTGAAAATGGAATTCAAAGGGAAATCTAAAGACCACACAGAAAAGAAGATGAGTTTACCCTTATGCTCAAACTGTGGAAAGAAACATGGAGGGAATTGTCTCAATGGGACAAGTAAATGTTTTAAATGTGGAAAGGAAGGGCATCGGGCATTTGAACGCCGCAATGATGGGAAGAAGATGTCTAGTGATGAGAACAAAGGAAAGGTTACACAGAATGAACCTCCTGCTCTTCAATGTTTCAAGTGCATGGAAATGGGGCATTATGCTAATCAATGCCCTAATCCAAGGGTTGCTGATGATGATCGACGTCGACAATCCCTTAAGGCTAAAGACAAAGGAAAGTCTCATGCAATTTCTATCAGCGATGTGGAGTACGATAACGATGTGGTGAAAGGTACAGTTATCATCCACTCTAAAGTAGAAAATGTTTTATTTGATTCTAGATCCACCCACTCTTTTATTTATGAAGAATTTTCTAAGGGTATCAACACTTTACCTCAACAATTAGAGGTCGAGTTAGCTGTGACAACTCCTAATGGCACAACAGTTGCATCAAAAGTTTATAATTCTTCTCCAATTGATGTTTGTGGGAATGTCCTTCCTACGAATCTTGCGATCCTTCCTTTAGTGGAATTCGATGTGATTCTTGGCATGGATTGGCTTTCTTTATATGGAGCTCATATCGATTGCCAAAGAAGGGAAGTCACATTTCATATTCCAGATCAATCGATGATCATCTATCGATGCAAGGATGAACATAACCTTCCTGTGGAAATTTATTCCATCTTATGGGTCATGATTCCACTCAATGAAGGTTATTTATCTCAAATGGTTGGATAGAAACTCACGATTAAGAATATGCCCATTGTACGGGTGTTTGATGATGTCTTTCCAGAGGAACTTCCAGGTCTTCCACCAAATCATGATGTTGAGTTTTCAATCGAACTCATACCGGGTGCAATGCCTATTTCAAGGACACCTTATAGAATGTCACCAATTGAGTTGCAGGAATTGAAGAAGCAACTTCATGATAATCTTGATAAGGGATTCATACGCCCTAGTGTGTCACCTTGGGGAGCACATGTTCTATTTGTTAAGAAGAAAGATGGATCAATGCGACTCTGCATTGATTATCGTGAACTTAACAAGATCACTATAAAGAACAAATATCCTCCCCCGCGCATCGATGACTTATTTGATCAACTATGTGGAGCTCAATACTTTTCCAAATTGATCTTCGTTCAGGTTATCATCAATTAAGGGTCAAAAGGGAGGATATACCAAAGATGACTTTCTGTAAAAGGTATGGACACTATGAATTTATAGTGATGCCATTTGGTCTTACTAATTCCCCTGCTATCTTCATGGATCTGATGAATAGAGTCTTTAGAGACTATCTTGATCAGTTTGTGGTAGTCTTTATAGACGATATTCTTTTCTATTCAAAGAGCAAGGAAGAACATGAAGATCACTTGATAATTGTATTGAAGACCCTGAGAAAGGAGAAGCTTTATACCAAATTTACCAAGTGTGAATTTTGGATTCAAAAAGATTCATTTTTGGGTCACCTAATCTCAAAAGAGGGGATATATGTGGATCTCGCAAAAACAGAAGTTATCGAAAGATGGTCGAGACCGACAACAGTAACTGAGATCCGAAGTTTTCTCGGTCTGGCTGGATATTATCGGCGTTTTGTGAAAGATTTTTCACGATTATCTAATACACTCACCACGTTGACTCGAAAAGGAGTTAAGTTCGTGTGGACTGAGGAGTGTGAAGAGAATTTCAAGGAGTTGAAAAGAAGGCTATTCAGTGCACCTGTGCTCACACTGCCTTGTAGTAAAGAAAGGTTTGTGATCTATAGTGATGCATCCAAGAATGGGATGGGGTGTGTTCTTATGCAAAACGATATGGTGATTGCTTATGCCTCGCGAAAGTTGAAAATCCATGAGCAAAATTACCCAACTCATTATTTGGAGCTAGCTGCGGTAATCTTTGCATTAAAGATTTGGAGGTATTATCTTTATGGTGAAAGGTGTGAGATTTATACTGATCATAAAAGTTTGAAGTATATTTTCACACAAAAGGAGATGAATATGCGCCAAAGAAGATGGTTGGAGATGATTAAGGATTACGACTACTCAATTCATTACCACCCTAGGAAAGAGAACAAGGTGGATGATGCATTAAGTCGACAAGACCATGCTAGCTTATCCATGATGAGGATCTCAAAAGATCCAATATTTATGGATTTACAAAGGATGGATCTTGGAATCATAATGGAAGGGGAAAAATCTTATCTTTTTGAAATGAATGTTCAACCATCTATGTATGTGAAGATTAAAGAGGCGCAGAAAGAAGATGTAGAGTTACAAAAGAAGGTGAGAAATGTTCTGGAATTCCACATTGATTGTGATGGGATTATAAGGTTCAAGAATCGGGTTTGTGTTCCTCCCATCCCAGAATTAAAGAAGGAGCTGCTGGATGAGGCTCATAGTTCTTCATTCTCTATTCATCCTGGAAGCACGAAGATGTATAGAGACCTGAAAGAGTACTTCTGGTGGGATGGCATGAAAAGAGATGTTGTTGAATATGTCTCTCGATGCTTGGTTTGTCAGCAAGTTAAAGCTGAAAGACAGAAGTCTAAGGGGATGTTACAACCATTACCCATACCTGAATGGAAATGGGAAAATATCACTATGGACTTTGTCACCGGACATCCTAAAACATCCAAAGGCAATAATGCTATCTGGGTTATTGTTAATCATCTTACGAAGTCGACACACTTCATTGCTATAAGAGAGGACTTCTCTCTTGATCAGCTTTCCAGGATATATGTAAAGGAAGTGGTAAGATTGCATGGAGTACAACTTTCCATTATATCTGATCGGGATCCGATGTTTACCTCGACGTTTTGGCAAAGTCTTCAGCACACTCTAGATACAGAGTTGAGTTTAAGCACTGCTTATCATCCTCAGACAGAAGGTCAGTCTGAGAGAACAATTCAAACTCTAGAAGATATGTTGAGAGCTTGATCTGTGGATTTCAAAGGTGGTTGGGATCAACACATACCTTTAGTGGAATTCTTTTATAATAATATCTTTCACTCCAGTATTCAGATTTCTCCTTATGAAGCTCTCTATGGAAAGAAATGCAGAACTCCAACTTGCTGGGATGAAGTTGGGGAGAGAAAGCTATTAGGACCTGATCTTGTTGATGAGATGGTAGAAAAGGTCTGATTTTTTCAACAACACATAAGAGCAGCTCAGAATTTTCAAAAACGTTATGCCGATAACCGAAAAAAAGACCTAGAGTTTGAAGTGGGTGATAAATTGTTCTTACGAATATCTCCCTGGAAGAAAGTAATGAGATTTGGGAAGAAGGGAAAGTTAAGCCCTAGGTATATCGGTCCTTTCGAAATACTAGATCATGTTGGGAAGGTAGCTTACCGATTGGTGCTTCCACTGAATCTCTCTCAAGTTCATGATGTGTTCCATGTATCGCTCCTGAGAAAGTACATACCTGATCCGTCACATGTACTCAGCTCAGAAGTTGTACCGCTGGAGCAAGATCTTTCTTATGAAGAACAGCCGATAGAGATTCTGGATCATAGCGAAAAAGTCTTACGGAACAAGACCACTCGCTTGGTGAATGTTTTATGGAGGAACCACCAATTTGAAGAAGCTACATGGGAGCTTGAGGATATGATGAGGGAGAGGTTTCCTCATCTGTTTGTTACAAAGTGATGAATTTCGAGGGTGAAATTCTATTTAAGGGGGGTAGAATGTAACACCCGAGATTTTTATGAGTAATATTTTCTTTTTATGTTGTATAAATTATCAAAGGAATCTTTCTTTACACACAACACAAGCTTGGATTACTTTACACGCAATCACAACTTTCCTCGATAGCTTGCGTTGTACGCAATACCGTGTTTCACTAAACAATGATATGATATTAAAATATTATTAAAACTAGCCGTTATGAATAGTAATAACCACTTTTTGAAATTTTATAAATTTTATCTTTCAAAATGGACTTCAATTTTGGACTCGGAATATCGAAATTAGCCTAGGGTGAAATTCTGGTATTTTTCTAAAAACTTTCAATTTTTGATGAATAGTGAAACCACTAAGTGGTAGGTTAAAAAACTGAATTTTGCATAAAACATAATTTTACTACTTCTGTGAATGGAATTTCGAAAATCTGACAGACACGGTTGATATCAGTAAGTAAAATGTGGTTCAATGAGATGAAAATAATTTTTTGGTGAATAGTAACTTTTTACTTTTTTTAACCGCGGTTAATAGTAATTAGGGTAACTAAGGGTAAATATGATATTACTATTACCCTTACACATGTCATAATTCTATTTGACAAGTTTATTTCGATCAAAGACAACCTTATGAATATAATATGACCATTTAGGTCCACTTGGATTGGATTAGGACATGTAATATTATTTTATTTAATGAATAGTTAAAATAGTTAAAATCAAGGTTTAATAACTAAAACATTTTTAATATGGGGTTATAAATAAGATAAATTCTATTGTAAATATTCATTAGAAAGATAAGACTATTTCCTACATAATGATATTTTATTTATAATTTTTAGAGTTTAAATAAGTTAGTTTATTTATGACACAACGATGATGCAGTAATTACCCATTTAAGGAAATATTAACATAATTGATGTTATAAATGCCCAAATAAATGTAATTTACACTTTTTATGAATTCCACTAATTTTCTAGATTAATATGACATATTAGTGTTGATTTAATTTACTTGGTTTGAACATATAATTCCGTTATGACTTTCACAAAAATCATATATCAAATTGTGTCAAAATTGACACAAAATAGTTTTTAAATAAAATATTATATTATTAATTGTTATTTTATTCCTAAAAATATAAGTCTCGGCCCAATAACATAGATAATTATATATATATTAATAATAAACAATTTGGGGTTCATTTGGAATGTTATAGTAAGTGTATTAACCATATAGTGTAAGAAAAAAAAAAGACACGGTAAAAGTTAAATTATTTATCTTAGAGTTAAATATAATTTATAATGGTTAAAATAATACTCTAAACTTGTCAAAATCCTATTGGTTGATAGGATTTCGACCCATCCCCACTTTAGATTCGAAATAAGACCCTTTGGAACCATTATAAACCGAATTTGAATTTAATATAAAATAATATTTTGAGATATTCCTATGGTGCCCCTCTCCTCCCTTATAAAAGGGCACCTCCTCCCCCTCCTCCTCACACCAATTTGAGCACTCAAGCTCGGCCAACCCCTGCCAAAATCCCTTATCCACTTCCCTAGAATAATCGTAGAGCTCCTGGTATTCTTCAAAGACCATCCATAGTTCCCTAAGAGAAGGTTAAGAGAAGGCGCGTCAAAAAGTGGTAATACCCATAACAGATCTTTTTCAATTTCATTCTTCTTCAACTTATTCTTCTTTAATTGTTTCATGATAAAGTAATAACATCAGTATTACTTACATACTTATATGTTATTATAAACATGAAACAACCCTAATTTACCTTCTATCCATTCTACGGAAAAATGAAATCATCGAGCGTGCGTACGTACGGAATACCGTCTCCACGCTGTGGTGTAATCTATTTTCCACCACCACCTTACTTGGATGGGTATAATGGTGTAATCAGTAACTATATATGATTATAATAAAGTGATATTTATACTGAAATAGTATAAATACATTTCAATACAATTCCACAATCATGGGAACGATATCATCACTCGTGCGTACGTACGGCCTACCGTCTCCACGATGTGACGCAACTCGTTCTACATGATCTTCATTACATAGTGATTATATAAATGAATTGAATGAATAAATATGATATATATTACACTAATACAATTCTGGATATGAGGTATCTATAACCTAACAAGATTAATAAAGAATTTATTCGGCAAAACATGCATAAGAACAAAAGGTAATAAAAACCCGAATAATAAGTAACTGTGAAATATTACAAATAAGAAGCTAAGAATCTGACCATATATGATATCATATAAATATATATGATTATGGAATATGTCAATAACCTTATTTAAACCATTATACAGGAGCTTTGGACACGTACGAATCATATCGGACCAAAGGTAAGGGAAAACATCACAATCTCATTTTCCTTCGAGATTGATTATACTTTGGTATTTACTGGGGTGTATTTATCATACACATCCATGTTTCATCAATATGTAATATTATTTCTATCCTTAAACAATTTCTTAAATCTAATTTTACCTATTGGTTAGTTTTTAGTAAAATATATGAAATAAATCTTTTGTCGTTTTCAAAACGATGTACTTTTTGACTTTTCCGACAAAAGTACAAGAAGAATGTTTTTTTAACTTATACGGAATAAATGGATTCATAAAACATTATTTCAATGAAGCTTCCTTTAAAAGTTTTCAAGTTTATTTTTAATTAACTTCTTTTAGTTTAAAATTATATGACATGTTAAGAAAGGAAAATGTTTTTGAAGTAAAAAGGATATTTTCTTCAAGAATGGAGTTCAAATGTTTTATCAAAATTATTTTCCATCTAAGATAATATAGGGTTCTATTTTTATCCCTGTTATTACATTGATTTTATTATGTTGTGATGGAATTATTTTTATGAAGACCTTTACCATATATGATTTGTTTTATGATGTCATGATGTTTCAAGAATCCCATTTTTATTACATGTGTTATGCAATGATGTACGATTTATGATTATGTGGAACACATAAGAAAGGATTCATTATAAGATGGGTGAGACCTATATCTCCCTCCAATGCATTGGGTAAAGATTTATATCTCATGGGATAGACAGGGCTGTAATGGAAGGTCATTCTGGTTCAGTAATACAGGACTGAAACGAGGAGTGAACTCGGTTCAGAAATGGACGTTGTCCACTAAGATAGTCTTGGAAATGAGTCATGACTAACAAGAAATGATTCTCTATGATTATGTGTGCATGCCACAAAGATTCAAGTTTTATGTTATGATTATGGGGATATCATTTTCACTTCTATGATTTATTCCATGTTAAGATATTATGATCTCTTTTGCAGGTTAAGATTTTCAAAAGGTAATGATATGATTGTTATTTCCTTTATTTGCCCTTGCTGAGCATTTGAGCTCACCCTTTTTATGTTTTCTTTTCCCCAGGTCAGGAAGAAGGTTATTAAGTAGAATATGCTAAAAGGGACTATGAAATAAATGGGAGACACTGTAGAAGATTTATGAACCAGTTGTTTATGTTTACCAGTTTCTAAAGACACTATACCTATACAGTCTTTTGTGGTTTTGTCATATGTTGTAATAAGTATGCTTCAATTATGAAGTAATAATAATGTATGTAAAGTATGGGTCGTTATACATACAAAATATTTTATTGAAATATAGAAAAATATATGGTAATTTATAGATTGGTTGGGAGAGTGTATATCCCTTGAACAAATTTAAAAATTGAGATGTTCAATGTTCCATCTCTAGTATTTTATAATTGAGGCTTTTCATATTAATATAAAAGGAAATTAGATGTTTAGTGTAGTTTTAGGGATTTTCTTCTCCTCTATATTGGGTTTTCACCTTATACGTAAGATTAAATAAATAGAAACACCATATAGGGTTCCCTTGACGTTTGTTTACTTAGAAGACCCCATATATTGTTCCTCCTGGATGACCTGACCTAGGGGACTTGAGTAGGTACCACCATGTTAGACCGGTCCTGAGAATGTGAGTGTAGGAATTTTGTGGGGATGTTATTGTGTCACCTTTGATCTAATACCAATTTTGCAAGAACAAGTGTAAGGGAATAGTGATGGTGGGTTTTTTTGTTTTTAATACTGTTAACTTTTATATATTCATTGATTTGATTATTTATAAGGAATTTAGGGATGAACAGATATGATTTTTCGGATCCACCATATAGGCATAGTAATATATGATAGTGGAATTGAGTTTTCCCAAAGGTGCGTCCAATGATAAGTCTTTTTATCCCATAAGACATGATATGGTTATACTAATGTGATATGACATGATGAGTTGACACCATAATGGATGACCAATGTGTATCCCAGGATTCAACTGCTGACCCTTGAGAATGACTGGGTTGTCATGATACAACCTCATTTCTGTATGTGAATCCTTAGATGGAATGGGTCCCCAGGATTCCCTGAATGTCTACGATCGAACCATTTTGTCTTGTGGGATCATTACAATCATTATCATTATTATATTATGATGTCTCCCTTGTGATCCAGCTAGTTGATCCCAATTTCATTACTTTTTCTTGATTTAGATTATTAGGATTCATAGGATTTGTCTAGACGGTGTGGTGAGAATGATATATATATGTTTAAATCAGAAATTTTTTGGGATTCATTTAAATAAACTATTGCCTACTCATTTTTCCAAGAGTTTGGAGATAATATATGGTTGCCTTAAATCATATTATTAAGCATTTCATGATGAAAAACTCATCTGTTGAGAAAAGAATTATATATTTACCAAGTCACGATCCTTGGATTTGACCATTGGTATGATATAATTGGAACAATATCATGACATTTTTAGAGAAACTATAGCACTTGTTGAAGAATTTATGGCCAATCATGGATGGGGGACTGAGGATTGATTATGGTTTATTTAATAATTAATTTGAAGTGTCTTATTTATTGATTTCATCTGAAAATGTCACATGGACATATAACATAATTATGGGTATGTTCAAAATGTTTTTGGTGGGACTCTACTAGGTTTTTTAATAACACTTTTCTTGGGCCTCTATTATTCTTTGGTACATAGGAATACCTCTCACTTAGTTACTAATATCACTTAAGATAAGCCTAGTATTATGTTTGTGAGATGGAGTTGCTTGAGTTGGTTCATGAGATTGGAGGCAAGGCTTTAGAATGGGGATATGACCTCTAATCTATTATGGTTAAATTTTATTATTTTTTATTTTTATATTACCATCCTATTTGGAGGTCAGTCCAATATTCCTTCATGGTGGTTTGATTCTTCATTACTTCTATATTCATTAATTATTATTGGTTATGATTAATGAATTTTTGTACTATTATTGGCTGGAATGGACGTAATTTTGTTTCTTATCCACTACATTACATTCTGATATATGTTTATAGTATTCCCATTGATAAACTATTTTCCCACATAGCTAATTGGTATCCTTTAGTGTACAAGGTCGAATTCTTGAGAACATGTTCCCAACTGGACTTAGGAACCGATCGAGTGGCCTCCATGCAGAGATTTTAAAGAAAGAAACACACTATGGGAATAGCTCGTCCACAAATGTTTCTGTCAAGTAATGTTGAAGAGATTATTTAACTGATATAACTATAATACTAAATCATGAAACTATGAAACCTCATCAATACTGTAATATATCTTTATGTGGGGATAATACTAGTAGATGACTTTCCACACATTCCAAATATTTGTATCCCTAACATAGATGGGACCTTTAGGAACATATTCTCTCCCTCAATAAACTATATGGGCCTCCATAATCAATCAATATTAGTATTTTAATGGATCTTGGATACCCTTATCCACTCACGGATGATCTAAACATTCTATATTGTCACTTTTATAAATTATCGTCCAAAATTTACTAACTATCCCATCTTCAGCATGTATAATGTTTACCAGAAACCACTCCCATAAAAGGCCTCCAATGGAATTATTTCAATGTTGAAATATAAACTACTTGTATAAGAACTCCCCACAACTAGTCTATGATCCTCTAAGATTTATCAACAATTAAAAAATATACTTGAAAAATGTCCTTTATGAACTGAAATATCCACTCGAAAAGGTTATCCATCATGGGTTGGAATTCTAGGATTACATGTAACTATGTCATAAATTTCCTTTATAAACATCTCCATAATCAAAATGTGATTCTACCAACATCAACTGAAAAAAAATTCAAATTAAATCCATGATTTATGTATATACACAACATGTACAATCATGACATTTCCTCCTGCTAACTCTTCTCTATGATGGAATGGAATTTGGTTGACATAGTGTGTCAATCAATGATCACCCAGATTGTGTCGTGACCACTCTCTTATTATGGAACTCTTACCCTGAAATCCATATATATTCCATCCCACTTCTACATTCATACCTTGAGGAAATATTCTAATACCACTAGATCCTAACGTTCAACTATATCCTTTTGATTGGTAATATAATTATAAATAAAATTTAAAATGAAACTTTTATTGCCATGCCACATAACTACCACTAAAGATCTAGGTACTTCATTCTAACTATTTTAGGTACAGTTATAGAAATTTTATGAAACTCCCTTATGGAACAAAATAAAGTTTATATAGTACATTTTTCAATCGACATAAAATGATTAAATTCTACCAACCTTCAAAGAATCTATTAGGAGCTTTTCATGTGAATAACTGGTCAGGAATGAACTCATCGTCAACATATCCATGTTGTTCTTTCCTAACATGTCAATGAAGTATAGGGGGTGTAATAGTTAATCAAACATATATTTAGCCTCCCTCTCATTCTAAGGATAGATGTTATGAGACCAACATTTCTGAAGCTATACCTAACAACTATGAATGGGAATTACTATGGAGGGAATCATCCTGTATATTATTTTCCATTGATTATTGACTATCTCCATGTTACTGTCTTGAATACACTCAATCCATATTTGTCATCTCAAGTTGATATATATTTTAGATATGATATACATGAGATTATTTTCACCATAATAGATGATGATCTGGTAACCAAAAGAAAGTTTCTCTATGTCTTGAGACTGAAAACTACCACATAAAACTAGACATATGGGGTCATATAGTTCTTATAGTAGGGTCCCAAATATCCACACATGTAAGAATTCACATCATAACATTTCATCATAAAACATACTTGTCTATCAATAGAGGCATCAAAAAATACCTCATACTTAACCCCCTCTTCCAGAGTTTTAATGATTCGAATTATCATGATTCTCATGTACTGATTCTAAAAAGTATTGTATGAATTGTTCATCAAGATAAAAGGATTACCCATCTATTCCAAGGAAGTCTGGGGGAACATAAATCTTAGAAAAATATGGTAGGAATATGTAAAATTGTATAGATACCCCAAGGATACTTGTCACATCATTAAATCTATTGGGAGGCTCTCATATTAAAACTACCTATATTTTATATGGGTTCACAAATACACCATCCCTTGAGATGAAATATCCCATGAAGTATAAATCTTGAATCAATAAGGGAAATGTTAAAATATTTAAATAATTGTGATGTTATTGAATTATTTTTAAGGTCACCTTTTTCTAAATATATTGATCGTCACTTATTACTAAGTTAAATAGAATATCCTCAAAGAATATAACCACGAATCTGTCGAGGAAATGCTAGAAAATATTTTTTCATGAGTCCCGTAAACATCGTAGGGGAATTGATTATACCAACTAGAATCACCAGATTCACATAATTATTATAGTGACATATATATGTTGTCTTTGAGTTACTATCCTCTCTAATGTGAATATGGTGTTAACCTGAACATAATTCATTCATTAATAACAATGTCACTCCTTCTAGATAGTTGAAGAGGTTGTTTATTTTTGGTTATGGGTGTGTATTATTTATGGTCACATAATTTAGGTGAGGAAATGACATAAACATGTTTAGGATTTCATTCAACTTCACGGTGAATAATACTGGGGTTTCCTATGGGGAACTAGGGTCGAAAAATTTTATTTCTCTAAAGATCCTCCCACAGAACCCTCATCTCTTGATCATTTTTTGGGCTATCTGATACACAATATAAATTATATAAATAGGAATAGGGATAAAGTAAATAGATAAATCCACCAACTACTATGGATGTATTCCTAGTATATCCTTGGGGAAGACTTCTTTATAATCATATATCTTTATAGAGGATAATAATCCCTTAATTCCCATCTCTCCACAACTCAAACTATCAAACTACTGAGAAACCAAGTACCTCATCCCACACATGGACCCGACTAGATTAAACGTTTTTCCTTATCACTAGTGAATGAAAATATCACCCTTCTTTGTATAAAAAATTGTGTCCTCTTCATAAAATAGTTAATCTAGGCATTGAAAATCATTATCTATAACATACATAGAATGAGATCATATGATCCCATCATAGGTATGAGGATGTCCCGTGATAATCTATCACCTCTAAGAGAAATGTCATGCTTCCAAAATATTAATTTTATTTAGGATTATATCCTAGTACGATTCCCTAATAATATGGGACTAACTAGAGTCTATAACTGAACACCATGTTTTCAGAAAAATGGTTATAGCTATGAATTAATGACTCATGACTATATTTATCGTAACTAATACAAATATATACAATGAAAATATTGAACCTTGAATCATATGAGGAGACTTAGGGTCATGATCATTCATTAATTTCAACTGAACATGTCTTGAGCCACTAAATCCTTAAACCTTTTAAATATCACAAGGAGGTGTGGTTGCAATAAGGGATTATAACATCATCCACATCTAGTATCACTAAAAACTCTACCACCACCACCTTCTGAATCACCATGCATGTGTCATTTTATTTTCCATTATATCTCATCCATTGAACTTTTATATTCTGGTTCATAGTGGGTCAAAAAGGCCAATTTAATATGACACCACCCATAAAAGGTGATGAAACATATTTCTCTATTCCAACTATAATCCCATTGTGAGTTATATAAATTGTATCATCTTGTATAAGTCTACACTAAAGTTTGTTTTTCAATTGAGATCATGAAAGAAATTTAGTAACTTTTACATCAATGGTTTCTGATTTTAATCATCAACATATTGATCCATATTTTTATTTATTATCTTCCAAAATACATTTCTACCAGGAATTCTAATTCTAGAACTCTAGTATAGGTGTTGGTAGAAATGTAAACTACCATATCTTGAATATAACATCATAAACTTCACAAAAATGTTATCTTATTGAAATATAAATCAAAAAATATATTTTATGATTATTTATTAACGTCAGTAAATCTTGAAACATACTCAAAAATTCACATGGGATACTTTTAAATTTCAATATTTTCTTTAATATGTAGTGATAATATAGTTCCAAGAAACTAGTGCTCTCAAAATAGGTGATCCGAAATTATCTATCAACAAATAGACCCATTTGGTGTATAAATATCCCAAATTATGTATCTACCTACTAATCCATGGAGATGTCTATTTGTCAGAACCAACATTTCGTCATCAGGAATAAAAATAAGATGAAATACAAAACCCCTCAACTCAAGCAACTCCTCTAATTCATAAAGATATGGATCTACCCAAAATCCATGTGGTACCATCCTCTAAAACATATTAATAATTCTTATCCTATATATCTTATGATCATATATATGACGGACATTTTCCCTTAAATTGACTCAGAGCATCCACTTAGACTCTTAGGGGTTCTTTTTTTAACTACCCATCTATATAGAACACCTCTTGAATTGGATCATGTAATAAGGCACCATCACTCTTAATGCAATCATAATGGTTATACTTTGTAATCCTCATATACCTTTTTCATTGTGGTACCAAATAATATCCAAGATGAACACTAGTTAAGAGATAATATCACGAGAGAGGGTTGAATAAGGGCATGGAAATCAAAATTCATTCCTATATGATCCATGTACCATTGTTTTTATAGGATCAATGTATCCCTATATCAAGTCAATATATATGATTTTAGTGTCCATTTATATGGATAAGTAGGTCATCGATCCATCAAAATCATCCCTTGCTATAGTGACAACCTCAGAACACCTAATAACCAACACCTGATTTTTACCAAACAAATCCACATAAATACATTATTTAAAAACTATATCCATAAGAAAATTTATTCTCTGATACACCTTCGACAATACTAGACACAATTTAGTTTACCTAGTTAGGAGTAATCTAAGAGTTCTATCTCAATCCAACTAGTAATAGGCTTGTTGCTGATGACTAAAACATTGTAGGCATATCTTGTATATGGAATTACTTAAATAAATACGCATGTACAATGGCACACATCACTATATATATTAGAGTGATAATGGAAGATACACTTCTAAATTTTTAAATAAAGATAAAACCTATTATCTTACACATGAGTATGATAGTATATAAACAAACATTTAAAATATAGAAATACAAGACCAATAAAAATTTTATATTTCAATATATTAAACTTAAATAAGACAATAAATGAATGTTACTCTCATATCTATCCAGAAGTAACTAACGTCGCTACCCAAAACACTAAGTTTTGCACATGAATAATCTACACACAACATCTTCAAATAGCATATTTTACAAATAAGACAAGATTAATGCAAGTGCATACCATATAAGGGTGAGTATAAATATACTTAGAAGGATCCCTAAAATCAAAAAATTCATAATGCATCAAGAAGATGGTGACTTATCTCTAAATAATAGTAAAATTTTATAAGAAGAAAAAATCGATATATTATCATAGAATGGCACTGTGTATATGTGTGAGGTCCTGGTATTAGAGCCAACAAATAGAATACATAAAGTGGTAACTCTAATTAACCCAATAGAGACACATATTCATGTCTCATCACACCCATAACAAAGATAAGGAAACTATATGATAATTTATATGGGCTTAATTATCATGTATCATTCTTAGTGAAATGGGTGATACATGGTCCTAAATATATTGGAATTAGGTTGGGGAACAAACTCTTAATTTAATGGATATGGGGTATGGGAACATTCCCTATGAATGAATGGATAGTGAATAAACACCCTAATCCCATGGATGGATACTATTATATATATAATTAATCCCAATATTGGGAATGACACACTTTATTCATAAAATGAGATACCTAACCCTATTTAGAAGAAAACATGAAACTTCCCCTATTATGTGGGATGTAAATAGAACATATGAAGAAATTGATCCCAAACATAAAAATTCAATGTATTCAAATATTCATAAAAATGGTATATGGTGTAATTTGAGATCAAATAGTGTGCATCCATTTAGCATAAACCTTATATGGTATTGGTTCCATACTACGTGGGTTGATGTCAAACTACAAGTTGTATATAGGATACAAAATGTTTCACTAATATGGAGGTACACAATGTATACCTCATCTTTCCAATTATAATGCCATAAATGTTACATTGGGGGTCTCCCAATACACAAAATGTGTGAGGTTTTACTTTTTTTTATGTACATTAATTACACAATGAACTGTTTAACAAAAGATACAAGGAATTGTGGACTCTGTCAGACGATGTACGATATTTTACTTAGTCTACACCCATATTGTTGCATCAAAAGTACTACACAACAATTGTTTTTTTTGGACTATATTTTCTGTATTTTTATTTTCTTTAGAAATTCCACATAATCGATGTATATCCACCTTCTTTATAACTTCCATCAATTCCACTAAGAATAACTTTTAAACCATTATATAATATTATTGAACATTCCTAGAAAACCATTGGAGTTCATATTCCGACCACCTGTCACCAGATAAATAATCATTATCACTATTAAATGTTTCATAAATATCTATTCGTGGGAATCTTACATCCATGAATCCTCTATTGATTCTCAAAAATCCAATGATTCTCTACCATACACAAATATCCAATGACAAACATGTAGAAATGATACACTAAATCCATAATTGATTTTATGAATGAAATGAGTTTATAAGACTAGTAAAATCACAAACCAAATGAACTATTGGGGATGAACAAACATAATATTTATGGTAAATTTAAATATAAAATATAGTTACACAAATTGGTTATATTCATCCTATCCATGATTCTGGGAATGGGATCAACTAAATAATGGGAAAACATACAAATCAAAACTAAATAATTAAAATTACGAAATCTAGGAAAATCATAATTTAATACTTGTTATAGAGTTTCATGGATTAAATTATCAATAATAAACTCTGTGATAGAAATTGAAACAAAATAAAGGAGTAAAACCAAAATAGAAATAAGTCCTTCCTAGGGATAATATTAATAACTAACAATGATTACATCTATTGTTTATGTAATAAATGATATCTATTGTATTCATCATCGATTACTAGATCCAAATTAGCCTATTATTAATATATAGACAACAAAAATACAAAACAAGTGTGTAACATATTTATCACATGGAATTTTAAATAACATTGATTATATAAATCTTTGTTAGTGTTATATAGCTTAATAGTAAAATAATTAACAAATTAAAATATTTTACTATTTTTTTTATTGCGACTACACACTTAAAAAGATACTTATATGAGAAATAGTTATAGAATTCCATTGACCATCCATGAATTTCTTATTCAATGGTGGTGGAATTTTTTCCATTTAAGAATCCATTCTTACAGATATCCATTACATCCAAAATAATGAATTCACATGAGTTAATGTAGTTATACATTTAATATATTAACATAGGGCTAAGAAATGACTACAACATCTCAAAAACACTATGAATATATTCAAATATATAATTTAAAATCATTACTCTATCTAATTTAAAAATAGTATTTTTAACACCAATTTCTTCTACTCAAGAATTCAATTTATAAGTCTTTTTATGAGAAAATTTAGAAAAAACAGATATATTATGACAAATATGGGGAGAGGAAGAAATTTGGATCTACTGTTCATCAATAAATTATAGATATTTTTTGAAACATTAAAATAAATTTTAATGAAATTAATCTTTGATGAATGATCTATTATTATATTTATTAGTCATATGTATTTTTTAATGTTTGTAGAAATTTTTTTGTAATGACCTAAGATTCATGTTCTATAATAAAATCTTTATTTTCCATAATTATCTCAAGTTATTTGGCTTATTCTCTATTTGAAAATGGATTGTGGGCTCATGAGTGAAAAAAGTTTCACCATAAGGGTGTTTTTTAAAGTTAACTTCCACAATAGGGGTCATTACTCCATATCCCATAAGACCATTCCATAAGATGATTAACTATATCATGGTGTAAGAGTTTAATTATAGTGTGGCCAGTAGAAGAAATGTCATACCACAACATATGAATCTATTCTATAGTGGTATATAATGAAAGGACTACATTGTAGCCTTTTTCATTGAGGTTGGGTTCATTTTAGGATGTGTTGTAGTGCCTCAGACCATGCCATTAAGAGGATTCCTTTTCAGTTATAGAATTCCTTCTAGTAATATGGCCTTTAGGTATTATGCCTTCTAAAAAGGATGAAATGTTTTTCATTTAGGGATAAATTTCTGAATTAATTAAGATCCTATTTTGGACTCATAATGAGCCACAATCCAACATGGATGGAACCCCCAATACCCCATAAAAATAATTTTCCTCTAATAATTTTATTGATCTTCAGGAGTACCGAGAAGATGGAGAAAAAAACCAAAATTTTGTTCATACCCTTTCTATCATAGTAGTTCACACCCCAATCTAATTTTAAAATAAAAAATATCCTACATCCCTATAGAGGTTGACTTATATCACTTCTCTATGTCATAAACCCTTTTCATTTGGTCATTATGTTTTACTAAAAAGGATTCCATGTTTTGGCCTTAATCTCTTTGATATGTTAATATCTTCCCATATAAACTACTAAAATGTATTTTCCTCTTTTCCCTATGTTTTTATCCATTTGGTGAATCCTTGCACTATTATGGTGAAAAACGCATCATGGTGTTTGGTACTAGTGCACCTCTATCCTACAACATTCACCATATGCTGGGGAGCCATCTATCCAAAATCCATTCCATTATAGACTCATTTTTCTCCAGCATCCTACTGAGGGAAATAAATTATTCAACCCATTTTCCATCATTACTCTATAATATTTAATATAACTATTTAAAATCGGTTCTAGGGGTTTTTCATGTGTGAGCATGTTTAGATTGTGTGTGAATTTGGTGTGGTGAATAAATTTATGGAAAACATTAACACTAACTAAAAAACCATGATGTAGGAAGTTCCTTTCATTTTATGCTCTTGTTACACATGATTCAATGGTATTAATATTGTGTTGGAATATTTTATATTTATTTCTTGCTAGTAATCACAGGTGGGTGTATCTGTGTCTAGCATGTGATCGTGTTATGATGTTGTTTCTTTAAATATTGTTGATATATAAAGATTTTTGTGATGTTGATTGATTCAAATGTTGGATATTCTAATATTCTATATTTATCATGATGTGTGGTATGGTTATTATGTCATATATTTTCTTTTATAGATTGCTATAGATTATACATTATAGGTTGTTGTCATGGTATGATTAGTCCTTATGGTGTGTGTGTGTGTGTGTGGCGTGTGATGATGATGGTGGTGGTGCATGATATCCTTGTAACCTAGCCTCTACTCAATGACTTAAGAATTTATAAGTAAATAAATGACAATATATTCATTATAAAATCCATGTCTTACTTGAGGCCTTATCAATTTTGAGTAGGTTACAAATCCACGATGCATTGTGGATTTTGAGTTTTACTTGATGCCTTGTGGACTCTGAGTGGGACACTCACTCAATTACTTATGCATTAAGAGTGACACACCAACAACTGAATGGAAAGTCTTTATCCTATTGAAATAATTTACTATTTTTTTGTATTAATTAAGAGTACGTATGGATGGGGGGGGGGTTATGTGGAGTCTTACATAGCACAAACATTCTTGTTTTTAGATTGTATTCTTGTGTTTGTTACATATTGATTATTATTATTATAACATAAGCTATTATAAGTGAGAAAACTAGGTTAATTATACATTTTTGGATACCATATATGTCTTGAAATCACACTGTACACAAGAATTTTGTTTCACATAAAGACTTCATAGGGGATCTGGTGAAGGGAAAGAGCCCTTTGTGGGCTGTTGATTTGAGGAGCATGGTTCTGGTGGTGGAAAAGGACGGACACTGGCAGGATGTATAGTTATTTATTAGTTTACCTACACATATTACAATGTTTAGATAACCACCTGGGGTGCCTATTTATTTTCAGACATGTAAAAAATATTTATTATTTTTCATGATTACTATGCTTATTTATTGTTTTTATTGTTTATTTATTATCAGAGAAGGTGAGTCATATGTATGCACAGGTGCTACCATTCACTACTAAATTGATGGGAAAGAGAGTGGGTGATGGTGGTTTTATAATCATATAACATTGTCGTATGTTTATGTTAGTGGATTTATTATTTTATAATGAATTACAGGAATTTGGAGTTGGTAGAATAAGAAATAAATTGAAGAGGACTGGGTTAGAAAATTACATCTTCTTAGAGAGACCTCATTTAGAGCTTCTCTTACAAACCCTAGGGATTCTATTTTTCGAAGACCAATACCTATAGAACTTGGATATGTGTGTTTAAATGTTTAATAGTAAGTGTTTGGTTGATCTTGATGGGTCAATGTGGTGTAATGAAATGAAGGAAGGGTATTTCTTTTATAAATGTGATGAAGAGAACATTCTGTATTTCTTAAATTAAAAGTTAATAAATATTTTTTTTAGTTTCAAAATGGATCCAAGATTTTATGATTTTAATGTAAGATGATTATAATTAAAAATAATATTATAAAAAAAATTGGGCATGTTTTAGGTTTTTTTTCACACTTCTCTTTTAGTTTTATCGCTATGTTAAACCTTATAAAAATTACCATAATAATAATATTTTCTACCAATTAAGTGTTAATAATGTTACGATAAAATTTTAAGTGATCTATAAAAGAACCATGATTGACTTTTATTTCCTAATGTTTTTCATTTTACAGAAAGTATTTTTTGAATGAATTGTATATTAAATAATAAAATATTTTTAATATGAAATAAAATCAATTTCAATTTTCTAAATATTAATTACTTTTACATTAATAAGATAAATAGAAAATATATATTTTGAAAAAAAATATCCTAATAAATCCATTAAATGTTATATTCATTTATAAAATTCATGTATAACAAATATTCCATCAAATTATCTTACATCTATTATTTTTAATAACAATTATGTTATTATTCCATTAATTGAATATTTACATCATCATTGTTGTGTAGGAATTTAGGGAACTTATTTCTTCAATAAAAATTAAAAATAAATTAACCTGATTAGTTTAAAAGATTTATTTTTAAAATGAATATTTGTAATCGTACATATAATAGGTTTTTTTCATAATTAAAATCTTAATTTTATTAAAAAACGACTCTGGCATTTTCAACATTTCTATACATAGAATATTTTAAAGCCCATAATCACATCCAAATCGAAATACAGTACCATATAACTAAATATGAGATAATTATGAAAGAAAGGCTTGCATCCAATAAAATTAAGGAACGTCTTATGGTCTTTTTATAGTCTTTATCAAATTATTTTTAAACCTTAATTACACAATTAAACCATTATTGTGGTAAAAAAATTACTAAGGTTAATATTCATGATAAAAAAAGGGCCATATTTAAAACAATGACCTCTTGATTTCAAATATGGAATCTATTTTTTAAAATTCAAAATGATTTTTTGGCATTATTTCATTAAAAAACAAACTGGAAAAAATGTGATGGAAAGAGGTTTTTAAAAAAATGTCATTTTAAAATATAAAATATTTTTATACTAAATTCAACTATAAAATCCATATAAATAAAAATAATTGGGTAATTTTAAATTAAAAATTAAATTTTAAATTTTAAAACTAATCAAAAATGGATCTTCATTTTTAAATACATGATAAGAAAATAAAATTTTCAATAATAACTATATTTTTTCACTATTCACTTAAGAATCAATATTTCAAGAAAAATTATAAAAATTAATCCTCATATCATCATGATGAACACAAAATTAGTTTAATTTTATCAATTTTATTTTTTAAACAATCTAGAAAATAATTATAATAATTGATCTTATAATGTATTAAAACCTATTTTTAAAAAAAAATGAACAGAACAACATTACGAATAATTAAGTGATATTATACTTATAATTTATCAATACATCTATCATGAGCAGTCCCTTTTCATATAGTTCACAAGGTATTTCTTCATACTCATACATACTAATTTAATGGATAGGTTATAACATTCATATTAAATAATAAAATATTGTTGTCCATTTAGTCTTGGTGTTAGGTGTCGCATACGCTATCAAGTACAGTGTTATCTTAAAATTTAAGTGTGTTAAATTACAAGTCAATTAGGATTGAACATATTTATTTTATTTAGAATTAATTTCTAATTTATTCATCCATTTTATAGTGGGAGATTATTGCAGGTTTCTTATTGTTCCTCAGAATACTTTTTGGCAGTGCGGCATGATAGTGAACATTCATCAATTATTATTGTAAAATTCGATGTTTGAGACCCGAAGAGGTGAAGAACAAGCTAGATATTAGACTCAAGGATCTAGTAGGAGTTATAATCTATTTTTGTAGGATTGTCACGTACCATATGGATAAATCCATGGAGAAGAGATAGGTTTTTTCTACATAGTGGAATAGTTTCGGGAAGATGGTGGGTAGGGGACATCTACAGTTCGACGTATAGACTTGATCACATACACTCAATCTACTAATTATTTTGGTACTAGTGCATCCCATTCATTTATAGCTCTGAAATCAATTAATGGAATTACCTTACTTGCCAGGATTTTTTCTAATTTAGGCTCCCTTGATAAACTATTGGGAAATAAAGTGGATGGCCTCCAACAATTCAAAAATGTACATATAGTTATAGATAGTTATGGGTGACTGTGGGGGTTCGTGATATTTTATGTAGTTACCTTTATGTTATTAATTTCATGGTATGGTTGAACAACTTCCATGATGATTTATAGTACTATCAGATGCATGTTTCATTCACTTATCCAAATGAAAAAAAATCATAATGACTAGATAGTGGGAACTAGGAGTTAACAGAGCAGAACCACACATGATTCATCTATGGAAATTTACAACAAATATAGTGAGCATGGTTTTTTTGTAAGGATCAATAACATCCTCCTCATCTCTCCCTCCAGTCAATGAACTCTATCAATACATCTACCCAGATGTCTTCTTTGGACTCCCTCCTAATATAGTAGTTAACTATGAGATAGGTCTTGTAATAGGTATGAAACACATTTTGATACCCCAATATCATATGGAAATAATTGATATAATAAAGATCAACGTATAGGTATATGAATTGGGGTGGAAATAAATTATCATGTTTAGTGCTTCAACATAGGGTATATCATTTTTTTACCAAGAAGGTTAATAATAGTCATGAACTTAATATTTCGTACTGCATGCTAAATAATGTTCTAGTGGAGAACCAATAACCTTTTATTTGGATTGATGATCTTTTTGATTAGCTATGGGTGGATGGTTGTTCTCCAATGTTGATTAATTTATCTAGCTACAACTAGTTTTGAGTTAGAGAAGAGGATATTCCAAAGATGGGGTTTAAGAAAAGGTATTGACTGTATGAGTCTTTGGTGATATCATTATAGATGAATATTTCGCTCGTGGTGTTCATAGAAATCTTGAAAAATATCTACTATTAATAATTGGACTTCTACTTCATGGTTTTCATTAATGAAATATACATCTACTCGTCAATATTAGATCAACATGCTAGGAACCTAGATTTAATATTGATTACGCTTTGTTCCAAATAGATTTAATCGATGTTTTAAATTTTTTATTTATTTATTCTAGAGGTTATTTTATTAGTATATGTGGTTTCTAATACTAGTACATCCATGGATCATGAAAATTTTTACATATTAACATCATTGACACGTCTCTGGAGTGTGTTTGAGAGTAGATTTCACTTGGGTTTAATGGGATATTAACAATTATTTTTCAAGGAATTATCCCAACTATCAATGACTATGAAAGTATTGATGAATATGGATGGAAAGTTTATATGGCCAGAGTAGTGTGAAGAGGCATTTATTGAGCTAATGTTATGATTGATGACATCTCTATTATGAAAACTCCATGGGCTTGGGATTGGATATGAATTGTACTGTGTTGTATCTAGTGTTGGTCTAAGAGTAGTACAGATGTTGAGAGAGTATGTTTTAGCTGATAAAATTTTTAGCTATGCCTCTATGAGAATAACTAACCTACAATTAACAAGGATATAAGAACTATTTTTCAAACTCTAAATTGATGGAGACACTATCTCTTCAATGAGATATGTGTTTTCTATACATATAGTAAGTTCCATTACTATATCATCACTAAGAGGGACCTAAACTAGAGACTCGTTGATCATTTTGAGTATATATATATATATATTTTACATTGAGTTAGAATATAAACCTGGTTTGGAAAATTTCATTGTCTATTCTCTGATCTGTAAGAAACATGATTAAGAGGATCTTGGTGTGAAACCCTTAGAGGATATGTTGTGCCTGATGATCCTATTTTTATAGGGGAGAATGGATTCTTCTAAGGAATAAGGGTCTACGACTTGAACTCCCTTGGTGATCACATCCTGACTTGTGGACATGGTATAGACTCTACAAGAGTCAGACCTAGAGTGCTCAGTTATTAGAGAACATCTAGATATTGATAATATCATTCTTGGATGGGTTTTGGATGACAATGAGGTGATCATTGTACATGGGAGATCAGCCTCCCTTGATTACATTAGATATGATATGATAAGAGATTACCATACATAAAGATTGTCATTACATCATAGCGTGAAAAAGATGTTTCATAACTTCAGAATTATGTTATGGAGGTCCGGGATAAATAGAGAAAATACTGGTTTCATCTCATGATTCCTTACCTATCAAATGGAAATGTTCGATCATTAGAGAGCTGGTAGTTTCCATTATCCACTTTCATTTCACATGTTGAAGGGGGATGAAATCATGATGGAATTTTTGATTGGGTTACACAGACCCTTGAGAAGTCATGATTCATACTGACTGATGGTTGATCAATTGATGGATATTTTACACTTTTGCTGATTAAAAATACTAACTCAATGGTGGATCTAGGGAAACACTATTTTTTTAATATTTTATTATATCATAGAGTTCCCTTGAGCATTATATCACATATATATATATATATATTATATAATATTTTTACTAAGGATTTCATAAATCCCTAGGGATACAAATAAAATAGGTAAGGTCTAACCATACATATATATTGAGACTGTTTGAGAAGACTATATGCTTATTGTAGGATAATCTTTGAAATTTTGTTCTAGACTTGAGTAGCTAATGGTATGATCAATTATCCTCAGTTCACTTTATGTATAACAATCGGTACCAGGATTCAATTCAAATGTATCTTTATGAGGAACTTTATGGGTGTCTATGTTTTTCACATATCTATTGGCATGAGGTGTGTGAGGAGGTGATTGTTGTCCTTAAAAAGGATTTGGATACCACTTAAAGAGTGACATTTATTTTAAGAGGTTGATCACTACTCAGAGTAGATAGATATCGTATAATGCCAACAGGAGGAGACCCTTGAAATTCAATATGGGTGATTAGGTTTTATTAAGAGTGACTGCTCAGCATGGGCATAATTGTTGGAGGAAACCTCGAAAAATAGTACCATGTTTTGTGGGAGCCATTGAGATCACTGTGTAGATATTTTTAGTGGAATACTATATGGATCTTTCTTCTCTCTTCTAATTAATTAATTGTTTGTTTCATGTTTAATATCACCTGAGGTTCATGGCTGATGTTACAAATATAATCAACTATGATGACTTTGAGTTTTATTATGATACATTATTCAAGGAGAGAACTGTGAAGATTATATATTATAGAGGGAAACTCCTTCAATAGAAAATAGAATTAGTTTTCATGATTTTTAGTAGCATGGGAGGATCTAGGAAGATACTTGGGATTGGGAGGTCAATGGTCAAGCTTTGTGTTTTCATTTGTTTATTTAAGAACACTAGATAGTCATATTGAGGTTGAGTATAATTTAGAGGGGTAAGTTTAATTCCCTAATTTTTTTCTATAATAAAATCCATTTTCCAATATTTATCATCTTGTATTTGAATGAGGCCACATTTAGAAATGCCTTTTAGGATCTTGAGAATAAAAAAAGTAATTTTGGAAATTTTACTACCCAAATAGAGGTCATTGTTCCACAGCACATAAGATCTTGCTAGAATACCATAGAATATTCCATGGTTTGAGGACTACATCATAGTGTGTGCATTAAAATTAAGGCTACACAGAAACATGGGACGTTCTTCCATAGTTGTTTTGACTGAGGGGAAAATGTTATATCATTCATCATGGCGGTTGGGTCTATTTGTTTCTATCTCTTATCACCTCATATTATGATGCAAGGATGATAATGTGTTAGTTATATAAGGCTTTCAGTCCATCTTATCTTCATGATTTAATCCTCTTTAAAGGGAAATTCCATTTTTAATTTTTGGATATATTTATTAATTAAACCTGATACTACATTGGACTCATAATGAGTCTTAAACCAATGTTGATTGAACTGAAAATACCCCCTATAGATACTAATCATTCTATCATTCGACTAAAATCCATGTGCACCAAATGACTGGAGAAGAAAAATGAATACAATCATCCTCCCATTAAAAATTTAGTAGTGCATACCCAACCAACATTTACACTGCACTACCCTTTCATCACTATGGAGGTTAAAATTTTTAACTCCACTATATTTTGTCACCTTCTCATGCGGTCATGGAGTTTTTCTAAAAAGTATTACATGCTATAGACGTAATCTATATGTCATGGAAGTATCTTCTCTCATATATCATTATGAAACATTTTTTCCATTCGTCCATGGTGGTCTTATACTGGTAACCCTTTTTATATAGTGGTACGAACAATGATGTTTTGGTCGGTCCCAGTGCACCTATACACTAGAGATTTTTCATTATACTATTGAGCTCTCTTTTAAGAATCCTATCTAGTATAGAAGTTTTTTCTCCATCGGCGTGCAAATGGAAAGAACATATTCATTCCCTTTTTTACTAACCTCACTCTAAAAAACATAATGTGATGGTTTGAAACGTGTTCTGTGAGGAATTAGCATGAAATAATGTTCTTATTGTGTGCAAACATGGTATGATAATGAAACCTCCAACAAACCTTGATGTCGAAATTAATAACGATGAGGTAGGAAGTTCATTTCTTTCTTGGTCACTCGTTACACTCGATTTAACGATACAATTTTTATGTTAGAATATTTAGTATCAATTCATAACTTGTGATCACATCTAGGCGTGTATCTCTTTAGCCCATTATACTGTTATTATGTTGTTTCCATGATAATTATTGAGATAGATAAATTTACCGGATGATGTATGTTTCACATGTTTTATAGATGATGATGCTATATTTTTCATGATTTTCTCTATGGTTATTATCATGTTATGCCTTGTCTTGTTTTTTCATTTTAGGTTTGTTATGTTGTATACATGATTGGTATCCAAAGTTGTATGATTACAATTTTAGGGGTGCACTCATAGTTGGTGAAGGTGATAATGGTGGTGCATGATATTCTTCTAACCGGACCTCTACTCAAGGACTATTGGATTTCTGAGTATATTCTCAATACTCAATGCCTTATGGATTTTGGGTTTTACTCACTACCTTGTCGATTTCGAGTAGGTTGTACATAATAAATGACTTGTTGATTTTGAGTATTACTTGATGCCTTATGGATTTCATGAATGTTAATATGCAATTAATGAGGGATTATAAGTGACACAATAACATAATTTTGGATGGTTCTGATCCCTAACAATATCAATAGTATTTTCTAAAATTAATCAAATTCATATATGTATGAGGGTTTTATGGTAGCTTGGTTAAGGCTTGACTTCTCAATTTTGTATTGTATGTTTATGATTGTTATGTGATGGTTTTTATTAGGGAATTATATTTTATACATGAACATTTCAAGTTCAGGATTCATTGTTGTTGTCTTATTGAGTCTTGTATTCAATACCTACTCTAGAATTTAATTGTACTTGTATATTTCATAAGGGATCAAGTGAAGAAAAAGGAAATTGTGGTGAACTATTGTGCTCAACATCTTGGTGCAAGTGGTGATCTTTTATGGACTCATTCAGGACCCATAGATACTGATTTTTTTACCTAAAATTATTACTCTGGTCGGCCTACCACATTATGAGCTCATTTATTATCTAATATGTATTTCATGTTTATTATTCTTCATAATTAGTCTGATTATTTATTGTTGTTATTCATTATTTATTATTGTGTTATGACATGATACAAAGGGTATAGTCTACCCAATATATAACTTATACCCTCACTTCTAATCGAAAGCCTATTTCATATAGTGAGGAACTCATGAGGTCATGCATCATTCCATATTAGACCATGTGGTTTGGGTCGCGATGCTATAATATTCCTTTTAATATAACCATAGTATAGGTTCATGGTGTTTGAGAATAAGGGAAAGACGTACCATTAATATATTGAAATTATCAAATTTTTTATAACTCGAGGAATTAGATTGTTGGTCAATGTTTCCAATGAAACATTCCAAAGTACATGACATATTAAATGTAATGATTATTATTAGGTGATAAAAGATGTATCAGATTTACTAATCATATAGGCTATATAACATTAGTATGATAAATAGTTTATTAAAAAAATAGGGAACTTGGATTATAATGATAAATTACTATAATTAATCACTATTTAGATACTCAAATTTCTATGAATAAATCATATTTTTTGGAAAGGATTCTGGATCCTAATGATATAATGTGACAAAAATTACCCTAACCTATTTATTTCAATGAAATGATATTTTAGAGGTAAATTATTTTTTGGTGGTAGAGTTTAACACCAAAAATTTTGTAGTTAAATTCCAATTAAAAAATCTTTGTGTTACATAATTTCTTATATATTAAATAATGAAGTAAAATTAATAATTCCAAATTTCAATATGGAAATGAATTTTAATATATGAATTATATTCCAATTAGTAAATTTATATTATACATCATTTTTCAATTTATAATTGAATTAAAATCAATAGTAATTAAAAATAAAACATGATTAATGTATTCAGCCATTTTATTCTCTTTACTATAAATTCTACAACATATTACTAATGAAACAATGAAACACAATTGAAAAATAATTGACATCATTATTATGATAATTAGAGGAATAAGTGTAGTGATTTATTAATTTTTACATATATTGAAATAAAATTTAGTATAACCCTATCATTTTTTTGGTAATAAAATGTTTTTATACATATATGTTTTTGGGACAATATAGTTACATTGGTATATGTATAACTTTTTATGAAAAGTAATTAATTATAAAATTTATTTATTGTAGGAATATTAATTAAAATGACTAATGAAATCATCAGTTTTGATAATTATAATATTATTTTTGATAAACAGATTAAATATATGTTTGATCAAATTATGAAACATATTTAAAAATAGAGTTATTATGGAAAAATCTAGTTGATTTTTTACTTATGATAATAACTTTTTAAATCCTTGTAATGAGGTTGATTCTATAGGGTTTTCCATAGACCATGTCCAAGAATAAAATTTACAAGTAAAAAATTACTTAAATTCTATTTCTGAGAAGTTGAAGATTATAGAAATAATCAATTAAACAATACAAGATAATCATAACATATTAATACAATTTTTTATTATCACACCCTTTGGTATTATATAAAAGCCTTGGTGGGTTTATATAATAAAACATTTATACAAACATAATTATAAATGTAATAAATTATATTTGAATCAAAATTTAAATTTTCTTGTAAGTATTAATATGTACATTGTTTATACAATATTTTTATATCAAATATATAAAATTTATCAAATAGTTTTAATGAAATGTTTTATTAATAAATTTAAATTTAAATTAACATTCTTCTAATGGTTGTTAATTTTTATAAAACACTAAAAATTAAATTTTATGTTTAAAATTGATATTATATAATAATTTTTTTTTGTTTTATGAGATATTATTATAATTTTTTTTATAAATTAAAATAAGTAAAATAAACATAATATAAGTAATAAACTAGTCAAATTTTTAAAAATATTTTAATTTCATTTTTTTAAGAAAACTTATTTCTACATAGAATTTTTTTTGTTATAATGGTAATCGATAATATTAATTAAACCTTTAAAATGATGTATAATGTGATAATTTATAAAAAAACATTTTCAATTCATTATGTAGTTGAGATAATTCTTGAAAATCATCATATTTTTCATTTTTTGTACCATTTAATACAAAAGTAAATTCTTTTATATTAATAAATGGGAATTTTTAAATATTATAATTTATCATGCCTATAAGGGGACCCAAAATTCACCCACTCAAGACAACACCAATCATTTAGTTTACATTCCAATATCTATCAAATATCACTTCTAAATAGACCTATCTCACTTTGGGATATTTATAACTCATAAATATATTCCAAATAACTTATTCCAAAGAGGATTTGTTTGTATATATTCAACTCTTCACAATTATTATTACCGTTTCCAGGGGTATTTTGAATATCTTCCTTAACTATATGATTTGTATTTTTATTTAAAATCTGTATTCAATGTAAAATGTGTAGTTATTCATCAATAAGAATATTATTATAGAAATAAAATAACATTTTCTTACTCATAATGATTTTATCTTTTCTTTGCTTCTTTAACCAGATACATTAATGAAATTATTACATACTGTAATAATTAAAAATATAATTCCTTTGTGTTGATACAATATATATATATTTGTAGAATCTGTAATTGTTCATTATAAACCATATCCATAACATCGATTAAATAATTTTATGAATAAAAAATACAATTAAACAAATCAAAAATAATTGCATTTAAAATTCTATTTATGATGAACACTAGATAAAGTATTCATGATCTAAATCACAAAACAAAATTGAGCAAAGGAAAATAAAATAATTTACACAGATAATTTATATTATTTAATAATAATTAATGTGTAGATAATAAGAACATATAGGTGAATGGTATTATGATAAATAAATATAAATCTGGTTTTTATATAATTGAAAAATAGTAATTTATTAAATACACATTTAGATAGTGCATGTTCTAAAATATATGAATCAAAAATATTTATATTTTTTACCTTAATACACTTTTGTTGAGCCATACATTTTATTTATTTACTATGATATTATTTTAAAAAATATTATGATATATTCTTAAATAATATATTATTTTTTCATTCATTAAATGTAATTTAAATTTCATATAAAATATACTATTTTGGTACATTCTTAAATTTAAAAAATATTTATTTTAATTAAAATAATCTACTCAAATAATTAGGTATTTTAATACCATATAAAGATTCATTATTAAAACATATATATATATTTAATATTTAAATATATAAATATTTATTCTCTAGTACACATTTTATAACATTCTATCATTATATTCACAAACAAATTAGAGCTATATATTATTTGTGTGAATTACAATAAATAATGATAAGTGATAAAAAAATATATACTTTCCAATTATAAAAATTTCTTATCATTCAATCATTATTTATTCTATACTACCCATTATGTACATTATTGGTTCCATTTATTAGATATTAATTGATAAAAATTATGTTTTACAAATAATATTGTACAATTTTACGATGATTTACCAAGGGACATATATTTTTTTCAGAACCAATCTATTAATACTAATATTAAATATTTCAAATCCATTTTCTTATATATCTCATAAGGATACATAATTTAAAAGGGAATGATTCATATATTTTACTCAGAATAATATTTTCAATTTTTTTAAATTATTTAATTCTTAAAATCATTTAATCCAATTCATCATTACATCTTCTCTAATATCTTTCGTAACTATAGTGAACCCCATTTAATTTAAATAGTTAAATCAATATATGATGTTTGACTGATATAATGTGGCACTAAAATATATTATTTATCATTATCTCACTGGTTGGACAAGGATTATTTATTTTTATAATGAAGTACATAAAAATTAAATCTTATGTTATTACTATGGGGCATTGGCGGTTTTCTAAGTAAATTCTATTTTGTAACATTATTAGTTAACTAGGACCATTATTATATATAAATTAGGTGATTATCCTAGTCAAATATGATATAAATTTCATTGTGTCTAACTATGACTTATGTCCTGACTTTATGTGCTTATTCATATAATATATTCTTATATTATATCCCTTGGGATCTGGACTTCTGTCATATGAATCCATTATTTCTATTCTTAGATATATGTTATGATTTCATGGTAAAAAATTTTATAGATCAAAATTTATTTTCCATGATCAATAATTATTCAATCTTAATTTAACAACACATCAAAATATTCGATGATTTTATATCAGTAATCATAAAATTTATCTTATATTGATGTTCCCACAATGTTTGTGAAATAATGAGGTATTCCCCAGAAATCATTCATTTATTTTTCCCATTAATTATCATTTAATATCTTCATTTTCCAATTACTCCAACTTCTTTGGTGATGAAAAATATTATTATGTATGATGTAAAATTAATTAAGAGAAAATTGGTTGAATTAAATTTATATTATGTCATTAAATAAGTTAAATATTAAATACACCCCCAAAAATATAATACCTTTATGTTCTGTGTGAATCTTTCTTTTATGAGAATTAATTTAAAAATATTGAAGATATTTAATTATATATTTATCTTATGTGTGGTTTGACTCATTTCATTTTGCAATGTCATAAAAAAACTATGTTTACATAAAAAATGTTATGACTGGGTAGGGGTGAGAACAATTCACATAGTAGGATTTCCATTAATCACATACATGTATTCCCATAAATTATATTGTATAAATCAGGTATGAAATAATATTTAGATATTTATTTACAATATAGAGTTTAAAAATTAACAATTTCTCTAATAAAATAGTGTATCTATATATTATTCCTACCAATTCCACAATACTTCCAAAGATAAAATGTCATTTTTTGTTTTTAAAATAAACTATAAATCAAAAATATAAATATTCATCAGTATTTTAATAATGCTAAAAATTCATCCATGCATAAAATTACTCGACAATCATCATAGGAAATGTGAAAATAATCATTAGTCATGATTATGTTATGAATATTTTATTTCCACCTTGGACATGGAATATTATAACACATACGACACCTGAAAAAATAGCATTGAATCATTTTAAACATAAATACATTTCCGTTCAAATAATATTTCTAGGTTATATATATATATATATATCATCAACATAAAACAAATTTTATATAAAAATATCATCTAGATAAATTGAATTCAGAAATTTTAAAAATATATAATTAAATCATTTTTTTAAATATGACTTTTTCCATTCTATATAAATCCATATTTTTTTTAAAATTCAAGACATTCTAGGGGAGAAATAAAATTCATGTATATAGTCGATGTATAATATCTAGATCACATTTATAAACCAATAGATATGTCATCGTGATTCCCTCATTCAATGTGTGTTGAATCACCACATCTAAACAAATCATTCACAACTAACCCATAGTGATATAAATATTTCAGTAATAAATGGGATATTAACCTAATAAAAAGATAACTTGAATGTGAAAATATGATTCCACAGAATAATGTGAGGTTTTTATACATCATAAATAATGTATCCCATTGATCATAACAAACAGAGCCTATGTTAAGTGATTTATCTTTTCAATAAATGTCAATAATGACAAAAAAAACTAATCCTTGAGTTTCTTGAATGATACCTCCCTCACACATGAAATTTGTAACACATTTAAAATTTTTATTGGGTTTTAATCCAACACATAAAACATTATGACTCATTAAATGATACATTATAGTATAGTATCCACATTGTTTGGTATAAATAATCAATAGGTGATGTTTTATAATTTCAAGAGATAGATATGTGTGTTTATAGTGATATCATATCGGTGACCATTGTAAGGATTTTAGTTATCATGTGAGAATTAGTTGCCTTATTTCTCTTATGTGTTGCCTCATTACACAACCCCTATAAAACCTTGACTACAATGGTAAAAATACATAGGGTCAAATCATTTATAGGATATAGTATTCACACTAAAAACCACATAAATAGTAACTTATAATTTAATATATGGAAAATGGAGATACATATAAAACTCTTGAGGATATTCATAAAGAAGGACACATATTTCATTACAACATAATGAGAATTATTTTGAATTATATATTTGGAGATTTGAAAAAAAAATTAAGCAAATTATTTAATAATAAGACCATCTAATATGCATAGAATATGTATAATATAAAATTAATTCATTTTTTATTATGATATTAATCACCTCGACATTTGGAATTTCATTTTTTATATTCATACTAATCACATATTATGATATAAAAATATTGGGGGAGATGGGATCTGATTGAGGGAGGGTCTATATCAACATGAATATGAATAATTTCCCTCCTATAATAGTGACCAAGAACCATGTAGAAAATTAGTTTTGGAATAATATGTCATGGATCTACATTGAGAAACCAATAAACCTCTTAAACAAAAAAATATTATTCTATTTAAATATACCACATTGCATTTGAATATCAATATTTAAATTTATTTTAGTTCACACATATTTTCAATTATGAATTATCATCATCTTTTATATCCATACAATGCATCCATATATAATTAATCACTTCTCAATTACATGTTTTCCATATAAGACCAATTTTAGAAGAATATGTTTTTTTTATATTTTTGGATGTATTCTATAATATTTTTGGGAACTTTTTTACATAATAATGGGTCAATATTGGTTGAATGGACATTGATTTTTTAATAATGGAATGAGGATGAGATTTATCATGTATATGGATTTACATATTTATTTACTTTTAATGTATATATATGATACATTTATGATATTGTTTTTGAATATTTTGAATTCTACAACATAAAATGAACAATAGAAGTCATCTATAACCAGGGAATTACCAAGGTTTCAATTATTTGTAGCCTCCAAGATCTCCTCATAAATTTGAATATAATCTATAATATTATTTTTAATCTCATTAGTTGAGAAATTAATATTATTTTAAAAATATAAATCCTTTAAACCCTTTAATATCCAACCATCATCTCTATCCCAGAGGATATGAGTATAAAAGTGAAATGCGATAGATGAAGTGGACTATTTATCTCAAAATCATGGGTGTATGATCTAATATATAGCTATATATTGAAATTTGAAACAATTTTCATCCTTAATTAATTATTTAATGATGGTTTTACTCCTCCCTCTCAAATTGAGCACGAATTATCTTGATCTTTCCCATGAATTCCTTTCATAATTATAGATAAATAAAAAAATAAAAAATCATTTTATTGTGATTTATTACATAAAATTTTAAATTAAATCGTCTATTTTAAGAGGTAATAAACTACAAGATGATTTATTATATAAAATATATTTTTTAATACAAAACTTTTATATTGAATTCCATATATATATATATCTACTTGACCAAAATATGTTTACTCTAATTTCGAAAACTACCTACAACTTACCTAAAAATCCCATATAAACAAAGAAATAAAAATTATAAACAAAAAAAATTTAGTATAATATTAGTTTTAATTTGGTGTGTAAATTTAATTCCACCCCAGGATAATATATAATGAGATATGAATTAATGGAATAAATACTTTTTGTATCTTGAGTTTAGATTGAATATATCCTAGAGAGTGAAATAACCCCTTTTCAATTTAACATAAACTTATAATAAATTTTATAAATCCATCAATATATCCTTTTAGATTGAAAACAATGGGAAATGTTTTCTAGAGTCAATGGATGAATAATTTAAAAATTAAACAATCATTATAATAATCTATCATCAACTAATAGCGGTGAACATTTAATTACAGGTTTATTCAAATTAATGTGTATTTTATTTGATTTAAATAAATATAAATGGCTATATTAAATGAATCAAATAATATATGTTGAATCTATTTTTTTATTTTTTTTATGAAATTATGATTTAGTTTCCTATTTAGTCTATATGATTTACTTTTTTGTTCAATTAGATGTTTCTCTATCATATAATTTGTTTGATATTCACAATCTATTCCTTGTTATATTTATATATTTTCTACATTTATGAGACCTTTTGTTAGACATATAATATCCCTTATTGAGTTGGTGTGATATTCATTAAATTTTATTATAATTTCTACGGTTTTTCATCATATTGTAGATTCATGAAATTTGGATTTTTTTCAACATATGCATTCTTATCCTTGTTAATTACTAATATCTTTATTATTGTGTTAGATTCTATTAATTGTAAACAGTTTGAGTTTTTTCAATTATAGGGTTATAAAAAGTTTTTGTACACAATATCCAATAATGTATCATATACTAAGACAAAGATTAATATACTCTTTAACAATAAAATATATATACATCTAGTCGTTTTAGATTAATGTGTGACTGAACTTTTATATCAATGTGGTGCCTCTATAATACTCATTGATTAAAATTATCACCTATTTTTTAGAATTGAGTCAAAAATATAGTTAGTAAGATATATATATGTTATAGGGTATTTTTTATGGGCTCTAAATTTTTTTCCACGGAATATGTTCTTTTTTATACAACATTGGTGGTGTTAATAAAAAGGACATGATTTTCTGAAATTTTATGGTACATGATTAAATTTTATAGGAGTACCATAATCCATAAAATTGAATCATATTAATATCTTCATAGGGAAAAAATTAAAACCAATAAAATTTTAGGAACATTCACGAGTCTGAACTCATACTAGTATTAAATTTTATATATACAAAATCTAATATCATTGAGTTTGTTAGGATAATATGTTATAGAAAAATAACTCCTCATTTAGTTTTTCTTTGGTTCTTCCTATTATAATATTAGTTATTACTTATATAGATTATTTTTCCATTCACCGATTTCAAAAATTTATAGAAATATTATTTATTTTTATTTGAAAATAGAGGATCAATTTAGTGGTGTTATATCCACTTATGTTGGACGAACATATTCCCAAAAAAAATATTTCCAATCATCATTACTTTACAGCAATTAATTTTACATATTCTATTATTTTAGTATTTATTTAACATATCTTTTACTTTTTATTTATAGTTTACATTTTTATATTTCTTAATTTCTTAAAATTATATATTAACCTTGTTAAAATCATCCTATGGGGCTTTTATTATAGTTGACAATGCATGTTTCATAGATTACTCCCCATAGTTATTTGTATTAAATATATTGTTTAGTTTAATAATTTAATTACAAATGAATAAAATAATGAAATGTTATAGTTGAAATGATTTTAATTTTAGGATAATGAATATTCATTATGATAACCAATATTAACACCATAAGGTATCATTCATTAGTTCCACCATGTTCAACTACGAAAACTCACTAGATAGTTCCCACCTTTTGTATCTATAGATTTATTTTATATATTTGAATTTATATATTTTAAATTTTAATAAATCTATGGGTTGGAATTAAATTTTCTTCATGTCGATAAATCGGGGTCTAATTCATTTATACATATCATGTTTTTTACATTCTTCATTTCTTTAGCTTGATAGTTTTCCTTTCATTCTAAATATTTTTCATATCTACCAGTGATGTTTATGATTTTTCCCTTTTTTTAGTAAAGCTATAAATTTATGTTATTAATATAATTAATTAATTTTTATTTTCTAGTTTTCATACAATGTTTCATGACTTACACCCCTTGACCTAAAAATTAATTGGCATTAATATGATTATCAATCCCACACATCATCTAAAAATAAATTAACTCCAATATTACAATACCACCGAAGGGGAAATAAAGTGGTTTTCATATAGGAGAGTATGAAATGGTACTACATTATTTATATATCAGATTTCCATCATTCTTCATCATCATTTATCAAAATATAACTCCCCCTAGAATAGAGTCAAAATCTACTACATAATTCCTCCTGTGTAACATACCAATATCTTTTCAATAAAATTATAATGACTGTTATTGTATTTCTTTAATTTTATCCACAACAAGTATATAGTTCCAAAACAATTCTAAATCCTACAAATATTATACTAATTGTAAAATATCCTTGTGATCAATATATTAATCAACTAATATTATTATTGTTGACCATAATAAATCCTTGAAAATTATTGCATTATTTATATCCCAATAATTTACTGTCATTTTTCCAATTTCATAATTTCAATAAATTTTCTTTACATAATTATTATATAGAACACATTTAAAAAAAATAGAAACCAAACCAAAAAACTTGTATAAATTCAACTATAAAACCATTTTTGAATCCATGACCGTCATTTTCAATCACAACCTCTCAAAAAATAAATACAAATTTAACTAGATTTATATGAAATCAAACTCACAAAACTAATTACTATAATTCCTCCCAACTAATTCATCGTATCACTTTCATACTCATTTTTTTGATATCTCATTATTGTATATTAATATCTTATATTTAATTAATTTATTCTGTTAATATTGAACTTTCAATCACATATAAAATAATTAAATGATTTAAATAATCATGATGATAATTTCACTACCTAAAATGATAACATCAATTAATAAACATTATACTATAAAAATGATCATTAACTATGATATATAAATAATAAATTATACAATTTTGTTTAATATTGGAATATTTTCTCAATAAAATCATGATATATCTTTAACATGGATGATCCAAACATTGTTGTTTCATGTCCACTAATCTCATCAATGATTGGTCAAAAAAAGTTCCCAAGTTTCTAGAATACATAAGTCCGGGGAATAACATTAAGATTTATCTCATTATATAATAAATAATTATTATATAAATTACAATATTCAAATGAATTTTGTACATTTCAATATAAAATATTCAGATCCATTAAAATAAGAAATTTCATGTAACAAACCCAGAATTTATTAGTCATTTTCAAGGGAATAATAATTTTGAGTCCTAGATAGATGGTTTAATTGAAAATATAAAATTAAATAGAAAATATAATACTCATGAAAATAGTTTTTTGCATCAAATATTCTTGTGGTTCTCATGGGAATCGGGAAGGAATTAAAGGTTCTTCAGCTCTACTTCCTTAATCACAAAACCCACATGGTGTATTGTAATTGAGAACCAGTTATAAAGGGATATAAAAATAATATAGGATCTGTTGGAGGGCTACTAGGTACCATATGTCCACCTAATTAGTACTAAGCATATATTCAGATGTTTTTAGAAAAAGAAATTTATTTTACTATTTTTGTGATCTCATCCCTCTCTAGGATCTCCATGGACCTGACACCTTTTTCCATCTCTCATACATATTTATTTATCAATATTCTCTTTAAAAATACTCCAATAAGAACTTATTCCACAATTTTTTTATTCCTTCTAAATGACATGTTATTCCTTAGTGTGTATAAAGAAATTTATAGGTTTTATCTCATTATTACACTATTTTAATATAATAACCATTTTATAGTTTAAATTTGTTCTTTTCTGATTTTAGAAAACTATGATTTGATCAAGAAATGGTATTGAACATGTTAAATACTATAAGCTTGAGGTAGGTGTTTCTACTAATATTTCACCATATTTTATGTCTTTTTGTGTGATTTTCCCACATCTGCATAGAGTTATACATTTATGATTTTTGTAAAGAGCCTATCTGAATCTCAATTTATGAAATAAGAGTGGTTGTATCCTCCTTGATGTGAATTAAATATGAAACACATGGTTCTATGACCTTAAAGGGTTCCTATTTCTATTTCAACAGGGCTATCAATAATTAATTCAATCGGATGGATCATTTAGTTTCTGGGAGCTAAATAATTAGTGATGAAATTTAATTTTTGAGGCTAGGTTTGTGTGTCTATGGACTCTCGGTTGGTGAGAGCCTTTGATAGAGCTTCTAACATGTTGAAAGCCATAGAAAATTCATGGAAGGGGTATTATGATTGATTCATAAACACTCGAAACCCAAGTTAGTAATCTGATGATGATGATGTGGCCCCAATTATAAAATGATTCTCATATAAAAGATGTACTAGTTACATAATAGAATAAGCATAATGGGATTCCATGTTTAATGTATATGGAGTATTCCTAATGTATATTGGTTGTGGTGTGTCCCATAGGAAGTTAATGTGATAGATTTATCAATAATTTCTAATTCTTTGGACAAAATGGTGTTTTTATTTTTTTGGGAATCCTTTGGAAAGGTACACCTCCATGTTGTTTAATTTAGGACAACACCCTTAATACTAAGTGTTTATAGTATATAAGATCTATGTTAAGTTGAATTATGGTCCAAATATGACTAACGGTGTTTTTTTGGATAGTAATTATTTAGATTAGAGTGAACACTAGATTTATTTATTCCATTATATAATAGGTGATTCTAAATAGTGGATTTCATAAGGGTGATGTTGATTTTGATCAGCGAGTCTAGTTTTAGCATGAATATGGTCAAAGGTCCTCCAATGTCATCATGATATGTCTATTTATTTAGTTGTTTATATAGTTAATCTTTAGAGTGATACATGTTCATGAAAATTATAATTGTAACACCCCGAGCTTCCATGATACGCTTCTCATTCAATAATGCAATGACTTGCATTGTACGCAACTTCGAGTTCTAAAACACTGAGACTAATAAAAGTAGCCGTTATGAATAGTAATAACCACTTTTTAAAATTATAGAAATTTTATATTTCAAAATGGACTTCAGTTTTGGATTCGGAATATCGAAATTAGCCTATGTTGAATTTTTGGTATTTTTCTATGAACTTCTAATTTTTTATGAATAGTGAAAAATACTTAAAAACAACTTTTTTAATCAAAATAATCTATAGTGGTAAATTTTACTACTTAGTGGTTTTAAAGTATAATTAGAATATATTTTTACCATTTTATCCAATGGTGGCCATTATAATTAATTTAACATTGAAATTGGACAAAAACAATTGCCAATCTTTTGATATAAATTGTTTCTTAAAAACACGCTATTTGTTGTGACAGCGGGAATTAATTATAAAATTAATTAATGCAACTTATATGTTTGGAATTTTGTAAAATAGACATCATTTTTGAATTAGGAATATCAATTATAGCTTAGGGTGAAATTTTGGCATTGTTCTGAAAAACTTCAATTTTTGATGAATAGTGAAACCACTAAGTGGTAGTTAAATAACTGATTTTTCATTTAAATGAAATATTACCACTTCTGTGATTTGATTTTCAAAAATCCGATATACATGGTTTTCATTAATAAGTAAAATGTGGTTCAATGGGATTAAAATAATTTTTTGGTGAATAGTAACTTTTAAGTTCTTAATCGCGATTAGAGGTAATTAGTGTAGTTTAAGGTACAAATAATGTCTTAATAATATGAGATGAGCATGAAACTTGTCCTACTCCTATTGGATGAGTCATGGCCGACCAAGAAAACCCATGGGTCAACTTGGGGACCCCATGGAGCCACTTTAGTTGGAAAATGACATAAATATATATTTATTTAATGTTAAAATTAAATTGACACAAACATGAGTTATTTTACTAAAATAGTTTTTAAGTGGGGTTACACAAGTCCAAATTTTGACTATAAATATTAATTAGAAATCTAAAAATATTTCCTACATCATAGTATTTTTTTTATAATTTTTAGACATTAAATAAATTAAATTATTTTTGACATCATTATGATGCAGCAATGACCTCATTATTTAACGATTTAAATAAATTGAAAAGATAATGCAAAATCCAAGGCTTACACTTGTCCAAAGCCTATTGGATGAGGAGATTTCGAAACCTTATCACCTTAGCCTCGAATTATATAAGTGTGGGACCTTTAGAATCGGAAAAGCATTGTGAAATAATGTAACATTACAATCTTTCCAAAAGTGCCCCTCCTCTCCACTTATAAAAGGCCCCCACCTCTCCCACCTCATTTACACTTTCAAGCCATTTGGCTCGGCCAACCTCTGCCCAAATACTCTGCCAACTTCCCCCTCATACTCCTAGAAGCCTCACATTGGGCAGAACTCTTCTCAAGGAAGCCTTTGGCTCAAATCAAAAAGAGTTACCCGATTTTGAGGTAATGTCTTCTCTAATGTTGTTTTGTTTTGTTTTTCTTCTCCAACCCCATAAACTCTTTTTATTCATTTCTTTTGTAAAAACACCAGTATACTCAATATACTAGGATGTTTTTATAATAAGGATTCGAGCTACACTTAAACACACCTACATCTAATGGTTAAAGAACATACGGTTTCTGTGGATGGTGAATTTCTGCCTCACGAAACGATGATTGTTCAAAACTCATATAACACCTTCAAAGGTGGCCATTAAGATGTCACTATATTTATATATGATATAAAATATGTTTATGTTTTACTTATGCTTCTGTATTTCTCATTTATGGCATACTTTATGATTTCCATTATGGGTAAAATGCGATAATTTCATTTTAGGAAGTGCGGACTACCGCCCCCTCAAAGTGATTTGAATCGTTAATGCCATATGTGGGATGTATAAAGGATGGAGTAAATGATATTATACACTATATTATACTGGAATTATATTATACATTTATATCATTATGATTTCGTTCCATTAAATATTAAATTGAAATGAAAGTAGCGTTCATGCCTACGTACGGCTTACCGTCTCCATGAACGGTGCATTTCATTTCTTACCTCTAAATGTTACGTAATATTATAAATGAATGTATATACTGGATATATAAGATATATATAACATCTAAATCATGAATATAATTCTGGATATAATGGATATTCTACCACATAAACAACTTGTAATTATAAGAAGTTTATTATTGACTCAAGTACCAACGATCGACAAAACGACCGTTATTAACTTAAATAATTACATAATGTTCATAACATTGTAATAAGTGATATAAAAAGGATAATGAAATTAAAAATGGCTCTTAATAAGGTATATATTAACTCTAGTTTATTATTCAGGAGGTTAAAGAACGGTTGAGTCAAGTCGGACACGAGGTAAGGGAACTTCTTAACCCAACTTCCATTCTTTGGGTTAATCTCCTACTTTCAAATTATGTCATGATATTATTATGTCCTATCTTGTATTTTTACATTATTTATGTGTACTTATAGTGAATACACATTATAGATGTACTTTATTTAAAAAAATGATCTTTTTAAGCACTTCGTCTCAATCTCCTTTCATTGAGGCATATTTGGTTTTATACACAATTTTCTTTTATACGGTGTATAAACCCCTTTGAATTTTACGTTTATTCAAAAGGAATCTTTTTTATACGAAGCGTTTTTCTAAACGACAAAACAGAATGTTTTTCTTTCCGTACATATGCGGCGACAATGACTTCTCCACCGCCGTGACCATTATTTGAGTTTCGGCTTCCTCTACAAGCCATCATTTCTTTAATGAAAAATAAATACAAAGTCTTAACTTTCTTTTATTTTGGTATTGAAAATGGTTTTGAAAGCATTTTTATTATATAAATGTGTTGTATTGATATCTTGTGATTGAAATGTGGAAATGTTATGTTTCCTTTATGCATGTTTTATGTGATACGATTATGTTATGGTTTATGATATGTCTAAACCTATTAATATGAGGAATGTATTGGACTTAATAAGTGACGGGTGGAACCCGCTATAGCTCCTCGATGCATCGGTAGGTCTCATGAGACAACTAGACGTGGAATTGGCCGAGGCCCTTTCTCAATTTGATTTATGGTTTTGGCCGAGGCCTTAATAATTTTAGACGTCTTGGCCGAGGCCTTGACAAAATTTTTCAGAATGTCCGGCATTATACATTCCCTCATTATGAAAGTGGTTATTGATATTTCATGTGATTATTCGTCTAGTAGAATATCCATGAGAGTAAGTAATGGCATTATTTTATTTTACTTTTGCCATATTATGCTGAAGTTCAAGTTCAATAAGGCTTTTTTTTAGTTATACATTTCCTTAAATGCTTATGTTTTCTTATAAAAGCTTCCGCAATATTGTTATCCTTACTGAGCATCTGAGCTCACCCCTTTCAATGTTTTAATATTTTCCAGGATGTGAAGAATTATTTTATGAATGACATGCGGGGATTGTTAGAAGAGGATATGAGTGTGGTCTATGGAGACTTTGTTATTGTATATTTTCACTTTATAATGTAATATAAGACTTATGAATGTATCTAGTGTTTCAAAGGCTACGAAACTAATCGGTCTTTCGAGACTTGATCTTTTGTGATCATGCCAATGTTACGAAGTAATGCACCGACTCTGGGTAGCTGGGGTCGGGGCGTTACAGTTAGTATCAGAGGCAATTTAGTACTAACCTTGGAAGCTAGATTTAGATAAACTCTGATTAGAGCACATAGCCCAAAGATAGGGTTTGAGGATTAGTATAGAAGAACTTCCTAGAATTTTGTTATTGTAGAGATTTTGTGAGTTTTCCGAGCAATACATCCTTGTCTGGATACGAGCAGGTAGAGGCGGCTCTGGCACAGATGTACCTAGGGGTAAAAACCGAAAACACCGCTTTGAGCTAGACTCGAATGGGAACTGGTGCACGACAACGGGTCTTGCTGTACTCTTGGTTACGACACTCCTGGGGGATATTCTTAGGATAATTCTCATTTTCTTTACAAACCACTATGAAGGGTTATGAGTATATACTTCCTCAAAGGAAACATTTCTTTATATGATTATGGATTATATCCATAAATAGGTCAATTTATGTAAAGTATTTTACAAATATGGAATTATGTATTTTATTTCATAAACTAATCTAGTTTATGAAATTGTTTAGAAATGGCGCCTAGTGGACGAAATGGAAACCATATCAATGCACGCACTCCATGTAGGGATTTCCCTCCTCCTTAAGATAATTATAGTGGAGCTGGTGATGCAACTGGTGCCGATCAGCTAATCACCATACTGGGACAACTTACTCAGGTTATAAATAATAACCTTACTCATATAGAGCACCCTGATCCGCAACGTAGAGGATCAATGTTAGACCTCTTTATGAGGCAACAACCACCAACCTTCAATGGGAGTACAAATCCTATAGTAGCTGAGCAATGGATAAATTCCTTAGAGAAAATATTCCATGCCTTGGGGAGTAGTGAAAGGGAGAAGGTTGTCATGGCAGTTTACCGCCTCACTGGAGATGCTGATCAGTGGTGGTCACTGATTCAAAACACAAAGGAAGATGATGACGTATCGAATATGCAATGGAGGGAGTTCAAAAATCATTTCTTAGAAAAATACTTTCCTCATGACCATCGAGCAGATATGGAAAGGCAATTTCTGAGTTTGAGGCAGAAGGAGGATGAGAATGTTGCAAAGTATGAGGCTAACTTTACAAGGTTAGCGAGGCATGCTGCTGATTATATACGTAACCCAAGGAGTAAGATTGATCATTTCTTTGATGGGTTAAAACCATTTCTCCGTCGATCTTTAGTATCACAATCCTTCTCATCATATGAAGATATTGTCTCGTGTGCTATCAAGACAGAAAAGGAATTTTCTAAGTCGTATGACAACAAAGTAAAGCAAGAGAAGAAGAGAACGGTGGAACAAGAGACAGATAAAGGGAAAAAGGGAAAGAAGGATTTTCCATTATGTGATAATTGTGGGAAGAATCACCCTGGTACTTGCCTAAAAGGAATGGGAGTTTGTTATAAATGTGGAGAAAAGGGTCACCAGGCTCGTGATTGCAAGGGAAAGAATGAGGCTGTCAAAGTTGAATGCTACAATTGTAGAGAAATGGGTCATTATGCAAATGAATGTCCTAAGCGTCAAGGAAACTTACCTAAGAAAAGGCCAAGGGATCAAGGCCAATCTTATGATGTGACTACAGTTGAAGCAGAATAATTATTGTATTTGTGTTTTTGGACTCAAGAACTAGATTATGGTTATAAGAATAATGTGATATATATAAGGATTGTACTGCAGTACATGTTGTTTTCATTATGGATTTAATATGATTAAGGTAATCATATTTTTAGTATGTGACAATAAGAGAAACTTTTCTTTGTTTGGGAAATCTGATGTTACAATTGATTTTGGAATTTAGAGACCTTTTAGAGAAAGTCTGGACGGAGGTATTTTGGATAACTATTAAGGTTGGAATGGATTAAGTTGAACCATGGATAGTGTTGTTTAAGGTTAAATCATTTCTGAAGATTATTTTTGGAATATTATAATACTATAGTTTTAGGAAAAGGACAACCTGCAGGGTGGGGCATAACCCGTCGCATCGGACAAAGCTACAGGAATCGAACCCACAATCATAGTGCGACAGGCCTTTATTTCCTACCACTATCCTACAGGAAGTCCGCAGTTATTACAAAATAATTTTACTAATCTAAATGGTATGTGTTAACATTTGGAACCTTATACAATTAGGATAAGTGTAATATTTTTGAGTTCTATTATCTTTTTGAGTGAAAGATGAGTTGAAGGTTGAAACTCTAATTGTCAAGCATAAAAATATATATACCTATCTCTTATTCAATGAATAAATTAATTCTTAAACTTTAGTAAAGGGATATTAAAACAAAAAAATGTGTTATCCTAATACCTCATGTCTTGTTGAACTGATGATATTTTAAATCAACATAGATTGAAGGCTTTGAGGCCCTCAATTTGACAGTTGATTGTGATTGATGACCTCAATCACTCCCTACTAATATTTACATTTTTTCCTCCAATTATATGTCTCTAATTTCCACCAATGTTCTCCTTATCGAGATCATAATTTGGTGGTGACTTTCTTATTTCCATTTCCCTCTTATTAAGGCTAAATTTTATTAATCTTATTTCCGATGTGGGTTTTCCAAAAAGGTATTTTCTCTTTTCAACCTTTTATTTTCAAAGAAAAAAAATTTCAAATTGCGAGGACGCAATTTAGTGAAGGAGGGGAGAATGTAACACCCAGAGCTTCCATGATACGCTTCTCATTCAATAATGCAATGACTTGCATTGTACGCAACTTTGAGTTCTAAAACACCGCGACTAATAAAAGTAGCCGTTATGAATAGTAATAACCACTTTTTAAAATTATAGAAATTTTATGTTTCAAAATGGACTTCATTTTTGGATTCGGAATATCGAAATTAGCCTATGTTGAATTTTTGGTATTTTTCTAAGAACATCTAATTTTTTATGAATAGTGAAAAATACTTAAAAACAACTTTTTTAATCAAACTAATCTATAGTGGTAAATTTTACTATTTAGTGGGTTTATAGTATAATTAGAATATATTTTTACCATTTTATCCAATGGTGGTCATTAAAATTAATTTAACATTGAAATTGGACATAAACAATTGCCAATCTTTTGATATAAATTGTTTCTTAAAAACACGCTATTTGTTGTGACAGCGGGAATTAATTATAAAATTAATTAATGCAACTCATATATTTGGAATTTTGTAAAATAGACATCATTTTTGAATTCGGAATATCAATTATAGCTTAGGGTGAAATTTTGGCATTGTTCTGAAAAACTTCAATTTTTGATGAATAGTGAAACCACTAAGTGGTAGTTAAATAACTGATTTTTCGTTTAAATGAAATATTACCACTTCTATGACTTGATTTTCAAAAATCCGACATACATGGTTGTCATTAAGAACTAAAATGTGGTTCAATGGGATTAAAATAATTTTTCGGTGAATAGTAACTTTTAAGTTCTTAATCGCGATTATAGGTAATTAGTGTAGTTTATGGTACAAATAATGTCTTAATAATATGAGATGAGCATGACACTTGTCCTACTCCTATTGGATTAGTCATGGCCGACCATGAAAACCCATGGGTCAACTTGGGGACCCCGTGGAGCCACTTTAGTTGGAAAATGACATAAATATATATTTATTTAATGTTAAAATTAAATTGACACAAACATGAGTTATTTTACTAAAACAGTTTTTAAGTGGGGTTACACAAGTCCAAATTTTTACTATAAATATTCATTAGAAAGATAAAACGATTTCCTACATCATAGTATTTTTTTTATAATTTTTAGACATTAAATAAATTAAATTATTTATGACATCATTATGATGTAGCGATGACCTCATTATTTAACGATTTAAATAAAATGAGAAGACAATGCAAAATCCAAGGCTTACACTTGTCCAAAGACTATTGGATGAGGAGATTGCGAAACCGTATCACCTTAGACTCTAATTATATAAGTTTGGGACCTTTAGAATCTGAAAAGCATTGTGAAATAATTTAACATTTCAATCTTTCCAAAAGTGCCCCTCCTCTCCACTTATAAAAGGCCCCCACCTCTCCCACCTCATTTACACTTTCAAGCCATTTGGCTCGGAAAAACTCTGCCCAAATACTCTCCCAACTTCCCCCTCTTACTCCTAGAAGCCTCACGTTGGGCAGAACTCTTCTCAAGGAAGCCTTTGGCTAAAATCAAAAAGAGTTACCTGATTTTGAGGTAATGTCTTCTCTAATGTTGTTTTGTTTTGTTTTTCTTCTCCAACCCCCTAAACTCTTTTTATTAATTTATTTTTTAACAACACCAGTATACTCAATATACTAGGATGTTGTTATAATAAGGATTATAGCTACACTTAAACACACCTACATCTAATGGTTAAAGAACATACGGTTTCTGTGGATGCTGAATTTCTGCCTCACGAAACGATGATTGTTCAACACTCATATAACACCTTCAAAGGTGGACATTAAGATGTAACTATATTTATATATGATATAAAATATGTTTATGTTTTACTTATGCTTCTGTATTTCTCATTTATGCCATACTTTATGATTTCCATTATGGGTAAAATGCGATAATTTCATTTTAGGAAGTGTGGACTACCGCCCCCTCAAAGTGATTTGAATCGTTAATGCCATATGTGGGATGTATAAAGGATGGAGTAAATGATATTATACACTATATTATACTGGAATTATATTATACATTTATATAATTATGATTTCGTTCCATTAAATATGAAATTGAAATGAAAGTAGCGTACATGCGTACGTACGGCTTACCATCTCCATGAACGGTGCATTTCATTTCTTACCTCTAAATGTTACGTAATATTATAAATGAATGTATATACTGGATATATAAGATATATATAACATCTAAATCATGAATATAATTCTGGATATAATGGATATTCTACCACATAAACAACTTGTAATTATAAGAAGTTTATTATTGACTCAAGTACCAAAGATCGACAAAACGACCGTTATTAACTTAAATAATTACATAATGTTCATAACATTGAAATAAGTGATATAAAAAGGATAATGAAATTAAAAATGTCTCTTAATAAGGTATATATTAACTCTAGTTTATTATTCAGGAGGTTAAAGAACGGTTGAGTCAAGTCGGACACGAGGTAAGGGAACTTCTTAACCCGACTTCCATTCTTTGGTTTAATCTCCTACTTTCAAATTATGTCATGATATTATTATGTCCTGTCTTGTATTTTTACATTATTTATGTGTAATTATAGTGAATACACATTATAGATGTACTTTATTTAAAAAAATGATCTTTTTAAGGACTTCGTCTCAATCCCCTTTCATTGAGGCATATTTGGTTTTATACACAATTTTCTTTTATACGGTGTATAAACCCCTTTGACTTTTATGTTTATTCAAAAGGAATCTTTTTTATACGAAGCGTTTTGCTAAACGACAAAAGGGAATGTTTTTCTTTCCGTACTTATGCGACGATAATGACTTCTCCGCCGCCGTGACCATTATTTGAGTTTCGGCTTCCTCTACAAGCCATCATTTCTTTAATGAAAAATAAATACAAAGTCTTAACTTTCTTTTATTTTGGTATTGAAAATGGTTTTGAAAGTGTTTTTATTATATCAATGTGTTGTATTGATATCTTGTGATTTAAATGTGGAAATGTTATGTTTCCTTTATGCATGTTTTATGTGATACGATTATGTTATGGTTTATGATATGTTTAAACCTATTCATATGAGGAATGTATTGGACTTAATAAGTGACGGGTGGAGCCCGCTATAGCTCCTCGATGCATCGGTAGGTCTCATGAGACAACTAGACGTGGAATTGGCCGAGGCCCTTTCCCAATTTGATTTATGGTTTTGGCCGAGGCCTTAATCATTTTAGACGTCTTGGCCGAGGCCTTGACAAAATGTTTCAGAATGTCCGGCATTATACATTCCCTCATTATGAAAGTGGTTATTGATATTTCATGTGATTATTCGTCTAGTAGAATATCCATGAGAGTAAGTAATGGCATTATTTTATTTTACTTATGCCATATTATGCTGAAGTTCAAGTTCAATAAGGCTTTTGTTTTAGTTATACATTGCCTTAAATGCTTATTTTTTCTTATAAAATCTTCCGCAATATTGTTATCCTTACTGAGCATCTAAGCTCACCCCTTTCAATGTTTTAATATTTTCCAGGATGTGAAGAAGTATTTTATGAATGACCTGCATGGATTTTCAGAAGAGGATATGAGTGTGGTCTATGGAGACTTTGTTATTGTAGATTTTCACTTTATAATGTAATATAAGACTTATGAATGTATCTAGTGTTTCCAAGGCTACTAAACTAATCGGTCTTTCGAGACTTGATCTTTTGTGATCATTCCAATGTTACGAAGTTATGCACCGACTCTGGGTAGCTGGGGTCGGGGCGTTACAATAATGACAAGAGTTGGGAATCCAATAGTCCCCTTTTAGTTTTTAATAATATTTAGTCATCCATAATAGAATATTTTTGATGTATTCTATTATCATGAGTCCTCACTATGAGTGAGTTGTTGGTGGCCTATCTCATAGTATATGATGAGGTATTTTATGAGATTTACAACCAAAAGATTAATGATATGTTGGTTGTACGTGATGTAAGAAAAGATATTAAATGAGACGATTTTATATAACCACACCCCAAGTGATAGAATGGTGGTATTTGAAATTGTATGATACATTATAGGGGACATGAGAATGGGTGAGATTTTGGTGTTATGAGAGATGAACTAATATTGGCATCTTTTATGAGACCACACATTGAGTGGGATAATAGTGGTAAAGACTCATTGGTTGATCATATCCACATAAAATATGATATGTAATTTGATGTGTTATGAGTGTAATTACTATAGAGATATTAGTTAAACCATGTAATTCCATGTTTCAAGGAATCCTATTTAGCACATGATGGCCAAATATAATTGACAATATGATATTTTAATAGTTTAAATAGATAAAAAATAAATATTTTGGTATATTTGTTGAACCATACTACTATTTTCCTAATAATACTACTTTTTAATCCTAGAATGAGAATCATATTCAGTGTAATGATCTATTGGTTTCACATTTAGGACAATGGTTTTATTAGAAATATTAATTGGGTGGATGGATAATAATTTTTGTGAATTTTATAAATATGAAACTACGAGATTATAGTCGAGAATACCTTATATTTTCATCATATTACATTATTATTTTATTATCCTAGATGATGTTTTTTGGATTATGTATATTTTCAAAAAATTGGTATTTAATTTTTAAAAATATATTTATATTTAAATTTTTAATGGTTGCTTACTCTATTAAAATCATATTTCATACATTTATACTGATTTTGAATTTTTTTACATACATTCTATTTTATGTCATGATATTGAGATTATAGATTATAACCAATTAATTATTGTATATCTTAACTAGTCTCTACCTACAACTTGTTTGGAGACATGGTTCAGTATTTGTATGGTCCATAGATTTGGATAAAACATTGTTTCAGGGTCATGGAAATACAAAAAAATATTATAGAATTCATTAAGTTATAATAGTATTGTTGAAATTATTATTATATATTGTAATGTTTCAGATCTTTTATGAGACCCAATACTTGTACTTTTTAAACAACTTTTCCATTTCAAAGTTCTAGTTTCCCAAAAAATGGAATTTCTATTTTTTATGTTATTATAATTGAGATGATTTTGAAATTATGATTATGTGGTATGAGATGGAATTTTGTGTTTTAGTTATTGAACTAGGTGTAAATAGGATTCAAATTAATAAATTATACAAATAATATATGAATATATCCCCTTGAACTATTTCTTTATTTAAAACCCCTCAATTGGTTGTTCAATAATGGTACTGTATTGGTCAAATGTTCATGATAGTGTTGTGATATTAATTGATATTTCCTTGGGATTGTTATGAGTGAAACACTATAGTGATTTGGTGGTGAAAACCTATTGATATAGTTTAATTCATCTTTAAATCTTTGTTTTGGTTTGTTAGTATATGAGATACTTGAGCAGCATATACCATTGAGGTGATTCTGTTAATTTTTTCACATTGAACATGTGGTATGTGAAACAATATATAATTTAATCATAGGTAGTTTCGTTGGATTTTGGATCAATGATTGAGTGATATGGAATTTAGTGCATAGTTTTTAAAAATTGTGAATTTGTATGTATTGTAGCCAAGTCACAATAAATTATATATGAAAATTTTTATAATGTCAATAGAATAGATAATGCAAATGGTTTGGGTTGTGGTATTATCATGGAAACTAGCATCAATTCTTAGGATGATAAAAATCCTAGTTTTATGTCCCAAACTGGATGAAAATAATTGTGACATGGTGGTTTCAAGGAGGATTCTAACATGACATGATTAGAAATGAATAATATGAAATGACATTGTAGTTTTCATTAATGATTGAAAAAATAATTTTTGTATGTATTAGAAATTATGATGTGATAATTAAGTTAGTAATTGTGTTGACTGAGTGATTTTGATGGGAAATTATTTTTGGAATTTCTCTATTTGATGTTTCCTTCTAAAAATATAGTAAGAATTAGTGTATTAGGAATATATATAGATATTATTTTATATATCAGGGTGGTTTGGATCATGGAATATTATTTAATATCTAATAGTAATCTATAATAGTTTATTGTATACTATGGAATGTCAATGGGGCCTGATATATTATTCAACGATTGAGATGTATGATTCAATGATAGTTAACTGAGATCAATTAGGAGGGTGAAAAATCTTATGTGGTAATGTGATCCAAATTTTGATGTTTGGAATATATAAATTAGAAAACATTTTTACATTATAAAATATTTATATAATATTAATTGGAGAATATTGTATTTCATATAGCATGATATTTAAATATGAGATACTTCTACAGGTCTTCTCAGAAGAGCCCACACTTTTTTCATAGATATAGTTTCATAGGATTGTGGGTTTAAGAATGTGTTGATGTTGGTTGTTTAGGTTGATGTTTTGAAAGATATATTATGGCTGATTCTTGACCGGTTATCCTCATGTAGCCTATAATCATGCTTCATGGGTTGAGGTTTTTTTTGTGATAAATTTTCATTTTCAAAAGACATTATAACTACTTAGTAGTTCGATAATATGTTATTATGAAAAAAAATACTATCGATAATACCATAACTATTAGAGTCATAATAATTAGGGTTGGTGACACTATAAGGTAAGGGTGGGGGTCTTTATTATGGTTTTTGATTCCATTCTTGGTTTCTCGTAAAATGGATGGAAAACATGTTTGGGATATTTTGAGGTATAGAATATCTATTTATATTAATAGTATATATCTCGAGTTATAAATTTTAATGTTTGATCCATTAGAGAATTTATAAAATGAATAATTTTGTGTCTAATTTATCAATATATGTGTATCTTGATTGGCGAGTATGTCTGCATAAGGGTAAAATCCGGACATATCCATATATGATGAATTATTGGAAATGCAGTTGATTGTGCGTTGGATCTATAGTGTTATATGTTTGTAGTTGTATACATTAGAATATCATGAATTGGAGTATAGGATAAATTTCTGTATATTATGTTATGATATAGTGGTCATATAGAACATGGTTAGTAAAAATATTTAAATCAAATTTAGACATAATTTTAAATATTAATGTCAATATCATGGTGTACTAGAGTGTTTTGAAGGATGTTAGTGCATGGGATGTACAACAAGATATTTTATGTGAATTAAGAATTATAGAGGTGCATTATGCTTTTTAAGATTCTCTGGGCGGTAATGGATATAAATTTTATAACAAATGATTTCTTCCCCAAATAAAATTCATGTGATAAGATCCTGCCTATGGGAATCATAATGGAATTTTATCTCAAAATTGGAAAAATATATGGGGTCAATTTTCAATATATTTATTTTGTGTTATTATATCACCCTTTATGCTTCTTATGGATGAAAAACCCTATGGGGGTGTAAATTAAAGGCCAAATAATTTTTGGAACATTTATTTCAGGGGAAGTAAAATCTTAAGTAACATTGTGAGGGGTTTTATGAAAATTATGATTGAAATTTGGATAATTAATGATTCGAAACTCAAAAGAGTACTTTTATCCATTATAGTGTACAATATTTCTTCAATGTTATTAGGCTAGGGTATATGGTGTTTTTGACTTGTTTCCTTAATTAAAAAACACAATTGGTGCCCAGTAAGGATTCAATAGGTACTTTGTAATGATAGAAAAATTATGGGACCAATGGATTGCCACTGGGACCTCAGTGTTCCACTATATGGCACTTCATGGGTATATTGGTTTTTATATCATTTATTTTTAAATTTATATTATATTAAGTAATAATAACTCCCTTCACCCATGTTGCTGATATGTGGATATGACATTATAAATTATATGGATCTTATCTTTTATACAATAATTCATTTCTTGCACTCTCGAAGATCATTTTGGTTTTGAGTTTAAGATAATTAGGCTATCTCCCATAAATAAATTATTGTTACAACACTATGTTGTAACTTCTACTCTATATCAAATTTTCTAAAAAAACAATTCATTTATGATATAATAAGTTTTAATTTTAAAAAATATTTTACAATTTTCATGATGACCAAATTGTTGACCCAACTCATCATGAAAATCGTGTGAAAAAACAATTGAATATGTGGGATAAGCACAAAAAGATCAGTAAGGGACATATAAAAATAAACAAACAAGGAAATTCATTATTTCATGAATTCCCAATATAATTTTTCCTTTTCAAAATAAACATTGATCTCAAAATAAACGTTTCCTTACCTAAGAAATAAACATACATACCGAATTATTTTCATAACATATTTCATAAAAAATATTAAAATAAAAATAAAATTATTCAGTATTTATTAACAATTATAAAATACGTATGATAACTTTTTGAATAAAATTTTTACATTTCACATCTATGAATTAGAATATACTTTACTTTAAAAAAAATCTATTGATTTCCTTACAAAATAATAATATTTCTATAAAACCCATAACAATCATAGAGAAATCTTGTCGGTTACACGGGACATTATTTTAATATCACACTTACTAATGGAATAACCTAACCTATAAATTTCAAAAATCTATTAGAAGAATCCTTACCTAATAACTCTATCCCATTACTCAACGTATTGAAGAGATATATCAGGCTCGTCTATCCTTGTATTATAAAATAACCACCCATTTAAAGTTTATAATGGAACCACCGATCCTTTTTTAGCATATAAACAATTTTCATCATAAAAAATGTATAATAACATTACCATAATCATAAAATAAGAAATATTTTATAAAAATAATTTTGCACCCCTAAGAAAATCATTTCTGGATATTAAAATATCAATTATATTTTAAATAATTTCGTGATATTCCCAAAAAAGGGAAAATATGATTTTTATTAGAATAAAATATTATTTATTATAAAGAAACCCAAATATCATATAATAGTTATGGAAGAGTTAAAATATTTTTTATGTCATGTGTGATAAAATATAATATTATTTTTCCTTTTTTCATAGTATTCTATATAAAATATCGAAAGAAAATCATTTATAGAATTCTTCAAAGAAAGAAAAAAGTGGAAGAAAATGTTATTTAAAAATAATTCATATCCATATGATTTCCTAAAAAAATATTTTAAAAATATTTAAAAGGATGAAAATCATTAATAAATTAATCCTTCAAAACATTTGAAACAGATTTTTAAATTATGTTTCCATTTACCTCGAGCCTAACTCATCACGTAAATTTTTTATCTTCATATGTATTAATATTATATTAATTATTTAATTTTTTCAGAAAATTTTTTAGGTTTATTATTACTATTATTTTATATATTTCCATGTTTTATACAATTACATAATTAATTAAGTTCACATAAGAAGCTTTCATAATATTTGACTCATATGTTTAAAATGATAATAATTAGTATAATAAATTCAATGTTATTATTATTACACAATCTATAGAATAATAATCAATAAGTAATTTTCATTCTGATAAATTAATTATACTTTTAAAAATAGCAATAATATATTTTTATAAAACATTATTTATATTTCCATCATGGAGATGGTAGGTCATACGTACACATGAGTATATTTTTCAATTTTCCAAGACCCTGGAGTAAATAAATTATTTATAATTTTAACAGTATTTAATGATAATTATATGGTTAATATCATATAATTTTATTAAATATTCTAATATATATTATCCATGTGATGTGGTTATGAGAAATTAATCACATCACTTCGTGGAGGTGGTAATCCACTCATATGAACAATTGACGTTATCATTCTTTAATAGATGAAATGGTACGAAAATAAAAGATATATTAAAATTCCGAAATAATAAATCTTTAATTATTATAATATAAATTCATTAATTATATGATTATAACAATCCATGAGAGGTAGTGATGAAAATTGATCTACATCGGTTCGTCGGTCAGTGTCCATTTGTACACATGAAAAATGAATTCATTTCCTATTCAATGGAAGTGGAGTCAATGTAGAATAATACATTAAATTAATAACATATATTTATATTTAAGATACATATGTAATTACATTATCATGTTTTAATAATATTTTATTATATTAGAGGAAGAAATAAAATGACAATGTTTTTTTATAGGCTATGCATCTTCTTCGAACAACCACTTTAGGATTATACATACTGCATTCTTAGGATAGTTTTATGTCCTATATAGGGTCCTTAATATTTGGTAAGAAATATTTTTATGGTAATTTTTAGGTATTTTCCAATATAGATTTATCAAAATGGGTGATAAAGATAAGAGAGAAGGTTCTATTTTATATTTTAGGGGAGGAGAACCCTTGTTATTTCTTATGAAATTATACAAATATAAATTAATTTTAGTGTAAAATTTTGATAAAATTGTTATATTTTTAATATAAGGTTATTTTTATTAAAAATATTCAATTAAAAATTTACAATTTTACGTGATGTTATGACACTTATCTAATTGTTTTATCCGCTATTAACACTTTCGCAATTACCGCGATATGAAAAAAATTACCATATGAGGATCTTAAAAGCTAATGAAAAAGTAAATATGACAAATAAATATAAAATGGTTTATATTTTAATCCATATATATATATATTATCTTTTTAAATATTTTAGAATTTAAAAAAATTTATATCATTTTGGAAATTTATTTTTTATTTTTATAGTATCATGTCATTTTTTGAACAATTCATTTAGATTGACTTTGAATATAATAAGAAAGCAATGGAATTCAAATATAATTGATTAATATAGGCTTAATTTGTAATATTAATATTTTAAATCCATGGTATAATTTAAATCATTTAATCAATATTTATTTTAGGGTTGTTAAAATTATTTTTTTATTTTTCTACTGCTTGCACAAACACTAAGTCGTTGTTTCATTAGCATTTTTGGTAAATACTTCACTAATAAATATTTTAAATAAATTAACATGATAAAAATATTTAATTATTATTTCAATTATATATTTATATAAAAATATATGTTTTTTTCACCAATATAAAAAATTATTATATATATTAAAATATTTAGAGTGACGTATTTTACTTTATCATTTACATAAATATTATAAATGTCAAAATTGAAGATAAATGGAAAAAGATATCATTTTTAGTGTTATGATGATTTTGGAAAATATACAATCATTAAATGAAATTAATTCAAGTATTTTATTAAATTTTATAACTAATAATTCTTGTTTTAAACCAAATAAACCCATATTACATTTACTATTAGAATAAAACTTTATTATTATTACTATTAATAAAAAAATAATAGGGAGCTATTTACAAAATTTATATATTATGATTCAAAATATGAATTAAATCTTTTACTATTAAATTTTATATATTTCAAATTTAATTTAAATTTAAACACTTAAAACAAAATGAAAAAATTGCTTTTATGGAAAAGTAATTTTAAGTATAAATGATATTATTTTCCAAAGTCATGTATAAAATTAAATACAAAGACAATAATTAAATTATTTTCAATAAAATTAATGTAATTAAATTTTAAAAATCAAATAAAATAAAATTTTACTTAGTAAATACTTGAAAATAAATATAAAAATTCAGTATTTTTCACTATTCAATATAAAATAAAAATTTCCATTAGATTCTCAAATATATACCCTATAATAATTTTGATATTCATATTTCAAATATAAGATTTTATTTTTTAAAATTAAAAGTATAAAATTTAAAAATTAATTTATTAAATAAAACTACTTAATGTATGAAAAACTGGGTATTTAGAATTATGGTGTTTTCCCTTTTTGACTAAAAAATTACCTAATATGAATATAACATTTTAATTATAATTAATGGAATTATAATTATTATTTAACAAGAAATTACATGTCTAGTCACATTATTTTCCACTTTTATAAATTTTCTATTTATAATTTTTATCATTACTTAGGTAAGTATAGAAATATTTCTCTCATAGCATTTTCTGATTCCCTTCTTTATTGGTAAACCATATGTGTTTTCCAAATAACGTAACATGATAAATTACCTTAGTCCACAAAATCATACCTCGGTGGTCGATGATATATAATGTTTTTCGTCATAGGAATGGTTAACATTCAACTAAACTACATTAGGGATCAGAATAGCAGATATATATATCACATATTTTCTTGACAATGATACATGAAATGCATCATTTAACTATGAAAAACATTTAAGAAAGGCCAATTTATTAGAAAATTGTCAAATTTATATATGATTTCAAATGATTTATTAATTAATGGACCTAACATTACTTTTTATTAAGATCTATCACACTTTTCATGGAGAAAAATTAAAAAACATTATATCCTATCTAAAATGAAATATCTTTTCTTTAGTAATCATTAAGAAATTATTCCTACTCTAAGATGTCATAATTTCTACCATAATAACATAAACCTTCTCATCCATTTATTCTACTAATTCATGATTGGAAAACATTTTTTTCCTGACTATATCTCAACAATAATTAAATCTAATAGTGCTTTCTCTATAATGCTTCAAAAGATATCATCTGTATACTAGAATGAAAAAACAATTAAAAGATAAATCGACCATATTTAGATGTTAATCCCTAATTCAATTAAAATAAATTAAAAAGCTCAAATAATATCATCTAATGATGGAATCATACATGTTGAATGTCCCTGAGAATAATGACGTTTTTTTGTACCAAAATTTAATTAATTACCCAAATGCTTCTAAAGTCCAATATAGAAATTATAGGTGAATCTGGGAAAATGATTAGATAAAATTAAATTTGGGAATCCATGTAATCTAATTATATATTTAACATTAGGTTGATAAAGTTTATATAAGTAAGATATTTAATGAATCAAAACAAAATGAGAATATTTAGTTGATAGATCAACAATTACCAAAATCATATTATTACCTTGATATGTCTTTGGTAATCCCACTAGAATAACAACAGATATATTCTTTTGTTTCCATTCTATAATTAAAAAATGATGAAGCATCCCCTTAAGATATTTCCCTTAATAATTATCCTATTATGAATTAAAAAATTTCATTGTAATATCAGCAATATATTTCTTTATTCCTTTTCTTAAGAAATGTTCCAGAAGGTGTCTATACATTTTTTTATTCTAGGATGGATAAATATTTGATAGATATGATGCACACCAATCAATTTTTTATCTATCACGGTGTCACATCAAATAAGAAACATTTTTATAAATCTAATATCCCCATATTTTTGATATTAAATCCAAAAAATATTTCTATTATAACAATTCAACCTTTTCCTATAAAATAGTTTCTTACTTATAAGATTTCATAATATTACACGATAATGAAAAACATACTAATATTAAAAATAAACATTCATTGTTACATAATTCATAATTACCAAGAGAAAATTTATCAAATAATTATTTAAAGGATCATGTTCTACACAAAGAATAGTTAATGATGCATTATCTTTCTGATATAAAGAAACAGCTATTATATTTTCATTACCTAGATGATAATGAATTATGAATTCATTATAGTTTATGTAAAAAAATACTAGTTATCTAGATTTGGGGTTTAGTTTATTAAATTCAAAAAATATACAATGGTTCACAACACATATTACCAATCAGTTTATTAGTCTTGAAGAAGTATATAATAACATGATTCCTATATTATATTGGAAATATAAAATATATAGAATAAAAAAATATTCTTCTATTTTTGTTATTCATTAGATTAGAATTTTTCATATCCTAGGGGAATGAAAACAAATAATGTGTGATATCCTATTCTTATTAAGGGTTATATAGAGTGAATTATGTCTAGAATCAATACGGTAAGGAAAATAACTAAAAAGACATGTTGTTTAATCAATAAAAAAAGCATGAAATTCATCCATAGATTATATCAATACATAAATCTCATAGATAATAGTAACTAAATTTTCAATCAAATAAATTCTTAATTTTGAATGTCATGACCTCAGATATCTTAATATTTTTACCATTAAGACCTTATTGCAATAGAATTTAATCGATTAGAGGGTAAAAAATAAAAATAAATTCAATAATATTTTCCAACTGGTTTTCCTAATGATACATGTCAATGCATCTAGGGTCAATCTATAATTGATACACACCCATCACTATATGTCTAATTCATTCCTCCTATATTTAATGAAAAAATTAATTCATAAAATAATTCCTTATCAATAAATATCTATTTTCAATTAGGAATGAGAAATATTATGATTTCCCTAGTCCATCAAGTAATTATTATTTTAAAACACCATATTTAAAAATGTTATACATCTTCTGAAATTATCATATCCATGATATAATTAATGTGTTTATTAAAAAAAAAATTGATTTCAAATTATAAATTATAACAACAAATTGAATATTTTAAAATATTGTTATCAACCAAAAATAATATGGAATAAATTATATACATTAAATCATTGTAAATATATGTTTCTAAATAATATCATGTCCTTTAGAGAATCCAAATAATAATAATTTAAAAAGCCATTTATTAATTATTTCTCTTTTTAAAACCATTCAATACCTATATAAGAATCCTAATATCATAAAATTGTTACGGTGATGTAAATGTTTTTTAACATCATATAAATTAAAAAAAATATCATTTTCCATTTCATAAATAAAGTTAAAAATAAACATTCAGAACAAATTATTAATATTCCACTAAAACATTATAAAATTTAATGAACAAAATGAAATGTCTTTAATAAATCATTTGAGTTAATAAAATTCCCTTCTGTAAAACAATTTTGGAAATATTTACATGGATGCAAAATATACTCGATCAAAAATATAAATAGGATCATATTTTAAATTATAAATTTATTTTTTGATTCATTTTAAAAATATAGGAAAAGTTTTATGAATGTATTTATGCTACATAAGGATTCAATTTATAAAAAAAGATGGTTTTTTGAATATTTCCTCATCGAAAATATGTATAATCCAAAAAAAATTGAGATTGTAAAATTGTTTTTTACCTATTCAGAAAATATTAAATTATAACCCCTTGAATGAATACACATTAATTAAAATTTTAATAATCCTTAATAAATATATACCAATATTAAATATATCAGAGGGGTATTATATGCACCATATAAAAATAAATATGTTTTTAATACCAAATATGCATATATAATGTGAAAATTGAGACAAAATCCCTTACATCGAGTTTGATTTCCATATGATGTGATATAACCACCTGAATAATTGATATTAATTTATTATAATTATGTAAAATAATCATATTTATTTATATAATATCATGAATGATCATTAATAATATTTTATCACCTTTTTTGACAATCTTTTGTTGTTATCATTATTTTTAATGTCAACTACATTGTTTTTACTGTATGATTTGATTTCACAATCTCAATCCATGAGTCTTGATCATATTTAAATCATATAATTAATTATATAAAATTTATATTATATATATATATATATATTTACTATAATCCATAGAATATAGAGATAAAAAAATGAATTACACTGTTTATGGGGATGGTATGCAGTACACTGGCATGCATGTGCTCACTTTTCAACATATCATAAAAAAGAAAGGAAAAAAATTAAACATTCTAGGATAATTTTCAATATAATATATATATATATTATATATTAATTAAATATATTCTAATTACAATCAATTTGAAATATAAATTAAAATTGTATCACATTTCTTTTTGGACGTGTTTGTCCACAGGTACAGAAGCGAAATGTTATCATCTTCCAACGGATGACAAAGTTAGAAGGTATATATGAAATTATAATTTATGAAGATTTATTATGTCATAAATAACTTATAAATTAATTTGTTATAAAATTATAACAATCCATGTGAAGAGGTGATGGAAAATAAATTATGATGGATTTTAAGGCTCTAATTTGTTCTACACACGAGCAATGGTTTTTAACCATTTGTTGGATAATTAGATGGGACAATGTTATGAAAAAAATATATATATAATTATATGAAAGATTATATTGTTATTATATTTTAATTTTTATGGAATAATTGAATTTGTTAAAAGAAGAATAAAAATGATTGTGATCTGTGATGATGATTACAACTTCATTGATGGCTCTATTTTAGATCTTCTCTTAAGGGACCTAGGTCCATACTTTTCTAAATTCCATCACCTATATAATGTTTCTAAATATTTTTTGAAGATAATTGGGTAGTTTTTGGTTGATCTAGGTTTCTCAATGTTGTATTGAGAAATGTGAAAATGGGAGTCCTTTTATAAGTAAAGGGAATAACATTCAAGAAACATAGTAAGGTATGAAATTTATATAAATTATTTTGGATATCTAAATGACATAAACTTGATATAAATGAAATATAATTTTAGGATAATTATGAATGGTCTTATACAATAAAAACAAGTAATTTTAATTGGATTTCACACCCATATCTCTTTTTAACCCCCCCCCATTAACCCTTTTGGAAATTATAGTAGTATAAAATATTTTTACACTCTAGGAACCACTAAAGTTACAATAAAAATAATATTCGTGCATAAATTGAAAAATATGTTTTTCACTATATAATATCCCCCTTTTCGTAATAAAATAATATTATGATTTTTAAATAATTTAACAAAATATTATTTTCAAAAAATATCATTATTTTTATTTTCGACACAATTCATTTAATTTGATTTTAAAAAGTATAACACAATTATGAAATTCAAATATAATCATCTAACACATAAAAATAAAATATATTAGTCCATTAAATTCATGGACTATAATAATTCATCCAAATTTTATTACATTTAATATTTCTAAAATCATTTATTTTATATTTCTATTTATCGACAAAATATTGTGTCTGTAGTTCTTAAGCATTAAATGTAACTATTATATTAATAAAAAATTAAAATGAACTAACTGGATTAAAATATTATTTATCTTTTAAATAACTATTTATTACTGAACATAAGTTGATTTTATCACTATCAAAAAATATTATATATTCTTTAAGAAGGACAGTGACGTTTTTTTCGTTATCCTTTACTTAAATATTATAAAGGTAATAAGAAAAGATAAATAAAAAGGTAATATATTCAACTTTTTAATGATTATGGATGAGATATACTCATATAATCCAACAAATACGTGTTTTGGATATGTTTTTATGGTCTTATCACTTTATTTTGAAAAATAATTACTTGATTGACCCATAGATATAGGGATGAATTTAAACATGGTTACTATTTATCATGCCTAAAAATAAAAGGAAAAATATTAAAAAATTTGATCCTCCGAGTTAGAAATTCAGAATCCAATTTATTAAAATCCATTCATATATGATTCATACATTAATTTAAATAAACATTTAACATGCAATGAAAAATGGTTTTCTGGGAAAAAAAATTTTAAGGATAAAAATAAAATTATATAGAATTATGATCCTAATGTAAATCAAATATGTATTATATTAATTGAAATTTAAAATAGAATAATAATTTTTAAATTACATTATTTAAAAATAGAAATGATAGTTTTATAAAAAATTGTTATTTTCATTATTTAATGAAAAATATGATCCTCATGAAATATAAAAAAACATAATAAAATATTGATATTATGAATCAAAAAATTATACCATATTTATTAAATAAAATTTAAAAATATTTTATTAATTAATTATATTATGTTTCCAAAAAATTACATAAAAATCATTTTTGAGGAAAACATAATTCTTGAAAACAAAAATGACTTCACTAAAAAGAATATACTTATTTATTATAAATTATTTAAGATAATTTAATTATATAACACAATTATAAATATTTTAAATAATGTTTTTCTTAAAATTCACTTCTCCAATTTTATATGCTATGTAATATCAGTAATGTTTAAATAATATTATTTTAATAATATATCACTATTTTTTTAAACTCAAGGTTTCCAATAATGGATGTTGAAAAAGAGATTTATTTAATTGTGAATATATTTTAAAACCTTATATTGTTACATTATACCAATATTTTATGAATTTTTCCTTTTACTTTTTAACACTCTCATAAAAACTGAGGATACATATACCTCAACACAACCTCAGGTTCTCATGTAGCTTCTTTAATCATAGGGTTTCACCATGAAACTTTAACCTGGTGAGTGGTCTAATATAATAGAAATTTATATCTATATTCCAAAATTTCTACTAGTTATTCCTCATAAAAAATATCTTTCTCTATTGATATTACCTATAATTTTAGTAAATTTTAAGGATCACATAGGTACTTCCCCATGAGAGGTACATGAAACACTTTATGACTTTAGAGTTTATTGGTGGAGGCACCAAATGATAAGCTAACATTCCAAGATTATTTGGAATTTAAAAGGGAATGATATAAATATTGGTCATATTTCCCCTCTTTCCAAATCTTATAGTTTTGTTCCAAGGATATCATCATATGAAGAACTTATCACCAGTATCTGACTCTATATATCATCGATCATTTTTAGTATTAATTCTTTTCCCTTTTGAGATGACTGTATATGTTTTTAAAGAGATCACAAATTATCTTTCATTTCATTATCTATATCAATCCCCAATAACATTATATCTCCACCTTTTTCCAACACATTGTATTTCTTCACTTTCTTTCATAGAGGGATTCATATAGAGCCATTTGAATTATTAAGTAAACACTATTGTCGTATGAAAATTCAACCAAATGAATGTGTTAATCCCAACCACCATTGATATCCATGGAGAATGAAATCAAAAAATTTCTTGAGTTTGAATGGTACTCTTAGATGGACCATCTATTTTAGGATGATTTTGTGTTGAAACTTGAATTTGTATCTAGATCTTACTAAAGTCTTATCATCAACTTTACTATAATCCTTGGATTCTGATATGGTATGATTGTGAGTGGTTATCATTAAAATATCAGAATCTCTTTAATATATTACTAAGTAACCTATCTGATAAATATATATCCCTTTTATATTATCCTAACGAAAATATTATTTTAGATCTCTATACATATTTTTACTTGAATGATGAATAGAGAAGGATAAACTATGCACTTTATCCAATAACTCATTAATCTCTAGTATTGAAAAGGCACATAATCAGTTCTTGGAAATTGTCATTCTGGCATGATCATGGTTTAACTCTGTAACATTCATCGCCTTCTTCAATAATTCCAAATATTCCTTCTACATATTCTCAATCCATATAGGGATTGATAGTTAAATATTCATCTATGAATGAAAATATTTAACACCATTAAAAGATTAATCAATATCTAACATCTTTAAATCCATTAATATTATATCTCATTCAATTATCATCATAGAAAAACTAGCATGATATTTCTAACATTGAGTATTAACCACCATATCACCTTCTCATGTTAGTAATGTTTTGAATGGTCATAATATTTGATCAAATCTATCCATATTGACTATAACAAATTGAAATAATTCTATATAAATATGTACATTAAAATTTTCTAATCAGTATATATGTAACACCTATCATCATACACAGTATTCCTCCATATCTTCAATGAAAACATTACTCTTGTGGAAAAAAATCATGATATGTAAATTTTCAGAAGAAACAATAATTGTATTGAGGCTTATGTTATCAACTTGTCATTATATATGAGTAATAATACAAATCCCTTTATTTAATGCATCAATAAAAATCACATGACCTTCTATATGGAAGGATATTGTAAATAAGAGAGTACATACCATCATTCTCTCAAGTTCTTTTCAATTATCCTCACATTCATTAGTCTATAAGAACATAACTCCCTTATGAGTCATGTTTTTATTAGTTTAGATAATAATGAGAAATGTATCAAAAATCATTGATAGTCTCAAACCAACCTATACAAATATGTATAATTGTTACTATGTTTGGTCTATGTTATTTCACAATAACAATTTTCATTGAAGGATCCACCAATATACCCTCACTTGATATTATATGACCCAATAATTAATAATTCTAAATCCAAAATTCAAACTTGGTATATTTTGTGTAAAAATTATCTTTCCCCATGATCATTAGTGAAATTTTCAAATGTTCTTCTTTATCTTCCCCACCATTTTAATATATAATAATATAATCTAAATTTCTACCAAAAACAAATTAAGGTAATCTATAAATTCTCAATTCATTAAATCTATGAATGTAGTAGGAGGATTATTAATTCTAGATGTCATTACTATTAATTCATAAAGACCATACCATATATAGAAGCTTGCCTTGGGTATATCATCCTTATAGTCCCTTAGCTGACAATATCTAGATAAAAGATTTATCTTATAAAAATATTGAGCTCCTCATAATTGATCAAATAGATCATTGATAATGTGTTGATGATACACATTCTAAATTATGATATTTTTTTCTTCTCTATAATCAATTAAAAAATTTGTTGACCCATATTTCTTTTTGAAAAGAATATGGTCGCCCCAAGGTGAAGACCAATATTAAATTAGTCATCTATCAAGATTATCTTGGGAATATTATTTAATTAATATATAGAAATGGGGTATATTCTATATAGATACTTTGAAATACATTTTGTTGAGACAATAAAGTTTTCCTTATGACTTCTTCATTCCTTCATTCAAGTAGGATATTGTTGAGTCATTAAGGATTCCTTATGACATTACCATTTCTCTTTTTTTTAAACAAAAACATCTTATCAAAAGGAAAATCTATTTTCACCCGGAGTTTTATTTCTATAAGGAAGAATTTCCTTACCCAAGGAAATTTATCCTTACCTTTCTCATTGTCCACATCATAATTTTTCTAAGTATAAAATTTGGTTTGAAACCAAAACCTCAGATCTACATAACTACCTATATATGAAGCATTCTGTTCTAGGATCCGAATTCTTAGAATTATGGTTATGAACTCTTCTATGTTCAGACTCTGAATTCAGACTATGAATTCTAGATATGAACTCTTCTTAGTTCTGACTCTGAATTCTAAATCAGGTTCGGGTTAAGAACATTCTCAGTTTTGACTCCGAATTCGGAATCATAATTCTGGTTACAAAATTCATGAGTTCTGACTTTGAATTTTGAATATGAATTCTGGTTACGGACTTTCTGAGTTCTGACTATGAATTCTGAATATGAATTATGGATAAAAACATTCTGAGTTTTGAATCTGAGTTCTCTAAATATAGGCTCTGAACTCTCATGATTTCTGACTCCGAATTATCAAGAACTCTAACTTCGAACTTTTTATCTTCAGGTTCTGAATTCTTATGAATCCAAATTCAGAATTTCATTGAAATTCAGACTCCGAAATTCAACAGAATTCTAGTTCTGATTTTCTAAAAAACAGAATCCAAATACCATTGTATTCTAGACTCTGATTACATTTTATTTTGTTAGACTTCGAACATTCATTTTCTTACACTCTGAATTTTGGACTTTAGTTATGTAACCATTTCATTCTTACACTTGTTTTTCTTAAAAAATGATGTCATGCATTTAGTTACTAACTAAACATTGTTTGAGTGACATGTATACAAGTCCCTCTAAAATTCAAGAAAGAATATGATGGTTGGAGGAGGTAGCTGACCGTTGAAGTCATTCCTATAAATAGGTTATCATTTGATAGAGCTCAATATTGTTCGATGACTCTAGATATTACATGATTTTGAAGTGATTTATAGAGAGATAATTCATTTCATAGTGCATACTAAACTTCTAGTTCAGTTTTTCTTCATGCGACTCTGAATGTTGCGGAGTACATTTGAGGGCTTCCGGGGATAGAAAGACAGAGGTTCTGACTACCTTGAAGTTGAGGGATTCCTTGCTGAGTAATAAAGTGGTTCCAACTACCTCGAGTTGAGGGCTTGTGAGGATTGAAAAACAGATTCCGATCTTTATATCGAGGGCTTAACATGGTGTTAGAAAGACAGACTTTCTTGAAAGTATATTTCAAGGGGCCTTTATCCAAAGTTATTAGATTCCCTTCTCTTTATGTTAAAATATTTACTACTTGTTACTTGTTTGTTTCATGTTTTCCACTGCATTTATGTTCTTGATGAATGTATAACTATCTTTTACTACCTTATACTAGTACACTAATTTAGTTAGATTATATAGACTTTAGCAGAGAATCTTCATCTTTGTAAACATTAATTAAGTTTCATTTCCAAAATCGATTTTCTGGAACTGCTTTCTCGGAATCTTATTTGTTGATTCAAGCATATTTATAGATCTAAAGTTTTTTAATTAATGTGTTTAACCATGATAAACATAAATATCTTTTAGAGTTCCAAAGGAATTTTTAAAAGTATAAAATTCACCCCCCCCCACTCTTGTATTTGAGTATCTACATCATAGTTTGATACTACAATCAGTATCATATCTAGTGTATCTGTTGATCCCCATAATTAGTATCATAGCTTGCTAACCTTGTACCCTAAAATAATCACACAATTGGTATTAGAGGAGGACTATGAAATACTTATTTTCACAAATAAGTTTTCATTGCTCAAGTTTTCCATAATCAATTTTTCAGATTCATATTTTTCTTTGGATTCATATTGTTCGTATTCATATAGTTCATATTTTTTTTCTTAGAGATACTCTTGTTCTATATTTTCCTTACATAGGAATATTTACCTTGTTTAAAAACTTTTTCTATAAACATGTTTGGTGTGGAACGGATTTTTTTTTAAGATGGTAGAAATCAATGTTGGTTCCATAGACAATCTCAATCTAACTAGACCACCAATCTTTTATGGAAATTATTATGAATATTGGAGAGATTTTATGAAGACTTTCATTATAAATACTAGTGTAGATAGTTTTTTTATGCTTACTAGATGTTATAAAATCCATGACAAAGAAGTTAGTACCATTAATAATCAAAAAATGCATGAATATCAACTGAATTATAAGGTACGCAATACTGTACTTTTTTCTATGACTAGAAATATATATAGCCAAATTTCATCTTGTGTAGCAGAAACTTCTATATGGAAGAAACTCAAGGTTACTCACTTTAGAACTTCCAAGGTCATTGAAACAAGAAGAGCCATGATTAGAACTGAATATCATGGTTTTAATTTTCATTATGGATAACCAAAATATAAGGTGCAACATATATTCATGACTATAGTGAATAATTTATAATCAATGGGTGAGAAAGGAATTGATGATGAAGCTCTTGTTGATAAGATCATAGAAATCATGCCCAATGAGTGGGAATCCAAGAGGACAACCATAGATGAGAACTAAAATGTTAATCATATTTCATTAGATGAGCTATTTGGAACTCTTTTACAGCATGAGACAAGAATGAAGAGAGATAATGATAAAGTAATGAAGAAGAACAGAAATGTCATTGTTTCTTTTACTACTACTTCTTATAATATTAATTCTAAGACTCCTGAGAGAGTTACCAGATCCAAATCTAAGAAATTTTTTATCCAATTTGAATCAAGTGGAACATAATCTTCAGAGAGTGAATTAGAAAATCTTGATCGAAAGATGAACAAGATAGCTGGAGAGAGGAATTTTCAATCCCGATATAAGTAAAAAAGAAATGAAAGACAAGAAAGATTCAGAAGTTACTTTTTATGAATTCAAGAGTACTGGACATATTAGACCTGATTGTCCCATGATCAAGAGAAAAGAATGAATGGAAAATAATTATAAGAGAAACAGAATGAAGTGTTATAAGGATAAATCTAAGAATGTCTTGAAAGCTAATGATATGTGGAGTGCCAGTTGTAGTGACTCTTCAGATGAATCATCAGATTATGAATCTTCTAGATAGAAGTATCTCGGTCTAATAGTCAGACTACCTATTGACAATCATTATTTAATGGATAAGGTACACAATGTTGAATCATTGACCAATGTTTCTTTAAATGCTAATGAGAGTAAATATTATGACTCTTCAGATGAATAATCTTCTTTTGATGAAGAAAATACTTTACCTACCTATGAATAAGTTTCTAGGTTTTCCAAACTTCTCGAGATTGAGAATTCAAAAACTCATGAAAAATCTTGTTTAGGAAAATTCTAGGAATACATTCTTTATTAAGAAAATATCAGATCTTTATAATGATATTTATAAGAAAATTATTATTTTGAAAGTATTTCAAAAAATCTTGAGGAAGTAAATTCTGAGAAGAATATACATTCTAAAGATCTAGAAAATGTAATTTCTATGAAAAATGTGTTCGAGCCTAGCTTTATTTCAAAGTCAAATGTTTTAGAAGACAAGAACTTGGTTATCAAACTCAAATCTGAAATATTTTCCTTGAGGAAGAGTTTTTAAATCTCTACCTTAGTTAATGAAATTTTTGATTAAATGTATTCTCAAATTCGACCTCTAAGGAATAGTTCTGTTTTTTGTTATACTTGTTCTAAACCTATTTTTTATGACAATTATTTTTTCCCTCAATGTGCTCTATTTTTTCACTAAGTGTTAGGATGGTAGAAACCGGGCAAATAAATGTTCCTTAAACAAAACCCAATCTTATGGATTTCATAAAGATTATTTTTCTGAGAATATGTGGGTTCTGAAAATTTTTCTTTCTAAGAAATTCGGATCCAAGCAAGTCTGGATTCTAAAAATCTAACTTTTTATTATTTTCCGGAAAATAGATAAAGTACCAACAACAATACATGGTACATGGATAGTGGATGTTCCTGGCATATGACTATTAACAAATACTATTTTGAAAAGATTATAAAGATGAAAGGAGGAAAAGTAACTTTTGGGGATAATGCTCAAGGAGAAATTATTTGTATATGTAACATTGTTATTCTTGGAAAAACTTTTATTTCAAATGTGTTAATTGTTAAGGGTATTAAGCACAACTTCATTGGCATAAGACAATAATGTGATGAAGGTTACCTCGTGAATTTTCAAAATGTCAAGTTCTTAGTACACAATTCCAAGGAAGAGTTCATTATTTCTACCCATAGGAAAGAGAATGTTTACAGACTAAACATAGAAGTCCTTAAGAGGCAAGATCTATCATTCCATAGTGCAATGGAAGAGAATTTGTGGTTATGGAAATGAAATTTGAGTCACTGTATCCTTATGAACTTATGAAAATATTCTATGAAAATATTAGTTAAGGATCTACAGGAGCTTAGATTTGATTCATCAAAAGTTTTAACCCTTGTCAATAAAGAAAGAAAATTAAATCAAGTTTTAAATCAATTGGTGAAGTCTCTACTACTGATTCATTACACTTAGTACATATGAATCTTTTTGGTCCTACAAAAACTGGAAGCATTGGGGGCAAGTATTATGTATTTGCCTTTGTTGATGATTACACTAGATTTACTTGGGTATATTTTCTAGCAAAGAAGTCTGAAGAGTTTTCCTATTTCAATAGTTTTAGAGCCAAGGTTTAAAAAGAGAAAAACCGTCCATTGAAAACTATTCATAGTGATCATGGAAGATAATTTACAAATTCTGATTTTGAAACTTTTTGTAGTAGAAAAGTCATTACTCATAACTTCTCAGCACCAAAAACACCCCAACCAAATGGTGTTGTTGAAATAAGAAATAAAATTCATCAAGAGATAACAAGAACCATGTTGAGTAAGTATTCTGTAGCCAATCATTTTTTGGTTTAAGATGTATGTTCTTCTTGTTATACTATAAATTGAGTTTTGATTAAACCTTTTCTTAATAAAACTCATTATGAGTTATGGAACGGTAGAAAACTTAGACTTTCGAACTTTAAGGTTTTTGGATGAAAGGTATTCATTCTGAATACAAAAGATAATCTTCATAAATATTCACCAAAATCTGATGAAGGATTTTTCTTAGTCTACTCCACAACTTCTATGGCTTATAGAGTTTTCAATAAAAACACTTGTACTATTGATGATACAGTGCATGTGAAATATGATGAAACTGATCTGTTTGTTTTTAAACAACCCCTACCTACATCTTCGGATGTGTTTTCAAAAACATATTATCAACCTATGTTAGAAGATCATTCTGATAAGGAAAATATCTAAGAAGATACTTCTGAAACATTAAACCCAGAATATTTCTTACCCTATGCCGATGAACAGGTTTTACAAAACTCAAATCAGTTGTTTCTAATGAATAATCCTAGTGATAATATCATTGGAGATGTGAATCAACATGTAAAGACTAAAATTTCCTTATGAAATGAAGTAGAACATCTTGAATTCCGTTCCTAATTAGAACCAAAAAGAACTGATGAATATTTAGGTGGTGGTGATTGGATTAAAGCTATGAAAGATAAACATAATGAATTTTTAAGGAATAAAGTTAAGACCTCATTTGAAAGAACCAAAAAACTTCTGTTATTGGAGTAAAATGGGTCTTAAAAAATAAGTGTGATTAAAATGGAGTCATTTTAAGAAATATAGAAAGATTAGTTGTTAAAGGATATAATCAACAAGAAGGAAAAGACTATGATGAAACCCATTCTCCTGTAGCTAGACATGAATCTATTTGTATTTTACATGCTTTTACATCACTCTTCAATTTCAATCTTTTTCAAATGGATGTGAAATGTTCTTTTTATAATGGTTATGTTCAAGAGGATGTTTTTTTGAACAACCTCCTCGTTTTAAAGACACAAAACATCCATATCATGTTTTTAGACTTACCAAAGCATTTTATGGCCTTAAACAAGCCCCTAAATCATGGTATGAAAGACTTACTGAATTTTTTCATCAAAATAACTACGTTAAGGGAAATTAGAATCCAACACTTTTTATAGAGAATTATAAGAAGTTTATTTTATTGTTCAAATTTATGTTGATGAAATTATATTTGGTTCAACTCAGCAATATTTTACCGATTCTTTTGAGGTTCTAATGAAATCAATGTTTGAAATGATTATGATGGGTGAGTAAACATTTTTCCTTTGTTATCAAATATCTCAAAAACCAAAAGGAATGTATATATCCCAACATATGTATATTAAATATCTTCGTAAAATGTATGGATATGACAACACTAAAAGTATAAGTACTCCCATTGGTACCTCAAATACACATGATCTTGATGAATATGGGAAACCAGTATATCAAACAACTTTTAGAGTTATGATAGGATGTTTACATTACCTGACAGTTAGTCCTCCAGACATAATTTTTCAGTATACTTATGTGCATTATATCAATCCAATCTTAAGGAATCTCATTTAAATTTAGTGAAAAAAAATTTCACTACTTAAAGGGAACCATGAATTTAGGAATTTTCTATACTTTTGGAAATGATTTTTTTGAAAAGTTTTTTAGTTTCTGAATTTGGTGGATGTAGAATGGATAGAAAAAATACATCTGGAACTTTTCATTTCATAGGAGATTCATTAGTTTCATGGTCATGCAAGAAGAAACACTCAGTATCACCCTCCACTGTTGAAGCTTAATATGTAGTTGCGGGAAGTTTTTGTGCTCATTTATTGTGGATGTGACACACACTAATAGCCTATGGTATGAGTTTCAAAAAAACACCATTTTTGTGTGATAACACAATAACCATTTCCATCAGTAAAAATTCTACACATCAATATCATGCAAAGAACATAGATTTTAGACATCAGTTTCAAAGGGATCACACACAAAAAAAGATACCATTCTTCAATACATCGGAATACAAGTTCTACATGCTTATATATTCACAAAATCATTACCCTCTAATATATTTGAGTACATTAAATAGATTTGGAAATGTTATCTGTAAGGTAATCCTCCTCATTAACTTCTTGTTGAACCAATCTCCTAACAGTAATAAAATCCTTTTCATAATGGGAGTTCATTTGATTGTATGTATTTCATATTTATGAAATGATGTTATTCATATTTTATGTAATGAAGTATTATATATTTTTATGTAATGGATATTTTTGGACAAGAAATTTTTGTAATAGAATGTTTCGGATTTTGAAATTTTCATAGTTAGTTTTTCAAAATTTTCGTAAAGGAAATTTTCATATTTGAAAATATTCGTAGTTAGTTTTTCATGATTTTCATAATGATAATTTCCGTAACAAGTTTTTCAAAATTTTCATAATGAAAATTTCGGTACTTGAAATTTTTGAAATGAATGTTTTTGTACTCAAAATATTTGTAGTGAAATTTTGGTACTCATTTTTTTTGCAGTAATTTTTTCGATCTTATATTTTTCATATTAAGTTTTTTGTAGTCAAATTTGTTATTCAAGAAGAATATCACCTATTACGAGTAATACTCCTAGCTATCTGAAAGGTATGATTTCTTTCTTAAATTTTCGTAGTCATTATTTCATTACTGGTATTTACATTTGATATTACAAATTTCTCGTATTCTAGTTTTCTTAAAATCCAAATGTTTTCCTTTAAAACCATAAAAGATCAGATCCTACCCAATTTTTTTCCATTCGACTTTCATATTAACTGTTATATATATTAAGAAGGATTGTCAACCATTAAATTGGATTTGGATGATGAAAGGTCACTTCCATCATCTATATAAAGGACCCCCAAAGGGTTATCCCACATCAGTTATCAAGCTCTCGCGTGCTGATGTTCTGCCCCCCTTTTTTAAGATCATTCTGAATCTCTCAGAGTTCCTCCAATCCAAATGTCTATAGAAGCATTTTCTCAAGATATGTCTACTGTGAAGCCAATATTTAATCGGCAAGTGTAGAGGGAAGGGTTGGTCCATCCTAACTTCTTCAAAAATGATTCTATTATTTCAAAGAATATCATGCTCAATGGATGGGAATGTGTAGCCATTTCAATGATAGGATCTCAGGATGTTGTGCCTCCAGATTTGATTATAGAATTTTATGAATCATTTTCATTCATTAAGGATAATGGCAGAGAAAAATTATCATTCAAGAGTTATAGAAAAACTTATAAACTCTCTTACACCAAGGCTGCTAGCTTGGTGGGGTTGTCATATGAAGGGGAGGATGAGTTTTGCACTCACAATCTGCTGGATGTAGAATGAATTTTCATTAAAGTGAAATCTTTGGAATGTCTTGGGCTATCAGATGTCAAGTCTTCAAAGATTTCTCATTTATAAATCAACAATCGGATCTTACAGATATGGGTTAAAGGATTTTTTGTACTGAGAAAAGATGATAATGACATTTTAAAGAAAAATTATATATATATATATGTATTGTGTTTCATGGTAAATATAAGGAAAATAAATTTGATGAGTCATATTCTCATTACAATAGATAATATCAAAAATGGGAATTTGAGAGATTAGATTATTATATATCCTACCTTACTTTCCAAGTTGATAGTTTGGTGTCATGAATCATTCAAGATCCCCTGCAGTTCCAAGCCCAGGAATTGTAATGTTATTCTTGTATGTGATGAAACTCTGAAGAGAATGAATAATAGATTTTCTAAGGAGTCAGGATAATTATATTATCTACTTGTGGAAGAGACAGAAGTAATTCTGGAAAATGATAAAAAAGATGAACAATCAAAGAAGGGTGGAATAAAAAAAGATGAAGGAGGTTGAATTAGAGGATAAAAGTCCTAAATTGAAGGATGTCCAATCCGAACTCTTAAAACCAAGAAGCATAAGGCCTACCCAGATGAGGTTGTAGTAAACTGGAGGGAGGGTAAAATGAATAGAAAATCGGGGGAGCCATAGTTCGGTTTGGATCCTGCTGAGGATAAGGTCGTGAAAGAATCAACTGCTGAAGATCTTGAGAAGCAAGCTAAGGAGAATAAACTTAAGAAGAAAATGTCTGAGGTGGATATTGTTCATTCTATTTTGAATGCTACTTAAGTTGCATCCAAAAAAATTACCATACAAAAAATTTCCCTTGTTGAACCATTGACTGAGACTCCGAGAAAAAAGGTTATGACTTTGGAAAAATATCAAGAGTAGGTTGCTGAACAGAAAGAAGTTGTGGAAGAAGAGATTGAATAGAAGTAATGTAGTAGTCACAAAGATGATCTTATAAAGCAATTTTAATATTATCATGAAAAGGGATCCCCATCCGAAAAATTGTCACTTCAGACTTCTGATGTCGAGTCCTCGAAGCATGTCACTCCTGAGAAGGATGATGAGAAGGTTAAAGAGAAAGGTGAAGAAGAAGTTGATAAATTGTGTATAGATTAATGTCTAAATTGTGATTTCATTCATCCTGAGGATGCTGAGGCTATAAATCAGAATGAATAAGTAGATGAAGATAGAGTTGTGCAAAAATATGACAGTGAGCAGGAATCTCTTGATGAGGATGTCGTGCAGAGAATTGTTAAGGGTAAACAAGTGATTGTTGATACTCCTAGAAAATCTACAGTGAATAAGAAGAAAGTTGAAGGGACTTCAAAGATGATGCTTTTTAACTTAGAAAAATAGGCCTCACCAAGTAATGTCTCAGAGCTTGAATCATCTTCGTTTGGTCGTGATTTTTCTAACAAATCCCTGAAGAATCTTGTTGGGTCCATTATGACTTTTTCAAGAATAGACTCTAGATGCCAGATGTTTCAACATTCTCTTAATCAGAAATCAGATTCGGTGTCCATGATGATGGGAAAGTGCATCAAGATGGAATCATATTTCAAAAACATACCTTATAGTCTACGAAGCTCATAGGAATCCATGTTAGAAGATAGCCAGCTGGTCAAAGAATATAGTATAAGAAATACATGAGCTTGATCAATTTCAAGAAGATTTCAAGGAAGCATTTGATACCGAAGACACCAAAATCATGGATCTTACAGATAGAATTGAGAAAAAGATAACTCTTGAGCAGAATGTTTGGATTAGAGATGTTAATGATCTAAATGGAAAACTATGTTACGTTGTACAATGTTGGAAAACTGAAAAGGATCTCCGGATTGAGATTCAAGAGAAGCTTGTGAAGCAAGATGGCTTGATAAAGGCACCGACAGAGGCTATGAATGCTTAGGAAGATAGGATCAAAGCATTATAAAATCCCGGAGTGGAGGATCACAAAGAGCGGAAAAATCTGAAGACCATTGTGAAGAAGCTAATCCCCAAGGAAAAAGAAGCAAAATAGATCCAAATATGATGTTTATATATATATATATATCTCCTTTTATAAATAATTCCTATTTTAATGAACTTGTGAATGCATGTTTTTTTGGATTTTTTTACTAATATTTCAGGTACCATATTTTTTTCCATTCCCTTAAATTCTTTTTGAAAAACACAATGCTGGAGAAGGAAAAATAATTCTATGTAAAAGATGAAATATCCCAAAGTAAGGGGGGTTTATCTCAGAGGGAGTTCTCCATTACAATGATGTCCACATTCAATTAAAAATTATCATCATGGAAATCTATAATATGATACTTAGTGTACCAAAACCTAAGGGGGAGTTTGTCGTATTCACCATTTTCCATGAAAAAAGGGAGATAAGCTTTATTTACAATGTTTAGTAAAATATTTTCTAAGTCCTTATACTCTTTTTCGTAAGGTTGTTTTTTTTCAAAAAGGGGGAAATTATTGAGTCAATAAGATTTTCCTTAAGACTTTTCAATTCCTTCATTCAAGAGGGATATTGTTGAGTCATTAATGATTCCTTATGACTTTACCATTTCTCTTGTTTTGAAAATCACAAACATCTTATCTCAAGGCAAATCTATTTTTACCTTGTGTTTTACTTCTATAAGGAATAATTTACTTAACCATGGAAATTTATCCTTACCTTTTTTCACTATCCATATCATAATTTTTCTATATATAAAATTCAGTTTGAAACCAAAATCTCGGATCTAAAAAAATACCTAGATATGAAGCATTCTTTTCTAAGATCCAAATTCTTAGAATTCAGGTTACGAACTCTTCTGAGTTCTAACTCTGAATTCTGACTACGAATTCTGGATATGAACTCTTTTGAGTTCTAACTCTCAATTGTGAATCATTATTTTGTTTAAGAACGTTCTGAATTCTGACTCCAAATTCTAAATCAGAATTCTGGTTACGAATTATCTTGAGTTCTGACTCTGATTTCTAAATTTGAATTCTGGTTACGATCTTTCTGAGTTCTGAATATGTATTCTGGATTCGAACATTCTGAGTTTTTACTCCACGTTCTCTGAATACAGACTCAAAACTCTCATGAGTTCTGACTCTGAATTCTCAAGAACTCTGACTCCAAACTCTATAAGTTCAAGTTACGAATTTTTATGAATCCAGATTCCAAATATCCATGAAATTCAGACTCTGGAATTCAATAGAATTCAGGTTACAATTTCATAGGAAATATAATCCAAATACCCTTTTATTTTAGACTCCAATCACATTTTTTAGTTAGACTCCGAACATTCATTTGATTACACTCCGAATTTTGGAATTTAGTTGTGTAACCATATTTTTTATAAACTATTTTTTCCTAAAAAACACTATCATGCATTCAGTTACTAACTAAATGTTGTTTGAGTGACACATGTACAAGTCCCTCTGAAATTCATGTAAGAATATGACCGTTGGAGAATGGAGCCGACCGTTGAAGATGTTCCTATAAATTGGGGCTCATTTGAAACAACTTAATATTGTTTGATGACTCTAGAGATTACATGATATTGAAGTGACTTCTAGAGAGAGACTTTCCTTTCTTATTGTGTACTGAACCACTGGTTCTGGTTTACTTCGTGCAACTCAGAATGTTTCTGAGTTCATTCAAGGGCTTTCGGGGATTGGAAGACAGAGGTGCCGACTACATTGAAGCTGAGGGCTTCCGTGCTGAGGAAGACAGAGGTTACAACTACCTTGATGTAGAGGGATTTAATGGATAGCAAGATAGATTCCAATGATCATATTGAGGGCTTACCCAGGTGTGGGTAAGACAGACATTCTTGAAAGTATAAATCAAGGGGACCTTATCCACGGTTGTTGGATACCATTCTATTTGGGTTAAAAAATTACTACTAGTTACTTGATTGTTTAATGTTTTCCACTTCATTTGTGTTGTTGAGGAAAGTATAACTAGCTTATACCTCATTATACTTATACTCAGATTTACATAGATTCTATACGCATTAAGTTATAATCTTCATCTTTGTAAACATTCATTAATATTCATTTATGGAATCATTTTTTCAGAATAGATTTCTCGGAATCATATTTTTTGATTCAAGAAAATTTATATATCTAGAGGTTTCGTGAATTACCTTGTTTAACCTTCTTAGACATAACTATCTTTAAAATATACAAAGGAATTTTTAAAAGTATACAATTCACCCCCCCCCCCCCCCACTTTATATGAGTATATACATCATAGTTTGATACTAAAATCAGTATCATATCTAGTGTATCTATCTATCCCCACACATGTATCACTAGGTACAAGTTCTATGTAAATCCTAACTTCATGATTTGGGGGAAGACATGGTATATCTTTTTGAAATACATCAAAAAACTCCCAAAAAATATCCTTATCCTCAATTTTTTTCTTATCTGCACCCATCTAATAAAAATATACCCACTAAATATGTAGAAAAACATATTTTATGGATATAAATTCTCTTAGAAATTCATGTTCATCATTACACTAAATGAGTATTCTAGGTCGATTTGAAATATGAAATGTAACTTATCCTCCTTGATGGTTGATAAGGGATGTACACTAAGAGATCACATTCATTCAAAAACAACATTAAATTCTACTATAGGTAAAATAAAATGATTTTTTGGAAGAAAATTCCCACTAACTTCTATTAGAGTGGAGATATAGACATGAAATGTGATCATTCTACCATTACGAGTTTTTACATCCAAATAGAAATATAATCAATAAGGTGGTGCTGTGATACCCTTACAATGTTTTCAAGATATAAAATAGTGGGTAGAACCGGAATCAAATAAAACATTTAATCATTTTGAGTTGATGAAAAGTGTACACTTCAACATGTCATTTGTCACTTCCACTTTGGATTTTTTAATCCATATGTTTGGTATTCCACAATTGAATTCATTTATGGGATTGCTACTAGATTATTGGGTAACTTATTTCAATAATTATCAATCTCTTTATAGTTGATAAACTAGATAATATTGGTTTCTTTATTTACCTTATAATAATTATCTAATAAAATCTTATCTCAACTGTTGTAAAAACCATTCATTCCCTTCAATTATTTCCTAGGAACATTCATTCTATAATTTTTAAATGATGGAAATTTCTTTGTTCCCATCATATTTTTTATGAATACCTTTTTTTTGGTTCTCATCTATCCTCTTCTTCTTTTTATTTTCCATGAAGATATGGATCTATAAAATTCATTATTTTTATTAATTTCACTTGATACTATATCATCAAATAATGAAAAATTTTATGAAACAAGTTCCATTTTGAGTATTGGCTTAATCCCATCAAACAAATTCTGAATATTTCCTTCTGTATTATGTATGTTGTCTGAAGCGTTTTTAGACAATAATGTAATGTTATCCTTAAACTCTTCCATCCTTTCCACTTATTTATTCTTTAAAGTGAGGTACATCCTCTCTATTTTGGAGCATAATTCTAAATTGATAAACTTATCATATAATATCACTTTAAAAGTTCTATATAACATGAATTATGTTTCTTTAGTCTATTAAGCATTCGGGATCAATAACCACCCATGATCAACATTTCCACTCTATTAATACACTATCTAAATAACCTTTTCACTTTCATGACATCCCAAGATAATATTATCGTTGTGGTGGAGTAAATTAATTATTCAACTACCAATGTACTTTGAGTTCCATTAAATGATGGAGGATTGTATCGCATGAATCAATCCGACATAAGAAAATCACACTATGGAACAACATTATTCTCAATATGAGAAAGATTATTCATCATAACCATATTTAGTTACCCTAATTAGGCCATGATATTCTTAGTTCTAACACCAATTGTATTGAATTTCATAGTAGGGTAAAGAATATGTTTTTTATGGGTGTTGATTCCCTGTCCTCTCTTAAAATCCATCACAAAATAAAATCATACACTAAGTTAGATCGTAATCATCATTAATACTTGGGAATAAAATAAATCCCCTCTAATGAAAAAAAACTCAGATAATATAATGAATTTTACTAAATCCCATGTTATCTATGTTCATTTAAAATCTAGTTTTCATGACTTCTACAAAACATTATATGAAAGCCAATGTAGAAATATGAACTGTGATAAAACAAACTCAATTTCCACTTTATTAAATTCATAAAAGATACAAGGGATATCACCAAGAATGATCACATTATTTAGACATATTAAAGAATCAAATAGATACATGATTACATTATTTCTTTGGAAATATAAAATATATAGCATAAAAATGTTCTTACATCCTTAGTATTATTCATAATATACTTATTCATATCCTGTGGAAATGAAAAAAAAATGAGTGATCATACATGCTCTGTAAGGGTATTTTAAAATGGAAATAATCATGAATCGATAAATAGTAATCTATATGACATAGTAAGTAACTGAATACGCATGTTATTTAAAATATAACATTAGAATAAAACGAATCCATGGATAATATCAATGAAAAAATATCATGGACAAAAATAAATTAATTCTTAATAAAATAATTTCTTAATTTTGGATTGCATGATCTAATACATCATGGTATCCTTACTACCAATGCCTTCTTCCAAGATAATAAAATCGATGGGTAGGTGTATACATAAACCCATTTATTGTTTTTAGCCTAATTATTTCTCTCATAAGTCATATCAATTCATCATGGTACTACCTATAACTAGGACCTAACCATCATAGCATGTCTAATTCCTTACTTATATATTTATTGATTAATTTTTATCATAAATAATGTTCTCTATCAATTAATGTCCATATTATTTAAATAATATAGAATATTATGATTTTTAAGTCAATCATATAACTCACATTGTAGAAAACCGTATATAGAAACGGTATATGGTTTAGGTAATAACCATATCCGTGATATAATGAATATGATTATTTAATAAAAATATATTTTCTAACTACAAATGATCACAATAAAGTGAATGTTTCATGATAAATTTAGAGACAAAAAATTAATAATATATAAATCAAATCAACCAAATAATCAAAAATATAGGTTTTGAAATATAGTCAATCCCTTTGGAAAATAAAGTAAAATAAAATGAAAACATTAAAAAAATATTTTATTAAACATTTTTATTTTTAAAACCATAGAAAACATTTTGAATCATCTTAATGGTATAAAAATTTATGTGCTAGAAAATTCCAATAACACGATTAAAGCTAAAAAACATTCATATTAACTTTTTTAATGAAATTACAAAACTACCCTTTTAGTAAAAATTATAAAGAATAAATAAAAAATATAAAAATTCATGTATAACATAAAGATTTCTTAATAAATTATTTCAGTAAATAAAATGGAATTTTCTGAAAACATATTTTAAAAAATATTGATATGGATGAAAAATATACCTGATCAAAAACTGAAATAAGACCATATTTTCTTAAAAAAATTCACTTCATGGTTAATGTTAAAAATAGAAGAATGCATGGATGAAAATATGTAAACACCTTAATTATTAATTTTATAATACTATATATGGAGTTTATGAATACTCCATTAATGAAAATAATTGAAATCCCAAAAAAATGACATTGTAAAGTACATTATTACCTTTTGGTATCTTTTAAATTATAACCCCTTGAATGATTAAAAATGCATTAAAAAACTACCCATAATGAATAAATATATATTAATTTTAAATATTTCAAATTGGTAATATGTACACCAGATAAAAAAATAGGTGAAAAATAAAAAATCTGATTTAATATAGATGAAATTGAGATAAAATTCCTTAAATTAAATTGGAATTCCCTAAAATCCTGTATGAATGATTTTTTACTTATTATTATTACCTACTAAATAAATTTCCATATATATAATATCATATATAGTACATTTATTACATTTTATCTCCTATTTTTTAACAATATTTTATTATTATCATTATTTAGGTTCCCAACTACTTTTTTTCAGGTATGTTTTTATTTGGTAGTCTATATCCTTGAATATTTATAATGATTTTAACACCTAATAAATTATATTAAATATGTAAATATCTTATATATTCAATATATAGATATTTAGTTTTATCATTAAAATATATAGATATAAAAATTAATTAAATCGTTCATGAACACTATAGATAGTACGTATGCATGAACTGTTTTTTCACTTTTTTATGTTTGGAATAATAGAATGGTAAATAATAATTCACCTTTTTAAGATAATTTTTATATCATATATAACTAATATATTTATATATTATATATTTATTATAATATGTGTAAAATTGAATTGAAAAATGGATCACATCACTTTGTGGAGGAGGTAGTCCACCCATACACACAAACGACGTTATAGTCATCCAATGAATTTGAATGTAAGAAGTTATATATTATATTATAATTATATATGAAAATTTATCTAATAATTATCATAAATATTCAATATTCCTATCATTATGACTATCCATGTGAGGTGGTGGCGGAAAACAAATTACTTTGATTCACGGGGTTGTAGTCCATCGTGCACACGAGCAATGGTTTTCTTTCACATTTAATGGAGATGGTAATAGTTAAATGTTATGAAATAACCATAATAACATAAAATGTTTTGATTTATAATTTTTTTATTATATTTTAATTTTTAGTACATAATTAAATCTGTTAAAAGAAGAAGAAAAATTAAAGTGATTAGCGAAGATAATTACCTACAAAACTAAAAAATCTGGATATCGCCACACTTGTGTTGCAATATTTTAATCAACTATGGATGTATAGAATTATTCCTCCATAGGTTTTATGTGCACCTTTGTCACATCCTACATCCCTAACCAAAACCTCCCTTCCTCCCACAATGGATTCCCTCTCCCTGCCTCACACGATCAAAGTCCTCTCACTGCTTTCCATGATCGAAATCACCTTCCCCTTTCCCAACCTCTTTTGTGATCAAACCCTCTCTCGGACGATCTAACCCCCCACTAATCTAATGAAGAACCCTCTCTCATATGATCACTCTCTACTCTGGCGACATAGGATCACACAATGGAATTCAACCTGTTTCCCTCTCTCAAAAAATCCTTCCCTCTCTAGATTTGTCGAAGGAACCCTACCCACCCCTGGTCTTTGGGAAGAACCCTATTCGCTCCCTTCTTACATGATTCACCCATTCAATAGGAGAACTGGTAAGGGTTACTCTAATCCAAGGATACAATAATTTGAAATTTTTTTCATTTGATAAATGCTACCATTGGTTATTATTAGAGATCTATTTACCTGGAAATGTTGTTTTGGATGACGGTTTATAGATCCTAGTTTGAGGAAGCTATTGTTTGAGAATTTACGAGCAGAACATATTTAATATATTTAATTTATATGAGTATATATGAATTTTTTTTTCTAATTCTTTAGTTACATAGATTTATAATGATTAATATTATTATATCTAGGTGAATATGTATTGAATGCATTCTAGAATATTTTGAATTGTTTTAGAGGATCTAAAATTGTCAAGAAAAAATTGGAAATTCTATGTATCATGAAACTAATTAAGTGAAAAATGAAATGATAATTAATATATAAAACTGTTCTAAAAATTTATAAAAGAATATTACCACTAATATGAAATTCATAAAAATTTTACAATATTTTATAAACCTCACTAACACTCATATGAATCATACATCCATTTCCCTAGAAAAACCGATGATTCCTTAGAAATTTAATCTTTATGGTAAATTTCAATATTTTGAGTACATTCATTAAAAGTCCTAACAATCTTCAACCTAACAACTACTTTAAGGGATTCATTGTATCCACAAAAACATTGGAAAAAACACCCACTATACTTCTAAATTATTTATGCTCTTATTTATTCTTTAATCTATTAAACCAAGCCCCATTAAGGTATAATATTTTCACATTCTCTCATGGACTAATGTTTTTGTGAAAATATATTCAATATTCCACCATGAATCTATCTTATGTAACCATAACGCTCAATATTCAAGAAATATTAAGATATAATGTTACTTTATGTTGATGTGATTCATCCTCACATAAAACACTAACTACTATGACAAATGCATCACACTCGGATTATCAAAGTAGAGTGATTAATTTTTATAGATCCTTTTAAGATCCACACATAAAAAATTTGTCTTGGTAGAAATAGAATTCGAATATAAGATATATAAATAATTACTAAAATTGAACATTATAATAGATTAAGAATAAAACCATCCAATATTTAAAATAGAACAACTTCAAATCTAGAGAATCCAATCAGAGGTGAATTTGACTCTAATATCAAATAAAGGGGACTGGTTGGGATATAAACCACATTGAGTTGGGGTTGAACTAATGTTGGTGACATTTAATTACCTTTATGAACTTTTAAATTTTTATCGCTTTTCTGTTTACCTCTATCACTATTAGGTAAGTGGTTCTTTTATTCTCTTTTCCCACCTTATTTCATATATCATAATAAAACACAAACAGACAAGTGGAATACTAATTTCTAAGGTTTACCTCTTAGTATGATGACTCTAATCCATATTGTGATCTGGTAACACCTATGGTCACAAAAACCATTAGTAAATACCTTTGAGCATTAATCTATAGTCTCCTAACAGTATAGTTCATGTATAATAAACACTTATTTGGTGTTTTCAATGCTCAGGTACATCTCAAACCATTACAATAAATATAGGGTTAACAATAATATATTGTAACACCGATTTAGAATACTTCCTTATTATTCATGTACTACTCCTTTATTCATCACCTTCCATTTCACAATATAAATTAACATATGTTATTCGTACATATATCACTATATAAAAACTATTATTCTTCATAGTATCAAATTAATATTCTATAACTTATTCTTTATATTCCTTCATGTATAAACTGGAATACACATAACACTTCAAATCTCCCCTTATTTCTTGATTGAACTAGGGTAATAAATCTCTTCATCTTATAAACATCAAAGGATTTGGGGAGAAGAGTGGGGGTGTAGTGTGCAGGTGGGGGAACTGGGGATGGGGGTGTGTAGGTGGGGGAATTGGGGGTGTGGGGGGTTGTGGGGGTGAGAGGGGATGTGTGGGTGAGGGGGTGGAGGTGGGGTTGGTGTATGTGGTGGGTGTAGGTGGGGGGTAGTGGTGGGCATGTGTGGGAGGGGGGTTGCTTGGTGGGGGACATGGGGGTGAGGGGGTGTGCAGTGGGTGGCCGGTGGGGGTCAAGGTGGGTAGTGGCTGTCATTCAAGGGAGTTAGGGTGAAGGGTGGGGATTTAGTGGTAGTGAAAGTGGGGGGAGATGACGTGAAGGGTGGGGGCAGTGGGGTAAAGGGGGCTGGGGGGATGGGGTGAAGGTGGCTGGAGGCTTGGGTGAAGGGGGATGGGGGTAGTGTGTAGGGGGCGATATCTCCATGCATTTATTGGGTATATATTTTGTTAATTTCAATCTGTATTTCCTTGAAACATGAATTTCTATAAATAATAGACTACAGATGAATGTATTTGCACTGCTTATCTAACTTCCACTCTTCTACCTCCAAATTTTATTAAATCACAATCAGAATTACAAAAAGTCGATAAGTTATATGAGATTCCCATGAGTAGTCCTGAAATTTTCAAGAGTTACCAAGATTTTATCTTCTAAAAATAATTTATAGATATCTATAATAAAACACAAAACATATTCAATTCACCACAACTTATCTCCAAACACTCCAAATCAACTTTTCTACTTTCTTGCGATTAAAATCTACCTCTCACGATCGAACCCCTTCCACCTTCTCCTTTCCCCGCCTCTGTTGCGATTGAACCCCTTCCCATTTCCCTACTACTTTCATGATGGAACTCCCCTGCCCAGCCCATCCACCTCCCCCTTTCCACTGTACAACCCATCGCCCTCAACTAACACCCTACCCAGCCCCTCCACCTCCCCCTCCCCCTACCCAACCCCTCCCCCCACCCCTTGCCCAGCCCCTCCCCCTCCCTCCTCCCCATGCCCAGCCCCTACCCACCCACCTCCCCCTTCCCAGCCCCTCCCCCTCCCTGCACACCAACCCCTCTCTTATACATGAATTACAACCCATCATTATTAAAAACCCATCCTTAATATATAATCCCCATGGACCACTCTAATTGATTCATTCTAATATGATGCATTGCACACAAATCCAACATTTGAATCCTTTTCCCCAATATAAATATCTAAAAATGAAACCATTTGTATTTATTGTTATATTTTCATTAGGATATAAGATGTTACCCTTAATTGTATCTCATTTATTTTATAATCTCTTGTATTTTAGTATCTGATTTTTAGATAATGTAAATCACTGATGATTATAATTTGTTCATTTTTAATATTTACCAATATCTATAAATATTGGAACTTACTATCAACCAAAGGTTGAACTGTCAAGATGTAATAACTGATAATAAAAGATTTCTTTATGTATTCTCTTAACATGACATAAATATTATATATTAGATATGGTTATAGTCCATATATGAATAAGATTTAGAGATCTAGTATAATTCAATAAATGATAACGTTATATTTGATGCGTTAATCTTAAAAATTTACTTATGTTTCTCAAAAAGCATATAAGGAATAGAATCCTATGAATGAGTCAATATACTACTTTTCTTAATCATGAATGAGTTTCAATGTTGTTATTTAAAATAAATTATTTTACCAACTATTTTATTATTCATATTAGAATGGATAGAAGCAGTATGTATAATGTTGGTCGGATCACTAATGAGTTTCATAAGGAGTAGTAATATTTTTTTTTGATTTTTCATTCAACAATGATTCTGATAGTGGATTGATTTGATACCCAAGTTTTGATTTCATTGGAAGACCATGGTTATCATGTGAGTAAGTAAGTTACCACATCACTAAAAAAGGTTTTCAAAAAGGATATCATTGTTTGTATCACAATAGAGAAAATGGTCAAACAGATAATGTCATCGATTCAGTAGAAAGGATTGGAATAGAAAATTTTATTTTTGACCTGTTTCCATTTACTTCTCAAGAAAAATCTTAATGTAGAGTAGTGTAAGAGAAAATTAATACAAGAACACAGTTTTCATCTAATGATCAGAATAATGACATTGAGTGTGTTAGAATGTTATTAGAAGATGTTAATACCCCAGTATACCATAAATGTTGAAAAATGTCCAAACCAGAGTTTTTAATGCAACTATATCATGGGAAAACAATGTATGGATTTAGAAATATTGTGATCAAATATCTACATACTCTTTTTATTGACTTTCTACCTAATGATGCATGTATTCATGAAAATGATTATATGGCATCAAACTTAGTTGACAATTTTGGATTTTCAATTACAAAAATCACCACATGACCTAATGATTGTTGTTTATTCTAGAAGTATAATGTCAATTTAAATGAGGGAAAACAATGTGGTACATCGATATGGAAGAATAATAACGAGGAAATTCAATCTCGTGTACCAGAGAAATTGATTTGGTACTTTCCATGGATTCCCAGACATCAGAAACTTTTTATGTCAGAACAAATAGCTAAGAATATGAGATGGATTGAAGATGAAGTAATTAAGGATAATGATGATATAGTTCATCTTGCTGATGGGTTATCATGGAAAAAATGTTATAGGTTACTTCTTTATTTTGCAGGAGACCCATGGAATGTTAAACTGGGATTTTCATGTGATGGTTTCAACCCATTTAATCAGATTCACACTGCACATAGTACATGGACGGTTTTCTTTCAAATTAATAATTTTCCATTATGTATTTATATGAAAAAACCAGTTACTATCACGATAATAATGATTCCTAGACCCAATGATCCTAGAAATGATATTTATATATATTTGCAACCATTAATTGAAGAGTTGAAGGAGCTTGGGATTGTTTGAGTGCAGACATATGATTCATTTATAAAGGATTAGTTTATGTTCCATGCATCATTATTATAGAAAATAAATGATTTCCCTGCATATAGAATGATGTCTTGTTGGAGTACCAAGGGGTGATTATCTTTCCCTATATGTATGAAAAATACACGTTCTATAAGAATGATGTTTTGATGAACTTTCAGTTTCATAGGGCATTGATGATTTCTACAAATGGATCATCCATACAAGAAAAATCTAAGATATTTTGATAATTCTAGAGAGACAGATGAAATACCTCATCAAATGAATTCGGTGATATCCTTAAAGAACACAAGTGTTAGAATTTTTTTTCTTGGAATGGGTTAGTAAAATTCTATCATTCTGAAGAATGTTTTTTTAAATTACAACAATTATTGGATAATAAAAATATATAATATGAGTTTTCATATTGGTCATAAAATTCTCTACATCACTTCTCGAATGTAATTCATATTGAGATAAATGTGTGGGAAATGTTACTTGTAATGATTTAAAATGTAATGGGAAAGAAAAAAAGATGATTTTCACTCATATCGTGATTTAATGGATTGGGGTATAAAACAAAGACATCATCCAGATTTAATTGGTTAGAATTTGTGTAAAGTCCCATTTTTATGTTTTTCAATGACAAATGTAGAGAAAAAAAACAATTTATTCATGTCATGGAATGTTTAATGGTTCTATATGGTTATTCGAGTAACATTTCCAAATGAGTGAATAGATGAGATGTGAAACTATACCCAATCGTGGTGGTATGACATAAAGGGAGGGAGGGGAAACATGTTGGAACATGGGGACCGGTATGATAAGGGTGTTACTTGCAGGGGCAGGGGGGACTGGTAGGGGTAGGGGCAGGGATAGGGGGCTGGCAGTGGCAAGGGGGACTAGCAGGGGTAGGGCAAGGGTTGGGGGGACTGGAAGGGGTAGGGGGACTGGTAGGGGCAGGGGTAGGGGGGACTAGTATGCTAGAACATACCTTGATCCGAAGAAGAATCGTATTAGGTACAGTGAAATTGTGAACAAAGAGATGATACTATTTTCAATGGAGGACCTTTAGTGGTCAATTCTATCAATTGATGATGGCATGAAGATTGGAAATTAGAGATTCTCTTTTGATCTTTCTGGTAGACCCAAGAAAAGTATTCCCCTTAAATAACTTTTTTCATTTTTCAATGATGATATTCATGTATTTATGCTTCCATTTTTTAGAAATTTCTTGAATATTTCTTTCACTTGTGACTTGAATTATATGATAAGATAAAAGTTATCTCAGATTATCTAATGTTTTTCATATATAATGCCCATATTTTACTAAAATATCTTACTATTACTTATATGTTAAGAGTGCTCCTAGATAATCTTGAACTGGATCTATTGAAATTGGTTAAAAAGGGTCAGTTTATTCTTGGGGTGATGAATGGGGAGATCATTTTGGGAAATAGTAAGAGGGCAGAAAATGGGTAACTAAATAGTTGATTATATCTGTATGTCCTATATTTTATTAATTCATTCTAGTTTTATTTTTTGTGTTGATTCTGTATTCATGTTTCTCATGAAAAATATATGGGATTTCAGCATATTATATATTGGTAACATGAGGATGATTTTCATAGGTTGAAGGAGTGGGTGGATAATAATATTTATGGATATAAAGGGAATATATTATGCCAGGTGGTGGGGGGAGAATTTTAATATACATTGTGTCATTATCTCTACTTATTTTTATTATAATATTAATTCATATTTTTCTAAAGCTATTTTTGATATTTTTTATTTATTTGATTTATAACAATTGGTGGGGAGGTGAACCATGTATACGACCACTATACAAGGTTAAGTGGTAGGTTATGTATCTTGAGAGGTATTGTGGGAGACTTAGGTTGAAATATATTAATGCATTTAATCTAGTTATTTTTGGATAATCATGGTTGATTTATTCTATATGATCTAAAAGACCATTGGAGAAGAATTTTTATGGTAAGATTCTTTCCATAGACTAATTTTATTTTTGTTCATCTCAGGTTGAAACCATCATATGTTTGGATGGGGTTCATATAGGCTCAAGTCATCCTTAAAAAAGTTTTGTTTTGTTGGGTGGAGTATTGATGAAGAATTTCACTAATTCATTGATGTTTTCCAACAAATTATTTATCCATATAAGATGTGTATATGATTTTTTTTGACAGTGGGAGTGGTGGGGGAATGGTGGGGGTGTCCAAGAGCAAGGGGATTCTTTAATGGTTTTGTGGTTCTAGGCGTAGGGGGATGTTGTAGGGGGTTGGGTGTGTGGGGGGTGGCCAGGGGTAGAAAGGATACTGAAAGGGGGTGCGGGTGGGGGGGTTTTAGGGAAGCAGGGGGTTGTGGGTAATGTTTTAGGGGTTGGGGTTTTTTGGTGAAGGATGGATACTAGGGGGCAGGGGTTGTAGGGATACTGTAGGGGTGGCAGTGGGGTGTGGGGGATACTGCAATTGGGTGTGGGGGATACTGTTGTGGGTAGGGGTTTGAGGGTGGGGGGATGTCCAAGAGGGAGGGGGTATCCATGAGGGGGGCATGTCCAGAAGGGGGTGTCCAAGAGGGGGTGTTTGGAAAATGTTTCTGCAAAGAAGGAATATACAATCAAGAAGAATTAATTTAATGCACCTAAAGTTTGTCGAATCATATTAGCAAACTGGTTTCAAAAATATAAGCAGATTGAGTAAGAATAAAATAAGTAAAATTCTCTACTTTATAAAATTAATAAACCTATATAAACTAAGAATAAAGGTAAATTATAGAAGAAGAAGATTCTAGAAATTAAATTCTAGCACAACAACCTTATGTTTTTTTACTTCCTATATCATCTTTCTAATACTATATATCTTTAATGAATTATGCCCCTTTAACCATGTCTTATTCTATATCCATCATGGCCAAGACTTCTTCACACAAGTATTATAGATGATCACTACAGAGACTACTGTGACCATATTAGACTTGTCTCTTCACACAAGAACATGGTCATTGCATCATGAAAATCATAATTCTCTCATAGATGTGTCTGGACTTCCTGGCTTCTTTTCCATCATCACCATGGCCAAAACTAGAATATTTCGTTTCGTATGGTATGAAATTCCTTCATGATGAAAAAATAATGATTTTTGTAACCATGAAGACAATTTCACATGTAATTTTAAAATTTATAACTTCATCCAATGATCCATGGATAAACCTAGTGGGAATTACTTGATCATAGATATATATAGAAAATCTCAACAGAACTCCAAATGAGAACCTACCACATGAATATATGTGGATCGGCACATAAAATCTTGTTTATCTATCACACATTAGTTTAGTTATAGATTGGTCTTTTTCCTATACTTGGTGCATTTATTCTATTTTTTTGGTTATATGACTACAATATTCTTTTTTATCAAGTTATATTCTTGGTGAATTTTCAATGTTTTTTTGTTTTACAATAATTTTAGGGGAAGAGCAATAATATCTTCTACCTTGTGTAATAGGTACGTGTGAGCTTGTTCTAAAATGATTTGATAATTTTTCTTATAATAAGACTCATGTAAGTTATGTTATGTGTTTTGTTTAGATTTGGAGTTGTATTTTTCATTGTATGTAAGTAGATTTAGTATATAATTTAATTTGGATAGTGAGTACCACGTTGATCTTCTATGTGATAAGTAGAGTAACTCATTCTCATTTTGTAACATTGTTTTAAATCAATGAAATATATTTAGTGTCTAGAAAATTTCACCAATGGTTAGTATATCCTCTAACCTAATACAGTCTATATAACGACCCATACCTTACATACAGTGTTATTACTTCATAATTGAAGCATACTTATTACAACATATGACAAAAACCACAAAGGACCATATAGGTATAGTGTCTTTAGAAACTGGGAAACATAAATAGCTTGTTCATAAATCTTCTACAGTGTCTCCCATTTATTTCATCATATATATAGGCTCCCTTTTAGCATATTCTACTTAATATCCTTCTTCCTGACCTGGGGAAAAGAAAACATACAAAAAGGGTGACCTCAAATGCTCAGCAAGGGAAAATAAAGGAAATAACGATCATATCATATACTTTTGAAAATCTTAACATTCAAAAGAGATCATAATATCTTAACATGGGAAAAAACATAGAAGTGAAAATGAAATCCGAATAATAATAACATAAAACAAGAAACTTTGTGGCATGCACACATAATCATGGAAAATCATTTCTTGTTAGTCATTATTCATTGCCAAGTCTATCTTAGCGTACAAATTCCATTTCTGAACCGAGTTCACTCCTTGTTTTAGTCCTGTATTACTGAACCTGAATGACCTTCCGTTCCTGCTATGTCTATATCATGTGATATAAATCTTTACCCAATGCATTGGAGGGAGATATAGGTCCCACCCATCTTATAATGAATCCTTTCTTATGTGTTCCACTTAATCATAAATCATCACATAACACATGTAATAAAAATTGTAATCATAAAACATCACGACATCATAAAAACAATACATAAGTGACTAAATAAAAATAATTCCATCACATAATCAAAATTATAGGGATAGAAACAGAACTCTATATTATCTTATATGGAAAATAATTTTGATATAACATTTGAACTCAATTCTTGAGGAAAATATCCTTTCTACTTCAAAAAAAATTCTTTCTTAACATGTCATATAATTTTCAACTAAAAGAAGTTAATTAAAAAAAACATGAAAACTTGTAAAGGAATCTTCATTGAAATATCATTTTATGAATCCATTCATGTCATATAAGTTAAAAAAACATTCTTCTCATACTTTGGTGGGAAAAGTCAAAAAGTTCCTCGTACGAAAAATGAAAAAAGATTCCATTCATATCATTTACTAAAAACATACCGAAGGGTAAATTTGGATTTGATCCATTGTAGGACGATGTGAATAATATTACATATTGAAGATACATGGATGTGGATGATAAATTACACCCCAGTAAATAACAAAGTATAAACAATCTCAGATAAAAATGAGATTGTGAGATTTTCCCTTACCTTAGGTTGGATTTGATTTGTACTTGTCTGAAGCTCTTGTATAATGGTTTAAATAATGTTTTTGACTTATTCCAGAATCATACTCATTGATATGATATCACATAGTCTCATATTCTTAGCTTCTTATTAGAAATTTTTCATTGTTACTTGTTATTCGGGTCTTTATTGCCTTTTGTTCTTATGCGTGTTTTGCCGAATAATTTATTATTATTATTTTTAGGTTATAGATAACTTATATCCATAATGGTATTATTGTAATATATATCATAATTATTCATTGAATTCATTTATATAATTACTATGTAATGAAGATTCTGTAGAACAAGTCGCATCACATCATGGAGAAGGTATTCCGTACGTACGCACGAGCGATGATATCGTTCCCATGATCATGGAATTGTAGTGAAGTGTATTTATACTATTTCAGAATCAATATCACTTTATAATAGTCATATATAGTTACTAATTACACCATTATACCCATCCAAGTAAAAAGGTGGTGGAAAATAGATTACACCATGGCGTGGAGACGGTATTCTGTACGTACGCACGCGCGGTGATTTCATTTTCTGTATGATGGATAGAAGGTGAATTAGGGTTCTCTCATATTTATAATAACATATCAGTATATAGGTAATACTTATGTTATTACTTTATCATTAAAAAACTAAAGAAGAATAAGTTGAAGAAGAATGAAATTGAAAAAGATTGGTAATGGGTATTACCTCTTTTTGACGCACCTTTTCTTAACCTCCTCTTAGGGAACTAAAGATGGTCTTTTAAGAAGACCAGGTACTATAGGAAGATTATAGGGAAGTGGAGAAGGGATTTTGGCAGGGTTTGGACGAGCTTGAATGCCCAAATTGGTGTGAGGAGGAGAGGGAGGAGGTTCCCTTTTATAAGGGAGGAGAGGGGCACCTTAGAAAAATCTCAAAATATTATTTTATATTAAAGTAAAATTCGGTTTATTATGGTTCCAAAGGGTCTTATTTATAAGATGAAGTGGGTATGGGTCTAAATCCTCTCATAAAATAGGTTTTAGACAAGTTTAGGTTATTATTTTAACCTTATCAATTAGAATTAACTCTATGTTAAATAATTTAACTTTTACTATGTCTTTTTTTCTTACACTATATGGTTAATAAACTAACTATAACATGCCAAACGAACCCGAAGTGGTTTATTATTAATATATATATCCCTATCTAAGTAAGTTTTCAGAACCTTAGATTTTTAGGAATAAAATAACATTTAATAATATAATATTTGATTTAAAATCAATTTTATGTCAATTTTGACACTATTTGTAAATTGATTTTTGTGAAACTTATAACAGAATTATAAGTTCAAACCAAGTTACTTAAAACAACACTAACATATCATAGTATCCATGAAAATTAGTGGAATTCATAAAAAGTCTCAAATTACATTTATTTGGTCATTAATAACATCAATTATGTTAATATTTTCTTAATAAGGTAATTACTGCATCATCGTTGTGTCATAAATAATTTAAATTATTTAAAGTATAAAAATTATAAATCAAATACCATTATGTAGGAAATATTTTTAGCTTTATTATAAATATTTATAATCTAATTTATCTTATGTATAACACTATATTAAAAATGTTTTAGTTTTTAAACTTTGATTTTAACTATTTTAACTCTTCTTTAAATAAAATAATATTAAATGTCCTAATCTAATCCATGTAGACCTAAATGGTCATATTATATTCATAAGGTTGTTTTTGGTCGAAATACATTTTTCTAATCGATTTAGGACAGGTGTTAGGGTAATAGTAACATCATTTTTACCCTTAATTACCCTATTTACTATTAACTGCGGAAAAAAACTATAAAGTTACTATTCACCAAAAAATTATTTTTATCTCATTGTACCACATTTTACTTACTGATATCAACCATGACTCTCATATTTTTTAAATTCCATTCACAGAAGCGGTAAAATTAAGTTTTATGCAAAATTCAGTTTTTTTAACTACCACTTAGTGGTTTCACTATTCATCAAAAATTGAAAGTTTTCAGAAAAATTTGAAAATTTTACCCTATGATAATTTCGATATCCTGATTCCAAAAATGAAGTTCATTTTTAAAGATAATGTTTTTAAAATTTAAAAAAGTGGTTATTACTATTCATAACTGCTATTTTATATAGCATATCGTTGTTTAGTGAAACTCGGTATTGTGTAAAACGCAAGCTACCGAGGAAAGTCGCAATAGCGTGTAAAGCAATCCAAGATAGTGTATAGTGAAAGATTTCTTTGATGATGTATATAACATAAAATGAAAATATTTCTCATAAAAATCTAGGGTGTTACATTCTACCCCCCTTAAAATGAATTTCTCCCTCGAAATTCGTCACATTCTAATAAACAGATGAGGATGCCTCTCCCCCATCATATACTAAGGCTCTCATGTAGCTTCTTCGAATTGGTGGTTCCTCCACAAAACATTCACCAAGAGAGTTGTCTTGTTTCGTAGGACTTTTTTGCTATGATCCAGAATCTCTATCAGCTATTCATCATAAGAAAGATCTTGCTCCAGCGGTACAACTTCTGAGCTGAGTACATGTGAATGATCGGGTATGTACTTTCTCAAGAGCGATACATGGAACACATCATGAACATGAGAGAGATTATGTGGAAGTGCCAATCGGTATGCTACCTTCCCAACACGATCCAGTATTTCAAAAGGACCGATATACCTAGGGCTCAACTTTCCCTTCTTTCCAAATCTCATTACTCTCTTCGAGGGAGATATTCTTAAGAACACTTTATTGCCCACTTCAAACTCTAGGTCTTTTCTGCGGTTATCGGTGTAACTTTTTTGTTGACTCTGAGCTACTCTTATGTGTTGTTGAATAGATCGGACCTTTTCTGCCATCTCATCAACAAGTTCAGGTCCTAATAGCTTTCTTTCCCCAACTTCATCCTAGCAAGTTGGAGTTCTGCATTTCTTTCCATAGAGAGATTCATAAGGATCCATCTGAATACTGGAGTGAAAGTTATTATTATAAGAAAATTCCACAAAGGTAGGTGTTGATCAAAACCACCTTTGAAATCCATAGAGCAAGCTCTCAACATATATTCTAGAGTTTGAATTGTTCTCTCAGACTGACCGTCTATCTGAGGATGATAAGATGTGTTGAAACTCAACTCTGTATCTAGAGTATGCTTAAGACTTCGCCAAAATATCGAGGTAAACCTCGGATCCAGATAATATATTATGGAAAGTGGTACTCCATGCAATCTTACCACTTCCTTTACATATATCCTTGCTATCTGATCAAGAGATAAATTCTCTCTTATAGCAATGAAGTGTGCCGACTTCGTAAGACGATCAACTATAACCCAGATAGCATTATTGCGTTTGGATGTTTTAGGAAGTCCGGTGAAAAAGTCCATAGTGATGTTTTACCATTTCCATTCGGGTATGGGTAATGGTTGTAACATCCCCTTAGACTTATGTCTTTCAGCTTTAACTTTATGATAGACCAAGCATCGAGTGACGTATTCAGCAACATCTCTTTTCATGCCATCCCACCAGAAGTACTATTTTAGGTCTCTATACATCTTCGTTCTTCCAGGATGAATAGATAATGAAGAACTATGAGCCTCATCCAGTAGCTCCTTCTTTAATTCTGGTATGGGAGGAACACAAACCCGATTCTTGACCCTTATTATCCCATCACAAACAAGGTTGAATTCAGGAACATTTCTTACCTTCTTTTGTAACTCTTCTTCTTCGTTTTGTGCCTCTTTAATCTTCACATGAATTGATGGTTGAACATTAATTTGAAAAAGAAATGATTTCTCTCCTTGCATTATGATTCCAAGATCCATCCTTTGTAAATCCATAAATATTGGATCTTTTGAGATCCTCATCATGGATAAGCTGGCATGATCTTGTTGACTTAATGCATCAGCCACCTTGTTTGCTTTCACAGGGTGATAATGAATTGAGAATTCATAATCTTTAATCCGCTCCAACCATCTTCTTTGGCACATATTCAGCTCCTTTTGTGTGAAAATATACTTCAAACTTTTATGATCCGTATAAATATCACACCTTTCACCATAAAGATAATGCATCTAAATCTTTAATGCAATGATTACCGAAGCTAACTCTAAATCATGAGTTGGTTAATTTTGAACATGAGTTTTCAACTGTCCTGAGGCATAAGAAATCACCGTATGGTTTTTCATGACAACACACCCCAGCCCCTTCTTGGATGCATCACGGTAGATTGCAAACCTTTCTCCACTACAAGGCAGTGTGAGCACAGGTGCACTGGATAGCCTTCTTTTTAACTCCTTGAAATTATCTTCACACTCCTCTATCCAAACAAACTTGACTCATTTTCAAGTCAACCCGGTGAGTGGATTAGATAACCATGAAAAATCTTTCACAAAACTCTGATAATATCTATCCAGACCAAGAAAACTTCGGATCTCAGTTACTGTTGTTGGTCTCGACCATTTTTTGATAACCTCTGTTTTTGCTGGATCCACAGATATCCCTTATTTTGATATTATGTGACCCAGAAATGAATCTTTTTGAATCCAAAATTCACACTTGGTAAATTTGCCACAATGCTTCTCATTTCTCAGGGTCTTCAGTACAATTATCAAGTGATCTTCATGTTCTTCCTTGCTCTTTAAATATACAAGAATATCTTCTATAAATACAACCATAAACTGATCAAGATAGTCTCTAAAGACTCTATTAATTAGATCCATGAATATAGAAGGGGCATTAGTAAAACCAAATGGCATCACTATAAATTCGTAGTGTCCATACCTTGTACGGAAATCTGTCTTTGGTATATCCTCCCTTTTGACCCTTAATTCATGATAACCTAAATGAAGATCAATCTTGGGAATGTATTGAGCTCCGCGTAGTTGATCAAATAATTCATCAATGCGTGGGAGGGGATATTTGTTCTTGATAGTGATCTTGTTAAGTTCTCGATAATCAATGCAGAGTCGCATTGATCCATCTTTTTTCTTAACAAATAGAACAGGTTCTCCCCAAGGTGACGCACTAGGTCGTATGAATCCCTTATCAAGATTCTCTTGGAGTTTCTTCTTCAATTCTTGCAACTCAATTGGGGCCATTCTATAAGGTGTCCTTGAAATAGGCATATCACCCGGTATGAGTTCTATTGAATACTCAACATCACGATTTGGTAGAAAACCTAGAAATTCCTCGGGAAAGACATCATAAATCTCCCGTACAATGGGAATATTCTTAATAGAAAGTTTCTCTACAACCATTTGAGATAATTAACCTTCAATTAGAGGAATCATGACCCATGAGATGGAAGAAATTTCCACTGGAAGGTTATGTTCATCCTTGCATTGATAGATGATCATAGATTGATCTGGAATATGAAATGTGACTTCCCTTCTTTGGAAATAGATATGAGCTCCGTATAATGAAAGCCAATCCATGCCAAGAATCACATCGAATTCCACTATAGGAAGGATCACAAGATTTGCAGGAATCACTTTCCCACAAACATCAATCGGAGAAGAATTATAAACTTTTTGTGTGACCGTTGTGCCATTAAGAGTTGTCACAGCTAACTCAACATCCAATTGTTGAGGTAATGTGGTGATACCCTTAGATAATTCTTCAGAAATAAAAGACTGGGTGGATCCAGAATCATATAAAACATTTTCTACTTTAGAGTGGATGGTAAGTGTACCTTTCACCACATCATTATCGTACTCCACATCGCTGATAAAAATTTCATGAGACATTGATTTGTCTTTAGCCTTAAGAGTTTTTCGATGTCGATCATCATCAGCAACCATTGGATTAGGGCATTGATTAGTATAATGCCCCATTTCCATGCACTTGAAACACTGAAGAGTAGGAGGTGCATTCTGTGTAGCCTTTTCGTTGTTCTCATCACTAGACTTTTTCTTCCCATCATTGCGGCATTCAAATGCCCGATTCCCTTCCTTTCTACATCTGAAACATTTACTTGTCCCTTTAAGACAATTCCCTCCATGTTTCTTTCCACACTTTGAGCATAACGGAAAACACATATTCTTTTCAGTGTGGTCTTTAGATTTCCCTTTGAATTCCATTTTCCTCTTGTTATCAAACCCATATGACTGATGGGTTACTCTAACATCCATCTCCACCTTGAGAGTACATCGAACAATTTCCTCGTAGCTATTGAAGTCCATTATGGCTAACGCCCTTCGAAGACTTGGTTTTAAGACACTAAATAATTGATCGATCTTACTCTCATGTTGGATAACAATTCCACAAGCGTACCTTGCAAGTCTTGTAAAATTTTCTTCGTAGGTACCAACAGATTCACCATCTTTTTGCTTTAGTTCAAGAAACTCTTTCTCCATCTTTGTTCGGAGAATACGAGGAATGTACTTATTAAAAAATATTTTTTTGAACTCGTCGCATTTTATGGACTCAATTTCATCTCTTGGCCTCGTATTCTTCATAAGATTCCACCATTGATCAGCTTCTCCTTCCAAATGATATACCGCTAAGATGAATTTATCATGTTTAGAACATTGAAGAACTGAAAATATCTTTTCAGTGGTACTGATCCATTATTCAGCCACTAATGGATCAGTTGAACCACTGAATGAGGCTGGATGCTGCCTCATTAAGGATTCAACAGAATTTTGTTCCTTCCTTTGCTCGTTTGGAAGTCCTGCATGATTCATAGCTTGAGAAAGTTGTGTGATCATGGCTACAAGATTTTTCATTCCAACTCCCATATCATTTGGTTGCTCCGGGGGACAATCATTACATTGTCCGTCGCATTCTGCATTAACACGGCTATTCTGGGTTCCAGCCATTGACAAAAACCAAGAAGAATAGTGTGAGCAACACTAATTATAATATGAAAACCATAATATCAAGAATAAAATTTCACGCTTAAGTTCTTATCATAGGTTCTTCATGACCATGTCTAAAACACTAAGATTGTTCTAGGCATAGATATATCCTTAAGGTTAAGTCTTTCACATCCTAGTTTCCAAAGGTTGACTATAACCTCCCTCTGATTCCAACTATAATGACCCATACCTTACATACATTGTTATTACATCATAATTGAAGTATACTTTTTACAACATATGAAAAAAACCACAAAGGCCCGTATAGGTATAGTGTCTTTAGAAACTAGGAAACACAAAAAACTGGTTCATAAATCTTCTACAATGTCTCCCATTTATTTCCTCATATCTAGGGTCCATTTTAGCTTATTATACTTAATATCCTTCTTCCTGACCTGGGGAAAAGAAAACATACAAAAAGGGTGAGCTCAAATTCTCAGCAAGGGCAAATAATGGAAATAACGATCACATCATATACTTTTGAAAATCTTAAACTCCAAAATAGATCATAATATCTTAACATGGGAAAAATCATAGAAGTAAAAATTAAATCCTAATAAACATAACATAAAACTTGATACTTTGTGGAATGCAAACATAATCATGGAAAATCATTTCTTGTTAGTCATGACTCATTGCCAGAACTATCTTAGCAGACAACGTCCATTTCTGAACCGAGTTCACTCCTCATTTTAGTCCTGTATTACTGAACCAGAATGACCTTCTGTTCCATCCATGTCTATCTCATGATATATAAATCTTTACCCAATTCATTGGAGGGAGATATCGGTCCCACCCATATCATAATTAATCCTTTCTTATGTGTTCCACATAATCATAAATCATCACATAACACATGTAATAAAAATGGGAATCATAAAACATCACGACATCATAAAAACAATACATAAATGACTAAATTAAAATAATTCCATCACATAATCAAAATGATAGGGATAGAAACAGAACCCTATATTATCTTAGATGGAAAATAATTTTGATAAAACATTTGAACTCAATTCTTGAGAGAAATATCATTTCTACTTAAAAAAAATTTTCCTCTCTTAACATGTCATATAATTTTAAACTAAAAGAAGTTAATTAAAAATAAACTTGAAAACTTGTAAAGTAAGCTTCATTAAATTATCTTTTTGTGAATCCATTCATGCCTTATAAGTTAAAAAAACATTCTTCTCGTACTTTGGTCAGAAAAGTCAAAAAGTACCTCGTACGAAAAATGAAAAAATATTCCATTCATATCATTTACTAAAAACATGTTGAAGGGTAAAATTGGATTTGAACCATTGTAAGAGGATGTAAAGAATATTAAATATTGAGTAAACATGGATGTGGATGAATAATTACACCCCAGTAAATACCAAAGTATAAATAATCTCACATGAAAATGTGATTGTGAGATTTTCCATTACCTTAGGTTCGATTTGATTTGTACGTGTCTAAAGATCCTGTATAATGGTTTAAATAATGTTATTGACTTATTCCAGAATCATACTCATTGATATGATATCACATATGTTCATATTATTAGCTTCTTATTAGAAATTTTTCATTGTTACTTGTTATTCGGGTCTTTATTGCCTTTTGTTCTTATGCGAGTTTTGCCGAATAATTTTTTATTCTTCTTTTTAGGTTATAGATACCTCATATCCAGAATGGTATTAGTGTAATATATATCATATTTAATAATTCAATTCATTTATATAATTACTATGTAATGAAGATCATGTAGAACGAGTCGCATCACATCGTGGAGACAGTATTCCGTACGTACGCACGAGCGATGATATCATTCCCATGATCATGGAATTGTATTGAAGTGTATTTATACTATTTAAGAATCAATATCACTTTATAATAGTCATATATAGTTACTCATTATACCATTATACCCATCCAAGTAAGGTGGTGCTGGAAAATAGATTACACTACGGCATTGAGACGGTATTCTGTACGTACGCACGCGCGGTGATTTCATTTTTCGTAGGATGGATAGAAGGTGAATTAGAGTTGTTTAATATTTATAATAACATATCAATATATAAGTAATACTGATGTTATTACTTTGTCATGAAACATCTAAAGAAGAAGAAGTTGAAGAAGAAAGAAATTGAAAAAGATTGGTAGTGGGTATTGCCACTTTTTGATGCGCCTTTTCTTAACCTCCTCATAGGGAACTAAAGATGGTATTTGAAGAATAACAGAACCTCTAGGATGATTCTAGGGAAGTGGAGAAGGGATTTTGGCAGGGGTTGGCCTAGCTGGAAAGCTCAAATTGGTGTGAGGAGAGCGAGGAGGTTCCCTTTTATAAGGGAGGAGAGGGGAACCTTAGGAAAATCTCAAAATATTATTTTATATTAAATTCAAATTCGGTTTATAATGGTTCCAAAGGGACTTATTTCTAAGCTAAAGTGGGGATGGGTCGAAATCGTCTCATACAATAGGTTTTAGACATGTTTAGGTTATTATTTTAACCATATCAATTAGAATTAACTCTAAGTTAAATAATTCAACTTTTACCGTGTCTTTTTGTTTTCTTACACTATATGGTTAATAAACTTACTATAACATGCCAAACGAACCCCAAGTGGTTCATTATTAATATATATATCCATATATAAGTCATTTTGCCAATCCTTATATTTTTAGGAATAAAATAAAATTTAATAATATAATATTTTATTTAAAAACTATTTTATGTCAATTTTGACACTATTTAGTAATTGATTTTTATGAAAATATTAACAGAATAATATGTTTGATCCAAGTTAATTAAATAAAAACTAACATGTCATATTTACCTAGAAAATTAGTGGAATTCATAAAAAGTCTCAAATTACATTTATTTGGTCATTTATAACATGAATTATGATAATATTTTCTTAATAAGGTAATTACTACATCATCATTGAGTCATAAATAATTTAAATTATTTAAAGTCTCAAAATTATAAATAAAATATAATTATGTATGAAATCGTTTTAGCTTTCAAATTAATATTTATAATCGAATTTATCTTATGTATAACCCTATATTAAAAATGTTTTAATTTTTAAACATTGATTTTATCTATTTTAACTCTTCATTAAATAAAATAATATTAAATGTCATAATCTAATCCAAGTGGACCTAAATGGTCATATTATATTTATAACGTTGTTTTTGGTCGAAATAAACTTGTACAATTGAATTAGTACAGGTGTTAGGGTAATAGTAACATCATTTTTACCCTTAATTACCCTATTTACTATTAACCGTGGTAAAAAAAGTAAAAAGTTACTATTCACAAAAAAATTATTTCTATCTCATTGAACCACATTTTAATTACTGATATCAACCGTGTTTCTCGGATTTTTGAAATTTCATTCACAGAAGCTGTAAAATTATGTTTTATGAAAGATTTAGTTTTTTTAACTACCACTTAGTGGTTTCACTATTTATCAAAAATTGAAAGTTTTCAGAAAAATAACCAAAATTTCACCCTAGGCTAATTTAGATATCCTGGTTCCAAAAATGAAGTCCATTTCTAATGATAAAGATTATAAAATTTTAAAAAGTCATTATTACTATTCATAACAGCTATTTTATATAGCATATTGTTATTTTGTGAAACTCGGTATTGCGTACAACGCAAGCTGTCAAGGAAAGTCGTGATAGCGTGTAAAGAAAGCCAAGATGGTGTGTAGTGAAAGATTCCTTTGATGATGTATATAACATAAAAATGAAAATATTTCTTTTAAAAATATTCGGTGTTACAATCCAATGGGTTTAGATGTTTGTAGGGGGGACTGGTAAGAGTAGGGCGGAGGGGGACTGGTAGGGGCTGTGAGAGGGGAAACTGGAATTGGGAGGGGGAAAATAGAAGTGGGAGGGGAGTTTTAGGGATTTAAAGGGGGACTAGTATGGGTTACAAGTGTAGCTGGCAGGGGGAGGGGACTGATAGTGACAAGGGGAAAACTAGCAAAGGGGGAGGGGGTGTTGGAATAGAATGGGAGAGGGGGAACTTGCAAGGGGAAATGATAGGGGGAACTAGAAGGGGGAGGGGAATGATAGGGGGTGTGGGTGCAAGGGGAATGGTGGGTGGAGGTGCAGGGGGGACTGGCATAGAGAGGAAAAGGTGGGGTGGGGGACTGGTAGAGGAACTAGTAGGTTGGGGAGGGGTAACTCGCATGTGGGGAGATGGGTAACTGTTAGGGGCTGTTGTTTAGGCGGGGGTTTGTCTAGGTGGGAGGGGTGTCGAGGTGGGAGGGGGTGTCTAGGAGGGGGTCGGGGGCTTTGCAGGGGGGGTACTGTAGGGGTGGGGTGGGGGTGGGCTACTGTAGGGGGTGTTCCATGGAGATGTCTAAGGGGGTGGGCTATTGTAGGGGGTGTTCAGGGGGTAATGGGGATATCCAAGGGGTTCAGGGGGGTGTCCATGAGGGGGGTTTATTAATGGGGGTGATGGGGGTGTTCAAGTTGGTGAAAGGGGGTTGTCCAGGGGGTATGGGGGTACAGGCGGTGTTCAAGGGGGTGCAAGAGGGTGTTCAAGAGGGTGCAAGGGGATGTACTGGGGGTAAAATGGGGATGTCCATGGGTGTTCAAGGGGTTCAAGGAGGATTTCCGGTGGTGAAAGGTGTTGTCCAGGGGGCATGGGGGCGGTGTTCTTCAAGGGGGTTAAGGGGGTACTCATAGGGGTGCAAGGGGCTGTCCAAGGGGGGCATGGGGGTGAGGGGGGAGTTTAGGGGGTGCAATGGGGTGGTCAATGGGGGGAATGAGGGTGCATGGGGTGTTGAAGGGGTGCAAGGGGGATATCCAGGGGCATGGTGGTGTATGGGTGATGTTCAAGTGGGTGTAAGGGGCTATCCAAGGGCACTGAAATTTTTAATACCATATAAAAATATCTCCATTGTTTTATCCGTGGAAGTAGTGGACCTGTGACATTGTTAAACTATACCACTAATAAGCCAACTTCCATGATTAAATTGTGGTACTGGGCCCCTACTTCCATGATGATGGGAGACACGTTCTTCTAAAATCGTGGACATAGGCTATTACCATAGTTTTCGAGCCTTCTACCAATGTTCCATACCATGGCCCTAGGAGAATTTTCTAGTTGTGTTATTCTATGAAATAACTCTTTTAGGTATCCTATTAACGGACCTAGGGTTGGTATTGTTGGAATAATAATACCTCTAGAATATGAATAACGATGTTGGGAAGATAATTGGGTTGAGTCTCCTCAAGATAGTTTGGTTACCTATTTTTTAGTTATAGTGATAATAATGTTTTTTACTCTATAATATCCATGAAAGATACCATGAAAGGAAAATTTGATAGTACATCACCAATTAATTAAATTCTTAACATATATTATCCCTCTAGTTCTAGTAAAAAAAATTTAAATAATTAATAGAATATTGTTTTTGTATAATATCATTAATGTCACTTTTGACAAAATACATTTTATTTGGAATTAACAACATCAAGAAAAATTTAGAATTATAATATATTCCGTTAAAACGTCAAAAATATTTTATAGTTATCCATAAAATTGAGGGTAGATAGTAATTAACTAAAATTGCTTAAATTTTAATATTTATAATATCATTTATTTTTATAATTGAATAAATATTAGGTTAGCATTTCAGATGAATTTAAAGTAATTATTAAATTAATAAAAAATAAAATTAATTCACCATGATAAAAAATATTTAATATTTCAAATAAACATTTTTAAATAAACATATGTTTTTATCCCTATGACGAGGTTTTATATATATTAAATCAGAAAGAGTAACATTTTTTGTTTAACCCTTACTAAAATATTATAATCGTAAAAATAATGTCTGAATTAAAAAGGACATATTTTTTAAGTTTGGTTGATTATGGAATAAAATTACACATTGAGTGAAATAACTTTCATTTTTTGATATATTTTTAGTTCCCTGTCACATTCTTTTGAAACTTATTTCCCTGATTTTCCCCAAACCGAGGTGAAATATTTTTCCATGGTAAATATTCATAATGCCTAAAAATTAAATGGACCTACTTACCAAATTTGAACTTACGATTTATAAATTCGGAATCCATTTTATCACATTAAAATCCATTTAATTTCAGAAATTAATTTAAAAATAAACTCAAAAAAATGCGACAATAAATGGTTTTCTAGAAATATATGGTTTTAGCCTAAAAATAAAAATATATAAAAATTATATAAAATGATGATACTAATGATGACAAAATGTATATTATATTGATTTAAAAAATATATATACTGAAATGGTTAAAATTACAAAATTTATTGAATAAAATGATAATTTTAATAAAAATCATTATTTTCTCTATTTACTAAAATATAAATATTAAAAAAATACAAAATATCAATCCAAGATAATTTTGATATAATGAATCCAAAAATTATTTTAATTTTCTGAATATAATTTATAAAATTGGATGAAATTAAATATAATATTTTTTTCTCAAATTACCGTATACACAATTTTTTATGAAAACATATTTTTTGAAACTTAAAATAATCTTATTAAAAAAATGAGTATATATTTATTATACATTAATAAAAAAATTACATTATGTAAATGATTTATTCGTGTTTTTTAAAGTGTTTATTCATATTCATACAACCAATTTTAATTTCTAGGTTATAATTGTCACATTTAAATATTAATGTTTTAATAATATATAGTTGCTCGTTTAAACATGATGTTGTGTGTATGCAAGCTATCAAAAAATATATTAATGAGAAATATATTCTAAAATTTTTTGTTATGATAGATTAAAAATTCAATCCATATAAATTATCTTATTTTCAACTCTTTCTAATTTAATATATACATCACACTTATAAGGGCATTATATAATTCACACTTTACTCCATATTAGTGATGTCACTAAATTCTGAAGGCAAACACCCCACCCCCAAGTTCAATGTCATGTCTATTATAATTTTGTTCATGAATTATTCAAAACATGATGAATAACTAATTTCCAAGTCACTATATATTAAGACACAACCCTATCCCTTTAGTTGAAAATCATTAAATATTAAAAAGTTAGCATTTATAATGTTAGGTCAAAAAATGGGGCATTCATGAATAAAATTTACAATTCTTGGAAATATTCAATGAATTTATATTTCCAAATCAACCTAGCACTTTTGGGAGTTAACTTATTTATTAGGATATATAACCATAAAATATTTTAAAAAATAACATATAGTATACAAATAACCTAAGAAAAATAATAATTGAAGTTACGTTACACTCATCAACCACTTTAGATTTTACAGGATCAATATTTATACCTTCTTTATTATTGATATGTGCATGGAATAAACTTTTTTGTAACGAAAAATCACATTTTATAAATTTTTAATATCACTTATTTAATTTCAAGGTTTTGAGAATAATACTTATATTTATTTCCTGCTCCTCATAATTTTTATAATAAACCAAAATAAATCAATAAACAAGATAAAAAACATATCCATGTACTCCTGGACAACACTATTCATAATATCCTTAAATATATCTAGATAATTTTTTTGACCCAAACTCCATAACCACAAACTCATAATTCCAATACCTTGTGAAAAATGTTGTCTTAGGTATTTCAATCCCCTTCAACATCAGCTAATGCTACCCGAACCTTAGATCAACTATAAAAATAATAATGATCTCCCTGATGTAGATCAAAAAAATCATCAATATGTGCCAACTAATGATTATTCTTAACAATATTTTTATTCAAATATCTATATAAATTACAAAAATTTATGTATCCACGTTTATTTTAAACATATAAATGTTTGATAACCCCATAGTGAAGTGCTGGAATTAATGAAACCTTTAGCATGAAACTTTTGCAATCTCTTTTTTATTATGAGAAGTCCTACATTATATATTCAATAACAATGTTTGGAAATTTTGTTAGAAACTGAAACAAATTCAATAGTAAAATTACCTTAATAGTTAGGAATAATAAAATTTAAAACCTTTGTAAAAGGACAAGATATTCTTTTATATATAGCATATCATTACACTAAATTGTTCCTTTATCATTAAGAATATGAGAAAGATAACATTTATTTACATATATTAATAGTTTCCCATTTTCTTGATATGATATAAAAGGTTTTAATTGACTATTATATAAAAACTAAAACATATTTCATAAAATAATTACTTTAGCTCTATAATCATTCATAGCATGATAAACGGATATCCAATCTATACCTAGAATAACATCAAATTATAACATGGGAAAGAGTGAAAGTGGTGAAGGAAAAACAAATATATATATATATATATTTATATGAATATATTTGTAAATATTTGATTCTTTAATACAACACCCAAGTGTTTTTTGAAGAATTTGATGACATTATTTATTGAGGTAAAATTTTTAGTTTACCAAAACATATCACAGTAATAGAAGAATGTGTATACAATGTATCCAAGAATACATTAACATAATACGAGTTAATAAGTAATGTACATATTTCCACTTCATTTTATGTACCAACATTTACCCATGTTACTAAAAATTATTTCACTAAACCCTTTTGATTATATTTTTGTTGCTTCCAATCATTTTTTCTTCTCGTCAGACAAATACCCACACAATGGATAATATAATTAAATTAACAAAATTTAATTAAAGTTTATCAATATTTTTCTTACCACTACCAATATATTTTTTTATTGAATTCATGAACCATATACCCAAACAGACCAAATTAGTATCACTTAAAATATTTCATAATGATTCCCCATAGTATTTTTTACAACATATATCATTGAAGAAATACAAGATTTTTTACCATTAGATAACTAGAATGCATTCTTCATATTTTCCTTCCACCTTGACCTATTTTCTCCTTTTCATTCCTGGAATACATTGTCATTTGTAACAATTATTTTTACCATATCAGCATCGTAAAATTGATTCTCAAAACTTTTTAATTCACATGATTTCAATAACATATGATGTTTAGGAATTAATCTTGACTAAACCAAAAAAAAATTACAATATTGATCTTAGATAAAATTTGGTGTTTAAATTTCCAATAGGTTGATGATTTATTCGTATGATGGCACCAAATATTTCTCCTCCTACGTCAATAATAGTAATTTATTTTCCATCATATGTTAAAAAAATATTAAAAAAATTTAGCAAAGAAAATATTCTAAAATGTAACCCATTACATTGGGTAAATCTCTTCTCTTTCTATTTTATTTCTAAAAATTGACCCCCATTGATTGGATTCAGTTTTAAAATAATGATTTGAAAGATTCACCTTCTGTTTCCTTGAAGAACCCATGAATTGAAATATCTGTCATAGGGATTTAATCCATTTTTAGCTATCCTTATGTCACAGGATCTACTAAATGATGGAGTCTTCTATCTCATAAAATTCCCCACTTTAAGCCTATTCTTATATAGTAGATCTAGTAGTCCGTAGAATGAATATAACCACAATTTATAGCTTACATCTTTTGAGACATCATAGTAAAAAAACTACTCAGTTTCAATTCCAATAATTTTAGGTTATTGGTTAAGAAGGATATTGTATGCGTGGTTATTCCACCTTTATAATACTTGTTTCCTTAGTGGAAAACCATTATAAATATACATAGTTTAAATGAACAAACATAGTAATCAATAAAAAATATATCAGGAAAATAATAAATTAGAATATATTAAGGGTATTTAATTATATTATTGTATCCAATAAAATTATCTAAAATTTTTCTTTTCATACAAATAATGAGGATCCTACCTGAAATTCTATGTAAAATGTATCTTTTAGAAAATAATTCATTACATTCATTCCCAATGAACATTTAGGATTAGTTTTCAAGATAATTACTCTATATCCATTACGTCAAGTCTGACTCAACACATATATTCCTCATCTTCATGAATAATAAAATTATGTTTATTATTTACATTAATAAGATTTTTTGCATATTTTTTATTTTTTTTATTTTATCTATCACAATGTTTTTTACAATTATTAAATTAATTATGTTCATGTCGGATGTCCGAATGATTTTTTGCTGATATGATCAAAATAAATTTTGTAACATGACTATGGTAAAAGTGATAATTACTATATATACTAAAGAATAATTTTCATCATATAATTATAATTATTAGACATTAATTATACTTTTAAAACCATCCATTAAATATGTTGATAATAAATGAATTATGTTACAGTCATGGATATGGTAGGACATACGTACGCACGAGAAATGATTTCCTTCATTAAAGAATGTGATGGATATAAATTAATTATCATTTTAACTTTAAATAATGATTATTATATGATAAATATCTTATTATTTCATTAAATATTTTTCTATATATTATCCATGTGATAAGGTTATGAAACAAATCGTGTCACTTCATGGAGTTGGTAATCTAAAAATAGGCACGATTGAAGTTAAAAAATTTAAATGAATTTAATTTTAGGAATGTAAATGTAATAATATATTTCAAAAATGATAAATATTTCATAAATATCATATATATATATACCTTAAATCCATCATTTTAACTATGTTTGAGAAGAGGTGATGAAAAATGAACTACATATGTTCTTGGGGTGATAGTCTTCCATACACATGAAAAATTGTATTCCCCCATTTTGTAGAATATGATATTAATATAGTTTATTCCCATATCATAATTACAACATAAAATGTTGGATGTTATAATTTTGGTATTTCATCATGATTAAAGAATATTTGGATGATGTAAAAGAAGAAATAAGATGAAAACTTGTTGTTAAGGACTATACCTCTTCTTCAAACAACCTATTTATATTTATACATATAAACTTCATATGATGGTTTATGATATTAAATAGTAAATATGATATGGGAGGGATTTAGGATGTGGTTTTTTAGGTATTTTCCAAGATATATTGTTCAAGATATGTGCGGAAGTGATGAGAGGAGGTTCCCTTTTATATGTGTTGGGAGGGGTTCTCTAAAATGTTTATAAAATTATAAATAAATATAAATATATTTCCAATAAAAATGGATAAAAATTGATATAATTAAAATATATGATGACTATATGTCAGGATACTCCCATAAAATTTAATTTTGATGGGTTTAGTGATATTTTTCCACTTATCTCTTCGTTTTAACCCCATGGAAACCCATTTGACAATTACCATGATATCATAGTATTTTAATATTTTGGGGTGATAAAAGTTACTATAAATGTAAATGTGAAAAATAAATGTGATATTTGTTATATTTAAAACCATATACCTTTCAGGTTTATGAGGAAATTATTTTAAATAAATTTAAATTTTTTAATAAAATATTTATTATTATATAATAACATTAATGTCATTTTGAGAACGATTCCTTTAATTTGACGTTGAAAACAACAAGACAAAAATTAATTAGAATATAATCCTTTAACACATTTTGGATATGATATATTTATCTAAAAATATTCATGGGGCACTTTTAATCACACAAGATGTATTAATTTTAAATTTTTCATGTCACTTTATTTTTCTACTACTTGCACAAGCACTAAGATGGTGTTCCATAAGAATTTAAGTTAAATATTTCTTCACTAAAAATATAAAATATACTATTATGAGAGAAATAATTCATTAATATTTCAAATAACAATTTTAAAACTTAATATAAATTGATTTTATCCCTATCATATAATATTACACATATTAAAATCATGAGAGTGACATATTAGACCTTAACCTATACATAAATGTTATTCTATTTAAATGAAATGATATATGAAAAACAATTTATATTTTCAAAATTTGTATGAACAAAAATAAAATAGACTCACAAAATAAAATTAATTCAATTTTGAATGAATTTGATTCCTTTTCACCATAGTTTTTGTACTAAATAAACCATTTTACATATACCATGGTAAGAGAAAATTATTGTGTATGTAATTCCTAATTATTAAAAATAAAATGGTATTATATATAATATTTAGATAACATAATTCTACATATTTAGTCTATTTTTAGATTAAATTTCTATATGTTTTCTAATTCAATTTAAAATTAAATACACAAAATTTGATGGAAAATATTTTTTCAAAATAATGACTTTTTAGTTAGAAAAATGTTTTTGTACCAAATTCGAGTATAAATTTCATTAAAAGTACTATAATAAGATTATTTTTATTCAAAATAAACAAATTAAACATTACAAGTAATCATAAATAGATTTTTTTTGTAAATACTTATAAATAAAATATAAAAAAGATGTATTTTATTATATTTATTGAAAAATAAATCTTCTATGATGCTTTTAAAAAATTCACCCATTGACAATTTTAAAAAGTTGATTTAAAAAATGAAATTAATTTTTTCTATTTAAAATTTTAAAATTTTGAAACCATGTATTTAGATAAAACCATATAATGCATGAAATACGTATTTGTTTATAAAAAGCCATGTTTTCTTTTATTACTAAAAATTACAAAATAAAAATATAACTCTATAAAATATATTTATTTAATTTCTGATGATGATTTATTCAGTCATTAAATTGTTTTTTAATGATTAATCACATCATCTTTCACATCCTCCATTATTTTTCTCATCTACCACTTCCACATGTAACGGTTCCCAAAGGCTTTTTCATTCCATGTCAATGCACAATGTAATGTATGAGTTGTTCATAGACCTCAGGATTCCTCTCATTGCTACATAAATTTCATCATTTTTTTATCATTACAATAGTTTTATGTTGTATTTTTTTCCCTTTTTATAGGAGAACCTTGTTGATCTGATAAATGATATCAGAGTATTTTACTCAAATAATTTATAGGTAGGTGGATCCATTTTTATTCAATATTATGTATTATGGTTTTATGGGATATACATGAATATTCAATTTATTTTACATAAGGAATTAAATAATGTTTATGATTGAGTATTTATGTGTTTTGTGGTCTATGGTAGAGCATCCCTCATGTGAAAAAAGTGGTTCGTGTATTGGTAGGTGATTTTAAAGGGTCTTAGAGGTTATTTAGGCCTGAGAAGGACCACGTTTTTGGTCCAGAAATCCTTATAGAGGCTGTTAACTATCTAATTTATTGATTAATTCCCTATATTAAAGATGAGTTTCTCATTTTATGTTTTATCTAGTGGTGATTTCCTCAGATAAATATTTCATAAATATTAAAACCCTACTAATTGTTTGGTAGGGGTATCGATTATTCCTTATAGAACTTAATACCATTAAGAGGGATTGAGAGATGATGTTGTATCACCCTTTGATAAATTTTCATATCCTTAAAGATCTATTAGATTCATTAGTGAATGGTCCATGTTTGGGTATTTGTATATAGGATTAGTTCAATTTACATAATTGGAGTTGGTTTTGGTGTGACCATAGAGTTTTTTGATGTCTGATAAATTCCATGAATGACCTGTGCCCAGAGCATGGTTGGTGTAGAGATTGGTATGGATAACCGTAAAAAGGATACATTATTGGGGAGATTAATATGTGAAACCCCCATAATTCCTTCATGTTCATAGTGAATTTAGAATGTAAAGAGTATCCTAAGGGTCCTATTATTACATAAGGTGGAGTTGTAGATTTTTGGGATGTAGATGTTTTGGCACTCAATGTTTGAAAAAAAAAATTAATGTTGCAATATTAATAATAAATAATAAGAAAAAAATCATGATTTTACTAAGTACATCTACAGTTTCCCAATATATATAGCCCATGATGCTTCACTAAAAATGAATCACATGTGTACCCTGGACTCTACCCATGTAACTTCGCCCAGTTCATTTGGCCTTTGACTGGATCAGCGTATGCACCCATCCTATCACACTGTACATTTTTTACCTAGGTCTGTGCTATTTCCTATAAATTAGACCATCATGGTCCTCATTTTGATATTTTGGAAGATAATTATACATCCCTTGATTCTTTGAGTTCACTACCCCTCACCACCAACTCGGTACCTCCAATAAGCCTAAATCATTGGTAAAGTAACCTATGTAGATATAAGTGTTTTATTAGAATGTAAAAAAAATCCAAAACTATCACATAATTCCACTTACCCACATATTCATATATAATACAGTGAAGGACCCCTTTCGAAAAAAGGGCGTACATAATCTATCTTATTCTAGGAGTGTATAACATTGAAAAATTCACCCATGCCATTATAGAAGATCCCTTTTAGGGAATCCTATTCTCTCAAGATTGTGACTAGGGTGACACCTTCAACCTAGCCTCATCTGTGTAACCGCTTGTGTCTAACATCATTGAAGTAATACAAGATTAAGATTAATATATGTGGTATTATTATCTTGATTAAAACATTACATTTACAATTTACGCACTCCGATTGACCCAAATTCTAATATCTTTTGATATTATCCTTATAATAATCTTATTCTACTATATATTCTATGTTTTTAGTAAAAAAAATTATATTTTCTTATTAATATTCATCATATATAATAAATTTATTTATATCCTTGTGAAATGAAACTTAGAAAATGGTGAAATCATATTCTATGTAATGGTAAACACAATGGCGCTACTCAAAGATCATAAGTATATACAAATAATCCTATGGTTATCATAATGTAGTCACAAGAATAACAACAAAATATCAAACCTAAATAATGAGGGATAATAAATCATAAATCAAATCATAAGTATCTAAATATAAAAAAACATGAGCCATCATTACATGTGTTATTCGTAACACATATGAATGTAACCCAAGCATAAAATTATAATTCATATCATGTTTAAGTGATATAACCCCAAGATATTCATCACATAATGGGATATATATTCCACTACACCATAGTATAGTAATATTTCCTCAACAAAAGATCTTACATTTTATGATTATGTTACAACCAATGTGTCATTCTGGTCTTGGGTGAACCAATTATATAATATTTAGAACTTATGTGATATTAAACATTACCTAATACATTTTAGGGATATATACTTATATCCCCCAGACACATAATCATAACAATACATATTTATCTTAAAACAAACAAAAATATTCATATTTATAACTTTACATAATTAATCTATTGAAATGATATAGGTTTTATGAAAAAATGTATACAACATTTAATAGGACAGCTAGTAAATAATGGTGTATGATAGAATATAATCTTATTTCCCATTTTGGAATAAGGAACATCAGAGGACCTATACATAGTTTAAAAATAGGTTTTTTAAGAGAATCAACATGAGAAATAACAAAAAATACACTTCAAATTCAAAATAATTAGGAATTAATACTATTTTTAAAATCATTCTTACTTTATGTAAAGGAACCCTCATAAAGAATAATGGTTGAAATGGTGTAAGAATAATTTAAGGCATTTTTAAAACGATCCATGAATAAAATTTTAACATATTAAATTAAAACACTTAAAATTAATTTCAAAATAATATAAATTGATCGCAATATTTTATTGAATCTTATATAAGTACATTCATAACATCCTCTAATGAATAAAGACATTGTTGGAAAATATTCCCTACCAAAGGACATTGTGATGTTAAATTCATATACGGGCATTATGTCAGGTATGTTTTCAAAAACATAGAGCTAAATTAAGAGATTCAATATAAATACCAAAAAATAAACTATGGTTTGAAAATGGTTATTATTTTAACTAAGGAAAATAAAAATTATCCCTATAAAAAATTTCAATCATAAATAATAATAATTGAAAACCTGATTTGAGCTAAAACCCTTACCTTAAATCCCAATTTTTGTAAGTTATTTAAAATCATATATAACAATCATAATAATCATTATACATTATTTTAGTGCCTTATTTTAGTAAATTACATTTTTTATCTTAAATTATAATCATGTATGATATATTTATTTGTTTTATATTATTTTGTTTTTTCATCTTTTGTTAGTTATTTTCATTATTTTATGATGGATCATTAATTTCAATGTCAATAACCATTCATCATTACTAAATTAGTCATTAAAATATATAATAAAATATTGGAATGGATTTTGCATCATTATTTATAAAATTTTAAATTAATTCAATGTGGTCTATAGTTTTGTTTAATGATGTAGAAATCTATGACAAACCTGTTTTTGTAAATTTTAATGAACAAAATGGTAGTATATTAGTAATTATTAAGATATTTATATTAAAATTACATAACCAGAAACAAATTATATGTAATTATTATATAATATTTTCTAATTATGTTTTCATAGTAATTTGTGATTTATATTTCTATAATCGTCATTGATTCAATGTTAGACCTATCTAGAATAGAATATGCTATAATTAATTAATAAGTACAACTTTGAAGTGATTTATTTATAATATCATTTTTAGATAAAAATAATTATCTAACTAATTTCTTCAATCTGAATTCAAATGTAGAAACAGAAGAAGATAGTTTATATGAATCTATTACTTACAATAACGACATATTTTTACAATTAGTATTCTCATTTTAGGTGCTCAAATTTACAGTGATAACTTATCCTAAATATTATTGTAATATAGTGTATTTTATTTTTGTTGAATAATTAATCAAGTAAAATTATCTAATCTATTAATAAAAATCATTTTTAGAATAGTACATTAAATCTAGTGGTGAAAAATGAATTATGTTGTTCATTGAGGAGGTAATTGCTTGTAGAGGAGTAACGTTTTCATTTTTCAACTAGATGGGAAGTAGATTATATAATGCCTTTTTAATGAATATAATATAATTTCATAATTATAGTGTTACAAATTTAATTATATTATTATGTTTAAATAGATTTGGTGCATGGTGGATGGGAAAGACAAGAATGAAAAATAAAGGGAGTGGTCAATACTCATGTTGAGGATAAAAATATTTTCATGATGAAATTATTATAATGGAGGACTTCTGTAATATTCATGTAATAAAGGGACTAAAACTATATAATATGACTATATTTTGTCTAAAATTATTATGTATTAATGTTTAATTTGAATTAAGTGTGTGTCTTGATGTTTGGGAATTGAGATCATTTTTAAAGGTGTAAAAGAGGGACTTTTCGATTGAAACTATTGTTATGTAAGAGGTATTGTTAGAATAAAATTGGTTTTAGGTTATTTAGGTGATGTAATTTCTATGATAAATGTAGGAATTAATTAAAATCCAAAAAATGGTCTTATATGTGGTCAATGATTAATTTTTTTTATAAAAAATCAAGTATGTTTTATTTACCCATTATTACCCTTATTATGGTTACTAAAAAATAACCATGATAATTTTTTAATGAAAAAAATATATTATGATCCATATAACAAAATTATGACATGATTAATATGAATTTATAAATAATTATTTCTAATTTAATTTCTAAATAATAAAAAATTAACTTTTAAATTCAATAAATATATATAACTATTGTTTTTGTTGAAAAATGTATTTTTATATATTATTCTTTATTATTTTTTAATATTATCAACTAAAAAATAAAAAATATTCATTTTCTTTTTTGAATATTCTTAAAAATAATATTATATTTATCATTAAAAAAATTTTATTTTAATTTAATCAAATAAAAATCACAAGACTCATATAAAAGTAATCCATTGAAAATAACTATTTTAATTTTATCGTGGTAATTAATAATTAGCCTTGGTAACTCAATTTTATTCCTAAAGAAGAAACTTAACATATAAAATAATTTTAATATAAATTTTTAAATATATTAAAATTCAAATTTAAGAAAATTTAAAGTGGTTATAAAAATTACTTCCATTATGATCTCACATAATGCATAAAAACCGTTTTTAGGAAAATAATATTTTTAGGACTAAAATATAGTTATTCTTCTTAACTACACAGTAATTATTATTCGATGATTATAAATTTTTTTCATTAGTTTTTTAATATATTTAATTAAAATAAATATTTAGTGTTGATTGATTTTATTATGATAAAAATGGATAATTCTTTTAGAAAAAATGTTATTTCAAAAAATATAATTTTTATATTTAATGACATAAACCAAAATACATTAAAAATAATTTTTTAATATTATAAAAAATAAATTTTACATAGATAAAAATATTAAAATAATTCATTAAATTTTATAATATAAATATTTTATTATAATATTTTTACACATAAAAGCTTTTTTTAATAAAATATTTTATTATGTTCCAAGAGTTTTATTTTGTGAATTATATTATTTTATAGTTCTTTGAAACAAATAAAAATTTATATATTCATGTTAGAGACATTTATATCCAATAATAAAATATTAAATAACTGTATTTTCTATGGCCAAATTTCCCATGAACATATTCATAACATTTATATTTTTCCCTGATATATAGCCTTTTAAATATCTTTAATTTGATTCTTTCTCACTTCTAAAATTTTAGTTTCAAATCAATATTATGTATTTTATATAATTTTTTCTATTTCATGATTTTTTTCTCGTTGATGATTTATTTCAAAAGAAATTTATTCTCATGGATAAATATGATCAAGAGGATTTTATAGTTATGAAAATATAATTTTATTCTATTTACTTTCACTTTTCAATTTTTTTAATTTTATTGGATGTAACCATCAATGTTATATAAAAATCAATTCCACGTTATTCATAGTTTAATTTACAATTGTTGAAATGTTCCATGAATAATAAATAATGTCTTTTTAGTTTGTTTGATATTTTGTGACTAAAGTTTTTCTAAAATTAAATTATATTTAATTTATGGGAGGAAAAGTATTTAAAAATAATAGTTTAAAGAAATATAAGTGTGCACTAAATAATAGGAATTTAAATCTCCCCTCCCCCATAAATAACTTTTATTCAATAAAATTTAATCATTAATCATTAATGAAAAAATCATTGGTTATCTATAACATATACATGATTATGAATAAAATTTATAATGAGGAAACATCCTTTATAACATGGTATATTCAAGGAAATTCATATATTACTACATAATTATAATATATCTATATTTTTATTTTTAATAAACATTTGGGATGACAATTCGTATATATAAGGTTATAGGATACTCTCATGATAAACCTTAAACAACATCTTTTTAAAACTATAATTTCCAAACAATAATTCAAAACAAACTGGTTTTTATAATATCTAATAAGATCATATTGAATGATTACATAAACTTGAAAACTCAATCATAAAATGTCATCTCATAAGACACATAGATTTCAATGTATAGTCTCTTTGCATTAATATCAGTTTTCCTAGGTTATTTTCATATTAAGATCACCAAACTATCATGTTATGTGTTACATTATCTAATTCAACAGAAATTACTTATAATATTTAATAAATATAATAATAATTTCCAAATAATTTGTCTGAGAAGTGTTTGAAAAAGTATGTAGATAGGTCCATTTACCATGTATTGTTTAAAGGTAGAGTAAATTCCCAACAAATGTTTTTTTGGGCTATCACCCCAAGATGCATCTTTTCCAAATATCATTTCCACATGTTTGAATCAGGAATGGAATTACATTAATAGTAAAACACATACTCAATAATTTACAAATAAAAATGTTTTCTAATAAATAGGCTTATTCGTAGGGTTTTCATGAATGACATCTAGTCATAGTACTTAAAAATAACTAAACAAATCTTTAAAAAATCTAGACCCTACTCATATACCAATAATTTTTATGAACCCAAAACTCACATATAATTTTCACTTAATTTTAATAATTTATATTATTTCATTTCATTGTTAATCACAAATCATGGAGAAATGACTATTATGTGACTTTGTATATTAGCTAAATAAACAAATAATTTTATAATATTATGAACATTATTAGATAAATGTAACCACACTAGACCAAATTCAATATTTCTTATACTTTATACTAATAAATATTACATGTGGAATAGAAAACATAAAAATGGTTGAGCTATAACTACGAGTAGGGGAAGACTTACTTATGAGGAATAAAAGGGTTAATATATGGGAATGATAGAAAACCTTAGAATGGGAGAAATATCTATAAAAACAAGAAAAAATAATGGTTGGACTTAAAATAAAATATAATTTCAAATAATATAAAATTTTCATTTTAAAAAGTGTTGGAAAACATGTGAACATAATATAAATATATGGATTAAAACATATGCATAAAGCATATTAGAGATATTTTTAATTTGTACTTTTCATGTAAAATATATCTTTTTATAAAAATCCTAAATTCCATTTTAAGATAATATTGTTGTGTAGAAGCCAAAAACTATGTTATATATATTCAATTAATTTTCTAGATTTTATTAATTAAACATTTAAATAAAATATTAAATCATAATAAAAACTATTTTAATATGAAAATTATTTTTCAAATATTAACTATTTTGTTTCTTTATATATATATTATTATTTATATATAAATTTTATAATAGCATTAAGAGAGGTATTTATATTATTTTAATCGTATATTTTCTAACATATTTATCTCTATTTATACACTAAAATTCCATGACTACTTTATAATGTCTATATATATTTTAATAAAAGGTGTCATGGTTTGTTTGAGTTCATTGTTTCATGTGAGAGAATCTATTAAACAAATGTTTTTATTAGGGATGAATATTTAGTAAAATAATGAGTTTTATAATATCCAACATAACCTAATAAATTGACCCTTTATACTCTTATCAGATAAAGACTTTAGGGTGAATTTATAATCTCTCGTTTATAGAAAATAATAAACACTTCAAGACAGTGAAGGATAAATATTGAAGAAGGGGTCATGAGTTATCCATGGGCCCCTAGGGTTGTCCTATTATAATTCACAAAATTATATTCACACAATTTTCTTTTATAGTATGGAATCACCCATGTTACATCACCCATGTCTTCTTGACCTCTCCTAAGAAACTTCTGAAAAATCTTCTAGACCTCTCCCATATCTACCTATGATCACTACTAGTCTCACCCAAAACGTTTATACATATTTCCTTGAAATTTTAAATATTTATACCTATAAGGATTAACATTTATATCTTTTATAACATTAAAAGACACCTAAGGAGCTCTGAATCACCGTTTCACTAACAAAACACTATGTTTCTTCAAATATCCAACAACCTAATGGAATTTATGAAAGGATAGGTTATCTTTTTATGTTATGTAAAAAACATCCCAAAACATTCATGGAACAAAATTTTACTACACATAAATATATATATGGGTTAAGAACCAATATTTTTTAAAACATTAGGGAGAAAATCACCTATCCTATCTTGAGAATGTACTATTAGGGTGAAATTTTTATAGGATACTTCATGATATCCTCATTAGGGACACCACTTTTCCATGTCCTTCCCTTGGTATATACTATCAAACTGGATTCATTAGTGTGACCACATCACCCTATAATCACTTGAGTGACCAATTCTCTAAAATTCATCACTTGGAAAAAACTAATGACCTAAAATTATAAGTATTAAAACATCACCCTAGAAGTACTAGGTGGACCTCATCACCCTTATGTCACTATGGTGACACTATCACTCAATCATCTCAAAGAAAACACCATCACCTTTTTATACTACAAAAACACATTCACCCTATCCTTATATGGGGGAACAGTTCTCCACAACACCACTAGGTTGTCAAATTACCTTTGAAATCACCAGAGAAACTCTTTTTACCCAGCCTCATTAATGAAATCACTTCACCCTAGAATCAATATGGTTATACCTTTACCCTATCATAACTAGAGTAGAACCTTCACCCTTTATTCAGTAGGGAGAAACCTTCACCATATATTCAACTATGTTACAAACTATTCCTAGCATCACCAGGGATAACAAATCACCTAAACATATTATTCTCTTAATTAAATTCAATATAGATCCCATTTACCATATACATTTCACTAAGGAAGCCCATTTTTAATGTTTCTTATTTGGCTATTAAGGTGTTTTATTAAAAGAATATTCTCATCATAGTGCTACTACAAGTTTTGGGTGCTTCAAAATCACCTTGGGTGATTATAAAACAAATATAATATTGAAAATATAATTGATTGTTCACAATGTCTCCAAGTACATGAACGAAATGAACAATGAAATTTTTACACCACATATTGATGTTAATAATTACACAAAACCAGAGAGGAAAATTATACATCAATTTTATAATTAATTTATTCATATCTATATAAATTATTTATCTGGACTGGGGATCGTTCTTTTATGTTGATGTTGGTCTTTTGAAAACATTTTTTTTAATTACCATTGTTGTGATTGGTGGATCCCAGTATATATTTTATATTACTGTAATCCACATGTTCTACTTTGATCTCTTTTTATGCCTGTTTATTTCTGGGTGATAACACACTGATTCAATTATCTTCCGTTCTTTATGTTTAGTTCATTTAGTTCCTTAAATATTTATGAAATATCTATATAGTGTCATATTCTATAGAATTAGAGAGGTTGAGGAGTCAAGAGTGATTTCTTTGTGTAAAATGATTTTCAATAATAAATTTTCAAATAACTGTACACAATTGGCTTATCTGTTTATTTAGGGTTTAGCTTAAAATAATTATTTAATTGAATAAATGTCCTTAAATAATATTATAAATTTTATTAAACCCCGTTATATATATAAATAATATTATAATTATTTTATAGTGTCTTCCAATGTGTAAAATGATAAATAATATTTACTAATTAGTAAAAAATATTTAGCACTATACAAGGTACGGTTTCATTCGAATTCCTAATAATTTATTGAATAACCGCATGGATATTTAATTTAAATATTCCATTCATTAATGCATAATTTTTATGAATATTACATTAATAAAATTATTAAATTTTTTAAGATTAATATTTATTCTATTAATTGAATTTAAATAGATTTTATCCAAGATTAATAAAAGCACATAGTCCATGGCCCCTCTAGGTGTGTTTCTATTTTCCATTAGGTGGGCCTACCTAATGTTCAAGATTAATATCAAGAAATCATAAAATACACCCAATATAAACAAATTAATATTGTGATGAGAAAAAATCACACATGAATGGTTAATGTGTAATATAATCCATTTGTCTCAATATCTCATCAACAAGGATGTACATCTTTGACACCAACCTATATGCTAGATACATCATTCATTTATTATATAAAATAAAAATATTGTCACAACATGGACATGAAATTTAATGGGAAGGATTTATTCCAATAAAATGGTAGACATATCCACTTCTATAACGATGGAGGGGACAAATCTTTCCTCAAATTATCCACTAACAGCATGTCATTCGGAATGGACCCAACAAACACTACTTTCTTCCAAAATATGTGATAACTATATCCATAAATAAATATAAGTGTGTGATTCATTATATGGTTTAATGATAATATTAAAGTCTATTAACCATTACATAAGCTCTTAGATATAAGTATTTGATAACACCAAAACATTCAAAATTCTTACTGGTGGGTTTATTCTTATTATTTATTATTTTATAAATTACTAATTACAATATTTATACTTAGATCCATCATCCTATTATTATTACTCACACTATATAGTCTATATAATATGTTTTTCATAAAAGTATATTATCTGACCAGAGAACAATATTTAAGAATATCATCAAAGCACTTCAATGCTCTCATCGTAGTGGGGAACTTCTATAACCTTATCAATGTGATAGAAACCTTTGGAAATTATCACATCAAATTCATACAAAACAATTACCATTATTTAATAAGTTTTTTATTGATATTAAATATAATGAATATAAATTTATTGAAAGCAAAAAAAGTTGGTCCTCAGACACCAAATGTAACAAACTCTTACATTGACAAGATCTAACATCATATCAATTTCAGTCTTCTTGACTTCAGATGATAATAATGTTTCTTCTAAGTCATGAATTTTGTCAAGGTTTTAACCAAGTTGTATTATGTTGAAATATTTCTCACTATAACCTCACCTCTCTTATAAAATCCCTTAAGGAATGATACAGTCAAATTATATCCTTCATCTATTTATGTGACCTTGTCTCCATCGAATGGGTCGCCACTATAGAACTACCAAAATATATTCTGATGGGATATTTAATAATAGATACCATTTCAAGATATTGTATGAAGTTTCATATCAATACTACATCTTTATCAGCCTCAAAATCCATAATATAATCCGAAACTATAGTAGAATCTATTTGAATATCGTACTTTGAGCTTCACCATCCCACATATCCTTTAATCAATGTGATGATGTATCATGTTTATTATTTCATATCATCTTGATCTATTTGGAAACTAGTATCTACATATTTTTATGATTCCTCATTCCTCATATACTCTATATACAAGAAACATATCTTATCTTCACCTCAAATGCTGAATAATAGTCTTCTCTTCCATCTTGTTGTAGTCACCTGGGATAGCTTAACATCTTCCTACCACACTTAATGTGTATGTTAAATCTATCCTAGTTCATTGCGTAACATACATGACTGGCCCAATTTTTGATGTTTATGGAATCCTTTCTATTCTATTTCTTTCATAATGTGTCTAAGAGGGAGTTTTATTAGAATGTTAAATACCACGTGACAATAGAAAAAATTCCCTCTGATGTTTTTTTATAGTAAATAACTTTAGTATATTTTTAATATATATACCTTTCCATAGTTTGAGTAACCTCTAGGATCTTTTTTGAAAGATCCTGATACAAAGAATAAATGTCACCTAACATAATACCTTGATGGAGATACATTTATTCAACCATTCCATAATAGACCATAATACTAAAATTTAATTTCAAGTAATTGATATTTTATAAAAAAAATATTATTAAAAACAGCCACACTCACACAAATCTATTTATAGACACAAGCCTCACATTAATTCGTTAAGAAACCAAATTTCATTATGTCTTCATCAAATTGAATATTCCATGGCCAAGGGTCCTATTGATTATATACCAAAAGATAATGATATTCATTTTTATAATATATTATTTTCATGTACTTGATTATTCAATTATACCATTTTCTGTGAATTTTACAATTTGAACTTTATTTCACTTTATGATTGTAATTACTTTTGAAAATGAAATATTATAATGAACAATTTATAACACCTCTAAAAAAACCAAATTTTTTATTTTATTTTTATATTTCATTTTGGGGTATCTCATTATTTGAATAAAATTTCAACATTTTGTATCTATAGTATATTCATTTGTTATGATGAGAAAAGTGGGCCTTGAACATAGAAAATTCAAGTTTGTGTGAATTGGAAAACATCCCAGAACAATAATTGTATTACACATGATACATTCCCATTAATTCACAAATATCAGCTATAGATAGAAGGAATCACAGGGAGAATTTTATTCAATGGTTTACATAGTTAATTCAAATGATTGAAAGGAGTTCATATTGGCCCATGTTGAAGATGAAATTTTTTAATAGATGTTGTGGCATGGACAAAAACCCCATCATTTTGGTCATATCTATGAAAAAATCCTATTAGTTTGAAATTTGAAATTCAATTAGGGTACATAGTTAGGCTCAATTTATTTTTATATGGAACACTCACATTCTACCATCTAGAAGCTCATTTTAGTGCCTCCGTTGGGCGATGCAAGCGGGATTAGATTTGTTTCAAGATTTAAAAAGTTATCTATCCCTTAAATTTATAGCCACCCATGCAAACAATAATTAATTAAGAAGACTTAAAACATTGGGTGATCAACCCTAGGGTTCGAAGATTACTTTTTAATGTAGTTTTTGTAGTGGGGTTAAGGGATGTTGTGTATTTTTTTCATTTAAATCTTTTGATTCCAATTTGATGTTGGAATCTCATTTTGTTCTCTTGTAAGTTATTCAAATCACCATAATTTTTTAATAAAATTTATCCATATTCACTTATTATATTATTATTTTTATCAATTTAACATGGTTTCCATAATAATTTAGGTTATTCACATCATATTTTTTTAAATTCTCTGCACAATGGTGGAGTGATCATTTATTCATTATTGTTTCCATTAGTCAATTTCCATCTTCCATAGAAAGCATTTCTTTATTGGAATGATAACCCTCTCATGGATTGATTTGAGGGAGTATCAAAGGGATATATTGGATGATATTTTTCACACATTAAATTATTAATCATTTAATTTATTTGAGTTCTTTATTCAATGATTTTATTTCTTCCTCTTCCTTATTAAATTTTATCGCCACACTTTTCAAGTGCTAATAAGATCCATTACAACAGAGTGTACATGAAAATTATCATATATGTTTATTGTTTATTATAATGTGTATGTGATTTTTTAAACCAGTAATTTATAAGTTAATATTTATTTCATTGAATGAATCCTTCTCGAGTTAATGAAATTGAAAAAATTTACAAATTATTCCATCTAATCCATCCACTGTAATAACCTAAGATCAACACATTCTCATAAATTTTTTCCACATAGATTTATTATTGTTTATGTAAGACTTATCAAAACAAACCAATGTTGTACACTTCATATAAATATATCAGTTTTATAATTTATGGGTCTTTAGTTTTCTTCTTCGGTATTTGATGATTCAACAACCAAAACTACACTACAAGTAAAAAACCAACCCTGAAAAATTGGGTAAATTTGGGAAAGACCATTTTATCTGTTATGGGGACCTAATAATGTTCCCATATACAATCCCATCTTAATACCACACCAATTCTCTATTCTCACCCACGATTACACTCTTATGGAATGCCATTTAGACAAAATCCGAACATGGGGATTCTCTCGGTACATTGAATATCCAACAACATGTGTGATTTACAATGACTATCCAAGTTTCTACATGTTGGATATTAAATAACCAAATACACCATAATGTTTGAACTATAATTCTTCACAAAACATTCCAACATATAATTAGTTTTAATCCCAACCATCCTAATATGAACATCCTTTTATGTGACTCCAACAATATAATTATCCTTATATAATAATAAAATAGGCTCAACCCCTTATCTATCCTAATAAAATACTGTTACTTTATATATATTGTAAAAAAATTTAAAGAATGACTTCTAAGGTTTCATCCTTGAGAGTAGAACTACAAATAATTGAAACAGCTATGGAACTCATTCCGACTCAGGTTTTCCCTTCTTCGTCGTTGATAGAAGAATCATGTTACACCGAGACACCTCATGAATAACTCCTAGCATGACTTTTTCCATGAGTCGTAAGAATATGGAAACGTATAAATTAATGATGCCCAACCCATTATAGGCTTTAAAATTATACGAGAATTTTGAAGAACCAATGTTAAAATCTATGAAATAAAAGCAGGATGATGAGGTGAATTTGATAGGGAATTTCATTTGTCAACCTATGGAACATTATGGAACTATTAATGTGTGATTAAATCTATTAGAAATTTATTTTCTATATTCAAAAGGGGTAAAGTTATCTTTATGGATTAAATATTCTTAAACTAGATCCATTGATGCTTTTTCAGGATAATCTATACCTAAACCATCTAGATAAGTCAAAAACATTATGATTATAACCATTCTAGAAATTCATCTAGAAAATCTAGGTGATGAATCATATATTAAAAAGAAACTAATTCTTTAGAGATATTTGGAAAATGAAACCATGTTCGATTTAAATTCATGACCTGTGTCTGAGTTTGTTTGCCTGACCATGCTCAAACTCATGTTCTGTCCATCCTCTCCCAAGTATTCATCATTGGGGATAACCAAAAACATTCAATTGTTATTTCATCTTCCCCAAAAGATAATTATAATAAAATTATGCATTTTTTATGTGAGATTTAAAAATAAATTGTATGGCCCATTTTTTATATTCACTTGATTATCCAATTCATTTTAACCAATATAATTTTTCTTCAATAAATATTAAAACCATCATACAAACCACAATGTAGACTCAATGAAGATCTAATTCATGTGATGAACAATATAATCCTGAAGATAATTAATCTTTGTATTGGGTATGTTGTGGGTTCCCCGTCGAGAAAACTATATTAAACAATGTTTTTTCCGGGAGGCAACCCACCTTCTACACATCAATTGACTCCATATTTGGTATTCCAAAATAAATTTTAAAATTGTTTCCCTTTAATTTTATCATTTTATTGGTTTTAATTCTGGTAAAATTTTGGGGTTTCCATTGTGTATTAATTTTGTTGATTTGTAAGATTATTGGTCTTCGAAGACTGGTATTTTTTTAGAAAAATCACATTTCTCCATGTTGTGGAAAAATAATCTATTATTTTTGATGAGGCTACTATTAGTAATAATTAGATCCATAGATTTAATTATAGTAACATTAAATTCAACATCAACCACCATGTGACTCCATTCCAAGACTTTCATTTTCATATTTTATTTTTGAAATCCCCACCACTACCTCTACCGCTATTAATTTTACTTTTATATAAATACTATGGAAAATGTTATTCTAATTTTTGGGCTGAAAATAAAGATGAAAAAATAAAATTTCAATGAAATTATTTTGTTTATAAATTGAAAAAAAAAATTAATTTAATCATGAATATGATAATAAATATTGAAAACTTTGAAACCTAATTTAAAATAATTTTTAATGCATTCATTCAATGTTTAGACAATGTTTGTCTTTACGAGGATAGATTTTTGAAATTTTGGATAACTAATGAGATTTTTTATTATTTATATTTTCTTCAATTTATTAAAAAAAATTAAAAATACTTTTTTTTGGATTGTGTGGTATTATTTTGATCTTATGGGATCCCATAATAAATAACATAGGTTTTTCATTCACGTTATCATAACATGAGTTTTAAAAAAACCAAAAAAAATTAATATCATAATACACATTTGTGTATAGAAATTTATAGACCTAATACGTGCTTTACGGTACATTACGATCATGAATCCATAGATGTGTTTCTCAGAGTTAGGAATTATATATATATATATTTATAATTTGATTTTTTTTAATTTATCTCAAGAAGATGGCTGAGTATCTAAGTACATGTAGTGCACTATGGTCTTTGATCTTGGGAGTCATTGTCAATAACTCACTATAATAGTTAGCATTATTGAGTAAAATTTAAATTACCAAGGAAAAGTTTCAAAAAAACATGAATACTCATCTAATGGTTTGTATTTGATTCCACCTTGTGATTCTATCTTTTCCACTTAAATATAAATAAACCACCACATCTATTGGGATGCATAACACACCATCATTATTAATTTAACTTGGATTAAATGTGGCAATGCGTTTGAAAAAATGAATGGTCTTGGTCTTGGGATAATCTGATGAAACGACCATTTAATAAATTATTTTGGTGATTTTTCTAATTTTGTTGTATGATTACTTTCGGTGAACATAATATGTTAAAATATTTTGCTCTAAGGGAATTCAATTTTATATTTTTGAGATACTTTTTAATCAGGACTATAAAAAATCAATTTGTGGGATGTTATTATCCACCTAAAGAGGCTAGTATTCAATTTTATAATGTATAATTTTTATGTGATTAATTATCTAAACACACCATTTTTAGTTCAATTTACTATTTGAACATTATTTTACCTTATAATTATAATCCCTTCTCAAAATGCACTATTACATGATACATTTTTTATGACCTCTTAAAACACCCAATGATCTTGATTTAATTTTTTATATTTCATTTTATGTTAACTTTTTCTATGTGAAATATTTTATCTTTCTATATATATTGTTTATTTAGTTAGGATGATGACCAAACGGACCATGAACCTAGAAAATTTTGGGAAAGGTGGACTGGACACAATACAATAACTATAGATGAAAACATATAAGTCTAATGATTTTAAATATTAACTAGATATATATGACATCATGGGAAAATTTAATTAAATCGTTCCCAAAGCTATTTTTGATGGTCAAATTGTGTTCTAGGATTCTCAAGTTGAAGATGAAGTTAATGGCCAGATTCTATGGCCCAGATTGATAACACACTATATCATTCATATCTCTAAAACTAAACATTAAATTAGTCCAAAAGGTTTCCAAATGTGAGAGGTAATATTGGAAATAGAATTAATATTCAATGTCCCACTCGAATTCAACCACCTAGAAGCTTATTTCGGCACCTCTATTGGGTGGATGCAAGCTGGTTCAGATTTGTTTTAGGGGTGGAAAAGTGTAGTCACCCTTAACGCTTCAACCCCCCTAACTACCCTCATTAATTTGGACTAATTTTACTATTAAGGGATTAAAACAAGTATTCCAAAATTAATTTTCAAGGTGGTTGTGGTGGAGGAGTTAAGGTAATTTTATATGTTTTCATTTTAATGTTATACTACAAATTTGATAATATAAACACATTTATTTATCATGGAAGTTTTTCAAATTAGCTATGTTTGTTAATAAAACATCATCATATTCACTTATTATATAATTCTTCAATTCAATTTTATTTTTTTACTTCAATTAGTGAAGTTATTTACATCAACTTTAGTGAAATTATCCACACAATAGTATATTGATCATTTTTTCCTTATTTTCACTTCTTCAATTCCACCCTCATGAGTCTACTCTCATCTTCCATTGAAAAATTTTCATCAATTGAAGGATAACCTTCTCATTGGTTTATTGAAGGGAGTATAGAGGGGAAATATTGAATTATATTTCTCACTCTTTAAATTTGAAATAATTTTTTTATTGGAGTTTTTTTTAATGACATGAATTCCTCCCCTTCCTTACTAGATTTTATCAACACAATTTTTTTTAATTAGATAATTTACCTGCTGTTGTGTTTGAAAATGTTCTTCCAATTTTATAGGTTATTAGCATGTGTATTTGATGTTTTCAAACTAATAAGTAATGAGTTTGGATTCATTTCATTGAATAATTCTATTTCAATTTAATTAAAATAAATTTTCAATGAATTTATCAAATCATTTACTTTTAATAAACTGGAATCAACATTTTATCTTTAATTTAATTCACTCAGGTCCCTTGGTTTCCATTTCTACCACCTAAAAACCCTAATGTTGTCGAATTAAGAGAGAAATATAACTTTTATTATGTATGTGTCTTTATGATTCTTCATAGGTCAAAAGGATACGACAACCCAATATACACTACAAGAAACTATTTCAACCCTTAAAACATGGGAAAATTTCATAAAGACCACCAACATTAATCTAAAAATATATTTCTTAAATTTTCATTCTTGTTTCATCTTTTTGAGTCATTGGACCTTCATTTTATATCATATTGACATCTTCTTAAAGGTTTCCATTGTTTAAGGCTGTTTTGACACCCATTTTACCAATCTAAATTCATGGAAGTATATAATTTAATGTATAATTCAGATAGGTTTTAGGATTTAAAATAGTGAAATTATTTTTTTTTGTCATCAATGACTTGACACTATTTAAACACTTCTTCAACCATCCATGCCCTATAGGTATTGGCTTGTCCTTCTATGTTCGATTTCTTCTTCAATACCCATTTACAACCACCTAGCTTCACATCCACTCGAGGTTATACCAAATAACATTTTTCAATTTTTCACTTGCAATCCACTTCATAAATCATGGATTCTTTCTACATGATAATATTTATTCCATGTACAACTTCATTGTAGTTTAATGGAAAATTATTTTCAAATAATAATGATTCACCATCTTCGATGACTACAATACCATACCATTATATTATCTAACCTCTCTTTTAATCTTATTCAATACTTGTATCTCAGGAGTAGCCTCATTTTTTATTAGGATTTATATAATCTATCCATGTTACTACTCTTCTATGCCTTTATCCTTGACTTAAACTCACTCTGTCACGATAATACTATTTTTTAGTTATGTTCTCCCTTTTATTGAATTTGGAATGTATCTCCACTATCTCATTTTTTCCTAATAGGTCATATAGTTAATATCCCCTTTTCCCTTGGGATATCTCATTAAAGAACACTTTTTTTAATGGGGTGTAATTTTATTACCTGAACATGCCTTAACAAATTACTTATAACACCACAAATGTAAATATGACAATGATGATTTTATTCTATTTCTCAATTGGTATGGTATACCATATTCTGATTTAGTTGCAACATTGTTCAGTATTTTTGTTGATATTGGTAATACATATCCCCAAAGGTATAACATAAGACTTGCGTGAATCATCATTGATTTCACCATTTTTAATATTGTGTAGATCCTTTTTTATCATAACCTATTTCAATAATGTGTATAAGGAGAAGTGAGTTGAGATATATTCCTAATATTTTATAAATAATAAATGTATTTTTTATTAAGGTATTCCCATCCACAGTCTATGTAGAGTTTATTAATCTTTTGGCTAAGATGGTTCTCAACTTCATTCTCATAATCCATAATTCAATCAAAGAAATATAACTTATAAATCATCTAATAGACAAATCCAAATTTACAAAAAACATTAGTTAAATTAATAAAATATGATTACCCACCCCTTTCATCAACATGAAATTTCCCACACACATTATTATAATCAAATTAAAGAATATATTTGTCATGTTCACCTTTTCCAATAAATGGTATTTTAGTAATTTTTTCTTATAAATATGTGGGACATAAACAAAGTGGTCTTAGTTCAAAATAATCTATGTATTATTATTTGTGTAATTTACTCAAATGCCTTTTTTTACATGACCTAAAAGGTTATTCCGTAAATGGGTGTGGTATGAGTCATGTGAAGTAGTTTTGTTATTGATTTCCATTCCTTAGATTGTATAATCCAACCCATAAAGGAAGTAATTTAAATGTGAATTACAATGAAAAATGATATCTTTATAAAAGAAGAATAATTTATTCTAGAAGTTAAAAATAAATCCATCTGTAAAAATACTAGTTAAATAAATTACATTTTTTGGTAATAGATTGAACAAAATAACAATAATTCAATACCAAGATTATTATGGATGGAAACATGAGGTGGTAGTCCATGATTATTACAATATAAAGTTTATATATGTTCTCTTATATCCCCTATCTCAATAATTATAAATATAATTGGTTCTTATACTTGAAAACATATTTTATAACAAGAAAATATATCTAATAACCAATTTATTAAAATAGATAAATAATACTCGATAGAAAATGCACCTGAAGTTTCATCCTGATTCTTTTGATGTGTTCATTTTTTTCTTTTAGTATCCATTATTTCCACATATGAAACAAATGGAATCATGTTCCCTTACATTCCCCTTAATCTTCCTCTTATTATAATGGCATTGTGAAGAAGCATTAGCCTTGTTACTCTTTTTTGGACTTTCTATATTTTTACCATAAGGACGAAAGGATTTTCATGATTTGTATCCTTATATTCTTGTAAAATATGAGTAAGAAAATCATAGAGAGAATAGTCAATTTTTTTCTTAATAAAATTTTTATCAAAGCTATAGATGCTCAGAGGGAGTCTTGCAAGACTAAGATTAGTTCCCCGTGATTTATAGTGTTTAGACCCATGAACCACTGGGCAGTAAATATAGTCAATGGGATTGACATTGTGATGCCTAAATGGGGAACCCTCTTTAAAATTACTCTAAACAATATCGCTGGAAATCTTAAACTACATTTTTTATATCTCTCTCAGGATATAGGCCATGGAGATGCTCGATCAAGATATATGAATCATTCTTTTTGAGAGATTTTCTGAGTTCACTAGTCAAAGATGATATAATCAAAAATTTAACAACGATCACATCAAAAAAAAATTTCATAGAAAATAAAAATTTTATCATTTTCCTCTATAGAAGATGGATCAAGAATTTAGGATTATTCCTCATAAGATTTAAATTCATAGAGAAACCCAACCCTAAACAATCTGTACTACTCATGAAAGTTACTAGTAGTGAGGAGAAAGAATTTCTCCAATGTAGATATTAGTGATAGTGTGGATGATGAGCATGATGTTGTTTATGAAATTATGAATGACCATATTACTAGTACTTTTTAGATTAAAGATCATGAAATTAATATTTAATTAGTTAATTTTATTAAATATCCCATAATTTTATCAGGACCTAATTATCATCTCTAGTGATCTTGGAATGTCTAGTTTCTAGGTTATTATAGTGGTGAGGATCCATATCCCCCTTTATATAAGCACAAATATGGGTTTTCAATATTTTTTAAGGTATTTAGGATGGTAGGTCGTTGTCAATCGTGGGCTTCTAGTTCTTTGATGTACTAAGTGGGCTCTCCAATATTGAAATCCAGAATTGTATTTCATCAACACCTTCCCCTAAATTACATCAATTCAAACAAGCAAAACTTCTCTGGATTTAAGATGGTTAAGTCAACACATAACCATCAAAAGAAATCCAAATTAAAAGTATGTATCCCAATTACGGTTGGTCAAACATTTAGGTATAATTCATTCATTCCTTGTAAATTAATGGAAGGAAAATTCTAACTTAATTTTTAGTTGAGTGATTTTAATTTATTATGAATAAAAATATTTTGTTTTATCCTTTACAAGTAATTTGAAAATTAATTTGATTTTTCATAATTTGTTAACCATATTGGATATAACATAATGTATAATTTATTCATTTAAATTCTATATTTTCACAAAAATTATTTTATTTATATGATTGGAGTCATGCATAAAATATATAAATAATGTATAAGAGTAAGGAAATAAATAAATAAGTATTCTGATTATGATTTTATCTAAAACATTATTTTTTGAGTATACAATAATTCAACTTATAACCTTGGGGAATAACACTTAATGTTGGTCTGGTCATGAGCTTCATCATTCCACCAATCCACATTTGTAACACATAATTTGAAATCATATTTATTCCATCTTGAACCACCTACACACACTGTAGGACACTCAATTAATTTGAATTATTTATAACTCACACACAAGTGATGTGAACCAAAGGATTAGTTAATGGAAATTACATAAATATTCTAATGACCAAATGTTATACATATTAATGGAGGGAGGGATGAATCACAAAACATAATTTTAATTTAATAATATATATTTTAAAACCCATATAATAAATTAAATAAAATAATTCCAATACATATATAGGTCATGGCCAAGCTCATGATCGGCCATATATGCAATGAATATAAAGAAGTAAATTTCTATCATTTCTTCTTTACTCATTCTTTATTTTCATGCTAAATTCAATAAATTTAATTAATTAATTCCCTTTCATCTTAATAACCATCCAAATTCATTTGGATATACCAATCATATTGGAATTTATGTAAAATAAATTTAAGAACCAATTATTGCAAATTTATTACAATAAATTAATTTAGAATATTAAAATATATAAATACGTAAATAAATTGTTCCACACACCATGAATTCCAGTCAATAAAATATGTTTTTTAATTATGTAATTATTCAATTTAATGTTGTTTATTATATCCTTTATTAGGATATTACAGAAGATGTACTATCCAGTTACATATTGTGTACCTTAGTTTTCGTGTATCCAGGGTACACAGCTAGGGTTTCATTTTATATCCTAATTGGACTACATATCATGTAATAACCAAATACACATTGGGTGTTCTTCTTGTAATGTTCTTAAGATACATTTATGGGTCTTCATAATGTATCTCAACAGATTACATGGTGTGTATAAGACAACTACATATAGGGTTTTTTGGATTTCCTGTGCCCATGCTGACTCCTGAATGACTTGGTGTGTTATTAGATGATATACTAAATGACATGTACTATACATATACATTTAATGTATATATTTTATCGTGTGTTCTCTTTTTCACTAAAAGGTTCAGTTTGTATTTCAGATGAAAAAAAAAGAACTAGAATTCATGTACACTAGATACACTTCATGTATATAATTTATTCTCATGAATTTCAGTCTCACATAGTTTTATTATTTATAATGACCACACATATTGTGCAACATTTTCCTCTAACCCATGTAGACTACTTCATGTGTACACTAAATACACACTACGTAATCTACCATCTCGTGTTCCGAGATGGCCTAATATAAACATAGTGTGCTATAAATGAACCATGTGTAGTTACTATTTGATATGCAAAGTATCCCTTAGCATGTAAAAATACAATTTTCTAGGGTACATGGTGTGTAATTGGGTACGCAACATGTACTATGGATACATATTGTGTAACCCAGTCTTACCGGACAAAAAAATTAGCACTTCATAATGGTATCCCCAATCATTATTCATCTATTTGTTGACCATTAAAAAATGAAACAGTGAATGATAATTATTAATATATCAAAAACATGTAAATTTAAAATGGATTAAATAACGAATGATATAAAATTATAATCTAACCACTATTTTACATATTGATCAATAATAAAATAAATAATTATAAGTTTATAATTAGACCACTTGAAAACCACTTATAGGTTTTGGGGGTAGCAGAAGTGTCGTGGGTGGCGTTAAAAATAAAATATTTTCAATATGATGGATCATTGAAAAAAATTTCAAAGGCATGCACTTCATTACCTGGGAAACATTTTCATAGGATATTGAATTTAATAATAACTAAGAGCCAAAGATGTTCATCACATGTTAAATTTATAAATAATTTACTTAAATTTAAATAAATAATTTTACTAGTCCTTGGATATTTATTTTTTGTATATATTGATCATCTGAAAACCTGTTTCCAAATTAAATTTATTTCACATTGAGAATATAAGGGTGTAATCCCTCTAGCAGTGATCCACATGTGCTTTTTTAATCACTGAGTGATGCCAATTGACTTTTGGGTGCTACCACGGAGAAACAATTGTGTTTCATTATACATGCTGATCACATGTAGTCCATTTGATCTTGAAGGTATCACTCTAGGTTTTCGTGTTCTTAGGATAAAGATAGTAAGAGTAGTAAATAGATAATTCCTTTCTATGTAACGAGTCTACAACTCTCTTTTTATTAAAAATACAAAATATACATAACTGCGTATTTATAGAGTTGGATTTTAGGATAAAATAATTATATAATTTCCTATAGAACCAAAAATGATATTATAATCTTTAATAAACCCCATTCTACATAATTATAATAATGTTTTATTGTTTGTTTTATGACGTTTTCCAACCTATCCAATGATAAATATTATTTACTATCTTGTAAATAAATATTCATCATTAAACATAGTCTCATTTCATACAAACTCTTAGTAATTAATTGAATTCCAGAATAAGTATTTTATTTAAATATTTTGTTTCTTAAAAAATATTTTGAGTGATAAAACATCAATTAAATTATTTTTCATTTTTGTGAGTAATTATTATTCTACTAATTAAATTCAAATAAAATTTAATCAAGATCAACTGAAACACTTATTATGGATGGTCTATAATTCATTCCCATTAGAATTAGGCATTCTAGCCTAATGTCCAATATTAATGTCTACTAAAAGGTTAATGAACCCAAGGGAATTAACTCAATGTCTCAATGATGAAAACCACATATAATCTCAAATTTCGTAATATATTCCTTTTTTCTCAATATCTCATCAATCCTATTTCACATCAATGTCACCAAAAAATATGCTCGATACTTATGTATTTGACTATCTGAAATAAACATGTCATAACACCATGGACATGTAATTTAAGGAGATGGCTCTATTCATATCAAAGGAAAACTATATCAACTTCTATAAAGATGGAAGGGACATGTACTTCCTTGACTTATCTATTAATAACATGTCATTTGTAGCGCATCCAACATAACCTACGTCCTTCAAATAAATGGAAGGAATGTTTTTGTGAGTAAATATATGTGTGTGAGTCATGACATTCTTTAATAATAAACTAAACATTTATATATTACTACAAATTCTAATAGAAAGGAATATTCTATGACACTAAAACATGATGAATTCCTATTGTCAAGTATTTTCTTATAAGCTCTCACCTTAGAGATTACCATGATAATACATTATGAGAAGAAGCCTCAACCTCTAATAATTATGCAAAGCAAACTTCCTATATACTATGTGTACCATAATTGTATGTTATCCAAACATGGAATCCATATTTAAAAAAAATTCATGACACTTCAATGTTCCCCTCCAAGTGGGGAACTGTTATGAATTTATTAGTGTGACAGATACCCTAGGACATTATTACTCCAACATCATGTAGAAAAATTAACAATATGTAATAAAAAAATTATTGTTAAATATATAGAATATACATGTATTAAAAGTACAAATATTTGGTCCTAGGACTCCATCTTCAACAGCTACATCATCCCTTTTTTTATTAGGGCTCCCATATTCACAGATGAAAAGTCTCTAGGAATTCACATGTTGTGGACTTATCCAACCCCAATAGATCTACATGATTCTAGCAGAGACATTAGTTTTCACCACTCTAATCATGTTCTCCCTTAATAAAAGGCCACTTTTATTTTTCCTCACAAACAGAGAGCTCTTGATGTGAATTTACAATCAGGTGTCCCCATGAAAATAAATGTCCCTATCACTAGAACAGATAAACAAAAACTCAATTCACATGGAGCCCATCCTGTTTATACTATTATGGAAAAAGAAACCATTGGTAAATCCCAATGTCGGATTGACCACTAAGAGTAGTGGTGAATATGTTTTTCATTTTATGAATTATTTACTTTTAATTCAACCTATTGAACATGTTAATGTTCTTAATCTACTCAATGATATCTTATAGTCTTACCTCGAATGTAGAAATAATAAGAGACAACACAACACACTCTGTTTAAATGGTTCGGTAATAATATATACTCTTTTCCGAGTTCGATGAACCTTCCAACCTTAATTTTACACAATAAAATAATAATTAATTACAATGGTATAGGTAGAAACTTATGATAAACACAAATAGTGGTTCCTACAATTAATCATTGTTCTACCCAGAAATAATATATCTCTTCTGCCTCATGTTGTTATACCCCCACTTTAACATTTTTGTCCTGGTGACATCACAAACACCCCTCCTTAACATGGTCCTAGCCCGCCAGGTACCACCAGTTAACCCTCAAACACGTATTCCACACCATGGGGCTTACCCATGTGTGCATTTATAAGGCTTGATAATAATACATACAATTTTCCTTGATGTTTATACCTCCCAACATTAATTTCACCCAAAAAAACATAATCATTAATTATAATGGTATAGGTATAAACTGGTGATAAACACCAATAGTGGATCCTATAGTTAATCATGGTTCTACCAAGAAATAATCTATCTCTTCTAGCTTAGGATGTTAGAAACCCACTATAACAACTGGGTCCCAGTGACAGCACACACACCCCGCCTTAACATGGTCATTGGATCCTGGCCAACCAGGTAACACCGTTTTCCCCGCAGACACGTGGTCCCCACCCTAGGGCACATCCACAATCTTGAATGGGTCATATGACTAAGGACTATCCCCACAATCCAACATATATATTTTCTAGTGTTCTTTTTTCATCTATCACATGCACCCTGAGAAACATCCCAGAAGGTCACCCATCTTGATCACTAGTCCAGGTCAAACATACTTAAGTATGGAGTTCTAATCTGGTAGGCTCCCAAAAAAGCAGGTGAACCTTGTTTACATGAGTCATATAATTTATTCATTTTAACCCATTATCATTTGGGGGTGTTACTGTCACCCAACCCCCCAATTAGAGAACAACGTCCTCGTTGTAGGCCCTATATATCAACCCAGGCAGTGCACAACACTTAAGTTTGTGTTCCTCCTCTGATACCAAATGTCACAAATGGGTCCCAGTGGTAGCACTAATACCCTCCTTAACATAACCATTGAGTACTAGAAATCCAGTTAGAACCAGTTGCCCAGAAGAAATGTGGGCTCCAGTGATACCACATACACCCCGCCTTAACATGGTTGGTGGGTCCTGGCCCACTTGTTACCACAAGTTTCCCTTCTAACATGTGGTCTGCACCATACGGCCCACCCACGTTCCCAAATGGGTCATATGACTAATGACTATGCCCACAAGCCAACATATATCTTTTCTAGTGTGCTTTTTTTTACTCACACACACCCTGGGAAACTTTCTCAGAAGGTCTCCCATCTTGATCACTACTCCAGGCCAAACATACATAACTATATAGTTTTAATCAACTAGGATCCTGAAAAAGAAGGTTCAAATCATTGAAATGAGTCATATAATTTTTTTCATTTTTACCATTTATCATTTTGAGGTGTTACAATCACCCACCCACCCCCCCCCCCCAAATTAGAGAACATCACCCTCATTGTAGGCCCTACATCTCAACCCAGGTAGTGCACCACACTTAAGGCTATGTTCCTCCTCTGATACCAAATGTATCAAATGGGTCATATGACTAATGACTATCCCCACAATCCAACATATAACCTTTCTAGTGTGCTTTTTTCTTCACTCACACATACCTTCGGAAACATCTCATAAGGTCACCCATCTTGATCACTACTCCATGCCAAGCAGACTAAACTATGGAGTTTTTATTAGGTAGGCTCCCAAAAAAAAGGTGCACCTTGTTGACATGAGTCATATCATTTATTCATTTTAACCCTTTATCATTTGGAGGTGTTACAATCACCCCCCCCCCAAGTTTAGAGAAAAAATGCCCACATTATAGGCCCTACATCTCACCCCAAGAAGTGCACCACACTTAGAGCTATGTTTCTCCTCTGACTCCAAATGTAACAAATGGGTCCCAACCATAGCATAGATACCCGCCTTAACATGACCGTCAAGTACTGGCTAGCCAAGTACAACCAGTTGCCCCGTAGACATGTGGTCCCACACCCTAGGGCCCAACCACATTCTTTAACGGGTCATCTGACTAATGAATTTCCCCCACATGACAACACATGTCCTTTATAGTGTGCATTGTCCTTACTCACACACACCCTGGGAAACATCCTAGAAGGTCAGCCATCTAGATCACTACTACAGGCCAGGCACACATAACTATAGAGTTCTAATCATGTAGGCTCCTAAAATGGGAGGTGCACCTTGTTGACATGATTTATATAATTTAATCATTTTAACCCATTATCATTTTGATGTGTTACACCCACACAAACTATATAATCTCATCCTTTACTATTTAAACACCACAACCTTGAGCCTCATCAATAACTAGTTATAACCCTTAGTCCCAAGATCCTTTTTATTCTTAATGTTGATCCATAGATAGAATGATATTAGAATTATCTTCATCTATCTTCATGTTGGATCATTATTTATCATGTACACCAATCCAAGTACCTTTATAACATAATAAAATTTCTTATATATTTTTAATTACCTATGTGTGATCATTTTTCTTTAGTGAAACAGTTCTTGGGAAGATATTCATCCTTTTGTTTCATGAATTACCATCCTCACTCAGATCATCACTTTCCCATATTAATGAAAATTATAATATCTGTGCATCCATTTTTTTCATGCATGTATAAATAACATTCATCCTGAACGTATTCTATCACGTATGGTCGACAAAGCGAGCATAAACCTCATATTATTTCTTTTATTCATGAAACTAATATCATGTTACTAACTACTGGGATTTGATCCCAGGACCCCTCGTTTATAATCGAACGACTTAACCACTAACCTAACATCACTTTGTAAACATAATTTCATAATATATATATGAATTATCATAATTATTTAAAAATTTTTATTTATATAATGTTCTTGGTTAGAAGGCCTGGAAAAAAATTAAAGAATCTATCCCAACGGTTTGGAAAACCGTTGGGAAAGCCCTTTCCCAACGGTTTTCCAAACCGTTGGGATAGGTTTGGGTGGGTTGCCGAAGGTTGAAATTATCC